>CM053163.1:38509448-43451948 GCA_028571685.1 Heterohyrax brucei
AGCACAGTCCACGATAGAGAAAGGTGGAATCAAAGCAGATGCCCAACAACAGATGAATGGATAAAAAAACCTACAGTACATATACTTAATGGAACACTATGCAATGATAAAGAACAATGATGATTTTAAAAAGCATCTCATAACCTGGTTTCAACTGGAAGACATTATGTTGAGTGAAAGTAATCAGCAGCAAAATGTTGAATATTGTATGAGGCCCCTACTATAAGGACTTAGAAACAAGCTCATGTACAGAAGAAAAGATTCTTTAATGGCTGTGAGGGTGGGGACAGATGGAGGGACGCAGTAGGTTATAAGCCAGACAGTTGTTAGAAATTTAGGTGAAATCAGTGACAGCACAGGTTAGAAAGAAGATCAATTTAACTCGACTTTAACATAACATGATTACTCCTCCAATCTTAACCCAATATTGCTAGGACAGAGTAGCAGGTGTGGGGATCTGGGAACCACGCTCTGAGGGGACATTGAAGCCCAACTGGCATAACTAGCACATTACTAAGAGAGTCTTCTGTACCCCATATTGGTGAGTGGCACTTGGGGTCTTAAAAGCTAGCAAGCTGCCATCTGAGGCACACCCAGTGGTTGAAACTCAGCAGGAACTGACATTCACCAAGGACCAAAATGACCTGGGGGAAAGAGAGCCCAGAAGATAGAGAGACCCACATGAGTGGGTGACTGCATCAACACGTTATTGGAAAAACTACTGGTAATAGCTGTGATTGGGCTCACAAAGTTGAGTCTCATTGGCAGCATGAGAATAAAAAGTGGTGCACGCTGAGAACTCCACTAAAAGACCAGAATTGATGGTCCGGGGGCCTGAGGATTCCCCTGGGAGCATGAACCTTGGTCCTGATGCTGCCTCAGTCCGTAAATCATTACTGACCTCAGCTCTTTCGACAGGAATGGATTGGACTCGATGACACAGAATGACCATATTGTGTGTTGCATTTTATGGTTCTGTGCATCTATAGGGTTGCCATGAGTTGGATGCGACTCGATGGCACTTGGCTTGGCTGGCATTTATAGGTTGCCATCCTGCTGGCCTCTTACTGGAATAGTGGGAGAGGGTGAAGTGGAGGGGATAGTAGATTGTCAATAGGATACGACATGTATAGAACGGATAGGAGCAGTGTGCTGTCACCAGACAGGGAGAGCAGTGAGAGCTGCACATAGGCAGGCCTGGAAATTTATAATGGATTGTACACTGTCACTCAATCACAATTAAAAAAGAAAAAAATTGACTCAATGGCATTGGGATTGTTTATTTTGGTTCATTGTCTATTTAGTGTTTTGCCAACCCCAACCCTCTGTTCCTTAGTGACTATCAAAGATCATCTTTATTTGTGTGTAAGACTTTACATGAGTTTTTATAGCAGTTGTCTCATACAATACTTGTCTTTTTGTGATTGAATTATTTCACTCAGAATAACGATCTCCAGTTTCCTCCATGACATGAGAGACTGCATAGAATCATCATTCTTTATTGTTTTATAAAACTCCATTGTGTGTATGCAACACAGTTTCTTTATTCATACTTTTGTCAATGGGCATCTATTGATTCATCTTTTTGCTTTTGTGTTCTATTACCTATTAAGTTTATTTTCTCTGATCTTTTCTTTTGCTCTTCTCTTTCTATTTGTTAGAATTGTGTAGCTAATGTTTTGATTTATTCTTTCTTCTCTTTTGATGTGTGCATCTACTATTATAAATTGATCTCTCAGGACTGCCTTTGCTCTGTGATCTGTTTTCAGTCTCATCTGAGTCTAGGAAGAAAAGGCACTTGGACTACCAGATAGTTAATTCGAATATCCAATATACAGAGCTGTCCAAGAGTTGATGGAAAAAATAAAAAACAGGTTAAAAGAAAGAAAAAAGGAACAATTCACAGAAATCTAGATGCACACTAGACCAACTGTTGCTGAGTCAATCTTCATGCATAATAACTCTATGGGACAGAGTAGAATCACCCCATAGGATTTCCAAGGATGACCTGGTGGATTTCAACCACTGAAGTTTTAGTTAGAAGTCATAGCACTTAACCACTAGGCCACCAGTGCTTCATTCATGGAAATAGCAGGAAAATTAGTGAAAGAATTCATAAAAATGATACAGAGGGGAAAAAAAACCCAGCAAATTAAATTCCCAAGTATAAATCATACAAAAAAAAATTAGAAATCCAAAAGATAAGAAAAAAGATTTAGGAAATGAATGGTGTCTTAGAACAGCTGAGGGGCAGATTTGCAATTATTGAAGACAGGATCAGCACAACTGAAGGTAAATACTTGGATACAAATTTGTTTGAGGAAAAACAGAAAAAATATAATGAAAAAAATGAAGATAGACTGAGAATTTTGTAGGAGGCAATGAAAAGCAAAATTGTGCAAGTGACTGAAGTTCCAGAATAGGGGGATACAACAAAAGCACAGAGAAAAATCACTGAAAAAATTGTTCATAGAAACCTTCCCTAATGTCACGAAAATTAAAAGCTAACCATCCAAGAAGCTCAGTGAATCCCATACAGAACAGACTCTAAAAGAAATTCATCAAGACGTATTATAATAACAATCAGTGAAAAAACAGAAAAAGAAAAAATTCTGGGAACAGCTTGAGAAAAACAAAAAGTCACATATGAGGACTGCTAGCTAAGTTCACAAACTCATCCTAGGAAATTTGTTGCATATTTCATTGCTGAGTATCACTATGGTCACCTTTGAAGCATTTCCCTTGTGAAGCTATGCACCTATGCCAGCACCAAGTCCAAACTTCAAAGCACTTTTGGAACTCTTTTCTGGAATGGCCATCAGAGCTGTCATCATATTACCATTTATGTCCTGAATGTCATCAAAATGTCTTTCTTTCAGTATTTCCTTTATCTTTGGGTAAAGAAAAAAATTAACGGTGGTCATCAGTTGAGTTGCAAGAGTGTTCCAATACAGTTATTGTTTACTGGATAAAAATTCCCTCACAGACAGCTATATGATTAAGTTTGCAAACTTGCCACCATGCACTATAGCCATTCTAGAAAGAGTTCCAAAATTGCTCTGAAGGGTAGACTAGGTGCTGGCATCAGTCCATAGCTTCCCAAGGGGAACACTTTGAAGGTAACCCTAATGATATTGAGCAAAGAGGTATGTAGTACTTAGAACAATTAAGTGTGTGGACTTGTAAAACCTCATATAGAGAAGAAACAAAGCTAAGCTATGATTATTCAGCAGAATCCATGCAGAAAAGAAAGCAATGAAATGATATAAAATCTTGAAAGTAAGATATTGTCAACCAAGAATAAGATATTTGCAAAACTCTCATTTGAATATGATGATGAAATTAGAACACTTCCAGATCAAAAGAAATGAATGGAATATGTAAAACCAAACAGTATCAAACTCATAAGAATCACTAAAGGGAGTCCTTCAATCTGAGAGCAAACATCAGCTCACAACTTGAATCTAAATTGCAAGATTGTACAAACCAAATATCAGTCTAGGAAATCAACTCTGAGAACTTTTGAAAATCAAAAGAATTATAACAGGCAACCAGAGAGGTTAATCTGTAAATAATAAGAACAATAAAAGAGGATATAAATGGTGTAGATATAGAACTTAGAACAGAGTAGAAGGCAAGGAGCTATCAAGTAGTAACAGCTTGATTCACTCCTAAGGAGATAAAGGTAAATATCAAGGTAACCACAAAGAAAGTTCACAAACCTACTCATCAAAAAAAAAAAGAAAAAGAAAAAGAAAAATTGTCTTAATAAAAACAAAATCTACCAAAAAGCACCACACACAGAGAGAGAAGGAAAAAAAAACTACAAAATGAAAGCAATAAACTGTCATCTATAAATAATTACACTAAATGTAAGTAGCCTAAATGCTCCCCTAAAGGGACAGAAAGTGGCAAAATAGATTAAAAAAGAAAAGGAGGTGGAGTCATGATGGTAGACTAAGCACATGTCTCCCTATATCCGTCTGGAAATCAAGACCTGAACTGATAATCAAATGGAGACTTCTGGTCACCTAGTGAGCCCCAGGAAACAGCACAGGGATGTTAATTTGGATTTTATACCACTGAACGAAAAACCTCCTCTCTTTTGCTGACTCCTGCTCCTGGCTAGCCCTGGCTTTCATGAAGGTATTGCAGCATTTTGATTTTTTTTCTCTGTATTGGCTGGTGGGTGGAGCTGGGGCTTGCCTAGCAACTAGTCTCAGATGCACTGCTGGTGGGTGGCAAAATTGCCATATTTTGAGAGCCAGGGTTAGGACTCTGTACATCTAGCCACTTTGGGCCTGTCTTTTTATCACTGCCACAGCGTAGTTTGTATGGAATCGGTGGCACCTATTTGCGGGATTCCATGTTGGATACGGAGATTTTAATGGGACCTAATTCTTAGCCTGGGAGCCAACACCTGCAAAAAGGACAGCACTTTTCCGACAGAAAAGCAGTAGTTTACAAAGTGTTGCATGCAGTGGGGCCCAGCAACAGAGGCTGAGAAGTCACTATGTCTCAGCACTTATAGTCCCTCTTTCCACCTCTGCCTCATGGCAGTTTATATGAAAGAGGCAGCGACCGTGTGGATGGTGCCATCTCAGATACAGTGGCCACAGCTGGACCTAATTCTTAGCTTGGAAGCCAGAGTCTGCCTACAGGAGAGTGCTTTTCTGCCAGAAAAGCAGTAGTTTATACAATGTCGCCTAAGGTTTGGCTCTGTCAGCAGAGGCCAACAGGGCAGTAGCACTGCTATATTTTGAACTAGTTTGTATCATCTGGGGTTGGATATAGAGGTACTTACTTTGCCAGTTGGGAAGAGGGACCTCTACACCTGAAGACTATCTTTCAGTATGAAAATGAAATTAAAACATTCCCAGATAAACAGAAGCTCAGAGACTTTGTAAAATCCAAATGAAAACTACGAGAAATACTGAAAGAAGCTCTTGGCTTTGGCTTAGAAGAACAACTTTATATATAACTTTATATTTTAGAATGACACATCATTCAGAGCTCTACTCAGTTAGGGAAGGCTCCAAACTTCAATTAAAGCTTTAATACTTACATAATCCAGTGATTATCATCAAAACTATAGTGCCACCATATTAAAAAGACGAATGTAATACAGTTGTTATAGTCCTTCCAGATGGAGAGGAAGTTGATAAGAATGCTAGTAATTGAAATTGGGTTTATAATTGGGTTTATTAAGGGGATTACAGGGGCAGCTGTAAAGCACAACAAAGACTCAACATACCGTACTAAGAAATATAACACAGGAGTCTGAACAACTACAAAACCAGTTCTGAAAATGGTGAAAAATCAATTCGCAAAAAAGAGTGTCCCAGAACAGACCAATAAGAACAACAGAGAAAACATCAACACAAAAAATAAACCTATCACAATGGCAGCACTGAACACATACCTATCAATAATTACATGGAATGTGAATGGACTGAATGCTCCAGTAAAGAGACACAGAGTGACATCTTGGATCAAAAGACATGACCAATCCATATGTGGGTCACTTGAGACTTAAAGATAGGAACAAACTTAAGATTAAAGGATGGAAGAATATATATCAAGCTAACAATGAACAAAGAAGAGCAGGACTGACAATTCTAATCTCAGACAAAATCAATTTTAATGTAAAATCCACCATCTTGGACAAAGATGGACCTATTTATTGCTCAGAGGTTCAGTACACAAGCAAGACTTAACCATATTAAATGTTTATACACCTAATATTAGAGCACCTAAATACATCAAAGAAAAACTGACTACACTCAAAAAAGAGTTAGATCATTCCACAGTAATAATGGAAGACTTCAACACTCCACTCTGAATACTGAGCAAATCATCTAGAAAAAAGTTGAATAAAGAGACAGAAGACCTTACTGCCACAATTAACCAACTAAACCTCATCGCTATATACGGAACTTTCTACCTATCAGCAGACAACTACACCTTCTTCTCCAGTGTACATGGAACATTCTCCAGAATAAACCATGTGTTAGGACATAAAGCAAGTCTCAACAACATCTATGCCATTGAATTAATGCAAAGTATCTTCTCAGATCATAAAGCCATAAAGTCGAAATCAGCAGCAGAAAATGCATAGATAGAAAGTCGGACTCTTGGAAACTGAACAACATCTTACTCAAAAAACCATCAGTTATAGAAGAAATCAAGAATGAAATAAATAAATTCATGGATTCCAATGAGAAAGAAAACGCTTCCTACCAGAATCTATGTGACACAGCCAAAGCAGTGCTCAGAGGTCTATTTATCTTCATAAATGCATGCATCTGGAAGGAAGAAAGAAACCAAATCAAGGAAGTAACTCTACAGCTTGAACAAGTAGAGAGAGAACAACAGAGGAACCCCTCAGCCACCAGGAGAAAACAGATCATAAAGATCAGAGCAGATCTAAATGAATTACAGAATAGAAACACAGTTGAAAAAATTGAAAAGACCAAAAGGTGTTTTTTTTTCAAAAGATCAGAAAAATTGGCAAACCACTGGTTAAACTTACTAAAGAAAAACAGGAAAGGAAACAAACAACCCAAATATGAAATGAGAGGGGAGTTGTCACAAGAGATCCAATAGAAATTAAAAATGTCATAGCAGAATACTATGAAAGACTGTACAGTAACAAATTTGAAAACCTAGAGTGGACAAATTCCTTGATTCATATCACCTACCCAAATTATCACAAGGTGAAGCAGGACAACTTAATATACCCATCACAAAGGAAGAGATTGAAAAAATCATCAAAGAACTGCCAGCCAAAAAAAGCCTGGGTGCAGAAGGCTTCACTACAGAATCTACCAAGCTTTGAGAGAAGAGTTGGCTTGGCTATCTCCAGTACTACTGAAACTGTTTCACAGTATAGAAACGGATGGAGCAATCTCAAACTCATTCTATGAAGCCAGCATAACCCTGATACCAAAGCCAGGGAAAGACCCAACAAAGAAGGAGAACTACAGACTGATATCAGTCATGCATCTAGATGCAAAAATCTTCAACAAAATTCTTGCCAATAGAATGCAACAGCATATCAGAAACATAATCCATCATGACCAAGCTGGATTCATACCGGGGATGCAAGAGTGACTCAACTTTGGAAAAACAATTAAGGTGATCAACCACATAAATATCACAAAAGACAAGAATCACCTGATTTTCTCCACTGATGCATAAAAGACCTTTGATAAAGTCCAACACTCATTCATGCTAAAAACTCTTAGCAAAATAGGCATAGACAGAAAATTCCTCAACGCAATAAGGGCCATTTATATAAGCCAGCTTTCTACTCCATCCTGAATGGAGAGAGGTTGAAGAAGTCTCCCTTGAGAACAGGAATTAGACAAGGATGCTCACTCTCACCTCTCCTATTCAATATTTGACTAGAAGTTCTAGCCAGAGAGATTAGACAAGACCAAGAAATAAAGGGCAATGCATCAGCAAAGAAGTCAAAATCTCACTGTTTGCTGATGATATGATTGTATATGAAGAGAATTCCAAAGAATTTATAAGTAAACTACTCATACTGATAGAAGAGTTCAGCAAAGTCTCAGAATACAAAATAAATGTAAGTAAATCAGTAGGATTCCCTATACCAACAATGAGACTGTTAGAGAAGAAATCATCAAATCAACATCCTTTACCATAGCCCCTAAGAAGATAAAGTACCTAGGAATTAATCTAACCAGAGAAATAACAGACCTTTACAAAGAGAACTACAAGCCCTTACTACAAGAAACTAAGAGAGAGTTAGATAAATGGAGAAATCTACCCGGCTCATGGATAAGAAGGCTTAACATTGTGAAAATGTGTATTTTGCCTAAAGCAATCTACTTACATAATGCAATCCCAGTACAAGTCGCCAAAGCCACAAGTACAGCATCATTTTTTAATGAGATGGAGAAATAAATCACCAATTTTGTTTGGAAAGGGAAAAAGCCCCGGATAAGTGAAGTATGACTAAAGAACACACTGGGAGGCCCCCCATTACTTGACGTCAGAACCTATTACATTGCTACAGTGGTCAAAACAACCTGGTACTGGTACAAGAACAGACAGATCGATCAATGTAACAGAACTGAGAGTCCAGACATGATACCATCTGCCTATGAACAGTTGATATTTGACAAAGGCCCTAAGACATTAAATTGGGGTAAAAAACAATCTCTTCAGCAAATGGTGCTGGAAAAATTGGATATCAATCTGCAGTAGACTGAAACAAGATCCATATCTTACACCTTATAAAAAAACAACTCAGACTGGATAGAAGCCCTAAATATCTAATCTAAAATGATAAAGCTCATCCAAGAAAAATTAGGAACAAAAATGGAAGGTTTAATACACAACATAGACAGACTTCAAAATCTGTCAAACAAACCACAATCAACAGAAGAGAAAATAGATAAACGGGAACTACTAAAAATCAAACAATTTTGCTCATCCAAAGAGTTTATTAATAGAATTAAAAGGCAACCTACAGAACGGGAAAAAATATTTGGCAGACCGATGCCTGATCTCCATAGTCTATAAGGTACTACAAAATATCAATAAGAAGAAGATAAATCATCCAATTAAGCAATGGACAAAGAAGATGGACAGACATTTGTCTGAAGAGGAGATCCAAGTAGTCGAAAAACACATATGTACATGTTCGCAATCTTTAGTTATTAGAGAAATTCAAATCAAAACGACAATGAGATACCATTTCACCCCAACAAGGTTGTCCATGATCCAAAAAACGCAAAACACCAAATACTGGAGAGGCCATGGAGAAAGTGGAACTCTCCTACACTGTTGGTGGGGTTGCCAAATGGTGCAACCTCTTTGGAAAGCAATCTGACACTCCCTTAGAAAAATGAATCTAGATATACCATTTGACCCAGTCATTCCACTGCTTGGAATATATCCCATAGAATCAAGGGAATTCACACCAACAGATACATGCACAAGAATGTCCATCACAGCACAGTCTACGACAGCAACAAGATGGAATCAACCCAGATGCTCGACAACAGAAGAATGGATAGGTAAACTAGTGTATATATACTCAATGGAGAACTATGCAATGAAAAAGAACAATGATGATTTCAAGAAACATCTCATAATCTGGTTTCAGCTGGAAGACATGTTGAGTGGAAGTAGTCAGCGACCAAAGGACAAATATTGCATGAGACCCCTACGATGAGAACTCAAAAACAGACTTATGCATAGAAGGACAGACTCTTTGATGGCTGCAAGGGAGGGGAGGGAGGCAGGGGGAGGGGGGAGGGCTTAAATTAGATAGCTGATAGAAATTTGGTTGGGTGAAATTTGTGACAGCACACATTAGAAACAAGAACAATATTAAGTGCACTTCAACATAACTTGAGTACTCCTTCAATTTTAACCCAATATTGTGAAGACAGAGTAGCTCGGGCAGGGGGCCAGGGACCATGTTGTTTGGCAAAATTGAGGCCAATTGGCACAACTAGCATTTTGCTAAGAGGGCTCTCTGCAACCCACATTGGTGAGTGGCATCTGGGATCTTAAAAGCTACCAGCTGCCATCCAAAGGCAGAGCAAATGGTCCCAACTCAGCAGGAATGGATGATCACTGAGGACCAAAATGGCATGAGGGAAAGAGAACCCAGAGGACACAGAGACCCACATGAGTGGGTGTCTTCATCAACTCAGGACAGGAAGAACCAGATGGTGCCCGGCCACCACCAGTGATAGCCTTGATGGAGCTCACAAAGTTCAGTCTCACTGGCAACATGAGAATAAAAAGGGGTGCACCCTGAGATCTCCACTAAAAGACTGCAATTGATGGTCCAGTGGCTTCGGGGCTTGCCCCAGGAGCATGGCCCCTGGCCCTGATGCTGCCCTTGCCTATAAATCATAATGAAGGTCCACTCTTTGGACAAGAATGGATTGGACTTGGCGACGCAGAGTGACCATATATTGGGTACACTTTATGGTTCTACGCATCTATAAGACATCATCCTGCTGACCTCTGGCTCAAGGAATGGGAGTGAGTGGAGAGGAGCGGAAAGGAGACTGTTGGGAGGATGGGACATGTATGGAGCAAAGAGGAATAGTGTGCTGTCACCAGGCAGGGAGAGCAGTGCAAGCTGCATATAGGTGAGCATGCAAATTTATATGGGAATGTACATTTTCACTCTATCATAATAATAAAAAAAAAAAGCACCCATCATTGTGCTGTTTACGTGAGACAGTCCTTAGAAATGTGTTACTACTACAGCAGATACACTGACCAAAATGGAACAGAATCAAGAACCCAGATGTAAATTCAGGTAAAATCAGATGACCTGTAGTCACCTTATCTTCAACAAGGATCCAAAGTCCATCTAAGGGGGAAAAGATAGCCTTTTTAAGAAATTGTCCTGGCAATACTGGAATCATCTAATAATACGGAGGAAATCAGTTTTACGCTGAGTGAAATAAATCAATCATAAAAGGATAAATATTTTCAGACGACTACCATAAAAATACATGAAAGGATTTACACAGAAAAATAAACAATCTTCGATCGTTATGAGGAAGAGAAGGGGCAGGAATGGAAAAACACTAATAAACAATAGATGAGTGGTAATTTTGGTCAAAAGTAAGACAGTACATAGTACTGGGGAAGGTAGCATAACTTGAACAAGACAAGGTCACAGAAACATCATAAATAACACCCAAGCTCCCTGACAGACCAAATTGCTAGCCTGAGGGCTGCGGGCACCATGGTCTTGGAAACATTAGTTGGTATAACATTGTTTGTAAATAAAATGCTCTCCATTCTACTTTGGAGAGTAGCATCAGGAATCTTAAAAGTCTGTGATTGGCCATCTAGGATACTCTACTGATGTCATCCATTTTGTAGCAAGAAAGAATGAAGAAAAGTAAAGAAACAAAGGAAGGGTTAGTTTAAAGGATTGATGGACCACATCTACAAAGGCCTCTAGGAGTCTGCATTGAGTAAAACTAGATGATGATTGACTTACCACCACTGACTGCTCTGACAGGGATCACAACAGAGGATTCTGCACAGAGCTGGAGAAAACTTGTAGAAGAAAATTCTAGACCTGACAGACTGAAGAAATCCTGAGAATAAGAGCCCCACACACCCTTTCAACTCAGTTATAAAGTCACTTCTGAGATTCACCCTCAGCCAAAGATTGAGCTACAGGCATGTAAAACAAAATGATACTAAAGGTACATGTCATTCCAGGCACAAGTACTAGAAGGCAGGAGGGAACAGGACTGCTGGCAATAGGGAACCAAAGTTCAGAGAGGAGAACGTTGACTTGTTATGTGTTGTCAACCAACGTCATAAAACAGTATGTATACTGTTTAATGCAAAACTAGTGTGTTCTGTAAATCTTTATCTAGAATACTTAAAAGATTCTAAATAAAACAATCAATACAGAAGATACAGTACTTGAATAATACAGATAAATGGAAGGATAAAAATTTCCAAAGAAAAAATAAAAATAGATTTTCTTTAAGATAAAACCTGAGTTTCCGAATCAAAAGGCTCACTGAACGTCTCTCACAATGAAAAATAGTGAAATGATTTGTCTCTGAACATTTTTGTGACATTTAAGACTATAATATAAAGAAATAAAATCAAAAGTAGTGCAAGAAAAATATTAGTCCAGAAACAAATATTTAGTGATACTAATTGTAAGAACACAATACAATGAATGATGTCTTAGTGTTTTGGAGAAAATTGATTTTTGACTCAAGTTTCAAGTCAAGGATGATGATAAACCGTACACTTTATGTAAAGATATTTTATAACCCAGACTAATTTATTGTTTTGTTTTTCACATGCTTTTTTTTTTTTTTGGTCAATTTAATTCCAGAAGCAAAATAAAATGAGATACAGTGTCCAATTTAAGAGAGAAATGAAATCAAATGTTAAGTGCAACTACAAGGTTAGAAATCCATGTAGCTGATCCTAAAATAATAAAAGACCATACAAATTTAGATCAAAGTAGAGCAAACATATATTAATGACATTGTTTTTAAGTAGTAAAATATTTTCTTGCAATACTAATGTAACATCCATTGATTAATTTTCATCTCTTAGGTAAAAAATACTAAGCTTCGATGGCATAAATTTTGTAGTAATAATATTAAAAGCTTTAAAGATAGCCATAATTTTGCCTATAGAATTATAAGGAACTACAGCAGTCTTAACAAGATCCAAATAATATAGACTGAAAAAGAAAAATACGTGAATATTGTTTAAGGAAATGGGAGAACTAAAATTTGTATCTTTCCAAATAGACTCGAGCAAAAATATCTATGTTTGATGAAACAATAAGCTGTAAAGCCCTAGTACACCTTAAACATAAATAATAGAGGTATAAAGTAGAAACAGTTGATCACTGGTGGTGCCCGGGAACCATCCGGTTCTTCCAGTCCCAAGTCAATGTAGGCACCCACTCATGTGGGTCTCTCTATTTTCTGGGTTGTCTTTACCCCATGTCATTTTGGTCCTTGGTGAGCATACATTCCTGCTAAGTTGGGACCATTTGCTGTGCCCTCGGATGGCAGCTTGGCAGCTCCTGGCCCTGATGCTCCCCTTGCCCATAAATCATAACGAAGGTCCACTCTTCAGACACGAATGGATTGGACTTCACGATGCACAGTGATTACATATTGGATGCACTTTATGGTTCTATGCATCTATAAGACATCATCCTGCTGACCTCTGGCTCAAGGAACGAGAGTGGGTGGAGAGGGGGGGAAAGGAGACTGTTGGGAGGATCAGACATGTATGGAGCAGAGAGGATAGTGTGCTATCACTGGGGACGGAGAGCAGTGGAAGCTGCATATAGGTGGGCATGTAAATTTATACAGGAATGTACATTTTCACTCAGTCATAATAAAAAAATAAATTAAAAAAACAATTTAGCTATATGGTAAGCATTGGAAGAATAAAGGAGGTGGTTATAAGTAAGATTCTTTATCATATCAGTTAATAAAATTTCAAATTCCAAAACTGAGAGTAGAGGTATTGTCAACACATTCTACTTATATATAAAATTGGCTTGGCTTGGCTATATAGATCAAAACATTTGTTGTTGTTAGATGCCATCAAGTTAGTTCTGACTCACAGTGACCCAATGATCAACAGAACAAAACACTACCCGGTCTTGTATCACGTCCACAATCATTTTTGTGCTTAAGCCCATTGTTGCAGCCACTGTGTCAGTTCATCTTGCTGAGGGTCTTCCTCTTTTTCATTCACCCTCCACCCTACCAAGCATGATTTCCTTCTCCAGGGACTGATCTTTCCTGACATGTCCAAAGTATGTAAGACACAGTTTTGCCATCTTTGCTTCCAAAGAACACTCTGGTTGTACTTCTTCCAGAACAGATCTGTTGGTTCTTTTGGGAGTCCATGTTACATTCAACATTCTTCTCCCACACCATAGGCATAAATTCTTCTGTCTTTGTTCATTGTCCAGCTTTCACATGCATGTGTGCAACTGAGAACACCATGGCTTGGATCAGGCACATTTTACGTCTTCAAGGTGACATCCTTGCTTTTGAACACTTTGAAGAGGTCCTTCACAGCAGATTTTCCCAATGCAATGTGTCTTTTGATTTCTTGACTGTTGCTACTGGGGGCATTGATTGTGGACTCAAGTAAAATGAAATCCTTGCCAACCTCAGTCCTTTCTCCATTAATGACAATGTTGCTTACTGCTCCAGTTGTGAGGATTTTTGTTTTTCTGATGTTGAGATGCTATCCGTGGTGTCACCTACATAAAGCTGGTTGTTAATGAGTCATCCTCCAACCCTGATGCATCGTTCTTCTTTGTATAATCCAGCTTCTCAGATTATTTGCTCAGCATGCAGATTAAAAAGATATGGTGAAAGAATACAACCCTGACACACCCTTTCCAGACTTAAAACCATGCAGTGTTGCCTTGTTCCAGTCTCATGACCGTCTCTTGATCCATATACTGATTCCTTAAGAGCACAGTTAGGTGTTCTGGAATTCCCATTCTCTGCAACATTAGCTATAATTTAGTATGATCCACACAGTCAAATGCTTTTGCATAGTGAATGAAACACTGGTATTCTTTGCTTTCAGCCAAGATCTGTCTGACATCAGCAATGATACCCATGGTTTCATGTCTTCTTCTGAATCCAGCTTGAATTTTTGACAGCTCCTCATCAATATACTGTTGTAGTTGCTTTCGAATGATCTTGAGCAAAATTTTACTTGTGTGTGGTATCACCCATATTGTTCAGCAAAATTCCACATTTGATTGGGTTGCCCAGGTAGCTGCCCTCCAAATTTCTTGGCATAGATGAGTGAGCAGTTTCAGCACTGCATCAGTTTGTTGACATATCTCAATTGATACTTCATCAATTCCTGGAGCCTTGTTTTTGGCCAGTGCCTTCAATGCAGCTTCAATGTCTTCCATCAGTGCTATCAATTCCTGATCATATGCTGCCTCTTCAAATGGCTGAATGTTCAACTAGTTCTTTCTGGTATAATGAGTCTGTATATGCCTTCCATGTTCGTTTGATGCTCCCTGAGTTGTTTAATAGTTTCTCTGTAGGATCCTTCACTACTGTAACTCAAGGCTTGAATTTTTTCTTCAGTTCTTTCAGCTTGAGAAAGGCAGAATGTGTTCTTCCTTTCTGGTTTTCCATTTCCAGCTCTTTGCACATCATTATAATACTTTGTTTTGTCTTCTCAAGATGCTCTTTAAAGTCTTCCTTTTAGGTCTTTCACTCCACCATTCCTTCCTTTTGCTTTATCTGATGGATGTTCAAGAGCAAGTTTCAAAGTCTCTTTTGACATCCAATTTGGTCTTTTCTTTCTTTCCTTTCTTTTTAATGACCTCTTGCTCTCTTCATGGATGATGTCTTTGATGTCATTGCACAGTTTATCTGGCCCTTGGTCATTTTAGTGATCAGCACATCAAATCTGTTCTTGAGACCTTTAAACTCAGAGGGATAAACTCAAGGTCATACATTGGCTCTTGTGAGTTTGTTCTAGTTTTCTTCAGTTTCAATTTGAATTTGCATATGAGCACTTGACGATCTGTGTCACAATGAGCACCTGGTCTTGTTCTCACTGCTGACATGGAGCTTTTCCATTGTCTTTTTCCACAGATGTATTCAGTTTGGTTCCTGTGTATTCCAACTGGTGAGGTTCACGTGTACAGTCACCATTTGTGTTGGTTAAAAAAGGTATTTGCAATGAAAAAGTCGTAGTGTTGCGAAATTCTATCATGCAATCTCTAGCATTATTTCTATTACCAAGGCTGTGTTTTCCAACTACCAATCCTTCTTCTTTGTTTCCATCTCTTGATTTCCAGTCACCAGTAATTATCAGTGAATCCTATTTGCATGTTCGATCAATTTAAGACTGCAGAATCTGGTAAAAAATCTTCACTTCCTTCATCTTCGGCCTTAGTGGTTGGTGTATAAATTTGAATAATAGTCATATTAACTGGCCTTCCTTGTAGGTATATGGATATTATCTTACCACTGAAAGCATTATACTTCAGGACAGACATTGAAATGCTCTTTTTGATGATGAACATAACACCATTCCTCTTCGAGTTCTCCTTCCCCACGTAGTAGACTACATAATTGTCAAATTCAAAATGGCTCAAACTGGTCTATTTCAGCTCACTAATGCCTAGGATGTCAACATTTATGAGTTCCATTTCATTTTTGACAGTTTTCAGTTTTCCTGGATTCATGCTTTGTACATTTAATTTCCCCATTATTAATGGATATTTGTAGCTGTTTCTTCTTGAGTCATGCCGCATCAGCCAAGAAAGATCCTGGAAATCTTACTCTATCCACATCATTACAGTCGACTCTACTTTGAGGAGGCAGCTCTTCCCCAGTAGTCAAGTGCCTTCCAACCTGGAAGGCTTACTCTCTAGCACCATATCTGACAATGTTCAACTGATATTAATAGGTTATCCTTGGCTAATTCATTTCAAAACTAGACTGTCGAGTCCTTCTTCCTATTCTGCCTTAGTTTGGAAGCTCAGCTGAAACTTGTCCATCAAGGTTGATCTGGCTGGTACCTAAATACCAGTGGCATAGCTTCTAGCATCACAGCAACAAGCAAGCCTCCATTGACAGACAGGTGGGGGCTATTCACTCTATCTTTACCCATCTTACCTGGTGATGTTACCCTCTTTACCTGATGCTGTTACCCTCCTTGCCTGAAGCTGAAAAAAAAAAAACAAGTAACTGCATTTTATTGAATTCAATTTATTGTAGAAATTATAAAGTTTGCCACATTTTAATATTAAACCACTCTGTTTTAGAAAATAAAGGACTTTCTCCCAGCCTTCAGAAACAATTTCAGTTCAAGAGTCAGCACAGTTTTTTGACTGAGTCTGTCAGAAAAACTTGTATAGTCCTCTTGTTGTAATAAATGGACCAGTCAGGTTCTAATTTCCATAAAAATAGATTTTAGAAAATAGCAATTCTGGGATTTATTAGGTTTTCCTGCAAAGCATTATAATTATCTCATACATCAACCCTAACTAGTGCTTATTCTAAGTGCCAGTTGTAATCATTTTCTGATTTTGTTGACATTTAAAGACTACTGGAGATGCATTTGCAGTTTACCTTAAAATGATGAGTTCAGAGTCCTAATTTTTGCTTTGAAAACCTTGATAAATATTTGTATAAACAATGTAATATTTTTCAATTGAATTTACTTATTTGAATGAAATCTTATAGATTCTAGAGTGTAGTAGGTAGTCACCTTTTGGGAGGTGAAATTCGTAAGAATCTCTTTCATGCTTTGTTTTACTCCTTTTGATTTTCCTGGCTATAGTGTTGACAGACATACAAGCTGTCTTAACTGATAGTTGAAGTGAAGCTCCCATTTTGCCAGTGAGAAACCTTGCATCCAGGAGAAAATAAGATGATCTCTAGAACAGGATAAAGACTGGATTAGTAGAAAAGGGGAAAAATAATAAATCCCACATAAAAAGTTTCATGAACCCTTCTCTAATTTTTAAGAACTCAAAACATCTTTACAAGCTAATGTATGATCATCTTGCATTTTCTATAAATTCAAATGTAAGTAATTGAAAAATGAATAGGAAGACCAAAGAAGAATTCATGCATTTCGATTTTAGTGTTGACAAAGAATATTAAGTATACAACTAACTGCCAGAAGAACAACAACAAAAAAATCTGTATTGGAGGATGTCACAGATTAATTGTATCATCCCCAAAATGTGTGTAGCCATTTGGTTAGATCATGATTCCCAGTACTGTGTGATGCCCCTGTGTGCTTTAAACCCTGCCTGTATGAGGGAGATGGCCAGCAGTTGTGTTGGTGGAGCAGGACTCAGTGTGTAAGACTGTATTGCGCCTTCAGGTAGTCTCTTGAGTTGTAAACGAAAGAACTTAGCAGAGAGATTTGGGGACCTCATGCAGTCAAGAAAGAAGCAATGCTGGAAACAGAGTGCATCCTTTGGAAAGGACCCAGAGTCCCTGAGTCTCAGAAACTCCCAGTCCAGATGAAAATTGGCAAGTACTTTCCTTCAGAGCCAAGAGAGAAAGATCTCCCATGGAGTTGTTGCCCTCAATTTGAACTTGCAGCATACTGGACTGTGACAGAATAAAATTTCTCTTTTTAGGGCCGTCTACTTGTGGTGTTTTCTGTTATAGAAGCACTAGATGACTAACACAGAAGGTATGCAATCAGAATATTCCTTACACGTGAGGTTGGCTAGACTTCATTTTGAGTACTTTGAATATGTTATTAGCAGGTACCAATCCTTGGAGAAAGACATTCGGCTTGGTAAAGCAGCGTGTCAGCAAAAACAAGGAAGACCCTCAACAACGCATACTGACACAAACCAAAACCAAACCCACAGCCGTCGAGTCGATTACTACTCATAGCGATTCTATAGGACAGAGTAGAACTGCCCCATAGAGTTTCCAAGGATAGCCTGGTGGATTTGAATTGCAAATCTTTTGGTAGGCAGCTGTAACATTGGACCACTATGCCACCAGGGTTTCTGTGGGCTGACATAGCAGCCACAAATATAGCAACAATCATGAATATGTTGCAGGACCAGCAGTGTTTCTGCTGTACATAGAATTGCTATGAATTAGAATCAACTCTATGACACCTATCAATGGTAACAACAACCATGCTTTATTCCACTAATATACAAAGTTCAACATTTTTGAAAGCTGAAATAGAAAAATTATGTATTATTCATGTTGTTTTGTTTAGTGTAGTGTTTTATTTATGATATTTTCCAAGATTTTATTAATATTTTCAACTTATCACACTGTATATCTCTTGGCTGATTGTTATCGTTGAGTGCCCTCAGGTTTGTTCTGATTCATAGTGATCCCATGTGATAGTGAAACCATCAGGTTTTCTTGACTGTAATCTCAGAGGAGCAAATCTCCAAGTCTTTCTCCCACAGAGCCACCGGGTGTGTTCCACCTACCAATGTTTCGGTTAATAGCTGAGTGCACAAGAATTGTGCTACCAGGGACCTAACTGGGCCAATTAACAATTGATGAAAAGAAGGATGAAACAAATGTTACTATAAAATGACAAAAAATCTCCTCTTAAGTTATGGAAATAAATTAGATTTCCATGTGGAAACTATGGTGGTGTAGTGGTTAAGTGCTACAGCTGCTAACCAAAAGGTCATCAGTTCAAAGCCACCAGGCACTCCTTGGAAACTCTAACAGGCAGTTCTATTCTGTCCTATATGGTCTCTATGAGTCAGAATTGACTCTACAGCATTTTTTTTAAGTCCTATCTGGAGAATGGTAGTTTCAAGCAATGTTAAGAGCTTTGACAATCATAGTTCTTTAAGTGAAACTATTGCTGACATATCCTTTTCCTTCCGTGTCCCCTACCTGTAGATTAATAACAAAGAGCAGATGATTAAATAATCTGAGTTGCTCTACATTTTAGTAGCAAATATTAAAAGAAAAATAACACATTGGGAATGATTTTTTCAAGCTTAGCTATTAAACATTACTCAAAGTATATTTCTCACATTAATTGTAACAAAACAGAAATTGAGTATAAAGGAGTACAAAAACTTATGAAATTTTATCCCCTCTCTTATCAAAGATTCAACACCAATTTTCAATTAGTAATTAGCAGCACAGTGTATAGCTAAAACTTATAAATTACACAAGGCATTGTTAGCTTACGGCTTCTGATGAAATATCATCAGTTATTATCATGACATGGTGAATGATAAATTAGAGAAAATAAATGCCAGTGAACCCCTTCCTCAGTCCTAACATCTACTTTATTCACAAATAAGTGTGGATAAGTCTGCATGGTCACTAGTTAGTTATAATTCAATGTCTCCAGTGACGCAGATTGCAATCTGTATTGTTTTTACAATTAAGTGTTATGGATTATTCTTAAACATTTTACTGTCTTTTTTAATAATTTTTATTCTGGAATAGTAAGAAGCTTTTTGTTATTTCTTATTTTGTGTGTGTATACATATAGTATATATATATACATATATGTGTGTGTATTTATATATATATCACTTCTCCATCAACCCAAAACTACCCAAAAACGCAAATTATATATCATGATCATGTCAACTGATGAGAATTGATACTCAGCATTCCAAAATTCATGTGAAATAGACAAACATGTATTTACATTTTAATGTTAATTTATTTCTATAATATCTGTTGTTATGCACAGTGACTCTTCCCTATATTAAACATTGATTTTTGTATTTGAATTCAAATCAGCTTTGACTGGTTTTCTGAAACATTCATAACATAATGTTAAAATATGTTCTACACCATCTGGCAATTAAATCCGCAGACTTATGAGTCGGATCTGACTCGACAGCACTTGGCTGGCTTAATTATTCTAAATGCTGCATACCTCATTGTTGAATATCGTAATGGTCATCCTGGAAGTACTCCCCTAGGAAAGCTATGCACCAATGCGTAGTCTACACCTAGTCTACCCTTCAAAGCAATTTTGGAACTCTTTCTGGAATGGCCATTTCACACGGTAGTACGGTGGCAATTTCTTTACTTAACTGTAGAGTTGTCTGTGAGGAGGTTTTCAGCCAGTAAACAAATTACTATATTGGAAAACTTTCACTGCTCACCTGATCTGGCTCCCAGTGACTTTTTTTTGTTTACCCAAACATAAAGGAAATATTGAAAGGAAGTCATTTTGATGACATTCAGGACATCAAGGGTAATACGATGACAGCTCTCATGGCCATTCCATTAAAAAAGTTCCAAAATTGCTTTGAAGGGTAGATCTGGCAGGCATTGATGCATAGGTGAGTAGCTTCCCAAAGGTGTACTTCGAAGGTGATCGCGGTGATATTCAGTAATGATGCATGTGTGGCACTTTTTTTAGAATGTTTGCCAACCTAACTGTCAGACTTCAGACCTCATATGCACCTACTAAAACAAATATATTTCGTAAGTAATACACACATTACAAAACACAACAAAATCTTGATTATGGAGACCAAGTGGTGCAGTGGTTACGAGCTTAGCTGCTAAACGAAAGGTCTGCAGTTGAATCCACCAGCCACTTTGTGGAAGAAAGATGGTACAGGTCTGTAAAGATTATATAGTCTTGGAAATCATCTGGGTCAGTTCTATAGTAACTTACAGGGTTATTATGAATAGGAATTGACTGGATGGCAATAGGTTTTTTGGAAAATCTTGATTGCTTTTTAGGTGTTGGCATTGGTTTGTTTAAAGTATTTTTGTTTTTCTGGATTTGGGAATTCTTAAAATGAATGAATGACCAGTAGAAATTTTAAAGTACATGACATTAGAGGCTGCACCACGACAAGCCAAGTGCCATCGAGTATTTATTTCTTTATTACATTGTTTAAAAGCATCACAGTAATACCCTCCCAATGAGATTTTATTGATTGTTGTATAGAAGGTAGATACCCAAAGCCTGATTTGTACCTTGAAGAGGATCTTTTTATAGAAATTATATTGTTATAAAAATAAAAAGTTTTCAGAATAATCTCAACAGTGATTATCCAGGCAACTGATTGATTGCTTCTTTAAAACACATTTGAGCCCTTTGAGCAGAAGCAAAGCTAAAAACTTAAGTCTAAACATGAGGTCATCATTCTTCATTATTACATGCTGTGGAAAGCAAAAGTAATATCTTGTTGATTAAAATGTGTGTATTGACTGATAGATATTTCTATTGAAAAAAACTTCTTGTTTGTATTCTTTATGATTTCTAAATCTGACAACTCAAGTCTTAAATCCAACTGAGAAAATTATGTGTTATTTTCTGTCATGGATTTAATTGTGTCCCCTTGGCTTGGCCTCAAAAATACGTGCAGTAATTTGGCTGGGCCATCATTCCCCATATTTTATGTTTTTCTGTGCTATACATCATCATATCTGCCTGTGGCTAATAAATGGGATGATTATGTTAAAAGAAGATTAGAGTGGGGCTGCAACACCCTTGCTAAGGGAGTTTCCCTGAAGCGTGGCTTGCACCACCGTTTATCTTTTCATCCAACAGAAGATAAAAGGAGAGAGAAGCAAGCAGAGAATTTGGAACTTTACAGCATCAAGAAAGTAGCACCAGGAGTAGAGTGCATCCTTCAGACTTGATGGTCTGCACCAAAATGCTCCCTGTCCAAAGAGTGATGTAAAACAAGGACTTTCCTCCAGAGTCAACAGAGGAAAAGCCTTCCTCTGGAGCGGACATGCTGAATTCAGACTTGTAGACTGTTGGACTGTGTAGAATAAACTTTTATTTGCTAAAGCCATCTGTTCTTGGTATGTTTGTTAGAGGACTACCAGATGACTAAAGCAGATATTCTCTCCAATTAACAATACTAATAACTTCTAGAATCCTATTAAATTGTGGTTGGCCTTTATATAGGTTTGGAAGCCTAGTTATGTTGTCTTGTTATTTTTAGGTATATGGAGTTAGTTTCAAGTCACAGTGACCCTGTGTTACAACAGAACAAAACTCTGCCCCACCCTACTCTGTCCTCACAATTGTTACAATGTTTGAGTGAGTCTACTGTTGCAACCACTGTGTCATTCCTTATTGCTGAGAATCTGCCTCTGTTTAGTTTATCTTCTACTTTACCTAGCATGATGTTCTCTAGGGACTAGTATCTCCTAATAACATGTCCAAAGTACACGAGACAAAGTCTTGCCATTCTTATTGCTAACGAGCTTTCTGAACGTGCTTCTTCCAAGAGAGATTTTTTTTGCTTTTCTGACAGTCCAGGGTATATTCAATATTCTGTGTCAACATCAAAGGCATCTGCAATGTAATAAATTATTTAATGTGGTTTTATAGCAAGGATCTTGCAACTTTTACACCGGTGATTCAGCCAAACTATGATAGGGTAAATGTAGCCTATCAAAGGGATTCGTCAGTTTTGCCATCTCATAAGACTTGAAACAACCCACCCCAAGTCAGAAAAGAGAACAGCCCACTACCATCAAGGAAGGAGACATTGGTGAAAAAAAAAAACAACCCACAGGAGAGATCTAGCAGCAGTAGACAGTGTGGCGGGCTTCCGGGTACACAGAGACAGAAAGCTGAGTGAAGGAAAGGCCTAGGGTTAGGGAGAGGTGAGCCTGTGAGCAAGGCTGGAATCAGGCTGTCTTGTGGAAGAACTGTAACCTGAAGATCCCAGAACCTCAATTGTAACTGTTATTTCCCTAATAAACTCCATCATCATGAATATGGTGTGTAAGTTCTGTGTGGCCACTGCAACTGATTATATAATCCAGTAGAGAAGCGGAGGATGTGGGAGGTATTGTTGGTATGGGACTTTGTAAAGTTAGCAGAGACAAAAAGCATATCTGACCCATACCTCAAAGGAATCAATCTTGGGCTGTCGATCTTGGTTTTCCTTTCTCTTTGTGAAGTTAGAGGTCAGGCAGAGCCCCATGCCATTTTTTACAGCTTCAGTTCTTGTTTGGTCTTTATTCATTGTCCAGCTTTCACATGCATATGAGGCAATGAAAAATACCATGGCTTGGGTGAGGTGCATCTTACTTCTCAACTTGACATCTTTACTTTTCAACACTTTAAAAATGTCTTTAGTATCAGATATGCTAGATGTAATACATCATTTGATTTCTTTACTATTTCTGTGGGCATTGATTGTGGATCCAAGTAAAAGGAAATCCTTGACATGCTTGATTTTTTAGTTTATCATGGTGTCAGAAATCCTAGTGTCATAGTGATTAAGTGCTACAGCTGCTAACCAAAAGATTGGCATTTTGAATCCTCCAGGTGCTCCTTGGAAACTCTATGGGCAAGTTCTTCTCTGTTCTATAGTGTCACTATGAGTAAGAATTCAATGGCAGTGAATTTGGGTTTTATCATGATGTTGCATATTGGTCTAGTTGTAGAAGATTTCTGTTTTCTTTACATAAGATGTAATCCATACCGAAGGTTGTGATATTTGATCTTCATTAGTGTTTCAAGTCCTCTTTACTTCCAGCTGTGTTCTGTCATCTGCATATGGCAGATTGTTAATGACTCTTCCTCAAATCTGGAGGCAGCATTCTTTCTTTTATAGTCCAGCTTTTGAACTATTTGCTCAACATACAGATTTAATAAGTATGATGAAATCATACAAGCTCAAGATTCACCATTCCTAATTTTAACTCATGTGTTATTCCTTTGTTTTGCTCAAATAACTGCCTCTAGGTCTCTGTGTGAGTTCCACACGAGCATAAATAAGACCTATGGAAATCCCACTCTTTGCAAAGTTATCCATAATTTTTTAGGATCTATACAGTTAAGTGCCTTTTCACAACCAATAAAATACAGCTAAATATCTTTCTGATATTGTCTATTTTTAGCCAAAATCCATTTGACATCAGCAATGACATCCCTCATTACGCTGAAACCTCTCCATCATGCATTACCCTGCTGCTATTTGAAATGCTAGTGGCATAGCTTCAACCATCATAGCAACTAGCAAGCCACCACCAAACAATAAATTGATAAATGAGTGACAGTATTATTATTCTATAACATCTTACCCTCAAGATTAACATGAATAAATTGTTTCGGCTACTTTCATGGAAGCCAGCTCATTTGGGCCTCTGCCAAGAGGAGAAAGACCTTCCCCTGACAATTATGGCTAAACAGCAGCTGAAGAAACAATTAAACGTGTGTGTTATTCTGTAAAAGTACTGGAATCAACTGAGATGTTTGTAGGTGACTGGAAGACTCATTTATGACTACCGAAAGAAAACAGAATTTATTGGTATAAGTAACTCAAAATTTCATAGACAGCATATCCTGCAGATGAGTCCTTGTCATTTGTTCCATTCATTCATTATGTTCCCTTTCCTTTTTCATGTAAAGCTTATACTTTTTGCTTTTACATATGACCAAGTCTCATTCTCAGTACTTTTTTAGTCTTCATATCTTGGCTTACTTAATTCACTGACATACGTAGTGAAAGATGACTAACTCCAGACCTAGTCTAACATGTTTTTAGGTTCATTGCCAGTGGAAAAGTAAAAGAAAGAGAGAGAGATACAGAAATATAAACACAGAGAGATACTTTTATTCTGATAAACTTTCAAAAAGCCCAGGGATTATTCTAATCAGACCAATTTAAGGGTTGTATTTTTATTGCTATAAATCTATTGATATAAACCTGGCCAGAATGATTCAATTGCATTTGATAGACAAGAATGTCTCATTTATCTACTCCTGAACCAACTACTGTGGTTCTAGAGAATGCGTGCAGCAACATCTGGAAGGCATATACCTAAAGCAGGCATCATATCATTTCAAAAAGACATTTGTGATACTCTTAGAAATGGTAAATGGAATGATTGTTGTAAAAGATCAAACAACACATGCTCAGCTTATAAGCTAGAGGGGTAATCAGCCAAAAACCATATTCACAAGTACTAACACAATGTTAAAAAGATCTCTGTGATACATACTAATGGAGTTCAAAACCACCTAATGTGAAGTTAACGCATTGATTATATATCAAATTAAAATACATACTGTGAAAAGTTTCATTATTTTTCATTAATTTTCAATTTCTTTTCTTGCCCTCCCCCCTTTTTACAGCAGTATCCTCTACCTGTAATCTTCAGGTATCAGGGTTGAATTGTTTTTGACAATGAAATGTGAATGAAAGTGCCGTATGTCACTTCTGGCAAAGGCTTTAAAAGCCAGAGTGTGATTTCTTTTACCTGTTTTCTTTCATGCACAGTACATGGAATGTACCCAGATAAAGGCTGGATAATGAAATTAACACATGCTGGAGCAAGCTGAGACCAATCTGCATATACACATAATCTGAATAAGACATTAACATTTGTTAACACAACTCAAAAGATGTTTGAACTGATTTATTGCTTCAGAATAAAGATGTATAACCTGAGTCGATAAAACTTATTATCTTAAAAAATTTGCCAAGAGCTCTCGTTACCAAAATACATTAATAAGGTAAAATTATTCATCTGCATAGAACATTTTCTTAATATTTTGTTGTGTTTTAAGTGAAATTTTACAATCTAAGTTAATATGTCATACAAAAACTTAAACACACATTGATGCAATTCTAGTTACTCTTCCCACAATGTCAGCGCACTCCTCTTTTCCACCATGTATTTCCAGTGTCCATTCAACTAGCTGCTGTCCACTCAGCCCTCTTGTCTTGCCTCTGGAAAGGAGCTGCCAAGTTAGTCTCACGTATGTATTTAAACCAAGAAGCATACTCTTTGAAAGTATCATTTTGTGTCTTACAGTCCAGCCCAATCTTTATCTGAAGACTTGGCTTCAGGAATGGTTTCAGTTCCAGGCTAACAGATAGTCTAAGGGCCATGCCTTTCAGACCATCAAGCCTGATATTTTTAATAGAGTTTGAGATCTGTATATTATTTTCCTCTTGCTATGTCAGGGACTCTTTACTGTGTTCCCTGTCAGCAGTCATTGGTGGTAGCTGGATACCATTTAGTTTTTCTGATCTTATGCTGGATTATGTGGTTGTTTTTCTTTCTTGTGTTCATATCTCCCTGGTCTGCGATGTTCTTCATTCTCCTCTTCCCCAGGTAGGTGGGGACCAATTGATGTTTCTTAGATGGATACTTGCTAGCTTTTAAGACACAGATGTCATTCATCAGACTGAAATGTACAATTTTTTCTTAAAAAGCTTTGTTACGCCAGTTGACCTAGGTGTCCTCTGAAACCATGGTCCCCAGACTCCTGCTGCTGCTACTCCATCCTTAAAAGTGACTGCTTGTATTTAGGAAAATGTTTAGCATTTGGTTTAGTCCAGTTGTGCTGACTTCTCTATGGTGTGTTGTCCCTCCATTCACATAAAATTTCTTATCCATTGTTGTTGTTGTTGTTAGGTGCTGTCAAGTTCATTCCAGCTCATAGCAACCTTACATACAACAGAATGAAACACTGCCCAATCTAGCATCATGCCCACAATAGTTTTTATGCTTAAGCCCGTCATTACAGCTACTGTATCAACCCATCTCACCGAGGATCTTCCTTGTTTTTGTTGACCCTCAACTCTATCAAGTGTAATGTCCTTCTCTGGGGATTGATCTCTCCTGACAACATGTCCAAAGTATGTGAGATGCAGTTTCACTATCTTTGCTTCCAAGGAGTACTCTGGTTGTATTTGTTCTGGGACAGATCTGTTTTTTCTTTTGGCTGCCCCTGTCCAGAAAACACTACTGAGGTCAACTCTTTGGACAAAAATGGACTGGACTCTGGAACACAATTCAACCATGGCGTGTGTACTTTATGGCTCTATACATTTATAGCATGCTGTCCTACTGGTTTCTTTCTAGATGGGAGAGAAGAAGGTGGAGAGGAAGGGACAGGAGATTGTTAAATGGATACAAGTTCAGAGTGAAAAGGAGGAGTGTGCTGTCATGAGGCAAAGATGGCAGAAGGAGCTGCAGATAGGTGGGAATGTGAAATTAGTTCAGATTGTAGTCAATATTCTTCTTCAAATCACAATTCAAAGCCATCAGTTCTTCTGCCTTATTCATTGTCCAGCTTTCACACGCATATGATGAAATTAAAAATACCATGACTTGGGTCAGGCACACATTAGTCATCAAGGTGACATCATTTTAATACTTTAAAGAGGTCCTTTGCAGCAGATTTTCCCAATGCAATATGTCTTTTGAGTTCTTGACTGCTGTTTTCATGGGTGTTGGTTGTGAAAACAAGTAAAACAAAATCTTGGACAACTTCATTCCTTTTCCATTTATCATGATCAACTTAAATGGACTTCACCATAAACTGAAAGCTCTTCTGATATCAAGGAAATACTGCAAGGATACAGTAGCAGCGGCAGGATCTAAGATCATCCTCTTGAGGGACATCAAAGCCAACTGGCATAACTAGCCTATTGAAAAGAGAGTCTTCTGCATCCCATATCAGCGAGTGGCATCTGGGGTCTTAAAAACCAGCAAGCTGCCATCTGTGATATGTCAGACGGTCCTAACTCATCTGGAAGAGATGAACACTGGGAGCAACAACACATGAGGAAGAAAGAGCTCAGTAGACAAACAGACCCATGTGAATGAGAGGCTATATCAACATGTGACAAGAAGAACCAGATGGTGCCTGGCCATCACCAAAGGCAGCTGTGATGGTGCACACAATGTTGAGTCTCTGAGGCAACTCAAGAAAAAGAGGGATGCAGGTCAAGAACTCTACTGAAAGACTACAGTTGTTGGTCCACCACCCTGTGGGATCCCTTGGGAGCATGGCCCTTATACCTGCTGCTGCCCCTGTCCAGAAAACACTACTGAGGTCAACTCTTTGGACAAAAATGGACTGGACTCTGGAACACAATGCAACCATATGGTGTGTGTACTTCATGGCTCTATACATTTATAGCATGCTTTCCTACTGGTCTCTTTTTAGATGGGAGAGAAGAAGGTGGAGAGGAAGGGACAGGAGATTGTTAAATGGATACAAGTTCAGAGTGAAAAGGAGGAGTGTGCTGTCATGAGGCAAAGATGGCAGAAGGAGCTGCAGATAGGTGGGAATGTGAAATTAGTTCAGATTGTATACTTTCACTTAATCACAATAAAAAAAACCTAACTTTAAATGGTTCAAAGATATAAATATCAAATTTAAAATGATAAATATCATGGAATAAATAATAGGAAAAATACTGTGAGCCTTACCATAGCCTTAATAGAGGATACAAAACATTACTAAAAATGCAGAAGCTCTGGAATAGTAAAGAGACAACTAGAAATTTTTAAAAATCAAACATTTATGCTCATCCAGAGACTTCACCAAAAGATAACCTACAGACTTGGAAAAAAAATAGGTATGGCTCATCTGATCAGCATCCAGTCTTGGAAATCTACAAGATACTGCAGTACCTCCACAACAATATGACAATTAAACAGTTAGAAAATGGGTGAAGTATATTAACAGGTACCTCACCCAAGATGACATTCTGATGGCTTAGAGATGCGTGAGGAAGTACAATCACTAGCCATTAGAGATATCCAAGTCAAAACTATAGCAAGATAACTTCTATCATGTGTTGTCATTGCTTTCACCTAAACAAATTTCTATAAACTATCTAATCTGTAACCAACCCTCTCCATCCCTCCCAACCCTGTAGCCATCAAAGTGTCTTTTCTTCTGTACACAAGTCCATTTTTAAGTCCTTATAGTAGGGGTCTCATACAATATTTGTCCTTCTGCTGATTGATTTCACTCAGCATAATGTTGTCCTGTTGAAACCAGATTATGAGATGCTTCCTAAAATCATCCTTGTTCTTTATCATTGCATACTGTTTCATTGAGCATATATACCATGGTTTGTTTATCCAGTCATCTTTTTGCTATTGTGGACTGTGCTCCAATAAACATTCATTTGCATGCATCTGTTCATATGACTGTCTTTGTTTCTGTAGGATATATTCCAAGTGGTGGGATTACTGGGTCAAATTGTATATCAATTTCCAGTTTTTTAAGGAAGTGCCAGAGTTTCCAAAGAAGTTTAATCAAGTGATTCTTAACATTCATACTATTTATGTAGTTGATCACATGAATTCCTTTTCTGATGTTGAACAAGCATTGCATCTCTGGTATGTATCCAAAGTGGTAGTGATTTTTTTTTTTTTTTGATATATTGTTGAATTCTATTGGCAATCATTTTGTTGAAGATTTTTACATCCAGGTTTATGAATGATACCAGTCTGTAATTTTTTTTTTTTTTGAGCTTTTCCTGACTTTACTATCAGGTTTATGCTGGCTTCATAGAATCATAGAATGAATTTGCTAGTATTCCATCCCTTTCTGTGCTGTGAATTAGTCTCAGAAGTATTGGAGTTAACTCCTCTCTAAAAGTTTGGTAGAATACTCTGGTGAAGCCATCTGGGCCTGGGCTTTTTTTGGTTGGTAGTTTTTGGATTACTTTTTCAAACTCTTCCTTTGTGATGGGTTTATTAAGTTGTTCTACTTCTCCTTGTGATAATTTGGGTAGGTGATATCAGTCTAAGAATTTGTCCATTTACTCTAGATTTTCAAATCAGTTAGTGTACAGTCTTTCACAGTATTCTTTTATGACACTTTTGATTTCAGTTAGATCTGTTGTGACATCTCTCATCGTGTTTCTTATTCAGGTTGTTTGTTTCCTCTCCTGTTTTTCTTTTGTAAGTTTAGCCAGTGATTTATCAATTTTGTTGATCTTTTCCAAAAACTGGCTTTTGGTTTTGCTAAGTTTTTCAATTGTTTTTCTATTCTCTAATTCATTTAGTTCTGCTCTAATTTGTGTTACCTGTTTTCTTCTGGTGTCTGAGGGGTTCCTCTGTTGCTGTCTACTTGTTCAAGCTGTACTGTTAATTCTTTGGTTTGGGTCCTTTATTCCTTCAGATGTGTGCATTTATAGACATAGATATAGATTGACCTGTGAGCAGTCCTTTTTACTGTGTCCTGTAAATCCTGGTAGGATGTATTTTCATTCTCATTTGATTCTATTAATTTATTTATTTTGTCCTTGATTTCTTCTATAACCCATGGATTTTTGAGCAATGTGTGTTCAGTTTCCATGAGTTCAAATTTCTATGTGTTTTCTGCTATTGATTTCAACTATTATGGTTTTATGGTCTGAGAAGACACTTTGCAACAATTCAATGTTTTGGATTTCGTTGACACTTGCTTTATGTCATAACACATGATCTATTATGGAAAATGTTCCATAAGCATTGGAGAAAAGGATGTACTTATCTGTTGATGAGTTAATGTTCTATATGTATTGATGAGGTCTAGATGGTCAATTGTCACAATAAGATCTTCTGTATCTTTACTGAGCTTTTTCTGGATGATCCGTCCATTACTGAAAGTGGACTGTTAAAGTTGCCAACAATTATTGTGGAGTAATTTGTTTCATTTTTCAATATTGTCAGTGTTTGTGCAACGTATTTAAATGCTCCAGTATGCCAAGCCAAGTGCTGTCTAAGCGGATGCTTAAATATTTAGTATTGTTATGCCCTGCATATGTATTGAATCTTTCAGCATTAAATAGCGACCATCCTTGAACACAGTGGTGGATTTTAAATTGAAGTCTATTGCATCTGAGATTAATATTGCCACTCTTGCTCTACTTTGTATGTTGTTGGCTTGCTTTATAATTTTCCATCCTTTAATTTCAGTTTGTTTGTATCTTTGAGTCTAAGATGAGTTTCTTGAAAGCAATGTGTAGATGAATTTTGTCTTTTGATCTGGGATGTCACTCACTGTCTCTCTTTGGAGTGCTCAGTCCATTTACATTCAATGTAATTATTGATGAGTATGTGTTTAATGCTGTCATTTTGATGCTTTTATTTTTGTGTTGTTAATATTTTCTGTGTTACTCTTAATATTTTTTTCTGGATCCTTCTTAATGGGTTGACTTTTCATCTTTTTCAGTGTTTGTTTTGTGTTTGTCAAGACTCCTGTATTATGTTTCTTGCTTTGATATGTCACATTGTTATCATGCTTTGCAGCTACCCCATGAACTCCCTTACTATTCCCAGCTTAAACCTGACTATAATTTCTGCGTATCTTCTTAATTTCCACTCCATCTCAAAGGGTTATAACTACTGTAATGTATCCCTCTTTTTAGTTTGATGACGTCATATTTTTAGTGCTCTGATCACTGGTTACCTTCTTAATATTGTAGCTTTGATGGAGCTTTGTGACCTCCTTAACTGATTCTGGACACTGTGTCCTGCATTGTCACCTTAAGTATACACTTAATGGTTTTGTTTTTCTAAGCAAAGAACTTCTTTCAGTATTTCTTGTTGTTTTTGCCAGGTTTTTTACAAAGTCTCCAAGCTTCTGTTTATCTACAAAAGTCTTAATTTCATCTACATATCTGGGAGACAGTCTTTCAGGATATATAAAACTTGGTTGGAAGGTTTTCTTCTTTAAGGCCTTCAATGTGTCATCCCACTGTCTTCTTTCCAACATCATTTCTGTCAAGAAGTAAGACAAAAGCCTACAGAGCTTCCCTCTGAATGTTAGCTTTGCTTTAAGCCTTGTTGCCTTTAAGAGTTTCTCTCTATGTTTCATTTTATTAAGCTTGATTATAATATATTTTGGTGCCTTTCTTTTGATGTCTACTTTTTGTGGTGTTTGATACGCACCCTGGAAATCTATGCTGTCTTTCATAATTTCAGGGAAGTTTTCTGTTAGTGACTCTACTACAACATTCTGTATTTTCAGATATCCCTCTCTGCTCAAGAAATCCAATTATTCATTGATTTTTCCTCTTAATAGAGTCCCATATATTTCTTAATGCTTCTTCATTTTTCTTCTTTACTCTGATATTTCCTCATATATGCTGTGTCAGTTTTTCTATCCTTAAGCTCACTGACTCTGGCTTCCAACTCCTGAATTCTGCTGTTATGGCTTTAGATTGAATTGTCTAATGCTGTAATTTCATTATTGATCTGCTGGATTTCAGATCACTGATGTTTTATCAGTTCAAACAGCTTGCTTAATTTTTCATTTTGTTCCACTATGTTCTATTTAATCTCTAGGATATCTCTCTATATAATTCTTTTGCACTTGTCCTCTGATAGCTTCAGAAAGACTCCTTTATCTGGGAAGTTTTTTGATTATTTTGGGAGTTTTCTGGATCCATGGTTGACTGTTTCTTTAAACTCTTAGCTATGGATTGTTGCCTATGCACCATCTAGATGCTGTTTAGTTTATTAGGTATTTCCTCCGCAGGAACTGAGGTGTAGTTCTAATAGGGTAATTGGTCATCAGCTGCCTCTCAGTACTCTAATGACTGGCTCCAAGTGGACTCTCTGGGGCAGCGGACTTCAGGCTGGCAAAGACAGTACCCTACCTTTGGAGTCACTGGGTGCCATCAGCCAACAGTAGGAAATGGATCCTTGAAGAGTGTAAGAGTTGCTGCTGGGCTGCTCAGCTGTCAGTTCTCCAGGTGGTATTATTTTAAAAGGTACTTTATTGCTAAGCAAGAGGCTGTCCAACAGCTGTCAAAATCAATCAGGCCCTCAGAAGTGGCAGGCCCCACCTTCTGGCTGACAACAAAAGCACCTCATGGGCCATCCCCAGATGGTATGATGTGGTTCAAAGTAGGGAGGTCTTATGGCCTTGTTGCCATCATATGCCAGGTCCCACCTGTACCTCTAGGCACCACAGTCCTAAACACAGCACTTTCTGGACAGGTACTCCTTCTCAGCTTGATGATTAGCCCCAGCTAAGACCTCTGGTTTAGGGACTCTGCCTTCCACACGACCAATATGGCATCTCACAGCTGACATTCCTGCCTTGAAACAGCAGAACTTATAGTGCAGCTCAGAACAGAGAGGATGGAGGGGCAGTAACACCTTCAGCAAGCAACCAGACTCTCAGTATGTAGCCAACCTAAGCACAGACTCTGTGCTTCACTATATCCATTTTACTTAAGCATTACTGTTCATCATATCAACAGTCTCATGCCCAGTCCCCACCTCCCATATAACAAGAAGATGTCATTACCTGCAGTCTTTCCAAAGGAAGGATCTAGAAGCAAGAGCCACCTCATCTATGAGACAAGTCATCACATCATTATTGGCACATAGTCCAATCTGGGATCCCTTTGCCAGATCTTAGGGATCCCTGGATGTCTGTGCTGCTCCATTCAGTTATCATTCCAGGCCTTAGTTCTCAGAAGGAAATGAGGAGGTATGTGTCTAGTCTGCCATTTTGGACTTGCCTCTCGAGTTAGTTTTTGTGTATGATGTGAAATATGGGTCTTCTTTCCTTTTTGCAGATGGATATCCAGTTACTATTTGTTAAAGAGACAATCATCTCCACAGGTTACAGACTTTGGGTCTTTGTTAAATGCCAGCTGTGCATAAGTGGATAATGTTATTTCTGGATTCTCAATTCTACACCATTTGTCTATGTATCTATTTTGTACCAGTACCAGGCTTCTTTGACTAGTGTGACAGCATAATAGATTATAAAGCCAGGTAATGTGAGGCCACTCCCTTTGATTTTCTTCTTCAGTAATTCTCTACTTATGATTATTTGTTTTTCTATCTCATCAAAACATTACATTGGTATGTGGATCAGAATTTTATTGTGACTATAGATTGCTTTGACTACAATAGACATTTTCATGATGTTGAGTCTTTCTAATCATGAGCAAGGTAGGTTTCTCCACTTAGTATGTCTCTTTTAGTTTCTTGCCGTAATATCTTGTGATTTTCTTTCTATAGCATTTTTAGGTCTCTTGTGAGGTTTATTACTAAGTATTTTATAATACTGGGGGTTATTATAAATGGTATTGATTCAATTATTTCCTTTTTGATGTTCTCATTATTGGTATAAAGTCAGCCAAAGCCAAGTGCCATCAAGTCGGATCTACTCAAGGAATCAAAATTATTTTTGTATATCTATACTGCATCCCAATACTTCGGTGAACTCTTCCATCAATTTCAGTAGACTGTGGATTCTTTAGGTTTTCTGGTGTATATCATGTCATCTACAGTTAGAGATACCTTTACTACTTCCTTACTGGTTTGTATGAACTGTTTTTATCTTGCCTGATCACTCTTCTAGAATCTTGAGTACAATGTTGAATAAAAATGGTGACAAAGAGCATCCTTCTCTAATTCTTTTTCCCAAGGAGAATGTTTTCAGACTATATCCATTTGGGATGATGTTGGCTATAGACCTTATGGAAACAAATACACTTGCTATTGTTTCAATGTCAACTCACAGCAACTCTATAGGACATGGTGGAACTGCCCCATGGAGTTTCCAAAAGGCACCTGGTAGATTTGAATGGCTGGTCTTTTGCTTAGCAGCCAGAGCTCTTAACTACTACACTACCATGGATTCCATTGGCTTTGTATACATGAAACAGGCAACATGAGAAAGAAATTGTAGGGATAGAAGTTGTAGAAGCAGTATGAAAAAGGAAATGTAAAGGCCTAGTTTCCTGGGTAACTCTAGCATTGCTTCCATGTGGCTTACACAGTTAACTGTTACATACTTTGGTGATTTTGTGATTTATGATTTTCTTCCCCTCTTCCATCTCCTATTCATCACATTCTATGAAATTTAAAATTAACTTGTGTTTCTCTTAGAGAAGCTGAACAGCAACCATGGAGCTTCTTAGAGAAGCCAAACAGCAACCAATAAGATCTGGAGCATGACAACAAGATAATGAGGACCCGTTGTGTAACTGAAACCAGGGCGATGCTAATGGACCTTGACAGAGTACTCACAGGAGGTCAACTTTCCCACCTGAAAGGAGAATTGATGTATATCAACTGAAAAGTGACTTTATTCCAATCATTAAGGCTTAAGCCCTGAGCCTATAAAACCCTCTGGTCAGACTGCAACAGGCAGACAGATTTTGGAAGGAGCTCATTCCCCTCTGTCTCTTGTATGTTGGCATATAATAAAGCCCTCTTGCTACTCGCCTCGCCCTCTGTCTCAATATTGGTTTTGTGGCAGGCAGCTTGAATCCATGATTTAGGGTAACAAATTCTGGTGCCCAATATGGGGTCTTGCTGCTGGTGATGCAGCAGCCATGGAGTGAGGCTTGGGACTGATCAAGAGCCATACCAGTAAGATGGCTGCAGGAGGTCTTGTTTACCTCCAGGAGGGCCATTGATCAGTCCTGCACCTGTCAAAGCACTGCTGAACCCTAACCATATCTAGTGAAGTGAGTAAAGCCAAGACTTGCCTGGAAAAAACCCCAAGGGGTGAGTCCACAGTTCCTCTCCCTGTTACACTCAGGGCCAGAGTGTTTAGGGCAGGCATAGGAAAAGCCTGATCCCTTGGTTTCTGGAGCGAGTGGCACTTCAGATGATGGACTCCATGAATAGAATTGCCTGGAAAGAGGACTCTGGGTGACTCTACAGTCTTTATTTACAGATGTGTGAGTGAGATTAAGTTGTGAAGATCACCTTTGTCATTTTTGCGAATGTCAGAGAAGTTGAGACTGCCAAAGCTGCCAAGATCCTCTCTGTCATTTTTATGAGTATCTGATAGGTTTAGGCTTCCAGGAGTGAGAGGAAGTTATGTACATATGTGAGTTTTGTATATGTTTTGCCTTGACTCCTCTGTCTTTGATCTTGGAACTGACATCAGATTTTGTTGTATCAGATTGCTAGTTTGGTTTTAGAACATTTCTCATCTAAGTTTTCAAAGCTGGTAGTTGGTTTTGATGCTAGAAAGAGTTCTTTCACATTTCTATTCATTTATAAAAGCACCCTTACCAAAGAAGGGTGGGGGACCTGAGTGGAAATTCAGGAAACCTTTAATTGAACTGGCTAAAAATTAATCAAAAAAGTAGAAATTCAACTGGAATGAATGTAATTAGGTTGAGAAAACAAAGTCCGTTCTACCATTCAGAGGAAAAGGGTCAGAGATTAAGATGGGAATAAGATCATCTATCCTGGAAAAATCATCAATAGGGTACATTCTGGCAAATTGAAACAGGTATAGTTATTACCCTACGACCAAAAACTATGTGATACATTTATGTAATATTGTATGGTCGTAATATCAGTTAGGGGACTACAAGTTTTGGCTGTCACAAGAGTTTTTGGCTTATGATTTTTCAGCTTCATCTATTTTCCAGGAGAACAAAGAGATTAGATGAACTTCCCCACATACAAGCTTTCATGCCTTTGTGCCAAAACATAAATCCTTCTAGTCAAGCTCTCTTTCAGGAAAAGTCTAAATCTGGGGCTTTGCCTGAGTCCTCACCAGAAGTTCCACTTCTGGATAGCTGGACAACTTGACTCTCCCTCCTCCAATGGGAAAGACATAGTAGAAGCCAAGGAGCCAGATCAGGGGGCTGCCATGAAACCCCTCTGCTGGGATGATCAGGCCTGATTCCAGCTCAGCAGGACCACGAAAATTCAGCAAGAAAAAGGAAAAGAACTGTGAAGTGTTGATGTCACCAAGGGCTGTCTCCCCCTCCCATACCCGTCAGGGTACAGCTTTCAGTCAAGGTGCCGATGAATCCTAAATAAGGTAATTTCCTCTAGAATCAGTCACTGTGGGGCTAGGTGGAAATGGGCAGCACTGAGGGACAATACCATACATATATAGTTCTCCATTTCTGACCTTTATGAGTGGAAAAATCATAAACTTTCATACTGAAATGATGGGGTCCCGGAATTTAAAAATGTACAAATAGTCAGAAAAATGCATTATAGAAGGAATGTTTTGCCCATAAACAGATATTAATCCTGAAGATCTAAGCAATATTCAGCTTATTAACATGGCATTTACTTCTCAAAGTGCCTCAGACATCTGAAAAAGACTAGAAAGATTAGAAGGAGACTTTAAATACCCTTAGGGCAGTTACTTGAAACTGCTTTCAATTGGACACTATTTAACAACAGAGATCAACTGCCAATCAAAGAGAAAACAAACAAAAAATTGAAACATTGCTGGTGCTTGCCCTGTCCCACAAAGCAGGGGTTAACTACGGGTGGAGGAGGGACAGAAGGGAGAAATGAGACAGAAAGGAAAAGGAGGCCAATTCTGAAAAAGATTAGTGTGCCTATTGTAAAAACATAGACAGTGCAGACAGAAGTATCTGAGACAAAAGACAAGCAAAGGGAGCTTGACTCCTCTGCTTTTCAGGCGTACTAATGAAGAAACCCCAAAAAACAGACTTAGAGTCTAAAATCTCGCATTCTGTCTCCAGCCGTGAGCCATGGACATAGGAAATGCACATTTGGTCCTTAACTCTGCTAAATCCCTCTCAGCCATCGCATTTTATGGATAGCAAAATTCTCAGAAAAGCTCATCTCAGGATCATTTCTCAAAACCTGTGAACTGTGAAACTGATGAAAAATTGTCACATTATAAATTACTATATTATCCCTAAATGTTCTATTTCCTTGTTAAGAAGAGATCTGGTAACAAAATGGGGGGAGTTGTCATTAACATCATTAATCTGTCCTTCCCCTCTAATGTACCCCTGCACAGGTTCCAGCCATGACATCACCTCCTCCAGAATATGCTTGCAAATTCCACCAGAAAACACAGGCATCTTACAGACAGCCTTAACACACAGAATGAAAAGAAAAACAACAACAGCAACACAAAAAAACAGTGAGACATCTTACATTGCTGAGTTCTGCCAAATGTGGATGCTAGGACATGGACTTATTAAAAAACAAACAAACAAACAAACAGCTATATAAGGCTTTTAAAAGGGAAGAAAAAGAAAACAATAAGTAAAATTAATGATGCTTCCAGCACTGGGGCTGTCTGACCTGAAGAAACCTTTCGAACTATCTGTACATGAAAAAAAAAAAGAGTTGCTGTGGGAGTATTAACTCAAATTCTAGGGCTAGCCAAGCCACTGGTAGCTTATTTCTCCATGCAGTTGGACAGTGTGGCCCAGACCTGGCCCATTACCTCCAAGAGGTGGCTACAATCTGTAACCTGCTACAAGAAGGAGAGAAAGAAGTTCACTCTTAGACAAAAGGTAATGGTGAAAACACCACACATGGTTTTGCTCCTTCTAGAATAAAAGGGGAGTTTCTGACTTGTGGCACGATGAATGGGTCAATACCAGACAATATTGATAGACAACCCTAATGTATAATATTGGCCCTAGGTGACTGAACTCGTGAGAAGCACACTAGTCTCATGTGGATCCAACAGATGATGACAGGAGCAAATCTCCTCAGAGCTATAAAAAAACTCACTAGGAAATGACATTTATGGGCAAAGAATAATCCAAAGAACGTACCAGACCAACAAAACCAGGAGTCCAATGCTGGGGGTCAAGTGTGAGGAAATTTCAGCAAGTAAATTTCACAGTGATGCACTGGGTTCCTATAAACTTCAGGACACCTACTCAAAATAAAGACTTTCCCATGTTAGACTGAGCAAACTGGAGAGACGACCAAAGTGTTACTTAGAATAAATCATTCCTCATCTCAGTCTAACAGTCTCAATCCAAAGCAACAACAGGGGAGTCTTTGTGGGACAAATTACTCAAGGTATCCGTGAAGCCTTAAATTAAAATTGAAACTTATACTGCCTGGAGGCCACAGTAAGCAAGAAACACAAAACAGATAAACCACAACTTAAAGAAGACCCCTGGCAAAACTTCGGCCAGGAAACAAATTTCACCTAAATATAAGTCTTACCCATTGCCCTGCCTAGAATCGGGTGGCCCCTCAAATTGGGTTTATGTTAATCCCTTATAAATTAATATATGGGAGACGATTCCAAAAAAATTCAAACTTCCCTACCTCTATAATGTCTGAGATGGAGAAACAAAACTGGGTCCACTCATTGTGAGTTGTCATTAACATCATTAATCTATCCTTCACCTTTAAGGTACCCCAGCACAGGTTTCAGCAAGGACATCAGATCCTGTTACAGGTTTGGAGAAACCAATTTCCAACTGCCCCCCAAGTGGGAAGGACCATTTGATGTCCTCCTGACCACTCACGCATCCTGGGTACATCACATGAAAATAAAGATAACTCCTCCAAAAACAAAAAAGATAGTCCATACTCTGGAAAGCTAAAAGAAAACATCCCAAGATTTTCCCAAGAGCTGACACATACAAAAAGACCAGAAAATAAAAATTTCCCTAATTGTCTTAGAAGTGACCTTGTCTAATATAGAAATAGTAACTATGTTTTGTTTACATCTATATTCCCCGTTTTATAAAAAAAATTTTGGTGAAAGGGACTACTAATGCTCTAAAAGCTGGAAAAATTTTTGCTCTGGTAAGTCTAGACACTCCTTTATCAGGTCATTGAGATGCCTGTCATCAAACTCACCAAGATGTAACTGCTTTCCACTATAACCTACCCTCCCCAATAACCATCCATGATAGATATTGGAAATGTCTTATCTTGGTCTATGCCCTTATCCAGCAGGAAACAGTCATAGAAGAATGGCACCCTGTTTGCTAAGACTAGAAACTGGCAATAAAAGGGGGAATTGAAACAGGCAATATGAGAGGGAAACTGTAGGGACAGACATTGCAGAGGCAGTATGAAAAAGAACCTGTAGAGGCCTAGTTTCCTGGGTAACTCTAGTATTGCTTCCATGTAGCTTACACAGTTAACTGTTACATACTTCGGTGATTTTGTGATTTATGATTTGCTTCCCCTCTTCCATCTCCTATTCATCACATTCTATGAAGTTTAAAATTAACTTGTGTTTTTCTTAGAGAAGCTGAACAGCAACCATGGAGCTTCTTAGAGAAGCCAGACAGCAACCAATAAGACCTGGATCGAGACAATAAGATAACGAGGGCCCATCATGCTACTGAAACCAGGATGATGCTAATAGACCTTGACAGAGTACCTATAAGAGGTCAAATTACCCATCTAAAAGGAGAACTGACATTCAATAATTCAAGAACTGACATTATTCCAATCAATCAGCCTTAAGCCTTGACCCTATGAAACCCTCCAGTGAGTCTGCAACAGGCAGACAGATTTTTGGAGTTCATTCCCCTCTGTCTCTTGTAAGCTGGCATATGATAAAGTCCTCTTGCTACTCACTTTGCCCCTGTCTCAATATTGGTTTTATGGCAGGCAGCTCGAATCCATGTTTTATGGTAACATACGTATCCTTTATTATGCTGAGGAAATTTCCTTCTAATACTAATTTGTTGAGAGTTTTTTAACATGAACGGATATTGGACTAAGTCAAATGGCTTTTCTGCATCAATTGGTAGAATCAGGTGGTTCTTTTGTTTTATTTATGTGGTTGATTGCACTGAATATTTTTCTGATGTTGAACCATCCCTGCATCACTGTCATGAATCCTACTTGGTCATGGTGAATTATTTTGGGGGTACGTAGTTGAATTCTATTGACTAGAATTTTGTTGCAAGTTTTTGCATCTAAGTTCATGAAGAGATATTGGTCAGTAGTTTCTTTTTTTATTTTTTTAATTTTCTTGACCTGGTTTTGGAATTGGGGTTATACTGGCTTCATACAATGAATTTGGCAGTATTCCATCTTTGTTATGCTCTGAAATACCTGTACTAATAGTTATGTTAACTGTCCTTCAAAAGTTAGGTAGAATAATACAGTGAAGCCATCAGAGCCAGGAGTCTCTCCCACCCCCTGCTGGAGCTTTTTAATTATTTTTCCCAATATCTTCTTTTGTTATGGGTTTATTTATTTGTTCTACCTCTGTGTGTGTTTAGTTAGGTAGTTTGTTTCCAGAAGATTTTCCATTTCTTTTAAGTTTACAGATTTGTTACAGTACAATTTTTCATAGCATTTTGTTACAATTTTTTATGTTTCAGTGGGGTTTGTTGTGACTACTCATGTCTTCTTTTTCTTTTCATTTTTTTATTGTGATTGAGTGAAAGTTTACAACACAATTCATATTTGTGTGCCTGCCTATCTGTAGCTTCTGCTCTCCTTGCCCAGTGACAGTACACTCCTCCTTTCCATTCTATACATGTCATATGTATGCTGTTAACAATCTCCTGTCCCCTCCTCTCCACCCTATCCACTCTCCTCTGGTAAGAGGCCAGTTGGATGACATCCTATAAATGCATAGAACCATCAAGTGCACACATGATAATGGTCACTCTGTGTCCTCAAGTCCAATCTATTACTATCAGAAGAGTTGACCTCAGTAGTGATCTACAATCCGGGACAGCATCAGGTCTAGTGACCATGCTCCCAGGGGAACTCCCAGGCCTTCAGACCACCAGTTGCAGTCTTGTAATGGAGTTCTTAGGGTGCACCCCTTTTTTTCTCATGTTGCCTCTGGAGCTCAACAGTGTGAGCCCCATCACAGCTGTTATTGGTGGTAGCTGGACACCATCTTGTTCTTCTGGTCACATGTTGATATAGTCACCCATTCGTATGGATGTTTCTGTCTTCTGGGTTCTCTTTCCTCCATGTCATTGTTGTCCTTTGTGATCATCTGTTCCAGCTGAGCTGGCATGGTTTGGTGTACCTCAGATGGCAGCTTGCTAGCTTTTAGGATCCCAGATGCCACTCACCTATATGGGGTGTAGAAGACTCTCTTAGCAGTAGGCTAGTTACGCCAATTGGCCTCAGTGTCCCCTGTGAGCAGACCCATGTCTTTTCTGATTCAAGTAATTTGTTCCCTTTACTGTTTTTCATTTTGCTGAATATTTTACTGATTTTGCTAATCTTTTCAAAGAGCCAGCTTTGGATTTTGTTAACTCTTTTGATTGCTATTCTATTTTCTAATTCATTTAGTTCTGCTCTAATTTTTAATTGCTTTCTTCTAGTACTTGAGGGCTTCTTTCCCTGCTTTCTACTTATTCCAGTTGTAACCAGGTTATGAGATGTTTCCTGGAACCATCATTATTCTTTCTCATTGTGTGGTGTTCCACTGAGTATATGTACCACAGTTTACCTAGCCATTCCTCTGTTGTTGGGTATCTGGGTTGAATCTATCTTTTTGCTATTGTGGACTGTGCTGCAACAAAGTCTTGTGCATGTGTCCATTGGTGTGAATGGTCTTGATTCTGTAGGATATATTCTATGTAGTGGAATTACTGGGTCAAATGGTATATCTATATCCGTTTTTTTAAGGAAGCACCAGATTGCTTTCCAAAGAGGATGGATCATTTTGTAACCCCACCAAAGGTGTAGGAGAGTTCCACTTTCTCCATAGCCTCTCTAGCATTCATTGTTTTCCGTTTTTTGGATCATGGCCAACCTTGTTAGGGTGACATAGTATCTCATAGTAGTTTTGATTTTTTTTATTAAATAAAAAATGAAAGTGTACATACTCTGTGCTTACAATATTGGGTTAATATAGGAGGAGTACACAAGTTGTGTCAAAGTCCCATTAGTATTGATCTTCTTACTAATGTGTATTGTCACCAATCTCACGCAACCAAATTTCTAAACATTATCTAATCTAAACCCTCACCCCTCGCCCTCCCACCCTCCCCACCCTTGTAGCATCAAAGAATCTTTTCTGTTATGTATGAGTGTGCTTTTAAGTTTTTATTGTAGGGGTCTCATATAATAATTGGCCTTCTGTCGCTGACTAGTTTCACTCAACGTAATGTCCTACAGTTGAGACCAAATTGAGAGATGTTTCCTGCTATCATCACTGTTCTTTATGAATGCATTGTACTCCATTTAGTACATATACCAAAGTTTGCTCATCCATTTTTCTGTTGTTGGGCATAAGGGTTGATTCCATCTCTTTGCTATCATGGACTGTGCTACAATGAACATTCGTGTGCATGTATCAGCTGGTGTGAATGGACTTGATTCTGTAGGATATATTCCAAACAGAGGAATTACTGGGTCAAATAGTATATCTATATCTGTTCTTTTAAGGTAATGCCAAATTGCTATCCAAAGAGGTTGCACCATTCTGCAATCCCACCAACAGTGTAGGAGAGTTCCAATCTCTCCACAGCCTCTCCAACATTTTGTGATATGCACTTTTTGGATCATGGCCAATCTTGTTGGGGTGAGATGGTATCTCACTGTCGTTTTGATTTGAATTTCTTTAATAATTAATGATCATGGGCATGACTGCATATGTGTTTTGGGTGCCTGGATCTCCTGTTTAGAGAAGTTTCTGTCCATCTCTTTTGTCCATCACTTAATTGGATGATTTGTCGTTTTCTTACTGATATTCTGTAAAATCTTATAGATTATGGAGATCAGGCATTGGTCTGACATAGAGTTGCCAAATATTTTTTCCCATTCTGTAGGTGGTCTTTTAATTCTTTTGATGAAGTCTTTGGATGAGCTGAAGTGTTTGATTCTTATTAATTCCCATTTATCTATTTTCTCTTCTGATGAATGTGTTTTGTCAAATTTTGAAGTCTATCTATACTGTGTTAAAACTTCCATTGTTGACTCTATTTTATCTTGAATGAGCTTTATCATGTTAGATTTTATATTTATGTCTTTTATCCAATTTGAGTTGATTTCTGTATAAGGTGTCAGATATGAGTCTTGTTTCAATTTTTTGCAGATAGATATCCAATTATGCCAGCACCATTTGTTAAAGAGACTGTTCTTACCCCAGTTTAAAATCTTAAGACCTTTTTCAAATATTAGCTGTTCATAGGAGGATGGTGGCATTGGTCTATATGTCTCTTTTTGTACCAGTACCAGGCTATTTTGACTACTGTGGTAGTGTAATAGGTTTTAAAGTCAGGTAGTGAGAGGCCTCCCAGTATGTTCTTCTTTTTCAGTAGTGCTTTACTTATCCCTTTCCAAATAAAGCTGAAAATTTGTTTCTCAATCTCATTACAAAATGTCAGTGGAATTTGTATTGAGATTGCATTATATAAGTAGATTGCTATGGGCAAAATAGACATTTTCACAATATCGAGTCTTCCTATCCAGGAGCAGGGCAAATTACTCCACTTATGTAAGTCTCTCCTAGTTTTTGTAGTAAGGTCTTGTAGTTTTCTCTGTAAAGATCTCTTATTTCTCTAGCTAGATTTATTCCTAGGTATTTTATCTTCTTGGGGGCTATAGTAAGTGGAATTGATTTGGTGATTACTTCTTTAATAATTTCACTGTTGGTATAAAGGATTCCTATTGATTTAGTTGTGTTTATCTTGTATTCCGATACTGTGCTGAATTCTTCTATTAGCTCTAGTAGTTTACTTATGGGTTTCTTTGGATTCTCTGTATAAACAATCATATTATCTGTAAAGAGGGAAATCTTTACTTCTTCATTGCCAATATGAATGCCTTTAATTTCTTTGAGTTGTCTAATTACTCTGGCTAGAACTTCTAGCACAATGTTGAATACACGTGGTGAGAGCGGGCATCCTGGTCTAGTTCCCATTCTCAAAGGGAATTCATTCAGTCTTTCACCACTCAGGGTGATGAAAGCAGTTGGCTTTGCATAGATGCTACTGACTATATTGAGAAATTTCCCCTTTATTCTTATTTTTATGAGAATTTTAAGCATGAATGGATGTTGAACTTTGTCAAATGCCTTTTCTGCATCAATTGACAAAATCAGGTGATTTTATCTTTTGTGTTATTAATATGGTTGATTACATTGTTTTTCTGATGTTGAACCAGCCTTGCAACTTGATCATGATGAATTATCTTTTTTATATGCTGTTGAATTCTATTGGCTAGAATTTTGTTGAAGATTTTTGCATCTAGATTCATATTGATCTTTGATTTTCCTTTTTTGTGGGATCTTTCCCTGGCTTTAGTATCAGGATTATGCTGACTTCATAGAACGAATTTGGAATTATTTCATCTCTTTCTGTGGTGTGAAATAGCCTCATTAGTATTGGAGTTAATTCTTCTCTAAAAGTTCAGTAGCATTCTTTTGTGAAGCCATCTGGGCCAGGACTTTTTTTTGGTTGGTAGATTTTTTATGACTTTTTCAATCTCTTACTATGTGATAGATTTATTAAGTCGATCTATTACTTCTTGTTATACTCTTGCTGAGTCATATGAATCTAGAAATTTGACCATTTCCCCTAGGTTTTCAAATCTGTTAGAGTATAGCTTTTCATAGTATTCTTTTATGATATATTTTATTTCAGTTGGGCCTGTTGTAACATCTCCCAACTGATTTCTTAATTGGGTTATTTGTATGTTCTGTTGTTTTTCTTTTGTAAGTTTAGCCAATTTTGTTGATCTTTTTGAAGAACCAGCTTTTGGTTTTGTTAATTTTTTCAATTGTTTTTCTATTCTCTAATTCATTTAGTTCTGTTCTAATCTTTATAATCTGTTTTATTCTGGTGTCTGAGGGGTTTCTTTGTTGCTCTCTTTCTACTTGTTCAAGTTGTGAGGTTAATTCTTTAATTTGTTCTCTTTCTTCATCCGGAAGTGTGCATTTATAGAGATAAACGGACCTCTGAGCACTGCTTTTGCTGTATCCCATAAATTCTGGTAAGATGTGTTTTCATACTCATTTGAATTCATAAATTTCTTTAATGTGTATTTAATTTCTTCTATAACCCAAGGCTTTATGAGTAAAGTGTTGTTTAGTTTTCACAAGTCGGAATTTTTACCTATGAATTTTCTGTTATTGATTTCAACTTTTATAGCTCTGTGATCCGAGAAGGTACTTTGCAATAAATCAATGTTTTCGATTCTATGGAGAATTGTTTTATGACCTAACATATGGTCTATTCTAGAGAATGTTACATGTGCTTTGGAGAAGAAGGTATATTTGTCTGCTGATGGATAAAAAGACCTGTATATGTCGATAAGGTCAAGTGGGTTAATTGTTGTAATAAGATCTATATCTTTACTGAGCTTTTTACTGGATGATCTATCCTTAACTGAAAGGGGAGTGTTAAAGTCCCCATTTATTATTATGGAATGATCAATCTCCTTTTTCAATGTTGTCAGTATTTGTTCAATGTATTTAGGTGCTTAGTATTGTGTGCGTAAATATTTAGTATTGTTAAGTCTTGCTGTAGTATTGAACCTTTTAGCAGTAGTGACCAGCCTTGTCTACAATAGTGAATTTTACATTAAAATCTATTTTATCTGAGATTAATATTGCGACACCTGCCCTTTTTTGTGTATTATTAGCTTGATATAGATTATTTCAAACTTTAATTCTCAATCTGTTCTTATCTTTAAGTCTAAGATGTGTTTGTTGTAAGCAACATATAGATGTGTCATGTCTTTTGATCCAGGATATCACTCACTGTCTCTTTACTGGAGCGTTCAGTCCATTTACATTCAATGTGATTATTGATAGGTATATGTTTAGTTGGCTGGCTTGCCATATGTTTAGTGGTGCCATTGTGATATGCTTATTTTCATGTTGATGATTTTTCTGTTGTTCTTATTAATCTATTCTGGCACATTCTTCTTTATGGATGGTATGAGTTTTGATTTTATATTTTTTGAGACTTCTGTATTGCATTTTTTAATTTCAAATGATATATTGTTAATCTGTGTTTTAGTCAGCTAGGGCTGCTCTAACAGAAATACCACAGAGTGGATGGCTTTAACAAAGGAAGGTTTATTTTTACACAGTCTGGTAGGTTGCAAGTCCGTATTCAGGGTGTCCACTCCAGGGGAAGGCTTTCCCCTTGTTGGCTCTGGAGGAAAGTCCAGTACTGCATCAGTCTTTGTCCAGGGAGTGTCTTGGTGCAGGAACCTCAGGTCTGAAGGACATGTTCTTCTCCCAGTACTGCTTTCTTGATGGTAACGAGTTTCCCCATTCTCTGCTTTCTTCTCTCTCCTTTTATCTCTTGTAAGCTGAAAGAATTAAGGGTGGGGTAAGCCATACTCCAGGGAAACTCCCTTTACTGCAGGACAGGGAAGTAATACTATGAAGGAATTTACAGCCCCATCCTAATCCTTTAACATACAGTTTAGGGAAACCACAAAATGGAGGACAGTCACAAGATACTGAGAATCATGTCCCAGCCACATGGCTACACATATTTTTGATGGGACACAATTCAACCCATGACAATCTGTTTAATGACTATGTACATAATCCCCCTTAACATATATTTATTGAAATCAATTTTAACTATTTTATAAGTCTGAAATTTTCTCTGCATCAAAAACAACTGTAACTATTGTAGTGTATCCCTCTTTTAATGTGATGGTACTATAGTTGTCTTGATATGATCATGGATTCCCTTATTGTAACACTGAAGATTTTGGCTTGGTTTGGTGAAGTTTTGTGCCTTCCTTAACTGATTAGAAATTTGGATGAAGTGCCTTGAAATGCCACCTAAAACATACATTTAGGGAAGAGCTTCTTTCAATATTTCATGGAATTTTGTTTTAGTTTTTATGAAGTCTTTAAATTTCTCTTTGTTTTCAAAAGTCTCGGTTTCACCATTATATTTGATAGAAAATTTTGCAGGATAAATAATTCTAGGATGGAAGTTTTTCTCATTCAGGACTTCGAATGTGTCTGCCCATTGTTTCTAGCCAGCATTGTTTCAGCAGAAAAGTCAGATGAAGGTCCACAGGGTTTCCCTCAAAATGTTAGTTTTGATTTGTGCCTTATTCTCTTCAGAAGTATCTCTTTGTGTTTTAGCTTATTAAGCTTAATTATAATATGACTTGGCATCTTTCTTTTTGGATCTAACTTTTGCGATGTTCAATAAACATCTTGGATACCTATGTTCTCTTTGTTCATAATCTCAGGAAAATTTCCTGTCAGCATCTCTGCAGCAATACTCTCTAGGTTGTCATTAATCTTCCATTGTTATGGAACTCCAATTAAACCTAAATTATTCCTCTTCATGGAGTCCCATATGTTTCCTAATGTTTCTTCATTTTTCTTATTTCTTTTCTCTGATTTTACCTCATAAATGCTGGTGTTTGTTATTTTGTCTTTTAGGTCACTGATTCTAACTTCCATCTGTTCAGTCCTACCCTTTTGGCTTTGGATAGAATTATCCAATTCTGTAATTTTGTTATTAATCTAATGTATTTCAGATTGTTGACTAGCGTTTCAAATAGTTTACCAAATATTTCATTTTGTTCTATTGCATTTTGTGTAATCTCTAGGAGGCTTTGATAGATAGCTCTTTTGTATTCAACCTCTCTTAGATTGAGAAGGCTTCTTCATCTGAGAAATTTTTGAGGATTCCGTTGCAAGATGGCGGAGTAAACAGACGTCTCTTCATTTCCCTCTGAGAACTAAGGCCTGGATGATATTTTTTTTTGGAAGATTGAATATCTGGGGAGCCTGAGGGACTAACACATTTGACTGGGAAACAGTATCGGACTAATCTTCTCTTCTCAAAAACAATCCAGGGACTGTCTGACCGCTTCTGCTGCTTCATTGTAACGGAGAATTGCAACTTCCACAAGTGGCCAGTAATGGTAACATACTTTCATTAAAAGCTGGCAGGTGAAAGTCTGCTGTTCCCCACTGCCTGTTCAGGCCAGCCTGTTGGACAGCTTCCAGCACCCAATTCAGCACTTGGACAGCTCGCTGCATAGAAGTGCAGTTTACTTTTAAGGCTGAGTGGCTTATGTTTCTCCCCGATATTTTCTCTATTGAAAAACCTCTTTTTTCTCACTCACATTGTAAGATTGGCTGACAGCCCTCAGTTTCTCCATAAACAGAACAGCCTCTTTGCTACCCAATAAGCAGAGTCTTCCACCCTTGAGAGTCCACTGGAGTAATAGAGACAACTGGTGACCAACAGTTATCTTAAATCCATTATCAGAGAAATCATATAGCATCTAGACAGCAAGCAGTCAGCAGACAATAATAAATCATTTAAAGAAACAGCCTTTAAATGTAGTTTTGATTTGAATTTGTTTAATAACTAAAGATCGTGAATATGTCTCCATGTGTTTTTTGGTTTCTTGGATCTCCTTTTTAGAGAAATATATGTCCATCTCCTTTGCCCATTGCTTAATTGGATGATTTATCTTCTTCTTACTGATATTTTGTAGTACCTTATAGATTATGGAGATCAGGCATTGTTCTGACATATAGTTGCCAAATATTTTTTCCCATTTTCTAGGTGGCCTTTTAATTCTATTAATAAAGTCTTTGGATGAGCAAAAGTGTTTGATTCTTAATAGTTCCCATCTATTTTCTGTTGATTGTGGTTTGTTTGAAAGATTTTGAATTCTGTCTATGTTGTGGATTAAAACTTCTATTGTTGTTTCTACCTTTTCTTGGATGAGTTTTATTGTTTTACATTTGATATTTAGGTCTTTTATCTAGTTTGAGTTGGTTTTTGTATAAGGTGTAAGATATGGATCTTGTTTCAATTTATTGCAGATGGATATCCAATTCTGCCAGCATCATTTGTTTAAGATCCTGTTTTTACCGCAGTTTAAAGTCTTATGGTCTTTGTCGAATATCAACTGTTCATAGGTAGATGATATCATCTCTGGGATCTCATTTCTCTTCCATTGATAGATCTGTCTGTTCTTGCACCAGTACCAGGCTGTTTTGACCACTGTGGCAATGTAATATGTTATAAGCTCGGCTAATGAGAGCCCTCCCAGTGGGTTCTTCTTCTTTAGTAGTACTTTACTTGTCAGGGGTTTCTTCACTTTCCAAAAATATTGGTGATTCTTTTCTCCATCGCAGTAAAAATTGACCCTGTAACTTGTATTGGGATTGCATTATGGAAGTAGATTGCTTTGGGTAAAATAGACATTTTCACAATGTTAAATCTTCCTATCCATGAGCATTTATCTAAACCTCTCTTAGTTTCTTGTAGTAAGGGCTTCTAGTTCTCTTTGTAAAGGTCTGTTATTTCTCCGGTTAGATTAATTCCTAGATACTTTATCTCCTTAGGGGCTACAGTAAATGGTATTGATTTGATGATTTCTTTATTAACAGTCTCATTGTTGGTATAAAGGAATCCTACTGATTTACTTATGTTTATCTTGTATCCTGAGACTTTGCTGGACTCTTCTATCAGTTTGAGTAGCTTACTTATAGATTCTTTGGAATTCTCTGTGTGTACAATTATATCATCAGCAAACAGGGAGATTTTGACTTCTTCTTTGCTGATGCAGATGCCCTTTATTTCTTGGTCTTGTCTAATTGCTCTGGCTAAAACTTCTAGTACAATGTCAAAGAGGTGAGAGTGGGCATCCCTGTCTAGTTCCTGTTCTCAAGGGAAAGTCTTTCAGTCTATCTCCATTCAGGATGATGTAGGCAGTTGGCTTCGTATAAATGGCCCTTATTGCATTGAGGAATTTTCCATCTATGCCTATTTTGCTAACAGTTTTTAGCATGAATGGGTGTTAGAATTTATGAAATGCCTTTTCTACATCAATGGACAAAATCAGGTAATTCTTGTCTTTTGTCATATTTGTGTAGTTAATCACGTTAATTGTTTTTCTGATGTTGAAGCAACCTTGCATCACTGGTATGAGTCCAACTTGGTCATGGTGGATTATGTTTTTCATATGTTGTTGTATTCTGTTGGCAAGAGTTTTTTTGAAGACTTTTGCGTGTAGATTCATGAGTGATATGGGTCTGTAGTTCTCCTTTTCGGTTGGGTCTTTCCTTGGCTTTGGTATCAGGGTTATGCTGGCTTCATAGAATGAGTTTGGGAGTACTCCATCCCTTTCTATACTGTGAAATAGTCACAGTAGTACTGGAGGTAACTCTTATTTGAAAGCTTGGTAGAATTCTACAGTGAAACCATTTGGGCCCAGGCTTTTTTGGGTTGGCAGTTTTTTGACGATATTTTCAAACTCTTCCTTTGTTATGGTTTATTAAGCTATTCTGCTTCATGTTGTGATAAGTTGGGTAGGTGATATGAATCAAGTGTCCATTTCCTCTAGGTTTTCAAATTTGTTAGAGTACAGTCTTCATAGTATTCTGTTATGATATTTTTGATTTCTGTTGGATCTGTGGTGACCACTCTCCTCTCATCTATAATTTGGGTTATTTATTTCCTTTCCTGCTTTTCTTCAGTAAGTTTATCCAGTGCTTTGTCAATTTTGTTGAACTTTTCAAAAAGTCCGCTTTTGGTTCTTTCAATTTCTTTCAGTTGTTTTTGTATTTTCTAATTCATTTAGCTCTGCTCTAGTCTTTATGATCTGATTTCTTCTGGTGCCTGAGGAATTCCTCTGCTTTTCTGTCTCTACTTGTTCAAGCTGTAGGGTCAGCTGTTTGATTTGGTTTCTTTCTTACTTCCAGATGTGTGCATTTATGGAGATAAACAGACCTCTGAGAACTGCTTTGGCTGTATCTCCTAGGTTCTGGTAGGAAGTGTTTTCATTCTCATTGGAATCCATGAATTTATTTCATTCTTGATTTCTTCTATAACCTATGGCTTTTGGAACAAAATGTTATTTAGTCTCCAAGAGATCCACTTTCTATCTATGTTTTTTCTGCTATTAATTTTGACTTTTATGGCTTTATGATCTGAGAAGATTCTTTGCTGTAATTCAGTGGTATGGATTTTGTTGAGAATTGCATTATGTCCTAACACATGGTCAATTCTGGAGAATGTTCCATTTGCACTGGAGAAGAAGCTGTAGTTGTCCGCTGATGGGTACAAAGTTCTGTATATATTGATGAAGTTTAATTGTTTAATTGTGGCAATAAGGTCTCCTGTATCTTTATTGAGCTTTTTTTCCAGGTTATGTGTCCAGTATTGAAAGTGGAGTGTTCAAGTCTCTCATTATTATTGTGGAGTAATCTCTTTTTTTGAGTGTAGTTAGTGTTTCTTTGGTGTATTTAGGTGCTCTGATATTAGGTGCATAAATATTTAATATAGTTAAGTCTTGCTTATGTACTGAACCTTTCAGCAATACATAGTGTCCATCTTTGTGGATTTTACATTAAAATTGATTTTTTCTGAGATTAGAATTGGCACCCCTGCTCCTCTTTGTTCATTGGTAGCTTGATACATATTCTTCCATTCTTTAATTTTCAGTTCGTTTCTGTCTTTAAGTCTCAAGTGAGTTTCTTGTAGACAATATATGGATAGGACATGTCTTTTGATCCAAGATGTCATTCGATGTCTCTTACTGGAGCTTTAGTCCATTCACATTCAGTGTAATTATTGATACATATGTGTTTAGTGCTGTCATTGTAATAGGTTTATTTTTGTGTTGATGTTCTCTCTTCTGTTTTTAGTAGTCGGTTCTGGGACATTCATTTTTGTAAGTTGATTTTTCACCTTTTTCAGAGCTGTTTTTTTGGTTCTTGGGATTCCTGTGTTACATTTCTTGATATGTTACATCTTTGTTGTGCTTTACGGCTTCCCCTATGATTCCCCCATAATAAACTATATATAAATCCAATTTTAATTACTACCAGTCTTGTCGACTTCCTCTTCATCTGGAAGGACTATAACAACTGTAGTGCATCCCTCTTTCTAAAATGATGGCACCATAGTTTTCACGATAATCACTGAATTGTTTCTTTCACTATTAATGCTGTGATTGAGTTTGGAGTCTTCCCTAACTTGGTAGAATTCTGGATGTGTCGTTCTAAAATCTAAAGTTAGTGGTTTTGTTCTTCTAAGCCAACACTAAATGCACACATCTGTTACTTGTAGCTTTGATTTGGTTTTTAAAAAGTCTCTGAGTTTCTGTTTAATTTCATTTTTATAGTTGAAAGATAGTTTTGAAGGATATATAATTCTTGGTTGGAAGTTCTTCTCCTTCAAGGCTTTGAATGTGTCATGCCACTGTCTCTGTGCCAGCATGGTTTCTGCTGAAAAATCTGACAAAAGCCTACAGGGTTTCCCTCTGAATGTTAGCTTTGCTTTGAGTCTTGCTGCCTTTAAGAGTTGCTGCTTATGTTTCATTTTGTTAAGCTTGAATATAATATGTCTTCAAGTCTTTCTTTTGAGATCTATATTGGGTAGTGTACTGTATGCACCTTGAATATCTATATTCTCTTCCTTCATGATTTCTGGGAAGTTTTCTGTCAGCAGCTCAGCAATGATACTCTCTGTTCTAATGTGTCTCGTCCTGTTCAAGGACTCCAATTAATCGAAGCTTGTCCCTCTTAATAGAGTCCCACATGCTCCTTAATACTTCTTCATTTCTCTTGTTTCTTTTTTCTGATTTCTGCTCATAGACACTGTTGTCAGTAGCTCTGTCTTCCAAGTCAAAAATTCTTTTTTCTATTTGCTCCATTCTGTTTTCTTGGCTTTGAATTGAAGTCTCTTGATTTTGTTCTTGATCTGCTGGATTTCAGAGTACTGGTGTTCCGTCAGATAGAACATCTTGCTTAATTTTTCATTTTGTTCTGCTGCATTTTGTATAAGGTCTAGAAGGACTCTGTATATAATCATTTTGTATTCCCTTTCTGATGCTTTCAGAAAGTTTCTTCATCCAGAAAACTCCTTGGTTGTTTTGTTTGGGAGCCTTGTAAAGCCATGAGTGATTACTTGTTTGCCACAAGCATCTGTTGCTTTTTTGGGTTTCATGTGAGTAAGTAAAAGCTCAGAGAGATACTGTGAGGATGGACTGCGGGTGTTTCTCTCAGCTGTCTTAAAATACAAAGGAAAAGGTCTCTGACTACTTCCCAAGTCAGTCCAGTTTTGAGGTGTAGAGGACCCTCTTCCCAACTGGCAATGTAAGCACCCCTATATCCAATCCCAGAGGATACAAACTAGTTCAAAATACAGCTATGCTACTGCCCTGTTGGCCTCTGCTGACAGGGCCCAGCCTTAGGCGACACTGTGTAAACTACTGCTTTTGTGGTGCAAAAGTGCTCTCCTGTGGGCAGGCTCTGGCTCCCAAGCTAAGAAATAGATCCATCTGCAGCCACCATATCTAAGATGGCACCCTCCACATGGTCGGCAGGTAGAGGGGCTAAGGGTGTTGAGAGCTAGTCAGTCCTCCTCTTCTGTTGCTGGATCCCCCCCATAGACGATACTGTGTTAACTACTGCTTTTCTGTCAGAGAAGCGCTGTCCTGTTTGCAGGTGCTGGCTCTCAGGCTAAGAATTAGGTCCCGCTAAAATCTCCACATCCAACTTGGCATCCTGCACACAGTCACTGTGGTTCCATACAAATCACACTGTGGCAGTGATAAAGACAGGCACAAAGTGGCTATATGAACAGTCTTAAGCCTGGCTCTCAAAATATGGCAATTTCATCTGCCTATCCCACCAGCAGTACATCTTAGACTGGCCGCTAGGCAAGATCTAGCTCTACCCACCAGCCAGCCAGCCAAGTGCCATCAAGTCAGATCTGACTCATAGCCTGCCAGCTGAGACAGAGAAAAAAACAAGTCAAAATGGTGCATTTACCTTCAGTCCTTGAGAGCCAGGGCTATCCAGGAGTGAGAGTCAGAGAAAGAGAGGAAACTTTTTGTTCAGTGGTATGAAGTCCAAATTAACAACCCTGTGCTGTGTCCTGGGGACTTCGCAGGTGACCAGAAGGCTCCATTTGATTATCAGTTCAGGTTTTGGTTTCAAGAAGGATATAAGGAGATGTGTGCTTAGTTGGCCATCTTGACTCCACCCTATTAGTGCTGTAGAATTGTCTATTTCTCTTTACAGTGTAGTTAGAGCTTGTGTATGATGGTGGTTTGTAAATAATTAACATTGTTGTGTCTTTCTGTAGTATTAACCCTTTAATCACTATGGAGTGTCATTCCTTGTTGAATGTGATGAATTTTATTTTAAAGTCTATCTTATTAGGAATTAATATAACTATTCCTGCTCTTTTTTTTAATGTTTCTGCTTAACATTTTTTTAACCCCTTGAGTTTTAGTTGTTTTTACATCTAAGGTGTGTCTCTTGCAGGCAGCAAATAGATGGATTGTGTTTTTGTATCCAATTTGCCATACTCTATCTCTTTATTGATGCATTAATCCACTTACATTCAGTGTAATTACTGATACAAATGAAATTAGTGCTGTCATTTTTATGTCTTTTTTCATGCATTGTAGAGATCATTTGTTCCATGTAATTTTCCGTTCTGAATAGTTTTTCTTTATCTGTTTTCTTTTTTTTTTTGCTGAAATGTTAAGTTTTTCTTGTTTTTTATTTTGATATTTAAAACTGTTAGCTTTCTTTGTGGTTACCGTAGTATTTACCCTTATATCTCTAAATTTTAATCAGTGTTTAATTTCTTTGTTTGACCTAGACTTCCTCTCCAGATGAAAAAAAAAAATCTATGGTAACCTTATTTTAAGTTCTTTTATTTGTTATAATGTCATATTTTACATAATAGCATCTCTTTTTCCTTACTTTCTGCATTTGCCCTTCATTTATTTTCTGATTTCCATATATGGGTTGATGCCAGTTGCTCTGTTCTGTTTTCTAGTCTTGGGTTGTTATCAGGTGTTACTGATTTTCTAACCAAAGGACTGTGTTCAGCATTTTGTGTAATTTTGGTTTGATTTTTGCAAATCCTCTTTCTGTTTATCTTGAAATGTTCTCATTTCATCTTTTGGAGAGACAGCTTTGCTAGATTAATAATTCTTGGTTGGCAATATTTTTCCTCAGGGCTTTGTATATATCATCCTATTGTCTTCTTGCCAGTATTGTTTCTGCTGAGTAGACAGAGCTTAGTTTTATTGACACTCTTTTTAGATTATTTTTTGTTTATCCTTACTAAAAAAAACAAAACTAAATCCACTACTGGCAAGTTGATTTCAACTCATAGCTAAACTGTACAACAATGTAGAGCAACCTCATAGAGTTTCCTTGGAGCATGTGGTAGATTTGAACTGCCAACCTTTTGATTAGCAACCGTAGCACTTATCAACTATACGACCAGGTTTTCCCCCTTATCCTTAGCCACTTTTAAGATTTTCCCTTTGGTTTTGGCAAGTTTGATTATAAAATGTGTTGGTCTTTCTTTCGTGATCTACCATATGTGAAGTTCATTGAGTGTCTTGGATAGATATTTTCTCATCTTTCTTGATATCAGGGACGTTTTCTATAAACAAATCTGTCAGTATTTTATGTTTCTACCTTTGTTCTGGTATTCCAGTCACTTGTAGATTATTCCTCTTGATAGATTATTACACAATTCTTAGTTTTTAAAATCTGTTTTAGTTCTTTTATTAAATTTTTTCTGAAACATGTCAGTGTGCCTTATCTTTATTCTTACTAATTCAGCCTTCCATGCCTTCGTTCTGCTTTTTGACTTTCTATTAAGTAATCTACTTCTGTAATTTTATTGTTAATACTCTGATTTTCTACTTCCCATCTCTTTATGCTTTGTTGTAGCCTGTTCAATTTTTCATTATTCTGTACTGTATTTTACTTTGTCTCCTACCTGATCCCCTAGAGAGATCTAAATACTAATCTTTTGTGTTCTACCTCTGATAATTCCAAGAAGTTATTTTCATCTGGAAAATTTTATGATTCTTTGTTTTTGGAGATTTCTAAAGCCATTATGGCCTGCCTGTTTAAGTGATTTTATGGTGGTCTGCTGTCTGTCAGTCATCGGTAAGTTGTTTATTTATCTTATATTTGTTTCCTGAGTTCTAACTTCTTGATTTGTTTTGCTTAAAAATGTCCAAATGGTCTTGTGTGCTAATTCGGTTATTGATCCCTTTGAAACTTAAAGGTCCTGTTTCCAGGTGGTTAGAGCTCTCACTAGGCATTAAAGCCTAGGAGTCCAATTATTTTTCTTGTATGGATTCAACTTGGACAATCAATAAGGAAGATAGGTGAAAAATTGATGTCTTTGAATTGTAGTGTTGGGGAAAAATATTGACTGTACCATGGACTGCCAAAAGAACAAACAGATCTGTTCTGGAAGAAGTATAACCAGAATGTTCCTTGGAAGCAAAGACGGTGAGACTGTGTTTTACATACTTTAAACACGTTGTCAGGAAGGATCAGTTCCTGGAGAAGGACATCATGCTTGTAGAGTGGAGAGTCAGTCAAAAAGAGGAAGACCCTCAATGAGATGGATTGACACAGTGGTAGCAAAAATGATCTCAAGCATAAAAGTGATTGTTGAGTCAAGATAGCAGACTAAACACGTCTCCCTATATCCCTCTGGAAACCAAGACCTGAATTGATAACTAAATGGAGCCTTCTGGATACCTACTGAGCCCTAGCACATGGCATACAGCTATTAATTTGGACTTCATACCACTGAACAGAAAACTTCCTCTCTTCCACTGACTTCTGCTCTCAGTGAGTGCTGGCTTTCATGGATTGAGGGTAACTCACCATTTTAACTTTTTTTCTCTGTCTTGGCCAGTCGGTGGAGCTGGCACTTGACTGGCAGCTGGTCTTGGGAGCAACACTGTTGGGATCAGCAAGTGAAATTGCCACACTTTGGGAGCCCAGCTATCGACTCTGTTCATCTTGGCACCTTTGGGGTCTCTTTCTGCCTCTACCATTGAATGGCCTGTTCTGTGGTAGGAGGGAAGCTTGTGTGGGACACCATCTTGTTCCACTTGGAGGCATATACCCACATGGAGGCCTCAACTAGACCTAATTCCTAGGCTGAGAGGCTGTACCCGCCTTGAAGAGAATGCTTTTCTGGCAGAAATGTAGTATTCTACACAGTGTCACCTATGACTGGGGCCCAGCAGCAGAGCCTAGCAGGACAGTAGCCTTTCTGTATTCTGAGCTAGTTTATAACATCTGGGTTTGGATATAGAGGTGCTTATTCTGCCAGCTGGGAAGAGGAACCTGTACACCTTAAAACCTTATTGACTTTGGAAGTTCTCAGATACCTTTAACCTTCCATTTTAAGATGGCCTAGAGAAACAACTGCGGTCTGTCCTCACAGCATCTCTCCCAGCCTTTATTGACTCATATGATGCCCCAAAAGCAAAAAAGCATTCGTTAAAAGCACAATGAAGAAATCACCAGTGGTTTCAGAAGGTCCCCAAAAGAATGAATCAAAGAACTTCCTACAAGTAGAAACCTTTCTGAAAGTATTGGAAGGTGAATACAAAAAGGTTGTATTTAGAGCCCTTCTAGGCCTTATACAAAACACAGCAGAGCAAAATGAAAAATTAAGCAAGCTGTTTGATCTGATAGAACACCAGTATTCTGAAATCCAGCAGATCAAGAACAAAATGAAAGAGATAGAAACTTCAATTCAAAGTCAAGAAAACGGAATGGAACCAAAGGAAAATAGACCTTCTGGCTTGGAAACAGAGCTACCGACTCCAGCATCTATGAGAAGAAATCAGAAAAAAGAAACAAGAAAAATGAAAAAGCATCAAGAAGAATGTGGGACTCTATTAAGAGGAACAACTGACAATTAGTTGGAGTTCCTGAACAGGGAGTGACACTTGAGAAGACAGAGTATTGTCGCTGAGCTACTGACAGAAAACTTCCCAGAAATTAGGAAAGAAGAGAATATAGATATCCAAGATGCATACTGAACACTGCCCAACATAGATCTCAAAAGACAGACTCCAAGACATATTCTAATCAAGCTTAACAAAATGAAACATAAGCAGAAACTCCTAAAGGCACCAAGACTCAAAGCAAAGCTAACATTAACAGGGAAACTCTATATAGGCTTTCATCGGATTTCTCAGCAGAAACAATGCTAGCATGGAGACAGTGTCAAGATATATTCAAATCTTGAAGGAGAAGAAATTTCAGGTAAGAATTACATATCCTGCAAAGTTATGTTTTCAATATGAAAATGAAATTAAGACATTGGCAGATAAACAGAAACTCACAGAATTTGTAAAAACTAAACCACAGCTACAAGAACAACAGAAAGAATCTCTTGGCTTAGAAGAACAAAACCACCAACTTTATATTTTAGAAGCAAATACAGGTCACATCACCCAGAAACCTACTCAGTTAGTGAAGGCTCCAAACTCAATTAAAGTTCTAATAGTGAAAGAAATGATCCAGTGAACATGTCATAAAAACTATGATGTCATCATATTAAAAAGAAGAATGTACTACAGTTGTTATAGTCCTTCCAGATAGAGAGGAAGTCGACAAGGTGGTAGTAATTAAAATCTGGTTTATTAAGAGGAATCAGAGGAGCAGTCATAAAGCACAATAAAGATGCAACACATCATATCAAGAAATGTAATACAGGAGTCTCAACAACCACAAAACCAACTCTGAAAAAGGTGAAAAATCAACTCACAAAGAATGTCTCAGAACAGATTAATAAGAACAGCAGTGAAAATATCAACACAAAAATAAACATAGCACAATGACAGTACTAAACACATACCTGTCAATAATTACATTGAATGTGAATGGACTGAACACCCTGTTAAATAGACATCGGGTGACATCTTGGCTCAAAAGATACAACTCATCCATTCATCCATATGTTGTCTACAAGAAACTCACCATAGACTTAAAGATACAAACAAACTGAAAATTAAAGGATGGAAGAATATATATCAAGAAGAGCAGGTGTGGCAATTCTAATCTCAGATAAAATAGATTTTAATGTAAAATCTACCATTGTGGACAAGGAGGGACACTATTTACTGCTGAAAAGGTTCAATACACAAGCAGGACTTAACAATATTAAATATTTATGCACCTAATATTAGAACACCTAAAAACATCAAAGAAACACTGACTACACTCAAAATGAGAAACACTACTCCACAGCTATAGTGGGAGACTTCAACATTCCACTCTCAATATTGGACAGATTATCTAGAAAAAATCTCAGTAAAGACATAAAAGATCTTATTGCCACAATTAACCAACTAGACCTAATCGACATATACAGAACATTGTATCCATCAGTGGCCAACTATACTTTCTTCTCCAGTAATAAAGAACAATGATGATTTTGGGAAACATCTCATAACCTCGTTACAGTTGGAGGACATTATGTTGAGTGAAAGTGGTCAGATACAAAAGGACAAATATTGCATGAGACCCCTACAATAAGAACTTAAAAACAGACTCATGCGTAGAAGAAGAGACTCCTTGATGGCTGCAAGGATGGGGAGGGAAGGAGGGCAAGGGGGGTAGGGTTTAGATTAGATAGCTGATAGGAATTTGGTAGGGTAAAATCTGGGACAGCACATATTAGAAAGAAGATCAATATTAACTGGACTTCAACGTAGCATGAGTACTCCTCTCATCTTAACCCAATATTACAAGGACAGAATAGCTGGGGCGGGGGATGCGGCTGGGGACCATGCTGTCATGGGAAATCGAGGACAATTGGCACAGCTGGTGTTTTGCTAATAGAGCCTTCTGCATCCCACATTGGTGAGTGGCATCTGGGGTCTTAAAAGCTGCCAAGCTGCCATCTGAGGGTATAGCAAATAATCCCAGTGCAACAGGTACAGGTGGCCACCAGAGACCAAAACAACATGGGGGAAAGAGAACTCAGAAGACAGAGAGACTCAAGTGAGTGAGTGACAACATCGACTTGTGACTGGAAGAACTGAATGATACCTGGCCACCACCAGTGATAGCTGTGATAGAGCTCACAAAGTTGAGTCTCACTGGCAACACAAAGATAAAAAGGGGTGCACCATGAGATCTCCACTAAAAGATCACAAGTGATGGTCCAAGAACCTTGGAATTCCACTGGGAGCATGGCCACTGGCTCTGATGCTGCCCTCATCCATAAATCATAATGGAGGTCAACTCTTCAGACAGGAATGGATTGGACCTGGCAACACAGAATGACCATATCATGTGTACACTTTATGGTTCTATACATTTATAGGATGTCATCCTGCTGACCTCTTACTGGAGGTAGGCAATAGGTAGAGTGGAAGGGAGAGTTTTGGGAGGTTAAGACATGTATGGAGAAGAAAGGAAGAGTGTGCTGTCACTGGGCAGAGACAGCAGTTGGAGCTGCATATAGGTGGGAGTGCAAATCTATATGGGAATGTACATTTTCACTCAATCATAATGAAATAAGTGATTGTTGATACGGTGCAAGACTGGGCAGTATTTCATTCTGTTGTTTACCACTTGGTAAATATCCATTGAGGCCACACTGTATTGGCCTGAAACAACATATAATACTCAAGTCTCTATATATCCACACTTTTATTATGTTAGCATCTAGAAGATTATTTTATCATATTAACCTTGAGAACCCTCAGGGAATGCTTAGATATTCCATAAATGCTTCCTTGTCTTGTACTCCATTCTTACCTTTTTTTAAAAAAAAATACAATTTTAGCTTTTCTTCATTATGTTTTAAGTTAAAGTTTACAATTACAGTCAGTTTCTTACACCAAAACTTACATATACTTTGCCATGCGACTCAAGCTACTATCCAAACACTGCAACAGAACATTCCTCTCCAACCATATTTATTATGTCCATTTAACCAGCTCCTATACCTACCTCTCTGTTGTTCTCCGTCATCTGAACAGGAGATGCACACTTAGTCTGTATGTGCCCTGGTTGAGAAACACGCTCTTCGCCGGCATCATTTTGTGTCTTATATACAAGTTCAGTGTTTGAAAAGCTGGCTTCCATAACAGTTTCATTTCCATTTCAACAGAGTCTGGGTCCACGTCTTCAGGAAACCCTCCAGTCTGCCAGGTTATCCAGTCTAGTCCTGTATTTCTTCTGCTTTAAGGCAGTCTTTGGTGGTGGACAGACACCGTCTAGTTCTTCTAATTTATGCTGATGTAGTCTCTGGTGGATGTGGCCCTATCTGTCTCTTTGGCTTGCACTTTTCTCATCTCACTGATGGTCTTCTTTCTCCTTTGCTCTATGTGGGTTGAGACCAACACATGCTTATTAGACGACTACTTGCTAGCAGATACCATTCACCTAAGTGGGATGTAGAACATTTGCTTAAGAAACTTCCTTATGCCAATTAACCTAGATGTCTGGGGACTTGAAACTGGTATTCTGTCCCTTGAAATGTTTGGTTTTATTTAGAATACTTCTAGACTTTGTGTTTAGTACACTTGTGCTGATTTCTCCACTGTGTGTTGTCTCTTCCTCCACCTAAAATAATTCTTTTTAGTTGTCTTTTTGGTGAATAATCCTCTCCCTCCCACACTCCCACCATCAAGGAATGTTTTCTTCTGTGTTTAAACTAAATTGTTAAGTCCTTATAATAGTGGTTTGGTGCAGTGTTTGTCCTTTTGCAATTCATTATTTTCATTCAGCATAATGGCTTCCAGATTCTTCCATTTTATGAAATGTTTCCCAAATTCATTGTTGTTCTCTGTCATTGCAAAATATCCTATTGTGTGGATATACCATTGTTTCATTATCCATTCTTCCACTGATAGGAACCTAGGTTGATTTTGTCTTTCTGCTGCTGTGAACAGTGCTTCATACTGAATTGGTGTACATATGTCTATTTCTGTGGCAGTTCTTATTTTTCTAGGATCCAGTTGAAGAAGTGAGATTGCTGGAGTGTATGGCATTTCTATTTCTAGCTTACTAAGAAAGTGTCAAATTGAACTTCAAAGCTGTTGTACCATTTTACATTCCCACTAACAGTGTATAAGTGTTCCAGCCTCTCCACAACTTCTCCAAAATTTACTATGTACTGTTTTTTTAGATTAATGCCAGCCTGTTGTGCTGAAGTGGTATCTCTTTGTAGTTTTAGTACACATTTCTCTGATAGCTGAAGATCATGAGTATTTTCTTATGTGTCTGTTAGCTATTTGACTGTCTTCTTTGGTGAAGTGCCAGATCATATCCTTTGCCAATTTTTTAATTGTATTACTTGGCTGGCTTGGCTTACTGATATTTTTATTGTTGAAGTTTTACCTTGTGTGGAACTTGATTAGCATCTTGGATAAACATCTTCTCATCTCTGATGATATCAGGGATACTTTCTGTCAATAAATCTTCAATAACTCTCTTTTTATTCTCTGTTATACCCTTCTTTCTTGGTATTCTAGTAACATGTAATGATTCCTCTTGATATCATCACACATAATTTTTAGTGTTTCTTCATTTTTTAAAATTCTTCTACCTGACCTTTCCTCAAATCTGTTGATGTCAGTAGCTTTATATTTTCAATTTTCCTAATTCAGCATTCCATTTCCTCAATTCTGTTCAATTCCTCAATTCCTCTATTGAATTCCTTCAATTCCTCAATTCCTCCTCTGACTTTCTATTGAGTAGTCTAATTCTGTAATTAATCTGATGAATTTCAAATCATTGTTGCTCAAGAATTCTCACAACCTGTTGAGCTTGTCACATTGTTCTCTAAATCTGTGAGAATAGCTCAGGATGCACATAAGGTGTACTACTTTAGACCAAGATAGAACATCAGAATTTGATGCTTGGTGCAGTGTAGAGAAGGAATTAAGGAAACACTGAAGAAAGGGAGGGAGGTTTAGCCAGAAGGAAAGATTCAGATTCACACAATACTCATTAGATGCAAGCACTTAGATTTTGACAGTCAACTGGGACTCTTCTGTAATTTTGAAGGTATAAGTGTTTGTAGCTCAGCTTTTTCTCTGAAGAAGACATGACGGATGACAAGGATCTTCCTCCAGAGCCAACAGAGAAAGACTTCTCTTTACTTTACTGTGAGGAAATAAATTTCTCACTGTTAAAGCCATCTACCTGTGATGTTTCTTTTATAGAAGAACTAGATGACTAAGATTCTAGTTATGTTAATCTATGCAAGCACAGCTTATTAACAATATTTTTAATAATAAAGATGAATTTTTCTTGTCTCAGAGTTTTACCTAAACACAGCACTCATTGGCACTACGTACTAGCACATTGTTGATCAAGTCGATGTCTACTTATAGTGACCCTGTAAGATGGAGCAGAATGGCCCCATATGATTTTCAAGGCTATAATAATTATGGAGGGTTGGTAGCACAGTAGTTAAGAGCCTGGCTGGCAACTTAAAGGTCAGCAGTTCAAATTCACTGGCCACTTCTTGTGAACTCTATGGGGCAATTCTCTTATGTCCTGCAGGGTCACATTGAGTGGTAACAGATTTAATAGCAATGGGTTTAGTTTTTGATTTTAATCTTTACAAAGCAGACTGCCAAATCTTTCTTCCTACAGAGGTGTTGGTGGCTTGCAACCACTGACCTTTTCATTAACAGTGGAATGTTTAACCAACGTACCATCAAGATGCCTACAATAGGTGCTACATATCATCAAAACCAAATAGAGAGTAAAAGAGTTGTTAGACAAAATTCCTGATTTTACTGTGAAATGATGAAGTTGGTCTTTACACCATTTTTCCTACTTTGCCCTCAAAGTTAACTTATTTCCAAAAAGTTACATAGTTAAATAGCATGTAGGGAGTTCATCAGTCTTTTCAATATCTATACTCATAACATGTAACACTAAATAATGTTTCCATTAAGATAATGTTTTAAATAAATGCCTGAACATAAACTTTGTAAAAAATATAAAAAAATAAATGAAGGAAACAGCAATTTTGTTAAATGTCTCTAATCAATATTTAAAAAATGAAACAATGAAAAAGACATAATTCATAATACTAAGGTATACAAAATCCTGTAGACTTATGAATAACCCAAAAGAAGAAAATATAAATATTATTTTAAAACTTACCAAACATCATGAAAGAAGACTTTAAAATAGTTTCTATCCTATGCTATAGATCAAGCAAGTCCTGAGAATATGACCTTCCTGTGTCTTCTAACACATACTTTGATAGGTTTTTTATCCAGTGAAGCACATAAGGCATCAAAGACAATTGAAAGAATATCATGTTCCTGGATAAGATGACATAATATTATAAAGATGTCAATTTTCTATAAAACTCCATACAAATTTAAATTCATTCCATTTACATTCCTAATGTAAAATTTGGAACTTTTACTCTGACATCATTGGGAAGAATAAATGGTTCAAGATAGATAAGGAAAAATATTAAAAGAATAATGATTGGAGGTAATTGATCTACTAGATACAAAAATGTGTTACAAGCTAAAATAAAGTAAAGCAGTATTTTAATGGCCTAAATATAATAAGGCAAACTGGCTAGACAAAGTACAGAGCTGGAAGCCAAACTTAATATTCCTTCAGCATGTCACTATTAAACCTCTAGGAAAACACTAGGCCCTATGAGGACTTAGGAACGAGATAAGATTCCCTCTTCAAGTACCTACTACTAGCAAATGATTTTCCAAGATATTTCATGTTCTTCAACATCTTCAGAATGTATCATTTTTAAAATTAAAAGATCTTCCTCCATTTGTCTTTTATATTTATTAGTCTTTAAAACATTTCTGTTGATTTAAGTTTGCTTAAGGAGTCTTATTTTCTTTCTATATGGTGCCTGGGAAGGTGCTGAGTATACCTCCATCTACATTTCAAAACAGCGCTATCCGTTCATACTGCTAGAACACTCGGTTTTAGTAATAATTTTTAGTGATGATCTTCCCCATAAAATTTCTGTGTATCTGAGTTAGAATGACTACAGACAAATGGATAGAAATATTAGACCCATTTTGACCGTTACATGGTCTTCCATTCTGCCTGAAAGTAATTTCTAATAGTTGCAGAGGCCATTCCTTCTGGGACTTATAAACTTGTTGGTCAATATTCCCAATTTCTAAATGATTCTATATGTTTGGAAACCCTGGTGGCATAGTAGATAAAGTGCTACATCTGATGATCAAAAGGTAGGTGGTTCAAAGCCTTCAGGTGTTCCTTGGAAACTCAATGACGCAGTTCTACCGTGACCTCTAGGTTCGCTATGAATCGGACCTGACTCGACAGCAGTGTTTTTTTTTTTTTTTAGCATGTTTACTTCTGTCCTTTACTTTTATTTTTTCATTAGTGCTATAATAAGATCAGTGGTAAAAAGAAGTTAAGTAGCATTGTTCTTCACCACTGTCTTTTTTTCTTTTTATTACGACTGAGTGAAAATGTACATTCCATATAAATTTACATGCCGACCTATAGGCCACCACTGTCTTTTAAATTTAATTTAGATGAACTGATTGTTCAATCTAAGTATATTAGGGACATAAAAGTTTGAGTGGAACATCTTTAAGATTAAAACTATAATATCACATTACTCTAAATATACTAATCAATGCAGCTTGCATTCAATTTTATTGGAAGTCTTAGTTTTATTTGTCCGATCTGTTGAACATGATCTGTCATATATTGAGTATTAAAATTTTAAGAATCTGGTGAAAAATTACTTATATCTTGGATTATGTTATAAATTTATCCTGTAAACAGGGTTGTAAAACATTTGAACTGTGGCACATTTTTTCTACATTTTAGTTAAATGTGGTCATGAATTTTTGAATAGATACATGAGTGTTTTTATACATTTGATGTAAAACACAAAATACTTTCACTGTTGATACTTCCATTAAAAACATTACTGAATTTGAAGTCTAAAGATGTTTATTGCCAAACGCCTTTCTCTCTATTGTAATAATTTCAAGTATTTCAGAATCACAATTTTTCACAATATGAGAAAGTGTGCGCCTGTTTATATAGAACATATACATGTGGGTGTTACATTCTCCAATAAAAACATGTGTAAATCTATAGATATTTCTTTACATTTTTAACAATTAAGTGTTTTGTTTAAGCTTTGTCATATTATTTCATTCTGTATTTACTATGTGTAAAATGCTACATTTAGTGCATTTTCTCTCTTCTTTGCTATCTATAAATTGATTTTTACTGTTCAGGAAAGCTTGGTTTTTGTTCTATGATTATCTGTACATTGGTACTTTATATCATGCCTTTAACCTTTTATAACATCGATTTCTAATCGTTCATTTTTCGGTTGTTTAAGAAAACACGCTTTAAATCATGTGTATCCCAGTGCAGCAATCAATGAATTTAATTTACTTGATCTTTTCTATTTCTTTCTTCTGTTTTTTTTTTAATGTTACATCTCTTACCAGTTGTAACGAGTCAATTCTGACTCCTAGTGAACTCATAATGTGTCAGAGTAGAACTGTGCTCCACAGGGTCTTCAGTAGCTGATTGCTGTGAAGCAGAATGCTGGGCCTTTCTTCTGAAGTACCTCTGGGTGAACTTGAACTGATAACCTTTCAATTAGCAGCAAAGTACATTAACTCTTAGCAACAGCCAGGGACTCCTCCACTTTGCTAAAGAATGTAACACTTCTCCAGACTATGGCTTTTAGACAAACTTCTAAAACTGAAGCCTTTCCTGGAGATCACTTTTCAGTTAAATTATGAACAGGCCTATAAAATAAACACTAACATCTGTGAGGAAACTGTTTCTTAGAACAATCATCTGTATGAAGCCAAAACAGCAACATCTACTAAAAAGCAAAGATGAGACAAGAGGAAGAGGCATGAAAACCAGAAAGACAGAAATGGAGAACTCAAGAGTTGCAATGGGGGGAGTAGAGAAACACTGCAGACACTGCAACCAATCTCATGGAACTACTGAATGGAAAACTAATTTGCTCTGTAAGCAGATACCCAAAGCAGAAACAGAAGCAGCAGAAGCAGAAGCAGCAGAAGCAGCTGCAGAAGTGGAAGGAGAAGCAGCAGCAACAGCAGCAGTAGCGGTAGCAGAAGAAGAAGTAGAAGGTGGTTCAAGGAAACTAGATCATTGGAAATGAAACAACCAGATAGAATTAATGAGAATGTTGATACATTTTGAAAAATGCAACTAATGTCACTGAAAAATTATTATTTATTTTTTTTATTATGACTGAGCAAAAATGTACATTCCCATATAAATTAACATGCCCACCTATATGCAGCTTCCACTGCTCTCCCTGCCCGGTGACAGCACACTGTTCTTCTCTGCTTCCTTCATGTCTCATCCTCCAAACAGGCTCTTTTCCCCTCCTCTCCACCCACTCCCCTTACTCCAGCCAGAGGTCAGCAGGATGATATTCTATAGAAGCATAGGACCATAAAGTACATTCAACATATGGTCACTCTGCATGGTCAAATCCAATCCATTCGTGTCCAAAGAGTGGACCTTCGTTATGATTCATGGGCAAGAGCAGCATCAGGGCCAGAGGCCGTGCTCCCAGGGGAACCCCGAAACCGCTGGACCATCAGTTGAGGTATTTTAGTGGAGATCTCAGGGTGCACCCCTTTTTATTCTTGTGTTGCCAGTGAGACTCAACTTAGTGAGCTCCATCGTGGCTGTCACTGGTGGTGGCTGGGCACCATCCGGTTCTTCTGGTCCCAAGTCGATGCAGGCACCCACTCATGTGGGTCTCTCTATCTTCTGGGTTGTCTTTACTCCGTGTCATTTTGGTCTTCGGTGAGCATCCATTCCTGCTGAGTTGGGACCATTTGCCCACGAATCATAACGAAGGTCACTGAACAATTTGTGTAGAAATTGTCAGGTGGAAAACTAATCTGCTCTGTGAACTTTCACTGAAAACACAATAAAATGTTAAATATACATATGTATACACAACAGTCACATGCTGTTATGGCAAAAAAACACTATCAATGCCTTAGTATTGATGTTAACATATTGTGCTCATGATTAGTCTTTTTGACAGTTTCTCCAGTCATCTGTCAGTTGGATAAAGTTTATATTCCAGTAGATTTCTCAAAATCTACTATTACCTAAATTTTTATGAGTTAAAACGTTTCAACAGGTGTTAAAAGGGTAGCTTGTTGTTGTTGTCAGGTGCCTGTGAGTAAATTTCCTACTCATAGCAATCCTATGCACAACAGAACAAGACACTGCCTGTCGTGCACCATCCTCACAATTTGTTGTTGTGTTTCAGTCCACCATTGTAGTCACTGTGTCAGTCCATCTCATTGTGAGTTTTCTGTCTTTTGTTAACCATATGTGTTACCAAACGTGATATCCTTCTCCAGGAACTTGTCCCTCCTGAAAACATGTTCAAATACATGAGATAAAGTCTCACCATCCTCCCCTTTAAGCAACATTATAACTGCATTTCTTTCACGACAGATTTGTTTGTTCTTCTTGAAGTTCACAGCATATTTCAGTATTCTTCACCAACACCGTAATTTAAATGTTCTTTGGTCTTCCTTATAAAAAACACAGCTTAGCTGGTATAAAATACTGGGCTTTCATATTGTTTTTAGAATTTCTTTAAAATAATGATTCATTGTTGTGTTAAGTTTGCAGGCTTAATTGTTAGACCTTATGTTTAACGACAGCAATATTGAAATCATGCAATGAATCATTATTTTTTTAAAAAGTCAAGAAACAATATATTTCAATATTACTATCATTAAAGACAAGGTCCAACAATTAAGCATGAAAACTTAATTGTTCTAAGTGTTGCATACCTCATTGCTGGATACTACTATGGTTACCTTTGAAGTACTCCTCTTGAGAAGCTATGCACTGATTCCAGCTCCTAGTCCACCCTCCAAAGCAGTTTTGGAACTCTTTCTGGAGTGGCTATTGTGCACAGTGTCATGGTGACAAGTTCAAAAACTTAACTGTATAGTTGTCTATGAGGGGGATTTTAGCCAGTAAACAAATAACTGTATTGGAATAGCCTCCCTACTCACTAGATCTGGCTCCTATTGATGTTTTTCTTGACCCAAAGATAAAGTAAGCATTGAAAATAAGAAATTTTGATGACATTCTGGGCATCAAGTGTAATACAATCATAGCTCTGATGGTCATTCCAGAAAAAGAGTTCCAAAATTGCTTTGAAAGGTGGACTACACACTGGCAATGGTCTATAGCTTCCCAAAAGGAGTACTTCAAAAGTGACCATAGGAATATTCAACAGTGAGTGTGTAGTACTTTTTCTAAGATGAGTTTCTGAACTTAATTGGCAGTTCTTGTACAATGTCAACTTGTTTTTTGGTGATTTTTAATGATTTTTACATTGCCAGTTCAATGATTTTTAAAATGCATATATATATTTAAACTTGATAGCTAATTTAGTACATCAAAGTATTAAATTTTACCAGAAAATATTCATATTAGTAAATGCGTTAGAAGATGTCACTTTGAGGACTAAAGGTGTCTGGTCCAAGTCAAGGTATTTTTTAATCATTTCATATGCATGGTAACCATCAAAGAATACTTGTTTGTTTTCTGTGTGTAAAATGTTTGTTGTTATTGTATATTGGAAGTGTATGTAGTGGTCTTAATATTTGTTCTTGTACTATTCTTTCACTCAATGTAATAACTTCTAAATTCATCCATTCTGTGATATTTTTCATAGGTTCATCATCATTCTTTACTGTTATGTAGTATTTCATTGTCTGTATTGTCAAGTTAATTCTGACACATAGTGACCCCTTGCAACAGAGCAGAACTGCCACATAAGGGCTCCTAGGGTATAATCATTATGGAGATAGATAACTAGGACTTTTCTTCTATGGAATCACTAGTGGGTTCAAATCACCAACCTTTCAGGTAGCAGCTGTGCACCTTACTTATTTTTCTAGATTTCTTCTTTTACTGATATTTCTATGTAACAAGTAATTAAAAATCAGTTGTTGTAAATGAGATTTTATAACCTTTGATTCTTTTGCCATTTGGGTTAAATGATAAGTACTACTCCATATTAGAAGTAACTTTCCTTTAGATAAACATATTTTGTACTATGCATAACTAGGTTAGTTAATCTGTAGTAGAGCATAAGATCTCCCAAATAACATGACTGAAATCATTTTCCTACTGCCACACTTACCCACCACTTTTGAGTCTATTCTGACTCATGGTGACCCTATAGGATAGAGTAGAACCATCCCACAGTGTTCCCAGGAAGTGGCTAACAGATTTGAAACACTTACTTTATGATTAGCACCTATAGCATTTAATCACCATGCCACCAGGGTTTCCATGTATATAACTAGGTTGTTATTAATTTATAGTAGAGGATGGGATCTTCCAAATAACATGCCTGAAATCACTACCTTCAGAATTATTTACTATTATACATTTTATTGCACTAATTTCTGTGTTTACTTCATCAACAATAATTGAATAAACAAGATATAATAAATTTGAATGTTATAAAAGAAATCTTAAGACTCTTATAGCTCCCAAGTTCTGTATTTTAAACAAGGAGTACTCTGTTTAAACTTACAGGAATTTAATATAGTAGTTAATCTCATGGTGATTTTCTTACTATTTAAAGTTGTATATTCATCTGCCTGTATTATTAAGTTCCAGCTTCACTACTAGATTGTGCATCCCTGTGCACTGCTTTGAATTTTCTAGTTAATGTTAGCACAGTTAAACTCTAATGGAAGAAACTGTATAAATTTTTTTATGGTTAATCACCTTCTGTCTGTTTTCATTTTACTAATTTACTAAGTTACACTATGTACTTTGCTAAAATTTAGTACTTCCGAACAGGAATTTCCATAGGCAAAAATAATTGTAATGGATAAAATGAAATGTGTTTGATAAATGGGAACAGCTTATCACTTTCTACCTAGCCAGAGAAAGATGGCAAATTACATTGCTAATATAAAATCACAGTGTTAATGAAATGATGACAATTCATTTCTCTCATAGACCTGCCAATTTGTACTATATCCTTTAGACATTTTTGGTCTCCTTATAGTCATCTTTGGCAAATGTTTTACATTACTTCTATAGTAAGATACTATTTTGACAAGGTTCCTGGACTGAAATATACCACTTTATTTTCACTACAATAAAAAGTTTGTTCTTATATCTGAATATCTAAAATCTTAGAAGTTTTGCAGGTAATGCACTGCCTTTCATGCCTTTCATACTGTTATTAAAAAAATAAAAACAAATTCACTGCAGTCAAGTTGGGTCCAGATCATAACGACCCTGGAGGTCAAAATAGAACTGCCCAATACAGTTTCCAAGGTACAGTGAGTCATTTCCTTAAAGAAATATTCTGAAACTCTAATTCTGCTATCTTTAAACAAGTTTTCCTTTTCTTTTCTTTTTTTAAATCAGGTCTTTAAAAGATGCTATCAGTTGTTATGGATTGTATTATGCTTCTCTGTAAAGATACAGTGAAATTCTAACCACTAAAATCATGACTGTCACCCTGTTTGAAAAAAGAGACTTTGAAAATGTTATCAGTTAGGTTAACATGAGGTCATACTGGAGTAGGATGGGTCTTAATCATGCATAACTGGTGTCCTTATAAAGGAGGAGGTATACAAGGCCATGCAGGCAGAGGGAGGACAACATGTGATGTGTCAGTTATAAACCAAGGAAGGGAAGTTATAAACCTGGAAGAAGTTATAAACCTGGAAGAGAAGCATGGAGCAGATGTTCTTAAAAGCCTCACTAAGCATCAACACAGTTGACAACTTGATCTGTAAGCCTCCAGAACTGAGAGATAATAAATTTATGTAATTTATAAACATTCATTTTGTGATTTATTTTTGTTGTTGTTGTTTGGAGCTCTATTTGTTTGTTTTACAGAAGCCTTAGGAAATTAAAACATCAGTAAACTAATGAAAGAACATACTGGAATAGAGTGAGTCATAACCCATCTGAGTGGTGTCTCACACAAACAAACAGAAATAAAGAGAGTCAGGGGGTGGGAAGATGAGACAATGTAGTTGTGCTGGTGCTGCAAACCAAGGAGCTTCTCAGACTTTCAGAAACTAAGTGAGAAGAAAGCATCTTCAAGTATTGCTTTTAAAGAAACTATGACCCACACAAAACCTAGAATTTTTACCTGGCTTCTAGAACTATGAAAATGTATTTCTCTTTTCATATGACACTCAATTTAGGATATTTTGATAAGGCAGCACCATGCAAATGGAGTAGCTCAGCCTCTTCTTCAAAAATAATTCATTTAGGAGGCAGGGCCAAGATGGCAGACTAGTCACATGTCTTCTTGGATCCCTCGAAGAACTAAGGCCTTGTAAAAACCTCTGAATGGAAAAAAAATGGGTATTTTGGAAGCCCCAAGATCAGGGAGAAATTTGTGAGATCAGATTGGATGGCAGGAAAGGGAACAACTACTTTTGTCAGAAGTAAAATTGCAACACATAGGGTGCTGCTTCTGCTGATGTGGCAATGGAGAGGTACATGGGTATGGATGCATCTTTTTGGCCGGGAGAGTAAGACTCAGACTGCAGCACTTGAGAGCTTGGCTGGGGCAAGCTGCCATGCTGAGCAGCAGTGTCTGAGTGGAAAGCATATCTCTCAACAGAGAAGCTGTGTTTAAGATAGGCACACCTAGAACACAGTGACAGCCAAGTACAGCAGTGTCCATCCTCCCTGTCTTCACTGTACCAGAACTGGGATTGTGCTTGCATACCCTGAGCTTTTACCCAGGACTCAGGAGGGAAACAAAGTTCCACATATTTCAAGATAAGTGCTAAGGATACCTTGAGGCTCATTCCTTTCCTGCATGCTGACTTCACTCCCTGTCTCCAGCCTTTCCCACCTACCTTCTCTGCTGTATCCCTCGGAATAATCTCTGGTTCACTACCTGGGTGGACATGGGATATTTTACTTGTGTGCTTGAGTCAGAGAGGGAAACAAAGGGAGGGGTAAATGATGAGTTCCACCAACTCCTCAGAGTTAGAGATTGCTGTATTTACTGAAGCATTGCAAGTTAAGTGTATGTCAACTTTTGTGACTCAAAGCCTTTACTATACACTACTTTACTCCCTGAACCCAGAGTTTTCTCCCTCCTTTCTCTGCTCTCTACTGGACTAAATTCTAGAACACTACCTGGGCTTGCCTCTCAGACCTGGGGAAGGAAACAAAGGAAGAACTGGAAGAAGAGTTTCTCAGGCTCGCCTGAGCCAGTAACTCCTGCTATATCTCTCAGGGCAGTCATTACTCAAACCATCGGGTTACAGGGCATCAGAACTATTAAGGCTTCAATAACCACTTTAGCTCAAATGACTAAACTAGTTGGACAGTCAAAACTGTCCTATATGTTTCTATCTATATGTATAGGAATAACTTTACAATTAAATCACAACAGCTTTCTGATGGCTTGGAAAACTTGCAAAATAAAAAATCAAAACATTTTCCAGATGAAGAAGCCTTCCAGAAATTATCAAAGGTAAATTAGAAAAGAGTAATATGTAGAGCTCTTCTACATCTTGGATGGAGAATAGAATATGTGAAGCAGAAGACAATGAAAAATTAAACAAGCTATGTGAATTGCTAGAACAATAACAACCTGAAATTCAGCAGATTAATAATAAAATCATGGAGTTAAAATTCAGTTGAAAGCCAAAGGAGAAGGAATAAGCAAATGGAATGCTGAATTAGTGAGACGGAAGATGAAGAAACTTACACAAGCATTTACAAGGGGAAATCAGATGAAAGAATCAAGAAAAATGAAAATCGTTATGAGTTATGTGGGACTCCATCAAGAAAAATAATTTACAGGTGATTGGAACAGGGAGGGATAGCAGAAAGTACAAAGAGAATTGTTGAAAAGACGGTGTTGGAAAACTTCCCCAGCATCATGAAAGACAAGAAAATATCTTTCCAAGATGTTCACTGAACTCCACAAAAGGTAGATCCCAAAAGAAAGACAGCAAGACATGTTATAATCAAGTTTAACAAAAAGGAAAGGCACTTAAAGGAAGCTAGGCTTAAATCAATACTAACTTACAAAGAAGAGACCATTAGACTGAACTCCAATTATTCAGTGGAAATCATGTTGGCAAGATGACAATGTGATGACAAAGTCTTGAAAAAAAAAAAGCAAAAACAATAAACTTTCAAACAAGAATTATGTATCTTGAAAAACTGACTCCCAAATATGATGGGGAAATGAGAATATTCACAGATAAACAGAAGCTTACAGACTTTGAAAAAAAAATTTCAAAATTACAAGAAATACTGAAGAAAATTCTTTGATTAGAAACATCAATAACATCAGCCATATACTCAACAATGCAATGCAGGATACAGCATACAGAGTCCTACTTGGTTAGGTAACTCACAAAGCTCAATCAAAGCAGAAAGTTCAGAATGCAAACTATGACAATATTACCATATAAAAAGGAATGTAATAATGTATTCTCAGACCTTTCAGACAGAGAAGAGGTCATGGAGACACAAAGTAGTTAAAGACTGGTTTAAACTTAGAACACTAGGAGGAATAGTGAAGTAGCCACAGAACAAACTAACAATACTACACATCGAAACAAGGAACACAATATAGAAATCTCAGCAGATACAAAACCAACACTGAAAAAGACGAAAAGAAAGCCCACAAGGAAAAATGACTCAGAATAGAATATTAAGTGGAAAAAAGAAAATTTCTACAACCCACAATGAGACAAAGGCACTAAAATGACAGCATTAAATTCATATATATCAATAATTACACTGAAAGTAAATGAATCAAATGGATCAACAAAGAGACAGATAGTAACAATCTGGATGAAAAAACATGATGCACCTACATATTGTTTACAAAAACACAACTTAGACTCAAAGATATGACGAAATTGAACAAAAGATGGAAAAATATATACCCAGCTAACAACATGCAAAGAACAGTAGTGGCAATATTAATGTCAGATAAAATATATTTTAAGGTAAAATCCATTGTGGACAAGGATGATCACTATTTATTGTTTAAAGTTTCAATACATAAGGGAGATGCAACAACATTAGATATTTATGTACTCAATATCAGAGCATCTAAATACATCAAACAAACGCTGACAACAGAGAAAAGTGTGACAGATCACTACACTTTCAGTAACGGACAGATCATCCAGAAGAAAGGCTAAATAAAGATACAGAAGATCTTGATGTGACAGTCAAAGAACTCAACCTAGCAGACATACACAGAACTCTCCACCCAACAACGGACAAGTTCACTTTCTCTTGCAATGTACATGGAGCATTCTCCAGAACACACTACATATTAGGACGTAAAGCAAGTCTCAACAAAATCAAAACCATTGAAATATTGCAAAGTGTCGTCTCAGATCATAAAGCCATAAAAGTTGAAATCAACAGAAGAAAACACATGGATAGAAATTCAAGCTAATGGAAACTGAACAACACCTTCCTAAAAAATGAATGAGTTGTCTTGGCTGTTGAACAAATCAAGGATGCAAGGTCAATTATCACATCCAAAATGAAGAAAGGATCGAAACCAAAGAGTTAACTCTTCATCCCTAACAAGTAGAAAGAGAACAACAAAAAGAACCCCTGGGGTACCAGCAGAAAACATAATAAAGATTAAAGTAAAACTAAATGAAATAGAAAAACAATTGAAAGTACTAACAAAACCAAAAGTTGGTTTTTTGAAAAGACGGACAAGATCAATAAAACCATTGGTGAAACTCCAAAAACAAAATCAGGAGAGGAAACAAATAAACCAAATAAGAAATGAGATGGGAGATGTTACCGCAAACCCAACCTAAATTAAAAGAAATACTACGAAAAATTGTACTCAAATAGATTTGAAAAGCTAGAGGAAAGGGATAAATTTCTAGAATCACATTACCTAACAAAATATCACAAACAGAAGTAAAACAAATTAATCAAAAAACAAGATATTGAAAAAGTAATAAAAAGCTACCAACCCAAAAAAGTCCTCGCCCAGAGGGCTTTACTGAAGAATTTCATGAGACTTTTAGAGAGGAGTTAATTCCAATATTACTGAAACTTTTTCACAGTATAGAAAAGGATGGAACATTTCCACTTTCATTCTGTGAAGCTGGCATAACCCTGATACCAAAGCCAGGGAAAAATAGCACACAGAATTACAGACCAAAATCTCTATGAAACTAGATACAAAAATGCTCACCAAAATTCTAACCAATAGAACTCAATAACATATAAAAATACAATTCACCGTGACCAAGTAGGATTCATAATAAGGATTCAGAGTCGGGAAGGGCAATGGGCAGAGCACCAGGCCTTAGAAATGGCAAGACTTAGAGGAGAAAGCAGCCAAAAGCACTAGGCTCTGTCAATTTAGGGTAAAGGATTAGGAGAGCCCTTGACGCAGGAAGGCAAAGTGAAGCTGCACCAGGCCTTAGATCAGTGAGGTGTCAAGACTACTGGGCTCCACCAGCTCTTGTGAGACTGGAGAGTACAGGGCCTAGGAACATGTGTGAAAGCACACAGACTGAACTGAACTATACAGAACAAGGAGTGCAGCTGACGATGAACAAACCTTTGGACTTTAATATGTACGTGTGGCTGTTCTAAAGACATCTCTAGAGCTGATATGATAAGGTGAGAGGGGTTCAGATCTTGCTCAAAGGGTCACAGGAATTTCTGTAGGAAAAGGGAAAACATGCTGTCATGGGTGGGGGAGAAAGGAGGGAAGATCAGTTAGAATAGAGTAGTACTGAAAGTTCCTGATGTTATATGGCAAATTGATATAGATTGTTAACTTGTACTTAATCACAATAAAATTTCTTTTCAAAATAAATGAATAAATAAAACTTTCTCATAGGCGACTATACAATTAAGTTCCCAATCTTGCAACTTTGCTACGGTGTGCCATGGTCATTCCAGAAAGTGTTCAAAAATTGCTTTAACAGGAGGACTAGGCTCTGGTGGGGTTGCATAGCTTCCAAAAGAGAGTACTTCAAAAGCGACCACAGTGATAATCTGGAAAGGAAGTGTATAGCACTTAGAATAATTCAGTTCACAGACTTAATTGTTGGACCCTGTATGCTACAGAAATAAGGCCTGTCACACAAATAGATACATGCACATGAATGTTTTTTGAAGTACCTTCCACAATAGCAAAAAGATGAAATCAACCTAGGTGGCCATCACAGATGAATGGATAAACTATGATATGTATATACCACGGAAAACTATGCAATGATAAAGAAACAATGATGATTTTATACAATTTCTCATGACTTGGAATCAGCTAGAAGACATGCTGAATGACTCATCCACAAAATGACAAATATTTTTATGGGACCACTATTATAAGGACTTAAGAAAAGTCTTATGCACGGAAGAAAATACTCTTTGAAACCTGCAAGGATAGGAGGGGAGGGAGAGGGGTATTCACAGATTACATAGTCAATAGTAATTTGGTTAGGTGAAGGGAGTGACAGCACGTGATAGAAGTCAGGTCAGAATAACTGACCACACCATAAGCTAAAAGGCTTTTTAAATTCAACCAAACATTTCAAATGACAGTAGCAGGGACAGAGGTCTGGGGATCATGTTTTCAGGAGACACTGAGGTCGTTTGACATAACTAGTCTTTTTCTAAGAGAGTGTTCTGCACCACCTATTTGTGAGTGGCATCTGGAGTGTTAAAAGCCAGCAAGCTGCCATATGAGGAACATCAATGTGTTCCAACACACCTGGGGCACATGAAAACCAAGAACATCAATAATTGAGCAAAAATCAGCCCAGGAAACAGAAGGACTCATACGATTGGGAAACCACATCAACGAAAGAACTAGGTGGTGCCCGAACACCACAAAAGACAGCCCTAACAGGAAACACAATGCAGAGTCGCTGCACAGCATGAGAAAAAAGGGTGTGCAGACCTAGAACACTATTAAAAGAGTTGGTGGTCTGACAACTTGGAGCGTCTCCTGGGAACATGGCCCCTAAACTTGTTCCTAGCCCAAAGCTGAAAGCAGTACTAAAGCAAACACTTCAGACAAAGAATGGGCTGAGCTTGGAGACACAGAGTGATGAAAGTGGTGAATATACTTCATAGTTTAATATATGTGAGGCTGTCCTAGCGTTTTCTTTTTTAAGGGGAAAGTAGAGGGCAAAGAGGGGACAAACATCAATAAGTGTTTCAAGTCTTACTTTCACAGGTAAAGTTGTGTCATGTGATTAATGCAAGTTGTAATGGAATTCCTACAATCCTGATGCTTCATTCTTCTTCATATGGTCCAGTTTCTCAAGATAATTTGCTCTGAATACAAATTAATAAGGTATGGCGAGAGGATACAACCCTGATGCACAACTTTGGTGACTTTTAACCATGCAATGTCCCCCTGTTCTTTGTGAACACATTTATTTTGATCCTTATCCAGATTCCTCATGAGCACAACTAAGTGTTCTGGAATTTCCATTCTCTACACTGTTATCTGTAATTTATTATCATCCACAGAGTAGAATGCCATTTAAAAAGTCAATAAAATAGAGGTACGTATTTGTTCTGTATTTTCTGCTTTCAGCCAAGGTCCATCTGACATCAACAATGATAACCTTGATTCCACACCGTCTTATAAATATGGCTTGAAGTTTTGATGTTTCCTTCTCAATATACTATTGCAGTTGCCTTTGAATGATCTTCAGCAAATTTTTACCTTCATGCAATATTGATAATATTGTTTGATAATTTCCACACTTGGTTGGATCATGATTCTTGGAAATGGGCACAAATATGGATCTCTTTCAGTTGGTTGCCCAAATTTCCTGATACGGAGACGTGAACACTTCTATTGCTGCATCTGTTTTTTGTAAGATCTCAATTAACATTTCCTCAATTCTTGAAGCCTTGTTTTCACCAATCTTCAGTGCAGCTTGGAATTCTTATTTCAGTACCACTGGTTCCTGATCACATGCTACCTCTTTAAATGGTTGAACATCCACAAATTCCTTTTGATATAGTGACTGTTATGTATTCCTTACATCTTCTTTCGATTCCTCCTATGTTGTTTAATGTTTTTCACATAGAATTCTTCACCATTGATACTTGAGTTTGAATTTTTCAATTGTTTCAGCTTAAGAAACATTGAATGTGTTCTTCTGTTTTGTTTTTCTACCTGTAATTCTTTGAACATTTCATTACACTTTAGTTTGTCCTCTCCAGCCACTCTTTGAAATCTTCTGTTCAGTACTTTTACTTTAACATTTCTTCCTTTTGCTTTAATTATATGATATTCAAAAGCAAGTTTCATAGTCTCTTCTGACATTCATTTTGGTCTTTTCTTTCTTTCTGGCATTTATAATGACCTCTAGCTTTCTTCATGTATCATGCATGTATGTCATACCACAGCTCCTCTGATCTTCAGTCAGTAGGGTTCAATGTGTCATTTCTGTTCTTGAGATCTCTGAACTCACTAGGATATACTCAGTGTTGTACTTTGGCTCTAATGGACTTGTACTAATTTTCTTTAGTTTCAACTTGAATTCGCATATGAGCAATTGACAGCTTCTTCTGTAGTGAGCTCCTGGTTTTGTTCTAACTGATGATACTGAGCTTTTCAATCTTCTCTTTCCACAGACACAGTAGATTTAATTTCAATGTATTTCATCTGGTGAGGTATATGTGTATAGTTGCCACCTATGTTCGTGAAAAAAGGTATTTATAATTAAGAAGGTGTTGGTCTTACAAAATTCTATCATGGGATCTCTGGCATGATTTCTGTCTCTGTGGCTGTATTTTCCAACTACTGATTCTTCTCTGTTTCCAGTTTTCACCTTCAAATTACAAGTAATTATCACTTCATTCTGATTGAATGTTCAATTGATTTCAGACTGCAGAAACTAGTATAGGCTTTACTTCATCTTTGTCTTTAGTGATTATTACACAAATTTGAATGTTAGACATATTAACTTGTCTTCCCTGTAGCTATATGGATACTACCCTATCATTGACAGTGTTGTTCTTCAGGACAGATCTTGAAATGTTATTTTTGACAATGTATGCAATGCTATTCTTCTTCAGTTTGTCATTCTTAGCATAGTAGACCATTTGATTTCTCATACTAGCTCTGTAAACAATAGGCAATTTACTTCACTATCCTGAGTCAGAGTTTAAACCAAGCCATACCAAACCCAGTGCCATCAAGTTGATACCAACTCACAGTGATCCTATAGTGCACAGTAGAACTTCCCCATAGAGTTTCAAAGGAACACCTGGTGGATTTGAACTGTTGAACTTTTGGTTAGCAGACATATGCTGATAAAGTAACAATAATACCAAACTAAGCCAAATCCATTGTCGTGCAGAGTCTTGCAGTCTTGTGCCCTTAAAAACAAGAAGATGGTTAAGAGAAAACAGAAAAGACAAAAAAAAATAAAATGAGTCAAGAAGAGGGGGAGTTGGAAGAGTTCGAAGAGGTTATAAGGGTAAAGGAGTAGGTTTAATAAAGAAGCACTGTATGTGAATGTGTATGATTAATCGTATATTCATCAGAAGTTTGCTTCAAGAGAAGACAGCACAGAAGTGTTGCTGTGTGCTTAGAAAATCCTCTAAGCATACTCCTGCTATTTAAGAAAGAATCTCATTCAGCTGTGGAAGATTGCCATTATTTGCTACATATATTTCATCTACAAAATATCCTAACCATAAAGCAAGTATTAAGAATTGGAATTAGTAAGAGAAGTCAAGGTCAACTTTATTGAACATATTTCACAATCTGTTGCATATACAAAATGTTTCCCATTAACCTGTAAAACGCCCCTTGATATCACTTTAGTGATATGCTGAAGAAAAATGAAAAATGAAAAAAGAGATGATATCACCAAATAAGGAAACCTAAGTGCAGATGATCAATTGATTTTGAAAACACAAATGAACAATTCATGTTTTATTCATGTCATAAATTTCGTAATCTAGGCATCTGAAATGAGTATGAAACTAGCAACCTGTGTACAAAACTACTAACCACCCTACTTCCAGCATTAACTTGCCTCACTTGGCAATGCTTCAAAGCAGCCGAAAGTGCTACCAAGTTTAGAAGAGTAAAATAAGGAAAGCACTTTTCATTCCTATCAACAGCAGGTAAGTGGCCACCACTCCCTGGGCCCAAAGAATGTGGAATTTGTAGCTATATTTAGTGTTCAAAATCATATGCAATTTTGTTATTATTAGGCAAGCTACAATAAAGTTCAGTGATCCCAATCTGTACATGAAAGAAGTGGATGCAGTTATCAGTCCTTCTAATGAAAACATCAGTTTGATCCTAGACAATAATTACGTTAGGAGCGACTAAGGTTTATTGCTGACCAGTAGATCCAACCCAATTTGCTTTTTTGTAGCATAAGCCTCAGGGCTCTTGTTGCTATTGTTGTGTGTCATCAAGTTGAGTACAAACTAATGAAGAGATAGAATGTACCAAAATACACATATTGACCTCTGATTAGCCTTTGTGAGGAGAAGCCCAGAGCCAAATTTGATTTAAATTGGATAAATGAATGTGATATATTTCAAAGTTCAAACATCATAGGGCAAGTCAGATCTACTACATACAAAACTCGTTGTAGTCATCTGGTACCTGTTACTCTGATTATAGGCTACCAAAACCAAACACCAAATCAAAGCCAGTGCTACACAGCGGATTCCAACTCATAGTGACTTACAGTGACCTTATAGGGCAGAGTAAAACTGCTCCATAGAGTTTCCAAGGAGCACCTAGCTGATTTGAACTCCTGATATTTTGGTTAGTAGACAAAGTGCTTAACCACTAAACCACCAGGCTTTCCATAGGTCACCAGGAATAATTATCTCAGACAAATCCCAGTAATACATTTCACGAAAAGTAAAAAGGTGAATAAGACAGATAATTTTAAGTTAGAAAAAAAAGAAGATATTTTAAATGTTTCTTTTAATGCTCTCAAACAACTCATTTTGAAAACACACACAAATGTGCATGAATACCATGACTGGGTACTGTAAGAAACACTATGAATAGCTTAAAGATTTTCACTAATAGGTATAACATAGATATTTTGATTTTTTTCTATTAATATTTGCTGATACAAGAAAGAGCAAAGAAAGTCACAATCTGTATTTCATCTTCTATCTGAATTTAAAATGTCAAGTTTTAATTAATATTGTTAAAATATCTCATCAAAGTGGAAAAAAAGAAAAGAAATTTATATGCTTCTCCGGTTTTAGAGCAGAAATGTAAAGAAAAATAATTTAGCATTATGATTTTACATAACCTACTTATATCACATGGAGGGACTTTTGCATCCTTGTAGGAGAAAAATAAAGCATTTGAAAAAGAGATTAAAGGGACTCCATGGACATATTATATAGGATATAGACTCAGTCATGCTTATCAAATCCCACAAATAATTTTACCATAAAAATATATGAGATTATTTCTATCCAACTTGATAGCTAGAACCTAGAAATGCAACATCCTGCGTTACTATGGTAGCTTTGCTATGCAGCGTTATCTAGGAATCCAGCTTCCTCCACTCTGTGGCATTATCATCCCTGAGTGGTTACTTAGCTGACGTGATATGTAAAACGGCTCCACCACGAAGAACAAGACCAAAATAATATGGTGAAGAAAAGTAGGAAAATAATGTCATACTCCTTTTTCTTAATTATCCAACCTGAGAATTTTAAACTTTATGTCTTCTCTCATTCCAGTAGCCAAAAGTGTCACAGGACTATCTGCTAGTGATGTTGGGAAATACAGTCTTTATTCTGGGCAATTACATATTCAGTTCAACTTTGGCATACTATTTTTATGAAATACAAGGAGAATATAAATACGAGAGAAAATTACCTGCTCCTCCTATATTTTCTCGGCATTGTGTTTATTTTAATAGTTTTTATCTCATGGAATTATGTAATAATTTATTTATTGTGTAAATAAACCCCTGGGAAAAGTCAATCAGTTAAGAGAACAACTTATAGCCAGAACTTTCCATACATTGTGAAGCAGGTAAGTGGAAAGCATCTACTGTTCTTGAAAGTCGTGTATAGATTTTAAAAAGGGAAAGAAATTGGAATTAAAAAATAATCTTCAAAACTAGAATTAATATATTTTTTTAAATTTTATTTAACATAACTGAGTGAAAATGTACATTCACATGTAAATTTACATGCCTCCCTATATGCAGCTTCTGCTGCTCTCCCTGTCCGGTGACTGCACACTATTCCTCTCTGCTCCATACATGTCTCATCCTCCCAACAGTCTCCTTTCCCCTCCTCTCCGTCCACTCCCCTTCCTCCAGCCAGAGGTCAGCAAGATGATATCCTATAGATGTATAGAACCATAAAGTGCTTCCAACATATGGTTACTCTGCATTGCCAAGTCCAATCCATTCCTTTCCAAAGAGTGGACCTTTGTTATAATTTATGGGAACGGGCAGCATCAGGGCCGGGGGCCATGCTCTCAGAGGAACCCCAAAACCGCTGGACCATCAATTGAGGTCTTTTAGTGGAGATCTCATGATGCACCTCTTTTTATTCTTGTGTTGCCAGTGAGGCTCCTCTCTGTGAGCTCCATCATGGCTAACAGTGGTGGTGGCCGGGCACCATCTGGTTCTTCCGGTCCCAGGTCGATGTAGGCACCCACTCTTGTGGGTCTCTCTGTCTTCTCGGTTGTCTTTACCGCATGCCATTTTGGCCCTCGGTGAGCATCCGTTCCTGCTGAGTTGGGACCATTTGCTTTGTCCTCGGATGGCAGCTTGGCAGCTTTTAAGACCCAAGACACCACTCACCGATGTGGGGTGCAGAGAGCTCTCCCAGCAAAACGCTAGTTGTGCCAATTGGCCTGGAATTCACCTAAGAGCATGGTCCCCCGCCCCCCGCCCCAGCTACTCTATCCTTGCAGTATTGAGTTAAGATGGAAGGAGTACTCAAGTTATGCTGAAGTCCACTTAATGTTCTTCTTGTTCCTAATGTGTGCTGTCACCGCTTTCTCCCAACTAGATTTCTAGTAACTACCTAAACTAAACCCTCCCTCCCCTCGCCCTCCCTCCCTCCCTCCCCTCCCTTGCAGCTGTCAAAGAGTCTTTTCTTCTATACACGAGTTTGTTTTTGAGATCTTATCGTAGAGGTCTCATACAGTATTTGTCCTTTTGTCGCTGACTACTCTCACTCAACATAATGTCTTCCAGTTGAAACCAGGTTAGGAGATGTTTCCTGGAATCATCGTTATTCTTTATCATTGCATAGTGCTCCATTGAGTATATGTACCACAGTTTACCTATCCATTCTTCTATTGTTGGGCATCTGGGTTGATTCCACCTTTTTGCTATTGTGGACTGTGCCACGATAAACATTCTGGTGCATGTGTCCGTTGGTGTGAAAGGCCTTGAATCTGTAGGATATATTCCAAGTAGTGGAATTACTGGGTCAAATGGTATATCAATATCCATTTTTTTAAGGAAGCGCCAGATTGCCTTCCAAAGAGGCTGGACCATTTTGCAACCCCACCAACAGTGTAGGAGGGTTCCAGTTTCTCCACAGCCTCTCCAGCATTTGTTGTTTTGTGTTTTCTGGATCATGGCCAATCTTGTTGGGGTGAGATGGTATCTCATTGTTGTCTTGATTTGAATTTCTTTAATAGCTAACGATCGTGAACATGTCCGCATGTGTTTTTTGGCTGCCTGGATCTCCTCTTTAGTGAAGTATCTGTCCATCTCCTTTGCCCATCGCTAAATTGGATGGTTTATCTTCTTCTTAGTGATATTTTGTAGTATCTTATAGATTATGGAGATCAGGCGTCGATCTGACATAGAGTTGCCAAATATTTTTTCCCACTCTGTGGGTGTTCTTTTGATTCTATTAGTAAAGTCTTTAGATGAGCAAAAGTGTTTGACTCTTAATAGTTCCCATTTATCTACTTTCTCTTCTGTTGATTGAGGTTTCTTTGACAGATTTTGGAGTTTGTCCTCATTGTGTATTAAAACTTCCATTGTTGTTCCTACCTTTTCTTGGATGAGTTTTATCGTTTTAGGTTTGATATTTAGGTCTTTTATCCACTTAGAGTTGGTTTTTGTATAAGGTGTAAGATATGGATCTTGATTCAGTTTATTGCAGCTGGATAACCAATTTTGCCAGCACCATTTGTTGAAGATGCTGTTTTTACCCCAGTTTAATGTCTTAGGGCCTTTGTCGAATATCAACTGTTCATAGGCAGATGGTGTCATCTCTGGGGTCTCAATTCTGTTCCATTGATCAGTCTGTCTGTTCTTGTACCAGTACCAGGCTGTTTTGACCACTGTGGCAGTGTAGTATGTTCTAAGGTCGGGTAATGAGAGGCCTCCCAGTGTGTTGTTCTTCTTTAGTAGTACCTTACTTATCCGGGGCTTCTTCCCTTTCCAAACAAAATTGGTGATTTGTTTCTCCATCTCATTAAAAAATGATGCTGGAACTTGTATTGGGATTGCATTATATAAATACATTGCTTTGAGTAAAATAGACATTTTCACAATGTTAAGTCTTCCTATCCATGAGCAGAGTAGGTTTTTCCATTTATCTAAGTCTCTCTTAGTTTCTTGTAGTAAGGGCTTGTAGTTCTCTTTGTAAAGGTCTGTTATTTCTCTGACTAGATTAATTCCTAGGTACTTTATCTTCTTAGGGGCTATCACAAATGGTATAGATTTGATAATTTCCTGCTTAACAGTCTTGTTGTTGGTATAAAGGAATCCTACTGATTTACATATGTTTATCTTGTATCCTGAGACTTTGCTGAACTCTTCTATCAGTTTGAGTAACTTACTTATAAATTCCTTGGTGTTCTCTGCATATACAATCATATCATCTGCGAACAGGGAGATTTTAACTTCCTCTTTGCCGATGCAGATGCCCTTTATTTGTTCTTCTTGTCTAATTGCTCTGGCTAGAACTTCTAGCACAATGTTGAATAGGAGAGGTGACAGTGGGCATCCTTGTCTAGTTCCTGATCTCAGGGGAAAGTCTTTCAGTCTCTCTCCATTCAGGATGATGTGGGCAATTGGCTTTGTATAAATGGCCCTTATTGTGTTGAGGAATTTGCCGTCTATGCCCATTTTGCTAAGAGTTTTTAGCATGAATGGGTGTTGGACTTTATAAAATGCCTTTTCGGCATCGATCGACAAAATCAGATGATCTTTGTCTTTTGTGTTATTTATGTGGTTAATGACATTAATTGTTTTCCGGATGTTGAACCAGCCTTGCATCCCTGGTATGAATCCCAATTGGTCATGATGGATTATTTTCTTGATATGTTGTTGTATTCTGTTGGCAAGAATTTTGTTGAAGATTTTTGCATCTAAGTTCATGAGTGATATCGGTCTGTAGTTCTCTGTCATTGTTGGATCTTTCCCGGGCTTAGGTCTCAGGGTTATGCTAGCTTCATAGAATGAGTTTGGGAGTACTTCATCCCTTTCTATACTGTGAAATAGTTTCAATAGTATTGGGGATAACTCTTCTCTAAATGCGTGGTAGAATTCTGCCGTGAAGCCATCTGGGCCCGGACTTTTTTGGGCTGGCAGTGTTTTGATGACCTTTTCAATCTCTTCCTTTGTGATGGGTTTACTAAGTTGTTCTGCTTCACGTTGTGATAATTTGGGTAGGTGGTATGAGTCAAGGAATTTGTCCGTTTCCCCTAGGTTTTCAAATTTGTTAGAGTACAGTCTTTCATAGTATTCTGTTATGATGTTTTTGATTTCTGTTGCATCTGTGGTGACAACTCCCTTCTCATTTCTAATTTGGGTTATTTGTTTCCTTTCTGCTTTTCTTTAGTAAGTTTAGCCAGTGGTTTATCAATTTTGTTGATCTTTTCAAAAAACCAGCTTTTGGTCTTTTCAATTTTTTCAATTGTTTTTCTATTCTCTAATTCATTTAGCTCTGTTCTAATCTTTATGATCTCCTTTCTTCCGTTGTCCGAGGGGTTCCTCTGTTGTTCTCTTTCTACTTGTTAAAGCTGTAGAGTTAGTTCCTTGATTTGGTTTCTTTCTTCCCCATGTGTGCATATATGGAGATAAACAGCCCTCTGAGCACTGCTTTGGCTGTATCCCATAGGTTCTGGTAGGAAGTGTTTTCGTTCTCATTGGAATCCATGAATTTCTTAAATTTATCCCTGATTTCCTCTATAACCCATGTTTTTTTGAGCAAGATGTTGTTCAGTTTCCAAGAGTTCCACTTTCTATCTCTGTTTTTTCTGCTATTGATTTCAACTTTGATGGCTTTATGATCTGAGAAGATGCTTTGCAATAATTCAATGGTATGGATTTTGTTGAGCATTGCATTATGGCCTATCACGTGGTCAATTCTGGAGAATGTTCCATGTGCACTGGAGAAGAAGGTGTAGTTGTCTGCTGATGGGTGGAAAGTTCTGTATATATCAATGAGGTTTAGTTGGTTAATTGTGTCAATGAGGTCTTCTGTATCTTTACTGAGCTTTTTTCTAGATGATCTGTCTAGTAATGAGAGTGGAGTGTTAAAATCTCCCACTATTATTGTGGAGTCATCTAACTCTCTTTTGAGCATAGTCAGTGTTTCTTCAACATATTTAGGTGCTCTGACATTAGGTTGATAAATGTTTAATATAGTTAATTCTTGCTTGTGTACTGAACCTTTCAGTAATAAATAGTGTCCATCTTTGTCCATGATGGTGGATTTGACATTAAAGTTGATTTTGTCTGAGATTAGAATTGCCACCCCTGCTCTTCTTTATTCATTGTTAGCTTGATATATATTCTTCCATCCTTTAATTATCAGTTTGTTCCTGTCTTTAGGTCTCAAGTGAGTTTCTTGTAGACAACATATGGATGGGTCGTGTCTTTTGATCCAAGATGGCACTCGGTGTCTCTTTACTGGAGCATTCAGTCCATTCACATTCAATGTAATTATTGATAGGTGTGTGTTCACTGCTGCCATTGTGATATGTTTATTTTTATGTTGATGTTTTCTCTGTTGTTCTTATTAGTCTGTTCTGAGACACTCTTTTTTGTGAGTTGATCTTTCACATTTTTCAGAGCTGGTTTAATAGATGTTGAGACTCGTGTTAGATTTCTTGAAATGGTATGATACATCTTTGTTGTGCTTTACAGCTGCCCCTATGAACCCCCTTAATAAACTATTTATAAACCCAATTTTAATTACTACCAGTCTGGTCATCTTCCTCTCCATCTGGAAGGACTATAACGACTGTAGTACATCCCTCTTTTATTATGATGACACCATACTTTTCATGATGATCACTGGATTGCTTCTTTCCAAATCAAAGCTGTGATTTACTTTGGAGCCTTCCCTAAATGAGTGTTGAGTAGTGTGTCGTTGTAAAATATAAAGTTAGTGGTTTCGTTCTTCTAAGCCAGAGCCAAGAACTTCTTTCAGTATTTCTTGTAGTTTGGGTTTGGTTTTTACAAAGTCTCTTAGTTTCTGTTTATCTGGAAATGTCTTAATTTCATTTTCATGTTTGAAAGACAGTTTTGCAGGATATATAATTCTTGGTTGGAAGTTCTTCTCCTTCAAGACTTTGAATGTGTCGTGCCACTGTCTCCGGGCCAGCATGGTTTCTGCTGAGAAATCTGACGAGAGCCTACAGGGTTTCCCTCTGAATGTTAGCTTTGCCTTGAGTCTTGCTGCCTTTAAGAGTTGCAGCTTATGTTTCATTTTGTTAAGCTTGATTATAATATGCCTTGGAGTCTTTCTTTTGAGATCTATACTGGGTGGTGTACGATATGCATCTGAGATCTCTATATTCTCTTCCTTCATGATTTCTGGGAAGTTTTCTTTCAGTAGCTCAGCAACAATACTCTCTGTGTTCTCAGATGTCTCACCCTGTTCAGGGACTCCAATTAATCGAAGGTTGTTCCTCTTAATAGAGTCCCACATGCTTCTTAATGTTTCTTCATTTTTCTTGTTTCTTTTTTCTGATTTCTGCTCATAGACACTGGCATCAGTAGCTCTGTCTTCCAAGTCAGAAATTCTTTTTTCCAGTTGTTCCATTCTGTTTTCTTGGGTTTGCATGGAAGTTTCTATGTCTTTGATTATCTTCTTGATCTGTTGGATTTCAGAGTACTTGTGTTCCATCAGATCAAACAACTTGCTTAATTTTTCATTTTGTTCTGCTGCATTTTGTATAAGGTCTATAAGGGCTCTGTATATAATCAATTTGTATTCACTTCCTGATGCTTTCATAAAAGTTTCCTCATCTGGAAAACTCCTTGGTTGCTTTGTTTGGGAGCCTTCTGAAGCCATGAGTGATTGCTTGTATGCCACAATTGTCTGTTGCTTTTTGGATCCCATGTGAGTATATAGAGGCTGGAAGAGGTACTGTGAGGATGGATTGCAAATGTTTCTCTAGGCTATTTTCAAATGTAAAGCAAAAGGTATCTGATCAGTTCACAAGTCAATTAGGTTTTCAGGTGTAGAGGTCCCTCTTCCCGTCTGACAAAGTAAAGGCCACTGTATCCAACCCCAGATGATAACAAACTAGTTCAGAATACAGCACTGCTAGTGCCCTGGTGACCTCTGCTGACAGGGCCTAGCCTTATCCAACACTGCGTCGAGTACTGGTTTTGTGATAGGAAAGCGCTCTCCTGTGGGCAGGCTCTGGCTCCCAAGCTATGAATTAGGTCCAGCTGCGGCCACCGTATCCAAGATGGCGTCCTCCACACAGGCAGCAGACAGTGGGGCTAAAGGTGCCCAGAGGCAGGGATTCCTCTGCTTCTGATGCTGGGCCCCCAATGTAGGCAGCACTGTGCAAAATCACTACTTTTCTGATGAGAAGCGCCGTCCTGTTTGCAGGCGCTGGCTCCCAGGCTAAGAATGAGGTCCCGCTAAAATCTCGGTACCAACATGGCGTCCTGCACCCTGACCGCGGAGCTCTGCACAAACCCCGCTGAGGCAGCCACAAAACGAAAGGCTCAAAGTGTCTAGATTAACAAAGTCCCGAGCCTGGCTCCCAGAACATGGGAATTTCGCCTGCCTGTCCCCCCAGCAGCGCGTCTGAGTCCAGCCGCCGGGCAAGGCCCAGCTCCGCCTGCCAGCCGAGACCGAGGAAAAAAAAGTCAAAATGGTGCGTTTACCTTCCGTCCGTGAGAGCTGGGACTAGCCAGGAGCGGGAGTCAGGGAAAGAGAGGAGGTTTTTCGCTGAGTGATATAAAGTCCCAATTAACAGCTCTGTGCCATGTCCTGAGGCTGATTAGGTGCTCAGAAGGCTCTGTTTGATTGTCAATTCAGGTCTTGATTTCCAGAGGGATAGAAAGAGACGTGGGCTTAGTCTGCCATCTTGACTCCGCCCCTAGAATTAATATTTTTAACAATATACTCTATAATCAGCTTACAGTGGAGGTCAAAGCACTTGGCTTTGACCACATTTATTTATTCCCACGTACATGCCACAAAAGGCACTGATGTGAATTACTCAAATTCTTACATTACAATAAAAGACAAACAGATACACGGATATATAAAACCCTGACACATGCTTCTATGCCTCTCTGCCTGTTCTCTGCAACAGGTGATAGCACACTACTTTCTACTCTGTACTTCGGTGTTCATTCAACCAACACCAGTCCCCTCCTCTCTACCCTCCCTTTTCACCTCTAGAGAGGAGTTTATTGGACAATCAGATACATATTTATGCTAAGAAGTGCACATACTGGCTATATCACTCTATGTCTTACAGTGAAGTCCAGTTTTTGTCTGAAGAATTGGCTTCAGTACTAGTTTCACCTCTGGGCTAGCAGTAAGTCCAGGGACCATGTTCTCAGGGGACCATCCAGTGTACTGGAAAATCAAGTCTACTCTTTTAATAGGGTTCTAGACCTGTACTCTCCTTTTTTCTTGCTACATCAGGGACTCCACATTTTGTTTCTTGTCAGTGAAGACATTGGTTTTGGCTGGGTGTCTTTTATTTCTTCTGGTCTCATGCTGATGTAGTCTTCCAATCATATAGGCCCTTCTGTCTTCTGGGCTTTCCTCATGACCTTGCTGGTCTTGGTTTTCATCTACTACAGGTCGATTGGAATCACGTGATGTTCCTTAGACAGCAGCTTGCTAGCTTTAAAGACCCTAGGTCTCACTCACCAATATAGGCTGTAGAATATTGCCCTTAGGAAAAAAGTTATGTAAGTTGATCTCAGTGTTCCCAGAAACCATGGTCCCCAGACCCCTGTCCCTGCTACTCTGTCCTTTAAAATGTTAGGTTGTATTTAGAAAACCTTTTGACTTATGGTATAGTCCGGTTAAGCTGTTCTTCCTTCTAGTGCATGCTGTCACTGCATTCACCTACCCAAATTCGCATTGACTGTCTACTCTGTGAATATTCCTCTCCCTTCTTCCCTACCTTTCTAGCAGTCAAAGAGTATTTTCTTCTGTGCATGAATCTTTCTTAAATCCTTGTAATAGTGGTCTCATACAACATTTGTCCTTTCGAAGCTGACTGATTTCACTCAGTTTAATGTCTTCCAGAAGATTCTAGATTGTGACATATTTCCTAAAATATTTATTGTTCTGTATTATTGTATAGTATTCCATTGTGTGAATATACCACAGTTTGCTCAGTCCTCTGTTGATGGGATCTAGATTTGATTCCATCTTTTTTGCTATTGCACACAGTGCTGCAATAAACATTTGGCTGCATGCCTCTGTTCGTGTGACATCCATTATTTCTCTTGGATAGGATATATCCCAAGCAGTGAGATTTTTGGATCATATGATATTTCTATTTCCAGCTTTTTAAGAATGCGACAAGTTGCTTTCCATAGGGTTGTACCGTTTTATGTTTCCACCACTCATGCAGAAGAGTTCAATCTCTCCACAGCCTCTCCAACACTTGCTACTTTGTGTTTTTTGGATTAAGGTCAGCCTTGTTTTGGCGAGATTGCATCTCATTGTAGTTTTGATTTTGATTTCTCTAGTGGCTAATGATCATCAGCATTTTCTCATGTGTCTTTAGCTACCTGGATGTCTTCGTTGGAAAAGTGTCTGTTCATATCCTTTGCCCGCTGTTTAATTGGGTTATTTTTCTTTTTCTTGCTGAGAGTATGCAGTACCTCGTAGATTATGGAGATTAGGCAACAATCAATTTACAGTTACCAATTTTTTTTTCCTGGTTTATAGTCTTTTTACTGTTTTGATGAAATCCTTGAATGAGTTTAAGTGTTTTTAGTAGTTATTTTCTCTCTTTTTTTTTTTCTATTATCTATTTTCTCCTGTGTTGTTTGTGCACTGTTAGTAATGTGTTGTAGTCAACTTATGCCATGTATTAAGGTTCCCAGGGCAGCCAAGTGCCGTCGAGTAGGATCCGACTCATGGCGACCCTAGGGTTCCCAATGTGGTTCCTATTTTTTCCTCTGTAACTTTTTTCATTTTAAAATTGATATTAAGGTCTTTGATTCATATTAAGTTAGTTTCTGTGCAAGGTGTGAGATATAGTCTTGTTTCAATTTTTTGTCTATGGATATCCAGTTTTGCCAACACCATTTGTTAGAAAGAATCTCTCCCCATCCCTGTTAATGGATTTAGAACCTTTGTCAAATATCAGCTGCTCATAGGTGGGTGGTATTATTTCTGGATTTTCTATCCTATTCCATTAATCTATTTGCCTGCTTTTGTACAGGTACCAAGCTGTTTTGGCTATCATGGTAGTGTAATAATTCTAAGGTCAGGTAGTGTTGAGACCCCACTGTTTGTTCTTCTCCAGTAATGCTTTATTTATTTGGGGCTTCTTCCCTTTCCAAATGAAGTTGGTGACATTTTTATCCTTCTCATTGAAATAGGAGATTGGAATCTGTATTAGGATTGCATTGTATGAAAAACAAACATATGGATAGACATTTTTCACAATGTTGAGTCTTCCTATCATTTCTCCACTTATATAAGTCTCTTGGTTTCTTTCAGTAGGATCTTATAATTTTCCTTGTGGAGGTCACTTATATTTGTGGTTAGATTTATTCCTAGGAATTTATCTTCTTGCCAAGCCAAGTGCTGTCGAGTCAGATCTGACTCATGGCGACCCTAGAGATCAAGGTAGAACTGCCCCTTAGAATGTCCAAGGAGTATTATGTTGAGGAATTTCCCTTATAATCCTATTTTTCTGAGAATTTTTAGTACGAACAGGTGTTAGACTTTGTCACATTACTTTTCTGCATCAATTGATAAAATCAAGTGGTTCTTTTATTTATGTTTTTAACCACCTTAATTGATTTTCTGATTTGGAACCATCCCTGCATCCCTGGCATCACTCCTACTTGGTCATGGTAAATTACTATTGTTTTTTGGCATGTTGTTGATTTTTTTTTATTTATTATTACTGTGATTGAATGAAAATCAACATTCCCGTATAAATTCACATGCCTCCTATATGCAGCTCCCACAGCTCTCCCTACCCGGTGACAGCATACCCTTCCTCTCTGCTCCATACATGTCTTATCCTCCCAAAAGTTTCCTATCCCCTCCTTTCCACTGACTCCCCTTTCTCCAGCAAGAGGTCAGCAGGATGACATCCTATAGATGCATAGAACCATAAAATTCCCACGAGATACGATCACTCTGTGTTGCCAAGTCCACTCCATTGCTGTCTGAAAAATTGACCTTCATTATGATTTATGGACAGGAGCAGCATCAGGGCCAGAGTCCGTGCTCACAGAGGAACCCCAAAGATCCCAGACAATCAATTGTAGTCTTTTATTGGAGATCTCAGAATGCACCCTTATTTATTCTCTTGTTGCCAGTGAGACTCAACTTTATGAGCTCCACTGTGGTTATCACTGGTGGTGGCTGGGCACCATCCAGTTCTTCTGGTCACGAGTCGATGTAGAGACCCACTCATGTGGGTCTCTCTGTCTTCTGGGTTCTCTTTTCCCTGTGTTGTTCTTGTCATCAGTGATCATCGTTCCTGTTGAGTTGGGACCATTTGCCGTACCCTCAGATGGCAAGTTGGCAACTTTTAAGACCCCAGATGCCATCACCGATGAGGGGTGCACAGAGTCCTCATTAGCAAAACTCTAGCTGTGCCAATTGGCCTCAATTTTGCCTGAGAGTGAAACCATTTGTATTTCCTTCCTACTTGTCATACTTTTTACAATCGATCACATTCTAGCTAATTAGCACAAACTTTAACCAAAGTAGTTAACAAAATTCATAAGCAGTGTTGTTCAACTACTGCTTCTCTGTACAGTTGTTAGTTCTTATCTAAATAAGTTACACACTTTTGGGTTATGCAGAACAGAAGTATACATCAGAAGCTCTGAAGTAAACTTCTGTTTTTCAGCAATATAAAAAAATGAAAGGACCTATGAATCTTAACCAGCTTTGATTTATAGTAAGTTACATATAGTTATTTCCAATATTTCTATAGTTATTTCTAGTGTAGTCATTTATAATTTCTAATAACTGTAGATTATATCCTATACAAGTTATAGACAGAAGTATAATTAATCAAGGTGTAAAAGTTAGATATATCTGTAATGAAATCTATCATGTCAGTTTACAACCAATATTTACATGCTCGATTAGGAGATACACTTAAAATCCCCATTGCTTTCCAGTTGATTTCAACTCAGTGACCCTTATGGACAGAGTGGAACTGTCCCATAACATTTCCCAGGAGCTACTGGTGAATTTGAACTTACAAACTTTTTGTTAGCAGCTGAAGGCTTAACTACTACATCACCATGGCTCCAATATACATTTATCAGTTTTCATTTTAAATAGAAAAATAACTTAGGATCAGATCTTTATAAAAAAGTAGAATATAATATTACTAGAAGAAAAACCACCTAATATTACTCACAGAAAAAAAAACTTCAAATAATTTATACAAATCCATTCATGAAACATGTAAATAGTACTAATCAAGTGTCTGGAAATTTCTGACTTTTTACAAACATTAACTTAGGTTATCTTTATACTATTCTTATAGAGCAGGCACTGGCAGAAGGAAACTGAGGCAAACAGATTTGAAGTCACTGCCTAAGGGTGCACAACTAGTAAGTAGAAGAATGAGCTACAAACTCGGGCAATGTTGCTCCAGTAATCTATAACACATGCATTATCTTCACCTTCCTTCAAAAACAAAATTCAAATAAAAGTAAAATTCAAAATAGATAAACTTCTAACTTTCTAAAAAATAGTAGCAAGTGATGTTCAAAATTGCTATTTGAGAAGTTTTTTTATCTTGCTTTGGTTGTACTAGAAGACAAATTACTGAGAATTGTATTGCTATAGATGCCTTCTGTTTACAATTGACACCAAATAACCACATTATCACTCTTATCAATGTTTGGTAACTTTGTTCTTTACTTTTATTAAAGTATAACTAAAATCACATTCTTGTGCAATTTTTCCTAAATTACTACATTCGCTTAATTATTGTGTATCCTCTTGTGTTTTACATTTTTGCCACCTGTAAATATGTGTCAGTTAATTCCACTCTTAACTAAATTTCTTTGACTAACTGCTAGTCAACTCTGCTTTTGGGTTAAAATTGTTTCAGTGGTACACTGAATAGAAGGGCCCAGGGAAAGGAGAAGATCCCTAGTTTCATATGACTATCCATAGCTAAATCACAGTAACACAGAAAAGAACCAACATTCATTTCTCTTGCAATTTCTCTTTCAGCTGCTTGTAGAAGTGGCTTCATTTTTGTTGGACAAAGTAAACAACCACCATAACAGGAAAAAAAATGTGGATTCAGTTAAGTTGGAAATGTAGGGTGGAGACATTTCCTTCACCTAAAATCATATGTTATAGGAACACACCTTCCTTACAGACACTCCAGGATGGCTCTTAGTCACATGCCTTTCTCAGACCTGCAGCCAGATACCTGTGCCTGCACCAATCACTCCTGCCCATCTAGGAGAGCAATGGAGAGAGTGCACCACACTTGGTAGGTGACTATCTGGAAACCTGGGCTGAATTCACACAGGAAAAGTGATCAGACTCCTTAACTCACAGGTCTAGTAACAGCTCTATCTGCCAGATGACAGGGCATTAAAGGTGCAAAGTCATCAACAACCAAACTAGAACGCACAATCAGCCCATTTGGAACTTCAAAACAAAACAAAATAAGAGGCTAGAACACAGTAAGAAAACAAAATAAGAGGCTAGAACACAGTAAGAAAACAAAATAAATAAATTCAACATCTTGGAGATGGCTCAGAGACAACAATCAATATCTAATCACTTAAAAAGACAGACCACCATAGCTTCAGAATGCTCCTAAAACAAAGAATCAAGAAATTTTTCAAATACAGAGAACTTCCATGAATTATCAGAGAGAGAATACGAGAGATTAATATTTAGAACACTTCAAGAGATGAGTAAGGAGACGAGGCACAATGCAGCAGAGTGTAATGACAAATTCAAAAAGCTAAAAGAAAGCATATAGTGGCAAGAATTAGTAATTCAGATAATTAATAATAAAACACAGAATTAACAAATCAATAGCAAGTCCAAGGAGCAGAACTGAGGCAATGGAAGGCCAAATAGTGAGACTGAACATAAAGTAGACAACACCAAAATGTTTGAGGAAAAATCTGATAAGAGAATTTAAAATAAATTAATAATTACGTGAGACTTTATCAATAAGAATAATCTAGTAGCAACTGGAGTACATGAAAAAAGGGAAGTAATAGAAAATACAGAGATAATTGTTCAAGATTTATTGATGGAAAACTTCTCTGATATCACTAAAACTGAGAAGATACTTACACAATATGCTCATTGACATGCACACAAGGTAGACCCCCCCCAAAAAGATACTAGGTCGTATTATAATGAGGCTTGCCAAAACTAAAGATAAGGAGACAATTTTAAAAGCAGTTAGGAGTAAACAAAAAAGAATCAATAAGACTAAACTTGTGCTACTCAGCAGAAACCATGCATATAAGAAGGCAAAAGGACAACATATACAAAGCCTTAAAGGAAAGTAATTGCCATCCAAGAATTATATATCCAACAAAACTGTCTCTCAAATAAAACAGTGTAATTAGGATATTTCCAGATAAACAGCAATTTAGGGAATTATCAAAAGATAAACCAAAATTACAAGAAATATGAAAAGGAGTCCTTTGTTTAGATAATCAAAACATTAGGAAAAAATCAGATTAGAACACAAAACATGGTGTATTGACAAAAATAGGGACATCATACAAACAAACAGAAACAGAGGTGTCATTATGTAAACATTATAATAAAAGAGAGGGACTTAAACAAAATGTGATCACAGATCTTTCATATGGAGAAGTAGTGAAGTGGATATAAAGAAATTAAAGACTGGTTTAAATTTAGAAAAATAGGGATAAATATGAAGATAACTGCAAAGGAAATTATCAACCCTACATATCAAAATTAAAAAGAAAAAATATGAAGCCTCACCAAATACTAAACCACTAACACAACGATGAAAAGAAAGCTCATAAAGAATAAATACTCAGCACAGAAAATTAAGTGGAACAAAAGACTTGCCTACAACACACCCAAAAAAGATATCAACAAGACAGCACTAATCTCATACCTATCAATAATGTGCATCTATTAAATGCACAAAGAAATATGGAGAATGACAGATTGCATTAAGAAACATGATCCACTACATGGGCATGGGAGCAAAGGAACTAAATGGTTACCAGCCACCACCAATGACTGCCCTGATAGAGAATAAAACATAATGTTCCTGATGTGGAGGGAGGAAAATCAATGTGCAAAACTAGAACTGTGTTAAAAGACAACACAGTTCCCTTGAGGACGTGCCCCCTGTACTCTTTTTTAGCCAAGAGATTAGAATACTACAGGAGCCAAATTTTCAAAGATTGGACTGGATGGAAATGGTGGTGTAGTGGTTAAGTGCTATGTATGCTAACCAAAAAGACAACAGTTAAAATCCACCAAAAGGTCTTTGGAAACTCTATAGGGCAGTTCTACTCTGACTTATAGGGTTGCTGTGAGTTAGAACTGACTCGACAGCAATGGTTTTGGTTTGTTTCATAAGACATAGAACTACACTGGTGAAGAATGTGCTTCTTGGCTTAAATGTATACACGAGGCTGTTCAAGGAGCTCTTGTCTAGAGGCAAGATGAGAGGGTTGAGGGGGACAGTAGTTGGCTGAATGTTTATGAGAAGTGCAGGGTGGAAAATGAGAGTGTGCTATCATGGGGTGGGAAGCCCAGCTAGAGTAACATAATGGCAAACTGACTTGGATTGTAATTTGTCATCTAAAGTGCAATAAAATATTAAAAAAAAAAACCATGAACCAAAGCGTGGGGGAGGGTAGCAGGGTAGCAAGCTAGACACGTGTCTCCTCATTTCTCCCTGAGAACTAAGGCTTGGGATGATAACTGAATGGAGCATTCTGGACACTAAGGGAGCCCTAGTATACAATATAGGATTGTAAGATTGGACAACACGCCACTAAACCAGAACCTACCTCTCTCCAGCATAAGGCAGTGCACACTGAGACTTGCTTCTCCTGACTTACAGCTTGGGCAGACTGCAAGTACTGACAGCTTTTTAGTTATATGGGGAGGATGAGAATGGGCATGAGCCAGCAAATACAATGAATGGCAGTGTTAAAGTAAATGATGTACAGTGCAGCAGAGAGACAGTGCATGGAATAACCACACTTTGAGAGCCTGGCTGGCAACTGAGGGCACCAGTGCCCCTCCATCCTCTGTTTTCCGAGCATTGCCACAGATTCTGCTGTTTCACAACAGGAGGGGCAACTCGGCCAGAACATCATCTTGATCAGCTGGGAGGCAGAGTCACCCAACCAGAGAACTCAGCAGGGACTAATTTCCAAGCTGAGAACCAGAAACAACCTGAAAAGTGTTTTTCCAGCAGAAAGGTTGTATTTAGGAAAGAATTACCTAACGAGTGGGGCCTGGCTAAAGATAGAAAAAATGCTGTAACCCCTCCCTAATTTGCATAGCATCTGAGGAAAGCCAAAGAGTTGCTTTCATGGTCAGCAGGAAGGCAGGCCTGCCAAATCCGATAGCCTGAGTGGTTTCAGGAGCTGTCAGACAGCTTCAAGCTTTTTAAAATAAGACTTCTTGGAGACATAACTGCTGAGCATCATGGCAGTATCTCTTCCAGCCTTTACTTACCAACATCATAGGGTCAGTTGATAGCTCACCAATGACTCCGCAAATAGGGTGACATCTTTGCCAGCTAGCAGGCAGAGACTGCCAGCCCAGAGAGTCCATTGGGGCTGGTCACTAGAATACACAGAGGCAGCTGGTGACTAGTCTTCTTCTGAGAAATATGCCTTAGCTCCTGTTAACACCACCGAATCTAAAGAGCATCTAGATGGCCTGAAGGAAACAAACGATTTCTAACCACTTACAAAAACATTCCACCATGGCTCTGGAAGACTCCCAAAACAAAGAATAAAAAAATGTTCCATATGAAAAAGCATTTCTGAATCTATTGGAGGCCAAGCACAAAAGAATTATCTGAGCCTCCTAGAGATTAAACAAAATGCAGCAGAGCAAAACGGAAAGTTGAGCAAGCTATTTGAACTGATAGAACATGAACAATCTGAAATCCAGCAGATCAATAACAAAATTATAGAATTAGACAATTCAGTCCAAAGCCAAAAGAGCAGAACTGAGGAGATGGAAGTTAGAGTTAGTGACTTTGAAGACAGAGCAACTGACAGCAGCATTTATGAGTAGAAATCAGAGAAAGGAAAGAAGAAAAATGAAGAAGCATTAAGAAACATGTAGGACTCTATTAAAAAGAATAATGTACAATTAATTGGAGTTTCTGAACAGAGCGGGATAGATGAGAGAAAATTTCCCTGAAACTATGAAAGAGAACATCCATATTAAAGCCACGTATCAAACGTCACAAAAAATAGACCCCAGGAGAAAGACATTAAGACATACTATAATCAAGCACAATAAAATGAAACATAAACAGATTTTCTTAAAGGCAGTGAGGATCAAAGCAAAGCTAAAGTACACAGGGAAGCACTGTAGGACTTTGTCTGACTTCTTTGCAGAAGTGATGCTGGCAAGGAGGCAGTGGGATAACACCTTCAAAGCCTTAAGGAAGAATAGCTTCGAAGCAAGAATTTTATATCCTGCAAAATTGTTTCCCAAATACAAAGGTAAAATTAATGCATTCACAGATATACAGAAGCTTAGAGACTTTGTAAAAAACAAACCGAACTACAAGAAATACTGAAAGAAACTTTTTGTTTAGAAAAACAAAACCATTAAGCATGTATATTTAAGGAGGCAATGCAGGACACAGCATCAAGAAACCTACTCAGTTAGGGAAGGCACACAACTCAATGAAAGCTATATTAAAATAAGTGAACAAGTGATCATATCGCAAAAACTAGGACACCATCACACTAAAAAGAAGGATACACTACAGTAGTTACAGTCCTTTCAGATGGAGAGGAAGCTAAAAAGATACACAGGAATTAAAATTGGGTTTAAACTTAGAATATTAAAAGGATCAATAGGTAGCCACAAAGCACAATAACAATACAACATATCAAAACAAGAGATGTAAGGTGGTGTTTTAGTCATCTGGTATTTCTAACAGAAATACCACAGAGTGGATGGCTTTAACAAAAGAAAGTTTATTCTTACACAGTCTAGTAGGCTGCAAGTCCAACTTCAGGATGCCTGCTCCAGGGGAAGTTTTTCTCCCTTGTGGGCTCTGGAGGAAAGTCTGCTATTGTATCAGTCTGTCCAGGGAGCATCTTGGCACAGGAAACTCAGGTCTAATGGATGCGCTCTTCTCTTGGTGTGGCTTGCTTGATGGTGTGAGGTTCCCAATTCTCAGCCTGCTTCCCTTTCCTTTTATCGCTTGCAAGATGAAAGGATTAAGGGTGGGACAAGCCATACTCCAGGGAAACTCCCTTTACAGTGGAGCAGGGAGGTGATCTTATAAAAGGATTTACAGTCCCACCCTAATCCTTTAACACGTAACATAGGAAAAATCACAAAATGGAGGACAGTAGCAAGATACTGGGAATCATGGCCAGCCATGTGGCTACACCTATTTTTGGTGGGACACAATTCAATCCATGACAGACAGGAATCTCAACAAACACAAAGCCAACACTGAAAAAGATGAAAATTCAATCCATAAAGAAGAATGATCCAGAATTGAGTATTAAGAGCAGCATAGAAAATATTAATACAAAAATAAACACATCAAAATGAATGCCTAAACACACACCTTTCAATATTACACTGAATGTAAATGGACTGAACACTCTAATAAAGACACAAGGAGTGACATCCTGGATCAAAAGACACGATCCTTCTATTTGCTGATTGCAAGAAACACACCTTAGACTTAAATATATGAACAAACTGAAAATTAAAGGATGGAATAACATTTACCAAGCTAACAACATACTAGGAATAGCAGAGTTGGCAATAATAACCTCACATAAAATAGACTTTAACGTAAAATCCACCATAGTGGGCAAAGGTGATTGATATTTATTGCTGACAAGTTGAATACATAAGTGGATTTAAAAATATTAAATAGTTATTCACACAATACCAGAGCATCTAAATACAGTGAACAAATACTGACTATATCGAAAAATGAGATAGATCACTCCACAATAACAGTAGGAGACTTCAACATTCCACTTTCAGTAATGGATAGATTATCCAAAAAAAGCTCAGCAAAGACACAGAAGATATTATTATGACAGTTAACCAAGTAGAACTCATCAACATGTACAGAACATTTTATCTATCAACAGGTAAGTACACTTTCTCCAGTGCACATGAAACATTTTCCAGAATAGACCACGTTTGAGGACATAAAACAAGTCTTAACAAAACCCAAACAATCGAATTATTTCAAAGCATCTTCTCAGACCACAAAGCCATAAAATTTGAAATCAATAACAGAAAAAATGTAGAAAGAAACTGGAAGTCATGGAAACTGAACATCTTGTTAAAAAAAAAAGTTAATAGAAGAAATCAGGGACAAAATAAAGAAATTTATGGAATCAAATGAATCTGTGGTACATAATCAAAGCAGTGCTTACAGGTCAATTATCTCCCTAAATGCACATTTCCAAGTGGAGGAGAGGACCCAAACGAAACAATTAACCCTACAGCTTGAACAAGTAGAAAGAGAGCAACAGAGGAACCCCTCAGTCACCAGGAGAAAACAGATGATAAAGATTGGGGCAGAACTAAATGAATTAGAGAATAGAAGAATAATTGAAAAAAATGTTAAGACCAAAAGCTGTTTTTTTTTGAAAAGATCAACAAAATTGATGAACCATTGGTTAAACTTAGAAAAACAGGAGAGGAAACAAATAACTCAAACAAGAAAGGAGATGGAAGATGCCACAGCAGACCCGACTGAAATCAAAAGTATCATAAAAGAGTACTACAAAAGACTGTAGTCTAACAGATTTGAAAACCTGAAGGAAATGGACAAATTTCTGGGTTCATATTACCTACCAACATTATCACTAGGAGAAGTAAACAACTTAATACAGTCATCACAAAGGAAGAAATTAAAAAAGTAATCCAAATGAACTACCACACCAAAAAGTCCTTGCCCAGATGTCTTCACAGGAGAATTCTACCAAACTTGTAGAGAATAGTTAACTCCAGTACTACTGAGGTTATTTCACAGCATTGAAAGTAATGGAATACTCTCAAATTCATTCTATGAAGCAAGCATAACCCTGATAAAAAAGCCGGGGAAAGACCCCCCAAAATAAAAGACAATTATGGACCAATATTACTCATGAATCTGGATGCAAAACTCTTCAACAAAATCCTTGCCAATAGAACTGAACAACATGTCAACAAAATAATTCATCATGCCCAAGGTGAATTTGTACCAGGGATGCAAGTCTGGTTCAACGTCAGAAAAGCAATTAATGTGATCAACAATATAAATAAGAATCAGCTCATTTTGTCAATTGACGCAGAAAAGGAATTCAGCAATACTCAACACCGATTCATGCTAAAAACGCTAAGCAAAATAGGAATAGAAGACAAATGCTTCAACACAATAAGAGGCATTTATGCAAACCCAACAGCCACATCAGCCTGAATGGAGACAGAGTGAAACATTTTCCCTTGAAAATGGGAGTAAAATAAGGATACCCACTCTTACCACTTCTGCTCAACACTCTACCAGATGTTCTAGACAGAGAAACTAGAGAAGACCAAGAAATAAAGGGCATCTTCATCAGCAAAGAAGGAAAAATCTCCCTGTTTGCAGATGATATGATTGCATATGCAGAGAATCCTAAAGAATACATAAGTAACCTACTGGAACTGCTAGAATTCAGCAATGTATCAGGAAATAAGATAAACATAAGCAAATCAGTAAGATTATTTTATATCAACAAAGTCATCACCAAAGAAGGAAATACCAAAGTAATACTGTTTACTACTGCCCCCAAGAAGATAAAATACCAAGGAATAAATCTGACTAGAGAAATAAGAGAGCTGTACAAATAGATCTACAAGACCCTGCTGCACAAAACCAGGACAAAGTCACATAAATGGAGAAACCCACCCTGCTCATGGAGAGGAAGACTTAACATGGTGGAAATGTCTATTTTACTCAAAGCTTCCTACATATACAACAGAATCCCAATACAAATTCCAGTGACATTCTTTTATGAGATGGAGAAACAAATCACAAATCACCAACTTTTTTTATTGTTATTATGACTCAATGAAAATGTACATACTGTGTCCTTGTAATATTACATTAAGATGAGAGGAGTACACAAGTTGTGTTGAAGTCCCGTTAATATTGATCTTCTTACTAATGTGTGCTGTCATCAATTTCACCCAACCAAATTTCTAACAACTATCTAATCTAAACTCTCACCCCTCGCCCTCCCACCCTCCCCATCCTTGCAGCTGTCAAAGAGTCTTTTCTGTTATGCATGAGTCTGCTTTTAAATTTTTATTGTAGGGGTCTCATACAATATTTGTCCTTCTGTGATTGATGACTTTCACTCAACATAATGTCCTCCAGTTGAAACCAGGTTAAGACATGTTTCCTGCTATCATAGTTGTTCTTTACCATTGCATAGTGTTCCATTGAGTATATATATGATAGTTTACCTGTCCATTCTTCTGTTGTTGTGCATCTGGGTTGATTACATCTTTTTGCTATTAGGGACTGTGCTGTGATAAACATTTGTGTGCATGTATCAGTTGGTGTGAATGGCCTTGATTCTGTAGGATATATTTCAAACAGTGGAATTACTGGGTCAAATGGTATATCTATATCCACTATTTTAAGGTAGTGCCAGATTGCTGTTCAAAGAGGTTTCACCATTTTGCAATGCCACCAACAGTGTAGGAGAGTTCCAGTCTCTCCACAGCCTCTTCAGCATTTAGGGTTTTGTGTTTTTTGGATCATGGCCAATCATATCATCTGCAAATAGGGAGATTTTTACTTTTTCATTGCCAATACGGATGACCAATGGCTGGGGTTGAGCAAGGTGGCACCTTTTCATCCTCCTCTCTGAGCTACACCGTAGTGTATGCTGGTGACTCTGGAGTGTTGACACAAATAGGTCACCATCTTTGTCAGCCAGGAGATGAGGCCTGACACCACTGAAGGTCTAGCTAGGGGCAGCTGACAAGCTGAGCAGCACCACTGGGCTGGACAGCATCTCTCTGAGCAGAGACACCTGTACTTAGAGAACATAGCAGTGCCTGGTGGTCAAGTCTAGCAGTGCTCTTACTCCCTTCTTAGAAAAATGCCATAGCTTCTGCTAGCATGATACAGGAGAAGCTGAAAGTTTTCTGAGGGTTCAAAGACAACAATCAATAACTAACCATTTAAAGAGGAAGATCAATATGGCTGTGGAAAATTCCCAAAATAAAAAATCAGAAAACTTCCCAAACCCAGTATTGCACAGATAGAGTAGCAGGGGCGGGGCCTGGGGACCATGCTCTTGTGAGACATCAAGGTCAATTGGCATGCTTAGCCTATTGCTGAGAGAGTCTTCTGCACTCCATATTGGAAAGTGGTGTCTAGGGTCTTCACAGCCAGCAAGCTGCCAACTGAAGTACATCAAATGGTACCAACTCATCTGGTAGAGATGATCATTGAGTACAACAAACACTCAGTATGAAAAAGCTCAGGAGACAGAAGGACACATGTGAATGGGAGACTGTATCATGTGACCAGAAGAACAAGATGGTGCCTGGCTGTGACCAAAGATAGCTGTGATGGGGCACACAATGCTGTGTACCTGTGGCAACATCAGAAAAAGAGGGGTGCAGCTCAAGATCACTAAAAGACCACAACTGATGGTGTGACAGGCTGGAAAATCCCCTAGGAGCATATCTCCTGGATGTGCTGCTGCCCCTGTCCAGAAAACACTACAGAGGTCAACTCTTAGACAAAAATAGACTGGACTCAGGGACACAGTGTGATCACGTGGTGTGTGTACTGCATGGCTGTATGCATTTATAGAATGATATCTTACTGGTCTCTTTCTAGATGGGAGAAAAGAGGGGGTGAAAGAGAGGATAGGAGATTTTTAAGAGGACATGAGAAGTATAGAACGAACATGAGGACTCTGTTGTCACCGGGAAAGGAGAGCAGAAGGAGCTGCAGATAGGTGAGCATGCAAAATTAGTTTGGATTGTATACTTTCACTTAATCACAATTAAAAAAATATGGAGATATTTACTTTGCTGATGCAGATGCCCTTTATTTCATGGTCTTGTCTAATTGCTCTGACTAGAACTTCTAGTACAATGTCAAATAGGAGAGGTGAGAGTGGGGATCCTTGTCTAGTTCCTGTCCTCAAGAGAAACTGTTTCAGTCTCTCTCCATTCAAGATGATGTAGGCAATTGGCTTTGACCCTTATTGCATTGAGGAATTTTCCATCTATTCCTATTTTTTGAAAGTTTTTAGCATAAATGGGTGATACCATGTGTGTACTTTGTGGTTCAGTGCATCTATATAATGTCGTCCTGCTGACCTCTTACTGGAGGAAGAGGAGTGGGTGGAGAGGAGGGGATAGGAGATTGTTGGGAGGATAAGACATGTATGGAGTAGAAAGGAAGGGTGTGCTGTCACTGGGCAGGGAGAGCAGTAGGAGCTTCATATATGTAGGCATGTAATTTATATGGGAATGTACAGTTTCATTCAATTATAATAAAATAATTTTAAAAAACTTCCCAGATGGAGAAGTCTTCCTGAAATTATTGGAGGTAGAATACAAAAATTACATATAGAGCACTTCTAGATCTTAAGGCAGAGATTAAACAAAGGGCAGCAGAACAAAATGAAAACTTAAATGAACTGTATGAACTGCTAGAACATCAACAGTCTGAAATTCAAGAGATCAGTTATAAAATTACAGAGTTATACAATTCAGTGGAAAGTTAACAGAGCAGGACTGAGGAAACGAGATGCAGAATAAGTGACATTGATGATAATGCAACTGACAAATCAGATAAAGAATCAAGAAAAATGAAGAAGCATAAGGAATCATGCGAGACTCTGTCAACAGAAACAATTTATGTGCAACTGGAGTTCCAGAGCACAGAGGGATAGCAGAAAATACAGAGAAAATACTTGAAGAGTTGCCGACAGAAAACTTCACTGAAATCTTGAAATAAGAGAAGATAACTATTCAAGATGCTCATCTAACTCCACCAAAGATAGACTGCAAAAGAAAGACACCAAGACATATTATAATCAAAGCATGTTATAATCAACAAAACTGAAACATAAGAAGAGGCCCTCAAAGGCAGCTAGGCTTAAACCTAAGCTAGCATACAAAGGGAAGCCTTGTAAAAAGTCTTCCAACTTTTCACCTGAAACCATGTTGGCAAGGAGACAATGGGATGACACATACAAAGCCTTGAAGGCAAAAACTTTCAACAAAAAATTATATACCCTGAAAAAATATCTTTCAAATATGATGACAAAATTAGGACACTATCAGACAAACAGAAACTTAGAGACTTTGCAAAAATGAAAACCAAAAGCAAAGTTACAAGCAACATTGAAGGAAGCTCTTTAGTTAGAAAATCAGTAACACCGGATATATAACCAAAGATGCAATGCACGACACTACATCTGAATTTCTAATTACAGAAGTCACAAAACTCAACCAAAACTAAAATATTAAAATTAGGGTAACTGAGAGCTCAACATTTAAACTATGGCAACATTTCACTATAAACAGGGACATATTACGGTATTCATAAACCTTTCAGATGCAGAGGAAATTAAGGAGACATAAAGAAGTTAAAATCTGGTTTAAATCTAGAACATTACGGGGAGGAAAAGGGTTAGCTACAAAGCAAAATAACACATCAAAACGAGACTCACAACACAGAAGTCTGAACAGACACCAAATCAAGACTGGATAAAATGAAGACAACTCATAATGAAAAGTGACCCAGAACAGAACATTAAGTAGAGCAAAAGTAGTCAGTGACAAAAGGACAAATACTGTATAAGACCCCTATGATAAGATCTCAAAAATATACCTATGTATAGAAGAAAAGACTCTTTGACAGCTGCAAGGGAGGGGAAGGAAGGAGGGTGAAGGGGGTAGGGTTTAGATTAGATAGTTGGTAGAAGTCTGGTTGGATGAAATTGGTGATAGCACACATTAGAAACAAGAACAACATTAAGTGGACTTCAGCATAACTTGAATACTCCTTCCAACTTAATTCAATATTGCAAGAATAGAGTAGGTGGAGTAGGGGGGCAGGGGACTATGCTCTTAGGGGAAATCGAGGCCAATTGGTACAGCTAGCATTTTGCTAAGAGGGCTCTCTGCATCCCACATTGGTGAGTGGCGTCTGGGGTCTTAAAAACTGCCAAGCTGCCATCCAAGGGTACAACAAATGGTCCTAACTCAGCAGGAATGGGTGCTCACCGAGGACCAAAATGACATGGGGTAAAGACAACCCAGAAGATAGAGAGACCCACATCAGTGGGTGCCTACACTGACTTGGGACCAGAAGAACTGGATGGTGCCTGGCTACCACCGGTGATAGCCACAATGGAGCTCACTAAGTTGAGTCTCATTGGCAACACAAGAATAAAAAGGGGTGCACCCTCAGATCTCCACTAAAAGACCTCAACTGATGGTCCAGCAGCTTCAGGGTTTCCCTGGTCCTGATGCTGCCCTTGTCCATAAATCATAATGAAGGTCCACTCTTCAGATATGAATAGATTGGACTTGATGATACAGAGTGAGCATATATTGGATGCACTTTATGGTCCTATGCATCTATAGGACCTATAGAATATATGTGATGCTAACAATATGCAAAGAAGAGAAGGAGTGGAAATATTAATCTCAGATAAAATAGATTTTTAAACTATAGTTCTATAGTTCTATTTTTAAACTATAGTTTTATAAACTATCCTGCTTACCTCTGGCTGGAGGAAGGAGAGTGGGTGGAGAGGAGGGGAAAGGAGACTGTTGGGAGGATGAGACATATAGGGAGCAGAGAGGAATAGTGTGCTGTCACTGGGCAGGGAGAGCAGTGGAAGCTGCATACAGGTGGGAATGTAAATCTATACGGGAATGTACATTTTCACTCAGTCATAATAATAAAAAAAGCAGTCAATAATACAAAAATTGAGGCAATGAAGTGACAATACCAAATGCTCATCTGTCAATAATTATACTGAATATAAATAGACTGAATACTCCAGTCAAGAGACAGAGAGTAGTATATTTGATTACAAAATGTGATCCATCTGTATGTTACTAACAAGAAACGCTTCAAACTCAAAACATGAAGAAACTGAAAATTGAAAGATGGAAGAATATATGTGATGCTAACAATATGCAAAGAAGAGAAGGAGTGGCAATATTAATCTCAGATAAAATAGATTTTTAAACTATAATCCACCATTGTGGAAAAGGATGGTTACTATTGCTGAAAGGTTCAATACGTAAGAAGGATATAACAATATTAAATATTTATGCATCCAGTATCAGAGCATCTAGATACATCAAACAAGTGCTAACAACACTGAAAAATGAGATAAATTACTCCACAAGAATAGTAGGAGACATCAACACTCCGCTTCCAGTGATGGGCAGATCATCTAAAAAAAAAAAAATCTCAGCAAAGATGCAGAAGAACTTATTGCAACAATCAACCATCTCAACTTCATAAACATATAGAAAACTTTTTACTCAACAACAGACAAGAAATCTTTGTAAATGCATATGGAACATTCTACATAATAGGCCGCATATTAGCTCAGAAAGCAAGTCTCAACAAAATAAAAAATATTGAAATACTGTAAAACATTTTCTCAGACCATAAAGTCATAAAATTTGAAATCAACAGCAGAAAAAACATGGGTAGAAGTTTGAATTCATGGAAACAGAATAACACCTTGCTCAAAAACTCATAGGTTATAGAAGAAATAAAGGAGACAATAAAGAAATTCATGGAACCAAATGAGGATGAAGACACATCCTATGAGAACCTAAGGGATACAGCAAAAGCTCTGCTCAGAGGTCAATTCATCTCAGTAAATGCACACATCCAAAATGAAGAAAGGGCCCAAACCAAAGAATTAAGTCTAAAACTTGAACAAGTAGAAAGAGAAGGGCAAAAGAACCCCTAGAGCGCTAGAAGGAAACAGATAATAGATTAGAGTTGAAATAAATGAATTAAAGAATAAAAAACAATCAAAAGAATTAACAAAACCGAAAGCTGTTTTTTCCAAGATCACCGAAATTTATAAACCATTGCCTAAATCTACAACAGGAAAACAGGAGAGGAAACAAATAATCCAAATAAGAAATGAGATGGGAGACATCAAAACAGATCCAACCAAAATCCAACAGAATACTACAAAAAATTGTACTCTAATAGATTTGAAAATATAGGAAATGGACAAATTTCTAGATTCACATCACCTACCAAAATTATCACAAAAAAAAGTAGAACAACTTAGTAAATGTTTTGCAAAGGAAGAGACTGAATATGTAATGAAAAAACTGCCAGCTAAAAAAAGTCTTGGCCCAGATGGCTTCACCATAGAATTCTACCAAGCTTTTAGAGGAGTTAATTCCAATACTTTTGAAACTATTCTATAACATAACGAAGGATGGAACATTCCCACATACATTCTATGAAGCCAGCATATCCCTGATAGCAAAGTCAGGTGGCAAGCCCACAGAAAATTACAGACAGGTATCACTCATTAACCTAGATGCAAAAATCTTCAACAAAATCCTAGCTGATAGAATTAAAAAACATATCAAAGAAATAATTCATCATGAGCAAGTTGGATGTACAGAAGGGATGCAGGGCTGGTTCAGCATCAGAAAAACAATGTGATCAACCACATAAATAACACAAAGGAAAAGAATCACCTGATTTTGTCAATTAATGCAGAAAAGGCATTTGACAAAGTCCAATACCGTTTCTTATTAAAAACTCTTATCAAAATATGAATAGAAGGGAAATTCCTTAATGCAGTAAGGGATATCTACGCAAAACCAACCACCAACATCATCCTAAATGAAAATGGACTGAAAGAATTCTCCTGAGAACAGGAACTAGACAAGGATGTCACAGTCACCACTTATATTCAATATTTTGTTAGAGGTTCTGGCTAGAGCAATCAGACAAGATAAAGAAATAAAGGACATCTGCATCAGTAAAGAAGAAGTCAAAGGATACCTAATTGTGGAAGATATGATCTTATAAACAGAAAACCCTAGGGAATCCATAAATAAACTACTGGAATGAATAGAAGAGTTCAGTAAAGTATCAGAATATAAGATAAGCATAAATAAATCAGTAGGTTTCCTTTACGCCAACAAAGAGACTACTAAAGAGGAAATCACCATATCATTATCATTTATTATAGTCCCCAGTAAGATAAAATACCTAGGAATAAATCTAACTAGAGGTGAAAGAGACCTATACAGAGAAAATTACAAGACTCTACTGCAACATATCAAAAGAGACTTACGTAAGTGGAGAAACCTACTTTGTTCATGGATAGGAAGACTTAACACGTGAAAATGTCTATTCCACCTAAAGTAATCTACATGTACAATGCAATCCCAAAGCAAATTCCAATGTTATTTTTTCAATGAAATGGAGAAACAAATCATCAACTTTGTATGGAATAGGAAGAAACTGTGGATAAGTAAAGCACTGCTAAAGAAGAGGAACACAGTGAGAGGCCTCACACTACCTGATCTTAGAAACTATTATACTGCCACTGTAGTCAAAACAACCCTGTTCTGGTACAAGAACAGATATATAGACCAATGAATCAGAATAGGGAATCCAGAAATATCACCATTCACCTATAAGCACTGGATATATGACAAAGGCCCTAAGGTTGTAAACTGGGGTAAAAACAGTCTCTTTAACAAATGATGTTGACAAAATTGGATATCTATGTGCAAAAATAAATGAAACAAGACCCATCCTACAACTTACACAAAAACTAAATCAAAATGGATCAAAGACCTAAATATCAAACCTAAAATGATAAAGACCATACAAGGAAAAAATAGGGTCAATGATGGAAGTTCTAATACCCAGCTTAGGCAAACTTCGAAATCTGACAAAGCACTATCAACAGAAGATAAAATAGATAAATGGAAACGACTAAGAATCAAACACTTTTGCTCATCCAAAGACTTCATTTAGAGAGTTAAAAGACTGCCTAGCTAACGGAAAAAAATATTTGGCAACTATGTATCTGATCGATGTCTAATTTCCATAATCTACAAGGTACTGCAAAATACCAACAAGGAGAAATCAAATAACCCATTTAAACAATGGACAATGGATGTGGACAGACACTTCACCAAAGAAGAAATTCAGGCAGCCGAATGACCTATGAGGAAACGCTCACAATCATTAACTATTAGAGAAATCCACATCAAAACTACAATGAGATACCATTTCATACTAATGAGGTTGGCAATAATCAAAAAAACATAAAACAAAAAATGCTGGAGAGTCTATGGAGAGATTGAAACTCTCTTGTACTGCTGGTCAGAATGCAAGAGAGTATGGCCTCTTGGAAAGCAATTTGGCAGTTTCGGAAAAACTAGAAATAGAAATACCATGTGATCCAGCAATCCCATTGCTTGGAATATGTCCTACAGAAATAAGAACTGTCACATGAACAGATAAAATGCACATGAATGTTTATTATAGCATTGTCTACAATAGCAAAAAGCTGGAATCAACCTACGTGCCTATAAATAGATGAATGGAGAAACAAACTATAGTATATATACACAATGGAACAATTTGCAATGATACAGAGCAATGACGATTTTAGGAAGCATTTCATAACCTGGTTTCAACTGGAAGATACTATTCTGAGTGAAACTGGTGAGCTGCAAAAGGATAAGTATTCTATGAGACCACTATTATAAGGACTTTTTAAGTCTCTTTTTAAGTCTCTTTTTAAGTCTCTTTTTAAGAGACTTATAAACAGAAGAGTCTGACTGCGGCAAGTGTGGGGACGGAGGGACAGGATTGGTCATAGATTAAATAGTCAATAGGAATTCAGTTAGGTGAAGGGTGTGACAGCACTCAGTAGAAGGTAGGTCAGCATAAATGGACTATGCCAAGCCAGCTAAATGCAAAAGCTTTCTATTTTCAATCCAACATTTCAAATGATAGAGTAGCAAGGGCAGGGGGCTGGCGACCACATTTTCAGGGCACATCGAAGTCATTTGGTACAACTAGACTTTTGCTAAGAGAGTGTTCTGCTCCCCATGTTGGTGAGTGGTGTCTTAAAAGCCAGCAAGCAACCATACAAAGAACATCTATTTGTCCCAATCCACCTGGAACACATAATGATTGAGAACATCAAAAACACAAGGAAAAATTATCTCAGGAGTCAGAGGGCCCATATGATGGGAGACTACATCAGCGTGAAATGACAAGAACCAGATGGTGCCCAGTCACCACCAAAGACAGCCTTGATAGGAGGCACAACGTAGAGTCCCTGATGTAATACAAGAGAAAGACGCATCTTTGGTCTCTAGTAAAAGGTCAGAATTCATGGTCCGGCAACATAAATGACCCCTGTGAACATGGCCCTGAGACTTGTTGCGGCTCCATACCTGAAACCAGTACTGAGGTCAACATTTCAGACTAAGAATGGACTGGACTTGGAGACACATAGTCAACATGTGGTGTGTATATTTTGTAGTTTTATACGTTTATAGAAGGTTGTCCTGCTGATTTCTTTCTAGAGGGGAGAAGAGAGGATGGAGAGGAGGGGACAGATGTTCACTGGGAGAACGTTGGTGGTAAAGAGTGAAAAGGAGGAATGTGATGTGTCAGGTGGGGAGAGCAGAGCTGTAGAGATGGAGGCATGTGACACTGGATTGTATACTTTCACATAATCATTAAATAAGTAAAAAAAAAAAAATCCTCTGGCTCTGATAGTTTCCCTTGAGAATTCTACCAGACCTACACCATTATTGCTGTAGGCATTTCAGAGCATAGAAAAAGATGGAATATTCCCAAGTAAAACTGGTACCAAAATCAGGTAAAAACAGCACAAAGAAGTAAAATTATAGACTGATGTCTCTCATGAACTTAGTTGCAAAAATCTTCAACATAATTCTAGTCAATAGAATTCAGCAACACTTTAAAAAATAATTATTAACCATGACCAAATTGGATTCCTACCAGGGATGCAGGGATATTCACCATTGGAAAAAGCAATGTAATCAACCACATAAGTGAAACAAAGGACAAAAACACTTAATTTTATGGATTGATGTTGAAAGGATGATTGACAAAATGTCCTTTCATGCTAAATCCATTCAGCAGAACAGAAACAGGAGAAAAATTGTTTAACATAATAAAAGGCGTTTATACAAAATTAGCTGCCAACATTATTGTAAATGGAGAGAGTCTGAGAACACTCCCCTTTAAACTTGAAAAAGACAGGGCTGCTCTTTGTCCTCAATTTTATTCAACATTGTGCTAGAGGCACTAGCCAGAGAAGTTGGGTAGGATAAAGAAATGAAGGGCATCTGAAATAGTAAGGAAGAAATAAAAATACCTCAACTGGCAAATGATATAATCTTAGACACAGAAAATGCTAAAGAACTCACAAAAAAAGGACTATAACTAACAGAAGAGTTCAACAAAACATCAGGATATGAAATAAACATACAAAAATTAGTTGGATTCCTTTACACTAACAAAGAGAGAATCCAAGAGAAACTCACTGAGTCAATACTATTTACAGCAGCCCCCAAGAAGATACTTAGTCTGTAAATCTAACCAGACATTTAACAGACCTATACAAATACAATAACAAGACTCTACTGCAAGAGACTGAAAAAAACTAACATAAGTGGAGAAACTTACCTTGCTCATGGATAGGGAGACTGAACTTTGTGAGAATGTTTGTTTAACACAAAGCAGTGTATAGATACAATGTAGTCCCAACATAAATTCCCACTGCCTTTTTTAATGAAATGGAGAAACAAATCACTACCTTCATATGGACAAAGAAGAAGCCCCAGATAAGTAAAGCATTACTGAAGAAGGATAAAGTGCAAGGCCTCACACCACCTAATTTTAGCACCTATTTTACTTCCACAGTAGTCAAAACAGCCTGGTATTTGGTACAAATACAGATGCATAGACCAATTAACTGAATTAAGAATCTAGATATAATATTACCCACCTAGGAGCAGCTGATATTTTACAAAGACCCAACATCCATAAATTGTGATAAAGGCATTCTCTTTTACAAATGGTATTGGCCTAACTAGATATCCATCTGCACAAAAAAAAGAAAGAAGGAAACAAGACTCATATTTCACACCATGCACAAAAAATAATTCCAAGTGCGTCACAGATCTAAATGTAAAATATAAAGCGATAAAGATCATGGAAGAAAAAATGCTGAAAACCCTAATACTTCACCAAAAAAAAAAAAAAAAAAAGGACTGTAAAACATAGCTAACAATTGGCAAACCCGAAAAGAAAACAGAGAACTGGGAACTCAAAAAATTCAAAGTTATGTTTATCCAAAGATTTCATCAAAAAATTGAAAAGGTAACCCACAGATGGGGAATAAATTTTTGACTACGACAAATATGAAGTGTCTAATCTCTGTAAAGTACAAGACAGTCCAAAATCTCAAACCCCCCCCCCAAAAAAGAGAAATAACCCCATTAAAAAGTAGGCAAAGTATAGGAACAGGCAAGTCACTGGAGAAGACATTGTGGAGGCTAACAGATACATGAGGAAATGCTCATTATCATTAAGAATTAGGACCCCAGACACCACTCACCAATGTGGGGTGCAGAGATACCTCTTAGCAAAACGCTAGTTGTGCCAATTGGCCTTGATTTCGCCTAAGAGCATGGTCCTCTGCCCCCTGGCCCAGCTACTCTATCTTTGCAATATTGGGTTAAGATGGAAGGTGTACTCAAGTTATACTGAAGTCCACTTAATGTTGTTCTTGTTTCTAATGTGTGCTATCACCGATTTCACCCAACCAGATTTCTAGCAACTATCTAATCTAATCGCCCACTCATCAGACACGAATGAATTAGACTTGGCGATGCAGAGTGACCATATATTGGAAGCACTTTATGATTCTACGCATCTATAGGATATCATTCTGCTGACCTCTGGCTGGAGGAAGGAAAGTGGTTGGAGAGGAGGAGAAAGGAGACTGTTGGGAGGATGACACATGTATGGAGCAGAGAGGAATAGTGTGCTGTCACTGGCAGAGAGAACAGTGGAAGCTGCATATAGGTGGGCATGTAAATTTACATGGGAATGTACATTTTCACTCAGTCATATTAAATAAAAAAATAAAAATATTTTTTTTTAAAAAAGAATTAGGGAATTCCAAATTAAAACTACAATAAGATACCATCTGACTCCAATAAGACTGGCATTAATCCAAAAGACACAAAGTAAGAAATGTTGGAGAGGCTGTGGAGAGACTGGAATATACCTTTTAATATTCCCAAATGTAAAATGGTACAATCATTCAGAAAATTGATCTGGTGCTTTCTAAAAACATTTGAAATAAAAATACCATATGATCCAGCAATCCCATTTCTTGGAATATGTCCCAGAGAAATGAGAGTTGCCACACAAATGGAAGCATGTACACTAATGTTCATTACAGCACTGTTCACAATAGCAAAAAGAATCAGTTTAGGTGCCCATAATAAACAGATGAATGGATAAACAAACTACAGTGGCTTTCACACAGTTGAGTACTATGCAATGATTAATAACAAGGATGATTTTGGATAACATCTCATAACATGGAGGAACCTGGAAGACATTATGCTGACTGAAATGAGTCAGTTGCAAAGGGACAAATATGGACTGAGACAACTATTATAAGGGCTCAAGAAAAGGTTTATGGACAAAAGAAAACAGTCTTTTATGGTTACAATGGTGGCAAAGGAGGGAGAGGAGCTGTCAATGACTAGATAGTAGATAGGAGTTGAGTTAGGTGATGACAGGGACAGCACAAAGTAGAAGGGAGATCAGCACAGCTAGACTAAATGAAAAGCTGAGGTTTTGTAAATACAACCCAGTTTTTCAGGTGACAGAATAGAAGGGACAGAGAGGCAGGGATCTGGGTACCATGGTTCCAGGGGACATCTAGGTCAGTTTGCAAATAATATTTTGTTAAGAAATTGTTCTGCTCCTGGCTTTCGTGTCCCAACCCATGAGGAACAGAAGAGAATAAAAGACAGAAAAACACATGGAAAATATGAGCCCAAGACATAGAGAGGGCCGTGTTATTTACAGCCTACAACAGCATAAGAGCAGAAGAACTAGATCATCCCAGCCCCCACAAATAACTTCTCTGACAGGGACCAGAACATAGAGTTTCTGACATAGCAGGAGAAAAATGCTTGTTCAGAGCTACAACTCTGTTAAAAAATTAGACTTCGTGGTCCAACAAACTAGAGGGTCCCTATAGATATAGCTCAAGACTCTGTTATACCAGAGCTGAAACCACTCCAAAAGCCAACTCGTTAGACAAAGATTGGACTGGACTGTATGTAAAACAGAGACTGACAATGACAAAGAGTGTGTTTCTTGGCTTCAGTACATATATGAGGCTAATTGAGTAGCTCTGGCCAGAGGAGAGATGAGAGAGGAAAGGGGGACTAGATCTTGCTTAATGGGCACAGGAAATAGAGGGTGGATTGGAGGAGTGTGCTGTCACAGGGTAGGGAGAACAGCTAGTTACATTGCAGTGTATATACTAGGTTTGGTATAACAAATTGTTATGGATTGTAAACTTTTAGCTATAGCACAATAAATTATTACTGTTTTTTTAAATGTTGAGTGTTTGGGGTTAAATTATACAAGGATAGAATGTTATTTTCCTTAATGAATGCCCCTTCTGTATTAGTTTTCTGTTGCTGCTGTCACAAATTAATAAGTATTCAGTGGCTTAAAAAATGCAAATTTATTATAGTTCCAGAGGTCAAGAGTACAAAATCAGTCTAACAGGATTAAAATAAAGGTACTGCAGGTCTGGTTTCTTCTGAAGTCTCCAGGATAAAATGTATTCTTTGATCTCCAGTTTCTGGGATCCCTTGGTTTGTGGTCCAATTGTTCCAAATCTCTACTGTTATGGTTACATCTCTTCTTTTTGACTTTAATTCTTTTGCATTTATCTCATCAGAACCCTTTTGATTACACTGGGCCCATGTAAATAATCCAGGAAAACCTCCTCATCTCAAAATTCTTTTATTTATTTATTTATTTATTATTAAATAAAAAAAAATGAAAGTGTACATACTCTGTGCTTACAATATTGGGTTAAGAGAGAAGGAGTACACAAGTTGTGTCGAAGTCTCATAAATGTTGATCTTCCTACTAATGTGAATTGTCACCAATTTCTCCCTACCAAATTTCTAACAATTAACTAATCTAAACCCTCTTCCCTTGCCTTCCCGCCCTCCCACCTTCCCTACCCATGTAGCCGTCAAAGAGTCTTTTCTATTATGTGTGAGTATGGTTTTAAGTTTTTATCTTAGGGGTCTCATATAATAATTGTCCTTCTGTCACTGACTAGTTTCACTCAATATAATGTCCTCCAGTTGAGACCAAACTGAGAGATGTTTCCTGCTATCATCGTTGTTCTTTATCAGTGTATAGTACTCCAGGGAGTACATATACCAAAGTTTAACCCATCCACTCTTCTGTTGTTGGGCATTTGAGTTGATTCCAACTTTTTGCTATCGTGGACTGTGCTGCAATGAATATTCGTGTGCATGCAGCAGTCGGTGCAAAAGGCCTTGATTCTGTGGGATATATTCCGAGCAGAGGAATAACTGGGTCAAATGGTGTATCTATATTCATTACTTAAAGGTAACGCCAAATTGCTTTCCAAAGAGGTTGCACCATTCTGCAATCCCACCAACAGTGAAGGAGAGTCCCAATCCCTCCACAGCGTCTCCAACATTTATTGTTTTGCGTTTTTTGGATCATAGCCAATCTCATTGGGGTGAGGTGGTATCTCATTGTCGTTTTGATTTGAATTTCTTTAATAATTAATGATTGTGAACATGTCTGTATGTGTTTTTTGGCTGCCTAGATCTCCTGTTTAGAGAAGTGTCTGTCCATCTCCTTTGTCCATCGTTTAATTGGATGATTTGTCTCTTTCTTATTGATATTTTGTAGAATCTTGTAGATTATGGAGATCAGGCGTCGGTCTGACATAGAGTTGCCAAATATTTTCTCCCATTCTGCAGGTTGTCTTTTAATTCTTTTGAGGACATCTTTGGATGAACTGAAGTGTTTGATTCTTATTAATTCCCATTTATCTATCTTCTCTTCTGATGAATGTATTTTGTTTGTCAGATTTTGAAATCTGTCTATATTGCCTATTAAAACATCCATTGTTGACCCTATCTTATCTTGGATGAGCTTTATCGTTTTAGCTTTTATATTCCGGTCTTTTATCCAATTTGAGTTGATTTTTGTATAAGGTGTGAGATATGGGTCTTTTTTCCATTTTTTTGCAGATGGATATCCAATTATGCCAGCACCGTTTGTTAAAGAGCCAGTTCTTACCCCAGTTCAAAATCTTAGGACCTTTGTCAAATATCAGCTGTTTATAAGAGGATGGTAGCATCTCTGGGGTCTCTACTTTGTTCCATTGGTTTATATGTCTCTTTTTATATCAATACCAGGCTGCTTTGACTACTGTGGCAGTGTAATAGGTTTTAAAGTCAGGTAGTGAGAGGCCTCCCAGCATGTTCTTCTTTTTCAGTAGTGTTTTACTTATTTTCCAAATAAAGCTGATAATGTGTTTCTACATCTCATTAAAACATGTCATTGGAATTTGTATTGGGTTTTGCATTATATAAGTAGATTGCTCTGGGCAAAATAGACATTTTCACAATATTGAGCCTTCCTATCCATGAGGAGGGCAGATTATTCCACTCGTGTAAGTCCCTCCTAGTTTCTTGTAGCAATGTCTTGTAATTTTCTCTGTAAAGATCTCTTATTTCTCTAATTAGATTTATTCTAGGTATTTTATCTTCTTGGGGGCTATAGTAAATGGAATTGATTTGGTGATTTCTTCATTAATAATTTTATTGTTGGTATAAAGGAATCCCACTGATTTAATTATGTTTATCTTGTATCCCAATACTTTGCTGAATTCTTCCATTAGCTCTAAAAGGTTACTTATGGATTTCTTTGGATTCTCTGTATAAACAAGCATATCATCTGCAAAGAGAGAAATCTTTACTTCTTCAGTGCCAATACGGATGCCTTTTTTTCTTTGTCTTGTCTAATTGCTCTGGCTAGAACTTCTAGGACAATGTTGAATAGAAGTGGTGAGAGTGGGAATCCTTGTCTAGCTCCCGTTCTCAAAGGGGATTCTTTCAGTCTTTCACCATTCAGGATGATGAAAGCAGTTGGCTTTGCATAGATGCTATTGATTATATCAAGGAATTTCCCTTTTATTCCTATTTTTCTGAGAGTTTTAAGCATGAATGGATGTTGAACTTTGTCAAATGCCTTTTCTGCATCAGTTGACAAAATCAGATGAGTTTTATCTTTTGTGTTATTAATATGGTTGATTACATTAATTGTTTTTCTGATGTTGCACCAGCCTTGCATCTCTGGAATGAAACCAACTTGATCATGATGAATGATTGTTTTTATATGCTGTTGAATTCTATTGGCTAGAATTTTGTTGAAGATTTTTGCATCTAGATTCATGAGTGATATTGGTCTGTAATTTTCTTTTTTTGTGGGATCTTTCCCTGATTTTGGTATCAGGGTTATGCTGGCTTCATAGAAGGAATTTGAAAGTATTTCATCTCTTTTTATAGTGTGAAATAGCCTCATTAGTATTGGAGTTAATTCTTCTCTAAAAGTTTGGCAGAATTCTCCAGTGAAGCCGTCTGGACCAAGACTTTTTTTGGTTGGTAGATTTTTGATGACTTCCTCAATCTCTTCCTTTGTGATAGATTTATTACATTGATCTATTTCTCCTTGGGATAGTCTTGGTGATTCATAGGAATCTAGAAACTTGTCCATTTCTCCCAGGTTTTCAAACCTGTCAGAGTATAGCTTTTCATAGTATTCTGTTATGATATATTTTATTTCAGATGTTTCTGTTGTAATATCTCCCAACTCCTTTCGTAATTGGGTTATTTGTATCTTCTGTTGTTTTTCTTTTGTAAGTTTAGCCAATGGTTTATCAATTTTGTTGATCTTTTTGAAAAACCAACTTTTGGTTTCGTTAATTTTTTCAATTGTTTTTCTATTCTCTAATTCATTTAGTTCTGCTCCAATCCTTATAATCTGTTTTCTTCTGGTGCCTGAGGGGTTTATTTGTTGCTCCCTTTCTACTTGTTCAAGCTGTGAGGTTAATTCTTTAATTTGTGTTCTTTCTTCTTTCCGTGAGTGTGTGTTTATAGAGATAAACTGACCTATGAGCAATGTATCCCATAAACTCTGGTAGGATGTGTTCTTGTTCTAATTTGAATCCATAAATTTCTTTAATGTGTCTTTGATTTCTTTTATAACCCAAGGCTTTATGAGTAAAGTGTTGTTCAGTTTCCACAAGTTGGAATTTTTACCTATGATTTTTCTGTTATTGATTTCAACTTTTATAGCTCTGCGGTCCAAGAAGGTACTTTGCAATAAATCAATGTTTTGGATTTTATGGAGAATAGTTTTTTGACCCAACATATGGTCTATCCTGGAGAATGTTCCATGTGCTTTGGAGAAGAAGGTATGTTTATCTGTTGATGGATGAAAAGATCTGTATATGTCAATAAGGTTAAGTTGATTGATTATTGCAACAAGATCTTCTGTATCTTTACTGAGCTTTTTTCTGAATGATCTGTCCTTAACTGAAAGGAGAGTGTTAAAGTCCCCAACTATTATTGTGGAATGATCAATCTCATTTTTCAATGTTGTCAGTATTTGTTCAATGTATTTAGGTGCTTTGGTATTGGGTGCATAAATATTTAATATTGTTAAGTCTTGCTTGAATATTGAATCTTTCATCAATAAATAGTGACCATCCTTGTCCATAATAGTGGACTTCACATTAAAATCTACTTTATCTGAAATTAATATTGCCACACCTGCTCTTTATCATGTATTCTTAGCTTGATATATATTATTCCAACCTTTAATTCTCAACTTGTTCTTATCTTTAAGTCTAAGATGTGTTTCTTGTAAGCAACATATAGATGGGTCATGTCTTTTGATCCACGATATCACTCACTGTTTCTTTACTGGAGTGTTCAGACCATTTACATTCAATGTGATTATTGACACATATATATTTAGTGATGGTATTGCAATGTTTATTTTCAAGTTGGTGTTTTCTCTGTTGTTCTTATTAATCTGTCCTGGGACATTCTTTATGGATGGTATGAGTTTTGATTTTATATTTATTGAGAATCCTGTATTGTGATTTTTCATTGCAAATGGTTTATTGTTAATTTGTTCTATGGCTACATACCTAACCCCCCTTAACATATATTTACTGAAATCAATTTTAATTATTTTAGAAGTCAGAAACTGCCAATGTATCAAAAAACAACTGTAACTATTATAGTGTATCCCTCTTTAAATGTGATATTATAGTTGTCATGATATGGCCATGAGTTCCCTTATTATAATATTGTAGTTTTGGGCTTGTTTTGATAAAGTTTTGTGCCTTCCTTAGCTGATTAGAAATTTGGATGAAGTGCCTTCAATTATCACCTAAAACATATATTTAGGGAAGAGCTTCTTTCAATAATTCAAGTAATTTGGGTTTAGTTTTAATGAAGTCTTTAAATTTCTCTTTATTTTCAAAAGTCTTAGTTTCACCATTATAGTTGATAGACAGTTTAGCCGGATAGATTATTCTGGGATGGAAATTTTTCTCGTTCAGGACTTTGAACATGTCTGCCCATTGTTTTCTGGCCAACATTGTTTCAGCAGAAAAGTCAGATGCAAGTCTACAGGGTTTTCCTCAGAATGTTAGGTTTGACTTGAGTCTTGCTGTCTTCAGAAGCATCTCTTTGTGTTTTAGTTTATTAAGTTTAATTACAATATGCCCTGGCATTCTTCTTTTGGGATCTAACTTTTGCGGTGTTTGATAAACATCTTGGATGTCTATATTTTCTTTCTTTATAATCTCAGGAAAATTTTCTGTCAGCATATGCACAGAAATACTTTCTATGTTGCCGTTAATCCTCCCTTGTTCAGGAACTCCAATTAAACGTAAATTATTCCTTTTGCTTTATAGTTTAAGACAGCATAGAGAAGCATCTGCAGTCCATCCTGACAGTATCCTTCCAGCCTCTACTTACTCACATGGGACCCAAAAAGCAACAAACACCTGTGGCATACATGAAATCACCCATGGCTTCAGAAGGCTCCCAAACAAAGCAACCAAGGTGTTTTCCAGGTGAAGAAACTTTTATGAAAGCATCAGGAAGTGAATACAAAATGATTATATAGAGAGCCCTTCTAGACCTTATACAAAATGCAGCAGAACAAAATGAAAAATTATGCAAGCTGTTTGATTTGATGGAACGCCAGTACTCTGAGATCCAACAGATCAAGAACAAAATCAAAGACATAGAAGCTTCAATGCAAGGCCAAGAAAACAGAATGGAACAAATAGAAAAAAGAATTTCTGACTTGGAAGACAGAGCTGCTGACGCCTATGATGTCTATGACCAGAAATCAGAAAAATGAAACAAGAAAAATGAAGAAGCATGTGGGACTCTATTAAGAGGAACAACCTTCGAATAATTGGAGTCCCTGAACAGGGTGAGGCACCTGAGAACACAGAGAGTATCCTTGCTGAGCTGCTGACAGAAAACTTCCCAGAAACCATGAAGGAAGAGAATATAGACAACTCGGATGCATAGCGTACACCACCCAATATAGCTCTCGAGAGAAAGACTCCAAGACATACTATAATCAAGCTTAACAAAATGAAACATAAGCAGAAACTCTTAAAGGCAGCAAGACTCAAATCAAAGCTAACATTCAGAGGGAAACCCTGTAGGCTCTCATCAGATTTCTCAGCAGAAACCATGCTGGCATGGAGACACTGGCATGACACATTCAAAGCCTTGAGGGAGAAGAACTTCCAACCAAGAATTATATATCCTACAAAAGTATCTTTCAAATACGAAAATGAAATTAAGACATTCCCAGATAAACAGAAACTCAGAGACATTGTAAAAACCAAACCCAAACTACAAGAAATACTGAAAGAATTTCTTGGCTCTGACTTAGAAGAACAAAACCACTAACTTTACATTTTAGGATGACACACTACTCAAAACTCTACTCAGTTAGGAAAGGCTCCAAAGCCAATCACAGCTTTGATACAGAAAGAAGCAATCCAGTGATCATCATGAAAACTATGGTGTCATCATATTAAAAAGAGGGATGTACTACAGTTGTTATAGTCCTTCCAGATGGAGAGGAAGATGATAAGACTGGTAGTAATTAAAATTGAGTTTATATATAGTTTATTAAGGGGCATCATAGGGGCAGCTGTAAAGTACAACAAAGATGTATCATACCATTTGAAGAAATGTAATACAGCAGTCTCAATAACTACAAAACCAGCTCTGAAAAAGGTGAAAAATCAACTCACAAAAAGAATGTCCCAGAACAGATTAGTAAGAACAACAAAGAAAACATCAACATAAAAATAGACATATCATAATGGCAGCAGTGAACACATACCTATCAATAATTACACTAAATGTGAATGGACTGAATGCTCCAGTAAAGAGACATCGAGTGACATCTTGGATCAAAAGACATGACCCATCCATATATTGTCTACAACAAACTCACTTGAGACCTAAAGATAGGAACAAACTGAAAATGAAAGGATGGAAGAATATATATCAAGCTAACAATGAACAAAGAAGAGCAGGGGTGGCAATTCTAATCTCAGACAAAATCAATTTTAATGTCAAATCTACCATCATGGACAAAGATGGACACTATTTATTGCTGAAAGATTCAGTACACAAGCAAGACTTAAGTATATCAAATATTTATGCACCTAATATCAGAACACCTAAATACGCTGAAGAAACACTGACTACACTCAAAAGAGACTTAGATGACTCCACAATAATAGTGGGAGACTTCAACACTCCACTCTCAATACTGGACAGATCATCTAGAAAAAAGCTCAGTAAAGATACAGAAGACCTCATTGACAGAATTAAACAACTAAAACTCATTGATATATACAGAACTTTCCACCCATCAGTGGACAACTACAGCTTCTTCTCCAGTGCACATGGAACATTCTCCAGAATTGACCATGCGTTAGGCCATAATGCAGTGCTCAGCAAAATCCTTACCATTGAATTACTGCAAAGCATCTTCTCAGATCATAAAGCCCTAAAAGTTGAAATCAGTAGCAGAAAAAACATAGATAGAAATTGGAACTCTTAGAAACTGAACAACATCTTGCTCTAAAAAACATGCATTATAGAGGAAATCAAGGATGAATTAAAGAAATTCATGGATTCCAATGAGAATGAAAACACTTCCTACCAGAACCTATGGGATATAGCCACTACAGTGCTCAGAGGTCTGTTTATTTCCATACATGTACACATCTGGAAGGAAGAAAGAAACCAAATCAAGGAACTAACCCTATAGCTTGAACAAGTAGAAAGAGAAGAACAGAGGAACCCCTCAGCCACCAGGAGAAACAAGATCATAACGATTGGAGCAGAGCTAAATGACTAATTCATTTAGAATAGAAAAACAATTGAAAAAAATTGAAAAGACCAAAAGCTGTTTTTTTGAAAAGATCAACAAAATTGACAAACCAATGGCTAAACTTACTAAAGAAAAGCAGGAAAGGAAACAAATAAGCCAAATTAGAAATGAGAGGGGAGTTGTCACCACGGATCCAACAGAAATCAAAAATATCATAATAATACTATGAAAGACTGTACTCTAACAAATTTTGAAACCTAGAGGAAATGGAGAAATTCCTTGACTCATACCACCGATCCAAATTATCACAACGTGAAGCAGAACAACTCAATAAACCCATCACAAAGGAAGAGATTGAAAATGTCATCAAAACACTGCCAACCAAAAAAAAGTCCGGGCCTAGATGGCTTCACTGCAGAATTCTACCAAGCATTTAGAGAAGAGTTATCTCCAACACTACTGAGACTATGTCACATTATAGAAAGGGATGGAACACTCCCAAACTCATTCTATGAGGCCAGCATACCCCTGATACCAAAGCCAGGGAAAGACCCAACAAAGAAGGAGAAGTACAGACCGATATCACTCATAAATCTAGATGCAAAAATACTCAACAAAATTCTTGCCAATAGAATACAACAACATATCAAGAAAATAATCCATCATGACCAAGTGAGATTCACACCAGGGATGCAAGGCTGGTTCAACATCAGAAAAACAATTAATGTGATTAACCACATAAATAGCACAAAAGACAAGAATCACCTGATTTTGTCCATTGATGAGGAAAAGGCATTTGATAAAGTCCAACACCCATTCATGCTAAAAACTCTTAGCAAAATGGGCATAGACGGCAAATTCCTCAACACGATAAAGGCCATTTATACAAAGCCAATTGCCCACATCATCCTGAATGGAGAGACACTGAAAGACCTTTCCTTGAGATCAGGAACTAGACAAGGATGCCCACTGTCACCTCTTCTATTCAACATTGTACTAGAAGTTTTAGCCAGAGTAATTAGACAAGACTGAGAAATAAAGGGCATGTGAATCGGCGAAGAGGAAGTTAAAATCTCCCTGTTTGCAGATGATATGATTGTATATGCAGAGAATCCCAAGGAATTTATAAGTAAGTTACTCAAACTGATAGAAGAGTTCAGCAGAGTCTCAGGATACAAGATAAACATAAGTAAATCAGTAGGATTCCTTTATACCAACAACGAGACTGTTAAGGAAGAAATTATCATCAATACCATTTACGACAGCCCATAAGAAGATAAAGTACCTAGGAATTAATCTAACCAGAGAAATAACAGACTTTTACAAAGAGAACTACAAGCCCTTACTACAGGAAACTAAGAGAGACTTAGATAAATGGAAAAACCTACCCTGCTCATGGATAGGAGGACTTAACATTGTCAAAATGTCTATTTTACCCAAAGCAATCTATTCACATAATTCAATCCCAATACAAGTTCCAGTGTCATTTTGTAATGAGATGGAGAAACAAATCACCAATTTTGTTTGGAAAGGGAAGAAGCCCTGGATAAATAAGGTACTACTAAAGAAGAAGAACACACTGGGTGGCCTCTCATTACCCGAGCTTAGAACATACTACACTGCCACTGTGGTCTAAACAGCTTGGTACTGGTACAAGAACAGACAGATGGATTAATGGAACAGAATTGAGACCCCAGAGATGACACTATCTGCCTATGAATAGTTAATATTCAACAAAGGCCCTAAGACATTAAACTGGGGTAAAAACAGTCTCTCCAACAAATGGTGCTGGCAAAATTAGATATCCACTTGCAATAAACTGAATCAAGATCCACATCTTACACTTTATATAAAAACCATCTCCAACTGTATAAAAGACCTAAATATCAAACTTGAAACTACAAAGTTCATCCAAGAAAAGGTAGGAACAACAATGGAAGTTTTAATACACAATGTGGACAGACTCCAAAATCTGTCAAACAAATCACAATCAACAGAAGAGAAAATAGATAAATGGGAACTATTAAGAATCAAACACTTTTGCTCATCCAAAGATGAGCAAATAGAATTAAAAGAACACCCACAGAATGGGAAAAAAATATTTGGCAACTCTATGTCAGACCGACGCCTGATCTCCATAATCTATAAGATACTACAAAATATCAATAAGAAGATAAACCATCCAATTAAGCGATGGGCAAAGGAGATGGACAGACATTTCACTAAATAGGAGATCCAGGCAGCCAAAAAACACATGAGAACATGTTCACGATGTTTAGTTATTAAAGAAATTCAAATCAAGACGAAAATGAGATACCATCTCACTCCAACAAGATTAGCCATGATCCAAAAAACACAAAACAACAAATGCTGGCGAGGCTGCAGAGAAAGTGGAACCCTCCTACACTGTTGGTGGGGTTGCAAAATGGTCCAGCCTCTTTGGAAAGGAATCTGGTGCTCCCTTAAGAAAATGCATATTGATAATACAATTTGACCCAGTAATTCCACTACTTGGAATATATCCTACAGAATCAAGGCCTTTCACACCAACAGACACATGCACAAGAATGTTTATCGCAGCACAGTCCATGATAGCAAAAAGATGGAATGAACCCAGATGCCCAACAACAGAAGAATGGATAGGTAAACTATGGTACATATACTCAATGGAGCACTAAGCAATGATGAATAATAACGATGATTCCAGGAAGCATCTCCTAACCTGGTTTCAACTGGAAGACATTATGTTGAGTGAAAGTAGTCAGCGACAAAAGGACAAATATTGTATGAGACTTCTACGATAAGATCTCAAAAACAGACTTGTGTAAAGAAGAAAAGATTCTTTGATAGCTGCAAGGGAGGGGAGAGAGGGAGGGCGACAGGGGAGGGTTTAGATTAGATAGTTGCTAGAAATCTGGGAGAAATTGGTGATAGCACACATTAGAAACAAGAATAACATTAAGTGTACTTCAGCATAACTTGAGTACGCCTTCCATCTTAACCCAATATTGCAAGGATAGAGTAGCTGGGGCAGGGGACCATGCTCTTAGGCGAAATCGAGGCCAATTGACATAACTAGTGTTTTGCTAAGAGGGCTGTCTGCACCCCACATTGGTGAGAGGCGTCTAGGGTCTTAAAAGCTGCGAAGCTTCCATCCGAGGACACAGCAAATGGTCCCAATTCAGCAGAAACGGATGCTCACCGAGGACCAAAATGACATGGGGTAAAGACAACCTGGAAGATAGAGAGACCCACATCAGTGGGTGCCTACACCGACTTGGGACTGGCAGAATCAGATGGTGCCCGGCCATCACCAGTGATAGCCATGATGGAGCTCACAGAGATGTGTTTCACTGGCAACATAAGAATAAGAAGAGATGCATCCTGAGATCTCCACTAAAAGACTTCAATTGGTGGTCCAGCGGTTTTGGGGTCTCCTGAGAGCATGGACCCAGGCCCTGATGCTGCCCTTACCCATAAATCGTAACGAAGGTCCACTCTTTGGGTAGGAATGGATTGCACTTGGCAATGCAGAGTGACCATATATTGGATGCACTTTATGGTTCTATACATCTATAGGGTGTCGTCTTGCTGACCTCTGGCTGGAGGAAGGAGGGTGGTTGGAGAGGATGGGAAAGGAGGCTGTTGGGAGGATGAGACATGTATGGAGCAGAGAGGAATAATGTGCTGTCACTGAACAGGGAGAGCAGTGGAAGCTGCATATAGGTGGGCATGTAAATTTATACGGGAATGTACATTTTCACTCAGTCATAGTAAATAAAAAACAAACAAACAGGCAACTAACCCTACATTACACAATATGAGACAAAGAATTTTTAAACTAAGAAAAACTTTACTGAGTCAATCATTTGGGGAAGTATCAGCTTAAAATCATTCACATACTTTTAGTTAAAATAGGTTATTTTGCAGACCTTTAATTTACTTCTTCATAACTACTATTAGAGAAAAAATATAGCCATTCTGTACACCATATTTATAAAGAAAAAAAATTTAGATTCTTGCTCAAGGCAGAAAAAGTTTCTTTGCAAAATATATGATTCCTCTTTGGCTAAATATATTTTACAATTACAGTATCCTCCCTAAAATATATATATATATGTAGTCCTTTACTAAACTTTAGATGTAATAGAAATATCTTAATTTTTTCTTGTATTTAGCTCAGTAACTTTTGTTGTGTTTAAGATAGAAATAAATGAGTCAAAAATACATTGATTTTATATGACTTGTAAAAAATTGTGGTGGGAGGATGAGACATGTATGGAGCAGAAAGGAATAGTGTGCTGTCACCGGGCAGGGAGAGCAGTGGAAGCTGTATATAGATGGGCATGTAAATTTATACGGAAATGTACATTTTCACTCAGTCATATTAAATTAAAAATATAAATAAAAAATAAAAAATTGTGGTTGGTGAAAATGCTGATGTTTCACCATATACAAAAAATAAATCAAAATGGAATATAGGTCTAAATATTAAACCTAAAACAATAAAGATTTTGGGAAAAAAAAACAGAGACAACATTGGCAGCCCTAATACACAGCTTAAACAAGTTATAAAATATCTCAAACAACATGCAAACAACAGAAAAGAAAATAGATGAATGGGATCTTCTAAAAACCAAACACTTATGCTCATCCAAAGACTTTATCGAGAGAGTAAAAATAACACTTAGAGACTGGGAAAATAATTCTGCTAACCAAATATCTGACTGGAGTCTAATCCCCGTAATCTACAGAGTACTTCAAAACCTCAACAAGAAAAAAGTATCCAATCAAATATTGGTAAAGGATATGAACAGACACTTTGTCAAAAAAGGTATGTAAGTGGCTAAGTGATACATGAGGAAATGCTTATGATCATTAATCATTAGAGAAGTCCATACAAAAGTATAGTAGATACCACTCCAATGAAGCCAGCATTAATCCAAAAGAACACAAAACTACAAATGTTCTAGAGGCTGTGGAGACACTAGACTTCTTCCACACTGCTGATGGGAATGCAAAATGTTATAACCACTCTGGAGAACAGTATATAAATTTCTTAAAACGCTATAGATAAAAACACCATACGATCCAGCAATCCCACTGTTTGAAATATATACTAGAGAAACAAGGGCTGTCACACAAACAGAAACATGCACACCAGTGTTCACTGAAGCACTGTCCACACTAGCAAAAAGATGAAACCAACCTAAGGGCCCTTCAACAGAAGAGTGGATAAACAAATTATGATATATTCACACAATGGAATACTATGCAATGAGAAAGAACATTGATGGTCTTTGGAAACACCTGACAGTATGGAGTCATTTGGAAGACATTATGCTGAGTGAAATCAGTCAATCACAAAAGGACAGATACTATATGACACCATTATTATGAGACTTCAGGAAATGGACTAAGCACAGAGGGAGTCTTTTTTGTTACCAGGGAGGAAGTGGAGGGTGATGGATATTCAGAGATTAGACTCTAGATAGGAACTGGGTTACATGAAGGAAGAGAGGACACACAACAGAAGGGAGATCAACACTGCTGGACTACACCCAGTACTAACAGACTTCCTGTATACAACCTAACACTTTGAAAGTCAGAGTAGCAGAGTTGGGGGGCTGGGCACTGTGCTTCTAGGGGACGTCTAGGCCAAATGGCACAACTAATCATTTTTTTCTTAAGAAAATGGTCCATATCCCAGCTTGATGAGTAGCTTCTGGGATCTTAAAAGCTAGCAAGCTGACACTAAGGAGTGTCAACTGGTCTCAAACCAACTGGAATAGAAGAAAATGAAATACATTAAGCACAGGGGAACAATGCGCCCCCAGGAGACCGATGATCCAGAATCTACACCATCATGAGACCAGAAGAAATAGATGTTGCCTGGCCTCACCCAGTGTCTGCCTTGAGTGGCAACACAATATGAGACTCCCTGAAGAAAAGGGAGAAAAATAGGGATGCAGATTTAGAATTCTATTAAAAGATCAGACTTGACAGAGGGTCACCTGAGAGCATGCCTCTGGTCTTTCTCTTACCCCAGAACTGAAACTAGCACCAAAGACAACTCTATACAAAATTTAACTGGACTGCAAGCCATGAGGCTGTTTGTTGGAACAACTCCCCTGTAGTAATGAGATGGGAAGGTGGAGAAGAGGGGACAGGACTAGGCTGAACGAACATGGGAAGAACAGAGTGGAAAGGAGGATTGTGCTGTCATAGGGTTGGGATACCAGGTGGAGTTGCATAGGAGTCTCTGCATAGTCTTGAATATGGCAAATTGACTTTGTTTGTAAACTTGCACTTAAATATAATAAAATATTATAGAAAAAATAAATGTTTCTTTTTCCTAAGCAAACAATTTAAAGTATCTTAACCTTTTTCTTTCTGTGATTACCAGCGATAGGAGAACGGAACATTTGAGACTCACTGTTGTATCATTTTGGTTGTATCCTATTACTTCTTGAGAAGAAGACAAATAAGCAAAAGGAAATAAGAAAATCTGCAAGATTCATAGCACAGCAAAAGGTAATCTATATTAGAGTGATGCACATTTTCAAGTCACAGAGAATGTTGTTCCTCCATTTCAATAAATTTTGCAAAGCAGTTTGATATTCTAACGGCTTTGTTGTTCATGAATGAGGATAAAATCTAAGACCATTAGTCTTTATTCCAAACAATATTCTAAACCCTCATTTACTGTAATTACCGTGAATGAAAAGCACAAAATGAATTGAAATGGACACATTACCCTATATTAGAACATCTAAGAAGACACTAAGACACTTTAAACTTAATGTGGTATCTAATATATGATTACTCTGCATATATGGGAATGTACATTTTCACTCAGTCATAATAAAAAAAAAGAGTAAAAAAAAATAACAAAAGGAAGAAAAACCTTAATGTTGTATAAGTTGACAGTGGTCTAGAAAGGGGTCCATTTGGTTTTATTTGTGTACTATGGTTGCATATTCCTTCTTAGAAGAATTGCTTTCACAACATCCTAACAAGGGAGCAGTTTAGATTTGCTTTATCCATGTACGATAGATTCTAGAACATGTCTCCAGCACATGAACAATCAATGATGGTGTGTAATATTTTGGTCAAAGAAAATTCTCCAGCAGATGGTGATGACTGAAGTCACTAATCATATTACCTTGTTTGTTGAGCAAGATTTTTCAAGTTTTTTGGGGAACAACAGCTATTATACCTTATTGTTATATGAAGATATTATAGAATTTGTGGGTCTAAACTGTAGAGCCTGTTTCTGCCATTATTTCTATTGTTGTGTTAGTTGCCTTTCGGGTGATTTCTACTCATGGAGACACTGTAAAGAACACAGTGAAATGGTGCTCTGTCCTCTTCTGTCCTTGCAGTAGTTGCTATGTTTGAGCCCATTGTATTATTCTTGTATGTCTCCATACTATTAGTACAGATTTCCAGAAATGAAAGGAATCAATCTGCTTCTTGCACAGGGGAAGAGTGTGCAAAATTACATAAATAAATGTTATTGTTGAAGATCACCTTTGTGTAGCTACTTTCCAAGGTTTGATGGTACTCTAGGTCAAAGTAGATTATATAGAAATTCTGGACACAATGTTTAAAGTAATGGAGAACTTCCTTCCACATTATTATGAAAGACTGTGCTAGGAAAGGTGTTCTAGGCCCTACTTGTCTGCTTGATAGTATTGCTCAATCATTGTGTTTAAATAGCACAATGACAAAGAACATCATTTGAAAGCTTAGAATTATTTTGAACCATTCTATATTGTAAAGAACCTTTAGAAAAATAAAAAGGAAAGGGCTGATTTTGAAATATGACATGTTGATGCAGTTTCCTACCAGAACTCTGATAATCAGGGACTGCTGTTTTGCTGTTCATTAGCAATGACGCTGATTTACATGAGACTTTTATATACAAGCAGGAGGCTATTGAGGGATTTTTAAATGTGAACTATAGTTCCATTGCACTTCCACTGATAATTACGAGCCTGGAATTTATTTAATGTTATTGGAATTGTTCACTCAGAAGCTTATTATAAGTTCTCTTTGGTGTGTTAATGAAGTATGGGATTTCTTGCATCTGCAGGGCAACTTAAATGTCACTCTGCTGAGAATGCTTTTTTAAGGTAAACTGCATCTGTCTCTGTTAGTTTTACAGGAAGCATTCTAATGTCAAGACAAATTCTTAGGCTTTGGAATGTAATTAATAACTGATTTAACTTCAGTGTCTACAATATGTGAGAAAGATATTATATATATAGATAGATAGGTCTTAGGCTGAGTTCTTTATAGAAGCAGAACTAGTGAAATACATATATGAGGTCAGACAACTAAGTCTGTGAACTTAATTGTTCTAAGTGCTATTGTACCTCACTGCTGAATATCACTACAGTCAACTTTGAAGTACTCCCTTTGGGAAGTTATACACCAATGTCATGTCTAGTCCACCCATCAAAACAATTTTGAACCTCTTTCTGGAATGGCCATTGTGAATGGTGGCACAGTCCCAATTTTGAGAACTCAATTGTACAGCGAGGGAGTTTTTAGTCAGCATACAAAAAGCTGTACTATAACACTCTCCCTACTCACCTGACCTGACCCCAATGACTTTTTCTTTACCTGAAGATAAAGGAAATCTTGACAGGATGACGTTCAGGACATCAAGGGTAGAATGATGAATTCTTTCAGGTGAAATTGAGGCCAACTGGCACAGCTAGAATTTTGCTAATGAGGACTCTCTGCACCTCTCATCGGTGAGTGGTGTCTGGGGTCTTAAAAGCTGACAAGTTGCCATCTGAGGGTACAGCAAATGGTCCCAATTCAACAGCAATGGATGATCACTGATAACAAGACCCACATGGGGAAAAGAGGACCCAGAAGACAGAGAGATCCACGTGAGTGGGTCTCTACATCGACTCGTGACCAGAAGAACTGGATGGTGCCTGGCCACCACCAGTGATAACTACAGTGGAGCTCACAAAGTTGAGTCTCACTGGCAACAAGAGAATAAATAGGAGTACACCGTGAGATCTCCAATAAAAGACCACAATTGATGGTCCAGGGGCTTTGGGGTTTCCCTGGGAGCATGGACCCTGGCCCTGATGCTGCCCCTGTCCATAAATCATAATTAAGGTCAACTTTTCAGATAGCAGTGGATTGGACTTGGTGACGCAGAGTGACTATATCTTGTGGGGAATTTCATTGTTCTATGCATCTATCGGATATCATTCTGCTGACCTCTTGCTGGGGGAAGGGGAGATGATGAAGAGAAGGGGATAGGAAACTGTTGGGAGGATAAGACATGTATGGAGCAGAGAGGAGGGGTGTGCTGTCACCGTGCAGAAGGAACAGCGTGAGCTGCATATAGATGAGCATGCGAATTTGTATGGGAATGTACATTTTCATTCAATCATCATCATCATCGTGATAAAAGGGTAGCATGATGAAAGCTCTGATGGCCATTCCAGAAAAAGAGTTCTCAAATTGCTTTGAAGAGTGGACTAGGTGCTGGCATCAGTGCATAGCTTCCCAAAGGGAATACTTCAAAGCTGACTAGTGACATTCAGCAATGAAGTATGTAACGCTTTTTCTACGATGAGTTAACAAACTTAATTTTCAGACTGTTGTGTGTGTGTGCGCGTATATGCATATAATGTGTGTGTATCTACACCACCCAGTGTCAGCAAGTCAATTCGAACTCATAGAGACTCTGTAGGGTAGAGTAGAACTTCCCCATAGTTTCCAAGGAGCACCTGGTGGATTTTAACTGCCAACATTTTGGTTATCAGCCATAGCTCTTAACCACCATGACCATGACACAGCCAGCCTAGTGCCATCAAGTCGAATCTGACTCAGACACAAAGCTTTCTATATAAATATTAATATTAATATAAATGTAAAGAGAGAGGGAGATTGATCTCAAGGAAATGAGTTACATGGTTGTAGGTGCTGGCAAATCCCAAGTCTGTGCATCAGGCATCAGCCAGAGGCTTTTCCTGACTCTTATAGATGCAGGGGCTGATGAACTGAAGGTATGCAGGCTAGATAGTAGGCTGTTGGCTTATGGGCTGCAAAAGCTGACAAATGCACAATCAGGGGATAAGATGGCAGGCTGCTGACTTAAAGGTTATGGAGGCCAACAAATCTCAAGATCAGCAAATCAGATAGCAGGTCACTGACTCACAAGCTACTGAGAATGATGAATCTCAATATCAGCAGAAAATACAGCAGTCCGATGGCTCGAGTCTCAAGATCCAGAGGTCAGATGATGATGAGCTAGATTCAGGTTCCAAAGTAAGCAAGCAAACTTTGTCAGAACATATCTGCATATATATTGGAAACAGGCCACATACTCTAGGAAACTCCCTTATAACTGGGTTGACTGATCACATCACATCACATCATGGATGCTGACTACAACATTATATAAATGTCAGATTACATCATTATGTAACCTCCAGACTACATCATTACATAACTGACAAGCCACTGAGAATCATGGCTTTGTGAGTCATTGTGAGTCAAGTTGACTCACAATCTTAACTTTCACAGTACAATTTTTGGAATTCCCTATGGGCTGTTCTTACTTCTAGGTGCTGTTGAGGTAGTTCTGACTTACAGCAATTCCATGTACAATGGAAGGAAACACTGCCCAGTTCTATACCATCCTCACAATCTTTGTTATCTTGAATCAATTGTTGCACTGCGTGTCAATCCGAAGTCTTCCTCTTTCTCACTAACCCTCCACTTTACCATTTCCTTTTCCAGGGACTGATCCCTCTCAACAATGTGTCAAAATACATGAGCCAGAGTTTTACCATCCTTGCTTCTAAGCAGCACTCTGAATGTTTTCTTCCAAGACAGATTGGTTTGCTCTTACAGCTATCTATAGTATATTCAATACTCTTCACCAAAACCACAATTCAAAAGTATAAATTCCTCTTTCATCTTCTTTATTCGTTGATAGGCTTTCACATGCATATGAAGCAGGTGAAAACATCATGGTTTGGAGCAGACAAACTTTAATATTAAAGGTGACGTTTTTGCTTTTCAACTCTTAAAAGAGATCTTTTACAGTAGATTTGCCCAATGCAATGGATCTTTTGTGAATCGAGGTCATTATTTATGAAACACTGATAAAATATATGGGTATTACATACATTAAAAATGGATCACAGTCTTTTGGTGGCAACATAAAAATGTTTAACAGAAGAACCCGGATGTGATTTATACATAATCTAGTGAAATGTCATTCTACTGATCATTTGCCTGCTATGCTGTCTCTGTGTTTCAAACGTGTAACATTACGTTCCTCATTCTGATTCTCTTTGCTCTTTGCACATCCTATGATTATATTAAAGACAATTACTATAAATAGTAACATTACACCTGGAGTAATAACTGCATAGTATAATAAACACTTTTCACATGTGATTTCATTTTATACTCAAATCAACCTAATGTTATCAGCAGCCGTAAAGTGTAGCTAAATGATCTCAGCAATCAGATGCAAGTGATCTTTCTTTATCTGCTCTAACAGTTATTTCTATGTCTCTATTACATTATTAAAAAGCTGATCATGCTGTTTATACTAATTCATCACAAGAAAGGAGTCAATACATTATAGTTTTTAATAATGTAACTAGCTCACTTTCACAATTTAGAAAACAAAACTTAAAAATAAAAAACAATTTATTAGTATCACACAGCTTTTAAAAGATTTAGACAGGATTTGCATCCAAAACATTAGAACCACACTTAAATGCCATAGCTTTATTGTCTAATATCACTAATCTAGTTTCATCAAGTGTTTTTCATATTTTAATCATTTTTTATATGAAGAAACTTGAACTTTATCTAAGGAAACAGAGAGAAGGTTTAGGTGAATATAATTGAAGACGCTTAACAGGATGCTTTATATTGGGTACAGCAAATATTAACCAATATTTTATATAAATATGTTAAGAATATTTGTTATATTTTTTACAAATATCCCTCTGGTAACACACATGCACATTTTTTTACCAAAATGAGGAGAAAACCTTCTGAGTAGATGTATGTGTTCCTGTGTATAAGTTGAAGGATAAATGTAAAGTAATAATTTGGAACTGTTGGACTGAGGAAGCCTAACAGCAGATATTTATGTATAAATGAAACTAATGATTACTGACAGTGTGTTGAGGCTCTATGTAGTCAATGTTATATTACTTGTCAAATGATACAATAAACTATTATTATTCAGGTTTTAAAATAATAAAATTGGTGTTCATGGATGTTGATTGACTTGTTCAGCATCATAGTAATGAAGCAAATTACTATCTGAAGCCAAAGAAAGAAAGAAAAAGGAAAAAAAGCTTTTTAATTGAAGTTCAAAATATGCGCTTTTGTTGTGATAAAAACTGAAGACAATCTAGAATATTTCTCTATCATATGTTGTCAGCTTTAAATAAAACAAACAAAAAAAGACATCTCAATTGCTAGGGACAATGATTTTGGTTAATACCATCGCCAGCCACCAGGCCAGTGATGATCTTCATTTTCAAATACCTGTTACTGAGCATGTTTTTAGATTCTGCAGATATTTCACTTATTTAGTGTTTAACTCTTAAATACTTATCGTATTTTAAGTGATATTTGTTACATTTGGTTAATTTAGTCTGGGGAATCAGGTAATAAATTACTAAAAAAATATCCTACTGAGATTGAATCAGTTAAAATTGGTCTTAATGAAATCACTAAGTAACAAAAAACAGTCAAGGCGGGCCCATTTGTGCTGGACAAACTGCTCTGTTGAAATCTTCTTACGTGTTTCTCCCTTCAGCTCATTAATATTTTAGTCATAATTTAAACTGGTTTTGAAGATTTTTGTTTTATTCTTTTCTCGGAGTTACACTTGAAAAATCTAAGTTATGCAAAAGCATGCTATTATCATAAGGAATTTGAAGAACACATTAAATCTCCAACCCAATGGAGAAGTCATCCAGCAGAAATATAGGAGTCAGCTAGCATTCCCTGGTACGATCTCCTAGAAGACAGTTCAGTTTTCTCTGGGTTGAAAGACAGAACAAAAGAGGCAACAAAACCAAAAACCAAACCTGTTGCTGTGGAGTGAAAGAGGCAAAAACTGTGGGAAAGAAATATTTACTCCCTTAGATGCATTCTGTCAGTGTTTTGGAGATAATGTCTATCTTATCTTGAGAAGACAAGATTATTACTGAAATAAATGGGAATGAAAGATGGAGGATAAGTTTGAGATTAAATAGGAAGATAATCAGGGCATGAAGATCACACAGTATTATTATCTGTAAAAAAGATATAACAAAATATTCATCATAGGAAGGCTGTCCTAAAATTCACTGAGAACACCTGTAGAACAGTACATTTTACACATATAAACCAAAATTTTATTCTCTTCTTCTCCCTCAATCTCCTTCACACAGACACAGAATGAAAGACCTCTTGTCTGTATGAAATTAATGCTCTCAGGCCTCCCCCAAGGAATACCTAATATAATCATCTGCATTATCACAACTTTTAAGCATTTTTGTCTCTTTTGATCTGTAGCTTTTAGAAATATCTCTTTGCAGAGCCTGGATTCTTGACAGGACTTATGTCATTGCTTTGGGACCAAGAGATTCTAAATTAAAATGTAAGTTTCTTTTTTAGTAAAACTTGAAAAATTTTTTAAGCAATAAACAAGCTAATGACATGCTACCTTTATCCAATATGGTTCAATTTATTATGGTCCCCACAGTTAATCCTTATATCCAAGCACCTGGGCCTCACTCCCATAAACAGAATGTCAGAACTCAAGCCTAGAAGGATAGGAAGGAGTATTATTCTCTTCTCTTTCTCTGTTTCGAAGTCAACTTCAAGTGAGACAGTGAAGGCTCCAGAAATACATCACTGGCTAAGAAACTTTAGAACCATTACTGAGGACATGATTTGGACTAAAAGTGATTTATACTATCAACTAAACAAGTAAAAAATAAAGGAAGCTACTGTTTATTGTGTGGTACAATGTTAGCCTGTAGTGAAAAACCTAGTTTTAACCTAAGTAAGGTGGTCTTTTGTTCTTAGTTCTGGAGAAATAACCATTGGAGCAACTGAGGTGCCTTGATCTCCTGTTTCTAGACTACACCTGATGGTTTATGTTGACCAACAGAGGCTGGAAAGACTTACTGAGAGGCTGACATCCACCAATCACAGGAGACATTATTCAGCCAATAATGCAAGACTGGCTAGTTAAATCCTGGAACAGGAAGGCTTGGGAAGAGCTTCCTTGTCACTGAGGGGAGGGTGATATGCCCTCTCTGAGGCATGGCATCTCCAAGTAAGAAATTTTCTCAAATCTTTCCTGTCATCTCTTCTTTATGATGATCTGGATTTATATCCTTTTATTATAACAAAATCAGTGGTTTTAAGTATAATATTTTCCATAAGTTTTGTGAATTGTTCCAGTAAATTAGTGGACCACATTGCAGTATCCTTATATATTATAGTGTTTTGCTGCTGTTCATAAGGTTTTTACTGTCTATTTCTTTTCAGAAGTAGACTGCTAGGTCCTTCTGCCTAGTCTGTCTTAGTCTGGAAGCTCAGCCGAATCCTGTCCATCATGGGTGACCCTGCTGGCAACTAAATACTGGTGGCATAGCTTCTAGCATCACAACAACATGCAAAACCCCACAGTATGACAAACCAATAAACAAGTGGGGGAAATATAATATTTTCCATGAGTTTTGTGAATTCTGCTGGTGAATTAATGGACCTCATCACATTGCCCTTAGCCCTAGGTATCTAAAATAAGAGTGAAAGTGCTGTGTTTATGGCTGGTGTCAGAAATGGTGGAGAAGTGGGGAGGCAAGAAGGTGATTAATCTTTGAACCTGGGAATTGGTTCTTTGCTGATTCTCATCCACAAAGTTGTTGTAGGTAGAATGTTTGGAAGATGGTGAATATAATTTAATGCAATTTTCAGAGTTTCAGCATTGAGTTTTCTTATGAATGTGGATTGAATTTTTTATTTCAAATACACATGCAAGTGTAGTATGTTGCTTTTCTTTTCCTGGCCTGCATGCTATCTTCTTTTCCTTAAGCATTTTTCATTCTTGTTATCTTAAGACTATTATTTTTTAATATTTTTTGTACTTTAAGTGACAGTTTACTATCCAGGTTGATCTGCCATATAAAACGCTGCCCCCACACAACTATGCAACTCTACTGCTCTCCAAACCCCGTGACAGCACACTCTTGCTTTCCACCCTGTACTTCCTGTGAAGATTCAGCCAACTTCTGTTCTCTTTCACCTTCTCATCTTGCCTGTAGACAAGAGCTTTTCAGACAGCTGAGAAACATATTCTTCATCAGCATCATTTTATATATTATAGTCAAGTTCAAACTTTATCTGGAAGGTTGGCTTTGGTACTATTTTAAGCTCTGAGCTAATAGTGAATTTAGGGGCCATGTCCTCAGGGGACCTGTGGTCTAACAAACCTGCAAGTGTGGTCCTTACCAGAATTCTAGTACCGCAAACCCATTTTTGTGTTCTTTATCAGGGCAAGACTACTTCTTTTGTAAAAGTCAACACCCTAATTTCTCGTTTTAGTGTTCATATGTTTCCACAAAGACCATGAAAATCTACTTGTGTGTCATTTGTACATTTGAGCGAAATGAGCACGCGCGTAAGATCACAACATGGAGAAAATTTGACAGAATTCCATAGCAGTTAGGGAAAGACATGAGCTGTAAGGGGATATTTTCCTCACAAGAAACCTCTGGGTGTGGTAGAACTGAACAGCATTGCAGATGTCCATCAACATATTCCATTGGGTTGTCTTCTGTTGTAAAAGACCACTTTAAAAGTGTTAAAAAGCAAAGTTGTCATGTTGAGGATACAGTGAGCCTGACATGCTATTTTCAATTGCCTCATAAACATGCTAAAGTTGGACAGTGAATAAGGAAGACCAAAGAATTGGTGTCTTTGAATTGCGCTGGTGGGAAAGAATATTGAATATACAGTTAGCCAGAAGGATTAACGAATCTGTTTTTGAAGAAGTACAGCCAGAATGCTCCTTAGAGTGAGGACGTCAAGAATCTGTCTTAAGCACTTTGAATATGTTATCCTGGAAAAAGACTTCATGACTGTCTGTGTATCAGTGAAAAAGACAGTGACCCTAAATGAGATGGATTGACACAGTGGTTGCTACAATAGGCTCAAAGGCTGCAGCATTATGATGATGGCACAGGATGAAGCCACAGTGTCACTGTGAGTCAGAACTGACTGAAGGGCACTTAAAAACAACATAGGCTGCAAAAGTTGGTGATTATGAGCTCCACAAACTGAAGTATTTATCTCAAGAGTTTTCCTGTTGAACAAATTCAATCAAAATGTTGAAAACTTACGAAAATATTCAGTGCCATTGTAGAATACTTACTTGACTTTCAAAACAGTTTGTCAAAACCCACAAAATATTATAAAATTTTGATGTCAGATAACAAAGAGAAAATAAAAATACTGACTTGCTAAAATGCATTTTTTAAATTCATCATCAGATTTGTCAAAACAAATGTTCTGGTTAAAATATTCTGTTTGTGTGCCTAAAATAGACTTGTACATTTGGAGACAATATAGCTCCTGTTTTTGTTGATGATCATGATTTCATTAGATACAAGTATAAACTATGAATGTCCTACAACTAGTTCCATCAGCATATTTTGCTATATTGAAGTTCTTATCATAAAAACATTGTCTTCACCCTGTATGTGTATATATTTGGTGCTGTCGAGTCAATTTTGACTCATAGCAACCTCATGTGACAGAGTAGAACTGCACCTATGGGGTTTTCTATGGTGTAAACTTTCTGGGAGTAGATTATCAGGTCTTTCTCCTATGGAGCTCCTAAGTATGTTTGAATAGCCAACAGTTTAGTTAACAGTTGAGTGCTTAAACACTGTGCCACCAAGAGTCCTTATCTCTACTGTAACACTACTGAAATTTGTATTTATGTGCTTCAATTTTAATTTATTTAGATTAATTTCAAGTAGCATTCACAATAACATCAAATGTTTTACCTTTCTTCTAAAAAACATTCAGAATCTGTTTTGATTACACGATTTGTGTGGAATGGTTGAACCATTATTATAATGAACCAAACTTCTTTTTGAAATAAAAAATAGCACTTCTGTTGCTTAAGTGTTTGCAAAGTTCTTCTAGGGTGTCAACAACTAGCAGCTATGATTTCATTTTCTCTAAAAGTGCATAAACCATGAAACAGAAAATTAATAAAATGTATTTCATAAAGTATCCTCTGATCAAAACAGAAAACCATGCTCCACTGGTTGATATATCAGTGGTAGATTTCCTGGGACACGAGTGGAATTTCATCTTCAAGTTTCTTCATTTGCAGCAGATTCTCTGTGCCCTGAGTATGGTCCTATCAGTATGTTCACAATTTTTCAAACTGCCAAGTAGGATATTTTAATCATGATACATTTAAGTTCTATCTCTTGACTCACTTTTGCTTCATTTTTCCCCCCTATTCTTGGGTAATACTGAAAGTACAGATTTTTTTGGAAACTAGCAAAGACAAATTTGAGTTGAGGTTTATAGGCTATATTAAATGATTTTAAGCCCCTTGTGTGTATAAGTTATTATATATTTTCCTGATGTAGAAATGACCTATAGTAATCTGTGGCCCATTGTTTGGATTCATCTGGTGTTATGCCATGGAAATGAAGGGCCAAAACTTTGTGAGCATGACCTATGTTACCAAGCACCAGAATTATGTGATGAGTGGAAGGAAACAAGTTTGGAATATAAGGAACAAAAACCAGGCTATGAAAAGTATCCCCATTATCCAGTGTGTAACATTGTACTAGAGGATTCAGTCTTAATTTACATCTAGTTCAGAATGGAAATGTAATCCAGTCCAGAAGGTACGAAGATATTCTTAATGTACATATCACATACAACATACCTGGCCAAAACTCAAATCTATGACCTTTTGGATAGTAGCTGTAGCTCTTAACTGCTGTATCACCCAGGTTTCTATGCAACACATGTATCTCATAATCTCTATGAATTACACAAAATAAAATAATTCTTTTAAAAAAGTATCATGCATGTGCATGAAGTTTCATGCAATTTTAATTTTAATGTGTCAGATCATGTCTTTGAGTATCTAATATATCTCTTCATGATGAGGAATGGGTTTTTCAGACAAAACAAAGTACCAAAATGCTACTATATGTAGTGATATGATTTAAGAAACAAATAGTTCATGGTCAAAACTTCTATTTTTATTCATCAGTTCATAGCTGATTAAAAAATTATGTGACTCAATTTAATATAGCAGCAATTTAAAAAATGCATTTGAATTATTCTTGTTGTATGCTGACTTGATGTCACTTGGCTGGCTTGGTTATGGTATAGCAAGATTATTTGTTCTTTCTGAATAGTTGATTGCACAAACATTATTATTATAATTTTATACTACACAATGAATTAGTAACTGTACTATGTTTCAAAATTTAGGAATATGCAGTGATTTTATTGTTCTGTAAGAATAGTCATTTTGTATCTGATTCTGTTTTCAAAATGTGGCTTTTTTCTTCTAAGAAGACCCTATCGTTTTATAGATTTCTGATCCCATAAAATCTAGATTCATTCCTTAAACTCTACAAACAATAAATATTTTAGTATCACTTTTCATACTTGTTTCTCTACAGCTGGACTGCACAGCCTCTATTTCCTGCTCTCTTTTATAACCTATTCTAGAATTTTATATAAACATGCATAAGCCATTATTATTCTGAGCAAACTAAGTATAAAAGCAGTCCACATAGAAGTAGTAGTAGCCTTATATTTCTATCAGTTTTTTCCAGTTGTATAATCCATTGCTGTTGAGTTGATTCTGACACACAGCAACCCTATAGGACAGTGTAGAATTGTCTTATAATGTTTCTAAAGAGTGTCTAGTGGATTTGAACTGATAACTAGTTAGCAGCCATAGCTCTTAAACATTGTGCCACCAAATCTTCCAGTTGTATAGTGAGAATGGAAATAGTATTTATTCTGCATTATTGTTTCTAGTTTTAATTGGAATAGAACTATTTTGCACCTTAAATTCCAATTTAATATACTTTGCTATAATATTTTTCTTGTGTTTATTTATCTGTTTATATACACTGAGTGCTTTTGGATTAGCAGCTCTAACGGCTCCAACTTCTCTGACTCAATTTCTCCTTTTTTGTGTTTGTACTCAATCTCTGATAATTTCAGATAGGGTTCGTCATCTAGGAACTTTTTGTTTCTTTATCTTGGGAGTTTTCCAGAGCCATGGCAGACTGTTTCTTTAAATGATCAGCACTGGTTTGTTGCCTTTGGGCCATCTAGGGATGTTTAGATTTTTTGGTGTTACCTCAACAGGAGCTGAGGCATAGTTCTAACACAGGAGTTAGTCACCAGCCACCTCTGTGTACTCCAGTAACTGGCCCCAGTGGACTCTCTAGGGTGACAGACTCCACCTCCTGGTTGGCAAAGATGGCACCCTACTCATGGAGTCACTGGGGAACCATCAACCAATCCTATGATGTGGGTCAGTAAAGACTGCAGAGATGCCACCAGGCTGTTCAGCAATTATTTTTCCAGGCAGTCTTATTTTAAAACACTGGGAGCTCACTGACAGCTACCAGTTAGTCAGGCTGTCAGGTGTGGCAGGCCCTGTCCAGCCTTATGGCTAACAACAGAAGCACCTCTTTGGCCGTCCTCAGATGCTATGACATAGTTCAAAGTAAGATTAGTTTAGTTTCTCTGGTGTTACTTGAAAGAATCAAGTAAAACACGAATCATTCTTCCCTTACCTTTATTTTTCCACTATCTTCAACACATAAAATAGGAAAGTATTATACTATCAGGTCTTCTGGATTATTGGATGAATACAAGGTTATGCTATAGTAAAGCAAGTTGGAATCATAATTTTACTTAAAAATCTCCCTTTTTTAAATCTCCTTTGTAATGTAAGGAGCCATGGTAACCAGAGGTTAAGAGCTGAGCTGGCAACAAAAAGGTTAGCAGCTCGATGCCACCAGCCACTCTTTGGAAATCCTGTGGGATCATTCTGCTCTGTCCTATAGGATTGCTATGAACCAAAATCAACTCAGTAGCTATGGACACAGGGTTTGTGATATAACAGGCATTGTCTTTCAAGTGAATTAATATGAATTTAGCAATGTGATTGTCTTAGGATAGATTTTCTAGAGAAGAAAAACCACTGCAGCACGTGCAGGCATGTGCACACATGCACACACACACACACGCACACGCTCACAAGGACTACCAATTAAGTTTTCAAACTCATCCTAGAAAAGGTGCTACATAACTCATTGCTGAATATCACTACAGTCATCTTTCTTTGAAGTACTCCCTTTTGGAAATGATGTACTGATGCCAGTGCCTAGTCCACCTTTCAAAGCAATTTTGGAAAGAGAGATAGAAATAGAAAATTTCAAGAAAATGTCCCACTCAGTTATGGAGGCTTGACAGTCTCAAAGCCATGAGTCAGGCATCAGGCTGGAGGCTTCTTTTGACTCACATGGATGCACTAGCTGAAGAAACAAAAATTGATGGGTCAGATGGCAGGCTGCTTGCTCAAGTCCCAAGAACTAGAGGTCAATAGATGACAAGTTGGAGGATAGAGACAGAGACAGAAAGACAGAGACAGAGAAAGCTTTGATAGAAATTCCATATACTTCACATGCAGACCACCATATAGGTAAGGAAACTCCCCCTGTATCAGGTCACAAAAAGGATGATAATTAGGTAAAACCAACACATATCATTACGTGCAGTGGGTGTTTTCATTTGTTTTATTTTGTATTGAATAAAGACATTGCCTGAAATGATGTGGTGATTGTATATGAACTCTTTCTTTTCTTTTTTATTTGCTCAAGTACCAAGAAATTCATGATTTTTCTGGAACCATTTATTTGAGGGTTTGTTCTCATTGCTGAGTGGAAGCTGAAAGACCTCTGTTTCTTCCTCATGGGCATCTTCTTGGAAGTGTTCTCCTCTCCAAACCCTTTCTTAGGAAGTATTTAATTAGGTATTCAAATATGCTGTCTCTTACTTTTCTATAACATTGTATACTTAGTATATATTAAAATTGCTCTTTTCATTAATGTGATCTATTTGAATGATCCTTTTATTTAAATACACTAATTCCCAAAAGATAATAAATGAGTTACAAAATGCTCAAATGTATCATCAGAATCTTTCAGTAATTTTTTTTTTCATTTTTATAGTGCATTCTTTCACAAGTTACATGGACTCTGGCAGTAGCCACATAGTCTCCACTGTTTCCTTGAAGTCATTATGTGGTCTAGTTCACTTTCCATACATTTCTCCTTGCCTTCAAAGAGAAAAGATTATGGTGAGTTCTAGGCATAAGTGAACATTCAGGGTTGTGTTCTCTCACTATACATAATCAGTGTATGCTGACGAGCAAAACTATATGAAGAAGAGTGCAGCATCATTAATGGAGGAAGACATACATAACTTGTCATATACAAATAAAACAACCTTGTTTGCTGAAAGTGAAGAAAACTTGAAGTACTTATTGAAGAAGACTAAAGACTACAACCCTCAGTACAGATTGCACCGCAGCATAAAGAACACAAAAATCCACATAACTGGACCACTAAGTGACATCACAACAAATGGAGAAAAGATTGAAATTGTGAAGAATTTCATTTTAGTTGGATCCGCAATCAGTGCTCATGGAAGCAGCAGACAAGAAATTAAATGACAAATTGTACTGCGTAAACTTGCTGCAGAAGACTGCTTTAAAGTGTTAAAAAGCAAAGATGTAATTTTGATGACTAACGAATACCAGAAGCGGCAGACCCAAACCATGGTGTTTGCAACCACTTCATATGCATGGGAAAGATGAACCATGAATAAGGAAGACTGAAGATGAATTGACGTCTCTGGATTTTGGTGTTGAGGATGACCCGACTCAACGACACTGGGTTTTTGGGTGTACACAAAATATATTATTCAGAACAAGCCATGATCTAGAGAACTTGGTATAATTTACAGTTAAAATTAATAAGGCAGGAACTGGAGCCTAAAAAAGTGACATTGGTATTGGTAAAGGAAATTACTATCTAATCAATTCACATTTTATACTGCACTGGATGCATAACATCAATTTTTTTGTATGATTGTTTAATACACACACATAAGCGAATACTGAGTATACTTCTAAAAGAATTAACATATCTATCTTGGAAGAAGTACAGCCAAAATGTTTCTCAGAAAGGAAGATCACCAGACTTTGTCTCACGTATTTTGGAAATGTTGTCAGGAAGAACCAGTCCACGAATAAGGGCACCATGCTTGGTAAAGTACAGGATCAGGTGAAAGAATAAGATCCTCAGGATTGCTTTGAGTTGGAGCAGATCCTTTGGCAATGAACAAGGAATATTTTTAAAGCCAACTTTTGATATGCTTTTCATTACAATGTCATCAAACTTGAACATGTAAAATTCTGATGGATAGAGACAACTTTGAAGACTTGGGAACTGAAGCATAGAACTCTTTTCATTTTTGCAGACAGATTTCTGGAGAAGGTATTCAAATGCATGTTCTATAATACATCAGTTGGATTGTAAAATGAAATTATATAGAAAGAGCTACTTATTGGTTGAAGCAAATCAAAGGACTACAGAGGATTTTCCAGAAAAAGAGGAGAACTTAGAGAAAGAGCTTAATGGGCAAGGAAATTTATAGATTCAAGCCATCAGGGATAAGCTATCAGGTAAGTCCGTCTGCGAGTAACAGCATCTCATCCATTAGGCATGAGTTTAGAGTGAACTAAGTTCTTCACAGGGTAGGAAACTAAAAATTAGAAAGAAAAAGCCATAATCTAGATAATTTGATATAATTTAAAGTTAATAAGGCAGGAAGTGAAGCCTAGAAAAATGACATTGGTATTTGGAAAGGAAAGTTCTATCTAATCAAGTCACCTCCTGTGTTGCACTGAAACATAACGTGAATTTCTTTTTGTTAAACACACACACACATAAGCACTCAAACATAACTCATACAATCATATGTAGTATGTTACTATATCCCTTCTTTAAGCTTACATTAGGAAAGTTTAAGTACCATGACAAAGCCCTGTAAGTAAATAGGCTCATTGAATGAAGATTTAGTGTTTTTAAATAGATATACATAAAAATGCTAAATACTAATGAACTTTCAGAAATTGTGGCTGAATCTTGTAAATCTTCCTATGTGTAACTGCATTTTTGTATTGTGGTTAAGTGAAAGCATAAAGTCCTAATTAATTTTTCATGCCCACCTATCTGTAACTCTTTCTGCACTCCTTGCCCAGTGACAGCACACTCCTCCTTTGCATTCTATATTTATCCTAACCTCTTAAAAAATTCCTGTCCCCTCCTCTCCACCCTCTTCTCTCCCATCTAGAAAGAGACCATTAGGACCGCATCCTATAAATGCATAGAGTCATAAAATATACGTACCACATGGTCACATTGTGTCCCCGAATCCAGTCCATTTTTGTACAAAGAGTTGACCTCAGCAGTGTTTTCTGGACAGAGGCAACAGCAGATCAAGGCACCACACTCCCGGGGGATTCCTCAGGTGATCGGACCGTCAGTTGTGTTCTTTTAGCAGAATTTTTGTGCTGCACCCCTGTTTTTCTCATGCTGCTACAGGGAGTCAACATTGTGTACCTCACCATGGCTGTCTTTGGTGGTAGCTGGGCATCATCTGGTTTTTCTGGTCATGTGTTAATAGTCTCCCATTCACATGGGTCCTTTTTTCTCCTGATCTCTTTTTTCCTTGTGTGTTTATTATTCTCCATGATCATCTTTTTTGACTGAGTTGGGAATATTTGATGTACCTCAGATGGCAGCTTGCTAGTTCTTAAGACCCCAGACACCACTAACCAATATGGGGTGCAGAAGACTGTCTCTTTGCAATAAGCTACTTATGCCAATTGGCCTTGGTGTCGCCTGAGAGTGTCCCCCGAGTGTCCCCTGCACCTGCCCCTGTTACTCTATCCTTGCAGCATTGAGTTGAGATTAGCAGAGTTTTCAGCTTATGGTGAAGTCCAGTTAAGCTGATCTACTTCATATTGCGTACTGTCACTGCATTCACCTAACCAAATTTCTATCAAACATCTAATCTATGTCTAACCCTTTGCCTCCCTCACCATCCTAGTAGCCATCAAAGAGTCTTTTCTTCTGTACATAAGTCTATTATTAAGTCCTTATAGTAGGAGTCTCAAAAAATATTTCTTCTTTTGTCACTGACTTATTTCAGTCAGCATAATGTCTTCCAACTGAAACCAGGTTATGAGATGCTTAATAAAATCATCATTGTTCTTTACCATTGCATAGTGTTCCATTGAGTATATGTAACATAGTTTGTTCATTCACTCATCATTTGATGGCCATCCTGGTTGATTCCATCCTCCTGCTATTATGGACTGTGATGCAATAAACATTCACGTACATGTGTCTGTTCATGTGACAGCCTTATCTGTCAGATATATTCTGAGCAATGGGACTACTGGATCAAATAGTGTATCTATTTCCAGCTTTTAAGGAATCACCAAATTGTTTTCCAAAGAGATTTTACCATTTGCAATCCCATCAGGAGTGAAGGAGAGTTCCTATCTATCTACAGCCTTTCAAACACTTGTTTTGTGTTTTTTGAATTATGTCCAACCTTATTGGGGTGAGTTGGTATCTCACTGTAGTTTTGATTTGGATTTCTCAGATAGTTAATGATCGTGAGCATTTCCCCCTGTTTCTTTTGGCTGCCTGGATGCTCTCTTTGGTAAAGTGTCTGCACATCTCCTTTGCCCACTGTTTAATTGTGTTCTTTACCTTTTTTTGGTTGACATTTTACAGTACCCTGTAGATTGTGGGAAAAAAAAAAACTATAGTTATCAAATACTTTTTCGCATTCTGTAGGTGGTCACTCAATACTTCTGATAAAGTCTTAGGATGAACAAAAGTGTCTGATTTTTTAGTAGTTGCCATTTATCTACTTCCTCTTCTCTTGCTCGTGCTTTGTCAAATATTGGTCTGTCTAAGCTGTGTATTAGAACTTCCAGTGTTGACCTCTTTTTTTTGTTTGTTTGCATGATCTTTATCACTTAGGTTTCATATTTAGGTCTTTGATCCATTTTGAGTTAGTTTTTGTATAAGGTGTTTCAGTTTCTGTGAGTATAGACATCCAATTTTGCCAACAGCATTTGTTAAAAACACTGTTTTAACCCCAGTTTACAATATTAGGCCCTTTGTTGAGTATCAACTGTTCACAGGAGGATGGTGACATTCCTGAGGTCTCAACTCTGTTCCATTGGCCTATATGGCTCTTTTTGTACCAGTAGCAGGCTGTTTTTACTACTGTGGCAGTGTCATAGGTTCTCAGGTCAGGCAGTGTGAGGCCTCCCACTGTGTTCCTGTTCTTCAGTAGTGCTTTACTTTTCCAGAATTTCTTCCCGTTCCAAAGTTGGTGATTTGTTTCTCCATCTCATTAAAAAATGACTGTGGATTTTGTCTTGGGATTGCATTGTATATTTAGATTGCTTTGGGCAAAATAGACAGTTTCACAATGTTAAGTCTTCCTATCCATTAGCAGGGTAGATTTCTCCATTTATGTAAGTCTCTTTTGGTTTCTCACAGTAAAATCTTGTGGTTCTTTCTGTATAGGTCTCTTATTTCTCTAGCTAGATTTATTCCTAAGTATTTAATCTTCTTGGGGGCTCTAGTAAATGGTATTGATTGAATGATTTCTTCTTTAATGTTCTCTTTGTTGGTATAAAGGAATTCTACTGATTTACTTACATGTATCTTATGTCTTGATACTTTGCTGAACTTTCTATTAGTTTGAGTAGTTTACTTATGGATTCTTCAGGATTCTCTGCATATATAATCACATCAGCTGCAAATGGGGAGCTTGTTATGTCTTTCCTGATGGAAAGACTCTTTATTTCTGTCTTGTCTAACTGCTCTGGATAGAACCTCTAGTACAATGTTGAATAGAAATGGCGAGAGTGGGTGTTCTTGTCTAGTTCCCATTCTCAAAGGGAATTGTTTCAGTCTCTATTCTTGATGATGTAGTCGGTTGGGTTTCATAGATGCCCCTTTTCGTGTTGAGAAATTTCCCCTCTATTCCTATTTCTCTGAGAGTATTTAGCATGAATGGGTATTGGAGATTGTTGCTGCGTCTGGCACCCCAGTGACTGGCACTAGGAAGGGTCCAAGGCCGAGAGGGACAGGAAAGAGTGTGAGAAAACTCACTCACATGAGAAACACATCACACAAGATAAAGTTGAGGCCAGGTGGCACCAAGGTCTCTGAGAGAGAACAATGGCCACTGATCCTCTTCTACAAGCTTTATTTATATACTTAACACGTAGGAAGACAATAGGGTGGCACACACTGCCAAAGATGGTCATGATCTTTATAGGATGTTTTTGGATTGGTTACAGAACACACTGAGGTCTTGTCTTCAAACAAAAGACAAGAACAAGGAAATAGTTTAGCCTGAGCTTATTGTTCTGCAAACAGTTACAAGGAAATAGTTTAGCCTGAGCTTATTATTCTGCAAACAGTTTTAAGGCACCAAGCAGAGAAGTACAAACATGGGGAGAGGGAGAGGAGAGGGCAAGGGGGTTAGGACACAGTAGCTTCCAGCTCACAACAGTTTGTCACATTCCCTTTCTGTATCAAATGACCAAACCTGGCGATTTTTACTCTTTGTGGTTGATCCCATTAATTGTTTTACTGATTTTAACCAGTCTTGCATCCCTGGTGTGATTCCAACTTGGTTATCATGAATTATTTTCTTGATATGTTGTTGAGTTCTATTGGCTAGGATTTTGTTGAAGATATTTGCATCTAGGTTCATTACTTCTCTGTAATTTTATTTTATTTTTTTTGTGGGATCTTTCCTTGGCTTTGGTATCAGGCTTATGATGTCTTCACAGCATGAACTTGAGTGTATTCCATCACTTTCTATGTTGTGAAATACTTTCAGAGTACTGGAGTTAACTTTTCTCTAAATGTTTGGTAGAATTTTGGGGTGAAGACATCTGGGACTTGACTGTTCTTTATCTGGTAGTATTTTTGATGACCTTTTCAATCTCTTCTTTTGTGATGTGTTTCTTAAGTTGTTCTTATTCTCCATAGGATAATTTTGGTAGGTGATATGAATCTAGAAATTTTTCCATTTCCTCTAGGTTTTCAAATCTGTTAGAGTACAGTCTTTCATGGTGTTCTGTTATGAAACATTTGATTTCAGTTGGGTCTGTTGTGACACCTCTCATCTCATTTCTTGTTCAGGTTGTGTCTCTCCTTTTTTTGTGAGTTTAGTCAATTTTTTATCAATTTTGTTGATCTTTTCAAAGAAACAGCTTTTGTTTTTGTTAAGCTTTTCAATTGCTATTCTATTCTCTAATTCATTTAGTTCTGCTCTAATCTTTGTTATCTGTTTTCTTCTGGTGACTGAGGAGTTCCTGTTGCTCTCTTTCTACTTCTTCAAGTTGTAGGGTTAATTCTTTGATTTGAGTCCTTTTTTCCCTTCCAGATATGTGCATTTATAGAGATAAATTGACCTCTGAGTACTGCTTTTGCTGTATCCCATAGGTTATGGCAGAATGTGTTTTCTTTCTCATTTGACTCCATAAATTTATTTAGTCCTTAATTTCTTCTATAACTCACCAATTTTTGACCAAGATGTTGTTCAGTCTCCATGAGTTCAAATTTCTAGCTATGTTTTCTCTTCTACTGATTTCAACATTTCTGGCTTTGCAACAATTCAGTGGTTTGGATTTTGTTGAGACTTGCTTTATGTCCTAACCCAGTGTCTACTATGGAAAATGTTCCATGCCTATTGGAAAAGAAAATGCACTCATCTGTTGATGGGTAAAAAGTTCTGTATATGTTCATGGGGTCCAGTTGGTCGATTGTCACAATACTATCTTTCTGTATCTTTACTCAGCTCTTTTCTGGGTGACCTGTCCATTACTGAAAGTGGAGTGTTAAAATCTCCAACTATTATCATGGAATAATGTGTCTCATTTTTAAGTGTTGTCAGTGTTTTTTTCAATGTATTTAGATGCCCTAGTTATGTACCCATAAATATTTAATATTGCTATGTCCAGCTTACGTATTGAACCTTTCAGCAATAAACAGTGACCATTCTTGTCCATGATGGTAGATTTTACATTAAAGTCTGTTTTATCTGAGATTAGCATTGACACCCTGGCTCTTTGTATGTTCTTGGCTTGGTGTATATATTTCCATTATTTAATTTTCGGTTTGTTCAAGTCTTTCAATTTAAGTGGTGTTTCTTGTAAGCATCATATAGATGGATCATGTCTTTAGATCCATGATATCACTTGCTGTTTCTTCATTGGAGCCTTTAGTCTGTTTATATTCAGTTTAAGTATTAACAGATATGAATTTAGTGCTGTCATTTTGATGTATTTATTTATGTGTTGTTGATGTTTTCCTTGTTCCTCTAATGATCTCTTGTGGGTCTTTCTTCTCTATGGGATGACTTTTCATCTTTTTCATTGTTGGTTTCATGTATGCTTGTTTCATGTAATATGCTTCTTTGTTTTGATATGTCACATTGTTATTTTCCTTTGTGGCTATCCCTATGATCCCCCTTACTATTCTAAGTTTAAACCAGACTTTAATTTCTGCATATCTTTTTAATTTCCTCTCCATCTGAAAGAGTGACAACTACCGTAATGTATCTCTGTTTATAGTGTGATGATGTCATAGTTTTCATAACACAATCACTGTTTCCCTTCTTTTGATATTGTAGCTTTGATTGAGCTTTGTGACTTCCCTAACCAAGTAAGATTCTGGATGCTGTGTTGTGCATTGACTACTTAAGTATACACTTAATGCTTTTGTTTTTCTAAGCAAAGATCTTCTTTCAGTATTTCCTGTAGTTTTGGTTTACTTTTTGCATAGTCTTTAAAGTTTCTGTTGGTCCACTTATGTCTAATTTCATTTCGCGTTTGAGAGATGATTTTGCAGGATACATATTTGTTGGTTAGAAGCTTTTCTCCTTCAAGGACTTAAATGTGTCATCCCACTGCCTCCTGGCCAACATTGTTTCTGACAAGAAGTCAGACAAAAGCTTATGAAGCTTGCCTATGAGTGTTAGCTTTTATTAAGCCTTGCTACCTTTAAGAGGCTCTGTTTATGTTTCATTTTATTCAGTTTGACTATAACATGTCTTAGTGTCTTTCTTTTGGAGGCTATTTTCTGTGATGTTTGGTACAGATCTTGGAAATCTATGTTCTCTTTTTTCATAATTTCAGGGAAGTTTTCTATCTGTTACTCTATAGCAATGCTCTCTATATTTTCAGTTATCCCTCCTTCTAAGGAACTCAGTTATTTGTAGATTACCCCTCTTAATAGAGTCCCACATGTTTCTTAATGCTTCTTCTTTTTTCTTATTTCTTTTCTCTGATTTCTTCTCATAAATGCTGGTGTCAGTTGCTCTATCCTTAAGCTGACTAACTCTGACTTCCGTCTCCTCAGTTCTGCTCTTTTGGCTTTGGATTGATGTTTTAGTCAGCTAGTGCTGCTCTAACAGAAATACCACAGAGTGGATGGCTTTAAAAAAGGAAGGTTTATTCTTACACAGTCTTGTAGGCCATAACTCCAAATTCAGGATGTCTGCTCCAAGGGAAGACTTTCCCCTTCATTGGCTCTGGAGGAAAGTCTGGTATTATACCAGTCTTTGTCCAGGGAGAATCTTGGGACAGGAACCTCAGGTCTGAAGGACATATTTTTCTCCCGGTTCTGTTTTCTTGATGGTGTGAGGTTCCTAATCCTCTGCTTGCTTCCCTTTCCTTTTATCTCTTGCAAGATGAAAAGATTAAGGGTGGTACAAGCCACACTCCAGTAAATCTCCCATTATGGTGGAGCAGGGAGGTGATCTGAAGAGATTTATAGAACCACCCTAAACTTTTAACATACAGCACAGCAAAATCACAAAATGGAGCACAATTGTAAAATACAGGGAATCATGATCACATGGATACACCTATTTTGGGGGGAACACAATTCAATCCATGACAACTGAATTGTCTAATTCTGTAACTTTATTACCGGTCTGCTGGACTTCTGATCATTGATGTTCCATCAGTTCAAATAGTTTCATTTTGTTCTGCTGGGGTTTTTTTTGTTGTTGTTGTTGTTTGTTTGTTTATTCTCTAGGAGGGCTGTCTATATAATTCTTTTGTCCTCGACCTCCAATAGTTTCAGAAAGCCTTCTTCGTCTGGGAAGATTTTTGATTCCCTGTTTTAGGAGTTTTCTGGATCCGTGATCGACTGTTTCTTTAAGGCATTAGCTATGGTTTGTTGCCTTTGTGCTAGAACCTGTTTTATTTGTCTGGTGTTTCCTCAGCAAGAGATGAGGCATAGTTCTAAGAGGAAAGCTGGTTGCCACCTGCCTCTGTGTACTTCAGTGATTGGCCCAGGTGGACTCTCTGGGGCAGTAGGCTCTGCCTCCTGGCTGGCAAGGATGGCACTGTACTTTTAGAGTCACTGGGGGCTATCAACCAATGCTATGATCTGGTCAATGAAGAGTGGAGGAGAATCTGCCTCTCTGCTCAGCTGTCAGTTTCCAGGTGGCCTTATCTTTAAAAAGTACTTTACTGCTAAGAAAAGAGCTGTTCAACAGCTGCTGAAATCAGTCTGGCCTCACATATGGCAGGCTTTGCCTTCTGGCTGACAATGAAAGAATCTCATAGGCCATCCCCAGATACCATGATGTGGTTCAAAGTAGGTAAGGGTTGCAGCCTTACTGCTGTCCTCTTCCAGGCTCCATTCATACCTCCAGGCACCACTGTCCTAACACAGGTGTTCTGCTGGAGAAGCCCCTGTAACTCTGTCTTTCAGCTAACTAAGACGATGTCCTGCCTGAGCTGGCATGCCTGCCGCAAAACAGCAGAATTGATGGTGCAGCTCATAAATGGGAAGGTGGAGGGGCAGTTGTGCCCCCAGTCTGCAGCCAGGTTCTCAATATGTAGCTATCCCAAGAACAGTCTCTCCACTGCACCATATGCTATTTACTTAAGCATTGCAGTTCAGCATATTAGTGGCTCATGCCCAGCTCCCATCTCCTGGATAGCAAAGAAGGGTCAGCACCTGCAGTCTTCACAGTGAGTCAGTAGAAGCTGAACTGAGCATGCCACAGCCTGGTCTTGGAAAGAGGTAGTTACTCCCTTATACAGATGGCTAATCCAATCTCTCAACCTTATGCCAGATCTTAGTGCTCCACGGATGTCCACACTGCTCCATTTGATTAGAATTGCAGGCCTTAGTTCTCAGAGGGAATTGAAGAGATGTGTGTCTTCTCTGACATCTTCACCCTGCTGCATAACAATTTTTTTAAAGGGTTGAAATAAGGTTTAGAAGAAACTATCATTTTCCATTTTGGGATAGTCATGTGTTGCTACATGTCGACAATAACAATGTGTACAAAAGATTGTATTTGATTTGGATGATATATGAACAGTATTTAAACAGGCAGTCTGTGGGTTATGAACATTTGACCTACATACGATCCATAGTTACAAATCAATTGCCTTAAACTGTATTGCATTGAAAGTCTGAGGTATACACAATGGTTTCTAATAACAAATGGCATTACTTTTCAACTTGCAGCAGACATTGTTATTACTGTATTACTATGTTATAGATATTCTAGTGTTTCCTTTAAGTTTTTATGCATAGAAAGGCATACTATATAATCTCATGGGATCACTGACATACATGTGGCTAGATGTTGCCTGAATAGACATTATATGACACATAATTGTATGTTATTACATAATATACATTATTAGTTAAGTATTGGCCTACTTTTTCCCCTTGGATGGTGTATATATAACTATGATATCAAATGTGTTGCCACTGATCTCAATATTTGGCCAGTCTACATAATTTTCAATCTTTTCTCAATCTGTTTGTACTTTTACTTAGATTCACTGTTTATTGTATACCTACCACATCTCCATCAATTTGTTGTACTGTGGTGGCTTGCATGCTTCTGTAGTACTGGAAGCTTTGCTTCCAGTATTTCAAATAACAATATGTTATCCTTGGTGGACAGTTTTCAGTGGAGCTTCCAAGCTAAGTTCTAAGTATTAAAAAAGGAGAAGGTAAAATCATTCCCTGGGATTCACTTTGAATCTAAGCAATCAATGCTAGGTGTAAATCATAATGTAATTTTAAACTAAATTAGTTTATCTAAAAATGATTGTTACTCTTAATGAAATAATATTATACTATGGAACTAATGGAGCCATGGTTGCATAATTGTTAAGAGCTTGACTGATAACCAAAATGCCAGCAGTTTGAATTCATTGTCCACTACTTAAAAACCCTGTAGGGCAATTCTACTTTGTCTTAGAGGTTCACTACCATTTGGAATCAACTCAATGACTATGAAGCTTTTTGATACAAAACTCATAAAACTTCATTTTTTTAATTTTAATTTTAATTTTTTTGTTTGATATGATTAAGTGAAAATGTACATTCCCATATAAATTTACATGCCCACCTATATGCAGCTTCCACTGCTCTCCCTGTCCAGTGACAGCACACTATTCTTCTCTGCTCCATACGTGTCTCATCCTCCCAACAGTCTCCTGTCCTGAACAACATTAAGTGGACTTCAGCATAAAACTTCAAAACTAAATACTGCGTATGTAGTGAGGCAGCACACGTCCTTTATGAGTTCTGCCATTGGATTACTTTACATAGGATAAATTTTTAAAAGTTTGAACAGTATAAAAAACTGATTTTCAATGATGCTATATATCTTTTCTTTGGCTGATTAGCTACTTACATTATTTATAGTCCTGAGTTTGTGATGGAAACATAGGTTAAGAGTCATGAATAATTATGCCTCAGTTCACAAGGCAGCTAATACATCACTATGATTCGCTCACTATTTTTAAACTTACCTGTGAACCAATAGTGTCAGAGCTGAATTATTTCTGATACTGAATCTATTTTTGAACTGCAAAGGTTAAAATTCAGGTGTAATTTATTTGACACCAACATCATGGTGTTAGAACACCAAGCGATCTGTGCAAATTACAACCATAAATATACTTTAGATTCTGCTCTGCAGTCCTGCTATGAAGCTCTCTGTTCTCTTTCTTACTTCCTCCAGGAGATTCCTTAATATAAGAGTGCTGATGGCATTGTAGTCTCTCAGATCCTATGATTTTTGTGAACAAAGTTCTTGTTTTTTCCTCTTTTGTAGTTTCATTCAGCTGGAATTTTAATCTTTGAACAGTTGAATTTGAACAATATGATGCGTGCTCCATTACTTTAGGCAAGTATTTCAGATCAGAAAACCACTCAACACTTCATAGAGGTACCAAAGAGAGCTTGATCTCTCTCCTAGTTAAAGGAAATGTGAGTCGCTGAAACCTTTACTTTTCTAAATCTTCAAGCTCTATTTGAAGTCTGGAATATAAACTCTTCCCAGCTTATCTCATTTAAGCAGACAGGTTTCACTGACAGCAGGTTATCAAGAGGCATGTACACATAGATGAATGCAAATATGAAAAGTAAGGATATACTCACTGTGTCAGAATGGTAGAATATCAGAGGTAGTGTATTCAGTGGGAATTTCTCTTGAATTATCTTAAATGTAAATGAGTAAATATCATTAAGCCTAAGGATACTGACAGCAGGAGTCTCTGAAATGCCATTATATCCTCCCTAATATTAGATATGACCTAACAGCCTTGGGACTGTATTAAAAGCTTAATCTTTATATCTCACACCTCACCAACAGATAAATGAGAATTTTTGGCTTCCATTTTCTTTTCTCTGTTTTTTGGTCTTAAAGGAAAAAGTCAGTAAGCAACATTTCCCTTAATTTAGTGCTTACTTTTTTGCCAATTTATAAATAGTACTGTATTTGATCGATTTTAAAGTTTAAAAAAAATCACTTAAGAATTTTTAATGTATGTATGAAATTATACAATAAATAAATTTTAATAAATATAAATAAAACCACATGATATAAAATAGTAGTAACAACATAATAGTAGTAACAACATATTTACCTAATAAACAAGTAAGTATCCAAATACTGTGTACAAAACTCATTTCAATATGAATTATTTTCAATTAACCTGAGAAATTTAGCATTTGAAGGTGTATAGTGAAGAGTGAAAAACTATATCAATTAAGATTTAAGCAATAAAATTAAACAATGTAAATATGGAAACACTGGTTTTCTGAGAAGCATTAAGTTTTGTCTAAACTAAAAAAGTTATCAGGAAAATGAAGATAAATTACCTTATTGAAAAAAAAAGTTACATGTCATTTCAATGACTAAGTTTATAATTTGTGTTCAATAGGAACATTAAGAAGGAGAACAGGATTTCAGAGAGTGACACCTTCGTGGGGGGATGGGTTTTTCTTCTCTACTTTAAATACTGTAGTATAACTTTGATTCCCTGAAGTAAATAATGAAAGTTCTATTATCCAACATGTTTGTAAAACTCAGTTAATGACTATATCAAATTGGAGTACTGCTTGTTTAAAATTTGCATTTTAGGAATAACAATATTATAGCTTTCTGTGATAAGACATATAAAAACTTTACTCCATTTAAATGTAAATTTTAATCATCACTGTTGTCCCTTTTATTTTTTTAATTTTTCATAGGACTGAAATTATATGTAAGTCTGACAAAGAAATTCTATAGCCTTTGTTTGCCATGGTTTTCCTAAACCACATTCCTCTGAGCAACAGTTGCTCATCAAGTAGTGACAATGAAATCAACATTGTCAATTATCATGCCATACTCTCCACTTTTTGGGAAAACTGATACCTTAAGTTGGATTATCTAGAGAAGCAAAGTCCAGTGAAACATACAAATATAAGGCCTGACAATTAAGTTTGTGAACTCATCCTAGAAAAAGTGCAATAATGAAGGATGTTATGAGGAAAACATTAAATGACACAGGAAACACTAAAAGAAGATGGAAAAAATATACAGGTGTCACTGTACAAAAAAAAAATTGGCTGACAGTCATGTTTCATGAGACAGTTGTTTGTAGAAATGCCAAGGAGGGAATGGTGGGTTAAAACTGCCACCCTTTTTGGTTATCAGCCATAATGTAACCACTATGACGCCAAAACTCCATATATATAAGTACATACTAGTATATATATGTGTGTGTGTTTATGTACATACACATATTTACATTGATATGTTTATATCAATGAAACAGCTCATGTGGTTGTAGAGGCTGGAAAGTCCCAAGTCTGTAGGTCAGACTGGAGGCTTCTCTTAATTCATGTAGCTGTGGGGGCTTGCCTACCAAGTTCAACAAACCAGGCATCAGGTCTCTTTTTCACAGACTGTAGAGGCTTACAAGTCCCAAGATCAGCAGGTCAGCAGCTAGCTTAAGTCCCAAGAACTGGAAGATAAGTGCATGAGAGCCAGCTGTGGGTTCCAAAGCTAATACAAGTCAATGAGCTTTGCCAGGAAATTCACATATATTGGATGCAGACCACAACCTCAAGGAAACTCTCTTTCAACTGATTAGCTTCTTATAATAGCCGTCATATGGAGGTATTCACATTATTACAAAGCTACCAAACTATATCAGACTTGCCAAACCACTGATAATCAAACTACCCAAGATAACACACAACCTTAACCACAGCAACTGGGTTATGTTTTGCAGTGCCTTCTTCAAATCTTCACCTGGAATCACTGTCAGAGAAAACGAAAGTATACATGTGTGTAACCATTTTCATTGTTTAAAAAACACTATTGTCAAATTGTATAATTTAAAATGTATTACCCTTAAAGAAAACTTCTTTGTTACAAACATTTTAGTGCTACTATTCAGTTAGTATCAACAGTTACTAAATTTTAAATGTTTTACTAGATGCTAGAGATACAAATGTAAAAAGACGTAATTATCTTTTTGTTCAAGAAAACACTTACATAATTAAAGACTGCTAACAGTCACAGTTTTAGTCAGCTAGTGATACCCTAACAGAAATACTACAAGTGGATGGCTTTAACAAAGGAATGTTTACTCTAACACAGTCTGGTAAGCTACAAGCCCGATTCAGGGCATCCATTGCAAGGAAAGGCTTTCCCTCTGCTGGGTATGGGGGAAAGTCTTTGTGTTCTAACAGTCTTTGGTCAGGAAGCATCTTGGTGCAGTAACCTCTGATGTGAAGGATGCACTGTACTCACAGTGCTGCTTTCTTGATGGTGTGAGGTTCCCAACTTTGTGCTTGCTTCCCTTTTCTTTTATCTCTTTGAGATAATAGGATAAAGGGTGGTACAAGCCACACTCCAGCAAAACTTCCTTTACATTGGAGCAGGCAGGTGATCTCATGAAAGTCACCAAATGCTGTATGGAAGAGATAAGCACAGAGCAACATAAAGCTAAGTTGTAAATGAATTGCTGAAGTTTAAGCAGAACTAACTTTATGTCCCGTAGTGAATAAAGTACACATAATAGTTGGTGGAGCAACAGAGTAGGACTCACCAAACTTTTAATCTGCTTATCCATGCATCTCCTCCTCACTGTATCTTGTTACTCAACATTTCACATTTATGACAATAATGAAAATCTACTATCCAACCATTTTGCACATCAACAATCTATGTCTGGCAGTAATGAAAGCCCAGGTGTGAGGTGACAGAAAAACTGACTGTGATGGTTAAGGTTTTATGTCACCTTTGATGGGCCATAATTGTCAGTGATTTGACAGTTATTTAATGATGTAGCCATACTACATTTTGTCATCTGATACGTGCATCCCTCATTTTTGCATAATGACCAGGTCTTCAGGACCTAACTGTGTTGAGAAATGAGGAATGGGCATATTTCCAACTCTCTTAGACTGAGGACACTGTCACTAATTTTATCCAATGGTCATTGAGTGTTGAAGAACAGTAGTCATTCTCAACAGTGTTACTTATATTGTCTGAGTGACATGATATATGATACTGTGTGGGGTGTCCTGAAACTTAAATCATTATCTCAAAGAAAGCTGCCCTTGAGAAAATTTAGGACCTTTCTGAGCCACTGAGATAGTGTGACATGTTTGTTATTGTATCACAGCTATCTCCTATCCTATAAAGCCCGTTAATATGTTAGCTAAAGGAATATACATCTGATTAGAATCAATGTAAGCAAAATAAAGAAAAGTATTGCAATCATACTGAATTATCTCATCTGGTTGGTGGAATATCCCAACTGTAGGAAATGTAGGGATATAAATGGTACTTGGGGACATCAGGAAGTGGATTTGTATGCCTCAGAGAAGAATTCTACCTATCATATGAATTTCTTCCTGTATGGGGGCATTATTTACATCATTTTCAGCAGGCTTTTTCCTCATGGGAAAAATATGGACTCCCAAATCTTTCAACTTGTAGTTCTGCTCTGATACCTAAAAGGAATGTCCCTAGTTCCTTAGAAAAAAAAATTGAAATATTCAGGAAAATGCATAAGTGATTAGTATTATTTAATTGTACATATTGGAAATAGAAATAATCTGGGATGAAGTTACTCATGTTAAACAAAGATCAGCAAAATAGCAGAAATCAAATAAAGTTTGAGGGCCTCCTGTTTGTCGGGATCCCGCTGATTGCCTGTTTTTAACAAAATCAAGTTTGGCCTTCCCGGAAGTGTTTAAACCTAAGCCAAAGAGCTAACATTTACTATATACTTGTTACCATACAACTCTGAGTCTTTTCTTGATTCCTGGCAATGACCAGTCTGAATTTAAGTCCATATGCATCCAAATTCACCAATAGCTAAATAGTGCTTTTGAGTTCTACAAATTAATTTTGCAAAAGAATGAATTTTCACGCTGTTGGAAAGATCAATTTTAACACGAGCCACTGGAGTGCTGTTCAGTTCGGGTTACTCAATTCTGCCTAAAAAACAAAACCAAACAACAACAACAAATACTGTGGCAGCTGTGTGAGATTACAGCAACTTCCGCTCAAATCACTTGTTTGGACTGATGAGACGAAGTTTTACTCAAGGAAATAAAAAAGTTATTTCTGTTTTCTGCTTTTAGCAATGACACCACTGGTTCCTATACTCTTTTAAATCCAGCTTGAATTTCTAGCAATTTCCTGCAGATACACTGCTACAACTTTTGAACAATCCTCAGCAAAATTTTGTTAGCATGTAATGTTAATGATATTGTTTGGCAATTTCTTCATTCGGTTGGATTACTTTTCTTGAGCATAGGCATAAATACAAATATTTTCCAGTCAGGTTTCCAGGTAGCTGTATTCCAGACTTCATAGCATAGGTGAGAGAGTGCTTCCAGTGCTGCATGGGTTTGCTGAATCATTTCAGTTGATAGTTCTTCAATTTCCAGAGCCTTGTTTCTTGCCAGTGTCTTCAGTGCAGCTTCAACTTCTCCCTTCAGTGTCATCAGTTCCTAATCATCTGTTACCTTCTGAAATGGTCGAACATTGATCAGTTCTTTCTGGTAGAGTGTCTCTGTGTATTCCTTGTATTTCTCCCATCTTCATTTGATGCTTCCCCCGACAGAACCCTTCAGTGTTGCAACTCAAGTCTTGAATGTTATCTTCAGCTCTTTCAGCTGAAGAAATGCTGAGTCTGTTCTTCCTTCTTGGTTTTCTATCACCAGATCTTTGCACACTTCATCATAATCCTTTGTCCTCTAGGGCTGTCTTTTGGAAACTTCTGTTCACTTCTTTTACTTCTTCATTTTTTTCCTTTCACTGTATCTACTCAGTATTCAAGAACAAGTTTCAGAGTCAGTACTACTTTAGATCTCATGGACTTGCTCCAATTTTCTTCATTTTCAACTTGACCTTGTATATGAGTAAATGATGGTGAAATACACGGTCAGCCCCAGGCCTTATTCCTACCAATGACATTGAGCTTTTCCACTGTCTGTTTCCACAAATGTAGTCTATTTGATTTCTGTGTGTTCCATTTAGTGAGGACAATTTTATAGTTGTTGAAAAAAGGTATTTGAAATGAAGAATTTGTTGGTCTTACAAAATTGAATTATGCAAAATCAGGCATTATTTCTATCTCCAAGATAATATTTTTAATATCTTCATTTCCAACTTTCATATTCTAATCATTAATAATTATTAGTGCATCTTGACTGCATGTTCTGTCAATTTGAGACCGCAAACATTGTTAAAATACTGGTTTCCTCAACTTTGGCCTTAATGGCTGGTGTATAAACTTGAATAGTAGTTATATTAACTGGGCTTCTTTTAGATATAGTGATTGCAGGTCTTTCTTTTCATTTTGAGTCATGCCTAATGTGCACTGAAAAGCTAGACAACAAGTAAGAAAAACAGAAGAAGAAATGACACATTTGGATTGTGGTGTTGAAGAATATTTCATATACCATGAGCTGCCAAAAAGAGTGAACAAATCATGATATCGTTAGGTTCCCTCACCCCCCAAGAACAGTGATCAATTGATTTCGCTTCATAGTGACCCTTCAGAACACAGTAAGATTGTCCCACAGGGTTTCCAAAGATAAGCTGGTAGATTTTAACTGTCGACCTTTTGGTTAACAGTCAAACTCTTAACTACTATGTTGCCAGATCTCCTCGGGTCCCACAGGGGGCTTACAATGGTCTTTTGGTAGTTAATACTTAAATAAAACCATTATGGAAATAAAAACAAACTTGCCTCTATAAGGCGTACTGCTTGTGAACACTAAGAAGGAGAATCGAGTAAATAGTTCAGGCATTGGGAACAGTGGAAGAATGAGGGTGTAAGATTTAATATGACTTCTGAATGAGTAGTAACTTGATACGTTTTCAGTTAAGACTAGACAGAGGAAGAGCAGTACTATGAGTGAGATGGAAAAAGGTGACTTATGATAAGAAATCGTCCTTAGATAAATGTGGGAAGAATTGGTGAAGAAGTGTAGGAAAGCCAAGAAAAGAATAAACTACAATCTTACTGAAGCACTAACATGGGTAGAAAGCCAAGACTCTCAGGTAAGAATGATCAGACTCTCATCCATTCTAGGAGATCACGAAGGGGAATTTTCTATAAGATCTATGAGTGGCTTTATCTGTATATTCACTGCCTCTGTGGATCTGCATGCAATCAACAGGTGATGAGCCTGGGGGTGCTGTTGGACAATAATCAAAAGTCAGGAATATAAAATTAATAAGAAATGGTTATAGAGTGAAGGTGTAGAAGATTTCACATGGCTACTGAATGAGTAATACTTTTGGTAGGTAAGTCAGTTAGCATTAGCCAGCTAAATACAACATCTATGACGGCACTTGGCTATCCACTGGTATCTCTGAGTCTATCGATGTACTTGATACCTTTCAAGAATGTTTCCCAATTCATTTTCACTATAAATTTCATTTTAGTCAACTCTAATTGAGATTTGTATAAGAAAGTAGCTTCTGGGAATCAAAATTCTGGGTGTATCTGTCTAGACATGGCAAAATATGGCACAGTAGGGGAATAGAGTAGTGCTGATTTTCTCATAATAATAATTAAGTTGAAATAGTTAAATAAAACTTATTTCTGAAAAGTATCTACATAGTATTTTTCACTTTATTTCAAAACTTAATTGCATTTTTAAATGAAAAAGAGATTATTGAATACACTGACTATTAAGTACATAGGATAGAACAAATCAGTTCAAATGATAATTTTATATTTAATTATGTCAGAGAAGTTTCATCACTGAATGTGTGCTATTTTGTTGTGTTCTCATTTTTTTACTTTTTCATATGCCTCATTTTCTCTCTCCTTCCACTAGCTGCTCATTTAGGAAAATTTTAGACACGAACACTTTTCAAATATCAGAACAAGTGTCAGATGACAGATAGTCAAATCATTCTTATTTATCTATAAAGGCAAGTTATTGATTTATAAAGCTGGACAGTTCAAGAGGGAATATTTGGTATCACTAGATGTAGGTAATTGAGTGTATTAAGACCTTGCTTCTCTCATATTCTTGCTCCAGTTTTCTCTGTTCTGTCTTCATTATTAGTCGGACTCTATCCACATAGCAGAAAAAAAATGATGAAGAGATTTTCCAAGTTTATTTTCCAAGTATCAATCCTATGGAGGGTGCCTTTTCCCCTATATTTCAAGCAAAACTTCACCTAACAGCTTTCAATGGTTCAGCTTGGACATGTTCTTGAAAGCCATCAGTATTGCAAATCTATGATCATTTATAAATTTTTATTGTTTAATTTTTAACATGCAATAGATTATAATTTTTTAGAGATGTCCTATGTTTGAAGATACTAGTTAATTATGATACTGTCAGATTATTTTTAAAAAATCAGAGAAAATTCTATTTGCATTCTCTGAAATGTTATCTAATTCAATATTACATTAATATAAAGCTTAATGGTAAATTATATTCAGCAATACATATTTTTTGTTTCAAATATATGGAAAATTGTCCAAAATGTTTGCCTAATCCAAAAGACTACTAACCCATGCAGAGTTCACTAGATGAGAGAAGAGAGAGAATAAAATATATCCCACAGACTTAGTGTAAATGAAGGAAAATGAAGCCTTTAGTTATTTTTTTCTTTATCATTTTAAGTAATTTGGAAATGTCACAACCATAAAATGTCCAAAAGGACAGTAAGACACAGTGTTATAGTTCTTTTGCCCTCCAAGATAAGGTTATAATGAGAAATCATACTTCCAGGACTTTGCAGAAATCAGAGTGACCTGAATTGCAGGACGACGTAATTTCTAAATATTTTAGTTAGAAATCTTTTTAAAAGACTTTAATCCTTGAAAGGTGAGTAGTCAGAGTTTCCTATAAACAAACGCATTGCTGTCAGTGGATTCAGAGCCAACCACAGACTCCAAACGGATAAAAGAGTTGCACATTGCAGTTTTGTCTAAAGTTACAATGAAGATTATAAGCTATTGCTTAAGAATATATCCACACAACATTCTATATATATATATAAAGTTACAATGATGATTATAAACTATTGCTTAAAACTATGAAGATGAAGATTATAAGCTATTGCTTAAGACTATATCCACACAGCATTCTCTGTATGTATCCACACATTCTTGTCATGATATATGTTAAAGCTTACTGTTGAGATTTATTATATGAAAGAGAAAACAAACAAATAAAACACAAAACAATATCTTCTAATATCTTGAAAATATATTGGACTAATGTGATACTCTGGGTAGAGTTTTTTTTTTTTTTTTTTTAATTCTTTGATCTGACACAAAAGAGATCAATATATTCAGGTTAAAAGAGAAAATAGCCAGCTCAACCTTTTACTTACTCCCTGAACTAAAGCTTCAGAAAACATTTTGTAAATCATATGCCTTCTACACTTTTCACACCTTATAATATCAACCTTTTATAGCTCAACAGAGTATCTTGACTGGTGTTTATGGCTTCCTAATAATTAGGACAGCAGGATAGATTGCTTCACTGTTATAAGACGTTCTGGGGCTTCTTAGAGTCGTGTGGAAATATTGCATTTTCTCTGTCACTTTTTTTTCTTTTAGAGTAAGAGGTGAATAACTTCTGCAGCAATGACAGTGATGTAGACAATTGTGTTCTCTGAACTTTGCCTCAGAATCTCTATATAGATTTAGGATTTAACGTTTTTGTGGGTGACAGGAACAGAGGTCATGAATAGGAGGAATTATGATGTCATTTAGTCTCCACTGACTTCTTTGGTCTAAAACTTAAATAACTGAATCTTTCTGATTTTCACTGAATTCAAGTAAGCCCATATAACTGCCATGTTAATAGCTGGCAATCAAAAGATGTTCAAAGATTAATGAACTGATTAAATTTTCCGTGTGGACTCAAAGAGAAAAGAAAAAATTTGGCTGTGATTTGGGGGCCTGTAAACAGACTGTACATTATGACTCATACATATATCATTTCCTTTAGCTGGGAGAAGTAAAAAGAATACATTCTAATCTTTTAAATTTGACTCATTTCCATTTTATGTAAGAAAATAGAATACCAAATTGCTAACTATGGGCCTTATTTTATCAAAAAGTCTCAGAATATTTATCAAACTCCATGATATAACAGAAAAATAATGCACACTGTGTTATAAAATATTGAGTGACATACTAAGTCCAGAACACCTAATGCTGTCTCACATGTACCATTTGATAAAAAAAAGTTTTACAAGGTATTCAGGGCTCTTCAGTGTATTACTATTATTATTTTGCACATTTCTTCATGCATCACTGTTTATTAAATGCCTAGTGTGCTGTAGGCAGTGTATTCAACTATGGGGAAGCAAAGAAACCATAGTGGTGTTATTTAGGAGTTCCACATATAATGAAGAAAGGAGTATGCACACAAATGCTTTCAATACAAATTGATGAGGATTATCAATGTACACTGGACTGACAAAAGAAGGGGGAGTAATTTACTTGATGTCTGAACTGACAGAGAGGGCATTTGGATCCGTGGAAATTTTTTTGGTTGCATTTTGCTAAAAGATGGAGCCCTGGTGGAATTATGCCTGCTAACTAAGAGGTCACTGTTTCAAATCCATCTGGTCTGTGATTCAAATGTATCAGCTGCTCCTTGGAAACCCTGTGGATCAATTGTACTCTGTCCTGCAGGGTCATTGTGAGTCAAAATCAAGTTCTTGGCTTTCAATTCTACTCTGTCCTGCAGGGTCATTATGAATCAAAATGAATTTCTTGGCTTTTTTTTTTTTTTTTAATTCAGCAGATTGCAGTCTGAAGACATAGACCACATTGTTAATTTGAATAGGAAAACCTCATGTGAAGAATTTTTAACTACTTATAAACAAAACAAAAAACTGTAGCCACCAAGTCAGTTCTGACTCACAGTGATTCTATAAGACAGAAAAGAACTTCCCCACAGGGTCTTCAAAGTTGTAATCTTTACAGAAGAAGAATGCTACATCTTTCTCCCACAGAATAGCTGGTAGGTTGAACTGCCAGCTTTTTGGTTAATAACCAAACTGTCAGCTACTGTGCAATCATGGTTCCTTTAACTGGTAAAAAAAAAAAAAAAGAATCAAGTTGATTCATATTCATAACCATCCTACCAACCCAAACCAAATCCACTGACGTCAAGTAGGGTCCAACTCAGAGCTCCTCCACAGAATTTCTAAGGAGGGTCAGGTGGATTTGAATTGCTGTCCTTTTTGTTAAAAGCTGGTCTCAAACACTTTACCACCATGGATCTTTACTAAAAGTAGAGAAAAAAGAAAACTCAAAGGAAGATTTGTTAGTTGTTGTTGATTTGTCTCTGAAACCATGTACAACACAATAATCTTCATGATTATTGGTATGTTAAAGCCCACTGGGTCAGTTCATCTCATTGAGTTTCTCTCAACTTTGCTGGTCCTCACTTCACTGAATATGATGTCCTTCTCTGGAGATTGGTCTCTCCTAATGTTACGTGTCATCGATTGAATTGTGTTCCCCCCAAAATACGTGCAGCCGTGTGGCTGGGCCATGATTCTTAACATTTTGTGATTGTCCTCCATTTTGTGATTTTTCTTGTGCTGTATGTTAAAGCATTAGGGTGGGACTATAAATCCCTTCATAGGATTACCTCCCTGCTCCACTGTAAAGGGAGTTTCCCTGGAGTATGGCTTGTCTGACCCTTAGTCCTTTCACCCTACAAGAGATAAAAGGAAAGAGATGCAAGCAGAGAATTGGGAACCGCACACCATCAAGAAAGCAGAACCGGGAGAAGAGCACCACCTTTAGGCCTGAGGCTCCTGCTCCAGGACGCTCTCTAGACAAAGACTGATGCAATACTGGACTTTCTTCCAGAGCTGACAAGGTGGAAAGCCTTCCCCTGGAGAGCACATCCTGAATTCAGACTTGTAGCCGACCGGACTGTGTAAGCATATGCCTTCCTTTTTTAAAGCCATCCACTCTGGTATTTCTGTTAGAGTAGCACTAGCTGACTAAAACAATAGGTCAAGTGCTACGGTTGCTAACCAGAAGACTGGCAGTTTGAATCTTCCAGGGGCTCCTTGGAAACTCCATGGGCAGTTCTACTCTGTCCTGTAGGGTTGCTATGAGCTGGTATCAATTCAACAGCAGTTGGTTTTAATGATATGTTCAAAGTAAGCAGGTCTATTTATTTATTTATTTATTTGATATGACTGAGTGAAAATGTACATTCCCATATAAATTTACATGCCCACCTATATGCAGCTTCCACTGCTCTCCCTGCCCAGTGACAGCACACTATTCCTCTCTGCTCCATACATGTCTCATCCTCCCAACAGTCTCCTTTCCCCTCCTCTCCAACTACTCTCCTTCCTCCAACCAGAGGTCAGCAGGCTGATATCCTATAGATGTATAGACCATGAACAATGTTCTCTGATTCATAACTTTTTCACTGGCCAATTTTTAGAAGTAGATTGCCAGGCTTTTTTTTTTTTTTTTTTTTTTTCGGAATCTCTGCTGAAGCCTGTCCACTAGGGGTGATCCTGTTAGTATTTATAAGTTGAAAGAGTGAAAAGCAACTACTACTTGTATGGCTGAGAGACCTTATTCAAAGAAGGGAAAACTTTGGAAAAATAAATCTTGTCGGTACTCTTATTCCCACCTCAGGGTAAGAATCAGACTTTGTTGGAGGTTATGAGCAGATAACTTGCAGATGGTGATGAAATTTGGCAGAATGGGGAAACTAAAGGATTTTAGGCATGGTGTGGCTAAGATACCTACTAGAGGATGAGTACAGCACATAGTTGATCAACAGGAACCACAGTGTATGGCCTAGAAGTTCCCTGGAGATGACTACAGGCCACGATTGATCCAAAGGAAACCATGTTCAGTTATACCACAGAAAACAGACAGAATGAGTGCCTTAGACATCCCTCACACCGCTGGAGGCTGTACTACAGAAGCAAGAAGGAATGCCTCCCGAAGATAAGTCATTACCTCTGTTATGGCCTTACAGTGTCCCTTCTCAACCCTTTATAACAGGGTCCTACATTGCGCTGGTTACTCAAAGAGAAATATACAAGGCAAAACAAGGCAAAGATGTGTGAATTGGAGAGGAGAAGTGATAAGATGATAGGTGATACAACTAGCTTGTGGGATGTTGGTCTGAGATGAGAGTTGAAAAACATGGGGGAATTTGGAAAAAAAACAAGTATTTCTGTGTGGCTTAGAGGTAGTAGTGTTGGTAAAAGTGTCATGGTGGGGCTGAAAAGACGGACTCCAGACAGTCGAATAACTAAATGCAATACTAACTAGGTATTGAAGAGGATGATAGGTCAGATTTGTTCTGAATGTTCTCATAGAAAATGACACACTGAAAGAGTTTAAGTCTTTTAGAAAATCAGTCTCATCTGTGAATGCACAACAGAATCCCCTGGAAAATTTAAAATATCAGGTTCCTGTGTCCCACCCTGTATAAAATTTCTGGAGTGAACACTAAGAAGTCAAAACATTCTAACACTTATCGATTTGGCCTTTCAAATAATTGAAATGAGGCATGACTCAAAGCTGCGATAGTGAAGCTAGAAACAGAAAAACTTAATCTTCTAAAATTTCATATTTTCTAAGTAATTTTTCTTATCTCATGAGTGACTTTGTATACGTAAGACTGTTCTTAGGCAAAATTTAACCTTCCATACTCTTTCTCTTTGACACTGCTTCGATGAATATTTGAAATACTCACCCATCAAAATCTGTTAGGAAGGTTCTAATGTCAATCACTTGTATCTTGGTGCAAATTTAAACCAAAGTGTTTCTTTTTCCTAGATGTATTTGACTTTTATGTCCTACTTTCGTGGTAGAATATAAGACTCTTTCCTATTAGGGGAATTCAAGCATCAGAGGGATGAAACATTGGGGCTGGAGAAGTTAATTCTTCCTGACACACTGAAATACATAAACAAATGTTCACTCTGGCAGCATTAAGACTGGGCTAAGTATTAGCTAAGCCAAGTGCTGTCGACTCGGATCCAACTCATGGCTAAGTATTATCCAAAAAATAAAATGTAAAGGACCTGAAGCAAAATCCCCATGATACTAATTAATAAATCATTTTGTAGATATACTTATCATTCACTCTTGTTAACTCATTTTCATTTGCCATCTTTGGCCTGGTAGGATTTGTACAGAAAGTACAGAGCACTCTAGCATGCCCAGTGTATTTCAGAATGTTAGATCATGCTGAATCTGTCCACCTGTGTTTGAATAGCCAGAAAACAAAGATCCTAAACAATGAGGAGAAAGTTTATGTAGTGATTATTCTTTAGGGAAGTTTGAAGATCTTGAAGCAAAGACTATGAAATGTAAAGATCTTTAAAGTACCCTAGTAGAATAATTAACAAATTATTACTGTAACAATACTTTCTTGACATTTTCTGACATTTAATTATGTTTAAGGTCTGAGATAATGCAGTGTGCTATGTCAACAATTAAAAAAATAGATTTGAAAAGGTTGCATGCTTTCATGCAATTTATTTTAGTGTCTGAAAAACTGGTTTAATCAAAAAGTATTTCCTCCTTTAAAATGGCTAGTACTAGCAATAAAAATGAAAATAACAATCCTCCAGGTTTATCTACACGTAGAACATACGGAACAGATCTACTTTAGGTATTGAACAGCTTTCAAATCTGCAGTAAAACATCCTGTACTCTTGATGCCACCTTATGTACTGGCTCACTGGAAAATAGCTCACAGTTTTCAAAATTGCAGTTAGTTAAAAGAGGCAAGGGGAAAATGCAACTGTTCTGAGTTGTCTGGAGTTCCCAAACAGTTTCTGACTCATTCTATTATTGGCACAGCTGCCACAGCATAGTTGAACTTCAACTTCAACTTCAACTCTCTGTTTAAACAAGCAGAGCAACATTCTAAGATTACCCAAGATGGAGCAAACCAAGGCTATTTCTATGCTGTATCTTGGACAGTGTTCAAAAGCCGTGGCAATGCCAAATATATTTTTATTTCAGATGCATTTGTGATCATTTGACTTTCAATAATCTGTCACTTATGCTTAACCCAACCAGGATCCTACATAAGCTGCAGATGTTAGGGGAAGAGTGTAACAGTGATTATTTAATATTTCAGTAAACTCTTTAGGTGTTCCAGCATCTTATTTTCAAGGTCTGTTGGAGGTACGGTTGGTATTTAGTGATGAAGAAATAAATGAAGCTCACACATCGTAAGTAACCTATGTTAGATAGACAGACAGACAGATAGATAGATAAAGACAAGCTCTGGAATCTGACTGTAGGAAAATAAGATTGACAGTTGGGAAGTAAACAGCTGTTTTGAAGATATAATTTACTCAACACAGAAATTAATTCAAACCAAACTCAGAACCGTCAAGTTGATTCCAACTCTTAGCGACGTTATAAGACACAGTAGAACTGCCTCATAAAGTTTCCAAAGAACACCTGGTAGATTTTAATTGCTGATCTTGGCTTGGTCAGTAGCCATAGAACTTAACCACTATACCACTGGAGTTTCCAATTAGCTCAAATGACAATGCAAATAACTTCTAGTTTGTACAGAATGAGTGTAAGCAGTTATTTCAATCATGCTCAAGATTCACGGCACAAGCTGTTAATGTAGAAATAAAATAGTGGTCATCATGAATGACATACAAAAAGTACTTATGTAGACATCTAGTTAAACACACAGAACCCGTAAAACCCACAACCCAACCGTTATCTGTGGCTTGGAGCAGACACACATGTCAATATTCACCAAGGTTGAAGTTTTAGTAGACATATTTTGCTCCCTGTAATACTCTACGTATTTATTGGGTCACGGACAGACGAAACACATTTAAAACTAAGAAATGGGCAAACTCACTGACCAGGGAAGCAGGTTTGCTAGAATGGGAGAATGCTGAAGTCTACTGGCTCTTGTCAGTCTGTTCTTTTGATCTAACACTGACCTAATGTGCCAGCAGTCCTCTAAACTAATACAGAGAATACTATGGTTTTCCAAACCTTCAGAGATGTTTTTGAGGAATCCCACTGTATCCTTTCTTTATTCGCTTGCCATGTAGTTATGACATCATGGCTTACTTCTATCATTGTTACTATACATTGGGTAAGTTTATCATAGAATCAACTACTTGTAAGACATAGATTTATTTGTGTTCAATGTAGGTAAGGAAACTCTGGTAGTGTGGAGGTTAAGTGCTACGTCTGCTGACCAAAACGTTGGCAGTTCAAATCTGCTAGGAAATTCTGCTTGGAAATTCTATGGGGCAGTTCCATTCTCTCTATAGGGCTGCTATGAGTTGGAGTCGACTCCACAGAAGTGGGTTTGGGAATGTGTGTAAAAGTCTGTGATAAGCTCTGCCTTCTACCATCATCAAAGAAACAGAATGGAACAAATGGAAAAAGAATTTCTGACTTGGAAGACAGAGCTACTGACACCAACATCTATGAGAAGAAATCAGAAAAAAGAAACAAGAAAAATGAAGAAGCATTAAGAAGCATGTGGGACTCTATTAAGAAGAACAACCTTCGATTAATTGGAGTCCTTGAACAGGATGAGACACCTGAGAACACAGAGAGTATCATTGCTGAGCTGCTGAAAGAAAACTTCCCAGAAATCATGAAGGAAGAGAATATAGAGATCTCAGATGCATATTGTACTCCTCCCAATATAAATCTCAAAAGAAAGACTCCAAGACATATTATAATCAAGCTTAACAAAATGAAACATAAGCAGCAACTCTTAAAGGCAGCAAGACTCAAAGCAAAGCTAACATTCAGAGGGAAACCCTATAGACTTTCATCAGATTTCTCAGCAGAAACCATGCTGGCACAGAGACAGTGGCATGACATACTCAAAGCCTTGAAGGAAAAGAACTTTGAATCAAGAATTATATATCTTGCGAAACTATCTTTCAAATACGAAAATGAAATTAAGACATTCCCAGATAAACAGAAACTTAGAGACTTTGTAAAAACCAAACCCAAACTACAAGAAACAGATGTGTGCATTTGGCTTTGGCTTAGAAAAACAAAACCACTAACTTTATATTTTGCTATGACACATCATTCAGAATTCTACTAAGTTAGGAAAGACTCCAAACTCAATCACAGCTTTAATACTGAAAGAAACAATCCAGTGATTATCATGAAAACTATGGTGCCATCTGTCATGGTTGGAATTGTGTCCCCCCAAAAATGTGTGCAGCCGCGTTGCTGGGATATGGTTCCCAGTATCTTGGAAATGTCCTCCATTGTGTGGCTTTGCTAACTGTGTGTTAAAAGATTAGGGTGGGGCTACGAATTCTGCATAGGATTACTTCCCTGTCCTGCTGTAGGGGGAGTTTCCCCGGAGTGTGGCTTTTCCCACCCTTAATGCTTTCAGATAAAAAGGATAAAGAAACAAAGGACAATTGAGAATCTCGCTACCATCAAGCAAGCAGCACCGGGAGCAGAGCGCGTCCTTCAGACCAGAGGTTCTTGCGTGAGGACGCTCCCTGGACAAAGACTGATGCAATACCGGACTTTCCTCCAGAGCTGACAAGGGGAAAGTCTTTCCCTGGAGCGGACACCCTGAATATAGACTTGCAACCTACTGGACTGTGTAAGAATGAATCTTTCTTTGTTAAAGCCATCCACTCTGTGATATTTCTGTTAGAGCAGCCCTAGCTGACTAAAACAGAATTGGTACCAGGAGTGGGAACCATGGTGTGCTGTGTTTGTAAGGGTGGAATTGCCACTCAGTTGGGTTTAGTGTGCTCCTAAAGCCAATGGGACAGAGTTTCCGTCCAAGTGGGCCTTGAAGGCAGAGTTGTAGCACGGGGCTGGAGGTCTCCACTCAGAAACCTGAGATTGTGGCTGGTACCTAGAGTCTGGAGAGCATTGCTGTTGTGTACAATGTCTCAGAAAATGTAAGAGTATTTCCAAAGCTTTGAGAGCTAATGTAATGTGTTCTGTTGACTTGCCTGTTGCCTGTTAATGCCTTCTAAGTTTCACAGATGTAGAAGAGTTTTTGTATTTTGGACTTGGAACTGATTTAAGACTTCTGTTATATGGATGGACATAATTTTGCTATGGTGAGACTAATGTGTTAAATGTTTTTGTGATGTGATTTTTGGGTTGTCAAAGGGTGGGATGTCATGGTTGGAATTGTGTCCCCCCAAAAGTGTGTGCAGCCGCGTGGCTGGGATATGGTTCCCAGTATCTTGGAAATGTCCTCCATTGTGTGGTTTTGCTAACCTGTATGTTAAAGGATTAGGGTGGGGCTGTGAATTCCTGCTGTGTGAGGAGTTTCCCTGGAGTATGGCTTGCCCCACCCTTAATGCTTTTAGCTTGCAAGGAATAAAAGGAAAAAGAAACAAAGGATAATTTGAGAACCTTGCTACCATCAAGCAAGCAGTACTGGGAGCAGAGCGCATCCTTCAGACCAGAGGTTCTTGCGTGAGGACGCTCCCTGGACAAAGACTGATGCAATACTGGACTTTCCTCCAGAGCCGACACGGGGATAGTCTTTCCCTGGAGCGGACACCCTGAATATGGACTTGCAACCTACCGGACTGTGTAAGAATAAATCTTTCTTTGTTAAAGCCATCCACTCTCTGTGGTATTTCTGTTAAAGCAGCCTAGCTGACTAAAATACCATCATATTAAAAAGAGGGATGTACTACAGTCGTTATAGTCCTTCCAGATGGAGAAGAAGTCAACAAGACTGGTAGTAATTAAAATTCAGTTTGTATATATTTTATTAAGGCGTTCATAGGGGCAGACATAAAGCACAATAAAGATGGAACATACCATTTCAAGAAATGTAACACAGGAGTCTGAACAACTACAAAACCAGCTCTGCAAAAGGTGAAAAATCAACTCACAGAAAGAATGTCCCAGAACAGACTAATAAGAACAAGAGAAATAACATCAACACAAAAATAAACATATCACAATGGCAACACTGAACACGTATCTATCAACAATTACATTGAATGTGAATGGACTGAATGCTCCAGCAAAGAGACACTGAGTGATGTCTTGGATCAAAAGACATGACTCATCCATATGTTGTCTACAAGAAACTCACTTGAGATTTAAAGATAGGGACAAATTTAAAATTAAAGGATGGAAGAATATATATGAAGCTAACAAGGAACAAAGAAGAGCAGATGTGGCAATCATAATCTCAGACAGAATCAATTTTACTGTAAAATCCACCATCGTGGACAAAGATGGATACTATTTATTGCTGAAAGATTCAGTACAAAAGCAAGACTTAACGATATTGAATATTTATGCATCTAATATCAGAGCACCTAAATACGTCAAAGAAACACTGACTACACTCAAAAAAGAGTTAGATGACTCCACAATAATAGTGGGAGACTTCAACACTCCACTCTCAATACTAGACAGATCATCTAGAAAAAGCCAAATAAAGATACAGAAGACCTTATTGCCACAATTCACCAACTAAACCTCATCAATATATACAGAACTTCCTACTCATCAGTGAACAACTACACCTTCTTCTCCAGTGCACATGGAACATTCTCCAGAACTGACCACGTGTTAGGAAATAACGCAATTCTCAACAAAATCCATACCACTGAATTACTGCAAAGCATCTTTTCAGATCACAAGGCCATAAAAGTTGAAATCAATAGCAGAAAAAACATAGATAGAAAGTGGAACTCTTGGAATCTGAACAACATCTTGCTCAAAAAAACATGAGTTACAGAAGAAATCAAGGATGAAATAAAGAGATTCATGGATTCCAATGAGAATGAAAACATTTCCGACCAGAACCTATGGGATACAGCCAAGGCAGTCATCAGAGGTCAGTTTACCTCCATAAATGCACACATCTGGAAGGAAGAAAGAAACCAAATCAAGCAACTAACTCTACATCTCGAACAAATAGAGAGAGAACAACAGAGGAACTCCTCAGACACCAGAAGAAAAAAGATCATAAAGATCAGAGTAGAATTAAATGAATTAGAGAATAGAACAACAATCAAAAAATTGAAAAGACCAAAAGCTGCTTTTTCTTGCAAAGATCAACAAAATTGACAAACCACTGGATCAACTTACTAAAGAAAAACAGGAAAGGAAACAAATAACCCAAATTAGCAATGAGAGGGAAGTGGTCACCACAGATTGAACAGAAATCAAAAATAGAATACTATGAAAGACTGTACTCTAACAAATTTGAAAACCTAGAGGAAATGGACAAATTCCTTGATCCATATCACCTACCCAAATTATCACAATGTGAAGCAGAACAACTTAATAAACCCATCACAAAGGAAGAGATTGAAAAAGTCATCCAAAAACTACCAACAAAAAAAAGCCTGGGCCCAGATGGATTCACCACAGAATTCTACCAAGATTTCAGAGAAGAGTTATCTCCAATACTACTGAAACTATTTCACAGTATAGAAGGGGATGGAATACTTCTAAACTCGTTCTATGAAGCCAGCATAAAACCAGAGAAAGATCCAACCAAAAAGAGAACTACAGACCGATATCACTCATGAATCTGCATGCAAAAATCTTCAACAAAATTATTGCCAATAGAATACAACAGCATATCCAAAAAGTAATCCATCATGACCAAGCTGGATTCATACCAGGTTTGCAAGGCTGGCTCGATTTTCTTGTCTCTTAAGTAGAATAATATTGCAGTTATTTTGAAGAACAAATAAAGTGCTTTGTGATAAATCCTTGGCCTACCTCCTTGGCGCACCTCTGAGTTCTCCTAACCTGGACACTTCTGGTGCCTGCATCTCTCTGTGTGCCTCAGGATTTTTCCATTGTTTAGCTTGTGTGAAGGATAACTTGGAGAGGAGGAACGGAGTCATGGAGTTGCTGTGAGTCAGAATTAGTTTGACAGCGGTGGGTTTGGTTTTATCACATAACTGTTGTTCAGTTAGATACTATGATTAAATAATTGATAAGTCTGTGATCCATGTAATTCACAACAACAATACACGCTATTATAATTACACATGCTTCCTGAGTCCTCGATCATGAACCATTTTTACATAAGTTTTATAACTGATGAATATCGACATCTGTTTTCACTTGTTCCCAGTTTAGTTGGTCAAAACAAGTTTCTACAAAAATGTTCATCCAACAATCTTTAAAGTATCATTGTCAGAAACTTGAGGACCCCAGGCTCTCTTTTGTTGGTTAAAACTCAGCTTCTCAGAAACATACCATTTTCCTAACCTAATTTCTTAGTCTTCTACTGCCCTTCCCTGCTACTGCAGTCTAACTTCTCATGCTTATTTCTGACTTTATTGACACTTTTAGGTATAAATGTCCCCAGACTTTACCAGATGAGCAAAGGGAAAGATAATTTTTCAAACCTACCTAAATGGGTTGAAAATATTGTCAGTTCTGAAGCCTAATGATAATATTGCTGACAATGGTTATAGCAGTCAAGGCATTCTGTCACCTCAAAATTCCACATTCATGTTCCAACGTAGTCATGGTAGGTCAGGCCTTCTCTCTGGGGAGAATGCATCTGGTAGTGAATGCAGTGGCAAAGATTTGCCAAAGGCTGTGTCTTATAAACCCTATTATGATCCCAATTTGTCAATTGTTCAAATTGCAACTCAAAAATTCAAGTCTCAAGAAATCATATAATCAAGAGTATACAGCATATAAAGAAGCTTCAAGATACTTAATGAATTTCTCTTTTGCTCCTACAGTTCGAAGTAGGACTTATTGGCAGTAGGACTTTTTTTTTTTAATCATTTCTTTATGGATTTCTAATGGCTACTTTAGATATATAAATTTACTTCTCACTGTCTCAATGACATCATATTGGTTAGTTCAGTAAAATTTAACCACCTTAAGAAATACAACATTGGGGAGTCAGTAGTTGCTATTAAATACAAAGTTGTTATGTTGCTAACTTAGTACAGTACACGACATCAATAAACTAAAATATACTAACTTTAATGTCTTCTTTTTCAAGGACAGGTAATCAAAGAAAAAATTAGTAAATCATATTTATTTCATAGTTAAATCTTAGCTTTTGTGTTTTTTCCTTTCAACCAATTGAAAAACAGCCATGACAAATCAGAACAAAGTGTATACTGATTACACTCTTGAAAATTTTAAAATAAAATCATTTCACTTTAAGGTTGAGAAACTCTCTAAGGGCTGAGATTTAAATGGACCACATAATACCACATAAATTTTCCACAGAAGATGTAAATGAGAGAGAGATACAGTTTAATTGATGATAGTACTTTTGCTTGCTTACAATGTGGATTAAATGTGGTTATGTGGATTTTGTCTTAGTCATCTAGTGCTACTTTAACAGAAATACCACAAGTGGACGGCTTTAGAAAGAGAAATTTTATTTGTCACAGTTTACTAAGCTAAAATTCCGCATGCAAGGCATCAGCTCCAAGGAAAGATTTTTTTTCTCTGATGGTTGTGGAAGAAGGTCCTTGTCATCAATCTTCCCTTGCCTGGGGCTATAAGTTTCTGAGATGCGTCGACCCTGGTCCTTTCCAATGATGGCATGTGTTCGCCAAGTCTCTCTGCTGGCTTTTTTCTTTTATATCTCAAGAAACTGCCTCACAGCAAAAAAAAAAAAAAAAAAAAAAAAAAAATGATGCATTGAGTCCTGCCACACCAACACAGCTGCCACACATTAACATTACATTAACACTACAGAGGCAGGATTTGCAACATGGAGGATCATCACACAAAACCAGGAATCACAGCCTAGCTAAATTGCTGCACAGATTTCTGGGAGACAAAATTCAGCATTATATCAGAACCTAGACACAGTGTGTTTCATTGTTTCTGAAGGAACAGGTTTCTAACATGTAGAATAACAGATACAATGAACAAAATTTCAGAATGCAATCTGAAAACTGAGAGTGAGAAATGGAGTACTGAGATACTTTTGTGCTCCCTCTAACAACAAAGACCCAAAAGAACAAGTGAATAGATTATATGTGATCTAGGAGCTGTGAACATCAAATGTAAAGTTGTGAAATCATACAGAGCAATGGAGAAGTGAGAATAGGTCTAGAAGTACCTAGGACCCACCAAATCTAACCTACCAGAAATTGGCTGCAGCCAGCATGGTGAATGGAGTAGCTGCATTTGGAGGGTGTCCACCCTAACAGGAAAAATGGAGCAGTAGAGAGCACACTCATGACTCTAGAAGCAGTGAAAAGCAGCACTCAATTGCCAAAACCTAAGCGGCTTGCATTAAACCTACCACCCATCAATCTAAATCTTTCCTTAGATAAAAACTTGTCTCCCTTTGCCTGGGGCTTTTCCATGCCTTCTCTGCACTGCACCTGACTCAGGAGTCTGATACCACTATCTGAGCAGACAGATATGGGACCCTTAACCCATATGAGCTATTCACCTAGAGTTAGAAAGGGAACAATTTAACAAACTGGGGAAATGGGGGAAAAAATTCTACAGACTCCCCTGAGCCAGAAATTCAGAGCAGAAATAGTTTGTTCATCTAGAATCAGACACAAGGGGACATATCTTCCTCATAGACACCCAGGGATGGTTGTTATTCACCTGATATTTCTCAGCACCTACAGTCAATTGCCTGTACATACACCAATCACCCCTACCCACACTCTTATTTAGTGGCTATCTAGATGCATGAGCCAAACACATACAAGTGTAGTAAGTGAACTCCTGGGCTCACATGCCTACTAATAGCTCTACCACCTGATGACAAGTCTCTAGAGCCTCAAAGCAATCAATAGCCAAACTAACACACATGACCAACCAACTCAAACATTTCATATCAAAACAAACAATAAGCTGGAGAATAGTAAGCAAAGATTAGATAAATAAATAAAGTAACTTATTGGTAACTCAGAGGCAACAGTAAATATCAAATCACTTAAAGATACAGACCACAATGGCTTCAGGAAATTCCCAAAACAAAGAATCAACACGTTTTCCAAATAAAGAAAATTTCCTGGAATTATAAGATTTACAGTACAAAAGATTACTATTTAAAACTCTTCAAGAGATCAAGAAGCAGGTGAGACAAAATAAAGTGAGTATAATGCCAAATTGAAGAGACTGCAAGAAAGCATACAGGGACAAGAAGTAGAAATTCGGAAAATCGGTAATAAAATTAAGCAATTCAGTAGAAAGTCAAAAGAGAAGAACAGAGGAAATTGAAGGCTGAATTAGGCTCAAGATGAAGCACACAACACCAATACACATGAGATAAAAATCAGAAAGAAGAATTTAAAAAAAAATCAAGAAACACTAAGAATTATGTGGGAATCCATCAAGAGAAATCATCTATGAGCGACTGAAGTACCAGAACTGAGAAGAATAACGGAAAATACAGAAATAATTGTCAATGATTTGCTGATAGGAAACTTTCCTGATATCATAAAAGATGAGAAGACATCTATCCTATATGCTCATTGAACTCCATACAAGGTAGATCCCAAAAGAAAGATGCCAAGCCATATTGTAATCAAACTTGAAAACAGAAAAATAAGGAGAAAGTTTTAACAATAGCTATGAATGCAGTAAAAATAATCTATAAAGGAGAGTTAAGGAGTCTAAGTTCAGACTATTCAGCAGGCAAGAAGGCAATATAATGACAGACACAAAGCCTTGAAGGAAAAAAATTGGATGCCAAGAATTATACATCCAGCAAAACTATGTCTCCAAGATGATGGTGAAATTAGGACTTATCCAGATAAATGGAAATTTAGAGAATTTGAAAAAGACAAAATAAAACACAAGAAATATTAAATGAAGTCTTTCAGTTAGATAATCAGTAACATCAGATAACAATCTAGCACTAGAAAACAATACAGCAACTGGATATCAACACAAACAGGCAAGTCACAAACATAAATCACAGGTATAACACTAAAAGTAGTGTCATGGATCAAACTGTGTCCCTCCAAAAATATGTGTAGCCATGTGGCTGGGCCATGATTCCCAGTACCTTGTGACTGTCCTCCATTTTGTGGTTTTCCTATGCAGTATGTGGAAAGATTAGGGTGGGACTGTAAATCCCTTTATAAGATCACCTCCCTACTCCACTGTAAAGGGAGTTTCCCTGGAGTATGGCTTGTCCCACCCTTAATTCTTTCAGGCTGCAAAAGATAAAAGGAAAGAGAAGCAAGCAGAGAACTGAGAACCTCGTACCATCAAGAAAGCAGCACTGGGAGAAGATTGTGTACTTCAGGCCTGAGATTCCTTCGCCAAGATGCTCCTGGACAAAGACTGATACAATACCAGACTTGTCTCCTGAGCCAACAAGGGGAAAGCCGTCCCCTGGAGTGGACACCCTGACTATGGACTTGCAGCCTATCGGATTGTATAAGAATAAACCTTCCTTTCTTAAAGCCATCCACTCTGTGTTATTTCTGTTAGAGCAGCCCAACTGACCAAGACAAGTAGACATACAGATATATTGTTACATAAACATTACAACAAACAAGAGGGATTTAAGAAAATGTAGTCATAGATCTTTCATATGGAGAAGAAGTCAAGACAATAAGGAAATTAAACACTGTTTTGAATTCAGAAACATATGGGTAAACATTAAGATACACACAAAGAAATTAAACAATCCTATGAATCAAAACAAACCATGAAAAACATGAAGCCTCAAAAATTACAAAAACCACCAACAGCAAAAAACATAAAAAACGAAAACATGTAAAGGAAAAACTACTCAACACAGAAAATGAAGTGAACCAAGAGGAACTGACTGCAGCACACACAAAGAAAATGAAAATAACACCAGTAAACTCATATCTCTCAGTAATTACACTGAATGTAAATGAATTAAACTCAACAACAGAGAGATGGAGAATGACACATTGGATAAAAAACCACAAATCATCTAAAGGATCTTCAAAAAAGGGTGTCCTATCTTAGAACCTGGATAAAAAAAAGTTGTGTAAATGATGCAGTTTTGTTTTGTTATTTTGAAGAACATTTCATGGCATTACGTGTGGAAAAGAACTTCAGGTAAATGGCTGCTGAGGCACCTTCCAAATTGAGCCTAAAGTAACCATTTATCATAGCCTGTTACCTTTTGCCATTGACAGTCACTGCTTGTCTTTATTCATCCTAGAAAAAAATAAGGGCCAATGATTCCACCAGACCAAATCCACACCAAACCTTAACTTTGTTTTGGATCAAGTGGATGTTCCTGAATCTCCTTTGGATTCTCATCACTTCAAATGCAATGGTTTTGTTAACAAAAGTATTCATCCAAAAATTGGCCTCCTCACTGAAAATGATTTTTCAGCCATAAAACAGGGTCGACTTCCAATTGCTCCAGAGCCCAGATATCAAATGTATGGTGCAATCTATGGTCATTGGACTTCAGTTCTTGAGTTAAAACAATTATGTAAAGGTAAAGTTTCAAGTCCAGACACAAAATATGTCAAATAGTGGTCAAGGAAAGGTCCAGTTCATGTGCTCAGTGAGAAATTAATTGGGATGGATTCTTGCATATACTCTGATAAATGGTGGCAATGTTTTTATTGAAATGTGTGGTTTGTTGATGCACAGATACTGTCTGATTGGCAACAGACCCAGTTGTCTCAATTTTTTTTTTTATTAAAAGTCAAATTATTCTCTCAGTGGAGTGGAATGTTTATGCACATCATAAATTCCATTTAATGCATGAAATGGTTTGTGAATGAAACATACATGTTGATAATAAAATTTAATAATTTCTATGCTTTCTGGAATCTTGAAACTTTTCATGGCTATTTATCAAGACTAATCAAACAAATGTGATAAATATGGCCACTATTGCTTCACGAATATTGCCACCGTGAGCTGTCAAAAATAGGACACCCTTATTGGAAGACCTTTTATATGCTGCCTACAGAAAATACTCTTAGGCTTAAAGATCAGAACAAACTAAACCTGAAAGGATGGAAAAAATACATAAAGCAAACAATATTCAAAAAAGAGAAGGAGTGGAAATATTAATTTCTTATAAAATATCCTTTACAGTAAAACCTACCACACTGGATAAGGAAGAGCACTATATAACAATTAAGAGGTCAGTACTCCATGAGAACACAACCATATAAAGTATCTACACACCCAGTGACAGAGCTCCAAAATATGTAAAACAAACTAACTGAAAACAGAAATAGACAGCTCCGCATTAACAATCCAAGACTTAAATACACCACTTTCAGCAAAAGACAGAACATCCAGAAAAAAAAGTGCAAGAAAGACAAAACCAAAAAACTCAAACACACTGCCTTTAAGTCAATTCTGACTTACTGCAACCCTGTAGACAGAGTAGAAGTGCTCTATGCAGTTTCCAAGCAGTGCCTGCCAGGTTTGAACCACTGACATTTTGGTTATTAGCTGTAGCACTTAACTATGATGCCACTAATGTTTCCAAATGCCACAAGGAAGATCTAAATACCATAATCAACCATCTTGATTGACCTCATACACATATACAGAACACTCCACCCAATGGTAGCCAAGTTTTTCAAACATTCACCAGATCAGACCACATATAAAGTCATAAAGCAAGGCTTAAAAGAATCCAGCATGTCAAAATACTACAAAACAGCTTTTCAGATCATAAAGCCAGTAAGTAGAAATCAGTAAGAGAAAAAGGAGGAAAAAAGTTCAAACACATGAAAACTGAATAATAGCTTGTTCAAAACTACTGGATTATAAAGAAATCAAGGATAGAATAAAGAAATTCACAGAATCAAATGAGAATGAAAACACATCCTATTAGAATCTTTGGGACACAGCAAAAGCAGTGCTCAGTGGTCAATATATTTCAATAAATGCACACATACAAAAAAGAAGAAAGTACTCAAGTCAAACTCTTAACCCTACAAGTTGAGCAAGCAGAAAGACACCAGGAGAAGAACCGTTCAGGTACCAGAAGAAAGCAAATAATAAAAATCAGAGCATAGCTAAGTCTACTAGAGAAAAGAAAAATGGTTAAAAGAATTAAGAAGATCATAAGTTTGTTTCTTGACAAGAACAACCAAATTGATAAACCACTGGTAAAACTGACAAAAGAAAATCAGGAGCTGAAGCAGATAACCAGAATGAGAAATGAGATGGGCAGTAGCACAACAAACTCAACAGATATTTAAAAAATAATAACAGAATGCTATGAAAAATTTTACTCTGGCAATTCTGAATACCTAGAGGAAGTAGACAAATTTCCAGAATCATACTACCTACCTAAACTAAACAGAGGTAGAACAACCAAAAAAAAAAAAAAAAAAAATCACTAAGGACCAGTTTGAAAGGCAATTGTAAAACTACCAACAAACATAAAAGTTGGTGGCCCTAATGGCTTCACATGAGAATTCTCCCAAACTTTTAGAGAATAGTTAACTCCACTATTACTAAAGGTATTTCAGAACAATAAAAAGGATAGAATACTTCCATAATCTATAAGTACTACAAAATATCAATAAGAAGAAGATAAAGCAATGGGCAAAGGAGATGGACAGACATTTCACTGAAGAGGAGATCCAGGCAGCCAAAAAACACATGCGGACATGTTCACGATCTTTAGTTATTAAAGAAATTCAAGTCAAGATGACAATGAGATACCATCTCACCCCAACAAGATTGGCCATGATCCAGAAAACACAAAACAACAAATGCTTGAGAGGCTGTGGAGAAAGTGGAATCCTCCTACACTGTTGGTGGGGTTGCAAAATGGTCCAGCCTCTTTGGAAAGCAATCTGGCGCTCCCTTAAAAAAGTGGATATTGATATACCATTTGACCCAGTAATTCCACTACTTGGAATATATCCTACAGAATCAAGGCCTTTCACGCCAACAGACACATGCACGAGAATGTTTATCGCAGCACAGTCCACGATAGCAAAAACATGGAATCAAAAAAAAAAAAAATCATGATCAACTTGGACTCATACCAGGATTAGAAAAACAATCAATGTAATCAACCACATAAATAAAAGATAAGAAGCACCTGTTCTTATCATTTGATGCAGAAAAGGCATTTGACAAAGTCCAACACCCATTCATGTTAAAAACTCAGCACAAAAGGAATAGACCAGGTAAAGACAGCACAGAAAACTACAGATCACTGTCTCTCATTAAGTTACATACAAAAATCCTCAAGAGAATTCCACCTATAGAATTCAACAACATATGAATAATTCATCATTACCAGGTGGGCATCATACTAGGGATATAGGAATGGTTCAATATTAGAAAGACCATCAATATAATCACACAAATAATGCAATCAAAACAATTAATCAAATAAATAAAACAAAGAACTACTTGTTGTTATCAATTGATACAAAAAAGGCATTTACAAACTCCAGCACCCATTCATATTAAAAAATCTCAGTACAACCAGAATAGAAGGACAATTCCTCAACATACATAATAGGGGGCATTTATACAAAGCCTGTGGCCAACATTATCCTAAAAGGAGACAGTCTGAAAGTATTCCCCTTGAGAATGAGAACCAGACAAGAATGTCCTTGGTCACCACTTTTATTCAATAACATTGTGCTAGAGGTTCTAGCCAGAACAATCAGGCAAGATAAGGAAATGAAAGACATAAAAATTGGTAAGGAAGAAGTCAAAGTGTCTCTATTTGCAGATATGATCCTGTAGACAGACAACTAAAAAATCCACAAAAATCTACTGTAACCAATAAAAGTATCCAAATACAAGATAAACAAACATCAATTGGATTCTTCTACACCAATAAAGAGGGTAACAAAGAGGAAGTCATAGAATCAATATTAATTATGATATCTTCCAAGAAGGTAAAATACTTAGGGATAAATCCAACCAAAGACATAAAAGACCCATAAAAAGAAAATTGAAAGATACTGCTTTAAGAAACTGAAAGACAACTACGTAGAGATACCTTGTTCACAGATAAGAAGACTCAACATCGTAAAAATGTGTATTCCACCTAAAGCAATCGTTAGATATAAAACAGTCCTGAAACAAATTCCAATGGCAGTTTTTAGTGAGATGGAGAAACAAATCACTCACTTTATATGAGGAGGGAAGATGCATTGGATAAGTAAAACATTTCAAAAGAACAATGTGGGAGGCCTCACACTACCTGACTTTAGAAACTAATACACTACCACAGTAGTCAAAACAGCTGGTACAGGCACAAAATAGAAGCATAGATCAATAGAAGAGAGATGAGAATCCAGACATAAAATTGTCCACCTATGAACAACTGGGAACTTGGGTGGCGAAGTGGTGAAGTGCTGTCTGCTAGTCAAAAGGGCAGCAGTCCAAATCTCCCAGATGCTCCTTGGAAACTCTATGGAGCAGTTTTACTAGGTCCTGTATGGTTATTATGAGTTGGAATTGACCAGATGTTAGTGTATTAGTGGTTAGTTAATTACGAGCAGATGATTTTGACAAAGGTCCAAAGTCAGTAAATTGTGAATAAGACAATCTCTTTAACAAATGGTGATGATGTAACTGGATATCCATGTGAAAAAAAAATTGAAACAAGACCATATCTCACACCGTGCACAAAAGCTAAACCCATATACATCAAAGAACTAAATATAATATAAAATAAGTATATAAAATATATTTGTATATTATATAAATATTATATAAATACATAAATATTATATAGTGTATTTATATATTATGTAATATATAATAGCCAAGCCAAGTGCCATCGAGTCAATATATGAATAATATAATTATATTGTATATATTATTATACATATAATACATTTATATTATATATTTATATAAAAATCATATAAGGTTGGCAGTTCAAATCCACCAGGCACTTCTTGAATACTCTGGGGGTCAGTTTTACCCTGGCTCCTAGGGTGGCCATGAGTTGGGTCTGACTCGATGGCACTTGGCTTATAATACATATCATATTACAGATATTATAGATATTATATGACATATGATATATAATATATATTATAGACATTATGTGATATATAATATATATTATATTATAGATTATAATTATATATTTATATACAATTATATATTTATGTTAAATAATATATAAATCTATTATTTATAACATATAATAACATATTAAAAATATGATATACAATAAAAAATGATAAAGATCATAGAATCAAATATACAAAAAGTGCTGGCAACCTTAATATACAGCATATGCAGATTATAAAACATTTACTAACACACCACAAACACCAGAAAAGAAAGTAGACAACTGGGAGTGCCTAAAAATCAAACAGTTATCTTCATTCAAAGACTTCACCAAAAGAGTAATAGACTACCTATGGACTCAGAAAAATTCTCTGGCTGCCACAAATGCAATCAGCATCCAATCTCCATAATCTACAAGGTACTGAAACCACCACAAAAAGAAAAAATTGCCCAATTAAAAATTGGAGAAAGGTTATGAACAAACACTTCTCTAATGAAGACATTCAGGTGGCTAACATATACATTAGGAAATGTTCATAGTCATTAGCCATTACAGCACTCGATCTCACTCAAACAAGGATGGCATTAATCCAAACAACATAAAATAATAAATTTTGAAGAGGCTATGGAGAGACTGGAACACTTATACACTGCTGGTGGGAATGTAAAATGTTACAACCACTTCAGAAATCAATTTGGCACTTTCTTTAAGAGCTAGAAATAGAAATACCATAGGATATAGCAATCAACTTTTTAAATATATCGTAGAAAAATAAGGGCTGTCACAGGAATAAGTACATGCACAACAGTTTTATTATACCACTGTCCACAATAGCAAAAAAGAAAAAGTAGAATCAATAGATGAATGGATAAACAAACTGTGGTGTATTCTCATAAAGGAATATTATGCAATGATAAGGAATAATAATGATTTTTGGAAACATCATATAACATGGTGGAATCTGGAATGTATTGTGCTTAGTAAAATTAGTCAGTTGCACAAGGACAAATACGGAATGCAACCAGCATTATAATGACTTGTGGAAAGGCTTAAACATGGAGAAAAAGTCTGTGATAGTAACAAAAGTGGTGAAGGAGGAAGATAGCTGTTCGTTAACTGGATAGTAGGCAAAAATTAAAATAGGTAAAGAAAGGGTCATCACACAGTAAAGGAGGAGTCAGCACAACCACATTAAACCAAAAGCTAGAAAGTGCCTAAATATAATCCAACAAATGATGGAGTAGCATGTGCCAGGGTTCAGGGGACTATGGTTTCAAGGGAGATCTAGGTTAATTGGCATGTTAAAGTTTTTTAGTTAAATGTTCCACGTTCCACTTTGGTCAGTGGCATCTGGGATCTTGAAAGGTAGCAAGTGGCCATCTAAGTAATATCAGTTGGTCCCATCTCACCTGGAACAGAGGATAATGAAGGACGTAAAATAAATGAACAAGTATGAGCCCAGGAGACAGAAAGGTCCATGTAATCCAGCGACTATGTCAGCATGCCTCTGGAAGAACTAGATGGTGCCTGGCTACCACCAAAGACTGTCTTGATAGGGAATACAGGAATACAACAGGGTACTTGATGCAGAAGGAGAAAAATGAGTGTAAAGAACTCTATGTTAACAAGAGCAGAAACAGTGATTTGACAGACTAAACAGGTGCTGGAAGACATGGCTGCAAACTCTCTGAGTTGCTATGGAACTGAAAACATTCCCTTAAACCAACTCTTGAGAGAAACACAGGCCTGGACTAAAGGATATGAAATGATACTGCCAAAGAGCGTGCTTCTTGGCCTAAGTAGATTCATGAGGCTAACCAGACAGCTCCTGTTCAGTGGTGAGATGAGGTCAGAGGGGGACAGGAGCTAGTGGAATGAACATGGGAAATACAGGATAAACAGAAGGAGACTGCTCTGTCACAGGAGGGGGAGAGCAGCTACAGTTACATAGTTATGTGTAGTGAAGTTTTGTACCACAAAATGGCTTGTATTGCAAACTTTCACTGAAATCACAATGAAACATATATATATATTTTATTTAATATGACTGAGTGAAAATGTACATTCCCGTATAAATTTACATGCCCACCTGTATGCAGCTTCCACTGCTCTTCCTGTCCAGTGACAGCACACTATTCCTAAAAGCTGCCAAGCTGCCATCCGAGGGCACAGCAAATGGACCCAACTCAGCAGGAATGGATGCTCACCGAGGACCAAAATGACATGGGGTAAAGACAACGCAGAAGATAGAGAGACCCACATGAGTGGGTGCCTACATCTACTTGGGACCAGAGGAACCAGATGGTGCCCAGCCACCACCAGTGAAAGCCACGATGGAGCTCACTAAGTTGAGACTCACTGGCAACACAAGAATAAAAAGTGATGCATCCTGAGATCTCCACTAAAAGACCTCAATTGATGGTCCAGCAGTTTCGGGGTTCCCCTGGGAGCATGGCCCGTGGTCGTGATGCTGCCCTTGCCCATAAATCATAACAAAGGTCCACAATGAAATATTTAAAAAAAACAAAATTGATCAAAGACTAGATGAATTATGGCATAACATCAAAGAAATCATCCATGCAGATGTCATTAAAAAGAAAGAAAAGATCAAATTACATGTCAGAAGAGAAACTGACTTGTTCTTAAATGTTGAGCAGCTAAAGTAAAAGGAAGGAATGGTGAAGTAGAAGAACTGAACAAATTTCAGAGGACAGCTAGAGGAGACAAAGTATTATAATGACACGTGAAAAGAGCTTGAAATAGAAAATTAAAAGGGAAGAACACTGCATTTCTCAAGCTGAAAAAAATTGAAGAAAAGCTTAAAGCTTCAAGTTGCAACAGTGAATGATTCTACAGAGAAAGCATTAAATTATTCAGGAAGCACTGAAAGAAGATTGAAGGAATATACAGTGTCATTGTACTAGAAAGGGCCAATGTTCAACCACTTCAAGAGGTAGCATATGATCAGGAGCAGAGAGTACTTAAAGAAGTCAAAGCCGCATTGAAGGCATTGGCAAAAAAAAAATAAGCTACGGAATTGGTGTAGTATCAACAACAAATTGGTGTTTCAACAAATGGATGCAGCACTGGAAGTGTTCACTTGTCTATGCCAGGAAGTTTGGAGTACAGTTAGCCAACCAACTGGAAAAGATCCATATTTACACCTATCACCAAGAAAGGTGATCCAACAGAATGTGGAAATGATTGAACAATATCATTAATATCATATACAAGTAAAATTTTGCTTAAGATTGTTTAAAAGTGACTACAACAGTATATTGACCTGATCTGCCAGAAATTCAAACCAAATTCAGAAAAGGACATGCTATTGCTGATGTCAGATATATCTTGGCTGAAAGCAGAGAATACCAGAAAGAGGTTTACATGTGTGTCATCGACTGTGCAAAGGCATTCAACAGTGTGGATAGTAACAAGTTATGACTAACATTGCAGAGAATGGAAATTCCAGAACACTTAATTGTGCTTATGAGGAATCTGTACATGGATCAAGAGGCAGTCATGCAGAAAACCAGGGGACACTGCACTGTTTAGAGCCAGGAAATGTGTGCATCAGTGTTGTATCCTTTCACCATATTGCTTCAATCCATGTGCAGAGCAAATAATCAAGATGCTGCATTATACAATGAACAACGAGGCATCAGAATTAAAGGACAACTCATTAACAACCTGCATTACACAGATGACAGCACCTTACTTGCTAGAAGTGAAGAGGATTTGAAGCACTTAGTAACGAAGATCAAAGACTACAGTCTTCAGTATGGATTGCACCTCAACACCAAGACAACCAAAATCACAAGTGAACTAATAAGCAACAACATTATAAATGGAAACAGGATTGAGATTATAAAATATTTCATTTTACTTGGATCTGCAATCAGTGCCCACGGAAGCAGTATTCAAGAAATCAAAAGATGCATTACATTGGGAAAATCTACTCAAAGGATCTCTTTAAAGTACTGAAAAGTAAAGATGACACCTTGAAGACTAAGGTGCACATGACCCAAGCCATGGTATTTTCAATTATATCATATGCATGTGAAAGATGAACAATGAATAAAGAAAACAGAAAAATTGATGCCTTTGAATTACAGTGTCAGAGAAGAATACTGAATGTACCATGGTTTGCCAAAAAAACAAATAGATCCATTCTGGAAGAAGTACAACCAGAGTGCACCTTGGAAGCAAAGAAGGCAAGATTGCATCTTATATACTTTGGACATGTTGCCAGGAGGGATCAGTTCCTGGAGAAAGACTTCATGATTAGATTTGGAGGGTGAGCTAAAAAGAGGAAGACCCTGCATGAGATGGATTGACACAGAGGCTGCAACAGTGGGCTTAAGCATAAACACAGCTGTGGGCATGGTTTCAGACTGGGCAGTGCTTCATGATGTTGTGCATAGGGTGACTATGAGTCAGATCCAACTATAGAGCATCTAACAACAACAAAGAAAAGTGATGGCAAGTATCTTTTTTCTGTATTTCTCATTATGTATTTAAATAGTATATAAATGTGTGCATATACAAGCAACTTGCAATACTAATGAAATAAAAAGCACAATCATTAAGTTAAAGATTGTATATATTGATACAATACAAAATAGGTTTTAAGATAGGTGAGTATAGTACTATTAATACACTTTGGAGGCAAAAATAAAAGAAAAATATCCTTTGACAATGTCATTTGAAGGATACATTGCTAAAAATGTTTCCAGAAACTTAAGGAGTACCATCTACTTTGTTTGAAATATGAAATACTGTGACAATGTCATACTACGTAGCTTAAATTTTGAATTATTTATTGGAAATACGTCAAGAAAAACATAACTTGAAATACTTTACACCTTTGACTAACACTTTTATTGATTTACAATTTATCATTCTACTTAAAGCTCAATATTAACTCAATTGTCTTTAGTCATTACCTAGGGATCAATTTCAAAAACTCTCTTCCACACTATTAAATAAAAGCAATACTAATGATACTGTGCCAGCTACAAATCGCTTGATTTATCACATCTTTACACAGTCATATTGAATCTATACTTTGTTAGTAGAATGAGATCTTTGAAAAAAACAAATATCTACATCTATGCTGTTGAAAATTTTAGTAGCAAGTGAATTCATTCACCCAAAGATTAATGGTGCTAGAATGTTCAGATGTTCTGTATTTCCGTATTAGTCATACTTTAATCATTTAGAACTGCTTTATGTGATAAATTTCAAATTCTGTGTCTTCACTTCTTCCTACCGAGTCAGCTTTTAAGAGTGTGATTCAAAGTGCTCTGTGATATTTAAGTTGTGTATCAACTCGGTTGAGCCATGATTCTCAGTGGTTTGGCAGTTGTGTGATGATGTAATCACCTCTAGGGTAAGATCTGATATAATGGAATTTCCTCTATGATAAGATCTTCTATGAGCAGCTAATTGGTTGAAAGGGAGTTTTCCTAGCAGTATAGTCTCCATATAATATATATGGACTATCTGGCAAAACATCCTGGTGTTTGCCTTGTTCTAGATCCTGCATTCAGCTCTTTATCATCTGAACTCTAGTTATTAGCACTTGGGCCAGCAGTCGCCCATCCTACCTGTGGATCTTGGATTTAGTCACTCTCTATAGGCCATGAGAAAGCAGCTTGCTGTCTGACCAGCTGATCTTGTGTGCGTGTGTGTGTACAAGAAGATTAACATACCTCACTGCTTCTTTATAAGACCTGTCCTAAGACAGACGGTGAAACCAGAGGTCACTGCTGACTTGTGTACAATCTGCTTGGTAGAGACCATTGTTTTTGTAATATAGATTTTATAATCATAAGATGTATATTGAGTGGTAACGAATTAAGATGTCAGTGGTCAGACAACACTCAAAATTTCCTGAGAAAGTTGGAAAAGTTTGAATGATTAATGTAGACTCTGGAATTTTAACAAGATTTAAACAGAAATATCAAATAATAATGCACTGTGGATCCAGAGAAATACATATGATACTTCTGTGTAATATCCTGGATGTGGTTATATAAGTAATTTGGGGCAGGGTATAAACAGCAAAGATCATTTTTTTAATTATTAAAATTATATCAAATACACAACTGGAAATACATTTCTGGAAAGTCTGCTAATTAACTATTCTATTAACCAAATCACATTTAGATTATCAGATTTTGTATAAGAAATAATGTTACCTATATTTTTAGTAATTAAAAAAAGAAAACCCTAAAAACTTAAAATGAAAGAAAAGTACTGAACTATTCAATCATTTTACTATGGTAAATTAGCTTCACTAAATTGAAAATCAGGTTAAATCTAGTTAACATTTGATTCCAAATGATTTACTCAGACTAGAACAATTTCCAATTCATTTTAAGAAATTACCTGGAAGTTATTGAGTAGCTTTTTAAGATATTAGGCTTTTAGGAATTTACCGGTGTTAACTGTTGTTATTTAAAATATCAGTCTCAAGCTATTATTCTAATTACGAGGTACGGAATCTTCTAATAGAGCATTTACTTTTTATTTTATCAATTTTTCTCACTATCTTCTAGATGTCTGCCTGAGTATGTAAATAGTGTCTGAAAAGCACACTATTACGTAAAACTGTTTTTATGTAAACAACATTGGCTGAAGTAAATGTTTCACAGACTGTCCTCCAACATCCAAGGGCCAGATGGCTCTTGGTCGTATTTAGTTAAAATGTGCTGCTGTTTCTACTTTTGTACAAAAGTGATCCTAATATGAACTATAGGGACTTACCTGCTGTTAGAATCATTACATATACATATATACATATGTATGTATGCATATATATGTGTAGATACATACATATCACTACCCACATATCTGATTTGAACTGTATTGGCAGAAGTAAATATATATGGATATGTAAGAAAACAGTTATGGACAGAGTGTCCCATAACTTTAGAATTTGTTCTTTGAGCTAATGCAAGTGAGACAAACTTATTATATAATACAGCAGGTGTCATCACTAGCTACTAAGACTTACATAAAGTTGGAAACAGTAACATGAAGATAAACAACTGTTGAAGAACATTAGAAAACAACCTGAAAATGAAAGGGAGGCCTTTAGCCAGTGCCACTCCATCTTATTACAAAAAGTAGCACAGTAGTTAAGACAACAGTAGTAGAGACAGTAGTTAAGGCAACCGTGTTATAAACATTGAGTCCTGAGAGCTTGATTTACCCCATCTGTTAGAATTTACCTTGTGCTGGTCATGTCACAAGGCTGTTCTTTCCTCTTAGAAATACTGATTAATTGTTCTGTTTATGCCCTTTCAGTTATTCTCTAAGACTATTGAACTGAATCACTAGATAGTCGGATGATTATCAAGCTCCGACTTGTTGGAGCCATGCAGACCTCCACAAAAGATATAGTTGAAACATCGAAAAAATTACTTGTGTGGACTGGAAAAAATATTAACCAGCATCCTCTTCTCTTAATCAACTTATATAACTTCCAGGCTTAGACTATGCACGCAGGCAAACTTCGAAGGAATAGATTTTTCACTTTCCTCTTGTGTGTCTGTACTCAACAAACGTCCTCATTTAATCACCTCACCTCCTGTCTCAGTATTCACTTTGCAGACATGTGGCAAGGATCCGTGATTGCGGTTGCAAAAAGTGCATTCCCTATCTCCAAGAAAATAGAGGCTACTAGGTGTTCCTGAAGATATTTCTGACTGGATGATGGTAGTTGACATTAATCTGAAATATGTGATAATATCCTTAGTGACATTTAGACTCAAAAAATCAAGAAGCCTCAAAAATAATTTTCAAAAGAAATAATCTTATGCATTTTTAGTTTACTTTGTTTTAATATTTTCATTTAAATTTATCTTGTTTTTTCTTCTGCCTCACTTCTCACCTACATATATATGACTACACTTAAATCTTCTTTATTAACAAGAACCTGAATACACTCTCCAAGTTAAGATTCCACCGTAATAGTGGGTGGCTTGTCCAGGGTTGTCTAGAGAAAGAGAACATAGAGAAAAATAAATTGATTTATTTCAAAGAACTGAAGACTCATTAGCCCCAAACTAATTTGTAGGTCAGACAACAGGCTAGAGGTTGCTGCAGTCTTGCATATTACACTTCATAGGCCGGGAGATAGGAAGAGTGACGAGTGGTAAACTCCAGCAAAGTGTCTGTGTAATAGTCTGCTGGAATACATCCTAGGAAAAAATCCTCTTTCTCTATTAAATGCATCAAATAATTGGTTTAGGCTCATACACATTACTGAAGGTAGTCTGCTTTATTTCAGACCAACCAATTTAATCACATGCAACTATAACAGCAATAGATTAGTGTTTTACCAAACAACTGGGTGTGCTGCCCAAGATAACATATGAAATTAACAATCACAAAAGGGTATATGTGATTTGATGTTGGTTTTTGATTTTTACATTCCATTTATATTCATTGTCTGTTCCAACCATTCAGAAAGACCAGTCAAAAATCTGGGCCACTATAAGTTGTCTGGATTTTTGGCCTAGAAATATAGAAAACAGCACATTTGCTTATTGTACAACTAATGATATTGAACTAGGGATTAAAGTAAAAAAAAAAGGTAAATTCACAATTTCACTTACTTGCTTACGTATGCATATATGTGTGGATCCTGCTGCTAACCAAAATATTGGCAGTTTAAATCCACCAGCTGCTCCTTGGGAACACAAAGGGACAGGTTTACGCTGTCTGATAGGGTCATTGTATGTCATAATCAACCTGAAGGTATCTGGTTTTAAGTTTAATTTTGCATATACGTATGTTGTTGTTGTTGTTAGGTGTCAACTCATAGTAATAGAATGAAACACTGCCTGGTCCTACACCATCTTCATAATCACTGTTAAGCCTGAGCTTTTTGTTGCACTTGGATACATGTAGCTGTATGTATACACATGCAATTTTTTTCTGGTGATACTGGGGAAAAGTTAGTGGGTTGAAAAACAGACTAAGGATCCTGGAGAAACAGTTTTGTCTTGAAGTATTTTCATGACTGTGAAGTGTTAGTTGCAAGAAATCATAAGGTAATCAGGAAAATGTCTTTCTTTGGAAACTTAAAAGGTAATGCCCTGAATACTCATATTTTATAAAATTACAGTAACACTTGATTTACTTCATGACAGTTATCCATCAATTATTATTCTCTATCACACTTCAAAGAGTCTAATTATTTTAAGCATGCTAGTGTAAATTAAAGTGTCACAAGTCTATTGAATTGAGTATATGACTATGACTAGGATAAAATTTTTGAGATTCTTATATGCTATTTGATTTTATAAATGAACATATCATAATGACAGTCACACAAATAACATTGAGGAAGTGAAGGAAAAAACTAAAAAAATAAAAATGAAAACCATCACACATACAAGGCTAAGCAGAGTGAATTTTTCAATATAATTCTGAGCCTTTGGAGTATATTAGTATAGAAAAATAAACATAAAACTTAGGCTTTAAAGGGAGTCCCAGTTACACAGTGGTTAACAGTTTGGCAGCTTCACAAAAAAAATTTAATAAAGCTTTCACTAAAGAAGGTAGAAAAGTATGTATCAAATGCCGGTCTATGTTGGTAAAATATATGCTCCTTTAATTCACATTCAAAACCATCTCTTTTTGATGCTTTTTCTTGAAAACATAAATAAATACCATTAATCTCTTTTCCTCTGTATTTCCAACTATGCCTGAAAAATAAGATGAGATTCTCACAACTAAAATACATCCCAACATATATTCCTTTATTAGTTCCTGAGTATAAGAGATACTTTACAAAGAACTGTTAAAATGGTTCTTAAAGCAGATTTAAACAAAATTAAGAAGCTACATTTATTTCTGTACTTTTGAGAGAGTTTTACATGATGTCTTAATCTGTATTCTCCAGAGGAGCATAACTAGTGAAGCTCAAGTCAGGCAGTAGGCTCAGACTATGTCCCAAGAACTGAGAGCAAGGTGAAGAGTGCAAGGTTATAGGAGAGGGGGAATTGAGAAGGAGCTTTCTAGAACATTCGTTTATGTACTGGAGGCAGACCACATAAAGTTTCCTTCCTCAAGGAAACTCCCCTTTCAACTATTGGCTGCTCACATTATATCACAAAATGGAGATCCTTTAAAAGATGGCAGAGTAAACAGGCATCTCCTCATTTCCCTCTGAGAACTAAGGACTGGATGATATTTATATGGAGCATTGAATACCTGGCGAGCCTTAGGACCTAATGTATTTGACTAGGCAACAGTATCAGACTAATCTCCTCTCAAAAATGATCCAGTGACTGTCTGACCTCTGCTTCTGCCGTTTCACTGTATCAGAGAACTGTAGCTTCCACAAATGCAAACAGCTGGTAAAGTACTTTCATTGTAAGCTGGCAGTTGGAATCTGCTGTTCCTGACTGCCTATTCAGGCCAGTCTGTTGGGCAGCTCCCAGCTCCCAGTTCAGCACCTGGACAGCTCCGTGAATAGAGGTACAGTTTACTTTTAAGGCCGAGAGGCTTGGGTATCTGCCTGGACCTCTATCTGTTGAGAAGCCACAGCTTTTTCTGTCTCTTTTCTCTCACTCACATTGTAGGGTTGGCTGACAGCCCCCAGTTTCTCCATAAGCAGAGTAGTCTGTTTCGCTACCCAATAAGCAGAGTCTTCCACCCTTAAGAGTCCACCTAGAGTACTGAGTCAGCCAGTGACCAACAATTCTCTTGCATTCATTATCAGAGAAATCAAACAGTGTCTAGATGGCACACAGGAAGCAGACCATAATTAATTATTTAAAGAAGAAGCCTTCAAATGCTCCAAAAAATTCCCTAAATAAAGGTTCAAAACATTCAAAAAAAAATCCCAGATGAAGAAGCCTTACTGAATCTCTCGGAGGTTGAAAACAAAAGAGTTATGTATAGAACCTTCCTAGAGATAAACAAAATGCAATAGAACAGAATGAAAACTTTGGTAAACTACTAGAAATACTAGAACATCAATGATCTGAAATACATCAGATTAGTAACAAAATTACACAATTGGATAATTCTATCCAGAGCCAAAAGAGTAGGATTGAACACATGGAAGTTAGACTCGGTAACCTAGAAGACAGAGTAACTGGCGCCAGCATTTATGAGGTGAAATCAGAGAAAAGAAATAAGAAAGATGAAGAAGCATTAAGAAACACGTGGGACTCCATGAAGAGGAATAATTTACATTTAATTGCAGTTCCTCAACAAGGGAGGATTAATGACAGTATAGAGAGTATTGCTGTAGAGATGCTGACAGAAAACTTTCCTGAGGTTACAAGAAAAGAGAGCATAGGTATCCAAGATGTTTATTGAACACTGCAAAAGTTAGACCCAAAATGAAAGATGCCAAAGCATATTATAATCAAGCTTAATAAGCTAAAATGTAAACAGATGCTTCTGGAGGCAGCAAGGCTCAAAGCAAAACTAACATTCCGAGGGAAACCCTGTAGGTTTTCATCTGACTTTTCTGCTGAAACAATGCTGGCTAGAAAACAGTGGGTAGACACATTCAAAGCCCTGAACAAGAAAAACTTCCATCCCGGAATTATTTATCCTGGAAAATTGTTTATCAAATATAACAGTGAAATTAAGACTTTTGAAAATAAAGAGAAATTTAGCAACTTCATAAAAACTAAACCAAAGTTACATGAAATATTGAAAAAACTCTTCCCTAAATGTATATTTTAGGTGACAATTCAGGACACTTCATCCAAATTTCTAATCAGTTAAGGAAGTCACAAAACTTCACCAAAGCTACAGTATTATAATAAGGGAATCCATGATCATATCATGAGAACTATAATACCATCACATTAAAAGAGGGATACAATACAATAGTTACAGTGGTTTTTGATTCAGAAGAATTTTCAAAGTTATGAAGTAGTTAAAATTGGTTTTACTGTTAGTGTGCTAAGGGGGGTAATACATGTAGCCATGAAACAGATTAATAACACATTATATCAAAATAAGAAATGCAATACAATGAACACAAAACCAACACTCAAACAACCCATAAAGAAGAATACCCCAAAACAGAACATTAAGATCAATACAGAAAACATCAACACAGAAGTAATTACATCAAAATTATGGCAATAAGCACATACCTATCATTAATTACATTGAATGTAAATGGACTGAACACTCCAGTAAAGAGACAGCGAATGATATCCTGGATCAAATGACATGACCCCTCTATATGTTGCTTACAAGAAACACACCTTAGACTTAAAGATATGAACAAGTTGAGAATAAAGGTTAGAATAATATATATCAAGCTAACAATACACAAAGAAGAGCAGGTGTGGCAATATTAATCTCAGATAAAATAGATTTTAATGTAAAATCCACTATTGTGAACAAAGATGGTCACTATTTATTGATGAAAGATTCAATACTCAAGCAGGACTTAACAATATTAAACATTTGTGCACCCAATACCAGAGCACCTAAATACATTGAACAAATATTGACAACATTGAAAAATGAGATTGATCATTTCACAGAGACTTCAACACTCCCCTTTCAGTTATGGATAGATCATCCAGAAAAAAACTCAATAAAGATGCAGAAGATCTTACTACAACAATCAACCAACTTGACCTTATCAATATATACAGACCTTTTCATCCATCAGCAGATAAATACACCTTCTTCTCCAATGCACATGGAGTAGTCTCCAGAATAAACCATATGTGAGGTCATAAAACAATTCTCTATAAAATGTAAACCATTGATTTACTGCAAAGTATCTTCTCAGACCATACAGCTATGAAAGTTGAAATCAATAACTGAAAGTTCATAGGTAGAAATTCAAGCTTGTGGAAACTGAACAACACTTCGTTCATAAAGCCTTGGGTTATAGAAGATATTAAGGACAAAATAAAGAAATTTATGGATTCAAATGACAATGAAAACACACCCTAACAGAATTTATGGGATACAGCAAAAGCAGTGGTCAGAGGTCAGTTATCTCTATAACTGCACACATCTGGAAAGAAGAAAGGGCCCAAATTAAAGAATTAACTTTACAGCTTGAACGAGGAGAAAGAGAGCAAAAGAGGAACCTCTCAGTCACCAGAAGAAAATAGATTATAAGGATTAGAGCAGAACTAAATGAATTAGGGAATAGAAAAACAATACAAAAAATTAACAAAACCAGAAGTGGTTCTTTGAAAATATCAACAAAATTGATAAACTATTGGCTAAACTTACAGAAGAAAAATAGCAGAAGATACAAATAACCAGATTAAGAAATGAGATGGGAGATGTTACAACAGACCCAGCTGAAATAAAAAATATCATAGCAGAATACTATAAAAAGTTGTACTCTAACAGGTTTGAAAACCTAGGGGAAATGGATAAATTTCTAGATTCATTTGACTCACCAAGATTATCACAAGGAGAAGTAGGTCAACTTAATAAATTTATCACAAAGGGAGAGATTGAAAAAGTCATCCAAAATCTACCAACCAAAAAAAAGTCCTGGCCCAGATGGCTTCACCAGAGAATTCTCCAAATTTTTAGAGAAAAATTAACTGCAATACTATTGAGGATATTTCACACCATACAAAGGGATGGAATTACTTCCAAATTCATTCTATGAAGCCAGTATAACCCTGATACCAAAACCAGGGAAGATCCCACAAAAAAGAAAATTACAGACCAGTATCACTCATGAATCTAGATGCAAAAATCTTCAACAAAATTCTAGCCAATAGAATTCAACAGCATATAAAAAAAATAATTCATCATGATCAAGTTGGTTTCATTCCAGAGATGCAAGGCTGGTTCAACATCAAGAAAACAATGAATATAATCAATCACATTAATAATACAAAGGATAAGAATCACCTATTTTGTCAAGTGATGTAGAAAAGGCCTTTGACAAAGTTCAGCATCCATTCATGCTTGAAACTCTCAGAAACATAGGAATAGAGGGAAAATTTCTCAGTGTAATCAGTAGCCTCTATGCAAAGTCAACTGCTTTCAGCATCCTGAATGTTGAAAAACTGAAAGAATTCCCTTTGAGAATGGGAACTAGACAAGGATGCCCACTTCTGTTCAACATTGTGGTAGAAGGTCTAGCCAGAACAATTAGACAAGTTAAAGAAATAAAGGGCATCCGTATTGGCAATGAAGAAATAAAGATTTACCTTTTTGGGTCTCTACACCCTACTTTGGTGAGTGGAGTCTGGGGTCTTAAAAGCTGCCAAGCTGCCATCTGGAGGTACAGCACATGGTCCCAACTTAGCAGGAACAGATGATCACCAATGTCCATAACGATTTGGAGGAAAGAGAATCTAGAAGACAGAGAGACTGGTGTGAATGGATGTCTACATCGACTTGTGACCAGAAGAATCAGATGGTGCCTGGCCACCACCAGTGATAGCCACGACGGAGCTCACAAATTTGAGTCTCACTGGCAACACAAGTGTAAATAACAGGTGCACGCTGAGATCTCCTCTAAAAGACCACAATTGATGGTACGGGGACTTCGGGGTTCCCCCGGGAGCACGGCCCCTGGCCCTGATGCTGCCCCTGTCCATAAATCATAATGAAAGTCAACTTTTCAGACAGCAATGGATTGGACTTAGTGATGCAGAGGGACAATATTGTGTGAGCACTTTATAGTTCTAGGCATCTATAAGAGATCATCTTATTGACCCTATACTGGAGGAAGGGGATTGGGGGGAGAATAGAAGATAGGAGGCTGTTGGGAAGATGAGACATGTATGGAGCATAGAGAAATAGTGTGCTGTCATCATACAGGGAGAGTAATGGAAGCTGGATATAGGTCAGCATGCAAATGTATACAGGAATGTACATTTTCATTCAATCATAATAAAAAAAAAACAAAGGAAAGATATTACATATTGTTTGCCAAATCAATGAGAATCTTAATTTATCCAAATTGACACATAATATTAGTCATCACAAATGGTAAAATGAAATTTCAACTTTAGGAAAACATCATACAGAAGTTCTCCAAAATTATTTGTCAATAGAATTTTCTTTGCAGAGTTCTCTGATCTTACTCTGAGAATTGCTGTTTTACTATTTTTTTGTCTGTGTTTCCCTTGAGATTTGTATGAGAATGTGAAACGCTGTCCAAAGAAATATTAATCAATTCAACATATATTCGTTGTGAACTTGCACAGACAAGTTTCTGAAATTCAACAATGAAAGAGATTAAATTCTACTGTAGGAAAAAGGACAGATAAATAGTCACTATATACCCAGGTTAGTGCTGTCCTAGACAGCACACGATAAATGCTTCACTTTTCTTCCTACTAGAGAATCTTCAGTAGAAATTAAAAATAAAAGAATTCTGGCTCTCATTTTAGTTAGCATAAGATTTTATATGGAAATTTTTAAAAATTAGCTTTCATACAAATGGAAGCAATACAAAAATAGAAGATAGAGTATATTCTGATTAATTTTTTTCCATGAAAAGACATTATTAAAAAACAAGAAATGGTAAATACAGATCCTATTTACAGAAGAATTTAGATGAAAGAAGCCAATGCTTCAGGAGTCTTACTGATCATTTATTGTGTATCACAGAAATTTTATTTTTTGTTTTCCTCACGTCTGATCTTGTTTAATTTGCAATTTCTGTTGGCTTAGCTGCACCTATTCTCAAAGGTACTACAGTGCCTCCCTGAGACACTCAGAGAGGCAGATGACATTAGGAGTTTATTTACCTTCTTGGATACATCTATTTGTAGCAGAGTCATTATTTTACAAATTTACATCCTACAGACTAGTCACTAAATATGTATCACGACACCCTGCTATTTAAACTCCAGGTTTTATCCCAAAGATAACCACAGATTCCAAATTTTATCTTTCCTATCACACAGAATCCTCTGTTGCTTGACTGAACTTTACTACCATTAAGTAATACTTCTTGTGTTTGGACAAGCAAATAAAATAAAAAGAAAGAACCATAAACCTGAATTTAAGAATAAAACTAAATGAGGTAAATTGAAAACTAAATGTATTACCAGGCCTGCCATGTCATCCTTACCAGCTGCCAACCCAGCCCACTGTCAATGAATAGATTCTGACTCACAGTAGCTCTACATGACAGAGAACTGGCCCATAGGGTTTCCAATGAGTACCTGGTGGATTTGAATTGTTGATCATTTGTTTAGCAGTCACAGCTCTTAATCAATATTCTCATTATTTCCATTTATGGATCCACTTTCCTTCTGTCACTGGTTCCTAACACATTCTTATGGTACTCTGTGAAACTCATAGTCATGAATTATGTCCTCAACCTAATCTGTAGACATTATATTCATTTTGTTTCACTGAAACACAATAACAAAACACAGCAAAAAGCCATCACTCTTTTCTTCTTCCCGTTCTACAGTTTTTCTTATTTCCTGTTGTTAGCAAAACTGCTTGAACAAACTGTGTATACTCTCAGCTTCTACTTTCTCTCCTAAATGTCTTGGACCAGTACTAATAAGTCATGTGCCTCCAGCCTTCTGTGGAAAGTTGTCTTGTAAAGGTCAATATCTGACCTGCCATTAATGAAGTTAATTTTACCACATTGCAGTTCTGATCTTGACTCACTTCCTGGACAAATCCTTTTAAGCAAGTCTATTTGTTTGCTCTTCTTGTTAGTGATAGATGCCCCTGACTAACAGTGGTCCTGTATACTACAGAGTGAATTCTCATCACCATTGCGGTGTTTGAGCCTGTTGTTGCAGCCATTGTGGCAACCCATCTCATTGATGATCTTCCTCTTGTATCGCCCCTCTACTTTACCAAGCATAATATCCTTCTCCAGAGACTGGTCCCTCCATGAATTACATATCCAAAATATGTGAGATGAGGCCTCACCATCCTTGTTTCTAATGATCATCGTGTCTATGCTTTTTCCAAGACAGATTTGTTATTCTGGCAGTCTATGATATATTTGATATTCTAACCCAAACTACATTCCAAAGGCATCAATTATTTTTTGGTGTTCCTTGTTCATTGTTTAGCTTTCATATGCATACGAGATAACTGAAAACAGCATTTCTTTGGTCAGTTTGTACCTTAGTCTTCCAGGAGAGGACTCTTGCTACAAATTTTGCCCAGTACAATGTACACTTTGATTTCTTGACTGTGGCTTCCATGGGTACTGATTGATGAACCAAGTAAAATGAAGTCCTTCACTTCTGGAAGCCAACTTTTCAAACAAATGCTAACTGAAATATGATATAAAACGATACTGTTGAAAAGAGTGTTTCATGGCTTGGATGCATATAGGTAACTAAATAGACAACTGCTGCTTGTTGGTAAAGTGGGAACATCAGAGTGGTATGAAACTATTCAAATGAACATGAGAAATACAGGTTAGAGGGGATGAATGTGCTATCAGTGTGGAAAGAGTAGCTAGGGCCACAGGGAAGACTGCATGTGTACGTTTTTGCATTAGAAACTGACTATAGCTGTAAAATTTCACTTAAACACAATTAAAAAAATGAAGAAACCCTGGTGGCATAATGGTTAAGTGGTATGTCTGCTAACTAAAAGGTTGACATTCAAATCTACCAGGCATTTCTTGGAAACTCTACGGGGCAGTTCTACTCTGTCTACAGGGTCACTGTGAGCTGGAATCAACTCTATTACAGTAGGTTTGATTGCTTATTGGTCCAGTTGTGAGGATTTCTTTTTTCTTTATGTTGAGGTATAATCCCTACTGAAAGCTGTAGTCTTTGATCTTCATCAGTAAGTGTCTTAAGTACTCTTCATTTTAAGCAAGGAAGGCTGTGTCACTTGCATATGGCATATCACATACCTGCATATAGTTTCCTACTCCTCATTTCTCTAACCTACAAAGTTTAGAAGAGCCAATGTATTATGTTTGGACTTTATATCTACACCTAGGCCTACATCTATACCACCCGTCTGTTTGTAATACAGTGGTGGCTTGCATGTTGCTGTGATATTAGAAATTTTGCCACAAATGTTGCAAAGACGTTGTTGTCACAGATATTTCACACAGAGATTAAATCAAGGTGAAATAAAAAAAAATTAAAGACTGGTTTACACTTAAAAAAGAAGAGGTAAATATTAAGCACACACTAGTCATCAAAATAAAACACAAAGTAACTGTAAATGCTTGCTAAATACAAAATCATCAGTGAATCAGAAGAAAATACATAAATCAAAAGACTCAATTCAGAAAATTAGGTGGGAAAAAGAAACTGTCAACAGCACACAACACACTTACTAATCATTACACTGAATGTCAATGTGCTAAATTCACCAACAAAGAAAGAGTGGCAGAATGTCAAAAATAAACATGGTCTAACTGTATGCTGCCTACAAGAGACACATATTAGACTTAAAAAGACATACATGAACTAAAACTCAAAGGATGCAAAAAAACATATCAAAGCAAGCAAAAATCAAAAAGGAGCAAAAATGGCAAAATTAATGTTTGGTAAAACAGACTTTAAAGTAAAATCCACCACACTGGACAAGGAAGGACGCTATTAAATGATGAAAGTGTCAATACATCAGGGTGATAAAATCACATTAATTATTCACATGTGCAACAACAGGCTTCCAAATATATAAAGCAAACTCGAACAGCATTCAACATGGACAACTGTACAATAATAAAAGAAGACTTCAACACACTAGTTTTGGTGAACAATATAACATCCAGAAAGAAGCTTAATAGAAACATGGACGATGTAAATGCCACAATCAACCAATGACATCACAAGCATATAAAGAACACTCTGCCCAACAGCAGCCAAGTATACTTTCTTTTTCAACACACATGTAACATTCTCCAAGATAGATCATGTATTATGCCATAGATAAAGCCTTAAAATAATCCAGGCATTTAAATACTACATTTCAGACCATAAAGCCATAAAAGTAGAAATCAATAACAGAAAAAATAAGTGAAAAACAAAATCAAGCACATGGAAAATGAACAACAGCTTGCTCAAAACCTCCTGGGTAACAAAAGAAATTAAGGACAGAATAAAGAAATTCACAGAATCATATGAGAATGAAAACACATCCCACCAGAACCTTTGGCACACAGCAAAAGCAACCCTCAGAGGTCACTTTAAAAACGATAAATACACATATCCGAAAAGAAGAAAATATTCAAATCAGAGCATTAACCCTACAACTCAAACTAATAGAAATAGAGCATCAAAGAAGCTATCAAGCATCAAAAGAAAGTGAACAATAAAAGTTAAAGCAGAATTAAATTATATACAAATCAGAAAAATCATTGAAAGGATCACTAAAATGAAGTCTGTTCCCCGAAAAAAAAAAAAAAAAAAACAAAAAACAATAAAACATCAAATAAAATGACAAAATAAGAACAGGAGAGGAAGCAAATAACCTAAGTAAGAAATATGATGGGTGATATCTCAAGAGCTACAACTGAAATTTAAAGAACAGTAACAGAATCCGACTCAATGGCACTTGGCCCCTGGCTTAGAAACAGAATATTATGAAAAACTGTACTCTAGAAAACCTAGAGAAAATGGACAAATGTCTAGAAACACATCATCTACTTAAACTGACAAAACGGAGTTGAAAGAGCTAAACAACGCAGTAACAAAAGAAGATATTGAAGTGGCAATTACAAATTTTCCAATAAAGTCCTGACCCTGATGGTTTCGTTAGAGAATTCTACTCTACTTTTAGAGAGGAGTTAACAACCATATTGCTAAAGGTACTTCAGAGCATAGAGAAGGATATAATACTCCCATACTCATTTTCTGAAGCCGACATAACCCTGACACAAAAATCAAGAAAAGACACAGTAAAACAGGAAAATTATAGACTAATACCTCTCTTGAACTTATATTGAAAAAGTCCTCAACAAAATTCTAGCCAATAGAATTCAACAACGTATCTAAAATAATAATAATAATTCACCATGTAGAAGTGGGATTCATACAGGGATGCAGTGAGGTTCAATATTAGGGGGAAAAATCAGTATTATCAATTACATAAATGAAAGACAGAAACTGCATGATTTTATTGATTGATGTTGAAAAAGCATTTGACAAAGTCCAACACTCACTCATGTTAAAAACTGTCAGCTAAATAAGAATAGAAGGTAAATTATTCAAGCTAGTAAAGGGATCTGACTCAGTGGCACTTGGCTTGGCTTATACAAAGCTGAGTTAGGAAGAATAGTCTGTGGGAAAATGTACAATGAAAACTCTATGGAAAATGCAGTATCTTTTTTTTTTATTATGACTGAGTGAAAATGTACATTCTCATATAAACTTACATGCCCACTGTTTCAGTCAGCTAGGGCTGCTGTAACAGAAATACCACAGAGTAGATGGCTTTAACAAAAGAAGGTTTATTCTTACACAGTCCGGTAGGTTGCAAGTCCATGTTCAGGGTATCTGCTCCAGGGGAAGGCTTTCCCCTTATTGGCTCTGGAGGAAAGTCCGGTATTGCATCAGTCTTTGTCCCGGGAGTGTCTTGGCGCAGGAACCTTAGGTCTGAAAGACGCGCTCTTCTCCCAGTGCAGATTTCTTGATGATGTGAGGTTCCCAATTCTCCTTGCTTCTCTTTCCTTTTATCCCTTGCAGGCTGAAAGGATTAAGGGTGGGGCAAGCCATACTCCAGGGAAACTCCCCCTACAGCAGAGCAGGGAAGTAATCCTATGCAGGAATTTACAGCCCCACCCTAATCCTTTAACATACAGTTTAGGGAAACCACAAAATGGAAGACAGTCACAGGATACTGGGAATCATGTCCCAGCCACATGGCTGCACATATTTTTGGAGGGACACAATTCAACCCATGACACCCACCTATATGCAGCATTCACTGCTCTCCCTGCCCAGTGACAGCACAGTATTCCTCTCTGCTTCATACGTGTCTCATCCTCCCAACAGTCTCCTTTTCCCTCCTCTCCACCCCTCTCCTTACTCCAGCCAGAAGTCAGCAGGATAAAATCCTATACATGCATAGAACCATAAAGTGCATCTAATATATGGCCATGCTGCATCTCAATACCTTTTTTGAGCCAACAGTTAGGAGTGAGACAGAGAACCTGAGCCTCTTTAATTGTGTAACCAAGACTATTAGGAAGCAATAAGGGAAAGAATGATTCAACAATTAACTACATACTGGGCACTGAAATAAGTCCCCTAGCAATTTTTTCTCAGAAGGAACCAGATGGAACCAATTCCAGGGACATGTGCAGAAAGTCCCATTTTGACATCTAAGTATCCCTCCAACTGGGCCACCAGAGAGCTACAATCAGGACCGGGAAATCGAACTAAAGTAGTAAGAAACTATTCATGTGAAATACTCCATAACAAGTCCTTGCTGTGAGTTCCAAAAACCCCCATAGAAGGAACCATCTTGAAGTTTACATGCATGTGCAGCCAAGGAACAAGCCACTACTTGTCAAAAAATAAAAAAGAAAAATGCTTCAGACCCCCAACACTGCTTTGTTGCCCATGAGCTAGACCATGGATATAGATGGGCTATAACAATTCAAAGTTGAACTTGCTCAATGGCATAGCCTGCTGGAGTTCTATATACTCTGCTACTGCCCCACTTTGAAGTGCTTTCATTTTCCAACAAAGATGTCTCTTGCGGACCAGCCAAGTTGCCCTGAGTAATTCTTTCTCATGGATCTGACAAGGACCCTTAAGGATCTTCAAGGACCCCTATCAAGAAAGCCAACAGCCAGTATCACCGTAAATGGGGAGAGTTTGCAAGCATTCAGCTTAAGAACAGAAACCAGGCAAGGAAGTCCTTTGTTACCACTGTTATTCAACATTACCCTGGAGGTCTCAGTCAGAGATATGAGGCTAGAAAATGAAATCAAGATCATCTTTGCTGATAAGGAAGAAGTAAAAGTATGCCTATTTGCAGATAATATGTTCTTATACACAGAAAACCACAAATAATCCACAAGAAAACTATTAGAACTAATAAAAGTGTTTGGGAAAAATATCCAGATTCAAGATTAATATACAAAAATTAGCTGGATTCCACTACGCTAACAAAGAGAATGTTGAAGAGGATATTACTTAATCACTACCATTTTTAAAATAGCCCCAAGATGATAAACTTCCTAGGAATAACCCTATGACATATGTAAAAGATTTATACAAAGAAGATTATAAGACACTATTGCAAGAAACCAAGAGTCCTACATAAGTGGAAAAATGTATCTTGCTCATGGATAGAAGACCCAACATTGTGAAAAAGTCTATTGTACCCAAAGCAATCTATAGATGAAATGCAATCACTGTTCAGATTACAATGACCTTTCTGTGAAATGGAGAAACAAATGACCAACTTCATATGGAAAGGGAAGAGGCCTCAGATAAGGAAAACATTACTGAAGAAGAAGAAGAAAGTGTGACCCCTCATATTATTTACCTTTAGAACTAATCAGACCACAACAATAGTCAAAACAGCCTGGTAATGGTACAACATCAGATATAAAGAATAATGGAACAAAACTGAGAATTTAGAATCCAGACACAGAATCACTCACCTTGACAAAGGCCCCAGACCCATTAATTGGGAAAAGACAATCTCTTTACCAAATGCTACTGGTATAACTTGATATCCATCTACAGAAAGTGAAACAAAAAAATAGCTTGAAATGGATCAAAGACCTAGATGTAAAATCTAAAACAATAAAGATCATGGGGAAAAAAAACAGGGCCAATGCTAACAGGTGGCATAAACAGAATACAGAATGTTACCAACAATGCTCAAATAGCTGAAGAGAAACTGAGTAACTGGGAGGCCTTAAAAATCAAATGCTCATACTTATCCAAAGACTTCATCAAAGATATAAAAAGAAAACCTACAGGTTAGGAAAAATCTTTGGATACAATACATTTCATTAGTATTTAATCTCTAAAATGTATAACATTTTACAAAACCTCAACAACAAAAAGACAAACAGCCCAGTTAAAAAGTAAGTAAAGGATGTGAACAGCATTTTGCCATAAAATATATTTATGCAATTAATGGACACATGATGAAATGCTTGCAATAATGTGTCATTAGAGAAACACAAATCAAAAGTATGATGAAACACCATTTCAGCATAACAAGGCTATCATTGTTCCAAAAAACACAAAATAATAAATGTTGGAGAGGTTGTGGAAAACCTGAAATACGCACACTGCTAGTGGAGTTGTAAAATGATACAACCACTTTAAAATCAATCTGATATTTCTTTAAAAAACTAGAATTAGAAGCACCATATAATCCAGTTACTTTGTTCCTTGGAAAGTATCCTGGAGAAATAAGAATCTGCACATGAATAGATACACGCGTACCTATGTTCTTCGAACAACTGTTCATAATAACAAAAAAATGGAAACAACATAGATGTCCAGCAACAAATGAATGGATAAACAAATTATAGCACATTCACAATTTGAACACTATGCAATGATAATGTACAATGATGAATTTGAGGAACATGACTTCACGGCATTTGGCTTGGCTCATAATTTAGAGACTTTTAGAAGGCAATGTACTAAATGAAATTAGTTCATTGCAAAAGGACAAATATTGCATGAGACCACTATTATCAGGACATGAGAAAATATTTAACTACAGAGGAAAACTGTCTCTGATGGTTATGAAGGTAGAGAGTGAGGGAGCAGGGTATTCACTAAGTAGATAGTAAACAAGAATTATTTTACATGAAGCAAATAACAATATACATACACAGGGTAAGTCAGCACAACTGGACTAAACCAAAAGCCAAGAAGCCAATCAAGCTCTTTAAAGGGTGAAGTAGCAAAGGTAGGGGCCTGGGGACCATGGTTTTTGCGGACATCTAGGTAAATTGGCATTATAAAATTTATTAAGACAATGTTCTGCATCCCACTTTGGTAAGCAGAATCTGAAGTCTCAAAAACTTACAAGTGGTCCTTAAGACGCACCTATTGGTCCCAACCCACCTCAAAGAAAACTTAAGAACTCAAAAGATGTAAGAAAAATCTGATCCCAAGAGACAGAAAGGCCCACACAAACTATCAGCCTGAGACTGGAAGAACTAAAAGGCTCCTGGTTGTCACCAATGGTTGCCCTCACAGAGCACGACAGAGATGTACTGATAGAGTGAAAGAAAAGCGGGGTATCAAAGCTCTAATTCTAGCAAAAAGACCAGACTTGATGGTCGGACTGAGACTGAAGGGACCCAGGAGGAAATGGCCCCCAAACTCTCTCCCAGCCTAGTGCTAAGCTGTTCCTAAAGCTAACTCTTTAGACAAAGATTAGATTGGATTGTAAGACAGAAAATTAGACTGGTGAAGAATTTTCTTCTTGGCTTAAGTAGACACATGAAACAAATGGTCAGCTCCTGTCTATAAGAAAGATGAAAAGGTAGAAGGGGACAAGATCTGTAGGAAGGGTCATGAGAAATACTGGGTAGAGAGGGGTGAGCTGTCACACTTAAAGGAGGTAAACTAGGGTCATACACATTTTTGTATGGGAAATTGAATTGTAAATTTTCACTTATAGCATAACGAAGAAAGAAAAGACTAAAATGATGGTAAGACTTTATTTCACTTTGTACATGTTATTAGGAAGAACCAGTCCCTATAAAAGGACATCATACTTGGTAGAGTGAAAAAGAGATAAGACCGTTGAAGATAAGGATTGTCACAGTGGTTGTAAAAATTGGACTCGAACAGAGCAATGACTGTGATGACGGCAAAAGACCAGACAACATTTCGTTCTGTTATACATAAAGTCAGTGTGGGCACCTGGGAATTATCTCAGAACCTAAAAGAAAGTCTTTCTTTTAGATATGCTATAGGAAGCCATGGTGGCATAATGGTTAAGACCCATGGCAGATTAAATCGACCAGGCACTCCTTGGAAACCCTACGCAACAGTTCTACTGTCCTATAGGGATGCTCTAAGTCAGATTCAAGTTGATGGCAGTGGGTTTAGGTTTATTTTGTTTGCTTGTTTCCTTATGGCAGACACACAGTAGGATTTAATGAGTAACTAGGTAAAATGCTGTATTTTTTGGTGATTAAAAACATAGATGTATTTTAATTTTAATAATTTTATAATAGTTCCAATGTGAAATTTTAAATGTTTATTAAAATAAAATTAATGTAACACAGTTAAGGTGTATGTTTGACTGAAAGGGTATAAAAGTTAGCTTTCCTTATGTCATCCAAGCACTGTTAGAGCAAGAGTCTCCTTCTTTATAATAACAATATTTCTTATTTAATTGTAAAATAGCTATTGTTTCTGACATAATAAAATAATTCATAAGACAAATTCATTAGGCATTGTGGATACTGGTTATTGCACTGAAAAATATAGATACGGTTGAAGTCTGCACAGAACTATTTGCAGTGGGAGTTGCAGTGGACATCACAATCTATTTCAAAATGCTTCTAGTTTACCACCTAAAAATAAAAGGTATTTGAAAAAACCTCAGCGAGTTACAGGAAGAGATGCAAATAAGTATACACGTGCAAAAAATCAATGTAAGATAAACTAGGAGGAAGGTATGATAGCCAGGAAGATTAGAAAAGGAAAAGGAAATCATATTTAAATTATTGATCCCACAGAGAAAAATAAAACCAAGAATAATTTTTCATTTCTCAAAATACATTTGAATACTCTGGGGGTCAGTTCTACCCTGGCCCCTAGGGTCACCATGAGTCGGATCCGACTCGACGGCACTTGGCCTGGCTGGCTGGTCTTGATTAATTTCCCTAAATTAGAGATTGGTAATAATAACACTAGAAAGTCATATTTTCACAATACTAAAATTAAGCAAAATAAATATATGCATTTGGTCTAAGTTTGGTTAAATAGTATGGATCTAATTTTCACTGTTAGCAAGATTATGAAGCCAGTTCAAGCTATACAAACTTTCTGCCTTACTTTATGAAAACTTTTTATGAATTTGTATAAAAAGAGTCTGAATAAGAATGCAGAGTAGGTAAAGCATGTACCATAAAAGTGTAAGTGTCTCGATCAATCTTGTTATTTTAAGGAAAATTGTGACTCGATTTCTGCATTTTACTAATTTGATGACTGGGAAGTAATTATCATCTGGCCAAAAGTCTAATTTAATCATTTGGATCTGAATGTCCCCATGTTGACAACTATTTCAATATGGCCACATTTTTAGTTCTCCGCTCATAATTAATCTTATGCTGACCATTTTTACATAATGTAAATCTATTTCTTGCTTCTAGTAATTGCATATCTAATTTACTGTGAAAAGAAGACAATATCGCATCTGCTAAAGTAACTAAAAAGCAAAACTGAAAACATCATCCACTAATGATTTTTATCACTTTCTTTTACTTTGTTAACTTTGCAAAACATTTCAGTTTAGACGAGGAATAACATCCTGGCAGGAAGGAATACTTTCAGTATTATAATTTATTATTGACTGTTATATAAATAAAGCAATCTAGCAATCACAACTGATAGGAAACATTATACTTGAATAAGTATAAAGTAGATTTCTTTCTTTCTTTTTTATTTTTTAGCTGAAGCCCAAGAGACAAATGTAGAGCAGCACAAAAAAATTTGAACAGCACTATAATTGGTAAATATGCTTGAAGAAGTGCTTTCTTCATTATGATTGTGTACTTTGCAGTTCTAAATCCTTCTGCTCCATGGAAACACAATTGTTTAAAAATAATGCTGACTTCTGGTCATACAGCATATGGCTCAATAAGTTTGCTCTGTGAAATTAAGGGTCACTACAAAACCCACAAGGATTTACGCTCAAGTAACACTGAGCCAATTTTAATAAAAATATATTAGTTTCACACAATGCTTTTAACTTTTTCAGAGTATTTTTATATCCTATATTCAACCTTATTCTCTTAAATCTTCTTTATGATCATCTAGCATAATCAAGAAGTTATTTTCCTGAAAATCCGACCAAAAAAAAACCCCAAAACACTGTTATTTAATACAAATTACGTTATGCAAAATATGACTTGCTAGTGTTATTATTGCCAATCTCTAATTTAGGGAAATTAATCAAGACCAACTTACTCTATATAATTTGAGAAACAGAAAGTCATTCTTGCTTTTATTTTGCTGTGTGGAATCAGTTATTTAAATATTATTTTCTTTTCCTTTTCTAATCTTTTTAGCTATCATATCTTCCTCCCACTTTATCTTATGTTGATTTTTTGCATGTGGATATCTATTTGCACCTCTTCCTGCAACTCATTGACATTTTTTCCAAATACTTTACACTTAGTAGAAGATGGAATCTCCCCATACAGAAGAGAACTTTTCTTAGTCAAGAATATTCTATGATTGCAATTCTCTGCTGGGACAACCAATCAAAGTTTCAAGGTTTGTGTGTGGCATCCAAATCAAGAAATGACAAACGGAAAATCCCCTGAAGCAGAAATCAATACATTAAAATGAGAAAGGAAACTGAAGAAAGGAGGAGACAAGAACATCTAATGAAAGCTTGAACATTTACTTACAAATGTTTGCCACAGGTAGACACTCAAGCTTGTTTCCTTCTCAGTTACTGTCTAAAAGTAAAGCATAAGGTCATCATCATATAGTGATTTATTGGAATTCCACAAACCAATTTAAAGATCTTGTTTGACTGCTGAGCAAATATTATATACCAGGAAATGATACTTTAGTATTTTTATAAATGACAGTTAGATGGTAAGTGAAAAGAAAAAATCTTTGAATAAATTTCACCCTTAGTAAAGGCCAAATGATGTACACTATGAAATGAATCTCATAGGTAATCTAGTATCCTTTCTGTGTTAGCCTAGGTAAGTCGGATAGGTAACATCTCTAATCAGTGGATAAAAGAGGGAAAATGATTGGTCACACTGAACAAGGCGACTTACAATGGGGTTATTGTCATTTAAACATATCACATGAACTTAATTAAGAATGTGTTATAAGAATCTGAAAATATTTTCTGAAATTATAAGATACAAGGTAGAACACCTGGTGGTATAGTGGTTAAGTGCTACAGCTGCTAACTGAAACATCAGTGGTTCAAATTCATCACGAGCTCCTTGGAAACTCTATCGGGCCATTCTACTTTGTTTTATAGAGTTTCTGTGAGTCAAATTTGACCCTATAGCAACAGGTTTTTATAAATATATATATTTTTTAATCTTATAGCTACTAGTTGGAGGGGCAGGGTAGTGCTGAATGAGAATGGAGAGGCACGTCTGGTTGCTGTTCTCCGTGTCAAGGTTACTGCCCAGTCATCCAGTTTGGTTCACTCTCAGAGTCTTTCCCATGCAGTCTCCATGTTGGCTGTGCCAACATGAGAAAACCTCCATAAGTTTTCTTACGCCAGATCACCAATAGACTTTTGCTATGCAAAACTCCATGTATTCCCCACTTCTCCTCATGAGAATATGCACTAGTGGTCCGTGAACTGTACACAACCTACAAGGTATCTTTTATCTTTGAGAGTTGTTAGGTTTCACATGACATACCAATGGAATTGTCAGTGATCCAATGAACATTTTCTATAGATTATAATTCCCAAATATTCCTTTTATTTGAGTTCCTATTTCTGCCTTGGAAACCTTTGTAATTTTTTCCCTGAATTTTGTTATTAGGAATAGTCTTCCAAACTTGATGCTGTCCAGTCATTTCTGATTCATAGAGACCCCATAGGACAGAGTAGTTTAGCCCCATTAAAGTTTCCAAAACTGCAATTTTAATGGGAGCAGACTGCTGCATCATTGCCCCTTCTGTGAGGCTGGTGAGTTCAAGCTACTGACCTCTTGGTTACCATCCCAACACTTTGACCACTTTATCTCCAGGGCTCCTACAAAGACTCCTTTCAGGATAGTCTTTCTAAAAATGTAAATCTCATGGGAAGGATGAATTTACAGATAATTCCCATTTCAGATGGGATATCAGACTGGCTTCACATTTAGCAATACTGGTTAAAATACCACACTAAATCTATTACGGTCTTATTCCAAAGGTTTGCAAGTAAAGCATTTAAAGACATTCTTCCTACAGCTCAGGTTAAGTAATTCTTTGTTTTGACATTTTATTTCTATGTGAATCTCCATCACAAATTTTGTTAGAAGTCTGTATTTATGGATTTGCTATGAAAAACTTGAGATTTATCCATGAACTTTATCACCAGACTTCTGAGATGGGAATCAGAACAATCACTACAAAATTAATTGTCTTGCATCATGTTTCAATTTGCAAGGAAATATCTTATTACCCTATAACCCACTCCTGGCGGAAATTCTACAGTGTATTTCTCACAACTAAAGACCATATGTATTAGTATATGTATGTAATCAGCGATAACCATTCCCAACTTTATAATTATACCCATAGCAACGTTGCTGTCTTCTGCATAACTGGTTTTTGAATCAAAGTCAGATTGACTTACCACAATAGTTTTACATAGTTTCATTAAAGCATAACATCTAGTATACAGGATTTTAACTTTCTCCATAAAATTTAAAACAAAAGCATAATTATTTTGTTGACATTAATATAAGGACTATACACAGACTTTGTATTTCAATCTAATATTTCAATTGTTTGCCATCACTAAAAGTAGATTTCATTTCACCATCTGGTTTTCCTGTTCTCTCCTGTATCTTATAATTCAGAAAATATTTTCAGATTCTTATAACATATTTTTAAATTCATGTGATATATTTAAATGACAATAACCTCATTGTGAGTTACCCTGTTCAGTATGACCAATCATTTTCTCTCTTCTACCCACAGATTAGAGATGTTATCTAACCAATTTACCTAGGCCAGTATAGAAAGGATATCAGATTACCTATAAGATTCGCTCCATAGCGTATATCATTTGGCCTTTGTTAAGGGTGAATGTGTTCAAAGAAGTTTTCTTTTCACTTACCATCTAAATGTCATGTATAAAAATACTAAAGTATCATTTGCTGGTATATAATATTTGTTCAGCAGTCAAATAAGATCTTTAAATTGGTCTACGGAATTCCAATAAATCACTATGTGATGCTGACCTTATGCTTTACTTTTAGACAGTAACTCAGGGGGAAAAAAAGTTCAAATGTCAACCTGTGGCAAACATTTGTAAATAAATGTTCATGCTTCCATTAGATGTTCTTGTCTCCTCCTTTCTTCAGTTTCCTTCCTCATTTTAATGTACTGCTTTCTGCTTCAACATCAGCAGAGAATTTTCCATTTGTCACTTGTTTAAATTCCAATTCAAATTTAGATTAATTTCAAATTTAGATAGCGAATTTCCCTTCACAGTGGCCTATTCCAATCTGTGACATTGTGTTTACATAACCTACCCATCAACATAGACTGATCTGTGACATATCACTAGTACATTTCATAGGCTGCTATATGATATTCCAAATCGATTGGCTTCTTCATTTCTTGAGTTTATATTATATATTTTCCAGGCATTTCTGACCTGGTAGTTTACTGGTTGTATGCACTAAAAATATGGGCTACTACATTTTAGTAGCTTGACTCTCACATTGGATTCTGTGGTACAAAATTGTATATTGGTGTTCACTCTATTTTCTAACTATAAGTTTGATCTTTGGTGAAAACAGTGCTGTCTGTCTTGTTTGTTTCTTGGTTGCAGCAATGAATAACTTCAGAAAAAGCTCACAAGGACTCACTGGGAGCCAAACTAGACCTTGGTTACTATCTCTGTTGAAACACACTGGAATTTACATGTAAAGGAGTGAAAGTGTTACTTGAAAGTTTGCTTTTCAACATACAATTATTGAATTTATCTCTATGGCTTATAACTAATAAGATTTAATCAACATACAAGGAATATGCAATATATTTCACTTGTAGACACTTACTGGACTCACACCTCCAAAATCAGTGTAAAACAGTCTTCACTCATGAAAAGCTAAGTAGGTTGTGTCTAATCTATTGCACAGGGATCTAAATCCTTCCTTTTGGATAAATATCTCTTCCTTTTGCTAGCATCTCCCAAATATTTTTTGGCACTGTTTGTAGTTCCATAAATTGACTCCATTACCTGGAGCCGTCCTCCCTAGACTCAGAGAGAGAACACTTTATCAGCCAAGGGAGAAATAAATAAATAAATAAATCTGTTAGCTCCCCAAAACCAGGAACACATGGAAGAAAATTTCTTTGCCTATGCTCAGGGACACACCTTTCTTACAGAAACTCATTGAAAGCTGTCATCTCCATGCCTTTCTCAGACCTGCAGCCACACTTGCCTACACTATTACCCTTGATCCTCTCTAACTGTAGTGGGGAGCCTGCACCACACACTTCACAACAACTAACTGAGTACCTGAGTTGAATACTACAAAAAAAAATGATGCCTGGGCTCACCTTCCTAGTAACAGATCTAACCATCTGATGATAGAATTTTAATAATAACTCAACTGGCAAATGCAACCAGCCTATTTTGGCATTTCAAAACAAAACAAGAAACTAGAACACATTAAGTAAACATAAAATAAGTCAATTTAACAGTTTATTGTAGCTTGGAGACAACAGTCAATATCAAATGACTTTGAGAGATGAACTAGTATGACTTCAGAAAGTTCCCAAAACAAAGAATCAATAAATTTTCCTGATGAAAAGAACTTACTGGAAGTATCAAAATACAAACGATTAATATTGAGAACTCTCACCGAGATCAGAAAAGAGATAAGGGAGAACACCATAGAGCATAATGAAAAAAAAATTGAACAGGCTGCAAGAAAGCTTAGGGAAACAGCATGCAGAAATTCAGATGACTAATAATAAAATCACAGATTTGGACAACTCTATAAAAAGCCAAAGAGCAGAACTGAGGCAATATAAGCCAGAATTAGTGAAAGTTGAGATAGAACACTTGATAGCAAAACATTTGGGGAAAAATCAGATAAAGAAATTTTAAAAAATGAAGAGGGAGCAGTTCTAACATGGTGGACTAGCATGTGTCTCCCCTGATGCCTCTGACAACTAAGACCTTGAGAAACAACTGAACAGACTAAAAGGGACATTCCAGAAAGCCCCCAAAACAGCCAGAAAGTTGTGAGATTGGACTGGTCAACAGGGAGAGTAACAACTACCTTCGCCACAAGTGAACTGGAAGCACAGAGGATCCTACTTCTACTGGCACAGGAGCACAGCAGCAGCACAGGTACAGAGTTATTCTTTGTCATCTGGGATGCTAGGACTGAGACTGCTGCATCTGAGAGTGTGGTTGGGATGGCTGCCACAATGAACAGTAGCTGCTTATAACTGAGAGGCTGAGCTTAGGATAGCTGCACCTAGAAAATATGGTGGCAGCAAAGCAGCTAAGTGCTGCAGTGTCCTTTCCTGCATCCCTTCTCTAAGCTACACCACAGCTTAAATGCTGGTGCACTGCCTCAACCGGAAGTGAGACATTATACATATGTGCCCTGAACTTTCCTTCCAGACATGGAGAGGAAAACAAAGGGAGGGGTGAAGGAAAAGTTCTGGTATCTTTCCCTTAGCTATAGATGACTACACCTACAGAGTCCCAGGTGAATTCCAACATACCATCTTAAGCTAAGTGCTTGTTAATCCTCAGGGTTCAATCATTTCCTATGTTGTGACTTCTCTCCCTATCTCCAGTCTTTATGACCTACATTTTATGCTCCACATCAGATGCTGAACTCTGATGCAGCACCCAGACTGGAAGATGGATATTTTACTTTTGTGCCCTGAGCTTGTCTCTTGAATTCAGAGATGGAAACAAAGGAGGAGAAGACAAGTTCTGCTGACTCTTCTGAGCTGCAGATCACTGAAGTTCACTGAAACATTATAAGCTTATCAAATTTCATGTCTCAAACCCTATGCACTGATTTCATTCCCCATATCCAGCCTTTTCCTTCTCCATTCTCTGTTCTACACTTGACTCTAAATTCTAGAACACTACCTGGGCAAGAATTGAAGCACTTTATGTGTGTGCCCTGAGCTTTTCTCCTGGAAATGAGGAGAAAAACAAAAGGCATGTTGGGGGAAGAGTTCCACCAACACCTCTGAGCCAGGGACTCTTGCTACCTTTCTCAGTGCAGTCATCTGTCTAACCATCAGGTGAAGGGCACCAGAATTATTAAGGCTCCACTAAGCATTCTGGCTCAAAGGGCTGGACTACGTGGACAGTGAAAGTCAAATTAAAATGTGCAGATGTGTGTGTGTTTGTGTGTACATATATACGAAAGCTTGATTGCAATTATGTAACAAATAAATCAAAACAGCTTTCTGATGGCTCTGAGGCAACAGTCAATTTTTAATCTTTTACAGAAACTGATCACCATGGCTCCAAAATTACCCCAAATTAAGAATCAAAAAAAAATTCCAGATAAAGAAGTCATCCTGCAGTTGTCAGAGGTAGAATACAAAAGAGTTATATATAGAGCTTGGGACATACAAAGTGCAACAGAACAAACATTGAGTGAGCTACAAGAATTCCTAGAATAACAGCCATCTGAAATTCAGTAGATTAACAATAAAATCACAGAGGTAGACAACTCAAAAGACAGTCAAAGGAGCAGGTTCAAGGCAGTAGAACCCAGAATTAGTGAGACTGAAGATAAAGCAACTGACACCAGTATTGTGAGGCAAAATCAGATAAAATAATTAAGAAAAATGAAGAAGCATTGAGTATTGTGGGACTTTATCAAGTAGAATAATTTATATTCTTGGAGTACCAGAAGAAGGGATAGCAGAAAATACAGAGAGAATTACTGAAGGTTTGCTAACAGGAAAATTCCCTAACATCATGAAAGACAAGAGGACATCTATCCAAAATGCTCATCAAACTCCACAAAAAGTAGATACTAAAAAAAAAAAAAAAAAAAGACACCAAGGCAAACTTAACAAAATGAAAGATAAGATGCTCTTAAAGATAGCTAGGATCAATCCAAAACTAACTTACAAAGGAGAATAATCTAGAGTGAGCTCTGATTATTCAATGGAAACCGTGTTGGTAAGAAAATAAGATGACATATGCAAAATATTAAAGAAAATAAACTTCCAACAGAGAATTATATGTCCTGCAAAACTGTCTTTCAAATATGATGGTGAAATTAGAATCTTCCCAAATAAACAGAAGTTCAGAGAATTGGCAAAAACTAAACAAAAATTACAACAAATTCTGAAGGAAGTTCATAAATTAGAAAATCAATATATACTTAATTAGGGACAAAGTAACCAGAGTCTAATTTGGTTAAGGAAGACACAAAGGTCAATCAAAGCTAAAATTTTAAAATTAGGGAAACACAGAGATGATTATATAAATCATGACACTATATTAAAAGGGGGACAAATTAACTGTATTCATAGATGTTTCAGATAATGAGGAAATCAAAGTGATACAAAGCAGTTAAAGACTGGTTTAAACTTAGAACATTAGAGTGGAATAGCAGGGTAGCCATGAAGCAAACTGACAGTACTATGCATCAAAAGAAGAAACACAATTAGAAGTCTCAAGATACATAAAATCAATGCCAAAAAGAATGAGAACACAACTCATAAAGAAAAGCTGCTCAGAACAGAAAATTAAGTGGAACAAAGAGTCAACAGCACACAAAAAAGACACCGATATGACAGCACTAAATTCATATCTATCTATGTTTACACCGAATGAAATAGATTAAATGTACTAAAAGAAGACATTGAACCACCTGTATGCTGCTTACAAGAAACACACCTTAGACTCAAAGATATGAACAAACTGAAACTCGAAGGATGGAAATATATATACCAAGCTAACAATGTGGAAAGAACAGCAGGAGTCACAATACTAGTCTGGGAAAAAATAATCTTTAAAGTAAAATCCAGCACTATGAGCAAAGATGGGCACTGTTTATTGCTTAAAATTTCAATATATAAGGAAAATATAACAATAGTAAATATTTATGTAAGCAATAGCAATGTATCAGTTCAAATATATTGAATGAATGCTGACAACATTGCAAAGTGAGAAAGCTCAGTCCACAAAAACAGTAGGAGGCTTCAATAAACCAATTTCAGTAATGGACAAAACATTTGGAAAATAGCTCAATCAAGATATGAAATATCTTATCACAACAATCAACCAACTCAACGTTATACACATATACAGAACTCTCCACCCAACGACAGTTATACTTTCTTTGTTCAATGCACATGGAACATTCTGCAGAATAGACCATGTAAAGGGTTGAAATAGCTCAAAGCATTTTGTCAGACCATAAAGCTGCAAAGTGGAAATCAATAGCAGGAAAAACATGGGTAGAAATTCACACTATAGAAGCTGAACAACACAAAGCTAAAAAATTGCTGGGTTATAGAAAAAATCAAAGATGCAATAAAGAAATTCATGGAACAAAAGGAAAATGAAAATGAAAACAGCCTATTAGAATCAATGAGATACAGCAAAAGCCGTTCTCAGAGCTCAGCTTATCTCAATAAATGTATGCGTCCAAAATGAAGAATGGATCCAAACCAAAGAATTAACCATAAAACTAGAATGGGTACAAACAGAACAATAAAAGGACTTCTTGGGAACCAGAAGAAAACAGATAATAAAAACTAGGGAAAGACTAAACAAATTACAGAGTAGAAGAATTGAAAGAATTAACAAAACCAAAAGCTATTTTTCTGAAAAAATGAACAAAGTCATAAACCATTGTCTAAACTCATAAAAGAAAAATGGGAGTGGAAACAAGTAACCCAAATAAGAAATGAGATGGGTGATTACACAACAAACTCAATCAAAATTAAAAGAATAAAAACAGAGTATTATGAAAAAGTGTACTCTAATGGATTTGAAAACCTAGACAAAAATGGAAAAATATCTAGAGTCACAGTATCTACCAAAACCTGCACATAGAGAAGTAGAAAACTTTAATAAACTTATCATAAAAGAAGAGATTGAAAAAGTAATCATCAAATTTATTCTATGGGGCTAGCATAACCCTCATACAAAAAGCAGGTAAAGGTACCACAAAAAAGGAAAAAATACACATTAATGTCTCTCATGAGATTCGATGCAACAATCCTGAAAAAAATTCTAGCCAATAGTAGGGTGGGGCAAAGATGGCAAACTAGACAGTCATCTCCTTAATTACCTCAGAGAACTAAGGCCTAGAATGGTAACCGAATGGAGCATCCTGGGCATTCAGGGAGTCTTAGGATCTGGCAAGGGTTGTCACATTGTACTAGGCACCAATAATGGAATAACTACCCTCTCAGTGGGGGAACAGCTCACTGAGTCCTGCTCCTGCTGACTTGCTGTTTGGGAGAACTACAAGTACAGATCCTTCTTTGTTATCCAGGAGAAGAGGACTGAGTACAAGGTAGCTAACGCGCTGAACTGCAGTGCTTAAGTAAACAGTGTATGGTACAATAGAGAGACTATGCTTGGGATAGCCACATTTTGAGTCCCTGGCTGTTGACTGAGAACACCAGTGGCCATCAACACTTTCTATTCTGAGCTGCATGAGATTCTGCTGTTTCACAGCAAGAAGGGCAGCCTGGGTGAGATGCCATCTTGGTTAGCTGGGAGATGGAGTCACCCATCCAGAAATCTCAGCTAGGGCTAATTAGTAGCACCTGCTCGGAAAGTGCATCTCCAGCAGTAAAGCCATATTCAGGATGGTGGTACCTAGAGTTACAGTCGAGCTTGGCAGAGAATGTCAGAAAGGCCATAACATCTCCCTACTTTGAATCAATTCATAGCATCTGAGAACTGCCAATGAGGTGCTTTTGTTGTCAGCTGGAAGGTGGGCCTGCCACATCTGAAGTCCTAACCGATTTCAGCAGCATTTGGACAGCTCCTTGCTTAGCAGCAAAGAACCTTTTTAAAATAAGACCACATGGAGAACAGACTTCTGAATGGTCTGGCAGCATCACTTTCACCCTCCACTGATCTACATCATAGCCTTGGCTGACAGTACCCCACTGACTCCAGAAGTAGGGCACCATGTTGCCAGCCAGGAGGCAGAGTATGGCACCCCAGAGAGTCCACCTGGGGCCAGTCATTAGGGTATAGTGAGGTGGGTGGTGATCAACTCCTCTCTTAGAACTACATCTCAGCTCCTGTGGAAGGAGCAACAGAGACAATGAACAGCTTGTAGATGGCATGAAGACAAAAAGCAATAGCTAAACATTTAAAGAAGCAGTCCACTAGGACTCCACAAAATTTCCAAAATACAGAATGAGAAAACTTCTCTCATGAATTATATATAGAGCCTTCCTAGAAACTAAAGAAAATAAAGCAGAAAGAAATGAAAAATTAAACAAGCCATTTGAACTCATGCAACATCAATGATCTGAAATCCAGCAGATCAAAAATAAAATTACAAAATTAGACAATTCAAACCAAGGTGAAAAGAGCAAAATTGAGGAGAAGAAAGTCAGACTTAGTAACCTTGAAGATAGAGAAACTAACACCAGCATTTATGAGGAGAAATCAGAGAAAAGAAATAAGAGAAATAAAGATACATTAAGAGACGTAAGGCACTCCAGTATGAGGAATAATCTATGAATATTGGAGTTCCTGAACAGGGACAGATAGCTGAAAATACAGAGATTATTGTTGTAGAGTTGCTGACGAAAACTTCCCTGAAATTATGAAAGAAGAGAACATAGATTTCCAGGATGTGTATCGGACACCACAAAAATGACCTCAAAGAAAGACACCAAGATATACTATAATCAAGCTTTATAAAATGATTCTGTAATTCCACTGCTCAGAATTCATCCTACAGAAACAAAGGTTGTCACACAAAGAGACATATGTATATGAATGTTTGTTGCAGCACAGTCCACAATAGCAAAAAGTTGGAATCAACCCCAATGCTCATCAACAGATGAATGGATAGACAAACTGTGGTAAATATATCCAATGGAACACTATGCTATGATGAAAAACAACAATTTTAGAAAACATCTCATAACATGATCTCATTTGGAAGAGATCATGCTGAGTCAAAACAATCAGTGTCAAAAGGACAAATTTTGCATGTCACCTGTGTTATAAGGACTTAATAAGACAATTATCCATAGGAGAGAATGACTGTGTTGGCTCTGCAGGTGGGTGGGGGCTGAGGGTTTATCATATGTGAGATAACTGATAGATGTTAGAAATTTTATTATTTTATTGTAAAAAAAAACCCAGGTTACAAGATGGCAGAGTAAACAGACATCTGCTCATCTCCCTCTGAGAAGTAAGGCCTGGATGGTATCTTTACAGAGCATTGAATACCTCAGAAGGCTTGGGATCTAACATATTTGACTAGACAACAGTATTGGACTAATCTCCTCTGAAAAACAATCCAGTGACTGTTTGACCTCTGCTTCTGCTGCTACATTGTAACAGAGAACTGCAGCTTCTGAAAACGGCCAGTAACGCTAACGTACTTTCATTATAAGCTGGTAGGCGAAGTCTGCTGTTCCCCACTGCCTGTTCAGGCCAGCCAATTGGACAGCTTCCAGCTCCCAACTGAGCACCTGGACAGTTCTCTGCATAGAAGTGAAGTTTACTTTTACTTTTAAGGTTTACTTTTTAAGGCTAAGAGGCTTGTATTTCTCTCTGAAAATTTCTCTATTGAAAAACCTCTTCTGTCTCACATTACAAGATTGGCTTACAGCCCCCAATTTCTCCATAAGCAGAGCAGCCTCTTTGCTATTCAATAAACAAAGTCTTCAACACTTGAGAGTCCACCTGGGGCAAATCACTAGAGTAATAGAGACAGCTGGTGACCAACAATTCTCTTAGATCCATTATCAGACAAATCAAGTAGCATCTAGATGGCACACAGGCAACAGACCATAATTAATCATTTAAAGAAACAGACTTCAAATGCTCCAGAAAATTCCCTAAATAAAGATTTAAAAAATTCAAAAAATTTCCCAGATGAAGAAGCCTTTCTGAATCTAACAGAGGTTGAATACAAAAGAACTGTATATAAAATCCTCCTAGAGATTAAACAAAATGCAGTAGAACAAAATGAAAAATTTGATAAACTATTTGAAATGCTAGAACATCAGTGATCTGAAATACATCAGATTAACAACAAAATTACAAAATTGGATAATTCTATCCAAAGCCAAAAGAGTAGGATTGAACAGATGGAAGTTAGAATCTAGAAGACAAAGTAACAACCACCAACATTTATGAGGTAAAATCAGAGAAAAGAAATAAGAAAAATCAGGAAACATTAAGAAACATGTGGGACTCCATGAAGAGGAATAATTTATGTATAATTGGAATTCTTCAACAAGGGAGGATTAATGACAACATAGAGAGTATTGATATAGAGATGCTGACAGAAAACTTTTCTGAGATTATGAGCAAAGAGAACATAGGTATCCAAGATGTTTATCAAACACCACAAAAGTTAGATCCCAAAAGAAGAATGCCAAGGCATATTCTAATTAAGCTTAATAAGCAAAACCACAAAGGGATGCTTCTGAAGACAGCAAGGCTCAAATCAAAACTAACATTCTGAGGGAAACCCTGTAGACTTTCATCTGACTCTTCTGCCAAAACAATGCTGGCTAGAAAACAATGGGCAGACACATTCAAAGCCCTGAAAGAGAAAAACTTCCATTCTAGAATTATTTATCCTGCAAAATTGTCTATCAAATATAATGGTGAAATTAAGACTTTTGAAAATAAAGAGAAATTTAAAGACTTCATAAAAACTAAACCAAAATTCCACGAAATATTGAAAGAACCTCTTCCCTAAATATATATTTTAGGTGATATTTCAAGACACTTCACCCAAATTTCTAATCAGGTAGGAAGGCACAAAACTTCACCAAAGCAAGCCAAAAGCTACAGTATTACAATAAGGGAATCCATAATCGTATCAAGACAACTATAACACTATCACATTAAAAGAGGGATACACTACAATAGTTACAGTTGTTTTTGATGCAGTGTCAGTTTCTGACTTACAAAGTAGTAAAAATTCATTTCAATAATTATATGTTAAGAGGGATAAGGTATGTAGCCATAGAACAGATTAACAATATATCATTTGAAATTAAAAACCACAGTATAGGAGTCTCAACAAATATAAAATCAAAACTCATACCATCTACAAAGAAGAATGTCCCAGAACAAATTAATAAGAACAATAGAGAAATCATCAACATGAAAATAGACATATCACAATGACACCACTAAAGATACACCTATCAATAATCACACTGAATGTAAATGGACTGAATGCTCCAGTAAAGAGACAGCAAGTGATATCGTGGATCAAAAGACATGAACCATCTATACGTTGCTTACAAGAAACACATCTTAGACTTAAAGATAAGAACAGGTTGAGAAATAAAGTTTGGAATAATGTATATCAAGCTAATAACAGATGAAAAAGAGCAAATGTGGCAATATTAATATCAGATAAAATAGATTTTAATGTAAAATCCACTATTGTGGACAAGGATGGTCACTATATATTGCTGAAAGGCTCAATAGTCAAGTAAGACTTAACAATATTAAATATTTATGCACCCAGTACCAAAGCACCTAAATACATTGAACAAATACTGACAACATTGAAAAATGAGATTGATCATTCCACAATAACAGTTGGGGACTTTAACATTCCCCTTTCAGTTAAGGATAGATCATCCAGAAAAAAGCTCAGTAAACATACAAAAGATCTTGTTGCAACAATCAACCAACTTGACCTTATCGAAATATACAGATCTTTTCATCCATCAACAGATAAACGCACCTTTTTCTCCAAAGCACATGGAACATTCTCCAGAATAGACCATATGTTAGGTCACAAAACAATACTCCATAAAATCCAAGCCATTGATTTATTTCAAAGTACCTTGTCAGACTACAGAGCTATAAAAGCTGAAATCAATAACTGAAAATTCATAGGTAAAAATTTCAATTTGTGGAAACTGAACAACATTTTACTCATAAAGCCTTGGGTTATAAAAGAAATTAAGCCAAGCCAAGTGCCGTTGAGTTGGATCTGACACATTAAAAATATTTGTGGATTCAAATGAGAATGAAAACACATCCTAACAGGATTTATGGGAAACAGCAAAAGCAGTGCTCAGAGGACAGTTTATCTCTATAAATGCACACTTCCAGAAAGAAGAAAGAGCACAAGTTAAAGAATTAACCTTACAACTTGAACAAGTAGAAAGAGAGCAACAAAGAAACTCTTCAGGCACCAGAAAAAAACAGATTATAAAGATCAGAGCAGAACTAAATGCATTACAGAATAGAAAAACAATTGAAAAATTAACAAAACCAAAAGCTGGTTCTTCGAAAAGATCAACAAAATTGATAAACCATTGGCTAAACTTACGAAAGGAAAACAGTAGAAGATACAAACAACCCAATTAAGAAATGAGTTGGGAGATGTTACAACACACCCAACTGAAATAAAATAAATCATAACAGAATACTATGAAAAGCTATACTCTGACAGATTTGAAAACCTGGGGGAAATGGACAAATTTCTTGATTCATGTGATTCACAAAGACTATCACAAGGAGAAATAGATAAACCTAACAAGTCTATCACAAAGGAAGAGATTGAGGAAGTTATCCAAAGTATACCAACCAAAAAAAGTCCTGGCACAGATGGCTTCACCAGAGAATTCTACCAAACTTTTAGCGAAGCATTAACTCCAATACTAATGAGGCTATTTCACACCATAGAAAGAGATGACATACTTCCAAATTCATTCTATGAAGCCAGCATAACCCTAATACCAAATCCAGAGAAAGATCCCACAAAAAAAAGAAAATTACAGACCAATATCACTCATGAATCTAGATGCAAAAATCTTCAACAAAATTCTAGCCAATAGAATTCAACAGCATATAAAAAAATAATTCATCATGATCAACTTGGTTTCATTCCAGAGATGCAAGGCTGGTTCAACATCAGAGAAACAATTAATATAATCAACCATATTAATAACATAAAAGATAAAAATCACCTGATTTTGTCAATTGATGCAGAAAAGGTATTTGACAAAGTTCAACATCCATTCATGCTTAAAACTCTCAGAAAAATAGGAATAAAATGGAAATTCCTCAATATAATCAGCAGCATCTATGCAAAGCCAACTGCTGTCATCATCTTGAATGGTGATAGACTGAAAGAATTCCTTTTGAGAATGGGAACTAGACAAGGATGCCTGCTCTCACCACTTCTATTCAATATTGTGCTAGATGTTCCAGCCAGGGCAACTAGACAAGACAAAGAAATAAAAGGCATCTGTATCGGCAGTGAAGAAGTAAAGATTTCCCTCTTTGCAGATGATATGATTGTTTATACAGAGAATTCAAAGAAATCCATAAGTAAACTATTAGAGCTAATAGAAGAATTCGGCAAAGTATCGGCATACAAGATAAACATAACTAAATCAATAGGATTCCTTTATACCAACAGTGAAACTATTAAAGAAGAAATCACCAAATCAATTTCATTTACTATAGCCCCCAAGAAGATAAAATACCTAGGAATAAATCTAACTAGAGAAATAAGAGACTTTTACAGAGAAAACTACAAGACCTTGCTACAAGAAACTAGGAGAGACTTACATAAGTGGAGTAATCTGCCCTGTGCATGCATAGGAAGACTCAATATTATGAAAATGTCTATTTTGCCCAAAGCACTCTACTTATATAATGCAATCCCAATACAAATTCCAACGACCTTTTTTAATAAGATGGAGAAACAAATTATCAGCTTTATTTGGAAAGGGAAGAAACCCCAAATAAGTAAAGCACTACTGAAAAAGGAGAACATACTGGGGGATCTCTCACTTCCTTACTCTAAAACCTATTACACTACTACAGTAGTCAAAAGAGCCTGGCATTGTTACAAAAAGAGACATATAGACCAGTGGAACAAAGTAGAGACCTCAGAGATGCCACCATCCTCCTATGAACAGCTGATATTTGACAAAGGTCCTAAGATTTTAAACTAGGGTAAGAACAGTGTCTAACAAACGGTGCTGGCACAATTGGATATCCATATGCAAAAACTTGAAACAAGACCCATATCTCACACTTTATACAAAAATCAACTCAAATTGTACAAAAGACCTGAATATAAAAGCTAAAACGATAAAACTCATCCACGATAAAATATTGTCAAGAATGGACATTTTAATACACAATATAGACAGACTTCAAAATCTGACAAACAAAACACATTCATCTGAAAAGAAACTAGATAAATGGGAATTAATAAGAATCAAAATCTTCTGCTCATCCAAAGACTTCATCAAAAGAATTAAAAGACAACCTACAGAATGGGAAAAAATATTTGGCAACTGTCTGTCAGACCGATGCCTGATCTCCGTAATCTATAAGGTTCTACAAAATATTAGTAAGAAAAAGAGAAATCATTCAATGAAGCAATGGGCAAAGGAGATGGAGAAACAATTCTCTAAAGAGGAGATCCAGGCACCTAAAAAACACATGTGGTCATGCTCACTATCATTAATTATTAAAGCAATTCAAATCAAAACAATAATGAGATACCATCTCACTCCAACATGTTTGGTCATGTTCCAAAAAATGCAAAACACTAAATGTTGGAGAGGCTGTGAAGAGATTGGAACTTTCCTACACTGTTGGTGGTATTGCAGAATGATACAATCTCTTTGGAAAGCAATTCGGTGTTATCCTTAAATAATGGATATAGATATACCATTTGACTCAGTAATTCCTCTCCTCGGAATATACCCTACAAAATCAAGGCCTTTCACACCAACCAATACACACACATGAATCTTCATTGCAGCACAGTCCATGATAGCAAACATTTGGAATCAACCCAGATGCCCAACAACAGAGAAATGGATGGGTAAACTTTGGTATATGTACTCAATGGAGTACTATACATTGATAAAGAACAATGATGATAGCAGGAAACATTTCTCAATTTGGTCTCAACTGGAGGACATTATGCTGAGTGAAACTAGTCAGTGACAGAAGGACAATTATTATATGAGAACCCTATGGTAAAAACTTAAAAGCATACTCACATAATAGAAAAGACTCTTTGATGGCTACAAGAGTGGGGAGGGTGGGAGGATGGTAGGGCAAGGGGCCAGAATTTAGATTAGACAGTTGTTAGAAATTCGGTTGGGTGAAATTGGTGAGAATACACATTACTAAGAAGATCAATATTAATGGGACTTCTACACAACTTCTGTACTCCTCCTCTCTTAACCCAATATTGTAAACACAGAGTATGTACATTCATTTTTTATTTAATAGAAAAAAAATGAAAAAAAAATAGAAAAGTTTAAAAAACAGAAACACAAACAGGGACTCTTAAAAGCAAAACTAATGCAGAAAGCAAAGCCATAGAGGCTTTTGTCTGACTTCTCAGCAGTAACCATGCTGGCAAGTAGGCAGTGGGATGACGCATTCAAAGCCTTCCAACCAGAATTATATGTCATGGAAAATTGTCTCTCAAATATGAAGGGGAAATTAAGACATTTGCAGACAATCAAAAGCTTAGAAACTTTGTAACAAGCAAACCAAAATCACAATAAATACTGAAAAAAACTCTTTACTTAGAAAAACAAAAAACATTAAGTATATACTTAAGGAGGCAATCCTATAGCATTCAGATTTCTACTCAGTTAAGGAAGTCATGAAGCTCAATCAAAGCTACAATATTAAAAGAAGGGAACAAGTGATCATATCATGAAAACTATGACATCATCACACTAAAGAAGAAGGATGCATTACGGTAGTTATAACCCTTTCAGATGGAGAGGAAATTATAAGGATATGCAGAAGTTAAGCCTAGTTTACACTTAAAATATTAAGGGGGATCATAGGGATATCCACAAAGCAAAATAACAATGTGACATAGCAAAACAAGAATCATAACACATGAGTCTCATCAAACACAAAACCAACACTGAAAAAGATGAAAAGTCAACCCGTAAAGAATGACCCAGAAGAGAAGGTACAGAGCAGCATAAAAATATCAACAACACACACACACGCACACACAAATGTATCAAAATGACAGCACTAAACACATATCTATCAGTAATTAAACTGAATATAAATAGACTGAACTCTCTAATAAAGAGACAACAAGTGGCATCCAGGATCAAAAGACATAACCCGTCAACATGTTGCTTTCAAGAAACACACCTTAGGCTCAAAGATATGAACAAACTGAAAATCAAAGGATGGAAAAATATATACCAAGCAAACAAAATGAAACGACAGGAGTGGCAATACTAATCTGAGATAAAATAGACTTCAATGAAAAATGCACCATCATGGAAATGAATTGTCAATATTTATTGGTGAAGTCTTCAATACACAAGCAGGACACAACAATATTAAATATTTATGTACCCAATAACAGAGCACTTAAATACATTAAGCAAACACTGACAACACTGAAAAATGAGATCGATCACTCCACAATAATAGCTGGATACTTCAATATACCACTTTCACTAATGGATAGATCATCCAGGAAAAAGCTCAGTAAGCATACAGAAGATCTGATTGTGACAACAAGGTAGACTTCATCAATATAATAAGAACTTTTAACCTATCTATACTAAACTACATCTTATTTCAAAAGCACATGGAAAATTTTCCAGTATAGATCATGTGTTAGGACATAAAGTAAGTCTCAACAAAATCCAAACAATCAAATTATTGCAAAGCTAACAATACACAAAGAAGAGTGGGTGTGGCAATACTAATCTCAGATAAAATAGATTTTAACGCAAAATCCACTATTGTGGACAAGAATGGTCACTATTTTTTGTTGAAAGTTTCAATACTCAAGGAGGACCTAACAATACGAAATATTTATGCACCCAATACCAGAGCACCTAAAGACAGTGAACAAATACTGACAACACTGAAAAATGAGATAGATCATTCCACAGTAATAGTTGGAGACTTCAACACTCCCCTTTCAGTTACAGACAGATCATCCAGAAAGAAGCTCAGTAAAGATACAGAAGATCTTATTGCAGTAATCAAACAACTAGACCTTACAGACATACACAGATCTTTTCATCAATCAGCAGATAAATACACCTTATTATTCAATGCACATGGAACATTCTCCAGAATAGACAATGTGTTAAGTCATAAAGCAGTTCTCCATAAAATCAAAACCTCTAATGTACTGCAAGGTATCTCCTCAGATCATAGAGCTATAGAAGTTGAAATCAAAAACAGAAAGTTCATAGGTAGAAATTCAAACTTACGGAAACTGAAAAATATTTTGCACAAAAAGCCTCAGGTTATAGAAGAAATCAAGGACAAAATAAAGAAACTTATGGATTCAAATGAGAATGAAAACACATCCTAACAGAGTTTATGGGACACAGCTAAAGGAATGCTCAGAGGTCAGTTTATCTCTGTAACTGCACATATCCAGAAAGAAGGGCCTAAATTAAAGAATTAACCTCACAGCTTGAACAAGTAGAAAGAGAGCAACAGAAGAGCCCCTCAGGCACCAGAAGAAAACAGATTATAAAGATTATAGCAGAACTAAATGAATTAGAGAATAGAAAAACAATAGAAAAAATTAACAAAACCAAAAACTGGTTCTTTGAATAGGTCAACAAAACTGATAAACCATTGGCTAAACTTACAGAAGAAAAACAGCAGAAGATACAGATAACCCAATTAAGAAATGAGATGGGAGTTGTTACAACACGCCCAGCTGAAATAAAAAATATCATAATAGAATACTACGAAAGGCTGTATTCCAACAGGTTTGAAAACCTAGGAGAAATGGACAAATTTCTAGATTCGTATGACTCACCAAGATTATCACAAGGAGAAGTAGATCAACTTAATAAATCTATCACAAAGGAAGAGATTGAAAAAGTCATCCAAAATCTATCAGTCAAAAAAAGTCTTAACCCAGAAGGCTTTACCAGAGAATTCTAAAAAACTTTTAGAGAGGCATTAACTCCAATACTACTGAGACTTATTTCACAGCATAGAAAGGGATGGAACATTCCCAAATTCATTCTATGTAGACAGCATAACCCTGATACCAAAGCCAGGGAAAGATACCACAAAATAGGAGACCTACAGACCAATATCACTCATGAACCTAGATGCAAAAATCTTCCAAAAAATCCTTGCCAATAAAATTCAGTATCACATCAAAAAAATAATTCATCATGACCAAGTTGGAATCACACCAGGGATGCAAGACTGGTTCAACACCAGAAAAACAATTAATGTGATCAACCACATACATAGCACAAAGTATAAGGATCACCTGATTTTGTCAACTGGTGAAGAAATCAGGTGTTTGACAAAGTCCAACACTCATTTATGCTAAAAATTCTCAGCAAAACAAGAATAGAGGGGAAATCCTTCAATGCAATAAGGGGTATCTTCACAAAGCCAACTGCTTAAATCATTGTGAATAGAAAGAGACTGAAAGAATTCCCCTTGAGAACAGTAACTACACAACAATGCCCACTCTTACCTCTTCTATTCAACATTGTACTGGAAGTTCTGGCCAGAGCAATTAGACAAAACAAAGAAATAAAAAGCACCTACACTGGCAAAGAAGAAGTAAAAATCTCCCTATTTGAAGATGATATGATTGTATATGCAGAGAACCCTAAAGCAGTCATAAGTAAACTACTCAAACTAAAAGAACTCAGCCAAGTATCAGGATATAAAATAAACATAAGTAAATCAGAGGATGACTTTACATCAACAAAGAGATCATCAAAGAAGAAATCACCAAATCAATACCATTTACTATAACTCCTAAGAAGATAAAATACCTAGGAATAAATCTAACTAGAGAAATAAGAGACCTATAGAGAGAGAACTACAAGCCCTTACTGCAAGAAACCAAAACAGACTTACATAAATGGAGAAACTTACCCTCCTCGTGGACAGGAAGACTTAACATTGGGAAAAGGTCTATTTTACCCAAAGTGATCTACATATACAATGGAATCCCAATGCAAATTCTAGTGTCATTTTTTTAATAAGATGGAGCAAAAAAAATTATAATTCTGGAAAGACAAGAAACCCTGAATAAGTAAAGCACATCTGAACAACAGGAACAGAGTGGGAGGCCTCACACTACCCAACTTTAGAAACTACTACACTGCCACTGTAGTCAAAACCTGGTACTTGTATGAAAACAGACATCTATACCAACAGAACAGAATTGACACTCCAGAAATATCACTATTGTGTTATGAACAGTCTTTGTTCAACAAGGGTCCAGAGGCTGTAAACTGGGGTAAAAACAGCATCTTTAGCAAATAGTGTTGGCAAAATTTGATATCCATCTTCAGAAACTGCAATAAGACCCATATCTTACACCTTACACAAAAACTAACTCAAAATGGATCAAAAAGCTAAGTATCAAACCTAAAATGACAAAGATCGTGAAAGAAAAATTACTATAACAATGAAAGTTCTAATACACAGCTTAGACAGACTTCAAAATCTAACAAACAAAGCACAATCAGCAAAAAATAAATTAGATAAATGGAAACTACCAAGAATCAAACACGCTTGTTCATCCAAAGACTGCATCAAAAGAATTAAAAGACCACCTACAAAGGGGAAAAATTATTCATCAACTTCGTGTTGGACCAACATCTGATCTCCATATTCTACAAGGTTCTGCAAAATATCAACAAGAAAAAGATAAATAAACCAATTAAGTGATGGGCAAGGGAGATGGGCAGACACTTCACCAAAGAGGATATCTAGGCAGGCAGTGAAAAACAAGATGAGGAAATGCTTATGATCATTAGCTATCAGAGAGATTGAAATCAAAAGGACAAAACATCTCACCACAGCAAGGTTGGCCATAATCCAAGAAACACAAACCAGCAAATGATGGAGGCTATGGAAAGATAGGAACTGTCCGATACCACCGGTGGGATTGCAAAATGGTACAAGCTCTTTAGAAAGCAATTTGGCACTTCCTTAAAAAGTGGGAAATAGATATACCTTTATACCCAGTAATCCCACTGCTTGGAATGTACCATACAGAAAGAAAGACTGTCACACAGATACATGTACATAAATGCTTACTGCAGCACAATCCGTAATAGCAGAAAGATGGAATCAACCCAGATGTCCATCAGCAGATGAATGGATAAACTATGATACATATACTCAATGGAACACTGTGCAATGACAAAGAACAATGATAATTTTAGAAAGCATCTCATAACCTGGTTTCAATTGGACTACATTACACTGAGTGAAATCAGTCATTAGTAGAAGGACAAATATTGTGTGAGACCCCGAATATGTGGATTTAAAAATACACTTATGTACAGAAGACAAGACTCTTTGATGACCACAAGAGCAGGGAGGGAGGGAGATAGTTGGTCATAGGTTAGGTAGTTGATGGAAATTTGGTAAGCTGAAAGCAGTGACAGCACACAGTAGCAAGTAGATCAGCTTACGTGGACTTCACCATAAACTGAAAACTCTTCTAATCTCAACCCAATATTGCAAAGATAGCATATCAGGGTCAAGGTCTGGGGGCCATGCTCTCAGTGGTCATTGAAGCCAGTTGGCATAACTAGCCTATTGTTAAGAGAGTCTTCTGCATCCCATGTTGGTGAGTTTCATCTGGGTTTTTAAAAGCTAGCAAGCTGCCATCTGAGGTAAACCAAAATGTTTTCAACTCATCCAGAACAAATGATCACCAAGGATAGCAAAGACATGGGGGAAAAGGAGTCTAGGAGACATAAGAACCCACATGAATGGGAGACTTTATTAACACCAGACCAGAAGAACCACATGGTGCCTGGCCTCCACCAGAGACAGCCTTGATAGGACGCGCACTGTTGCGTCCCTGTGGCAAAATGAGAAAAAGAGTGGTGCAGTTCACGAACTGTAGCAAAAGACCAAAATTGATGGTCCTACAGCCTGGGGGACTCACTGGGGTCATGGCCGCTAGGCCTGATTCAGCCCCCGCTTCTGAAAACTCTACTGAGGTCAACTTTTCAGACAAATAATGAACTGGACTCAGGGATACAACTTGACCATATGTTTTGTGTACTTTCTTGTTCTATGCATTTGTAGGATGTTCTCCTAATGGTCTATTTCTAGATGGGAGAGATGGGGGTGGAGAGGAATGGACAGGAGCTTTTTAAGAGGATGCAACAAGTATATAATGAAAAAGAGGAGTGTGCTGTCACTGGGCAAGGAGAGCAGAAAAAGCTACAGATAAGTGTGCATACAAAATTAATTTGTATTGTATACTTTCACATGCTCATAACAATAAAATAAAATCTAGCTAATAGTACTCCACAACATACCAAAAAGTAATTCATCATGACCAAGTAAGATTTATACCAAAGATGTAGGGATGGGTCAACATTAGAAAAACAATGTAGTTAACTACACAAATAAAACAAAAGATAAGAAGCATTTGATTAAATCCAAAATTTGATTAAATGCAAAAAAAGGCATCTGACATAGTGCAGTACAAATTCATTTTGAAAACCCTCAGCAAAACAGGACTGGAGGGAAATTCCTCAACATAATAATAAGCATTTATGCCAAGCCAACAGCCAACATGATCCTGAATCGAGAAAGACTGAAAGAATTCCCACTGAGAACAGGAACTAGGCAAGGATGCCCACTGTCACCACTTTTATTCAACATTGTGCTGGAAGTTCTAGCCATAGCAGACAAGAAAAAGAAATAGAGTAGTCACATTCATAAAGAAAAAGTAAAAGAATCTCTATTTGCAGATGATGTGATCTTATACACAGAAAATCTTATAGAATCCATAAATAAACTACTGGAGCTAATAGAAGAGTGTGAGGCAAAGTATCAGGATATATGATAAACATAAATAAATCAGTAGAATTTCTTTACACCAACGGAGACCATTAAAGAAGAGATCAACAAATCAATACCATTTACAACAGGCCCAAAGAAGATAAAATACTTAGGACCAGAGAGGTAAAAACCTATACAAATAAAACTACAAGACTACTGCAAGAAAGTAAGAGAGACTTACATAAGCGAAGTTACCTACCTTGCTCTTGGTTTGGAAGATTTAACATTGTAAAAACAACTATTCTACCCAAAGCTACCTATACATAAATTACAATCCTAGTACAAATTCCGATGTAATGTTTTAATGATATGGAGAAACAAATTACCAAGTTCATTTGGAAAAAGAAGAAATCTCAGATAAGAACTACTGAGAAGAGGAACACAGTGGCAAGTCTCACACTGCCTGACCTTCGAACATATTACATTGCCATGGTAATCAAAACAGCCTGGTACTGGTACAAAAATAGTTGTATAGACCCCTGGAGCAGAATAGAGAATCAAGAAATAATATCATCCATCTATGAACTGCTGATATTTGACAAGGACCAAGGCCGTGAACTAGGGAAAAAAGTTTCTTTAACAATGGTCTTGGTAAAACTGGATGTCCATCTACAAAATACTAAGACCCATATCTCATATCTTACACAAAAACTAACTCAAAATGGATTAAAGACCTAAATATCAAATCTAAAATGATAAAGATTATGGGAAAAAAACAGGGACAACACTGAAAATTCTCATACATGGCTTAAGTAGACTACACAATTTTACTAGCAATGCATAAACAGCAGGAGAGAAAATAGATAAACGAGAAGTAGTAACAATTAAACATATACACTAATCCAAAAACTATTTAGAGAGTGAAAAGACTTCCTACGGTATGGGAAATAGTATTTGTCAACCACGCATCAGATTGATGTCCAGTTTCCACAATCTACAAACCAAAAACATCCACTGCCATTGAATAGGGTCCAACTCATAGTGACCCTAGAGATTACAGTAGAAATGCCCCCACAGAGTTTCCAAAGAGCACCTGGTGGATTTGAACTGCTGGCCTTTCCATTAGCAGATGTAGCATTTAACCCACTATGCCATCCCATAATCTACAGCCAGCCAAGTGCCATCGAGTTGGATCTGACTCATGGCGACCCTAGGGGCCAGGGTAGAACTGACCCCCAGATTATTCAAGAAGCACCTTGTGGATTTCAACGGCCGAGTACCAAAAAAGAAAAGACAAATAACCCAATTAAACAATGGGAAAAGTATATGGACAGACACTTCTCCAGAAAAGATATCCAGGCAGCCAAAAGACACATCAGGAAATGCTCGCAGTCTTTAGCCATTAGAGAAATTCAAATCAAAACTACAATAAGATATCATCTCACCCCCAATGAGGCTGGTATTAATTCCCAAACACACAGAATAACAAACGTTGGAGAGGCCGTGGAGAGCTTGGAACTCTTCTACATGGCTGCGGGGAATGTAAAATGACAAAACCTCCTTGGAAAACAATTTGATATTGTCTTACAAAGCTAAAAATAGAGATACCATGTGATCCAGCAATCCCGTGGCTTGTAGTGTATCTTACAGAAATAAAGGTTGTCACATGAACAGATATATGCCCTCAAATATTTATCGGTGCACTGCCCACAACAGCAAAAAGATAGAATCAACCTAGGTATCCAACAGCAAATGAATAAACAAAGAGAATATGGCGTATTCACACAACAGAAAACTATGCAGTAATAAAGAACATTGATCATTATAGGAAACATCTCATAACCTGGAATCTTCTGCAAAACATTATGCTGATATAGGTGAAGAGTGGACTTGGGTTAAGTAGATAGAGAAGACTAACTGGGCAGCTTCTGTCTGCAGGTGAGATGACAGGAGAGAAAGGGACAGGAACTGGGTGAATGGACATGGGAAACAGGGTGGAGGGGAAGAGTGTGTGTCACAGTGCAGGAAGAACAGCTAGGATCATGTTACAAAGTGTGTAAGTTCTTGTGTAGGAAAGTGACTCTAGTTGTAAACTTTCACTTAAACTCAATCAAAAGATGCGTAGAAGTAAAGAGTAAGTGAATGTGTGAAACAGGACTATCAAATATTAACAACACACTAGTTTCCATAAACTGTGCTAGGCACTTTGATACCTACTTCAGTTGATCATGAAGACTTGTCTGTGAAATATTAATTTTAAAGTCTCTGAATTAAATATATTTCCACTGTTCTCAACTAGCTCTAAAAATGGAGATGTAATTATAATGATCCACTAACCTAATGTGTCTTCACTGATTCTTTTTTACCAGAAAGGTTAGCTGTATCTCAGCATGGCAACCTAGTGGAGACAACCGAGGCTTCCAGCAACTTGCCAAACGATGGAATGACCATTTCGATAAAAAGCTAACAAAGAAAATAATTGACACGTCTCACTTTTATAGATAAATCATCAGTTTCAAAACATGTTTTCAACATTTCAAAATCCAACAATTAAACATAAACATAAATTTTTCAAAACTTGATTTTGCTGATTAGAAAAAGATGCATATCTCTTTCGTTTACAATTTCATAGCAGACTGATGTCAAGAGTAACAAATTAAAAAGGAAACATCAGAATGGGAGAGACTGTCTATTTTTCCTATTAAATTCAAAAGTTCTATCATTGCAATAAAGATTAGACATTTGTTAGCATGGCTGAATAAATGATATTAGAACATACATTTTTGTGTTCATAGTATTTGTTCATTCACTCAGTAATATTTACCAATATCTTTTTTTTTATTTTTATTTAACATAACTGAGTGAAAATGTACATTCACATATAAATTTACATGCCCCCCTATAGGCAGCTTCCACTGTTCTCTCTGCCAGTGACAGCACACTATTCCTCTCTGCTCCATACATGTCTCATCCTCCCAACAGTCTCCTTTCCCCTCCTGTCCGTCCACTCGCCTTCCTCCAGCCAGAGGTCAGCAAGATGATATCCTATAGATGTATAGAACCATAAAGTGCTTCCAATATATGGTCACTCTGCCTTGCCAAGTCCAATCCATTCCTGTCCAAAGAGTGGACCTTTGTTATAATTTATGCGAAAGGGCAGCATCAGAGCCTGGGGCCATGCTCTCCGAGGAACGCCAAAACCACTGTACCGTCAATTGAGGTCTTTTAGTGCAGATCTCATGATGCACCTCTTTATTCTTGTGTTGCCAGTGAGACTCCTCTCTGTGAGCTCCATCATGGCTATCACTGGTGGTGGTGGGACACCATCTGGTTCTTCCGGTCCCAAGTCGATGTAGGCACCGACTCTTGTGGGTCTCTCCGTCTTCTCGGTTGTCTTTACCGCATCTCATTTTGGTCCTCCGTGAGCATCCGTTCCTGTTGAGTTGGGACCATTTGTTGTGTCCTCGGATGGCAGGTGGGCAGCTTTTAAGACCCCAGACGCCACTCACCAATGTGGGGTGCAGAGAGCTCTCTTAGCAAAACGCTAGTTGTGATCGTGAGCATGTCCTCTCGTGTTTTTTGACTGCCTGGATCTCCTCTTTAGAGAAATGTTTGTCCATCTCCTTTGCCCATGGCTCAATTGGATGATTTATATTTTTCTTATTGATGTATTCTAGTACCTTATAGATTATGGAGATCAGGTGTCAGTCTGACATAGAGTTGCCAAATATTTTTTCCCATTCTGTGGGTGTTCTTTTAATTCTATTAATAAAGTCTTTGGATGAGCAAAAGTGTTTGATTCTTAATAGTTCCCATTTATCTATTTTTCTCTTCTGTTGATTGAGGTTTCTTTGACAGATTTTGGAGTCTGTCCTCATTGTGTATTAAAATTTCCATTGTTGTTCCTACCTTTTCTTATGTGAGCTTTATCGTTTTAGGTTTGATATTTAGGTCTTTTATCCAGTTGGACTTGGTTTTTGTGTAAGATTTAAGATACGGATCTTGATTCAGTTTATTGCAGATGGATAACCAATTTTGCCAGCACCATTTTTTGAAGACACTTTTTCTGCCCCAGTTTAATGTCTTAGGGCCTTTGTCGAATATCACCTGTTCATAGGCAGATGGTGTCATCTCTGGGGTCTCAATTCTGTTCCATTGATTGATCTGTCTGTTCTTGTACCAGTACCAGGCTGTTTTGACCACTGTGACAGTGTAGTATGTTCTAAGGTCGGGTAATGAGAGGCCTCCCAGTGTGTTCTTCTTCTTTAGTAGTACCTTACTTATCCGGGGCTTCTTCCCTTTCCAGACAAAATTGGTGATTTGTTTCTCCATCTCATTAAAAAATGATGCTGGAACTTGTATTGGGATTGTATTATATAAATAAATTGCTTTGGGTAAAATAGACATTTTCACAATGTTACGTCTTCCTATTCATGAGCAGTGTAGGTTTTTCCATTTATCTAAGTCTCTCTTAGTTTCTTGTAGTAAGGGCTTGTAGTTCTCTTTGTAAAGGTCTGTTGTTTCTCTGGTTAGATTAATTCCTAGGTACTTTATCTTCTTAGAGTATCATAAATGGTACTGATTTAATAATTTCCTCCTTAACAGTCTCGTTGATGGTATAAAGGAAACCTACTGATTTACTTATGTTTATCTTGTATCCTGAGACATTGCTGAACCCTTCTATCAGTTTGAGTAGCTTACTTATAGATTCCTTGGGGTTCTCTGCATATACAATCATATCATCTGCGAACAGGGAGATTTTAACTTCCTCTTTGCCGATGCAGATGCCCTTTATTTCTTCGTCTTGTTGAATTGCTCTGGCTAGAACTTCTAGCACAATGTTCAATAGGAGAGGTGACAGTGGGCATTCTTGTCTAGTTTCTGATCTCAGGGGAAAGTCTTTCAGTCTCTCTCCATTCAGGATGATGTGGGCAATTGGCTTCGTATAAATGGCCCTTATTGTGTTGAGGAATTTGCCATCTATGCCCATTTTGCGAAGAGTTTTTAGCATGAATGTGTGTTGGACTTCATCAAATGCCTTTTCTGCGTCAATGGACAAAATCAGATGATCTTTGTCTTTTGTGTTATTTATGTGGTTAATCACATTAATTGTTTTCCTGATGTTGAACCAGCCTTGCATCCCTGGTATGAATCCCACTTGGTCATGATGGATTATTTTCCTGATATGTTATTGTATTCGGTTGGCAAGAATTTTGTTGAAGATTTTTGCATCTAGGTTGATGAGTGATATCGGTCTGTAGTTCTCTGTCTTTGTTGGATCTTTCCCTGGCTTAGGTATCAGGGTTATGCTAGCTTCATAGAATGAGTTTGAGAGTACTCCATCCCTTTCTATACTGTGAAATAGTCTCAGTAGTATTGGCAATAACTCTTCTCTAAATGCTTGGTAGAATTCTGTCGTGAAGCCATATGGGCCCGGACTTTTTTTGGTTGGCATTGCTTTGATGATCTTTTCAATCTCTTCCTTTGTGATGGGTTTATTAAATTGTTCTGCTTCACGTTGTGATAATTTGGGTAGGTGATATGAGTCAAGGAATTGGTCCATTTCCCCTAGGTTTTCAAATTTGTTAGAGTACAGTCTTTCATAGTATTCTGTTATGATATTTTTGATTTTTGTTGCATCTGTGGTGACAACTCCCCTCTCATTTCTAATTTGGATTATTTGTTTCCTTTTCTGCTTTTCTTTAGTAAGTTTACACAGTGGTTTATCAATTTTGTTGATCTTTTCAAAAAACCAGCTTTTGGTCTTTTCAATTTTTTCAATTGTTTTTCTATTCTCTAATTCATTTAGCTCTGCTCTAATCTTTATGATCTCATTTCTTCCAGTGCCCGAGGGGTTCCTCTGTTGTTCTCTTTCTACTTGTTCAAGCTATAGAGTTAGTTCCTTGATTTGGTTTCTTTCTTCCTTCCAGATGTGTGCATTTATGCAGATAAACAGACCTCTGAGCACTGCTTTGGCTGTATCCCATAGGTTCTGGTAGGAAGTGTTTTTGTTCTCATTGGAATCCATGAATTTTTTTAATTCATCCTTCATTTCCTCTATAACCCATGCTTTTTTGAGCAAGATGTTCAGTTTCCAAGAGTTCCACTTTCTATCTATGTTTTTTTCTGCTATTGATTTCAACTTTGATGGCTTTATGATCTGAGAAGATGCTTTGCAGTAATTCAATGGTATGGATTTTGTTGAGCATTGCATTATGGCCTTTCACGTGGTCAATTCTGGAGAATGTTCCATGTGCACTGGAGAAGAAGGTGTAGTTGTCTGCTGATGGGTAGAAAGTTATGTATATATCAATGAGGTTTAGTTGGTTAATTGTGTCAGTGAGGTCTTCTGTATCCTTACTGAGCTTTTTTCTAGATGATCTGTCTAGTAATGAGAGTGGAGTGTTAAAGTCACCCACTATTATTGTGGAGTCATCTAACTCTCTTTTGAGCTTAGTCAGTGTTTCTTCGACATATTTAGGTGCTCTGACATTAGGTGCATAAATATTTAATATAGTGAAGTCTTGCTTGTGTACTGAACCTTTCAGCAATAAATAGGGTCCATCTTTGTCCACGATGGTGGATTTGACATTAAAATTGATTTTGTCTGAGATCAGAATTGCCACCCCTGCTCTTCTTTGTTCATTGTTAGCTTGATATATATTTGTCCATCCTTTAATTTTCAGTTTGTTCCTGTCTTTAGGTCTCAAGAGAGTTTCTTGTAGACAACATATGGATGGGTCGTGTCTTTTGATCCAAGATGACACTCGGTGTCTCTTTACTGGAGCATTCAGTCCATGCACATTGAATGTAATTATTGATAGATATGTCTTCACTGCTGCCATTGTGATATGTTTATTTTTATGTTGATGTTTTCTCTGTTGTTCTTATTAGTCTGTTCTGGGACACGCTTTTTTGTCAGTTGATTTTTCACCTCTTTCAGAGCTGGTTTTATAGTTGTTGAGACTCGTGTGTCAGATTTCTTGAAATGGTATGATACATCTATGTTGTGCTTTACAGCTGTCCCTATGAACCTCCTTAATAAACTATTTATAACCTCAACTTTAATTACTCCCTGTCTTGTCACCTTCCTCTCCATCTGGAAGGACTATAACGACTGTAGTACATCCCTCTTTTTAATATGATGACACCATAGTTTTCATGATGATCACTAGATTGCTTCTTTCCAAATCAAAGGAGCCTTCCCTAAATGAGTAGAGTATTGAGTAGTGTGTCGCTCTAAAATATAAAGTTAGTCGTTTTGTTCTTCTAAGCCAAAGCCAAGAACTTCTTTCAGTATTTCTTGTAGTTTAGGTTTGGTTTTTACAAAGTCTCTGAGTTTCTGTTTATCTGGGAATGTCTTAATTTCATTTTCATATTTGAAAGATAGTTTTGCAGGATATATAATTCTTGGTTGGAAGTTCTTCTCCTTCAAGACTTTGAATGTGTCGTGCCACTGTCTCCGTGCCAGCATGGTTTCTGCTGAGAAATGTAACGAGAGCGTACAGGGTTTCCCTCTGAATGTTAGCTTTGCTTTGAGTCTTGCTGCCTTTAAGAGTTGTTGCTTATGTTTCATTTTGTTAAGCTTGATTAGAGTATGTCTTGGAGTCTTTCTTTTGAGATCTATATTCGGTGCCGTACGATATGCATCTGAGATCTCTATATTCTCTTCCTTCATGATTTCTGGGAAGTTTCTTTCAGCAGCTCGGCAACAATACTCTGTGTGTTCTCAGATGTCTCACCCTGTTCAGGGACTCCAATTAATCGAAGGTTGTTCCTTTTAATAGAGTCCCACATGCTTCTTAATGTTTCTTCATTTTTCTTGTTTCTTTTTTCTGATTTCTGCTCATAGACACTGGCATCAGTAGCTCTGTCTTCCAAGTCAGAAATTCTTTTTTCCATTTGTTCCATTCTGTTCTCTTGGTTTTGCATGGAAGTTTTTATGTCTTTGATTTTCTTCTTGATCTGTTGGATTTCAGAGTACTTGTGTTCCATCAGATCGAACAACTTGCTTAATTTTTCATTTTGTTCTGCTGCATTTTGTATAAGGTCTAGAAGGGCTCTGTATATAATCAATTTGTATTCACTTCCTGATGCTTTCATAAAAGTTTCTTCATCTGGAAAATTCCTTGGTTGCTTTGTTTGGGAGCCTTCTGAAGCCATAAGTGATTGCTTGTATGCCACAATTGTCTGTTGCTTTTTGGGTCCCATGTGAGTATAATCTGAGAAAGTAAGCACCACTATATCCAACCCCAGATGATTACAAACTAGTTCAGAATACAGCAATGCTACTGCCCTGTTGGCCTCTGGTGACAGGGCCTAGCCTTAGCCAACACTGTGTCGAGTACTGGTTTTGTGATAGAAAAGTGCTCTCTTGTGGTCAGGCTCTGGCTCCCAAGCTAAGAATTAGGTCCAGCTGCAGCCACCGTACCCAAGATGGCGTCCTCCACACAGGCAGCAGACGAGGGGCTAAAGGTGCCGAGAGGTAGTGATTCCTCTGCTTCTGTTGCAGGGCCCCCAATGCAGGCAGCACTGTGCAAAATCACTACTTTTCTGCTGGAGAAGCGCTGTCCCGTTTGCAGTCGCTGGCTCCCAGGCTAACAATGAGGTCGTGCTAAAATCTCAGTACCAACATGGTGTCCCGCACCCAGACCGCGGAGCTCCGCACAAACCCCGCTGAGGCAGCTACCACATGAAAGGCTCAAAGTGTCTATATTAACAGAGTCCCGAGCCTGGCTCTCAGAATATGGGAATTTCGCCGGCCTATCCCCCCTGCTGCGGGTCTGAGTTCAACCGCCAGGCAAGGCCCAGCTCCGCCCACCCGCCGAGACTGTGGAAAAAAAAGTCAAACTGGTGCGTTTACCTTCCGTCCATGAGAGCCGGGGCTATGCAGGAGCGGGAGTCAGCGAGAGAGAGGAGGTTTCTCGTTGAGTTGTATGAAGTCCCAATTAACAGCTCTGTGCCGTGTCCTGAGGCTGATTAGGTGATCAGAAGGCTCTGTTTGATTGTCAATTCAGGTCTTGGTTTCCAGAGGGATATAAGGAGACGTGTGTTTAGTCCGCCATCTTGACTCTGCCTCCCCTTTACCAATATCTTAAACTAAAAGATAGTTACAGAAGTTTTAAATCAAGGCAAATTTTATTTCACTTACCATATTTCCCCATTGTAGAATCCTGATTTATGAATGGAAAAAACGAAGTCACTGCTGTCAAGTCAATTTTGACTCATAGTGACCTTACAAATCAGAGTGTAACTGCCACATAGGTTTGAACTGCAGACATTTTGGTTCACAAGTCACAGCACTTAACCACTATGCCACCTCAATATCTATTTTAGATATAAATGGCCCAGGGCTGGATACAAACTTAGATGCACTCAGATTCAAATTGAAACAAAACAGCTTCAATTTCTTTTCTATATTATAAAAGTTATTAAACACTGGCTTTTTTTTCTAGAATTGCTAATGTGCTTTTTTGTATTGAAGGGAGCAAAGCATTTGGGAAGAGGCATTCTAAAACTGAAATGTCAGATATTATCTGCTGTTACCTGAAGGTGTACGTTATGAAAGAGCCACTTAAATCACTGCTCTGATTAGATCATGAATCCAGTTGCTGATGAGAAGGCCTCTAAAAAAAATGATGTCTAGCTCTCAGAACAACTCTCACTGAGTAGTTCTCTTGAAGGAAATCAAGAGGTCATGTAAGCTTTACAGTACTATGAAGAAACAGAAGAAAAAAAAAGAATGGAAAAGAGAGCAGAGAAAAAGAGCAGTGGAGGACAGAGAAGAAAAGGGAAGAGAAAGAGAAAAAATTGGTGTTGTACAGTCAAGGATGATATGAATGATTCATGTTATACAATCCTAGAAGCTTATCATCTTCCCATGAATGTTTGTTTTCACAACGTAATTACAGGAAAAGGTACATGTGCTTCTTCTGTAAGACAGTAAATACCTTTACAAAGTGTCAGCACTACACAGCTTGTCTTGTCCACTTACATAATTTTGAAAAGCTGGTCCTTAAGACCAACTGTGGTCCTAAGTACATGTTTTGAAATGCTCACATCATAAAAACAGGAAAATTAAAGTGAAAACAGTCAAGGGGCATACATTATCATCTGAATTGGCAAAATCTAGCATGTGAGCCTCTGAGCCGGCAAAATAATACCCTCTGCTGAATTTTAAAAATGTAATATTTCAAAGAAACTGTTAATGGATTGGAACTGTTATTCATAAAAATGATAATATCACCTTCAAGTTAGCATCAATAATGTTTTTGTTGTATTTGTTTACAGGCCAGATATGAAAGCTCTAAGGACCATGATATCTGCCAAGAATTTTAAAATAAACTGGGAAAAAGAATAGAATGATTTAAATATAAAGCAATTACTTATATAAGTTTACAGAAATCCCATAAAGAAATAATTATGTACACCCCCAATTATTAAAGAAGATGAACTGTGTAAACCCAATTTGTTTTGGGTTTTCAAGATTAAATGAATCTTTTTTTTTTTTTTTTTTAAACATGAATTGGCTTCTTGTTTAATTTGAGAAGAATATAAAGATGTGGTGATAGAATGATCCAGGCTAATAAATTCCTCCCAGTTATTGACTCCTTTTTTTTTTTTTTTTTTTTTTTGCCTCTAGGTCTCTAGAACTGGTGTCAGTGTCTACAACACAAAGAAAAATTAAGCAAATGTTTAAATACTTAAATTGAATGGAGCCCTAATAAATATAATTATTGAAGTAAAGTAGGACAATTCTAATTCAGTTCTTAGAGCTGTAATTTACATGCTGGATTGTCTTGGAAAATGCTATTTAACCTAGCTAAGTTTTTTTTTTTTTTTTAAAGAAGAATTACCCACACATTAGTATGCTGTAAAGATTAAACAGAATTAGAAGTTTATATTAACATTGGATAAATGTGACACATACAGACGTATGGTCAAATACTTAGTTAATGACAATGATTGCTAGTAGTTCCCTGTTTTTAGAACATTGATATTCCTGAGGGCTGCTCTATAAGCTTCACTTAAATGTAGCCTACCCCAGATACTGAACTTGCCTGGACTCAGGCTAGATAGTGTCTGCTTTCCAGATACTTCCAGTGCATTCATTTTTCATGTTAATTGCTATCACTACATATGCTATGCTATGGAAAAATGTGGCTGCTTTTTCATTGGTCAGTGCCAGTAATACATATGTTTCTTTTTTTTTTTCTCATAGCTTCTTTAATGTGCTTTAAGATGAAGATTTACAAAGTATATTAACTTCTCATTTATCATATTGGTTGCCAACACTGTGATGACTTTGGTTTCCCCATTACCAACTTTCCTATCACCTCCTGACTTCTCATACTTGCCCCCTGGGGTGATATAACCATTTACTCTCATTTTTTTTTTTTTATGGGCCTGTGTAATCTTTGGCTGAAGGGTGAACCTCAGAAGTAACTTCAGTTCTGAGGAAAAAGGGTGTCCAGGACACTTACTCTAGATGTTTTGATTGTCATGCCAGTAACTCTGTTTGTTTGTTGTGAGTTATGATTTTGTTCTACATTTATCTCTAGCTCTGTCTGGGATCCTCTACTGTGATGGCTGTCAGAGCAGTCAAGGGTGGTAGCTGGGGACCGTCTAGTGGTGCTAGACTCAGTCTGGTAGAGGCTGTGGTAGTTGTGATCCATTAGCCTTTGGACTACTCCTTTCATTGTGTCTTTGGTTCTCTTCATTCTCCCTTGTTCTAGACAGAGTAGGGTTGAGCATCTTAGATGGACTCACAAGCTGTTAATATCCCAGACTTTTTCTTTATAAATTGTGTTGTGCCAACTGAGCTAGATGTTCCGTGAGACCATGGTTCCCAGTCTTCATCCCAGTAATTCTTTCCCTCAGAGTATTTGCATGTATCTATGGAGCTTCCATGAACTTACCTCTGTCAAGTTGTACTGGTTCCCCCAGTATTGTGAACTGTCTTACACTTCACCAAAATTGTAACTTACCTATTGCTTATTTACCATTTGTCCCTCTCTGCCACTGTTACCCTCATAACCATCAAGGATTGTTTCATTTTGTGTGTTAACCTTTTTACAAGTATTTATAATAGTTGTCTTATGCAATATTTGTCCTTTTGGAATTGACTAACACTCAGTATATTGCTCTCCGGATTCATCCGTGTTGTCAGACGTTTTGCAGACTCACCATTTACTTTGTCTAATGTCCCATTGCACTCATGTACCATGGTTCGTTTATCCACTCATTTGCCGATGGGCACTTAGGTTCTTCCCATCTTTTTCCTATTGTGAATCATACTGCAGTGAACACAGACATACATTCATGTGATGATTCTTAATTTTTCTAGCATATAGGAGGTCTGACAATCTGTGAACTTAATTGTTTTAAGTGCTACATACCTCATTGCTGAATGTCATCAGTAGGGTCACCTTCAAAGTACACCCCTTGGCAAGCTATGCACCAAATGGCAGTGCTTAGTCCACCCTTCAAAGGAATTTTGGAACTTTCTGGAATGGCCATTGTGCAAGGTGGCATGGTGGCACAGTGGCAAGTTCGCAAACTTAATCATATGGTTGTCTGTGAGGGAGTTTCTAGCCAGTAAACAGATAACTGTGCTGGTACACCCACACTATTCCCCTGATCTGGTGCCCAATGACTTTTTTCTTAGCCCAGAGATAAAGGAAATATTGAAAGAAAGACATTTTGATGACATTCAGGACATCAAGGATAATACAGCAACGGCTCTGAGGGCCATTCCAGAAAGAGTTCCAAAATTGCTTTGAAGGATAGACTAGGCACTGGTGTTGGTGCATAGCTTCCCAAGGGGAGTAGTACTATGAATGTGACTTTAGTGATAATCAGCAATAAACTATGTAGCACTTTTTCTAGGATGAGTTTGTGAACTTAATTGTCATGTCAAGTGTCCAGGATTGTTGATCCCAGTAGCTTTTACAGCAAGTGCCATATAATTTTTCCAAAATGGTTGTACTATTTTTCATTCTCAGTGGCAATACATGAGAATTTCTAATCTCCCTAGAGGCTCTCCAATTATTTGTCATTTACTGTTTTTTGTTTGTTTGTTTTTAATTTGGGCCAGTAAGATCTGAGTGACATGGTATCTCATCGTAATTTTGATTTGCATTTCTTTACTGACCGGTGATTTTGAGCATTTTCTCATGTATATTTTAACTACCTAAATGCCTTCTTTGATAGTGTTTGCTCATATCCTTTACTCATTTGTTAATTAAATTACTTGTCTTTTCTTTCTACATGTATTGATTTTTCTATAGACCTCAGAGATGAGAACTCTGTCAGATATGTCATACAAAAAATTTTTTCCCAGTCTATAGGTTCTCCGTTTACTCTTTTGGTGAAATCTTTTGATGAACTTTAGTGCTTAATATTTAGAAGATTCCTGTAATCTAGCTTATCTTCTGATCTTTATGTGTCATCACTTATGGGATATATCCCATTTATAGTATGTAATAGGCCCTCCAGTTTCAGCTCAATCTTTCTTCTATGATCTTTATGGTTTGGGGTAATATATTTAGGTTTTTGATCCATTTAGATCTAGTTTTCTTGTGTATGTTGTGAGGTGTGGTTCTGTTTCATTTTATTTGCAGGCGGACATTCGGTTTTGTCAGCCACATTTGTTTAAAAGACTGTCTTTTCTCCATTTAATGGGATATAGTCCTTTTTCAAAAATCATATGATTATAGGTGGATGGATTTATTTCTGGGTTCTCAGTTCTGTTCCACTTGTGAATGTGTCTGTCTCTGTGTCAGTATTAGGCTGCATAGCAGGTTCTGAGGTTTGGTGGCGTAAGGCTTTCTACTTTATTCTTCAACAGTGCTTTGTTTATCTGGGACCTCCTACACATGTGTTTCTTAAGGACAATATATGTGTCACAGGTCTTTGTATCTTCAAGGATAGATACTATTTTATAATATTGTAGTGTACCTATTTGATATACTTAAGACAGAAAAATAGTCCTTCCTTATATTTTTCATTTAACTTTTATTTATAAATTCTTGTTTGAGAAGAAAAAATAATTATTCATAGTATTACACTGTAACACTATTGAAAAGAAAATATAAATTTACCCTGTTATAAAAGAACTTTGAATGAATAGCTCTGAATAACACTTGTAAGGAAACCTTAATACAATTAGAAAAATATCCAGAGAAGCATGAATGAAATAATAGGCCAACTCTAGAAAGCCTTATTTTATTATAGCTATGCTATACACAATATTTTTATTTTGTTTATCCCGGGTTAGATAAATGTAATGTCTATTAATTTTGAGATTCAAGAAAAGGAAAGAGTAACCTATGTCCTATCTGTTGGGATTTAATCAGTCTACCAGAAGACATAAACACATGCTAACTCACCTTATTCTGGAAGATTCGAAGCAAAGAAAACAAATGAAATTTGAAGAACCCATCTTTACAGTTCAAGCACAAAAGCAATTACTTCACTTCAGAAACCATAAATCTCATTAATGTGTCACTTTGAAAAGTCATATAGGCACATTATAAAGATAAATTTGATGAGAATTGGGAAAAATCATAGATACACAGTATTGTGGGTTCCATGGAGCCAATCCCAATTCACAGAGAACCTGTATGAAACAGAACTCAAAGCTGCCTGGTCCTGTGCCATCCTCACAATCACTGCTATGTTTCAGCCCATTGTTGCAGTCACTCTGTCAGTCCATCTCATTGAAGGTCTTCTTCTTTTTCACTGGCCCTTTACTTGACCAAGCACATGCCCTTTTCAAAAGACATGTCCCACATGATGACATGTTCAAACTATGTCAAATGAAGTTGTACCATCCTTGCTTCTAAGAAGCACTCTGGCTATACTTCTTCCAATACAGATTTATTTACTTCTCTGGCAATACATGATATGTTCAATATTTTTTGCCACCATCATAATTCAAAGTCATCAACTCTTCTTCAGTCTTCCTTATACTTTGTCTTGCTTTCATTCATATGTATACACCACAAACCAAACCAAACCCATTGATAACCAGTCAATTCTGACTCACAGTGACCCTACAAAATAGAGTAAGACTGTTTCATAGAGTTTCCAAGGAGTATCTTGTGGATTCAAGCCACAGACCTTTTGGTTAGCAGGCATAGCTCCTAACCACTATACCACCAGTGTGTCTGCATGCATATGAGGTGACTGAAAAATACCATGGCTCGGGGCAAGTATGTGTAGTTCACAAAGTGACATTTTTGCTTTTCAACACTTGAAAGAGGTCTTTTGCAACGTATTTACCCAGTGCAATAGGTTGTTTGATTTCTTTACTGCTGTTTTCATTGATGTTGATTATGTATCCAAATAAAATGAAATCCTCGAAAATGTCAATATTTTCTCCCTGTATCACTGAATTACTTAATGGCCCAATTGTGGGGATTTTTGTTTTCTTTATTTTAACATATAATTCATACTGAAGGCTATAGTCTTTGATCGTGTTAGAATGTCCTTTAAGTCCTTTTCCCTTACAGCAAGCAAAGTTGTGCCATCTGCAGGCTGTAGGCTGTGAATGAGTCTTCTCTAATCCTGATGCTGTGTTCTTCTTCATATAATCTAGTTTTCCAGGTTATTTGTTCAACATTCAGATCCAGTAAGTGTGGTGAAAAAAATATACCGCTGACACACACTTGTCATGATTTTAACCCACTCAGTATCACCTTGTTATATTTTAACAACTACCTCTTGGTCTGCTTACAGGTTCCACATAAGCTCAATTAAATGTTCTAGAATTCCCATTCTTTGCAATGTTATCCATAATTTATTATGATTAAAACAATACTAAAAACAAACTTAAGATCAGTTGTAAGGGGGTATGTCCCTCACCTTTGGAAATCTTGTGTTGTATAAGGCCATTTCAAAGCTGCTTCAGAAAAACTTTCTAGGGTCACTTTCAGAGAATTCTAGAAAATTTTACTCAATATGGTATATGATATCTTGCGATGGAAAGAACTGAGAAATTATTTATTTTGCTTTGATATGTTAGGGGGAGAAACACCACATGACTCTAGACTTTGGATTGAATTTAGTAGACTTTAGAATTTTCCATGTGATCAGTTATCCCCAGATTGAGAACCAAGGACTAAGTAAACAAATAAATAAATGATAGACAACTAGACAGATGATGTCGATTAAGAAGATAAGTGGACAGAGTGGGATGTCCTGAAATGTTATGATTAAGAATTTCTTTGTAAACAGATTGTGAAAATTAACTTTATGTAAGAACTATCCAGGCAAACTTTAGGGAAATTTTGGGTCAATTTTGTTGGAAAATCTCAAAAGAATTATGCTTCAAATTTGAGATGCAAGGAATACAGTTACTGAGGAAACTATTACCAGGGTCTAGAGAACTGAAGCTCTATTTTCATCTTGCTTAATATGATCTCCTGCAATACAAAATTTACATTGCAAACTGTATGAAAGCACAAGTTTCAAATGTTGCAGACCTAACTATTACACAAGTTGAAAGTATGTGTTAGAGTTTTATTTAATTCATAAAAGAAAATCTCAGCAGAATGAGAAGGGCTAGTTCAAATACAAATATGAAGAACAGCGATTACCCAGTTACTGAGGGAAAAGTGCCAAAATCTAAACACTAAGTTACATGCAGACTAATCATGTCCTGCAAGCTAAGTGACCTGTAATTATTCAGGTCATCTTCTCGATGGAAAAGAAGAAAAAAAATCCTTATACTTAATGTTTTTCCACAAAGTTAGCCTGTAACTGTATAGCGTTATAAAACAATAATCTCAGCCAATTGTGAAGCTAAATTCCAAAAAAGTGACATTCCACAAGACAAGCAGATGGCCATTAGTGTGACTTACTAGGCTATCCTCTAGCATGGCATTCAAAAATCTCATAAACACCATTTACTTCATTTCCCAGTGTTAGATAATTCTTGAACACACCAGCTAAAGAAGATAAAATAGCATACAGCACAGATCTAAATTATTTACTAGAGTCAAGGATAGCCAAGCCAGCCAAGTGCAAGGATAGGGAGGAAAAATATATAGATTAAAAATTCCCTCAAATTAGGAAGACAGTAAAAGCCTGTACTGACACTGGTGAATGGAAAAATCAATGTTCGTGGTAAAAACATACAAAAACTATCATGCTTCACTTTGGGATCTATGGCGACCATGAAATTATGTTTTAAACAGGAAGAATTATATTGTCAAATAAGGTTCCTGCTTACAACTAAAGAATCACATGTAGTGGCAGACAGGAATGCCAGTAACATCTCCTGGGTGGGAAATGATATTGCTGTTACAGTCGAGTTGATTCCAATTCATGATGACCCAAGTGTTCAGAGTAGAATTTCTTCATAGAATTTTCAAGTCTGTGACATTTTGGAAGCATATAGCCAGGCCTCTCTTCTGAGGCACCTCTGTATGGGTTCAGATAGTCAACCATATGGCTAGTTGTAGAGCAGTTTACTGCTGCGCCACCTAAGAATAGCGGCAATTTATGACTCTTTCCTGAAAGCCAAATACAGACCTGGTCTGACAAGTCTGGAGGTGTGATGCTTTCTCTGAGTGTATATTAGGGTGATAAACTGGCTTGATTTATCCTTCATATCTTAAAACAAATCACAGATGGACATTGTAGAGGCAGACATCCAACTTCACCTCAACTGAAATGTCACAAATTGCTTAGTGATATCAGTGTTTTCACTGTTTGTTCTAAGCTTCCTCAATCTTTATATTATAAATATAAAGGTTTATAAGATATATTATCTTATAGAACAACAAGAAAGTTGAAGTCTCCTCTGTTAGTTTACTCTTGGAAATCTTGTTTTACGAGCACACCCTCTCACCCTTATTTCTTTCCTTTTTGATAAGGACTTTTATCCTCACTGCAAACTGTATTTCCTTACATAAGCTGAACTTACACTGTCCTTGATGGTGCTGAATTTTTTGTGATTTCTTGAGAGAAGACTGTGTGCTTTTTCGTATCATTTGTATTTCAGGACCGTGTGGTGAAGTCGCAGGCTCCCTTCACTCACCTGCTACTCTTGAATCTATGTTACTTTACACCATTCTCTTCTCAATATTACTTCCTTGACTGTATATCTGCTTCTACTACACTCTTGAACAACAGTGATGTTTTTCCCCAAATTCTGATTTCTTGGGTTTTTTTGTTGCTGTTGTTTAATTTTGTTTCTGTTTGTTACTTTAATACAGATAGTCATTGTTAACCTAAGATTACCAGCTAGACAATCTGGTGTCTTAACTGCCATAAAGAAGGATGTCTGTATATTAGTCTGAGCAAAAAAATCTTACAACAACAGAGATTTAAAGAATTACAGATCTAGAAAACAAAAAATGCTTACTAAGAACAAGAAGGCATGCCATTTTCATTTACTTGCATTTTTCTGTAGGGTTAATGGACTGAAAACTACCAGCAAAGACTATCTTGCTGCCGATGAAAACCCAGCACTCACAAAATTTCTATCATCATGTTAGAGGCATGTATTAGATTTGTAAATGTATCAATCAATGAATAATGGATGAGTGAAATGAAGGAAATTTTCAAGCAACATCTGCATTGATCTATTGCTGAATTTTTAAACAGTTTTCTAATAAAGTTTTGGACAAGACAGATACTACAAACTGCATGAAAAGGGATTATGCCTAGGTTTATCTGGATAGCAAATTCAGAAATACCCTAAAGTTGTATGTGTTTTATCTATTTTGAATTATTTTATTTGATTAGAACATGAACTAGATGAATAGGGAAGCATCTAGCAGTTTAAAGATTCTTACTTCTTCCGATTCTTTTAGAATACATTTTTCAAAATTAAAAAAGATGAGATTCAAATGCAATTTATGAATATGTGATTATGCAAATTCTTTGAGACAGAAGAAAGTGGACCATTCTTCAAAGATTCATTGAAAGTACTGATTTTATGCTATATGGATGCTGTTTATATTCTATTTTCTTTTAAAAATCCGTGTAATTTTTTTTAAATAATCACTAAATAAGAAATAAAAGACTGTTACATTTTTTTTTCCCAAGAAATAATACAATATTTTCAGGCAGTAAATGTGGTAGCAATGTGAACTGTGTGATACAGCAGCTCTAGTCTCTGTTTAATGAAAACTTAAGAAATATCTAACACTAACATATTCCATCATTATCGAGGAGACCTGGTAGAGATGTGGTTAAGAGCTACAACTGTTAACCAAACAGTCTGAAGCTAGAATCTACCAGCTGCTCCTTGGAAACTTTACACAGTGCTTCTACTCAGTCGCATAGAGTCATTACAAGTTGTAATTGACTGGAAAAGAATGCATTCAATTTTTGGATTGTCATTAAAATATCTTGAATTTATGCTTCACAAATTCAAAATTTTTGTGAGACAATTTGGAAAATATTGATATACTTAAAATATTTAATAAACAAATGAGATTACTTAGTTTTATCTCTGACTCAAGGTCATAGCTTGAAAGTAGAACACTACAACATGAAAAAAAAAACATACAATGGAATAAGAACAGTATATCTCTTTGGTAGGTTAACAGCTATTTTTTGTAGTGAGTAACATGTTTTCATTTTTATCACTTCAGAAGTAAACAGAACACAAATGATTTGCAATTTGTACTCAACCACAGGTACAGAAAAAAATTAAAAAACTTTTCCTTTTTTTTTAGTAATTTTGGATTATAAAATTTAAGGAAGCTGGAATCATGCAACAACCTGAAATGGTTTCATTATTATTTTTTATACTACTAATATCTGTTGTAGGAAAAGCAGAATCATTTTAATAAAATTTAGTAATATTGTAACAAACCATAATCTGTTACTGTTCAATGGATTCCAACTCAAAATAATGCTGTAGTAATAAACAACAACAAAAGAATTGTTGTTTAGTTAATTTCAACTTATATGAACCCAACAGGACAGAGAAAACTGCCCTACAGGGTTTTCAAGGAATATTTGATGGATTATAACTGCCGACCCTTTGGTTAACAGCTAAACTCTTAACCACTGTACCACTATACTCAAACTAAAAAACCCAAATCTATTCTTGTCAGGTCAGTTCTGACTATAGGGCTACTATAAGTCAGAATTAACTTGAAGGCAACAGGTTTGTTTTTTTATAATGCCTTGCTAGAAACAATGCATTTGGGTGCATGCATGTGTGTATGGGAGTAGATGTATGTGTTTGTTTTTCAGTGTATAAGTCATTTGACTGCATGGATTATAACAAGTTATGGATAATATTATAAAAAAATATAATTTGCAGAATATTCTAGTTGTGTTTATGTAAAACCTATCAACTGATGAGGAGACAGTAGCTCTAATGGAATAAGAGAATATCATATGGTTTAAAATTGGAAAAGTTGCATGGAAAGGCTGTATTGTTTCTCACTTATTCAATACCTCACCTACTCAACATACATTCTGAGCAAATAATCTAAAAAACGTGTACTATAGCAGAAACATTAACAACCTCCCATACGCAGAAGACACAATCTTGATTGCAGAAAATGAACAGAACTTGAAACAACTACTATTAAAGATCAAAGACTGTAGTCTTCACATTATGACTGAATGTCAAGAAAATCAAAATTGCCAAAACTCAAATGATAAATAACATTCATGGGGGCAAGGTCTAGAAGGCAGGGGAGACACACACTTCCCTCAGTGCCTGTAACAACAAAGACCCAAAAGAACAAGTTAATCCAGTACATGTGACATTATAGGAACACTGAACATCGAAGAGAAAGCTGAAAAATTGGACTGAGCAAAGTGAAAGGAAAAAGATCACTGGAAATTCATGGGATTCCACAGACCTGATCTGTCAGGAAGAAGCTGTGGGGTAGACTCAGCACAGAGGTGATTGTCTAGACAATCTTCTTGTGTCTCCAGAGCCAGTGAAAGACAGTACCAGATCATTGAATGCTAAGTCATTGAGTGTAACCTGCCACATATGGATCTCAATCTTTCCTTCATTTGGGCCTGATTTCTCAAAGCACTCACCGATCCGTTCTCTGAACTGTCTCTGGCACTAGATCTTACACCATTAACTGAGCCTAAAATAAGACTCTTCAAGCTCACCTTGAGCCATTCTCCCTCTCCCTTCTCTGTACTCCTCAGAGCTGTGCAGTCTGAAGCCATTAATAGAGCCAGAAGTAGCACTCGTTAAGCTGGCTGTGAGCCATTCTCTGGGACTCAGAGAAGGATGCAGCTTAGCAAACTCAGGGAAGGGGATAAAAAAAATTAAATAAATTTATTTACTTATTGTTTTCTGACTCCCTTAAGCTGGAATATCAGGGCTGAAGCTGACCTTCACGTAGGTTCAAACATAAGGGGATGTGCCACCCTCAGAGACATTCAGGGGTGGCTGTTAAGCACTGGCCTTTGTCAATAGCTGCCATCAGACCCCTGTGCCTATACCAATTACCCTACTCTATCTAGGACAGTTGGTGAATGCTTGAACCACACACCGGTAAAGTGACCATTACGAAACCTGAGCTGAATCTATATTAAAAAAGTAAACTACATTTTCAAAAAAGAAGCTAGAACACAGTAGGCAAACAAGATAAACAACTATGATTTACTGATGGCTTGGAAACATTAGTCCATATCAAAGCATGTAAAAGAGTGAACCATGATCTCATAAGGAAGCTCTCCTGCCAAAATAATCAAATTTTCCAGAGGAAGAGAACTTCCTGAAATTATCAGAGGCAGAATAAAAAAGATTAATATTAAGAACTCTCCAAGAGATGAGGAAGAAAATGAGACAAGATTCAGCAGAAATTAATGACACAGTGAACAATATGCAAGAAAGCACTGAGTGACAAAAATTATAATTGAAAAAATTAATAATAAGATTAAAGAGTTAGATAATTCAGTAGAAAGTCAAGGAGCAGAACTGAGGAAATGGAACACTGAATTAAACTGAGGACAAAGCACGTGATATCATCATTTCCTCATATTGAACAAAAATCAGATAAAAGAATTAAAAAGTATCAAGGAACAGTAAGAATTACATAGGACTCTAAGAAGAATAATAATTTATGAGCGATTGGAAAACCAGAGCAAGGGGGGATAACTGAAAACACAAAGAGAATTCTCAAAGATTTGCTGAAATAAAACTTCTCTGATATCATGAAAATGAGAAGTTACCTATCCAAGATACTCATCAAATCACGCATAAGAGAGATCCTAAAAGAAAGCATATTGTAAGAAAATGTGTCAAAACTAAAGGTAAGAAGATACTTTTAAAAGTCACTAGACCCAAAGTACTCTGTTATACAATGCGATCCCAGTACAAACTCCAATGTCATTTCTTAATGAGATCCAGAAACAAATCATCAGCTTCATTTAGACAGGGGAGAAACCTAGGGAAAGTAAAGCACTACTGAAAAAAAGGAACATGGTGTGAGACCTCACACTACCTAACCTCAGAACCTTTTACACTACCACAGTAGTCAAACAGCCTGGTACTAATACAAAAGCAGTCATATAGGCCAATAGGAAAAAACAGAGAATCCAAGGAACAATATCATCTACTTATAAAGAGGTAATACTTGATAAAGGTCCAAATGTCATGAACTGGGGAGCAATTAAAAAAAAAGAACGACCTCTCTTTAACAATGGTCTTGGAAAATTTGAATATCCATTTGCAAGAAAACTAAAACAAGACCCATGTCTCACAGCTTACACAAAAACTAACTCAAAATGGATCAAACACCTAAATATCAAATCTAAAATAATAAACATGATGAAAGAAAAAATAGGGGCAACACTGGAAGTTCTAATATATGGCTTAAACACAGTAAAATCTCCTTCCAAGAATGCACAAGTAACCAAAGAGAAAATAGATAAATGAGAACTACTAAAAAAACAAACATTTATGCTCATTCAAAGACTATCAAGGGAGTAATGTGAGGGAGTCAAGATGGCAGACGAAGCACATGTCTCCTTATATCCCTGTGGACAGATCATCTAGAAAAAAGTTCAATAAAGATACAGAACACTTTACTGCCTCAATTAACCAACTAAATCTCATTAACATATACAGAAAGTTCTGCCCATCACCAGACAACTACACCTTCTTCTCCAGTGCACATGGAGCATTCACCTGAACTGACCATGTGTTAGGACATAATGCAATTCTCAACAAAATCCATAACACTGAATTACTACAAAGCATCTTCTCAGACCATAAAGCCATAAAAGTTGAAATAAATAGCAGAGAAAACATAGATAGAAAATAGAACTCTTGGAAACTGAACAATATCTTGCTCAAAAAACCGTGGGTTATAGAAGAAATCAAGAATGAAATAAAGAAATTCATGGATTCCAATGAAAATGAAAACACTTCCTACCAGAACCTATGGGATACAGCCAAAGCAGTGTTCAGAGGTCAGTTTATCTTCATAAATGCACACATCTGGAAGAAAGAAATAAATCAAATCAAGGAACTAATCCTACGGCTTGAACAGAGGAACCCCTCAGCCCCCAGAAGAAAACAGATCATAAAGATTAGAGCCGAACTAAATGAATTAGAGAATAGAAAAACAAATGAAAAATTTGAAAAGACCAAAAGCTGGTTTTTTGAAAAGATCAACAAAATTGACAAACCACTGGATAAACTTACTAAAGAAAAACATGAAAGGAAACAAATAACTCAAATTAGAAATGAGAGGGGAATTGTCACAACAGATTGAACAGAAATCAAAAATATCATAACAGAAAACTATGAAAGTCTGTACTCTAACAAATTTGAAAACCTAGAGGAAATGGACAAATTCCTTGTTTCATATCAGCTACCAAATTATCACAATGTGAAGCAGAACAACTTAATAAACCCATCACAAAGGAAGAGATTGAAAAAGTCATCCAAAAACTACCAACAAAGAAAGCCGGGGCCCAGATGGATTCAACACAGAATTCTACCAAGGTTTCAGAGAAGAGTTATCTCCTATACTACTGAAACTATTTCACAGTATAGAAGGGGATGGAGAACTTCCAAACTCATTCTATGAAGCCAGCATAACCCTGATACTAAAGCCAGAGAAAGATCCAACCAAAAAGGAGAACTACAGACCAATATCACTCATGAATCTACATGCAAAATTGTTCAACAAAATTCTTGCCAATAGAATACAACAACATATCCAAAAAGTAAACCATCATGACCAAGTTGGATTCATACCTGGGATGCAAGGCTGCTTCACCTTCAGAAAAACAATTAATGTGATGAACCACATAAATAACACAAAATACAAGAATTACCTGATTTTGTCCATTGATGCAGAAAAGGCATTCGATAAAGTCCAACACCCATTCATGCTAAAAACTCTTAGAAAAATAGACAGATGGAAAATTCCTCAGCGTAATAAGGGCCATTTATACAAAGCCAACTGCCTACGTCATCCTGAATGGAGAGAGACTGAAGGAGTCTCCCCTGAAAACAGGAACTAGACAAGGATGTCCGCTCTCACTTCTCCTATTCAACATTGTGCTAGAAGTTCTAGCCGAGAACAATTAGACAAGACTAAGAAATAAAGGGCATCTGCATCAGCAAAGAAGACATCGATATCCCCCTGTTTGCTGATGATATGATTGTATATGCAGAGAATCCCAAAGAATCTATAAATAAACTACTCAAACTGATAGAAGAGTCCAGCAAAGTCTCAGGATATAAGATAAGCATAAGTAAATCAGAAGGATTCCTTTATACCAATCGAGACTGTTAATGAAGAAGTCATCAAATTAGTGCTATTTACTATGGCCCCTAAAAAGATAAAGTACATAGAACTACAATCCCTCGCTACAAGTAACTAAGATAGAGGTACATAAATGGAGAAATCTACCCTGCTCGTGGATAGGAGGACTTAACTTTGTGAAAATGTCTATTTTATTCAAAGCAATCTACTTATATAATGCAGTCCAAATACAGGTTCCAGTACTATTTTTTAATGAGTCAGAGAAACAAATCATCAGTTTTGTTTGGAAAGAGAAGAATCCCCAGATAAGTAAGGAAGAACACACTGGGAGGCCTCTCATTACCCAACTTCAGAACATATTACACTGCCACAGTAGTCAAAACAGCCTGGTACGGGTATAAGAACAGACAGCTGGATCAATGGAACAGAATCGAGACCCCAGAGATGATACCATCTCTGAAACCAACTTGATCATGATGAATTATTTTTTTTACAAGCTGTTGAATTCTATTGGCTATAGTTTTGTTGAAGATTTTTGCATCTAGATTCATGAGTGATATTCATCTGTAACTTTCTTTTTCTGGGATCTTTCCCTGGTTTTGGTATCAGGGTTATGCTGGCTTCATAGAATGAATTTGGAAGTATTTCATCTTTTTCTGTGGTGTGAAATAGCCTCATTAGTATTGGAGTTAATTCTTCTCTAAAACTTTGGTAGAATTCTCTGGTGAAGCCATCTGGGCCAGGACTTTTTTTGGTTGGTAGATTTTGGATGACATTTTCAATCTCTTCCTTTGTGATAGATTTATTAAATTGACCTATTTCTCTTTGTGATAGTCTTGGTGAGTCATATCAATCTAGAAATTTGTCCATTTACCCTAGGTTTTCAAACCTGTTAGAATATAGCTTTTCATAGTATTCTGTTATGATATATTTTATTTCAGTTGGGTCTGTTGTAACATCTCCCAGTTCATTTCTTAATTGGGTTATTTGTATCTTCTGCTGTTTTTCTTTTGTACATTTAGCGAACGGTTTATCAATTTTGTTGATCTTTTCAAAGAACCAGCTTTTGGTTTTATTAATTTTTTCAATTGTTTTTCTATTTTCTAATTCATTTAGTTCTGCTCTAATCTTTATAATCTGTTTTCTTCTGATGCCTGAGGGGTTTCTTTGTTGCTCTCTTTCTACTTGCTTAAATTGTGAGGTTAATTCTTTAATTTGTGTTCTTTCTTCTTTCCAGAAGTGTGCATTTATAACTGACCTCTGAACACTGCTTTTGCTGTATCCCATAAATTCTGGTAGGATATGTTTTCATTCTCACTTTAATCTATAAATTTCTTTAATTTGTCTTTAATTTCTTTTATAATCCAAAGCTTTGTGAGTAAAGTGTTGTTCAGTTTCCACAAATTGGAATTTATACCTATGAATTTTCTGTTACTGATTTCAACTTTTATAGCTCTGTGGTCTGAGAAGGTACTTTGCAATAAATCAACGGTTTGGATTTTATGGAGAATTGCTTGTGACCTAACATATGGTCTGTTCTGGAGAATGTTCCATGTGTTTTGGAGAAGAAAGTGTATTTATCTGCTGATGGATGAAAAGATCTGTATATGTTTATAAGGTCAAATTGGTTGATTGTTGCAATAAGATCTTCTGTATCTTTATGGAGCTTTTTTCTGGATGATCTACCCTTAACTGAAAGTGGAGTGTTTAAGTCCCCAGCTATTTTGTGGAGTCTCATTTTTCAGTGTTGTCAGTATTTGTTCAATGTATTTAGGTGCTTTGGTATTTGGTGCTTAAATATTTAATATTGTTAAGTCCTGCTTGAGTAACCTTTCAGCAATAAATAGTGACCATCCTTGTCCACAACAGTGGATTGTACATGAAAATCTATTTTATCTGTGATTAATGCTGCCACAGCTGCTCTTTTTCATGTATTATTAGCTTGATATATGTCATTCCAACATTTAATTCTCAAACTGTTCATATCTTTAAGTCTAAGACGTGTTTCTTGTAAGCAACATAGAGATGGGTTATGTCTTTTGATCCAGGATATCACTCCCTGTCTCTTTACTAGAGCATTCAGTCCATTTACATTCAATGTGATTATTGATAGGTGTATGTTTAGTAGTGTCATTGTGATATGTTTATTTTCATGTTGATGTTTTCTCTGTTTTTCTTGTTAATCTGTCCTGGGACATTCTTCTTTGTGGATGGTATGAGTTTTGATTTTATATTTGTTGAGACTCCTGTATTGTGATTTTTAATTTCAAATGTTATATTGTTAATCTGTTTAATGGCTACATATGTAATTCCCCTTAAGATACAATTATTGAAATCAATTTTAACTATTTTATAAGTCTGAAATTTTTGCTGCATCAAAAATAACTGTAGATATTGTAATGTATCCCTCTTTTAATGTGATGGTGTTATAGTTGTCATGATATGATCATGGATTCCCTTATTATAATAATGTAGCTTTTGGCTTGGTTTGTTGAAGTTTTGTGCCTTCCTTAACTGATTAGAAATTTGGATGCAGTGTCTTGAATTATCACCTAAAACATACATTTAGGGAAGAGCTTCTTTCAATATTTCATGGAATTTTGGTTTTGTTTTTATGAAGTCTTTAAATTTCTCTTTATTTTCAAAGTCTTAATTTCACTATTATATTTGATAGACAATTTTGCAGGATAAATAATTCTAGGATGGAAGTTTTTCTCATTCAGGGCTTTGAACGTGTCTGCCCATTGTTTTCTAGCCAGCATTGTTTTGGCAGAAGAGTCAGATGAAAGTCTACAGGGTTTCCCTCAGAATGTTAGTTTTGATTTAAGCCTTGCTGTCTTCAGAAGCATCTCTTTGTGCTTTAGCTTATTAAGCTTAGTTGGAATATGCCTTGGCATTCTTCTTTTTGGATCTAACTTTTGCAGTGTTCAATACACATCTTGTATACCTATATTCTCTTTGTTCATAATCTCAGGAAAGTTTTCTGTCAGCATCTCTACATCAATACTCTCTGTGTTGTCATTAATCTTCCCCTGTTCAGGAACTCCAATTAAACATAAGTAACGCCTCTTCATGGAGTCCCATATGTTTTCTTAATGTTTCTTCATTTTTCTTATTTCTTTTCTCTGATTTTACCTCATAAATGTTGGCATTTGTTGTTTTGTCTTCTAGGTCACTGATTCTAACTTCCATCTGTTCAGTCCTACTCTTTTGGCTTTGGATAGTATTATCCAATTCTGTAATTTTGTTCTTAACCTGATGTATTTCAGATCGTTGATGTTATAGCATTTCAAATAGTTTATCAAATTATTCTTTTTATTCTATTGCATTTTGTTTAATCTCTAGGAGGGTTTTATATGTAGCTCTTTTGTATTAAACCTCTGTTAGATTCAGAAATGCTTCTTGATCTGGGAAATTTTTTAGATGTATTACATTGCCCGTCTAATTTCTTGTTTAACATATTTGCTTCCAGTACAAAGAACCAGTTTTTGGTCTTGTTAGCTGTTTCTATCATTTTCCTATTCTGTATTTTTATTTAGTTCTCCTCCAATTTTTATTACTTCCTTGGATCTGACTCGACAGCACTTGGCTTGGCTTCTTCTGGTACCAAAGGACTTCTTTAGTGCTCTGTGCATGTTTGTATTCTAGGGTTTGTGCTTTTATTTGGGGCCTTTCTTCTTTTTGGATGTGTTCATTTTCTGAAATCTGTTGATCCCTAAGCATTGCCTTTTCTGTGCTCCATTGTGGTAGAATGTGTTTTCATTCTTATTTGGTTGTGTGGAGTTCTTTCCTTCTTTCTTTCCTTTTTTTCTTTCTCTCTCTCTCTCCTTTCTCTCCCTCTCTCCTTCTTTCTCTCTCTCTCTCTTTCTCTCTGTCGTTCTCTCTTTCCATCTTTCCTTGTTTCAAATTTATTTTTATTGTGATTAAGTGAAAGCACACAATCTAAGTTAATTTTGACTGCCAACCTGACTGCAGCTCCCTCTGCTCTCATTGCCTGGTGACAGCACATTCCTCCTTTTTATTCTATACTTGTGGTATCCTCTTAACAAGCTCCTGTGCCCTCCTCTCCACCCTCTTCTCTCCCATTTGGAAAGAGAACAGTAGGACAGTATCCTAGAAATTCATAGAACTATAAGGTACATACCATGTGGTCACATTGCATCCCCAGGTCCATTCCACTTTTCTCAAAAGAGTTGACCTCAGTAGTACTTGCTGGTGAGAGGCAACAGCAGTTCTAGGGGCTATGCTCCCAGGGGATCCTCCAGGTCATCAGACCAACAACTCTGGTCTTTTATTAGAATTCTTGAACTACACTCCTCTTTTTCTCATACTGCCACAGGGACTCAAAATTGTGTATCCCATCATGGCTGCCTTTGGTGGTGGCTGGGCACCATCTGGTTCTTCTTGTCACGTGTTGACGCAGCCTCTCATTCATACCAGTCCTTCCATCTCATGAGCTCTTCTTTCCTCATGCCTTTCCTGTTCATAGTCATCTATTCCTGATGAGTTGGGACAATTTGGTCTACCTCAGATGGCACTTTGCTAGCTTTTAAGAACCCAGAAGCCACTCACCAATATGAGGTGCAGAAGACTCCCTTAGCAATAGTCTAGCTATGTCAATTGGCCTCCACAACCCCTGACAGCATTGTCCCCAGACCCCCGCCTCTGATACTCTATCCTTGCAAAATTGGGCTGAGATTAGAAGAGCTTTCAGTTTATGGTAAAGTCCAGTTAAGTTGATCTACTTTCTACTGTGTGCTGTCGCTGCCTTCACCTAACGAAATTTCTATCAACTGTCTAATCTATGACCAGCCTTCTCCTGCCCTCCCCACACTTGTAGCCATCAAAGAGTCTTTTCTTCTGTACATAAATCTATTTGTAAGTCCTCATAATAGGAGTCTCATGCAATATTTGTCCCTGTGCCACTGAATGATTTCACTCCACATAATGTCTTCCAATTGAAATGAGATTATGAGATATGTCCTAAAGTCATTATTGTTCATTATCATTACATAGTGTTCCATGAAATATATGTGCCCTAGTTTGTTTACCCATTCTTCAGTTGATAGGCATCTAAGTTAACTCAACCTTTTTTCCTGTTGTGGACTGCACTGCAAAAAAACCTTTTGTGTGTGTATATCTGTTCACGTGACAGCCTTTGTTTCTGTGGGATATATTCTGAGCAGTGGGATTACTTTATCAAATGGTATATCTATTTCCAGATTTTTAAGGATCAAAAGGTATGTCTATTTCCAGGTTTTTAAGGAAGTGCCAGATTGCTTTCCTTCCTTTGTTTTCCTTCCTTTGCTTTTCTTCCTTTGCTTTCCTTCCTTTCCAAAGGTCCTTTTCTTGGGACATTTGCTTGACAAAGTTCCTAAGATTGTAAACTGGGGTAAAAACAGTCTCCTTTCCAAAGAGATTGTACCACTTTGCAATCCTACCAGTAGTGTAGGAAAACTCTGATTTCTCTACAGCCTCTCCTGCATTTGTTGTTTCATGTTGTTTGGATTATGGCCAACCTTGTTGGGGGGAGATGATATCTCACTGTAGTTTTCATTTGTGTTTTTCTGATAGCTGATGATCATGAGCATTTCCTCAAGTATCTTTTGGCTGGTTGGTTGTCCTCATTGGTGAAGTGTGCGCCCATTGCCTTTGCTCATCCTTAATTGTGTTATTTACCTTTTTCTTGTTGATATTTTGCAGTACCTTGTAGATTATGGAGATCAGACGGGCCAACATGTAGTTGCCAAACATTTTTTCCATTCTGCAGGTGACCTTTTAATTCTTTTGACAGGCTTTGGATAAGGAAAAGTGTTTCATTGTAAGTAGTTTCCATTTATCTATTTTGTCTTCTCTTGATCATATTTTGTTTGTCAGATTTTGAAGTCGGTCTAAGCTGTGTATTAAAACTTCCGTTGTTGATTCTATTTTTTCTTGGATGATCTTATCATTTTAGATTTGATAATTAGGTCTTTTATTCAATTTTAGTTGGTTTTTCTGTAAGGTGTGAGATATGTGTCTTGTTTCAATTTTTTTGCAGATGGATATCCAATTTTGCCAACATCATTTGTTAAAGAGACTGTTTTTACCCCAGTTTACAAACTTCAGGGACTTTGTCCAGTGTCAATTATTCGTAAGAGAATGGTGGCATCTTTCTAGGGTCTCGACTCTGTTCCACTGTTCCATATCTCTTCTACCAGTACCAGGCTGATTTGACTACTGTGCAGTTGAATACATTCTAAAATCAGGTAGTGTGAAGCCTCACAGTGAGTTCCTCTTCTTCAGTGGTGCTTTAAATATTCAGGGTTTCTTAGCTTTCTAAACAAAGTTGATGATTTGTTTCTCCGTCTCATTACAACATCCCACTGGAATTTATATATAGATTGATTGTGTATGTAGATCACTTTGGGTAAAGCAGACATTTTCACAATGTTAACTCTTCCTATCTGTGAGCAGGTTATATTTCTCCATTTGTATAAATCTCTCTTACTTTCTTGCAGTAAGATCCTGTAGCTCTCTTTGTATAGGTCTCTTATTTCTCTAGTTAAGTTTATTCCTAGATATTTTATCTTCTTAGGGGCTATAGTAAATGGTATTGATTTAGTGATTTCTTCTTTAATAATCTCTGTTGATATAAAGGAATCCTACTGATTCACTTATGTTTATCTTCTATCCTGATACTTTGCTGAACTCTTCTACTAGTTACAGTAGTTTATTTATGGATTCTTTAGGGTTGTCTGCATGTGCAAACATATAGTCTGCAAATTGGAAGATTTTTAATTAGTCTTTGCCAGTGCAGATGACCTTTATTTCTTTGTCGTGTCTGATTGCTCTGGTTAGAACCTCCAGTACAATGTTGAATAGAAGTGGTGAGTGTGGGCATCCTTGTCTAGTTCCTGTTCTCAAGGAGAATTCTTTCAGTCTCTCTTCACTCAGGATGATGCAGGTGGTTAGCTTTGCATAGATGACCCTTACTGGGTTGAGAAATTTCCCCTCTGTTCCTATTTTGCTGAGAGTTTTTAGCACGAATGGGTGTTAGACTTTGTCAAAAGCCTTTTCTGCATAAGCTGACAAATCAGATGATTCTTAACAATGGTACCACTTATGTGGTCAAACGACATAAATACTCAACAAAAGTCCTAAGATTGTAAACTGGGGTAAAAACAGTCACTTTAACAAATGGCATTGCCAAAATTAGATATACATCTGAAAAAAAAAGACCCATTTCTCACACCTTACACAAAAGCTATGTCAAAATGGATGAAAAACCTAAATGTCAAAAGTAAAGTGGTAAAGGTCATGCAAGAAAAAATAAGGTCAGAAACGGAAGTTCTAATGCACAGCTTAGTGAGACTTCAGAATCTGAGAGGCAGAGCACAATCAACAGAAGAGAAAATAGATACATGGGAACTACCAAGAATCAAAAACTTTTGCTCATCCAAAGACTTTATCAAAAGAATTAAAAGACCACCTACGGAATGGGAAAACATATTTGGCAACTACATGTCAAACTGACATCTAATTTCCATAGTCTACAAAGTACTATAAAATATCAACAACAAAAAGGTAAGTTACCCAGTTAAATGATAGGCAAAGGAGATGGACAGACACTTCATTAATGAGAATATCCAGGCAGACAAAAGATACATGAGGAAATACTTGCAATCATTAGCTATCAGATAAATCCAAATCAAAACTGCAATGAAATACCATTTTACCCCAACAAGTTTGGCCATTATACAAAAAACACGAAGTAACAAATACTGCAGAGGCTGTAGAGAGATGGGAACTCTCCTACACTGCTAGTGGGATTGCAAAATGGTACAACTTCTCTGGAATGCAATTTGGCTCTTGCTTAAAAAGCTGGAAGTAGATGTATCATTTGATCCAGTAATCCCACTGCTTGGAAAGTACCCTACAAAAACAAAGACTGTCCTGTGAACAGATATATGCACAGTAATGGTTTTTGCAGCAATGTCCACAGCAAAAAGATAGAGCTAACCTAGAAGCCCATCAACAGTCAAATAAAGCAACCATGGTACATACATTCAATGGAACACAATGCAATGGTGATTTTAGGAAGCATATCAATAATCTGGTTTCAACTGGAAGACATTATGCAGAGTGAAATCAGTCAGCAGTAAGAGGGCAAATATTGTATGACACCCCTAGTATAAAGACTTAAAAATAGATTTATGCACGGAAGTCATCCAATCCAATTTTGCATGCACACCTATCTGCAGCTCCTTCTGCTGTCCTGGACTGGTGACAGTAGAATCCTTTCATTCTATACTTGTGGTATCCTCTTAGCAAGTTCCTATACCCTCCTCTACACCTTCTTGTCTCCCATCTAGAAAGAGATCAGTGGGGCAACACACAGAAAGAAGCTCAGTAAGAGCTTCTTTGTACAGGGATTGCATTGTATATGTAGATCTCTTTTTGTACTGCTGTCAGACTGGTGTTTTAGTCAGCTAGTGCTACTCTAACAAAAATACCAGAGTGGATGGCTTTAACAAAGAAAGGTATATGCTTCCATAGTCCGGTCAGCTACAAGTCTGAATTCAGGATGTCCTCTCCAGGTGAAGGCTTTCCCCCTTGTCGGCTCTGGAAGAAAGTCCTATATTGTATCAGTCTTTGTCCAGGTAGCATCCCGGAGCAGGAACCTCAGGCCTGAAGGTCATGGTCTTCTCCTGGTTGTGCTTTCTTGATGGTGTGTGGTTCCCAATTCTCTGCTTGCTTCTCTTTCCTTTTATCTCTTTTAGGGTGAAAGGACTAAGGGTCGGGGAAGCCATACTCCAAGGAAACTCCCTTTACAGTGGAGCAGGGAGGTGATACTGTGAAGGGATTTACAATCCCACCCTAATCCTTTAACATACAGCACAGGAAAAATCACAAAATGGAGGACAATCAAAAAATATTGGGAATCATGGCACAGCCACATGGCTACACATATTTTTGGTAGGACACAATTCAATCCATGACAGCTTGGGAGGGAGTTAGAGGGTTAGTCATAGATCACTTGATAGAAATTTGGTTAGATGAAACCCTTGACAGCACACAGTAGAAAGTAGATGAACTTCACCACAAACTGAAAACTCTTCTAATCCCAGCCCAATATTGCAAGGATATAGTATCAGGTGCAGGCCCAGGGATCGTGCACAGAAGGGACATCAAGGCCAGTTGGCATAACTAACCTATTGCTAAGAGAGTCTTCTGCACTTCATACTGGTGAGTGGCATCTGGATACTTAAAAGCTAGCAAGCTGCCATCTGAGGTAGACCAAATGGTTCCAACTCATCCAGAACAGATGATCACTGATAAGAGCAAAGGCACGAGACAAAAAGAGCTCATAAGACAAAAGGACCAATGTGAATGAGAGATCGATATGTGACCATAAGAATGAAATGGTGCCCAGCCACCGCCACACAATGTTGAGTTTCTGTGGTGACAAGAGTAAAACAGTGGTGTAGCTGAAGAATTCTAATAAAAGACCACAGTTGATGGTCTGATGACCTGAGATACCCCTGGGAACATGGCTCCTAGACCTGCTGCTGTCCCTGACTGGAAAACACTACTGAGGTCAACTCTTTTGACAAAAATGGACAGGTCTCTGGGCAGAGGTTGACCATATGTTTGTCTACTTAATTTTTCTTTGTGTTTATAGGATGTTGTCCCACTGGTCTCTTTCTAGAAGGGAGATAAGAGGGGACAGGAGCTTGTTAAGAGCATACCACAAGTATAGAATGAAAAGGAATGTGCTGTCACCAGGTAAGGACAGCAAAAGGAGCTGCAGCTAGGTATGCATGCAAAATTGATTTGGATTGTGTACTTTCACTTAATCAAAATTTTTAAAAAGTAAGTAATAATTAAATGATTGGGATTTTCTTGAAACTTACTTTATGTCCTAGCACGTGGTCCATTCCGGAAAATGTTCCATGTACACTGGAGAAGTAGTTTTCTGTTGATGTGTAGAAAGCTATGTATGTCGATGACACCTAGTTGGTTAATTGTCACAAAAAGATCTTCTGTATCTTACTGAGCTTCTTTCTGTGTGATCTGTCCATTACTGAAAGTGTGATGTTGAAGTCTCCAACTGTTATTGTGCAGTGATATATCTCATTTTTCAGTGTTGTCAGTGTTTGTTTGATGTATTTTTATGCTCTAGTATTGATTTCATAAATGTTTAATATTATTATGTCCTGCTTGTGTATTGAACATTTCATTAACAGTGATTATCCTTGTCCATGATGGTGAATTTTTCATCAAAGTCTGTTGTATCTGAGATTAGCATTGCCACTTCTGTACTGTTCCATATTTTGTTGGCTTGGTGTATATTTTTCCATCTTTGACTTTCAGTTTGTTCATATCTTTGAGTCTAAGGTGTGTTTATTGAAAGCAATGTATAGACAGGTCATGTCTTCTGATGTGGGATGTCGCTCACTGTCTCTTTATTGGAGTGTTCAGTCCACTTACATTCAGTGTAATTTATTGGTATGTATGCATTTAGTGCTGTCATTTTGATGCATGTATGTTTGTGTTGTGGATTTTTTCTATGTTGCTCTGCATATTCTATTGTAGGTCCTTTTTATAGGTTGACTTTTCATCTTTTTCATTGTTAGTTTTGTGTTTGCTGAGACTCACGTGTATTTTTGTTTTGATATGTCACATTTTTATTTTGCTTTTCTGCTACCCTTATGATCCTCCTTACGATTCTAAATGTAAACCAAACTTTAACTTCTGCATATCTTTTTAATTTCCTCTCCATCTGAAAGGGTTATAGCTACTGTAATATGTCCCTCTTTTATTACAGTGATGTCTTATTTTTTGTGTTATGACCACTGATTCCATTCTTTTAATATTGTGGTTGTGATTGAGCTTTGTAACTTCCCTGAGTAGGATTCTGGATGCTGTGTCCTGCATTGCCTCTTTAATTATATACCAGAAGTTTTTGTGTTTCTATACAAAGAGCTTTTTTCAGTGTTTCTTATAGTTTTGGTTTGGTTTTTACAGTCTCTATGCATCTCTTTATCTGTGAATGTCTTAATTTCACCTTCATGTTTGAGAAACAATTTTCCAGGATATGTAATTCTCAGTTGGAAGTTTTTGTCCTTCAAGACTTTGAATGTGTCATTCCACTGCCTTCTTGTCAGCATTGTTTCTGCCGAGAATTCATATGAAAGCCTACAGGGCTTTCCTTTGTACACTGGCTTTGCTTTAAACCTCGCAGCCCTTAGAAGCCTCTGTGTTTCATTTTATGAAGTCTGATTATGACACATCCTGGTATCTTTTTTTTGTGTGGTCTAATTTTTGTGGCATTCAATAAGCATCTTGGATATCTATGTTTTCTTCTTTCATAATTTCATGGAAGTTTTCTGTCAGCAAATCTACAACAATACTGTCTGTATTTCTGGCTATCCCTTCCTGTTCAGGAACTACAATTATACATAAATTATTCTTTTTAATAGAGTCACACTTGTTCTTAATTCTTCTTCATTTTTCTTATTTCTTTTCTCTGATTTCTCCTCATAAATGCTGGTGTCAGTTGTTCTTAAGCTCACTAACTCTGGCTTTCATCTCCTCAATTCTGATCTTTTGGCTTTAGACTGGATTGTCTAATTGTGTAATTTTGTTTTTGATCTGTTGGATTGCAGATCATTGTCACTCCATCAGTTCAGATAGCTCACTTAATTTTTCATGTTCTGCTGCATTTTGTTTAAACTCTTGGAGGGCTCTATACATTATTCTTCTGTACTCAACCTCTGATGATTTCAGAAAGGCTTCTTTATCTAGAAAGCTTTTGGATTCTTTCTTTTGGAAGTTTTCCACAACCATGTTTGACTGCTTCTTTAAATGGTTTGCAATTGATTGTTGTCTTTGTGCTGTCAAGAAGCTGTTTGATTTCATTGGTGTTACCTCAGTAGAAGCTGAGGCATAGTTCTAACAGAGGCTAAGAGCACCACTAGTTTTTTTCACCTGCTGCCTCTGTGTACTCCAGTGACTGGCCCAAGGTAGACTCTCTGGGGTGGCAGGCCCCAGCTCGTTGCTGCTGAAAGTGGTGACCCTCTATTATGGCACTATTCGAGGCTATGATGTAGCTCATGGAATGGAGAAGAGAAGGATACCAACCAGTCAACTTCCTGGGATCACTGCACTCTGTAAATGTGTTTAGTTTAAAAACTGCTTATTTTCTGAGAGGGGCACTGTGCAGCATCCACTGAAGACAGCTGGGCTCTCATGGGTGGCAACTTCTGGCTCCTGCCTGGCAAAGACAGTGTGCTACTTATATAGTCATCGTAGGGCTGTGCACTGATGTTATCATGTGGATCAGCGAGGGTGGTGGAGATGCTACCATCCAGCTCAGCAGTCAATGCTGCAGTGTTTTAATTTTAAAATGATGCTTAACTGCTGAGCAAGAAGCAGTAAATCAGCTGCCAAATTCAGTAAGGTCCTCAGCAATGGAAAGCCCCGCCTTCCAGCTGGCAACAAAAGCACCTCATAAGCCCTCCCCAGAAGCTATAATGTGGTTGAAAGAAGTGTGGGGGTAAGGCTTTGCCACCCATGTCCACCGGGCCCTACCCATAACTTCAGGCACAATCTTCTTAAACATAGCTTTTCTGCTGGAGAAGCCTTATTCAGACAGGCACTACTTCTTAGCATGAGAATTAACTCCAGCTAAGATCTCTGGGTGGCAGACCCCACCTCCCAGCTGACCAAGATGGCTTCCCACCAGAGCTGCCCTTCCTTCTGTGAGATGGCAGAATCTATGATGCAGCTCAGAAAAGAGAGGGTTGGAGGTGCAGTGGTGTCTGATTTGGCAGCTGGGCTCTCAAAATCTTGCTACTCAAGCACAGTCTCTCTGCTGCACTATAAGCTGTTTACTTAAGCACTGCATTTCAGTGTATTTGCCAGCTCACACCCAGTTCTGGCCTCCCAGATAGCAAAGAAAGCCCCAAATGGTATGTCAGCAGAAGCAGAACTCAGCATGCCACTTCCTGATCTTTGAGAGAGGTAGCTTCTCCCTTACTGGTGCCTAGTTTACTCTGACAACCCATTGCCAGATACTCGGACTCCCAGAATGTTCATGCTGGTCTATTCAATTATTGTTTCAGGCCTTAGTTCTCAGAGGGAATCAAGTAGACATGTGTAGTCTGCTGTATTCATCCTGCCCACCCCCCCAATTCTGTGGATTTCTTTATTACATCTTTGATTTCTTACATAACTCAGTTACTTTTGAGCAAGGTGTTGTTCAATTTCCAAGTGTTTACTTTTTATTCTTTGCTTTTTCTGTTATTGATTTCTTCTCTTATGGCTTTCTGGTCTGAAAAGATGCTTTGTAATATGCTGATACTTTTAATTTTGTTAAGACTTGCTTAATGACTATAATGTGTGGTCTACTCTTGAGAGTATTTCTTTGGAAAACAAAGTGTATTGGCTGATGTTGGGTGACATATTCTATATATATCTTAGAGGTCAAATTGTTTGATTTTGGCATTTAGATCTTCTGTGTGTTTATTGAGCTACTATGTGATTGCCATGAGTCGGATCTGACTCGACAGCACTTTGCTTTTTAGCATGTGTATTTTCTCTCCTTCACCAAAAGTGGTATATTGATGTCTTACACTGTTATTGTGGAGCTGTCTGTTTCTGATTTCAGTACATTTGAAGGTTATGCATTTGGAGCTCTATCATACAGGTGTAAATATTTAATATGGTAATATCCTTCTGAAATACTGATCATTTGATTGTTATATAGTATCCTTCCTTATGCCATGTTGTTTCACTCTAAAATCTATTTCATCATATATTAAAATTTCCACTCCTGCTCTTTTGTGAATGCTGTTTGCTTGATATTTATTTCTTCTTCCTTTGAGTATTAATTTGTTTATGTCTTGAATTCTAAGGTGTGTCTACTATAGGCAGCATTCAGATGGATTTTTTAAATCCAATTTGCCACTGTCTCTTTATTGTTGCTTTTAGCCCATTTACCTTCAGCATAATTATTGATAGGTATGAGTTTAGAACTATCATTTTGATGCTTTTTCCTGTAATTGACAATTCCTTTGTTCCACTTAATTTTCTGTGCCCAGCTGTTTTTCTTTATGTGTTTGCTTTTCATCATTTTTATTGTTTTTGGTTTTGTATGTCATGAGATGTCATGTTTTTCATTTTGTTGTTATGCATTGCTGATTTCCTTTGTGGTTACATGAACCCTTACCCTATTTTTCTGAATTTAAACCCATCTTTAATTTCTTTATATCACCTTAACTTGCTCTCCATATAAAAGATCTATGACATTTTTAAAGTCCTTCTTTTTTATGATGTTGTCATCTTTTACATAATGACATCTCTGTTGCCCTATTTTTGATATTTTGTCTTTGATTCATTTTTGTGATTTCCATATTTGGACTGATATCCAGTTACTCTGTTATGTGTTCTAGTATTGGACTTTTATCTGATGTTACAGATTTTGCAACCCATGACCTCTGTTTAATCTTTCTTGTAACTTTGTTTTGTTTTTTATAACTTTCATAGATTTCTGTTTATCTAGAAATGTCCTGATATCACCATCATATCTGAGAGACAGTTTTTCTAGATTTGTAATTCTTGGGTCTCTTTCACTTCAAGGTTTTTTATATGTTATCTTGCCTTTTTATGTGCATGGCTTCTGCTCAGTAGTTTGAGCTTACTCTTATAGACTCTCCTTTTAAGATTATTTTTCTTTTATCTCTAGCTACTTTTAATATTGTCTCCTTGTTTTTAGTCTTAGAAAGTGGGATTATAATATGTCTTGGTGTCTTTCTTTTGGGACCTAACTTGTGCAAGTTCAATGAGCATCTTGAAAAGATGTATTTTCATCTTTCATGGTAACAGGGAAGTTTTCTGTCAACAAATCTTCAACAGTTTTCTCTATATTTTCTGTTATCATCCCCTGTTCTGATACTCCAGTTAGTTGTAGATTATTCCTCTTGTTAGAGTTCCACATAAGTCTTAGTGTTTCTTGCTTTTTTAAAATTATTTTATCTCATTTTTCTTTATATATTAGTGTCGCCATGAGTTGGATCCGGCTCGACGGCACTTGGCTTAGCTTTGGCATGTGCTTTATTTTCAATCTCATTAACTCCTCCACTCATTGCCTCAATTCTCCTCTTTTGACTAACTACTAAGTTATCTAATTCTGTAATTTTATTATTAATCTTCTGAATTCCTACTTCCTTGTCCTAATGCTTTCTTGCAGCCTGTTAAATTGGTCATCATGTTGTGCTTCATTTTGCCTTATCTCCTTCCTGATCTCTTGAAGACTTCTAAATATTAATTCTTTGTATTCTACCCCTGAACATTTTAGGAAGTTCACTTCATCTGGAATTTTTCTTAATTCTTTGTTTTCGCAGTTTTCTGAAACCATTGTGATCTGTCTCTTTAAGTGATTTGATAATTAACTGTTGTCTCCAACCCTTTAGTGATTTATTTATTTATTTTATGTTTCCTTACTGTGTTCTGTCTCTTGTTTTGTTCTGTTTTGAAATGTCCAAATAGTCTGGTAATATGTATCAGTTTTTTTTTTTTTTTTTTTTGCCACTGAAGCTCTAATTTCCTGTAACCAGATGATTAGAGGTATTATAGTCATGTGAGCACAGGAGTCCATTTACTTTTCTTATACATATTCAGCTCAAGTGTCCAGGTAGTTAGTTACCAAATGTGTGCAGCAGGCTCTCTCCTACAGTCTTAGGTGAGCAGCAATGATTGGTGTAAGTGTAGGGATTTAGATGCAAGCACTGAGTAGGTGTCATGGATTGAACTGTGTCCCCCCAAAAATATGTGTGGTCATTTGACTGGGCCATGATTCCCAATATTTTTTGATTGTCCTCCATTTTGTGATTTTTCCTATGCTGTATGTTAAAGAGCATTAGGGGGAACTGTAAATCCCTTCCTAAGTTCACCTCCCAGCTTCAATGTAAAGGAAGTTTCCCTGGAGTGTGGTTTGTATCACTGTTTATCCTTTTATCCTACAAGAGACGAAAGGAAAGCAAGCAGGGAGTTGGGAATCTCATGCCATTAAGAAAACAGCACTGGGAAAAGAGTGTATCCTTCAGACCTGAGGTTCTTGCACCAAGATGCTCACTGACCAAAGACTGAGGTGAACATAAGAAATTTACTCCTGAATTGACAGAGAGAAAGCATTCCCCTGGAGCAGACTGTCTGAATTTGGGCTTGTAGTCTACTGAACTGTGTAAGAATAAACTTTCCTTTGTTCAAGTCATCCACTTTCGTACTTGAGATTTTGTGAAGAAGGCATGTCTCTTCATGCCTAGCTCCAGGTAAAGGACTGTTTCTGCGTTGAATTTCCAGTTCAAGGGAGATGGCTGTTTTTTGTTTTTGTTTGCTTTTCTCTTTTCCGTGTTTGTTAAATTTTTCCCTCTCTGAGTCTAGGAGAATGACTCAGGGCACACATAAGGATTCCTACTTGTGTCCCAGAAATGGGTCAATCTATGAAGCCAGACATAGTACGGAGAAGGAGGGGGATCACTGGGAAAAGGTAAAGAGGTTTATCCTGTAGGAAAATTTTAGATTGTGCATGGTACTTTAGATGCAAGCCACTTAGCTTTTGACAGTTGAGTGGAGTACTGTTTTTCACTGTTTCTAGAGGCATGAACGACTTCTCCTCTGCTGTCTCCCCCATTGTGGAGGATACTGTCTGAGAGCCACTGTTCCACTACATATATTAGCTTCAGTGGATTTCTATCAGGTCAGCTCTGGCCGAGTCCAGGTATTTCTGGATCAACTTTCCCGTTGCTTAGCTTGATTTGTCTTAGATGTTCAGGAATTCTAGAATGTTGTATATAATTGATGCTTTTGGAGGGGGGTAGTCATTGTTTTTAGAAGGATCATAGTAAGTATCTTTCTACTCCATCATCTTGGTCCTGTCCCCTCATATATGATATTGTAAATGCATTGAGTTAGAATCCCTGGACAAGGTGTTGGAGGCAGTTTTTAAGATCCTGAAGAATATACATTTTTAGATGTTAAAAATAGTTTTTTATTTCTAGATTCTTGTGTCCATTCTGAGGTTACTGCTATGAAATCAAGATAGAGTTAAATACAAGGTTTAGTTTTCTTTCCATATACACATATGTTCTAGTCATTTTCCATTTACATTTTAGTCATTTTTATTCTGAAAAGCAACTGGGGTAGAAGCAGAAATTACTGTGGGAAGGAATCTCTGCAAACAAGTTAAAAATTTATTTTTATTTAATTCACTACCAAGTAACTTAATAAAATTTTGTAAAATACATTTGATTCACTTTTAAGTACAAATTTGTCATTTTGAGGTTCCAGAGCCCTATTTGGAAAACTAAATAATAAAGATGGGTGAACCGAACCAGCACAAACAGATAAGGAAAACTGATATTAAAGAAAACACGCTTCAATTCACAGCTAGTATTGGCCATGAGACTCAGTTTTTGTCAGTGAGATGTAAGCAGGCCTCTAATAGGGATTCTGAGAAGTGTTCTGCTTTCCTGAAAATAATAAATGTGACTATCACTGTTCCTTTCCTCTTCTTTCTACCTTGAATAGTGATTTAATATCTAGAACTGGATAATCACTTTTGTAGCCAGGAAGGAAAAATAAGTTAAAGGAATTCAGAGAGATTTCGTCACTGACATCATCAAGCCACTGGACCAAGTTCAATATCTGTATCCAGATTTACTGCAGATAATATTCCTAAGCCCTAAAAGCATTAAGCTACAGTTGTAACCTGACCTTACTAATGCCAGTAAATTTCCATTAATCCTTACACTAGACCAAATCAGATTTATTCTGCTCCACATGTACAGGAGGGCCAGCTGTGACTGTTAATTGACCTCAACAGAGGACAATACAATAGAAGGGAGGAATCAGAAGGAAATCATCACCCAGAAATTATTTCAAAGTGAGTGGTCTGACAAGAACCACTTAACCTCCTGCTTTCCCCTCCCTAGACTACCAGCAAGAACACCATCTTGCTACCAAATCACATAAAAGACATACTTCCCTGTAGCATGGTGAACTGGATCTGAGGAACTCTCTACTGGTTCCTTGCTCTTTGCATTGAAATAAAGTAACTTTCTCGCTCTCAAATGCCAGTGTCCGGACAATGGGTAAATTTGAGACCACCAGAACATCCTGTCAGATTTGGTAACAATTTTGACACTCTAAATGGGGCTGTATTTGGAGTCCTGCACTCCATCAACAGTAAGTAGAAATTCCACTGATCCTCTTATTCCAGAGGATCAGGTGAATCTCATAAGGATGACTCAGTCAGTGATGGGCTGAGGTACTTTTCCTTTCAGAATTGTAAGCTAATTCTGGTATGGATGTCCACTAGGTAATTTTCTTAAGAATTTTTTTTTTTTTTTTTAAGCGTAAGTGCTTGTGATTGGGGGTGGGGAAGTATCTGGAGGCTTGAGGTAGGACTAAAGTAACACCATTAGGGAAATGTAAGCCCTACTGAGATCATCCTAATTACTTTGCCACTCCACTTAGCTGATAGCAGAAAATGGACACTGTAGTTTCCGGTTGACTGTAGTTCTTGTCCTGAGGTGGAGAGTTATCTGGAGGGTTCAGCTAGGACCAACTACATGCCCGTTAAGAAGGACTAAGTCCTGCTCAGATGATCCTATTATCTTTCCTCACTATAGCCCTTAGCCAATGGCAGAGAATGGGCAACATAGGTTATGGTTGTTGACTTTAGTTAAGTTTATATTCTAGTTCTATTTCTGAGTAAGTGTATGTGAGAGTCTTAGCTATAACAGAAGAAAACTTCTCTCTGGCAAAATACAAACCTCCTTCTAAGTGAGTGTGTGTGAGAGTGAAATATGGGCCCTGAATGTTTCCTTTCCTTTGTTATCAGCTTATGGAGAAAGATAACCTTATTTTTCTTTGTAACACTGCCTAGCTCCAGTACCTGTTGGTGTCCAGCAAGGTGGCCTGAGTATGAGGCATTTAACTATTCTACTATAGTGGATCTACTTTGAAAAAGAGAGGGGAAAGTAAGAGGAAATTCACTGTGTGAATTTCTGGAGGAGCAATAACCTACAAAAACAGTGCAAACCAATGGTACGAGCATCAGCAGAAAAAAAAAATGATAGATAGGAAACCCCTTGTCCTTCCAGACTCAGAGAGTGGTATGTATTGTGTCCTTTCAGTCTCTTGTCTCCACCTGGTCCTTCTCTTTTTATCCATCTGACAGCATAGGCCTGTTTCCAGGTGATGGTCTGGCCCTTGTGCCTAAGGCAGTAACAGCTACCTTTTTGACAGAACTTTGGCCAGCCTTTCATGAGTCAGAAACCCCAGTCCTATCCAGGGAATAGTCCCCCCAGTATACATCTGTACTGTTGTACAAGTTGCCCAAGGATTTCCCCAAGTCTTCTCAGGGAAATTTTCTCTGATACAAATGCCTGCTGGACTCTACTACAATGGCCAAGCTGAAAGGGTTTATCTGGGTCCATACACTGTTTTCCACCTCTTATCTGTATACTTGGAAGAATCATCTCCCAGTGGGTCGAGATGACTCAAAATGCACTGAAGCTTTGTTTGTGTCCATCTTTGCCAGATATCCCTCTAAATGGGCTGAGATTCAGTCACTTCTAAAATGTTCTAACTGCCAAGAAATAGAGGATGGCCTCAGAAAAGGAACACCAAGAGGCTGCCAGGCTTCATAATCTCAGCCCTCAGAAGGGTATTAGACTCCCGGAAGATCAAGTTTTACCTGTTATAGATACACACTAGTTCCCAATAATCAGTGGGGTTCAGGAAAGCTGGAACACTATAAAAGCTGTTTGATAGCTGGCTTGCAGCAAGGGGCCTCAAAACAAAAGAACACTTAAAAAGTTTAGGATGTACACTGAGGTTCTAAGGAAAATCCCTCCAGTTTCTTAGAATGGGTATATAAAACCCGACAATCAAGAGACTGTTAGGTCATCAGCCAAAATGCCCTCAAAATGAGATGGAAACTTCAAAAGTTAGGAGATAGTCTTGGAATGAGTACTCCACAACTTGTTAAGATTACCTTTAAGATGTTCAATAATTTGGAACAGGTACAGAAATAAAAGGAAAATCAAAAAATGAAACTACAGGCTGTCCTCTTGGCAGGATCTCTTGGAGGTGTCCCACTACACAAACATACCTCATGAGTAAGTCACTGTATGCCCAAAAAAGACTTGGTGGACAACCAAGTTCCCCTAAAGCTAAGCACCAGGAAGTGTGCCTACTGCAAGCAAGAATGGCCATGAAATTAGGAGTGTCCTTGTGGCCAGCCCAGTCCATGCAAGAGCCTAAAAAGAAACCCATAATCTAGCACTTGCAACTTTCACTTGATGACTGACAGACAGGGACTGGGAGCTCCCCTGTAACCCACCCAGAGTCCTTGTGGCAATAGTAGTTGGAGCACAGGTTACTGAATTTTCAGTAGATGCAAGCTCAATCTACATGATTTTAAATACCCTGAACAGCCTGCTCTCTGAAAGAAACATGACCATTACTGGAATGTCGGGAAAATCTACCAATAAACCATTCTTTCAACCTATGGACTGTCAAATCGACTCATTGTTTCTTCTGTGTGCCTGAATATCCTATCCCACTTTGGTGTAGGATTTATTAATCAAATTAAGTGCTCAAGTCACTCTTGCAGCAGATTAACTTTAGGTAGGACTAAAACCAGAGAAAGCCTGTATTTTTCAAGCAGCCTTCATGTAGGTAGCTGCCCCTAAAAAATCTCTACCTCTACCATAGCACATTTAAGATCAAAGTAAATGTGAGATCTAGGCTGCAAGAATCCTTGGTAAGGCAAAAACAGCAAGCCTGGTCCAGATAGGCCTTAAACCAAACCATATCATTTCACTTTTAAAGCAATCATAATAAAACCAGGCACTGAAAAGTATTGAATTTTGCAAGACCTATAGCCCATGACTGAGATAGCAGAGGACATGCATCTGGTGATACCCAACCCATACACTCTGGTGACAATCCTTCCAGAGTTAAGAATGCAAAAGCATTTTGAATACCATTTCAAAACCATTATAATATATCTCATACTATGTTACTCCAAATCAGTGCATTAATTCTTACTGTTGTTAAGTGCAGTTGATTCAATCATAACTCGTAATGACACTGCTTGGTCCTGAACCATTCTCCCTACTGTTGTTATGTTTGAACCCATTGTTGTAGCCTCTGTGTCAACCCGTCTTACCAAGAGTCTTCTTTTTTTGTGCTTCATTTACGGTTTTAGAACTGAAATACTTTTTATTGTGTCTGTCTGGAAGAAAAGTCCCAAGAGACTTTTTGAGTGAGATTTTCTCACCTTAGACTCTTTGAGCAGGATTATCTCATCTTAGAAACTAAGACTCAATATTGCTGGACAGTTTTACCACAGGGTTCAAGAATATTCCCACTCTCTTTGGGGAAGTACAAAGCGAGACATCTCTGGGATTTACCCTTGAAGAATGGCACAGTCCTCCAGTATGTTGATGTGATTTGATCTCCAGTCCCACCAAAGAACTCTCTTACAAGAATGCAGTTACACCAACAATTCTGGACTTCCTAGGAGACCAGGTATATAAGATGTCACAGAAAAAAAGTCTAGACTTCTGCCACTGAGGTGACATATGTAGAGTTTAAAATATCACAAAAGAAAAGAGAGCTACTACCTGATAGAAAAGAAGCCATTGCCTTTGTAGCCTCCCCAGTCAATGAAAGACAGTTACACATTTTCCTTGGAATGGTCAGGTTCTGTATAAATCTGGATCCCCAGTTTTGGTCTCCTCGAAAAACCTTTATACCAGTCTGCCCAAGGGGCAATTTTGAACCCTTGAAATGTCCAGTAGCCTTCCAACAAATCCAGGATATGCTCATGTCCACGCCCACCCTAGGATTCCAAGACCTCAAGAAACTTTTCGAGCTGTTTACCTGCGAGAGGCAGAGGGTTACCACAGGGGTGCTCACTCAGACTTTGAGTCGTAGAAGTGATCACTGGCATAGTTCTCTAAAAAAGTTGACACTGTCACCCAGGGCTAGTCCATACACCCCCAGGCAGTTGAGGCAGTTTACAAACTCCTGATGAAGGCTGAAAATTTCACTATGTCCAGCTCGGCTCCGACTCGACGGCACTTGGCTTTCGCCAGCTACCCTGATTCTGACCCCCAGTGTGTGCTTTCCTTGCTTACACAGAAGAGTAGCCCCTGGCTAACAGTGGGGTGACTTAGCAAATACCAAGCTATCCTGCTCAACAATACCCCCATGATGGTAAAGTTTTTCTGCTCTGAATCCTTCAACCCTATTTTCCGTGCTGAAAGATAGAAAACTCTAACACAACTGTGTCTAGGTACTTCAAGAAATATATTCCACCAACCTTAACCTGTCTGACCAGTCTCTAGCCCTGATTTAGAACTATTCATAGATAGAAACAACTTGTAGAAAAAAAAGTCAAAAAATCTGGATATGCTGTGGTCACTCTTTGCTAGATATGTTTTCCTGGCTAGCCAGACTGACTAAAGGGACTAATCCACAGAAGATTATTCAGAAAATAGGATCCCACTGTGTTGCCTGTGCAAAAAACAATCCACAGTCAGGCCCATCACTTCATATTCCACAGATACATGCCCACAGGACTGGCAAGTAGACTTCACTGTTAGGCCAGCAGATACAGGAGGCTTCAAGCGTCTCTTAGCGTCTGTAGATTCTTCTAGTAGGTGGGTAGAAGCCTTACCCTGATGAACAGAGATGGCACCAGAGGTAAGCAAACTTCTTCATGAAGAAATTATTCCTAGATTTGGCATACTTATGTTATAAACAGAGATAAATGGACAAACTTTGGGAACAAATGTTAATATAGTTTGGTGAATTACTTTTGTTTTGTATCATAGTTGAAAAATGTGACTTACAAGCATTTGTGTTATTGTTATGAGTTGCTTGTCAGTCATTTCTGAGTCATGGCAATCTCGTGCATGCTGGGCAGGGCTGCTCTATAGCATTTCAAAGTTGTGATTTTTCAGAAGCAGAGTTCTAGAGCTGTCTTCTGAGGTGCCAGTGGATAAGTCTGAATAGCAAGCCTTTCAACTAGTCATCAAGTGCTTAATCATTTGCACCACCTAAGGACTCTGTAGCATACTGTAAATTCAGTACTCTTAATATAGAGTAGGCAGTACTTGTGAAAGCAGGCTCAGTTCCCTAACAAGATGTATTTAAATACAAACTGTTTAATTTTCTAGCTATGTGACTTTGGGGAATGTAAATAATCTATGCATGCCTCAAGTTTCTCATTAAAAATACAGTTTCCAACAATGTGTGTCTAAGTTGTGTGACAAACTGATTTGAACTGTAAAGTTTCATTTAAAACATGATTAAACAAATAAAACGCTACTTAGGGGGGAAAAACAGATGCTTGTGTTGTTACTAGTTTTACCAACCTCATAAAGTTGGGGTCTGATTAAATGTTGTATGTAAAACACTCAGAGGAGTGTCTGACATAAAGTCAGTGTTCAACATTTTTGACTTGTAGTGTGTCATTATTTAGATATTTTTATAAGTTATATAGGATTAAATAAATTCAATAAAAAGAGTGACTTTAAATTATACCTTATAGTCTTTTTAAATAAAAATTTACTTAATAAACTCATTAGTCCTTTGTTAAGTATTTGCTGAGTTTTTGGACTCTATCAGGTGCTGGAAATGCAAAGATAATTAGGACATAATTCTTGCAGAAGACCTAGGATGTCAGAAAAGATGAAGATGAAAACAAAAGTAAAATATGACAAATACTAAAATATAGCTATGAACTAAATATTGGCAGATTAAAGAGTGCAGTGTGCTTAACTACGTAAAACAGGGAAGGTCTGTCAGATATTGGTTCTGAGTGCTAAATGATATGAGGAATAGAAAGACAACGGAGAAAATGACACTTCAGTCACAGGAAGAGCATGTATAACAGCAAGGAGAAGGGTAACACAGTGACATGTTTTAAAAAATAGAACTGGTTTTGCATGGCTGTGACAGAAGCTTTTGTTGCAGAGTGTGAAGAATGTATTCCTGCTGTCAGATTATACAAATCCTTCCATAGTTCCTCACTTTGGTTTTCAAATCAATAGAGAGTGGTTTTAGAATACGCTCCATGGAATTCAATTTTTCTGCTGAAGCCTCTCAGTGCCTCTGATTTAGAAAAGAAATGAACAGGTGTGGTTTTAAGAGGCACTCCTCCATTTAACAAGTTGTATTTTGTTTGTTTCCTTACCCTATTTTTTAAATAATGAACATATTTGCAGAGATATAACTAGATATTTGTCCACGACTGCTTTTAAAAATAAGAGCATGTTTCTAGAAATGAAAATCTGATTATAAAATGAAATGACTGTATTTTCATATTTACCGTGCAAAAGTGAGCTATGGCAAGAATGTGAAGAATTTTCTACAAACAGTATAAATGACCAATGCAAAACATGCGATAGTGAGGCTGTAACTAAGCTCTGAAAATGGGAATGGTGAGCACTTGACATGTTTAAGAGCTAGAATCAATACTGTAGTAAAATTATTACAGAGCACCACAGAATATTCTCTCTCATCCCTCCTAAAAATGATTTTGAAGTGTTTGATACGCACTCAGTCATAATTATATCAACATATTAATTTGTGATAGAAGTTTAGCTCATTACAATTACTCATTACAAATAATGGAATATCTGGCATAGTTTTTTAAAAATTGACATTTTGAAATAAAACACCAGTAGGGCCTAAATTTCATGGCGTATTGATGCTAATCATTGCCTGTTTCAAATGCACAAAAACGTGTCTTAACAGTTGTAGATTTGCATCACTACATTTAATCTTTGAAATTATAATGAAAATATTACATATTTGAAAGTTTTTATTGGTCATTATAACATACTTCTTTCCAGTTTTAAAACTGACATTTCAGTTTTAATATTCTATTTGGAGGCATCGTAAGATTGTTAGACTTTTACACAGTGAAAATACTTTTTAGTTATTATGACTGAGTTAAAATGTACATTCCCATAAAAATTTACATGCCCACCTATATGCAACTGTCTGGTGACAGCACACTATTCCTCTCTGCTCCATACGCGTCTCATCCTCCCAACAGTCTCCTTTCCCCTCCTCTCCACCCACTCCCCTTCCTCCAGCCAGAGGTCAGCAGGATGATATCCTATAGATGCAGAGAACCATAAAGTGCATCCAATATATGGTTAGTCTGCATCGCCAAATCCAATCCATTCATGTCTGAAGAGTGGACCTTCGTTATGATTTATGGGCAAGGGACTCTTTGACAGTGAAAATTCTTTTATCAAACATAAGTGAAAATATTTCTTTATAAGTGTATGTGAATATATATATTCACACTACTATGAAATTAATGTATAACATAACATAATTAATATAAAACCAAACCCATTGCCATTGAATGAAATTCACTCATAGTAACCCTGTAGGACAGAGTACAACTGCCCCATAGGATTTCCAAGGAGCAACTCGTGGACTCAAACCGCTGACCTTTTGATTAAGAGCTGTAGCTCTTCATCACTGCACCACTGGGACATGTATGCGTATACACAAATGCTAATTTCATAGTGGTCTGAATATGTGTGTGTGTGTATGTATGTGTATATATGTATATGTATACACATATACATACATTCTCACACAAACTTAGGACGTCAATTTATTTCTAAAGTTTTTCTAGGCACACATAATTTTGTTATCAAAGAATAATAACATTATTTTCTGATAAGACATATAGTCTTGGTATAGAAATTAAGGGATATTGATTGAAATAATTCAATAATGATACAATGCTGTAAGTATTCATACTTCTAAGCCAAGAAATTTGGAAGACCTGACCCAACTGGAGAAGTTTTGGAAGACCCGACCAACTAACTGAAAGAGATCCATATACATAATCATTACAAAGAAAGATGACTGAACAAAATGCAGAACTTATAGTATCATTAGTATTACACCCAAGTAAAATTTTCCTGAAGATAATTCAAAAGCAACTGTAATAAGAAATACACAGGGAACTGTCAGAAACTAAAGCCAGATTCAGAAGATGACTTGTAACAAAGAATATCACTGCTAATATCAGACGAACATTGGGGGAAAGCACAGAATATCAGGAAAATGTTTACCTGTGTGTTACTGACTATGTGAAAGAATTGCACAATATGGATCATAACAAATTATGAATAATATTGCAAAGAATAGGAATTTCAGAACAATTCAGAACACTTAATTGTGCTCCTAAGGAATCTTTACACAGAACAAGAGGTAGTCATTTGAACACAGCAAGAAAATTCTGCATAGTTTAAAGTCAGAAAAGATACGCATAGAAGTTGTATCTTCTCACCATACTTTTTCAATCTGTTTGCAGAGCAAATAATCCAAGGAGCTGGACTAGGTAAGAACAGGGCATCAAGATTGGAGAAACACTTGTTAACAACCTGCATTATGTGGTTGACAAATCCTGCTTTTTGAAAGTGAAGAGAGCTCGAAGTGCTTATTGATGAAGACTACAGTGACTAGAGCTTTCAATACAGATTATGCCTTAATATAAAGAACATAAAAATCCTCCCAATGTGATCCATAAGTAGCATCAAGATAAATGGAGAAAATATTGAAGTTGTCAAGGTTTTTAGTTTACTTGGATGAACAAGCAATGCCCATGGAAGCAACATTAAAAAAAAAATCAAATAATGTGTTGCATTGGACAATACTGTTGCAAAGGACCTCTTTAAAGTGTTAAGCAAAGATGTCACTTTTCAGACTAAGATGTGTCTGAGAAATGTGTCACAGAGGAAAGTTGTAGAATGACTAAAGAAAACAAAGAATTGATGCATTTGAATTACAGTGGTGAAAGAATATTAAATATACAGTGGAGCTTCAGAAGAACACATAAATCTGTCTTGGAAGGACTGTTAGAAGGTCCCTTAGAAACTAGTATGGTGAGACTTCATCTCACTTAAACCTTGGACGTATTGTCAAGAGGAGCCACTTGCTGGAAAAGGCCATCGTGCTTGGTAAAGTTGTTTTTCTTGTTAGGTATCCTTAGTTGGTTTTGACTCATACCAATGGCATGCAATGGAACAAAATGCTTTTTTGCCATCCTTACAGTCATTGCTATGTTTGGTCTACTGTTACAGCCACTGGATTAATCCACCTACTTCACCCTCTACTTCACCAAGCACTATTGTACATAAGTTACACATAGGGTTGCTGTGAGTGAAAAGCAACTAGATTGCACCTAACAATAACAATGCAACAACTCTTTTTCTAAATTTCATAACCATGTGGCTATAGATTAGATGATTCTTTTCATTAAAAAGAGGAGATACATAGTTAACACACTTAGTTTTAAAAAATAATTGGACCTGATTAAATAACAACTGCAAAATCAAGCTAAATAAAATAGCTAGGGCAGTCTTTTCTAGATAAAGAAAAATAGTACTATAAAAACTTAGGTTGGAGTGAATTTTTTTCTGTTCATTTTGAAGCAGTTGTTTCTACAGTTTTCAGGTAGAGTGGTGATTTTATTCTTCACCTGCTATAAACCCATCAATTACAAACGACTGTAGGAAACAGATGAAAGATGGAGCTTTGTTGCATACCCACTGGGAGCGGACCAACAGAAGAACAGTGAAATTTCAAAAGCCCTTCCTGGCTGAAAGTATCCAGTGGGTTGTCTCCTTGGAAATTTGCTGCCTAAGAGTTGAAGGAAGAATAGGAGTTCTATCTATCTGAAAACTTTTCTTTAGGGTGAGCAGAAAGCTGTTTCAAGCTAAATAAAACCACAAAGGCTGAGATGTATAATTTCTATGAGAATAAAACTTTAATTAATGACAAGAATTTAAAGACTGTTTACTTTTTTTATAGTGCCAGCTCATGCCCTGTCCCCCTGCAAAAGGAAAAAAAAGTCATTGAAATGATGGAATGTGAGTGAATATTGCTATTTGGACAGTTTAAATGGAATTCTCAACAGCTAGATGGAGTTCTTCAGGGTTGTTGTCTTCTTTTATACATTTAATTTGAGGATGGAAGAATCTCTACTGGTGAAATTGGTTTGATGATCATGAATACAACTTGTGATAAGAAGATGAATATGCGACCTACAGAACAGAAGAAAAAAAAGTGATGCAGGAGGAATGGTTTCATATATACTGACACTTCTGAACACACAGTCCACATAGACCATGCTTTTGTAGAATTTCATACACTGTGTTGAACTATAAGTTACAAAGTTCACTGAAAAAATTAAGAACCCTAGCATTGAGTGTGGTCTATCTGCTAATACTATGTACACATGTTCTTAAACGTATTTCTATATGCAGTTCTAAAATCATTCCAGTCTGATATGGAATATTAATTTTGTTAAAGAGAGTTCAGCAAAGGTATATGTATTTTATTTTAACATTTTTATGAATTGTTCCCCGATTCTTCATCTATATATCCTACAAAATTTCTATTAAACATATTAGATTCCCTGGGAACATGGCTCTGACCAGAAACCAGTAATGAGTCAACTCTTCAGACAAGAATGGACTGGACCCGGGACACAGTGTGACCATGTGGTGTGTGTACTTTACGGTTCTGTACATTTACAGGAGGCTGTCTTATTTCTCTCTTTCTAGATGGGAGAGGACAGTAGAGAGGAGAGTCAGATGCTTGTTTACAAGATACTAGACATATTGAGTGAAAAGGAGGAATGTTTTGTCACCAGGTAGGGAGTACAGAGATAGCCGCAGATAGGTGGGCATGTAAAACTGATTGGGATTGTAGACCTTTACTTAATTACAAAACAAAAAGTACAAAAGAAGCAGATTAGAAATAAAGAACAAGTGATCACATATTTCCCTTCCTAATCAATACCTAGACTCTCCAGTGGCATAATGGTTAAGAGCTATGGTTGCTAACTGAAAAGTCTGTAGTTCTAATCTAACACGCTCCTTAGAAACTCTGTGGGGCGTTTCTACTCTGTCCTATAGGAACACTCTGAGTTGGAATCAACTCAGCTGCAATGAGTGAGTTTGGTTTTCATAGTTGAACACAGTTCACAGTGCTGTGTATGTTAAATACAAATGTTTCACACATTCTACTTTTGTGGGATTGTTTGTATTTCCAAGGTGACCTAAGGCATAATCTAGCAGGATATTTGATACTAGCAACTGTTGCCAGCCTGCGTTTTTACACTTAAAGTACTTTAGAACTAATTGAGATATCCCATGCTGTATCTCCAACAAAACTCCATTAGGATATGAATAAAAATGAAAAACTCACCTGGTTATCATGGACATTTCTACTTGTAAGCTTGATTGATTCTTTTTATGAAGAAAAACATTTTTGAGGCTTCAAAAAATATGAGGTCTGACAATTAAGTTTGTGAATTCATCTTAAAAAAGTGCTATATACCTTATTACTGAATATCACTACAGTCAACTTCAAAGCACTTCCCTTGGGAAGCCACGGACCAGCATCAGTGCCTAGTTTATCCCTCAATGCTATTTTTGAACTCTTTTTCTGGAATGACCATTAGAACTGTTGCTATATTACCCTTGATGTCCTGAAAGTCCTCAAAACGCCTTCCTTTCAGCATTTCCTTTATCTTTGGGTAAAGAAAAATGTCATTGGGGGCCAGATCAGGTGAGTTGAAAGGGTGTTCCAATACAGTTATTTGGCTAAAATCTCCCTCACAGACAGTGTCATGTGAGCTGGCACATTGTCATGATGCAAGAGCTGTGAGTTGTTGATGAAAAGTTCAGGTTGTTTTCATCTAACTTTTTCTTGCAGCCTTTTCATCACTTCCATATAGTAAACTTGGTTAACTGTTTATCCAGTTGGTACAAATTTATAACGAACAGTCCCCTCTGATATCAAAAAATGGTCATCAATATCATTTTGACTCTTGTTTTGGACTGATGGAAGTGTTTGGTCGTGGAGAATTGGCTGACTTCCATTGTATGCATTGATGCTTTGTTTCAGGGTCATACTGGCACACTCATGTTTCATCACCAGTGGTAACATGACTCAAAACATCATCTTGCCTCTCCAAAAGGTCTTGGCAAACTTCTACTCTCCTTCTCATTTGTTCATCAGTGAGCTTCTTCGAGACCATTTTTGCACACATCTTTCTCATGCCAAGATTTTCTATTAAGATTTTTCCAAGTGTTTTTCTATTGATATTTACTTGGTATGCTGTGCTTCTCAGTCATGTGGCAATTTTGTTGCACAGTTCAATGAATTTTTTCAATGTTTTCATCAGTTCTCCTCATTACTGGCCTTCCTGACCTCTCTACAACAGTGATGATTTCTCTCTCCTCAGAAAAATGCTTAATCCATTTGTTCATTGCTATTTTCTTCATGGAACTGTCCCCATAAACTTGGACTAACATGTCCCTGATTTCACTTCCACTCTTGCCAAGTTTAACAAGAAATGTAATATTTGTTCATTGCTCTAATTCTCGCTTTGACATTCTTACAATGGCACACAAAATTGTGCAACAACAATAACGAATGCCACTCAGCAAGACACTGTCACGTGTTGACATGAGCACAGCTGTGAGACATTGGTATATCAAAGTTTTGAAACCTTATAGAGCTATCTGTACAGTGTGGGCCAACTCAAGCGCATGGTGGCAAATTCATGAACTTAACTGTCAGATTTCTCATTACCTGAAATCTATCTTACCAGGCTAAGGGGTACCTGAATGTGACCTAACAAGCCTGATGGCACAAAGGTCTAAGCTCAGGTGCTAATTGAAAAATTTCTTGTTCAAACTCACCAGCTACTTCACAGGAGAAAGATAGCAGTCTGCAGCAGTAAAGATTATGGCCTTGAAAACCCTATGAGGCAGTTCTGCTCTGTCCTACAGGATTGCTGTGAGTTGGGGTAGACTCAACAGCACACAGTAACTGTGACCTAGTTGTTGAATTTTTGAAGAATTGATACTCTTTTGTTAACACAATGTTTCTGAATGCCTATTTGGATTGCAAAAAAATGAGAAAGGATGTGAGAATTAAGAGTTCAAGTTTCAGAATCAAATTGCTAGGCTGTGTTTTATTGCTTTCAATACTTTTTGTATATCCTGAAGCAAGTTACCTAACTTTTCTTAGTTTCATTTCCTGATCTGTAAATTGGAAGTAGTAATTGAATTATTTACTAATATTATTGTGTACTTGAATTATTATGATGAATAATTGCTATAATAATATAGGAGATGCTCTTAGTGCATGTCATGGATTGAATTGTGTCCCCCCCTCAAAAAAGAAATATGTGTAGCCCTGTGGCTGGGCCATGATTCCCAATATTTAGAGATTGTCCTTCATTCTGTGATTATCCTATACTGTATGTTAAAGGATTAGGATGGGACTGCAAATCCCTTTAGAAGATCACATCCCTGCTCCACTGTAAAGGGAGTTTTCCTGGAGTGTGGCTTGTACCACCCTTAATGCTTTCATCTTACAAGAGAAAAATGAAAAGGGAAGCAAGCAGAGTATTGGGAACGTCATACCATCAAGAAAACAGCACCTGGTGAAGGGTGCGTCATTCAGACCTGAGGGTCCTGTGCCAAGATGCTTCCTGGACAAAGACTGATGCAATACTGGACTTTCCTCCAGAGCCGACAAAAGGCGAAGCCTTCTCCTGGAGTGGACGTCCTGAGTTTGGACTTGTAGCCTACTGGACTGTGTAAGAATAAAGTTTCCTTTGTTAAAGCCATCCACTCTGTTGTATTTTTGTTAAAGAAGAACTAGTTGACTACAACAGTGCAATACCTGGCTTATGATAGTTGAATGTCATCATATGCAAGAAACAGAAGTGTAATTGCACAAATGGTGTTAGAAGTGTCAAACATAGAATCAATATAATTTAGAAGAGAGCAATATGAGTTATTCGTAGTTAACTGTAGTGTTTATTAAAATATATTTAATTTAAAAATATAAACAAAAATAAAAATCAAATCCACTGCTGTCGAGTCAATTCTGACTCGTAATGAGCTTTATTTTATGTCAACACTATGCCAGAACTTTGGTATGCTGTGAATGTGCAGTGATGAATAATACACTTATGGTCCACTCAGGAGCTTTCAGAAGCCCTAGTGGCACAGTGATTAAGCTCTTGACAGCTAACTGAAAGGCGGATGGTTTGAACCCACCATCCTTTCTGCAAGAGAAAGAAAGAATAGTCAACTACCATAAATATTTACAGCCTTTGTAGCCCTATGAGGAAGTTTTACTCTGTCTTATAGTAACACTGTGAATTTGAATGGACTCAGTGGCAATGGGGGAAGGAGGTTAAACTTCTTGGGGAAACAGGAGATAACCTTACTCCCACAAAATAACAGTTATGCAGAAAAATATCTAAAATTAATCATTGCCTAGGAAGAATCCCTTTGTCACTTGGTAGCTCCAGATTCTTGGTTGTCTAAAAGGAAAAAAATAGTTTCATAGTGTTTATGTGGTCATAAACCTACAAAATGCTTTTAACATCTGTAGTGACCTTTTTTTTTTGCATATCAAAGTGTATTTGTTGGACTTCATATGATTTAATATCTAAGGATTCTTAAGAGTAAGGAGTTATAAATACCAGAGTGGGAATTATGGTAGTTAACAAGGAAATGTCTCCTACTGTTCATTAACTTACAAAATATGTTAAATCAGAGATATTAACCAATGTTATAAATTATATTGAAATAAAGACAACAATACAAATGAGGTAAAAGTGAAATCATTCCTCTAAAAGGAAATGAAAGAATTAAAAGTGACAGAAGAAAGTAATTCAGTTTTGAAAAAAAAACCTGGTGAGATTCCAACGTAAAGAAGAAAAAAGAAAAAATACTAAGTAACCACTTTGGTTTCACCTGTTAAAAGCTTATGAGTGACCACTAGGATAGATCTACAGGTTTCACTTGTTTGGAACAGAGGAGAATGAAGAAAACTAAAGATTCAGGACAAGATAATCCAAAGGACTAATGAGCTACAACTACCGCAGCCTACACTAGACTGATTCCAGTGAAACTAAATAGTGCCCAGTTACCACTACCAAGTACTCTGATAGGGATCAGAACAGCATCCTGGACAAAGTGGGAGAAAAAGAGAACAAAATTCTAACTCACAAAAATGATCAAACTTACTGACCTTACAGAGACTGGAGACACCTCGAGTATGGACCCCAGGCAACCTCTTAATTCAGTACTGAAATCATTTCTGATGTTCACCCCTCAGCTAAAGAGTAGAGAAATCTATAAAATTGAAACCCTAGTGGCATACTGGTTAAGTACTATGGCTACTAACCAAAAGGTTGGCAGTTTAAAATTACGAGGTGCTCCTTGGGGCAGTTCTGCTCTGTCCTATAGGGTCACTATGAGTTGGAATTGACTCACTGGCAGTACAACAAACAATAACACACTTCGTTTAACAATATACAAGAGACTAAATGGACACACCAGGCCCAAAGCAAAGACGAGGAGGCAGGAAAGTCAGAAAAACTGAACAAATAAAAATGGAGAACCCAAGATCTAGAAGGGGAGATATTGACCCACAGTGTGTTGGCAACTGATATTACAAGACAATTTATGTATCGTTTAATGAGAAACTAGTTTGCTTCGTAAACTTTCACCTAAAGAGTAATAAAAAAAAAAAAGACATGCACTTTGGGGTTTAACAAAAGTAAAAATCTTTGATCTTTTCCTTGTTTACCTTACTCACACTTTATACAAAAACAATGAAGGGCTTCGTCTGCGTTACTAAAATTTTTAACTCCCACTGTTTGTCCAAAATGAATGAATGGTGTTTTCTTTTTCTGTGGCACTTTCAAGAAGTCAGATTTATCTAACATAGAGTATTTGAATCTATATATTGGACATGTAGGTATTTTGAAACTAATTGCTCAATTTTCACTTCAAGACACAAAAAAAGAATGACTGTAAACTGTTTCTATAAACTGTATTTTCCTTAGCCTGCTAGTGCGTAGTGTTGAAAACACTACCTTGAGGAATTTAAAGTTGTTAGTAGATTTTTAGTAACTTCTATATTATTTTCATAGCATGAAAGATGGAAAACATAACCTTATATACTGTAAAAGAGTCACAGACTTTATAGGGAAATTATTGGAATTTTATAATTTCTGTCATTTTATATGCCAAGAATTTTCCTTATGTATTTCTACTTCTGAATAAAAAGTAGTCCACATTAACATCTATAGCAAGCACAGGCAGTAATTAGATTAAGAATTTGGTAATTTTCTGTGTTTGGATGTTTATCATTCAAAAAAAAAATAAGCACAGAGTTGTGTTTTTTTTTAACATACCTTCATTCAGTCTCTGAATATACGTGTACTTCAAATGCATGAATGATTACTTTTGTCTGAGAATTTGTGTTCCATTCCGCTAAAACTATCCACACAATGACCCTCAACTGACAGCAATTTTGTTCCTAGAGATAGTTGGAAATATTTGGAAATGTTTTTGTTTGTCTCAGTTTAGGTTAGGGACACTTTTAGCATCTAGTGGGTAGAAGCTAGGGATGCCACTAAACATCCTAAAATGCCTATGACAGTGCCCACAACAAAGAATTATTTGGCTTCAGATAGAGTAGTGCCAAAGTTGAAACCATGATCAAGAACTCTCGTATAAACAAAGTGCTCTTTAGAAGCAAGGATGGTGAAACTATGTCTTACATACTTCGGACATGTTGTCAGGAAAGGTCAATCCCTGGAGAAGGAATTCATGACTGGTAAAGTAGAGGGTCAGCAAAATAAAAAGGATTTACATGGTGGTTACAACAATGAGCTGAAGCATAATGATTGTAGGCATGGTACAGGACGAGGTAGTGTTTCACTCTGTTGTACACGAATCTCCGTATGTTGGAATCAACTTGATGGAACCTGATAACAATGATAGAATATGGAAGACATAGCTGTCAGGGTAAAAGGTGAGTAAAAATTATGAAGCATTTTGTGTGACAGAGTATGCATGCCTAATTAATAATCACTCACATTTCTTAACTGCTGAGTCAAATGTTCAGGGACTAGGAGATTACTTATCCCAGTGAAAACTTTTAATTTATCTAGACTGATCATGATAATCCATTACCCTTTTGATATTTATTGTTCTAAAAAAGGATCTGATCTGGGAAGTCTGATAAAGACTTCTTGGAATGCTTAAATTTTGACTATATCAAAGGTGAAAAGTTTATAACGTGAACAAATTTTTTGCTCTCTTTTCTTCTATTTTTTTGTCTTGGATTCTATATCAACTGGAAATGTTGAGCTACCTGAACCATCTTATAATCATGAGGTAGGTCTTAGTTATCTATTGCTGATATAACTTAAATACCACAATTGAATGGCTTCAGCAAACAGAAGTTTATAGTCTTACAGACTAGCAGGCTAGAAGTCTAAATTAAGGGCATCAGTACCAGGGAGAAAGTACTCCAGAGGAAGGTCCTTATTATCAATCTTATCCAGAGTAGGAACTTTTCAGTGCAGGAACTACAGATTCAAATGATACACTATTCTGACTTTTGATTATTGGTAGCATAAGATCATCCTGTCTCTCTGCTCACTTCTTTTTTTTTATGCTTTAAAAGAGATTGGCTTAGGACACAATCTAATTTTGTTATTAAGCCCTTCCTCACTAACATAATTGCCATTAATCTCGTCTCATTAATATTATAGAGATAGGATTTATAACACTTAGAAAATCACATTAGATGATGAAATGGTAGATAATCACACAATGCTGGGAATCAGGGCCTAGCTATGTTGACATTTAGGGTGTCAACAATGGGAGCCAAAGGCAACATCTAGAACATTTTAGAATGGAAAAATCTTTGGAAACTTCCCTGTATAATATGGCTAAGTAAAAACATATGAAATGTTCATATTCAGATGTAACTGGATGATTGATATGAAACTATCATTTCTGCTGATAATAAATATCAAAGCTATGTAGGATATAAAAACAGATCTTTGAAAATATCACAGAAAAAACAAAGTATCCAGGACTTGAGGATCCAATATTCCTGATAGAAAGAAAGTACAATGAGGTGGTCTTTCTATTTGCTCAGAACATTTACTGATAAACATTAAGTACAGGACTACAAAATAAGAGTCAGGTTTTGGAGAAAAACAAAGTACAGTGAAACTAGTGAAATATTCTGTCTAAATCTCCTTCAAGGCATTGACTAACTCCTACTCTGTATGTAGATGATGATTAGAAGCCGAAATATTAAACTGAGAGTATGTGGAAGATGCAATAATTGTAATTAAGAATATTCTATAAAGAAAATCCTGGCTTTCAGATGAAAATGCAAAAAAGGAGATATGCCAGCTGTCATAAAAACCAGAAATGAAGCCTCAGTGTATCTCTGTTTCTCATTAAATCTAAATGATCTGTCCTTATTCTCTGTCTGACAAAAGAATATAATACAATTTAGATACAATAATTTTTCAATTATAATGTTCTACATTTAATATAAAGTTACCAGAACCAGAAAGATTTAATGACATTTTTTAAATAATTACAAGAGAAGAAAACACAATAAGTGAACCAACGGTTATCCAAAGGCTTGAATTAGGATAAATGGTCTTTAATATAACTATGACTAATGCACACATGAAAATAAATGAAAAGATAAATGATTTGATAAGAAAAATATAACAAAGACATTCAAAAATAATTCTGGAACTAAAAAATCCATTAACTGAAAGAATTTAATAGAGGTATTAAAAGCAGATTGCACATAACAGAAAAGAGGATTATTATTCTGAAAAGCAAATCAGATTAAAATAACCCAAATTGGACTGCATGCACAAAAATGAATGATGAATGTACAGAAGGGAAACAAAATACAATAAAATTCACAGTAAGACTAATAATATACACTTAAAAGAAGTATCAGGATAAAAGTTAAGGAGAATAAATCAAAGCCAATATTTGGAAGTGGCAGGGCTAAGAAAACAGAATAGTCAGAGATTTCCTGTGATCCCTGTGACTGCAAAGATCCATAAAAACAAATTCATGAGTTGCACATAACATTCTAGAAGCCTTGAATGTTAGAGAGAAAGCTAAGAAATCAAAGCAACAGGGAGGGTAGAGTAGATTCAGCAGTACCTGGGACAGACCAGACTTGAGCAGGTGGGAATCTGTACCTTGCAGGAAGATTGGCAACTGCTATCATAGTGAATAAAGCAGCTGTGCTAAGAAACTGTCAGTGGAAAAGCTAAGCTTTAGACACTTAAGCCTCCAGAATCACAGAAGAGTGCCATTTTATTGTGAGATACTAAGTGCTTATGTCTAACCTAACAGGTGTGGATAGAAAAATTTCCTTTGGGGGGGGGCAAGATGGTATATTAGACACATGCCTCCTTAATTCCCTCTGAGAACTAAGGCCTGGAATGATAACTGAATGGAGCAGTGTGGATATCCATGGAACCCTAGGATCTGGCATAGTGTTGTCAAATTTGATTAGACACCAGTAATGGACTACACGACCCCTCTCAAAGATGAGCCAGATGCTGCTGACCCCCTGCTGACTCACCATTTCAGAGGACTACAGGTACTGACACCTTTTTTGTTATCTAGGAGGCAGGGGCTGGGCATGGGCTGGCAAATACACTGCACTGTGGCTCTTAACTAAGCAGCATATAACACAGCAAAGAGACAGTGTGTGGGATAGCCACATATTGGGAGCCCGGCTGCTGATGGAGGGCACCACTGGCCCTCCATCCTTTCTTTTCTGAGCTGCACCATAGACTCTGCTGTTTCATGTCAGGAAGGGCAGCTCGGCTGGGATGCCATCTTTGTCTTCTGGAAAGTGGAGTCACCCTTAGCGACAGCTGATTCTCAAGAGTAGGAGCAGCCCACCTGACAAGTGCTTCTCCAGCAGAAAAGTGGCATTTGAGATAATTTGTGTCTAGATTTACAGTTGGGGCCTGGCAGAGGATGGCAGGAAGGCTCTAACGCCTCCCTACTTTGAACCACATGATAGCATCTGGGGACAACCTATGTGGAACTTTCATTACAAGCTGGAAGGTGGGGCCTGCCACACCTGAGGGTCTGATTGCTTTCTGCAGCTGTTGGACATCACCTTGCTCAGAAGTGAAGTACCCTTTTAAATAAGACCACCTGGAGAACTGACTGCTGAGAAGTCCGATGGCCTAGGGGATCCATTGGGACCATGGCCCTAGACCTGCTGTTGCCGTGTCTAAAAATCACTACTGAAGTCAACTCTTCAGACAAAAATAGACTAGAGTTGGGAACACAATGTGATCATATGGTGGGTGTACTCTATGGTTGTATGCATCTATTGGAGGCTGTCCTCCTGGTCTCTTTCTAGATGGGAGAGAGAAGATGGTAGAGAGAAGGGGGCAAGAGCTTGTTAAGAGGATAGGACAACTAAAGTATCTGTTTAAAGTAAAACCACCCAGAAAACAGACTGCTGACTGGTCCAGCAGCATGGCCTCCATCTTTCACTGATCCATATCATAACATCAGCTGATGGCTCCCCAGTAACTACATAAATAGGGCTCAGTCATTGCCAGCCAGGAGGCAGAGCCTGTCACACCAGTGAGTACACCTGAGGCCAGTCACTAGAGTACATAAAGGCAGCTGGTGACCAACATCACCATCAGAACTATGCCTCAGCTCCTGTTGAGGCAACACCAGAGAAACAGAATAGCTTCTGGGTGGTGCCAAGACAACAATCAGTAGCTCACTATTTGAAGAAATAGTCCCCATGGCGCTGGAATACTGCCAGAACAAGAAATCCAAAAACTTCCCAAATGAAGAAGCCTTTCTGAAACTATTAGAGGCTGAGTACAAAAGAATTAGGTAGAGAGCCCTCCTGGAGGTTAAACAAAATGTAACAGAACATAATGAAAAATTAAGTAAGCTATTTGAACTGATGAAAGACCAATAATCTGAAATCCAGCAGATCAATAATAAAATTATAAAATTAGGCAATTTAATCAAGGCAAAGAGTGGAATTGAGGAGATGGAAGCCAGAGTTACTGAGCTGGAGGACAGAGTAACTGACACCAGGAAGTATGAGGAGAAGTCAGAGATAAAGAAATAAGAAAAAGTAAGAAGAAAGAAGTAGAACTCTATTAAGAGGAATAATACATAAATAATAGGAGTTCCTGAACTGGCAGGGGTAGCTAAAAATGCAGAGTATTGTTGCAGAGTTGCTGATGGAAAAATTCCTGAAATTATGAGAGAATATGGGTTTACAAGACGTGTATTGAACACCACAGAAACCTGACCCCAAAAGAAAGACATCAAGCATATTATAATCAAGCTTAATAATAAGATGAATCAGAAAGAGAGGCGCTTAAAGGCAACGAGGCTCAAAGAAAAGCTAACATTCAGACAGAAGCCCTGTAGGCCTTCATCTGACTTTTCTGCAGAAACAATGTTGGCAACAAAGCAATAGGCCGACACATGCAAAGCCCTGAAGGAAAAAAACTTCCAACCAAGAATTATATATCCTGCAAAACTGTCACTCAAATATGAAGGTGAAATTAAGACATTCACAGATAAACAGAAGTTTAGATACTTTGTAAAAAGTAAACCAAAACTATAAGACATACTGAAAGAAGGTCTTTGCTTAGAAAAACAAAAATATTAAGTATATACTTAAGGAGGCAATGCAGGGCACATCACCCAGAATGCTACTCAGTCAAAGAAGTCACAAAGCTCAATCAAACCCACAGTATTAAAAGAAGGGAACCAGTGATCATATTGAGAACTTGTGAAATCATCACACTAAGAAAAGGGATATATTACAGTAGTTGTAACGCTTTTGGATGAAGAGCAAATTAAAAAGATGTGCAAAAGTTAAAGTCTGATTTAAACTTAGAATAATAAGTGGGATTATAGATGTAGATGCAAACCAAAATAACAATATGACGTATCAAAACAAGAAACATAATACAGGAATCTCAACACAAAATCAGCACTGAAAAATATGAGAAGTCAATCCATAAAGAAGAAAGACCCAGAACAGAACATTAAGAGCAACACAGAACACATCAACAACACAAACATAAATGCATCAGAATGACAGAACTAAACACACACCTATCAATAATTACACTGAATGTAAACAGACTGTATGCTCCAATAAATAGACAAGTGACATCCTGGATGAAAAGACATGATCCAACTATATGTTGTTTACCAAAAGCACATCTCACCCTCAAAGATACGAACAACCTGAAAATCAAAGGATGAAAAAATATCTACCAAGCAAACAACCTGTAAAGAAGAGCAGGAGTGGCAATAGTAATTTAAGATAAAATAGACTTTAATGTAAAACCCACAATCATAGCAATATTGCATATTTTTGCATCCAATATCAGAGCATCTAAATATAACGAACAAATACTGATAACATTAAATAATGGATAGAATACTACACAATAATGGTTGGAGACTTCAACAGTCCACTTTCAGTAATGGACAGACCATCCAGAAAAAAGGTCAGTAAAGATACAAAAGTTCTTACTGCTACAATTAATCAACTAGACCTTATCGACATATACAGAAGTTTTACCTGTCCACAGATAAGCACATCTTCTTCTCAAATGCGTATGGAACATTTTCCGGAAGAGATCATGTGCTAGGACATAAAGCAAGTCTCAACAAAATGCAAGCCATTGAATTATTGCAAAGCATCTCCTCTGACCATAAAGATATAAAAATTGAAATCAGTAGCAGAAAAAGCATAGGTAAAAATTTGAACTCATGGAAACCAAACAACACCTTGCTCAAAAAGCTGTGGGTTATAGAAGAAATCAAGGACAAAATAAAGAAATTTATAGAATCAAATGAGAATGAAAACACATCCTACCTGAAGCTATAGGATACAGCAAAAGCAGTGCTCAGAGGTCAATTTATCTATATAAATGCACACATCCAGAGTGAAGAAAGGGTCCAAACCAAAGAATTAACCCTACAACTGGAACAACTAGAAAGAGAAGAATAAAGGAATACTTCAGGCACCAGAAGAACACAGATAATAAAGATTAGAGCAGAACTAAATGAATTAGAGAATAGGACAACTGACAAAAAAACCAACAAAACCAAAAGCAAGTTCTTTGAAAAGGTTTTTAAAAAATAATAAAACATTGGCTAAACTTACAAAAGAAAAACAAGAGAAGAAACAAACAAAACCTGAATAAAAAATAAGATGAGAGATGCCACAACAGACCCAACTGAAATAAAAAATATCATAATAGAATACTAGGAAAGAGTGTACTCTAATAGATTTGACAACCTAGAGGAAGTAGACAAATTTCTATATTTATACCACCTACCAAAATTATCACAAGGACAACTAGAACAACTTAATAAACCTATCACAAAGGAAGAGATTTAAAAAGTCATTAAAAAAAACTACCAACCAAAAACAGTCCCAACTCCGATGGTTTCACTGGAGAATTCTAACAAACATTTAGAGAGGAGGTACCTCCAATGACTACTGAGACTATTTCACAGCATGGACAGGGAGAGAATACTCCTAAATTCATTCTATGAAGACAGATCAAAGCCAGGGAAAGATCCTACGAAGAAAGAAAATTAGAGACCATTATCACTCATGAACTTAGATGCAAAAAGCTTCAAAAAATGCTAGCAATAGAATTCAACAACATAACAAAAACGTAATTCATCATGACCACATTCAATTCACACCAGGGATGCAAGGCTGGTTCAACATCAGTAAAACAAATAATGTGATAAGTCACATAAGTAGCACATAGGAGATGAATCATCTGACTTTGTCAATTAATGCAGAAAAGGCATTTGACAAAGTCTAAAACTGATTCATGTTAAAAGCTCTCAGCAAAATAGGTATAGAGGAGAAATTCCTCAATGCAATAAGGGACATCTATGCACAGCCAACTGCCTGCATCATCCTGAATGGAGATAGACTGAAAGAATTTCCCTTGAAAGTGGAAATTATACAAAGATTCCCACTCTCACCACTTCTATTCAACATTGTACTAGAGGTTCTGGCCAGAGCTATTAGACAAGATAAAGAAATAAAGGGCACATGCATCAGCAAAGAAGAATTAAAAATCTCCCTATTTGCAGATGATATGATTGTGTATGCAAAGAATCCTAAAGAATCCATAAGTAAACCACTAGAACTAATAGAAGAGTTCAGCAAAGTATCAGGATATAAAGTAAACACAAGTAAATCAGTAGGATTCTTTTATACCAACAAATAGATCGTGAAAGAGGAAATCACCAAATCAATACTGTTTACTATAGCCCCCAAGAAAATAAAATACCTAGGAATAAATCTAACTAGAGAAATAAGACACCTATACGATGGCACTTGGCTTGGCATACAGAGTACTACAAGACCTTACCGCAAGAAACCAAAAGAGATTTAACATAAATGGAGAAACCTACCTCTCTCATGGATAGGAAGACTTAACGTGTGAAAACGCCTATTTTACCCAAAATGATCTACTTATACAGTGCAACCCCAATATAAATTCCAGTATCATTTTTTAATGAGATGCAGAAACAAATCACCAACTTTGTTTGGAAAGGGAAGAAATCCTGGATAAGTAAAGTGCTACTGAAAAACAGGAATACAGTGGGAGTCCTCACATTACTAGGCCTTAAAACCTACTACACTGCCACAGTAGTCAAAACAGCTTAGTGGTATAAAAAAAAGTCTTATAAATCAATGGGACAGAGTCGAGACCCCAGAGATGCTACTGTCCTCTTATGAACAGATGATATTTGACAAAGGCCCTGAGACTGTAAGCCAACTGTGGTAAATATAGTATCCTTAACAAATGGTGTTAGCCAAATTGGATGTCCATTTGTAAAAAACTAAACAAGACCCATATCTAGAGTTTACACAAAAACTAACTAAAAAATATATCAAAGACCTAAATATCAAACCTAAAATGATAAAAATCCTGTAAGAAAAAATAGGGTCAAAAATGGCAGTTCAAATACTCAGCTTAGACAGACTTCAAAAGCTGACAAAGCACAATCAACCAAAGAGGAAATAGATAAATGGCAGCTACTAATAATCAAACACTTTTGCTTATCTAAAGACTTTATCAAATGAGTTAAAAAAAACACTTAAAGAATGGAAAGAAAATTTGGCAACTACGTGTTGGGCCAACATCTGATCTCCATAATCTACAAGGTATTGCAAGCTATCGACAAAAAAAATAAAGGTAAATAACCCAATTAAAATATGGACAAAGGAGATGGACAAACACTTCACCAAAGAGGACATCCAGGCTGCTGAAAGACACATGAGGAAATGCTCATGATCATTAGTTGTCCGAGACATCCAAATCAAAATGACAATGAGATATCATTCCACCCCAACAAGGTTTTTTGTGTTTGAAAAACCAGAAATCAACAAATGCTCAAGAGGCAATTGAAAGATAAGAACTCTCCTACACTGCTAGAGAGATTGCAAAATGGTACAACCTCTTTGGAAAGTAATTTGGTACTTCCTTATAAAAACAGAAATAGGTACACCATTTGATTCAGTAATGTCACTGCTCAGAATATATGCTACAGAAACAAAGGCTGCCACATAAACAAATATATGTATATGAATGTTTATTGCAGTCCACAACAGCAAAAAATGGAATCAACACAGATGCCCATCAACAGATGAGTGAATAAACAAACTGTAGTACATCTACTCAATGGAACAATACAATGATAAAGTTAGGAAACATCTCATAACCTGGTTTCAGCTGGACATCATACTGAGTGAAATCAGAGGCAAAAGGACAAATATTGTATGAGACCCCTACTATGAGGACTTACAAGTAGACTAACATACAGAAGAAATGACTCCAACAGCTATACGGGTAGGGAGGGAGGGACAGGGTCCGTCATAGATTAGGTGATCAAAATTTGTTTGGGTGAAAGCTGTGACAGCACACAGTAGAAAGTAGATCAACTTAACTAGATTTTGCCATAAACTGAAAGCTCGTCTAATCTTACTACAATATTGAAAGAACAGAGTACTAGTGTAAGGGTCTGGAGACTATGCTCTTGGGGCATATCAGGGCAAATGATATAACTAGCCTATTGCCAAGAAAGTCTTCTGCACTCCCTATTGGTGAATGTTGTCTGGGGTCTTAAAAGCTAACAGGCTGCTGTCTAGGGTGCCTCAAATGGCCCATACTCATCCGGAACAGATGATCACCAAGCACAACAAAGACATGAGTGAAAAAGAATTTAGGACACAGAGGAACCCCTGTGAATGGGCAACTGTATCAACACTTGACCAGAAGAACCAGATGGTGCCTAGCTACCACCAATGATAGCCACGATGGGGCACACAATGTTGAGTCCCTGTGGCAACATGATGAAAAGAGGGGTATAGCTCAAGAACTCTACTAAAAGACCACAACTGATGGTCCAATATTCTCTTGGTTTCCCTGGGAGCGTTTTGTCCAGACTTACTGCTGCCCCTGTCCAGAAAACGCTACTGAAGTCAGCTCTTCAAAATAAATGGACTGGACTTGGGAACATAATGTGACTATCTGGTGTGTCTACTATCCATTTATAGGATGAGAGTGAAGAGACTGGAGAAGTGGGGGCAGGAGACTGTTAAGAGGACATGCCAAGTATATAATGAAAAGGATTAATGTGGTATCATGGGACAAGGACAGTAGAAGTAGCTACAGATAGACAGGGATGCAAAACTGATTTTGATTGTATAGTTTCACTTAATCAGAATTAAAAAAAGAAAACAGATACATGCACACCAATGTTCCCTGCATCACTGTTCTCAGCAGCAAAAAGTTGGTAACAACCTAGGTGCCCTGAAGGAAAAATGGATTAACAATCTATGTTATATTCACACAACTGAAAATTACACAATGGTAAAACTAACAATAAATTTGGGAAACACCTCATTCAATGTAAGACTCTGGGAGGCATTACACCAAGGAAAATTTGTAAGATTCACAAGGACAAATAGTGTATTAGGCCACTATTACAAGAATTCAAGAATGGGTTTAAACACAGAAGAAAACATTCTCTGTTGGTTATTGGTTTGGAAGTTGGGAGGGAGAATACTGCTTCCTAAGCAGGTAATCAACAAAAATTATTTTAAGCGAGGGATGAGATGACACACAACAGAAGTCTGCATAAATGAACCAGATCCAAAGCTTGTAAGTATTCTAAACAAAATCAAACACTTCTGGGGACAGCGAGCCAGGGTCAGGGGTCTAGGGACCATTGCTTCAGGGGACCTCTCAACCAATTGGTGTAACAAAGGTTTTTAAGCAAATGTTCTGCATCCCACTTTGATGGAATGTTGTCTCAAATTTGAAAAGCTAGCAATGGAACATCTAAGAAGTGTTAATTGGTCTCAACCCACTTGGAGCAAAGGAGAAAAAAGAGCATAATGACAAGAGGAAAAGTGAAAGCCCAAGAGATGGAAAGACAACATATATCAGAGACTACAATAACATGAGATCAGAAGAACTAGATGGTGCCTGACTTTAATCAAAGACTACCTTTATATGAAACTCAACAAAGAGTCTCTGATGGACCAGGAAAAATGTGGAATGTAAAACTCAAACTCTGGTAAAAAAAAAAAAAAAAAAAAAAAAACCAGACTTGATGGTCTGAGAGACTAGAGGGTCCCTGGAAAGCATGGCCCCTGGACTCTCTTTTAACCCAAACTGAAACCATTCAAAATCCAACTCTTCAGACAAAGATTGAACTGGTGTATAAAACCAAGAAGTGTGTGCTTCTTGGTTTGGGCACATACAGGACACTAACTGGTTAGCTTCTGTTCAGAGGCAAGAGGGAATGTTGGAGGGATTAAATGGACATAAAGATCTGGTTAAACGGACATAAGAAATATGGATTGGAGGGTAGGAGTATTTGTCACAATGTGGGAAGTGTAGATAGGGCAAAGTGTTCACAAGATTTTGTATGACAAATTATAATTACAGTCTTTCACTTAAAACACAATGAAAAAGTAAAAATTTATAACAAAAAATACACTTCAAAGGACACCAATCAAGAAAGTGAGAAGATAACCTGCAAATGGGAAGAAGTATTTGCAAGTCATGTCTTTGATAAGTGATACAAAAAGTACTTAAAGGACTGCTGTTACACAACAATAAAAAGCCAAGTCCATTTTAAAATGGGCAAACGATGTAAGTAGAGATTTCTTTAATGAAGATATACAAATGTCCAATAAGTACTTAAAAACACGATCAGCATCATTAGTCATCATGGAAATTAAAATCAAAACCACAATAAGACACTGCTTCACATCCACTAGAATGACTATAATCAGACTAACAGATAAGAACATGTGTTGGTAGAATATGGAGAAACTGGTACACTCATACATTGCTGGTAAGATTGTAAAATTAAGCAGCCACTTTGGAAAATAAAGTGCACTCGTATGTGTACATTTAAAAGAATTAAAAAAAAATACGTCCACACAAAATTTAAAACAAATGTTTGTAACAGCCAAAAAGTGAAATCAATGCAAATGTGCATCAGATGATGAATGGAGACACAAAATATGGTGTAGTCCTACAGTGAAATATTATTCACTCTTAAAAAGGAATGATGCATGAACCTTGAAAGAATCCAGCCATAAAAATCCACATATTATGTAATCTATTTATATGTGGAATGTCTATAATAGGCAGCTCCATTGAGACAGAAAGTAAACTAGTGATTGTCAGGGGCCGCATGGAGAAGAAAATGGGGAATTATTGCTAATAGGTACAAGATTTCCTTTGAGTATGATGAAAATGTACAAAATTTGATAGTGGTAATGGTTTCCCACATTGTAACAATGCTAACAAACATCAAAACTGTACAATTTAAAGGAATGAATTCTATTATGTGTTAATTAAATCTTGACGATGCCATTAAAAAAATAAAGAAGCAATATTTGATGATACATTTTCTTAGAATTTTCCCAAGCTGCAAATGATACACACAAATTCAAGAGTTACTGCAAGCACCAAAGAGGATTAAACACACATATGTGCATGTGTGCACACACGCACACACACACACATGCACACTCACACACACACATACACACAGGGCAGTATTTTGGTCAAATTGTTGAACACCGAAGATGATTGAACACCTGTTCAAAAGCACCTGAGAAATAAAGGACACATCCCTTTGAAAGAAGTGATAATAACTTCAACAAGTAACTTTTCAAGGCAAGCAATGGAATCTGAATGACCTTGAAGTGACATCTATAAAGCAGGGAAGGGAAGTAACTGTCAATCTAGAAGTAGGCAAGTGAAGAGATCATTTTTAAATGAACAAAAAATAAATATCTTAGACAAAAATAATTAAAATGTACTCAATAGGAAAATAACATTTCTAAATGCTTGTACACTTAATGCACTAATTTTAAGCTATAAAAATTCAAAAGTGACAGAACTAAACAGAGGAATATTTATGTTCATAATGGAAACTGAATATTTTAATATACATCTCTCAGGAAGTGATAGAAACCACGACATACAAAGAGATATATAAGAGGTCTGAGCAACACAACTATAAAAACTGACTTAAAGAGAACATTACATGCAACTGCAAAACATAATTTTTTCAAGCCTTAAAATGGGAGAAAGCATATGGAAAATTGTGTGTGTGTATATGTATGATAAAAAAGTCCTATCGGTTATATAAGGGAATTGTATTTTTCTTAGAAGGACAATCAACATAAAATTGGAAAATATGTGAGCACATATTCCACAAATAGAAGTAGCAAAATGCCAATAAGCAAATGGAAACTATACAATTTTTTAGGTGTCAGGAAAATACAAATTAATATCACAATGAGGTTTCACTATACACGCCCTAGAATGGCTAAAGTTAAAAAAAAGAAAAGATACTCAAATGCACTTGGCTGGCTGACATTAAAAACACCATTTTAAAGGTAAGTATTATGCAGAATGTGAAGTAACTGAAACATTACTGGCAGAGTTCACATTGTGGCTACTAGGTACCTTCAAGTAGATTCTGGGAAATTTTTTGAATCTTTATTTAGGGAATTTTCTGGAGCATTTGAAGACTGTTTCTTTAAATGATTTTATGGTCTGTTGCCTGCATGTTATCTAGATGTTATTTGATTTCTCTGATAATGGATCTAAGAGAATTGTTGATCACAGCTGACTCTAATACTGTAGTGATTTGCCCCAGGTGGACTTCCAAGGGTGGAAGACTTTGCTTATTGAGTAGCAAAGAGGATGCTCTGTTTATGGAGAAACTGGAGCTGCCAGCCAATCTTAAAATATGAGTGAGAGAAAAGAAGTTTTTCAAGAGAGATTTCCAGAGAGAAAATATAAGCCTCTCAGCCTTAAAAAAAGTAAACCTTAAATGTAAAAGTAAACTGCACTTCTACGCAGGGAGCTGTCCGCGTGCTGAATTGGGAGCTGGAAGCTGTCCAACAGGCTGGCCTGAACAGGTAGTGTGGAACAGCAGAGTTCACCTGCCCCCTTATAATGAAAGTATGTTACCGTTACTGACCGTTTGCAGAAGTTGCAGTTGTGTTACAATGTAGCAGCAGAAGCAGAGGTCAAACGTTCGCTGGATTGTTTTTGAGAGGAGGGGATTAGTCCGATACCGTTGCCCAGTCAAATACGTTAGGTCCCAAGGCTTCTCAGGTATTCAATGCTCCGTAAAAAGTATCATCCAGGCCTTAGTTCTGAGAGGGAAATGAGGAGACGTCTGTTCACTCTGCCATCCTGTAACCTCACGTGGTCTTTAGGAATGACTACCTCTTAATCCATGTACAAGTTTCTCATGAATACATTAACTGTTCCAGAATTCCCATTCTCTGCATGCTGTCCACAGTTTGTTAAGATCCACACAGTTGAATGCCTTTGTATAGCCAACAAAACACAAGTAAACATCTTTCTGATATGCTGTTCTTTCAGTCAAGGTCTGTCTGACTCCAGTAACGACACCCCTGGTTCCATGTCCTCTTCTGAATTCAGCATGAATTTCTGAAAGTTTCCTGTCAATACAAGTATACTGATGCAGCCACTTTTGAATGATCTTCAGTAGAATTTTACTTGAGTGGAATATTAATGATAGTATTTGGTACTTTCTGCGGTCAGATTACCTTTCTTGAGATTAGACATAAATACAAATCTCTTTTAGTCAGTTAACCAGACAGCTGACTTCCAAATTTTTTGGCATAGCTGAGTAAACACTTCTGGTGCCATATATATTTGTTGAAGCATCTCAGTTGATACTCCATCAGCTTTTGGAGACTTACTTTTCACAAATGTCTTCAATCAGCTTCAGCTTCATCCTTCAAGGTAATAGGCTCCTGATCATATGCTGTATTGAAATGGTTGAATGTCAACAAATTCCTTCTGGTATAATGATTCTGTGTATTCTTTACAATTTCTCTTCATGATTCCTGCATTGTTTAACTGTGAAATCTTTCACCATTGCAGCCCTAGACTTGAATTTTTCTTCAGTTCTTTCAGCTTGAGAAATGCAGAGCATGTTCTTTGCTTTTGGTTTTCTATCTCCAGGTTTTTGTACATGTCATTCATAATGCATTACTTTGTCTCATCAAGCAACCCTTTGAAACTTTCAGGTTTTTTCTTTCATCATCTTGTCCTTTTTCTTTAGCAACCAAGTGTTAAAGAGCAAGTTTCAGAGTCTCTTTTGACATCCAATTTGGTCTTTTCCTTCTTTTCTGTCTTCTTAATGGTTTCTCGCTTTCTTTGTGTATGATGTTCCAGATGTCATTCCAAGATTCATCCAGTCTTCGAACATTAGTGTTCAATGAATCAAATCGGTTCTTGAAATGTTCTCTAAACTCAGTTGGACTATACTCAAGGTTATTTATTGGCTGTGGTGGACTTTTTCTAATTTTCTTCAGTTTCAATTTGAACTTGCATAAGAGCACTTGAATGTTTTGCAATTGGCCCCTGGATTTTTTCTGACTGATAATGAGAAATAGTGCCAATCTTAATGACATGGATGAAGTCAAGTTTTCATGCTGATGTGGCATGTTGCAAAATGAGGAGAAACAGGTGAAAACATTCATTAGTAATAGGAATGTAGAATGTGTAAAGTATGAATCCAGGAAAATTGGAAATAATGAAAAATGAATTAGAACACACAAACATTAATATCCTAGGCATGAGTGAGCAGCAAGAGACTGGTATTGGCCATTTTGAATTTGACAATCATATTCTGGGAGTGACAACTTGGAAAGGACTAGCATTGCATTCATTGTCAAAAGGAATATTTTAGTATATATTCTGAAGTACAATGCTATTAGTGATAGCACAATATCCACAGACCTACAAAGAATACCAGATAAAATGAGTATTATCCAAATTTACACTCTGAACACTAAGGTCAAAAGCGAAGAAATTGAAGATTTTTACCGGCTTCTGTTGTCTCAAACTTATTAAACATGCAATCAGGTGCATTGATAATTATTGGTGATTGGAATGCAAAAGTTGGAAATGAAGAAGGATTGGTAACTGGAAAATACATTGTTAGTGATGGAAACAGTGCCAGAGACTACATGATACAATTTTGCAAAACCAATGACTTCATTGCAAATACCTGTTTTCACCAACATAAATGGTGACAATACACAGGGATCTCACCAGAAGGAATATATAGGAATCAAATTGACTACTTTTGTGGAAAGAGATGATGTAAATAACATTACTGGAAAGAAGGTACAATTGATATGAAAACTCTTTGCTAATACTTACTAAAGCTGTATATATGCACCCCTTATTACATAGAACCTATTCCTAGGAATATATTCAATATAAGAACACTTATAAGTGCAAAAAAGACATGTGTATGACTCTGCAAACATTATTAATAATAATCTCAAAATACAATGGTTAAACAGTACTCCTTTCATAGAATAATATGTTGTATCTCAGTGAGATGAACAAACTACTGCTAGAGTCAATAACACAGATGAAACCTGTAGACATTATATTGAATAAAATATCAGATGCAACAAAATCCAACTGTGAAATTTCAAAATAGGAAAAATTAATACCTGCATTATACATATACATTACTTGAATAATAGAATTGAGAAAATAGTTTATTTTTGAAGTTTACAACTGTAAGGGGACTTGAGGTGACTTCTGTAGTGTGAGTAATATTCTGTAGTTTGATAAATGTAGTGTTTATACAGATGCATTTGCTTTGTAATACTACGTCAAAGCATAGTGAGGATTTGTATATATCGTCTCCAATACAGTGTTTATCAATGATACACCCTTAAAATTTTATGTACCACTTAAAAATTTTCAACATCCAGTCTGTCAAATAAGTTCTCAAACTTGCCACCATGCACTTACTTCAGTAGCATTATACAACTTGGTATGGTTCCATAACCTTGGTATATCAGTGTTTCACAGTTGTGTTTGTGTTGCCATGTGGTGGTATCTTTCTGAGTGGTGTTCATTTCTGTTGTTGCATTTTTTTTGTGTGTGCTGTCAACAGAATGTTGGGGCTTGAATTAGTGCAATAAACTAACATTAACTTTCTTGTTAAACTTTCAAGACTGGAAGTGAATTCAGGGACATGTTAGTCTAATTTTATGGGAATAACATCATGAAGAAAACAGCGATGTACAAATGGATGAAACATTTTTTCTGAGGAGAGAGAAAGCATCACAGATAGAGAGAAATCAGGATGGCTAATAATGAGCAGAACTGACAAAAACATTGCAAAAATTCATCAAAATGTGCTTCAAACTTGTCAACTGACTGTGAGAAAGATAGCAGACCAAGTAAACATTGAGAGAAAAACGGCTAGGAAAATCTTAACTGAGAATCTTGGCTTGAGAATGGTACATGAAAAATCATCCCAAAAGAGCTCACCAGCGAACAAATAAAGGAGAGCTGAAGTTTGCCAAGACCTTTTGGAGAGGCGAGAGATATATTGGGCTATGTTATCACTGATAATGAAACATGGGTGTAGTAATATAACTCTGAAACAAAGCGTCTAAATGCTCAGTGGAAGTCAACCAGTTCTCCACAACCAAAAACTTTCCATCAGTCCAAATCAAACGTCAAGAATATTGCTAAACTTTTGTGATATCAGAGGAATTGTTCACTATGAATTTGTGCTAAGTGACAAAGAGTTAATAAATTTTACTATTTGGAAGTGCTAGAAAGATTGCATGAAAAAGCTAGATGAAAACGACCTGAAGCTTTAAACAATAACTCAAGGCTCTTGCATAACAACAATGCACCAGCTCACATGGCACTGTATGTAAGGGAGTTTTTAGGTAGTACCAAATAACTGTATTGGGACACCGTGCCTACTCACCTAATCTGTCCCCCAGTGACTTTTTCTTTACCTGAAGATAAAGGAAATATTGTAAGGAAGACGTTTGGATGACATTCAGGACTTCAAAGGTAATATGATGACAGCTCTGACAGATATTCCAGAAAAAAAGTTCCAAAATTGCTCTGAAGGGTGGACTAGGCACTGCTGAGGATTCATAGCTTCCTGAGGGAGTACTTTGAATGACATCATAGTGATTCAGCAGCAAGTTATGTAGGGCTTTTTCCAGGATGAGTTCGGGAACTTAATTGTCAGACCACACTAATACCACCTCTACTGGGTATAGTGTGAAATCTTGAGGAACAGATTGGTATGGAGGCCACATATTTATAATTGTATTTTAGAAAGAAAATTAAAACTGTGGTGTGTAGAATGAACTGAAAGGTATAACTTTCTTCCTACAGGGGTTAGTTTTAAATTCACCTTTTTGTATGCTCTAGGATTTCCTTGTGAAGCCAGCAATGAGTTTTTGTCAGCTTGCAATAACTTAGTGACTTTTATTGTCAATGCCTTTTTGCCAAAGACCACCAGGAATTCCTGTAGTTAAACAATTTGTGTTTATTACTCAAAATAGAGAAGGAGAACATACACTGTAGGGAAAGTTGTGCATATCAGAAAGAGAATCTTAGAAATAGTCTAAGTCATGAGATTTCATTCTTAATTTGGGGTAAGTTGAAGCATATGGAGGCTCACTCTAGGCTGGTTGCTGTCAGAAAGCAAGGGAAATTTTATAACTGAATTATCTCCTTAAATGTTATCTACAGAGAGAGGACAAGAAAAACAGCAGTGACTTCCTGACTGAGGGAGAGAATATTTGGTGTTCTGCAGGTTGCTCGGTAACCTGATATTTACCTCAGTTTATTATAGTCCCAAAATGCCTTCATTTCCTCTAGATGTTCTGTGATATTGTACATATTCAACAAAAGAACAATATGACATAGCAAAAAGTTTATTATCAGTTTGAAATAACATTGAAGCCTAACTGATCCCGCCAGATCAATTTGTATGTGTAATTATAATGTTTTAACATTGAGATTGGGCTGTAAGGTAGAATTAGTTTCCAAATATTGGGGCTACTTTTTTTCTTTTTCAGACTCAAGGCTGTTCCCTACAGGTTCCTAGTTTTCCTTGCATTACAATAATGTGTCTAATTCAATAATGAATAACAATAAGCTTGTATGATTAGCAGTACAAGGAAGGTGGAAAAGAGTTTAGGGAAAAATCAGTCTCATTATTATGAATATATCAAGTCATAATAACAGATATATCTTTATCATATATCTATAGGTATAATAGCGAATAAATAATACTCTCTACAGTCTCAAACCTTCATAAAAAAAGGTGTCAACATTTTGTTTCCAAAGAAAATATATTAAATCTTTGCAAATAAAGAAAGAATGGAGAGATGAACCAAAAGGAGGTTAGGCATAGACATAGCAGACTATGAGAACAGATATAATTTAAGCATAGAATAGTTTATCTAGTAAAACTGACCTTGGAATTAGGTCTCCCAAACTTATTGAAATATAGCAGAGCAATATAAAGGACTCAAATTTGCAGGACCATATGGCTTTGGACACACTAATCTGGTGATAATGTACGTGAACTAAATCAGAGGAATCTCTCCAACTGTTTGAATCTTTTAAATCTGAAATCTTAACAAGAATAAACAGAGGGCACATTAATAACTAAAAGTAAAGTTTTCCCTGCAGTAAAAGTGGTATTTTAAGGTCAGATTAAATACAATTTAGAAAAATTAGGTGATGATTTTGTAGAAAATATTTTTAACTCTAGTACAACAGCAAAATAAAATTAGTAATGTTTTATATTCCTGTCATTACTTAGCATAGTTTCTGGGCCTACATGATAATAACTTAAACTGAATGTGTCCAAAGCTTGAACACATTTTCACTAAAGAATTCAAAGAGGGGGGCAGAGTCAAGATGACAGATTAAGCACACGTCTCCTTATATCCCTCTGGAAACCAAGACCTGAAATGACAATCAAACAGAGCCTTCTGATCACCTGATCAGCCTCAGGACACGGCACAGAGCTGTTAATTGGGACTTCATACCACTCAGCGAAAAACCTCCTCTCTTTCGCTGACTCCAGCTCCTGGCTACCCCGGTTCTCACGGATGGAAGGTAAACGCACCAGTTTGACTTTTTTTTCCTCTGTCTCGGCCTGCGGGTGGAGCTGGGTCATGCCTGGTGGCTGGACTCAGATGCGCTGCTGGGGGGATAGACCGGCGAAATTCTCATATTCTGAGAGCAACGCTCGGTACTCTGTTAATCTAGACAATTTGAGCCTTTTGTATTGTAGCTGCTTCAGTGGGGTTTGTGCGGAAATCCGTCGTCAGGGTGCAGGACGCCATGTTGGTACTGAGATTTTAGAGGGACCTCGTTCTTAGCCTGGGAGCCAGTGCCTGCAAACGGGACAGCGCTTCTCCGTCAGAAAAGTAGTGATTTTGCACAGTGCTGCCTGCATTGGGGGCCCTGCAACAGAAGCAGAGGAATCACTACCTCTCGGCACTTTTAGCCCCTCTGTCTGCTGCCTGTGTAGAGAACGCCATTGTGGGTATGGTGGCCGCAGCTGGACCAAATTCTTACCTTGGGAGCCAGAGCCTACCCACAGGAAAGTGCTTTTCTATCACAAAACCAGTACTTGATGCAATGTTGTCTAAGGCTAGGCCCTTGTCAGCAGAGGCCAACAGGGCAGTAGCATTGCTGTATTCTGAATTAGTTTGTTATCAGCTGGGGTTGGATATAGTGGTGCTTACTTTGTCAGATGAGAAGAGGGACCTCTACACCTGAAAACCTAACTGACTTGTGAACTGGTCAGATACGCCTTGCTTTACATTTGAAGACAGCCTAGAGAAACATTTGCAATCCATCCTCATAGTACCTCTTCCAGCCTCTATATACTCACATGGGACGTAAAAAGCAGCAGAAAATTGTGGCATACAAGCAATCAATCATGGCTTCTGAAGGCTCCCAAACAAAGCAACAAAGGAGTTTTCCAGATGAAGAAACTTTTATGAGACCATCAGGAAGTGAAAACAAATTGATTATATAGAGAGCCCTTCTAGACCTTATACAAAATGCAGCAGAACAAAATGAAAAATTAAGCAAGTTGTTCGATCTGATGGAACACCAGTACTCTGAAAGCCAGCAGATCAAGAAGAAAATCAAAGACATAGAAATTTCCATGCAAAGCCAAGAAAACAGAATGGAACAAATGGAAAAAAGAATTTCTGACTTGGAAGACAGAGCAACTGATGCCAGCATCTATGAGCAGAAATCAGACAAAAGAAAAATGAAGAAACATTACGAAGCATGTGGGACTCTATTAAGAGGAATAACCTTCGTTTAATTGGAGTCCCAGAACAGGGTTAGACATCTGAGAACACAGAGAGTAGTGTTGCTGAACTGCTGAAAGAAAACTTCCCAGAAATGATGAAGGAAGAGAATATAGACATCTCAGATGCATATCGTACGCCACCCAATATAGATCTCAAAAGAAAGACTCCAAGACATATTATAATCAAGCTTAACAAAATGAAACATAAGCAGCAACTCTTAAAGGCAGCAAGACTCAAGGCAAAGCTAACATTCAGAAGGAAACCATGTAGGCTCTTGTCAGATTTCTCAGCAGAAACCATGATGGCACGGAGACAGTGGCACGACACATTCAAAGTCTTGAAGGAGAAGAATTTCCAACCAAGAATTATATACCCTGCAAAACTATCTTTCAAATACGAAAATTAAATTAAGACATTCCCAGATAAACAGAAACTCAGAGAATTTGTAAAAACCAAACCCAAACTACAAGAAATACTGAAAGAAGTCCTTGGCTTTGGCTTGTAAGAGTGAAGCCACTAACTTTATATTTTAGAATGAAACACTACTCAATACTCTACTCATTTAGGGAAGGCTCCAAAGTAAATTACAGCTTTGATTTGGAAAGAAGCAATCTAGTGATCATCATGAAAACTATGGCATCATCATAATAAAAAGAGGGATGTACTACAGTTGTTATAGTCCTTCCAGATGGAGAGGAAGATTACAAGACTGGTAGTAATTAAAATTGGGTTTAAAAATAGTTTATTAAGGGGGTTCATAGAGGCAGCTGTAGAGCACAACAAAGATGTATCATACCCTTTCAAGAAATCTAACACACGAGTCTCAACAGCTATAAAACCAGCTCTGAAAAAGGTGAAAAATCAACTCACAAAAAAGAGTGTCCCAGAACACACTAATAAGAACAACAGAGAAAACATCAACAAAAAAATAAACATATCACAATGGCAGCAGTGAACCCATACCTGTCAGTAATTACACTGAATGTGAATGGACTAAATGCTCCAGTAAAGAGACATCGAGTGTCATCTTGGATCAAAAGACACTACCCATCCATATGTTGTCTACAAGAAACTCACTTGAGACCTAAAGACAGGAATAAACTGAAAATTAAAGGATGGAAGAATATATATCAAGCTAACAATGAACAAAGAAGAGCAGGGGTGGCAATTCTAATCTCAGACAAAATCAATTTTAATGTCAAATCCACCATCGTGGACAAAGATGGACCCTATTTATTGCTGAAAGGTTCAGTACACAAGCAAGACTTCACTATATTAAATATTTATGCACCTAATGTCAGAGGACCTAAATATGTCGAAGAAACACTGACTAAGCTCAAAAGAGATTTAGATGACTCCACAATAATAGTGGGAGAATTTAACACTCCACTCTCATTACTAGACAGATCATCTAGAAAAAAGCTCAGTAGGGATACAGAAGACCTCATTGCCAAAATTAACCAACTAAACCTCATTGATATATACAGAACTTTCCACCCATTAGCAGACAACAACACCTTCTTCTCCAGTGCACATGGAACATTCTCCAGAATTGACCACGTGATAGGCCATAATGCAATGCTCAACAAAATCCATACCATTGAATTACTGCAAAGCATCTTCTCAGACCATAAAGCCATCAAAGTTGAAATCAATAGCAGAAAAAACATAGATAGAAAGTGGAATTCTTAGAAACTGAACAACATCTTGCTAAAAAAAAATGGGTTATACAGGAAATCAAGGATGAATTAAAGAAATTCATGGATTCCAATGAGAATGAAAACACTTCCTACCAGAACCTATGGAATATAGCCAAAGCAGTGCTCAGAGGTCTGTTTATCTCCATAAATGCACACATCGGGAAGGAAGAAAGAAACCAAATCAAGGAACTAACTCTACAGCTTGAGCAAGTAGAAAGAGAACAACAGAGGAACCCCTTGGGCACTGGAAGAAATGAGATCATAAAGATTAGAGCAGAGCTAAATGAATTAGAGAATAGAATAACAATTGAAAAAATTGAAAGGATCAAAAGCTGGTTTTTTGAAAAGATCAACAAAATTGATAAACCACTGGGGAAACTTACTGAATAAAATCAGAAAGGAAACAAATAACCCAAATTAGAAATGAGAGGGGAGTTGTCACCACAGATGCAACAGAAATCACAAATATCATAACACAATACTAAGAAAGACTGTACTCTAACAAATTTGAAACCCTAGGGGAAATGGACAAATTCCTTGACTCATACCGCCTACCCAAATTATCACAACGTGAAGCAGAACAACTTAATAAACCCATCACAAAGGAAGAGATTGTAAAGGTCATCCAAGCACTGCCAACCAAAAAAAGTCCGGGCCCAGATGGCTTCACAGCAGAATTCTACCAAGCATTTAGAGAAGAGCTATCCCCAATACTATTGAAACTATTTCACAGTATAGAAAGGGATGGAGTACTCTCAAACTCATTCTATGAAGCTAGCATAACCCTGATACCTAAGCCAGGGAAAGATCCAACAAAGACAGAGAACTAAAGACCGGTATCACTCATCAACCTAGATGCAAAAATCTTCAACAAAATTCTTGCCAACAGAATACAACAACATATCAACAAAATAATCCATCATGACCAAGTGGGATTCATAGCAGGGATGCAAGGCTAGTTCAACATCAGGAAAACAATTAATGTGATTAACCACATAAATAACACAAAAGACGAAGATCATCTGATTTTGTCCATTGATGCTAAAAAGGCATTTGATAAAGTCCAACACCCATTCATGCTAAAAACTCTTAGCAAAATGGGCATAGATGGCAAATTTCTCAACACAATAAGGACCGTTTATACAAAGCCAATTGCCCACATCTTCCTGAATGGAGAGAGCCTGAAAGACTTTCCCCTGAGATCAGGAACTAGACAAGGATGCCCACTCTCACCTCTCCTATTCAACATTGTGCTAGAAGTTCTAGCCAGAGCAATTCAACAAGACGAAGAAATAAAGGGCATCTGCATCGGCAAAGAGGAAGTTAAAATCTCCCTGTTCGCAGATGATATGATTGTATATGCGGAGAACCCCAAAGAATCTATAAGGAAGCTACTCAAACTGATAGAAGAGTTCGGCAAAGTCTCAGGATACAAGATAAACATAAGTAAATCAGTAGGTTTCCTTTATACCATCAACGAGACTGTTAAGGAGGAAATTATTAAATCAATACCATATACGATAGCCCCTAAGAAGATAAAGTACCTAGGAATTAATCTAACCAGAGAAACAACAGACTTTACAAAGAGAACTACAAGCCCTTACTACAACAAACTAAAAGAGACTTAGCCAAAAGAGACTTAGATAAATGGAAAAACCTACCCTGCTCATGGATAGGAAGACTTAACATTGTGAAAATGTCTATTTTACCCAAAGCAATTTATTTATATAATGCAATCCCAATACAAGTTCCAGCATCATTTTTTAATGAGATGTAGAAACAAATCACCAATTTTGTTTGGAAAGGGACGAGGCCCCGGATAAGCAAGGTACTACTAAAGAAGAAGAACACACTGGGAGGCCTATCATTACCCGACCTAAGAACATATTACACTGCCACAGTGGTCAAAACAGCCTGGTACTGGTACAAGAACAGACAGATGGATCAATGGAACAGAATTGAGACCCTAGAGATGACGCCATCTGCCTATGAACAGGTGATATTCGACAAAGGCCCTAAGACATTAAACTGGGGCAAAAACAGTATCTTCAACAAATGGTGCTGACAAAATTGGTTATCCATCTGCAATAAACTGAATCAGATCCATATCTTACACCTTATACAAAAACCAATTCCAACTGGATAAAAGACCTAAATATCAAACCTAAAACGATAAAGCTCATCCAAGAAAAGGTAGGAACAACAATTGAAGCTTTAATACACAATGAGGACAGACTCCAAAATCTGTCAAAGAAACCTCAATCTACAGAAGAGAAAATAGATAAATGGGAACTATTAAGAATCAAACACTTTTGCTCATCCAACGACTTTATTAATAGAATTAAAAGAACACCCACAGAATGGGAAAAAATATTTGACAGCTCTGTCAGACCGACGCCTTATCTCCATAATCTATAAGATACTACAAAATATCAAGAAGAAAAAGATAAACCATCCAATTAAGCGATGGGCAAACGAGATAGACAGACACTTCACTAAAGAGGATATCCGAGTAGCCAAAAAACACATGTGGATATGTTCATGATCTTTAGTTATTAAAGAAATTCAAATCAAGACAACAATGAGATACCATCTCACCCCAACAAGATTGGCCATGATCCAGAAAACACAAAACAACAAATGCTGAAGAGGCTGTGGAGAAAGTGGAACCCTCCTACGCTGTTGGTGGGGTTGCAAAATGGTCCAGCCTCTTTGGAAGGCAATCTGGTGCTTCCTTAAAAAAAATGGATATTGATATACCATTTGACCCAGTAATTCCACTACTTGGAATACATCCTACAGATTCAAGGCCTTTCACACCAACGGACACATGCACCAGAATGTTTACCGCAGCACAGTCCACGATAGCAAAAAGGTGGAATCAACCCAGATGCCCAACAGTAGAAGAATGGATAGGTAAACTGTGGTACATATACTCAATGGAGCACTACACAATGATAAAGAATAACGATGATTCCAGGAAACATCTCCTAACCTGGTTTCAACTGGAAGACATCATGTTGAGTGAAAGTAGTCAGCGACAAAAGGACAAATACTGTATGAGACCTCTACGATAAGATCTCAAAAACAGACTTGTGTATAGAAGAAAAGACTCTTTGACAGCTGCAAGGGAGGGGAGGGAGGGAGGGTGAGGGGGGGAGGGTTTAGTTTAGATAGTTACTAGAATTCTAGTTGGGAGAAAGCGGTGACAGCACACTAGGAACAAGAACATTAAGTGGACTTCAGCATAACTTGAGTACGCCTTCCATCTTAACTCAATACTGCAAGGATAGAGTAGCTGGGGTGGGGGGCGGGGGACCATGCTCTTAGGCGAATTCCAGGCCAATTGGCACAACTAGCGTTTTGCTAAGAGAGCTCTCTGCACCCCACATTGGTGAGTGGTGTCTAGGGTCTTAAAAGCTGCCAAGCTGCCATCCGAGGACACAGCAAATGGTCCCAACTCAATAGGAATGATGCTCACTGAGGACCAAAATGACATGTGGTAAAGACAACCGAGAAGATGGAGAGACCCACAAGAGTGAGTGTCTACATTGACTTGGGACCGGGAGAACTGGATGGTGCCCGGCCACCACCAGTGATAGCCACAATGGAGCTCACAGAGAGGAGCCTCACTGGCAACACAAGAATAAAGAGGTGCATCATGAGATCTCCACTAAAAGACCTCAATTGATGGTCCAGCGGTTTGGGGGTTCCTCAGAGAGCATGGCCCCCTGCCCTGATGCTGCCCTTTCCCATAAATTATAACAAAGGTCCACTCTTTGGGCAGGAATGGATTGGACTTGGCAAGGCAGAGTGACCATATATTGGAAGCACTTTATGGTTCTATACATCTATAGGATATCATCTTGCTGACCTCTGGCTGGAGGAAGGGGAGTGGACGGACAGGAGGGGAAAGGAGACTGTTGGGAGGATGAGACATGTATGGAGCAGAGAGGAATAGTGTGCTGTCACCAGAAAGGGAGAGCAGTGGAAGCTGCATACAGGGGGGCATGTAAATTTATATGTGAATGTACATTTTCACTCAGTTATGTTAAATAAAAATTAAAAAAAAAAAGAATTCAAAGAAAAAAAAACTTGCGGGCATCTTTCTTTAAGGTTAATGGATATAATGCCAATACTTCAGCCTTTGCTAGATTATAAATTTCCCTTTATATCCTTTAAATTTCATTTATTCCGGCAAAGGGCCATTGATTACTGGTGGTGGTGGAGGTTGTTACTGTTGTTAGGTGCTGTCCAGCAGATTCTGACTCACAGTGACCCTCTGTAAAATAGGCCAAAACAGTGGCAGGCCCTGTGCAGTTCTCACAATAATAGCTGAACTTGAACTTATTGTAGCAGCCACTGTATCAGACTATCTCTTTGAGGATCTTCCTCTATTTGCTGGCTCTGAAATTAACTAAGACTAATGTGTTTCTTTAAGAATTGGTCTTTCCTGATACCATGTTCAAAGCATGTGAGACTGAGTCTCGCCATACTTACTCTAAGGAGCATTCTGGCTGTACGTCCTCCAAGACAGGTTAATTTACTCTTCTGGTAGTCCATAATAAATTCAACATTTTTTGCCAACATCATAATTCAAAGTCATTGATTATTCACTATCCAACATCTGCATGTATATGAGGTGATTTAAAATATCAGGACTTGTGAAAGGCACACATTAGTCCTCGAGATGACATATTTGCTTTTTAACACTTTAAAGAAATCTTTTGATGCAGATTTGTCTAAACGTAATGTGTTGCTTGACTTCTTAACTACATGGTTCTGTAAGCATTGATTGTGGATCCAAGTAAAATTAAATCCTTGACAACTTTAATCTTTTCCTCAATTATCACAATGTTGCTTATTGGTCCAATTGTGAGGATTTTTGTTTTCTTTATGATGAGGTCTAATCTGTACTGAAGGCTGTTTTTTTTTTTTTTTTTTTAATTTCATTAGTAAGTGCTTCAAGTCTTGTTTGCTTACAGCATGCAAGGCTGTGTCATCTGCATAATGCAAGCTGTTAATGAGTCTTTCTTCAATCCTGATCCTTCTATTTTCTTCATACAGCTCAGCCTTTGTATCACTTGCTCAGCATACAGATTGAGTAATTATGATGAAAGATACAGTACAGATATGCACCTTTTCTAATTTTAAACACCACACTATCCTCTTACTCTTTTCCAGTGACAGTTACTTGGTCTAGGTACATATTCTGCATGAGCACAATTAAGTGTTCTCGAATTCCCATTCTCCACAATGTCATCCTTAATTTGTTACGACCCACACGGTCCAATGGCTTTGCATAGTCAACAAAACTCAGACAAACATCTTTCTGGTATTCTCTGTTTTCAGCCAAGATCCATCTGACATTAGCAATAATATTCTTTTTATGTAGTATCTTCTGAATCCATCTTGAATTGGCAGTTCCTTTTACAAGTACCGCTGCAACAGTTTTTGAATTATCTTCAGTAAAACTTTACTTATGTGTGATACTAACAATATTGTTCCATAATTTATGCAATCTGTTGGATCATCTTTCTTTGAAATGGGCACAAGTATGGAATTCTTCCTTTTGATTTGTCAGATGGTATCTTCCAAATTTCTTGGCATAGAAGAGTTAACATCTTCAGTGCTTCAATTGTTAGTTGAAATACCTTAATTGGTATTCCATCAATTTCTAGAATCTTGGGGGTTTTTTTGGCCAATACCTTCAGTGCAGGTTAGACTTCTTTCAAAACTGTCAATTGTTTACCATGTACTAACTCCTGAAATGGTTGGATAGACCAAATTTTGTTAGTACAGTAACTCTGTGCATTCATTCCATCTTCTCTTGATGTTTCCTGCATTCTTCAATATTTTACCTGTAGAATCTTTTAAATGTTGCAACTTGAGGTTTACATTTATTCTTTAAATCCTGGGCCTGTTTTTCTCTTTTGGTTTTCTGGCTCTTGGTCTTTGTACCTGCATTATAGTATTTTATTTTGTCACGTTACGCCATCTTTTGACATCTTCTGCTTAGCTTTTTTATGTCATCCCTGCTTCCCTTGACTTTAGCTACTGTACATGAAAGAGCAAGTTTCCATCTCTTCTGACATACTTTTTGGTCTTTTCTCTCGTTCCTGTTTTTTTAATGACCTTTTTCTTTCTTCACGTGTGATGTTCTTGATGTCATTCCAACTCATCTAGTTTTCAGCCATTAATGTTCTGTGTGTCAAATCTATTCCTGATACAGTCTCTAAATTCAAGTGAGACATACTCAAGGTCGTAATTTTGCTTTTTGTAAACTTGTTTTAATTTTCTTTAGCTTCACCTTGAACTTACAGACGAGAAATTGCCTCCTAGCCTTAATCTGTTGATACTCAGCTTTTCCGTTGTCTCTTTCCACAGATGTAGTTGTTTTGATTCCTGTGCATTCCACCCAGTGACATCCACAAGTAATGGAATTGTTCATGTGGCCTCAAAACGTTTATAAAATGTATTTGCAAGGAATAAGTTCATGGTCTTAGAAGATCCTATCATGCCATCTCTGTCATTGCTTCTATCACCAATGTAGCATTTTCAAACTACTAATTCTTCTTTGTTTCCAACTTTCTCATTCCAATCAACAGTAATTATTAATGCATTTTGATTGTATATTTGATCAGTGTCAGACTCCAGAAGTTGGTAAAACCTTCAATTTCTTCATCTTTGGCGTTAGTGATTGGTGAGAAAACTTGAAAAATAGATATATTAGCTGGTCTCTCTTATGGACATGTGGATATTATCCTATCACTGATAGAATTGTATTCAGTATAGAGTTTGAAATGCCCATTTTGACAGTGAATGGGATGTTGTTTTTCCTCAGTTTGTCATCCCTGACATATTAGACTATGTAATTATCTGATTAAAAATTGCCAGTATCAGTCTGCTTCAGTTTATCAATGCCTGGGATATCAATCCTTTGCCTTTCTTTTCACTTTTGATCACTTCAGATCTCTCAGTTTTACACTTCATATATTCTGTGTTCTGTTTATCAATGGCTATTTGCAGTGGTTTCTTCTCATTTTGACTTTTGCCATGTCAGCAAATGAAGGTTCTGAAGGATTTACTCCATACAGGTCATAACAATCAGCACTAGTTTGAGCAGGAAACATTTGCCACATATTTTGAATGCCTTCCAACCTGAAAAGGCTCATGTTCTAGTACTATATGAGACAGCGTTCTGTTGCTACTCCTAAAATGTTCAATGATCCATTTTTTTTCAGAATATACTTCCCCAGTCTGTCTCAGTCTGGAAGCTATGCTGAAACCTGGCTACCATGAGTGACCCTGCTAGTATTGAAATACTGGTGACATAATTTCCAGTATCATTGCAATGTGCAAGTCACTATGGTATGACAAACTGGCACACAACTAGTAGTCATCATTGATACAAGGTATATATTAAAACAGAACATTTCCAAACATCTTATCTGTATATAAGCTAATTTTAAACCCAGGTCACTAATTACAGCCTTGGTTACCAAGCGAGTGAGGCAGACATTGAAAAATGCCAACACCAGACTGCGAAAAGATTGATGTAGTCAACATCTTAGTTTTAAATCTGCTAAATTCAATTGGTTCCATCTTTATAGGAAAAGACTTTTAGCACCATTGTTATAGGGATGGAACGTATTAGGGAAAACACATGAATCAAAGAATTGAATTGGTTAGGCACAGTTAATGATATATATCTTTGTAAACTATTTTAAACTGGAAATAGAATAAATGGAAATGTTGGGTATATTATTTATATTTTTATTATGTTGTATTTTAGCAGACACTCTGTGGTGCAAATGGCTGTTAACTGAGAGATTGATGATTTGAGTCTGCTCATGTATCTCAGAAAAAGGACTTTGTCATCTGCTTCCCAGAAAATCAGTCATTAAAAACCTTTTGATGCACTGTTTTCCTCTAACATATATGGGTCCACACTGATTCAGAGTCAACTCAATAGTAAGTAATTTATTTTTAGTTTACCAAGGTCTAATTTTATCAATGAATTGATGATTTCAAAATAAAATACTACAGAAGACAGATATAGCAATGTGCAACTGATTGAAAAGTGTCTTCGCAAAAGATACATCTACCTGACTTTACTTGGAAAAAGTATCACTGACACTATTATTAAGATAAGAATCTCAAAATGAGATTATCTTGGATTGATGCAAGATTTAAATTTAATGGCAAGTTCCTAGAAGAGACAGAAAAGGAGAGATATAAGGAGGACGGCTACGTAAAGATGCAATCAGGTTGCTATAAGACATGGAACACCAGGAGCAATCCAAAGAAAGAAGTAAGGAAGTAAAGACCCTTCTCCCCAGAATCTTCAGAAGATGTGGCCCTGCTGAAATCTTGTACTTTACTTATGTGATTCAGAATCGTAGGAAAATAAAATTATGCTTTTTAAGTCTCCAGGTTTGTGATAAATTCACGTAGTCCTCATAGGAAATGAATAAATCTGATATCCCCATTCATTTCTTTCTTCCTTATTTATTAAAGTTAGGAAAGCCAGGTGACAATACTTGGCACTCTTTCTTAATACCTACACTTGCACTTTTGGTGATCTCATTCTCTGTTACACCTTTAAGTACTACTTCTATGCTATTGATTCTTAAATTTCATCTCTAGCCAAAACCTCTCACCTTAACTCCAGATTTATATATTCAAAGACCTATTAACAATTTCTGTTTAAAATTTAACAAATATCTCGAGGTCAATGTGTCCAAAACTGAGTTCCTGATCTCATACAAACCACCCATATCCTCTCCTTTATCTTTTGATAGTGACTCCATTTTTTCAAACAAAAATTCTTTGAATCATTCTCTCCCTTAAAGAATCTACCAAAAATTTCTGAAGGTTCCACCTTCCATATGTATCTTAACACTATCATTTTTTTACCATTTTCACTCTGATTAAGTCACTTGCATTTTTTTATCTGAATATATTGTAATAACCTCCTGGCTCATCTCTCTTTGCCTCTATCCACACTGTAACTCAAATAAATCCCCCAGCATGATACTTTTATGTCATCAGATTTAGTTGACACTCTTCAATGGATGGAAACCATGATGGCATATCGGATTAAGTGCTACATGTGCTAACCAAAAGGTCAACAGTTCAAATCCACCAGCTGCTCCTTGGAAGTTCTATGGGGAGGCTCGACCTCTAGAGTTACTATGAGTCAGACCTGACTCGATGGCAGTGGGTTTTCCTCAATGGATTCATTTTTCACTTCATGTAAAATCTAAAATTCTTTTAATTTTCTCCAGTTTCCACATTCTTTAAGTCAAAACCTCATTAACATCTAATTTCATGTATACTCAACTTCCACAGCATCATTTCTGTTTGTTTGACCATTATGGGTATACCTTAATCACAGAGAATTAAAAAAAAAACAAATAAATAATGAATAAATAAATAAATAAACATTGTCACCTTTGCCTAAAAAAACTCTTTCTCTGATAAGCCCTTGGAAACCCTGGTTGCATAGTGGTTAACAGCTGAGGCTACTAACCAAAAGATCAGTAGTTCAAACCCACCAGGAGCTCTTTTAAACTCTATGAGGCAGTTCTACAATGTCCTTCAGGGTCACTATGAGTTGTAATTGAGTCTATGGCAACGGGTTCGGGTTAATAAGCCCCTGGCTAATGGCCCCATTATCTTTAAGAGTTGTTCAAATCTTACCATCTCAGGGAGGAAAATCTGGATTGCCCTACTTAATACTGGAAAGTTCCTTGCTCTTTACTCTAATTTTTTAGTTGATTTTTTCATCGTGTTTTAAGTGAAAGTCTACAATTTGAACCAGTTTCTCTTACAAAAACTTACACATACTTAATTATGTGACCCTAGCTCTTCTCCCTACACTGCGACAGTTTGCTATTCCCCTCAATCTGGTATTTTCTATATTCATTCAAACAGCTCCTGTCCCACTCTGTGTTCGTCTTTCACCTCTGGACAAGAGCTACCCAGTAAGTCTACTGTATCTAGTAAAGTTAAGAAGCGTACTCTTTACCAGTATCATTTAATATGTGGTAGACCAGTTCAATCTTCGTCTGAAGCACTGGCTTCCAGAATTGTTTCAGTTCGGGGCTAATAGAGAATCCTGAGACCATGTCTTGTCAGACCCTCCAGTCTGTCAGACCACTAAGTCTGGTCTTTTTACTGGATTTCAAGTTCTGCACCTCGCATTTCTCCTCCTTCCTTGCAGACTTTTTGTTGAGTTCCCTGTAAGGTCAGTCACTGGTGGTAGCTGGGCACCATCTAATTTTTCTGCTCTCGTGGTGATGTAGTCCCTGGTTTATGTGGCCGTTTCTGTCTCTTAGACTCACATTTCCCTTTTGTCTTTGATGTTCTTCATTCTCCTTTGCTCCATGTGGATTGAGATCAATTGATGCTTCTTAGATAGTCACTTGCTATCATTCAAGAGCCTAGACAACACTCACCAAAGTGGAATGCAGACTATTTTCTTATTGTTATGCCTTAGAAGAATCTGGAAGACATTATGTGAGTTAAATTACTTAGTTGCAAAAGGACAAATGTTGTATGAGACACTATAATGAGACTCAAGAAAATGTTTAAATACAGTATAAAACAGTCTTTCATGGTAGCAAGAACTGAGAGGGAGAGAGAGTAGTATTTGCTAATTATATAATAAACAAGAATTATTTTATATGAAGACAGGGACAATGAACAGTAGTAAAGAAGTCTAAACCAAAAGCTAGTAAGTTTTCTAAATCTAATCAAGCACTTGGAGGGTCAAAGTAGAAAGGATAGCGGTCTCCAGAAAACTTTTTTTCCCATCTTTGTAACCATGAAAGACTGTTTTCTACTGTATTTAAACATTTTCTTGAGCTTATAATAGTGATCTCATACAATACTTGTCCTTCTGTACCTAACCAAATTCTTCACTGCTCTACACCATTGCGTACTGTTCCATTGTGTGAACACGCCATATTTGTTTACCCATCATTCCACCAACAGGTACTTAAGTTAATTCCATCTTTTCGATATTGTGGAGAGTGCTATTATGAATTTTGGTGTGCATGTACCTATTTGTGTGCTAATTCCTATTTCTTTAAGATATATTCCAAGAAATGGGACTGCTGGATGGTATGGTATTTCCATTTTTAGCTTTTTGAGAAAACATCACTTCTGATTTCCAAAGGGTCCCATTTTATAATCTCATCAGTATTATAAAAGTGTTCCTTTCTCTTCACAACCTATCCACTACTTATTATTTTGTGTTTTGGGGATTAATGACAGCTTTGTTAGGGTGAGACGATATCTCTTTGTAGTTTTGATTTGGATTTCTCTAATGGATAAGGAGGGTAACAGCAAGAGATAAGGAGGATAACAGCATGAGGTAAGCAGGATAACAGCTTCAGGTGAGGAGGGTAAAGACAGAGTGAGCAGCCCCCACTTGGCTGTCAGTGGAGGCTTGTTTGTTTCTGTGATGCTGGAAGATATACCACTGGTATTTAGGTACTGGTATTTAGGGTCACCCATGGTAGGCAAGTTTCAGCTGAGCTTCCAGACTAAGATAGACTAGGAAAAAGGACCTGGAAGTCTACATCTGAAAATAATCAGCCAGAGAAAACCTTATGAATAGCAGCCCAACACTGTCAGATATAATACTGGAAAGTGAGCCCCCTGGTAGGAAGGCACTTGGAAGATGACTCAGAAAGAGCTTCCCCCTCAAAGTAGAGTCAATCTTAATGATGTGCATGGAGTAAGACTTTTGAGATCTTCATTCACTGATGTGGCATGACTCAAAATAAGAAGAAACAGCTGCAAACATCCATTAATAATTGGGACAAAGAACGTACAAATTATGAATTTAGGAAAATTGGAAATCATCAAAAATGAAACAGAACGCATAAACATTGATATCCTGGGCATTAGTGAAGTGAAATGGACCAGTTTGGGGCATTTTGAATCTGACAGTTGTATGGTATCCTGGGAGAATGAAAACTTGAAGAGGAACAGTGTTGTATTAATCACCAAAAAGAACATTTCAAGATCTGTCCTGAAGTACAATGCTGTCAGTGATAGGATGATATTCGTACACCTACAAAGAAGAACATTTAATACCACTATTATTCAAATTTACACACCAACCACTAAGGCCAAAGATAAAGAGGTTGAAGATTTTTACCAGCTGCTACATTCTGAAATTAATAAAACATGCAGTCGGGTGGCATTAATAATTACTGTTCACCAGGATGCAAAAGTTGGAAACAAAGAAGAAGGATCGGTAGTTGGAAAATATAGCCTTGGTGATAGAAATAATGCCAGAGATTACATGATAGAATTTTGCAAGACTAAAGACTTTTTCATTGCAAATACCTTTTTAACCAACCCAAATGGTGACTGTAAACATAAACATGGACCTCACCAGATGGCATACACAGGATCCAAACTGACTACATCTATGAAAAAAGACTGTGGAAGAGATCCATATCAGCAGTCAGAACAAGACTGGGTGCTGATTGTGTCACAGATCATCAAGTGCTCATATGCAAATTCAAATAATTGAAACTGAAGAAAATTAGAACAAGTCCACAAGAGCCAACATAGGACCTTGAGTATATTCCTCCTGGTTTTAAAGACCATCTCAAAAGCAAATTTTATGTACTGATCACCAGTGATCAAAGACCAGACAAATTGTGGAAAGATATTGAAAATATCATCCACGAAGAGAACAAGAGGTCATTAAAAAGACAGAAGAGAAAGAAAAGACCAATTTTGATGCCAGAAGAAACTCTGAAACTTGCTCTTGAACACTGAGCAGCTAAAGCAAAATGAAGGAATGGTGAAATAAAAGCACTTAAACAGAAAATACCAAAGAGCATTTCAAGAGGACAAAAGAAAGTATTATAATGACATGTGTAAAGAAATGGAAATGGAAAACCAGAAGGGAAGAATATGTTCTGTATTTCTCAAGATGAAAGAACTGAAAGAAAAATTCAAGCCTCGAGTTGTAGTGGTAAAAGAATCTACAGGGAAACTACTAAATAAGTCAAAGAGCATCAAAAGGAGATGGAAGGAATACACAGAAGCATTACACCAGGAAAAACTTGATGATGCTCAGGCATTTGAAGAGACAGCATGTGAACAGGAACCAATGGTACTGAAGAAGTTGAGGCTGCATTGAGGGTATTGGCAAAAACAAGGCTAAAGTAATTGACAGATTATCAATTGAGATACTTCAACAAACAGATACAGTGCTTGCTAATCTATGCCAAGAAATTTGGAGGACAACTACCTGGCCAACTGAGTGGAAGAGATCCATATTTATACCCATTCCAAGGAAAGGTGATACAACAAAATGTGGAAAATACTGAACAATATAGTTAATATCACACACAAGTAAAGTTTTGCTCAAGATCATTCAAAAGCAGCCATGACAGTATATTGACAAGGAACTGCCAGAAATTCAAGCTAGATTCAGAAGAGGATGTGGAACCAGGGTTATCATTGCTGGTGTCAGATAGTTCTTGGCTGAAAGCAGAGAATGAAGCCAAGTGCCGTCTTTGTGCTTCATTGACTACACAACTGTGTGGATCATATTAAATTATGGCTAATGTTGCAGAGGATGAGAATTCCAGAAAACCTAATTGTGCTCTTAGGAAATCTGTATATGGATCAAGAGGCAGTACTGCGAACAGAACACGGTACACTGCATGGTTTAAAGTCAGCAAAGGTGTGGGTCAGTGTTATATCCTTTCACCATACTTTTTCAATCTGTGTGCCTATCAAATAATCCGAGAAGCTGGATTTTACAAAGAAGAACAAGGTATCAGGATTGGAGGATGACTCATTAACAACTTGTGTTACGTAGATGACACTACCCTACTTGCTGGAGGTCAACATAATTTGAAACACTTAACTGATGAAGATCAAGGACCACAGTCTTCAATATGGATTACACCTCAACATCAAGAATACAAAAATCCTCACAACTGGACTTGTAAGCCACACTGTCACAAATGGAGAAAGGATTGAGGTTGTCGAAGATTTCATTTGACTTAAGTCCACAATCAACGCCCTTGGAAGCAGTAGTCAAAAAATCAAAAGATGCATTGCACTGGGAAAATCTGCTGCCAAGAACCTCTTTCAAATATTAAAAAAGGAAAGATGTCATCTTGAAGACTAAGATGCGCCTGACCCAAGCCATGGTATTTTCAATTGAGTCATATGCAAGTGAAAGCTGGACAGTGAACAAAGAAGACAAAAATTGATGACTTTGAACTGCGGTGTTGAAGAAGAATACTGAGTGTACCATGGACCACCAAAAGAACAAACAGATCTGTTCTGGAAGAAGTACAACAAGAATGCCCCTTGAAAGCAAAGCTGGCAAGACTCCGTCTTACATAATTTGTACATGTTGTCCAGAAGGACCAGACCCTAGAAAAGGACATCACACTTTATAGAGTGGAGAGTCAGTGAAAAAGAGGAAAACACTCAACAAGATGGACTGACTCAGTGGCTGCAACAATGGGCTTAAGCATGAAAAGGATTGTGGACATGGTGCAAGATGGGGCGGTGTTTCATTCTGTTCTTTATAGGGTTGCTATGAGTTGGGACCAATGCAACAGCACCTAACAACAACAACATAATGGGTAATGATCATGAGCAGTTCCTGAGGTATCTGTTATCCAATTGGATGTTTTCTTTTGTGGTAAAGTCTTTGGATAAGCTTAAATGTTTGTTTTGCAGAAGCTGCTAACTTTGTCCCGACTTTTTCATCCATGATCTTTAACATTTTTAGCTATTATGTTAGGTGTTTGATCCATTTTCAGTTAGTTTTTGTACATGGTGAGAGATATGGGTCTTGTTTCATGTTTGTACAGATGGATATCCAGTTATGTCAACACAGTTTGTCACCTACAGCAGTGGCCTGACAGCAGAGGCCAGCAGGGCAGTAGCCTTTCTGTATTTTGAGCTAGTTTATAACATATGGGGTTCAATATAGAGGTGCTTACTTTGACAGCTGGTAAGAGGGACCTATACAGCTGAAAACCTGACTGACTTTTGGAAGTTGTCAGATACTTTTTACTTCTCATTTTAAGAAGGCCTAGAGAAACAACTGGGGTCCATCCTCACAGCGTCTCTCCTAGTGTCTATTGAGTCACATGATGCCCCAAAAGCAACAAACTTGGCACCCAAAGGAAGCCACCTCAAAGCCTCCCAGATCAAGAAGCTTTTTCTGAAACTATCAGAAGGAGAGTACAAAATAATTATATATACAGACCTCCTAGACCTTATACAAAATGTGGCACAGCAAAATGAAAAGTTAAGCAAGCTGTTCAGTATGATGGAACACCAGTACTCTGAAATCCAACAGATCAAGAACAAAATCAAAAACACAGAAACTTCAGTTCAAACCCGAGAAAACAAAATGGAGCAAATGGAAAAGAGACTTTCTGAGTTGGAAGATGGAGCTACTGACTCCAGCATCTATGAGGAGAAATCAGAAAAAAGAAACAAGAAAAACAAAGAAGCATGTGGGACTCTATTAAGAAGAACAATTTATGATTAATTAGAGTTCCTGAACAGGGCAAGACACCTGAGAACACATAGAGTATTGTGGCTAAGCTGCTGAAGGAAAACTTCCCAGAAATTATGTAAGAAGAGAATATAGATATCCAAGATACGTATTGAGCACCACTCAATATAGATCTCAAAAGACAGACTTCAAGACATATTATAATCAAGCTTAACAAAATGAAACATAAGCAGCAACTCTTAAAGGCAGCAAGACTCAAAGCAAAGCTGAAACTTGGAGGAAAACCCTGTAGGCTTTTGTCAGATTTCTCAGCAAAAACAATGCTGGCATGGAGACTGTGGCATGACACCTTCAAAGCTTTGAAGAAGAGCTTCCAACCAAGAATTATATATCCTGCAAAACTATCTTTCAAATATTAAAATGACATTAAGACATTCCCAGATAAACAGAGACTCAGAGACCTTGTGAAAAACAAACCAAAGCTACAAGAAATATTGCAAGAAACTCTTGGCTTAGAAGAACAAAACTACTAACTTTATATTTTAGAAGGACACATCATCCAGAATCCTACTCAGTTAGGGAAGGCTGCAAACTCAATCAAGGCCCTAATAGTGAAAGAAATGATCCAGTGATCATATCATGAAAACTATGATGTCATCAGATTAAAAAGAGGGATGTACTACAGTCATTATAGTTCTTGCAGATGGAGAGGAAGTTGACAAGACTAGTAGTAATTAAATAAGTAAATCAGTAGGATTCCTTTATACTAATAAAGAGATCATTAAAGAAGAAATCACCAAATCAATACCATTCGCTATAGCCCTGAAGAAGATAAAATACCTATGAATAAACCTAAGTAGAGAAATAAGAGGTCTATATAAAGAGAACTACAAGACCTTGCTACTAGAAACTAGGATAGAGCTACATAAATGGAGAAACCTACTCTGCTCGTGGTTAGGAAGACTTAACATTGTGAAAATGTCTGTTTTACACAAAACAATCTACACATAGAACTCAGTCGCAATACAAATATCGGTAACATTTTTTAAAGAGATGGGAAACAAATTACGCACTTTGTTTAGAATGGGAAGAAACCCTGGATAAGCAAAGCACTACTGAACAAGAGAAACATAGTGGTAAGCCTCTCACTACGCAATGTTAGAAACTATTACACTGCCACAGTAGCCAAAACAGCCTGGTACTGGTACAAAAAGATACATATAGACCAATGGAATAGAATTGAGACCCCAGAGATGCCACCATTCTCTTATGAACAGCTGATATTTGACAAAGGCCCTATGATTCTCAACTTGGGTAAAAACAGCCTCTAACAAGTGAAGTTGACAAAACTGGATATCCATCTGCAAACAAATTGAAACAAGACCCATATCTAACACCTTACACAAAAGCCAACTCAAACTGTATAAATATCAAACCTGAAATGATAAAGATCATGCGAGAAAAAGTAGTCAACAATAGAAGTTTTAATACACAATGTAGACAGAGTTCAAAATCTGACAAACAACCCACAAGCAACAGAAGAGAAAATACATAAATAAGAACTATTAAGAATCAAACACTTATGCTCATCCAAAAGTTTTATCAAAAATTTAAAAGACCATCCACCAAATGGGAAAAAATATTTGGCAACTGCATGCCAGACAGATTCCTAATCTCCATAATCTACAAAGTACTGCAAAATATCAACAAGAAAACGGTAAAAAAAAGCAAAAAACAATTAAGCACTGGACAACGGAGCTGGCCAGACACTTCACTAAATAAGATATCCAGGCAGCCAAAAGACATACATGGAAACAATCACAATTATTAGCTATTAAAGAAATCCGAATCAAAACTACAGTGAGATACCACCTCACCCCAACATGGTTGGCCATGAACCAAAACACCAAATTAACAAATGCTGGAGAGGCTGTGGAGAAACTGGAACTCTCCTACACTGCTGGTTGGATTGCAAAATGTTACAACTTTGGAAAGCAGTTTGGTGCTTCCTTAAAAAGCTAGAAATAGATATAACATTTGACACAGTGATCTCATTGCTTGGAACATGTCCTACAGAATCCAGGACAGTCACACGAACACAGACATGCACACAAATGTTTACTGCAGCACAATCCACAACAGCAAAAAGACAGAATCAATCCAGATGCCCAACAATAGATGAATGGATTAAATAAACTATGGTATATATACTCGATGGAACACTATGCAGTGATAAAGAACAATGATGATTTTAGGAAGCATCTCATAACCTGGTTTCAATCGAACGACATTATGTTGAGTGAAATCAGTCAGTGGCACAAGGACAAATACTGTATGAGACTCTTTCTGTAAGAACTTAAAAACAAACTCATGTACAGAAGAAAAGACTCTTTGATGGCTACAATGGAGGGGAGGGAGGGATGAAGAGGGTTGGTTATAAATTAGACAGTTGATAGAAATTTGATTGGGTGAAAGCAGTGACAGCACATGATGGAAATTAGATCAATTTAACTGGACTTCACCATAAACTGAAAACTCTTCCAAACTTAATCAAATACTGCAAGGACAGAGAGGCAGGACCATGCTCTCAGGGGACATCGAGGTCAGCTTACATAGCTAACCTATTGCTAAGAGAGTCTTCTGTACTCCATAATGGTGAGCAGCTTGTAGCGTCTTAAAAGCTAGCAAGCTACCATCTGAGAACACTAAATGGTCCCAACCTAGCCGAATCAGATGATCACCAAGACAATAAAGACATAATGGGTAAATAGCCTAGAAAACAGAAGGACCCACATGCGTAGGTGATTTGTATCAACATGTGACCAGAAGAACCAGATGGTCATCACCAATGACAGCTGTGATGGAGCACACAATGTAGTGTCCCAGTGGCATCACAAGAAAAAGTGGAGTGCACCTCATGAACTCCACTCGAAGACCTCAGTTGATGGTTTGAAGTCCCAGGAGTTTGCGTGGGAGCATGGCCCCTAGACTTGCTGCTTCACCTTATCATAAATCATTATTGACCTCACCTCTTCAGACAGGAATTGATTGGACTCTGGACACAAAGGAACCATATGATGTGTCCACTTTATGTTTCTACACATCTACAGGATGCTGTCCTACTGACTTCTTATTAGAACAGAGTAGAGAAAATGGAGAGGAGGGGAAGGGAGATTGCTAACAGGCTATAACATGGATAGAACAGAAAGGAAGAGTGTGCTGTCAGTGGGGAAAGAGAGCAGAAGAAGCCGCCAGATAGGTGGCTCTCAAATTTAACTCGCATTGCGGATCCGACTCGACGGCACTTGGCTGTATACTGTCACTCAATTACACACACACACCCACACACAAATTATAGTCTGTATCATGTTGCCATACAACACCCAGAACTTTCACCTCTATTCTGTTCTAGCTGTCCTGCCCCACCCACGTGGCAGCATGCTTTACCTTTTGGTCAAAACTTCCTGTGACCTTTTGATCAATGACTGTCCCTCCTCAGCCAACTGACTTGCCCCCAGCAAAGTGTCATTCAGACAACCCTGTGTAGATTTTTAAAGGTTAGTTCGCCTTCAGTATCACTCTGTGTTTTGTGTGGTCCAGGTCAGTCTTTGTCTAGGATGCTGACCCTGGTGCTAGGTGCAGTTTGGGGTTAGAGGGTCTAGTGGCCATGCTCCCAGGGAGCCCACTGTTCAGAAGAACCATCGAGTGTTGTATTTTGGTAGAATTCTAGCTCTGCCCAATACTCCATCACCTTCTGTCTGGAGCTCCATTCTGCATACCCCGTCCATGCTGTCATTGGTGGTGGCCAGGCATCATCTAGTTCTTCTGGTCCTATGTTGTACCAGGCTATGGCTTATATGGCCCCTTCCATCTGGTGGGCTCGGCTCATATTTTTCTCCTATCCTCAATGTTCTCCATTTGCCTTAGGTCCAAGTGGATTGGAACTGTTTCTTACTATTTAGATGGCAGCTTGTCAGCTGCCACATACCCAGGTGGTATGTGGAGCTGTATCTTGACAGAGGGAGACAGAAAACCCTTGCATATTCCAATTAGTCTGGATATCCCCTGAGAGTGTGGTCTCCTAATCTCAGACCCTGTTTGCCTGTTATTCCAAAGAGGTGTTCCACATTAAGGGGACAATTTGGTTTTGAAGCTGAGTAGCTGTGGGTACGTCACTTTCCATGCATGCTGATACATTCTATACCACTATCTAATTTGTAAAAAATCCCTCTCCGTCCCTGCCCCCCACTTTCACTTTTGTAACCATCACTGTGTTCAAATGATTAGCTGCATCCTTGTAACAATTTGTCCTTCTGTGTCTGGCTAATTTCACTCAACATAATGTGTTCTAGATGCTCCCATGGTGGTGTGTATTTCTCTAACTCATCATTGTTTCTCATCATTGTGTAGTGTTCCACTGTATGACTACAACACATTTTGTTTAACCATTCATCTTTTGATGGGCATCTAGGTTGTTTCCAACTTTTTGCTATTGTGGAGAGAGTTGTAATAAACATTGGTGTGCAAGTATCTGTTTGAGTGGTGTTCATTTTTTCTTTGAGATGTAGTCCAAGGAATGGGATTGATAGATCATATGGTATGTCTATTTCTAGTTTTTTAAGAAAGCACAAATTGATTTCCACAGTCATTGAACCATTTTACAGCCCCACCAACAGTGTAGAAGTGTTCCAACCTCTCCACATACTCTCCAGCATTTATTATTCTGTGTTTATCGGATTACTGCCAGCTTTGTTGGACTGAGAAGGCATCTCACTGTGGTTTTGATTTGAATTTCTCTGATGACTAGTGATCATGAACATTTCCTCACCTATCTGTTGGCAAGCTATATGTCTTCTTTGGTAAAGTGCCTGTTCATGTCATTTGCCCATTTCTTAACTGGATTGTTTATCTTCTTCTTGTTGAGGTCTTGCTATATCTTGTAGATTAGAGAAACTATATTATCTTTTGACATTTTATTGAATACTGTTGCCTAGAAGTTTGTTGAACATTTTTGCATCTAAGTTTGTGAGAGATACTGCTCTTTAACTTTCATTTTTTGGGGTGTCTTAACCAGGTTTTGGTAACAAGGTTATGCTGGCTTCATAGAATAAATTTGGGAGTATTCCTTTACCTAGGCTCTGAAATACCTTTAGTAATAGCAGTGTTAACTTTTCTCTGAAGATTGATATCTGAGGACTGCTTTTGCTGTGTACTGAAGGTCCTGGGAGGATATGTTTTCATTTTCATTTGATTTTGCGAATTTCTTTATTCTCGCCTTGATTTTCTATGTAATGCAGTAGTTTCTGAGTGAGGTATTCTTCAGTTTCTGTTTTGTTTATTTTTTGTTTTTTGTTGTTTTTTGTGTGACTAATTTCTAGTTTTATGACTTTATGGTCTGAAAAGATGCATTCCAATATTTTGATACTTTGGGTTTTGTTAAGGCTTATTTTAGAGACTCATATGTGGTCTGTTCTGGAGAATGTTCCATGTGTGTTGTAAAAGAAAGTGTACTTGGTTGCTGTTAGGTGGAGTGTTCTGTACATGTCTTTCAGGTCAAGTTGGGTTGATTGTGGCATTTAGATCTTCTATGTCTTTATTGAAGTTCTTCCTGGATGTTTTGTCCTATGCTGAAAGTGGTGTGTTGAAGTATCCTACTATAATTGCTGAGCTGTGTATTTCTCTTTCCGATGCTTTTAGAGTTTATATATTTAGAAGCCCTATCATTGGATGTGTACACATTTAATGTGATTATCCTAAAGTATTGACCCTTTTAATCACTTTATAGTGTCCTTCCTTGACACTATGATAGATTGTACTTCAAAGTCTGCTTCATCAGAAATCAATATTACCATTCCTGCTCTTTTTTGAATATTATTCACTCAAAATATATTTTCTATGATTTTAGTTTGTTTGTGTCTTTAAGTGTAATGTCTGTCTCTTATAGGCAGCATGTAGAAGTATTGTGCTTTTTAAATTCTGTATGCTCTTCTCTGTCTCTTTAAACTATTTACATTTTGTATTATTACTGAGATGCACAAATTCAGGGCTGCCATTTTGATTAATTGTTTTGTGCATTATTGTGAGTTTCTTCCATTTAATTTTCTGTGCTGAGCCATTTTGCTTGTGTTTTCATTGTTGTTCATTTTGTATTTGCTGAGACTTTATGTTTAGTTTTTTATTTGTTTTTCACTTTGATGTGTAGAATTGTCAGTTTCCTTTGTGGTTACTTTAATATCTACCATTGTTTTTCTAAATTTATCTGAGTCTTTTTTTTCTCTTCATCTTTAAAGTATAACTTTATTATTCACTGTGCTTTCTAATTTTCTCTTTTTGGTTTACCTGTGACAATTCAGGTACCAGCATAGGAATGTTTTCCCTATATGTACGTGTGGCATGCACAGGAAAAACATAACTAATTCCTGACCTACTGAAAAATTTTGAAAACTTAAAAAAGAAATGTGGATAACTGAATCTTTTCTATCCCTACTGGAGACTGAGAATGTAGGCAATGTAGTGTTTCCTGTGCACCTGTCTCATAACTAGCAAAGACACATAAATGAATGCTGTGTTTTACCTACAAGTTGATAGTGATACAATAACATCTACCTATTGCATATTAAAAACTCTAATTCAAGGTGAATACATGTAGACTCCAAGGTTAAAAAAATACTGTCATAGTGCATTTTTTAAGATCACTAACATATTTAACAAACAGATAAATGTTATTCTGGATTCTGGAGATGGGAAGGTGAATAATACAGGATCTTGAGTATTTATCAATTATGTTAAGAGTACATTACTTCTTTTGCAATTAAGTATATCTTATAAACTAGAATGGCTGAAAGTTTCAGCAAGGCTACAGTGTCAATATATTCATTGTTCACAGGCAGAGTAAACACAACAAAAATATTTATTTTTCAAGACACATCTCTACATGTTAATCACTTTGCAATTTAGATAACTGATAAAGATGGGGTTAGAAAATATATGCATTGTATTTTGGAGAGTGAATGTCTGAACCTTTGATATCAGTATTAAATGAATTGAGTATAATTTTCCTGAGAGGCCAGTTGAGGATGTACAGTCAGGGAAAGCAGACCATTTCACATATGACTCACCAGCCAAACGAGACAAAGTGGAGCTACAGTGAGTGGTTTCAGCTTGTTCTGCAATGTGGATACATTAGGAAAGTTCTGGCTGTGGAGATGAGTGCTGCAATCTGGTGAGAAAAATAAAAGGGAGACTGTGTTAACAATATAACTCAAAACGTCATTTGTCGAAGGTTTCATTTATAAGCTGTATTTCATTCTCTGCCCCTTTGAAGTGAGAGTTATGGACATACTACAAATAAAGGCACATACACAGTGTGTGACACATAGTAGGTTCTTGATAAACATTTTCTTAATGAATGACCCCAATAGTATAATAAAATCTGGAATAAAGTCATAGCAAAGGATAAACCAATATACTATTGTTGTTAGCTGCCATTGAGTTGGTTTTGACACATAGTGACTATGCACAACAGAGTGAAACACTTCCCGGTCATGTGCTATATCCATAATTGTTTTTTATGCTTACATCCATCATTGAAGCCACTGTGTCAATCCATCTTGTAAGGGATCTTCCTCTTTTTTCACTAGTTGACGGCACTTGGCTTGGCCACTCTACCAAGCATGATGCCCTTCTCCAGTGACTGATCCTTCCTAATAACGTGTCCAAAGCATGTAAGATGCAGTCTAACCATCTTGGATTCCAAGGAGCACTCCGGTTGTACTTCTTTCAGAACAGATCTGTTTGTTCTTTTGACTGCCCATGGCACATTCACCATTCTTTTCCAACACCACGATTCAAAGGCATCAATTCTTCTTCTGTCTTCTTCATTGTCCAGCCTTTGCATGCATATGATGCTATTGGAAATACCATGGCTTGGGTCAGGTGCACTTTAGACTTCAAGGTGATATCTTTTCTTTTCAAGGAAGATGGTAGCTTTAAAAAAGTTCTAACAGTGAACAAAAAGTCTTAGTTGTGAAGATTTAAATACATTTTAGAAGTTCTTTTAAAGGAGGAAACAAAATAATCTTTTCTAATATATTTTATTCAACCTAATATATCTAAAACAGTACCATTACATTGGGTGACCAATAAGAAAACATTTAATGAGAGACTGGCATTCTTTTTTTCTTACCTACTATAAGGTCACCATGAGTTGGAACTGATTTAATGGCAGTGGATTTGTTTTTAAGTCGGTGAACTCTGTGTGTACTTTATACTTAACAGCATATTTCAGTCCAGACTAGCTACATTTCAAGTACTCATTGGTGACATATAGCCCTCCCAAGCCCAGCTGTACACTCAGCAAAGCCAATCTCCTGTGTCCATCCAGTGGATACAGTGCTCAGGCTTAGTTCGATCAGCTTCCATTAGGATTTCAATATCATAAACCATACAGAGATTTAACTTTGGATTGTACAGGGACTGTCTGTACATGACATAGTGTTTGCATAAGGTCCAAATCACATGTCATCTTACTTCATAGAACTCATCGAGGACATTAAAAGATGCACATCTGTAAGATTTTTTTTTCAAAATTGTACGGATGAGAAAACTGAGGTTAAGTTCCACGATCAGAGGGTTAACATCATTTGGGAGCCACACCAATATCAGCAAGAATATGGTTTATGCTATTTTGTGTTAGGTACACCCAACCCAACCAAACTAAACACATTGCTATAGTGTGGATTCTGATTCATAGGGACAGCATAGGATTAAATAGTACTGCTCCATAGGGTTTCCAAGAAGCACCTGGTAGTTTTTAACTGTTAACATTTTGGTTAGCATCCTAACTTTAAGCCATTATGCCACAAGAGTTTGCCTTGGGCATACAGTCTTTTAGAAATCAGAACTTGAAAAAGTTCTGTAAAGTAATTCTCCTGATAAATACATTTAATAGATGAAAAACATTTTTAAACAAACTGTAAGTTAGCTTATTTGAGTCACACTGTAGCACTGAAAGGGACTTTAGCACATAATCTGCTTTGAGTACCTTTGTTAATTATGAGGAAGCTAAAGTCAAGATAGAGTGAATGGCTTCTCTATTGCCACACTGATGGTTGTAATCTTGCAGATTTTGTGTAAAAATAAAAACCAGAAAATAAAATATTAATAGTGTTACTGATGAGATGAAGAAACATGCAGACTATTATTGTGATGCTTACAGACAATGTTCAAATATGAAATAATGGTGATGTCATACATAGTCTCCAGCTGATTATTTTGCAGAAAATAGCTTACCTTTAAAAGAGCAAGCCAGTGACATGAGGTATATGCATTTACTCCTTAGACTGACAGTAATAATGACACATTACTCCTGTTTCATGGAAATGGTTCACATCTTAATTGGCTTTTAAATGTCAATTCTCTGGATTTTTAGAGAAATGCACTACCGAGACACATTGAACATTATACCTAGTTCTTTAATCACTTTGAAGATAGCTTCTAGTATGTCTTGTGTGATTGGTTTAACAGGAATTGCTTTTCATTCTAAAACCTTATAAGTATGAATTATCAACATTTAAATTGTTATAAATTTTATTCCCCAAATTCCTAAGTCTAGAAGGAATGTGTAACCATAAATCAAGCAAAAAATAGAAGGACACTTGTCATCACATCTCTTCCAAGTCCACTTGTAATATGCTGGAAAGATACTTTTTTTTTAATTATGGTTGAATGAAAATGTATGTTCCCATAAAAATTTGCTTGCTCACCTATGTGCAGTTTCCATTGCTGTCCCTGCATGGTGACAACACACTCTTCCTCTCTGCTCCATACATGTTCTATTCACTCAAGTCTCCTATCTTCTCTCCACCCATTCCCCTTCCTCCAGTATGAGGTCAACAGGACAACGTCCTATAGATGTCTAGAAGCATAAAATTCCCACAAAATATGGTCGCTGTGCATCACCAAGTCCAATCCATTGCTATCCAAAAAGTTAACCTTCAATATGATTTATGGAGAGGGGCAGCATCAGGGCGAGGGGCCATGCTCCCAGGGGAACCCCAAAGCCGCTGGACCATCAGTTGTGGCGTTTTAGTGGAGATCTCAGGGTGCACTCCTTTTTATTCTTGTGTTGCCAGTGAGGTTCAACTTTGTAAGCTCCACCATGGCTATCACTGATGGTGGCTGGGCACCATCTGGTTCTTCCAGTCACAAGTCGATGTAGACATTCATTAACGTGGGTTTCTTTGTCTTCTGGATTCTCTTTCCCCCACATCATTGTGGACCTCGGTGATCACCTGTTCTTGCTAAGTTGGGACCATTTGCTGCACCCTCAGATGGCAGCTTGGTACCTTTTAAGACCTTAGATGCCACTCAGCAATGTGGGGTGCAGCGAGCCCTCATTAGCAAAACCCTAGTTGTGCCAATTGGCCTCTATTTCCCCTGAGAGCACGGTCCCCAGCCTCCCTCACCAGCTACTCTGAACTTGCAATATTGGGTTAAGACAGGAGGAGCACAAAAGTTGTGTTGAAGTCCAGTTACTGTTGATCTTCTAACTAATGTGTGCTGTCACCAATTTCACCCAACCAAATATCTAACAACTGTCTAGCCTAAACCCTCCCCCCTCGTCCTCCTGCCTTCTGCACCCTTGCAGCCATCAAAGAGTCTTTTCTGTTATGCATGAGTCTGCTTTTAAGTTCGTATCATAGGGGTCTAATACAATATTTGTCGCTGACTACTTTCACTCAACATAATGTTCTCCAGTTGAAACCAGGTTAAGAGATGTTTCCTGCTATTATCATTGTTCTTTATCATTGCATAGTGTTCCACTGAGTATATATCCCGTAATTTACCTATCTTTTCTTCTGTTGTTGGGCATCTGAGTTGATTCCATCTTTTTGCTATTGTGTCCTGTGCTGCGATGAACATTCGTGTGCATGTATCAGTTGGTGTGAATGGCCTGGATTCTGTAGGATATATTCCAAGCAGTGGAGTTACTGGGTCAAATGGTATATCTAGATCCTTTTTTTTAAGGGAGCAACAGATTGCTTTCCAAAGAGGTTGCACCATTTTGCAATGCCACCAACAACATAGAAGAGTTCCAATCTCTCCACAGCCTCTCTAGTGTTTAGTGTTTTGCATTCTTTGGATCATGGCCAACCTTGTTGGGGTGAGATGGTATCTCATTATCATTTTGATTTTAATTTCTTTAATAGCTAGTGATTGTGAGCATGTCCTCTCGTGTTTTTTGACTGCCTGGATCTCCTCTTTAGAGAAATGTTTGTCCATCTCCTTTGCCCATGGCTCAATTGGATGATTTATATTTTTCTTATTGATGTATTCTAGTACCTTATAGATTATGGAGATCAGGCGTCTGTCTGACATAGAGTTGCCAGATATTCTTTCCCATTCTGTAGGTGGCCTTTTAATTCTATTAATAAAGTCTTTGAATGAGCAAAAGTGATTGATTCTTAGTAGTTTCCATTTATCTGTTTTCTCTTCTGTTGTTTGTGGTTTGTCTGACAGATTTTGAAGTCTTTCCACGTTGTGTATTAAACCTTCCATTGTTGTTCCTACTTTTTCCTGGATAAGCTTTATCATTTGAGATTTGATATTTAGGTCTTGTATCCCATTTAAATTGGTCTTTGTATAAGGTGTAATATACGAGTCTTGTTTTAATTTAGTGCAGATGGATATACAACTTTGCCAGCACCATTTGTTCAAGAGATTGTTTTTACCCAGTTTAATGTCTTAGGGCCTTTGTCAAATATCAACTGTTCATAGGCATATGATGTCTTCTCTGGGGTCTCAATTCCATTCCACTGATCGATCTGCTTGTTCTGGTACCAGTACCAGGCTGTTTTGACCACTGTGATAGTGTAGTATGTTCTGAAGTCGGGTAATGAGAGGCGTCCCAGTGTGTTCTTCTTTAGTAGTACTTTACTTATCCAGGGCTTCTTCCCTTTCCAAACTAAGTTGGTAATTTGTTCCTCTATCTCATTAAAAAATGTGATTGGAACTTGTATTGGGATTGCATTATATAAGTAGATTGCTTTGAACAAAATAAACATTTTCACAATGTTAAGTCTTCCTATCCATGAGAAGGGTAGGTTTCTCCATTTATGTAAGTCTCTCTTATTTTCTTGTAGTAAGGGCTTGTAGTTCTCCTTGTAAAGGTCTGTTATTTCTCTGGTTAGATTAATTCCTTGGTACTTTATCTTCTTAGGGGCTATAGTAAATGGTATTGATTTGATGATTTCTTCGTTAACAGTCTCGTTGTTGGTGTAAAGGAATCCTACTGATTTACTTATGTTTATCTTGTATCCTGAGATTTTGCCTAACTCTTCTATCAGTTTCAGCAGTTTCCGTATGGATTCTTTGGGATTCTCTGCATATACAATCATTTCATCTGTAAATGGGGAGATTTTTACTTCTTCTTTGCAGATGCAGATACCCTTTATTCCTTGGTCCTGTCTAATTGCTCTGGCTAGAACTTCTAGTACAATGTTGAATAGGAGAGGTGAGAGTGGGCATCCTTGTCCAGTTGCTGTTCTCAAGGGAAACTCCTTCAGTCTCTCTCCATTCAAGATGACACAGGCAGTTGGTGTTGTATAAATGCCCTTTATGGCATTGAAGAATGGCCGTCTATTCCTATTTTGCTAAGAGTTTTCAGCATGAATGAGTGTTGGACTTTATCAAATGCCTTTTCTGCATCAGTGGACAAGATCAAGTGATTCTTGTCTTTTGTGTTATTTTTGTGGTTCACCACATTAATTGGTTTTCTGATGTTGAGCCAGCTTTGCATCCCTGGTGTCAATCCAACTTGGTCATGATGGATTATTTTCTTGATATGTTGTTGTATTCTGTTGGCAAGAATTTTGTTGAAGATTTTTGCATCTACATTCATGGATAGTATCGGTCTGTAGTTCTCCTTTTTGGTTGGGTCTTTCCCTGGCTTTGGTATCAGGGTTATGCTGGCTTCATAAAATGAATTTGGGACTATTCAATCTTTTTCTATACTGTGAAATAGTCTTAGCAGTATTGAAGACAACTCTTCTCTAAAAGCTTGATAGGATTCTGCAGTGAAGCCATCTGGGCCCAGGCTTTTCTTGGATGGCAGTTTTTTTGATGACTTTTTCAATCTCTTCCTTTGTGATGGGTTTATTAAGTTGTTCTGCTTCATCTTGTGATAATTTTGGTAGGTGATATGAATCATTTCCTCTAGGTTTTTGAATTTGTTAGAATATAATCTTTCATAGTACTCAGCTATGATATTTTTGATTTCTATTGGATGTGTGGTGACAACTCACCTCTCATTTCTTATTTGGATTATTTGTTTCTTTTCCTGTTTTTATTTACTAAGGTTAGCCAATGGTTTGTCAATTTTGTTGATCTTCTCAAAAAAACAGCTTTTGGACTGTTCAGTTTTTTTTCAGTTGTTCTTCTATTCTCTAATTCATTTAGTTTTGCTCTGATCTTTATGATCTGTTATCTCCTGGTACCTGAGGAGTTCCCCTCTTGTTCTCTCTCTACTTGTTCAAGCTTTAGGGTCAGTTCTTTGATTTGGTTTCTTTCTTCCTTCCAGATGTGTGTATTTATGTAGATAAACTGACCTCTGAGCACTGCTTTGGCTGTATCCCATAGGTTGTGGTAGGAAGTGTTTTTGTTCTCATTGTAATTCATAAATTTCTTTATTTCATCCTTGATTTCTTCGATAATCCATGTTTTTTTGAGCAAGGTGTTGTACAGTTTCCATGAGTTCCACTTTCTATCTATGTTTTTCCTGCTATAGATTTTGACTTTTATGGCTTTTTGATCTTAGAAGATGCTTTGCATTAATTCAACTGTATGGAATTTGAGGAGAATTCCTTTATGTCCTAACACATGGTCCATTTTGGAGAATGTTACACGTGTACTGGAGAAGAAGGTGTAGCTTCCGCTGATGGAGACAAAGTTCTATGTTGATTAGGTCTAGTTGGTTAATTGTGGCAGTAAGGTCTTTTGTGTCTTTATTGAGCTTTTTATCTAGACGATCTGTTCAATATTGAGAGTGGAATGTTGAAGTCTCGCACTATTATTGTGAATCGATCTATCTCCTTTTTGAGTGTAGTCAGTGTTTCTTCAATGCATTTAGGTGCTCTAATATTAGGTGCATAAATATTCAAAATTGCTAAGTCCTTCTTGTGTATTGAACCTTTGAGCAATAAAGTGTCTATCCTTGTCCAAGATGGTGGGTTTTACATTAAAATCTATTTTATCTGAGATTAGAATTGCCACCTCTTCTCTTCTTTGTTCATTGTTAGCTTGATATATATTTTTCCATCTTTTAATTTTCAGTTTGTTCATATCTTTAAGTCTAAGTTGAGTTTCTTGTAGGTAACATATAGAAGGGTCGTGTCTTTTGATCCAAGATGTGACTCAGTGTCTCTTTACTGGAGCCTTCAGTCCATTCACATTCAATATAATTATTGATAGGTATGTGTTCAGTGCTGCCATTGCAATTTGTTTCTTTTTGTGTTGATTTTTTCTCTGTTGTTCTTATTCATTTGTTCTGTGACCTTCTTTGTGAGGTGATTTTCCACCTTTTTCAGGGTTGGTTTTATGGTTGTTGAGACTCCTGTATCACATTTGTTGATATGATGTGTTGCTTCTTTATTGTGCTTTACAGCTGCCCCTATAATCCCACGTAATGAACTATACATAAACCCAGTTTTGATTGCTACCAGTCTTGTCAACTTTCTATCCATCTAGAAGGACTATAATGACTGTAGTACATCCCTCTTTTTAATATGATGATATCATAGTTTACATGATATGATCACTAGATCGTTTCTTTCACTGTTATAGCTTTGATTGTGTTTGGAGCTTTCCCTAACTGAGTAGGATTCTGGATAATGTGTCCTTCTAAAATAAAAAGTTAGTGATTTTGTTCTTCCATGCCAAGAACTTCTTTCAGTATTTCTGGTAGCTTTGGTTTGGTTTTTCCAAAGTCTCTGATTTAATTTCATTTCTTAATTTCATTTTCATATTGGACATTCTTCTCCTTAAAGGCTTTGAATGTGTCATTCCACTGTCTCTGTGTCAGTATCATTTCTGCTGAGAAATCCAACAAAAGCCTACAGGGTTTCCCTCTGAATGTTAGTTTTGCTTTGAGTCTTGCTGCCTTTAAGAGTTGCTGCTTATGTTTCTTTTTGTTGAGATTGATTATAACATGTCTTGGAGTCTTTCTATTGAGATTGTTTTAGTCAGATAGGGCTGCTCTAATAGAAATACCAGAGAGGATGGCTTTAACAAAGGAAAGTTTAGTCTTACACAGTCCAGTAGGCTGCAAGTGCATATGCAGGGTGTCTGCTCCAGGGGAAGGCTTTCCCCCTTGTTGGTTCTTCAGGAAAGTCCAGTATTGCATCAGTCTTCGTCCAGGGAGCATCTTGGCACAAGAACTTCAGGTCCAAAGGATGCTGTCTTCTCCTGGTGCTGCTTTCTTGATGGTACAAGGTTCCCAATTCTCTGCCTGCTTCTCTATCCTTTTATCTCTCATAGGATGAAAGGATTAAGGGTGGGCCAAACCATACTCCAGGGAAACTCCCTTTACAGTGGAGCAGGGAGGTAATCCAAAGAAGGGTTTTATAGTCTCACCCTAATCCTTTAACATACAGTTTAGGAAAACCACAAAATGGAGGCAGTCACAAGATACTGGGAATCATGGCCCAGCCACATGGCTACACATATTTTTGGGGGGACACAAGTCAATCCATGACAGAGATCTATACTGAGTTGTGTTCGACACATATTTTGGATATCTATATTCTCTTCTTTCATGATTTCTGGGAAGTTTTCCATCAGCAGCTCAGCAGCAATACTCTCTGTGTTCTCAGATATCTCATGCTTTTCAAGAACTCCAATTAATCATGGATTGTTCTTCTTAATAGAGTCCCACATGATTCTTAATGCTTCTTCATTTTTCTTGTTTCTTTTTTTCTGATTTCTCCTCATAGATGCTGGAGTCAGTAGCTCTGTCTTCCAAATCAGAAATTCTGTATTCCATTTGTTTCATTCTGTTTTCTTGGCTTTGAATTGAAGTTTCTATGTCTTTGATTTTGTTCTTGATCTGTTGGATTTCAGAGTATTGATGTCCCATAGAACCAATACCTTGCTTAGTTTTTCATTTTGCTCTGCTGCATTTTGTATAAGGTCTAGGAAGGTTGTATATATAATTCTTTTGTATTCACCTTCTGATAGTTTTAGAAAAGCTTCTTCATCTGGAAGTTCTGAGGTGGTTTCATTTTTGGGGACCTTATGATGCCATGGGTGATTTCCGGATTACCATCTTCTCTAATGTTTGTTGATTTTGGGGGTTCATGTGGGTCAATAGAGGCTGGTAGAGATGCTGTGAAGATTTGTTTCTCTAGGCCATCTTAAAATCAGAAGGAAAAACTATTTGACAATTTCCAAATTCAGTCAGGTTTTCAAGTGTACATGTCCCTCTTACCACCTGGCAAAGTAAGCACCTCTATATTGAACCCTGTATGTTAAAAAATAGCTCAAAATACAGAAAGGCTACTGGCCTGCTGGCCTCTGATGCCGGCCCCAGATGTAGGCGATACTGTGTAGAATTCTGCTTTTCTGCTGAAAAAGCGGTCTCTTCTGGGTAGACACTGCCTCCCAGCCCAGGAATTAGGTCCAGCTGAGGCTTCTGTAGGGATGGATTCACCTCGCAGAAAAACAAGATGGCATCCCACACAAACTCGCCAGCAGGCTGGGAACAGGCTCCCAGTAGAAAGAGAGGCCAAGAGTGCCAAAATGCCCAAAGTCTACAGCCTCCACCACTGAGCCCCAGCCCCAGGCAACACTGTGCAAAATATCGCCTCCCTGCAAGAAAAGCACTCTCCCCCTGGCAGGGACCACCTCCCAGCCTGAGAACCAAGTCCTGCTTGGGCTTCTGCCTGGGCTTCTTTGTTTCCCAGTGGATCAAGACAGTGTCCTGCACAAGCACATTTGTCTGGCTACCACATGGCGGAGGCAGAAAGATAGGCCAGGGGAGCCAAGAAGTATAGAATCCAAAGCCAGGCTGTCAGAACCTGGCAATTATGCTTGCTGGTCCCACCAGCAGTACATCTGAGACCAGCAGCTAGTCAAGTTCCAGTTCTGCCTGCTGGCCAATACAGAGGAAAAAAAATTGAAATTGTGAGTTACTTTCAGTCTGCACAAGACTGTGCTCACCAAGAGCAGGGTCAGTGAAAGAGAGGTGGTTTTGTGTTCAGTGGTATGAAGTCCAAATTAAGATCCCTATGCGTCATCACAGGGCTGACTAGATGTCCATTTAATTATCGTTTGAGGTCTTGGTTTCCAGAGGGATTTAGGGAGACATGAGTTTAGTCCACCATCTTTACTCCGCCCCCCTGAAGATACATTTTTATTTATAATATAGTTTTTGTTTTGCACCAAAGACAATGTTTTATGTTTGTGTAGTTAAAGAATAATTTATTTTATATTTTTCTTATGCAATATACTCCTTTTTGCTTTTGAAACTGTTGGTTTTATTTTGTTAGCACTTTGTCATTCTTAGTCACAGTTCTTGATATAAGTTTCTTTGAAGTTTTATATTGGAAGAATGTGTTGTTTCCCTTAGTTTCTTTAGGTGATCAGAAAAGAATACTTGTACATTTCCAATTTTGTTTTTAATACTTAAACCATGTAAGAGTTAATAAAGATTGTCTACACTCAAAAAGAAACATCTGCAAAATTAAGGGCAGTCACATGAACATATACATGCACATGAATGTTTATTGCAGCAGAGTCTACAATTGCAAAAAGATGGAATCAACCCACACGCCCAACAACAGATGAATGGATAAACAAACTGTAGTTCATATACTCAATGAAACACTATGCAATGATAATGAACAATGACAATTTCAGGAAGCATCTCATAACATGTTTTCAACTGGAAGACATTATGTTGAGTGACAGCAATCAGTGGCACAAGGACAAATATTGTATGACAGCCCTACTACAAGGACTTAAAAACAGACTGATGTACAGAAAAGACTCTTTGATGGCTGTAAGGAATTGGAGGGAGGGAGAGAGGGAGAGAGCTGGGTCTAGATTAGATAGCTGATAGAAATTTGCTTGGGTGAAATCAGTGACAGCACACACTAGAAAGATTAATTTAACTAGACTTCAACATAAACTGAAAGCTCTTCTAGTTTTAGCCTAATGTTGCAAGGATAGAGTAGTAGGGGCAGGATTCTGGGAACTGTAATCTCAGGGGCATTGAGACCAGTTGGCATAACTAGCCTATTGCTAAGATACTTTTCTGCACTCCATAATAGTGAGTAGCATCCAGGGTCTTAAAAGCTTGCAAGCTGCCAGCTGAGGTATACCAAATGATCCCATCTCAGTTGGATCATATGATCACCAAGGACAACAAAGACATAGGGAAAAAAAAGCCCAGAAGACAGGAAGACCCATGTGTATGAGTGACTGTTTCAACATGTGATCAGAAGAACCAAATTGTACCTTGTCACAACCAGTGACAGGAATTGTCGGGTCCCAGTGGCAACACACAAAAAAGACAGGTATGCCTCAATAACTTCAATAAAAGACAGCAAATGATGATCCAATGGCCCTGGACTTGCCATGGGAGCATGGCTCCTTGATCTACTGCTTCCCCTGATCATTAGTCATTACTGAGGTCACTGCTTTGGACAGGAATGGATTGGACTTGAGGACACAAAGTGACCATGTGGTGAGTACACTTTATGGTTCTATGTATTTACAGGATGCTGTTCTAATGGTCTGTTACTAGAAGGCAGAAGAGAAGGTGTAGAGGAGGAAATAGGAGATTGTTAGCAGTATATGATGTATATAGAATGGAAAGAGTGTGCTGTCACCGGACAAGGAGACCAGAGGAAACCAGATAGGCAGGCATGCAAATGCAACTTGGATTGTATACTATTTTCAGTCAATCACAATAAAATAAAATAAAATAAGAGAAGAAATACTTTTGTAAGGGAACTCTATAATTATTCCACACACAAAAAAATAGTACATTGAGAAGCAGGCAATAAATCAAGAAATTGTAAAGCTAATGTTTATTCTAAGGAATACTTTGATGTGACTGGTTAAGTGCTCAGATGCTAGCCTGAAGCTTTGCCTACTGAGTAGCTCTTCAGGAGAAAAACCCACTGATCTGCTTCCATAAAGACTAGTGCCAAGAAAACTGTATGGGGCAGTCGTAGTCTGTCACACTGGGGCACTTTGAGTGGAAATCAAATTGATGGCACCTAACTGCAATGATGGGAAACCCTGCTGGCATAGTGGTTTAATTACTAGGTCTGCTTATTAAAGGTTGGCACTTTAAATTCGTCATGTGCTCCTTGGAAACTCTATGGGGCAGTTCTACTGTGACATCTAGGGTTGCTATGAGTCAGACCCGACAGGAAGGCAGTGTTGTTATGTATTTATTTATTTATTTTTATAGTACAATGGCAGTGTCCTAAATACTGCGATCATTGCTGCTGTAAGGCCTTTGTAACACTAATCTCTCTCTCTAGGGGATCCACCTAGCTTATTTAAAATTAGCCCCTTCATGCACTTCTCTTAATAACTTCAGTATTTCTACTGCATACTCCATGACACAGTTCTCATAGCTTTCCTGTCCATATGAAGTCATCTTGATCATTTTATTTTAATACTCATCAATGATTTTGCTTTCACAATTCTGGCAAAACTTTAGCTCTTTGGTACACTTAATGTAGTCTAAATATATGCTATAACACGGATAAGCCTTGAAAATAGGATGCCAAGTGATATAAATCAGTCACAAAAGGACAAGTAATTCATCATCCCACTTACATGAAATGTCTAGAGTAGTCAACAAGTACAAGAGAGTTTCTTAGTGGTTACCAGAAGTGGTAGGGAAGGGCACTGAAGGACTGAACACTTAGGGGACCCTGAGTTTCTGTTATGGGTTTTACTATAATTTGAAAATGGAGAATTGTGAGGATTTGACAACATGATAAATCTAATTTCTCTAAACTGTATGTGTGTATATTATTAAAATCTCTTTTTTATTACATACGTATTTAACACTATATATATGCATACATACATATATATATACATTGACAACAACAATGAAAAAATAGGGAATCAATGTATAGAGTATAGTGCCTTTCAATGAATACAACTTGGTGAATGTTTGCAGTTCAAGTAGAGTGCTGCCAAGGACAGACGTAGGTGATTATACAGAACATTTTTATATTGTTCAGATACATATTTTTTGCTTTTATTTTTATTTCAGCAAGAACAAATAGTACTATTAAAACATTAAAGTATATCTTTAAAACATTAAAATCAGTGTGCTTGTTTTTGAGACTTTAATATTTCCTTTATCTTACTTTGTCTTACATCATGAAATTACAACCCCCACTATTTCAGCCACCAGATAGCCTTCTCTAAAGCACGTGTGGAGGTGGGGGACAGAGTGTGTGCTTGACTTTATTTCCTAGTGCTAACTTGAGGAATGAGAAGGGAAGAACAGAGGTGTGTGTTAATTCATTTATTCATTCACTCATGAAATACTCATGGAGTACCTAGTCTTGCCCAGACACTGAAGAAAGCACTCAGGATACAACAGAGAATGTAAGAGACAGAAAGTAATTCAGAACCAATCAAACTTACATTTTTGCTTAGGGAGAGAATTAATAATCAATATATATGAAAAATAAAAACATAATGTCTTTAAATGTTATGTAGTATAATAAACAGAAAAATTGCTATAGAAAAATAGAGTAATATAGTGGCATTTGAAATACTACTTGGGTGATGTTATGATTTAAATGGGTGGTCTGGATAGGCTTCATTGAGAAGATGACATTTGAGCAAAGACTTGAAGTTAGTGAAGGTGTGTACCATGTGGATAACCTTGGAGAGAGTATCACAAAAATTGTGGGAAAAAAATTTCATATATGCCTGAATGTTTGAGAAAAATCAAGAAGATCAGTGTGACTGGAACATAGAAAACTAAGAGGAGAGATTATGTCAGAGAAGTAAACAAGGGCCAAATTGCTTAAGTCCTTGTCATGTGCAAAAAAAAATAAAATGAGGTCAACTCTTCAGATAAAAATGGACTGGACCCAGGGATGTAGTGTGACCATATGGTGTGTGTACTTTGTGGTCTTATGCATTTATAGGAGGCTGTCCTACTGGTATCTTTCTAGGTGGAAGAGAAGAGGGTACAGAAGACGGGGCAGGAACTTGTTAAAAAAAATGCTACAAGCACAAAATGAAAAGAAGAAGTGTGCTGTCATGGGCAAGGAGAGCAGAAGGAACTGCAGATAGGTGGGCATGCAAAATTGATTTGGATTGTATGCTTTTACTTAGTAGCAATAAAGTAAAATTCAATTGAAAGTTAGCTCAGACTTGCAGTGTATTGTCCTTGAGCAGGTTTGTGAGAGGTACACATGGCAAACAGTAGAATTAGAGATGAAAGACTGGAATGGTCTTTTAGAGCAGTGAGTCTGATTTGTATCACACAAGGGACATTTGATAACTGGCAAAAAAATTTTTTTCTTTTTTCTTTTTTTTCATTTTTGAAGACATTTGTGATTGTCACAGCCTATGAAGTGGGCTACTACCAGCATCTAGTGGGTAGAAGGGCAAGAAATGCTGCTAAACTTCCTACAAGGTACAGGAAAATCTCCCCTATACAGTCATTTGTTCAGATTCACATAGCAATAGTGCTGAGGTTGAGAAAACCTCCTTTAAAAAATTGAATCTAGTTTTGAGATGTGTGGGCAGCACACCGTCACTGTGTTACAACAATATGATAAATTTTGTATATTTCTAACTTTGGGTAAGGGCAGAAACCCTGATGGTATAGTGGTCAAGACAAATAGCTCTTAACTAAGAGGCTGGCAGTTCAATTCTGCCAGGTACTCCCTGGGAACTCTCTGGGACATTCTACTCTGTCCTATAGGGACACTATGAGTTAGAATGGACTCAGTGGCAATGAGTTTCTGTGCCTTTTTGAAGTGTAAGAAGTTGTAAAAATGTGTAAGGGGCAAAAAAGGGCGTGATCAAGAATTATCCCTATTAAAAAAGTCTATGGAAGATTTTTAAGAAAAAGAAAGTAAAGTGCATGAGAATTAATTGTTTCACATATTACTCCAGGGCACAGTTTATGCAGTAATTGAAACCAGGCCGAAGAAAGACAGTTGTTCTAAGAAATGAAGCATAGGATATCATCCTGCTGACCTCTGGCTGGAGGAAGGAGAGTGAGTGGAGAGGAGGGGAAAGGAGACTGTTGGGAAGATGAGACATGTATGGAGCAGAGAGGAACAGTTTGCTGTCACCAGACAGGGAGTGCAGTTGAAGCTCCATGTAGGTGGGCATGTAAATTTGTATGGGAATGTACATTTTCACTCAGTCATATTAAATTAAAAAAAATCAAAATTAGAAAGGATCTATATACAGGCAAGGGAGAATATCAGTATCTACCTTACGGGGGAGGAGTCAATATGGTGGACAGATACATGTCTCCTTAATTCCCTCTGAAAACTAAGTGAACAGCGTGTGCCACAACAGAGATAGTGTTTGGGATAGCCATGTTTTGAGAGCCCAGTAGCAGACTGAGGGCATCACATCCCCTCTGCCCTCTCTTTTCTGAGCTTTGTCATAGATTCTGCTGTTTTGTAGGGGAAGGGGAAGCTTGACCTGGACACCATCATGGTTCTTTGGGAGGTGGAGTCACCCAACTGGAGTCCCCAGCACAAGCTAGTTCTCAGGCTGGGAGGCAGTGGCAGTACAGAGAGTACTTTTCCAGTAGAGCGGCTGTATTTAGCACAGTGTTGCCTTACGGGTAGGGCCTAGCAGAGGGTGGCAACAGGGCCCTAGCCCTTCCCTACTTTGAACTACATCTAGCATCTAGGGATTGCTTAAGAGGTGCTTCCATTGACAGCTAGAAGGTAGGGCCTGCCATGCCTGACAGCCTGACTGGTTTTGGAAGTTGTCAGATAGCTTTTAGCTTTTTAAAATAAGACTGCCTGGAGAAATAACTGTTGTGCAGTCTGGTAGCATCTCTTTCAGTCTTTACTGACCCACATCACAGGATTTGTTGATGCTCACCCTGTGACTCCATCAATAGCATGGCATCTTTTCCAGCCAGGAGGTGGAGCCTGCCACCCCAGAGCATCCGCTGGGGCCAGTCACTAGAAGACACAGAGGTGGCTGCTAACCATCTCACTTCTCAGAACTATACCTCAGCCTCTGTTGAGGGAACACCAGAGAAACAGCCTCTAGATGGCCCATAGGCAACAGAACATCAAAAAGCATTTTAAAAAAAACAACCCATCATGGCTCCAGAACACCCCCAAAATGAAGAATCAAAAAACTTCCCAGATGAAGAAACCTTTCTAAAACTATCGGAGGCTGAGTACAAAAGAATAACACACAGAGACCTCCTAGAGTTTAAACAAAATGCAGCAGTGCAAAATGAAAGATTAAGCATGAGTTCAGACTGATGGGACATCAAAGTTCTGTAATCCAGCAGATCAATAACAAAATTACAGAATTAGACAATTTAATTCAAAGCCAAAAGAACAGAACTGAGGAACTAGAAGTCAGAGTTAAAGGCCTTGAAGATAGAGCAAATGACACCAGCATGTTTGAGGAAAAATCAGAGCAAAAAACAAGAAAAATAAAAAATTAAGAAATTGGGACTCTATCAAGATTAATAATCTACAATTAACTGGAGTTCCTGAACAGGGATACCTGAAAACAGAGAGTATTGTTGAGTTGCTGACAGAAATCTTCCTTGAAATTATGAAAGAAGATAACATAGGTATCCAAGACGTGTATTTAAAGCCACAAAAAAATAGACCCCCCCAAAAGACACCAAGACAAGTTATGATCAAGCTTAATAAAATGGAACATAAGCAGAAACACTTAAAGGCAGTGAGAGTGAAAGCAAAGCTAATACTCAGAAGGAAGTTTTGAAGGCTTCCATCTGACTTCTCGGTAGAAACAATGTCAGCAAAGAGGCAGTGTGATGACACCTTCAAAGCCCTGAGCAGAAAAACTTCTGACCAAGAATTATATATCCTGAAAAACTTTCAAATATGAAGATGACGTTAAGACATTCGCAGACAAACAGAAGCTCAGAGACTTTGTAAAAACCAAACCAAAACTACAAGAAACACTGAAAGAAGCTCTGCTTAGAAAAACAGGAGGCAACACACGACGCAATATCTAGAAACCTACTGAGGTAGGGAAGGCACAAAACTCAATCAAAGCTATCACATTAAAAGAAAAGAGCCAGTGATCAATAATGAAAACTATGACAGCATCACACTAAAAAAGAGGCATATACAGTCCTTTCAGATGGAGAGAAAGTTAAAAAGATATGTAGAAGTTAAAATTTGGTTTAAACTTAGAATATTAAGGAAGATGATAGTGGTAGCTGCAAAGCACAATAACAATGCAATATCAAAACAAGAAACGTAACACAGGGTTCTCAAAAAACTGGAAATAGATATATAATTTGACCTAGTTCTCCAACTGCTCGGAATATGTCCTACAGAAGTAAGGGTAGTCACATGAACATATACATGCACATGAGTGTTTACTGTAGCACAGTCCACAATAGCAAAAAGATGGAATCAATCCAGATGCCCAACAACAGATAAATGGATAAACAAACTATGGTACGTATACTCAATGGAACACAGTATGCAATGATAAGGAACAATGATAATTTTAGGAAGCATCTCATAACCTTGGTTTCAGTGAAATCAGTTAGCAGCACAAGGACAAATGTTGTATGAGACCCCTACTATGAGGACTTAAGAACAGATCTATGTACAGTAGACTCTTTGACAGCTTCAAGGGAGAGAAGGGAGGGAAAGGGCCAGTCACAGATTAGATAGTTTATAGGAATTTGGTTGAGTGAAAGCGGTGACAGTACAGAGTACAAAGAAGATCGACTTAACTGGGCTTCAATATAAACTAAAAACTCTTCTAATCTTAACCCAATATTGCAAAGATAGAGTAGCTGGGGCAGAGTTCTGGGGACCATGCTCTCAGGGGACATTAAGGCCAATTGGCATAACTAACCTCTTGCTATGAGAGTCTTCTCCACCTCTTATTGGTGAGGGGTGTCTGGGGTCTTAAAAGCTAGCAAGCTGTCATCTGAGGTACACGAAATTGTCCCAACTCAGCCAGAACAAATGATCACCAAGGACAACAAAGACATGAAGGAAAAAGAGCCCAGAAGATAGAGAGACCCCTGTGAATGGGTGACTATATCATGTGACCAGAAGAACCAGATTGTTCTCCACCACCTCAAAGACAGCCATGATGGGGCACGCAATGTCGAGTCCCAGTGGCAACACTAGAAAAAGAGGGGTGCACCCCAAGAACTCCAATAGAAGGTCACAATTGATATTTCAAATGCCGGGGGGCTCGCCTGGGAGCATGGTCCCTAGAACTGCTGGTGCCCCTGACCAGAAGACATTACTGATGTTAACTCTTCAGACAGGAATGGATTGGACTTGGGGGCTGTTTTAGTCAGCTAGGGCTGCTCCAACAGAAAATACTACAGAGTGGTGGCTCCAGAGGAAAATTTGGTATTGCATAAGTCTTTGTTCAGGGAGCATCTTGGCACAGCAATCTCAGGTCTGAAGGATGTGCTTTTTTCCCGGTGCTGCTTTCTTGATGGTGTGAGGTACCCAATTCTCTGCTTGCTTCTCTTTCCTTTTATCGCTTGCAGGATGAAAGGATGAAGGGTAGACAAGCCATGCTCCAGGGAAACTCCCTTTACAGTGGAGCAGGGAGGAAATCCTATGAAGGGATTTACAGTGCCACTCTAATCCTTTAATACACAGCACAGGAAAATCTGAAAATGGAGGACAATCACAAAATACTAGGAATCATGGCCCAGCCACACGGCTACACATATTTTGGGGGGACACAATTCAATCCGTTACAGGGACACAATGAGACCATATGGTGTGTGTACTTTAAGATTCTATGAATCGATAGGACGCTGTCCTACTGGCCTCTTACTACAAGGGAGAGGATAAGGTGGACAGGAAAGGACAGGAGACTGTATAGACATGTATGGAACAGAAGGGAGAAGAGTGCTGTCACCAGGCAAGGAGAGCAGAATGAGCTGCAGATAGGCGGGCATGCAAATTTAATTTGGATTGTGTACTTTCAGTCAATCACAATATAAAAGAAATATAATTGGGGGGATCTGCCTTAGTAGATAATGAACTGCCACAGGATGAGGGAGACATTTGTTCTAGTCAATATATAAAAGTGTTGTTCACAAGAAGCATCACGTGGTCATGCTTCTTCCATAATTTAATAAAGCTAATGGGCTTCTTGGAAACTCTATAGCGGCAGTTCTATTCTGACCTCTAGGGTCGCTATGAGTCATACCTGACTCGACAGCAATGGGTTTTTTGGGGGGCATTCTTGGGTCTTTGTCTGACGTTGTGATCTTTGTCAGATTGCAACATTGTCAGACCTTTCAAATCACTAAGAGATCACAAAGCCATATAAGACTCTGGAAAAACCTAGAAAAATACAGCTTTCAAATATTTAAAGAACTTTCCTCTTATATCAGCCTTCCTCTTGGACTTCTCTGCAACATTGTTACCTCTGCTTGGAAGTCTTATTTACTCTGCATTTCCTACAAAGGAAGTCGATGGTATAAAATGACCTTAAGAGTAATAAGCTGTAACATGATCAGAAGAGTTATCATGAATTTAAGAATAGGTTTTAGACTCATAAATGATACTGAGGATTTGCCATTTCTTGCCTTTTGAAAACAGTTATCTGAGAAATACCAACCTTACATGTAAATGTTGTATTTCTGATTCTACCTAAAAATGTTTCCTCTGCGGGAAAAATGGGCCGAGTGGCTCACAGAAAGAAAATAACACGCTGGAAATGTCAGATCTCAGAGTGGTAATTTGGGCTTCCTCTGTTGCCTGGCTCCACATGACCTTGAGCAGCCATGGGCTTCCCTGGCCCTAATTCATCCATTTCTAAGCAAGCATAACATCACAGCTGAAGCTTTCAAGACTGTTGTGAGGAAACTCTAATAAAAATGCACTTTTCAAAACTGCTGCATAACTACAAAATGCAATAAAATATGTCTTGCTTCCATTACAGTTAAAGGAGTTTTATGCATGGGTTCTCCTTTAATGACGGGCAGTTCTCTGAGCTTCAGCAACCTTTTCAAATACCAAGAGGTAATCCACTTATTTATGTGAGTGCAAGGGACACTTCGATATGTCTATTATTCACACAAAGAAGCAAATTGATCTTCAATATACATTCCACTATGTATACATAAAGATGTGGAAACTATTTATGAATGCTATTACAGGATGTAACATTGTATTTTGGAGTACAATGGAAGCAGAGTAGATTCAGTATTTTATTCTGATTCTTCAGACTTTTGTGGGGTTGCAGCAAATGTAATATAAGAAAAGTATAATTAAGTAGCTTCAACTCAATAAGATTTAATAGAAATAGGTGTAGCTATTGAAACATCCTCTAGATTCATTGCAAGTTTTTTTTTAATTCATTTTATATAAGTGGTCACAGATGAATGAATTTGAAATAAAGCAAATAATCTTAAAATTTTGTAAATTAGACTGCCAAGCCTAGTGCCATCTGTCAAACTGACACAGTTCACTCTGCAAATGTGAGATATTTTGAGTAAGTTCTTTAATATTGTGTAACAACAGTAATGGTTATGATTGAGCATGATAAACAACTTGTATCACTGAGTTGTTCTTGTAAAGAATGTTAAAAATTCTAGTGATTTGTTACATATGTGTTTACCACGATTGAAAAGAAAAAAGCACACATTAGAAACAAAAACAATATTAAGTGGACTTCAGCATAACTTGAATACTCCTTCCATCTTAATCCAATATTGCAAGGACAGAGAAGCTGGGGCAGGGGGCAGGTGGCAGGGGACCATGCTCTTAGGTGAAATCGAGGCCAATGGGCACAACTAGCATTTTGCTAAGAAGGCTCTCTGCACCCCACATTGGTGAGTGGCATCTGGGGTCTTAAAAGCTGCCAAGCTGCCACCTAGGGCACAGCAAATGGTCCCAATTCAGCAGGAACAGATGCTCACCGAGGACCAAAATGATATGGGTAAAGACAACCCAGAAGAGAGAGAGACCCACATGAGCGGGTGCCTACATCGACTTGAGACCAGAAGAACTGGATGGTGCCAAGACACCACCAGTGATAGCCGCGATGGAGCTAAGTTGAGTCTCACTGGCCACACAAGAATAAAAAGGGGTGCATCCTGAGATCTCCACTAAAAGACCTCAATCGACAGTCCAGCAGTATCGGGGTTCCCCTGGGAGCATGGCCCCTGGCTCTGATGCTGCCCTTGCCCATAAATCATAATGAAGGTCCACTCTTCAGACATGAATGGATTGGACTTGGAGATGCAGAGTAACCATATATTGGATGCACTTTATGGTTCTGTGCATCTGTAGGATATCATCCTGCTGACTTCTGGCTGGAGGCAGGAGAGTGGGTGGAGAGGAGCGGAAAGGAGATTTGGGAGGATGAGACATGTATGGAGCAGAGAGGAACAATGTGCTGTCACCGGACAAGGAGAGCAGTGGAAACTGCATATAGTTGGGCATGTAAATTTATAAGGGAATGTACATTTTCACTCAGTCATATTAAATAAAAAAGAAAAATAAAAAAGCGAAAAGAAATACACACTCATACTTTCAAAGATAATAAAGTAACATCATAAAAAGTATAATGCTTTGAAAGTCTCAAAAAATCCTACTGGTTGAAAGTAGACAGGCATTGCATAATTATGTAGCTTGCAATTTGTGGACTCAGTGCATCCTATAGGAATTGGCTATAAATCAGGTAGTACATATATATTCTTTCAATCTCCTTATCATTATTTTTTAATATTAAAATGTAAAGAGAAAATATTGGAACCCAAAATATTGTGATTAAAAAAAATATCAAGCTTGTGAAGCATGTAATTTAATATTATAATGATATTATAATTTTACTTTTATCTTTCTATCACATTAGTACACGTCTACAATGCTACAAATAGAAAAGAAAGGAGATTTAATCTCGTCTATTGGTTTGAGATGCTAATTTCAACAAATAATAATAATAATTACAATACTGGTAGTAAAGTTTCTGATTCTTACTTGATTCTGAGACTGAACCTCAAATTTTAAAATACATTCCTCAATAATTCTGCTGTGTGATCAGTGACAGACACAATAATCCAATTTAATGTATTATTTAATAAAGGAGAAAACTGAGTCCTAAAAATGTCAAGTAATTTAGAAAAATACAGCTAGTTGACAAGACAAATTCTAGAGACCAAGTGTCTAGGGGCAGAGGCTACAATATAACTTTCTTTCTTGTGAAACAAAATACACTTTAAACTAAAATTATATAGATTTAAATTTTACAAATGGCTAAGCATTCAGTCTGTCTCATTTTCATACATGTACATGCTTCTGTGTCTGCACTTACATGTGTGTCCATATGTATATGCATGTTTGCTTTTACTTTTCCCTTGCATTATGTTCTTTTTTCCCTTATTTTTTTTAGCTATGATATTGCTTCCCTCAAAAAAAGGATTACATGTGATTTAGCCTCAAGTTGTATAGAATTGATTTTGGAACAGCTTTTCAAATGATTTTGGATAATAATTATGTTTCCTTATCATTTCCTGGTGGGCCTGATAGAAAAAGCACTTGACCAGGAGGCACCATCTATTTAGTGTAATTGAGAGCAGAACAGTGAGATGTATAATCACTGCTATGCTTGAGGCTCTTGAGACCTACATATTTCATAGGAAGGGGTCAAGTGGGACATGAGAATCAGAATCAGCTTAAAGTAGAGGAATGAAGACTTTGTACTGGGTTGTTTTAAATAGTATAACAATCATGTCATTAGTTACCTATTTGTACGTACAGCTAGTGAGTAAGTGTTTACTAAACATGTTGTCATATTCAAATACTACCAACCAATGTATTCCTAAAAGTCTGGGAATTCTGTGGGGCTAAAGAAATTGACACAGGTACTATTATCACTTTCAAAGATTCCTCTGAAGCAATATGAACACTGAGCAGTCCTCTAAGTTTAGATTAGTCTTGTTGACAGGTGTGCTAACAAAAACCCAAACCGAATCTATTGCTGTTGAGTGAATTCCAACTCATCACAACCCTGTAGGACAGGGTTGAAATTCCTCATAGAGTTTCCAAAGAGCACCTAGTATATAATGTATTCTACCGTACATGATATGTCCATATTGTTATAGACATTTTTTTTAAAAAAGCCTTGAAAACACTCATAAATTCAGTCAACAACAGGATCATTACAGATGTCTGTATTCAGCCCATACGTCTTCTCTGGTCTCCATATTTGTATGTTAAATTCCCATGTTACATATTTATTAAAACTCATCAAATGTATTCCAAACTGTTTAGCAGAATAAAATGTTTCAACCTGTTTTTCTTTTTCCTTTTGCCACTTATTGCGCTACCTCCTTTCTCCTGTTCAAGTAAAGATTTGCACTGTTTAAAGTAAGGACCCAGAAAGGTAAAAAGAAAATAATGCTGCATTTTCTAAGACTTTTTGCTCACTTTTTGAAACTTGCAAAATTATGAGTATAAAAAAAAGTATAGAAACAAAAACAAAATATTGAGGCTTTCTCTGTGGAATAGTAATTTTTAAAAAGTTGTTATGGAATCCACTGTGATTCATAGTGACCCTAGGTATGCCACAATAGAACTGAGCTTTATACGGTTTTCAATGGCTGATTTTTTGAAAGTAGATTGCTAAGCCTTTCTTCCAAGGATTGTCTGGTTAGACTTAGCAACCAAATGTTTTAATCATTTGCACCATCCAGAAACTTCCCAAATTGCTGTTGGGTGCTGTTGAGTCAAGTCCCATTCAGAGTACCCTGTGTACAACATAGTAAAACAGTGCAAAGTCTTGTGCCATCCTCGTAATCACTGCTATGTTTGAGGCCATCATCACAGCCACTGTGCCTGTCCATTTTATTAAGTGTGTCTTCCTCTCCTTCGCTAACCCTCTGCTTTACCAACCATTATGTTCCTTTCCAGGGACTGGTCCTTGCTGATCACATGTCCAAAAGGATACGAGATGAAGTCTTGTAATTTTTGTTTCTTAGAAGCATTTCGGCCATGACCCTTAACCACTATACCATCAGGATTGCTAATATTTCTTCCAAGACAGACTTATTTGTTCTTCTGGCTGTCCATATTATATTCACTGTTTTTCACCAAAACTATAAATCAAAGTCATCAGTTCTTCTTTGGTCTTCCTTATTCATTGTCTAACTTTCCATGCATATTAGGTGATTGAAAATACCATGGTTTAGGTCAAATATACCTAAGTATTCAAAGTGACCTCTACACTTTTTGACACCTTAAAGAGATTTTTTGGCAGCATGTTTGCCTAATGTAACATGTCAATTGATTTCTTGCTTGCTGCTTCTGTGGGCATTGGTTGTGGACCACAGTAGAATGAAATCTTTGACAGCTTCCATGTGTTGTCTGTGTATCATGATATTGTTTATTGGTCCAGTTGTGAGGATTTTTGTTTTCTTGGTATTGAGGGAGAATCCATATTGAAATGTGTAGTCTCTGACCTTTGTCAGTAAGTGCTTCAAGCATTCTTCATTTCCAGCAAGCAGGATTGTGTCACCTGTATGTACAGCTTGTTAAGGAGTATTCCTCCAATCCTGATACCTTGTTCCTCTTCATATAGTCCCGTGTCTCTGTTTATTTGCTCAATATACAGATTGAGTAAGTATGACCAAAATATAAAACACTATTCACACCTTTCCTGATTTTAAACCACACAGTATCCTCTTGTTCTGTTTGAACAACTGCCTGCAGTTATACATATAAATTCTTTGTGAAAACATTAAGTACCCTGGAATTCCTGTTCTTCACAGTATCATCCATGATTTATTATAATTCCCAGGCAAAACCTTTGCATAATCAGCAGAATACAGATAAATATCTTTCTAGTTTTCTTGGCTTTCAACCAAGATTCACTTGATGTTGGCCATGATATTCTTATTCCAAATACTCTATTGAATTCAGCTTGAATTTCTGGCAACTTCCTGTTACATATACTGCTGCAACAGGTTTTGAACTATTTTCAGGAATATTTCACTTGAAAGTGATGTTAATGATCTTGTTCAACCATTTCCACAATCTGTTGGATCATTTTGCTCAAAGAATGGGTACAAAAATAGATCTCTTTCAGTCTGTTGGCTAAGTAGGTATCTTCCAAATTTCTTGACATAGTCAAGTGAATACTTCCAGCACTCCAAGCATTTCTTGAAACATCTCATTTTGTATTCCATCAGTTCCTGAAGCCTGGGTTTTCTCCAATACCTTAAGGGCAGCTTTGACTTTGTTCACTACTAGTGGTTCTTGATCGTATGTTACGTCCTAAAATGGCCAAATGTTGACCAATTCCTTTTGGTGTTGTGACTTTGTATTTCTTCCACTTTTTTGGAATGTTCTGTTTCTGTGTCTTTCCATATGTTGTCCATAAAAACCCATTGTCATGAGGTCAACTCTAACTCATATCAACTCTGTAGGGCGGATTAGAATGCTTCAGTGTTTCAAAAGAGAAGCTGGTGGATTTGAACTACTGGCCTTTTCGTTAGATGCCAAACTTTAATAACCCCTGTGCTGCCATGGCTCCATTTTGCCCATACACACACACACACACACAAAAAAAAAAAAAAAAAATCGGACGCTTGTTGATTCCAACTCACAGAATACTTCAATATTGCAACATGAAGCTTCAAATTTTTCTTCAGTTCTCGAGCTTGAGAAATACTGAACAAACTCTTTCCTTCTGGTTTTCTAACTCCAGGTCTTTTGACATTCCATTTTCATATTTTACTTTGTCTTCTTGAGCTACTTCTTGAAATCTTCCATTCAGTTCTTTAATTTCATCATTTCTTCTGTTCACTTTAGCTGCTCCAAGTTCAAGAGCAAGCTTGAGAGTCTCTTCTGAAACCCATTTTCACTTTTACTTTTCTGTCTTTTTTTACCTTGTTGAAGTTGAAGTTTAAAATCAGTTTCTCATACAAAAACTTAAACACATTCTGTCATGTGCCTTCCTTACACAGTGACTGCACACTTCTCTTCCCTAATCCATGCTTTTCACTTCTGTTTGGCCAGAATCTGTACCCCTCTGATATTCTCTCTTGCCTCTGAGTAGGAGCTGTCCAGTTATTCTATTGTATGTGCCCCAGACAAGAAGCACATTCCTCATTTGTATTATTTTATATCTTATATATTAGTTCCGTGTTTCTCTGAAGAGTTGGCTTTGAGAATGGTTTAGGTTCAGGGTTAACAGAAAGTTTGGGGGCTGTGTCTTCCAGGGATCCTCCAGGCTTTTAGACCATCAAGTCTTGTCTTCTTACTAGATTTTGAGTTCTCTATTCTACATTGCTCCACCTCCATCAGGACTTTTGGTTGAATTCTCTGTAAGAGCAGTCTTTGGTGACGGACAGGTACTATTTAGTTCTTCTTTAGGTCTCAAGTTGATATTTTCTCAGTTGTGTTTTCCCTTTTCTGTCTCTTTGGCTTGCATTTGACTTCTGTCATTGATGTTCTTCTTTCTCCTTTGATCCAGATGTCTTAAGACTGGTTAATGCTTCTTAGATGATTGCTTACTGCATTTTAAGACTCCATACACCACTCACCAAAGTGGGATCTATACCTTTGTTATGCCAATTGATCTAGATGTCCCTTGAACCACAGTGCCCAGACCCCTGAACCTGGTATTCTGCTTTTGAAAGTGGTTGGTTTTATTTAGAATACTTGCAAGCTTTGTGTTTAGCACATTTGTGCTGATTTATGCTCTGGTGTCTCTCAATTAACCTAAAATAATTCTTTCTGATTACCTAATTAGTGAATACATCTCTACCTTCTACCCCCATTTACTATCAAAGAATGTTTTCTTCTGTGTTTAAATTTGTTCTCAAGTCCTTATAAAAGTAGTCTCATTCAGTATTTGTGTTTTTGCAATTGACTAGTTTCATTCAGTGTAAAGTTCTCCAGATTCTTGCATTTCATGAGATGATTCTCAAATTCATTGTTATTCTTTATTACTGCAGAGTATTCCATTGTGTGAATACACCATAGTGTATCTACTCAGTGTATCTACTCATCTGTTGATGGACACCTAGCTTGAGTCCATCTTAGTGCTATTATGGACAGTGCTGCAATGAACATTAGTGTACATATATCTTTTTGTGTGGCACTTCTTAGTTTCCTAGTATATATTTCAAGAAGTAGGATTGTTGGGTCATATGGTATTTTTATTTCTAGCTTATAAACAAAAGTCAGATCAATTTCCAATGTAGCCGTATCATTTTACATTCTCACCGGCAGTGTATAAGTGTTTCAATCACTCTCCAGCATTTTTTTTTTTTTTGTCTTTTATATTAATGTCAGCCTTGTTGGGGTGAGACGGTATCTGTAGTTTTAATTTGCATTTCTCTGATGGCTAATGATCAGGAACATTTCGTTATGTATCTGTTAGCATCTTGAATGTCACCTGCAGTGAAGTGTTCATGTTTTTTGTCCATTTTCTAATTGGATTATTTGTCTTTTTGTTGGAGTTTTGCAGTATCTTGTGGATTATAGAGTTTAAATACCAAGTGGATTTGTGGTACACAATTCCCCTCACCCCAATCTGTAGGTTGCCTTTTTACTCTTGTGGTGAAATCTTTGGCTGAGCATAAATGCTTGATTTTTCAGAGTCCCTAGTTATGTGTTTACTTTCCTGGCATTTGCACATTTTGTAATATGTTTATACCTTGTATTAGGGTTCCCAGTTTTGTTCCTATTGTTTCTTCCATTATCTTTATTGCTTTAGATTTGACGTTTAGATCTTTGGTCGATTTTGAATTGATTTTCCTGCATGGTGTGAGATATGAGTCTTGTTTGAAATTTTTGCAGATGGGTATCTGGTTACACCAATATCAATTTTTAAACAGACTGCTGTTCCCCAGTTTATGGACTTTGGGCCTTTGTCAAACATCAGCTGCTCATAGGTGGATGATTTTATGTCCAGATTCTCAATTCTGTATCATTGGGTTATGTATCTGTTATTGTACCAGTACCAGCCTGTTCTGACTACTTTAGCAATATAATAGGTTCTAAATTGGGGTAGAATGAGTCCTCCTACTTTGTTGTTGTTCTTCTTCAGTATTGCTTTACTTATTAGTGGCTTCTTCACTTTCCACATGAAGTTGGTGATTTGTTTCTCCATCTCAATGAAAACTGCCTTTGGAATTTGGATTGTGATTGCATTGTATCTATTTTAGTTACCTGATACTCCTTTAGCAGAAATACTATAAGTGAATACACAATCCAGTAGGTTAGAAGTCCAAATTCAGGATGTCATCTTCAGGGAATGCACTGTCTCTCTATGGGCTCTGGAGGAAGATCCTTGTGTTGTGTAGGTCCTTCTTTGGTCTGAGAGCATCTTGGTGAAGGAAACTCAGGTCTGAAGGCTACAATCTGCTCTCATTGTTGATTTGTGGTAGTATGAGGTACCCAACTAATGGCTTGTTTCCCTTTCATTTTATCATTGGAAGATAAAAGGATAAAATGTGATGCAAGCCATGCTAAGGGGAAACTCTCTTTACATTGGAGCAGGGAGGTGACCTTAGCAAGGGTGTTATAGGCCCACCATAATCCTCACGAACATAATTTGATATATTAATCACAGGCAGAGATTAAGATTTACAACATAGGAATGTCTCAAAATGGAGAACAATCACAAAATATTGGGAATCGTGACCCAGCCAAATTGTTACATACATTTTGCGGGGCGGGGAGGTGGGGGGACACAATTCAATCCATCACAATATTTATAGATCACTTTGAATATAATAGACATTTTCACAATGTTAATTCTCCCTGTCCATGCCCGAGGAAGGTTTCTCCACTTTACAGAGACTTTTGTGTGTGTGTGTGTGTGCTTTAGGGGCAAGTTTACAATCCAAGTCCATTTGCCATATAAAAATCTGTATACACATCGCTATGCAACTCTCCCCATCCTGTGACAGCACTTTTCCATCTTGTGCTTCTCACACACATTTAACCAGCTCCAGTTACCCTCCATCCTCTCATCTCACTTCTAGACAGGAGCTTCTCAGACAGGCTCGTGTGTATATTTAACCTAAGAAGTACACTCTTTGCCAGCAACTTCCTATGTCTTACAGTCCAGTCCAAATTTTGTCTAAAGAGGTGTCTTAGGCTCTGGTTTTAGCTCTGGGCTAGCAACAAGTCCTGGGGCCATGTCCTCAGGGGATACTTCAGTCTGCCAGACCATCAAGTCTGCCTTTTTAATAGGGTTCTATTTCTTCACTCCCGCATTTTTCCTGCTGCATCAGTGAGTCTACGTTATAGTCCCTTGCCAGGCAGTCACTGTTGGTGGCCAGGCACCATTTAGTTCTTCTAGTAACTTGCTGATGTAGACTCTGGATCATATGGCCCCCTGCCTCCTGGGCTCATATTTTCCTCGTGTCTTTGATATATTGTATTGTTCTCTGCCCCAGCTGGATAGGGACTAAGTGATGCTACAGATTGCTGTTAGCTAGATTTTGACACCATAGATACCAATTCACCAAGTTGGGATGCAGAACATTTTTTTTTTAAAAGAAACACAGCTATGCCAGTTGACCTAGATGTCCCCTGAAACCACGGTTCCCAGACCCCTGTCCCTGTTACCTTGTACTTCAAAATGTTGGGTTGTATTTAGGAAATCTGTTAGCTTTTGCGTATTCCAGCTGTGCTGACTTCACTTCAACTGCACGTGGTCACTCCTTCCAACTGACACAATTTCTATCTACTATGTAATCTATGAAAATACCTCTCCCCTCCTCCTTCTCCACTCTCATAACCATCAAAGATTATTTTCTTCTGTGCTTCAACATCTTGAGTCTTATAATAGTGGTCTCATAAAATATTTTTCCTTTTGCAACTGACTAATTTCACTTAGCATAAAGTCTTTCAAGTGACCAATGTTGTGTTTCCAAAGGTCATCATTATTCCTTATCATTGCATAGTATTTCATTGTGTGACTATCTTATACCAATACCTAGGTTGATTCCATCTTTTTGCTATTGTGGGCAGTTCTGCAATAAACATGGTTAACATTAATGTGACAGTCCTTGTTTGGCTAGGATATATTTCAGGAAGTGGGATTGCTAGGTCATATGGTATTTTATTTCTAGCTTTTTAAGAAAACAGCGTATCTAGTTTCAAGGTGGTTGTACCATTTTACATTCCCACCAGAAGTGTAGAAATGTTCCAGTCTCCCTGGAACCTCTCTAACATTTATTATTTTGTGTTTTTTTTTTTTTTTTTTGATTAATGACATCCTTGTTGGGGTGAGCTGTTATCTCATTGTAGTTTTTATTTAAATTTTTCTAGTGATAAATGATGGTGAGCATTTCCCCATGTATTTGTTAGCTACTTGAATGTTTTCTTTGATGAAGTGCCAACTCATATGTTTTGCTGTTTTTTTTTTAGTTTTTTTATTATGATTAAGTGAAAGTATACAATCCAAATCAATTTTGCATGCCCACCTATCTGCAACTCCATGTGCTCACCTCAACTTGTGACAGCACACTCCTGCTTTTTCACTCTTTACTTCTAGTATCCTCTTAACAAACACCTATCCCCTTCTCTCCTCTCTCATTTAGAAAGAAACCTATAAGACAGCTTCCTATAAATGTACAAAGCCCTAAAGAACATAAACTATGTGCTCACACTGTGTCCCCAAGTCCAGTCAGCTCTTGCTGAAGAGTTGACGTCAGTGCTGGTTTCAGATCAGAGCCAGCAGCAAGTGTAGGGGCTGTGTTCCTAGGGGACCCTACAGGCTCTCGGATCTTCAATTCTGGTCTGCTAGTACAGTACCTGAGCTGCACACCTCTTTTCCTCATGGTACATCAGGGACTCTACGCTGTGTCCCCCATCACGGCTGCCTTTGGTTGTGGCCAGTCATCAGCTTGTTCTTCTGGTCTCATGCTGATGCAGTCTCCCTTTCATATGGGTGCTTCAGTCTCCTGGCCCTTTGCCTATTTTTAAATCGGCTATTTGTCTTTTTCTTACTGAAGTTTTACCATACCCTGAAGATTATGGAAATTAGGCACCAATCAGATTTGTGATTACCAAAATATTTTTCCAGTCTGTAGGTAGTCCTTTTACTCTTTCAGTGAAGTCTCTTGGTGAACATAAGTGTTTGATTTTTAGGAGTTCCCAGTTATGCATTGTCTTCTCTGGAATTTGTGTATTTTTAGTAATATTTTTATGTCATATATTAGGCCTCATAATGTTGTTCCTGTTTCTTCTTCCACAGTATTTATCAGTTTAAATTTTACATTTAGGCATTTGATACATTTTGAGTTAGTTTGTGTGCATAATATGAGATACAGGTCTTGTTTCACTTTTTGCAGATGGATATCCAGTTATGCCAATACTGTTTATTAAAGAGACTGTCTTTTCTCCAGTTCACAGACTTTAAGCTTTCATCAAATATCAGTTGCTAATGGGTGGATAATGTTATAGCTGCATTCTCCATTTGTTCCATTGGTCTTGGTATCTATCTTCTACCAGTATACAGCTGTTTTGACTACTTTGACACTGTAATCATTTCTAAAGTCAGATAGTGTGAGGCCTCCCTCTTACCTCTTGTTCTACAGTAATTCTTTACTTATCTAGGGCTTCTTTTCTTTCTGTATGAAGCTGGTGATTTTTCTCTGCATCTCATTGAGAAATTACACTAGAATTTGTATTGAGATTGCACTGTATCTATAGATATCTTTGGTAGAATAGACCTTTCCACAGTGTTCAGTCTCCCTATCCATGATCAAGACATTTCTCCTGTTAGGTTTCTTGAAGTAGAGTTTTGTAAATTTCTCTAAGTTTTTTACATCTCTAGTTAGATTTGTTCATAAATATTTTATCTTCTTAGACGTAATTGTAAATGGTATTTATTGGGTGATTTTCTCTTTGATAGTCTCTTTGTTAGTGTAAAGGAATTCACCTGATTATTTTATATTTGGATACATTTATTAACTGTTTTATTAGTTCCAGTATTTTTTCTCTGGTTTCTTCAGAGTTTTTGATGCGTAAGATCACATCAACTACAAACAGAGATACTTTTACTTCTTTCTTACCAATTTGGATGCCCTTTGCTTCTTATCTTAGCTGGTTGCTTTATCTATGACATCCTCAAAACAATAGACTAAAAGTGGTGACTATGGACATCCTTGTGCTTTTCCCATTTGAAGGGGGAATGCTTTCAGACTCTCTCCATTTAGGTTCATGTTGGCTGTTGGCTTTGCAAGGATACCACTTACTGTGTTGAGGAATTTTCTTCCTATTCCTATTTTGCTGAGAGTTTTGAATGTGAATGAGTGTTAGAGTTTGTTTTAGTCAGCTAGTGCTGCTCTATCAGAAATATCACAGAATGGACTGCTTCAACAAAACAAAGTTTATTCTTACACAATCTGGTTGGCTACAAGTCCAAATTCAGAATGTCTGCTCCAGGGTATGGCATTCCCCATTGAGGCTCTGGAGGATAGTCCTTGTGTTGCATCAGTCTTTGTTCAGGCAGCATCTTGGCACAGTAACCTCAAGTCTGAATGACGTGCTCTTCTCCTGGTGCTGCTTTCTTGATGATGTGAGGTTCTCAATTCTCTTTTGCTTCCCTTTCCTTTTATCTCTTGCAAGATGAAAGGATTAAGGGTGGTGCAAGCCATAATCCAGGGAAACTTCCTTTACGGTGGAGCAAGGAGGTGATCTGTCAGAGAATTTCTCTGAAGAACAGGGCCAAAGGTAGGGATGACACCGAGGATAAGAAAGAAACAAGACAAGCTAAAAGTGGGATCAGGGGGCTAATGGCCATCGCTGTCGAGAGCCCAGAACTGAGTTTTATTGAAGTATTTATAGTGTTTACTAGAGGAGGTTAAGCTCTTTAAAGTTAAAGAATTGAAGATGTCCAGATCTGTCTAGTTTCTTATCTTAATGGGAGCAGTTTTCCCCCTGCTACATCTTTGCCTTTCAATGCCCACTTGGAGAGAAACTTCTGCCCCATCAGCTTTAGTTGCACCCTAAGCCCAACTGAGAGGCAGTTCCACCCTTATAAACTCAGGATGCCATGAGTCTACCCTTTCAAATCCCTGAGGTCATGGCCATACATTTTGAGACTAAAGCAGCGCAGCTTTGTTTCAGTTTGTAAAATCAAATGGTCCTTGTCTTTTGTTTTACTTGTGTTTTCTTACATCCATTGTTTTCTAATGTTAAACAATCCTTACATCTGTGGTATGAATCCCACTTGGTCACAGTGAATTATTTTTTTCATATGTTGTTGAATTCTATTGGCTAGAACTTTGTTGATAATTTTTGCATGTAAGTTCATGAGAGATTTTGGTCTGTACTTTTCCTTCTTTGTGGTGTCTTTACCTGGTGTGGCTTTCAGGGTCATGCTAGCTTCATAGAATAAGACTGGGAGCATCCCATCCTTTTCTATGCTCTGAACCACTTTCACTGACAGCAATGTTAACCCTTCTCTGAAAGTTTGGTAGAATTCCCTAGTGAAGACGTTAGGCCATTGCTTTTCTGGGTCAGAAGATTTTTAATTATCTTTTCAATCTCTTCTTTTTTTAGGTGTTTATTTAGTTGTTCTGTCTCTATTTGTGTTAGTTAGGTCAACTGTGTTTTCCCCCCCAAAATTTTCCACTTCCTCTAGGTTTTCAAATCTGCTAAAGTATGATATTTCTTAGTATTCTGCTACAATTTTGTTTTATTATTATCTCAGTTGGGTTTGTAGTAATATTGTCCCTCTCATTTCTTATGCAGGTTATTTGTTTCCTCTCCTGTTTCGCTTTCGTCTGTTGTTGCAATTTATTTATTTATGCTTGCTACTGTTTTCTGACTTACGTACACGCACACACAGACACAGACACACACACACACACACACAATTTTTATTTTGTTTTTAAGTGTCCAAATAGGCTGATCAAGTGAGCTAGTTTGACTACTGGAACTTTAGAAATTCTAACGTCCTTTCACCAGTAGGTTAGAGCTATTACTAAGGACCAAGGCCCAGGCATCAGTTTACTTTTCTTGTATGTTTTCACTTAGGAGCCCGGGTAGTCAGCTGCCAATGTGTACTGTCTGCTCTTTCCTAGAATTTCAGGTGTGGGAAGGAGACTAATTTAGGCACAGGTTGCTAGTTGCTCATGCTGAGAAAGGAAGGAGGACACCATTGATCTGTGCATCAGACAAAGGACCTGTTTCTGTCCTGAGATTCCATTTCAGGTGGGCTGGCAGACTTCCTCCCCTCCGCCACCCTTTGTTAGGTAAATGGAAATCCTTTGGGATTCCTCAAAAGACCATCTTTACCTTTCTCATTGAGAAAGATGCTTTCCAAATGTTGCCACTTCATTTGCTGCTCTGACAGTAGCAGGTCCTCTTTTGGGGTATGGGTTACCAGTGGGCCAAGTCTAGCCATCTGGGTGCTTCTGGACTTATGCTCCCCTGCGTGTCACCCAGTCTAGTCTCTCAGCTTTCCCTCTGATACTGAGGACTCATAGAATGCCCTCTGTAATTCATTCAGTTGTTTTTCTTGTTCTTTGTTGTTAAAAGGATCACAGGATGAATGTGGCTGCTCCATCAGCTTAGCCCTGCCTCTTTTTCCTGTATTTTTAATAACTTTTTCCTTTCTTCATGTATGATGACCTTGCATAACTCTTTGGTCTTTAGTCATTAGTGTTCTAACAATGAAATTTATTCTTGAGATGGGATTAATTTAACATTGCATTTTGGCTCTCCTGGAATTGTTTTAATTTTCATCAGCTTCACCTTGATGTTGTACATGCTCTGCAGTCAGCTCCGGCCTTGTTCTGGCTGATGATATTGAATTTTCCCCATCTCTTTCCACAGATATAGAATATTATTTCCCATATATTTTATTTGGTGAGGTCCATGAGTATAATCACAGTTCCTGCTGTTAAAAAGGTATTTGAAATGCAGAAAGCATTTATTTTGCAAAATTCTATTATATGATCACAGACATTATTTCTATCACCAAGGCCATATTTTCTAAGTACTGATTCTTCTTCATTTCCGCGTTATACACTCCAGTCAACAATAATTGTCAATGTATCTTGACTGTATATTTGATATCTTACAGATTGTATAAGATGCCAAAAATCTTCAGTTTTTCTTCATCTTTGGTCTTAGTGGTTGGTGTGCCAATCTGAATTATCTCATTAACTATAAACAAATGAATACTACCCTTTCACTGACAGTGTTGTACTCTAGAAAAGATTTTGAAATGGACCTGCAGAAGAATATGTAGGGGTGAAAATCATTCAAAGTCTGTGTGCCCCTTAGGCCTGTGCCTAGACAAAGGAGTGGTGCCTACCATGAGTTCTGGTTCAGGAGACCAAGCAGATTACTTTTCCTGTATGTTAATTTGTTCCCTCTCCATGGGAGGTAGAATGGTTCAGGGCACATAATGAGTTCCACTTCCTGCTCAGGAGACACTACAACAGCTGAAAATAGCCTGGGACTCTACAAAAAATGGGGAGGGGACAAGGAAATGAGGGAAATGTTCTTCTCAAACAGAGTTGTTTTTCTTTGGATCTAAGTGATAAGTTAGATGCATATACTTATCTTTTGCTGACTAAGTACTCCTTTTTACTGGTTCTGGAGGCTTGAGTAGAATCTCTGCTGCTGTGTGGTCACCTGCAATGTGGAAAATGTTTCTGGAGTGCTACAGCTTGCCTCACTGATGATGCCAGCTAATCTAAACCTCAGGTGCTGGCTCCCACCAGGTCTGGTTGGCAACTTCTTGCTGCTTCTGAGTCATCTCCGCCTTCTCCTGCTACTCAGTACAATTTGTCAACTTTTTCTATGCTTATTAGGGCCCCTAGATTGTCAGATACAATCCATTCCCACTTTTGTGTGTGTCTTTGCTGTGTAAAGGACACAGGATCTGTCTGACTACTATGCTTTCTTGGCCCAGCCTCTCTTCTCTTTGTACTACAAATCCTATTCTTATTTTTCAGAATAATTTTGCAGAATGCAGTTAAACAATCATTTCTTAGTTCTTGTTATATGTTCTTATGTACTTTTATTCTCCAGCATTTATTACATTTAAATTGGACATTATTTACGTAATTTAATGATTAAAGCCTATAAATCAATAATTTAATGATTAAAGCCTATCAGTCATAATTACTATATGCAGTCCTGCACCGTGTAATGTCTATCCTTACCACTTCTACAGCTGTGGTCCTATAAGGTTGTAACAGACTTATGGATGAAAGGAGCTATAGTGAACACAACAGATTCCTACAAGCAGCACATGTATCTCATGGATGTTGTATACAAAGTGATTGCACTACCAGGCATATAATGATATATATTTAATGAATAGTATATGTACATATCTTTATAATCTTACTAAATGCCTATATTAGAGGCTTTTGTATACACTATCGTGAAATTTCTGTCATTATTTTAATATGAACTTTACTTGTAAATGAAAACTTCACCATAAAACAGTGTCTACTTCGAGTCATAAACAGAATACATCCATTCACATTCAATGTAATTATTGAGAGGTATGTGTTCACTGCTGTCATTGTGATATGTTTATTTTTGTGTTGACGTTTTCTCGGTTGTTCTTATTAGTCTGTTCTGGGATATTCTTTTTTCTGAGTTGATTTTTCACATTTTTCTGAGTTGTTTTTGTAGTCGTTCAGACTCCTGTGTTACATTTCTTGAAATGGTATGTTACATCTTTGTTGTGCTTTACAGCTGCCACTATGATCCCTCTAATACTAAATAAATACAAACGGGGGGTAGAGTCAAGATGGCAGACTAAGCACACATCTCCTTATATCCCTCTGGAAAACAAGACCTGAACTGATAATCAAATGGAAGTGGTCAGATAACTTTTGTTTTACATTTTAAAACAGCCTAGAGAAACATCTGAAGTTCATCCTCACAGTATCTCTCCCAGCCTCTACTTACTCACATGGGACCCAAAAAGCAACAGACACTTGTGGCATACAAGAATTCACCCATGGATTCAGAAGGCTCCCAAACAAAACAACCAAGGAGATTTCCAGATGAAGAAACTTGCATGAAATCACCAGAAAGTGAATACAAACTGATTATATACGGAGCCCTTCTAGACCTTATACAAAATGCAGCAGAACAAAAGGAAAGATTAAACAAGCTGTTTGATCTGACGGAACACCAGTACTCTGAAATCCAACAGATCAAGAACAAAATCAAAGACTTTGAAACTTCTATTCAAAGCCAAGAAAACAGAATGGAGCAAATGGAAAAAAGAATTTCTGACTTGGAAGACACAGCTACTGATGCCAGCGTCTATGAGCAGAAATCAGAAAAAAGAAACAAGAAAAATGAAGCCTTAAGAAGCATGTGGGACTCTATTAAGAGGAACAGCCTTCAATTAATTGGAGTCTCTGAACAGGATGAGACACCTGAGAACACAGAGAGAAATGTTGCTGACCTGCTGAAAGAAAACTTCCCAGAAATCATGAAGGAAGAGAATAAAAACATCTCAGATGCATATCGTATGCCACCCAATATAGATCTCAAAAGAAAAACTCCAAGACATATTATAATCAAGTTCAACAAAATGAAACATAAACAGCAATTCTTAAAGGCATCAAGACTCAAAGCAAAGCTAACATTCAAAGGGAAATCCTGTAGGCTTTCATCAAGATTTCTCAGCAGAAACCATGCTGGCATGGAGACAGTGACATGACACATTGAAAGCCCTGAAGGAGAAGAAATTCCAACCAAGAATTACATATCCTGCAAAACTACCTTTCAAATATGAAAATGAAATTAAGACATTCCCAGATAAACAGAAACTCAGAGACTTTGTGAAAACCAAACCCAAACTACAAGAAATATTGAAAGAAGTTCTTGGCTTTGGCTTAGAAGAACAAAACCACTAACTACATATTTTAGAATGACACATTACGCAGAACTCTACTCAGGTAGAGAAGGCTCCAAAGCCAATCTCAGGTTTAATACTGAAAGAAGCAATGCAGTGATTATCATGAAAACTATGGTGCCATCATATTAAAAAGAGGGATGTACTACAGTTGTTATAGTCCTTCCAGACTGAGAGGAAGATGACAAGACTGGTAGTAATTAAAATTGGGTTTATATATAGTTTATTAAGGGGGATCATGGGGGCAGCTGTAAAGCACAACAAAGATATAACATACCATTTCAAGAAATGTAGCACAGGAACCTCAACAACTACAAAAACAGCTCTGAAAAAGATGAAAAATCAGCTCACAAAACAAGAATGGTCCAGAGCAGACTAATAAGAACAACAGAGAAAACATCAACATAAAAATAAACATATCACAATGGCAGCAGCAAACACATACCTATCAATAATTACATTGAATGTGAATGGACTGAATACTCCAGTAAAGAGATATCAAGTGACAGCTTGGATCAGAAGACATGACCCATCCATATGCTGTCTACAAGAAACTCACTTGAGACCTAAAGATAGGCACAAACTGAAAATTAGAAGATTGAAGAATATATATCAAGCTAACAATGAACAAAGAAGAGCAGGGGTGGCAATTCTAATCTCAGACAAAATCAATTTTAATGTCAAATCAGCTGTCGTGGACAAAGACGAACACTATTTATTGCTGAAAGATTCAGTACACAAACAAGACTTAACTATATTAAATATTTATATACCAGATATCTGAGCACCTAAATATGTGGAAGAAACACGAACTGTGCTCAAAAAAGAGTTAGATGACTCCACAATAGTAGTGGGAGACTTCAACACACCACTCTCAATACTGGACAGAACATCTAGAAAAAGGCTCAGTAAAGATACAGAAGACCTTATTCCCACAATTAACAAATCAAACCTCATTGATGTATACAGAACTTCCTACACATCAGTGGACAACTACAGCTTCTTCTCCCATGCACACGGAACATTCCCCAGAATTCACCATGTGATATGACATAATGCAATTCTCAACAAAATCCATACCATTGAATTACTGCAAAGCATTTTCTCAGACCATAAAGCCACAAAAGTCAAAATCAATAGCAGGAAAAACATAGATAGAAAGTGGGACTCTAGGAAACTGAACAAAATCTTGCTCAGAAAACCATGAGTTATAGAAGAAATCAAGGATGAAATAAAGAAATTCGTGGATTTCAATGAGAATGAAAACACTTCCTACAAGAACTTATGGGATACAGCCAAAGCAGTGCTCAGAGGTCTGTTTATCTCCATAAATGCACACATCTGGAATGAAGAAAGAAGCCAAATCAAGGAACTGACCCTACAGCTTGGACAAATGGAGACAGAACAACAGAGGAACCCCTTAGGCACCAGAAGAAACCAGATCATAAAGATTAGAGCAGAACTAAATGCATTAAAGAGTAGAAAAACAATTGAAAAAATTGGTTTTTTGAAAAGATTGACAAACCACTGGCTAAACTTACTAAAGAAAAGCAGTAAAGGAAACAACCCAATTTAGAAATGAGAGTGGAATGGTCACCACAGATCCAACAGAATTAAAAAATGTCATAACAGAATAATATGACAGACTATACTCTAACAAATTTGAAAACCTAGAGGAAATGGACAAATTCCTTGATTCATACCGCCTACCCAAATTATCACAACACGAAGAAGAACAACTTAATAAACTCATCACAAAGGAAGAGAGTCAAAATGTCATCAAAACATTGCCATACAAAAAAGCCTGGGCCCAAATGGCTTCACTGCAGAATCCTATCAAGCTTTTAGAGAAGAGTTATCTTCAATACTACTGACACAATTTCAAAGTATAGAAAGGGATGGAGTACCCCCAAACTCATTCTATGAAGCCAACATAACCCTGATACCAAAGCCAGGGAAAGATCCAACCAAAAAGGAGAACTACAGACCTGTATCACTCATGAATCTAGATACAAAAATCTTCAACAAAATTCTTGCAACAGAATGCAACAACATATCAAAAAAATAATCCATCATGACCAAGTTGGATTTATACCAGGGATACAAAGCTGGTTGAACATCAGAAAAACAATTAATGTGATTAACCACATATATAACACAAAAGACAAGAATCATCTGATTTTGTCCACTTATGCAGAAAAGTCCTGATAGAATTCTGCAGTGAAGCCATCTGGGCCCAGGCTTTTTGTGGTTGGCAGTGTTTTGATGACATTTTCAACCTCTTCCTTTGTGATGGGTTTATTAAGTTGTTCTGCTTCACGTTGTGAGAATTTGTATAGGTGGCATGAATCAAGGAATTTTTCCATTTCCTCTAGGTTTTCAAATTTGTTAGAGTACAGTCTTTCATAGTATTCTGTTATGACATTTTTGATAAAGTCCAACACCCAGTCATGCTAAAAACTCTTAGCAAAATAGTCATAGATGGAAAATTCCTCAGTGCAATAAGGGCCATTTATACAAAACCGACTGCCTACGTTATGCTGAATGGAGGGAGACTGACTTTCCCTTGAGAACAGGAACTAGACAAGGATGCCCACTCTCACCTCTCCTATTCGACATTGAACTAGAAATTATAGCCAGAGCAATTAGACGAGCCCAAGAAATAAAGGGCATCTGCACTGGCAAAGAAGAAGTCAAAATCTCCCTGTTTGCTGATGATGTGATTGCATATGCCGAGAATCCCAAACAATCTTTAAGTAAACTACTCAAACTGATAGAAGAGTTCAGCAAAGTCTCAAGATAGAAGATAAACATAAGTAAATCAGTAGGATTCCTTTATACCAACAACGAGACTGTTAACGAAGAAATTATCAAGTCAATACCATTTACTATAGCCCCTAATAAGATAAAGTACATAGAAATCAATCTAACCAGAGAAATAGCAGATCTTTACAAAGATAACTACTAGCCCTTACTACAGGAAACTAAGAGAGACTTCGATAAATGGAAAAACCTACCCTGCTCATGGATAGGAAGACTTAACGTTGTGAATGTCTACTTCACCCAAAGCAATCTACTTATATAATGCAATCCCAATACAAGTTCCAGCATCCTTTTTTTAATGAGATGGAGAAACAAATCACCAAATTTGTTTGGATAGGGAAGAATCCCTGGATAAGTAAGGTACTACTAAAGAAGAACACACTAAGAGGCCTCTCATTACCTGACCTTAGAACATACTACACTGCCACAGTGGTCAAAACAGCCTGGTACTGGTACAAGAACAGATAGATCGATCAAGGGAACAGAATTGAGACCCCAGAGGTGAAACCATCTGCCTGTGAGCAGGTGATATTCGACAAAGGCCCGAAAACATTAAACTGGGGTAAAAACAGTATCTTGAGTAAATGGTGCTGGCAAAATTGGATATCCATCTGCATTAAACTGAATCCAGATCCATATCTTACACCTCATACCAAAACCAACTCAAAACTGAATAAAAGACCTAAATATGAAATCTAAAATGATAAAGCTTATCCAATAAAAGGTAGGAAGAACAATGGAAGGTTTAATATACAATGTAGACAGACTTCAAAATCTGTCAGACAAACCACAATCAACAGAAAATACATAAATGGGAACTATTAAAAATCAAACACTTTTGCTCATCCAAAGACTTTATTAATAGAATTAAAAGGCCACCTGCAGAACGGGAAAAAATATTTGGCAACTCTGTCAGGCCAATGCCTGATCTCCATAATCTATAAGATACTACATAATATCAATAAGAAGATAAATCATCCAATTAAGCCATGGGCAAAGGAGATGGACAGACGTTTCTCTAAAGAGGAGATCCAGGCAGCCAAAAAACACATGCAGAGATGCTCATGATCACTAGTTATCAAAGAAATTCAAATCAAAATGAAAATGAGATACCATCTCACCCCAACAAGGTTGGCCATCATACAAAATACACAAAGCAACAAATGCTGGAGAGGCTGTGGAGAAAGTGGAACTCTCTTACACTGTTGGTGGAATTGCAAAATGGTCCAGCCTCTTTGGAAAGCAATACGGTGCTTCTTTAAAAAAACTGGATCTAGATATACCATTTAACCCAGTAATTCCACTACTTGGAATATATCCTACAGAATCAAGGCCTTTCACACCAATGGACACATGCAGAAGAATGTTTATTGCAGCACACTCCATGATAGCAAAAAGATGGAACCAACCCAGATGCCCAACAACAGAGAAATGGATAGGTAAACTATGGTATATACACTCAGTGGAGCAGTATGCAATGATAAAGAGTAATGATGATTCCAGAAAACATCTCATAACCAGATTTCAACTGGAAGACATTATGTTGAGTGAAAGTAATCAGCGATCAAAGGACAAATATTGTATGAGGTCCCTACGATGAGATCTCAAAAACAGACTTATGTATAGAAGAAGAGACTCTTTGATGGCTGCAAGGGAGGGGAGGGATTTAGGGAAGGTGACGGCAGGAGGGTTTAGATTAGATAGTTGGTAGAAATCTGGTCGGGTGAAATCGGTGATAGCACACGTTAGACACAAGAACAATATTAAGTGGACTTTATCATAACTTGAATAATCCTTCCATCTTAAGCCAATATTGCAAGGACAGAGTTGCTGGGTGGGACGGGGGCAGGGGACCATGCTCTAAGGCAAAACAGAGGCCAACTGGCACAACTACCATTTTGCTGAGAGGGCTCTCTGCACCCCACATTGGTGAGTGGAATCTGGGGTCTTAAAAGCTGCCAAGCTGCCATCTGAGGGCACAGCAAATGGTCCCAACTCAGCAGGAACGGATGCTAACTGAGGACCGAAATGACATGGAGTAAGGACAACCCAGAAGATATAGAGACCCACAGGAGTGGGTGACTACATCGACTTGGAACCGGAAGAACCGGATAGTGCCCGGCCACCACCAATGATAGCTGCAATGGAGCTCACTAAGTTGAGTCTCTGGCAACACAAGAATAAAAAGGGGTGCATCCTGAGATCTCCACTAAAAGACCTCAGTTGATGGTCCAGCAGTTTCGGGGTTCCCCAGGGAGCATGGCCCCTGGCCATGATGCTGCCCTTGCCCATAAATTCATAATGAAGGTCCACTCTTTGGACACGGATGGATTGGACTTGGCTACGCAGAGTGACCATATATTGGATGCACTTTATGGTTCTATGCATCTATAGGATATCATCCTGCTGACCTGTGGCTGGAGGAAGGAGAGTGGGTGGAGAAGAGGGCAAAGGAGACTGTTGGGAGGACGAGACACGTATGAAGCAGAGAGGAATAGTGTGCTGTCATGGGCAGTGGAAGCCGCATATAGTTGGGCACGGAAATTTATACGGAAATGTGTATTTTCACTCAGTCGTAATAAAAAAGAAGAAAACCATTTTAAAAATAAATAAAGTAAAATAAATACAAACGAAGACGAAGTTGTGGGTGATATGTTTTATTGATCTTAAATTTTGCTTACAACTGATGTTTTAACATTCCCATGAAATTTCATAGCTGCATTAGTAAATAGCATTTCTAAATAACTTGTTTATTAATTTAAATATTATATTTTTAATCTTCAGAGTATCATATTTTGCTACATAGTTTTTAAAAACAGACTTAATTGTTTAAACATTTTTGCTTGTCATAGTTTTTCAAAGAAATTTTGACTGTGTAACATTTTTATTTAACAGCAAGTATCTGAATAAGTATGGCATACGCTATCATTCCCACCATCATTCTATGGATGGGGACCACAAAGTACAGTAAGAACAAGTCATACATATCAGGCTGTACAAAATCTATGTGGTAGAAGTGAAGTTTAAACCAGTTTTGTGGTGACAAATAAAAATTTTCTGTTTCATAATAACGCCGTTCTGTAAAAACTACAGAATCCTGGATGATACTAACTGTCAGAACAAGGAAAGAAACCACACTAACATCTTCTTTTATTGCTTAACTTTCAGCTGGCTTTTTAGTTATAAGTTGTCTCAGGGTTTTTGTCACTGGACTCTTATTAAACTTGGTCTATGTTTGAATGTAAAAATCATTGCAGAAGGGAACTGAGGCCTGAGTGAGCAGAATAAATATTAGATAACTGGTGGCTAAGCAGATAGTTTGTCTGCCAAAATGATTTCTGTCATTGTTGTTTTGTATGTCCAGTTGAGCTGAGTCCAACTCACAGAGACCATATATGACAGAGTAGAATGGCTCCATAGATTTCCCTAGGTTATAATCTATACAGGAGCATATTACCAGTTTTTGTCTCCTGCAAACCCACTGAGTGGATTTAAACTGCCAACTTTTCAGCTAGCAGCCTAGCTTTTAACATCTGTGTCATCAGGTGCCCATGTGTAAATTTCCAAGTAATTGCATATGCATAAAAAATATTTTAGACAGGGTTTTCAGCTCTGACTCTCTGTTAACTGCCTGCCTGGTGAATTTCTAATGATGATCTATGTACAAGTTCAAAGAATCAAAACCTCTGTTTTGATGTCTGTTTTATAATGCTTTCCAGACTTGACCCTAATGTCTAGCACATGTTGGGAACCAGCATATTTAAAACTATATAGTTGCTAAATTTTGATCTGAGCAATTAAATTTCATTTTTTCTGTTAACTCATTCATTCATAAACATATTTACTATTGCTCTACTACTTAGTATGCATAGGTGCGTGTGAATCTAACTATGTTTAATCTCAACCACTTCTTTGTAAAGAACAGTTTGCCTTTCTTCATTGCTGGATGCATAGGGAGTAGAGTTGAAATTGTTTCAAGTGCTTACGTGGATGTCTAAATGACTATGAGATGTATACCTGTGTGTAGCTTTTATGAAAGTGAATGTGAAATTTTTCTAAATACAAAAATCTTATCATTTTTGCCTTATACATTGTTAATGTTGAAACTAGCCTATTTGTGTACAAGTAGTCTGTGAATTATTGAGTATTTTAGGTACAGTGAACCACTCTAATGATCCAGGGTTTTTTTTTTTTTCTTTTCCTTTTTTTGTATATCTCATGGTTACTAATACATACTACATATACTTTGTAATAAGTACCACAGTTTTTCATATAGTAGGGGTTTGTCTGTTGCTGTGATACTAGAAGATTTACCACCAGTATTTCAAATACCACCAGGTCATCATAGGTAGACAGGATTCAGCAACACATCCAGACTAACACGAGCTAGGAAAAAGGACCTGAAAGTCTACTTCTGAAGGACAATTATCCAGTGAAAAGTGTATCAATAGCAGCAGGTTGGAAGACACATTTAAAATAAGACAAGTGAAGAGGTGCCTTTCCAAAGTACAGTCAACTTTAATTACACTGATGTAAGCCAAGATTTTGGGACCTTTGTTTGCTGATGTGGCATGACTTAAACTGGTAAGAAGCAGCTACAAATATCCATTAACTATAGGAACATGGAACCATAAGAAATATGAATCTCGTAAAACTGGAAGTTGTGAAAAATAAAATAACAATATAAAGATTGACTTCTAAGCATTAGTGAGACAAAATAAACTGGTATTGACCATTCTGAATGAGATAAACGTGGTCTACTACACCAGAAATGACAAACTGGTGTCATGAATGTCATCAAAAATAACATTTCAAGATCTATCTTGAAATAGCACCTGAAGTACAGTGCTGTCAGCAAAAGAACAATATCCATATACCTATAAGGAAGGCAAATGAATAAGCCAAGCCAAGTGCCGTCGTGTTGGTAACTGTTAATTAAATTTACTCATCAATCACAAACAACAAATGAAACCCACCGCCCCTGAGTCCACTCCAATTCAGTGACCCTGGAGGACAGAGTAGAACTGTCTCATAGTGTTTTCGAGGTGCCCCTGGCAAATTTGCACTGCCTATCTTTTGGGTAGCAGCCATAGCACCTGACCACTATTCCACCAGGGTTACCATGAATGCCAAAGGTGAGGAAATGGAAGATTTTTGCCAACTTGCGAAGTTTAAAATTGATCAAACATAAGATCAAAACACATTGATAATTACTGTTGATTGAAATGTGAAAGTTGGAAATGAAGCAGCAGACTTAGTACTTGGCACATGTGGCCTTGATGACACAAAAAGTATGTCAAAGATTGCCTGATAACATTTTATAAGAACAATGACTTTATCATTGCAAGTATCTGTTTTTCAGCAACACAAATGGTGACTGTACACATGAACCTTATCAGATGGAAAACACGGGAATCAAAGCAACTACAGCTAGGAAAGAGATGATGGAAAATACTAGCTTCATCAACAGAACTAAAGCCAAGTATGAATTGCAGAACAAACGATTAGTTGTCCACATAGCAGTTCAAGCTGAAGCTGAAGCAAATTCAACAGCCCAAATCACAAATTAAATACATCGCACCTGAAATTGGATACCTTCTCAAGAACACATTTGAGAGGCTGGGCCAAGGTGGCAGACTAAATGCAAATCTCCTCAATTCCTTCTGAGAACTAAGGCGTGTAATCGTAGTAAGGAGCAGTGTGGACATCCAGGGAACCCTAGGATCTGGCATAGTGTTGTCAGATTTGAGTAGGTACCAGAAATGAATTAAACTATCCCTCTCAAAGATGAGCCACCAGCTGCTGAGTCCCACTCCTGCTGACTCACTGTCTCAGAGGACTACAGATACTGACACCTTCTTCATTATCCAGGAGGCAGGGACTAGGCATAAGCCAGCAAATAAGTTTGGAACCACAATGTTTAAGTAAGCAGTGCATTGCGCAGCAGAGAGACTGTGAGCAGGATAGCCACATTTTGAAAGCCTGGCCGCTAACTGAGGGCACAACTGTTTCTGCACTCTCTCTTTTCTGACCTCTGCCATAGATTCTGCTGTTTCATGACAGGAAGGGAAGCTCAGCTGGGGTGCCATCACGGTTGGCAGGGAGGCAGAGTCACAGAGCTTTGGGCCTTAACTGCAGCTGAGTCTCAAGTGAAGCAGCAGCCCACTTGGCCAGTGCATCTCCAGCAGAAAAACAGTGTTTGAGATGATTCGTGTCTAGATTTATAGGTGGGGCCTGGCAGAGCAAGGTATGAAGGCCCTAACCTCTCCCTAACTTGAGTCATGTCATAGCATCTAGGGATGACCTATGAGGTACTTTTGTAATCAGCTAGGAGGCAGGACCTGCCACACTTAATGGCCTGATTGTTTTGGGCACCTGTTGGACAGCCGCAGGTCAGCAGTAAAGTACCCTTGTAAAATAAGACCACTTGGAGAAATGACTGCAGAGAGGCCTGGCAGCATCTTCTCTACCCTTCACTGATCCACATCATAGGATTGGCTGACAACCCCAGTTAGTCCATAAGTAGGGCACCATCTTTGCCAGCCAGCTGGAATAGCATACCACCCTGGAGAGTCTACCTGGGAACAGTCACTGCAGTACACGGGGATGGCTGGTGACCAACTCCCCTCTTAGAAAGAAGTCTCAGCTCCTGTTGAGGTAAAACCAGGGAAATTGAACACCTTCTAGAGGTATTCAAACAATAGTTAATTGCTAACCATTCAAAGAAGCAGTCTGCCATGGCTTTGGAAAATTTCCAAAATAATCAAAAAGCTAGATGAAGTATACTTTCTGAAATTATCAGAGGTTGAGTAGAAAAGAATTATTTATAGAGCTCACCTAGAGATTAAAGTGCAGTAGAACAAAATGATGCTGCCCTTGCCCATAAATCATAACGAAGGTCCACTCTTTGGACACGAATGGATTGGACTTGGCGATGCAGAGTGACCATATATTGGATGCACTTTATGGTTCTATGTATCTATAGGATATCATCCTGCTGACCTCTGGCTGGAAGAAGGAGGGTGGGTGGAGAGAAGGGGAAAGGAGACTGTTGGGAGGATGAGACGTGTATGGAGCACAGAGGAAGAGTGTGCTGTCACCAGGCAGGGAGAGAAGTGGAAGCTGCATATAGGTGGGCATGTAAATTTATATGGGAATGTACATTTTCACTCAGTCATTATAAAACAAAATAAAAATAAATAGGTGAGTTATTGAACAGATGGATCATGAAGTATCTGAAATACAGCAGAAGAATAACAAAATTGTAGAATTAGACAATTCAATTCAGAGTCAAAAGAGCAGAGATGAGGAGACAAAAATCAGACTTATCTTGAGGATAGAGCTACTGACACCAGCATTTATGAGGAGAAATCAGAGAAAAGAAATAAGACAAACAAAGAAGGATTAAGAAACATGTGGGACTCTATTAAGAGGAATGATCTATCATTAACTAGAGTTCCTGAACAGGAAGGGGTAGATTAAAATATAGAGCGCACTGTTGTAGAGTTGCTCACATAAAACTTCCCTGAAATTATGAAAGAACACAGATTTACAAGATGCATATAGAGCACCACAAAAACTAGACACCAAGACATATTATAATCAAGCTCAATAAAATGAAACATACACAGATTCTCTTAGAGGCAGTGAGGCTTAAAGCAAAGCTAACATTCAGAGGGAAACTCTTTCATCTGACTTCTCCACAGAAATGATGTTGGCAAAAAAGCAGAGAGAAGACATATTCAAAGCCCTGAAGGAGGAAAACGTCCAGCAAATAATGACATATCCTGAAAAATTATCTCTCAAATGTGACAGTGAAATTAAGATATTTTCAGAGAAACAGAAGTTTAGAGACCTTGTAAAAAACAAACCAAAACTACAAGAAATAGTGACAGAAGCTTTTTACTTAGAAAAACAAAAACATTCAGCGTACACTTAAGGACGCAAGGCAAGACACAGCATCCAGAATCGTACTTACTTAGGGAAGACAATGAGGTCAATGAAAACCATATTATTAAAGGAAGGGAACCAGTGAACATAACACAAAAACTATGACATCACCACACTAAATAGAGGGATATGTTACAGTAGTTATAACACTTTCAGATGGAGAGAAAGTTAAAAAGGCATGCAAAAGTTAGTCTGGTTTCAACTTAGAATAGTAAGGAAGATCATAGAGGTAGCTGCAAAGGAAGAAAACAATGTGACATAGTAAAACAAGAAGCATAATACAAGAGTCTCAACAAACACAAAACTAACACTGAAAAAGATGAGAAGTCAACCCATAAAGAAGAATGACCCAGAACAGAATGTTAAAAAAAAAAAAAAATCAACAACACAAAAATAAAGACATCAAAATGACAGCATTAAAGACTTATCTATCAATAATTATGCTGAATGTAGATGGACTAAATGCTCCAATAAAGAGACAGAGAGTGACATCCTGGGTCAAAAAACATAACCCTTGAAAATAGAAAATGTTATAGCATTTCAGCCAGTAATTCCACTGCTTGGAATTTATCCTACAGAAACAGAGGTTGTCACATGAACAGAACATGCACACAAGTGTTTACTGCAGCACAGTTCACAAAAGCAAAAAGATGGAATCAACCCAGATGCCCATCAACAGATGCATGGATAAACAAACCACGGTACATGTACTAAATGGAACACTGTAATGATAAAAAACAATGATGATTTCATGAAACACCCCATAACCTGGTTTCAATTGGAAGACATTATGCTGAATGAAATCTGTCAATGACAAAAGGATAAATATTGTATGAGACTGGAGAAATATTGTAGGAGACTGTATGGACTGGAGAAAGGTCCTTGTTGTCAATCTTCCCCTGAACTGGAAGCTTCCAAGGGGTGGGAACCCTAATCCTTTCCAAAGAACATGCTCAGCAACTGGCACTGATTTTGGTGGTATGAGGTCCCCTAAAGTCCCTGCTGGCTTCTCTCCTTCATATCTCAAGAGACTGCCTCAAGGCACAACAAAATCCTGCACATTAAATTCTTCCCCATCAACACAACAACACCCATCCAACCTCAATAACATCATAGGGGCAGGAATTTCAACACGGAGAAGCATCATACAATACCAGGAATTATGGCCCAGCCAAATTGTTACACACACACACACACACACACACACACACACTAAACAAAAGACCAAAATGCATGTTGGAAGAGATTCTGCAAAATGTTCTTCAACACAGAGCAGCTGAAGCTAATGGAGGAAACGATGAAGTAAAAGAATTGACCAGAAGATTTCAAAGGACAACCTGAAAAGACAAGTCAAAAATATAATAAAATGTGCAAAGACCTGGAGTTAGAAAAACAAAAGGGAAGAACACATGTGGCATTTATCAAAGTGAAAAAAACTGAGGGAAAACTCAAGCACTGAGTTGCAATTTTGACGGGTTCTATGAGCAAAATATTGAATGATCCATGGAGTATCAAAAGCTGGTGAAAGGAATACAGAGGGTCAGTCTACCAAAAAGAGTTGGTTGAAGTTCAAGTATTTCAGCATATAGGATATAATTACCAGTGGTAGTCAACGAAGGAATCCAAGATACCTCACAAGTATTGGAGAAAACAAGGCTTCAGGAGTACCAACAGAGATGTCTCAACAAACAGATGCAGTGTTGGAGGTGCTCAGCGATCTGAACCAAGAAATTTGAAAGATAGTTACCTGGTCAACTGACTAGAGGAGATACATATTTGTGCCCAGGCCAAAGAAATGTGACTGAACAGAATGTCAAAATTATTGAACTACATCATTAATATTGCATACAAGTAAAATTTTGCTGAAGATCATTCAAAAATGGTTGCAACAGTACATTGACATGAAATTGCCAGAAATTCAAGCTAGAATCAGAACAGGTTATTGCCATGGATAAAACTGTGTCCCCTCAAAACTGTGATTAGCAATTTGACTGAGCCATGATCCCCAGTTTTATGTGACTGTCCTCCATTTTGTGATTTTCGTAAACTGTAAATCTTAATCTCTCTCTGTGGTTAACAGACAGCATTACATTAAAATAGGAATAGGGGGAGGCTGCAACAACCTTACTAAGGTTGTTTCCCTGAAGTGTGACTTGTAGCATCTTTTTATCCTTTTATCTCAAAAGAGATAAAAGAAAGGGAAGCAAGCAGAGAATTGGAGAACTAGTACCACCAAGAAAGCACCACTGACAGACTGACAGTAAACTGTGTCCTTCAGAGCTGAGGTTCCTGGACTGAGATGCTGTTAGACCAAAAAAAAGGACTGATGCAACACAAGTTCTTTCCTCCAAAACGAACACAGAGAGAGTGTGCCCTAGAACTGACACCTTGAATTCAGATTTCTATCCTACTGGGCTGTGTGAGAATAAACTTGTCTGTGTTAAAGCCAGCCATTCATGATATTTGTGTTAGAGTAGTACCAGATGACCAAGACAGACCTGGAACTAGGGATATCATTGCTGATGTCATATGGGTTTTGGCTAAAAACCGAGAATACCAGATAGATGTTTACCAGTGTTTTATTGACCATGCAAAGGCATTCAACTGTGTGGAACTTAACAAATTTGTGAATAATGCTGAGAAGAATTGGAGTTCCAGGAAACTCAATTGTGCTTACATAGAACATGTATGTAGACCAAAAGGCAGTTGTTCAAAAAGAGAAAGGAGGTATTGCATGGTTTAAAATCTGCAAAGATGTGTGCCATGGTTGCATCATTTTACTGTACTTATTGAACCTATATGTAAAACAGGTAATCTTAGAATCTAGACTATATGAAGAAGAACAGAATTGCTGGAAGACTCTTTGTCAACCTATGATATGTACAAAGCTGAAAGTGCAGAAGACTTGAAGAGCTCACTGATGAAGACCAAAGACCACAACATTCAGTATAATTATAAGGAAAACAAAAATCCTCACAACTGGCCCAACTCATGGTAAATGGAGAAAAGACTGAAGTTTTCAAGGATTTCATTTTACTTGAATCTATAATCAGTGGCCATGAAAGAAGTCAAGAAATCAAATGACATGTTCCTTAAGCAAAGCTTCTGCAAAACATCTAAAGCATTAAAATGCAAAGATGTCACTTTGAGGACTAAAAGATGTCACTTTGAGGACTAAGATGTGCCTGATCCAACCTGTGATACTTTCAACCGCCTCATGAAAATGCAGAAGTTGGACAATGAATAAGAGCAAAGAATTGATGGTTTTGAATCATGATTTTGGCAAAGAATATTGAATATGTCACGGACTGCAAAAAGAAACAAGCCTTTCTTGGAAGAAATATAGCAAGAGTGCTCATTGGGAATGAGGATGGCAAAATTCATTACATTGGACATGTTGCAAGGAAGCACCAGTGCCTAGAGACTGACATCATGTGCAATGTCCTTGATTGTGACAAGATTTGTTAGGATGGCTCAGGGCTACACACAGTTTTGCTCTGTTGTATGTAGGGTCACTGTGAGTCAGAACTGACTTAGTGGCCCCTAACAACAACTGCATATGACACTGCATTGTGTAATTTGATGACATTATCATTCTCAGATTTAGTGTTTCCAATACTCAGATAAATAAAAGTCTAATTTATAAAGATACTGTTAGCCAAAGCCAGCTAAAATAACAATAACAATGAAAACTCAAAAAAAAAGAAAAAATGACTGTACTAATTCAGAACTGAAGCTACTCTAAGTTCCCCTTTCAGCCAAGGATTAGACAGGTACCTAGTGGTATAGTCATTAAGAGCTACAGCTTCTAGTCAAAGGCTGGCAGTTCAAATCTACCAAGCTTTCCTTGGAAACTGTATGAGGCAGTTTTGCTGTCTTTTAAAGTCTCTGTGTGTCAGAATGGCCTCCACGACAATGGGTTTTTTTTTTGCCTTGATTATAAAACAAATAACACATGGGAGGAACGTGCTTCTTAGTTCAATCAGCTATAAAACTAAATGGACAACACTTGCCTAAATGTCAGGATGAGACGGGAGGAACAGGAAAACAGATTGATGTTTCAGTAGACAGTACTCTGAGGTGGGAAAAACTTGGCTTGGCTATAACCCGGTTATAAAACATAAGCTTATAATGCTTATAAAATGTACAAATTATAGCACCAGCCAAGCCATTATAACATGAGCCCTTTTTATCAACAGTTTATAAAAGTCATGAACTCGAGAACTTGGGGTGCAAAGAGAAAAGTTGAGAGTGTTATAATATTGTGAAAACAATTTGCCAGTAATTTCTTGAATTAGATACTAATTTCCTCTGTAATCTTTCACTTGAAACATAGTATATGTGTATATTTTTTTTAATAAATACTCACTTTATGTCAGAACTGACTTACAATGGGGAAAACTGGAAAGGCACCATGTCATAAGTTGGGAAGCATTTAAACAGAGAATATAAATGGACTTCCAAAAGAATAACCAAGTCTGTCTTGGAAGAAGTACAGTCAGAATACTCCTTAGAAGCAAGGATAATGAGATTACATCTCACATACTTCAGACATGTTATCAAGAGGGATCAATCCCTGAAGAAGGATATCACGCTTGGTAAAGAGGGTGAGCGGAAAAAGAAGAACGCCCTCAAGGAGATGGATTGACACAGTGGCTACAGCAATCTAATGAAGCACAGCAGTTGTGAGGATGGTGCAGGACTGGACAGTATTTCATTCTGTTGTACAACAGGGCCACTATGATTCAGAACTAACTCTGTGGTACCTAACACAAACAACATCTGTACTTCATCATAAATTTACAATAAGAGAAGGATATTGTGCTGATGTTTTTGCTTTACACTCTAGTCTCTACAGTGCTATCAAGAGAAGTTAAGATGCCTTCAATAGTTTAAAATACGAAGCTTTTCATACATTTTTAAATACTTTTTCTCTGCATCATTTGATCTTCATCACTGAAATTTAGCTTCTATACTCTAGGTTGTCTGGAGGACATATGATTAACCAACTGAATCTTTATGTCAATTGGTGCATAATGTGTAAATTAATGAGATGAGTAATACTAATTAGAAAGGAAAGAAAGTCACCAGGGTAAATAATAGTGGGAATATACTTGTGAACCCAAAGGTAGCATATGGTTTCAGGAAATGTGTTTAATGCTGTAGATGTGATGCCGTTAAAGAAATGTTTGTATTCCTGTAGCACGTGCTAGGTATTTCAATATATTAAGGTCATATACTCAGGCATTTTAATTTTTTACAAATTTTAGTAGTGATCCCATAATGACTGTAATGACCTTGTATTTAGAACCCTAGATGTACAATAGTAGAAAATCCAAGCTTTATGGAGAAGATATAAGACTTAGAAACCATGTATTTAGTTATCTAGTTGCCTTATTTTTAATGAGGACAGCTTACTCTCCTGGAGTAAATATTATAAAGTTCTTTGTATTTTTTATTTGGAAATTAAAAGTAAACTTAAAAGTAGGGAATGGATTTAATTTCATGGTTATAATTATCTAAGTATATGTGAAATTGAGATAATGAAACTGGTTTTCATTTTCTCATTTTGCTGTCCAGATTCATGTTTCTGTAAATGGTTTTCTGAGATGAAGAAAAAAAACATTACAACTTAATTATAAAAAGCAAGCTTATAATGCTTACAAAATATTCAAATTACAACCTCAGTCCCTTTTATCATCAGTTTATAAAAATCAAGAACTATCAAGCCAGTGGTTTGGAAATATTGACAAACTATCAAAACTGTCTTCATTTACCACAAGATCCTGTTTTCCAACCTTTCTTTGACAAGATATGTCATCTTGACAACCCAGTTAGCATAAATGACTTACAACTCCCTGAACTCTTGTATTTAATACAGTCAGGACCCTGCACTTCAAATTGTCAAATACCATTATCACGTTTCAAGATGTCAGCCGTGTCTATGAAGGATATTACCTCCCCAAAGTATAAATGCTTCTGATATTTGTCTTTTGGTGTCAGAATCAAAGCGTGCAATCTTTGATCACTAATCTAATCCTTTATGGAGCTGTAAATAGAAAACAACAAAGCAAGAATTTTGTTTTGATTGATAGACTGTTACTTTGTGAACTTGAGATTCAGACAATGACTTCAGTGATTACTTGTCCTTCAGATCCTTGGAATAAAACTTAACACTTCTTATCTGACAAAATTAAATTAAAATAATTGTTCAATTTACTTAAGGCATCAACAGCTTTCAAATGTATGTTTCAGAGTACTTATTCTCCAATAGCAATTAGTCTAAATCAGTAGAATTCTAACTTTATGTACCCCTATTGTACGGCAAACAGTCATATCACAGGTTACATGTATAAATCTCATTGCCTTTGAGTTAATTTCAACGCACAGTGACCTTATAAAACAGAGTAGAACTGACCCATAGGGTTTCTGAGGAGCACCTGATGGGTTTGAACTGCTGACCTCTGGTTAGAAGCCAAAGCTAAACATATATATGCAGCATCATGAAACAAGAATTTAGAAAAATGAAAACAGTAATCATATTAAAGATCTAACACATCCAAGAACTTACTGTAGAGTAAAAAAAGTAAACACCCTGTGATCTAATCTATCTTTAAACATTGTTCAATAATACCAAAAACTAAAACCAAACCCATCACTGTTGTGTCAGTTCAAACTCATAGCGACCATGATAATATCACTGGCTAGGAAATTCTGGTAGAGCGATACAGCGTAACCAAATATTTACATGTGAATACAGCGCAAAATGTTAAGTGCTAAGCTGTTAACCTACAGGTTGGTGATTTGAACCCACCCAGAGTCTACATGGGAGAAAAAGCTAGCAATCTGCTTCATTCAAGATTCTAGACTAGAAAGCCCTATGGGGCATTCTACTAGGTAACATAGAGCTTTTATGAGTTGAAATGGACTAAAAAATCTAACAACAGAAATATAACAATCATAGCACTATTTACAAGAGCAAGATAACAGGGAATGCATTATATATTGAACAGTAGAAAAATAATGTAATGAATTACAATATGCCTATGGATTGGGCTATTAGATGATACTAGCATTTTACTCTTCATACACACACAAAAGTGACTTCATGTAGTTTATTGTGCTATTGATAAAACTGAAGATTGTGCCTCATCAACAAAAAAATTTCTCAGTCAATAAGAAGCCTCCTTCAGGATAAATTATTCAAACATTCAAGTTACCATGTGAGTTCAAACATGAATGAGGGAGAGAAAATCTATTAAATCCAGTGGACTTACATAATGAACATTATTTCCTTAACCTCAAATGGTTTTAAAGTATTTAAAGTAAAATACATAAGTCATTCGGAAATCTGGAAAAGATGATTAATGACAAGACTAAATACACTTATTCATTATTCATGAAATACTTAGAACATCAAACACATACAAGTCTTTTAAGAATTGGATATAAAATGAATAGGTCTACATCCTAATGAAACTCACCATTTGTCGAAAACAAAAAAAGTAAGCAGACTTGTTAGAATTTACCACTTGAAATAGCTCAAGACTTTATAGGAGACAGCAATTCTCGGACTTCATGTAGCTAACAAATAGTTTGGGACTTTAAGGCATCAGTGTAGATATTCTATAATTTTTTCATATGTCAGGGAATTTGAATGGAGACTCATTGAATTACATTTTGAATAGAAGGACTGGAGCATTTTGCAGTAAGGCCCTGAGTCTGAAATCAATTCAGTGGAAGTCAGTTAAATTTTCAGCTGAGTAAAGCTGTGCCAAAATGATAATATTGGTTCACCATGTCAAACTCAAGGATGCAGTTTGATACTAATGTTTTTCGTGACTTTTTTCAAACTTCAGCATTCACTATTGTAGATACTTCAGACTGGCCAAGCAAAGAGTTTTAGAAGCCTCTCTAAGTTACAAAAATCTGTTAATGTGTCTCTGGTGATACAATGAGACACTTTGAAAGAACAGTTGCAAAGAGGATAGAAATGATTGTAATATACGATTACAACTAATATGTAGTTCTTTGTCGGCCTCTAAATACCACTAGCATACTCTACTGAAGTAGAAATACAATACTGTACTTACATCAATGCTAGTAGTTTTGGCTCTATTTTTCATTAAAATTAGGAAGAGAGGGAGAAAGAGCGAGAGGATGGAAGAAAAATAAAGAAGGAAACAAGGAAAGAAGGAAGAAGCAACAACACCAGCAAACTGAGGAGTCAGAGCAGGTGATGTCTAGTTAAATATTTCTAATAAATCTTATTGCAGTGCAAATTTACATTCCACTGTTGTATACATAAAGGATAATTTGGATGGATGTTTAACTGACTTTGCTTATTAAAATTCACCGTAAATGCACTGTCACATTCAAAATGCCCTAAGCACAAAAGCCAACAATTAAAGTAACTAACAGTAAAATGATTACTTGCTGCATCTTCATCAGTTAAAAAATAAAAATAAATAAAATGGACAGTAGCTTTATGTGTGACAAATAAGCTGAAATAATAACTTGATTTAACCAATTTTAGGTAAAGAAAGTAGTAAATAGTGTGATTTTTTTTTTCTTCCCTGACTCAAGTCTATATATATATTTTTCATATGGAAGGGAAAAGATGTCTTCTTCTAGTGTTCACGTATCTGGAAAAGGCTTTCTACTCATTGCAAGAACAAACAGGAAGGAGGCGTTGTTTAGTTGACTAGTGCATTTGGGAAAGGAAAATGACCACACAGACACATACCCTTGGAGACCCTACTTTTGGGATTTAATTGTCTGCTAGGAGGGTACATAGGATCTGTGGGTGGTCATACACTGTCTAACTTTGCCTGTGACATGGTAGAGCTCTCATTTGGTATGTAATAATGTTTCCTAAAGAAGACATATTTGGCCATGAATCCATAGCACCATCTCTAGTTTAATCAGTAATGAAGCTGACATTTGATTTAGAGGCTAGTTCCAGAACAGTCCCAAACTTGAGCATTAAAGAAGAGTGCTTTTCACTGTTCCCCTAAAACCTCAGTGTAAATATTGTCAAAATATGAAGTCAATTATATCAATTAAGTGAAGAGACTCTTCACTTTCTACCACACACTGTTCTGTTTATGTAAACATCTCATATACATTACTAAACTCAACCCCCTAAGGGTAGATTAGAACTTACACTGATTTGGTAACAATGTAAGCAATTACCAAACATTTCACATACTTGAGCAGTTTATTGAATGGAAGGGTAAAAATTAATAATAATTCAGTGAAAAAAATAATATTTGAAGATCTATATAAAGAGAAAAAAATAAGTTTGAAGGTCAAGCAATCTAGTATTTGCTGTACGAACAAAATATAAACCTATTCACTCAGTGTACATTTATTAAGAGCCCTAGGGATTTGGGTGAGAAAGAAGACATGGTTTAATTAAAGCAAAACAAGATTACTTACACAAAGCATATTTTAAAAGGAATAAATTCCCAAAATAAAGCTTCCCCCTCCACTGTGATTTGTGATTCAACATGGATTGCTTTGTTATAATAATCATGAGTTTATATTTAGGATTTTGTCAATTTTTAATGTTATCTATCCATACCCATATATATAAATATTATATATCCTTTATTGTAAGACTTTCTTTTGGCCTGGAATGAATAATTACATTGCTTCTTTTTTTAAATATCTTTACTAAGATATAAATTAACATCAGAGAGACTACACATGGGAAAAGTATGCAATTTTGTAATCTGAACATTTGTATATACCTGTGAAACCATCACCAACAATCAACAGAGTGAGCTTATTTACTGCCTCAAAAATTAATTTCTCCCCGGTTGTGTTTCTTCCTTCTTGATTTCCTCTGATGCCTGATGCTGCTTTTCACAAAAAAAAAAAAAAAAACCAAACTAAACCGAGTGCCATCAAGTCAATTCCAAGTCTTCACAGGCAAAACAAATATGTTTTGTCATTATACATTAGTTTTTAATTTATAGAAATTTAAAAGATGGAGCTTGTAGTATTATTTCTCTTTTTAAAAAAATCCATGTTGTAGTAATCAATAATTAACTCCTACTTATTGTATGGATATTCCAGAATTTATTTATTCCCCTGTTCATGGATTTTTTTTCCCCCCCGTTTTAACTATTACAAATAAAATTTATGTGAGTATTTGTGTAGAAGTCTTTGTATGGGCGTGTGCTCTCATTATTTTTGGTTAAATTCCTAGAAGTAGAATGACTGAATCATATAGTATCATTTTAGAGGACAGCTGTCCTGTACATCAAAGGATGCAACATCCTTGGCACCTACACACTTAGTGCTAGTAGCACTCTTACCAACTGAGACAACCACAAATATCTACAAACATTGTCAAATGCCCTGTGATTTCTTTCCTGACAATGAATCAACAGTGAAGGAAGCCTTCATAAAAGACTATGCAGTGGAATTTCATGATTACAATTAATGACCGCTGTACGTGATTTTTCAGTCTTCATTCTGATTGCGAGTGTTTATGGTGGTTATTCTTTCCTTGTTCACCATTGTATATTAAATAGTATATTCGTTTCCTTTGGCTGCTACATAATTACCATAAACTTTTTGGCTTAAAATAACAGAAATTTATTCTCTCATAGTTCCAAAGGCCGAAAGCCTGAAATCAAGCTGTTAGCAGAGCTACACTCCCTCTGAAGGTCCTAGTGAAGAATGCATTACTTTCCACTTCAATATTCTGTTAGCTGTAACCATTCCTTAATATATGGCCACATCATGCCAGTCTCTACACCTGTGGTCATGTTGCTTCCTCCATTATTATGTGTCTTCTCTGCTCTGTATGTCTCCTAAATTCCATCACTAAAGATCCACCACTGATAATGCATCATTACATTTACTCCACCTAGATGATCTAGGACAATGTCCTTGACTCAAGATTCTTAAATTAATTACATCTCTAAAGATATTTTTTCCAAAACGAAAGTAATATCCACAGGTTTCAGGGATTATGGTATGGATATACACTTTTAAGAGCCACCATTGTTTCTACTTTACAGCCTGGAAATTCATGAGTAAAGTAAACATGGACATAGTGATCTGATTAAGAAGACCACATAGTAGATGGGTATTTGGGACTTCAAGTTAAATGCAGTAACTAAAGACATTTGGGGTTGTATAATAGTACTTAAGACTTAATATATATTGAATGTATCCCTTTGCGTGTTGCGTTTCTTCTTTACTATATTTGAAGTTGCCACTGAGACAAGACTTGCTTTAGTTACTGAAAAGGTGGCAGAAGTTGTGTGACTCATCACCTTCCCATCTTCCTGCATGATAATAATAGAAACATATACCAGATGATGCTTCCATCTACCAGGCTCCCTAAGTGACCACTATAGTAAAAGATTTGAAACTGAAATGCTGAACTAGGTTGGACATGTAATAAGACAGAGAGATGAAGTTAGGTGGCCTTAAGTCACTGACATATTCCTTTTTTTATTACTGACTATGAGATGGACATTTCAACTGATTTTAACTGTGTCCCTTGTGAAGAGAATAATTGTTATTTGTAATGAGAAATGAGGTAGTAAACATAGGACGAAATTATATAGCTGGTTCAAAACCAACCAAAAAAAAAACTGAAAAACTCATTGCCTTTGAGTCAGTTTAAACTCATGGCAACCCTTTGTGTTAGAGAGTAGAACTGCTCCATAGGGCTTTTTGGTTATAATCTTAATAGAAGATCACGAGACTAATTTTCCACTGTACTGTTGGCCAACTTTAAACCACCAACTTTTAGGTTAATAGTGGATTGAAAACCAGTTGAACCACTGAGGGACTTTAAATAGCTAACTACTCAGCCCTTTTTCTCTTCTTTGTAGGGGCACAGTTAGTTTGCAACTCCTAGCTTCCCTTTTCAGTTAAGTGTAGTTGTATAACTCAATTTCAACCACTGAATATGAGTATAATGCATGGCTTTTATTCTTCCACATTTGATTGCTCATATCGTTTACCTTTCTTCCTGAACTCTAAACAGGAGTATAGAGAACTTCAAAGCCATGTGTTCAAAAGACACACAAAAGATAGATCTCTTCTTTATATTTTAGAAAACATTCTTTATATTTCTATAATGACCTCAAATCCATATGGTGTATGTTATTATCCTACTTTAAAAATACATATATCAACTATAAGTCACTAGAAAGTTATTTGTAAAACTTCTGAACTTACATATACAAGTATGTGAAGAATGTGATAAAAAGCCTTTAAGTTAAGCTGACTGTGACCCAGCATCTGGGATTAAAAAAATAAATAAATAAAGTTAATTTTTTTGTAAACTATCCTTGACATTTTAGTTTAAACAATCTCCCCAAATTTCCATCTAACCTTAAAGAAAAGATGTGTCGTTTGGCTACTTTCTAACTCTGGAGAAACACATGTAACACACTGGTCTTTGACATCACCCAGGTCCTTGTTCTGCTAAGTCAAGATAACAAATTCACATATAAATTTGAAATTTCTGCACACTCAGTAAGAGAAAGTAGACATGGAACTGAGATTCTTTCTGTGGCTACCAACCTCGGGCCTGACCTACAAGAAACCTCTACCTAGTTTGAGTTGGGGTAAGGCCTTCCTACTGAGAATTCACCTTAAAAAAGTAAAAGCCAAAGGTCTAAGCATCTATCTGAACGCTAACCACAGAACAACATTGTGATTACAATTGTAATTATAAATTCTTATTCTCTGGTACTGAATGAAGATTGCAAGGTGTTACAGGAATTGCCATGACTATCTTGCAATAAATTAAAGAAATTTATGCATGCCAAACCTGAGTATTTTTTCTCATTTGTTCTTGCTTTCACTTCTCAGGAAATCCTGGTAGGCAGTGGGTTAAGTGCTATGTCTGCTAACCAAAAGGTCGCAGTTCAAATCCACCAGGCTCCTGGGAAACACTATTGGAGGCAGTTCTACCTTGACCTCTAGGGGCGCTGTGAGTCAGACCCTGCTTGACAGCAGTGGGCTTGTTTTTTTTTTTTTTTTTTTTTTTTTTCAGTTCTCAAGGTCAAGCAATTGAGGTGGCATACAATTATTTATAATACTTGGGAGGGAGGGAAAACTTGGTGTCATAGTGATTAAGTGCTATGGCTGCTAACCAAAAGGCTGACAGTTCAAATCCACCAGAGGCTCCTTGGAAACGCTATGAGGCAGTTTTGTTCTGTCCTATAGCGTCACTATGAATTGGAATTGATTGAACAATAGGTTTGGGTTTTGTTGTTGTTGTTTTGAAGAGGTAATCTTCAAGGAGAGGTAACAAGCATATTACTTCCTTGCTTATCTGATCTAGTTACACAAGATGGCATGATATATCACCTTAAGGGAAGGTTGTCTTGAGGATTTTGTGACTTTTTGTTGTAATCACTGCTATAGATCATTGTGAGTAGGCATTAAGCCCATTGACAGTGGCTTTCTTAAACAAACATTCCATAGTAATTCCTAAGCAACTAGAATTAAACAGGAAATACCTAATTTGGTTCCAGATTCAATTATTTTATAGGTAATTATCACTATAGTTATCTATAGTTATTGACAAGACAGATTCTAAGATAAATGCTTTGCTGTGATAGTCTAGGGAAAATTTGTCAGAAGTAATTTATTTTATTGCTAAAGGCAGACCTTTCTGGTTGCCATCTGTTCGTAGATTCTGACTTTCTTTTGGATTACTTTTCCTTGGTTTAGTAAATGTGATGTCTTCATTTCTTTTTCCATCTGTCTCTTTCTTATTTTTTTCCTTTTTTTTTTTTTTGACTTCTGATTTTCTTAGAATCTCTTTCCGGACCATACTTTCTTTATACTCACACTGGCAAAGAACTAATGCCTAAATTTTATGCTTGGCATTGTTTAGATATAAATGCATCTTATTCCCTTTTCATTTACATAACTCAAATTAGAAAACAAAACAAAAATAAAGGAACTTCCAAAATCATAAAGGAAACGTATACTGTTGGGTTGTCTTTTCCCTGCTGCCTGCTTCCCTCACAATTAATCACCTTTGTAAACTTTCAGGCCACCACTGTGTCACTGAGTTTAAGGGAACTATAAGAAACAAGAAGAAGAAATATTATGCTTTCATTTTGCTGTTGCTATGGGAAGACCCACTAGTACCTGGGTCCATTCAGTATTACAGTGTATCATGATCATTTATCAATGTGAATTGAGTTTGGGAGAAAGTAATTTGTTTTCAGTCTTATAATGAAGAAAAATAACAGAACTTAGTAGTAACTATTTTACCAGAAGTAACAGTGAAATCTAGTAGACACCAAAACTCAATATTAAAAAAAATAATAATAATTTTCAGAAGACTGCCTTTCTTGATAGCAAAGAATGAGAATTTATTAGAGGACAAAGAGGAGGCAGAAGTAAGCCCAATACAATTTCTGGCACGTATCAGGAGTTATATAAATAGTTGTAGAATGAATAAATAATTGAGAACATCCTTTTAATTCTTCCTCTTACCTGTTACCCTAACCATCTTTTGCTGTATATAGCATTTAAATATTCTTATTGTAATCTAGTTACAAAGCTTTCATCAAATACTCATTTTTATCCCTGCTCCTATCCAGACATCAGTTCCGAGAAGTCTATTTTTCATCTACATATCCCTTTGCCTTCTATTTGTCTTCATTTAGATCTCATTAGTTGACAAATCATTCATAGTAATAATTTCCTCCCTTATCTTTGTTTTTCCACATCTCCCATCAGCTATAATTTTATAATCTCACTATGACCTCAGTATGATTGATTTTTTACAAGAAAGAAATCAGATAATGCTATTTAAATGCTCAATAGCTGCTCAGTCCTCATAGAAAAGTTGTTTCAAATCCTGAAAGGGTTTGCAGAAACGTCTACCAAATGTACAAAAACCACACAGCTGAAGCAGTTCCATGATATGCTGCAACTCCCATTGTCTCCTAGTATACCAGACTTGCTATTGTTCAGAATACTCATTTTCATAAGTTCCTAACTTCATTAAAACACTAGCTTTTGTCGTGGATTGAATTGTGTCATGGGCCCCAACCTACTTGATTATACAAATTTTCTTTTGTTATGTTAATTAGGTCAAACTGGACCCGGATATGTCCTAAACCTTATTATTTATGATTTATAAAAACAGCAGATAGACAGACACACATGGGAGGACAGAAAATGGAGACAGATGCATCTATAGACCCAGGAAAGTCAAGATCACTGGTAGACACTAGAAATTAGGAAAGAGGCTCACAGATGGAATCAACATGTTGGAGACCCTATTTGGACTTCTAGCCTCCAGGAGTGTTAAAGAACATATTAGCACCTACTTGTGCTATTTCTCTTTCAGTAGCAAAAGGAGACTAAGACACCACTTCATCTTAGATCAGACTTGTTTCTCTTCTGTGCACATTGGATTATTTTTCTTGTTTTAAGTTTTAAAGACTGGATAAAATGTAGCTTCTAGAAAGCATTCTTTTTGTTCCAGTAGTCAAAAAATCTCCTTTAGTGCTACTACTGTGTTCTACATATCTATCAGTTTAAGACTTATTTTGTTTGAATATATTATTCCAGTTACTTAGTGACATACCTGTCTTCCCCAGGATATTTGGGGGCACTTGAAAGCAAATACCTCATGTTGCTCAGTTTTTTGTTTTTTATTTGTTTTTTTTATAAATTTCTCTATAGCACCCCCTGTATATTCAAGCAATGTATTAAATGTAGCTTGATGCTTATATATTTGCTCACAAAAATAAATATACAGGCATGAAATTTTATTGAAATTCAAACAACTTATGAAAACAGAAGTATTAAATTGAAAAACAATGACTAAATTTAACTGTACTCAAAATTCTCTCTCTCTCTGCTGTTCTTATAATACAGACAGCACTGAAGACAATACTTGACTCTCAGTAAATGGTAGCATGTAGCAATTAAAAGATTTTCTTTGTGAGTAATTGAAACTGTACAATTCAAAGCAATTTTGCGTGCACACCTACCTGCAGCTCCTTCAGCTGTCTTGCCCAGTGATGGCCCACTCATCCTTTTCATTCTATATTTCTTGTATCCTCTTAACAATCTCCTGTCCCCTCCTCTCCAACTGCTTCTTTCCCATCTAAAAACAGACCATTAGGACAGTCTCATATAAATGCATAGAACCATAACGTACACACACCATACAGTCACAGAATGTCATCAAATCCAGTACATTTTCAACCAAAGAGTTGACCTCAGTAGTGTTTTCAGAACAGGGTCAGCAGCAGGTCAAGGGGCCATGCTCCCAGGGGATCTGCCAGGCTGTTGGACCATCAGTTGTGGTCTTTCAGTGGAGTTCATGAGCTGAACCCCTCTTTTTCTCATGTTGTCATAGGGACTGAACACTGCGCGCCCCATCACAGCTGTCTTTCATGGTGGCCAGGCACCAGCTGGTTCTCTTGGTCACATGTTGATACAGTTTCCTTTTCACATGGGTTCTTCTGTCTCCTGTGCTCTTTAATCTCCACATGTTTGCTGTTCTTGGTAATCATCTGTTTCTGATGAGTTGGGACCATATGGTATACCTCAGATAGTAGCTTGATAACTTTTAAGATCCCAGGTATCACTCACCAACATGAGGTGCAGAAGGCTCTCTTAGCAATTGGCTAATTGTGCCAATTGGACTCAATGTCCCCTGAGAACATGGTCTTCAGATCTCACGCCTGCTACTCTATCCTTGCAATATTTGGTTGAGATTAGAAGAGTTTTCAGTTTACGGTGAAGTCCAGTTAAGTTGATCTCCTTTCTACTGTGTGCTGTCACTGTTTTCATCCAACTAAATTTCTATCAAATACCTAACCTATGACCAAACTTCTCCCTCTCTCCCCATCCTTGTACCTATTAAAGAGTCTTTTCTTCTGTGCATGTCTATTTTTAGTCCTTATAGCAGGGGTCTCATCCAGTATTTGTTCTTTTGCCCCTGACTGATTTCATTCAGCACAATGTCTCCCAGTTAAAACCAGGTTATAAGATGCTTCCTAAAATCATCATTGTTCTTCATCATTGCATAGTGTTCCATTGAGTACATGTACCATGGCTTATCTATCCATTCATCTACTGATGGGCATCTTGGTTGATTCCATCATTCTGTTCTCGTGGACTGTGCTGCAATAAACATTCATGCACGTGTATCTGTTCATGTGACAGCCTTTGTATCTGTAGGACATATTCCCAGCAGTGGGATCACTGGGTCAAATGGTCTATCTATTTCAAGCTTTTTAAGGAAGGGCCAGATTTCTTTCCAAAGAGGTTGTACCATTTTGCAATTCCACCAGCAGTGTAGAAGAGTTTTGATCTCCCTACAGTATCTCCAGCATTTGTTGTTTTGTGTGTTTTGGATTATGGCCAATTTTGATGGGATGAGATGGTACCTCATTATGTTTTTCATTTGGATTTCTCTGACAGCTAATGGTCGTGAGGATTTCCTCATGTGTCTTTTGGCAAACTGGATGTCCTCTTTGCTAAAATGTTTGTTGACCTCTTTGCCCATCATTTAACTGAGTTATTTACCTTTATCTTGTGGATATTTTACTTTTGTAGATTATGGAGATCAGACATTAGTCTGACATGTAGATGTCAAATATTGTTTTGCATTCTGAAGGTGGTCTTTTATTTCACTTGACTCTTTGGATGAGCAAAAGTGTTTGATTCTTAGTAGTTCCCAAGTATCTATTTTCTCTTCTGTTGATCGAGCTTTGTCAGATTTTGAAGTCTGTCTAAGCTGTGTATTAAATCTTCCATTTTTGACTGACTCTACTTTTTCTTTCATGATATTTATCATTTTAGATTTGATATTTCAGTCTTTGATCCATTTTTGAGTTAGCTTTTGTGTATGGTGTGAGATATGGGTCTTGTTTCAACTTTTTTCAGATGGATGTCCAATTTTACCAACACCACTTGTTAAACAGACTGTTTTCACTGCAGGTTACAATCTTAGAGACTTTGTCAAATACTGATTATTGATAAGAGGATGGTGGCATCTCTGGGGTCTCAACTCTATTTCATTGTTCTATATGTCTCTTTTTCTACTAGTACAAGGCTGTTTTGACTACAGTGGCAGTGTAATACTTTCTACAGTTGAGTAGTGTGAGGCATCCCACTGTGTTCCTCTTCTTTAGTAGTGCTTTGCTTATTCAGGGTTTCTTCCCTTTCCAAATAAAGTTGATGATTTGCTTCTCAATCTCTTCTAAAAAATAACACCAGAATTTTTCTTCGGATTGCATTACATATGCAGATCACTTTGGAGGAAACAGATATTTTCGCAATGTTAAGTCTTCCTATCCATGAGCAGGGTAGGCTTCTCCATTTTTGTAAATCTCTTTTGGTTTCTTGCTGTAAGGTTTTGTAGTTCTGTCTGTATAGGTCTCTTATTTCTCTAGATATATATATTCCTAGGTGTTTTATCTCTTGGGACTATACTAAATGGTATTGATTTGGTGATTTCTTGTTTGATGATCTCCTTTTTGGTATAAAGGAATCCTACTGATTAACTTATGTTTACCTTATATCTTGATACTTTACTGAACTCTTCTATTTGTTCTGATAGTATACTTATGGGTTCTTTAGTATTTTCTGCATATACAGTCATAACATCTGCAAATAGGGAGATTTTTACTTCTTTGTTGATGTGGATGCCCTTTATTTCTTTGTCTTATCTAATTGCTCTGTCTAGAATCTCTAGTACAATATTGAATAGAAGTGGTGAAAGTGAGCCTCCTTGTCTAGCTACTGTTCTCAAGGAAAATTTTTTCAGTCTGTCTCCATTCAGGATGATGTAGGTGGTTGGCTTTGCATAGATTACACTTACTGCATTGAAGGATTTCCCCTCTAATCTTGCTGAAAATTTTTAGCATGAACAGGTGTTAGACTTTGTCAAGTGCCTTTTCTGTATCACTTGACAGAATCAGGTGATTCTAATCTTTGGTGCTGTTTATGCAGTTAACCACCTTAATTGTTTTTCTCAAGTTGAACCAGCCTGGCATCTCTGGAATGAATCCAGCTTGGTCATGATGAATTACTTTTTGATATATTACTGATTTCTCTTGGCCAAGATTTTGCATCTAGGTTCATGAGTGTACTGGTCTGTTATTTTATTTTTTTTGTGGGATCTTTCCTGGTTTAGCTATCATGGTTATACTGGCTTCATAGAGTGAATTCAGGAATATCCCATCCTTTTCTATGCTGCAAAACATTCTAGGTAGTATTTGAGTTATCCTTGGCTTGGCCTTTCTAAAAGTTTGGTAGAATTCTCCCATGAAGCCACCTTGGCCACAACTTTTTTTGGGTTTCTAGTTTCTAGATTATTTTTTTAACCTCTTCCTTTATTATGTATTTACTTAGTTGTTCTAATTCTCCTTGTGATAATTTTCCCAGGTGATATAAGCGTAGAAATTTATCCATTTCCACTAGATTTTCAAAGATGTTAGAGTACAGAGGACAGGGTGAATGTGGTGGACTAGACACAGATCTCTTCAATTTCCTCTGAGAACTAAAGCTGGATTGACAATTGAACAGAACACTCAGGACACCACAGAACCCTAGGATACGGCATGGGGGTGTCAGATTGGACTACATTGCACTACAGAGGAAACTACAAGAAATTCTGAAAGAAGCTCTTTGGTTAAAAAAACAAAAACATTAAGTGTATATTTAAGGTGGCAGTGCAGGACAGAATCCGGAAACCTACTCAGTTAGGGAACCAGAAAACTCAAAGCTCAATCAAAGCTACATTATTAAAAGAAGGGAATCAGTGATCATATGAAAACTATGACATATCACACTAGAAAGAGGGATATGCTACAGTAGTTATAGTCCTTTCAGATAGAGAGGAAGTTAAAAACATATGAAGTAGTTAAAATTGGGTTTAAACTTAGACTGTTAAGGGGATCACTGTGGTAGCTGCAAAGCACAATAACAACGCAACATATCAAAACCAGAAACATAATACAGAAGTCTCAACAAGCACAAAGCCAACACTGAAAAAGGTGAAAAGTCAACTCATAAAGAATGACCCAGAACAGAATATTAAGAACAACATAGATAACAGCAACACACACACACACACACACACACACACACACACACAAATACATATACATCAAAATGACAGCACTAAACACATACCTCTCAATAATTATACTGAATGTAAATGGACTGAATCCTCCAATAAACAGACAACAAGTGACATCCTGGATCAAAAGACATGACCCATCTACATGTTGCTTGCAAGAAACACACCTTAGACTAAAAGATATGAACTGAAAATTAAAGGATGAAATATTATAGAGCAAGCTAACAACATATAAAGAAGAGCAAATGTAGCAATAATAATCTCAGATAAAATAGATTTTAATGTAAATTCCACTATTGTGGACAAAGATGATCACTAATTATTGCTGAAAGGTTCAATACACAAGCAGGACTTAAAAATATTAAATATTTGCACCCATTACCAGACCACCTACATACAACAAAGAAACACCGACAATATTGAAAAATGAGATCACTCTACAATCATAGTTGGAGACTTCAACACTGCACTTTCAATAATGGAGAGATAATTCAGAAAAATGGTCAATAAATATACAGAAGATCTTATCATGACAATTAAACAACTAGACCTTATCGACATATACAGAACTTTTTACCCATCAACAGATAAGTAAGTTCTTCTCCAATGCACAACGAACATTTTTCCAGAATTGACCATGTGTTACAACATAAAGCAATTTCTACTTATCTATTAACTTCCTCTCCATCTGGAAGGGCTATAACTAATGTAGTACATTTTTCTTTTTAAAGGGATTGTATCTTTGTTTTCATGATATGATCACTGAATCACTTCTTTTAATATTATAGCTTTGACTGAGTTTTGTGCCTTCCCTGAGTAGTTTCTGGATGTTGTGTCCTGCATTGTCTCCTAAAATATGCAGTTAACGGTTTTGTTTCTTTCAAATATTTCTTGTAGCTTTGGTTTGAGTTTTACAAAGTCTCTAAGCTGTGGATGTTTAAATTTCATTTTCATTTTTGAAAGACAGTTTTGCAGGATATATAATTCTAGGTTGGAAATTTTTCTCCTTCAAGGCTTTGAATGTGTCATTTCCACGACTCCTTGCCAACATCACTTCTGCCTAGAAGTCAGACAAAAACCTGCAGGGATTCCCTCTGAATGTTATCTTTGCTTTGAGTCTGACTTCCTTTAAGAGTTTCTGCTTATGTTTCATTTTATTCAGCTTGATTATGCTATGTCTTCGTGTCTTCGTTTTGGGGTCTAGTTTTTGTGTCATTCAATAAACATGTTGGATATCTGTGTTTTCTTTTTCATAATTTCAGGGAAGTTTTCTGTCACCAATGCAACGACAATACTCTCTGTGTTTTCAAGTATCCCTCCCTGTTCAGGAACTCCAGTTAATCATAGATTATTTCTCTTGACAGAGTCCCACATGTTTCTTAATGCCTTTTCATTTTTCTTATTTCTTTTCTCTTATTTCCCCTCATATATTGTTGGTATCAATAGCTCTATCTTCAAGGTGAGTAAGTCTAATTTCCAGTTGTTCAGTTCTGTTCTTTTGATTTTGAATTGTCTCATTCTGTAACTTTGTTATTGATCTGTCAGATTTAAGAATGATAATGTTTCATAAGCACAAACAGCTTGCTTAATTTTTCATTTTGTATAATGTTGAGAAGGGCTCTCTATATAATTCTTTTTTATTTTATTTTGTTTATTATGATTGAATGAAAATGTACATTCCCATATAAATTTGCATGCTCACCTACATGCAGCTCCCACTGCTCTCCCTGCCTGCTGACAGCACACCCCTCTTCTCTGCTCCGTAAATGTGCTATCCTCCCAACAGTCTCCTATCCCCTCCTTTCCACCCACTCCCCTTCCTCCAGCAAGAGGTCAGCAGGATGACATCCTATCAATGCACAGAACCATAAAATTTCCACAAGATATGGCCAATCTGTATCGCCAAGTCCAATTAATTGCTGTCAGAAAAGCTGACCTTCATTATGATTTATGGACAGGGGCCACATCAGGAACAGAAGCCATGTTCCCAGGGGATCTCTGAAGCATCTGGACTATCAATTGTGGTCTTTTATTGAAGATCTCAGGGTGCACCCCTATTTATTCTCTTGTTGTCAGTGAAACTCCACTTTGTGAGCTCCATCGTGGCTATCACTGGTGGTGGCCAGGCATCATCTGCTTCTTCAGGTCATGAGTCAAGGTAGAGACCCATTCCATTCATGTGGGTTCCTCTGTCTTCTGGGTTTTCTTTTCCTCATGTCATTCTTGTCCTCAGTAGTCATCTGTTCCTGTTGAGTTGGGACCATTTGCTTTACCCTCAGATGGCAGCTTGGCAGCTTTTAAGAACCCAGACACCACTCAACGATGAGGGATGCAGAGAGTCCCCATTAGCAAAATGCTAGCTGTGCAAATTGGCCTTGATTTCACCTGAGAGCATGGTCCCTGGCCCCCTGCCCCAGCTACTCTGTCCTTACAATATTGGGTTAAAATGGGAGGAGTATGCAAATTGTGTTAAAGTCCAGTTATTATTGATCTTCTCACTACTGTGTGCTGTCACCAGATTCACAACCAAATTTCTATTAACTATCTAATCTAATCTAAACCCTCCCCCTTCACCCTCCCTGCCTCCCTACCCTTGCAGCCATCAAAGAGTCTTCTACACATGATTCTGTTTTTAAGTTCCTATCGTTGGGGTCTCACACAATATTTGTCCTTTTATCGCTGGCTACTTTCACTCAGCATAATGTTCTCCAATTGAAGCCATGTTAAGTGATGTTTTCTGCTATCATTGTTGTTCTTAATCATTGCATAGTGTTCCACTGAGTATCTATACCATAGTTTACCTATTCATTCCTCTGTTGTTGGGCATCTGCACTGATTCCATCTTTTTGCTATTGTGGACTGTCCTGCGATGAACATTCGTGTGCACATATCAGTTGGTGTGAATGGCCTGGATTCTGTAGGATATATTCCAAGCAGTGGAATTACTGGGTCAAATAGTATATCTAGATCTGCTTTTTTAAGGGAGCACCAGATCACTTTACAAAGATGTTGCACCATTTTGCAATTCCACCAACAGTGTAGGAGAGTTCCAATCTCTCCACAGCCTCTCCAGCATTTAGTGTTTTGCATTTTTTGGATCATGGCCAAACTTGTTGGGATGAGATGGTATCTCATTGTAGTTTTTATTTGAATTTCTTTAATAACTAATGCTTGTGAGCATGTCCGCATGTGTTTTTTGGCTTCCTGGATCTCCACTTTAGAGAAATGTCTGTCGATTTCCTTTGCCCATCACTTAATTGGATGATCTATCTTTTTCTCATTGATATTTTGTAATATCTTATAGATTATGGAGATCAGGCATTGTTGTGACATAGAGTTGCCAAATACAGTTTCTCTTCTGATGAATGTGATTGGTGTGACAGATTTTGAAGTCCGTCTATGTTGTGTATTAAACCTTCCATTGCCAATCCTACTTTTTCTTGGATGAGCTTTATAATTTTTGATTTGATATTTAGGTCTTTTATCCAGTTTGAGGTGTAAGATATGGGTCTTGTTTTAATTTAATGCAGCTTTATATCCAGTTTTGTCAGCACAATTTGTTGAAGAGACTGTTTTTACCCCAGTTTAATGTCTTAGGGCCTTCATCATATATCAACTGTTCATAAGCAGATGATGTCATTTCTGCATCTTGATTCTGTTCCACTGATCTACCTATCTGTTTTCCTACCAGTACCTGGCTGTTTTGACTACTGTGCCAGTGTAATAGGTTTTAAGGTTGGGTAATGAGAGGCCTACCAGTGTGTTCTTCTTTTTTAGTAATGCTTTGCTTATCTGGGGATTCTTCCCTTTCAGACAAAGTTGGTAATTTGTTCCTCCATCTCATTAAAAAACATGACTGGAACTTGTATTGGGATTTCATTATATAAGTAGATTGCTTTGGGTACAATAGACATTTTCACAATGTTAAGTCTTCCTATCCAGGAGCAGGGTAGGTTTCTCCATTTATGTAAGTACCTTTCGTTTCTTGTAGTGACGGTTTATAGTTCTTTTTGTAAAGTTCTGTTATTCTCTGATTAAATTTATTCCTAGGTACTTTATCTTGTTAGAAGCTATGGTACGTGGTATTTACTTGGTGATTTTCTCCTTTATAATCTCGTTGTTGGTATAAAGGAATCCTATTAATTTACTTCTGTTTATCTTGTATCCTGAGGCTTTTCCAAACTCTTTTTATCAGTTTGAGTAGTTTACTTACTGATTCTTTGGGATTCTCTGCATGTACAATCATATCATCTGCAAATAGGGAGAGTTTTAGTTCTTCTTTGCCAATGCAGATGCCCTTTATTCCTTGGTCTTGTCTAATTGTTCTGGCTAGAACTTCTAGTACAATGCTGAATAGGAGAGGTGAGAGTGGGCATCCTGCTTAGTTTCTGTTCTCAAGGGAAACTGTTTCAGTCTCTCCAGTCAGGATGACGTAGGCAGTGGGCTTTGTATAAATGACCCTTATTGCACTCCAGAATTGGCCGTCTATTTGGCTGAGAGTTTTTAGCATGAATGCGTGTTGGAATTTATCAAATATGTTTTCTACATCATAGGCAAGATAGGTGGTTCTTGTCTTTTGTGGTATTTATGTAGTTGGTCACATTAACTGTTTTTCTGATGTTGAACCAGCCTTCCATCCCTGGTATAAATCCAATTTGGTCATGATGTATTTTTTTTTTTTTTTTGAGACATTGTTGTATTCTCCTGGCTAGAAACTGGAGAAGAAGATGTAGGTCTCTGCTGATGGATAGAAAGTTCTGTCTACGTTGATGAGGTCTAGTTGGTTAATTGTGGCAATAAAGTCTTCTGTGCCTTTACTGGGCTTTTTTCTAGACAATCTGTCCAATATTGAGGTGGAATGTTGAAGTCCCCTACTATTATTACGAGTGGCCTATCTCCTTTTTCAGTGTAGTCAGTGTTTCTTTGACGTATTTAGGTGCTCTAATATTAGGTGCATAAATATTCAGTATTGTTAAGTCCTGCTTGTGTATTGAACCTTTCAGCAATAGTGTCCATCCTTGTCCACAATGCTGGGTTTTACATTAAAATTGATTTTATCTGAGATTAGAATTACTACACCTGTTCTTCTTTGTTCATTGTTACCTTGATGTATATTCTTCCATCTTTAATTTTCAGTTTGTTCCTATCTTTAAGTCTAAGATGAGTTTCTTGTAGGCAACATAAAGATGGGTCATGTCTTTTGATCTAAGATGTCACTCAATGTCTCTGTACTGGAGCATTCAGTCCATTCACATTCAATGTAATTTTGATAGCTACGTGTTCAGTGCTGATATTATGATATATTTATTTTTGAGTTGATGTTTTCTCTGTTGTTCTTATTAATCTGGTCTGAGACCTTCTTCTTTGTGAGTTGATTTTTCACCATTTTCAGGGTTGGTTTTGTGGTTGTTGAGACTCCTGTATTATATTTCTTCTTATGGTATGCTCCTTTTTTATTGTGCTTTATAGCTGCCCCTGTGATCCTCTTTATTAAACCATACATAAACCCAATTTTGATTGCTATCAGTCTTGCCAACTTCCTCTCCATCTGGAAGGACTAAAACATCCTAAGTATATCCCTCTTTTCGATATGATGATATCATAGTTTACATGATATGATCACTAGATCGTTTCTTTCACTATTACAGCTTTGTGTTTGGAGCCTTCCCTAACTGAGTAGGATTCTGGATAATGTGTCCTTCTAAAATATAAAGTTAGTGGTTTTGTTCTTCCAAGCCAAGAAATTCTTTCAGTATTTCTTGCAGTTTTCATTTCTTTTTTCCAAAGTCTCTGAGTTTCTGTTTATTTGCAAATGTCTTGGTTTCTTTTTCATATTTGAAAGATACCTTTGAAGGATATATAATTCTTGGTTGGAAGTTCTTCTCCTTCAAGGTTTTGAATATGTCACGCCATTGTCTCTGTGCCAGCATCATTTCTTATGAGTAATCTGACGAAAGTCTACAGGGTTTCCCTCTGAATGTCAGCTTTGCTTTGAGTCTTGCTGCCTTTAAGAGTTGCTGCTTATGTTTCATTTTACTGAGCTTGATTGTTAAATGTCTTGGAGTCTTTCTATTGAGATCTATATTGAGTGGCATTAGATACATATCTTGAATATCTGTATTTTCTTCTTTCATAATTGCTGGGAAGCTTTCTGTCAGCAGCTCCGCCACAATACTGTCTGCGTTCTCTGGTGTCTCACCCTGTTCAGGAACTCCAATTAATCATAGATTGTTCTTCTTAACAGAGTCCCACATGCTTCTTAATGCTTCTTCATTCTTCTTGTTTCTTTTTTCCAAGTTTCCCTCATAGATGCTGGAGTCAGTAGCTCTGTCTTCCAAGTCAGAAATTCCCTTTTCCATTTGTTCCATTCTGTTTTCTTGGCTTTGAATTGAAGTTTCTATGTCTTTGATTTTGTTCCTGATCTGTTGGATTTCAGAGTATTCATGTTCCATGAGACTGAACAGCTTGCTTAATTGTTCATATTGCTCTGCTGCATTTTGTGTAAGGTCTAGTACGGCTGTCTATATAATCCTTTTGTATTCACTTTCTGATAATCTCAGAAAAGCTTCTTCATCTGGGAAGTTCTTAGGTGGTTTTTTTGGGGGGCCTTCTGATGCCATGGGTGTTTGCTGGGTTACCGTTTTCTCCAACTTTTTTTTTTCCTTTTTTGGCTTCAAGTGTGTCAGTAGAGGCTGGGAGAGGTGATATGAAATGGATCACAGATGTTTCTCTAGCCTGTCTTAAAATGAGAAGTAAAAAGTGTTTGACAACTTCCAAAGTCAGTCAGGTTTTCAGCTGTATACGTCTCTCTTCCCACCTGGAAAAGTAAGTACCTCTCTATTGAATCCAAGGTGTTATAAACTAGCTCAAAATACAGAAAGGCTACTGGCCTGGTGGCCTCTGCTGTCAGCCCCCAGCTGTAGACTATACTGTATAGAATTCTGCTTTTGTGCTGGAAAAGCAGTCTCTTCTGGGTAGGAACTGCCTCCCAGAACAGAAATTAGGTCCACTTGAGGCTTCTGGATGGATGACCCTGCCTCCTAAGAAAACATGATGGCATCTAGCACAAGCTTGCCAGCTGGCTGGTCCCAGGCTCCTGGCAGAAAGAGAGGTCAAGAGTGCCAAAATGCCCAGGGTCCACAGCCTTCACCACTGGGCCTCTGCCCCAGGCAACACTGTGTATAACACCACTTCCCTGCTGGAAATGCACTCTCCCCCTGGCAGGTGCCACCTCCCAGCCTAGGAACCAAGTCCGGCCAGGGCCTCTACCTGGGCTTCTCTGTTTCCCAGTGGATCAAGATGGCATCTCACACCAAAGCGTCTGTACGGCTACCACATGGCGGAGGCAGAAAGATAGGCCAGGGAAGCCGAAGTGTATACAGTCCAAAGTCAGACTCTCAGGACCTGGTAATTACGCTTGCCAGTCCCACCAGCAGTGTGTCCGAGACCAGCATCTAGTCAAGGCCCAGTTCTGCCTGCCAGCCAAGACACAGGAAAGAAACCAAAATGGTAAGTTACCTCAGGTCCGTGCAAGCCTCTGCTCACCAAGAGTGGAGTCAGTAAAAGAAAAGTTTTTGCATTCAGTGGTATGACGTCCAAATTCGCAGCCTTATACTAATGCTCACTAGCTCACTAGTCAGCTTATGCTCACTAGCTGTCCAGGAGGCTCTGTTTAATTATCAGTTCATGTTGTGGTTTCCAGAGGGATTTAGGGCGACTTGCGTTTAGTCTGCCATCTTGTATCCACCACTCTATATATAATTCTCTTGTACTTGACCTCCAATAATTTCAGAAAGCTGTCTTTATCTGGGAAGTTCTTTGGTTCTTTAATCTGGGTGTTTTCTGGAGCCATGGCTGGATGCTTCTTTAAATGTTTGTCTAGGTTCTGTTGCTTTGGAGCATCTAGAGGCTGTTTAATTTCTGTGGTGTTGCCTGAACAGGATCTGAGGCACAGTTCTGTAAAGGGAGTTGGTCACCAGCCACCTCTATGTACTCCAGCAATGGGGCCCAGCAGACTCTCTGGGGTGGCAGGCTCTATCTCCTGGCTGGCAAAGACACAGCCCTACTTATGGAGTCACTGGTGGGCCTTCGGCCAACCTTATGATGTGAGTCAGTAAAGGCTGCAAGAGATGCCATCAGCTACACCACAGTTATTTCTCCAGGCAGGCTTTTTTTTTTTAAAGCTAAGAGGTATCTGACAGCTTCCGGTGTCAGTCAGAACAGCAGGTGTGGCAAGCTCTTCTTTCCAGGTGATAACAGGCACCTCTTAAGCCATCCCCAAATGCTATAATTTAATTCAATGTAGGGAGAGGCTACTGCCCTGCTGTCATCCCCTGCCAAGTCCTGCCCATAAGGCTACGCTAGCCTAAACACAACTTTTCTGCTGGAGAAGTGCTCCCTGGTCTGGCACCGCCACCCAGCCTGGGAATTAGCCCCTGCCAAGGCCTCCAGTTGGGTAACTCTGCCTCCCAGTCAAACAAGATGGAGTCTCCAACTATCCCATCTGCCATGAAATAGCCAAATCTATAGTAGAGGTCTACAAAGAGAGGTTGGAGGGGCTGTGGTTCTCTGTGTCCTAAGCTGAGCTCTCAAACTATGGCTATTGCAGATGCTGGTTACTTGAGCACTGCAGCTCAGCATAGCTGCTAGTTAAGCCCATCCCCTGCCTGCTGGCCAACAAAAAGAAAAAAAAGTGAAAAAAAGCCAGTTACCTTCAGTTTTCAGGAACTGGCCATTTGTCAAGAGCAGAGTTCAGCGTAACAGAAGGAGTTTCCATTTAGTGGCATATAGTACAAAGTGACAGCCCTACGCCATGTCCTAGGGCGTGGTAAGTTACCTTCAGTCTGTGCAAGCCTCTGTTCAGGCATAGGGCTGGGTGTCCTGTAAGCTGCATTTAGTATTCAGCACAAGCCTTAATTTTCAGAGGGAACTAATGAGACATGTCTAGTATTCCATCTTTACCCCTCTAATTTTTGTTATTTCTTTACTCTTATTTATCCTCATAAATGCTGATGTCAGTTGTGCTATCCTCAAGCTCACTAACTCTGGCTTCTATCTCCTCAATTCTGCTCTTTTGTCTCTGGATTAACTGTCTAATTCTGTAATTTTGTTATTGATCTGTTGGATTTCAGATCATTGGTGGTCTATCAGTTCAAATAGCTTACTTTTTTTTTCATTTTGTTGTGCTGCATTTTGTTTCAACTCTAGGAGCACTCTATACATAATTCTTTTGAACTCAACCTCCCATAATTTCGGAAAGTCTTCTTCGTCTGGGAAGGTTTTGGATTCTTTATTTTGGGAGTTTTCTGGAGCCCCAGTTGATTGCTTCTTTAAATGGTTGCAATTGATTATTGTCTTTGTGTCATCAAGAAGCTGTTTGGTTTCTCTGATGTTACCTCAACAGGAGCTGAGGCATAGTTCTAAGAGGAGAGTAATAGTACTACTAGATGTGGTCAATAGCTACCTCTGTGTACTCTAGTGACTTGCCCCAAGTAGACTAGCTGAGGTAGCAGGTCCCACCTTGTGGCTGCAAAACGTGGGAGTTACTCTCAGTGACTCTCCATCATTTTTCCAGTCAAGCCTATGGTGTAGCTCAGGGAATGCTACAGTCCACTGCCTGGGACTGCTGTGCTATGTAGATGTGTTTAGTTTAAAAACTACTTTGTTGCTGACAGGGGCGCTGTGCAGTGACCACCAAAGGCGGATGAGCTCTCAGGGGTGGCAGGCTCTGCCTCCTGGCTGGCAAAGATGGCACTGTACTTACAGAGTCACTGGGCAGCTCTCAGCCAATGTTATGATATGGATCAGTGAATAGTGGTGGAAGTGCTACTTCCCCATTCAGCAGTTGGTTCTCCAGGTATTCTAATTTTAAAAAGAAGCTTAACTGCTGAGCCAAGGAGCTGTCCATCAGCTGCCGAAACCAGTCAGGCCCTCTCGGATTTGGCAGGCCCCACTTCCAGCCAACAAAAAAAGCACCTCATAGGCTGTCCCCAGATTCTATGATGTGACTCAAACAAAGGAGGGGGCAGGACTTTGTTGCCTGTATCTGCCAGGCCACATCAATATCTTTTGGCAGGATCTTCTTAAATCCTGCTTTTCTGCTGCAGAAGCCCTGTCCAGACAGGCACTGATTCTCAGCATGAGAATTATCCCAAGCTGAGAGCTCTAGGTGATTGATTCCACTTCTCAGCTGACCAAGATGGCATCCCACCTTACCTGTCCTTCCTGCCATGAGACAGCAGAATCTATGGCATAGCTCAGAAAAAGGAGGGTGGAGGGGCAGTGGCACCCTCAGTTGGCTGCCAGACTCTCAAAATGTGGCTGTCCCAAGCACAGTCTCTCTGCAGCATTATACGCTGTTTACTTAAATACTGCAGTTCCGTGTATTAGCTAGCTCATTCCTAATCCTTGCCTCCCAGATAACAAAGAAAGCATCAGTATCTGCAGTCCTCCTAAACAATATGTCAGCAGAAGCAGGACTCCACATGTCACTGCCTCTTCTTTGAGAGAGGTAGTTTCCTCCTTAGTGTCACCTAGCTCAATCTGACAGCCCTATGCCAGATCTTAGGGCTCCCAGAATGTCCATGCTTCTCCATTCAATTATCATTCCAGGCCTTAGTTCTCAGAGGGAATCCAGGAGACATGTGTCCAGTAAGCCATATTGTCCCTACCCAGCTGTCCATTTTTAATTTGATTGTTTTTCTTTTTGTTGTTGAGGCTTATACATTCTTTGTATATACTAGATATTAAATTGTCATCAATTATATGAATTCACAAATATTTCTCCCATTCCACAGGTTTCTTTTTCACTTGTAAAGTTCTTCAATACACAAAGTGCTCTGTTTTGGTGAGTTAATAACTATATATTTCATCCTTTGGTGTGTATGCTTTTGTTCGCACACCCGAGAATCCATTGCCAAAAGAATAAGTCCAAAAGAATTATCCCTGTCTATTCTTCTAAGAGAAACTGTGGTGGCATATTAAGTAAAGGGTACAGTTGCTAACCAAAAGGTTGGTTCAAATCTACAAGATGCTCCTTGGAAACTCTGCTGGACAGTTCTACTCTGTCCTGTAGGGTGGCTATGAGTCAGAGTTGACTCTACACGATGAATTTTTGTTGTTGTTGTTATTCTTCGAAAAGTTTTACTTCTTTAGATTTTTGATCCAGTTTGAGTCAATTTTTTCATGTGATATAAGAATCTTACTTCACTTATTTTCACGTGGAGATTCAATTGTTCTTGCACCGTTTGTTGGAAAGAAATAACAAACTATTCTTCCCCATTAAGGGAGTTTGCACCCTTGTCAAAATCAATTTACCACACATGTATGAGTTTATTTCTGAATTCTCAATTCTATTCTAATGGCTTTTATGTTTATTTCTGTTCCAGTATGGCAATTTTTCTATTTTTTTCTCATTTTATAGCTTTATAGTTCATTTTTCAAATAAGGAAACATTAGTCCTCCACCTTTGTTACTTTTTTCCCAAGATCGCTCTAGCTCTTTGTGGCCCCTTTCGTTTTCTGAGAGAAGGCTTTTGAAATTTTGGCAGGAATTATATTGAATCTGCAGTATTTGGGGTACAGTTAATAGTATTCACATCTTAACATTATTAAAACTTCCAATCTGTGCAAAAAGGATCTTTTCAAATGTCTTTCAACAAGTTTTAGAGTTTTCAGTGTTTAACTTGTTTGACTTTATGATTAAACTAAGTTCTGGTGTTTTATTCTTTTAGATGCTATTGTAAATGAAATTTTTTCCTTCATTTTCATTTCAGATTGCTCATCAGTTGTATATCAAAACAAAACTGTATTTTGTGTAGTGATCTTGTGTCCTGAAACTTTGCTTAACTTATTTGGTCTTATGTCCTTATGATGACTTTGGGGGGTAAATTTGTATATATGTCATCATGTTATCTGGGAAAACATATGAATTTACTTCTTTCTCTTTAATTTCAATAGATTTATTTTTGTTAACTATGCTGTATTTTTGTGCACATATCCTATGCCTCCTAAGTTGCTTTGCCAACAGCACACTCCCCCAAGTAGGTATTTTTTAAATGCTACTATGCCATTATTTTAAAACGATGCCACTAAAAAAAAATTAACATCGTACACTTAGGGGAAGGCAAAGTTGGCAAACAAGCAAATAAAAAAGTTCTTTATTCCCATAAAAACATATTTTCTCTGGCTGGGACATTAAGCAATGCTGGAAAGCAATGGTGAAAAAGTGTATCTTTATCTTATCCCTGACCTTACATGGAAAGCTTTTAGTCTTTGTCTATTGAGAACAGAATTACTGTGTTGTTAGTTGCCATCAAGTTGGTTCTCACTCATAGAAACCCTATGTAAAATAGAAGGAAATACTGACCAGTTCTGCACCATCCTCAAGTTCGTTGTTATGCTTGAGCTTATTGTTGAGACCACTGTGTCAGTCCATCGCTTTGATGGTTTTCCTGTTATTTGCTAATCCTCTACTTTACCAAGCATGTTGTCCATCTCTAGGGATCTGTCCCTCCTAACAACATGTACAAAGCATGTAAGACACAGTCTCACCATCCTTTCTTCTAAGGAGTATTCCAATCGTACTTTTACCAATCCAGATTTTTTAGTCTTTTTTGCGGTCCATGGCATATTCAATATTCTTTAGAATCACCACAATTCAAGCTCATGAATTATTCAGTCTTCATTATTCACTGTCTAGCTTTTGCACACATATGAGGTGATTGAAATCACTGTAGCTTGGATCACATATACCTTACTCTTTAAAATGGCACCTTTGTTTTTTAATCCTTGAAAGATGACTTCTGCAGCAGGTTTAGTCAACACAGTACATCATTTGATTTTTTGACTGCTGCTTTCATGGATATTGGTTGTGGATCCAAGTTAAATGAAGTTCTTGATGACTTCAATTTTTTCTCTATTTATTTTAGTGTTACTTATTGGCCCAGTTGCAAAGGTTTTGATGCTGTTTTGTTTTGTTTTTTTCTTGATGATGAGGTGTAATCCACACTGATGGATGTAGTTTTTGGTATTCATCAGTAGGTGTTTCAAGTCCTCTTTACTTTCAGCAAGCAACTTTGTGTCATTTGTATAGCACATGCTGTTAATGAGTCTTCCTCCAATCCTAATACACAGATCTTCACATAGTCCAACTTCTTGGATTATTTGTTCAGCACACATTTTGAATAATCATGATGAAAGATACAACCCTGACTTATGCCTTTCCTGAACCTGTATACGGATCAAGAGGCAGTGGTTCAAACAGATCAAGGTGGGTACTGCATGATTTAAAGTCAGAAAAGAAGAATGATGTTACCTATGAATTTTTCACAAATGCCTTTATCTTGTTGAGAAAATTGTGTTTTATTCAGTTTAGTGAGTGCTTTTATTAAGAAACGATATTGGATCTGTCAAGTGCTTTTTCTGTATCACCTGTGATGAGTATATGTTTCTTTTCCTTTGTTCTGCTAATAAGATTTACTACGTATTTTAAGATTTTCTTGTGTCAAATCACCTGTATACCCTTGGGATAAATCCTAGTTGTTCAAGGTGTACAATTTTTTTAAATATTTTGTTTGATCTAATTTACTAATATTTTACTGAGAGTTTTTTCTGTATATATTGATAAGAAATTACCTCTTTTCTCACTATCAGATTTGGGATATGAACTTTTTGTGAAGAATATCATGGAGATGGTACATCCTTTCATCACACAGAATGAAGGAACACACGATATCAACATGACATTATCAATGGTGTTAACGTTCATCACTTTCTTAATGCAGTACTTTTTAGTGTTCACTGCAACAAAGTCACTCTTTTTGTCTGTTTGTTCTGTCTCTCCTGTCCCTACTGTGTTAATTACAGGTTAGTAACTAAGCCTATTCCATACTCCACTGGGATGGAATTTAGCTTCTTCACTGGAGAGTAGTATATCAAGAAATCTTAAGACATATATTAAAATTCCCACAGTAATTAATAACTATTATGTAAAAGAAATGATAATCGTACTCTAACACACTGTTTCTCTTTAAAGTGTGACCCACTAACTTAAACATTCATCAATGATTTATTCTCCGCCGCAGTTACAGCTGTGATATTCTAGTAGTAATTTCCCATTTCACTCTCTTACATATATTAATTGCAAGTGTGCTATAAGAATATTTCATTCCCTCTCCCTCACTGTTTACTTATTCAAAAACTTATTTAATGGTACATCCCTCAAAGTGATATTCAGATTCTAATCCCTAGAGTCTATAAATGTTATATTATTTGGACAAAGAGACTTTGAAGACATAATTATGCTAAGGAGATCTCAAGATACAATCACCCTGAATTTTCTGGGTGGTCTCTGAATTACATGACTAGTGACCTGATAAGAGACACACAGAGGAGACAAAAAGAAGGAGATAACTGAGGGTGGAGTCAAGATGGAAGACTAAATGCATGTCTCCCTAAATTCCTCTGGAAACCAAGACCTGAATTGATAATTAAACGGAGCCTTCTGGACACCGGGTGAGACCTGGGATGTGGCATAGGGCTGTTAATTTGGACTTCATACCACTGAACACAAAACCTCCTCTTTTTCAGTAACCCCACTCTCGGCCAGCACAGGCTTGTACAGACCAAAGATAACTCACCATTTCAATTTTTTTTTTTCCTCTGTCTTGGCTGGCGGACAGAACTGGGACTTGGCTAGCTGCTAGTCTCGGATACACTGCTGGTGGGACCAGCAAGTGTAATTGCCAGGTTCTGAGAGCCTGGCTTTGGATTCTATACACCTCGGGTCCTCTGGCCTATTGGGAAACAGAGAGGCCCAGGCAGAGGCCTAGGCCATACTTGGTTCCTAGGCTGGGGGGTGGCGCCTGCCGTGGGGAGAGCACTTTTCTTGCGGGGAAGTGCTGTTTTGCACAGTGTCGCCTGGGGTCGGAGGCTGTGGACTCTGGACATTTTGGCACTCTTAGCCTCTTTATCCACAAGGAGCCTGGTCCCGGCGAGCTGGAGAGCTCACACAGGACACCATGTTCTTTTGCTGGGAGGCAGGGTCATCCATACGGAAGCCTCAGGTGGACCTAATTCCTGGTCTAGGAGACAGTTCCTACCCAAAAGAGACTGCTTTTCCTGCAGAAAAGCAGAGATCTATACAGTATCGCCTATAGCTGGGGCCTGACAGCAGAGGCCACCAGGCCAGTAGCCTTTCTGTATTTTGAGCTAGTTTATAACACCTGGGGTTCAATATAGAGGTGCTTACTTTTCCAGCTGGGAAGAGGGACGTATACACCTGAAAACCTGACTGACTTTGGAAGTAGTCAAACACTTTTTACTTCTCATTTTAAGACAGCCTAGAGAAACAACTGTGGTCCATTTCATAGCACCTCTCCCAGCCTCTATTGACACACTTGAAGCCCAAAAAGGAAAAAAAGAGTTGGAGAAAATGGTAACCCAGCGAACACCCGTGGCATCAGAAGGCCCCCAAAAGAAACCACCTAAGAACTTCTCAGATAAAGAAACGTTTCTGAAACTATCAGAAGGTGAATACAAAAGGATTATGTAGAGAGCCCTACTAGACCTTATACAAAACGCTGCAGAGCAAAACAAAAAACTAAGGAAGCTGTTTGATCTGATGAAACATCGATACTAGGAAATCCAACAGATCAGGAACAAAATCAAAGACATAGAAACTTCAATTCAAAGCCAAGAAAACAGAATGGAACAATAGAAAAGAGGTTTTCTGATTTGGGAGACAGAGGCACTGACTTCAGCATCTATGAGGAGAGATCAGAAAAAAAGAAACAAGAAAAACGAAGAAGCATTAAGAAGCATGTGGGATTCTATTAAGAAGAACAATCTACGATTAACTGGATTTCCTGAACAGGGTGAGACACCAGAGAACACAGAAAGTACTGTGGCGGAGCTGCTGACAGAAAGCTTCTGAGAAATTATGAAAGAAGAGAATATAGATATCCAAGATATGTTATCAAACACCACTCAATGTAGATCTCAATAGAAAGACTCCAGGACATATTATAATCAAGTTCAACAAAATGAAACACAAGCAGCAATTCTTAAAGGCAGCAAGACTCAAAACAAAGCTAACGTTCAGAGAGAAATTCTGTAGGCTTTTGTTGGATTCCTCAGCAGAAACAATGCTGGCATGGAGACAGTGGCATGACATATTCAAAGCCTTGAAGGAGAACTTCCAACCAAGAATTATATATCCTGCAAAACTATCGTTTAAATATGAAAATGAAATTAAGACATTTGCAGATAAACAGAAACTCAGAGACTTTGGAAAAACCAAACGAAAGCTACAAGAAATACTGGAAGAACCTCTCGGCTGGGAAAAACAAAACCACTAACTTTGTATTTTAGAAGGACACATTATCCAGAATCCTACTCAGTTAGTGAAGGCTCCAAACACAATCAAAACAATAATAGGGAAAAAAATGATCTAGTGAACATATCGTGTAAATATCATCATATTAAAAAGAGGAGTGTGCTACAGTCATTATAGTCCTTCCAAATGGAGAGGAAGTTGACAAGACTGGTAGCAATCAAAATTGGGTTTATATATAGTTTATTAAGTGGGATCATAGAGGCAGCTGTAAAGCACAATAAAGAAGCAACATACCTTTTGACCTCATACTGAAGGAAGGGGAATGGGTGGAGAGGAGAAGATAGGAGACTGTCGGGAAGATAAGTCATGTATGGAGCAGAGAGGGAGAGTGTGCTGTTACAGTGCAAGGAGAGTAGTGGAAGCTGAATGTAGGTCAGCATGCAATATATGGGAATGTACATTTTCATTCAATTATAATAAAAAAAAGAAGAAGATAACATGAAGATAGTACAGAGACTGAAATTACGTATCTACAAACCAATGAACATCTGGAGCCACCATGACAGTGGAGAAATAAAGAAGGATTCTTTCCTAGAAACTTTGTCATGAATACAAAACTGCCACTACCTTGATTTGGGATGCCCATGCTCCAGGACTGTGAGAGGATAAATTTCTATAGTTTTGACTCATCTAGTTTGTGGAACTTTATTGAACCAACTATAAGAAACTAACGTAGTGACAACTGAGTAATGTATACTTATTTTATCATATAATATTACACAATTAGCACATTTTATGTTTTAGCTCATTCTGTTCCAGCTTTGATCAATGCAAACGCTTTCAGATTTGTTATTGTGTCTTTCTATTTTTCTAAGATCTCATGGTCTGCTACCATAAGGATTCATACCAAACCACACAAAATCCACTGCTGTTGAGTCAATTCCAATTCACAGCAACTGTAAAGACAAAGTAGAATTGCCCCATAGAGTTTCCAAGGAGTGGCTGGCAGGTTGGAACTGCTGACCATCTGTAACGATAATGCTTAATCACTATGCTACCACGGTTTCCACCACAAGGCATAAAACTTAGAAAATTCTATAGGTCACCTGTAATCTGTAACCTGAGGTTGTAATGAGTCTAAAGCTATTTTCAATGCCTAACAGCAGCAACCACATAGTTTGGAATAGATTAAAACTCATAAAAATCCTTTACCTAGCTTCCCCCCAAAATATTTTATATCACTATATTATATTGTCACAACTATGGCATTGACATTGGTACAATACTATTGACTCTGATACATTCCTTAGTCAGATTTCTCCAGTTTTTATATGAACACTTCTATATGCCTTTGTAGTTCTGTGCACTTTTGTCACATGTATAAAACTGTGCAATGGTCACCACAACCAGAATACAGAATTTTTACTTCACTACAAATAAATTCCCCTGTATTACATCTCATCTCAGCACTAACCCCTGATACCTGCTGAGTGTTCTCTGTTACAATAACTTTGCCATTTCAAGAACGCTATATAAAAAGGATCATACACAACATAACCTTTTAATACTGACTTTTTTTTTTTTTACTAAGCATCTGTGAAATCCATCAAAATTGTTACTGAGTAGCATTCCACTGTACAGATTTACGACAATTTATCTATTTAACCAATAAGGGATGTTCAGATTGTTTTGATTTTGGAGGTCCATTACAAATAAAGTCTCTACGGACAGTCATGAACTGTTTTTGTGTCAATATGTGTTTGTCTGAAAAAATAGAGAGCTTATGTTGTTGGGTCATATTGTGCAATAATTTTAGGTGGCAACTAAGTTGGGCTATTGGTGTTGCTGTTGTCATCATATGCTGTCAAGTTGATTCAAACTCATAGACACCCTATAGGACAGGGTATAATTTTCCCACAGGATTTCTAATGGTGTAATCTTTACAATAACACGTTGCCAGGTCCTTTCTCCTTCAAAGTAGCTAGTGGGTTTGAATTACTTATGTTTCTGTCAGCAGCCTAGCACTTAAGCTATAAATAAACAAACAAAATCCAAAACCTGTTGCCCTTGAGTCCAATCCAAGTCACAGTGACCCTATAGGACAGAAGATAACTGCTTTGTAGGGTTTCCAGGAGTGGCTGGTGTGTTCAAACTATAGACCTTTTGGTAGGCCATGGTACACAGAAATTTAAATGAACACCAAATATAGGTGTTGTTTTAAAGATATTTTGTAGGTATGATTAACTAACATTTTACTCAAATGAATTTAGGCAGAGGAAATTACTCTTGAGAATGTGGGTGGGTCTTATCCAATCAATTGAAGGCCTTAAGAATGAAAACGGAGTTTTCTAAGAAAAGAAAGAAAATCTCCCTCAAGATTACAGGCTCAACTCCTGCCAAATTTCTAGCCTGTGTATTTTGTACTCAAGGCTACAGTGTCGCAAGCCTGCTGCCTACATACAAACTGTAGAGTTGCCTGTCCCCGTGATGTTTTCTCATTCTATTTCATTTTTTTCTTTTTTTATGACTGAGTGAAAATATACATTCCTGTATAAATTTACATGCCCACCTATATGCAGTTTCCACTGCTCTCCCTGTCCGGTGACAGCACAGTATTCCTCTCTGCTCCATACATGTCTCATCCTCCCAACAGTCTCCTTTCCCCTCGTCTCCACCCACTCTCCTTCCTTCAGCCAGAGGTCAGCAGGATGAATCCTATAGATGCATAGAACCATAAAGCGCATCCACTATATGATCACTCTGTATTGCCAAGTCCAATCCATTCATGTCCAAAGAGTGGACCTTCATTATTATTTATAGGCAAGGGCAGTATCAGGGCTTGGGACCAGAACAACAGGATGGTGCCCGGCCACCACCAGTGATAATGGTGATGGAGCTCACTAAGTTGAGTCTCATTGGCAACACGAGAATAAAAGGGGTGCACCCTGAGATCTCCACTAAAAGACCTCAATTTTGTTAATTATTATTATTTATCTTAAAGATCTCTTAATTCTTTTTCAGGTATTTTAAGCCTATTGGTGAGTTCTTCAAAATAATTCTTTATCTCCATTATTGTGTTTCTGATTTATAGAACTTACATTTGGTTCTTGATTATAGTTTTAACTTCTGCTGAAAAATGTGTGTGGATCTTTTATTGTACCTGCTCCTTCTGGTAAAGCTTTTAAACTATTAATCATATTCTAATTTCCCTGTTTGATATTATAATACCTATGACGTATTTGTGTCTTATGCTAATGATTGATTTATCTCTTCAGACTGTGATTTTTCTTACCTATTTATGCCTCATAATATCAACGCAAAGTAGGGCATGCTGTAGGGAACAGAGCTTGGCACACTGGGACCCATAGTTAAATCAGACCTACTTCCTATTTTTATACAGTCTATGGTTATAAAAAAGATTTTTTATTTTTAACTTTTTTTAAAAAAACTAATATTTTGTTACACTTGAAATTACACTATATTCAAATTTCAGTGTCCATAAATAATGCTTTACCAGGACATAGCCATTGTCATTTATTTATATATTGTCTGTAGCTGCTTTCACAATATAATGTTGAGGGAATTCAATTATTTTGACAGGGATGATATACTCCACATTGTATAAACTATTAGGTATCTGGGATTTTGAAAATAAATATTTGATGATTCTTGGTAACTGGAAAGGTATTTTTGTTTTTTATATTTATGGGTGAGCATATATTTCTCTCCACTAGGTTTTTAAGTGGAAGTATTTGTTACCTAGTGAGGAATTTGGTTGAGTTTGAAATTTCTCTCCACTTGGTTTTCACTCTTTCCTTTGAACTACTTGTCAGAGAGAATTTGTTCCTTTAAGGCTCCTAATTGTGTTTGAATGTTATTTTTATTTGACTCTTGTTATTATAAATACACAGGATACAAAGCATATTAAAAAAGAGGAAAGCGACTATGGAAAAAATATTATGTACACTTCTGAAGCAGTAAGTTTGATAAATTAGAATTATGGATAATTCGTCAAGAAAGATCAATGAACACATGAAGAAATGCTCACAATCATTAGCTATTAGAGAAATCCAAATTAAAACGCAACAACATACCATCTCACCCCAACAAGGTTGGCCATAATCCAAAAAACAAAAAAACAACAAGTACTGGAGAGGGTGTGGAGCGATCAGAACAGTTTTCCACTGCTGGCGGGATTCCAAAATGGTACAACCTCTTTGTAAAGAAATCTGGCATTTCTTTAAAAAACTGAATAAATATACAACTTGATCCAGTAATCTCACTACTTGAAATTTATTCTACAGAAACAAAGGCTGTCACAAGAATGGACACACGCACACGAGTGTGTATTGCAGCACCGTTCATAACAGCAAAAAGATGGAATCAACCTAGATACCCATCAACAGATGAATGGATAAACAAACTGTGGTACACATACTCAATGTAACACTATGCAATGACAAAATAAATAAATAAATAAATAAAGATTTTAGGAAGCATCTCATAATCTGGTTTCAATTGGAAGACACGCTACATGAAATCAGTTAGTGGCAAAAGTGCAAATATTGTATGAAACCCCTGCTATAAGGTCTTAAAAATAGACTCATGAGCAGAAGAAAAGAGTCTTTGACAGTTAAAGGGGTCAGGAGGGAGGGAGAGGCCATGGGTTAGTTGATAGAAATTTGGTTAGGTAAAAACAGTGACAGCACATAATATAAAATATATCAATTTAACTGGACTTCACCATAAAATGAAAACTCTTCTAATCTCAACCAAATATTGCAGGAATAGAGTAGCAGGGGCAAGATCTTGGGAACCATGTTATCAGGGGACATTGGGTCCAACTGGCACAACTAGCCTATTGTTAAGAAAGTCTTCTGCACCCCATGTTGGTGAGTGGCATCTGGGGTCCTAAAATCTAGCAAGCTGCCATCTGAGGTGCACCAAATTGTCCCAACTCATCCAGAACAGATGAGCATCAAGGACACCAAAGACACAAGGGAAAAAGAACTCAGGAGACAGAAGGACTCATATCAACATGTGACCAGAAGAACCAGCTGGTGCCTGGCCACCACCCAAGACAGCCATGATAGCCAGCCAAGTGCCGTCGAGTTGATGATGGGGCACACAATATTGAGTCCCTGCGGCAAAATGACAAAATGAAGGGTGCAGCTGAAGAACTCTACTAAAAGACCACAACTAATGGTCCAACTGCCAAGGGGGATCCCCTGGGAGCATGGCCCCTAGATCTGCTGCTGTCCCTGTCTAGAAAACATACTGAGCTCAACTCTTCAGACAAAAATTGATAGACTCAGGGACACAGTGTGACCATGTGGAGTGTAGACTTTATGATTCTGTGCAATTATAGGAGGCTCCCATCTTTCTAGATAGGAGATCAGAGAGTGGAGAGGAAGGGACAGGAGATTGTTAAGTGGATATGACAGGTATAAAATGAAAAGGAGTGTTCTGTTACAGGGCAAGGAGTGCAGAACAGCTGCAGATAGGCAGGCATGCAAAATTTATTTGGATTGTACGCTTTCACTTAAACAACAAAAAAGAAAAAAAAAAAAAGACCAACGAAGGAAACAGAGCTAAGAATTAGAAAAAGAACTTCCTCTCATTTTCAGAATAAATCTTAGGCAAACATTAAGAGAGTAGATCTTGGGAGTGCAGTTTCACAAGTGTCACTTTCTACCCTGCAGATATAATTCGAGACCTAGAAGCTCTTCTTGTTCCTTCTCCTGGGATAGACTTTTTTTTTCTGTCCCTTTACCACAGTCTCTGTGGACTTCCACCCATGTCTAAAAGCTGTAGTTTTGTTGCCCTTTCTCTTCAGGAAATGGCTTTTGTTACCTAGAAAAGCCAGGGAAGACAGATGAGGGTATGGCAGTTGCTGCCATTGCCGTGTTTCAGGCAGCGCTATGGGAGATGATTTCTCAGGATTTTACCCCCTCACCTCTGTGATTACCTGCTAGGGATCCTGGAGAGAAAGGCGGTTGCTAGAGAGTGTGTGGCACTCCATGGTTTTCATACACTCATGCCAGCCGACATTTGACTTTGAGAAATTTGTAAAATATCAAGATGAATCTTTTTACTGACTTTGATGGCATTCAGCAGTATCTGTCTCAGGTAAACAAGAGCTCAGTTAATGTGGGTAACTAAGTTTTCATGGAGGCGCATATGCCTTCCCAAAATGTGGCAATGCAAAATCCACACAATGAATAAGGAAGACAGAGGTAGAATTAATGCCGTTCATTATGGTGTTGGTGAAGAACGTTGAATATACTATGGTCTGCTACAAGAATAAACAAATATATCTTGGAAGAAGTACAGCTGGATACTCCTTAGAAGCAAGGATGGTAAGACTTTGTCTCCGGTACTTTGAACACAGTAACACAAGGCACAAGTTCCAGGAGAAAGACATCATGCTTGGTAAAGCACAGAGGCAATGAGAAAGAGGAAGATCCTAGGTGAGATGGACTGACACTGCCTCCAACAATAGGATTCGGCATAGCAAAGACGGTGAGGATTGTGAAGAACTGTTCTCTTGTACATGAGGTCTCTAGCAGTCAGAAGTGACTTTATGGCACTTAAATAAAGTATATCGTTATAGATTTTGGATGAGTAGTTCTGTCACATCACTGTGGCCTCTATTCTCTGACAGTTTTCAGAAAATTTATTAATTTTCAGTTTTTGCAGATTCCTTTTTTTGACTGATAGTAAGGGTAGAAGTGATGTGAGAGCAGAAGTCCAAGAACGAAGTCCACGAACTTAATTGTTCAAAGTGCTACATACCTCATTGCTGAATATCACTATTGTCACCTTCAAAGTACTCCTGTTAGGAAGCTATGCACTGATGCCAGTGCCTAGGACACCTTTCAAAACAACTTTGGAACACTTTCTGGAATAGCCACCGCGCATGACAGTAAGTTCACAAACTTAATTGTATAGTTGTCTGTAATGAAGTTTTTAGCCAGTAGACAAATAACTGTATTGGAACACTCACCCTACTCACCTGACCTGGCTCCCAATGACTTTTCTTGATCCAAAGATAGTGAAAATATTGAAAGGAAGACATTTTGATGACATTCAAGACATTGAGGGTAATACGACGACAGCTCTGATGGCGATTCCAGAAAAAGAGTTCCAAAATTGCTTTAAAAGGTGGACAGGCACTGGCATTGGTGCATAGCTTCCCAGGGGGACTACTTCGAAGGTAACTGTAGTGATATTCAGTAATAGGTTTGTAGCACTTTTCCTAGGATGAGTTTCCAAACCTAATTGTCAGACTTTGTATGTGTTATGGATTAAATTGTGTCGCTCACCCAAATGTGTGCAGCAATTTGTGTAGGCCATGATTTCTGGTATTGCGTGGTAGTCTTCCATCTTGAAAATCCTACCTCCGTGGTGTTAATGAGGCAGAATAGGTGGCAGTAGCCTTGGTGAGGCGGGACTCAATGTCAAGGGTTTTCCAGTAAGGTTAGTCTATCTTTGAAATGGAATTAAAACAAATTGTGCAAATGATAGTTTTTTTCTCTTTTCTTTAACTTTTTTCCTGTGTGTAATTTAGTGAAAGTATACGATCCAAATTGTTCTGCATGCCTGCCTATCTGCAGCTCCTGCTGCTCTCCTTGCCCAATGACAGCATATTCTTCCTTTTCAGTCTATACGTATAGTATCCTCTTAACAAGCTCTTGTATCCTCCTCTCAATCCTCTTCTCTCCCATTCAGAAAGAGACCATTAGGACAGCCCCTCTGTAAATTCATAGAATCATCAAGTACACACTCCATGCGGTCACATTGTGTCCCTGAGTTCAGTTGATTTTTGTCCAAAGAGTTGAGCTCACTAGTGTTTCTGGTCATGGAGAGTAGCAGGTCTAGGTGCCACACTCCCAGAGCATCCCTCAGACCATCAACTGTGGTCTTTTAGTAGAATTCTTGAACTACACTCCTCTTTCTCTCCTGCTGCCACGGGGACTCAACATTGTGTGCCCCATCATGGCTGTCTTGGGTGGTGGCTTCGCATCATTTTGTTCTTCTGGTCGCATGTTGATATAGTCTGCCATTCCCATGGGTCCTTCTGTCTCCTGAGCTCTTTTGTCCTCATGGCTTTGTTGTTCTCAGTCATCGTCTGTTCCGGATGAGTAGGGGCCATTTAAAAGCTTGCTAGCTTTTTTTTTTTTTTTTTTTAACATAACTGAGTGAAAATGTACATTCACATGTAAATTTACATGCCCCCCTATACTCAGCTTCCACTGCTCTCCCTGTCCGGTGAGTGCACACTATTCCTCTCTGCTCCATACATGTCTCCTCCTCCGAACAGTCTCCTTTCCCCTCCTCTCTGTCAACTCCCCTTCCTCCATCCAAAGGTCAGCAAGATGATATCCTATAGATGTATAGAACCATAAAGTGCTTCCAACATATGGTTACTCTACATTGCCAAGTCCATTCCATTCCTGTCCAAAGAGTGTACTTTTGTTATAATTTATGGGAACGGGCAGCATCAGGACCGGGGGCCATGCTCTCAGAGGAACCCCAAAACCACTAGACCATCAATTGAGATCTTTTAGTGGAGATCTCATGATGCACCTCTTTTTATTCTTGTGTTGCCAGTGAGGCTCCTCTCTGTGAGCTCCGAAATGACTATCACTGGTGGTGGCCGGGTAGCATCCGGTTCTTAAGGTCCCAAGGCGATGTAGGCACCCACTCCCGTGGGTCTCTCTGTCTTCTCAGTTGTCTTTACCGCATGCCATTTTGGCCCTCGGTGAGCATCCGTTTCTGCTGAGTTGGGACCATTTACTGTGTCCTCGGATGGCAGCTTGGCAGCCTCCAAGACCCCAGATGCCACTCACCAATGTGGGGTGCAGAGAGCTCTCCTAGCAAAACGATAGTTGTGCCAATTGGCCTGGAATTCGCCTAAGAGCACGGTCCCCCGCCAGCCTCCCCAGCCACTCTATCCTTGCAGTATTGAGTTAAGATGGAAGGAGTACTCCAGTTATGCTGAAGTCCACTTAATGTTGTTCTTGTTCCTAATGTGTGCTGTCACCACTTTCTCCCAACTAGATTTCTAGTAACTACCTAAACTAAACGCTCCCCCCCTCGCTCTCCCTCCCTCCCTCCCCTCCCTTGCAGCTGTCAAAGAGTCCTTTCTTCTATACACAAGTCTGTTTTTGAGATCTTATCGTAGAGGTCTCATACAGTATTCGTCCTTTTGTCGCTGACCACTCTCACTCAACATAATGTCTTCCAGTTGAAACCAGGTTAGGAGATGTTTCCTGGAATCATCGTTATTCTTGTTCACTGCGTAGTGCTCCATTGAGTATATGTACCACAGTTTACCTATCCATTTTTCTATTGTTGGGCATCTGGGTTGATTCCACCCCTTTGCTATTGTGGACTGTGCCGCGATAAACATTCTGGTGCATGTGTCCGTTGGTGTGAAAGGCCTTGAATCTGTAGGATATATTCCAAGTAGTGGAATTACTGGGTCAAATGGTATATCAATATCCATTTTTTTAAGGAAGCGCCAGATTGCCCTCCAAAGAGGCTGGACCATCTTGCAACCCCACCAACAGTGTAGGAGGGTTCCACTTTCTCCACAGCCTCTCCAGCATTTGTTGTTTTGTGTTCTCTGGATCATGGCCAATCTTGTTGGGGTGAGATGGTATCTCATTGTTGTCTTGATTTGAATTTCTTTAATAACTAAAGATCGTGAACATGTCCGCATGTGTTTTTGGCTGCCTCGATCTCCTCTTTAGTGAAGTATCTGTCCGTCTCCTTTGCCCATCGCTTAATTGGATGGTTTATCTTCTTCTTATTGATATTTTGTAGCATCTGATAGATTATGGAGATCAGGCGTCGATCTGACATAGAGTTGCCAAATCTTTTTTCCCATTCTGTGGGTGTTCTTTTAATTCTATTAATAAAGTCTTTGGATGAGCAAAAGTGTTTGATTCTTAATAGTTCCCATTTATCTACTTTCTCTTCTGTTGATTGAGGTTTCTTTGACAGATTTTGGAGTCTGTCCTCATTGTGTATTAAAACTTCCATTGTTGTTCCTACCTTTTCTTGGATGAGCTTTATTGTTTTAGGTTTGATATTTAGGTCTTTTATCCAGTTGGAGTTGGTTTTTGTATAAGGTGTAAGATATGGATCTTGATTCAGTTTATTGCAGATGGATAACCAATTTTGCCAGCACCATTTGTTGAAGATACTGTTTTAACCCCAGTTTAATGTCTTAGGGCCTCTGTCGAATATCAACTGTTCATAGGCAGATGGTGTCATCTCTGGGGTCTCAATTCTGTTCCATTGATCAATCTGTCTGTTCTTGTACCAGTACCAGGCTGTTTTGACCACTGTGGCAGTGTAGTATGTTCTAAGGTCGGGTAATGAGAGGCCTCCCAGTGTGTTCTTCTTCTTTAGTAGTACCTTACTTGTCCGGGGCTTCTTCCCTTTCCAGACAAAATTGGTGATTTGTTTCTCCATCTCATTAAAAAATGATGCTGGAACTTGTATTTGGATTGCATTATATAAATAAATTGCTTTGGGTAAAATAGACATTTTCACAATGTTAAGTCTTCCTATCCATGAGCAGGGTAGGTTTTTCCATTTATCTAAGTCTTTCTTAGTTTCTTGTAGTAAGGGCTTGTAGTTCTCTTTGTAAAGGTCTGTTGTTTCTCTGGTTAGATTAATTCCTAGGTACTTTATCTTCTTAGGGGCTATCACAAATGGTGTAGATTTGATAATTTCCTCCTTAACAGTCTCGTTGATATAAAGGAATCCTATTGATTTACTTATGTTTATCTTGTATCCTGAGACTTTGCTGAACGCTTCTATCAGTTTGAGAAACTTACTTATAGATTCCTTGGGGTTCTCTGGATATACAATCATATCATCTGCTTACAGGGAGATTTTAACTTCCTCTTTGCCGATGCAGATGCCCTTTATTTGTTCGTCTTGTCTAATTGCTCTGGCTAGAACTTCTAGCACAATGTTGAATAGGAGAGGTGACAGTGGGCATCCTTGTCTAGTTCCTGATCTCAGGGGAAAATCTTTCAGTCTCTCTCCATTCAGGATGATGTGGGCAATTGGCTTTGTATAAATGGCTCTTATTGTGTTGAAGAATTTGCCGTCCATGCCCATTTTGCTAAGAATTTTTAGCATGAATGGGTGTTGGACTTTATCAAATGCCTTTTCGGCATCAATGGACAAAATCAGGTGATCTTTGTCTTTTGTGTTATTTATGTGGTTAATCACATTAATTGTTTTCCTGATGTTAAACCAGCCTTGCATCCCTGGTTTGAATCCCACTTGGTCATAATGGATTATTTTCTAGATATGTTGTTGTATTCTGTTGGCAAGAATTTTGTTGAAGATTTTGCATCTAAGTTCATGAGTGATATCGGTCTGTAGTTCTCTGTCTTTGCTGGATCTTTCCCGGGCTTAGGTATCAGGGTTATGCTGGCTTCATAGAATGAGTTTGGGAGTACTTCATCCCTTTCTATACTGTGAAATAGTTTCAATAGTATTGGGGATAACTCTTCTCTAAATGCTTGGTAGAATTCTGTCATGAAGCCATCTGGGCCCGGACTGTTTTGGGTTGGCAGTGTTTTGATGACCTTTTCAATCTCTTCCTTTGTGATGGGTTTATTAAGTTGTTCTACTTCACTTTGTGATAATTTGGGTAGGGGGTATGAGTCAAGGAATTTGTCCATTTCCCCTAGGTTTTCAAATTTGTTACAGTACGGTCTTTCATAGTATTCTGTTATGATGTTTTTTTATTTCTGTTGCATCTGTGGTGACAACTCCCTTCTCATTTCTAATTTGGGTTATTTGTTTCCTTTCCTGCTTTTCTTTAGTAAGTTTAGCTAATGGTTTATCAATTTTGTTGATCTTTTCGAAAAACCAGCTTTTGGTCTTTTCAATTTTTTCAATTGTTTTTCTATTCTCTAATTCATTTAGGTCTGCTCTAATCTTTATAATCTCCTTTCTTCTGGTGCCCTAGGGGTTCTTCTGTTGTTCTCTTTCTACTTGTTCAAGCTATAGAGTTAGTTCCTTGATTTGGTTTCTTTCTTCCTTCCAGATGTGTGCATTTATGGAGATAAACAGACCTCTGAGCACTGCTTTAGCTGTATCCCATAGGTTCTGGTAGGAAGTGTTTTCGTTTTCATTGGAATCCAAGAATTTCTTTAATTGATCCCTGATTTCCTCTATAACCCATGTTTTTTTTAGCAAGATGTTGTTCAGTTTCCAAGAGTTCCACATTCTATCTCTGTTTTTTCTGCTATTGATTTCAATTTTGATGGCTTTATGATCTGAGAAGATGCTTTGCAGTAATTCAATGGTATGGATTTTGTTGAGCATTGCATTGTGGCCTATCACGTGGTCAATTCTGGAGAACGTTCCATGTGCACTGGAGAAGAAGGTGTCGTTGTCTGCTGAGGGGTGGAAAGTTCTGTTTATATCAATGAGGTTTAGCTGGTTAATTGTGGCAATGTGGTATTCTGTATCTGTACTGAGCTTTTTTCTAGATGATCTGTCTAGTAATGAGAGTGGAGTGTTAAAGTCTCCCACTATTATTGTGGAGTCATCTAACTCTCTTTTGAGCATAGTCAGTGTTTCTTCGACATATTTAGGTGATCTGACATTAGGTGCATAAATGTTTAATACAGTTAAGTCTTGCTTTTGTAATGAATCTTTCAGCAATAAATAGTGTCCATCTTTGTCCATGATGGTGGATTTGACATTGAAGTTGATTTTGTCTGAGATTAGAATTGCCACCCCTGCTCTTCTTTGTTCATTGTTAGCTTGATATATATTCTTCCATCCTTTCATTTTCGGTTTGTTCCTGTCTTTAGGTCTCAAGTGAGTTTCTTGTAGACAACATATGGATGGGTCGTGTCTTTTGATCCAAGATGACACTCGGTGTCTCTTTACTGGAGCATTGAGTCCATTCACATTCAATGTAATTATTGATAGGTGTGTGTTCGCTGCTGCCATTGTGATATGTTTATTTTTATGTTGATGTTTTCTCTGTTGTTCTTATTAGTCTGTTCTGAGACACTCTTTTCTGGGAGTTGATTTTTCACCTTTTTCAGAGCTGGTTTTATAGTTGTTGAGACTCGTGTGTTAGATTTCTTGAAAGGGTATGATACATCTTTGTTGTGCTTTGCAGCTGCCCCTATGAATCCTCTTAATAAACTATTTATAAACACAATTTTAATTACTACCAGTCTGGTCATCTTCCTCTCCATCTGGAAGGACTATAACGACTGTAGTTCATCCCTCTTTTATTATGATGACACCATAATTTTCATGATGATCACTTGATTGCTTCTTTCCAAATCAAAGGTGTGATTTACTTTGGAGCCTTCCCTAAATGAGTATTGAGTAGTGTGTCGTTCTAAAATATAAAGTTAGTGGTTACGTTCTTCTAAGCCAAAGCCAAGAACTTCTTTCAGTATTTCTTGTAGTTTGGGTTTGGTTTTTACAAAGTCTCTGAGTTTCTGTTTATCTAGAAATGTCTTAATTTCATTTTCGTGTTTGAAAGACAGTTTTGCAGGATATATAATTCTTGGTTGGAAGTTCTTCTCCTTCAAGACTTTGAATGTGTCGTGCCACTGTCTCCGTGCCAGCATGGTTTCTGCTGAGAAATCTGACGAGAGCGTACAGGGTTTCCCTCTGAATGTTAGCTTTACTTTGAGTCTTGCTGCCTTTAAAAGTTGCTGCTTATGTTTCATTTTGTTAAGCTTGATTATAATATGTCTTGGAGTCTTTCTTTTGAGATCTATATTGGGTGGCGTACAATATGCATCTGAGATGTCTATATTCTCTTCCTTCATGATTTCTGGGAAGTTTTCTTTCAGCAGCTCAGCAACAATACTCTCTGTGTTCTCAGATGTCTCACCCTGTTCAGGGACTCCAATTAATCGAAGTTTGTTCCTCTTAATAGAGTTCCACATGCTTCTTAATGTTTCTTCATTTTTCTTGTTTCTTTTTTCTGATTTCTGCTCATAGACAGTGGCATCAGTAGCTCTGTCTTCCAAGTCAGAAATTCTTTTTTCCATTTGTTCCATTCTGTTTTCTTGTGTTTGCATGGAAGTTTCTATGTCTTTGATTTTCTTCTTGATCTGTTGGATTTCAGACTACTGGTGTTCTATCAGATCAAACAACTTGCTTAATTTTTCATTTTGTTCTGCTGCATTTTGTATAAGGTCTAGAAGGGCCCTGTATATAATCAATTTGTATTCACTTCTTGATGCTTTCATAAAAGTTTCCTCATCTGGAAAACTCCTTGGTTGCTTTGTTTGGGAGCCTTCTGAAGCCATGAGTGATTGCTTGTATGCCACAATTGTCTGTTGCTTTTTGGTTCCCATGTGAGTATATAGAGGCTGGAAGAGGTACTATGAGGATGGATTGCAAATGTTTCTCTAGGCTGTCTTCAAATGTAAAGCAAAACGTATCTGACTAGTTCACAAGTCAGTTAGGTTTTCAGGTTTATAGGTCCCTCTTCCCATCTGACAAAGTAAGCGCCACTGTATCCAACCCCAGGTGATAACAAACTAGTTCAGAATAATGCACTGCTAGTGCCCTGGTGGCCTCTGTTGACAGGGCCTAGCCTTATCCAACACTGTGTTGAGTACTGGTTTTGTGATAGAAAAGTGCTCTCTTGTGGGCAGGCTCTGGCTCCCAAGCTAAGAATTAGGTCCAGCTGCGGCCACCGTACCCAAGATGGCGTCCTCTACACAGGCAGCAGACAGGGGGGCTAAAGGTGCCCAGAGGCAGCGATTCCTCTGCCTCTGTTGCAGGGCCCCCAATGTAGGCAGCACTATGCAAAGTCACTACTTTTCTGATGGAGAAGCGCTGTCCCGTTTGCAGGCGCTGGCTCCCAGGCTAAGAAGGAGGTCCCGCTAAAATCTCGGTACCAACATGGCGTCCCGCACCCTGACCACGGAGTTCCGCACAAACCCCACTGAGGCAGCTACAAAACGAAAGGCTCAAAGTGTCTAGATTAACAGAGTCCCGAGCCTGGCCCTCAGAATATGGGAATTTCGCCTGCCTATCCCCCCAACAGCGCGTCTGAGTCCAGCCGCCGGGCAATGCCCAGCTCTGCCCGCCAGCCAAGACCGGGGAAAAAAAAGTCAAACTGGTGCGTTTACCTTCCGTCCGTGAGAGCCGGGGCTAGCCAGGAGCGGGAGTCAGCGAAAGAGAGGAGATCCTTCGCTGAGTGGTATAAAGTCCCAACCAACAGCTCTGTGCCGTGTCTCGAGGCCGATCAGGTGCTCAGAAGGCTCTGTTTGATTGTCAATTCAGGTCTTGGCTTCCAGAGGGATAGAAGGAGACGTGGGCTTATTCCGCCATCTTGACTCCCAAGCTTGCTAGCTTTTAAAACCCCAGATACCACTCACAAATATGGGATACAAAAGACTCCCTTAACAATAGTCTAGTTATGTCTTGGCTTCAATGTGCCCTGAGAGAATGGCCCCCAGACCTCGCCCCTTGCTACTCTATCCTTGCGATGCTGGACTGAGATTAGAAGAACTTTTAGTTTATGGCCAAGTTCAGTTAAGCTGATCTACTTTCTACTGTGTGCTGTCACGTCTTTCACCTAATCATATTTCTAGCAACTATCTAATCTATGACCAACCCTCTGGCTCCTTGCCCACCTTTGTAGTCATCAAATGGTCCTTTCTTTTGAACAAAAGTTAATTTTTAGTACTTATATCAGGGTTCTCATACAATATTTGTTCTTTTGCTGCAGACTGATTTCACTCAGCCTAATGTCCTCCAATTGAAACCAGGTTATGAGATGCTTTCTAAATCATTACTGTTTTTTATCATTGCATAGTATCCCTTTGAGTGTATGTACCGTAGTTTGTTTATCCATTCATCTTTTGATGGGTATCTAGGTTGATTCCATCTTTTTACTATCATGGACTGTGCTGTGGTAGACATTTTTGTGCATGTGACAGTCTTTATTTCTGTAGGATATATTCTGAGCAGTGCGACTGGTGGATCATACAGTATTTCTATTTCTAGTTTTTTTAAGGAAGTTCCAAATTGCTTTCCACAGCGATTATACCATTTTTCAATCTCACCAGCAGTGTAGGAGAGTTCAGATCTCTCTAGCATTTGTTGTTTTGTGTGTTCTGGATTATGGCCAACCTCGTTGGGGTGCAACGGTATCTCTTTGTAGTTTTGATTTGGATTTCTCTGATAGCTAATGATCATGAACATTTCTTCATGTGGCTTTTGGTTGCTGGATGTCCTCTTTGTTGAAGTGTCCATCCATCTCCTTTGCTCATCGCTTAATTGGGTTATTTATCTTTTTGTTGTTGATATCTTGCAGTACTTTATGGATTATGGAATTTAGACATCGGTCTGACATGTAGTTGCCAAATATCTTTTTTCCATTCTATAAGTAGTCTTTTGTCTCTTTTGATAGTCTTTGGAAGAGCAAAACTGTTTGATTCTTGGTAGTTCCCATTATTTTTTCTTCTGTTGATCATACTTGTCAGATTTTGAAGTCTGTCTAAGCCATGCATTAAAATTTCAACTGTTGAGCCTATTTTTTCTTGTATGATCTTTATTATTTTAGGATGGAGATTTAGGTTTTTGATCCACTTTGAGTTAGTTTTTGTGTAAAGTGTGAGATATGGGTCTTCTTTTAGGTTTTTTGCAGATGGATATTAAATTTTGCCAACACTATTTGTTAAAGACACTGTTTTTACCCCAGTTTGTGATCTTAGGACCTTTGTCAAATATCAACTGTTCATAAGAGAGTGGTGGCATCTCTGGGGTCTGAACTCTGTTCCGTTGGTTTATATGTCTCTTCTTGTACAGTACTAGGCTGTTTTGATTACTATGGCAGTGTAACAGGTTCTAAGGTTGGGTAATGTGAGGCCTCCCACTGCATTCCTCTTCTTCAGTAGTGTTTACTTATCTAGATTTTCTTCCTTTTCCAAAGTTGGTGATTTGTTTCTTTGTCCCATTAAAAAGACATTGGCACTGTCTTGAGATTGTATTGTATATGTAGATTGCTTTGGGTAAAATAGACATTTTGTCAATGCTAAATCTTCCTATCCGTGAGCATGGTAGGTTTCTCCACTTATATAAATCTCTTTGGGTTTCTTTCAATAAGGTCTTGTAATTCTCTCTGTATAGGTCTCTTATTTCTCTGGTTAGATTTTTGTTCTAGGTATTTTTTTTTTCTTTTGGGGGGCTATAGTAAATGCTACTGATTTGGTGATTTCCTCTTTGATGATCTCTTTGTTGGTGTAAAGTGTCCTACTTATTCACTTAAGTTTATTTGCTACTCTGATGCCTTGCTGAACTCTTCTAACTACTTCCAGTAGTTTACTTATGGGTTCTTTAGGATTGTCTGCATATACAATCATGTCATCTGTAAATAGAGAGATTTTTACTTCTTCTTTGCTAATGTGGATGCCCTTTATTTCTTTGTCTTCTCTAATTGCTCTGGCTGGAACTTCTAGTACAGTATTGAGTAGAACTGGTGAGAACGGGCATCCTTGTCTCATTCCCATTCTCAATGGAAATTCTCTCAGTCTCTCTTTTTTCAGGATGATGTAGGCTGTCGGCTTTGCATAGATGCCCCTTAATGTGTTGAGGAATTTCCCTTCTATTCCTATCTTGCTGAGAGTTTTTAGCATAAATGGCAGTTGGACTTTGTCAATTGTCTTTTTTGCATCAGTTGACAAAATCAAGTGATTCTTGTCTTTGGTGTTGTTCATGGGATTGACCACATTAATTGTCTTTCTGGTCAGGAGCATTTATATATATACTTATATATACATGTATATATATATATACATGTTGTTGAATTCTATTGGCTAGAATTTTGTTGAAGATGTTTGCATCTATGTTCGTAAGTGACACTGGTCTGTAGTTCTCCTTTTTTGTTGGATCTTTCCCTGGCTTCGGTATCAGGGTTATGATGGCTTCATAGAATGAATTTGGGAGTATTCTATCCCTTTCTATCCTGTAAAATAGGCTCAGTGGTATTGGAATTAACTCCTCTCTAAAGGTTTGGTAGATTTCTCTGATGATGACATCTGGTTGAGGACTGTTCTTCTGTTGGTAGTTTTTTATTACCTTTTCAGTCACTTCCTTTGTGATGGATTTATTAAGTTGTTCTATTTCTCCTTGAGATAATTGTGGTAGTTGATATGAATCTAGAAAACTTTCCATTTCCTCTAGGTTTTCAAATCTGTTACAATACAGTCTTTCACAGTAGTGTATTGTGATACTTTTGATTTCGGTTAGGTCTGTTGTGACATCTCCCATCTCTCTTCTTTTTTAGCTTATTCATTTCCTTTCCTGCTTTTCTTCAGTAAGTTTAGCCAGTGGTTAACCAATTTTCTCAAACTATTCCAAGAATCAGCTTTTGATTTTGTTGATTTTTTTCAGCAGTTCTTCTGTGCTCTAATTCCTTTAGTACTACTCTAATTTTTATTTTCTGTTTACTTATGATGTTTGAGGGGTTCTATTGTTGCTCTCTTTCTACTTGTTCAACCTGTAAGATTGTTTTTGGACATTTTTTTTTTCATTCTGGATGTGTACATTTATACAGATAAATTGACCTTTGAGCATTGCTTTAGCTGTATCCCATAGGTTCTGGTAGGATGTGTCTTTGTTCTCATTTGATTTCATAGATTTCTTTATTTCATACTTGATTTCTTCTACAACCCATTCCTTTTTGAGCAAGGTGCTGTTCAGTTCCCACAACTTCAAATTTCTGCCTGTGTTTTTTTCTGCTATTGATTTCAACTTTTGTGGTCTTATAGTTCAAGAAGATTCTTTGCAATAATTCAATGGTTTAGATTCTGTTGAGACTTGCTTTATTTTATAACACATAGTCTATTCTGGACATTGCTCCATGTTCATTGGAGAAGAAAGTGTACTCATCTGTTACAGGTAAAATGTTCTGTATATGTTGATGAAGCCTAGTCAGTTAATTGCATCAAGAAGATCTTCTGTATCTTTATTGAGCTTTTTTTCTGAATGATCTGTCCATTACTGAAAGTGTAGTGCTGAAATCTCCAACTATTTTTGTGTAGTGATCTATCTCATTTTTGAATGTTATCAGCGTTTGTTTGATGTATTTAGATGCTCTAGTATTGGACGCATAAATATTTAATATTGTTATGTCCTGCTGTAGTATTGAACCATTCATCAGTAGTAACCATCCTTGTCCACGATGGTGGGCTTTACGTTCAAGTCTATTTTACATGAGATTAGTATTGCCACTCCTGCTCTTCTTTGTATGTTGTTAGCTTGGTATATATTTTTCCATTCTTGAATTTTCAGTTTGTTCATAACTTTGAGTCTAAGGTGCATTTCTTGTAAGCAGTGTGTAAATGGACTGTGTCTTTTGATCCAGGGTGTGTCTGTCTGTGTTTTTATTGGAGCATTCTGTCCATACACATTCAGTACAATTATTGATAGATATGTGTTTTGTGCTGTCATTTTGATGTATTTATTTCTGTGTTATTGATGTTTTCTAAGTTGATCTTAATATTCTGTTTTGGGTCATTTTTCTTTATGTGTTGGCTTTTCATTTTTATCAGTGTTGGTTTTGTGTTTGCTGAGACTCCTGACTCATGTTTCTTGTGTTTCTATTATTTGCCTCAGTGGTTGTTTCTATGATCCCCCTTAATGTTCTACATTTAAACCAGACTTAAACTTCTGTACGTCTTTTTAGTTTCCTTGTCATTTGAAAGGATTATACCAAGTGTAATATATCTCTCTTTTTAATGTGATGATGTCATAGTTTTCATGTTAAGGTCATTGGTTCCCTTCTCTTAGCACTGTGGCTTTGTTTGAACTTCAGTACTTTCCTAACTGAGTAAGACTCTGCATGCTGTTTGCTGTATTACCTCTTTAAGTATACACTGAATGTTTTTGTTCAGTATTTCTTGTAGTTTGGATTTGGTTTTTACACAGTCTCTACACTTCTGCTTATCTGCAAATGTCTTAATTTTACATTCACATTTGAAAGACAGTTTTGCAGGATATGTAACTCTTGATTAGAAGTTTTTCACCTTCAAGGCTTTGAATGTGTCATCCCACTGCCTTCTTGCCACCGTTTCTGCTGAAGAGTTAGATGAAAGCCTACCGGGCTTCTCTTTGTATGTTAGTGTTGCTTTAAGCCTTACTGCCTTTAAGGGCCTCTTTTTATGATTCGTTTAATTAAGCTTGATTATAATATGTTCTGGTAACTTTGTTTTGGGGTCTAGTTTTTTTTGTGTGTGTTCAATAAGCATCTTGGATATCTATGTTGTCTTATTTCATAATTTTGGGGGCAGTTTTCTGCCAGAAACTCTACAAAAATACTCTGTATTGCCAAGTCCAATCAATTCGTGTCCAAAGAGATTCCCATATAAATTTACATGCCATATAGGTGGGCATGTAAATTTATACGGGAATGTACATTTTCACTCAGTCATATCAAATAAAATAATAAAAAATACTCTGTACTTTCATTTATCCCTCCTTGTTCAGGAAGTACAATTATTCACAGATTATTCCTCTTGATAGAGTCCTACATGTTTCTCAATGCTTCATTTTTCTTATTTCTTTTCTCTGATTTCTCCTCATAAATGCTGGCATCAGTTGCTCTATCCTCAGGGTCACTAAGTCTGCCTTCTGTCTCTTCAGCTCCACTCTTTTGGCTTTGGATTGAATTGTCTAATTCTGTAATTTTATTGTTGACCTGCTGGATTTCATATCATTGATATTCCATCCGTTCAAATAGCTAACATAATTTTTCATTTTGTTCTGCTGTATTTTGTTTAATCTTTAGGAGAGCACTATACATAATTCTTTTGTACTCAACCTCAGAGTTTCAGAAGGGCTTCTTCATCTGGGAAGTTCTGGTATTCTTTACTTTTGGTGTTTTCAGGAGTCCTGGTGGACTACTTCTTTAAATGGTTAGCTATTGACTGTCATCTTTGTGCCTTCTAGAAGCTGTTCAGTTTCCCTAGTGTCACCTCAGCAAGAGCTGAGGCATAGTTCTAAGAGGGGAGTTCATCACAAGCCACCTCTGTGTACTTTAGTGACTGGCCACAGGTGGACTCTCTGGGTTGGCAGTCTCTGCCACCTGGCTGGTAAAGATGGCACCCTACTCATGAGGGGAGCGTCTACCGACCTTATGATGTTGATTAATGAAGTGTGGAGATGCTGCCAGGCCACTCAGCAATCAGTTCTCCAGATGGTCTTATTTTACAACAGTACTTAGTGCTGGGCAAGCAGCTGTCCAACAGCTGCCAAGATCAGTCAGGCCCTCAGGTGGGGCAGGCCCTGACTTTCAGCTGACCATAAAAGCACCTCATAGGACATCCCCAGATGCTATGTCATAGCTCAAAAAGGGCAGAGGTTAGGGCTTTGCTGCCACCCTCTGCCAGGCCACACCTGTAATTCTAGGAACCACCATCTTAAGCACAGCTTTTCTTCTGGAGAAGCACTTTCCAAACAAGGGCTGCTACTCTGCATAAGAATTAGCCTCAAACCCTGGTGGTAGAGTTCTTTTAAACATTACATCTGCTAATCAAAAGTTTGGCAGTTGAAATCTGCCAGACTCTCCTTAGAAACTCTATGGAACAATTCTACTCTGACCTCTGGGGTCACTATGAGTTGAACCCAACTTGTCCACAGTGTACTTTTTTTTAAGATCTCTGGGTGGTGATTCCACCTCCCTGCTGATCAAGATAGCATCCTGCCTGAGATGTCTTTGTGCCCTAAGACAGCAGAATCTATGGTGCAGATCAGAAAAGAGAGTGTTGGGGGGGTGCAGTGGTGCCCTCAGTCAGCAGTCAGGCTTTCAAAATGTGACTATCCCAAGCATAGTCTCTCTGCTGTGCTATGTGCTATATACTTAAGCACTGCAGTTCAGTATATTAGCTGGCTCATGCCAAGTGCCCTCCTCCCAGATAACAACAAAGGCATCAGTACCTATAATCCTCCCAAACAATAATTCAACAGGTGCAGGACTCAGTGTGCCACTGCCTTATCTGGCACCCAGTCCAAGGTGACAAACCTATGCCAGATCTAGGGCTCCCCTTTATGTCCATGCTGCTCTGTTCAATTATTCTAGGCTTTAGTATTCAGAGAGAATTGAGGAGATGTGTGTTTACTCTGCCATCATGGCCCCACTCTCTTAATTGTTTTATTATTTTGAAGTATATTGGATGTGTGGCAAGGCACCTTCCAAGTGGGGCCAAAAATAATGTTATTATAGCCTCATATGTTTCACCATTGACAATCACACCCAAATCCACACCAAACAGTAATTTTTATGGGAAGAAGTGGACATTGTTGAATCTCCATTGGATTCTCATCACTTCATGTTTGACAGTCTTTTTGGTTTTGGTTTTTGGTTTTAACAAAACAATTTATCCAAAAATAGGTCTTGTCACTAAAGGTGATTTTTTTGGCCCAAAGTAGAGTCAACTTCCAATTCCTCCAGTGCCCACTCAGCAAATGTGTAGCACAATCTATGTTTGTTGGAATTCAGTTCTGGAGTTAAAACAATTTTGTAAGGGTAAAGCTTCAGTTCCAGATGCAAAATCTGCCAAATTGTGATCAGTGAAAGATCCTAGTCTCATGCCTAGAGAGAGATTGATTGGAATACATTGTTACATACACTCTAACAAATGGTGGCAATGTTATCATAAAAATGTGCAGTTTGTTGCCGCACAGGCATTGTCTGATTGACAACAGACCCAGTTGTCTCAATTTTTTGATTAAATGACAAATTGTTGTCCCAGTGGGACGATTGTGCCCATCATAAATTTTACATAACACAAGGGATGTTGAGTGAGCAGAACACACATTCTGATAATAAACTTTAGTAATTTCTGTACATTGCAGAATTGTGTAAACGTTCATGACTATTTGTCAATACTAGTAAAAAAAAACTAGTAAAAAAATCATGTCAAGACTAGTAAAAAAACTGTGGTCACTATAGCTTCACAAATATCCCTGCCATGAGCAGGACATCCTTATTGGAAGACACTTTACAATACTGTATTGTGTCTTGAGGCAATTTGGGGGGAAATTAAGAGAATTAAAATAGCAGAGAGACTAAAATTAAGAGAAAAAATATAGCGGAGAGATTAAAATTAAAAGAATTAAGAGTAGAAAGATTTAGGGACCCCCTATCATCAGGAAAGAAGCAGATCCAGGAATAGAGTGCCTCCTTTGGAAGGGACTTGTGATCCCTTCAAAAGTTCCCAGTCTAGGAGAAGATCTATGACAAGGATCTTCATCCAGAGCCAACAGAGAAAGCAACCCCCTCTAGAGCTGTCATCTTGATTTGGACTTATAGGCTACTGGACTTCAACAAAATTAAGTTCTCTTTCTTAAAGCCATCCTCTTGCAGTGTTTCTGTTAGAGTAGTACTAGAAGACAAAGACATAATGTTAGCTACAGTTTTTCAGTCACTAATTATAATAATAACATTTGGAAAAGAGGAAGGAAGAAACTACAAAGGAGTTTGTGGCTTTGACAATGTTTTCTGTTCTCTTACTTTATCTGAGTTCTGACTTTATGAGGACTGCCACTTAAGTTCACAAACTCATCCTAGAAAAAGTGTTCCTTATTGCTCATTATCATTATGGTCACCTTTGAAGTATTCCCCTTAGAAAGCTATGCACCAACTGCAGTTCCTGAAGTCGACCCTTCAATTCAATTTTGGAACTCTTTTTTCTGGAATGGCCATCAGAGCTGTAGTTATATTATCCTTGATGTCCTAAATGTCATCATAAAGTTTCCTTTCAATATTTCCTTTATCTTTAGGTTAAGACACCAGGTGCCAGATCACTTGAGTAAGGAGAGTGTTCCAATATTTGTTTACTGGCTAAAAACTCCCTCACAGACAGCTATAAGATTAAATTTACAAACCTGCCACTGTGCCACTGTGAGCAATAGCCATTCTGTAAAGAATTCCAAAATTGGTTTGGAGGGTGGACAAGGCGTTGATGTTGGTGAATAGCTTCCCAATGGGAGTACTTTGAAAGTGACTGTAATGGCATTAAGCATTGAAGTATGTCACACTCAGAACAAATAAGTTAGTGGACTTGTTACTTTTTATGGATGTTTTATTTGTGTTGATTTATTGAACTATAACTTTATTTTATGTGCTCTTAGGTGTATTACTAGTAGTTTAGAAGCTTAAAATAAATTCTGAGCAATTGAATCCATGATTTTAAACTTGTTAAGCACACAAAATATGTGCAACGTATTACATGCATTACTACTTTTAAAAATCAACTTTCTTTTTCTTTTTTTTTTATTATGACTGAATGAAAATGTACATTCCCATATAAATTTACATGCCCACCTATATGCAGCTTCCACTGCTTTCCCTGTCTGGTGACAGCACACTATTCCTCTCTGCTCCCTACATGTCTCATCTTCCTAACAGTCTCTTTTCCCCTCCTCTCCACCCCTCCTTCCTCCAGCCAGAGGTCAGCAGGATGATATCCTATAGATGCATAGAACCATAAAGTGCATCCAATATATGGTCACTTTACATTGCCAAGTCGAATCCATTCATGTCTGAAGAGTGGACCTTCATTATGATTTATGGGCAAGAGCAGCATCAGGGCCAGGGGCCATGCTCCCAGGGGAACCCGGAAGCCACTGGACCATCAACTGCCATTTTTTAGTGGAGATCTCAGGGTGCACCCCTTTTTACTCTTGTGTTGACAGTGAGATTCAACTTAGTGAGCTCCATCATAGCTATCACTGGTGGTAGCCAGGCACCATCCGGTTCTTGCGGTCCCAAGTCTATGTAGCACCCACTCATGTGGGTCTCTCTATCTTCTGGGTTGTCCTTACCCCATGTCATTTTGTCCTCAGTGAGCATCCGTTCCTGCTGAGTTGGGACCATTTTCTGTGCCCTCAAATGGCAGCTTGACAGCTTTTAAGACCCCAGATGCCACTCACCAAAGTGGGGTACAGAGAACTCTTTTAGCAAAATGCTAGGTGTGCCAATTAGCCTCGATTTCACCTAAGAGCATAGTTTCCTGCCCCCTGCCCCAGCTACTCTATCCTTGCAGTATTAGGTTAAGATGGAAGGAGTATTCAAGTTATGCTGAAGTCCACTTAATATTGTTCTTGTTTCTAATTTATGCTGTCACCGATTTCATCCAACCAAATTTCTACCAACTATCTAACCTAAACCCTGCCCCCCTCCCCTCCCTTGCAGCCATCAGTCTTTTCTTCTATAAGTAAGTCTGTCTTTGAGATCTTATCGTAGGGGACTCATACAATATTTGTCCCTCGATCGCTGACTACTTTCACTCAACATAGTATCTTCCAGTTGAAAACAGGTTATGAGATGTTTCCTGGAATCATCACTATTCTTTATCATTGCATAGTGCTCCATTGAGTATATATACTATAGTTTACCTATTCATTCCTCTGTTGTTGGGCATCTGGGTTGATTCCATCTTTTTGTTATCATGGACTGCGCTGCGATAAACATTCTTGTGCATGTGTCCATTGGTGTGAAAGTCCTTGATTCTGAAGAATATATTCCAAGTAGTAGAATTACTGGGTCAAACGATGTGTCTATATCCATTTTTTAAGGAAACATCAGATGGCTTTCCAAGGAGGCTGGACCATTTTGCAACCCCACCAACAGTATAGGAGAGCTCCACTTTCTCCACAGCTTCTCCACCATTTGTTGTCTTGTGTTTTGGGGATCATGGCCAACCTTGATGGGATGAGATGGTATCTCATTGTAGTTTTGATGTGAATTTTTTAATCTCTAATGATTGTGAGCAGGTCCTCATGTGTGTTTTGGCTGCCTGGATCTCCTCTTTAGAGAAATGTCTGTCCATCTCCTTTGCCCATGGCTTAATTGGATTATTTATCTTCTTCTTATTGATATTTTGTAGTATCTTATAGATTATAGAGATCAGGTGTCTGTCTGACATAGAGTTGCCAAATATTTTTTCCCATTTTGTAGTTGGTCTTTTAATTCTATTAATAAAGTCTTTGGATGAGCAAAAGTGTTTGATTCTTAATAGTTCCCATTTATGTATTTTCTCTTCTGTTGATTGTGGTTTGTTTGACGGATTTTGAAGTCTGTCTATATTGAGTGTTAAAACTTCCATTGTTGTTCCTACCTTAAAAATCAACCTAATAAATATTTTCTTTGGCATTAACATTCAGTATCTGCAGTATTCACCATCAGTTACTGGGTAACATTTTTCACCAATTAAATTAACTTTCTTTTTCAGTAACTCATTAACTATTCCAAAGGTTAAATCTTAAATAATTACGGGAATCTTCTCTAGAAATTTAATCTCCATTAATTGTTGTCATCTTCTAATATGCATATAATCATTGCCCTTTATTTACAGCCACACATTATTTTAAGAATTTAAAACACTCAAATAACTCCTAAATTTCAAAACCTCTGTGCATCTGGAGAGATGTTTGAACTCCAACTTCTCACTATTTAGTGAAGATTAAACCTTTTATTCCTTTGTAATCTTTCAAACTCATTCAAGAATTTTATCTTACTGAATTACCTTCTTGTATCTTTTCCTATAAATGCCTGTGATCACTTAGTTCTTACTTAAAATGCATACTCTGAAGCTAAACTGCCATGCATGTTTTCAAATGCTCAAGCATTCTAATCTCCCTATATATCTCACATTTTCTAAGCAAAATTAGAAGAATGTTTTAGACACTGAAATTGCAGTGCCATGTATTTTATTTCCTTCAGCAACACTTATGTTAATTTCATTTACTACAAAGAACATATCCTCTCTGTTAGGATCAGCGTTTGAACTGTCAGAGTCTAAATGAGTATACTGGATGTAAGTAATTTATGTTTCAGAAAACTATTCTATTCATCAACACCTGTTACATACAGTATTGAGCAATATGACTAAGTCTTCCTAATACACAAATTGATATTCAATGATAGTCACATATGAGATAAATAACAATTCTTTAAATCTTGATATTTAGAAAGTTATAGTTTATTAATCTATCTTTCAGTAAGGAATGTTTAGATAACACTTAAAAGATGTTGACATAAGCACACCCAAATATGTGTGTGTGTATATATATATATATATATATATATGGTAACATATATGTATATATTTGTGTATGTGTGTGTGTACTTATGTATGTTATGTTTACTTCATCTCATGTTCCCATGTACTTTGGGTATGCTATCAGATGGGTCCTGTCCCTGGAGAAGCACATCATGCTTAGTAATGTAGAAGGTCAGTAAAAATGAGGAAGACACTCAACAAGACAGATTGGCACAGTGGCTGCAACAATGGGTTCAAGTGTAACAACTGTGAGGATGTACATGACTGGGCAGTGTTTCCTTTTGTTGTACAGAAGGTCACCTATGACTAGAAGCTGAATTGATGGTACCTAACAACTACAGCAACATAACAAAGTTTGTCCTAACTAAAGTGAAGATATTTGCTAACTGACAGATGTAACCAACATTTGGTAAAAGGAGATAAAATGTCAAAGAGAAATAATTTAGAATTTGTCGTATTTGAGACATGTTACATCCAAACTTTTTTAAATATAGTATTGGTAAGTATTGGAAGACTGTTGCATTCATTATTTTTTATTTTTCTCAGTATTGAAAAGAAGAAGCAGGTAAGCCATGAAATGAACAGAACAGAATTCGTGTTAAAGGACTACAATCAGTTTTATGTCAATTATTAATTCTAACTTGACAAGTTAATGTCATCTGTGATATGTTTTGTTGAATATGTGGCACTGAGGATACTCATCATAGTCCTAGTCAAATATTATTAATCTGAGCATATTGAAAGATAAGTAAAAAGATAAATATATTAAGACTTTGAATAGCACTTTCTAAAACTGGTATGTCATGTTTAGAGAGCAAGTGGCAAGGAGTAGGCCTGTCTCTCACGACAAAGTGAATGACATAATCACAGTGAAAGAAATTCTGTAAATACAGTTCATCTTACCTTGAAGGCAGCACTGATCCCCAGCCTTTTACGACCTTCATATGTAGTTTACCAGAGAAAATATTTTTTAGAAGTTAATGAATTTGCTTTTCTTAAATTAGTTTAAAACAAGATAACTTTCAATGTAGAGTTGAAAAAATACATGTCCAGTGCAAGGCAGGATGGGGTAGGAATGATCAGGATTTGAAATGAAGTACTACGGGTGTATTCGGAAGAATAAAATACAATTATCTCTTTCTTGGGAGAGTTAGCTATTAGTAACATCAAAGGAGAATGTTGGTAATAAATTAATATCATTATTCAATGAGTTCCATGAAGAGGCCAAGTCCTTTACCCCAAAGGCACAGTACTGATTCTGAGACTAGAATCAGGATGGCAGAGTAAAACTGGAATCGGTAAGACCTTAAAACCCTGCAGGTGACAGTATTTAGAGTAGAAGAATGGAATGCCCAGGCCAAAGCCCAGTGTCATCAAGCTGATTCTGACTCATAGCGATCCTACAGAACAGAGAACAGCCTCATAGGATTTTTAAGGAGTGCCTGGCAGATTTGAACTGCCAATTTTCTGGTTAGAAGATGTAGCACTTCATTGCTATGCCAGGAGAATAGAAGACTGGTATAAACATTTCAGTTCCATGTTTCTAAAGACAGGAATTTTCATGTCAGAAATGCAAATATGACTATCTCTTCCAATGCAATACCTACCCTATGTTTGTCGTCATGGAGAAGGTAACTAGCCTGCGGTGGTTTCTCCCTTTTCTTTTCAGCCTGTTGTTGTTGTTTTTGTTAGATGCCTTCCAGTCGGTTCTGACTCATAGCAACCCTATGAATAACAAAATGAAACACTGCCTGGTCTTGTGCCATGTCCACAGTTGTTTTTATTCTTAATGGGACTGTTTAACAGGCCTGAAAAGTCTCACTCAGATGTAGAATGAGGGGTGTTATCACTGATGTCAGATATCTTGGCCCAAAGGATAAAAAAAAAAAAAAAAAAAAGATGTTCATCTGTCTTTTTTTACAGAAGCGTTTGAATATATAGATCACAATCAATTGTGAATAACATTGCAAAGAATGGGAATTCCAGAATACTCAATGATGCTCATGTGGAACCTGTACTTAGATCAAGAGACAGTCGTTCAAAAGAACAAGGAGATACTGCATAGTTTAAAACCAATAAAAGTATATATTGAGGTTGTATCCTTTCATCACACTTATTTAATATGAATGCCTAGCAAGTAATTTGAGAAGCTGAATCTTGTAAGAACATGGCATCATGATTGAAGGAAGACTCTTTAACAACCCTCAGTATGTGGACAATACAAGCTTTTGGCTGAAGTCAGGTAGGACAAATATCTTAGCGAGAACATTGTGAGGAATGGTACAGTGATTATGATCTAGGCTACTAATCAAAATGCTGGAAGTTTAAACCTACCTGTCACTCTTTGGAAGAAAGAAATGATAGTCTGATTCTGTAAAAATTTACAGCTCTGGAAACTCTATTGGAACACTTCTATTCTGTCTTGTAGGATCAAAATCAACTTCATGACAATAGTTTTTGTTGTTGTCTTGCTTTTTTGTTTTGAGGGGATTAATGCTATAAAAATTGCATGATTGAGACATCTGACCTCCTCTAACTTTGTAAGAGAGATACTGAATCAAGGTCTACAGCCCAAGGCTGATTCTTAAGAGGCTGAGATCACACTGCCACCTCTAGATGTCATCTTTACCAGTTCTGCCATCAACTAACCCTCCCATAGCACACTGCATCTCTCTGCTGAGTTCAGTAACTCTCTGCAGTGACCACACAGAATTCACTAACAATTCTCATGATTACGGGACTTATTAGGGAAGTAACGGTAACAGTTAAGGTTCAACTGTGTTCAGGATACAGTTCTTTTTTCAAGACACAGTCTTCTCAGCCACGCCAGCAGGCATGCCTCTCTCTAGCCACACAGTCTGTGTCCTGCTCTGACAAAGCTTTTTCATCTCTTCTGATAAGTGACCAGAGGTGCCAGACTCTGCCAGAACATTATTTGCATTATTATCAAGTTATCCAAACCCTTTGGTGGGCCATAATTACCTTATTTATCTAGTCCCACTCAGTCACTTGGATGGGAAGATTACAGTGAAAAAGGACATATAAAAGTGATCCATGGCACTGCAAATGACAAATTTAAATGTAATGATGCATTTTTCAGCTACAAGTGCTTTTAACCACCGGTTTTTGAACAATCAGAAGGATGGAGCAGAAAATTAAACCCAAAACAAAGATAAAATCATGGAACATAGCTTTTAGAAATTTTAATTGCATTCTAAGAATCATGAAGCCATTAAACAGGCATTCTCAACTAGGCTTTCAATCCAAGGTTGTGTCCGAATGCAAGAATGAAGACAAGAGTTAAGAAAGCAGAAGCATTTTGGGTATCATTTTAAACTGTTTATAGTATATTCCATGCTCTATTACTCCCAACCAGTATATTAAATATTACTGTTGTTAGGTATAGTCAAGTCAGTTCCAGCTCACAGTGACCCTATATACAACAGATTGAAATACTGCATGGTCCCGAGCCGTTGTCCCATTGATGCAGTCACTGTGTCAGCTCATTTCATTGAGGACCCTCCTCTTTTACATGGATCATCTTCTGTAGGAAGCATGACATCCTTCTTTGAGGAATAGTCCATCTTGACAATGTCTCCAAAGTGAGAAGAAATCTTACCACCCTTGCTTTTAAAGTGTATTCTGACTGCACTTCTTCCTAGACAGATTTGTTTGTTCTTCTGGCAGTCCATGGTATATGCAGTAGTCTTTATCAACATCATATTTCAAGTGCATCAATACTTCTTCAGTCTTCCTCATTCACTAAAGTGGTCAATAATTTTATTTTACTTAGATCCTCTATCAATACACATGGAAGCAGCAGTAAAGAAATCAAATGACATATTGCTTTGTACAAACACACTGCAAAAGATCTTTTTAAAGTGTTAAAAAGCAAAGATGTCACTTTGAGGGGAAAGGAGGCTGTTGGGAGGACGAGACATGTATGGAGCAGAGAGGAATAGTGTGCTGTCACCGGACAGGGAGAACAATGGAAGCTGCATATAGGTGGGCATGTAAATTTATACGGGAATGTACATTTTCATTCAGTCATGTTAAATAAAAAAAAAAAAAAAGAAAATAGGTAGGTAACTATATGGTTCTCCAATTTTGGAAAGCCCCCAAATTTATAATGATGATATGAACCAGAATGGCTGACCTATCAAGTGCTTACTAGGGGACAGGATATTTAATGAACTGCTTATTTAGTTTGCACAGTAATCCTATTAGATAACTATACTATTGTTTTCACCCTTAAAAATTAAGTAATATTGGGTCTCTCACTAAGGATAAGTGTTGAGTCATCTGTATTTTCCATAAAGTCTCTAAATGATTTTGAGGCAAATAAAATTTTGAGAAATGGTTCAAATCACCATTTGGGCAAAAGTTAAAATATTTTGCCACTAAAACTTAATTCAAAACCAGTGAACTTTCTGTCTGCATATATGAAACCTGTCTATCGGTTTGCTGTATTGTGGTAGCTTCTGTGTTGCTGTTATACTACCAGTATTTCAAACACCAGCAGGGTCCCCATTGATAGGCTGGTCTCAGCTGAGCTTCAAGACTAAGACAGATTAGGAAAAAGGAGCTGGTGTTTTACTTCTGGTGAAAAAATCAAAAACAAACAAACAACAACAACAGCAACAAACCAGCCAGTTCAAATTTTATGAATATTGACAGAATACTGTGTGATATTTTTCCAGAAGGTAAGTCCCTCAGGTTGGAAGACACTCAAAATACAATTGGGAAAGACTTGTCTCTTCAAAGTAGAGTTGACTGCAATGCCATGGATATAGTCAAGCTTTTGGGATGTTTATCTGCTACTATGGAGTGACTCTAAAAGAGAAGAAACAGCTGCAAATATTGATTAAAAATTAAAAAGCAGAATGTACAAATCATGAATATAGAAAATTCAGAAATTGTAAAAAATGAAATGGAACACATAAACATTGACAACCTGGGTATTGGTGAGTAGAAACAGACTGGTATTGACCATTTTGAATCACGTCATCGTATGATCTACCTTATCAAGAATGACAATAAGAGGAACAGAATCACATTCATTATCACAAAGATTATTTCAAAATCTATCCTCAAATCCAGAGCTGTCGGTAACAGGATAGTATCCATATATCTACAAGGACGACCAGTTAATACAACTACTATCCAAATTTACACATCAATGACTAAGGCCAAAGATGAAGAAAACGAATATTTTTACCAATTTTCTATATTTGGAAATAAATCAAACATGCAACCAAGATGCATTTGTACTTATTGGTGACTGGAATGTGAAAGTTGGAAACAAATAAAAGATTTGTAGTTGGAAAATGCTGTCTTGGTGATAGAAACTACACTGGAGATCATATGACAACATTGTGCAAGACCAATGACGTCCCACTGCAAGTACCTTTTGCCATCAACACACATGGTTGCTATACACAAAGACTTCACCAGATGAAATACTCAGAAATGAAATTAACTACATCTATGGGAATAGATAATAGAAAAGCTCAACATTATCAGTCAAAACAAGGCAAGAGGCTGACTATGGGATAAACCATAAATTGCTCATGGGCAAGTTCAAGTTGAAGAAATTTAAAACAAGTCCAGAAGAACCAAAGTACAATCTTGAGTGTATCTCACCTGAATTTAGAGACCGCATCAAGAATAGATTTCAGGCACTGAACACTAAAGATTGAATACTAGGTAAGTTGTGCTGTGACATAAAAGACATCATATGTGAAAAAAACAAGGGTCATTCAGGAAACAGGAAAGAAAGAAAAGACCAAAATGAATGTAAGAAGAGATTCTGAAATTTGTTCTTTAATGTCAATGGACTGAAGTGAATGTAAGAAATGAGGAAGTAAAGGAGTTGAACAAAAGATTTCAAAGGGTGGCTCAAAAAGACAAAGTTAAATATTATAATGAAATATGCAAAGACCTGGAATTAGAAAATCAGAAGAGAAGAGCATTTTAGGCATTTCTCAAACTGAAATAACTGAGGAAAAATTCAAGCTTAAGTTGTAATGTTGAAAGATTCCATGGGGGAAAATATTAAATGACACAAGAAGCATCGAAAGAAGAAGAAAGGAATACACAGAGTCACTGAACAAAAAAATCTGGTCAGTGTTGAATCATATCAGCAGGTAGCATATAATCAAGAGCCAATGGTACTGAAATAAAAGATGCAAGTTGTTCTAAAAGCATCAGTGAAAAACAAGCCTCCAGGAATTGATGCATTACTGATTAAGATGTTTCAATAAAGGGATGCAATGCTGGAAGAGCTATGTTGTGTATGTCAAGAAATTTGGAAGACAGCTACCTGGCCAACCAACTGGAAGAGATTCATATTTGTACCCATTTCACAGAAAGATGATCCAACAGAATTTGAAAACTACTGGACAATGTCATTAATAAGACACACAAGTAAAATTTTGCTGAAGATCATTTAAAAGAAGTCGCACTAGTATGTCAACAGCTAGCTGCTAATATTTCAATCCAGATTCAGAGGACATGGAACAAGGGATATTGTCTTAGTTTTCTAGTGATGCTTTAACAGAAATACAAGCAGACAATTTTAAAAACAGAAACTATTTTGTCACAGTCAGGTAGGCTGAAAGTCCAAATTCTGAGTGTCAGTTCCAGGGTAAGTCTTTCTCTGCTGGCTTTGAAGGAAGGTCCTCATTGTCAATCACCCCCTGGAATGGCAGCTTCTCAATCCTCTCTGCTAGCTTCTTAACTTTGTGTCTCAGGGGTCTGCCTCAAGGCACAATTTTATCTTACACAGTGAGTCCTGCCCCACCAACAGAACTGTAGCCCATCCACCCTCATTCACATCATAGAGGCAAGATTTACAACATAGAGGAACATCACACAATACCAAAAATCCCGGTCCAGCAAAACCACCACACACATTTTCGGTGGGAACATAATTCAATCTATGACAGATACCATTGCTGTTATTAGATGAATCCTGACTGAAAACAAGAATAACTAGAAAAATGTTTACCTGTGTTTTATTGACCATAAAGAGGCATTCAACTGTGTGGATGGTAACAAATTATGGGTAACATTAAGAAAAGTAAGAATACCATAACATTTAATTTTGTTCATATGGAACTTAGGCCAAGAGGCAGTCATTTGAACAGAACCAGAGTATACTAAATGTCTTAAAGTCAGGAAAAGTGTGGGGGGGAGTTGTATCCTTTCACCACACTTATTTAGTCTGTATTCTGAGCAAATAATCTGAGACACTGGACTAATATGAAGAAGAATGGAGCATCAGGATTAGAAGAAAACTCATTAGCAACTTGTATTATGCAGGTGACAACCTTTCTTGCTGAAAGTAAAGAAAACTTGAAACACTTATTGATAGTATCAGAGACTAAATACAGCCCAGTATGGATTACACCTGGGCATAAAACAAACCTTCACAACTAGACTAACAAGCCACATCATGATTAACAGGGGGGGAAAAAAAGATTTGCCAACTATTTCATTTCCCTTGGATCCACAACCAATACCCATTGAAACAGTACTCAAGATAAGAAACAATGTATTAGATTGGGCAACTCTACTTTTTTTTATTGTGGTTAAGTGTAAATTGACAATCTAAGTCAATTTTCCATGTAAAACCCCAAGTACCTGACCCACTGCAACTGCTTCTGCTCTCCTCACCCTGTGACAGCACACACTCTTCTTTTTCACTTCCTATTTCCAGTATCCACTCAACCAACACTTGACCCCTCCTCATCACCCTCTCCTCTCCCATCTAAAAAAAAAAACCCGGTAGGACAGCCTCACATATACATTAAACCACAAAGTACACACAACCCATGCGTCATTCTGTGTCCCTAAGTCCAGCCTATTCTTTGCCTGAGGTGTTGACTTTAGTACTGGTTTTAGCCCTGGGCTAGCAGTAAATGTAGGGGCCATGTAAAATTTTAAAAAGCACATGGAGCAGAGAGGAAGAGTGTGCTGTCACCGTGCAGGTAGAGCAATGGAAGCTGCATATAAGTTAGCATGCAAATTTATAGGGGAATGTACATTTTCTTCAATCATAATAATAAAAAAAAAGAGAAAAAAAAATCACAGATGTCACATTAAGGACTTAAGTGTCCCTCACTTAAGCCATGGTAGTTTTAATTGCCTCATATGGATATTAAAGCTGAATAATGCATTAAGAAGACTGAAGGAAAATTGTTGTGTTTGAAGTATGGTGGTGGCCAAGAATACTGAATATACAGTAGACTGCCAGAATTAAAAACAAATCTGACTTGGAAGAAGTACTGCCAGAATACTCCCTAAAAGAGAAGATGTTGAGACTTCTCTCACATACTTTGGAGGTGTTGTCAGCAGAAACCAGTCCCTGGAGAAGGACATCATGCTTGGTAAAGTGTCAGTTAAAAAGAGGAAGATCCTTAAACATATAGGGTGACCCAGTGGCTGCAACAGTTGGCTCAAGCATAGTAACAATTGTGAAGTTGACGCAGGACTGGGCAGTATTTCATTCTTTCATATGTGAGGTCACTATGAGTCAGAAGTGCCTCAACAGAACCTCACAACAATAACACAAATTTTCTTTCTGTGTACTTGAAATTGCCATAATTATTTTGCATTTTGAGTTTGTTCAATCAGCTCATTCTCTAAAAATGTCCCCCGTTCTTTGAGTGTTGTGGAGATTTGAATATATTTGCCAGCCTTTCTAGAAATAAGTGGAATTATTTTTAGAGAGAAAAATGCTCTATTCATGAAACTCTAGGAATCTTTTTGCTTCAAACCAATTTTGTTTTCTAGTGACTAAGCACAGTTTTACATACTGCACATATTTTTATTTTAAACTTAACACATAATGCATCTTTTGTTTTCAGTCAGTATGTGAAATGTTTAATCATCTCTGTGTTTAATTAAATCAATATATCTTAATACAAGTAAATTTACACCTAGAAGATTCTCAAGAAGTTAATTAAAAGTTAATCAATATGGTTAAGCAGTTAAATATCACATATTAAAATACCTAAAATTCTGTCCAGCTAGATGCAGTTTGCTTTGAAAGATTTCAGTCTTATTCTTTGAATTGAAGTTGAACAAGATAATACCTTAAATCTCAGTTGTACACTATTTTATCTCCTTAAATATGTAATACTTTATCCTGTGTCCTCCTTATATTCCCAAAAGTTGAGCTAATCCTTAAAAGTAAATAAAGTGCTAGTTTTCAATTTTTGATTTTCAAATTCTGACTCTCTCTTTCTGTCTCTTTGGACTCTCAGACTCATAAAACCATAGGATCAATTTAAAGAGTGTTTCAGCATTTAAGAAGAAATGCAAAATGTAATACAGAAAATATTAAATTACAAGCTGTTATTTTCTTATTCTCATTGTAGATTATATTGCATATATAGATTGATTATAGATTAAATTCTCATTGTTGTCTCTTTTGCATTATAGATAGGTAAATACACAGGTAGATACAGACATTTTTAACAGATATATACAGATACAGACATCAAACCAGTTGTTGTCAAGTTGATTCCAATTCATACAATTCCAGGTGTTTTAGAGAACTATATTTTATAGTGTTTTCAGTATCTGTGACTGCTCTGAAGTAGATGTCAGGTCTTTCTTCTGAGGCACCTCTGAGTTAAGTCATGCTATCAATTTTTTGATTAGTAGCCTAGACTTAACTGTTTGTGCCTCTCAGGGATTCCAATTCTCTTTCTCAACAAAGAAAAATTGTGACTGAAAAATGAAGCTATCCACCTGGGGGGCTTAGTAAAGATGGCAGACTAAACACATCTCTCCCTAAATCCCTCTGGAAACCAAGACCTGAACTGATAATTAAATGGAGTCTTCGGGACACCTAATGAGCCCTAGGACATGGCATAGGGATGTTAATTTGGACTTCATACCACTGAACCTCTTCTCTTTCACTGATCCCGCTCTTGGCACATTCTGGCTTTTACTAACCAAAGGTAACTCACCATTTTAACTTTTTTTTCTCTGTCTTAATTGGCAGGTGGAGCTGGGACTTGACTAGCAGCTAATCTCAGATGCACTGCTGGTGGGGTCAAGACGTAAAATTCCCATAATTTGAGAGCCCAGCTTTGGAATCTGTGCATCTCAGCAACTTTGGCCTCTCTTTCCACCTGTACCATACAGTACCCCGTACTGACACAGGCGGCAGGCTAGTGAGGGCCGCCATTTGTTCCATTGGGAGGCAGACATACCCATACGGAGGCCTCAACTGGACATAATACCTGGGCTAGGAGGCAGCATCCCCCTGGAGGAGAGTGCTTTTACAGCACAAAAGCAGTACTCCACACAGTGTTGTCTACAGCTGGGGCCCAACAGCCGAGGTCAGCAGGCCAGTAGCCTTTCTATACTGTGAGCTAGTCTATAACATCTGAGGTTCAATATACAGGTGCTTACTTTGCCAGCTGGAAAGAGAGACCTATACACCTGAAAACCTGACTGACTTTGCAGGTTGTTAGATATCATTTACCTTTCATTTTAAGATAGCTTAGAGAAACAACTATGATCCATTCTCACAGCATCTCTCCCAGCATCTATAGACTTACATGATGCCCCAAAAGTAACAAACTCTGTAGAAAACCTTAACCAAGAAGCCACCCATGGCTTCAGAAGGTCCCCAAAGAAAAGCACCACAGAACTTCCCAGATGAAGAAACCTTTCTGAAACTATCAGAAGGTGAATACAAAAGGATTATATAGAAAGCCCTCCTAGACATTGTACAAAATGCAGCAGAGCAAAATGAAAAACTAAGCAAGCTGCTTGAACTGATGGAACACCAGTACTCTGGAATCCAACAGATCAAGAACAAAAGAAACTTCAATTCAAAGCCAAGAAAACAGAATGGAACAAATGAAAAATAGACTTTCTGATTTTGAAGACAGAGCTACTGGCTCCAGCATCTATGGACAGAAATCAGAAAAAAAATAAACAAGAAAAATAAAGAAGCATTAAGATGCACATGGGACTATTAAGAGGAACAATCTACAATTAACTGGAGTTCCTGAAAAGGGCAAGACACCTGCTGAGCTGCTGACACAATACTCCCCAGAAATGATGAAAGAAGAGAACATAGATATCCAAGATACATATTGAATGCCACTCAATGTAGGTCTCAAAAGAAAGATTCCAAGATGTACTATAATGAAGCTTAACAAAAAGAAACATAAATAGAAACTCTTAAAGGCAGTAAGACTCAAAGCAAAGCTAACATTAAGAGGAAAACCCTGTAAGCTTTCATCAGACTTTACAGCAGAAACAATGCTGGCACGGAAACAGTGGCATGACACATTCAAAGCCTTGAAGGAGAAAAACTTCCACCCAAGAATTATATATCCTGCAAAACTATCTTTCAAATATGAAAATGAAACTAAGACATTCACAGATAAACAGAAACTCAGAGACTTTGTAAAAATCAAACCAAAGCTACAAGAAATTCTGAGAGAATTTCTTGGCTCTGGCTTAGAAGAACAAAACCACTAAGTTTATATTTTAGAAAGACACGTCATCCAGAATCCTGCTCAGTTAGGGAAGGCTCCAGACTCAACCAAATTTTAACACTGAAAGAAATAATCCCGTGATTATCATGAAAACTATGATGTGACCATATTAAAAAGAGGGATGTACTACAGTCTTTATAGTCCTTCCAGATGGAGAGGAAGTTGGCAAGACTGGTAATAATTAAAATTGGGTTTATATAGTGTTTATTAAGGGGGATCAAAGGGGCAGCCATAAGCACAACAAAGATGCAACATACTGTATCAAGAAATGTAACACAAGACTCTGAATAACCACAAAATCTATTCTGAAAAAGGTGAAAAATTAACTCACAAAAAAGAATGCCCCAGAACAGCTTAATAAGAACAACACGGAAAAGACCAACACAAAAATAAACGTATCACTATGGCAGCATTGAACACATGCCTATCAATAATTGGCTGGTGAATGGACCGAATGCCTCAGTAAAGAGACATCGAGTGACATCTTGGATCAAAAGACATGACCCATCCATATGTTTCCTACAAGAAACTCAACTTAGACTTAAAAATATGAACAAACTGAAAACTGAAAAATGGAAGAATATATATTAAGCTAACAATGAACAAAGAAGAGCAAGCGTGTGAATTCTAACCTCAGATAAAATTGATTTTACTGATAAATCCACCATCGTGGACAAGGATGGGCACTTTTGCTGAAAGGTTCAATACAAAAGCAGGACTTAACAATACTAAATATTTATGTACCTAATTTAGAGCATCTAAATATGTCAAAGAAACACTGACTATACTCAAAAAGGAGACAGATCACTACACAATGATAGTGGGAGACTTCAACACTCCACCCTCAATATTGGACAGATAGTCTAGAAAAAAGCTCAGTAAAGCCACAGAAGACCTTATTGCCACAATTAACCAACTTGATCGTATTGACATACACAGAACATTTTATCCATCAGCAGGCAACTACACCTTCTTCTCCAGTGCACGTGGAACATTCTCCAGAATAGACCATGTGTTTGGACATAAAGGAAGTCTCCTCAAATTCCATACTGTTGAATTAATGCAAAGCATCTTCTCAGGTCATAAAGCCATAAAAGTCTGAATGAATAGCTGAAAAACATAGATAGAAAGTGGAACTCATGGAAACTGAACAGCATCTTGCTGAAAAAACCATGGGTTATAGAAGAAATCAATGAAGAAATAAATTCATGGATTCCAATGAAAATGAAAACACTTCCTACCAGAACCTATGGGATACAGCCAAAGCAGTGCTCAGAGATTAGTTTATCTCCATAAATGCACACATCTGTAAGGAAGAAAGAAACCAAATCAAAGAAGTGACCCTACACCTTGAACAAGTAGAGACAGAACAACAGAGGAACCCCTCAGGCACCAGAAGAAAATAGATCAGAAAGATTAGAGCAGAACTAAATGATTTACAAAACAGAAGAACAACTGAAAAAATTGAAAAGACCAAAACCTGGTTTTTTGAAGGAATCAACAAAACTGACAAACTATTGGCTAATCTTACTAAAGAAAAACAGGAAGAGAAACAAATAACCCCAATAAGAAATGAGAGGGAAGTTGTCATAACAGATCCAACAGAATACTATGAAAGACTGTACTCTAACGAATTTGAAAACCTAGAGGAAATAGACAAATTCCTTGATTTGTATCACCTACCAAAATTATCACAAAGTGAAACAGAACAACTTAATAAACCCATCACAAAGGAAGAGATTGAAAAAGGCATCAAAAAACTACCAACGAATAAAAGCCCGGGCCCAGATGGCTTCACCACAGAATTCTACCAAGCTTTTAGAGAAGAGTCACCTTAAGACTGCTGAGACTATTTCACAGTATAGAAAAGGAGGGAATACTCCTTAATTCATTCTATGAAGCCAGCATATCCCCGGTGTCAAGACCAGGGAAAGACCCAACAAAAAAAAGGAGAACTACAGACTGATATCACTCATGAATCTAGATGCAAATTTTTTCAACAAAATCCTTACCAACAGAATACAACAACATATATATATATAAAAATCCATCATGACCAAGTTGGATTCATACTAAGGATTAAGGCTGGTTCAACATCAGAAAAACAATTATTGTGATCACATAAATAACACAAAAGACAAGAATCGCTTTATTCTGTCTATTGATGCAGAAAAGGTATTTGATAAAGTTCAATACACATTCATGTTAAAACTGTCAGAAAAATAGGAATAAACAGCAAATTCCTCCATGTAATGAGCACCATTTATACAAAACCAACTACCTACATCATCCTGAATGGATGAGATAGACCTGAATGATGAGAGAGTCTGAAACAGTTTCCCTTGAAAACAGAACTAGACAAGGATGCCCACTCTCACCTCTCCTATTCAACACTGTACTAGAAGTTCTAGCCAGAGCAACTAGACAAGACCAAGAAATAAACGGCATCTACATCAGCAAAGAAGAACTAAAAGTCTCCCTATTTGCAGATGATATGATTGTATATGCAGAGAATCCTAAATAATCCATAACAAAAATACTCAAACTGATAGAAGAGTTCAGCAAGTCTCAGGATACAAGATAAACATAGGTAAACCAGTAGGATTCCTTTGCATCAGCATCGAGATTATTAAGGAAGAAATCACCAAATCAAAACCATTTACTATAGCCTCCAAGAAGATAAAGTACCCAGGAATAAATTTAAGCCAAGAAATAACAGACCTTTACAAAGAAAACTGCAAGTCCTTACCTCAAGACACTAAGAAAGGCTTCCATAAATGGAGAAACCTACCCTCCTCATGAATAGGAAGACATAACATTGTAAAAATATCTATTTTAGCCAAAGCAACGCACTTACATAATGCAATGCCAATAATATTTCAGTGACATATTTTAATGAGATGGAGAAACAAATCACTAACTTTCTTTGGAAAGGGAAGAAGCACCGGTTAGGTAAAGCACTACTGAAGAACACACTGGGAGGCCTCTCACTACCTGACTTTAGAAGCTATTACACTGCCACAGTAGTCAAAACAACCTGGTACTGGCACAGGAAGAAACAAACGGATCAATGGAACAGAATTGAGACTCCAGAGATGATACCATTTTCCTATAAACAGTTGATATTCGACAAAGGCCCTAAGGCATTAAACTGGGGTAAAAACAATCTCTTCAACAAACGGTGCTGGCAAGATTGGATATCCATCTGCAAAAAACTGAAACAAAACCTATATCTTGCACCTTATGTAAAAACCAACTCAAACTGGATAAAAGACCTAAATATCAACTCTAAAACGATAAAGCTCATTCAAGAAAATGTAGGAACAACAATGAAAGTTTTAATACACAATGTGGACAGACTTCAAAATCTGTCAAACAAAGTACAAGCAACAAAAGAGAACATAGGAAAATGGGAACTATTAAGAATCAAACACTTTTGCTCATCCAAAGACTTTATTCACAGACTAAAAAGGCCACCTACAGAATGGGAAAAAAATATTTGGCAACTATATGTCAGACTGACCCCTGATCTCCATAATCTATAAAGTACTCCAAAATATCAACAAGAAGAAGATAAATCATCCATTTAAGCGAGGGGTAAAGGAGATGGACAGTCACTTCTCTAAAAAAACACATGTGGACATACTCATGATCATTAGCTATTAAAGAAATTCACATCAAAACTACAATAGGATGCAATCTCACCCCAACAAGATTGGTCATGATCCAAAAAACACAAAACATCAAATTCTGGAGAGTCTGTGGAGAAATTGGAACTCTCCTACACTTTTGGTGGGATTGCAAAATGGTGCAACCTCTTTGGGAAGCAATCTGGTGCTTCCTTAAAAAGCTGGATCTAGATATACCATTTGACCCAGTAATTCCACTGCTCAGAATATATACTACAGAATCAAGGCCATTCACACCAATGGATACTTGCACACAAATGTTTATCACAGCACATCTGCGGTAGCAAAAAGGTAGAATCAACCTAGATGCCCAACAATAGAGGAATGGATAGGTAAACTATGGTATATATACTCAGTGGAACACTATGCAATGATAAAGAACAATGATGATAGCCGGAAACATCTCATATCCTGGTTTCAATTGGAAGACATTATGTTGAATGAAAGTAGTCAGCAACAAAAGGGCAAACATTGTATGAGACCCCTAAGACAAGAATTTAAAAAGAGATTCATGCGTAGAAGTAAAGACTCTTTGATGGCTGCAAGGGTGGGGAGGGAGGGAGGGCAAGGGGGGAGGGTTTTAGGTTAGATAGTTGATAGAAATTTGGTTGGGTGAAATCTGTGACAGCACATATTAGCAAGAAGATCAGTACTAACTGGACTTCAATATAACACAATTACTCCTCCCATCTTAACTCAATATTGCAACCACAGAGTAGCTGGGGTTGGGGGCTGGGGACAATGCTCTCAGGGGAAATCGAGGCCAATTGGCACAACTAGCATTTTGCTAAGAGAGCCCTCCGCACCCCACATTGGCAAGTGGCATCTGAGGTCTTAAAAACTGCCAAGCTGCCATCTGACGGTACAGCAAATGGTCCCAACTCATCAGGAACAAATGATCACCAAGGACCAAAACAACATCGGGGAAATAGAACCCAGAAGACAGAGATACCAACATGAGTGGGTGAGTGCATTCAACTTGTGACCAGAAGAACCAGATGGTGCCCAGTCACCACCAGTGAAAGCCGTGATGGAGCTCACAAAGTTGAGTCTCATTGGCAACACAAGAGTTAAAAAGGGTGCCCCCTGTGATCCCCACTAAAAGATTGCAATTGATGATCCAGGGGCCTCAGAGTTTCCCTGGGAGCATGGGCTCTGCCCCTGTCCATAAATCATAATGGAGGTCAACTCTTCAGACAAGAATGAATTGGACTTGGCGACACAGAGTGACTGTATCACATGTGCACTTTATGGTTTTATGTATCTATAGGATGCCGTCCTGCTGATCTCTTACTGAATGAAAGGGAGTGGGTGGAGAGGAGGAGATAGGAGATTGTTGGGAGGACAGGATAGTATGGAGCAGAGAGGAAGAGTGTGCTGTCACCGACCACAGAGAGCACTGGTTGCTGCATATAGGTGTCATGCAAATTTATATAGGAATGTACATTTTCATTCAATCATACTAAAAAACTTAAAAAAAAAAAGAAAACTGTGCACTTCTTTTGACCTTAATTTTTAGAGGCAATGAGAATGACAAAGACACAAACTATTTTGATCCAACTATGCATTCTTGGTTGAACTGTACAAAAATGCTCATATCCAATCTACTAATTGTACTTACTAAAATTCAAATAATAGATGGACATTATGTTTTCTTCCTCAAAACACTGGATTCCACACAAGGAACTAGAGGTGTTTAGTGGTACATGTACCAGAGAATTTCTCAAAATTGGAATAAATACGGTAAAACCTATCAGAGATAGATCATTGTAAGCTGGACACCTGTTAGAGAAGGAAAATACAAATATATTTCACTGAAAAAGCCAGCAGAAAAATGGTAATATGAGAGCCTGTAAAAGCTGGAAAACTTGTGAAATCCTGAAAAGCAAATTAGTCTCCTTGAGATACAGGCATACCTTGGAGATACTGTTTGGTCACTTCTGGAACACTGCAAAAAAAAAAAAAAAAAAAAATGAGTCACGCGAACTTTGTGGTTTACCAATGAATACAAAAGTATGTTCACAATATAATGAAGTCTAATAAATATGTAATAGCATTGTCTCTAAAAAAGTGCATGTACTGTAATTTAAAAATATTTTCTTGCTAATAAATCCTAAATATTTTCAGCAGATTGCAGTCATTTGGCTGGTAGAGGAATTTGCACTGGTGTTGATGGTGCTGACTAATGAAGGTGGTGGCTGCAGAAGTTTGGAGCAACTGTGGAAATTTCTTAAAATAATACAGTAATAAAGTGTGCTGTGTTGACTGACTTGGTCTTTCACGAAAGATTCCTCTATAGCATTCAATGTTGATCAAGTCAAGCCTCCCAAACTCTGCAGCTGCTTTCATGTAATATTCTCAATCCTTTGCTGTAATTTCAACAATGTCCACAGTATCTTCACCAGGAGCAGAATCTGCCTCACAGAACTTCTTTATTTCTTCTTCAGTAAGAAACAACTCCTCGTGCATTAAATTTATAACATACAATTACAGCGATTCAGTCACAGTTTCAGGCTCCATTTCTATTTGTCTAGCTATTTCCACCACTGAAGTCCTTATTTCCTCAAAGTCGTCCATGAAGTTTGGAACCCTCTTCCAAACTGCTCCTAATATTGATCTTTTGACATTCTCTCAGGAATCTCAAATGTTTTTAGGGAATCTAGAAAGGTGAATACTTTCCATTTAGTTTGCCTACATCCATCAGAGCAATCACTGTCTATGGCAGCTTTAGCCTTACAAAATGTATTTCCTAAGTAATAAGACTTGAAAGTCAAAATTATTGCTTACCCATGAGCTAAAGAATGATTGCTGTATTAGCAGGAATGGAAGCAACATTATTTGTTTATTTTATTTTATTTTTTCTACATCTTCGTAAGAACCCTTGGGGGATCCAGTGCATTGTCAATGAGCAATAATATTTTAGGAATCTTTTTTTATGAGCAGTAAGTCTCAACAGTGAGCTTAAAATATTCAGTAAACTATATTTTAAAGAGATGTGCTGCCATCCAGACTTTGTTGCTCTATTTATAAAGGACAGAAGAGCAGAATTAGCATAATTTGTAAGAACTTTAAAATTTTAGAATGGTAAATGAGCACTGTTATTAGTTTAAAGCCACCAGCATTAACCCCTCGAAAGAGATTAAACCTGTCCTTTGAAACTTGGAAGACAGACATTGACTTCTCTCTAACTATTAAAATTGTAGCTTACATCTTCTGCCAGTAGAAGGCTGTTTCATCTACACAGCAAAGCTGTTGTTTGGTGTTGTCACCTTCATCAATTATCTCAGCTAGATCATCTGGATGTCTTACCGAAGCTTCTATATCAGCAGTTTTAGCTTCACCTTGCACTTTTATGTTATGGAGATGGCTTCTTCCTTAAACCTTATAAACCAATCTCCTTGCTCCAAACTTTTCTTCTGAAACTTCCTCACCTCTTTCAGATGTCACAGAACTGAAGAGAATTGGGGCCTTGCTCTAGATTAAGCTTTGGTTTAAGAGAATATGGTGGCCGGTCTACTCTGTTCAGACTATCGAAGCTTTGTCCATATCACCAATAAGGCTGCTTTTCTTTCTTATCATTTGTGTCTTCACTGGAGTAGAAATTTTAATTTCCTTCAAGAACTTTTGCTTTGCTTTCACAATGTGACTAACTGGTGCAAAGGCCTACCTTTCAGCCTGTCTCAGTTTTTTACTTTCCTGCTCACTAAGTTTAATTATTTCTAGTTTTTGATTGAAAGTCAGTTACACGTGGCTTTTCCTTTCATTTGAACACTTAGAGTTCATTGTAGAATTACCAGTTTGCTTAATTTCAATATTGTCATGCCTCGGGGAATAGGGAGACCCAAGAAAGGGAGAGAGATGTGTTGGCAATAGCTTGTCAATGATGTGATTGTAAAACACAGAACATTTATCAACTAAATTTGCTGTGTTATACAAGAGATGCCTTAGTTATCTAGCGCTGCTTTAACAGAAATATCACAAGTGGATGGCTTTAGCAAACAAAAATTTATTCTCTCACAGTTTAGGAGGCTAAAAGTCTGAATTCAGGGTGCCAGCCCTAAGGGAAGACTTCTTGCTCCGTCTGGCTCCAGCAAAAGGTTTTTTGCCAGCCATCTTCCCCTGGCCTGTAAGTTTCTCAGAGCAGGAACCCTGTGTCAAAAGGATGTACTCCACAACTGACCCTTCCTTCCTGGTGACATGAGGTCCTGCTTATCTCTAATGGATTTTATCTTTTATGTTTCAAAATAGATAGGCTTAAAATACTACCTAATTATGTAGATTGAGTCCTGCCTCATTACATCATAGAAATTAGGATTTATAGCACACAAGATAATCACACTAGATCAAAAAATTGGACAACCACACAACACTGGGAATCATGACCAAGCCACGTTGACACATGTTTTGTTGAGGGACACTATTCAATCCATAATAAGCAAAGCACATGATGTGCTAAAACAATTACAATAGTGAAAGATCACTGGTTATAGACCACCAAAATAGATGCAATAATAATGGAAAAGATTGAAATATTGTGAGAACTACCACAATGTGAGATAGAAACTTTAACTGAACATGTACTATTGGAAAAATAGTGCTGATAGACTTGCTCAAAGAAGGGTTGCCACAAATTTTCAATCTGTAAAAAACACAATATCTGCAAAGTATAGGAAGTGAAGCACAATAAGACAAGGCATGCCTGCTTGTATGTCTATCTATGCGTGTATGTTAGAGAGGTTTTCATTTGCTTTAATTATTTTTAAAAAGTGTTCTAGGAAGAAACCATAATATCAGAGCAAGTCAGAACCTAAGTCATCTTCAAGAACTTTTCTCTGAAACCCACTGTTTAGGGATTTGACAATTCTAGTGAGCTACACTGGGGTCTAGCAGTGTTGACTTTGTTGTTTCCTTTCTCTAAGGTTGAGAACAGCAGTAAGTATATCCAGACTACTGCCTTCATAACTACAGTTTCCTTTAAAGTATTATCTTTGTTTTGATTCTTAGCTACTTGTGAAAAATGAGTTAGAGGAGACACCCAAACTTTCAAATTTCAGTGAGAATGCTAAGTAATCTAGCTTTTGCCACAATGCTGTTAGTCATTGTTAAGTCAGCGCTGACTTAGAACAACCTCGTGTAAAACAGAACAAAATTCTGCTGGTGCTCCTTCATCCTCATGATCATGGCATACTTGAGTTCATTGTTGCAGCCACTGTGTATTTTGAATGTCTCCCATCTTAGGGGACTAATCTTCCAGCATTATATTGAACAATTCTTTGTCATGTCTATAGAGTTTTCATTGATTAATTTTTGGAAGCAATCACCAGGTTTTCTTCCTACTTCACCTTAGTTTCAATACTGCAACGTGTCTATCCTGGTGACCTGACTAGTATTTGAAATTACAGTGGCATTGCCTCCAGTATCACATCAGCATATCAGCCACCATAGTATAACAAACTGGTATATAAGTAATTGTGGATCACATATCCACCCATGATTTTAAACTATAACTGCAAGATTGCATGCAATGGTTATATGAAAATAATTTAGCATTTATTTGCTTTTCACTCTAAATATCTGCATGTTTCAGCTCATCTAATTTTTAAAGAAAAGCTGTCAGGCTGATGATACTTTTGAGTCCTTTAAAAAAATGATACTGACAAAAAATATTAAATGACTGCTCTCCCTTTACGAAGTAAAAAAATATCTCTGTCAAGGCCACATTGTTATATAAGGATGCTGAATTTAAGAGTCTGTTCTGTATTAAAACCATGACATTTATTCTACATAGTTACATCATAGGGTACTTATTGAGTTTTCTGTGTGGGATATATTGTTAAATATGTAGCAAATGGTTGTTATCTCAAATCTGAATTCAAATAGACTCACAGTGATGTTACTAGGGTTCGTGTCAATGTGGTAACACATGATGCCAATTAGGCCACCATGGACCTCCTTCTGTACTAGACCATACAGAATCCTTACTAATGTTTTTGTATTAATATTGCTCACAAAATTATACTACTCATAAAATTATAATTTCCATATATCATTCTTTCTATTCATTTAATTACTATATCATTCTCAAAAAACGTTATTGATATACATTCACAAATACTAATTACTACAATATTGTGGCCAGAAAATTTGACAAATTCAGTTATTGTAAGCACCAGCGACAACAAAAATAACAGTGCATGTGTTGCAGTGGAAATCCTGGTGGCCTAATAGTTAAGTGCTACAACTGTTAACCAAAAGGTCGGCCATTCAAATCTGCCAGGAGCTGCTTGAAAATACAGTGGAACTGTTCTGCTGTGTTCTGTAGGGCTGTTATAAGTTGAAATTGACTCTGGCAGTTTTTTTTTTTTTTTTTTTTCCCTGTCGTTGTTCGATGCAGAACCACGATGTCTGTAGCATCATTGTATTGGGTAATCATGACTTCTCTGACCAACTGCATTAGAAGGTTCAAAAAATAAATTAGCATAGAATTTTAGCAATGTAGATATATTGATATACGTATGCAGGGCAGGAACATTGCAAACAATTTTTATAGACAGTCACTTTTGTGGCATGCCCTCTGACTGTCACCCAGTGAGGTCCATATTCCCCAAGTGATGCCACTGAAGACTCAATCTTGATTTTGATCTCTGCTCTAGGTAAGACATTGAGATGAAGGCATTTTGAAATCATGTTTTTGCCAAAATTATACAAGTGGGACAGAATGATTGATAATATTTTTTGTTTTGGTTGGTTTTTGTTTGTTTTTAGAGAATCAAGATTTTTTTGGAGAGCAGTTTTGAGAAGATAATTGTAAAACAATATCCATATCTAAACAGACAAAAGTGACTTTGGTTAGTAGCGTTTGGGGTCTTAAGAACGTGTAAGTTGCCATTACAACCCCTCTCCCCAAAAGAGGAACTGAAAAGAAAATATATTCATAGATGTTTCAGACAGAGAGGTAGTCAAGAATGTATAAAGCAATTAAAGACTGGATTAAATTTCGAAGAAGTATGGATAGATATTTAGCTAACCACGAAGCAAACTGTCAGTCTTGCATATCAAAATAAAAAAAAAGAGAAAAACACGAAATCTTAACAAATACAAAACTGCTATCATAGAAATAGATGAAAAGGAAACACATAAAGGAAAAGGACTTAGCACAGAAAATCAAGTGGAACAAAGGAATTGTCTATGGAACACTCAAAATGACATCACTAAGCCCATACCTAAACAAGAATCAAGCTGAATATAAATAGACTAAATACATCAATAAAGAGACAAACAGTGGAAGATTGGACAAAAAAACAAAACAAAACAAAAACCACATAACACATCTATCTGTGCTGCCCACAGGAGACACACTTTGTTCTCAGAGACACAAACAAACTAAAACTCAAAGAATGGAAAAAATATATCAAACTAACTACATTCAAAAGGAGCAGAAGCATCAATACTAATCTTCAATAAAAAAGACTTTGAAATAAAATCCAACACACTGGATAAGAAAGGACATTATATAATTATTAACAGATCATTACTCCTGGAGGACAAAACCATGTTAAATAGCTATGCACTCAAAAACAGGGCAACAAAATAAAGTAAAATAAACACTAATTACATTGAAAAGAAAAATAGAGAGCTCTGCAATAATAGTAGATGTATTCAAAATAACACTCTGTTAAGGACAGAACATCTAGAAAGAACATTTCAACAAACACGTAAAAGATTTAAATGCCACAGTCAACCAATTTGACCTCATAGACATCTAAAGAACACTCTATCCAATGGCAGACAATTACACTTTCTTTTCCAACACATCTGGAACATTCTCCAGCATGCACCACATGTAAGGCCACAAAGTAATCCTTAACAAAATTCAAACTATTAAAATATTACAAAGTATTTATTCAGACCTTAAAGCCATAAAAGCAGAAATCGATAACAGAAAAAACAAAGAAAAATATCAAATATGTGGAAACTGAACAATAACTTACTCAAAAACAACTGGGTTATAAAATAAATCAAGACATTCATAGAATCAAATGAGAATGAAAATGCATCCTACCAAAAATCTATGAAATACGGCAAAAGCAGTGCTAAGAAGTCATTTTATCTAAGTAAATGCAAACAAGCAAAAAGAAGACACAGGTCAAATCAAAGGATTAACTGTACGGCTCCAACAAGTAGAAAGAGGGCAGCAAAAAAAACCCTGGAGTGCCTGACGAAAGCAAATAATAAAAAGTAAAGCAAAACAAAAAGAATCAGAGAATAGGAAAAAAAAAAAAAAAAAATGAAAGTGTTAACAACACCGAAGCTGTTTTCTTTTGAAAAGATCAACCAATTTGATAAACCATTGGCCTAACTGACAAAAGGAAAACAGGAGAAGAAGCAAATAATTCAAATAAGAAAAGAAACTGACAAGATCACTATGGACTTAGCTGAAATTAAAAGAATCATAATACAGTGCTATGAAAAAATTGTACTGTAATACATTGGAAAATCTAGAGGAAATGGATAAATTTCTAGAAACACATCACCTACCCAAAATAGCACAAACAGAAGTAGATCAACTAAATAAACACATCACCAAAAAAGAGAAAGAAAAAGCAATTTAAAAACTCTCAACTGACAGCTTCACTGGAGAATCACAATTTTCTTTGGAAAGTGGTTTCGAGAAGATAGTTGTAAAAAAGAAATCTGTATCTAAACAGACAAAGGAAACTTTGGTGAGTAGTGTTTAGGGTCTTAAGAACATGTAAGTCACCATTATAACCAAAAAAAATAAAAAGGGAGGAACTTAAAAGAGTTTCCTTCAACTGCTACATCATTCTCAAAAAGTTATTGATATATGTTCACAAATACTAATTAGTACAATATTGTTGCCAGAAAATTTGACAAATTCAGTGATTGTAAAAGTACCAGCAACAGTGTGTGTGTTGCAGCAGAATCCTTGGTGACATAATGGTTAAGTGCTACAACTGCTAACCAAAAGGTCGGCAGTTCAAACCCTGACAGCTTCACTGGAGAATTCTATCAAACTTTTAGAGAAGAGATAACATAACTACTACTAAAGGTATTTCAGAGCATAGAGAAAGATGAGATACACCCAGATTCATTCTACTAAGCCAGCGTAACCTCGATACTAAAACCCAACACAGGAAAGGAAAATTACAGATCAAAATCTCTTACAAACTTAGAGGAAAAAGTCATCAACAAAATTCTAGCCAGTAGAATTCAACAACATATCAAAAAATTCATTTAGCATGACCAAGTAGGATTCATACAAGGGATGAATGCAGGGATGGTTCAACATTAAAAAAAATAATGAATGTGATCAATCACATGAATAAAACAGAAGACAAGAACTGTTTGATTTTATCAATTGGTGAAGAGAAAGTATTTGCCAAAGTCCAATACCTATTCAGGTTAAAAACCTTCAGCAAAAGAGGAATAGAAGTGAGATGTTTTAGTATGATACAGGATCTCTATGCAAAGTCAACAGTCAATATCATTCTAAATGGCGAGAATCTGAAAGTATTCATTTTGAGAATGGAAACTAGAGAAAAATGCCTCTTGTCACTGCTTTTATTTTACGTAGTCCTGGTGGTTCAAGCCAGAGCAAGCAGATGAGATAAAGAAATAAACGCCATCCAAATTGGTAAGGAAGAAGTAAAAGTATCTCTATTTACACATAAAAAGATCTGATACACAGAAAACCCAAAAGAATCCACACACACAAAAAGACTAATAGAAGAATTCAGCAAAGTATCACAATATAAGATAATCACACAAATTAGTTGGATTCCTTTATATCTAGAAAGAGTACATCAATGAGGAAATCACCAAGTCAATATTAATTTCAATAGCCCCCAAGAGAATAAAATACTTAGGAATAAATCTAACCAGAGACATTAAAGACCTATTCAAAGAAAATTGCAAGACTCTACTTCAGAAAACTACGAGAGACCTACATAAGTGGAGAAATCTACCATTCTTATGTATGAGAAGACTTAATGTTATGGAAATGTCTATTTTACCCAAGACAATGTATAGATAAAATTCAATATCAATACAAATACCAACGTCATTTTATGATGAGATGGAGAAAAGAAATCACTGACTTAATATGAAAAGAGCAGATATTCCAGATAAGTAACTCTTTATTGAAAAGAACAAGAGTGGGAGGCCTCACACTATCTGACTTTAGAACCTCTTACACTACTACAGTAGTCAAGACATCCTGCTATCGGTACAAAAACAGTTCCATCCACCAGTGAAACAGAATAAAGAATTTGGATATAACAGCATCTGCCTATGAGCAGCTAATATGTGACGAAGGTCCAAAGCCCATGAACTAAGGAAAAACCAATCTCTTCAACAAATAGTGCTGGGAAAATGGGATATTCATCTGCAAAAAATGAGACAAGACCCATATCTCACAAAGTATATAGTTCAAAATGAATCAAAGGCCTACATATAAATTCTAAAAGGATAAAGATCATGGAAGAAAAAATAGTCAAAATGCGGGGAGTACTAGTACATGACATAAGCAGACAACAAAATATTATTAGCAGTGCACAAACCCTAGAAGAGAAAATAGATAAACAAGAACTCTTAAAAAATCAAGCACTTATGCTCATCCAGACACTTCACCAGAAGACCATAAAGACTACCTACAAACTAGGTTAAATATTTGGCAACCAAGAATCTGACCAGCATCTAATCTCCATTATCTACAAAATACCGCAAAGTCTCAATAGGAAAAAGACAAATAACCCAACTGAAAAAGGGCAAAGGATATGAACAGACACTTCACCAAAGAAGATGTCCAGGCAGCCAACAGATGCATGAGGAAATAAATGATCATTAGCCATTAGAGAAATCCAAATCAAAACTGCAATGGGATACCATATCACCCCAACAAGATGGCATAATGAAAAAACACAAAGCAATAAATGTTGGAGAGACTGTAGAGAGACTGGGTCTTTTCTACACTGCTGGCTGAAATATAAAATGGTACAGTCACTTTGGAAATCAATTTGGTGCTTTCTTAAAGACGTACAAATAGAAATGTCATATGATCCCGTGGTCCCACTGCTTGGACTATGTCCTAGAGAAATAGAGGATAAATATATGAATAAATATATGCACACCAATGTGTTTTGCAGCACTGTCAACAATAGCAAAATCAATGGAATTAACCTAGTGGTACATCAACAGATGAATGGCTAAACAAACTGCTATGTTCACACTCAGGAATACTACACAATGATAGAGAACAATAATGATCTTGGGAAATATCTGATAACATGGAGTCATCTGGAAGACCACTATGCTCAGAGAAATTATTAGCAAAATATAAGATTACTACAAGGTTTGGCAACTCAGTTCACGAGCTCATCCTAGAAAAAGTGCTACACACCTCATTGCTAAATATCACTACAGCCACCTTTGAAGTACTCCCTTTGGGAAGCTATGCACTGACACCAGGGTCTAGTCCACACTTTCAAACAATTTTGGAACTCTTTCCTGGAATGGCCATCAGAGCTACTGCCTTAGTATCTTTGATGTCCTGAATATCAACAAAATGCCTTCCTTTCAATATTTCCTTTTTCTTCAGGTAAAGGAAAAAATTTGTTGAGGGCCAGATCAGGAGAGTAGAGCGGGTGTTTAAATGCAGTTATTTGTTTACTGGCTAAAAACTCCTTCACAGACAGTGCCCTGTAAGCTAGTGCATTGTTGTGACACAAGAACCACTATTTGTTGGTGAAAAGTTTGGGTTGTTTTCATCTGACTTTTCCACACAGCCTTTTCAGCACTCCAAACTGTAAACTTGGTTAACTGTTTAGTCAGTTGGTACAAATTTTTGCAATGTTTTCATCAGTTCAGACCACCCTGACTTCTCTTCATCAGTGACACTTTATATCCCCTCAGAAAGACATTTAATTCATTTGTACACTGCCGTTTTCTTCGTGGCATTATCCCCATACACTTGGACTAACATGTCTCTGATTTCACTTACACTCTTGCCAAGTTTAACTAGAAATTTACTGTTCATTTGTTGCTCTGATTCAAGCTCCAACATTCTCACAACAGTGCACAAAAACACACAATAATGAACGTCACTTGACAAGACAGTACCACACATAGACATGAACACAGCTGTAAGACACTGATTTACCAAGGTTATGAAACCTTAACCAAGTTGTTTGTACAGTGTTGCCAATATAAGTGCACGGTGGTAAGTTGGTGAACTTAGTTGTCAGACCTCATAAGGACTCAAGAAAAGGTGTAATGTAAGCACTGAAGAAAATAATCCTCGCTGGTTACCAAGGAATGGAGGGAGGGAGATGGGTATTTGTAGATTAGAGAGTAGATAGGAATTGGTTTAGCTGAAAGAAGTGACAGTTTTTGTATTATATCAAATGCTAAAGGAAAAAAAAAATCACTGCCAGTGAGTAGATTCCAACTCATAGCGACCCTAGACACAGAATAGAACCGCCCAACAGAGTTTCCAAGGAGCACTTGGAAGATTTGAGCTGTCACCTTTTGGTTAGCAACCATAGCACTGAACCACTACATCACCAAGGTTTCCAAAAGCTGGAGTCTTTAAAACTAGCAAGCTGCCATCTAAGGGGCGTCAGCTGGCCTCAATTCAGCTGGAGCAGAGAACAAAGGACATCAAGAACATGAGGAAATCATGAGCTGAGAAGACAGAAGGGGCCAAATGACTGAGATTTACATCAGCATGAGACCAGAATAACTAGATGGCCACCACCTAGTTATAGTAACTGGCCTGGTCACCACCAGTGACTTCCCTGACAGGGAATACAGTGCAGAGAATCTGAAATAGTGGGAGAACAATGGGGTCCAGATCTATAACTCTATTGAAAAACCAGACTTGATGGTCCACCATCCTAGAGCATCCCCTGAGAACATGACTGTTGAACTTGCTGCTAGCCCACAGCTGGCACCAGTGCTGAAGTCAGCTCTCCAGACAAAAATTGGACTGGACTATAAGATGTCGATGGATGGTGGGGAAGCGTGCGCTTCTTGGCTTAAATATATGCAGGAGGTTATCGGAACAGTTCTGCTGTAGAAATGACAAGAGAGACTGACAGGAGTCGGTTGAATGAATACAGGAAGTACAAGGCAGAAAGGAGGAGTGCGCTGTTGCAGGGCTGGGAAAGCAGATAAAGCTTCATCGAGTTATATTTGAAGGATTTTGTATGGCAAATTAATTTGGATTGTAGACATTCACATAAAGCACAATAAAATAGGTTAAAAAAAAGGAAACTAGCTTATTTGTGAACTTGAGAGAAGACATAGAAAAACTTGAATTGACCTTCACAGACTTCTTTTGTTGTGATTGTGAAAGAGCTGTTCTTTCACTGTGCGGTCTTGAGCAAGTGACTTAACTTCCCCTGCCCTTAGCTTTATTGTTGATAAAATGAAAATGTTGGAGTAGATAAAGATCTGGATTCCTTCCAATTCCATATTCTTCCCTTACAGAAAAATTGTGGTAAAATATAATTCATCTAGAATTTATTTTAAAAAAATCATACATTGTAATACTTAGTTACACTTTTACTGCATTGGTTTTTTGTTGGTATTTTAAGTAAAGTTATGTAGTTGATACTACGCTAAAATTGCCCAAGAATTCTTTAAAGGATTCTATGAAAAGCAGTATCTGCAGAAATTCAACAGTAGTAATTAATGTGAAGTGGTCCATTAGCAGTATTTCTAAGTGTTGCTATTTTTCAACTGCATCCCTTTTACAATTAGCCAACAAAACAGGGTATTTTGAAAAATGGGTGAGAGAGAAGACCTATTATGAGTCTCTGAAAAACGTCATAATTGGCAATGTGATATATTAAGTTCTTTCATATCTGTAAGAAATACCCAGGGGAAAGCAATAATTTAAAATGTATGCAAATTGTTTCATGAATTTTATTTCTGTCTTAATTGTCAGAGAATAAGTCTTATAGAATTGCATTTTGAGTTTTGGCCTCTCTCACTCTGACACACACACAAAACCAAAAAGTTCAAAACTTTTTGGTTATTTCACTTTTTAAAAATAAAAAAAAAATTTAAGCAAAGAAACATAAAATAACAATACATTGTTTTCATGTATTTAATTTTTATTTAAATTACTTAAAAATATTGGACACATACAAAAACCCATTTTCATCGAGTCAGTTCTGACTCACAATGACACTTAAGGACAAAGTAGAACTGCCACATAGGATTTCTAAAAGAGTGCCTGGTGGATTTGAGACGTCAACATTTTGAGGTAGCAAGGTGTGGCTCTTACTACACCAGGGTTTCTGGATACATATAAACAGGTATGATACATCCATATGGTAAGTCTGTGAATATACGAGGTCCAACAATTAAGTTCGTGAAGTTAATTGTTCTAAGTGCTACATACCTCATTGCTGACTATCGCTATGGTCATTGTCAAAGTACTCCCCTTGGGAAGCTATGCACTTGTAACAGCACCTAGTCGATCCTTCAAAGCAATTTAGAACTCTTAGTGGAACGGCCGGATAGCAAGTTCTCAGACATAATTGTCCAGAACTTAATTGTTCAGAACTTGAGTAAACAGCTGTATTAGAACACTCTCCTTACTCACCTTATCTGGCCCCCAATGACTTTTTTCTTTACCCAAAGTTAAAGAAAATATTGAAAGGAAGACATTAAGATGACGTTCGGACATCAAGTGTAAGAAGAACACGACAGCTCTGACGGCCATGCCAGAAAAAGGAGTTCCAACATTGCTTTAAAGGATGAATTAGGTACTGGTGTCAGTGCATATTCCTAAAGGGAGTATTTCTAAGCTGACCGTAATTTTTCTAGGATGAGTTCGCGAACTTAATCAGCAGCGCTTGTATACAAAAATCTAATATGAACTCCCCTGCTAATTTTACAATTTGTTGTAGGAAGTTTGAGTTACTTTAGGGGAAGTGTATTGCTGGGCGTTACTATGAAACATACATGATTTAAAGATTTTCTCGTTTGTACACTTCATCTTGTCAAGTAAACAGAAAAGAAGCTCCTTGAGTGATACAACTTCAGATATGAAATGGAAATAAAATATTCTTAAAGGAAAATCAGAGCAATAAAATTATACTGAATTAGTAGATTTCATGAACACCGTGAAAGTTTCTTAAATGTGGAATTTTTGATGGAAAATAGGTTTCCTAATTTTATGAACTAAAGGAGTCTAACTCAGGTTGGCTACAGCTCTGCCTCTGCCTTTTTGCAGAAATAAAAGAAAGCTAAGTGTGTAAAGAGAGACTAAGCTGGAATATTTCCCAGGGAGCTAGTTTAGCTAGTCTTTCTTCATGTTCAGTTCACAATTCATATTGTGTGAAATATTCAATTTAAAAACAATGCTGCCCCAAGATATATGAAATGTCTGAAAAGAAAGGATGAAATATAATTCTGTTGCACTGAAGTATGATAAAATTTAATAAACTAAGTATCACCAGTTGCTTCATTCTCCTCCTTTTATATAATATAAAATGCAATTTCTTTGGACTTTGTTCTTGCATTTTGATTGCTATTGTACTTTTTTTACATTATAAGCTTTCTTTTTCCATTTATACTTTTAAGCAAGAATAATAAAATATTGTTTAAATTGCAAAAAGTAACTGAATGTGTATTTAGAAAAACAACAAATTTTAGACAGAAACTATTATAGATTAGAGGACAGAGTTGAATTTTGTGTTTATTATGAAAATATAGTCTTTTAAATAATTTCCATCAAATTCTAAAGAAGAATTTGGATGGAGCATTTTGTCAATAGAAGAGGTAAGAAAACACACTGTAAATATTTTTCTGTGGGGAAGCTGCTCTTAGCTCTTATTGTGAGACTTGTATGCTCTGGGGAGGACAATATGGTGGGGTGTTTTAGTCAGCTAGGCTGCTCTAACAGAAATACCACAGAGTGGATGGCTTTAACAAAGAAAGATTTATTCTTACACAGTCCGGTAGGTTGCAAGTCCATATTCAGGGTGTCCACTCCAGGGAAAGACTTTCCCCTTGTCGGCTCTGGAGGAAAGTCCGGTATTGCATCAGTCTTTGTCCAGGGAGCGTCCTCACACAAGAACCTCTGGTCTGAAGGACGCGCTCTGCTCCCGGTGCTGCTTGCTTGATGGTAGCGAGGTTCTCAAATTGTCCTTTGTTTCTTTTTCCTTTTATTCCTTGCAAGCTAAAAGCATTAAGGGTGGGGCAAGCCATACTCCAGGGAAACTCCCCCTACAGCAGGAATTTATAGCCCCATCCTAATCCTTTAACAAACAGGTTAGCAAAACCACACAATGGAGGACAGTCCCAAGATACTGGGAACCATATCCCAGCCATGTGGCTGCACACATTTTTGGGGGGACACAATTCCAACCATGACATGGGGCATCTTTCTGGAGAAAGATGGCTTTTCTCTTACATATCATTTTGTTTAAATTCAAAATAAAAATAAAAATAAATATCTATCTATCTATATACCTACAGCCATATCTATAGCAGCATAGCTACCATTTAATCACCTTCTACTGATGGTGACTTCATGTCCAATGAAAGAAAACATTTCCCTGTCCTGTGCTTGAAATAATTGTTACACAACTTCTGGCATGTATGAAACCATTGTTGCAGCTATTGTGCCAGACCAGCTCACTGAGCAACTTCCTTGGACTCACTGACCTTCTAATGCACCGCACATGATGTCCTCTCCCAACAACTGACCCCTCTAGATGAAGTGTCAAAAGCAACATGTGGGACAATATTCTGTTGTGATTATAAAGTTTTAAATGGCTCATTTTCAGAAGTAAATTCAAGGTCTTTCTTGTCTTTCTTAGACTGGAAACTCTACTGAAACTTGTCCACTATAAGTGATCCTGTTTGTATGTGAAATACCAGTGGCATAGCTTTTAGTATTACAGCAACAAGTGAGTCACCATAGTATGACAAACTGACAGAAGGATGGTAATTCTACATAAATATCTATATTTTTGGAGCTCTGGTGAGGCAGTGGTTAAGATGCGGCTAACCAAACAGTTGACAATTTGAATCCATCAGCCACCCTTGACAAACCTGTGGAGCAGTTCTGTTTTGTTCTATAGGGTGCTTATGAGTCAGAATCAATACAATGGCACTGAGTTTGGTTTTTGGTTGCATATCTATGTCTATGTCTATGTCTATGTTTCACTGTATAGTTGAATCCACAGTCAATACTCGTGGGGGGAACAGTAAGTAATCAGATGATATAGTACAGTCAGCATATCTTTTGAAGAAAATCTCTTTAAAACAATAAAAGAGCAAATATATAAATGCAAACATATCAGTGTCACTTTGAGGTTTAAGATGCACCTGATCCAAGTCATAGTATTTTCAGTTGCTTCATATGTGTGTGAAAGCTGGAAATGAATTAAGAAGACTGAAAAAGAATGAATGCCTATGAATTATGGTGTTCATGAAGAATATCGATGGATTGCCAGAAGAACAAACAAGTCTGTCATGGAAGAAATTGGCTTTAGTCTTGTGTACTTTGCACATGTCATTGGACCAGACCCTGGAGAAGGACATCATGCTTGGTAATGTACAGGGTCAGAAAAAAAGAGAAAGACTCTCAACGAGATGCATTCATGGTGGCTACAACAATGCCCTCAAACCCAGCAATGATTGTGAGTATGGCCCAGGATCAGGCAGTGGTAAATTAGTGACCGTAGTTGGAATGAACTCAATGACACTAGTATTGGTTATCTAATGATTCTATATCAGAATTACCACAGATAGATGGCATTAACAAACAGAAGTTTATTCTCCCACAGTCTGGGCGGTTAGAAGTTGGAATTTAGGGTAATGGCTCCTGCCAAAGGCTTTCTTTCTCTTTTAGTTCTGGGGAAAGGTTTTTGTCATCAATCTTACCCTTAGCTGGGCATAGGAACCCCAGGTCAAAAGGATGTTCTCCCTTCCTAGTTCTTTACTATTGGTGGCATGAGGTCTCTGCTCTCAGTCAGATCTTTACCAACTCAGTTCCCAAGTGTGGGGTTACTTTTCAGGAGTGCCAGTGGAATGGAGCCAAATGACCTCCAGCCAGAATTCAGAAAGCATGGCCAGAATGCAAAGTCTGGAAGGCAAGGTCATTGCCTAAATGGTCTCAGAGAGAAAAGGATTATTTTCAAGACTTGAGAATTAATTTAACGTGTTCTACTGATTCTCTTGGTGACTGTTATTCCATATTTCCCTCCAATTTCTCTCTTTTGCAATGGAAATGTCTACCTTGTGTCTTTTCCACGATTGTACTTTGGAAGCACGTAAATTGTATTTTAGATTTCACAGATGAAGAGAGATTTTGTCTTGGGAGATTTTGAACTTGGCATTGATACCATTATCTATGAAATGATGGAGTGAATATGTTTTACATGGATTTTGGAGGATGTCATTAAAACCAAGAAAGGAGAGCCAAGTGTTGGGCCCATCCTTTGGACCCAGGGTCCCTATACAGAAAAGCTCCTAGACCCAGGAGGGGACTGATGACAAGGATATTTTGCCAGAGCCAAAAAAGAGAAGGAGCCTTCCCCTAGAGATGGGCCCTAAATTCAGACTTCTAGACTACTAAACTATAGGAAACCAAACTTTTATTTGTTAGAGCCATTCACCTGTGATATTTCTATTTCAGCAACACTCGATAACTAAGAGAGCACCAAACAATATATCTGAGAGCAAAGTGGTCTGTAGATAATTTAAAAGGAGAAAGCGCCATTTACTCAGAACCTACTTACATGTGCACATGCACACGTGCATGCATGCACACACACACACACACACACTTCACTTTTAAGTGCACTTCATCTTTCTTTAAAGAAAAGTATGTTATATGATTTAAATTCTAACGACAACAATTTTTAGAGCATAATCTTTAATCAAGGAGTTTCAAAATTATTAAAATGTTTATTTGGTTAATTTTAACTTAGTCAATAATTTTTGTCCTTTAACTATAGTTCATTTTTGTTGTTACTTTTTTCTAAATGATGATTCAGAGATGCAGGGCCAAGATGATTGAATACTCAGATACTTGATGTCACCCTTCTTAAAACAAAAGCCCTGCTCCTTACCTCCTTCCCAAAAAATATGATATATAAGACCATCTAGCAATTGGAATTGACTTGACAGAAGTGGGTTTTTGACAGGTTCAGTAATCTTAAGCATCAGTAACAAAGCTGAAGAGCTGTACTGAGTGACAAGTAAAAGGAGAGACAATTCAAAAACAGCACAAAGAATTACAGATCACCAGCATTGAAACCTTGGTGGTGTAGTGGGTTAAGTGCTACCACTGCTAAACACAAGGCTGGCAGTTCAAATCCACCAGGTGCTCCTTGAATACCCTGGGGATCAGTTCTACCCTGGCCCCTAGGGCCGTCATGAGTTGGTCGCCATGAGTCGGATCTGACTCGATGGTACTTTGCTTGGCAGCATCCTGCTAGCTGAAATTTGCACAGCATGGATATTTTGAAGCAAGTAGCAACATCCTAAGCTGAAGCCCACCCCACTTGGTGCACCCAAGCAGAATCAACTCTGCACGCAACTATAGGATCAAACAGGAGTAATGCCAAACCTGCAAAACTTAAATGTACATTCATAACCCATCATATATACTGAGCTCCATGGCTAGATCAGACCCCTACAATAAGGATTTTAAAAAGAGACTAGAGCACAGAAGAAAAGGCTCTTTGGTGGCTGCAAGGGAGATGAGGGAGGGAGAGGGTTGGTAGTAGATTAGGTAATCGATAGAAATTTGGTTAGATGAACAGTGACAGCACACAGTAGAGAGTAGATCAACTTATCTGGACTTTACCAGAAACTACAAGGTTTTCTAAACTCAACCTGTTATTTCAGAGACTAGAGTGGGGGGGGGGTCTGGGGGCCATGTTTTCAGAGGATATCGAGACCAATTGGTATAACCAATTTGTTGCTAAGAAAGTCTTCTGCACACCATATTGGTGACTGGCTTATGGGGTCTTAAAAGCTAGCAGCTGCCATCTGAGGTACACTAAACGGCTTTGACCCATGTGCAACACATGATCGCATAGAACAACAAACCTAGGAGGAAATATGAGCCCAGGAGACCTAAGAACCCATGTGAATGTAAGACTGTATCAACATGAGACCAGAAGAACCAAATGGTGCCTAGCCACCACCAAAGTCAGCCATGATGGGAGATACAATATAGAGTCCTTCACGCAATATGAGAAAAAGAGGTGTGCAACCCACAAGCTCTGCTAAAAGACCTGAAGTGATGTTCTGACAGCCTGGAGGATCCCCTGGGAACATGGCACCTAGACTTGCTGCTGGCCCTGACCGAAACCAGTTATGAGGTTAACTCTTCAGGTAAGAATGGACTGGACTTGGGGATACTGTGTGACCAGATAATGTGCATATTTTATAGCTCTAGGAATTTATAGGGTGATGTCCTACCGGTTTCTCTCTAGATGGGAGAGAGGAGCATAGAGATGGGGGGACATATGCTTGTTTAGAGAGTAATAGATATATAGATTAAAAAGAAGGAGTGTGCTATCACTGGGTGGGGAGATCAGAGGGAGCTGGAGATAGGTGGGCATGCAAAACTGATTTGGATTGTATACTTTGACTTAACCACCAAGAAAAAACAAAAAGAAAATTTTATAGCTTACTCTTTAGCCATTGGAAAGCACTCTTAAAAATTAAACCTTGTTACTTGAGACATTAACTTGAAATAACTACGAGCTCCTTACCCTTTTGTATTGGAAAAGAGAACAGAGTTTTCTAGGATCAAAGGAAACAGTGAAAAATTTGGCCTTTATGTACTGTAGTGGACAAGATTTACAGTTACTAACCAAATGGTCAACAGTTCAAATACACCAGATACTACTTGGAAACTGTCCTAGAGGTCACTGGAGTCACAATCAACTAGATGGCAATGAACATGAGTGTATGTGTCTGTGTGTGTGTTCAGCAAAAAGTTTATTTTTATACAGTTCAATGGGCTACAAGTTCAAATTCAGAATGTCTGCTCTGGGGGGAAGGCTTTCCCTCTATAAGCTTTGGAGGTAGATCCTCCAAAGATCAGTCTTTGTTCAGGAAGCATCTTGGTGCAGGAACCTTGAGTATGAAGGAAGTGCTCTACTCCTGTTGCTGCTTTCTTAATGGTATGAGGTTCACAATTTTCTGCTTGCTTCCTTTTCCTTTTAGCTCTTATAAAATAAAGGGATAAAGGATGGTACAAGTCACACTCCAAGGAAACTCTCTTTACAGTGGAGCTAGGGAGGCGATCTTAGGGAGGGATTTATACAGTCCCACCCTACTCCTCTTTAACATATAGCATAGGAAAATCACAAAATGGAAGACAATCATAAAATATTGGGAATCATGGCCCAGCCAAATGGCTACATACATTTTTGGGGGGACATGGTTCAATCTATGACAGATGAATAAGGGATGAAGGGATACTTCTAGGTAATAACGGTGATGATTAGGAGAACTGAACTGAAATGAAAAGACAAAGCAAAATGAAGAAACTGATACATTAAGAAATGTTCCCCTACAGAAGACACCGAAAGGAAAACTTTACTTTCTATTGTATGTAGTGATTATATTTGCATCTTTATCCATGCATCCATTCTCAGATGTAATTTGTTCATCTACTGTAATGTATACATAGTACAGAAAAGAACTTACAGGCATTCATATTTTTTAAAATTATGTATATCGAGGTATGGAAACTCTAGTGATGTAGTGGTTAAAAGCTACATCTACTAACCAAAGGTTCAGCAGTTCAAATCCACTAGGTGCTCCTTGGAGATGTTGTGAGGCAGTTCTACTCTGTTTTACAGGGTCACTATGAACTGGAATTGACTCAATGGTTTTATATTGAAGTATAAAGAGCACTGGTTGCATAGAAGTTAATGCACTCATCAGTTAACAGAAAGGTTGGTGTTTCTAACCCATCAGCTGCTCCACAGGAGAAAGATGTTGGCAGTTTGCTTCTGTAAAGATCACAGCCTTGGAAACCTTATGGAGCAGGTCTACTCTTATCCCACAGTCACTATGAGCTGGAATTTACTTGAAGATAGTGTTTTGCTTTGTTTTTGGTACATTGAATTAGGTCGTTGTTGTTGTTAGATGACATCAAGCAGATTCTGACTCATAGAGACATAAAATAAAGTTCACCAATTTTAAATCCAAAGTTAGATGAATTGTGAGACATTTACTGCCATGTAAGAACCATGACAATCATGGAATGAAAGCTCCATCACCCTCAAACATTCCTGGAATTCCAGTGTAACATGGTGCCTGTACCTTTCTCTCTCACTGCCTTCAGCTGAGAACCACTATTCTAGTGGTTTTTGTCACTGTGGTTTTACCTCTTGTAGAATATTAATATAAATTGAATCATGCAGTATGTAGTTGTCTCATGTCTGGCTTTTGTCACTAAGCAAAATATTTTGAGGCCATTTGTGATACTGTATTTATCAATAGTTTATTTCTTTTCTTGATAATTTTAATTCTAGTAGAGCCCTGGTAGCAGAGTAATTGCTTAGCTGCTAGCCAAAAGACCAGCAGTTCAAAACTACCATCAACTCCTTGGAAACCGTATAAGGCAGTTCTGCTCTGTCCTATAGGTTTGCTATGAGTCAGAATTGACTCCATGGTAATGAGGGATTTTTTTAAAAAATATCATTTTACACCATGAGTACATTTGACTTAATCATCTGAATTATTTCCTTTTTCTCTCCTTTCTTCCTGTTATTAATAAAATTACTATGGACTTGACGGCACTTGGCTTTTTGGCATGGACTTTTGATATAACTCTTCAGATGGACACTGTTTTCACTTATTTTGGATGAATATATTGAAGTGTGATTACTGGGTTGTGTGATCACTGTAAATTCACTGAGTGGAGTAAATAGTATTTTTATCTTCAAAATTCTTTTTGTAATACTTGCAATTTTTTTGCTTCAATCAGTCAGCTAGAAAAAGGAGTTTTCTCTGTTCCACATCCTCTCCAACACTAGGAATTAGCAGCTTCTTGACGAGTTATTGACAACCTACCTTATGCATATGACACAGCTTTGCTTGCTGAAAGGGAAGAAAACTTGAAGCACTTACTGATGGAAATTAAAGACTGTATGATTTTCAGTGTTGATTATACCTGAACATCAAGAAAACAAAACTCACAACTGGACCAGTAGGCAACATCATGATAAATGGAGAAAATACTGAAGTTGTCAAGGATTGCATTTGACTTTGACCCACAGTCAATGTGCATGGAAGTTGCAGTCAAGAAATCAAACTACACATTGCATTGAACAAACACGTTGCAAAAGACCTCTTTCAAGTTGTACGTAAAAGCAATGATATCTCTTTAAGGATTATGTCCCTGACCCAAGTCATGGTGTTTTCAGTTGCTTCAGATGCATGTAAACATGGATAATAATAAGGAAGTATTGATGTCTTTGACTTGTGCTATAGAAGGAGAATATTGAAGAATGAACAAATCCGTCGTGAGGAAGTACAACCAGAATGCTCTTTAGAAGTAAGGATGGCAGAATTATCTCACACATCTTGGACATTTTACCAGTAAGAACCAGTTCCTGGAGAAAGACATTATGTTTGGTAAAATGGAAGGTGAATGAAAATGTGAAAAACCCTCAAAAAGACTGATTAAAACAGTAGCTGCAACAAGTGGCTCAAACATTACTGTTTATGATTATGGTTGCTCAGGACCAGGCAGTGTTTTTTTCTGTTGCAGAGGTGAGTCTAAGTTAGAAGGCATGTAACACCAACAACAGTGGATGAACAGAGACATCTATTTCCAAATCTCTAGTGCTTAATGATTTTAAACATATTTGCAAGAGTCTTTTTGCCATTCTCATATTTTTGATGAAGTGTCACACAAACATCTGTTGAATTTTTATGAGTATTTTCTATTATTGCATTGTAGAAATTCTTTGCTTATTCTGAACACAATTATTTATCAGGTGTACATTTTGCAAAATTTTCTATCAGCTTGTGGCTTGCTGTTTAGTTTCCTTGACAATGAAAAACTTAAAACTTTGAAGTGTAATGTTTCCTTCCCTATAAGTTTGTACATTTTTGTCTTCAGTCTTAAAGATCTTGCCAAAACCAAGGGCACAAGCAGTTTTATAGCACTACCATTTACATTTAAAATTATGAGTCTTTTTTCACTTATTAGTATGTAAGTGTGAGGTAGGTCTGGGTTTCTTCCTTTCCTTGTATAAAGATATCTAATTGTTACAGTACCAAATGCTTAGGAGACCATCTTTTCCCTTATTAGATCGTTTTGTTAATTACCATGTGACAAACCATATGCGAGTTATTTTATATTCATTGTTATGTAATCTTTCCAACTCTGTTAGACAGTTACTATAATGAACACTGGGACTCAAACCTTGAACTGCCAAAATTCAAAGATTAAAACCTGTTTAACATCTTATGTCTGAAAGCCAAAAACAAAAATCAAAGAACACAGATGTTTTTAGTTTTAGTAACAGAATTATTGTGCTTCAAGGAAAAAAATATATGAAAGATCAAATTATATTTTGGAGAAAGTTTAATATGGTATGTTTTGTCTATCTTGGTAAGTAGGAATACCTACCAAGAAAGACTCCCTGCAAGTGAATGGCAATCATTAATAGAAAGTAATATAAGAAGCTAGACCCAGTCATTCATATTTCAGAAAAATTTATAATTTTTTGTGTATAAATATGCAGTCTTTTTAATTGTTGGTTGCTATCTTTTTTTTAAAATATATAGATAACACAATATTTACCAATCCAGCATTTGTCACTTGTGCTATTCAATGAAATCAGTTACATCAATTATGTTAGTGATATATGTATTAGCTCATTTTACCCTCAACAAAAACCTGGTGAAATACACACACACACACACTTAAACATAAGGAAACAAAACATAGCAGTGATTACTAACTAGCCTAATTTATACAGTGAGTAACTCTTGGCCCTTACATAAAGGATTGCTGACTCCACAACTATTATTTTATCACCACTGTGCTCCACTTTGTTCCACCACACTCGTCACATCAGTACAGACTGGATGGAAAGATACCTGAGGATGATGTGGTAATAAACCAGAGGTTCAAAGATTTCTTTGTTTATTTCATGCTTATGTCAGAAAGGGAAACCCTGGTTGCATAGTGGTTAAGTTGCTATGTCTGCTAACCAAAAAGTCGGCAGTTTGAATCTGCCAGAGACTCCTTAAAAACACTATACAGTAGTTTTACTTTGCTCTATAGGGTCTGTATGAGTCAGAATCAATTTGACACATTGGGTTATGTCAGAGATGGCTTTCTCCTAATCCAGGTTTGTGAAGTTATACCTACACTTTTAGTCTTACTATTTCTTCTAAAATAATCCTTTTAAGTTTCTATGCAAGTATACTACATACTGTATCCCTGTATAAAACCAAAGCAAACCCATTGCTTTCTAGTTCCTTCCCTTTGATAGCAACCCTATAGAACAGAGTTACTGACCCATAGGGTTTCCAAGGATGTAATCTTTGCAGAAACAGATTGCCACATTTTTCTTCCATGGAGCAACCAGTGGGTTCAAACCACCAACTTGCAGTGGAGAGCTTTACCACTATGCCACCAGTGATCTTTGTGACCAATTTTAGGACTTCAAACATACTGAAAATGTAAAGCATGCAAGTGATAAGAATTTAGAATAAATTCAAAACTGCTGAAAGCTTGTAAACTTTCACTGAAAACACAACTATATATATATATATATATACACACACATACATTTTAAAAAAGCTGTTGAAAGAGAAGTTCCTTGTCCCTAGAACCAATCATGTGTTTAGCATAACTGTTTAGATTCTTTCTCATTTTTCTCCCTCTTTTTCACCTCCTACAATATAGAAAATATACAAATATTCTAACATTAGATAGAGGGTTGTGTCTTCCTTTTTAGAGTTCTACAGGATTCTCCTGAAAGGATATACAATAGATCATTTAATCTGAGCAACAAGAAACCTTATTAATCTTATCAGTTAACATACATGCCATTACTATAGCTGCAAGTTTACAGACTAGAATTGGTATCACTGAGCCAAAAGTGTGTGTGTATTTCAAATGTTGATATGCCAATCAAGCTATTTTACACAGAGGTTGTACATGTTTTCATTCCTATCAAAATTATGGAAACCTGGTTGCATAGTGGTTAAGTGCTATGGCTGCTAACCAAAAGATCAGCAGGTCAAATCTACGAGGAGCTCCGTGGAAATTCTGTGAGGCAGTTCTACTCTGTACTATGACTCACTATCAGCTTGATGACAGCCAGTTTTTCTATCAGAAATATATGACTGCTTGTTCCCCTCAGATGCTCATGAAGACTGTGATAATCAACCTTTCTGATTTTTGATAAATTATGCAAAGACATAGTATCTCATTTTAGTGTCATTATCAGGAGTTTTGACATTATTTATATTTGTAAGTTGTTTATTTCTTTTTCTATCAGCTCTTTACTTTTTTCACCATTTTGTTGAATTGTAGATGTGCTCCTTATTGATTTATAGACTGTTTTCATGTTTTTAGGAGATTTCATATTTACTGTTCTGTAAAATAAAGTTAGAAATGTTGGCTTAGTAAAGTGCTATTGAAGAAGAGGAACACAATGGGAGGTCTCACACTGTCCAATCTTAAAACCTATTACACTGCCACAGTAGTGAAAAACAGCCTGGTACGGATACAGAAAGAAGTACATAGGCCAATGGAATAGAGTGGAGACCCCAGAGATGCCACCATCCTCTTATGAACAGTTGGTATTTGACAAAGTTCCTAAGAGTGTAAACTGGAGTAAAAACAGTCCTTTTAGGAAATGGTGCTGGCAAAATTGGATATCCATCTGCAAAAAAACTGAAACAAGACCCATATTTCACACCTTACACAAAAACTAACCACAAGTCATCAGTTTTTGTGATGGATTTTACCAAATAATAATTTTTTGCTTTTCAGTTTTTTTCTTTTTCTCTTGTCTAATTTCTTTATGTTGTACTTATAAATCAATAGAAATTATGGTGGTGACAATGGAGTGAGAATGGTGAGAATGAGGTGGTTTCTCATTTTTCTTTTTTGTTTTTCATTTATAACAAAACTGTCTTTGGATCTGTTATGCATTTATGGTTTTCATGTGAAAAAAATATCTTTCTCTATAAGTATATACATTTTTTTTAATTATGAAGGAAAGGGGAGTTTTTTCAAAAGTTTTTTGGTGATTTACAGAGATATTTGCATTAAATTTTTGGTACATTTTTATGTGTATGGAACATTCAAAATGTCATAGAATATTCCTTAGCACTTCCTAAGTGAAACCTGTCACATCCTATCTTGTATTATGATTTTAAGATAAACTCATGATGTTTCTCCATTGAAATACGGTTCTCTCCATGAAGACTGTATTTGGTTTTTTTCCATCTTTATATCTCCCTGCAACTGGTAGAGTATTTCACATGCTAGTTATTTCCTAAGTATTCACTTAATTAATGGATATAAGGATGAATGATTCTTGAAATATGTTACAGACTGAATCATTGCATACAAAGCTGGAGAAAAAGGTAAACTTCAGAAATACTTAAATACTGCTAAAATTAACATAGTGAACATCAAGGTGAATTGCTATAAGCACAGTGTGCTGTCACTGGACAGGGAGAGCAGTGGAAGCTGCATATAGGTGGGCTTGTAAATTTACATGGCAATGTACATTTTCACTCAGTCATATTAAATTTAAAAAAAAGTAAAAAGTAAGTATAGCTCCTAGAATATAGTACTTTGCAGATATTAACAAAAACCAAAATTATAAGACAGTATAGGAAGACCTAATTCCAAAAATCATTTCCTTCATGTATATTTACTGAGATATTCACATTCTTAATTAAACAGTGTTTAAGTTATTGTTGTTATTATTTTCCTAACCATTTAAATTTTTAAGTGTTACCTCTGCTAACCAAAAGGTCTGCAGTTCAAATCCGCCAGGCACTCCTTGTAAACTCTAGGGGCAGTTCTGCTCTGACCTCAAGGGTCGCCATGAGTTGGACCCGACTCATCGGCAATGGGTGGGTACCATTAAATTTTGTGATTTTTTTTAGAAACAAGACTTTATTAGATCAGAATGCTTGGAGTGGGGAAGAGATTTGAAATATTGAATACTGAGCTATTTTTTAATTACTTGATAAAAATTAGATAGTATATCTGTATTATTAGATTTAAGTCCAATATAGAAATTTAAAGAGTCAACATGACAGTTTAAGTAGGCAGAGGAAAATAGAAAAATAGTAACACTTTACACATCTATACAAGGGACATTTTTAAAAGCTGCCGAAATTGGTCAGTGTTGGAAAGGAGGCCATCACCATAATATAACAAAATAACACTATTTTCTTTGCACAAAATAATTAAATTTTATCTAAGAATGATATATACATTTCCACAAAAATAAATTTTATACACATTTATATAACCATAAACATAAATTTTTACAATAAATGTAACCGTAACATTAATAAGGTTTATTATCAGAGTTATACATTTCTTATTTAATTAGCTTAGGTAAAAGATTGGCTGGGTGTTACTCAATATTAGAAAATTTATTAAATATTATCTGAAAATGGATAAAAGACATCAAAATCTGAAATAAATAAGAGTTGTTACACAAGTTCAATATTAGTATATATAGACACCAGGCACACTCATGTGTAAGACATTAGGTGAGAAACTATCAGTGTCAAGTAACTGAAGCCCATAGTCATTAAAATCTGAACTCTTTTGATAGGAAGTTTTTTTTTTAAAGTTGTATTTTTTAAGAATTAGATATGATGTAAAGTGGTACATCGTATAAACAGTAAAGAAAATATTACAGCCGGACTCTTGTTTTCTCTCCTGTGAGTAGTGGTTCGTTTTTAACTTTGGGTCATGTAGGGCTTCCTTTTATGTCGAGGAAATCCGTTACAAAAATAATGCAGGACTAAACAACAAAAAACAAAATGTACTGTAGGAAGGCTTTTTTTGAGGTATCTGAATGAATCATTCTGCAAAATCGCAGTTTCACATTCTGAAACCTGAATTAACACTTAAAAAGAATATTTATACTCTGTAAATGTATTTCAAAATATAGGAAAAAATGAATATATAAAACATCGATGACATACTAAAAAGAATAGTGAATATATACATGAGAAAAGTTCTATATATGTTATATGATGGATATTTTGGAATAGGTAAGTATAAGGCGTACTTAAAACAGCTTTTAGCGATATTCAGAGGACTACTATGCTGTAACTGCAGGGTTTTTTTTTTCCAAGCAGATATTTATGGGGACATTTAGATGTATATAAATACAACTCCTAAATATAAATGAGTGCATACATGTGTGTAAATACAAGTTATGTGCAGATGTGTACATTCATATAAATTTGTATGTTGGTACCTGCATATACAGCATGCCATTGCTTAGAAGCTAAATATAAATAGCTTAAACAGATAATATGTTCCTTAAACACAAGTACTGTTACTGAAGTGCCTGAAGGTCTGATGTCTCCCAGCTTATCTAAATCTGTAGTTTGGGGCCTGTTTGATCAGTAGCTTTCATCTGTCCTTCATTTGAAGTGATTTCATCAAAATCTTGATCCTTTTCTCCACAAGACAAAAGTTAGAGCATTAGAGAGAGATCTGAGAAAAGAAAACTTTGTTTTTCACAGTATTTTCAGTTCTAATCAAAGCCAATGGTATTTGGCATGTTGCCTTTAGTTTACTTTGTAACAACTCTAAGAATAAAAGAATGACAAATTGATTTAGCCAGGGGCCTGATTAGCTGTTTGAAAAGAGAATTGGGCTCCATTACATCTGTTTTAAATGAAGAGCTTATATATCATCTTATGGTTTACAGTTCTCAATCGATAGAATCTTACCTACTTTATGGCAAACTGTCTGAAAGTTCTACTATAGCCTATAGAAAGGTAAATTTAAAGATAAGCAAATATTTATATCACATTATAAATATTACTTAAATGATTTAGCCCATTATCAAACAGCTGAAAAGCTAGAGAACTGAGTTAAAAAATTTTAAATCAGATTGCCTGACCCAAAGACTTTGCCATTTTCTTTGCACAATTCTGGGTGTTTCTATTATAATCTCATTATGTAGTTCACTCAAGCCTGGAGGAGAAAAGTACATCAGGGTCTGATGTAATCAATTTTTCTTGGTAATGGTTATATAAAATGCTTTTTATTAGTTTTCTCTTTTGCTAGTATTTCAATTGAATGTGATAATAATACAGAATTATTTTGCTTCATTTTTGTATAATATGAAAATTACAAAGGCTAATGTATGTTCAAAGTGATTAGTAAAACACTAAAAAAGATATTTCAAATGACTGCCCATTCCTCCTTTTTCTCATGTTTATGTCACCATGCTTTCAATTCAAAGTACTCAAATTAGTGTCCTGGTGTGTTGCATACAGGCTCTCAACTTTTCAAATCAAGTAATAGAGAAATATGTTTGACTTTCTTCAAAAAAAGGTAATTGAAGACAGCACTGCTCAAATACAGTGGCATTGTATTACACTGTCTTAACTCGACGGCACTTGGCTTGTGGCTGGCTAAATTTGTATAGTGTCACAACCTATAAGGCTATTTGAAAATTAATAAAAGTGTTATGTGACTTAATTTAAATTAGTGAAATCTGTATGTGTATGGCAAAAACTTGACAAAAATATACAAGGTCTGCCAATTAAGCTTACAAACTTATCCTAGAAAAAACACTATATACCTCATTGCTGAATATCATTATGGTCACCTTCAAAGCGCTCTTCTTGGGAAGCTGTGTGGCGATACCAGGGACTAGTCCATCTTTCAAAGAAATCTTGGAACTCTTTTTATGGAATGGCCATCAGAATTGTTGACACATTACCCTTGATGTCCTGAATGTCATCAAAACATCTTCCTTTCAAGATGTATTTTATCTTTGGGTAAAGAAAAAGTCATTGGTGCTAGATCAGGTGATTATCTAGGGTATTACAATACAATTATTTGTTTACTGGCTAAAAACTCCATCACAGACAGTGTCATGTGAGCTGGTGCATTGTCCTGATGCAAGAGCCATAGTTGTTGGTGAAAAGTTCACATAATTTTTGTGTAACTTTTACACAAGTCTTTTCAGCACTTCCAAATAGCAAACTTGATTAAAGATTTGTCCAGTTACAACAAATTTGTAATGAACGATTTTTCTGATATTAAAAAAAAATAACAACATCATTTTGTCTCATAATTTAGACTGATGGAACTTTTTTGGCCCTGGAGAATTGGCTGATTTTCATTGTGTATTTTGACACTTTGTTTCAGGGTTATGTTGGCATATCTATGTTTCATCACCAGTGACAACATGGTCCAAAATATCATCTTGCCTCTCTAAAAGGTCTTGCAAACTTTGACTCTCCTTTGCTTTCATTCATTGCTAAGCTCTTTTGGGACCATTTTTGTACACACTTTTTTCATGCCTAGATTTTCAGTTAAGATTTTGCTGTTTCTTTATGAGTGTTTACTTGGTTTGCTATGCTTCTCAGTCAGCTAGCTAATGATTTCAACACATGATTCGACAAATTTTTGCAATGTTTTTGATAATTATGCTTGTTACTGGCCACCCTGACATCTTTTCGTCAGTGGTGATTTCTCTCCCCTCTGAAAAATGTTTAACCCGTTTATACACTGATGTTTTCTTCACGGAATAATCCCCATAAACTTCAACTAACATATCTCTGATTTCACTTACACTCTTGCCAAGATTAACACCCCTGGCCCTGATGCTGCCCTTTCCCATAAATCATAATGAAGGTCCACTCTTCGGACACGAATGGATTGGACTTGGAGGTGCAGAGTGAGCATATACTGGATGCACTTTATGGTTCTATACATCTATAGGATATCATCCTGCTAACCTCTGGCTGGAGGAAGAAGATTGAGTGGAGAGGAGGGAAAAGGAGACTGTTGGGAGGATGAGACATGTATGGAGCAGAGAGGAATAGTGTGCTGTCACCAGACAGGGAGAACAGTGGGAGCTGCGTAGAGGTGGGTATGTAAATTTGTACATTTTCACTCAATAATATTAAAAAAAAATTAAAAAAAGAAACTTAATGTTTCTTTATTGCTCTAATTCAAACCCCAACATACTTGTGATGGCACACAAAAACACACACAACAGCAATAATAAGAGCTACTCAGTAAGACACCATCACATGTTGACATGAACATAGCTGTGAGATACTATATAATAAGATTATGAAACTCTACTGACTTATGTGTTGAGTGCTGCTAATGTGAGCACACAGAGAACATGAACTTAATTGTCAGACCTCATGTGTATATAAATCATGTATCAGAATTTGAGAATTACAAAAACTTTTAATATTCTTGTAATATAATAATTACTAATAAAAACAAAAGCATCTTCATATGTACTGTCTCATTAAACCTATTCAAACTCATCTAAAACACAGAGAAGTAAACTAAAAAGAAAACCCAATTCTTTTTTTTTTTTTTTTTTATTTAACATGACTGAGTGAAAATGTACATTGACTTATAAATTTACATGCCCACCTATATGCAGCTTCCACTGCTCTCCCTGCCGGTGACTGCACATTATTCCTCTCTGCTCCATACCTGTCTCATCCTCCCAACAGCCTCCTTTCCCCTCCTCTCTGTCCACTCCCCTTCCTCCAGCCACAGGTCAGCAAGATGATATCCTATAGATGTATAAAGCCATAAAGTGCTTCCAATATATGGTCACTCTGCATTGCCAAGTCCAATCCATTCCTGTCCAAAGAGTGAACCTTTGTAATAATTTATGGGAAAGGGCAGCATCAGGGCCAGGGGCCTTGCTCTCAGAGGAACGCCAAAACCGCTGGACCATCAATCGGGGTTTTTTAGTGGAGATCTCAGGATGCACACCTTTTTATTTTTGTGTTGCCGGTGAAACTCAACTTAGTGAGCTCCATCGTGGCTATCATTGGTAGTGGCCAGGCACCATCCGGTTCTTCCGGTCCCAAGTCGATGTAGGCACCCACTCTTGTGGGTCTCTCTGTCTTCTCGGTTGTCTTTACTGCATGTCATTTTGGTCCTTGGTGAGGATCCGTTCCTGCTGAGTTCGGGCCATCTCCTGTGTCCTCGGATGACAACTTGGCAGCTTTTAAAACCCCAGACGCCACTTACCAATGTGGGGTGCAGAGAGCTCTCTTAGCAAAACACTAGTTGTGCCAATTGGCCTGGAATTTGCCTAAGAGGATGGTCCCCTGACTCCTGCCCCAGCTACTCTATCCTTGCAATATTGAGTTAAGATGGAAGGACTACTCAAGTTATGCTGAAATCCACTTAATGTTGTTCTTGTTTCTAATGTGTGCTATCACGGATTTCTCCCAACTAGATTTCTAGTAACTATCTAAACTAAACCTTTCCCCCCTCACCCTGCCTCCCTCCCCTCCCTTGCAGCTGTGAAAGAGTCTTTTTTTCTATACACAAGTCTGTTTTTGAGATCTTATCGTAGAGGTCTCATACAGTATTTGTCCCTTTGTCGCTGACTACTTCCACTCAACAAAATGTCTTCCAGTTGAAACCAGGTTAGGAGATGTTTCCTGGAATCATTGTTATTCTTTATCATTGCGTAGTGCTCCATTGAGTATATGTACCATAGTTTACCTATCCATTCTTCTGTTGTTGGTCATCTGGGTTGGTTCCATCTTTTTGCTACCGTGGACTGTGCTGCAGTAAACATTCTGGTGCATGTGTCCGTTGGTGGGAAAGGCGTTGATTCTGTAGGATATATTCCAAGTAGTGGAATTACTGGGTCAAATGATATATCGATATCCATTTTTTTAAGGAAGCGCCAGATTGCCTTTCAAAGAGGCTGGACAATTTTGTAACCCCACCAACAGTGTAGGAGGGTTCCACTTTCTCCACAGTCTCACCAGCATTTGTTGTTTTGTGTTTTCTGGATCATGGCCAATCTTGTTGGGGTGAGATGGTATCTCATTGTTGTCTTGATTTGAATTTCTTTAATAACTAAAGATCGTGAACATGTCCGTATGTGTTTTTTGGCTGCCTGGATCTCCTCTTTAGTGAAGTGTCTGTCCATCTCCTTTGCCCATCACTTAATTGGATGGTTTATCTTCTTCTTATTGATATTTTGTAGTATCTTATAGATTATGGAGATCAGGGGTCGGTCTGACATAGAGTTGCCAAATATTTTTTCCCATTCTGTGGGTGTTCTTTTAATTCTATTAATAAAGTCGTTGGATGAGCAAAAGTGTTTGATTCTTAATAGTTCCCATTTATCTATTTTCTCTTCTGTTGATTGAGGTTTCTTTGACAGATTTTGGAGTCTCTCCTTATTGTGTATTAAAACTTCCATTGTTGTTCCTACCTTTTCTTCGATGAGCTTTATCGTTTTAGGTTTGATATTTAGGTCTTTTATCCAGTTGGAGTCGGTTATTGTATAAGGTGTAAGATATGGATCGTGATTCAGTTTATTGCAGATGGATAACAAATTTTGCCAGCACCATTTCTTCAAGATACTGTTTTTACCCTAGTTTAATGTCTTAGGGCCTTTGTCGAATATCAACTGTTCATAGGCAGATGGTGTCATCTCTAGGGTCTCAGTTCTGTTCCATTGATCGATCTGTCTGTTCTTGTACCAGTACCAGGCGGTTCTGACCACTGTGGCAGTGTAGTATGTTCTAAGGTAGGATAATGAGAGGCCTCCCAGTGTGTTCTTCTTCTTTAGTAGTACCTTACTTATCTGGGGCTTCTTCCCTTTCCAAACAAAATTGGTAATTTGTATCTCCATTTCATTGAAAAATGATGCTGGAAATTGTATTGGGATTGCATTATATAATTAAATTGCTTTGGGTAAAATAGAAATTTCCATAATGTTAAGTCTTCCTATCCACGAGCAGGGTAGGTTTTTCCATTTATCTGAGTCTCTCTTAGATTCTTGTAGTAAGGGCTTGTAGTTCTCTTTGTAAAGGTCTGTAGTTTCTCTGGTTAGATTAATTCCTAGGTATTTTATCTTCTTAGGGGCTATTGTAAATGGTATTGATTTGATAATTTCCTCCTTAACAATCTCATTGTTGGTATAAAGGAATTCTACTGATTTACTTATGTTTATCTTGTATCCTGAGACTTTGCTGAACTCTTCTATCAGTTTGAGTAGCTTACTTATAGATTCCTTGGGGTTCTCTGCATATACAATCATATGGTCTGTGAACAGGGAGATTTGAACTTCCTCTTTGCTGATGCAGATGCCCTTTATTACTTCATCTTGTCTAATTGCTCTGGCTAGAACTTCTAGCACAATGTTGAATAGGAGAGGTGAGAGTGGGCATCCTTGTCTAGTTCCTGATCTCAAGGTAAAGTCTTTCAGTCTCTCTCCATTCAGGATGACGTGGGCAATTGGCTTTGTATAAATGGCCCTTATTGTGTTGAACAATTTGCCGTCTATGCCCATTTTGCTAAGAGTTTTTAGCATGAATTGTTGTTGGACTCTATCAAACGCCTTTTCGGCATCAATGGACAAACTCAGGTGATTTTTGTCATTTGTGTTATTTATGTGGTTAATCACATTAATTGTTTTTCTGATGTTGAACCAGCCTTGCATCCCTGGTATGAATTCCACTTGATCATGATGGATTATTTTCTTGATATGTTATTGTATTCTGCTGGCAAGAATTTTGTTGAAGATTTTTGCATCTAGGTTCATGAGTCATATTGCTCTGTAGTTCTCTGTCTTTGTTGGATCTTTCCCTGGCTTAGGTATCAGGGTTATGCTGGCTTCATAGAATGAGTTTGGGAGTACTCCATCCCTTTCTATGCTGTGAAATAGTCTCCATAGTATTGGGGATAACTCTTCTCTAAATGCTTAGTAGAATTCAGCCGTGAAGCCATCTGGGCCCGGACTTTTTTTTTGGTTGGCAGTGCTTTGATGATCTTTTCAATCTCTTCCTTTGTGATGGGTTTATTAAATTGTTCTGCTTCACGTTGTGATAATTTGGGTAGGTGGTATGAGTCAAGGAATTGGTCCATTTCCCCTAGGTTTTCAAATTTGTTAGAGTACAGTCTTTCATAGTATTCTGTTATGATATTTTTGATTTCTGTTGCATCTGTGGTGACAACTCCCCTCTCATTTCTAATTTGGGTTATTTGTTTCCTTTCCTGCTTTTCTCTAGTAAGTTTAGCCAGTGGTTTGTCAATTTTGTTCATCTTTTCAAAAAACCAGCTTTTGGTCTTTTCAATTTTTTTCAATTGTTCTTCTGTTCTCTAATTCATTTAGCTCTGCTCTAATCTTTATGATCTCATTTCTTCTTTTGCCCGAGGGGTTCCTCTGTTGTTCTCTTTCTACTTGTTTAAGCTGTAGAGTTAGTTCCTTGATTTGGTTTCTTTCTTCCTTCCAGATGTGTGCATTTATGGAGATAAACAGACCTCTGAGCAGTGCTTTGGCTGTATCCCATAGGTTCTGGTAGGAAGTGTTTTCGTTCTCATTGGAATCCATGAATTTCTTTAATTCATCCTTTATTTCCTCTATAACCCATTTTTTTTTTTGAACAAGGTGTTGTTCAGTTTCCAAGAGTTCTACCCTCTATCTATGTTTTTTCTGCTGTTGATTTCAACTTTTATGGCTTTATGATTTGAGAAGATGCTTTGCAGTAATTCAATGGTATGGATTTTGTTGAGCATTGCATTATGGCCTATCATGTGGTCAATTCTGGAGAATGTTCCTTGTGCCCTGGAGAAGATGGTGTAGTTGTCTGCTGATGGGTGGAAAGCTCTGTATATATCAATGAGGTTTAGTTGGTTAATTGTGGCAATGTGGTCTTCTGTATCTTTACTGAGCTTTTTTATAGACGATCTGTCTAGTAATGAGAGTGGAGTGTTAAAGTCTCCCACCATTATTGTGGAGTCATCTAACTCTGTTTTGGGCATAGTCAGTGTTTATTCGACATATTTAGGTGCTCCGAAATTAGGTGCATAAATATTTACTATAGTTAAGTCTTGCTTGTGTACTGAACCTTGCAGCAATAAATAGGGTCCATCTTTGTCCACGATGGTGGATTTGACATTAAAATTGATTTTGTCTGAGATTAGAATTGGCACCCCTGCTCTTCTTTGTTCATTGTTAGCTTGATATATATTCTTCCATCCTTTAATTTTCAGTTTATTCCTGTCTTTAGGTCTCAAGTGAGTTTCTTGTAGACAACATATGGATGGGTAGTGTCTTTTGATCCAAGATGACACTCGGTGTCTCTTTACTGGAGCATTCAGTCCATGCACATTCAATGTAATTATTGATAGTTATGTGTTCACTGCTGCCATTGTGATATGTTTATTTTTATGTTGATGTTTTCTCTGTTGTTCTTATTAGTCTGTTCTGGGACACTCTTTTTTGTGAGTTGATCTTTCGCCTTTTTCAGAGCTGGTTTCATAGTTGTTGAGACTCGTGTGTTAGATTTCTTGAAATGGTATGATACGTCTTTGTTGTGCTTTACAACTGCCCCTATGAACTCCCTTAATAAACTATTTATAAACCCAATTTTAATGACTACCTGTCTTTTCATCTTCCTCTCCATCTGGAAGGACTGTAACGACTGTAGTACATCCCTCTTTTTAGTATGATGACACCATAGTTTTCATGATGATCACTGGATTGCTTCTTTCCAAATCAAAGCTGTGATTTACTTTGGAGCCTTCCCTAAATGAGTAGAGTATTGAGTAGGGTGTCGTTCTAAAATACAAAGCTAGTGGTTTTGTTCTTCTAAGCCAAAGCCAAGAACTTCCTTCAGTATTTCTTGTAGTTTGTGTTTGGTTTTTACAAAGTCTCTGAGTTTCTGTTTATCTGGGAATGTCTTAATTTCATTTTCGTATTTGAAAGATAGTTTTGCAGGATATGTAATTCTTGGTTGGAAGTTCTTCTCCTTCAAGACTTTGAATGTATCGTGCCACTGTCTCCATGCCAGCCTGGTTTCTGCTGAGAAATCTGACGAAAGCCTACAGGGTTTCCCTCTGAATGTTAGCTTTGCCTTTAGTCTTGCTGCCTTTAAGAGTTGCTGCTTATGTTTCATTTTGTTAAGCTTCATTAGAATATGTCTTAGAGTCTTTCTTTTGAGATCTATATTGGGTGGCGTACGATATGCATCTGAGATGTCTATATTCTCTTCCTTCTTGATTTCTGGGAAATTTTCTGTCAGCAGCTCAGCAACAATACTCTCTGTGATCTCAGATGTCTCACCCTATTCAGGGACTCCAATTAATTGAAGGTTGTTCCTCTTAATAGAGTCCCACATGCTTCTTAATGTTTCTTCATTTTTCTTGTTTCTTTTTTCTGATTTCTGCTCATAGACGCTGGCATCAGTAGCTCTGTCTTCCAAGTCAGAAATTCTTTTTTCTATTTGTTCCATTCTGTTTTCTTAGCTTGCATGGAAGTTTCTATTTCTTTGATTTTGTTCTTGATCTGTTGGATTTCAGAGTACTGGTGTTCCATCAGATCGAACAACTTGCTTAATTTTTCATTTTGTTCTGCTGCATTTTGTATAAGGTCTAGAAGGGCTCTGTATATAATCAATTTGTATTCACTTCCTGATGCTTTCATAAAAGTTTCTTCATCTGGAAAAATCCTTGGTTGCTTTGTTTGGGAGCCTTCTGAAGCCATGAGTGATTGCTTATATGCCACAATTGTCTGCTGCTTTGGGGTCCCATGTGAGTATATAGAGGCTGGAAGAGGTACTATGAGGATAGATTGCAAATGTTTTTCTAGGCTATCTTCAAATGTAAAGGAAAAGGTATCTGACCAGTTCACAAGTCAGTTAGGTTTTCAGGTTTATAGGTCCCTCTTCTCATCTGACAAAATAAGCGTCACTATATCCAACCCCAGATGATAACAAACTGGTTCAGAATACAGCAATGCTACTGCCTTGTTGGCCTCTGCTGACAGGGCCTAACCTTAGCCAACACTGCGTTGAGTACTGGTTTTGTGATAGAAAAGTGCTCTCCTGTGAGCAGGCTCTGGCTCCCAAGCTAAGAATTAGGTCCTGCTGCGGCCACCGTATCCAAGATGGCGTCCTCCACACAGGCAGCAGACAGAGGGGCTAAAGGCGCCGAGAGGTAGTGATTCCTCTGCTTCTGTTGCAGGGCCCCCAACGTAGGCAGCACTGTGCAAAATCACTACTTTTCTGTCAGAGAAGCACTGTCCCGTTTGCAGGCGCTGGCTCCTAGGCTAAGAACGAGGTCCCGCTAAAATGTCGGTACCAACATGGCGTCCCGCACACTGACCACGAAGCTCTGCATAAACTCCGCTGAGGCAGCTACCAAACGAAAGGCTCAAAATGGCTAGATTAACAGAGTCCTGAGTCTGGCTCTCAGAATATGGGAATTTTGCCTACCAATCCCCCCAGCACCGCTTCTGAGTCCAGCCACCAGGCAAGACCCAGCTCCACCCGCCAGCCGAGACAGGAAAAAAAAAGTCAAAATGGTGCGTTTACCTTCCCTCCGTGAGAGCCGGGGCTAGCCAGGAGGGAGAGTCAGTGAAAGAGAGGAGGTTTTTTGCTGACTGCTATGAAGTCCCAATTAACAGCTCTGTGCTGTGTCCTGAGGCTGATTAGGTGATCAGAAGGCTCTGTTTGATTGTCAGTTCAGATCTTGGTTTCCAGAGGGATATAAGGAGACGTGTGCTTAGTCCGCCATCTTGACTCTGCCTGAAAACCCAATTCTTGAAGCTCCACAGCCAAGTATAGTCTGGAAAACTTTACATCACATCTTGTCCTGGTTTTCTAACTTCCTAAATCTGTCACCTGCAAAAAAAAAATACTGTTGCTGTTAGGTTGATGCCAACTCACAACAACCCTAAAAGATGAAGTAGAACTGACTTATACTACTGTAGAATTTACAAGGAAGAGCTGCTGGATTGAAACTGCTGAACTTTTGGTTAGCAGCCAAGTTTTTAACAGCTGGGTCACCAAGCCTTCATACGTGACCTTGATAAATATAAATCGGAGCTTCAGTATCTCAGCAGTAAGAATGGAAATGATACCGATTTCACAATATTTGCCCAAGTGAGGTAATTCAATGATTAGCAAGAAGTCTTTTGTAAATAATGAAGTGGAATGCAATTATTATTATTATTATTTTGGCTTTGACAAAGGAAGGTTTATTCTTACACAGTCCAGTGAACCCTAAGTCTAAACTGAGGATCTCCGTTCCAGGAGAAGGTGTTCCCCCTTGTTGGCTCTGGAGGAAAATCCGGTAATGCAATTATTTTTTAATTGTGATTAAGTGAAAGCATACAATCCAAATTCATTTTGCATGCCTGCCTGTCTGCAGCTCCCTCTGCTCTCCTCACCCTGAAAAATCACTCTCCTCCTATTCACTCTATACTTATCATATCCTTTTAACAAGCTCCTGTTCCCTCCTCTGTACCCTCTTCTCTCCTATCCAGAAAGACACTGGTGAGATAATATCCTATAAATGTATAGAGCCATAAAGTACACATGCAATATGATCACATTGTGTCCCCGAGTCTAGTCTATTTTTGTCCAAAGGGTTGACCTCAGCAGTGTTTTCTGGACAGGGGCAGCAGAAAGTCTAGAGGCCATGTTCCCAGGGGAACTCCCAGGCTGTCGGACCATCATTTATGGTATTTTGTTAGGGTTCTTAAGCTGCATCACTCTTTTACTCATGTTACACAGGGACTCAGCATTGTGTGCCCCATCATAGCTATTTTTGGTGGCTGCCTGGTGTCATCTGGTTCTTCTCTAACGTGATATGTCTCCCATTCACACAGATCCTTCTAGCTGCTGAGTTCTTTTTTCCTTTTCTCTTTGTTGTTCGCAAGGATCATCTGTCCCGAATGAGGTGGGACAGTTTGGTGTACCTCAGATGGCAGCTTGATAGCTTTTAAGACCCCAGTTGCCACTCACCAACATGACAATAGAGTAGTTATGGCAATTTGTCTTGATGACCCCGAGAGTATGATTCCCAGACAGTCTCCTGTTACTCTATCATTGTGGTATTGAGTTGAGATCAGAAGAGATTTCAGTTAAGTTGACCTACCTTCTACCATGTGCTGTCACTGCCTTTACCTAACCAAATTCCTATCAAGTATCTATCTCATCTATGCCTAACCCTCTCCCCCACTCCACATCTTTGTAGCTGTTGAAGTCTTTTCTTTTGTATCTAAGTCTTTTTTTAAGTCCTTATCGCATGGGTCTCATACAACATTTGTCTTTTTCGCTGCTGACCGATTTCACTCAGCGTAATGTCTTCCAGTTGAAACTAGGTTATGAGATGCTGCTTAAAATCATCATTGTTCTTCTTCTTCTTTTTTTAATTGTGATTGGGTGAAAGCAGTATACAATCCAAGTTAAACTGGCATGCCCGCCTATCTGCAGTTCCCTCTGGTCTCCTTGCCCAGTGACAGCACACTCTTCTTCTCTGTTCTATATATGTTGTATCCTCTTAACAATCTGCTGTCCCCTCCTCTCTACTCTCTCCACTCACTTCTAGTAAGAGGCCAGGAGGATGGCATCATGTAGATACATGAAACCATGAAGTGGCCACACCACATGGTCACTTTTGTCCCTGAATCCAATCCATTCCTGCCTAAGGTGTTGTCTGCACTAATGATCTGTGATAAAAGGTTGCATCAGGTCTAGGGGCCATGCTGACAGGGGAAAACCCAGGCCTTTAGACCATTAGTTGTGGTCTTTTAGTGGAGTTCTTAAAGTGCACCCCTTTTTTTTATCATGTTGCCCCATCACCTCTGTCATTGGTGGTGGCTGGGCGCCATCTGGTTCTTCTGATCACATATTGATATAGTCATCCATTCACATGGGTCTTTCTGTCTTCTGGGCTCTTTTTCCTTCATGTCATTGTTGTCCTTTATGATCACCTATTCCTGTTGAGTTGGGACCATTTGGTGCACCTCAGATGGCAGCTTGCTAGATTTTAAGAACCCAGACACCACTCACCAATATGGTGTGCAGGAGACTCCCTTTGCGATAGGCTAGTTATGTCAGTTGACCTCGATGTCCCCTGAAAGTATGTTCCCTAGATCCCTGCAACTGCTATTCTATCCTTGCAATATTGTGTTAAAATTGGAAAAGTTTTCAGGCTATGTCAAAGTCCGGTTAAACAGATCTTTCTAAAATGTGCTGTCACTAGTTTTACCAACCAAATTTCTATCAACTGTCTAATCTATAACCAACCCTTTCCTTCCCTCACACCTCTCCCTTCAGCCATCAAAGAATCTTTTCTTCTCTACATGAGTTTGTTTTTAACTCCTTATGGTAGGGATCTCATACAATATTCGTCCTTGTACCGCTGACTGATTTTGTGCAGCATAATGTCTTCTAGTTGAAACCAGGTTATGAGATGCTTCCTAAAATCATCAGTGTTCTTTATAATTTCTTAGTGTTCCACTGAGTATATGTACCATAGTTTGCTTATCCATTTGTCTGTTGTTGGGCACCTGGGTTGATTCCAACCTTTTGCTATTGTGGACTGTGTTGCAATAAACATTTGTGTGCATATGTGTGACTGCCCTTCATTCTGTAGGATATATTTCAAGCAGTGGCACTTGGTTACTGGATCAAATGGTGTATCTATTTTCATATTTTTAAGGAAGCATCAGATTGTTTCCAAAGAGGTTGTGCCATTTTGCAATCCTACCAGCAGCATAGGAGAGTTCCAATCTCTCCATAGCCTCTCCAGCATTTGTTGTTTTGTGTTTTTTGGATCATGGCCAACCTTGTTGGGGTGAGATGATATCTCACAGTAATTTGATTTGGAGTGCTTTAATAACTAATGATCATGAGCATTTCCACATGTGTCTTTTTGCTGCCTGGATATCCTCGTTAGTGAAGTATCTGTTCATCTCCTCTGCACAATGCTTAAATAGGTTATTTATTCCTTTCTTGTTGATATTTTGCAGTACCTTGTAGATTATGGAGGTCAGATGTTGGTCTGATATATAGTTGCAAAATATTTTTTTCCTGTTCTATAGGTGGTCTTTTAAATCTTTTGATAAACTCTTTGGATTAGCAAAAGTGTTTGATTCTCAGTCGTTTCGATTTATCTATTTTCTCTTCTGTTGATCGTGCTTTGTTTAACAGATTTTGAAGTTGTGTACTAAGACTTCCGGTATTGATCCTATTTTTTCTTGTATGATTTTTATTGTTTTAGGTTTGATATTTAGGTCTTTTATCCAGTTTGAGTTGGTTTTTGTGTATGGTATGAGATATAGATTTTGTTTCAAAGTTTTGCAGATGGATATCCAATTTTGCAGGCATTGTTTATTAAAGAGACTGTTTTCCCCTCAATTTACAACCTTAGGGCCTTTGTCAAATATCAACTGTTCGTGTGAGGACTGTAGTATCTATGAGATCTCAACTCTGATCTATTGGTCTATATGTCTCTTTTTGTATCTGTACTAGGCTGTTTTGACTACTGTAGCAGTGTAATAGGTTCTAAAGTCAGATAGTGAGAGGCCTCCTAGTGTGTTCTTCTTCTTCAGCAGTGTTTTACTATCTGGGGTTTCTTTCCTTTCCAAGCAAAGTTTGTGATTTGTTTCCATCTCATTAAAAAATGTAACTGGAATTTGTATTGGGATTGTATTGTATAAGTAGATGGGGTCAGTTCTACCTGGCCCCTAGGGTCACCATGACACTCGGCTGGCTTGGCAGACATTTTCACAATCTTAAGTCTTCCTATTCACGAGCAGGGTAGGCTTCTCCATTTATGTAAGTGGGTTTAATCTTTTGATGTGTGGTGTGCACATATATCACCAGAGTGTCTGGAGTCACTTTCTGACCATCAGGTCTTATAACATTACCAACAGTGAATTTTCTGTCAAACAGCTGGCAAAGAAATTCTGTTTGTAGTACAGAGTGGCAAATGGCAGAGGAATTAATTTTGCCCTATACTAAGAATAACTACTACTCTCTGATGTTGCTTCTTGATGGGATGAAAAAGAAAGCATTTTTCAGATCCATAGCTGAATATCATGTACCAGAGTCTGTGTTGATGGGTTCTAGAAAAGACACTGCATCAAGTTAGAAGTGCAAATTGAAACTTTGAGACACATTTTTTTTTTTTTTTTTTTTAGTTCAAGTTAGTTACTCATCTTCTGACATGACTATCTGCTTTTTGCAGATGTTTTCCTGACACAATAAAAGAAAACATGATGGCTACTACCAACACTGCATTTTTCTCAGTTTTTTGAGGGTAGACCTATCTTAATCTCTGTCATCCCACCTTGGATACAATATTTCTCCTGCCATGTTAGCTTGGCTGGGGAAAGATGTTTCAAGGACTTCTGCTTTGCCTTTCCCTCAAGAATAGATGTTCCTGGGCAGATCAGGGAAATCAGTGTTTATGATCTGCCAGTTACTGTTGTTGTCCAAATTATGTATTCAGAGATAAGTGCAAAGCAAAGGTTGAGACTATAAATTCAATGACTCACTGTGGAACACTTTGAATCAGGAGCAATTTATCACATTATTTCTGTACAATACCACTGTAGCAAAGAACTATACGGGGTCTCTTGACACAATGTGCTTCTGGATTCTATTTCCACAAGATCTTTGAAAAAATGCCTTTATTTGATACATAGTTACCCTAACAAATGTTCACAGATCTTCTTGGGAAATAGCTAATGTTTATATTTGCTGTAACATGATAAGATCCTTCCTCAAGTGGACACAGCCTTTTTCTTGGAAATTCTTGATGATTTTCATTTTACTCCTTCAAAATCTCTTCAACATAGAGAGTCCATTAAGCATTAAATATCAGTTGCCACCTAGTTGATTCTGACCCATGGTGACCTCCTGTGTTGCAGATTTAGAACCAGGTTCCACAGGATTTTTAAGGTGTGAGCTTTTTAAAAAAATAATAATTCTTTCATTCTGTTGAGAATATACACAGCAGTAGAAATAGCAATTAAATATTTTCTACATATACATTTCACTGAATTGTACAAATATCCTCATCCTCTTTTTTGAGTTTTCTCTCCCCAACTAGCATAAACTCACTTCTCCCTACTTCCTATCTAATCATTTGAAATACTGTTGTCAGTTTGATCCCACGTAGAGATAGATCTTAAAAGAGCATAATGCTCAAGACAGATATTCTTTATTAGTCCAGCTAAACTATCTCTTTAAGAAGACCTCATGGGATATTTTTGCTTACCAAAATGAAGCTATTCAGTTTCTATTTTCCACAGTAAACTTATAATTTAAAGATTTCAGTCTCATTTCAAATGTCAACACAATTCATTTGGTAAAATTCATGTCTTTGGTGTTCTGTGAATATTAGGTTTTGTTACCACAATAGGTAGGTTAGTTCTTTTTTTCTTTTCTCTACCATGCTTATTAGTACTTTTCATATGGTATTTGTTTTGTCTATTTTACTAAAAATAGGATTTTAGAATACATTTGTATTTTCTCTATGGCATTTAGTAAAACATAGGAAATTAATTTTTATTTTTTTGGTATTAGTACTTAATATGATTTGATTGAAATAATTCTATCAAGATTTTATTTGTTAATATTGTGTTTGGGGGAAAAGTTTACACAACAACATGAATTTCACTTTTGGTAATTTCCACACAAATTGGTCAGTTACATTAATTACTTTTTTCACATTGTGTCAATATTATCATGAATTATGTTCTGGTTGTTATGTTTACAGTACTCTAGAATCTTTTTTCCCTTATCTTCTCATCTTTACTTTGGAATAAGTATTGATCTTTAAGACTCATGCAGAATTAATTTTAGTACAGCAATGATTTAACGGATAACATCCTTTATTTTAAGTGTCGCTCTCTTTTTCTGTTAAAAGCTGATCTCCAAGGGTAGTTTAGGTTCATGGTTTGAAGAGCGTCTCAATTATTGTCTCAGGGAGTGATATGGTCTCACTGGTCCAATTAATTTAGTCATTTTCATGAATTTGAGTTTTGGTCTCAATTTTTCTCTCAGGATTATTTACTGTGGCCTAGGTAAGAATGATCAGTGATCATAATCAGGTACCATTTATAACAGAGCAGTTAGGATTATGACTCTTACAGGCTATCTATCAACCTAGTAGCCTTGTTTCTTCTCTGTCGCTTTGGTTACCTTCTCACTCTTTTACTGCTGGCAAGTTAGTATCGATACTTGTATTTCACATGGCCACTCTCAAGCTTTTAAGACCCAGGAAGCTAATCACTTCACTAGCATGAAAAGCATGAACTCTGTGAACTACATTATTCCAGTTGATTGAATTACCCCATAAAACTAAGGTCTTAAGCCTTCAAACCTGGAATACCAACTTCATGAGATGTTTGATTGTGCCTAAAAAGTATCTGTAATGATGTCTTCTGTGAACATATGTGTTGGCACATACATATTTGTATTTAAACATACATATTGATACTTTTATCTGTGCACACATATATACACTCATACCTAACCATATGTCTATAAACATACACACGCATAGGAGACCATGCACTCATTACATGGTCATTGTTAGTGGTGATGCCACGTTGTATTTGTGCCGGGAGCCAGTCCCAACACTTTTCAGGGTCCTGCACAGAGGGAGGGAGAGGCGTGGCGGGAAATGAATAAAGCCCGAGACTAGTGTCTCTTTTCATGTTAGCTATTAAGACATTTAAACAATGGTTAGAGACAGTGGTCTTCTTCTCTTGTTGATTATTAGGGTCTTCTCTGTTAGTTTGTAAAGAGCAAACACTTCGTCATTCCTTTTCATGTTAACCATTAGGATCCTCTAAAGGATGGTCTGAGACAGGCATATTTGTGATTTATAATTAACAGCTGGAGCGAAACTAATCTTAGACTTCTATTAACTCTACCTAAGCAGGAAGAGAAGACAAACCCATCTTAAAGGTTATACAGTCTCTATTTGTTCCTTCTCTGCTCTTCCTTATCTCTTCCTGCAAGGACAATGGGTGTCCACAGTCCTTTATTCTAAGTTTCTTTTAAACTACTCTAAGAAAGGCATTTCTTTAGTATTTGTCTGTTTGCCAATACCAAATGTAATACACTTGGGAATCTAGTTATTTTCCTGAAGATGTTTGCTATCTAAGAGCTGAGAAAGAGAGGAAGGGCAGTTGTCTCTGGAAAGCCCTCAGGGCCTTCTTGCAAGCTTGCTTATCTCATGTGAAGGGAGGGGTGAGCAGCTGGGAGAAGTCAGCAGGGGTTGGGCCGGCGGCCTGGCTGCTCTCAAGCTGGCTGTGTTAGAAATCATTCCTCTGAGCTCTTTTCCCCGGAAATTCCTGTACAGGTTTTCCCAATATTGTTTCATAAACCAAGGGGATAGTAAAGGGCCCCTCTCAGAAGGCATCTCCCCTGATCCTTGTGCCAGGAGAGGAGGGGGTATCTTTTTGAAGAAAATTTAATTAGGAAGCCAAATAACATCAAGGGCAGTAGGCTAGAAAACATGTCACAGGCGAGATGCTTCAGCCCGTCATTTACAGGGGTTCGTGACTTTGTCTACAAGGCTGATGGCGGACCTCTGCAATATTTGTCAATTTCTTGAGACCATACATCCTTTACTCCTGAGCTCTTCTTGGTGACAACATTAATTTTGGTCACATTGTACTCATAGTACCCATATACAGCTGCTTTTTGCATCACCAAAAGTAACAAGAACTTACAGTCGTCTTTTCCTAGTAATTATCATGAAAAACTGATCTTGTATATTATTTATTGTCTTCTTATAAAAGAGATATAATACAGTACTCTTCCTTATATTCTTGACTTATTTCACTCAACATTATATACTCCAGTGTTTTGGGCATCTATTACTAGTCTATCAGAAATGCCACAAGTGGATGGCTTTAATAAAGAGAAATCTATTTCCTCACAGAAAAGTAGGCTAAAAGTCCAAACTCAGGAGTCAGCTCCAGAGGAAGGCTTTCTCTGTTGTCTCTGGAGGGAGGTTCTTGTCATTAATCCTGTGCTGAAATGGCAGCTTCTGAGGCACAGAACCCTGAGTCATAAGGACATGCCCTACTCGTGGGTGCTTCTTTCCTGGAGATACGAGGTGTCCAGCTCTCTGCTAGCTTCCTTTTCCTTTTATCTCCTAAGAGATTACCTTAAGACATAATAAATCAGAGTCCTGCCTTGCCAACACAACTGCTGCCCATCTTCCCTTACCAACATCATACTGGCAGTATTTACAACATACTGGAAAATCACACAATACCAGGAATCATGGCCCAGACAAATTGATATACATTTGGGGATGACAGAAGCCAATCTATGAGGTTCAGTTCCTTTGACTAATCCTTTTTCTTTATTGTTACATAGTATTTCATTGGATGTATGTTTCACATTTTGTTTATCCATTCATCCACTGATAAACACTTTGGTTGTTTCTTTTTTTTTTTTTTTTTTGCTATTGTGATTAATGCTTCACTGAACTTAAAAGTGCTTATCTGTTTAGTCACTACTTTTAATTCCCTAGGGTATATTCCCTAGCAGCAAGATTGCTGGATTGTGATTTAGTTCTAACTCTGTTTTTTGACAAAGTATCATATCATTTTCCACAGCTGGTTGTACCACTTTACATACACACCAGAAATGGAAAAGTGTTCCAGTCTCCCCACCTCCTCAGCAACATTTGTTGTTATTGTTACCACAACCCTAAGTAAAGTTGAAGTCACCGGCCACAAATAGCCAGTCTTTGAGACAGGGGTGAGATGGGAAGCAAGAGGTTTTATTATTCACTGTATACAAGGCATAGAGGGGATAGGTTTTTCACGGTCTTCCTCTCTGAACTGCTGGGCAGCAAGAATTTTTATACTAATTAGAAAAAGAGGAGCTGTATGTATTCATTAAGTTCCTGTGAAATAGCATGCATACTTAAAGGAACCAGGCTGAGACTTAACACAGAAACTAGAGTTGGACTCTTCTAAATTAAGTCAGCTATATAATATAGTGACATACGTCTGGTGTTTTAGTTCCTCAGCATGAGCTATTTTGTTCCTAGGCAGGACTCATTGTTGGATGGAGTCATTTAGGGATCACCCAAGTCTCTTGTTGGCAAAGATCTGGACAGCTGACCTTAAAAGTAACTACAAATAGGAAGACAAGAGGGAAGTTGGATGAGGGTCTCATCCTTCACGGATTTTTAATCAAGAGATTGTTATCAGTTGCTTTTTACAGTCCTAGGAGGGCACTGACTAATTTCAAATCTTTTTGTTGAAAATTAAAGTTTACCTATCCATTCTTCTGTTGTTGGGCATCTTTTTGCTATCATGGCCTGTGCTGTGATAAACATTCTTGTGCATGTGTCCGTTGATGTGAAAGGCCTTCATTCTGTAAGATATATTCCAAGTAGTGGAATTTCTGGGTCAAATGGTATATCGATATCCATTTTTTTTAAGGAAGCACCAGATAGCTTTCCAAATAGGCTGGACCATTTTGTACTTTATGGTTCTATGCATCTATAGGATATCATCCTGCTGATCTCTGGCTGGAAGAAGGAGAGTGGGGGAGAGAAGGGGAAAGGAGACTGTTGGGAGGATGAGACATGTGTGGAGCAGAGAGGAATAGCGTGCTGTCACCGGGCAGGGAGAAGAGCAGTGGAAGCTGCATTTAGGTGGGCATGTAAATTTATACAGGAATGTACATTTTCACTCAGTCTTAATAAAAAAAAAGAAAGTAAAGTTAAAAAAAACAAACATAAAGCTAGTATGCTGTGCAAAGGGGAAAGTATAATTCTTCTTACATGTGACGTCATTATGTTTTTGTTTTGCTTTTTAATTAATGTCATTTTCATTGGAGGTGAGATGACATCTCATTTTAATTTTGATTTGGATATCTCAATAGCTAATGAATGAGGTCCTGCTGGCAGTGGTTAAAGCAATCAGCTATTAACTGAAAGATTATGATGTCCATTTTGGAATACGCAAGTATGTCACATAAACAAACAGCTTTTAAACCTGTTTATTAGAATACTATTTTTATAGGTTATTTCTTTATCAAAGAACTATGAGATATTCAGGCATAAGTTTAAATGTATTTAAATATAAGTAAATATCTAAATGTACATGAAAGCGTATGCATATGTTAACAAAAGTATGCAAGGTCTAGCAATTAATTCCACATACTTAATTGTTCTTAAATGCTACATACTTCATTGCTGAATATCAATCACTACAGTCACCTTCAAAGTACTCCTCTTGGGGAGCTACACACCAATATCAGCCCTAGTGTTGCCTTCAAAGCAATTTTGGAACTCTATCTGGAAGGGCCATTGTGCATGGTGGCACAGTTTATGAACTTAGTTGTACAGTAGCTTGTGAGGGGTTTTTTAACCAGTAAACAAATAACGGTATTGGAACAACCTTCCTGATCTGGCCCCCGATGACTTTTTTCTTTACTTGAAAGCAAAGGAAATCTTAAAAGGAAGACACTTTGATGGCAGTCAGGACATCAAGGGTAATACTGTAACATCTTTGATGGCCATTCCAGAAAAGGTGTTCCAAAATTGCTTTGAAGGGTAGACTAAGTACTGGTGCTGGTATATAACTTCCCAAAGGGAGTATGTTGAAAGTGATTACAGTGATATTCAGCAATGAGGTATGTGGCACTTTTTCTAGGATGAGTTTGCAAACTTCATAGTCAGACCTCATATGTAGAGAAGTACACATTCACACAAATTTGCATGTGTGCATCTACATGTTGAAGGAGTCCTGGCTGTACATGTTTAAAGCATTTGGCTAGTTAAAGCAAGAAGGTCAGCTGTTCAAACTCACCAATGCTCCATGGAAAAAAATGTTGGTGGTTTACTTCTGTCGGGATTACAGCCTTGAAAACCCTGTGGAGCAACTCCGTTCTGTGCTGTATAAGTAGGAATTGGACTTGACAGCAATACTCTTTGTTGTTGTTTTTTAACTGCTAATCAATATGAACGGAAACCTTGGTGGCATAATAGTTAAGTACTATAGCTACTAATCATAACGTCAGCAGTTAGAACCATCAGGAACACCTTGGAAATCTATGGACAGTTCTAATCTGTCCTATGGGGTATTTATCAACCAGAATCAACTCAATGGCAACAGGCTTTTGTCTGTTTTGTTTTGTTTTTTTAATGATTGTGAACATCTTTTTCATGTTTGTTGACTATTTGGACATATTTTTGGTGAACACTCCAGTGATATCTTTTACCTGTTTACAATTGGGTTATTTGCCTTTTTGTTGTTGAGTTGTTGAAGTTTTCTGTGTATATTGAAAATTAGACTCATTTTACAAGTTATTCCCAAAATTCTTTTCCAGTCCATAGATTTTCTTTGTACTCTTTGATGTCTTATAAGCGTAATTTTTTAATTTTTATGAGACTCGGTGGATCTATTTTGTTTTCTTCTATAAATATACTTATGTTTATTATTCTGTTTTACAAAGATTAGGTCTCAGGGATTTTATAGTTTTAGGTTTAACATTTGGATGTTTAATCCATTTTGAGTTATTTATTTATGGCTTGGCTTGGCATTTATTTATTTATTTATGGTGTGTGGTGTGAATCCAGTTTCACTCCTCTGTATATGAGTATCCAGTTTTAGCAGTATCTTTTGCTGAAGAGATTGTTTCTCTACCATTTAACGGACTTTAGTCCCTTGTTCAAAGTCAGTTGTCCTTAGACAACTAGGCTCAACTGTGAGTTCTCTTTTCCATTCTACTGGTCTATAGATCTGTTCTTGAACCAATGCTAGCTGTTTTGATCACAGTGGGGATATGAGGGCTCCTGCTGTACTCTTTTCTTAATACTGCTCTGACTCTTTTGGGTTCCTTTTCTTTCTGTATGAAGCTGATCATTGCTTTTTCCATTTCAGTAAAGAATATTGTTGAGATTTACCTCAGGGTTGTATGTATTAGCAGATCACTTTAGATAACTTGGCCATGTGCACTGTATTAAGTCTTCCAGTCACTAATGGGGGATGTCTTTCCATTTCTGTAGATTTCTTTTAGTCTCATGTAGTAATGTTTCAAAATTTTCACTGTTAAAGTCTTTCATGCTTCTGGTTAGATTAATTCCTAGGCATTTTATTATTTTAGGGCTATTGTAAACAGTATCCTGTTTTAGTCATCTGGTACTGCTCTAACAGAAATACCACAAAGTGAGTGGCTTTAACAAACAAAAATTTATTCTTACACAGTCCTGTAGGCTACAAGCCCTAATTCAGGGTATCCACGACAAGGGAAAGCTTTGTTCAGGTCTGAAGAAAGTTGTTTGCATTCAATGGGTCTTTGGTCAAAGAGAATCTCGGCCAGGAACCTTAAATCTGAAGGATGTGCTCTATTCCTGGGGCTGCTTTCTTGATCATACGAGGTTCCTAGTTCTATACTTCCTTTCCTTTCTTTTTATCTCTTGTAGGATAAAAGAATAAAAGTGGTACAAGCCACACTCCAGGGAAACTTGCTTAGTAAGGGTGTTGAAGTCTCACCCTAATCCTCTTTTAATATAATCATCCTATCTGTTAGCCATAGGCAGAGATTAGAATTTATTATCATAAGAAAATTACAAAATGGAGAACAATCGTAAAATATTAGGGATGATGGGCCAGTGAAACGGCTACACAAATTTTTGGGGGGACACAGCACAATCCATGACAGTATTGTTTTCTCAATTACTTTTACAGAGCACTCTCTGTTAGAGTAAAAGAATCCACTTATTTTTTTTATTATTACGATTGAATAAAAATGTACATTCCTCTATAAATTCACACGCTCACCTATATGCAGCTCTCACTGCTCTCCCTGCTCAGTGACAGCACACTATTCCTCTCTACTCCATATATGTCCTATCTTCTCAAGTCTCCTATCCCCTCCTCTCTACCCACTGTCCTTCCTCCAATAGGAGATCAGCAGGATGACATCCTATGGATGCAAAGAACCATAAAGTTCCCACAAGATACACTCATTCTGCGTCACCAAGTTCAATCCATTGCTGTCGAAAAGTTAAACTTCATTATGATTTATGGACAGGAGCAGCATCAGGGCCAGGGGCCATGCTCCCAGGGGAACCCTGAAGCCCCTAGACCATCAAATGTGGGGTCTTTAGTGGAGATCTCAGGGTGCACTCCTTGTTATTCTTGTGTTGCCAGTGAGACTAAATTTTGTGAGCTCCATTGTGGCTATCACTGGTGGTGGCCGACACCATCCAGTTCTTCTGGTCACGAGTTGATGTAGAGACCCACTCACATGGGTGTCTCTGTCTTCTGAGTTCTCTTTCCCCATGTCGTTCTGGTCCTCAGTGATCATCCATTCCTATTGAGTTTGGACCATTTTCTGTACTTTCAGATTGCAGCTTGGCAGCTTTTAAGACCCAAGATGCCACTCACCGATGTGGGATGCAGAGAGTCCTCATTAGGAAAATGCTAGCTCGGCCAAATGGGCTCAATTTTGCCTGAGAGCTTGGTCACTGGCTCCCTACCCCAACTTTTTTTTATGCGTTCATCTTGTATCCTGTACTTTATTGAATTTTTCCATTAAGTCCATGATTTTTTTTTTTTCTGTTTTAGGGTCTTCTATGTACACGATTGGCTATGTACACAATTATGTCATCTGCAGATATAATTTTACGTCTTTCATTCCTATTTGAATATCTTTTATTTCTTTCTTGCCTTATTGCTCAGGGTAGGACTTCTTTTATAATATTGAATAAGAGTGGTGATAATGCCCATTTTTGTCTCATTTCCATTCTCAAAGGGAAAGCTCACAGTCTTTTTCCACTGAATATAATATCGTCCATTAGTTTTGCATATATGGTCTTAGTTATTTTAGAAATTTTCCATCTATTCCTATTTTGTTGATAGTTTTTATCAAGAAAGTGTGTTGAGTTTTACCATATATCTTTCCTGTATCAATTCATACAATCATATATTTCTTTCCCTTTAAAATGGTGGATTGCATTGATTGATATACTGATTGGAACCACTCTTATAATTCTGGTATGAATCCCACTTGATCTTGGTTTGTGATTTTCAGAATTTTTTTTTTTTTTATGTGCTGCTGAATTCCATTGGCTAGTATTTTGTTGAAAAAAATTCCATCTATGCTCATGAGAGATATCTTTTTTTTAAAATGACACTTTTGGTTGCTTTAAGCGTTAGCATTATACTGGCTTTATGGAGAGAGTGGTAGTATTTCTTCCTCTTCTATATTTTTAAGTAGACTGAGTAGAATCAGTGTCAACTCTTCTCTGAATCTCTGGTAGAATTCCCCAGTGTAGGCATCTGGTCTTGAGGTTTTTTTGGTTGTTGGTCATAGTTATTTGATGGCATCTTCAAAAATAATTCTTTTTTTGTAATGGATCTATTTAGGCTTTCTACACCTGTTTGTGTTAGCTTATGTAGGTAGTGTGTTTCCAGGAATTTATTCATTTCATTTAGGTTTTCCAAGTTTTGGGAGTACAATTTTTCATATAATTTATTATGGTCTTCTTTATCTAGGTTGGAGCTATTATGATGTCTCCAGTTTCATTGTTAAATAGTTTCTTCCTTTTTTTTAATTTTTATTTTTGTTTATGTAGCTAGAGGATTGTTTATTTTATTGATCTTTTCAAAGAACCAATTTCTGGTTTTGTTTATTCTTTCTATTGTTCTTTTATTTTGTTTATTTCCGTTCTTATCTTTATGATTTCCTTTTTATGCTAAGTTTTTTCCTCTTTTGCTCTTCTTCTATTTGTTTAAGTTATTGATTTTGATTCTTCCTTCTTTTTTTAATATAGGCATTTATTTCTATGAATTTCCCTCTGAGTACTACTCTTTCAGGGTCCCAAAGGCTTTGACACTTTGTGTTTTTCTCTTAGATTCTAAGAATTTCTCTAATTTCACTCCTGTTTTCATCTATAGTCAAATAGCTTTTCAGTAGTGTGTTGTAATTAATCTTCATGGATTCATTTCTTTTACCACCCCTCCTTGTTTTTCCTGTGCTGGTTTTTAGCTTTCTGCTATTAAGGCCGGAAAGGATGCTTTGTGTGATTTCTGTCTTGTTAAATTTGGTAACAGTTATTTCGAGTCCTAGCATATAGCCTTACCTCAGAAAAATGTGTATTGTTCTGTCAACAGGTGGAGTGTTTTATTTATGTCAGTTAAATCAAATTGTCTTATAGTTTCAGTCAGGTTCTCAATGTCCACATTATTTGTCTTTTTCTAAGTGTTCTGTCTATAAATGAAAGAAGTACATTGAAATCCCCTATTATTGTGGAGTTGTCTGTTTCTCCTTTAATTTTAGTCATTTTGGAGCATTATTATTAGGAGCATATATATGTCTATATATGATTGTTATATCTTCTTTCTGAATTGATCTTTTTTACTATTATGCAATTTCCTTCTTTATCTATTGTGAAAGAATTTTATTTAAAGCCTGTTGTACCTGATGTCCAATGTCAGTATTGCCACTCTTTCCATTTTGCTTACTGGCTCCAAGAAATATTTTTTACCACCTGTCTTAGTTATCTAGTGTTGTTATAACAGAAACACCACAAGTGAATGACTTTAACAAACAGAAATTTAGTGTCTCAACTAGAAGTTCAAGTTCACGGTGGCAATTCTAGAGGAAGCCTTTCCATTTCTGTTGGCTCTAGGGGAAGATCTTTGTCTCCTTTCAAAAACTGGGGGCCTGACATCCCTCTGAGATCTCTATATGTCTTGGCGCCTATCTTCTTCTAGGACTACAAGGTTCTCAGTGAATAAAAGGATGGATCATATATTTTAATATGTTCTGCCACTTTCTGCCTTCTGCATGTGGAGTTAAGACAATTTACATTTAAGACTATTACTGAAAACAAAGCATACACTTCATTTGTTTCACTTTTTTGTGTGTGTTTCATACTAACTTTGTCCCTTTTTTAGTTTTATTTCCCTTTTTTTAAAAAAAATTGGCTCTTTTCTTTTACTAGGCTTTTTGCTTTCTTCTCTTCTAGGCAAATTTTCCTAGTGGTATTTTAGTGATTGCCACATGTATTATGTTGCATGACTGCAACAACGTTTAACATATAAACAACAGATAACATACAGCCTTAACATAGTAAATATTTCCTAATACGCTCTTCTTCTCTCATTTCTGTTGGTGAGTCTCCATTAACATCTTTTTAAATCTTATATCCAGTAGATTTGTTTTATACCTGTTTCTTACAACATTGATGTTATAATGTTTGCAAGATTATACTGTTGAGTTTACTTTCTGAAAACACCATTTACTTAGTCTTAATACTTGTTCGAAACCCTGGTTAAGCACTTCATCTGCTAATCAAAATGTGAGTAGCCCAAATCCACCAGGCACCCCCTGGAAACTGCATGGGGCCAGTGTACTCTGTCCTACAGGGTCCTTATGAGTTGGACCTGACTTGACAGCAGTGGGTTTTTTTTTTTAATGATTGTTTATGTTGTTGCTATGCTAACGATCACATCTTCTTGTTTCTGGTCCCCTATATAGATTCTAGAATTTGTTTAATGGTCTTACCTTTCCATTTGTAGAACCCCCTGGGTAATACTTGCAGAACTCATCTGATAATGATAAATTCCCAAAGTGTCTGTTTATCGGGGAATATCTTGATTTCCCATTCATTTTTGAATGACAACTTTGCAGGATAAAGAATTATTGGTTGACAATTGTTCTCCTTCAAAATTCTGTATACTGCTTCATTATCTTCTAACTGACTGTTTCTGAGAAGAAACCCACATTGTTTCTTATAAAGGTATATCTTATGAAGCTTTTTCTATTACTTTTTTCAGAATTATTTTCTTTTCTTCGGTTTTCAATAATTTTACTAGGATATGGTGTGGAGCTCTTCTAAATGGGGTTCATGTAGCTTCCTAAATTTATCGGCTCAATTCTCTGCCTAAGTCTGGACCATCTTCTCTGATTATTTCTTGGAAACTGATTTATATGCTTTTATTGCTGTCATAATGTTCTGTAATTTCAGTAATTTAAATGTTAGATTTCTTAATTGAATCTCATAGTTCCAAAAAGCATTTTTGGATTTTCTTTGTCCTTTTCTCTTGTTTTTCTTAAGACTTGGTAAGTTCAGGTATTCTATCTTCTAGTTCACCTAGTCTATTTTTTGTCTATTAGACCGTATTGTTGAGTGGTTCTCTTGCTTTTTTTCTTATTTAGTTGCTTTATTCCTTGGTTTCTGTAGTTCTCTTTGGTTTTTATGTGTGTGTGTTTTCATCCTTCAGTTTCCATGTTGAGTCTTTCATTTTGTACCTCCACTTGTTTTAGATTTCAGTTATTTTGCTTTCTGTGTAATTTTTGCTTTCTTTGAACATATTTAGCAATATTGTCTGAAAATTTTCTACTTTTTACATTAAACTGAACTCTGTAAGGCAAAAGTCTTCTTCATGTTTTCTTGTTGATTGATCCTCCTTTTCTTGTGATTTTGTGTATACTGATATTTTTTATTAAACTTGACCCATTTTGATGTCTTATTTTGTAATTGGTTTAGAATCTGTTTTCTTATTTTCAGGGGAATTTTTTTTGTTATTACACTTTATATAACTATGAGTTGGAATAGATTTGATGGCAGTGGATTTGTTTTTTATTTGAAATATTCTCTCTGGATCTCTGGTTGCACAGCTGTTAAGAGCTTGGCTGCTAACCAAAACAGTCAGTAGTTGGAATCTGCCAGCCACTCCTTAGAAGCTATGTGGGGCAATTTTATTCAGGTCTATAGTCCTATATAGGGTCTTTGTGATTTGGAATCTACTCAACAGTGAAAAGTTTTTATATTCTCCTAAGGGACAAAAGAGGCACTCTTAACACTAGTTTTTTGTTTATTTGCTTGTTTTACTATTTGTTTTTAAGCACAGATTCAGGAATTCTGAGTGCTTGTCTTCCGGGACTCAATATGTGTGTGGGGTGACTTTAATTAGCAGCAGCTGCTGCCTTAAGCAGTGGTATTTGAGTTTTCTTTGTGGACACTCCCTGGGATAATTCTTGAACAATAGGTCTGATAGTGGCAAATTCCCAGAGCTTCTGTTTATTAGGGAATATCCTGATTTTCCATTCATTTTTGAGTGACAACTTTACTGGATAAAGAATGATTGGTAGACAGTTGTTTTCTTTCAATATTATGTATACTGCTTTCTTGTCTTCTGACTGTCAGAGTTTCTGGGAAGAAATCCACACTGATTCTTATGAAGGTATATTTATGAAGATTTTTCTATTACCACTTTCAGAACTTTCTTCTTTGTTTTGCAATACTTTTATTAGGATGTAGTGTGGAGTTGATTTTTTCTTTCTAGAAAAACTTCTTCTAAATGGAATTTGTTTAGCTTCTTGAATTTGTAGGCTCAGTTCTCTGTCCACGTCCAGACAGTTCTCTATGATTATTTCTTGAAAAATTATTTATACGCTTTTATTGTTGTCATATTATTCTATAATTTCAGTAATCCCAGTGTTAGACTTCTCAACTGAATCTCTTTTTTCCATTTAGCATTTAGCTCCCCCATGGTGTCTGCACAGACTTTCTCATAGTATCCTACTGTGGTCAGGGAGCCAACTGCTTCCCTTTCTGTTGCTCTTCTAGTGTATCCCTCTTTTCCCTGTACCATTTCAGCTCTTATCAGCCCTAGTGCCCATTGAGGGGTTTTAGCACCACTCTTCTGAGATGCCACAATCTCCACTTGCCCCCTCCTGGGTTCACAAGTTCTCACAGACAATTTGCAGTTTTTAACTTTGGGCTACAGGTACATCAGTTCGGCTCTCATTTCGTGTTCTTGGTTTACAGTGTAGGGCAGACCTATCCTAAAATGGCTATAGTGAATGAGCATTCCAGATATTAGTGAGTTGGTTCTCTCAGCTTCTGTGCTCCCCCAACTCCTCTCCTCAGTGCTTGCTTCACCTCAACTCTCCAATACCTCGACTGGGATGACAGCCTGTGTTTGTTTTTATCTGTTGTTCAATGTGTCAATTGCTAGGAACGTAAATAGGAAAAATCACTCACTTGCCAAGTTGCCTTACATTCCTAAGGAGTGACCTTTTGGAAGAGTTTCCTGAGTCCCCCTTTGAGACATCTTTGAATGAGTTTGAATCACCAAACTTTCACTTAATAGAAAAGTGCTGAACGATTTTTGTCTCTTAAGTTCACCTAGACAATATGTCTTGTTGTTATTAGGTGCTGTCGAATCATTGCTGACTCACAGTGACCTTATAGAACAGAGTAGAACTGTTTCATAAGATTTCCAAGGAGCAGCTGGTGGATTTGAACCATGAATCTTTCGTTTAGCAGCTGCACCAATAGACATTACTTAGCACCTTAAAAATTAGAGTGTGGGTGGAGAGGAGGGGAAAGGAGACTATCGGGAGGATGAGACATGTGTGGAGCAGAGAGGAATAGTGTGCTGTCACCGGGCAGGGAGAGCAGTGGAAGGTGCATATAGGTGGGCATGTAAATTTATATGGGAATGTATGTTTTCACTCAGTCATAATAAAATAAAATAAAATCAGAGTGTGAATCTAGGGACCAAAAGTCTTCTCATCATCTAAGATATTATTGGACAATTCTAGCAGTTGGAAATCTACATTTTATCAACATTCCTAGGTATTTTCTATATGTCTTAAAATTTGGAAACCATTCATTTATTTAGCACACAGATATTTTCAGTTTTATATAAACAATTCATATTTTAAGTTTTATTGGTTTTATACCTAAATCAAAATGTAAAATTAGTTGAGGGCAAGAACTTTGAAAGCTCATTTAGCATCAGAAAAAAAAAAACTCAAAATCATAAGTTACTGCATTAAGAACTGGGGCTTTATCTTGCAGCTACATGTTATTGATGTGTAGAAACCATCATTGTGGATTTTTAATATATGTTATGGATTCATGTAGTTATTGTGTCTCTTGTATTAGTGTTAATTTTAATGAAATCAGTACTTTCTGATGCCTATATAATCATTCTTTACTGTACCAGTTTTTCTCCTGAGGGTGTCCTGTTAGTACAAGATAGTCTGCAATTCTAAATACAGAAATACAACTATTATTCTTTCTTTAAGAGTACACAAAGTGAAAGACGCTTTGCTCAGAAAGTAATGACTAAAGTGCTTTGTGAATCACAATAACCAACTGATCCAATACAGTCTTTTTCTACTTACGGTAAATTAAATGGGGATTCCTGTATCCCTAGAGTTCAATTAAACTAGATGGTTGGTTTTGTGCTTTTTTGTAAAGTAATTTTTGTCTAGCAACTTTGAAGAACATTTTTAAAAATAAGCCATTGAACATTTTATCTGAGACACTGTTAGAGGAATTTAAAATTTCTTTATTCATTATCACCTTTAAAATGGTTGAACTGAAGAATAAAGTACACGTTACATTCCAAAAATACAATAATCGAAGTGATATTCTATTAAATACTCCTAAGCTGTGTAACATGAATGGATAGTTGTAAATCTAAACATATCTATATTTACACATATATATGTGATGTACAATAAATAGTTGAATCTAGATGAAGACGCAGACACACTCACGTGTGTATGTATAGTATGTATATGTATAAAACCAAACCCAACCCACTGCCATTGTGTGGATTCTTACCCATAGCGGCCCTATAGGGCAGAGTAGCACTGTCCCACAGAGTTTCCAAGGACCACCTGGCAGATTTGAACTGCCAACTTTTTGGTTAGCAGAAGAAGTGCTTAAAAACTACACCACCAGGGTTCTCTAGGAGTATGTATACATGTATATATATATATATATGTTATATAATGACTTGGCTGGCTTATAACATATGTCATATATATCATATTTATTATACATATACATGTTTTACACATATAAATTTTATAGATATGTGTGAGTAGGACAAAAGATTACATCTTACATCTTTGACTACTAGTTTAAAGGTTTACCATTCAAATCTACTATCTACTCAGAGGTATCTCAGAAAGTAGGGTGTGCAATCTGTTTCAAAAGTTCACAGCCTTGAATACCTTATGGAGCAATTATGCTCTGCATATGGGATCACCATGAGCCAGAATTGATTTGATAGCAAGTACAACCAAAAACAAGGCTTAGAGAGGCAAGGCCTAGATGGCAGAGTAGGAGGATTCTTCCTGCGATCTCTTGTACAGCAAAGACTCTAAGAAAACAAAAGAATTGATTATATATGGCATTCTAGGACTCTGTACATCAAAGCAAACTTAAGAAATTGGACTGAGTGGCAGGAGAAGGAGAGAAGTTTTAGGACTAGCAAGGAATGGCTAGACTTGACTCGGGGGCCTTCAGCCTACTACAGCTGAACCTACTGAGGACAGTGCAGTGAAGCAAGCAGTGACATTCAAAGCACGTTTTCCACATTACGAGAGACCTTTAAGCAGTGAGTCCACTTGCCTCTAGAATCTGTGGAAAATGGCACCAGATCATCAAAAGATAAGTAATTTGCTTTTAACCTACCATGTTTGGGTCAAAAATATTATTTGGAATAAACTTCTCTCCCTTTTAGCTGTCCTCCCTCCACCATCCATCTGCACTGGACCTCAGCCAGATCCAGAGACTGATGTATCCCCAGGGCCAAAAGTAGTTCCCCTTACTCTTCCTGACCTATTTTGTCAGCATTGGAGAAGGAACAAGTTAACAGAGAAGACAAAAATAATCTGCTGGATCTCCTAATTCACGGTGGCAACAGGCATATGTGGTCTACAAACTTTGAATGCTTTCACCCCTGCATAGACCTGTGTGAGTCCACTACAACAGTGCAGGCCTTCATTAGTACAGAACAACAGAGTGTATGCATGAACCCTGATTTTACTGTATCAGCTACATTGCAAAAAGGTAAGCTTTTTATATTTGACACTTAAGTAACTATTAAGCAAGATCTTTACCTACCCACAGCAGGGGAATGGAGACTAGTGGCTCCAGCCTCAACACCTAACTACCCCCAACAGGGTTCTAAGATTAAGTGGTGCCTGCAAGTGTGTACATTTAACAGCAGTGGGCAACCATAGTCTGGCTGCAGAACCTACCCACTCACAAACATTAAGGAATAGCGACACATATTCCTCACAGACAGTCAATGAATGTAGTCAGATATTTATCCCTATACTAACCATCTCACCCATCCACTATATACTGACTACCTGTGTAGCTGCACTGAGTACAAGATAAGTAAATAGAATTCTGGACTCATATACCAAGTAACAGCTCTAAGCACCTGGTTACAGGACATTAAACTTGCAAAGATGCCTATAATCAAACTAGATCATGTGACTATCCTATTTGGGCATTTCAAAATAAAACAAAAGAAGACGCTAAGATGCATTAAGCAAACATAAAATAAATTAATACAGTAATTTATTTACAGATCAAAAAAATAGTCAATATCAACTCACATAAAAAAGCAGAAATGGTAGCTTCAGAAAGCTCCCCCCCAAAATCAATCAATCAATCAAGAAAGCTTCTGGATGAGGAGAACTTTTGGAATTAATGGATATAGAATACAAAGGTTAATGTACAGAATTCTTCAAAAGATCATATAAAATACAAAATAAGTCAAGAAAGACACAGACACAACAATTGAGAAACTTAAGAAATTTAGAGCAGAACATAACAAATTGATCAGGCTGCAAGAATCCACAGAGGCATCAAACAAAACTCAACAAGATTAATAATAAAATTTCAAAATTAGACAACTCAATAGAAAGTCAAAAGAGTACAGCTGAGGAAACCTAAATCTGAATTAGTGAGATTAGGATAAAGCACTTACCACCAATATATCTGAGGAAAAATCAATCAGAATTTAAATTTTTTGAAATCAATAGGAAAATAGGGTGTCATTATGCAAAATGTAACAACATTATAACAAAAGAAACTAAAAATATAGCTATAGTTCTTCCATATGGAAAGGAAATCAAGAAGATGTACAAAAATTATGGTTTAAACTTTGAAAAGTAAGTGTAGGTATACAGGTAAACATGAAGGAAACTAATGATCCTGCATATCAAAATAAAAAACAAAAAAGATAAAAACAAGTACAACATCAGCAACAATGAAAAAGATGAAAAGAAAATACATTAAGATAAATGACTCAGCACGAAAAATTAGGTGGTATAAAGAAACTGTCAGCAATACACAAAACAGCATTAAAGTGAAAGCACTAAAACCGTAACTATGAAGGATTATGCTGAATGTAAGTGAATTAAATACATCAATGAGATTCTCTGTGTATATAATCGTATCATCTGCAAATAGGGAGATTTTGACTTCTTTGTAGATACAGATGCCCTGTATTTACTGGTCTTGTCTAATTGCTCTGACTAGAACTTCTAGCACAGTGTTGATTAGGAGACGTGAGAGTAGGCATCTTTTTCTAGTTCTTGTTCTCAGGGAAAACTGAGTCTCCATTCAGGATGACATAGGCAGTTGGCTTTGTATAAATGGCCCTTACTGCACTGAGGAGTCTGCTGTCTATTCCTATTATGCTGACAGTTTTTAGCATGAATCAGTGTTGGACTTTATCAAATGCCTTTTCTGCATCAATAGACAAAATCACGTGATACTTGTTTTCTGTATTATTTTATGTGGCTGATCACATTAATTGTTTTTCTGATGTCAAACAAGCCTTACATCCTTGGTATGAATCCAACTTGGTCGAATGGATTATTTTTTTGATATGTTGTTGTATTCTATTGGCCAGAATTGTGTTGAAGATTTTTGCATCTAGATTCATGAATGATATCAGTCTGTAGTTCTCATTTTTGGCTGAGTCTTTCACTGGTTTTGGCACCAGGATTATGCTGGCTTCATAGAATGAATTAAGGAATATTCTATCCCACTCTATACTGTGAAATAGTCTCAGTAGTACTGGAGATAACTCTTCTCTAAAAGCTTCACAGAATTCTGTGGTGAAGCCATCTGGGCCTGGGCTTTTTTGGGGGGGGTAGTAGATTTTGCACGATTTTTTCAATCTCTTCCTCTGTGATGGGTTTATTAAGCTGTTCTGCTTCACCTTGTGATAATTTTGGTAGGTGATATGAGTCAAGAAATTTGTCCATTTCCTCTAGGTTTTCAAATTTGCTACAGTACAGTCTTTCATAGTATTCTGTTATGACATTTTTTTATTTCTGTTGGATCTGTTATGACAACTCTCCTCTTGTTTCTTATTTGGGTTATTTATTATTCATTTCCTTTCCTGCTTTTCTTCACTAAGTTTAGCCAATGGTCTGTCAATTTTGTTGATCTTTTCAAAAAACCAGCTTTTGGACTTTTCAATTTTTTCAATTGTTCTTCTATTCTCTAATTTATTTAGTTCTGCTCTAAACTTTATGATCTGTTTTCTTCTGGTGCCTGAGAGGTTCCTCTGTTGGTCTCTCTCTACTCATTGAAGCTACAGGGTTAGTTATTTGATTTGGCTTCTTTCTTCCAGATGTTTGCATCTGTAGAGATAAACTGACCTCTGAGCATTGCTTTGGCTGTATCCCATAGGTTCTGGTAGGGAGTGTTTTCATTCTCATTGGAATCCATAAATTTCTTTATTTCATCCTTGATTTCTTCTATAACTCATGGCATTTTGATCAAGATGTTGTTCAGTTTTCATGAGTTCCACTTTCTATCTATGTTTTTTCTGCTACTGATTTCAACCTTTACAGCTTTATGTTCTGAGAAGATGATTTATGTTAATTCAGTGGTATGGATTTTGTGGAGAACTACTTTATGTTGTAATTCATGGTCTATTCTGTAGAATATTCCATGTTCAATGGAGAAGAAGGTGTAGTTGTCCACTGATGGATAGAAAGTTTTGTGTATGTCGATGAGATCTGATCAGCTAAGTATGGTAATAAAGTCTTCTGTGTCTTTATTGAGCTTATTTCTAGACTATCTGTCCAGTGTTGAGAGTGAGGTGTTGAAGTCTCCCACTATTATTTTGGAGTGATCTATCTCATTTTTGAGTGTAGTCAGTGTTTCTTCAACGTATTTAGGTGCTTTAATATTAGGTTCATAAATATTTAATATTGTTAAGTCATGCTTGTGTATTGAACCTTTCAGCAATAGTGTCTGTCCTCGTCCACAATGGTGGATTTTACATTAAAATCTATTTTATCTGAGATTAGAATTGCCACACCGGCTCTTCTTTGTTCACTGTTAGCTTGATATATATTCTTTTATCCTTCAATTTTAAGTTTGCTCATGTCTTTCAGCCTAAGTTGAGTTTCTTGTAGGCAACGTGTAGACAGGTCTTGTCTTTTGATCCAAGTTGTCACTCGATGTCTCTTTACTAAAAAATTTAGTCCGTTCATAGTCAATGTAATTATTGATAGGTATGTGTTCAGTGCTGCCATTATGATATGTTTATTTTTGTATTGATGTTTTCTCTGTTGTTCTTATTAATCTGTTCTGGCATATGCTTCTTTGTGAGTTGATCTTTCACCTTTTTCAGGATTGATTTTGTGGTTGTTAAGACTCCTGTAATACATTTCTTGATTTGATATGTTGCATCTTTATTGTGCTTTATGGCTGCCCGTAAGATCTCCCTTAATAAACTATATGTAAACCCAATTTCAATTACTACTGTTCTTATCAACTTCCTCTCCAGCTGGAAAGGCTATAATGACTCTAGTACATCTCTCTTTTTAATATGATGACATCATAATTTTCATGATCTGATCACTGGATTATTTCTTTCATTATTATAGCTTTGACTGAGTCTGAAGCCTTCCCTGAGCAGGATTCTAGGTGCTGTGTTCTTTATTTTCTTCTAGAATATAAAGTTAGTGGTTTGCTTCTTTTAAGCCAAGAGATTCTTTCACTGTTTCTTGTAGCTTTAGTTTGGTTTTCACAAAGTCTCTGAGTTTCTTTTTATCTGCAAATGTCTTAATTTCATTTTCATATTTGAAAGATAGTTTTGCAGAATATATAATTCTTGATTGGAAGTTCTTCTCCTTCAAGGGTTTGAATATGTCATGTCACTGTGTCTGTGTCAGGATTGTTTCTGCTGAGAAATCTGTTGAAAGCCTACAGGGTTTCCCTCTGAATATTAATTTTGCTTTGATTCTTTCTGCCTTGAGGAATTTGTTTATGTTTCACTTTGTTAAGATTGATTGTATGTCTTGGGGTCTTTCTTTTGAGATCTATATTGAGTGGCATTTGATAAGCATCTTTGATATCTATATTCTCTTCTTTCACAATTCTGGGAAGTTTTCTGTCAGCAGCTCAGCCACAATACTCTCTGTGTTCTCAGATGTCTTGCCCTGTTCAGGAACTGCAACTAACCATAGGTCATTCCTCTTAATAGAGTCCCACATGCTTCTTAATGCTTCTTTATTTTTCTTGTTTCTTTTTCTGATTTCTTCTTATAGATGCTGAAGTCAGTATCTCTGTCTTCCAAATCAGACAGTCTCTTTTCCATTTGTTCCATTCTGTTTTCTTGGCTTTGAATTGAAATTTTTACCTCTTTGCTTTTGTTCTTGATCTCTTGGGTTTCAGAGTACTGATGTTCTATCAGATTGAACAGATTGCTTAATTTTTCATTTTGCTCTGCTGTATTTTGTATAAGCTCTAGGAGGGTACTCTATATAATTGTTTTGTATTCGCCTTCCAATAGTTTCAGAAAATCTTCTTTGGGAAATTTTGTGTTGCTTTCTTTTGGTGGTCTTCTGTAGCCATGGATGAGTTCTTGGTTACACTTTTCCCCATAGTATGTTGCTTTTGGGGCATCATGTAGCCAATAGAGCGTGGGAGAGATGCTGTGAGGGTGGACTGCAGTTATTTGCCTAGGCTGTCTTTGGTCCATGTAAGCCAGCATGTGCCAAGAGTAGGGTCAGTGAAAGAGAGGAGGTTTTCCGTTCAGTGGTATGAAGTCCAAATTAACAGCCCTATGCTGCTTCCTAGGGCTCACTAGGTGTCCAGAAGGCTCCATTTAATTACCGGTCTTGGTTTCCAGAGGAATTTAGGGAGATATGTGTTTAGTCTGCCATCTTGACTCCAGCCCCCAGTTCCATTCTTTGTAATATATCCTAGAAAAAAATAAGAGCTGCCACAGTGATAGATACATGCACACAATGTTCATAGCAGCACTGTCCACAATAATAAAAAGATGTAAACAACCTAGGTGCCTATCAAGAAAAGAATGGATAAATAAAGTATGGTATATTCTGAGAAGAAAACTACCCAGCATTTATGTCAAATTTGAGAATAACTGGTTCTCACTCTGAAGGAGCTCCTTATCTGGCAACAGGTTTTTTTAAAAATGCATAATTAACAAGATTAGAAAAATTGTGATGAAGGATATAAAGAAGTAATCAAAACTCTAATCAAGTTATTGTTTAAATCTGACTTTGGCAAATGTAAAGTGATTCCCAGACAGAGTGATATTTTATCCCGGACTTGCATTTTAGGCTTTGATGGATGGGCCAAAATGTTAGACTATTTTAGCAATCAGGAGCCCTAGCTGGATCAAAGAGTTAAACACTTCACTACTAGTGGAAAGGTTGGTGGTTTGAATCCATCCAGAGATTCCTCAGGAGAAAGTACTAGTGACAAGCTGCTTCCCAAAGGTCACAGCTTTGAAAAGACTATGGCACACATTTCAGTGCTGCAACACATGGGATCACCAAGAGTTGTAATCAGCTCACTGGCAACTGTAATGTCTGCAACACTGAAGGCATGTTTAAAGTAACAAGACAAGAGAGCATCTGTCTGGCTCATATTTGGGTACAAGCAAATGACTTGCTACTAGCAGAACACAGAATATATAGTAACCAGCAAAATAAGTCCTAGTAGACAAAAATGAGATTATTTGAAGTTACGTGAAAAGTGTTATGAAGTACTTCACTCGCCATGTTAAGAAATCTTTTTTTTTCTTCTCCCATTCTAGGATATGAGAGATCATAAAAAAGTCATGAGAGAGATCAATCTGGAAATATTCTTAGGCGAATTGGAATGCAGAATATGAAATAAGGATTTAATTTGGGATGATATAATCAGAATTAACTGTTGGTCAATTATACTTCTGCTCTTATTTTAAAAATCTAATGACTGTCTAATTTGTTGGTAACATTAACTATGAAAATGGCATACATTTAGATGTCACTGTATAGCCTAACTCAGTTTCATATTTTCTTATATATAATCCTGCATGTAGTAGGTATGAAAAAGGCAATGTAGGTCAACATTTTGGAGATACAGGATTTGTGTCAGATAAACAAAGGTAACTGCTCAGAGTTAGAAAAATAATGACTCGAAGAAAGAAAACCAGGAACTACGGCCTCCTGATCATTTTCACCATGAGTTATAGCAAGTTATAAATAACAGAGGGACATGTAACAATTTTTTAATCATCTGTGTCAACATTCAAATTGTGTATCTATGTTTTTTGAATAAGCATGCACTTCATATGTGTCCACTTACTTAAATTTAAAAATCAAAAAGTCAAACTTGTCACCATCCAGTCAATTTCAACTGACAGCAAAGCTGTACATACAACTGTTCCATACAGCTTTCAAGAGGAAGCTGGTGGGCTTGAACTGCCAACTCTTTGTTAACCTGGACTCCAAATTTAAAATCCCATACTAGTAATTAATTTAACAAACGTCTATTGAGAACAGATTAACACAAAGGAATCAGTGACAAGGAAAGAAACAGTATTCATTCATTCGTTAAATCTATAGCCTAGTAGAAAAACAAAAACCAAACCCAAAGCAGTTGAGTCAATTCTGACTCACAGTGACCCTGCAGAACACAGTCGAACTACCCCCATTGAGTTTCCAAGGAGCACCAGGTGGATTTGAACTGCCGAACTGCTAACCAATTTTTTTTTTTTTTTTTTTTTAGTTACCAGCTCTTTACCACCTAACTGCTATGCCACCAGGGATTCCACAGCCTAGTAAAGAAGACAAAATCAATATATACTTCTTAAAAAGTTTGTCCATGATTCAATTTTAAAATTTATAATAATTTGCTTCACCAATTTTTTTAACCTATAATATAATAGGATATAATGACCAAAATGTCACTTTTTAAATTTAGAAAGCTATTGAAAATCTTGCCATAAGTCTGAAGTCTGAGTCCAGTTCTCTCTTATAATCTTTTTTTCATTTTTTTGGATTTAGTTGGCTAGTTAGATTTTGGAAATATACTTCAGAGGATCTGAAATCAAAGTTTTACTGAGAAGTAGAGACGGCTTATGAAAGAACAAGAAGAGGATAAGGATTTATAGCTGAGCTTCCCCTACATAACCTTACAAAAGGAAATAAAGGAGATTTTTCTGTCAAAGGGAATAGACGGGGTTCAATCATAATAAAGCTTTTAAAAGTGTCTTTAGAAACATTTAGTTTAAGATGACACATGGGAAGTATCCATCAGCCTAGGGTCTCCAAATTATTTATGTATGAGTATATAGAAAAATGAAAACTCACAGCAACTTAGAAAAGCAAGACTGACAAACTAATGAGAAAATGTGGTGAGAAATTCTCACTAATAATAAGACATCTGGAGTTGGATTATGAAAAATCTAGATGGGCTTTAGCTTTTAGCACATGCCAAAACTGATTCATGAGAGGCCATCAGAGGAAAAAAAAAGTTAGAAAGATGCTTTATTTTTATATCATTCACAATCCACTGACCCAGAAAGTTGCTCAGAGAAGACAGTAGTCTTTTCTTTTTCCTGTGGAGAATTGATTTGTAACTTAGAATTGGCCTTTTCCTCACTCTCTGAAGCCCCATGTTTCCCACACTAACTAGTACATTTTTACAGGCAGGAAAGTTGTAAGTATCATAAATCATGGGCTAAAATTAGGGTTTGAGTCAGGATGACATGTGCATTTGGAAAAATCTTGTCACCAGGCACCAAGTGGAAGGGGACTGCAGTTTTCTGTGTACCATAAGAGTTTTTAAAACTTGAAAACCAGGGAAAACACAAATAGACAAGCAGACAAGCAAAAACTATGTTAAACTGCTAAATCAAGAAATTCACTAGAAACTCAAAATTTCTTTAATTTCTCTCTAGCAGGAGATTCTACAACATGATATAAAAAGCCTTTTAAGGAGACTGACAGGTAGTTTAAGGGTAATCCACACTTCATATAGTTCCATCTTTATATTGTATGAATGCATATGATCAAATATCACAATGCAAAAAACTGGTAAGAAATCAATGACAAATAACTTAATAAAATTAATAAGAAAACTATTAAGGAAATGACAAACTCACTCAAATCTACATTGCAAAGAGTGAAGAGTAGAACTGATGCAGCCAATACAAGCAACAAACTACAAACAAAACAGAAGATACAACAACACTGAGCCAACAGAACAGCTCTTCAGTTGTTGAGGAAGTTTGAAGAGGATCTTTCAGTGTGGAGAAAAAAAGATAAAAATAGCAATACAACAGTGAGGAAATCATCATTAAGCACAATTGAGAATAAGGAGTTGACAGATGGGTGTTTTTTAAACTGTGCTTTAGGTGAAAGTTTACAGCACAAATTAAATTACCATTTCCTAGTTTATACAAGAAGTATTCAGTCATATTGGTAGCATTTCCCACAATGTGTAAACATTCTCCTCATTTTCATCATGGGTTCCTCTTTCATTTCCTCCCAGCTTTCTACCACTCCCTGTCTCTCATCTTTGCTTTTGAACAAGTGATTTCCTCTTTACCTCATATAACTTACTGTGCTAAGGAGCACATTTGTCTCAGGTGTTGCTGGTTATTTTATGGGCCTGTTTCAGAAGCCCTAGTTGTATAGTGGTTAAGAGATACAGTTGCTAACCAAAAGTTTGGCAGTTCAAATCTACCGGGTGCTCCTTGGAAGCTCTGTGAAGCAGTTCTACTCTGTCCTATAGGGTCTCTATGAGTTAGAACGGACTTGACAGCAACAGATATCTATTGTTTGGCTATAAGGGGTTCTCCAAGAACGGCTTCAACTAAGTTCCAGGTCAGAATAATGTCTTAGGGACATAGTCTCATGGGTTGCTCCAGTCTCTGCCACACTAGTAAGTATGTTCTTTATGGTAAGCTTAATTTTTTTCTTTTTCTAGGGTCACCAAGAGTCAGATCCGACTTAATGACATTTGGTTGGCTTTGGCTTTTTCTCCTACTCATTAGGGACCCTCTGTTATGATCCCAGGTAGAGCAGTCAGTAATGGCCACCAGGCATCATCTAGTTGTTCCAGTCTTGAAGCTATATAGGCTGTAGTTTATACAGTCTGTTAGTCCTTCACACCTCTTGTTCCAGACAGAAAGAGACCAATAACTGAGTCTTAGATGGCTGCTAGAAAGTGATTAAGACATCAGATGCTACTCACTAAAGTAAGTGTAGAACCTCATCTCTATGTCCTATGTTGTACCAGTTGACATAGATGTCCCCCAGGTCTATGTTCCTTCTTTCAAGCCTAGGAACTTTGTCATGTTTGGTTATACTAAGAAGTTTCCATGGCCATGCCCATTTGTGTGTTCTGTTGTCTATGTTAATATACTTGCCAAACCAAAAAATACACTGTCATTGAGTCAATTCTGACTCATATCAACCCGATAGAATAGAGTAGAACTGCCTTTTAGAGTTTCCAAAGAATGCCTAGTGGATTTAAACTGTTGACATTTTGGTTAGTAGCTATAGCACATGACTGCTATGCCACCTGGGTTTTCAACATACATGTTGAACCTACATATATACAGAAATATACACAACCAAACCTACGCCTGCAAGTGGATATGCTCCTTTACACTTTCCTACACTTCTTTAGCAAGGCTACTTATGTATATATCCGTTTGTAAATTATTGGTTGTTAATACTATTGTGGCAGAATTGTCTCTGTTAATTACTGCAGTTGGGCTTTATTCTTGTTTTCCTTTTAGTGGGTTTCTTAGACTTGATCATAATGTGCTGATTCCATCCCCCACCCCTGTCTCCCATGTTGTGTATTGCCTTTCTCTTCACCAATATTAACATGTTTTCTATCTAGAATGTTGTACTCCCAAGCCTCACAATGATCTTTTTTTTTTTTCTGTGTATAAACCTTTTCTTAAGAGCTCAGCTGCCAACTAAAAGGTTGGCAGTTTGAATCCACTATCTGCTCCTTGGAAAATTTATGGGGGCAACAGTCCTATGGGCTCGTTATGAGTGACAATTGACTCAGCGGTAACAAATAAAACCTTCTTGTGTATATATATATGTATATACACACATGTAATATATATTTCATATATATACATATATACACACATACATATACACATACACACACACATATCTACACATATATGTATGTATGTGTGTATTTGTTAATCAATGTTGTCTTATACAATATTTGTCCTTTTGCTATTATTTCACTCAGAATGTCTTTCAGATTTATTCATGTTGTGAAATGTTTTGCAAGTTCATCACTGTTCTTTTCTTAGATAACATTCCTTGTGTTTATCTGTCATAGTTTATTCATTCATCTGTTTATGGACAATTAAGTAATTTTTTCTCTTTTTGCTCTGCAAATAATGCTTCAGTGAACACAAGTGTGTATGTGTCTATTCACTTCACAATTCTTATTTCTGTAGGGAATGTGGCTAGGTGTGGGCTTGCTAGATCGTATGCTATTACTACCTCTAGATTTTCAAGGAAGCACCATACTCTCTTATAGTGATTGTGCTATTTTACAATCCCGCAATCAATACATCACAGTTTCAATCTCCCCACAACCTTGTCAGCCTTTTTTATTTTCTGTTTTTTCCCCCCATTGGTGTCACTGTTGTCAGAATGAGACGGTATCTCAGGATAGTTTCAATCTACATCACTGTAATGGCTAATACTTGAGAGCATTGTTTTGTATTTTTATTAACCATCTGAATGTCTTCTATGGGGAAGTGTCCATTCACATCCTTTGCCTATTTTTAGTTGGATCACCTTTTTGTTGCTGAGGTTTTGAAGTTTTATTTAAATATTAGAGATTAGATCCTTGTTGAATATGTCACAGTCAAAAAATATTCCCCAATCTGCAGGTTCTTCTTTCTTCCTTTTCTGTAGAAGTTGTTTGATGAGAATATTTAATATTTAGGAGATTTCATTTATCTAGTTTATTTTCTGTCATTTGTATATTTTTAGACATGCTTGTATTCTGTTTATGGCATGTATTAAGGTCACTAGGATTGTTCCAATTTTTCCTTCCATGTTCTTTAAGGTTTCAGCATTTAAAATATTTTGAGTTAGTTTTTGTTCTGTGGTATGACATATTGGTCTTGTTTCACTTTTTTATAGATAGACGTAGTTGTGCCAGCACCACGTTTTTGAAGAGAGTGTCCCTTTCCAGTGTGATGGACTTTGGCCTTTCGCTGAAGTTCATCTATCTACAGTGGAATGAATTTCTAAATTTTGTTCCATTTGCCTATTTGTCTGTTGTTGTATGACTACCAGGATGTCTTACCACTGTGGTTGAATGGTAGGTTCTGAAATCAGATAATGTGAGGCCTTCAGTTTTATATTTCTTCAATAATACTTTATTTCCTAGGGCCATATTTCTTTTCACGTAAGTTGGTGATTTGTTTCTCCATCTCATTACAAAATGACATGGGAATTTGTGTTGGGATTGTATTGAATATGTAGTTTTCCTACCCATGAGCAGGGTAGGTTTCTTCAATTATGTAACTCTCTTTCTGTTTCTTGCAGTAAGCTCTTGTAGTTCTCTCTGTATAGGTCTCTTATTTCTCGGGTTAGATTTATTCCTAGGTATTTTATCTTCCTGGGGGCTACAGTAAATGGCATTGATTGGATGATACCTTCTTTGATGAACTGTTTGTTGGTATAAAGAAATCCTACTGATTTAATTATGTTTATCTTATATTCTGATACTTTGCTGGACTCTTCTTTTAGTTCCAGTAATTTACTTAGGTATACTTTAAGATTCTCTTCATATACAATCATATCATCTGGAAATAGGGAGATTTTTACTTCTTTGCCAATGTGGATAACTTTATTGCTTTGTGTTGCCTCATTGCTCTGGCTAGAATCTCCAGTACACTGATGAACAGAAGTGGTGAGACTGGGCATCCTTTTCTAGTTCCCATTCTAAAGGGTGATTATTTCAGTCTCTTTCTATTCAGGAAGATGTAGGCAGTTGGCTTTGCATAGATGCCCTTTATTGTACTGAGGAATTTGCCTTCTATTCCTATTTTGCTGAGAATTTTTAGCATGAATGAGTGTTAGACTTCATCAAATGCCTTTTCTGCATCAGTTGACATAATCAAGTGATTCTTATCCTTCGTACTATTTACATGGTTGATCACATTAATTGTTCTTCCGATGTTGAACTAGCCTTGCATCCCTGGAATGAAACCAACTTGATAATGAGTAATTATTATTATTATTGTTTTATTAATTTTTTATTTAATATAACTGAGTGAAAATGTACATTCCCATATAAATTTACATGCCCACCTATATGCAGCTTCCACTGCTCTCCCTGTCCGGTGACAGCACAATATTCCTCTCTGCTCCATACATGTCTCATTCTCCCAACAGTCTCTTTTTCTCCTCCTCTCCACCCACTCTCCTTCCTCCAGCTAGAGGTCAACAGGATGACACCCTATAGATGTACAGAACCATAAAGTGTATCCAATATATGGTCACTGCATCACCAAGTCCAATCCATTCCTGTCCGAAGAGTGGACCTTCGTTATGATTTATGGTCAAGGGCAGCATCAGGGAAAGGGGCCATCCTCCCAGGGGAACCCCAAAACTGCTGGACCATCAATTGAGGTCTTTTAGTGGGGATCTCAGGGTGCACCCCTTTTTATTCTTGTGTTGCCAGTGAGACTCAACTTACTGAGCTCCATCGCGGCTATCATCAGTGGTGGCCAGGCACCATCCGGTTCTTTCGGTTCCAAGTCGATGTAGGCACCCACTGATGTGAATCTTTTTATCTTCTGGGTAGTCTTTCCCCCATGTCATTTTGGTCCTCGGTGAGCCTCTGTTCCGGCTGAGTTGGGACCATTTGCTGTGTCCTCGGATGGCAACTTGGTAGCTTTTAAGACCCCAGACGCCACTCACCAACATGGGGTGCAGAGAGTCCTCTTAGCAAAATGGTAGTTGTGCCAATTGGCCTTGCTTTCGCCTAAGAGCATGGTCCCCTGCCCCCTGCCCCAGCTACTCTATCCTTGCAATATTGAGTTAAGATGGAAGGAGAACTCATGTTATGCTTAAGCCCACTTAATATTCTTCTTGTTTCTAAGGTGTGCTATCACAGATTTCACCCAACCAGATTCCTAGCAACTACCTAATCTAAGCCCTTCCCCCTCTCCCTCCATCCCTCCCCTCCCTTGCAGCTGTCAAAGAGTCTTTTCTTCTATACACGAGTCTGTTTTTGAGATCTTATCTTAGAGGTCTTATACAATATTTGTCCTACCACTTTCACTTAACATAATGTCTTCCAGTTGAAACCAGGTCATGAGATGTTTCCTGGAGTCATCCTTGTTCTTTATCATTGCGTACTGCTCCATTGACTATATATACCATAGTTTACCTATCTATTCTTCTGTTGTTGGGCATCTGGGTTCATTTCATCTTTTTGCGATCGTGGACTGTGCTGCGATAAACATTCTGGTGCATAAGACCCATTGGTGTGAAAGCCCTTGATTCTGTAGAATACATTCCAAGTAGTGGAATTACTGGGTCAAATGATATATCAATATCCGTTTTTTTAAGGAAGTGCCAGATTGCTTTCCAAAGAGGCTGGACCATTTTGCAACCCCACCAACAGTGTAGGAGGGTTCCACTTTCTTCACAGCCTCTCCGACATTTGCTGTTTTGTGTTTTTTGGATCATGGCCAACCTTGTTGGGGTGAGATGGTATCTCATTGTCATCTTGATTTGAATTTCTTTAATAACTAAAGGTCATGAACACGTCCGCATGCATTTTTTGGCGCCTGGATCTCTTTTTTAGTGAAATGTCTGTCCATCTCCTTTGCCCATCGCTTCATTGGTTGATTTATCTTCTTCTTGTTGATATTTTGTAGTATCTTATAGATTATAGAGATCAGGCATCGGTCTGACATGGAGTTGCCAAATATGTTTTCCCATTCTGTGGGTGTTCTTTTAATTCTATTGATAAAGTCTTTGGATGAGCAAAAGTGTTTGATTCTTAATAGTTCCCATTTATCTATTTTCTCTTCTGATGATTGTGGTTTGTTTGACGGATTTTGGAATCTGTCCACATTGTGTATTAAAACTTTTGTTGTTGTTCCTACCTTTTCTTGGATGAGATTTATCGTTTTACATTTGATATTTAGGTCTTTTATCAAGTTGGAGTTGGTTTTTGTACAAGGTTTAAGATACGGATCTTGTTTCAGTTTCTTGCAGATGGATATCCAATTTTGCCAGCACCATTTCTTGAAGATACTGTTTTTACCCCAGTTTAATGTCTTAGGGCCTTTGTAGAATATCAGTTGTTCATAGGCAGATGGTGTCATCTCTGGGGTCTCAGTTCTGTTCCACTGATCGATCTGTCTGTTCTTATATGAGTACCACGCTGTTTTGACCACTGTGGCGGTGTAATATGTTCTAAAGTCAGGTAATGAGAGGCTTCCCAGTGTGATTTTCTTCTTTAGTAGTACCTTGCTTAACTGGGGCTTCTTCCCTTTCCAAACAAAATTGGTGATTTGTTTCTCCATCTCATTATAAAATGTCGCTGGAACTTCTATTTGGATTGCATTATATAAATAAATTGCTTTGGGTAAAATAGACATTTTCACAATGTTAAGTTTTCCTATCCATGAGCAGAGTAGGTTTTTCTGTTTATATAAGTCTCTCTTAATTTCTTGTAGTAAGGGCTTGTAGTTCTCTTTGTAAAGGTCTGTTATGTCTCTGGTTAAATTAATTCCTAGGTACTTTATCTTCTTAGAGGCTATAGTAAATGGTATTGATTTGATAATTTCTTCCTTAACAGTCTCATTGTTGGTATAAAGGAATCCTACTGATTTACTTATGTTTATTTTGTATCCTGAGACTTTGCTGAAGTCTTCTATCAGTTTGAGTAGTTTACTTATAGATTCCTTGGGATTATCTGCATACACTATCATATCATCTGCAAACAGGGAGATTTTAACTTCCTCTTTGCTGATGCAGATGCCCTTTATTTCTTCGTCTTGTCTAACTGATCTGGCTAAAACTTCTAACACAATGTTGAATAGAAGAGGTGAGAGTGGGTATCCTTGTCTAGTTCCTGATCTCAAGGGAAGGTCTTTCAGTCTCTCTCCATTCAGGATGACGTGGGCAATTGGCTTTCTATAAATGGCCCTTATTGTGTTGAGGAATTTGCCATCTATGCCCATTTTGTTAAGAGTTTTTAACATGAATGTGTGTTGGACTTTATCAAATGCCTTTTCGGCATCAATGGACAAAATCAGGTGATCCTTGTCTTTTGTGTTATTTATGTGCTTCATCACATTAATTGTTTTCCTGATGTTGAACCAGCCTTGCATCCCTGGTATGAATCCCACTTAGTCATGATGGATTATTTTCTTGATATGTTGTTATATTCTATTGGCAAGAATTTTGTTGAAGATTTTTGCATCTAGATTCATGAGAGGTATCGGTCTCTAGTTATCTTTCTTTGTTGGGTCTTTCCCTGGCTTAGGTATCAGGGTTATGCTGGCTTCATAGAATGAGTTTGGGAGTACTCCATCCCTTTCTATACTGTGAAAAAGTCTCAGTAGTATTGGAGACAACTCTTCTCTAAATGCTTAGTAGAATTTTGTGGTGAAGTCATCTGGACCCGGACTTTTTTTGGTTGGCAGTGTTTTGATGACCTTTTCAATCTCTTCCTTTGTGATGGATTTAATAAGTTGTTCTGCTTCACATTGTGATAATTTGGGTAGGTGGTATGAGTCAAGGAATTGGTCCATTTCCCCTAGGTTTTCAAATTTGTTAGAGTACAGTCTTTCATAGTATTCTGTTATGATATTTTTGATTTCTGTTTCATCTCTGGTGACAACACCCCTCTCTTTTCTAATTTGGGTTACTTGTATCCTTTCCTACTTTTCTTTAGTAAGTTTAGCCAGTGGTTTGTCAATTTTGTTCATCTTTTCAAAAAACCAGCTTTTGGTCTTTTCAATTTTTTCAATTGTTTTTCTATTCTCCAATTCATTTAGCTCTGCTCTAATCTTTATGATCTCGTTTCTTCTGGTGTCTGAGGGATTCCTCTGTTGTTCTCTTTCTACTTGTTCAAGCTGTAGGGTTAGTTCCTTGATTTGGTTTCTGTCCTCCTTCCAGATGTGTGCATTTATGGAGATAAACAGACCTCTGAGCTCTGCTTTGGCTGTATCCCATAGGTTCTGGTAGGAAGTGTTTTCCTTCTCATTGGAATCCATGAATTTCTTTAATTCATCCTTGATTTCCTCTATAACCCATTTTTTTTTTTTGAGCAAGGTGTTGTTCAGTTTCCAAGAGTTCTACCTTCTATCTATGTTTTTTCTGCTGTTGATTTCAACTTTTATGGCTTTATGATTTGAGAAGATGCTTTGCAGTAATTCAATGGTATGGATTTTGTTGAGCATTGCATTATGGCCTATCACGTGGTCAATTCTGGAGAATGTTCCATGTGCACTGGAGAACAAGGTGTAGTTGTCTGCTGATGGGTGGAAAGTTCTGTATATATCAATGAGATTTAGTTGGTTAATTGTGGCAATGAGGTCTTCTGTATCTTTACTGACCTTTTTTCTAGATGATCTGTCTAGTATTGAGAGTGGAGTGTTGAAGTCTCCCACTATTATGGTGGAGTCATCTAACTCTCTTTTGAGTGTAGTCAGTGTTTCTTCGACGTATTTAGATGCTCTGATATTAGGTGCATAAATATTTAGTATAGTTAAGTACTGCTTGTGTACTGAATCTTTCAGCAATAAATAGTGTCCATCTTTGTCCACGATGGTGGATTTGACATTAAAATTGACTTTGTATGAGATTAGAATTTCCACCCCTGCTCTTCTTTGTTCATTGTTAGCTTGATATGTATTCTTCCAACCTTTAATTTTCAGTTTGTTCCTATCTTTAGGTCTCAAGTGAGTTTTTTGTAGACAGCATATGGATGGGTCGTGTCTTTTGATCCAAGATGACACTCGGTGTCTCTTTACTGGAGCATTCAGTCCATTCACATTCAATGTAATTATTGACAGATATGTGTTCAGTGTTGCCATTGTGATAGGTTTATTTTTTTGTTGATGTTTTCTCTGTTGTTCTTATTAGTCTGTTCTGGGATGTTCTTTTTTGTGAGTTGATTTTTCACCTTTTTCAGAGCTGGTTTTGTGGTTGTTGAGACTCTTGTGTTACATTTCTTGAAATGGTATGATACATCTTTGTTGTGCTTTACAGCTTCCCCTATTATCCCCCTTAATAAACTATATATAAACCCAATTTTAATTACTATCAGTCTTGTCATCTCCCTCTCCATCTGGAAGGACTATAACAACGGTAGTACATCCCTCTTTTTAGTATGATGACACCATAGTTTTCATGATGATCACTGGATTGCTTCTTTCCTTATCAAAGCTGTGACTGGCTTTGGAGCCTTCCCTAACTGAGTAGAGTTTTGAGTAGTATGTCGTTCTAAAATATAAAGTTAGTGGTTTTGTTCTTCTAAGCCAAAACCAAGAACTTCTTTCAATATTTCTTGTAGTTTTGGTTTGGTTTTTACAAAGTCTCTGAGTTTCTGTTTATCTGGGAATGTCTTAATTTCATTTTCATATTTGAAAGACAGTTTTGCAGGACATATAACTCTGTTTGGATGTTCTTCTCCTTCAAGGCTTTGACAGTGTCATGCCACTGTCTCCGTGCCAGCATGGTTTCTGCTGAGACATCTGACGAGAGCCTACAGGGCTTCCCTCTGAATGTTAGCTTTGCCTTGAGTCTTGCTGCCTTTCAGAGTTGTTGCTTATGTTTCATTTTGTTGAGCTTGATTAGAATATGTCTTGGAGTATTTCTTTTGAGATGTATATTGGGTGGCATACAATGTGCATCTGAGATGTCTATGGTCTCTTTCTTCATGATTTCTGGGAAGTTTTCTGTCAGCAGCTCAGCAACAATATTCTCTGTGTTCTCAGATGTCTCACCCTGTTCAGAGACTCCAGTTAATCGAAGGTTGTTCCTCTTAATAGAGTCCCACATGCTTCTTAATGTTTCTTCATTTTCTTGCTTCTTTTTTCTGATTTCTGCTCATAGATGCTAGCATCAGTAGCTCTGTCTTCCAAGTCAGAAATTGTTTTTTCTATTTGTTCCATTCTCTTTTCTTGGCTTTGCATAGAAGTTTCTATGTCTTTGATTTTGTTCTTGATCTGTTGGATTTCAGAGTACTGGTGTTCCATCAGATCGAACATATTGCTTAATATTTCATTTTGTTCTCCTGCATTTTGTATAAGGTCCAGAAGGGCTCTGGATGTAATCAATTTGTATTCACTTTCTGATGCTTTCATAAAGTTTCTTCATCTGGAAAACTCTTTGGTTGCTTTGCTTGGGAGCCTTCTGGAGCCATGGCTGATTTCTTGTATGCCACAAGTGTCTGTTGTGTTTTGGGACCCATGTGAGTATGTAAAGGCTGGAAGAGGTACTGTGAGGATGGACTGCAGATGTTTCTCTAGGCTGCCTTAACATGTACAACAAAAGATATCTGACCACTTCACAAGTCAGTTAGTTTTCCAGGTGTAGAGGTCCCTCTTCTCTACTGGCAAAGTAAGCGCCACTTTATCCAACCCCAGATGATACAAACTAGTTCAGAATACAGCAATGCTACTGCCCTGTTGGCCTTCGCTGACTGGGGTGACAACACTGCTTTTTTGATAGAAAAGTGCTCTCCTGTGGGCAGGCTCTGGCTCCTAAGCTAAGAATTAGGTCCAGCTGTGGCCACCAAATCCAAGATGGCACTCTCCACACAGGCAGCAGACATAAGGGCTAAAGGTGGCAAGAGGTAGTGATTCTTCTGATTCTGTTGCAATACCCCCAAAGCAGGTGGCACTGGGTAAATTACTGCTTTTCTGTCAGAGAATCGCTGTCCTGTTTGCAGGTACTGGCTCCCAGGCTAAGAATGAGGTCCTGCTAAAAGCTGCGTATCCAACATGGCATCCCGCACACTGGCTGTGAAACTCTGTACAAGCACCGCTGACACAGATATAAAACGACAGACTCAAAGTGGCTAGATTAACAGAGCCCCAAGCCTGGCTCTCAAAATATGGGATTTTCACCTGCCTGTCCCCCCAGCAGTGCATCTGAGTCTAGCCACTAGGCAAGACCCTGCTCCTCACACCGGCCAAAACAGAGGGAAAAAAAAGTCAAAATGGTGCGTTTACCTTCTGTCCGTTAGAGCCAGGGATAGCCAGGAGCGAGAGTCAGCGAAAGAGGAGGTTATTCGCTCAGTGGTATGAAGTCCAAAGTAACAGCCCTGTGCCGTGTCCTGGGGCTGATTAGGTTACCAGAAGGCTCCGTTTGATTATCAATTCAGGTCTTGGTTTCCAGAGGGATAGAAGGAGACATGTGCTTAGTCCGCCATCTTGACTCCACCCCCCGAGTAATTATTTTTTGGATATATTGTTGAATTATATTGGCCAGGATTTTGTTGAGGATTTTTCAATCTAGATTTCTGAGTGATGTTGGTCTGTCATTTCCTTTTTTTGTGATATTTTCCCCTGGTTTTGGTATCAGGATTAAGCTGGCTTCATAGAATGAATTGGGAGTATTGCATCCTGTTCTATGCTGTGAGATCGACTCAGTAGTATTGGACCTAACTCCTCTCTAAAAGAATGGCAGAATTCTCCTCTGAAGCCCTCTGAGCCAGGACTTTTTTTGATTCGTAGTTTTTGATGACCTTTTCTATCTTTTTCTTTGTGATGGGTTTATTAAGTTGCTCAACTTCTTGTGATAATTTTGGTGGGTGATATGAATCTAGCAATTTGTTCATTTCTTCTACATTGTCAAATCTGTTAAAGTACAGTCTTTCATAGTACTCTGTTATGGTTCTTTTGATTTCAGTCTGTTGTGACATCTCCCATCTCATTTCTCATTTGGGTTATTGGTTTACTCTCCTGTTTTTCTTCTGTAAGTACAGCCAATAGTTTGTCAATTTTGTTGATCTTTGAAAAGATCAGATTTCAGTTTTGTTAAGTTTTTCAATTGTTCTTCTATTCTCTAAGTCATTTAGTTCTCCTCTAATCTTTGTTATCTCTTTTCTTCTGGTGCTGGAGGGGTTCTTTTATTACTCTTTTTCCACTAGTTCAAACTGTAAGACTAATTATTTGGTTTGGGCCCTTTCTTCATTCTGAATATGCCATTTATAGATATAAATTGACATCTTAGCACCGCTTTTGCTATATCCCATAGGTTCTGGTAGGACGTATTTTTGGTCTCATTTGATTCCATAAATTTCTTTATTTCCTTCTGGATTTCTTCTATAATCTGTGGATTTTTGAGTAAAATGTTGTTCAGTTTGCATCAATTCAGATTTCTACCTCTGTTTTTTCTGCTATTGATTTCAACTTTTATGCTTTAAGTCCTAAGAAGATGCTTTACAATAAGTTAATGGTTTGGACTTCATTGAGACTTACTTTGTATCCTAACACATGATCTATTCACGAAAATGGTCCATGAGCATTAGAGAAGAATATTTATCTGTTGATGAATAAAAATCTCTGTATATGTTGATGAGGTCTATTTGGTTAATTGTTGCAATGAGATCTTCTGTATCTTTATTGAGCTTTTTCTGGGTGATCTGTCCATTACTTAAAGTGGAGAATTGAAGTGTCCCACCTATTAATGTGGAGTGGTCTATCTCATTTTTCAATGTTTTCAATATTTATTCAATGTATTTAGATGCTCTATTTAGATGCTCTGGTATTGGATATACAAATATTTACTATTGTTATGTCCTGCTTATGTGTTGAACCATTCAGCAATAGTGACCATCTTTGTCTATAATGGTGGATTTTATGTTAAAGTTTATTTCGTCTGAGATTAGTATTGTCACTCCTGTTCTTGTTTGTATTTTGTCGGCTCGGTATATATTTTTCTATCTTTTGGTTTTCAATTTTTTCATATCTTTGTGTCGAAGGTGCATTTTTTGTAAGCAACATATAGATGGATAATGTCTTTTGATCCAGGATGTCACTTCCTATATATTTATTGGAGCATTCAATTTCTTTACATTCAGTATAATTATTGATAAGTATGTGTTTAGTGCTGTCATTTGTATGAATTTATTTTTGTATTGTCGATATTTTAAATGTTGTTCTTAATATCCTGTTTTGGGTCATTCCATATTGAGTGACTTTTCACTTTTTTCAGCATTGAGTTTGTGTTTGTTGAGGCTCTTGTATTATGCTTCTTGTTGTAATATATTGTGTTGTGTTTTTGCTTTGCAGCTACCCCTCTGATCTCCCTTAATATTCTGTTTAAACGAGACTTTAGTTTCTACATATCTTTTTATTTTCCTCTCCATCTGAAAGGGTTATAGCAACTATAATATATCCCTCTTTTCAGCGTGATGATGTCATAGTTTTCATGTTATGATCACTGGTTCCCTTCTTTTAATATTGTGGCTTTGACTGAGCTTTGTGACTTCCCTAACTTAGTAGGATTCTGGATACTGTGTCATGTATTGCCTCCATAAGTACACACTTCATGCTTTTATTTTTCTAAGCAAAGAGCTTCTTTCAATATTTCTTGTAGTTTGAGTTTGGTTTTTATAACCCTCTAAGTTTCTGTTTATCTGTGAATGTCTTAATTTCCTGTTTGAATTTGAGAGGCAATTTTGTAGGATATATTGTTCTTGGTTGGAAGTTTTTCTACTTCATGGCTTTACATTTGTCACCCCACTGCCTTTTTGCCAACATCGTTTCTGTACGTTAGCTTTGCTTTAAGCCTCATTTAAGAGCCTCTCTTCACGATGCATTTCATTAAACTTGAGTATTTTATGTCTTGGTGATTTTCTTTTGTGGTCTAGTTTTGGTGGCGCTCAATAAGAATCTTGTACATCTATGTTTTCTTCTTTCACAATTTCAGGGAAGTTTTCTGTCAGCAGCTCTACCACAATACACTCTGTATTTTCAACTATCCTGCCCAGTTCAGGAAATCTAGCTATTCATAGATTATTCCTCTTAATTCCCACATGTTTCTTAATGCTTCTTCATTTGTCTTATTTCTTTTCTCTAATTTCTCCTCATAAATCCTTTTGTCAGTTGCTTTAGCCTCAAACTTACTAACTCTGGCTTCTGTCTCCTCAATTCTTCTTTTTGGCTTTGGATTGAATTGTCTAATTCTATAATTGTATTACTGATCTGCTGGATTTCAGATCACTGATGTACAATTAGTTCAAATAGTTTACTTAATTTTTTTCATTTTGTTCTGATGCATTTTGTTTAATCTCTAGGATGGCTCTGTAGATAATTCTTTTGTACTTGACCTATGATAATTTCAGAAAGGCATCTTTATCTTGGAAGTTTTGGGATTCTTTATTTTGGGAGTTTTCCAGAGTCCTAGTAGGCTGTTTCTTTAACTGGTTAGTTACTGATTGTTGTGTTCATGTCATCAAGGAGCTGTCCAGTTTCTCTAGTGTTACCTCAACAGGAGCTAAGGTGTTTCTCTAAAGGGGGAGCAAAGGCACTACTAGATTTGGTCACCAGCCACCTCTGTGTACTCCAATGACTGGCCCAGGTGGACTCTCTGGGGAGGCAGATTCCAGCTCCTGGCTGCTAAAGGTGGGAGTTACTTCTGTCAACTCTCTGTCATTACACCAGTCAGGGCATGGAGAATAGTAGGATATCCCCCCCCCCCCCCAGCTGCCTGGGACTGCTGTACTCTGTAGACGTGTTTAGCTTTAAAAAATGCTTATTTACGGAGAGGGATGCTGTGCCGTGTCCACTGAAGGCAGCTGGGCTCTCAGGGGTGGCAGACTCTACCTCCTGGCTGGTAAGGATGGTGCCTTACTATGGAGTTACTGGGGGCCCATCAACCAACAGTATGATGCAGATAAGTGAAGGGTGGTGCAGATGCTGCTGCCCACTCAGCAGTTAATTCTCTGGGTGTACTTGTTTAAAGGGATGTTTTACTGCTGAGTGTGGAGCTGTCCATCAGCTGTAGAAAGCAGTCAGACCCTCAGGTGGGGCAGGCCCCACCTTCTGGCTGGCAAGAAAAGCTCCTCATAGGCCATTCCCAGATGCTACAACATGGTTCCAAGTGGGGGGGGGGAGGCTTTACTGTCCATGTCTGCCAGGCCCCACCTGTTACTCTAGGCACAAATCATCTTAAATGTCATTTTTCTGCTGGAGAAGCACTATCCAGACTGAGGCTGATGCTTAGCCTAAGAATTAACCCCAGCTGAAATTTTCACGTGGCTGACTGTGCTTCCCAGCTGACCAAGATGGGTCCCATCTCAGCTGCCCTCCTGCTATGAAGCAGCAGAATATATGACACAGCTCAGAAAACCGAGGGTGGAGGGGCAATGATGCCCCAATCAGCCGTTGGGTTCTCAAGATGTCACCATCTGAAGCACAGTCTCTCTGCTACACTATATACTAAGCACTGTAGCCCACTCATGTCCAGTCCCTGCCTCCTGGATAACAAAGAAGGCATCAGTACCTGCAATCCTCCCAAACAATGAGTCAGCAAGAACAGGACTCAGTGTGCTGCTGCTCCCTCTTTGAGAGAAGTAATTTCCCCCTTACTGATGCCTAGTCCAATTTGACAACCCTATACTGGATCCTGAGGCTCCCATGATGTCTACACTGCTCTATTCAATTATCCTTCTAAGCCTTAGTTCTCAGAGGAAATAAAAAAGATGTGTATCTAGTCTGCCATCATGGTCCTGCCCTCATCTCTTTCCTTATTTGGGTTATTTACTTCTTCTCCTACTTGTCTGTTCTCAATTTGGCCAGCAGTTTGTCAATTATATCAATCATGTCAAAGAAGTAACTTCTAGCCTTTTTGATTTTTTGTATTGTTTTTCTGTTCTCTATTTCTGCTCTAATATTTATTATTTCCTTTCTTCTGGTGACTTTGGACTTCCTTGTGATTCTGTATATTCAAGTTCTAACCATTTCTCATTTTTTTGACAAGCTGGTTTATTAGAATAGATTGGCCTCTGAAAACCACTTTTGCTTTTGTTCTTACCAAAGATTTTGGTAAGAAATGTTATCATCCTCATTGGTTTCCAGTATTTTTGTAAATTTTATCTTCAGTTTCTTAAATTAACCAGTGGTGTTTTTGTTTTGTTTAGTTTTGTTTGTTTTTAGGAAGGTCCCATTCAGTTTCCGTGGATTTGATTTTTTTTCTTTGTTCTTCCTGTTACTGATTTCTACTTTTATATTATTGGGATCAGAAAACAATGCTTTGTATTTTTTCTGGTCTTTTGGATTTTCTTAAGGGTTATTTTTGTGATCTAAAATGTGTTCTGTTCTAGAGAATTATCCATTTGTGTTGGAAAAGAATATATATTGTCTTGCAGTTGGGTAAAGTTTACTATATACGTCCATGAGATTAATTCGGTCAATTGTAGCATTCAGATCTTTATCTTTGTTGAGTTTCTTTCTAATGATTCTGTCCTTTATTGAAAGTGGCTAATTATGGTTCACGTACTTGTATATTCTGCTACTCCCTCTTTACTGATTGAAACCATTCACACTTAGTGTGAGTATCAACTGCATGAGTTTACTGCTATTATTTTGTATGTGTTTGTGGTACTGACGCTTCCTTTGTTCTACCTAATTTTCTGTGCTGAGTTCCTCTTGTTTGTGGATTTTCTTTTAATTTCTCTTACTGTTGTCAGTTTTGTGTGTACTGAGTCTTGTTTTTCTTTGTTATTTTGACAAATGTTTGTGAACTGTCTCTGTAGTTCCCTTGAAATGTACTTTCATTTTCCCAAGTTGTAAGAAATCTTTTATTTCTTGACATAGCTTTGATTTCCTCTTCATATGAAAGTTCTGTAGTTATTCCATTTTACCCATTTTTGCTTTGATGTTGTCATTTACAGATTGACTTTCTTTTTTTTCCTGTTTCGAGTTTTTTAGGTCTGTTTTATTTTTGAGAATTCTTTATCTATGTAGGTATCTGGCTGATGCTGCCCAATATCCTCAGCTTGAGTTTTCATCTGATGTCATTGGTTCTCTGTCCAAAGTCCCCTTTTTGTATTTCATGTAAGGTTTGTCTGGTTTTTACAAATTCACTTAATTTCTATGTATCTGAATATGCCCTAATATTGTAATCAATTTGGTAGATAATTTCTCTGTATGTATAATTTTGGATTGACAATTATGTTCTTTCAAGGTTTTATACACTTTATCCTATTGCCTTCTTGCCTATATAGTTTCTGCAGAACAATCAGAGCTTAGTCTTATTTGTTGCCCTTTACAGGTAACTTTATTCTTACCAAGCTTTTCTCAGGATTCCTTCCTTGTCTTTAGTTTGGGCAAATTTGATTATGGTGTCTTGGAGAGTTCCTTTTGGTGTTTGTCCTGTATGAGAATGTTTAATATCTTGAATAAATATCTTCTTTCATAATATTAGGGAATAACTCAGTCTGCAAATCCATAATTCTCTCTTTTTTATTCCTTGTGTTCTGGAGGAAACCCTGGTGGTATATCATTTAAGTGCTACAACTGATAACCAAAAGGTTAACAGTTCAAGTCCGTCAGGTGCTGCTTATGAATTCTGTAGAGCAGTTCTATTCTGTCCTATAGGGTTGACATGAGTCTGAATCAACTCAGTGTCAGTGAGTTCGTTTCTTTAGTTTGTGTTCTGAAATTCTGATCACACTTACCTGCTTTGTATTGAAAGTGTCCTACATAATCCATACCTTTCTTCAGTTTTCTTCATTCTTTGTTTCTGATTGTTTTATCCAACAAATTGGAGTCAAAGAATTATTCTTTATTTCTCTGATTTTGTGTTTCAGTGATTCAGTTCTGCTCATTTGTCCTATTGAGTTTTCCTTTTTTGAAATTTTTTTATTATCTTGTAGATTTCTGGTTGGTGTTTTTTATATAGTTTTTAAATGTCTATTTTGTTCTTGCTTTATTTCCCTGGGTTTTCCTATTACTTTGTGTTTTCCTTGATCTTTTCTCAATGCTTCGAAGAACTCTAATGTTACTCTTGAATTCCTTGTTAGGCAGTGCCATTATCATTTTTTCCTCTGAAAGGTTTTCTGGTTCTTTATTTTGGTCACTTGCAAGAGACATCTTGTCTTATATCTTTACTTGATTTGAGACTTCTGTTGTCCTTAAGGCTTTAAGGTGTTACTGTATTTATTAATTTATTATGTTTGCTTGTTATGTCCTGATTTTTTATTTTCTTTAGATGCATGCGTACTCCCCTGATCACTAGTCTGAGTGCACTGGAGCTTCTACTACCTGTCTGTTGGTAAGTGGGCAGTGGCTGGGTGTATGAACATGGATCTCTGTTTGCTGCTATTATGAGGGGGCTGAGAATGTAGCTGACATTGCTAGTGAGGAGGTTAACCTGAATTACCCAGTATGCACTGAATGCAACCACATGGATGATTCTAGAAGGGAGGAAGAAGCCAATAACACACGGATAAAAGAAGAGAAGGAAATGTGATCACAGAGGCAGACACTGGAGTTATATGGCCACAAGGGAAGGAATGCTGGCAACCAACAGCTAACAGAAGGCAGAAGAGGCAAGGGAAAATATGTTCTCTTAAAGCTCCACAGGAAGCATGGCCCTACTGACAATTTTATTTCAGTCCAGTGAAATTGATTTAATGTATCTGGCCTTCAGGACTGGGAGAGAATAAATTTGTGGGTTTTCTGAGCCACCATATAAAACTACTACAAAGCCAACACATAAAGACTACATAGATATATTTATATGACACTGAAGAAAAAGAAGAAAATAATAATAATAACAATAACTGCGGAAAGGGGATTGGTGCTTGCCTACAGCCATGGGTGTTGGCAAAGCTTTATTCAAAGGGGTTTTGCATAATTTGAAGGGAAGGGAAGTTTTCTAAAACATTTTTGGTGGTTTATACAACTGTACACATTTCACAATACTCTTAAAATCATACATGTAAAATATCTAAAACTAGAACACAAGCAGCAAAAGACAAAATAAATAGTACTATACAAAAATTAAAATATTTTGTTCATCTAAGACTTTACCAAAAAAGTGAAAAATTAAGCTACTGATTGGGAGAATATCTTTGTAAATCATATATTACTAGGATGTTGGGAAAACAGCCTCCTTATCCACTGCTAGTGAGAATACAAAATGGTACAGATGCTGTGGGAAACAGTGCAGAGTTTCCACAAAAAAGCTAAAAGTAGAGCTACCATTTGATCCAGCAATTCCACTCCTAAGTTGTTGTGGTTTGAATTGTGTCCCCCCAAAATATGTGTTGTAAATTCGAACCCCTGTTGTAAATGCTAACCCCTGTTGTAAGTTCTATCCCCTGTGGTAATAATCCAATTTGATGGTAGGTTTTATTTGATATTTTAATGAGACAGTGTTAGTACAGATTATGCCTCAAACTAATCTCTTCTAAGGTATAAAAGAGGTTAAAGAAGCAAACCATCAAGATAGATGCCATACAACATGAAGATCACCTAGGACCCAACGAATAAAATTTGAAGAGACAAGGACATTCCTCCAAAACTTACACAGGGAGAGTCTTCCCCTAGAGTGGCATCCTGAGTTCAGACTTCTAGCCTCTTAAATAAATTTCTTTTGTTAAAGCCAAAGTCTCTACTTGAAAGGAACAGGAATTTTAATCTAGGTTCACCTGACTCCAAAACCTGTATTAATTCTAATGCTCATTTCGCATTATGAAACTGAAGGTCAGAAGATAATTAAAATAACTTGGCATGACAACACAACATCACCTGTAGACTGAAACTTATGCTGTCATCCTCACTTCTATGATGTTGATGAGGCAGGATTAGAGGTATTATATTAATAGAGCAGGATTCAATCCTCAGGATTAGGCTGTATTTTGATTTAATCTCTTTTGAGATATAAAAGACACAAGAGAGTAGAGGGACCTCATACCAACCAGAAGGAAGTACCAGGAGTGAAGCACTTCCTATGAGTCTTGAGTTCCTATGCTAAGAAGCGCCTAGGCCAGAGGAAAATTGATGACAAGGACCCTACCCTAGAGCTAATAGAGGGAAAAAGGTTTCCCTTGGAGCTGGCCAACTGAATTTGGACTTCTAGACTTCAATAATATAGGAAAATAAATTTGCCTTTATGACATTTATGTTATAGCAGCACAAGGTAATTAAGATGGCCTGTGACTGATATATCTAATTATCACATCAGAAAATCAGTAAGCTTAGATTGAAGGGTAGAACAAAAACAGGATAAAAGGGCTGGAAGCTGTCTATGTTATGGAATTCTATAAGCAGGAAATACCCCCAAAATATATGTATATTGTCCTCTGAGACAAGGGCCATCTCTGGAGAAGTTTAATATCAGCAGAACTCTTCCAAAGAGCAGGAGAAGCAGAGCTGTCTCAGTACCAAAACGGGAGGCCATGGCTGCTAGGTTTCAAAGTATCAGGTTTTCACCAACATGGTTATGGAGTTTGGGACTATCAATCAGGTGTACCAAGAAGATGAGCCTACTATTACCTCAATGCAAAGCCGAGGGGGCAAGTACGTCGTGTTCAAGAGTCAGAAGAACTGGACCTACCAACGCCTGAGTAGTGGGGTCACCACTCAGACGAACTGTAAGAATGAAGTCATCCAAAGCCCAAGAGCTGAGGTGACACCCTAGTGATCCTGGCAAGGGTGTCTTAAAGCACGTGGCCTAGAGCCTTCCACTCAGAATCCAGAAAGCTTAGCCAACACCCAGTTTGGAGGGTGGAGTCATTGCTCAGATGGTCTCAAGGAACAGAGTATTATTTTCAAAACTTGCAAGTTAATGTAGATGTTTCTACTAGGTTATGGAGTTTCTTGGTGCCTTTGTTTCCCTTCAATTTCTCTCATTTGCAACAGAAATGTCTGCCATGTACCCGTTTCAAGATTGTACTTTGAAAACAGATAACTTATATTCTAGATTTTACAGGTTAATAGGCAGAGAAAATTTTTGACTCAAGACGGAATATGCCTGAAATAGTGCCCATATTTGACTTAAATGATTCAGAAGATGAGATTTGGAACTCAGAGTTGACTTAAGACTTTTGAGATGATGTGATAGGGCAAATGTGTTTTGTATGTAGGAAGGACATGCGTTTCAGAAGGCTAAAGGGTAGATCTGTGACTTAAATTGTGTACCTCCAATATGTGTGGTAAATCCTAACATGTGGTTATAATCTCATTTGATAATAGGTTTTCTTGGTTATATTAATGAGACAGTATTAATATGTTTCTTAAATGAATCTCTTTTCAGATTGACTAGAAACTGCTAAATCTCTGTGATTCTACATTTTGAATTGGCTTTTTTAATAAAGATTGGTACAAATTTTAGCAAAGACAGTCAAAACAGTCTTCACCGGTCTGACAAATATGAAAAAAAATAAACCTACTGCCACTGAGTCAAATTGAGTCCAAATTATAGCAGCCCTATGGGACAAAGTAGAATTGCTCCATAGAGTTTCCAAGGAGCAGCTGGTGGATTTGAACTGCCAATGTTTTGGTTATCAGATATAGCACTTAGCTACCACGTTTCCAAATCTTACTACTCACTAGAGGCTGACAGAAAAAGATAAGAGTAGAAAGTATGTGAGCATTTGATGTTCTGTTGTATTAGTTTATGTGAAAGTCCCCTAAAAGATGTTTTGTTTTGTTTTGTTTTTTCCCAAGATTGTACTGGCTATTGTCTTTATCCCTCAGAGACCATTGATGTTCCCCTGAATCCTTGTGAGTCTGGCTCCAGCTGGGTCACATTCTAGGAGAGGAAATAATGGCTCCAATATCATCTTCTATATCAAGAATAAATTTCTCTTCATTAAAGCCATTGACTTGTTATATTCTGTTTCAGCAGCATTAGATAACTAACACACAGGTGTGACTGTGTCCCTGCTCTGCTTTGAGTCTTTGCTCTGCAATTTTTCAGGACTGTTTTTCTAGTGTCTGAAGAGTAAGTAATGCCATTGCAATAAGGAATAATGCATTGCAGTGTTACCTTGCAGGAGGCTCAGAATGCTTTAAATTATTTTTACCTGCTTTCAATCTTAGGATCCAGTCATTGCTTCCACATTTAGCAGGTGGAATGTACTACTTTGAGCAAGTCTGCAATGTTCCGGGGCAACTGTCCAGCTTCTTAACTCTTTGTATTGCTTTTGTTATAATGAAGAATATGTATCAAACCAAAAAACTCATCATTGTTGTGTTGACTCCTACTGTTGCTCAATTATGGTCTGTGCCCTGGAGCAATTGAGCCAAGAGAACGTACTCCAAGTTAGAAAAAGAGAGAAACTTTTATTTAGGAAGTGATTCACCAATGAGGAGCTGACAACAGCAACGTAGGCTGTCCCTTATGGAGTTCTTTAAAGCAGTTTTTACACCAGAGCTTATATATCATCTTGGCAAAGATTACCCAATGTTTTTTAAAAAAGCACAAAGCCCATAGATGGTCACACAGATCACAAAACAATAACAAGAAACTCTTTATTAAACTAAAGATTTGCATGTCAGACTTCTGGACTCTAATCTGTATGTTTGTAACAAGCAAAGTAAAAACTTACATAAAAATCCCTTGGCAAGTGGAATTGGCCTGCCACGTCCACTCTAACTGAGATAAGAAGGAACAAAGAAAGTTGCAGACCAAAAGCGTCAGGCAGTTTTCCCAGCTGCTGTCTTGTAGGCTGAGGGCCATTTCTCAAGAGGACAAAGAAGAGGAGGGAGACCAAGTTCACGGGCATCATAGACTTTAGGACAGAAACCAGTGTAACAAAAAGAAAAAAACTCACAAATTACTTGGAGTATCATGGTGTTAGTTATGTCAAGTTTGCAATCACCCATTTTGAAAAGGAGAAAACATGAAAGGAGTTATTAAGATCACATTACTGATAGTGATATTGTAAGACAGAGTAGAACTGCTCCATAGGATTTCCAAGGCTGTAAATCTTTAGGAAAGCAAACTGCTACAACTTTCTTCCACAGAGGGGTCTGGTGGAGTTTGAACCATCTTTTGGCTAGCAGCTGAGTACTTCACCACTACACCACCAGGGTTCCTTGAAGAATATATGACCCAAACACAGTGCTGTTGAGTTGGGTCTAACTCATAGTGACCTTACAGATCAGGGTAGACCTGTGCCATAGAGTTCCCAAGAAGCACCTGGGGGATTCGAACTGCCAAACTTTTGGGTAGCAGAAGTAGCACTTAACCCACTCGGCCAGCAGAGTTCCCTGAAGAATACATAGAGATGATAATTTCTATGATGGTCAAGTCTCTTTTGCTTTATTTGAGCTGTGGTTACTGCTGTTGCAGTAAGGAAGAATGCACTGTAGTGATAGTTTTTCTCAAAAACACTTCTTGGCTTTACTATCTAGGCTTTAGGTACTGGTTTTGTAATAAGAATATATCATGTATTAAAAAAATCATGAAAAATAATTTTAAAAATTTAAGGGACTAGAATAAGATGTATGTATAGTCATTGTCAGTGCCTTCATGTTTTACCTCATGCTTTCCAAATTGTCAAGAAATTAAAAGAAAAAAAAACAAGATTATATCGTTGACTACCACTGACAGCAGAAGGAATTACTAAATCTAGCCTCTTCTGGGATATATGTGATCCCAAGTAGTACACAGCAACATCCATATCTCGTAACAAAACTTATGAATTTGTCCTTTAATCCACATGCCTCCCATTAGTGAAAACACATGTATCAACAAAAATTCATGAGAGGAAATAATTAGGTTATCAAATGGTTATCAATGTTTTTTTATTAAAGTTCTATTTAATTTTACTGAATATATCTAAGAGCATATTTTGAAATATTCAACCTACTTACCTATTTAATTATTGTAGATATAAATTTTTGTTGATACCATCCTTAAAATAATCCAGTTGAATATATTTGCCTCTATGGGTTAAATATAGCTATCATTTTCTGAGCATTCACTTTAAAGTATAAATAAAACTTTAAAAAATTGGATAATTTTTATATAGGCATTTGTGTACATTGTAATCAACCTTCTACTTCTGACAAAAAGCAATTAGTTGCATTCATCTATCTGTCTGTCTATCTGTCTACATCTAGTTTCCGAGCATTTTGGAGTTCTTCACACCAGATCACTTCTGGTGTAATGCCTCTTGAGAACAAACTTCTGATTCTGCTGGGTACTAGCTGGTGGGATTTGGCTTCCTGTCTGCACAACTAACAAATTTCCTATTTATATACAACCCTTATTTAATTCAGCCCTGCCTCTCTCCCAAGCCCATGAGGATTTCTAATTTCAACGAATTCTGGTGTTTCTCACTGCTGGGTTTGCTCAAGGGTCCTGTGGTGCAAATGTACATAATTCTCCTTAGCTTTCTGGCTATGACTAGACCTAGGATTTTGCATTTTGCATTCCATAAGTCATCAAAAATTAACCTATTTCCTTCCTACCTTCTGAGTTTTGTTGTTTCTAGTCATATAACTTATTATGATTTTGTTTGTATAATAAACAAAAAATACATAAATCCAGCATGTACTATATCAAATCTATCAAGATTTAGAATTAATAATATCCTATTGCATGAGATTCACACTTTTTCCATAGAAAATACAGATACAATGCAAATTCACCTACTCATCCTAAATTCCTTGCATATATTTTTTATCCTAAACAGTGTAACTTGTATTTTGATGTTGGCATCATTCTTATGAAGGTTTTTACATACTGCTATGTGTTTCCATAAAAACATTCATTTTTATTCTGCATTCTAATAGAGAATATTATGTGTTCATCATATTTTTTATTTTTTCCTCCTGGGCAAACATAGATTCATTTTTCAGTTTCATCTTGGATTTACTGATGAAACTCAGTTATGACCACCAGTAAAATCTATGCAGAAATTATATATGCCATATCCAGTACTAGATCCTAAACTTTTTCTGTGTGATCCTCCACTTTTCTACCATTCACTGTGTAAAGGAATCCACAGATTTAAAATGGCTGGGATATCAGTGACTAAAGTCCAAGTGCTTGTGAGTCAAGAATATCTGCATTGGACTTGTATGTGAAAAACATATTTTTGTTGTATTAAGAAACTGAGGTTTGAGAGTTTTTTGTTTAGGTAGTAGGCCTTACCCTAATCAAAATGTGCACCTGTGTGAGAAGTAAATTGCTATAATACCAAAAAAGCAAACAAATAAAGCATGACTAAAAGGAAAACATAACTCATTGGCTTTGTGGTTGGTGACAGATGACAATCAGACAGAGTATACTAGAAAGATAGATAGTAATCTTATGTCACAGTAACACATTTGGTAAAAATTTGCTCAGAGGTAAGTTGGAAAGTGGATGCTATGGTCATGAACTCCATATCTCTGATGAAAGTGACTGAAAAAAACAACAGTGTGTGTATACCTCAAAGAAAAGTCATAGCAATTGTTTTTTGGGGCTACTATTAGCTGCTTTTATAAGAAAGAGATTAGCTGGCAATAACTGACAGGTTTTTAAGCAGAGATAAAGAGACAAGTTATTCCATAGATCAAAGTCCTTTACAGAGTTGTAAAAGTCAACGATTTATGGTTTCCAACACATCTATAAATGAGATACAATTGAAAAACACGTCCTTGGTACTCCAAAGTGTTTTAGAACAAATTTCAGGCCTACAAACTTATATTGGGAGGAAGTGGGACACAAAAACTGTACAACCACCGACACGTTGTATGTTTATATTGAAATTAAACTGAAATTTTAGAGTTTATTAAAATTGCCACAATTATTCTAATGTATACTTTAAAATTTACGTCACTAATATTATTGTATATCCTGTAATTAATAAACCCAATTTATTCAAATAACATGAAAATTCTTGAGTGTTCATTGTTGATACATGCTGTCATATCTTACTCAAATACTATATAGTTTACCATTTCTTAATATAAGCATTATTTTTCTCTTATTATAGATGCTTGTCATTGAGTCTATTCTGACTCAGACCATATAAGACAGAATAGAACTTCCCTTTAGGATTTCCAAGGAGTGGCTGGTAGATTTCAACTGCTGATCTTCTGGTTAGCTGATAAGCTCTTAACCACTGTACCACTAGGGTTTCACTACTGTCTTAGGTATCTAGTGCTACTATAACAGCAATACAAATGAGTGTCTTTAACAAACAGAAATTTATTTTCTCAAAATTTAGGAGGCTAATAATTAAATAACCCATTTATGTTGAGTCATTCTGACTCACAATGACACTATAGGACAGAGTAGATCTGTACCATAGGCTTTCCAAGAAGTAGTTGCTGGATTGGAACTGCTGATCTCTTGGATAGCAGCCAAATGCTCACTCACTCCACAAACAGGGCCCCATTTAGAAGTCTAGGAGTCTAAATTAAGAGTGCCAGTGCTGGAATAAATCCTTGGCTCTGGAAGAAGGAAATTGCCTCTTCTGAGCTTCTACTACTAGGAAATCTTCATGAGATTTGATATCTTTCTTCCCCCATTTCTACTTCTCTGGCTTGCTCATTAAATTTCTTTTTATATCTCAAAACAGACCGACTCAAACACATCCTACTGTACTCTTGTCTAGTTAATATAACAAAGATAACCCATTCCTAAATGGGATTATAACCACAAGCATAGAGGTTAAGATTTACAGCACATATTCTAGGGAGACATAATTCAAATGGCTGCAAGGATACTTAAAATTTTATTTTTAAAGATATGCATGTCACTTCTTTATAGTATATGTGTAAAAGTAGAATGCTGGAATGTAGAAGAAGATACATGATAGGTAGATGACAGATGGGCAGACACAGAGAGAGAAGAGATACAGGTAATCCCTGTGTTATGAATGAGATCTTTCTCTATCTTTAAGTCAAATTTGAAGGTAAGTCAGAACAGATACATACAGTTCTTAGTGTTAGTCAAATGTTTGCCTTAGTATATATAGTATATATTTTACCTTTCTATACATATAAAACATTAAGAACCACTTCCAAATTGCACACTATTCTCATAAGCATCACAAAGTACTCCCCAATTTTGCTATTACAAACTATTTAACTTAAATTTTTATTGTAGTAAGCTTTATGTCAGACAGTTCTTACATACTTGTCTCTAAGCTGGGCGTTCATGACACAAGGACTGTCTGTGGATACAGTTGTATGGACAGGTATCAGTGCCTATGTGTGTATTTTATCTTATTAGCTATTGACAAGCTTATCTCTAAAATTACAACAGTTATTGGTCCTACAAGAAATATAGGGATGTAACAATGTTCTAACCCTACATTAGCACAGTAATTTGTTAATTTAAAAAAGTTTAGTTTATGACAGTAGAAAAATGTTATTTTATGACTTTGATTATTCACAACACTGCAAATTTTTTTTCATGTTTATTTCTTATTTATGCTTTCTTTTTCACAAATTATTTTGTTTATACCTATTGCATTTTACTATAGGCTTCTTTTAGTTAGTTTATTAATTTATTTCAAAATGTTTTTCAGGTGTTTAGGTTACAAAGTATTTATTCATCATATGGGGTGTCAATATTACCCCACCATTTGTGATTCTCTTTAAACTTTGTGTATGGTCTTCTTTCTCATATAACATTCTTTATTTTTAATATAATTATGTTTGTCAACCATATTGTTATAGTTTGTTCTATTTTTGAGAAATCTCAGACTGGAATGGATAAAATTGTGCTCTTTCTGAAAAAGAAAAATAAGTATTGGTCCTAGTCCCAATACCTGCATATACAATCCTGTTTTGAAATAAAATAATGGATGCATATACCATTTGACCTAGTAAATTCACTGCTTGGAATATATCCTACAGAATCAAGGCCATTCACACCAACTGATACATGCATACGAATGTTCATCACAGTACAGTCCACAATAGCAAAAAGATGGAATCAACCCAGATGCCCAACAACAGAAGAATGGATGGGTAAACTTTGGTATATGTACTCAATGGAGCACTATGCAGTGATAAATAACAACGATGATAACAGGAAATATCTCTTAACCTGGTTTCAACTGGAGGACATTATGTTGAGTGAATGTAGTCAGTGACAGAAGGACAAATATAGTATGAGATCCCTATATATAGAGAGTTGGATCTGACTCGATGGCACTTGGCTGGGCTTGGCATGATAAAAACTTAAAAGCAGACTCATGCATAACAGAAAAGACTCTTTGACAGCTACAAGAGTGGGGAGGGAGGGATGATGAGGGGCGAGAGTTTAGATTAGATAGTTGTCAGAAATTTGGTTGGGTGAAATTGGTGACAGCACACATTAGTAAGATAAATATTAATGGGACTTCAACACAACTTGTGTACTCCTCACGTCTTAACCCAATATTGCAGGGACAGAGTATGTGCATTTTCATTTTTTATTTAATAAAAAAAATTATACTGTTAAAAAATAAAAATAAAAATCACAGAATAGTCCTGAACACATAGCATATGCATAACACAAACAAGCTTAAAAAAAGGGGGTGGGGTTTCCTCATTATGTAACATTACACCTGAATAGAGTGCATTATCCCAAATGTCTGTCAATTTGTTGTACTATTCTGTGGATCATAACAAACTTTGGATAACATTGTGGAGGATGGGAATTTCAGAAACTTAACTGTGCTCATGAACAATCTGTACATAGACTGAGAGGCAACTGTGCAAATAGAACAAGGGGACATTGCATGGTTAAAGTCAGGAAAGATGTAGTTCAGAGTTGAGCTTGAACCATACTTTCACCATACTTTTTTGGTCTACCTGCTTAGCAAATAATTCAAGAAGCTGCTGTATATCAAAAAGAATGAGGCATCAGGATTGGAAGACGACTCCTTTACAACCTGTGTTATGCAGATGATACAACCCTGCTTGCTGAAAGTGAGGAAAATTTGCAACACTAAAGATCACAGCCTTCAATGTGGATTACACCACAACATCAAGAAGATCCTTAACATTGTGAAAATGTCTGTTTTACCTAAAGGGATTCATATATACAATGCAATCCCAATACAAATTCCAGTGACAATTTTTAATGAGTTGGGGAAACAAATTGCCAACTTTGTTTGGAAAGGAAAGAAACCCCAGATAAGTAAAGCACTACTGATGAAGACGAACACAGTGGAAGGCCTTAAACTACCCAACCTTAGAACCTATTACGCTGTCGTGGTAGTCAAAACAGCCTGCTGCTGGTACAAAAAGAGACATAGAGATCACTGGAACAGAAATGAGGCTCCAGAAATATCACCATCCTCTTATGAATGGTTGATATTTGACAAAGTCCACAGGATTGTAAACTGAGTCTCTAACAAATGGCATTGACAAAATTGAATATTCATCTGTCAAAAAATGAAACAAGACCCATATCTCATACCTTACACAAAAACTGACTCAGAATGATCAAAGACCTAAATATGAAACCTAATAAAGATAATGCGAGATAAAATAGCATCAACAATGGAAGTTATACTTCACAGCTTAGACAGGTGTCAAAATCTGACAAACAAAACACGATCAACAGAAGAGAAAATAGATAAATGGGAACTACTAAGAATCAAACAGTTATGCTCATCCTAAGGCTTTATCAAGAGAGTTAGAAGACTACCTACAGAATGGGGAAAAATATTTGGCAACTATGTGTTGGACTGATGTCTGATTTCCATAATCTATAACATACTACAAAATACAAACAAGAAAAAAGTAAATAAACCATTTATGCAATGGGCAAAGGAGATGGGCACATATTTCACCAAGGAAGACACCCAGGAAGCCAAAAGACACATGAGGAAATGTTCACGGTCATTAGCTATTAGAGAAATTCAAATCAAAACTAAAATGAGATAACATCTCAAAAGGAATAGTTCAGTAACTAGACTACACCATAAGCTAAAAGTTTTCTAAATTCAACTCAACATCTCAAAGGACAAAGTAGCAGGGACAGGGGTCTGGGAACCATGTATTCAGGGGACATTGCAGACATTTGGCATAACTAGTATTTTTCTAAGAGAGTGTTCTGCACCCCATGTTGGCGAGTGACATCTGGAATCTTAAAAGCCAGAAAGCTGCAATCTAAGGAACATTGACTGACCCCAGCCCACCTGAAGAATATCAAAGATCAAGGTAAAATTAGCCAAGGAGACAGAAGGGCCCATTTGGCTGAGAGACTATTTCAGCCTGTGACCAGAAGAACTAGATGGTGCCTGACCACTACCAAAGACAGCCCTGACAGGGAATATAATGTAAATTCCCCGATTAAGCATGATACAAAGGGCTGCGCAGCTGTATAATGCTAAGAGCAGACTTGATGGTCTAGCATACTCAAGGGTCCTCTGAGAACATGACACCTACATTTTCTGCTAGCCCAAAGCTGAAACCAGTACTGAAGCCAGCACTTCAGACAAAGAATGGGCTGGATCTGGGGACAGACGGATGTAGGTGGTGTGTGTATTTCGTGGTTTAATATATATATGAGACTGTTCTACTTGTTTCTTTTTTGAAGGGAGAGGAGGATAGAGAGAAGGGGAGAAGTGGTGGCTGCGTAGATACTGGAAGTAAGAGTGGAAAAGAAGAGTGTTCTGTCATAGGATGACGAGAGCAGAAAGAGTTGCAGAGGGTCAGGTGCTTGGGGTTTTATATGGCAAATTGTCTTAAATTGTAAATTTTCGCTTAATCACAGTTTTAAAAACAAAAAAAAGAACATTTCAAGACACATCCTGAATTACAATGCTTTCAATAAGATAATAACTATATACACCAACCACTAAGGCCAAAGAGGAAAATACTGTAGATATTTGCTAATTCTGCTGTCTGAAACTGATCAAATATGCAATCAGAAGCATTAGTAATTAATGGTGATTGGAATAGGAAAGTTGGAAACAAAGAAGCAACAGTAGTTGGAAAATATATCCTTGGTGAAAGAAATGATTACTAGAGATTGCATGATAGAATTTTTCAAGGCCAGTGATTTCTTCATTGCAAATATCTTTTTGCAACAACATAAATGGTGACTGTTCATGTGAAACTCACTGAATGGAATTCACAGAAATCAAATTGACTCCATCTGTGTAAAGAGAGAATGAAAAAATCAACATCGTTAGTTAGGACAAGGACAGAGACAAACTGCAGAACATGTTTGAATCTGCTCATATGTAAGTTCAAATTGGAATCGAAAAAAAGTAGAACAGTCCACAAGAGCCATTGTGTGAGTTGACTATACCTCAATTGGATTCAGAGACCCCTTAGAAAACAGATTTGACACACTGAACACTCATAGCTGAAGACAGGAAGAGTTGAAGGATGACATCAAACTTCACACATGAAGAATAAGAGCTCATTTAAAAGACAGGAAAGAAAGAAAAGACCAAAATGGAAATTAGAAGTTAGAAACTCCCTCTTCAATAGTAAACCAGCTAAAGCAAAAGGAAGAAATGGTGGAGTCAAAATGTGAACAAAAGTTTCAAAGTAGGCTTGAAAATACAAAGTATTAAATAAAATGTACCAAGACCCACAAATAGAAAACCAAATGGGAAAAACTTACCTGCATTTCTCACACTGAAAGAACTGAAAAAAAAAAAAAAAATCAAGCTCCCTTCCCATTGCAATATTGAAGAATTCTTTGAGCCAAATGTTGAACAGCACAGGCAGCATCAAAAGAAGATGGAAGAAATACACAGAGTCACTGTACCAAAGATTGTCAACATTCAAACATTTCAAGAGGTAGCATATGATCAAGACGTAATGTTAGTAAAAGGAAAGTCCAAGTGACACTGAAGACATTTATGAAAAACAAGACCCCTGAAATTGATAGAATACCAACTGAGATGTCTCAACAAATAGATGCTGTCATGGATCAAATTGTGTCCCCCCAAAAATATCTGTAGCCATGTGGCTGGGTCATGATTCCCAGTATCTTGTGACTGTCCTCCATTTTGCAGTTTTTCTAAGCTGTATGTTAAAGGATTAGGGTAGGGCTGTAAATCCCTTCATAGGATTACCTCACTACTCCACTGTAAAGGGAGTTTCCCTGGAGTATGGCTTGCCCCACACTTAATCCTTTCATCCTATGAGAGATAAAAGGACAGAGAAGCAGGCAGAGAATTGGGAACCTTATACCATCAAGAAAGCAGCACCTGGAGAAGAGCGAGTCCTTCAGACCTGAGGTTCCTGTGCCAAGTTGCTCCCTGGACAAAGATGGATGCAATACTGGACTTTCCTCCAGAGCTAACAAGGGGAAAGCCTTCCCCTGGAGCGGACATCCTGAATTGGACTTGTAACCTACCGGACCGTGTAAGAATAAACCTTCCTTTGTTAAAGTCATCCACTCTGTGGTATTTCTGTTACAGCAGCCCTAGCTGACTAAAACTGATGCACAGCTGAAAGTACTCACCGGTTTATGTCGAGAAATTGGGAGGACAACTACCTGGTCAACCAATAGGAAGAGATTCATATTTGCAGCCATCCCAAAGAAAGATGATCAGAGAGAATGAGGAAATTATAGGGCAATATTATTAATATCATGCACAAATATTTTTTTCTTTTTTTACTGTACTTTGTACGGAAATTTACAGAACAAACTAGCTTGTTGTTGAACACATTAATTAACATCTGCACAAACAGGTCAACACTCTCCCTTTTTGACCTTGGGTTCCCTATTACCAGCTTTTCTGTTCCTTCCTGCCTTCTAGTCCTTGTCTCTGGGCTGGTATTTCCCCTTAGTCTATTTTGTTTTACATACCTGTCTAACCTTTTGGTGAAGGGTGACCATCAGGAGCGACTTCACTGCTGAGCTAAAACGGTGTCTTGGGGCCATTCTCTCTGGGTTCCTTCAGTCTGTCAGGCCAGTAAGTATGAGGTTTTTTTTTGTATGTGTGTGAACTAGCACTTTATTTTACATTCTTCTCCAGCTTTGCCCCTTACTCCATTGCCATTGAGTTGATTCTGACTATGTAACCCTATAGGACAAAGTATAACTGCCCCATAGAGTTTCTAAGGAGAGTCTGGTGGATTAGAACTTCCTAACTTTTGGTTAGTTGCCATAAAATCTAACTCCCATGCTGCCATGGTTTTCCAAGCTCTGTCTGGAATCTTCCTTTGTGTTTCCTATCAGAGGACTCGGTGGATGTAGCCTGGCACCATCTAGTTAAGGTGGACTCAGTCTGATACAGGCAATGGTAGTTGGAATCCATTAATCCTTTGGACTCATCTTGCGCTACTTACAAGTACGCTGTTGATGAAAATCAAAGAAAAGTAATTGCAGTAGTACATCAACAGTTATCTGTCAGAAATTCAAGCAAAGTTCAGGAAAAGATTTAGAATAAAGGGTACCATTATTGACATCAGAAGGATCTTTACTGAAAGCAGAGAATACTGGAAAGATGTTTCTCTGTGTTTTATTGACTATGCAAAGACATTCTACTGTGTGGATCACAACAAAGTATTGTGTAACATTGCCAAGAATGGGAATTGCAGAATACTTAGTTGTGTTTCTGAGGAACTTGTCATAGACTAAGAGGCAGTTGTTTGAACAGAACAAGAGGATACTGGCTTGTATAAAATCAGAAAGGTGTGTGTCAAGGTTGTATCCTTTCACCATACTTATTCAGTCTCTATGGTTAGCGTAGAATATGAAGAAGAGCAAAGCATCAGGATCAGAGGAAGATTCATTAACAACCTGGGATATTCAGATGGAAGAATCTTGCCTGCTGAAAGTGAAGAAGACTTGAAGCACTTACTGATGAAGATCAAAGACAATAGCCTTCATTATAGATCATGCTTCAGCATAAAGAAAATAAAAATCCTCTTAAATGGACAAACAAGCATCATCAAGATGAATGGAGAAATTATTGAAGTTGCAAAGATTTCATCTTATTTGGATCCACAATCAACACCTATGGATGTAGCAGTCAAAAAATAAAAGGACACAACCCATTGGGCAAATATGCTTCAAGAGACATCTTTCGAGTGTTAAAAAGCAACACCATCACTTTAAAGGCCACGGTCAACCTGACACAAACCAGGATGTTTTCAAATACCTCGTATGCATGGGAAAGCTCGGAAATGAGTAAGAAAGAGATCCAGGAAATGTATTTCTGTCTCTGATGGCTCTGAAGGAAGGTCTTAGTCGTCTGTCTTCCCCTGGACTAGGAGCTCCTCTGGTAAGGAATCCTGGGTCCACCTTTCTCTGGTACTATTTTTGGTAATACGAAATTCCCGACTTTCTGCTTGTTTCTCTTTCCTTTTGTCTCTTGTAAGACAAAAGGTGGTGCAGGCCACATATCAAGGCATGAGATCAAGGATGTGACCTGTGCAAGTGTGTTACATCCCACCCTCTTCCCTTCTAATCACAGGCAACAGTTATGATTCATTGATACAGAGGAAAATCACAAAGTGAGGGACAGCCACACAACGCTAGGAACATGGCCTAGCCAAAGTAACACATATTTTGAGGGAACAACAGTTCTGTCTATGATGGGACTCAAACTAGTTGTTTATTTTTAAATTATTCTTTTGGTAATTCACAGACTTTGTCTTTGAATAAAAATTATATCCCCAAGACTATAGTTTCAGGAGACAAGTATTTCAATTTACCTAACACAGTTCATAAAGAAAATGTTCTACATCTAACTTTGGCTAGTAGCATCTGGGGTTTTACAAGCTTGAGAGCTGCCTTCTAAGATTTGTTGATTGGTTTCATCAGGTTCAGAGCAAAGGACAATGAAAACAACCAAAGTCAAAGGAAAATATTAGTCCTGAGACCAATGGGCCATGTGAAACATAGTCTGAGCCCAGAACAACTGTGTGGTGCCTGACTGTCACCACTGACCACTCTGACAGTGTTCATAATAAAGCATCCCAGAGAAAGCAATAGAAAAATGTAGAGGAGAATTCAAACTGAAAAAAAAGAGACCTACTGGTCTGACAGAGATTGGAGGAACCCTTAAGACTATGGTCCCTGTTAACTGAGAACTGAAGCCACTAGAGAAGATAACCTTTCAATCAAAGGTTAGATAGGACTGTAAAGCAAGCAATAACACTAGTGAAGAATATTCTTCTTAGTTCAATCAAGTATGTGAGACAAATTGGGCATCACCTGTCCAAAAGCTAAGAGAAGAAGACACAGAGAGGTGAATGAAAAAATGTAAACCAGGGTGGAAATGCAGACAGTGCTGACACCACTGTGGAGCTTGTAATCAATTTCACAAAAGAATTTGTGAATGAGAAACTAATCTGCACTTTAAGCATTCACCTAAAGCATATATATATAATTTTAAAGTGTATATGTCCTCAGCAGATACTCTATCATGATTGGAATTCAGCCTTTTTTTATACCTCTCTCCCCGACAGGCCATGAGATAAAGCTGGGACTGAACTGACATCACACTCATAAGGTGGGCACGCATCTTACATTAGCATTGCTGCCTTATGCTTATTAACAGATTGAGATTTGCTAATATTTAAAGCCTAGACTTTTATATGGTCACTTCGTTCTGATCCAAACAAAATTAGTTTTGATCATTACATAAGAAACAGCACATAGTTTTGAAACAAACAGAAAAACAGCAACTGCAAAGAAAAATTCACTATATACCATGCAATGATAAGAAACAATGATGACTTAGAGAAGCACCTGCCAACGTGGGACCATCTAGAGGAAGTTATGCTGAGAGAAATTAGCCAGACACAAAAGGACAAATTTTGTATGCCAAGCCAAGTGCCGTCAAGTCACAACTAATCATTTAAGCAGAGTAAAAATCAGTATTTGACAGTTATGGTGGAGGGGTAGAGAGAGAGAGAGATTTTTTACAAATTAGACAGTGGTTAGGTTTAGGATTGGGCATAGGACGTAACAGTATGCACTAGAAGTGGGGTACCCACAACTACTTACCTTCAAAACCAAGTTGTCCCCTTAATGTGGACCACCTTTTTAGAAGATTAGAGAAGTGGTGTCTGGGATTGTGGGGTCACATTCTCAGGGGACAGGTGGTGACGGGGGTCTTAAAAGCTAGCAAGCTCCCACCTAAATAGCATTCAGTATGCCAATTCACCTGGACCTGGGGCAAACGGAGGACATAGAGGGCAGGAAAAAAATATGAACCCACCAGATAGCTGGAAGGGGCCATTTGAGACTAGAAGAGCTAGATGGCACAGAGCCACCACGAATGCCAGCCTGGATGGGATGTGCAAAACAAAGCTCTGGACACCACAGGTGATGGAATAGAGGGCAGAGCTAGAACTCTACCAAAAGACCACACCTGACAGTCTTTCTGCATGGAGGCCCCTGGGAGCTTTGTCCCTGGACTCTGTAAGCCAAACTGCGTCCAGCACTGGGGCCAGCGCCCCAGACATAGACTGACCCGGATCATACAAAACATAGACTGATACTGGAGGCAAACAAGCCTTTACAAATGTAAATGAAGTTGTTTTAGGGGCTCTGCTGGAGACAGGTTGATTGAGTGAGAAGGGCAAAGACTTTACGGAAAGGTCACTGAAAGTTCCTGAACAAGGGGAAGCCTGCTGTTACATGAGCATTGGGGAGTGGGGGAGGAAACAGCAAGAATAGAATAGAGGTGAAAGTTATGGGTGTTACATGGCAACGTTATATAGACTGCAAATTTTTTCTTAATTCACAATAAAAAGGAAAAAAAAATGAATCACTGAAAATTTAAAAAAAGAAAAGTCCCCTGTAGCTCAAGAAAATTGCTTTTCTTCTCTACATCCCAATGTGATTAAATCACAACAAACAAATGAAATATTAATCAAAGCCTAGACAGGTTTCCAGTGGTAAATGCTTTCGGTGTGTTTGTGGTGTGCCCGTGTGTGTGTGTGTGTGTGTGTGTGTGTGTGTGTGTGTGTCAAACATATGAGATAGCATCTAAGTTATTCCACAGAAAGTAGATAGCACATTGGAATATGATAAAGAGCAGGTGATTTGAAGCTGCACACTTTCAGAGACGTGGCTGCAATTGTGAACACTCATACTCAGCTTTCTTAGAAAATAAGAGAATGCTTCCAGTCTCGCACTCCCAATACCTGGCAGAGAAAACTGAAGCACAATTAACAAACTAGTTTGGAGAGATGCTAGAGACAGATGCTGTCTAAGGCACAATGAAAATAATAGAGTTTATGACAAGCAGGGAGCAGACATTGAGAAAAAATCCTCTGTCACTCCAGCCCATCATAGACTGAATACAAAGAATCACTAGAGGAATTGAGCCTGTGGTGCACTGATGGTAACCATAGCAACAAAGACCTCAAACCTGGTTCAACTTTTCAAGAGATTAACACAAATCCTCACACCAAGCATCTAGCAAAATAAAAGGCATGCTTATATAGAAGCACAATAAACATATAGCTGAGCATATACTATCCAACTGAGGATGTAAAGCTTTTAAAAATACTGTGAGACACGTGAAAAGGTAAGAAATAAGGCAATCATCAGAGCCAGCTACAACACGGGCGTTGGAACCATCAGAGAAAATGTAAAATAAGTATAATTAACATGTTTAAATTCTAATGCAAAGAGTTTACAACATACCGTTTGAATTAGAACTTAAAAGTATTCATTACAAATTAGTTTCAATGAGATGGATTAACATAGTGGCTGCAACAATGGGCTTAAACCCAGAGATGATTGTGAGATTGGCACAGGATCTGGCAGTGTTTCCTTGTGTTGTACAGAGGGTTGCAATGAGTTAGAACCAAGTCGACCGCATTTTACAACACCGTAATTAATATGTTTACATTCTATTTCAGAGTATACAATATACAAGCTCAGATGGAAACAATTCATCAGAAACATGCAAGCTATGAAACAAAAGGAAATACTCAAAATGAAAAATATAGTAGCAGAGATAAATTACACCCAGTGCTGCTGAGGGGAGCATGAGTGGATTTAAAACAGAAGAAGAGAGAATCATTCGATTTGAAGAAAACTCAATAAAAAATACCCACCTTGAAGCATTATTTCAGAAAGAGCTTCTAAGAGCTGTAAAACATATCACATTATCTAAAATACGCATAATTTAAATCCCAAAAGAAGAATAGAAAAAAAATGTACTGAAAATAATATTTGAAGGAATAGTGACTGAGAATTTTCTAAAATACATGAGAGCAAATGACAGGTCTAAGATGTTCAAAGAATTGGAAGCTGGATGAAAATAAAACAATCCATTCACATCACATTCACACTGCTGAAAATAAAACAAAGAAAAATATTAAAATTAGCTAGATAAAGCTACAGTACCTATAGAGGTAAATTATTAGATTTTGTCAGACACAAGCTATCAAAACTCAGTCAACAAAAACTAGATTAGTTACTACCACATCTGCTAAAGAAATAGATTTAAAATTTTGAAAGTACCCAAAATATGAACTTCTCCCCTCAGACCATTTCACTGATTGATTCTATTAAATACATAAAGTGGGAGGAGAGCTGGGACTCAGTTTCAAGTAAACTCCTCCAGGAGACAGGAAAGGAGAGAACATTTCTCAACTTATTTTACTGAAATAGCCCTTTTGCTCAACCACCAAAATCAGATATTGTAAGAATATACAGTGATGGACCAACATCCTTCACTCGAGGGCCCTGGCTCACAAAAAGCAGTCTACAAATAAAACCCAAAGTCATAGGCTGAATTGTGTCCTCCTGAAATTTTGCGTAGTAATTTTCCTGGACAATGATTCCCTGTATTCTGCGATTGCCCCCCATTTTGTGCTTTTTCTGATGTTATGAATCCTAATCTCTGCCTGTGATTAACAGAGTGGATTTTAGGGTGGGACTGTAAAACCCTTTCTAAAATCACTTCTGTGCTCCAATACAGAGAGGGTTTCCTTGGAGCATGGCTTGTACCACCTTTTATCCTAGAAGAGATAAAAGCCAAGGGAAGCAAGCAGAGAAATGTGACCCTCACACCATCAAGAAAGCAGCAGCAGGTATAGAGCACATCCTTCAGACCTGCGTCAAGAAGCTCCCTGACAGAAGACTGTTGCAACACAAAGACCTTCCTTCAGGGCTGACAAAGCAAGAAAACTTCCTTCTGGAGTGGACACCCTGAATTCAGACTTGTAGACTACTGGACTGTGTTAAGAATAAGCTTTTCTTTTTTTAGAGCCATCCACTCATTGTATCTCTCTGTTACCGGATAATTAAAACACCCAACCATCAGTAAAAAGGAGCTCTGTTGGCACAGGGGTTGAGAGCTTGCTGGTAAACAAAAACGTGTGTAGTTTGAATCCATCAACAGCTCCTCAGAAATCCTAGCAGGTAAGTCATTGTATTCTGTCTTATAGCCTTTCCACAAGCGGGAATCCAACTGACGGTGAGTTTCATTTTGGTTTACATGTGAACTAGGTAACATAATACTGTTGAATATTGTCAAAATCACTGTTCTACTTTTATGCCGAACAGTTAAGCTGTATTTATTGGTAAAGAGTTTGGCTGTTATCAAGAAAGGTTAGCAGTTCTAGTCATAAGCTATTCCTTGGAATCCCTGCGGGGAATTCTACTCTATCCTGTAGGGTCACTGTGAGTCCAACTGATGGCAACGGGTTTGTTTTTTGGTTTATACCTGTGAGCATCACAGGTATAACTTATTTGTATCTCCTTGGCTTTGTCTCTCCTTTTGTTTTTGTTTTATCCTGGAGATTTCTGTTAAACAGGTTTGAGCCTTGCTTTTCTTTAGATGGTAGTGCCCTGTTATTACACAGGACACAGGAGCACTTTTGATACAGTTTTAAGATCTAAGGGAGAGCAAGTATTTTATAGTCTTATGACTAAGTCTCAATCTTTTGGTGGATCTGTGTTTGTGAGCTATAATTTTGAGAAAAGCTTCTCAATACCCTGTGCCTCCCACCTTTAGGTGAAACTGAAAGGCCAGAAAGGGCTGGAACCAGGTGTTTTCTTTACTCCACATTGGTGGTGGTTGTTCTTAGGTGCTAACTAACAAGTAAGCCTGCAAACAACAGCACTGAAATACTGTATCATCCAGTGTCATCCTCAGAATCATTGCTGTTTGAGCCCACTGTTACAGCCACTGTGTCAACCTACCTCGTTGACAGATCTCCTCATTTTCACTGACCCTCTATTTTGGCCTCTTCCAGAGACTGATCCCTCCTGATAACATGTCCAAAGTACTTAAGACAGAATCTCACCATCCTCATTTCTATAGGTATTTCCGGCTGTACGTCTTCCAAGACAGATTTGTTGGTTCTGGCAGTCAATGGTACCTTCAGTATTCTTTGCCAACACTGTAATTGAAAAGCATCAGTTCTGCTGTCTTCCTTATTCGTTGTCCAGCTTTCCATACCATTTCAATTAAACATGCCTTTGCTTAAGTCAGGCTCACCTCAGGTCCTAAAGTGACATCTTTGTTTCTTAATATTTTAAAGAGATCGTTTAAAAAAGATTAGCCCAATGAAAAGAGACATTTGGACATTTGATTTCTTAACTGCTTCTTCTGTGGATGTTGACTGTGAATCCAAGTAAAAGCAAATCCTTGGCAACTTCAATATTTTCTCTTATTATGATGGTCCATGTTGGTCCCGTTTTTAGGATTTTTCTTTTCATGATGTTGAAATGTGATCCACAATGAAAACTATAGTTTTTGATCTTCATCAGTAAGTACTTCAAGTTCTCTTTGCTTTCAGTAAGCAAGGTTGTATCATCTGCAACGTGCAGGTTGTTAATGACTCTTCCTCAAAGTTCTCCCTTATTCTTCATATAGCCCAGCTTCTTGGACTATCTGCTCAGTTCACAGGCTGAATGAGTGTGATAAAAAGATACAGCTCTGACTCATACCTTTCCTGACTGCAAATCATGCAGTTTCCTCCTGTTCTGTTTCAATAACTGCCTCTTGCTTTAGGTACAGGTTCCTTGTGAGCACAATTAAATGTTCTGGAATTCCCATTCTTCACAGTATTATTCATTTTCTGTTACTATCTATAGAGAAAAATGTCTTTGTACAGTCAACAAAACATAGGTAAACAGTTTTCTGGTATTCTGTTTTCAGCGAAGACCCATCCGACATCAGCAATAATTATTTTGCATTCCACATCTTCTTTTGAGTCAAGCTTGAATTTCTGGCAGTTCTCTGTTGAGGTACTGCTGCAACAGCTTTTGAATTATCTTCAGCATAATTTTTCTTGCATGTGTTATTAATGATATTGTTACATAACTTCTATATTCTTTTGGATCACTGTTAGTTGCAAACAGCAGAAATATGGATCTCTTCCAGTCGGTATTCCAGGCAGCTGTCTTCCAATATGTCTTGGCATAGACAAGTGAGTGCTTCCAGCTTTGCATCCCTTTGATGAAACACATCAGTTGGTGTTCTGTTGGTTCCTGGAGGCTTGTTTTTTGCCAATGCCTTCAATGAAGGTTTGACTTCTCTCTTCAGTACCATTAGTTCTTGATCATTTTCAACCTCCTGAAATGATTGAATATCAACCAATTCTTTTTGGTACAATTACTCTGTGTATTTCTTCCATTATCTTTGGATGCTCCAGGGTCAGTCATTGTTTTGCCCACAGAATCCTGTAATATTCAGTTATAGTCTTGAGGGTTTTCTTCTCCCAGTTTTTTTTTTTTCAACTTGAGAAACGCTCAGTATGTTCTTCCCTTTTGGTTTTCTAATTCCAGGTTACAATATTTTATCATAATACTTTGTTTTCTCCAGTAGTCCTTTGACATTTTCTGTTCAGTTCTTTGACTTCATTATTTCTTCTGTTTGTTTTAGCTACTCTTCATTCAGAACCTTGTTTCAGAGTCTGTTTGCACATTCATTTTGTTAGGTTCTTTCTTTCCTGTCTTTTTTAATAATGTATTGATTTCTTAATGTGTGATGTTCTTGATGTCACCGCAGCACTTATCTGATCTTCTGTCATTGGTGTTCAGTGAATCTATATATTCTTGAGGTGGCCTCTAAATTCAGGTGGGATATAGTCAGGTTTGTGCTTTGACTCTGGTGGACTTCTTGTAATTTTCTTCAACTTCAGCTTGCACTTACATATGAGCAACTGATGATGTGTTCTGCAGTTGACCTCTGGCATTTTTCTGACTGATGATACTGAGTTTCCCTATTCTCTCTTTCCACAAATGTAGTTGGTTAGATTTGTGCATATTTGTTGACGTCCATTTGTATACCAAAGCAAAAACTCACTGCCGTCAGTGAGTAGATTCCAACTCATAACGATGCTGTCAGTCAGAGTTGAACTGTTCTACAGATTTCAAAAGAGTGCCTGGCAGGTTTGAACTGCGGAGTCTTTGGTTAGCAACTATAGCACCTAACCACCACACCACGAGGGTTTCTGTGTGTATAGTCATGTGTGTATAGTCACTGCTTATGTTGTTGGAAAAATATATTTGTAGTTAATGAGTCATTGAGCTTGCAGAATTTCTATCATGCAATTTTTCATGTTGTGTCTATCAGTAAGACCGTATTTTTCCGACTATGGATTCATCTTGTTTCTGATTTTCACGTTCCACTCACCAGTAATATCAATGCATCTTGAATGCATACTTGATCAGTTTCAGACTGCATGAGTTGGTAAAAATATTCAGCTTACTTACATTTGGCATTAGTGACTGGTGATCAGATTTGAATAATACTTATATTAACTTGTCTTTCTTGTAGGTATATGAATATTTCCCTATTATTGACATTGTTGTACTTCAGGATACCACTTTAAATGTTCTTTTTGACAATGGATATGTCTATGCCACTTCAGTTTGTCAATTTTGGCGAAGTAGATCATGTAAGACTTTCTGACTAAAATGACCATTACCAGTCCATTGCAGCTTACTAATGGCTATGCTATCAATCTTTACTCATTCCATTTTCATAACTTCAAATTTTCCTAGATTTATATTCTGTACATTCCACATTCAAATTATTAATGGATGTTTGTAGCTGCTTATTCACATTTTCATAAAGCCACATTGGTTAGGCTCTAGTGGAGTAGTTTCCTTTGGGGACACGCCTTCGTTAAGAACAGAACGTTCTTAGCATATATCAAAATTAATTTTGTCCCCTCCTCCTGTTTTGAAAAGACAGGGGTTTTCCTCCAGGCTTTGGTAGAAGAATGCAGGGCTCTTAGAGACCAAAGTCGGGACAGTGTGGAGCCCCCTTAAGACTGGCCCCAGGAGATTTTGACTCTGACACTTATCCAGCAGCTGAGTGCTTATCCACTGCTCTAGTAGGGCTCCTTGCTTCCTATATTGGTAGAGGTTATTTTGCTGCACAAGATGCATGCTTCCAGCAATTTGTTAATTATACTTGAAGTGTTCACTCTTACCCTTGTTCTATCCAGTAAAAGGCTTCTTTCTTGGGGGTCTGTTTCAGGAGAGTTTATGATTCTTTGCCTCCCTCTTTGTCTTTAGTTCTCAGGCAGTGTCCTTCTCTCCAATCTAAATTCTCTGATGGATCTAGAAGCATAATTGTTTTTCAGTTTATTCAGCTTTATTTTACCTTGTCATTAGTATGAGAGCAAATGATAATTTCAAAGTTCTTTCCATGTTGAACTAACAACACATGAACAAACTTTTAAAATAAGGTAATTATATTTTCTCTTTTTTTAATTTTTATTTAACATAACTGAGTGAAAACGTACATTCACATGTAAATTTAAATGCCCCCCTATATGCAGCTTCCACTGCTCTCCCTGTCCGGTGACTGCACACTATTCCTCTCTGCTCCATACATGTCTCATCCTCCCAACAGTCTCCTTTCCTCTCCTCTCCATCCACTCCCCTTCATCCAGCCAGAGGTCAGCAAGATGATATCCTATAGATGTATACAACCATAAAGTGCTTCCAATATATGGTTAATCTGCATTGCCAAGTCCAATCCATTCCTGTCCAAATAATGGACCTTTGTTATAATTTATGGGAAAGGGCAGCATCAGGATCGGGGGCCATGCTCTCAGAGGAACCCCCAAACCGCTGGACCATCAATTGAGGTCTTTTAGTGGAGATCTCATGATGCACCTCTTTTCATTCTTCTGTTGCCAGTGAGGCTCCTCTCTGTGAGCTTCGTCATGGCTATCACTGGTAGTGGCCGGGCACCATCCGGTTCTTCCGGTCCAAAGTCGATGTAGGCACCCACTCTTGTGGGTCTCTCTGTCTTCTCAGTTGTCTTTACCGCATGCTATTTTGGCCCTCGGTGAGCATCCGTTCCTGCTAAGTTGGGACAATTTGCTGTGTCCTCGGATGGCAGCTTGGCAGCTTTTAAGACCCCAGACGCCACTCACCAATGTGGGGTGCAGAGAGCTCTCTTAGCAAAACGCTAGTTGTGCCAATTGGCCTGGAATTCGCCTAAGAGCATGGTCTCCCGACCCCCGCCCCAGCTACTCTATCCTTGCAGTATTGAGTTAAGATGGAAGGAGTACTCGAGTTATGCTGAAGTCCACTTAATGTTGTTCTTGTTCCTAATGTGTGCTGTCACTGCTTTCTCCCAACTAGATTTCTAGTAACTATCTAAACTAAACTCTCCCCCCCACCCTCCCTCCTCCCTCCCCTCCCTTGCAGCTGTCAAAGAGTCTTTTCTTCTATACACAGGTCTGTTTTTGAGATCTTATAGAAGAGGTCTCATACAGTATTTGTCCTTTTGTCGCTGACTACTCTCACTCAACATAATGTCTTCCAGTTGAAACCAGGTTAGGAGATGATTCCTGGAATCATCGTTATTCTTTATCATTGCGTAGTGCTCCATTGAGTATATGTACCACAGTTTACCTATCCATTCTTCTATTGTTGGGCATCTGGGTTGATTCCATCTTTTTGCTATTGGGGACTGTGCTGCGATAAACATTCTGGTGCATGTGCCCCTTGGTGTGAAAGGCCTTGAATCTGTAGGATATATTCCCAAGTAGTGGAATTACTGGGTCAAATGGTATATCAATATCCATTTTTTTTAAGGAAGCACCAGATTGCCTTCCAAAGAGGCTGGGCCATTTTGCAACCCCACCAACAGTGTAGGAGGGTTCCAGTTTCTCCACAGCTTCTCCAGCATTTGTTGTTTTGTGTTTTCTGGATCATGGCCAATCTTCTTGGGGTGAGATGGTATCTCATTGTTGTCTTGATTTGAATTTCTTTAATAACTAAAGATTGTGAACATATCCACATGTGTTTTTTGGCTGCATGGATATCCTCCTTAGTGAAGTGTCTGTCCCTCTCCATTGCCCATCGCTTAATTGGATGGTTTATCTTCTTCTTATTGATATTTTGTAGTATCTTATAGATTATGGAGATCAGGCGTCGATCTGACATAGAGTTGCCAAATAGTTTTTCCCACTCTGTGGGTGTTCTTTTAATTTTATTAATAAAGTCTTTGGATGAGCAAAAGTGTTTGATTCTTAATAGTTCCCATTTATCTACTTTCTCTTCTGTTGATTGAGGTTTCTTTGACAGATTTTGGAGTCTGTCCTAATTGTGTATTAAAACTTCCATTGTTGTTCCTACCTTTTCTTGGATGACCTTTATCGTTTTAGGTTTGATATTTAGGTCTTTTATCCAGTTGAGTTGGTTTTTGTATAAGGTGTAAGATATGGATCTTGATTCAATTTATTGCAGATGGATAACCAATTTTGCCAGCACCATTTGTTGAAGACACTGTTTTTACCCCAGTTTAATGTCTTAGGGCCTTTGTCGAATATCAGCTGTTCATAGGCAGATGGTGTCATCTCTGGGGTCTCAATTCTGTTCCATTGATCAATCTGTCTGTTCTTGTACCAGTACCAGGCTGTTTTGACCACTGTGGCAGTGTAGTATGTTCTAAGGTCGGGTAATGAGAGGCCTCCCAGTGTGTTCTTCTTCTTTAGTAGTACCTTACTTATCTGGGGCTTCTTCCCTTTCCACACAAAATTGGTGATTTGTTTCTCCATCTCATTAAAAAATGATGCTGGAACTTGTATTGGGATTGCATTATATAAATAAATTGCTTTGGGTAAAATAGACATTTTCACAATGTTAAGTCTTCCTATCCATGAGCAGGGTAGGTTTTTCCATTTGTCTAGGTCTCTCTTAGTTTCTTGTAGTAAGGGCTTGTAGTTCTCTTTGTAAAGGTCTGTTGTTTCTCTGGTTAGATTAATTCCTAGGTACTTTACCTTCATACGGGCTATAGTAAATGGTATTGATTTAATAATTTCCTCCTTAATAGTCTCATTGAGGGTATAAAGGAAACCTACTGATTTGCTTATGTTTATCTTGTATCCTGAAACTTTGCTGAATTCTTCTATCAGTTTGAGTAGCTTACTTATAGATTCCTTGGGGTTCTCTGCATATACAATCAGATCGTCTGCGAACAGGGAGATTTTAACTTTCTCTTTGCCGATGCAGATGCCCTTTATTTGTTCGTCTTGTCTAATTGCTCTGGCTAGAACTTCTAGCACAATGTTGAATAGGAGAGGTGACAGTGGGCATCCTTGTCTAGTTCCTGATCTCAGGGGAAAGTCTTTGAGGCTCTCTCCATTCAGGATGATGTGGGCAATTGGCTTTGTATAAATGGCCCTTATTGTGTTGAAGAATTTGCCGTCTATGCCCATTTTGCTAAGAGTTTTTAGCATGAATGTGTGTTGGACTTTATCAAATGCCTTTTCGGCATCAATGGACAAAATCAGGTGATCTTTGTCTTTTGTGTTATTTATGTTGTTAATCACATTAATTGTTTTCCTGATGTTGAACCAGCCTTGCATCCCTGGTATGAATCCCACTTGATCATGATGGATTATTTTCTTGATATGTTGTTGTATTCTGTTGGCAAGAATTTTGTTGAAGATTTTTGCATCTAAGTTCATGAGTCATATTGGTCTGTAGTTCTCTGTCTTTGTTGGATCTTTCCCTGGCTTAGGTATCAGGGTTATGCTGGCTTCATAGAATGAGTTTGGGAGTACTCCATCACTTTCTATACTGTAAAATAGTTTAAATAGTATTGGGGATAACTCTTCCCTAAATGCTTGGTAGAATTCTGCCGTGAAGCCATCTGGGCCCGGACTTTTTTGGGTTGGCAGTGTTTTAATGACCTTTTCAATCTCTTCCTTTGTGATGGGTTTATTAAGTTGTTCTGCTTCATGTTGTGATAATTTGGGTAGGTGGTATGAGTGAAGGAATTTGTCCATTTCCCCTAGGTTTTCAAATTTGTTAGAGTACAGTCTTTCATAGTATTCTGTTATGATCTTTTTGATTTCTGTTGTATCTGTGGTGACAACTCCCCTCTCATTTCTAATTTGGGTTATTTGTTTCCTTTCCTGCTTTTCTTTTGTAAGTTTAGCCAGTGGTTTATGAATTTTGTTGATCTTTTCAAAACACCAGCTTTTGGTCTTGTCAATTTTTTCAATTGTTTTTCTATTCTCTAATTCATTTAGCTCTGCTCTAATCTTTATGATCTCATTTCTTCCGGTGCCCAAGGGGTTCCTCTGTTGTTCTCTTTCTACTTGTTCAAGCTGTAAAGTTAGTTCCTTGATTTGATTTCTTTCTACCTTCCAGATGTGTGCATTTATGGAGATAAACAGACCTCTCAGCACTGCTTTGGCTGTATCCCATAGGTTCTGGTAGGAAGTGTTTGTTCTCATTGGAATCCATGAATTTCTTTAATTGATCCCTGATTTCCTCTATAACCCATGTTTTTTTGAGCAAGATGTTGATCAGTTTTCAAGAGTTTCACTTTCTATCTCTGTTTTTTCTGCTATTGATTTCAACGTTGATGGCTTTATGATCTGAGAAGATGCTTTGCAGTAATTCAATGGTATGGATTTTGTTGAGCATTGCATTATGGCCTATCATGTGGTCAATTCTGGAGAATGTTCCATGTGCACTGGAGAAGAAGGTGTAGTTGTCTGCTGATGGGTGGAAAGTTCTGTATATATCAATGAGGCTTATTTGGTTAGTTGTGTCAATGAGGTCTTCTGTATCTTTACTGAGCTTTTTACTAGATGATCTGTCTAGTAATGAGAGTGGAGTGTTAAAGTCTCCCACTATTATTGTGGAGTCATCTAACTCTCTTTTGAGCGTAGTCAGTGTTTCTTCGACATATTTAGGTGCTCTGACATTAGGTGCATAAATGTTTAATATAGTTAAGTCTTGCTTGTGTACTGAACCTTTCAGCAATAAATAGTGTCCATCTTTGTCCATGATGGTGGATTTGACATTAAAATTGATTTTGTCTGAGATTAGAATTGCCACCTCTGCTCTTCTTTGTTCATTGTTAGCTTGATATATATTCTTCCATCCTTTAATTTTCAGTTTGTTCCTGTCTTTAGGTCTCAAGTGAGTTTCTTGTAGACAACATATGGATGGGTCGTGTCTTTTGATCCAAGATGACACTCGGTGTCTCTTTACTGGAGCATTCAGTCCATTCACATTCAATGTAATTATTGATAGTTATGTGTTCACTGCTGCCATTGTGATGTGCTAATTTTTATGTTGATGTTTTCTCTGTTGTTCTCATTAGTCTGTTCTGAGACACTCTTTTTTGTGAGTTGATTTTTCACCTTTTTAGAGCTGGTTTTATCGTTATTGAGATTCGTGTGTTAGATTTCTTGAAATGGTATGATACATCCTTGTCATGCTTACAGCTGCCCCTATGAACCCCCTTAATAAACTATTTATATACCCTATTTTAATTACTACCAGTCTGGTCATCATCCTCTCCATCTGGAAGGACTATAATGACTGTAGTACATCCCTCTTTTATTATGATGACACCATAGTTTTCATGATGATCACTGGATTGCTTCTTTCCAAATCAAAGCTGTGATTTACTTTGGAGCCTTCCCTAAACGAGTGTTGAGTAGTGTATCATTCTAAAATATAAAGTTAATGGTTTCGTTCTTCTAAACCAAAGCCAAGAGATTCTTTCAGTATTTCTTCTAGTTTGGGTTTGGTTTTTACAAAGTCTCTGAGTTTCTGTTTATCTGGGAATGTCTTAATTTCATTTTCGTATTTGAAAGATAGTTTTGCAGGATATATAATTCTTGGTTGGAAGTTCTTCTCCTTCAAGACTTTGAATGTGTCATGCACTGTCTCCGTGCCAGCATGGTTTCTGCTGAGAAATCCGACGAGAGCGTACAGGGTTTCCCTCTGAATGTTAGCTTTGCCTTGAGTCTCTCTGCCTTTAAGAGTTGCTGCTTATGTTTCATTTTGTTAAGCTTGATTAGAATATGTTTTGGAGTCTTTCTTTTGAGATCTATATTGGGTGGCATGCGATATGCATCTGAGATGTCTATATTCTCTTCCTTCATGATTTCTGGGAAGTTTTCTTTCAGTAGCTCAGCAACAATACTCTCTGTGTTCTCAGATGTCTCACCCTGTTCAGGGACTCCAATTAATCGAAGGTTGTTCCTCTTAATAGAGTCCCACATGCTTCTTAGTGTTTCTTTATTTTTCTTGCTTCTTTTTTTTGATTTCTGCTCATAGAGAGTGGCATCAGTAGCTCTGTCTTCCAAGTCAGAAATTCTTTTCTCCATTTGTTCCATTCTGTTTTCTTGGGTTTGCATGGAGGTTTCTACGTCTTTGATTTGTTCTTGATCTGTTGGATTTCAGAGTACTGGTGTTCCATCAGATCAAACAACTTGCTTAATTTTTCATTTTGTTCTGCTGCATTTTGTATAAGGTCTAGAAGAGCCCTGTATATAATCAATTTGTATTCACTTCATGATGCTTTCATAAAAGTTTCTTCATCTGGAAAACTCCTTGGTTGATTTGTTTGGGAGCCTTCTGAAGCCATGAGTGATTGCTTTTATGCCACAATTGTCTGTTGCTTTTTGGGTCCCATGCGAGTACATAGAGGCTGGAAGAGGTACTGTGAGGATGGATTGCAAGTGTTTCTCTAGGCTGTCTTCAAATGTAAAGCAAAAGGTATCTGAGCGGTTCACAAGCCAGTTAAGTTTTCAGGTGTAGAGGTCCCTCTTCCTATCTGACAAAGTAAGCGCCACTGTATCCAACCCCAGATGATAACAAGCTAATTCAGAATACAGCACTGCTACTGCCCTGGTGGCCTCTGCTGACAGGGCCTAGCCTTATCCAACATTGCATCGAGTACTGGTTTTGTGATAGAAATGCGCTCTCTTGTGCGCAGGCTCTGGCTCCCAAGCTAAGAATTAGGTCCAGCTGTGGCCACCGTACCCAAGATGGCGTCTTCCCCACAGGCAGCAGACAGGGGGGCCAAAGGTACACAGAGGCAGCGATCCCTCTGCTTCCGTTGCAGGGCCCCCAATGTAGGCAGCACTGTGCAAAATCACTACTTTTCTGACGGAGAAGCGCTATCCCATTTGCAGATGCTGGCTCCCAGGCTAAGAACGAGGTCCCACTAAAATCTCGGTAGCAACATGGCGTCCCGCACCCCGACCGCGGAGCTCCGCACAAACCCCACTGAGGCAGCTACAAAACGAAAGGCTGAAAGTGTCTAGATTAACAGAGTCCTGAGCCTGGCTCTCAGAATATGGGAATTTCACCTGCCTATCCCCCCAGCAGCGCGTCCGAGTCCAGCCGCCAGGCAAGGCCCAGCTCTGCCCGCCAGCCGAGACTGAGGAAAAAAAAGTCAAAACGGTACATTTACCTTCCGTCCGCGAGAGCCGGGGCTAGCCAGGAGCGGCAGTCAGCGAAAGAGAGGAGGTTTTTCGCTGAGTGGTATGAAGTCTCAATTAAAAGCTCTGTGCCATGTCCCGAGGCTGATTAGGTACTCAGAAGGCTCTGTTTGATTGTCAATTCAGGTCTTGGCTTCCAGAGGGATAGAAGGAGACGTGGGCTTAGTCGGCCATCTTGACTCTGTCCCCCTATTTTTTCTCTTTTCATCACATTTTCATTGTTGTTAGATGCTATTGAATCAATTTTGACTCCTAGTGACAGAATAAAACTCACTGATAGAATTGTATGGTGCAATGGGAAAACACTCAGGTGTGCAATTAAAAGTTGACAGTTTTAATTCACCTAGCTGCTCAACAGGATAAAAACCTGGTGATCTGCAGCTTAGGAAACCCTGTGTGGCAGTTCTACTCTGTCAGGCAATGTCACTATGAATCTAAATTCACTTAGTGGCACCTAGAAAGAAACCACAACAATTTTTACCAGAGTGAACCTCCCAGTCTTTTTCCTGAAGCATATTTCTGTATTTTCAAACTTCCAAGCTTTCAGTGTTAACTATTCTGAATGTACAACTTGCCCTTTTGACTCACAGTGACTGTTAGATGACAGAGTAGAACTGCCCCATAGGATTACCAAGACTGTAATCTTTACCAAAGCAGGCTACCACTTCTTTCTCCTATGGATTGTCTGTTTGGTTCTAACCACTGACAAATCAGTTAGCAGTTGACTGTTTACCCTCTGCACCACCAGGCCTCCTTGTTCCTCAAATTGGTACAGATACTTCTCCTGTAGGAAAAGTCACTGTTCTACTCAACTAAAAGATCACAAGTGATGGTCCAGGGGCCTCAGGTTTCCCCTGGGAACATGACCATTGGTCATGATACTTCCCCTGTGCATAAATCATTACTGAGGTCAACTCTTCAGACAGGGATGGATTGGACTTGGTGACACAGAGTGACCGTATCATGTGTGCACTTTAGAGTTCTACGCATCTATAGGATGTCGTCCTGCTGGCCTCTTACTGGAGGGGGGGAAAGGGTGGAGATGAGGGGACAGGAGATTGCTAGGAAGATATGAGATGTATAGAATGGATAGGAGGAGTGTGCTGTCACTGGGCAGGGAGAGCAGTGGGAGCTGCACATAGGCGGGCATGCAAATTTATACTGAATTCTATACTTTCACTCAATCACAATAAATTAATAAAAAAAAGTCACTCTTCTAATTTATCAGGGAATGTCATATCATTTAAGATAAGCAAAGACAGGTCACATGCCATTGTAAGATACACTTGGAAGCTGAGACATTTGAATCTAAGTTTGCAACCCACCGCCATCAGGTTGATTCTGACTCACAGCAACCGTATAGAACAGAGTAGAACTGCCACAGAGTTTCTAAATTTGTAAGGGAGTTTATAATGTTTCTAAGGCAAAAAATAGTATATAGCTTGTTATAAAACATACCTGTATAAAAATGAGAAGCCTTTAAAGAACAAAATAACTTTTTAGTAAGTAATAATAAATAACTTAGTAAATTATGCAATAAAGCTGTCATTTGATATAGTGTGTCTGGGAAACAACAGATCAATTCAAAAGTCCCTATTGAACAAACCTTCAATCAGAGGACATAAGAACAAGTATTATCGGGCCCTGAAGTAGGGGGTGGAGGGAGAGGGAGGGAATTAAAGTCTTAGGAAATGATATATAAAGATTTAAGCTGAAAGGAAACATAAGTTTAAAAAGAGGGCAGGGATTGGAACGGTGGCCAAAGAAAACAGTGAAGTGAGCTTTGGCTGGAGGGCTAAGTTTGTTTTATAACACATGGAAACAGCATAGGAATAGAGTACTATGTTGTTTCAGTTGATTTTGACTCATAGGGACCTTATGCGACAGAGTAAATTTATCACACAGAGTTTTCTACATGTGATGTTACAGGATCATGCCAGCAAATCTTTCTCATGAAGAGCTTCTGGGTGGATTTTAACCAGCATTTCGGTTAGATGCCACCTGCTTAACTTCAACGTGTTCAGGGCTTCTAAGAATACAGCATACCAAAACCTAAAAGCATTCCTGTTGACCCGATTCCAACTCATAGCAACTCTATAAAGCAGAAAAAAACTGCCTCATAGGGTTTCATCTTCACACAAGTTGGCTGTTAAAACATTTTTCTCTGGTGGTGAGGCTGGTGGGTTCCAACTGCGAACCTTTTCATTAACAACTGAGTCCTTTAACCACTGTGCCAACAGGGCTGTTAGAGACATAGTATAGAGATTCTGAAATGTTAGGAGAAAAGTTAGAAGTTTAAATTTATAGACAGTGTGGGAGTACTAGAAAATGTTGACTGATATTTTAGAAGTATAAATTTTTTGGTACTGTAGAAAATGAATATGAGATTCAGATGATGTGGTGATATGAGAGGATAAAAAAAGAAAAATGTGAAGCATATGTAATAAGGAGGAAGAACTGACAAAATTTTATGAATTGTGTATGTTATAAATAAAGAGAATGAGAGAGACGAGCAAATACATTGAAGCAAAAATACATTTTTAGTAGAAATAGGACATTTTCTTGAGAAACCAGTTTATTGGCATAGTAAATTTAGAACCGTAAAGTTAATTTAAAATATTAGTCTGGTAATGGATCTGAAATGAGGTACATAAGTGTATCAGCAACTCCCATTATGATACCAGACAAGATGAGGGTGTTATTTCTTAAACATTCTCAGTCTTTATACTTCTGTTCCATTCTTTTTATTCTTTTGTTGCTGTTATTGACCTATTTATTCTTTAATTTTTCTTTGTCTAATTTTTAGATATTTCCACTTAAATTTTGTAACCATATGTGTAAAAATATTTCTAAAGTTCCTTGAAGTTCATAACATTTAGAAGTAACTTTTTTGGTAAAGAAAACAAATTTTATGACATTTTTAGCTCATTTCAGCTTATTTGGATGACTCTCTTAAACTGGGATCAGCTACTGGGCATCCTTTTAGAGTCAGCCCTTTAATACAATTTTACAAAGTTTTCTAGCAAATGTGTATGAAGCCAGAAAATATTCAAATGGGACTTCATTAACAGTAGCACATCTGTCCTGGTTCTGTAGAAGCTTTTTCTTCCCTTTCCTCATGTGCCATCTCTTGGCCCTTACAATCTTTGCTGTCAGCCAAATTTCTGTGAAACCATGTTTTTACCTTTAACCTCTAGGTTTGAATCTCATTTTGCTAATCTTCTGGAAAATTGCTGCACTTGTTAAAACCATTCAATGTTCATAAGAGAGGTGTGTATTTTATTGACTCAGTGTGCAGTGGAGCACACTCTCTGCCCAAATCTAGTGTTAAGTAATGAGTACAGGCTAACCCTCATTACTAATACATTCCGTCATGCATTCCTTCAAAAAACATTTGTTGAGTACCTAGTATGGGGGAGCACATTCTATTGTTGTTGTTGGGTACCTTCAAACTGGTCTCTATTCATAGAGGTATCAGGTGACATAGTAGAATTCCTGCATAAAGTTTGCTTAGCTGTAATCATTACAGAAACAGATCACCCAGTCTTTTCTCCCACAGAGCAGCTGGTGGGTTGGAGTCACCAATTTTTCCATTTGCAGCTGAGCACTTAACTATCGTTCTACCAGGTCTCCTTCAAACATATTCCAAGTATGTGGTAGGGATGGGGATAAAGCAATGGAGGTAGGGGAACCTTTCTGGTGTAGTGGTTCAGTGCTATGTCTGTTAATCAAAAGACTGGCTGTTTGAATCCACCGGGCACTCCTTGGAAACTCTATGAAGCAGTTCCACTCTGTTCTATAAAGTCACTATGAGTCAGAATCGACTCAAAGGCAGTGGCTTTTTTTTTGGCTTCATGGAGCTAAATCGTATCTGAAGTAGTGGCAAGACCGAGTGAATGAACAAAAATCATTCATTTATTAGATGTCTGAAAGTAGTCATGGTGGTGCAGTGATTAAGTGCTCAACTGCTAACTGAAAGGTGGATGATTTGAACCCACCAGCTGTTCACTGAACAACGTTATCTGTGGCAGTTTATTTCCCTGAAAATTACAGCTTAGGAAACCCTATAGGGAGTTTTATTCTGTCCTATAGGATCCATAGAAGTGGGAATCCAGTTCCTAGCAATGAGTTTTTGGACTTTAAGTTCTACAAAGGACATTAAGTGGAGACAAGGAACAGAATGTGTGTGGAATGAGACGTGAGGAACTTGCTTTTTTTAAACTGGATCTTCCTCAATGAATATTTATGTAAAGACCTGGAGGAGATTGCAGATCTAGTCCTGGAGTTAATTGTTGGGGAGGTGCTTCACATCAAGGAGGCAGTGTAAGCAAAGGCCCTAAAGTAGGAAAACAGGTGTACATCGTTTAATGTCCACGGTATGATCTGTGAGATAGATGTTGTGTGAACATCGTATTGAAAGTCTTATGGTAGTCCACTTCCAATTATCCCTGCCACCAGTATTGTACTGCTGAAGCTGGAAGACTAGGTAGTGGTGAACAAGACAGCTGAGAGGGTGACTTCATCTGTCTGTCCTCCACTCGTGATCCAATGCTTTAAGAGTCTAGGTTTGGGGTCTTTAAATCTATTAGCATGAAATGATTTTTTTTTTTTTTAATAAAAGGAGAATCACTTTCCCTTAAAAAAAAGCAACAACAACAAACATATAGGACTGTAAATGTTAACTGATCAAAGTATAGTGATGAATACCTGTATGCTTTAAATGTTCAAGGTGCACAAAAAAAACCAGTAAGTATGGAATAGAGTGAAGGAAAGAAAAGCAACTGATGATGTCAAAGAGGAGGAAACGGGAGCCTGATCACTGGCATATTTAAACCCATTGTGCTTTGGATTTTATGACACTGAAATGAGAAGCAATTTGAGTAGAGGTGTAGCATTACTTAACCTTAAATATCTTCTGTTTGTAAAATCTCAACCTCTAAATTTCTTTCCAACTTCATATTAAGTACATTTTCATGTCTTCTCCAACCCTGCACTAAACCCATTGCCATCAAGTTGATTCCAACTCATAGTGACACTATAGCATAGAATTTCCAAGGAGATCCTAGTGGATTCAAATTGCCCACCTTTTTTCGGTTAGCAGCGGTAGCACTTAACCTTTATGCCACCGGCATTTCCAAACCTACACTATTAGGTTTTTAAAAGCACATCACGAGTATACATTTTGTAACCCATTTTTTGTCCTCATTACTGGTGCCATCAAGTTAGTTCTAACTCACAGCCACCTTACATACAACAGCCAAACACTGCACAATCCTGTATCACCCCCACAATAGTTTCATGCTTGAACCCATTACTGCAGCCACTGTGAATCCATTTTATTGAGGGTCTTCCTCTTATTCACTGACCCTCTCCTTTAACTACCCATGATGTCCCTCTCCAGGAACTGATCTTTCCTGACAGCATGTCCAAAGTATGTAAATTGTAGTCTTGCCATCTTTGTTTCAAAGGAACACTCTGGTTGTATGTGTTCGAAGGCAGCTCCATTCAGTCTTCTGACAAACCATGGTACGTATTCAATATTCTTCTCCAAAACTACAGTTAAAAGGAGTCAGTTACTCAGTCTTCCTTATTTATTGTCCAGCTTTTGCGTGCATATACATATGAAGAAATTGAAAATAACCTGCTTTGGGCCATCTTAGTTTTCAGTCTTCAAGGAGATAACTTTGCTTTTGCAGCAGATTTGTCTGATACAATGAATCTCTAGATTTCACAACAGCTGCTTCCATTGGTATTGATGTGGATCCAAGTAAAATGAAATTCTTGAAACCTTAATCTTTTCTCCATTTATCATTATGTTGTTTATTGATCTAGTTGTGAGGACTTTTTGTTTTCTTGATGTGGAAGACTAACCACACTGAAGGCTGTGGTCTTTAATCTTCATCAGTAAGTGTTTCAAGTCTTCTTGAATTCCCGCATGACAAAGGTTGTTAACGAGTCTTCTTCCAATCTTGATGCTCCATTCTTCTTCACGTATAGTCCAGCTTCTTGGATTATTTGCTTGACATATAGATTCTTCCTCCAATACTGTTGGTTCCCAATAATACGCTAGCTCTTGAAATGGTTGAGTGTCAACCGAACCTTTTAGGTATAATGACTCTGGTAAATGTATATGATGCTTGTGTCCTTTCCGCCTTCAGAATCCACAATTGTTGCGGTTGTTGTTAGGTGTCACATCATTGTTTCAGATTCACAGAAAACAGATATCACTAATCTGTTACAGTAACAGATTGTTACTTGTTGAACCTCACAAAGTTTTAGGATGCTTTCTCAGTTCTTCAGGTGGTCAATAAAAAATGGAAGGAATTAAAATTAGAAATGAAATCTTTTAGTCCACATTTTATGTCCTATGTTAGCACCAATAGCTACCAGTCCACTCTGCAACCTATGTTTTATCACGTTATGTACCATGGAAATTCTAAGTTCTTTTACTTTCAAAATTTGGTTAAACAGTGCTACTGACTTCTTCCTTTTTTTTTTTTTTTTAATGCCCAACTGCCAGATAGTATTAGAGAGGAAAAGCATGTAGATTAATTTTATTAAAAAATATTATGTGCTAAACTCAACTGCTACATTTATAAAATTTATTATTTTCTACATTCTTTCAGCTGTTCTGCCTTGTAGTGAAGACATGCTTTCACAACAGATCTCATTATTTTCTACTTTATCAACGAAATAGTACGTGAGTTCTTTCACATTATTTCAGCTCCTCCTCTAACCCTGTAACTATTCTTCTTCTATATTCTGTGCAAAATGCCTTCTTTCTTGACAAAATCTAAACTTTCACTTGTATTCCATGCTTTAAAAAGGGGCTGCTTCACTAACATTTAACATTTTTTAATCTTTTATTTTTAGGAATCTAAAATACTCTGAGATTATTTTTCTATCTGGAAAGCAAAATTTAAAAAGATATTTTGCTTAGTATTCCTTTCTAAAAAAATAAAATTTTAGAATTGTTATAGATTTACAAAAAATTACAAAGATAAAGAAAAAGCTTTTCGTGCACCCCACACCAAATGACCCATATTGTTAATACCGAAAATGATACAACTGTCACAACAAATGAATATAATTCATTAGTTTTAGATTGCACCTAGTATTTATCTTCTTTTCTAGGATACCATCCAGGATACCAGTTTACATTTAATCACCATTTTAGGTGCTGTTGGCAGTGACAGTTTCTTAGACTTTTCTTGTTTCAATGACCTTGATTTTGAGGAGCACTGGCAAGGTATTTCACGTAACATTCTCTAATTTGGATTCATCTAGTATTTGTTTACTGGTTAAACATGGGGTTATGGTTTTTGGGAAGGAATACTGTAGAGATAAAACAACTTCATTATCACAATATGGAGAGTTGGTGGCCTAATAGTTAAGCGCTTGGCTGCTAACCAGAATGTCAGCAGCTCATAGCCACTAGGTGCTCCTTGGAAATGTCCTGTAAGGTTGCTATGAGTGGCAATAGGGTTTATCACATTGTATCAAAGATGTGTGTTATCAATATGCCTTAGTACTGCTACTGTTAACCTTGATCATCTTGTTGAAGCAGTGTTTGTCAGGTTTCTCCACCATGAAGTTATTCTTTTTTCCCCTACTTTCTGTATTGTACTTTTGGAAAGACATCACTATGCACAGCCCACTTTTAAGTTTCAGTTAGCTGTCTCTAGTTCCTTGAGCGAAGGCATACAAGTACTGTCAATTAAGTTTGGAAAGTCATCCCAGAAAAAGTGCTACATACCTCATTGATTAACATCACTGCAGTCACCTTTGAAGCATTCACCTTGGGAAGCTATGTATCAATGCCAGTGCCCAAACCACCCTTCAAAGCAACTTTGGAACTCTTTTTCTGGGAAGGCCATCAGAGCTGTCATTGTATTACTCTCACTGTCCTGAATGTCATCAAAATGTCTTCTTTCAATACTTTCCTTCTCTTCAGGTAAAGAAAAAGTCACTGGGGCCCAGATCAGGTGACTAGGGAAGGTGTTCCAATATTGTTTATGGGCTAAAATTTCCCTCACAGACAACTATATAATTAGTTCACAAACTTAGTGCCTTGCCACAATGCACAAAGGCCATTCCAGAAAGAGTTCCAAAATTGCTTTGAAGGGTGAACTAGGTGCTGGCATTAGTGCATAGCTTCCCTAGGGGAGTACTTCGAAGGTGACCATAGTGATATTCAGCAATGAGATATGTAGCACTTAGAACGATTAAGTTCGTTGACTTGATTATCAGACCTGTATCTCCATAAATTATTTGAAATTTGGAGATTTATCTGTTCTCTCCCACTAATTTACATATACATATTCATTAATTTATTTATGTAAGTTAGGCTTCATGGATATTTATTTTGTACTTTAGGTTATAATCTGATGTTTACATTATTTATTTTGTTACTCAAATATATTCCCTTTTAGGGGGTTGGAGCTTCTCAGATGTCTCTGACAAATCTCTCCCTCTCTCCTTTTTTAAACTATGTCCTTGTTTTCTGGCACTACAAGATAATGCAGCTTATAATGTGTATTTCTTGCACCATCCCTAGAATCAGCCATTTCTCCAGGGATCCCTGATTCCTTTGATCTGGGTGCTGGCTTTTCTCACTGCTGGCCAGCACTGGTGGGTCGAACTTCTTGATCATTCATCTGACAGAACAAAGAAATATAGCCTTACATTCTAAGCCCTTTATTTACCTGAGTATATCAATATTTCTATATGTGTTTATATTTATATGTGTATTAAACTAAACATGGGTTTGTACAGACATGTTAAACACTAATCCATTATCAATTGAGTAATTCTAGCCTCTCTTTAAAATTGACAAATTATGTTCTACTATCAGTAATCCATGCACTGAATTGTTTAATTCCAATGAATTTGTATAGTAGTTTCAGAATTATTAACGCATACGCCTGTGAAGAATGACTTCATCAATATAACAGAATGCTTATATACAATTCCTTTTACCTTTAGTCTTAGGTTCTCACTGTTACCCAAATGTACTGAGGTCAGCATCTTTCCCTCCAACACTTTCAGTGTTGTCATTTCGCTTATTTGAACATATTTAGGTTCTTTTAGCAGAAACTAAATTCCATTTTATAACCCTCCAACTTCCTAAATGCATTTTGAAAATGCATACATTAAGCTTCACTCTTTGTGCTGTAAACGTCTATGGATTTTGACAACACATAGTGGTGTATATTCAGTGTTTCAGCATCATTCAGAATAAGTACATGCACCCCCCCAAACCCCATGTTTTATTGTTGTCAGGTGCCATCAAGTGGATTCCTACTCATAGTGTCCCTATGCACAACAAAAAGAAACCCTTCCTAATCCAGTCTTGCACCATAGCCATAGTTTTCCTTATGCTTAAGGACATCATTGTGGCACCGGTCGGTTCATCTCCTCAGGAGTCTTCTTTTTTGCTGACCCTCCACTCTACCAAGCGTGTCCTTCTCTGGAGACTGATCCCTTTTGACAACATGTCCAAAGCATGTAAGATGCAGTCTTGCCATCTTTGCTTCCAGGAAGCACTCTGGTTGTACTTTTTTTCAGAACAGATCTGTTTGTTCTTTTGGCAGACCATGCCACATTCAATATTCTTCCCCAACACTACGGTTCAAAGGCATTAATTCTTCTGTCTTCCTTGTTCATTGTTCCGCTTTCACATGCATATCATGCAGTTGAAAATAGCATGGCTTGGGTCAGGGACGTCTTAGTCTTCAAGGTGACATTTTTGCAGATTTTCCCAATGCAATGAATCTTTTGATTTCTTGACTGCTGTTTCCACAAGCATTGGTTGTGGAACGAAGTAAAATGAAATCCGTAATAACCTAAATTTCATGTGCTTCTTTATATATACAGCATCATAAAGTTTTCGCCCCCACCCAAAAAACTGTGCTGCTTTTATTCAACTCTCTTACTGCTTCAAGCCCCTGACAAACTTTAATCTGTTCACTGTTTATAGCTTTTACCTTTTACAAAATGTATTGTATCAATGAAATAAAACACTAGAATAACTTGTCTTTAATTAAATTCAATTTTATAAGCCCTCCTTTCAGGTTTTTAACAACACTGTTACTGTTTGCAATTTTTCCCTTGTTCTCATTCTTATGCTGATTCTACTGAAGTTTTCTTTTGCACACTTTCATTCTTTTCCTGTTAAATACATTTTCACAATCACTATTAAGATAGACACCAAAACAATACTTTCAATACAGATTTCTCCCTTAAATTACCCTTGAATTGCTCACTTCTAATTCAGTGTCTCAACTTGTATGTCAGTTGGAGCTATTTTTAGTTGGAACTAAAAATATTCTCGTTCGGGCTAAAATACTCCCAGAGCAGTGCTTCCAATTGTCTCTGTCTCAAAATGTGAAAAATATGAACAAGAGTTTTTAACCTAAGTCCATGAGAGAGTGAATGAGTTTAAGTGGTCTCTATGAACTCTCTGACATGACACTAATTTTTTTTTTTTGCGATTAAGTGAAAGTATACAATCAGATTCAATTTTGCATGCCTGCCTGTCTGCAGCCCCTTCTGCTCTCCTTGCCCGTTAACAGTACACTCCACCTTTTCATTCTATACTTGTCATATCCTCTTAAAAAGGTCCTGTCCCTTCCTCTCCATCCTCTTTTCTCCCAATTAGAATGACACCAGTAAGGAACCATCCTGTAAATGCACAGAACTATGAAGTACACACTTTATGGTGTCCCCGAGTTCAGTCCACTTCTGTCTGAAGAGCTGACCTCAGTAGTGTGTTATGAAGAGGGGGAGAGCAGGTTTAGGGGCCATGCAACCAGGGTATCCTCCAGGCTGTGAGAACATCAATTCTGGTATTTCAGTAGAAGTCTTGAGGTGCACCACTCTTTTTCTCATGTTGCCACAGGTAATTAGCATTCTGTGCCCCATCACAGCTGTCCTTGTTGGTGACCGAGCACCATCTGATTCTTCTGGTTCTGTGTTGACGCAGCCTCCCCTTCACACGAGTCCTTCTGTCTCCTGAGCACTTTTTACCTCATGTCTTTGTTGTTCTCAGTCATCATCTTTTCTGGATGACTTGGGACCATGTGATATACCTCAGACGGCAGCCTGCTAGCTTTTAAGACCACAGATGCCAGTCATCAACATGAGGTGCAGAAGACTCTTAGCAATAGGCTAGTTATGCCGATTGGCCTTAATGTCCCTTGAAAGCATAGTCCCCACACCTCTGCACTTGCTACTCTGCCTTGCAATATTGGACTGAGATTGGAAGAGGATTCAGTTTATGGTGAAGTCCACTTAAGTTGATCTGCTTTCTACTGTGTGCTGTCATTACTTTTACCTAACCAAATTTCTGTCAACAATCAAATTATGACCAATCCTCTCCCATCCTGCCCACCCTTGTAATCACTAAGGAGTCTTTTCTTCTGTATGTAAGTCTATTTTTAAGTGTCTATAGTAGGAGTCTTATACAATATTTGTCTTTTTGCCACTGACTGATTTCCCGCAGCATAATGTCTTCCAACTGAAATCAGGTTATGAGATGCTGCCTAGATTCATTATTGTTTGTTATCATTGCATTGTGTTCCACTGAGTACATGTACTATGGTTTGTTTATCCATTCATCTGTTGATGGGCATCTAAGTTGATTCCTTCATTTTGCTATTGTGGACTATGCTTCAATAAACATTTGTGTGCACATATCTGACTCTACAGCACTTGGCTGGCACATATCTGTTCATGTGTCAGTCTTTGTTTCTGTAGGATATATTCCAAGCAGTGGGATTACTGGATCAAATGGTATATCAATTACCAGGTTTTCCAGGAAATGCCAGATTGCTTTTTAAAGAGGTTGTACAATTTTTCATTCCCACCAGCAGTGTAGGAGAATTCTGATCTCTCCACTGCCTCTCCAGCATTGTTGGTTTCATGTTTTTTGGAACATGGCCAGCTTTGTTGGGGTGAGATGGTATCTCATTGTAGGTTTGATCTGGATTTTTCTAATACCTAGTGATGGAGAGCATTTGCTGATGTGTACTTTGGCTGCCTGGATGTCCTCTTTGGTGAAGTGTCTATCCATCTCCTTTGCCTGTTGTTTAATTGGGTTATCTTTTTCTTGTTATATTTTCAAAATCTTGTAGACTATGAGATGTCTGTCTGACATGTTGTTGCCAATTTTTTTTCCCATTCCGTAGGTTGCCTTTTAATTTTTTTGATCAAGTCTTCAGATGAACAAAAGTAATTCTTAGTAGTTCACATTTATCTATTTTCTCTTCTATTGATCATGCATTGTTTCTCATAGTTTGTAGTCTAAGTTGTGTATTAGGACTTCCACTGTTAACTCTACTTTTTCTTGCATGATCTTTGTCATTTTAGGTTTAATATTTAGGTCTTTGATTCATTTTGAGTTAGTTTTTGAGTAAGGTGTAAGCTATGGGTCTTGTTTCCATTTTTTTCTAGATGAATACCCAATGTTACATTATCGTTTGTTAAAGACAGTTTTTACCCTTGCTTACAATTTTAGGACCTTTGTCTAATATCAACTGTTCATAAAACGATGTTTGCATCTCTGAGATCTCAATTCAGTTCCATTGGTCTATGTGTGTCTTTTTTTCACCAGTACTAGGCTGTTTTGGCTAGCATGGCAGTATAATAGGTTCTAAAGTCTGGTAGTGAGAGGCCTCCCACTGTTTTCTTTGGTAGTGCTTTATGCACCCAGGGTTTCTTCCCTGTCCAAACAATGTTGGTGATTTTTTTTCTCCATCTCAATGAAAAATGATATTGGAATTTGTGTTGGGATTGCATTGTACATGTAAAATAGATATTTTCACAATGTTAAATCTTCCTATCCATGAGCAGGTTAGGTTTTTCCACTTATCTAAGTCTCCTTCAGTTTCTTGTAGTAAGGTCTTGTAGTTCTCTCTGTATAAGTATCTTATTTCTGTATAAATATCTTATTTAGGTTTATTCCTAGATATTTTATCTTCCTGGGGGCTATATTAAATACTATTGATTTTGTGATTTCTTCTTTGATTATTTCTTTCTTGGTGTAAAGGAATCCTACTGATTTACTTATTTTTATCTCATATCGTGATATTTTGGTTAACTCTTCTATCAGTTCCAACAGTTTATTTATGGATTCTTTAGAATTTGCCATATATACAATCATATCATCTGCAAATAGGGAGATTTTTACTTCTTCTTTGCCAGTGCAAAGCCCTTTATTTTGTTATTGTCTTGTTTAATTGCTCTAGCTAAGACCTCTAGTACAATGTTGAATAGAAGTGGTGAAAGTGGACAACATTTTCTAGTTTCTGTTCTCAAGATGAATTCTTTCAGTCTCTCTCCATTCAGGATCATGTAGGCAGTTGGCTTTACGTAGATGCCCCTTATTGTATTGAGGAATTTCCAATCTATTCCTATTGCTAAGAGTTTCTAGCATGAATGGGTTTTGGACTTTGTCAAATGCCTTTTCTGCATCAATTGACAAAATCAGGAGATTCTTATCCTTTGTGCTACAGATGTGGTTGATCACATTAATTGTTTTCCTGATGTTGAACCAGCCTTACATCCCTGGTATGAATCCAACCTGGTCGTCATGAATTGTTTTGTTTTTGGTTTTTTGTGGTTTTTTTTTTTTTTTAATATGTTTTTGAATTCTATTGGTAAGGATTTTGTGAAGATTTTTGCATCTATGATCATGAGTGATGTCAGTCTGTCATTTTCTTCTTTTGTAGGGGTTTTCCCTGGCTTTGGTATCAGGGCTACACTGGCTCCATGGAATGAATTTAGGAGTATTTCATGCCTTTCATCCCATGAAATAGCCTCAGTATTATTGGACTTAACTCTTCTCTAAAAGCTTGTGCTTAAGCCATTCTGTGGCAAAGCCATCTGAGCCAGGACTGCTTTTAGCTGGTAGTTTTTTTCATTACTTTTTTCAATCTCTTCCTTTGTAATGGGTTTATTAAGTTGTTTTACTTTTCTTTATGATAATTTTGGTAGGTGATATGAATATAGAAATTTGTCCAGCTCCTCTACATTGTCAAATCTGTTAGGATGTAATCCTTCGTAGTATTCCATTATGATACTTTTGATTTCAATTAGGTCTGTTGTGACACCTCCTATCTCATTTTGTATTCAGGTTAATTGTTTCCTCTCCTGCTTTTCTTCTGAAACTTTATCCAATGGTTAATCAATTTTTTGATATTTTATACTAACTGGCTTTTATTTTTATTATTTTTTTCAGTTGTTCTTCTATTCCCTAGTTCATTTAGTTCTAATCTTGATTATCAGTTTATTGTCTTTATTTTCTGTTTTCTTCTGGTGTCTGAGGGATTCCTTTGTTGCTCTTTTTGTATTTGTTCAAGCTGCAGTTTTAACTCTTTGGGTGGGTCCTTTCTTCACTCTGGATGTGTGCATTTGTAGAGATTAATTGACCTCTGAGCACTGCTTTAGCTGTATCCCATAGGTTCTGGTAGGATGTGTTTTCATTTTCACTTAATTCCAGAAATTTTTATATTGCTTCCTTGATTTCTTCTATAGCCCATGGCTTTTTGAGCAAAGTATTGTTCAGTTTTCATCAGTTCGAGTTTCCAGCCATGCTTTTTCTGCTGTTGATTTCAGTTTTTATGTTTATAGTTTGAGAAGATGCTTTGCAATAATTCAGTGGTTTGGATTTCATTAAGACTTGCTTTATGTCCTAAGACATAGTTGGTTCTGAAAAATATTCCACGTGCATTGGAGAAGAAGGTATACCGATCTGTCGATCAATAAAAAGTTCTGCATATGTCAGTGAAGTCTAGTTGGTTAATTGTCACAATATGATCTTCTGTGTCTTTATTGAGCTTTTTTCTGGACAATCTATTCATTACTGAAAGTGAAGCATTGAAATGTCCTACTATTTTTGTGGAGTGGTCTATCTCATTTTTCAGTGCAGTCAATGTTTGTTCAATGTATTCAGATGCTCTGGTATTGAGTGCATAAATATTTAATATTGTATGTCCTGCTTATGTGTTGAAACTTTCAGTAATAAATAATGACCATTCTTGTCCATGATGATGAATTTTACATTAAAGTCTATTTTGTCTAAGATTAGTATAGCCACTCCTCTTCTTCTTTGTATGTTGTTAGCTTGATATACATTTTTCCATCCTTTGGTTTGCAGTTTGTTCATATCTTTGAGTCTAAGGTGCGTTTCTTGTAAACAACATACAGATGGATCATGTCTTTTGATCCAGGCTGTCACTTTCTGTCTCTGTATTGAAACATTCAATCCATTTACCTTCAATGTAATTATTGACAGGTATGTGTTTAGTCCTGTCATTTTGATGACTTTATTTTTGTGTTTTTGATGTTTTCTCTGTTGTTCATAATATTCTCTTCTAGGTCATTCTTCTTTATGGGTTGACTTTTCATCTTTTTCAGTGTTGGTTTTGTGATTGCTGAGACTCCTGAATTATGTTTCTTTGGCTGAAACATCGCATTGTTAGTTTGTTTTGTGGTTACCCCTATGGTACCCTTGACATTCTAAGTTTAAAACAGACTTTAACTTCTACATAGATTTTCAATTTCCTCTCCACCTGAAAGGGTTGTAACTATTGTAATACATCCCTCAGTTTAGTGTGATGATGTCTCAAAGCATCTGTCTATCTGTGAATGTCTTAATTTCACCTTTGTATTTGAGAGACAATTTGCAGGACATATAATTCTTGGTTAGAAGTTTTTCTCTCCATCAAGGCTTTGAATATGTCATCCCACTGTCTTCTTGCCTACATTTTTTTCTGCCAGGAAGTCAGATGAAAGCTGACAGAGCTTCCCTTTGTGTGTTATCTTTGCTTTAAGCCTCATTGCCTTTAAGAGCCTCTCTTTAAGCCAAACCAAGTGCCATTTGTTAAACTTGGTTGTAATATGTCTTGGTGTCTTTCTTTTGGGGTCTAGTTTTGGGGTATTCGATATGCATCTTGGATGTGTATGTTGTGTTTCATAATTTTAGAGAATTTTTCTGTCGGCAACTCTACAATACTCTCAATGTGTTTAGCTATCCTTCCCTGTTCAGAAACTCCAATTATTCTTAATAGAATCCCATATGTTTCTTAATGCTTCTTTATTTTTCTTATTTATTTTCTCAGATTTCTCCTTATAAATGCTGGTGTCAGTTCCTCTATCCTCAAACTCATTCCTCAATTCTGCTGTTTTGTCTTTGGATCAAATTATCTAAATCTGTAATTTATTAAAGATCTGCTGGATGTCAAGCCATTGATGTTTCATTAGTTCAAATAGCTTACTTAATTTTTCATTTTATTCTGCTGCATTTTGTTTAATCTCTAGGAGGACTCTATAGCTGATTCTTTTTACTGGACCTCTGATGATTTCAGAAGGGCTTCTTCATCTGAGTTTTCTGATTCTTCACTTTGGGTGTTTCCCAGAGCCGTGGTGGACTGCTTCTTTAAATGTTTACCTATTGATTGTTGTCTTTGCACTTTCTAGAAGCTATTTCATTTCTCTGGTGTCACCTCAACAGGAGCTGAGGCATAGTTCTAAGAGGGGACTTGTCATCAGCTGCATTTATGTACTTTAGTGACTGGCCCCAGACAGACTCTCTGGGTTGTCAGACTCTGTCTCAAGGCTGACAATATGGCACCCTAATTATACAGTCACTGGGGGCCATCAGCTGATGCTATCATGTGGATCAGTGAATGGTGGTTCTCATGCTGGCGCCCACTCAGTAGTCAGTTCTCCAGGTGGTCTTATTTTAAAAAGGTGCTTTACTGCTTAGTGAGGAGCTGTCCATCAGCTGCTAAAATCAGTCAGGCCCTCAGGTGTGGCAGGCCCTGCCTTCCAGTTGAGAACAACAGAGCCTCATAGATAGTTCCCAGACAATTTGCTGTGGTTCAAAAAAGGGAAGGGGTAGGGCCCTGCTGCCATCCTCTGCAGGGCACAACCATCCTAAACACAGATCTTCTGCTGTAGAAGCACTATCCAGGCAGGACTACTGCTCAACATGAGAATTACCCCCAACTGAGACCTCTGGGTGGCTGACTCCACCTGCCAGCTGACCCCAACTGGGTCTTACCCAAGCTACCCTTCCTGCTGTGAAGCAGCAGAATCTATGGTAAAGCTCAGAAAAATTTGAGAGCTGATAATGCCCTCAGCTGACAGCCAAGGTCCCAATATATGTCCATCCCAAGCACAGTCCCTCTGCTGTCTTATACACTATTTACTTAGGCACTGCAGTTCAGCATATTAGCTGGCTGACACCCAATCTCTGCCTCCTAGATAACAAAGAAGGCATTGGTAACTGCAGTCCTCTCAAATTATGACTCAGCGGAAACAGGACTCAGCATGCCACTGTCCTGTCTTTGACAGAGGTAGTTTCCCCCTTTCTGTCACCTAGTCCACTCTGACAACCCTAGGCCAGATCTTAATGCCCCCAGGATGTCTGTGCTACTCTGTTCAGTTGTCATTCCAGGCCTTAGTTCTCAGGGCTAATTAAGGAGACATGTGTCTAGTCTGCCACCTTGGCCCTGCCCCCCTTTTTTGTGTTCTTTATTGTATCCTTTATATGATTAAAATTCGAGGTAGCTTTGAATATTTTTTGCCTAATTGTGGACAGCACTTGGCAATAGTGGCGCATAGGACTGAGGATTACTAAATGTTACATGGATTTGGACAATTACTCTACTTGGTGTGAAAAAAGAGGGAAATGGACATAGGCACACTGTTAATACATTTCTCTTTGTCTCTGTACTTAGGCTAAGCAGAGATATTATGTGCCTTAGAAATATTTTGCTTATGCTACTTAGCAAGAACTTGGCTTTGTGTCTTGAATTCTGGTTAACACAGTAAACTGGACTGGATTAGGATACAAAAAAAATGTCTTTATAAATGGACTATGTAATGTTTCATTTTAAGTTATAGTTTGAGTGCAATTGTCTTTCACTAGTATCACTTTATTAGCTTGAGTATATAAGGGTTGAGCTGATGCATTTCTGTATATTCTCTATGGACTATGAAGACCTGGCTGACTCACAAGAATATCTCAACAGTTTCATTAGTTTTGAAGTAACTACATTTTTCTTCTTCCCTTTCCACAAATATCCCTCTCTAACCATGGGTCCTTTGTGTCACTCCTACATTGTGACACTAGTTATCTAATTTACTAGTGAAATGTTTACAATAACTTTTTTTATCCTTAAAATATTGAATGACTGAAAGTGGATAAATATTGCTGTTATCAGTCATGTCTACCACTATATCTCTAAAATAAAACAAAGTGTATTGTAAAAAAAAAACGTTAAGATTTCTTAAAATAAGAAGAAAGACAGTTCAGACTATGAGTACTTTCACAACACCCACTACTCCAATATAGGCAGCTCAAAGTGCTACTCTGTTATCACCCTTTCAGTACACGTATCATAAGGGATGAAAGGAAATAGACTTTGTAATTTTTAAATACTTCAAACTGGTTTTAACTTATTTCTTCAACACAATTGTGTGTATGTATAGGTAGCATAAATATGAATGTGTACATTTGTATACAGATATGTGTAAGTGTGTCTATATTTATTTGTATGTAGCTGTGTATATCTATACCTGTATGTATGCAATTCATACAGGTTATAGATCCACAGGGTTTGTGAAAGAAAATTTCCACTGAATTGATACTGACTAATAGTAACCCTAAGGGATGGAGTAGAACTGCCCCCATCGCATTTCTAAAACTGTAGCTGTTAATGACCTCTTGCTTTCTTCATGGATGATGTCTTTAAAGTATTCCATAACTAGTCTGGACTTTGGTCACTAGTGTTCAATGCATCAAATCTGTTCTTGAGATGATCTCTTAACTCAAGGGGATATACTTAAGGTTGTACATTGGCTCTTGAGAACTTGCTCTGATTTTCCTCAGTTTCAGTTTGAATGTTCATATGAGCAATTGATGGTCAGCACCTGATCTTGTTTTGGCTGCTGATATAGAACTCTTCCATTGTCTCTTTCCACAGATGCAGTCAATTTGGTGACCAAAGAAGCTGGTAAAAACTTCAGTTTCTTGATCTTTGGCCTTAGTGGTTGATGCATAAAGTTGAATAATTGTCATATTAATTGGCTTTCCTGTAAGTGTATGGGGGAAACCCTGGTGGTGTAGTGGGTTACGTACTACCACTGCTAACCACCAGGCCAGCAGTTCAAATCCACCAGGTGCCTGTTGGATACTCTGGGGGTCAGTTCTGTCCTGGCCCCTAGGGTCGCCATGAGTCAAATCCTACTCGACAGCACTTGGTTGGCAGTAAGTGTATGGATATTATCCTATTACTGACAACACTGTACTTCAGGACAGATCTTGAAATTTTCTTTTCATGATGAATGCATCACCATTCCTTTTAGTTTTCACTCCCAGCATAGTAGACAATACGAGTGTCCAATCCAAAATGGCCAGTACCAGTCCATTTCAGCTCAGTAATGCCTAGGATATTGATGCTAATGTGCTCCATTTAATTTTTTACTATTTCCAGTTTTCAAAGATTCATGATTCATATACCATCCATAAAGAGAACAAGAAGTCATTAAAAAGGACAAGAAAGACAGAAAAAACAAATTGGATGTCAGAAAAGACACTGAAACTCACTTTTGAACGTCAAGTAGCTAAAGTAAAATGAAGGAATGACAAAGTAAAAGAACTGAACAGAAAATTTCAAAGGTGATTACAGAAGACAAAGGAAAGTTTTATGATGACATGTGCAAAGAGCTGAAAGTATGAAATCAAAAGAGAAGAGCAAGCTCTGCACTTCTTAAATTGAGAAGGATTCTACAGGAAAAGTATTAAATGACTCAGGAAGCACCAAAAGAAGATGGAAAGAGTACACAAAATCTTTTTACCAGAAGGAATTGGTCAATATTCAGCCATTTGAAGAGGTAGCACATAAACAGAAATCTATAGTACTGAAAGAAGAAGTAGAAGCTGCATTGAAGGCATTGGTGAAGGGCAGGATTCCAGGAATTGATGGAATATCAATTGAGCTATTTCAACAAACAAATACAGCCCTGAAAGTGCTCACTTGTTGCCTTACGCTGGGTTCTCTAGGGAAGCAAAACCAGTAATGCATATAATATGCATAGGAAGAAATCTGTATAAAGAAAACAGCTCATGCAATTGTAGAAGCTGAAATGTCCCAATTCCTGGATCAGAGTAAAAGCCTCATACAGCTACAGAAACTGGAAAATCCAAGGTTGGTAGATCAGAGATTAGAGCTCCAGCTCAAAGGCTGTGAAGCTTGGTGAATCCCAAGAAGCCAAGTGAGACTGCAAGGTTTCTGCCGATTCACAGAAATGCAGGTACTGGTGAACCCAAGATTGGCATGTCAGGGAACAGCACTCTTATTCTCACACTGTGAGTCAATAAAGTCAAGACCTGCTAGTGCAAGTCCCAAGATCCAGATGTAAAAAGACAAGAGAGCAGGGCTGCTGGCAATGTGAGCAGATAGAAGGTGATGAGAGGCAAGGATATGAGGGCTGAAGAGGTGGTGAGTGAACACAGGTCCCACCCCTGCCATTTATAGAGCTGCCTAAACATTGATAATCATAGTCCAGCCAAGTTGACAATCTTTACTGTTACACTTGTCTGTGTCAGGAAATTTGGAGGACAGCTACATAGCTGATGAACTGAAAGAGATCTATATTTATGCCTATTCCCAAGAAAGGTGATCTAACTGAATGCAGAAATTTATTGAGCAGATCATTATCATCACATGCAATTCAAATTTTACTAAACATCATTTAAAAGTGGCTACAGCAGTATACTGACAGGACACTGCCAGATTCAGAAGAGGATGCAGAAGCAGGGATATTGTTGCTGATGTCAGATGGATCTTGGCTGTAAGGAGGGAACACCAGAAAGATGTTTACCTGTGTTTCATTGGCTGTGCAAGGGCATTCAATTCTGTGAACCATAACAAACTACAGATAACACTGTAGAGAATGGAAATTGAAGAACATTTAACCATGCTCTTAAGGAATCTGTATATGGAACAATAGGCAGTTGTGAGAACAGAACAAGGGGATCCTGCATGGTTTAAAGTCAGCAAAGGTATGTGTCAGGGTTGTATCATTTCACCATATCTTTTGAATCTGTATGCCTAGCAAATAATCCAAGAAGCTGGACTATATGAAGAAGAACAAGTCATGAGGATTGGAAGACAACTCATCAACAACCTGTGTTGTGCGATGACACAACCCTGCTTGCTGGAACTGATGAAGATCTGAAATACTGACCAACATCAAAGACCACGGCATTCAGTATGCATTGCAGCTCAATATCAAGAAAACAAAAATCCTCACAACTGGATGAAGATTTGAAACATGTACTGATGAAGACCAAAGACCACAGCTTTCAGTGCAGATTGCACTTCAGCATCAAGAAAACAAAATCCTCACAACTGGTAATGTCATGGTAAATGGAGCAAGAATTGAGGTTGTCAAGGATTTCATTTTACTTGGTTCCACAATCAATGTCTATGGAAACAGCAGTCAAAAAAATCAAAAGACTCATTGCATTGGAAAAATCTGCTGCAAAGGATTTCTTTAATGTATTGAAAATTAAAGATGCTACCTTGAAGACTAAGATGCACCTGATCTGAGATACGGTATTTTCAGTTGCATCATATGCATGCAAAAGCTGCACCAAATAAGGAAGACAGAAGAAGAATCGATGCCTTTAAATCATGGTGCTGGAGAAGAGTATTGAACATACTATGGCCTGACAAAAGAACAAAAAGATCTGTTCTAGAAGAAGTGCAACCAGAGTGCTCCTTGAAAGTAAAGATAATGAGACTGTATCTCACATACTTTGGACATGTTGTCAGGAGGGATCAATCCCCAGGGAAAGACGTGATGCTTGGTAGAGTGAAGGGTCAGCAACAAAGAGGAAGACCCTTCACAGACAGATTGACACAGTGACTGCAACAATGGGCTTAAACATAAGAATCATTGAGGGCATGGTGCAGGACTGGATAGTGTTTCATTTCTTTGTGCATGGGGACACTATGAGTTGGAAATGACTCCATGACACCTAACAACAACAACAATGAAAAGTAGCTCTTATCCACTATACTACCAGGGTTTCTTATGGATATATAACCTCCATTCTGAAACACCTGGTTGCATAGTGGTTAGGTGCTACTGTTGCTAACCAAAAGATCAGCAGTTCAAATCCACCTGGCACTCTTTGGAAACCACATTAGACAGTTACACTCTGTCTTATAGGCTTGCCATAAGTCTGAATCAAATCAACCACATGAGATTTGGCTTTTGGCTTTTTGGATAGATTCATAAGACTATGGATCATCATAATATTAAAAGTGTGTTTTCTAGCTGATCATTTCATGATAAATTCAATTTTAGTGTATTTTGGCCTTACATAAATTATTTTCCTCAATGGATTCATTTTATAAATCACAGTCTTTGAACATACAGAATTTACTGCTGCATGAATAACTGTAAATCTGAAAATTTGTACAATACCTAGCAATAACAATTTAGGCGGTGTCTTAAAAACACAAATGTTGACTACACCCATAAGTAAGTGTAGCCAATACTTTTAAAAAATAAATTTGTTGAATTTAACACTCCAGGCCTCATATTAGATTACATCTATAAATCAGTCCCATCATAAAAATGGAAAGAAATACAGTGTGATGTTTATAATAATGTCAAATAAACAACACAGCTCACTTTTTTTCTCAATTTCAGGACACAAATATTCATTGCTATAATTTCTTATTGAACAGGGATGTTTTATACGACATATATCTTAGACTGATTTTACAACTTCAATTATCAGTAGATTTTTAAATAAAGTACTCAAAATAATATTCTTAAACCATCTATTAATGAATAATAAAGAATGGCTGACAATATGTTTTTATCTTAGCCTTATTTAAATAAATTAATCTGTTTTAGTCATTAAGCCTAGCTTTCTAAGATAAAATGTTAACAAAGGTAAAATATTTGGGATTTTACTTTCTGACTTTTTAGCATTTTGGGCTATCACCATATAACCAAATTGTTTCGCTGCTATACCTCTTTTTAAGCAGTATATATGTTCCTGGAAACATTTGAGTACCTGCAGTTTTTCAAAATGTGATCAGATATCCCGTATACTTGATTTAATTACTGGTTAAAAGCAACCTGAAGTTAACCTTGTTTTCTAAAGTATAGAATCATTAAGAATTATAAATAATCCCTTGTATTTTAACTCTACATGCAAATGTAGCTAAATTAGTAGGTCAGTTTGTTTCTCAACATGTTAGGCTGCTTTCAGCTCTCACTGCAGTGTTGTTGTTATATGCCATCAAGTTCGTTCTGACTCATAGCAACCCCATATGGCAGAGTAAAACTTTCTCATTGAGTTTGCTGGGCTATAACTTTTATGAAAACAGATCCATGGGCCCTTTCTCTTCTGGAATTAATGGTGGGATTAAATTGCAGAACTTTTACTTAGCCAAGTGGTTACTCATTTTGCCCTCAGGGTTCCTTTCACTTCACATCCACTCATTTATTGACACAGTTAGGTTCCAAAGACCAGGTCACTGAGTAAAAATTGATGTCATGAAAAATAGAGGATGGTTGTATGAGATCATGAAATGAAGCATGACTACCATCACAAAATAGCTGCCAAACTACATCATCACATAGCTGTCAAACTGTATTATTACATGGCTGTCAAATTACATCATTATATAAATGCCAAACCACTGAGCATCGTGCCCAGTCAAGCTGACATATAACCTTAACCATCATGCCTCTTCCCTTGTACCTCAACATGTATTATCACCACACATGTCTTTAATTCACAAAATAATTGGATAGTAGATTTTATACTATTGTTGTAAATGAAAATACAGAATTATGAGATAGCCAATAACTGAGGATTAGGTATATGGAAAATTCAGGACATCTTATCATGTCATTTCAGATTACTAATACTTACATGACTAATAGCTATGTTCACATTACCTTAGGTTACTAAGATTCTCATTCCTCTTGACTTTGTATATTAACTAATTAGCAACTAGGGTTACTGACTTTTTTAACCTTTCAATTTTTGATTCTAGATCCAGTCGGACTCTGTACTCTACCCTCATCTGACCTTGTGGTTAGTGTGTCCCAGTCAACTGGCCTGCTGTTTATCTTCTTTAAAGAAGAAACTTGCATTTCTTATGAGCAAAGGAAAATAAGTCAACTGTATTATCTGAAAAGAAAAGTGCACAGTCATTTCTGTTTTATAAAAAGTAAACATGAAACTATCTTATTTAAAGCTTCTACCTATTTTCCTGTTATAATGTGTCAATGGCAGTCGTTCTCTAAATGTTTGGAAATTGTGTGGTATAACTAGAGTTATTTTTCACCTTCCTTACTATTAGCTTAAATTTTAGGTCCTACCACCCTTCCTCTCTATCACAGATCCTCTGAGTGTTTTGCTACTCTACCCATTTTCCAGCTTCAAGAGGTGTTACTACCATTCTATTCTTTTGATTCTATGGTTATGTATTTAATATAAAACCAAACCTAGACATCTGTCATTGATTGAATTATGTCCCTTCAGAAATGTCTGTAGCCATTTGGCTAGGCCATGATTCTCAGTACTCTGTGGTGTTCCTATATGCTATAAACCCTGCCTCCATGGTGTTAATGAAGGAGGCAGAACAGCAGGTGTATTGATGGGGCCAGACTCAATGTGTGAGACTGTATTTTGCTTTGAGACAATCTCTTGGTATGTAAATGAAATGGAAACAAGCAGAGAGTTGGGGACTTCTTGCTACCATTAAGCTGTGCCAAGAGCAGAGCAAGTCCTTTGGAAAGGACACAGTCCCTGCACCTCAGAAACTCCAAGTCTAGGGGAAAAGTGGCAGCAAGGACTTTCTCCAGAGCCAAGAGAGAGAGCCTTACTCTGGAGCTGATTTCCTGAATCTGGACTTGTAACTTACTGGACTGTGACAGAATACAATTTCTCTATTTAAAGTCATTCATTCGTGGTATTTTTGTTATAGCAGCACTAGATGAGTGGGACACCATTCAAACCAAAAGAAAAGAGAATTTAAAATATAAATAAAAAACACTAAACGGCAATGATAGGAGGAAGAAAAAAATAAATGGCTATTTAATATACCATCCTTGAAACTTAATAGCTTAATGGAAAATGTTTAAGAAGTTATTACTTTTTTATTAATTTTACCTTGTATACGTCGATAACTAAGAGTCAAATTGTTTTTCTGGCACAAGTACTTATTTTCTTCTCCTTTATTATTAAAGATTGCCTCTGCGTTTTCAGAGTGATTAAAATGTTTCCTAGATACTGTGTTTTACCTAGCATTTTGAAAAAAAAGTGAGATGAAAAAATATAGGTTTGTTTTTTTGCCACTATTTCTTATTCTATGTCTCTGCAAGAATTTTTAATAACACTTGAGAATCAAGTAAGTATTCCTAAAATCTTAAATTGTTGTGAGTAAGGCACTGGACTAAACAGTGTTTCTTTCCATTTTACATAGGGTCGCTGTGAGTTGGAATTGACTCAGAGTCACGCAACTATAACAAAATCTCATTGAACCTCATGTGAAACAGTGGCCTATGGCATTGAACTACAAGCTGGATATTTGCATACATTTTAGATAGAATCTTGGAAAATATAATAGACCTTCAGTTTTGAATCAACCTTTCATAATGTAATAACTAAAATTTGGTCAGTGTTCTTGAGGATAGAAGAAAAACTCATAATTGTAAACTAAGAACATGCAATTCATTTATTTAGGATATGATATCTGTTCTTTTTTAAACTAGTTGGTCACAAGTGCTGGTTTTACTCTCTTACTTTCCTTAACCAAACTAATTTTCTTGACATTCAGAGAAATATTATTTTCTTTTATGTGTGTGTTTTTTTGTGTCCTTTCAATCTATAATGGCCTTCCACATGGTCAAACATTTCTCTCAAAGTGTCAGTAATTAAGAGAGGGCTTGAAGTCCTGGCATTCTGTCTCATCAGTAAATTGATAAAACAATAATGGTTATTACATAGGATTGAAGGAAACATTAGATTAGTGAATACGGGGAAATCCCATAGATAGTGCCTAAAAACACTTTTTTGTCAAGTTGGTTTTGACTCATAGACCCTGTTGGATGGACGAGAACCACCCCTATAGGTTTCCAAGGCTGAGATCTTCATGGAAACAGACCACCACTGAGTGGGTTCGAACAACTGACCTTTTGGTTAGCAATGCAGCATTTGATCACTGTGGAGTAAAGGAGTCCAGGTGGTACAGGGGTTGAATGCTCAGCTTCATGTGAGACAGAACTGCTGATCTTCCATAAAGATTACATTCTGAAAAACCTTACGGAGCACTTCTACTCTGTCACCTGGGTTCACTATGAATCAGAACTGATTCAATTCAACAGCGCCTGAAGACAATAGGACATAAAGGCTACTGTTATTGCAGCTTTTATTACTGTTTTTTTCTGTTGTTTTATCATATTATTAATTTTTGAATAATTGTCTTCCTGAAGATTTTCTCTATCTTTCACATAGGAAGATATGAATCAATGCTGTTTTATATTGCCACATAATATGTATTTCATTGTATATTCCTTCTTTAATAAGCTTTATGAAATTTTTGTGTCATAGTGGTTAGGCACAACTGCTGCTAACCATAATAAGGTCTACTGTTCAAATCTATCAGGAGCTCCTTGGAAACCCTATGGAGTGGTTAGCAATGGTTTTAGTTTTTCTTTTTTTAAATAGGTTCTATTTTTTAAAAAATATATTCTAACATTTCTTGAAATTAGAATATATATTCCTATTAATAAGATGCAACAAAACTGTGTTGGCAAATACTGAAAGCAAGAATTTGTATTTGTTTCTTCTGCTCATTTGGTAGCACAAGGTACCTGATACTTACTTTCATTAAATGCTCTGTTGAGACTTTTTGGACCATACTAGTATTGTCAATGGTTGTCAGTTCAAATCCGCCAGGTGCTCCTAGGAAACTCTATGGGGCAGTTGTACTCTGTCCTGTAGTGTCGCTATGAGTTTGAATCAACTTGAAGGCAGTCAGTAGTGGTGGTATGAATCAGAATGCAATACATACAAGATATTGTCCAAGAATTTAAATTGTCCCTCCATCCAATATCAAGGTTGAACCATGTGTGTGTGTAGTTTAATTTTTTGTCTACCATTTGTAATCCTTTAATGTTTTTCTCACTTCATGTGATTTAGCCAAATGCTTGGTATACAGAAGATACTGTAAATAGATTTGGAGAACAAAACTTAAAACAGTGTACAATGAAACATTACCTTGTATTTTGTGAACTGACTTATTTATTTACAACAGTGATATTTTATGTAGTCTGAACATTTTAATGAATCTACAGAATACGGAAACCCTGATGACTTAGTGGTTAGGTTCTATGACTGCTAAGTACAAGGTTGACAACTCAACTCCACCAGGTGCCCTTCAGAAACCCTTCAGAATCAATTTAATGGCAGGCTTTTAAAAAATTTTTTAACATACATATGTATGTAGCATTTAATTTTATATTAAATGCATAAAAATTAATAAAGATTTTTACTAAATTTTACATTGTATTTTAAATTTCAGAATTTGTTATATAATTATACCACTCAGAACTTAAACAAGCAGAAAAGAAAATACAAGAAAAGAATAATGGGGCAACTGATTAAAATAGTGCTTGTGTATAAATATATCCATACACATGTGTTTACTTTCTCTTTATATATAACTTTTTTCAATGTTTAAAAATAATATTGCTGTTTTTGTTGTTCAGTTGTTTCACCCTCCCTCTCCACCACAAAAAATAAACATGACATCAGAACAGGATAGCATATAAATGCTTAGAGAAAATTTGTGGCATTGGCCTATAAAGAAGCCTCTATGTGAGTAATTTGAACTAACAATATTTTGAAAGCTGGATCACTTATTTGACTTCATAATCTTCATAATCCTTACACATATCTACTTAGTATACTTTTATTTTGAAAGTTAAAATCAAGCACTCATCATTAAGCTTGAAATTTTATGTTGTGTTTATAGTGTTGGATCTATAATTAAGTACATAGTCAATGAAAAAGCCGAAAACATTTAATGCCAAAATATTTTCATGTTACTGTTTCTATCAAGCACTTAAATTTCAGAAATCATTTTTTTGTGTTTAATATCTGCAAAGTTTTCTTAATATGGCTTTTTTTCCTTTTAAATGTTTGGTGAGTATATGCAAAATACCTAAAACATAAATGTATATACTGACATATAAATTTCATATTACAGTTTTAACCAACACACTAATCATTTATATCAAAGACTATTATCTCAAATAATAAAAAAAAAAACTAAATCTGTTACTTTCCAAGATGTTTCCAGTTCCTTCATCAACTTTATTTAGTGGCAATCTCCAAATCTCAGTGGTTTACTGCTTTTTATCCCATGGATTGGTAGGTCAGTTTCATTTCTGCTTGGTTCTGCTTTCCATAACTCAGCTATGTTCTACATATATGCACACATGAAATAGAAGTTATATTTACCCATGTGTGCACATTCTTTTTCATTTGAGGGTAGAGAGTATCTATGTGTATCTTTTTTTTTCTTTTCACTCCCTCATGTCAGAGGACACAACCATGCAAAAGCAAGCTAGCACAAACCGTGTGAGATATTTTAATGCTATTGGTATGTGTCGAGTCTGTTCACATCACATTGGCCAAAACATGTCATATACACAAGCATCATCATGAGATAAGAAATATACACCAACTACAGGGAGACATGAAGTTTGAATAGGAGGTTTGCTATTATTCTGTCTATATACAATCTATCTAGTCTGTATCTATCTATATCTATAGATAGATAGATAGATATGTAACAGAAGAGGACTAAATAATGGAATGAAATTTACAGACCATAAATTTTAGATGAAAATGTATCATTGTTGGAAAATGCTAATATAACTTTCATAGAATTCCTTCAGAAGCATTTATAAGTACAAACTTTAGAAAGAGTCAGAAGGAAACTTCCTGACTGTAAAAGTAAGTAATATCCTTCCTGCATTTCTATGCCTGTCTTCTATATTATAGTCGGAAACCAATTACCATCCTACACAATTTGTTAGGGAAAGTCTGTTCAAAGCAGGCTAAAATAATGTCCCAACCAAATGTATATAATGATCCAGATATGGAGCTAACAGTTGACTCATTCAGCCAAATTTAATGACCTTTCTTCTTATACCATACTTAGGCTAAGAATAGATTAAGTATGATTATACCATACTTAAGCTAAGAATAACTCATTGAAGTTGGGATTATTATCTAAATTCTGCAGTTCCTATTAAAAAAATAAATAACGGACCACCTCTGTTCAGTCTAAAGAACTTAAGGGCTGTCAAGTGTATGCAACAACGCTGATACAGTCAAGAAACCTCTTCGACAACTGAACAGAATGTTTAGGAGTCTTTGAAAATGTAATTATTTAAAAACATTTGTAAGTAGGAAATGCACACAAGGCAAATTGGAGAATAATGCAGATGATTAAAAGATGATCATATTTCTTAAGACAAACAGGAATTTTAGTTTGGGGCTTGTTATTTGCATATACAAGAAAATGCTAAATATGAGTACGGTTGTGCTTTGCGTTACTTATTTAACTGTTAGAAATGTTTTGCTAAATTGTTTCAAATAAATGTAGATGAAGGAAAAAAAAAATATTGCCATCGAGTTGGGTCTGATTCATAGTGATCCCAAAGGTGAGAGCAGAACTGCCACATAGAGTTTCCAAGGACTGCCTCATGGATTTGAACTCCTGACCTTGTGGTTAGCAGATGCAGCGCTTAAGATGAAACCACGATGGTATAAAATTTAGTAAAAAAAAAAAAATCATTAAGTACTTCTAAGTGTTCACTTGAAGTCCTGCTTAATATATAATAAATTCTGATTTTTTTTTCATATTAGTACAAAGATGAACTAGTGAGCATCTAAAGATAAGTATGATTTATTGGTATTCTCCAGGCAATGTTTTAAAGTCTAAGACTGAAAGCAGTACAGTATTATATTAATATTAATACTTTCAGTACACATTCATAAAATATTAATCCATTTGTGAGGAGATAAAAAGAGTATCATGCTAGCCTGTGTCACTAAATTCAGGATAGATTAATGATATTTTGTGAACAAGCCCACTTAAGAAACTAGAGAAAGAATAAACTTGAATAGTAAAACTCTATTACTCTAAAACAGAATTTTTGAATCCTTGGTTTTTATTCCATTTACTCTTCTTTCACCTTAGGGACCTTTCTGTTTCATAGGAATGAATTTACGCCTGTCTTCACTACAAGATCTATCTAATGAAATGCCTCAGTTTAATAAAGAAGACAGCATTTGTAATCTTGTAATGAGAATTGAGTGCACTGCAATGGATAGCAAAGAATGACATCTCAGGAGTTTCGTGAGCCCCGTGAAATGACTAATTTTAAACTTCATTCTTGCTAATTATTGTACACTGCACAATCAGTGTAATTGGGCTTATTGAGCTAGACTATCTATTTGTAAGCAGGGAAATCACTCCATGGACAGCATTCTCAATTCTAAGATATGTTACCGTTTCTTAAACATTTAGCATGTATGGACAACGAATGTAAGATATTCTACAAATGGGGGGAGGGGAACTGACCAAACTAAGAATTGAATGACTCCATCCAAAATTCTAGTACCTTCCTTGTTGCAAAACATTAAACTGTGAGGACAAACTTTTATCTGTCTGTTAACTGTAACTTAAAGATCCCTAAGCCTTTAAAAAATATATAAAAGATACAAAGAGATAGATTTAAAAAGTGAAATATGATACAATCAGTAGGTATATCTCTCAGTGTAAACAACTATTTTTATTTCTGAAAATTTTTAAATTGCCCTATTTGCTTAATTACATAGGCACATCTTATCTTTCACTTATCCCCCATATGATTGTTTATAATGTATTGGCTCTTTTGGAAAGGCTTTGGCTGTTACTTAGCGCTAGCTCTGGGTAGAATAAGCAAGAGATGATTTGCTTCAAGTTTTATTTCAACACTTAGAAATATTCAAAATCTAGGATAGATAATTGCAAATTATTCTTCAAGAAGACCTTTGTATGAAAACTCTCAATTACTCCCTGGAAACACATATCAATTCACAACAATTTCAGAAATTGGCAACAAAGGTTTCCTTTATTATAACTTAAAACAGTTTTTCCAATGAGAAGTTAGATAAAAGAAAGGTTAAGCCATGAAAATAATCTCTACTTTGAAAACAAAAAAGCAAAAAATACTATTACTTGAAGAGAATTTCTTAATGTTGAGAAAGGTAGGAAAAGAATACTATATATATATATATATATACACATATATATTTTTAATGAAAGTAAAATTTAAAAATATTTCAATTGTCCTGTTAGGAAATACATTTAAACAATGAGCATTCACACACACTTTATATGTAGATAGAGATAGAGATAAATATATCCATCAATACACATACGTATCAGAATAATTTCCCCAACAATTCGTACAATAAGTTTTCACTGCAAGTTTTTTTGTGTCATAACAGCATAATTTCCATCTCTAGAACAATGGATCAGTAAAACATGCCAATGCACTGTTAAAATCACCAGTCAATGTATACATAGAATAATACAATAACAAAATCACAGTGTTAAGTAAAAGAGAGAAAAAAGTCTATAACACAAAATAACTAATGTGTTGCTGGTTTTCAGGTGATCTTAAGTCATTTTTCACTCATAATGACTCTATGTATAACCAAAAGAAAACCTTATAAATAGTAGCAGAATACTGTCTGATACAGTATCAGAAGACAAGCCTATAGGTTATACTCTCAAAAGATGACTAGGAAAGACCTGCCTCTTTAAGATGGAGTCAATCTTAGTGACATGGATTGTTGTATATTAATATTGCCACTTCTGCTTTTTTCTTGCTTGATGTTTGCTTGATATATTCATTTCCATCTTATGAGTTTTAGTTTGTTTATGTGTTTATGTTTACAGAATTATAAACACAAAGACCCTCATATGTCTGTCAGTTTGTAGTACTGTTAGGACTTGTATGTTGCTGTGATACTGGAAGCCATGCCACTGGTATTCAAATACCAGCAGAGGCACCCATGAACTAAAGAAGCAAGTGAACCAGAGCCTCCACCAACCTATGGCCAGAAGAAATAGATTATATCTACCTACCACAGCTAACATCTCTGACTAGGATCACAGTAAGGCTTTGGACAGAGCTGGAGAAAAATGCATTACAAAATTTAATTTATGAGATAAGACCAGACTTACAGTTCTGACAGAAACCGGAGGATCCCCAAAGATCACCAACCTTGGACACTGCTCACTCAGAACTGAAACCATTTGAATTATGTCTGTCTTTTCAAATAAATATTGTTATTGTTAGGTGCCATTGAGTAGGTTCCAACTCATAGCAACCCATAGTACAACAGAATGAAACACTAGTTGGTCCTGTACTATCTCCTTAATTATTGTTCTCTCTAGCCCATTGTTGCAGGCACTCTGTTAATCTGTCATATTGAGGCTCTTTTTTTTTGCTGACCCTCAACTTCACCTAGCATGATGTCCTTCTTCAAGGACTGGCTGCTCCTGATAACATGTCCAAACTACATGAGACAAAGTCTTGCCATCTTCCTGTCTAAGGAGGGAGGCAAAGATTAGACAGATCAAAAAAATAAATAAATAAAACAAAACACATGAAGAATGTGCTTCTTCAACGAAATAAAAGAGAGCTAGTGGAGAAAGCAAAAAGGGACACAGACAGGATGAACATACACAGGAAACCTGCAGTTAAAAGGAGAGAGTGCTGGCACGTTGTGGAGATTGCAACCAACGTCTGAAAACAATTTGTGTATAAATTTTTGGTTGAGAAACTAATTTGAAAGGTAAACTTTCACCAAACACACAAGAAAATTATATATGTTAACCAGACATGTAACACTGTGTTCTTTCTATTCATAAACTAGTATTTATTAGCTAATAAATGATACACATCGAAAAAGAATTTTTTGCAACAAGACTTGTTGATTTTTTCTCCATATTATTGTATGAAATATTTAATAGTTACCTGTTTAATACTGTTTATTAAATAAGAATTTCCATAGGGAGTTAATTGATGGTATAATATGGGGGAGGCCAAGCCAAGTACATTGGGGAGGGGAAGTAAATATTTTAAAAGAATACCAATCCTAAACAACAATCTCTATAATGACAAATATAACTTTAAAACTTCATTAATTAAATTACAAAGTGAGATTTATTACTGGATGTGACAAAAACATATGATTCTACCAACAATGCAAAATCTTAATTCATTTTTTTTTTCCATTAAAACTTTGTCTTACCCATCCTCATAGCCAGTGCTGTGATCTTTGAAGGAAAGGGTGATTTTTTGAAAAGATCAATGAAATTGATAAATTATTTGTCAAACTGATAAAAAGCAAACATGTGAGGAAGCAAATAACTTGTTTAAGAAATGAGATCAGGAAGGAGCCAAGATGGCAGAGTAGATGGACACTTCCCATGAGCCTTCTAACAACAAAGACCCAATTAAGAACTGAATGGTAAAATGACATCCTAGGAGACCTGAATATCAAAGGGAAAGGTGAGAAATTGGACTGAGCAACGGGGAGGTAGAGGAACTCCAGATATACATAGGAGTCCACAGACACTACTTGCCAGGAAATGATCACAGCCACTGGGTGGTAGACCAAGCAGTAGAGGTTGTTAGGCATCCTCCTCAGCAGACATAACTGTCCGGATAATCCACTCACACCTCTATAGCAAGCGGGAGACAGATTGTTGAAAGTTATGTCTTTGTGTGAAACCTACCGTGTTGATCTGAATTTTCCCTTAAAGACAGGCCTGTCTCCCTTCTCCCAGTGCTCCCACTTCCTTCTCTGCTCTGTGCTTGGCACTGGAGTCTGATGCCATAAACTGAGCTGGAATCACGACTTCTCAAGCATGCACTGAGTCATTCTCCCCTGCATTTCTAAGCTCTGTACCTGACTAGGGCATCTGACACCATTGACTGAGCCAGAAAAAAAGATTCCTTAAGCCAGTCCTGGGCTATTAACTAAGACACAGAAGGGAAACAATTCAACAAACTCTGGTAAAAAGGCAGATAAAGAAATTCTACCAAAGTCCATAAGTCAGAAGATCAGAGCAGAAACACTCCCTATACCTAGATGCAGATGCAAGGGGATATATCATCCTCATAGATACTCAGGGATGGCTGTTAGCCCTCTGCCTTATTCAGCAGTTACAGCCAGACACTTTAAAACTTAATTAATTAAATTATACAGTGAACTATACCAATCAACCCTGCCCATCTAGGAAAGGAGGTGAGAGCCTGCACCACAAGCCTGGTAACTAACTACTGGACACCTTGAGCTGAATCTGTATTAGAAAAGTAAATAGTCTCTTGGGCTTCTATGTCCAGTTACAGCCCTAACCACCTAGTGAAAAGGCAGAGTTTCAAAGACAACAATAGCCAAACTGTCACACACAACAAGCATATTTGTATATTGCAAAACAAAAAGCTAGAACACAGTAGGCAAACATAAAACAAATAAATACAATTTACTGAAAGCTTAAAAACAACAGTCTATATCAAAGCATTTAAAGAAGCAGTTTATAATTTCTTCAGAAATTTCCCAAAATGAAGAATAAAATTTGCCAGAGAAAGAAAACTTCTTGGAACTATCAGAGGTAGAATGCAAAAGATTAATACTCATAATTCTTGAAGAAATGAGAAAAGAGATGAAACAAAATGCAGAGCAGCATAATCACAAATTGAACACTCTGCAAGAAAGCATAGAGTGGTAAGAAATAGAAATTTAGAAAATTAATAGTGAAATTACAAAATTAGACCATTCAGTAGAAAGTCAGAGGAGCAGAACTGATGCAAAAGAAGACTGAATCAGTAAGATCAAAGATAAAGCATGGGATGTCAATGTATTTGAGGGAAAATAAGATAGCAAAATTAAAAAATATAAAGAAGCACTAAAAAATATGTAGGACTCTGTGAAGAATCTCTTTAGAAAATGATGTTGGCATACCTGGATATCCATTTGCAATAAAATGAAACAAAATCCTTACCTCATACAATAGATAAAAATTAACTCAAAATGCATCAAAGATCTAACTATAAACTCTAAAACAATACAGACCATGTGAGAAAATATAAAGGCCATGTTGGGAGCTCTAACACACAACATAAATAGGCTAACAACTTCCAAAGATGTACTAACACCAGAGAAGAAAAATGGATAACTGGGAACTCCTAAAAATTAAATGCTTATGCTTATCCAAAGCATCATCACAAGAGTAAAAAAGATCTACAGACTGGGAAAGAGCTTTTGGCTACCATGAATCCAGTCAGTGTCTAACCTCCGTAATCTACAAGGTACTGAAAAATCTCAACCAAAAAAAGACAAATAATCCAGTTAAACAATGGGCAAAAGATATGAACAATCACTTCACCAAAGAAGCCACAATACTAACAGATACATGATGAAATGCTCATGATCTTTAACCACTAGAGAAATCCATATCAAAACTACAGTGAGATGCCATCTCACCCTAATACAGATTATATTAATCTAAAAACACAAAATCATAAGTGCTGGAGAGATTGTGGAGAATGGATTCTTCTACAGTGCTCATGGCAATGTGAAATGGTACAATCACTTTGGAAATAAATTTGGCACTTTCTTAAAAGTTTAGAAATAGACATATCATACGATCCAGCAATCCTGCTCTTTTCAGCTTATTAGAAAAATTAGGCTGTCACACAAATAAATTCATACACATCAATGCTCATTGCAGCATTGTCCACAATAGCAAGATGATGGAATAAGTCAGGGAGCCAATAAATTCATGAATAGAAAAACAAATGGAATATTATGCAATGATAAAGAACAGCTATATTAGGAAACATCTCATGCCATGGACTATTTCACGACTTTATGCTGAGTGAAATTAGTCAGTTGCAAAAGGACAAATATTGTATGAGATCATTATTATAAGGACTTATAAAAAGATTTAAACACAGAGTAAAATAATATTTGATACAAGAATGGGGATGGAAAATAGAAGAGTATTAATAGATTAGATAGTAGATAGGAATTGAGTTAGACAGCAGGCAGTAGAAAGGAGGCTAGCACAGCTGGATTATACCAAAGCTAAAAGGTTTCCTAAATGTGAGGTGCAACAATTAAGTTTGTAAACTTGCCACCATGCACTTACATTGACCGCACTGTACAAACAACTCGATAAAGTTTAATAACCTTAATATATCAGTGTCTCACAGCTACATTCATGCCAATATGTGGCACTTATTATTGTTGTCCGTGCCGTTGAAAGAATGTCAGAGCTTGAATTATAGCAATGAACGTTCACTTTTTTGTTAAGCTTAGCAAGAATGGAAGTGAAATCAGGAACATGTTAGTCCAAGATTATGGAGGTAATGCCATGAAGAAAATGAGTGGGAGGGTGGTCAAGATGACAGACTACACACAGCCAAACCAAGTGACGTCGAGTTGGATCCGACTCATGGCGACCCTAGGGTACACACAAGTTTCCTTAATTCTCTCTGCAAAGTAAGACCTGGATTGATAATTCAGCAAAGCTTTCTGGACACTCATTGACCCCTAGGACAAAACATAGGACTGTCAGTTTGGACTACATCCCACTGAATGGGAAACTGTTTGTCTTTTGCTAAACCCTGCTCTGGTTGAATTGGCTGGCTACTGAGGACTGAAGGTAATGGTTGTTTTTAAGTTTTTTTTTTTTTCCTATTTGTCAGCCAGCAAGCAGGGGATGGTCTTAACAAGCAGCTACACTGATCCGTAGTGCTAAAGCAATCAGTAAGTGGTACAGCCACTTTTTGAGAGCTAAGCTCTGGACTCAGAGCACCACAGCCCCTCCACACTCTCCTTTCAGACCTCTGATGTAGATTCTGCTGTTCCACTATAATATTAAAAGAAGGGATCCAGTAATCATAGCATCGATACTATGATACCATTACATTAAAAGGAGGGATATACTACAGTAATTATAGTCCTTCCAGATGAAGAAGCTAATAAGGTATGTAGAAGTTAAAATTGGGCTTGAACTTAGATTATGAAGGTGATCATGGGGGTAGCTGCAAAGTACAATAAAGATGCAACATATCAAAACAAGAAATGCAACATAAGAGTCTCAAACACAAAACCATCATTGAAAAGGATGAAAAATCAACTCATAAAGAACGACCCAGAACAGGCTATTAAGAGCAACAGAGAAAACATCAACACAAAAATAAATGCATCAAAAATGACAACATTAAACACGTATCTATCAATAATTACACTGAATGTAAACAGACTGAATGCTCCAGTAAAGTAAAAAGAGTGACATCTTGAATAAAAAGACATGACTTGTCTAAATGTTGCTTACAAGAAACTCACAAGAAAATTCACCTTGAACTTAAAGATATTAACAAACTGAAAATTAAAGGATGGACTAGTATATACCAAGCTAACAATGTACAAAGAACAGCTGCTGTGGCAATACTAATCTCAGATAAAATAGATTTTAATGTAAAATCCACCATCATGGACACGGATGGTCACTGTTTATTGCTGAAAGCTTCAATACACAAGCAGGACTTAACAATTTTAAATATTTATGCACTCAATCTAAATACACTGAATAAACACTGACTGTATTAAAAAATGAGATAGATTACTCCATGGTTATAGTGGGAGACTTCAACACTCCACTTTCAGTATTAGATAATCTTCTAGAAAAATGTCAGTAAACACAAAGATCTTATTGTGGCAATTAAACAGTTAGACCTCATCAACATGCACAGAATGTTTTATCCATCAACAGATAACTACACGTTCTTTCCCAGTGCACATAGAACATTTTCCAGAATAGACCATGTGTTAGCACATAAAGTGAATCTAAGCAAAATTGGAACCATTAAATTATTGCAAAACATCTTCTCAAACCATAAAGCCATAGAAGTTGAACTCAACAGCAGGAAAAAATTGATAGGAATTGAAACTCCTGGAAACTGAACAACACCTTGTTCAAAAAGTTTTGGGTTACAGAAGAAATAAAGAATGAAATAAAGAAATTTATGGATTCAAATAGGAATGAAAACACTTCCTACTAGAACCTATGGGATATAGCCAAAGCAGTTCTCAGGGGTCAGTTTATCTCTATAAATATACACGTCTGGAAGGAAGAAAGGACTCAAACCAAGAAATTAACCCTCCAGCTTGAACAAGTAGAAAGAGAGCCAGAGAAGATCCCCTCAGGCACCAATGTATATATATGTATATATATATATATATATATATACACACACACACACATAATAAAAGATTAGAGCAGAACTAAATGAATTAGAGAATAGAGAAACAACTGAAAAAAAATTGATAGGACTAAAAGCTGTTTTTTTGAAAAGATTGACAAAATTCACAAATCACTGACTAAACTTAATAAAGAAAAACAGGAACAGAAACAAATAGCCTGAATGAGAAATGAAATGGGCTTTGTCACAACAGACCCAAACGAAATCAAAAGTATCATAACAGAATACTATGGCAGACTGTAGTCGAACAGCTTTGAAAACCAAGAAAAAATAGATCAATTCCTAGAGTCATATCAGCTACCAAAATTATCATAGGGAGAAGTAGAATAATTTAATAAACCATCACAAAGGAAGAGATGGAAAAATGCATCAAAAAACCACCAACCATAAAAAGCCCTGGCCTAGATGAATTCACCACAGAATTCTACCAAGCTTTTAGAGATGAATTAACTCCAATACTACTGAGACTATTTCACAGCATAGAAAGGGATGGAATACTCCCAAATTCATTCTATGAGGCCAGCATAACCCTGATATCAAAGCCAAGGAAGGATCCCACAAAAAAAAAGGAGAATTGTACCAATATCACTCATGAACCTAAATGCAAAAATCTTCAGCAAAATCCTTGGCAACAGAATTTAACAACATATCAAGAAAATTCATCATGACCAAATTGGAGTCAAACTAGGGATGCAAGCATGGTTCAACACCAAAAAAGCAATTAATGTAATCAAGCGCATCAATAACACCAAATACAAGAATCACTTGATTTCTTCAACTGATATCGAAAAGGCATTCAACCGAGTCCTACACCCACTCATGCTAAAAACTCTCAGCAAATGGAATAGAAGGCAAATTTCTCAACTCAGTAAGGTCCTTCTATGCAAAGCCAACTGCCTACATCATCCTGAATGGAGAGAGATTGAAAGAATTTCTCTTGAGAACAGGAACTAAAGAAGGATGCCCACTTTCACCTCTCCTATTCAACATTGTAGAAGAAGTTCTGGCCAGAGAAATCAGACAAGACAAAGAAACAAAGGGCATTGGCAAAGAACAAGTAAAAATCTCCCTAATTGCAGAGAATATGATTGTATATGCAGAGAATCCTAAACAATGCATATGTATACCACTCAAACTAAGAATTCTGCGAAGTACTAGGATACAAGATAAACATAAGTGAATCAGTAGAATTCCTTTACACCAACAAAGAGATCATTAAAGAAGAAAGCAAAAAATCAATACCACTTACTATAGCCCCTGAGAAGATATATCTGGGAATAAATCTAAATAGAGAAACAAGACACTTATACAAAGAGACCTACAAGGTCTTAGTGCAAGAAACTAGGAGAGATGTATATAAATGGAGAAATCTACCCTGCTCACGGATAGGAAGACTTAACATTACGAAAATGCCTATTTTACCCAAAGTGATGTACATATACAATGCAATCCCAATACAAAGTGACATATTTTAATGAGATGGATAAACAAATCCCTAAATTTGTCTGGAAAGGGAAGAAACCCCAGATAAGCAAAGTGTCACTGGAGAACACACTAGGAGGCCTCCCACTACTGGACTTTACAGACTGTTACACCACAACAGTAGTCAAAACAGCCTTCTACTGGTACAAAAAGAGACATGCAGACCAAATGAACAGAGTTGAGACCCCAGAGATGCCACCATCCTCCAATGAACAGTTGATATTCAACAAAAGCCCTAGTATTCCAAAGTGGGGTAAAAACAGTCTCTAACAAATGGTGCTGGCTAAATTGAATATCCATTAGGAAACAATTGAAACAAGGCCCATATCTCACACCTTACCCAAAAAACATCTCAATTGCATGCCAGCCAAAGCCAAGTGCCATCGAGTCACATCCGACTCATGGCTCTGGGAATCAGTTGTACTCTGGCCCCTAGTGACACCATGAGACTCCATTGCATAAAAGACCTAAATATCAAACCTAAAACAATAAAGATCATGCAAGAAAAAATAAAATCAACAATGGAAGTCTTAATACACAACTTAGACAGATTTCAAAATCTGACAAAGCACAACCAACAGAAGAGGAAACAGATAAATGGGAAATACTAAGAATCAAACACTTTTGTTCATCCAAGGATTTTATCAAAAGGATTAAAAGACCAGCTATATAATGGGAAAAAATATTTGGCAACTATATATCAGACCAGCATCTGATCAACATAATCTACAAGGTGCTGCAAAATATTAACAAGAAAAGGATTAATAACCCAATCAACTGTTGAGCAATGGAAATAGACAGACACTGCTCTAAAGAGGATATCCAGGCAGCCAAAAGATAAATGCAGAAATGCTCATGATCATTAGCTGTTAAAAAAATTCAAATCAAAGGAGGATGAGATACCATTTTACCACAATAAGGTTGGCTATGATCCCAAAAACAAAACTAGAAATGCTGGAGAGGCTGTAGAGAAATTGGAACTCTCCTACACTGCTGGAGGGACAGCAAAATGGTACAACCTCTTTGGAAAGCAATCTAGCACTTCTTCAACAAGCTGGAAACAGATATATCATTTGACCCAGTAATCCCACTGATTGGAATCACATATGCACATGAATGACTATTGCAGCACAGTCCACACTAGTAAAAAGTTAGAATCAGCCCAGATGGTCAACAACGATGAATGGATAAACAAACTATGGTATATATACTCAGTGGAAAACTTATGCAATGATATAGAACAATGATGATTTTAGGAAGCATCTCATAACCTGGATTCAAGTAGAAGACATTATGTTGAGTGAAATAAGTCAGTGGCACAAGGACAAATATTGAATGAGACTCCTACTACAAGGACTTAAAAACAGACTCATGTACAGAAGACAAGACTCTGACAGCTACAATGGAAGGGAAGGAAGGAGGGAGAGGGCTGGTTACAGTTTAGATAATTGATAGAACTTTGGTTGGGTGAAATCAGTGATAGCACACATTAGAAAGAAAATCAATGTAACTGGACTTCAACATAACCTGAAAAGTTTTCCAATCTTAACACAATATCACAAGGATAGAGTACAAGTGGCAGGCAATGGGCATCAAGCTCTTAGAGGATATTGAGGCCAATTAGCATAACAAGCCTATTGTTAAGAGAGTCTTCTGCACCTCAAGTTAGTAAGTGGTATCTGAGGTCTTAAAAGCTAGCAAGCTGCTGTCTGATGTACACCAAATTGTCCCAATTCAGCTGGAACAGATGATCATCAAAGACAACAATGACATGAGGGAAAAAGAGCCCAAAAGACAGAAAGATTCACCTGAGTGTGTATTAACATGTGACCAGAAGAACTAGATGATGCCCAGCTACCACCAATGATAGCCATGATGGAACTAACAATGTTGGGTCCCAGTGGCAACATTAGGATAAAAGTGGTTGACCGCAAGAAGTCCACTAAAAGACTTCAGCTGATGGTCTGAAGGCCTGGGAGTTCCCCTGTGAGCATGGATCCTAGACCTGATGCTGCCCCTTATCATTAGTGTGGTCAACTCTTTGGATAAGAATGTATTGGACTCAGGGACACAGTGTGATCATATCTTGTGTACACTTTATGGTTATTTGCATCTGTAGATGTCATCCTTCTGGTCTCTTACTAGAGGGGAGTAGAGAGTGCGGGGGGGAACAGGAGATTGTCAAAAGGATATGACGTGTGTGGAGTGGAAAGGAGGAGTGTGCTGTCACTGGGCCAGGAGACCTGAGGGAACTGCAAATAAGCAGACATGCAAATTTGAATTTTATTGTAAACTTTCACTCAATCACAATAAAAAAGAATGAAAGAGAAACAGCAGTGTACAAATAGATTAAATCTTTTTCTAAGGGGTGGAAAGCTACACTGGTGAAGAGAGATCAGGGTGGCCAGTGACAAGCAGAGCTGATGGAAACATTGCAAAAATTCATTGAACTGTGCATTAAAATCATTGGCAGACTGTGAGTGCATAGCAGACCAAGTAAACATCAGTAGAGAAACACGAAAATCTTAACTGAAAATCTCTACACAAGAAAGGTTTGTGCAAAAATCATCCCGAGGGAGTTCACCAATGAAGAAAAGCAAAGGAGAGCTGAAGTTTGCCAACACCTTTTGCAGAGTCCAGATGACATTTTAGGCCATGTTATCACTGGTGATGAAACATGGGTGTATCAGTACAACCTTGAAAGAAAGCGTCAAAGAGCACAATGGAGATCCGCCTATTGTCCACAACCAAAAAATTTCTGTCAGTCCAAATCAAGAGTTACAATGATGTTGCTAACCTTTTTTGACAGGAGGGGGATTGTTCATCACGAATCCGTATCAACTGGGCAAACAAGTATGCTACTTGGAAGCAATGAAAAGGCTACGTGAAAAAGTTAGACTAACATAGCCTGAACTTTTCTCCACCAAGTCATGGCTCTTGCATCACAACAATGCACCAGCTCACATGGCCCTGTCCAAGAGGCAGTTTTTAGACGGTAAGCAAATAACTATATTGGCCTGATCCGGCCCCCCAACGGCTTTTTTCTTTACCTAAAAATAAAGGAAATATTGAAAGGAAGACATTTTGATGGCATTCATGACCTCAAGGTTAGTACAATGATAGCTCTGATGGCAATTCCAGAAACAGAGTACCAAAATTGGTTAGAAGGGTGGACTAAGTGTTGGCCTCAGTGCATAGCTTTCCAAGGGGAGTGCTTTGAACGTGACTGTAGTGATAGTCAGCAAGGAAGTATATAGCACTTTTTCTAGGTTGAGTTTGCAAACATAATTGTCAGACCTCATACAACCAAACATTTTGAAGGATGGAATACAATTCTGGGTATCACAGTTTCGGGACACATTTAGACTAATTGGCATAAATAATTTTTTTAAGAAAATGTTTTCCATATTACCTTGATGAGGGGCATATGGGATATTAAAAGCTAACGAGTGGCCATCTAAGTGGCATTAATTGGTCCCAATCCACCTAGAGCAGAGGAGAATGAAGCATATCAAAGAGATGAGGAAAATAATGGGCTAAGCAAACAAAAGGCACCATCTGATCTAAGACTGTATCAGTACATGACCAGAGGAAACTGATGATGCCTATCCGTCACCAGTAAATGCCCTGATGAGGAATACAACATAAAGTCCCCAATGTTAGCAGGAGTAAAACGAGTGTGCAGAATGAGAACTCTGTTAAAAGACTGTAGTTGATGGTCCACCAGGACATAGTCCCTGGACTCTCTGTTAGCCTAGAGATGAAACTAGTACTGAAGCCAACTCTTCAAAGATTGGACTTCTGTAATATATAAAGTGATGCTGGCTGAGAATACTCTTCTTATATTGAATATATAGATTAGACCGTCTGAGCAGCTGTCGTCCAGAGGTGAGACGAAAGCGTGAGGGAAACAGTTCATTGAACGCTTACAAGAAGTACAGAGTGGGAAATAGGAGTGTACCACCAGGGTTTCCATGTCTTGAAGAATTCTAAATAACAACCCTTTGTGTTTTCCCTCTGATAGATAATTCCAGGAAGTTCCCTTCATCTGAGATTTTTCTTAATTTTTTATTTTGGGAGCTTGCTGAATCTGTAATGGTCTGCCTTTTTAAGGTATTTGATACTGATTGTTGTTTCTGAGCTATCGGTAAATTGTATTTATTCATTTTATGTTTGTTTACTGCATTCTAGCATTTTATTTTGTTTTGAAATGCCAAAAATAGGCTGTTATGGTAGCTAATCTGATTATGGGTGCCTTTGAGGCCTTTCAAGTTCTGTCATTGTGTGGTTAGAGCTGTTACTAGGCTTCTGTTTACTTTTTTAGTAGTAGACAGTTCAGTTTCATAGATAGTTGATCACATGTGTGGTTCAGGCTCTACTCTACAGTCCTATATAGGTAGGGGTGATTAGTGCACAAGATGGGAAAGGCAGGAAGGTGGCACCATCTATGAGTATCTGTGAGAAAAGAGTGTTCCCTTCTGCTTGAGCGAGGGTAAAGAAACTGTTTCAGCCCTCAGTTTCCAGCTTAGAGTGGCCATCAGATTTCTCCCCCATTTCTTTGTTTAATAAATGATTTCCTCTCCAAATCTTGGAGAATGGCCCAGAGCATGCATCAGAAGCCCTATTTCCAAATCACGTAGTTTGGCAGTTTCTTGAGCCAGGTCCAATGCAGAGAAAGAGGGGAAGCACTGGGATAAGTGAGAAAAATTTACCCTGAAGGAAATTTTTAGATCTGCATATGGTAAATTAAATGAAAGCTACTTAGCTTTCAGTGATCTGCTGCCATTTTTTACCGATTTTGGAGGTATGAGTGAGCTCTCCAACACTGGGTCTCTCCCGCTAAGGAAGATGCTTTCTGAAAGCGACTACTCCACTCACCATGCTCATTGCAGGACTGTGATTCCTGTTAGGTCATCTCCGGCCATGCCTAGATACTTTTGGACGTACTCTTCTCTCCCTGTCACTGAGCCAACTTCTCAGATTTCTCTTTAATGATTAGGGCTTCCAGAATGTCATATGTAATTGATTCATTTGGTGGTTTTTGAGTCATAGATAGAGTCCAACTATTCCTCCTTCTTAGCCATGGTTCTCTCTCCATAGCTTTTAATTTTGTTGGTAGTTTTTTAATTACTTTTTCAGCATCTTCTTTTGTTACATGTTTGTTTAGTTGTTCTACCTCTGATAATGTTAGTTTAGGTCAGTAATGTTTTTCCAGAAATTTGTCCCCCATTTCCTCTAGGTTTTCAAACTTGTAAGTGTACAGTTTTTCATAGTATTTTGCTATAGTTTTTTAAAGTTCAGATTGGTCGGTTGTGATATTGTCCCCCTCATTTCTTATTTGCGTTATGTGCTTCTTCTCTTGTTTCTTGTTTGTCATATCGGGCAATGCTTTATTGATTTTTTTGTTGAGCTCTTCAAAGAACCAGGTTTGTGTTATTTCCTTCAATTGTTTTTCTATTCTCTAAGAGTCAGAATTGACTCAGCATCAATGAGTTTTTTAATTTGTTTAGTTGTGCTCTAATTTTTTTATTATGATGATGATTGAGTGAAAATGTACATTCCCCTATAAATTTGCATACCCACCTTTATGCAGCTCCCAATGCTCTCCCTGCCCAGTGACAGCACACGTTTCCTCTCCATACATGTCTTATCCTGCCAACAATATCCTATACCCTCCTCTCCACCAATTCTATGGCATCCAGGAAGAGATCAGCAGGGTGACATCCTATGGATCAACAGAACCATAAAGTTCACACATGATATGATCATTCTGTGTTGCCAAGTCTGATCCATTCTTGTCTGAAGAGTTGACCTCCATTAGGATTTATGGACAGGGGCAGCATCAGGGCCAAGTGCCATGCTCCCAGGGGAAGTGCGAGGCCCCTGGACCATCAGTTGTGGTGTTTTAGTGGAGGTCTCATGGCGTACCCATTTTTTATTCTTGTGTTGCCAGTGAGGCTCAACTTTGTGAGCTCCATCATGGCTATCACTGGTCATGGCCGGGCACCATCCTATTCTTCCAGTCACAAATTGATGTAGTCATCCACTCAAGTGAGTATCTCTGTCTTCTGAGTTCTCTTTCCCCCATGTCGTTATGGTCCTTGGTGATCATCCCATTCCTGCTGAGTTGGGACCATTTGCTGTGCCCTCAGATGGCAGCTTGGCAGCTTTTAAGGACTCAGACGTCACTCAACAATGTGGGGTGCAGAAGGCTCCCTTAGCAAAATGCTATTTGTGCCAATTTGGCCTCACTTTCCCCTGAAAGCATGGTCCCCAGCTCCCCACCCCAGTTACTCTGTCCTTTCAATATTGGGTTAAGATGGGAGGAGCAATCATGTTATGTTGAAGTTCAGTTAATACTGATCTTCTTCCTAATGTGTGCTGTCACAGATTTCACCCAACCAAATTTCTACCAACTATCTAACCTAAACCCTCTCCCCCTCTCTCTTCTCTACTTCCCACCATGCAGCTGTCAAAGAGTCTTTTCTATGCATGAGTCTGTTTTTAAATTCTTAACTTAGGGGTCTCATACAATATTTGTCCTTTGGTCACTGACTGCTTTCCCTCTACATAATGTCCTTCATTGAAACCGGGTTATAAGATGATTCCTAAAGTCATCATTGTTCTTTATCATTGCATAGTGTTCTGTTGAATATACCATAGTTTATCTATCCATTCTTCTGTTGTTGGGAGTCTGGGTTGATTCCATCTTTTTGCTATTGTGGACTGTGCTGCAATAAACATTCGTGTGCAAGTATCAGTTGGGGTGAATGCACTTGATTCTGTAGGATATATTCCGAGCAGCGGAATTACAGGGTCAAGTGCTATATCTAGATCCAGATTTTAAGGAAGCACCAGATTGCTTTACAGAGAGGTTGCACAATGTTTCAATCCCACCAACAGTGTAGGAGAGTTCCAATCTCCCTACAGCCTCTCCAGCATTCGTTGTTTTGTGCTTTTGGGATCATGGCCAACCTTGTTGGAGTGAGATGTTATCTCACTGTAGTTTTGATCTGAATTTCTTTAGTAGCTAATGATCATGAGCGTGTCCACACGTGTTTTTTGGCTGCCTGGATCTCCTCTTTAGAGAGTATCTGTCCATCTCCTTTGCCCACTACTTAACTGGATTATTTATCTTTTTCTTACTGATATTTTGTAGTACATTGTAGATTATGGAGATCAGGTATCGGCCTGACATATACTTGCCAATTTTTTTTTCACATTCTGTTGGTGGCCTTTCAATTTTATCAATAAAGTCTTTGGATGAGCAAGTGTTTGATTCTTAACAGTTTCCATTTATCTATTTTCTCCTGTTGATTGTGGTTTGTTTGACAGATTTTAAAGTTTGTCTGCGTTTTGTATTAATACTTCCATTGTTGTTCCTACTTTTTCTTGAATATGCTTTATCGCTGGGGATTTGATATTTAGCTCTTTTATCCAGTTTGAGTTGGTTTTTGTATAAGATGTAAGATATGGATCTTGTTTCACTTTATTGCAGATGGATATCCAATTTCACCAGCACGATTTGTTGTAGAGATTGTTTTAACCCCAGTATAATGTCTTAAAGCCTTTCTCAAATATCAACTGTTCATAGAAGATGGTGCCATCTCTGGGGTCTTGATTCTGTTCCATTGATCTATCTGTCCGTTCTTGTACCAGTACCAGGCTGTTTTGACTGCTCTGGCAGTGTAATAGGTTCTAAACTCGGGTAATAAGAGGTCTCCCGGGGTGTTCCTCTTCTTCGGTACTGCTTAACTTATCCGGGGCTTCTTCTGCTTCCAAACAAAGTTGGTAATTTGCTTCTCCGTCTCATTAAAAAATGTCACTGGAATTTGTATTGGGATTGCATTATGTAAGTAGATTGCTTTGGGTAAAGTAAACATTTTCACAAGTTAAGTCTTTCTATCCATGAGCAGGGTAGGTTTCTCCATTTGTGTATGTCTCTCTTAGTTTCTTGTAAGAAAGGCTCGTAGTTCTCTTTGTAAAGGTCAGTGATTTCTCTGGTTAGATTTATTCCTACGTACTGTATCTTCTTAGAGGCTATAGTAAATGGTATTGATTTGTTGATTTCTTCCTTAATAATCTCATTGTTGGTATAAAGGAATCCTACTGATTTACTTATGTTTATCTTGTTTTCTGAGACTTCATTGAACTCTTCGATCAGTTTGAGTAGTTTACATAAGGATTCTTTAGGATTCCTTGCATAAACAAAAATATCATCTGCAAATAGGGAGATTTTGACTTCTTTGCTGATGCAGATGCCCTTTATTTCTTGGTCTTGTCTAATTGCTCTGGCTAGAAATTCTAGTACAGTGTTGACTACAGGAGGTGACAGTGAACATCCTTGTCAAGTTCCTGTTCTCAGGGTAAACTGTTTCAGTCTCTCTTCATTCAGGAAGACGTAGGCAGTAGGCTTTGTATAAATGGCCCTAATTGAACTGAGGAATTTGCTAACTATTCCTATTTTGCTTAGTTTTTAGCATGAATGGGCATTGGACTGTATCAAATGCCTTTTCTGCATGAATACACATGATCAGGTAATTCTTGTCTTTTGAGTTATTTATGTGATTGATGACATTAATTGTTTTTCTGATGTTGAACCAGCCTTGCATTCCTGGTATGAACCCAGCTTGGTCATGATGGATTATTTTGGGGATATCTTGTTGTATTCTATTGGCAAGAATTTTGTTGAAGATTTTTGCATCTAGATTCATTAGTGATATCAGTCTATAGTTCACCTTTTTGCTTGAATCTTTCCCTGGCTTTGGTACCAGGGGTATGCTGGTTTCAAAGAATGAATTTAGGAGTATTCCATCTCTTTCTATACTGTGAAATAGTCTCAGTAGTAATGGAGATAACTCCTCTCTGAAATCTCAGTAGAATTTTGTGGTGAAGCCATCTGGGCCTGGGCTTTTTTTGGTTGGTAGTTTTTTGATGACTTTTTCAATCTCTTCCTTTGTGATGGGTTTATTAAGCTGTTCTGCTTCACCTTGTGATAATTTGGGTAGGTGATACAAATCAAGCAATTTGTCCATTTCCTCCAGGTTTTCAAATTTGTTAGAGTACAGACTTTCATTGTATTCTGTTATGATATATTTTATCTGTGTCAGATCTCTTATGACTGTTCCTCTCTCATGTTTTACTTGGGTTCTTTGTTTCCTTTCTTGTTTTTCTTAGTTTAGCTAGCAGTTTGTCAACTTTGTTGATTTTTTTTTTTAAAAAAAAACAGCTTTTAAGTGTTTCAATTTTTTCAATTGTTCTTCTGTTCTCTAATTCATTTAGTTCTGCTCTCGTCCTTATGATCTGTTTTCTTCTGAGGAGTTCTTCTGTTGTTCTCTCTCTACTTGTTCAAGCTGTAGGGTCAGTTCTTTGATTTGGTTTCTTTCTTCCTTCCAAATATGTGCATTTATGGAGATAAACTGACTTCTCAGCACTGCTTTGGCTGCATCCCGTAGGTTTTGGTAGGAAGTGTTTTCATTCTCATTGGAATCCATAAATTTCTTTATTTCATCCTTGATTTCTTCTGTAACACGTGGTTTTTTGATCAAGATGTTGTTCAGCTTCCATGAGTTCCACTTTCTATCTATGTGGTTTCTGCTATTGATTTCAACTTTTGTGGCTTTATGATCTGAGAAGATGCTTTGCATTAATTCAATGGAATGAATTTTGCTGAGAATTGCTTTATGTCCTAACACATGATCTATTCTGGGTAATGTTCCATGTGCACTGGAGAAGAAGGTATAGTTATTCACTGATGAATAGAAAGTTCTGTATATGTCAATGAAGTCTAGTTGGTTAATTGTGGCAATAAGTTCTTCTGTGTCTTCACTAGCTTTTTTTCTAGATGATCTGTCCAATATTCAGAATGGAGTGTTGAGTTCTCGCACTATTATTGTGGAGTGATTCATTTCATTTTTTAGTGTAGTCAGTTTTCTTCAATGTATTTAGCTGCTCTAATATTAGGTGCATAAATATTTAATATTGTTAAGTCCTGCTTGTGTATTGAACCTTTCAACAATAAATAGTGTCTATTTTTGTCCATGATGGTAGATTTTACACTAAAATCAATTTTCTCTGAGATTACAATTGCAACACCTGTTCTTCTCTGTGTAGTGTTAGCTTGGTATATATTATTCCATCCTTTAATTTTCAGTTTGTTCACAGCTTTAAGTCCGAGGCGAGTTTCTTGTAGGCAACATAGAGATGGGTCTTGTCTTTGATCCAAGATATCACTCAGTGTCTCATTACTGGAGTTTTCAGTCCATTCACATCCAATGTAATTACTGGTAGGTATATGTTTAGTGCTGTCATTATGATATGTTTATTTTTGTGTTGATGCTTTCTCTATTGTTCTTATTAATCTATTCTGGGACATTCTGCTTTGCGAGTTGATTTTTCAGCTTTTTCATGGTTGGTTTTGTGGTTGTTGAGACTGCTGTATTACATTTCTTGAATTGAAATGTATCTTCACCGTGCTTTACCTCTGCCTCATAGTCCCCCTTAATAAACTCTGTATAAACCCTGTTGTAATTACCATCAGTATTATTAACTTCTTCTCCATCTGGAAGGACTATAATGACTGTAGTACATCTCTCGTTTTAACATGATGACATCATAGTTTTCATGACGTGGTCACTGAATCATTTTTTTCTCTACTAGAGTTTGGTTGGTTTGGAGCCTTCCCTAACTGAGTAGGTTTCTGGGTGACGTGTCCTGTATTTGCTTCAAAAATATAAACTTAGTGGATTTGTTCCTCTAAGCCAAGAGATTATTTCAGTATTTCTTGTAGCCTTGGTTTGGGTTTTTAGAATGTCTCTGAGTTTCTGTTTATCTTCAAAAGTCTTAATTTCATTTTCATATTTGGAAGACAGTTTTGCAGTATATATAATTCTTGGTTGGAAGTTCTTCTTCTTCAAGGCTTTGAATGTGTCATGCCACTTTCTCTGTGCCAGCATTGTTTCTGCTGAAAAATCCCATGAAAGCCTACAGGGTTTCCCTCTGAATGTTAGCTTTGCTTTGAATCTTGCTGCATTTAAGAGTTTCTGCTATGTTTCATTTTTTTAGCTTGATTATAATAACTTGGTGTCTTTCTTTGAGATCTACCTTGAGTGGAGTTCTTTATGTATCTTGAATATCTATATTCTCATCTTTCATAATTTCTGGGAAGTTTTCTGTCAGCAGCTCAATAACAATACTCTTTGTGTTCTCATGTGTCTTGCCATGTTCAGGAGCTCCAATTAATCATAGATTGCTCCTCTTAATAGAGTCCCACATGTTTCTTAATGCTTCTTCATTTTTTTTTTGTTTCTTTTTTTCTGATTTCTCCTCATAGATGCTGGAGTCAGTAGCTCTGTCTTCCAAATGAGAACGTCTCTTTTCCATTTGTTCCATTCTATTTTCTTGGCTTTGAATTTAAGTTTCTGTCTCTTTGATTTTGTTCTTGATCTGTTGCATTTCAGGGTACTGATGTTCCATTGGATCAAATAGCTTTCTTAATTTTTCATTTTGCTCTGCTGCATTTTGAATAAGGTCTAGGATGGCTATATATATAATCCTGTTGTATTTACCTTCTGATAGTTTCAGAAAGGTTTCTTTGTCTGGGAAGTTCTTTGGTGCTTTCTTTTGGGGCCCATCTGAAGCCATGGGTGATTTCTTGGTTAGGCTTTTCTCCAGAGTTTGCTGCTTTGGGGGCATCCTGTGAGTCAACAGAGGCTAGGAGAGATGCTGTGAGTATGGACCACAGTTGTTTCTCTAAGCTGTCTTAAAATGAAGGGTAAAAGGTGTCTGACCACTTCCCTAGTCAGTCAGGTTTTGAGATGCACAGGTCCCTCTTCCCAGCTGGCAAAACAAGCACCTCTATATCCAACCACAGATGTTGTAAACTAGTTCAAAATATAGAAAGGCTACTGCCCTGCTGGTGTCTGCTGCTGGGCCCCAGCTGTAGGTGACAATCTGTGAAATATTGCTTTTCTGCTGGAAAAGCACTCTCCTCCAGGCAGGTGCTGCCTCCCAGCCTAGGAATTAGGTCCAGCTGAGGCTTCCATATAGGTATGACCACCTCCCAATGGAACAAGATGGGGTCCCGCACAAGCTCCCTGGCTGCCTCAGAACAGGCCACTCAACAGCAGAGGCAGACAGAGAGGTCAAAGGTGCCGAGATGCATAGAATCCAAAGCTGGGCTCTCGAATATGGCAATTTTGAACACCAATCCCACCAGCTTTGCATCTATGATTAGCTGCTAGTCAAGTCCCAGCTCCACCTGCCAGCTAACACAGAGGAAAAAATGTTAAAATGGTGAGTTACCTTTGGTCTGTGAAAGCCAGCACTCACCAAGAGTGGAGGATGGCAAGAGAAAGATTTTTTGTTCAGCAGTATGAAGTCCAAATTAACAGCCCTATGCCGTGTCCTAGAGCTCCCAGTCTGTCAAGAAGGCTCCATTTAATTATCAGTTCAGGTCTTGTTTTCCAGATAGATTTAGGGAGATGCGTGTTTAGTTCGCCATTTTTGCTCCCACTAATTCTTATCATTTGCTTTCTCTCGGTGTCTGGGGGTTCTTTTATTTCTGTGTTTGTACTTATTTGAATATTAGGACTAATGCTTTGATTTGGACTCCTTTTTCGTTTTGGATGTGTGCAGTGTTAGGCATAAATTCACCTCTGATCATTTTTTTTGCCATGCCTCATTGATTCTGGTAGGATGTGTTTTCATTCTAATTTGATTCTGTGCGTGTCTTTATTTCAATTTTAATTTCTTTTATAACCCAATAGTTTTTGAACAATGTGTTACTCAGTTTCCATGTGTTTGATTTTTTTTTCTTCCTTTTTGTGCTGTTGATGTCTGTTTTTATTGTTTTATGGTCCAAAAAACACTTTGCAATATTTCAATATTTGGGATTCTGTTAACACTTTATCATCTAACATGTTGTCTATTCTGAAGAATGTTCCATGTGCACTAGAAAAGACAGTAAACCTGTGAGGGGTGTTCTATATACATCTATGAGGTCAAGTTGGTTGATTATGGCATTTAGATCTTCAATGTCTTTATTGAAATTTTTTGTGGATGTTGTTTACTTCAACAAAAATGTTGTATTGAAATCTTCTACTATTATTATGGAGCTATCTATTTCTGTTTTCAATGCTGTTAAATGTTACATATTTTGAAGACCTGGTTGCATAATGATTAAGCCCTACAGTTGCTAATTAAAAGGTTAGGAATTCAGATCCACTAAGTGCTCCCTGTAAACTCTGTGTTTTACTCTGTACTATAGGGTTGTTATGAGTCAGAATAGACTCTATTGCAGTTAGTGGTCATAGTGTCAACTGGGTGTGTAAATACTTAATATTGTTAAATCCTCCTTGTGTATTGATCCCTTAGTCATTATTTAGAGTCCCTCATTACATGTTATGGTAGATTTTACTTTAAAGTATGTTTTCTCAGAAATTAACAGTACCATTCCTGCTCTTTTTTGAACTTTTTTAGTTTTATATATTTTTCCCTCCTTTGAGTTTTTTTTATTTTTTTTTTTTTTGTCTGTAATGGATTGAATTGTGTCTGCCAATGAATGTATGTAGTAATTTTACTATTCCCAGGATTATGTGAGTGTCCTCCATTTAACAATTTTCCTGTATTGTAGATCCTAATCTCTGCTTGTGAATAAAAGGTCAATATTGGACTATATTAAAGAGAACAAGGATGAAACTGTAAGAATCTTACTAAGGTCACCACCGTATCCAATTTAAAGGGATTTTCCCTGAGGTGTGGCTTGTATCACCTTTTATCTTACAAAGGATAAAAACAAATGGATACAAGCAGAGAGTTGGTAACGTCACACCACCAACAAAGCAGTGCAGGGAAAAGACCCTATAAATGAACTGAGAATCCTGTGCTGAGATGGTCCCAGACTAAAGGCAGACTGATGCATCATTAGGACCTTCTTCTGAAGCTGACAGAGAGAGGAAAACCTTCACCTGGAAAAAGACCCCTGAATTCAGACTTCTAGGCCACTGGACTGTGACAAAATAAACTTCTCTTTGTTAAAGTCACCCATTCATGCTATTTATATTACTGAAGCATTGGATGACTTATAGTGTCTTTAATTCCTTAAGAAGTCTCTTGTAGGAAGCGTATAGTCAGGTCATGTTTTTTATTCTATTCTGCCATTCTCTATCTCTTTATTAGTGCATTTAATTCATTTATATTCAGCATAATTATTGATACATGAGTTAAGGGCTGTCGTTTTGATGCCTTTTTTGTGCCCTTTTACTGTTATTTTTGTTGTTGTTGCACTCAAATTTCTGTGACAAGTCATTTTCTTTGTATATTTCCTTTCATCTTTTTCATTGCTGGTTTTTTGTTTGCTGAGACTTCATATTTCCCTTGTTTTCTATTTTGATATGTAATATTGTTAATTTTACTTGTAGTTACTTCAATATTTACCTCTACTTTTCTAAAGTCAAGCCAGTCTTCTATGTTTTTGCATCATCCTTACTTCCTTTCCATATGAAAGACCCATGACTACATTTTTTGTTGTTAGCTTCAGGTACACTCAAATTGGTTCTAACGAGTATAGATCCTATACACAGCAAAAAGAAACACTGCTTGGTCCCATGCCATGGTCACAATCCTTGTTATGCTTGACCCACTGTTGCAGCCACTGTGTCAATCCATCTCATTGATGGGCTTCTTTTTTGCTAACACTCCACTTTGCCAAGTATGATGAACTTCTCTAGGAACTGATCTTGCCTGACGACATGTCCAAAGTACATAAGACATAGTCTCACCATCTGTGATTCTAAGGAGCACTCTAGTTGTACTTCATCCAAGACAGATCTGTGTGTTCTCTGGAAGTCCATGATATGTTCAATAGTCTTCTCTAATAGCAGAATTCAAAGGCATAAATTATTCTTGTGCCTTCCTTGTTAATTGTCTAGGTTCTGCATGCATATGATGAGATTGAAAATACCATGATTTGGGTCAGGCTCATCTCAGTCTGCAAGGTGATATGTTTACTTCTCAGCACTTTAAAAACATCTTTTGCAGCAGTTATGCCCAATGTAATGTCTTTCACTTTCTTGACTGCTGCTTCCAAGAGCTTTGATTAAGGATTCAAGTAGCATGAAATCCTTGACAGACTCAATCTTTTGTTAGTTATGAAGATTTTGGTTTCCTTGAAGTTGAGGTATAATCCCCACTGAAAGCTGAGGTCTTTGCTCTTCATCGGTAAGTGTTTCAAGTCCTCTTTGTTTTTAGCAAGTAATGATGTGTTGTCTGCTTAATTCAGCTTGTTAAAGAGTCTTCCTCCAATTCTGATATCCAGTTCTCCATAAAAGTTGAGCTTCTCGGATTATTTATTTAACATACAGATTTAATAGGTATGGTGAAAGATATAACACTGACACACACTTTTCCTGACTAAGCCTTGTAGTGTCCCCTTGTTCTATTTGAATTGCTTCCTCTTAATCTGTGTGAAGATACCTCATGAGCACAAATAAGTATCCTGGAATCCCCATACCCTGCAAATCCACAATTTGCTTTGATTCACGCAGTCAAATTCCTTTACACAGTTGATAAAACACAGGTTAAACACCTTTCTGCTATTCTGTGCTTTCAGCCAAGATTATCTGACATCTGTAATAATATCCCTGGTTCCATGTCCTCTTCTGAATCTGATTCCAGTTTCCAGCAGCTCTCTGTCAATATACCACTGCAGTCACTTTTGAATGATCTTTAGCAAAATGTTGAACCCTGATGGTGTCACGGTTAAGCACTACAACTGCTAACTGAAAAATCGGCAGTTCAAATCCACCAGGCACTCTTTGGAAACTCTATGGAGCAGTTCAACTCTATCCCGTAGAGTTGCTGAGTCAGAATCAACTGGGCAGCAATGGGTTTGTTTAGCAAAATTTTACTTGTGTGTAATATTAATGGTAAACCGAAAACTAAACCAAACCCTCTGTCACTGAGTTGCTTTGGACTCATAGTGACACCATAGGACAGAGTAGAATTGCTTCATAGAATTTTCAAGGAGTATCTGGCGGATTCCAACTGTCCACTGTTTAATTAGAAGGCATAATCCTTAACCACCATGCAACCAGGGTTTCTGATATTGATGATATTGTTCGATAATTTCCACATGGATTTGGATCATCATTCATGAGAAAAGACATAAATATACATCTCTTTCAGTCCATTGGCTAGATAGCTGTCTTCTAAATTTTTTGGCGTACACGAGTGATCACCTTCAGAGCTGCTTTCATTTGTTGAAACATTTCAATTGATATTCTGTCAGTTTCTGGGGCCTTATTTTTACAATGCCTTCAGGGCAGCTTGAAATTCCTCCTTCTGATATCCACTCTGTTCTTTCTTTTCTTTTCAGTGACCTATTGCTTTCTTTGGTTCTCATGGATTTTTTTCAAATTTTCTCCAGTTTCAATTTGAACTTGCGTGTGTGCAATTGGTCCATTCCACAATTGCCCACTGGCCTTGTTCTGACTGATGATATTGAACTTTTCCATTGTCTCTTCATATATCATCAGTTTGACTACTGGTGATGTCCATTTGTATAGTTGTCAATTATGCTAGTAAAAAAAAAGTATTTGAAATGAAGTTGTTGATCTTGCAGAATTCTATCATGCAACCTTCAGCATTGTTTCTATCATCAAGGCTAGCTTTTCCAATTACTTATCCTTCTTCCTCATTTCCAGTTTTTAATTATCCATGCATTCTGAGAGTATGATCAATCAATTTCAAGCTGCAGCAACTGGTAAAAACCTTCAATTTCTTCATCTTTGAAGTTAGTGGTTGGTGTATAAATTTGAATAGCCATTCTCCTATGTAGGCATATAGATATCATCCTATCACTGACAGCATTGTACTTCAGGATAGACCTTGAAATGATCTTTCTGGGGATGAATATTTTGCAAATCCTCTCCAACATGTCATTTCTGGCATAGTAGACCATATGAGTGTCTGATTCAAATGGCCAATACCGGTCCAGTTCAGCTCACTAATTTCTAATATATTGATGTTTATGAGTTCCATCCTATTTTTACAATTTTCCTAGATTTATACTTCATGCATTCCATGTTGTAATTATTAATGGATGTTGGCAGCAGTTTCTTCTCATTTTGAGTGGTGCCGTATCATCAAAATGCTGAGAAGTTGACTCCATCCACACCATTAAATTCAACTCTATTTTCCAGAGATGACTATTGTTCAATCACCTTTTGTGTCCCTTCCAACCTGGGGCTGTTTATCCTACAGCAGTATCTAAGGAATGTTCTGCTGTGATTCATAAGATTTTCACTGGCTAATTCTTTTTGGAGCAGAGTGCTGGGTCTTTTTTTCTAGTCTCTCATAGTCTGGAAGCTCAGCTGAAACCATTCTGCCATGGGTGACTCTGAATACCGGTGGTGTAGCTTCCAGTATCACAGAAATATGCAAGTCCTCACAGTATGACAAACTAATAGTCCCTCTTTTTTGTTATAATATTGTAGTCTACTATAATAGCATCTCCGTTTCCCTATTTTCAGTTTGTTAACTTTGATTTATTTTTGTGATTTCCCTGTCTGGGTTGATATCTGTTGCTTTGTCCTGCATTCTAGTCCTGGATTGTTGTCTGATGTTACTGATTGTCTAACCAAAGAATCCCCTCTGCCATTTCTTGCAATTTTGGTTTGTTTTTTGCAAATTCCCCAAACGTACTAATTTCATCACCATATTGGAGAAACAGTTTTGCTGGTTGGCATTTTCCTTTTCCCTCAAGGCTTTATATATGTTATCCTATGGCTTTATTGCCTGCCTGGTTTCTACTCAGTGGGAAGAGCTTAGTCTCATTGACTTTCCTATGCAGAGTATTTTTTGCTTATTCCTAACCACTTTAAAATTCTCCCCTTAGCTTTGGTTTTGGCAGGAATGATTATAGTGTGTCTTGGTGTCTTTCTTTTGGGACCTAACCTCTGTGGAGACTGATGAACATCTTAAACAGATATCTTTTCATCTTTCATGATATCAGGGAAGTTTCCTGTCAACACATCTTTAACAATTCTCTCTGTATTTTCTATTACCCCCAATTTTCTGCTACTCTAATCACTCATATATTGTTCCTTTTGATGCTGTCTCACACAATTCTTAGTCTTTGTTTTATTTTTTCATTTGTTTATCTGATTTTTCCACAAATAAGTTGATGGAAAATATTTTATCTTCAGTCTCACTGATTTTGACTTCCACTACCTCAATTCTCCTTGGCTAGTTCTGTAACTTATTGTTAATTTTCTGAATTTGTTATTTCTCTGTGTCTATCATTTCCTGCAAACTGCTCAGTTTATCACTATGCTCTGCTGTTTTGGTTTGATCCCTTTCCTGATCTTTTGAGGAGTTCTGTATATTAATGCTTTGTATTTTAACTCTGATAATTCCAGGAAGTTCTTACCATCTGAAATTTTTCTTGGGTTTTTGTTTCGGGAGCTTTCTGAAGCATCATCGTCTGTCTCCTTAAAATATTTGATAATGACAATTGCTGTCAGTAAGCTGTATTTTTTTAATTGTGATTAAGTGAAAGTATACAATTCAAATCAGTTTCACACACCCACCTATTTGCAGCTCCTCCTGCCCCCTTGCCAAGTGGCAGCACAGTCTTCTTTTTCATGCTGTACTTGTGGTATCCTTTTAACAAATTCCTGTCGCCTCTTCTCTACCCTCTTCCCTCCTATCTAGAAAGAAACCGTTAAGACAGTCCCCTGTAAATGTATAAAATTATAAAGTACACACACCATGTGATCACACTGTGTACTTGGGTCCAGTCTCTTCTTGTCTGAAGAGTTGACCTCAGAAGTATTTTCTAAACAGGGTAGCAGCAGGTCCAGTGGTCATGCTTCTGAGGGCTTCTTCAGGCCATCAAACCATCAGTTGTGGTCTTTCAGTAGAGTTCTTCAGCAGCGCCCTTCTTTTTCTCGTGTTGCCACAAGGACTCAACATTGCATACCCCACCAAGGCTGTCTGTGGTGGTGGACAGGCACAATCTGGTTCTTCTGGTCATATGTTGATACAGCAACCCATTTACATTCATCATTCTGGATCCTGGGCTCTTCTTGTATTTGTTGTTCTTGGTGATCATATGTTCCACATGAGTTGGGACCATTAGTTGTACCTCAGATGGCAACTTACTAGTTTTTAAGACCCCAGACACCTCTCACCAATGTGGAGTGCAGAATACTCTCTTAGGAATATGCTAGTTTTGTCAATGTCTCCTGATAGCATGATCCGCAGAACCACACTCCTCCTACTCCATCCTTGCAATATTGAGTTCAGATTGCCAAAAGCCAAGCACCATCAAATATGGTGAGGTCCAGTTAAATTGATCTGTTTTCAACTGTGTGCTGTCACTGCTTTCACTTAACCAAATTTATATCAACTATCTAATCTGTGACCAGGCATCTCCCTGCCTTACCACTCTTGTAGACATCAAAGACTCTTTTTTTCTGTATGTAAGTCCATTTTTAAGTCCTTACAGAAGAGGTCTCATACAATTTCTGTCCCTTTACTGCTGACTGATTTCACTCAGCAGAATGTCTTCAGATTGAAACCATATTATGAGATGCTTACTAAAATCATTGTTCTTTATCATTGCCTAGTGTTTCACTGAGTATGTATACCATAGTTTGCTTATCCATTAATCTGTTGATGGGCACCTAGATTCACTCCATCTTTTTACTGTTGTGGATTGTACTGCAGTAAACATTTGTGTGCTTGTATCTGTTAGTGTCACAGTCCTTATTTATGTAGGGTGTATTCCAAGCTGTGGGATTACTGGATCATATGGTATTTCTATCTTTTTAAGAAAGCATTAAATTGCATTCCAAAGAGGTTGTACCATTTTGCATTCCTACCAGCAGGTACAAGAGTTCCAATCTCTCCACACCCTCTCCAGCATTTGTTGTTTTGTTTTGTTTTTTTTTATAATTGCCAGCCTTACACTGGGGTGAGATGGTATTTTACTGTAGTTTTGATTCAGATTTCTCTGATAGTTAATAATTGTGAGCATTTCCTTATGTGTCAGCATGTCTTGTCTGGTGTTTCCTTATGCCAGCATGTCTTGTTTGGTGAAGTGCCTGTCCATCTCTTTTGCCTGTTGTTTAATTGTGTTATTTGCCTTTTTCTTTTGAAAATTTGCAGTATCCTGCAGATTCTGGAAATAAGATGTCAATCAGATACATAGTTACCAAATATTTTTCATATTCTGTGGGCTGTCTTTAACTTTTTTCTAACCAAATTTGGATGAGCATAAGTGTTTAATATTTAGTAGTTCCCGATTACCTATTTTCTCCTCTGTTGTTTGTGCTCTGTTTCTCAGATTTTGAAGTTTGTCTAAGCCATGTATTAGAACTTCCCATCTTGTTCCTATTTTTTCTTCCATAATCTTTATTGTTTTAGGTTTGATATTTAGATATTTGATCCACTTAAAGTTAGTTTTTGTGTAAATTGTGAGATATGGGTCTTGTTTCAGTATTTTGCAGATGAATCTCCAATTTTGCCAACACCACCTGTTCAAGAGATTGTTTTTACCCCATCTTACAACCTTTGAGCCTTCGTTGAATGTCAACTGTTCACAAGAGAATTTCTGGATTATCTATTCTGTTCCATTGGTTTATATATATATATATATATACTTTTGTACCAGTACCAGGCTCTTTTGACTACCATGACAGTGTAATAGGTTCTAAGGTCCAGTAGTGTGAAGCCTTCCACTATGTTCGTCTTCAGTACTGTTTTACTTATCCACGATTTCTTCCATTTCCAAACAAATTTGGTGATTTGTTACTCCATCTCATTAAAAAATATCAGGAATCTGTATTGGAATTGCATTGTGTATGTAGATCACTTTGTGTAGAATTGACATTTTCACATTGCTAAGTCTTCCTGTCTGTGAGAAAAGTAGGTGTCTCCACTTATGTTAGTCACTTTTGTTTTCTTGCAGTAGAGTCTTGTAATTTCTTCTGTATAGGTCTCTGAAGTCTCTAGTTAGATTTATTCCTAGGCATTTTGTCTTCTTGGGGGCTATTATAAGTGGTATTGATTTGGTGATTCCCTCTTTGAGGATCTCTTTGTTGGTGTAAAGAAATTCTACTGATTTATTTATGTTTATCTTACATCCTGATACTTTGCAGAACACTTTTATTAATTCCAGTAGTTTATTTGTGGATTCTTTAGGGTGTTCTGCGTATGCAATCATATCATCTGCAAATAGGGATACTTTAGTTCTTCTTTACTGATGCAGATGCCCTTTATTTCTTTGTTTTGTCTGATTGCTTTGGCCAGAACCTCTAGCACAATGTTGAATAGAAGTGGTGAGAGTGGGCATCCTTGTCTAGTTCCCATACTCAGGGGGAATTCTTTTAAGTACTTTTCCATTCAGGACAACGTTGGTGGCTGTTTTTACATAGATGACCCTTATTGCGTTGAGGAATTTCTCCTCTGTTCTTATTTTGCTGAGAGTTTTTAATACGGATTGGTGTTGAACTTAATCAGATGACTTTTCTGCATCAATTGATAAAATCAAGTGACTTTTATTTATTTTTTTATTGTTATTTTTGTGGTTGATAGCATTAATTGTTTTTTCTGATGTTGAACCAACCCTGCTTCCCTGGTATGAGTCCTGATGAATTCTTTTTTTGATATGCTGTTGAATTCTATCAACTAGGATTTTGTCAAAGATTTTTGCATCTAGATTCATGAGTGACACTGGTCTGCAGTTTTCTTTTTTGGTGGAATCTTTCCCTGGCTTTGGTATGAGGGTTATGCTGGCTTCATAGAATGGATTTGGGAACGCTCTGTCCTTTTCTATGTTGCGATATAGCTTCAGTAGTATTGGAATCAACTCACTCCTCTCTAAAAGTGTGGTACAATTTTCCAGTGAAGCCATCTGGGCAGTGACATTTTTTGGTTGGCAGCTTTTTGTTGACTTTTTCAATCTCTCCTTTTGTGATGGGCTTATTAAGTTGTTCTACTTCTCTTCGTGATAATTTTGTTAGGTGATGTGAATCTAGATGTTTGTCCATTTCTTCTAGGTTTAAAATCTTTTAGAGTACAATTTTTCATAGTATTTTCTTATGATACTTTTGATTTGGGTTGGACCTGTTGTGACATCTCTTGTCTTGCTTTTCTTTTTCAGGTTATTTGTTTCCTCTGCTCTTTTTCTTTTATAAGTTTAGCCAATAGTTTATAATTTTTTTTGATCTTTTAAAAAACTAGCTTTTTTTTTTAATTCTTGCAAATGTTTTTCTGTTTCATTTAGTTATGCTCTGATCTTTATTATCTGTTTTCTTCTGCTGCCTGAGGTATTCTTTTGCTGTTCTCTTCCTACTCTTCAAGTTGTACAGTTAATTCTTTGGATTGGGTCATTTTTTCATTCTGAATGTGTGTATTTATAGACTTAAATTGATCTCTGAGCACTGGTTTTGCTCTGTCCCAAAGGTTCTGCTATGATATGTTTTCATTCTTCTTCGTCACGTTTTTTTTTAAAGTCAGTCATTTCTAAGATATATCCAAAGCCCCTCTTATTTTCCCAAGCAATGTTGTTTCCTCTCTTTTGCTGCTTCTGTTGAATTATTCATTGCTAGAATATACTGTCAGTCAAGTGCCGTCGAGTCGGATGTATTCTTACTTAAAAGCACTGTAAAATGTTTATGATATTCATGTTTCAGTAATAATACTATAACTTACAAATGATTTGAGAATCTAATGCAAGAAACAAAACAGCAATACAATTTAATCTTCCTTCTACTCAGTGCTAGCCACTATCTTAATGATGTCTATTGTCCTCATACAATGTCTTTATGTCTTTACTAAACCTGTTTTTGTCCAGTTATTTCTGACTCATAGTGATCCTATAGAACACAGTAGAACTGCCTAAGAGTATTTAGAAGGAGTAGCTGGTAGATTTGAACTACTGATCTTTTAGTCAGTAGCCAGCTTTTAACCACTGCACCACCAGGGCTTCAAACCTTTACTATATATGCACTATGTGTTTAACACTATAAAAACACTATATATTATTGACAAATTTTAAAGCTTTATATTTATATTCTGTATCTCTCCCTCTCTCTCATGTGTTATGTGTATATGTGTGTGTATCCTTCTTTCCTCAACTGCCTTTGGGGAGCGTGTCAAAATTTTCCTGCGATATATGCACAGAAATACAGTATCTATTCATAGAAAATGTACATAAATTATTTAATCATTCTCCTGATAGTAGACATTTCATATATTTCTAATTTTTCTATTAGCAAAAAAATAAAAAAGAAAGAAAGAAAATGCTACTCTCCTTATAGCTAGGTGTGAAATATTTCCTATGGATGATATACCAAAAAGTAGAATTATGGGGAATTCGAATGTGCACATATTTACTCTCTTAAAAAAAAAAAAGGACAATTATTTGACAATTATTTGTCTAGGGTAGTGTACTGACTATAATCAACTAGCACTGTATAAGGGTTCTCAAGGCTTCACATGTTTAGTATTGCTTACTGTTGCTAGAAGTTTTTGTTCTGTTTAGTAGGATGGATGTGAAATAGTATCTGCCTTACTTTGAATTTACTTTTCTCCAAGTGTTAGTGAAATTAAGTGTCTTGTCATCTGTTCTTAATCATTTTCTGTTTTAGTTTCTGTAAATACTGCATTTGTTTCATCTAATTTTTACTGTTACCCTCCTTTTTAAAACATTTATAGGGTTTGAAAAATACATTTTGCACTGATATTTTCATATGCATTGCAGATATTTTCTCCAAGTTATTGGCTATAATTTTCTCTTATAAACATGTTTCAGGTGTTGGTAATATTAAAAATAATGCAATCAAATTTATCGGTCTATCAGTCTTCTACCTGACAATCTTGGTTTTTATGTTTAAGAAATTGTTTCCTACCCTAAAGTATCACATATCATAGCAAGTTGCTATGGTCATTTTCAAGACCATATTCTCTGTAGTCTGTGAGGTTCTTAAGGGCACAGTTATGTATATTCATTTTTCTACCCTGGTATTTTATGATGCTCAATAGATGTTTGATGACTGAAAGTTGTGAGCTCCCCAAAGGTGTTAGCACTGGCTTTAGGAATTTTCCTCAAGTGATAATTGCTGTAATCAGTTCTTGCAATTATATTACCATCAGTACACAGAATCCCATTGTTCATCTGATTTTGAGATGCTTGGTTAAAAAAGATTAGATCCAAAGATATTCTATAGTGAACAGGCATGATATATTTACTAGGAATGCTGAAAATTCAGTCTTTGGTGTGCTGAGCCAAAATTAGGAAACAGTCCTAGTGTCCTGATATATGTACTGAAGCCCTCAACCCTGATCTTCTAGATAGAAATTTATATCTTTATTTTTACTTGTAATCACTCTTTTTTTTATGGCTTTCTCCATTCAGCTTGAGTCAACTCCGACTCGAAGGCACTTGGCTTGGCTTGGCCATTCAGCTTACTCAAAGCAATCTTAAGTAGTGGAATCCTGTTGTGCAAAATATTTTTTTTTCAGAAGTCTAGGGGTATTTTTGTATTTTTATGTATGTTGATGAGAATTCATAAAGCACAATATTCATAAACATTTGGGTGGACATGTTTACCTTGGCTTTTCATTAATCATTAGGCAGAATAAACTGTATGTTTCTAAGGCTTGTATTTCAATTTTCATGGCAATGCTGTAGTTTAAATTTGTTCCAAATGAATTTGGGCATGATATGAACAAATTGTTCAGCATTTTTCTTTCTATGCCGCTGTTATACTTAATAGGTACAGAGCTTCTAGCCTGTTTTAGAGAATTTGAATAAAATAGAATAAATGTAATGCATTGTTGCTATTGTTAGGTGCCATTAAGTCAGTTCTGACTTACAGTGACTCTGTGCACAACAGAACAAAACACTGCCCAGCTCCTCACCACACCCACAATCATTTTTATGTTTAAGCCCATTGTTATGTTAAGCCCATTGGGCTTAAATCCTTCCTGGATTGATACAGGGTCTTCCTCTTTTTGTTGACCCTCTATTTTACCAAACATGATGTTCTTCTCCAAGGATTGATCCCTCCTGACAACTTATCCAAAGTAGATATAACATATAATACATATGTAATATACTCATATGAGGCAACAATCAAGAACTGAAGTGATACATTGCATCAAGCAAATCTGATGCAAGAAGCTGGATAAGAAATAAAGAAGACCTATGAAAAATTGGTGTACTTATATTATGGTGTTGGTTAAGAATTTTGAGTATATCATGGACCTCTAGCAGAACAAACATGTGAATCTTAGAAGTTCAACCAAAATGCTCCTTAGACTAGAGATGTTGTCTCATGTATTTTGGAAAAAGGGACCATGATTGGTAAACAAAAAGGTCAGTGGAAAAGAGAAAGATCTTCAAAGAGGACAGTAACAGTAGCTACAATAGTGGGCTCAGACACAGCAACGATTGTGAGGACAACACAGGACCAGGCAATGTTTGTTCTGTTGACGATAGGGTTGCTATGAATCAAGACTCAAAAATACCTAACAACAATAACAAAATGAGGCAGGTAAACATTTTGATCTATTAACTTTTCTGATCTTTCTCTTAATTTGTGATCCATACAGGACATTATAGAATCAGTTCCCTTAGATAAAATATGACTCCTCTGGACCAAAAAATAAAAAAGTTTGACTTCTGTATTTCAAATGCTAAGACTTAGAGATGGGGCTAAGATGGTGGAGTAGCCAGAGCCATTCTTTGATTCTTCTAACAACAAAGACCCAGAAAAAACAGCTTACCAGATTAAATAGGACATTCTATGAGACCTGAACACTAGGGAGAAAGCTAAAAGATAAACTGCAGAGGGAGAGGTGAGAGTGGGTACAGAGTTGCCCAGACAGGACAGGCAGGCAGACAGGGGGATCACCTTGTAGGAGCACCTCTTTGCCAGTGTGTCCGAAAAAAAAGAAGAAGCTATGTTTGGTAAGTACATTTCTCAGCAGAGAAACCAGCCCAGACAGACACAGCTACAGAAATGCAGCATTATTCCATTTGAGTGCCAAAAGATACATTCCTGGAGAAGTGTGTGCATCAAAACTTTTTCATCGGAACAAAGACTCTGTCCCTCTCTCTTGGCACTCCACTCTTTCTTTCCTGTGCTGTGTTGGGTGCTCAGTGCTAATACTATACCTGAAATAGCAGATGAACATCTTAACAAAAGGAAAATAAATGAGTGAGTGAATAAATGAGTAAGTAAATAAGCAGATAGATAGACAGGTATGTAGATAGATAGATGGATAGATAAATAAATGGATAGATAGATGACACAGATGGATAGATGGATAGAAAGAAAGAAGATAGATGATAGAGAGATAGATAGATAGACAGACAGACAGACAGACAGAAAGACAGATAGATAGATAGATAGACAGACAGATAGATAGGCAGATAGATAGGCAGATAGATGATAGCAGGCCGGCAGGCAGGCAGGTGGGCAGGCAGGCAGATAGGTAGATAGGTAGATGACGAGGTACTGGGAGCCCAAGGGAGAAATAAGGAGTTTTCCTAGGCACAGGGCTGTCTGCTGGGCACATAAGTGTCTTTTGCAGGCTTCCTCCATTTCTCAGTATGGGCCCAGACTCCTGCCTTTCATGACAGTCAAGCCCAGCAACATAAGCCACACTAGTCAACAATCCCCATCAGGCACTGCATACCTAGGGGCCAACTGACAGGGTGCCCAGGGTGAACACGTGCAACAAAAGTAAACTGATGCCAGGATTCCTGTGCCTAGCCATACCTCTAATGACACAGTGACACGGTTTTAAAATTTCTAGGGATGCCATCAACAAAACTAACAAAATGACACACTTAACTGGTCCACTTGGACACTTAAAAACTTAAAAAAAAAAAAAAGTACACCCACAGAGATCAGAACACAATAACTAAAATAAAATAATTCACTGATGAATCATCGGTAACAGTCTATTTCAAATTATTTCAAGAAGCAGACCACCATGGCTTCAGAAAACTTCCCCCACAAAAATAAAAAAAGGATTAAAAAGTTTTGCAGATGTAATTGTTAGAGGCTGAATGAAAGACAGTAATTTTCAGATCTCTGGTAGACATTAAGAAGGAAATTAGACACACTACAACAGAGCATACTAAAAACTAACATTCAGAGGAAAATGATGCTGGCACAGAGACAGTGGCACATTACATTCAAAGCCTTGAAGGAAAAGAACTTCCAGCCAAAAATTATATATCCTGCAAAACTATCTTTCAATTATGAAAATGAAATGAAGACATTCACAGATAAACAGAAACTCTGAGACTTTGTAAAAACCACCAAATTTACAAGAAATACTGGAAGAATCTCTTGGCTTGGAAGAACAAAACCACTAATTTTATATTCCAGAAGGATGCATCATCCAGGGTCCTGTTCAGTTAGGGAAGGCTTCAAACTCAATCAAGGTTATAACGGTGAAAAGAAATAATCCAGGGATCATATTGTGAAAACTATGAGGTCATTATATTAAAAACACGGATATACTACAATCGTTATCATCCTGCCAGATGGAGAAGTTGATAGGAATGGTAGTAACTGAAATGTAGTTTATATATAGTTTATTAAGGGGGATTTTAGGGGTAGCCTTAAAACACAATAAAGATGCAACATATCAAATCAAGAAACATAATACAGGAGGCTCAACAACCACAAAACCACTTCTAAAAAAGGTGAAAAATCAACTCACAAACAAGAATGTCCCAGAGCAGATTAATAAGAGGAACAGAGAAAACATAAACACAAAAATAAACATACCACAATGGCAGTGCCCCACATATGCTGATCAATAATCCCATTGAATATGAATGGACTGTACACTCCAGTAAAGAGACATCAAGTGACATCTTGGATCAAAAGACACGATCCATCTGTATGTTGCCTACAAGAAACTCACCTTGGACTTAAAAATATGAACAAACTGAAAATTAAAGGATGGAACAATATATATCAAGCTAACAATACACAGAGAAGAACAGGTGTTGCAATTGTAATCTCAGAGAAAATTGATTTTAGTGTAAAATTTACCATCGTGGACAAAAATGGACACTATTTATTGCTGAAAGTTTCAATACACAAGCAGGACTTAAACAATATTAAATATTTATGCACCCAATATTAGAGCACCTAAATACACTGAAAAAAACTGACTACACTAAAAAATGAGATGAATCACTCCACAATAATAGTGGGAGAACTCAACACTCCATTCTGAATATTGGACAGATCATCTAGAAAAAAAGCTAGTGAAGACACAGAAGAACTTATTGTCACAATTCACCAACTGGACTTCATCTACATATACAGAACTTTCTATCCATCAGTGAACAACTATACCTTCTTCTCCAGTGCACATGGAACATTACCCAAAATAGATCATGTGTTAGGACATAAAGCAATTCTCAGCAAAATTCATACCATTGAATTAATGCAAAGCATCTTCTCAGATCATAAAGCCATAAAAGTTGAAATCAATAGCAGACATCATATAGATAGAAAGTGGAACTCATGGAAGCTGAACAACATCTTGATCAAAAAACCACATGTTACAGAAGAAATCAAGGATGAAATAAAGAAATTTATGGATTCCAATGAGAATGAAAACACTTCCTACCAAAACCTACGGGATGCAGCCGAAGCAGTGCTCAGAAGTCAGTTTATCTCCATAAATGCATACATTTGGAAGGAAGAAAGAAACCAAATCAAAGAACTGACCCGACAGCTTGAACAAGTAGAGAGAGAACAACAGAAGAACTCCTCAGAAGAAAACAGATCATAAAGACAAGAGCAGAACTAAATGAATTAGAGAATAGAAGAACAATTGAAAAAATTGAAATGATTAAAAGCTGTTTTTCTTGAAAAGATCAACAAAATTGACAAACTGCTAGCTAAACTAAGAAAAACAAGAAAGGAAACAAAGAACCCAAATAAGAAATGAGAGAGGAACGGTCGTAAGGATCCAACACAGATAAAAAAATATCATAACAGAATACAATGAAAGTCTGTACTCTAACAAATTTGAAAACCTGGAGGAAATGGACAAATTGCTTGATTTGTATCACCTACCCAAATTATCACAAGGTGAAGCAGAACAACTTAATAAACCCATCACAGAAGAAGAGATTGAAAAAGGCATCAAAAGAACTACCAACCAAAAATGCCCAGGCCCAGGTGGCTTCACCACAAAATTCTACCGAAATTTCAGAGAGGAGTTATCTCCATTACTACTGAGACTATTTCACAGTATAGAAAGAGATGGAATACTCCCAAATTCATTCTATGAAGCCAGAATACCCCTGGTACCAAAGCCAGGGAAAGACTCAACCGAAAAGAAGAACTATAGACCAATATCACCCATGAATCTAGATGCAAAGATCTTCAACAAAATCTTTGCCAATAGGATACAACAACAAATCATAAAAATAATCCATCATGACCAAGTTGGGTTCATACCAGGGATGCAAGGCTGGTTCAACATCAGAAAAACAATGTCATCAATCACATAAATAACTCAAAAGACAAGAATCACCTGATCCTGTGTATTCATGCAGAAAAGGCATTTGATACAGTTCAACACTTATTCATGCTAAAAACTCTCAGCAAAATAGGAATAGTTAGCAAATTCCTCAGTGCAATAAGGGCCATTTATACAAAGTTTACTGTCTACATCTTCCTGAATGGAGAGAGACTGAAACCGTTTTCCTTGAGAATGGAAACTTGACAAGGATGTTCATTGTCACCTCCCCTAGTCGACACTACTAGAAGTTCTAGCCAGAGCAATTAGACAAGACCAAGAAATAAAGGGCATCTGCATCAGCAAAGAAGTCAAAATCTCCCTGTTTGCAGATGATATGATTGTTTATGCAGAGAATCCTAAAGAATCCATACATAAACTACTCAAACTGATCGAAGAGTTCAATGAAGTCTCAGAATAGAAGATAAACATAAGTAAATCAATAGGATTCCTTTATACCAACAATGAGATTATTAAGGAAGAAATCAACAAATGAATACCATTTACTATAGCCTCTAAGAAGATAAAATACTTAAGAATAAATCTAACCACAGAAATAACAGACCTTTACAAAGAGAACTAAAAGGCTTTACTACAAGAAACTAAGAGAGACTTAGATAAGTGGAGAAACCTAACCTGCTCATGGATAGGAAGACTTAGCATAGTGAAAATGTCTATTTTTCCTAAAGCAATCTACTTATATAATGCAATCCCAATACAAATTCCAGTGACTTTTTTTAATGAGATGGAGAAACAAATTACCAACTTTGTTCAAAAAGAGAAGAAGCCCAGGATAAGTAAATCAATATTGAAGAAGAACACACTGGGAGACTTCTCTCTACCTGACTTTCGAACTTATTACACTGCCACGGTAGTCAAAACAGCCTGGTACTGGCACAAAAAGAGACAGAAAAATCAATGGAATAGAACTGAGACCCCAGAGATTACATCATTTTACTATGAACAATTGATATTCTGCAAATGTCCTAAGACATTAAACTGGGGAAAAAAAACAATCTCTCCAACAAATGGTGCTGGCAAAATTGGATATCCATCTGCAAAAATTGAAACAAGACCTATGTCTTGCACCTTATATAAAAACCAACTCAAACTGGATAAAAGACCTAAATATGAAATCTAAAATGATAAAGCTCATCCAAGAAAAAGTTGGAACAACGTTGGGAGCTTTAATACACAGCCTAGACAAATTTTAAAATCTGTCAAATGAACCATAATTAACAGAAGAGAAAATAGATTGATGGCAATTATTAAGACTCAAACTCTTTTGCTCATCCAAAGACTTTATTAATAGAATTAAAAGGCCACCTACAGAATGGGAAAAAGTATTTGGTAACTGTATGTCAGACAGATGCCTGATCTCAATAACCTGCAAGGTACTACAAAATATCAGTGAGAAAAAGATAAATCATCCAGTTAAGTGATCGGCAAAGGAAATGAACAGTCTCTTCTCTAAAGAGGAGATCCAGGCAGCCAAAAAACACATGCAAACATGCTCTCAATCACTAGCAATTAAAGAAATCCAAATCAAAACTGTAATGAGATACCATCTCCCCCCAACAAGGTTGGCTGTCATACAAAAAATGCAAAACAACAAATGTTGGAGAGGCTGTGGAGAAATTGGAACTCTACTACACTGCTGACCAGACTGCAAAATGATGCAACCTCTTTGGAAAGCTATCTTGAGCTTCCTTTAAAAGCTGAATACAGATATACCGTTTGACACAGTAATTCCACTGCTTGGAATACATCCTACAGAAGCAAGGCCATTCACACCAATGGATACATGCACACGAATGTTTATCGCAGCACAGTCCACAATAGCAAAAAGATGGAATCAACCCAGATGCCCAACAACAGAGGAATGAACGGGTAAACTACAGTGTATACATATACACTCAATGAAACACTATGCAATGATAAAGAACAATGAAGATTTTAGGAAACATCTCATAACTTGGTTTCAATTGGAGGACACTATGTTGACTGAAAGTAGTCAGCAACAAAAGGGTAAATATTGTATGAGACCCATATGATAAGAACTTTAAAACAGACTTCTGCATAGAAGAAAACACTCTTTGGTGGCTGCAAGGGAGGGACGGGAGGAAGGACAAAGAGGGAGGGTTTAGATTAGATAAATGATAGAAACTTGGTTGGGTAAAATCTGGGACTGCACACATCAGAAAGAAGATCAATATTAACTGGATTTGAATATAACAGGATTTCTCTTCCCATCTTAACCCAATATTACAAGGGCAGAGTAGCTGGGGCGGAGGAACAGGGGCCATGCTCTCAGGGGAAATCAAGGCCACTTGGCACAACTGTCATTTTGCAAAGAGATCCCTCTGCACCCCACATTGGTGGGTGGCATCTGGGGTCTTAAAAGCTGCCAAGCTGCCATCTGAGGGTACAGGAAATGGTCCCAGCTTAGCAAGAATGGATGATCACCAAAGACCAAAATGACATGGGGAAACAGAACCTGGAAGTCAGAGAGAGCCATGTGAGTGGTTGACTACATCGACCTGTGACCAGAAAAACCAGATGGTGCCTGGCCAACACCAGTGATAGCCGTGATGGACCTCACAAAGTTGAGCCTCACGGGCAACACAAGAATGCAAAAGGGGGCAGCTTGAGATCTCCATTAAAAGACCACATTTGATGGTCTACGGGCCTTGGAGTTCCCCTGGGAGCATGGACCCAGGCCTTGATGATACCCCTGTCCCTAAATCATAATGGAGGTCAACTCTTGGACAGGAATGGATTGGACTTGGTGACACAGAGTGACTATATCATGTGTGCACTTTACGGCCCTATGCATCTATAGGATGTCATCCTGTTGATCTCTTACAGGAGTCAGGGGAGCGGGTGGAGAGGAGGGGATAGGAAATTGTTGGTATGGAGCAGAGAGGAGGAGTGTGCTGCCACTGGACAGGGACAGCAGTGGGAGCTGCATATAGGTGGGCATGTAATTTTTATATGGGAATGTATATTTTCATTCAATTATAATAATAATAAAAAAAAACTATGAGACACCATCTCAACCCAACAAGGTTGGCCATAATCCAAAAAGCACAAAACAACAAATGCTAGAGGGGCTGTGGTGAAACTGGAACTGTCCTACACTGCTGGTGGGATTGTAAAATGGTACAACCTCTTTGAAAACAATCTGGTGCTTCCTTAAAAAGCTGGAAATAGATATACCATTTGATCCTGTAATTCCACTGCTTGGAATTCATCTTTCAGAAACAAAGGTTGTCACATGAACAGACACATATACACGAATGTTTGTTGCAGCACAGTCCACAATAGTAAAAAATGGAATCAACCCTGATGCCCATCAACAGATGAATGGGTAAACAAATTATGGTACATATATTCGGTGGAACTCTATGCTATGATAAAAAACAATAATGATTTTAGAAAACATCTCAGAACATGGTGTCATTTGGAAGAGAACACACTGAGTGAAATCAATCAGTGTCAAAAGGACAAATTTTGTATGAGACCTCTGTTGTAAGGGCTTAACAGGAGAACTATCTACAGAAGAATGATGACTGTGTTGGTGACATGGGTGTCTGAGGGGCTGAGGGTTTATCATAGATGAGATAACTGATAGAGGTTATAAATTTTATTCTTTTACTGCAATTAAGGAAAAAATGCATAAATATATACACATACATAAACATGCACAGTTATTTATAAATGAAAAATGCATTCAGTAAAGTAATTGATTTGTGATTGTTAATTGTTTTTAAAAAATGGTGTCTTATAAAATGCAAAGTAACATGAAACAAAATGACCCATATAATTTGGAAATTGTTTATCTTTATGTTTTAGAAATTTTCTCTCAACACAAACAAATTACATTCTCAAAAAATTAGCATATGAAATTCTTACTTTCTAGGGTAATTGGCTGACTTTTCTTGTTTTATAAAGTATCAAGTCTACTTTCAAATAAAATGAATAATGTGTTCTTGCTATTAATGGCCTTGTTTTGCAATCCAAATCTCTATTACTTGGAGCACAGCCTGGAAATACAGAATTTCGAGTTGGAAATGATCTAAGTATAGAATCCCAAAGTAAGACAGGATTAAAGGATCATTCTACTAATCAGGACATTTGGATGTTAAAATATGAACTGAGCTTCTCATAAAAACAAGGTGACTTGAAACTCTGACATGCCCCAAGTCACCTCAAAGGCAAAATGATGCATAAGAACCCCAGAATTCATGAACCATTAATTTGCTTGGAATATATGTATTTAAAATATATAGGATATGTGTATATATACAGAAATGTCTTACTTTATTGCACTTTGCAGATAACAGAACTTTTTTTCCAAACTGAAGGTTGTTACCAATCCTGCCTCAAGTACATCTGTTGCTGTCATTTTTCCAACAATATGTGCTCACTTCGTGTCTCTGTGTCAGGTTTAGTAATTCTTGCAATACTTCAAATTTGTTTCATTATTTTTGCATCTTTTACAGTGATCTGTGACCAGTGATCTGGAAATAGATATACCATTTTATCCTGTAATTCCACTGCTTGGAATTTATCCTTCAGAAACAACAGACACATGTACAAGAATGTTTGTTGCAACACAGTCCACAATAGGAAAAAAGATGGAATCAACTGTGATGCCCATCGACGGATGAACGGATAAACAAAATACGATACATATACTCAATGGAACACTATGCTATGATAAAAAAACAATGATGATTTTAGAAAACATCTCTGCTGCCCTTGCCCATAGATCATAACGAAAGTCCACTCTTTGGATGCGAATGGATTGGACTTGGCAATGCAGAGTGACCATATATTGGATGCACTTTATGGTTCTATACATCTATAGGATATCATCCTGCTGACCTCTGGCTGAACGAAGGAGAGTGGGTGGAGAGGAGGGGAAAGAAGGCTGTTGGGAGGATGAGACATGTATGGAGCATAGAGGAATAATGTGCTGTCACAGGACAGGGAGAGCAGTGGAAGCTGCATATAGGTGGGTACGTAAATTTATACAGGAATGTACATTTTAACTCAGTTATATTAAATAAAAAAAAGAAAACATCTCATAACATGATCTCATTTGGAAGAGATCATGCTGAGTGATCACCAGTTACTACTGTGATTTTTTTCAAGTGCCACGAGTTGTGCTCATATAAGGCGGTGAACTTAATTGATGTGCTTGTGTATTCTGATGCTTCCATCAAGTGGCCATTCTCCCACCTCTCTACCTGTCTTTGGACCTCCCTATTCCCTGAAATATAATACTACTAAAATTATCCTCTGCTACTTAGTTGATGCTGACTCATAGTGACTTCACAGGACAGATTAGAATCTACTCCATAGAGTTTTCAAGAAGCACCTGGTGGATTTGAACTGCCGACCTTTTGGTTGTCAGCTGTAGCACTTAACCACTATGACACCAGGGTTTTCAGTAATGAAATGTGGCTAATCAATAATCCTACAATGACCTCTAAATGTTCAAGTGCCAGGAAGGGTTGCACATCTCTCACTTTAAATCAAAACCTAGAGATGATTAAACTTTGTGAGGAAGGAATATCAAAAGCTGAGAGATGCTAAAAGATAGGCCTCTTGAGTCAAACACTTAGCAAAATTGCAAGTGCAGAGGAAAAGTTCTTGAAGAAAATGAGAAGCACCACTTCAATAACCCATGCGTGATAAAAAAGTGAAACAGCCTTGTTGCTGATATGGAAAAAGTTTTAGTGGCCTGGCTAGATTAAACCAGCCACAAAATTCCGCTAAGCCAAGGTCTAATCCAGAGCGCGGCCATAACTCTCTCAAAGTATGAGAAGTGAGGAAGCCGCAGAAGAAAAGTTTGAAGCTAACTAGCTTGGTTCACGATGTTTAAGGAAAGAAGCAAGCTCTATAACACAAAAATGTGATTTGAAACACCAAATACTGATGTAGAAGCTACAGCAAATTATCCAGAAGATATAGCTAAAGTAACCGATGAAGGTGGTTACACCAAACAACAAATTTTCGATGGAAATGTAGATGAAACAGACTTATGTTGAAATAAGATGCCATCAAGGACTTTCATGACTAGAGAGAAGTAAATGCATAGCTTCAAAGCTTCAAAAGACAGGCTGACTCTCTTGTGAGGGGCTAATGCAGCTGGAGGATTTAAGTTGAAGCCAATTTATTGTTTATTGTTCTGACAATTCTAGGACATTTAAGGATCATGACAAAACAACTCTATCTGTGCTTTATAAACAGAAAAACAAAGCCTAGATGACAGCACATCTGCTTATAACATGGTTTACTGAATATTTTAAGCCCACTGTTGAGATCTACTGCTTTGGGGAAAAAAAAAAAAAAAAGATTCCTTTCAAAATATTACTGCTTTTTGACAATAAACCTGGTCACTCAATGGCTCTCCAGGAGATGTACAAAGAGATTGATGAAGTTTCCATGTCTGCTAACACAGCATCTATTCTGCAGCCCACTTATCAAGGAGTAATTTCAACTTTCCAGTATAAGTATTTAAGAAATACATTTGGTAAGGCTATAGGTACTACTCATAGGGACTTCTCTGAAAAATCCTGACAAAATAAATTGAAAACCTTCTGGAAAAAATTTCTCCTTTCTAGATGCTCCTAAGAAAATTATGATTTAGGGGAAGAGATCAAAAGATCAACACTAATAGGAGGTTTGGAAAAAGTTGATTCCAACACTCATGGATGACTACAATGGGGGGTTATGACTTCGGCAGAAGTAACTGCAGATACAGTGCAAACAGCAAGAGAGAAGTGGAGCTCGATGATGTGAGTGCACCGGTGTAATGACAGAACTTTAACAGATGAGGAGTCATTTCTTATGGATCATCTAAGAAACTGGTTTCTTAAGATGGAATCTACCCATGGTGAAGACGTTGGGAACATTGTTGAAATGACAACAAAGGATTTAGAATATTACATAAACTTAGTTGATAAAGCAGCTGCAGGGTTTTAGAGGATTACTCTAGTTTTCAATGAAATTCTAGTGTGAATAAAATGCTATCAAACAGCATCTCATGCTACAGAGAAATCTTTCATGGAAGAAAGAGCCCATTGATGTGGCAAATTTTACTGTTGCCTTGTTTTAAGAAATGGCTGGTTAGCCCAACCTTCAGCAGCTACCATGTTGATAATCAGCAGAATCAACATCTAAGTATGACCCTCTGCGAGCAAGGATTATGGTGTGCTGAAGGTTCAGATGATGGTTAGCTTTTTTTTTTCAATAACCCAAACCAAAAACAACCATTGGTATTGAGTCTATTCCAACTCATAGCAATTGTGTAAGACAGAAGAGAAATATTCCACATGGTTTCCTAGAAGCAGTTGGTGGATGTGAATGGGTGACATTCTTGTTAATAACCAAACGCTTAATCTCCGTGCCACGAGGGTGAAAAAACATTTTTTAATTACAGCATGTACATTAATTTTAAACATAATGCTATTGCACTCTCAGTAGGCTTTAAATAAACCAAACCAAACTCATTGTCATCAAGTCGATTCCAGCTCATAGCAACTTTACGTAAGACAGAGTAGAACTGTCACAGAGTGTTTGCAAAGAGTTCCTGGTTGATCTGAACTGTCATACTTATCATTAGCAGCAGTAGCTCTTAACCACTAGGTCACCGGGTTTCCACTTCTTTACGGTGTCAATGTAACTCTTAATGCACTGAGAAACCCAAGGATTCATGTACTTGTTGTATTGTGATATTTGATTTATTGTGGGGTTCTTGAACCAAACCCACAATGTCTGCAACTTATATATATATATATATATATATATATATACATACATATACATTTTATATATATAAAAGAAGATTATGAGTCGGATCCTACACGACAGCACTTGGCATGAAGAGTGTGTGTGTACACTCATGTGCACACACACACACACACACACACACACACTCTTCTTAATCTTCTTTTAGGTTACACAAAGCAGTGATAAGTGTGATACAGAATACAGTATTTGTTTTTCATCCATTATTCAAATTAATTACACACTGTCTGAAATCAGAATTTAATACTTTTGTTATTGGTTGCCATTAAGTCAATTTTGACTCATCTTGGCTTCATCTGGGTAGAGTAGGACTGCTCCACAGGGATTTTAAGGCTGTCACCTTTTGGAAGCAGATAGCCAAGGCTGCTTTTCAAAGTGGCTTCAGGTGGTTTTGATTCACCAATATTTTCTCTGGTAGTGAAATACTTAAACATTTGAGCTACTCAGGGACTACTAAGAGTGAAGAAATAAGAGATTTTGTCATCAAAATGCTGAAGAGTGATGGACAATCTAGTGGAAAAATCATATATATATATGTAGATGGAAAAATCATATATATGTGTATATATACGCACACACATATGCAAATTTGTATGCATATATATATACACATGAGTCGGATCCAACTCAATGGCACTTGGCTATATATATACACTTATGTGTATTATACAAACACAGATATACTTACATGTATGTGTATACATATACATAAATATAAATATATAAAGTCAATTTGAAAACTTGACTTAATAAATTCAATTATTGGAGTAGATTGGATTGTCAAACACTGAAAACATTCCATGGACCGAGAATGAGGAAGTCGTATCTTACAGCACTCCACTGTCTCCAGCTTTCAGCTCAAACACTCCCAATCTGTTACCTGAGCTACTTCTTTAGTTCCTTAGTTGATCATGCCTTGTCATGCTGTCTCTACTCCAATTCTTTCAACAAATATCACAGTAGTCTTTCTTAAGTTCAGTATAATTACATCATTTTCTCCTTATAAAACTGAAGAATCTTTCTATTTTTTTATCTATTAAAAAAATAAACAAAAAGGATTAGAAGTTTCTGACTACTAGTTAAGGTTCTCTCCAACCTAACCCTGCTTATACTTTCCCTCTCTCTACATCTTATAACACATTTGTCTTTATGCAATCTCCCAGAAGACATGTTCTTTAAATATATTTTCCAGAAAGTCTTGGGAAATAACTATTTTATTGAACAAGAAAGTATTGTTTTAAAGTGAATAGAAAGGATCATCTTAAAGAGTTATAGGATTCACTGAAATGAAAAAAAGAATAACTACAAAGAGATCAATAGCAATTGGAAGTCTGTTTGCTAGCTATATTTAATAAGAAAATATTCTTTTATAAGAAGCTTAGATTCTGTTGAATCATATTTTATGTTGACAATGTAGTTCCATAACTATGTTAAAAATGGATATTTTGCAGCCCTAAGATGTATTTCTGTCTCTTACAAGCTTTTGGTCCTCAAATTTAAAAATTAGATTCCACTTTTATTTTTAGCCCCACCACTTCTCATTTCCTCACTGATTTCCTGTTTGCAGAAAAAGGCAAATATTAAAACTGAAATGAAAATTTAGCTAACATACAGGAAACACAGCTGCCATGAATGTAGACACTAAGTGGTAAAACTTCAATTTGTATTAAATCTAGGAGAAAGAGGTCCCATAAATTAGGATTTAAAAAAATGAAGACTTCAAGATGATTGGGCCTACACATGCAGTCACACAATAGCATTAAGAAGCTACAGAGGTGACTAAAGCTGTGCTGCATCTGTTATTACATGTTTTCATTTTGTAGAGTTTGTTCAGACTCCAGGCAATCCATGTGTCCAGAATAGGGTTCTAAAGGCTATGCACTTTGAAAGCAGATCACCTGACCTGTCTTCTTAAGCATCACTGGTTGAGTTAGAATTGTCAATCTGTTACTATCCTACTGTGTGTACAGAAATTGCATAAAACGCATAATCATAGATTTAAATCTGAAACTGCCTTTCTTAACTGCCTTAGTTTTCTAGTGCTGCTGTAACAGAAATATCACAAGGGGATGTGTTCAACAAATGGAAGTTTATTCTCTCATGTTTTAGTCAGGTAGAAGTAAAAATTCAGGGCATCAGCTCCAGGACAGGCTTTTGGTTTTGAATTTGGGGATAGCAAAGGGTGGAATGACATGCAATGAATTACTTTCCCTAAAATGTGTTTCAAATGGGGTAGTCCATGATTCCCAGAATTGTGTGATTGTTCACCATTTTGTGAACATGAATGTAGAAACTAAGTGGTAAAACTTAGCTCTGGAGGAAGATCTTTGTCATCAATCCTTCCTGGTTAAGGAGACTGTCAGCACAGGGACTCCAAGTCCAAAGGATAAGCTATTCTCCTGAATCTTGTTTCTTTGCAGTATTAGAGCCCATTTCAGTTATCTAGTGCTGCTCTAACAGAAATACCACAAGGTGGATGGCTTTAGCAAAGAAAAGTTTATCATTACACAATCCAGTAGGCTGTAAGTCAGATGTCCGCTCCAGGGAAAGGCTTTCTCCCTTGTAGGCTTTGGAAGAAAGTCCTTGTGTTGCATCAGTCTTTGTTCAGGGAGCATTTTGGTGGAGGAATCTCAGGTCTGAAGGACATGCTGTTCTCCTGATGCTGCTTTCCTGATGATGTGAGATTACCAACTCTCTGTTTTCTTCCTTTTTCTTTTATCTCTTGTAGAATAAAATGATAAAAGGTGGTGCAAGCCACACTCCAGGGAAACTCCCTTTAAAATGGAGCAGGGAGGTGACCTTAGGAAGGGATTTATAGCTCCACCCTAGTCCTCTCTAACATAAATCTGTTAACTACAAGCAGAGATTAGGGATTACAGCATCAGGAAATCACCAAATGGAGGGTAATCACAGAATACATGGAATCTTGACCCAGTCAAATTACTACAAATATTTTCTCAGGGAAACAATTCAATTCATAGCAGAGCGCCATGTCTCTCTGCTTATATCTCAAAAGAGACTGACTTAAAACGTGTCATTCCACCCTTTGTTATCACAAAATTCAAAACAAAAAGCCGGAACTGATGCCCTGAATTCAGACTTCTAGCCTATTAGACTGTTAGAGAAAAAAAAAAAAAAACTTTCTGTTTGTTGAATCAATATACTTGTGGTATTTCTCATATAATAGCACTAGATAATTAAGACAAAATGTGGTTCCAAGACATTGGGGTGCTGCTCTAACAGATACTTACAATGCAGACGCAGTATTGAAACTGAATGGATAGAGGCTGGAAGAGTTTAAAGTGCCTAATAATAATAGTCTAAGTTGCCTTGAAGAGACTGTTGGTGGAAACACAGCCATCAAAGACAATTCTGGTGAGGACTCAGAGGAGAATGGGGAGATGTCACAGATAAAAAGAAGGGTAGTAGCAAAACCAAGAGACTGGAATGAGACAGCTCTGGAGTACCTTTAACTAGGAGGCTTTTCTTCAAGTGGGGTGCCTTGGGGCACTTATCAAAGGAGCTGCAGTGCTTTGGAACACTTGACCAGCAGGGCAGATATAGACAATGAGGCTCCATGGGCTGAGAGACAAATCAACCAGGAAGCAGAAACTGAAGAGACAAGGAATGCAACAAGCAGAGCCGCCTCAGGCTCAAATGGCAGAGTAGCCACTTGGATCAACTAGGAGAATGAGGCCCCCAAAACCAATGAAGCAGAGTTGCCATTCTGTAGGACTAGAAGGGTGAAGCTAAGCTAGGGGCTCATGTGCTTCCACTAGGAACCTAGACAGTGTGGTCAATACCTAAAGTCTGGAGGGCATGGCTGTTGTCTAAATGGCCTCAGAGAACAAATGATTATTTTCAGACCTTGTGGGCTAAATGTAATATATTCTACTGACTTGCTTGGTACCTGTTATCCCTTCTTTCCCTCCAGTTTATCCCATTGGTAACAGAAATGTCTAGCTTATTCCTGTTCTACCACTGTGTTTTGGAAGTAGATAACATGTATTCTAGATTTCATGAATGAAGATCTAACCAAAAGGGTTAAATTGTTCCCCTTCCTGGAATGTAACTCAACAGTATTAAACTGTTCCCTTCCTCCCATCACACTCAGCTTTGTGAACTCTGTGAATGTCTTATCAAGACATTCTGTGTAGCAGCTCAAGTCTGTCTTATTACTACTCTGCTCAAGGTCGCTTCATTACCCATCCACCTCCACCCCCTCTTTTCAGACATTAGCAGTAAGTTGCAAAGCTGTCCTTAGATATAATTCATGGGTCACACACCCTTAAAAAATACACTCCCTGGCTGCCATATTGCACCCTCCACTGCACCCCTATACATATTCATTAGTTCATGAAATTGTCCACCTATTCCCAGAAGCTTCATGAATTACTTGTAAATTCCCTATCCTGAACCCTATATAATTGCCCCTGAATCTCCAGCTTCAAAGAGCTTGATTAGAGATTTGTCTCTGAGCTCCCCATTTGACTGGATTTCAGTAAAGTCTACCTTCTGTTTTTCAAAGGCCTGGAGTCTCTCATTTGACTCAAGGACAATGCCTTGTAGTACCCACACTCACTATGTTTCAAATTCTAGCATCCCAGATGGCACCTTTATTCGATGTCTAACTTCAGCCACCTGACTCTTGGAAGCAGCTCTGGCAATTAGGCAGAGCGCCTGCCCTCAGGACACACCAGCTAATTTATCTGGGACACAACTGTGGAACAGACCTTCAGGCCAGATTTGTGCCTGGACTCACAGAGACTATCTTTTAGGAAATTGGGAAACAGGCTCTGGTTAAGGATCCTCATCTGGTGAGTGCAATGTGAATAGTGTCACAATTACCTAAAGACTTCAGAGAAAAGGAAATTATTTAAGAGCCAGGGAAGACCCCCAAAGAACTATTGTTTCTGTCAGAATCTGAGTGGTTGAGGCTTGTACTGCTCTAGTCATAAACCAACCAACCAAACTAACTAACTAACTAACCCAGTGACGTCAAGTTGATTCCAACTCATAGTGACCCTGGTGGTATAGTGGTTAAGTGTTATGGCTGCTTAACCACAACATTGGCAGTTCAAATCTGCCAGGCACTCCTTGGACAGTCTCTGGGCAGTTCAACTCTGTTCTATAGGATTGCTATGAGTCTGGTCATAAGAAACCCCTGTTTTACCTTGAGCACTGTGGTTATAGTACTCTTGTTTTTTCTGGTTTCTGGTTTTGGCCTAGGCTCAGCTTTGAGGAAATCACAACATATATCAAAGTGCAGCCTTTTAGAATGCATCTTAACTTTTATTTATTTAATTTTTTTTTAAGTTATGATCCTACTGAAAACAAATGGGATAAAGTTCTGCAACACTGCATGACCACAATATCAGTTGGCTGATGGGGACACTCGCTTCAAAATTGTTTTTTAAATTGTAATACCATTATCCAGTTAGATTTATTTTGCACTCAAGAAAGTAAGTGGGATGAGAAAATGTGTGGTGTTGACACCTTTATGTTGTTGTATAACAAAACATTCAAACCCAATGTAAAATTGTGGTTCAAACTGAAGTAAAGAGACAAAAAGTCTTTGATTCCCTAGAAAAAGATGATTCTTCCCCTGTTCCTTCACTGTCAGCCCACTCTTGTATCTGCCAGAACCATTTGGGCCAGCTGAGCCAACACCAGAAATAGTTTCTCTACTATGCAAGTCAAGTGTTGTAACTTTTAGGTGGGAGTGTTTCCCTACCTGAAATAGAGCAACAGGCAAGAAAGCCTTATCCAATCAGATAAGTTCCTACCAGGCAGCAGGAAATAGAACTCTGGGACTGGTCTTGGCACACTCTCTATACTTAATGAGTTCAATTGGAAAAACAAGCTCATTTTATTGAGAGGACACAAAACAAATGACAGATCTTTTAGCTTCCATCTTGCTACCCATCACCCTACCTAGGCTGATTGTCAGGCACTCTTAGATATTATTTGAACCCCAAGAAACAGAGATTAGTCTTAGAAAAAGTCACAGAAGAAGCAGAGCACCTCCGTCATCCCAACAAGTTTATTCAAATATATCTTGATTTTATGAGTGTTTTCTTCTCAGCCTAGATGTGACTCTGATGATCCTCTGAGAAATGGCAGACTCAATGATTTTAAGATTTGTCTTATCGTAGGCTTGAAAGGAGTCATGCGAAAACAAAAATTTTAAATGAGGTCTATGAGGTTCATCAAGGACTGACCGAGGATCCGTATACCTTTCTTGAAAGAATGTTGCTTCATTACAACAATATACAGATGCAGACTTAGAAAATGCAAAAATGATAAACATGGCACTTGTTGGGAAAAGCACACCAGATAATTAAAAAAAAAAGTTCACAAAACCCCGAGGGGAGTCTAGGTACGAGCTTAACACAATTAGTTAAAGTAGTCTTTCAAGTATATACCAACAGAGACAATGTTCAGAAACAGAAAGAACCTAGAAATTCAAACAGCAAACAGATTTCCTCATGGCCATCTGGCTTGGGGGCCAGTTGAACCAGGCCAACATAACAGTTTGAAGGGACGATTGCCCTCGGCATTGCCCAAGAGGTTTCTTCCACATGGTCACAATCAGTATAGTTGTTTTAAACAGGAGGAAAACTGGTAGAAGGACTATCTGAATAGGACTCCCAGCTGAAGCCCAGCTGCACCTGAAATGCTTCAATATATTCAGCCTGAAAGATTAAACTGACAAAGACATTCAAAGATATCCACCCACCTCCAGGCTTCATCCACCCAGTCCCTGGTTATATTAAAGGTGGGAAATAAGCTTGTAGATTTTCCTGTTAATACAAGAACAGTGGGAGCTGCAAGTAGGTGAGCATGCAAATTTATATGGGAATGTACATTTTCATTCAATCATTAAAAAAAAAAAGAACACTCTATTCTGTTTTAAGTCACCTGAAAAGACCATGTTGCTCCCAAATAATGTAAGTAATCAGGGTAACAGAAAAGACTTCTTCAAGCAGGGCTCATCTGTTGGTGTAAATCTTTCAACACTCCAGTACTCCTGATAAAGAAGATACAAACAGGAGAATATCAGTTTGTGCAGGATTTCCACAGCTGAATAGGTAACTGAAGACATTCATCCTGTTGTTTCAAATACTTAGTATATGCTCCTAACAACTGTGTCTCCCCATTATGACTGGTTTATTGTCCTAGACTTGAAAGATCTCTTCCTTTGAATTTCTTTGGCTCCTGAATTTCAGGTAATATTTGGCTTTGAATGGGAGGAACGTTATTTGAGGGCCCAGGGTTAAAATAGCCCCACCTTTTTTGGAACAGCCCTTGCAAAAGATCTTGAAGGTCTACAGATGGTCTGGGACCTTCTTTTTAATATGTAAATAACCTCCTTGTAGCTAGTCCTACCAAAGAAGACTTGAATGAAGCACAACTCTGACTTAGAACTTTCCAGCCCAGGCCAGCTATTGTGTATCCTCTGCCAACGCACAGATCTCAAAGCAAAAGGTAACTTACCTAGGTTTCCAGATTTCTCAAAGGCCCTGACACCAGAGCACAATTTGTTCTCCAGATCTCCACACCAACCACCCATAGACAACTTTGAGACTTTCTGAGCACAAAAGGTTCTTACGGGACTTGAATCCTGAACTTTAGGGTTAATAAAAAACCTGTCTACAAAACCACTCGCAGTAGGACTCTAAGCCTTCTGAATGGACAGAAACATGTAAACAAGTCTTGAAAATCAAGGAAAAACTAACCTCTGCCTAGCACCATGAATAACATTTCAGAGAAAGGGAATTTCATAACAGTTAACCGTGTTCATGAGGAATCAGTTCACGGTTCAAGAGGAAGTCACATAAACAGAGCAAGGGGGCAGTGCATGGTTTAAATTCAAGAAAGGTGTACATGAGGGTTGCATCTTTTCACCATACTTTCTCAGTTTACATGCTGAGAACATAATTCAAGAAGCATGACTATATGAAGAAGGAAGCGTCAGGGCTGGAACCCTGTTTGCTGGAAGTGAAGAGTATTTGAAACATTTACTGATGAAGATCAAGGACCACAGCATTCAGTCTGGATTGCACCTCAACACAAAGAAAACGCAAGTCCTTACAAGTAGACTGGTAAACAATATTATGATAAATGGAGCAAGGATTAAGATTGTCAAGGATTTTTCTTTACATGGTTCCACAATCAATGCACACAGATGCAGCAATCAAGAAATCAAAAGATGGATTGCTTTGGGAAAATTTGCTTCAAAAGACATCGGTGAAGTGTGGGAAAGTAAAGATGTCACCTTGAAGAATAAAGTGCACCTGACCCAAGCCGTGGTATTTTCAGTCACATCATATGCATGTAAAAGCCTGACAATGAATAAGGAAGATAGAGGAAGAATTGATGCCTTTGAGTTGTGATGTTAGAGAAGAATATTGATTGCACAGATCCAACTCAATGGCACTTGGCTTGGCACTTGACATAGACTGACAAAAGAACAAATAAATCTGTTCTGGAAGTACAGTCAGAGTGCTCTTTGGAAAGAAAGATGGAGAGATTGTGTCTTGCATTCTTTGGACATGTTTCCAGGAGGGAACAGTCCCTGGAGAAGGACATCAGGCTTGTCAAAGTATAGGGTCAGCAAAAAAGAAGACTCTCAAGAAGATGGGTTGACACAGTGACTGCAACAGAGTGCTTAAGCATAACAATGATTATGGGCACGGCACGGGACTGAGCAATGTTTCCATCAGTTGTACAAAGGGTCTCTATGAGTCAGAACTTGCCTCGATGATGTCTAACAACAACACAACAGCCCTAGCACTAGCACACTAAGACCTCAGAAATCCCATTGAGTTATTACTACATGAAACATGGTAGGCAGCAGGTAGTCGCAGCAGGGGTCTTAACTCAGCAACTTGCTCCTTGAAAAAGACTGGTAGCATGTTTTCCTAAACTTCTAGATCTAATCTTTCATTAAGGTAATTTCTACTCAATGATACATTACCCAGAACATCATTCTGTTTGTTTGGCAGGATCTCTAGTGACTGTGTTGAAATGCTTTAGTATTGCCTGAGCACAATACTAAAATCAACACAGTCACTAGAGAACCTGCCAAACAAACAGAATTCAAAGGCTAGCAGAGAGCTAACTTTAATCCCTTTTTTCTCAACTTCCAGAAACAGCTCCAAATGACATTATTAGATATCTCAAACAAGCAGCTGAACAGGGAGCGACAAAAGATTTTCATGGATGGAAAAGTACTCATCAGGGAAAGGTTATGATTCCAGGAAACTTAATAGACCTCTTTTTCTGCAAAATACACGGTTCTACCAATTACTTTATTGAACCCCTTTATAACCTGGTTACTAAACAAATTATTGGAGAAAATTTTGATTGGTCTATCCCATGGACAACCTATTCTTGCCAAATATCTCCCTAAAACAAACCAAAAACAAATGGGCCACATAGCAGTGGAATTCAATATCAAGAACACAGTTCATGAGAAGACTGGCAAGAGTCCTTGGCAATTATAAATTTATACTGGTGTTCATTGACACCTTAATGGTTGGAAATAAGCTTTCCCCTGGAAAATAGAAAAGACATCAAAATTTATAAATTGGCTTCTTAAACATTCTCTGCTTCAGCCTGCCTACAACAGTTGGAAGCAACAATGAATCTCGCTTCACCTCACAGATAACACAAATCTCTAGACTTTTAGTCAGCTACACCTTGCTCTTAGCCCAGAGTATGGGTGCTGCTCCACTCCTGGAAAATTCTCTTCAACAAGAACAATCTCAACAAAACAACTGCATGTGCAAGCCTGTACAAGACTTAAATGTGTATTTAAAAAGAAAATGGCTTCCTGGCTTCTCACAGTGCCAGGGAAGAGAAGCCTTTGATCCTATACCCATAGGCCATGCTAACTTCTTCTGAGTCACTTGACTTTCTAAAAGGGTCCTTCAAGCTCCTGCCCTGCATCCGGGTGCACACGGACTGAGAGACCACTTTCTATACCTGGAGATCTCGCTAGTTAAAGTACACCATTGGAACTGCTTGCTAAAAATTGTATTAGGAGCTGGGGCCAAGTTGGTGAACTAGACACACATCTCATTAATTGACTCTAAGAACTAAGGCCTGGATTGAACAGAGCACTCTGGACACCCAAGGCACCCTAGAACACAGCATATGGTTGTCAGATTGGACTACACACCATTAAATACGAAATTACCTTTCTCTAACATGAGCCAGCATACACTGAGCCCTGCTTCTCCAGACCCAACACAAGGGGGGCTGCAAGTACTGATGTCTTTTTTTTATCCAGGAGGGAGGGGATGGGCATGAGCTGGCAAATACTCTGAACTGCAGTGCTAAAGTAAACAGTGTATAGTGTAACAGACAGTGCATAGGATAGCCACATTTTGAAAGCACAGCTGCTGACTGAAGGCACCACTGTACCTCCACCTTCTCTTTTCTGAAATCTTCCATAAATTCTGCTCTTTCATGGTAAGGGCAGCTTAGCTATGACACCATCTTGGTCAGCTGGGAAGCAGAGTCACCCAACCTGAGGACTAAGCAGGGGCTAATACCCAAGCTAAGAAGCAATGACAGTCCAGAAATCACTTTTCCATCAGAAGGCCTGTGTTTAGTGCAGTGTTGCCTTGTGTGTGGGCCCTGGCTGAGGATGGCAGAGAGGCCATAACCCCTCCCTACTTTGAACTATGTCTTAGCATCTGGGGACAACTGAAGAGGTGCTTTTGTTGTCAGCTGCAAGGCAGGGCATGGCCTGCCACACCTGATGGCCTGACTGAATTCAATAGCTGTAGGACAGCTCCCGGCTTTTTAAAACAAGACTGGCTGGAAAATAACTGCTGAGTGGCCCAGCAGCATGTCTTCCAGCCTTTACTGACCCACATCATAGGGTCAATTGATGGCTCCCAAGTGACTCCATAAATAAGGCACTATTGTTGCCAGCCAGGAGGCAGAGCCTGCTGTCCAAGAGAGTCTACTAGGGCCAGAAACTAGAGCACATAGAGACAGCTGGTGACTAACTCAGTTCTCAGAACTATGCCTCCTGTTGAGGTAACACTAGAGATACTAAAGAACCTCTACATGGTCCAAAGGCATAAAAACCATTGCCAACCTTTTAAAGAAACAGTACAACACATCTCCCAAAAACTCCCAAAATAATCTATACACTCCCCAGGTGAAGAAGCCTTTCTGAAACTATCAGAGGTCGAGTACAAAAGAATTATATAGAGAGCACTACTGGAGACTAAACAAAATGCAGCAGAGAAAAATGATAAATTAAGCAAGCTATTTGACCTGATGGAATAAAAACAATCTGAAATCAAGCAGATCAATAACAAAATTACAGAGCTAGACCTCAATCCAAAGCCAAAAGAGTAGAATTGAGGAGATGGACGTCAGACTTAATGACCTTAAGGATAGGGGAAGTGACACCAGCATTTATGAGGAGAAATCAGAGAAAAGAAATAAGAAATATGAAGAAGCATTAAGAAACATGTGGGACTCTGTTAAAGGGAATAATGGATGATTAACTGGAGTTCCTGAACAGGGAGGGATAGCTGAAAACACAGAAAGTATTGTTGTAGAATTGCTGACAGAAAACTTCCCTGAAATTATAAAAGAAGAGAACACAGACATCCAAGACATGTATTAAATGCCACTAAAACTAGACTCCAAAAGAAAGACACCAAGATATATTATAATCAATCTTAATGAAATGTAACATAAACAGGGGATCTTAAATTTAGCAAAGCTTAAACAAAAGCTAACATTCAGAGGGAAGCCCTATAGGTTTCGGTCTGACTTTTTGGCAGAACCAATGTTGGCAAGGAAGCAGAGAGATGACACATTTAAAGCCTTGAAAGAGAAAAACTTCCAACTAAGAATTATATATCCTGCAAAACTGTCTCTCAAATATGAAGATGAAATTAAGACATTCACAGATAAGCTGCAGCTTAGAGACTTTGTAGAAACCAAACAAAAACTACAAGAAATACTGGAAGAAGCTCCTTGCTTAGAAAAACAAACCATCAAATATGTATTTAAGAAGGCAATGCAAGACACAGCATCCAGGATCCTACTAGATTAGAGAAGTCACAAAACTCAATCAAAGCATCAGACATTAAAAGAAGGGAACCAGTGATCTTAACATGAAAACTACAGCACTATCACACAAAAAAGAGGGATCTACTACAGTAGTTATAGTCCTTCCAGATGGAGTGGAAGTTAAAAAGATGTGCAGAAGTAAAAATTGAGTTTAAACTTAGAATAGTATGGGGGATCATAGGGGTAGCCACAAAGCACAATAACAGTGCAACATATCAAAACAAGAAACATAATACATGACTCTCAAGAAACACAAAACCAGCACTGAAAGAGATGAAAATTCAACCCATAAAGAATTACCCAAAACAAAATGTTAAGAGCAACGTAGAAAACATAAACACAAAAATAAGGGCATCAAAATAACAACACTAAACACAAATGTATCAATAACTACACTGAATGTAAAGCTCTAGTAAAGAGTCACTGAGTGACAACCTAGATCAAAAGACAAGACCTGTCTCTAAGTTGTTTGCAAGAAACACATCATAGACTCAAAGAAGTGAGTAAACTGAAAATTAAAGGATGGAATAATGTCTATCAAGCTAATAACATACAAAGAAGAGAAGGTGTGGCAATGCTAATCTCAGATAAAATAGATTTTAACATAAAATCCACCATTGTGGATAAGGATGGTCACTATTGTTGAAAGGATCAATACACAAGCTGAACTTAACAATATGAAATATTTACGCACCCAATAACAGAGCATCTAATTGCACTGAACAAATACTGACTACATTAAAAAATGAGATGGATCACTCCACAATAATAGTTGGAGACCTCAACCCACCATTTTCAGTAATAGATAAATCATCCAGAAAAAAGCTCAGTAAAGACAAAAGACAAGAATTACCTAATTTTGTCAATTGATGCAGAAAAGTCATTCAACAAAGTTCAACACCCATTCATGTTAAGAACTCTTAGGAAATAGGAATAGAAGAGAAATTTCCTGGCTCAAGGGACATCTACGGTACTTGGCTTGGCTGACACGCAAAGCCAACCTCCTACATCATCCTGAATTGAGAGAAACTGAAAGAATTCCCCTTGAGAATGAGAACTAGACAAGAACACCCACACTCACTGCTTCTATTCAACCTTGTACTAAAAGTTCTAGCCAGAGCAAGACAAGACAGAAATAAAGCGCATCTGCATTGGAAAAGAAGAAGTCAAAATCCACGTATTTGTTGATGATCTGATTGTACATACAGAGAACTCTAAAGAATTCATAAATAATCTACTGGAACTGATAAAAGAGTTCACCAAAGTATCAGGATATAAGATAAACAAAAGTTTATCAGTAAGATTCCTTTATACCAAAAAAAAAGAGAGATCATCAAAGAAGAAATCACCAAATCAATATCGTTCACTATAGCCCTCTAGAAGATAAAATACCCAGAAATAAATCTGACTAGAGAAATGAGACCTATACAGAGAGAACTACAAAACCTCGTTGCGAGAAACCAAAGAGACTTACAAGGAGGGAGAAACCTACCCTGCACTTGGATAGGAAGACTTAACACTGTGAAAATGTGCATTTTATCCAAAGCCATGCTGCAATCCCAATACAAATTCCAAGGTCATTTTTTAATGAGATGGAGAAACAAATCACTAACTCTGTTTGGGAAGGTAAGAAACCCCGGATAAGTAAAACACTACTAAGAAGATGAACACAGTGGGATTCTTCACACTACTCGACCTCAGAAACTATTACACCGCAGCAGTAGTCAAAACAGCCTGGTACTGGTACAAAAAGTGACATATAGAACAACGGAGTAGTGTTGAGACCCCAGAGATGCCACCACCCTCCTATGACCTGGGGTCAAAACAGTCTCTTTAACAAATATTGTTGGCAAAAATTGGATATTCATCTACGATGAAATGGAACAAGACCCATTGTCATGCTTACACCAAAGTTAACTCAAAATGGATCAAAGACCTAAATATTCAACCTAAAATGATAAGGATCTTGCAAGAAAAAATAGGGTCAACAAAGCTTTGACAGACTTCAAAATCTGATAAGCATGACGAACAGAAGAGAAAATAGATAAATGGGAACTGCTAAGAATCAAACACTTTTGCTCATCCAAAGACCATATCAAAGGAAATACAAGACCACCTACACAATGGGAAAAAATATTTCTCAGCTAAATGTTGGACTGATGTCTGATCTCCATAATCTATAAGGTTCTGCAAACTATGAACAAGAAAAAGGTAAATAACCCAATTAGGCAATGTGTGAGAGAGATGGACAAACACTTCACCAATGAGGACATCCAGATAGCCAAAGACACCTGAGGAAATGCTCATGATCATTAACTATTATAGAAATCCAAATCTAAATTCAAACTAAACTGAGATACCATCTCATTCCAACAAGGTTAGCCATGATCCAAAAAACACAAAACAATAAATGCTGTAGAGGCTGTGAAGAGATTGAACTCTCCTACACTACTGGTGGGATTGCAATATGGTACTTCTTTGGAAAGCAATTTTGTGCTTCTTTGGAAAGCTGGAAGTAGATATACCATTTGATCGTGTAATTCCACTGCTCAGAACACGTCCTACACAAAGGCAGTCACATGAACAGATACATGCACACAAATGTTTATAGCAGCACAGTCATAATAGTAAAAATATGGAATCAACCCAGATGCCTGACAACAGATGAATGCATAAACAAACTATGGTACATATGCTCAATGCAACACTATGCAATGATAAAAGAAAAAAATGACGATTTTAGGAAGCATCTCATAACCTTGTTTCGTTATGCTGAGTGAAGTCAGTCAGCAGCAAAAAGACAACTATTGTATGAAACCCCTACTATAAGCACTTAAAAATAGACTTACTTTTTTCCATTTTTTTTTCCAATTAAATGAAAATATACAATCCAAATCACTGTGGCAAGGCCACCTAACTGCAATTCCTTCTGCTCTCCCCAGCCTGTGACAGCACATTCCTCCTTTTCACTCTATATTGCTAGTAGTATCCCCTTAACAAACATCCGTCCCCTCCTCTACATGCTCTTCTCTCCTGTCTAGAAAAAGAGCAGTAGGACAGCCTCCTATGCATAGAACCGTAAAGTACACACATCATATGGTCACACTGTGTCCTTAAGTCTGGTACATTCTTGACTGAAGAGCTGATCTCTGTACTGGTTTCCAGTCAGAGACAGCGGCAGGTATAGGACCGTGTTCCCAGGGGAACACCCAGGCAGTCAGACCATCATTTCTGGTCTTTTAGTAGTGTGTGGGCTGTACACCTCTTTTTCTCATATTTCCAAAAGGACTCAACATTGTGTCACCCATCACAGCTGTCTTTGGTGGTGACGCGGCACCATCTGGTTCATCTGATTTCATGTTGATACAGTCCCCCATTCATGTCGTCCTCTGTCTCCTGGACTCTTTATTCCCCCATGTCTTTGTTGTTCTTAGTCATAGCTTGTTCCAGACGAGTTGGGGCAATTTGATGTACCTCAAATGGTAGCTTGCTAGTTTTTAAGACCCCAGACAGAACTCATCAATATGCCGTGCCAAAGACTCTGTTAGCAATAGACTAGTTATGCCAATCGGCCTTGATGTCCCCTGAATACACTGTCCTCAGGCCCCCGTCCATGCTACTCTATCCTTTGAAATATTCAGTTGAGTTTGAAAACCCTTTCGGTGTATAGTGAAGTCCAGTTAAGTTGATCTCTCTACTATGTGCTGTCACTGCTTTCACCTAACCAAATTTTTACTATCTAATGTATTACTAATCCTCTCCCTCCCTCCCCATCCTTATAGCTGTTAAAGAGTCTTTTCTTCTGTACCTACATCTATTTTCATGTCCTTATAGCAAGGGTCTTTTTGCTGCTGGCTGCTTTACCTTAGCATGTTTTCCTGTTGAAACAAGATCATGAGTTGTACCCTAAAATCATCATTATACTTAACAGTGCACAGTGTTCCACTGAGTTCATGTATCAGTAGTCTTGTTTATCCACCAATAGTCTTGTTTATGCCATCTATTGATAGACATCTGCACTGATTCCATCTTTTTGCAATTGTGGACTGTGCTGCAATAAACATTCCTGTCCACATATCTGTTCACTTTTATTTTTATGGGATATATTCTGAGCAGTTAAATTAGTGGATCAAATGGTATTTCTATACCTAGCTTTTTTATTTTATTTTATTTTTGTTTTTTTATTTTATTTCTTTATTGTGATTAAGTGAAAATATACAATCCAGTTTAAATTGGCATACCCACCTATGTGTAGCTCCTACTGCTCTCCTTGCCTGGTGACAGCACAATCCTCAACACAAGAATAAAAAGGGGTGCACCATGAAAACTCCACTAAAAGACTGCAAATTATGGTTCAAAGGCCTCGGGGTTCCCCTGGGAGGATGGCCCCTAGACCTGATGCTTCCCCTGGATATAAATCATTAATGAGGTCAACTTCTCGGACAGGAATAAACTGGACTCAGTAACACAGGATGACCATATCGTGTGTGCACTCTATTTCTAGCTTTTTAAGAAAGCACGAAATCACTTTCCAAAGAGGTTGTACCATTTTGTGATCCCAACAGCAGTATAGGATAGTTCCAATCTCTCTACAGCTTCTCCAGCATTTGTTGTTTTGTGTTTTTTGGATCATGGCCAACCTTGTGGGAGTGAGATGGTACCTCATTGTAGTTTTGATTTGGATTTCTCTAATAACTAACAATAGTGAATATTTCCTCATGTGTCTTTTGGCTGCCAGAATGTCTTTTTTGGTGAAGTGTCTGCTCATATCCTTTGCTCATTGCTTAATTAGGTTATTTACCTTTTTCCTGTTGATATTTTGCAGTACCTTGTAGACTACAGAAATTAGACATCAGTAGTTGCAAAATGTATTTTTTTCTCATTCTGTAGGTAGTCTTTTAGTTCTCTTGATGACATCTTGGCATGAGCAAAAGTGCTTGATTCTTAGTAGTCTAATTTATCTATTTTCTCTTCTGTTCATTATTTGTCAGATTTTGATGTCTGTCTAAGTGGTGTATTAGAACTTCCATTGTTGATTGTATTTTTCCTTCCATCACCTTTATTGTTTTAGGTTTCATATTTAGGTCTTTCATCCATTTTGAGATAGTTTTTATGTAAGGTGTGAGATATGGGTCTGCTCAATTTTTTGCAGATGGAAATCCAATTTTGCCAACACCATTTGTTAAAGAGACTGTTTTTACCCCAGTTTGTTCATAAAAGGATGGTGATATTTCTGGGCTCTTAATTTGGATCTATTGGTATATATGTCTCTTTTTGTACCATTACCATGCAGTTTTCACTACTGTAGCAGTGTAATAGGTTCTAAGGTCAGGTAGTATGAGACCACCCACTGTATTTGTCTTTTTCAGTAGTGCTTTAATCATCTGGATTTCTTCCCTTTTGAAACAAAGATGGTTGTTTCTCCATCTTATTAAAAAATGACATTAGAATTGTTTTGAGATTGCAGTGTATATGTAGGTTGCTTTGGGTAAAATAGGCATTTTCACAACGTTAATTTTTCCTATCCTTGAGCAAGTTTTGTTTTTTCATTTATGTAAATCTCCTTTGGTGTCTTGTGGTAAAGTGTTGTAATTCTCTTTGTATAGGTCTCTTGTTTCTCTGGTTAGTTTTGTCCCTAGGTGTTTTACTTTCTCGGGGTTTTAGAAAATGGTATTGACTTGGTAATTTCCTCTTTGAGGTTCTCTTTGTTGTTGTAGAGAAATCCTGTTGACTTACTTATGTTGATCTTATATCCTGATACTTTGCTGAACTCTTCTATTAGTTCCAATAGTTTACTTACGGATTCTTTAGGATTCTCTGTGTATTTGATCATAACATCTGCAAATACAGAGATTTTTACTTCTTGTTTGCTGATGCAGATGTCTCTTATTTCTTTGTCATGTCTAATTACTCTGGCTAGAACCTCTAGCACAATGTTGAAAACAAGAGGTAGCAGTGGGTTTCTTTGTCTGGTTTCTGTTCATAGTGGGAATTCTTTCAGTTTCCTTCAATTCCTTCAATTCGGAACAATGTAGGCAGTTGGCTTTGTGTAGATGCCCCTTGTTGCCCTGAGGAATTTCCCCTCTGTTCCTGTTTTGCTAAGAGTTTTTCACACGTGTTGATGTTGGACTCTGTCCACTGCCTTATCTGCATCAGTTGACAAAATCAGGTAATTCTTGTCTTTTGTGTTATTTATGTGTTGATCACATTAATTATTTCTCTGATACTGAACAAATCTTCCATCCCTGGTGTGAATCCAGCTTGCTCATGAAGAATAATTTCTTTGCTATGTTGCTAAATTCTATTGGCTAGGATTTAGTTGAAGAATTTTGCATCTAGGTTTATGAGTTGTATTCATCTGTAATTTTATTTTTTTGTGGGATCTTTCCCTAGATTTTGTTTCAGAGTTATGCTGGCTTCATAGAATGAATTTAGGAGTATTCTGTCATTTTCTACACTGTGAAACAATATTAGTAGTAATGGAATTAACTTTTCTCTAAAAGTTTGGTAGAATTCTCTGGTGAAGCCATCTGAGCCATGACCCTTTTTGATTATTATTTTTTTAATTCCTTTTTCAATCTCTTCTTTTGTGATGAGTTTATTAAGCTCTACTTCTCTTCATGATAGTTTTAGTAGGTGATGTGAATTGAGAAATTTGTCCATTTACTCTTAGTTTTCAAATCTGCTAGAGCACAGTCTTCCGTAGTATTCTGTTATGATATTTCTGATTTCAGTTAGGTCTGTTACGACATCTCCCACCTCATTTCTTATTGAGGGTATTTGATTCCTCTCTCGTTTTTCTTTCATAAGTTTAACCAATAGTTTATCAATGTTGTTGGTCTTTCCAAAGAACCAGCCTTTGGTTTTGTTAATTTTTTCAATTGTTTTACTATTCTCTGACACACTTAGTTCTGCTCTCATCTTTATTATCTGTTTTCCTTTGGTGACTGAGGGGTTCCTCTGTTGCTGTCTTTCTACTTGTTCAAGTTGTAGGGTCACCTCTCTGGTTTAGGCATTTTCTTCATTCTGGATCTGTGCATTTAGGAAGACAAATTGACCTCTGTGCATTGCTTTGGGTGTACCCCATATGTTCTGGTAGGATGTGTTTTCATGTCTTTTGATTCCATAAATTTCTTTACTTCATAATTGACTTCTTCTATAACCCATGGATTTTCAGCAAGATGTTGTTCCATTTCCACAAGTTCAAACTTCTACCTATGTTTTTTCTGCTGTTGATTTCATCTTTTACAGATTTATGGTCCAAGAAATGCTTTTCAATAATTCAGCAGATAGGATTTTGTTGAGATATGCTTCATGTCCTAAAATGTGGTCTATTATGGAGAATGTTCCATTTATGTTCCAAGAAGATGTTATGCAATAATTCAATGGATAGGATTTTGTTGAGACATGCTTTGTGTCCTAAAATGTGGTCTGTTCTGGAGAATGTTTCATGTGTACTTAGCTGTTGTTGGATAAAAAGTTCTATGTATGTCGTTGTGGTGTAGTTGGTTGGTTGTCACAAGATCTTCCATATCTTTAATGAGGTTTTTCTGGGTGATCTGTCCATTATCAAAAGTGGAATGTTGAAGTCTCCTGCTGCTATTGAGGAGTGGTCTATCTCATTTTTCAGTGCTGTCAGCATTTGTTCAATATATTTAGATGCTCTGGTTTTGTTGTTGTTAGGTGCTGTCAAGCCAGTTTTATCTCATAGTGACCTAAGAACAATAGAATGAAACACTGCCCTATCTTGCATCACATCTGCAATCACTTTTGTGCTTTAAGCCTGTTGTTGGGGCCACTGTGTAAACCATCTTGTCAAGGGTCTTCTTCTTTTTCACTGACCCTCCTCACTACCAAGCAAGATGTCTTTCTCCAGGGGCTGGTCCTTCCTGACAACATGGTATTAAGAGTATAATATGCTTTTTCTGCTATTGATTTCAACTTTTATAGCTTTATGGTCCAATTAGATGCTTTGCAATAATTCAATGGTTTGGATTTTGTTGAGACTTGCTTTATGTCCTAATATACGGTGTATTCTGGAAAATGCCCCATGTGCATTGGAGAAGAAGGTGTGTTTATCCATTGTTGTGTAAATACTTGTGTGTATGTTGGTAAGGTCTAGTTCTTTAATTGTCACAATAAAATCCTCTGTATCTTTACTGAGCTTTTTTCTCAGTGATCTGTCCATTACAGAAAGTGGAGTGTTGAAGTCTCCCACTATTATGATGGAGTGATCTACCTCATTTTTTAGTGTGGCCAGTGTTCAACTTACTTCAATGTTCTGGTATTGGGTGTATAAACGTTTAACATTGTTGTGTCCTACTTATATATTGACCCTTCAGTAATACACAGTGACCATCCTTGTCCACGATGGTGGATTTTACATTAAAATCGATTTTATCTGAGATTAGTATTGCCACTCCTGCTTTTCTTTGTGTGTTGTTAGCTTGGTATACATTTTTCCTTCCTTTAGTTTTCATTGTATTAATATCTTTAAATATAAGGTGTGTTTCTGTAAACAACATATAAATGGATGGTGTCTTTTGACCCAGGCTGTCACCCTCTGCCTCTTTTTTGGAATATTCAGTCTATTTATATTCAGTGTAATTATTGATAGGTATGTGTTTAGTGCTAGCATTTTGATGCCTTTAGTTTTGTGTTGTTGATGTTTCTATCTTTCTGTTAATTTTTTCTTCTGGATCATTCTTCCTTATGGGTTGACTTGCATCTTTTTCAGTGTTGGTTTTACATCTTTTGAGACTCCCGAATTATGTTTCTTGTGCTGATATGTTGCATTGTTATTTTGCTTTGTGGCTACCTCTTTGATCCTCCTTAATACTCTAAGTTTAAATGAGACTTTAACTTATGTGTATGTTTTTAATTTCCTGTCCATCTGAAAGGATTGTACCTAGTGTAATATATCCCTCTTTTTAGTGTGATGATGTCATAGGTTTTGTTCTTTTATCACTGATTCCCTTCTTTTAATGTTGTAGCTTTGTTTGAGCTTCATGACATTCATAACTGAGTTGGATTCAGAATGCTGTGTCCTGATTTGCCTCTTCAGGTATGCATGTGATGTTTTTGTTTCTCTAAACAAAGAACTTCTTTCAGTATTTCTTATAGTTTTGGTTTGGTTTTTACAAAGTCTCTAAGCTTCTGTTTTTCTGTGAATGTCTTAATTTGAGAGACAGTTTTTCAGGCTATATCATTCTTGGTTTTAAGTTTTTCTCTTTCGAGGCTTTGAATGTGTCATCCCACTGACTGCTTGTCAATATCATTTCTGCCAAGAAATCAGATGAAAGCCTACAAGTCTTTGCTTTGTACGTTAGCTTTGCTTTAAGCCTTGCTACCTTTAAGAGCCTCTGTTTATGCTTCATTTTATTAAGCTTGATTATAATGTGTCCTTATGTCTTTCTTTTGGAGTCTAGTTTTTGTAGTGTTCAATACACATCTTGGAAATCTATGTTCTCTTCTTTCATAATTTCCAGGAAGTTTTCTGTCAGCAATTCTACAACAATATTCTCTGTATTTTCAGCTATCTGTTCCTGTTCAGGAACTCCAATTATTCATAGATTATTTCTCTTGATAGAGTCCAAACATGTTTCTTAATACTTCTTAATTTTTCTCATTTGTTTCAGTTCTGCCCATAAATGCCAGTTTCATTTGCTCTATCCTCAAGCTCACTAACTCTGACTTCCCTCTCCTCAATTCTGCTCTTTTGATTCTGGATTGAATTGTCTAATTCTATAATGTTATTATTGATCTGCTGGATTTCAGATTGTTGAAGTTCCATTAATTCAAACAGCTTACTTAATTTTTCATTTCGTTCTTCTGAATTTTGTTTAATTTCTAGGGGGCCTTTATATATAATTCTGTTGTATTCAACCTCCCATAGTTTCAGAAAGGTTTCTTTGGTGAAGTATTTGGTTTCTTTACATTGGGAGTTTTCTGGAGCAATGGTTGACTGCTTCTTTAAATAGTTAGCTATTGATTGTTTTCTCTGCACCATCTAGAAGCTGTTTGGTTTCTCTGGTGTTACCTAAACAGAAGCTGATTCATAGTTAAGGGCACTACTAGATTTGGTCACCAGCCACTTCTATGTACTCTACTGACGGGCTTCAGGTAGACTCTCTGGGGTGGCAGACTATGCCTCCTGTCTGGTAAAGATGACACCCTATTTATGGAGTCACTTGGGGGCTATCAACTGACACTGTGATGTGGATTAGTGAAGGCTGGAGGAGCGGATTCTGGGCCACTTAGCGGTCAGTTTGCCAGGTGTTCTTATTTTCAAAAGTTACTGCTGAGCAAGGAGCTGTCCAACAGCTGCTGAAATTAGTTAATCCCTCAGGTGTGGCAGGCTCTGCCTTTCAGCTAACAGCAAAAGCACCTCATAGACTTTGCCTAGACTCTATGACATGGTTCAAAGAAGGGAACCATTAGGACCTTGCTGTCATCCTCTGTAAAGCCCCACCAGTAACTCTAGGCACCACCATCCCAAACACAGCTTTTCTACTGTAGAAGCACTTTCAGTACAGGGGCTGCTGCTCAGCATGAGAATTAACCCCAGCTAAGATCCTGAGTGGCTAACTCCCCATCAGCTGATCAAGTCGATGTCCTGATTCAGCTGCACTTCCTACTGTAAAGCAGCTGAATCTATGACACAACTCAGAAAAGAGAGGGTGGAGGGGCAGTTGTGCCCTCTATCAGCAGTCAAGCTGATGTGGTCACGCCAAGCACAGTCTCTCTGCTCCACTATATGCTGTTTACTTAAGCACTGCAGTTCAGGCATTAGTCAGCTCATGTTCAGTCTCTGCCTCCTGGATAGCAAAAAAGGCCTCAGTACCTGCACCTCTCCCGAGCAGTGAGTCAGCAGAAGCAGGACTCAGTGCGCTACTGCCTTGTCTTTGAAAGAGGTCATTTCTCACATACTTATACTTAGTCCAATCTGGCAACCCTGTGCCAGATCCCTGGGCTCCATGGTTTTCCACCCTGCTCCATTCAGCTATCATTCCAGCCCTTAGTTCTCTGAGAGAACCAAGGAGACATGTATCTAGTCTGCCAACTTGGCCCAGCCCTGCCCTCCCCCAAGTATTTCTTGTAATTTTCATTTGGTTTTTGCAAGGTCTCTAAGCTTCCATTTATCTGAAAATGTCTTACTTTCACCTTCACATTTGAGAGATAATTTTACAGATATATAATTCTTGGTTAGAAGTTTTTCTCCTTCAAAATTTTGAATGTGTCATACAACTGTCTTCTTGCCAACGTGGTTTCTGCCAAGAAGTCAGAAGAAAGCCTCCAGGGCTTCCCTTTGTGTGTTAATTATGCATTAAGCGTTACTGTCTTCAAAAACCTCTCTTTATGTTTCATTTTATTAAACTTGATTATAATATAGCTTGGTCTTTCTCTTGAAGTCTAGCTTTTGTGGCATTCTATACGCATCTTGGATGTCTATGTTCTTTTTTTTCATAATTTCAGGGAACTTTTCTATTGGCAGCTCCAATCCTTTCTCGATCTTCTGATATCCCTCCCTGTTCAGAAACTTCAATTATTCATTGTTTATTTCTCTTGATAGTCCACATGCTTCTTCATGCTACTTCATTTTCCTTATTTTCTCTGAATTCTCCTTATAAATGCTGGTGTCAGTTGTCCTATCTTCAAGCTCACTAACTCTGCCTTCCAACTCCTCAATCCTGCTCTTTTGAGTTTGCATTGAATTGTCTCAATCTGTAAGTTTATTGTTGATCCGCTGGATTTCAGGTCCTTGATGTTATAGCAGTTCATATAGCTTACTTAATTTTTCATTTTGCTCTATTGCATTTTGTTTAGTCTGTTGGAGGGCTCTATACATAATTCATTTATATTCTACTTCTGGTAATTTCAGAAAATCTTCATCTGGGATTCTTTATTTGGGGAGTTTTCTGGAGCCACAGTGGTCTACTTCTTTAAATGGTTAGACATTGTTTGTTGTATTTGCATTATCAATAAGCTTTTCATTTTCTCTATTGTTACATCAATGAGAGCTATGGCATAGTTCTAAGAGAGGAATATGGGCATCACCAGGTTTAGTCACCATCTGCATCTGCATTCTGTAGTGACTGGCCCCCAGTGGGCTCTCAGGGGTGGTAGGCCCCACTTCCTGACTGCTAAAGGTGGTGAATTACTGTGGTAAGTCTCTGTCATTACAACAGTCAAGCCTATGGTGCAGCTAGGGGAGGGGAGGAGAGAGAGAGGCCACCACACTTGGCTACCTGGGACAGCTGTGCTCTCTAGATGCGTTTAACTTAAAAACTGCTTTTTTGTTAAGTGGTCACAATTCAGCAGGTGCTGAGAGCAGCTAGGCCCACAGGATTGGCAGGCCCCACCTCCTGGCTGGCAGAGATTGTGCCCTACTTATGGAGTCTCTGGAGGGCCATCAGATGATGCTATGATGTTGCTCAGTAAAGGGTGGCCTAAATGCCTCCAATCCACTCTGTCACCTCTGTATTCTTCATCTGCTCTTATTTTAAAAGTTGCCTTACTGCTGAGATAGACACTGTTCAGCAGCTGCTGAAAACAGGCAGGCCTTAATAGGTCGCAGATCCCGCCTCCCAACTGATGTTGACACTGCCTCATAGGTCATCCCCAGACTTTATGATGTGGCTCAAAGAAGGGGAGGATTAGGGCCTTGCCACCCTGAGCCACTAGGCCCCACCACAATCCCTAGATAGGATCATCTCAAAAACAGTTATTTTGATGGAGAAACACTGTCTAGACAAGCTTTGTTACTAAGTGTGAGAAATTAGCCCCCACTGAGACTTTAGGCATGGCTGACTCTGCATCTCAGCTGACCAAGATGGCATCCCACCAGAGCCACTTTTCCTGCCATGAGTCAGCAGAGTCTATGGTGCAGCAAATAGAAGAGAGGGAATGTGGGAACTGGCACTCTCGATCAGCATCTGGAATCTCAAATTGTGTCCAAGCACTGTCTCTGTGCTGCAGTATACACTGTTCACTTAAGCATTGCAAATCAGCACATTAGTATGTGTCATGAGTTCAATTGTGTGCCCGCAAAAATATGTGTAGCCATGTGGCTGGGCCACAATTCCCAGTGTTTTGCAATTGTCCTCCATTTTGTGATTTGCTTATGCTGTATGTTAAAGGATTAGCATGGGGCTGTAAATCCCTTCATTGGATCACCTCCCTGCTCTACTGTAAAGGGAGTTTCCTTGGGGTATGGCTTGCACCACTACAAGAGATAAAAGAAAAGGGAGGCACGAAGAGAATCAGGAACCTCACACCATCAAGCAAGCAGCACTGGGAGAAGATTGCATCCTTCAGATCTGAGGTTCCTGCACCAAGATGCTCCCTGAACAAAGAGAAATGCAATACTGGACTTTCCTCCAGAGTCTACAAGGGCGAAAGCCTTCTGCTGGAGTGGTCATCTGAATTTGGGCTTGTAGCCTACCAGACAGTGTAAGAATAAACTTTCCTTTGTTAGAGCTGTTCACATTGTGTTATCTGTGTTAGAGCAGCACTACCTGACTAAAACAGCATGCCAGGCACAGAGGCTCAGCATACCCAGCCCCGGCCTCCTAGATAACAAAGAAGGTGTCTGTATCTGCAGTCATCTCAAACAATGTGTCAGCTGAAGCAGAACTCAGTGTACCGCTGCCTTACCTCAGAAAGAGGTATTTTCCCATTTCCTCTGCTCATTCCAACCTCAAAACATTTTGCCAGATTCTGGGGCTCCTGCAGTGTCCGCACTGCTCCATTCATTTATTTTTCTAGGTCTTAGTTCTCAGAGGAAACCAAGGAGATCTGTGTCTAATCCACCAGCTTGGTTCCACCCCCTCATTTGTTTTTTTATTCATAAAAATAAAACATCAATGAGCCATATGTATCACGGTACCTAGCATCAAGTTTGATGTACTAGGGAAAACAATATAGGTAGTAAAACATTATACTTTCACTTATTGTGTATTAGCTCTCGAAAGTTAACTCATGAGAATTAGCATAGCATAATTATTATGTACTGAGATGTTGGCTCAGCCTTTTCCTGGCTGTGTATTCTTGGATCTACTACCTAAACTGATCTGCAAAACAGAAATAATATTAGCATCTGTACTATAGGTGCAAATGTAATTTAAACCAGTTATGGATGTAAATTATGTAGATTAGTTACTGGCACAGAGTAAACACCATATAAGTGGCAGTTACTAATATGAATCATCTGTGCAACTACTAGCCATTTGATATGGAATTTCAGGAAAAGAGCAAAAGTTCAAAGTTTTAGATCCCAATAGTAATATTATATTTTAAATTTTTATACAGTCCCTTTTAGTCAATATGACCTACATAAATCATTGAGAATTGGCAGCCACAGAAACCGCAGGAATGAACCAGCAGACATGATATAAATTAATGTGCAAATTTTACTAGGAGTTTTGAACATCAAAATATAAACCATAAAACCAGTAAATGGTCTTTTACTAAGTTTTGGGGCACAGAGATACAGATTAAGTATTTTCTTCTTCCTTTTTTTCTTGTAATAGACAAGTTTCTTTATGATTCTGCAACATAGAAAGTCACGTACTTGCAATGGAAATTTGCTGGTATAAACACTTGAGTCTATTTTGTTATCTAATCTGATTGTACTATATGCTTGTCTTCAGACAACTGACAAGTTGCCAAATATTTTCTGTATGTTTTGTTCCATTGAAGGGAAGATACCACATGCCTGTGAAATTACCATCAGATAATCATGAACATGATTTAGTGAATTCCTTCAACCACTGTGCTGGATATATGCCCATGGTCTCCTTCATTTGTACAATTGTCTTAGCTTAACAGAAATATATTTTTATTAAATTTGAGCCTAGATGTTTTTCTCCTATAATGCACACACATATATATAAAACAAAAGAATTGTATGAAATCAAGAACAATGATGTTTTGATATGTTTTTAACAGTCATCTAGGTGTGTTTGAGAGTGGAGATGAATTATAGGACTTTGTTAGTTCTGTTATGAAGATTATTATTTAATTACTGAGATAGAAAGATAGATGTTAACAAACTGTTGAATCAATTTTAATGTCCCAGTTATCATGAAGTTAAGAAAGTTAGTACTCAGTGTATCATCAGTTCTGAACTGAATACGTCAGTGGTAAACAGAAGGGCAGACCTTTGTTTTATCTCTAGGAAGTGTCCAAATAGAAATACAACAAATTCAGGACTTTAAAATATGAAATAAAAGAGTTGAAATTTTTTGTCAAAATTTCTTTTCAAATTAGTATTTTATACTATGTGTACCATGCAGCCACAACCAACTCAAGACAGCATAGTTCAGAATCTAAGTTTTTGATACAGTCATCAAGTATTATAAAGATAAGAGGAAAGAAAACTCTGTTATCAAGGGTAGATCTTTGGTGGGAGATCTTGAGAATCAGTAGGAATTGGTGGATAAAATTTGGAAATAATTTCAGAGAAAGGAAAGCAATCAGACTGTAAACATGAATAAAGAATGGGTGGCCTTATACAAACAGGAGAGTACAGGAGAAGATAACAGAAGAAGTTTGTATCACAGGTTTTGAAATTCAGAAAAGAGGAAATGGAAGGTCTTTGAAAAATTTTGAACAGACAGTGACATAAACAAATTTTAGATACTCTAGAAAGATTAATTTGCAATTATAATTATGATAAAGTGGAAATGTTAGCATGTAGAGACTCAGTTATCAGGGAGGAGACCTTTTCCGTGTTTAACTGTGAAGAGACAGAAACACAGGGTGCATTCAGAGGAATAAAAATGAAGAGACAAGAAGGAACACTGATACACTTTTCAGAAGTTGAGTGGATATGGAATGGCTTTATTATTTAGTGCTATAATAACAGAATAAACCCTCGTGTTACCGTTGTTAAGAGCTACATCTGCTAACAAAATGGTTGGCAGCTCAAATCCACCTGGTGCTCCTTGGAAGCTATATGAGGCAGTTCTACTCTGTCCCATAGGGTCACTATGCGTTGGCATCAACTTGATGAAAGCGGGCTTGTTTTTTGGTATAACAGAAACATCACAAGGGGGTGGCTTTCATTTCAAGAAAAATACTCATGCACATTACTGAAGGCTAAAAATCCAAATTCAGGATGCTGGCTCTAGGGGAAGGCTTTCTTTCTCTGTTGGCTCTGGAGGAAGCTCCTTATCATCAATTTCCCCCAGTCTAGAGGTTCTCAGCACAGGGAATCTCAGTCAAAAGGATACACTCTGCTCTTACTGCTTCTTTCTTTGTGGTAGGAAGTCCCTCTCCACTCTGCTCACTTCTCTCCTTTATAAAAGAAATTGATTCAAGATATAACCTAATCTTACAGATTTATAGGTTGTGTCTGGCCTCTTGAACAGAATTGCTTCTAATCCTGCCTTATTAACGTCATAGGTGTTAGGATTTAAAACACATGGATAATTACAACAGGTCACAAAATGGATAAAAATACAGTGCTGAGTGTTTTAGTCAGGTAGGGCTGCTCTAACAGAAATACCACAGAGTGGATGGCTTTAACAAAGGAAGGTTTATTCTTACACAGTCTGGTAGGCTGCAAGTCCATATTCAGGGTGTCTGCTCCAGGGAAAGGCTTTCCCCTTGTCAGCTCTGGAGAAAAGTCTGGTATTGCATCAGTCTTTATGCAGGGAGCGTCTTGGCACAGGAACCTCAGGTCTGAAGGACGCGCTCTTCTCCCGGTGCAGATTTCTTGATGGTGTGAGGTTCCCATTCTCTGCTTGTTTCTCTTTCCTTATATCTCTTGCAGGCTGAAAGGATTAAGGGTGGGGCAAACCACACTCCAGGGAAACTTCCCCTACAGCAGAGCAGGGAAGTAATCCTACTCAGGAATTTACAGCCCCACCCTAATCCTTTAACATACAGTTTAGAAAAACCACCCATTTTTGCGGGGACACAATTCAGCCCATGACACTGAGAATCATGGCCTAGCTAACTTTGTACTCGTTAACAGGGACTGTGATTCAATAAACATGGTAGCAGGAAGAAAATAATGAATAAAGGTTAACTTTATAATTTCAAACTGAGGTAACTGAAAGAATGGGAGTGTAGCTTACAGAAACAGAAATAAAGGAAAACAGATTTTTTTTTTCATTACGATTGAGTGAAAATGTACATTCTCACATAAATTTGCATGCCCACCTATATGCAGCTTCCACTGCTCTCCCTGCCCCATGACAGAACACTCTTACTCTCTGCTCCATACATGTCTCATCCTCCCAACAGTCTCCTATCCTCTCCTCTCCACCCTCTCCCCTTCCTCCAGCCAGAGGACAGCAGGATGATATCCTGTAGATGCATAGAACCATAAAGTGCACCCAATATATGGTCACTCTGCGTCGCCAATTCCAATCCATTGCTGTCTGAAAAATGGACCTTCATTATGATTTATGGTCAAGGGCAGCATCAGGGCCAGGGGCCATGCTCCCAGGGGAACCCCAAGGCCACTGGACCATCAGTTGTGGTCATTTAGTGGAGATCTCAGGGTGCACCCCTTTTTATTCTTGTGTTGCCAGTGAGATTCAATTTTGTGAGCCCCTTCGTGGCTGTCATTGGTGGTGGCCAGGCACCATCTGGTTCTTCCAGTCCCGAGTCAATGTAGACAGCCACTCACGTGGGTCCCTCTGTCTTCTAGGTTCTCTTTTCCCCATGTCGTTTTGGTCCTTGGTAATCATCTGTTCCTGCTGAGTTGGGACCATTCGCTGTGCCCTCAGATGGCAACTTGGCAGCTTTTATGACCCCAGACACCACTCACTAATGTGGGGTGCAGAGAGCCCTCTTAGCAAAACACTAATTGTGCAAATTGGCCTTCATTTCGCCTAAGAGCATGGTCCCCTGTCCTGCACCCAAGCTACTCTGTCCGTGCAATATTGGGTTAAGATGGAAGGAGTACTCAATTTCCGTTGAAGTCCACTTAATATTGTTCTTGTTTCTAACGTGTGCTGTCATCGATTTTACCCAAATTTCAATCAACTATCTAGTCTAAACTCTTCCCACCTCGCCCTCCCTCCCTCACCTGTCTTGCAGCTGTCAGTCTTTTCTTCTATGCATAACTCTGTTTTTCAGTTCTTATTGTCGGGGTTTCATACAGCATTTGTCCTTCTGTCGCTGACTACTTTCACTCAACATAATGTCTTCCAGTTGAAACCAGGTTATAAGATACTTCCTGGAATCGTCATTGTTCTTTATCATTGCACAGTGCTCCATTGAGTATATATACTGTAGTTTATCTATCCATTCCTCTGTTGTTGGGCATCTGGATTGATTCCATCTTTTTGCTATTGTGGACTGTGCTGGGATAAACGTTCTTGGGCATGTATCCATTGGTGTGAATGGCCCTTATTCTGTAGGATATGTTCCAAGCAGTGGAATTACTGTGTCAAATGGTATATCTATATCTCTTTGTTTAAGGAAGCTATAGATTGCTTTCAAAGAAGCTGGACTGTTTTGCAACCCCACCAACAGTGTAGGAGAGTTCCACTTTCTCCACAGCCTCTCCAGCATTTGTTGTTCTCTGTTTTTTTTGGATAATGGCCAACATTGTTGCGGTGAGATTATGTCTCATTGTAGTTTTAGTCTGAATTTCTTTAATAACTAAAGATCGTGAACATGTCCACATTTTTTTTTGGCTGCCTGGATCTCCTCTTTAGAGAAATGTCTGTCCATCTCCTTTGCCCATTGCTTAATAAATGATTTATCTTCTTCTTATTGATATTTTGTAGTACATTATAGATTATGGAGACCAGGCATCAGTCTGACATTTTGTTGCAAAATGTTTTTTCCCATTCTGTAGATGGCCTTTTAATTCTATTAATAAAGTCTTTGGATGACCAAAAGTGTTTGATTTTTAATAGTTTCCATTTATATATTTTCTCTTCGGTTTGCTTGCAGTTTGATCAACAGAATTTGACGTCTGTCTATGTTGTGTATTAAAAATTTCAAGGTTGTTCCTACTTTATCTTGGATGAGCTTTATAGTTTTAGATTTGATATTTAGGTCTTTTATCCAGTTTGAGTTGATATAAGGTATAAGATAATGGATCTTGTTTCAATTTATTGCAGATGGATATTTAATTTTGCCAGTACCATTTGTTGAAGACATTGTTTTTACCCCAGTTTAATGTCTTAGGGCCTTAGTTGAATATCAACTGTTCGTATGCAGATGGTGTCATCTCTGGGGTCTCAATTCTATTCCATTGATCAATCTGTCTGTTCTTGCACCAGTACCAGGCTGTCTTGATCACTGTGGCAGTGTAGTATGTCCTAAGGTAGGGTAATGAGAGGCCTCCCAGTGTGTTCTTCTTCATGAGTAGTACTTTACTTATCTGGGGCTTCTTCCCTTTCCAAACAAAACTGGTGATTTGTTTCTCCATCTCATTAAAAAATGACACTGGAACTTGTATTAGGATTGTGTTTGGATTTGACTCAGTGGCACTTGCTGGCTGTATAAGTAGATTGCTTTGTGTAAAATAGACATTTTCACAATGTTAAGTCTTTCTACCCATGAGCGGGGTAGGTTTTTCCATTTATGTAAGTCCCTTTAGTTTTTTTGTAGTAAGGACTTGTAGTTCTCTTTACAAAGATCTATTACTTCTCTGGTTAGATTTATTCCTAGGTACTTTGTCTTCTTCCTGGCTATAGTAAATGGTATTGACTTGGTGATCTCTTCCTTAATAATCTTGTTGTTGGTGAAGGAATCCTACTGATTTACTTATGTTTATCATGTATCCTGAAACGTTGCTGAACTCTTCTATCAGTTTGAGTAGTTTATTTATAGATTCTTTGAGACTCTCTGCATATACAATCATATCATCAACAAATAGGGAGATTTTGATTTCCTGTTTGCCATTGCAGATGTCCTTTATTTCTTGGTCTTGTCTAATTGCTCTGGCTATAAATCCTAATACAATGTTGAATAGGAGAGGTGAGAGTGGGCATCCTTGTCTAGTTCTTATTCTCAAGGGAAACTCCTTCAGTCTCTCTCCAGGATGACATAGGCAGTTGGCTTTGTATAAATGGCCCTTATTGCGTAGAGGAATTTTCCGTCTATGCCTATTTTGCTAAGGGTTTTTAGCATGAAGGGGTGCTGGACTTTGTGCCTTTTCTGCATCAATGGACAAAATCAGGTGATTCTTGTCTTTTGTGATATTTATGTGGTTACTCGACGGCACTTGGCTTGGCTGATCACGTTATTTGTTTTTCTAATGCCGAACCAGCCTTGCATTCCTGGTATGAAACCAACTTGGTCATGATGGATTATTTTTTTGATATGTTGTTGTATTCTATTGGCAAGAATTTTGTTGGAGATTTTTGCATCTAGATTCATTATTTTTCAGTTGGGTCTTTCCCTGGCTTTGGAATCAGTGTTATGCTGGCTTCATAGAATGAGTTTGGGAGTATTCAATCACTTCCTATACTTTGAAATAGTCTCAGTAGTATTAGAGATATCTCTTCTCTAAAAGCTTGGTAGAATTCTGTGGTGAAGCTGTCTGGGCCAGGACTTTTTTTGGTTGGAAGTTTTTTGATGACTTTTTCAATCTCTTCCCTCATGATGGGTTTATTAAGTTGTTCTGCTTCACCTTGTGATAATTTTGGTAGGTGATATGAACCAAGGAATTTGTCCACTTCCTCTAGGTTTTCAAATTTGTTAGAATACAGTCTTTCATAGTACCCTGTTATGATATTTTTGATTTCTGTTGGATCTGTTGTGAAACTCCCCTCTCATTTCTCATCTGGATTATTTGTTTCGTTTCCTGTTTTTCTTTAGTACATTTTGCCAATGGTTTGTCAGTTTTGTTGATCTCTTCGAAAAACCAACTCTTGGTCTTTTCAATTTCTTCAATAGTTTTTCTATTCTCTAATTCATTTAGTTCTGCTTTAATCTTTATGATCTGTTTTCTTCTGGTTCTTGAGGGGTTCCCCTGTTGTTCTCTGTTGGGAGCCGAAATCACCTTAAAGAAAATCTTAAAGAAATTTACTGGGCAAGGCTCACTTAAGAAAAATATTGTGCCAGCAAGGTCATGAGAACTGACTGCTTAGCAATCTCCCAGGAAAGAATAAACAACATGTGGCTGTCCTTGGATAGGGCTATTATTAGATCAGAGATTTTGAGAACTAGGGAACACAGGTGCATGAGAAAGACCAGAGTTAAGAATAAACAAAGAAGTGTGTGCTGTATGAAAGTTTGCTCAGTAAAGAAATAAACATCTCAGCTTGACTGGGTCCCTCCTGATGTGAGTATCTTTCTTTAAACTCCCACGCCCTCCCTTCAGTCCTGTTTACCTGTAGACAGACAGCTGGCTCCCATCAGTTATCCCTCTACTTGTTCAAGCTGTAAGGTTAATTTCTTGATTTGGTTTCTTTCTTCCTTCCAGATGTGTGCATTTATGGAGATAAAAAGATCTCTGAACACTTCTTTGGCTGTATCCCATAGGTTCTGGTAGGAAATGTTTTCATTCTCATTGGAATCCATGCATTTCTTTATTTAATTCTTGATTGCTTCTATAACCTATGGTTTCTTGATCAAGATGTTCATTCTCCAAGAGTTCCACTTTCTATCTGTGTTCTTTCTGCTACTGATTTTGACTTTTATGGCTTTGTGATCTGAGAAGATGTTTTGGTATGGATTCAATGGTACGGATTTTGTTGAGAATTTCTTTATGTCCTAACACATGGTCAATTCTGGAGAATGTTCCATGTGCCCTGGAGAAGAAGGTGTAGTTGTCCACTGATGGGTTGAAAATTCTGTATATATTGATGAGGCTTAGTTGGTTAATTGTTACCATGAGGTCTTCTGTGTCTTTATTCAGCTGTTTCTCTCGATGATCTGTCCAGTATTGGAGTGGAGTGTTGAAATCTCCCACTATTATTGTGGAGTGATCTAACTTTTTTTTGAGTGTAGTCGGTGTTTTTTTTTTTTTTTTTTTTTTGATGTTTTTAGGTGCTCTGATATTGTCAAGTGCCTTTTAAATAAATATTTAATAGAGTTAAGTCTTCCGTGTGTACTGAAACTTTCAGCAATAAATAGTGTCCGTGTTTGTCCACATGGTGGATTTTACATTAAAATTTATTTTGTCTGAGATTACAATTGTCATACCTGCTCTTCTTTGTTCATTGTTAGCTTGATATATGTTATTCCATCCTTTAATTTTCAATTTGCTCCTATCTTTAAGTCTCATGTGAGTTTATTGTAGACAACACATGGATTAGTCATGTCTTTTGATCCAAGATGTCACTGAATGTCTTTTACTGTAGCATTCAGTCCATTCACATTCAATGTAATTATTAATAGATATGTGTTCACTGCTACGATTGTGATATGTTTATTTTTCTGTTGATGTTTTCTCTGTTGTTCTTATTAGTCTGTTCTGGGACATTCTTTTTTTGTGAGTTGATTTTTCACCTTTTTCAGAGTTGGTTTCATAGTTGTTGAGACTCCTGTGTTACATTTCCTGATATGGTATATTTGTCTTTGCTGAGCTTTGTGGTTGCCCCATCATCCCTGTTTTAGTCAGGTAGGCTGCTCTAACAGAAATACCACAGAGTGGATGGCTTTAACAAAGAAATATTTATTCTTACACAGTCCAGTAGGTTGCAAGTCCATATTCAGGGTGTCCGCTCCAGGGAAAGACTTTCCCCTTGTCGGCTCTGGAGGAAAATCCGGTATTGCATCAGTCTTTGTCCCCGGAGCGTCCTCACACAAGAACCTCTGGTCTGAAGGACGCGCTCTGCTCCCGGTGCTGCTTGCTTGATGGTAGCAAGGTTCTCAGATTGTCCTTTGTTTCTTTTTCCTTTTTATCTGAAAGCATTAAGGGTGGGACAAGCCACACTCTGGGGAAACTCCCCTTACAGCAGGACAGGGAAGTAATCCTATGCAGAATTCGTAGCCCCACCCTAATCTTTCAACACACAGTTAGCAAAGCCACACAATGGAGGACATTTCCAAGATACTGGGAACCATATCCCAGCCACGCGGCTGCACACATTTTTGGGGGGACACAATTCCAACAATGACATCCCACCCTTTGACAACCCAAAAATCACATCACAAAAACATTTAACACATTCGTCTCACCATAGCAAAATTATGTCCATCCATATAACAGAAGTCTTAAATCAGTTCCAAGTCCAAAATACAAAAACTGTTCTACATCTGTGAAACTTAGAAGGCATTAACAGGCAACAGGCAAGTCAACAGAACACATTACATTAGCTCTCAAAGCTTTGGAAATACGTTTACATTTTCTGAGACATTCTACACAACAGCAATGCTCTCCAGACTCTAGGTATCGGCCACACTCTCAGGTTTCTGAGTGGAGACCTCCATCCTGTGCTATAACTCTGCCTTCAAGGCCCACTTGGACAGAAACTCTGTCCCATTGGCCTTAGGAGCACCCTAAGCCCAACTGAGTGGCAATTCCACCCTTATGAACACAGCACGCCATGATTCAACCCTTTCAAACCCCTGAGTTCATGGCCATACCGCTTGAGACTGAGGCAGCTCAGCTTCTCACGCTATTCATCTCTTCAGCTTCAGCTTCCTATGGCCGCATGGCCCGGGCCTCTGGCCCACATCTGCCCTGCCGGGCAACTGTCCCAAAGCTCTGTAGCTCCACTGGTTTAAGTGCCCGGAGGCACCCCACTCTTGCTGGAAAGCGTCCTGCCCAAAGGCACTCAACTCTCTCACTCCGTGGGTCAGCAAGGCCAGCTCCACCGATTCAAGTGCCCAGAGGCACCCTGTTCCGTGAGGAAAACTCTGCGCAGGCACTGACCTCTCTCGCTCCACGGGTCAGCTCCAGTGCTGCCTCTGGTTCTGCTGCTGCCGCTGCTGCCAGTCCTCTGTTGTTTCTCACCATCTGCGCCTTCTTCGTTCCTTCTGAATCTTCTATCCACTCGCAGTTTCAAAGTGGATTCCACATTTTAGGTATTTGCTAGAGCAGCAACCCACTCCCATGGTACCAATTCTGTTTTAGTCAGCTAGGCTGCTCTAACAGAAATATCACAGAGTGGATGGCTTTAACAAAGAAGGATTTATTCTTACACAGTCCGGTAGGTTGCAAGTCCATATTCAGGGTGTCCACTCCAGGGAAAGACTTTCCCCTTGTCGGCTCTGGAGGAAAAGTCTGGTATTGCATCAGTCTTTGTCCAGGGAGCATCCTCCGCAAGAACCTCTGGTCTGAAGGATGCGCTCTGCTCCCGGTGCTGCTTGCTTGATGGTAGCGAGGTTCTCAGATTGTCCTTTGTTTCTTTTTCCTTTTTATCTGAAAGCATTACGGGTGGGACAAGCCACACTCTGGGGAAACTCCCCCTACAGCAGGACAGGGAAGTAATCCTATGCAGAATTCGTAGCCCCACCCTAATCTTTTAACACACAGTTAGCAAAGCCACACAATGGAGGACATTTCCAAGATACTGGGAACCATATCCCAGCCATGCGGCTGCACACATTTTTGGGGGGACACAATTCCAACCACGACAATCCCCCTTAATAAACTATACATAAACCCAATTTTAGTTACTACCAGTCTTGTCGACTTCCACTCCATCTGGAAGGACTATTGCGATTATAGTACATCCCTCTTTTTAATATGATGGCACCATAGTTTTCATGATAATCACTGGATTGTTTCAGTATTAAAGCTGTGATTGAGTTTGGAGCCTTCCCTAACTGACTAGAATTCTGGATGATGTGTCATTCTAAAATATAAAGTTAGTGGTTTTGTTGTTCTAAGCCAAAGTCAAGACCTTCTCTCAGTATTTCTTGCAGTTTTGGCTTGGTTTTTACAAAGTCTGTGAGCTTCTGTTTATCTGGTAATGTCGTAATTTCATTTTCATATTTGAAAGATAGTTTTGAAGGATATATAATTCTTGGTTGGAAGTTCTTCTCCTTCAAGGCTTTGAATGTGTCATGCCACTGTGTCCATGCCAGCATGGATTCTGCTGAGAAATCTGACAAAAGCCTACAAGGTTTCCCTCTGAATGTTTGCTTTGCTTTGAGTCTTGCTGTCTTTAAGAGTTGCTGCTTATGTTTCATTTTGTTAAGCTTGATTAGAATATGTCTTGGAGTCTTTCTTTTGAGATCTATATTGGGTGGCATATGATATGCATCTGGGATATCTATATTCTCTTCCTTCATGATTTCTGGGAAGTTTTCTGTCAGCAGCTCGTTGACAATACTTTCTGTGTTCTCAGGTGTCTTGTCCTGTTCAGGGACTCCAAGTAATTGAAGTTTGCTCTTCTTAATAGAATCTCACATGTTTCTTAATACTTCTTCATTTTTCTTGTTTCCTTTTTCTGACTTCTCCTCATAGATGCTGGCATCAGTAGCTCTGTCTTCCAAGTCAGAAATTCTTTTTTCCATTTGTTCCATTTTGTTGTCTTGGCTTTCAATGGAAGTTTCTACTTCTTTGATTTTGTTCTTGATCTGTTGGATTTCAGAGTACTGGTGTCCCATCAGATTGAACAGCTTTCTTAATTTTTCATTTTGTTCTGCTGCATTTTGTGTAAGGTCTAGAAGGTCTCTGTATATAAGCCTTCTGTATGCACCTTCTGATGATTTCAAAAAAGTTTCTTCATCCAGAAAACTCCTTGGTTGTTTTGTCTGGGAGCCTTCTGAAGCCATGGGTGATTTCTTGTTTGTCATTTTCTCAAGCGCCTGTTGCTTTTTGGGTTTCACGTGAGTCAGTAAAGGCTGGGAGAGATTCTGTGAGGGTGGACTGCAGATGTTTCTCTAGGCTGTCTTAAAATGTAAAACAAAAGGTGTCTGACCACTTCCCAAGTCAGTCAGGTTTTCGGGCATAGAGGTCCCTCTTCCCACCTGGCAAAGTAAGCACCTCTATATCCAATCCCAGATGATGTGAACTAGTTCAAAATACAGCAATGCTACTGCCCTGTTGGCTTATGATAACAGGGTCCAGCCTTAGGCGATGCTGTGTAAAATACTGCTTTTCTGGCAGAAAAGTGCACTCCTGTGGGCAGACTCTGGCTCCCAAACTAAAAATTAGGTCCAGCTGCAGCCACTGTATCTAAGATGGTGCCCTCCACAGACACTGCCTCTTCCGTACAAACTTCCATGTGGCAGAGGTGGAAAAAGGGGCTAAAGGTGCTGAGAAGTAGTGAGTCCTCAGCCTTTGTTACCAGGCACCAACCATAGGTGACACTATGTAAACTACTGCTTTTCTGTGTGTGTCCTGTTTGCAGGCACTGGCTCCCAGGCTAAGAATTAGGTCCTGCTAAAATCTCCTTATCCAACATGGCATCCTGCGCATAGGCGCCACCAGTTCTGTACAAACCACACTTTGGCAGAGGTAAAAAGACAGCCCCAAAGTGGCTAAATGTACAGAGTCCTAAGCCTGGCTCTCAAAATATGGCATTTTCACCTGCCTATTCCACCAGCTACTCAAGACCCAGCTCGACCCACCCAAGACAGAGGAAAAAAAGTCAAAATGGTGCATTACCTGCAGTCCGTGACAGCCAGGGGTAGCCAGGAGTGGGAGTCAGGGAAAGAGAGGAGGTTTCTCATTCAGTGGTATGAAGTCCAAATTAACAGCCCTTTGCCATGTCCTGGGGCTCACTAGATGACCAGAAGGCTCTGTTTGATTATCAGTTCAGATCTTGGTTTTCAGAGGGATATAGGGAGACATGTGCTTAGTCTGCCATCTTGACTCTGCCCCTCCCTGGATTTTCTTTTTTTTTTTTTTGAAAACTTGGTTGAGATTTTTGTGACATATTGAGTTTTAAGTGATGATCAGCTCACGAACTGGAAAGCTGAGTGATGAAGCTAATGGGTCACTTGGATTAAAACGCAAAGATTTAGAACTTTGGGCTATCACTGTAAAAGATTAGAAGGACTTATTCTGCAAAACAGAGATCAGAATGTTCCAAGGATTGAGTTTTGGAGAATATCCACTATTAGCACACAAGAGAAGAGCCAGGGTATCAAGAGCAGAAGCTAAATTACCTATGAAATGTCATCTATAAAACACTAATGAAATGTCAATATGAATAGCCCCGAAATGCCACATTTTTATATGCAAGCATAGTGTTAAAAGTCAAAGAATAAAAGCTAAGTAAAAAAGATAAAAAAAAAAAAAGTCACTTCATCAAAAACAAATGATGACATTTTAATTAGCAAACATGCCATCCTCTGCTAACTAAATCCTGGGCACAGAAAATGTAATTTGAATGTGGGTTGTTTATGAAACTGCACTTATTTCTCAATATGCTTGACAGAAGAAAGAACTTTATCTGGTAAATTATGACTGCTGCATGATATTGTGATAATTAATTTGAGAATTTGAAACCATGTATCTTATTAGAAAATTGTGCTATAACTTTTATTTTGCCTGCCTCAAGTGGAAGCAAAGAGTATTGCTACGTATTTGTAAAATGTTCATAGGTTATTTGAAGGAAGAAATGCTTTGTGTTCTCCTGTGCTTTTTCTATTCAGTACATCAAATCTATTCTTCAGATCATATCATAGATTGAATTGTGTCTCCCTCAAAACATCTATCAATTTGTATGGTCCATGATTCCTAATGTTGTGTGGTCATCTACCATTTTGTTATTTTGATGAGATCTTCCTTATGTGGTAGTGTAGTTGTTAAGTGCCATGACTGCTACACAAAACATTGGCAGTTTCAATCCACCAAGTGCTCCTTGGAAATTGTATGGGTCAGTTCTGCTCTCTCCTAAAGGGTTGCTATGAGTCGGCATTGACTCTACAGCACTGGATATTTTTGTGGGGAGAGGTTGTTTCTTTTGGTGTAAATCCTATTATGATGGTGAAATGAGATGGATTAGTACCAGTTATAATGATGAGATATATGAGATTGGATAATGTGTTAAGCCAGTGTCTTTGAGCTACAAAAGAGAAAGGCAAGCAGGGAGAAATGGGAATCTCAGACCACCAAGAAAGGAGTGCAGGGAACAGAGAGCATCCTTTAGACCTGAGGTTCCTGAAGTGAGATCCTCCCAGGCCAAGGGAAGACTGATCCATTACAAGGAATTTCCTCCAGAGCTGACATAGACAGAAACATTTACCCTAAAATCCTCATACTGAAATCAGACTTGTAGCCTAATGTGTTGTAGAGAATAAACTTTTCTTTGTTAAAGTTATCCATTTGTGATGTTTCTGTTATAGCAATACTAGATGACAGAGACAGATAGTCTCCAAATTCAAGTGAGATATACTCAAATTGTGTTTTGATTCTCGTGGACTTGTTTTAATTTTCTTCACCATTGACTTAAACTTACATATGAGCAGTTGGTGGTCTGCTCCACAGTTAACCCCTGGCCTTGTTCTGGCTGCTGAGACTGAGCTTTTGCATTGTTTCCTTGAACAAATGTAATTGATTTGACTCTGTGTTTTCCCTCTGATGAGGGACATCTGTATAAGAACTGTTTATGTTGTTAGAAAAATGTATTTGCAATGAATAAGTCCTTGGTTTTACAAATTCTATCCCGTGGTTGCCCTGTCTTTATATCATCTAGGCCACATTGTCCAACGATGGATCCTTCTCCTTTGTTTCAATTTTCACATTTCAATCACCAGTAATAATCAATGCATCCTGATTCCATGTTTTGAGCAATTTTAGACTGCAGAAGTTGGTATAAATCTTTAATTTTTTTCAAATTTTGCATTAGTGGTTACTGTGTAAACTTGAATAATAGTAGCATTAAGTGGGAAGTTCTACTCTGCCCTTCTGCTATGAGTTGGATTTGACTTAACGACAATGGATTTGGTTTGGCTTCAGTTAAGGACAAAATATTGAGTGACATAAGAAACATCAAAAGAAAATGGAAGGAATACACATAATCCTGAACCAAAAGAATTGGTTGACATTCAACCATTTCAATAGGCTATATATGATCAAGAATTGATGGTACTGAAGGAAGAAGTCCAAGCTACACTGAAGGCTTTGGAAGGGGGGGAAAAAAAAAATCTCCAGGAACTGACAGAATACCAGTTGAAATGTGTCAGCAAATAGATGCAGTATTGGAGGTGTATGCCAAGAAAATCTGGAAGAGAGCTACCTGGCCATCTGATTGGAAGAGATCTGTATTTGTGCCCATTCCAAAGAAAAGTGATCCAACAGAACATGGACATTTTAGGACAATATCATTTACACATATGAAAGGAAAAGTTTACTGAAAATAATTATAAAATTGTTGCAGCAGTACATCTACATGGAACTTCTAGAAATTCAAGCCAGATTCAGAAGGGAATATTGAAAATTAGATATCATTACTGATGCCAGGTGAAACTTGCCTAACAGCAGAGTATACCAGAATGATATTTGACTATTTATTTTACTAACTACACAAAGGCACCAAAATGTTAGTTAGCATTGATAAGAATGGGAGTTCTAGAACACTTAATTATGCTCATACTGGACCTATATGTAGACCCAGAGGCAGTAAGTCATTCAAACAAAATAGAGGGATACCATGTGGTTTAAAATCAGAAAATTGTGCATCAGGGTTGGGAACTTCACTATTCTTTTTCCATCTATACCCTGAGCAAGTAATCTGAGACACAAGACTACATGAAGACCACAGCTTAAGAAATAATAGAAGTCTTTTTAACAACTTTGTATAATCCAGAATAAGACATCAGGACTGGAGGACGACTCACTAACAACCACATTACCCAGACAAAACCACTTGACTTGCTGGAAGTGAAGAAGATTTGAAACATCTGCTGATGAAGATCAAGGACTACAGCCTTCTGTATGACTTGCACCTCAACATCAGAGAAACAAAAGTCCTCACAACTGGACCAGTAAGCAACATTGTGATAAATGGAGAAAACATTTAGATTGTTTAAGTATTTCATTTTACTTGAGTCCACAATCAATGCCCATGGAAGCAGCAGTCAAGAAATCAAAAGATGCATTGCACTGAGAAAATCTGCTGGAAAGGATCTCTTTAAAGTACTGAAAAGTAAAGATGTCACCAGGAAGACTAAAGTGCACCTGACCAAAGTCACGGTATTTTCAATCACATCATACGCATACAAAAGCTGGACAATGAACAAAGAAGACCAAAGAAGAATTGATGCTTTTGAAATGTGGTAATAAGAAGAATAGTGAATGCACCATGGACCACGAAAAGAATAAACAGATCTCTTCTGGAAGAAGTACAACCAGAGTGCTTCTTGGAAGCAGAGATGGCAAGACTGCATTTACATACTTTGGACATGTTCTCAGGAAGGATCAGTCCCTGGAAAAGGACATCATGGTTGGGTAGAATGAAGGGTCAGCAAAAAGGAAGAAGACCCTCAATAGGTGTATTGACACAGAGGCCACAGCAATAGGTTTAAGCATAAAAAAGATGGCAGACATGACACAAGATCGGGCAGTTTTTCATTCTGTTCATAGGGTCACTATGAATCAGAACCAACTCTACAGCACCTAACAACAAATTTAACAATTTGCCATATGCAGATGATATGGTCTTGCTGAAAGTAAAGAGACTCTGAGATGCTTACTTGTGAAGACTGAGGACTACAAGCTTCAATATAGATTACACCTCAAAAAAAAAAATCCTCATGACTGGACTAATAAGCAATATCATTATAAATGAGGAAAAGATTGAGGTAGCTAAGGATTTTATTTTCTCGGACCAACAAGCAGCAGTCAAGAACTCAGATGATGTATTGCACTAGGCAAAGCTGCTGCAAAAGATTTCTTAAAAGGTTGAAAATCAAAGACATCTCTTCGAGGACTAAGGTATTTCCTGCCCAAGCCATATCGCTTTGTATGTGTATGCAAGCTGGATAATGAATATGAAAGACTGAGGAAGAACTGATAATGCCTTTAAACAACACCTAGCAACAACAACATGCTTCTTCTTATCAAACATTGTGCAAACATTTTTGTTTGTCTTGTTTTGAATTATTTGTTTCTGGATTTCTTCTCAGCACTTAAATTTTAATTAATTAGTTTCTGGGGAAAAATTACTTCACTGAGAAAAATTCCATTGTGTACAGATGTCCAAAAATGTGAAACATTCAGAATTGTATATGGTGGCCAGCATATTTTATATTCTGTAACATTTTCCATCATGTACTTTGTAACAAACATTGTTCTAAATGCCATCTGTGCACTGTTATTTCCTGCACAAAGCAATATTATGAAGTAGGCCTTGCTATCATACACAAGTTTAAAGATAAGAAAACTGAATAACAGAAAAATCAGTTCTATATAATACCACATCTCTAAGAAATCCAAATTCCTTTATTTAAATATTTGAGATTATGGACAAGAATCACTTTGGTTATTACTGAACTGAGACTACTGTAGTTGTTAGCTGCCTTTGATTTGGTTCTGAATCATGGCTGCCTTATGTACAACAGAATAAAACATTGCCTGGTTCTGTGTCGTTGTCCCAATGTTGGTTATGCTTGAGTCTGTTGCTGTAACTACTATGTCAGTATATCTCTTTCCGAGTCTTCTTCTTTTTAGCTGACCCTCTTCTGATTTACCAAACATTACTTTTGCCCAGGGATTGATCCCTCTTGATAACATGTCCAACATATAGGAGAAAATATCACCATCCTTGCTTCTAAGGAGCATTCTGACTGTACCTCTTCTGAGACAGTTTGGTTCATTCTTTTGGCAGTCCATGGTATATTTATTTAATATTCTTCACCAACAGTATATTTATGGTGAGAGTACTAGAAAACCTAAAAATTTTGATTTTTTAGGTTTCCTTTAAACAGTTTCTTTTATTACTCCATCCCAATCTTAAGTCTGTAGAATTTACATCATTTTAATGTTTCTTGAATTACTATTCATAACTTACTTATTTTCCTTTTTTACTTATTTTCATCTTATTTTATTATTTTTTTATTATGATTGAATGAAAATGTACATTCCCATAGAAATTTGCATGCCCACCTATATGCAGCTCCTGCTGCTGTCCCTGCCCAATGACAGCACACTCTTCCTCACTGCTCCATACATCTTATCCTCCCAACAATCTCCTATCCTCGCCTCTCCACCCACTCCCCAGCCTCCAGTAAGAGGTCAGCAGGATGACATCCTATAGATGCATAGAACCATAAAGTACACACATGATATGGTCACTGTGTGTCACTAAGTCAAATTCATTCCTGTCTGAAAAGCTGACCTCCATTATAATTTATGGACAGAGGCAGCATCAGGGCCAGGGGCCATGCTCCCAGTGGAAACTCCAGGCCTGTGGACCATCATTTGCAGTGTTTTAGTGGAGATCTCCAGGGGAACCATTTTTATTTTTCTGTTGCCAGTGAGACTCAACCTTGTGAGGTCCATCACGGCTATCACTGGTGGTGGCCAGGCACCATGCAGTTCTTGTGGTCACAAGTTGATGTAGTCACCCACTCACGTGGATCTCTCGGTCTGCTGGGTACTCTTTCCCCCGTGTCATTTTGGTCATTGGTGATCATCCATTCATGCTGAGTTGGGACCATTTGCTGTATCCTCAGATGACAGTTTGGCAGCTTTTAAAACCCCAGACACCACTCACAAATGGGTGGTGCAGAGGGCTCTCTTAGCAAAATGCTAGTTGCACCAATTAGCCTCAATTTCCCCTGAGAGCATGGTCCCTAGCCTCCTTCCTGAGCTACTCAGTCCTTGCAATACTGGGTTAAGATGGGAGAAGCAATCATGTTATGTTGAAGTCCAGTTAATGCTATCTTCTTCCTAATGTGTGCTGTCACAGATTTCACCCAACCAAATTTCTATCAACTATCTAACCTAAACCCTCTCCCCCTCCCCCTCCCCCTCCCCTTCCCCCTCCCACCCTTTCCACCTTGCAGCTGTCAAAGAGTCTTTTCTTCTATGCATGAGTCTGTTTTTAAGTTCTTAACTTAGGGGTCTCATACAATATTTGTCCTTTGGTCACTGACTACTTTCCCTCTCCATAATGTCCTTCAATTGAAACCAGGTTATAAGATGATTCCTAAAGTCATCATTATTCTTTATCATTGCATAGTGTTCTGTTGAGTATATATACCACTGTGTACCTATCCATTCTTCTGTTGTTGGGGGTTTGGGTTGATTCCATCTTTTTGCTATTGTGGACTGTGCTGCAATAAACATTCGTGTGGAAGTATCAGTTGGGGTGAATGGACTTGATTCAGTAGGATATACTCCAAGCAGTGGAATTACAGGGTCAAATGGTATACCTAGATCCAGATTTTAAGGAAGCGCCAGATTGCTTTCCAAAGAGGTTGCACCATTTTGCAATACCACCAACAGTGTAGGAACGTTCCAGTTGCTCCACAGCCTCTCCAGCGTTTGTTGTTCTGTGTTTTTTTGGATCATGGCCAACATTGTTGGGGTGAGATTGTATCTCATTGTAGTTTTGGTTTGAAATTCATTAATAGTGAATGATCGTGAGCATGTGTGCATGTGTTTTTTGGCTACATGGATCTCCTCCCTACAGAGGTGTCTGTCCATCTCATTTGCCCATTGCTTAACTGGATGATTTATCTTTTTCTTATTGATATTCTGAAGTACCTTATAGATTGTGGAGATCAAGTGTCAGCCTGACGTAAAGTTGCTTAATATTTTTTCTAATTCTGTAGGTGGCTTTTTAATTCTATTGATGAAGTCTTTGGATGAGCAAAAGTGTTTGATTCTTAATAGTTCCTATTTATCTATTTTCTCTTCTGTTTGCTTGTGGTTTGTTTGACAGATTTTGAAGTGTGCCTATGCTGTGGATTAAAACTTCCAAGGTTGTTCCTACTTTTTCTTGGATGAGCTTTATTGTCTTATGCTTCATATTTAGGTCTTTTATAGAGTTTGAGTTGGTTTTCGTATAAGGTGTAAGGTAAGGGTCTTGTTTTAGTTTATTGCAGATGGACAGCCAGTTTTGCCAGCACCATTTGTTGAAGAGATTGCTTTTCCCCCAGTTTAGTGTCTTAGGGCCTTTGTCAAATATCAACCATTCATACGAAGATTGTGTCATCTCTGGGGTCTCAATTCTGTTTCATTTATCTGTGTGTCTCTTTTTGTACTGGTACCAGGCTGTTTTGGCTACTGTGCCAGTGTAATCGTTTCTAAGGTCGGATTGTGAGAGGCCTCCCAGTGTGCTCTTCTTCGTTAGTAGTACTTTACTTATCCAGGGCTTCTTCCCTTTCCAAAAATGTTCGGTGATTTGTTTCTCGATCTTGTTAAAAAATGTCACTGGCTTTTGTATTGGGATTGTATTATATAAGTAGATCGCTTTGGGTAAAAGTAGACATTTTCACAATGTGAAGTCTTCCTACCCATGAGCAGGGTAGGTTTTTCCATTTATGTAAGTCCCTTTAGTTTCTTGTAGTAAGGACTTGTAGTTCTCTTTGTAAAGATCTATTACTTCTCTGGTTGGATTTATTCCTGGGTGCTTTGTCTTCTTACTGGCTATAGTAAATGGTATTGACTTGGTGATTTCTTCCTTAACAATCTTGTTGTTGGTGAAGGAATCCTACTGATTTACTTGTTTATCTGGTAACCTGAAACTTTGCTGAACTCTTCTATCAGTTTGAGTAGCTTACTGATGGATTCTTTAGGATTCTCTGCATATAAAATCATATCATCTGCAAATAGGGAGATTTTTACATCTTTTTTGCCAATGCAGATGCCTTTTATTTCTCGGTCTTGTCTAATTGCTCTGGCTAGAATTTCTAATACAATGTTGAATAGGAGAGGTGAGAGTGGACATCCTCATCTAGTTCCCATTCTCAAGGGAAATTGTTTCAGTCTCTCTCCATTCAGGACGATGTAGGCAGTTGGCTTTCCATAATTGGCCCTTATTGCATTGAGGAATTTGCTGTCTATTCCTATTTGCTGAGAGTTTTTAGCATGAATGGGTGTTGGAATTTATCAAATGGCTTTTCTGAATCAATAGACAAAATCAGGTGATTCTTGTCTTCTGCATTATTTATGTGGTTGATCACATTAATTCTTTTTCTGATGTTTGAACCAGCCTTGCATCCCTGGTATGAATCCAACTTGGTCATGATGGATTATTTTTGGGATATGGTGTTGTATTCTATTGGCAAGAATTTTGTTGAAGATTTTTGCATCTAGATTTATGAGTGATATTGGTCTGTAGTTCTACTTTTTGGTTGGGTCTTTCCCTCGCTTTGGTACTAGGGTTATGCTGGTTTCAAAGAATGAATTTGGGAGTATTCTATCCTTTTCTATACTGTGAAATAGTCTCAGTAGTACTGGGGATAACTTTTCTCTAAAAGCTTGGTAGAATTCTACAGTGAAGCCATCTGGGCCCAGGCTGTTTTTGGTTGGTAGTTTTTGGATGACTTTTTCTGTCTCTTCTTTTGTGATGGGCTTATTAAGTTGTTCTGCTTCAACTTGTGATAATTGTGGTAGGTGATATGAATCAAGGAATTTGTCCATTTCTTCTAGGTTTTCCAATTTGTTAGAGTACAGTCTTTCATAGTATTCTGTTATATTTTTAATTTCTGTTGGATCTGTTAAGACAATTCCTCTCTCATTTCATATTTGGGTTATTTGTTTCCTTTCCTGTATTCCTTTAGCAAGTTTATCCAGTAGTTTGTAAATTTTGTTGATCTTTTCAAAAAAACAGCTTTTGGTCTTTTCAATTTTTTCAAGTGTTCTTCTATTCTCTAAATTCTTTATGATCTGTTTTCTTCTGGTGCCTGAAGGGTTCCTCTGTTGTTCTGTCTTTCCTTGTTCAAGCTGTAGGGTTATTGCTTTGGTTTCAGTTCTTTCTTTCTTCCAGATGCATGCATTTATGGGGAGAAACTACCCTCTGAGCACTGCTTTGTCTGTATCCTATAGGTTCTGGTAGGAAGTGCTTTCATCCTCATTGGAATCCATAAATTTCTTTATTTCATCCTTGATTTCTTCTATAACCCATGGCTTTATGAGCAAAATGTTGTTCAGCTTCCATGAGTTCCACTTTCTATCTATGTTTTTTTTTCTGCTATTGATTTCAACTTTTAAGGTTTTATGATCTGAGAAGATGCTTTGCATTAATTCAGTGGTATGGATTTTGTTGAGAATTGCTTTATGTCCTTACACATTGTCTATTCTGGAGAATGTTCTATGTGTACTGGAGAAGAATGTGTGGTTATCCACCGATGGATAGAAAGTTCTGTATATGACAGTGAGGTCTAGCTAATTAATTGTGGCAATAAAGTCTTCTGTGTCTTTACTGAGCTTTTTTCTAGACTATCTGTCCAATATTGAGAGTGGAAAGTTGAATTATCCCACTATTATTGTGGAGTAATCTATCTAATTTTTGAGTGTAGTCAGTGTTCAATGTATTTCAGTGCTCTAAGATTAGGTGCATAATTATTTAATATTGTTAAGTCATGCATGTGTATTGAACGTTGCAGCAATAGTGTCCACTGTTGTCCATGATGGTGGATTTTACATTAAATTCTATTTTATCTGAGATTAGAATTGCCACAGTTGCTCTTCTTTGTTCATTGTTAGCTTGGTATATATTCTTCCATACTTTAATTTTCAGTTTGTTCATATTTTTAAGTCTAAGGTGAATTTCTTGTAGGTAACATATGGATGGGTCTTGTCTTTTGATTCACGATGTCACTTGATGTCTCTTTACTGGAGCATTCAGTCCATTCACATTCAATGTAACTATTGATAGGTAAGTGTTTAGTGCTGTCATTGTCATATGTTTATTTTTCGTGTTGACGTTTTCTGTTGTTCTTATTAATGTGTTCTGGGAAATTCTTCTTTATGAGTTGATTTTTCACTTTTTTCAGGGTTGGTTTTGTGGTTGTTGAGACTCCTATATTATATTTCTTGATTTGATATGTTGCATCTTTATTGTGATTTGTGGCTGCCCCTATGGTCCACCTTAATAAACTATGTATAAACCAAGTTTTATTTACTACCAGTCTTATTAACTTCCTCTCTATCTGGAAGGACTATAACAACTGTAGTACATCCTTCTTTTTAATATGATGACATCACAACTTTCATGGTATGATCACTGGATCATTTCTTTCACTCTTAGGGCTTTGATTGAGTTTGTAGCCTTCCCTATCTGAATAGGTTTCTGGGTGATGTGTCCTGAATTTTCTTCTAAAATACAAAGTTAGTGGTTTTGTTCTTTTAAGTCAAGAGATTCTTTCAGTATTTCTTGTAGCTTTCATTTGGTTTTTATGTCTCTGAGTTTCTGTTTATCTGTGAATGTCTTAATTTTGTTTTCATATTGGAAAAATAGTTCTGCAGGGTATATAATTCTTGACTGGAAGTTCTTCTCCTTCAAGTCTTTGAATGTGTCACATCACTGTCTCTGTGCCAACATTGTTTCTGCTGAAAAATCTGATGAAAGCCTACAGGTTTTCCCTCTGAATGTTAGCTTTGCTTTGAGTTTTGCCACCTTTAAGATTTTCTGTTTATGTTTCATTTTGTTAAGCTTGACTGTAATATGTCTTATAGTCTTTCTTTTGAGATCTCTATTGAGTGGCATTTGATATGCATCTCTTCAATCATAATTTCTGGGAAATTTTGTCAGCATCTCAGCTACAGTACTCTGTGTTCTCAGGTGTCTTACCCAGCTCAGGAACTCCAATTCATTGTAGATTGTTCTTAATAGTGCCCACAAGTTTCTTAATGCTTTTTCATTTTTTTGTTTCTTTTTTCTGATTTCTCCTCATAGATGCTGGAGTCAGTAGCTCTGTTTTCCAAGTCAGAAAGTCTCTTTTCCATTTGTTTCATTCTGTTTTCTTGGCTTTGAATTGAAATTTCTATCCTTTTGCTTTTGTTCTTGATCTGTTGGATTTCAGAGTACTAGTGTTCCATCAGATCGAACAGCTTGCTTAGCTTTTCATTTTGCTCTGCTGCATTTTGTATAATGTCTAGGTGTGCTCTCTATATAACCCTTTTGTATTCACCTTCTGATAGTTTCAGAAAGTTTTCTTCATCTGGAAATTTCTGTGGTGCTTTCCACTGGGGGCCTTCTGAAGCCATGGGTGATTTTCTGGTTATGCTTTTCTCCAGAGTTTGTTGTTTTCGGGGCATCATGTGAGGCAAATAAAGGCTGGGAGAGATGCTGTGAGGATGGACTACAGTTGTTTCTCTAGGCTGTCTTAAAATGAAAGGTAAAAGGTATCTGACAACTTCCAAAGTCAGTCATGTTTTCAGGTTTACAGGTCCCTCTTCCCAGCTGGCAAGGTAAGCACCTCTATATCCAACCACAAATGTTCAAAGTACAGAAAGGCTACTGCCCTCCTGGCCTCTGCTACCAGGCCCCAGCCATAGGTGACACTGTGTAGAATACTGCTTTTCTGCTGGAAAAGTGCTGTCCTCTGGGCTGGCGCTACCTCCCAGTCTAGGAATTAGTTCTGGTAGGGCCTCCATATGGGTATATCCACTTCCCAGTGGAACAAGATGGTGTCCTGTACAAGCTCACCACCTGCCTCAGTACCCGCTACTCTATGGCAGAGGCAGAAAGAGAGGCCAAAGGTGCCGAGAAGCACAGAGTCCAAAGCTGGGCTCTCAAAATATGACAATTTTGACTACCGATCCCACGAGCAATGTGTCTTAGTTTAGCTGCTAATCAAGTCCTAGCTCTGCCTGCCAGCTAAGTTAGAGAAAGAAAAGTTAAAATGACAAGTTACCTTCAGTCCATGAAAGCCCCCACTCACCAAGAGAAGGCTTTGGTGAAAGGGAGGAAGTTTTCCATTCATTGGTATGAAGTCCAAATTAACAGCCTTATGCTGTGTCCTAGGGCTCACTAGGTGACCAGAAGAGTCCATTTAATTATCAATTCAGGTCTTGGTTTCCAGACGGATTTAGGGAGATATGTGTTTAGTCTGCCATCTTGATTCCACCTCCATAACTTATTTAATTCTAATTATCTTCTAGACACTATTACTACATTTTAGATATCTCCCACTGTCATTCATCCAGTACTGCTTTAACCCAAATACCACAAATAGATGGCTTTATAAAGAGAACTTTTATGTTGTCACAGTCCAATAGACTAAAAGTCCAAATTCAGGGTGTCTGCTCTAGGACAAGTCTTTCTCTGCTGCCTCTGGAGCAAGGTCCTTGTCACCAACCTTTTTCTGGACTGGAGGCTTCTGAGGCCCAGGGACCCATCCTTTCCAAAGGATGCACTCAGTTGCTGTCACTGCTTCTTGATGGTATCAGGATCCCAAATCTCTCTGCTAGCTTCTTTCCTTCATATCTCAAGAGACCGCCTCAAGGCATAAAACAGAAACAGGGTTTACAGGATACAGACATCTCACACAATACCTATAATCCTGTCCCAGCAAGACTGCCACACACATTTCTACATGCATTTTCTGGGGAACACAAATTTAATCCATGACAACCAACAAGTGAAATAAAGAACTGGTATTTTGGTTTTATGGACAAAACATTTGATTTTCTGTTGTGTGATTTTCTGTTCTAGTGTGAAACAATGAGAGATAAGGCACATAATTAATGTTGTTCCCCCCAGAACCATTTTATTATTAACAGAATTTAAATCACTAAATATGCATTTTCATGCATGGCTAAATAACTGATAACTGATTCTATCAAATACTAATGCCTAGTTACCTTTCCAATTCAAAATTTTAGAAGTTAATCACTGCTTAAATATAACTGTGCTTTAAACCACTCTAAAGAAGAATTCACTTGGAAGTATTTCTCTGCATTTATATCTTTTGAGGGAATCTCTAGTGCCCTGCTTTGATTTTTAGTTTCTAACCATTTAGGATTTGGCAAGGAGTAAAAAAAGAGAGACAGACCTTTGCATCTTTACAATTACTCTCACCTTCCCTTCCCCTTTTGGGGGAAATCTTCATTTTCTGAAACCTTGGGATGTGGTGGTGATACACTACAACTACTAGCAAAGAAGTTGGCCATTCACTTCCACCAGCAGATCCTTGAAAACTTTGGGGTCAGTTCTACTCCATCCTATAGGATCGATATGACTCAGAATTGACTCAGTGGTGATGGGTTTGGTTTTAGTTTTTTGTCATTGTTTGTGTACGTATTTGCCACTTTAGTGTTCTTTTCTCTCTGTGTATTCTCTACTCAGAACAACTCTTCCTTGTTGGTTGAGTAATGTTTTAATATAAGACAACTTTCACATTCAACTACTACTATGCCACTTGTGATCAGAAGAGATAAAGATTCTAGTCCTTTTTGTATTCTATCTTGATTTTGTTTTCCAGTCAAGGAATTCTCTAGCAATTTGCTTATTCCCCTTTGCTTCCCTTCTTCACTTCTTATACACAGACAAACAAAAGCTTCTTTCTGTACTGTATTTAAGGCATCTTGCTATATACCTAATAAATAGAGTGGCTGGACCAGTTATCTTTTAAAACACATGATTCGTTTTTAAAAATTTCCAGAATGTATTGCCAAGCCAAGTGCCATCGAGTCGGATATAAATAGAACCATTTTTAAACATAAATGTATCAAAACTTCTCTATATCTTTGAAAAACAGTGTGCAAATATCTCAGAGACTGAAGTCACCATTGCTTTTTAACTAAAAGAAAATACAATGAAGCGGAGGGCAGTGACCTTCTCTCTAACACTTCTCCATTTCCATGGACATACATGCACACCAGACTGCTATCATTTTCCTTTTGAATTGCTGAAATTATAATTTAACAACTGTTCATCCAGATCTTATCTTTCTGCAAGCAATTCTCCACACTCCTGCTATGATAATTGTTATGAAATATTTTTAAGCATTTATAATTTTTCAGTGGCTCTCTAAGGAAAAGAAAAAACAGACACCTATTACTAACAAATGAATTTCCAACTCACAGCAACTGACAGAACAGAGTAATACTGTTTCATAGAATTTCCAAGGACCATCAGTTAGATTCAAAGTGCTAACCTCCTGGTTAGCAGCCACAGCATCAAACCACCATGGTACTAGTCACTATACAGTCAATGATAATGAAAAAAATTAATCCAAACTGCTTTGCATCTTTCAATACCTGGCCTCTGCTCTAATTAGTTTTCTTAATTATTCTGCCTCTTGCAAGAATGCTTGTCCCTGTTCTCTCTTAGTCTGGCTCTTCCTGAAACCTCTCTAGACTTTTACTACTCTGAGGTAGTTTCATTTCCTTTGTAATTTCACAGATTCTTTTGTAGCTGCTTCTCTCTAATCTATCACACAGTAGACAAAGGGTTTACATATTAATAACCCCCATTAGAAAATCAATTGCAGCTGAAGCAATCTGTTAGTGTTATCCCTGAACATTCTGTCTAAAACAGCACTTGACGCAAAGTAGACAGAGCATTTACTGAATAAATAAATGGAATCCAAGCTTCTAACCTACGAATTTCTAATAATTTACCTAGGATATGAGCAATATATTTTCCTGTATTTATATTTCAGAGTGTACTGTTGTCTGGCCACTGTCATCTTAATTTCATGCTAAATTATCTCTTATGGAAGGTTTTCTCAGAAAGACGTATGTACTATTGATATTCAATAAATAGGGCCATAACTCTAGTAAAATAATAAAAGACTTCTAAGTCAGCTAAAATAGACCCCAAACCCTTAACTCCTAAGGTTTTCCATAAATATCTAGTTGCCATGGCCAATCCCCTATCATGGATCGAATTGTGTCCCCACGGAAATGTGTGTAGCCATGTGACTGGGCCATGATTCCCTATATTCTATGATTGTCCTCCATTTTGTGATTTTCCTATGCTGTGTGTTAAAGGATTAGGGTGGGACTGTAAATCCCTTCAGAAGATCACCTCCATCTTCCACTGTAAAGAGAGTTTCCCTGGATTGTGATTTGCCTCACCCTTAATCCTTTCATCCTACAAGAGATAAAAGGAAAGGAAAGCAAGTAGAAAACTGGAAACCTTGCACCATCAAGACAGCAGCATCGAGAGAAGAACTCAGCGTTCAGACCTGAGGTTCCTGTGCCAAGACACTCCATGAACAAGGATGATGCAATACCAGACTTTCCGGCAGAGCCAATAAGGAGGAAAGCCTTCCCCTGGAGCGGACAACCTGAATTGAGACTTGTAGCCTACTGGACTGTGTAAGAATAAATTTTCCTTTGTTAAAGCCATCCACTCTGTGGTATTTCTGTTAGTGCATCCCTTGAATCTTACTGTGACTTCACAGGATACAAAACTAACACCTGGCATGATGCAGGGCCTTCCTAAAAACAATGTAATTATTTAGAATTTCACCTTTGTAGGCATATTTTGACTTCTTCATGGATCTACCCCCACATAGACGTTTCATATCTGTTTTTTTGTTTTGGTGTTTGCTTTTTTTTTAAATCGTGATTAAGTGAAAGCACACAATCTCAAACAATTTTGCCTGCATGCCTATTGGAAGCTCCTTCTACACTCCCGGCTGGGTGACAGCACATTCCTCTTTTTCATTCCATACTTGTAGTATCCTGTTACAAAGGTCCTGCACTCTTGTCTCCACTCTCTTCTCTCCCTTCTAGTAAGAGGTCAGTAGGAGAGTATCCTATAGATGGTTTAACCATTTAGTACACATTGTGTCCCCAAATCCAATCCATTTTTGTCTGAAGAGTTGGCCTCAGTAGTGTTTTCTGGTCAGGGGCAGCAGCAGGTCTAGGGACCATGATCCCAGGTAAATCCTCTAGGCTGTCAGACCATCAGTTGTATTCTTTTAGTAGAGTTCGTGAGCTGCAACTCTCTTTTTCTCATGTTCCCACAGGGGCTTTACATTGTGTGGCCCATCACGGCTGACTTTGGTGGTGGCCGAGAACCATCTGGTTCTTCTGGTCACACGTTGATACTGTCTCCCGTTCATTGTCTCTTGGCCTCTTTTTTTCTTGTCTTTGTTGTTCTTAGTCATCATCTGTTTTGGATGAGTTGGGAGCATTAGTGTTCCTCAGATGGCAGCCTGACAGCATTTGAGACCCCAGATGGCACTCATCAATATGGAGTGCAGAAGACTCTCCTAGGAATTGGCTAGTTATGCCAGTTGGCCTCAATGTCCCCTGATAGCACAGTACCCAGACTCCACTCCTGCTACTCTATCCTTGCACTGTTGGTTTGAGACTAGAAAAACTTTCAGTTTGTAGTGAAGTCCAGTTAAGTTGATCTTCTTTCTACTGTGTGCTGTCACTGCTTTCACCCAACCAAATTTCTGTCAAGTGTCTAGTGTATGACACACCTTCTCCCTCCTCCAACCCATGTACCCATCAAAGAGTCTTTTCTTCTGTACATAAGTCTATTTTTAAGCCCTTGCAGTGGGGTTCTCATACAATATTTGTCCTTTTGCCACTGACTGATTTACTCAGCATAATGTCTTCCAACAGATGTTTCATCAACAGATGAAACCAGGTTATGAGTTGCTGCCTAAAATCATTATAGTTCTTTTATCATTGCATGGCTTTCCACTGAGCATATGTTTATCTATTCATATGTTGATGGTCATCTAGGTTGAGTTCACATTTTTGTTGTTGTGGAATATGCTGCAATAAACATTAGTGTGCATGTGTGTCTGTTCATTTGACAGCATTTGTTTCTGTAGGATATATTAGGAGCAGAGGGATTACTGGGTCAAATGGTATACCTATTTCGAAATTTTTAAGGAAGTGCCAAATTGCTTCCCAAAGAGTTTCTACCATTTTGCAATCCCAGCAGCAGTATAGAAGACTTTCAGTCTCTCCATAGACTCTCCAGCATTTGTCGTTTTGTGTGTTTTGGACTAAGGCCAGCTTTGTTGGGGTGTGATGGTATCTCACTGTAGTATTAATTTGGATTTCTCTAATACCTAATGGTCAAGAGCATTTCTTCATGTGTGTTTTGGCTGCCTGGATCTTCTCTTTAGTGAAGTGTGTGGTCATCTCCTTTGCTGATCACTTAATTGATTTATTGACCTTTTTCTTGTTGATATTTTGCAGTATATTGTAGATTATGGAGATAAGATGTCAATCTGACGTGTAGTTCCCAATATTTTTCCCATTCTGTAGGTGGTCTTTTGACTCTCTTGATAAAGTCTTCTGACCCTTAGGGTCGCTATGAGTTGGACCCAACTCAATGGCAGTGGGTTTGGGGCTGGAATACCAAAAGTGTTTGATTCTTAGCAGTTCCCATTTACCTATTTTCTCTTCCATTGATGTGCTTTGTCAGATTTTTGAAGTCTGTCTAATTTGTGTATTAGAACTTCCATCATTGACCCTATTTTTTCTTGCATGATCTTTATTATTTTAGGTTTGATATTTGGGTCTTTGATCCATTTTGAGGTAGCTTTTTTTTTTTTTAAGTGTGAGATATGTGTCTTGTTTCAGTTTTTTTTGCAGATAAATATCCAATTTTCCAACACCATTTGTTAAAAAGACTGTTATTACCCGTGTTTCTCATCTTAGGGCCTTTGTTGAATATCAGCTGTTTGTTGGAGGATGGTGGCATTTCTAGTGTCTCAACTCTGTTCTACAGATCTGTGTGTCTGCTTTTGTTCCAGTACCAGCATGTTTTGATTACTGTGGCAGTGTAATAGGTTCTAAGCTCAGACACTGTGAGGTGGCCCACTGTTTTCCTCTTCTTTAGCAATGCTTTACATATCCAGGGTCTCTTCCTTTTCCAAACAAAGTTGGTGATGTGTTCCTCCATCTCATTAAAACATGACACAGAAATTCATATTTAGATTGCATTGTATATGTAGATGGCTGTGGGTAAAATAGACCTTTTCACAATTTTAAGTCTTCCTATACATGAGCAGGTTAGGTTTCTCCACTTATGTAAGTCTCTTTTGCTTTCTTCCAGTACGATCTTGTAATTTTCTCTACATAGTCTCTTATTTCTCTGGTTAGATTTATTCCTAGGTATTTTATCTCCTTGGGGGCTACAGTGAATAGTATTGATTTGTTGATTTCCCCTTTGATCATCTCTTCGTTGGTGTAAATGAATCCCACCAATTTACTTATGATTATCTTATATCCTAATACTTTGTTACACTCTTGTATCAGTTCCAGTAGTTTCCTTATGGATTCTCTGCATATACAGTCATATCATCTACAAACAGGGATATTTTTACTTCTTCTTTGTCAATTTGGTACCCTTTATTTCTTTGTCTTGTCTGATTACACTGACTAGAACCTCTTGCACAATGTTGAATAGAAGTGGTGAGAGTGGGCATCCTTGTGTAGTTCCCATTCTCAAAGGGCATTCTTTCAGTCTCTCTCCATTTAAGATGATGTAGGTGTTTGGCTTTGCTTAGATGTCCATGACTGCATTGAGGAATTTCCCCTCTATTCCCATTTTGCTTAGAGTTTTTAGCATGAACAGGTGTTGAATGTCTTTTCTGCATGAATTGACAGAATCAGGTGTTTCTTATCCTTTGTGCTATTTATGTGGTTCATCACATTAGTTCTTCTGATGTTGAACCGGCCTTGCATCCTTGATATCAATCCAGCTTGTTCGTGACAGATTATTATTATTATTGTGATTAAGTGAAATTATACAATCCAAATTAATTTTGCATGCTCACCAGTCTGCAGCTCCCTGTGCTTTTGTTGCCCCTTGACAGCACACTCCTCCTTTACATTCTATACTTGCCATATCCTCTTAAGATTAATTATTTTTTTAATATGTTGTTAAATTGTATTGGTAAGAATTTTGTTGAAGATTTTTGCATCTAGGTTCATGAGGGGTATTGGTCTGTAATTTTCTCTTTTTGTGAGGTCTTTCTCTGGCTTTGGCATAAGGGTTATGCTGGCTTCATAAAATGAATTTGGAAGTATTCCATCCCTTCCTGTGCTGTGAAATAGCTTCAGTAGTATTGGAATTAACTCCTCTAAATTTTGGTAGAATTCTCTGATTAAGTCATCTGGGTTAGAACTTTTTTTGATTGGTAGTTTTTTGTTTTTTTTTTTTTTACTTTTTCAATTTCTCCCTATTTGATGGGTATGTTGAGTTGTACTACTTCTCCTTGTGACAATTTTGGTATGTGATGTGAGCCTAGAAGTTTATCCATTTCCCCCAGTTTTTCAAAACTGTTACAGTACAAGTTTTTGTAGTATTCTGTTATGATACTTCTAATTTCAGTTGAGTGTAATGTGACATCTCCTATCTCATTTCGTATTTGAGTTATTTGCTTCCTCTCCTGCTTTTATTTTGTAAATTTAGCCAGTGGTTTATCAATTTTGATGATCTTTTCAAAGAACCTGCTTTTGGTTTTGTTAACTTTTCATTTTTTCTTCTATTGTCTAATTCATTTAGTTCAGCTTTAATTACTATCTGTTTTCTTCTGGTGCTTAAGGGGTTTCTTTGATGCTCTCTTTCTACTTGTTCAAGTTATAGGGTTAATTCTTTGGTTTGGGCCCTTTCTTCATTCCAGATGAGTGCACTTATAGACATCAATTAACCTCTGAGCACTGCTTTTGCTGTGTCTTGTAGGTTCTGGTAGGATATGTGTTCATTGTCATTGGAGTCCATAAATTCCTTTACTTTAACTTTGCTTTTTGTATAGCTCATGGATTTTTGAGCACGGTGTTTATTTTCCATGAGTTCAGATTTCTACCTTTTTTTTTTTTTTCTGCTATTGACTTCAACTTTTTGGCTTTATTGTCTGAGAAGATGCTTTGCAATAATTCAATTGTTTAGAGTTTGTTGCAGCTAGCTTTATGTCCCAACACACAGTCCATTCTGGAAAATTTTCTATTTGCATTGGAGAATAAGATATACTTATCTGATTGATGATAAAAAGTTCCGTATATGTCAATGAGGTCTAGTTGGTTAATTGTCACAATAAGAGCTTCTGTATTTTTACTAAGCTTTTTTCTGGATGACCTATTACTGAAAACAGAGTGTTAAAGTCTCCAACTATTATTGTGGAGTAATTTATCTCATTTTTCAATGTTGTCCATGTTCGATGTATTTAGATGCTCTGATATTTGGTGCCTGTCTTAGGCTGGGTTTTCTAGGGAAGCAAAACCAGTAACACGTGTAGGTACAAGGAAAGATTTATAATATATATATATAGACAGATAGATAGATACAAATATAGGAAACAGCTCACGTAATCACAGAAGCTGAATGTCCCAAGCTCTGGCACAAGTCTCACGTGTCCACGGAAGCTGAGGAACCCAAGGTCAGCAAGTCAGAGACCAGAGTTGCAGATCACCGGTTGTGTAGGTCAGTGGATCCCAAGCTAGTGGCGAGACGATGCGACAGAGGCTGGAGGTCGGTGGGTTCCAAGCTGGTGGCGAGACGAAATGATAGAGGCTGGAGAACCCAGGATCGGCAGGTCAGGGAGCAGGACTGGGCAGAGGCTGGCGAGTGCAGGATTGGCAGGTCAGGGAGCAGGGCTCTCACGTGCCAACTGTAAAGACTGATGAGCCCAACAGCTGCTAGCTCAAGTCCCGGAACCAGATGCTGGAACCAGAGAGCAGGAGCTCCTGGCCACGTGAGCCATCAGCAGCCGTAGTCCAGTGTCAGGAGATGAGAGCCGAGGGGCAGGGAGTCACCACAAACCCCGCCCTGCCACTTAATACAGCAGCCAAATAGGTAGTAGCCAAGTTGACATAATCCTGACCACCACAGTGCCTAAATATCTAATATTGGTATGTCTGGCTTTCGGCAGTAAATAGTGACCATCTGTGTCCATGATGGTGGATTTTACATTAAAATCTATTTTATCTGAGATTAGAATTGCCACCCCTGCTCTTCTTTGTATGTTGTTAGCTTGGTATATATTTTTCCATACTTTGGTTTTCAGTTTGTTCATATCTTTGAGTCTAGGATCGTATCTTTTGATCCAGGCTGTCACTCTCTGTCTCTTTATTGGCGTATTCAGTTCATTTACATTCAGTGTAAGTAATTATGGGTAGGTATGTGGTTAATGCTGTCATTTTGATACCTTTATTTTTGTGTCACTGATTTTTTCTACATTGCTCTTAATATTCTGTTCTGGGTCATTCTTCCTTGTGGGTTGACTTTTCATCTTTTTCAGTGTTTGGGTTTGTTGAGATTCATGTATTATGTTTCTTGTGTTGATATGTTGCATTCCTGTTTCGCTTTGTAGTTACCCTTATGATCCCCTTTATTATTCTAAATTTCAACCAGACTTTAACTTCTGAATATCTTTTTAATTTCCTCTCCATATGGTAGGGTTATACCTAGTGTAAGATGCCCCTCTTTTTAGGGTGATGATGTCATAGCTTTCATGTTAAGATCACTGGTTCCCATCTATTAATACTGTAGTTTTGATTGAGTTTCATGACTTAACTAAGTAGGATTCTGGATGCTGTGTCCCACTTTGCCTCTTTAAGTATTTATTCACTTGATGTTTTTGTTTTTCTAAGCAAAGAGATTTTTTCAATATCTGTTGTAGTTTTGCTTTGGTTTTTACAAAGTCTCTAAACTTCTGTTTTTCTGTGTCTTAGTTTCCCCTTCATATTTGAGAGACAATTGTGTCAGATATATAATTCTTGGTTGGAAATTTTTTTCCTTTAAGGCCTTGAATGTGTTGTCCCACTGCCTCTTTGTCAAAATAATTTCTGCCAAAAATTGGGACAAAAAGCCTACAGGGTTTCCTTCTGAATGTTAGCTTTGTTTTGAGCCTCTCTACCATTAAGAAAATCTGTTTATATTTTGTTTTATTAAGCCTGATTATATGTCTTGGTGTCTTTCATCTGAGGTCTAGTTTTTGTGGTTTTTGATACACGTCTTGGATATCTATGTTCTCTTCTTTCATAATTTCAAGGAAGTTTTCTGTCAGAACTCTACAACAATACTCTGTGTTTTCAGCTATCCTTCCCATTCAGAAACTCCAATTATTTGTAGTTTATTCCTCTTAATAGAGCCCCACACACTTCTTAATGCTTCTTCATTTTTCTTATTTCTTTTCTCTGACTTTTCCTCATAAATTCTGGTATCGGTTGCTTTATCCTCAAGCTCACTAACTCTGGCTTTCATCTCCTCAATTCTGCTCTTTTGTCTTTGGATTGAATTGTCTAATTCTGTAATTTTGTTACTGATCTGCTTGATTTCAAGTCGTTGATGTTCCGTCAGTCCAAATAGTGTACTTGATGTTCTATTTTGTTCTGCTACATTTTGTTTAATCTCTAAGAGGGCTCTATGCATAATTCATTTGTACTTGTCCTCCAACAATTTTATAAAGTCTTCTTTATCTGGTAAAGTTTTTGATTCTTTATTTTGAGAATTTTCTAGAGCCATAGTGGACTGCTTCTTTAAATTGTTAGCTATTGATGTTGTCTTCATCAAGAGCTATCAAGAAGCTCTTCAGCTTCTCTGGTGCTGCCTCAAGAGGAACCTAGGAATAGTTTTAAGAGGGGAGTAAGAGCATTACTAGAATGGGTCACCATCCACCTCTGTGTATTCTAGTGACTGGCTCCAGGTAGACTCTCTGGGGTGCAGGATCTGCCTCCTGGCTGATAAAGATGGAACCCTTCCTAAGGAGTCACTGAGGGACCACCAGCCAATGCTATGTTGTGGATCAGTGTAGGGTTGTGGAGATGCAGCCAGGCCACTAAGCAGTCAGTCCTCCGGGTGATCTTATTTAAGAAAGTTGCTTTACTACTGAGCTAGGAGCTATCCAACAGCTTTTGAAATAACTAAGGCCCTCAGGTGTTGCAGGCCCTTCCTTCTGACTGACAATGAAAACATATCATAGGCTATCCCCAGAGGCTTTGCAATAGTTCGAAGAAGGGAGGCATTAGGGCCTCATTACCATCCTCTACCAGGTCCCACCCATAACTCTAGTCACTGACATCCTAAACACAACTTTTCTGCTGGAGGAGTACTATCCAGGCAAGGGCTGATGCTCAGCATGGAAACTAGCCCCAGCTGAGACTTCCAGATGTCTGACCCCTCTACCCAGCTGACCAAGATGGCGTCTCACGTGAGCTGCCCTTCCTGCCATGAAACAGCAGAATCTATGGAGCAGCTCAGAAAAGAGGGTAGAGGAGTAGTGGTGTCCTCTGTCAGCAGCTTGGCTCTCAAGATGTGGCTATCCCAAGCATAGTCTCACTGCTGTACTATGTGCTGTTTCCTCATGCATAGCAGTTCAGCATTTTAGCTGGATCATGCCCAGTTACTGCCTCTCACATAACAAAGAAGCCCTCAGTACCTGCAGTCTTCTCAAGCAATGAGTCAGCAAAAGAAGGACTCTGCATGCTGCTGCTTCATCTTAGAGAGAGGTAGTTTCCTCCTTACTGTTGCCTAGTCCAATCTGACAACCCTATGCCAGATTTCAGGGGTCCCAGAACGTCCATGCTGATCCATTCATTTATCATTCCAGGCCTTAGTTCTCAGAGGGAATCAAGAAGACGTGTGTCTAGTCCACCAACTTGGCCCTGTTGTCCTTGTAGCTTTTTTAAAAAACTGGATCTCCTCCCAATTGCTCAAGTTATAAGCCCAGAGTCTGGAATTCATTTCCCATTTACAGTTGTCAAAGTTTGTATTTTTTTCCACACAATAGTATCCCCGGTGTTGTCAAGTGCATTGCAACATGACTTAAAAATAATTCCATTATTATCTCTTTGATTTTCTTCTGGAAGCTGACAGTTATTTATACAACAGTGAATATTTGCTCTACTAGTACCAAATTTGGAGCTCTGGTGGAATAGGCATTAAGAGTTTGACTACTAACCAAAATGTTAGCAGTTTGAATTTCCACCTACTCCTTAGAATTCTGTGCTGGGGGGGGAGGTTCTACTCTTTTCTGTGGGGTTGCTATGAAATGGAATAGAATGCACATTCTTTCATCTTTTTGTATCATTTTTGTACATAATTTTCAATGTTACATTAGATTGCATTTCTTTAAAGTCATTTTAAATTACTATTAAATCAGCAATGCTCGTATCCAGTAGATAATAATACACACATATATGACCCAGTAGAATATATTCAATCAACAATATTTCCTTATTTTAAAGATTCTAAAATATCAAAAAGAACTAATATTTTTAAAAATGTAACAGTTATTCTTTTTTTACATTAGCAAAGTGAAATAAAAATTATGACCTTCAGAATAGAAAAGAGTACACTACCACACCCCCCCCCAACACAGTGGAAAGCAATCTGGAAAATATGAAAAAAAAGATATTTAAATATTAGTATGATTGTTGTATTTTTCAAGAAGACACTATACTGGTGTTTCCACTGTCAGTTTCTACTTCTCGTGTCAAAAGTCAGAGACGAATACAAGAGGAATATATCCTGACAGTTTTCAGATGAAAAGAATATACTTATTTCTTACTCATTTTCTTTTGTAATTTCAAGATATAATTACACTAGGTAATAATACAGAATTGGTGTTATGAATTTTGATAATTTAACAGATGATATATTTTTTCTAAAAATTGCACTATTAGTAAATAAATATATTTGTTATTTTTTCTTATATGCTCTTCTCCGAGTCAGCTAGCGAAATCCAATATTTGTGGGGAGCAGGAGGGCTGGCTGTATGTATCTGCATAAATATGGGTCTAGAATAACATTTTTCTAACTTAAAGATAAACAAACAGAAAAATAAAATTTTAGAGCTAATATAAAAATTTAGGGAAAGTCTAGATTAGATAGGTAAGGACACATACAAAGTACACAAGATATAATAAATAAATATTTAATTTAGGAGAAAAGCTACTTTGTACTTTGTATCACATTTAAAAAAACAATGAAATAGTACTGTAGAAAATCAAATCAAGAATATATACTTTTAGAAGTCACGTTCCAAACCAAACCAAATCAGTTGCTAGTGAGTTGATTCCAACTCAAAACAATACTACAGGACAGAGAAGAATTGACCCATAGGGTTTCAAAGGCTGTAGGGTCTCTATGAGTTGGAACTGATTTGATGGCAAAGGGTTTAAGCTATAGTGAAGCAGACTGCCATGTGTTTGTCCCATGGTGCAGCTCCCAGCTTTGCACTCCCAGTCTGTTCTTTTGCAGGCAAGCATTTAAGCACTGAGCCATCAAGGATCCTTCAGAAGTCACTTTAAGACCCCTACATAGACTTCAAGAGTTACAAAAATTACTTCATAAGATAGATATGGGAAAGAAAGAGACTATCATACAGAAGGGAAGAAGATAAATGAAACAAGATCATTCAAAGTTGTGAAAGAAGTAATATTTGCTAAAATGGCTGTTATTTGCAGTTTGTGAAGGATTACCCAGATACATAAAATTTATTACATAAACTAAACAGACATTGTAAAATGTAAAAAAAGCTATTTTAGAAAGATGCAATGACATAAATAAAACTCACGAGTCAAAAATGATAAATCATATTTTCCTAAAAAAATAGTTATAACCCATCAGTCTGAGAAATACATTTAAATAAAGTGAAAAATAGATAAAATATTAAGTAGAAGTGGTGACTTGGAACATTGCACCTATTTGAAAACATTAATAAATTACAATAATGGTAGAACATTATGCTAAATAATAATTTTCATATCAAAATTATTTAAGCACTGAGGCTAACATTCAGACCAATAAAAAGTAGCAAATACTAAAATATTTTTTTAAAAATAAGTACCATGGAAAGTAGAATATCCAATCAATAAATATAAGAAATAAAAAGCATAAGTAAAATTAAAAACTCTGAAAAGCTGCCTCTTAGTTAAAGTCTAAAAATAGTCAGAACAAGAAATAACATTGCTTACGAGAAATGTGCCAAATGTCAAATGAATCAGAAGTACTGAAGGCAGCATTATGACCAGAGAAATACCAAGTGATCTGAAAGCAATAAAGGAGAAAAATGTTCTTTAATAAGATTAATTATATAATCCATAGTGAATAAATTACAATTCAGAACATTTAAACACCATGTTATATCATTTAAAAACATAAAAATATGATAGACACATCAAGATTATATTATAACAAATATCAAATGATTTTTACCATAAATATTTTAAAGTGTAGATCTTTGAAAATTCTGTCTTCTATATAAGCAGTGAGAACACTGGCAGAAATTGCCAGCATCTGGTTTTTAGAACTCTGAAAATTAACCAAATCCTTTCAACAACCTGGGATGTTTTAGTTAACAAAACAGCTAAATCTCAGTGAGAATAGTAGGATTTTTGATGTTTTAACTTGACTTATTCTTATCCCTTGTCCTTGTCTCCACAGTAACCTTGAAAATAGACAGCCCCAAATCACATTGAAAACCAGCAGTCTGGTAGTCACTGAGATAGACAGACCAGAGCCAAACCTCTTTCAAAGGCCTATTCCCAGAAAACTGTCATTATTTGCCTGAAAGATCCTGTTCACAATGGTATCTTTATTTGCCCTAATTCAGAGCTTGCCCAGCATGGACATTTTTGCAAAGAGCTTTTGTCAAAAACAATAAAAGGCAATTATTGAACATTGCAGTACATAGTAGTTGGGTCAAATGATAAACTAGCTAAAATGCTTCAAACCTTCCTAGGGAATTAAATATTCGTAGGAAACTTTGAATAACTTCACTATATTCCTGGGAATCTGGAAGGCCACACAATTAATATAGGTTCTTGTGCCTGGGTAGGAAAAAGTAGATCATCTTGAGCTATCATCTTCAGTTAAAGTGGAGGCTCTGTACAAGCAATAAGTGAAGACTTTGGTAGATGTCTAGTCTGCCTGGTTGAGCCTTGAAGGCATATCTTAACACACACAAGCACACACACACACACACACACACACACAGAGCTTTTCCACAAAGATTTAGAGACTTACAGATCTCAGGCACCTAAGGAAATATCTGTGAAATCATTGGCAGATAACCTGTATAACCAAGCAGAGTCTTCAGTGGCCACACACAAAAAATACAAACCATCAAATTAGTTCAGAAGGGTCATAAACTAAAAGCAAGTAACAACCAAAAAAATAACAATAGATACAAAGAAAAACAATCTAATTTCCAGATTTAGCACTCGTAGTATCTAAAATGTTAAGACAACTGTTATGACACATGCCAAGGAACAAGAATGTATGGTTCATACAGAGGGGGAAAAAAGGCAGTAAATAATTCAACACAATATGTTCTTGAGGAAGACAGGGTTCAGACTTACAGGACCAAAGATTTTAAATCTTTTATTTCAAATACATTTAAAGTACTAGAGGAAATCATATTAAAAAAAAATAGTGTACGAGAATGATGTCTCACCAATAAAGAATTAAGAAAAACAAATAGAGGGTGGAGCCAAAATGTCAGACTAGACACACACATCTCCTCAATTCCCTTTGAAAAATAATTGAATGGAGTAATGTGGACACTCTGGGAGACCTAATATCTGCTGTGGGGCTGTGAGACTGGACTGGGTGACAAGAAGGGGGAAACTACCTCTGTCAGAGGTGAGACAGCAGTGCACTGAGTCCTGCTTCTGCTAGTGTACTGTTTGGGAGAATTACAGGTATGAATGCCTTCTTTGATAACCAGGAAGCTAGGACTGGGACTGTTGAGCCTGTGAACCTGGCACAAGCAGGCTACTCTGTTGAACTGCAGTGCTGAAGTAAACAGTGTAACCTATGTCAGAGAGACTGTGCTTGGAACACCTACATCTAGCGAACACAGATATGGGTGGCAATCAAGGGCACCAGTGTCCCTTCCTGCTCTCTTTTCTGAGCTGTGCCACAGATACTGTCAACTACCTGCAGAAGAGGCAGCTTGGTCGAGATGCCATCTTGGTCAGCTCAGAGTTGGAGTTAACCATGCCTGAGGTCTCACTTGGGGCTAATTCCCACACTGAGCAACTGTGCCTGTCTGGATAGTGCTTCTCCCAGCAGAAAATCTGTTTTTAAGACAGTCATACTTACAGAACATAGTAGGGACTGGTGGCCAAGTGCAGCAGTGTCTGAAGTCATCCTTTCCTTAAAGCACATCATACATCCTGGGGATGGCTTATGAGCTGTTGTCTTTGTCAGCCAAGAGACAGGGCCTGCCATCCCTGAGGGCTCAGCTGCCTTTAGGTGCAGTTGATCAACACCTCTCTCAGCAGAAAAGGAGTTTTTTAGATAACAGCAGCTAGAGAACACAGTGGTGACTTGCAGTTGAGTGTGATGGTACTAACACGCCTCACTGAATCACGTCATAGCTTCAGCTGATGCCCTCCCAGAGACTCCATAAGTAGGACACCATCTTTGCCATCCAAGAGGTGGGGTCTACCACCCCTGAGGACCCAGAAGCTTTTTGGCAGATGCTGAACAGCACCCCTCTCAGCACAAAGCTGTTTTTCAGATAAACACATCTAGAGAACACAGTGATCCTTGGCAGCTGAGTGTGGTGGCATCTTTCCCTCTCCTCTTCCCTGAGCTACACCATAGTCTCAATTGGCATGACGATGTAGAGTTGGTACAAGTAGCTTACCACCTTCAGCAGCCAGGAGGTGGGGCCAGCCACCCTAAGGGCTCAGCTGGGTCCAGCCACCAAGATAAGAGGCATCACAGGGTCTGAAGAGTTTATATTGCCAGAGAAGTGATACATAGGTCATTTGCACCTAGAGAATGCAGTGATGGCTGGTGACCAAATCTAACAGTGCCTTCACTCACTTGTTAGAACTATATACCACAGCTCTCATTGGTGCAACAACAGAAAAACTAAACAGCTTCTTGATGACGTGAAGACAACAATCAATGTCTAATTGTTTAAAGAAGCAGACCACCTTGGCTCCAAAAAACTCCCCAGGTAAAGAATCAAAACCGTCCCAGATGAAGAAGCCTTTCTAAAATACTCAAAGGTAGAATACAAAAGAATGAAGTAGAGCCCTTCTAGAGATTAAAAAAATGCAAGAGAACACAATGAAAAGTTAAGTAAACTATAAGAATTGCTAGAACATTAATGATCTGAAATCCAGCAGAACTATACTAAACTTACATAATTAGACAAATTCAATCCAATGCCAGAAGTGAAGGATTGAGGAGTTGGAAAGTAGAGTTAGATAGCTTGAAGACAGGGCAACTGACACCAGTGTTAATGAGGAGCAATCAGAGAAAAGCAATAAGAAAAATGAAGAAGCATTAAGAAGCATGTGTAACTCTATCAAAAGGAATAATCTATAAATAAGTAGAGTTTTTGAGCAGGAGGAAAAGCAGAAAACACAGAGAATTGTCAAGGAGTTTCTGTTGGAGAACTTCTCTGAGGTCATGAAAAGGGAGAACACATGTATGTAAGATGCTTATTGAATACCACAAAAACTAGACTACAAAAGAAAGAACCAAGACATATTATAATCAAGCTAAATAAAATGAAACACAAAAAGAGACTCCTAAAGGCAGTGAGGTCTAAAGCAAAACTAATGTACAAAGGGAAGGCCTATAAACTTTCATTGGACATCTCAGCAGAAACCATGTGGGCAAGAAGACAGTGCAATGACACAAAAAAAGCCTTGAAGGAGAAAAACTTCCAACCAAGAGTTATATACCCTGCGTAACTGCTTCTCACATATGACTGTGAAATTAAGACATTTGCAGATAAACAGGACCTTAGAGACTTTGTTAAAACCAAACCGAATCTACAAGAAACACTGAAATTCTTGTTTAGAAAAACAGTCACAGAGAATCACAAAGAATCTATAAGTAAACTACTCAAACTGATAGAAGACTTCAGCAAAGTGTCAGGATACATGATAAACATGAGTAAATCAGTAGGATCCCTTTATACCAACAACAAGACTGCTAATAAAGAAATTATCACATCAATAACATTTACTATAGCCCCTAAGAAGATAAAGTACCTAGGAATTAATCTAAGCACAGAAATAACAGACCTTTACAAAGACAACTACAAGCCCTTACTACAAGAAACTAAGAGAGACTTAGACCAATGGAAAAACCTACCTTGTTCATGGATAGGAAGACTTAACATTGTGAAAATGTCTATTTTACCCAAAGCAATCTACTTATATAATGCAATCACAATACAAGTTCCAGCGTCATTTTTTAATGAGATGGAGAAACAAATCACCAAATTTGTTTGGAAAGTGAAGAAGACCCTGATAAGTAAAGCACCAGTGAATTAGAAGAATGGACTGGGAGGCCTCTCATTACCCAACCTTAGAACATACTATGCTACCACTGTGGTCAAAACAACCTGGTATTGGTACAAGAATAGACATATTGATCAATGGAACAGAATTGAGACCCCAGAGATGACACCATCTGCCTGTGAACAGTTGATATTCGACAAAGGCCCTAAGACATTAAACTGGGGTAAAAACAGTATCTTCAACAAATGGTGCTGGCAAAATTGGATATCCATCTGCAATAAATTGAAACAAGACCCATATCTTACACCTTATACCAAAACCAACTCCGACTGGATAAAAGACCTAAATATCAAATCTAAAAGGATAAAGCTCATCCAAGGAAAGGTAGGAACAACAATGGAAGTTTTAATACACAATGTAGACAGACTTCAAAATCTGTCAAACAAACCACAATCTACAGAAGAGAAAATAGATAAATGGAAACTATTAAGAATCAAACACATTTGCTCATCCAAAAACTTTATTAATAGAATTAAAAGGCCATCTATAGAATGGGAAAAAATATTTGGCAACTCTATGTCAGACCGACGCCTGATCTCCATAATCTATAAGATACTAGAAAATATCAGTAAGAAGAAGATAAGTCATCCAATTAAGCAATGGGCAAAATAGATGGACAGACATTTCTCTAAAGAGGAGATCCAGGCAGCCAGAAAACACATGCAGTCATGTTCACGATCTTCAATTATTAAAGAAATTCAAATCAAGACGACAATGAGATACCATTTCACACCAACAAGGTTGGCCATGATTCAAAAAACACAAAAGAACAAATGCTGGGGAGGCTATGGAGAAAGCGGAACTCTTCTACATTGTTGGTGGAGTTGCAAAATGGTCCAGCCTCTTTGGAAAGCAATCTGGTGCTTCCTTTAAAAAAAATGGATATAGAGATACCATTTGACCCAGTAATTCTACTACTTGAAATGTATCCTACAGAATCAAGGCCTTTCACACCAACGGACACATGCATAAGAGTGTTTATCGCAGCACAGTTCATGATAGCAAAAAGATGGAATCAACCCAGATGCCCAACAACAGATAAATGGATAGGTAAACTATGGCATATGTACTCAATGGAGCACTACACAGTGATTAAGGATAACGAAGATTTCAGGAAACATCTCATAACCTGGTTTCAACTGGAAGACATTATGTTGAGTGAAAGTAGCCAATGACAAAAGGACAAATATTATATGAGACTCCTATGATAAGATCTCAAAAATAGAATCACGTATAGAAGAAAAGACTCTTTGACAGCTGCAAGGGAGGGGAGGGAGGGAGAGGAAAGGGGGAAGGGTTTAGATTAGATAGTTGCTAGAAATCTGGTTGGGTGAAATTGGTGACAGCACACATTAGAAACAAGAACAATAATAAGTGGACTTCAGCATAATTTGAATACTCCTTCCATCCTAACCCAATATTGCAAGGACAGAGTAGCTGGGGCAGGGGGCAGGGGACCATGGTCTTGGGGGAAATCAAGGCCATTTGGCACAACTAGCATTGTCTAAGAGGGCTCTCTGCACCCTACATTGGTGAGTGGCATCGGGGGTCTTAAAAGCTGCCAAGCTGCCATTCGAGGGCACAGCAAATGGTCCTAACTCAGTAGGAATGGATTCTCACTGAGAACCAAAATGACATGGGGTAAAGACAACCCATAAGATAGAGAAATCCACAGAAGTGGATGCCTATTTTGACTTGGGACCAAAAGAACCAGATGGTGCGTGGCCACCACCAGTGATAGCAGCAATGGAGCTCACTAAGTTGAGTCTCACTGACAACACAAGAATAAAAAGGGGTGCACCCTGAGATCTCCACTAAAAGACCACAGTTGATGGTCCAGTGGTTTCGGCATTCCCCGGGGAGCATGCCTCCTGGCCCTGATGCTGCCCTTGCCCATAAATCATAAGGAAGGTCCACTCTTTGGACACAAATGGATTGGACTTGGTGATGCAGAGTGACCATATATTGGATGCACTTTGTGGTTCTATGCATCTATAGTATATCACCCTGCTGACCTCTGGCTGGAGGAAGGAGAGTGGACGGACAGGAAGGGAAAGGAGACTGTTGGGAGGATGAGACATGTATGGAGCAGAGAGGAATAGTGTGCTGTCACTGGGCAGGGAGAGCAGTGGAAGCTGCATATAGGTGGGCATGTAAATTCATACGGGAATGTACATTTTCACCCAGTCCTAACAGAAAAAAGGAAAAAAAAAAAGAAAAACAGTAACATCAAATGTATACTTGAGGATGCATGCAGGACACAGCATCCAGAGTCCTAGTCAGTTAGAGAAGTCACTAAGCTTAATCAACTCTAAAATATTAAAAGAAGGGAATCACTGTTCTTAGCATAAAACTATGACATCATCACACTAAAAAGAGGGATATATTACAGTAGATATAACTCTTTCACATGGAGAGGAAATTAAGAAGATATACAGAAGATAAAGACTGGTTTCAACTTTAAGAAATGTTAAGGGGGATCAAATGTGTAGCCGCAAAGCAAACAGACAATGCAATATGTCAAATCAAGAAAAATAACATAGGAGTCTCAAAGAACACAAAACCAACATCAAAAAGATCAAAAGTAATCCCATAAAGAAAAGCAATCCAGAATAGAATATCAAGAGGAACAAAGAAAACATCAACAATACAAAAATAAAGGCACCAAAATGACAACACTAAACACATACCTATCTATAATTACACTGAACGTAAATGGATTGAGTGTTTCATTAAAGAAGTGGAGAGTAACAGCTTGGATCAAAAAACACAATCTGTCTACATGTTGCTTATAAGAAACATACCTTTGGCTCAAAGATATGAACAAAGTGAAAATTAAAGGATGAAAAAATGTATACTGAGGTAACAACATACAAACAAGAGCAGGAGTAGCAATACTAACTTCAGATAAAATAGATTTTAATGTAAAATCCACCATGAAGGAGAAGGATCGCCACTACTGCTGAAACGTTAAATAAACAAGCAGGACATAGCAATATTATGTCCTGGCTCAGATGGATTCACTGGAGAATTTTACCAACTTTCGAAGAGGAGTTAACTGAAATGATAGTAAGGGTATTTCACAGCATAGAAAAGGAAGGAATACTCCCAAATTCATTCTATGAAGCCAGCATAACCCTGATACCAAAGCCAGGAAAAGATCTCAAGAAAAAAGAAAATTATAGATCAATATCACTTATGAACCTAGATGCAAAAATTTTCAACAAAATCCTAGCCAATAGAATTCAACAACATGTCAAAAAACTAATTTATCATGACTATCTTAGACATCTGGTATTGCTTCAACAGAAAATACCACAAGTGGAAAGCTTCATGAAGAGAAACTATTATTGTCACAGTCTGGTAAGCCACAAATCCATTTATAAGTTACAAGTCTGTTTAATAAGCGAGGTTATTGCGGTTCAGTAGACTGACTCCAAATTCAAGGAGAGCATTTTGACACAGGAACCTCAGGGTCAAAGGTGTGCTCTGCTCTCTGTCATGCTTTCTTGGTGGTGTGAGTTCCCTAACTTCTTCTGCTCATTTCTCTCCCTTACATCCCACAAGCTTGTAACTTGAGTCCTGGCTCAGTACCACAACTGCAGCCCATTCTTCATCATCAATATCACAGAAGCACAATTCACAACACATCAGAGCAATGACAACATATTGGAACTCCCAGCAAAATCAAATCAACACATACATTTTTAGGGGAACACAATTCAATCCATGACAATGCCCAATTTGGATTCATACCAGGGTTGCAAGTCTGGCTGAACATAAGAAAAACAATTAATGTGATCAACCACATAAATAACACAAAGGATAAGAATCACCTGACGTTGTCCATTGATGCAGAAAAGACATTCAACAAACTCCAACACCGATTCATGTTAAAAACTCTCAGCAAAATGAGAATAGAAATTACTCAATGCAATAAGGGGCATTGGAAGAACTCCCCCTGAGAACAGGGACTAGATAAGAATGCCCACTGTCACCACTTCTATTCAACATTGTACTAGACGTTTTAGCCAGAACAATTAGACAAGACAAAAGAAATAGAGTATCCACATCAGCAAAGAAGTAAAGATACCCCTATTTGAAAACGATATGATTGTATACACAGAGTATCCTAAAGAATCCATAACTACTTGAACTAAGAGTTAAGAAAATTATCAGGATATAAGATAAACATAAATAAATCAATAGGATTTCCTTATATCAGCAAAGAGATCATCAAAGATGAAATCATCAAATCAATAACATTTACTACAGCCTGCAAGAAGATAAAACACCTAGGAACAAATGTTACCAGAGAAATAAGAGACCTAAGTAGTGAAAATTACAAGACACTACTGCCAGAAACCAAAAGAGACTTTACGTAAGTCGAGAAACCTACCTTGCTCATGGATAGAAAGACATAACATGTGAAAATGTCTATTTTACACAAAGCAATCTATGTATATAATGCAATACAATACAAATTCCAGTGTCATTTTTTAATGAGATGGAGAAACAAGTCACCAACTTAGTTTGGAAGAGGAAGAAATAAAGCACTACTGAAGAAGAGGAAAACAGTGGGAGCCTCACACATCCCAAACTCAGAATCTACTACACTGCCACAGTAATCAAAACAGCCTGGTACTGGTATAAAAAGAGATATATAGACCAATGGAACAGAACTGACATCACAGAAATATCACCATCCTCTTATGCATAGCTAACACTCAATAACGGCCCAAAGGTCATAAGCTGGGGTAAAAACAGTCTCTTTAACAAATGATGTTGGTAAAACTGGATATCCATCTGCAGAAAATGGAAACAACACCCATATCTCACACCTTATACAAAAACTAAGTCAAAAATTAACCTAAAATGATAAAGATCATGAAAGAAAAAATAGAGTTAACAATGAAAGTTCTAATATACAACTTAGACAGACTACAAAATCTGACCCATGATGTATGAACAATAGAACAGAAAACATATAAATGGCAACTACTAAGAATCAAATACTTATACTCATCCAAAGATTTTATCAAGAGAGTTAAAGGCAACCTACAGAATGGGAAATAATATTTGGCAACTACATGTTTGATTGATGTCTGATTTCCATAGTTTGTATGAAAAATGTCAACAAGGAAATGGTAAATAGCCCAGTTAAGCAACTGACAAAGGAGGTGGATAGACACTTCACCAAAGAAGACATCCAGCAAGACAAAAGACAGATGGGGAAATATTCACGATCATTAGCTGTTAGAGAAATCGAAATCAAAATTACAATGAGATATAATCACACCCCAACAAGCTTGACAATAATCCAATATAAAATAACAAATGCTGGAGAGTCTATGGAGAGATTGGAACTCTCTTACACTGCTGGTGGGAATGAAATATTTACAACTTTCTTGGAAAGTAATTTGGCTCTTCCTTAAAATGATAGACATAGAGACATCATATGATCCAGCAATCCCACTGCTTGGTATATTCTTCAGAAATAAAGGCAATCTCGTAAACAGATACATGCACACAAATGTCTGTTGCAGCACAGTCCACAATAGCAAAAAGGTGGAATCAACCTAGATGCCCATCAACAGATGAATAGATAAACAAACTCTCGTACATATACTCAATGGAACACAATTCGGTGAGAAAGAACACAATTTGGTGAGAAAGAACAATGACAGTTTTAGGAAGTATCCTATAACCTGGTTTCAACTAGAAGACATTATAGTGAGTGAAATCAGTCAGTGGCAGAAGAACAAGTATTGTATAAGACCTCCACTAGAAGGACTGAAAAATAGACTTATGCACAGAAGAAAATGCTCTTTGATGGCTATGAGAGTGGTGAGGGAGGGAGAGGGTTGGTCATAGATGAGATAACAGATTGGAATTTGATTAGGTGAAAGCAATGACGGCATGCAGAGCAGATCAATATAAGTGGGCTACACCATAAACTGAAAGGTTTTCTAAACTCAACTCAATATGTCAAAGGAAAGAGTAATATGGACAGGGGTCTGGAGACCATGTACACAGGGGATATTGAGGCCAACTGGCATAACTAGTCTTTAGATAAGAAAGTCTTCTGCACCCCATATTGGTGGGTAGTATCTGGGGTCCTAAAAGCTATCAAGCTACCATCTGAGGTACACCAAATGACCCCTACTCATTTGGAACAGATGATGACTGAGAACAGCATAAACACAAGGGAAAAAGAGCCCAGGAGACAGAAGGACCCATATGAATGGGACTCTATCAACATGAGACCAGAAGAACCAGATTTTGCCTGGCCACCAGACAAGGCAACCATGGTGGGGGACATACTGCAGAGTCCCTGAGACAACATGAGATAAAGAGGTGCACAGTTGAAGAACTCCACTAAAAGACCATAACTGATTGTCCAATAGCCTGAAGGGTCCCCTAGGAACATGGCCCTAGACCTGCTGCTGGCTCTGACCAGAAATCAGTAGTGACATCAACTCTTCAGGCAAGAATAGACAGGTCTCAGGAACACAGTGTGAGCATATGGTGTGTGTACTTTATGGTTGTATACATTTATAGGAGCCTGTCCTACTGATTTCTGTCTAGATGACAGAGAAGAGGATGGAGAGGAATTGACAGGTGTTCATTAAGAGGATACTAGAAATAAAGAGTGAAAAGGAAGAATATGCTGTCACTGGGTTAGGAGCTGCAGATAGGTAAACATGCAAAATTGGCTTGGATTGTATACTTTCACTGAATCACAATAAAAAAATGTAAATATGTAAATATGTAGCTAAATAAACAGAAATCATTGATATGAAAAGTACTAAAATGACATTAAAAATCACTAAAAGGATTTACAAGATATTACAACAGTCAGAAAAATCATTGAATTTGATTATCCTTTGGGGTGAATGGCTTTGAGACACTCTGAAGAAAAAGAAGCAGAATTTCAGACAACTACTACATACCATCAAGTGTACATTTTTCTCTGAATTAACATACACATAGTATAAGTCCCATAAGGGGAGATAACACAGAAAATAGCAGAAAAAGATTTGAAGAATTAGTGGAGAAAAAATTCCAGAATTTTATGAAAAAAAAATTCTACATTTCAAAACCAATCAGCAAGCTCCAAGTAAGATGAACAAAGTAACACAAATCTAGATACAACATAATCAAAATGTAAAAAGTCAAGAATGAAGGTGAAGTCATAAAAGCAGCAAGAAGTGAACCATCAAATGTGAAGTATGCTCTGTGAGCTCAACAACTTAAGTCACATTAACAAACTTGGAGCACAAAATGTTGCAGAGTGCCATATTCAAGTAAAGTGACTTTGAACCAAGAATTTTATATTTAGCAAAATAATCCTTCAGAAAGGAAGAAGAAATTACATTAAGAAAAGTTGAAATAATTCATTTCAAGCACATCTAGCCTCAATAAAGATAGTAAACCTGTAATAAAATAGTACTAGCTAGTAATGCAAGTCCATATGAAGAGGAATAAATTGGACCATTAAGGGTAATGAAATATACAAACATAAAATATATCATAAACATATTAATTTGTTGCATTTATTCTGTCTGATGTAACAGAAGTAACAACATAATGAAACAATAATTGTAAATCTGTGTTGATGTAGAGTAAAATGCATAAAAGTGCAATTTGTGTCATAAAAATAACATGAAGGATTTAGTACTAGATAGACTCGACGGCACTTGGCTTGGCTAGAAGCAAAATATTACATACTGTAGAAATTAAGTTGGTACTTATCTGAAATAGACTGCTATAAATCAGGATGCTAAATATAATATCTGCTAATCTTGGCTAAGAAAATAACCCAAAAAGTATAATGAAACAGTAAGAAAATTAAAATGATACACTAGAAAACATCCATTTAACAAAAAAGAAAATGGCAATGAAGGAACATAAGCCCAAAAACAACATAAAAAATATAGAAAACCGACAGAAAAATGACATTTAAATCCATTTCCACAGTAATTACATTAAACATAATTGAATTAAAAATTCAATATAAAAGGGAGGGATAGGGAAAAAGAGTACAACACATCATTCAACTATCTGAGATAGACAATGTGCTAAGACATAAAGCTAGTCTCAACAAATCAAAAGTTTCAAATAATGCAAAATATGCTCACTGATCACAATAAAAAATTAGATATTGATAAATCTCAAACCAGATTCACTGCCATCAAGTTGATTCCAACTCATAACAACTCCATGGACAGAGTAGAACTGTACCATAGAGTTTCCAAGGAGCTCCTGGTGGGTTTAAACTACTGACCTTCTGGTTAACAGCCATAGTGCTTAACCACTAGACGACCGAGGTTACGTGGAAAGCTCAAAAATATGTGAAACTTAAGTAACACATACTCCTAAATAAATAACAGGTCAAAGAACAAGTCACAAGGAAAATTTTAAAAATTATTTTACACAAATAAAAATCAAGGTACCACATACAAAACTTATACAGTGTAGCTAACACAGTGCTTAGAGGGAAATTCATTACAGCAAACATCTGTATTAAAAACGAAGAAAAAATTCACATCAATACCTAGTATTTCACAGTAAGAAAATACAGAACAAACTAAAAGGAAAACAAGTAGAAGGCAATAAGTAATAAAGATCTGTGTGAGACTAAATAAAATGTGTGCGAGAAAAAACAATAGATAGAATCAATAAAATCAAATTTGAGTTTTTTGGAAAGATCAACAAAACTGACAAACCTTTAGCTAGAATGATCACAGAGAAAAGAGACTAAAGTATTAAATTCATAAATAAAAGAGAGAACACTACTATTAACTTTGCAGGAATAAAAAAGTTTTATAAAAGATTAATTTTAATTGTACTCTAATAACATAACTGACATGAAATGGACAAATTCATAAGAAAACTAACTACATAAATTTAATAAATAGGAAAAAGAAATAGAAGCATGACTAGAGATTGTATTAGTAAAGAAAGAAAGGAACAGTATTACGACAAAGAAAAGTCCAGAACCAGAGGCTTTGCTTGTGAATCTGACTGGATTTTTAAAGAATTAATGCCAATTTATCACAAATTCTTTTAAAATATGAAAGAGGAGAAAATAATTCCCAACTTATTCTATAAAACTGCCATTATTCTGGAGTAAAAGCAGACACAAAGAGAAAAGAAACTAGTGATCAATCTCCTTTATAAATGTAGATAAAAAAATATCTTCGACAAAATACTGGGAAACTGAATGCAACAAAACGTGAAAAAGATATGTCATCACCAAGAAAGATTTGTCTCAGGTGTTCAAAATCAGCTCAATACAGAAAAACCAACCAATATATTATACTCTACCAAAATTAAAAGACAAGTAAGGCCAAGAAGGCAGACAAGCAGAGGTTTCCTGTGCTCCCTCTTGTAACATCTGAAGAAAACAAGTGAAAATACTGTGCACGACAATCTGTGAGTCTTGAATAGAAAGTTGAGGAACTGGACTGAGTGGTAGTGGCAAGGAGAGATGATTCAAAAGCAGCAAGGTGTTCCCATACCTGACCAGCAGGACCCAGTACCCAGTAGGCTTCATTGGCTGACAGAAGTGGCGAGGCCAGCAATGACTTTGGGACATGTTTTCCACATCAGGACAGACAGCTGATGATAGTCTACACATACCTCCAGAACCAATGAAAAGCAGTACTCAATCACCTACTGTATGGATCAACAAACACTCCCTTGAGAGAAACCTCTCTCTTATTTACCTACCCCTCCCAGATCTGCACTGCGTTCCCAGCCGGCTTCAGAGAGGCTGCCACATATCCCGAGCTAAAAGCAGGAACTATCATGTGCACTGGGTCATTCTCTCAGTCTTGGAGAGGAAAAACATTAACAAAAAGGAAAAAGTAATCCACCAGCTCTCCTAAGCTGAGAACTCAGGGCATACAGAACTCATGGACTTTGAATGCTTTTCACCCCCTGTGTAGACCTGAGTGGATCCATGTCAACAGTGTAGACCCTCATTAGTATAGTACAACAGGGTATATACCTGAAGCCTAACTTCAAATGCATAGCTATATAGCAGAGAGACAGGATCATGATATTTTACTTAGCTCTGTATTTTAAGATAGGTTCTCATCTAAGCACATCAGGATCTTTAGGACCGGTGACTCCATCTACGGCACCTGCAACAGGGGTCCAGGAATAAATGGTGCTTCCTGGTCTTTATAACCAATAGCATTGGGTGCCTAAATTTCAGTTGCAAAATCCACCCACCTATGTGATCTAGGGAATAGACACAGGCTGCACTCTCAGACCCTCAGGGATATATATAAAACCTCTCTACTGTGGCTAGATACCTGTGCCTACATCAATCACCCCTGCCTTTCTAGATCTGCAACCAACATCACACAATTGGTGACTGACTACCTGGAAACCTGAGCAGAATCCATACAAGAAAAATAAACAGATTCCAGGCTCAAACACCATCTAACTACCTGGTGCCGACAGTCAAACTAGCTCACAGAAGCAGCCTATTTGGGCATATCAAAACAAAACAAGAAACTAGGACACAGTAAACAAACATAAAATGAATAAGAACAATAACTTGCAATAACTCTGAGGTGTTAATCAGTATCAAATCACTTAAAGAGGCAAAGCATGATGGCTACAGCAAGCTCCCAAAGGAAGAATCAAAAATGGTCTGGATGAAGAGAACGTCCTGTAATTACCAGAGAAAGAGGGGAGGAAAAAAAAAGAGATTCATATACACAACTTTTCAAGAGCCCAGGAAGATGAAGAAAAACACAGAACAATCTGAGGAACACACAAAGAAAGCAACAGAGGAACATAAGAAGGTTATACAAGAACATAATGAAAAATATAACAGGCTACAATAATCCACAAATAGAGACAGCAAACAGAAATCCAGAAAATTAATAATAACATTTTAAGATTACCCAACTCAGTAGAAAATCTCATGAGCAAACCTGAGGCAATGGAAGTCAAATTAGTATGACTGAAGATAAAGCACTTGATACCAATATATTTGAGAAAAAATCAGATAAAAGAATTTTTTTTTATTATGATTGAGTGAAAATGTACATTCCCATATAAATTTACATGCCCACCTATATGCAGCTTCCACGGCTCTCCCTGCCCAGTGACAGCACACTATTCCTCTCTGCTCCATACATGTCTCATCCTCCCCAAAGTCTCCTTTCCTCCCCCTTCCACTCGCTCCCCTTACTCCAGCCACAGATTAGCAGGAAGATGTCCTACAGATGCATAGAACCATAAAGTGCATCCAATATATGGTCACTCTGCATCTCTGAGTCCAATCCATTCGTGTACAAAGAGTGGACCTTCGTTATGATTTATGGGCAAGGGCAGCTAAGAAAATGAAGAAACACTAAGAATTATGCATGAATCCATCAAAAAAAAATCTATGAATGACTGGAGACAGAGAGAATAACAGAAAATACAGAAAGAGTTACTGAAGATTCGTTGGCAGAAAACTTTCATGATATGGTACAAGATAAAGAAGACACTCATCGAAGATGCTCATGAACCCCACGTAACATAGATCTGCAAAGAAAGTCACCAATACATGGTATAATCAAACTTGCCAAACCAAAGAAAAAGAGAATTTAAAGAGTGGCTAGGGATAAGTGAAAAGTCATCTACAATGGAGAGTCAATAAGACTAAGCTCGCACTGCTCAGCAGAAACCATGTAGGCAGGTATTAGGATGACCTATATAAAGCTTTACAAGGAAGAAAGAAAAAAAAAATTGCCAGTCAAGAATGATATGGTGGTAAAAATATGGTGGCAAAGTTAAGATATTTCCAGATAAACAAAACTGTAGAGCATTTTCAACAGCAAACCAAAATTACAAGAAAAACTAACAGAAGTCCTTTGGTTAGAAAATCAATAATATCAGATAACAAACCAAGACTGTAACAAAGGACAGAGCAACCAAGTATCAATGTAGATAGGCAAATCACAAAAATAAATCAAAGCTAAAACTATGAAAATAGGGGATATGAGATGTCATTATGTAAAATATGGCAATATTAACATGGAAAAAGAGGGATTAAAAAAGGTAGTCACAGATCTTTTGTATAGTGAGGAAGTCAAAAATGATATAAAGAAAAAAATGATTTAAACTTAGAAAAATAGAGGTTAGCATTATCACAAAGAAAACAACCCTCCACACTAAAATAAGTCACAAGAAAAATGTAAAGACTCAGCAAACACAAATTCAACATCATGATAAATGGAGAAAGAATTGAGGCTGGAAAGGATTTTGTTTTACTTGGTTGTACAATCAATGCTCATGGAAGCAGAAGACCAGAAATCAAATGATGCATTGCACTGAAAAAATCTGCTGCAAAGGACCTCTTTAAAGAGCTGGAAAGTAAAGACGTCACCTTGAAGACCAAGGTGTGCCTGACCCCAAGCCATGGTATTTCCATTTGCGTAATATACAAAGGAAGGTTGGACAGTGAATAAAGAGGATGGAAAAATGATTGATACCTTTGGGTTGTGGTATTGCATAAGAATATTGAATGTACCATGGACTGCTTAAAGAATAAACAGATATGTTCTGGAAGTTCGAACAAAGTGTTCCTTGGAAGCAAGGATGGCAAAACTATGTCTTACATACTTTGGACATATTAAGAGTAATCAGTCCCTGGAGAAGGACATCATGTTTGGTAAAGCAGAAGGTCAGCAAAAAAGAGGAAGAACGTCAAGGAGATGAACTGACAGTGACTCCAGCAATGGGCTAAAGAATAAAAACAATTGTGGGCGTGGCAGAGGACTGGGCAGTGTTTCATTCTGTTGTTCATAGGATCAGTATGAGTTGGAAATGATTCGATGCTACCTAACAACCACCACAACAAACACAAAATCAACAACAATGGAAACACATAAAAAAAAACTGACTCAACACCAAAAATTAACTGGAACAACAAAAAATGTAACAGCACATACTTGCAAAAGAAATCAATACTCATCAATAGTTAATACAGAATGCAAATGTACTAAATGTATCATTAAAGAATTATGAAAAAATGGATTTGAAATCAAAATCCTTCTACACGCTGCCTACAACAGACACATCTTAACTTAAACATACATACATACTAAAACTCAAAGGTTGGAAAAATGGGCATCAAGCTAAGACCAATCAAACAACAGTGGTAATGGCAATATTAATCTCTTGAAAAATAAACTTAAAAATAAAATCAACTACAAAGTACATGAAAGGACAGTATATAAAGGATCAATACACCAGGAATGCATATGTATAATAAATATTTATGCATCCTATGACAGGGTTCCAAAATGTATTTAAAAAGATAATAATGGTAACAGCATTGAAGAGACAGATCCACAATAATAGAAGACTTCAACATACAACTTTAAGTGAAAAATAGAACATCCAAAAAGAAGTTTGATAAAGTCAAGAAAGATCCAAATGCTGGTATCAACCAACTAGAACTCATAAACATATACAGAACAGTCTACCCAATAGCAGAAAAGTATATTTTCTTTTCCAACACACATGGAATGTTTTCCAGAAAAGCCTTCATATTAGGCTATAAAACAAGGCTCAACAGAAGTCAAACCATCAAAATATTACACAGCCATAAAGGTAGAAATCAATAAAGGAGAAAGCAAGGGGGCGGGGAATGCATGGACAGTGAACAATACTTTGCTGACAACTTTCTGAGTTATAGGAGAAATTAATAACAGAATAAAGAAATTCATAGAGGAAAATGAGAATGGAAACACATCCTATGAAAAGTTTGCAACTTAGCAAGACACATGCTTGCAGGTCTGTTTACATCAATAAATGCACACATTCCAAAAGAAAAAAAGACCAAAGCCAAACTATTAACTCTTATCATAGATTGATTTGAGTTCCCCCTAAAAGTGTGTAGTCATTTGACTAGGCTGTGATTCCTGGTATTGTGTGATGTTCCTATATGTTGTAAATCCTGCCTCTATGATAATAATAAAGGGGTTGTGTTGGTGAGGCAGGACTCTGTGTGTAAGATTGTACTGTGCCTAGAGGTAGTCTCTTGGGATATACAGGAAAGGGAAGTCAGCAGAGAGTTGGGAACTCATACCATCAAAAACCACTGTCGGTAACAGAGCATATCTTTTGGACCCAGGAGCCCTGCACCTCAGAAATTTCCAATCCAGCAAAGGCCTTCTTCCAGAGCCAAAAGAGAAAGACTTCCCCTGGAGCTGATGTCCTAAATTTGGACTTGTAGACCACTGGACTGTGACAGAATAAAACTTCTCTTTTTAAAGCCATTCACTTCTGATATTTCTTTTTAGATGATAAACACAACCGTACAGCTCAACAAAGAGAAAGAAGCCACTGAGCATCAGAAGAAAGAAAATAATAACCATTAGAGCAGAAGTAAATGAAATAGAGAATAGAAAAACAATTTAAAGAGTGAACAAGATCAAAAGTTGGCTGTTTGAAAAGATCAACAAAATCTATAAACCACTGACCAAACTGACAAAATAACAGGAGAGGAGACAAATAACCTGAATAAGAAATGAAATGGACAATATCAAAACAGATCCAAATGAAATTAAAAGAATCACAGCAGAATACTAAGAAAAACTGTAACAAATTTGAAAGCCTAAAGGAAATGGACAGTTTCTGGAATCACATTACCTACTTTAACACAAAGATATATCAACTAAATAAACCTATCAAAAAAGTAGAAAAGATAATTTAAAAAAAACAAAATCTCTCAACAAAAAAAGCCCTGGCCCTGATGACTTCAATGGAGAATTTTACCACATGTTCAGAGATGAGTTAACGTCACTATTAGTAACTGTATTCCACAGCAAAGTAAAGGGTGGATGACTCTCAAAGTCATTCTGAGAAGCTAGCATAACTCTGACACTGAAATCAGACAAAACCCACCGCTGTCAAGTCAATTCTGAATCACAGTGACCCTATAGGTCACAGTAGAATTGCCCCATAGAGTTTCCAAGGAGCATCTGGCAGATTTGAACCACTAACATTTTGCTTAGCAGATGTAGCACTTAACCACTACTTCACTCAGGTTTTTGAAACCATGTAAAGACAACAACAAAAAAGAATATTATGGATCAACATCCCTCATGAATTCAGTTGAAAAATTTTCAACAAAATTCTAGGCAATAAATTCAACAATACATAAAAGAAACAATAATTCACCATACCTAGTGGATAATTCAACATTAGAAAAACAATTTCTGTAATCAATCACATAAATAAAAAAAAAGAACCACATCTTATCTACTGACGCAGAAAAGGCATTTGACATTTTATCATTCAAGATAAAAACTCTCAGCAAAATAGGAGTAGAAAGGAAACTCCTCAGCATAATATAGAACATTTATATAAAGCCCAACCCAACATCACCTTAAATGGTGGTGGAGAGAACCTGAAAGGATTCACCTTGAGACTAGGATCTAGACAAAGATGTTCTTTATCACCAACCACTTTTATTCAACAATGTGTTGGAAGTTCTATCTAGAGCAACTGGACAAGAAAAAGAAACAAAGATTCTGAATTGGTAAGAAAGAAGTAAAAGTATCTCTATTTGAAGATGAAATGACCTTATACACAGAAACACCACAGAATCCACACAAGTGCTACTGGAACTAATAGAGCTCAGTGAAGGATCAGGATGCAAATAAACATACAAAAATCAGTTGGATTCCTCTATACCAACAAAGAGAACTTTGAAATAGAAAATCACCAAAATTACTACCATTTACAATAGTCCCAAGAAGATATGAAATGTAAGAATAATTCTAACCTAAAAGAAATGTACAAGTAAAACTACAGGACACTACAGCAAGAAGCCAAAGAGAACTAAATGAGAAAATCCTACCTCACACATGGATAGGAAGATTCAACACTGAAAATATCTTTTGTACCCAGAACAATCTATGACACAATGCAATCCTGATCCAAATTCCAATAGCATTTTTTTCATGAGATAGAGAAACAAGTCAACAATGTCACATGGAAAGAGAAGAAGCTGCAGATAAAAAAAGCAGTACTGAAAAAGAAAAACAATGTAGCAGGATTCACACTATCTAATTTTACTATCTTTTATACCCCCATAGTAGTCAAAACAGGCTGGTACTAAGGATAAAGTAGCAGGGGTGGAGTTTGGGACCATGGTCTCAGGGGATATCCAGGCCAATTTTCATAACTAATCTATTGCTAAGTGAGTCTTCTGCAACCCATATTGGTGAGTGGCATCTGGGGTCCTAAAACCTAGCAAGCTGCCATCTGAGGTATACTAAATGGTCCCAACTCATCTGGAACAGATGATCACCAAGTTAAAAAGAATTCAGGAGACAGAAGGACCCGTATGAATGGGAAACTGTATCAACATGTGACCAGAAGAACAAGGTGATGCCCCCCCCACCAAAGACAGCTGTGATGAGGCACACAATGTTGAGTCCCTGTGGCAACATGAGAAAAAGAGGGGTACAGCTCCATAAATCTACAAGAAGACCACAATTGATGGTCTGAGGACCTGGGGGACACCCAGGGAGTATTGTCTTTAGATATGCTGCTGCTCTTGTCTGGAAAACAGTACTGAGGTCAAATCTTGAGACAAAAAATGGACTAGGGAACACACATGACCATATGGTGTGTGCATTTTATCATTCCATGAATTTATAGGATGCTGTCTTACTGATCACTTTCCAGATTGAAGAGAAGAGGATGGATAGGAGTGAAGATTGTTAAGAGAATATGACAAAGATAAAATGAAAAGGAGGGCGCTGTCACTGGGCAGGGGGAGCAGAAGGAGCTGCAGATAGGCAGGCATGGAAAATTAATTTGGATTGTATACTTTCAATTAATCATGATTAGAAAAAAGAAAAGAAAAAAAAATCCTGGTACTGGTATAACAACAGATACATAGACAAATGGGACAGAGTTGAGGATCCAGATGAAAATTCAGCCACTTTTGAGAAGCTGATATTTGACAAAGCCGCAAAAACCCATAAACTGGCGGGGGGGTGGGGGGGGAGATAGTCTCTTTAACAGTGTTAGGAAACTCTGGTATCTCAGTGTTTAAGTGCTGTGCCTGCTAACCAAAAGCAAAGCAATTGAAATCTGCCAGGTGTTCCTTGGAAACTCTTTGCAGCAGTACTGCTCTTTCCTATAGGGTCACTATTACCCTTTTCTGCTTACAGGACACACATTTTAGACTGAAAGACATGACCGTACTAAAACTCACGGGATAGGAAAAAATATCAAGCTAACAAGATTCAAAAAAGAATAAGAGCGGCAATATTAATCTCTGTAAAATAGACTTTGAAGTGCAATCCATCACATTGGATAAGGAAGAACGTTATACAATGATTAAAGGCTCAATGCTCCAGGAGGATGTAACTGTATTAAACATCTATGAACTCAATGACAGGGCTCTAAATTGCATAAAACAATCTCTAACTGTACTGAAAACTCCACAATAATAAGAGGAGACTTCAACAAACCACTTTCATTTGAGAACAGAATATTCAGAAAAATTTCAGTACAGACATGGAATATCTGCCACAATCAACCAATTTGACTTCATAGATATACAGAGAATACTCCACCCAAAAGCAGTGAAGTGTACTTTCCATCCTACTGCACATGGAGTGCTCTCCAGAATTGACCACATGAGGTCATAAAGCAAATCTTAAAATTCAAATTACTGAAATAATTACAAAGCAAGTTTTCAGACCATAAAGCCATGAAAGTAGAAATTAATAACAGAAAAAGGAAGGAAAAAGAAAATCAAATACATGGAAATTGAACAACATCTTGGTCAAAAAGGACCAGTTTATAGAAGAAATTAAGGACAGAAATTCGTAGAATCAAATGAGAATGAAAATACATCCTAGTGAAACTTTTGGGAAACAGCAAAAGTAGTGCTAAAGAGGTTAATTTATCTCAAAAAATAAACAGAGCCAAAAAGAAGAAAGGGCCCAAATCAAAGAGTTACCACTGCAACTTGAACAGTACAAAGAGAGCGGCAAAATAACTGCTAGAGGAACAGAAAGAAAACAAATAATAAAAATTAGAGCAGAACTCAATGAATTAGACTAGAATGAAAGATGGTTCTTTAAAGAAGATCAACCAGATCAATAAACCATTGGCCAAATGGACAAAAGAAAAGCATGAGAAGAAGCAAATAATCTGAACAAAAAATGAGATGGCCGATATCACAACAGACACAACTGAAATTTGAAACAAATCGTTTAACAAAATGCTATGAAAAATTGTGTCCTAATAAAATTAAAAACCAGGAGGAAATGGACAAATTTCAAGAAACACATAACCTATACATCCTAACACAAACAGAGTTAGCCAAAGCTAAGTGCCGTCGAGTTGGATCCGACTCAGAAAAGTTAAATAAATCCATTACAAAAGAAGGGATTGAGAAAGTAATTTAACAACCTCAAATGAAAAAAAAAAAAAGCCCTGGTCTTGATAGTCTCACTGAAGAACTCTAGAAAACTTTTAGAGACAAGTTAACATCACTTTTAATAAAGGTATTTCAGAACACAGAAAAAGATGACATGATCCCAAACTTTCTATGAAGCTAGGATAGCGCTGTTATCCAAACCAGGTAAATCCCCCCAAAAAACAAACAAAAAAAACCCACAGCCACTGAGTCAGATCCAACTCACAGTGACCCTAGAAGTCAGAGTAGAATTGCCCCGTAGATTCCAAAGCATGCCTGGAGGATATGAACTGCTGACCTTTTACTTAGGAGATACAGCATTTAACCCATTACTCCACTAGGGTTTCCAAACCAGGTAAAGATATCGCCAAAAAAGGAATTTACAGACCAAAGTTTCTCATGAATTTAGATACAAAAATCCTCAACAAAATTATAACCAATAGAATTCAACAACATATCAAATAAATAATTCACCATGACCAAGTAGGATTCACATCAGGTATGCGCTAGAAAAACAATAAATGAAATTAACCATATACATTAAATAAAAGATAAGAATTACTTGATTTTATCAATTTATGCAGGAAAGACCCTAGACAAAGTTCAATATCCATTCATGTAAACACCGTCAGCAAAATAGGAAAAGGAAGATCCTCAACATAATAAAGGACATTTATACAAAGCCAATAGCCAACATAATCCTCAAGTGAGAGAGTCTGAAAGCATTCACCTTGAGAATTCGAACCAGATAAGGATGCCCTTCATCACCACTTTTACTGAACATTATGCCGCAGGTTCTAGCAAGAGCAATCAGGCAATATAAAGAAACAAAAGACATCCAATTTGGAAAGGAACAACTAAAACTATCTCTATGTGCAGATGGTATTACACACAGAAAAGCCTAAAGAATCCACAGGGTGGAAAAAAAAGGCACTGGAATGAATAGAAGAGTTCGGCAAAGTATCAGGATACATGAGGCCCGACAATTAAGTCCACAAACTTAATTGTTCTAAGTGCTACATACCTCACTGCTGAATATCACTATAGTCACCTTTGAAGTACTCCTCTTGGGAAGCTATGCACTGATGCCAGCATCTAGTCCATTCTTCAAAACAATTTTGGAACTCTTTCTGGAATGGCTGTTGTGCACAGTGGCACAGTGACACACTGGCAAGTTCTTAAACTTAACTGCGTAGTTTTCGGTAAGGGAGTTTTTAGCCAGTAAACAAATAACTGTACTGGAACACCCTCCCCACTCACCTGATCTGGTCCCCAATGACTTTTGTCTTTATCTGAAGATAGATAAAATATTGAAAGCATTTTGATGACATTCATGACATCAAGAGCAATATGACAGCTCTGATGGCCATTCCAGAAAAAGAATTCCAAAATTGCTTTGAAGGGTGGACTAGGCTCTGGCATGGGTGCATAGCTTCCCAAAGGTAGTACTTTGAAGTTGACCATAATGATATTAAGCAATTAGGTATGTAGCACTTTTTCTAGGATGAGTTCATGAATTTAACTGGCAGTCATTGTAAGATAAACATAGAAAAACCAGCTGCATTTCTTTATACCAACAGAAAACATCAAAAAAAAAAAAAAATACCAAATCAATACCATTTATAGTAGCCCCAATAAGATAAAATACTTGGGAATAAATCTAGCTAGAGACACAATAGACGTATGAAAAGAAATTTAGAAGATTCTACTGCAAGATACCAAAAGAGACCTAAGTGGATAAACCTACCTTGCTCATGGATAGTACTTAATATCATGAAAATGTTTATTCTATCCAAAGTGATCTGTAGATGTAATTCAATCCCAATATAAATTCCAATGGCACTTTTTAATGAGAAACAGATAAAAGTCGACAACCTCTTATGGAAAGGAAGGAAGCCCCAGATTAGGAAGGCATTACTGAAGAAGAATAATGAAGTTGGAGACCTCATGCTACCTGACTTTTCAAACTATAACACTGCTACAGTGGTCAAAGCAGCCTGATACTAGTATAAAAATAGATATATAGATCAATGGAACAAAATTGAGAATCCAGATATAAAATCACCCACCTGTGAGCAGCTGGTATTTCACAAAGGCCCAAAATCCATAAACTGGAAAAACTGACAGTCTCCTTAACAAATGACATTCGCATAACTGTATATCCATCTGCCCAAATGAAACAAGATCCATGTTTCACATCATACACAAAACAATTCACAGTGGATCAAATAACTAAATATAAAATCTAAAACAATAAAGATCATGAAAGAAAAAATAGAGACAATGCTGGGACCCCCTAATACACAGCATAAACAGCCTACAAAACATTACAAACAAGGCATAGATGACAGAAGAGAACACAGGTAATTGGGAACTCCTAAAAATTAAACATTTATGCACATCCAAAAGACTTCTCCAAAAGGGTGAAAAGAACCTACAGACTAGAAAAATATTTTGGCTGCCACTAATCTGATCACAGTCTAATCTGCGTAATCTACAAAATACTATGAAACATCAATAACAAAAGACAAATAACCCAATTAAACAATGAGAAAAGGATATGAACTGGCACTGCACCAAAGAAAACATCCAGGTGCCTAACAGACATATGAGGAAATGCTTATTATCATTAGCCATTAGAGAAATCCAAATCAAAACTACATGCAATACCATCTTACTCCAACAAGGCTGGTGCTAACTGAACAAACACAAAATAATAATTGGTGAGGCTGTGGAGAAACTGGAACACTTCTATACTGCTAGTGGAAATGTAAAATGGTACAACTTTGAAATCAATTTGATGCTTTCTTAGCAAGCTGGAAGTTGGAATACTGTATGATCCAGTAATCCCAGTTCTTGGAATATATAACAGAGAATTAAGGGCTGTCATATGAATAGATACATGCACACTACTGTTTACTGTAGCACTATCTACAATAGCAAAAAAGATGGAATCAGCCTAAGTGCCCATCAACAGATGAATGTGTGACATAACTGTTATGTATTCACACAATGGAACACAGTGGAATGATATAGAACAATGATAATCATGGAAAACATAACATTAAGGAATCTGGGAGACATTATGTTGAATGAAATTAGTTAAAAAGCACAAATATTGTATGACACCAGTATTATAAGGACTCAAGTAAAGGTTTAAGCACAAAAGAAAACAATCTCTGATAGTTACAAGGGTTGGGGGAGAGGGAGAACGGATTCACTGATTAGATAGTAGATAGGTATTGGGCTAAGTGAAGGGAGTGGCAGCACGCAGTAGAAAGAAGATCAGCACAGCTCAACTAACACAAAAGCTAAGAGGCTTCCTAAATATAACCCAACACTTTGAAGGACAGAGTAGCAGGGGCAGCAGTGTGGGGACCATGTTTTCAGGGGACAGTTAGGTCAACTGACATAATATTTCTTTTTATTGTTTTTTAAGTGAAAGTTCTGCATCCCATGTTGAGTGGTGTCTGGGATCTTAAAAGCCTGCTGGCAGCCATCTAAGTATCACTAGTTGGTTCCAACCCACGTGGAATAGAGAATAATGAAAAACATCAAAGACATAAGTAAAGCATGAGCCCAAAGGACAGAAAAGGCCATATAATCCGAAGACTGCATCAGCATGAGACCAGAAGAACTAGATAGTACCCAGCCACCACCACAGGGAATATGTTGGAGCAAATAGCTTGTGTAGGTCTAGAACTCTATTAAAAGACCAGACTTGATGGTTCAACAGACTGGAGCATTCCCTGAAGACATGGCCCCAGGACTCTCTGTTATCCTAGAACTGAAACCTGTTCCAAAGTCAATTCTTCAGACAAAGATTGAGGTAGACTATAAGACATAAAATGATACTGGCAAAGGGTGTGCTTCTTGGCGTAAGTATATTCATGAGGCTAACTGATAAGCTCTTGTCTAGAGGTGAAATGAGAGAGTGGAAGAATACAGGAGTTGGCTAAACGGGCATGAGAAGTACACTGTGGAAAGGGGGAGTGTGTTGTCGCAGGGTGGGGACATAAGATAGTGTTGCGCAGCAGTATGCGAGCAAGGTTTTGTCTGCTAAATTGACTTGGTTTGTATACTTCTACTTGAAGCCCTATAAAATATTTGAGAAAAAATAATGCACAAATATTTATTTTTGTGATTCAGTGAAAGTGTATAATCCAGTTTAAATTTGCATGCCCTCCTATCTACAGCTCCTTCTGCTCTCCTTGCCCAGTGACAGCACACTCCACCTTTCCATTCTATACGTGTCATATCCTCTTAACAATCTCGTGTCCCCTTCTCTCCATACATTCCACTCCCCTCTAATAAGAGTCTAGTAGGACGACAGCGTATAGATACATAGAACCATGGAGTGAACACATGATGTGGTCAGTCTGTGTCCCCGAGTCCAATCCATTCCTGTTTGAAGAGTTGACCTCAGTGAAAATTTATGACCAGAGTCAGCATCAGGTTTAGGGGTCATGCTCCCCGGGGAACCCTGAGGTCTTTGGACCATCAGTTGTTGTCTTTTAGTGGAGTTCTTAGTATTTCTTCTCTTGTTACCACTGGGGCTCAACACTGTGAACCCCTTCACAGCTGTCTTTGGTGGTGGCCAGGTATCATCAGGTTCTTCTGGTCATGCGTTGATATAGTCCCCCATTCACATGGGTCTTTCTGTCTTTTGGATTCTTTTTCCCTAACATAGCTGTTGTCCTCGGCGATCATCTACTCCAGCAGAGTTGGGACCATTTGGTATACCTCAGATGGCAGCTAGCTTTTAAGACCCCAGACACCACTCACCAATATGGGGTTAATGAATAAAAATTATTTTTATTCTTCTTTTCTATTTCTTGAGTATGTCTATAGCAATTAAATAATCAACACTGCACTGAATGATGGACAGAAGGACAGAAAAATATCCTGGATCCTTTACCATCCCTCTGCCTTTCTTGAACTGGTAATCAATAAAAAAAGTTTTCTCATAAAATGAGTATTTCAGTGGTAAAAGTGATTATTTTTCTTCCCCCATGACTGACCTTAATAACTCACAAACCCTGTAAGCACTTTGTGATGTCTGTGAGTTATGAGACTCTCATACTCATGAAAGAAATATAATAATCACCCTTCACTGCAGAGATATTCTACGCCCCACATATTAAATCAGTAAAAGGTCTGTGATTCCTTGCGACAGCAAGAAGGCTGAATAAACATGTCTGGTAGCTATCTAAACTCAGATGTATGACACCTGAGGATTATTGTTTAGAAAAGGAACTTTATGTCTGCAAAATATTAAAAAAAAAATCAGAAGATTTTATTATATATGAATTAAAAAACATAATTCAACATAGCTTATTACATTTTAGGTGGGCTCTTCAACTTATTTATAATTTCTTATTTAAACATATAGCCTTTTCACTGAAAATTTCTGCAAACGTATTTCAGTCTGTTGTCATAATATCTTTATTAGCAAGGGATTTAGCAATTATATTAACTTCTAATTTGAATGTAGTGTATGTAAAGCACCCACCTTGCTTTGTGATTCCAATAAAATTACTTCCCTGACAAGAAGATAGGTGTATAGGCTGCATTAAGAAAATGAATATATAAACTGAATCTTTCTTGAGAAACATATATATCTCTGTACATTTACTGACTATAAGAGTAAACAAAGAAGACAGAAGGAAAAAGTAGATGGCAATATTTCCTAGAGGCAACAGTTACTTAAAAATAATAGTACTCTCATTTTATTTGTGAAGAAATGGAGAGCATGAAAGAAATAATTTAATGAAGAACCCAAAACAGTGTTTGGCAAATTAAAAGACTGATATTGTTTAAATTTTATTAACAAGTACTAAATTAACAAATAGCAGATTTAATGCGTTTGTTGTTTAGTAGATTAGTGGAAGCATTACCTCAGTCAGGATACAAAGTAATTCAGTCACCATTCAAAATTCTCATTGTTGTTCCTTTAAAATTCCACCTCATCCTCAACGTGCAATTTCTGGATACACTGATGGTTTTTTTGTCTCTGTAGTTACCCACCCCCCAGAATATCGTATAAAGCATACAGTATATAATCTTTTGAGCGTAATCTATCACTCAGGTTTGTTGTTTTTAACGGCCATCAAGTCCATTCCAACTGGTAACAACCTCATGTGCCAAGTAGAATCTTTTCATAGGGTTTTCAAGGTTATGATTACTGGGAAGCAGATTGCTAGGGTGTCTTCTTTGGCACTGCTGGCTGGATATGAATCATGAAACTTTCAGCTAGTCATTGAGCGCTTAAACATTTATGTCACCCAGGTGCTCCCATTACTCCGCACAATGTCTTTGAACTTGATTAATGTTGCTACCTTCATCAATTGTCCATTCTGCTTTCATCACTGAGTAGTATTCCTTTATTATGCATTGGAAAGATCATATAACCCACAATAAGGACTTTTTGTTTTTGTTGTTTGAATTACGAAGTTAAGTGTCTAAGCAAGGGAGTGACATAATCCAAATTCTGTAAGAATTCACTCTAGTCATTTTGTGAATGAGTATGAGCAAAAATTGAAGAAGAAAAGAAAAAAAGAAAGAACAGTTTGGAGGCTGGAGCTCTCGGCTGATATGGAGACAGTGAGATTTTCTGGAGGTACTCATGACAGATATGGAAAGAAAAGAACAAATACAATATACATACAAAAAGTGCTGTTAATAAAATTTGTGAAATGAGGGAAAATAAGAATCACACACTTTATTTTGCTTTGCTAAATCCTACTAGGTTTTAAGTTTAGTTTTCTACCTTAACTTATTCTGTACCTAGTTTTTTCTTTTGGTAGCTCTAATTTTGTACTGAGAAAAAGGGTTACTACTTAGTTGGACTTTGTTACTCAGCCCAGATATGAAGCTATCTTCAAGGTGTGAAAAATGATGTTAAGTGTCTTAGCGATGTCTTTGTCAATGAAGAACTTAAAATCCACTCAAATAGTTACTATATAAGAGATGCTGAAATATCAATAGAACATCTACAAATGCAGAATTATGGTAATAGCTGTGTTGGAATGTTGAAGAATTGAGAATTTATTGAAACATGTATATGACATATATAAATAATTATGTAAGTTTTCTTTACACTATCTAATTTAGCATCTTACTGAATAACTGAATTGATAAAATGATTGTAAGTAAAAAAGCATGCAATATTCTGATTGGTTTAAATTTGGCTAAGCTATATAAATCTAAGTAAAATTATGCTATGTTTTTGAATGCTGCATTATAATTTTATCCAAATTTGCCACAAGGAATCTGTGCTATATGTGTATATATATATATACATATATATACATATATATTTATATGTATATATATACATGTATATATACATGTATATATATACATACAAATATATATATACATATATATATACATACATATATATACATACAAAACACAGGTTATATATGTATATATACATATATGTGTGTACATATGTATGTATAAATATATATGTATATATAAATATATATAAAATAACCTCTGAGTCTATGTCCCAAGGAGTTACTTTGTCAGTGAAGGACAACACCCATACACCTACAAGGAAAACCAGAAAATGTGACTATTAATCAACAATTAAGGCGAAACAGGAAGAAAGCGAAGTTGTTGTTGTTGTTGTGTTTTTTTTTTAAATCAACTCTGCTTGTCCAAAATTGATGGAATGTGAAATCAAGGTGAATTAATAGTTACTAGTGATTGGAAAAAAAGAAGGTTCAGTAGTTCGAAAATAGTAATCGGTAATAGAAATGATGCTGTAGATAGCATGAGAGAATTTTGCAGGACCAATTACTTCTTCATTACAAATATTGATTTTAAACAACATAAACAGAGATTATACTCTTGGACCTCACCAGACAGAACACACAGGAATCAAATAGACTACATATGTGGAAAAGATGATGAAAAAGTTCAGTATCATTGGTTATAATAAGGTCAAGGGCCAACTGTGGAACAAACTATAATAGTTATTATGCAAGTTCAAGTTGAAAAAAAAGAAAATTAAAACGAGTCCATGATAGCCAATTGCCTTTGGCATGATAGCCAAAGCATGACCTAAGTATACACTACCTGTATTTAGAGGCATCTCAAGAACAGATTTGATACATTAAGCACTAATGACTGAAAACCAGGAAAACTGGAATGACATCAAGGGCACCATATGTGAAAAAAACAACAGCCCATTAAAACACAGAAGAAAGAAAAGACCAAGAAGATACTCTGAAACTTGCTCTTGAACATCAAAAAGCTAAAGCTAAAGGAAGAAGTGATGAAATAGAACAACTGAATAAAAGATTTCAAAGGGTGGCCCCTGAGAACACAGAATATTATAACAACATGTGGAAAGACATGGATTTATAAAGGCAAAACAGAAGAACACACTCAGTTTCTCAACCTGAAGGAATTGAAGAAAAACTCAAACCTCAAAATGCAATCCTGAATAATTCAAAGAGTAAAATGGAGCCCTGGTGACTTAGGGATTAAAGGCTACAGTTGCTAACCAAAAGATTGGCAGTTCAAGTACATCTGCCAATACTTGAAAAGACTATGAGGCATTTCTGCTCAGTCCTACAAGGTTGCTGATTCAGAACTGAGTCAGTGAGTTCCTTTATTTTTGTATAGGCAAAATACTGAGTGAGACAGAAAGAAAGAAAGAAGAAAAGAGAGAAGGAATAAACAGTCACTGTATCAAAAGGAACTGGTTGAGATTCAGTCTTTTCAGGAGGTAGCATATGATCAAGAAGCAATGACACTTAAAGAAGAATTCCAAGCTACACTGAAGACACTGGTAAAAAATAAGGTATCAGGAACTGATAGGATACCAACAAAGATGTTTCAACACATGGATGCTGTACTGGAAGGACTCATGCACCTCTGCCAGGAAATTTGAAAGATAGCTACCTGGCCAACTGACTGAAAGAGTTCCATATTTATGCCTATTGCTAAGAAAAGTGATTAACCATATAAAGAAATTACTGAACAATGGCTTTCATATAACACACAAGTAAAATTTTATTTAAGATCATTAAAAAAGGGAGGCAGTGGCACATTCACAGAGAACAGCCAGAAATTCAAGCCAGATTGAGAAGAGGGCATGGAATGAGGGATAGCATGGCTGATGTCAGATGGATCCTGGCTGAAATCAGAGAATACCAGAGAGACAATTGCCTGTGCTTTATTGACTATGGAAAGGCTTTCAACTGTGTGGATCATAACAATTTATAGATAGCATTGTGAAGAATGAGGTTTCCTAAAATTTGTGCTTCCAAAGGATCTGCACATAGAGCAAGAGAGAGTCATTCAAACAGAACAAGGGGTATGACGTATTTTAAAAGCAAGAAAAAGTGTACATCAGTATCACATCCTTTTACTGTATTTATTCAATCTTTATTCTAAACAAATAACCCAAGAATATGGACTATATGAAGAAGAGCAGGGCATTAGAATTGGATGAAGACTTATCAACAAACTGATGTGCATATAACACAACCTTGCTTGCTGAAAGTGCAGAGGACTTGTAGTACTTACTGATGAATATCAAAGGCTAAGCCTTTAGAACAAATTACACCTCAACATAAAGAACACAAAAATCCTTGCAAATGAACCTATAAGCAACATTATGATGAATGGAGAAAATATTGAAGTTGTCAAGGATTCCATTTTACTTGGATCCACAGTCAATGTCCATTGAAGCAGCAATCTATAAATGAAAGGATGCATTGAAATGGGCAAATCTACTTAAAATGTTAAAAAGCAAAGATGTCACTTCAAGTACTAAGATGCATCTGACCCAAACCATGGTGTTTTCAGTTGTTTTATTCTATGCGTCTGAAAGCTAGGCTATGAATAAGAAAGACAAAAGAAGAATAGATATGTTTGAGTTATGCTGCCAGCAAAGAATGTTTCATATGCCATAAACTGCCAAAAAATGAACAAATTTGTCTTGGAAGAAGTACAATCAAAGGGTTCCTTGGAAGTTAAGATAGGATTACTTCATCTCACATACTTTAGACTTGTTGTCAGGAGGGACCTGTCCCTGGAGGATGACATCATCCTTTGTAAAGAAGAGGGTAAGTAAAAATGAGGAAGACACTTTAGGAGATGGAGTGACGTAGTGGTTGCCACAATGTGCTCAAGCATAACAAAGAGCATGAGGATGGCACAGGGCCAAGAAGTGTTTCATTTTGAAATACATGGGATCACTATGAGTTGGAACAGACTCAATGACACCTAACAATAACTTCATCAGATTTCAATACTTAAGTCATTAAATTCAAGAAAGTGCCATGTTTTGGGCTGAGAAGAAATAATTTCTCTAGAATTTAACACAGCTAGTAAAATAAATTTAAATTTCTCTTGAACAAATAGGTTTTAATTGATATGCAACACATAAATTACTAAAAATTTAAGACTGAGACTGAGCCAAGATGGCAGCTTACTCACAGGCATCATAACATCTCTCTGTACCAGAGACAACCTTCCCCACCACGAAACAAACAAACAAACAAACAACAACAACAAAAAAAAAACAAACAAGTGAAACAGAAGCAGACAGCAATCTAGGAACCAGGAACATCAAAAAAGAAAGTTTCATCCTCCCAACAGTCTCCTTTCCCCTCCTTTTCTGTCACTGGGTAGGGAGAGCAGTGGAAGCTGAATATAGGTGGGCATGTAAATTTATATGGGAATGTATGTTTTCATTCAGTCATAATAAAATAAAATAAAATAAAGTTTAAGGACTGAATAGAGAACTTACAAGAAATAAGGAAAGCAGTGTAGTAGGTATAACACAAAATGGCAGAGCTCAGTCATCTGTAGTGGCCTGCTTACAGTGACTTAGGAAAGATCAAGCTGAGGACTTGGTGAAGAATGTAGCAAGGCAACTTTATAACTTTCCCAAAAAGGGACAAAGAAATTCTAGAAACATTCTTGGAATGAAGCAAAGACAGACAGTGCAAGATCCCTAATCAGATACACCCAGTAGCAGTGATCCTTGACTTCAGGGGTGAATGTGTGGACAAGGCAATACACTAGCATGCTGCATAGTGTTTGTGGGAGCTCTCAAATGAAACCAGTCTCTGGGTAGAAAACTCTTACAACTCAGGAGAGGACAAGTCTTTCTTCCTGGCTGCAGAGGATACAAAGTGTTGTTGTATGTGCCTGTCCTAGACAGAGGAATACAGTCTCCTCATTCCATCCTGCTAATCAGATGGTTTTGTATGCTAACTACCTTGCCTGACTGGAGGACAATAACATGAGCCTGTCCTCTTTCTCCGACCCCACCCAACCCTAGACACCACTTCTTGCTGACCTGATGAGTAAAACCACAATCAGCCTCGTGTATGTGCCCACCTGTCACCTAATTATCTCTTAAGGACCCAGTGGAGGGCAGCAGAAGCAGTCTCTCCTTTAACCCACCTGGCACAGGAACTATGACAGAGTGGCATGAGGCACAGCAACTATGACAGAGTGTACATCCCACCACAGCCCCTTCCTTTCCCGACTCCCACCAATTGAAGCTATGTGTCATCGCTGTGCTTGCATTCTCCAGGTACAAGTTTCTCCCTTAGTCCCCTCAGCAAGAGGCAGAGGAAACATGACTGTGTGTATATCCCACAAATGTTTCTTTCTTCCTCCTCTTGCATGACATGAGGAAGCGCTTCTGTGCATGTATCTGCCACACAAGTCCATACTTTAACCTGCTGAGTGAGAAGCAGAACAGCCATGACTGTATACACATTCCCTGTCATCACTTTTTACCTCCTTCCACATGACATAAGGCATTATCACTAGGTACACATCCTCTGGGGTGGACTCCATCCCTTAGCCTGCCCAGTGACAGGAATGGGCAGTCCCCCAACAATGCAGTCCCCCTACAGCACTTTCCTTCCTCCCCTTGCCTGATGCAAAACAGCACTACTGTACATGCATCTTCCAGGTACAACTGTAGCCATTAACACACCCACAAGGAGAAGATCTGCTATGATCATGTGCACATATTCTCAGACCTTTTCCTCTCTTCCTCTATATAGAGCAGGGCAGAAGAAGAGTGAGTGTGGGTATACCCACCTGTTGCGCATTCCTCCCTCTTTCTACCAATGACAGATTTTGCAAGACTGATTGAATATTCACCAGCTATTCCTTCCTCTCTCTCCCCACCCAAGAAGATGTGGAGGTGGAGTGACTCTATGACTGTCCTTCTACCACTCTCCCTCTACTACCCAGTTTCCTCTCCTGCAACCAGTGAGAGATAAGGAGCATGCCTCCACTCTCCAACCACACCCACAAAGTTGGCTGTTCCATCTACAGGGAGAGCATCATTCCTCACTTCTGGGCCACTAAACTGAAGTCAGGCAGAGGCCAAAGCCCAACTATTCCACTCTAACCTGCCCTGCAAGATCAGTAAATGGAGACAGGAGCTCTTACACCTACTCTCCATTCCTATTTTCCAAAGACAGGAGAACACTGATCCAGACACACCTACCAGGGATTAACAAAATGAAACAAACAAATAAAAAACAGGATACAGCAAACAATTATACAAATAAAAAAATACAATTAACAATATCCTGGAGACAACAGACAATAGCATAATCATCTAAAGAAGCAGAGAAAGACTGCCCCAGCTAGTGACAATGGTAAACCAGAAACCCTCCCTAAGGACAAAAAGGTAATGCAGCTTCCTGATAAGGAATTCTAAAGGCTTATATATAAGATCCACAAAAGAATCAAGGAAAGAAAGGACAAAACTATGGAGAATATAGACAAAAGCAAGGAAAGCACAGAGAAAAAACACTAGAAAAAAATAGGGAAATGATGCAAAAAAAATAAAAATAAAAATAAAACCCCAAATAAGTAGACAACTGGAAACATTACAGAAACAATTTAGAAGCTTAATAATAAAAATCACAGAAATTGACAACTCATTGAAAACTCACAGGAGTAGAACTGAAACAATGGAAGACAGGATCACCTGGACAGAAGACCAATCCATTGATACGAATCTGTTTACAAAGAAAGCCTAAGAGTTATGAGGGACAACATTAAGGGGAATAACTCACAAGTGCTTAGAATCCCAGAAGCGCAAGAGCTAACAAAATGCACAGAGAGAACTGTTGAAGATATCCCGACAGAAAATTTGTCTAATATCATGAAAGGAAAGAAGATAGTTATAAAAGAAGAACAATGACTCTTCTGTATGGGATATATCCCAATACAAAAACACAAAGACATATCACAATCAAATTTTTCAAAACCAAAGCCAAGGAAAGAATACTAAAATCAGGTTGAGAAAAATACAAAATCACTTACAAAGGGGTATTCTAAGTTCTGATTACTCAGCAGAAACCATGACAGCAGGAAGGTAATGGGATAATATACACAAAAACTTGAAATAAAAGCACAACACAAAAACAGTGAACCAGGAATTATATATCCCAGTGATGTTATCTCTTAATTATGATAGTGAAATTAGGACATTTATAGATAAACAGAAAAGAGGTTATTATGTAAAAACTAGACAAACTTTATAAGAAATATTACAGGGATCCTTTTAGACAGAAAAGTAATAACACACCAGGCAACAACCTGATACCAAAACACATCACTACGTTAGACAGATATCAACCCACATAAAGAAATCACACACAACAAAACAATGTTAAAGAAACCCAAAACCAGGAATCAAGAGACTTCAATCTGTAACTGAGGACCACTTCAAACCATGAAGAGGGAAATAAAGGACAGAGATTTAGAACTTCCACATGGAGAGGAAGGGAAGGCACTATTAAGAAATAAATTATGAATTAGGAAGATAGACATAAATTTCAAGATAGCCAAAAAGATAGTCAACAAGCGTATTCATCAAAAACATGAAAAAAGAAAATCACAAAGATTCAGCATACATAAAGACAAAAATGATCAAAGAAATGAAACAGACAAGTTATAACTAAAAAAAAAAAAGCAAGTATTTGTGTGGAAAAATAATGAAACAAAGAAACAGTCAACACAATTTTAAAAAATGAACAAATAAATGAGAAAATAACAGCAATAAACTCATACATATCGATAATCACACAGAATCTAAGTGCCCTAAATGAGCCAGTAAACAAACAACAAAAGAATGGATTTTTTTTTAAAAAAAGAAGAAAGCAAAAATAAAACATAATCTATCAATTCATCGTAAGAGACACACTTTAGACACAAAGATATAAATAAATAAATGAACACTTACAGGATGAGAAAAAGATTCATAACACAAACAATAACCAAAAAAGAGCAGGAGTGACAATTCTAGTCTTTGACAAAATTAACTTTAAAGCAAATATATTGTAAAAGACAAGGCAGGACAGTATATAATAATTAAAGGGTTGATTCACCAAGAAGACAAAACCATTATAAAAATATACACATCAAGACACCACTCCAAAATACATAAAACAAATTCTGACGATGATGAAAATAGAAACAGACACTTCCATAATACTAGGAAACTTTAACACACCACTCTTGCTGAAGAACAGAACAACTAGAAAGTAGCTCAACAAACACAGAAGATTTAAATAATACTACGATCAGACGACTTGACCTCATAGACATATACAGAAGACACTACCCAATAGTGGCAACGTACACTATCTTCTTTAATGCACATAGATCATTCTGCAGAAGATACCATATTTTAGGCCACAAAGCACCTCAACAAGTTTAAAAAAAAAATCTTTGAAAAGACACAAATCATTTTCTCTAATGACAATCCTATAAAAGTCAAAATCAATGGCAGGACAAGGAAAAACAATTTAATAAATGGAAATTAAATACTACCCCAGTTAAAAACTAGTGGATAATAGAAGAAAGCAAAGATGAAACTTTCAAAAATCCCAGAATCAAATGTGAACAAAAACACAACAAACCTTTGGAATACACACATACACAAAAAAAACCAGTTATCATTAGTCAATTTATAGCAATAATTGGACACATCCTAAAAGAAGAATGGAAAGTTAATCAAAATAATAACCCTGCAACTAGAACAATCAGAAAAACAGTAGAAGTACAGAATTGTCAGAAGAAATGAAATAATAAAAACTAAAGCAGAAATAAATAAAAAAGAAAACAAGGAAAACAACAGAAAGCATCAATAAAACTTAAAGATACTTTTAGTTTTTTAAAAATTTAAAAAATAAAATTGAAAAACCACTGTCCAAATCGACAAAAGAAAAGCAAGAGAAGATGCAAATAACAAGAAGAAATGAAATGGGTTGAGCTACAATGGAACTAACTGAAATAAAAAGGATCATAACAGGATACTTTGAAATATTGTACTCTAACAAATTCAACAGCTTAGAGGAAATGGACGAATTTCTAGACACACAGCACCTACAACTGAGGTAGAAAAATTGAACAAATCTCTAAAAAAATAAGAAACTGAAGGGCTCATAAAAAGCATCCAGAAGAAAAAGCTCTACTCCAGACAGCTTCACAACATAATTCTACCAAACATTCAGGGAAGAGTTGATACCAATGTGCTTAAACTATTTCAGAAAACACAAAAGGAAGGAATACTTTAGTGGCACAACACTAATACAAAAACCAACCACTATAAAAGAAAACTTCAGACCATTATTCTTCATGATTATAGATGCAAAACTTCTCAACAAAGTCCTAGCCAATAGAATACACCTGCATATCAAAAACCAATACATTATAAGAAAGCAGGATTTATATGAGGTGTTCAAGTTTGGTTCAACATTAGAAAATCAATCAGTGTAACCCATTGTGCAAGTAAAACAAAGGGATAGGATTCCATGATCCTATCAGTCAAGGCATACAGAGGTAGTTGATAAATTCCAACACTCATTTTTGATAAAAACTCTCCACAAAGTAGGAATAGAAGGAAAATTCCTGAACATAATAAAAAGGACTTTATACAGAACCAACAGTCAACATATACTTGACAAACAGGAATCTAAAAGAATCTGCCCTCCCCGACCCAGAGAATGAGAACCAGCCAAAGTGTCCTTTGTCACCACTGTCATTTAACATTGTACTGGAAGTTCTATTGAGAGCAATAAGCAAGAAAAGAAAATAAAAAGACACCCACATTGGTAAGAAAGAAGTGAAAACTGTCTCTATTTACATACGATGTGATTCTGTAACAGAAAATCCTAGTTAGTTCACAAGAAAGCTGTCAGAACTTATGGAAGCATTCAGCAAAGCAACAGGGTATAAGATTAATGTCCAAAAATCAGTTGGGATTTCTCTACATCAACAAAGAGAACTGTGAGAAGAAAATCAGGAAAATGATAGCATGTACAATAGTTTCCAAGAAGATAAAACGCTTAGGAATAATTCTAACCAGAGACACAAAGACTTACACAAGTACAACTACAAAATACTACTGCAAGACACCGAAAGAGATTTACATTAAATGGGAAAACATACAATGCACTTGGATAGGAAGACTTAACGCTGAAAATGTCAATACTACTGAAAGTGATAAATAGATATAACGTAACTCTGATCCAAATCCCAACAGCACCTTTTGCCAAAATGGAAAAGCTAGTTACTAATTTACATAGAAGGGAAAAGAGGCAGATAAATAGGGCTTTACTTAAAAAAACAACGAAGTAGGAGGCATCACACTACCTGATCCGAGAACCTACTATACAGCCACCATAGTCAAACAATTTGGTACAGGTATAATCACAGACACAGACCAAATAAACAAAATTGAGAACTCAGATGTAAATCCATCTGCCCATGGAAAGCTGATCATATGCAAATGACCAAAGATTATTGAATGAGAATGAGATAGTTTCTTCAACAAATGTTGCTGGCAAAACTGGTTATGTATCTGTAGACAGATGAAATACAATTCATAACTCACACTATACACACAAACTAACACAAAATGGATAAGAGACCTAAATGTAAACCTAAAACACTAGAGAGTATGGAGGAAAAATAAGTGACAATGCCAGGGGCCGTAATAGATGACATAAATAGCTTACTCAGCGTAACTAAAAATGTACACACAGAAGAAAATGAAGTTGATAAATGAGACTCCCCCTAAAAATTAAACACTGTGTTTAACACTTACCTGAAACAGTAAAAAGAGAACTTGCAGTTTGGGAAAAAAAAAGAAGAAAGGCTACAATGCATCTGAAAAGAATCTAGTTTCTAAAATTTATAGAATAACACTGATAAACAATCCAATTAAAAAATGGTCAAATGATATGAACAGACAGTTGATCAAAGAAGACACTTGAACTGTTAAGAAATAAAATATATGAATAAGTGCTTCCAATTATTATCAATTAGAGAGATACAAGTCAAAACTATGAGACACTACCTCACTCCAACATAACTAGCACTAATAAAAAGAATGGAAAATTTAAATGCTGGCAAGGATAGAGAGAGACAGGAACTCTTGTTCACTGCTGGTGGGAGTGTAAAATTGTAATAACTACTTATGGATAATCACATGGCACTTTCTCAAAAAGCTAGAAACAGAAATATCATATGATCTAACAATCTCATTCCTAAGCATATACCCTAATGAATTAAGAGCCATGGCACAAAAAGAGAAATGCACACCCCCATTCATTGTATTCTTATTAACACTGCAGTCCAAGTGGACATCAACAGATAAATTGATTGACTAACATTGTGGTACATACACATGATAGAATACTGCGAAGTGATAAAGAATAAGGATGAATCTGTGGGCCATTCAGTATCACATATGAATTTGGAGGTCATTATGCTGAGTGAACTAAATCAATCATAAAAAGACAAATATTGTATAAGACCTCTTTTATAAAGGTTTACACAAAGGGAAAAAATTAAAAAGATTCTGATGGTCACCTAGGATGGGAGAGGGAGATAGGGAAAATTACCAAAGAGACAGCAGCCGTGAGTTAATACAGATAAAGGGAAAGGCAATGCTCGGTATGAAAGAAGTCTTCACAAGGCAAGAGAGGACACTGAGAGGAAGGCAGGAATAAAGGATGACTATGGCAACTCCCTGGTTATGCAGTGGCTGAGGTTTTGGCTGCTAATCCAAAGGTCAGCAGATCAAAACCACCAGTTACTCCTTGGAAGCTTTAAGGGGCAGTTCCACCCTGTCTTACGGAATCTCTGTCAGTCAAAATGAACTCAACGGCAACGGATTGTGTATGGTGACTACTATAGCATAGACAATTCTGTGATAGTAGATTCAACATACCATAATCTCCAAGTGCATACGTAGATAGACTGATATTTCAAAAGGTGAGGGCAGGAGTAATACCGCACACTCACTGGCAGATACTGGTTCTGAGGTAGAAATTTCTAAATATATTACTGCAGGTGCTCCTCATATATTAGCACAGACAATACAGCATACAAGTGGCATAATCAGGGAAACCTCTCAGACGTAATTAAACACTTTATGAGATGAAGTTACCAGGTTTGAAGTCAAAGAACCATAGACCTTAGGAAGATTTATGTCAATTGGCACAACTTAGTTCAGAAAGACAGTGTTTACATCCTACTTTGGTAAGTGGTATCTGGAGTCTTAAAAGTTTGAAGCAGCCATGTTACTTATAACTTTTGGTCTCTTCTAGTGCACAATGGAAACCCTGGTGGCATAGTGTGTTAAATGCTACCTCTCCTAACCAAAAAGTCGGCAGTTCAAATTTTCCAGGTGTTCTGAGAAACTCTACTAGGCAGTTTTACTCTGACCTTCAGGGTTGGTATGAGTTGTACCAGACTCAACAGCAGTGGGTTTGGTTTGGTTTTTGCTAGTCCACAGCAAATGATGGAGGTGGGATACTAAAGACTAAAGAGAGCAGTTAGTCCAGAGGACTAAAGATCATATTAACCACAGCCCATACAACCCAGAGATCAAAAGAAGAAGATATTGCCTGACTTCTCTGACTGGGATTACAACAGTGGGTCGTGGGCAGAACAGGAGACAAATGTAGAACTAATGATCAAATTCATAAATAAGACCAGAATTACTGGTCTGACGGAGATTGGAGGAACCCTGGAGACTGTGGCACCCTTCTAAATCAGCATTGAAGCCATTTTCAAATTTCAGCTTTCAGCCAAATATTAGGCAGACCTGTAAGACAATCAATAACACATGTAACGAATGTGCTATTTAATTATTGAGTATACAAGATCAAATAGGCAACACTACACCGGGAACAAAGATAAAGTGATAGCAGGGGATGGAGAAACGGAACAAATGAACAAAGTGAACCTGGGGTGGAGAGGAAAAAGTACAGAGTGCATTGCTAAGATTGCAGCCAATCCCATGAAAAGAATGTGTGTATAAATTTTTGAATGAGAAACCAATTTTCTCTGTAAACTTTGACCTAAATCACAATTAAAAAAAAGAAAATTATTCCCTTATAGTAAGGGAATCTGTGATCATATCATGACAATTATAATACCATCACATTAAAAGAGGGATATGCTACAATAGTTATAGTTGTTTTAGATGCAGAGGAAGTTTCAGAGTTATGAAGTAGTTAAAATTGGGTTTAATCTTAGTATGTTAAGGGGGATAATACATGTATCCATAAAGCAGATTAACAATGCATAGTATCAAAATAAGAAATGCAATACATGAGTCTCAGTGAACACAAAACCAACACTGAAACAATCCATAAAGAAGAATGCCCCAGAACAGAACATTAAGAGCAATATAGAAAACACCAACACAAAAGTAACTACATCAAAATTACAGCACTAAACACAAACCTATCAATAATTACACTGAATGTAAACGGACTGAACACTCCAGTAAAGAGACAGTGAGTGACATCTGGAACAGAAGACACAACCCATCTATATGTTGCTTACAAGAAACACACATTAGACTCAAAGATATGAACAAACTGAAAATTACTGGATGGAATAATATATATCAAGCTAACAACATACAAAGAAGAGGAGGTATGGCAATACTAATCTCACATAAAACAGATTTTTTTTTAATTTTTATTTAACATGACTGAGTGAAAATGTACATTCATGTATAAATTTACATGCCCACCTATATGCAGCTTCCACTGCTCTCCCTGTCCGGTGACTGCACACTATTTCTCTCTGCTCCATACATGTCTCATCCTCCCAACAGCCTCCTTTCCCCTCCTCTCCAACCACTCTCCTTCCTCCAGCCAGAAGTCAGCAGGATGATATCCTACAGATGTATAGAACCATAAAATGCTTCCAATATATGGTCACTCTGCATTGCCAAGTCCAATCCATTCCTGTCCAAAGAGTGAACCTTTGTTATAATTTATAGGAAAGGGCAGCATCAGGACCAGGGGTCATGCTCTCAGGGGAACCCCAAAACCACTGGACCATCAACTGAGGTCTTTTGGTAGAGATCTCAGGATGCACCCCTTTTTATTCTGTGTTGCCAGTGAGACTCCTCTCTGTGAGCTCCATTGTGGCCATCACTGGTGGTGGTTGGGCACCATCCAGTTCTTCCGGTCCCAAGTCGATGTAGGCACCCACTCTTGTGGGTCTCTCTGTCTTCTAGGTTGTCTTTACCGCATGTCATTTTGGTTCTCGGTGAGCATCCATTCCTGCTGAGTTGGGATCATTTGCTGTGTCCTCGGATGGCAGCTTGGCAGCTTTTAAGATCCCAGACGCCACTCACCAATGTGGGGTGCAGAGAGCTCTCTTAGCAAAACACTAGTTGTGCCAATTGGCCTGGAATTCGCCTAAGAGCATGGTCCCCTGCCCCCCGCCCCACCTACTCTATCCTTGCAGTATTGAGTTAAGATGGAAGGAGTACTCAAGTTAAAAACAGATTTTAATGTAAAATCCACTATTGTTGTCAAGGATGGTCACTATTTATTGCTGAAAGTTTCAATACTGAAGCAGGACTTAACAGTATTAAATATTTATGCATCCAACACCAGAGCACCTAAATACATTGAACAAATACTGACAACACTGAAAAATGAGATAGATCAGTTCACAATAAAGGGTAGAGACTTCAACACTCCCCTTTCAGTTATGGGTAGGTCATCCAAAAAAAAAATTCAGTAAAGATGTGGAAGATCTTATTGCAACAATCAACCAATTTGACCTTATCTACATATGCAGATCTTTTCATCCATCAACAGATAAATACACCTTCTTCTCCAATGCAAATGAAACATTCTCCAGAATAGATCATGTGTTAGGTCATAAAGCAATTCTCTATAAAATCCAAACCATTGATTTACTGCAAAGTATCTTCTCCGACCATAGATCTACAAAAGTTGAAATCAATAACAGAAAATTCGTAGGTAGAAAGTCAAACTTGTGGAAACGGAACAACATTTTGCTCATAAAGCCTTGGGTTATAGAATAAATTAAAGACAAAACAAAGAAATTTATGGATTCAAATGAGAAGGAAATTACATCTTAACAGTATTTATGGGATACAGCAAAAGCAGTGCTTACAGGTCTGCTCACCTCTATAAATGCACACTTCTGGAAAGAGGAAAGGGCCCAAATTAAAGAATTAATCTTACAGGTTGAACAAGTAGAAAGAGAGCAACAGAGGAACCTCTCAGTCACCAAAAGGAAACAGATTTTAAGGATTAGAGCAGAACTAAATGAATTAGAGAATAGAAAAATAATAGAAAAAATTAACAAAACCAAAAACTGGTTCTTCGAAAAGATCAACAAAATTGATAAACCATTGGCTATACTTACAAAAGAAAAACAGCAGAAGATACAAATAATCCGATTAAGAAATGAGATGGGAGATGTTACAAAAGACCCAACTGAAATAAAAAATGTCATAACAGAATACTATGAAAGGCTGTACTCTAACAGGTTTGAAAACCTAGGGGAAATGGATGTTTCTAGATTCCTGTGGCTCACCAAGATTATCACAAGGAAAAGTAGATCAACTTAATGAACTATCACAAAGGAAGAGATTGAAAAAGTCAACAAAAATCTACCAACAAAAAAAAGTTCTGGCCTAGACGGCTTCACTGGAGAACTCTATCAAACTTTTAGAGAAGAGTTAACTCCAATACTATTGAGGGTATTTCACACCACAGAAATGGATGGAACACTCCCAAATTCATTCCATGAAACCAGCATAACCCTGATACCAAAACCAAGGAAGGATCCCACAAAAAAAAAGAAAATTACAGGCCAAATTCATTCATGAACCTAGATGCAAAAGTCTTCATCAAAATTCTAGCCAATAGATTTCAACAGCATAAAAAAAAAAGTCATTCATCGTGATCAAGTTAATTTCATTCCAGGGATGCAAGGCTGCTTCAACATCAGAAAAACAATTAATGTAATCAACCACATTAATAACATGAAAGATAAGAATCACCTGATTTTGTCAATTGATGTAGAAACGGCATTTGACAAAGTTCAACACTCATTCATGCTTAAAAGTCTCAGAAAAATAGGAATAGAGGGGAAATTCCTCAATCTAATCAGTAGCATCTATGTAAAGCCAACTGCCTTCATCATCCTAAATAGTGAAAGACTGAAAGAATTCCCTTTAAGAACGGGAATCAGACAAGGATGCCCATTCTCACTGCTTCTGGTCAACATTGTGCTAGAAGTTCTAGCCAGAGCAGTTAGACAAGACAAAGAAATAAAGGGCATCAGTATTGGCAATAAAGAAGTAAAGATCTCCCTCTTTGCAGATGATATGATTGTTTATACAGAGAATCCAAAGGAATCCATAAGTAAGCTACTGGAACTAATAGAGGAGTTCAGCAAAGTATTGGTATACAAGATACACATAAGTAAATCAGTAGGATTACTTTATACCAACAATGAGATTATTAAAGAAGAAATCACCAAATCAATTCCATTTACTATAGTCACCAAGAAGATAAAATACCTAGGAATAAATGTAACTAGAGAAATAAGAGATCTTTACAAGGAGAACTACTGGGCCTTACTACAAGAAACTGGGAGAGACTTACATAAATGGAGTAATCTGCCCTGCTCATGGATAGGAAGACTCAATATTGTGAAAAATGTCTATTTTACCCCAAGCAATCTACTTATATAATACAATCCCAATACAAATACCAGTGACATTGTTTAAAGAGATGGAGAAACAAATCAACTTTGTTTGGAAAGGGTAGAAGCCCCAGATAAGGAAAGCACTACTGAAGAAGAAGAACATACTGGGAGGCCTCTCACTACCTGACTTTAGAACGTATTACACTGCCACAATTGTCAAAACAGCCTGGTACTGGTACAAAAACAGACATATAGAATAATGGAACAGAGTAGAACCCCAGAGATGCCACCATCCCCCATGAACAGCTGATATTCGACAAAGCCCTAAGATTTTAAACTGGAGTAAGATCAGTCTCTTTAACAAATGGTGCTGGCAAAATTGGATATCCATCTGCAAAAAATTGAAATAAGACCCATATCTCACACCTTATTCAAAAATCAACTCAAATTGGATAAAAGACCTAAATGTAAAATCTAAAATGATAAAGCTCATCCAAGATGAAATACAGTCAACAATGGAAGTTTTAATACAAAATATAGACAGACTTCAAAATCTGACAAACAAAACACATTCATCAGAAGAGAAAATAGGTAAATGGAAATTATTAAGAATCTAACACTTCTGCTCATCCAAAGATCTCATCAAAAGAATGAAAAGATCACCTACAGAATGGCAAATAATATTTGGCAACTCTATGTCAGACTGATGTCTGATCTCCGTAATCTATTGGGTACTACAAAATATCAACAAGAAAAGGATAAATGCTCCAATTAAGAGGTGGGCAAAGGAGATGGACAGATATTTCTCTAAAGAGGATATACCGGCAGCTGAATGACACATGCAGAAATGCACACAATCATTAGCTATTAAAGAAATTCAAATCAAAACTACAATGAGATATCATCTCACCCCAATAAGGTTGGCCATGATCCAAAAAACACAAAATAACAACTGCTGGAGAGGCTGTGGAGAATTTGGAACTCTCCTACACTGCTGGTGGGATTGCAAAATAGTACAACCTCTTTGGAAAATAGTTTGGTGCTTCCTTAAAAAGCTGAAGATAGATATACCATTTGATCCTGTAGTTCCACTGCTTGGAATTTGTCCTTCAGAAACAAAGGTTGTCACACGAACAGACATATGTACTCAAATGTTTGTTGCAGCACAGTCCACAATAGCAAAAAGCCTGAATCAGCCCCGATGTTCATCAACAGACGAATGGATTAGCAAACTATGGTACATATACTCAATGGAACACCACGCTACGATAAAAAAACGAGAAATTTAGAAAACATTTCATACCAAGGTCTTATTTGAAAGAGATCATGCTGAGTGAAATCAGTCAGTGTCAAAAGAACAAATTTTGTATGGGACCCCTGTTATAAAGACTTAACAAGAGAACTATACTATCCATAGCAGAAAATGACTGTGTTGGCCACATGGGTGGGTGGGGGCTGAGGGTTTATCATAGATGTGTTAATTGATAGATGTTAGAAATTTTATTCTTTTATTGCAATTAATAAAAAATAAAATAAATTAAGACAATGAATAAAAGAGTTATCAAACGATCTTACTTTGTAACACTAGAGACTGCTATATAAAACAGAAGCTACAGGTGTTAATAAATGATAAAACAGAATGATTGAAGGAAGGCAGAATAAAGAAATGCCTCTGGAGTAGGGAGTATTTTGTTTTCATGTTTACTTGTTCTGCTCTGTTTGCCTGGAACCCACTGGAGTAATCTATTCATCAGAATTAAGCATTCATTAGTCCCTTAAAAGCAGGTGTTTTGTTTTCCCAGCTCTGAAAATGGCAATTCTAAAAAGGCTTTACAGAAAAAGTGAAGCTGTCTTTGGGGAGTATTTATTTTTCAAATGTTTAATTAGTTTTCAAGACTCTTACTGATTTTTACCAACATAGAGCTGTTGACCAGGAGTTGTGTTTGGTTCTGAAAACTACTTTCAACATTTTTTTAAGGCTTGCTCAGAAAACATACTAGAATAATTTTAAAATTATGACCTAATTACTACAGTTTCCTTTGGGAATTTTTGGTGTAACATTTGTCTAGAGATAGATGCTGTTAATATGTCTATAATAAGAACATCAGTAGAATTTTATTTATAATTAGTTACAAGAATGATGAGCTTAAACTGTAATCATTTTCAAAAGTAACAAACACAAAGAGACTTTAGAGTTTTTTATTATTTTTTAACGGACTGAACATGTTCTCCCTTTTAATTCTCATTTTCCTTCAAATTTTATTGACTAGTAGCCAGTAAATTCTTTGACTCTATCGTTTCTTCCTTTTGCTTTAGCTATCTGACATTTAAGAGCAAGTTTTAGAGTCTCTTCTGACATCCTGTTTGATCTTTTCATTCTTTTCTATCTTTTTAATGAGTTTTTTCTTTCTTCATGTATGATGTCATTAATGTGGACAACTTGTCTAGTCTTCAGTCATTAAAGTTCAATGTATCGAATCTGTTTCTGAGCCAAGCCAGCCAAGTGCCGTCGAGTTAGGTCTGACTGTTTTTGAGATGGTCTCTAAATTCAGATAGGATATGCTTAGTTCATGCTTTGGCTGTCATGGGTTTAGTCTAATTTTCCTCAGATTCAATTTGAATGAACAATCGATGATCTCTTTTACAGTCTTCCATTGTTCTGATTATGATACTGATTTTTCCCATTGTTTCTTTCTACAGGTGAAGTTTGTTTCCTGTGTATTCCATCTGGTGAAGTGTACATGTATATACACTGTTTAAGTTTACTGAAAAACATATTTGCAATGAAGAAGTCATTGAAATTGTAAAATTTTATCAGAAAATCTCCAGCATCATTTCTACCACCGAGGTCATATCTTCCAGCTACAGAGACTTCCTCTTTATTTCTACCTTTTCCACTCCAGTAACCAGTAATTATCGGTGCATCCTGATCGCATGTTTGATCAATATCAGGCTGCAGAAATCAATATATCTTTAATTTCTTCTTCTTTGGCCTTAGTGGTCACTGAATCTTCCTTGTAGACCTATGAATACTACGCTATCACTGATAGCATTGTACTTCAGGACAGAATTTGAAATATTATTCCTCAGAATGAATGTAATATCATTATTTGATTTGTCACTTCTGGCATAAAGAGTAAAAAGAAAGAAATGATGCAGTCAAGTAGCTAAATAGAAGATTTCAAAGGGCTTCTCAAGAATGCTTCTCAAAGTAAAGCATTATAATGAAGTGTGCAAAGACCTGGGGTTAGAAAACCAAAAAGGAAGAATGAGCTCAGAATTTCTCAAGCTGAAATAAGAGAAGAAAAAAGAGTTCCACAAGGAAAATACTGAATGGCCTATGAAGCATCAAAATAAGATGGTAACAATGAACACACAGAGTTACTATACTGAAAATAATTGGTAGACTTGTGAACATTACAGGAGGTAGTACATGATCAGGTACCCAATAGTACTAAGGAAAAAGTCTAAGATGCCCTAAGTCATTGGTGGGAAAAAAAAAAAAAAAGCCTCTAGGAACTGAAGAAATGGCAAATGAGATGTTTCAGCAAATGGGTGCAGTGCTGAACTGCTCACTCTTCAATGTCAAGATATTTGTAAGAGAGTTACCTGGCTAACTGAATGGAAGAGACCCATATTTATGACTATTCCCTAGAAAGGTGATCAAACAAAATGCGGAGATTATCAAACAATATCATTAATATCACATATAAGTAAAATTTTGCTGAAAATCATTCAAAAGCCAGAAATTCAAGGCAAAGCAAAGATGACTGAGTAGCTGGATGATTTCATGAACCCTCTAACAGCAAAGACCCAAAAGAACAAACAAATCTAATATATACAACATCCTAAGAGCCCTGAACACAAAAAGGACACCTGAGAAACTGGAGTGAGTGATGGGAAAGGAAGAGTAGTGCCAGAAATACACTGGATTCCAAGACTTCATCTACTAGAAAATAGATGCAGCCATAGTGGTGAGCAAAGTGGTGGATCTTTCTCTGCAGGAGAAATTGCCTGTAGTGTCCATTTGTATCACCAGAACTAGTAGGAAACAGCACCAGAGAGACAAAGCCAAATCTTTGTGTGTAACCTACCAGGCATAGATCTGTTTCTTTCCCTCAAGATAGGCCTATCTCCTTCCTCCCAAAGCTTCCCTCTCCATTCTTGGTATTGCTCCCAGAGCTAGAGTCCTATGCCATTAGCTGAGCAGAAATAGGACACCTTAAGCCTGCTCTGAGCCACTCTGTAGGACTCAGAGGTGAACAATTTAACAAACTGGGGGGAGTGGGAAGAAAGAATTCTGCTGGTTCCCATAAGCTGGAAAATCAGGGTGTCTTAACTGGCACTGCTTTAACAGAGATATCATAAGAGGATGGCTTTTCAAAGAGAAACTATTTTGTCACAGTCCAGTAGGCTAAAAGTCCAAAGTCAGGGTGTCAGCCCCAGGGAAAGACCTTCTTTTCTGGCACTGGAGGAAGGCCCTTGTAGTCAAATTTCCCCTAGATTGGAAGTTTCTGAGGCTCAGGAATCCTGGTCATTTCCAAGGGACATGCTCAGCTGCTGAGACAGTTTCTTCACCAAAACGTATGAGGTCCACACTTCTCTCTGCTAGCTTCTTTCTTTTTTGTCTTAAGAAATTATCTCAAGGTAGAAAAGTCTTACACATTGAGTCCTGCCCTACCGATACAACTGCCAATTCTTCCTCATTAAAGTCAAAGTGTTAGGATTTACAACAAGGAGAAATATCCTGGCCTAGCTAAACTTCAATGTAGATTTTTGAGGGAACACAATTCAATCCATGACACAGGACAGAAACTGTTTCTTCAACTAGATTCAAATATAAGGGGACAGATCATCTTCACGGACATTCAGGGACAACTGTTAGGTCTCTGTCTTTCTCTGTGCCTGCAGCCAGCAACCAGCGCCTATACCAATCACTCTTCCCCATCTAGGACAGTAGGCAAGAGTCTGCACCACATGCTTGGTACTGACTACCTGGGCACCTTGTCTGAACTCACATAAGAAAAGCAAACAGATTCTCGGGCTCCCACATCTAGTAATAAGTCTAATCACCTAGTGGCAGGATATTAGAACTTGAAAGACAACAATAACCACAACAATCACATACGACCAGTCTATCTGGACATTTCAAAACATGAAGCTAGAACATGGTAGGCAAACAAAATAAGTAAATGCAGTTTACTGAGAATGCAGTCAACTTCCAGGCACTTAATAAAGCAGACCATGGTTTCTTCAAAAAGCTCGCAAAACAAAGAACAAACTTTCCCAGAGGAAGAGAACATCCTGGAATTATCAGTGATACATACAAAGAATTAATATTTATTAATTTTCTGAATTTCTAATTCTTGCCTCTACATGATTTCTTGCACCTTATTCAATTTTCCATTATGCTATGCTGAATTTTGCCTCACCTTCTTTATCGGTACATTTAGTCTGTTTACATTCCAGAAAGAGTTCCAAAATTCCTTTGAAGGGTAGACTAGGCACTGGTGTGCCAAGCATATTTGAACTGCTGACTTTTCGGTTAGTAGCCACGGAACTTAATCAGTGTACAACCAGGGTTTCCTGGAAAGCAATAGTCAATATCAAACCACACAAACAGGTAGACCATGATGGCTTCATCAAGCTCCTAAAAACAAAGAATGAAGATATCTTCCAAATGAAGAGAACTTCTTGGAATTACTGGATGCAGGTTACAAAACTCTTCAGAAGATAAGGAAAGAAATGACACAAAATATACAACAAGCAAAAAAGACATAGATATAGCAATTTTGAAACTTAAGAAGTTTAGAACAAAGTATAAAGACAAGTTGAAGTCTACAACTGCAGCGAACAAAAATTCAGACGATTAACAGCAAAATTTCAGAATTAGACAACTCAATAGAAAATCAAAGGAGTATAACTGAAGCAATGTAAATTAGAATTAGTAAAACTGAAGAAAAAGCACTCAAAACCAATGTATTTGATAAAAAATAGATAAAAGTATTTTAAGAAATGAAGAAACATTAAGACTCTATTAAACTAACACTGGGAGTTTATCAAGAAGAATAAGCTATGAATGACTAGACTATCAGAATGGGAGAAATAACAGAAAATACAGAGAGAATTACTAAAGATTTTTGCAGAAAACTTCCCTAAAATTGTGAAACATGAAAAGACATCTATCCAAGATGCTTATCAAACTCCACACAAAGTACATCCCAATACAAAGTCACCAAGACATATTATACTTAATTTACCTAAAATAAAGATAAGCCAGCCAAGTGAGTTGGATCCGACTCATGGTGACCCTAGGAATGCTTTTAAAGCTGGCCAGGATTAAACAAGAAAAAATAATCTATAAAGGAGAGTCAATAAGACTAAGCATGGACTACAGCAGAAATCATGCAAGCAAGAAGGCAGTGGGATGACATACAAGGTCCAACAATTAAGTTTGTAAACTTAATTGTTCTAAGTGTTACGTGTATCATTGCTAAATATCACTACTGTTGTCTTCGAAGTACTACCCTTGGGAAGCTATGCACTGATTCCGGCACCTAGACCACCCTTCAAAACAATTTTGGAATTCTTTCTGGAATGGCCATTGCACTCCACTGGCACAGTGGCAAGTTCATGAACTTAATTTTATAGTTGTCTGTGAGGGAGTTTTCAGTCAGTAAACAAACAACCATATTGAAACACCCTTCCTTCTCACCTGATCTGGCCCCCAGTGAACTTCTTCTTTACCTGAAAGGAAAGGAAATATTGAAAGCAAGACATTTTTATGAAATTCAGGACATCAAAGGTCATACAACAACAGCTCTGATGGCCATTCCAGAAAAAGAGTTCCAAAGTTGCCTTGAAGGGTAGACTAGGCACAGTCTTCAGTGCATAGCTTCCTAAGGGGAAGTCCTGTGAAGGTCCTGTGAAGGTGACCATAGTGATATTCAGCAATGAGGTATGTAGTACTTTCCTAGGATGAATTTGTGAACTTAATTGCCAATCGTCATATATAAAGCCTTGAAGGAAAAAAAATTGACAGGCAAAAATTATATATCCAGCAAAACTGTCTTTCAAATATGAAGTTAAAATTAACATATTTCTAGATAAAAAGTTTAGAGAGTTTGCAGAAACCAAATCAAAATTACAATAGAAAAAGGTGTCTTTCTCTTAAAAAATTAATAACATCAGATAATAACTCATAACTATAATGGAGGACAGAGCAGACAAACATCACCCCAGATAGGGAAATCATGAAAATAAGTCAAAGTTAAAATACAGAAAATAGAGAAAAATAGATGTCGTTAAGTAAAACATGACAAGAATTATATAAAAAAAAGGACTGAAAAAATTGTCATTGCTCTTTCATGCAGACAGAAAGTCACCAATATAAAGAAATAAAATACTGGTTTAAACTTAGAAAAATTGGGGCAAATATTAAGGTACTAAAAATGGAATTAACAATTGTATACACCAAAATCAATAAATGGGAACTCAGCAAATAAAAATCATTAATGAAAAAGATAAAAGAAGACAAAGAAAAATGACTCAGCATAAAAATTAAGAGGAAGAAAGAAATTATCGGCAGAGTGAAGAAAAAAAGGCATCAAAATAATAGCGCTGCTTACACACCTGTCAATAATTACACTGAATGCAGTGGGGGCAGGGTCAATATGGTGGGTTAGACACACGTCTCCTCGATTTGCCACGAGAACTAAGGCCTGGAATGACAGTTGAATGTAACACTGTGGACATCCTGGGAACCTTGAGTCTGGAGTAGGGTTGTCAGATTGGAATAGGTGCCAGTAAGGGGGAAACTCTCTCAAAGCTAAAGTAGCAGCATGCTGAGTCCCACTTCTGCTGACTTATCATTTGGGAGGACTGCAGGTACTGACACCCTCTTTATTATCCTGGAGACAGATACTGGTCACAAGACAGCAAATATACTAAACTGCAATAGTTAAGAAAAAAATGCATAGTGCAACAGAGAGACTGTGCTTGGAACAGCCACATAGTGAAAGCCCAGCTGCTGACTGAGGGCACCAGTGCCCCTCCCCCCTCTATTTTCTGGGCTGCAACACAGATTACGCTATTTCATGACAGGAAGGGCAGCTCAGGTGGGACACAGTCACGGTTAGCTGGGAGGTAAAATCAGCCACCTAAAGGTACTTAGTTTGGAAAGGGAAGAAACCCTGGATAAGTAAAGCACTACTGAAGAAGAGGAACACAGTGGGATGCCTCACACTACTGGTCCTTGAAACCTATTATGCTAACATAGTACTCAAAACAGCCTGGTATTTGTACATAGAGAGAATTATAGACCAATGGGACAGAGTTGAGACCCCAAAGATGCCGCCATCCCTTTATGAACAGATGATGACAAACATCCTGAGATTGTGATCTGGGGTAAAAATGGTCTCTTTTAACAAATGGCATTGGAAAAACTGGATATCTATCTACAAAAACTGAAACAAGACTCATATGTCACATGTTACACTAAAGCTAACTCAAAATGGACCAAAGACCTAAACTTCAAACCTAAAACAATAAAGATCACACAACAAAAGTAGGGTCAACAATGGAATTTCTAACACATGGCTTAGACAGACTTCAAAATTTAACAAAGCACAATCAGCAAAAGAAAAAAATAGATAAATGGGAACCACTAAAATTCAAATGCTTTTGCTCATCCAAAGACTTTATCAAAAGAGTTAAAAGGCCCCCTACAGAATGGGAAAAAAATATTTGGAAACTACACGTCAGACTGAAGTCTGATCTCCCTAATCTACAGGTACTGCAAAATATCAACAAAAGAAAGGTAAATAACCCAACTAAGCAATAGGAAAAGGAGATAGATAGACACGTCACCAAAGAGGACATCCAGGCAGCCAGAAGACAAATGAAGAAATGCTCGCTATCATCAGCTATTACAGAAATCCAAATCAAAACTACAATGAGATATCATCTCACCCCAGCAAGGTTGGCCATGATCCAAGAAAACAGAAAACATCAAATGCTGGAGAGGCTGTGGGGAGATTGGAACTCTCCTACACTGCAGGTGGGATTGCAAAATGGTACAATCTCTTTGGAAAGAAATTTGTCTCTTCCTTAAAGAGTGGGAAATGGATATACCATTTGGTTCAGTAATCCCACTGCTTGGAATTTATCCAACAGAAACGAAGGCTGTCACATGAACAGAGACGTGTACATGAATGTTTATTAAGGCACAGCCCACAATAGCAAAAAGGTGGAATAAACCTAGACGTCCATCAACAGATGAATGGATAAGCAAACTACGGTACATATACTCAACAGAAAATTATGCAATGATAAAGAACAATGATGATTTTAGGAAGCATCTCATAATCTGTTTTCAATTGGAAAATATTATCCTGAGTGAAATCAGTCAGTGGTAAAAGGGCAAATATTGTATGAGGCACCTGCTATAAGGACTTAAATATACACTTATGTACAGAAGAAAAGACTAAGACAGCTACAAGGGTGGGAGGAAGAGTGTTGGTCACAGATTAGATAGCTGATAGAAATTTGGTTAGGTAAAAGCAGTGACAGCACACAGTAGAAAGTGGATCAACTTAACTGGACTTCACCATAAACTGTACGCTCTTCTAATCTCAACCCAATATTGCAAGGGTAGAGAAGCAGGGGCGGAGTCTGGGAACCATGCTCTCAAGGGACATGGAGACCAATTGGCATAACTAGCCTATTCCTAAGAGAGTCTTCTACACCCCTTATTGGTGAGTGGTGCCTGGGGTCTTTAAATCTTGGAAGCAGCTGCTTAGGTACAACTAATGGTCCTAGCTCATCCGGAATAGATGATGAGCAAGAACAAGAAAGACATGAGGAAAAAGGAGCTCAGGAGATAGAAAGACCCATGTGAATGAGAGACTGTATCAATTTGTGACCAGAAGAATCAGATAGTACCCGGCTACCACCAAAGACAGCTGTGATGGGGCACACAATGTTTAGTTTCTGTGGCAATACAAGAAAAAGAGGGTTGCAGCTCAATAACTACTAAAAGATCACAGTTGATTGTCCAATGGCTTGCAGGGTCCCCTGAGACCATGGCCCCTAGATCTGCTGCTGCCCCTGACTAGAAAACACTACTGAGGTCAGTTCCACAGACAAAAATGAACTGGAGTTGGGGACACAGTGTGGCCATACGGTATGTGTACTTTATGGTTCTATGCATTTATAACATGCTGTCCTATTGGTCTCTTTCTAGATAGTGTAGAAGAGGGTAGAGAGGAGAGTACAGGAGCTTGTTAAGAGAACACGGCAAGTATATTATGAAAAGTAGGAGTGTGCTGTCATCAGGCAATGAGAGCAGAAGGAGCTGCAGATAGGTGGGCATACAAAATTGATTTGTATTGTATACTTTCACTTAATCATAATAAAAATAAATAATAATTACACTGAATGTAAGTGAACTAACTCACCAATAAAAAGAGAGTGGCAGAATAGATTAAAATATATATATATGAATTCACCCAACAATATGCAGCCTACAATAGACATGCTTTAGACTTAAAGACACTAACAAAAACTAAAAGGATGTAAAAAATATGTCAAGGAAACAATGAAAACACGTTCTACTAGAATCTTTTAAACACAGCAAAAGTGGTACCCAGAGGTGAATTTATAGCAATAAGTTCATACATCCAAAATAAGAAAGGGGACTCAAATCAAAGCATTAACCCTATAGCTAGGAAAAGTAGAAGCAGAGTAGAAAAAGCACTCAGGAACCTGAAGAAAGTGAATAATAAAATTAGAGCAGAATTAAATAAATTACAGAATAGAAAGCCAATTGAAAGCATTAAGAAGACCAAAAATTAGTTCTTTGAAAAGATCAACAAAATTGATAAACCTTCAGCAAAACTGACAAAAGAAAAACAGAACAGGATGGAAATAAGCCAAATAAGAAATGACACTGGCAGTATCACAGCAGACTTAACTGAAATGAAAAGAATACCATGAAAAAATGTACTCTAATGTACTTGAAACCCTAGAGGAAATAGACACAGGTCTGGAAATAACCTACCTACATAAACTATCACAAAGGTAGAACAACTGAATAAACCTATCATAAAAGCAGAGGTTGAAAAGTTAATTAAAAAACTTCCAACAGAAAATAAGTTCTTCTCCTGATTGTTTTGCTAAAGAAATCTACAAAACTGTCTGGGAAGAGTTAGCACACTATTACTAAAAGTATTTTAAAACATAAAAGAGGATAGACTACTCCCAAACGTGTTCTATGAAGCCAGCAGAACATAGATACCAAAACTAGGTAGACAGCACAAAAAAGGAAAATTGCAGACCAATAGCTCTCATAAATTTAGATACAAAAAAATCCTCAACAAAATTCTAGCCAATAGAATGAAAGGAAGTATCAAAAAATAATTCACTATAACCAAGTGCAATTCCTACAAGGTGTGCAGGAATGCTTCAATATTACGAAAGTAATGAATTTAATTAGCCACACAAATAAAACAAAAGACAAGAACCACTTGATTTCATCAGTCAATGCAGAAAAAGTCATTTGATAAAGTCCAAAATCCATTCATGCTAAAAATTCTCAGTAAAATAGAAATAGAAAAGAAATGCAACATAATAAAGGACATTTAAATGAAACCAAGAGCTAACATTGTCCTCAATGGAGAGTCTGAAAGCATTCACTTTTGGAATGGGAACCATACAAGGCTGCCTTTTGTCACCATTTTTATTCAATGTTGTGCTGGAGGCGCTAGCCAGAGCCTTCAGGGGAGAAAAAGAAATAAAAGGCATCCAAATTGGTAAGGCAGAAATAAAAGTACCTCTGTTGGCTGATGAAGTGATTATACACAGAAAACTCTAAAGAATTCACCAAAAATGCTAGTGGCACTAATAGAAGAATTCAGCAAAGTATCAGGACACAAGATGAACATATATGAGATAGGTGGACTCCTCCGCTTTAACAAAGAAGAGTTTAAAATGGAAAACATTGAATAAATATTATTTACAACAGCCCTCAAAATGATAAATTACTTAGGAATAAATCTAACCAGAGATGTAAAATAAGTACACAAAGAAAAGCAAATGACGCTAAAACATGAGCTCAAGAGAAAGGGTCATATTAACTAGAGAATACATTGGCCTTCCTGGTGGCATAGTGGCTAAGTGTTTCCTATGTCTGCTAACCTAAAGATCAGCAGTTCAAATCCTCCAGGTACTCCTTGCAAATTCTATGGGGCAGTTTGACCCTGCCCTATAGGGTCCGTATGAGTCAGAATAGACTCAACAGCACTGGGTTTGTTTTGGTTTTTAGATATATCAGCATTTGCCTGAAAGAATTTGATGGTGACCAGCTATCACCAAGGAGTGTCCTGACAGGAACAGAGATAAGAGGCCCTGAAGGAAAGGGAGAAAATAGGGTGCAGAATTTGTACTCTAGTGTAAAACCAGACTTGATGGTCTGACAGACTGGAGGGTTTTTGGACAACATGGCCCATGGACCCTCTGTTAGCGCAGAACTAATATCATTCCCAAAGACAACTCTTCACACAAAGATTATCTGGACTATAAAATATAAAATGGTACTGGTGAAGCGTATGATTCTTGACTCAAGCAGATACATGACTCTAACGTGACATGAGAAGGCACAAGAGGATAGGTGCTGGCTGAATAGACAAAGGAAATACAGAGTGGAAAAGAGGAGTTGTGCTATTGCAATGTAGGGAGAACAACTACTACTACACAACAAACTATATATATATGTATGACTTTGTTCTCTGCATGTCCATGGAAACCCTGGTGGCACAGTGGCTAAGGGCTATGGCTGCTGATCCAAGAATCAGAAGTTCAAATCATCAAGGTGCTCCTTGGAATCTCTATGGTGCAGTTCTACTCTGTCTTGTAGGGTCATTATGAGTCAGAACTGACTCAACGGCAACAGGTGTGGGGTATATGTGTGTGTGCGTGTGTGTGTGTGTGTATTTTAGTTGAAAGAATGTATGTCTCACAACTCCCTTAATTGTCACGTTTTTGCTATTACCCCACCTGGTTTCTGTAATATCAGATACTAAGGGTACAATTTGACCTAATACTGAAATCATGTAAAGCCCTTTTCTTTTCATGGGCATGTGCATTTTGAAAAACAAGGGAGAAGGAATCAGAAAACTAAGGGTTCTAACTCCCAACCACTTCAAATGTGATTTTGGGTAATTAAGGCTTTATGAACTTTATTTTTCTCCTCTATAAAGCCAAAGATTTTTAAATTTTTACTAGATCAGTTCTAATAAAAAATTTGGTAAAAAATTATGTAAATGAGAGTGCGAACAAAGGAATAAAAAACAATTTTCTAACATTAGGTAATTTGTTAATATGGTCAATAATCTGGTGCCTTATGCAGTCTTTGGAATTCATGATATTATATCAAATGATGAGAAATAGTGACTTTGATATATTATGACATGAACAGTTACATTAACAAGTATAATGAGCCTAATCTGACAATGAAAATATAAACAGGACTAGAGGAAATGGCTAAAAGTATGATAATTTATTGTGTTTTTCCCTTAAATTTGTATGTATTTTTCAAAATATTTTTCTCTTTCTAATGTTTATAAAATGTCCATAATCAACTTGATCACCAGAGGAATATACTGGTTTTGAAAACAACAGATTTTTGTGCTAATAGGTAGTAATATTGATTTGGTAGTATCTTTATCTTTTGCCTAGTTATTCTTAGCCAGCATAAAGTGCAGGGATTTTGAAAGATGTAATCATAAAGACAAGAAATTATTTCATTAGCTGGATTTTAATTTTCTGAGTTGGCGTGGACTCAACAGCACAGGGTGTTTTGTTTGTTTGTTTGCTTTACCTTAACGCTGTGGTTGAGTCACAGTGTGCTTACCTGCAACATCAGGATACCACCATTTTTCATATATTATACAGAGAAAAGTCTGAAAATAAGTTTTTCCTTAAATACAGATTAAATTTTTTGTGTATTTATTGACAATTATATAACAATTATTTACCATGTGCCTACTGTCTAGTAGCACTCTTCAAGACACTATGGGAACATTTACATATATGTCTTTATATTTATACATCTATCTATGTATCCATCTATACACACACACATACACACAAACACATTATTCTGCCTTCATGGAGCTGTTGTTCTACTTAATACAGAAAAGAAATATACCTTAAACATATAAGAAAATAAATAAAATATTAAGGCAGTAAAATATTTCTAAGTTGGATGCTGGAAAAAGAGCTGAAGAAAGAGCAATGTAATGACTGATGCAAACACATCCTCTATATCCGAGTAGAGGAGGATTTAGTTCATTTACCCCATACCTTTGAACTTGCATCAATTTAAGTAGAAAGATGGTGTACGTATGATGAAGAGGTGAAGAGACATCTAGACAAACAGACAGTCTAGATAGATAGACAGACAGATAGACGATAGATAGCCTAGAATCCTGAAGAAGTAAAAAAGAAAAAGAAACTGATCTTGCCTAACGTGACAGGAAACCCAGGCGGTGTAGCAGTTACGTGCTATGTGTGCTAACCAAAATGTTGGCAGTTTGAATCTGCCAGACACTTCTTGGAAACTCTAAGATGCAGTTCTACTCTGTCCTTTAGGGTTGCTATGAGTTAGAATTGATTTGATGGCATTGTTTTGTTTTGTTTTGTTTTCCCTGTTTATTTTTAACGTGGCAAGAAATTTATGAGCATCTTTCAAGGGAAAATTAACTCTACTCTTATTTTCTCTCCATGATTTGGGAATAAAATCCAAAAGCAAAAAAAACAAAAGAGAGGAAGAAAGATAAACATAGGAAATCAAAATAAGTGGTCACTGTCTCTAACCACTCCAGTTATGTTGGAGGAAGCTTTTTAATCCATGATTGTCATGGATTGAATTGTGACCCCCTAAAATATGTGTAGTAATCTAGCTGGGCCCAGATTCTCTGTATTTTGTGATTGCCCTCCATTTTGTGATTTTCTGATACTGTAAATCCCAATCTCCACCTGTGGTTAATGGAGTGGATTATGTTAGAGAGGATTAGGGTGGGACTGTAAATCCCTTTGTAAAATCACCTCTCTGCTCCACTGTAAAAAGAGTTGTCCTGGAGTGTGGCTTGCACAACCTTTTATCTTTTCATTCTATGATAGATGAAAGGAAAGGGAAGCCAGCAGAGAATTGGGGAACCTCACACCATTAAGAAAGTAGCACCAGCAGAAGAGCACATCTTTCAGACCTGAGGTTCCTGTGCCAAGGTGCTCCCTGAACAAAGACTGGTGCAACACAAGGACTTTCCTCCAGAGCCAATAAGGGGGAAAGCCTTCACCTGGAGCAGACATTTTAAATTTGGACTTGTAGCCTGCCAGACTGTGTAAGAATAAACTTTTCTTTGCTAAAACCATCCATTTGTGGTACTTCTGTTAGAGAATTACTAGATAACTACCATAATGATTATGAATGTTCTGGTTTTAATTCACCATGGCTATATTACCCACTGTTACACTAGCTTGAACTTTTCACTGTCCTAATTTGCCATGAATCAGATCCTACTCGACGGCACTTGGCTGGCTTGGCAAAACATTCTACCTTCTTAAGGATGGAGTGGCTTGACCAATTCTTGAAGACTGAAAGAGGAGGATATAGAGCTGGGGACTTGACTCCTCTCCAGATACCTAACAATGATTATTTTTAAAATTGCATTGTAGAACACGTAATCTAGCAACTGCTGATCCATCAGAAACAATTATCAAATTACTTTATCCAAGCAGAAATACTATGTCACTCGAGTGTGCTAAATGAAGGGCAAGCTGAAGGTGATTCCCCTCAGCTCTTGTAACTCCTTTTCTCTCTTGGATTTAACTCTAGAATGCTTCATATTTGTTGTCAAAACATGTCTTTCACCAGTCTATCCACAGTTACTACTTTTAAGTAATGGCTTTTATATTTCTAAAATTTAAATATGATTGTCATGTAACAGTCAGGAACTCACTCACACATTTTCTCTACACAAACACATGTACACATATAGCACAATTTTCTGTTAGCTTATAACTATCTCACTTTTACACACAAAATCTCAGCTTCAGAGTAACAAGTCAGGAACTTATCCACTTTTACACTTATAAAAAAATGAAACCAGAACTGAAATCCTACTTCAAAGCCTGTGCACCTTTTACTGCATTGAAATTCTCCTCAGACGTGATGACAACAATAATTCTGTATCAGACAGCACTATTTCCTTTAGAAAGTGTTTTTCTTTCTTTTATGGCAAGTAACCACATCATCAGCTTTGTGAAGAAGGTAGACAAGTATTTTTATTCCCATTTGACAGGAAAATGCTTTTGAATATTAAAAATGCTATACAAATGTTATACAGTATTATCAGTATCTATGGAAGTTGAATTCGAGTGGTAAGCAATGGAAACACAGTACTTACTCCACAATTCTTCATTTTCTGCATTCACAATCCAATTGATTTTCATAGGATACCTAGGATGAGGTCGACAGTAAGTGTTTAGTGATGAAATACAATTTAAACTGATAGTAAAGTTGCCAACAGAAAGAAGTATGTAAGTACCAACATTTACTCTAAAACTTCACTTGTTAAAAATGAAATACTGCTTCAGGACAGCAAGCTTCATTGCTTTAAATGATTTTTTAAAATTTTCTACAAAATGTAGTATTTTAAAATTTCAGAAGTTAAATGAAACATAGATTGGGGACACCCACCATGCTCATCACAGCTGTTGCAACATCATGGAGCCCATTACAAACTCAATGGGAAAGAAATTAACCACCCATCTGTACACTGCATATATTTCGTCTTCTCATACTTGATTAGTGGGAATGTTTTTAAGTATGTAATAATCTAACCATTTCATGGAGATTTTGTGAATATCTCAGCATGAATAATAAAATGGAAAATTTTTCCTTTACCTGGAATCTTCTAGAAGCAAGTAAAATCTACTACATGAACAAATGATACTACTGCAGTTTAGCAAACTACTTTAGAGATGTAGCATTCCTGAGTGAGGTAGCTAAAACTTAATGGCCTCAAACCTAAAATTTGACTACATAAAATATAGGCCTTTCAGAATACTATATAGAAATTATAGAAATGACGCTCAATTTCTTTTTTAGACAGAAATATCTATGCTCAACATGAATCAAGTGGTTTATGTATGACTTTGTTAGTCTGCACTAAAGAGTCAGTATCACAATAGAGTACATATTTTGCCCCAGAAAACAATTTTTTTCCAGAAAAATAGCAATTATAGACAATGGAGTTTAAACAGCAAAGATGTATAAAAACAGTGAAAATGCGATAGTAATGATCATTCAAACAGAACAAGGAGATCCTGAATGATCTATAATAAGGAAAGACATACATAAAGATTTTATTCTTTCACCATACCTACTGAATCTGTATGCTGACCACTTACTGCAGAAGTTGGACTATATGAAGAAGAATGTGATACCAGTGTTGAAGTAAAACTATATCATGAAGATGACACAAACATTCTCACTGAAAGTGAAGCAGACTTGAAGCATTTACTGCTGAAGATCAAAGACCATAGACTTCATTACATTGGCACCTCAACATCAAGAAAATAAAAGAACCATGAGTTGGACCAATAAACAACATCACGATAAATGACAAAAAGGATAAGATTGTCAAGGATTTCAACTTACTTAAATCCCACGAAAGTAGCAGTTAAGAAATCAAAAGACAGAGTGAGGCCAAGATGGTGAAGTACACAAACATTTTCCATGACCCCTCTAACAACACAGACCCCAAAACAAATGAATCCAGTAATATGACATCATGGGAGCCCTGAACATCAAAGGGAAAGTTGAGAAATGGGGAATGGGGAGTAAAACAAGAACTATATATGAGGTCTGACAATTAGGTTTATGAACTCATCCTAGAAAAAGTGTTACATACCTCATTGCTGAGTATCACTACAGTTACTTTTGAAATACTCCCCCTGGGAAGCTATGCACTAATGCAAGTACCTAGTCCATGCTTCAAAGCAATTTTGAAACACTTTCTTGCTGGAATGACAATCAGAGCTGTTGTCATATTAGCCTTGATGTCATGAATGTCACCAAAATGTCATCCCTCCAATGGTTTCTTTATCTTTGGGTAAAGAAAAAAGTCACTGGGGGACACATCAGGTCAGTAGGGACTGTGTTCCAATAGAGTTATTTGTTTACACATCACAAACTCCCTCATAGATAGTGTTGCATGAGCTGGTACACTGTCATGATGCAAGAGCCATGAGTTGTTGGCAGAAAGTTCAGGTCATTTTTGTCTAACTTTATCATGCAGTATTTTCAGCACTTCCAAATAGTAAACCTGGTTAACTGTTTGTTCAGCTGGTACAAATTCATAACAAACAATCCCTCTGATATCAAAAAGGGTTAGCAACATTGTTTCAACTCTATTTGGACTGATGCAACTTTTTCAGTCTTGGAGAACTGGCTGACTCCCATTGTGCACTTTGATGCTTTGTTTCAGGGTTGTATTGGTACACCATGTTTCATCATCAGTGATAACAGCCCAAAACATCATCTTGCCTGTCCAAAAGGTCTTGGAAAACTTCTACTCTCCTTTGTTTTTGTTAATCAGTGAGATCCATTTGGACCATTTTGGCATATAACTTTCTCATGCCAAGATCTTTAGCTATGATTTTCCTGTTTCTCTAGCAATGTTTACTTGGTCAGCTATGCTTCCGCAGTCAGCTAACAATTTTGATGTACAATTAGACAAGTTTTTGCAATGTTTTCATCAGTTTTGCTCATTGCTGGCCACCTTGATATCTCTTCATCAGTGACACTTTCTCTCCTTTTAGAAAAACATTTAGTCCACTTGTAGACTGCTTTGTTTTCCCCGTGGAATTATCCCCACAAACATGAACTAACATGTTCCTGATTTCACTTCCTCTCTTGCCAACTTTATCGAGAAATTTATGGTTTGATTTTTGCTCTAATTCAAGCTCCGACATTCTTGTGATAGCACACAAAAACATGCTACAACAATAATGACTGCCACTCAGCAAGACACTGCCACACATCGACATGAACACAGTTATGAGACACTGATATACCAAAGCTATGAAACTTCACTGAGTTGTTTGTACAGCGCTGACAGCATGAGTGCATGGTGGCAAGTTTGCAAACTTCAGATCTCACATACCAAATTGATTCGGAGTATAATCTTTCACTTACAACACAATACAATTTTTTTAAAGAGGAAATCAAAAGACACATTGTGTTCAGCAAATATGACACATTGAAAATCTAAAATGTCACCTTGAAGACTAAGGATTGGCTGATATGGTGTTTTCAGTCAGCTCATATGCATTTGAGACCTGGACAATATAAGAAGGCTCCAAGTAGAACAGATGTCTTTGAATTGTGATGCTGATGAAGAATATTGAATACACCATGGACTTCCAAACAAACAAACAAATCTGTCCCAGAAAAAGTAGAACCAGAATGCTCCTTAGAAATAAGGATTGCAATATTTCATCTTACATATTTTGAATATGTCAGTAGGTACTGTCAGTTCCTGGAGAAGGACGTTATGCTTGATAAAGTGTAAAAGAGAAAGATCTTCAATGACATGGAATGACACAATAACATGCTTAAGCATAACAATGATTGTGAGGATGGTGAAGACTAAGCAAAGTTTGCTTCTGTTGTACATAGGGTCCTGTGAAATGGAATCAACTTGACGGCACCTAAGAATGCCAGCAACAATGATTAAAAAGTAGGATCAGTGTAATAATATAATTTATGATCTAAAGAGATGAGAATAATTTAAATCTATTTTCATTTCACACATTGTGAGGTCTGAATAAGGATTCAAGATTTCAGATTAAATATGTATCATATTCCTGTTTGATATTTATTCATTGTCTGTCTTGACTCATTTCATGGAATAAGACAGTAAAATATTGGAAAATTTGACAGATGGGGAAAGATAAGCATTCTAACTCAAGATGCAGAATTTGTAATCAGTCACAAAAAGGTAATATTTTTAGCACTATTTTAGTCAGCTAGTGCTGCTCTAACAGAAATACCATGAGTGAAGGCTTTAACAAAGGAAAGTTGACTCTTACACAGTCTGGTAGGCTACAAGTTCAAATTCAAGATGTCTGCTCCAGAGCAAGGCTTTACCCCTTGTCAGATATGGAAGAAATTCTGGTATTGTATCAGTCTTTGTCCGGGGAGAATCTTGATGCATGAACCTCAGGTGCGAAGGACACACTCTTCTCCCAGTGCTGCTTTCCCAAATCTCTGCCTGCTTCCCTTTCCTTTTATCTCTTGCAGGGTGAAAGGATTAAGGGTAGTGCAAGCCATACTCAAGGAAAACTGCCTTTACAGTGGAGCACAGAGGTGATTCCATGAAGGGATTTACAGGCCCACCATAATGCTTTAACATATAGCATAGGAAAATCACAAAGTGAAGGACAGTCACAAAATGTTGGGAATCAAGGCCCAGTCACATGGCTACACATATTTTTGGGGGGACACAATTCAATCCATGACAAGCACGTTACTGCATATCATGCAATCAAAATCTGAAAGTTAATTCACTGTTTTGGTAATTTCTCAGCTTTCATGGAAAAAAAGTAGTAGTTTTTGAATGCAGTTAATATTCAAACTATATCTAATTGTCTGCTCTTTCCGTTTACATTTTGGCATACAGAAGGAAAAGAGCTTAGGAAGAAAGTAAAAGCAAATAAGATACAACCTCGCTTTAATAGATGATAAGGTCATAAACTACGGGAAGAGGCAGAGGGAAGAAAATAAAGCCCAGCTAGGTAACCCTGTTGAACTTTGAATTTAATATACATATATTAAAAAAAAAAATGGAGGCATTGTCAGCCAGTTTTTTAAAGTAAAATACTGTTTAAAAAAAAAAACAACCCAAAATGGGTAGCTTGTTTAAAATCAAAAAAAAAAAAAAAAAAAAAAAGGCAAAACTCAAATCCTTTGTCATCAAGTCAGTTCCAATTCACAGGGACTTCATAGGAAAGTGTAGACTTGCCTCTTATGGTTCCCAAGAGTGGCAAGCAGATATGATCCACCAACTTTTGGTTAGTAGCCATGTTCTTTACCCCTGACACTCCAGGGCTAATCTGTTGCTTGCAGGGTTGTGGGTTAGGAGACACATCAGGGTTTGCATGATAAGCTGTCCTTCAAACAGCTGCATCCAGACTGTGGCTTGGATTCAGGTCTATGCATGTGTCTTTTCTATTCCTTGTCCAGAAGTTACCTGAAGCTTGTTATCTTCCAGAATAGCAAGAGTGCAAGGACAAGACTATGTGAGCACATTTAAGGCCTGTGAAGATGTCATTTCTGCTTACATTCCACTGGCCAAAACAAAGTTTAGTCTATTCTCAAATCAGAAATAGGAAAGTATGTATGCTACAAGGAATGAAGATGCTGAAAACATTCCAAACAGGAGGACTTTTGGAAACTAAGTTATATAAAATATTATAGCTTAAAGACATAAAGCATTGGGGAAATACATAATACATCCATAAACAGCCCTTTGTTGCCTGCAATGAAAATCACAGGCAAAGTGGAGAAACTTGTTCATTGAATATTTTGCTTTGTTATTTGAATTGGTCTTGTTTTGAAAAGAAATGTATTATACCAAGTAAACATACAGAATTTTTAAAGGAACTGTCATCTTTCACAAATGCCTTGGGAGGGAGTGGCTGATGCTGCAGAATCTCAGCTACATCTGAAGTATCAAATTAATATTATTATCCTTTATGCATTTCTCTTTATTCTATATTTTGATTTCTTATGCTTTTATGTCAGCAGAAAGTAAAACATGTAAGTGTCTAAAGTAAAATATCCATGTGTGGGGAACAATACTAATCTTTTAAAGGAATATCTTAAATTGTACTAAGTATTTTGTTGTCAATCATTACTAAAAAAATCAAATACATAGGACAAGCTCAGCTTTTAAGTTAAGTTTTCAGTCTATTATTATTCTTCTCTATCATACTTGGTGGCGTGGCTATCATACCTTCCCCTACATGTCTGTCCGTTTGTTGTCCTGTGGGAGCTTGAATGTTGCTGTGATGCTGGATGCTGCAAGAGCTGTGTTCAGATACCAGTAGGTCATCCATGGCAGACAGGTTTCAGCTGAACTGCCAAAGACTAGGAAGAAGAATCTGGAAGCCTGCTTGAAAAAGGAATTATCCCTTAAAAACCTTGTGAATAGCAGCAGAACATTGATACAGTGCTGTAAAATGAGCCCCCAAAGTTGGAAAGCACTCAAAAGATGACTTGGGAAGAGCTGCCTCCTTGAAACAGTACTGACATTGATCATATGAACTGAATTAAGCTTTCAAGACCTTCATTTACTAATGTGGCATGACTCAAAATTAGAAGAACAGCTGCAAACATCCATTAATAATCAGAAACTAGAACATATGAAGTATAAATCTAGGGGAAATCAAAAATGAAATGAAACTCCTAAACATTGATATCCTAGGCATGAGTGAGCTGAAATGGACTCGTATTGGCCATATTGCATCAGACAGTTCCATGGTCTACTATGCCAACAATGACAACTTAAAGGGGGATGGCATTGCTTTCATCACAAAAAAGAACATTTCAAAATATTTCATGAAGTGCAATGTTGTCAGTGATAAGCTAATTCCACATGTCTACAAGAAAAACCAGTTGATGTGCCTATTACTCAAATTTGCACTCCAACCACTGAGGCTAAACATGATGAAACTGAAGATTTTAACAGCTTCTGCAGTCTGAAATCGATGGAACATGCAACGACCGTTCATAGATAGTTACTGGTGATTGGAATGCATCAGTTGGCAATGAAGGATCAGTGTTGGAAAATAGCGCCTTAGTGATAGAAATGATGTTGGAGATCACGTGATAGAATTTTGGAAGACCAACAGCTTCATTGCAAATTCCATTTTTCACCAACATAAACCCTATACATATGGACCTCACCAGAAGGAATACACAGGGATCAAATTGACAATGTCTGTGGAAAGAGAAGATCAAAAGCTTTATATAATCAGTTAAAACAAGGCCAGGGGTCAGCTGCATCACAGATCATCAATTGCTCACATGCAAGTTCAAATTGAAACTGGAGAAAATTAGAATAAGTCCAGGAAAGCCACAGTATGACCTTCAGTAAGTTTAGAGACCATCTCAGTAACAAATTTGATACACTGAACACTACTGACAGAAGACCAGAGTAACTGTGGAATGACATCAAACAAATCATACATGAGGAATACAGTCGGTCATTAAAAATAAAGACTAAAGAAGGTATCAAAAGAAACTGAAGCTTGCTTTTGAATATTCAAACCTTCACTTTCAGCAAAAAAGTGTCATCTGCATAGCACAGGCTTTTTAATGAGTTTTCTTCCAGTGCTGATGCCTCAGTCTTCTTCATACAGTCCAGCAAGTGACTAGAATACACTATACTGATTATTTTCCTTTTGTTGAGTGGTAATCATCATATTGGCCATACTCAACTTATTAGCATTTCTGTGGAGGTTAAATCAGGGCACACATATCAAGTAAATAAATTTTTAAAAAATATCTTTCAGAGTTAGTGTACTAGTGACTTTTTGGCAACTTAACATAAAAATAATGAAATATTTGCATTGCAGTTTATAATTTTTATTTATATTTGCACATATGTTATTGCAGGAGATAAAATAATGCCCCTCAACATATGTACCTGTTCTAATCCATGGAACTAATGAATGTATTATATTACATGATATCATATTCATTTGATACTGATCTAACAGAAATAACACAAATGGATGATTTTAACAAGTGACATTTATTTCCTCATAGTCAATTAGGTTAAGAGTCTAAATGCACAGCCTAGGTTCCAGGGAAAGGCTTTCTTAATCCTCTCTTAAACTGGGAGCTTCTGACACACAGGGACCTCAGGTCTGAAGGATGTGCTCTGCACCTGGTACTACTTTCTTGGTGGTATGAGGTCCCCAACTCTCTGCTTTCTTCCCTTTCCTTTATGTCTGAAGAGATTCAGTCAAGGCTAAATACAATCTTACTGTTGTCTGAGTCCTGCCTCACCCACACAACTGCTGCCCAGCCTTTCTCATTAACATCATAAAGACAGGATTTACAATACGTAGGAACACAACACAACAAATCATGGCCTAATCAAACTGCTACACATTATTTTTGGGGGGTGTAATTTACTTCATGAAACATAGTAAAAGAGTTTTTGTACATATAATTTTGATGTGGGGTAATTATCCTGATTAATCTGAGGTTCTTTTAAGATTAAGGCAGGAATGAACGAATGAATGAAACAAAGTAACTTGAAAAAAGCTAAGGTTAGAGTGACATGGCCACTAGCCAAGGAATGCAACAGCCTTCAGAAGCTGGAGAAAGCAAGGCACCAGATCCTGCCCAAGAGCATTCAGAAAGAGCCAGGCCTGCTGACACCTTGCCATTAGCCCAGTGAGACTGGTTTTGGACACCTGACCTTCAGAAGATTATAAATTTGTGTTGTTTTGTTCAGTAACTTCTGATAATTTGTTTTGGCAGCTCCGCAAAACTAAGACAGTCACTTCTATAGTATCTCATTACATTGTTATCATATAGAAGACATTTGCCATATCTTATACAGAACAAAAAAGCCAGCCAAGTGCCATCGAGTCGGATCTGACAAAGATGTTATAAAAATTAATAATAGCTCAGAGATTCTAAAACTAAGAAAAACACCTGAAGTTGTAAGTTATAAAACAAAAAACAGAGTTTTAACCAGGGATATGAAAGATGAAATAAGAGATTCTGAAATGAAGAAAAAAAAAATCTAGCCATTGAAATACAGCCAAGAAACAATATAATTTGGAACTACAGAAGCATACCTGCCAGATAGGAAAAGTAAACCAGTCTTATGATTCAAGCAAGAGATATGGATTTGAGGATAAAAACATTTGAGAGTAGAGACAGAAGGAGTAGGGAGGGGATATTACAGTACAAATAGATGGCAGACAACCAATTTGGGAATTTAAATTGTTTAACTAATAAGCCAAGTGCCTTCGAGTCGGACTTTTTATATCAAAAATATGTTAGGAATCCAAGGCCACTAATGGTTTATATCTGCTGGCTAATTAATAATAACTTAAGAATTTAATTTTCTCTAAGGCAGATAATATTTAAGGAGTACAGATTTGTGGGTTGCAACATTGACAAATACATCTAAAAATGGACGAGATAAAATTCTTGTGATGATGTGGCCATATCAACTAAAAACTGTGACTGTGTGTGCAGTGTTGCCCAGACCCTGTAGTGTACTGATATTTCTTATCAAAAGAGAAAGGAGACAATCAGGATCCAAAATATTAGCAATTATCCAAGTCAAAAAGAATGTTTTATCAGAAATTGGTAGAGGTAGTTGACAACTCATATCCTGTATCACAGAGGCTTGACATGTACAGGGATTTGACATATATTTTAATGTAATAAATATTTATAATTAAAAAGGAGTGAGTAATAGAAGAAAATGATAAGAAAGAAAAGAGAGGGAGAGACAGATTAGGTAAAAAAGAAAGAAACTTTCACATAATATTACAACAGAACTCAGCAAAACTAATCCTATAGATTTGTAAGTATGATAAAAATTGGATTAACAAGTCAAAGAGAAGAATTTGGTGACATGTAGCATTATGATTACTTAAGTATATATTGTCCTTCATAAACACTGAGAAGATATCTGTGATAAAAATGTAAAATTACTCAAGGCAGAATGCAACTCTAGGAATTGGACCAGCAGAAATAGGAAGTGAGAAACCTGAGTTTTAACCTATTATTTATGTCTAAGTATAGGCTCCAGTTTTTGTTTTTTTTTTTAATTCATTTCTCTTTTGTCTATTATGAGTATGTACTTGGGAAACTAGCAGAAAAACTACACCTCAGGGACCAAGGCTAAAAGGTCAACTGTGCAGAACAGCTCCTCCACTATGAACAGTTAATAGTGTTTTCACAAGTGATAGCTCACTCTCTGTCCTGTGCACAGTCATAATTTCTAGGAATGCTACATTCATGGGTTGAATTAAGTTCTCCTCCTCTAAAAAAAAATGTGTATATTGATTTAGTGGGGCCATGATTCCCAGTATTGTGTAGTTATCCACCATTTTGCCATTTGATGAGATTTTCGTGTCCTGTAAAATCTATCACTATGACTTACTAAGACGGATCAATGGCAGTTATATCAATGAAATCTACAAGATTACATTATGGCTTAACCAAATCTCTTTTGAGATATAGAAGAGTGAAGTGAGCAAAGAGACAGGAACTCATACCATCAAGAAAGCAGTGCTAGGAGTTGGGCACCCTTGGACCTGAGGTTATTGCACTAAGATCCTCCTAGACTGAGGGAAGCCTGATGCATTACAAAGAGCTTCCTCCAGCGCCAGGACAGAGAGAAACACTTACCCTGGAGCACTCATACTGAAATAAGACTTGTAGCCTACTGGGTTGTGAGAGAATCAACTTTTTGTTGTTAAAGTCATCCATTTGAGATATTTCTGTTATAGCAACTCTAGATGATGAAGACAGCTATTGACCATTTTAAACCTATCTGCTCATTTGTTCCAGATTTGGTTGGAGATAGCTTTTAGATGATTTTGAGAATATGGCAATCTTGTTACATATATATCTCACAGTTCCTTGAATATATAAAACCTCTTCCTACTCCAGAGTTTGTCAAAAAAAATTGCACCAGACAATCTTAAAATAGGAAGAGATGAGTTTATTCAAAAAACATTACTGTGAAAAGAGGAGGGGGTAGAGTAACTGAAAAGGGCTGGGAGAGGAACTGCAGGGGGAAGAGGGATACAACTGCAGTAGGAAGAGAGAGATCAGAAAGCATGTGAGCACTGACTGCACTTGAGTCTAGGTCAAGGAAGTTTCTTCAAGACTCAAATGAGATAGTGGAAAAATGCTGAGGTATTGAGGATTTGTGTGTGTGTATGTGGTGGTGGTGGGGATGTGTCAATCACATGGAGTCACCATCCAGGTTTACTTGGATACAACATATTTCATCTGGATTCAGTAAGGACCAGTAAGAGGATAGTCAATGGGCCTAGAGTAAGCCTGTTTTCTGGGATACCAAAAGGTGGGATACTTCACTAATTTTTTTCTTTTTGTTAATCTGTTACTGTTTTCTAGGACGACAGGGTGAAAATAAAATTCAACAGGAGTGTTAGGAGTGGTGCAAGATGACTTGATATATGGGTCCTATTACTGATGTGAAGAGTCTTGGTGGTGTAAATAGTTAAGCACTTGACTGCTAACTGAAAGGCTGGCAGTTCAAACCCACACAGTAGGTCCTCAAGAGAAATATATGGTGATCTGCAGATTACAACCACATTCACCTTTGTCACGTGGGGTCACTATGAGTTGCAACACATTTAGCTCAACAGCACCTAACAACTGCTGATGTTGTGAAGGGGGATCTTACGGTACTTTTAAACGTGATCAGGTTTGCAGTGTTCAGTTGTAAAAAGTCTAGTGTATGACACAAGTACCTAGGTGGTAGAGTTTGAGTCAGGAAGGATCTGCAGTGATTTAAGTATTTTTACCCGAAAATGTTATAGATTGCTGAACATCTATACTGTATCATAGTTCTCTGCTTCCTAAGGTATGTATCTTTTGAAGACATGTAACTGTATTCCACCAAGTCTCAGTAAACATACACACATACACAAACACAAACACATAATGACTGAAAATTATAACTCACTTTTATGCTTTTATGCAGAGTGACTGTGTGAGAGTAAATCATTTCATGTACCATACTCTAACTACTTCTGTCTTATAGTAAATTTTTTCATACTTAGATTTTACTTTTTACAAGGTCAATATCCATTAGATCTAAGCTTCCACTAAATGTTCTGTAACTGCTAGTTAGTGATCTTGATGATGAAAAACACACTTTTAAACTTGTTAATTTAAGAAACTGTTTATTATTATGCTATATAGCTGCCTAAGGCTGTTATTCTAAACATAATGGATATTATGGGTCATGAGACTACTTTATGTTCATAGCATCGCCATCACTCAAATAATTGTTTTTAAAATCCACACCTTTAATTATCTATACTATGCAGTCATCATTCTTCCTGTGACAGATTAAAGCAGCTTGCAATTTATAAAACTGTTTTAATTCTGGGTAGTAAATGTCTTTCCTGAAAATTTAAGCACTTCTTTTTTTTAATCAAGGATATTTCATAGTGATAAATATGACTTTGTTTCTGGAACATTTTACAGCTTTGATTTTTTTGTAAACTCACTACATTTTCAAAGTTTTCCATTATTCATAAGAGGGTTCAGAATTGCTATTCTTTTTATAGCTACTGTGTGACTACTTGTTTTTTCTCTTGGAACATATGAGAGAGACCACTTCCAGGAAAGGTGGATCCAGAAGAGGGTGGTAAATCTACGTGGTGGAGTGCTCTTAACAACCAGAAATAAACAAATCAAAACAGTAACAACAACAACAAAATTTGTTATTATTCCCATTGTACATGGAAATTGTACGTCTTAAGTAGGTAATTCAGAATTTGTTTAGTTTCTGTTTTTACACATACTCTTCTATTTCCAAATAAAACTGAATTCATAAGTCATTGCAGGTATGTATTAGGTTTTGTGATTTGTGGTTGCTGTCTTTTACCCAGTATTTGATTTTAACAACAATATATGATTGTATTAGGTGGCACTAGATCCTGCATAAAATACATTCCAGTTACCTCATCCTTTTAGCATGGCAACAATCTTTAAGGCCTGTCTTAGTTATCTAGTGCCGCTTTAACGGAAATATCACAAGTATATAGCTTTTAAAAGAGAGATTTTGTCACAGTCTGGTAGGCTAGAAGTCCAACTTCCAGGTGTCAGCTTCAGGAGATGACTTTTTTGTCAGTCATGGAGGAAGGTTCTTATCATCAGTCTTTCCCTAGACTGAGAGCTTCTATTGCACAGGAAGCCTGAGTCCTTTCTGAAGGATACATTCTGCCTCTAACACTACTTCTTGGTGGTATAATCTCTCAAGTCTCTGCTTGCCTCGTTCTCTTTTACCCAAAGAGGGTGCCTAAAGGCAAAATTCAGTCCTGTACATTGAGTCCTGCTGCACCAACACAACTGCTGCCCAGTCTCCCTCATTAACATCAGAAAGGCAGAGTTTGAAACATAAGAAACATTACAAAATACTAAGAATCAAGGCCTGGCCAAATTAATATACAGTTTTGGGGGTTCACGGTTCAATCTATGACAAGGCCTGTTGTTCTTGAGTGCCATCAAGTTGATTCAGACTTGTAGGCAGAATTTCCACACACGGTTTTCTAGACTGTAATTGTTACAGAAGCAGATTGCCAGACACTTCTAGAGAAGTCTCTGGTGTATTCCAACTACTGACTTATTAGCTACCAGGTGAATATTTGATCATTACAACACTAGGTCTCCTTTCTTTAAGACATACTAGAAGACAAATTTGAAGATAATAAATAATATAGGGTGCTCATTATAATATGGACCCATTAATGATTTATAGTTATAAAGCATTTTCACATGTCACACAAGGTAGATTCCAAAAGAGAGACATCAAGGCATGCTGCAGTCAAACTTGCCAAAACCAAATATATACAGAAAGTTTTAAAAGGGACAGGGACGGAAGTGAGGCCAAGATGGTGGACTAGATACATGTCTCCTCAATTCCGTCTGAGAACTAAGACCCAGAATACTAACTGAATGGAGAAATGGACATCCAGGGAGCCCTGGGACCTAGCATAGTATTGTCATACTTGATTATACACTAATAACAGACTAAACTACTCTTCTCAAAGACAAGCCAACAGCTACTGACCCCTTCTCCTGCTGACTCACAGTGTCAGAGAACTGCAGGCACCTGCTTTGTTATGCGGGAGGCAGTGGCTGGCAAGTGCCAACAAACACGCTGAACTGTGGCACTTAAGTTAACAGTGTATAGTGCAGAAGAGAGACAGTCCATGGTATAGCCACATGTTGAGAGCACAGCTTTGGACTGGGGGGGGTCCATTGCCCCTCCATCCTCTCTTTTCTGAGCTGCACCATAGACTACTATTCCATGACAGAAAGGGTAGCTTGGCTGGGACGCCATCTTGGTCATCTAGAAGGTGGAGTCACCCAGCTGGGGGCTTTAGCTGAGACTGATTCTCAAGCGGAGCAGCAGCCCATCTGGCAAGTGCTTCTTCAGCAGAAAAGAGGCATTTGAGACAATCTGTGTCTATATTCATGAGTGGGGCCTGGCAGAGATGGCTGGAAGGCCCTAACTTCTCCACACATTGCATCACATCATAGCATCTGAGGAAGTCCTATAAGGTACTATAAGTCCTATAAGGTTGCCAGCTGGAAGGCAGGGCCTGCCACACCTGAGGACCTGACTGTTTTTGGCAGCAATTGAACAGCTCCTCGCTTAGAAGTAAAGTGTCCTTTTAAATAAGACCTAGAGATCTGACTGTCAAGAGGTGCAGCAGGTTCTCCTATACACTTCACTGACCCACATTGTAGCTTTGGTTGATGGCCCACAAGTGACACGGTAAGAAGAATGCTATCTTTGCCAGGCAAGAGGCAGAGACTGCTACCCGGAGAGTCTACCTGGCGCCAGTCCCTAGAGTACATGCAGAAGACTAATGACCAACTCCCCTCTTAAAACTCTGCCTCAGCTCCTGTTGAGGTAACACCAGGGAAACCAAACAGCTTCTAGATGGCATGTAGACAACAGAACATAGCTAACCATTTAAAGAAGGAGTCCACTGAAAAACTGAAAAACTCCCCCAAAATAGAATCAAAAACCTTCACAGATGAAGAAGCCTTTCTGAAACTATTGGCAGGCAAATACAAAAAAAGTATATAGAGAGTCGTGCTAGAGTTTAAGTGAAATACAGTGGAACAAAACAAAAAAGTTATGTAAACCATTTGAACTGATGCAACATCAATGATATGAAATCTGGCAGATCAATAATAAAATGACAGAATTAGGCAATTCAGTCCAAAAGAGTAGAATTCAGGAGACAGAAATCAAATTTAGTGAGCTTGAGGACAGAGCAACTGATGCTAGCATTTATAAGGAGAAACCAGAGAAAAGAAATAGGAAAAATGAAGAAGAAACTCTACTAAGAGGAATAATCTGTGAACAGTTGGAGGTCCTGAACAGGGAGGCACAGATGAAAATACAGAGAACATTACTGTAGAGTTGTTGACAGAAAACTTCTTTGAAATTATGAAAGAAGAAAACATAGATATCCAAAATGTGTATCAAAAACCACAAAAACTAAACCCCAAAATCATATTAAAGTCAAGCTTAATAAAATGAAACATAAAGGCAGAGAGGTCCAAAGAAAAACTAACATTCAGAAGGAAACCTTGTAGACTTTTGTCTGACTTCTCTGCGGAAACAATGTTGGCAAGAAAATAGTAGGGTGACACATTCAAAGTCATCAAGAATAAAAACTTGCAACCAAGAATTATCTATACTACAAAATTGTCTCTCAAATGTGACAGTGCAGTTATGACATTCACAGGTAAACAGAATCTTAGAGACTCTGTAAAACCCAAACCCAAACTACAAGAAGTCCTGAAGGAAGCTCTTTGCTTAGAAAAACAAAAACATTAAGTGAATCCTTAAGGAAGCAATGTAGGACACAGCATCCAGAATCCTACTCACTTAGGGAATTCAATAAGCTCAATCAAAACTACATTATTAGAAGAAATGAATCAGTGACCATACCACAAAAACTATGACATCACCACCCTAAAAATAGGGATATATTACAGTAGGTATAACTCTTTCAGATGAAGAGGAAATTTAAAAAGATACACAGAAATTAAAGTCTGGTTTAAACATAGAATATTAAAGTGGATTTTAGGGGTAGCTACAAAGCAGAATAACAATACAGTATATAAAAACAAGAAGCACAATCCACAAGTCTCAACAAACACAAAATCAACACTGAAAAAGATAAGTCAACCTATAGAGAAGAATGATCCAGAACAGATTATTAAGAAAAACATAGAAAACATTAACAACACAAAAAATAAATGCATCAAAATGACAACACTAAGCACATATCTGTCAATAATTACACTGAACGTAGACAGTCTGAATTCTCCAGTAAAGAGACAAGTGGCATCATTGATCAAAAGACATGGATCATCTGTGTTTTGCTTACAAGAAACACACCAAGGGACCCAAAGATATGACCAAACTGAAAATTAAAGGATGGAAAGATATATACCAAGCCAACAACATACTAAGAAAAGCAGGAGTGACAATACTAATCTCTGATAAAATAGACTTTAATGTAAAACCCACCATCATGGACAAGGATGGTCACTATTTATTCCTGAAAGGTTCAATGCATAAACATGACATAACAATATTAAACATTTATGTACCCAATACCAGAGCATCTACTTTGAACAAACACTAAGTAAACTCAAAAATGAGATAAATCACTCCACAGTAATAGTTGGAGACTTCAACACTCTACTTTCAGTAATGGACAAATCATTCAGGAAAAAGATCATTAAAGATACAGAAGATCTAATTACAGCAATCAACCAACTAGACCTTATCGACATATACAAAACTTTTCATCTGTCAGTGCACGTGGAACATTTTCCAGAATAAACCATGTGTTAGGACATAAAGCAAGCCTCAACAACATTCAAAACATCTTCTTGAACCATAAAGCCATAACAGTTAAAATCAATAGCAGAAAGATCATAGGTAGAAATTTGAAATCATGGAAACTGAGCAAACTAAAATGAAAAGAAGCCCTTGGTCACCAGAAAAAAATAAATAAATAAAACTTAGAACAGAATTAAAATGAATTAGAAAGTTGACAAATGATTGAAAGAGTCAGTGAGATCCAAATCTGGTTCTTTGAAAACATCAGCAAAATTGATAAACCACTACCCAAACTGACAAAAGTAAAACAGAAGAGGAAACAAACAACCTAAATGAGAAATGAGATAGGTAATATCACAACAGACCAAGTTGAAATTAAAAAAATCATAACAGAATGCTATGAAAAATTGTATTCTAACACATTTGAAAACCTAGAGGAAATGGACAAATTTCTAGAAGCACATTACCTAACTAAACCAACACAGAGTTGAAACTACTAAATAAACTCGTAACAAAATAAGACATTGAAAATGTAATTAAAATAAAAACCAGTAAAACCAAATGCATTAACATCAAGTAGATTCTAACTCCTAGTGACCCTATCTGACAGAACAGAATTGCTTCATAGGGTTTCCACCTGGTGAATTTGAACTGCTGACCTTTTGATTAGTAGCCATAGAACTTAACCACTATGTCATCAGGTTTTCTAATTAAAATACTCCAACCATTCCCCTCTCCAAATCCCTGCCTCTAATAGCTTCACTAGCGAATTCTACAAAACCTTCAGGGAAGAGTTAATAAGGCTTCTGCTAAATGTATTTCAGAGCATAGAAAGGAATGGAATACTCCAAAACTCATTTTATGAAACCCTGATACCCAAACCAGTCAAAGATACCACAAAAAAGGAAAATCACACACCAGTATCTCTCATAAACTTAAATGAAAAATCCTCAACAAAATTCTAGCCAATAGAATTCTACACCTTATCAATAATAATAATAATAATTCACCATGGTCAAGTGGGATTCATAACAGGGATGCAGGGATGGTTCAACAGTAGAAAAACAATCAATGTAGTCAGCCACATAAATAAAACAAAACACAAAACTCACTTGATTTTACAAATTGATTCAGAAAAGGGATTTGATGAATTCTAACACTCATTCATGTTAAAAACTTTCAGCAAAACAGGGAAGGGAAATTCCTCAACATAATAAAAGGTAGTTATACAAAGCCAACAGCCAGCATCATCCTTTATAACGAAAGTTTGAAAACATTGCCCTTGAAAACATGAACCAGACAAGTATTCTCCTCATCACTGCTTTAATTTAGCATTGTGCTAGAGGTTTAAGTCAGAGCAATCAGGCAGGAAAAAGAAAAATAAATGAAGGGTATCTAAGTTTGTAAGGAAGAAATAAAAGGGCCTCTATTTGCAGTTGCTACAATCTTACGTGCAGAAAAATCCCCCCAAATTGTCAGAAACACTATTTAAACGCTGAGTTCAGCAAAATATCAAGATACAAGACAAATACACAAAACTCAATTGTATTCCTTTACACCAACAAAGCGCTCACCAAAGATGAAAGCATAGACGCAATATAATTCACAGTAGCACACAAGAAGATAAAATACTCGGGAATAAATCTAACAAGAGACATAAAAGACATATACAAGGAAAACTACAAGCCACTACTGCAAGGAACCAAATGAGATTGAAAGGTAGGCTCTTGGCCAGACCAACTCCACCTGATGTAGTTAAGACAATGGTAGTTAAGACAGTGGTTAAGACAACCATGTTATAAACACTGATTCCTGAGAGCTTGATTTCCCCCATCCTTTAGAATTTACCTTGTGCTGGTCATAAGTCACATGGCTATTCTTTCCTCCCAGAAACACTGGTTAATTGTTCAGTTTGTACCCTTTCAGCTATTCTCTAAGACTACTGAACCCAATCACCAGGTAGTTTAGATGATTATCAAGTTCCAACTCATTGGAGCCATTGAGACCTCCACAAAGAATATTGTTGAAACATCAAAAGAATTACTTGTATAGATGGGGAAAAATACTAACCAGCATGTTCCCCCACCCCCACCCCCATAATCAACCTATATAACCTCCAGGCTTAGCCTATGCATGCAGGCAACTTTGGAGGAACCAATTCCCCCTTGCCTTTTGTGTGTCAGCGCTCAGTAAATAAATGTCTTTAATCACCTCACCACCTGTCTCAACACTGTCTTTGCAGACGGGTGGCACAGATCTGCAATTGTGATCAAAAGATCACCATAAAGTAGACAAAACTCCCTTGTTCATGGATCAAAAGGCTCAATATTATGAAAATGTCTAGTCTTCTGAAAATAAGCTACAGAAATAATATAATTCCAAACCAAATTTCAATGCCGCTTTTTAATGAGATGAAGAATCAAATTACCAACTTCATAAGAAAAGAAGAAAGTTCAGATAAGTGCAACATTACTAATGAAGAATAAAAATTGAGAGGACTCACACTAGCTGATTTTAGAACCTATTACACTGCCAAGATAGTCAAAGCAGTCTGGTACCAGTACAACAACAGATACATGCACAATGGAACCAAACTGAGAATACAGGAATAAAATCATCTGCCTATGACCAGCTGAAATTTAACAAAGCTCCAAACTGGGGAAAAGACAGTCTGTTTAACAAATAGTATCGGCATAGCTGGATATCTACTGGGGAAAAAAAAAGAAAGAAAGAAAGAAACAAGACTCGTGTCTCACACCATGCACAAAAGCTATCTAAAAGTGGACCAACTACCTAAATATAAAATCTAAATGGTAAAGATACAAGAAAAGAAAATAAAGGACAATGCTGGAATCCCTAATATATAGCATAAATAGAAAACAAACAAAGAAATTATAGTAACACATGAACACCAGAAGACAAAGTAGATAACTGGAAACTCTTAAAAATCAAATACTTAAACACTGGTCCAAAGACGTACACCAAAAGAATAAAGAAAATTTACATGCTTTGAAAAAAATTTTAGCTTAGACAAATCCAATCAGTATCTAATCTCTCACATCTTCAAGATACTGAAAAACTTCAACAACAGCAAAATTATACAATTAAAAAATAGACAAAGGATATGAATAGGCACTCCACAAAAGCAGACATTCAGGACAGCTAACATAAACAATCACTAGCCATTAGAGAAATCCAAAATAAAATTACAGTGAAGTACAATCTTACCGCATCAAAGCTGGCATTAACACCCAAAATAATAAATGTCTGAGAGGCTGTGGAGAGACTGGAACATTTCTACACTGTTGCTGGGAATGTAAAATGTTACAACCCCTTTGGAAACCTTTAGTGCTTTTTTTCTTTCTTTTTTTTCCCCAGAGTACACAGAATGGCATCTTATTTTAAAATGTGATTTTTTTTTTTGCCATGATTTTCTATAGATTCTTCCATGATAGTATTATCTTCTTCAGTAGTGACTAGTAACTTCTTGCCCACCAGATTAAAGATGTTTTCTGGGAGATAGTTTTTCAGTTCGCAGTAAGCATGTCCAGTATTAGAACTGGAATTTTCACTTTAGCTACCAGACTTACCCAGATTCTGTTTGCAGGCCGTCCCATAGGGTAGCAGTGGTTGACTGGAGAGCACAGAGGTCTACTCCATGAGGTGCACAGATTGCACCAGCTTGGCCGGTCTCCAGAATCCAGTGAGGCTAAGTGGTCACTCCCCCTCCAGCTCTTGTCCAAACTTGTGTGACATTCTAACATCTTGGCTCCCAGAGTCACTGCAGTCACAAATATCACTATGCTTTTTTCATGTCCAGAACACCCTATGTCAAGAAAGAGCTTCTGACAGTCCAACGTAACCTGCCAACTGACATCTCGGCCTGAAGTGTGTACACTCTGGTGCACTGGAAGAAGTGGAAGTTGGGGTTGATAGGTTTCAGTCGGGTAGACCTGTTTCATGGTGTCAACTGACTGAATCCCATTGAAGGTCACCATGGAATAACTTTCTTTTTGGCTGTCTTTTCCAGATAAGGAAAATTGTTAGTGTCTCCAGATCAAACTTTGAAAAATGGAACATTTAGTTCATACAGGAATTCAATGTTGATAGCTTTCTCAAAAAGCTAGAAATAAAATAAAATATCATAGGAGCCAGCAATTCCAATTCTCAGGATCTATCTTAAAGTAAGAAGAGCTGTCATACAAATAAATACATACATTGCAGCAATGTTCACAATAGCAAAAAGATGGAGTCAACCTAGGTGGTTATCAATGGATGACACAATAAACACAGTACGGCTTATTCACACAATGGAATACTATGCAATGATAAAGAACATGGATGAATTCAGGAAACATGTCATAACATGGGATCTGAAAGGCATTATGCTGAGTGAAACTAGTCTGCAAAAAGACAAATACTGTATGAAACCACTGATACAGGGACTCAAAAGTTTTAAATACAGAGGAGAACAGTCTTTGGTGGTTTCAAGGGTGGGGAGGGAGGAAGAGGGCTATTCATTAATCAGATAAAATAGACAAGAATTATTTCAGTTGAAGGGAGGGCCAACACACAGTAGAGGAGAAGTCAACAAAAAAGGCCTAAACCAAAAGTTAAGAAGTTTCCCCCAAATAACCAGTCACTTCAAGGGACAGAGCAGAAGCAGAGGTCTGGCACATCAAAGTTTTATTAAGAAAATGTTCACATTTGGTGAACTGGCATCTCTGTAATAGAAGCTAACAAGCAGCCATCTGAGAAATATCGGTTGTTTCCAGCCTACCTGCAGCAAAGGAAAATGAAGAACATCACACATATGAGGAAAATATGAGTCCAAGAGACAGAAAGTGTAATATAAACCAGAGATTATATCAACATTAGATTGGAAGAACTTGATGGTTTCCAGTCACTACCCATGATTGTCCTGACAGGGGACACAACAAAGAATCCCTGATGAAGTGGGAGAAAAATGAAGTGTAGAATTCAAACTCTAGTAAAAAGACCAGACTTGATTGAACATTCTGGAGGGTCCCCAGAACACAAGGTCATGGACTCACTGTTGGTTCAGAGCTGAAATTGGTCCCACGGCCAACTCTTTAGAAAAAGATTGGACTGGAATATACGACATAAAATGAGGCTGGAGAAGGGTATACTTCTTGGCTTAAGAAGACGTGTAAGACTAACTGGGCAGCTACTGCCTGGAGGTGAGATGAGAGGTCAGGGTGGGACAGGAGCTGATTGGCTATGGGAAATACATGGTAGAAAGAAAGAGTAGGATGCCACAGTGTAGGGAGAGCAACTAGAGTTACATAACAATGTATGTTTAAATTTTTGTATGATCAACTGATTTAAATTGTAAACTTTCACTTACAGCACAAAAAAAGGAAAATTATCCAGTTTGACTATACTGTAAAATAGGAGAATGCCATTACAGTTGGAAAATGTAGGATTTTAGTACAACTGTACCAGCTTTCTTTTGTTACTGTTGGCACGACATGTCTTATTTCCATTCTTTTATTTCAGTTTTTTCTTATTTCTATATTTAAAGCTTCTGAAAACCACAAAGAGATTTTCTCTTCTGCTCTCAATGTACCAAATTCTTCAGTTTTAGCTTTGATTTTGCTTTATCAGAATTTACAGCCCACATCAAATCTGATATCTGTCTGTTAGATTAAATATTTGATTTTATAAAACTTTTTGAAGCTAGATGGTATGCGTCCCAATAGAGTCAGCTTCGATTGTTGGCATGCACTTCTACGCTTTAATTACAGAGTGGTGTAATCAGTTGCTTCCTTACAAGAATGAAGAGGTTAGTTAGAGTAAAACTTGCTAATAGTGTCATCTAATTAAAGGACGCTAATCTCATTGCAATCCTTGTTTCAGGCGATTGATAAGGTAGTCATAAAAATTCATGCTGAGTCTATTACTTTCCAGAAAATAGATTCTCATAGCTAATATTTGTGTATGGTAAAACAGACCTGTGTTTTACAGTATGCAAACTGATGTTTAGAAATTCATTATTTGCTAACTTGTAATATATTATCTAGTGCTATAAATATATTTAAGAATATTTGCATATTATAGTGCACTTCCATTTCACTGGAACCATGAGTTTATACACATATATGTATATACCGTTGAAACAATTTTTTATAAATATTGTTAAAAATCACTTTTTTGCCTCTAATACGATGAAGGCATTAAAGAATCTTCCATATCTCAGTTACAGAATGGAAGAATTTTCCCATTATTTCTTTTTGGCCTTTGGCAAACAAAACTGGGAAACAACAATTGATACTGTCATGGATTGACTTGTGTGCCCCCAAAATAGGTGTAGCCACATGGCTGGGCCATGATGCCCAGTGTCTTGTGACTGTCCTCCATTTTGTGGTTTTCCTATGCTGTATGTTAAAGGGTTAGGGTGGGACTGTAAATCCCTTCATAGGATTACTTCCCTGCTGCACTGTAAAGGGAGTTTCCCTGGAGTATGGCTTGCCCCACTCTTAATCCTTTCATCCTAAGAGAGATAAAACGACAGAGAAGCAGGCAGAGAATTGGGAACCTCGTACCGTCAAGAAAGCAGCACCAGGAGGAGAGCACATCCTTCAGACCTGAGGTTCCTGAGCCAAGATGCTCCCTGGACAAAGACTGATGAAATACTGGACTTTCCTCCAGAGCCTACAAGGGAGAAAGCCTTCCCCTGGAGCAGACACCCTGAATATGGACTTGCAGCCTACCAGACTACGTAAGAATAAACTTTCTTTTATTAAAACAATCCACTCTGTGGTATTTCTGTTAGAGCAGCCCTAGCTGTCTAACACAGGTACCACCCAAGTGAAAGAGCACATATTTTGCCAATACAGCATTTAATTTCATTTTTCATAGCTAATGTCATTACAGGGCGGTATTAGGGGATCAGTGGTAGAATTATTACCTTTTCCATGGGGATCTGGTTTTGACTCATGACTAATGCGACCACCACAGGTCTGTCAATGGAGATTCAAGGGTTGCTGTGTTGCTGAACAGCTGAACAAGTTTCCGCAGAGCTTTCAGACTAAGACGGATTAGGAAGAAAGTCCTGGTGATTTGCTTCTGAAAATCCTGTGGATCACAATAGTCTGGTCCACAGTGTATCATACGTATGGCACGAGAGCAGCAACATAAGGTCATCACGAATTGGGAGTCAAATGCACATCAACAACAGTACAAACTGCTAAAAGATTTACATCAGTGCCCCTGGCTGAATCTATATCTGTTATTAGGTGCAGTCACGTTGGTTCTGACCCAACAGAGATCCCACATACAACTTAACAAAACATTGTCTTTTCCTGCGCCTTTCTCACAATTATGGCAGTTTCAGGCTATTGTCACAGCCACTTCATCATTGTTTCTCTTTGAGGATCTTCCTCTTTTTTAGCTGACTCTGCTATGTACTTCTTCAGGGAATGGACCCTCCTGATGACATGTCCACAGTGTTTGGAATGAAGTCTTGGCATCTTCCCTTCTATGGAGTATTCTGGCTGTACTTCTTCCAAGATGGATTTGGTTGTTCTGCTGGCAGCCCATGGTATATGCAACACTCTTTGTCAACACAACAATTCCAAGTCATCAGTTCTTCTTCAGTCCTTCTAATTCACTGTCCAGCTTTCACATGCCTATGAGGTGACTGAACTACTGTCCCTTGTGTCAGGTGCACCTTAGTCTTCAAAATGACACTTTTTCTTTTTAACACTTCAGCATAGTTAGGTATTAAAATTTTTGCTTGTGAGACACTTTTAGTAAATCTCTGAGATTAGAGATTGTCAATATCACTTCTTCAGGACTTATCAATTCCTGCTGCTTGTGTGATTATCTCTGTCACACTTTCACCATAGTCACTGTTGCGTGTCAGAGAAGTTGGGCAGTCTTCCCAGGTCTAGGCAATAAAAGAGAACTTTATGTGCTTACTGGCTATTCTAGGCAAACGACATAACAAAGACTTCCACTTCATCTCAGGTTTGAGATTGAGTAGCTTATTATCTCATTCCAGAAAGTGAGGAAGTAAAAAAAAAATAATTACAGGTGTATCACTGGAAAGTCTACATAGATGATAAACAGTTACATAAATAAAAGGTAACAGAGATCTCTTGCTTATAGCAGAGTGTTGACCACTGACTGGTAACTGCGATGAAGTAGGTGGAATTAGAAAAACAAATTACCATATTTTGGGTAGTTTAAGTGGTCTGCTTCCTCCTAATAGTTAAGTTTGGATGTTTTAACTGACCCAGTGGTGACTCTGAAGAGAAGTCTTGCAATTTACTTCATAAAGATTACTGTTAAGGGAATGCCATGGAACTCACTTCTACTTGGTAAAAATTGGATTAGCAAGACCAGCTAACGTATACTAAACTCTAGGATGACATTCTGATCAGCAGAAGGATGTTCACATTGCATTAAACTGTCTGCTCAATTATTTCATTTCTTTTCATAAACGCATAAATACCAATGACTCAGATTGTATAGATTTTATATATCAAATTCTTTGATGGTATGAATAGAGGATAAATGTACATGGAAATCTTCACACATTGCAATGATCTCCAAAAAACTGCTGTATTTATTTAGGTCTCCATTTCTCATCAATGGCTATCTTTCTTCCTTCCCTTCCTCTGTTCCTCCCTCCTTCCTTCATCCCTCCTTCCTTAGTTGGAAGTCTTGGACATTCTCAATGTGTACAGTCCTAGATGCATATATTTTTTAATTTTTATTTTTTTATTTAATGTGACTGAGCAGTCCTAGATATTTTTTATGTTGTTTTAAATTGTATCATTTAAATTTTTTTTTTCATTATTTCATACTACATATAGATAAATGAAATATTTTTATGTTGGTCTCATATCTAGTTGTTTTGCTAAATTTACTTTTCTTTGTATTATTTAAACCTATGATTATTTTGGATTTTCTCCATACACAGTCAAGAAATCTGCAAATAGTAATATTTTTGTTTGTTCTTTCATTCTCTTCCAATTTTTATTTGCTTCCTTTTTCTTGTTCTATTTTTCTGGTATCTTAGTCTTCAGGTATTGCCATATTAGAAACATCACAAGTTGAGAACTTTAGCAAAGATAAGTTTGTTCTTATACAGTCCACTAGCCTGGAAATCTGAATGCGAGATGCAACTTCCAAGGGAGCTCACTGTCTCTCTGCTGGCTTTGAAGGAAGTTCCTTGCATTTCGTCAGTCTTTTTTTCATCTGAGAGCAGCCTGACACAGGAACCCCAGGTCCGAAGGACACGCTCTGTTCTCAGAGCTGCCTTGTTGTTGCTGTAAGGTCTCCAACTCTCTGCTTGTTTCCCTTTCCTTTTATCTCTTTTAGGCTAAAAGAATAAAAGGTAACACAAGTCACACTCCAGGAAAACTCCCTTTACATTGGAGCAGGGAGGTAATCTTAGGAAAAGTGTTAAAGTTTCACCCTGATCTTCTTTAACATAATCCAATCTATTAATCCTAAACAGAGATTAGAATTTACAGCGCAGGAAAATCATAAAATGAAGGACAATCACAAAATACTGGGAATCATGGCTCAGCCAAATTGTTGCATTTTGGGGGAGACACAACTCAATCCATAACATCTGACTAGTACTTATAGTAAAAAGTGTACTTGAAGTATTTATATTGGGCATTTTTATTTTATTCTCAATCACTGGAGGTATACAGTTCAACATTTCACAATTAACCTATTGTGTATGGTCTAATTTCTTTTCTGAGATCATTGTCTATATGATTAAACAGGTTCACGTCTGTATGATTAAACAGATTCATGTCTACCCCTAATTTGATGACTTTTTAAAATACATTACAAAAAACTGCTTGAATTGTATATTATAGTCTCTGAATCTATTAAAATATTGCATAAATAGAGAAGACTGCATAGTGCATACATTTGATTTAAGAGCAAATGATGCAATAGTAAGAGAAAGAACGCAAGGGAATATCAGAGGTCTGAAAGACACTCAACAGTGCAAGCTTCCCATTTGGTTAAAGCTTTGGAGTCTCTGCCTTAAACTGTCAAAATCTGTGCTAGAGTTCTCAGCTTAGGGAGAACTCACCAAAGCAATTTTCAATGGTTTCTAAATTCATCAAGCTATTCTTGTCCAACCCATATGGTTAGTTGCAAAGCATCAGTTGAGTTTGGACCCTAAACAGCACATCATAATCTTGAGCAAGAGTCAAAAACCAAACATTTAGACACCCCCAATACAAATGTAGAGTTTTCTAATCCACCAGTAAATCAACTTTATCTCCAAACACAAACCAAATGCACTGTCATCGAGTTGATTCCAATTCATATTGACTCTATAAGACAGGGTAGAATGGCCCCATGTGATTTCCAAAGAGCACGCGGTGGATTTGAACTGCTGACTTTTTTTTAGCTAGCAGCCATAGTGCTTAACCACTATGCAACCAGGGTTTCCACTTTATCTCCACAGTTACCTAAATATTTTATGCTTTATTCTGATGAATAAATTATATGTTAACTCGACTTCTTTGGATAAACTCACTTGGTATTACTATAACCTTCTTTTAAATGAATTACTAGGTGAAATCTTCTAGCATGATGTTTACAATATTCATTATTTACTTTAGAGTGTGTCCTTCAAATTTCTTTTCCTGCATGCCTTTATCACTTGTGGATATCAAAGTAACCTCCTCCTTAAATCTACATGGAAATTGTTTCAATACTTAATATTTTCTCAAAGTGTTTGTATTGGAATGATACTCCTCCCTCACTAGAACTTGTTACACTCATTGGTGAAGTTGTCCAAATTCAAAAATATGAATGTGAGAATGACTTACACATTCAGTTACTCTAAACTACATTTCCCCTCTGAGGTTTATTTTTTGGTCAATTTCAGTAAATAGTAGTTTTTTAAGTATTTTTCTTCTAACATAAAATTTTAGTTTATATTTTTCAGTTTCTTAAGATCTGTAAATGTATAGTAATAATTTTTTCATTTCTGCTATTGGAAAATATGTCTTCTTTTTCTTTTAAAAAGTTTATTATTTTTTTTCTTAATATTCATTTTGTTATTCTTGACAGAACATCAAATGTATTTTTATCTTCTCTATTCAGTGTTTTTATTTCCAGTTTTAAAATTATCTACAATTTTTTTCGATTGCTTCTTACTTTTGCTTCTTACGATTGCTTCTTACTTTTGCTTCTTTATATTTAACTTGCTGCTTCTTTTCAAATTGTTTGGTAAGGACACTTAGCACATTATGACTACTCTATCTAATTTTCTAAAGTATGTGGTCAGATCTGTAATTATTTTCTCTGTATATAGTTTTAGGCACATTTCACAAATCCTAAAGTGTTGTATTTTAACTATTTCTCTGTTCAGATATATTTGTATTTTCGTTGTGATTTTTCACAGATTCATGGGTCATTTAGAAATATGTCTACTTGCAAACACTACATTTAAAATTATTTTTAAACTATCTTTTGACCTTAAAAGTCTGGTTTCATGCCATTACATTGTGCATTTATTCATTTAAGGCTAGAAAGTTTTTGCACATAGAGTTCTCTTTTTTCTCCAATTCTACTTCTTTTTTGAATTATACTCAACTGTTATTTAGCAGGCTTTGAAATCTTGCTACTAAATACATACAACATTAAAATCAGTTTACTTTTCTGATGTCTGAATAAATTCATTGTTACAAAAATCAACTTTTTACCACGAATAAGGCAATGTCAGATGGATCTTGGCTGAAATAAGAGAATATCAGAAATATGTTTACATGTGATTTTTTTTTGCAAAGGCATCAAACTGTGTGGGTCATAACAAATTATGGATAACATTTGGAAGAATCTGAATGCCCAAACAATTAATTGTATTCATGAGACACCTGTACCTAGACCAAGAGGCAGTTATTAGAACAAAACAAAGGGGCACTGAGTGGTTTAAAATCAGGAAAGATATGTATGAGAGTTATATCATTTTACCCCACTTCTTGAGTCTGTATGCTGAGCAAATAATCCCAAAAGCTGGATTATATGAAAAAGAATGTGTCATCAGAGCTGGAGGAAGACTCCCTAGCAATCTGCTTTATGCAGATGACACAACCTTATTTGGTGAGAGTAAAGTGGACTTGAAGCACGTATTGATGAAGATCAAAGACAACAACCTGTAGTATGGCCTCCCCCTTAACATAAAGTAAACAAAAATCTTCATGACTCAACCAAAAACTAACACCATGATAAACAGAGGAAATACTGAAATGGTCACAGGTTTTATTTTACTTGGATTCACAGTTAATGCCCATGGAAGCAGCAGTCAGGAAATCAAAGATGTATCACAGTGGGCAAATATGTTGCAAAAGACCTCTTTAAAGTGTCACAAAGCAAAGATGTCATTTTGAGACCTAATGTACACCATACCTAAGCCATGACATTTTCAGTTGCATTAGCATGTAAAAGCTGAACAATGAATAAGGAAGATGAAAGAAGAATTGATGTCTTTGAATTACAGTGTTACAGCTGCCAGAAAATCTAGTAAACTTGTCTTGGCAGAAGTACAGCCAGAGGGCTACTAGAAAGCAAGGATGGTGAGCATGTACACCGAACATGTTGTCAGGACGGACTCACCAGTGCCTGTAGGGGGACATCATGCTTGGTGAGGTAGAGGAAGATCCTAAACAATGAAGAGTGACACAGTGGCTGCAGCAAAGGGCTCAAAAATAGCAAGAACTGGGAGGACAGCACAGAAGTGAGCAGTGTTTCATTTTGTTGTGAGAAAGGTGAATCAGAACCAAATTGATGGCATCTAACAACAACAAGAGTGCTTGTCTTAATGTCTAATTTGTCTACTCTTTGCATGCTTTGTTGCAGAAGAATGTTGAAAGCACCAAGGACTGCCAAAAGAACAAACATCTGTTTGGGAAGATGTACAACCAGAGTTATCCTTGGAAGCAAAGATGGTGAGACTGCATCTTACGTACTTTGGCCATGTTGTCAGGAGGGATCATTCCCTGGAGAAGGACATCATGCATGGCAGAGTGGAAGGTCATCAAAAAAGAGGAAGACCCTTGATGAGACACAGTGGCTGCAACAATGGGCTTAATCATAAAAACAGTGGTGGGCATGGCACAACACCAGGCAGTATTGTGTTCTTTCATTCACGGTGTCACTATGAACCAGAACCAACTGGATGGCACCTAAGAACACCAACAACAGCATAGTTTAGCCATTTTTTTTCTTTTTTGACTAGTTTCCTTTTATTTATTTATTTATCTTTTCCCATTTTATTTTTACCTTAAAATATTATGCATCTTTTTTTTTACATAAATATAATCTTTATTTTTATAGCATACATTTAGGTTTTCCTTGTGAGCAGCATGCAGTCGTTTAGGTTTTATAATCAAATGTTTCAATCATTGCCTTAAAATGGAAATATTTAAGTCTTTTATTCATAATGTGATTTCTGATAAGTTCAGATTTAGCTATATTAACAGAAATTTAGATGATTTTAAGCTTTAGTCACTGTAAACATGTTTTATCCATTACTGCCTTATTAGCAGTGCTTTGCACTGTTTATTCATAAGAAAAAATATCAGTGCTTTTTACAGCCCTATTCATTGACTCATTTCAGCTTGAGTCCTCCTCCAGGTTCCTCAACAGTTTCTGAAACACTTCAGCTTCTCATACTCTCAGTAACTGCTTTAGGAATTGACCGTGCATAAGGGAGAACAAGAATACTAAACAATTTTCTTAAATTTTAATTAGTTGAGCATGAATGACCAGATCTCTAGGACTCAATTCTTTCCCAGGTCTTGGGTGTTGACCTTCAAAACTCTCCCGTTTAGTAGTTATTCAGTGCCTTCAGATATGTGCCGTCATGGATTGAATTGTGTCCCACCAAAAAATGTGTATCAATTTGGCTGGTATTGGGTGTGTTTCTCTCTTATGTTGCAAATCCTGCCTCTGTGATATTGATGACAGAGAGTTGTGTTAGTGGGGTATGACTCAATCTACAAATCTAGGTAGAGTTGAGCCAATCTATTGGGACAGTAAAAAAAAAAAAAGGAAGCAAGTAGAGAGCTGAAGGCCTCATACTACCAAGGAAGAAGTGGCAGGAGCACAGTGTCCTTTGGACTGTGGGTCCTTGTATAAAGAAGCTCCTCATCTGGGAGAAGAAAGCCTACTGAAAAGCCTTCCCCTGGACCTGATTCATCAGAGTTGTCAGTGCTCACCATCACATACATATATAAAAGCCTGAAAAAGTGTCACAGTCCAGAAGAGACTTAGGAAACATTGCAACTAAATGACACGTGCCCTGGATAGGCTCCTGAATAAGCAAAGATCATTTAATGATAATGTAACAATATTTGTTTGCTACTTGCGACAAATGTCTCATTCTGATGTAGAATATTATAATAGGAATAAGTGTGTCCAGGATACTCAAGATCCCTACGCTATCTTTGAAACATCTCTGTAAGTTGAAAATGCTTGTGAAAAAAAGTATTTTAAGTGCTTACTAAAATTTTTATAATACAGTTTCCTTAATTACTTTGTCAACACCATGGAAGGATTTAAAGACATATGAAAGCATTTTGGTTATATGGTGTAAAAAAATGGAGCCACTGAAGTTTTGCATGAAGAGCACAGAATCATAAAATTTTAATAAAGTGATTTTCAAAGGTCAGCTTCCTCCTTTACCTTACCAGATTTCTTCCCATCAGGGTGAAACGCTCCTTTTTATGCTGCATTTGCTTATTGCTCATGCTTCTATTTGGGAGTCATTTAATTTAGTTATGATTTATAATTGTCTCATTATTATTTTCATAAATGCACTTACTCTGCAAGACATTGGATATAAAAACAGTGAATGTTATAATCCCTGAAGTCAAAATTCACTTAGATTAATCTAAGAGTATCAAACACTGTTATATAGCATAACTGATAATCTGGAGAGAGGAGAAAAGTACAATGATTAATGTAGAAGAAAGAGATTTCTTTCAAATAAATTGTTTTAGTGTGAGATTAAGAATGGATAAACAAACTATTGTACATTCAAACAATGGATTATTACACAACAGTAAAGAACAATGATGAATCTGCAAAACATAATATGTCTGAATTTGAGGACACAATGCTGAATGAAGTAAAACAATCACAGACGGGAAAATATTGTATGACACCATTACTTTAACAATTCACAAAAAGATTTATACACAAAAAGAAATAAGTTTCGGTGGGTATGATGGAGGGGAAAGGTAGTGACTGAAAAATGCTCAACAGACAACAGATAAGTGGGAACTTCGATGAAGTGTAAGACAGTAAACAACGCCATGCCAACACAACTTGTACACAACAAGGTCATAGAAGATTCACAGACATATCCTGAGGGACCAAATTGCTGGGCTGAGGGCTGTAGGGATGATGGTCTTGGAGAATGTCTAGCCCAATTGCATAACACAGTTTGTAAAGAAATGATCTACATTCTACATTGGTAATGGTGTCTGGAGTCTTAAAAGCCTGTGAGCAGCGAAGATATTTCACTAGTTTAACCCCTTCAGAGAGTAGTGGAATGAAGAAAATTAAAGCTACAACGGGAAGATTAACCCAAAAGACAGACAGACTACAGCTATTATGGCCTGCATCAGACTGAGACCAGTATAACCAGATGGTGTCCGGCTACTACCACTGACTGCTCTGACAGGGATCCCAGTAGAGGACCCTGGACAGAGCTGGAGGAAAATGTATAACAAAATTCTAACTCATAAAGATAACTAGACTTGTTGGCTTCATGGGGACTGGACAAACCTCCAAAGTATGGCTCCAGAATACTCTAATGGCTCAGTAACGAAATCACTCTTGAGGACAAAGATTAGATGGTCCCATAAAGCAGTGTTACACTAAAGGGACACTCTGTCTCACAGGCAAGGACTAGAATGCAGGAGGGGACAGGAAATCTGGTAACAGGGAATTCAAAGTTGAGAAGGGAGACTTGTCGTGTTATGGGGTTATTAGCCAATATCATAAAACAATATGTGACTAACTGTTTAATGAAAGCCAGTTTGTTCTGTAAAGTTTCATCTAGAGTACAATAAAAAAGAAAATGTCAGTTATGATGTAAAAATAGTTGTAAAGCTGTAAACTGTACATATGTTGTAATTCATTTCTATCTGGATTGTTTCCATCTTTTTGCTTTTGTGACAATGCTGCAATGAACACAAGTGTGCATATGTCTATTTTTGTGACTACTCTTGTCTGTCTAGGACATACTCCTAGGAGTGGGCTTGCCGGATCATATGGTATTTCTATTTTTAGCTTTCTGAGAAAGCGTCATATCGTTTTCCAAAATGGTCATATCATTTTGCATTCACACAAGCAGTTCGTAAGATTTCCAGTCTCCTCAAAGCCTCTCCAACATTTATTTTCTGTTTTTTTATTTTTATTATTATTCATTTTTGCTACAGCTGGGGTGAAATGTTGTCTCACTGTGGTTTAGATTTTTATTTCTCTAATGGCTAGTGATTAAAAGCATTTCCTCATGTGTCTGCTCACCTGTTAAGTATCTTCTTTGGTGAAATGACCGTTCATTTCTTTTGCCCACTGTTAAACTGGATTATCTCTCTTTTTGTCGTAGAGATGTTGGATTTTCCAGTTGATTTTAGAGGATAGAACTTCATGTGATCTGTAAAAGCTAATTTTTTCCCAATCTGCATGTTCTCTTTTTATACTTTTATTGAAATTTTTTATCAGCACAAGTGTTTAATTTTTAGAATATCGCAGTTATCCAGCTTATCTTCAGGGGTCTGTGTGTTGTTCATTACAGTTTATATTGTCTAACGCTGTGTGTTAGGGCCTCTAGCATATATCCTACTTTATTTTCTATAATCTTCATAGTTTTGGGCTTTATATTTATGTTTTTGATCCATTATGATTTTTGTGTGTGTGTGTTTGTGAGGTATGCACTCTTTTTTAAAAATTTTTTTTCAGATAGATATTCAGTTTTGCCAGCATTATTTATTGAAATAACTTTTAACAATTTGATGGGCTTTGGGCTCTTGTCAATGATCAGGTGACCACAGGTGGATAGATTTACGTCTCAGTTCTCAATTTTGTTGCATTCATCAAAGTATCTGCCATTTTACCAGCACCAGGCTATTTTGATTATTGTAGCTATAAAGTAGGTTCCAACATCAGGTGGTGTAAGTCCTTCTACTTTGTTCTTCTCTAGTAATGCTTTCTTTGTCTGGGGCTTCATCCATTTCCGTATAAAGTTAGTGACTATATTTTTCGATTTCTTTAAAGAATATTGTTGGTATTTGGACTTGATTTGCATTCATTTGTAAATCACTTTGGGTAGAATTTTCATTTTTGGAATATTGAGCTTACCTATCTGTGAGTATAGTATGTTTTTCCATTCATGTAGATCTCTTGCGGTTTCTTGCAGCAATGTGGCATCTTTTACCTCCAGGGTTAGATTTATTGCTAAGTATTTATTTTTAGGGGCTCTTAGAAATGATATTTAATGAATTCATTTTGTTATGAACACTTTCATGCCTTTGAATTGATTCAATGGTGGTAGATTTTGGTTCACGCCATTACATATTTAATATAAGACAGTTTTAGAAAAGGGAATATCATGAAAAAAGACCATGGTGTTATACTCTAAAATCAAACCTACTGCTTTAGGGTCAATTGTGACTCACAACAACCACATAGGACAGAGGAGAATTTCCCATAGGATTTCCAAGGCTGTACATCTTTATGGAAGCATACTGCTGCACTTTTGTCTTGCAGAGCAGCTGGTCAGTTCAAACCACTGACCTTCTGGCTAATAGAAGAGCTCTTTAACTACTGCACCAACAGGCTCCTTTGAGCCATCTTGAAGAATCATTTATTTCAGGAAAGTACAGAAATCACGTACCACTGCCTGTCAGTTTGTTGTACTGTGGGGGACTGCATGCTGCTGTGATGCTGGAAGCTGTGCTACTGATATTCAAATACCATTAGAATCCCCCACGGTAGACAAGTTTCAGCTGAATTTCCAGACTAAATGAACTAGGAAGAAAGATCCAGCAGTCTACTTCTGAAAAACAAGTCTCCAGCAATTTATGGAATTGCAATATTTCAGCAGACAGATTCAGTGGTGAGAGTACTTACTTAACTATGCCAAGAAATTTGTAAGACAGCTTCCTGGCCAATTGACTAGAAGAGATCCGTATTTATCCCTATTCCCAAGAAAGGTGATCTAAATAAAAGCAGAAATTATTAAACAATGTCATTAACATCACATGTAAGTAAAATTTTGCTGAAGATCATTCAAAAGTGACCACACAGTATATTTACAAAACTACCAGAAATTCAAGCTGGGTTCAGAAGAGGACATGGAACAAGGCATATCACTGATGGCATCAGGAAGATCTTGGCTAAAAACCAGGAATACTAGAAAGATGTTTACTCGTGTTTCATTTACTATGCAAAGGCCTTCAACTCTGTGCATCATAATAAATTATGGATAACATCATGGAGAATGGGAATTCCAGAACACTTAATTGTGCTCATGAAGAATCTATACATGGATCAAGAGGTAGTTGTGTGAACAGAACAAAGAGTCACCACACGATTTAAAATCAGGAAAGGGGTGCATCTGGGTTGTAACCTTTTGCCACACATTTTCAATCTGCATGCTGAGCCAATAATCTCAGAAGGTACACTATATGAAAAAGAGTGAGGCATCAGGATTGGAGGAAGAATCTTTAACAACCTTGGTTATGCAAATGACACAACTTGCTTGCTGTGAGTGAGAGGATATGAAACATTTACTTATGAAGATCAAAGACCCTGTCTTCAGTATGGGTTGCAAAAGTCTTCCCAACTAGACCAGTAAGCAACATCATGACAAATGGAGAAAGGATTGAGGTTGTCAAGGATTGCATTTTACTTGGTCCCACAATCAGCACTCATGGAAGCAGCAGTCAAGAAATCAAAAGGTGAATTGCACTGGGAAAATCTTCTTCAAAGGACCTCTTTAAAGCATTAAAAAAGTAAAGATGTCAACTTGAAGACTAAGGTGTACCTGACTTAAGCCGTGGTATTTTCAGTCACATCAACTGCATTTGAAAGCTGGATAATGAGTAAGAATAATTGACACCTCTGAATTGTGGAGTCAGAGCAGAATACTGAATGTACCATGGACTTACAAAAGAACCAATAGATCTGTCCAGGAGGAAGTGCAGCTAGAGTGCTCCTTGCAAGCAAGGATGGTGAGACTGTGTCTTACATGCTTTGGGCATGTTGTCAGGAGGGATCAATCCTTGGAGAAGGATGTCATATTTGGTAAATTAATCAGTGAAAAAGAGAAATACCCTCAAGAGGATGGACTGACACAGTGACTGTAACAACATTTCTAAGCATAAAAATGATTGTGGGCATGGAGCAAGACCAGGCAGAGTTTTGTTCTACTGTTCGTAGTGTTACTGTGAGTCAGAACCAACCCAACAACACTTAACAACAACAACACGTATCACTGGAATAAGATGAAGTCAGGGAAAATAAGCGCAACTGACATAAGGCTAAAGATATTGCCTTGATCACAAAATCTCATAGTATGAAAATGTAAAGACTTAAGCTTTTTTTAGTTGTGAAGGATCACTGAAGAATTTAGACAGTCAGGGTGATCTATGATTATGTTTTTGTGTCTCATTCTGTACTAAATACCAAACAGATAATATCTCTAATGGCCTAAGAGTATCTAATTGTTGATCAGTAAACACTACATCCTCTACCAGATGATGAGGATTTTTTTTCACTATTTCTCATATTGAAAATAAAAATGTTTAAAACTTAACAAATGTCAAATAAACATGAATTGACATCAGAATGAAATAACAGTACTGTTGATGAAAAGTTAGCCTATATGAATCTCCTTGATGTCTGATTATAAAAATATAAACTATCCTTTGTTGAGTTTTGGCATTGGTCCACCTAAATATGCTTTATTTTCCATTTTCACTAATTTTACATATTTTCAACAAGCCACAGAAGGTATGATGCAATAAACTTCTTGATTAACCTCTGATGGATCTAGAAAACCACTTGGCATATGTACACACCTTGAAGAATTTGGAAGAATAACTATATTTGAAATAATGAGATTGAAAAATCTTAGCAGTGAAAATGTTTATGGTCAACATTAAAGAGAAGCTGAAGGGGCCAATTGGAATGCACATTTCACTTAAAAACTCCATCTATCCACACCAGAAACCAGCAATGGAAATATCATATTTAAGCAATGTTTGTAAGGATTAAAAATGAAGTTTCTCAGTCAAATAGTGCATTGACTCAGCATATCTCAGGGAACAAGATACCAGTGAAAGAATCTAGGCTTCCATTTACCACTTGCCTTTTCACTGATGATTTCTTTTCTACTCTTCCTGGGTGCACTAAAGATTGATATTCTTATGCCCTAGATTTTAGTTCTTTGGGACTAGTTTGAGCAATCGACTGTGAGTGAAAATAATCAGAAAGTTAAATGACCAGTATGAAACACTTCTGTGTTTTTTCTTCTGGAATGGAGACAAAGTCTCATGGGGTCAATAACTAAAAAGCCTACTGACATACAAGGGAAGCAAAACTTTGCTCTTTTAAGTCACTGGTATTTTTAGGTTATTGTTATCACTGCAATAGCTAGCTTATCCTGATATATAAAGGGACTGGTAATAAGAAACGTAACACTGCCTGGCTTAAATATTGCTTTGGGAGTTTTGGAAGGATGCAAACTATGTTATGAAGTTTGAAACATCCACTATAATTTCTACATGTGATACTCTGGAAGAAAGACTCATTTGATACTAATCTTGCCTGAGTAAATGTATTAGACAGAAATTTTATTTAATTAATTTGCTTTAATAAGGGGGAGACTTTTGCAGGAAAAAAATCAACAAACAATAATTGGTTGCAAGTGGTCTGATTTAGCAAGGTATCACAAGAAATTAACAAACCAAGAAAAAACTGGCCAGTTAATCAGCAGTTACTAATAGTTTTAGAAGAATCACATTAAGCTTAAGAAATAAGTAGTAGAACTGGGAAATATTTTGAGCAGCTATAAGCTATTGAAATTCATACCTACCTAATATTGTATCAAGGTGACCGTCAGACTCTTTGTAAAGACATTTGGATAGTTTAAATTGTCTCAGTGTAAAGACACACTACAACTTGGTAAACTGACACTGCAAAATTCTCTGTTTTTCTTGTATTTTCTCTGTCTTAGAATTGACTACTTTTCAGAGCCACTCTGGTTCCTTCATTGGAGAATGTTGTTTAGAAATCAAATTCTAAGTTATTTTTAGTAATATGTGTTATTTTCTCCAAACAAGTTTGAGACCGTTGTCCTCTATTTACTAACACTGATACCACTTCCTGTATGATGTGTATTGGTGACCAGATGAAAAGCTAGACTAGTTAAGCTAATGTAGGGATAAGGCATTTGGTGGATAGGTGTACTATAGGACCGGGCAACTACAGGGCACTAAATGACTATACAGAGGAACATAAAAAGAAGTAAACGTACACTAAGTTGAGAAGTGTGCCAAGCAGATGAAACCAAAGCAAGTCTACATGACCAACAAAAAACATCTATTCAAAGATGCGCTTATGTTGACAACTCCAAATATTTCTCTGAATTAAAGAAAAGCTATATACAAATTCTACTGCACTTTAGAAACTAATGAATTTGACTTATAATTTCTTATTCAACCTACCTTGTTTTATTTAATCTTTTTCTTCATTTAAAGGGAGAATTTAGCAAAAAGTGAGAAAAATGAGATAACAAATTTGTTTCAACTCAACTCTTCAAGTTTTCTCACGCAACGTGCAAAGAAGAAATAAAGAAGTAGAACAGAAAAAAATTTTCCAGTGTGTCACAGATGACCAGAATACTTTTTCCATTAAGAAAATAGGTACCATACTTATATTTGAAATGAAAAGCATTCATTTATTTATTGATTCAGTAAGCATTTATTAAGCACCTACTGTTCAGCGTTTTTTTTTTTTTTTTTTTTTACTGTGTGTGTTTCAAGCATTTTTCATGTTCAAGTATGTTAGTGAACAATCTGTTCACTAATTGAATAATGTGGTTAAGAATTGGTCAAAAATAGGTAAACTGTTTTAAATAATAGTGAATAGGTTGTATTGGATCCCAACACAAAAAAGAAATGAGAAGATTTTTTAAAGCACAGTCACAGAAGCTTCACTAAGAAAAAGTTATTAGGTTACAAGTTATAAATATGTCTGTAATAATGTTTCAGGCAGATGAAACAAGCCATCTGAGACAACGAGTGAGACATTTGAGAAACAACAAAGAGGCTGGAGTACAGTGAGCCATAGTAAGAATTGTGGAAGCCAAGATAGGAATATGAGCAGGGATTTAGGTTAACCATTAGCTTTAACTTCTAGACAAATAGGAGCTCTTGGAAAGTCCTGGGCAAAGAAATGACATTATGAGCATATATTTTCACAAGAGTATTACAACTACTGCATGGGGAAAATACTATAGAAGAACAAGAAGACTAATTAGGTGGCTGCTGCAAGAATTCAGATAGGAGAAGCAGTGCCTTGAGCCAAAGTGCAATGAGATGAAGTGGTGGAATTGTGAAGGCTAAGTCATCAGGGCTGGCAGATGGATAAGATGTGTGCTATTTTTACCTTGAGGAGCTGTAAGATTAGAATTTGGATTTACTAAGGTTGAAGAAGACTATAAAAGAAATACATTTGGGGCAGAAAAAGTTCTTATTTAAGTACTTTAAACTAAAAGGTGGATGTGAAAAATGCAATTGTCATATAAGCCTAGTATCCAAAATTCAGGTTAGAGAAATACATTTGTGTATCATCAATATAAATACAATTGTTAACTATTAAGAATCAAACACTTTTGCTCATCCAAAGACTTTATTAATAGAATTAAAAGAACACCCACAGAATGGGAAAAAATATTTGGCAACTATATGTCATACCAACGCCTGATCGCCATAATTTATAAAATACTGCAAAATATCAATAAGAAGAAGATAAACCATCCAATTAAGTGGTGGGCAAAGGAGATGGCCAAACATTTCACTAAAGAGGAGATCCAGGCAGCCAAAAAACGCAAGTGGACATGTTCACGATCTTTAGTTATTAAAGAAATTCAAATCAAGATGACAATGAGATACCATCTCACCCCAACAAGATTGGCCATGATCCAGAAAACACAAAACAACAAATGCTGGTGAGGCTGCAGAGAAAGTGGAACCCTCCTACACTGTTGGTGGGGGTTGCAAAATGGTCCAGCCTCTTTGGAAAGCAATCTGGTGCTTCCTTAAAAAAATGGATATCGATATACCCTTTGACCCAGTAATTCCACTACTTGGAATATATCCTACAGAATCAAGGCCTTTCACACCAACGGACACATGCACCAGAATGTTTATCGCAGCACACTCCATGATAGCAAAAAGATGGAATCAACCCAGATGCCCAACAACAGAAGAATGGATAGGTAAACTATGGTACATATACTCAGTGGAGCACTATGCAATGATAAAGAATAATGATGATTCCAGGAAACATCTCCTAACCTGGTTTCAACTGGAAGACATTATGTTGAGTGAAAGTAGTCAGGGACAAAAGGCCAAATACTGTATGAGACCTCTACGATAAGATCTCAAAAACAGACTTGTGTATAGAAGAAAAGACTCTTTGACAACTGCAAGGGAGGGGAGGGAGGGAGGGTGGTGGGGAGGGTTTAGACTAGATAGTTGCTAGAAATCTGGTTGGGAGAAAGAGGTGATAGCACTCATTAGAAACAAGAATAACATTAAGTGGACTTCAGCATAACTTGAGTACTCCTTCCACCTTAACCCAGTATTGCAAGGATAGAGTAGCTGGGGCAGGGGGCAGGGGACAATGCTCTTAGGCGAAATCGAGGCCAATTGGCACAATTAGCCTTTTGCTGATAGCTCTCTGCACCCCACATTGGTGAGCGGCATCTGGGGTCTTAAAAGCTGCCAAGCTGCCATCCAAGGACACAGTAAATGGTCCCAACTCAGCAGGAACAGATGCTCACCAAGGACCAAAATGACATGCGGTAAAGACAACCGAGAAGACAGAGAGACCCACAAGAGTCGGTGCCTACATCGACTTGGGACCAGAAGAACCAGATGGTGCCCGGCCACCACCAGTGATAGCCACGATGGAGCTCACAGAGTAGAGTCTCACTGGCAACACAAGAATAAAAAGGGGTGCATCCTGAGATCTCCACTAAAAGACCTCAAATGATGGTCCAGCAGTTTCGGGGTTCCCCTGAGAGCATGGCCCCCGGCCCTGATGCTGCCCTTTCCTATAAATTATAACAAAGGTCCACTCTTTGGACAGGAATGGATTGGACTTGACAATGCAGAGTGACTATATGTTGGCTGCACGTTATGGTTCTATACATCTATAGGATATCATCCTGCTGACCTCGGCTGGAGGAAAGAGAGTGGGTGGAGAGGACCAGAAAGGAGGCTGTTGGGAGGATGATGCATGTATGGAGCAGAGAGGAATAGTACGCTGCCACCGGACAGGGAGAGCAGCAGAAGCTGCATATAGGTGTGCATGTAAATTTATATGGGAATGTACATTTTCACTCAGTCATATTAAATTAAAAAAAAAGTAAAAAAAATAAAAATAAAAAAATACATTTTTTTTTAATTAATGGAAGTAGTTAATATCTGCTAGAACCTAGGGAATATATGGAGAGGAAGAGGACAAAGGAAGGAATGGTTAAAGGAAGGGGAAGAGAAGAATTAGAAAGATGAGGGAAAACCCTAACTAAGTCTGGGTTATGCCAACAAGTAGAAACGGAGAAATCAGTAATGAAAACTAAAGAAGGCCAGTGAGGAAAATACTACTGACAACTTTATGCTGGATCACAACTAAGCATTGGATATTAGATTCAGGAATATTGAAGTCATGATCAGCTTCAGTGGTGTGGCTGGATAATATATGCTTTAAATGAGTTCACTAGAAAATTGTGGTGGGTGTCTTAGGTTGGGTACTCTAGAGAAGCAAAACAAGTAAACAGTATCAATGTAGATACAGAGAGAGATTCATAGCAAAGAATGACTCCTGTGATTGTAGAGACTGGAATGCCCCAAGTCCATGGGTCAGGATAAGTGGCTTCTCCCAACTCAGATAGCCACAAGAGCTAGTAAACCTAGTATCAGCAGATCAGAGAGCAGGGTTCATGCTCACTGTGAAGTTGTGAAGATCCAAGAATCCCAAGATCAGCAGACAAGAGCCCAGGTAAGCTGTTAGTTCAAGTACCAAGAACTGAAAGTCAGATGAACAGGACCTAGTTGCAGGATCCAGAGCAAGAAAAGGCCACGTGCATTGCCAGAATGTTCACTCACATTCAAATCAGGCAACACACTAAAGTGAAATGCCTTCTCAACTGACTGGCTACTCACAGCAGATCTCATCATGGAGGTGATCAAATTATATCAAATCTCACCATGAAAGTAATCATAGCGTCACCACATGACTGCCAAACCACTAAGAATCATGACCCAACAAAGCTGACACACAATCTTAACCATGACAACGGGAATCAGATAAAGCACATATATACAATTTGTTATGAGTTTATAGAACACTAAAAGAGAATTTATGTGATACTTAGATGTTAAACAGTTTATTCTCAAGATATGAGGGACCACATCGTGTTTATATGGTCATAGGATAATCTAATAGAGAAAATATATTGCTCATGCTGAAGAAAGATAGAAGTCATTCACTTAGAAATAATGAACAGGGTTAAACTTGGATTAAAATTAAGTTTCAGATTGCAGATAAAATTCAGCTATAATTAGGGTTAATGTTAGGTTAGAGGCAGAGTTAGAAAGAAATATGGAGAGTTTGGTTTTGCTAGGAGTATAGAAAAATGTAAGGTCAATTAAATGATATAGATGAAGGTAAGTTAGTTGATATGATGACAGCAGTTCATGTATGATGGCTCTGATTGATACTCCTGGTTCAATGAAACAGAAAGTACTAACAGCAAGTACTGTGAGAATGATAGAAAAGCTGCTGTGGGTTTTAAAGTATAGTAAAAGGGTGAAAATGGTTTCTAGGAGAGTGAGAGTGAATGAACTAGAGTACAACATTAGATTGCTAGGCAGAAAATATGAAGTGTTAAAAGAGATTGGTGTTCATAATTCTAAAGGGAGGCCAATGAAATGTTTTTCTTTGTCATCATTTAGCAACAAGACTGCAGCAAAGCACAAACAAAGATTCATCTACTTGAGTTTATCAAGAAGATATGAGATAGAGAGCAAGAGGTAAGGGAGGGAGACATAATGCTTACAAAAGAAGAATAATAATGATCCACTGTAGAATTTATAGCTGAGTAGGGAGAAAAGGGAGTACAAGAAGGTGAAAGGAACAATGGTAAATTGGTAGGATTAAGACTTTGTAAGAAGGGATGATATTCAGTTACATAATGACTGGTAGAGCATGAGTATTAAAAAAATTGGAAGCAAAATCCATAAAAAAGAAGTAGGGCAAAGATGGCAGAGTAGTCAGATGGTTTCCTGTGATCTTTCTAACAACAAAGACCCAAGAGAACAAATGAATTAATTTCCTAAAAGCCCTGAGCATCAAGGGAAACTTGAGAAATCAGACTGAGATGCTAGAAAGGGAAAGTAGTTCTAGAAGTACCTAGGACTGGCCTGGTCCAACCTGCCAGGAATTGGCTGTAACCAACTTGGTCCAAGGAGCAGTGACATTTGGAGGATATCCTCCAAAGCAAGAGAGACTGAGCAGAAATTGCACCTCCAGAACCAGTGAAATATGATACTTGATCATCAAAGGACAAGTAGTTTGCATCTAACCTACTGTATGCATGGAGATCTAAATCTTTTCTTTGGAATAAACCTCTATTCCATCTCTCAACACTTCGTTTCCTTTCTCTACACTGTTCTCACCTCTGGACTCTTATGTCACTACTTAGCTGAAAGTAGGACTCCTTAAGCCTGCCCTGAATCATTCTGTGAGACTCTGAGGGAGAAACTTTAACAGTTTAAGGGAAGCAGGGGGAGAAAAAATCTGCTGACTCCCCTGAGGTTTTAACTCAGGGCAGAAACAGTCCTTTCACATAAAATCAGACATAAAGGGTCGTGCTATCATCATGGATGTTCAGAGAAGTATGTTAGATCCCTGCCTTTCACAGGGCCTGCAGACAGACACATATGGCCACACCAATTAACCTTGCCTAGCTAGGACAGTAGTGGACCGCCTGCATCATGCATCTGGTGAATATCTGGACATCTGAGTTGAATCCATCCAAGAAAAATAAACAGAGTCTTGGGCTTACACATCTAGTAACACCTCTAACCATCAGTTGACAGGTCATTAGAACTTCATAGACGCCAATAATGAAACCAGCACGCACAACCAGCCTATATGGACATTTCAAAAGAGAACAAGACAAGAATCTACAACACTGAAAGCAAACACAGAATTAGTAAATTTAACAACTTATTGATGGCTGGGGGACAATAGTCTGTATCAGATCAGTTAAAGAGGAAGACCATGACGACTTCCAAAAACTCCCAAAAGAAAGAATGAAGAAATTTTCCAAATAAAGAGAACTTTCTGAGATTATTAGAGGTAGAATACAAAAGATTAATATTTAGAACTATTTGTAAGATGAGGGAGATGAGGCAAAATTCAGGAGGTGTTATGACAAATTGAACTGTATGCTCTTGTAGCCTACAAGAGAGCATACAGAGACAGGAATTAGAAATTCAGAATATTAATAATAAAACTGCAGAATTAGGAAACTGAATACAAAGCCAAAGGAGCAGAATTGAGGCAAGGGAAGGCTGATTCAGTGACACTGAAAATGTGACACCAACATGTTTGAGGAAAAATCAGATAAAATATTTTTTAAAAAATCAAAAACACTAAGAATTACATGGGACTCTATCAAGAAGACTAATCTATGAATCGTTAGAGTACAGGGGTGTAATAGAAAACACGGGGAGAATTGTCTAAGATTCACTAACAGAAAAATTCCCTGATATTATGAAAGATGAGATGATATCTAACCAAGATGCTCATTGAACTCCACACAAGGTAGATTCTGAAAGAAAGAAACCAAGGAACATTATAATCAAACTTGCCAAAACTAAAGATGAGGAAATAATTTTGTAACTGGCTAGAGATAAATGAAAAACACATATTACAAAGGAGAGTCAATCAGACTAAGCTCAGAGTACTTAGCAGACACCATGAAAGCAAGAAGACAATCGGATGATATATACTTTGCCTTGAAGGAAAAATAATTGCCTGCCAAGACTTACATATCCAGAAAGCTGTCTCTAAAACATGATGTAGAAATAAGCAAACTTCCAGATAAACAAATTTAGGGAATTTGCAAAAACAAAACCAATATTAAAAGAAATCCTTCGGTTAGAAAAATCATTAACAACAGATAACAACCTAAGACTTGAATACATAACAGTGAAGCTGGATTTCAACCTCAATAAGAAAACCAGAAAAATAAATCAAAGGCAAAATACTGAGAATAGGGACACAATGATGTCGTTTTGTAAACATTGTAACAAAAAAGGAGCCTTAAAAATGTCATAGATCTTTCATGTAGAAAGAAAGTCAAGGTGATATAAGGAAATTAAAGACTGATTTAAATTTAGAAAAACAGAGATAAATATCAAGGTAAAAGGAAATTATCAATGTTATGCCTCAAAAATAAGAAACAAGACAAACATGAAGTCTCAGTAAATACAAAACCACCAACAATGAAAAGGATGAAAGGGAAATAGATGAAGTAAAGCAAAAAAGACATCAAAGTAACAGCACTAACCTCATACCTATTTTTAATTACACTGAATGTAAATGGATTAAATGTACAAATATGGAGATAGAGAATAGACCATCTCACTCCAACAAGAATTGCATTAATCCAAAAAATACAAAGTAATAAATGTTGGAGAGAGTATGGAGAGACTGGAACATTTATACACTGTGAGTATGAATGTAAAATGATGCAACCACTTTGTACATTTATTTGGTACTGTCTTAAAAAGCTAGAAATAGAAATATCGTATGATCCAACAATATCACTTCTTGGTATACATTCTAGAGCAAAAGGTGCTGTCACGTGGATAGAAACATGCAAACCAATGTTTATTGCACCACTGACCACAATAGTAAAAAGACAGAATCAACCTGAATTGCTAAACAAATTCTGATGTACTCACACAATGGAATACTATGCAGTGATTAAGAACAATGATCTTGAGAAACATCTTATAACACAGAAGAACTGGAAGACATCCTGAGTAAAGTAAGTCGATTGCAAAATAACAAGTATTTTATGAGATTGCTATTATATGGAATCAAGAAAAGGTTTAAACACAGAAGAAAATATACTTTGTTGGCTACAAGTAGGGGAGGATGGAACAGGGGTATCACTGATTAGACAGTAGCTAGGAACTGGGTTAGGTGAAGGGAAGGACAGTGTGTGGTAAAAGGAAAGTCGGCACAGCTGTAATAAAAAATTTCCTAAATATAACTCAACACTCAGAAGACCAGAGTAGCAGGGTAAGGAAAGTGGGGACTACGGTTTCAGAGGACATCCAAGTCAATTGGCATAAGAAAGTTTGTTTGTTTTTAAATATTCTGCCTCTCGTTTTGGTGAGTGTCCTTTGCAGTCTTAAAAGCTAGTAAGTGGTCATCTAAGTAGCATCAGTTGGTCCCAGCCTACTTAGAGCCCCAGCCTACTTAGAGCAGAGAGGCTGGTGAAAGACATCAAAAATATAAGGAAAATATGAGCCCAGGAGAAAGACAGTGTCATATAACCAAGAGAATACATCACCATGAGACCAAAAGAACCAGATGGTGCCAGGCCACCACCTTTGACTGCCCTGATAGGGAAAACAACATAGAGTCCCTGATGTAGTGGAAGAAGAATAAGTGTGCAGAACCAGAACCTTGTTAAAAAGACTAGACTTGATGGGCCAACAAACTGGTGGGTCCCTGGAAGATATGGCTCCTGGACTCTCTGTTGATCCTTAGTTGAACTCATTTCCCAAGCCATCTCTTAAGACAAAGATTGGACTGGCCAAGAGGCCTCTCTGTTAGCTAAGAACTGAACACATTCTGGAACTGCAAATCTTTAGACAAAGATTGGACTGGAATATAACACATAAAATGATACTAGCAAAGAGTGTACTCCTTAGCTTAATTATCTATATATAGGAGGCTAACTGGGCAGCTCATGTCCAGAGGTGACATGGGAGGGTGGAGGGAAACAAGAGCTGGTTGAAGGGACACAGGAGGTTAGGGGTGGAAAAGAAGAGTGTGCTGATCAAGATGCTGTCATTATTTCATTATTTTCAGTGGGTGTGTTACATCGGTAAGTTATTGTATGGAAATACAGATCGTGGTGTGACATTCTTTCCCTATAAAACTCCTGATAGATTCTCATTGGTTAGAGAGAAAAATCCTGTATTTCTCAACGTGATATTAAATCATACATATTATTAATTCAATCTACTTTTTCATTACCTAGTTAATTGTATTTCATAGCTTTTGTCTTAAAAACATGGTCAGATACAATATTAAAGAGATGGGACAATGAAAATATATTTACATTACAATGTGAAAGATTAAAAGGAGATAAATGGGAATGAGTAAGACAGGAGAGAGACATGAGGTAAAAAAAGTGTGATATTCAGTAAGTTAAAAGGTGTGGTAGGAGTATTGAAAGTATCATTAAAAACCAAAACTCACTGCTGTTGTGTCTATTCTAACTCAGAGTGACCCTACAGGACAGAATAGAACCGCTCCGGTTTCCAAGGACCATCTGGTGTATTCAAATTGCTGATCTTTTGGTTAGCAGACACAGCACTGAATCACTACATCACCAGAGAGAAGTATCATTAAATTACACTAAAAAGCAGCTTAAAAAAAAAAAAAAAATCTTACCCAGAGATGAGAATCTCTATATTTTTGTATATGTGTAAAGGTGTATTTCAGTGGTAACTATAACAACAACAGATTTTCTTAATAAGAATGAAGGGAACTTTGTAAAAGACTTTGCCTGTAGCCAAGAATAATGAACTCAAATTCTTCTTTGGTAAAGAAGATAACTTAAATCATACCAGAACATGGAAAACCAGAGATCACATATTTATCTAAATTGTGAAGTTACTGCCATTAATAATTTGCTGTGTATACCAGGTTTTATGTTCTGGCAGCAACTACGTTAAGCAATACAGACAAAAGAAAGCAATATTACTGTCTCTTCTTTGCTGATGAAGAATCAGTCTAATAAAGTTGTTTCTTTAGTGTACATTCAGTTTTTAAAAGTATCAGTCTCTGACAGTGATATGCACGATAGCTAAGCAGCTGTTCATATTGATCATGCTACAAAGTTGCAGAGTCCTGGTTGCCTACTGGTTAAGAGATCTGCTGCTAACCAAATGATCAGGAGTTCAAATCTACCAACTGCACCTTAAAATCCCTACATGTGGATTCTACTCTGTCTATACAGCTGCTATATGGGTGGGAGCAAGAAAATCTGTCTATTTTCCCCAGGCTGAATTTTAAAAGTTAGGGAACAACTTCTTTTCAGGATAAAAACACCAAAACCAAATCCATTGCCATTCAGATGATTATGACTCAATGTAAGATTGTCTCATAGAGTTTCAAAGGCTATAAATCGTTATAGGTGCAGATTGTTACATCTTTCTTCCACAGAGCAGCTGATGAATTTGAAGCACAGACCTTTCAGTTAGAAGCTGAGAGCTTACCCATTGTAACACCAGGGCTCCCTCTTTCCAAGAAGTTCCTATCAAATTCTCCTCAGGTTTAATTGACCAAATTTGTTCAGACCTGACCTTTTGGAAGTCTTTATTGGTAAGGGGAAATAGGTTTAACCAGGATTAGATTATACTGTTCAGATGTCACCAATCAGTTTGCCTGCAGAGAAATTGATTGAGATCTTCAAGAGAGAAGTCAGATTTCTCTTACAAAGGAGCAAGGGGCATATGTATACCTGGAGAAAACAATATTGTCACCATAAGTACTCACTGCTTACCCTATTTAAGAAAAAATGGAGGGGGGAGGAGAGAAAGAAAAAAAAATGCCATCCAGTGAATTCCAACTCACAGAAGCCCTATAAGACAGAGTAGAACTGCCCCACATGGTTTAAAATGAGGATCTGGGGGATTTATACTGACAAACTCTTGAATAGCAGCTGTAACTCTTAACCACTATGCCTAAGTAAATATTCCTGTGTTGGAACTTTCATTGTTGTTGTTCTTGCTCCCACCCATGAATGAGAAGATACAGCAAAATTACTGCTACTGCAACTAATTGCATTAGGATCCACTCTAAGGATGTATGATGATCAAAGCAGAGCAAAGCCAGGGGGCACTTACAATTTATTCGCTGGACAATTACATACACGCCTGGTCTTTAGTTCTCTGGTTCTGTAAGTTAGCATATATGTGTGTATTTAAGTTTTAATTTATTTGTGTGTTTAATTAACTTACATCAAATGATAAAGAAGTAGTGCTATAAGTACTACTTTTTTGCCAAGCACACGGGAAAGAAAGGGAATTTTAAGGAATGGAAGAGAAAGGAAAGTAAAAGAATCCATTGGGTAGCAGCCTTGAAACTGCAGGAATTACAATATAATTGACGTTGAGTTTAAATTAGGGTGGAAATAATTTAACATTTTGGAGGAATGCTGTGGTTTAATTCAGTCAGTTGGAGAATCTTAAGAAAACTGTAAGTATAAATATAAGTGTTTTAAGAGCTATATAGATTTTCTGGTTTAGAGTTGAGTGAGCAAAGTAGGAAATATAATGAAATGTAAAGTATGATCACAGTTATGAAAATTAAAAGTCAAAAACCTATAAAATGCATAAACAAAAGTAACACTAAATATTTTAGGAGGATATACATACACACACATATAAATATATGTGTATATATAATGACAGCTCTCATATACATTAGATTATATGCATTTGGCGAGAAAAGAAATAGGACTAGAGACTGAAAAAGTAACATAAAATAAGATGAGTTTTCATAGACTGATTTTTGTAGTGTGCCATACACTACAGAACATGATTAACTCAACTCTTTGTACCTATAGTTTAAGAAAAATGCATTTGTGTGTATTCATACATGTGTATGTGTGAGTGTGTATAAAATATTAAAAATAGTAGTAAGAAACTTTTATGATTTCTAAGTCCTTGTGGGATTGACTAGACAATCAATAACGGATATAGATACAGGTGTAGATATTATATCAAACTCACTGTAGTTCATCCTGTTGTGATTAACAGCAACCCAAGAGAACATAGACTGCCTCATTGGATATTCAGGGCTATAAATCATTTCAGAAGCAGATTGCCACACCTCTCCTCCATGAAGTCTGGTGGGTTCGAACCTTCCATCTTTCCCTTAACAGCTGAGCACTTCAACAACTGCACCACCAGAGTTCCATGGATATTCTATTTAAAAAAAAAAAAAAACTCCACAATCTTTAAATCTATTCTAACTTACACTGAACTTATAGGACAGAATAGAACTGTTTCCATAGAGTTTCCAAGTAGTGCCTGGTAAATCAGTGAACTGCTGATCTTTCGGTTAACAGAAAGAGTGCTTAACCACTACACCACCAGTTTCCCGATACTGTATAGCAATCCAAAGTGGTGTAGTGGTTAAGAGTTACAGCTGCTAACTAAAAGAGTGACAGCTCAAATCCACCAATTGCTCCTTAGAAACTCTGTGGGACAAATCTACTCTGTTCCATAGGGTCACTATGAATTGAAACAGACTTGTAGGCAACTTTTTTTTTTTTTTTTTTTTTGGTTATAGTGAACCTGTATTAGATAATCAACAAGCATGACTTAAGTTTTTATTTTTCAATTTCATGATGTCAGAAGTGTTCCTTTTCTTTGAGGAGGAAAAATAAAAACTGACTAAAAAGTATTTTGATTATTAGGGTTAGGAGTTGAGTGGGAGAATTCCAGGTACTTTATAATGATCAAAACATGATTAAATCAGAAGGACCTTCACTATCCTCCATTCCCTACAACACCAGAACTGCAAAATGAAAAATTTAATTCAACATTGTTTTGATAATATTAGAGGAAGGATGACAGCCTAAGCATATCCCAACACTGCAATAATTCAAGCATGTATCATCATATTAATTGATCTACACTCTTCCTTGTCTCATGCTTTGAGCAGAAAAAAGTATGTATCACAAATTTATGGATGTAGAAATGTATGGAATGACCAAACTTTCACAAATAATAACTTCATAAGAGATCATTTCATTACTGATGTATTCATTTTCTGAAATTTCTTGTGATAGGTGTAGAACACCAGGTATCCTTAGTATTTTTTGTCATTCCTTTAAACTTAGTTATACAGCTTGTAAAACTGTTAACAGCTCATATTCCTCCCTCTTCTTAACAGAATACTTTCAAATATTTTTTCACTAGATATTTATATAAACAAGCTGTGAATATTTAACTGTACCAACATACTTCCAATTGATAATGCCATTATTGGAATGGTTTTTGGACTTTACTAAACTGAAAACAAAACAGTGTTCATAGAACAGATGCATGAAGTTCAGAATCATATGTATATGTGGTCTCATTCTGCAGAATATATGATATTTGTGTTTTCAAAATAAAACTATTTTTTTAATTTAAAAAGACATGTAACGTATATCAATCTTAAACATTTTGAGACAGATGAAATGTGTGACATTGCATTTGGCCGATACTGCTTACTGGTTAAAAGTTCAGGTGCTAATCAACTGAATGGTCAGTGGTTTGAACCAACCAACTGCTCCAAGCAAGAAAAGTATGGCAATTCGCTCACGTGATGAATACACTCTTGGAAACCCTATTGAGCAGTTCTACTCCATCTTACAGAGTCACTGTGAGTTGTAATCAACTCAGTGGCAAGGAGTTTGTTCTCATTTTTAATCTCAAGATGGTAAAGACAAGGAGACTTTGTTCTCCAAGTCAGGGTCACATCTTATGGGAGCAACAAATATACAAAATAAATAACTGTAATGCAGTTCTCTAAGTGCTATGCCAAAAGCATAGGAAAAAGGCCCAGAGAACACACAGGAGGCAGTACCTGATAAATCTGATCATATTTTTCATAGGTTTAATTTCCCATCAACTTTATTTGCATCTTCTTAGAGTTCAGAAAGTTATAATCAACAAAAGAAATTATTTTCATCATTCAGTTAGTTTCATTTGTAACAGCAGTCAATAGGCTATAAAAGAAATTTTGGAATATAGAATTGTATTACTATTTTTATTATAAACATAACCAAGAAATATACAAAGCTAGGTTATATGGTATAGTATACCCCATACACAGTTGCTGTTGGGTTGATGCCAACTCATACTGACCCTATAAAACACAGTAGAGCTGTCCATAGAATTTCTGAGGGGTGACTGGTGGATTTGAACTACCAGCCTTTTGATGAACAGTGGCAACTCTGAATTACTATGCCTCTGTGGTTTCCGTGTTGCAGTATATATAATTTTTTTCAGTTTCTAAGTGTAGTTGTCATGGATCGAATTGTGTCCTCCCCAAAATTTGTGCAGCAGTTTCCCTAAGCCATGATTACCAGTATTGTGTGATATTTCCATATGTTGTAATTCCTGCCTCTGTTAATAAGGGAGAATGGACAGTGGTTGTGTTAGTGAGGCAGGACTCAATCTATAAGATTGGTTTGTACCTTCAGACAATCTCTTGAAATATAATGGATAGGGAAGCAAGCAGAGAGTTGGGGACCACATACCATCAGGAAAGAAGTAGTGCCTTGGATCAGAGTAAGCCGTTTGTCTCAGAAGCTTCCAGTCCAGGAGGAGACTGACAACAAGGACATTCTTCCAAAGCCAACAGAGAAAGACTTCCCTTTGTGTTGATGCCTTCAATTTTAACCTGTAGCCCACCAGACTGTGAGAAAATAAATTCCTCTTTGTTAAAGCTACTCACTTGTGGTATTTCTGTTACAGCAGTACTAGATGCTGAAGACAGTACTTACCAACTTCAATATTTTCAAAAGAAAGGTGATGTTGAGGAATCTCACATGTATTATTATACTTTACAACAAATTCAACTCTCAGATGTTTGTTACCTCTGCAAAGTAAAACTGCTTCATCTACACTTGCAGCTTTTAGGCTTCTCAACTTCACCTTTGTGATTAAGATCTTTCTTCTCCATCTTTATTATCCACATTCACGAACTGAATTTTTGACAGCTATTTAGGACTTAACTCTCTTACGCTTGCCGAAAGTGAAGAAGACTTGAAACACTGATAAAAGAAGACTACAACCTTGAGTGCAGACTGTACCTTAACACAAAGAAAACAAAAGTCTTTTCAATTAGACCAATAAGCTACACCTTGATAAATGGAAAAGAAATTTACACTGTCAAAGACTTCATTTTACTCAGATCCACAGTAAGTGCCCACAGAAGCAGCAGTCAAGAAATCAAACAATGCATTACACTGAGCAAGTCTGAAGCAAACAACCTGTTAAAGTGTTGAGAAGTAAAGATGTTACTTTTCTGACTAAGATGTTCCTGATCCAAGACATGATATTTTTAATCACCTCACATCCATTTGAAAGTTGGTCAGTGAATATTGAAGATTGCAAAAGACTTGATAGCTTTAAATTATGAAGCTGGCGAAGAATAATGAGTATACCATGAACTACCAGAAGAATGAACTAATCTGTCTTCTGTATGTGTATATATTTTAAGTGAAGTTTATACTTCAAGTCAGTTTTCATACAAAAAAACCCTTACACACATTGTGACATGATCCTTGTATCTCTCCCTATAATGTGACAACATACTCCCACTCCCCATCTTGTATTTCCTCTTATCTATTCAACCAGCTTCTATCCCTTAATGCCCTCTCATCTCATTTCTGGACATATCAACTTGAACAAGTCTGTCCTGGAATAAGTACAACCAGAATACTTCTTGGAAGCAAGGAATGTAAGACTTTATCTCACTCACTTTGGACACACGGATCAGGAGAACAAGCATCTAGGGAAGGAAGTCATGCTTAGTGATTAAAGAGTCACCAGAAGAGTAGAAGATGTTCAACAAGGTGGATTGCCACTGTGTTTGCGACAATGATTTCAAGCACAGCAAATGTTGTAGGACTGCAGAGGACTGGTAGTGTTTCCTTCTGTTGTTTGCAGGGTTACTATGAGTCGGAACCCACTCTAACAATAGCAACAACTTTCTTACAAGACCTGCCAGAATACAAAAGTCAGAATTAATTACTCTTTAGAACATCGATAAAGTTTTGTGTATTTATAAGGACTCCCTGTGTGGTATAAACTATTAATGCACAATCAAAAGACTCGTCATTCAAGTTTACCCAGAGGTATCTAGAAAGACAGGCCTGGCTGTCTAGTTACAGAAGATCATACAGTGAAAAACTTAAGGTGTACTCTGGCACATATGGGGTTACTGGGAATGGAAACTGACTCAATGGCCACTGGTTTCATACATTCATCATTTAGAAAACATTTGTCACTATCTGCTGTACAGCTGTTTGTACATGGATATTTTTACATTCATCTAAGCAAGTTTCATGAACTAAAGCAGGCAACACAAAACAGATATGATGAAGTCTTTATGTCTTATAGCCATAAATATGACCTTCTTTGGAAATGGAGTATTTGAAGATGCTACCAGTTTACTTAACACAAGGTAATACTGATGTTGTTTGTTAGTTGCCTTACGGTTGCTTCTGACCTCAGGGGACCTTGTATTAGGACCTAAGCTTACCAACTTGGTAGCTCTGTGATAGGCATCAAGCTATTCTCTTTGAAATGCAAAAGTAAAAACTAATTAGTCTTTACAGCATTTATAAAGTCCTATGTAATTATCAAGCATTCTTGAATGGGACAAATGGTCAAGTATTAGACTATTAGTCAAAACAAAGACAGTTCAAACTCATCTAAAAATGCCTAGGAGGAAAGACCTGTCAGTTTGCCTTTGAAAGGTCTCAGCCCTGGACGCTCTTTGGAGCAGTTCCATTCTCCACACATGGGGTCACCATGAGTGAGAATTGTCATCACCGCAATGTTTTCTTGTTTGTTCGCTTTAATAAGGCAAATCTATCATAGAGAAACTAAGAAAATGATAATTTGTTAGGATGCATACATATGGAATTTGTAGTTGTCATACTTACGAGTTCAATGAAACACCTCAGTGTATTTACCAAAGAGCCTCTCGTAGGATTTCACTTTTTGATAACATTTGTGTCTTATCAAGCTAATAAATAAGATTTCATATTTCTATATTCCTATCCTAAGAAATTAAAGATCTGCAGTATTTTCTTTTTTTCATATTACATTTTATTAGTTTACATTTTATTACTGCAATACTCATTATTCCATGTTTAAAGCTGTTGGAACTGACTTGAAGGCAAAGTGTATGGGTGTGGGTAAAGACAGACAAGTTGTGTGACTTGGGAAAATTAACCTTTTTTTAACTTTGTTTGGGTTATCTGCATAAAGGAACCAAAATAACTGCTACGGAGATTAAGTCATCATAGTTCTTCAGAAACTCTAAAATCATTAAATGTAAACCATCACAATTAATATTTTCACACAGCTAAGTGGGAGGTTACTTGCTACTTCTTGACAATTTTGACACCTGCTGATACTTCCTGACGAAAACTCTCCCAAGCACCTGACAAAGGCTACCAATGTTAATGTCTTAGTCTTCTGGTACGTTCTAATAGAAATAACATGAGTGGATGGCTTTAGCACAATAAAGACTATTCTTACACAGTTCAAAAGGCTGGATGTCCAAATTCAGGGTATTGGCTCCAGTAGAAAACACACTCTCTCTGTTGTCTCTGAAGGAAGGTGTGTTGCCTTCTTCTGCCTTTCTTCTGTCTGAGAACATCTTGGAACAGGAACTCTCAGCTTTCAGTGAAGCTTTCTTGATACAAGATAAAAAAAAAACCCCAGCTCTCTGATTGCTTCCCTTTCCTTTCATCTCTTGTGAGAAAAAAAGGATAAAAGATGGTGTAGGAAGATGTCACTTCAAAACTTAAAACAATTTGGCCTTTTGTTACTGGTTCCCAAGCCACACCTGGTCTTGTGGTAACTGCTCTTTAGCCAGATTGGCTACAGGCCCAGCCCAGTAATTGACCCATGGATGTCTGACCCACGGATGTCTGGCCCCTTCTTCTTAGACCTTTACTGAGATTGGCTAGGGAATCCCACCTGGCAGCCAACCTTCATTTAGATTGGCTATTGGAGCTCCAATGTTATCTGACCTTTACAAGATTGGCTAGCTGTAGCTGACTCATATTTGGATTAACTGGTTACCCCTGCCTGATAGTTGACCTTCACTTCAATCAGTTGGTGGGCTGTCTGATAATTGATAAAAACCTAGAATAGAGGCTCTGGTGAGACCTCCTGATTGAAGAGAGCCAGGTAGAAGTGTATTCTTTGGCTATCAGTGGCCTTTTATTATGATCCTCTAGACTGTAAACCTACAACACTGGTGGAGACAGTGGTTATGACTGTACCATAAAATGCAGAAACATGGGTGGACCTGGGTGGTAGCTGTAGGTTAACTCCTGGCTGAGAGCAAGGGCCATCCCCAGACTAGAGGTCTTCCAAGAGCTATCTGGGAGCTGTCCAGGAAAAACTGGGAGTCAACTGAGAGGAGAAACCAATAGCCAAGTCCCCTCAGTTGTCACTGAGTTTCCTGTTTGGAAGTTTCCCATGGGGTGAGAGTGAACATTGTTTTTCACTGGGTGAAGTGGGTCCTTTGGGCCACTGAGGGCCGGCCTCCCAAACCTTGCCCTATGAATACCTTCATTTCTGTTTGTATGCTTCTAGGTTATTAAAATTGTTATTGCTGGTGTTAGAAGTGGTGGAAACATTGAAGAACAGGGTTATAGTTTATGTCTGGTTCATAAGAATCATTTTCATGCTTATTCTTGTTTGCTCTTCCAGTTCATGTTTAAGAAGATCTCTCATTTCACAGGTATGACTTCATCAGGTGCTTTGCGGTTGTCCGCAGGTAATGGAAATTTTACTTTAAAATATGTAATCACAGCTAATATGAAAAAACATGCTTTCTGCTGACAGCGTAAACTCCTTTTTCTTTACTTAAGTGTACTAAAATAACTTACTACATTGAAAGAATGCAAATGCTGGTTTGTATAGCTTGAAATGCAATTTGTATAAGCACTCTAAATAACAGAGCAATTAACATGCATAAACCTACTTAAACTCTACCATATGTGGCAAAATTGTTGAATATCTATGTGGACAGCCTGTGTGTGTACATTTGTGTGTGTGCACCCATGCTCATGCATGAGAAAGAAGTGATGTGTAGGAGTAATTAATATACATATATATATATACATATATATATAAGAAATGATAGAGAACATATCTAAGAGAAAATCATTAAGAAATAGTATGTCGTATTATGTCAAAATTATTGTCTCTCCCTGAGATTTGAATTTGGGGGAAATATTATAAAGTTATCCCATACAGACAGTCATCAAATGGCAAAGTACACTTATATTAAAGAAGAACTACTCTGATTTTCAGAACTCATTTCTAAAACAAAACTCTTTTCTAAACATGTCCCTTAATTCTGTCAGAATTGAGTTGGCATTCACACTCTTACATTAAGTTCTTCAGAAGCATAAATCCTTTCAAATGAAAGTGGATCCAAATATAGTCACTGGCCAGTAAGGGTTAATCAGCCTCTGCTCATGTTATCAGTTATTTATATACCATTTTCCCAACTGAGCATCCCCACTGCCATAATGACCTGACGCACGCGGTGCTCAGCTGCCGAGGCAAAGCTTACAAGCTGATTTTATTGCTTCAGACACATTGAACAACAGAAGACCCATCAGCCTTGGAATATTAGGATGCCAGAAGTGTATTCCAATCATTTGCATCAGGAAACCACACTACACTATGAATATATATCAAACCTGGTTTCTGTTCTTTGTTTCAAAGAAGTGTATAGCACCCAATAAACTATCTTTCAGCAGGAGTGATAAATTAATTGTCCTAACTGAATTGCAAGGATCTCTGATTTGATACCTATATTAAGATGATTGTTGCTTCATATTAATGTTTTTATAGTTACATTCTTTGCTTTCTTGGCACTACTGTAACTTGGCCATGGGAAGGACAATACTGAATTATGTTGTATTGACTGAGAATAATAACTTCCATATCCACTATAAAGGATAGTATTTTTAGTTTTTGGGTTGAGTCCCAGACTTTACATAAAATACTTGTGTTTTTATGCCACGGTAATTGAATTTGTGTTCCCTATGAGTCATTGAGTTATATGGTTATTTATATCTTACTCATTTGTCCTTGAAAAATAAAATGAATTTTTCATGTATTTACACATGTAATAGATCTGTTCCAGAAGACAGCATGAAGATGAAATAATTGTCCCTAGTTTCTAGGTTTGAGTCTACAAGTTTTCTTCTCTTAGAAATTTTATATGCAAATTGCATGCTTGTAATGTTTGATGCCTTTATGTTGGAATACTCTCATCTTACATGAAACATAAACTGTGCTCAATGCTATAATTATAGGCATACAAAATTAAAGATTGTCATAAAAATGTTTTGCTATAAGAATTTGTTTTAGTAACTATTTTCAAGAAATACAATATTTCAGATTGGTAAAATATCTAAAAGTCTTACTGACATAGCTTCATTAGAGAAAATGACTGGATTTGATTTAAAAGCATTTGCTGTGCTTAAGTCTATGCTGATGGCTTCAGATAGAATCAAAACCTTGTCAAATCAACTGCAAAGAAAACAAATCAGTAAGTGAAATTTAAAATTGTCAGCATTCTTCCATTTATTTACACTATAGTGCTAATAAATCCACCTATCAATTTAATTCATGAAGTTTGCCATTGTTTATATTTCTTTGTTGAGGTGATGTTGAATGTGGTCACCTGCCAATACAAAACACAATCAAATATTAAGTACATTTTAACAGTTTCATGCTGCTTCGTAAGAAATAACTTTCATAAATAAATGGTGAAAATTAGGCTTGTGTAAGGACTCATTTTCTCATTTAGGTAGAGAAGCTCATATTAAACATAAATCTGAGAGGCTGTGAATGAGAGATTCGTAACTAAGTTGTGCAAGCCTCACGGTATGAACTAAGTTGTCAGGGCGTGTAGCAGAGTTCATGATGTGTTGTTGCTGTTAGGTACTGTTATGTCGTATTGCTCCTATGCGCAAAAGAATGTAACACTACCCAGTGCTGTGCCATCCTCACAGCCACAGCTATATTTCAGTCTATTATTTTAGCCACGGTGTCAATCCGTTTCTTTGAGGGTCTTCTTTTTCACTGGCCCTCTACTTTCCCAGCAGGATGTTTTTCTGCAGGAAATGGTCTCTCCTGAAAACCTGCCCAAAGTACAGAAGACAACGTCTCATCATCCTCACTTCCAAGCTTAATGATCTATATGTGCTTAACAATGTACTTATTGAATTAGTAAATCAGTTTCCATTGAGTCAGTTCTGACTCACGGCAACCCAGTACGTAAAAGAGTATAGCTGTGCTACTTAGGGTTTCCAATGGCTGATTTTTCGGAACTGGATACTAGATTTTTGTCTGAGACACTTCTGAGTGGACTCAGACCTCTAATCTTTTTATTATGAGCCAAGCACATTAACTGTTGGGCCATCAAGGTGTAAGTGATGGTACATCATAAACAAATGTTTGAGAAGCATCAGAGAAATGTTGGAGTAAATATATTTGAGAGACTTTCTCGAAGGCACTTGGCTTTTGGCTATGAACTATTAAAGCACTCACACTGTGTTTTCACTTCTCAACTCTGTGTCATGCAAACACACCCACATAGTCTATAAACATCTCCAACCATTTTAAGAGAGGCCCTGAATTAGTTTCTGATTTGGCCTGATTGTTTTCTAATATGCAAGTCTACAGCTTATGTATTTTGATGACTAAATTCTTCATCATTTTCCCTCCTCACAAGTTGGCTGGATGAAAACGCTGCTTTCTCTAAATCCTTTGTACTTTTATTTTGTTTTGCATGTGTATAACTTTCTATTTTGTATTATCTTTATAGTCATCTCTTCCATCCAAAAGTGATAGCTCCTAATTGAAGATGTCTTTTACCTTCTCCATCGTTTTTGAATGCACATCATTTGTATAGTAAAGTAAACCAAAGAATTGTAATTCCTAGACAATTTTACATGGGAAAAATGTTAATTGACAAAAAGACCTCTATACTTAAACTTAGCCTAGATAAATGAGTTAAATCTGTAATACAAACTAATGAATTTAAATAAAGTTAAAAATGTTAACATAGTAAAAAAAAAAAAACACTTAATAAGCCTTTATAACATCTGGATATCTAGCATATGTAATGTGTTTCTCTTATATAGTATGTTATCTTATATGACATTCTAAAATATTTAATTTGCCTTATCAGGATGCAGTCTCATTGCTTTTCATATACTACTTGTAATCTAAAAACAAAAATAAGAAACAATTGCCATTAAGCCCATTCTGATTCATAATGACCCTATAGGACACAGTAGAACTGCCCCACAGGGTATCCAAGGAGTACTTGGTGGATTCCAACTGTCAACTTTTTGTTTACTGCCATTAACATTTAAACACCACTCCAGCAGAGCTTCTGGTAATCTAAATAAACAAAAAACCAAACCCAGCCCACTGCCCTCCACTCTATTCTTGCTCATTATAACTCACAGCAACCCTATAGGACAAACTAGAGCTGCTCCACAACGATTCCAAGGAGAGCCTGGTGGATTTGAACTATCAGCTTTTTTGGTTAGCAGCTGCAGCTCATAACCACTATGCCATCAGAGTTTCCACTAAATAGTGTATCTCTAACAACTGTTTTAGTTTTCTTTGTTAAAAATTTGTTGCATCAATTAAATCTTGTAATCTAAAAACCCAATGAAAGTAACAACATTTCAAACTTTAATTATTCTAAATCTGTACACAGTATCACTAGGGAGAAAGCAAATATCCTCTGAGCTTATTTCTGAGACCCCTGGGAGAAGCTTATGCAGAACTAGGGAAAACTGCTGTTCTCTTCGAAGTTAAGAAATATGGAGCATAATTTGTAGTACACTTAGTATTTTGTCCTATTTTGCTGTGTAACCAAGCACTAAGAAATGTCTGTTTTCAGGAATTATAGAAGAGAGGGAGATTATGCTTTAACGTAAAACATAACTTAAAAAATTATTTGTTGTACTTTGGCCGAAGTAAAATGTTTGCTTTGTAGTTTTCTCATCTATCAGCTTTGGTCATAACATCCACCTCTAAACGCTCTTAGTATTCTAATATTTATTACATAACATTCACGTTATAGGAAAACTGAAGTTCATCTAGAATAATTTAACAAATGTAATACCAAAGTTGACTTATTTTAAGACATTTCTGTCTATAAGGTTATCAGAAGAACTAGTCTGAAAAATATATATTAACATTGCCTCTTAATATACAACATATAAATATATGCTATAGTATTAGGCTACTTGATAGACATGATACATATTTAAACATTCAAATATTTTATTTTTCCTTGGGCCTTTATAGAATTGAGCTAAACTAAAAATAACATAAAATAGAATATTTGAGGAATTCTCTTAGTTAATAAATTTAATTGTACTCAGTGGAGAAATGGAATCAATAGTATGCATTAGTATATAGACAAGACCATGAAGACCAAGTAAATCATGGGTGGAGAGAGGAAAATTTAGTAGAAGTGGAAGACCACAGAATAAATTTTTTATGATCTTCTACATGTTATGGACTTCAAATTTTGTCCAGAAGACTATGTTCTTTACACATGAGGAACAATTAAATATATTCTGTCTCTATAATCTTGTGCCATATAGATGAGAACAGTTGAATATTTGTCCATTAAAGTTTTAGGGTATTCCAGAAGATAGACTTTATGTGCTTTAAAAAAAAGAAAATATTTCATTGTGCTGTACATGAAAGTTTACTACTCAAGTCTATTTGTCATATAAAAACTTACACACACATTGCTATGTATCTCTAGTTGTTCTCCCCACACTGTGACAACACGCTTCTCCTCTCTACCCTGTATTTTCCATGTTCATTCAACCAGCCTCTGTCTCTCTCATCTCACCTCTGGACAGGAGCTACCAACTTATTTCATGTATCTTTTTTATGCCAAGAATCACACTCTTTGCCACTTGTCATTTTCTGTCTTATAGTCCAGTCACATCTTTGTCTGAAGAGTTGCTTTTAGAAATGGCTTCACTTCTGGCTTAACAGAATCCAGGAACTATGTCTTCCAGGAATTCTCTAGTCTGTCAGTCAAGTCTGCTCTTTTTTCCTAGAGTTTGAGTTCTGCATCCCAGTTTTTCCTGGCTATGTTGGGGACTCTTTGTTGCCCTCCCTGTCAGGGCAGTCGTTAGTGGTAACTGAGCACCATCTGCTTCTTCTGTAGTTTCTGGATTACGTGCCTCTTTTTTTCTCTTGGGCTTATATTTTCCCTTTCAGAAGGATAAACTTTCAATAAGCTATATCAATGCTAAAACTACCAGCTGCTCTTTTGATAAATGATGGAGTATCTTTATTATGATTACAAAAGATCTTTTTAATTAGCCTAGATTAGTAGAAGAATTATTTTACATGAGATCGCAAAAATTTGTGAAACAATTACCTAATTTGTAAGAAGTACAAAATAGAGATACCCACTCTATACATGGATTCACAGATGGATGTTTTTCCCCAGCAGGCTAATAGTTATTGTCAGGAAGGTCACTTAAGTTGTTACAAAATTTTACTGGTGTAACTGTTTGGATCACGGAATCCAGAGCTCACAAAGGCTAGTTTTACTACCAAAGAGAAAGAATCTGCTTAATAAGAGGCAATAATAAAGATAAAACTGTGGTCGAAACATGGAATGGGAAATGCCTTTGTAAGCTATTGGTTGAACACCTGAATCTGGATATATTCTGAGCTTTTAAATGAATAGCCTTTCCTGTTCTACAGATTAGTGATTCCAAACAGTTTCAATTTTGTCACTTCAAAAACTGAAAGTCCTGGTTAACATTAATATTATATTTTGAAAGTGAAGACCTTATACAAATTGATAAATATACAAATGATGAACTAATAAAACACATACACATGCACATTTATTATGAATAAATTGAAAAATTATTGAACTCTATTTGTAATTAAAACCTACTTGTGATTTCAAGAAGTATATGATGAAAATCTCTGCTTTGCTACAGTGATTTTGAATAAGTCCAATTACAATAATCTTCAGATGATCTTGGAAACACTAGTGGTATAGTTCTTAAGTGCTACAGCTATTAGCCAAGAGGTTGGTGGTTCAAATCCACCAGGTGCTCCTTGGAAACTCTATGGGCAGTTCTACTGTCCTATAAGTTGGAACTGACTCAATGGCAGTGGGTGGTTCTTTTGGGGGGGAGGTGTTCTAAGAACTAAATCCATACAGTACCTTTCACTATAACAGAAAGTGACAGGAGCTAGTTTAATGGACATGGGAAATGCTGGATGGAGGGGAAGAGTGTGCTGTCATAGTCTGGGAAGAGCAGCCAGTGTCTCATTACAAAGAGTGTGTTGATTTTTGTACGAGAGTATGAGACACTGACTGGAATTGTAAACTTTCACTTAAAACACAATAAAAAAATTAAAATTAAAAAAGGTGAAGTGAATAATTAAATAAATAACATAGTTTTACATTTATTTTAAATTTTATTAATACAATATAAAATACTCTGGGTTCCTTGATGGTAAGAGCCATACTATATCCCAGTCATAGCAAGTGTTTTAAGCTTCTCTTCCAAAGGACTTCAATGAATTTCCATCAGGATACAGTCTCACCACTGACTGAATGGGGCTATAGTTATTTTTGAAGGCATACACCATGCCTCTGTCATCTATGTGTGCAAACACATGACAGTGCTTGGACATATGCGTGTCTGTACTTGTATCTATCACCTACACTAGGAGAAGCTCAGTAAATGTATATGAAATGGATTTACAGTGACTGAACTGTGATACTACTGTTTATTTTATTTATTTACTGTTTTTTTTATTTTTTTATTTTTTTTATTTTTTTATTTTTTTAATTTATTTACTGTTTATTTTATTTCATCTGACATGGGGGCATGGTACAAGGGTTAGTAGGTTAGTAGATTCAGTGCACTTTTTGTGTGTCCTCCAGGAAGCATCCACATAGACAGAATTGAACATGGAAGGGTTTTTTGAATATAATTCATATGAAAGGTAGAGTAGTCAAAAAACAAATGTAGGAAGGGAAAGCATTAACTTCAGTGCAGGTATAACAGCTGTCAAAGCAGTTAGGGAAGTAGGAGAAAGTAGTAGGAAGCATCACAGGCTAGCTTTAGTACCTTTGGTACCTCTGCTGTGCTTGGGCATTGACTGGAAGCAGCCCAGAGAGAATATCGCCTTGGTGCTGCAGTGGGTCATGTGTAACAAAGATGTCATGCATTTAATTGTGTTTCCCGGATATATGCTTTAGATTCTAGGCCCTTGGAGTCCTGATCGGGTGGTGTTTTCACTTTACAGTGTACCATGGCTGCTAACTTTCATGGTAAAGTGAAATCTTGTATTCTTCCAAAAAAAGAAAAAAAAAAAAAAACAAATTCCTTGTCAGTGAGACAATTCTGATTCATAGTGACACTGTAAGGGAGAGAGCAGAACTGCCCCATAGGTTTCCAAGGAGGAGCTGGTAGATTCAAACTGCTGAACTTTTGGTTAGCAACCTAGCTTTTAAACACTGTCTTGCCTGCACAATTTGCTTTGATCTAGTACTTCAGCTACATCTTAGTCGTCTAATGCTTCCACAACAGAAATAGCACAAGTGGTTGGCTTTTATAGAGAAGTTAATGTTCTCACAGAAGCCAAGCCAGCAGGCTAAAAGTCTCAGTTCAGGGCATCTGCTCCAGGTGAAGTCTGTCTCTGGATGAAGGTTCTTGTTATCCATCTTCCCTGGACTGGACGTGCCTTACCCCTCGCACTGCTTTCTTGGGGGTCCTCAAGTCTCTATGCTAGCTTCTTTTTCCTTTATATCTCAAGAGATTGCCTCAAAGCACAATGCAGTCTTAGACATTGAGTCCTGCCACACCAACACCCTTGCCATACCAACACCCTTGCCACCCATCCTCCCTCATTAACATCATAGAGGCAGAGTTTACAGCATGTAGGAACATCACGCAATACCAGGAATCATTGTGTAGCCAAATGCCTACACACATCTTTTTGAGGACACAATTCAATTTATGACAAGCTACATCTTCAAAGAGCTATTCCATTGATTTATCAGGCAATTCACTTCTGAGTATTGAAGTTTGATACTGTCCAGTGGATATCCCTGTAACTCTGTTGGTATGAACTGTGTACCCTGATGGAGTGCTTAATTCCATGAGAAGAGATAACTATTCTTGTAAAAATGAGCTACTGATTTTTCCAGTACAGAAAAACTTCAAAACCAAACTCACTGAGTAGAGTCGATTCTGATTCATAGCAACCCTACAGATAGGGTAGAACTGCCCCATAGAGTTTCCAAGGAGCACCCGGTAGATTTGAACTGCCAACCTTTTGGTTAGCAGAGATAGCACTTAGTCACTACACCACCAGGGTTTCCTCCATTACAGAAGGGTCCCCAAAATATCGACATGAAACCTGGTGACATGTTAGTCTTCTCAAGGAATAGTGCTACCTCAGGGAATCAGTATTAGTCTCTGATACTTACAGGACAGACATTAATAGAAGGCAATAGTTATCCTTGACAAGGGCATTCTATTCTCCTTGATGTGGACATTCTATTTATTTGTCATTCCAATGTGGCCAGTAACAAAGGCTGGCTAATGTTTGTTGGGCAGATCATTGTGTAGTCTTGGTTTTTGGTGTATTTTCCACGGTGGATGCTTTCTAGTGAATGTTTGTACTTGATATGAAATATTTATATTTCGTGCTTAATCTGTATGACCATTTACATGCAACCTCAAACCTCTTTGTCCCTGATCTTACAGTTCTCTTTCCAGGACCCAATCAGCAGTCCAGGCCATTAGCCACTACACAGAATTTTGAGCATTTTCTCAATCCAGATCTCTTTACCTTCCACATGAAGTGGATGCCCATTACACTGCCTCTGTTTCTACCCACTAGAAGATTCCATCTCAACACTGTCTTTCAAGCTAACCCCTGAATGTAACTGTAATGTAGTTACCATCCATTTTTCAGCCTACATCCATCCACTGAGCCAAACCGTCAATCAAACGTTGCTCCTCTTTATTCATCTAATTAAATGAAAACTATTTCTCCCCTTAGTAGCCATATACATGGACTAAAAATTGCAAGTTTCACAGATGGTAGATAGTCTGGGCTACTTCTTGATACAGGTTAGTTATGTCATCATGGGTTTGATATTGTATGTATTGTTTCTGTCTTATGATGGACTTGTGATTAACTGGTCTATCTTTATGAATGAGTACACTCAACAGAACCTGTGGCACAATGAGCAGTTCCAAATGCACAGGAATATAGTAGCCCAAAGTCAAGTGCTTATCTACACAAAAGGCAAGAAACACATTAGGAACTATTTCTTGAAAGATGTGTGATTCTCCATGATGGATGACAAGGCTTTGTTCCAGAGCTCCAGTGGCCACTTTGTGATTTTTTTCTTGTGGGACTGTCTACAAATACCATAATGCCATCTTTTATCCAGCATTGATGCTTATAATGTCATCATCTGCCAAAGGAGTAGGAGTGTTTTCATTGCACCTTGGATTTAAAGCAGAGCTTTTTGCTGACCACAGCTCCATTAGAATCTGGCAGACTTCTGTGTCATCCAGCATACTTGCAATAGTAATATTCTCATTTATGGAATGCATTGCTTCCAAAATCCAAAGAAACTTACCAGACATTGTGACTTCTTCTTTGCAATAGATCACAAAGGATATAGCAATTTTACTCTCACTTTAGAAAAGATGTCATTGCATGTTCTGCCTACTGGATCCCTAAACAATTTATACAAGTTATAGAGCCCTCAAACTTAAAAAAGAAAAGTATCTGCTACCCTCTGGAATGCATGTATTTACCAAAGCCTCCATTATGATAGCTACTTGGTATTTATCTGTTGCAATCAGTATGATGTCATTGATAGAAATGATTAATGTAATATTCCATGGGATGACCAGACAGTCCATAGTACATGGAATTTTATTATGATGGTCAACAAAATAGTAGTTTTTTGTTTGTTTGTTTGTTTTTTTATTATGACTGAGTGAAAATGTACATTCACATATAAATTTACATGCCCACCTATATGCAGCTTCCACTGCTCTCCCTGCCCAGTGACAGCACACTATTCCTCTCTGCTCTATACATGTCTCCTTTCCCCTCCTCTCCACCCACTCTCCTTCCTCCAGCCAGAGGTCAGCAGGATGATATCCTATAGATGCATAGAACCATAAAGTGAGTGGAGTCTGGGGTTGTAAAAAACGCCAAGCTGCCATCTGAGGGCACAGCAAATAGTTTTTTTGGAACAAAATTCTGGATATTGTTATAAAATCTAGGTGGATATGAAACAAGTCAGGTCTTCTTTCTTAATTGGTATAAAATTATGTTTGCCAAATTAATGATTGTATGATGTATGTAAAATGTTAATCTCTAGCAGCAAAACTATTCCAACCTAACACCTGATTGGAGCTACTATTATTTTGTTTTATTTTCAGAAGCCTCCACAATCTACATGATTTCTGCAGAAGATGTACTGCAGGGATGACTCTACCTACAGCTTTTTGTCTTTGAGGATTGCACTAGTTTTCTCATTATTCTACTCCTACTTCTTCCCTTATGAAATACATTGTTGATTTTGCTTTGTTATCTTTATTAGTAAGGAGTGATTTCAAAGGCTTTTGTTTGGTCTTTCCCTCTACAATTGTTCTCCTGTGGGCATGGACCATGGCATTATCTCAAATGCCAAGGATATTATTTCCAGATATACATTTCAGCCCTAGGTTCTGGGGTATGGTTCTCAGAGTGGACTAGGTACAAGTAAGGGGAAACTACCTCTCTCAAAGACAAGGCAGCAGCACATAGAGTACTGCTTCTTCTGACTCATTGTTGGGCAGGACTGCAGGTACTAACACATTCTTTGAACTGAGCATAAGCCAGCAAATAGGCTGAACTGCAGTGCTTAAGTAAACAGCACCTAGTGCAGCAGACAGACTGTGCTCGGGATAGCCACATTGTGAGAGCTAGTGTGCCAACTGAGGGCACCACTGCCCCTTTACCATCTCTTTTCTGTGCCGGGCCATAGATTCTGCTGTCTCACGGCAAGAAAGGAAGCTCAACTGAGATGCCATCTTGGTCAGCTGGGAGGCAGAATCAGACCCCAGATGTCTTGCCAAGTGCCAAGTGCCGTCGAGTTGGATCTGACACATGGGGACCTTAGCTGGGGCTAATTCTCAGGTTGAGCAGCAGTCCCTGTCTAGATAGCGCTTCTCCAGCAGAAAAGCTGTGTTTAAGATGATTCGTGCCTAATGTTACAAGTGGGGATGGGTGGATGAGGGCAGTAAAGCTCTACACCATCACTTCTTTGAATGAGAACAGGGTGTCTGGGGATGGACTATGAGGCTGAAAATACAGACAGTATTGTTGAGTTGCTGACAGAAAACTCTCCTGAAATTACTAAAGAAGAGAACATAGAAATCCAAGATGCTTATTGAAGACCACAGAAACTACACACAAAAGACACCAAGATGTATTATAATCAAGCTTAATAAAATGAAACATAAAGAGAGGCTCCTAAAGGCAGTGAGGCTTAAAGCTAAGCTAATGTACAGAGGGCAGTCCTGTAGGTTTTTGTCTGACTTCTTGGTAGAAACAGTGTTGGCAAGAAGGCAATGGGAGAATGCATTCAAAGCCCTGATGGAGAAAAACTTCCAACCAAGAATTACATATCCTTCAAAATTGTCTCTCAGATATTAATATTAAATTAAGACATTTGCAAATAAACAGAAGTTTAGAGACTTGGTAAAAACCAAACCAAAACTATGAGAAATACTGAAGGAAGCTCTTTGCTTGGAAAAACAAAAACATTAAGTATATATGTAAGGAGGCAATGTAGAACATAGCATAATGAATCATACTTCGTCAAAGAAGTCACAAAGCTCAGTCAAAGTTAGAATATAAAAGAAGGGAAGCAGTGTTCTTAACATGACATCTGTAACATCATTACACTAAAAGAAGGATATATTACACTAGTTAGAACCCTTTCAGATGAAGAGGAAATTAACAAAATATGTAGAACTTTAAGTCTGGCTTAAACTTGGAATCTTAAAAAGGGGGATGGCATGAGTAGCCACAAAGCAAAATAACAATGTGGCATATCAAAACAAGAAACAGGAGTTTCAACAAACTCAAAACCAATACTGAAAAAGAAGAAAGGCAGCACATCAAGAATGACTCAGAACAGAATATTACGAGCAACATTCAAAATATGAGCAACACAAAAATAAATGCATCAAAGTGATAACAGTAAACACATATCTATCAATATTTATACTGAATGTAAATTGACTGAATGCTACAATAAAGAGACAGTGAGTGGCATTCTGCATCAAAAGATACGATCTGTCTATACGTTGCTTGCAGGAAACACACTTTAGACTCAAAGATATGAACAAACTGAAAATCAAAGGATGGAAAAACGTATACCAAGCTAACAACATGCAAAGCAGAGCAGGAGCACCAACACTAATCTCAGATAAAATAGACTTTAATGTAAACTCCACCATCACAGACAAGAATTTTGCTTAAAGGTTCAATATGTAAGCAGTACATAGCAATATTAAATACTTATTCAGCCAATTCCATAGCATTTAAATACACTGAGCAAACAATAACAGCACTGAAAAATGAGATTGATCACCCCACAATAATAATGGGAGACTTCAACACTCCACTTTCAGTAATGGACAGATCATCTTTAAAAAAAAACCTGAGTAAAGACACAGAAGATATTATTGCAACAATTAACCAGTTAGACTTCACTGACATATACAGAACTTTTTACCCATCAGCAGATAAGTACACCTTCTTCTCCAATGTACATGGAACATTTTCCAGAATGGACTATATGTTAAGATGTAAAACAAGTCTCAACAAAAGCCAAACCACTGAATTACTGCAAAGCATCTTCTCAGGCTATAGAGCCTTATAGTTGAAATCAGTAGCAGAAAACATAGGCAGAAATTTTAACTCATGGACACTGATTAGTACTTTGCTCAAAAATCCATGGGTTATAGAAGAAATCAAGGTGGAAATAAAGAAATGTCTGGAATCAAATGAGAATGAAAAGATATCTTACCACAACCTACAAAAGCGTAGGTCAGTGGTCACTTTATCTCTATGAATGTACACATCCAGAAGGAAGAAAAGCCCCAAACCAAAGAATTAACCCTACAGCTTGAACAAGTAGAAAGATTGCAACAAAGGAATTCCTAAGGCACCAAAAGAAAATAGACAGTGAAGAATAAAGCAGAATTAAGTGAAATAAAGAATAGAGGAACAAATGAAAAAATTAACAAAACCAAAGGTGGTTCTTTGAAAAGATCAACAAAATTGATAAACTATTGGCTAAACTTACATGAGTCGGATCCGACTCGACGGCACTTGGCTTTAAACTTACAAAAAAAAAGGAGAGGAAACAAATAACTCAAATAACAAAGAGGATGGGAAATATCACAGAAGGCCCAACTAAAATCAAAATTGTTATAAGACAATACTACAAAAGACTGTACTCTGACAGACTTGAAAACCTACAGGAAGTAGACAAATTTCTAGATTCATATCACTTATCAAAATAATAACAGGGAGAAGTAGAATAACTTAATAGACCCATCACAAAGGAAGAGATTGAAAAAGTCATCCAAAAACTACCAACCACAAAAAGTCTTTGCTGAGATGGCGTCACCAGAGAAATCTACCAAACTTTTTACAGAGGAGTTAACTCCAGTAATACTGAGGCTATTTCACAACATGGAGAGGGATGGAATACCCTCATATTCATTCTATGAAGCCAATATAACCCTGATGCCAAAGTCGGGAAAGATCCCACAAAAGAAAAGAAAATTATAGACCACTATTAATCATGAGCCTAGATGCAAAAATCTTCAACAAAATCCTAGCCAGTGGGATTCAAAAAAAAAAAAAAAAAAAAAAATAGTTTGTTGTGACCAAGTTGGATTCATACCAGGGATGAATGAAAAGCTGTTCAACATCAGAAAAACAATTTATGTGATCAATCACATAAATAGCACAAAGGATAAGAATCACCTGGTTTTGTCAATTTATGCAGAAGACTTATTTTTGAAAGTCCATCACCCATTAATGCTACAAGCACTCAACAAATTAGGAGTAGAGGGGAAATTCCACAATGCAATAAGGGGCATCTACACATAGCCAGCCACCTACATCATCCTGAGTAGAGAGGGAATGAAAGAATTCCCTTTGAGAACAGGAAACAGACAAGATTGCCCACTATCACCGCTTCTCTTCAACATTTTTCTAGGCATTCTAGGCAGAAAAATTAGACAAGATAAAAAAATAAAGGGCATCCAAATCGACAAAAAAAAAAATGTAAAATTTCTCCTATTTGCAGATGATATGTTGGGCATGCAGAGAATCCTAAAGAATTCATAAGTAAACTACTGCAACTAACAGAAGAGTTCAGCAAAGTATCAGTATACAAGATGAATGCAAAGTAAATCAGTAGGATTCCTTTACAGTAACAAAGAGATCGTCAAAGAAGAAATCATCAAGTCAATACCACTTACTATTGTCTCCGACGTCTGATCTCATATTCTACAACATACTGAAAAATATCAACAAGGAAAAGGTAAATAACCCAATTAAGCACTGGGCAAAGGAGATAGACACACACTTCACCAAAGAGGACATCCAGACAGCCAAAAAAAAAATTGAGGAAATGCTCATGACTACTAGCTATCAGAGAAATCCAAGTCAAAACTGCAATGAGATACCAGCTCACCCCAATAAGGTTGATCATAATAAAAAAAAAAATACAAAACAACAAATGCTGGAGAATCTGTGGAGACATTGGAACCCTCCTATACTGCTGGTGGGACTGCAAAATTGTACAACCTCTTTGGAAAGCAATCTAGTGCTGCCTCACAAAGCTGGAAATAAGTATACAGTTTGATCCAGTGATCCCACTGCTCTGAATTTATCCTACAGAAACAAAGGCTGCTTCACATGAACAGGCACATGTACATGAATGTTTATTGCAGCACAGTCCACAATAGCAAAAAAAAAAAAAAAAGAAAAAGAAATCAACCCAGGTGTCCATTAACAGATGAATAGATACACAAACTATGGTAAATATACTCAGTGGAATACTATGTAATGATACAGATCAATAATGAGTTTAGGAAGCATCTCATAATCTGGTTTTAATCAGAAGAAATGCTGAGTGAAATCAGTCCATGGAAAATGGACAAATATTGTATGAGACCCTTGTAATAAGGACTGAAAAATAGACTTATGCACAGAAGAAAAGACTCTGACAGCTACTATGATGGGAAAGGAGGTAGAGGGTTGGTCATAGATTAGATAGCTGATAGAAATTTGGTCAGGTGAAAGCAGTGACAGCACACAGTAGAAAGTAGATCAACTTAACTGGACTTCATAAACTGAAAGTTCTTCTAATCTCAACCCACTATTGTAAGGATAGAGCAGTGGGGGCTGGGGGCCACACTTCTGGGGGACATTGAGGCCAATTGTCATAAGTAGCCTATGCTAAGAGAGTGTTTTGCACCTCATGTTGGTGAGTGGCATCCGGTGTCTTAAAGGCTAGACAGCTGCCAAACTGAGGTACACCAAATGGTTCCAACTCATCCAGAACAGATAATGATGCAGAACAACAAAGACACACTGAAAAAAGTACTCAAGAGACAGAAGGACCCATGTGAATTGGAGACTGTATCAACATGTGACCAGAAGTGAATGGTACCCACCCACCACCAAAGACAGCCATGATTGGGCATATAGTATAGATTTCCAGTGGCAGCATAAAAAAAAAAAAGAGAGATGCAGTTCAAGAACTCTACTAAAAGACCAGAACTGATAGTCTCACATTGGAGGATTCCCTCTGACTATGCCCCCTAGGGCTGCTGCTGCCCCTGAGTGGACTGAGATCAACTCTTTGGACAAAAATGGACTAGACTCAGGGACACAATGTGACCATATGGTTTAGGTACTTTATGGTTCTATGTCCTACTGGTTTCTTTCTGGATGGGAAAAAACAGGGTGGAGAAGAGGGGATAGGAGCTTGTTAAGAGGATGATACAGGTACAGAATGAAAAGCAGGAGTGCGCTGTTGCCAGGCAGGGAGAGCTGAAAGAGCTGCAGGTTGGTGGGCGTGCTAAATTGATTTGGATCGTATACTTTCACTTAATCACAATAATAAAAAAAAAGTATCTTATCGTAACCTGGGGACAGAGCAAAAGCAGTGCTTAGAAGTTAATTTACAGCAATAAAAACACACATCAAATAATAAATGGGCAAAATCAAAACATTAACCCTACAACTCAAACAAAATTGAAAGAGACCAGAAAAGGAAAACCTCAGTCACCAGAAGAAAAAAAAAGTTTAGAACAAAAATAAATGAAATAGAGAACATAAAAACAACATAAAGAATCAACAAGATTTTCTTGGAAAAGATTAAAATTGGCAAACCATTGATTAAAAAACAAACAGGAAAGGAAGCAAATCATCTGAATACTATGACATACATTCTACCTAACTATACTAGCCAGTTTTGAGTAAAACAAAACTGACTCATAACAAAAGAAAGAGAAGAAAACCCAACAGCAGTAAATAACTCCAGCATGAATGGGTTTCACTGCAGAACTGTATTTTCAAAGAAGAATTAACAACGATATTATTCAGATTATTCCAGAGCTTAAAAAAAAAGGAATATCCAAAAACTCATTTTATGAAGCCAGCATAGGACCCCTGTGACCAAAGCCAGGAAAAGTCACTGCCAAAATGGCAATTATAGATAAATATCACTCATGAAAAAGGATACAAACACTTTCCACAAAATTCTAGGCAAAGAGATTCAATGTCTTGTACATCATAACCAAGTGGCATTCATACCAAGTATGCAAGGACAGTTCAACATCAGAAAATCAATCAATGCAATCTGCCACAAAAATGAAAGTATCACATGATCATATCAATCAATGCAGAAAAGATAGTTGACAAAGTCAGATAACAATTTCTGATAAACACTTCCAGAAAATAAGAAGTTCCTCAACATAATTAAAGGCATTTATATGAAACCAACAGACATCATTCTAAATGACAAGAGATTGAAAGCATTTTCCATGAGAAAAGGAACCAAACAGGATGTCCTTTAATATCACTCTTATTCAATGTTGTTCTGGTAATCGTAACTGGAGTAATAAAGCAAGAAATAGAAATAAGTGGTATCAAATAGGTGAGGAAGACTTAAAAAAATACCCTTACTCATAGATGAAATGATCTTCTACAAAGAAAACCTCCAAGAATCTACAAGAAACCTATTGAAACAAACTGAAGATTATAGCAAAGTAAGGATACAACATTAACATCAAAAATCAGCTGGATTCCTCTACACCAGCAGACAGGATTTCAAAAAGGAAATTACTAAATCAATACCACTTACAACAGTCCCCAGGAAGAAACGTATTTAGGAATAAATCTAACCAGGGAAATCAAAGACCTGTACAAAAAGAATCCTATGAAGCATACTACTGCAAGAAACAGAAAGAGATGTAGAGCAGCGGAAAAATGTACCACAAAAAATCTCAGTACTACACATAGAGATCTATCAACCCAATGCAGTCCCAGTACAAATCCCAGCTGCCTTCTTTGGGGAGATGAAGAAATGAGTCATCAGCTTCTTATGGAAAGGAACGAAGCACCAGATAAGAACAGCATTACTTAAGAAGAAGAAAGTGAGAGATCTCACACTATCTGATTTTAGTACCTCTTGTACAGACAACTTTAGTCAAAACAGCCTGGTACTGATGTACGAACAGACACATCGATCATTGGAATGGAGCTGAGAACCTAGATGTAAATCCTTCATGTATTAGCAGTTAATATTCAATACAGGGAAAAGGCCATTAAATGGGGGAAAAGTTTCTAACCAATGACGCTGGCATAACTGGAAGTCCATCTTAGAAAAATGAAACAAGATGCATAACATATCATGCACAAAAACTAATTCAAAATGGATCAAAGATCTAAGTAATAAAATATATTGGAAAAAAACAGGCACAAAGATAGGGCTATAATACACAGCATAAACAGTATGAAAACTATTACCAATGATACATAAACATGTGAAGAGAAATTACATAACTTTGAGCTCCTAAAAATTGAACACTTAAGCTCATCAAAGAAATTAACAAAAAGAGTAAAAGAGGAACCTACAGAGTGGGGAAAAAAATTGGCAGCAATGTATTTGACAAGGGTCAAATTTCTAAAATCTACAAAAATATTTTAACACATCAATAAACAAAAAGTCAAATAATTCAATCTGAAAATGGACAACAGATATGAAAGGACCACCAAAGAAGACATTAACGAGGCTAGCAGACACTAGAGGAACGTAAATCAAAATCACATCAAGATACAATTTTACCCCAACAACACTGGAACAAACAACAGCAGCAACAACAACAATAAACAGAAAAATAATAAATGCTGGACAAGTTACAGGGATATTGGAACACTTACAAAATGCTAGCGGGAATGCTAAATGGTACAAACACTTTGCAAAGTAATATAGTGTTTCCTTAAAAATGTAAGTATAGAAATACCATATGATAGAGCAACCCTACTCCAAGGACTACAACTTAGAGGAATAAGAGCTATCACAAGAATAGATGCACACACACCTATGTTCACTGCAGCACTACTCAAAATAGTAAAAAGATGAAACTAAACATCTATCAACAAATGCATAGATAAGAAAATTATGGTATGTTTACACAATTGAATACTATGCAAAGTTAAAAAAAATCATGAATCTGTGAAACAAATCACAACACAAATGAATCTGGAGGGCATTATGCTGATTGAAATAAATCAGTCACACAGGACAAATATTGTATAAGACCATTATCACAAGAAGTCAAGAAAAGGATTGCACACAGAATTTTTTTCTTTAAATATATATATATATATTGTGCTTTAAGAGGAAGATTACAATCCAAGTCAATTTGCTGTATAAACACCCCCCCCCACACACACCATCATACAACTTTAGCTGCTCTCCCCAACCAGGGACAGCACACTTCTTTCTACTCTGTACTTCTCCTTTTCATTCAACCAACTCTTGGTCCCCTTCACCTTCTCGTCTCTCCTCTGGACAAGGACTTCTCAGTTAGCCTCATGTATATATTTAAGCCAAAAAGCACATTCTTTGCTAGCATCGCTCTGTATCTTATTGTCCAGTCCAACCTGTCCACAGGGTTGGCTTTGGTACTGGTTGAAGCTCTATGCTAACAAATAATCCAGGGGTCACGTCCTCAGGAGACCATCCAGTCTGACAGCCCATCGAGCATGATCTTTTAATAGAGTTCTAATTCTGCACATCTATTTTAATCCCACTACAATGGGGACATTAAGCTGTGGTTCCTGTCAGGGTAGTCACTGGTGGTGGCCAGGCACTATCTAGTTCTTCTGGTCTCATGCAGATGTAGTCTCTCAATCATTTGGCCCCTTCTGTCTCCTGGGATCATATTTTCTTCATGTTCTGATTTCCTTAGTTCTCCTCTGCTCCAAGTGGATTGGGACAAATTGATGCTCCTTAGATGGCTGCTTATTAGCTTTAAGGCCCCAGATGCCACTCACCAACGTGAGACTTTCAACATTTTCTTAAAAAAAAAAAAACTTGGTTATGTCAATTGACCTAGATGTCCCCTGATACTGGTATGCCCAGACACCTGCCCCTGCTACTCTGTCCTTCCAAATGTTGGGTTTCATTCAGGAAACCTCTTAGCTTTTGATATAGTCCAGCTGTACTAATCTTCCTTCTAAAGTATGTTGTCACTTCCTTTGCTTAAACTCATTCCCGTCGACTATCTAATCACTAGATACCCTTCTGCCTCCCTCCCAACCTTTGTAATTTTTTTCTTAAGTCCTAGTAGTAGCAGTTGTGTGCAATATTTGTCCTTTTATAACTAATTTTGCACAGCATATTGTCTTCCAGATTCCTCCATGTTGTGTTTTCTAAAATCATCACTCTTTGCCATTGTGTAGAATTCCATTGTGTGAATATGCCATAATCTTTTTATTCATTCATCTGTTGATGGGCACTTAGGTTGATTCCATTGTTTTGCTATTGTGGACAGCGCTGCAATAAACCCTGGTGTGCCAGTCAGGTGAAGACCCTGGTGTACATGTATCAGTTTATGTGACAGCTCTTACTTGCCTAGGATCAGCACGATTATTGATAGGTATGAGTTTAATCCTGCCTTTTGAATGTCTTTTTTTTTTTTTTTACGTGTTGTAGGCAATTCCTTTGTTCTATTTAATTTTCTTTGCTGAGTCTTTTTTTATTTTTTAATGTTGGTGGCTTTATGTTTCCTGAGACTTCATGTTTTTCTTGTTTTCTTTTTCAGTGTATGTGACTGATATTTTCCTTGTGTTTAATATTTACCACAGTTTTTCTAAATTTAAATGAGTCCTTAATTGCGTTATATCACCTTGACTTCCTCTTCATATGAAAGATCTAGGACTACACTTGAGTCCTTTTTTAATAATATTTATATAATAACATCTCTGTATTCATATTTTTCAGTGTTTTCCTTTGATTTATTTTATAATTCCCATATTTGAGTTGATATCCAGTTGCACTGTTCTGTGTTCTAGTTTCAAGTTGTCACCTGATGTTATTGATTTTTCTAACCAATGGACTCCCTTCAGTATTTCCTATAATTTTTGTTTGGTTTTGGAAAATTCCTCAAATTTCTATTTATCTGGAAATATCCTAATCTGACTATCTCATGATAGATATATAATCTATGTCTCTAGATGTATAATTCTTGACTGACAATTATTTTCCTTCAAGGTTTTGTGTATACCCCTCATTGCTTTCTTGCAGTCATGATGTCTGCTGAGTAGTCCAAGCTTAGTTTTACCAGTTTTCCTTTGTAGGTTATTTTTTGTTTGTTCATAGCTACTTTTAAAATTGTCTTCCTATCTTCTGTTTTGGAAAGTTTGATTATAACATGCCTTGTTGTCTTTCTTTTCAGATCCACCTTGTGTGGAGTTTGATGAATGTGTTAAACAGGTATCTTATCATCTTTCATGATATTGGGAAACAAGTTTCCCATAAATAAATCTTTGACAATTCTTCCTGTATTTCTGTTCCCCGCCCCCCAACTTTAAGTACTCCAGTCACACATAGATTATTCCTCTTGATAGAGTTACAGGTAATTCTCAGTTTTTCTTGATTTTTTAAAAAATTATTTTGTCTGATTTTTCCTCAGAATATGTTGATGTCATATGCTTTATCTTCAGGCTCACTAATTCAGGTTTCCATTGCCTCAATTCTGCTCCTTTGGCTCTATATTAAATTGTCTAATTCTGTAGTTTAATTACTGATTTTCTGAATTTCTAATTCTTGCCACTGTGTGCTTTCCTGTAGCCTGTTCAATTTGTCATTATGCTCTGCTATATTTTTTCTCATACTCTTCCTAATCTCTTGAAGCACTCTCAATATTAGCCTTTTCTATTCCACCTGTGATAATTCCAGGAAGTTCTCTTTCTTTGGAAAATATGATTGTTCTTTTTGGGTGCTTCCTGAAGTCATAAAGGTCTACCACTTTAAGTGCTTTGAAATTGTTTTGTCTGAGTGATCAGTAAGTTTTATTTATTTACTGCATGTTTGCCAACTGTGATTTAACCTCTTGTTTCATTTTATTTTAAAATGTCCAAATAGGCTGGTCGTGTGTGACAGTTTGGTTACTGTTGCCTTTGAGGCTATAATATCCTGTCACCTACTAAGTGGTTAGAGCTGTTGCTAGACACATGGTAAATGGAGCAAAGATTGAATTTGTGAAGGATTTCATTTTACTTGTATCTATAACTAAGCCCTAGGGAAGTAGCAGTCATTGCATTGCTCAGACCTGCTGTAACAGACCTCTTTAAAGTGTTGAAAAGCAAAGATGTCACCTTGAAGTCTAAGGCACCCCTGACCCAAACCATGATGTTTTCAGTCACCACATATGCATGTGAATCTGGATGATAAACAAGGATGACCAAAGAAAACCTGGCACATGTGAATTGTGTATTGGCAAAGAATATCGAATATAACATGAACTGCTAAAAGAATGGAAATTCTAGTGGTGTAGTAGTTAGAGCTACAGCTGCTAACCAAAAGGTTGGCAGTTCATTCTCATCTACCAGCTGTTCCTTGCTAACCTTTTGGGGCAGTTCTGTTCTGTCCTGCAGAGTCACTATGAGTTGGAATCAACTAGATGGCAATGGGTATGAACCAAAGGAACAAACAAATCTGTTTTGGAAGAAGTACAACAAGAGTGCTCCTTATAAACAAGAATAGCCTAGACTCTGTCCCACATGACAATGGACTTGTTTACAGGAGAACTCAATCCCTGAAAAACAACATCACACTTCATAAAGCAGAGGGTCAGCAAAAACAATAAAAAAGAGACTGCTTGACACAGTGGCTGCAAACATAAGCTCGAGCTTAACAACAATTATGAAAATAGCATAAGACGAATCATTGTTTTGTTTTGCTGTATATGAGGTTATTGTGAGTCAGAACTGATTGGATGACACTTGACAACAACAGATTTTAAAAATACAGAAGGTAAAAATAAGTAAGGTTATTTTACTATTATTTTGTAGAATTTAGAGTATGTTGTACTGCTTTTGCTTTAAAACTCCATTTTTATTTATTTTCCTATTCTAACAAAGAAAAGTCATCGACATTCTCCTTTGCTTAAATATTTTGAAAAGTGTCTTTCCTTTAAGTATCTTACTGCTTCCTACTAAGCTTGACTGTTCTTGATTGCTGGCTGTCATCATTCAGCTGATAAAGTGTTTCACAATTACTTAACTTGGTAAGCATTTGTTTCTTTTCTGAGATGCATAAAACATGGAATTTGTAAAGCTAATTTCGCAGAATGATGCATTCATCCAAGCCAAGCCAAGTACCGTCTCATCAGGAAGTCAATTTCCATTGCTTACATTTAATTTGCATTCAGGACAAGGACCTGAACACATGTATTTGATGTTTTCTTTAGGTCAAGGGATAAGTTTTCAGTGGTTATTTTGAAAGCTTTAATTAATATGCACATAAATAATATATTCCATGCACATAATAATGTCCCAGAGGAGATTTGCTAAAGGGAATATTGGTATTCAGCTTTAATATACAATTCCAGTTTACCACTTAATTTTCACTCTGCTAGCTATATTCATACTTATTGTCTACATATGAGAGAAGTGATGGTAATAAATATTTATTTGGCAGTAATTCTGAAATTCAGATACAAGCCCTAAGGACCTTAGTATAGGAATTTATACTTATCTCCCTACTTCACTCTCTCCCCATTACCGTCTTGAAATATCGAGTCACTCAATAAATAAGGTAAATGCTTGAAAGTTTGACACCAATGCATACTAATGACTTCAATTACATATAGGAATCTACTTAAATTGATGTTTCCTTAGTATTGACATTACTCTACAAAGCTTACAGGCAGGAATACTGAATTTTCAAGTAGGTCATGTTTCTTCTACATCTGTTTCTGATTCTCCTTCGTAATTAGAAAAGAAGAGCAAAGAGCAGGCTCAGCAAACTGAACAAACTAATTAAAATGCAAGCCTAGAGATGATTTTTCACTTTCATGTGAAATTATCAAATTCCTTTAAAAAGTGCAACTCTTGGAATGTGAACATGAAAACATAAGACATGAGTGCTCAAAATTAGGAAATGATTTCTGATTTTAATTGTCTGATTATTTTCAAGAATGCTTTAAAGGCAATCTCTTTCTCATGAAGATTTTTTTTTTAAATAACTGAAAGATATTACAGTTTCCACAGAGATGACAACTATTTAAAAATGAGAAATAATCACAACAGACGTATACTCTGAAAAAAATGCTGTGCTGCAGAGTAAAGCAGCATTAGATAACATACAGGCAATCATCTGGTCTAAGACGGCCAGAAAATAAGTGAGAGACTTTCATTCCATCAACTGATTTATGATCTATTTGTTAAGTAACTATTTAGTTTCCTAGTGTATCCTTTAAATATACAGACATACATCTCCAATTATTTCAGCAGAGTTTTCTGCCACTATCTAAACACCTGTGAGGCTTTGTTGAATTGATTTTATTCTCTTAGGAGTCCTGAACACCTCTGTTGCCTGTATTTTAACTTTATTCTGCATCTATCATTTCCTGTCATTTTTTTTCCTTTTTATATTTTCCCATCATTTCTTGTATTTCTATCCTATACATCATTTATTGTTCTATTCTTGGTGTCTATTTTGTTCTCATGGTTTTTAAAATTATCATTCATAATTGAAATGGCTTTTTAATTTTTTTTAATCTCTTTTTATGGATCTGTTCTCATTTTTAACCTCCTTTTACCTAGCTGGCAAACCTGGTGGCATAGTGGTTATGTGCTACGGCTGCTAACCAGAAGGTCAGCAGTTCAAATCTGCCAGGCACTCCTCCTAAAGTCTAGGAGGCATTTCTACTCTGTCTGTAGGATCACTATAGGATCAGAATTGACTTGAAGGCAGTGGATTTACGTTTTTGGTATTACGTAGCTGTCTTATTCTCAAGGAATACTTTTCTCTTTCTTTTTTGTCATTCTTTTGAAGCCTACATGGTTTTAATAATTTATTTTATTTCCTGTAATAATAATGATTACAATATTCATATAATTTGTGGCACCTACTTGTTACTGTTTATATCACTTGAAAAATATTTGGTTCAATTTTTTACTTATAGTATAATGTAGTATATTTTCTTATAGTATAATATGTTGAATCAATGTGTTTTAATCCTTTTATTTAAATAATATTAACTTACCAGGCCAATAATGAGTTTCTTGTGAAGAGAATGAGGAAACAAGGGTACTTTCTAAAGTTTCTTGATGGCATATTTTCAACTGTTATTACCAAGAACAATTAAGTATGTGACCTCTGCTTTTAATCATATCAAGATCTCTTCTCTTTAACCTCATGCTGCATAATTACTGCTGGTTTGTTTACATGTTTTCTTGTTGAGAGCACCTTCTAGGAAGACAACACCTGAACTAACTAATTAGTTCTTTCCAATCTAAAGTGATCAATAATGGTGTTTACTGAGACAGATACAACACTTTACTGATGTACACAAGTTACTCAAACTCCTTTAGTTTTAGAGTCTTCATCTAAAATGGTGATAACTGCATCAATGATGTGAATATATAACATCACTATTTGGTACCAAAATATTACAAATACACTATTGTTCCATTTCATACGTGTTATTTATGACCTCTTGAAAGTTATGAAAATAAGTCATGACATTTTATTTTTATTCTGTTTTTTTTTTTTTTTTTTTTTTTAATAACATCTTTCAGGATCTATGTTGTTGTTGCTAGGTACCATCCAGTCAGTTCTGATTCATAGCTACCTATTCACAACAAAGGAAACACTGTTCATTCTTGTACCATCCTCAGAATTGTTGCTATGTTTCAGCACATTCTTGAAGACAAGATATCAGTTCTTTTCCTTGAGGTATTTCCACCTTTTCACTGATTCTCTGCTTTACCAAGCATGATGTAGTTCTTCAGGGACTGGTTCCTCCTGATGACATTCCCAAAGTGCATGAGACAAAGTATCACCATTGTTGCTTCTAAGGAGCATTCTGGCTGTACTTCTTCCAAGACAGCTGTGTTTGTTTTCCTAGCAATCCATGATACATTAAATATACTTTGTCAACACCATAATTCAAATGCATCAATTTTTCTTCAGTCTTCTTTTTTCATTACCTATATTTGCATGTGTATGAGGCAAGTGAAAATACCACGGGTTTGGTCAAGCAACACTTAGTTCTCAAAGTGATAGCTTTTTAACACTTTAAAAAAGTCATTTGCAGTAGATTTGCCCAGGTTAATATTTTCTTTGATTTCTGGAATGCTGCCTCTATGGACTATGATTGTAGATCTAAATAAAACTAAATCATAATTTTACTTATTTGTCCAGGTATGAAGATTCTGTTTGCTTTATATTGTAATGTAATCCACAAAGTTTTTGAACTTCATCAATGGTTCAAGTCCTCTTTCCTTTCAAAGGCTGTGCCATCTGCATGTCGCAGATTGACAATAAGTTTTCTTCCAAACCTGACATGCAATTCTTCTTCAAACAGTCCAACTTTGGGGATTAATTGCTTAGCATACACATGGGGTAAGTATCATGAAAACATGCAACCTTGACACCCAACATTCTAGATTTTAAACCACTCAGTAACTCCTTGTTCTCTTTGAACTACTGCCTTTGAGTTGACATACAAATTTCTCATAAGCATCATTAAGTGTTCTGGAATCTCCATTCTTTGCAGTATTATCAATAATTTGTTAATGGTTCACAAAGTCAGATGCTTTTGCAAAGTCAATAAAACACATGTGAACATTTTTCTAGTAGTCTCTGATTTCTACCAAGATATCTGACTTCAGCAATGATACCACTTATTCCACATCTTCTGAAGCCAGTTTGAATTTTTGACAGTTCCCTATCAATGAACTACTGCAACTATTATTTTAATTTCTTCAGTAAAATTTTACTTGAGCATGATATGAATGCTAGTTTTTAATAATTTCTGCATTCTATTGGATCATTTTTTTTGAATGAACACAAATATGGATCTCTCACATATATTCATCATACATCCAGGTATCTACCATTCAATTTATTGTCATAAATAATTGAATGCCCCCAAAGTTGCATCTATTTGTTGAAACACCTCAATTGATATTACATCAATTCCTAAAGCCTTGTTTTTCGTCAGTGCCTTGGACTTCTTTCCACATCATCAGTGCTTAGTCTTATGCTACCTCCTGAAATGTTTAAATATCAACCAATTCTTTCTGGTACAGTGAATCTTTATATTCTTTTCTCTTTATATTGCCTCTATTTTCCAATAGAATTCTTTAGTACTGCAACACTGGGGTTGATATTTTTTTTTTTAAGCTCTTTCAGCTTGAGAAAGGCTAAGCATACTTTTCCCTCTTAGTTTTCTAATTCCAGATCCTTGCATATTTCATTATAATATTTTAGCTTGTCTCCTTAAACTATGCTTGAAATCCATTCAGCACTTTTACTGCACCTTTTCTTCCATTTGTTTTAGCTGCTGTACTTCAAAAGAAATTTGTGAGGCTCTTCTGACTTATCTTTTGGTAATTTTTGTCTTTTTAATGACCTTTTTCTTTCTTCTAGTATGATGTCCTTGTCATTCCAAAGACAAGTTAAGGTTCAGTGTGTCAGTTCTGTTCTTGGGATGGTCTCTAAATTCAAATAGGATATACTCAAGGCCATACTTTGTCTTTCATGAACCAATCTTAATTTCTTTCAGCTTCAACTTGAAATTGCATAGGAGCAATGGATGATCTGTTCCTATGTCAGCTTCTGGTTTGCTCTGACTGATGATATTAAGCTTGACCATAATCTCTGTGATGGTTAAGGTTGTGTGTCAAGTTGCCAGGGACATAAATCTCAGTGGTTTAATTGTCATGATGTGATCACAATCCTATGATATGATGATCTCTTCCATGATAAGATTTATTATGACGTGATCACCTCCATGATGGCATCCTCTGTGAACAGTCAGTTGAAAGGCAGCTTCTTTTGACACATGGCTTACATCAAAAATAATTAGACCTCCTGGGAAGCTCAAAAATTTTTCTTACTCTGGCTCTTGTAGCTGGTTACTGTTCATTTAACCCCCGCTTCTTGGAATCTGAGCTGTCGTTTTATGTGAGGTTTTGCCTGCTGATATCGGGATTCACAGATTTCCCAGCATGTGAGCAAAAGCCCTGCTCTCTGACCTGCTGACTTTGGGTCTACCAGTCCCTGTGGCTACATTAATCATGCAAACCCTCTACATTGACCAATGAACTTGGAATATTCCAGCCTCTAAAACTGCATGAGTCTTTGGCTGCTAACCAAAAGGTTGGAAATCAGAACCCACAAAGTGCTTCTTGGAGACTTTGTGGGGCAGTTATGCTCTGTTCTATAAGGTTTCTATGAGTCACAATCAACTTAAAGGCAAAGGATTTGGCTTTCTTAAGACACATATTTATATTTCACTATTTTTGCTTCTCTAAAGAACCAAGTCTAAGACAGCCTCTTACTACATATGAAGTAGATTTGATTCCTGTGTATTCCATCTAGTGATGCCTATGTGCATAAACCAAAAAAGAAAAAAAGGATTGCTATTGACTAGATTCAAACCCATAGCAACCCTATAGGACACAGTAGAACTACCCCATAAAATTTCCAAGGAGTTCCTGGTGGATTTGAACTGTTTATCTCTTGGTTAGCATGCACAGCACTTAACCACTATCCTTCCAGCATTTCCCCCATGTGTGTAGTCACTGTTTATGTATTTGTAATAAATTAGTCATGGGTCATGCAAATTCTGTAATGCAATCTCCAACATCACTTCTATCACCAGGACTATATTTTCTAACTATTGATTCTTCTTTCAACTATTGATACTTCTTTGATTCCAACTTTTACATTCCAATCACCATTAATTATCAATGCATCTTGACTCCTCATGTGATCAGTCTCAAGCTTCAGAAGTTGGTAAATATCTTCAATTTATTCATCTCTGGCTTTAGCATTTGGTGCATAAATTTGAAGAACATTCCTATTAACTGGTCCTTTATGTAGGTGCGTGGATCGCATCCTATTGCTGACAGTGTTGTACTTCAGGATAGATCCTGAAGAGGTTTTTTTTTTTTTTCTGATGATGAATGTAATGCTATTCCTCCTCAATTTTTTTATTCCTAGCATAGTGAACTATATGATTGTCTGACTCAAAATGGCCAGCACTAGTACATTTCCACTCTCTAATGCCTAAGATATCTGTCTTTAAGCATTCCATTTCATTTTTGTCAACGTCCAATTTTCTTATACTCGTATTATGTACATGCTATGTTCCTATTACTAAATTGTTGTCTGCAGCTGTTTCTTCTCATTTTCAGTCATACCACATCAGCAAATGAAGGTACTGAAAGCTTTCATCAATCCACATCTTTAAAGTCGACTTTACTTTGAAGAGCCAGCCCTTGCCAGTCACAATTTTGAGTTCCTTCCAACCTGAAGTGCTTATCTTTCTGCACTAACTCAGACAAGTTTTCACTGATATTCATAAGATTTTCAATGGTCAATTTTTTAGAAGTAGATTGGCAGGTCCTTCTCTTATTCCTTGTTACTTTGGAAATGCCACCGAAACATGTACCCTACTGGTATTTGAAATACTGCAGCATCACAACAACGCACACACTACCACAGTATAACAAACTGACAGAACAGTAGTGGTCAGGGAAAAAGTGATTATTAATTATTTATTTAAAAGGACAAATTTATGTTACATCCTTCAAGACATATAAAGATTAACTTTCTGGAATGTGTCAAAATACCAGAAGCATCAGTTTAATTGATTAAAGCATTCAGCATCTGTATTGTCAAAATGTTTGTGAGAGTAACTTTTTAGGGCTTGATACAATTGAACAATTCCAGAAAAGCTTATTGACTCCACTAATAAATATTAAACAGTGGAATATTGGGACTACAGATGAAAACAAACAAAAATCATAACTCAAATTTATTAACCCTTTTTGAACCCTAGTTAGAGACTTTTTCAAGCACAAATGCTAATATTAAGCAAATTCACTATTACACTGAAAGCCACTCAGGGCTCTCTCAGAATACCAGCATCATTTTTCAACAGTGCTCTGGAAGAATTTTTAACTATTATGAGATATTTAACAAATGTTCCACAAATATTTTTTTCAACTTTGGCATACCTAGAGAAGTTTTATTGCATTATTTCATAAATGATATTGCTACATATGTTACATCACATTTCATGGCATGATCACATCATTTATTTCTTCAAACCAATTACATGGCATTGGAACAAATGTCCTATGAGTGGAAAGATGCTGCAAGAACACTGTCAGTGTGAGAAATTGGCCTTGATTGTAGAATAGATTAACTCATTTATTAGGATGGAGGCCTAGTGAAAATAATGCAGAAATTTTAGTAGAAACTATTCTACATTTAACAGCACAAAATTTCTTCTTAATTACTTATTTTTGTCATGTTCATTCAAGTATCTCTCCCTCCATAAAAATATATTTTATGGATCAGTCAAATAAGTGTATCTTTTCAGCAGATTTTTAAAGTGTAATGAATAGCTGATTAATTAAAATATATATAACCTTTGAGATCCAATTTGTTTTGCTTTTTATTCCCTCAAAAATTCTCCATTACTGGCGGCTTGGCCAAGATGGTGGACTAGACACCTGTCTCCTCAATTCCCTCTGAGAACTAAGGCAGACAAAAATAAGTGAACAGAGCAGTGTGGACATTCTGAGAGACCCAAAATTTGGCACAGTGTTGTGAGATTGGACTAGGTGACAGGAAGGGAGAAACTACCTCTGTCAGAGATGAAGCAGTAGCATACTGAGTTCTGCTTCCATGGGTGCATCATTTTGTGGGATTACAGGTATAAGAACCTTCTTTGTTGAAACTGGGACTAGGATTGCTAAGTCTGTGAGCTTGGCACTAGCCGGCTACTACACTGAACTGCAGTGCTTAAGTAAACAGCATATCCTGTAGCAGAGAGTGTGCTTAGGATAGCCACATCTAGCTCACCCAGCTGCTGACCAACTGTGCCAGTGCCCCTCCCTATTCTCTTCTCTGAGCTGTGCCATAGATACTGCTTACTTGCTTCAGGAAAGGCAGCTCACTTGGGACACCAACTTGGTCAGCTGAGAAGTGGAGTTAATCATGCCCGAGGTCTCACCTGGACTAATTCCCACACTGAGCAACAGTGCCTGGATAGTGCTTCTCCCAACTGAAAAGCTGTTTGTAAGACAATCATACCCAGGGATCACAGTAAGGGCTGGTGGAACAAGTGTGGCAGTGGCCTAACTCCTCCCCTCCTTGAGCTAAGTCATACCATCTTGGGACAGCCTATGAGGAGCCATGTCTGTAGCCATGAGGTGGGGCCTGCCACCCCAGAGGGCCTGACTGACTTCCGCTGCTTCTGGCCAATGCCTACGTCAGCAGAAAGGCAGATATTATTTTAAAAGCTGCCAGAAAACACAGCATTGACTGGCTCCTGAGTGTACTGGTGCTGTTTCCACTACCTTCACTGAGACACATCATTGCATTGACTGATAGTCACCCATATGCTCCATAAGTATGCACCATCTTTGCCAGCCAGGAGGTGGGACCTCCTACCTCTGAGGGCCCATCTGCTTTCATCAGCCGCTAGACAGAGCCCATCTCAGCACAAAAGCAGTTTTTAAGACAAGCAGACCTAGAGAATACAGCAGTCCCTCGCAGCTGAGTGCAGTGGCAGCTTTCTCTCCTCCCTTCACTAAGCTACACCATAGTCTTGACTGGCGTGATGATGGAGATGACAGTAGTAGCTCACCACCTTTAGGAACCAGGAAATGGGGCCAGCCACCCCTGGCGGCCCCAGTGGGGCCAGCCAATGATCCAAGCAGCACCTTGGGGCTTGACAGTGTTTATATTGCCAGCCAGCCAAGTGTCGTCGAATCGGATCTGACTCATGGAGACCCAGACAGCTGCACCTAGAGAAGGCAGCCGTGGCTGGTGACTGAATCTAGCAGTGTCCTTACCTACTCCCTTCTTAGAACTATGTCATAGCTCCCATTGGTGTTACATTGGAAAAAACCAAACAGATTCTTGATGATATGAAGACAACAATTGATATCTAATTATTTAAAGAAGTGGGTACTATAGCTCCAGAAGACTCGCAAAATAATAAAAAAAATCCTCAAATGAAGAAACTTTTCTGAAATATTGGAGGCAGAACACAAAATAATTCTATATACAGCCATTCCAGAAATTAAACAAAATGAAGCAAAACAAAATGAAGAATTAAGTAAGCTATATGCACTGGTAGAACATCACCAATCTAAAATTCAGTAGATCAATAATAAAATTACAGATTTAGCCAATCCACTGCAAAGTCAAAAGACCAGGATCAAGGAAATAGAATACAGAATTACTGATCTTGAAGATAAAACAACTGACACCAGCATTTATGATGAGAAGTCAGATAAAAGAAACAAGAAAATTGAAGAAGCATTAAGAAGCATGTGGGAATCTATCAAGAGGAACAATCTATGAATAACTGGAATTCCTAAACAGGGAAGTATAGATAAAAATACAGAGAGAATTGTTAAAGAGTTGCTTATAGAAAATTTTCCTGAAATTGAGAAAGAAGAGAGTATAGATATTCAAGATGCTTATTGAACACCACAAAAACTAGACCCAAAAAGAAAGATACCAAGAGATGTTATAGTCGGGCTTAGTTAAATGAAACATAAAGTGAAGCTCCTAAAGACAGGTAATGTGCAAAGGGAAGCCCTGTAGAATTTTGTCTGACTTCTCAGCAGAAACCATGTTCGCAAGAAGACAGTGAGATGACACATTTGAAGCTGTGAAGAAGAAAAATTTACAACCAAGAATTATGTCCTGCAAAACTCTGTTTCAAAAATGATGGTGAAATTAAGACATTTACAGATAAACAGAAGCTTAGAGACTTTGCTGAAATGAAAGCAAAATTACAAAAAGTACTAAAAGAGGCTTTATGTTTAGAAAAACAATAACATCAAATGTGTTCTTGAGGATGTAATGCAGCAGGACACAACATCCAGAGGCCCCCTCAGTTAGGAAGTCACTAAGCTTAATCAAGCTAAAATATTAAAAGTACGGAAGGAGTGATCTTAGCATGAAAACTATGACATCATCACACTACAAAGAGGGATACAAAGAGGGATATATTATAGCAGATGTAACACCTTCACATGGAGAGGAAATTAAGGAGATATACAGAAATTAAAGATTGGTTTAATTTTAGAACATTAAAGGGGATCAAAGGGGGTAACTGCAAACCAAACTAAGGATGTGATGTGTTAACATGAGAAATATAATCCAGGAGTCTCAACAAACACAAAACCAACACTGGAAAACATGAAGGTTAACCCATAAAAATGAATGATCCAGAAAAGAATATTAAGAGGAGCAAAGAAAACATGAACAACACCTGCACAAACAAAATGGCACTAAAATGACAGCACTAAACACACTTTTATCAATAGTTACACTGAATCTAAATGGGTTGAACACTCAATTAAAGAACCAGAGAGTAACAGCTTGGATCAAAATACACAATCTGTCTATATGTTGGTTACAAAAAACACACTTTAGACTCAAAAATACAAACAAACTGAAAATCAAAGGATGGAAACACATATACCAAGCTAACGACATACAAAAAAGAGTGACAACAGCAATACTAATCTCTGATAAAATAGATTTTAATGTAAAATCCACCATTGTGGACAAGGATGGTCACTATTTATTGCTGAAGAGTTCAATACATAAGCAGGATATAACAATATTCAATATTTATGCATCCAATACCAGAGTATGTAAATACATCAAACAAACACCGACAACACTGAAAAATGAGATAGATTGCTCCACAGTAATAGTGAGAGACTTCAACACTCTGCTTTCCGTAATGGACAAATCATCCAGAAAAAAGCTGAGCAAAGATGCTGAAGATATTATTGTGTCAATCAACCAACTATACCTCACAGATATTTACAGAACTTTTTACCCAAGAACAGATGAGTACACCTTATTCTCCAATGCACATGGAATATTCTCCAGAATAGACCACATATTAGGTCAAAAAGCAAGTCTCAACAAAATCTAAATCACTGAATCATTGCAAAGTATCTTCTCAGACCGTAAAGCCATAAAAGTTGAAATCAGTAGCAGAAAAACAGGTAGAAATCTGATCACGTGGAAACTGAACAATACCTTGGTAAAATATCCATGTGTTATAGAAGAACTCAACGATGAAATAAAGAAATTTATGGAATCAAATGATAATGCAAACACATCCTAACAGAACCTATAGAACACAGCAAAAGCGGTGGTCAGAAGTTAATTTATCTCTATAAATGCACATATCCTGAATGAAGAAATGGCACCCAGAAAAAGAATTAACCCTACCACTTGAACAAGCCAAAAGAGTGCAACAAAAGAACCCTTCAGGCCCCAGAAGAAAACAAATAATAAACATGAGAGTAGAATTAAATGAATTAGAGAATAGAAAAATAATGGAAAGAATTAACAAAACCAAAAGCTTTTTTTTAAAAAAAAAAAAAAAAAAAGATTAACAAAAACAATAAATCACTGGCTAAACTTGCCAAAGAAAAAAGGAGAGGAAACAAATAACCCAAATAAAAAATGAAACAGGAGATGTCACAACAGACTCAACTGAAGTCAAAAAGTATCATAACAGAATAATATGAAAAACTGTACTCTAAATTTGAAAAACTAGAGGAAATGGACACATTTCTAGGTTCACATCACCTACCAAAATTATCAGAAGAAGCAGAACAACTTAATAAACTCATCACAGAAGAAGAGACTGAAAAAATAATCAAGAAACTACCAACCTAAAAAAGTCCTGGCACAGATTGTTTCACCAGAGACGACCAAACTGTTAGAGAGCAGTTAATTCCAATGCTACTGAACCTATTTCACATCATAGAAATGGACAGAATACTCCTAAATTCTATGAAGCCAGCATAACCCTGATATCAAAGCCAGGGAAAGATTCCACAAAAAAAGAAAATGTTAGACCAATATCACTCATGAACCTAGACCAAAAAATCCTAAAATACTCGCCAGTAGGATTCAACAACATATCAAAAAAATAATTCATTGTGACCAAGTTGGATTCATACCAGGGATGCAAGGGTGATTCAACACCAGAAAAAAAATCAATGTGATCAACTACAGAAATAACTCAAAGGATGACAATCAGCCGATTTCGTCAACAGATGAAGAAAAGGCAGTTGATGAAGTCCAACACTCATTCGTGTTAAAAACCTCTCAGCAAAACAGGAATAGAAAGTAAGTTTCTCAATGCAGTTACGGACATCTATGCAAAGCCAATCACCATCATCCTAAATGGAGAGATGCTGGAAAAACTCCCCCTGAGAGCAGAAACTAGAGAAGGGTGTTCACTCTCATTGCTTCCATTCAACATTGTGCTAGAAATCTAGCCAGAGCAATTAGACAAAATAAAGAAATAAAGGGTATCCACATCAGCAAAGGAGTAAAAATCTCCCTATTCACAGATAATATGATTGTATATGCAGAGAACCCTAAAGAATCCATAAATAAACTACTGGAACTAATAGAAGAGTTCAGGAAAGTATCAGGATAAAAGATAAAATGATTAAATCAGTAGGATTCCTTTACACTAACAAAGAGAACAGCAAAGTGGAAATCATTAAAACAGTAATTTAGCGGACAGCATGTAAAAGAAAGATCTATAACTTTCTACCAACTGTTAACTCATAAAGGACTAATTTTTGAAATAAACATAATACACCTTTATATTGTGCTTCATTTCTTTCAGTGTTTGTATAAACAGAGAACTGAACTGATGCTAAATAATATGAAGTGATGCTATCACACAAAATCTCAGTAACTGCTCCATAATTGTTCTGTCTAAAGTGTTCAATTGCCTGAAGTATTAATTGCTGGTCTTTAAAAAACTTAATGCACTCATTTGTATGTTGGATCAATATTACATTGATAAAGCAAAATGTATTTCTGGTTAACATTTCTTCCCCCCAACCAAAATAAGAAAGTTAATAATTAGACTAAAAGTATACACACACACAAAAGTGGACAATACTATCACACCTTTCAAAGTGTTAATTTATATAAGCTTATAGACACAGCTACAGTATATAGTACCTGAAAGGCAATCTAGAAAACTGACTTGAGAATTATTGATTACTTAATTTTAGCATACTTTTTGGGTTTTTTTCTTCCCAAGAGGAATGATGTATGCAGAACATAAGAAGAACAAAATTATACAGAAGTTAGGAAGCCAGACCTCATAGGAAATCACTTACATCAACTAATTTTCATTAAGATTTAGCATGAGGTAATGGAATACTATGTATAAAATGTACCATACAGGTATATTGTCTGATCATTATTAAATGAATTTCTCACAAGTAAACAATTGTCAATAATCTCAGATTTCTTTCATTAAGTAAGGATCTTGTTGTTCTACCAAACCAATCATAGCATCTGGATTTTGGATGTTAATCAAATTAGACTCTTCATACTGTATCTTGTTAAAGATAACTTTCTTTTTAAAAAGATCTGAATTAGATGGCACAGGATAAAGATAGCAGAGTAGTCAGATGTTTCCTGTGATCCTTCTAATAATAAAGACCCCAAACAACAAATGAACTGATTATGTATGACATTCTAGGGACCTCAAATATCAAAATGAGAGTTGAAATATTGGACTGCATGACAGAGAAGGAAGAGTAGATCCAAAAGTACCTAGGACTGGTCAGATATGACCTGCCAGGAAGTGGTTGCAGTCAGTGTGGTATACAGAGCAGTGGTGTTTGGAAAACATCGTCATCAGCAGGAATGCCTAAGTGGAGAGTCCACTCAAGCCCCAGAATCAAAACCCACAGTCGATCATCAAAAGCTAAGTGGCTTGTGTCTGCCTCCTGCAAGCGGGTCTAAATCTTTCCTTCAGTATAAATCTCTCTCCCTTTTCCCAGTACTCTCTTCTCTGCACTGCAACCACCTCCAGAGTCTGACATCATTAACTAAGCTAGAAATACAACTCTAAGCGTACACTGAGACATTCTCCCAGAATCAAAGAGGGAAAAAATTTAGAAACTGGGATAAAAAGCAGGGGAAATATGCCAACACTATTTAGCCATATTTTCATGGCAGAAATATATCTTCACCTAGAATCAACATTAGAGGATATGCCATCCTCACATATATTCAGGGTTGCCCATTAGCCCCCTGCCTGTCTCAGCACCTGCAACCAGATACCTGTGCCTGCATCAATCCCCACTTCACATGTAGGATAGTGAAGGAGAGCCTGTGCCACACACTTCATGACTAACTACCTGGACACTCGAGCTGATCCACACAAGAAAATTAAATGGACTTCTTGGCTGTCATGTCCAGTAACAGAAATAACCACCTGATTACAGGATGTTAAAACTTCCAACACACCAATAACCAAACTAATACATGAACAGTCTATTTGCCCATTCCAGAAAGAAAACAAAAGAGGCTAGAATATAGTAAGCAATATAAAATGCAAAAATTTTAAAACTTATTGATGGCTCAGAGGCAATAGTCGATAGTCAATATCACATCACTTGAAAAGGGAAACCATGAAGGCTTCAGAAAGTTCACAAAACAAAGAGTCAATAACAAGGGAGGATTAATGACAACATAGAGAGTATTGCTCTAGAGATGCTGACAGGAAACTTTCCTGAGATTATGAACAAAGAGAACATAAGTATCCAAGATGTTTATTGAACCCTTCAAAAGTTAGATACAAAAAGAAAGACGCCCAGGTATATTATGCCAAGTGCTGTCGAGTAGGATCCGACTCATGGTTAGGCTTAATAAGCTAAAACACAAAGAGATGCTTCTGAAGACAGCAAGGCTCAAATCAAAACTAACATTCTGAGGGAAACCCTATAGACTTTCATCTGACTTTTCTGCTGAAACAATGCTGGCTAGAAAGCAATGGGCAGACACATTCAAAGCCTTGAATGAGAAAAACTTCCATCCTAGAATTATTTATACTGCAAAACTGTCCGTCAAATGTAATGGTGAAATTAAAACTTTTGAAAATAAAGAGAAATTTAAAGACTTCTTAAAAACTAAACCAAAATTACATGAAATATTGAAAGAAGCTCTTCTCTAAATGTATATTTTAGGTGATATTTCATGGCACTTCATCCAAATTTCTAATCAGTTTGAGAAGGCACAAAATTTCACCAAACCAAGCCAAAAGCTTCAGTATTAAAATAAGGGAATCCGTGATCATATCATGACAACTATAATACCATCACATTAAAAGAGAGATACACTACAATAGTTACAGTTGTTTTTGATGCAGAGAAAATTTCAGACTTATAATTAAAATTGATTTCAATAAATATAAATTAAGGGGGATTATGCATGTAGTCATAAAACAGATTAAGAATATATCATTTGAAATTAAAAAATGCAATACAGGAGTCTCAACAAATATAAAATCAAAACTCATACCATCCATAAAGAATAATGTTCCAGAACAGATTAATAAGAACAACAGAAAAATCAACATGAAAATAAACATATCACAATGACACCACTAAGCATATACCTATCAATAATCACATTGAATGTAAATGGACTGAACACTCCAGTAAAGAGACAGCGAGTGATATCCTGGATCAAAAGATATGACCCATCTATATGTTGCTTACAAAAAACACATCTTAGACTTAAAGATAAGAAAAGGTTGAGAATTAAATGTTGGAATAATGTATATCAAGCTAATAGTACACAAATAAGAGCAGGTGTGGCAATACTAATCTCAGATAAAATAGATTTTAATGTAAAATCTACTATTGTAGACAAGGCTGGTCACTATTTATTTCTGAAAAGTTCAGTACTCACGCAAGACTTAACAATATTAAATATTTACTCACCCAATACTAAAGCATCTAAATACATCAAACAAACACTGACAGCATTGCAAAATGAGATTGATCATTCCACAGTAATAGTTGGAGACTTTAATACTCCCCTTTCAGTTAAGGATAGATCATCTAGAAAAAAGCTCAGTAAAGATACAGAAGATCTTATTACAACAATCAACCAACTTGACCTTAACGACATATACAGGTCTTTTCATCCATCAGCAGATAAATACACTTTCTTCTCCAAAGCACATGGAACATTCTCTAGAACAGCCCATATGTTAGGTCATAAAACAATTCTCCATAAAATCCAAACCATTGATTTATTGTAAAGTACCTTCTTGGACCACAGAGCTATAAAAGTTGAAATCAAAAACAAAAGATTCATAGGTAAAAATTCCAACTTGTGGAAACTGAACAACAGTTTACTCATAAAGCCTGGGGTTATAGAAGAAATTAAAGACACATTAAAGAAATTCATGGATTCCAATGAGAATGAAAACATATCCTATCAGAATTTATGGGATACAGCAAAAACAGCGCTCACAGGTCAGTTTATCTCTATAAATGCACACTTCCGGAATGAAGAAAGGGCACAAATTAAAGAATTAACCTCACAGCTTGAACAAGTAGAAAGAGAGCAACAAAGAAACCCCTCAGGACCATGCTTTTAGGTGAATTCCAGGCCCATTGGCACAACTAGCGTTTTGCTAAGAGAGCTCTCTGCACCCCACATTGGTGAGTGGCATCTGGGGTCTTAAAAGCTGCCAAGCTGCCATCTGAGGACACAGTAAATGGTCCCAACTCAGCAGGAATGGATGCTTACCGAGAACCAAAATGACATGCGGTAAAGACAACCGAGAAGACAGAGAGATCCACAAGAGTGGTTGCCTACAACAACTTGGGACCGGAAGAACTGGATGTTGCCTGGCCACCACCAGTGATGGCCACGGTGCAGCTCACAGAGAGGAGTCTCATTGGCAACACAAGAATAAAAAGGGGTGCATCATGGGATCTCCACTAAAAGACCTCAATTGATGGTCCAGTGGTTTTGGGGTTCCCCTGAGAGCATGACCCCTGGTCCTGATGCTGCCCTTTCCTATAAATTATAACAAAGGTCCACTCTTTGGACAGGAATGGATTGGACTTGGCAAAGCAGAGTGACCACATATTGGAAGCACTTTGTGGTTCTATACATCTACAGGATATCATCTTGCTGACCTCTGGCTGGAGGAAGGGGAGTGGATGGAGAGGAGGGGAAAGGAGGTTGTTGGGAGGATGAGACATGTATGGAGCAGAGAGGAATAGTGTGCAGTCACCGGACAGGTAGAGCAGTGGAAGCTGCATGTAAGTGGGCATGTAAATTTATATGTGAATGTACATTTTCACTCAGTTATGTTAAATAAAAATTAAAAAAAAGAAACCCCTCAGAAACCAGAAGAAAACAGATTATAAAGATTAGAGCAGAACTAAATGAATTAGATAACAGAAAAACAATTGAAAAAGTTAACAAAACTGAAAGCTGCTTCTTTGAAAACATAAACAAAATTGGTAAACCACTGGCTAAACTTACAAAAGAAAAACAACAGAAGATACAAAAAACCCGATCAAGAAATGAGTTGGGCAATGTTACAACAGACCCAACTGAAATAAAATATATCATAACAGAATACTATGAAAAATGATACTCTAAGAGGTTTGAAAACCTAGGGGAAATGGACAAATTTCTAGATTCATATGACTCACCAAGACTATCACAAGGAAAACTAGATCAACTTAATAAATCTATCACAAAGGAAGAGATTGAAAAAGTTATCAAAAATCTACCAACCAAAAAAAGTCCTAGCCCAGGAGGCTTCACTGGAGAATTCTACCAAACTTTTAGAGAAGAATTAACTCCAATACTAATGAGGCTATTTCACACCATAGAAAGAGATGACATACTTCCAAATTCACTGTATAAAGCCAGCATAACCCTGATACCAAAACCAGGGCAAGACCCCACAAAAAAAGAAAAGTACGGACCAATATTACTCATGAATCTAGATGCAAAAATCTTCAACAAAACTCTAGCCAATAGAATTCAACAGTGTATAAAAAAAAATAATTCATCATGATCAAGTTGGTTTCATTCCAGAGATGCAAGGCCGGTTCAACATCAGAATAACAATTAATGTAATCAACCGTATTAATAACACAAAAGATAAAAATCATCTGATTTTGTCAACTGATGTAGAAAAGGCATTTTACAAAGTTCAACTTCCATTCATGCTTAAAAATCTCAGAAAAATAGGAATAAAGAGGAAATTCCTCAATATAATCAGTAGCATCTATGCAAAGCCAACTGCTTTTATCATCCTGAATAGTGAAAGACTGAAAGAATTCCCTTTGAGAACAGGAACTAGACAAGGATGCCTGCTCTCACCACTTCTATTCAACATTGTGCTAGAAGTTCTAGCCAGAGCAATTAAACAACTCAAAGAAATAAACGGCATCTGTATTAGCAATGCAGAAGTAAAGATTTCCCTCTTTGCAGATGATATGATTGTTTATACAGAGAATCCAAAGAAACTCATCAGTAAACTATTAGAGCTAATAGAAGAATTTGGCAAAGTATTGGGATGCAAGATAAACATAACTGAATCAATAGGATTCCTTTATACCAACAGTGAAATTATTAAGAAATAAATCACCAAATCAATTCCATTTACTATAGCCCCGAAGAAGATAAAATACCTAGAAATAAATCTAACTACAGAAATAAGACATCTTTACAGAGAAAACTACAAGACCTTACTACAGAAAACTAGGAGAGACTTACATAAGTGAAGTAATATGCCCTGCTCATGGATAGAAAGACTCAATATTGTGAAAATGTTTATTTTGCCCAAAGCACTCTACTTATATAATGCAATCCCAATATAAATTCCAGTGTCATTTTTTTAATGAGATGGAGAAACAAATTATAAGCTTTATTTGGAAAGGGAAAAAACCTGGGTAAGTAAAGCACTACTGAAAAAGAAGAACATACCGGGAGGCCTCTCACTACCTGACTTTAAAACCTATTACACTGTCACAGTAGTCAAAACAGCTTGGTACTGTAACATAAATTGACATACAGACCAATGGAACAAAGCAGAGACCCCAGAGATGCCACCATCCTCCTATGAACAGCTAATATTTGACAAAGGTCTTAAGATTTTAAACTGGAGTAAAAACAGTCTCTTTAACAAATAGTGCTGGCATAATTGGATATACATCTGCAAAAAATTGAAACAAGACCCATATGTCACATCTTATACAAAAATCAACTCGAATTGGATAAAAGACCTAAATAGAAAAGCTAAAATGATAAAGCTCATCCGAGATAAAACGAGGTCAACAATAGAAGTTTTAATACACAATATAGACAGACTTCAAAATCTGACAAAGGGGGCGGAGTCAACATGGCGGACTAAGCACTCGTCTCCTTCTATCCCTCTGGAAACCAAGACCTTAATTGACAATCAAACAGAGCCTTCCAATCACCTAATCAGCCGCAGGACGCAGTACAGAGCTGTTAATTGGGACTTCATACCACTCAGCGAAGAACCTCCTCTCTTTCGTGGACTCCCGCTCCTGGCTAGCCCCGGCTCTCACAGATGGAAGGTAAACGCACCATTTTGACTTTTTTTTCCTCTGTCTCGGCTGGAGGGTGGAGCTGGGCCTTGCCTGGCGGCTGGACTCAGACGCACTGCTGAGGGGATAGGCAGGCAAAATTCCCATATTCTGAGAGCCAGGCTCGAGACTCTGTTAATCTAGCCACTTGGAGCCTTTCGTTTTGTAGCTGCCTCAGCGTGGTTGGTGCGGAGCTTCACGGTCAGTGTGCGGGACGCCATGTTGGTACCGAGATTTTAGCAGGACCTCGTTCTCAGCCTGGGAGCCAGCGCCTACAAATGGGACAGCGCTTCTCCAACAGACAAGTAGTGATTTCGTACAGTGCTGCCTACGTTGGGGGCCCTGCAACAGAAGCAGAGAATCACTACCTCTCGACACCTTTAGCCCCACTGTCTGCTGCCTGTGTGGAGGATGCCATCTTGGATACAGTGGCCGCAGCTGCACCTAATTCTTAGCTTGGGAGCCAGAGCCTGCTCACAAGAGAGCGCTTTTCTGTCATTAAACCAGTACTCCACGCAGTGTTGGCTAAGGCTGGGCCCTGTCAGCATAGGCCAGCAGGGCAGTAGCAGTGCTGTATTCTGAACTAGTTTGTTATCATCTGGGGTTGGATATAGTGGTGCTTACTTTGTCAGATGAGAAGAGGGACCTCTACACCTGAAAACCTAACTGACTTGTGAACTTGTCAGATACCTTTTGCTTTACATTTGAAGACAGCCTAGAGAAACATTTGCAATCCATCCTCACAGTACCTCTTCCACCCTCTATATACTCACATGGGACCCAAAAAGCAACAGATAATTGTGGCACACAAGCAATCACTCATGGCTTCAGAAGGCTCCAAAACAAAGCAACCAAGGAGTTTTCCAGATAAAGAAACTTTTATGAAAGCATCAGGAAGTGAATACAAATTCATTATGTACACAGCCCTTCTAGACCTTATACAAAATGCAGCAGAACAAAATGAAAAATTAAGCAAGTTGTTCGATCTGATGGAACACCAGTACTCTGAAATCCAACAGATCAAGAAGAACATCGAAGACATAGAAACTTCCATGCAAAGCCAAGAAAACAGAATGGAACAAATGGAAAAAAGAATTTCTGACTTGGAAGACAGAGCTACTGATACCAGCGTCTATGAGCAGAAATCAGAGAAAAGAAACAAGAAAAATGAAGAAACATTAAGAAGCATGTGGGACTCTATTAAGAGGAACAACCTTCGATTAATTGGATTCCCTGAACAGGGTGAGACATCTGAGAACACAGAGAGTATTGTTGCTGAGCTGCTGACAGAAAACTTCCCAGAAATCATGAAGGAAGAGAACACAGACATCTCAGATGCATATCGTATGCCACCCAATATAGATCTCAAAAGAAAGACTACTAGACATATTCTAATCAAGCTTAACAAAATGAAACGTAAGCAGCAACTCTTAAAGGCAGCAAGACTCAAGGCAAAGCTAACATTCAGAGGGAAACCCTGTAGGCTCTCGTCAGATTTCTTAGCAGAAACCATACTGGGACGGAGACAGTGGCACGACACATTCAAACTCTTCAAGGAGAAGAACTTCCAACCAAGAATTATATATCCTGCAAAACTATCTTTCAAATACAAAAATGAAATTAAGACATTCCCAGATAAACAGAAACTCAGAGACTTTGTAAAAACCAAACCCAAACTACAAGAAATACTGAAAGAAGTTCTCGGCTTTGGCTTAGAAAAACAAAACCACTAACTTTATATTTTAGAACGACACACTACTCAATACTTTACTCATTTAGGGAAGGCTCCAAAGTAAATCACAGCTTTGATATGGAAAGAAGCAATCCAGTGATAATCATGAAAACTATGGTGTCATCATAATAAAAAAAAGGGATGTACTACAGTCATTATAGTGCTTCCAGATGGAGAGAAAGATCACAAGAATGGTAGTAATTAAAATTGGGTTTATAAACAGTTTATTAGGGGGGTTCATAGGGGCAGCTGTAAAGCACAACAAAGATGTATCACACCATTTCAAGAAATCTAACACAGGAGTCTCACCAACTATAAAACCAGCTCTCAAAAAGGTGAAAGATCAATTCACTAAAAAGAGTGTCCCAGAACAGACTAATAAGAACAACAGAGAAAACATCAACATAAAAATAAACCTATCACAATGGCAACAGTGAACAGATACCTATCAATAATAACATTGAATGTGAATGGACTAAATGCTCCAGTAAAGAGACATCAAGTGTCATCTTGGATCAAAAGACACGACCCATCCATATGTTGTCTACAAGAAACTCACTTGAGACCTAAAGAAAGGAACAAACTGAAAATTAAAGGATGGAAGAATGTATATCAAGCTAACAATGATCAAAGAAGAGCAGGGGTGGCAATTCTAATCTCAGATAAAATCAATTTTAATGTCAAATCCACCATCGTGGACAAAGATGGACACTATTTATTGCTGAAAGGTTCAGTACACAAACAAGACTTAACTATATTAAATATTTATGCACCTAATGTCAGACTCGACGGCACTTGGCTTGGCTAATGTCAGAGCACCTAAATATGTCAAAGAAACACTGACTATGCTCAAAAGAGAATTAGATGACTCCACAATAATAGCGGAGACTTTAACACTCCACTCTCATTACTAGACAGATCATCTAGAAAAAAGCTCAGTAAAGATACAGAAGACCTCATTGACACAATTAACCAACTAAACCTCATTGATATATACAGAACTTTCCACCTGTCAGCAGAAAACTATACCTTCTTCTCCAGTGCACATGGAACATTCTAGAGAATTGACCATGTGATAGGCCATAATGCAATGCTCAACAAAATCCATACCATTGAATTACTGCGAAGCATCTTCTCAGATCATAAAGCCATAAAAGTTGAAATCAATAGCAGAAGAAAACATAGATCGAAAGTGGAACTCTTGGAAACTGAACAACATCTTACCCCCAAAAAATGGGTTATAGAGGAAATCAAGGATGAATTAAAGAAATTCATGGATTCCAATGAAAACAAAAACACTTCCCACCAGAACCTATGAGTACAGCCAAAGCAGTGTTCAGAGGTCTGTTTATCTCCATAAATGCACACATCTGGAAGGAAGAAAGAAACCAAATGAAGGAACTAACTCTACAGCTTGAACAAGTAGAAAGAGCACAACAGAGGAACCCCTCGGGCACCAGAAGATATGAGATCATAAAGATTAGAGCAGAGCTAAATGAGTTAGAGAATAGAAAAGCAATTGAAAAAATTGACAAGACCAAAAGCTGATTTTTTGAAAAGATCAACAAAATTCAGAAACCACTGGCTAAACTTACAAAAGAAAAGCAGGAAAGGAAACAAATAACCCAAATTAGAAAGGAGAGGGGGGTTGTCACCACAGATGCAACAGAAATCAAAAATATCATAACAGAATACTATGAAAGACTGTACTGTAACAAATTTGAAAACCTAGGGGAAATGGACCAATTCCTTGACTCATACCACCTACCCACATTATCACAACGTGAAGCAGAACAACTTAATAAACCCATCACAAAGGAAGAGATTGAAAAGGTCATCAAAACACTGCCAACCAAAAAAAGTCCAGGCCCAGATGGCTTCACGGCAGAATTCTACCAACCACTTAGAGAAGAGTTATCTCCAATACTACTGAGACTATTTCACAGTATAGGAAGGGATGGAGTACTCCCAAACTCATTCTATGAAGCCAGCATAACCCTGATACCTAAGCCAGGGAAAGATCCAACAAAGACAGAGAACTACAGACAGATATCACTGATGAACCTAGATGCAAAAGTCTTCAACAAAATTCTTGCCAACAGAATACAACAACATGTCAAGAAAATAATCCATCATGACCAAGTGGGATTCATACCAGAGATGCAAGGCTGGTTCAACATCAGAAAAACAAATAATGTGATTTACCACATAAATAACACAAAAGACAAGGATCACCTAATTTTGTCCATTGATGCCAAAAAGGCATTTGATAAAGTCCAACACCTATTGATGCCAAAAACTCTTAGCAAAAAGGGCATAGACGGCAAATTCCTCAACACAATAAGGGCCATTTATACAAAGCCAATTGCCCACATCATCCTAAATGGAGAGAGACTGAAAGACTTTCCCTTGAGATCAGGAACTAGACAAGGATGCCACTGTCACCTCTCCTATTCAGCATTGTGCTAGAAGTTCTAGCCAGAGCAATTAGACAAGATGAAGAAATAAAGAGCATCTGCATCATCAAAGAGGAAGTTAAAACCTCCCTGTTCACAGATGATATGATTGTATATGCAGAGAACCCCAAGGAATCTATAAGTAAGCTACTCAAACTGATAGAAGATTTCAGCAAAGTCTCAGGATACAAGATAAACATAAGTAAATCAGTAGGATTCCTTTATACCAACAATGAGACTGTTAAGGAAGAAATTATCAAATCAATACCATTTATGATAGCCCCTAAGAAGATAAAGTACCTAGGAATTAATCTAGTCAGAGAAATAACAGACCTTTACAAAGAGAAATACAAGCCCTTCCTACAAGAAACTAAGAGAGACTTAGCTAAATGGAAAAACCTACCCGGCTCATGGATAGGAAGACTTAACATTGTGACAATCTCTATTTTACCCAAAGCAATTCATTTATATAATGCAATCCCAATACAAGTTCCAGCATCATTTTTTAATGAGATGGAGGAACAAATCACCAATTTTGTTTGGAAAGGAAGAAGCCCTGGATAAGTAAAGTACTACTAAAGAAGAAGAACACATTGGGAGGACTCTCATTACCTGACCTTAGAACATACTACACTGCCACAGTGGTCAAAACAGCCTGGTACTGCTACAAGAACAGACGGATCGATCAACGGAACAGAACTGAGACCCCAGAGAAGACACCATCTGCCTATGAACAGTTGATATTCGACAAAGGCCCTAAGACATTAAACTGGGTTAAAAACAGTCTCTTCAACAAATGGTGATGGCAAAATTGGTTATCCATCTGCAATAAACTGAATCAGGATCCATATCTTACACCTTATACAAAAACCAACTCCAACTGGATAAAAGACCTAAATATCAAACCTAAAACGATAAAGCTCATCCAAGAAAAGGTAAGAACAACAATGGAAGTTTTAATACACAATGAGGACAGACTCCAGAATCTGTCAAAGAAACTTCAATCAACAGAAGAGAAAATAGATAAATGGGAACTATTAAGAATCAAACAGCTTTGCTGATCCAAAGACTTTATTAATAGAATTAAAAGAACACCCACAGAATGGGAAAAAATATTTGGCAACTCTATGTCAGACCAACTCCTGATCTCCATAATCTATAAGATACTACAAAATATCAATAAGAAGAAGATAAACCATCCAATTAAGTGATGGGCAAAGGAGATGGACAGACACTTCACTAAAGAGGAGATCCAGGCAGCCAAAAAACACATGCAGACATGTTCACGATCTTTAGTTATTAAAGAAATTCAAATCAAGACAACAATGAGATACCATCTCACCCCAACAAGATTGGCCATGATCCAGAAAACACAAAACAACAAATGCTGGAAAGGCTGTGGAGAAAGTGGAACCCTCCTACACTGTTGGTGGGGTTGTAAAATGGTCAAGCCTCTTTGGAAGGCAATCTGGCGCTTCCTTAAAAAAATGGGTATCAATATACCCTTTGACTCAGTAATTCCACTACTTGGAATGTATCCTACAGAATCAAGGCCTTTCACACCAACGGACACATGCACCAGAATGTTTACCACAGTACAGTCCACGATAGCAAAAAGATGGAATCAACCCAGATGCCCAACAATAGAAGAATGGATAGATAAACTATGGTACATATACTCAATGGAGCACTACGCAATGATAAAGAATAACGATGATTCCAGAATACATCTCCTAATCTGGTTTCAACTGGAAGACATTATGTTGAGTTAAAGTAGTCAGGGACAAAAGGACAAATACTGTATGAGACCTCTACGATAAGATCTCAAAAACAGACTTGTGTATAGAAGAAAAGACTCTTTGACAGCTGCAAGAGAGGGGAGGCAGGGAGAGGAGGGGGGAGGATTTAGTTTAGATAGTTACTAGAAATCTAGTTGGGAGAAAGCAGTGATAGCACACATTAGAAACAAGAGCAACATTAAGTGGACTTCAGCATAACTTGAGTACTCCTTCCATCTGAATACTGCACGGATAGAGTAGCTGGGGTGGGGTGGGACCATGCTCTTAGGTGAAATCCAGGCCAATTGTCACAACTACCGTTTTGCTAAGAGAGCTCTCTGCACCCCACATTGGTGAGTGGCATATGGGGTCTTAAAAGCTGCCAAGCTGCCATCCGAGGACACAGTAAATGGTCCCAACTCAGCAGGAACGGATGCTCACCGAGGGCCAAAACGGCATGCGGTAAAGACAACCGAGAAGACAGAGAGACCCACAAGAGTGGGTGCCTACATCGCTTGGGACCAGAAGAACCAGATGTTACCCGGCCACCACCAGTGATAGCAACGATGGAGCTCACAGAGAGGAGGCTCACTGGCAACACTAGAACAAAAAGGGGTGCATCATGAGATCTCCACTAAAAGACCTCAATTGACGGTCCAGCGGTTTGGGGGTTCCTCTGAGAGCATGGCCCCAGGCCCTCATTCTGTCCTTTCCCATAAATTATAACAAAGGTCCACTCTTTGGACAGGAATGGATTGGACTTGGCAAAGCAGAGTGACCATATATTGGAAGCACTTTATGGTTCTGTACATCTGTAGAATATCATCTTGCTGACCTCTGGCTGGTTGAAGGGGAGTGAGTGGAGAGGAGGGGAAAGGAGGCTGTTGGGAGTATGAGTCATGTATGGAGCAGAGAGGAATAGTGTGCAGTCACCGTACAGGCAGAGCAGTGGAAGCTGCATATAGGTGGGCATGTAAATTTATACGTGAATGTACATTTTCACGCAGTCATGTTAAATAAAAATTAAAAAATAAAATAAAAAAATCTGACAAACAAAACATTCATTGGAAGAGAGAATAGATAAATGGAAATTAATAAGAATCCAACACTTCTACTCATCCAAAGACTTCAATGAAAGAATTAACAGACCACCTGCAGAATAGGAAAAAATATTTGGCAACTCCATGTCAGACTGATGCCTGATCTCCATAATCTATAATGTTCTACAAATTATCAATAAGAAAAAGACAAATCATGCAATTAAGCATGGGCAAAGGAGATGGACAGACATTTCTCTAAAGAGGCGATCCAGGCAGCCAAAAAACACATGTGGACATGCTCACAATCATCAATTATGAAAGAAATTCAAATCAAAATGACAATGAGATACAAGCTCACCCCAACAAGATTGGCCATCATCCAAAAAATGAAAAACACTAAATGTTGGAGAGGCTGCGGAGAGACTGCAACTCTCCTACACTGTTGGTGGGATTGCAGAATGGTATGATCTCTTTGGAAAGAAATTTGGCGTTACCTTAAAATAATCGATCTAGATATGGCATTTGACCTAGTAATTCCTTTGCTTGGAATGTATCCTACAGAATCAAGGTCATTCACACCAACTGATACATGCAGATGGAATCAACCCAGATGCCCAACAACAGAAGAATGGATGGGTAACCTTTGGTATATGTACTCAATGGAGTACTATGCATTGATAAAGAACAACAGTGATAGCAACAAGCATCTCTCAATTTGGTCTCAACTGGAGGACGTTATGTTCAGTGAAACTCATCAGTGACAGAAGGACAATTATTATATGAGATCCCTACAATAAAAACTTAAAAGCACACTCATACATAACAGAAAAGACTCTTTGATGGCTGCAAGGGTGGGGAGGGTGGGAGGGCAGGAGAGTTAGAAATTTGGTTGGGTGAAATTGGTGACAATGCACATTAGTAAGAAAATCAATATTAATGAGACTTCGACACAGCTTGTGTACTCCTCCTATCTTAACCCAATATTGTAAGCACAGAGCATGTAAAGTTTCATTTTTTATTTAATAAAAAAATTTTTTTTTCAAGATGAAGAGAAATTCCTAGAATTATCAGAGGTAGAATACAAAAGATTAATATTTACCGTTCAAGAGTTCAGGAAGGACATGAAGCAAAATGCAGTAGCCAAGCCAAGTGCCATCGGATAGCAAAAAAATGAGCAGGCTACAAGAAAGCATACGGGGACAGGAAATGTAAATTCATAAAATTAGATATAAAATTACACAATTGGATAACTTTACAGAAAGTCAAGGGAGCAGAATTGAGGCAACAGAAGGCTGTATTAGGAAGGCTAGCAATAAAGCAGGAAACACCAAAGTATTTGAAGAAAAATCAGATAAAAGAATTTAAAGCAATCAAGAAAAACTGAGAATTATGTGGGACACTATCCAGAGGAATAAAATATGAGTGATTGCAATATTGGAATAAGGGAGTGAATAACAGAAAATATAGAGAGAATTGTTGATGATTTGTTGACTGAAAACTTCCCTGATGACACGGAAGACAAGAAGATATCAGTCCAAGGTGCTCATTGAACTCCACACTAGCATGATCTCACAAGAAAAACATTAAAGTATATCATAATCAAACTTATGAAAACCAAAGGTAAAAAGACAATTTTAAAACTGGATAGGGATAAACAAAAAATAGTCTAAAAAGGAAAGCCAGTAAGACTAAGCTCAGACTACTCAGCAGAAATCATGCAGGAAAAAAATCGATGGGATAATACTTACAAAGAATTGATGGAAAATAGTTGCCAGCCAAGACTTATTTATCAGCATAACTATCTCTCAAATATAATGGCAAAATTAGGACATTTCTGGATGGACAGAAACTTAGGGAATTTGCAAAAAAAACCTAAACTGAAATTATAATATGAAAGGGAGTGCTTTGTTTAGAAAATCAATAACAGCAGATAACAACCCAAGGCTAGAACATCAACAGGGTAATCACTAGATTCCTCAAATAGGGAAATCACAAAAGTGAACCAGTCAAAATGCCAAAAATAGGGAAACAGAGATACCATTGTGTAAATATAAAAGAATCACTTAAAATGTAGTCATAGATCTTTCCTATGAAGAGGAAGTTTAGGCAATATAAAAAATAAAAGCTGGCATAAATTGAGAAAGTTTAGGGGTAATTACTAAGGTAACCTTAAAGCAAATTAACAACACTAAACATAAAAAAATAACAAGAAAACCATGAGGTCTCAGAAAACACAAAACCAAGAACAATGAAGAAGATGAAAAGTAAACACGTAAAGAAAAACAACTCACTACAAAAAATTAAGAACAAAAAATTGTCTACAAAGCACAAAAATGGTGCAAAAACAACATCAAAATAACGGGACTAAACTCATACCTATCAACAATCACAATGAATTTAATGGATTAAATTCACCAATAAAGAGATAGAAAATAATATATTGGATTAAAAAAAGAATATGATCAACCTATATGCTGCCTACAGGAGGCACACCTTATACTTAAAGGCATAAACAAACAAAAACAAAAAGAATGGAGCAAAATACATCAAGCAAACAACATAAATGAAACAGCAGTATTGGCAACATTAATTACTGATGGAATAGACTTCAAAGTTAATCAACCACATTATACAAAGAAGGATACTAATGATTAAAGACACAATAATCCAGGACATAATACTTTTGTATATCCATATACCTAACAGCACAGATCCAGAACACATAAAATAAACCCTAATGGCACTGAAAAGACAACTAGGCAGTTCTATAATAGTGGCAGAATTTAACACATTACTCTCAGTGAAGAACAGAACATCCAGACAGAAACTCAATAAAGACAGGTGTCTTAACCATCTGGTGTTGCTGTAACAGAAATATCACATCAGGAAAGTTTAACAAAGAAAACTTTATCCTTGCACAGTCCAGTAGGCTACAAATCCAAATTCTGGGTATCCGTACCAGAGGAAGGTTTTCCCTGTCTGTTGGCTCTGAAGGAAGATTCTTGCATTGCATCAGTCTTTCTTTGGTCTGAGAGTGTCTTGGTACAGGAACCTCAGGTCCAAAGGATGCACTCTACTCTCAATGCTGCTTTCTTGATGGTATGAGGTCTCCAATTCTCTGCTTCTCTTTCCTTTTATTTCTTGTAGGATAAAAGGTGGCACAAGTCACACTTCAGGGAAACTCCCTTTATAATGGTGTTGCAGTCCTCCCCAAATCTTCTTTTAATAAAATTCTATGTATTAGCCATAGGCAGATATTAAGATTTACAGCAAAGGAACATCACAGAATGGAACACAGTCACACAATACTCGGAATCATGGCCCAGTCAAATAGCTAGAAGCAATTTTAGGATAATACAATACAAAACAATACAACATAGAAGATCTAAATGATACAAGTCAACGAACTTGACCTCATTGACACAAACACTACACTCCAGACAACAGCAGACAATATGCTTTCTTTTTCAACACATATGAAATATTCTTCCAGAACTGACTACATATTAGGCCATAAAACAAGTCTTAATAAAATTCAAATTACTAAATTATTACAAAGCATCATTTCAAACTAAAAAGCCATAAAAATTGAAATCACTAAAAGAAAAATCATGAGAAAAAAAATCAAACACATGGAAACTAAACAGTATCCTGCTCAAAAACTACTTGGTTGTAAAAGAAATCAAGGACAGAATTTACAGAAGTCACAGAATCAAATGACAATGAAAACACATCCTATCACAACCTTTAGGACACAGCAAAAGCAGTGCTCAGAGGTCAATTTATCTTAGTAAGTGCACACATCCAAAAAGAAAAAGGAGCACAAATCAAAGCATTAACTGTACAACTCAAACAAGTAGATTAACAAAAGAGGCCCTCAGGCACCATAAGACAGGACATAATAAAAACTAAAGTGGAACTAAATGTGTTAGAGAATAGGACAATGACAGAAACAGTTAAGACCAAAAGCTGGTTCTGTGAAAAGTTCATCAAAATCAATTGGCCAAACTAGCAAAAGAAAAACAGGAGAGGAAGCCAAAACCTGAAAAAGAAATGAGATGGGCAATTCCACAACATATCCAACGGACATTAACTAATAATAACAAAATACTACAAAAAAATCATACTCTAACAAATTTGAAACCTAGAAGGAAAAGATGAATTCTCAGAAACACACTATCTACCTAAACTAACACAGAGGTAGAACAACTAAGTAAGCCCATAACAAACGAAGATCCTGTAAAGGTAGTTTAAAAAATCCCAGCAACAGCAACAACAAAACAGCCCTGGTGCTGACAGGTTCACTGGTGAATTCTACCAAACTTTTAGAGAAGAGATAATAGCATTAGTAGCAAAGGTATTTCAGAGCATAGAAAGGATGGAGTACTGTCAAATTCATTCTATGAAGCCAGAAACATGCTGATAACAAAAGCAGGTGAAGCCAGAACAAAAAAGGAACTTTATAGGCCAATATCTCTCATAAAGTTAGTCACAAAAATCCTCAACAAAATTCTACCCAATATAATTTAACAACATATCCAAAAACTAACACACCATGAGCAAGTAGGATTCATACCAGGGATGGTTCAGCATTAGAAAAACAATAAATGTAATCAAACACATAAAAAAAAAACAAAAGATAAGAAACACTTGATTTTATCAATTGATGTGCAAAATGTATTGAGAAAGTCCAATGCCTATTAATGTTCCAAACTCTCAGTAAAATAGAAAAGGAAGGGAAAGTTCTCAACATAATGACAATCTATGCAATGCCAACTCCAGCATCATCCTAAACAGAGAGACTCTGAAAGCATTTCTGTTAACTACTGAAACCAAACAAGACCATCCTTTGTTACCACTTTCATTCAAAACTGTGCTAGAAGTTCCAGCTGGAGTCATCAGGCAAAACAAAGTAATAAACAGCATCTAAATTTATAAGGAAGAAGTAAAAGCATCTCTATTTGCAGATGATATGATCTTACACACAGAAAACCCTAAGGAATCCATAAACATACTGTTAGAACTAATAGAAGAGTTCAGCAAAGTATTGGGATACAAGAAAAATGTACATATGAGGTCGGGCAGTTAAGTCTAAGTGCTACGTACCTCATTGTTGAACATCTTAGGGTCACCCTTTGGGAAGTTATGCACTGATGCCAGTAACTAGTCGACTCTTCAAAGCAATTTTGAAACTATTTCTGGAATGGCCACTGTGAACATTGGCATGGTAGCAAGTTTGAGAACTTAATTGTAATAGTCTGTAAGGGAGTTTTTAGCCAATAAATAAATAACTGTATTAGAACACCCTCTTTATTCACCTGATGATGTTTTTCTTTACCTGAAGATAAAGGAAATATTGAAAGGAATACATTTTGATGACATTCAGGACGTCAAGAATAATGCGATGATAGCTTTGATGGCCATTCCAAGATGAATTCATGAATGTAATTCCAAGTCCTTGTAAATCAGTTGGATTGCTTTACACTTAGAGAAAGAGAACATCAAGGAACAGACCAGTGAATCGACACCATTTAAAATAGCTCCCAAGAAGATAAAATACTCATGAATAAATGTAATCGGAGACATAAAAGACCTATTACAAGATGCCAAAAGACATATACGTAAGTGGAAAAATCTAGGTTGCTCCAGACAAGAAGGCTCAATGTTGTGAAAATCCCTATTCTGCCCAAAGTAATCTAGAGATACAATGCAATCCTAATATAAATTCCAATGGCAATTTTTAATGAGTAACAAAAAAACCACTGCCGTTGAGTCAACTCTGAACTATGGTGATCTTACAGGACAGAGTGCCTGGCAGATTCAAACTGTCAGTCTTATGGTTAGCAGACATAACACTCAACCATTATGAAAGCAGTGTTTCATTTAACAAATAGAAGAAATAAATCACTGACCTCTTATGGAAAGGGAAGAAGACCTGGATTAATAAAGTATTGCTGAAGAAGAAGAATGAAATGAGAGGCCTCACCCTGCCTGACTTTAGAACCTGTTACACTGCCATTGTAGTCATAACTGCCTGGTGTTGGTACAAAAACATGCATAGACCAATGGAGCAGAACTGAGAAACCAGACATAAAATCATCTACCTATAATGAACTGATATGTGATAAAGGCTGTAAATCCATAAATTAAGAACTCTTTAATAAGTGATACTGGCATAACTGGATATCCATCTGGAAAAAAATGAAACAGAACCCATATCTCACACCATGAACAAAAACTAACTTGAAACATATTAAATATCTTAATACAAAATCTAAGACAATAAACATCATTGAAGAAAAAATGAAGAATTCTAATGAATGGTAAAAACAAAATACAAAATGCTAGTAACAATGCACAAACACCAGGAGAAAAAAAATAGACACTAGAACTCCTAAAAATGAAACACTTATGCTCATTGAAAAGCTTCACCAAAGAAGTAAAAATAGAAACTACAGACTGGGAAAAAATTTGGCTAAGAGAAATATGATCAGCATTTCCTCTCCATAGTCTACAAGATACTGAAAAACCACCACAACAAAAAGACAAGTATCCTAATTAAAAAACAGGTAAAGTATGTGAATTGGCACTTTACCATAAAAGACACTTACGTGACTAACACATACATGAGGAAATGTTCACGATCATTAGCCATTAAGCCAAGTGCCGTCGAGTCGGATCCGACTCACAATCAAAAGTACAATGAGATACCATCTCACTCCAACAATGATGGCATTAATCCAAAAGACACAAAAATAAGCGATGGAGAGGCTGTGGAGAGACCAGAACGTTCACACTGCTGCTGGAAAAGTCAAAAGGTGCAACTGCTTTGGAAACTGATTTGGTTCTTTCTTTAAAAAGCTAGAAATAGAAAAATCTTATAATCTAGCCATCTCACTTCTTTGAATATATATGAGAACTGGCAATTAAGATCACAAACTACTCATCCTAGAAAAAGTGCTACATACTTCGTTGCTGAATATCACTATGGTCACCTTCAAAATACTCCCTTTAGGAAGCTATGCACCAATGCCAGTGCCTAGTCCACCCTTCAAAGCAATTTTGGAACTCTTTTTCTGGAATGGCCATCAGAGATGTCATGGTATTACATCTGATGTCCTGAATGTCATCAAATGTCTTCCTTTCTCTTCAGGTAAAGAAAATAAGTCATTAGGTAAGCAGATCAGGTAAGCAGTGAAGGTGTTCTAACAGTTGTTTACTGACTAAAAACTTCCTCACAGACAATTATGCAATTAAGTTTGAGAGCTTGCCACCATGCCTCTATGCATAATAGCCACTCCAGGAAGAGTTACAAAACTGCTTTAAAGAGTGGACTAGGTGCTGGCATCAGTGCATAGTTTCTGAAGGGGAGTCTTCAAAGTGATATTCAGCAATGAGGTATGCAACACTTAGAACAATTAAGTTCACAGACTTAGTTGTTGGACCTCCTGTCCTAGAGAAATAACGTTTATCACACAAAGAGATACATACACCCCAGTGTTTATTGCAGCACTGTCCGCAGCACCAACAAGATGGAATCAACCTAAATGCCAATAAAAAGATGAATGGGTAGACAAACTGTGATATATTCGTATAATGGAATACCATGCACTTATAAGGAACAATGATGTTTTTGGAAAACTTCTCATAATATGGATGAATCTGGAAGTCAGTATGACAAGTGAAATTAGTTGCAAAAATATGTATTATATGAGATCAGGATTATAAGGACTCAAGAAAAAAGTTCAAGTAAAAAAGAACAGTCTTTAGAGGTAACAACAGTGGGGGGAGGGGTATTCATTGATTAGATTTTAAATAGGAATTGATTTAGCTGAAGGGATGGGCATCATGCAATAGACGGGAGGTCAGCACAGCTGGAATAAACCAAAAGCTAAGTTTCCTACATATAAGCCAATACTTTGAAGGACAGAGTAGCAGGAGCAGGGATATGGGGACCATGGTTTCAGAAGACATCTAGGTAAATTGGCATAATAATTTTGTGTGTGTGTGATTAAGTGAAAGCATACAATCCAAATTAATTTTGTCTGCCTGCCTCTCTGCAGCTCCTTCTGCTCTCTCTGGCCAATGAGAGCACACTCTTCCTTTCCATTCTATACTTGTATCCTCTTAACAAGTTCCTGTCCCCTCCTCTTGATGCTCTTTTTTCCCCATCTAGAAAGAGATCAGTAGAACAGCACACTACAAATGCATAGTACCATACACACACCATGCGATCACATTGTGACCCTCGATCCAGTCCATTTTTATCCCATGAGTTGACTTCAGTAGTGTTTTCTGGTCAGGCTATAAGCAGGTCTAGGGGACATGCTCCCAGGGGATCCTCCAGGCAGTCAGACCATCAGCTGTGGTCTTTTAGTAGAGTTCTTGAGATGCACCCCTATTTTTCTCACATTGCCACAGGGTCTCAACATTGTGTGCAGCACTAAACGGCTGTCTTTGGTGGTGGCTGAGCACTATCTGGTTCTTCTGGTCACATGTTAATACAATCTCCCATTCACATGAGTCCTTTCTCCTGAGCTCATTTTTCTTCATGAATTTGTTGTTCTTGGTGATAATTTGTTCTGAAGTAGTTAGGACCATTTGGTGTACCTCAAATGGCAGCTTGCTGACTTTTAAGACTACAGACATCACTTATCAATGTAGGGTACAGAAGACTCTCTTAGCAATAGGCTAGTTTATACCAATTGGCCTTGATGCCCCCTGAGAGCATGGTCTCCAGACCCTGCCCATACTACTCTGTCCTTGAAGTACTGTGCTGAGAGTAGAAGAGCTTTCAGTTTATGGTGAAGTCCAGTTCAGTTGCTGTACTTTCTACTGTGTGCTGTCATTGCTTTCACCTACCCACACCTCTGTCCAATATCTATTCTACAACCAGCCATCTCCCTTCCTCCCCACACTTGTAATCTTCAAAGAGTGTTTTCTTCTGTATATAAGTCTATTCTTAAGTTCTTATATAAAGGGTCTCATTCAAAATTGGTCCTTTTGCTGTTGACTGATTTCACTCAGGATGTTTTCCAATTGAAAACAGGTTATGAGATGCTTCCTGAAATCATCAGTGTTCTTTATCATTGCATAGTGTTCCACTGAATATATGTACTATAGTTTGTTTATCCATTCGTCTGTTGATGGGTATCTGGGTTAATTCTATCTTTTAGCTATTGTGGACTATGCTGCAATAAACATTCATGTGCATGTATCTGTTCTTGTGATAGCCTTCATTTCTGTAGGATATATTCCAAGCCAAGCAGTGAGATTACTGAGTCAAATGTCGTATCTGTTTCCAGCTTATTGAGGAAGTGCCAAATTGCTTTCCAAGGAGGTTGTACCATTTTGCCATGCCCCTAGCAGTGTAGGAGAGTTCTGTAGACTTTCTAGCATTTGTTGTTTTGGTTTTTGGGATCATGGCCAACCTTGATGGTGTTAGTAGTCTTGATTTGAATTTCTCTGAAAGCTAAAGACCGTGAGCATTTCCTCATGTGACTTTTGGCGGCCTGGATATCCCCTTTAGTGAAGTGTGTGTCCATCTCTGTTGCCTATCACTTAATTGGGTTATTTACCTTTTTCTTCTCAATATTTTGCTGTACCATGTAGATTATGGAGGTCAGACATCGGTCTGACATGTAGTTGCCAAACATTTTTCCCGTCCTGTAGGTGGCCTTCTAACTCTTTTGATAAAGTCTTTGGATGAGCAACAGTGTTTGATTCTTAGTACTTTCTATTTATCTATTTTCTCTTCTGTTGACCATGCTTTCTTTCTCAGATTCTGTAGTCTGTCTAAGCTGTGTATCAAAACTTCCATTGTCGATCCTATTTTTTCTTGTATCATCTTTATAATTTTAGGTTTGATACTTAGTTCTTCAATGCATTTTGAGTTAGTTTGTATGTAAGTTGTGGGATGTGGGTCTGTTATAAGAAGATGGTGGCATCACTGGAGTCTCAGCTCTGTTCCACTGGTCTACATGTCTCTTTTTGTGCCATTAACAGGCTGTTTTGACTACTGTGGCAGTGTAACACATTTTAAGGTCGGGTATTATGAGGCCTTCGACTGTGTTCCACTTCTTCAGAAGTTCTTTACTTATCTGGGGTGTCTTCATTTTCCAAACAAAGTTAGCGATTTCTTTCTCCACCTCATGAAAAAAGTACACTGGAATTTGTATCGGAATTGCATTGCGTATGTAGATCGCTTTGGGTAAAATAGACATTTTCACGATGTTAAGTTGTCCTTTCCATGAGCAGGGTGCGTTTCTCTGTTTATGTGAGTCTCTTTCGGTTTCTTGCTGATTTACTTATGTTTCTTATACCCTGATACTTTGCTGAACTCTTCTATTAGTTCGAGTGATTTACTTATGGATTCTTCAGGATTCTCTGCATATACAATCATGTCATCTGCAAATATGGAGATTTTTACTACTTATTTGCCGATGTGGATACCCTTTATTTATTTTTCTTGTCTAATCACTCTGACTAAAACCTCTAGTACAATTTTGACTGGCAGTGGTGAGAGTTGGAATCATTGTATAGTTCCTGTTATCAAAGGCAATTTTTCAGTCACTCTCCATTCAAGATGATATAGGCCATTGGCTTTGTTTAGATGCCCCCAATTGTGATGAGGAATTTCCTCCCTATTCCTATTTTGATGACAGTTTTTAGCATGAATGGTTGTTGGACTTTGTCAAATGCCTTTTCTACATCAGTTGACAAAAGCAGGTGATTGTTGTCATTTGTGCTATTTATGTGGTTGACTACATTAATTGTTTTTCTGATCTTGAGCCAGCCTTGCATCTCTGGTATGAATCTAACTTGGTCATGATGAATTATTCTTTTGATATGTTGGTGAATTCTATTGGTTAGGATTTTGTTGAAGACATCCGCATCTAGGTTCATGAGTGATATTGTTTTGTAATTTTCTTTTTTTGCAAGATCTTTCCCTGGCTTCAGTATCAGGGTCATGCTGGCTTAACAGAGTGAGTTTGGGAGTAATCCACCCCTTTCTATGCTGTGAAATCAACTCAGTAGTACTGGAATTAACTCCTGTCTAAATGTTTGGTAGAATTCTTCAATGTAGCCATCTGCGCCAGGACTGTATTTAGTTACTAGTTTTTTTGTTTTGTTTTTTTTTATTACTTCTTCAATCTCTTTCTTTGTGATGGGTTTATTAAGTTGTTTTACTTGTCCTTTTGATAATTTTGGTACATGATATGTATCTAGAAATTTGTCTGTTTTATCTAGGTTTTTAAATTTGTTAGAGTGTAGTCTTTTATAGTATTCTGTTACGCTTTTTATTTGAGTTGGGTCTGTTGTGATATCTCCCATCTCATTTCTTATTTGGGTTGTTTCCACTCCTGTTTTTCTTTTATAAGTGTAGCCAGTGTTTTATCAAATCTGTTGATCTTTTTAAAGAACTACCTTTTGGTTTTGTTAATTTTTTCAATTATTCTTCTATTCTCTAATTCATTTTGTTCTGCTGTAATCTTTGTTACCTGTTTTCTTCTGGTATCTGTGGGGTTCCTCTGCTGCTCTCTGTTTGCAAGTTCAAGCTATAAGGTTAATTTTTTGGTTTGGGTCCTTTTTCCAGATGTGTGCATTTATAGAAATGATCTCTGTGCACCACTTTTGCCATATCCCATTGGTTCTGGTAGGGCGTGTTTTCATTCTCATTTCTTTCCAGAAGTTTCTGTATTTCATCCTTGATTTCTTCTATAACTCATGGATTTTTGAGCAAGGTGTTGTTCATCTTCCATGACTTAAATGTCTACCTGTGTTTTTTCCGCTATTGATTTTTATTGTTATGGCTTTATGGTCTGAGAAGATGCTTTGCAATTATTCAGTAGTTTCAATTTTGTTGAGACTTGCTTCATGCCCTAACACAAAGTCTATTCTGAAAAATGTTCCATGTGCATTGGATAAGAAGATTTACTTATCTGTTGATGGGTACAACGTTCTGTACATGTTGATGAGGCCTAGCTGGCTAGTTGTTGCAATAAATCTGTATCTTTCCTGAATTTTTTTCTGGATGATCTGTCTATTACTGAAAGGAGAATGTTGAAATCTCCAACTATTACTGTGGAGGAATCTATTCATTTGTCAATGTTGTCAGTATTTGTTTGATGTTTTTATATATTCTGGTATTGGGTGTATAAATATTTAACATCATTATGTCCTGTTTATGTATTTAACCTTTCAGCAATACAGACTGACCATCCTTGTCCATGATCGTGGATTTTACATTAAAGTCTCTTTTATCTGAGATTACTACTACCACTCTTTCTCTCCTTTGTATCTTGTTTGCTTGTTATAGATTTTTCCATCTTTTGATTTTAAGTTTTTTCATGTCTTTGAGTCTAAAGCATGTTTCCTGTAAGCACATACAGGTGGATCGTGTCTTTTAAAGTAGGATGTCACTCACTGTCTCTTTATGGGAGCATTCAGTCCATTCACGTTCAGTATAATTATTGATAGGTACATGTTTAGTGCTGTCATTTTGATGCATTTGTTTTTGTGTTGTTGATGTTTTCTATGTTGCTTTTAATATTCTTTTCTGGGTCATCTTTTACAAGTTTACCTCATTGTTTTCCAGCATTGGTTTTGTGTTTGTCGAGACTCTTGTTTTGATATATCACATTGTTATTTTGTTTTGTGGCTACCCCTGTGATTCCCCCTTACTAGTCTAATTTTAAACCAGACTTTAACTACTATTTATCTTTTGAATTTGCTCTCCATCCATAAAGGTTATAATTACTGTAATATATCCCTATTTTTAGTGTGATGTTGTCAGAGTTTTGTGTTATTATAACTGGTTCCCTTCTTTTAATAATAGCTTTGACTTTTGTGATGTTCTTATCTGAGTAGAATTCTGGGTGCTGTGTCCTGTATTGTTTCCTTAAGCATACATTTGATGTTTTGTTTTGCTAAACAAATAACTTCTTTCAGTACTTATTGTAGTTTTGGTTTGGTTTTTATAAAGTCTTTAATCTTCTGTTTATTTGTATATATCTTAATTTCAAGCATCATATTTAAGAGACAGTTTTGCAGGATGTGTAATTCTTGGTTGCAAGTTTTTCTCCTTAAGGACTTTGAATGTGTCATCCCACTGCTTTCTTGCCATCATTGTCTCTTCTGAGAAGTCAGATGAAGGCCTACAGGGCTTCTGTGGTGGTCAGAATTATGTCAACTTGGCTGTTGTATTAAGTGGCAGGATGGGGCCTGTGGTAGCTCCCCTCCCCTAAGCTCTCTTTTCTCCACCTTCCATCACCTACTGCCTGTTTGCTCAGGCAGCCAGCAGCTCCTGCTTTCTTCTGGCATCTGGTTCCTAGGCTTGAACTAGCAGCTGTTGGATTCATCAACCCTTACAGCCAGCACTTGAGAGTCCTGTTCCCTGACCTGCTGATCCTGGGTTCCATCTTGCCACCAGCTTGGGATCTGCTGACCTATACAACCAGTGACATAGAACCTGCTGACCTTTGGTTCACCAGTTCCCATGGCCATGTGAGGCTTGTGCCAGGACATGGGAGGTTCAGCTTCTGCAACTGTGTGAGCTGTTTCCTGTATCTATCTATCTATAGAGATATATCTTTCCTCATACTTTATAAATCTTTCCTGTACATACACATGTTACTGGTTTTGCTTCCCAAGAAAATCCAGCCTAAGACAGCTTTCCTCTGCATATTAGCTTTGCTTTAAGCCTCCCTGCCTTTAAGTGACTCTCTTTACATTTCATTTTATTAAGCTTACTTATAATATGTCTTGATGTTTTCCTTTAAAAACATCTTAGTTTTCTTTTGGTGTTTGGTAAGTATCTTAGATATCTATGTTCTCTTCCTTCGTGGTTGCATGAAAGTTTCCCATCAGCAACTCCACAATACTCTGTATTTTCAGTACTCCCTGATCAGGGTCACTAATTCCAGATATCTAGTATGAATCTGTGTGATTTCTGTTGTAGTATTAATTTCAAGTTTTGAATAAAACAAATCTTGTCATTTACCAACTGAAAATCTTCTAAGCATGGTATAACAAAATTTCACTTAAGCTTGTAGTAGTCCTTATCACATCTCAACATTAAGTGGTATGACAGTATTCTAAGTGTTGTTGGGGTCAGCAGAAATAGCTGTGAAACAGGATCACATAGCTTAGGCATACTGTATTAACAAAATGAAGGGTCTATAATTTTTAATTATAACTAGGTTATATTCACATGTTTGATCACTTTTAGACTGCAGAAATCAGTGAAAATTTTCAGTTTCTTCATCTTTGGCCTTATTGGTTGGTGTATCAATTTGAATAAGAGTACTATTATCTAGTCTTCCTTATAGGTATATGGTTATTATGCTATCACTGGCCACCTTGCTCTTCAGGATAGGTCTTGAAATGTTCCTTTTAACAATGAAATTGATGCCATTCTTCTTCATTTTGGCTTTCTTGGCATAGTAGATTGCATGCTTGTTCAATTCAAAATGGCCAATATCAGTCCAGTTCGGCTCACTGATTTTCAGGATACTGGTATTTATGCATTTCTTTTCTTTAACAATTTCCAGTTTCGCTAGATTCATGTATTGTACATTACACATTACAATTATAAACAAATGTTTGCAGCTGTTTCTTCTCATTTTCAATTGTGCCACTTTGTCTTAGTCATCTGGTACAAAAACACCATGAGTAGATGACTTTAACAAAGAAAAGTTTATCTGAACATAGTCTAGTATGCTAGAATTCTAAATTTAGGGTGCTGACTCCTGGGGAACACACTGTCTGTCTGCTCTGTCAGCATCACTCTTTCTTTGGTCTGTGATCATCTTGGCACAGGATCCTCAGGACCAAAAGATGTACTCTGCTTCTGGTACTGCCTACTTGATAGTATGAGGTCCCCAACCCTGTGTTTGTTTCTCTATCCTTTTATCTGTTTTAGGATGAAAATCTTGCAACCCACACTCCAGAGAAACTTCCTTTACATTGGAGCAGGGAGGTGACCTCGGGAAGGGTGTTGCAATTCTGCTCTAATCCTCTTTAACATAATCTAGTTGATTAACCACAGCCAGAGATTAGGGTTCACAGTATTGGAAAATCACAAAATGGAGCACCAAGCAGGGGTGATCACAAAATACTGGGAATCAAAGCCCAGCCAAATTGCTGTATCCATGACACACATGAACAAATGAAGGTCCTGAAATCTTGAATCCATCAACATCATTAAGGTTAACACTACTTTTTTTTTTTTTTAATGCAGTATGAACCTAGAAAAAACCCTGGTGATAGTTATGTGTTACAGCTGCTAATAAAAAGGTTGGCAGTTCAAATCCACCAGGCACTCCTAGTAAACTCCGTAGGGCAGTGCTACTGTGTCACACAGGATCACTGTGAGTTAAAATCAACTCCACAGCAATAGCTTTGCGTTTTTGTTTGTTTGTTTGTTCCTACTTTGAGGAAGCAGATCTTTCCCAGTCATTGTTTGAGTGTGTTTCAACCTGAGGGGTTCATATTCTGGCACTATATCAAACAATGTTCCAATGCTATTCATAAGTTTTCACTAGCTTTTTTTTTCTTTCTTTCAGTAGTAGATTGCTATGTCTTTCTTCCTAGTCTACATTGATTAAACATGCAATCAAGATACACTGATAATTACTGGAGGTTAGAATGTGAAAGTAGGAAACAAGAAAGACGTAGTTGTTAAATATGGCCTTGGTAATAGAAACGATGCGGGAGAGCACATGACAGAATTTTGCAGAAGAATTTTCCAACAACACACATGACAACTATATACACGGACCTCACCAGGTGGAATACACAGGAATCAAATCAGAAAAGCATGCTGGACAAGAGTCTGTAAGTTGCTGTTAAATGTAGAGCAGTTAAAATGAAAGGAGGAAATGAAGTGAAAAAGAGCTGAACAGAAGATTTTGAAGGGTGGCTCAAGAACATAAAGTATTATGAAGACATGTGTATAGACCTGGAACTTGAAAACCAAGGGGGACATCATGTTCAGCATTTCTCAAGCTGAAAGAGCTGAAGGAAAAATTCAAGCCTTGACTGCAACACTGAACGATTCCATAGGGAAAACAGAAAACAATGCAGAAAGCATCAAAAGAAGATGAAAGAAGTACCCAGAGGTGCTATAGAAAAAAAGTCAACTCTTAGCTATTTCAGAAGGTAGCACATGATTAGTAATCCATACTACTGAAGGAAAAGGTTTAAGCTTCACTGAACGGTATTGATGAAAAACAAGGCTCCAGGAACTGACAAAATACCATTTACAATATTTCAACAAATGGATAGAGCACTGGAAATGCTCATTCATCTATACCAAGAAATTTGGCAAACAGTTACCCAGCCAGCTGACTGTGGAAGATCCATATTTGTATCCATGTCAAGCAAAAATGATACAAAAGACCATGAAAATTATCAAAAAACACTAGTATTACACGCAAGTAAAATTCTCCTGGGGCTCATTCAAAAACCTTTGCAAAACTGTGTCAACAGTGAAGTGCCAGAAATTTAAGCCAGATTCAGAAAAGAATATCACTGCTGATATCAGATGGATCCTGACTGAAAGCAGAGATTACCAGAAAAACGTTTACCTGAGTTTTAGTTACTAGTTGACTGTGTGAACCAAAATAAACTATGGATAATACTGCCAACAATAAGAATTTCAAAACACTGAATTATACTCGTGAGGAACTTGTGCCTAGATCAAAGGGCATTCATTTGAACAGCACAATTAAATACTACGTGGTTTAAAGTCAGAAGAGTTTTCTGTCAGGGCTGTTTTCTTTCACCGTGCTTATTCAAACTTCTATTTGGATATATGAAGAAGAATGCAGCATCAGGTCTGGAGGAAGAGTCATTAAGAACCTGAGTTATGCAGATAACACAACCTTGCTTCATAAAGTGAAAAATTCTTGAAGCACTGTCTTAGTCAGCTAGGGCTGCTCTGACAGAAATACCACAGAGTGGATGGCTTTAACAAAGGAAGGTTTATTCTTACATGTTCTGGTAGGCTACGAGTCCTAATTCAAGATGTCCTCTTAAGGGGAAGGTTTTTCCCCCTGTCCGCTCTGGAAGAAAGTCTGATGTTGTATTAGTCTTTGTCCAGGGAGCATCTTGGTGCAGGAACCTCAGGTCTGAAGGACGTGCTCTTCTCCTGGTACTGCTTGCTTGATGGTATGAGGTTCCCAAATCTCTGCTTGCTTCTCTTTCCTTTTATCTCTTGCAGGATGAACGGATTAAGGGTGGGGCAAGCCATAGTCCAGGGAAACTGCCTTTACAGTGGAGCAGGGAGGTGATCTTACAAAGGGATTTACGGTCCCATCCTAATTCTTTAACATACAGCATAAGAAAACCACAAAATGGAGGACAGTCACAAGATACTGGGAATCATGGACCAGCCCCATGGCTACACATATTTTTGGGGGGACACAAGTCAATCCATGACAAGCACTTACTAATGAACATCAAAGACCACACAGGCTTCAGCATGGACTGCATCCCAACATCAAGAAAATGAAATTCCTCACAACTGTACCAATAAGCAATATCATGATAAAAGGGAAACAATTTAGATTTCAAACATTTCATTTCACTCAGATCCACAATCAATATCTACGGACACAGCAGTCAAAAAATCAAGACACATTGCACTGGGCAAATCAACTGCAAAGGCATCTTTAAAATGCTGAAAAGCAAAGATGTCACCTTGAAAAGACTAAGGTGTGCCTGACCCAGGCCATGGTGTTTCAAGTGCCTCATGGATGTCAGAGCTGTATAATGGATAAGGAAGCCTAAAGAATGCCTTTGAACTGTCATACTTGTGCAGAATATTGAATGTTCCATGGACTGCCAGAGAATGAACAACTTTGTCTTTGAGTAAGTAGACCCTTAGAAGCTAGAATGGAAAGACTATGTCTGGCATGCTGTACACACACTATGAGGAGGGATCCATCCCTGGAGAAGACATCATGCTTGATAAAATAGAGGGGGCTTTCTCAAAGAGATGGACTGACACAGGGGCTGCAGCAATGTGCTCACCGCGGCAACAATTATGAAGATGGTGGATGATGGGACAGCATTTCACTCTCTTATGCACAGGATTGCTGTGAATTGGAACTTACCTGACATCATCAAACAATATTAAGAACTTACTTATTACATCTTAGTTTGTATATCTCAACTCATTAAGTGCAGAGTTGTCATTGGGTTTGTTGTTGTCCAGGGTTTTGTTATTTGAAATATGTTGACTCCCTATCTGAAATTCTTAGCTTCTTCTCCCTGATTCCACTATGGCAAGCATTTCATAGATCCTGGAAAAATACAAATCAGTAGAAAAAAAATTGAGTTTTAACACTTCTTGAATGTTGATACATTAAATATTCTGTAGCTGCAGAATGCACTCTGTCAAGATAGTCTATAAAATTTGTTTGCAATAGCAAGGAGATACAAAGAAAAACAAGCAAACAGTTGCTGTCTACTTAACTCCAATTTATGACAACTGTATATATTGCAGAGTAAATCTGTGCTCCATGAAATTTTCAGAGGTGTGACATTTTGGAAGCAGACCTCATGAAGAATCTGAGGTGTGTTCAAACAGCCAATTTATTTTTTTTTGTCAGTAGTTGAATGCCTGTTTGTGTTATACAAGGACTCTAAGTAGATAGGTTGATAGAAAGCTTTTGATTTACATGAGGAAAAGGTAACTAGTTGGCTTAATGTTTTAGTGTTTGCTTTTAAGTAGTTCTTAGTTTTTGTTTCAAAACTTACATCTTTTCATATTAGTTCAGTATTTATAATTCTTGAGATGTTTCTTGTGGGAATTACTTTGGAATTCCTTAATGATTAAAAGATACTCACCACGCTATGGATTATAAGAGTGACAAACGCTCAACAAATATTAATATTCAACAGCAGTCACAATTGTATAGTTTATAATCATCCATTGATGAAACAGTATAAAATCACTAAATGTTAAAAACCTTTAAAATATGGTCTGTTAGTAAGTGGCCTTATTTGGTAATAAAAATATTATTTTATTAATATACATACACACAATCATAAACATGGCCAAAAGTACATGAATTATCTGAAAGTACATAGTACTCATACAAATGTGGTAGGTTAAAGATGACTATAAAATCTTTGATATTCCTGTACAAATTTTCTTACTTTTTTTGTCTGCAAAGACTTACACATTCGTTATCTAGATTTTTAATTTGCATAGCTGTTCTGAAAGCAAGACCCAGTGAGAAATGATAGGAGTCACAGCACAAGTCAACAGTGAGAAAAAATGTGAAAACCAGTTTTATATACATGTCTTTTACAATCTCGTCTACTTAATTTGAATAGAAATGAGGGAAAAAACAAACAAACAAATCCATTGCCATCCAGTGGGTCCAACTTGTAGTGACCCTAGAGGTCACAGTAGAACTGCCCCATAGAGTTTTCAAGGAGTGACTGGCAGATTTGAACTGCCCACCTTTTGGTTGTCAGACATTGCACTTAAAACCCACCAGGGTTGAGGATAGAAGGGATTTAATAGGAAAGACTGTGGTGTGGGAAACAGATACAGGATGAATTTAATATACAACAACATGAAGGATTGCCAAGTGATTTGAATTTTGTTTCTACTGATGACATTAGTAAACTAACCGTATATTGGTAACTTAAAACTCTTGTCCTCATTTTCCACTTTTGTTGAAAAATAAAGCATGTATTTCAAAATACACATTTACTGAAGGCCACTCTACAAATTCTAAACATTAATTTATGGAGAGTACAGCAGGTTAGTGAAAGCCAACATGTACATAATACCTATTACAGAAGATAGATGTGGTACATTGTCAAAAGGCACAGTACTGCAGAAGACTGGAAGAGGATGAGCTTCACTCCCACAGGAGACAGTTTCATGAGGATGTGCTTTTGAGCTGAGCTGGAAGGGAAGACAGCAGTTCATATTCAGGTTGAGAGGATATCTTAGCATTCTAAGAGTAGTGAAGGGCATGAGCTGAGGCCCAGTAGAGAGAAAATTACACAGTGTGTTCAGCATACAGATGGAAGTCTGCTAACAAAAAAGCAGGGAAGATTTGATGGGAGAATATACATAAAACAACTAGAGCATAGAAAGATTTTATGGCTACGCCAAAATAGCAAGAGTTTCAAATTAACAAGCTTATGAAGCCAGTTTTATATGTAAAATCTTCAGCAAATACAGTTAATAGAAGCTACTTGACACAGAGTCCTGTATGGAGGCCTTTTTCCATGAGGGGAAGAAAAAGTGTCACACCGAGTAATTTTGCTCTGATCTAGAAGCAGTTAAATAGTCCAACAGATATCATTAAAATGCATTATTTTTTCCCTAAGTAAGTATTCTGTACTGTTATCTTCATGTGTATGTTTTAAGAAGACATAAATCATTTGAAATTAAAAGTAGAAGTTCTGCAAATCTAATCAATCTAGAGTTACATCTTGTTTTCTTTGTAGCTTCATGAGAAAATAAGCTACAGAAAATATTCCTCTTATCTCTAACATAAAATCTTTCAGTTATCCATTAAAGCAAATTGCTTCTCAGCAACAGTACAATAGTGACTAATATACATTGTAATCCATCATAAATGCATTGAGGTTATAAATGATCAAACATTGCAAGGTACAAAGCAGTTATATGACTTTTAGAGTTGAGTGGATATCTAACATAATTATTACAAAGGATTCTAAAGATGACCTATACATACATAAGAAACTAAGCTATTTATCTCTAACATGCTATTACTATTTCTGGAAAGAAGAAAATACTATACATTAACTTCTAATTGGATTACAATATGGGAAAAGATTAGGGTTTATAACTCTGAGTAACTCTTTGGGTATTGATTGTGTTCTACTACCAGATAAAAACTTCACTAGTAACGTGTTGCTATTTTTCTTGTCTTTTATTCTTTGGTTTGTTTTATTATTTTGTAAGCTACCTTGCACTGCCAGACAAATTCAGAGAATGCCAACAAAACCACTGGGATTGATGCCTTTTCATAACTAGAAGGCACGGTTCATTACAGACAGGTTATTATGATCATAGAACACAAGCATCTTCCAAAAGCTAAGCACAGTTAATTGTATTTTAAAATTACTTACATTACGTCAGTGCAGTGGTACAGGAAAAGCCAAACAGTAGTTAGAAACAGTTAGTCGGACATCAGGCAGCAAAACATTTTAAACCATGCATAATGTAAAAACATTCTTAAAGTAGGAGAAATGTGCCTTTGTTCACTTATATATTGCAGTGCTTAGTGTGAAACTTTGTTCAAACATGGCAAATACTCTGAAGACTAAAGGCTAAAAGGACCCAGAACAAATTAGTGAAGATGGAAATCTGTAAAGATGGAAGTTAACTGGGGAAAATACACGAATCCAATAATCAAGTACCAACTGGTAGAGCTTGTTCTAAATTTACAGCCTACGAATATGTATGTCGTGTTACTTACAAGAGCATCATGTGTGGTAATTTAATGCTTAAGAGCTATTAAATGACAAATGGAAATTTCTTTTTGAATAATTGAGAGTGTATGCGGAAGTATATGATGTGCCATTATTTTCTGGTATTACTTATAGCTCCCGGTTAATTAAATAATAATTATAATAATAAAGTGTTGCTATTGAGTCAATTCTGACTCATGGTGACTGTCATGGATTGAATTGTGTCTCCCCCCAAAATAGGTGTAGCCATGTGACCATGATTCCCTGTATTCAATGATTGTCTTCCATTTTGTGATTTTGCTGTGCTGTATGTTAAAAGATTAGGGTAGGACTGTAAATCCCTTCATAAGATCACCTCCCCACTCCACTGTAAAGGGAATTTACCTGAGTGTGGCTTGCTCCACCCTTAATCCTTGCATCCTACCAGAGATAAAAGGAAAGAGGATCAAGGAGAGAACTGGAAACCTTACACCATCAAGAAAGCAGCACCAGAAGAAGAGCACGTCCTTCAGACCCAAGGTTCCTGCGGACGAAGACTGATGTAATCCTGGACTTTCCTCCAGAGCTGAAAAGGGGAAAGCCTTCCGCCAGAGTGGACATCTCGAATTTGGACTTGAAGCCTACTGAACTGTGTAACAATAAACTTTCCTTTGCTAAAGCCATCCACTCTGTGGTATTTCTGTTAGAGCACCACTAGGTGACTAAAACAGTGACCTTATGGATCTCAGCAGAACTGCCTAACAGGGTATCCAAGGAGTGCCTGGTAGATTCAAATTGTCAACTTTTTGGTTAGCAGCCAGAGCTCTTAACCACTACACAACCAGTGTTTCTCCTGGTTGATAGTAATTGCTTAATAAATAACTGATGTTGATAATGATTAAAAGAAAATTAATGATAAAAATGATTCACAACAATTGTGTTTGATTGATTATATATTAAAGTTAGGTACTTTGAGAATAGTATCATACAATTCTAAAAGATAAAAAGACAATATTTTCTTTTTTTCACAGATGAGAATGCCAAACACAGTAAAGGTGAATAGCATATTCAAATTTGAAAACTTAGATGTTGAAACGGCAAGTTTTTTTTTTTTTTAAATCTCTTTCTAAATCCAAGTTTCTCTCCATTGAAAGCTCCTTAAACTTTTTTTAAACAAATGAGTACTATGAGTTCGATGACTTAATCTAACCTTATATGTATGGGTAATATGTGTATATATACATCCATGTGTAACCATATGCTGTATCATAATTTGATACTTAGTAAGTGCCCATAAGAAACAAAACTTGGCAATTTGAACTTACCAGTTTATTTCCATGTAGATTATAGCTTCGGAAACCCTGTGGGACATTTCCACTGTGTTCTATAGGGTCACTATGAGTTGGAATCAACTTGAAGTCATTTTTTTTTTAAATCAGTTCTTGAGAAAACTTGAAAGCAATGCTTCTATTTTTTAATTAATTTAATTTTATATCACAATGGCCATGTTGTTTTCATAGGCTACTTCACACAACTCAACTATCCCCGTCATTGCCCTTACCATTTTAGAAATAATTCCTCTACTACTCCTACACAAGGCAAATATTAAAAAGAGATTAGTGCTGCCCAAACAAACATTCTCAAGTTATGCCACATTTGATTGTTTTAAGATCAAATTCTTACCTAAACTGGATTAACTGCAATTCCTTCTAAATATCACAGATTTGGGTAAAGACATTATATAGCTTCATTATGACTAGCTTGGATCCAACTCAACGGCACTTGGCTGGCTTGGCATGACTAGCTCCTTACATGTAGAAATGTGAGACTTTGTATCATCATTTGACCTGTCTTCCAATATGACTGAAAACATTCTGAATCAGAGTACAGAGGATTTACCAAAACGAGCAAAAGAGGAGACAGAATGAAAAGCATAATATCCAATTCACTGGTTTCATTTCATTCTTGAGGTTTGCCTGTTCCAGCCTCTATATTTCTCTTTGCCCTTAAAGCTGTACTTTTAACTAAGCTAGCTTACATATGTTCCTTTCTTTCCAATCAAAAACATTCTACTGAATATAAAATACTGGAACCACAAAAAAAGAGATTTATCCTCTCAAATTAAGTAATACAAAATTCCACAATTAACTTCTGTTCTGGAAGATGATTAAACAAAATCCTATATTTAAATATAAATCCAGTTAAGAGAATAAAAACGTAGACCATGCTATGGGAAAATATATGAAACACACATTTCTGATAAAGGAATTTTATCCAAAATATACAAAATTCTTCAAAAATTCAAAACAAGAAAGTAAACAATCTTCTTACAAAATAAAGGAAAGATATGAACACATACCTTAACAAAGGGAAATAAGCATAAGAAAAGATGATGTCATAAGTCATTAGAGAATTGCAAACTAAATTATCCATGAGATATCAGTATACACTTACTAGAATGGCTAAAACCAAAAAACACTACAACACCAAGTGGCCATGAGGATGTGAGACAACAGAAACTTTCATTCCTGGTTGGAACGCAATGTATGTGGCTATTTTGGAAGACAAGGAGCGCCGGTGTGAACTGGTTAAAGCTCTTGAGAGCTAACCATAAGATCAGCAGTTGAAATCTACCAGCAGGTTTCAGTAGCAATCTCTTTCTGTTAAGATTGCAACCCTGAAAACTCCATGAGCATCTACTCTGTCTTATAGGGGTGCTGTGAGTTGTAATTGACAAGATGACACACAATAGCAACTTCAGAAGACAGTGTGGCACTTTCTTATAAAGTTAAATATAATCTTATCACCTGATCCACAAATCACAATTCTAGGCATTTATCTACATGAGTCGAAAACACATGTCCACACAAAGAACTGTCTACAAAGTTTACAGCAGTTTTATCTTTAACTGCAAAACCTTGGAAGCAACTACAAAGTTCCACAAATAAGTGAACAGAGAAATGCATTGTTGTATATCATAAAACAGAATGCCATTCAGTGATAAAAAGAATGATCTATGAAGCCAGAAAAACACATAAATGAAGTTGAAATACATATTGTCAAATGAAAGAAGCCAATTTGAAAGGCTACATACCACTATGATTCCAACTCAATGACATTCTGGAAAAGGCAAAACTACAAATTATCAGTGGTTGCCAGAGCTTCAGAAAGAGGCTAAGAAGAATAAACAGGTGGAACTTACTGGGGGTTAGGGCTCTGTAAGATACTGTAATAGTGGGTACATAACGTTATGCATTTGTCAGAACTCAGAACGTTATGAAGTAAAGAACAAACATAAAAGCATGTATCAGTATTTTGTTCTTAAACTGTAACAAATGTAAGACTTTAATAACAGAGGAAACTGCGTGTACGGTGGAAGGTTCATGTAGACACTTTCTGTATTCACTCAGTTTTCTGTAAACCTGAAAGTGCTCTAAAAATAAAATCTGTTGATGAAAAAAATACATGAACATATTATATTCTATATGGGACAAGCATTATCGATGCAAATTAAATCAAGCATTAAAATAAATCCATACATTAAACTTAATGATACCAAAAAAACTTTATTCTCTATATAACACCAGATAATGGTGTTACACTTTTGTTACTAAAATCTCAGTGTAAGACTGGAAGAAAATTTCAGAGTTACCAAATTATTACTATTACTTTTTAAATAAAGTATACTTTATAAGTATTCTTTACACTAGCTTTGGAACACATATTTGAACTTTCAGTTAGCACCTAAAAGGCACCATCATAATCAGATTTACAGCAACTTTGTAGCACAATAAAAGCTAGAGTTATTATTGTAGAACCAAAATTTGGTAAAGGAAAAAATAAACATTTTTTGTTTGTATTAACATTGATAACTTTGGAGAAATCCAAAGAAGAAATGTATATTAAGTGATAATTTGTTGAATGAAAGAATAAGAGACAACGACTGGTTTCCAAGATATTTCTCCATTCAAGTTTTGTCATTGAGGGAAGGTTTTTTAGTTCTGAAAAAATAAGAACTAAATTATAATAAAATATTTTTCTTACCAAACCTCCCCTATATACTTGCATAAAACTGCCTTATTATTCTAGCTTATGCCCTTTACTTTTAACATTTACTTTCATAGATATACTACAACCAAAAGCAAAAACATATTGAACAATATTAATATAACAAATATATAGAAAGTACATATACTGTTAAAGGACATTTAAGACCAACTGCAATGCAATGCAATCCCAATACAAATTCTAATGTCATTTTAGAATGAGATGGAGGAACAAATCACCAACTTCATATGGTAAAGGAAGAAGTCCAGGATAAGTAAAGCATTACTGAAGAAGAAGAACAAAGTAGGAGGCCTGAAAGTACCTGGTTTTAGAACCTGCCACAGTAGTCAAAACAGCCAAGAAATGGTACAAAAACAGGTACATAGACCAATGGAACAGTATAGGGAATCATGATATACCATCTACCCATGAGCAACTGATATTTGACAAAAGCCCAGAGTCCATAAACTGGGACAACGACAGTTTTCTCAACAAACAGTGTTGGCAAAACTGGATAGTCATCTGCAAAAAAAATGAAGCAAGATCATTATCTCACACCATGCACAAAAACTAATCCAAAATAGATCAAAGATCTAAATGTAAAATTTAAAACAATAAAGATCACGAAAGAAAAATTAGAGACAATACTAGAAGCTCTAGTACACATCATAGACTACAAAATATTACTAACAATGCACAAACACCAGAAGAGAAGATAGGTAACTGGAAACTCCTAAATATAAAACACATGCTCATGTAAAGATTTCACCCAAAGCATAAAAAGCTACCTATAGTCAGGAAAAAAAAAAAAAAAAAAAGGCAACCACAAATTTGACTGGGGTCTAGTCTCCATAATGTACCACATACTGCAAAATCCCAACAAGAAAAAGATAAATAACCCAATTAAAAAATAGACAAAGGATATGAACAGGCACTTTACCAAAGAAGACATTGAGGCAGCTAAAAGATACATGAGGAAATACAATCATTAGCCGTTAGAGAAAGTCAATCAAAATTATAATGTGATATCATGTCACCCAACAAGGCTAGCATTAATCCAAAAAAAAAAAAAAAAACCTACAAAATAATAATATTGGAGAGGTTGTGGAGAGGCCAGGATTCTTCTACACTGCTGGTGGGCATTCAAAACGGTACAACTACTTTGGAAATAGATTTGGCACTTTCTTAAAAAACTAGAGGTAGAAATACCATATGATCCAGCAATCTCACTGTTTGTAATATATCCTGGAGAAATAAAAGCTGTCACATGAATAGATACATACACACCAATGCTTATTGTAGCACTGTCCGAAATAGCAAAAAGATGAAATCAACCTAGGTCTCCAATAACAGATGAAAGTATTAACAAATCATGGCATATTCACACAATGAAATAGTATGCAACAATAAAGGACAACAATAACCTTGGGAAACATCTGATAACACGGAGTGGTTTGGAAGTCATTATGATAAGTTAAAATAATCGGTCACAAAAGGACTAATGTTGTATGAGACCACTATTATGAGGACTCAGTGAAAGGTGAAAGCACAGAAGAAAATAATCTATAATGGTTACAAGGAGGGAAGGGAAGGAAACAAGTATAGATTACATAGTAGACAGGAACTGCGTTAAGTGAAGAAAGCGACAACACACAATAGAAGGAAGAGTAACACTGCTGGACTACATCAAAAGGTAAGAGTTTTCTTAAATACAACTCACAATTTCAAAAGTCAGTGTAGCAGGAATAGCATCAATAGCCAGCCAAGCCAAGTGCCGTTGAGCTGGATCCAACTCATGGCGACTGACTCATGGTGACCCTAGGCAAGCCAAAGCCAAGTGCTCTCAAGTAGGATCCAACTCATGGCCACTCTAGGGCATATTTACTTATTTTTAAAAGAAAATGTCTTGCATTCCATTTTGGTGAGTGCTATCTGGGTTCTTAAAAGCTATCACGCTGCCATGTAAAGAGCATCTAAGGTCCCAAACCACCTAGAGCAAAGAAGAACAAAGGACATCAAAGACATGATGAAAGCATAAGCTCAAGAGACAGAAGGCACTATTTGAACGGGAGACTACACTTGCAGGAGACCAGAAGAACTAGATAGTACCTAGCCACCACCAGTGACTGATCTGACAATGAAAACAATGTACAGTCCCTCAAAAATGTGAGTGTAAATCTAGAGCTCTATTAAAAGGCCAGACTTGACAGTTCAACATCTTAAAGGATCCTCTGATGACATGTCCTCTGGACTCACTGCTGGCCCGGAGCTGAAATCAGCACTGAAGCCAATTCTTCAAAGTTTGAACTGTATAATAAGGCATACAGTGGGGAACAGAGACAAGATGGTGTTCTAGACAGGTCCCCTCTACTTCTTCTGAGAACTAAGGCCTAGAATAATAAATGAACAGAGTAGGAGCCCCATAATCTGGCAGAGAATTGTGAGTTGGACCAAGTGATCAGAAAGGGTAAACTACCTTTGTTGGAGGCGAGGCAGTGGCATACTGAGTCCTGCTTCCACTGACACATTGTTTGAGGGACTGCAGATATACCTCAGTAGAGAGACTGTGCTTGGGACAGACAGACATGAGAGCCCTGATGCCAAATGACAGTACCAGTGCCCCCTCCTCTCTATTCTTTGTGCTGCACCATAGATTCTGCTGATTCACGGCAGTAAAGGGCAGCTCAGGGGAGTCACCATCTTGGTCAGCTGAGAGGCAGAGTCAGCCATGCCTGAGGTCTGAGTATGGGTCAATTTTCATGCAAAACAACAATACCTGTCTATAAAGTGCTTCTCCAGCAAAATAGCTGTTTTTGAGATGATCCCATGTAGGGATCATGGTGAGACCTGGTGGCTGAGGGAGGCAGTGCCCTAAGCCCTCCCATCTTTAAGCCATGCCATAATATCTGGGGAGAGCCTACAAGGCACCATCATTGTGTGCCAGGAGGCAGAGCCTATGACAACTGAGGGTCTGGCTGCTCTTCATCAGCTGCTGGACAGCATCTCTCTCAGCAGTAAGACAGCTTTTAATATAAGACCAGCTGGTGAATACAGCAGCAACAGGTGGCTGAGTGGGTTGGTGGCATTTCTGCCACCATTCACTGAGCCACATCATGATGGCACTCAGAGACTGCATAAGTAGGGCACTGTCACTGCCAGCCAGAAGGTGAGGCCAAACACAAAACCAACACTGAGAAAGACAAAAAGTAAACCCGTAAAGAAAAAAGACCCAGAACAGAATATTAAGAGAAACAGGGACATCAACAACACAAAAGTAAAGGCATCAAAATAACAGCACTGAACACATATCTAGAAGTAATTATATTGCATGCAAGCAGACTAAATGCTCCAATAAAGAGGCAGAATGACAGCCTGCCTCCAATAAAGAGGCATAGAGTGACAGACATAATCTATCAAAATGTTGCTTACAAGAAACACACCTTAAACTCAAACAAATGAACAAACTGAAAACCAAACAATGGAAGAATACATTACAAGCTACCAACACACAAAGCAGAACAGGAGTGTCAACCCTAACCCTCAATAAAATAGATTATAATGCAAAATCTACTATCGTGGACAGGGATAGTCACTATTTATTACTGAAAGTTTCAATACATGAGCAGGATATAAGAATGTTAAATATTTATGCAGCTAATACCAGAGCATCTAAATATATCAGAAAAAAATGACAATTTTCAAAAATGAGATCTATCACTCCACAATAATAATAGTGGATTCAACACTCCACTTTCAGTAATGGACAGATCACCAAGAAAAAAGCTTATTAAAGATAAAGAAGATCTTGTTGCAGCAATTAAGCAACTAAACCTCATCGACATGTACAGAACTTTTCACCCCCAAACAGATAAGTATACCTTCTTTTCCAATGCACATGGAACACACTCCAGAGTAGACCTTGTGTTAGAAAATAAAGTAAGTCTCAACAAAATCCAATCCACTGAATTATTGCAAAGCATCTTCTTAGACCATAAAGCCATACAAGTTTAAATCAATAGCAGAAAAATCAAGGGTAGAAATCTGAACTCATGGAAACTGAATAACCTCTTGCTTGAAAATTCATGGGTTATAGAAAAAAATCAAGAATGCAACAAAGAAATTTATGGACTCAAATGAGAATGAAAACACATCCTACCAGACCCTATGGGATACAGCCAAAGCAGTGCTCAGAGGGGTCAATTTATCTCTATAAATACACACATCCAGAATGAAGAAAGGGTCCAAACCAAAGAATTAACCACACCACTTTAACAAGCAGAAAGAGAACAATAAAGGAAACCTTTTGGCACCAGAAGAAAACATAATAAAGATTAGAGCAAAACTAAATGAATAAGAGAATAGAAGAACAATTGCAAAAAATCAATAAAACCAAAAGCTAGTTCTCTGAAAAGATCAACAAAATTGATAAACCAGTGGCTAAACTTACAAAACAAAAAGAAGAGGAGAAGCTAACCTGAATAATGAGAAGGGAAATATCGTAACAGATCCAATCAAAATTAAAAGTATCATAACGAAATACTATGAAAGACTATACTCTGACAGATTTTGTCCTTGACAAAATGGACAAATTTCTAGATTCATGTCACTTATCAAAATTATCACAAGGAGAAGCAGAACAACTTAATAAACTCACCATGAAAGAAGAGATTAAAAAAATAATAAAAAATGTACTATCCAAAAAACTTATGGCATAGACGGCTTCACAGGAGGATTCAACCAAACTTTTAGAGAGGAGTTAATCCCAGTACTATTGAGGCTATTTCACAGCATAGAAAAAGAAGGAATACTCCCAAATTCATACCTTGAAGCCAGTGTAACCCTGATAGAAAAGCCAGGGAAAGATGCCAAAAAAAAAGAAAGTTACAGACCATTATCACTCACGATCCTAGATGCAAAAATTTTCAACAAAATCTTAGCCTATAGAACTCAGCAATATATGGAAAAAACATTCATCGTGACCAAGTTGGATTCACACCAGGATGCAAGTCTGGTTCAGCATTAGGAAAACAATTCACATGATCAAAAACATTAGACACACAAAAGACAAGAATCACCTGATTTTGTCAATTGATGAAGAAAAGGCATTTGCCAAAGTCTATCACCCATTCATGTTAAAAACTTGGAGCAAAACAGGAATAAAGGGAAAGTTCCTCAGTGCAATAAGGGACATCTATACAAAGCCAACTGCCTACATCATTCTAAAAGAAGAGAGACTGAAAGAATTCCCCCTGAGAACAAGAACTAGACAGTGATGCCCAGTATCCTCACTTCTATTCAACATTGTTCTAGAGGCTCTAGTCAGAGCAATTAGACCAGACAAAGAAATAAAAGACATCTGCATCAGCAAAGATGAAGTAAAAATCTCCCTATCTGCAGATGATGTGATTGTATACACACAGAATCCTACAGAATCCATAAGGAAACTACTGAAACTAATAGAAGAGTTCAGCAAAATATCAGGATATAAGATAAACTTAAGTAAATCAGTAGGATTCCTTTACACTGAAAAAGAGATCAGTAAAGAGGAAACCACAAAGTCAATACCATTTACTATAGTCCCCAAGAAGATAAAATATGTAGGAGTAAATCTAACCAGAGAAATTAGACCTATAGAGAGAATTGAAAGACCTTACTGCAAGAAACCCAGAGACTTACATATGTGGAGAAACCTACTGTTTTAGTCAGCTATGGATGCTCTAACAGAAATACCACAGAGTGCATGGCTTTAACAAAGGAAGGCTTATTCTTACACAGTCTGGTAGGCTACAAGTCCATAGTCAGGATAGGATGTTTGCTTCAGGAGAAGGCTTTCCCCTTGTTGGCTCAGGAGGTAAGTCCAGTATTGCATCAGTCTTTTTGTCCAAGGAGCATCTCGGCGCAGGAACCTCAGGTCTGAAGGATGTACTCTTCTCTTGGTGCTGCTTTCTTCATGATGTGAGGTTCCCAAATCTCTGCCTCCTTCCCTTTCTTTTTATCGCTTGCAGGATGAAAGGATTAAGGGTGGCGGGCAAGCCATACTCCAGGGAAATTCCCTTTACAGTGGAGCAGGGAGGTGAGCTTATAAAAGGATTTACAGTCCCATCCTAATCTTTTAACATATTGCATAGGAAAAACCACAAAGTGGAGGATAGTCACAAGATAGTGGGAACGACGGCCTAGCCACATGGCTACACATATTTTTGGGGGGACTCAATCCATGACACCTACCCTGCTGTAATTTCCACCATAAGTGAGACAGGAAGGTTATGGGTAGTTGTAACCATAGGAATGCTCATCACTCAGGTGAGTTAAGGCTCTGGTAATGTCATTTCCCTATAAAGTAGGCATTTGTTACAGAGATTGTTCTGGGCATATTTGCCAATTGTAAAATTTAAAAAACCAAATAACAAACCTTCTTGTATAATAATGACTCATAATCTTATTATTTTGCTCTCCAACTTGACGACATCCAACAACAACATACTTCATGCTAGCATATTGTTCAATACTAGCTTATTGTCTTGATACTTAGCTTATTTATACACAAAGCACTCTCCTTTCAATGAAAAACAATAAAAAAAAATATACATTTCCTTCTGCAATACACACAGCACCTTCAGAATAGATTTTTCTGGTTATTTAAAGAGATTTCTGACTTAAATGGTAGCAATGGCCTACATTGTATATCATCATTTCAGACTATGCTGTGATTTGTACTCACTTTAATACAATCTTATTTTGATCTATGTTTAAAGTGTGAGAAACTAAATTCAATATTTTCCTCAGATATAAAATTTACTTACCATTTCCAACACTTCCAAACTCAGGACAAGTTATTTGTTGGACCTCAATGTGCTAACCAACATCTTTTTGAATTATTGTGATATGTGCCTCAGAACTACTTTACGACACAAAACACTCCACAAAAAAGTAGTCTACTTTAAATGAAAAGTAAAAGTGTGAAAAAGTAAGGTTAGTGTTCTCTATTCACATTTTGTATCAAATAAATACCTATAATAGTTTATTAAAAGATAGAGTTCTTGCCAATAATTATAGAGTCTACTTTACCATGTGATTTAAATCTTACTGTAAGAGGATTTAGCTAAAACTCAAAGACTGATGATGCTACATCTAGCACAGGAAATCTTTCCTAGGTATGATGATTAAGCATTTATTTGTATCACGAAACTAAAAATATTTTACCACTTCTGGTACATACACAATGTGACCAGTAACTTGACTAGTAAAGCAATTTGTTTACCAGTAGCACCTAACTACCATAAATTATGTCATTCTAGGCAAGACTTGTGCTAGAAGTCTGTAGACAAAATCTCCAGGGTGCTGTTTTTCAGAATACTTACATTTTAAACAAAACCAGCAACTCTTTTGCTTGGCATTTATTATTGCATGAGAATTCTTATTAACCTACAGCTGTTAAGGTATAGTCTTTTATAATTTTATAAATTTTAGTGAACATGTACCATTATATAAGATGAGTTATAAAATCACAAAATGTTTGTTGTTTTAATTTGCTATCAAACTACCTTCTTGCTGTTGTTCAAGTAGGCTCTGACTCACAGCAATCCTATGTGTAACAAGACAAAACAAAAGAAAAATTCCTGATTTGTCTTTAAGGTCCTCTCTTTCAATTAGAGCATCCAAAATATTATTATATCACAGATTCTCTAGTCTTTGCTTCCATGGTCACACATTTCTTTAGTGTCACCTTAAAATATCAATGTTCTGATGCCCTAACTTACTGGACTTCTGTGAGTCTAGGAATACACTCATTCTTTACTTATTGATTTGGTTCGGTTCCAAATATTATGCAAAAATCATTGTTATGTGAAAATGGCACATTACCACATCACCTCTCACCTTCACCTATACTGTGAATATTCTGCCTTGCCCCAGCTGAGGTCACCCACTACCGATGCTTCCCCATCATCCTCCCGGAGAGCTCTGTCCCCACCATCCTTTGCAAGAAAAGCTGGCCAGTCTTCCGGAACCAGGCTGGCCCAAGTACTGCCCCCTATTCCATCCGGTGTCTTCTCTGTCTCCTGCTTCACTGTATTTTCAGGATGGTTGGCCCCAGCTCAACCCCTCAATGACCTCAAAATGTGCTTTATGATATGTCGGGGACAGAGGGCACCTTGTCTGCTGGCAGGACAGCCGCAGTGCTCCAAGGGATGCATAGTGCCTTGGGTCCTCCTCTTCCACCAGGACCTCACCAAGCACCCCCTGACTCTCTTTGGGCGACCCTGTCCCCACGTTCTCTTGAGAATCCTCAACACAGAGCTTCCTCCAAGGTTGTGATGGCCACGCGCAGCCTCTGCCCTTGATCTTGAACCACAGCTGCCCTAGATACTCACCTGCCAAATCACCCCCAACCCCACCATCCCTTGAAGCCGAGCCAGGGTCAGGAAGAGCCTGGAAACAGGCACTTGAGTGCTCCGCCCACAGCAAGTCAAGTCAGCTGACAGGCACCTTTGCAGCCAGTAACTCATCCTTGAGTCCCTCTGTTGGACAGACACAGACAAGGGGTCTGCCCTTGGTGTTAAGAACCGGAGCCAGAACACTGGGTCCCGATTTCTTTCGGGTGGGAGGGTGGCCCACCTTTAGTACCTTGGCTGCCACTGCCCGGTCTCATCTTCTATGGGTACATAGAAACTTCCAGGCAGCGTCTGCGTCCCCACCTGCCCCCCTTCCCAGCACTCTGGGGGGCTTGAGAAATCTCACCACCTCTCCTCTCCCTGGCAGTGAAATGCTGTGTAATAAGAACTTCCTTTCTACATGCACACTGGGTTCACCGATCAGGAACCCTGTCGGGGACGTCAACAATTGTTACTGCCAGATGTATACCCTTAATGTGCAAAATAGGAAGTTTTTATTTTATTTTTTTAACTAATGCTGTAAGTGTGAAATGTTAAAATTACTTTTCTTTGAATGTTGTTGGAAGTCCCCAAGGAATACTTAGGTATTCTGCAAAAATGTGCTTACTCCCTCTGATCACTTTACTGCAGGTACACGTCATAAACATCTTCCCAAACTGACAGTGTCTCTTTAAACAGGTCATTGTCTCAAACCGATAAAAAGCAATAACATTGAATGGAATATTGCTAAAAATATCAACATAATTAAAAACAAATTAAAACCAAAAGGATTAAAGAAAAAAAAAACCAAATGTTTTAATTAAGCCATTGACTTGTTTGCCCCATATCAAAACTAATCATTATCTTGGAATCTGTAAAGATCTCTTTAGACTTATCTTTCACCACCAGCAATTTCTCCTCCTCAAAAATGAATTAGTGACTAGCATGCCCTCAAAGACTAATCTGAAGTTTTAGAAAATACTCTGACCAATATGCTTACTGTTTTCTATCAAATTTCAAACATATAGCAGGATAGCATAATGAACAACTGTGCATACAATTCTCATTTTCAATAATTATTAGATCATAGCCAATGATGTTACAGCTAAAGCTATACTCAGTGCCTGCTCTTTTCCACCAATAAATTTATTTGAACCAAATATTAGACACAATATTACTTTGTTAATATTTTGTGATTTACCTCTGAGCAATAAAGACTTTTCAAAACAAAATTAAAATGTCATTATAATATTTAAGTATTGCAGTTATTATTGATAGCAACAAAATCAAGTTTTTGCTATGAATTGAATTGTGTTCTCTGAAACATTTGTTGCAGGTCCTAACCTCTATGTCTGTGGTTATAATCCCATTTGAGAAAGCATTGTCTTTCCTAGGTTAATAAGGCAAGATGAAATGTAACTTGATTCAGTCTCTTTTGAGATATACAAGAGATTAAACAAGAAAGCTAAAAGCAGAAATGGGGAAAAATAGATGCCAAGCCATATGAAGGCTTCCCAGGAGCAGAGCCTCCAAAAAGACAAAAATATTCCTCCAGAGCTGCCAAAAAGAGTGAGCCTTTCCCTAGAGCGAGCACTGAGAATCCAAACTTCTAGTATTTGAATTGTAGTAAAATAAACTTGTTTGTTAAAGCCAACCACTAGTGGTATTTCTGTTATAGCACCACTAGATAGCTAAGACAGAAGTTAGTCCCAAGATCTGGGGGTCCTACTCTAATAAATATAGGCACTTTCAGAATTGGATAATGAGTGGAGGCTGGAAGAGTTTTAAGGTACCTAAGAGTAAAAGCCCAGATTCTTTTGCAGAGATGATTGATACAATTATGGGCATCAAAGGCAGTACTGGTTAGGAGTCAGAAGGAAGTGAGGAGAGCTGCAGAGGAATTTTCTTTTGTGTTAAAGAACACGTACAGTGTTAGCAACAGATGATTTCTTGATATGTTGACTTAAATGCACTTCGGGTGAAACTTCAAAAGAAAACTGAACTTGTGATTGGACAATGGAAAAAAGATGATGCTTTTTATGCAGTGATAAAAAACTTGTCTGAAATATGTTCAAACATTTAGTGGAAGGTAGAAATTCTAAGTGATGAACTTGGATAGTTAGCTGAGGAGGTTTCTAAGTCAGACTTTAAAGGGATGCATAGATTCCTTTTGTCACTTATAGTAAAATGTGATAGGAAAGCGATAGACTTAAAAATAAACTGTGCAAAAGGAAAAGACCTTAAAGATGTAGAAAACTTTGTTGTGCAAATTAAGGACATATATCCTAGAATAGTCATCAAAGACATAGCTACACAATCTTTCATTAAGAAGATTAAGCCTGTGCCTCATTTACCCCACCACAGCAGAAAACTAGACTGAAGGGGACAGAGAAAGAATTAAAGGAAAAATGCTGTCTTACCTCTTGGATTTCACGTGCAGAAATCAGGCCAAAGAAGCACATCTGTTGTCCTCCAAGGAAAAAAAAAAAAAAGACCAACCCCAAAGCAGTTCTGTGATCACCAGAACAGCTGAAAATGTGGGAGAAGTATGGCTGCCTGGGTTTCAAAGGGTAGAGTCATGGCTCCCTAAGTTTAAAAATGTTAGAGCTCCATTGACTTCTTTCCAAAGTGTAAGTCTGTACATCATGAGTTCCAGGAGGATAGACCATTGCCCCAAACTGATGCAGTGGGACAACCATGAACATGGGACAGTATGTCAGGTCCTACCAGAGCCAAGGGGGTAAGATGGTCGCACAGATGGATTCAAAGAACGGGGTCTTCCAAAGCCAAGGAAGCAGAGTTGCCATTCTGGTAGGCATTGAATCCAGAGAACAAGACCAACACTCGTGGTCATTGCCCAGATGGTCCCAAAGCATAAAGTATTATTTTCAAGTCTTCAGAGCAGCCAAGAGAGAAAGCCTTTCACTAGAGCCAACACTCAATATTCAAACTTCTAGTCAACTCACTGTGAGAAAATGAATTTATGTTTTTTCACCCACTTGAGGAGAAAACAAAAATCCTCACAACTGGACCAGTAAGCAACATTGTCATAAATGGAGAAAAAACTGAGATTGTCAAGGATTTCATTTTATTTGGTCCCACAATCAATGTCCATGGAAGCAGCAGTCAAGAAATCAAAAGACTCAATACATTGGGAAAATCTGCTGCAAAGACTCTTTAAAGTACTGAAATGTAAAGATGTCACCTTGAAGACTAAAGTGAGCCTGACCCAAGCCATGGTATTCTCATGCCAAAGCTGGACAGTGAACAAAGAAAACAGGAGAAGAATTGTGGGGTTGGAGAAGAATGTTGAATGTACCACAGACCGCTAAAAGAACAAACAGATCTCTTCAGGAAGAAGTACAACCAGACTGCTCCTTAGAAGCAAAGATGGCAAGACTGTATCTTAGATCCTTTGGACAGGTTGTCAGGAAGGATCAGTCCCTGGAGAAGGACATCAAGCTTGGTGGAGTGGAGGGTCAGCGAAAAAGAGGAAGGCCTTTGATGAGATGGATTGACACAGTGGCCGCAACAATGGGTTTAAGCATGAAAACGATTGTGGACATGGCACAAGACTGGTCAGTGTTTCATTCTGTGGTTCACAGGATTGCTGTGGGTGAGAACCGACTCAGTGGCACCGAACAATACTTGAGGTAGTTTAGCTATAGTAGAACTAGGTAACTAACACAGTCATTACATTTACCCAACTATGCATGTGTGTGTATGTATTTTATAATAGTAGATGAGTAGGCAATAATTTTCTTGTCTATAGTATTTTTAATAACCATTTCTTGTATTCAACTAGTGTTTATTGAATACTTACTCTATTCAAGTTTAGCACAGCAAGTTTAATCAAGTGTTAGATCTCAGATGATTCTGATTAATATTGATATTTTAATGTACTTAAAGTGACATTTTTAGATATACTTCTCCCTTTCCTGAAAATGTCTGAGTCATTTACTGAAGTTTAAAGCTAACTCACAGTTCTGTTGTATAACCAAAGATAATTCTATTCCTCTGGAACTCATGAACTGTAGCCATATTCTGAAAAGGAGCTGGTGAAGATCTTACTCTTTTAAACCTAGGAGGACTTGACTCTACCTTTTGAAACCATCCAGCCTTGCTTCTGCCACTCCTTCCAACAGATATTTCAATTTAGACATTCTATTTAAGAAGAGCAGGGCCAAGATGATAGAGTAATTACATGCTACCTATGATCCCTCAACAACTAAGACCCAAAAGAACAAATTAATTTATGACATGTTACATACTAGGAGCCCTGAACATCAACGAGAAAGTAGAGAAATTTCACTGAGTAATCAGGAAAGGAAAATAGGTACAGAAGTACCCGGGACTGGCCTTGCCTGACCTGCTGAGAATCAGCTGAAGAAATTTTCCAGATGAAGAGAACTTCCTAAAATTATCAGAGGTATAATACAAAAGATTAATGTTTAGAAATCTTCAAGAGATCTGGGAGAACATGACACAAAATGCAACACAGAATGATGAAAAATTGAACAGGCTACAAGAAAGCATACACAGACAAGAATTACAAATTTAGAAACTAATAAAAATAAAGAATTAGACAACTCAGTACAAAGTCACAGAAAGTTATTCTATGTGAAATTCATTCTATGAAGCCAGCACAAGAATGATACCAAATGTAGGTAAAGATACCACAAAAAGGGGAAAATTTACAGACCAATATATCTCATGAACTTAGATGTAAAAATCCTCAATAAAATTTTAGCCAATGGAATTCAACAATATATCTGAAGCATAATTTACCATGACCAAATAATATTCATACCAGGTATGCAGCACTGGTTCAGCATTAACAAAATCATCAATGCAATCAACCACATAGATACCACAAAAGACAAGAACCCCTTGATTTTATCAGTTGATGCAGAAAAGGCATTTGGCAAAGTCCAACACCAATTCATGTTAAAAACTCTCATCAAAATAAGAACAGAAAGTCATGGCCTCAACATAATGAAGGGCATTTATACAAACCAAACAGCAAACATCTTAAATAGAGAGTCTGAAAGCATTGCCCTCAAAATCAGGAGCCCAAAATAGATGCCCTTTGTCATGACTCTTATTCAACATTGTGCTGGAGGTTCTAGCCAGAGAAATCAGGCAAGGTAAAGAAATAAGGGACATCTAAATTGGTAAGGAAGAAGTAAAAGCATCTCTCTTTGTAGATGCTATTATGTTATACACAGAAAACACTGAAGAATCCACAAAATTTTAGGAAACTACTGGAACCGATAGAAGAGTTCAGCAAAGGACTAGGGTACAAGATAAACATACAAAAATCAGATGGATTCCTTACACCAACAGAGAACATTAAAGAGGAAATACTTGAATCAAATATCATTTACAGTAGCACCTTAGAAGATAAAATACTTATGAATAAACCTAACCAGAGACACAAAAGACCTATACAAAGAAAATTATAAGATAGTATTGCAAGAAATCAAAAGATCTTCTTAGGTAAAGAAATCTACCTTGCTCATGGATAGGAAGACTCAATAACACCAAAATTTCTGTTCTATGTTAAGCAATCTACAGATACAATGAAATCCTGATACAAATTCCAACGGTACTTTTTAATGAGTTAGAGAAATAAATGTTTGGATTGTTAGAATTTATTCCCAACAGTGCTGAATATGTGGTTCCTAAGAGACTGGAATTGACCAGAAGACCATCCAAGAGACATGGGTTTGTTCATCAAAAGGGAAATTTACCAACAGAGACAGCAGTACTGTAACCAGGGGAGGCCAGCTAGACAGGCTGTTAACCACGTACTGGTAGGGGTAGCTAGGTTTTTTACGGATGCCTCCTTCCCCTGAGTCATGCTGGCTCTGGTCCAGAGGGGTGCATCATATGTTAATCAGAGTTAGGTTGATTGTCCAATGGGGGTGGTGACAACATGTTCCCACTCAGGTCTGCTGTTACAGATGTCAGCAGCTGCACGGTAGATTCCTGCCCAGTGGGTGTTGTAATAACTTGTTCTGCATCAAAGAGTCAGCATAGGGACATACACCAGTGAATGAGCACATGAGATACTTGGGGCTCTTCAGCTCATGTTTTCAAGATAAATGGACCAGAAAGTGAGAAGGGTTGTGGTCAAGGTTTCTTTGATAGGTGGATTCCAAGAGCTCATTGCAGGGTGTTGTTGTTCTGGTTCCATACACAAATCACCAAATTCATATAGAAAGGGAAGAAGCCCCAGATAAGTAAAACATCTTTGAAAGAAGTAAAAAGTGGAAGTCCTCACACTACCTGACTCGCTGCCATCAGAAAGTAATCAATCTGATATTAGCAGCCTTTATTTTTTTTAATTCAGTCACAACTTTTGTTCATGCCTTGCAGGCCTAACTGACTTTTCTTAACACCACATGTCACTCTTCACATTAACACTTGTGGTAGTCTTTTCCTTTCTGTTTCAGTCACAGGCGTTAGTGAAGCATAAGTAACAGCTAAACAGAAAATAATAAAATCTCTTTCAACTTCAGTGTTTGACCAATTTAAAGAATAATTCATCAGTAAAACGGTATTATGATCAAAACAACCTTGAAAAATACACATTATTTCTAAGTCATACTCTGTGTTATTCAAATAATCTGTGGAGGAAGCAGAACCAAAACGGCAGAGTAGCAACACATTTCGGCTAAACCCTCAAACAACTATGAGCCTCAAAATTAATGAAATAACTGAATACAGCAATCCAGAAGGCCCGAACTGTGTGTTCAAAACCCTACAACAAAGAGAGCTAAAGGAAGCTCTTAGGAGCCTTCAACCACCATGGAAAAAACAACAGTCTGGGTGGACATTCTCTGCGAGTTGATAGTGTGGAGAGAAAAACCACCTCTGGGGAACCTTAGTAACTGGGAGGAGCCAAAATACAACACAAAAGCTGAAGCAGTCTTGAATTTGACTAAGGAGAACTGCCCCATCCTCAGCACTGCAGCATGCAGCCCAGACTTGAAGGTCTCCACGCAAGTTAGAACACCCTGGGATGACCCTAGCCTGTAGTCAGTGCTCCTTAAGCCCCACCAGCCAGCCGTGACTCAGAGCTGCAAGGGCCTGGGAGGCCTCAGCCCAAGGAGCAGGGAGATGGGTCAGGGAAAACTGAGATGGCAAAACTAGGTTCCCACAACCCAGGGTGATGTGCAGGAGAAGGCAGAGCTCAGGGGGAGGCATGCAAGTGTGCTCTGCACAGCAGGACTTAGCTCCACGTGGGACTAGGAGGCCTGGGTCCAGGTGACCCATGGAAACAGAACAGATGATCACTGGAACTGGGGGTGTGGAGTGAACAGCCCAAGGACTGGGCCGATCTTGGCACCAGCCTTGGAGCTACATGGACCAGGAAAATCTGGATTCCCTTGACACAGGCAGAGCTGTGTAAGTGTGCCCACTGCTGGGTGGGGTTTGGAGCCTCAGGGGGCAGGGAAGCTTGGGCTCAGGCAATCAGGTGGGACTGAATTGACTGCCCCAGAGGCTAGGCAGCCATTAATGCCATGTGAGCCAGGGAGGTCTGGGCTCAGGTGACCAGGATGAGGGCAGTGAGCACAAGTGGCTAGGCAGCCGTTAGACCTAACTGTGCTTGAGAGGTCTGAGCTCAGGTGACTCTGGGGGAGTGAAGTGATGGCTCCAGTGGTTAGACAGCCATTAGAGCCAAGTAAGCCAGGGAGACCTGGGCTTAGACAACTGGGGGGCATGAAGTGATAACACCAGCAGCCAGGCAGGCATTGAAGAAATATGGCCCAGGAAAGCCTGGGCTGAGGTGACCTGGGGTGAGCAGAGTAAGCATGCCAGTGGCTAGGCAGGCATTAGGGCTTTTGCACCAGGGAGATCTAGGTTTAAGCAACCCACAGAAAGCTCGAGTGAGCACACCAGTGGCAAGAAGGCAGTGGGATGACACATTCAAAGCCCTCAAGGAGAAAAACTTCCAACTGAGAGTGAAATACCCTGCAAAATTGTCTCTCAAATATGAAGGTGAAATTAGAACTTTCACAGATAAACACAAGTTTACAGAATTTGTAAAAACTAAACCAAAGGTACAGGAAATATTGGAAGAAGTCATTCAATTGGAAAATCAACAAAGATAGAGATACATTCAAACACTAAACATTTGGCAGAGAACCCAAGGTCAATCAGGATAGAAAATCTACAAAAGGTATCCAAAGCCAAATCACAAAAAAGAGAAATTCAGAGATCCCAGGATTTAATTTATGACAACATGTGAAAAAGAAGGTCTAATTATAGTACTCACAAATCTTTCAGATGGGGAGGAAGCCTAGGAAATACAAAGTCACTATAGACTGGAATGCTTGGAGATTAATAAAGAGGTATAAGGTAGTAACTACAACAGAAATTTGTAAACTTATGTATCAAAACATCAAACCAAATAAAAAAAACAAGCAAAATTCAAAGTCTCAGCAATTACAAAAAATAAAAAAACAGCAAAAGATAGACAAAGAAAATTCATAAAGAGAAAAAGCTCAGCACAGAAAAGTAAATAAAACAGAGAAATTGCCCACAACACACTAAAAAGGGCACCAAAATGGCAGCACTAAATTCATACATATCAATAATCATACTGAATATAAACAGCCTAAATGCACCAATAAAGAGACAGAGAGTAGCAGCTTGGATTAAAAAACAAGATCTGTCTGTCTGTAGCCTGCAGGAGTCACACCTTAGACTCAAAGACACAGATTAACTACCTACAACTCAAAGGATGGAAAAGAATATGTATCAGGCAAATAACATCCAAAAAAGAGCAGGCACAGCAACACCAATCTCTAACAAAATAGACTTTAAAATTAAATGCACTTTACGGGGGGGGGGGGGTGTGCTACATATTGGTTACCGGCTAAATACAGCAGGATAACATAGCCATATTAATATCCACACACCTAATGCTTCACATTAGTAGTAGGCGATTTCAACACACCACTCTCATTAAATGATAGAACATCTCAGAAAAAGCTCAATAAGGACACAGCGGATCTATGTGCTACAATCAACCAACTCGACCTCACAATCACATTCAGAACCCTCCACCAACCAGCACCCAAATATACTTTCTTTTCCAGTACACATGGAACATTGCCCAGAATTGACCTTATATTAGACCACAGAGCAATCCTTAACACTGTACAAGATATTAATATAATACAAAGCTTCTTTTCAGACCATGAAGCCATAAAACTAGAAATCAACAATAGAGAAGATGGAAATAAAACCAAAGCAGGAAAACTGAACAGTTTACTTAAGAATTACTGGGTAATAGAAGAAATCAAAGAGGAAATGAAATTCATAGAATCAAATAAGAATGAAAGCACATTCTATCAATGCCTATGGGACACAGCAAAGCAGTGCTTAAAGGTCAATTATCTCAATAAACTTGCACATACAAAAAGAAGAAAGAGCACAAACTAAAGAATTAACTCTTCAGTTTAAACAACTGGAGAGAACTCAGCAGAAGAACCCATTTGGCTCCAGAAGAAAGAAATAGATAAAAATTAGAACAGAAATAAATGAAATAGAAAATAGAGAAATGACTGAAAGACAAAAAGCTGTTTTTTATCACAACAAAAGTGATAAACTGTTATCCAAACTGACAAAAGAAAGACAGGAGGGGAAACAAATCACCCAAATAAGAAATGAGGTGGCTAAGATCACAACAGATCCAGGTGAAATCAAAAGAATCATAATGGAACACTATAAAAAGCTGTATCCTAATAAATTTGAAAATCTAGTTTAAATGGACAATTTTCTAGAAAAACACTGCCTATCAATACTAGCACAAACAGACACTGAACAAATAAGTAAGCCCATCACAAATTGAGAGATTGAAAAGATAATTAAAAACTCTCTACTAAAAAAAGTCCTGGCCCAGTCAATTCCGTTTTAGTCAGCTAGTGCTGCTCTAATAGAAATACCACAAAGTGGACGGTTTAACAAAGGAAAGTTTATTCTTAAGTAGTCTAGTAAGCTATGAGTCTGAAATCAAGCTTTCCTTTTGCCAGCTCCAGAGGAAACTCCTTGTGTTGTATCAGCCTTTGGTTGAGGAGCCTCCTGACACAGGAACCTCAGGTCTGAAGGACACACTGTACTCCCAGTGCTACTTTCTTGGTGGTATGAGGTTCCCAATTCTCTGCTTACTTCCCTCTTTTTATCTCCCATAAGATGAAAGGATAAAAGATGATGTAGGCCACACTCCAGGAAAACTCACTTAGCAAGGGTGTTGCAGTCCCACCCCTAATCCTCTTTTAACATAATCATCCTATCGACAAGCCATGAGCAGAGATTAGGATGTAAAGCACAGCAGAACTTCAAAATATTGGAAATGATGACTCAATCAAATGGCTACACACATTTCTAGGGGGACAATTCAACCTATTACAGCTTCACTGGTGAATTCTACCAAACATTCACAGAGGGGTTAACACCACTACTGCTAAAGGTATTCTAGAGCACAGAAAAGGGCAAAACATTCAAAGAAGAGTTGACACCACTATTGCTAAAGGTATTCCAGAGCACAGAAAAGGATGGAATATGCCCAGACTCATTCTATGAAGCTAATATAACCCTGATAGCCAAACTAGGTAAAGACAGCACAAAAAGGGAAAATTATGTACAGATATCTCTCTTGAACATAGATACAAGAATCCTCAACATTGTTTTAATTAATAGAATTCAACAACACATCAAAAAGATAGTCTACCACGACCAGGTCGGATTTATAGCAAGGATGCAGGGATGACTCAACATTAGAAAAACAATCAGTGTAATCAACCACGTAAACAAAACAAAAGACAATAACTGCTTATTTCTACCAATAGTTGCAGAAAAGGAGTCTGATAAGCTTCAGCACCCATTCATGGAAAAAACTCTCAGCAACACAGGAATAGAAGGGAAATTTCTCAACATAATGAAGGTTATCTATATGAGACAACAGCCTACATCACTCTAAATGAAGAGAAATTGAAAACATTCATCTGAAGAACAGGCACCAGACAAGGATGCCCACTGTCACCACTTCTAATTCAACATCATTCTGGAAGTCTTAGCCAGAGAATTCAGGTGTAAAAAAGAAATTAGGAGCATACAGATCAGTAAAGAAGTTAAAGTATTACTGTTTGTGGATGACATGATCGTATATATAGAAAATCCTAAGGAATCCACATGAAGACTACTGAAACTAATAGAAGAGCTCAGCAAAGTATCAAGATATAAGATAAAATATATCAGGAGAGTTCCTTTACACCAACAAAGAGACAATCAAAGAGGAAATCTCAAAAGTATTACCGTTTACTATAGCTGCCAAGGTGATAAAATACCTGGAAATAAATCTAACCCAAAAATGTAAAATACCTAAACAAAGAAAACTACAGACCCTACTGCAAGAAACTAAAAGTGACTTATGTAAATGGAGAAATTTACCTTGCTCCTGTACAGGAAGACTCAATGTTGTGAAAATGACTACTCTACCCAAAGCAATTTGTAAGAACAATGGAATACAAATGCAAATCCCAATAACATTCTTTAACGAAATGGAGAAATAAATCACCAACTTCGCATGGAAAGGGAAGGAATTATGGATAAGTAAAATATTACTAAAGAAGAACAAAGTTGGAGGCTTCACACTACCAGATCTTAGAACCTACTACACTGCCACAGTAATCAAGACCACCTGGTATTGCATAAAAACAGACACATGGGTCAATGGAACAGAATTAAGAATCTAAACATAACATCATCCACTTATGAGCAACTGATATTTGATAAAGGCCTAAAGGATGTGATCTGGGCAGAAGACAGTCTTTTCAACAAATAGTGTTGGCACAACTGGATATCCATCTGCAAAAAAATTGTAACAAGATCCTTATCTCATACCATGCTCAAAAATAAACTCAAAATGTATTAAAGATTAAATACAGAACACAAAACAATAAAAATCTTGGAACAAAAAACTGGGAAGAGAATGGAAGCCCTAATCCATGGCATTAACAGTCTACAAAAAATCACCAATAACCCTTAAACATCAGAAATGAAAACAGACAAATGGAAACTCTTAAAAATAAAACACTTACAGTCATCCAAAGCCTTCATCAAAAGAGTAAAAAGACCACACACAGAGTGAGAAGCAATTTTTGGCTATCACGCCTCTGATTGTTGTCTAATCTCTCTAAACTACAAAATACTGCAAAACAACAAGATGAAAACAATTCAGTTAAACAATGGGCAAAGGAGATGAGCAGGCAATTCACTAAAGAAGACACACAAGATGTCGACAGATAAATGAAGAAATGCTCATGATCACTAGCCATTAGAGAAATCCAAATCAAAACTACAGTGAGACACCATTTCATCAAAAACAAACCTGGTGGTTATACAAATAACACAAAGTAATAAATGCTGGAGAGGATGTGGACAGACTGGAACTCTTCTACATTGTTGGTGGCAATGTAAAATGGTGCAACCACTTTAGAAACAGATTTGATGCTTTCTAGGAAAACTAGAAATAGAAATACCATATGATCCAGCAACCCTATTCCTTGGAAGACATCCCAAAGACATAGGGACACTACTGAAACAGATACATGCATGCCAATGTTTATTGCGGCTCTCTCCATAATAGTGAAAAGATGGAAACAACCTAGAAGCCCATCAACAGCAGAATGGTTAAACAAACTATGGTATATACATACAATGGAATACTATGCAATGATAAGAAAAAAGGATGGCTTAGAGAAATATTTGACTTATGTAGGACCATCTGAAGAACACTGTGCTGCATGAAATTAGGCAGACACACAAGGACAAACATTGTATGAGACCATTAATATAAGGATGCAGTGAATCATTTTAGCACATAAGAAATCAATTATTGACAGTTACAAGGATGGGGAGGCAAGCAGAGGGATTTCTACATGTTAAATAGTACTAGGGTTGGGTATAATGTATGACATCACATAATAGAAAGGAGGTACCCACTACTGCTCAATTCCAAAACTAAACTGTTCCCCTAATGTAGCCTACCTCTTTTGAAGGCCAGAATAATAGGGCCTAGAGTCAGAAGACAGTGCTTTCAAGGGGCATCTGAACTAACTGGCATAACCAAGTTCTTTTTTTTTAGTTTTCTCTTTTTGCTTAAGAAAAGGTTCTGCATATCACTTGAGTGAGTGGCATCTGGGATCTTAAAAGCTAACAATTCGCCATCTAAGAAACATCCATTGGTCCCAACACACCTGGACCAGCAGTAAGTGACGAATATCAAAGACAGAAAGAAAATATGAACCCACCAGGTAGAAGGAGCTATATACAAGCCAGAGTCTTCCTCAGCATGACACCTGAAGAACTAGATGGTGCTGGGCCACTACCAGCTACTGCCCAAAGAGAGTACACGAAAATGTTATGCATACCGCTTGGGTGAGTGGCATTTGAGCTCTAAGTAGCACCAATTCATCCCAATCCACCTGGACCAGATCTAAAAGGGGACAACAAGGACAGAAGAAAAATAAAAGCTTAGCTGATTGAAGGTGTCATATAATCCAGAGACTAATTTAACATGATACCAGAAGAATCAGACGGTGCCTGGCCACCACAAATGACTGCCAGAATGGGGCGCAAAATATAGAGCCCCCGACATAGCAGGAGAAACATAAGGGTGCAGAACTAGAACTCTACCAAATGATCACAACTGATATGCCTTTGGTCTGGAGGTCCCCTGAACCCTAAACCACATCCAGCAATGATGCCAGCTCCCCAGACAAAGAATGAAATGGACTAAATAAGACATAGTGATCCTTGCACCACACAGAATTTTGGGTTTAAATAAATACACAATGGCTGCCCAAGAAGTTCATTGTTTGAGGTGGCAGGTAGGGTGAGAAGGGACAGGTCTTGATCAAGTGGGCATGAGAGGATTTTTGACTATAAGGGGGAGTGTGCGGTCACAGGAGGGTTAAGAATGGAGGGGAGAGCAGGTATAGTAGAATAGTGGTATGAGTACCAAATGTTATATGGCAACTTGAATTGGAAAGAGAAAATAATGATCCATGGAAAAAATTATACCACCAAAATATTTTGAACAAATATTTTCCATTAAAATTTTGCTAGTTAGATTTTATTATGTAATTTATCATACTGGAAAAAATCAAGTTTAGACACTTTCTTATGTAAGATGCAATTCATTCACAAAAGAAAGCACAAATATATCTCAGCCTATACCCATGAAACACAGATGTTAATCAGTCTACATTAAAGTGTGTGAGAATAATGAAAACCTTTGTATTTTAGTGTCTAAAAAAAAAAAATTAGCATAAACCCTTGAAGTTGTTGTAATACAGCCAGAAATGATATGCACAAGTTAAAAGCAAGCTGAAGTTAACAATTACTGCTCATTGAAACACAAAGGAATGCAAATGATTTTTTTCTAAATCATTACCAAAAACTTACTGAAGTAAAGGATGAGTAAATATGAGCTTACATGTATTAGCTGCATAAAAAAAGAAAAATGATTCCTATCATCTAAAGAAAACAATGAAAAAAAATGTGTCAGAAAAAATATAGAGATGATGTTTTTGTTTAGATTGTGCTCATAAAATTATTCACATTGAATAAATGTATCTACTGAAAAGACAAATGTGATGTGATACATTTGAATAATGTACTTAGGTATCACAGTTTCAGTCTCCTGAGACTTCTGTATAATTGTTGTTTTCAAAAAAGATTTTCACCACAAGGCAAAGTGCTTACTTCTTAAAACTCAAAAACAAACCTATTTCATTGATCTGATTTCAACTCAGAGTGACCCTATATGTAATGTAGAACTACCTGACAGGGTTTCTAAGGTTATAATCTCTATGGAATCAGACTGCCACATCTTTTTCCCATGGATCAGTTGGTAGGTATGAACTACCAAAAACAGCAACTGAGCACTTAACCTGTTTGTGGCCATAGCTCTTTGCTTTCTTCTTAGGCATTAATAAAAGACTGTGTAATATTTAACTGTCAATCCTTGGGGTGAAATATAAGCATAATATTATATTCTTTAGCCTTCTCTGAGGAGATGACCATTATATAAATTTTTATATTTGACAGGCTTTCTTTAGAATGCTTCCTCAGATATTAAATCCACTGTTGCATAAATGTTTTGATTTGAGAATATTTTATACTTACATATGTTTATGTCAATGTTCTATATCCATGTCTTCTGCTCATGAATAGTCATTTATCTAATTGTTACCAAAGTCAAATCATGATATTTAAGAGAAGTCAAGTAATTCCAAAAACTTAAAAATAAGTTAAAATTTCAAAAACACAACTTAGTGATGGGTAGGGTACACAAAATTTTGATATTTAGAACCAAGAATTGATTCATTTTAGAACCCCAAATAAGCATTTTATCAACTATTTCAGTAAAAAGACACATTTTAGGTATCCTATAAATGTAAATGTGTACTGATAAAAATATTGGCTTTAAGACTTCCACACTAGACACTGTGACAACAGGAACATTATGGTGGGATCACCTATACAAAGGAAAAAGGAAATAATGAGCATCTCAGCATTTTGATTTCTATGGAAAAGAGGTCATTGCTTGTTCTTCACAGAACAAAACGACTTAGAAACATGTGAAAAAAACATCAGTAGTTTTGAGGTATGAACTGGGAAACTATTCCACAGAGAAAATTGAAACTGTCCAGAGCACTGATAGCATCCAATGCCACCAACTCTAACTTTAAAGTTTATCCCAAGAGGAGCATAAAATTGCCTCTTCTTGTCTCCATATGATTTATAAATACTCAGGAATTTATGAGGGGGGCAGAGCCAATGTGGCAGACTAGACACATGTCTCCTTAATTTCCTCTGAAAGCTAAAGGCTGGATTGATAATTTAACAGTGCTTTCTGAACACCCAGTTGGCCCTAGGATGAGGCATAGGGCTGTTACATTGGACTACACGCCACTAAACAGGAAACTTTTTTCTCACTGAGCCCTGCTTCTGCCATCTAGCCACTTGCAGGGACCGAAGGTACTGGCACTTTTAATTTTTTTTTTTTTTTTTTTTTTGCTTTTCTGTTGGCCAGTAATTGGGAGATGGTAAATAGTATGTGCCACAGCAGAGAGACAATGTGTGGGAAAGCCACATTTTGAGAGTTCAATGGTGGACTGAGGGTACCACAGTCCCTCCACACTTGCTTTACTGAGCTCAGCCACAGATTCTGCTGTTTCATAGTGGGAGGGGCAGCTTGACCAAGATACCATCTTGCTTGCCTGAGAGGTGGAGTTACCCAACAAGAGGCTTCAACAAGGGCTAATCCACAGGCTGGGAGGCAGTGCCAGTCTGGGGAGTGCTTTTCCAGTAGAAAGACTGTGTTTAGCACAATGTTGCCTTAGGGGTAAGGCCAGCAGATGATGGAAATAGGGCTGTATCTCTTCCATACTTTGAATTACACCATAGCATCTGGGGACTGCCAAAGAGGTTCTTCCATTTTCAGCTGGAAGGTGGAGCCAGCCACACCTGATGGCCTGGCTGATTTTGGAAGCTGTCAGATAGCTTTTAGCTTTTTAAAATAAGACTGCCAGTGCAAACAACTACTGTGCAGCCCAATGGCATCACTTCCAGCCTTTACTGACCCACATCACAGAGTCAATTGAAGGCCCCCCAGTGACTCCATAATTAGGGCAGTGTCTTTGCCAGCCAGGAGATGTAGCCTGCCATCCTAGAGAGTCCACTGGGGCCAATCACTAGAGTACACAGAAGCAGCTGCTAACCAACTCTGTTCTCAGAACTACATCTCAGCTCCCACTGAGGCAATACCAGAGAAACTAAACAGCCTCTAGATGGCCACTAGGCAACAGACTATAGTCAAGCATTTAAAGAAGCGATTCACCATGGCTCCAGAAAACTCAAAAAAGAATAAAAAAACTTTCCAGGTGAAGAAGCCTCTGAAACCCTCTGAAACTACTGGAGTTTGCATACAAAAGAACTATATATACAGACTAAACAAAATGCAGTAAAACAAAATGAAAAATTAAGCAAGCTATTTGAACTGATGGAATATCAACATTCTGAAATCCAACAGATCAACAACAAAATTGCATAACTGTATAATTCAATTCAAAGCCAAAAGAGCAAAATCGAGGAACTAGAAGTCAAACTTAGTGACCCTGAGGATAGAGCAACTGACACCAGCATTTATGAGGAGAAATCAGAGAAAATAAATAAGAAAAATGAAGAAGAATTAATAAACATGTGGAACTCTCATCAAGAGGAATAATCTATGATTAATTGGAGTTCTTGAAGAGGAAGGATAGCTGAAAACACAGAGAGCATTGTCAAATTGCTGACAAAATCCCTGAAATCATGGAAGAAGAGAACATAGATATCCAAGACATGTATCAAACACCATAAAAACAAGACCCCAAATGAAAGACATTGAGACATATAATCAAGCTTAATAAAATGAAACAGATTCCCTTAAAGGCAGTGAGACTCAAAGCAAAAATGACATTCACAGGGAAGTGCTGTAGGATTTTGTCTGACTTCTTGGTAGAAATGATGTTGGCAAGTAGGCAAGGGGATGAAACATTCAAAACCTTGAAGGAGAAAAAACTTACAACGAAGAACTATATATCCTGTGAAACTGTCCTTTAATGTAAACACGAAATTAAGACATTCACAGATAAACAGAAGCTTAGAGACTTTTTAAAAACCAAACCAAAATTACATGAAACACTGAAAGAAGCTCTTTCCTTAGAAAACAGAACCATTAAGTGTGTGCTTAAGGAGGCAATGCAGGACACAGAAACCTATTCAGGTAGGCAAGCCACAAAACTCAAACAAAGGTACAATATTGAAAGAAAGAAATCAGAGATGATATCACAAAAACTATGAAATCATCACATTAAAAAGAGGGATACACTGCAGTAGTTACATTCTTTTCAGATGGAGAGGAAATAAATAGATAAATAGAAGATAAAATTGGGTTTAAAGTTAGAATCGTAAGGTGAAATATAGGGATAGAGACAAACCACAATAACAGTGCAACATATGAAAACAAGAAATGTTATACAGGAGTCTCAGCAAACACAAAATCAACACTGAAAAAGATGAAAAGTCAATCCACAAAAAAGAATGATACACAAAGAATATCAAGAGCAACATAGAAAACACCAACACAAAAATAAGCACAACACAATAATAGCACTAAACACACACCTGCCAATAATTACGCTAAATGTAAACAGACTGAAAGCTCCAATAAAGAGACAGTGAGTGTCATCTTGGATCAAAGGACATGGACAGTCTGTGTGTTACCTACAAGAAACATACCTTAGACTTAAAGATATGAAAAAACTGAAAATTGAAGGATGAAATAATATAGACCAAGCTAACAACAGACAAAGAAGAACAGATGTGGCAATACTAATTACAGATAAAATACATTTTAATGTAAAATATACCATCATGGACAAGGACAGTTACTATTGCTGAAAGGTTCAATACACAAGCAGGACTTAACAATATTAAATATTTACACACCCAAATACATCTAAATACATTGAAGAAACACTAACTACATTGAAAAATGAGATAGATCATCCAACAATAATAAGTGGAAGACTTCAACACTGTGCTTTCAGTATTGGACAGATCTTCTAGAAAAAAGGTCAGTAAAAACACAGATCTTATTCCAATAATTAATCAATTAGACCTCATTGACATATACAGAACTTTTTATCCATCAACAGATAACTATACTTTCTTCTCTAGTGCACATGGAACATATTCCAGAATAGAACATGTGTTCTGGCGTAAAGCATACCTCAACAAAAGCCAAAACATTGAATTATTACAAAGCAACTTATCAGATCATAAAGCCATAAAAGTCAAAATCAATAGCAGAAAATACATAGAAAGTGGAACTCACAGACACTGAACAACACATGCTCAAAAAGCCATGGGTTATAGAGGAAATCATGGATGAAATAAAAAAGTTTATGGATTCCAGAGAGAATGAAAACACACCCTACCAGAACATATACGATACAGCCAAAGCAGTGTTCAGGAGTCAATTTATCTCTATAAATGCACACATCTGGAAGAAAGATGGTACCCAAATCAAAGAATTAACCCTACAGCTTCATTAAGTAGAAAGAGAGCAACATAGGAACCCTTCAGATGCCAGAAGAAAACAGATCATAAAGACTAGAACAGAACTAAATGAATTAGAGAACAGACGAACAACTGAAAAAATTGATAAGACCAAAAGGTAGTTTCCTGAAAAGATCAATCAAATTGACAAACCAGTGGTTAAACTTACTAAAGAAAAATAGGAGAGGAAGCAAACAACCCAATTAAGAAATGACATGGGTGATATCACAACAGACCCAACTGAAGTGAAAAGTATCATAAATGAATACTACCAAAGACTATAACATATTTGAAAACCTAGAGGAAATGGAGAAATTCCTAGATTTATATCACCTACCAAAATTATCACAAGGAGAAGTAGAACAACTTAGTGAACACATCACAAACAGAGAGATGGAAAATGTCATCAAAAAACTATTAACCAAAAGAACATCTGGGCCAAATGGTTTCTCTGGAGAATTCTACTGAGCACTTAGAGAAGAGTTAATTTCAGTACTACTGAGACTATTTCACAGCATAGAAATGGATGGAATACTCCCAGATTCATTCTATGAAGCCAGCATAATCCTGATACCAAAGCCAGGGGAAAGATCTCCAAAAAAAAAAAAGGAAAATTGCAGGTCAGTATTATTCACGAAACTAGATGCAAAATCTTCAACAAAATCCTTTCCAATAGAATTCAACAACATGTAAAAAAATAATTCATCACAACCAAGCTACAGTCATACCAGGGATGCAAGTCTGGTTCAACATCAGAAAAACAATGTGATCAATCACACAAATAACATAAAAGACAAGAATCACTTGATTTTGTCAATCGATGCAGAAAATTCTTTTGACAAAGTCTGGCATACATTCATGCAAAAAACTCTCAGCAAAATAGAAATAGAAGACAAATTCCTCAAAGCAATAAGGGCCATCTATGCAAAGACAACCACCTACATCATCTGGAGGAGAGAGACTGAATGAATTCCCTTCGAGAACAGAACCTACACAAAGATGCCCACTCTCACCACTTCTATTCCACAGTGTACTAGAAGTTCTGGCCAGAATAATTAGACAAGACAAAGAAATACAGGGCATCTCCATCAGCAAAGAAGTAAAATCTCCCTATTTGTGGATGATATGATTATACATGCAGAGAATTCTAAAGAATCCATAGGTAAACTACCCAAACTAATAGAAGAGTTCAGGGAAGTATCAGAATATTGGATAAATATAAGTAAATCATCAGGATTCCTTTATATCAACAAAGAGATCATTAAAGAAGAAATCACCAAATCAATATCGTTTAATACAGCCCTCAAGAAGATAAAAAATACCTAGGAATAAATCTAACTAGAGAAATAAGAGACCTATACAAAGAGAACTATGAGATCTTACTGTGAGAAACTAAGGGAAATTTACATAAATGGAGAAACTCACCCTGCTCATGGACAGAAAGACTTAACACTGTGAAAATGTTTATTTTACCCAAAGCTATCTACATATGAAATGGAATCTCAATACAAATTCCAGTGACATTTTTTTATTGAGATGGAGAAACAAATCATCAGCTTTGTTTGGAAAAAGAAGAAACCCCGGATAAGCAAAGCATTACTGAAGAAGAGGAATGAAGCGGGAGGCCTCACACTATCCAACCTTAAAATCTATTACATTGCCACAGTAGTCAAAACAGTGTGGTACTGGTACAAATAGAGACATACAGACCAACAGAACAGAGTTGAGACCCCAGAGATGCCATCATCCTCCTATGAACAGTTGATATTTGACAAAGGCCCTAAGATTGTAAACTGGAGTAAAAACAATCTCTTTAACAAATGGACCATCAAAATTGGATAACCACCTGCCAAAAATTGAAATAAGACCCATACTAACACCTTACACAAAAACAAACTCATATTGGGTAAAAGACCTTAATATCAAACCTAAAATAATAAAGATCATGCAAGAAAAAAATAGGAGCAACAATGGAAGCTTTAATATGTACCTTAGACATACTTCAAATTCTGACAAAGTGTGATCAACATAAGAGAAAATAGGTAAATGAGAACTACCAAGAATCAAACACTTTTGCTCATCCAAAAGACTTTACCAAAAGAATAAAAAGACTACCTACAGAATGGGAAACAATATTTGGCAACTATATGCCAGACCGACATCTGATCTCCATCATCTATAAGACATTACAAAATATTGACGATAAAAGGATAAACAACCCAATTAAACACTGGGCAAAGAAAGAAGGACAGACACTTTGCCAAAAGACACATGTGGAAATGCTCATGATCATTAGCTATTAAAGAAATCCAAATTAAATTGCTATAATATAACATGTCACCCCAACAAGAGTGGCCACGATCCAAAAAACACAAAACAACAAATGCTGGAGAGGCTGTAAAGAAACTGGAACTCTCCTACACTGCTGGTGGGATTGCAAAACGGTATAACCACTTTGGAAACAACCTGACAATTCCTTAAAAAGCTGGAAATAGATGTACCATTTGATCCAGTAATCCCATTGCTCAGAATATATCGTACAGAATCAAGGGCAGTCACATGAACAGATACAAGTACACAAATGTTTATTGTAGCACAGTCCACAATAGCTAAAAGCTAGAATGAACCCAGATGCCCAACAACAGATGAATGGATAAAGAAACCATGGTACATATACTCAGTGGAACAGTATGCAATGGTAAAGAACAAAGATGATTTTAGGAAGCGCCTGGTTTCAATTAGAAGACATTATGCTGAGTGTAATCAGTCAGCACACAAGAACAAAATACGACCCCTATTACAGGGACTTAAAAACAGACTCATGTACAGAAGAAAAGACTCTTGGAGGGCTTCAAGCGAGGGGAGGGAGGGAGATGACCAGTCATACATTACATAATTGATAAAAATTTGGTTGGGTGAAAGCAGTGACAGCATACAGTAGAAAGAAGACCTCATGTGCCCTTTATGTCTAGGATCATGTTTACTTCAAAGTCTTTTATTTATCATGGCCGCTATTGTAAATGGTATTGATTCAGTGATTTCTTCTTTAACATTCTTTTTTGTTGATGTAGAGGAATCCAATTGGATTTTGCATGTTTTTCTTGTATCCAGATCCTTTGGTGAACTCTTCTTTGTTCCGGTAGTTTTTTGTGTTTGTTTTTGTAGATTTTTAAGGGACTTCTGTGTATATGTTCATATAATCTGTAACTACAAATACTTTTACCTCTTCCTTACCAGTCTGGAAGCCTATTATTTCTTTTTCTTCCTTCTTTTTATTCCAGCAAGTTGAATAAAAGTATCAAGAAAAGGCATCTTTTTCTGGTTCCTATTCTCAAGGGGGAATGCTTTCAGACTCTTTCAGACTCTCACTATTAAGAATGACGTTGGCTGTTGGATTTGTTTAAATGCCCTTTACAGTTTTGAGGAATTTCCTTTCTATTACTATTTTGCTAAGAGTTTTTAAAGTGAATGGGTGTTGCATTTTCCTTCTGTCTTTTTAGTTTGAGATATGCTTAGAATTTCCTTTTTGGCTTTTCTAACTCCAGGTCATTATACAATTCATTATAATACTTTACCTTCTGAAGTAGCACTTCTGTTCATCTCTTTTATTTTTATCATTTCTTCCATTCACATTAGCTACTCTGTTCAAGAGCAAGTTTCAGCGTCTCTTCTGACATCCATTTTGTTTGAAATCTTGCTGCGTTTAAGATCCTCTATGTTTCATTTCATTAAACTTAATTGTAATATGTCTTGGTGTCTTTTCTGGGGGTCTGGTTTTTGTGGCATTCAATAAGCATCTTGGATATCTATGTTCTCTTTCATAATTTCAGGGAAGTTTTCTGTCGGCAACTCTTCAACAATTCTCTCTGGATTTTTGGATATTTCTCACTGTTAAGGATCACCAATTATTCATAGAGTATTCCTCTTGGTTGAGTCCCACGTGTTTCTTAATGCTTCTATATTTCTATTATTTTTTTCTCTGAATTCTGCTCATAAATGCTGGTGTAAGTTGCCCTATCTTCACACTCGGTCACTCTGCCTTACATCTTCTCAATCCTGCTCTTTTGGCTTTGCAAATTATCTAAATAGGTAAGCTTATTATTGATCTGCTGAATTTCAGATCACTGATGTTCCAGCAGATCATATAGTTCACTTAATTTTATTTTGTGCTGTTGTATTTTGTTTAATCTCTAGGAGAATTTTATACACATTTTTTTTGTATTCTATCTCTGATAATTTCAGAAAGCCTTCTTCATCTGAAAATTTTTTTGATTCTTTATTTTGGGGGTTTTCCAGAGCCATGATGGTCTGCTTCTTTAAGTGGTTAGACATTGATTATTGTCTTTGTGCCATCAAGAAGCTGTTCAGTTTTTCTAGTGTGTTACACCAATGGGAGCTGTGGTGTGATTCTAAGGAGACAATGCAGGCACCACTAGGTTTAGTTACTAGCTGCCTTTTTCTCTAGTGACTTGCCCCAGCTGGGCTCTCAGGGGTGGCAGGCTGCTAAAGGTGGCAGGTTACTTGTGGCAACTCTCCATCATTATATCAACGGAGTCTATGGTATAGCTCAAGAAAGGGAGGAGAGAAGGATGCCACCACACTTGGCTGCCCAGGCCCACTGCGCTCTCCAGATTTAACTTAAAAACTGCTTTTTTTGCTGAAAGTGGTAATGTCCAGCAGGTGCCACGAGCAGCCTGGCCCTCATGACTGGCAGGCCCACCTTCTTGTTGACAGAGATGTTGGGTACTCTAGAGAGCCATCAGCTGATGCTATGATGTGGTGCTGCCAACCCTGTTAGCCACCAGTCACCAGTGTATTTTCCAGCTGGTCTTATATTAAAAGCTGCATTACTACTGGGACAGGCTCTGTGCAGCAGGCTGCAAAAGCAGCCAGGCCTTCAAGGGTGACAGGCCCTGTCTCCTGGCTGATAACAATGACACCTTGTAGGCTGTCCCCAGACACTATGATGTGGCTCAAAGTAGGGAGAAGTTAGGGCACTGCCATCCTCAGGCACCAGGCCCACCATGGTTCTTAGGTAGAATCATCTTAAAAACAGCTATTCTGCGGAAGAAACAGTTTTCATGCAGGTATTGTTGCTCAGTATGAGAACTGGCCCCCATTGAGACCTCAGGCTTAGCTGACTCTGCCTCTCAGCTGACCAAGATGGCATCCTGCCTGAGCCAACCTTTCTGTAGTGAGTCAGGAGAGTCAATGGTGCAGCTCAGAGAAGAGAGGGAGCAGGGGCACTGCCACACCTGGTTGGCAGCCAGGTTCTCATGCACAGTCTCTCTGCTGTGATATATGCTGTTCACTTAAGCACTACCATTCAGTGCATTAGCATGCCGGGCTCACGGGCTCAGCAGACCCAGTAGCCACCTTCCAGGTAATGAAGAAAGCATCTGTACCTGTAGTCCCCTTCTGTGTCAACAGAAGCAAAATTCCTTGTGCTGCTGCTTCAACTCCAACAGAGGTAGTTTCCCTTTTCCTCTCACTCAGTCCAATTCTCACAACCCTATGCCAGATCCTGGGGCTTCCAGAATGTCCACACTGCTCTGTTCACTTATTATTCAAAAGACTTAGTTCTCAGAGAGATTTGAGGAGACATGTGTCTAGTCCACCATCTTGGCTCCACCTCCTAACATCCATTTTGGTCTTTCTTTCTAGTCTTTCTGATGACACCTTGCTTTCTTCATGTATGATATGTTTTATGTCATTCCACAACTCATCCATTCCTTCTTATAACTGATCAGTGAATTAAATGTGTTCTTGAGATGGTCTCTAAATTCAGGTGAGATATACTCAAGATCCTTTTTAGCTCTGTGGACTTTTTGTGATTTTCTTCAGTTTCAACTTAAAGTCCCATATAAACTGTTGATGGTCTATTCCCCTGTTGGTCCCTGACCTTTTCGTGGGTGATGCTATTGAGATTCTCCATTGTCTCATTCTTTATACGTAGTCAGTTTAATTCATGTGTTTTTCATCTGGTGAATTCCATATGTACAGTAGGTGGTCTTGTTGTTGAAAAAATGTATTTGTAGGGACTTCCAGCCATATACATAGCAACACACCATTTGTCCCTGGGAAAGTCCCCAAAAACAGATAAATGTCAATCCTAGGAACTGGAAGTATCAAATGAAGAGATAAAGAATTCAAACACCAAAGGAAAGAGGAAACTGACCAAATAGAGAGAGTCAGAAGAGATATGAGCAGAAATCACCTATCAGCTAACACAGTATCGTTTCACTATCTTGGAGTCCTGTCAGAGACTGGCAGACAGGGAGATCAGGAAAGCAGTTTCATCAGAAATTCTAGCAAGAGAGAAAACACCCAGTAATCAAGGAGACATACCTTCCCACCCTATCCTCTCCCTATTGCCCTACTTCCTATGCTTTCTGTTCACCTGCTGATGGAGCATCAGCCAGAGAGTGCAGCATATGTGCAACTTGGATTCTCTTTGCCTACATCAGATGTCAGTAGACAGGGAGTACATGAAAGTAGCTTCAAGCAATTTTTGTCAGGACACAGATCACCCAGTAACTAGTGATATATGCTTTCCTAAACCTCACTTTGAACCACTGACCTTGTGGTCACCATGAGTCAGATCTGACTCAACAGCACTTGGCTGGCTTTTAAACCTCACTTTTCGTCTCCTCACTTGCCTTTCTCTGCTTCTTACCAGCCTCATTCTTTAGGCTGAGAGGAAAATTCTTAGACCCTGGCTGCTTAGATTCTCCCCATCCATGCTGACTGACTCCCTGTGCACCACTTTTCTGTAGCTGCTGCTGATTTTTTTTCTGTTTCTTTCAGTTTCTTCCATGCCTACTACTAGCTCCCACTCCTTTCTCTTAAACACCTGGCTCAATGTGCCATCCTTGCTCTTCTTGAAAGGCTGAGAAGCATGCTAAACTTGAGAATGACATAATGTCACACTACTAAGATTCTTGTGTCTTTTTTTTCTTCTTGTTTTGTTTTAATTTAATTTAATTTGTTGTATTTTATTTTGTCTATTTGTTTTCTTTTAATTTTCCCAACTTGGGAACCTTTGATACCCAGGCTGTACTGCACTGCTTAGGACTCACTTCCTCAGTATAAGTAGCAGTGTGCGATCCCTGGGACCATTTTTGTTGTTGTTGTTCTTTTTTTCTTTTTCACTCTCTGTCTTTCTCAGTTTTCATTCTTCTATGCTCATCTCTTTTTCCCTGTCTCCTGAATAGCAGGTACTATTTGACATGTACACTACTTCTAGCCAGGCTATACTGTGTAGCCTGGGAAAGATTCTCCTGTCTTTGCTGCTGCACTAATGTAACACCTGGAGGCCTTTCTTTTCTTTCTTACTTTTTTCTCTTTATTTTCCAAGTTCTTATCTGGTCGTATTTTATTCTTTATATCTTTTTCTTTCTAACCTTTTGTTTTGCTCTAATTCTTGTCTCTCCACTTGGATCCAACTCAATGGCACTTGGCTGGCTTGGCCACTTGAATGGCAATTTCCCTTAGCATTCTTTTGTTTTGTTTGTCTTTGGCTTCTGTTTCCCTCTCCTCTGTCTCATGTCCAACATAGCTCACACATTGCAAAACTCACACTCCTTTCTGCCTACCTGCACTGTGTGCTGAACATCACATTACCAAGTAACACAGGTGTGGTCTATGAGAACTTGCTCCACACTGATTCCTGGCCCATCCTGGTGGATATACTATGTGCCAAAAAAAAAAAAAGTCAAAAACAAAAACACCAATCTTAGCCCCTCCATTCAGTTGGCTAAGCCCTGCTCTGCCATAGCTGAGCAACTGGACCTGTCCATTGGACAAAGAGGTAAAAAGTATAATGACCACACAGATAGGCAAACAATAAAGAGTGCACAGCCTGCTTATGATAACATAGCCAATTGAAACAGAAAAGCAGGATGAAAAAAACTGGTCTAAAATCAATAACTACTGAAAGCCCTGAAGACAGCTAACAATATCAATACTTATTTTTAAAAAAGGCAGGAGAATGGTTCCAGTAGGGATCTAATACAAAATATCAGATGCCTTTCCAATAGAAGACAAGGCATAGGAAGTACCTGACAAGGAATTCAAATCCCTAGTGTTCAGAGCTATTCAAGAGATAAAGCAAAAAAAAATACACAAATTCATAAGGTAGACAAATTCATGGAAGAATTCATGAAAATATAGAAAAAAAATGCCCAAATGAATTCAAAACTAGACAGCATACATAAACAACAATTAGAAATCCAAACAATAAATAGGATTTCAGAAAATGACAGTGTCATAGAAGAGCTGAGGAACAGGTTTGAAATTATAGAACACAGGAAGAGCAAAATTGACAACAAATACCTGAATGCAACTCTGAGAAAATATCAGGGAAAAGAAAACAAAGAAACTCTGAGAGATAAGTGATATAAAATCAAAAGCAACAATTTACAAGTGACCAGTTCCAGAACAGGGGTGGAAATACAAAAGACAGAGGATGTCATTGAACAACTGCTGACAGGAAGCTTTCCTAATACCATAAAGATGAAAAGCTGACCATCCAAGAAACTGAATGAACCCCATATAAGGTAAACTGTAAAAGACAATCACCCAGGTACTTCATAATGACACCTGCTAAAATCTAAAACAAAGGAAACATTTGAGAGCAGCTTGAGAAAAAGAAAAAGTCATGTACAGAGGAGAAACAGTAAGGTGAAGCTCTGATTATTTTATAGAAACCATGCAGAGAAGTAGACAGCAGAATGACACACATAAAACCTTGAATGAAAAAAATAGTCAATCAAAAATAATATATCCTGTAAAAAGCTCATTCAAAAAAAAAAGTATAGTGAATATAGGATGTTTCCAGATAAACAGAAATTAAAGGAATATATAAAAACCAAATGAAAAATGACAAGAATTATTAAAGGGAATCCTTTGTTCTGAGAACAAACAACGTCAGAACCACAGCCTGAATGTAGCAGGTTAGATGGTACCAGCCAGATATCATCTTAGGGAGGAAACTCTCAGGGATTATCCAAAATCAAAAGGATTACAACAGAAAACCAGAGAGGTTAACCTGTATACTAAAACAACATCATAATAATAAGAGACAGCAAATGATGTAGGTATAGAGCTTTCTAATGGAGTAAAAGTCAAAGTGATACCAAGTAATAACAGTGGTTCAAACCTAGAATGATAAGAGTAACTTCAAGGTAAAAACAAAGAAAACTACCAAATCTACTCATCAAAATAAAGAAGAAAAACATCAAGTCTCAAGAAAACAAAAATCTAAAAACAAAGACAGCAACAATATAGACAGACTTCAAAATCTATCAAACAAACCAGAAACAACAGAAGAGAAAATAGATAAATGGGAACCACTACGAATCAAACCCTTTTGCTCATCCGAAGTCTTTATCCATAGAATTAAAAGGCCACCTACAGAATGGGAAAAAATATTTGGCAACTCTATGTCAGAATGACACCTGATTTCTGTAATCCATAAGGTACTACAAAATATCAATAAGAAAAAGATAAATCATCCAATTAAGCGATGGGCTAAGGAGATGGACAGACACTTCCCTAAAGAGGGGATCCAGACAGCCAAAAAACACATGCGGACATGCTCACGATCATTAGCTATTAAAGAAATTCAAATCAAAACGACAATGAGATACCATCTCACCCCAACAAGTTTGGCTATGATCCAAAAAAACACAAAACAACAAATGCTTGAGTGGCTGTGGAGAGATTGAAACTCTCCTACACTGTTGGTGGGATTGCAAAATGATGCAACCTCTTTGGAAAGCAATATGATGCTACTTTAAAATAATGACTCTAGATATACCATTTGACCCAGTAGTTCCACTGCTTAGAATATATCTTACAGAATCAAGACCATTCACACCAACTGGTACATGCACATGAATGGTCATCACAGCACAGTCCACAATAGCAAAAAGATGGAATCAACCCGGGTGCCCAACACCAGAAGAATGGATAGGTAAACTATGGTATATATACTCACTATGTGATGATAAAGAACAACGATGATAGCAGGAAACATCTCAACCTGGTTTCAACTGGGGGACACTATGTTGAGTGAAAGTAGTCAGCGACAGGAAGGCAAATATTGTATAAGACCCCTATAATAAGAACTTAAAAGCAGACTCATGCATAACAGAAAAGACTCTTTGATGGCTGCAAGGGTGGGGAGGCTGGAAGGGTGAGGGGGGAGGGTTTAGATTAGATAGTTGTAGAAATTTGGTTGGGTGAATTTGCTGATAGCACACAGTAGTAAGAAGATCAATATTAATGGGACTTCAAAACTTGTGCACTTCTCCCATCTTAACCCAATATTGCAAGGACAGAGTAGCTGGGGTGGGGGGCAGGGACCATTCTCTCAGGGGAAACTGAGGCCAATTGGCACAACTAACTTTTGCTAATGAGGACTCTCCACACCTCACATTGGTTACTGGCATCTGGGGTCTTGAAAGCTGCCAAGCTGCCATCTGAGGGTACAGCAAAGGGTCCCAACCTAGCCGGAATGGATGACTACCAAGGTCCATAACGACATGGGGGAAAGAGAATCCAGAAGACAGAGAAACCCATGTGAGCAGATGTCTACATTGACTTATGACTGGAAGAACCAGATGGTGCCCGGCCAGCCACGATGGAGCTCACAAAGTTGAGTCTCACTGGCAACACAAGTATAAATAGGGGTACACCTTGAGATCTCCACTAAAAGACCACAATTTATGGTCCAGGGACTTCGGAGTTCCTCTGGGAGCATGGCCCCTGGCCCTGATGCTGCCCCTGTCTATAAATCATAATTAAGGTCAACTTTTCAGACAGCAATGGATTTGGCTTGGTGATGCAGGGGGACCATACTGTGTGGGCACTTTATGGTTCTAGGTATCTATAGGAGGTTGTCCTGTTGACCTCATACTGGAGAAAGGGGAATGGGTGGAGAGGAGAAGCTAGACATGTACAGAAGATAAGACATGTACAGAGCAGAGAAGAGTGTGCTGTCACCATGCAGGGAGAGCAGTGGAAGCTGCATATAGATCAGCAAGCAAATTTATATTGGAACATAGATTTTCATTTAATCATAATAAAAAAAAATAAGACAACACACAAACTCGGTAAGATAAGCTAGATAATTGGGATCTTCATGGTCTCAGAAGATTTCACCAAAAGAATAAAAAGAGAATCTGTGGACTGGGAAAATTATTTTGGCTATTATAAATCAAGCAGTGGTCTAATCTCTAAAATCCACAAGAAAATCTAACACTATTTCAACAAAAAATAATCCAATTTAAAAAATGGGCCAAGGAAATAAATACATACTTCACTAAACTGACATCCAAGCATCCAACAGACACGTGAGGAAATACTCGAGATCACTAGCCATTAGAGAAATGCAAATCAAAACCACAATGAGATACTATTTCACCCAAGCATAATGTCACAAATCAAAAGAAAAAAAAAAAAGAAAATGGTAAATAGCAAACTTTAGAGAGGCTGCCGGGAGGAGTTAACTCCTATGTGTAGTTGATGAGACTGCAAAAACATATAACTGTTTTAGAAAACAATACAATGTTTTAGAAATAGCAATAGCATATGATCCAGGAATCTTTATCTCTAGAATATATTCTAGACAAATGAGTTGTCATATGAATAGACATATGTACACCAATGTTCACTGCAGAATTGTTCACAGTAACAAACAGATGGAACAATTTACATGCCCATCAAAACATGGATGAAGAAGCTATAATATGTGAGGTCTAACAGTTAAGTCTGTAAACTTAAATGTTCTAAGTGCTACATACCTCAATGCTGAATATCATTACAGTCACCTTCGAAGCACTCCCCTTGGGATGCTATGCTCTGATGCCAGCACCTAGTCCACCTTTCAAAGAAATTTTGAAACTCTTTCTGGAATGGTGATTGCACACGGTGGCACAGTGGCAAGGTCACGAACTTCGTTGCATAATTGTCTGTGAGGGAGTTTTTAGCCAGTAAACAAATACCTGTACAGGAACACCCTCCCTGCTCACCTGATCTAGCTCCCAATGACTTTTCCTTTCACTTGAAGAGAAAGGAAATATTGAAAGGAAGACATTTCTTTTTAATATTCAGGGCACCAAGGGTAATATGATAACAGCGCGGGTGGCCGTTCCAGAAAGAGTTCCCAAATTGCTACGAAGGTGAACTAGGTGCTGGTGTCAGTGCTTAACTTCCCAAAGGGACTACTTAAAAGGTGGCAGTAGTGATATTCAGCAACGAGGTATGTAGCCCTTTTTCTAGGAGCACTTAAAACATTTAAGTTGTCTGACCTCATATATACAAAAGAGGTATTACACAACAATAAAGAACAATGATAAATCTAAGAAGCATCACATAGCATGGAGGAAACTGAACTGCATTATTCTCAGTGATCGTAAAAGGACAAATATTGCATTAAAGGATCACTGCAAAAACTCATGAAAAGATTTATCTAACAAAACTAAACAATCCTTGACGAATGCAATGGAGGAGAGGAATGGGATGGGAAAACACTCGATAGACTACAGATAAGTGGGAACTTTGGTGAAGGGTAAGACAGTGCATAATAATGAGGAACTCAGCACAATTTATACCAAACTCTCTGAAAGAAAAAATTGCTTGGCTGAAGTTTGTGGGGACCATGGTCTTGGGAAACATCTAACTCAACTGTCGTAACGTAATTTATAAAGGAAATGTTCTATGTTCTACTTTCGGGACTAGCATTCAGAGGTCTTGAAAGCCTGGAGGTGGGCATCTCAGATACTCCATTGATCTCATCCTACTGGGAAGAAAACTAAAGAGACAAGGGAAAGATATTGCCAGAGCACTAAAGGACCTTACCTACCAAGGCCACCATCAGATTGAGCCCAGTATAACTAAATGAGGCCTGGTTATTACCATGGACTTATGTCACACTAATAACATTAGAAGGCCTCTAATAGAGTTGAAGAAAATGTGGAACAAAATTCTAACTCATAAAGAAAGACCGGACAGGGATAGCAGTGGAAGCTGCATATAGGAGGGCATGTAAATTTATACGGGAATGTACATTTTCACTCAGTCATATCAAATTAAAAAAAAAAAAAAAGGAAGACCAGACTTGCAGACCTGACTGAGAGTGGAGAAACCCTGCAAGTATGGCCCTTGCACACTCTTTCAACTCAGTAGTGAAATCAATCCTTATGTTTAACCTTCAACCAAAATTGGATAGGCTCATACAACAAAACAAGACGAAAGGGACACATCAGTCTAGGGACAGGGACAAGAAAGCAGGAGAGGACAGAAAAGCTGGTATTAGGGAATTCAAAGTTAAGGAACAAAAGGGAACCCAGTGTTGAGAAGGGAAAGTTAACCTGCTGTTGTGTTCCTCACTAATGTCATAAAACAACATGTGTGCTAACGGTTTGATGAGAATCTGGTTTCTTCTGTAAATCTTTACCTAAAGTACCATTTAAAAACAAAAAATGGGAGAAATGAGGAAAAAAAAATATTTGCACTGAATAAGTCTTTGGTGTCATGAAAGTTCTATCACGTGCTCTCATGTGCTCACTTCTGTCACCAAGGCCTTATTTTTCACCTACTATTTCTTCGTTATTTTCAACTTTGTTCCCAACTTTCATGATGCCAACCCATTTTAGCTTACTCATGCCTAGGATATAATTGTTTATGTGTTGCATTTTATTTTTGATGACTTCCTGTGTTCCTAGATGCATGTTAAATACTGTAGCCTAATTTATAATTTGAATGAAACTTCAAAATCAATTCAAATCAAGTATACATGTGTGAATATTATGAATTTTTTACAATTAAAAAAGGAAATTTCAAGAGACTGATTACAGCAATGGAAAACTAAGTTGATTCCATAAAATTAAAGTGAATGAAATTTTGATGATATTGAAGCTACATAGTAAAAGCTGAATGAAAAGAATACTTGTTAATTGTTCTAATTAGTTGGCAGTAAAAACATCATTCAGTAGTGACTATTACCTTGAAGTCAGACATTCTTAATTTGAATCTTGATTCCTGTTTGATACTTTAGTTTTTCTTTCCAACATAGCATGAGACTGGAAGATACGGATAATAACAGAGCTCTCATCAAGGGATTTTTGTGAAAATATAATGGGCAATTTAAATATTTAGCACAGTGATTGACATGTAAGTGGTCCAAAATTATTAGCTATAGTGACTATTAATACTATCATAATAATGAATATTAACTGACCACTTTTTAGCTTCACTGCAACTCTCATTGTTATAAATATATTTTAGCCAGAGGCAGTCATTGGCAAAATTTAAAAGTAAAAAACTTTGCTTTTAAAATAATTATTGTGTAGGAAGTTAGTAACTGATTTTCATTAAAAGTATATAGTTAAACTTGAAATACTGTCTCTCACATGAATTCTATGAGGCAAGCAAATGTTTAAGGAGCCTTATTAGCTGTTTATATTGTACTTAAAAAAAAAGAATTCAAGCCACGAAAAAATACAGTACAAAATATTCTAAAAGATAGAAATAATTTGTGGATTATGTTTTCCTGTTGTTGTTGTTGTTTTCATCATGATTGAGTGAAAATGTACATTCCTATATAAATTTACATGCCCACCTCTATGCAGCTTCCACTGCTCTCCCTGTCCGGTGACAGCACAGCCTTCCTCTCTGCTCCATACATGTCTCATCCTCCCAACAGCCTTCTTTCCCCTCCTCTCCACCCACTCTCCTTCCTCCAGCCAGAGGTCAGCAGGAAGATATCCTATAGATGTATAGAACCATAAAGTGCAACCAATATATGATCACTCTGCATCGCCAAGTCCAATCCATTTGTGTCCGAAGAGGTGACCTTCGTTATGATTTATGGGCAAAGGCAGCATCATGGCCAGGGGCCATGCTCCCAGGGGAACCCCGAAGCCGCTGGATCATTAACGGCAGTCTTTTAGTGGAGATCTCAGGGTGCACCCCTTTTTATTCTTGCGTTGCCAGTGAGACTCAACTTAGTGAGCACCATCGTGGCTATCACTGGTGGTGGCCGGGCACCATCCAGTTCTTCTGGTCCCAAGTCGATGTAGGCACCCACTCATGTGAGTCTCTCTATCTTCTGGGTTGTCTTTACCCCATGTCATTTTGGTCCTTGGCAATCTTCCATTCCTGCTGAGATGGGACCATTTGTTGTACCCTCGGATAGCAGCTTGGCATCTTTTAAGACCCCAGAAGCCACTCACCAATGTGGGATGCAGAGAGCCCTCTTAGCAAAACACTAGTTATGCCAGCTGGCCTCGATTTCGCCTAAGAGCATAGTCTCCTGCCCCCTGCCCCAGCTACTCTGTCCTTGAAATATTGGGTTAAGATGGAAGGAGTATTCAAGTTATGCTGAAGTTCACTTAATATTGTTCTTGTTTCTAATGTGTGCTATCACCGATTTCACCCAACCAAATTTCTACCAACTATCTAATTTAAACCCTTACCCCGTCGCCCTCCCTCCTTCTCCTCCCTTGCAGCCGTCAGTGTCTTTACTTCTATACATAAGTCTGTTTTTGAGATCTTATGTATAGAAGAAAAGACTCTTTGTTTTGTTTTTTTCTGATGAAGTCCCTCGGTGGTACAAACAGTTAACATACTTGACTCCTTAACAAGAAGATGGACAGTTCAAATTCTCCACAGATGCCTTAAAAGAAAGGCATGATGATCAACTTAGAAAAAATCAGTCATTGAAAGCCCTGTGACATACAGTTCTACTTTGACGTATGTGTGGTCTCCATGGGTATGTGATTGACTCTATCACAACTGGCTTTTACAAATGTTTAAAGAAGTAATGGGAAACATTTTATTGCATCACTTCTTGACTATGTGGGAATCACAAAATGAGCTTTTAAATGTTCCACGCAGCCAAGTGCCGTCGAGTCGGATCCTACAATACCATTACAGTAACAACCTCAAAACCAACAATGTTTCAGTGAGTATGTTCTCAGGTCCACAAATATTATTTGTTTAGGCCCCCATAAAATCCTTGTGATTTAGACAAGGCAGATCACCAACCCCAAGGACACAACTCCTTCGAAAAAGAAAACATGACAAATAACCACCAGTTTAAAGACATAGAAGGCATGATGCGACTTTTTGTTGACTATAGCACTTAATAATAATATTGTTTGCAAAAGGCTGAATATTTACCTTTTCTGCAGGAATCAGTGCCGACTCTGTCAAACATTTATAGGACATAATTCAGTTACAGCATCTGTAAAATAGTAATAGAAATAATTCCCTCTCAGGGTTGTTGTAAAAATTCAGTAACATGCATAGAAGTTCTCATATAAACTCCTATACATAATAAATGTGTCCACATACTCTGTTTTTTCTCCCCCACAAAACACCAAGAAATTTCAAGCGGACATTAAGAATGAATTCTTCGTCAGAAAATTGAAATTAATATTCCTCCAAAAACTATCAGAGAAGATTATTGAGTTTTCATTGCAATTAAAATTTAAATAAACATTCATTATTACTAGTATAACTATGACTAATACAAGATAGCATTTCATTATGTTAAACACAGGGTTGCTATGAGTTGGAACAGACTGTGGCATCTAACAACAATAGTGACACTGCTATTTACAGCAGTAGACACACTGTTACAAGCAGAAATTCACTACAACTCCTACTGATAATAAATCTAACTTTTATTTAGTGCTTATGGGGTCTGATATTAATCTTTTCTATCTTCAAAATGACCTTAGTAAACATTATTATTATCAATATTATAAAGATCAGCAAGCTGAATGAAGTAGCTTGCTTGAAAGTAAACTGCTAGTGAGTGGTGAGGCTGAGTATAAACCCAGGAAATTTCCCTCAGGGTCCTTGCTTTGTTTTAATTCTATGAGTAGTTTATGAATTATAAACTAAAATAGATTTGGATGACAATTTTCATGAAAATTACGTTACTGATTGAATACATAAATTTAAATAATTGCTTCTTTAAGCCTTTTTTTTCAGGCAGGCAAAATACCAGTTAAAAAAAAAGTTCATACATAGAAATAACTGAATAGCTATGAGATTATTCTGGAAAGGACACTAAGATTGAAACGGTTAATGCAATAGTTCAACATTTTGTGATTTCAGGTTTTTTCAAATAAACAGAAATTTTCACTTTCTATAAAATATTTCCTACATTTGGTGAGTCAATGCTTTCTTTAAACTTTTGATACATTATTGTTGCTTTGTGTTCCCAAGTGAACTTTCAACTCGTAGTCACTCTATGTGACAGAGTAGAATTTCCTCATTGACTTCTTCAGGCTGTAATTTACAAGAGCAGGTGGCTGAGTCTTCCCATCTGCAGAGCAGCTCCGGGGTTCAAATCATCTACTTTTCAGTTAGCACATGAGTGCTTTACCTGTTGTGCCACTAGAGGTCCTTTTTCATATCAAACTTATGAAAGAGCAATTTCAAATATGTTTAAGACCTCTCTCCCTTGTCTTCATTGCACTGAAGTTTCTGTCGGCAGCAAAAAACAATAACATTATTTAAATTATTTAATCAAAACTTTACTGCTTATATTACAGAAAACTTGAAAGACATGTTTTTGCTATGAGAAGAGTTGTGAAGAAAAGTAAACCATTACTTTGACTTGAACTTTGCATTGTCATATTACATCAAATATGGCATGTGTTAACAGACATAAGTTTATTAATGCTATAATTTTTATATGAATTTTTGAAATTTTTCATATTTTTATAAAAGAAATGTAGGATTTTTGTAAAAAAGTAAAAACGTAGAAGAGAAAAATAATTTTAAAACATCTCTTAACCCAGAAGACAGTTGTCTTTTAATGTATAACAGAATATAATTAATATTCAGTGTTTTTTTAGGGGGATATTTAGCTAATTCTCTCCAATATATACATCCAACACACACACACACACACACACACACACACACACACAGAGGTTTTAAAAAGTTCACAAAGTTGCCACTGTGCACTTACATTGGCAGCACTGTACAAACAACTTGGTAATGTTTCATAATCTTGGTACATCAGTGTCTCACAGCTGTTTGCATCAACATGTGGCAGTGTCTTGCTGAGTGGTGTTCACTATTGTTGCACGTTTTTGTGTGCAGTCACAAGAATGTCAGAGCTTGAATTAGAGGAAGGAACAGTTTAAACTGTTTCATGAGTCCTTTTAGTGATGGTCTCATACAATATTTGTCCTTTGGAAACTGACTAATTTCATTCAGCATAATTCCTTCCAAATTCCTTCACGATACATCAAAAATAATTAGATAAATCTGAAGTATGTGTGTGTGTGTGTGTATACACATACACATGTACATATACATATATAGTGGTGTTACTGCTGCTAACCAAAAGATCAGCAATTCAAATTCACCAGGCACTGCTTGGAGAATCTATGGGAAAGTTCTATTCTATCCTTTAGTATTGCTATGAGCTGGAATCAACACAACAGCAATACAATTTTTTTATCTTTATGAATATCTACATTTATATCTCTACAAGTAGACATATTTTGAGTTATAAAATCAGAGTTTATGGATTTTTCTGCAGCTTGTGTTTTATATTTAATTTATATATCAGAATTTTTCCACATCAGTAATGATGCTGAAATTGTTAAATAATGTTATTTCTAGTTTTGTTCAAAGTTTGGGTATCAAATTCAAGCATTATTCTCCTTTACAATGAGATACTATCTCACCACCACACCCTCAAAAAGAAACATTACCATCAAGTGTATTTTGACTCATATCAATCCTATAGGACAGAGTAGAACTTCCCCAGGGAGTTTTGAAAGAGTGTTTGGTGGATTCCAACTGCCACCCTTTCGGTAAGTAGTCACAGCACTTACCCACTACACCACCAGCATTTGTTACCCCAGCAAGGCTAGCATTAATCTAAAATACACAAAATAATAAATGTTGGAGAGGCTTGGAGATACTGTAACACTTATACATTGCTTGTGGGAAAGTAAAATTGTATAACCAATTTTTAAATCGATTTTGCACTTTCTTAAAAAGGCAGAAATAGAAATACCACATGATCCAGCAATTCCACTTCTTGGAATATATCCTAGCGAAATAAAAGCTTACACATTAATAGATACATTCACATCAGTGTTCATTGCAGAACTATTCACAATAGCAAAAAATGGATACAACCTAGGTGTCTATCAAGGAAAGAATGCATAAATGAAGTATGGTGTATTTGGACAATGGAATATTATGAAGGGATAAAGAACAATGATAAATTTGGGAAGCATTCTTCCAACATGAAGGAATTTGGAAGGATTTATGCTGAATGACAGTCAGTTGCAAAAGAACAAATATAGCATGAGACCATCATTAAAAGTAATCAAGAAAGTGATTAAACACAGAACAAAACACTCTTTGATGATCATGAGGGTAGAGAGGGAAGTAGAGTGTCTTCACTAATTTGGCATTAGACGAGACTTATTTTTACTGAAGGCAGGAACCACACGAAGTAGAGGAGAAGTCAGCACAATTGAACTGAACTCAAAGCCAGAATGTATTCTAAATACAAACAAACCTTTCAAGTGACAGAGTAGCAGTGACAGGGGTTTGAGGACTATAATTTCAGGAGACACCCAAATCAATTTGCATAACAAAGTTCGGTATGAAAATGTTCTTCATCTACTTTGGTGAGTGATATGTGGCATCTTCCAAGATACCAAATGGATATTTAAGTAGTGTCTATTGGTCTCAACCCACCTGGAGCAAAAGACAATGAAGAACATCAAAGACATAAGGAAAATATGAGTCCAGTAGACAGAAAAGACTGCATAAACAAGAGACCACATTGATATGAGATGGAAAGAACTACATGGTGCCTGGCAGCCACCAATGGCTCCCTTTACAAGGAAATTAACAAAAAGTCCCTGTTGGAGCAAGAAAAATGTGGGGCACAGAACTTGAACTCTAGTAAAAAGACTAGACTTGTTGATCTTAACAGACTAGAGGACCCAGAAGACAAGGCCCTCAGATTGTCTGTTAACATTGAACTGAAAAATCATTACTGAAGCTAACCCCTCAGGCAAGGATTGAATTGGTCTATGGGATATAAAATGATACTGGTGAGGAGTGTGCTTCACAGCTTAAGTAGATACAGGAGACTAACTGGGCAGCTCCTGTTCAGAGCTTAGTTGAGAAGAGAGAAGGGCATAGGACCTGACTGAATGAATGCGGGAAATACAGATCACATAATGAAGTGTGTGTAAGTCTTTGTATGAGAACTGATTTGAATTGTAATTTTTCACTTAAAGCACAATAAAAGTATTTTAAAAATTACTCTCCAGATTTATTTGCTTTCTATATGTAGTATGTTGACAATCGGAAAGAAACAAAATGTCTTGCCTAAAATTAACAGCTAACATCCTGTAAAACTTGGACCAAAATGTCAATGTTTAAGCCAAATTTTCTATTTTCCATGTTCTACTTGCTGAAGCATGATTTTGCTCAACACTTTACACACTGAAGCTAAAAGCAAAAGTAAGCTGTTAATACAGATTTATTAAATGTTTTAAAGGTGAATTACACAAGGGAAACGGGGAATTCCTCATAAACTTGGTATATAATTTTATTAATAACTAAGCCCATCAGTAGAGCCTAGATGTTAATTTTGAGGCTCTAAATTTCCCTGTGTTAAGAGTGATTGTGGGAACAGTGATATGTAATGTGTTGTATGTAATGCATAATTTAAGATAAAGATGCAAAGGATAATATGAATCTTGAAAAACACCAGCAATTTTATGGTCATATGAGAGCGTTGATCTCCGTACTCTAGAGAGTACTTTTCCTTCACCTTTTTCAGGCCCACGTAACTGTGTTTGAACTTCATGACCTAGAGAAGAATTGCTTAGGAGTATAATCCAATCTATAAAAGGAAAAGAGGACACTTCTATTGTTTCATAACAGTGAGAAAGTAACATAGTTCTGCCTAAATAACATTAACAGTAGTTAACATAATAGAAACCCCTGTGGTGTAGTGCTTAAATCCTATGGCTGTTAACCAGGTGCTCCATGGAAACTCTATGAGGCTATTCTACTCTGCCGTATAGGGTTGTTATGAGTCACCATTGACTCAATGGCACTGGATTTGGTTCTGTTTGTTTGTTTATAGAATATTCACTCTTTGTTCTAATTTCCAATTGTCTGATAATATATTTTTCAAATTATAATCCAAACAAGGACCTCACACTAGTCAGTTTGTTGTTTAAAGTCTTCTTTGTATCTGTAAATTCACTTTCTGTATCTCTTTTTCTTCCTTTGCAATACCTCTGCTGAAGAAACCCAGTTACATGTCTTGAGCGTTTCTGACTGCCAGAATATTGCAGATTGCATCCTTATAATATAATTCAGCATGCTTTTCTGCTTTGTTTTTGGCCATATTGTAATTCTGGTTTCATACACGTTCCTTTGGAGAAATTTTATTTACTCTTCCCCTCCCTTTTCCCTTATCACATTTTGTTCATTTCTTCAGTGAGTTAAGTGAACTCTTTTTATATCACTCTGTTGCTTGTCCATGTATATTCTGAGAGTTTGCATTTTTGATTTGGGTGTTCTTTCAGTATTGCCAATTCTTGTTTAATTACATTTACTTTAGGCAGAAATGCGTGTTATGAATCTTTGGCCTTTGAACTTGTTTTTTGTTGTTGTTGTTGTTTTGTTTGTTTTATTGTGATTAAGTGAAAATATACAGTCCAAATTGGTTTTGCATGCCCACCTATCTGCAGCTCTCCCCACCTTGTGACAGCAAACTCTTCCTTTTCACTCTATATTTCTACAGAAATTAAGGCAATCACATGAACAGATATATGCATATGAATGCTTATTGCAGCACTGTCCACAATAGCAGAAAGATGGAACCAACCTAGAAGGCAATCAACAGATCAATGGATAAGTAAACTATGGTACATATAATGTCAATGGAACACTATGCAATGATAAAGAACAATGAATTTAGGAAGCATCTCATAACCTGGTTTCAACTGGAAGAAATTATGTTGAGTGAAATCAGTCAGCAGCAGACGAGCAAATATTGTAGCAGATCTCTGCTCTGAGGACTCAAAAATAGACTTATGCACAGAATATTGCAGATTGCATCCTTATAATATAATTCAGCATGCTTTTCTGCTTTGTTTTTGGCCATATTGTAATTCTGGTTTCATACACATATATCCTTCTAGGATCCTCTTAACAAGCATCATTCCCCTCCTCTGAACTCTGTTCTCTCCAGTCTAGAAAGAGTAGGAAAGCCCTGTATAAATACATAGAACTGTAAAGTATGCACATCATATGGTCACATTGTGTCCCCAAATCCAGACCATTCTTGTAGGAAGAGCTAACTCATTACTGATTTGCAGTCAGGGACAGCAGCAGGTCTAGGGGCCATGTTCCCAGGGGATCCTCCGGGCTGTCAGACCATCAGTACAAGTCTTTCAGTAAAGTTCTTGGGATGCACCACTCTTTTTCTTGTATTGCCTCAGGGACTCTACACTGTATGTACCATCCCAGCCGTCTTTGGTGGTGGCCAGGTACCATCTGGTTCTTTTGGTCTTGTGATACAGTCTCCCATTCATATGGGTCCTTCTGTCTCCTGAGTTCTTTTTTCCTTGCATCCTTGTTCTTAGTGCTCATTTGTTCCAGATAAGCTGGGACAACTTGCTATACCTCGGATGGCAGCTTGCTAGTTTTTAAGACACCACTCACCAATATGGGGCACAGAAGACTCTGTTAGCAACAGACAAGTTATGCCAATTGTCCTCCATGTCCCCTGAATATATGGTGGCCAGATCCCCATCCCTGCTACTCTATGCTTTGAACTGTTGGGTTTCAGTTTGTGGTGAAGTCCAGTTAAGTTATTCTATTCTCTACAGTGTACTGTCACTGCTTTCACTTTCACTAATGGAATTTCTATCAATTAATCTATGACCAAACTTCTCCCTCCTTCCCCACACTTATAGCCATCAAAGACTCTTTGCTTCTGTGCATAAGTCTATTTTTGAGTCCTCAGAGCAGAGATCTGCTACAATATTTGCCCGTCTGCTGCTGACTGATTTCACTCAACATAATTTCTTCCAGTTGAAACCAGGTTATGAGATGCTTCCTAAATTCATTGTTCTTTATTATAGCATAGTGTTCCATTGACATTATATGTACCATAGTTTACTTATCCATTGATCTGTTGATTGCCTTCTAGGTTGGTTCCATCTTTCTGCTATTGTGGACAGTGCTGCAATAAGCATTCATATGCATATATCTGTTTATGTGATTGCCTTAATTTCCGTAGGATACGTTCTGAGCAGTGAGATCACTGGATCAAATGGTGTTTCTATTTCCAGCTTTTTAAGGAAGCACCGTATCACTTTCCAAAGAGGCTGCACCATTTTGCAGTCCCACCAGCATGGTAGGAGAGTTCAGTGTCTCTGTAGTCTCTCCAGCATTTGTTATTTTGTGTTTTTGGATTACAGCCAACCTTGTTGGGGTGAGATACTATCTCACTGTAGTTTCAATTTGGATTTTTCTAATAGATAATGATAGCAAGGATTTCCTCCTTTGTCTTTTGGCTGCCTGGATCTCTTCTTTGTTGAAGTGTCTGCCCATCTCTTTGCCCATTGCTTAATTGGGTTATTTGCCTTTTTCTTGTTGATACTTTACAGTATCTTTTCCTTATGGAGATCAGACATTGGTGGAACATAGCCAAACATTTTTTTGCCCCCTGTTTCGTAGGTAGTCTTTTAACTCTCTTGATAAAGTCTTTGGATGAGCAAAAGTGTTTGCTTCTTAGTAGTTACCATTTATGCATTATTTCTTCTGTTGTTCAAGCTTTCTTTGCTATATTTTGAAGTCTGTCTAAGCTGCGTATTAGAATTTTCTTTGTTGACCCTAATTTTTCTTCTATGATCTTCATCATTTTAGGTTTGATATTTAGGACTTTGATCCATTTTGATTTAGTTTTTGTGTAAGGTGTGAAATATGAGTCTCGTTTCAGTTTTTTTTTTTTTTTTTTTTTGCAGAGGGATATCCAATTTTCCCAACACCATTTGTTAAACAGATTGCTTTTACCCCATTTACAATCTTTGGGCCCTTACCAAACATCAGCTGTTCATAAAAGGGTGGTGATATTTCTGGGGCCTCTATCCTGTTCCATTGGTCTGTATGTCTCTTTTTCATCAGTATCAGGCTATTTTAACTACTGTGGCAGTATAGTAGTTTCTAAGGTCAGGTAGTGTGAGACCTCCCCCTCTATTTCTCTTCTTCACTAGTGCTTTACTTATCCAGTGTTTTGTCCCGTTCCATACAGTTACTGATTTGCTTCTCCATCTCATTAAAACACAACATTGGAATTTGTATTGAGATTGCATTGTATATGTAGATCTCTTCAGGTAAAATCGATGTTTTCACAATGTTAAGTATTCCTATCCATGAGCAGGTGGGTTTCTTCACTTATGTAAGTCTCTTTTGGTCTCTTACAATAAACTCTTGTAATTTTATCTGTATAAGTCTCTTCTTTCTTTGGTTAGATTTATTTCTAGGTATTTTCTCGTCCACTTACATAGAGAAACCTACCCTGCTCATGGATAGGAAGACTTAACATTGTGAAAATGTCTATTTTACCTAAGGCGATTTACATATATAATGTAATCTGAGTACAAATGGTACTGATTTGGTGATTTCCTCTTTGATGTTCTCTTCATTGGTGTAAAGCAATCCAATAAATTTACTTATATATATCTCATATCCTAATACTTTGCTGAACTCCTCTATTAGTTCTGGTAGTTTACTTATGGATTCTTTAGGATTCTCTGTGTATATAATCATATCATCTACAAATAAGAAGACTTTTACTTCATTATTGCTGATACAGATACCCTTTATTTCTTTGTCTTATCTAATTGCTCTGGCTAGAACCTCTACCATAATGTTGAATAAAAGTGTTGATAGTGGACTTCCTTGTCTAGTTCTTGTTCTCAAGGGGAATTCTTTCAGTCTGTCTCCATTCAGGATGATGTGGGTGACTGGGTTTTGTCGATGTTCCTTATTGTACTGAGGACTTTCCATTCTATTCCTATTTTGCTGAGAGTTTTTAACATGAATACGTATTGGACTTTGTCAAATGCCTTTTCTCCATCAACTGACAAAATCAGGTGATTCTTATCATTTGAGTTATTGATGTGGTTGACCACATTAATTATTTTTTTCTGATGGTGAGCCAGCCTTGCTTTCCTGGTGTGAATTCCATTTGGGCGTGATGAATTATATTTTTGATATAATGTTGAACTCTATTGGATAGGATTTTGTCGAATATTTTTGCATCTCGGTTCATGAGTGATATTGGTCTGTAATTTTCTTTTTTGTTTGATCTTTCCCTGGCTTTACTATTAGGGCTTTAGTATCATAGATTGCACTTGGCAGTACTTCATCCTTTTCTATGCTGTAAAATAGCCTCAGTAGTGTTGGAATTAACTCCTCTCTAAAAGTGTGGCAGAACTCTCTGGTGAAGCCATGATGTTTTGGGTTGGTAATTTTTTTTTCTTACTTTTTCAATCTTTTGTGATGGGTTTATTAAGTTGTTCTACTTTTGATAATTTTGATAAGTGATGTTAATCTAGAAATTTGTCTATTTTTCCTTGGATTTAAAATCTGTTACAATACGGTCTTTCATAGTATTCCATTATGATACTTTTGACTTTGGTTGGGTTTGTTGTAATATCGCCCATCTCGTTTCTTATTTGGATTATTTGTTTCCTGTTTTTCTTTTGTAAGTTTAGCCAGTGGTTTATCAATTTTGTTGATCTTTCCAAGGAACCAGCTTTTGCTTTTGTTAGTTTTTTCAATTGTTCTATTCTCTTATTCATTTGGTTCTGCTCTAATGTTTATTATTCTGTTTTGTTCTGGTTCCTGAGGGATTCCTCTGTTGCTCTCTTTCTAGTTTTTCAACTGAAGGATTAGTTCTTTGGTTTGGGCCTTTTCTTCTTTCCAGATGAGTGCATTTACAGAGATAAATTTGACCTCTGAGTGCTGCTTTTGCTGCATCCCATTGGGTCTGGTAGGTTGTCTTTTCATTTTCATTTGATTCCATAAACTTCTTGTGTCTTTGATTTCTTCTATAACCCATCGAATTTTGAGCAAGGTGTTGTTCATTTTCCATGACTTCAGATTTCTATCTTTTTTCTGCTATCGATTTCAATTTTTATGGCTTTATGGTCTGAGAAGATGCTTTGCAATAACTCAGTGGATTGGACTTTGTTGAAACTGTTCTGGAGAATGTTTCATGTATGTTGGGAAAGAGGTGTACTTATCTGTTGTTGGGTAAGGTGTTGTGTATGTTCGATGATGTGTGTTGGTTGATTTTTGTAACAACATCTTCTGTATCATTACTGAGCTTTCTTTTTTTTTCTGGATGATCTGTCCATTACTGAAACTGGAGTGTTGAAGTCTCTTATTATTATTGTGGAGTGATCTATCTCATTTGTCAATGTTATCAGTGTTGTTGATGTATTTAGATGTTCTGGTAATGGATGCATAAATATTTAATATTGTTATATCCTGCTTATGCATTGAACCTTTCAGTAGTAAACAGTGACCACTTTTTCCATGATGGTAGACTTTACATTAAAATCTATTTAATCTGATATTAGTATCTCCACTCCTGCTCTTTTTTGTGTGTTGTCAGCTTGGTATACATTCTTCTATCCTTTTATTGTCAGTTTGTTCATATTTTTAAGTCTGAGGTATGTTTCTTGTAAGCAGTGTATAGAGAGATCATGTCTTTTGATACAGGTTGTCACTCTCTGCCTGCTTATTGGAGCATTTAGTTCATTTACATTCAGTGTAATTGCTGATTGGTATGTATTTAGTGCTGTCATTTTGATGCCTTTATTTTTGTGTTGTTGATGTTCTCTTTGTTCCTCTTAACATTCTGTTTTGGGTCTTTTTTCTTTATGAGTTTATTTTTCATCTTTTTCAGTGTTGGTTTTGTGTTTGTTGAGTCTTCTATCTTATGTTTCTTGTTTTAATATGCCATATCGTTAGTTTGCTTTGTGGCTGACCCTTTGATCCCCCTTAATGTTCTAAGTTTAAATCAATCTACCTTCTGTATATCTTCGTAGTTTCCTCTCCATTTGAAAGATGTATACCTACTGTAATATATCCCTCTTTATATTGTGACAGTATCATAGTTTTTGTGTTAAGATCACTAGTTCCCATTTTTTAATATTTATCTTTAGTTGAGCTTTGTGACTTCCCTAGCTGAATAGGAATCTGTTTCATCCTGCATTGCATCCTTAATTAAGTATACATTTACTGTTTGTTTTTCTAAACAAAGAGCTTCTTTCAGTATTTCTTGTAGTTTGGGTTTGGTTTCTACAAAATCTCTAAGCTTATGTGTATCTGCAAATGCCTTAATGTCACCTCTATATTTGAGAGATAATTTTGTAAGATACATAATGCTTGGTTGGAGGTTTTTCTACTTCAAGGCTTTGACTGCATCAGCCCAATGTTTTCTTGCCATCACAATCTGCCAAGATGTCAGATGAAAGCCTACTAGGCTTCTCTTTGTACGTTTGTTTTATTTTAAGTCTTGCTGCTTTTAAGAGCCTCTCTTTGTGTTTCATTTCATTAAGCTTGATCATACTATGTCTTGGTGTCTTTCTCTTGGGGTCTAGTTTTTGTGGCATTCAATAAGCATCTTAGATATCTGACTTTTATAATTTCAGGGAAGCTTTCTGTCCACAACTCTTCAGTAATTCTCTCTGTATTTTCAGCTATACCCTCCCTGTTGAGGAATTCCAACTATTCATTGATTATTCCTCTAGATAGAGTCCCACGTTTCTTAATGCCTCTTCATTTTTCATACTTCTTTTTTGCTGAATTCTCCTCATAAATGCTAGTGTTAGTTGGCCTGTCTTCAAGCTCACTAACTCCTCCTTCCAACTCCTCATTTCTGCTCTTTTGGCTTTACATTGAATTGTCAAAATCTGTAAGTTCATTATCGATCTGTTGGATTTCAGATCATTGATGTTCTAGCAGTTCATACAGCTTACTTAATTTTTCATTTTATTTTGTTTCATTGTGTTTAATCTCTAGGAGGGCCCTATGCATAATTATTTTATACTCTACCTCTGATAATTTCAGAAAAACTTCTTCATCTGGGAATTTTTTAAATTTTATTTTGAGGATTTTCCAGAGCCTTTGTGGTCTGCTTCTTTAAATGGCTAGAAATGGATTGTCTTCATGCCATCCAGAAGCTGTTCAGCTCCTCTGGTGTTACACCAATGGCAACTGTAAGATAGGTCTACAAAGGGAGTGAGTAAGATGACTGGTTGATTTGGTCACTAGCTACTGCTCTCTATTTGCAGCTGAGTTATGTATATCTTCTCTGGCAATATAGACTCCGTCAAACCCTGCAGTGCTGCTTGGCTTGGTGGCTGGCTCCACTTGGGCTCTCAAGGGTGAAAGTCCCCACCTCCTGGCTACTCTTCCAGACAGGCATTGTTGCTCAGCGTGAGAACTTGTCACAGCTGAGCCCTTAAGTGAGGCTGGTTCTGTCTCTCACCTGACCAAGATGGTGGCCCACTCCAGTCACCTGCTACCGTGAGTCAGCAGAATCTATGACACAGCTCACAGCAGAGAGGAGAAGGGCACTGGCATCCTCAATTTCTCAACACCTCTGGGTTCTCCTAGTGCAGCTGACCCCTACACAGTCTCTCTGCTGTGGGGCATGCTGTTTACTTGGGTACTGCAGATCAGCAAAGCAGCCAGGCTGTGCCAGGCTCGCAATATTGGCACACTCAGTCACAGCTCCTCCAACAGCAAAGAAGGTGTCCATCCCTGCAATCCTCTCAGGCATACATCAGCAGACGCAGTACTCGGTGTGCTGCTGTCTCACAACTTACAAGGTATTTTCCCACTTCCTGTTGTGCTGTCCAACTTCACAACCCTATGCCTCATCTTGGAGCTCCAAGAATGTCCACACTACTCCTTCAGTTGATCTAGGCCTCAGTTCTCAGCAGGAATCAAGGAGACATGTGTCTCATCCACCATCTTAGCATCACCTCCCTAAGCTTTGTTTTAAGGACATATGTAGTTAAAAATATTGATGTTCATGCTTATTTTCTTCTTAAGGTAATTTTAATGAGTGAGGTATTCTCACTTTGCTATTTTTGATTGTTTACGTTGAATTTTCTGTGGCTGGTACTGTCAAGCAATTCTATGGGAGGGGAATTTGGTGGCTTTCAAAGTTCCATCCATCCTTGTTCTGTTATTATAATGAAATGAAGTTTCATCAAGTAATAGGAATAAGTAGAATATTTCTGTAATACTACCTTATTTATTTCTTATTTTCTCATGTCAGTGGAAACTCTGGTGGCTAGTGATTAAGAGATATGACTACTAACCAAAAGGTCTGCACTTTAAATTCACCACACACTTCTTGGAAACTCTATGGGCAGTTCTCCTTTGTCTTAGAAGGTCACTAAAGGAAATTGACTCAACAGCAATGGTTTTTTTTTTTTTAATTTCAATAAGCTTTGATCATTAGCCACTTAATTCTTATACACCACCAACTTTCAAAGGACTCTCTTACCAAAAGGGATCTTCTTTCACCTTTAGAACTTATGCTTACATGAAAATGCCATCATGGATCACATGCCTTGCTAAAGACAGTTCATTCAAACTCCTACTAAGTAATCAATGTGTTTCTTATTTTAGGCATGGTCCTCTGCTTCGGAGTATCCATCTCAGTAAATATAATTTGTAATCATTCCCACTAAGACACTGAAGCACACTTCCATGTTCTTTGTATATTCCTGTGACTCTCCATTCAGGTGTTAGCTGTCTTGGGAGGTTATTTGTTCCTCAGTTAAATTGAAGTATGTAATACTAGTTACAACACAGGCAGTTAACTTTGGGTGATTTTAGCATATCTAATCACTGATATACTGCTCCCTCTTTCAGTTTTTTGTGATGTTGTGGGTTGCTGTGATGCTGGTAGCTTTGCCACAAGTATTCCAAATAGATTGATAGGGTTACCTACAGTGGATGGATTTCACAGTAGCTAACAGATTAAGACAGACTAGGAAGAAGGAGATGTGATCTACATCTAAAACATTGGGCCAAAGAAACTTTATAAATAGCAGTGGAACATTGTTTGACACAGTATCAGGAAATGAGCCCCTCAGGTTTAAAGGCACTTGAAATAAACTGGGGATAAATTGCCTCCTCAAAGGAGAGTTCACTTTAATGACATGGATATGGTAAAGCTACATTTGGGAAATTCATTGGCTAATGTTGCATGATTTAAAATAAAAGGAAGCATTTATAATTACTCTTTAATAATTGGAGTATGAAATGTATGAAGTGTGAACCCAGAAAAATTAGAAGTCATCAAAAATTAAAGAGAATGTATAAACATGTGTATCTTAGGCATTAATGAGCTGAAATAGAGTGGTATCGGCCATTTTAAATAGGACAGTCATATGGTCTAGTATGCCAGAAATTACAAATTAAAGTGGAATGGTGTCACATTCATAGTCAAAAAGAACATTTCAAGATCTATCCTGAAGTACAACACACTCAATGAGAGGACAGTATCCATATACCTGCAAGTAAAATTGGTTAATACAACCATTAATCAAACTTATACATTAACCATTAATGCCAAAGATAAAGATACAGAAGGTTTTTGTGAACTTAGAAAGTCTGAAATTGACCAAACATACAATCAAGATGCATTAATAATTACAGGTGATTGGAATGCAAAAGGGCAAAAGTTACGTGTGAGTGGTTAAACTGATGCACTGGAAATTCAATAGGGTTTCTCCATGCAGGTTCCGGTCTTGTCCATTACAGACTATTTGGTGCACTGGTGTTGCATTGGTTAGGCATGGTTCCCTAGAAAATCCATTGGCCAGCTCTACTCTGTCAATAGAGTCCCTGGTCCCTCTGAGTTTGACTGTCTCCACTGCAATGGTTTGAAAACCCTGCTGGCATAATGGTTAAGTACTATGGCTGTTAACTGAAATTTGGTGGTTCAAATCCATCAGATACTCCTTGGAATCTCTAATCTGTACTCTATCCTGTAAGGTCACTGTGAGTCAGAATCAGCAGGACAGCAATGTTTTGTTCTGTTTTGTTTGTTGATTAGTTTGGAATGCAAAACTAGGAAACTAAGAAGGACAAGTATCCAAAAATACGGATGTAGCCTTGGTGACAAAAATCGCACAGTAAATCATGTGATAGAATATCATAAAGCCAACAGCTTATTTATTGTAAATACTGGTTTTTGGCAACATAAATGATGACTGTACACGTGGGTCTTGCCAGATGGAATATACAGGAACCAAATCAACCACATCTGTGTAAAGAGAGGATGAAGAAGCTCAACATCATCAATTAGAAAAAGATTGGGGACCTACCGAAGAACAGATTATCCATTGCTCATGTACAATTTAAAGTTGAAGATGAAGAAACTTACAAGTCCACAAGAGCCACAGTGTGACCTTGAGTAGAGTATACCCCCACCTGAATTTAGAGACTATCTCAAGAACAGATTTGACACACTGAACACTAATGACAGAAGACCAGATGAGTTATCAAGGACATCATACATGAAGAAAGCAAGAGCTCATTAAACAGACAGAAAAGAAAGAAAAGTCCTGTCAGAAATTTAAGCCAGATTCAGAAGAAGATGTGTAATAAGAGATATCGTTGCTAACTTCAAAGGGATATTGGCTGAAAGCAAGAAATACCGGAAAGAAAGTTACATGTGTTTTATTGACAATGTAAAGGTCTTTAGCTCTGTGGATCATAACAAACAATGGTTAACATTGCAAATGGCAACTCCAGAACACTTACTTATGCTCTTGAGTAACTTGAACATAGATCAATATGCAGTCATTTGACCTTAATGGGAGGATATTGGGAGATTTCAGGGTTCTATCCCTTCTCCATACTTAAACTGTATGTTGAGCCGATAATATGAGAAGCTGGGCAATGTGAAGAAGAACACGGCAACAGATTTGGAACACGACATAACCATGATTTCTGAAAGTGAAGAGGGATTGAAGCACTTACTGATGAAGGTCAAAGGCTACAATCTTCAGTGTGGACTATATCTGAACATAAAGAAAACAAAAATCTTCACAACTCAGCCAGTAAGGGACATCATGATAAAAGGAGAAAAGATTTAAGATGTCAAGGATTTCATCTTACTCAAATCCAAAGTCAATATCCAGGGAAGCAGCAATCTAGAAATCAAATGACATATTGCATTGGGAAAATTTGCTGCAAAAGCTGTGTTGAAAGTGTTTTTTTTTTTTTTAAGAAAAAAAAAAGCAAAGATATCACTTTGAGGACTAGGGTGCACCTGACTAAAGCCATGGTACTTTCAGTAGACTCATATGCATGAGATAGCCAGACAATGAATAAAAATTACTGAAGAAGCATTGACTCCTTTGAATTATGGTGTTGTTGAAGAATACTGAATGGACCATAGACTGCCAAAACAAAGGGTAAATCTGCGTTGGAAGAAGTAGAGCCAGAATTTTCTTTAAAAGCAAGGATAGGGAGACTTTTTCTCAGGTACTTTGGATATGTTATCAAGAGGGATCAGCCCATGGAGAAGGATACGGTTGATAGAGGGTCACTAAAACAAGTAAGACCCTCAGTGTGATGGACGAACACAGTGGCTGCAATAAGAGACACAAATACAGCAACTGTTGTGAGAATCTATTGCCCATAGCCTTGCTCTGAATCTAAACTGACTCAGCGGCACCTAACAAAAATGACAGTCCTCCTTGATCTGCTCCCCTACTGCAGGTGGGTATGCAGAAATATTTAAATTTTTCAAAAACTACCATTGTCCCTGAAGTATCTGGAAAATCTACAGTAATATTTTGACTGGAACAGAAGTGTACTCTTTTAAAAAGAATTATTTCTAACCCCACAAGCCTCCATAGAAGCAAGACAAATATAACGACAAAGCAAAGCTTTCATTGCAGTAACAATTCTTTCTGTGACTGAAGGGATGTTGCATAGGCAGAACATGAAGATCAGAGTCTTCAAAGTAATGCAGGGAACACTGCAATGGAATCTAAGCATTATTAAAGATAGCAAGAAAAAAAGGGTATGCTTTGTTTTACCGAAAAGCAGGGTTTCCATCATTAAAATGTCTATTAGCTGTGTGTGTGTGTGTGTGTGTGTATATACATATATATGTACACATATAGTATATAATAAAGTTACTGAGAATAAATATTTAACAATGAAGATACTAGATAAAAAATATTTAGAGTAAGCTTATAAATGTATTATACTATAATTGCCTCTGAACCAAACCAAACTCAGTATCATTGAATGGATTCCAACTAATAGTGATCTTACAGGACAGAATAGAACTGCCTTGTAGAATTTCCAAGGAGCATCTGGGGGATTTGAACTGCTGACCTCTTAGTTAGCAGCTGTAGCACTTAACCACTATGCCACCAGGGTTTTCATAACTGCCTCTAAGTAGTTTAAATTCAGAAAGCTTTTCAACATTGGAGAAATTAACACAGCATTATTTAGATGACACAAAATGAAATCATTTGCATACTTTGAAAAATAAAAATATTATGTCATTTTCACACTTTTACGATGTTTTCTTCAATTATAAAAAGTTTTTAATTTTTATATAATTTTTAATTAATTTTAAAATATGTATTAATCATATTTGTTCAGTATTATTTACTTTTAAACTTATTTTTTACTCGGTATTTTAATATGCTCTGAAGTTTTTAAATATTTCATTATTTTATTGAAGCAAGTTATCATGAGGAATCACTTCCTGGAGAAGGATACCATGCTTACTAAAGTAGAGGTTCTGCAAGAAAGAGGAAGACTATCAACCAGATGAACTGACACAGTGATAAAACAATGGGCTCCACCGTAACAATGATCGTGAGGGAAACACAAGACAGCCAAGTTTTGTTCTGTTGTACACAGGATCGTTATGAGTAGGAACCAATCCAACTGCCCTAACAACAACACTTATTTAATTACTTAAAATTTACTTAATTATAAGTTCTGATTCACAATAAAGCACTGGTGTTAATTTGTTAATTTAGTAGTCTAAGAAATAAATACCTAAATAATTTTTTATTATTTTCTTCCAGTATATGAATGAACAGTTAGGACATAAGTTCCATCTCTAAAAAATACATAGCAAAGAAATATTAATTAATCCAACAAATCTTAAAAAGAAAAATTAAAATTTATGATGACTTTCAAACATGAGTCGGATCCAACTTGACAGCACTTGGCTGGCTGGCTTGGCTTCAAATACGAAAGTCAGAAGAAAAACAGGGACATAAGAATCACAAATAAGTATGAAAATGTTAAATTATCACATTCAAATTAGAAATTCCTACTGGCCCCTAGGGTTGCCATGAGTCGGATCTGACTCGACGGCACTTGGCTTTTGGCTGGCTATAGTTTTATTTTGTAAAGCATATAAAAGATGAACAATACATATATATCTATTATGTCTGGCATAGACCCAAAGCTAAAACAAAATATATAAAAACAAAATAATTCATATGAAATCATCATGGAAATGTTAACTAAAAACACATGTAAAAAAATAATATTGTAGGTTTAAAATGTATCATGTAATTCATCTAAAAACATTTGTCTTCATACATGTATAATAAAGTTTTTAACTAACAAGCTTACATTTCTACTTATGATGGAAAATCAATCTTATCTAATTTGTTTTATTTTTTAAATCGTTTAATTTTGAATGTCATATATTATGCATATAACATGCACCTTCTATGTTTGCCAACAGTGCCCTCTCCCTTGACATATTTTGGCAAGCATCTTCTGCTAATTTTTTCAGGGCTACATGTTAAAAAATGAATTGGTATCTGGCACTTACAAATAAACCTTGTGGAGGTAGGGCACGGCTGGTGAAGAAATGCAGAAGACAGACTTTGTTTGCTTAAAAATATGTTAATATTCTTCCAAATTTAGGGTCCAGCTCCCTTGCCTGTAATCAATGGAGTTCTTTGCAGGAGCTTATAGATTTTCCCATGGAAGTGTGAAGGACCATCTCATCCATATTAATCACTCTTTTCTCTCGCTTCTACCTCTGTGTGTCTGTTCTTGCCAGACCTAGTGGTCCAACGTCCTGAAATAGTATCTTTAGTCACTAATAAGGGTTGTCTGTATGAAATTCACACACTCTGCACTATTTTTGTTTTTACTTTAGTTTTGTTCAGCTAATCAATCTTATTAGAGTTTTTACAACCACTGTAGTGATTTAGTTACCACAATGCTGTCCTTAGATCCACCTACATAAATGTCCCACAGCAATTGCTGTTGTATTTCGGAAACTATGACTAATATGGATCTACACTAAGGAAACTTAATGTTCCCTTAACCATACCACGGAAATTAAAACACATTTCTTCTCTTTTGCCTGGCTTTTCTTCAACCTCTTTGTCTAAGAAATTATTTTAATATTTTCCATCACTGAATGCAAACTCAGGAAAACAATATCTTTAAAGCAGCTATTTGCTTTAATGTCCAAATCAGGATGACTCAAACTGTTTCCTTTCTCTTTGTGTGTGTATTTAAACTTTACTTATGCATTTGTGTGGAAATGGCTATTCTTTCATCATATTTTCCCCTGTTTCCAGGAGCTAGGAATACACACTGTGTTACATGTGCTCTTGTCACTGGCTCGTTGGAATTACTTCAATATTTATTAAATTTTCCACAAGTTAGTAGTCTCCTTTCATGGCTCTTGCTTCTGCAACATGCTTAAACTCACATTGAAAAAAAAAAAAAAATTCCGCTCAGAGGTCGGTTTTTCTCCATAAATGCACACAACTGGAAGAAAGAAACCAAATCAAGGAACTAACTCTACAGCTTGAACAAGTAGAAAGAGAACAACAGAGGAACCCCTCGGGCACCAGAAGAAACGAGAACATAAAGATTAGAGCAGAGCCAACTGAATTAGAGAATAGAAAAACAATTGAAAAAATTGAAAAGAGCAAAAACTGGTTTTTTGAAAAGATCAACAACATTGACAAACCACTGGCTAAACTTACTAAAGAAAAGCAGGAAAGGAAACAAATAACCCAAATTAGAAATGAGAGGGGAGTTGTCACCACAGATGCAACAGAAATCAAAAATATCATAACACAATACTATGAAAGACTGTACTGTAACAAATTTGAAAACCTAGGGGAAATGGACAAATTCCTTGACTCATACCACCTACCCAAATTATCACAATGTGAAACAGAGCAACTTAATAAACCCATCACAAAGGAAGAGATTGAAAAGGTCATCAAAACACTGCCAACCAAAAAAAGTCCAGGCCCAGATGGCTTCACTGCAGAATTCTACCAAGCATTTAGAGAAGAATTATCTCCAATACTACTGAGACCATTTCATAGTATAGAAAGGGATGGAGTACTCCCAAACTCATTCTATGAAGCTAGCATAACCGTGATACCTAAGTCAGGGAAAGATCCAACAAAGAAAGAGAATTGTAGACTGATATCACTCATGAATCCAGATGCAAAAATCTTCAACAAAATTCTTGCCAACAGAATACAACAACATATCAAGAAAATAATCCATCGTGACCAAGTGGGATTCATACCAGGGATGCAAGGCTGGTTCAACATCAGAAAAACAAACAATGTGATTTACCACATAAATAATACAAAAGACAAGGGTCACCTGATTTTGTCCATTGATGCAGAAAAGGCATTTGATAAGGTCCAACACCCATTCATGCTAAAAACTCTTAGCAAAATGGGCATAGACGGCAAATTCCTCAACACAATAAGGGCCATTTATACAAACCCAATTGCCCACATCATCCTGAATGGAGAGAGACTGAAAGACATTCCCCTGAGATCAGGAACTAGACAAGGATGCCCACTGTCACCTCTCCTATTCAACATTGTGCTAGAAGTTCTAGCCAGAGCAATTAGACAAGACCAAGAAATAAAGGGCATCTGCTTTGGCAAAGAGGAAGTTAAAATCTCCCTGTTTGCAGATGATATGATTGTATATGCAGAGAACCCCAAGGAATCTATAAGTAAGCTACTCAAACTGAGAGAAGAGTTCAGGAAAGTCTCAGGATACAAGATAAACATAAGTAAATCAGTAGGATACCTTTATACCAACAACGAGACTGTTAAGGAAGAAATTATCAATCAATACCATTTATGATAGTCCCTAAGAAGATAAAGTACCTAGGAATTAATCTAGTCAGAGAAATAACAAACTTTTACAAAGAGAACTACAAGCCCTTACTACAGGAAACTAAGAGAAACTTAGATAAATGGGAAAACCTACCCTGCTCATGGATAGGAGGAGTTAACATTGTGAAAATGTCTATTTTACCCAAAGCAATTTATTTATATAATGCAATCCCAATACATGTTCCAGCGTCATTTTCTAATGAGATGGAGAAACAAATCACCAATTTTGTTTGGAAAGGGAAGAAGCCCCAGAAGTAAGGTACTACTAAAGAAGAACAACACACTGGGAGGCCTCTCATTACCCGACCTTAGCACATACTACACTGCCACAGTGGTCAAAACAGCTTGGTACTAGTATAAGAACAGACAGATGGATCAATGTAACAGAATTGAGACCCCAGGGATGACACCATCTGCGTATGAACAGTTGATATTTGACAAAGGCCCTAAGACATTAAACTGGGGTAAAAACAGTCTCTTCAACAAATGGTGATGGCAAAATTGGTTATCCGTCTGAAATAAACTGAATCAGGATCCATTTCTTACACGTTATACAAAAACCAACTCCAACTGGATAAAAGACCTAGATATCAAACCTAAAATGATAAAGCTCATCCAAGAAAAGGTAGGAACAGCAATGGAAGTTTTAATACACAATGAGGACAGACTCCAAAATCTGTCAAAGAAACCACGATCAACAGAAGAGAAAGTAGATAAATGGGAAGTATTAAGAATCAAACACTTTTGCTCGTCCAAAGACTTTATTAATAGAATTAAAAGAACACCCACAGAATGGGAAAAAAAATATTTGGCAGCTCTATGTCAGATTGACGCCTGATCTCCACAATCTATAAGATACTACAAAATATCAATAAGAAGAAGATAAACCATCCAATTAAGCGATGGGCAAAGGAGATGGACAGACATTTCACTAAAGAGGAGATTCTGGCAGCCAAAAAACACACGCAGACATGTTCACGATCTTTAGTTATTAAAGAAATTCAAATCAAGACGACATGAGATACCATCTCACCCAAACAAGATTGGCCATGATCCAGAAAACACAAAACAACAAATGCTGGTGAGGCTGTTGAGAAAGTGGAACCCTCCTACACTTTTGGTGGGGTTGCAAAATGGTCCAGACTCTTTGGAAAGTAATCTGGTGCTTCCTTAAAAAAATGGATATCGATATAGCATTTGACCCAGCAATTCCACTACTTGGAATATATCCTACAGAATCAAGGCCTTTCACACCAACGGACACGTGTACCAGAATGTTTATCGCAGCACAGTCCATGATAGCAAAAAGATGGAATCAACCCAGATGCCCAGCAACAGAAGAATGGGTAGGTAAACCATGGTACATATACGCAATGGAGCACTATGCAATGATAAAGAATAACGATGATTCCAGGAATCATCTCCTAACCTGGTTTCAACTGGAAGATATTATGTTGAGTGAAAGTAGTCAGTGACAAAAGGACAAACATTGTATGAGACCTCTACGGTAAGATCCCCAAAACAGACTTGTGTATAGAAGAAAAGACTCTTTGACAGCTGCAAGGGAGGGGAGGGAGGGAGCGAGGGGTTAGGATTTAGTTTAGATAGTTGCTAGAAATCTGGTTGGGAGAAAGCGGTGATAGCACACATTAGTAACAAGAACAACATTAAGTAGACTTCAGCATAACTTGAGTACTTCCATCTTAACCCAATATTGCGAGGATAGAGTAGCTGGGGCAGGGGGCGGGGGACCATACTCTGAGGCGAAATCGAGGCCAATTGGCACAACTAGCGTTTTGCTAAGAGAGCTCTCTGCTCCCCACGTTGATGAGTGGCGTCTGGGGTCTTAAAAGCTGCCAAGCTGCCATACGAGGACACAGCAAATGGTCTCAATTCAGCAGGAATGGATGCTCACCGAAGACCAAAATGAGATGTGGTAAAGACAACCGAGAAGACAGAGAGACCCACAAGAGTGGGTGCCTACATCGACTTGGGACCAGAATAACCGGATGGTGCCAGGCCACCACCAGTGATAGCCGCGATGGAGCTCACAGAGAGGAGTCTCACTGGCAACACAAGAATAAAAAGGGGTGCATCCTGAGATCTCCACTAGAAGACCTCAATTGATGGTCCAGCAGTTTCAGGGTTCACCTGAGAGCATGGCCGCCAGCCCTGATGCTGCCCTTACTCATAAATTATAATGAAGGTCCACTCTTTGGACAGGAATGGATTGGTCTTGGCAATGCAGAGTGACTGTATATTGGATGCACTTTATGGTTCTATACATCTATAGGATATCATCCTGCTGACCTCTGGCTGGAGGAAGGGGAGTGGATGGAGAGGAGGGGAAAAGAGGCTGTTGGGAGGATGAGACACTTACGGAGCAGAGAGGAATAGTGTGCTGTCACCGGACAGGGAGAACAGTGGAAGCTGCATATAGGTGAGTAGGTAAATTTATACGAGAATGTACATTTTCACTCAGTCATGTTAAATAGAAAATTCAAAAAAAAATTCATTTATACACCCAATGCCAGAACATCTAAATACATCAAACACCAGCTACACTGAAAAATAAGATAGATCACGCTACAATAATACTTGAAGGCTTCAAAACTCTGTTTTCAGTAATGGACAGATCATCCAGAAAAAAAGGTCAGTATAGACACAGATGATCTTATTTGCAATAAATAACCAACTAAACCTCATTGACTTATACAGAATTTTTTACCCATCAACAGATAAGTACACTTAATTCTCCATTGCACATGGGACATTTTCCAAAATAGACCATGTGTTAGGACATAAAGCAAGTCTCAACAAAGTCCAAACCACTGAATTATTGCAAAATATCTTCTCAGACCATAAACATAAAGGTTGAAATCAATAGTAGAAAAATATTATGTCCAAATTTGAACTCATGAAAAATGAACAACGCCTTGCTGAAAAAGCCATTTATACAAGAAATCAAAGATAAAATAAAGAAATCTGTGGATTCAAATAAGAATGAAAGCACATCCTACTGGAAACTATGGGATACAGCAAAAGCAGTGCTGAGAGGTCAGTTCATCTATATAAATGTACACATCCAGAAGGAAGACAGGACTGAAACCAAAGAATTAACCCTACAGCTTGAACAAGTAGAAAGAGAACAGCAGAGAAATGCCTCAGGAACCAGAAGAAAACAGATAACAAAGAGTAAAGCAGAACTAAATGAATCAGAGAACAGAAGAACAACTGAAAAAATCAACAAAACCAAAAGCTGATTTATCAACAATATTGATAAATCATTGGCTAAACTTGCAAAAGAAAAACAGGAGGGGGAACAAATAACCTGAATAAGAAATGAGATGGGAGATGTCACAACAGACCTAACTGAAATTAAAAGTATTGTAACAGAATACAATGAAAGACTGTACGCTAACAGATTTGAAAATCTAGAGGAAATGTACAGATTTCTAGATATATATATCACCTACCAAAACTATCACAAGGAGAAGTAGAACAACTTAGTAAGCACATCACAAAGGAAGAGATTGAAAAAGTCATCAAGAAATTATCAACCAAAAAAAGTCCTTTCCCAGATGGCTTCACCAGAGAATTCTACCAAGCTTTTAAAGAGGAGTTAATTCCAATACTACTGAAACTATTTCACAGCAAAGAAAGGGATGGTATACGCCTAAATTCATTCTATGAAGTCAACATAACACTGATAACAAAGCCAGGGAAAGAGCCTATGAAAAAAGAAAATTACACATCGATATCACTCATGAACCTAGATGCAAAAATACTCAGCAAAATCCTTGCCAATAGAGTTCAACAACATATGAAGAAAATAATTCACCATGACCAAGTTGGCTTCATAGCATTGTTCAATGGTGATTCAGCATCAGAAAAATAATTATGTGATCAACTGCATAAATAGCACTGAAGGATCACCAGATTTTGTCAATTGATGAAGAAAAGGCATTCAACAAAGTACAAAACCATTCATGTTAAAAATTCTCAGTAAAACAGGAATAGAGGGTTAATTCCTCAACACAATAAGGAGTATCTATGCAAAGCCAACTGCCTACATTATCCTGATTGGAGAGAGACTGAAAGAATTCCCCTTGAGAATGGGAGCTAGACAAATATTTCCACTCTCAACACTTCTATTTAACATTGTCCTAGAGGTTCTAGGCAGAGCAATTAGACAGGACAAAGAAATGAAGTGTACCCAAATTGACAAGGAAGAAGGAAAATTCTCCCTATTTGCAGATGATATGAATGTATATAAAGAGAATACTAAATAATCTGTAAGTAAACTACTGGAACTAATAGAAGAGTTCAGCAAAGTATCAAGATAAAAGATAAACATTAGTAAATCAATATGAGTGCTTTACATCAACAAAGAGATCATCAAAGAAGAAACCACCAAATTAATACCATTTACTATAGCCCCCGAGAAGATAAAATACTTAGGAAGAAATCTAACTAGGGAAATAAGAGACCCATACAGAAAGAACTACAAGACCTTACTGCAAGAAACCAGAGACTTACCTAAATGGAGAAACCTATCCTCTTCTTGGATAACAAGACTTAACGTTGTGAAAATGTCTATTTTACCCAAAGCAATCTGCCTATACAATGGAATCCCAATACAAATTCCAGTGTCATGTTTTTAATGGGATGGAGAAACAAATTGCCAACTTTATTTAGAAAGGGAAGAAACCCCAGATAAGTAAAGCACTACTGAAGAAGAGGAACACAGGGGGAGGCCTCATACTACCTAATCCTAGAACCTATTATACTGCCACAGTGGTCAAAACAGTCTGGTACTGGTACTAAAAGAGACATATAAACCAATGGAACAGAATTGAGACTCCAGAGACGCCACCTTGCTCTTATGAACAGTTGATATTCATCAAAGGCCCCAAGATTGTAAATTGGGGTCAAAAGAGTCTAGCAAATGGTGCTGGTAAAATTGGATATCCATCTGCAAAAGTTGAGATAAGACTCATATTTTACACCTTGCACAAAAACTAACTCAAATTTTATCAAAGACCTAAATATCAAGGCTAAAATACTAAAGATCTTGCAAGAAAAAAATAGAGTCAACAATGGAAGTTTTAATACACAGTTTAGACTTCAAAATCTGACAACGCATGATAAACAGAAGAGAAAATAAGTAAGTGGGAACTACTAAGTGTCAAACACTTTTGCTCATCCAAAGACTTTATCAAAAGAGTTAAAAGACCACCTACAGAATGGGAAAAACTATTTGTCAACGACATGTTGGGCCTCTGTCTGATCTCCATAATCTACAAGTATTGCAAAACAGCAACAAGAAAAATATAAGTAGCCCAAATAAGCAATGGGTAAAGGAATGTACACACACCACCAAAAAGGACATCCAGGAAGCCAAAAGACACATGAGAAAATCCTCACAATCCTTAGCTATTAAAGAAATCCAAACCAAACCTACAATGAGATACCATGTCACCCCACCATGTAGGCAACAAGACAAAAAAACACTGAATAACAAATGCTGTAGAGGCTGGAGAGATTGCAACACCCCTACACTTCTGGTAGGATTGCAAAATGATGCAACCTCTTCAGAAAGCAATCTGGCCTGCCTTAAAAAGCTGGAAATAGATATACCATTTGATCCACTAATCCCACTGCTCAGAATATACCCTACAGAACAAAGCCTGTCAGATGACAAGATACTTTCACAGAAACGTTTATTGCAGCACAGTCCATAATAACTAAAAAGATAGACTCAACCCAGACGCCTATCAACAGATAAGTGGATTAACAAACTATGGTACATATACTCAGTGAAACACTATGCAATGTTAAAGAACAATGATGGTTTTAGGAAGCATCTCATAACCTGTTTTCAATTGAAAGACATGCTGGGTGAAATCAGTCAGCAGCAAAAGGACAAATATTGTATGACAGCCCCGCTATAAGGACTTAAAAATAGACTTATGTACAGAAGAAAAGACTCTTTGATGGCTACAAGGGTGGGAAGCGAGGGAGAGGGTTGGACATAGATTAGGTAATTGATAGAAATTTGGTTGGGTGAAAGCAGTGACAGCACATAGTAGAAAGAAGATCAACTTAACTGTACTTCAACATAAACTGAAAACTCTTCTAATCTTAACCCAGTATTTCAAGGATAGAATAGTAGAGGAGGGTACTGGGGACCATACTTTTGGGAGACGTCAAGGCCAATTGACATAACTAGCCTATTGCTAAGGAGTCTTTTGCACTCCATATTGGTGAGTGGTGTCTGGGTTCTCAAAAGCTAGCAAGCTGCCGTCTGAGGTGCACCAAATGGTCCCAACTCATCCAAAATATTTGATCATTGAGAAAGACAGGACAACAAAACATGAGGAAAACAAAATCCAGGAGACAGAAGGACCCATGTGAATGAGTGATTTTATCAACGTGTGAATAGAGGAACCAGTTGGTGCCTGGCCACCACCAAAGACAGTTGTAATGGGGCACATAATGTTGAGCTTCTGTGGCATCATGGGACAAAGAGGAGTGCAACTCAAGATCTCTACTAAAATAACATAATTGCTGATCTGACTGTCTGGAGGTTCCCCTGGGAGTATGATCCCTAGACGTGCTGCTGACCATGACCAGAAAGCACTTCTGAGGTCAGCTCTTCAGACAAAAATGGAATCGACTCAGGGACACAGAATGACCATATGGTATGTGCACTTTACGGTTCTATGCATTTATAGGATGCTGTCCCACTGGCCTCTTTCTAAATGTGAGAGGAGAGGGTGTAGAGGAGGGGTCAAAAGATTGTTAACAGGATATGACATACATAGAATGAGAAGAAGTGGGCTGTCACTGGGTAAGGAGAGCAGAAGCAGCTACAGATAGACAGGTACGCAAATTTAATTTGGATTGTATACTTTCACATAATCATAAAAAAATTCCTTTTTCCCTGTGTTTACAGATAGTTTTAAGAGTAACTGAAATAAATGGCACTGCAAAGATGTGACAATAGAATAAGCAACTATCTTTTTTCAAGGTGTATGACACATAAAAAGCATGAAATAAATGTATTGCTGAATGCCTTAGGCTGGTTCTTTAAAGATGCAAAACCAGTAAAGTACATACACACACACACACACATACATATATATACATTACATATGTATACATATGCCAAGCTAAATGTATATATATATGTAGACATTTGTATCAAAGAAAGAACTTATAAGGTTGCAGAGATTGGAATATCCCAAGTTCATGGAAGTTTTCCCTAATTTATATAGCAGGATAGGTGGCTGAACTCAAGATTAGCACATCAGAGAGCAGAGTTGTTGCTCACATATTTCAAAGCCTGATGTATCCACAGGTAAGACTGCAAACAGCTACTAGCCATAAACCACAAGTCAGACTAACAGGAGCCTGATCAAGCAAAAAACGAGCCTTGGCAGAATATCTACTTATATTAGATGTAAGGAATGTCTACTTATATTAGATGTAAGCCTAAGGAAACTACCTTTCAACTGATTGGCTACTCACAACAGATCCTATCATGGGAGTGATCACAAAGTCACATGACTGTCAAACCACTGTCAGTCATGGCCACATGAAGTTGACATACAATCTTAACCATCAAGTGTACTTCTCTTTATATATGTAACCATCCTATAAAACACAGATGCAGTAATAGACACATAAAAAATTATATAAAACATACAGAAGGTGAATATTTCAAAAACTGTACATTATTATTGTAGATACTATTGTGTGATAAAGACTCAATCTTTTCAAAAGCAAGTCAAACTATGATAAAAATTGAATTTATTCTCATTAAAATATATTTTAATGGTAAAAATGTCATCAAGCAAAAAAAATGAAACCCACAGCCATAACCCAGTTCTGACTATTTATGACGCTATAGAACAGAGTAGAACTGACTTATAGAACTTCCAAGGAGCTGCCGGTGGATTTGAACTGCTGATTTTTAGGTTAGCAGCCATAGTACTTAACCACTACATCACCAGAGTTACCAGAGATGCCACAGTCATGGGCTTTTCAGCAAAGTAATAATTCCTGCCTCAGTTAAATTCCTAAATCTCAATTACTTATTAACACAATGCTTTATTTATGTCACATTACAGCCGAATACGCATCTAAGAGTTTTTGTGTGTATCCACAGACAGACATATATCCTCATAGAGCTATTCAGTGATGAAATACTGTCATCAAGAGCATTGGAATTTGTCATGTATCATCTTTAAGAGTTATGGGAGTGGGGAAAAATATGAAATACTCTGTGTAAGGTACTTATGGGACAGTAATAGAAGCAGTGTATATGATTTCTCAGCCAATTGCACTGGCCACAACTGAGTGCATACCTCAAGCTAAGTCCCAAAGCACAGAGGATGCATATTATAATTCTATTCAGGAGAAAAGGAAAATTGAGTTTGATGATCACACAACAATTTGTTTACTAAATACGTATTTTACTGCCACTCCTTTACTGAGAATGTATGTAGCTTTTTAATGGTGACATTTGACAATTGTATCTATTTTCTTCATCTGATTAATTAAAATACCTTGATCCTTGGGTGACTCGTGGACCTCACCTCAATATATCAATATGGGTCTTTGTGATCTGGAAATTTTAGAACTCAAGAAAGAGAAAGTTTAATAGTGATCATCACCCCTAAACAATCAATATGTAGTATGGCCACTTTTAGAAGTCTCACAATTTTGGCTTTTATTCTGTATATAAATGCATTTTGGAGCCTTGGTCATGCAGTGGCTAACAGATAGCTGTTACCCAAAAGGTCAGCTGATCAAATCCACTAGCATCTACTAGGAAACTGTATAGGGATAGTTCCGCTCTGTCCTATATGGCCACTGGAAATCCTGATGGTGTAGTAGTTAAGTGCTATAGCCGAAAACCAAAGGACCTGTCAATTAAATCTACTGGGTGCTCCTTCGAAACTCTATGGGACAGCTCTACTCGGTCTTTGTTGAATAGACTTGACAGTAATGGATCAGATTATAGAGTTTTGTAGGGTCGGTGTGATCGAGAATGGACTCCACAACAATGGATCTGGATTGGCTTTTATATTATGTATCTTCTCTCACTTCTCAATGCTTAGTAGAATGTGTTTCATTTTTTTGTCCCTCCCTTAAGACTTTACGTCAGGGTGCTGAGGATTTCTCTCTGGGGTAAGTAATAACTTCTGTTTGTTTTCTGGGATTCTGGTGTGAGTCTCATCTTGCTGCTTTATTTGAAGTGTTTTATTTTTCAAATGTTTCTTACTACTATAGCAAAGTAATTAATTTTTTTTGCTTTAACAGTGTTGTTGTCGTTAGATGACCTGAGATCATTGCCAACTCTGAGGGACTGGATCAAGAACAGAACGAAACACTGCCCAGTCCTGAGCCCTCCTCATGACCATTGTTATGCTTGTTGGATTCACTGTGTCGATCTGTCTCCTTGTTAGTCTTTCTCTTTTTCACTGATACTCTGCTGTGAGTAATGTCCTTCTCCAGAGATCGATCCCTTTGGAACATATGTCCAAAATATGTGAGGTGAAGTCTTGCTATCCTTGCTTCCAAGGAGCATTCTAGCTGCACTTCTTCCAACACAGAACTGTTTGCTCTTTTGGCAGTCCATGGTAGAAATGTTTTTTTGCCAACACCATAATTCAAAGGCATCAATTTTCCTTTGGTCTTCCTTATTCGTTGTCCAGTTTTCATAGGCATATAAGGCCATAAAAAAAAAATCATGGCTTAAGTTAGGTGTGCTCTAGTCTTCAAGGTGATTTATATGCCTTTTAGTATTTTCAAGAGACTCTTTGCAGCAGATTTACCCAATTCAGTGCGTTCTAAGATGTTTGACTGCTGTTTGACTGTTGACTGTAGATCCAAGTAAAATGAAATTCCTGATAAACTTCAATCTTTTCTCTGGATTTTTGTTTTCTTTATGTTGAAGGGAAACCCTGATGGCATAGTGGGTTAAGTGCTATGTCTAACTAACCAAAATGTCAGCAGTTCGAATCTGCCAGGCACTCCTTGAAAACTCTATGTGGAGTTCTACTCTGATCTCTAACGGTCACTATAAGTTGGAATCGACTTAATGGCACTGGGTTTTTTGGGATTATGTTGAAGTGTAATCCACATTGGGCATGGCAGTCTTTGGCCTTCATCATGAAGTGCTTCAAGTCTTCTTCGCTTTCAGCAAGTAAGACTGTATTAGCTGCATAAAACTGATTATTCATGACAATTCCTCCAATCTTGTTGCCCCATTCTTTTTCATGCCCAGCTATTCAACTATTCACTCAGCATACAGATTAGATAAGCATCGTGAAAGGATACATCCCTGAGGCATACCTCTCCTAACATTGAACCGTACATTATCCCCTGGTTCTGTTGAAACTGCCTGTTTGTGTATGTATAGGTTCCTCATCAGCACAGTATAAGCATTCTGGAATTGCCTTTCTTTGTACTGTATCCATAATTTATGTTAATGCACACAGTCAAATGTTTTCCATAGTCATCAAAACACAGGTAAACATCTTTCTGGTATTCTCTGATTTCAGCCAGGATCCATCTGACATCAGCAATGACAATCCCTTATTCCACATTTTCTCCTGAATGGCAGTTGAAATTCTGGCAGCTCCCTGTTGTACTGCTGCAAACACTATTGTGTGATATTCAGAAAATTTTTTCTTATATGTGATATAAATGATATTGCTTGATAACTCTTCCATATTTGATTGGATTATGTGTTGCTGGAACAGACATACAAATATGGTCCTCTTCCTGTTGGTTGGTAAGGTAGCGGTCTTCTAAATTTCTTGACAGATGGGTGATTACACAGATGAGTGCTGCATCCATTTTTATGCTTATTTATTTGTATTGTTTTGCAAAAGTTTACAGCTCAAGTTAATTCTCTGTGCAAAACTTTATGCATATATATGTATATATGTGACATATGTATATATGTCACAATCCCCAGATTGTGACAACACACTCCCCCTTGCCCCTGCCTTTTTTCTGTCCATTCAGTCTGTTCCTGTCCCCTGCTGTCTTCTGATCCTGACTCACGTAGGAGCCACCCATTTAGTCTTGTGTAACTCCTTGAACTAAGAAGTACACTCTATGAATATTATTCTATGTTTTATACTCCAGTCTGATCTTTATACACAAGACTGGACTTGAGGAATGATTTCAGTTACAAGCTAACAGACAGCCTGAGGCCATGGCTTCAGGGGTTCCTCTGGTCTCCATTAGATCATGAAACCTGATCTTTTTACACAAATTGGAGTTCTCTTCCATACTTTTCTCCTGTCCCATCAAGATCTCTGTTGTGTTCTCTGTCAGGGAGGTTATCAGTGGTAGTACCATCTAGTTCCTCTGGCCTCAGGCTCGTGGAGTTTCTGGTTTTTGTGGCCCTATTTTCTCTTTGGCTAATATTTTCCCGTGTCTTTGGTGTTCTTCATTTTCTTTTGCTTCAAGTGGGTTGGAGCAATTGGTGCATCTTATTTGGTTGTTCACAGACTTTCAAGACTCCAAAAGCTACTCACCAAAGTGAGATGCAGAATATTTTAATAAATTTAATTATGCTAGTTGACCTAGGTATCCCTTGAACTGTGGTCCCCAGTCCCCAGTCTCAGTTACTCTGTCCCTCAAAGGATTTGGTTCTGTTCAGGAAAATTCTTAGCTTTGATTTAGTCCAGTTGTGCTGATGTCCTCTGTACTGTGTGTGGTCACTAAATTCCCCAAGACAATTCTTATGTATTATTTAGAAAATTCCCTTTTTGTTCCCTACCCACCTACATAACCATTAAATAATGTTTTCTACTGCATTTAAGCCATTTTTAAAATTCTTATAGTAGTGATTTCAAACAGCATGTGTTCTTTTGCACAAAACTAATTTCGTTCATCACAATACCTCCCAGATTTATCCATGTTGTGTGATGTTTCTTGAATTCATCTTGGTTCTTTATTTTATTTCACTGTTTCTATGTACCAAATTTTTTATTTAGTCATCGTTTGATGGTACCCTAGATTGTTTCCATCTTTTTGCTACTGTGAGCAGTGCTACAATAAGTGGGATGTGCATATATTTATTTGTGTGACAGCTCTTATTTTTCTAAGATATATTCTATGAAGTAAGATTGTTGAATCTTACTTGTGGAACCTATCTTTCTAGCTTTTCAAGGAAGTGCCAAAATAATTTATGCAGTAATTGTGCCATTTTGCATTTCCACCAGCACTGCGTAAGTGTAACAGTCTTTCCACAGTCTCTCCAAAATTTAATATTTGTGTTTTTTCTGTGAGACAGTATCTAATCGTAGTTTTGATTTGTACTTTTCTTGTGGCTAATGATTTTGGGTATTTCTTCACCTGTCTGTTAGCAGCCTGAATGTCTTCCTTGATGAAGAGTCTGTTCATATCTTTTCCCCATTATTTTTATTGGGTTATTTGTCTGTTTGTTTTTGAAGTGTTACAGTGTCTTAAAGATTTTAGAGATTAGGCCTTTATCAGATACGTCACAGTCAAATTTTCCCCCAGCCTGTAGGTGCTATTTTCACTCTTTTGGTAAAATCTTTGGATGAACATGCATGCTTGATTTTAAGAGACCCAGCTATTTAGTTTCTCTTCTGGTGGTGATGTATTTTAAGTTGTCTTAGTCACCTAGTGCTGCTGTAACAGAAATACCTACATAGAAATCTTATTCCCCAGATCTTTGTTTTAAGGTTTGGATCATGATTGTGTTTGCTTCACCTGTTATCTCAGCTGTAGGCAATTACATTTTTTAAACATTGCAATGCATTTTTGTTGTTGTTGTTGTTGTTGACTGCCCTGAGTTTAGAATTTTTTCTACATAGAAAGTTCTGAGTAAGATTAACTATGACAATACCCTGTGTGGAGGATTTTCCAGGGAGCTGGCTGCTAGACAAATCAAAGAGTGACAATGCCTTAGGGATGAACCTTTCTGAGGATTCCCCAACCTCCTCTCCCTTTTCTCATTGCTGAGCTGCTGATACCACAAAGAGAAATTTTATTATGTCAGAGTCCAGTAGGCTTAAGTCCAAGTTCAGGGTATCGGCTTCAGAGGAAGTCTCTCTGTTGGCTCTGGAACAAGATCCTTGTCATATATCTTTCCGTGGACTGGGAGCTTCTGAGGTGCAGGGATCCCAGGTCCAAAAGATGTGTACTGCTCCCAGCACTACTTCTTTCCTGAGGATATGAGGTCTCCATCTCTCTCCTTTCTTCCCTTTCCTTTACATTCTAAGAGATTGCCTCAAGGCACAATATAGTCGTACACCTTGAGTTCTGCCTTACCAAAAGAACCGCAGCCCATCGTCCTGTATTAATATTCTAAAATCAGGAGTAACAGCATATAGGAACATCACACAATACCATGAATCAAGATCTAGCCAAACTGCTACATACGTTTTTGAGGGGTATCTTAGGTCATCAGTCTATGATAGTAACATTAATACTCCTTTAAATGTGTGAAATATTCCTGGTGAGGCTTTCTGGGTTCTAGACTTTTTTTGTGGAAATAGTTTTAATTATTATTTTATTCTTACTTGTTATAGACTTGTTCATATTATTTATTTATTTTTGAGTCTGCTGTGTTAATTGTTGAATTTGTTGACATGAAGTTTTTTGAATATTACTTTATAATTCTTCAAATTTTCATGGGTCATCAATAATACCCCCTTCTTATTTTTTTAGTGATTTTCATCTTTTTTTATTATTTGTTATGCTAGCAAAAGGTATGTCTGTTTTCTTGATATTTATAAAGAACTGACCTTTGGTTTCATTGAGCTTATCTATCAGTTTTCTATTTTATTAATTTATGTTTTAATCTTTACTATTTTATTCTTTCTGCATGCCTCTGCTTTGACTTTTTTTAAGGTGAAAAACCTAGATGGAGGCAAATAGCTGATTTGAATTTTGATTTGATTTTTTTCTTATTTTCTGTACAATCGCTTACAGAAGCTACTGAATTTTACGTTTATTTAGATTAATGGCAAACTAGTATCTTGCAAGAAAACTCCTTAAATGCCTCAAACTGGTAAGTATCCTACTCTTTCTGAGCAGCTCTCTTTACATATTATGGATATACCCTAATTTCTCAGATGCTTTACCACACCTTGCTAGCCTTCACTTCCTTCTTCTGCAATGTCTTGAATGCAGCCAGTGGTGATTCATTAGGCTTCCCAGGTCTTTCAAGGGCATCTTTTTTGCATACCTATGCAGCATCCTAGGATATATGTGAAAGATTTTTGAAATCTTACATAGAAATCTTATTCCCCAGATCTTTGTTTTAAGGTTTGGATCATAATTGTGTTTGCTTCAACTGTTATCTCAGCTGTAGACAATTACATTTTTTAAACATTGCAATGCATTTTTGTTGTTGTTGTTGTTGTTGAATGCCCTGAGTTTAGAATTTTTCTACATAGAAAGCTCTGAGTAAGATTAACTATGACAATACCCTGTGTGGAGGATTTTTCAGGGAGCTGGCTGCTAGACAAATCAAAGAGTGACAATGCCTTAGGGATGAACCTTTCTGAGGATTCCCCAACCTCCTCTGCCTTTTCTCATTGCTGAGCTGCTGACAGTTCTCGTGGATACTGTGGTGGGAGATGGCTAGCTTTCAAGGCTACCACAAAACTGAGGAAAAGTAGTAGGCCAAATTAAAATGTCATACTTTTGCATTCTTACTGAAGTAGAGTTTTCTGTTTGTTTGTTTTTTGAATAAATGCTCCCTGGCTTATTTTAAGCTTGTGGTTAGATTTCAGATTTCTAAAAATAAAGGTACATTTTGGTAGTTTTGCCAGTGTTTTCATTGATTCTATGGAAGAACATGTATATGAAAGTCCTTACTCACCAAACCAGAAATATTACCTAAATCCTCCCTATTCCATTGGCTTTTTCATTCAGTAGTTGTGTTGAGGACTTCTTATCAACATGGCACTTTACAGGAAGAGCCATGCCATTCCTCCACAACAAAAAACTGGAAAAACTAAATAAAACAGAGACAAACATCAATCCTGGAACCCACAGTATCAAATGAAGAGAGACTGAACTGAGCCAAACACTGAAGGGAATAAGAAACTGAAAGAGAACAGAGTGAGAAAGTGTATGAGTAGAAGCACCCCATCAGCCAAGTCAACATGGATTTGCCATCTTGTACTCCATCAGAGATGGGAAGACAGGAGCTCAGAAAAGCAGCTTTATAGAAATTCTAGTAGGAGACAGAACATCTGTAAGCATCTGTAATCAGTAAGAAACTCTTTCCCACTTCCATTTTCTCCTTACTGCTCTATCTCTGATGCCTCTTGGCTCTTAGCCTCTTAGCTGAAGTGGTTCTGCTGGCCATTTGGATTCTTCCTGGCCACAGCAGTGATTGGCAGAAAGAAAGTACATGGAAGCAGCTTCAAGGAGCTCCTGGAAAGACACAGATCACCTGGTAATTGGTAATTTAAGCTATTCTAACCCTCAACCCTTCCTGTCTGGGCCTTCTCTGCTTCCTGCCAACCACAGTCTCTTGGCTGGGTGGAAACTCCTCTGGCCCTGGACCACTTGGATTCACCCTACCCACGCTAGCTGGTGCTGTTTTCTATTTCTTTTGGTTTCTTCATGCCTCCCACCACCTCCTCCTTTTTTGTCAAACACTTGGCTCCATGTGCTATCTTTGTTCTTGAAAGGCAGTCAACCAGCACTGAACTAGGGAATCACTCCTCTGGCCTGTTACACATACTGGTGGGATCCTTGGGACTTTTATGTTATTTTTATTTTTTGCCTATTTTGGTTTTGCTTTGCTTTGTTTAATCTATTTGTCTTCTTTTTCTTTTTCATGTGTTGGGAGCCCCTTTTAGCAGAGTTGTTCTCCATGGCTTACCGCCCATTTCCTCAGTCTGAGTAGCAGTGTTGGTAAGATCCCTGGGGGCATTTCCTTTTTCTTTCTTTCTTTTTTTTTTTTTTTGGCTCCTTTCTGCCTTTTTGTTTAATTTCTTAGTTCTCTTCTATATACACCTACTTTTTTTTCCTTACTCTTTACCTGTTACATGAATATTCCTTCTAGCCAGGCTATACTGTACAAACTAGAAGACACATCCCTAGTTTTTGAAGCTACACCAGTGGGATACCTGAGGACCTTTCTTTTCTCTTCCAAGCTTTTTACCTAATCACTTTGTTTTTCTTTTTTAATTTTCCCTTTGTGTCTCCTTTTGTTTTTCTCAATTTCTTAGCTTCTCTTCTCTCTCCTCTAACAGCAAGCTCACTTAGCACTCTTTTTGTTTATTTGGTTTTGGCTCCTGTTTCTCTCTCCTTTCTTCCACAGCTGTCTTAGCTCACACACCAAAGCCTTCTCCCTTCTTCCTCCCTACTAGCACCATTCACTGAACACTACACTTCTCAGCAGCACAGGCACACACAGCCAACTGGAACCTGCCTAACACTGATCCCTGGATCACCCTGTTGGTCTTAGTAAATGCCACACACACAAAAAAGAACATTTCAGCCCCTGTCCTTCAGCTGGGCTTGCCCTGTTGCATCATAACTGAGTGACTGATCTGCCCATTGGACAAGAAGGTGAGAAGTATTGTAACCCCAGAAGAGAAAACAACAATGAATGCACAGCCTGCCTATACTGACATAACAATACAAACAAAAAATGTTATGAAGTAAACAGATCTACAAGCAATAAGTGAAGAAAATAACTACTGAATGCTTCAAAGAAAGCATACTATATAAAAACTCACATTAAAAAACATGACAGGATGGTTCCAATAGATATCCAAAATATATCTCCTGATGACCTTCCAGTAGTAGAAAAGGCACTAGAGCTATCTGACAGATAATTCAACTCTCTATTATTCAGAGATATACAAGAGTTGAAACAAAAAGCAGACAAAAATGAAGAAACAATAGACAAATTAATGGAAAAGTCATAGAAATTCATGGAGAAAGCAGACAAATACATGGAAAAGGCAGACAAGTTCCTGGAAGAATTCAGGAAATTAATACAGGAACAAAAAAATTAAAATAAATTCACAGCTAGAAAACATGCAAAAACAACAATTAGAAATCCAAGGGATTAAAACAAAAAACAGACAGTGTCATATGAGAGTTGTAGTTTTGAAGTGAGGGAAGACAGGATTAGCAAAATTGAAGACAAACACTTGGCTACAACTCTTTTGGAAGAAAAATCAGATAAAAAGAATGAAGAAAAATAATCATTTAGGGAAGCAGCCTTTAAATGCTCCAGAAAATTCCCAAACTAAAGATTCAAAAAGTTTCCCAAATGAAGAAGACTTCCTGAACTTCTTGGAGGTTGAGTGCAAAATAATTATATATAGAACCTTCCTAGAGATTAAAGAAAATGCAGCAGAACAAAATGAAAAATTAAATAAGCTATTTGAATTGATGGAGCATCAGTGATCTGAAACACATCAGAGCAATAACAAAATTACAGAATTAGATAATTCAATCCAAAGCCAAAAGAGCAGGATTGAGCAAATAAAAGTTAGACTTAGTGATCTTGAAGACAGAGCAACTGACACCAGCATTTATGAGGAAAAATCAGAGAAAAGAAATAAGAAAAAAAATGAAAAATCATTAAGAAACATGTGGGACTCCATTAAGAGGAACAATTCACGTTTAATTGGAGTTCCTGAACAAGGGGAGATAGATGACAATATAGAGAGTATTGCTGTAGAGATGCTGACAGAAAACTTTCCTGACATTATGAACAAAGAGAACACAACTATCCAAGATGTGTATCAAACACTAAAAAAGCTAGACCCCAAACGAAAGACACCAAGACATATTATGATCAAGCTTACTAAAATGAAACATAAGCACATGTTTTTGAAGGCAGCAAGGCTCAAAGAAAAGGTAACACTCCAAGGGAAACCCTGTAGGCTTTTGTCCAACTTCTCTGAAGAAACTGTTGGCTAGAAGACATTGAGATGACACATTCAAATTCCTGAAGGAGAAAAACTTCCGACCAAGAATTATATATCCTGCAAAATTTTCTATCAAACATAATGGTGAAATTAAGATATTTGCAGATAAAGAGAAGCTTACAGACTCGGTAAAAACTAAACCCAAACTACATGAAAGACCAAAAAAAGCTCTTTGCTTAGAAAAACAAAATCATTAAATGTGTATTTAAGGTGACAGTGCAGGACACACCATCCAGAATTCTATTCAGTTAGGAAAGTCACAAAACTTAATCAAAGCTACAATATTAAAATAAGGGAATGAGTGATCATGTCATGAAAACTGTGACACCATCACACTAAAAAGAGATATACTACTGGTTATAATCCTTTCAGATGTAGAGGAAGTTAAAGTAGTTAACAGTAGTTAAAATTGGGTTTAATCTTAGAATGTTAAGGGGGATAATAGGTGTAGTTGTACAGCAAATTAACAATGCAATGTAGCAAAACAAGAAACACAATACACAAGTCTCAACAAACACAAAGCCAACACTGAAAAGTCAACCCATAAAGAAGAATGACATGGAATAGAATATTAAAGAGTAATACAGAGAACACCAACACACACAAAAATACATCAAAATTATAGCACTAAACACATACCTATCAATAACTACACTGAATGTAAATGGACTGAACACTCCAGTAAAGAGACACGGGAGTGACATCCTGATCAAAAAACACAACTTGCCCATATGTAACTTACAAGAATCACACCTTAGACTCAAAGATATGAGCAAACTGATAATTAAAGGATGGAGTAATATATATCAAGATAACAATATATAAAGAAGAGGAGGTGTGGCAATACTAATCTCAGATAAAATAGATTTTAATGTAGAATCCACTATTGTGGACAAGGATGGTCACTATTCATTACTGAAAGGTTCAATACTCAAGTAGGACCTAAAAATGTGAAATATTTATGCACCCAATACTAGAGCATCTAAATACATTGAACAAACACTGACAACACTGAAAATGAGATAGATCATTCCACAATAATAGTTGTAGACTTCAACACGCCCCTTTCAGTAATGGATAGACCATACAGAGAAAAGCTCAGTAAAGATACAGATCTCATTGCAACAATTAAGCAATTTGACCTTATTGACAGACACAGATCTTTTCATCCATCAAAGGTAAGTACATCTTCTTCTCCAATGCACATGGAATATTCTCCAGAACAGTACAAATGTTAGATCATAAAGCAATTCTCTATAAATGCCAAAACATTGACTCACTGTAAAGTATCTTCTCATACCATAGAGGCATAAAAGTTGAAATTAACAGCAGAAAAACTGTAGGTAGAAATTCAAACTCATGGAAACTGAACAACACTTTGCCCTAAAAACCTTGGGCTATAGAAGAAATCAAGGACAAAATAAAGAAATTTATGGAATCAAATGAGAAGGAAAACACATCATACCAGAATCTATGGGATACAGCAAAAGTGGTGCTCAGAGATCAGTTTATCTCTATAACTACACACATCTGGTAAGAAGAAAGGGCCCAAATTAAAGAATTAACCCTACAGCTTGAGGAAATGCTCAAAATCACTAGCCAGCCATTAGAGAAATATACATCAAAACCACAATGAGGTACCATATCACTCCTGGCATTACTGGCACAAATCACACACACACACACACACAAAAAAAAAAAAAAAAAAAACAGGAAATAAATGCTGGAGAGGCTGCAGTGAATCTGAACTCTTATGCACTGCTGGTGAGAATGCAAAATGATACAACCATTTTGGAAAACAGCATGATACTTAGAAAGCTAGAAATAGCAAAACCATATGATCTAGCAATCCCATTCATAGTAATACATCCTAGGGAAATAAAAGTTGTCACATCCATGTTCTTTGCAGCATTGTTCACAACAGCAAAAAGATGGGATCAACCTACGTGCCCATCAATAGATAAATAAATTGTGGTATATAAAAAAAATGGAGTATTATGCAAAATGATGAATCCATGAAGCATGCCATAACATGGAGGAAAACAGAAGGCTTTATGCTGATTGAAATAAGTCAATCACAGTCAGGCAAATATTGAATGAGACAACTACCATAAAAACTCATGTCAAGGTTCAAACACAAAAAGAAACAACCCTTAATGGTTGCAGGGGAGAGGAGGGGTAGGATGGAAAAACCCTCAACAGACAACAGGTAAGTGATAACTTTGGTGAAGGGTAGAACAGTACATAATACTGGGGAAGTCAGCACAACTTGTACAAGACGAGTTCAGAGCTATATCCAAACTCCACGAGGGACCAAATTGCTGGACTGAGAACTGTATGGACCATGGTCTTGGAGAACATAGAGCCCATTCTCATAACATAGTTTATAAAGGAATCTTTTACAGCCCACTTTGGTGATTACAGTCCAGGGTCTTGAAAGCCTAGAAGTAGCCATCGTGGATATTCCACTGGTCTTACTTTTTTGGAAACAACGAATGAAGAGAAGCAAAGATAACAAGAGAAAGACTGGTCCAAAGGACTGATGGACCACATCTAATGGCCTCCAGCTAGACAGCATCTAGCACAGGTAGGTGGCGCCTGGCTACCACCACTGACAGGTCTGACAGGGACCATACCAGAGGATACAAGATAGAAATGGAGCACGACATAAAACAAAATTCTAACTCAAAAGGGAAAACCAGACTTGCTGGCCTGGCAGAGACTGGAGAGACCCTGACATCACGATTCCCAGACACCCTTTCAACTCAGTAATGTAGTCATTCTCGAGTTTCACTCTTCAGCCAAAGATTGGGTAGAACTGTAAAACAAAAATAGACTGAAAAAGGGCGTGCCCGTGCTGGGACAAGGACTAGAAGGCAGGAGGGGACAGGAAAGTTGGTAATAGTGAACCCCAGTTTGACCTTTTGTGGAGTTGTTAGTCGATGTCATAAAACAGTATGTGTATTAACTGTGTAATGAGAAACCGGTTTGTTCTGTAAAACTTCATCCAAAGTACAACCTAAAAAAAAGAGTTTCACCTAATTAGAACCATTTCATTTGTCTAATACTAGTAGTTCTAGGCAATATTCCCAAATCTAGGACTCTGTTTAAATAGATATTCAAGTATAGCTAACAACAACAGATGCAATATGACACCAAAGACAAGGTTATGATATATGGCAACAGCCAAGGTTCCTTTTTTTTTTTTTTTAATACATGAATAAGTACTCTGACTTTTAGTTAATTAAAAAGTAGCTTATCTTGGGCCTGACTTAATCAAATATGTTCTTACGAGACTGGAAGTAGCAAGGGAAGCTCTCCTATTGACTCGGAGAAGCAAAGTGCCATAATGTAGAGAGGGCTAGGCAACAGAGACCAGCCAACTTCTAGGTTAAGCTGAGCGCCTAAGTCCTATACGTGCAAGGAGCTGAATTCTGCCAATAATGACTGGAGGAAGACATAAGTCTTAGACAGAAGCACAGTCCTGAAGGAAACCTTAAATATAGACTTGTGTTACTGAAAGCCCATCTAAGACTTACCCACGTTCCTCACCTACAGAAACTGAGATGAGAGTAAGTGGAGCTTGGTGGGGGGGAACTTTTAAACACAGCCTACACTAGCATTATCTCCTTAACATAACAAAGAAAAATCATTCCTAAATAAGAGTCTAATCACAGATACAGGGGCTATGATTTACAACATATGCGTATATTTTGGAGAGACACACATCAATCCATAATATTACGATTATAGCTGTGTGAAAACATACAGATGCCTATGGAAAAACTAGAAAAATTAGATAAAAATGAAAATAGTTGTGTTAGGGTGGTGGAATTAAACATGATTTCTGTTTTCCCTACAGTGTTACCTAAAAAGAGAAAATCGCTTTTGGTGTTACTATAAAGTATTTGAAATAAAATGACTACTCCTCAAAAAAGAAAAAAAAAAAGTTCTATTAAAAAGTCAAATAAAATTTTATTGTTTCTTCTCTGGAAGTAATAAATGTTTTACTCTCTGGATACTCTTCAAATTTATACTTTGTAAGAAAAGAAACAGAAACCAAACCAGTTAATTGTTTGCCGTTATTTTATTTTTACTTATGTTCAGCTCTCTTTGCTTTGACAGACCTCTTTCTTTAAAAATGTGATTACTAAATATTTTGCTTCTTGTGTAGTTGTTGCAGCAAAATGTTGAACTACTGTATGATGTTTGTCACTGGGAATAATTACATAAAAAGTACTACCCTCAAAATATATATATTTTTTATTATGACTGAGTGAAAGTGTACATTCCCATATAAATTTACATGCCCACCTATATTCAGCTTCCACTGCTCTCCCTGTCCAGTGACAGCACACTATTCCTCTCTGCTCCATACATGTCTCATCCTCCCAACAGTCTCCTTTCCCCTCCTCTCTACCCACTCTCCTTCCTCCAGCCAGAGGTCAGCAGGATGATATTCTATAGATGCATGGAACCATAAAGTGCATCCATATATGATCACTCTGCATCGCCAAGTCCAATCCATTCGTGTCTGAAGAGTGGAACTTCATTATGATTTCTGGGCAAGGGCAGCAACAGGGCCAGGTGCTATGCTCCCAGGGGAACCCCGAAACTGCTGGACCATCAGTTGCAGTCTTTTAGTGGAGATCTCAGGGTGCACCCCTTTTTATTCTTGTGTTGCCAGTGATACCCCACTTAGCGAGCTCCATCGCGGCTATCACTGGTGGTGGCCGGGCACCATCCGGTTCTTCCTGTCTCAAGTTGATGCAGGCACCCACTCACGTGGGTCTCTCTATCTTCTGGGTTGTCTTTACCCCATGTCATTTTGGTCCTCAGTGAGCATCCGTTCCTGCTGAGTTGGGACCACTTGCTGTGTCCTTGGATGGCAGCTTGACAGCTTTTAAGACCCCAGACCCAGATGCTCAACAACAGAGGAATGGATAGGTAAACTATGGTATATATATACTCAGTGGAGCCCTATGCACTGATAAAGAATAATGATGATTCCAGGAATCATCTCATAACCTGGTTTCAACTGGAAGACATTATGTTGAGTGAAAGTAGTCAGTGACAAAAGGACAAATATTATATGAGACCTCTACGAGAAAATCTCAAAAACAGACCTGTGTATAGAAGAAAAGACTCTTTGACAGCTGCAAGGAAGAGGAGGGAGGGAGAGGGGGAGAGCGTTTAGATTAGATAGTTGCTAGAAATCCGGTTGGGTGAAAACGGTGATAGCACACATTAGAAACAAGAACAGTATTAAGTGGACTTCAGCATAACTTGAATACTCCTTCCATCTTAACCCAATATTGCAAGGACAGAGTAGCTGGGGCAGGGGGCGGGGGACCATGCTCTTAGGTGAAATCGAGGCCAACTGCACAACTAGCATTTTGCTAAGAGGGCTCTCAAAATAATTCTTGAAAATTAAAATGGTAAAAGTGTATTTACTTCTCTTTTAACACAAGCATTGCCTTTTTATTCAAATTTTTCTCACCTTACAAGTCCAGATTGAAAGCCATTTCCATGAAGACATTTAGAAAATGATACCTTAAAGGAACAGTTGGCAAACTACAGCTCACCTGTTTCTGTAAAAAATATTTATTGGAAATAGTCACACCAATTTATTTCGTTTAGTCCATGGTCACTTTCCTGCTCCAATTAAGTAACTGAAAAAAAGCATATGCTTGGCTTGGGAATTTTGTTGCTCTTCACTGTTTCTTTGTACACTCAAAATCTTAGTGATATCTCTAGCATTAGACAGTATTTTTGACTGCCACACATATTGCGTTCACAAAGACTATGTATTTTTAAGATTATATTTTTAAAGATGAAAAATGTGAAATCACATTAGAGATGAGCCTTAACAGATGAAAATTTCTAATCAATTTTGATGATAAGAGACATGAATCTGAATTCAAATTAAGTAAAACGTCGCCTCTCTCTTCTCCCAGAAAAGCTTCCACGCTCCTTGTTGTTGTTTGCTGCTGTTGAGTCGGTTCTGACTCCCAGTGACCGTCTGTACAAGAGAAGGAAAAGCTGCCTAGTCCTGCACCATCCTCACGATCACTGCTATGCTTGAAACCATTGTTACAGTCACTGTATCAACTCATCTCACTGTGTCACCTGTATGTCACAAGTTGTTAATGACTCTTCCTCTAATCTAGATGACAAATTATTTGTTATGTAGTCCAGTTTGTGAGATTACTTCCTCAATACATAGATTAAAGTATGGTAAGAGGATACAACCCTAATTTGAAACCGGATAGTTCTATTCAGTTTGTTCTATTTCAAGGACTGCCTCTTGATCTAATACTCCTGACAATTAAGTTCAGGGACTCATCCTAGAAAAAGTGCTACATGTCTCATTGCTCAATATCACTGTGGTCACCTTCAAAATACTTCCCTTGAGAAGCTATACACTGATGCCAGCACCTAGTCTGCCCTCCAAAACAATTTTGAAACTCTTTCTCTGGAATAACCATCAGAGCTTTTGTATTACCCTTAATGTCCTGAATGTCTTCAAAATCTCCTCCTTTCAATATTTCCATTTTCTCTGAGTAAAGAAAAAAGTCTTGGGGGACAGATCAGACATGTAGAGAGGGTATTCCAATATTGTTATTTGTTTACTGGCTAAAAATTCCCTCATGGACAACTATACAATTAACTTCATGAACTTGCCACTGTGCCACCGTGCACAATGGCCATTCCAGAAAGAGCTCCAAAATTGCTTTGAAGGGAGGACTTGGCACTGGAATCAGTGCATAGATTCCCAAGGAGAGTACTTTGAGGGTGACCGTAGTGATTTTCAGCAATGACGTATGTAGCACTTACAATAGTTAAGTTAGTGGGCTTGGAACACATATGTACACATTCTTCATGAGCACAATTAGGTGATCTGGAATTCACTTTCTTCATAATATTATCTATCATTCACTATAATTAACAAACCTGAATGCCTTTGCAAAAGTCAATGAAACGCAGGTAAACATCTTTCTGATATTTTGTGATTTCTGCCAAAATCTGTCCAATCTGTTCCATTGCTTCTTCTCAAAGTTGAGATCAATTTGATTCATATGTATTCCCTCTGGTGAGGTCCACATGCATGTTGATGAATACAAGTTTTTCAGTGAAAAAGTTGTTTACCTTGTAATATTCTATTATGTGGTTTCTGTCATCATTTCTATCAAGGTCATCATACTTTTCATTAAAAAAAAAAAAAAAAAAACCAAATCCAGGGATGTCTACTCAATTCCAACTCATAGCAAACCTATAGGACAGAGTAGAACTGCTCCATGAAGTTTCTAGTGAGCACCAGGCAGATTCAAACTGCCAGTCTTCTGGTTAGCAGACATAGCACTTAACCACATGCCCGTGGGGTTTCCTGCTTTTTGTTAGTAGACCCCAAATTCAAAAATAAGTACTCAGTTGTTATGATGATGATGATGTTTTAAATTTTGACAGTATAAAGTTTGTAAACAATTATATTTTTCTCATGATATTAAGTACTGTCTTAGGCTGAATTTTCTAAGGAATGAGAACCAGTAAAGTGTATAAGTAAGTATAGGGAGAGGTATATAGTCAAGAATTGACTCAGGCAATTGCAGAGGCTTGAACTTCAATCAGGCCGAAGGCTTCTCGTGATTCATGTAGCCACAGAGGCAAAGAAATCTAAGATGACCAAGTTAGACAGTGGGGCTCTGACTTAAAGGCTGTGAAGACTGATGAGTCCAAAGATCAGCAGGTAAGCTTCTAGCTCGAGTTCCAAAGTGGTCCTGAATCAAGCCACGGTATTCTCAGTCGCATGTGATAGCTGGACAGTGAACAAAGAAGACAGAAGGAGAATTAATGCATTTGAACTGTGGTGTTGGAGAATGTTGAATGCACCCTGGACTGCCAAAAAACAAACAGACCAGTTCTGGAAGCAGTACAACCAGAGTGCTCCTTGGAAGCAGAGATGGCAAGACTGTGCCTTACATACTTTGGACATGTTGTCAGGAAGAATCTTTCCCTGGAGAAGGACATCATGCTTGAAGGGTCAGTGAAAAAGAGGCGGACCCTTGAAAAGATGGATTGACACAGTGGCTGCAACAAAGACTGTGGACATAACGCAAGACAGGGCTGCGTTTTGTTCTATTGTGCATGGGGTGTCTATGAATAGGAACCAACTGGACTGCACCTAGCAGTAACAGGTTCCAAGAATAAGAGGTCACAGGAGCAGGGACCAGCTACAGGATCTAATGTGAGCAAAAGGCCTTGAGCTACACCGAAAAGTCCACTTACATTTGATGCAGGCCACACCCAAAAAGAAACTAACTCCCTTTCAATTGATTGTCTGCTCACAAGAGGTTTCATTATGGAGGTGATTACATTGTATCAAATCTCATAATGAAAATAATTACACAATCACACGACTGCTAAACTACATCATAACCACCAAACAGCTGAGGATGATCACCCAGCCAAGACGATACTCAGCGATCACAAGTAACCAAAAAACCAGACTGATTACAGTAAGTCAATTCCAACTTATAATTTTATCAAATATGTTTTGACATGTTGTAACCAATTTTGCTTACTGTTTGAATTTGTGTTTTACTTTTTTATGAATAACAATAAATTCACCAAGGAGATAAATTCAGTGTAAGAAAATTACTAACTGACATTGGTCAGGGAAGCAAAACATTAAAACAAGTACTGTTTGCCATTCACTCTGTATTAAATAAGTTATTTAACATTCTTCCTCTTCTCTCTTTATTCATGACTTATCCCCTCAGTAAATAGAGAATCTTAATGACATAATTTTCCAATCTAGATTATTCTTTATTTCCAAAATGCAAGAACATATATTAATAGAAATAATAAGTATATAAAGTCAATAGATTATTTTTAGGCATTGCTTGTATGCCTACAGAATTTGAATCAACCTTTACTTGCTAGGCATTTCTGAAATGTCTTCATTGCTCAGTGTTTAATGAGAGCAAATGAGAAAAAAAAATAGAGGGACAGCTGAACATTTCTAGTAGGTCTGAAAGATATTTACCTTAGGAAATTAACAAAAGGAAAGGATGAAAAAATCATAAGAAGAGATCAGAAGGCCATGGTGCTTTTATTAAGCAATTTTCCTCTTATCTCAATTTGCAAGCACCACTAAATCCACATTGTTAAAACCACTAGTAGAATAATGAAAGCGAATATGCATCTGTATACTAAATTTCTGGAAGTTAAATGGATTATCTGACTCTAAAATCATAAATATAAATTAAGAAAGTTAATACACAATAAAACGAATTACAGTTGAAATTTGAATTAATATAATGTTATATTTCTAGTCAGATACAAAATATTTATCTAACAGATCTAGTTGAATGAAAACATTTTAAATATTCTATTTGTTCTCTTTATTCCATTTCCTTGGATTTGTATTCCAAAAAAGCCAATATTTAAAAAAAGTAATTCTAATTTCATGTTTATCTTCCCTATCAACAGTAGGGGGAAACACTGTTGGCATAGTGGTTAAGTGCTACCAGTGGGAACCAGAAGACTGGCAGTTCAAATCCACCAGGTACTTCTTGGAAAGTCTATCGGACAGCTGTACTCTGTCTTATAGGGTTGCTATGAGCCAGAATCAACTCAACAGCAGTAGGTTTTAATTTTGGTATAAATACAAGGTAAAGTTTTGTAGCCAGCAATTTGTTTCTCCAAGTCAAACTTCGCTTTTAAACTTCTACAGAAAGTGAAGTTATATGAAGTACAACACCTAATGCAGTCACAAAATTTTAAATTGTGATGATGAGAAAATACAACTATCTGCAAACTCACAGTGTAACTTGGAGTTAGTTTTTCATTTCATAGTTTTGATTTTCTTTTATTTTTTCATTTTGATTAAGTGCAAGTTTACAATCTATGTCAATTTTCTGTATAAAACCCCCATACCAGCATCTCTGCAACTCTCTGCTCTCCTCACTCTGAAGACAGCACAGTCTTCTGTTTCACTCTTTAGCTCCAGTACCCACTCAGCCAGCACTGTCCACTCTTCTCAATCCTCTCCTCTCTCCTCTAAAAGGAAGCTAGTAAGACAGCTTCAAATATATAGGTATTAAACTGTAAAGCACACACACATGAATCCCTCTGTGTCCCCAAGCCCAGTCCATTCTTTTTCTGAAGTGTTGTCCTCCAGTACTGGTTTCAACTCTAGGCCAGCAGCAAGTCCAGGGAACATGTACTCAGGGGACACTCCAGGTTGTCAGAGCTTCACTTTTTGTCTTTTAATAGAGTTCTTGATTTGCTTATCTCTGTTTCTCATGCTACGTCAGAAACTCTACATTGTGTCCCTTATCAGGTCTGTCTTTGGTGGTGGCCAGGCACCATCTAGTTCTTCTGGCACTGTGATGATGTAATCTCCCAATCGTGTGGTTCCTTCTGTCTTTTGGGCTTATTCTCCCTCATTTCTTTGATGTGCTCACTTGCCATTTGTTCCAGGTGGGTTGGGAATAGTTGATGTTCCCCAGATGGCCACTTGCTGGCTTTTAAGACCCCAGATGCCACTCACCAATATGAAGTGCAGAAGACTCTTTTAGGAAAAGACTAGTTATGCCAGTGACCTCGATGTTACCCTAAAACACGGGCCCCAGACCTGTATCCCCACTACTCTAGCCTTAAAATGTTGTGAATTTAGAAAACCTTTTAGCTTATGATGTGGTTCAGTTATGTTCACCTGCCTTTTACTGTGTACTGTTGACCCCTTTACCTTAATGAATTTCTGTCAACTAACTAATCGGTGCATAATTCTCTCCATCTCTCCCCACCCTTGTAAGTATCACAGTATTTTCTTCTGTGTGTTAAGTCTTTCCTTAAGTCCTAAAACACTGGTTTTATACAATATTTGTCCTTTCACAGATGATTGATTTCATTCAGTATAACGTCTTCCAGTTGATTCCAAGTTATGAAATGCTTCCTAAAATCATCATTGTTCTTTATCATTGCATAGTTTTCCATTGTGTATATATATCCATTTGTCTGTTGATGGGTGCCTGGGTTGATTTGCTCTCTTTGCTACTGTGGAGAGTGCTGCAATAAACATTTGCTTGCATGTATCTGTTTATGTGACAGCCTTATTTCCGTAAGATATATTCCAAGCAGTGGGATTGTTGGATCATACAGTATTTCTATTTCTAGCTTTTTATGTAAGCCCAAATTGCTTTCCAAAGAAGTTTACCATTTTACATTCCCACCAACAGTGTAGAAGAGTTTCAATCTCTTCAGAGCTTCTTCAGCATTTGTTGTTTTGTGTTTTGTGTATTAGCACCAATCTTGTTGGCATAAGGAGGTATCTCCTTGTAGTTTTGTATTGGATTTCTCTAATGGCTAATGATTGCAAGCATTTCCTCATGTGCTTGTTGTCTGCCTGGATGTCTTCTTTGGGGAATTGTCTGTCCATGTCTTTTGTTCACTGTTTAATTGGGTTATTTATCTTTTTCTTGTTGGTATTTTGCAGTACCTTACAGATTATGGAGATCAACATTGGTCTGACGTGTAGTTGCCAAATATTTTTTCCTAGTCTGTAGGCGGTCTTTTTACTCTCTTGACAGGATGTTTGAATGACAAAAGGTTTAATTTTTAGTTGTTTCAATTTGTCTGTCTTCTCTTCTGCTGTCTGTAGCTTTAAGTTTTTTTTTTAAAGAGTAAAAACAAATTAAGCAGAAAATGAAAGCACAAACAGCTACATAGCTCTTATATGTTATTAAAAATGTTTCCTTCCTTTCAAAAAAAAAAAAGAATGAAACAGAAAATAGCAGCTAAGATAAGCAGTGGTATAAAACCAAATGTTTAGGGTTTATACCCAATATGTCAATTTATGCACATGTAATATTTTAAATGCTTGAAAGTATAATAATTCACAAAGTGTGTGGAAATGATGAGACAACTTTTTATTAAAATGTTTTTGAACTACAATGCTTTTACTTTTCATAGTGCAGCAATTTTCAAGAACTAAATGGTATTGAAATGCATGAGCATCATGATTACAATTAATAAAACTTCTTTCAGTTCAGTGTTTATTATATCCAAAGAAAACAATAAGAATATAGTTACTCTCTAACCTGATGTGTGTCAAAGCAGAACCGTGTTGCAGAAGGTTTTCCTAAATTGATTTTTTGGAAGTAGATGAGCAGATCTTTCTTTAAAGTACCTACAAGTGGACTCAGAATTCCAACTTTGGTTAATGGGTGAGCATTGTCACTTCTGCAGTCATATTTTAAAAAGCCATAGTTATGTAATTAATGGAAATCCCAGGAGTGTAGTGGTTAAGACCTGCTGTTGCTAACCAAAAGTCAGTAGTTTGAATCCACCTTGCATTTTTTTAAAACTTTATGGGGCAAGTCTCTCTGTCCTAAAGGGTTTCTAGGAGTCAGAGTTGACTCACCAGCAGTGGTTTGGTTTGGTAAGTCATTAATATTGCAGTGTTTACACATACACTAGATATTATTTTGATGCAGAATTTGTATTATAATTTTGAGAAAAGTTTTAACTATCTTCACATATTTAAATGTTATATCATATGATTTAAACATGAAAAATATGAAAGAAATTACTTCTAAACAAAGCAACTCTACAAAAGTTAAATGTTGTACTCAACAGTTCAGCACAATACATGGATTTCCCTACAGGTTTTATTTGATAGATTATAATAAAATTGTGAAAATATTCAGAGACAGAGTTAGAAGGAAACAACTATAATATCATATTTTTTCATTTTAACAAGGGAAATATAAAAGTTTCCAGTACTGTCAAAATCTATCTTTTATGATATATCATGAAGAAACTCCTATCATAAGAACTGAAAATGAACTCTCATGCAGAATTGTATTTTCAAAATTTTAAAACATAGTCCTTAGTTGTGTTATGAAAATTTGACTGAAGACATTATACAAAAGAAAATCATTTGAAACTAGAAACAAAAAATCCATTACAAAAGATAAGAAAAATAGAAAACAGTTTGTCAAGAAGCTTATACTTCCTGAAATATGAAACAAGTCTTAATTAAGATTTAACAATGATAAATTTAGATATATATTGACTCTCCTATAGTGTTACTAGGAGTTGAATTTGAGTCAATGGCACACAGTAACAGTAACAATGATGCTTCTATAACAAATTCCACAAATGAGTGGCTTTAACTAATAGAAATTTGCTTTCTCACAATTTAGGAGGCTACAAGTTTCTGAATTCAGGGCAGGGGATCTAAAGAAATGCCTTCAGTCTGTGTTAGCTCTGGTGGAAGTTTTTATCCCTCATTTTACCCTCTGTCCCTCCCTTCCTTGTTGAGATACATATGGCGTGGTGTCTATCTTCCCTGTTTCTGTTTGCCTTTGAGCTTGATCTGCTCTTCTAATGATACAGCCTCATCCACATAACAAAGAAATCTCTATTCTTAAATGAGATTACATTAAAAAGCATGCAGGTTAGGTTTTATAACATATTTTTTTGTGGAATACAATGTAATCTATAACAATAATGATCTACCTTAAAACCATTTATTCTAGTGGTAGCGTGAATATATTCTCTACATAGTGTTTCTGCCAACTGATTGTCCCAATGAATATGAGTAACAGAAAACTTAGAATCTCTCACAATATTTCATTCTACCTTTGAATAACAAAATTCTAGAAAGCTATTATGATCTGGGAAAAAATAGAGAATATAATTGGAATTTTGAGGGAGAATTAAGTTCATAATTTTTCTATCTAGAAAATTTAAAATCATATATAGTTTTAAAATCTTATCCAGTTTTCCTTATAAAGTGGATGAAAGGCATTATATATAGGATTAATACTCTATATTAGTGGTATTAATACATTTATTGATCTTACCTAACATTATTCTTCGCTGTGCTCAGTATGATAAAGCTGTAAATTTTTTCTTTACTATTTCACACCTCTAGAAATGAATGCAGTGTTGGTCTGTTTATCCTAAAATTAAATGTACTTATCCTTTAATGTCCATCATGGCATTCAATTATTACTTTCTTTTCCATACTATAATTGTATGTGGTATCTATTCTCAGTGCTATAAACAGTTGTTGACTGAATAAATTCAAACTTAGGTGATTTCAGTTGCTCCATTCATCCCACTCTTCCATCTTTTTAAAATTAATTTAGAAATCTTATCATCATACAAATTACTTTTCAATGATGTTTAAAATCATTTTATTTTGTTTATAAATCTAATTTGTTAATCCAAGAAAAACTGTAGTTTATATAAAATTTCAGTGAAATATTCCTTGACCCAAATAGAACCACTGCTAATAAATTTGTACATTTGAATTATAAGTGACATCACATGTGCTTTTGATATTTTTTGTATGCATTAGTTCTGCATTTTTTCTAACTGTAAACTATTAGGAAGAATATGCCAGTTTTTTTCTCTATACAGTGCTATTTAGTGAACAGTACACAGCATACTCAATCCTATATTATCTAAATATTTTCATATAATTTTATTATACAAAATCAAAGTCTTTATTTCTTAGTTTTCTTTTCAGATTTAGAGTAATCCAAGTAAATTACAACTTATGCTTCAGCCAACAATATTGCCTATAATATTCTTCTAAACCAAGACCTATGGCACACTCCTGTGTTTCTAAACTCTGTGTTATGAACAATTATAATCATCATTATAATGTTGAATATTACATAATTCTGCATCATGTAATGAAGGACAATTGTTCAGAAAATTGCCTATGCCATATTGCAGGCAATAGTCACTGAGTATTAGTCTTTTATTGTCCTAAATACACACAATATTCAAAGCAAAACACATTGACTGAGTCTTCACTCAATGCAGGCACTATACTAGCATTCACTAGACATTAAATCATTTAATCCTCACGAACACCTAAATCAAAACAGATTACTATTGTTGTGTCTCAGAAAAAGTGTCTGAGACTTGAAGATTTACACTTTTGTAAAAGATACACAGCTGGCAAAAACAGGATCAGTCAAGATTTGACAAAGACTTTGTTTTAGCTGATAAACATAGCCCTTAAGACTACTTCTCGATAAACTTACATGATTCTCTGGAGTTATATATAGTTCTAACTACATAGCTCTTATGTTATTAAAAATGTTTCTTTTCTTTCAAAAAAAGAAAAAGAAGAAAACTTAGAAAACAGCTAAGATAAGCAGTGGTATAAAACCGCATCAAACACACTATCACAGAGTTAGTTCTGACTCACAGTGACCCTATAGGCCAGAGTAGAACTGCGTCATAGAGCTTTCAAAGGGCACCTGACAGGCTTGAACTGCCAAACTTGTGGTTAGCAGACACAGCACTTAACCACTAACCACCAGGGCTTCCAACCAGCAGTACAGGAAGTAGTGTCAAGAAACTGAGCTGAGCCAGAGAAAGCTAAAATAAGCTGCCAGGTGTATAAATAGCTCATTTTAAAAAAAAAAAGGAGCCCAAATGAAATTCAACACTTCTAATCAATTACTGGGAGAGTGTAAGCAATTGGTTAGGCTTCAGTTGGCACCAATGGATCCCATTCCATTTGTCCCCCAAAACGGGTCCTAAGCAAGGATCGGGTAAATCAGCACAGACTTGGAGACCGTGACCAGGGAGTTCCAAATAGGCCTCTTAAGTTGTATTGACAGAGGAGCACGGAGAGCGGGAGGGAGGAAACGCCAGGCGTTGAAGAGTACTGAGTACTGAGAACGTGGCATGTCTTCAGGTTTTCCTTACCTTTCTCTAAGAAGGAGATTCCAACAGAGGAGCAGAAGCAAGGCTCTAAATAAAGGTATTTGGGCTAGGAACACAGACACACAAAAGAGCATTGCTAGGCTGGGCCAGGACGCTAATCCTGCACTGCGCGTCTCTTCAGACTGAAACGCATTGGTTATGCGCTCAGTGTAACCGGGGTGGTCGGTGCTTCCCGGAGGCCAGCCAGGTAAAGCCTCGGTAGGTCTTGTGGGGCCGTGGCTAAAAGCTTGGTGGCTAATCTGAGAGGCTGGCGCATCGAATCCACCCTTTCCCATGGAAAAAGATGTGGCAGTCTGCTTCTGTGAGGATTTACCACCCTGGATTTATTCTGCCTTAAAGCATCATTATGAGTCAGATCAACTTCATAGAAACATGTTTTTTTCTGTCTTTTTTTATGGTCAAGCTTGAAAAGCCACATACAGCTTTTTAGCCAGGATCTGAACTCCTCCAGTAAGTTTAATAACAAAGGTTAAAAATAAAAATCAGTAAGCAAGTGGACATGTGAACTAAAAGTTCTAAAAATTTGGTTTGCTGCCTAATAGCTGATTTGAGTGATGTCTTTAAGGTTATGGGTCTGGGCTTTTCCTGAGAATAGCTGATATTCACATCTACATATCTGAAGACAGCCAAGTAAGATGAATCACTATTTAATGAAAAGAGAATGTTTGAGTTAGACATATGTAACGGTCTTGACATTTAAAGTAATAAATGGCAGAATATGTGACTGACACTGCAGTGTCTCACCTATTTAAAAAAGAAGATTGAAAACTGTCATCTATAAATAGCCTGAACAATTTCTTATACTAAGGTGTAGACCTGAAATAGATGCTTTCAGTACAGCTAAGGGAAGAAATGAGATAGTTGTTTGGAAATGCTGGTGGTGTACTGGTTAAGAGTTAAGGCTGCTAAGCCAAAGGTTGGCAGTTCTGGTGAATATATCAGTGCTTCTTTAATTTTTGTTTTTATATTTCTGTTAGGCTGAATAGTGTTCCCACCAATGATGTCCATGTTCTAATCCTCAAAATTTATAAACATGTTGTTACATGGAAAAGGAGAATAAAAGTTGCGGATGAAATAAAATGAGCTAACTGGCTAGCTGTAATATGGAATGACTACCTTGGTGAGGGGGAAGAACAATATAATCATTAAAAAAAAAACAAAAACTTCCACTGCTGTGGAGTTGATTCCAACTTATAGTGACCTTGTAGGACAGAGTAGAACTGTCTCATAGGGTTTTCAGCGGGCACCTGGTAGAATCAACTTCCTACCTTTTGGTTAGCAGCCGTGGCACTTAACCACTATACCACCAGGTTTTCCCATATAATCATTAAAAAGCCTACCCACTGCCATCGAGTTGACAGTGACTTGTAGTGAATGTGTGAATAGAACTGAACTGCCCCATAGAGTTTCCAAGGAGGTCCTGGTGGATTGGAACTGCTGACCTTCTGGTTAGCAGCCACAGCACTTAATTACTATGTCACCAGGGTTTCTGACATAATCATAAGGGTCCTTAAGTCTGGAAGAGGGAGACAGAAAAGGAGGTCAGTGTAATGATATATATATAAGAAGTGATGACATATATATAAGGAGCAGTCCTGCTACTCCTGATTTTGAAGAGGGACAAATAGTGCCACAAACCACTTAACATTGGTAGCCTCTAAACTAAGACCAAATCCACTGCAATGGAGTTTATTTAAACTCATAGTGAGGCTATAGGACAGAGTAGAACTTCCCCAAAGAGCTTCCAAGGATTGTCTAGCAGATTCGAACTGCTGACCATTTGCTTAGCAGAGATAGCACTTAACCACTGTGTTACTAGGGTTTCTGGGTAGCCTCTAGAATCTAGACAAGGAAATAAAATTCCTCCTACAGCCTCTAGGATGGAATGCAGCCTTGTTGACACTGAGATTTTAACCCACAGACTTGTGCTAGATTTCTGACCTCCAGAATCATACCAAACAAACCAAATTGGAGTAAATTCCAACTCATGGCAACCCTACACAACAGAATAGAACTGGCCTATAGGATTTACAAGGAGTGGCTGCTATAAACTAAAAATAAGGTGCCTGCAATAATTAATTGGCTTAAAAATAATGAATTGGTTTACCTTTGTGAAATAAAATTGAGATTAAAAACAGCTATATATTATTGTGAAAAATGAATATTTTCTTACAATAAAACAATTACATTGTTTCCTTAGAGTACTGATTTAATAGTTTATTGCTGCTGTAACAAATTACTAAAACTTATTTGACTTAAGAAATATATGCTTTATAGTTCTGGAGGACTATATATATACTTTTTTTTGTTTTAAGTGAACAAATTAGTATTAGTTTCTTTTACAGAAGCAATAGAAACTAACACAGTACTCTAAGGAAATAAGATTTGTCCTAGTAATAAAATACTCTAACATCTTCACAATAATATGTAGCTACTTTCAATCTAAATTTTCAATTTATTTCACAAAGATAAACAAATTCATTATTGCAGCCACCTGATTTTAATTTTATGGATAATCTATATTTTTCTATTTCTACACAGATGGATAGGATAATTAGTGAAGTATATTACAGAATGAAAGACTTGAGTATATTTATATTTGTATTACAAAGCTATACTACTTGATTGTTCATGTTAAAATGCAAAAACAATAATCTAACACATGGCTATGTAGTTTTAAATATGATTTAATAACACCTAATAACAGAAAATGAAACAATGATTATGTAAAATTATTACCTCCCTTTCATAAATTAGAAAATCAGGCTCAGTGAAGTTAAACTTTTCTCATGATTTTCACAGAAGAAAAGTCAAACTTGAACAAACATCTTCTGATTTCCATTATAAAAATGATTTAACTGCATCACTGCAAAACAATGCAAAACATTTCTAACTAAAAAGAAAATACATTCCTACAGTTTTATAATTCAAATTATAGGGAACAAAATTTCTTCTTTACACCCTTGACTTCAGTATCTGTATGTTAGATGTATTTGTTGTTAGTTGTTTCTTATACAAACTTACATTGCCACTGCAAGCACACATATGCCTACACAAACCCCTTTCCCATAACTGGAAGAGTTCATAGTAAACTGTTGTGTTTCTGACTTTTCACACTTAGCATTTGTATTTTCTTATGCCTGCATTGACTACATTTGATATTCCTTACTAGTGTGATTTATGAATTCCATAAAGTTGATAATAGTTCAGACTTTCAGTTGACTAACTCTTGGCCAAAACAACTGATGTCCCAATAGTTAAACTTGGTTGCTAAAACGAAGTTTGGTAGCTGCTTCTTTAGATAAAAAAAAAAAAAAAAATCTGTCAGTTTGCTCCATAAAGGCTACTCCCTAGAAAACCCTATGAAAGAGATCTACTGTGAATCAGAACTGACTGGACAGAGAACAACATCAATGTCATTGTCAACCAGAAAAGACCATTCAAATAAAATGATCAAAGAAGGTCATGTTTATGTTCACTGCAGTAAAAGAGGCTATTACCATTGCAGAGTCTTTGAAAAGTCTTGGATCAGAGTAATCAAATGTGAGATATTTATAAGGTTTTAGAAGATTTAAAGCAGATCATTCTTTGTAAGTCCTTATTGGGATTAGCAAAGCTTGCTGTATAATAGTTTAGAATTGTTGGACAAATCAGGTCACGTGTTAAGCTGTATCTAGTATTACAATAAGTGCTATTTACCTAAATTTGAGTCATATATTATGGGGCGAATTAGTTTTCAGAAATATGACATATATGATAAAGTTATTTTAACTTTATTTCCTAAGTAAGTCTTTCAGGAACTAGAAAAGTCACGCTAATACAAACTGTGAATAATAAAACCATGAGAATACCAAATAGTAAAATCTTACCTCCATGGACACTAAGCTGTATGACTATAGATGTTTTCAGTCCTTATAACGTAATACTGAATGTAATATCGAAACTTGTTTTGTGTTTTATGAAAGAAAGTAGTCAGATTTTTAAAAACACACAAACAACATAATATTTTTTCCTTTGAGTACAAAGTGAAATATTTAAAATACAGGCTCAGAAGTATTTCAATTTTATTTAATTATTTCACTTTTAATTAAAAAGTTGATAATATTTGTGATAGCCTTTCACCATTTTGTTCTTAAATTACAACCCTTGCCCCTTAAAAACAAACTCATTACAATTTCTGAATTGCAGTGACTCAGTAGGATTTCTGGGGGTATAAATCTCTATTGGAAGCAGATTGCCACATCTTTCTCCCTTGTTATCACAGGTGTTTTTGAACTCACGACCTTTCAGTCAGCAGATCATTCTAACTACTGAACCACCAGGAAAAGACCCCTTTTTTTAGGTGAAAACTCTTCTATTGTTTAAACAATGTCTTCTACAAGGCCAAAATACAAAACCATTTTTATAAATAAAACTTGAACTGATAATATTCTGAAAACAGAAAATTGGTTATTCTAATCACTGTTTTTATTTGGTATCAATTATAGACTTTTTTTTTATCCTTTATCAATCTACTGAGCAGATTCCTGGTTTTTTGTTCATGTTCAATTGTTAATACAAATTTTGGTAATACTCAGTTTTTAAAAATCAATCCTCTTTTGTTTAAACTCCATTTCACATCACTTTAAAAGTTTTCCCCTTCAACAAATAAGTGATGATATCTTAATGAAGAGAAGGATGCCATCCATTCTTTTACTCTCCCGTCCATGTCATCCCTGAGGTCAAACTCTTTTGGAGTGAGGTGAGAAAGAAGGAGGAGCGTCAGAGTCTGAGAGTTCTCCGATGAACATGGGTGGAGGAGAGCGGCACGCCAATGACTAAGAAAAAGATAGACATGAGACAGTTTTGTATCAGGGGGCTAATGTCTCTTCCTAGGCCCAGAGCCCAGAGCAAAGGTTTATTAGAGTATTTATACCTTTTTGGTAACTTAGAATACAAGAAACTGAAACATACAGTAACTAAGTTGTTTACAGTTTCAGTCATACATTGTTCCACATGTTTGGGCCAAGGGCTTGGAGGTGTTCCCAGATTGCCTCTAGGTTACAGTACACGAACAGTACAAGAGATTATACAGAGTTGAAGTAACGGTTCAGCATCCAAGATGGCTGTGCTTATGTCAAGAGAGTTTAACATGATTTCCCATATTCCCCCCTTTTTTATTTAATAAAAATGAAGCTGAAGTGTCTGGTGAAATCAGCAACACCAGAGAGTAAGTTCTCATGGCTAGGGCAACTGTTTGTCATGTTTCTGTTGTTTGAGTTTCATATTAGAGCAAGAAACTTTCTTGCTTCTCAAATAGCCTCTAGGTGACTGGGCCTATCTTAGGTTGCCCCTCCCGTGGGAAGTCTTACCCATCCGACTCACCAGCCCCTTTCTTGACGATCCCTTGGTGACTGCGCCTAACTTAGGTTGCCCCTCCTCGAGGAGTCTTACCCATCGGACTGTCCAGCCGAGCTCAGGGGATCAAGAGGCAATAAGTAGAGAAATTGTATCTTTTTCACAACCCATTTTAGGTTTCAGGGAAATCAAATTTTTTCTTAATTGAATACATGACATCAGTTCCCTAGAGGTGCCAACCTCTACACGGCCAGAACATAAGTATTTTAGTTCAGGGAGACAATCTTAAACTTGTAGAGCAGAATTTGTAACCTTCATATAGATTTTCATCAAGAGGCATTAAGCAACAAATAAGAAGTCCAACACCCATACATTATAGTCAAATTAACTGTGGTCACAATTAATGTTACAAGGACAAGAAACAAAACATTAGGATGTAAAATCTTCGCCTTCTGCTTCATTTTTCTTTTTTTGTCTCCAAGCCGGTAGGTGAGTCTTGTGTGTGTGAAGGGTGGTCATCTTCATCTTTGCCGTCTCCAAAATCTTTGGCAGATTCTTCATGATGGAATCCAGCTAAGGCTGATCTTAGAACATGAAGAAACATAAGAAAAACCTTTTCCCCCTAGTAATTAATAGTTTTCCACCATTTAGGTTGTTTTTGGATATTTGAAGAATCATGAGACCACTGGGCCTCAATAACTGAAGTTGTGAAGATTTGAGGGATATTTAAAAAGTAGAAGTATACAGTGTTTGTTGTAAAACTTTTTGCAGGGGCAGGGGGATAAGCGTTTCCCCTTTTTTAATTTAATTTATAAATAAGGGCTGAATGACATTAAATTTAACAACCGTTTTTAGGCTCTTATGGTTTTAACTTGAATTTTATTTTTAATTATTTTGTAAGACTAAAATATGGGGATTTTTTTATTTTGACTGACTGATTTTTCAAGCCCTTAAACATACAAATCTAACTGGTAATATGGCTTGTTCATTTATTATTAATTGAACTTGGATGTTAGCCCAGGTGCTTTATTTCTAACAATTGTTTTAAAGATTTTCTTGAGCTTGTTTAAAACTGTAAAAGTCCACATTAGTGTTTTTTAATTGTAAAGAAAAAAGGTGAATTAATTGACTTTTGGGATGTTTAAAGTAAGCCGCAACCAACTAATGTTTTCTAGCAACCTCTGAAAATCATTTAGTTCTTCAAATTATTTCTCTGAATCTTCATTTTCTAAGGGAGTAATTTAGTTTCCAACAACTTATGTTTTAGATAAAATAAGGAGTAGATATTTGCATTTCACCTGGAGCAATGACTACTCAGTTCTCTGCACACACCTTTGCAATTGGTTATAGACTGACAGCCATTAGGGACCACGTAAATTTGTAGTGAGGAACATTGTAGAAAAAATTTTCTAACAGGAGACAGAGCTTTGTCAACAAAGATTGATTATTTATAGAAGGAATAGTGAAAGTAAATTTTTTATAGTCCGAAGGGTGAAGTGGAATTGTAAAGAAACTGTTTCTGTTTCAGTTGCCTAGATACTAGATTTTGTAAGGGTGACAATTTTTCTTAACTTGAATAGTTTAACCCCTTTTCAGGTTGACATTCTTTTTTAGATTTAAATCTGCAGCGATTTGCCCAATGATTTCCACGCTTGCACCTGGGACACAGTCCTGGTGCCGTTTTTCTGGCACACGATCTGAATTTTGTGCCAATTTTCCTGCAATCTCTTTTCATGTGGCCTAACTTGTCACAGCCAAAACAGCAGCTATTTTTCATACGCAATGCTGCCATTGCTTCTGCCAAGGCGGCAGTCTTAAAAGTTACAGACTCAACTTCTTGACAAGCTTTAATATAATCTTCTAAACTTCCTCGTCCGTTAATAGGGCGAAGAACCTTCTTATAGTCTGGGTTAGCATTATCAAATGCCAGAACTTGTAGAATCATATCTCTGACATTTGGATTTTCAACAGTTTTTTGTAACGCAACTCGGAGTCTAGCAAGAAAATCAACATACGGCTCTTCAGCTCCTTGTTTTACAGAGCCGAATGTAGGGGTTTCAGAATTGGGAGTTTTATAAAAGGATATTTATTGAATTTGTTCCTGTAATTCTGTCATTTTCATGAAAAGCTTATCAGTTATTATTGTGTGTTCATACACACTGCACCGTATTTTTTTAATACGTTTACTCAATTCTTGTAGTCTGTTATCTATTCTGTAATTTATCTCTTGTTGGATTAAATGTTTGATCTGATCCCAAAATATTTTTTTTTTTCTTCTAAAACTGCTATACTACTATTTAGTGTCAAGTTCTTGGAGAAAATAAGAGAGGGTAGAGGAGTACTTGGTGTTAATTCCTTTAGAGGAGTACTTGACTTTGCTTTCTCAGAGGGAATATGGGAAGACGGAGAAGCAGGAGGTGGCAGTGGCCATCTGCCTCCCTCTCTCTCTCCACTCTCCGAGTTCTCATTACTTTCTATTTCCTCCTCTGATGATACAAAAAACTAAAGAGTAGGCGAGAGTTGCTGTTGCCAGCCGCCCCCTTCGCTCTCTTCGTCCTCCAAAGAAAGAGTCGGTGAGGGTGGCGGTGGCAAGTCACCCTCCTTACCTCTCAGTTTTTTTTTGGTTTCTAATCCTTCTGTGATGGTTACTGGAAGTGAATAATTATTTAAATCTTCCACACTTCTGACTTTCCCAGGAAATCGTGAACCTGACTCTAAGCCCTTAAAGAGAGTAAGGGAGGACAGAGAAGTACTCAACAAACTCTCAGAGACAGTAAAAGAAAACGGAAGAACAAGTTTGGGGCCCCTTTGTTCCTCTCGCCTCTCCCTTTTGTTTTCCTTCTCTGAGTGACAGGGGTTTCATGGTAGTAGAAATGAGATTATACAGGGACCAAATATAACCCGGAATGACTTCTCCCTGTGCATGTGCTTGCCTAAAGCAAGATATAACTTTACACCAAACCTGGATATCTAACGTTTTTTCCAAGATGGCTGTGCTTATGTCAAGAGAGTTTAACAGGATTTCCCATAGAGGAGGAAGTGGAAGGGTATAGCTGTTAACGCACATTTCCAGCTATAATTCAATGGTGGGGAAATGTCCCCAGGCTCAGTCTAGTTCAGTCTATTTCAGTCCAATGTTGGTGAATTCAGTTAGCATAGCAATCTATGTGAGTATGAATGTTGTGCATGGTTTCCTTGCATCAGTATCCAGCATCACCCTACCCCCACAAAAAAGTATCAATATACTTCCCATCAGGGTCACCACTGGCCCATGTCTTACTCCTTCCTAAAACTTGAGTCACAGTAAGTTTCTATCTTCTATGTACTCTTTTGGAAACCCTGGTGGTGGCGTGTTTAAGTGTTACAGCTGCTGATGAAAAGTTTGACAGTTCAAATCTGCCAGGTGCTCCTTGGACACTCTTTGGAGCAGTTCTACTATGTCCTGTAGGGTTGCTATGAATCTGAATTGACTCAGCCACAGTGGGTTTGGTTTGGGATGTATTCATTTAACCTCTAAAGGATGCTAGTATAGTAGCTCATTCCAGCAGGTATTTCTGAGCAGAGAAGTAGGGTGGCCATACTGGGAACTGGGCAGTGGATAGCTACCCCACTGGCTTGCACAGATCTGCCTGCTTGAATAAACTGCTTTATTGGCATCCCACATGTTGGCTATGGAGTTGGCTAGCAGTTTCCAAATACCTTGCTACACATTCAAAGACAAATTCAAGAATCATGAATTAACAATTTTCTTATCTCTTGCTTTTCTTTTGCAGTGCATGGTGAGGCTGAGAGAAGCTGTAGAATCTATAATTCACTAAGTATTGGACTAGCTTTTCTATAAGGCACTCCCAAAATTCAGACTAGTTTTTTTTAGGGAATTTTCATCAATCTGGCTTCTTGGGAGGTGCAGGAAAATCTCTCTTCTCTCTCATCTGCAATGCAAGGAAAACATCTCCTAGAGAACACTGAATTCTTCAAAACTCTAAAAGAATCTCATTGAATTTCATTTTTGATTTCCGGATAGCATCATTACCGCTAAACACTTTAACTTCCTTTTTACCCTCTCAGAAATGGTATGCAATTAATTTTGTGTGTTTTAAACCTCAGAGGATGTTTTCTACTATTTATATAGTAACCACCTGTATTAGTTACTAGGGCTGCCATAACAGAATGCCACAAACTGAGTGGCTTACAAGAAGAGAAATTAATTCTCACAATTCTTGAAGGTAGAAGACCAAATCAATGTCTTGGCCGGGTCAGACGCCCTCCAGTGTCTCTAGAGGAAGATTTTTGTCTGTCACATCCAGCTTCCAGTAGGCCCACGCATTCCTTGGATTAGCGATACGTCTTCACATGCATCTAGATCTGATTATATAACCAACATACCTTAGCGTTGCACATACATATTCCATCATCTTACCTCTCTAACTAATATTAGTTTAGGACCCACTCTATTCTAGCATTGTCTCAAATTGACTAACTTATAACATATTCAAAGACTCTCCAAACAACTATTTTTTAGAGTCAACATGACAGTCTTTGTTTAGATTTTTCTACATATTTGTCAGATTTTCTTTTATTCATTCTGTCCTACATCTTGGCCCATCCAGCTTTGTATCACTCTCCTTCTACTCAGAAAGCATTCTCTTGTTTTGTTTATTTATTCTATGGTTTTTCACTGATGAGACATTCTCTCAGCTATTGTCTGTAAGCATTCTTTTTTACATTCATTTTTGAAAGTTTTTTTTTTTCTTTTTCCTTAATGGGTCTGTAGTTCTAAATTTGGCAACTTGTTTTTTTTTTAACCTTCAAGTGTAATTATTTGTCTTTGTCTTTTAAGTAGGACTGGAATTTCTGCAAGCATAGTAATTAAATGCTACCACTGCTGACTTTTTGGTCAACAGTTCGAATCCACCAGATGCTCCTTGGAGCAATTCTATGGAGCAATTCTAATCTGTCCTTATAGAGGCACTATGAGTCAGAATCAACTCAAGATCAGTGGGTAAGTAGGAATGACATTTTATAGAAACTGATCAGTCTTCATGTTGCTTTTTCAAAATACTGTCTTTTTCTTTCTAGCTGCTTTTATGATGTTCTTTTTACCTGTTTTTCTATAGGTTACTCTGATATGTCTAAATGTAAATTGCATAATATTTCCCATGACATTTATTGTTCCTTTTGAACATGTAGAATGATTTTATCACTTTTATAACACTTTTGATTTTTATTTAATTATTTATTCTTCCCTATTATTTTTCCTACTAAAAAGCCAGCTAAATATCCTACAAATTTTCTGATCACATCCTCAATGTACTTCATTGTTGTTACGTGTTGTCAAGTTGATTTTGACTTGTGGGAACCCTATGTACAACAGAATGAAACATCGCCCCTTCCTGCTCCATCTCATAATCATCATGCTTGAGTCCATCGTTGCACCCACAGTGTCAATACACCTCACTGAGAGTTGTCTTCTTTTTCACTGACCCTCTCCTTTGCCAACTGTGATGTCCATCTCCAAAGACTCATCTTTCTTGATAACATGTCTAAAGTATGTGCAGTGAGGTCTCAATCAATCTTGCTTCTAAGGAGCATTCTGGTTGTACGTCTTCCAAGATACATTTGTTCACTCTTTTGGCAGTCCACGGAATACTCAACATTCCTTACCAGCACCACGATTCAAAGGCGTCAGTTCTTATTTAGCCTTATGCATACGTTGTCCGTCATTTTTCCTCTCTAACTTCTTTCTGTATATTTGCATCTCATCTGATTTTAAATTCACTTTCTCTTTGTATCTAATGTGCAATTAAATCTGCCCAATGAGTCACTGCCTTGAATATTTGCATTTCTTAGTTATCCTGGTTATTTTTTTTTCCTTTTCTTTAATTTCTTACAATCTTCCTAGTACTTTGCTAAAATTTTTAATCATGGTTTTTCACCACCGTGGTCATAATGAAAAAGTCATTTTAAACTCTGTTTCTGATAATAGCAATACCTAGAGACCCAAGTATTCTGTTTCTATTCTCAAATGTCTGTTTATTCTGTTCTTATATTAAAAAAAAAAAAAAAATCTGATTACCTTTTATGGCAAACACACATTCATTTACAAAAATTTGGTTCTACAAATTAATTTCAGTCATAAGATAATACCATTTACTTCCTAATAATTCCTACCTGATATCACAACCCAACTGGTCAAGTATTCAGTCCTACTTCTACACAAAAGAATTTTGAGAATGAGTTTCTTAGGCTGCCTAGGTGTTTCAAATGAAACAGATGTTCATGTTTATTTTTAGTTCACTCTTAATCCTTGGGTACAACATTTTGCATTCCTATCCAAAGCAGGAGGTATTTTCCAGTACTATGATATTTGGCGGACAATTGATTTTTTCATAATCCTGCAAGACATTGGTATTTGGGGAACTGGGAGAATAAATTTAGCATCATCACCTTTGCAAAGGCTGGAGAAATTCATTGACACATTAAAAAAAGTCAAATATTTAAATATAAGACGTAGAAACAAATCAAAAGGCATTGCAATTATGTTGTTGGTAAGTGGAAATTTTGAATCTTTAATGAGCCTCCAAATATACTTATAAAACTAGATATGCATGTAAAACTGTTAACCTTTTTCTACAAAATATAGGAAAATACAGTACAATTAAATTATTTAGACAAAGGTCCAGTGGAAAAAATTAAGACATTAATTCAATCTAACAAACGATAATATGCACCTGTTAAAAGTACACAAGAAGTTATGCATACAGTGTCTGCCAATTAAGCTCACAAACTCATCCTAAAACAGTGCTACACACCTTATTGTTGAATATCACTAGAGTCACCTTTGAAATACTCCCCTTGGGAAGCTACGTATTGATGCCAGCACATAGTCTGCCATTCAAAGCAATTTTCACCAGTGAAAACACCAGTGAAAGCCCCAAATGTCATCTTGGCTCTTCAAAAGGTCTTGGCAGACTTCACCTCTCCCTTATTGTTGTTCATTGGTGAGCTCTTTCAGGACCGTTTTTGCACACATATTTCTTACGCCAAGATTTTCAGTTAAGATTTTCCTAACTGTTTCTCTAGCAATATTTACTTGATCTGCTATTCTTCTCACAGTCAACTGATAATTTTGATGCACAGTTGATGAATATTTGCAATGTTTTCATCACTTCTGCTCATTACTGGCTGTCCTGGCTTCGCTTCATCAGCAAGCTTTCTCTTTCCCCAGAAAAATATTTAGTCCATTTGGACACTGGCTTTTTCTTCATGGAATTATCCCCTGATTTCACTTCCACCCTGCCAAGTTTAACAAGAAATTCAGTATTCGTTGTTGTAATTCAAGCTCCAACGTTCTCTTGTGGCACACAAAAACATACAACAACAATAACGAACAGCACTAAGCAAGACATCACCACATATTAACATGAACACAGCTGTGAGACACTGTCCATACCAAGGCTGTAGAAACTTACTGAGTTGTTTGTACAGTGCTGCCAATGTAAGTGCATGGTGGCAAATTCGCTGACTTAACTGTGGGACCTTATATGCATATCCATGTTCATTACAGCACTTTTTATAAAGCAAAATGATGGAAATAACCTGGATACTCTTGTATAGATGAGAGAATAATTATGGTATATTCACACAATGGAAAAATGTACAAAGATAAAGAACAACAATAAATCTGTGAAACATTTCATGACATGGATAAATCTAGAACGCAGTGTGTTAGGCAAAATTAGTAATTCACAAAAGGATAAATATTGTATGAGACCACTATTATAAAAGCTGAAGAAAAGGTTTAAACACAGAAGAAAATGTTTCTTGATGGTGTGATAGTTAAGATTGTGAGTCAACTTGACTGGGCCATGATTCTCAGTGTTTTTTGCTATTATATAGTGTGATCACTTACCTGCTGAAACATCATATGTGATTATCTCTATAATGGAATCTGCTGAGTGGTAGCAATAAGTCCAAGGCCTGTGGCAACTTACCCCCCACCACAGCCTTCATCTATTCACCTTCTGCCACTTCCTTCCTTCTTGTGCTTGCCAAGTTTGTTTGTTCTGGATTCAGCAGCTGTCTCTTTAACCTCCGTTTCTTGTAACTTGAACTAGAGTTTATCTGTCCATTTTGAGATTTGTCAATCTTCCCAGTCTGGTAGCAGGAGTCCTATGCCCCAACCTGCTGGTCTTGGATCCACTAGCTTCTGCAGCTCTGTGAATTGGGAGAGGCCTCTATCCTGATCCAATTTTATAATGCTCCAAACTCTACAATCATGTGAGCTATTTCCTTGATATAAATCTCTCTCTATGTGTTTATACTCTGATTGGTTTTGATTCTCTAGAGAACTCAACCTAAGACAACTGATAATAATGAGGCAGTAGAGGGAAGAGAGTAGTATTCACTAACTACACAGTAGATAAGAAAAATCTTAGGTGAAAGGACAACACACAATACAAGAGAATTAAGCACTACTGGAATAAACCCAAAGCTAAGAAGTTTCCTGAAAACAGCTGAACACTTCAGGGGACAAAGTAGCAGGGGCAGGGATCTGTGGATCTGTGGACCATCATTTCACGGGGCATCTAGGTCAACCGACATAGCAAACATTATTAAGAAAATGTTCTGAATCCCACTTTGGTAAGTAGCATCTGAGGTCTTAAAAGCTACCAAGAGCCATCTATGATGCATCATTTCATCCCAAACCATCTGGAGCAAAAGAGAATGCAGAACTTCAAAGACACAAGGAAAATACGAGCTCAAGAGACAGAAAGGGTTGCACAAGCCAGAGACTCCATTAGCCTCAGGCCAGAAAAACTAGATGGCGCCTGGTGCCACTAACGACTGGGTGCCACTAACGACTGCCCTGACAGGGAACACAGTATAAAATCTCTCACATAGTTGGAGAAAAGTAGGGTGTAGAATTCAAAGTATTAGTAAAAAGAATCAGACTTAATGTTCTGACTGAGACTAAAGAAGATATGGTCCCCACACTCTGTTCGCCCCAAACTAAAATTTCCCCGAATCCAACTCTTTAGATAAAGATTAGACTGCAATCTAAGACATAAAACTGCATTTGTGAAGAGTGTATTTCTTACCTCAAATAGAAACACACGACTAAATGGACAGCTCCTGTCTAGAGGCAAGATGAGAAGGCACAAAGGAACAGGGGCTAGTTGAAGCACAGAGCAATAAAAAGGAATGTGCTAATACAATGTAGGGAGAACAACTAGGGTCACATAGCAATGTGTGTAAGTTTTTGTATGAAAAATTAGCTTGAATTGTATACTTTCACTTAACACACATTTTAAAAAATATATTAAATAAGTTTACAAGGCAGTCCTAGTGCTTCCTATAGTTGAGTTATGAGTCAGAATAGACTCACAGGCAGTAGGTTATAGAAGGTGGGGAGGTCCCTAAGAAGTACAAATGGTCTGCTCTCAGCTACTAGCCTAACCCTTAGCTAGGTGGTTAGCATTGTCAAGGAAGAAAGGCTTGGTGATCTGCTTCCATAAAATTTACAGTCAACAAAACTCTATGGTGCAATTCTACTGTGTAGCCCATGGGATAACCATGAGTCAGAAACAACTTGACGGTAACAGGTTTACAGCAGGTGGTGGAAGGGTGATGCTACAAAGATGAATCTTGGTTTATAAATGTATTATTATTAAAAGAAAAAAAGCACACTGAGAATATTCAATAAGGTAGCAGTCACATCTGCCAAAGACTCAGAAATGCAAAGAACTTCATGGAATGGTGGCCTTGAGTTAAGATTTCAACTGTAAAGGAAATTTTGAGTAAACCTTTATACAGAGACATATTACTATGTCTTAGTTCCCTACTTGGCTGGCTTGGCTAGTTCTCTAGTGCTGCAATAACAGAAATACCACAAATGCATGATCTTAACTGGATGATTTATCTTCTCATAGTGAAGGAGACTAGAAATCTAAATTCAAGATATTAGCCCCAGGGGAAAGCTTTCTCTCTGTTGGTTCTGAAGGAATCTTCCCTGGTCAAGAAGGTTCTCAGCACAGGGACCCCAGGTCCAAAGGACATGCTATGTTCTGTTTCTTTCCCAATATCATGAGGTTGCCATGTCTCTCTGCTTACTTTTCTCTGTAATATCTCAAGAAGTATTGGGTCAAGACACAATCCAAACTTGTAGATTGAGTCATGCTTCGTTAATAGAACTGCCACTAATCCTGTCTCATCAACATCACAGAGATAGAATTTTACAGAACACAGAAAAATTGTACCAGATGACAAAATGATGAGCAATCCCATAATACTGGTAATCATGGCTAAGCCAAGCTCACAGGTATTTTGGGGGGAAGACAGTCCATGACATCATGGAATTATAAAAATACTTGTGTAAAGATGAATATAACATATTGACTAAAACATAGGGTAAGGTTTGAAATGGAGTAAGTTTCAAATATTACTTAATGCTATAATGTCAGCAAATATGAACTGCAGATATGTTAGTTTCTTGTTGCTGCTGTAACCAATTATCACAAATTGTGACTTGAAACAACATAGATTTATTGTTATACAGTTCTGGAGGTCAGAAGTCCAAAATGGGTCTTATTAGACTGAAATGAAGGTGCCTAAAGAGCCGTGTTCATTGTAGAGGTTCTGGGGGGGAGTCTCTTTCCTTGCCTTAGCCACCTTCCTTGGCTCCTGGCCCTTACCCAGCCATTGATCATCTGACATCTGTTTCTTTTACTGCATTTCCTTCTCTGATTCTGATTTCCTTGATCGCTCTTCTAATTTAGAATCCTTGTGATTACATTATACCTACCCAGATTATCCAGGATAATTTCTCCAATTCACTATGCTTAATGTAATCACATCTAACGTCACTTATTTCAGGTACACATTCATAGGTTCTGAGAATTATGTGGACATATCTGGTGGACCTTTATTCTGCTTAACATTCTAGACTATGAGTACATAATTATCTGACAGACTGTGTGGGGACCCTGAAAATTTCTACAAAAAATAGGATAACAAAATATTGGACACACACTCTCTTTGATAAAGAAATATCATTTGGGCTGAGTTCAACTTAGAATAATTCATAAGCATACTCTAGATAACACATTAATCTTGGAGAAAATATCATGTTACAGGTAGTTCCTAACTTACATTACAAAGAATTGCACTCAAGACTGTCCTTTTTTTAAATTTTTTTGTGCACCTTATCATTAGTAATATATACCACATATAATGTTACAGCATTTAATTTACTGATGTCATCATTTTCATGCCAACCTCCAAAGACAAATAAAGATTGGATATGCAAAGATATTGATCGTGAACTCAAAACAGAACCCATTGTTGTAGAGTCTAAAGGCAACAACAAAAAAAAACTTAAAAAAAAAAAAAAGTATTTGACTTTGTTTAGAACTGATGTACGACAGAGCTGTCAGAACATAACTGTCATAGCTGAGGACTACCCGCATTGGGGAATCTTATTTGTCTATGTTATTTGTATTTTTTGGTCAGATATATAAAATAACTAACATTAAAAATAAAAAGTGAAACTTCAATATGAGATTATTTTGAATTTTCAGTGTGTCATTCAGTCACAAATATCAGAGTTCTTTGAAGAAATAGTGTTAGAATAGAAGTAGGATATCGCATGCTCATATAAATTATGATTGGGGCCAGTTTAATTTTTTCTAGGGTTATGTATGAATGAGAAAATAGGTGTTAGCATTTTTATGAGGTCACAAAATGTCAGTTGTTGAATAATGACTACGAATAAATATCCCGTCCACAGAATTTTAATCCTCCTCCTGTTCTACTTTGAAGGGTCTGCTTCAGTAATGGATAGGCACTTAGTACTTACTATTCCATTGCAGTACTCACTTTAAAGATGCTTTACAACTTAACAGTCATTATGTATATATATATTGCCCATTATACATTAAAGAGCAGATTATCTCCTTCCTACCTCTTTACCATGAATCATTAGCAGTATGTACTATATGTAATACAGTATGATATGTGAAACAGAATTTGAGTTACATATATAATACAGGACAATAATTAACATGATTGATACATCATGTGTTTGGGTGAAAGAAATATTGTGCTGCTGTATATGCATTGAAAATGGACTCCAGGTAATCCGATGGAGAAAAATCCAGGAGTGAATTCCATGGCTATAGCGTCTTGCCCATTCAAATATTCTCACCTACTGCTTTATGAATCAAGGTAGAGCAGTAAAAAAGAGCATTGGTTCTGAGATATCACTGAAATCATTCATTTGTCTGTCACTCATTAAATAGATATTGGCAAGCTGCTTAACCTTTCTGAGCCTCCGTTACCTGTGCTCTAAAATAGGGATGACTTTATTCAGAGGACAAATCATTGTGAGGATTGATTTTGCACAATCATGTGTAAAAGATCTAAGACTACCTGGAAAAGAGGGACGGCAATCAACCCAGACTATTTTAATTATCATTTTCACTCACCTGGCTTCTTAACTGTGAGTTTTAAGCAGTCGCTTACCTATTTTCATTTTTCATTCTGAAGATACTTTCTCTGTTCTAAGAATCTTTCCATAAGCTATCCTATTTTGTTTAATTACTGAACTACTCTTAAGGTTAATTTGCCTTCTTTTTCTTACTACCTCCTGACTTCTTAACCCATCAAACCTCGATATCCAGTTCGTATCACCCAATAGAATATTCCAGATGTCTACTTGTCACACTTAATCATCCAGTTTTAGTCCTTACAACACGCTCTTCCCTTCTCAAGACTCTCTGACTTTGGTTTCCTTGTTTTTTGTTCTTCTCATGGTCCCTAGCAGGCCTAACTGCACTTTCTTAATTCCCTAGCAGATGTCATTTTGAGGACTAAGGTGTGTCTGACTCACGACATGAAAAATACTGTGGCTTAGATCAGGCACATCTTAGTCCTCAAAATAACGTCATGAGGTCTCTTGTTGGTTTGTTTGTTTTTAACACTTTAAAGAGGTCCTTTACAGCACAGTTGTCCACTGTCCACTGAGGTCTGTCCACGATGGGTTACCCTGATGGTGTTTGAAATACCAGTAGCATACTTCTAGCATCACAGCAACACACAGCCACTGCAGTATGATAAACTGATAGATGACTGGTAGGTTGCTATATCACATTGATTTGTTTTTATCCTTTCTCCTGGTTTCTATAGTAAACCAGTTTATTTATACTTGGCATAGAGAGTACAAAAAATACACTCTAATACATGTATTACAATATGAAAGAAGCTCAAAAGGAAAACCTAAGACAAATCCTCTCAGCTGACACATTTCTGAATTTTAAGCAAAGTTTCAATGACACTGAAATTAGGTAAAAATGGTAAAAGACTGAAAATACTGTAATGGGAATGCTGTTAATTTCTATATCATACTCGACTGTCCAAACATTACCTATTAATCAAAACAGATGTCTGTATTTTGAGATTTCATGACTAAACAAGCTACTATCTTCTTTAGATATTATTTCCCAAAGCTAAGGAAACGTACAGCTGCTTCCAGCTGAGAATAAGCAGTCTGCTGGTCTGTCCGTAGGTTCTTCTCATTTCTCCTTTGCTGGTATTTTTAGTCTTCAAAACAACAACACCCCTGAAGTCTGGTATTCTGTCCAGTTCAGCAGCACAGCTAAAGTGACAAAATTCTGCCTATTGTCCAACTGTCCAATCATACCCCCTTCTCCAGTACTTACGCTGGAAAATCATGAAATGAATCACAAAGGCCCTGAAGAAGTACACTGGATGGGAAAAGGACTATTTAGTTTCTCACATTTGATGCAAAATCGGGCATTTGTAGAGGAGTCTCTATCTTGGCCAGAGCAATCTTTGAAGCAGGGAGGACCACATACTGTGTGACTGTTCCTGTTGTTATCTGTTTTCTGTGATTAAGTGACTTCCATTTGCCAACACTTTGTGAGTGTCTGCTGTGCGTGGCTTCATTAAACTAGATGAACGTAGTACCCATAGAGGGGTGGATACTGTTGGTGGGGGTGCTCATTCTAGTAATCTTGTGGACCTTAAGACCTACCTCTGAGATCACCTGTAAATGTAACATGCAAATTACAATAGTCATTCAGTCCACATGAGTAAACTAATGAACTATAATCCTCTAGCTTTCAGTCTACAATTTTAAGTTAGGTATAGAAAGTGAGTGTTTGTAGTGTTTCTATTAATGTCTGAGAAAGGAAGCTTGGAGTCAAATATTGTCCTCAAACCAGACACTATCCAAACTTTCTCTAAATAATACATCACCTGAAACCATGGGTTTCCCAACCCATATTCCCCTAATCACTCTTTAAATTTTAGATCTACATCAAGATGCTTTTAGCTATCCTCTACTGAGTGTTCAGAAAGCTGACTCTCATAACTCTGGAGTTCTCATTTTGCCAAGTCCCTGCTCTAAAGTGCTTGGATATTAAAAAAAAAACAAAAAACTATTAGTCATTAAATACACTTGGAAAATATCACTTACGCAGTATGTACCTTTCAAAGATTTACAGCACACATTAGCATCATAAATCCTCTAAACCTGTGTTACAGAAAGTGGTTACTTGTTTAAAACAATCATGGCCTTACTCAAAGTCACTCAACATCAGAATCTTTTTTATACAACATCTTGTTAAACTAAAATTCTGGAAGAAAAATTGTAAGAAATACTCCTTTGTATTAGTAATATTAGAGGATTAATTTAGGGGAAAGGAAAACTTGGAAACACAGTGAAAATTGAAATAATCATTGACATAATGCAATAATTAGTTTCACAGAAGACCATCAGCATTGAACTCAAAAGATTTATGAATACCTAGCATTCCTCCAGTTATCTTCCAATGGATGGAAAGTGTTCAGGAAAATCACTTTGGCAACCATGAGTTCCTGAATGGTAAGACTTTTGTTTCCCAAATATAGCTATTTAGAACAAAACAGAAGTTTAAACATTTGTTTGTTCTCTCTCTCTCTCTCTCTAAATATAAATCACCCAATTCACTTCAGACCTTGCATGCTAACCACACACTGAAAAATGTTGCTCTAATAATTACTATACAGTTAGCATACTTTATTGTCTTAGTCATCTAGTGCTGCCATAATATATACTATAAGCGAATGACTTTAACAAAGAAGAACTTTTTAACAAAAAGGTTTTTAACTTTTTAATAAAAAAGTTTTTAACAAAACTTTTCTTTAACAAAGAAAAGTCCAAATCTTGGGCATCTGCTCTAGAAGTCTTTCTCTGTGCGCTCTGGAGGAAGGTCCTTGTCATCAATCATCCTTTGGACTGGGACCTGCCAAGTTAGAGGGTTACAGGGTCCAAAGGATAGGCTCTACTCGTGGAACTACTTTCCTGATAATAGGAAGTCCCCATTTCTCTGCTTGCTTCTCTTTCCTTTAGATCCCAATAGATTGAGTCCTGCCTTACTACCACAAGCACCACCCATCTTCCCTTATCAACATCATAAAAGCAGGATCTACAACATATAGGAATATCACCCAATACTGGGAATCATGACCTAGCCAAACTGCTACATGCTTTTTGGGGGAAACACAATTCAATCCATCACCTTCGTTCTATCTTTTTCCACAGAAACTTTAAAATGTGGGTCGATTGTATCTACTAAGCCATCATATTGATTTATGTCATCTATATTATTTATGCTGTGATATTATTGTTAGGTGTTGTTGAGTTAGTTCTGACCCATAGGAACCCTCAGTACAACAGAAAGAAACACTGCCCAGTTTCATGTGCCATCTTCACAATTGTTGTTTGGCTTGAACCCATTGTTGCAGCCACTGTATCAGTCCATCTCATTGAGGGTCATCTTATTTTTTTGCCAACTCTCTATCTTACCAAGTATGATGTACTTCTCCAGGGCCTGGTGGTCCCTTCTGAAAACATGCTCGAAGTATGTGAGACAAAGTCGTGCCGACATCATTTCCAAGGAATGTTGTGGCTGTTCTTTTTCCAAAATAAATTTGTTCGTTCTTCTTACAGTCAATAGTATCTTCAATATTTTTCATTGTCCAGCTTTTACATGCATGTGAAGTGACTGAAAACATCGTGACTTGGATCAGGTGCACTGTAGTCCACAAGGTGACATCTTTGCTTTTTAACACTTTAAAGATGTCATTTGCAACAGAAGAATGGGGATGGATGATAAAAGAAGACTAGCTGGAAGCACAAGAGCAAATAACTATCTTTGAAGAACCAGTAATGTGAAAGAAAAAAAAATAATGATTTTGCTTCTGAATGTTCATAATCAAAATTCAACTTTTATACTTCATGTTTTATGACAAGTGCATCTTCTCATCACTTTCAAGCATCATACCCAAGTATTCATTCACTTCTGACTTACAGAAGAAAGTATAACTTTCTGAATCATCAGCATGACTAAGATTGTAATCTCGAATCAAGTACTTGGCAGTGTATTTCATATTTGATTGGATGATGATTAATTTTGATATGATGACAGCTTCATAAAATGCACACAAAACATTGAAACTTAGCATTCTCTTCAAAAACAGTTTTGTTTTATTAATAAAAGGAAAGATAACTTGCTACAAAATTTAAATTAAACAAATTAAAATAAACAATATGTTATTTATAAGGTCTTCGGCAACAATTTATTTAAAAATATCTAGAGATTTATTATATTCAGCTCTCAATCACATGTTGTTCCTGACCCATGAACACTCAGTGCCTTTACTCATGCTCTTTTATTTTTTGTAAAATCCCCCTCATCAATTCATCAACTGAATCTCTGTCAATCTTTCCAGTTACAATCAGTACAATCTTATTTGGAGACTGAAATTTTATTATTTCTAATGATAATCACTCCCTCCATGATACTGCCTCTTAGCCTTGTTCATGATTCTGTATTCTTATCCTTTTTACTGTAAGCTATTTACATGTTTAGTTCATCTTGTTTTATTTATGTTCTGTTCCTAGCAACTAGTGAAATCCTGGCATATTATAGGTGCCCCAAAAGGACGTTCACGTGTATAGTCTTATTTAAGTTGTATAGCCAAGTGCCGTCGAGTCGGAACACCTTATAAAATCTGCACAGTAGCGTGAGCCTTCCATGTTGGTGGAAAAAAGTTTCTTCCAGCATTTTTGCTTCTCAGTATTTGGAACTGTGTAACAGACTATTTCTTTTCTGTATCATGAAAAGTACTCATGTTTCATTGTTGAAGGGAAATGAGCAAGCAGTTCTGTATGTGGAAAAGAAAAGCGGCAGAATGAAGAATGAAAGCCAAATATTGGAAGTATTGATCTCAGGCTTATTTAAATTAGAGGCTTCTCTAAATCAATGGACAGCCTTTCTTAACACTAGTGGCCAGTACACATTTATCTTTATTATGTCATCTCACTCTATCCTAGTTTTATACTCTTCAGTGGCTGAATCATAGAATTTATTTTCCTTGGTGCAATTTCATGCTAACAAAGAAATCTACTGATTCTAAGTTGGCTTCTCATGTCTTCTGCCAGTAATGAAAACTGTATCTAGCCAAAGTAGCTAAACTTAGTTTCTTGAATGGTTGAGTATTTTATAGTAAATTATTCTATCTGCATACTGTTTGTTAGAAATTTAACTCACACAAGATTTTTTCTTGAGTGGCATCTGTGGATTAGAGAAATGTACTTTCTCTGTTATATTTTAGAAAGTAATGTTGTTTATGGGAATTGTGGTGAAAAAGTTTAATGTAATTTAATTTAGCATAGATTTAATTCTGTGTTGTTTAAGGGCATCTCACTATGTTTCTTCCCACTCCTGTTCTCAGCCAAAATTAATTCCCAATTGCCAGCACAGCAGGGTCCAGAAAAGTAAGGGCTTTAGAAAATGCATTCATTTAGCTGTGCCCTACTTCTGTTCTAGTTACACACTCATTAACTCAGTCATTCATTTATATATTTATCTATTTTCTATTCAGATATTAAAATGTGTCAGTGCTAATGAATAAATGATAAATAAGGTATTTTAACTATCTCAAGGAGCTTATGAGCTAGTATGATGGTGTGATGGTAAACAACGTGATAGGAGTACATGCAAGCATAGTAAGAACACAATGTAGACAGAAATCATTTCTATTTGTTGAGGGTTGGGCAAATATGAATAAATATTAATGATCATTCATTAATATTTATAGTTTGATATCTGTTTAGAACCTAAGTAAATGAACAAAGCTGACAGTGCCATTATGGAATATTATCTCAAATCATGATGCTATAAGTATACCACTTCATTAAACTAGTTTTAAAATATATCAGGTTTTCCAGTTTATATCCAGACAAATTTAAAGCACCTAAAACCACTGCCTTCTAAGAGTGCTTTTTGAGTCTGAATGTAGAAAGTCTTTCTTTCTCTTTGGTTTTCTAAGATTATCTAAAGACTAAGGAAAAATAAAATAGAACTAATATGCACACATGCATAAACACACAGAGAAAAGTTGTAAAATAGTCTATTGGTGCTTATCTTTATCTATATCTATATTATGTTTTGCCTTCCGATCTGTGTTCATCTCTCCAGTCATAATTCATAACACTGTCCCCTCATTGACAGTGTACCAGCCACAGTAACCCCTTCTTGGTTTCATAGTAGCTAAGCCCTTTCATGTCTTTGGACTTTGGCACTTGCTTTTTTTCTCTTTCTGGTATACTCTTTTCCATTTTGGTTTATTTTCAATTACCAATACTAACTGTTCCAATTTATTCTGTTTATGACTTATCCCAATCTTGAGTCACATTCTTTATATATTTTTATAATTTTATTTTCCACTGGAATATAAAGTGACTATAGTAAGGGCAGTGTTTCGTTTGATGTCTCCCAATCCCCAGCCATGACCATTGTATCTGGTACCCTGTCATGTAAATTCAATGTTTGGTGAATGACATTAAGTATTAATGTTGCTAGGATAATTTGACCAGAGCTATATACTGCCTGGCTTGTTTCACTGGAAGTAACTCTACGTTACTTTCTTCCACAGAAGTTTCTATTTTATAAGTACGCTTTAAAAATCTGGGAAGCTAAGGTGACATAACTTTCCATAACTCAAAATGTTGATTCCACTGGTAAGAGTCTTAGTTTCTTGGAGAGGCTTCTTGTAGTCAACTTCCTAGGGACACCAGACTGCAGCCTTCTATTCTGCCTTTGCCTGACTACTGCTCTGACTCGATTTCTGAGGATTTTCCGAATCCTAACACTCTCTAAGCCTCAGAGATGGGAGCATATGTTACTTTGATCCGGGATTCCTTTTCCTGTAGTCCTGCTATATCCTTGTCCATAGCCAGGGCAGATTATTCAAAAGACAAGGTAAGCATGCTGCTTACATTGCCTACCAGATCACCTACAGTAACAAATTTTACATGAGTTTCAGCACATCAAAGATTAGTAAATAAGCACAAATCCATGCTTACCTTGTTTACTGGATCCTTCTCCTCTGCCAGGGATTGTAACTTTGAAAAGATGTTTTGATGCCACAGGAAGGTGCTGTGGGGCTGGAAGACAGACAAATGTCAGAAGTATCTAGAAGTGGGATTTTTGATGTGTTGAAAAAATGTGAGACTGTTTGCCACAAATGATCTGGTAAGCAAGGTTAGCACTGTGCTTAGTTTGCCTATTGAATGATCAGCTGGATTGCATAGTTCTTCTCTTCTAGGCCTCTTACTTGCTTAAAATTCTGTGTGTTCAATTTTAGCCCTTAATTTTTCAAGGCCAAGTGAAGACAGACATTTCCTTTTGTGTTCTACCTTTTATATAACAAGATTGTTGTATGTCAGAAGCCCACATAATGGCTAAGAGGAGGTCTGATAATTAAGTTCAGGAACTTATTTGTTATAAGTGCTACGTACCTCATTGCTGAATACCCCTATGGTCACCTTCGAAGTTCTCCACTTAGAAAGTTACGCACCAAAGCCAGTCCCTAGTCCACCCTAGTCCACTCTTCAAAGCAACTGTGGAACGTTCTCAGTAATTGTGCACAGTGGCAAGGAGGCAAGTTTATGAACTTAATTGCATAGTTGTTTGCGAGAGAGCTCTTAGCCAGCAGACAAATAACGATACTGAAACATCCTTTTGACTCACCTGATCTGGCCATCAATGACTTTTTTCTGTACCCAAAGATAAAGGAAATATTGAAAGGAAGACATTTTGATGACATTCAGTACACCAAGGGTACCACCACGACAGCTCTGATGACCATTCCAGAAAGAGTTCCAAAATTGCTTTGAAGGGTGGACTAGGCTCTGGCATTGGTGCATAGCTTCCCAAGAGGAGTACTTTGAAGGTGACCATAGTGACATTTGGCAATGAATTATGTAGCACTTTTTCTAGGATGAGTTCGTGAACTTAATTGGCAGTCCTCTTGTATTTTCAATTCCTTCTAAATTCTTAAATTCCTAAAGTAACTTTCCCACAAAAGAATAATTTACACCTGTTTAAACATAAAACAATCACATTGCCATTGTAGGTAATGACAAGTAAAACAGTCATCTTTCATAAAAACATGAGCCCGTGAGTATGACTAGCTTTGGGCTATTAACATAGTGCTGGAATGAGCCAACTCAATGTTGTCAAGTAAAATATTGTTGGAAAAAGTTCTCTGCAGCAGAGAGAAAAGCTCACATATATTAGGTCTCTGAAAAAAGTTGCAAGTGAAAAGTATTCTTTTCTATCACTCATATGCCGCATTTGAAATGTCCACCAAAAATACTTTGTATAAATAGAATTGACTTGCCAGAAATTTCTGTATTAGTGTATATGCAGGTTTTTATCACCATCATCATTCAAATATTTTTAGCTCTTGTTTGCTTGTGATAGTTAAACTAGGGCTCTTAGAGTGACCTAGAGGATTTTCTAAATCTTAGGAACAATCCTAAATAAGAACATTCAGTTTTGAATACAGAGGCAGTCCCTGGGTTATGAAAGAGATCCATTCTTAATTGCCTTTCCGTTGAAGTTGTAGGTCAGTAACAAGTACGTATGGTTCTTATTTACCCTTACTGGAGACCTAGAGGGTTAAGTTCTACATCTGCTAACTGAAAGGTCAGCAGTTCAAATCCACCAGGTGCTCCTTGGAAAATCTATAGGAAGTTCTGTTCTGACCTCTAGAGTCACTATGAATCGGACCCGACTCGATGGCAGTGGGTGGATGGCGTAGTTAATAAATGCTATATCCGCTAACCAAAGTTCAAATCTGCCAGGTGGTCCTTGGAAACCCTGGGAGGCAGTTCCCCTCTGTTGTATGGGGTTGCTATGAGTCAGAATCGACTTGACGGCAGTGAGTTTGATTTTGGTTTCTTGAGAGCCCCGGGAGCTAGAGGTTAAGAACTTCCAACCAAAAGACAGACAGTTCAAATCCACCAGCCACTCCTCAAAAACCCTAAGGTGCAGTTCTACTCTGTGCTATAAGGTTGCTGGGAGTGGGAATCGACTAGCCATCAGTGGGTTTGGTTTGGGGGAGTCTGAATGCAAGAAAAGTCTCGAAGACTTTTCATTGATTTAAAAGCTTTACATGCAGAAAGTGTAGGTGATGGTGATGAAGACTAAGCGCAGGAGTTATTTCAGTTGTTTCAAAGTAAGAGCAGATTTAGATAACATAAGGGGAGTGGGTGGAGAGGAGGGAAGAAAGAGACTGTTGGGAGAACGAGACATGTATGGAGCAGAGAGGAATAGTGTGCTGTCTCCGGGCAGGGAGAGCAGTGGAAGCTGCATATAGGTGGGCATGTAAATTCATATGCAAATGTACATTTTCACTCAGTCATATTAAATAAAAATTTTTTAAAAAGCAAGTACGAATTGTCCATAAATCAGAAGTTTTTAACCCTATGACAGCTGTAGCATTAAAAACACAACTATACTCAATTACAGTGCTTTTTTTTTAAAAAAAAAAACAGTATTATATTTCTAAAATCTTGATTCACTGCTTCAAGTCAACTCATCATGGGCTGGTCGTTTCTATACTCCTTTACCACATTTTGTGTGATTATTTTAGGAAAGGAGATACTGGAAAAGTGATATTGTCAGGAAAAGTACAACAACAAGGACAATAAAAATATTTTAGGTAAGGGAAGGATGATCCAATAAAAAAACAGAAACTATCAAACAATGTCATTAACATTACACACAAGTAAAATTTTGCTGGTGATCGCACAACGCGGTTTTAGTGATATAGCAACAGGGAACTGCCGTAAATTCATGATGAATTCAGAAGAGGTTGTGGAACAAAGGGTGTTGTTGCTGATGTCAGAAGGATTCTAACTGAAAGCCAAAAATACCACAAAGATGTTTACCTGTATTTTATTGACTTATGCAAGTGCTTTTCATTATATAGAACATAACAAATTATGAACATTTTGAAGAATGAAAATTTCAGAATGATTTAAGCGTGCTCTTGCAGAACCTGTATTTCAACAAAGAAGTAGTCCTTCAAATAGAAAAAGAAGATACCATGTGGTTTAAAGTCAAGAAGGATATGTGTCAGTGTTGTATCCTGTCACCATACTTGGTTTGTATGTTGAGCAAAGACTGAGAAACTGAACCATATGGAAGAAAGAATTGTGTTTCAGGCTTGGAGGAAGACTCGCTAAACCTGTGATATGCAAATGACACAACTTTGCTTAGTACAAAAGAATTTTAAACACTTGCTGAGGAAGTTCAAAAGCCATAGCTTTCAATTTGGAGTATATCTTAACATAAAGAAAACAAAAATCCTCCCAACTGGACCTAAAGAGCATCACGACAATCAGAGAAAATATAAAAGTCGTTAAGCCTCTGCGTTTACATGGGATCACAAGCAATGCCCATAGAAGCAGCACTTAAGAAATCAAAGGATGTATTACATTGGGCAAATCTCCTGTAAAAGATTTCTTTATAGTGTTAAAAAACATGCCTGTCACTTACGGAGTAAGGTGCACTTCATTCAAACCATGGTGTTTTCAACTGCCTCGTGTTCATGTGAAAATGGGACAAGGAATAGGAAAGACATGAGAATAATTGATGCCTTTGAATTATAATGTTGGAGAAGAATATTGAATAAACCAAGAACTTCCAGAAGAAAAGAACCAATCTGTCTCAGAAGAAGTACAACCAGAATGTTCACTAGAAGCTAGGATGTCAAGACATCATCTCATGTACTTTGAATATGTTATCAGAAGGGGCCTGTCCCTGGAGGACATCATGCTTGGTAAAGTAAGCGGTGAGCAAAAAAGAGATAGACTGTCAATGAAAGGGCTTGGCTGCAACAATGGGCTGGAACATAACAAAGATTGAGAAGACAGCTAGTGACCAGACAGCTTTTCATCCTGTTGTACATAGATCCCTATTAGTGGGAACTTGCTGGAACGCACTGAACAGCAATGAAAGATTAGAGAAACTCTCTCTTCTTTCAAAGTTGTGTTTCCTTCAAACTGATACATTAATTCTTCTACATTTTAAGCAGACATACTTTTTTTAAATTACCAGTGAAAGTCTACTTAAAATAACATTGTATTTATATATACATATACACATACACATAATGACTCCATGTAGAAAAATGTAGACAGATCTTTAAAAGGAAGCTTTGTCAAATATGTCATTTTCCATCATCTTTCTAAAACAAAAGAGATATTTCATCAACATTTGCATCAACAGATATAAGCATTAAGGAAATCTCCCTGGCTTCATTCTAGCCAACACATTCAGGCATTTACATAAGAAGCACATATCAGCACAAAGGGTAAGTATTCGTTTTTTTCATTTGTTTTGTTTCAATCTCTGTCGTCTGTCTTTCAGTTTTTGCATTGGTGTACAAATATAATGAACAGATTTAAGTACTCAAATATGCCAGAGGCAATAAGCATATTTAAAAATAGAAAATACAATCAACTGACGGTATGAAATTAGCACTTCAGCCTCTCAATCATCACTTAATCTTTAAATAGAGATAGTCATTAGATACATCTTTTCCTGCTGAGAGAAAGCATACTACTTTTTATTGGCAAATGCAGAGAATAAACACAGAAACACTGATCTTTTTTTTCAGCAGAGATTACAAGTTACTTTCAATAATTTCCATAAATAAATGCATAACATGGCTAAATTTTCTCAAGCAGTTACTATACCCTACCTACAAAACCAACTACCTTTAGACACAGTAACATATTTAATTATATCCAAAGCCTATGATATCAGTAATATCATGAACCATATTTTGTAAGTAAATAGAATTTAAAGGATCAAACAGCTTCAACAAAGTTTAGCTTGTTGCAACACACAAGCCACCACAATGTGACAAAATGACAAATAGGTGATGATTACACCCAGTAGGATGATTATAATAATAATGAAATAAAGACAATAACAACTGTTGGCCAGGCTGTAGACAAATTATGACACTCACACATTGCAGAGGTGAATGTAAAATGCTGCATCATCTTTGGAAAACAATCTAGTAAATCTTCAGTGATTAGGGATGCAGTCGTTCTATGATTCAGCAATTCCACTCCTGAGTACATTTCCAAGAGTGAAAACATGGCTACACAAAAACCTATGGATGAATGTTCATGGGTAGAGTTATGTTTTCTCAATAATACAATGATGAAATCTTACAGTTAGGTGAAACCAGTGGACTCATCATCCTTCTTTAAATACTTACAGAAGGGGGGAACATTCTATCCCAAGGTAGTCTGTTCTACTTTTTGAATAGAATGGGCAGCTCTAGATCTATGATGTACCAAATTTAATAAGATTCAAGTAGAATAGGTGAGCTTTCATTTCTACATCCTTAAAAGAGATATCAATAAAAGACAATTTCTTCCAGTTATTTGAAGAGCATTTTTTTTAATTATTAAAATGCCTTAAGAAATAAACTATCATGAAGCTGAAAATTTTTATTTTTATAATTCATTACTAGTCATTCAAGGAGCCAATAGTATCATGAGAGCTAGCTCTTTAAAACTAATATTTGTGAAGATCAAGATTTATGTATGCATTTTGCTAGCTCTTTATGTATTACAGTTTATTACTTTAGTATTTACTGATTATACCTGTGTTAGAGTTGAAAAATAGTATCTACTGATTGTACCTGTCTTAGAGTTATGTATAATCTTAATCCAGAATAAAGATTTACTTCAAGATCAAGCTATTCTTTAAATCCTCAAGCAAAAATGAAACACTTCTTAAATTAGAGTTTTGCCTGTAAAGCCCAAACTCCAAATGAATACTCTCTATGAATTTTAGGGTAGTATAAAAGCATGATAGTAACATTATTTTTAAAAATGATTCCTATATGTATGTCTTTTTTTACACCTCAGTATTTTATTGTTGCAAAAAATAGGTAACAGTATTTGCCAACTTAACATTTTTTAATGTATATATTTCAGTGGAGAATATGAACTAGTGGTCTCCACAAAATCTGTTAATTGTGTACATTCAGTGCAAAGAACAGCATTTCAATGTGATTGTTATGCTGCTGTTGTTCACCTTGAGGCAGGCACAATTTATGATGACTTCCTATGACACCATGCTTCCATCACCAATATGCCTGTGCTATAGGGTCGCCATGAGTCGGATCCAACTCCACGGCACTTGGCTGGCTATGTCTTTTTATAATTCATCATTATTTACTTGAAAACAATAATTAGTTGAAAATGCCCTAATAGAAAGATAGTTGCACCATGCCTTATATATTGACATTTAGCACACTTTAATTTTTGCCACAAAATACTGTGAATGTTACAAAGCTTCCTTTAAAAGAGAAAGAAGATACCCACCATAAGCCTTTTGTTTTAATCCCATTCCATTGTCTTGGGAAAAGCTTCGTAATTCCCACAATGCTTTGGTTCAAGACAGTTTATTTTACCTGCTAAAACGGGCTTGTGTTGAGCTGTGTTTTATACCCTTTTCCCTCACAAAATAGTTGAGGCTGGTGACACAGGAAGCTGGGTAGACATATGCAATCTCAGAGACAATTTGTAGAAAGAAAGAAAGGTCTCACGACAGCTTGTATCGTCTTTATTTCTAAAAAAAAATAATAATGCTGGTTTCCTGGTTGCCTGCATCCCAACTGAAATGAAGGCAATTATTTTAGGCAAAAGAATTTCAGTGGGAAGAGTTCAGTATTTCAACGCAAAACAGGCATCTTGCGCTGTACCCTGAAGGCTTTGACTTCAGCTGTGGCAGCTGAGAGGATTCTGATTCTGAATATAAAAATCTGATTCGTAACGAGTTTGACACATGCTGCTTCTAAGAAATGCGGGAGCCTTCAAGTCTCACTCAGAGCTGCAGCCTGGCAGCGATTTCATTTTGTCTTCTAAGGTGTTTTCCTTTCACCCTTTTGCTGAACAGAAACTGGAAAATTATTCTGAGAGGAGCTACACACTGTGACAGATGTATTACACACAAATGTACAGAAACCTACAGAGAGACTGCAGAAGATAAGATAGTGTTATCCGCAGAATCCGTCAATCGCACACATTCAATGCGTACAACAAAAATAAATGTTACACTGATTTTGCCAATCGTTAAGTAGGAAAAGAAAATTCATCTCCGAAATAACGACTAGTAAAATTCTTGAAACAAACAGAAAATATAATCGGAGGTTGCTATTCTTTTACGATGTAAAAAGGATCAACAAAGGGAAAAGGAAAAGTTGACATTCCCTTTTCCACACCATAGCAGGAGTATCTAATTTCTTCTTTATACTGCATTACAGACTACTTAATAGTATCAAAGTGATGAGTACACTTAGCTTACCTTTATTCTGCTTCTGTGTACAGTTCATTTCCCTTATTCACCCCATGACACCATGTTATGGGGGCAAGGTTTAGGGCCAATGTGTTCAATACTAATCATTCTTCATCCCAAAGATATCTTTTTCAGTGTCTTTCCATTTCTTGCCTTTAAGAACTCCCAATAGCCTGTGATCACAAAAGGAGATTTGTCAATTTCTTAATGCTTTACTGTGAATGTTAGTCAGTGCTTTATGTTTCCTAATAACTTGCACTTTACCACCAATGCAGTATTCTCTGATGAAGGGCTCTAGATCAGTTCAAAAAGTTTCCAGCTGTCATATGCAGAGACGGGAAGAGAGATTTTGTGAGATGGGAAAATCATTTTTTTAAACAAACAAACTAACATAACTTAGCTCTTCTGACTATACAGAAAGTTCATTCTGGTCCAGTTCTGGTTGCTTAGTAGACCTTTGTTTAAACTCTAATTTCTGTTACCATAATTAAAATTTGTTATATTGTTTTGCTGTTAGCCTTCAAAGAAAGTTTGTTCCAGTAATGTGGAAAATGCATTAACCTCCAAACTCTCCATTTTCTAATAAACATATTCACATTAAACTTGGACCTATATAATTAGTTTTTAAAAGTTGTCTTTATAAATGGGTGACCACTTCAGAAAGCGGCAATAAATTCAAAAGTATTGTCATACCTCTTGCGTTCATCTCTCTTGAGGACAATACAGGACTTATTTAAATCACTCATGAGCTGAAACAAAGACATTCATCAACCTTTTGTTTCCTTGCTGAGTACATGAGGGGAAGGGATTACTAGGGCAATTAAATACCCAATTTTTAATTAAATTTAATATAATATACTAGACTATACATTTCTTGAAATCCTAATTTTTATAAACTTCGATACTAAGAAAATAAAATCACTAGACAAACAAATAGTACCTTAAAATGATAATTTATTCATATAAAACTAAACTTGATGAGAAGAGCACAATGGTCTGCCCATTTTGGATTGACCTGACTTCTGCGTTGGCAAATCGTTAATACATATGTCACTAATGAATTGACTAGATGTTTCTGTGCAGTACACGGATATTATGCGTGTAACAGAGTCCCAGCTTTGTAATAGTCGATGTGAATTACACAGCTTTGGTTTGTATTATGATTGAAACAAGCAAAATGACAGGCTGTGCAAGTGAGTAAAAGAGGGGGTAATGATTAATAATTTTCATTCATAACTGGAAAACAATGTTATCTTGGTAATTACTCAATTCCTAGACCAGCACATTATTTATAAGTATTAGACACAAAGTTTTGAAAAAGTACATAATGTATACAACTGAATTTCTTATGCAGTCATATATTTTGCTCGTGTCTGTGTTTTCTCATTTCTTTTTCATATTTTTCTGTGTTTTACTTGTACTTCCCTTATTTTTATATATTTTATTAACATAGGAATATAGTTCATGCTATGATTTATAAACCCTTAGACTACAAACTTTGCAATGCATACTTTGTCATGGCCAGCAAACTTGGAGTGCATTTTGGCAGCTTTTGCCCCACTTCACTCCCATATTAAAAGTAAGATTCATAGCCAAACAGGCATGGTAGGATCTAAGACTAACTTAGAAAAATATCCACCCGCACATTTTTGGATAGGAAGGAAGGAAAGAGAAATAACTACAGTGCAAAGTATATATACTTAGGACTTAGCAGTTGATAAGTAAAGATGGCAAGACTTGCTCTTACATACTTTGGGCACATTGTCAGGAGAGGTCAATTCCTGGAGAAGGACATCCTGCTTGGTAAAGTAGAGGGTTAGCGAAAAAGAGGAAGACCCTCAAAAAGATGAATTGACACAGTGGCTACAACGATGGGCTTAAGCATAAAAACACTGTGGGCATGGCACAAGACCACGCAGTGTTTCCTTCTGGTGTTTATAGAGTCACTGGTAGTCTGAACTGACTCAGGACACCTAACAAGAACAATTAAAATGTGATTATTTGCAATTTGACTTTCAGAAGTCTAGACGATTCTTTGATGTTTCAGCCATGTTATCTCCATGGTACTAACAGCATCATCAAGGGATTCTCTATTTCTGTCAGTTACAAAGAAGAAAACAATAGGTAAAGACATTTCAGCTATATGATTATTTAAAAAGTGATTGTCATAACAGTAATATCACCTAAAGAAAGATATTTCTCTAAGGAAAATATTTGATAGGAATGGTGACGAGTATGAGGAACCTGGTGACACAACAGCTACCAGTCACTCCGCAGAAGAAAGATGTAATAGTCTGCTTCCATAATGACCCACCAACTTGGAAATTTTATACAGTATGTCTACTTTCTGGGTGTGCTCTGTCTTATGAGGTTACTATGAGTTGGAATTGACTTAAAGGAAATATACAAACTATTTTATATGATCCATAGAGTAACTTTCAATTGTATTTCTTAAAAGTTGCTTTACCTAATAGGTGGGGGGAATGCTAGACATAATCTCTAACTATTAAATTACATGGATAGAAGCTAAAATATAATTGATCATTATCAGAATTAACGCTACATCTATGAAGCAAACATTTCAATTGTCTCTACCATTTTCTGTTTTTCTTCAACGCTTCCTTAATCTATCATTATTACTCATATTCTCGTTGACCAAAAGAACGTCACAGCGTTTGTAGCCTGGATATTTGTTGCATCAGCATTGTTATAGAAAGTAGAATTATAAATATAATTACTTTGGGACAAAGCTTTTTTCCTAAGTAAAATATTTTCTAGTTTCTGAATTCCCTTGGCTCCTACCTTCAGTTCAAATATAGAGACTCCACAGCTTTCAGTACATGATTCAGTACATACACCTCTGAGAGTGTCCAGAAAGATCCATTAAAGAAATAAAGTAACTGAACATTTCTACTTACTTTTCATCTAGAAGTTCACAACAAATTTCACTAGTTTGTAATACACGGGTTTACTCTGCACATGGTTTTCCTTTGGTCCTTGTTTCAAATCTCACTTGTCATGTGGATTGTGCAAAGCATCCAGAGGGTGGAAGGCCTAGGGGCTTGAGAATAATAGCACTCTAACTGTTCACTTCCTTCGCTTGTACCATGATTTTCTAAGGAATATCTATAACTGGTTAACTGGATTTAGAGAGTATGTATTGAGTTTTAAGTAGCTACATCCCACAACATGGACATAGGGCTAAGAAGAGATTCCTGAAAAGAAAATAGATTGTATATATCATGGAAAATACAGTCATAGATGTGAATAAAAAAAAAGATGACACTAGACACAACTAAGTGTCAGTCATACAATGAGGTTAAAAAAGATAATACTATAATTAGGTCTGATAAGAATTCAGTCATTAAATTAGAAATTCTCATGGAAACTAGCTTAAATATAGATTTCTACCCATTATCAGTGCAAGGGAGGCCTGATGGCATAGTAATTAAGAGATTGGTTGCTAACTGACAGGCTGACAGTTGGAATCTACCAACAATTCCTCAGAAATCTTATGAGGCAGTTCTACTCTGTCCTTTAGGGTTGCTATGAGTAGAAATAAATCCAGGGAAATGAGTTTGTTTTTGTTTTTTTGTTTATCTTTTGACATAACGGTTAAGAGCTCAACTATTAATCAAAGAGGTCAGCAGTTTGAATCTGCCAGCTGTTCCTTGGAAACCCTGTGGTACAGTTCTACCCTGACCTGTAGGGTTTCTATGATTCACAATGTACTGCATGGCAATGGGTTTCAGTTTTTCTTTTTCTTAGGGGGAGGGGTTATAACTAACAATGAATTTCACCTCACACTTACATTGTGCCTTGAAATATTACTAAATGTTAATTGAAACCCTCATTCCAGCAAGTCATTTAGCAATGACTTCACTTTTTTAATTCTATTTTGTGAGCATCATTATGGATGCAGATTACAATAAATAAGTCTGTATACTTTGTGAAAATGTTATTTTTAATGAATGGAATATGAAATTACTAGTAAGTAGAAAAGTGTACAGTGCTGTTGCTGATAGGTGCCATGGGGATAGGTGCCATGAGGCACCTATCACATGACTCATAGTGACCCTGTGTACAACAGAAGGAATCACTGTGTGTAGTCTTGACATCCTCTTAATAGTCTCCACACTTAAGCCCATTGTTGCAGCCTCTGTCAACCCACCTCTTTAAGTAGGCTTCCTCTTTTTTGCTGACCTTCTATTTTGCCAAGTGTGATGTCCTTCAGGGACAGGTCCCTCATTATAACATGGTCAAAGTACCTGGACAAAGTCTTGTTATCTTTACATCTGAGGAGAATTCTGGCTGTCTTTCTTCCAGGACAGGGTTTTTGTTGACCTTCTGGCAGCACACAGTATATTCAATATTTTTCACCAACACCATAATTTGAAGACGTCTATTCTTTATTCTTCAGTATTCATTGTACAAATCTCAAATGCTCATGAGGCAATTGAAAACACCGTGGCTTCCTTAGGATAGACGCACATTAGTCCATCAAGTGATACCTCTGGTTTTAACATTTTATAGAGGTCATTTGCAGCATATTTACTAATGCAGTACATGGTTTGACTTACTGTGTTAGAAGTCCAAATACAAGACTCTTCTCAATTGCTAATTATTTTAAAATGCAACGCAAAGGTCAGTGCCTGTTAACTCAAAGATGTTTTCCTTAATCCCTCTTTGTTAAGAAACATACTAATGAAGTCAATCTTTCTCACAATAATATCTCTTTCCTCAATGAAATCTATGATCCTCTTTTTTTTTCTGTGTTTATTAGAGTAAGTGCTGCATGCCAGTGTTTTTGATATATTTTGCTCTGTTTTTCTTTCAGTCAATGCTCTTTTCGATTTCCAAGCACTATATTAAGCAAAAAGCACTCTGTGTTTTGTTTGAACAACTGAATGAAAAAATGACTAGAAAAGCAAACAATTTGCTTTAAATTTATTGCCATTAGAATTTATAAACTGGTGAAATCATGAGAAATAGCCACATATTTCTAAGTCTGGGTTTACTTACTGGTTTAAAAAGAAAAAAATGACCTTCTGGACTAAGTCTAAAATAACTTTGGGTTATAATTGGAAATGACAAATCTGTTAGCTGTTTTCAATCAGACAGTTCCTTTAGTCACTTCCCACTTTCTTCTTCTCTAAATTCCATTCAAATAATCCTTTAGCAAGGTGAACATCTGGAAAAAGAGAAGGCATTCCTTTCTGATATGAAAACAAACACTCTATATCCCTCTTACATTTTTAACACACTCATCTGCATTTGTTTTCTCTAAACTGATAAATCACTAGGTCCGTTATATAAGTGGTAATAAATTGTAACTTCCAGAAACTAAATGCCCATCTGTGAAATGAACATCAGATGAACTCTTTTTATCTGTCATCACAGAATGAAGAATCACCTCTGGTTTTCCATCTTCATTGTTAGCTCTCAGATGGCTGTCACCCTAAAATCATTGAAGCCATTGTTAACAACTCCCTAACTTTCCACAAAGTGTTCAGTCCACCAAAACCTAAAGAATAAAAATGAGTGATTTTATTTGGCTCAAGAAAGTCTATTTCCATGTTTTAAATTAACTTTTAGGTTACAAGAAGATGAGTCCATGAAGTTAGGGTCTACTCATTTGAATAATCTACTATAAAATAATGGAGCAGATACAAGCATATTATTGCTCTACAAAATGATAAAAAAAAAAGAAGCCCAAAGATTTACTGTTTAAATCTTGTAAGAACAGAATGGAAATATAAACTAGAACATGAGATTCATATGTTCGTGTCATTAGAATATGTTTAAAGAGCTAATTTGCATGTCTTAACCTCAAATAAATTAGACCATTGTTTAGACTTTACTATCCTGAGATGGATTGACACAGTGGCTGCAACAATAATCTCAAGTATAAGAATATTGTGAGGATGGTGCAGACAGGGCAGTGTCTCCTGTTGGACACAAAGTCACTATGAGTCACACGTAACAATCCTGGATGACTATTATTGCTGAAGGAAGAGCAATATGAACTACTGGATCTACTACTTTTTTATTTATACTGAAATAAAATGTGTGTTAGAGGGAAAAAATTTAGAATTACATACTCATATATTTGTCTTTTATTTGAAATTAGACTAAGATTCAAGAATAATTTAATCAAAACTAAACCATTGGCTTTGAGTGAACTGTGACTCACAGCAACCTTGTGCTGCAGAGTAAAACTGCCCCTAGGAACACCTGGAAGATTTGAACGACCAACCTTTTGCTTAGCAGCCTTAGCTCTTTAGACACTTTGCAACCAGAGTTTGCAATTGAATGAAAGTTGAGCCTTTTTGTTTTTATACAAAAAGATTCCCTGGAACTAAATGATACTGATTTCTTCTCTACCAAGCATAAATGAGAAATTGCTTTTTTTTTTTTTTTTTTTAAATAACCTAAGCAGAAACACGCTGCCATTAGGTAAATTCCAAGTCACAGTGATCTTGCAGGATGGAGTAGAACTGTCCCACAGAGTTTACAAGGATCACCTGATTCATTCAAGCTGTTGATCCTTTGATTAGCAGCCATAGCATTTAAGATTAAAAGCCACCAGTCTCATTTTCTAACTGAAGGGGCTCAAAAATTTATGTTCTCTTTAACTAAAGATAGATTTTTATTTCTAAGATTTTATATATTTGGGGGTTCATGTATGAAATGTTTGTTTTCAAAATAACAGAAATGAAAATTTGTCTTTTTCCTGCATGACAAAAGCAACTATCATCAATACAACACTAATTCCCATTTGGAAATGCTGGTGGCTTAGGGTTACTGCCATGTCTGCTAACCAAAAGGTCAGCAGTTCAAGTCCTCCAGGCACTCCTTGGAAACTCTATGGGCAGTTCTACTCTGACTTCCTGGGTTGCTATGAGTCAGACCCAATTCAACAGGTTTTTAGGTTTAATTCTCATTTGAAGAAAAAAATAATTCCCAAGACTCTAGAAAATGATGAAACCTCAGTTGAGATATTTCAACAAACAAATGCAGTGCTGGAAGTGCTCATTCATCTATGCCAACAAAATTGAAAAATAGCTGCCTAGCCAACTGATTAGAAAAAATGAATATCTGTTCTCACTTCAAAGAAAGTTGATTGAATATAATGGGGAAATTATTGAACAACATCATTAATTTCACACACACGTAGAATTTAGGTGAACATCATTCAAAAGTCACTGAAGCAGGGAACTGCCAGAAATTCAAGCCAGATTCAGAAGAGGAACTAGAATGAGAAAATATCATTGCTAATGTCAAATGATCTTGACTGAAAGCAGAAACTACTAGAAAGATGTTTATCTGTGTTTTATTGACTATGAGAAGACATTCAGTTGTGTGGACCATAATAAATTAAAGGTAACATTTTGAAAAATAAAAATTTCCGAACATTTACTTGTGATCATGAGGAAGCTCTACATAGACCAAGAGGTAGCTGTTGGAAAACAAGGGTGTACTGAGTAGTTTAAAATCAAGAAAAGTAAATGCAGGGTTTTATCTTTTCACTATACTTATTCAATCTGTATGCTGAGCAAATAGTACAAGAAGCTGTACTGCATGAGGAAACCCTGGTGACATAGTGGTTAATTGCTATGTCTGCTAACCAAAAGGTTGGCAGGTCAAGTCTACCAGGAACTCCTTGGAAACCCTATGGGGCAGTTCTAGTCTGACCTCTAGGGTCACTATGGATCAGACCTGACTCAACGGCAGTGGGTTTGGTTTGATTTGGTTTGGTACTGTATGAATAAGAAAGAAACAACAAGATTGGAAGAAGAATCATTAACAACCCACATTACACAGTGGACACAACCTTGCTTGCTAAAAGTGAAGAAGACCAGAAACACTGATAAAGGTCAAAGACTACAACCTTCTGTATAATATATTAATATAATGTGTTATATTAATACACTATATAACGTAATATATTAATATAAAGAAAACAAATCCTTACACTGGACCAATAAGCAACATGATGATAAATGGAGAAAATTTTGAAACTGTCAAGGATTCATTGTCCACACTCACCATGTGTGGAAGCAATAGTTAGGAAATCAAATGATGCGTTGCACTGGGCAAATCTGCATAAAGACCTCTTCAAAGTGTTAAAAAGCAAAGATGTCAAATTAAGGAATAAAGTGCTCCTGTCCCAAGCCATGGTGTTTTCAGTTGCTTAATATGCATTAGAGAGCTAGACAACAAATAAGGAAGACGGTGGGAGAATTTGAATTACGCTGTTGGTGAAGAATACTGAATACGCAGTGACTCATTTGAACAAATCGGTCTTTGAAGAGGTATACTCAGAATTCTCCTTTGAAGTGAGGATGTTTAAGACTTTGTCTCACACACTTTGAACATGTTACCAGGATGAATCAGTCCCTGGAGGTGGCCATCATGACTGGTAAAGTAGAGCTTCAGCGAAGCCAAGGAAGACCCTCAATGAGAAGGATTGAAATAGTGGCTGCAACAATTATCTCAAGCATAATGACAGCAATTGTGAGGACATGCAGGACTGGGCAACATCTCCTTCTCTGGTATATAGGCTCAGTATGAACTGGAACGGGTATGATAGCACATAACAGCACAAAACATAGCAGGAATTTAGTACATTTATTATATCAAGGAATGAATTTCACAAAATCATTCCCAATTGCTGCTAAAGATGAAAAGGACACATGTTAATTTGTGTCTGCATGCTAATCTATTAAATAAATGCATAGTAGGAAATTATATTATTCCACTTTTTAAATAGTTAGGAAGCATAAATCTTTTGCATTGCTGTATAACCTACATTTTATAAACTGCAAGCCCATTTTTCTTTCAGGTAGTGACAACTGGATGACTGTGTATGTCATATAAAAGTATAGTCTAAATTAAAGAACAAATAAGTTTTACTAACATGGGGACAGCATGACTGGACCGTAAAAAAATGTGGATAGTATATTCTGATATAAACAATCATTGTCATCATCACCAGTAGAGTTTTAAGAAATGTGTAAGAAATATTAGTTGAAAAATAGACAGTCTACATCCTCTAGGCACACCTTAGAATCAGGCAGTTCTACGCTGTCCTATAGGTTCACTATGAATCAGCATCAACTGGAGGCCAGTGGTTTTGGTTTTCAGTTGAGGCAAATTCCACACACCACTACCGCGTAAATAAGCACATTAATTAGTTATTGTCTGTAGTTAATCAAAATTTTGAGAGCCATTCTCTAATTAATATCGTTAATACATGCCTTCAAAATATATTGTTTAGTTTTATACAATTGATGACTCTAAGAAAATTCCTAACTTTATGATTTTTCTTATTTTTATTGCCTCTACATCAAATTTGTAACTTACACATTTTGTATTAAAATTGCTATTACTGCGTTTCTATGCAGATAAAGTGTGTCTTCTGTATTTGTTTTCTGACTTCACCTACCCTGTGCAAGGTATGTTTGTAAGTACACTATGCTTTTTTTTTTTTTAAACAGGAATATGTGGAAGAGGACAATCATGGTGGTGCTTATGAAGAATCCTCATGAGTGGAGGGTGCAGCAGGCAGACAGTGCAGAAGGTGCGTGTTATTTTTGTAAAAATATACTTGATTTTTAAACACTTGATTTTACGTATTTATATTTACCCAAGACTTTGCTACTGAATTTTTTCAAGTTTATCATTTATGACTTCTTTATCTTAATTAGTTAGATGTTGCTCAGTGGTTTGTTTTCACATTAAAGGCTATTTTTGGAGTTCAAACAAAATCTGAATTTGTTTTTTAATAATTGAATAAACAATAAAATTATTTTAAAATAAGAAAATTATGGGCGTTGTTCTACAGTCTCTGATTACTCAATAATACTGAAGACATGAAAGCATTGTATTAATTCAGAATCTCTGAGAACAGGCACCAAGATGCTGGTAGGTATTCAGAGACTTACTGAGAGAAAAGGAAAATAAAAAAGTAAAGTTAGACAAGGTAGGAGGGTAATGGACAGGTCTGAGACCCCTGTTGAGAAGAGAGAGAAGAAAGAGTCTCAACTGCAGAGCAGTTCTAAGAAAAATTTTGTCAGACTCACGAGGGCCCACAGGCTTACACTATCCATTAGGGAATTCCACAATCTGTGAGGAAAAGGCCTGAGTAACATTTCTGATATGGTTATTTTCTGGAAGCAGCCTGTGGGAAGCATGGTCCTAAAGGAAATGAGGTGGTGGATTCTGAGTGCAGCACCTGGAACCACTCATCAATTATGATACCACAACAGAAATTCTGAGTGCATTTCCATGGTTGCCACGGTCCAGTGTACTTGTTCTTCCCATTGTTGGAAAGCAGCTCCTGTGTGGACTGCTCTTCTTGAGGGGAAACCTTGAAGAAATGAGTTAGTGGAATGAGCCACAGATTCTACTATGGCAGTTGATGTTAGGAAAATACATATTCCTCATTTTAGGGATATATATATTCCCCATTTTAGGGATAGGTATATTCCTCATTTTTAAAATTCCCTCACCAACCACCACTGTCTTGGCAGGTCTTGGCGTCTTGTCTGAGAAAGAGAACTGAACTTTCACACCTGAGAGATCTGATGCTTGATAATCGTAGTCCTCTCGCAGGGTTGCTGTAATTGTCCTTTCAAAGTTAACTACTGTTAAGGTACTCTAGGCAGCACAGAAGTAGATCATCATGGTTCCAAACATATTTCTCCTTGTCCCAATTTAGCAAAAACACCTTTGTCTCCACCTGCAGACACATTTATCTCTGTTTGAATTGTGACTCCAGTGATTTCTGCATACAGGGAGTTTAAAGTGTCCTGGAATTAGTTATAACTTGTGAGTCCATGAAAATTTTGCTTTGTGCTCTGGCAAAGAAAAAAAAAAAAATCACCCCTTCGAGGACCAAAACATCCAAATTCTCAGAATGCAAAATTGTGGAGAAGGAAGGTACAAAATGCCCAAATGGGTTATGGGAATGACAGAAATCGTGTCCACTCCACGAGAAGTGTGCCCTTTGATTCTGAGCCCCATATATAGGTCTTTGTTGGAGATGCAGCACCATATCAGGACTTCTAATTTAAGACCAAATACTGCATTCTGAAAATAGTCCTCCATCCTTTGAAATGTGGCTTCCAAGCTGGTGCTCCAGCTGTTCCTTTCAACAGCTACCCCAACAACCTGCTGACCCTGGTAGACAGAGGCATGTGATGCGACCAATGCAGTCTATGGTCATAACATGAGCCCCCTTTCATTCCTTGGTTAGATGCTACCCTGTGTGTGATATTCAGAAGCAGCACTAGCTAGAACTAAGCAGCACATTTCTGTGTGCACATACAGAAATGTGTGCACATGTAGACATGCACATGTATATACCCTGCATGTCTACATATGCACATGCTTTTTATCATAAACAGTTAATTTTTCATAGTTGGATGCCTGAATAATTCTCCTTTTCTTCCCTGAAATTAAGCAAATTTACCATATTTCCCAGAAATGATAGCCATACATAAAATTTTCAAGAAATGCAGTGACATTTAACTCAATAGATTCAGGTTTTCTTTCATTCCAGAAACTGTCTTTTACTCTACTTTAACACTTTTTGCTCCCTATGTTTGTCCTTTTCCTTTCATATATTATCTTAAGTCTAACTTCTTTAACATGTAGTCGTGCACTGCTGCCCTTCATGAAATGTTCCCTGGCCTAGGACTTCACACTAGTTGAATTTGTGCAAACACTCACTTCCACGTTATATAACAAAAAAAAAAAAAAAAATGTTGCTTAAAACGGTTGACATCCCAGAGCTAATACTAAATTTGATCTCATAATCTGGGGTTGCTTTTTCTTTAGGCATCTCTAGCAGGCTTCATGCCTTAGCAGTGATGATTAGCACACTAAGTGGAATCGACTTTTGTGTTTAGTCCTCAGCCTGTGGCATTAGCAGTTTCTCCACGTGGCATAGGGCCACCTCCCATTTTCTTTAGTGCTGTAGCTTTCAGAGGAGTCAATCCTTTAATAAGTTGGAGAATTTTTTTCTTTGTTTTTGTGCGACATGTTTTTGGGCAAGATGCCTGTTTTAATCACCCGGTACTGCTCTAACAGAAATACCACAGAGTGGATGGTTTCGTGAAGAGAATCTTTATTGTTACAATCCAGTAAATCACTGTCTTGGGCTGGGTTTTCTAGGGAAGCGAAACCAGTAACATTTGTATGTATGTGCAAGGAAAGACTGATATATATAAAGGACAAGGAAAGGTATATACATATATAAGAAACAGCTCACGCAGTTGCAGGTGAACATCCCAAGTCCTGGCACAAGACTCATATGGCCACGGGAGCTGGGAACCCAAGGTCAGCAGAGTTCTAGATCAGCAGTTGTGTAGATCAGCGGATTCCGAGCTGACAGCGAGCAGAGCCGCAGCAGCTGAGGAACCCAGGATCGGCAGGTCAGGGAACAGGACTCTCCAGCGCTGTCAGTAAGGGTTGATGAACCCAACAGCTGCTGGTTCAAATCCAGGAACCAGACACCAGAAGAGAGCAGGAGGTGCTGGACAGGTGAGCAGACTGGTAGTAAGTAGAGGAAGGTGGAGAGAAGAGAGCGAAGGGGCAGGAAGCCACCACAGGCCCTGCCCTGACACTCAATACACCAGCCAAACATGGAGTAGACAGGTTGACATAATCTTGACCACCACAACCACAAATCCAGTTTACAAGTCATAGGCCCATTCAATAAGAGAAATCATCAGTCCAGCAGGCTCAGTCCAAATTCAAAGAGAGCATCTCAGCACAGGAACCTCAGGGTCAAAGGACACGCTCTGCTCTTGGTGCTGCCTCCTCGATGGTATGAGAGTTCCAACTTACTCTGCTTACTTCTCTTCCTGTCTCCCACGGATGCTAATTTGAGTCCTGTCTCACAAACACAACTGCCATCCATCTTCCCTCATCAACACCAAGGAAGCAGGATTCACAACACATGGGAGAAATGGCACTATACTGGGACTCATAGTCGAGTCAAATCAACACACACATTTTGGGGGGGACACGATACAATCCATGACAATGCCTACATAGTGGGCAATAGCCTTCACTGATTTTCTACCTTCCTGTTGAATAATAAGCTTTTGTTCACTTCGGAATCACTACTTCCTTTGTCTCTTGCCACTGCTGTCTCCAGCACTAGTTTTGTTACTTTGGGGAGCCATAATTCATTTAGAGTAATAATTCCCCAACAGGAATTTGTGAGCTCTGTTATAACTTTATGGGACCACGGACATACATGAAGCTGGCTGGTGTTGGAAAGGGCTTTATACTGTGCATGCTGGTATCTGAATTTTCCCTCCAAAATCTATAAAATAATCTTCATCAGTATACATATAGATAGATACACGTGTGTGTATTAAAAAAAAAAAAATAACATTTCACTGAGCTATACTATCAAAGAGGACCCCTACTGGCACAATAATCAATCATTTTGCTGTTAACTGAAAGATTAGCTGTTGGAACCCATTAGCTATTTCATGGGAGAAAGACGTGGTGGTGAACTTTCCATAGAAGATTATTATAGTCTTGGAAATCCGAAGAGACAGTTCTGCTCTGGCCCATACAGTCACTATGAGTTTGATTCACAACAAAGGCTTTGGGTTTGGGTATGCAGTAGAATGCAGACTGCTTTTCTAATTTGAAGTGTGTCTTGGATCCTCTACACTTGAAATTAAAAAAAAAAAAAGGTAGACTTTATTATTTATTGACATCCCACAGCTTACCCAGCTCTTCCCAGCATTCACCTCTGACTTCTCATACCGAAGAAAAGGTTTCAGTAAGAAAACACTTAATATTTGGTTTTAGAACAGTCCTTCTCTTTGAGAACCAGCAAATTCAGTTGTTCACAATCATTTTTTGTTATTCTTCTCTTCATTTTTTTTTTTGGTTGTTATTTTGTTTTAGATAAAACGGTAACTGCTCTTGGGAACATCTCTTTGCAATCATGACAGCAATTTTTGGCAGCTTCCTCCAAACTTTTCCTGATTAGTAATAGCAAAATGACAAGTCCTGGTAGTTTTTTTCATCTCTGGTGACCATCCCAGAAAATAGATTGTAACTGTGCTACTAGCGTCATGCAGGAGATTTAGGGCACTGAAAGTCTGTGGTTACCAATGAGGCTTCCTCAGTTGCTACTTATCTTCCCTTGAGAACCTGAGTAACAGCTGCACGTGCATTTTGAGAATCATTTGTTATTTTTTCCCACTTGTGGCTCCTTTTCAAGTAATGTGGTTATGGTTTAAGTGTTTCTTTTCCTTGAAGTGAGTACTGTTACTCTTTTCTTTGCATTACTTGTTTTGTTCACTTACTTAGGTCCTGGATTAGGGGATCCATTGTGTCATAGTTCAATATGTTGGTATAAACGGCAAGTCCTTACGGAGTCTTAATTCATTATGTTATAAAATAAAGGGAATTTTATCTTAAGACTTTTAATTGGCCTAAGTAGTAATTTCAGTTAATAAAGCAATTATTTCAAAGAAATCATCAGAGCTGCAATAATTTCAGATTCAGGTAGGCTCAAGTGAGCACATTATTCAACGAGAGCAGATTTATTTACTCATCTTGCCAATTTGGGAAGTAAAATATTTTATAGAATTATTTTTTTGATAAATTCCACTGTTAGTAATGTGTTAAGAATAGTAATATAATGCCATCTACTTGTTACTCTGGAAATTGGTGAAATTTTGTCTTGAAAAGTCATAATACATAATGTATGAGAATATGTGCAATTAGCATATCTAATATCCTATGATAACATAGGATAATATATGGAAAAAATAATCATTCATATTCTTTAATGCTCCTTTCCCCTGAAACGTTCACAAACCCAGCATTTCCATCACTGATATCATTTGTAATATTCATTCTCATCTTCTGGTGGTAGAAATGCTTTGCAGTTTATGAAATGTTCTTCTGTAATAATTGAGTACTTTGCCTAAGGACTTCAAAGACTTAACATTTCAAATTTTTATATTTTTGTAGGTTTATTTCTTTCTACTTTATCAGAACAAATCCAAAATCATAAATCTTTTTAAGAATGTTACTAATCAAGATACAGATAAAGACTAGAACATCTGAATTTGGCATTAGTGAGAATGACATACTTTTTTTTCTCTCCTGATTTGCTATCATAGAATTTACTACCAAAAATATAATCTAAAAGTAGAGAAGACTACTTATTCTTCAACTGATGATCCAGGTGTCAGTCTTTTTTTTTTTTTGCCAAGAGGCAAACCTGTTGAGGTTTCTGATAAGATGCATTCTACCACCTGTTCTACGTTCTGCATTTTAGATTATGATTGCTTTTAAAAATTTTTCCATCCTCCCAAATATTATGCTACAAGTGGAGGCTTTTATTTATGTACATGTAAAACCTTGTTTGTTTATTTTATTTTTGATTTTGACGTATGGCTTAAAAGACTGCCTGTATTACAGAGTAGAACTGCTCTATAGAGTTGTCCTGGCTGCAATCTTTATAAACGCAGGTCACCAGGCCAGGCCTCCTTCTGTGGTGCCGCTGTAGAAGTTCAAACTGCCAACATTTTGATTACCAGCCAAGCAAAATTTTGCGCCATGTAGGGACTGTCTGTAAATAACTTGTAATGTTCTGCTTCTCTATATACTCCACAGTCACTGAGGAATGAACAGGTAAAAAGGTAAGGAAATATTTTAAAGAAAATAAGAAGGAGTAATTAAAATAGGTCCAATTCATAATTCGCAAATGAGTGATTTATAACCTGTAAATGACAGAAGCATTGTCTCTGTTAATATTGTATAGATTTATATGTGGGTTTAAAGAATAGATAAAGTAGATATTAGAGGTACTGTTGCTGTTAGATGCCTTTGAGTTGTTTCTGACTCACAGCAAATCTACACATAATGGAACAAAACACTGCCAGGTCATGTGCCATCCCCACAATTGTTTTTATACTTAAGTCTATTGCTGCAGCCACTGTGTGTATACATCTTCTTGAGAGTCTTCTTTTATGCTGACCCTGTTCTTTACCAAGCATGATGTCCTCCTCCAGGGATTGATCTCTCCTGAAAACAACATGTTCAACGTATGTCAAACATAGCCTCACCATCCTCGCCTCTCAGGAGCACTCCAGTTGTACTTCTTTTGGCAGTCCATAATACATTCAGTATTCTTCTCCAACAACGCAACTCAAAGGCATTAATTCTTCTCTCTTCCTCATTCATTGTCTAGCTTTCATATGCATATGATGTGATTGAAAATCCCGTGGCTTAGTTCTGACGCACCTTTGTCTTTAAGGTGAGATCTTTACTTCTGAACACTTTAAAGAGATCTTTTGGAGCAGATTTTCCCAATGCAATGTGTTTTCCAGTGTATTGACTGCTGCCTCCAAGAGCATTGATTGTGAAAGTAAATAAAATGAATTCTTTGAGAATCTCAATTTTTTTTTTTTCGTTATTCATCATGACGCTGTTTACTACTTTAGTTGTCAGCAGTTTTGTTTCCTTGATGTTGAGGTGTAATCTATACTGAAGTCTACCATCTTGGATCTTCTTCATTAAGGGTTTCAAATCCTCTTCACTTTCCGCAAGCAAGGCTGTGTCATCTGCGTAACACAGACTGCCCACGAGTTTTCCTCTAATCTTGATGCTACCTCCCTCCCTGCCCTTGTAATCATCGAAGATTTTTTCTTTAGTATTTAGCCTTTTCTTGAGTACTTATAGTAGTGGTCTTATATAATTATTTGTCCTCTTGCGGCTGATTGATTTCACTTAGAAAACACTAGTGACATACAGGTTAGAAGCTACAGTTGCTAACTAAAGGGTTGGCCATTTGAATTGGCCAGGTGCTCCTAGGAAACTCTAGAGGCAGGTCAACCCTGTTCTGTAGGGTCAGTATGAATTGGAATCAGTTCAAAGGCAATGGCTTTGTTTGGCTGGTTTAATTTCACTCTGCATAATGTTTTCCCAACGACTTCCTATTATCAGATATTTCCCAGGATCATGCTTGTTCTTTGTCATCGCATAGTAATTTATAGGGTGAATCCACCATAATTTGGGTGGTATGACTAGATCATATGGTATTTCTACTTCTAGGTTTTTTTTATTGTGATTGAGTGGAAGTGTACAATCCAGTTTAAATTTGCATGCCCACCTATCTGCAGCTCCTTCTGCTCTCCTTGCCCAATAACAGCATACTCCTCCTGTCCATTCTAGGCATGTCATATCCTCTTAACAATCTCCTGTCCCATACTCTCCAAACTCTCCTTTCTCCTCTGGTAAGAGGCCAGTAGAACAACATCCTACAGATGCATAGAATCATAAAGTGCACACATGAAATGGTCACTCTGTCCCCGAGTCCAATCCATTCCTGTTGGAAGAGTTAACCTCAGTGATGATTTATGATCAGGGGCAGCATCAGTCTGGGGACCATGCTCCCAGGGAACCCCCAGGCCTTTGGACCACCAATTGCAGTCTTTTAGTGGAGTTCTCAGGATACATCCCTTTTTTTACCCGTGTTGCCATTGGGGCTGAACATTGTGAGCCCCATCATAGCTGTCATTGATGGTGGCCCTGGCATCATCTGTTTCTTCTGGTCCCATGTTAATGTAGTCACCAATTCAAGGGGGTATTTCTGTCCCCCAAGTTGTTGTTGTCCTCAGTGATCATCTGTTCTAGCTGAGTTTGGACCATTTGATGTACCTCTAGCTTTTTTTAAAAAGTGCCAAAATGATTCCACCAGCTGTGTAGAAGAGTTCCTGTCTCTCCATGACCTCTCTGCCTTTTATTGTTTTGTATTTTTTGAATTAATGCCAGGCTTGTTAGGGTGAGATAGTGTCTCATTGTAGTGCTGATTTGAATTTCTCTAATAGATAATGATTGTGAGCATTTCCTCTTGCATCCATTAGGTGCTTGCAATGTCTTCTTTGGTGAAGTGCCTGTTCACATCCTACATACTGTTTTAATTGGATTTTTTCTCTTTTACTTGTAGAGATTTTATGGTAGTTTGTAGATTACAGAGATTACATACAAAGTTTTTTTCCCAGTCTTTTCACTCTTTTGGTGAAGTCTTTGGATGAGCATAAGGATTTGATTTTTAGGAGTCACCAGTTATCTATCTTCTCTCCTGGTGTTTGGGCATTGTTAGTAGTATTTTGTAGTCTGTGTATGTCATGTATTAGGGCTTCTAGTGTTATCCCTATTTTTTATTCCATAGTCTTTATGGTTTTAGATTATATATTTCAGTCTTTCATCTATTTTGAGTCAGTTTTTGTGCATAGTGTGAGATGTGGGTCTTATTTCATTTGTTTGCAGATGGATATCCCATTTTGTCTATACCATTTGTTGAAGACACTGTCTTATCCCCAGTTCACAGACTTTGGACCTTTGTCATATACAGTTGCTTGTAGGTGAATGATGTTGCATATGTGAATTATCAGTTTTGTTTAATTGGTCTACGTATCTATTTTTGTACCAGTACCAGAATTTTTGTCTACTGCAGACATGTAATAGGTTTTACAGGTAGGTAGAGTGAAGCCTTCTACTTTGTTTTTCTTCAGTAATGTTTTACTTATATTTGTGGTGTCTTCTCTTTCCATATGACGTTGGTGTTATGTTTTTCCATCTCATTAAAAAATGTCATCAGAATTCGTATTGGCATTACATTGTATCTATAGATTGCTTTGGGTAGAGTAGACATTTTCATGATGCTGTGTCTTCTTACCCATGAGAAAAGTAGTCTCTCCACTTAGGTAGATTTCTTCTGGTTTCTTGCCATAGAGTTTTGTAATTTTCTTTGTATAGGTCTTTTACATCTCTGGTTAGATTTATTCCTAAGTAGTTTATCTTCTTGGGAACTATTGTAAATAGTTCTGATTTGGTAATTTCCTCCTTGATGGTCACTTTGTTGGTATAAAGGAATCCAACTGATTTATGTATGTTAATATTATATACCAATAGTTTGGTGTTCTAATAGTTTGTGGGTTTTTTAGGGCTTTCTGTGTATGAGATAACATCATCTGCAAAAGAGATGCATTTTCTTGTTCTTTAACAATTTTTATGCCCTTTATTCCTGTATCTTGCCTGATTGCTCTGGCTAGAATCTCTGGGACAATACTGAATAAAAGAAATGACAAAATGCATCCTTGTCTGATTCCTGTTGCCAGGAGAAATGCTTTTAGACTCTCCTTTTAGGATTATGTTGGCTTTGTATCAATGCTTGCTTATTAAATTAAGGAATGTTTCTTTTACCCCTATTTTCCTGAGGGTTTTGATCATGAATGGGTGTTGGACTTTGTCAAAATCTTTTTCTGCATCAGTTGATAAAATGCACTCAGTGTCGTCTTTTGTTTTATTATGTGGTTGATTGCCTTAATTTTGTTTTTTAAGTTTTTTAATTCTATTCTCTAGAATTTTGTGGAGGATTTTTGCATCTAAATTCATGAGAGATATTGGTCTGTAACCTTCTTTTGGTTGTTACTGTTGTCTTTACCTGATTTGGGTATCAGTGTTATGTTGTCTTCATAGAATAAATTTGGAAGTATTACATCCTTTTCTATGCTCTAAAATACCTTTAGTAATAGCGGTATTAACTCTCCTCTAAAAGTGTGGTAGAATTCTCCAGTGAAGTCATCAGAATGAGGATTTTAGGCTTGGAATTATTTTTTTTTTCCTTTTCAACCTTTTCTTTGTGGCAGGTTTATTCAGTTGTTCTACTTCTGTTTGTGTTGGTTTTGGTGGGTAGTGTATTTCTAGAAGTTTGTCTACTTCCTCTAGGTTTTCAAATTTATCAGAGTACAATTTTTCATAGTATTCTGTCATGGTTCTTTTAATTTCAGTTCTGTCTGTGTGGCATTACCAATTTCATTTCTCATTTGAGTTATTTTCTTCCTTTCCTGTTTTTCTTTTGTCAGTTTGACCAATGGTTTATTGATTTTGTCAGTCTTTTCAAAAACCTAGCCTTTGGTTTTGTTAACTCTTTCAATCTGTTTTCTATTTTCTAATTCATTTAGTTCTGTTTCTATTTTTATTCTTTGTTTTCTTCTTGTACGTAAATCATTCTTTTTCCCCTCTCTTTCTATTTATTCTTGCTGTAGGGTTCATGCTTTGATTTAGACCCTTTCTTTTTTTGAATGTGTGCATTTATTGAGATTAAACTGACTTCTCAGCACTACTTCTGCTGCATCCCGTAGGTTCTGGTAGGATGAGTTTTCACTCTCTTTTGATTTATGAATTTTTTTTATTCTGTTCTTGATTTCTTTTATAACCCAGAAATTTTTGAGCAAGCTTTTTTTCAGGTACCATCTGTTTGATTTTTTTCCCCTTTCTTTTTCAGCTGTTCATTTCAACTTGTATGGCTTTATGATTCAAATAGATGCTTTGCAATATTCAACTGCTTTGGGTTTTGTATTCTATTCTGGAGAATTTTTCTTTTTCATTAGAAAAGAAGGTATACATGTCTGCTTTGGGTGGAGCATTCTGCATGTTTCTATGAGGTCAAGTTGGTTGACTGTGGCAATTCACATCTTCTGTGTCTTTACTGAACTTCTTTCTGTATATTTTGTGCATCGCCAAAGTGGTGCGTTAAAGTGTCCTTCATCTATATCATCTCTTTGGCTTCCTGCCTATATGGTTTCTGCTGAGTAGTCCAGAGTTAGTGTTATTGACTCTCTTTTGTATGTTATTTTGCTATTGTTGTTCTTTAAACAAGGGTATCTTTAAAAGTATCTTCTTATCTTTAGTTTGGGTACTTTTGATTATAATATGCTTTAGTGTCTTTATTTTGGAATCTACCTTATATGGAGTTTGATGAGCATCTTGAGTAGATAGCTTCTCTTTCACGATATCAGGGAAGTCTTCTTTCAGTTAATCTTCAAAAATTGTCTCTATGTTTTCTGTTATCTCCCACTGTTCTGGTACTCCAATCACTTATTAATTATTATTCTTCATAAAGTCCCACATAACTCTTAGTGTTTCTTCAGTATGCCCTGGTGTGCTTTGCCTATTCTCCTTCTTGATGTTCTTGAAGACTCTAAACATTAATCTTTTGTATTCTACCTCCAATAATTGCAGCAAGCTTTCCTCATCTGGAAAATATCTTGATTTTTTTGTTTTGGGAACTTTCTGAAGCCTTCGTTTTCCCCTTCTTTAAATGATTTTAAATTGACTGTTGTCTCTGAGACATCAGACAGCCTTTGTAATGTCTTTATGTTTTGTTATTATATATACGTTAGTTGGTTTTAAGCATCCAGTTAGGGTGGTCATGTGAGCTAGTTTGATTATTGGGGCCTTAGAAATTCCAACACTCTGTTACCAGGTAGGTAGAGCTCTTGCTAGGCATGCAGGCCCAAGTCTCAGTTTATTTTATTGGGTATATTCAGTTTGGTGACTAGTAAGTCAATCACCAGTGTGTAATGCTGGCTGGTAAATGGTGACTAGTGTGAGCTCAGGTTGCTGGTTACACTGAAAAAGGTAGGGAACTGACTGACATCTGCACCTAGGCAAAGAACCTATTTCTACCTAAGATCCCTGCTCAGGGGAACTGGCAGACCTTTTCTTCTGCCATTTGTTAAACTGTTCCCCTTCCTGGACTGGGAGAATTACTCAAGGCATGTGTAAGGTTTCCCCTTTCTGGCCCAGTTAGAGCCTCAGAATTTGGTACCCCATAAAGACCAGAGAAGGAGGGTATCCTGGGGAAAGGGAGAAAAGTTTGGACCAAAGGAAAGGTTTTGATCTATATGCATCCATAAGAACTTGTCTTTTGGGATTCAAATGGGAGAGTGCTATGATTCTGTAGCCTTGACTAACCTAAGCTCATCTTCTCCACTAAGAAAGATACTCTCTGATGGCGGTTTTCCTCACTGAGCTGGAAGCAGGGGATCCTTCTTTAGAGCGTGTCTTCCTACCGTCCCAATCAGGCCTGTCTGTGTACTTTTGGACCTACTCTGTGCTCCTTGTCACCCAGTTTATCCTCTCAGCTTTCTTCCTGAGGTTCAGAGCTCCTAGAATATCTCATATAATCTATTTTTTTCTATATTTTTGATGTTAGAGGGATTTCCAGATGTGCCTGGCTATTCCACCGTGTTAGTCCCACCTCCTTCCTGGCCTTGTTTTAACTGATGATATTGAGCTTTTCCATCATTTCTGTCCACAGACGTAGTCAATTTGATTTCCTGTGTATACCAAATGGTGAAGTCCATGTCTGAGGACTGCCAATTAAGTTGGCTAAATCATGTCAGAAAAAAGTGCTATATACTTCATTGCTGAATATCACTAGTGATCTTCAAAGTACTCCCTTTGGGAAGCTATGCAGTGATGCCACCACCTATCCTACCATTTGAAGCAGTTTTGGAACACTTTTTCTGGAATAGCCATCAGAGGTGTCATTATACTACCCACGATGTACTGAATGTCACCAAAATGTCTTCCTTTTAATATTTCCTTTATCTTCACCTAAAGAAAAAAGTCACTAGTGGCCAGATCAGGTTAGTATGGAGGGTGTTCCATGATAGTTATTTGTTTATTGGCTAAAAACTCCTTCACAGATAACTGCACAGTTAAGTGCGCAACTTGCCACCTTGCCACCACGCATAATGGCTATTACAGAAAGAGTTTTAACATTGCTTTGAACGCTGCATAGCTTCCAAGGATAGTACTTTGAAGGTGATTGTACTCATATTCTGCAATGAGGCATGTAACACTTATGGGAGTTAAGTTTGTAGACTTAATTGTCAGACCTCGTATAGTCACTGTTTATGTTGATGAAAAACGGTATTTGCAATGAAGAAATCATTGGTTTTTCAAAATTCTGTCATACAATGTCTGGCATAATTTCTATCATCAAGGCTGTATTTACCAACTGCTGGTACTTCTTTGTTTCCATCTTTTCCATTCTAATCACCAGTAATTAGAAATGCATCCTGATTATATGTTTCATCAATTTTGGACTGCAGGATCTGTTAAAAATCTTTATTTTGGACCTTTGTAGTTTGTGTGTGAACTTGAATAAGTAGTATTAACTGGCACTTCTTGTAATTATATGAATATTATTCTATCACTGACAGCATTATACTTCAAGATAGTTCTTCAAATGTTCTTTTTCGTGTTGAATGCAATGTCATTTCTCTTCAAGTTGTCATTCTTGACATAGTAGATCATATTATTGTCCTTTTCAAAATGGCAAATATCAGTACATTTCAGCTCTCTAATGCCTAGGATACTGATGTTTATATGTTGGGTTTCATTCTTGACAATTTCCAGTTTTCCTAGATTCATGCTTCATACTCTACGTTTTGATTATCAGTGGATGTTTGTAGCTGTTTTTTCACATGGAGTGATGCCACATCAGCAAATGAAGGTCCCAAATGCTTTGCTCCATCCACATTAAGATCAACTCTGCTTTGAGAAGATAGCCCTTCTCCAGTTGTCTTTTGGGTGTGTTTCAACCAGGGGGACTCATTTTACATGACCATATCAGACAACGTTCTGCTGCCATTCATAAAATTTTCACTGGCTAATTCTTTTCAGAAGTAAACTGCTAGGTCCTTCTTCCTTGTCTGTCTCAGTCTGGAAGGCCAGCTGAAACCTGTCTGCCATGAGTGACACTGCTAGTATCCAAATACCAGTGGCATAGCTTCCAGCATCACAGCAACAGGCAAGCCTCCACTGTACAGCAAACTGACAGACAAGTGAGAGTTTAGGATTACATGTAGCTAAATTATGTAAAATAAGGCCTTCATTCAGAGTCACTGTACAAATATTACTAAGTAATATCTTAGATGTTTCATTGGGTGTCACTTAAGTTTCCATATAGTTTGAGTAGGCATTATTACCTTTGTGTTACATACAGAGAAATTAAGCTTTAGAAAGTTTCAAAGACTTGCCTAAGGTAAATCAACTAGCAATTCACCAGGGTGGAATTTTAACCAGATAATTATATCAGCATTGATAAATAGCAAAAAAGAGAGAAGTGGGAAATCTTACTTGTCAATATTGTAAATAATGATACCGAGAATATCTAATTTCTTCAAAAAAAAAAAAACAAAAAAGCTAGGCCTAATGAGTTTGTATGAGGTCTGACAATTAAGTCTATAAACTTAATTGTTCTAAGTGTTAGATACCTCATTGCTGAATATCACTATAGTCACCTTCGGAAGGTGACTTGGGAATCTGTGTGCTGATACCAGCACTTAGTCCACTCTCCAAAGCAATTGTGAAACTCTTTCTGCAGTGGCCACTGTGCATAGTAGCAAGGTGGCAAGTTTGCAAACTTAACAGTATAGTTGTCTGTAAGGGAGCTTTTATTCAATACACAAATAACTATTGGAACACTCTCCATACTCACCTGATATGACCCCCAGTCACCTGATCTGACCTCCAGTGACCTTTTTCTTTACCCAGAGATAAAGGAAATATTGAAACGAAGACATTTTGATGACATTCAGGATATCAAGGGTAGTATCATGACAGCTCTCATTGCCATTCCAGTGAAGGAGTTCCAAAATTGCTTTGAAGGGTGAACTAGGCATTGGTATTGGTGCATAGCTTCCCAGGGGAAATGCTTTGAAGGTGACCATGGTGATATTCAGCAATGAGTTATGTGGCACTTTTTCTAGAGTGAGTTTGCAAGCTTAATAGGCAGTCCTCATATATTTAAGTCTCTTGGAGTAAGAATTCTAGATTAAGAAAAAGCTCAAAATGCTTTTAAGAATGACTCTTTTGCAGAAAATTTTGAATGCAAAAATATTTGGGGCATAAAAAGCTCAGTGTACATGTCTGTTTGCCATGTGTCTTCTGAAAATGCTGTCAAATCTGAATCTTCAAGACGATCTCAGACAACCTCAAGAGCTGTCAAAGGATGAAATTCCTTTTCAAAACCTAAAACAAAGAGCACAAACTTAAATGTTTACTGTAAGTTGGGAGAAATTTACTGCTCAAGCATAATCTCTTCAGGCAGAGAAGACTGTTGATTTTCTATAGAGTTGTTTGAAAGCGTGAAATTCAGGGACTGGAGGAATTTTACAGGCCTGGGTAGAAATTCACTTGTATAGCCTGAAACTGTTGTGGATTGGTTGGTATGCAAATGTGAGTCGATTTCCAGCTGCTCTACTTTTAGGAATAAGGGGCTGTCGTTGATTGTTTGACATACAGAAGCGTGTTCACTGATGTGAGTTATTGTTACTTATTGATCACACTGCTTTAAATATGATTCTGGTGGCCTGTGTTGTCATTATTTCCATTTATTGATTAAGCATGTTAAAACTGGTCTTGGTGGTTATCATCACCATGGTTCCAGAGCCATATCCTTCTCTAGGGATGTGGAAATATTTTTTTTATTATATATGAGTACATAATAGCATTATTATTAATGATTCAGCAGTGATTTATGAGAAATAATAGCACCTATATGTTTTGAAACATGAACTGTATATTCTTCTGAGAAGGAAATCAGCTGGTCTGATTTTGTTTAAATTGAAATTTATATTTATCTACTTCTGTTTGATTGCTGAATGTACATTTGTATTTTTAACCCATGTCATAGGTTAGTGCTTGTAACATGGACTCATTGCTCTCAAGAATATGGCAAAACTCTAAGTTACTAAAGCAACTACAGATATTATGAATTCATGCCACAGTGTGTGATGGTTGGAGGTGATAAAATTGTTCTAGAGCTATACATTTTCCAGTTTCCTATTAGAAAACTTCGTGTCCGTATGGTTTTGAAACTGAAATTAATTTGGAAATGTTGATAATATGGACAAAACTATGAAAATCTATGTAAATCTAAAAGGATGGTTCAATTAAATTAGTAATGTAACATTATTTTAGTTGAGATCAAAAGCCTTTCAAAGGTATATATTCATGAAATCTATTAATCTAGTACTAATAATTTTTTACTTTTAGCAATTACACCTACTTGACAGACTTCATTAACCTGGTTAGTGTCACTCTTCTTGGTAATAAACCACATTAACAACATCAGGCAGCCTTTTAAACAAGCCAAATTGGTCTTCAGCCAGGTAGTGTGAATTTGCAGTTTTAATAACTATGCTCAAAGTCTATAAAAAGTAATGCCAACAGGGGAGAAAAAAGAATCTAGAATTACATGTCAAGAAATCTTAGCTCTAATCTCAGCACTGGTGCTAACTAGCTAATTGATCTTTAACAAACTAATTGAAAAGTCTGCATCCTAATGTCTTAACTAGGACTACAATTAATATTGACAATTTTAAAAAAATAAAAGATCTCATATTATTAAAAATATATTTTATAAATGGCAAAACACTTATTGGATACATTTGCTAATGTTCAACACAATTACAATGCTTACCTGATAAGCACTAAGAAATGGATATTTTATTTTTGCTTGAAAATATTCTTAATCTTCATTTGAAAGCATGTGATTATAATTGCAAATGTCCTGGATTAATAGGCAGAAAGGCTCTTTGTTTGAGGACAGTCATCACAATAGCACTCTCCTAATAGGTGTTCAATAAGTGGCATCTTTGATTCACAGAATACAATCCAAATATTCTATGATCTGACTAAATTTATATATCCTGTATCACCTCTCATGTGCTCTCACTTTCACAGTGCTCCAAATAAACCAACTGCTTATATTCGCCCATTTGTAACTGTTCAACCTCCTGCTTTCACATGCAGCTTATTTCACTAAAACAACTTTTCTCCCACTGTATCTGTCAAACCACTCATATTTCTTGAGTGTCTCATCTTTTTCCAAATCAGAGTTACAGGTTTTATCTCCCCTGCTTTGTGATGGAATTACTTATGGTTATTGCATACAAGTTAAGGAAATGGTGTATAAGGAAATAAATAATATAATTTGTGCATGTGTATGTAATTCTGCTGTTATATTTAAACATCTTGATTAAACATCTTAGCCAACTGAAAGGGGAAAGTATTGTCACAAAATTATATTTGAAGAAATTAATTTGAATGAGAAATATATGTTCATTACCCAATTCTATTTCCCTGTAAGAAATATTCTTAATATAAGCAGCAGCTGAGGGACTCCACTGGGACTAAATGGCTGTAAACATTGTTATCTACCGGATTCTGCTAATAACAAACAAATGATGCTGGAGAGAGAGACATGAAAAACTAATTCTTAATCAGAATGATACTTTCTAGAAAAAAAGTCAAAAGATGATCATTAATTTAAATTGTAAGTAACATAGATTTATTGATCAAGTGAAGGGGCAAGTTTGAACAGCTGAGATAATGAAAAAAGTTTAATGAATTCTTATGAGAATATATCACATTTTCAAAAGGTGAAACTTTTTCTTCAGATAAAAATTGCCCGTAATCATTCCACATGAAGCTTGCAAAAATTCTAAAAGCTGATTAAATAGTAATTGTGCAATACATCTCAGGTTACTTTGACACCAAAAAGAGCTGAAGTCATGGCTTAAATTGTAGTCTGTGGCTTCTAAGAGTTTGTGATTTTTGTTTTGACCTTAAAATTTAAGTTTTTGGTAGTGAATCTTGTGGTGATAAAAATATGACTTTAGCAATTATTTTGAAAGTTGGTATCATTCTCTTTCTGGAAAACATAGAACTTGGTGAATTTTAATTTCATGAATTTTGCATCACAGATGTGTTTAATAATAATGAACAATGTGCAATATAAAACTGTGGTAAAAGTTCTCAGAATTCAGCGGCATGAAAATTCACGATATCAGTAAAATGTAGATTCCCAGGTTTCACTGCCAGATAATCTAAATCAATAAGCCTGGATTTGGTCCAGGGTTCCATACTTTGGGTGATTCTAACACAGGGTTGGGAAAATAAGGAAAGTTCCCCTGAGAACAATGCAGACCAACATCATAGTTCCAGCCACTATGTAGTTACACTGCAGGGAAAATAACCTTTGTCATGCTTATGGGAACCTGGGTTTAAATTTTCTCTCCACTTTATAGTTCAAAGTCCTGGTTGCACAGTAGTTAATACCAAAAGGTCAGCAGTTTAGATTCACCAGTGTCATAGATTGAATTGTGTCCCCCCCCAAAATATGTATAGCCATGTGCCTGGGTCATGATTCACAGTATTTTGTGATCGTCCCCCATTTTGTGATTGTCCTGTGCTGTATGTTAAAGAATTAGGGTAGAACTGTAAATCCCTTCATAAGGTTACCTCCCTGCTCCACTGTAAAGGGAGTTTCCCTAGAGTAGGGCTTGACCCATCCTTAATCCATTTGTCCTACAAGAGATAAAAGGAAAGAGAAGCAAGCAGAGAATTGGGAACCTTACACCATCAAGAAAGCAGCACCAGGAGAACAGCATATCCTTCAGACCTGAGGTTCCTGCACCAAGACCCTCCCTGGACAAAGACTGATACAATCCTGGACTTTTCATCAGGGCTGACAAGGGGAAAGCCTTCCCCTGGAGTGAACATTCTGAATTGGACTTGTAACCTACTGGACTGTGGAAGAACAAATTTTCCTCTGTTAAAGCCATTCACTCTGCGATATTTCTGCTAGAGCAGCACTAGCTGACTAAACCAGAATTTGGTACCATGAGTGGGATTCTGCTCTAGCAAATACCTAAAACGTGGGAGCCATTTTTGAAACTGTAAATTGATAGAAGATTCAGAAGGAATGAAGAAGACACAGATGGTGAGAAACAGCAGAGGACTGGTGGCAGCAGCAGCAGCAGCAGCAGCAGCATCAACAGAACCAGAGGCAGCGCTGGAGCTGACCCATAGAGCAAGAGAGCTAAGTGCCTATGCACAGAGCTTTGCTCATGGCACAGCATGCCTCCAGGCATTTGAATCAGTGGAGCTAGCCTTGCTGACCCACAAAGAGAGGGAGCTGAGTGCCTTTGTGCAGGACGCTTTCCAGCAAGAGTCAGGTACCTTTGGGCACTTAAATCAGTGGAGCTACAGAGCTTTGGAACACTTGCCTAGAGGGCAAATGTGGGCCTGAGGCCTGGGCCATGCAGCCATAGGAAACAGAAGCTGAAGAGACAAACAGCATGAGAAACTGAGATGTCTCAGTCTCAAAAGGTATGGCCATGACCTCAGGGGTTTGAAGGGGTGGAATCATGGTGTCCTGTGTTTGTAAGGGTGGAACTGTCACTCAGTTTGGCTTAGGGTGCACCTAAAGCTGATAGGACAGAGTTTCTATCCAAGTGGGCCTTGAAGGCAGAGTTGTTGTACAGGGCTAGGGGCCTCCACTCAGAATCCAGAGAGTATGGCCAATACCTAGAGTCTAGAGGGCAGGGACATTGTGTAGAATGTCTCAGAAAATGTAAGAGTATTTTCAAAGTTTTGAGGGCTAATGTAATGAGTTCTGCTGACTTTCCTGTTGCCTGTTAATGCCTTCCTTCCCTGTAACTTCTCCCATTTGTAATGAAATGTCTAACTTCTGCCTGTTCCACCATTGCACCTTTAGAAACAGATAGCTTGCATTCTAGGTTTCATACATATAAAGAACTTTTTAAATTTTGGACTTATAACTAATTTAAGACTTCTATCATATGGAATAAATGTGTTACATGTTTCAAAGATGTGATTTTTGTGGTGCCAAAGGGTGAATGTCAGGAAATGAATTCTGTGTACCCCCAAAATACATGTAGCCCTGTGCCTGGGTCATGATTCCCAGTATTTTGTGACTGTCCTCCATTTTGTGATTTCCTGTGCTGTATGTTAAAGAACTAGGGTGGAACTGTAAATCCCTTCATAAGATTACGTCCCTGCTCTACTGTGAAGGGAATTTCCCTGGAGTATGGCTTGCCCTGTCCTTAATCCATTTGTCCTACAAGAGATAAAAGGAAAGAGAAGCAAGCGGAGAATTGGGAACCTCACACCATCAAGAAAACAGCACCAGGAGAAGAGCGTACCCTTCAGACCTGAAGTTCCGGCACCAAGATGCTTCCTGGACAAAGACTGATACAATACTGGACTTTTCATCAGGGCTGACAAGGGGGAAAGCCTTCCCCTGGAGTGGACCTTCTGACTTTGGGCTTATAGCCTACTGGACTGTTGATGAATAAACCTTCCTTTGTTAAAGCCACTCACTCTGTGGTATTTCTGTTAGTGCAGCGCTAGCTGACTAATAAAACAACCAACCACTCCTTGGAAACACTAAGGGGCTTCTAATACGCCCATTCTACTATAGAATCCTGTACAGTTGCTATCAGGTGGAATTGACTTTGTGTTGACCAATTTTTCCAGTTTAGTTCCCTCGTTTGTAAAACAATTTACATGTACCCACCTTTCAGAACAGGTGCAAAGATTGCAGTGAGAACCCTTAGACTAGAAAGAACCCAATACATGTTTGTTGTCCATTGTCCCTCATATGTTAGTATATGTGGACTGTTGTCAGTTAAAACAATCACGAATACCTCCAGGGATTAAGGGTGAGATTCTGTTTGGGAGAAGATGACATTTATTTGAAGATATCAGGTAGAGACTCAACACCAGAAAGTCCAAAGCTCGGAAAAAAAATAAATCACATTGTGAGAGTTCCTTAGCTCAAAATTATTAACTAAGAAGCTGTGGACATAAAATGATTAGATTAGATTAGATTAGATTAGATTAGATTAGATTAGATTAGATTAGATTAGATTAGATTAGATTAGATTAGATTAGATTAGATTTCCACACAATGATGACCGGTAGTGGTGAGGAGTATAGTTGTTTGTTGAGTTATTATAAGTGAATCAAGGAAGAATTTCTAGTTACGGACCAACATGTATAAGACACATTCACATATCATATCCCTAAGATCTCAGGATCTTAAATAACCAGAGGGCCATCTAAGATGGGGACACCAGTCGCTAACAGTGACTTTTCCACGGATATTATATTCATCTGATCAGAGCCTGAGTACACAGAATGCTCCTGGAGTGTTAGGAGATAGAAAGTAGCTTTTATTATTTACAAAAAATAAACAGACAGCATACCCACACATAGATTCATTTTCTAGCTAGTGCCTCCATTGACTCAAAAAGGCTATCTGGGACAACTTGTGCAAGGCAACACGAAAGTTCTGTAGGCACATCCAACCTCTCTGAGAGACTGATTTGCTAGACTGAGGGCTATGGGAGCCATATTCTTGGGGCACATTTAGCTCAACTGGCAAAATATAGTTTATAAATAAGATGTTCTACATTCTACTTGGGTAAGCAGTATCTGGAGTCTTTATGGTCTGTACGTGGCCGTCTAAGATACTCCACTGGTCTCACCTCTTCAGCAGCAAAGGAGACAGAAAGAAACTGAAAACACAAGGCAAAGATTAGTCCAATGGACTAACGGAGATGACCACTACAGCAGCCCCAGACAGAGCTGGAGAAAAATGTGGAACAAAATTCTCCCTCATGGAGAAAGATCAGACTTACTGGCCTCACAGAAACTTGGAGAAACCTGAAGAAAGTGGCTCCAGACAGTCTGTTGCTCAATAATGAAGCCACTCCTGAAGTTCAATGTATGTTTTCTCACCAGACTACCCAAGGAGGAAGGTGGTGATAACTTTTGGCACCTGGCTTGAAACTGCATCTCCTTTAACCCTGCTGACAAACCTTAGGCCTCAGGAGGAGAGAGGGCAGTAGTTTACTCCTAGGCCTAAAGATGCTAGCAGAGGGAGGAACAGGAAAGCTATGGTCACTGAGTTTGTCCAAAAGCTTATACAAAATTTCAGCTCACTTTATTTTTTCTATAACTGAATGTAGAATGTAACTTCTTCCTTGAGCTTGATGAAGGTAGTATGTCTATCATGATCAGATACATTACATCAAATTTCCTTTATTCTATTTTCACTGAGACACAATTTCAAGTGTAAGGTACCATGAACCAATAAGAGATACCTGGCTCACAGTCATCCTCACTGCCATCCACTGAAATCCACAGTCCTCCAGGTTAGTTTTTGATGCTCTAGTCTTACAGCTCTGTTGATACCAGCAGAGGCAACTGCATGTTTTAAATTTATTGTGCACAGAGGCAAACTTGTCTACAGTCTGGTATGCAGAGGGCCCTCATCAGAACTATGAGACTGTTTAGGGAACATGGCTGTGTTCCAATGAACATCTGAGGCCTGTCCAAGGCTCAGCATCTGGTTTCTCCAGCTGATGTTGGATGTACAGCTGAAACTTCTTTTTGACACATTAACCAGATGTCTCACATAGCCATAATGTCTACATCATTAAAACCCATTTTTAGCATTGCCAGCCAAGTGCCATCGAGTCAGATTAGGTTCACCATCAATAACTGCTATTTATTGACTCGATGGCACTTGGCTTTGGCATTTATCCAAAGCCAAGGTCATGCAAATACTCTTCTCATAAAACCAAAGCCTAACCATTCAGCCAAAATCTTAGCCCTTGTGCTGCCAATACTCTTACCATAAAGCAACTCAAATCATCTGATGCTTCTTTTGGACACCACTCTCAATCTTCTGTATGATTTAGAGTCCAGAACAAAGTGAGGGGGAAGACCTCCACACAAACTATTTCATCTATAATTTGTCATTTGCGCTCCTTTTACTGCCTATACCCAGTCAGGATAAACATCTACTCTTCCCGTAGAATATTCCACGTCAGGCCAGATTGGGAAAATAAGAAGAGAAGAACAAAGTCCTATTCTGACCTCTATTCTGTCATTCTTCTTGATTATATTTCAGCACTCTGCCTAGGGAGTACACAAAAAAGTTTCCTCTGTTGTTGTTTTTCCTTCTTTTTTTGTAAGGCTTTTGCATCACTATTCCCCTTTTCCTGAATTTCCTACTTGTTTGGATGCTAGAAACCTGAGTTCATTATGTTCTTTTTTCCTGTAGTATTGATTTTCTCCTCAACCAGCTGAATCCCAGCATCAGATCAACCTTTGAATAACAGAAGCTCCAGCCAATCCTAACCCCAGATCAAAGATCAGAACCTAGGAAGTGACCTAAACTGATTTTTTAAGTGATTAATATGAATCAACACTTAGAATTTATCACAATAACCCTATTAGCTAGACATAATCAATATCACATGTTAAAAATTATGGATATGAAGGAAAAATTTAAGTAGATTTTCCAAGACATTCAGCTAAGAAGTGCAATAATCTGAATCTAAACCAAGAGGGTTCATTCTAGAGTTTGTGATATAATTTTTTAGGTTATCAACAAAAAACACATGCCAAGCAAAAGCCACTGCTCCCTAGTCAATTCCAACTTACAGCAATCCTACTGGACAAAGTACAGCTACCCACTGGATTCCCATGGCATTGGTGAAGAATATTGAATACACCGTGAACTGCCGGAAGAATGAACATGTGAGAAGTACAGCCAAAATTCTCACCTACTTTGGATATATAATCAGGAGGAACCAGTCCCTGGAAAAGGATAGCAGTTTTGCAAGCACACGGTTAGTGGGGAAAAAAAGAGAGAGAGAGAGAGAGAAGAAGCGTCTCAAGGATACGGTTTAATACAAGGAGTGCAACAATGGACTCCAACAGAGCAGCTATTGTCGGGCTCATGCACGATCTGACAAAACCAAGGGGACAGAGCATAACAATCAACAAACCCTTCCAGAACCTGACTGCCATGTCTTTCTGTCACAGAATAGCTGTTAAGTCAGAGCAACCAATTTTTTAGTTAGCAGCTGAGAACCTAACCACTGTGATGCCGAGGCTTTCTTTTTATTACATTACACATCTTGTACAACCTAATTGTCCAGTCACACACTGTATAATTAGATGGACATGCGTTTGTTTCAGGTTTATCACTTAACAACTGTTTGACCCCAGCGAGCTGCAAGATATCATGTTATTCAGTTTAGTCAATGATTCCAGTAGTTATTTTAAAAAATTAAACTGCCTTACTTAATTTACTCATTTATTAAGAAGACATAGCAAGACCATTCATAGATTTGTAATTAGAGTTAAATGATATATGTATATAAAACGCTAAACCAAGTGACTAGTTTTTGATATACTATTTAAAAAAAGATGGCTAAGAAATAAAAATAAATTTAAAAATAAAGGTGGTACGTACTGTTATACCTCTATTTGTGTTAGATACATAAGATCACAGTATTTATCAGTAAACCTGTCCAGTTATGATCAGATTAGTTCATCTATATGCATTACAAGTGAACTTTACTGACCGTTTTATGTCTGTGGTCATAACTAAGAAGATGGCTTCAGATATTTTGCTTTGAACATGGAATCAGCACAGCTTCTGAAGACAAATTTAGCTTCTACAGCTGCATGTTACTGAAATAATAATTAAAATCTCTGCGTCTGTTTCCATATTTATGAACCTGGAACATAAAAACTACAGCTTAGGGTTATTTTGACAACTTGATAAGAAATTTAAAGGCCAAACCCAATCTTGTGCATACAGATGGTACACCCTAAGTTACTAATACTTATATATTTGTACATATTTATAAGTCTATGAATGCATATTTTACACATACATATTTTTTAAAGTGAGTGTAATGTGGGTATATGTCTGTTGCCTAGGTACACATAAGAGAGGGACTGAATATTCCTTAATCTTATCAGGAACAAATTCTTTTAGAATATAATGGAAATTATAAATTTCACTACGAGAAAACTACACAAATATGCCTACTCCGCATCTTACCTATGTCTAAAATATTCTCAGATTCGCACAAACTCTCTTGCTTAACAAGTATACCAACCTAGAAATTTCTATAAAAGCTGATTCTGAGGTGCTGCCTCACAGCTTTTTGCATATGTGTGTGCCTCTGTTTTTAGTGAGATTGGAACAGATTCCCTAACAAACATCCTATTTACTCTTAAAAGTCTAGAAGTCAGCAAGGTATTTGAAGTGGATACAGTTTTGAGACTGACACTTTTTACTTGCTTGTTTCTAAGACCACCACTTGTTTGCAAAGGAAAGACCAAGAAATCCATCCCGAAGCAGAATGGTTTTCCTGTGTTCAGTCCGAGGTCCAGGGCAGTGGAGTAATGATCAGTGTTAGGACTGCTAACCCAGAGATCTGCAGTTCATATCCTCCAGGCACTCCTTGGAAACTCTATGGGGCAGTTCTTCTCTGTCCTATAGAGTTACTGTGAGTTGAAATAGACTCAACAGCACTGGGTTTTGTTTTATGATTTATATTGATACTTGAAAACCCTAGTGATGTAGTGGTTAAGTACTGTATCTGCTAACCAAAAGTTTGGCAGTTTGAATCAGCCAGGATCTGCTTGGAAACTCTATGGGGCAGCTCTACTCTGCCTTAAAGAGTGGCTATGAGTCAGAATTGACTCTGTGGCAGTGGGTTTGGTTTGGTTTTTATATCAATACTTAGAGCCCTGGTGGTACAGTGGTTAAGAGCTTGGCTGCTAAAGCAGTTCAAATCTACCAGCTACTCTTTGGAAATCCTATAGGGATTTCTACCATGTTCTGTAGGGTCACTATGAATAGGAATTGACTCTACAGCAATGGGCTTAGGCTGGGCTATATTGACACTTCCTTTAAATAGTTTGATATGTGGACTGTTGATTATATACTCTTCTCTCTCAAGTTTGAACTTCCATATCTGGAACCCAAGACATCTGAGGGTGTGATCCTCACCATCACTCATGTCTCTCTAATTGTGTGCACAGGAAGTGTGGGTTATAAAACTTCATTTTATCCCAAGGAAGGTAGCCTTTGTCCTTGGCTCTAGAGAAATAATATTTGAAGTAATTGGGGTACTGTGGTCTGAAACTCCCAAGCCAGCTTGAGATACTGTACTGGCAAGTGAGGCCTGGCCAGACCAGAAATCACCCAGAAAGCCAGCATCAACAAGCCTAGGAGGAATGATTTAGCCTACCGTGCAGGACTGGCTATAAAAGCCCTGAATACCAAGAGTCAGAAAGCTTCCTTCTTGGCAAGAGTATCTACATTCAGAAGCATAGCACACCTTGTGTGAAATGGAAAATACTTTTATTTTCACTCAATTTTGCTTCAAATTTTAGTTGTTTTCTCTTTTAAAAAAGATCCTTTGGGGGAAGAGTCAAGATGGTGGACTAAACAAGCACCTCCCTAAATCCCTCTAGAAACCAAGGCATGAAATGATGATTAAATGGAGCCTTCTGGACACCTAGTAAACCGCAGGACACGGCATAGGGCTGTCTATTCAGACTACATATCACTGAGTGGGAAACTTCTTCTCTTTCATTGACTCCCACCCTTGCGGAGTGCTGGCTCTTGCAGACTGAAGATAACTTGACATTTTAACTTTTTTTTCCTCTGTCTTGGCTGGCAGGCAAGACTGGGGCTTGACTGGCAGCAGGACTCAGATGCACTACTGATAGAGATCAGCCAGCAGAGTTGCCACATTTTTAGAGCCTGGCCTTGGAATCTGTGCACCTCAGTGCTTTTGGCTTCTGTCCCCTAATTTCCACCATTGAATAGCCTATTCCAAGGTGGGCAGGAGAGCTTGTGTGAGACACCATCTTGATTGGCTAAGAGGCAGAGTTACTGATACAGAGGCCTCAGCTGCACCTAATTCCCAGGCTGCAAGGCAGTGCCTGCCCAGAGAGTGCTATTCTAACAGAAAAGCAGTCTTTTGTACAGTGTGGCCACCAGATGATGGCAGGGCGATAGCCTTTCCACATTTTGAACTAATTTACAGCATCTGGGGTTGGATATAGAGATGCTTTCTTTGCCAGTTCTCACATTATTGAGTCAACTGATGGCTCCCCAGTGACTCTGGAAGTAGAGCTGTGTCTTTGTGACTCAGGAGGTGGAGCCTGATACCCCACAGATACCACTGAGCCTAGTCACTGGAGTACACAGAGGTGTCTGGTGATCAACTTCGTTTTCAGACTGACCTATAGATCCCATTAAGGTAACACCATAGAAACAAAACAAGCTCCAGATGTCCAAAAAGCAACAAACTTTGGACAAAAACATTAAGAAGAATTCACCTATGGCTTCAGAAGGCCCATGAAAGAAAGAACTAAAGAACTTCCCAGATGAAGAATCCTTTCTGTAACTATCATAGGGTGAGTACAAAAGGATTTTGTGTAGAGTCCTACTAGACCTTATACAAAATGCAGCACAGCAAAATGAAAAATTAAGCAAGCTTGATTAAGCAAGTTTGATCTGATGGAACACCAGTACTCTGAAATACAACAGATCAAGAACAAAATCAAACAGATAGAAACTTCAGTTCAAAGCCTAGAAAACAGAATGGAGCAAACAGAAAAACAGACTTTCTGATTTGGAAGACAGAGCTACTGGCTCCAGCATCTATGAGGAGAAATCAGAAAAAAGAAACAAGAAAAATGAAGAAGCATCAAGAAACATGTGGGATGCTATTAAGAGGAACAATTTATGATTAATTGGAGTTCCTGAACAGGGTGAGATACCTGAGAAAACAGAGAGTATTGTTGCTGAGTTGCTGACAGAAAATTTGCCAGAAATTATGAAAAAAGAGAATATAGATATCCAAGATGCGTATCAAATGCCACTCAATATGGATCTCAAAAGAAAGACTCCAAGACATATTATAATCAAGCTTAACAAAATGAAACAGAAACAGAAACCCTTAAAGACAGCAAGACACAAAGCAAAGCTAACGTTCAGATGGAAACTCTGTAGGCTTTTATCAGATTTCTCAGCAGAAACAATGCTGGCACAGAGACAGTGGCATGACACATTCACAGCCTTGAAGGAGAAGAACTTCCAGCCAAGAATTATATATCCTTCAAAATTATCTTTCAGATATGAAAATGAAATAAAGATTTTTGCAGATAAACAGAAATTCAGAGACTTTGTAAAAACTGAACCAAAGGTATAAGAAATACTGAAAGAATCTCTTGGCTTAGAAGAACAAAACCACTAACCTTATATTTTAGAACAAATTCATGACACATCACCCAGAAACCTTACTCATTTAGGGAAGGCTCCAAACTCAATCAAAGCTCTAATAGTGAAAGAAATGATTCAGTGACTATATCATGAAAACTATGATGTCATCATATTAAAAAGAAGGATGTACTACAGCAGTTATAGTCTTTCCAGATGGAGATGAAGTTAATAAGACTTGCAGTAGTTAAAATTGAGTTTAAACATAAATCATTAAGTGGGATCATAGAGTCAACCACAAAGCACAATAAAGATGCATTATATCAAATCAAGAAATGTAATGCAGGAGTCTCAACAACCACAAAACCAACAGTGAAAAAGGTGAAAACTCAACTCGTAAAGAAGAATGCCCCAGAACAGATAAATAAAAACAACAGAAAAAATATCAACAGAAAAATAAATTTGTCACAATGACAGCACTAAATGCATGCCTATCAATAATTTAATTAAATGTGAATGGACTGAAGGCTCCAGTAAAGAGGAAAAGAGTGACATCTTGGATGAAAAGACACAAAATCTTAATATGTTGCTTACAAGAAACTCACCTTAGACTTAAAGACATGAAAAAAATTGAAAATTAAGGGATGGAAGAATATATATCCAGTTAACAATGAACAAAGGAGAGCAGGTATGGCAATACAATTCATATAAAATACATTTTAATGTAAAATCCACCACTGTGGATGAGATGGACACTATTTATTGCTGAAACGCTCAATACACAAGCAGGACTTAACATCATTAAGTATTTGTGTACCCTATACTAGAGCACCTAAATACACTGAAGAAACACTGACTGCACTGAAAAACAAAATGGATTACTCCACAATTATAGTGGTAGACTTCAACACTCCACTCTCAATATTGGACAGATCATCTAGAAAGAAGCTCAATAAAAATGCAGAAGATCTTATTGTCACAATTAACCAACTAGACCTCATCAACATATATGGAACTTTCTATCCATCAGCAGACCACTACACCTTCTTCTCCAGTGCACATGGAACATTTTCCAGAGTAGTCCATGCATTAGGAGATAAAGCAAATCTCAACAAAATCCATACCATTGAATTATTGCAAAGCATCTTCTCAGACCATAAAACCATAAAATTTGAAATTAATGGCAGAAAAAACATACAAAGGGAAACTCATGGAAACTGAAGAACACATTGCTCAAAAAGCCATGGTTTATAGAAGAAATCAAGAATGAAATAAAGAAATTTATGGATTCCAATGAGAATCCAAGTTGAATTCATACCTGGGATGCAGGGCCGGTTCAACATCATAAAAACCATTAATGTAATCAAAGACAAGAATCACCTGATTTTGTTTACTGATGCAGAAAAGGCATTTGATATAGTCCAACACCCGTTCATGTCAAAACTCTCACCAAAGTAGGGATAAATGGCAAATTATTTGACAGAATAAGGGTAATTTATACAAAGCCAACTGCCCTTGTCATCCAGAATGGAGAGAGACTGAAACAGTTTCCTTTGAGAACAGAAACTAGACAAGGATGCCCACTGTCACCTCTTCTATTCAACATTGTACTAGAAGTTCTAGCCAGAGCAATTAGACAAGACCAAGAAAAAAAGGACATCTGCATCGGCAAAGAGGAAATAAAAATCTCCCTATTTGCAGATGATATGATTGTATGCACAGAGAACCCAGAAGAATCCGTAAGTAAACTACTCAAACTGATGAAAGTGTTCAGTAAAGTCTCAGGATACAAGATAAACATAAGGAAATCAGTAGGATTCCTTTATACCAATAATGTGATTATTAAAGAAGAAATCACAAAATCAACACCATTTACTATAGCCCGGAAGAAGATAAAATACCTAGGAATAAGTCTAACCAGAGAAATAACAGATCTTTATAAAGAGAACTACAAAGCCTTACTACAAGAAACTAAGAAAGACTTACATAAATGGAGAAACCTACCCTACTCCTGGATAGGAAGACTTAACATTGTGAAAAATGTTTATTTTGCCTAAAGTAATCTACTTATGTAATACAATCCCAATACAAATTCCTGTGACTTTTTTTAAGGAGATGGAGAAACGAATCACCAATTTTGTTTGGAAAGGGACGAAACCCCAGATATGTAAAGCACTGCTGAAGAAGAAGAACACACTGGGAGGCCTCTCATCACCCGACTTTAGAACCTATTACACTGCCACAGTAGTCAAAACAGCCTGGTACTGGTACAAAAAGATACAGATAGATCAATGGAACAGAGTTGAGACCCCAGAGATACCACCGTTCTCTTACGAACAGTTGACATTCGACAAAGGACCTAAGACATTAAACTGGGATAAAAGCAATCTCTTCAGCAAATGGTGCCGACAACATTGGATATCAATCTGCAAAAAACTGAAACAAGACTTATATCTTACCTTATTCTAAAACCAACTCGAACTGGATAAAATACCTATGTATCAAATCTAAAATGATAAAGCTCATCTAAGAAAAAATAGGATCTACAATGAAAGTTTTAATACATAATGTAGACAGACTTCAAAATCTGACAAAGCACAATCAACAGAAGATAAAATAGACAAATGGGAACTATTAGGAATCAAATACCTTTGCTCATCCAAAAGCTTCATCAAAAGTATTAGAAGACCACCTACAGAATGGGAAAAGTTTTTGGCAACTATATGTCAGACCAAAGTCTGATCTCCATAATCTGTAAGGTACTACAAAATATCAATAAGAAAAAGATAAATAATTCAACTAAGTGATCGGCAAAGGAGATGGACAGATACTTCTCTAAAGAGATCTAGGCGGCCAAAAAACACATGTAGACATGCTCATGATCATTAGCTATTAATGAAATGCAAATCAAAACTACAATGAGATACCATCTCACCCCAACAAAGTTGGCCATGATCCAATAAACACCAAACAACAAATGCTGGAGAGGCTGTGGAGAAATGGAACTCTCCTACACTGTTGGTAGGATTGCAAAATGTTGCAATCTCTTTGCAAAGCAATCTGGCACTTCCTAAAAGCTGGATATAGATACACCATCTGACCCAGTAATTCCACTGCTTGCAATATATCCTACAGAATCAAGGCCATTGACACCAAATGATACATGCACACGAATGCTTATTGCAACACAGTACGATAGCAAAAAGATGGAACCAACCCAGATGTCCAATAACAGAAGACTGGATAGGTAAACTACGGTATATATACTGAATGGAACACTATGCAATGATAAAGAAGAACGATGATTCTAGGAAACATCTTGCAACCTGGTTTCAATTGGAGGACATTATGTTGAGTGGAAGTAGTCAGAGGCAAAAGGACAAATATTGTATGAGACCCCTACGATAAGAACTTGAAAACAGACTCATGCATAGAAGAAAAGACTCTTTGACAGCTGTAAGGGTGGGGAGGGAGGGAGGGAGATGGTGAGGTATACATTAGATAGTTGACAGAAATATTTCTGGGTGAAATCAGTGATACCACACATTAGAAGGAACATCAATTTTAACTGAACTTCAACATAACATGATGACTCCTCCTGTTTCAACCCAATATGGCAAGGACAGAGCAGCTGGTGTGAGGGGCCTGGGACCATGCTCTCAGGGGAAATTGAGGCCAATTGGCACAACTAGCATTTTGCTAAGAGAGTCTTCTGCACCCCACATTGGTGAGTGGAGTCTGGGGTCTTAAAAGCTGCCATCTGAGGGCACAGCAAATGGTCCCAACTCAGCAGGAACAGATGCTCACTGAGGACCAAAATGACATAGGGGAAAGAGAACCCAGAAGACAGAGAGACCCTTGACAGTGGGGGACTACATTGATACGTGACTGGAAGAGCCTTATGGTGCCTGGCCACCACCAGCGACAGCCGTGATGGGGTTCACAAAGTTGAGTCTCACTGGCAACACAAGCTTAAAAAGGGATGCACCATGAGATCTCCACTAAAATACCACAGTTGATGGTTCAGGAGCTTCAGGGTTCCCCTGGGAGCATGGCCCCTGGCCCTGATGCTGCCCCTGTCCATAAATCATAATGGAGGTCAACTCTTCAGACAAGAATGGATTGGACTTGGTGACACAGAGTAATCGTATCAGGTGTGTACTTCATGGCTCTATGCATCTATAGGACATAGTCCTACCGACTTCCTACTGGAGACAGGGGAGAGGGTGGAGAGGAGGTGACAGGAGATTGTTAGGAGTATATCATATGTATAGACCAGAGAGGAAGAGTGTGCTGTCACTAGTTAGGGGGAGAATTGGAGCTGCACATGGTCAGGCATGCAAATTTATATGGGAATGTACATCTTACTCAATCGTAATAAAAAAAAAAAGAAATAAAAAGATCCTTTTTTAACACCTCCTTGAGAATTAATTCTGGATAACATAATAGAATTCTGAGAGTAGGGAATCTACTGATAGAATTCTAGATCACAATTGTAGTATAATGTTTTTGAGTTTTCTGAGGTTTCTACAAAGAGAACACTTCTCACAGTCAAGCTTGTCATGCTGTCAAGAATGAAGATGCTTCTTATAGTATTATTTGAAAAGCAGAAAGAGTGTGAGAAACAGTTCAGGGTTTCTGAAGCACAGCTTCAAATAACATAACTGGTAGTGGCCTGCTGGGAAACAAGGTCTCAGACAAACCAGCCTGGCAGGTGGCATTGAAGAGCAAAATAGTTATTTCTAAGTTTTATCTTCAGGAAGAAAATAAAAGTAAGAAGTGGAGTCTCAAACAACAGAATCTGTGGCAACAAACCAAGCAACATTCCTCAGAAACACAAAGAGGTCGCTGGGTTGTTGCTTCAACAATGATATACTTGAATCTCTATGTGTGTACATGTTGTGTGTGTGTTCAATATTTTCTCCCCAGTCACACACAGAGCACATACAATCCACATTTTACTATGATACGGAAAATGAAAAGATGGCATTCTTCAGATATTAGACCATGAAACCTGATATCCTCAAAAGTATTATTTACTATTTTAATCCTCAGGAAAATTTCTGTTATAAGACCATTTAAAGTATATGTATGTAAAGTAGGCTTATTTATTTATTTGGTTTTTTTTTTTTCAATCGACAATCTGTTGCACCAAGGAAGATGATTTTTCTCCAGTGCTCCAACCTGAGGTAACTGGATTCTCACCTGCCATTAAGAACTCACAGGGGCCCAGGCCTTCGTCTTCGTCAGCTCTGTACTTCCCAGAAGTCAAATAGACTGTCTGACCAGTGTGCAATAAGGTCCAAAGCAAGTCCATTCTCTTTCTTTCTTCATCATTTTCTTCTAACTTAGCTTTGAAACTCTGTCAGATTGCCTGGGAATTAGTAAGACCTTGGAGTTCCCTAAAAGAACCTTTTTTTTTTCTACAATCTGCTTGATTCGTTTTCTTTTCTCCTTCTCACACCGTTCTTTATCCTGTCAAAGGCAATTAAGAACTTTTAACACTATTGCCCAATTTTTTATTTCTAAGCCTGTCTCCCTTTATATCTGTGCTAGCCAATCAGATTATCCCTGTTTCTGAGAAAGCTTGTATATTTTTAACCTTCATAAATATGTGTGTGTGTTATTTATCCACATGGACCAAATATCCCACAGTTTCACTTAAAAGAAACTTATTCCTTTTTGCTGGGTGCTATGGTTACATGTTATTTCACTTTTATTCATTCACAAAATGAATTCTGTACTGGTGACACTCTGTGACTCACCTTTTCTTTCCTTTGCCTACACTGTGGCCTAAACACAGAATAGACCCAAACAATCTGCCATTGACAATAAAAATATTTTTTTAAGAATAAATTATGTTGAATCAGTAGAAGCCATATCAACACTTGACTCTCAATCTTCATGGAATCTGTGCATCCCACAATGGGAAAAATTCACAATCTGATAGGAAGTACTTCCAACATCGTCCATGTATGGTTGTCAGAAAATGATATTAACATTTTATTAATATTTTTTGAGTGTTAGAAGGGCCACTTTTTAAAATGTATTTCACAGATAAAGAGCAAGACTATTTAATGCAAACTAGTATCTGTATCCTTCTCAAAATGATTTGCCTAGAACACAACATGATATCCAATGTGATCTACTACAGAGTAAAATGAAAGTATTCTCATCTTAATATTGTACACAGTATTTTAAAGCAAATAATGTGTGCCGTCTGTGCAATACTGTAGCTTGCAAATAACATAGCTTGCTAGCTATGCCCTCCCCCACAAGCTATTCTTGTAAAAACGCCATGCTAGTATTATTCACAGTAACTTGTGAAAGACGATTGACGTGGTTGTACTTGTGAGGACGCCTCTAGGGGAGGACACGTTCAGCAAACAAACGCAGAACGTGTATGTTATTTGCGTAAACATACACTCATATAAACTGAGATTTTGGGTTCCTGCTGAGGTTGCTACGAGTCAAACCTGATTCACAGGCAGTGGGTTTGGTTTCTTGGTTTTGCTGTACAACATTTGCTTCATTCATTTATTCGTTCATAACGACTTGGTGAGTTTTTTCATCAAAGAAAATTTACATTTCTTCTGGCCTTATTCTCTAAGTTTGGCTTAAATCAAGTTATAAACATGCCCTTCTTGTTTAAAAAAAAAAAAAAAACAGTTTTAAAGAGAACAAGAGCAAAAGGAAAAAGAAATGTAACCTAGATCACACTATAGTTTATTCCAAGGGTTCAAAAATTATTCAGAAATGTTGGGTAAGTGAGCAGCTATACAACATTTTGTAGGTTTACTTGGACATGATTGAGGTAACTCAAAGGACGTCAGAATTTTATCATAGTTTGCATTCTCACAATTCTTTAATCATGACAATTCATGGAGCTCAAAGAAAAGTCTTCTCTTAGCAACAATTTGAGCTAACACTGAATGGATTATTCTCACATAAATCAGAGATCTTATTTAATGTTAAGCTTTACTGATAATTTCAAGGACCCTTGTAACTATACAACACAGGTGAATGAAGAAGATGCCTCTGACCATTTCTTTACCAAGCACTTGTCTAAGTCCTTTTCTGCCACATTAGATGGAGATTTAACATATGACGCCTCCAAGAGATGCATGGAGCCATTACTTGCACAAAATGGAGGAATTTTGTTTCATGTGATACTTCTCAGTCATCCCCCATGATGCCAGCTCCCAGGCTTCTCCACCATCAACAATTCTAAACAGACCATGTTGATCGGACTAAAAACATTCCATATGTTTTCTAATGAAAACAAACCATTAGTATCTCTGACAAGAGGTCTCTATTAAGAATTTTATAGGAAAGTTTGATCACCTCATGCTAGTTACCAGAGTACAAACCAATGAAGAAAAAGAATGAAAGACATGCCACCTAGCAGTCCTTTCCTATCCAATAGTTTCTGACAACATTATAGGAAACAAATTTTTTATTTGGTCTTTGAATAGGACTTCTCAAGGGCAGCTGAGACTTTCTTGGTTGACTTCCTGTTTGCAGTACAAGTATGCAGTACAGCCACAGAAGCCTGGAATGAGTGACTCAGAGACATAAACATGCCTACATGTTTCTTAATCAGCCACACCAAAATTTAGGCAAACCACTTCTCTGAATAAATTCACTAATGCTTTCAATTATTTTTAATTAATTTATTTTTTGCAGTTTCATTAATGGATAAGTTCTTCGATTGTTCTCTCAAAAAAAATTCACATTTGAAGAGTCATCGTTTCCTTCAAATATGTATTTTTATTTGAACATACTGTTTCAGGTAGGTAGAGTAATAAATACGCCATGTGATTTTAAGTGTGTTTTACAAGTTGAGCAGGTCTGTTGTGTAAAGAAACTCCCAGAGCGTTTAAAATATCCTAAGGAAACATAATTCAAATTGCATGTCAGAAAATTTATTTTAATTAAAATTAATTTTGTAACTGATTGAACTCGAGTGTTTGTAGTGAATAAAACAGTGACAGAAGATTCAACTTCCATACTTGATATCATAACAGCCTAGAACAATTTTGAGCTATTTGAATATCAAAATAAAGCATCAGTCTACCAGTAATGACACTGAAATAGCTTTAACCAGTGCTCTGTTTAATGACATGCCTTTCTATGATGACATAGAATCTGGCTTCTAGAAATATTGTATCTTTTTCCTCCACATGAACTTAAAAAACTAATCATGCAAACTTTTGTTTTTTCACTACAAGCCGTTGAGTATAACACCAAAATATTGTGTAACGTAAAGAAGACAAAAAAAATGACTTGAAATGTTATAAACAAATTGTAGCCTCTTTGTGGTTAGAACTACTACAGAAGTAAATGGATTTTGAAATTTTTTTAGAAATATTTTTTCTAAATACGTGGAGAAAATGAAAAATGAAAACCCATACACACTCTGCAAATTACCCTCTTTTCTTTGTTTCTTCTTACATACCTTCAAATATACACATGCATGCATTTCCAAGGGATTGACAGCTAGTCAGAAATGTTAGATACGTGAGCAGCTATACAACATTTTGTAGGTTTAGGTTGACATGATTAAGCTAACTCAAAGGACATCAGCATTTCATCATAATTTTCATTTGCTCATTTCTTTAGTCACTGTGATTCATGGGGCTCAAAGAAACTTCTCAGCAATAGTCTGAGTTAACGTTGGATGGATTGTACTCACATAAGTCAGAGATCTTATTTAATATTAAATACATATATTTCTGTGCAGCACTTGGTATATATGCAATTCCATTCTGGAGTTTTAAAATCCAGTATGCTGACAAATGTCTAATAGTTGGGGTTACATTACATGCTGCCTTTCAAAAAAGGAGTTTCTGTGAAGAAATTTTCAAAGTTTGAAATAATATTTCTGTTAGAATATGAGTAATAAAATATAAAACCTCTGATTTAGAATAGTAGTTCTCAAAACATTCTTTTTTACATTTTCTTTGTGATAGCTATATCGCAGCCACCTTAAGTGTATGAAATTATATGAATTCACTTGAAGTAAATTACTATTCTTAGGCTATATGCAAATGTTTATGAAACAATAATAACTGGTACTACCACCTGACAACCAGGTAAGGATGATGAGGCAGTTTTTTTTAAGAGTCTTTGAATAACAAAAAGTAGAACCACAAATAAATTCACCAAAAGTTTTATATTTTGCAATAAGGAGGCTATCAGGTTAATCATTCTCCTTTTTCCTATATTAGTTTGTTTGTTTGAGGTTCAATTTTTGAATTTTATTGTGGCTTTTCCTTTACTTATTTTCTTTCTTTCTTTTTTTTTATTATGACTGAGTGAAAATGTACATTCCCACATAAATTTGCATGTCCACCTATATGCAGCTTCCACTGCTCTCTCTGCCCAGTGACAGCACACTCTTCCTCTCTGCTCCATACATGTCTCATCCTCCCGACAGTCTCCTTTCCCCTCCTCTCCACCCACTCTCCTTCCTCCAGCCAGAAGTCAGCAGGATGATATCCTATAGATGCATAGAACCATAAAGCGCATCCAGTATATGGTCATTCTGCATCGTCGAGGTCATTCGTGTCCAAAGAGTGGACCTTCATTATGACTTATTTTCTTATAATATTTCATTCTGCTTTTGGTAAAAGTATCTGTCATTGTGCCAACACCAAGTGTTTTGATCAGTGCAGTTGTATAATATGTTTTGAGTTTAGGAAGATGACAATTCTTACTTTATTTTTCTTTTTAAATATAGTGTTGTAACTGTTTGGAACTTCTTTCATTTCTATATAAAACTGATAATAGTATGGAACAATATTGGAATTTGGATCAAATTTGCCTTATATTTATAGATTACTTTGAATCATGCTGACATTTTCAGTGTGGAATCTTCCAACTCATGAGCATAGAATGGACTTTCACTTATGTAGGTCTCGTTTAGTTTCTTGCAGTAGTGTTTTATAGTGTTCATTGCATAAGTCTTCTACACTTCTGGCTAGGTTTATTCTTTAGATATTTTGTTATTTTGGAGGCTATTGTAATAGATATTGGTTTCTTGGCTTACTTTTCAGAGTTCTTATTAACGTAAAGGAACGCACCTGATTTTTTCACTTTATCTTGTATCCTGCCACTCTGCTCAAACTTTCTTTAACAGTCAGATGCTGTCCTGTGGAATTTCTGGGATTTTCATGTCATCTGCAAATAGATATATTTTACTTCTTCTTTTCCAACTTTGATAGCCTTTGTTTCTCTTTTTGCCTTATTGCTCTGATTAGAACCTCCAGTACAACATTGCTTAGTGTGATAATAGGCATCTTTTTCTCCTTCTGGTTCTCAGTGAGAAGGTCCCAGTCTTTCTCTAAAACAGTTAAATGGCTGTTTGTTTAGTTTATATGGCATTATTTGCATTGAGGAATTTGCCTTCTATTTCTGTTTCGATGAAAGTGTTTATCAGGAAAACGTTTTGGATTTTATCAAATGTCTTTTCTGCATCAACTGAGATCATCATGTGATTATTTTTCTTTGTCTTATTTATGGGGTCAGTTACACTGATCAATGTCCTAATGTTAAACCACCCTTGCAGTCCTGATATGAATCCCACCTAATCATGTTTTTGAGAATTTCATTTTTTTCCTTTTAGTGGTATCATCAATCTTTTTTTTTTTCCTTCTTTTTTTTTTTTTTTTTTGGTTTGGGGTATGTTTACATTTTCTACTTCTGTTAGTTTAGATAGGAAAAATACATTTAGAAATGTGTTGTTTTCTTCTAGGCTTTCAAATTTGTTGGAGTATAATCATTTGTAATAATCTGATATAACTCTGTTTATCTCTTACGTCTCCAGTTGCAATTCTTATTTCGGTTATTTACTTCCTTTCATTTTCTCCCTTTGTCAAAATGGCCAGTGGTTTGTCAATTTGACTGTTCCTTTCAAAGAACCAACTTCTAATTTTCTTGAGTCTATTTTTTTTTTGTATACTATTTCGCTTATTTCTGTTCTGTTCTTCACTGTTTTCTTTCTTCTGAAACCTTTGATTTTCTTTGGTTCTTCCTTTTTTTCTGTTCTTTTGGGGGGGTTAAGTTATTGATTTTGTATCTTCCTTTCTAAATATATGTACATATTGCAAAATATTTCCCACTGAGCACTGCTTATGCTGCATACCAAAGGTTTTTGTGTGTTGTGGTTTTATTCTCCTATAATTCTAAGTGTTTTTAATTCCACTTTTGATTTCTATGACTCACTCATTTTTAATGATCTGTTATTAACTTCCATATATTTAATGTATTTTCAAGTAACTGATTTCTAGTTTCATGTGTTAAGATGTGAGAAGATGGTCTGTACAATTTTTTATTTTTTTATATTTTTATTTTATTTATTTATTTTACATTTTTATTTTTTACATCTTCTGTAGCCTAAAACATTATTTTATTCCACAGAACATTCCATGTGCATTGGAAAAGAATGTGTACTTATGAGCCGTTGGACGGTGTGTTCTGTGTATGTCTGTAAGGCCCAGTTAGTTGATAGCATTACTTATATTTTCTGTATCCTTGTTAATTTTTGTTCTAAAATTTTATGTTTTGATCAGCCCATCATTGAAAGTAATGTTCTCAAATCTACTGTTATTTTACAATTATTTTACTCTTAAGTTCTGTTAGAGTTTGGTTTATTAATTTTGGAATTCTGTCATAACTAATTATAATTTTTAAGTCTTCTTGGTGAACTGACCTGTTAATCACTACATGATGCTCTTTTTTGTCTCTCATAATGGACTTTGATTTAAAATGTGTTTTGTCCGATATTAACATTGCCACTCTTGCTCTCTTTTGTTTGCCAAGCCAACCAATTTCCATTCTTTATTTTTCACCTATTTATGGTTTCATGTCCAAGGTGTATCTCTTCTAGTCAGCATATTCATGAGTCATTTTTTTAAATCCATTCTGTGGGGAGACAGGGAGAGGGCTGGCCATAGATTAGATAGTTGATAGAAATTTGGTTGGGTGAAAGTAGTGACAGCACAGAGTAGAAGTAAAATCAGCTTAACTGGACTTCAACATAAACTGAAAACTCTTCTAATCTTAACCGTGATATTGCAAAGATAGAGTATCAGGGGTTGAGGTCTGGGAACCATGCTCTCAGGGAACATCGAGGCCAGTTGGCATAACTAGTCTATTACCAAGAGAGTCTTCTGAACCCCATATTGGTGAGTGGTATCTGGGGACTTAAAAGCTAGCAAGCTGCTATCTGAGGTATACCAAATGGCCCAACTCACACTAAACAGATGATCACCAAGAACAAAAAAGACATGAGGAAAAAAGAGCTCAGGAAATAGAAGGACACATGGGAATGGTGACTGTATCAACACGTAACCAGAAGAACTAGATGGCACCCAGACACCACCAAAGAGAGCCATGATGGTGTGGGCACACAGTGTTGCGTCCCAATGGCAACGCAGGAAAAAGAGGCATGCCTTTCAAGAACTCCCCTAAAAAGACCACAATTAGTGGTCCGACAGCCTAGGGTATCCCCTGGGAGCATGGCCCCCAGACCTGTTGCTGCCCCTGACCAGAAAACGTTATTGAGGTCAACTCTTTGGATAGGAATGGACTGGACTTGGAGACACAAAGTGACCATAAGGTGCATGAACTTTATGGTTTTAAGCATCTATAGAATGCTGTCCTACTGGACTCTTACTAGAAGAGAGAGGAAAGGGTGGAGAGGATGAGACAGGAGATTGTTAAGAGAATATGACATATATAGAATGAAAAGAAGGAGTATTCTGTCACCAGGCAAGGAGAGCAGAAAGAACTGCAGATAAGCAGACATGCAAAATCAATTTGGATTGTATACTTCCATTGAATCACACACACACACACACACACACACACATACATACACACAAAATCTATTCTTTTTCTGTTATCTCCTGTTCTGGTGCTTCAATCACCCATAGCTTATTTATCTTAATAGGGTCTTGCAGAATTCTTAAGTTTTCTTCATTTTCTAAAATTCTTCTATCTGACTTTTCTTCAAATACTTTGGTGTCCAGTGTTTTCTCTTTAATTTCAGTAATCTAACTTTCCTTGCCCCAGTTTTGCTCCTCTCACTTTCAATTTAGCTGTCTCGTTCCGCAATTTTATTAATCTGCAGAATTTCTCTTTTTTGCCCGTCTTTAGATTCTTACAGTCTGTTCAGTTAGTCGTTATGCTCTGCTCAAAACTTCTTGAGTTTCTCAATTTCTGTCTGTCTCTTTCTTGGCTTGCTCTGCATTTAGCCTGGACTTCCTGACCTTTTAAAAAGTTCTATATATTTATCTTTTTGATAATGCCAAAAACTTCTTATCATCTGGAAGATTTCTTGACTGTTTTGGGAGCTCTCTGAAGCTATTGTGGCATGCCTCTTCATGTAATTAGATATTAACTGTTTTTGAGTCATCAAAAAATTATTGTATTTATTCTATATTTGCTTACAGTGTCCTGACTTCTTGCTTTATTTTATTTTGAAGTGCCTAAATAGACTGATCATATGAGCTAGTTTGATTATTGGTGCCTTTGGAGCTCTAATCCCTCATCACCAGGTAATTAGAGCTGTTACTGGGCATCTGAGCCTAGGAGCCCATTTACTTTTCTTGTATGCATTCAGCTCAGGTATCCAGGTAGTTGGTCACCAAGTGTGTGGCATAGGTTCTCACCTCCAGTTCTAGATGTGCAGGGATGATTGGTGTAAGCATGGATGTCAGGCTACACACTGAGCAAGGTAGGGTACTGACAGCTACCCTTGAGTGTCTGTGAAGAAAATGTGTACCTGTTTACTAGCGTAATTCAGAGACGAGGTTTCGTAGCCTAACTATGTGTTTTCAGTGCTGTTGGCTGTGCCAGTGAGAGGCATCGCTTATTCCTGGATCCCTGTCGCAGGTAATTAGATAGCAGGCTACGAACCCTGCTTTAAAGGAAGCTTGCTGTTAGATGTCAAAAGTCTGCCCATCCACCAAATAGCTGATTCAGTAAACTTAGAGTTCAGGTATCTAACCTGTTGTACTGTGCTAATGAAGGGTTACCCTGTTATAGTGGGCCTATACAAGTCTATGAATGGGTAAAAGACATTCAAAGTGTATGGGCCCCTTATGCCTTTGCTTAGGCAAAGGAACTATCTCTTCCCTGAGTTCCTGGTTTAGGGGAGTGTAAGGATTATTTTTTTGCCTGTTTGTTAACGTGTTCCTGATCCAAGACTGGAAATGTGGCTCAGGGCATGTAAGGGTTCCTACTTCCAGCCCATGAGATGCATCAGTCTCTGAAGCTGGCCTGGACTTAGCACAAAGTGACTGTGGGAGTGCAGGTAAAGGGAAGAGACATTTATCCCAAAGACAATGCTTTGCTTCATGTAAATTATTTATCTTTTGACAATCTAGTGCTGGTTTTTTGCTGATTCTGGAGGCATGAGTGTACTCTCTGCCTCAAGGCATCTCCCACTGTGGAAAATGAGTTTTGAATGCCACCGTTCACCTCACTTCACTGGTGTCAACAGGTCCGTCTGCAGGGTGCTGATTCTTAGAGTCAAGTCTAGCCACTCCTCACTGCTTCTGAAACACGTCTCCTTCTCATGATGCTCAGTCAGATTTCTCCACTTCTCCTTTGATGTTTAGGACTCCTAGGATGGCAAACGTAATTGGTTCATTTATTTTTTTCTGATCTGTATTGTAAGAGGGATCACATGAAACAACTGATTACCCTTCTGTCTTGGATCTACCCTTCTGATTCTAGTAAAGTTTTTATTCCATTTCTGATTTCCTATATGGCCCAGTGGTTTATCAGCAGGATGTTATTCAGTTTCTATGTAATTGATTTTTTTCCTTGCTCTTCTTTTTATTAACGTCTACTTTGATGGCATTGTGATAAGAGAAGATACTTTGTATTTTGTTGAAGGTTGCTCTGTGGCCTGAGATTTGGTCTATTCTAGAGAACATGCCATGTGCACTGGAAAAGAATGTGTATTTTGTAGCTGTTGAGGAGAGTGTTGTATGTATGTCTATGAGATTGACTTGGCCAATTGCACCCTTTAGCTCTTCTACATCTTTGCTGAGTTTCCTTCTAGGCATTGTGGCCTTTAATGAGAGTGATTTGTTGAAATCACCCATTGTCATTGCAAAATTGTCAGTTTCTCTTTTCAGTGCTGTTAGAGTTTGCTTTTTATATTTTAGTGTCCAGTCATTGGAGGTATAGATATTTATTATGGTTGAATCTTCATGATGGGTTGTCCTTTTAATCATTACACAGTGCTCTTATATGTTTTTTATGGTAGATTATGTTTTAAGTCTATTTTATCTAAGATTGCTTTTGACACCACTACTTTCTTTTGGTAGACATTTGCTTGATGTACTTTTTTTCTGTTCTTTGACTTTTAGTAAATTTATGTCTTTATTTCTAAGGTGTCTGTCTTGTTGACAGCATATTGATGGATCCTGTTTTTTTAATCCATTCTTTCACTCACTGTCTCTTTAAGCCATTTACATTCTGTGTAATCATTAATAAGTGTGAGTGTATTGTCATTTTTTGTGATACTGACATTGTGTTATTCCCCTTACTCTCCATACTTAATGCCTTTTTTAAATTTCCTTTTCAATTATTTTGTTTTTGTACATTTTGTTTTCATTGAGAATTTGTGTTTTTCTTCTTTATTTTATGAATAGGTTTGGTAACTTTCTTTGTGGTTACCTTGAATTTTATCCATATCTTCTTAAGTTTGAGCTAGTCTTTTATTACTTGTTAGCTCCTTGCCTTCTACTCTGTATACCATTTATGCCCTCTGTCATGGATTGAATTGTGTTACCCCCAAAATAGGTGTAGCAGTTCAGCTAGACTTTATTCCTGGTGATATGTGATATTCCAGTACATTGTAATTGTTGCCTCTATGACATTAATAAGGAAGGATGGGCAGCAGTTGTGTTGTTGGGACAGGACTCAATCTATAAGATTGAATTGTGTATTGAGGCAATCTTTTGAGTTGGAAAAGGAAATTAACAGAGAGTGGGAGACCTCCTACTATTAGGAAAGAAGCAGTGTCAAGAGCACAGTGTATCCTTTGGACCTGGATTCCTGGTGCCACAGAAGCTCCCTGTCCATGTGGAAAATTGACAAGGATCTTCCTCCAGAGCCAGCAGAGGAAGATTTCCCCTGGAGCCAGCACACTGAATTCGGACTTGTAGCCTACCGAGCTGTGAATATATATATATATATATATTATTTTTAAAGCCATCTGCTTTCAGTACTTCTGTTATAGCAGCACTAGATGTCTATGACACCATTTTTTACTGTTCTGACATAGTTGCCACTTACAGATTAATCTCTCTGGTCTCTGTTGTAATTCTTTTGGTTTTCAATAGTCCTTCAGATTTCTTTTCTTAGGCTGGTACAATCTTGTGCCCTAGATGTAGTCTATGATCTGATGTTGTTTCAGACTGAAGGACTCCATTTAATCATTCTTATAAGCCTGGTTAGGTTTTTACATATTCCTTTAATTTCTATTTATCTAGAAATGTCCCAATTTTACCATCATATTTCAATAAGAGTTCTGAAGTATACATTCTTCTCAATGGCAATTATTTAAAGACTCTATGTAGATCATTTCAATGCCTTCTTGCCTTCATGGTTTCTCCTGAGTAATCAGAACTTAGTCTTATTGTTTCTCCTTTGTATGTGACTTTTTGTTTCCTCAAGCTTCTCTCAGAATTTTATCTTTGTCTTTGGTTTTAGCAAATATTTATGATATGCCTTGATGATTTTCTTTCAGGATCTATCCTGTAAGGGGTTCACTGAGCTTCTTGAATCGTCAGCTTTTCATCTTTCATATTAGGAAGTTTTCTTTAAACAGGTGTTCAGTGATTCTGTCTGTTTTGTGTTTTCTCCCTCTGTTCTAGAATTTCAATCACTTGTAGATTTTCACTTTTGATTGTATCCCACATGTTTCTCAGAGTTTCTGCATTTTGTTTTCATTCTCTTTTTCTGAGTTTTCCTCAAAGTTGTATCCAAGTGTTTGTCTTCCATTTTGATGATCCTGTATTTGAGAATTTCAAATCTAATCTTTAGCCCTTCTATGACATTGTCCAGTTCTAAAATCTGGTGGATTTCTAACTGTTGGTTTTATATGATTTCTAGTTATGAATTTACTTGAGCATTTGTTTCTGTGTTTTTTCCTGAATTCTTCCCTTTTTTGGTCTGTCCTTTCCATAAATTTGTCTGTTTTCTGTGAATTTGTCTTTTTTTCCCTCATTTTTGTCTGATTTTTGCCTCAATTCTTGGATATTTCTGAGTTTTAGAGATTTGAGTCCCCTTTCATGTAGTTCTAGTATCTTTTCTTCTGCTGGAAAATCATCAAGTGTTTCATTTGGGACACATACTGGAACTATACTGTCCTGTGTTTTTTATGTTTTGATACTTGATACTATCTGCTATCTTTTAGATCTTCAGTAGTATTTTCTTTGCTTATTGATTGCAGACTATGGATCTCTTTGTTTTATCCTGCTTTTTGTTTTATTTGGTTATGGCAGAGCAGGTAAGCTTTGTGTTCTTTTTTGATTACTTGTCTGTGATCACAATACTTTTTACCTCCTTGCCCAATGACAGGCTCAGTTATTCACTATGATGCAGCTGAGCATATCCAGCTGAACAGGAGGGACTGGGATGGGTTGTTTGGGGCACATACTAAGGCCAATAAGGTGGGCTGAGAATCAGTGCTAGACAGTGCTGTGTCAATGCAGCTTGGGGGTGTGATGTTCAGACATCATTCGGGTAGGCAGAAAATGGTAGGAAGTTGTATTGTGTGGATCTTAAATGAGTATGGAAAAGAGAAGGAAACAAAGAGAGAGAAACAGAGCCAAAGAGCCACAAAAAAACAACAACAAAGAGTGCTAAGGGAGCTTGCATTTGAGTGGAGAGATGAGAAACCGAGAAACAGAGAAAACAGAAAAAAATAAAAAGGGAAAAGAAAATAAAGAACTAGATAAAAACATTGGAAAAAGAAAAAGAAACAAAAGAAAGGTCTCCAGGGGCCACTCTGGTGTGGCTGTAAAGACCAGGGAAATTTCTCCCAGGCTGTACAGTATGACCTGTCTGGAAGAGGTATAGATGTTACACAGTACCAGGTATATAGCAGACAAGATAAAAAAAATAGAGAGAGATGAGAACTGAGAAACAAAGACCCACCAAACCCAGTGCCGTTGAGTCATGTTGGACTCCTAGTTGACCATAGAGGTCAGAGTAGAACTGCCCCATAGAGTTTCCAAGGACTGCCTGGTTGATTTGAACTGGTTACTTTTTGGTAAGCAAACATAGCACTTAATCCACTACACTACCAGGGTTTCTGAGAAATGAAGATAGAAAGCCAAAAGTAGAAAAAAAAAGGAGTGTCAAAAGTAGAATGCTAATGAGAGGACTGGAGTGAAGAATCATGTATAACTGGTTACTGAGCACCTTGTCTTCTGAGATTTTTGTGACTCTGCTTTCCTGTGTTCCCTATCTGCCAGTCTTGGACAGGCATCCAAAATGGCACATCTGTGCTGTGTTAGCTGATAGAGGACCTCCACTAGAATCTCTTCTCACTCTGTATTCTCTATCAGTTTCATATTCCACTCAGCATTTAGCTGAGTTCTTTACCTCTTCATTTGGCACTTCAAGCTTGTATCTGTGTTACTCACTTTTACTTGTCTTTGCTGTGAAGGGACGGTGTGGGGTTTGTTTGTTTGTTTGTTTTGTCTGCCAAGCCAATCCAAGTGCCATCGAGTCAGATCTGACTCATATGATGCTAAATTTGCCAGAAGTCCTCCCCCTCATTTTTGAAAACAAATTTTGTTGGATATGTGATTCTTGATTGGCAGTACTTCCCCCCCCCCAGTGATTTTCCCCAGTGATGTGTATATGTAATCACATTAGCTTGTAGCCTATGTGATTTCTAGTGAAAAAATTAGTATTCAGTTTTATTGAAAGCCCTTTGTAAGTGACATTTCACTAACCCCCCCCCCAAAAAACCTTGTTGCCATCAAATTGATTCAAACTCATAGCAACTTTATAGGACAGAGTAGAACGGCCCTGTAGAGTTTCCAAGTACCACTTGATTGACACTAGTTTACTGATTCTTTCTTCCAGCCATTCAGTTCTACTTATGTGTCTTTTCTTGAACTGTTCATTTTTTTTTACTTTATCAGTAATCTTATAATTGTTGTTTTTGCATGTTTTCTGTTTGCTCAGTCTGTTGTTTTCTTCATGTACTATTTTCCTGAATTCTTCTATTTTTTTGATCTCTTAGAAATCCTAAATATTAGTGCTTTCAAACCTTATCAGTTCTAGTATCACTTCTGCAGAAAATTTTCCTGTCTCTTTATTTTGCTCACTTGCTTGAGCCATCTTATCCCACTTTTTCATATGATTTGAAATTGAGTGACTGCTGTCTTCAAGGAAACGCTGGTGGTAGAAAGGTTAAGAGTTTGGCTGCTAGTCAAAAGGCCAGTAGTTTGAATCCAGCAGTTGCTCACTGGAAATCTTATGGGCCAGCTTGACCTTGTCCTACAGGGTTGCTATTAGTGGGAATTGACTTAACAACAATGGATTTTTTTTTTTCTTTGCTATCTTCATTAAGATTCTATTTTATTTGTTTACACATTTCTTTCCTAATTATACATTTGCTAGTCTTTTTGTATTGTTTTCCTTTTCTTTTTGATATTGCTTTATAGTTTTGGTTTGTGTATGACTGTGATGCCACAGTTGGTTTGGAGTAGTTTCCTTTGACTGTTGGGTATGATGAGTCACATACATATGAGAATCATCTCTTGTCAGACACATATGCCTTCCCCTGGAAACCCTGGTGGCATAGTAAGCAATATGTCTGCTAACCAAAAGGTTGGCAGTTTGAATCCACCATGTGCTGCTTTGGGCAGTTCTACTCTATCATACAGGCTTGCTGTAAGTTGGAATTAACTCAACAGCAGTAGGGTTTCTGGGTTTTTTTTTTTGTAGGATGGCATGAAAGACTATGAGCAGGATACTTCCCCACACTGGGGCTTCAGTTTTCGTGTTGTCAGATCCCTCCATAGCTACACAACTGTGAGGCTCTGTGGTCCTTCCCTATTGGAATGTACTTTTTGTACAGTATCTGTAGAGCAAGACAGCTGACTTGGTAGACTTAGGGTGGAAGTACATCTTTAATGGGAGAGGCAGATTCTCTACTTAGTTATGGGTAGATGTAGTTTTGACCAGAGGAGGGCTGGATGCCTCCACATATGTATGTTCAAGGCATCTGAGGGGCATATGGTGGGCAAATCACCAGGAATGTCTTGCTTTGTGGTCTGGAAAGTGTGTATGGTGGGCAGGGGATGTTCTGTATATGTTAAGGGTCACCTGGGTGCTTCCCAGCACAGGTCAGGTGGGGTGCCAGGGGAAGTCAGCAGGGTTAAAGGAGGGAAAACTTTCTCCAGAGTACCTCTCTGAGTGGGAGAGTCTGTACATTTTTCTCCTGGGTTTCTCTCCCCCCGAACTGTGTAGGAGGGGCTATCGGTTTATGTCCTTGGATTATCTCTGTGGCTGCTAGGGCAAGAGGGGCTGTGGGTATCATGAATGTAGAATGATGGGCTACTCACTGAGGGCAGCTGGCTACACAGGCCCTAGATGTGAAAGCATGGGGCCTAGGGCTCCCCAAAGGTAAAGAAGAATAGGATGGGCAGGCAGCTGGTGAAGAAGAAAGTTCTGATTATTACTCTGTTGTTTTTCTAGGTGATGGATAACACATATCCACCTGAACTTGTATGACTGCTGATAGCCAGGCCTGTCTCTAGTTTCTAGCTCCTTCCCTACTATGCTTTCATTAGTGACTCTGAAGTTCTTACCCACCTTCTTGCCCTCACCCTTGTACCTCTGAAGTAGTACTCTCCCTGTCTTATCAATTTCCCATCCTGAGGCTCCTGTGATTTAGTCAGTCTGTATTTGCTCCTGTGGCATTTCCCTGTGTTTTCCAGTTTTCACTGTAATAGGACTGCCTCTTATCTCCTTCTTGGGTTAGCATAGTCCCAACATATAATTTTCCTGCTTCATTTCCTTGCAGGTTCATCCACTCAGTGTCTCTGTCTCCAGCTGTGTTTTCTGTGAAGTTGTTTCCGTGGCCTCCTGGCCTGAGGATGTTGCCTGCTGCTGTCTCAAGTGGCCACATTATGCCAGGTCAGTTGGCTAGACATGGTTTGTCTGATAGTTTCTGTGTTCCTGCTGATTATGTTTTAACTGTCTTTCCAGTCATTGCTCAATCCAATTTTTCATCCTTCCCTTTGATTTTCAGAAATATGGAGTCATTGCATTTGTTTCACTTGGTTTCTTGAGCCTTTGTTGTACAAGGGTGTTATGGTGAATTAGTTAAGTCACCATCTTACATAAAATATTATACACTTTTAATCATAAGTTCAGTTATGAAGATGAAAAGAACTCTTGAGCAGAAAAATAAAAGAATACAATTTTATTAAGTAATGGCTAATAGCCTGGCTGAAAAAGATAACAACAAAAAAGTAACAAAAATCATTATATGATTAATAGAAAAAAAATTATGTATTATTTAAAAATGACGGGGTCTGACTTTCAAGCCCATAGTTTTATCTGCTACACAATATTAATCCATGATTAATGCAGACTGTTAGACAGATAGGGGAAAAATGTACATATTCACATATAAACAATTAATTGGTTGATTTTATATAGGGTGCAATATATAGGTCAAAGTACTGTACTTAATACTTAACTTATTTGCATATAGATATCCAATTGATTCAGCATTACCAAATAAAAGCTTAATTTTTTCATTAAATTTTTCTAACACTTGTTTTCAAGATAAATTGATCATACAAAAATATATATATATATGTATATATATGAACAAATTTCTGGTCTCTTCTGTTTAATTTGTCTATGAGGGCTGCCAATTAAGTCTGCAAACTTAATTGTTCTAAGAGCTACAAACCTTATTGCTGAATATTTGTGCGGTCATCTTTGAAGTATTATCTTGGGAAGGCATGCACCAATGCAAGCACCTAGTCTACCTTTAATAGCAATTTTGGAACTCTTCCTGGAATGGCCATTGTGCACAGTGGCATGGTGGCAAGTTTGCAAACTTAATTGTATAGTTATCTTGAGGGAGATTTTAGCCAGTAAACAAATATTAGAACACACTCCTTACTCACCTGATCTGGCCCCCAATAACTTTTTTTGTGTACTTGAAGGTAGAGGAGATATTGAAAGGAAGACATTTGAAGAGATTCAGAACATCAAGGGTAATATCATGACAGCTCTGATGGCCATTCCCGAAATAGAGTCCCAAAATTGCTTTGAAAGGAAGACTAGGTGCTGGCATCTGTTAAAAGCTTCCCAAGGGGAGTTCTTTGAAGATGACTCTAGTGATATTCAGCAATGATGTATGTAGCACTTTTTCTAGAATGAGTTTACAAACTTAATTGGGAGTCTTCATATATATCTATAATTTACTCAGTCTTACGCCACGTTGATTGTTTTACATTTACAGTAAGCATCAAAATCACATAGAAGATTTCTCAAACTGTGCTATCAGTTTTCAAAATTGTTTGGCTAGTGTAATTTCTTCCTTTTTTTTCCATGCAAAAATTTGAGATGTGGGGCCAAGAAGGTGGAGTAGTCAGATGTTTTCTCTGTCCTTTCTAATAACAAACACTCAAAAGAACAAATGAATCCATTACTCATGACATCCTAGGAGACCAGAACATCAAAGGGAAAGTTGAGAAATCACACTGAACAGTGGGGAAGAGAGAGTAGGATGTGCCAGATCTGACCCACAGGTAAATGACTGTGGCCAGCATGGTGATCTGAATGTAGTGGTTGGAGGGCATCATACCCAGCAGAAGAAACTATCCTGAGAATCTACTAGCACCACCAGAATCAGTGAAAAACACCATGGGATCTTCAAATCTATGTGTTTGCATTTAACCTACCACAGGTAGGTCTAATTTTTTTCCACAGGAGAAACCTCTCTCCATTCTCCCAATGCACTCCACTCCCTTCTCTACAATGCACCTGGCTCTGGATTTTGAGCCAGAAGTAGGAGCCCTTAAGCCCACTTATTCTTCAAGATTCCGAGAGATAATAATTCCACAAGCAAGGAGGAAGGGAAAAGAAACATAGGTAGAAATCTGAACTCATGGAAAGTGAACACCACCTTCCTCAAAAATCCATGAATTACAAAAGAAATGGAAGATGCAATAAAAAAAATTATGGAATCAAGTGAGAATGAAAGCACATCCTACCAGAACCTATGGAATACAGCAAAAGCTGTGCTCAGAGGTCAATTTATCTCTATAAATGCACACATCCAGAAGGAAAAGTCCATACCAAAGAATTAACACTACAACTTGAACAAGTAGAAAGAAAGCAATGAAAGAACCCTTTGAGTATGAGAAGAAAACAGATACTAAAGATTAGAACAGAACTAAATCAATTAGAGAACAGAAGAACAATTGAAAGAATTAACCAAACCAAAACCTGGTGTTTTGAAAAGATCAACAAAGTGTATATACTATTGGCTAAACTTACAAAAGAAAAACAGGAGAGGAAAAAAAAAAAATGAAAATAAGAAACGAGATGGGAGATGTCACAACAGACCCAACTGAAATGAAAAGTGTTGTAACAGAATACTACAAAAGACTGTATTCCAGCAGATTTGAAAATTTAGAGAAAATGGACAAATTTCCAGACTCACAAGACCTACCAAAATTAGCACAAGGAGAAGAACAACTTAGTAATCCCATCATAAAACAGGAGATTGAAAAAGTCATCATAAACTACCAATGAAAAAAAAGTCCTGGCCCAAATGGCTTCACTGGAGAATTCTAACAAACTTTCAGGGAAGAGTTAACTCTGATACCATTGAGGCTCTTTCACACCATAGAAAGGGTGGAACACTCCCAAATTCTTAATATGAAGCCAGCATAACCCTGATACCGAAGCCAGAGCAAGATCCCACAAAAAAAGAAAATTACAGACCAATATCACTCATGAACCTAGATGCAAAAATCTTCAACAAAGTCTGAGCCAATAGAAGTCAACAACATGTCAAAAAAAAATTACTACCAAATTGGATTCACACCAGGGATGCAAAGCTGGTTCAACACCAGAAAAACAATTAATGTGATCAACCACATACATAGCACAAAAGATAAGAATCCCCTGATTTTGTCAATTGATGCAGAAAAGATGTTTGACAAAGTCCAACATCCATTCGTATTAAAAAAATAAAAAATAAATAAAAAACTCTCAGCAAAATAGGAATAGAAGGGAAATTCTCCAATTCAATAAGAGGCATCTACACAAAGCCAGCCACCTACATCACCCTGAATGGAGAGAGACTGGAAGAATTCCCCCTGAGAACAGGAAATAGAGATGCCCCCTATTCAACACTCTGCTAGAATTTCCAGCCACAACAATCAGATAAGACAAAGAAATAAAAAGTATTTGCATCTGCATCCCTATTTACAGACAATATGATCTTATACACAGAGTAACCTAAAGAATCCAGAAATAAACTACTGGAACTGTTAGAAGAGTTCATCGAAGTACCACTATCCAAATAAGCAGAAATAAATCAGCAAGATTAGTTTATCCCAACAGAAAGATCATCAAAGAAGTCATAAAATCAGTAATATTTACTACAGGCCCCAAGTAGATAAAATACCTTTGAATAAATCTAACTAAAGAAATGAGACATATACAGAGAAAATTGAAAGACCTTGCCAAAAGAAAACAAAAGAGACTTACATAGTGGAGAAACATACTTTGCTCATGGATAGGAAGAGGTAACATTGTAAAAATCTCCATTTTACCCAAAGTGATCTATGTATACAACACAATCCCAATACAAATTCCAGAGTGATTTTTTTAATGAGATGGAGAAACAAATCACCAACTTTTTTGGGGAAGGGAAGAAACCCCAGGTAAGTAAAGCACTACTGAAGAAGAGGAACACAGTAGGAGGCTTCACACTACTAGACCTTAGAAACTATTACACTGACATGATAGTCAAAACTGCCTGGTACTGGTATAAAAGGAGACATATAGACCAATGGAACAGAATTGAGACCCCAGAAATATCACCATCCTCTCACGAAATGAACAATCGATATTTGACAAAGGCTCAAAGGTCAACTAAGGTAAAAACAGTCTCTTAAACAAATAGTGTTGGCAAAATTGGTTATCCATCTGCCAAAAACTGAAACAAGACCAATATGTCACACCTTACACAAAAGCTAACTCAGAATGGATCAAAGACCTAAATATCAAGCCTAAAGCAATAAAGATCATGCAAAAAAAAAAAAAGCAAGGTCAACAATGAAAGTTCTAATACATGGTTAGATATACTACAAAACTTGACAAATGATGCACGAACAACAAAGACAAAATTGATATAAACAAGAACTACTAAGAATCAAACAGACTCATCCAAGAATCAAACACACTCATCCAAAGTCATTATCAAGAGAGTTAAAAGACCACCTGTTGAACGGAAAAAAAATATTTGGCAACCACGTGTTGGACTGATGTCTGATTTCCATAATTTATAATGTACTGGAAAATGTCAACAAAAAAATTGTAAATAGCCCAATTAAGCAGTGGACAAAGGAGATGGACAGACACTTCACCAAAGAAGATATCGAAGGAAATTCTCATGATCATTTAATTGTTAGAGAACTCCAAATCAAAACTACAATGAGAAACCATCTCACCCCAACAAGATTGGCAATAATCCAAAAACTACAAATCAACAAACTCTGGAGAGACTGTGCAGAGATTGGAACTCTCCTACACTGCTGGTGGGCATGCAAAATGGTACGATCTCTTTGGAAAGCAGTTTGTTGCTTTCTTAAAAAGCTAGAAATAGAATCACCATATGATCCAGCAATCGTACTTCTTGGATTATATCCTAGAGGAATAAAGGCAAGACACTTGCATATGAGTATTGACTGCAGCACCGTCAACCGCAACAAAAACATGGAATCAACCTAGGTATCCATCAACAGATGAATGGATAAACAAGCTACAGTAAATATACTCCATGGAACACTATGTAATGACAAAGAACAATAATGATTTTAGGAAGCATCTCATTATCTGGTTTCAACTAGAAGAAATCAGTCAGCTGCCAAAGGACAAGTATTGTACAAGGCCTCTGCTATAAGGAGTGAAAAATAGTTACATACAGAAGAAAATGCTCTTTGATAGCTACAAGGGTAAGGAGGGAGGAAGAGGGTTGGTCATGAATTAGACAGTAAATGGGAATTTGGTTAGGTGAAAGCAGCGACAGTACACAGTAGAGAACGTGTCAGCCTAAATGGTCTACACAGTAAACCGAAAAGTTTTGTAAACTCAAATAAATAGTTCAAAGGATAGAATAGAAGTGACAGGGGTCTGGAGAGCACATTTTCATGGGACATAGAGGCCAAACTGGCATAACTAGTCTTTTGCTAAGAAAGTCTTCTTCATCCCATATTGGTGAATAGTGTCTGGGTCTCAAAAGCTAGCAAGCTGCCACCTGAGGTACACCAAATGGTACAGCTCATCTGGGACAGATGATAACTGAAAATAACAAAGACACAAGGCAAAAAGAACCCAAGAGACAGAAGAACCCATACGAAGGGGAGACTGTATCAACATGAGACCAGAAGAACCAGACGGTGCTTGGCCACCACCAAAGGCAGCTGTGATGGGGGACTTAGTGTAGAGTCCCCAATGAAGCACAAGAAAAAGTGGTGTGCAGCTCAAAAACTCTACAGTTATTGATAGGTGGTAGAGTTGGTTCTGACTCATAGCTACCTTATGAACAACAGAGCAAAACAGTGCCCAGTCTTGCACCACGTCCACAATCACTTTTATGCTTAAGCCTATTGTTGTGGGCCCTTTTTCAATCCATCTCACCCAGGGTCTTCCTTGTTTTCTCTGGCCCTCCACTCTATCAAGCATGATGCCCTTCTCCAGGGACTGATCCTTTCTGACAACGTGTCCAAAGTATGTAAGACACAGTCTTGTCATCTTTGCTTCCAGTAAGCACTCTGGTTGTACTTCTTCCAGAACAGATCCCTTGGTTCTTTTGGCAATCCATGGTAAACTCAACATTCTTCTCCAACACCACAATTCAAAGGCATCAATTCTTCTGTCTTCTTTGTTCATGGTCCAGCTTTTGCATGCATATGATACAATTGAAAATACCATGGCTTGGGTCAGGCACATTTTAGTCTTCTAGGTGGCATCCTTCCTTTTGAGGACGTCCTTTGAGGACATCCTTTGCAACAGATTTTCCCAAAGCAATGTGTCTTTTGAGTTCTTGACTGCTGCTTCCAAGGGCATGGATTGTGGACACAAGTAAAATGATGACCTTAACAACCTCAATCTTTTCTCCATTTATGATAATGTTGCTTTCTGGTCCAGTTGTGAGGATTTTTGTTTTCTTGATGTTGAGGTTCAATCCATACTGAAGGCTGTGGTCCTTGATCTTCATCAGTAAATGTCTCAATCTTCTTCATTTCCAGCAAGTAAGGTGGTGTTGTCTCCATAACACAGGTTGTTAATGGGTTGTCTTCCAATCCTGATGCCTCATTCTTCTTTGTATAATCCAGCTTCTCGGATTATTTGCTCAGCATACAAATTAAAAAGACGTGTTGAAAGGATACAACCCTGTTACATTCCTTTCCTGATTCTATACCGTGCAGTGTCCCCTTGTTCTGTTCACACAACTGCCTCTTGATCTGTATACAGATTCTTTAAGAGCACAGTTAAGTGTTCTATAATTCCCATTCTCTGCAATGTTAGCCATAATTTAGTATGATCCACACAGTCGAATGCTTTTAGCATAGTCAAGGAAACACAAGTAATCAGCTTGCTGGTACTCTTTTCTTTCAGCGAAAATCCATCTGACATCAGAGATGATATCCCTGGTTCTATGTCCTCTTCTGAACCAAGTTTGAATTTCTGGAAGTTCTTTGTCAATATGTTCTTGGAGTCCCTTTTGGTTGATCTTGAGCAGAATTTTCCATGCATGTGATTTCAACGATATTGTTCTGTAATTTCCACATTCAGTTGGATCACCTTTCTTTGGAATGGGCATAAATATGGATCTCTTCCAGTCAGTGGCCAGGTAGCTGTCCTCCAAATTTCTTGGCATAGATAAGTGAGCACTTCCAGTACTGCATATGTTTGTTGAAATATCTCAATTGACATTCTATCAATTCCTGGAGCCATGTTTCTCGCCAGTGCCTTGAATGCAGCTTCAACATCTTCCTTCAGTACCGTGGGTTCCTGATTATATGCTACCTCTTCAAATGACTGAACATCAACCAGTTCTCTCTGGTTAATGACTCTTTGTATTCCTTCCACCTTGTTTTGATGCTCTCTGAGTCTTTTAAGAACTCTACTAGAAGTAGAGAAGACCAGAACTAATGGTCCCACAGCCTGGGAACATGGCCCCTAGACCTACTGCTGGGTCTGGCTGGAAACCAGTACTGAGGTCAACTCTTCAGACAAGAATGGACTAGACTTGGAGACATAGTGTGAGTGTATGGCGTATGTACTTTATGGCTCCATACGGTTATAGGAGGTTGTCTTACTGGTTTTTTTCTAGATGGGAGAGAAGAGAGTGGAGAGGAGGGGATAGGTGCTCATAAAAAGAAACTAGAAATATAGAGTGAAAAGGAGGAATATGCTGGCACCGGGTGAGGAAAACAAATAGAGCTGCAGATAGGTGGGCATGCAAAATTGATTTGGATTGTCTATTTTAACTTAATCACAATAAAAAAAATTCATAGAATTAAATGAAGACGAAAACATATCTTTCCGGAACCGATGATAGACAGCAGAAGCACAGAGGTCAGTTTATCTAAATAAATGCACACATCTTAAAAGAAGAAAGTACCCAAATCAAAGAGTTCACCCTGCAATTTGAACAAGTAGAATGAGAGCAGCAAAACACCTTGGGCACAAGACAAAAGTGAATAATAAAATGTTCAGCCAAATTAAATTAAAGACAAGCACAACTGTTGAATGAGTTAACAAGAGCAAAAGCTATTTCATGAAAACATCGACAAATTGGTAAACCATTGGCCAAACTGACAAAAGAAAAACAGAAGAAACAAATAACCCAAATAAGAAATGTGACAGTAATATTGCAACAGACTCAACTGAAACTAAAGTAATCATAACAGAATACTATGAGAAACTGCACTCTAACAAATTTGAAAACCTAGAGGAAATGGACAAATTTCTAGAAACATATTACCTACCCAAACTAACATGAATAGAAGTAAAACAACTAAATAAACTCATCACAAAAGAAGAGATTACAAAGATAATTGAAATCTTCCAACTAAAAGAGGTCTGGTACTGATGGTTTCACTGGAGAACTTCACCAAACTTTCAGAGAAGAGTTAACATCATTATTACTAAAGGTATTTCAGAACATAGAAAAAGAACAGACTACTCTCACATTTATTTTATGAAGCCGGCCTAACTCAGACAAAACAGGTAAAGACAGCCCCAAAAAGAATAATTACAGACCAATATCTCTCATGAGCTGAGATACAAAAATCCTCAACAACATTCTAGCCAATAGAATTCAACAATTTATCAAAAAAAAAAATAAAATAAAAAGTTCACTGTGACCAAGTAGGATTTATACCAGGAAAGCAAAGAGGGTTGAACATTTGAAAAACAATTAATGTAATCAAACTCACAAATTAAACAAAACTGAAGAACCACTTGACTTTATCAACTGATGCTGCAAAGGAATTTGGCAAAGTCCAACACCTGTTCAGGTTAAAAACTCTCAGCAAAATAGGAATAGAAAGGAAATTTCTTAGAGTAACAAGGGCTACCTGTGAAAGACTAACAGCTGACACCATTCTAAAGGACAGAGTCTAGAAGCATTGCACCTGAGAACAGAATCCAGTCAAGGATGCCCCATTGTCATCGCTTTTATTCAACGTTGTGCTGGAGGTTCTAGTCAGGGCAGTTAGGCCAGATAAAGACATAAAGATTAAGACATAGTGTTGAGGAAGTAAAAGTATCTCTATTTGAAGATGACATGATATATATACAGAGAGCTGTAAACAATCCACAAAAAAAGAAAAAGAAAAAAAGAAGCTAGAACTATAGAGGAATTCAGTAAAGTACCAGGATATAAGAGAAACATACAGAAATCTGTTGGACTCCTTTAACCAACAAAGAGAACATCAAAGAGGAAATCACCATATCAAGGTCACTTATAATAACCCCCAAGAAGATAAAATACTTAGGAAGAAATCTAACAAGAGACATAAAAATCATACATAAAGAAAATCCCAAGACTCTACTTCAGGAAACCAAGACAGATCTACATAAGTCAAAAAATCTACTCTGCTTATGGAAGGAAAACTTAACATAATGAAAATGTCTTTTCTACTGAAGGCAATCTATAGATACCATTCAATACAAATTCCAATAGCATTTTTCAATGAGGTGAAGAAACAAATCCCCAGCCTCATATGGTGAGGGAAGAAGCCACCGACAGAAGTAAAACTTTACTGAAGAAGACTCACCTGGGAGGCCTCACACTACCTGACTTTAAAACTTAATACACCGCGAAGATATTACACTGCAAAATAGCCTGGTGCTGGTACAACGATGGATGCATAGACCAATGGAACTGAACTGAAAATCCAGATATAACATCATTCATCTATGAGTGGCTGATATCAAATGCCCAAAGTCTGTAAATAGGGGAAAAGACAGTGTCTTTAACAAATGGCGTTGGCATAACTGGATAAAACATGGTATAAACAGATTACATAATTTTACAATTCACCGACACCAGAAGAGAAAAAAATTATCTGGAAACTCCCGAAGTCAAACACTTATGCTAACCCAAAGACTTCACCAGAAGAGTTAAAAAGACTACCTACAGACTGGAAAGCAAATTTTGTCTACAATAAATCTGATCAGCATCTAATCTCCATAATCTACAAGGTACTGCAAAAACTCAAGAAGAAAAAGACAAATAACCCAATTAAAAAATGGGCAAAGGATAAGACCAGGCAGCTAAAAGATACATGGGGAAAATGATTACTATGACTATCTAACGGATAGTCATAGAAATCCAAATCAAAACTACAATGAGATACCATCTCACTCCAACAAGGCTGGCATTAATACAAAACACTCAAAATATTAGATATTGGAAAGGTTGTGGAAATACTGGAACACTTATACATTGCTGGTGGGAATGTAAAATTATACAACCACTTTGGAAATTGTTTTGGTGTTTTCTTAAAAAGCCAGAAATTTGAATACCGTATGATCCAGCAATCCCACGTCTTGGAATATGTCCTAAAGTAACAATGGCTGTTACATGAATAGATACATGCACAAGAATGTTCATTGTAGCATTGTTCACAGTGGCAGAAAGATCCAGTCAACCAAGGTGCTCATCAGCAGATGAATGGATTAACAAGCTATGGTATATTTACACAACGAAATGCTATGAAACGATAAAGAACAATGATGATCTCAGGACGCATCTTGGAACATGTAGTCATCCGGAAGACCTTATTCTGAGTCAGATTAGTTAGTAGGAAAAGGACATATATTGTATGAGACTGAAGAAAAGGTTTAAACCGAGGAGAAATAATATTTGATGGTTATAAGAGTGGAGAGGAAAGAAGAGGGGTACTTACAAATTAGTAGATAGGAATTCAGTTACGTGAAGGGAGTGATGGCACACAACATTACCAAAAGCTAAAAGATTTCCTAAATACGACCCAACACTTTGAAGGACAGAGTAGCAAGGGCAAGGGTCTGGGGATTACAGTTTCAGAGGACATCTAGCTCAATTGGCATAAGTAGGTTTTTTTTAAGAAATTCTGCATCCCACTTTGATGAGTGGCATCTGGGGGCTTAAAAACTTGCAAATGGCCATCTAAGTAGCATTAATTAGTCCCAATCCTCTTGGAGCCAAGGAGAATGAAGTACACCAATACGGGAGGAAAATTTGGGCCCAGGAGACAGAAAGTGACATATGATCCAGAGACTACATCAGCAAGAAAGCAGAATAACTAGATAGTGCCTGGCCACCAGCAATGATTGACCTGACAGAGAACACAATGGAGAGTCCTCAAAGTAGAAGGAGAAACATGGACGTGCAGAACTCTATTAAAAGACCAGATGTGATGGTTCCCAACAGAATGGAGGTCCCCTGAGGACCTGACCCCTGGACTGTCTGTTAGCCCAGATCTAAAACCAGTACCGAAGCCAAGTCTTCAGACAAAAACTGGACTGGACTATAAGAGCGATGCTAGCAAAGAGCATGCTTCTTGACTTAGATATATACCTGAGGCTGACTTAGCAGTTCCTGTCCATAAGCAAGAAGAGAGTCTAGAGGGTAATGGGAGTTGGTTGAGTGGATGAGGGAAGTACAAGGTAGAAAGAGGATTGCCTTGTCACAGGGTGGGAAGAACAGTTACTGTTGCATAGCAATGTGTGTTTGGGATTTTATATGGCAATTTGACTTGTAACATTTCACTTAAATCACAATAAATTATTGGACTGACATTGAATTAATAGATCAATTTGGGGGAGAACTCACATCTTAAAAACTTTATATCTTCTAATTTATTAGTACCGTATGCCCCTGCCTTTGTTTTGATTTTCATAAATTTATTTTTCCAATGTTTTGTAATATTGTGCATACAGATCTTGTATGTATCTTGTGATATTTTCACCATAATGTTTCTGGGAACTTTCTGTCACTGAAATGGTACAGTTTCTTCTTTTTTCTTCTTAATATATTGCTTTGTCATTGCTTGTATGAGGACTGACAAATTTGTGAACTCAAACTAGAAAAAGTGCTGCATACCTCTTTGCTGAATATCACTATAGCAACCTTTGGCGTACTCCTTTTGGGAACCTATGCACTGACACCAAGACTTAGTCCAGTCTTTAAAGCAACTTTGGAACTCTTTTTGTGGAATGGCCATCAGAGCTGTTGTTGTATTACCTTTGATGTCCTGGATGTCATCAAAATGTCTTCCTTTCAATATTTCCTTTATTTTCAGGTAAAGAAAAAAGTCGTTGGGGGCCAGATCAAGTAAGCAGGTACGGTGTTCAAATACAGTTATTTGTGTACTGGCTAAAAACTCCTTCACAGACACCTACACGATTAAGTTCATGAACTTGCCACCATGCCATCATGTGCAATGGCCATTCCAGAAAGAATTCCAAATTTGCTTTGAAGGGTGGACTAGGCATGGGCATCAGTGCATAGCTTCCCAAGGGAAGTACTTTGAAGGTGACCATAATGATATTCAGTAATGAAGTATGTAGCACTTAGAACTATTGTTTGCAGACTTAATTGTCAGACCCAGTATATAAAAGTACAAATGAATTTTTTATAGCGATCTTGTGCTCTACAATTTGATAAACTAAACTGTTAATTTTAGTAGCTCTTCTTGTACAATCTTTAAGATCAACATAGGCAAACATACTGCCAGCAAATAGTTTTTCTTCTTTTCAACTTGCGTGACTTTGTTTTTTTTTTTTCTTTTATCCACTATTACAACGACTAAAATGTATTTCAGAGCTCTGGTGAAGCACTCACTAAGAACTCACGTTCTGAACCAAGAGATCAGCAGTTGGAATCCACCAGCCACTCCTTGGAAACCTTACAAGGCAGTTTTACTTTGCCCTATAAGGTTACTATGGGTTGAAACTGACTCTTCAGCAATAGGTAATATGTACTCCAGTTTGGGTAATTTTTATGGACTTACCTTCAGTTTGTATCCTCAGCTTTATTTACTGTATGATAAGACTAAATAAAGAATTATTTATCTTTAATTTTATATGTTTATCTTTTCTAGCAACTGTATTTGACGTCTTTCTATAGTTTCCTGTCTCATTTTATAATTTTCTCTGTACTGTAATTATACATATATTTATGCTTACTGTTTACATTTTCCACTAGATCCCAGAGCATGTTATTCACAGCTACTTTTAAGTTGCTATTTCCAATTTCTGATTTTTTATATTGTGTTGTTTTTCCCAGTAGTTCGTTGTTTCTTGCTGTTTGAGTGTTTCACATTTTTTTTTAATAATGGAATTATAGACAATTATGTTTAGAAAAATAAAACATACTGAGGCTATTAGTATACCTGAAACCCAGTAAAGTTAAGCTGACTCTGAATCGCAGCAATGCACTAGGACAGAGTAAAACTGGTCATAGAGATTCCAAGAAGAGCCTAATAGATTCAGACGGTGAGCTGTGTGCTGTAGAGCTGAAATCAACTTGACAGTAATAAGTGTGTGAAGCTGACAGTATACGCACCTGAAAATAGGACAAGTTCTTCTTTTGTCAGACCATTAGTACAAGTCAGTCTAGTCCACAGTTAAGCCAGATTTGATTTTGGCTGGAGAGCTTCAAGTTTATCTGGGGATAAACTGTTTCTACTTGGTACTTCACTTAGTGTACTTGTGATTTTGCAGTTTCTGCTTCATGCCTTGGCTTTCAGTCTTTTATCTAAGCCTATGTAAGAAAGGCAGCCTCTTTTTCACTTCTCTTTCAGTGATAGACTGCTCTTGATTGTTAATTGTTTCCAACCTTGTGGAGCTGAGGAGAACCTTGGTTTTTCTAGAGCAGCACAGCTTCAGAAATGCTCTTTACACCTGATTCTTACAGTAAGGCTTTCTCAGTCTTCCTCCACCTTCCTTCTTGTTGCAGCCACCTTTGCCTTATATCTGTGCTACGTCTTCAGTGACAGGTTGTTTCCTACCCCACTCCAAAGGTATATTTTGTGTCAGTACAGTATCCTAGAATAGAGATCACTTCCTCCACTATAGGAGCAGACCACTTTTGATTTCACATTCACCCAAGAAGGAGACTATTTGTCTGGTCTCTGGGTGTAGGAAGATTTTCTACCTTTTCCTCAAAGGAAGGGGAAGTTTGTTTCTTTTTTTTTCTCAGATGTTGTGAATCTGTGCCTAGACACTGGTTTGGAAGGTACCTAGGAAGGTAAAGACACACTTTAAGAAGCAAGAGTAACATGTGACAAATGTAATTTAATTGTAAGGAAAGGAGACTGTTGGGAGGACAAGACATGTATGGAGCAGAGAGGAACAGTGTGCTGTCACTGGGCAGGGTGAGCAGTGGAAGCTTCATATAGGTGGGCATGTAAATTTATACGGGAATGTACATTTTCACTGTCATATTAAATAAAAAATAATAAAATATATCTACAGTAAAACAGTAGACAAAAGAAAAATTGATTTGCATAAAGATTACCCAGTCTTAGAATAACAATAATCTGGGAAGTATAAAATAAAATCTTCAGCTAAGGTAGTTGTAAGGAAATATACAGAAGATGAAATATTTTAGAGATGCTTATGTATCAGACTGGATAATATACAAGGATTATAATCTGTAATTGTATTAAAAAGAGAGATATGTTTAGAATATATTGCTTTTAATGGTACCAAGGGCTGTCTAGGCGAAAAGATTCAGTAGCCTGATACCAAGTGGATATTTGACTTGTTAGTTATACATTACTAAGTCTGAAATTGTGAAAGTTCTGAGATTTAACTCAGAAGTTTATAATTTATCCTGTCACCGTTACATAAAAACACTATACACACATACTCTCACACACACCCTATATATATGTATACACGCACACATGTATATATGTATGTTGTTATTAGGTGTGATTAAGTTACTTCTGACTAATAGTAACCCTAAGCACAATGAAATATTTCCCATTACTGTGCCATATATATATACACATATATATATACATACTTACAGAAAGCACAGTATACTTGGGTCAAAGAAAAAGACAATGTACTGTCCATAGCAAAGTAACCAGATTAGCATCTGAGACGGCTTGTCTCAGAGCTCTGGCCCCTAAAGGTGACGTGATGAGGAAACATATAGTGGGCTGCATCACAGGAGAGAAACCCTGAAACTACAAAACTCTCATCTGGTCTTCCCCTCCAGAGAGAGATTTTGTCTTTAGTTTGAAGATAAGCAAATCCCCAGCAGAGTAGAGGAGCAAGTTTTGTCATTATTATGCTGAAATATCTCTTGAGAAGTAGATGACTGTAAGCACTATATCTGGGAAAGTACTTTTATACAAATACAAATATACAAAGTCATAAATGCCTTTTTCAGAAGTCTTAGACCATGCAGAAATGAGACATTCATGGAGAAGAAATCTTCCAATATATTTTAATTGAACATGTGTACATATACTTCCAATCTAGGTAAAAGAAGCAGTATTTGTCACCAAATACAGTCAGGAGCCCAAAGGATTATTCCTCAAAACATGTACTTAAGTTTAATATCAAAAATGAACATATAGTATTTTTTTTTCATTTAGAGACTGAATTATTAATTACATTTAATGTTGCCAATTAAACTATATAGAATATCATGGTGGTGTAGTAGTCAAGAGCTATGGCTGCTAATCTAAAGGTTAGCTGTTAAAATCCACCAGCTGCTCCTTAGATACCCTATGGAGCAGTTCTGCTGTGTCCTACAGAGTTGCTATGACTCAGGCTCAATTCAACAGCAGCAGAATGTTGCTTGTCATTGATAAAACTGTGTATTAAGTATGACAATGATTGTGAGATGGCACAAGACCAGGCAGAGTTTCCTTCTCTTTGTACTTAGGGTGTCTATGAGTCAGAACTAACTCAATCACGCCTAACAACAGTAAACCATATAGCCTAATTTCTATTTCTTACATAATAGCACAATCTTCTGTATGAGTAAAATGTATATCTTCAATTTACATTACTGTGTCTGCTTCTCAGTTTCTCACACTACATTTTGATGATGAGGACACAGGAAAATCAGAAAACAGGCATCAATTGGCATTAAGAATTTAGAAGGAATTGAAAAACAAAGTCTTTTGATTTTCGGTGATGAAAACTGGTGTGTGGTACAGTTAGGATGTCAATTGAAATAAAAAATGGATGTTTAAGCTGATAAAATATGACTTTAGATTAAGGCTGCATCCTTTTCCAAACCTGTTTACATTTTATAAAATATAAATAAATTTGTTCCTCCTGTGATTTGAGGTAAAGATTAAAAGAAAAATATTCTCTTAAAGTTGCAACTCCATAAAGTTTCAGAGATAATTTTCTTGAACTGATAAATATCCATTTCTGGAACTGTTACATAAATAGGTAATATTAGTTTGATCTTCACTGTCTAAATCCCATTAGGTACCATAGCAAAGGGTCAGTCTCATCAAACTAAGTAGAGAAAGAACAATCAATATGGAATGTGAAGTCCTTCACTGACAATGTGCTTGTAAGTCGTAGTATCACTGACTTAAAATTTTATTTGAAGTCTAACTAAACTAAAATGAAACAGGTTTAGAAATTTTAAATCTTGGAATGAATAAATAAATTGAACTGTGAGAAAATATTCTTTTTTACCTATGGATACTCTGATAAACTGATGTTAGAAGTGGAAGTTGATATAAACTCTGTGGAACATACTTCACCAATGTTTTAGTCAGCTAGGGATGCTCTAACAGAAATATCAGAGTGGATGGCTTTAATTCTTACATAGTCTGGTAGGCTGCAAGTCCATATTCAGGGTGTCTGCTCCAGGGTAAGGCTTTCCCCGTTTTCCGCTCTGGAGGAAAGTCCACTATTACATCAGCCTCTGTCCAGGGAGCATCTTGGCGCAGTAACCTCAGGTCTGAAGGACGCGCTCTTCTCCTGGTGCTGCTTTCTTGATGGTATGAGGTTCCCCATTCTCTGGCAGCTTCTGTGCCCTTTTATCTCTTGTAGGATGAAAGGATTAAGCGTGGGGCAAGCTGTACTCCAGGGAAGCTCCCTTTACAATGGAGCAGGGAGGTGATCTTATAAAGGGATTTACAGTCCCACCCTAACCCTTTAACATACAGCATAGCAAAACTACAAAATGGAGGACAATTACAAGATACTGGGAATCATGGCCCAGCCACATGGCTACACATATTTTTGGAGGGATACAATTCAATCCATGACAACCAACATGAATTAAGAGCATTAAATCTTTAAAATCATTGAACAATGAATTTGTTTTAGTAATATAGACACAAAAATATCAGTGTAGTACAGAATGCATTGAGAGATGTTCATTTCATCCTTACAGCATTGAGAAATGACACTAAAACTGAAATTTTATTCAATCAATAAAAAATCAACTTCAAATTCCTAAAACAGATTGCTATAATAATCTTACTAAGGAATGTTTCAGAAATTAGTTCTATGTCTCTTAAACCATCCACACCTATTGCAAATTTAAAAAGAAATCAGAATGAATACAATGGGTAAGAGGACATGTCAGTATTTCTTAGATGAGAACTGCAAACCTCCTATCCCACAACCTTACCTTCACAAAGTCCCAATGGAATAGAAGAATGACAAATTATAAACCCTTTCCCCAGCCTAGTGAGAGAATTTCTCTTTATGCCACTTAGAGAGATAAAAACATCACTGCATTTGGAGAATAGATGTGCCTGGCTTCCATCCAAAATTGCAGATCTGGAAGAATAGAATGACCATATCAGGAGAAAAGGGTACTTTCAAAGATAATCAGTGCTGGAGATATTCATGTGTTTTCTCTCAGCTGGAAATGTGCCAGTAATAGGAAAGGTGGCCTGGAACTGTTCAGCATACAGAAAAACTATTGCCAGAATGCACGGAAATTCCCACAGCAAAAGTCCACAGAAACCAGGGAAGGATCCTGAAATATTAGGTGAGGCAAAATGTAAATTGCCCATTTTCAGGAATGAGAATTAAAAGGTTACAGATAGATATCTCATCATTGCTGTTAGATGTAGACGTGTTATACAAACCCCTAAAGCCTTATGGGCTTCACTAATGCTAGGCCCAGTGAACTTAGATGTTAATACCAGAGAGTATTACCCAACTCTGTTGGTTAAAATTATATGTCAGCTAGGCTATGATTTTCACTGGCTTGATAGACAGACACTAGAATGTTCGTGCTTCCATAATGTAACAAATGTGACCACCTTTCCAAGATATGACCTGCTGTGATCAGTCCATGTGTTGAAATGGATGTGTTTCTTGGGGATGCAGACTTCATCTACAGTTTTCTGTTTTTTGCTTTTTAGTTTTCATTTCTCTTTTCACTCATTGAGATCCCATTTTCCTTTAATTTTTAATCATATTTTCCTCTTATTATTTGAATATGTGATGGCACTTGGCTGGCATAATACCCCAAACCATAGCCACTGTCATCAAGTTGATGCTGATTCATAACAACCCTGTAAGACAGAGTAGAACTGCCCCATAGAGTTTCTAAGGAGAGTGTGATGAATCTGAATTACTGATCCTCTGGTTAATAGAAGCAGCACTTAACCATTACACCACTAGAGTTCGCACACTTATAAAGCTCTTTGAGGCAGAGTCAAGATGTCAGACTAAATACATGTCTCCCAAAATCCCAGTGGAAACCTAGAGCTGAATTAATAACTAAATGAAGGCTTCTCAACACCTAGTGAACCCTAGGATGCTGCATAGGGCTGTCACTTTGGAATACACACCACTGAAGGGGAAGCTTCTCTTTTGCTAACCCCCATCCTTGTTGAGTGCCAGCTTTCACAGAGCAAAGATAACTCACCATTTCAACTATTTTTCTCTGTCTTAGCCAGTGGGCAGGGCTAGGGCTTGAATGGCACCTAAGCTCAGACGCACAGCTGGTGGAATCAGTGGGTGCAATTGTCACATTTTGAGAAACCAGTTTTGGACTCTATACACCTTGTCACCTGTGGCCTGTCTCTCTGAGCCTCCACCATAGAATAACCTGTTCCAAGGCAGGTGGGGGAGCTTATATGGGGCACCACCTTGTTTGACTAGGAGACAGATTACCCATACAGAGGCCTCAGCTGGACCTAAATCCCAGGCTGGGTGGCAGTGCCAGCATGGAGGAGAGCACTTTTCCAGCAGAAAAGCAGTACTTTGCATAACGTGGCCTACATTTCGGGTGTTGCAGCAAATGACAGCAGGGCAATAACCTTCCCATATTTTGAACTAGTTTACAGCATCAGGGGTTGAATATACAAGTGTTTACATCACAAGCTGGGTAGAGGGATTTGTACACCTGAAAGCCTCACTGACTGTGGAAGCTGTTAGATACCTTTTACCTTTCAGTATCATACTGCTTAGGGAAATAACTGCATTGCATCCTGATGGCATCTCTTCCGGCCTTTATTGACTCACATTATATGGTCAGCCAGAGGCTCCCCAGTGGCTCTATATGTAGGGCCATATCTTTGAAAATCATGAGATGGAGCCTATTGCACCAAAATTCCTCTGAGCCCAGTCACTAAAGTACAAGATGTGTCTGGTGATCACTTTCCTTTTCAGACTGAGCTTTAAATCCTGTTAAGGTAACACCAGAGAAACAAAACAACCTCCAGATACCCATAAAGAAACAAACTTTAAATAAAATCACAAAGAAAAACTCACCCATGGCTTCAGAGGTCCCCAAAAGAAAGAACAAAGAACTTCCCAGACAAAGAAGTCTTTCTGAAACTATCAGAGGGTGAGTACAAACAGATTATATAGAGAACCCTCCTAGACCTTATACAAAATGCAGCAGCCAAGCCAAGTGCCGTCAAGTCGGAGAGAGCAAAATGAAAAGTTAAGCAAGCTGTTCAATCTCATGGAACACCAGTACTCTGAAATCCAACAGATCAAGAACAAAATCAGAGCAATATAAAATTCAATTCAAAGCCAAGAAATCAGAATGGAACAAACAGAAAACAGACTTTCTGAATTGGAAGACAGAGCTACTGATTCCAGCATCTATGAGGAAAAATCAGAAAAAGGGAAACAAGAAAAATGAAGAAGCATTAAGAAGCATATGGGACTCTATTAAGAGGAACAATCTATGAGTTTCTGAACAGGGTAGGACACCTTAGAACAAAGAGAGTATTGTTCCTAAGCTGCTGACAGAAAATTTCCCAGAAATTATGAAAGAAGAAAATCTAGATATCCAAGATGTATATTGAATGCTACTCAATGTAGATCTCAAAAGAAAAACACCAAGACGTATTATAATCAAGCTTAACAAAATTATACGTAAAAATAAACTTTCAAAGGCAGCAAGACTCAATGCAAAGCTGATATTCAGAGGCAAACCCTGTAGGCTTTGATCTGACTTCTCAGCAGAAACAATGCTGGCACAGAGACAGTGGCATTATACATTCAAAGCCACCTTGAAGGAGAAGAACTTCCTACCATGAATTAGATATCCTGCAAAACTCTTTTTCAAATATGACAATGAAATTAAGACCTTCACAGAAAAAAGAAACTCGAGACTTTGTAAAAACCAAACCAAAGCTACAAGAAATACTGAAAAAAAGCTCTTGGCTTAGAAAAACAAAACCACTAACTCCATATTTTAGGAGGAAATACAGAACATATCATCCAGAAACCTACTCAGTTAGAGAAGACTACAAACTCAATCAAAGCTATAATATTAAAATAACTGATCCAGTGATCATGTTATGAAAACTATGATGTCATCATACTTAAAAGAGGGATGTACTGCAGCCGTTATACTCCTTCCAGATGGAGATGAAGTTAATGAGACTTGCAGTAATTAAAATTGGGTTTGAACATAGATTATCAAAGGGGGTCACAGGGGTAGATGCAAAGCACAATAAAGATGCGATAAAGATGCAATAAAGATATCAAATCATGAAATGTAATACAGGAGCCTCAACAATGACAAAAGCAACACTGAAAAGGGTGAAAAATCAACTTATAAAGAAGAATGTCCCAGAACAGAATATTAAGTACAACAGAGAAAACATCAATACAAAAATAAACACATCACAATGACAGCACTAAAAACATACCTATCAAAAATTAGACTGAAAGTGAATGGACTAAATGCTCCAGTAAACAGACAACGAATGATATCTTGGATAGACACGATCTGTCTATATGTTTCCTACAAGAAACTCACCTTAGACTTAAAGATGTGAACAAACTGAAATTTAAAGGATGGAAGGATATATAGCAAGCTAACAAAACACAAAGAAGAGCAGGTGTGGCAATACTAATCTCAGATAACGTAGATTTTAATGTAAAATCCACCATCGTGGACAAGGAAGGACAATTATTATTGCTGAAAGTTTCAATAAACAAGCAGGATTTAGCAACATTAAATGTGTATGCACCCAATCTTGGATCTGACTCAATGGCACTTGGCTTCGCAATACTAGATCATCTAAATACATTGAAGAAGCACTGAATATATTTGAAAATGAGATCAATCACTCCACAATAGCAGTGGGAGACTTCAACACTCCACTCTCAATTTCGGACAGATCGTCTAGAAAAAAGTTCAGTAAAGACACAGAATACCTTAATGCCACAATTAACCAACTAGATCTCATTGATATTTACAGAACTTTCTATCCATCAGCAGACAACTACACCTTCTTCTCCAGTGCACATGGAACACTTTCCAGAATAGACCATATGTGAGGACATAAAGCAAATCTCAACAAAAGCCAAGACACTGAATTGTTGCAAAGCATCTTCTCAGACCACAAAGCCATAAAAGTTGAAATCAATAGCAGAAAAAATGTAGACAAATTGGAACTCACGGAAACTGAACAACATCTTACTCAAAAAGCCATGCATTATAGAAGAAATCAAGGATGAAATAAAGAAATTTATAGATTCCAATGAGAATTAGAATACTTCTTACCAGAACCTATATACAGAAAAAGCAGAGCTCAGGGGTCCATTTACCTCTATAAATGTGCACATCAGAAAGGAAGAAAGAACACAAATAACTAACCCTACAACCTGAACAAGTAGAGAGACAACAACAGAGGAACCCCTCAGGCACTAGAAGAAAACAGATCATAAAGATTAGAGCAGAACTAAATGAATTAGAGAATAGAAGAACAATTGAAGAAATTGAAAAGAGCAAGAGCTGTTTTTTTGAAAAGAGCAAGAGCTGTTTTTTTGAAAAGATCAACAAAATTGACAAACCATTGACTACACTTACTAAAGAAAAGCAGGAAAAGAAACAAGTAACTCAAATAAAACATGAGAGAGGAGATGTCACAACAGATCCAACAGAAATAAAAAATATCACAACTGAATACTACAAAAGACTGCACTCTAATAAATTTGAAAACCTAGAGGAAATTAACAAATTCCATGATTAACATCACTACCAAAATTATCACAAGATGAAGCCAGCCAGCCAAGTGCCATCAAGTCAGATCTGACTCACGCTGACTCTAGGAGCCAGGGTAGAACTGACCCCCAGAGTATTGAAGGAGCACCTGGTAGATTTGAACTGTCAAGCTTGTGGTTAGTGTGAAGCAGAACAACTTAATAAACCCATCATAAAGGATGAAATTGAAAAAGTCATAACAAAAAACAAAAACTGCCAACTAAGAAAAGCCCTGGCTTGGATGGCTTCACTGCAGTATTCTAGCAAGCTTTTAGAGAAGAGTTATGTCCAGTACTACTGAGACTATTTCATAGGATAGAAAGGGGTGGAATACTCCCAAATTCATTCTATGAAGCCAGCATTACCCTAATACCAAAGCCAGGGAAAGACCCAACAAAAAAGGAGAAATATCACCCATGAATCTATATGCAAAAATCTTCAACAAAATTCTTTCCAATGGAATACAACAACATAGCCAAGCCAAGCCAAGTCAAACATGTAACTCATCACAGCCAAGTTGGATTTATACCAGGGATGCAAGGCTGGTTCAACATTAGAGAAACAATTAATGTGATCAACTATATAAATAACGCAAAATACAAGAATCACCAGATTTTGTCTATTGATGCAGAAAAGGCAACACCCATTCATGCTACACACTCTCAGCAAAATAGGTGCAGAAGGCAAATTTCTTAATGCAATGAGGGCCATTTACACAAAGCAAACTGTGTACATAATCTTGAATGAGGAGAGACTGAAACAATTCCTCCTGAGGACGGGAACTACACAAGGATGCCCACTCTCACCGCTCCTATTCAACGTTGTAATAGAAGTTCTATCCAGAGCAATTAGACAAGACCAAAGAAATAAAGGGCATCTGCATTGGCAAAGAGGAAGTATAAGTCCCCCTATTTGCAGAAGATATGATTGTATATGCAGAGAAAGCAAAAGAATCCATAAGTAAACTACTCAAACTGATAGAAGAGTTCAGGAAAGTCTCAAGATACAAGATAAACAGAAGTAAATCAGTAGGATTTCTTTATACCAACGACGAGATTTTTAAAGAAGGTATCACCAAATCATCACCATTTTCTATAGCCCCCAAGAAGATAAAGTACATCAGAATAAATCTAACCAGAGAAATAACATATCTTTACCAAAATAACTACAAAATCTTACTACAAGAAACTAAGAGAGACTTATATAAATGGAGAAGACTACCCTGCTCATGAATAGGAAGACGCAACATTGTGAAAATATCTATTTTATGCAAAGCAATCTACTTACATAATGCAATCCCAATCGAAACTCCTGTGACATTTTTTATGGAGATGGAGACCCAAACCACCAACTTTGTTTGGAAAGGGAAGAAGCCTTGGATAAGTAAAGTTCTACTGAAGAAGAAGAACATACTAGGAGGCCCCTCACTACCCAACTTTAGAAACTATTATGCTGACACAGTTGTCAAAACAGCCTGGTGCTGATACAACAAGGCACACAGATAGATCAGTGGAACAAGGTTGAGACCCCAGAGATGCCACCATCCTCCTACCAACAGTTGATATTTGACAAAGGCCCTAAGACATTAAAGAGGGATAAAAGCAATCCCTTCAATAAATGGTACTGGTAAAATTTGATATCTGTCTGCAAAAAATTGAAACAAGACCCATATCTTACACCTTATACTAAAAGCAACTCAAACTGGATGGCCAAGTGCCAAGTAAAGACCTAAATATCAAATCTAAAACTATAAAGCTCATCCAAGAAAAAACAGGATCAACAATGGAAGTTTTAACATACAACGTAGGGAGGCTTCAAAACCTGGCAAACACAAACAGAAAAGGAAATAGGTAAGTGGGAACTACTAAAAATCAAACACTTGTGCTCATCTAAAGTCTTTATAAAACAAATTAAAAGACCACCTGCAGAATGGAAAAAGATATTTCCCAACTATATGTCAGACCAACATCTGATCTCCATAATCTATAAGGTACTACAAAATATCAAAAGTAAATAAATAATCCACTTAAGTGATGGACAAAAGAGATGGACAGACATTTCTCTAAAGAGAAGATCCAGGCAGCCAAAAAACACATGTGGACATGCTCAAGATCATTCGCTATTAAAGCAATTCAAATCAAAACTATGATGAGATAGCATTTCACCTCAACAAGGTTGGCCATGATCCAAAAAACACAAAACAAGAAATGTTGGAGAGGCTGGAGAAATTGGAACTCTCCTACATTGCTGGTGGGATTGCAAAATGGTACCACATCTTTGGAAAGCAATCTGGAGCTTCTTGAAAAAGCAGAATGAAGATACACCTTTTGATCTAGTAATTCCACTGCTTGGAGTACATGTTACAGAATCAACATATGAATGTTTATTACAGCACAGTCCACAACAGCAAAAAGATGGAATCAACCCAGATGCCTGACAGCAGAGGAATGGGAAGGTAAACTATGGTATATATACCAAGTGGAACACTATGCAATGATAAAGAACAATGATGATTTTAGGAAACATCTCATAGCCTGGTTTCAATCGGAGGACATTATGTTGAGTGAAAGTAGTCAGTGACAGGAGGACAAATGTTATGTGAGACCTCAACAATAAGAAATTAAAAACAGATTCAAGCATAGAAGGAAAGACTCTTTGATAGCTGCAAGGGTGGGAAGAGAAGGAGGAAGAAATTGGGTGAGGTAAAGGTTAGACAGCTGATAGAAATATGATTGGGTGAAATCTGGACAGCACACGTTAGAAAGAAGGTCAATTTTAACTGAACTTAAACATAAGATGATTACTACTCCCATCTTAACCAAACATTGAAAGGACAGAGTAGCTGGGGCAGGGAACTGGGGACCATGCACTCAGGGAAAATAGAGGCCAATTGGCACAACTAGCATTTTGCTAAGAGAGTCTTTTGCATCCCACATTGATCAGTGGCGTTTTGGGTCTTAAAATGTGCCAAGCTGCCATCTAAAGTACACCACATGGTCCCAGTTCAGCAAGAATGGATGATCACCAAGGACCAAAAGAACATGGTGAAAGAGAACCCAGAAGACAGAGAGATCCTCATGAGTGGGTGACTACATCAACTTCTGACCAGAAGAACCGGACTGCCCGGCCACCACCAGTGATAGCCATGACAGGGATCACAAAGTTGAGTCTCACTGCCAAGACAAGAATAAAAAGGAGTGCACCCTGAGAACTCCACTAAAAGACAGCAGTTGGTGGGGTGGAGTCAAGATGTCAAACTAGACACACATCTCCTTAATTCACTCTGAAAACTAAGACCAAGACTGATGATTAAATGGAGTCTTCTGTTTACCCAGTGGGCCCTAGGACATGGCTGTCATTTTCGACTACATGCCACTGAGTGGGAAACAACTTCTCTTTTGCTGACCCGACGCTGGTTGAATGGCCAACTCTTGCGAACTGAAGGTAACTACTGGCTTTAAATTTTTTCCTTTTCGTTAGCCTGTGACAGTGGTTGGGCTTAACTGGCAGCAAAGTTCTGCCACACTGCAGACCTGATCAGTGGGTGGAATAGCCACACTAGAGCCTGGCTCTGGACTCTGAGCACCACGCCCCCTCACCCCTCTTTGTGAACCTCTGCCACTGATTCAGCTATTTCACAGCAGGTGGGAGAGCCTCTGTGGAACATCATCTTGTCTGACTGCGAGGCAGATAAACCCAAATAGAGGCCTCAGCAGGGGCTAATTCCCAGGCTAGGAGCCAGTGCCAGCCTTGGGAGTAATTCCCCAGAAGAGAAGTTGTGTTTAGCACAGTTCACCCTCCTGGTAGGGCCCGGCATCTGATGACAGCAGGGCAGTAGCCCGTCCATATCTCGAACTAGATCACAGCATCTAAGGACGGATATAGAGGTGCCCCCATTGCCACCTAGAAAAGAGGGGCTTGCACAACTGACTGCCTGACTGTTTATGGAAGCTTTCAGGTAGCTTTTGCCTTTCAAAACAAGACTACCTGGGGAAATAACTGTGATACAGAGTGATGGTGTCTCTTCCAATCTTGACTGACCCACAATGAAGGGTCAGTTGATGGCCTCCCAGTGACTCCATAATTAGGGCCTTAGCTTTGCCAGCCAGGAGGTAGAGCCTGCTATCACAGAGATTCCACTGGGCCTAGTCACTGGCATACATAGTGGTAACTGGTGATCAACTTCTACTTCAGCTCCTATTAAGGAAATACCACAGAAACTAAACAACTTCTAAATGCCCCAAAAGCCACAGACCTTGGCCCTACACTTGAGGAAAAGTCCAACCATGGCTCCAGAAAGCTCCAAAAAGAAAGAACCAAAGAACTTCCCAGACGAAGAAGCCTTTCTGAAGCTTTCAGGTGTCAAGTACAAAAAAATTATATAGAGGACCCTCCTAGACATTATACAAAATTTAGCAGACCAAAATGAAAAAATAAGCAAGCTATTCAAGCTGATAGAACTACAGCATTCTGAAATCCAACAGATCAATAACAAAATTAAAGAATCAGAAAACTCAATTCAAAGCCAAGAGAACAGAATTGAACAAATGGAAAACAGACTTTCTGACTTGGGAGACAGAACTACTGACACCAGCATTTATGAGGAGAAATCAGAGAAAAGACACAAGAAAAATGAAGCATTAAGAAACATGTGTGACTCTATCAAGTGGAACAATCTGTGATTAATTGGAGTGGATGAACAGGAAGGGACACTTGAAAACACAGAGAGGATTGTTGTTGACTTGCAGACAGAAAACTTTCTGAAATTATGAAAGAAGAGAACATAGATATCCAAAATCCATACTGATCGGCATATAATGTAGACCTCAAAAGAAAGACTCCAAGACATATAATCAAGCTTAACAAAATGAAACTTAAGCAGCAACTCTTAAAGGCAGAAGCCTTGTAGGCTTTCATCTGACTTCTCGGCAGAAACCATGTTGGCATGGAGGCAGTGGGGTGGCACATTCAAAGCCTTGAAGGAGAAAAACTTCCAACCAAGAATTATATATCCTGCAAAACTGTCTTTCAAGCGTGAAAATGAAATTAAGAGGTAAAAAGAAATTCAGAGACTTTGTAAAAACCAAACCAAAGCTACAAGAAATAGTGAAAGAGGCTCTTCGCTTAGAAGAACAAAATCATTAACTCAATATTTTAGGAGGAAATACAGGACACATCATCCAGAAACCTGCTCAGTTAGGGAAGGAACCAAATGCCAACCAAAGCTAGAATACTAAAAAAAGTGATCCAGTGATAATATCAAGAAAACTATGATACCATCATATTAAAAAGAGGGATATATTACAGTAGTTATAGTCCATCCAGATGGAGAAGTTAATAAGATACTTAGAAGTTAAAAATCATGTTTAAACATACATTTTAAGGGGGATCATGGGGGTAGCTGCAAAGTATATCAAAACAAGAAATGCAGTTCAGGAGTCTCAACAAACACAAAATCAACACTCAAAAGAGTGAAAAATCAACCCATAAAGAAGAATGTCCCAGAACAGAATAGTAAGAGCAACAGAGAAAACATCAACACAAAAATACAGCAAAATGACAGCACTATACTTATCAATAAATTACAGGAGACTCTGGTGGTGTAATGGGTTAAGTGCTACCACTGCTAACCAAAAGGTCAGCAGTCTAAATCCACCAGGCTCCCCTTGAATACTCTAGGGGGAAGTTCTACTCTGGCCTCTAGGGTCACCATGAGTCAGAACCCACTCAACAGCACTGGGCTATCAGTAATTACATTGAAGGTAAATGGAATGAACGCTCCAGCAAAGAGACAATGAGTGACATCTTGGATCAAGATGTCACTGTCTGTATGCTGCTTATGAGAAACTCACCTTAGACTTAAAGGTATGAACAAACAGAAAATTTTAAAAGATGGAATAATGTATACCAAGCTAATAACATACAAAGAAGAGCATGTGTGGCAATACTAATCTCAGATAAAAAAAAAAGAAGCTCAATAAGGATACAGAAGACATTGTGACAATCAACCAACTAGATCACATCAACATATAAAGAACTTTCTGTCCATCATGTTGAGTGAAATTAGTCAGCAACACAAGGACAAATATGGTATGAGTCCCTACTTTAAGTACTTGAAAACTGACTCATGTACAGAAAAAAAGACTCTTTGATGGCTGCAAGGGAGGGAAGGCAGGGAGAAAGAGGGCTGGTTATAGATTAGGTAGTTGATAGAAATTTGTTTGGGTGAAATCAGTGACACCACACACTAGAAAGATTAATTTAACTGGACTTCAACATAACCTGAAAACTCTTCCAAACTTAATCCAATAGGTTAGGACAGAGTAGCAGGGGCAGGGGGCTGGAGACCATGTTCTCAGAGGACACTGAGGCCAATCGGTGTAATTAGCCTATTGCTAACAGAGTCCTCTCTACCCCATATTGGTGAATGACATCTGGGGTCTTAAAAGCGAGCAAGTTGCCATCTGAGGTACACCATATGGTCCCAACTCATCCAGGATAGATGGTAACCAAGGACAAAATGACATGGGGGAAAGAGAACCCGGAAGACCGAAAGACTCATGTGAATGAGTGATTGCATCAGCATGTGACCAGAAGAACCAGATAGTGCCTGGCAACCCCCAGTGACAGCCGTGATGGAGCTCATAAAGTTGAGTCCCAGTGGCAATATAAGAATAAGAAGGGGTGCACCCTGAGAACTCCAGTAAAACAGCACAATTGATGGTCAGAAAGCCTAAGGGTTCCCCTGGGAGAATGGCCCCTAGACCTGAAGCTGCCCCTAATCGTAAAACATTACTGAGGTCAACTCTTCTGACAGGAATGGATTGGACTTGTCAACACAGAATGACCATATCATGTGTATACTTTATGGTTGTCCTGCTGACCTATTACTGGAGGTGAGGCAGAGGGTGGGTAGGAGGGGATAGGAGATTGTTGGGAGGATATGGCATTTATAGAACAGAGAGGAAGAGTGTGCTGTCACTGGACATGGAGAGCAGTAGGAACTGCACATAAGTGGGCATGCAAATTTATATGGGATTGTACATTTTCACTCAATCATAATACTAAATCAGTAAATAACTTCCTTTGAAATCTGCAAAATTCACCTGCTGCTATGCTTATCTAGTTATTTCTTACCAAAGATCACATATGCAGATAATATATTGTGCTAATCTTGAATTATAGATTATTCTTATAACGTTTGCTGTGCTTTTGTTCCAATAGACAGTTATCTTGCCTGGAATACAGTGTAAATTCTTGTGCCCCTGTAACATGATACATCTGCTCAGTTCTCTCAGCTTTTAGCAACTGTTTATTTTAATCTGCTTTCAAAAGGTCTTCTCTGTGTCTATATAGATAAGCTGGGCATGGTTTACACTTCAAATTTTGGGCTCATCCTCTCTTTTTTTTTTTTTTTTTTTCTTACCTTTGGAGTTTATCATCTAAATTTCCAGCAGTTCTGTCAGCTTGTGTTCTCTCCTTTGACACCTAAGGAAATCAAGTGTTGGTCCTCTGTGGCTGAAACTGCTTTCAGGTTCAGAACTGCACAATAAAAAAAGCAGCAAGCTTGCAAAGTTCATACAGTTTAGTTCTTTCCTTAAAGAACATATTTGTCTGTGGTTTCTGTCTGCCTTTTATATGGAAGGAAACCCTGGGAACCTCCTTGTGTACTCATAGTTAGGATATTAGTGAAGGACTTTCGACTGCTTATACAAATTTAGGGTTTCATTCTTTCTGTGGTGTTATGATTCACTAACACCTAGGCCTACCTCTCTTGATTTCCAACTACTCTTTCAGCCTTGAAATCTATGCTACCTTCGGCTTATGAATCTGATTTTATTCTACTATGCTGTGGTATTAGGAATTACACTGAAGAAAGCTGTACCAACGGTCAATTCTTAGCTTTTCTTTTGGAAGTTATCCAAAGGTTAACTATCTTCAGGATCCTGTCTGCCCTTATTACTTTCCAGAGTCTTCAAATAGTTCCATTGTCTTATTTTTTGTCCACTTTTCATTATTTTCCCTTTAGTATTGTCAAAATATTCATTTTACATAGGCAGCGTCAAGATGGCAGACTAAACACATGTCTCCTTAAATCCCTCCAGAAACCAAGACCTGAACTGATAATTAAATGGAGCTTTCTGGAAACCTAGTGAGACCTAGGACACAGCATAGGGCTGCTAATTTGGACTTCTTACCACTTAACGAGGAACTTCCTCTGTTTTGCAATCCCCCACTCTTGGTGAAGGCTTGCTTTCATGGGCCTAAGGTAACTTACCATTTTAACTTTTTTTCTCTGTCGTAGCTGGCGGGCAGAGCTGGGACTTGACTAGCAGCTAATCTCAGATGCACAGTTGGTGGGATCAGAAAGAGAACTTGCTACAATTTGAGAGCCTGGCTTTGGACTCTGTGCAACTCAACAACTTTTACCTCTCTTTCCACCTCTGCCATTGAATAGTCTGTACTGAAGAAGGCAAGGAGCTTGTATGGGATGGCATCTTGTTCAATTGAGAGGCAGAGATACCGATATAAAGGCCTCAGCTGGACCTAATTCCTAGGCTAAGAGGCAGCGCGTCCCTGGAGGAGAGTGCTTTTCTGGTAGTAAAGAAATATTTTACACAGGGTCACCTATGACTGGGGCCTGGCAGCAGAGGCCTTCAGGGCAGTAGCCTTTCTGTATTTTGAACTAGTATATAACATCGATATAGAGGTGCTTACTTTGCCAGCTGGGAAGGGGGACCTGTACAGCTGAAAACCAGACTGATTTTGGAAGTTGTCAGATACCTCTTATGTTTCGTTTTAAGATAGCCTAGAGAAACATCTGCAGTCCATCCTCACAGCATCTCTCCCGTCCTATATTGATTCATGTGATGTCCAAAAAGCAACAAACTCTAGATAAAAGCATAACAAACAAATCACCCATGGCTTCAGAAGACCCTAAAAGAAACAACCAAACAACTTTGGAGACCAAGAAGCATTTCTGAAACTATCAGAGAAACAAGACAATCTCCAGATAGCCAAAAAGCAACAAACTTTGGATAAAATCATAAAGAAAAACTCACCTATGGCTTTAGAAGGTCCCCAAAAGAAAGCACAAAGAACACCCTAGACAAAGAAGTCTTTCTGAAACTATCAGAGGGCGAGTGAAAAACGATTATACAGAGAACCCTCCTAGACTGTATACAAAATGTAGCAGCCGGGCCAAGTGCCGTCGAGTCGGATCCAACTCATGGCAATGAAAACTTAAGCAAGCTGTTCAATCTGATGGAACACCAGTACACTGAAATCCAACAGATCAAGAACAAAATCAAAGACATAGAAACTTCAATCCAAAGCCAAGTATACAGAATAGAACAAATGGAAAATAGACTTTCTGATTTGGAAGACAGAACTACCAGCTCCAGCATCTATGAGGCCAAAGCCAAAAGCCAAGTTGACTCATGGCGACTGTAGGGGCCAGGGTAGAGCTGACCCCCAAAATAAAGAAGTATTAAGAAGCATGTGTGACTCTATTAAGAGGAACAGTCTACATTAATTGGAGTTCCTGAGCAGGGCAAGACACGTGAGAACATGGAGAGTATTGTTGAGCTGCTGACAGAAAACTTCCCAGACATTACGAAAGAAGAGAATATAGATATCCAAGATGCATTTTGAATGCCACTCAATATAGATCTCAAAAGAAAGACTCCAAGACATAATCAAGCTTAACAAAACGAAAAGCAAACAGAAACTCTTAAAGGCATCTAGATTTAAAGCAAGGCTAACATTCAGAGGGAAACCCTGTAGCCTTTCATCAGATTTCTCAGCAGAAAAAATGCTGGCACGGAGATAGTGTCATGACATATTCAAAGCCTTGAAGGAGAAGAACTTCCAACCAAGAATTATATATCCTGCAAAACTATCTTTCAAATATGAAAATGAAATTAAGACACTCTCAGATAAACAGAAACTCAGAGACTTTGTAAAAACCAAACCAAAGCTACAAGAAATACTGAAAGAATCTCTTGGCTTAGAAGAACAAAACCACTAACTTAATATTTTAGAAGCAATTAAAGTCACCTAGAATCCTACTCAGTTAGGGAAGCTTCCAAACTCAAAGCTATGATAGTGAAAGAAATAATCCCGTGATCATATCATGAAAACTACGATGTTATCATATCAAAAAGAAGCATATACTACAATCGTTATAGTCCTTCCAGATGGACAGGAAGTTGATAAGAATGGTAGTAACTGAAATTGCGTTTATATATAGTTTATTAAGGGGGATCACAGGGGCAGCCGTACAGCACAATATCAAATCAAGAAATGTAATGCAGGAGTCTCAACAGCCGCAAAACCAACCCTGAAAAAGGTAAACAATCAACTCACAAAGAAGAATGTCCCAGAACATATTAATAAGAACAACAGAAAAGACGTCAACACCAAAATAAACGTATCACAATTGCAGCACTGAACACATACCTATCAATAATCACATTGAATGTGAATGGACCGAATGTTCCGGTAAAGAGACATCAAGTGACATCTTGGATCAAAAGACACCACCCATCCGTATGTTGCCTGCAAGAAACTCATCTTAGACTTAAAGACAGGAACAAACAGAAAATTAAAGAATGGAAGAATATATTTCAAACTAACAATACCCGAAGAAGAGCAGGTGTAGCAATTCTAATCTCAGGTAAAATAGATTTTAATGTAAAAGCCATCACTGTGGACATGGAAGGACAGTAATTATTGCTGAAAGGTTCAATACACAAGCAGGACTTAACAATATTAAATGTATATGCACCTGAGCATAGAGCACCTAAATACATCAAAGAAACACTGACTACACTCAAAAAGGAGATATATCACTTCACCACAATAATGGGAGACTTCAACACTCCACTCTCAATATTGGACAGATCATCTAGAAAAAAGCTCAATAGAGACACAGAAGACCTTATTGCCACAATTAACCAACAAGACTTCGTCGACATATGCAGAACTTTCTATCCATCAGCAGACAACTACACCTTCTTCTCCAGTGCACATGGAACATTCTTCAGAATAGACCATGTGTTAGGACATAAATCAATACTCAACAAAATCCATACTGTTGAATTAATGCAAAGTACCCTCCAGATCATAAAGCCATAAAGGTCGAAATCACTAGCAGAAAAAACATAGATAGAAAGTGGAACTTATGGAAACTGAACAACATCTTGCTCAGAAAGTCGTATGTTATAGAAGAAATCAAGGATGAAATAAAGAAATTTATGGATTCCAATGAGAATAACACTTGCTACCAGAACCTATGGGACACAGCCAAAGCAGTGCTCAGAGGTCAGTTTATCTTCATAAATGCACACATCTGGAAGGAAGAAAGAAACCAAATCAAAGAACTAACGTCACATCTTAGGGCTCGTTAGGTGTCCAGAAGGCTCCATTCAATCATCATTTTAGGTATTGGTTTTCAGAGGGATTTAGGGAGATGTGTGTTTAGTCCACCATCTTGACTCCACCCTGAAGTTTTAAAACACAACATAGAGAGACTTCTAAATCTGTCAAACAATCTACAAACAACAGAAGAGAAAATAGATAAATGGGAACTATTAAGAATCAAAACCTTTTTCTCATCCAAAGACTTTATTTATAGAATTAAAAGGTCACCTACAGAATAGGAAAAGATATTTTTTAACTAAATGTCAGACCAATGCCTGATCTCCATAATCTACAAGCCAAGCCAAGTGCCATCAAGTCAGATCATAAGGCACTACAAAATATCAACAATAAAATATAAATCATCCAATTAATTATTGGACAAAGGAGACAGGCAGACACTTTTCTAAAGAGGAGATCCGGGTAGCCAAAAAACACATGCAGACGTGCTCACAGTCATTAGCTATTAATGAAATTCAGATCAAAATGACAACGAGATACTATCTCACCCCAGTGAGGTTGGCCATGATTCCCAAAATGCAAAACTACAAATGCTAGTGAGGCTGGAGAGAAAGTGGAACTCTCCTACACTGTTAGTGGGATTGCAAAATGGTGCAACCTCTTTGGAAAGCAATCTGGCACTTCCTTAAAAAGCTGGATCTAGATATACCATTTGCCCCAGTAATTTCACTGCTCAGAATTTATCCTAAAGAATCAAGACCATTCCCAACAACTGATACATGCACACGAATGTTTATCACAGCACAGTCTACAACAGCAAAAAGATAGAATGAACCCAGATGTCCAGCAACTGAGGAACGGATAGGTAAACTATAGTACTCTATGTACTCAATGGAACACTATGCAATGATGAAGAACAATGATGATTTTAGGAAACATCTCATAACCTGGTTTCAATTGGAGGACATTATGTTGAGTGAAAGTAGTCAGCGACAAAAGGACAAACATTGTATGAGACCCCTGTGGTAAGAACTTAAAAATAGATTCATGCATGAAAGAAAAGATTCTTTGATGGCTGCAAAGGGAGAGAGAGAGGGAAGACAAAGGCCAGCCAAGGGAGGGAAGGGTTAATTTAGATAGTTGATAGAAATCTGGTTGGCTGAAATCTGTGACAACACACATTAAAAAAAATGTCAATATTAACTGGACTTCAACATAACATGATTACTCCTCTCATCTTAATCCAATATTACAAGGACAGAGTAGCTGGGGCGGGGGGTTCTCAGGGGACACGGAGGCCAGTTGGAACAACTAGCATTTTGCTAAGACAGCCTTCTGCACCCCACATTGGTGTGTGGCTTCTGGGGTCCTAAAAGCTGCCAAGACCCAGAAGACAGAGAGACCCACATGAGTGGGTGTCTACATCAACTTGTGACTGGAAGAATCAGATCGTGCCCAGCCAACACCATTGATAGCTGTGATGGAGCTCACAAAGTTGAGTCTCACCAGCTACAGAAGAATAAAAAGGGGTGCACCCTGAGATTTCCATTAAAAGACCACAATTGGTGGTCCACGGGCCTCAGAGTTCCTCTGGGAACATGGCCCTTGGCCTTGATGCTGCCCCTGTACATAAATCATAATGGAAGTCAACTCTCGGACAGGAATCAAGTGGACATCGTGATACAGAGTGACCATATCATGCTGCCCTGCTGACCTCTTATTGGAGGAAAGGGAATGGGTACAGAGGAGGGGATAGGAGATTGTTGGGAGGAAAAATAATGCATGGAGCAGAGAAGAAGATTCTACTGTCACCGGGCAGGGAGAACAACAGGAGCTGCATATAGGTGGGTATGCAAATTTATGTGGGAATGTACTTTTTCGTTCAATCATAAAAAAAAAAAAAAAAAAAAAAAAAACAGAAAAAAATACTAACCAAAATAAGCCCAGGCCCAGATGGCTTCACCACAGAATTTTACCAAGCTTTTAGAGAGGAGTCGTCTCCAGTACTAGTGAGACTATTTCACAGTATAGAAAGGGATGGAATACTCCCAAATTCATTCTATGAAACCAGCATAACCCAGGTACCAAAGCCAGGGAAAGACCCCAGAAAAATGGAGAACTACATGCTGATATCACTCATGTATCTAAATGCAAAAATCTTCCACAAAATTGTTTCTGATAGACTACAACAACATATCCGAAAAATAATCCATCATGACCAAGTTGGATTTATACAAGGATGCAAGGTGGTTCAACACCAGAAAAACAATTAATGTGATCAACCACATAAATAATATGAAAGACAAGAATCACCTGATTTTGTCTATTGATGCAGAAGAGGCATTTGATAAAGTCAAACACCCATTCACACTAAAAACTCTCACCAAAATAGGAATAGACAGCAAATTCCTCAACGAATAAGGGCTATTTATTGGCTGGCTTGGCATACAAAGCCAACTGCCTACGTCATCCTGAAAGGAGAGAGACTGAAACAATTTCTCTTGAGAAAAGAAACTAGACAAGGATGCCCACTTTCACCTCTCCTATTCAACATTGTACTAGAAGATTGTTGTCAGGGCCTTTAAGACAAGCTGTACTTGAGAACCAATTTAGGAAACTCATTCTCATGATTTTATTCCTCTGTAAGAACTCTCAGTAGCAGATGACTTAGGCTGGGTTCTCTAGTAAAGCATATAGGTCTGCCAGTTAAGTTTGCAATCTTAGCCTAGAAAAAGTTCTATGTACCTCAGTGTTGCATATCACTATGGTCACCTTTGAAGTACTCCCCTTGGGAACCTATGCACTGACACTGTGCCTAGTCAACTCTTTAAAGCAATTTTAGAATTCTTTTTCTGGAATGGCCATCAGAGCTCTCACCATTCTATGTTTGATGTTCTGAATGTTATCAAAATGTCTTCCTATCAATGTTTCTTTATCTCAGCGTAAAGAAAAAAGTCATTGTGGGCCAGATCAGGTAAGTAGGGAGGATGTTCCAATATAGTCACTTTTTTTTTTTAACCGACTAATTGAGTTTTTACCTACAACTGAGTTCATGAACTCGCCACTGTGCCACTGTGTGCAATGACCATTCCTGAAAGAGTTCTAAAATTGTTTTAAAGGATGGACTAGGAGCTAGTGTCTGTACGTAGCTTCCCAATGGGAATACTTCAAAGGTGAGGGTAGTGATATTTAGCAGTGAGGTATGTAGTACTTAGAACAATTAAGTTCACAGACTTAATTGTCAGACCTCGTGAGTCGGATCCTACTTAATGGCACTTGGCCAGCTGGCTTGTGTGTAAATATAGAGAGAGATTAATTTCAACGAAATGACTTATATGGTTGTGGAAGCTGGCATGTCCCACACCCTTGGGTCAAGTGTCAGGCTGAGGGCTTCTTTGACTCCTGTGGTTGCAGGGGCTACAGCACCCGAAATCAACAGATCAGGCACTGGCTACTGTCTAATATCCCAAGAACTAAAGATTAGAGGATAACAAGTCAGTCTTAGGTTGCAGAAAGAGGGAGCTCTGCCAGAACATCTATATATTGGATGCAGGCCCCATCCCCAAAGAATCTCCCCTTTCTACTTAGCTGTTAGCATCAGATCATATAATGTAAAATAATTACATAGTATCTGCAAGCCGTCGGATCCGACTCGACGGCACTTGGCTTGGCTGGCATCTGCAAGCCATTGAGAATCTCGGCCAAGCTAAGGTGACACATAACCATAGTCATCACAACTACTCAACAACATGAATTAAAAAACTATTGATACATACGACAATGTGAATACATCTCAAATTATTATGTTAAGTGAAAACGCTAGACACAAATGCATTCTAATAAGGGTGCATTTAATTGGGACTGAGGTGACAAAATTTTCTAAAATTGAATTTTGATTATGCTTGCACAATCCTCTGAATATACTAGAAACATTAAATTATTCACTTTAAATGGGTGAATTTTATGGGATGTGAATTATAGCTCAATAAAATTGTAAAAAATATGCTCCTGTATGGTACCAGTCATAGGCAGTTTTAGTTATTGTGCATAGTTATATTTATATGAAATTTTCTGTATCTCATTTATATCCTATTATACTTAAGATTTTACTATTCTCTGAGTTGTGAAAATGATTATTAAACTACAGGTTGCTTTTTCAAACCCACTGAGTGGTGCTTGGCAAGTAAGGTCTGGCAATATGCTTCTGGAAGGTCAGACTTTAAAACTCTGTGGGTCTCTTTCTACTCTGTGCCCATCAGATTGCCATGAGTCAAAATAGACTTGGAGGCAACTAATAGCAAAAACATACTAAATATCTTGGTATTTCAGTGTGTACAAAATTTCCCTCCATTATAAAATTAATCGTGTTACAATTGTGAAGAGAAAATGAAGAGTTTAACTTTTTTAAGCTTCTTTTCAGGGATATTTTACTTGCTCCTGTTTGGGAGTTGTCCTTTTCTTCCAGAAAAACCTCATTATGTGAGTAAACTCTCTTGAAGTGTGTGTGTGTGAGAGAGAGAGAGAGAGAGAGACAGACAGAGGAGAGACAGACAGACAACCTTGGAAACGGTAGCAATCAAGGTGCCCTTTTCTTCTCAAAATAGGAAATGTTCAAATGTGCAAATGTAGGAGGAGTTCAAAGGTCACATCTGGCACAATTTACTTCAGAAAGGCAAGTGGCATGATGCAGTCAATAATGCATATTTATTGACTTGATTAAGCACACATATGCAGTGAGGCGCTAACAGGGACCCGGAATACAGAGACAGTTGGTCTTTCTGAATTCAGAAGATGTGTCTGCATATCCCCAAGAACAATGAAAGTATCATATGCATATCTCTCTTAGAGCAAGACCAGTGTGTCTCCTTGTGACTATCCTTATGCGATCATATTAAAGTGGTTATTTTAAGTACAGTGAGTTCTGTGAGTCATTCTAACAAAGTATTAAACCCACTGGGGCAGGGAGAGCTAGGAGTGTCAGGGTAACTTAAAGGTTAATCAGTTAGTCCTCTACCAGTTGCCAGGCCACTTCTAGTTATTTCCCCCACCACATACTCACTTCCTCTGTGTTGTTTTACAATGTCTCTAGAAAGCCCCTGAGGAATTTAAGTCTAACCAGTTCGATGAATCATCAGAAATGACAGAACAGTCAGCAACGACTGACAAAAATGATCCTGGGACAACATAGATTCTCATAACAGAAAAGAATGCATGTCAAGAAAACAAAAGCCTCATAACAAGTAATCATAATCACCAGATACATGTTGTTGGCAGGAGTTGAGCCCTCTTCAGAGACAAAGCTCCATAGACCACTTCCATGACAAGCCTTAGCCCCACCTTGTAATAAATGATCGGTAGAAACTATGAATAGTTAAAACTTTCTGATCCTGCCCACTGACTTCCTCCATCCCTAAATAAAGATGTAGAAGTATAAAACCGCAATTGCTCAAGCACATCCGGAAACTCAATCTAAGGAAAATACCTCTGCGTTTGCACTTGCTAGCCTGTGAAATAAACTCTTCCTCTCAAAACCAGAGTCTTAGAATTTAGCTTCTTGCATGCTGGGCTTGGACCCATTGTTCTGGTTTCAGCAGGAGTTAGTATCTATTTGACATTTGCTTAAAAGGAAAGAGTTCCTCTAACTTGTATGAACCCAGTTTTGGGTAGCTGATGGATAAAAGGTTGTGCAAGGGGTAATTTTTCAAAGACCTTACTCTGGATGGTTGGGGTCAGTGAGAATGAGGACACCTTTTGGGCAGCTGGTGTCAGAAAATCATTAAATATTAGGAAAGCAGGAATGTGAGTTACCTTCACATTTTGGGAATCAGCCTCACGTTGATTAGTAATAACCCAACACCCAACCCAAATTTTGGGATATGGGGTCCCTCAGACTCGACGGCACTTGGCTGGGCTGTCTCTGTGGGGTAACCACATTTGTACTTCTAGTAGGGTCTCTCTACATTCACTCATACCAGTGAATTCATTGTTACCCCTTGTTTCAGCAAATATTTCACTGTAATTGTGTTTAAAGTTCAATCAACTATGCTATCTACTTCACAATGCCGTGGAACAAATTTAGTAAGCCTAATGAAAAAGAAATTGATAAGTATATTTTAATAACTATAAAGGATGAGGAGGCCTGTGATGAAGTGAAATATGTTCCTCCAAAAATGTATCAATTTGACTGAGCCATGATTCCTGATATTGTATGATTGTCTACCATTTTGACATTTGATGGGATTTTCTTATGTGTTGTAAATTCTATCACTGTAATTTAATAAAATGGATTATCCGGTTATATTGATGAGGTCCACAAGATTGGGTAATGTCTTCAGCATTGGCTTTTCAGATATAACAGACAGACAAGAACAGAAAGACACAAGGACCTCATGCCACCGAGAAAATAGCACAGGGAGATAAGTGTATGCTTTGTACCTGAGATTCCTGTGGTGAGATGCTTCCAGACCAAAGGAACACTGATGAATCATAAGGACCTACCTCCAGAGCCAACACAGAGAAGAAGGCTTCCCCTGGAGCTGGGACCTTGAATTCGGACTTCTAGCCTTCTGGACTGTGAGAAAATAAACTTCTCTTTGTTAAAGCCATTCACTTGTGGTATTTCTGTTACAGCAGCACTAAATAACTAACACAGACAATATGTAGTTATTTTTCTCCCACGTTCAGTTTGGGCCAGTTTGGGCTAATTTTTTCTGGCCTAGGTCATACCTCTGTAGAAAGCTGGTAGTAGGATGAGAGTTGACTGATAGAAATCTAATGGCTTCTGCTGGATTTCAGTGGACCCTGCTACACTGTAGTAGAATGAGTGTTGACTGACAGAAATCTGACGGCTTCCACTGGCTTTGAGTGGACCCTGCTACACATAGTCTTTTACCCTTAAGCCTTTTTGCCTGGACTTGTTCACACAGTGATCCCAGGAATCTGAGAGAAGGCATTATCATACTCAGTGTCTATTGAGATCTAGATTTTGAACTAGAAGACCAATACTTTCTGACTTTCAGGGGTTAAAGCAAGTCACATAGCAATTCTACTACAATCTATGACTAAGGAAATAGGATCTACTTCTGTAGATGAGAGAAAGGTAAGACTTCCACTGTAAGATTATTAATGAAGGGAGAAGTGAAGAATAAGGACTATTTTTATAACAAATGCCTCACATTAATGTGGCATGTAAATATATAATTATTTTAAGAACCTCTTTGAATATATGTAACCATGTCCTTTCTCCTAAAAACTCTGAGAAGCATGGCATTTTCTGAAATTTGAAATACAAAATCGAGACATGGGAGATGAACATATATTTATTGTCTTCTTAAACAAAATAATTTGTGAGAAGAAGACTTGCAGTTTTCTAAATGTGTGGTATTCACACACTTAGGGGCAGGAGGACTTGGCCTTCAGAATGATTTATTGGTGAGCTAAAGAATTTAAAGCGAACAAAAGAAGAACATAAACGTGGGACTGAATTTTCAGTGCTTTCTGGGAAAGGATGATGTTCTATTCATGCAATCTGTCTATTTACTGAAGGAGGTATATACATCCAGTTTGCAATGCCATAGTTTAAACCACTTGACAGATTTTTGTCTCACATTGGCATCCTACTTTAGAAGTACTACCAGATGGCCAAGCAAATATGATCCAACATTGCACTCAGCATGTTTCCAGATTATTTTCTAACTGATCCCAGTTGTCACAATTCTATTCTTTTTCAGGTATTCCATGTTTACTCTCTGCGAGCTCATCTATTTCTCCAGTGGATTTTAAACTACAGAGGTGTAATAATGACTGAAAAACAACAATTAACATGCTATTTTCCACTTCAGTATAGTCTCACATGTTGTCTTATTTGCTTGAAACAGCTTACTTTCTCCTTTGCATCTGTACTCTAATTTGTATTTTAAATTTTAGCTTTATTCTCAATGGGAAAAAATTTCTAGAGTTTATAGTATTATACTACCAATCATACTTGATACCCCAATTTTGTACTCCACTCTCAGGTTTATCAGTATCACCTGATAATCATGCTTTACGTACTGTCTTCCACGTATACTTTCTTGAAGAAAGGACACTTGTGGGATATACTTGTTTAATAACCTAAGATGCTACTCAGAGTGTGCCATTAATGACAATAGACTTCTAAGGGATTCTAGAGGAGCCAGAAAAGAAGTTGAAGATCAATCCATATTTACCACTGTTTATTAAACCGTGGAATCTCCATTAAACTTGTTAAATTCTAATTTTTTTAGGCTGAATATTCAGTGGAGTCACTTCAGAATGTTATTACCCTTTGTACTGTGTTAGTTACAGAAATACTATAAATACAGACTAAACAAAATACACCTTTAGATTCAATTGTGTATGTGACAATTCAAGAGACTCACTATTAAATATATTCTTTCCACTCAAAAGTGTGCAGTAAGTCTCTGCCATGTTACTAATCTGGGTTTTCTAAATAAGGGTATAACTTTAATTTGCGCAGTATTCAAAAAAGCTTTAGCCTTTGCTCTGAATATGATGGTACTTTACAGAGTCAAACTTTTGGTTAAAGTTTTAGGTTTTCGTTAGATTGTCTTTCTATTTTACCTAAACAATTGGTAACTTTTTATTTAAATAAACTGTGTGTGTGCATATATACGCATTTCAAAGGCTGATAATTGCATTGACAAACTCATCCTCGAAGAAGTGCTACGTAGCTCTTTGCTGAATATCACTACGGTTATCTACAAAGTAGGCCCCTGGCGAAACTATATAGTGATATTAGAATCTAGTCGACCAGTCAAAGCAAAGCAGTTTTGGAACGCATTTTCTGGAACGGCCCTCCGAACAGCCAATGTGTTACCCTCAATGTCCTGAATATTGTCAAAATGTCTTCCTTCAATATTTTCTTTATCTTCAGGTAAAGAAAAAAGACATAGGGTGCCAGGTCAGGTGTGTAGGAAGGGTGTTCCAATACAGTTATTTGTTTACTGGCTAAAAACTCCCTCACAGACAACTATACAATTAAGTTCACACATTTGCCACCATGCCACTGTGGACAATGGTCATTACAGAAAGTTCCAAAATTGGTTTGAAAGGTGAACTAGGTGCTGATGTCTGTGTATATTGTATATGCAGTAAACTCTGCCTTTGTGATGTTAATGAGGGGGGATGGGTGGCAGTTGAGTTGTTGAGGCAGGACTTAATGTGTGGGATTGTAGTGTGGTTTGGGACATTCTCTGGGAATAATAAAAGAAAGGGAAGCAAGTTGAGACTTGGGGACCTTATACCATCAAGAAAGAAAGCAGTGCTGGGAGCTCAGTGTGCCCTTTGGAATGGACTGCGGTACCTGCTCTTCAGAAGCTTCTAGCCCGTGGAAAGATTGGCAACAAAGAGCTTCCTTTAGAGTCAGCAGAGAAAGCATTCCACGGGAGATGACACACTGAGCTGGACTTTCAGCTTCCTGGGCCTTGACAAATAAAATTTCTCTTTTTAAAGCCAACTACTTGTGGTATTTCTGTTAAAGCAGCACTAGCTAAGACAGTGTCTTTTTTCATTTTCTAGGATTTTATATAAATAGAATTGTAAAGCATGAACTATATAATACCTTTATTCTTTCATTTAGCATAATTATTTTGAGACCCATCCATGATACTGTATGTATTCACTTTTATGACTAGTACTGTGATGCAGGTAAGTTACTTGGAAACACCTTAATCCTTTATATTCTTATCTTATCTTTTGTTGGAAAGGACTAAATCAGTCTTTAGTTGGAGCCTAATTATTCTGCTTTTATTTTTTTGAGATAATTATTATTATGTTTTTTATTATGACTGAGTGAAAATGTGCATTCCCATATAAATTTACATGCCCACCTATATGCAGCTTCCACTGCTCTCCCTGCCCGGTGACAGCACACTATTCCTCTCTGCTCCATACATGTCTCATCCTCCCAACACTCTCCTCTCCCCTCCTCTCCATCCACTCTCCTTCCTCCAGCCAGAGGTCAGCAGGATGATATTCTCCTTTACTTAAGCAAAATCTTCTCCTAAATCTATTTGATTCCCTAGGAATGATAAGACTTTTCAATCTGGTCAAAAGCAACAACACTGTCTACATCCCAGTGCTAACCATAACACAATATTCCTAATGTTTCTTTAATATTTGCAAGGGTATATTTTCCCCATTCTTGGGTAGTTTCCTCATACTTCACATTTATGATTTGAAAATAGTCCAATATACACTCAAGAACAACACTCTGTAGACCTCCAGAGTTCTCAGTGCAGCTGTCCACTCTTCAGTTACTTGTTCTTACTAAAGCCACATTAGTTTACCCGGGTTGTAAACTCCACCTACTTAATTCAAGGCATTACTGACCTTATCTTGGATTTTCATTTCCAAGGGATATGAACTGGAGTAAGAGATCTCACATCATTTTTTCCCTGTCTCTCAGGAATCACTCTTAGTCCTTTTTTTTCTTTTAATGTCTCTCAATGTGTCTCTAAAATAATTTTTTCTCATGTATTTTGTCTATTTTGGTTATTGTTGTTGAGGAGTGATGGATTTACTTCGTGTGAGAGCATAATCCATTTACTTCCCAGGGAAGAAGTAAGAGGTTGAGGAGAGAAGATGTAAAGCATAATGGAGGCATAGATGGAGGCGTGAAGGATCAACTGGAACTTTATTATTAGGAATTTAAAGTGAGACTACTTCATCATTCTTGAATTCATTTATTTATTTTTATTTTTTTATTAATTACAGTAAAAGAATAAAATTTCTAACATTTATAAATTATCTCATCTATGATAAACCCTCAGCTACCCACCCACCCATGTAGCCAACACAGTCATTTTCTTCTGTGGATAATTCTCTTGTTAAGTCCTTGTAACAGGGTCTCGTACAAAATTTGTGCTTTTGACACTGATTTCACTCAGCATGATCTCTTACAAATGAGACCATGTCATGTGATGTTTTCTAAAACTGTCATTGTTTTTTATCATAGCATGGTGTTCTGTTGAGTATATGTACCATAGTTTGCTTATCCATTTATCTATTGATGGGCATCGGGGTTGATTCCAACTTCTTGCTATTGTGGACTGTGCTGCAACAAACATTTGTGTACATGTGTCTGTTCATGTAACAACATTTGTTTCTGAATGACAAATTCCAAGTAGTGGAATTACAGGATCAAATGGTATATCTATTTCCAGCTTTTTAAGGAAGTACCAGATGGTTTTCCAAAGAGTTAGTACCAACTTCCAATCCCCAGCAGTGTAGGAGAGTTCCAAGTTCTCTGCAGCCTCTGCAGCACTTGTTGTTTTGTGTTTTTTGGATCATGGCCAACCTTGTTGGGGTGAGATGGTATCTCACTGTAGTTTTGATTTGAGTTTCTGTAATAGCTAATGATAGAGAGCAATTCTGCATGTGTCTTTCAGCTGCCTGGATATCCTCTTTAGAGAAATGTCTGTCTCCTTTACCATCACTTAATTGGGTTATTTATCCTTTTCTTTTTGATACTTTGTAATACCTTATAGATTATGCAGATCAGACGTTGGTCTGACATAGAGTTGCCAAATATTTTTTCCCTTTCTGTAGGTGGTCTTTTAATTCTTTGGATGAAGTCTTTGGTTGTGCAAAAGTGTTTGATTCTTAGTAGTTCCCACTTATCTATTTTCTGTTGATCATGCTTTGTCAGATTTTGAAGTCTGTCTATATTGTATATTAAAACTTGCATTGTTGATCCTATTTTATCTTGGATGAGCTTTATCTTTTTAGATTTGATATTTAGGTCTTTTATCCAAATGGCTTTAGCATCCAATTTGAGTTGGTTTTGTATAAGGTGTGAGATACGGATCTTGTGTCAATTTTTTGTAGATGGATATCCAACTTTGCCAATACTATTTGTTAAAGAGACCATTCTTACCCCAGTTTAAAATGGAACTTTTTCAAATACCAACTGTTCGTAGGAGGATGGCGGCATCTCTGGGTCTCTACTCTGCTCTGTTGGTCTATATGTCTCCTTTTGTACCACTACTGTGGCAGTGTAATAGTAAGTCAGGTAGTGAGAGGCTTCCAAGTATGTTCTCCTTCTTCAATAGTGCTTTACTTATCCAATGCTTCTTCCCTTTCCAAACAAATTTGATGATTTGTTTCTCCATCTCATTAAAAAATGTCACTGGCATTTGTATTGGGACTGCATTATATAAGTAGACTGCCTTGGGCAAAATAGACATTTTCACAATGTTGAGTCTTCCTATCCATAAGCAGGGTAGATTACTCCATTTATGTAAGTCTCTATTATGTTTCTTGTAGTAAGGTCTTGTAGTTCTCTTTGTAAAGATGTCTTGTTCCTCTAGTTAGATTTATTCCTAGGTACCTTATCTTCTTGGGGGCTATAGTAAATGGAATTGATTTGGTGATTTCTTCTTTAATAATATCACTGTTAGTATGAAGGAATCCTACTAATTTACTTATCTTTATCTTGTATCCCGTTACTTTGCTAAACTCCTCTATTATTTCCAATAGTTCACTTACGGATTCCTTTGGATTCTATGTATAAACAATCATGTCTGTGAACAGGGAGTTTTTTACTTCTTCCTTGCTGATACGGATGCCCTTCATTTCCTTGTCTTGTCTAATTGCTCTGGCTAGAACTTCTAGCACAATGGTGAATAATAGAGGAGAGAGTGGGCATCCTTGTCTAGTTTCCACTCTCAAAGGGAATTCTTTCAGTCTTTCACCATTCAGGATACATAGATGCTACTAATTGCATTGAGGAATTTTGCCTCTATTACTATTTTTCTGAAGGTTTTAAGTGTGTATGGGTGTTGAACTTTGTGAAATGCTTTTTCTGCATCAATTGAAAAAATCAGGTGTTTCTTATCTTTTGTGTTATTAATGTGGTTGGTTACATTAACTGCCCTTCTGAAGTTGAACCAGCCTTGCATCCCTGTAATGAAACCAACTTGATCATGATGAATTATTTTTTTTATATGCTGTTGAATTCTATTGGCTAGATTTTTGTCGAAGATTTTTGCATCTAAAGTTCATGAGAGATATTGGTCTGTAACTTTCTTTTTTTGTGGGATCTTTTCCTGGCTTGGGTATCAGGGTTATGCTGGCTTCCTAGAATGAATTTGAGAGTATTTCATCCTTTTCTATGATGTGAAATAACCTCAATACTATCGGAGTTAATTCTTCTCTAAAAGTTTGGTAGAATTTTCTGGTGAATTCATCTAGGCCAGGACTTCTTTTGGTTGGTAGATTTTTGATGACTTTTTCAGTCTCTTTCTTTGTCATAGATTTATTAAGTTGATCTACTTCCTCCTTGTGATAATCTTGGTGAGTGATAGGAATCTAGAAATTTGTCCATTTCCTCTAGGTTTTCAAATGTGTTAAAGTACAGCCTTTCATAGTATTCTGTTATGATAGTTTTGATTTCAGCAGGGTCTGTTGTAACAACTGCTATCTCATTTCTTAATCAGATTATTTGTATCTTCTGTTTTTCTTTTGTAAGTTTAGCCAATGGTTTATCAATTTTGTTGATCTTTTCAAAGAACCATCTTTTGGTTTTGTTAATGTTTTCATTGTTTTTCTGTTCTTCAATTCATTTAGTTCTGCTCTAATCTTCATAATCTGTTTTCTTCTGGTGCCTGAGAAGTTCTTCTGTTGGTCTCTTTCTACTTGTTCAAGTTGTAGGGTTAATTCTTTAATTTGGGCCCTTTCTTCTTTCTGCATGTGTGCATGTGGAGATAAACTGACTCCTGCACACTGCTTTTGCTGTATCCTATGGATTCCAGTGAGATGTGTTTTCATTCTCATTTGATTCCATAATATTTTTATTTTGTCCTTGATTTCTTCTATAACCCAAGGCTTTCTGAGCAAAGTGTTGTTCAGTTTCCATAAGTTTGAATTTCTACCTATGAGTTTTCTGTTATTAATTTCAACTTTTATGGCTCTATGGCCTGAGAAGATACTGTGCAGTAAATCAGTGGTTTGGATTTTATAGAGAATTGCTTTACGACCTAACACATGGTCTATTCTGGAGAATGTTCCACGTGCATTGGAGAAGGTGTACTTATCCATTCATGGATGAAAAGAACTGTATGTGTCAGTAAGGTCAAGTTGGTTGATTGTTGCAATAAGGTCTTCTGCATCTTTACTGAGCTTTTTTCTGGATGATCTATCCATAACTGAAAGGGGAGTGTTGAAGTCTCCAACTATTATTGTGGAATGATCTGCCTCATTTTTCAGTGTTGTCAGTATTTGTTCAATGTATTCAGGTACTCCAGTATTAGGTGCATAAATATTTAATATCATTAAGTCCTGCTTGAATACTGAACATTTCAGCAATAAATAGCGACCATCCTTGTTCACAATAGTGGATTTTACATTAAAATCTATTTTATTCAGGATTAGTATTGCCATACCTGCGATTCTTTGTAAATTGTTAGCTTAGTATATATTATTCCATCTTTTAATTTTCAATTTGTTCATATCTGTAAGTGTCAGGTATGTTTCTTGTAAGCAACATATAGACAGGTTGTGTCTTTTGTTCCAGGATGTCACTCGCTGTGTCTTTACTGGAGTGTTCAGTCTTTTTACATTCAGTGTAATTATTGATAGATATGTGCTTAGTGCCATCATTTTGATGTAATTACATTTATGTTGATGTTTTCTATATCACTCTTAATGTTCTGTTCTGGGCCATTCTTCTTTATAGGTTCTTGTTTCAGTGTTGGTTTTGTGTTCGTTGGGACTCCTGTATTGCATTCCTTATTTTGATACAATGCATTGTTAATTTGCTTTATGGCTACATATATTATTCACCTTAACATACTAAGATTAAACCCAATTTTAACTATTGCATAACTCTTAAGCTTCCTCTGCAACTGAAATTACCTTAACTACTGTAGTGTGTCCCTCTTTTAATGTGATGGTATTATGCTTGTCATGATATGATTACAGATTCCCTCATTTTAATACCATAGCTTTGATTAAGTTTTCTGATTTCCCTAACTGATTAGAATTTAGGATGATGTGTCCTGAATTGTCACCTTAAACATACATTTAATGGTTCTGTTTTTCTAAGGGAAGAGCTTCTTTCAATATTTCTTGTAATTTTGATTTAGTTTTTACAAAGTCTCTAAACTTCTCTTTGTCTTCAAAAGTCTTAATTTCCTCATTAAGTTTGATAGACAATTTTGCCAGATGAATAATTCTTGGATGGAAGTTTTCCTCCTTCAGGGCTTTGAATGTGTCTGCCTACTGTTTTCTAGCCAGCATTGTTTCTTCAGAGAAGTCAGACGAAATCCTACAGGGTTTCTCTAGGAGTATTAGCTTTGCTTTGAGTCTTGCTACTTTCAGAAATATCTGTTTATGTTTCATCTTATTAAGCATGATTATAATGTGTCTTGGTGTCTTTCTTTTGGGATCTAGCTTTTGTGGTGCTCAATAAACATCTTAGATACCTATGTTCTCTTTGCTCATAATCTCAGGAAAGTTTTCTGTTGGCATCTCCACAGCAATACTCTCTATATTGTCATTTATGTCCCCTTGTTCAGGAACTCCAATTAAATGTAAATTATCCCTCTTAATGGAGTCCCACATGTTTCTTAGTGCTTCCTCATTTTTCTTGTTTCTTTTCTCTGATCTCTCCCCATAAATGCTGGTGGCAGTTACTCTGTCCACAAGGGCACTGAGTCTAACTTCTGTCTGTTCAATCCTACTCTTTTGGCCTTGGATTGAATTATCTAATTCTGTAATTTTGTTATTGGTCTGATGTATTTCAGATTGTTGATGCTCCATGAGTTCAAATAGCTTTCTTATTTTTTTCATTTTGTTCTGCTGCATTTTGTTTAATCTCTGGGAGGGTTCTGTAAATAATTCTTTTGTACTTGACCTCTGATAGATTCAGAAAGGCTTCTTCATCTGGGAAACTTTTTGAATCTTTATTTTGGGAGTTTTCTGGAGTACTTGATGGCTGCTTATTTAAATGATTGATTATGGTCTGCTGCCTGTGTGCCATCTAGACACTGTTTGATTTCTCTGGAATTAGATCTAAGAGAATTGTTGATCATCAGCTGTCTCTAATACTCTAGTGATTTGCCCCAGGTGGACTCTCTGGGGTGGAAATATCTGCTTATTAAGTGGCAAACAGGCCATCCTACTTATGGAGAAAGTGTGGGCTGTCAGCCAATCCTACCATGTGGGTCAGAGAAGGGTGGGAGGAAAAGATGCTGGGCCTTTCAACAGACAGAACTCCAGGCAAATATATAGGCCTCTCAGCCTTAAAACTAACTTTTACTTTTTTGCGGGGAGCTGTCCAGTTGTTGAACTAGGAGCTGTCTGATATGCTGGCCAAAACAGGAAGTCAGGAGCAGCAGCCTCCACCTTCCAGCTGATAATGAAAGTAGGTTACCAGCCGTTCACTGAAGCTGCAATTCTCCGATACCGTGAAACAGCAGAAGTGGAGATCAGATGGCCACTGGCTTGTTTTTGAGAGGGGATGATTAGTCTGGTACTGGTGCCTACTCAAATATGCTAGGTCCTAGGGCTCCCCAAGTGTTCAGTGCTCCATACAAATATCATCCAGGCCTTAGTTCTCAGAGGGAAATGAGGAAATGTGTCTACTCTGCCATTTTTTAATGTTTTTTCAGATTATTTTTTAATCAGCCATGGTTCACCATGAGTCGGATCTGACTTAATGGCACTTGGTTTGGCATGTTTATGTATAGAAATACAATTATATAATAGGGGAAGTAGATTTTGCAGAGTTGAAGTTTTGCTTGCAGTAGAGAAGCAAGAGTTATGTTGAGGTATCAAGAGTATACATAAAGGAATGATTCAATATTCACCACATATTTAACATAGGAAATAAAAGAAGGTAAAAAGTTGAGCATTTGAGAGACAATTAAAACACGGTAGAATTAAAAATAGACTGGATATCCTAGTATTGTCAGAGTACCAAAATTTGGTGCATTAACAGGAGTGACATGTAAGAATAAGAAACTGTGGCCAAAAGTGATATACGTTTAGTGTTTAAGATAAATTGGAAGGCTAGATGATTGGAGATTTAAAATAGAAATGGATTTCACAAGAATAATAGTAGAACAGTGAGACAGAAGCTAAAGCCATAAAGAGTTAAAAAGTAATTTCCTAGACTTTGGAATATAACAGCAACAATGATTAGGAGTAGGTACCTGATGTTTCAAGAATCAGTTTTAAGCGTTTTTAGGGAGGAAACCAGGGGAATTGTCTAAAACTTGCAAGGAAAATCGTGAGGACATTTATTACCAATTCCTTCTCCAACCCCCACCTAGGCCTAGTGATATATATGATAAGTATGTGGGAGCAGAAGATTCACCCTTTTTAGAAGGCTGATGGGGTAACAACGTCCTTGAGGATAGCTAGGTTGCCACTGTGTAAAGAAGGTAAAAGAAGTGTTTAGAGAATCAACTGAGAATTTAGCTAAAGAGTTTTACTGAAAGCAAATAGGGCCACAGAAGCCACAGTAGACAGAATTAGAAAAATAGAGTGTCTATAAAAGATCTAGATGCTCTATTGATCTTGAGGCAAGCCCTAACAAGAACCACTTTCACAGCTGAGGGGCCATGTGGTTTTGGAAAAGAGTCATTTACTCTTTAGCAAGTATAGGCAGTGGCCTGGTTTCAAACCTTTGGCTTATGTACAAGCCTTGCTTATGAACCCATAGAGCTTATTATTTTAAAAACGCCAGAATGGCTACTTTGTGACACATCAAACATTATTATTTTTGCTATGTTATTATGTTAGATGTTTTAGTGTACACGCAAGTGTTTCTTTAATTTTTTTATGCCTAGAAGTGTATGCTTCATACTATATAGTAAGACAAATATTAGACTGACATTGTGTATGAAGCATAACAAACTGTTCCAATTTAAGTACAAATTTGACTTAATGACAGATTTAAGAACAGAACTTGTTCATAATCCAGAATTGCTGTAAATATAGTTCTTTTGAGAAATTGCCCCAAATGACTGTGTAACTTGACCTGTTTAATACAAAATAAGTGCTAAATATTTCCTTAGACATGGTAGGGCTGTGCCCAGTAGCATGTGGCACAAAGTAGGAAAGTATTAACTCTACAAGTGAAAAAACCTTAAGTGTTCTTACACGGAGGAGGCAATTAACAAGATTATCAACTGCAGAAAAGTTAGGTAGCCTTACTCTCCTGCCAACCTAAACCAAACCGAAACCAAATCCACTGCTGTCACTTTGGATCTGACTCATAGTGACTCTACAGTCAGAGTAGAATTGCCCTATAAAGTTTCCAAGGAACACCTGGTGGATTTCAACGGCTGACCTTTTGTTCAGCAGACGTAACACTTAACCCAGTGTGCCATCAGGGTCTCCATCACTTCGACCAGCCAACCTAGTACTGTCTTAATGGGCATGTAAACAAAGAAGCCAAGGAAAGGAAGATGAAGCTTATGCATGACTGAACACTTAGTCTTGCTACTACCACTCTTGAATGTCCAAAATTCCAGCAGCAATGATTAGCAACCTATCTGAGACTTAGTTAGAACTAAGTTAGAAGCACCATGTTAATTTAAGTAGATTTATCTCCATGATGGAGGGGGACAGGGAATTTTTCTTATTCAAGTACTTGAGGAGTTTTCTTTTTCTGTTTGGAAAATTTTATTTGTCTTGACCTTTCCTAATTTAGTGATTATGTCATAGATTTTCACATTAAGGGTGTAAATCTCAGTAGGCCAAGGTACTCTCAGTGACAAACCCCAATATCTGTTTTCGGTTTATTACCAACAAGTTGACTGCTCATGTTATAGATCACTTCATGTTGCTTAACTTTCTTTGGTGATTCCCCTCCAAATGATGTGCTAGGAATCCAAGTGGCCACCAGACTTTCTTCAGAGAGAAAAATTAGAGCAATACTGTGTAAGCAATTTTGTGAACAGGTCTGGACATGGTGTACTTCAATTTCTCCCACAACCACTGGCTACAGTATGAACCAGTAGTAAAACCATACTGTACAGCAGTCTAGGAAAATACAATACCAAAGAAGACAAAAAATAAATACAATTGGTGAACCTGCAGCATTTGCTACAGGTGGCTAAAGGCTACTCTTCTGTCTGCAAAATACAGAAACCTCTATACATATACTATAAATAACTTGCCTTTCTTTTCTTACTACATTATATAACACTGTCAGTGATGGTAAATTTTACAATATGGTAAATAAATAGTAGAGTGTAAGATACAATTGTAGTAGATCGAAAGACAGAAGGGACATCAGTCTAGTAACACAACTTACTTTGAAGCTTGAGTAACTCATGAAACTTGGATTGTCTCCTTTGGAGAGAAGTGAGTGAACATGCAAATGTAGGGAGAAATGTGTGTGGGTACTGGGCAGCCAGAAAGAACTGTCAACAAAAATAACAGTAATTTTGTTGTTGTTCTTAATTTTTACTAAGGAGCATATCAGTTCCTTTCCTGTGTTTGGTAATTTCTTCCCAGAGAAGCGTTGGGGGGATGCAGACTCTGCCTCCACTGTAAAATTCTCTAAAAGCAAGTACTTCTTTTTTGCCACCCCCTGACACCATAGTGCCTAACCAATTCAGCATTTTTAACATAGAGGAAGAGACAGTGGAAAGTTCACCAAATCAATATATCTTACAGTTAATTCACTGTTGGAAAGGATGATAATGCTTAGACAGTAATTGGGGTTTGTGTATATACTGAAAGTCACTAATTGTGCACTCTAAAATGATTAATTTTACTATATGTTAATTGTACCCCAATAGTGCTATTACTGTTAAAAAAAAAAAAGGCTAAAAGAGAAAAACTGTTAGGTATTGTCAAGTAGGTTCTGATTCAACATCATACATACAGTGTCACCAGTTTGAATCCACCAGCCAGTCCTTGGAAACCTTATGGGGTAATTTGTGTCCTATAAAGTAGCTATGAGTCAAAATCGACTTGACTGCAGTGGGTGTGGGTTTGCAGTGCAGCTTGGACTTCTTCCTTTAGTACCATTGGTTCCTGATCATATTTTACTTCACAAGTGGTTAAATGTTGACGAATTATTTTTGGTACGGTAACTGTGTATTCTTTCCATCTTCTTTTGATGCTTCCGGCATCATTCAATATTTTTCCCAGAGAATCTTTCACTGTGGTAACTGAAAGCTTTAATTTTTCTTTCAGTACTTTCAGTTTGACAAGTGCCAAGAGTGTTCTTCCTGTTTGGTTTTCTAACTCCAAGTCTTTGCACATTTTATTAAAACCATTTACTTAGTTCCTTGGACCATCTTTGGAGTCTTATATTCAGTTCTTTTACTCCATCATGTCTTCCATTTTCTTTAGCTACTTGACACTCAAATGCAAGTTTCAGGGTCGCTTCTGACATCCGATTTGTTTTTTTCCTTCTTTCTTCTTTCTAATGATGCTTTGCTTTCCACAACTTCTCTGGTCTTCAGTCATTAATATTCAACTCATCAAATCTATTCTTAAGATGATCTCTAACTTCAGATAAGGCATACTCACAGTTGTGCTTAGGCTCTCATGAAATGGTTCTAATTTTCTTCAACTTCAGCTTGAAATTGCATAGGAGCAATTGGTGATCTGTTCTGCAGTTGGCCTCTGTCCTTACTCTGATTGATGATGTTGAGTTTTCCCATCATCTCTTCCCACAAATGTGGTCAATTTGATTTCTGTGTATTGCATCCTGTGAGGTCCATGTGTATAGTTGCTGTTATGTTGTTTTAAAAAAATGTATTTGCAGTGAAGAAATCTTGACCTTGCAAAACTCTATTATGCAATTTCTGACATCATTTTTTATCACCAAGGTGATATTTTCCAAGTACTAATCCTTCATCTTCATTTCTAACTTTCACATTCCAGTCACCAGTCATCATCAATGTATCCTGATTGCATGTTCCATCAATTTCAGACTGTAGAAGTTACTAAAAATCTTTAGTTTTTTCATCTTTGACCTTAGTGGTTGATACATACATTTGAATAAAAGTCATATTAACTGGTCTGTCTTGTAGACGTAGGGATATTATCCTGTCACTAACAGTGTTGTACTTCAGGATAGATCTTGAAGCGTTCTTTTCGACAGTGAATGTAACACCATTCCTCTTCAATTTTTTTATTCCAGGCAGAGTAGAACATATGATCACCCTATTCAAAATGGACAATAGTTATCCATTTTGGTCAGCTAGTGCCTTGGAAAACAATGTTTATGCATTCTATTTCATTTTTTAGGATTTCCAGTTTTCATATTTCATGCATATCATGTTCTATTATTAGTGGTTGTTTACAGCAGTTTCTTCTCATTTTGAGTCATGTCACTTTAGCAAAGAAATGTTCCAGAAGCTTGACTCCATCCATGTTATTATGGTCACCTCTACTCTGAGGAAGCAACTCTTGCCCAGTTATATTTTGAGTGACTTCCATTCTGAGCTCCTCATCTTCCATCACTATATCAAACAACATTTCTCTGCTATTCATAAGGTTTTCACTACTTTCAGAAGTATACTGCCAAGAACTTCATCCGAGTTCGTCTTACTCTGGAAGCTCAGCTGAAACCTGTCCACCACAGGTGACCCTGCTGATGTTTGAATACCAGTGGCAAAACTTCTAGCTTCACAATCACTGTAAGCTATCACAATATGACAAACTGCCAGATGTATAGCAATTTTCAGTATTAGGCACTCATAAAAGGGTTACCTCTTTACAAACCATGGCATCTCATTAGATGATGGTAGGGATTAAATCTTATGTTTTCACATTTCAATTTGGTTTCTAGAAAAATCACGTGAAAATTTATACTCTAACTTAGATTTTCAATTTAATAATTTTTCCAATATTTCCCTCACAGTTTACACCTGTTCTTTGCAGTGATTTATTTCTTTGAATGCCTTTTATCTAAAACTAAGTAACTGTGTCAAATTATTTTTTAGAAATACATAGTTATTAATATTAAGAAGTCTGAATTTTTTTTAAATAGAAAATAATATGTGATTGATATATTTGGGTGAGCACACAGGAACAAAAATTATTCTGAGGGTTTGACTATAGATGACAACTTTAGAAGTTTTCAAGTTCACAGTTAAAGTTGTAAGCTAGCACTCAATGTATTGAATTGTATTTTATGTCTCTATAATAGAATTCAGTTTAGCTCACAACCTACCATTTACACTGAAGACAGGAGAAAGCTTGAAACCAGTAAATGAAGGTTACTTTCAGTCAGTTCAAGACTTAAACTGAGACAAATTCATCATTTCTTCTTGCCCCTCATTTTCTCCTTTTGTGGGTGTATTTGAGACAGGAAAAGAACTATTAATTATATTGGCAACAGGGGAGTGGTTTCTGACTTGAAGTACCTATAGATTCTCCACCCCAATCCGAAATATTTGAATCATCTCTGTGGAATCTGCTGGAATCGGCTGAGCCATATGACTAGTGATCACTTCTCAGTGGCCAGGGCCTGGAGGGAATATAGAGTCATCCCACTTGTTCACCCAGGCCTATAATTTTCTATAGATTCTGGCTTTAGATATCTACATGGGATTTGCTATCGTAGCTTTATTCCTTGTTACTGCATCCTTCTGACAAGTGCACTGTTTCATGTTCCTCAGTTCTTAACTACTTTCCTATGCTACTCACTGGATAAAGGTTGCAGGCAGCATGAGCCTCTCGCATTCTTTCAACCTCTCAAAGAAATGGTGGTAAGAGGATGCTACTGGAGGTGTATATGAGTATGCAACAGGGTGGAGCCATTTCTATTTGATTGTGTCTGATCCGAGATGCCGTGGAACCCTCTGGTTGGCTGGAAATATACTATTCATCATCTCGCGTTCTCTCTTGTAGTCTGTTCTCATTTTTTTGTTTTGTTTTGGAAACTCTATGGTATGAATCGGAAACCTTGATGGTTTAGTGATTAAGAGCTAGCCAGGTTCTGGTTGTTGATATTTGTATATTTATGTAACTGTTTGAAGTTAAAAAATAACAACTACAAAGGAGGCAAACAAACAAAAAAAAATATATCTCAATTAAATGCTTTCGATGATAATTGCTTCCGTGAAGTGCTAACCTCAGTAAAGGTGAACTTGAAACTTAGAGCTGATCCTGCTACCTAAAGCAAAGACTGAAATTGATTCGAGAGCTGTGGAGCAATTAAGAAAATGAAAATCAGTGGGAACTAAAACACAACAGTTAATATTTCAAGACCTGTATCCCGATAAAGACAGAAACAGTGAAGCTGAGAGATTTACTTATTTGGGGAAGAACATTAGTAGTTTGTTCTGACCCAAGCTCACTAGAATATTTGGAAACCTGGTACTGTACTGCATTCTGTTCTAAGCTTTCCTTACTCTGCAATGACATTGAGCCTTAGAGTCTGTGCTCTAGAAATGGAATTTTTGAATCTGAATTTGCCCTCCTGCTAACTTTGTGACTCTGCAAAATAATAATCCTTCTTAAGTCTTTGTTTCTTCACCCACGTATTGTGTATACTACTTGTACTTACAGAATTATTTTATGAAATAAAGTATTTCACATGAATATACATGGATTAGTACCTAGATGATTGCTAACATATGTTTGTTGTTACTTACAGTATCATTGGTATATTTGAAATCAAAAGTGCACTATGCAAATAACACGTGGAAATCTGTCATACATGGAAATCTGTCATACATGCACGAAATATTGCTTAATAAATGTTCTATTAGTTTTTAGATAATGTTTGTAGCGTTATACTAGAAATTGGTGAAGAAAGTTTCCCATATTTGATCAAAAATGATCACTACATGCTGAGTCCCAGACAGAGCTACAAAGCAAAATAATTTCTGCCTTTCATGAGTTTTATATTCAAAAGCAACACAATGTCAATATCTATCAACATTTGTGTTTTGACTGAAATCAGTACACTAGTTAGCCATACATAAAAAAAATTTTCTTTTCCATTTAAATGAATATTTTCCTCTAAAATTCTTAAATTAGTTGAGAAAGCAATCAAAAAATATGAAACTATTTTAATAAGAGAAAGGAGTTTTATTAAAAGTTATAGTTATGAACAACTCTTTCCATCTCTCCAGACTCTTGTAGCACTCAGGGTCTTTTCTTCTATGCATAAGTCTTTCTTTAAATCCTTGTGATACTGGTCTTACATAATATCTGTCCTTTTGTAGCTGACTGATTTGACTCAGCATAATGTTTTCTAGTTGATGTCAGGTTATGAGATGTTTCCTAAAAGCATTATTGTACTTTGTCATTGCATAGAGTTCTACTGTGTGTCTATACCATATTTTGTTTATCCATTCATCTGCTGATGGACAGCTAGGTTGATTCCATCATTTTGCTATTGTGGATAGTGCTGCAATAAGCATTCATGTACATGTATCTGTTCCAGTGACAGCCCTTATTTCTGTAGAATATATTCAAAAGCAGTGGGATTTCTGGATCATATGGTGTTTCTATTTACAGCTTTTTAAGAAGGCATCAAGTTGCTTTTCAAAGAGGGTGCACCATTTTGAATCACCACCAGCAATGTAGGAGAGTTTCAATCTCTCTACAGCCTCGCCAGCATTTGTTGTTTTGTGTTTTTTGGATTATTGCCAACCTCATTGAAGTGAGATGATATCACATTGCAGTTTTGATTTGAATTTTCTAATAGTGACTGTGAGCATTTCCTTCTGTGTATTTTGGCCAGATGTCTTCTTTGGTGAAGAACCTGTCCATCTCCTTTGCCCCTTGTTTAATTGGGTTATTTGTCTTTTTCTTGCAGTACCCTGTAGATTATGGAAATCAGATGTCAATCCATTATGTAGTTGCCAAATATTTTTCCCCATTCTGTACTGAAGACTTGTCACTCTCTTGATAAAGTTTTTGGATGAGCACAGGTATTTGATTTTTTAAATGTTTTTATTATGACTGAGTGAAAATGTACTATCCTGTATAAATTTGCCTGCCTGCCTATGTGCAACTCCCACTGCTCTCCCTGCCCAGTGACAGCACACTCCTCCTCTCCATTCCATACGTGTCATATGCTCCTAAAAATCTCCTATCCTCTACCCCTCCACCCTCTCCCCTGCCTCCAGTAAGAGATCAGCAGGATGACATCCTATAGATGCATGAAACCACAAAGTGCACACACAATATGGTCACTCTGTGTCACTAAGTCCAATCCATTCCTGTCCAAAGAGTTGACCTCTGTTTTAGTCAGCTAGGGCTGCTCTAACAGAAATACCACAGAGTGGATGGCTTTAACAAAGAAAGATTTATTCTTACACAGTCCGGTAGGTTGCAAGTCCATATTCAGGGTGTCCGTTCCAGGGAAAGACTTTCCCCTTGACGGCTCTGGAGGAAAGTCCGGTATTGCATCAGTCTTTGTCCAGGGAGCGTCCTCACACAAGAACCTCTGGTCTGAAGGACGTGCTCTGCTCCCGGTGCTGCTTGCTTGATGGTAGCGAGGTTCTCAAATTGTCCTTGGTTCTTTTTCCTTTTATTCCTTGCAAGCTAAAAGCATTAAGGGTGGGGCAAGCCATACTCCAGGGAAACTTCCCCCATAGCAGGAATTCACAGCCCCACCCTAATCCTTTAACATGCAGGTTAGCAAAACCGCACAATGGAGGACATTTCCAAGATACTGGGAACCATATCCCAGCCACATGGCTGCACACATTTTTGGGGGGACACAATTCAAACCATGACATCCCACCCTTTGACAGCCCAAAAATCACATCGCAAAAACATTTAACACATTCATCTCACCATAGCAAAATTATGTCCATCCATATAACAGAAGTCTTAAATCAGTTCCAATTCCAAAATACAAAAACTCTTCTACATCTGTGAAACTTAGAAGGCATTAACAGGCAACAGGCAAGTCAACAGAACACATTACATTAGCCCTCAAAGCTTTGGAAATACTCTTACATTTTCTGAGACATTCTACACAACAGCAATGCTCTCCAGACTCTAGGTATTGGCCACACTCTCAGGTTTCTGAGTGGAGACCCCCAACCCCGTGCTACAACTCTGCCTTCAAGGCCCACATGGACAGAAACTCTGTCCCATCGGCTTTAGGAGCACCCTAAGCCCAACTGAGTGGCAATTCCACCCTTACGAACACAGCACGCCATGGTTCCACCCTTTCAAACCCCTGAGGTCATGTCCATACCTCTTGAGACTGAGGCAGCTCAGCTTCTCACGCTATCTGCCTCTTCAGCTTCAGCTTCCTATGGCCGCATGGCCCGGGCCTCAGGCCCACATCTGCCCTGCCGGGCAAGTGTTCCAAAGCTCTGTAGCTCCACTGGTTTAAGTGCCCGGAGGCACCCCACTCTTGCTGGAAAGCGTCCTGCCCAAAGGCACTCAACTCTCTCACTCGGTGGGTCAGCAAGGCCAGCTCACCCGATTCAAGTGCCCAGAGGCACCCCGTTCCGCGAGGAAAACTCTGCGCAGGCACTGACCTCTCTCGCTCCACGGGTCGGCTCCAGCGCTGCCTCTGGTTCTGCTGCTGCCGCTGCCGCTGCTGCCGGTCCTCTGTTGTTTCTCACCATCTGCGCCTTCTTCGTTCCTTCTGAATCTTCTATCCATTCGCAGTTTCAAAGTGGCTTCCACATTTTAGATATTTGCTAGAGCAGCACCCCACTTCCACGGTACCAATTCTGTTTTAGTCAGCTAGGGCTGCTCTAACAGAAATACCACAGAGTGGATGGCTTTAACAAAGAAAGATTTATTCTTACACAGTCCGGTAGGTTGCAAGTCCATATTCAGGGTGTCCGTTCCAGGGAAAGACTTTCCCCTTGACGGCTCTGGAGGAAAGTCCGGTATTGCATCAGTCTTTGTCCAGGGAGCGTCCTCACACAAGAACCTCTGGTCTGAAGGACGTGCTCTGCTCCCGGTGCTGCTTGCTTGATGGTAGCGAGGTTCTCAAATTGTCCTTGGTTCTTTTTCCTTTTATTCCTTGCAAGCTAAAAGCATTAAGGGTGGGGCAAGCCATACTCCAGGGAAACTTCCCCCATAGCAGGAATTCACAGCCCCACCCTAATCCTTTAACATGCAGGTTAGCAAAACCGCACAATGGAGGACATTTCCAAGATACTGGGAACCATATCCCAGCCACATGGCTGCACACATTTTTGGGGGGACACAATTCAAACCATGACAACCTCCATTATGATTTATGGACAGGGGCAGCATCAGGGCCAGGAGCCATGCTCCAAGGGGAATCCAGAGGCCCCTGGACCATTAATTGCAGTCTTTTGGTGTGTATCTTATAGATTAGATAGTTGATAGGAATTCAGTTAGGTGAAGGAAGTGACAGCACACAGTGGAAGCCAGGTCAGCATAACTAGACTATACCGTAAGTTAATAGGTTTCCTGAACTCAACCCAATATTTTCAAAGGACAGAGTAGGAGGGACAGGGGTCTGGGGACCATGTTCTCGGGAGACATAGAGGTTAATTGGCATATCTAGTCTTTTGCCAAGAGAATCTTCTGCATCCCACGTTGGTAAGTGGTATCTGGGTCTTGAAGGCCAGCAGGCTGCCATCTGAGGAACAACACATGGTCCCAACCCACCTGGAACCAATGACAACTGAGAACATCCAATACATGAGGCAAAATGCGCCTGGGAGATAGAAGGACCCATATGATTGGGATGCTACCTCAGTATGAGACCGGAAGAACCAGATGGTGCCTGGCCTCCACCAAAAATAGCCCTGACAGGCAACATAATGTAGAGTCCCTGATGTAACATGAGAAAAAGAGGTGTGCAGATCAAGAAATCTATTAAAATACCTGAACTGATGGTCTTGCAGCCTGGAGGGTCCTCTGGGAACACGGTCCCTAGACTTGTTCCTGGCCAGACCTGAAACCAGCAGTGAGATCAACACTTCTGACAAAGAACAGACTAGACTTTGGGACAGACAGTGAGCATGTGGTGTGAGCACTTTACTGTTTTATATAGATGTATAGGAGGCTGTCCTATTGGTTTATTTCCAGAGGGGAGGGGAGAAGGTGGACAGAAGGGTGCAGGTGTTAGTTAAATGGATACTGGAAGTAAAAAGCAAAAGGAAATGTGTCCTGTCATAGGGTGAAGAAAGCGGGTAGAGTTGCAGGGGAGGCATGCAAAATTGAATTGGATTGTATATGTTTACTTAATCATAATAAAAAAATTAAAAAAAGAAAAGAGTAATAGTGATGAGTAAAATAAACTACAGGAGATGATGCAATTTTTTTAAAAGCGGCAGAGTGACATAATCAGGATAACTATTTCATGATTCATCACAATATTTTCAATGTTATGCAGTTTTTATTTCTGTTCCATTTATTTGTTCTCTACTGAAAGGAAAAAAAAATCGATACCATAGGTTCTATGAGGAAGGACATTTTTTAGATAAAAGCTTCCAAGAAGAGAGCTTTTCCATTTTTATACAGTTTGGAAAGATATCAGTGCAAAGTAGATCTTGAGGTAATAAACAGGAAAGTAAATAATATCTAATGTAATTTTTAAAATTTGTAGTTTTGTTTTTTTAATATAAAATACATTTTTTTGAGTTTTATTACTCTGTTTTATTCTGCTTTGCAAATGTTTTAAAAGCTTGGAGGGTGTATGTGTATGTGTATGTGTATGTGCGCTTGTTTTGCTTGGAGTATTATTACAAAAGACCTATTTTAACTTGAAATTTATTCACTAATATAATTTACTATTATATACTACATTTATGACTCTGGTTTTACATTATATTCACAAGGAAGTTAATGCTTCTTTTGTCATATCTAACATATCACCAATAACCAGTTTCTGTTGAATGGATACAAATTCACGGCAAATTCACATATATTACAATATAACTGTGTCCTAGTTATTAGTTTTTAGTGGCTGATATTTTGGAAGTAGATCACAAGCCTCTGGATGGACTTGAACTTCCAAGCTTTGGGTTAGCAGCTGAAAGTATTAATCATTTGCAATACCAAGCGTCTCCAAAACATTAATATAGCTTCTACAAATGTTAGACATCAATTTGATAATCTGGCAATCTGGTAATGGATGTTCTATCATCTTTTGGCCCATTCATATCCTATTTTTTAATGTACAGTCCTATCTTTCTGCCAAAGCCTATTGTAAATATTGTCAAATATATCCTGCAAAAGACTCAAATTTATTCATGAAACAGATTACCCATTATGAGACTTGCTTTTCTTTCTCCATTTTTTTCTCCTCCTCCCCCTCTGTCACCCCTCTGTGCTATGTCCTTCTCCTCTTTTCTGAACACTATTTGCAACCATTGGGATATTGGAGTCAAGAATAATATCTGGTATCAAGCCTCTCCTTTTGCAGCCACAATCTGATTCTCTCTTAGCTGAGTGGTGTTACGACTGGCCTTTACTTAAAGGAATGTGAGAAAAATTCTAAGTACAACTTTTAGGGAATGCCTTAAAATGCTGCTGTGTGGCTCTAATAGTTCTGTTTTGTTTTGTTTTCTCTTCTTCCTGTCAGGAGTCCTGTCAGCTGCTGAGCACTGTGAACATCATGAGATAGCTTTGGTCACTTAAGGCAGAGTGAAACAGAGAATGGGATTGAGTCATAGGATGATTTCATGCAGCTGAGCTGCTCTTGCACTAGAGAATGTACCAGGTAATATATTTGTGAGAAGCAAATATCTATCTTGTTTAAGCTACACTTAAAGTAGGTGATCCAGTATATTACACAATGTCCATTGACCAAGCGACCTGCTAATAGCTGTTCAGTCACTACTGTGAACCCATATGACCACTGCTAACTATATTGGTATGTGAACAAACATTCAGGTGCCTGTGGGGACCTCTATTCATCCTGTTAAGTACTCTGTTGATAATGATTTTGTATATGAATGTCCCCACTAATTCTAACATTTTGGTGGGGACACTGACACAATTGGGGCCTTCATATTCCTGAAGCACTTCAGTAATAAAAGGAAGAAAAATGACACTTCTTTTTGAATGTTTGTACTATTTTTTGTAGGTTGTAACTGATACAGTGTCTTGCTTGCCAAAAATTCAAGTGAGATAGAGAAGAGTACATGAAATGAGGGATATTATTGCTGATGTCAGAAGGGACTTGGCTGAAAGTACCTATGTTTTTTTCACTATGCAAAGGCATTTGACTGTTAGGATAATAACAAATTATGTATAATATTGTGAAAAATGGTAACCTTAGGGCGACTTAATTGTGCTCATGTGGAAACTGTACATAGAACAAGAGACAGTGGTTTGAGCACAATAAGGGTTGTTGAGTGGTTTAAAATCAGGAAGGGCGTGCATCAAGATTGTATCCTTTCACCATATAATTCATATGGTAAGCAAATAATCCAAGAAGCCAGATTATATGAAGAACAGGGTATTGAGATTGAAGAAAGTCTCGTCAACAGTTATGCAGATGTCTCAACTTTGCTTGCTGAGAGTATGAAACATTTACTGATGAAGATCAAAGAGTACAGCCTTTAGTATGGAGTATACCTCAACATACATAAAAATCTTAACAACTGGGCCAGTAAGCAACATTATGATAAACAGAGAAGATTGAGTTGTCAAGGATTTCAAGTTATTTGGAACCACAATCAATGTCCAGGGTAGCAAAAATCAAAGGACACACTGCACTGAATAAATCTGATGCAAAAGAACTCTTTCAAGTGTTAAAAAAGCAAAACTGTTGCTTTGCCTGTAAAGTGTACATCGCCCAAATCATATTCTTAATTGCTTCATATGCATGTGAAAGCTGAACTATAAATAAGGAAGGCTGAAGAAAAAATTGATGCCTCTGCATTATGGTGTTGGCAAACTATACTGCATCTACTGTGGACTTCCAGAAGACTGTAAATGATCTGTGTTGAAAGTACAGATAGAATATTCCTTAGATGTGAGGATAATGACACCTCACCTTATGTACTTTGGGCATGTTATCAGGAAGGACCAGTCACTGCAGAAGGATATCATTCTTGGTAAAGTAGTGTCCATGAAAAAGAGGAAGACCCTCAGTCAGGTGGATTGACACAGCAGCTGCAACAATGGGCTCAAACAGAGCAATGATTGTAAGGGTAGCATAGTACCAGGTTGTGTTTCTTTCTATTTCATGTTGGGTCACTGTGAGTCAGAACTGACTCAACAGCATCTGACAATGACAACGACATTGTGGGATGTTATGAAAAAATGCTTTCCTTCATACATTATTGTTGTCATTTGGTGCCATCAAGTCAGTTCTGACTCCTAGTGATCCTACAGAACAGAGTGGAGCTGCCCGACAGGGTTTCTAAGGAGTGGCTAGTGGATTTGAACTGCCGGGCTTTTTGGATGGCATCTAAGTTCTTAACCACTATACCAACAAGCTCTTAGAAGTTTATAACTGAATTGCCATTTGCACTATTATTCTCAGCCCTTTCTATTTTTTGGATTCAGACATGCATCTTTGGGAGCTAGTAGAACCTAAGTAAGCCAGAAATAAACCTGAAGATATGCTGTATTTCATTCTGGTTACTAACATCTTATAGTTGACTCTATCTTCCAATGGAATGAGATCCTTTCTGGAGGATATACCAGTCTCTTATGAAATTTCTGGTGGCTCCATCACAATTAGCCAGATACAGAGAGAAATATTTCAATATTAGTCCCAAGTATGACTTTAATGTCAAGTGAGAATCTTACTCAATGAGTAATTTTACTTCTCAGAATATTTATTTTTTTTAAAGAATGGATCTCAATAGTAGAAGACACTTTAATGGTTCTTACTCCACCTATCATATAATTCATATGAGGCTTTTGGCAGATAATAAATGTATCATCCAAATTATGTACACAGTAACAAGGGAAATGAGTACTAGGTGGATTTGTGAACTGAATGAACCCATTGTGAGACAAGCTGGGTCCAGGAATACATTTATCACCTGACTTTCATAAGGCCATAACTCCAAAAAGTGATATGACAGGCAAGTCAGTGTTATTGATATCAGTGTCAGCATGTTGTTGCTGCTAAGTGCTGTTTAGTCAGTTTCAACCTACGACAACCCTAGCCACTGACTGAAAGGAACACTAATCCTGCACCATCCTAACAATTGTTGCCATGCTTGATCCCATTGAGGCAGCCACTGTGTCAATCCATCCTATCGAGAGTCTTCTTTTTTTTCATTGACGTAGTCTCTCCATCCTTGCTTCAAAAGAACACTCCGGTTGTACTTCTTGTAAGACAGAAAGGTTCATTTTTTTTTGGCAATTCACGGTATATTCTATATTCCCCACCAATACCGCAATTCAAAGGCATCTCTTCTTTAGTCTTCTTTATTCATTGTCCAGCTTTCTAACGTATAGGGGGTAATTGAAAACACCATAGCTTGGGTCAGGTGTACCTTAGTCCTCAAGGTTTTACTTTTTAACACTTTAAAGAGATCCCTAGCAGCTGATCTGCACAACACAGATTTCTTGACTGCTGCTTCCATGGTAGCTGACTATGGATCCAAGTAAAATGAAACTTTTGACAATCTCAATCTTTTATTTGTTTATCATGATGTTGCTTATTAGTCCAGTTGTGAGGACTTTTGTTTTCTTTGCATGAAGGAATAATCCATGTTTAAGGCTGTGGTCTTTGATCTTCATCAGTTAGTGCTTCAAGTCCTCTTCAGTTTCAACAAGCAAGATTATGTCCTCTGCATGAAGCAGATAACGAGTCTTCCTCCAATCTTGATGCTGTATTCTTCTTAATACAAGCTTCTCAGATTGTTTGCTTAGTATACAGACTGAATAACTACGTTTAAAAGATACAATCCCATCCACACCTTTCCCGACTTTAAATTATGCAGTAACCTCTTGTTCTCTTTGAATGACTCCTTGATCCACGTACAAATTCTTCATGAGCAAAATTAGGTCTCCCGGAATTCCATTAACCATAATATTATCCTTAAGTTATTATGATGTACAAAGTTGAATGACAGCATAATCAATAAAACAGAAGCAAGTATCTTTGTGTCATTCTCTACTTTCAGCAAGAATCCATCTGATGTCAGCAATGAGATCCTTCGTCCCACATCGTCTTCTAAACCTAACTTGAATTTATAGCAGTTCCATGTTAATATACTGTTGCAGTCACTTTTAAATCTTCAGTAAAATTTTGCTTACATGTGCTATGAAACATAAACAAGTTAACATTTCCATTGCTGCGTCTGTTTGTTGAAACATCTCACTTGGTATTCCATCAATTCCTAGTCTTATTTTTTTCCCATTGCCTTCAGTGTAGCTTGGACTTCTTCCTTCAGTACCCCTGGTTTCTGACTAAATGCTAGTTCCTGAAATGGGTGAATATTGATCAGTTCTTTTTAGCATAATGACTCTGAACCTTCCTTCCATCTTCTTTTGATGCTTCCTGCATTATTCACCATTTTTCCTGCTGAATCCTTCAGTTTTGCAACTCAAGGCTTGAATTTTTTCTTCAGTTCTTCATGCTGAACTTGTTCTTTCCTCTAATTTTCTATCTCCGGGTCTTCATACATGACACATAATGTGTTACTTTGTCTTCTCAATCCAGCTTTTGAAATCTTGTTTAGCTCTTTCACTTCATCACTTTTTTCCCTTTTGTCTTAGCTACTTGGCATGCACATTTCAGAGGCTCTTCTGACATCCGTTTATGTTTTTTCTTTCACTTCTGTCTTTTTAATGGCTTCTTGCTTTCTTCATATATGGTGTCCTTGATATCATTTGATAACTCATCTGGTTTTTGGCTATTAGTGTTCTGTGCATCAAATCTATTCCTGAGGTAGTTTCTAAATTCACATAGGATATACTCAAGGTTATACTTTGGCCCTTGTGGGGTCGTCCTATTTTTCTGCACTTTCAACTTGAACTTGCATGTGGGTAATTGTTATTAGAGTCACCATAAGCATTTTATCCTACAATCCTAGGCCTTACTTTTGTGAGGTCATATGTCATTTGTTTGGAAAAATGTCAGGGGAATATTCATTGTATATATTTGTGATAGTGTTGCTTTAGGTGAGCAGGCTTTCTATTCGTTTAATGGACTTTGGATTTGTATACTGGATTTGTCTGGGAACAAAGCTGAAGGACCATGATTTTTTTTATTTGAGCTGATGTCAAATTTCTTACAAACATTAAGAATTTTTTCAGGCTATATCTATATCTGGATACCTTAGTGAAGTTAAGTGCTATAGCTAACCAAACTGTTGGCAGTTCCAATCCACCAGGCACTCCTAAGAAATTCTACGGATAGTTCAACTCCGTCCTATACATGTCTATATTTATGTTTAGATGTCTATATCTATAGTTATCTACATACTCCTTCAGGCACTTCATTAGATTCCTAGTGCTGTTATATCAAATAACCAAAAATTTGGTGACTTAAGACAATATAAATTTATTCTCTCAGCATTCTGGAAACCAGTAGTCCAAAATTAAGGTGTTGACAGGACTTATTCCTTCTAAAGACTTTGAGTTTTATCATCTTTTGAGTCACAGCCACAGATGTCACATAGCATCACTCTGCCATATTCTATCAACCAAATCAATCTTCCCAGATTCAGAGTTAGAAAACATAGACCACATTTTTTGATGAAAGAATGGCAAAGTAAATTGCTTGTTATTGGTTGGTGCTGTGGTGTCAGTTCTGACTCCTAACAACCTTATGAGCACCAGAAGGAAACTCTGGTTCTACACCAGCCTCACAATCCTTGTTATGCTTGATCCCTCTGTTGCAGCCACTGTGGCGATTCAACTAGTTGAAGGTTTTCCTTCTTTTTGTTCGCCCTTTACTTTATCAAGTACAGACTATCAGAACGATGTTTACCTGTGTTTCGCTAACTTTGCAATGACATTGTCCTGTGTGATTCATAACAAATTATGGATAACATTGGGAATAACGGGAATTCCAGAACATTTAATTGTGCTCATGAGGAACCTGTACATGGATCAGGAGATAGTCTGTACTTTCAGCCAGGATCCATCCGATATTAGCAGTGATGTCCTCAGTCCCATGTCATCTGAATCTAGCTTGAATTTCTGGCAGTTCCATGTTGATATACTGCTGCAACATAGTTTTGCTGCATGATCTTGAGGAAAATTGTACTTGTGTATTATAATGATATTATCTGATGTTTTCTGTGTTCAGTTGGGCCATCTTTCCTGGCAATCACCATAAATGTGGATCTCTCACAGGCAGTTGGCCAGGTTACTGTCTTCAGAATTTCTCGTGCACTTCTAGAGGCGCCATCTGTTCAAACACCTCAGATAATATTCCATCATTTCTTGAAATCTTGTTCTCTTCCAATACCTTCTGTGCAACTTGAATGCCTTCCTTCCGTACCCTCAATACTTGATCATATATTTCCTTCTGAAATGGTTGAACACAGACCAATTCTTTTTGATATAGTGGCTGTGTTTATTCCTTCCATCTTCTTTATACTTCCTGCATCATTTTCACATAGAATCCTACAATGTTGCAACTTGAGACTTGAATTTTTTTCTTCAGGTCTTTCAACTTGAGAAATGCTGAGTACGTTCTTTTCTTTTGAGTTTCTATCTCCAGGACTTTGCAATTATCATACTACTTTACTTTGTGTTGTTGAGCAGTCCTTCGAAATTTTCTGTTCAGCTCTTTTACCATTTATTTTCTTGCTTCAGCTATTGTACATTCAAGGGTAAGTTTTAGAGTTTCTTCTAACATCCGTTTGGTCTTTCTTCCCTGTCTTTTTAATTATTTTTTATTTTTTCATGTATATGTCCTTGATGTGATTCTACAACTCATCTAGGCTTTGGTCATTAGTGTTCAAGGTTTCAAATTGTTGATTTCAAACATTGGTTCGAGGTTTCTATATTCATGAGATTTTTCTCTAAATTTAGATGAGATTAATACTTTGGCTTTCATGGACTTTTTTTGGTTTGTTATATCAATATATATTTGTTTGTATATCTATATGTATCAATATGTATATATAAATATATACTAATATGTGGACATATAGTTAAATTTGTTAGATAATCCCTATTGTTTTCAAAGTGAATGAGATATTTTACATATATTTATCAAAAGTTCTAAATGTATCCTACAAGTTCCTAAATATATGACTTATGAACCATTTACCAAAAAAAAAAATTTACAGGAGCTTTGATCTGAATAGGCAAGACCTGAAACGAAACCAAATATCAACAGTAGAATGGAGAGTAGATTTTGGTGTATTTATACACTGATGACAATAGCTTCTAGCTTAATTTATCAACATGGATGAATATCAGAGACATAATATTGAGTAAAATATTAATGAGGTCAAATACCACGAAGTTCTGAGAGGTTTGAATTTAGATGATTCATCCATTTGAATGCCGATATTAATAGATATGTATACAGGAGCCAAACAGAAGAACAGTCATACCTCAAAAAACTCAAAAGATTTATTATAGAGGTCAGAAGATAAAAGACAGGATGTTAGACTGTATGGCTGTAAAGTAAAATAAAAAAGAGATCAATTTAAATGAAAGAATGTATTGTTCCTAAAGTAATCTAAAAATGGTGATGTTGAATCAGCAGAATGAAATATTTAGTACCTGGCCCTGAAGTACATATTGTAGGGATAAAAAACTTTTAAATCAATATAAGTTGCAAGGAAATTCGTAATGGTCTGATTTTTTAAAATAAGTAAATCTAAGCGATTTTTACTTTTCATACTATTCTTAGGCCATTTTGCCTCATTAGTTTTCCTTTTCTTCTATATATTCCTACTTAATGTTGCTGTATTAAAAATTCTTAATACTTTACAAACAATGTGGTCATATAACAAAGTTCCAGTTATTACTTCTTTCATGTTAATTGTTTAATATTCAGTTGAAAAACATAACAATAATTAACTTTCAGATGTAACGCAGTATAGATAGAAATGGCTTATTTCACCAAAGCTAAAAATTTTGTTGCTAAACAGTTTGCATTATTGTTTGAAGACCTAAATGATAAGTTCATCTGTACCCAGCCCTGTGATGTCTCTATCTAGACTAACCAAAATAATTTTATTATTTTAAATGTTTTTTTCTCTGTTTCTTTTTAATTCTGTGTTCTACTACACATGAAGAAAAAAATTGGAACAGGAAAGTACAGTTGAGATTGCAAAGGAAAGAAGGGTGCAAAATTCATTCATATATTCAGAAAACATTTATCAAATGTTTAGTATGTGCCAGGGAAGAAAAGACATGGCAATCTATTGTTGGAAATATTTACAGTCTAGGAAACTCTAGGCAACAGTTCTACTGTGTCCTACCTATCCTATGGTAAATATTATGCATTAAAAAGATGAATAATACATGGTCACCCTCCAAGAATTTTACACACATAGTAGATTAAAAAATAGCACTAAAGTATGTCAAATGCAATAACAGCAATTGTTTGCAGTACTAATTAGAGTACATTAAGGAATTAAAATAAAAATAAAACCCACTGCCTTAGAGTTGATGCCTACTCATAGTGACCCCATAGGACAGAGTAGAACTGTCCTATAGAGTTTCCAAGGAGCACCTGGTGGATTTGAACTTATGACCTCTTGGTTCGCAGCTGTAGTATTTTAACCATCAAGCTACAGGTGTTTCCCAATAAAGAACTACTTAGTGTTTATTACAGGATCTCTATGAATCAGAACTGACTTGAAGGCAATGGGTTTGGTTTCAGTTTTATGAGTTATGTAGTATGTTTATTTCCCAAATAACCCCTTTACTTTCATTAATCTTTTTAGAATCACTGAGGATTTGGGGACTTGACATGTGATTAACATGTGTGTAAGATACTTGCTTCTTTCTCAGATGCAGATGTTGTTTTACGTAGAAGGTATAGAGTACAGTTACACATCACCTATTCAACATCGACAATATGTCCCATGAAATACGACATTATGTGGTTTGCACTTTGTGTGAACACGCTTAAATTACAAGACATTCACTGATTTTCCACCTTAGTTTTATTTAATAACCTTCTGTTTTACTTCCAAATCACTGTACTTCTCCTTTGCCTCTTGCTGATATCATTAGCACTGGTTTTGCTGTATTTTGGGAGCCATCATGCACTTCATAGTAATATTTTTGATAGAAAATTAAGCATATTTTTGAGTACACTATGCCAAGCCAAGCCAAGTGCCATCGAGTCAGATCCGACTCATGGCGACCCTAGGGGCTATAACACTCCAGGAAAGTGTAATACACAAGAGCGGATGATCCTGTCTGTGACAAAGTACATAGTGTTACATGTTACCCTTTCTATTTGTAAGTAGAGAAAATTCACGTTAAAATAACGTGTTAAAATAAAAAGAAAGTGCAATACATATATAAGGCAGTAACCGAAGCACTCATTAAGACTATAAAGGCATACGTATTATACATTGCCACATTATACAGGCGTTATGCACCTGGCAGCACAATCACTTTGTGTACCAGAGACATGACACACATGTACGTGGGAAGCTGTTGTTTTGTGGGCTATGTTTTGTTCTCCAGTCAAGATTTCTGAACTCTATTATAACCTTATGAGACCACGGACATATATATGGTCAGACATTGACTGTCCTAGTAGCCATTATGCAGCACAAGACTCTACTAGTGACAGCTGCCGGTTAAAAAGTTTCTGTTTGTAACAGCTGTGTTAGGGAAGAGAAGAGTTCGCCAAATCCCTTCATGGGAGGACTTGCTGCTGAGCTGTGGAGGTCACAGTAAGCAGACAGACAGCCTCCAGCTGTCAACTCCTGCAGAGCACTGAGCAGCCTGAGGTCAAGCTTTTCCTGCGACAACTCACAGATGTTAACAGAAGAAGGCTGGAGCACAAACGCGAAGCCATTTGAGCCCAACCTGTGACATTCGGCTGGACAGGACTGCTGTGAGCTCGCTTTCAAGCTGGCCAGGGTTTTTAACACCTGTATCACAGTATAACTTCCTTCCAACAGCTGATAATGTTTCTTCCATCTTGCTTTCACACATATTGATCTATAATGCATATCTTAGGAGCCAAACTTCCTCTCTGATCTCCTGCCAGAGAAACCAAACTGCAACACTCCTATGCAGCTCCAGTGGGGAGGAGTGTAGCTTGGTGAAAAGAGAATTAGCCTGGAGGCAGAGTCCCTTCTCCACATGCCTAATGCATAATTTTTTAAAAGTAACAAAAATTCTGTGAAGACTCTGTGACTTCACAAGTGATAATGACATGAGGTGAATGTAAACTGTAAAATGTGGTACAATGTTTGCCTGATAGCAATATTATAATTTGAGTGAGAGAAGTGTTCCCACTTCCAATGTCTCCAGTCATATTTTGCATTATTTCCCATAGTGTTCATACTCTTCGATTTATTGGGAATGAATCTATCATATCACAAGTATCTTTGTAACAGAGAGACTAAAAATCACACCTTTGAAAAACTTCAGAATTTCTGTAGGTTTATTGAATAAAACAGAAAACAAGCTGAAATCAGCATCATCCCTGTTAAGGAGTTTACACTGTCTGACCTAATTCATGTGGTGCTAGAGAAGATGATGAGCAATTAGCTAGAACCACAAATTCAGGCTTTCTCTAAAGTGTACTTGCTATCACAAGGCAGTATCTGAAGGGGAGATCCAAGGATATCGAAGGCCATTGCTTTCCCTCAAATACCTAGCCATACTATCCTATTTAAAAATGATGGCAGAGGTGAGTTTTGGAAGTTAGCTCAGGCTGGCATTGGAAGACAAATGGATTTTTAGTTTTCCTAATATAGGGTCACTATGAGTTACAATCAACTCAACAATAACGGTTTGGTTTGAATTTCTTAATACATTATGCCTAGTGACATAATGATTTAGTGCTGTTAGCAGTTTGAAGCCACCAGGCTCGCCTCAGAAACTATACAGGAGAGTTCTGCTCTGTCCTATAGGGTTGTTATGAGTCAGAATCTACTCAGCTACAACAGGTTTGATTTTGATTTTAACACAGTGATTGGGACCCTGGTCATGCAGTGGTTCAGAGAGTGGCTGCTAACCAAAATGTCAGCAGTTTGAATCTACCAGGTGCCCTTTGGATGTCCTGTGGGGCAGCTCTGCTGTCTCCTGTATTACTATGGGTCAGATTCAACTCGATGATAACAGGTTTGGTTTTTTAATGTAATGGTTAGGTGTTTTGTTGTTAACCAAAAGGCCACGGTTCAAATCCACCAGATGCTCCTTGGAAAATATATGGGGCAGTTTTACTCTATCCTATAAGGTCGCTGTGAGTCAGAATCAACTCATCTGCAATGAATTTGGTTTGCGATTTGTTAACATAAAAAAATATTTACTATAGTAGTTGTCATAGTGGGGTAAGTGCTATATCTGCTAACCAAAAGGTCCACAGTTCAAATCCAACAGGTGCTCCTTGGAGACTTGATGGGGCAGTTCTACTCTGACCTATAGAGTTTCTATGAGTTCGACCCAACTCTATGGCAGTGAGCTTTTGGTGGATATGTTTTATAATTCTCTCATCCATCCTAATAATGCTTGCAGAAGTCAGGCATGTCAACTTGATTTAACTAAATTGATTCTTTTCAGAGGCTGCAGGGAGAATGGAACTCTAATTAAAAAATTTTTTTATTGTGCTGTAGATGAAGATTTACATAGCAAAGTAAATTTTCATTAAACCATTAATATACACATTATTTTGTGACATTGGTTGCCAACCCTGTGACATGTTAAGTTTTTTCATCTTAGTAAACAATGGTGTTAGCATTTGGATCAGGATTGCATTGTATTTGTAGATTGCTTAGAGTGTAATTGACATTTTTATGATATTGAGTCTAGCTGGCTATCCATAAACATGGTATGTTTTTCCAATTGTGTGGATGTCTTTTGGTTTCTTTCAGTAGTGTTTTGTAGATTTTTTTTGTACAGGTCTTTTACATCCCTGGTTAGATTTATTCCTAAGTGATTTTTGTTTTGTTTTGTTTTTTTTTAAACAGGTTGTTACAAATGATATTACTTCTTCAGTACTATTATTATTATTTATTGGTGTGGTTTTCTTTATTAGTGTGTAGCAATCCAGCTTTTTTTTATGATTATCTTTTACCTAGTATTCTGATCAATCTTTTTGTTAGTTCCAGCAGTCTTTGTCCTTTATATATAATATCATATTGTCCATCAGTAAGAGCATTTTATGTCTTCCTTCCCAATCCTTCCTTCCTCCTTTCCTCCCTCCTTCCCCCCTCACTTTCTCTTTCCTCCTCCTTCCCATCCTTCCTCCCTCCTTCTCTCTCTTCCTTTCTCCCTTCCTTCATCCCTTCATCTTTTTCTCCCTTCCTCTCTTTCCCCTTCTTCCCTTCCCCCTTTCTTCCCTTCCTTCCTTCCTTTCTTCTTTCCACCTGGCTTTGTTATCTGGGTTATACTAGCTTCATAGAATGAATCTGGGAATATCTCTTCCTTTTCTATATTCTGAAATATTGTGAGGTGTGAGACTTCATTAGCTAGGCTGGTGTCTCTGATGCTGTTCTACGTCCTAGATTAAGGTTGTTTTCTGATCTACCTTTAATAATTCTTGTAAGCTTTGTTTAGTGTTTACATAGGCTCTTATCTTCTATTTATCTATAAATGTCTTGACTTTGCATGAAAATAGAGCAAAAGTCTGGCTGGATATGTTATCTAGGTTGGTAGTGTTTTCTTTCAAGTGCTATACGTGTCATCCCATTGTCTCTTGCAAGCATTAAGAGTTTAGTCTCATTGATTCCCCTTGGTATATATTTTCATTTTTCTCATGCCACTTTCAGGATTTTTTCTGCATCATTAGTGTTGGCGGACCCAACTCAATGGCCCTTGGCTGGTTGGCTAGTGTTGGCAACTATGATTATATTTCTTCCCAACTTAATTTGGGTTCTATCCTATATGAGTTTCATTGAGCTTCTTGGATGCTCAGCTTTCCTTTTTTCATGATACTAGTAAGTTTCCTGTCAACAAATATTTAGTGATTCTGTGGTTTGTATTTTCTTTTTTGGTTAGAGAAATCCAGTCACACACATATTTTTGCTCTTAATTGTATCCCACATCATTTTCAGGATTTTGAATTCCCTGTCAGGTAGTTTCAGTGATTTTTCTTCTTCCAGGAGGTCATCTGATGTTTTGATTTGGTCACTTTTTAACACCATCCTGTCCTGTTATTTAATGTTTTGATGTATTCTACTGTTTCTAGGACATTCGGCAATTATTTTCTTCACTTATTGGTTGTAAATGTATTTGCTTTGTCCTTTTTTGTTTATTTGTTTGTTTTTTATATTTGGTTATGTCTGGAAAGGCTGGCTGTGCCTGTTTTGACTCTTTTTCAGCTTTGGTCGTGATGCTTTCACCACCCTGTCCAAGTGAGCAGAGCTTTTTGGGGAAAAAAGGAGAAAAGTAAGTAAAATGATAATGCAGTGGTATTGAGTTGGTGGGTGCAGGGCAGCCTCAGAGATGCTATGTGCTTGCAGCTGTCTAACCAAGCAATAGAGCTCAGCTTGTTGAGAAAGCATGAGCACTGCAGAGGACCAGGCAGGCGAGGGAATGGTTAGGAAAGAAGAGCAAGGAAAAAAAGAAACTAAATAAGTAAGCAAATAAAAATAACAACAGCAAAAAATTAACATGATGCAAAGTGCACCAGGTGGGAAGGATCAAGGTGGCATTGAGCTGGTGTCTCTCACTACATGACACAACACAGACCCTCGGGAAAGGGCAGAGGCAACACAAGCCCTAGGTGGGAGTCAGAGAAGAGATATGGAGAAAAATAAGGAACAAAAAAGCATGGCCCTGAGGAATCTGACCCCTGGGGACAGTGAAGACCCAATGATAGCTCTCTAACTGAGTGGTGCAGCATGGCACATTGTGCAGGTGGAGTACAACACAAGGCTTAGGTGAACGGGAGAAATGAAAAGAAAGAAGGGAGAGAGAAAGACAACAATGACAGAAAGAGGCACTGAGGGAACTGTGATGCTGATACAGCCTTCGGAAGGCTGAGTGCCAGCGGCTGCCTAGCCAAGCACTGCAATATAGCCAGTAGAGAAGGGCCAGTAGCAGCGGACATAGGGTAGGTGGGTGAGGGAAAGGAAAGGAAGGAAAGCACAGAGAAAAGAAACAAACCAGCAAATAGCATGGCACTGAAGGAGCCAGGCTGTGGAGGCAGCGTGGACCTGGGGCTAGGTGGGTGTGGAGAAAAGAAAGGATGAAAGGGACAGAGAAAGAAGAAACATAATACACACACACACACACACCCTAAGTGAGAGAGAGAGACAGAGAGAAACTAAAAACTACAGCACTAAGTGTGACAGACAATGGGGGCACTGTAAATCTGGGGAGACCTTGGGGTGGTGACTCTCTACCCGATCGGGCAGCAAAGCCTTTAGAAAAGGGAGCGTTCTAGGTAGGCAGAACACAGGACAGAAAGGAAGGGACAGAGAGAAAAGGAAACAAACAAATATTTGGTGGTGAGGGAACTGGCCAGTGGCTGTGACACAGACCCAGGGAGACCTTGTGCCAGTGACTCTCTAGCCGAGTGATATAGTATAGCCAGTCATGAAGAGACAGGGATGTCACATGTGACTAGGTAGGCAAGAGAAAGGAAGGAAGGAAGGAAGGAAGGAAGGCATAGAGAAAGAATGAAATAGCAACAACAGAAAAAAAAAAAAAAAAGACCCTGAAGGAGTCAGAATGTGGGGGCAGCATGGACCTGGGGAGGTAGTGTGCCAGTGGCTTTCTAGCCAAGTATGCAGCATGTTCTGTTAAGAGAAAGTAAGGACAGCATATGGGGCTAGCTAGTCAGAAAAACAGAACGGAGCAGAAGAAGGACAAGACACAGAAAAATAGTAATAGCAACTGACACTAAAAGGGTCAGTCAGTGGAGGCAGAACCTGGGGAAGCCATGCCAGTGGCTTTCTTGCCTAGTGATGCAACAGGGCCCATCAAGAAGAAGCAGGGGCAGTACATGGGTTATGTGCTCGGGACAAAGGAAGGGAAGGAAGCAATAGAAGAGAGAGAAGAAACAAAACAAAATATGGCACTGAAGGAACTGGCTTGTGGGGGTGTCATGGAACTAGAGACCCAGGGAGGCTGTTTGCCAGTAGATCTCTAGCCAAGTAGTGTAGCAAAGTCTGTCAAGAAGGTGTGGGAAATCAGCACACAAGGCTTGCTGAGAAGGAGAAAGAAAAGGAAGATAGAAAGAGAGAGACAAAGCAGAAAAAAGCTTGTACTGAGGGAGCCTGCTGGTAGGGAGCCATAGAAACCAGGACATTGGATCTCTAGCCTTGTAGTATAGCACAGCCCAATAAGGATGGATGAGGGTCATGCACAGGGATGTAGCTGGATAAAGAGAAAGTAAATGAAAGAAGGGAGAAAAAGAGAAGAAACAAACAAAGTATTTTTCCATGTGCTAGAGGAAGCAGCCTTTGAGGGTGGGTAACGGTGAACTGATATCACCCTGACAGACTACGGCCTTTTGGAAAACAGTGGAGTCCTTGTGCAAGGAAGAAGGGTAGGGGAAAGGAAAGTATATATCCCTGGTTGCCGGGAGCTCTGTCTCCTGTTGGGAGTTCTGTGAAGTTGCCTTCCTATATTATCTAGCCATGGTTTTTGGTGGTCATAGTCCAAGATGGTGAATCTGTGCCACATTAGCTGGTAGGGGACCTCCACTCTGGAGCTCTTCCTTTTTTTTCCCTCTGTTCTGTGTCAGTTTCACCCTCCGTTTAGTGCTTGATCATGCTCTTTATTCCTTCATTTGATGCTTAGGGTTCCAGTACTGATGCCTGTATCTGCTTCAGGTCTTCAGTGCAGTGGGACAGCACAGTGATTCTTATTATAGTGCCAAATTGGTTCTATCTTCTCTACCTTATTTTATGATTATAAAATTATGCAGGAAAAAAAGTTGTGAAATAACTAGATAGGTAAAAAATTATTAGAAATTTATGCTTTTTGCTTGTGATGTGGCGCAAAATTATGCATGATAAAGCAGCCTGTTTAAATATTTTCTGGAAATATTAAATGTCTTAGCATTATTTCATAGTGGTATTTGAAATTTTGTCAATGCAACAAATAAAAAATAATAGTTAACAGTAATAATTATACAATTTTCTAAGGTCACCTCTATGGAAAAATAAATCAAAATAAGCAATTATGTGTATTAGGGAATAGTTTGGAATTTTAACTACAGCAGCCAGGTGTTTTAAGTTGATCTTTATTACATTATAAACTGCCTCCGAACGTATTAGTTTAAAACAAGAATAATTTATTATTTTCTGCATTTTCCTTTTTTTTTTTTTTTTTTTGCCTGGGCAGTTGCTACACTGGTTTTGCTAGACTCATTTATGCAGCTACATTCAGACAGAGAATGGAAGGCCCAAGATGGCACAATACTGGCAGTAGGTGCTGACTGCCTCCTGGTGGTGTCTTATGCTCCTCTGAGTGATGCTGACTTTCTGACATGGAAGTCTAAGAGTGGTATCTTAAAACATCAGGAAGGGCATTTGCAAGGTTTCTTATGACTTAGCCATGGAAATCCTTTAACTTTACTTTTACATATTCCTTTGTTCCAAGTAAGTCATACAATTATTCAAATCCTAGAAGCGGGAAAATAAACTGCATCTGCTATTAGAAGAAGTGGGACAGTCATATTGCAAAGAAGCAATCATATTTGACAATATTTATGGGCATAGTTTTCAATTTATTCTACACTGGTCTTCTCTCTGTGACCACAATTATTTCCATTTCTCCCATTCACAAAATAACTTCATCATCTTCCCAAATCCCCAGAAGTCTCACTGAGTTCTGGCACCGGGCCCAAAGTTTAGTGTATAGTGATCCACATGAGGCTTATTAGATATTTCTCGTCAATTGCAGCTCCTCTTAATTCATCCCTCTAGCTCCTGGATTGGGAATAGAATATATGAGGTCAAGGATAAGAACCACGATAACTTTTAAGAGAATACAGTAATAATCTGAGTGGGAAAAGATGTGGGGAGGTAGGAATAAGAGGCCAGATTTTGAATATCATTTACAATGTAAAGCCAATGTATTTGCTGATGTGAAATGAGAGCTGAAGAAAGAAATCAAGGACTGGCCATCATGGAATACCCATAACCTGAGAAGTGTCAGTTTGTGAGTAAAACAGGTTTGTGGTGGAGCAGGAATTCGGTTTTGACACGCAACTTTAAATAACTCATTATGCATTCAAGTGGAGATGCTAATCAAAGTGTCATATATATATAAAGTCTGGACTTGAGAAGTGCTATATAAAAATAAATTCTTAAGTTATCACCCTTTTTTCATCTTAAAATTATCATTAATGTCATGTTACAAGTTTAACTAGTCTTATTTACTTTTTCATAAAGTGTAGTTTTAAAAAGATATAGAAAATTTGTGCATTTAGATAAACATTTAAAATATATGGTGTGACAGATTTTCTCTGTCACTTGTAAATTGGATTAGAAAGTAATCTCTGGCAATGTTCTAAACAAGTAAAGCAAGAACGGAAGTACTTTTTTTGAGGATAAATGGCATTCAACCAGAAATCAAAGGACTTGGGTGATGATCCCATCTTCTATAATGTCATTTCAGATATATCTCTGCAGAAGTGGATGTTAGAAGCCCCATTGTAAAACTAAAGGAGTTAAATTAGAATACCCTTTTCATCTCTGTTGTTTTGTAATACAGTGAAAGCAAATCAAGTGTTTCAAGGTGTTTAGGGGTCAGAAATTCTGTAAATATACTTCTTGGATTTTTACTCCTTTTTCAGTCATGACTCAAAGTGAAAAGAAATAGCAGCAAACCTCTGTTAATAACTGAAATGTGGAATGTATATAAATATGAATCTAGACATATTACAAGCTGTCAAAAATTAAGTTAAATGCATAAAGATCAACATTTTAGGAACTAATAAGCTGAAATAGACCAGGATTGGCCATTTTGAATTGCACAGTCTAATGGTCTACTATGCCAAGAATAAAAAGTTGAAGATGATTGTCATGGATTGAACTTTGCCCCCCCCCCCAAAATGTGTACAGCCATGTGGCTGTGCCATGATTCCAAGTATTTTATCATTGCCCTCATTTTGTGATTTTCTTGTGCTGTGTGTTGGAGGATTAGGTTGGGACTGTGAATCCCTTCATAAGATCACCTCCTTGATCCACTGCAAATGCAGTTTCCCTGGAGTATGGCTTGCCCCACCCTTGATCCTTTCATCCTGCAAGAGATAAAAGGAAAAAGAAGCAGGCAGAGCATTGGGAACCTCATACCACCAAGAAAGCAGCACTGGGAGTAGAGCATGTCCTTCAGACCTGAGGTACCTGTACCAAGATGCTCACAAAGACTGATGTAACATATGGATCTTTCTCCAGAGCTGAGAAGGGGGAAAGCCTGTCCCTGGAGCGGACATCCTGAATTTGGACTTGTAGCATACTGGACTGCATAAGCATAAATTTTATTTTGTTAAAGCCATCCACTGTGTGGTGTTTCTGTTAGAGCAGCACTATGTTAGATCCATTCTCAACAAAAGATATTTTGCTATCTTATACTGAAGTATAAAACCATCAGTGATAATATAGTGTCCATATGCCTACAAGGAAAATCAGTTAACATCACTATAATTCAAATTTATGAGCTAAACACTGATGTCAAAGATAAAGAAATTGAGCATTTTTATCAGCTTCTACAATCTGAAGTTGATCAACCATGCAATCAAGACATGGTGGTAATTACTGGTAATTGAAATCCAAAAGTTAGACATTAAGAAGAATCAGCAGCTGGAAAATATGGTCTTGATGATAGAAATAATATACTGGAGATCTCCTGATAGGATTTTGAAAGACCAATAGGTTATTCATTACAAATTCTTTTTTCAACAATATAAGCAATGACTATATATGTGGACTTCATCAGACAGAATCCAGAAGATTCATATCAACTGCTCTAGAGATGATGGAAAGAGATAATAAAGAAGTTCAATATCATCAGTCAGAACAATGCCAGGGCCCAACTGCAGAACAGACCAACAATTACTTGTTTGCAACTTTAGTTTGAACTGAGCAAGAGTCAGATATGTTCACAAGAGTCAAAGAATGACTTTGAGAATATTTCACCCGAATTCTGAGACTATCTCAGGAATAGATGTGATACATTGAACAGATGAGCTGTGGATGACATCAAGGGCATTATGCATACAGCAAACAAGAAGTGGCTAAAACAACAGGAATGAAAGAAAATACCACAATGGACTCCAGAATGCACACTGAAATTTATTCTTGGATGTAGAGTAGCTAAAGCAAATGTAAGAGATGATGAGTAAAATAGTTGAATAGAAGATTTCAAAGGGTGGCTCAAGATGGGAAGAAAAGAAATGTACAGAGATCTGTAGTTAGAAAATCAACATGCAAGAACACTTTTAGCATTTCTAAAGCTGAAAGAACAAAAGAAACAATTCAAACCTCAGTCTGCAATATCAAATAATTCCATGGACAAAATTTAACTTGCTGAAAAGCAAAAATGTCATCTTACAGACTAGGGTGTACCTTTCCCAGCTGTGATGTTTTTAATAGGCTCTGTCTTAGTCATCTGGTGATGCCATAACAGAAATACCACAAGTGAATGACTTTAACAAAGACAAATTTGTATTCTGTCACAGTACAGTAAGCCACAAGTCCAAATTCACAGCTTCAGCTCCAGGGCACAGCTTTCTCTGGTGGCTCTGGAGGAAGGCCCCTGTTGTCAATCTTTCCCTGGACTTGGAGCTTCTGAGAATCAGGGACCCCAGGTCCTTTCCAAAGGCTATGCTTTACCCTTAGCACTGCTTCTTGGTGGTATGAAGTCCCCAACTCTCTGCTTACTTCCTTTTTCATTATATCCCAAGAGACTGCCTCAAGGCACAGTACAGTCTTACATACTGTGTCCTGCCCCAGCAACACAACTGCCAGCCATCCTCTCTCATTAACTGAATAGAATCAGAATTTACAACTTGTAGAAACATTACACAATACTGGGAATCAGGGCCCAGCCAAATTGGTACACATGTTTATTGAGAAACACAATTCAATCCATTACAGCCTCATATACATGTGAAAGATGGACAATGAATAAAGAAGCCTAACTAATTGATGCTGTTGAATTGTAGGGTTGGGGGAAAGGTCTTCAATATACCATAAACTGAGAAAAGAACAAACAAATCTGCTTTGGAAGAAGTACAACCAGAATGTCCCTTAGAAGTAAAAATGGCATACAGTATTTCATATTATTCTGTTATGACATTTTTTATTTCTGTTGGATCTTTTGTGATATCTCTCATCTCATTTCTTATTCAGGTTGTTTCCTTTCCTGTTTTTCTTTAGTAAGTTTAGCCAGTGGTTTGAAAATTTTGTTGATCTTTTCAAAAAATCAGCTTTTGGTTTTTTTCAATTTTTTCAATTGTTCTTCTATTTTCTAATTCATTTAATTCTGCTCTAATCTTTATGATCTGTTTTCTTCTGGTATCTGCAGGGTTCATCTGTTGCTTTCTTTCTATTTGTTCAAGCTGTGGGGTTAATTCTTTGGGCTTCCTTCTGGATGTGTGCATTTACAGAGATAAACTGAGCTCTGAGCCCTGCTTTGGCTGTATCCCATAGGTTCTGGTAGGAAGTGTTTTCATTCTCATTTGAATCCATGAATTTCTTTATTTCATCCTTGATTTCTTCTATAAACAATGGCTTTTTGAGCAAAGTGTCATCGAATTTCCATGAGTTTCAATTTCTGTCTATGTCTTTTCTGCTATTGATTTCAACTTTTATGGCTTTACAGTCTGAGAAGATACTTTGTAACAACCAATGGTTTGGATTTTGTTGAGATTTGCTTAACTAGATGGTGCCCAGCCACCACAAGTGACAGCCATGATGGGGCTCAAAGTTGAGTTCCAGTGGCAATATAAGAATAAAAAAGTGTGCACCATGAGAACTCCACTAAAAGACTGCAATTGATGGTCCAAAGGCCTGGGGCTCCCCTGGGGGCATGGCCCCTAGACCTGATACTACCCCTGTTCATAAATCATTACTGAGGTCAACTCCTCAGAGAGGAATGGATTGGACTCAGTGACGTAGAGTAACCATATCATGTGTGTACTTTATGGTTCTATGCATTTATAGGATGTCATCCTACTGGCATCTTACTAGAGGGGAGTGGAGAGGGTAGAGAAGAGAGGATAGGAGATTGTTAAGAGGATATGACATATATAGAACAGAAAGGAGGGATGTGCTGTCACTGGGCAAGGAGAGCAGTAGGAGCTGCACCAAGGAGGGCACTCAAACTTAAACTTGATTGTACACTTTCACTCAATCACAATAGATAGATAGACAAACAGACAGACAGATAGATAAAAGAAGTAAAGATGGCAAGTCTATGATTCACATACTTGGAGCATTTTATCAAGAGGGAAGTCCCTGGGGAAGGACATCATGCTTGGTAAAGCAAAACATCAGTGAAAAAGATAAAGACCCTGAATGACATGGATTGACACATTGGCTACAATATAATCAAGCATAACAATGATTGTGAGCATGGTGCAGGACTGGGCCGGGTTTCATTCTATTGTTCATAGGGTCACCATGAGCCAGAACTGACTCAATGGCACCTAACAACAACAGTGGACAAAATACTAAACATCACAGTAAGCACTGAAAAAAGAAGAAATACAGAGTCACTGTACCAAAAAGAATTGGTTGTTGTTCATATTATAAAACTGGTTGGTGGTAGTACATGATCAAATGTAAATGTATTGAAGGAAAAAGTCTAAGATCAACTGAAGGCATTGTCAAAAAAACAAAGCTTGATGAATTGAGTGAATACCAATGGAATTATTTCAATAAACATATGCAACTCTGGAAGCTCTCACTCATCTATGCAGGAAATTTTGAAGATAGCTACCTGGTCAACCAACTGGAAGAGATCCTTAAATGTGCCAATTCCAAAAAATAGTAATTCAAAGGAATGTGGAAATCATACAAAATATCATACACAAGTAAAATTATATTAGGGATCTCTGAAAAGTAGTTGCAGCAATGCATCCACCGAGAAATGTCAAAAATCAAAGCCAAATTAAAAAGAGGACATGGAATGAGGAGTATCATTGCTCATGTCAGATGGATTCTGGCTTAAAGCATAGTACACCAAAAAGATGTTTATCTGTGTTTTATTAACTATTCAAAAGGCATTTAACTGTGTGGATCATGACAAATTATGAATAGCACTTTGAATGGAAATTCTAAAAGTTTTAATTGTGCTCATGCTTAACCTAGACATAGCCTACAAGGCAGTCATTAAAACAGACCAAGGTGATACTTTGTATTTTAAAACGAGGAAATGTGTGTTTTGGGATAATATCTTTCATCATATTTACTTGTTTTTTATGTTGAGCAAATACTTTAGATACTGGACTGTATGAAAAAGAACAAAAAATTAGGGTGGAGGAAAAATTAATTAACATTATATGATACACAGATGACACAACTTTGCTTGCTGAAAGCTGAAAGAACTCAAGGTACTTGTTGATGAAGATCAAAGACTACAGCCTTCAGGATGAATTACAGCTGAGTATAAAGGAAACAAAAGTCCTCAGAAGTGGACTGATGAGCAACATCAGGATAAACAGTTAAAAGACAGAAGTTGTTAAGGATATCATCTGTACTTGCTTGCACAATGGATGGCCATGGAAGCAGCTGTCAAAATATCAAACAACATACTGTAACGGGCAAATCTGCTGCAGAAGACCTCTATAGTGTTTGAAAGCAAAGATGTCACTTTGAGGACTGCAATGGGCCTGACCCAAGTCATAGTATTTCCTGTTGTCTCATATGTATATGAAACTTGGACAATGAATAAGAAAGACCAAAAAAAAAAAAAAAATCAATGTCTCTGAATTATGATGTTGGCAAAGACTATTGAATATCCCTTGGACTTCCAAAAGAAGGAACTAATCCATCTTTGAAGCAGTACAGACAGAATGCTCATTAGAATCTAGGGTGGTGAGATTTCATCTCACCTACTTTGGATATGTTATTAGGAAAGGTCAGTTCCTAGAGAAAGACATCATGCTTGATAAAGTAGGTCAGAGAAAAAGAAAAAGCAGCTCAAGAAGACAGGTTGGCAGTAGTGGGTACAACAATAGGCTAAAATATAGCAATGGTAGGGTGGTGCAAGACCAGACAGTGCTTCATTCTTTTGTACATTGGGTTGCTATGAGTTTAAATTGATCCAATGGCACCTAACAACAACCTTATATGTAACATTTAAATTGAAGAGTCTTGATGAAATTACCAAAGTGTGAGTGACATTTAAGACAGAAAAAAAGTAACAAAAACTGAGCACTGAGAAACTCCCATACTATGAAGTCTGGAAGAAAAAGTAGGCAAGAGCAGACACTGATGGTTAATGGTAGATAAACCTACCACTCACATTTTTGCCACTGGAGGTATACTGACATTTGTTTAGACCACTTTTTATGTTCTTGTATCATGGTACATACTTGTGCAACTGCCCCAGAAACAGAGACACTAGTCTGCACCACATCTTAGTCTTGAGAGTTGTTTATGTGAAAGAATGCTTCCCTGGAGGAAACTTGTGATTTTTGGCTTCTGTGCAATGAGATAAGTCTTGCAAACGTATTTACTATTTCTTTTATGTTATTGGGAAGGTACAGTTTCCAGACTCCGGAACTATTTAAATAAATGAATTACTTTGGGATTGAAGAGTTTTGGATGCACTTCCTGCACCAAAGTAATGATAAGTACAACTCATTTGATGTGCTTCATGGAATACAGTACTGACATGACTCACTCTAAATCAAACTGATAACAATTATGTGCCGTAAGTGAAATATTTACTTAGTATTCTGTGTTTTTTGTGTGTATATGTATTTTTAGGAAGTTGAGTGAGATAGTTTTTGGCTTATGTGTTACTGGGAAGTGTGATGTTCTTACTGGGCTGATGTAGTGACATATATAACACTTGCCAGGACTTCACTAGACATAGTACCTACAAGGCACCCCTTTTTAAAATAGTAGAAAGCAACAGCAAACAATGATTCAGCATTCTTTGTATTAGTGAAAAAGACATGACATCACCAAAAAGTTTATAAAAAGTCATCCATGAAAGGGTTAAATGGCTAAATTATTGGGTATATGCCCTATGTAACTCATGTTTTAATAATAAGAAATACCACAAGAAGCTGGTTTTAGAGAACAGACATTTACTTTTTCACAATTCTGTAGATTAAAAGTCCAAATCTAGTCTCAGTTGTGTTGTTTCCTTCTGTGAGACTTGCTCCTAGTTTCTTTTGCGTGCTAACAATCCATGGTGCTCATTTGCTTGTAGGTGAGTCTGAATATGCATCTGCTTTCTCATTGCGTGTGTCTCTTTGTTTATTCTGGCTTTTTTTATGAGATACCTCTCATAATTTATTAGCTTTAGGATGTGATCCTGCTCTGGTAGAACCTAGTTAATATAATAAAAGAAAAGTCTTTCCATACAGGTCCTATTCAGAGATAAATGGGTTATGACTTCAATGTGTCTTTGGGAAGGGGTTATAATTCAATCTCTAAGGAAATATGAATCACTTCTCAATAAAGTTCTTAAAAAATTGATTCATGTTCATATGACAAATTTTCATGCTGCTGCTGGCTATTGGGAACAATAGACGTGTTTATTTTTATACAGGACTTTGCAAAAATTTATTGTAATATATGTTATAGCAAAGCCATTGTTACTGAATAGTCAGACTCAGTAACTGCAGGTGTGCTAAAGGTTTTTAAGACAGGAGTTTTAGGAAAGAAATTTAAAGTGAAAATATTAGTGTGTGCCAACTACCATTATTATTAATACTCTTATCAGTATTTTTTTATTAAAGAGTAAATATTGGAAAACTAATTACAATGTACTTAAATTAGTTAAATTAATAATTTGAGATTGACAAATATACAGTAAAAAAAACAGTGAAACCACACTATCTGACTTTAGACTATATTATACTGCCAGAGTAGTCAGAACAACCTGGTAGTGGTACAACAACAGATACATAAACCAATGTAACAGAATTGAGAAGCCAGACATAAAATCTTCCCTCTATGAGCAGCTGATATCTGACAAAGGTCCAAATTCCATAAACTGTGGAAAAGACAACCTCTTTCAGAAATGGTATTGGCATGTGTATTCATCTGCAAAAAATAAGACCCATATCTAATACCACGCACAAAAAGTAACTCAAAATGGATCAAAGACCAAAATACAAATGTAAATTGACAAAAATCTTGGAAGAAAAATTAAGGATACATTGTGAACCATAATACATGGATAAACAGAATACAAAACGTTTCTAACTGCACAAATACCAGAGGAGAAAATAGACAACTGGGAACTCCTAAAAATCAAACAACTATGTTCATCCAAAGAACTCACCGAAATAGTGAATGAAACAACCTACTGACTGGGAAATAAAATTTGGATCTGACAAATCTGATCAGCACCTAATCTCCAAAACTTACAGGATATTCCAAAACCTCAACCACAAAGAGACACACAACCAATTTTAAAAATGGGCAAAATATGTGAAGAGGCACTTCACCAAAGAAGACATTCAGGGGGCTAACAGATACGTGAGGCTATGGTCATGATCATTACCCATTAGAGAACTCTAAGTCAAAAGTACGATGAGATGCTCATGTTAATCCAAAAAACTCAAAAAAGTAAATTCTGGAGAGACTGTGAAGATACTGGAACACTTATACTCTGCTGGTGGCAATGTGAAATGTTGCAAACACTTTGGAAATCTATTTGGTGTTTTATTAAAAAGCTACAAATCGAAAAACCACATGACGAAGCAATCTCATCTCTTGGAATACATCCTAGAGAAATAAGGGCTGTCACATGAATAGGTACGTGCACACCAGTGTTTAGTGCAGCACTGTCTTCGATAACAGAATGATGGAATCAACGTAGGTGCCCATCAGTGAAGGAATGAATAAACAAACTATAGCTTATTCACACAATGGAAGACAGTGTAATGGTAAAGTACAAGAATGAATTTGGGAAACATCTCACAACGTGGAGGAATCCTGAAGACATCATGTCGAGGGACATTATTAGCTGGCAAAAAGACAAATATTGTATGAGGCCACTGCTATGAGGACTGAAGAAAAGGTTTAAACACAGAACAAAACAGTCTTTGATGGTTACAAGAGTGGGGAGGGAAGGAGAGGGGTATTCATTAATCAGATAAACCAAACCAAATCCACTGACATTGAGTCAGGTCCACCACATAGTGATCCTAGAGGTCAGGGCAGAACTGCCCCATAGAGTTTCTAAGGAGCACCTATGGATTAGAACTGCCAACCTTTTGGTTAGGAGATGTAGAACTGAACTCACTATGCCACCAGCATTTCCCATTAATCAGATAGGAGATAAGAATTCAGTTAGGTAAAGGGAGAGACAACACACAGCACAGAAATCAACATAAGTGGACTAAACCAAAAGCTAAGACTTTTGCTAAAAATAACACTCTGAAGGACAGAGTAGCAGGAGTAGGGGCCTGGGGACAATAGTTTCAGGGGACACCTCGATCAAGTGGCATAACAAAGTTTATTTAGACAATGTTCTGCATCCCACTTTGTTGAACGGCATCTGGGTTTATAAAAGTTAGCAAGCGGCCATGTAAGAACCATCAACTGGTTTCAACACACCTGGAGCAGAGGAGAATGAAGAACAGCAGAGAGACAAGGAAAGTACGAGCCCAAGAGACAAAAAGGGTGACGTAAATCAGAGACTGAAACATGAGACTAGAGCAACTCGATAGTACCAGCTAGCCCCAGTGACTGCTTGAACACATCAGAGTCTCTGATGAAGTGGGAAAAAAATGGAGTGTTTAATTTGAATTCTATTAAATAGATTAGAATTCTGGTTGGACAGACTGAAGTCTCCCTGGGATACATGGATCCTGAAGTCTCTTTTTGCTCAGAACTAAAACCATTCCAGAAGCCATTTCTTCAGACAAAAATTGGCTTGGACTATGAAACATAAAACGATACAGGTGAAGGGTGTGCTTCTTAAGTAGATAAACAAGACTAACCTGGCAGGTTCTGTCCAGAAGTAAGAGACGACTGCAGGTGAGAAGAGCTATTCAAAGGGACACAAGACAAACAGGGTAGAAATGAGGAATGTGCTGTTACAGTGTGAGGAGAGCAGCTAGAGTTACATAGCAATATGTGTGTCAGTTTTTGCATGACAAACCAGACTTACATTGTAAGCTTAAACTTAAAGCACAATAAAATAGTTACAAGAAAAAAATCAGTGAGACCCAATCTAAATCTTCACACTGTTGAATACAAAACTAAATACAAAAGTAAACATGTATTATTTCAAAGATATAAATGTGTAAGTTAAAGTAATGATGAGGATGATGATTATAAAATGTTGGCAACTGATCATTTGGAAGGGTTTTTAAACACTTGTGTAATTTATAAGTGTTTTAAATCGATTATTTTCTGCTTCTATATGTTTTAAAGTTGTATTTACTGATGTCAAACTTACATGTGTAAAATACATCTATTTCAAATATATATTTTAGAGTTTTGACAAATTTATGCCTTCATGTAACATCAATACATTCAAGATAGAAATGTCCATCCCCCCAAAAAGTTCTCTTGTGCCTCATTTTTTTACACCCAGAAACCAGGAAACAACTGGTCCTTTTTTGTTAGTTTAAGTAGATTTAATCTGTCTTAATGATAATTGGAGTAACTCAGCATACAGCCTTAGTCAGTGGCTTCTTTCCCTGATGTTATTGATATTTTAAGAGTCACTCTTGTTGTTAGGTATATCAGTATTACATTAATTTGTATTGCTGAATAGTCTTTTGTTTCATTGCATGAGTGTATCACAATTTGTTTACTCATTTACCTCTCTGTGAACACTTGGTTTGTTTCCAGTTTTGAGGCATTAAATATAAAGCTGTTTTTGTGTGCATGTCTTTGTATAAACAGGTTTTTGTTTTTACCTTTGATGAATACCCAGGGGCAGAATTCTAGACATTTTTCCCACTAACATAGCATTCACAGAATAAATCTCTTATGCAGGTACATTCATGCAGCTGACAGAATTTGCAACTGTGACACTACTGAAAGCACAAAGTCAAAATTACCTACTGCAGGGCTAGGTAATTTTTTGTTGTCAGTTGATACGAGTCAGGCTGGTTTAAAAAAATCTGTGATGATAAAGGAGAGACGAAAGCCAAGTCTAGTTAACTCTTGATAGAGATGAATATTTTACAAAGACAAGTACTGTCATTTTTGAAAGAAATGTGATTATGGTCTTATTTCAGGAAAATTTTTAGTGGTCCTTTGGGCATAACAAAGAAATTTCTTAATTAATTCTCTGACAGTGATACTAAGAAGATCAGTGTTCTGAATCCAGACACAGAAAGTATGTACTGTGCGCATAAAATCTGCAACAACACAAGCACTGGGAGAAACAATACGTCTTAGTTATGCTTTTGAGCACACTTTAAATTCATTTTAGTGCACACTACAACTAAATTCTAGAATTTCTAAATGTCTCACGTCTCCTGACGTTAAGTTTATACCAGATGGTTATATAGTTGCTTAATAATTATCATAGAATTTAACACTAATCTGAATTTTTACAAGAGAACTTGAATTTATCTTGGCTTTCTGTGCTTTTAAAGTGTCTCCAAGTTTTCGTATTGTATTTTGGAGCTAATAAATTGACAACCTCAACCAACACTAAATAGAGTCAATAACAATAAATAGTAGTGGTTGTCTCATATTGAGTAATATGAGATTTAATATATAACTGAAACAACTTTCATTTCTTTCAAAAAAGCCTTCAAATAAAAAGTTATTTTTAAAAAATGTCACTTTAAAAGTTTCGTTGTAACAAGGTTATTACCAGGATGACAGAGTTTTCTTTGCCATTATGAGGGCTATTTCAATAATATGATGCAAACAATTTTGCTGCTTTATTTGTATAAGTTAATTTTAGTGGAGTAAGATCCATAGTTGACACCCATTTACTTCAGCTATTCCAACACTTGAAAGGATCTGGTACTACAGCCATTATAAAATATAGTGTCCAGAAATATTCTGGAGTTAGACAATAAACCACTTGTATAACAGAAATGAAATTCCACTGGAGATAGCATTAGAAAGATTCAGTTTAGTCATTGGTCAAATTGCCTGATTAATTACATTTTGAAGGCTGGCATTTCAGTATCCAAATATTTAAAAGGCTTAGGACAAAATGTTATTTAAAACAGTATCATAAGACCCAATATAAGCTTTGTCACAGTCAGTGAAAAAATAATAAAACAGTAAGTACTAAATTCTTAAAAGTTTAAACTGTCTCCTGACTGGCTTCTCAAGATATTCATGGCAGCTGCTGTTATCTCTGTCTTCCATAATAGTTATTCTTTCATTTGTTCATTTATATATTCATTAGCTATTAAGTTGAAAACAGGAGAACAAAAGTAGTATAACACACAACCCAAGCAATAAGTTAATGTAACGTATTTACAAAAATATAAGTTATAACTATATAAGGACTTTATGGGGGGAAAGTGCCATTAGAATAAAAACCTGAGAAGATGTATACTACTTGTATCAAAATGACACATCTTTATAATTTTCAAAAATTTGAAGCAATGAAGATGTCCTTCAAAAGGAAAATAGATACAACGTAGTATACCCATGCAGTGCAGTATTATTTAGCAATAAAAAGAAATACATTATTAAGCCACAAAAGACACAGAGAGGCCTTAAAATCATAATGTTACATGAAAGGGAAAAGTCTGTAAAAGCTACTTACTGTGGGGTTCCAATTATATGATAATATGACATTCTGGAAATGACAATGCTATAAAGACAGTGATAAGAATAGTAGTTCCCAATAGTCTGGGGTTGAAGGGTGTTGAATATGTAGAGCACATGGTATTTTCAGAGGACTAAAATAATTATGTTTATTTTAATGGTGGATCTGTGCTTTATGCATTTTCTAAAATTCTTAAGACTGTAAAACACAAAGAGAAGTCAAAAGCCATACCAGTTTCCATTGACTTAGTTTTGACTCATGGGGACTGTTTCAGGCTGGGCCCTCTAGAGGAGCAAAACCAGTGAAACCTATGTACATAAATATGCATGCCGTTAAGTGCTGTCAAGCCAATTCTGACTCATAGGGAGTCTGTGTACAACAGAAGGAAGCACCCCTCAGTCTTGTGCCCTCCTCCCAATTGTTGTTATGCTTGATCCCATTGTTATAGCTGCTGTATCCGTTCCTCTCACTGAGGGTCCTCCTCCTTTATACTGACCCTCTACTTTACCAAGCATGATATCCTTCTCCAGCGACTGACGCCGTCTGATAACATGCCCACAGTACATGAGACAAAGGCTTGCCATTCTTGCTCCTAAGGAGCCTGTTGGCTGTACTTCTTCCAAAACAGGCTTGTTCTTTCTTCTGCTGGTCCATGTTATATTCAGTACTCTTCACTGACACTGTAATTCATCTGGACAGAAATAGACCACCAGTGCCTTCTTCCTAATCTGTCTGGAGACTCTGCCAAAATCTGTCATCATGGGTGACCCTGCAGATGTTTGAAATACTATCAATTCCAGCATCACAGAAAGAGGGAATCCACCAGGGTCCAACAAAATGACAGACAAGTTGTGGATAAATATAAATTTACATAGAGAGATTTATTTCAAGGAAATGGCTCATGCAGTTGTGGAGGCTGGTAAATCCCAAATCCATGGGTCAGGCTGAAAGCTGAAGGCTTCTCTTGATTCATATGGTAACAGGGGCTAAAGACATACACACAACACACACACACACACACACACACACAGTTACTTTAGAGTCGATTGCAACTAATAGCAACCCTACCTAACAAACTCAAAGTTAGCATGTCAGATGGCCAGCTACTGGTTCACACGAGCTGCAGGAACAGGGAATTTCCAAAATCTGAAGGTCAAGCAGCAGGTTACAGTCTTCAAACTCAGTTCTCACAGTGAATGATTGTGTTACCTTGAAGAACAGCTTACTCTCTTGCTGGCTTATTTTCTTTCATCCAAGGAAGATGATGATGATGATAAGACCTGCCTCACAAAGTTATTTTATGACTTAGTTAATATTTTTTTAATGTTTATATGAGGGCCTGTCACAAACTAAGCCTCAATGTTGTTGCTGTTGTTAGTTGCTGTGAAAGTTGCCGTGGAGTTAATCCTCGCTCCTCGCAACCATTTATGCGCAGAGTAGAACTATGCTTCACAGGGTTAAAGACTGTGATCTTTAGGATGCAGAATGTTAGGCCTGTCTTCAGAGGTACCACTGTGTGGAATCAAATTGCCAAGCTGTAGTCTAGTTAATGGACTGCCTACCCATTTATGCTACCCAGGGACTCCATAAACTTTAGTAAGTGCAATATTTTATTATTTTTCAATCACTAATCACTTCCTACCCCACAAACACAAAGAGTAATTCCAGTGCTTGAAATCTTTTAGTTTTTTTGTGACTGTATCTTCAATTGTCTTACTCTGTCTTCTGTATCAGCACAAAATCTTGAAGATCCCTCACTTGTCTTTTCATTCCTTTCCTTACTCTTGTTCTATTTCATCTTGCTTTGAATATGAAAGATATGGTGTTCATAAGCCTATGATTATTGAATACTATATTTAAGAGCTTCACAATTTACCATTATATGGGTGTAAAAATATATTTAACTTTTCAAATTCATGAGTAATTAAACTCAGTTGTTAAAGGAATTTCTAACTAAAGAGCTATGAATTTTTAAAAGTGTGTAACTCTTATCCTAAATCAATGAATTTCCTGAGGAATTTTCAATATTTTAATAAGAATAACTAGCTTCCAAAAATTTGTGTTTATATATTTATTTTTACAAAGTCACATAATTGAGTTGTAGATTTATCTGGTTTGTTGATGCTGCAACATGTCCAGTGGAACAGTTGTTTCTATGATATGTTTTATATGAGGATTTTATGGCTTAGCAATTATTCTTCAGTGAATTATGGAGAACATAATTCCAAGTCCACAAACAACAACATAACTCTCAATAATTCAATCTATCCTTTCCAGGTATGGTAGTTCATTTGTTTTTCATTGCACTGACAGCAAAAATAAAGGAACTAGCACATGGTAACTAGCACATGGTATAAAAATGATGTAAGAATTACCTTAAGGCCTGAGAGCTTAGTATTTTCACAGTGAATTTTACCTTTGACAATTCTACAGTATATTCTTAAAATATTTCTAGGTAGAAGGTCTATCATATTAGTACTTAGATAATCAAATTGCATAGCCAGGCCAAGACATTCATAAATGTAACGTTAACAGGAAGAAAGGTTATTTTCAGAAAGCAATCAGTAAGGGAAGACAAAGTTTGACATCAGAGAAGCTGATTACTCCTCTCAATCAGAAGAAATGGGACTAGTGATTTTCTCTATAGTTGTAAGATTAAAACTTGGAAAGTCGGGGATAAGGCCAAGATGATAGAACAGATGCACATCTCCTCAATTCCCTCTGAGGACGAAGGCCTGAATTAACAATTGAATGGAGTATCCTGGAGACGCAGGAAGCCCTAGGATACGGCATAGGGTTGTCAGATTGGACTATGCACCACTATATGGGAAACTATCTCTCTCTGACAAGGCAGCATGCACTCAGCCTCTCTCCTAATGCCTTACTGCTTGGGTGGACTGCAAGTACTGATGCTGTCTTTATTATCTGGGAGGTGGGGGACAGGTATGAGCAGGCAAATATGCTGAACTGCAGTGCTAAAGTAAAAAATGAATAATACAGAAGAGTCACAGTATGTGGCATAGACACATTTTGAGAGCCTGGCTGCTGACTGAGGGCACCATTGCCCTTAAACTCTCTCTTTTCTGAGCTCTACCATAGATTTTGCTATTTCACAGCAGAAAGGGCAGCTCAGCTGGGACACTATCTTGGTTGGCTAGGAGGCAGAGTCACTCAACTGGAGGCCTTAGCAGGAGTTAATTCCCAAGCTGAGAAGCGGTGCCAGTCCAGAAAGCGCTTTTCCATCAGAAAGGCTATGTAGGACAGTGTTACCTTATGGGAGTGGCCCAGCTGAGGATGGCAGCAAGGCTGTAAGTAAACTAATTGAACTAATTGAATCTTACCATGTGGGGATGGCCAAAGAGGTGCTTCTGTTGTCAGCCAGAAGGTGGAGCCTGCCACACTTGATGGCCTGATTGATTTTTGGCAGCTGTCAGTCAGTCCCCAGCTTCTTAAAATAACAATGCCTGGAGAAATAACTAAGGAATGACCCAGCAGCATTTCTTCCAGGCTTTATTGACCCACATCATAGAATTGGTTGGTGGCCTCCCAGCGAATTCATAAGCAGGGAACTATCTTTGCCAGCCAGGAGGCAGAGCCTGCCACCACAAGGAGTCCACTGGGACCAGTCATTGGAGTACAGAAATAGCTGGTAACCAACTTCCTTCTTAGAACTATGCTCCAGCTCCTGTTGAGGTAACACCAGAGAAACTAAACAGCTTCTAGATGGCCCAAAGACAAGAAATAATTCCTAATTATTTAAAGAAACAGTCCAGCATGGCTCCATAATACTCCCAAAATAAAGAACCAAAAAGCTTGTCAGATGAAGAAGACTTTCTGAAACTCAGAGATCAAGTAAAAAAGAAGTATATAGAGAGCCCTACTAGAGATTAAACAAGATGCAACAGAGCAAAATGAAAAATTAAGGAAGTTATCTGAATGATGAAACAAAAACTATCAAATCTGGCAGATCAATAATAAAATTACAGAATTAGACAATTCAGTCCACAGCCAAAAGAGTAGAATTGAGATGAAAGTCAGATCTAGTGACCTTGAGTATAGAACAACTGACACCAGCACTTATGAGGAGAAATCAGAGAAAAGAAATAAGATAAATGAAGAAGCATTAAGAAACATGTGCGATTCTGTTAAGAGGAATAATGTACAATTAACTGGAGTTCCTGAACAGGGAGGGATAGCTGAAAACACAAAGTGTATTGTTGTTGAGTTGCTGACAGAAAACTTCCTTGAAATTACAAAAGAAGAGAATATAGATATCCAGGATGTGTAATGTATGCCACAAAAACTAGACCCCAAATGAAAGACACCAAGATATATTATGATCAAGCTTAATAAAGAGAATAAATGTATTCTCTTAAAGACAGCAAGTCTCAAAGCAAGGCTAACATTCAGAGTGAATTCCTGCGTGCTTTCATCTAGCATCTTGGCAGAAACAATGCTAGCAAAGAGGCAGGCTATGACACATTCAACACCTTGAAGAAGAAAAGCATCCAATAGAGAATTTTACATACTGCAAAATTGTCTCTCAAATAGGAAGATGAAATTAAGATATTCACAGATAAATAGCAGCTTAGAGACTTTTAAAAAAACCAAACCAAAACTACAAGAAATACTGAAAGAAGCTCTTTGATTAGAAAAACATAACCATTAGTGTATATTTAGAGATTCAGTGCAGGGCACACCATCCAGAATCCTACTCAGATAGGGGAGGCCCAAATTTCAAAGCTATAATATTAAAATAAGGAAACTAGTGATCGTATCATGAAAACTATGAGACCATCACACTAAAAAGAGGGACATACTACAGTAGTTGTGTTCCTTTCAGATGGAGAGGAAGCTAAAAAGATACGCAGAAGTTAAAATTGAGTTTAAACTTAGAATATTAAGGGAGATCATAGGGGTAGCCACAAAGTACAATAACAAAGTAATATATCAAAACAAGAAATGTAATACAGGAGTCTCAACAAACACAAAATCTACACTGAAAAAGATGAAATTCAAGCCATAAAGAAGATTGACCCAGAATGGAATATTAAGAGCAACATGGAAAACACCAACACAAAAATAAATATATCAAAATGACAGCACTAAACACATACCTATCAATAATTACACTGAATGTAAACAGACTGAATGCTCCAACAAAGAGACAATGAGTGATATCCTGGGTCAAAAGACACAACCTGTCTGTATGTTGCTTACAAGAATCAAAGCTTAGACTCAAGGATATGAAGAAACTGAAAATTAGAAGATGGAATAATATACACCAAGCTAAAAATGAACAAAGAAGAGCAGATGTGACAGTACTAATCTCAGATAAAATAGATTTTAATGTAAAATCCACCATCACGTACAAGGATGGTCACTAGGTATTGCTGAAAGTTTCAATACACAAGGAGTACTTAATAATATTAAATATTTATGCATCCAATACCAGAGTATCTAAATACAGCAAACACTGACTACATTGAAAAATGAGACTGATGACTCTACAATAATAGTTGGACACTTTAACACTCCACCTTCAGTAATGGACAGATCATCCAGAAAAAAGCTCAGTAAAGATACAGAAGATCTAATTGTGACAACCAACCAGACCTCACAGACATACAAGGAACTTTTTATCCATCCACAGATAAATACACCTTCTCTAATGTCAATGGAACATTCTCCAGAATAGACCATGTGCTAGGACATAAAGCAAATCTCAACAACATCCAAACTATTGAATTATTGCACAGCATCTTCTTAGATCAAAAAACCGTAAAAGTCAAAACCAATAGCAGAAAAAACGTAGATAGAAATTGGACCTCATAGAAACTGAACAACATCTTGCTCAAAAAGCCATGGATTATAGAAGAAATCAAAGATTAAATAAAGAAATTCATTGAATCAAATGAGAATGAAAACACATCTTATCAGAACCCATAGTATACAGCCAAAGCGGTGCTCAGAGGTCAATTTATCTGTATAACTGAACACATTCTGAAGGGAAAAAGGACCTAAACCAAAGAATTAATACTATAGCTTGAACAAATGGAAAGAGAGCAATAGAGGAACCCCTCAGGCACCAGAAGGAAAAAAAATAGTAAAGACTGGAGCATAACTAAATGAATTAGAGAATAGGAGAAGAATTGAAAAAATTAACAAAATGAAAAGTTAGTTTTTTGAAAAGGTCAACAAAATTGATAACCCAGTGGTTAACTTACAAAAGAAAAATGGAGAGAAGACAAGTAATGTGAATAAGAAATTAAATGGGAGATGTCATAACAGGAGCAGCTGAAATCAAAATTATCCTAACAAAATACTACATAAGACTGTAATATAACGGGTTTAAAACCTAAAAGAAATACAAAAATTTCTTTGTTTTTTATTTTTTATATTTATTTATTTTTTTATTATGACTGAGTGAAAATGTACATTCCCATATAAATTTACATGCCCACCTATATGCAACTTCCACTGCTCTCCCTGCCCGGTGACAACACACTATTCCTCTCTGCTCCATATCCTACCAAAGTTATCACAAGGAGAAGTAGAACAGTTTAATAAACCCATCACAAAGACAGAGATTGAAAAAGTCATCAAAAAATACCAATTAAAAAAAAAGCCCTGGCCTAGATGGCTTTCACCAGTGAATTCTACCAGACTTTTTGAGAACAATTAACTCCAATACTACTAAGATTATTTCAGACAACAAAAAGGGACGGAATACAAAAAAATTCATTCTCTGAAGCCAGTATAACCCTGATACCAAAGTCAGGGAAAGATCCACAAGAAAAGGAAATTACAGACCAATATCACTCACGAACCTAGATGCAAAAATTTTCAACAAAGTCCTAGCCAATAGAAGTCAGCAACATATCAAAAAAAAATAATAATAATTCATCACGGATTCATACCAGGGATGCAAGGCTAGTTCAACATCAGAAAAATAATTAATATGATCAACCACATACATAACACAAAAGATAAGAATCACCTGATTTTGTCAATTGATGCAGAAAAGGCTTATGATAAAGTCCAACATCCATTCATGCTAAAAACTCTCAGCAAAATAAGCATAGAAGGTAAATTCCTCAATGCCAACTGCCAGCATCACTGGGAATGGAGAAAGACTGAAATAATTCCCCTTTAGAATGCTAACGAGACATTGCTGCCCATTTTCACTAATTCTGTTCAGCATTGTACTAGAAATTCTAGCCAGAGCAGTTAGACAAGACAAAGAAATAAGTCGGCTCCGACTTGACAGCACTTGGCTGGCTGGCATTAGCAAAGAAGTAAAAATCTCTGTATTTGCAGATGATATGATTGTACACACAGAGAATCCTAAAGAATCCATAAATAAACTACTGGAACTAGTAGAAGAGTTCAGCAAAGTATCATGATACAAAAGGTAAACATAAGTAAATCAGTAGGATTCATTTATACCAACAAAGAGATCATCAAAGAATAAATTACCAAAGCCAAGCCAAATCAATACCATTTACTATAGCGCGTAAGAAGATAAAATACCTAGGAATAAATGTAACGAGAAAAACAAGAGGCCTGTACAAAGAGAACTACAAGACTTTACTGCAAGAAGTCAAGAGGGACTTACATAAATGGAGAAACCTACCCCCCTCATGGATAGGAAGACTTAACATTGTGAAAATGTCTGTTTTACCCAAAGAGATCTACATATACAATTCAATCCCAATACAAATTCCTGTGACATTTTTTAATGAGATGGAAAAACATATCACCAACTTTGTTTGGAAACAGAGGAAACCCGGACAGGCAAAGCACTACTGAAGAAGAGGAACACAGTGGGAGGCCTCACACTAACCAACCTTAGGACCTATTATACAGCCATAGTAGTCAAAACAGCCTGGTACTGGTTCAAAATGAGACGTATCGACCAATGGAACAGAATTGAGACTACTGAGATGCCACCATCCTTTTATGAACAGCTGATATTCAACAAAGCCCCTAAAATTATAAACTGGGCAAAAACAGTCTCTTTAACAAATAGTGCTGGTAATATTTCATATCCATCAGCAAAAAATTAAAACAAGATCCATATCTTACACCTTATACAAATACTAACTCAAATTAGATAAAAGATCTAAATGTAAAACCTAAAATGACAAAGATCATGCAAGAAAAAGTAGGATCAACAATGGAAGTTTTAATATACAGCTTAGACAGACTTTCAAATCTGACAATCAAAGCATGACCAACAGAGGAGAAAATGAATAAGTGGAAACTACTAAGAATCAAACACTTTTGCTCATCCAAAGACTTTATCACAAGAGTTTAAAAGACCACCTACAGATGGAAAAAAAAAAAAAAAAAAAACACATTTGGCAGCTACATATTGGACTGATGTCTGATCTCCATAATCTACAAGGTACTTCAAAATATCAGCAAGGAAAAGGTAAATAACCCAATTAAGCAATGAGTAAAGGAGATGGACAGACACTTCATCAAAGACGACATCCAGGCAGCCAAAAAACACATGAGGAAATGCTCATGATCATTAGCTATTGGAGAAATCCAAATCAAAACTGTAACAACATACCTCCTCACCCCAACAAGACTGGCCATAATCCCCAAACCAGAAAACAACAAACGCAAGAGGCTGAGGAGAGACTGGAACACTCCTACACTGCTGGTGGGATTGAAAAATGGCACAACTTCTTTGGAAAGCAGTCTGGTGCTTCCTTAGAAATTTCAAAATAGATATACCATTTGATCCTAGGGTCGCAATGAGTGGGATCCGACTCGACAGCACTTGGCTTGGCTGGCATTTGAACCAGTAATCCCACTGCTTCAAATATATTGTACGGAATCAAGGGCAGTCACATGAAGAGATACGTGCACAGGAATATTTATTGCAGCACAGTACACAACAGCAAAACGATGGAATGAACCCAGATGCCAAACAACAGAAGAATGGATAAAGCAACACTGGTACATTTATTCAATGGAACACTATGCAATGATAAAGAGCAATGATGATTTTAGGAAGCGTCTCATAACCTGGTTTCAGTTGGAAGACATTATGCTAAGTGAAATCAGTCAGCAGCACAAGGACAAATAAGTATTTTATGAGACCCCTACTATAAGGACTTAAAAGTAGATTTACACACAGAAGTAAAGAGTCTTTCAAGGCTGCAAAGGTGGCCAGGGAGGGAGAAAGCTAGTCACAGATTTGACAGTTGATAGAAATTTGGTTGGGTGACAGCATACGGTGGGAAGAAGATCAACTTAACCAGACTTCAACATAAACTGAAAACTCTTCTAATCTTAACCCGATATTGGAAGGATGGAGTAGCAGGGGTGGGCATCTGAGGACCATGCTCTCAGGGGACATCAAAGGTAAGTGGTGTACCTAGTCTGTTGCTAAGAGAGTCTTTTGTACCCCATATTGGTGAGTGGCATCTGGGGTCTTAAAAACTAGCAGGCTGCCATCATAGGTACACCAAATGGTCCCAAATCAGCTGGAACAGATGATCACCAAGAACAACAAAGATATGAGGAAAAAAGAGCCCAGGAGACAGAAGGACCCATGTGAATGGGTGACTGTATCAACATGTGACCAGAAGAACCAGATGATTCTTGCCCATCACCAAAGACAGCTGTGATGGGACACACAGTGTTGAGTCCCAGTAGCAACACGTGAAAAAAAGGAGTTCACCTTGAGAACTCCGCTAGAAGACCACAATTGACAGTCCAATAGCTTGGAGGTTTCCCTCGGAGAATGACCCCTAGACCTGCTGCTGCCCCTGATTTGAAGGGAGAAGAAAGGGTGGAGAGGAGTGGACAGAAGGTTGCTAAGAGGGTATAACATTTATAGAACAAGAAGAAGGAATGTGCTGTCACTGGGGAAGGAGAGCACAAGGAGCCACAAGTAAAGGGCATACAAATTTAGTTTAGATTGTATACTTTCACTCAATCACAATAAAAGAAATATATTTAAAAAATGGAAAGTCTCTCATAAATGGAAATGTTATTGTAGTTTTTCTCATTCACTGTTCTCAATCACTTATTTTTGCTGTCAACATGCAGGTTTTTATTGTCGATGGTGATTAAATCATATTCTATTGTTTCTCCTGCCCTTTCTCTGAAAAATTACCATGATTATTTTAAAAACAAAAATCAATTTGAAACTTTTCCATGGCCTTGGTGGTCATGAGCATTACTAGTACTGTGAGGTTGGTGTAAAGTAAATACCTCTGCTTACCTGTCTAACAGTATTTGATACATTACGTACTCTCTCAAACTGGGCTACTTGAATTTCCCGTTTACAGCTATCTCTTACGGTTTTTTTGTCTAATGGCATGCTGTACCCTTTTTCAGTAATGCTCTTCTTTGCTTGTGTACTCCCACAGGTTTTCAAAATCCTCTCAGACTGTTATGCTTTGTTCCAGTGTTACTGAAAGGGGGAAAAAAAGAAAGGCCTATTACCGTGGAATTGATTCTGACTCATAGACACATAGTGATCATATAGTGCAGAGAAGAATTGCCCCCATAAGCTTTGCAAAGACTGGCTGATAGATTTGAACTTCTGACTTTTTGGTTATGAGCCATAGCACTTAACTACTGGGCAACTAGGACTCCTGCATTACAAGTTCTCCCATAATTTACTTTCCTCAGTCATAGCACATGACACATTTCTCTCTTACATAATTATCGTGTTTATATGTTGTCTCTTGTCCAAGAGCTTTTGAAGACAAGACCATTCACATTTTCCCTTATCATTTGTACCCAGCATATCAAAAGCCAAAAGAAACCTGTTGCCATTTTGGACTCATAGCAACCCTACAGGGCGAATAGAATTGCTTTATAGAGTTTTCAAGGAGCATCAGCTGATTTGAACTATCGGTTTTTGGTAAGAAGCCATAGCGTTTAACCACTGTGTCACCAGGTTTACCTGACATGTAGCAGAAATTCAGGACATGCTTGAAAAGTAAAAAAGTGTAGATATTGAATGAGAAGAAAATAATATTGATTCCAAATATTTAACTTTTTTGATGACTGGAAAAACATGTTACCAACAATAAACACATCAATAACAAAAGAATATTTAAAGGGAAGAAAAACAGAGTTTAGTACTGAGGATTATCTGGGAGATGTTCCCCTGGAGGCTGCTGATAGAAGCATAGATCTTGAGAAGGGGTAGTTTTTGAAATACAGGATGGGGATATACATATAGATATAACAGCCAAAGTAAGTGAGCCTAGTGAGATTCCCAAAGGCAAGTCAAGATAAAAACCCAAAGATGATCTTTGGAAAGCACATCCTTTTCTATTTGGGAAGGAAGTAAGAGAACTGGAGATAAATAACACTGGCAAAAGTAGGAAAATAGTTAACAGAATATGGGGGCCATGACAAGGCGATTTCAGGAACAGTTTTTAACAGCATCAAATATGTCATTAAAATAAACAAGAGGAAAATGGTCTAGGGAGGGCTTTAATGACTGTAATAAAGATCTTTCAGAGCAGTGAATTTCCAGAGCTAAAGTGGTAGAAAGTGACCGTAACTGAGCTATTTTGATCATATTGACCAGAGATAATCATCATTTAAAAATGGACTTATTGGGAACCACACATTCAAGTTTCCTGTGTGTGTGTATATATTGACTAATCTGCTGAAATTTTTATGCAGAAAAGTTGATAAAGAACTACACGACATTAATGGATTTTTGGTGGTGATTGTAACTTTTCAAACAATGTAAAAGTAATTTTATTCTAGTTCAAATCATTTACAAAAAAAAATCCTAATATATGAGGTCTGACGATTAGGTTTGTGAACTCATCTTAGAAAAAGTGCTATATACCTCACTGCTGATGATCATCATGGTCAACTTCAGTGTTCATCAATGACAGTGCCTAGTATACCCTTCGAAGCAATTTTGGAACTCTTTTTTCTGGCATGGCCATCAGCATTGTCATCATACAAATGGTCTGACAATTAAGTTCATGAACTCATCCTAGAAAAATTACCCCAAAGGTATTACTTTACAGATGGCCATAGTGATATTTAGCAATGAGGTATGCAGCTCTTTTTCTAGGACGCACTCGCAAACTTAATTGTCAGACGTGTATAATCTAATGTTCAGCTGGAACCTAGTTCATCTCTTCACAGACTTATGTCTGAAAGTAATGTTTAATGACAGAAATCAATGCTGAACGAGGGAAACAGGGAATTTTTAAGGTTGGTGAAAACGTTTTTTATCTCAGTTTGGGTGATGATAATACAAAGCAGTGCTTCCTTCTGTCGTGCACAGGGTTGCTACAAGCTGGAACTGACTCAACCGCACTTAACAACAACATATGATTGAATAGTACCACAAAGCTGATTTTGATAAGAAATACATGAGAGGTCCAGAAAACTCTGACATGTTAAGTTCAGGAAAGTTTACTAGAGGAAGTAAAGAAAATGAAGAAAAGCGCAACACAAACTGTGTTGACTACCATAAAGTGTAAACAAAGAAGATGTTACCTGTAGGTAGTTACGTTTGACTTGAGGACCAGACAAGACTAGGTAGAGGGAATTTTTATCTAGTTAACCTAGAATGAAAGATGATGTAATTTTTTAATAGTTGGCAACATGTGGGAGTGAGTGACATGGAAAAGAGAAAGTAATAAAGATAAAAGAACATCACAAAACAAAATAAAGCTAGGAATTTGTAGAGAAGTTAAAAACATTAAAAAATATATAATTGATCTTCAGAATAAAAACAAAAAGTGTTGTATCGTTTACTAAAGAATGAATTATAGGATCAAATTTCTAAGTGTTACAGAAAAGGGAAAGATTACAAGAACAGATCTTTATACAAATGTGGTTGTTGAGGAAAAACAGATCATGATTGTATGAAGTCTGACAGAGATGTATTATTTGTTCACTTATAACTCAGGATATTTAGGACTCTCATGTTACCATAGCTAGCAATGCTGAGGAGCTTTTGATTTAAAACAAAGGAGTTTGAAACCTCTAAGTAGCAGAGCTCTAAACTTCTGACTGATTTCCTTTATTTGGGATTAAAATTAACTTAGGGGTTAATTTAATTTGATGAATATACTTATGGTTTAGTATTCAAGACTTGTCCAAGGAATGATAAAAGAAAAAAAAAAAATCTTGTTGCTGTTAATTTAATTAAACTAGTTTAATGATTAATAAATATCAGGTATGCTGCAGAGAGCCATCTTAACACCACTGGAGATAACAACATGTTGTTCCAAGTGGAAAATTATGTGATTAAAAGTTAAGGACCTTGTAAATTACTTATTAGCATTCTTTATTGAGTTTATAACTCATATCAGGTGTCATAACACTATCATAATCACTTTCCCAAGAATTTACTGTTTCTAGGCCTAAATAACATAAAGAGTTATTTTTAAAAATATGATGATTCAGAGTGATTGGATTGTTGTAGTATAAATATATCAAAGGTTACTTTCCTCTTTAACTCTTGAATATATTTTTTTCTATTTTACAGCTAAAGAAAAAATTCAAATGGCAGAACTATCTCTAACGCATAAATACAAGGCTTTCAATATGTACTAATTGTATCTAGCATTTTCATTGTGTTTGAAAATAAATGGTCAACTACTTTGAAATGTTGGGTTTGTTTATGTTTTAAAATGCAGATTTACACATAAACATGTTATTTTTTCTGTTTCATTTATTTCATTTTACTTTAATATTTTGTGGACTAAGTCAAAGATGCACATAGTTTTAAAAAAGTCAAACAGCACGAAGAAGTATGTGGTAAAAAGAAAGTTTATTCTACCTGCTTTCAGGGCATATGATGTCTAGTTACCAATTTCTGTTTAATGTGTTTGATTACAAAATAGAGCTATCAACTTAGCTTCTTTATATTTCAGTTTTTAGTAGTACAGCAGCAGTACAAAAAACTGCTTATCACGGATTACACTGTGTCCCACTCACCTATAATGTGTGGGTGGCCATTTGGCTGGGCCATCATTCCCAGTGGAAACCCTGGTTGCATAGTGGGTTAAGTGCTATGTCTGCTAACCAAAAGGTCAGCAGTTCAAATCCTCCAGGTACTTCTTGGAAACTCTGTGGGGTAGTTCTACTCCAACCTATAGGGTCACTATGAGTCAGACTCAACTCGATGGCAGTGGGCTTGGTTTTTTGGTTTATCATCCCCAATATTTTGTGATTTTGCAGTGCTGTACACCCAAATCTCTGCCTGTGGCTAATAGATAGGATGACTATGTTAAAAGAGGATTAGAGTAGGGCTGCAACACCCTTGCTGAGGGAGTTTCCCTGGTGTGTGGCCTGCACCACCTTTTATCATTTCATCCTATGGGAAATAAAAAGAGAGGGAAACAAGCAGAGAACTGGGGGGACCTCACACCATAAAGAAAGCAGTATCCAGAGTAAGAGCGCATCCTTCAGACCTGAAGTTCCTGCATGAAGATGCTTTATGACCAAAGACTGATGGCAACACAAGGACCTTCCTACCGAGCAGACAAAATGGGAAGGCCATTTCCTGGAGCAGACATCCTGAATTTGGACTTGTAGTCTACCGTAATGTATAAGAATAAACTTTTCTTTGTTAAAGCCATCCTTTTGTGTTAACTCTGTTGCAGCTGCACTAGATGACTAAAACACTGCTTTTCAATGAAAATTCTCCTGCTAAACCCTCTTCGTCATTATGTGTACTCTCTAGAGTACACTGTTACGTAGATGTCATCTTTTTGCATATTGAAGATTTCTTTTTTCTTCTTTAGATTTCCTGTTATCATTTTACCTAACAAAACTTATTTTAAACTCATCAAATTGTGTCCCATCACACACATGGAGCAGAGCTTAGTGTTCTCAATATTGTCCTGTCTCATAATTTCAGGTTGAAGCTGCAAGTGAAATGCTGGTACCCAGGATTTGATACTATTATTTTTCTTTGTCTCAGTTATATAAGCATTCCTTAAAGCTGAGTTTCTATCACATGCCTTACCCACCCAGAGAGTTCAGAGCAATTTAGTACACAATTTGTGCTCGCTTTCCATTACAGAAACTGTCAAGGGAATCAACTCATATTGAATAAGCCCAATTTTCAGTGAAGAAAACTGCTTAACCTTTTACTTTTGAGGATTTTAATGTATTTTGTACAGAATATATGTTTTGGCAAAGTATTTTAATTTTTGTTTCATCGTAATACTTACCAGAGAAGTGAAAAATTAAAGAGATTTGCAGTGTCTGCCTACATGGACTAGTTGAAAAGGATGTGTATTTATGAACTGCATATACTTTTGAAAGAAGGAGTATTTTCTCCTTCATTACCCATGATAATCTAGGATTTTAGACTATTCAGTGAGTGCTTTGAAATTTAGTGCAAATAATTTCTTCCTAAATTAAATCTCTAATGAAACACAGCAGATGGATATTTGCATGTAATTTTAATAAAAATTGATTCCAGGTTCTCATGACAATATAGTAAATATAAAATTAAAAAGACAAGAGGAAACTCACATACATTTATCAGTGTTATATAAATAGTGTTCAAGTTATTAAAGAGCCAAAGTCCTACTATCTATCTTGCAGCACTATAATAATCTTGGTTAAAAATCAGCATAGCATATAAATAAATGCTAGTATTGCAGTTCAGATAATTTAGTAGTGAACCAGAATGAGTTTTATTTGGCAATAAGTTTAGAGCCACTGCTTGAAACTTCAAAATGTCCAAAGAGGTAAATGTCTACAAAACTCTATTATATGTCATATTTTAAAATGTAAGTAATTTAACAAGAAAAGCCAAATAAATTTATAACAGAATTACAAATAAAATGAACATTAAATTCCCTGAAGCTGGAAGTATTTTTTTTAAAAAAAACACTCACAAATGAACAAGCTTCAGGTTAAAAAGAATTTCAAAAGTGACATATCCCAAAATCACAATGAGCAAAATGTTGTTTGTCAGAAACAAAAAGATACAGTTAAAGAAAGTAAGACAGAAAAATTCATTACCTGAAATAATTTTATTAAGAAATAAAACTATCATAGAGTATTTAGGAATACAAACTATAACCATAGAAAAGAAGAAGAAACAAAAACTTCAAGAAAGGCTTTACTAACATAAATGCGGGAAAACATGCCAGATTAGCTTCATGCATGTAATTTGCAATTGTCTTCTCTCTCTTTGAGATGAAAAGTACTTAAAAGGGGGAGAATTCTGGTAAAATGGTGACATAAGCACGTCGAGGATCCTGACTCCTCCCACACTCGAATTGCAAGAAAACCAATTAGAAGCTGTTAATCAGCCCTGATGACTCAGTGTCTAAGACCTTGGCTTTTAAACAAAAAATCAGCTGGAATCCACCAGCTGCTCCCTGAAAATCCTGTGGAGTAGTTCTGCTCTCTGCTATAGAATAACTGTCAGAAGCGATTCAAAGGCAAAGGGTGATCAGCCCTGCAAGATCTCTGAAAGGGTGGTCTGCAAAAGATACAAGCAGAGTGCTGGCAAGGGCAACAAAACAAGGGACAAACAGTAGACAGCAACAGAAGCACTTCTCCCGCTCTCCTTGCTCCTTTCCCCCAGACGCAGCAGACACGCGGTCGCGGCGAACCTTCAGCACAAGACTCTCCTACACGCAAGTGTCAACTCTGGCTTTGAAAGGGGTAGAATGGATTTCCCTGGCCAGCTCTGTGGGATGTCCCTGCCCCCTCACTCCAAAAGAATTGGGACAGATCTTGCTGGCTGACTGTTCAGGGTGTAACTGGTTTGGGGGAAGCCAGAAAGACAGAAATCTTGTCTGACTAGAAATGGACTGTCCACTGGGCCAGGTGAGAACGGTGCTGACCTTACGTACCACATCATCTGTACCGAATAGTTTCACACTTTCCATCTCATAAAAGATTCTGCTTCTGGGTATAGCTGCCACCTGCCTCTCTCCCAAACCCATGGCCGCTTCCGATAGAATCAAAGGCTTTCAAATTTATAATCCATGATGGGGACAACTTGCCTCCTAAGCCAGGTAAGCATGGGTTTACTTGTGCTTACTTCCTAATCTGTAGCAATTTCATATAGGTAGTCACCAAATCTTGTGAGAGAACTGCACCTGCCTGAGGGGGACTTAATCGATGTGCATTTTCTCAACAGTTTGGGAGACATTGAAGGATTAAAACCCTAGTCAACTGGCATTTGAAACTTTCACAGAGAAGGAAAAAGAGGCTTAATCCACCATTAAAAGTCTCTACTCTGGTGGTGGAGTGATTAAGAGCTTTTGTCTGCTAACCAGAGTTCAACAGTTCAAATCCGTCAGCTGCTCCTCTGAAGTCCTTTTGAACAGTTCTTCTCCATCCTACAGGATCAGTATGAGTCAGAATCAATTTCACAGCCATAGGTTTGGTTTTATTTTTACGCCTCTAAAGGTAAACTGATCAGTATTTGTTTTCTGATATGCCTTGAATCTGCTGAAGAAGTGACACCTGGTCTGGTCTGAGCTGGTAGTATCACAAGGAGGAAGGGGAACTGGGTGGAAAATGCTAAGGCTGTACCCACTTGAAATTTTCTTCTTGGAATCAGCACTATTAAGAGCGTCAAATATTTAGGTGAACATAGAAAGTTAACACCTTATAACCAGCATCTGTCTATTAGTCTGTCATACTGTAGTGACCTGTGTGTTGTTACGACGTTAGAAGCCACACCAACAGTAGTTCAAATACCAGTAGGTATAAAATCTGTCACCTACAGGGGACAGATTTCAGCAAAGCTTCCAGACTGATGGATTAAGAAGGCAGACTTGGTAATCTACTGCAGAAATGGTATGAGAATGTTGTCCGACTTCCTCTAACTTCGCAAGGGGGAAGAGAAATCAAGATCCAGGGCCTAAAGCTAATTCCTATGAGGTGGTGAGATACAGCTCCTCTTTCGACTGTCTTTACCAATTCTGATGCCAACTGATACCATGATACCATAGCTAGAGAGACCACACCAAAGCAGTCTATTATAGCACTGTATTATCACTATTAAAAGTAATCCATTACATCACATTCCAAAAATTAGCCACTGAAAACTTTACTGGAACCCTCTTACATTGCTGATGGTAATGATAAATGATGTAGCTTCTGTAGTAAACAGCTTGGCAATTCCGCAAAAGCACAGAATAAACATATGATCAAATAATTCAAATCTAAGTATATACTCAAAACAATGAAGCAGGAACACAAAGCTTTGTATGCCAATGTTCATCGCAGCACTACACATATTCAGAATCACAACAGCCAAAAGCTGAAAACAGATTAAACGTTCAACAGATGATTAGACAAACAAAATGTGATGTATACATACAACAGAATATCACAATCCTACAGAGAAATAAAGTCCTGATAATATGCTATGACATGGATAAGCCTAGAAAACACACTGAGTGAGAAGAATCAGCCAGAAATGAGCAAATATTGTAGGATCCTACTTATCTAAAGTATCTAAAATAGGCAGATGTATAGAGATCAAAGCTTATTAGTGATTACTAAGTGGGAGGGAGAATGGCAAAGAGGGACTCACCGTTCTGCTAGACGTGATGGGGCAACTTGGAAATGGATAAAAAGGTAATGTGGGCACAAAATGATGAACATAATTAATGTCACTAAATTGTATATGTGAAGAAGTTGAAATGGCAGATGTTTTCACATTACTGCTACATCTATAGATATAGAGATAGATAAATGTTCAGTACAGTTTCTAAAAAACATTATCTGTTGTGTGAAGACATTTGTAACATTATTAGCTTAGTCAAGTGCTTTTCTTTTTCTTTTTTTTTTAAGGACTTTATTCTGTTTAATTTTCTACTTGAATTTATACACTAATAGGATCAATTCTTGTCATGTATATTTATCCTAAAAAATCACAGATTCCATCCAGGTTCTTAAAACTACCTGTAGAGAACTAACAATACTCTGAAACTTGGCTCTAACTGATAATTTCTCCTTTATCAATTCCGGTTATGAATCTGTTTTTCCTCTACTTTTTTCCTATTGTATTAGACAGATGGTTGATTAATTTGTAATTCTTATGAAGTTCTTGTTATTGCATTAATTAGGCCTATATTTTCGAATTTATTGATTTAAATCATTAAGTGATCAAATAATAACATTAATAATGGTCAAAATTTATCAGATTCTTACTATCAGTTGCACTGTCTGTTGCTTGTACCTGCTAGATAACCTGTTAGTTTCACGGATAAATAGAGGGCTAGGAATGTTATGAAACATATACAACCCCAGATGTTTGAATGTGACAGAGGCAGGACTTGAACCTCAGGTTTTAGATTCCAAAGTCTACCCATTGAATACCATTTCTCTGTCTAGGCTCTTTAAACCATTTTTGCCTGAATAGTGAACCAAAGCAGCCAAATACTGGCTAAACAGAATCACTGAGACAACTGAAAAAGTCAATTTTTAACTTCTACTTCTTTAATTTCCAATATCTGTATTAATAGACTTGATTACCTGCATACCAATTTATTCAGTTTGTTTGGACAGAACAAGGGAATCTTGCATGGTTTAAAGTCAGAAAAGGTGTGTGTCAAGGTTGCATCCTATCATCTCACATATTCAGTCTGTACACTGAGCAAATAATCTGAGAAGCTGGGCTGTAAGAAGAAGAACAGGACATCAGATCTGGAGGAAGACTCGTTAACAAACCGCATTATGTAGATAATACAGACTTGCTTGCTGAAAGTGTCGAGGACTTGAAACACTCTGATGAAGATCAAAGACCACAGCCTTCAGTATGGATTACATCTGAACATCAAAAAAACAAAATTTCTCACAACTAGACCAATAAGCAACATCATGATGTATGAAGAAAAGATTGAGGTTGTCAAGGATTGCATTTTATCAGATCTACATTCCATGGAAGTAGCAGTCAAAAAACCAACAGATGGTTTGCATTGGGCAAATCTGCTGGCTAAAGACCTTTTTAAGGTACCAAAAAGCAAAGACTTTGAAGACTAAGGTGCCTCTGACCCTAGCCGTGGTATTGCCAATCCCATCGTATCCATGAGAAACCTGCACAATGAATGAGGAAGAACAACTGACATCTGTGAAATGTATTGGAGAAGAATACTGACTATATCACGGTCTGCCATGAAGAAATCTGTTTTAACAGAAGTACAGCCCGAATGCTCCTCCGAAGTAAGGATGGTGAAATTACTTTTCGCGTGTTTTGGACATGTTATGAGGAGGGATCAGGCCCTGGAGCAGCACATCATGGTTGGTAAGGTTAGTGGGGAAGAGCAAGACCCTTAAAGAGATAGACTGACACAGTGGCTACAACAATGTGCTCAGGAATAACAACTGCAGACATGGTACAGGAGGGGCAGTGTTGTGTTCTGTGGTACATAGGATCTCTATGATTCTGAACTGATTTGATGGCACCTAACAACAATGACAACAATTTATTCAATAACTTAGTTACCTCTGAAAAGCCGAGAAAACCTCGGTGGCCTAGTGGTTAAGTGCTACAGTTGTTTACTCAAATGCTGACAGTTCAAACCCACCAGAAACTCCTTGGAAACTTTATGGGGCAGTTCTACTCTTTATTATAGGTTTGCTGTGAGTCAGAAACGACTTGACAGCAGTGAGATTTTGCCTTTGGCCAAAGCCAGCCAGTACATAGCTGAACTTTCTATACTGTTATTCTATTTACGTACTATCATACAAATCTGTCAACCACATTTGGCAGTAAAGAGATATCTTTATTACACGTATATGGGCATTGAAGTTTATAAGTGTTATGAATTTCTCAAGACAAAACCTGAAACTCCCAAATCCAAGTTCAATGCTCTGCCTACTTGTGTATGGTCTTTCCCCAATGCTGGCCGGAAAATGATAGAAAATGAAGATTAGCAATATAGAAACTGTCTGTATTTTGTTACTTTTTTCAACCAAACTTATTATATAAATACAGAGAGAAAATAATAAAGCTTAATTTAAAAAAAAGCCGTTAATAAAATTTTTAGAAAAATGAGTAAAACTTTTTCTTAGACATAAAATTTTACCTTTATTTATTTATTTGTTAAGTATATAAAACATTAAACTAGCCTTCAAAGTCAGAACTAGTTTTTCTTTTATTATTATTATTGCTTGTTAAGTGAACTTATATAAATTTAGATAATCTGGTTGTTTTACTCTGTTTCCATCTCTCCACTTTGTGAGTCACACTCACACCTACCATCTATGACTATTTTCATTTGCTTCTTTTTAAAATTTCCTTCTTATTTCTGTACAACTTATCTCATTTTATTTCTTTTTTTTATTTTTATTTAACATAACTGAGTGAAAATGTACATTCACATGTAAATTTACATGCCCCCCCTATATGCAGCTTCCACTACTCTCCCTGTCTGGTGACAGCACACTATTCCTCTCTGCTCCATACATGTTTCATCCTCCCAACAGTCTCCTTTCCCCTCCTCTCCATCCACTCCCCTTCCTCCAGCCAGAGGTCAGCAAGATGATATTCTATAGATGTATAGAACCATAAAGTGCTTCCAATATATGGTCACTCTGCATTGCCAAGTCCAATCCATTCCTGTCCAAAGAGTGGACCTTTGTTATAATTTATGGGAGAGGGCAGCATCAGGGAAGGAGGCCATGCTCTCAGAGTAACCCCAAAACCGCTGGACCATCAGTTGAGGTCTTTTAGTGGAGATCTCATGATGCACCTCTTTTTATTCTTGTGTTGCCAGTGAGGCTCCTCTCTGTGAGCTCCGTCGTGGCTATCACTGGTGGTGGCCGGGCACCATCCGGTTCTTCCGGTCCCAAGTCGATGTAGGCACCCACTCTTGTGGGTCTCTCTGTCTTCTCGGTTGTCTTTATCGCATGCCGTTTTGGCCCTCGGTGAGCATCCGTTCCTGCTGAGTTGGGACCACTTGCTGTGTCCTCGGATGGCAGCTTGGCAGCTTTTAAGACCCCAGACGCCACTCACCAGTGTTGGGTGCAGAGAGCTCTCTTAGCAAAACACTAGTTGTGCCAATTGGTCTGGAATTCGCCCAAGAGCATAGTCCCCTGCCCCCCGCCCCAGCTACTCTATCCTTGCAATATTGAGTTAAGATGGAAGGAGTACTCAAGTTATGCTGAAGTCCACTTAATGTTGTTCTTGTTCCTAATGTGTGCTGTCACCACTTTCTCCCAACTAGATTGCTAGTAACTATCTAAACTAAACCCTCCCCCCCTTGCCCTCCCTTCCTTCCCTCCCTTGCAGCTGTCAAAGAGTCTTTTCTTCTATACACAAGTCTGTTTTTGAGATCTTATCGTAGAGGTCTCATACAGTATTTGTCCTTTTGTCGCTGACTACTTTCACTCAACATATGTCTTCCAGTTGAAACCAGGTTAGGAGATGTTTCCTGGAATCATCGTTATTCTTTATCATTGCGTAGTGCTCCATTGAGTATATGTACCACAGTTTACCTATCCATTCTTCTATTGTTGGGCATCTGGGTTGATTCCATTTTTTTTGCTATTGGGGACTGTGCTGCGATAAACATTCTGGTGCATGTGTCCGTTGGTGTGAAAGGCCTTGAATCTGTAGGATATATTCCAAGTAGTGGAATTATTGGGTCAAATGGTATATCAATATCCATTTTTTTAAGGAAGCGCCAGATTGCCTTCCAAAGAGGCTGGACCATTTTGCAACTCCACCAACAGTGTAGGAGGGTTCCACTTTCTCCACAGCCTCTCCAGTGTTTGTTGTTTTGTGTTTTCTGGATCATGGCCAATCTTGTTGGGGTGAGATGGTATCTCATTGTTGTCTTGATTTGAATTTCTTTAATAACTAAAGATCGTGAACATGTCTGCATGTGTTTTTTGGCTGCTGGGATCTCCTTTTTAGTGAAGTGTCTGTCCATCTCCTTTGCCCATCGCTTAATTGGATGGTTTATCTTCTTCTTATTGATACTTTGTAGTATCCTATAGATTATGGAGATCAGGCGTCGGTCTGACATAGAGTTGCCAAATATTTTTTCCCATTTTGTGGGTGTTCTTTTAATTCTATTAGTAAAGTCTTTGGATGAGCAAAAGTGTTTGATTCTTAATAGTTCCCATTTATCTATTTTCTCTTCTGTTGATTGAGGTTTGTTTGACAGATTTTGGAGTCTGTCCTCATTGTGTATTAAAACTTCCATTGTTGTTCCTACCTTTTCTTGGATGAGCTTTAGCGTTTTAGGTTGGATATTTAGGTATTTTATCCAGTTGGAGTTGGTTTTTGTATAAGGTGTAAGATATGGATCTTGATTCAGTTTACTGCAGATGGATAACCAATTTTGCCAGCACCATTTGTTGAAGAGACTGTTTTTACCCCAGTTTAATGTCTTAGGGCCTTTGTCGAACATCAGCTGTTCATAGGCAGATGGTGTCATCTCTGGGGTCTCAATTCTGTTCCATTGATCGATCTGTCTGTTCTTGTACCAGTACCAGGCTGTTTTGACCACTGTGGCAGTGTAGTATGTTCTAAGGTTGGGTAATGAGAGGCCTCCCAATGTGTTCTTCTTCTTTAGTAGCACCTTACTTATCCGGGGCTTCTTCCCTTTCCAAACAAAATTGGTGATTTGTTTCTCCATCTCATTAAAAAATGATGCTGGAACTTGTATTGGGATTGCATTATATAAATAAATTGCTTTGGGTAAAATAGACATTTTCACAATGTTGAGTCTTCCTATCCATGAGCAGGGTAGGTTTTTCCATTTATCTAAGTCTCTCTTAGTTTCTTGTAGTAAGGGCCTGTAGTTCTCTTTGTAAAGGTCTGTTGTTTCTCCGGTTAGATTAATTCCTAGGTACTTTATCTTCTTAGGGGCTATCGTAAATGGTATTGATTTCATAATTTCCTCCTTAAGAGTCTCGTTGATAGTATAAAGGAAACCTACTGATTTACTTATGTTTATCTTGTATCCTGAGACTTTCCTGAACTCTTCTCTCAGTTTGAGTAGCTTACTTATAGATTCCTTGGGGTTCTCTGCATATACAATTGTATCATCTGTGAACAGGGAGATTTTAACTTCCTCTTTGCCGATACTGATGCCCTTTATTTCTTGGTCTTATCTAATTTCTCTGGCTAAAACTTCTAGCACAAAGTTGAATAGGAGAGGTGACAGTGGGCATCCTTGTCTAGTTCCTGATCTCAGGGGAAAGTCTTTCAGTCTCTCTCCATTCAGGATGATGTGGGCAACTGGCTTTCTATAAATGGCCCTTATTGTGTTGAGGAATTTGCCGTCTATGCCCATTTTGATAAGAGTTTTTAGCATGAATGGGTGTTGGACTTTATCAAATGCCTTTTCGGCATCAATGGACAAAATCAGGTGATTCTTGTCTTTTGTGTTATTTATGTGGTTAATCACATTAATTGTTTTCCTGATGTTGAACCAGCCTTGCATCACTGGTATGAATCCCACTTGGTCATGATGGATTATTTTCTTGATATGTTGTTGTATTCTGTTGGCAAGAATTTTGTTGGAGATTTTTGCATCTAGGTTCATAAGTGATATCAGTCTGTAGTTCTCTGTCTTTGTTGGATCTGTCCCTGGCTTAGGTATCAGGGTTATGCTGGCTTCATAGAATGAGTTTGGGAGTACTCCATCCCTTTCTATACTGTGAAATAGTTTCAGTAGTATTGGGGATAACTCTTCTCTAAATGTTTGGTAGAATTCTGCCATGAAGCCATCTGGGCCCGGACTTTTTTTGGTTGGCAGTGTTTTGATGACCTTTCAGTCTCTTCCTTTGTGATGGGTTAATTAAGTTGTTCTGCTTCACGTTGTGATAATTTAGGTAGATGGTATGAGTCAAGGAATTTTTCCATTTCCCCTAGGTTTTCAAATTTGTTAGAGTACAGTCTTTCATAGTATTCTGTTATGATATTTTTGATTTCTGTTGTATCTGTGGTGACAACTCCCCTCTCATTTCTAATTTGGGTTATTTGTTTCCTTTCCTGCTTTTCTTTAGTAAGTTTAGCCAGTGGTTTATCAATTTTGTTAATCTTTTCAAAAACCTAGCTTTTGGTCTTTTCAATTTTTTCAATTGTTTTTCTATTCTCCAATTCATTTAGCTCTGCTCTAATCTTTATGATCTCCTTTCTTCCGGTGCCCGAGGTGTTCCTCTGTTGTTCTCTTTCTACTTGTTCAAGCTGTAGAGTTAGTTCCTTGATTTGGTTTCTTTCTTCCTTCCAGATGTGTGCATTTATGGAGATAAACAGACCTCTGAGCAGTGCTTTGGCTGTATCCCATAGGTTCTGGTAGGAAGTGTTTTCATTCTCATTGGAATTCATGAATTTCTTTAATTCATCCCTGATTTCCTCTATAACCCATGTTTTTTTTAGCAAGATGTTGTTCAGTTTCCAAGAGTTCCACTTTCTATCTCTGTTTTTTCTGCTATCGATTTCAACTTTGATGGCTTTATGATCTGAGAAGATGCTTTGCAGTAATTCAATGATATGGATTTTGTTGAGCACTGCATTATGGCCTATCACGTGGTCAATTCTGGAGAATGTTCCATGTGCACTGGAGAAGAAGGTGTAGTTGTCTTCTGATGGGTGGAAAGTTCTGTATATATCAATGAGGTTTAGTTGGTTAATTGTGTGAATGAGGTCTTCTGTATCTTTACTGAGCTTTTTTCTAGATGATCTGTCTAGTAATGAGAGTGGAGTGTTAAAGTCTCCCACTATTGTTGTGGAGTCATCTAACTCTCTTCTGAGCGTAGTCAGTGTTTCTTTGACATATTTAGGTGCTTTGACATTAGGTGCATAAATGTTTAATATAGTTAAGTCTTGCTTGTGTACTGAACCTTTCAGCAATAAATAGTGTCCATCTTTGTCCACGATGGTGGATTTGGCATTAAAATTGATTTTGCCTGAGATTAGATTTGCCACCCCTGCTCTTCTTTGTTCATTGTTAGCTTGATATATATTCTTCCATCCTTTAATTTTCAGTTTGTTCCTGTCTTTAGTTCTCAAGTGAGTTTCTTGTAGACAACATATGGATGGGTCGCGTCTTTTGATCCAAGATGACACTCGGTGTCTCTTTTCTGGAGCATTCAGTCCATTCACATTCAATGTAATTATTGATAGGTATGTGTTCACTGCTGCCATTGTGATATGTTTGTTTTTATGTTGATGTTTTCTCTGTTGTTCTTATTAGTCTGTTCTGAGACACTCTTTTCTGTGAGTTGATTTTTCACCTTTTCCAGAGCTGGTTTTATAGTTGTTGAGACTCGTGTGTTAGATTTCTTGAAATGGTATGATACATCTTTGTTGTGCTTTACAGCTGCCCCTATGAACCCCCTTAATAAACTATTTATAAACCCAATTTTAATTACTACCAGTCTTGTCATCTTCCTCTCCATCTGGAAGGACTATATCGACTGTAGCACATCCCTCTTGTATTATGATGACACCATAGTTTTCATGATGATCACTGGATTGCTTCTTTCCAAATCAAAGCTGTGATTTACTTTGCAGTCTTCCCTAAATGAGTATTGAGTAGTGTATCGTTCTAAAATACATAGTTAGTGGTTTCGTTCTTCTAAGCCAAAGCCAAGAACTTCTTTTAGTATTTCTTGTAGTTTGGGTTTGGTTTTTACAAAGTCTCTGAGTTTCTGTTTATCTGGGAATGTCTTAATTTCATTTTCGTATTTGAAAAATAGTTTTGCAGGATATATAATTCTTGGTTGGAAGTTCTTCTCCTTCAAGACTTTGAATGTGTCGTGCCACTGTCTCCGTGCCAGCATGGTTTCTGCTGAGAAATCTGATGAGAGCGTACAGGGTTTCCCTCTGAATGTTAGCTTTGCCTTGAGTCTTGCTGCCTTTAAGAGTTACTGCTTGTGTTTCATTTTGTTAAGCTTGATTAGAATATGTCTTGGAGTCTTTCTTTTGAGATCTATATTGGGTGGCATACGATATGCATCTGAGATGTCTATATTCTCTTCCTTCATGATTTCTGGGAAGTTTTCTTTCAGCAGCTCAGCAACAATACTCTCTGTGTTCTCAGATGTCTCACCCTGTTCAGGGACTCTGATTAATCGAAGGTTGTTCCTCTTAATAGAGTCCCACATGCTTCTTAATGATTCGTCATTTTTCTTGCTTCTTTTTTCTGATTTCTGCTCATAGACACTGGTATCAGTAGCTCTGTCTTCCAAGTCAGAAATTCTTTTTTCCATTTGTTCCATTCTGTTTTCTTGGCTTTGCATGGAAGTTTCTATGTCTTTGATTTTCTTCTTGATCTGTTGGATTTCAGAGTACTGGTGTTCCATCAGGTCAAACAACTTGCTTAATTTTTCATTTTGTTCTGCTGCATTTTGTATAAGGTCTAGAAGGGCTCTGTATATAATCAATTTGTATTCATTTCCTGATGCTTTCTTAAAAGTTTCTTCATCTGGAAAACTCCTTGGTTGCTTTGTTTGGGAGCCTTCTGAAGCCATGAGTGATTGCTTTTATGCCACAATTGTCTGTTGCTTTTTGGGTCCCATGTGAGTATATAGAGGCTGGAAGAGATACTGTGAGAATGGATTGCAAATGTTTCTCTAAGCTGTCTTCAAATGTAAAGCAAAAGGTATCTGACCGGTTCACAAGTCAGTTAAGTGTTCAGGTGTAGAGGTCCCTCTTCTCATCTGACGAAGTAAGTGCCACTATATCCCACCCCAGATGACAACAAACTAGTTCAGAATACAGCCCTGCTACTGCCCTGGTAGCTTCTGCTGACAGGGCCTAGCCTTGTCCAACACTGCGTCGAATACTGGTTTTGTGATAGAAAAGCGCTCTCTTGTGGGCAGGCTCTGGCTCCCAAGCTAAGAACTAGGTCCAGCTGCAGCCACCGTACCCAAGATGGCATCCTCCACACAGGCAGCAGACAGAGGGGCTAACGGTACCGAGAGGTAGTGATTCCTCTGCTTCTGTTGCAGGGCCCCCAACGTAGGCAGCACTGTGCAAAATCACTACTTTTCTGACAGAGAAGCGCTGTCCCGTTTGCAGGCGCTGGCTCCCAGGCTAAGAACGAGTTCCCGCTAAAATCTCGGTACCAACATGGCGTCCTGCACTCTGACCGCTGAGCTCCGTGCAAACCCCACTGAGGCAGCTACAAAACGAAAGGCTCAAAGTGTCTAGATTAACAGAGTCCCGAGCCTGGCTCGCAGAGTATGGGAATTTTGCCTGCCTATCTCCCCAGCAATGCATCTGAGTCCAGCCGCCAGGCAAGGCCCATCTCCGCCCGCCAGCCGAGGCAGAGGAAAAAAATGTCAAAATGGTGCGTTTACCTTCCGTCCGTGAGAGCCGGGGCTAGCCAGGAGCGGGAGTCAGCGAGAGAGAGGAGGTTTTTCGCTGAGTGGTATGAAGTCCCAATTAACAGCTCTGTGCCGTGTCCTGAGGCTGATTAGGTGATCAGAAGGTTCTGTTTGATTGTCAATTCATAGCTTGGTTTCCAGAGGGATATAAGGAGACGTGTGCTTAGTCCGCCATCTTGACTCTGCCCCCCTCATTTTATTTCTTACTTCATTTTTTCTACATGAAAAAACAGTGCACAATAAATATCTTTTCCACTTTGCTATCATCACTTAATATAGCCTCCGAAAATCATTGCACATAGGTTCACAGATATCTTGCTCAGTATTTTTTGGTAACTTCATGCTTCTTTTTTTTTTTTTCTTTATGACTGAGGGAAAATGTACGTTCCCATAGAAATTTGCATGCCCCCCTATATGCAGCTTCCACTGCTCTCCCTGCCAGTGACAGCACACTCTTCCTCTCTGCTCCATACATGTCTCAGCCTCCCAACAGCCTCCTTTCCCCTCCTCTCCACTCACTCTCCTTCCTCCAGACCGAGGTCAGCAGGATGATATCCTATAGATGCACAGAACCATAAAGTGCATCCAATATATGGTCACTCTGCATCACCAAGTCCAATCCATTCGTGTCCCAAGAGTGGACTTTCATTAAGATTTATGGGCAAGGGCAGCATCAGAGTCAGGGGCCATGCTCCTAGGGGAACCCTGAAGCCACTGGACCATCAATTTCAGTCTTTTAGTGGAGAACTCAGGGTGCACCCCTTTTTATTCTTGTGTTGCCAGTGAGACTCAACTTAGTGAGCATGCTTCTTTATTGTGTCCATGTACTGTAGCCTACTCAGCCACTCTCCTATGTATGGACAGAGAGCCTTTTTCCAAGTTCTGTAATTACAAAACATGATGCATGTGTTTTCTTACACATGATGTACATGTATTTCAATTTTGTTGAAGAAGCTAAGCTTCAGAGTAAATTTTTTTCAAAGTAGAATTACCATGTCACTTGAGAGTTGTGTTAAGTATTGAAAATTCCCTCGCGAGTGAGTTCTACCAGTTTTCATTACATTACCAGTGTACGAGAGTGACTGTTCTCCACAGATTCACCAAGAAAATGCTTTGGTATCCTTTTTAATTTTCACATATCTGACATTTTAAATGTCTGATAGGTGAAAAACAGTATTTCAATATAGATTTAGGGTTTCTGTCTCCCTGCTGAAATTCCTCATCTGTTTACACATGCTGTCCACCTTTTTCACTACAGCCTTTAACAAAGCTATTTCACGTTCATTGTTCAATATTTTCAACACTTGGGTCATCTCTGAGTTTGGTTGTCTTGCGTTGTTTATTGACTGTTTTCTTTTCCCCTTCATTTTTTGTTTGCCTCTTTACTTTTTGCAGTTGAAAGAGAGACATCATACATAGAACAGTAGAAACCAAAGAAAAAATATTTGTGTCAAATAAAACCTTCTTCTGCTAGGACTTACATGTGCATTTGGTGGAGACTGAGTCAGCTTGTTCAGAAGTAGAGGTGACTTTTAGGATTTTGTTTTTCATACAGTTCTTCTTAGTGGACAACCAGCTTCATATCCTTCTAGCAATACCTTATGTCTAGAGTAGCAGTTGGGTTGCTGGAGGCTTTTTCTCAATGTTTCCATTCCACTCTCACCTTTAGATTTTCCTGCTTAGCCTAGATTTTACAAAGAGTTTCTCTCCACACTCTTGCCCCATCCCCAGCGGCTGAACGCTGTTGATGTAAGACTCTTACTAATGCATTGTGAGGTAAGGGGAACGCAGCATGGGAATGCGATGCAAGCGCATTCTCTGTTGCCTTATTCCAGCCTTATACATAGGTGCTGTGTCCCTTATTCTTAGGACTGGTGCTTTCACAGTGATCCTACCCCTTCCCAGCAGTAGGGAATTTAGAAAAATTTGGATATAGGACATTTCCCTGCCCTTTGTTTTTGGTTTTAGTTTTCTTTCTTTCTTTTTTTTTTTTGTTTTTTTGCAATTTAAGCCTTTTACTCCATACAGAAACTCAGTCTCAAGAGAGGTTTGTGTCTTTCCTAGAGTGGACCTATAACCCTCCCCATGACCTGCATCAAAAGGGAGACTTCTTTCCAGCCTCCTGAGTTGCCATTATTGTTATTGTTTTAAGCATTTGAGAGGTTCATACGAAAGAGCCTGAAAGTGAATGTTAGCTCTCTTGTACCTGTGGCTTCCAGGGATCATGTTTATAGAAAAATTAAAAGGATTTTGAAAATGTATTCTTTTTATTAAAGGTGAGTGAAGACTACTGATATTAACAGAGCTAATGTATTTGATCTCAACTTTGTTAAAATATTTTATAATTTTCATACATATTAGGTAGTATCTTTATCATGTGATGATTTTTTAAAAATAAATTGTATTGTGGTTTAAGTACATGTTTACAATCTATATCAATTGTCACGTAACACCTGGAACTTTCACCATAGTTCTACTGTAACTGCTTTCCCCTTCCTCCCCCCTCCCCCCGAAACAGTACACTCCCATTTTTCATTTGGAACCACCCATGTCCATTTGACCTTGATCTGCCCCTCCTTACCCTATCACCTTGTCTCCAGCGATGAGCTTATCAGACAACTTAGTGTACAAATCTGAGTCCAAAAGTTGTTCCTTGCCAGTCTTGTTCCATGGTTTGTCTAGTCCAGTTCAATCTTTGTCTGGAGACCTGGCTTCAGTACTGAATGTGGTTTGGGAATAGAGAGTCTTGGAACCATGTTCTCAAGACACCCTGCAGACTGGCAGACAAAGTGTGGTCATTTGGTAGAGTTCTAGTTCTGCCATCCAATCCTTTTCCCTCTGTATCATGGACTTCATATTATACACCTTATCCAGGTAGTCATTGGTGGTGGCTGGGAACCATCTAGTTCTTCTGGTCCATGCTGAAGTAGACTCTAGCTCATATTGCCCCTTCTATTTGGTGGATTTGTATTTTTCTCCTGCCCTTGATGTCCTCCGTTTACCTCCGGTCCAGGTGAATTGGATCTGATTGATGCTACTTAGAATGCAATTTGCTAGCATTAAGACTCAGACACCACTCACTCAAGTAGTATGCAGAACATTTTCTTTAGGAAAAAACCTTGGGTGTGTCAGTTAGTCTGAGTGTTCCCCGAAAGTGTGGTCCCGCTACCCCTGACCTTTTACTCTGTCTTTCTAAAGAGTTGGGATGCATTTAGGGAACAATTTAGTTTTGAAGCAGCGCAGTTGTGGGTACCTCTTTGTAGGGTGTGTTGTCACACACTGCACCCAATCCAAATAATAACCACTATCTAATTTGTAGAAATTACTCTCCCTCCCTCCCAACCCTTGCAACCACCAAAGATTGATTTCTTCTGCTCTTAAGTGTTTTGTTACATATTGTTTATTTTTTTTTAATTATTTTTGTTTTTTAGAAATGTTTCTAGTTTTGTTTTAGCAATTTCCTTTGACTTTATACCTTTTAAAATATACTGATCTCCATTTGCATATTGAAACTTGTACTGTCTGGTTTATCCACTTGTAATTGGATCATTTAACTCTTATTATTTCAAAATTCACAAAAGCTGTAAATTATCAAGATTTGATAATGAGAAATCAGAATTCCAAAGAATTCTCAAAAATTTCCAAATCATGTTATTCTTAATTTTTCATAACACTTTTCACATTTTTAATAAATAAAAATAGGTTTATTATCATCAGCATAGAACTGAGTGCTGGGATATATTCAAACACTGAAAATTACCAGCAAATGTTACTGAATAGTTTCCAAATTAAAGTATTTGCATATCTTAACACAATTAACAAGACTATATAGAGTAACATGATGCAATTGTCAAAATGACTTAATTGCATTCAAAAAGTTGTTATTTCTGAAACAGTGTTAGCATAAAGTATTTAATGTGTGCATATTTATTAATATTCATCTTAGTTTCAAGAATAGCTCATCATTAAAAGCAGATAGAGCCAAACACATACTTGTTACATGGCAACAGTTACAAGCAATTTATGGTTAGAGTGGATTATTGTTGTTACGTTTGCATGAAATTCACATTTGTAATTATCACCCTCTAAATTGGTACTATAATTTTCATACACAATAAATATAACTACAAAATATATTTTAGACAAATGTTTGGAGAAAAAAATAAACCAAAGCAATTTAACGATGCAAAAAGCAATCCCTTATGTGGTGCAGTGACTATAGTGCTCGGCTGCTAGCAAAAATATCAAGGTATCCAAACCACCAGTCATTCTGCGGAAGAAAGATGTGGTAGTCTGCTCCTATAAAGTTTTACAGCCTTGAAAACCCTAGAGGCCAGTTCTACTTGGTCCTGTAGGTCACTATGAGTTGGAATCAGTGTGATGGCATTGAGTTTAATGAAAGAAAATAGACTGTACTCTCAAGACAAAACACAGGCTGTTTACAAGCATCTTTGAGGACTTCCAAGTCTTCTTGTTTTTGTTGTTAATCTGCCATCAAGCTGGTTCCAATGTTCAGCTATCCTAGGTACATCAGAACAAAGTCCTGCTTTATTTTGAGCCATTCACACAGTTGTGCTGTGTTTCAGCCCTTCATTGCAGACGTTGTGTCAATCCATCTGACTGAGGATCTCCCTCTGTTTCAGTGACCCTCTATTTTGGCAAGCATGATATCCTTCTTCAGGGACTCGCCCCTGCTAATAACTTGTCCAAAGTGCCTGAAACAAAGTCTTGCTATCCTATCTGCCAAGTGGTGTTATGGCTATACATCTTCCAATGCAGATTAATTCATCCTTCTAGAAGTCTAAGGTATATTCAGTGTTCATATCATAGCTTGGGTCAGGTGCATCTTAGCAATCAAGATGACACTCTAGTTTCTTAACACTTTCAAGGCATCTTTCTGGAAGACTTGCCCAGTGCAATAAGTTGTTTGATTTCTTCATGGCTGGTTCCATAGGCATTAATTGCAGATCCAAGCAAAGTGAAATGCTTGACTACTTCAGTATTTTCTGTGTTTATCATAATGTTGTTCGTCAATCCAGTGATGAGAATGCTTGTTTTCTTTATGCTGAGGTATAATTCATACTGAAGTCTGTGGTCTTTGATCTTCATCAGTAAGTATGTCAAGTCCTCTTCACTTGCAGCAAGCAAGGTTATGTCATTTGCATAATGCCGTTTGTTAATGAGTCTTCCTCCAATCCTGATGCCTCATTCTTCTTTATAGAGTCCAGCTTCTTGGATTATTGTCCAGAATATGGCCTGAATATTGTGAAAGTATACCCTGGTACACACCTTTCCTGGTCTTAAACCATGCAGTATCCCCTTACTCTGTTCCAACCACATCTTGGTCTACATATAGTATTGCACAAGCACAATTAAGTGTTCTAGAATTCCCATTCTTCACAATGCTTTCTGTAATTTGTTATGATCCACACAATCAAATGTCTTTCCATAGTCAATAAAAGACAAGTAAACAGCTTCCTAGTTTTCTCTGCTTTAAGCCAAGATCCATTTGACATAGGATATGATGCTCCTCATTCTATATTTTTTTCTGAATCTGGCTTGAATTTCTTGCAGTTCCCTGTCAATGTACTGCTACAACAGCCATTTTTGAACTACCTTCAGCATAATTTCATTTGCATGTGATATTAATGATACAGTTTATTAATTTCCATATACGCCTTTCTTTGGAATGTGCACATATATGGATCTGTTCCAGTTGGTGGGCCAGCTAGCTGTCTTCCAAATTTCTTGGAATAGACAAATAAGCACTTCCAACACTGTACCTGTCTTTTGAAACATCTCACTTTGGGTATTCTATCAGTTCCTGGCTTCTTGTTTTTCATCACTGTTTTCAGTTCAGCTAAGATTTCTTCCTTCACTGCTATTGGTCACATGCTACTTCCTGAAATGGTTGAATGTCTACAATTTTTGTTTTGGTACAATGACTTCAACCTTTTTTATATGATTTCTGTATCATTTGGTGTTTTGCCCATAGAATCTTTCAATATTGTAACTAGAGCATTGAATTTTTTCTTCAATTCTCTGACTTGGGAAATTCAAGCATATTCTGCCCTTTTGGTATTCCAGCACTGGGTCTTTATACATTTCTTTATAACACTTGTCTTTTTGAGCCTCCCTTGAAATCCTCTATTCAGTTATTGCTGTAGCTTTAACTACTCTTTGTAGTAACTAAAGTAGATCTTTTCTTTTCCTTTGTCTCTTTAATGATGATTCTGCTTTCTTCAAGTGTGACAAGTTTCACATGTTTTTCAGGGAAGTCATAGGGAATATACTAATGATTATACTTAAACTGTCATGGATTGTTTTAACTTTCTATACCTCCAGCTTGAACTTACATATACAGCGATCTGTTCTACAGCCAGGCTTTAGCTTTATTGTCACTGATGATATTGAGCTTCTCCATTGTCTCTTTCCACAGATATAGTACCTTTGATTCCTGTGTATTCTAACCCCTTGTCTGTCAGTTTGCCATTCTGTGGTAATAGGTGTTGCTGTAATGATGGATGCTATGCCACTTGTATTTCAAATGCCAGTAAGATCACCAATGGTGGACAAGTTTCTGAGGAGTTGCAGGCTAAAACACACTGGGAAGAAGGACTTTGAGATTTACTTTTGGAAAACTGGCCAGTGGAAAACTTATGTATAGCAGAGGAACACTGTCTGATACCATGCTGGAAAACGAGTCCTTCATGTTGGAAAGCACTCAAAATATAACTCAGGAAATAAATTTAGCCTTAATTAAGTGAATGTAGTAAAGCTTTCAGAACCTTGAATTGTTGATGTGGCATGACTCAAAATGATAAAGATAAACAGCTACAAACATTCATTTATAATTTGAACTTGGAATGAATCAAGGAAATTGGAAGCTGTCAAAAATGAAATAAGATACTTAATGATCAGTGTGCTAGCATTAGCGAGCTGAAATGAAGTGATATTGGCCATTGACCACTTTGAATCAGACAGTTATGGTCTACTGTGTTGAGAATAACAAATTAAACAGAGATAGCATGACATTCATCATGAAAAAGAACATTTATACATATCCATACACTTAGAAGGAAGACTAGTTAATACAACTATTATTCAAATTGACACTCCAACCGCTAATCCCAAAGATAAAGAAATTGAAGATTTTCCCAACTTCTGTAGTCTGAAATTGATCAAACACGAAACACAGATGCATTGATAATTACTGGTGATTGGAATGGGAAAATGGGAAAGAAGAATCAGCAGTTGTAATATATGGCCTTAGTGCTAGAAACAATTGTTTCTACATTGTAGAAACAATTATCTATCAGGAATTTTTAGAGCAAATTTGGCCTCTGTTATACAAATCCACTGAAGTGTTAGTATTTTAACTGTAACTTGTAGATGAACTTGAATGAAAACTAATGAGCCAAACAGGAATGACAGGCCCAAATGAGATAAAATATGTCTTGTTTCTTTGTTGCTGACCAGTGAAAGCAAATTGCTTAATGCCTTGGAAATCCCTCTCCATCCAATAATCAATTTGCCATAGCTTCCAATAACATTTGCATGCAATCAAACTAAAAATGATTAAACTTACTTTATGAAATAATTTGTTGGCTTATATTCTGTATGATATTCCAATTCACATGCATCGAAAAGTGAGTATTTGAGATACCTAAATTCTAAATGGCCATTTTATGAATTCCATTTAGGCAAGAAACTATTTTTTCTTCTCATTAAATCCCTTAATTCTAGTTTTAATGTCCTTGACTATTCACAAGCATCTGAGAAGTAGCCTTGGGCAAAATGTAGAGTTTTGCCATACTCAGTACCCCAGTAGTAGACTTTGATTTTCCTCTAAGTACTGCAAAGAAAAATAAATCATCTAGTTTCAGCTGAAACATAGGGTCTGTTCAAGCCCATGTGTGCTGTGTTGTGTATATATTCCCTGTTCAGAGGCAGTGTAAAGGGGAACAGTAACAAAGGGAATCCTGCTGAAGAAGTGTCTCCAGCCTCCTTCACCTCTACCTTCTGCTATGATAACCTTAAGGTACAATAAGAGATTCAGACACTCACGTTTATCTGTCTGAGAGCACATACAAATCATAAAATTCTATTATTCTTAAGCTAAAAAATATATATATATTGAAGAACACATGGGTGTATCTATCCCTGGGGATCCTCAATTAGCATGACACACTGTGACTTGTCACATTCATTTTCATGTTTAACACTAACCAGGCCCTGGGGAGCTTTTCTCATTGCCTGCCCTCTGTCCCAAAACAGACAGTGCCTATATCCAAATACTGTGAAGGTTAATTGTGAATCTACTGACAATAGAAACTGACCCAGATAATCTGGACTGCATGGTGGATCATAGAAGAGGCAAGTTATTAACCTGTCACATCCTTCCTCTTGGGGTAAGTACTGTAGATTCTTGTAAAAATAAGTATTGTTTCCTACTAGTGCTGTACATTATTATTAATATGTTTTGATTTTCTTTATTTTTTAATCCATGAATCATCTATAACAGCTTGAGAAAATTTATTTGTAAGTTTCTCTACTTTATTTTTATGAATTTTAAGAATTATTGATTTGATAAACATCTGTTGCCTTCCAGTTGATTTGGACTCATAATCACCCTATAGGACAGTGTAGAAACTCTCCATAGTGTTCCTGAGGCTGCAGATCCCCAGGGCAGCAGCTGTGCTGCCCAGTGGCTGGTGGATTTAAACTAGGAGACTTGGTTTGCAGCAGAATGCTTAACCACTGCACTACCAGGGCTGCTTTCCTTGATGAATAACTTGTAAAGAAGCACCATATGTGAGCCTCCATTGTCCTTTACGCTGTCAGATTCAGTGATATTTCTCAGACATCCTCTTACACAATCAGTTAGCAATATTTGACATGTCTGTTCTTTCTTCAAGCACTGTTCTCACTTGACTTCTGGGATTTCTCTCAATTTTCTCTCTCACCTTATGTCCTCAGTCTTCTTTAATTCTTGTTTCTATTAAAGCTACCATGAGGTCTGACAATTAAGTTCACGAGCTTGTCCTAAAAAAGTGCTACATACCTCGTTGCTGAATATCAGTAGGGTCACCGTTGAAGTACTGCCCTTGGAAAGCTATGTTAGTCCACCTTTCAAAGCAATTTTGGAATTCTTTTACTGCAGTGGCCATTAGAGTTGTTGTGGTGTTACCCTAGGTGTCCCGAATGTCATCAGTGTGTCTTCTTTTCAATATTTCCTTTATCTTCAATAAAAGAAAAAAATCACTAGGGGCTAGATAAGGTGAGAAGGGAGAGTATTCCAATACAGTTATTTGTTTTCTGGCTAAAGACTCCCTTACAGACAACCATACAACTAAGTTTGCAAATTTGCCACTGTGCCACCATGCATAATGATCATTCCAGAAAGGGTTCCAAAATTCCTTTAAAGGGTGGACTGGGTGCTGGCATCAGTGCATAGCTTCCCACGGGGAGGTATGTAAGCACTTAGAACAATTAAGTTCACAGACTTAATTGTCGGACCTCATATATTACAAAATAGCAGAAACTTGGTGATGTAAAAGAACAGAAAGTCATTATCTCACAGTTCTGACAGGTAGAAATCTGAAATCCACAGAGTTAAACTCTCTCTAAACCCAAAAGACAAAACCCACTGCTGTTGAGTCCATTTCGACTTATAGAGATCCTATAGACAGAGTATCACTGCTCCACAGAGTTTTCAAGGAGCACTTACAGGATTCAAACAGACGACCTTCTGGTTAGCAGGTGGCTAATTCTGTCTATAGGATCACTATGAGTCAGAACTGACTCAGTGGCAATGGCTCTAGGGGAGAATTATTTATTGCCTTCCTCAGCTTCTGGTGGCTCTAGATTTTCCTTCACTTATGACTCAATAATTCTAATCATTTACCCCATGTCCTTCCCCCTGTCTCTCTCTGTGTCTCCTCTAGGTGTCTCAGATAAGGATACATCATTTGATTGAAGGCCTACTGAGATAACCCAGGATGATGTTACCTCAAGATCCTTAATGGTCTGCAAAGTCACTAATTTCCAAATGAAGTTACCTTCACAGGTTCCTAAGTTTAGGATTTGAACATATCTTTTTAGAACCACATTTCAACCCACTGCCGTGGCCAAGGCTCAGTCATTACTCACTGACTCACTCCTTATATCCTTTCAAACTTTAATCATTGAGTGTAATGTCTACCTTCTCTGCTGGATCTACATCATTTAGTTTCACTTTCTTGTAATAATCCATGTGCCACAGTTCACTTATCCGTTTCCCTACTGGTGAGCATTCCAGTTCTCTCCAAAGTTTTCCCATTGTGAATAGTGATGATGTGAAAACATGTGTGAATGTATTCTGTTAAAGATGTGCAAGAATTTCTTTGAGGTATGTACCTCTAGATGAAATTGCACATCACCTTCTGGAGCCATTGAGTCAATTTACACTCTTAGCCTCATGGTATGAGTCCTTTTTTTTAAAAGGTCAAATCACCAAACTTGTTATTAGAGAATGGATTATAAACACAGACTAACCAGTCTTTGCCATTACAGGTATATTTACCACTGTTGAATGCAATTTAACCTTAAAACTTCCAGGACATCATCCTAGGTCTCTTTTCTTTTTTTCTTTTTTTTTACATAGTATCTTTTTTCTGATTAAACACTTTTTTCTGTAAGAAGAGGAGACTTATTCTTGCATCCTGTTATGTTTCCTACATAAAAAGAAAACTATTCTATCGTATCTTATCTGCAGGGTTGACTTCACGGGTGTGCAATCTGTGCAGCTGCAAAAGATGTCACGCTCAAAGTGTCCTGCACTTAATTTAATACTCTTGCCATCACCATCTTACAATTCTTAACAATTTTTTATTATGATTAAGCGAAAGTATACAATACAAATCAATTCTGTATTCTCACCTATCTGCAGCTCCATCTGGTCTCCTCACCCAATAACAGCATACTCATCCTTTTCACTCTATATTTCTAGTATCGTCTTAATGAGCACCTGTCCCCTCATCTCTAGCCCCTTCTCTCTCATCTAGAAAGAAACCAGTAGGACAGCCTCCTATAAACGTATAGAACCATAAAGCACATACACCATATGAACACACTGTGTTCCCGAGTCCATGCCATTCTTGTCTGAAGAGTTGACCTTACTGCTGGTTTCCAGTCAGGGCCAGCAGCCAGTCTAGGGGCCATGTTCCCAGGGGACCCCTAGGCTGTTTGACTGTCAGTTCTGCTCTTTCAGTACAGTTCTTGAGCTACACATCTCTTTTTTTCATGTTGTCTCCAGGACTTTACATTGTGTCCCCCAATATGACTGTCTTTGGTGGTGGCTGGCACCATCTGGTTCTTCTGGTCTCATGTTGATACCGTTTCTCATTCATGTTGGTCCTTCTGTCTCCTGGACTCTTTCATCCTCATATCTTTGTTGATCTCTGTCTTCATCTGTTCCAGATGATTCGGGACCATTTGGTACACCTCAGATGGCATCTTGCTAGCTTTTAAAACCTCAGGTTCTGATCACCAATACACAGTGCAGAAGATTCTCTTAGCCAAAGACTAGTTATGCCAGTTGTTCTCAGTGTCCCTTGAAAACATGATCTCCAGAGCCCTGTCTGTGCTACTGTACCCTTTGAAATACTAAGTTTAGAAAACCTCTCAGTTTATGGTGTAGTCCACTTATGTTGATGTGCTCTCTAGTGTGTGTTATCACTGTTTTCACCTAACCAAATTTCTATCTACTGTCTAATCTATCACCAACCCTTTCCCTCCCTCCCCACCCTTGTAGCCGTCAAAGAGTCTTTTTGAGTCTTTTCTTCTATACACAAGTCTATATTTCAGTCCTTACAGTAGAGGTCTCATCAATACTTGTCCTTTTGCAGCTGACTAATTTCACTCAGCATAATGTCTTCTAGTTGAAACTAGGCAGTGAGATGGTTCCTAAAATCATTAGTATTCTTTATGATTGCATAGTGTTCCATTGAGTTTATACACCATAGTTTGTTTACCATTCATCTGTTGATAGGCATCTGTTTGATTCCATTGTTTTGCTACTGTAGACAGTGTTACAACAAAGATTTGTGCTCGTGTATCTGTTCCTGTGACTGTATTTATCTCTGTAGGATATATTCTGAGCAATGGGATTGCTGGATCATATGGTATTTCTATTTCTAGCTTTTCAAGGAAGCACCAAATTGCTTTCCAGAGAGGTTGTACCATTTTGCATTCCCATCAGCAGTGTAGGAGAGTTCCAGTCTCTCCCCAGCCTCCCCAGCATTTGCTGTTTTGCATTTTTTGGATTATTGTCAATGTTGTTAGGGTAAAACGGTATCTCATTGTAGTTTTGATTTGGATTTCTCTAATAGCTAATTTTCATGAGCATTTCCTCGTGTGTCTTTTGATTGACTGGATGTCCTCTTTGTTGAAGTGCCTGCCTGTCCATCTCCTCTGCCCATTGCTTGACTGCATTATTTCCTTTTTTTCTGTTGGTATTTTGCAGATTCTTGTAGGTAATGGAAATCACACATTGATTTGAGATGTAGTTGCCACTATTTTTTTCCCATTCTGTACGTAGCCTTTTACCTCTCTTGATAAAGTCTTTGGAGGATCAAAACTGTTTGATTCTTACTAGTTCCCATTTATCTATTTTCTGTTATTTGTGTTTTGTTTCTCAGATTTCGTAGGCTGTCTAAGCCAAGTACTAGAATTTCCATTGTTGACTCTTTTTTTCTTGCATGATCTTGTTGTTTTAGGTTTGATATGTAGGTCTTTGACCCATTTTGAGTTAGTTTTTGTATTATAGATGTGGGATATGGGTCTTCTTTCAGATTTTTGCAGATGGATACCCAATTGTGCCAACATCATTTGTTAAAGAGACTATTTTCACCCCAGTTTACAATCTTAGGGCTTTTGCCAAATATCAAGTGCTCATAAGAGGGTGGTGGTATTTTGGGGGTCTCAGTTCTGTTCCATTGGTCTATATGCCTCTTTTTGTACCAGTACCAAGCTGTTTTGACTACTGTGGCTCTAAGATCAGGTAGTGTGAGGCCTCCCACATGTTCCTCTTATTCAGTAGTGCTTTACTTACCTGGGGTTTCTTCCCTGGCAAACAAAGTTGGTGATTTGTTTTTCCATCTTGTTGAAAGATGGCACTGCAGTTTACACTGGGATTGCATTGTGTATGTAGATCACTTTGAGTAAAGTAGATATTTCACAACATTGAGTCATCTATCCATGAGCAAAGTAAGCTTCTCCACTTAGGTAAGTCTGTTTTGGTTTCTTGCAGTAAGGTCTTATAATTTTCTCTGTATAGGTCTCTTATTTCTCTGGTTAGATATATTCCTAGTTTCTTTATCTTCTTGGCTGTAGTGAATGGCATTTAGTGGATGATTTCCTATTCCGTTGATCCCTTTGTTGGTGTAGAGGAATTCTACTTGTTTACTTATGTTTATCCCATATCCTGATACTTTGCTGACTTCTTCTATTAATTCCAATAGTTTATTTACGGATTCTTTAGGATTCTCTGTATATATGATCATATCATCTGAAAACATGAATGTTTTTACTACTTGCTTGCCAGTGTGGATATCCTTTATTTCTTTGTCTTGTCTGATTGCTCTGCCTGAAACCTCTAGCACAATGTTGAGTGGAAGCAGTGAAAATGAGCATCCTTGCCTAGTTTCTATTCTCGGGGAATTCTTTTAGTCTCTCTCCATTCAGGATGATGTAGGAGGTTGACTTGGTGTAGATGCCCCTTATTGCATTGAGGAATTTTCTCTCTATTCTTACTTGCTGAGAGTCTTTAACATGAATAGGTGTTTGGCTTTGTCAAATGCCTTTTCTGCATCAATTGACAAAATTAGGTGAATCTTATCCTTTGTGTATGTGGTTGATCACATTGTTTTGTTGTTGAACCAATCTTGCCTCCCTGGTATGAATCCAGCTTGGTCATGATGAATTATTACTGTTATTATTTTTCAATATGTTGTGGGATTTCCTTGGTTAGGATTCTGTTCAAGATTTTATAGTCTAGGTCCATGAGTGATACTGGTGTATAATTTTCTTTTTTTGTGGGATATTTTCCTGGACTTGGTATCAGGGTTATGCTGGCTTCATAGAATGATTTTGAGAGTATTACATCCTTTTCTGTGCTGTAAAATAACCTCAGTAGTATTTGAATTAACACCTCTCTGAAAGTTGGATAGAATTCTCCAGTAACAACATCTGAACCAGGACTTTTTGTAGTTGATAAGTTTTTTTATTGCTTTTCCAATTACTTCTTTTGAGACAGGTTTATTAAGTTGTTCTACTTTGTGATAGTTTTGGTAGGTGATGTGAATCTAGAAATTTGTCTACTTCCTCTAGGCTTTCAAATCTGTTAGAGTACAGTTTTTCATAGTGTTCTGTTATGATACTTTTGACTTCAGTTGGGTCTGTTGTGACATCTCCCATCTCAATTCTTATTTGGGTTATTTCTTTTCTCTCCTGTGTTCTTTTTATAAGTTTAGCCACTGGTTTATCAATTTTGTTGATCTTTTCAAAAGAACCAGCTTTTGGTTTTGTTAACTTTTTAAATTGTTTTTCTGCTCTGTGATTCATTTAATTCTGCTCTAACCTTCATTATCTGCTTTCTTTTGGTGCCTAAGGCATTCTTTAGTTGCTCTCTTTCTGCTGGTTCTAGTTGTAGGGTTAATTCTTTGGTTTGGACTCTTTCTTCATCCCAGATGTGTGCATTTATAGAGATAAATTAACCTCTGAGCACTGCTTTCACTGTATACTATAGTTCTGGTGGGATGTGTTTTCGTTATCACTTGATTCCATAAATTTCACAATTTCGTCATTGATCTTTTTCTATTACACATGGATTTATTAGCAAAGTGCTGTTCAGCTTCCATGAGTTGAAATTTCTGTCTATATTTTTTTGTGCTATTGATTTCAACTTTTATAGTTTGTGATCTGAGAAGATGCTTTGCAATAATCCCATGATTTGGATTTTGCTGATACTTGCTTTATGACATCATATGTGGTCTATTCTGTAGAATGTTCCATATACATTGGAGAAGAAGGTATATTTATTTGTTATTGGATAAATGTTCTGTATATGTTGATGAGATCTAGTTGGTTGATTGTTACAATTAGATCTTCTATATCTTTACAGAGTTTTTTTCTGGATGATCTCTTACTGAAAGTGAAGTGTTGAAGTCTCCTGCTATTATTGTGGAGTGATCTGTCTCATTTTTCAGTGTTGTCAGCTTCTGTTCAATGTATTTAGGTGCTCTGGTATTGGGTGCACAAATATTTAGTATTTTTATGTTCTGCTTATGTACTGAACCTTTCATCGATTGTCCACATGGTGGATTTTACATTAAAATCTATTTTATCTGAGATTAGTATTGCCACTCCTGCTCTTTTTTGTGTGTTGTTAGAGTGGTGTATATTTTTCCATCTTTTCATTTTCAATTTGTTCATATCTTTGAGTCTGAGTTGTACTTCTTTTGCACAACATGTAGATGGATCACGTTTTTTTTTTATCCAAGCTGTTACTCTCTGTCTCTTCAATGAAGTGTTCAATCTGTTTACATTCAGTGTAATTATTGATAGTTATGTATTTAGTACTGTCATTATGGTGCTTTTATTTTTGTGTTGTTGATGTTTTCTTTGTTCCTCTTAGTGTTCTGTTCTGAGTCAGTTTTCTTAATGGGTTTACTTTTCATCAAGTAAAATATTAATGCTTACTTAATGCTTTACATACTTTTCAGTGTTGATTTTCTGTTTGCTGAGACACTGTATTATATTTCTTGTTTTGATATGTCACATTGTTGTGTCTTTGCAGCTTACTCCTTTAAACCCCTTAATGTTCTAAGTTTAAAAAAAATCTTTAACTTTTGTACATCTTCTTAATTTCCTCTCCATCTGAAAGGGTTATATCTACTGTAACATATTCATGATGATATCATAGTTTTCATGTTAAGATCACTGGTTCCTTGCTTTCAATATTTTAGCTTTCATTAGGGTAGCAACTTCCCTAACTGAGCAGGACTTTGTATGCTGTGTCCTTCATTGCATCCATAAGTGTACATTTGATGTTATTGGTTTTTAAAACAGTGAGCTTTTTTCATTATTTCCTGTAGTTTCAGTTTGGCCTTTGCAAAGTCTCTAAGCTTCTGTTTCTCTGTGAACGTCTTAATTTCACCTTCATGTTTGAGAGACAGTTTTGCAGTATATATAATTCCTGATTGAAAGTTTTTCTCCTTCAAAGCTTTTATGTGCCTTCTTGCAACATGGTTTTTGCTGAGAAGTCAGAAGAAAACCTACATATTAGTTTTGCTTTAAACCTTACTGCCTTCAGGGCCTCTCTTTGTGTTTCATTTTATTTAGCCTGATTATAGTATGTCTTGGTGTCTTTCTTTTGGGTCCTAGTTTTTGTGGTGCTTGATAAGCATCTTCAATATCTATGTTATCTTCTTTCATGATGTCAGGTAATTTTTATGTCTACAACTCCACAATTCTCTCTGCATTGTCTGCTATCCCTCCCTTTTCACGAACTCCAATTATTTGTAGATTATTCCTCTTTATAATAGTCTCACATGCTTCTTAATGCTTTTTCATTTTTCTTGTTTTTTTAATCTGATTTTTCCTTATAAATGCTCATGTCAGTTGCTTTATCTTCAAGCTCACTTATTCTATTTTCCATTTCATCCCTCCTCCTCTTTTGGCTTTACATTGAATTGAATTTTCCAATTCTGTAATTTTATTATGGATCTGCTGGATTTCAGGTCGCTGATCTTCTAGCAGTTCCTATAGCTTACTTAATATTTTATTTTGTTTTGCTGCATTTTGTTTAATTTCTAGAATGGCTTTATCCATAATTCTTTTGCATCCTGCCTCCAATAATTTCATAAAGGCTTTTTCAAAGTTTTTTGATAATTTCGGGAGCTTTCCAGAGCCACGATGATCTGCTCTTTAAGTGGTTGGATATTGATTGTTGTCTTCTAACAATCAAAAAGCTGTTCTGTTTCTCCAGTGTTAAACCAATGGTAGCTGTGGCATAATTCTGAAACAGGAATGAGTAAGGGCACTACCAGATTTGTTTGCCACCTGCCACTGCATTCTCTAGGTGCAGCTGATTTAGATATATCTTCTCTGGCACTATAGACTCTATCAAGCCCTGCAATGGTATTTGGCTTAGTGTCTGGAACCACTTGGGCCTTTAGTGGTGGACCCACCTACTGGTTGCTAAAGGTGGCAATCTACTGTGTCAGCTCTCTGTCATTATGCTAGTCAAGACTATTGTGTAGCTCAGGGAAAAGAGGAGAGAATGATGCCACCGTACTCTGCTTCCAGGAACTGCTGCCTTCTCTAGATGCATTTAAAAGCTGTTCTCCTGCTGATAGGGGCGCTTCCCAGTGGCAGACGTAAGCAGCTGGGCCCTCAGGGGTAGCAGGCCCTATGTCCTGGCTGGCAAAGATGGCACCCTACTTGAGGAGTCTCTGGGGGGGCTATTAGCTGATATTATGACATGTTTAAATAAAGGGTGGTGGAAATGGCACCACCACAGTCTGTTACCAGTCACCACAGCATTCTCTAGCTTCTCTTAACTAAAAAGCTGCTTTTCTGCTGAGGGACACATTGACCAGCTGCAGCTGGTAAAGGCTGGGCCCTTACGGGTTGCAGGCCATGCTGCCTGGCTGGCAAAGCTGGTATCCTACTTGTAGAGTCTCCACAGAGCCCTCAGATGATGCTATGATGTAGCTCAGTGATGGCTGATAGAAATCGTGCCACCCCAGTCAGTCACCAGGCACTGCTGCATTCTGTAGCTGCTCTTAACTTAAAAGCTGTTTTTTTTTTTTTTTTTTTTGCTGAGAGACCAGATGCAGTTGATAAGCAGCCAGGCCCATAGGGATGGCAGGCCCCCACCTCCTGACTGACAAAAACAGTGCCTCATCAGCCCTCCATGGACACTATGACATGACTCAAAGAAGGGAGGAGTTAGGGCACTATTGCACTGACTCGCCAGCTGCTAGTACTTTCCCTAGGTATTATTGTGTTAAAAACAGCTTTTCTGCCTGGAGAAGCACTATACAGACAGGCACTGGTACTCAGCATGGGAATTAGCCCAAGGCGAGTCCTCACATGTGGCTAACTCCACCCCTCAGCTGACCAAGATGGCCACCCTAATGAACCATGTTTGCTGCAGTGAGCCAGCAATATCCTAGGCACAGCTCAGAGAAGAGAGGGAGGAGGGGCACATTTACAGCTGTTTGTCCTAGATGTGGCTGTCCCAAGCACAGTCTCTCTGCTGCAGGAAATGCTGTTTACTTAAGCAATGCAGTTCAGTGTAGTAGCCAGCCCATGCCAGGCTTACAGGCTCAGCAGTCCCAGTCCCAGCCTCTCAGCTAACAAAGAAGGGATCCCTACCTGTAGTCTTCTCAGCCACTGTGCCAGCAGAAGCAGCACTCAGTCTGCCTCTGCCTAAACTCTAATAAAGGTAGATTCCCCCTTCCTGTTACCCAGTCCAAACTCACAAGCCTGGCTTTGAATCTCCCAGAATGTCCACACTGCTCCATTCAATTATTTTTCCAGGCCTTAGTTCTCAGAGGGAATCCAGAAGACATGTGTCTAGTCAACCATCATGGCCCCATCCCTACGTTCATTGTTGATCCACATCTTCTTTGTCTATACAACTTTACTATTGTTTGTAAAACAAAATAAAGCAAAAATCCTAATAATGGCTTCCCATCTCATTCAGAGTGATAACTAATAACATACCTTCAAGCCCTTGGGTTATCTGGCCCCCATGCTTTCTTTGGCTTCATCTCCCACTCCTATGTTCCTGCTTCTCTGCCTCCAGCCACACAGACCTCTTTTCTATTCTTTGAACAGAGCAGGTTTACTCCCACCTCAGGGCCTTTGCACTTCCAAGTACTTATGTTTGGAATACTATTTACCCTCTACTACACTGTACTCTTCCACACATGGCTCCAAATGTCTTCCCAGATGACAAGCTTTCTCTAACTCCACTAGATCAAATAACATACAGGACAACCATTGCTCTTTCTCCTTTACTATAATTTAATATTTATGTAGTATTTGTCATCACTTGATGTATTATATATTAGTTTCCAGCCTCTCCTTCACGTTAGAATACAAGTTGCATGGTAGCACGGATATTGTTACTTCCTATATGACTATATAACGGCTAGGGAACTTCCTGGCACATGTTGTTCTTTGACAAAAAAAATTATAGAATTAATAAATGATGGCAGATAATGATAAACCAACATCAACTTTTTCTACATTCAATTTGTTGAACTTATTGTGCTGCAATATCAGTAATGACTTCTTTAACATACAGAATGATACATAAACTGGCTGATTTTCAGATAAACAAGTGCTTGCTTTTCTAAATACTATAATAACTAAACATACAACATATTTACTAGAAGAAACTTATGCTTAAAGTAACCATACAAACATTAAAAGAAAATGTGTAGACAAATATTAATAAAATAGAATTCAAGTAATTTACATCACTTTTTCCTATTTAGAAAAATAAAATATTAATTTGAATGTGCCTGATGGATAAGTGGAAAACCTATTGGTATAGTGATAAAGTGCTAAGGCTGCTAATCAAAAGGTGGGCCATTCAAAGCCACCAGCAATCCTATGGGGTATTTCTACTTTGTTTGATGGGATCACTATGAGTTGAAATTGACTAATAGGCTGTGAGTTTGGGGATGAGTAAGTAAATACATGGAGATCACAGTTCATAAGGTGCTTAATAGTACATTTGTTGCAGTCTATTTGGAATATAACTATAATATTTGAATTACAGCATAATTAAGCTTTTAGAGATAATTTTCCAGTGTTATATAAATGGCTATGTAAATCCAAAATGGTGTCAAAATAAGCACAGCACTCTCAAGCACTGTTTCAATTTTTTTAACTTTTTAAGAAATATTTAACATGTTTATTTTACAGAGGAATCTAGTGCAGTAAAAGAAAACTAGAACTGAATCATATAATTCGATGTTGTGGCAATTGAACCAAAGCAGTTATGTAACTGAATTTTGTACTTGCACTTAAACTTCATCTGCTTCAATATTAGCATTTATAGAAGGAACTTAATAATAATGCTATGCCAATTTAAAGTTCATTATAATTTTAAAAACTATCTATGCAAAAAATGTTTTGTCAAAAATGTGGTTGCTGCTAGGTTCTGACTCATAGTGACCCTATGTACAACAGAAAGAAACACTGTCCAGTCCTGCGCCATGCTCACAATCATTTTTATGCTTAAGCACATTGTTGCAGCCACTGCATCTATCTATCTTGTTGAGGGTCTTCCTCTTTTCAGCTAACCTTCCACTGTACCAAGCATGATATCCTTCTCCAGGAATTGATCCTTCCTGGCAAGATGACCAAAGTATGTGAGACACAGTCTTGCTATCTTTGCTTCCAAGGAGCACTCTGTTTGTACTTCTACAAGGACAGATCTGTTTGTTCTTTTGGCACTGCATGGTACATTCAATACTCTTCTTCAACATCACAATTCAAAGGCATCAATTGTTTTTCTGTCTTCCTTATTTATCATCCAGCTTTTGCATGCATATGATATGACTGAAATTAGCATGGTTTGGGTCAAGTTCATGTTAGTCTTCAAGGTGAAGTCTTTACTTTTGAATACTTTTAAGAGGTCCTTTGCAGTCGATTTTCCCAATGCAAGGTGTCATTTGGTTTCTTTATTGCTGCTTCCATGGGTTTTGACTGTGGAACCAAGTAAAATGAAATCCTTCATTTCCTCAATCTTTTCTTCACCTATCACAATGTTGCTTACTAGTCCAATTACAAAGATCTTTATTTTCTTGATGTTGAGATGTAATCCATACTGAAGGTTGGTCTTTGGTCTTATCAGGAAATGTTTCAAATCCTCTTCATTTCCAGCAAGTTGTGTCGTCTGCATGATGCAGATTGTTAATGAGTCTTCCTACAATCCTAATGCCTCGTTCCTCTTCATAGAGTCCATCTTCTCAGATTATTTGCTCAGTGTAGAGACCAAATAGGTATAATGAAAGGATACAGCCCTGACGCACACCTTTCTTGAATTTAAACTATGCAGCGTCCCCTTGTTCTATTTGCACAACTTTCTTTTGATCCATATAGATTCCAAGCAGAGTAGACCATGTAACTACCAATTCAAAATGGCCAATACCAGTCCATTTCAGTTCACCAAAGACTAGGATATACATGTTTATGTGTTCCATTTCATTTTTGATGATTTCCACTTCTCTAGATTCATACTTTGTACATTCCACATTTTGATTATTAATAGATGTTTGCAGCTGTCCAATTTTGAGTTATGCCATATCAGCAAATTAAGGTCCCAAAGGCTTTGCTCCACCCATATCATTAAGGTTGACTCTACTTTGAGGAGGCAAATCTTCCCCAGTCCTGTTTTGAGGAGCTACTTTTATGGCACTATATCTGACAATGTTTTGCTGCTATTCACAAGGTTTTCACTGGCTAATTCTATTCAGAAGTAAGCTTCCAGGTCTTTGTTTCTAGTCTCTTAGTCTAGAAGTTCAGCTAAAACCTGTTTGACATGAATGACCCTGCTGGCTATCTGAATACTGATGATATAGCTTCCAGAATCACAGCAACATGGAAACCCCCACAAGACAACAAACTGAGAGACAGGCGGGGGTTGTCCAAAAGAGGTATCAAATATTAGCTGGTTTTATTTCTCAGCACTTTGATTATTCTTTCAACATTCACATTTTCATTTACTACACAACTGTTGAGCATCTACCCTATAATACGTATTTTACACCAAATTTAAAAATATGCACGAGTAGGACAAAGATGGTGGAGCAGACAGATGCTTCCTGCAATCCAAAAACAACAAATGAATCCAGTATATATGATGCCCTAGGATTCCTGAACATCAAAGAGAAAGATAACGAATGGACTGGGCAATGGTGAAGAGAGTAGCTCCAGAAGGACATATGAGTCAACAGACCTCACTAGCCAGGAAATGGATGTAGCCAGCATACTGAGTGGAGCAGTGGTTGCTGGAGGGCACCTTCCTTACCAAAGAATCCACTCGTTCCTCCAAAACCAGTGAAAACAATACTAGTTTATCATAACTAAATCTTTACATGCGAACTACCAACCACGAATCTAATTTTTTCCTGCAGGATAAACTTCCCTCCCTTCTTCTAGTGCTTCCCTCTCCCTTACTCTGCACTGCCCCACTCTCGAGTCTCATTCTACTAGGTAAGCCGAAGTGGGACTCCTTGACTTCATATTAAGCCATTCTCCAAAACTCAGAGAGGGGCTACTTTAACAGTGGAAAAGGGGAATAGAAAAAAAGAAAGGAGAAAAAAAAAACTGTCTACTCCTCTGAGACAGAGATTCAAGGCAGAAACTGTTTTATCATCTGGATTCAGACATAAGGGGATACACTACCTTCACAGACACCCAGGAAAGGCTGTCAGAGCTTTGCCTTTCTCAATGGCTGCCGCCAAACACCCATGCCTATGAAAATCACCTCTGCCAATCTAGGACAGCAAGCAAGAGACTACACCACACACTTGGTGACTGACACTGAGACACCTGAGCTAAATCCACACAAGAAAAATAAATGGACTCTTGGGCTTGCATGTCTAGTAACCACTTTAACCATCTGGAAACAGAGCATTACAGTTTCAAAGGCAGTGATAATCAAACTACTACACATGACTGGCCTATGTGAACATCTCAAAACAAGATAAAACAAGAAACTAGAACACAATAGGCAAACATAAAATAAATAAATACAATTTACTAATGGCTTAGAGACAACAGTGAATTTTAAATCGCTTAAAAAGTCAACCATGATATCTTTGGAAAGCTCCCAAAATAAAGAATCAAATTTTACAGAGGAAGAGAAATTCTTGGAAAAAGCAGAGCTAGAATACCCAAGATTAATATGAAGAACTCTTTTAGAGATGAAGAAAGAGATGAGGAAAAATATAGCAAGCATAATGACAAAATGAATAGGCTGCAAGAAGGCACTGAGATGTAAGAATAAGAAATTCAGAAAATTAATAATAAAAATACAGAGTTAGACAATTCAATAGGAAGTCAAAAGAGCAGAATCGAGGCAATGGAAGCCTGAATTAATGAAACTGAGGATTAAGCAAGTATCTTCAACAGATTTCAGGAAAAATCAGATAAAAGGATTAAAAAATCAAGTAACACCAAGAATTATGTGAGACTCTATTAACAGCAATAATCTGTGAGTGACTGGACTACAAGAACAGGAGTAGATAGCAGAAAACACAGAGAACTGTCAAAGATTTGCTGACAGAAACTTCCTTTGTATCACAAAAGATAAGAAGATATCTATCAAAGATACTCATTGAACTCCACACAAGGTGGAACTCAAAAGAAAGAAACCAAGGTATAGTATATTCAAATTTGCCAAAATTAAAGGCAATTTTAAAAGCAGCTAGAGAGTAAACAAAAAAATAACCTACCAAGGGGAATTATTGGTATAAAGCTTGGACTACTCGGCAGAAAACAAACAGGTAAGAACGCAATGGAATGACATACAAAACTTTGGAAAAAAAATAGAGTCTATGAGTCAGAGTTGACTCAACAGCAGTGGATTTTGTGCTTTGTTTTGTGGGGATGATTGAAGAAAAATAACTGCTAGCTATGAATTATATATCCAGTGAAACTGTCTGTCAGATATGATGGTGAAATTAGAACATTTTCAGATAAATAGAAATTTAGGAAATTAAAAAAAAAATTACTAGAAATACTAAAGCAAGTACTTTGGTAAGAAAATCAATGACATCAATCAACAACCCAGGACCAGAAAGCAGGACAGAGCAATTAGATATCAACCCAAATATGGGAATCATAAAAATAAGTAAAAGGTAATACTCTGAAAATAGGGCATCAGAGACGTTATTATATAAGCATTATAACGAAGAACCAGGGACTTAAAAGAAACGTAATCATAGGCCTTCCATTGGAGAGGAAAGTCAAGGGGATATAAAGAAGTTAAAGACAGGTTTAAATTTAGAAAATTAGGGATAAGTATTGAAGTAACAGCAAAGGAAACTATCAACCCTACATTTCAAATTAAAAGAAAACTGTGAAGTCACATCAGGAACAAAACCATCAGCATTGATAAAGTGAAAAGAAAACACAAAGAAAAAAGTCTCAGCACAGAAAATTAAATTAACAAAGGAATTGTCTACACACACACACACACACACATACAAGACATCAAAATGACAGCATAAACTTACGCCTATCATTAATTATACTGAATGTGAATGTAAGTGAATTCATTGCACCAATAAAGAGACAAAGAGTGGCAGATAGAAAAAAAGACTTAGAACAAAGCATCTTAAACTTAAAGACACAACTAAACTAAATCTCAAAGAATGGAAAAACAGTGTATCAAGCCAACAACACTCAAAAAAGAACAGAAGTGGCAGTATTAATTTCTAATACAGTAGACTTCAAAGTCACGTGGAACATTCTTGAGAATAGGGCATATATTAAGCTGTAATGCAAGTCTTTATAAAGTTCAAAGCACTGAAATATTACAAAACATCTTAAACTATAAATCCATAAAAGTAGAAATCAGTAACAGAAAAAAGAAGGGGGAAAAATCAAACACATGGAAATAGAAGAGCTTATTGAAGATATCAAGGATAGGAAAAGGAAATTCAAGAATTACTTGAGAACAAAAACAAAGCCTATGAGAACATTTGGGGCACAAGAAACAGCCATGCTCAGAAGCCAATTTGTCTTAACAAATGCACACATCTAAAAAGAAGAAAAGGCCCAAATCAAAGTAGTAATCCAACAACTTGAACAAGTAAAAAGACTGCAGCAAAAGAAATTGTTCAACTCTAGGAGAAAGGCAATGATCAAAATTAGAGCAGAACTAAATGAATTAGAGAATAGAAAAACAATTGAAAGTGTTAGCAAGACCAAATCTAGTTCTTTGAAAAGATCAATAAAATCAATAAATCATTGTTCAAACTGACAAAAGAAAAACATAACATGGAGAAAATAATCTGAATAAGAAATTGGCGATATCACAATTGACCTACTTGGTTTAAAAAAAAAATGACAGAATACTATGAAAAATTGCACCCTAAAAAATTTTGAACACTAGAGAAAAGGGACTAATTTTGAGTAAGACTCCTCAGACCCAAACTAACACAAACAGTGTAGAACAGCTAAATAAACCCATTACAAAAGCAGAGATTAAAGAAAAGTAATTTAAAAGCTCCCAAACAAATGAAGCACAGGCCAGACCCTCACAGCTTCATTGAAGTACTCTACCAAACTTTAGGAGAAACATAAGCACACAATCACTGACAGAATTTCAGAGGATAGAAAAGGATGAAATACCACCAAACACATTTGATGAAACCAGCATATCCCTGATTAAAAAAAAAAAAAACACCACAAAAAAGAAAAATTACACACCGTTATCTCTCACAAACTTCAATGCAAAAAGCCTCAGAAAAATCTCATCCAACAGAGTTTGTCAACCTATCAAAAAAATAACTCACTGTGACCAAGTAGGATTCATACAAAGGACATAGGTTCAATCAGAAAAATAATCAATGCAATCAGCCACATAACTAAAACAAGAGACAAGGAACATGTGATTTTATCAATTGATTCAGAAAGCCAAGCCAAGCCAAGGGCCGTCGAGTCGGATCTGACTCTTATGATTCAGGAAAGGCATTTCAAAACACTTCAAACACACTCATGCTAAAAACTTTCAGTAAAACAGAAAGAGGGGATATTCCTCAACATAATAAAGAGCATTTATACAAAGCCAACAGCCAAAATTACCCTAAATGAAGAGTCTGACAGCATTTACCTTGAAAATGGGAACCCGACAAAGGTACCATTTGTACCACTTTTCTGCAGTATTGTGATGAAGGTTCTAGCCAGAGCAATCAGACAAGTGAAAAAAATAAAGGGAATCCAAACTGATAAGAAAGAAGTAAAAATATCTCTATTTGCAGATGATATGTTCTTACATACAAAAATTGAAAGAATCCACAAAAAGAGGCAGAGTCAAGATGGTGTGCTGGGCAGAGTCAAGATGGTAGACTAAGCACACGTCTCCTTATATCCTTCTGGAAACCAAGACCTGAACTGATAATCAAATGGAGCCTTCTGGTCACCTAGTGAACCCCCAGGACATGGCACAGGGCTGTTAATTTGGACTTCATACTACTGAACAAAAAACCTCCTCTCTTTAGCTGACTCCTGCTCCTGGCTAGCCCTGGCTCTCACGGACTGAAGGTAAAAGCACCATTTTGACTTTTTTTTCTCTGCCTTGGCCGGTGAGTGGAGCTGGGTCTTGCCTAACTGCAAGACTCACACACACTGCTGGTGGGATCGGCAGGCGAAATTGTCATATTTTGAGAGCCAGGCTTAGGACTCTGTTCATCTAGCCACCTTGGGCCAGTCTTTTTATCACTGCCACACACAGTGTGGTTTGTACAGAACCACAGTGCCTGTGTGTGGGATGCCATGTTGTATATGGAGATTTTAGCAGGACCTAATTCTTAGCCTAGGAGCCAGTGCCTGCAAACAGGACAGCACTTCTCCTACAGAGAAGCAGTAATTTACATGGTGTTGCCTATGGTGGGGGGCTGGCAGCAGAGGAGGGGGACTCACTACCTCTTGGCACCTTTAGCCCCTCGATCTGCCGAGTGTGGGGAGAGTGTCTTCTTAAATATGGTGGCTGAAGTTGGACTTAATTCTTTCCTTGGGAGCCAGAGCCTGGCCACTAGAGAGTGCTTTTCTGCCAGAAAAGCAGTCATTTATACAGTGTCACCTAAATCTGGGCCATGTCAGCAGAGGCCAACAGGGCAGTAGCATTGCTGTATTTTGAACTAGTTTGTATCATCTAGGATTGGATATAGAATTGCTTACTTTGCCAGTTGGGAAGAGGGACCTTTACACCTGAAAACCTGACTGACTTGGGAAGTGGCCAGAGACCTTTTGTTTTCCATTTTAAGACAGCCTAGAGAAACATGTGTAGGCCATCCTCACAGTATCTCTCCCAGCCTCTACTTACTCACATAGGACCCAAAAAGCAACAGACACTTGTGGCATACAAGAAATCACCAATGGCTTCAGAAGGCTCACAAACAACACAACCAAGGAGTTTTTCAGATGAAGAAACTTTTCTGAAATCATCAGAGGGTGAATACAAAAGGATTACATACAGAGCCCTTCTAGACCTTTTACAAAATGCAGCAGAACAAAATGAAAAAGTAAACAAGCTCTTCGATCTGATGGGACATCAGTACTCTAAATTCCAAAAGATCAAGTACAAAATCAAAGACATAGAAACTTCCATGCAAAGCCAAGAAAACAGAATGGAACAAATGGAAAAAAGAATTTCTGACTTGGAAGACAGAGCTACTGATGCCAGCATCTATGGCGAGAAATCAGAAAAAAGAAACAAGATAAATGAAGAAGCATTAAGAAGCATGTGGAACTCTATTAAGAACAACCACCTTTGGTAAATTGGAGTCCCTGAACAGGATGAGACACCTGAGAACACAGAGAGTATCATTGCTGAGATACAGACAGAAAACATCCCAGAAATCATGAAGGAAGAGAATATAGATAACCCAGATGCATATCATATGACACCCAATATAGATCTCAAAAGAAAGACTCCAAGACACATTGTAATCAAGGTTAACAAAATGAAACACAAGCAGCAACTCTTAAAGGCAGCAAGACTCAAAGCAAATCTAAACTTTAGAGGGAAAAGCTATAGGCTTTTGTCAGATTTCTCAGCAGACACCATGCTGGCATGGAGATAGTGGCATGACACATTCAAAATCTTGAAGGAGAAGAACTTCCAACCAAGAATTCTATATCCTGCAAAACTATCTTTCAAATATGAAAAATGAAATTAAGACATTCCCAGATAAACAGAAACTCAGAGACTTTGGAAAAAATAAACCCAAACTACAAGAAATACTGAAAAAAGTTCTTGGCTTTGGCTTAGAAGAACAAAACCACTAACTTTATATTTTAGAATGACACTTTGTTCATAACTCTACTGAGTTAGGAAAGGCTCCAACTTCAATCACAGCTTTAATAATGAATGAAACAATCCAGTGATTATCATGAAAACTATGGTGCCATCATATTAAAAAGAGGAATGTACTACAGTCGTTATAGTCCTTCCATATGGATAGGAAGATGACAACACTCGTAGTAATTAAAATTAGGTTTATATACAGTTTATCAAGGGAGATCATAAGAGCAGCTGTAAAGTACAACAAAAATGTAAATGCCATATCAAGAAATGTAACACAGGAGTCTCCACAACTACAAAATCAGCTCTGAAAAAGGTGAAAAATCAACTCATGAAAAAGAATGTCCCAGATCAGACTAATAAGAATAACAGAGAAAATACCAACACAAAAATAAACATATCACAATGGCAGCACTGAACACATACCTATCAATAATGACATTGAATGTGAATGGACTGAATGCTCCAGTAAAGAGACATCGAGTGACGTCTTGGATCAAAAGACATGACCCATCCATATGTTGTCTACAAGAAACTCACTTGAGACTTAAAGATAGAAACAAACTGAAAATTAAAGGTTGGAAGAATATATATCAAGGTAACAATGAACAAAGAAGAGCAGGTGTGGCAATTCTAATCTCAAACAAAAATCAATTTTAGTGTAAAATCCACCATCGTGAAGAAAGATGGACATGATTTACTGCTGAAAGATTCAGTACGCAAGCAAGACTTAACAATATTAAATATTTATGTACCTAATATCAGAACACCTAAATATGTCAAAGAAACACTGACTACCCTCAAAAAAGAGTTAGACTACTCCACAATTATAGTGGGAGACTTTAACACTCCACTTTCAATACTGGACAGATCATCTAGAAAAAACTCAGTAAAGATACAGAAGAACTTATTGCCACAAATAACAAATTAAACCTCACTGATATATACAGAACTTTCTACCCATCAGCAGAAAACTACACCTTGTTCTCCAAGGCACATGGAACATTCTCCAGAATCGACCAGGTCTTAGGACATAATGTAATTCTCAACAAATTCCATACCACTGAATTATTGCAAAGCATCTTCTCAGAGCATAAAGCCGTAAAAGTCAAAATCAATAGCAGAAAAAAACATAAAAAGAAAGTGGAACTCTTGGAAACTGAACAACATCTTGATCAAAAAACATGGGTTATAGAAGAAATCAAAGATGAAATAAAGAAATTCATGGATGCTAATGAGAATGAAGACACCTCCTACCAGAAAATATGGGATGCAGCCAAAGCAGTGCTCAGAGGTCAGTTTATCTCCATAAATGCACACATCTGGAAGGAAGAAAGAAACCAAATCAAGGAACTAACTCTACAGCGTGAACAAGTAGAGAGAGAACAACAGAGGATCCCCTCAGGCACCAGAGGAAACCAGATCATAAAGATCAGAACAGAGCTAAATGAACTAGGGAATAGAAAAACAACTGAAAAAAATTGAAAAGACCAAAAGCTGGTTTTTTGCAAAGATCAACCAAATTGACAAATCACTGGCTAACCTCACTAAAGAAAAGCAGGAAAGGAAAGAAATAACCCAAATTGGAAATCAGAGGAAAGTTGTCACAACAGATCCAACAGAAATAAAAAATATCGTAACAGAACACTATGACATATTTTACTCCAACAAATTTGAAAACCTAGAGGAAATGGACAAATTCTTTCATTCATACCACCTACCCAAAGTATCACAACGTGAAGCAGAACAACTTAATAAACCCATCACAAAGGAAGAGATTGAAAAGGTCATCAAAACACTGCCAACCAAAAAAAAGCCCGGGCCCAGATGGCTTCACTGCAAAATTCTACAAAGCTTTCAGAGAAGAGTTATCTCCAATACTGCTGAGACTATTTCACAGTATAGAAAGGGATGGAGCACTCCCAAACTCGTTCCATGAAGCCAGCATAACCCTGATACCAAAACCAGGGAAAGACCCATCAAAAAAGGAGAACTACAGACTTATATCACTCATGAATCTAGATGTGAAAATCTTCAACAAAATTCTTGCCGATAGAATACAACAACATATCAAAAAAATAATCCACCATGAACAAGTTGGATTCATACCAGGGATGCAAAGCTGGTTGAATATCAGAAAAACAATTACTATGATTATCTACATAAATATCACAAAAGACAAGAATCACCTGATTTTGTCCATTGATGCAGAAAAGGCATTTGATAAAGTCCAACACCCATTCATGCTAAAACCTCTTAGCAAAACAGGCATGGATGGAAAATTCCTCAACGCAATGAGGGCCATTTATACAAAGCCAACTGCCTACATCATCCCCAGTGGGGAGAGACTGAAGGGCTTTCCCTTGAGAACAGGAACTAGACAAGGATTCAACATTGTACTAGTAGTTCTAGCCAGAGCAATTAGACAAGGCCAAGAAATAAAGGGCATCTGCATCAGCAAAGAAGCCAAAATATCCCTGTTTGCTGGTGATATGATTGTATATGCAGAGAATCCCAAAGAACCCATAAGTAAACTATGCAAACTGGTAGAAGAGTTCAGCAAACTCTCCAGGACACAGGAGAAACGTAAGTAAATCAGTAGGATTCCTTTATACCAACAATGAGACTGTTAATGAAGAAATCATCAAATCAATACCATTTACTATAACCCCTAAGAAGATAAACTACCTAGGAATTAATCTAACCAGAGAAATAACAGACCTTTACAAAGAGAACTACAAGCCCTTACTACAAGAAACTAAGAGAGACTTAAATAAATGGAGAAACCTACCCTGCTCATGGATAGGAAGACTTAACATTGTCAAAATGTCTATTCTACCCAAAGCAATCTACTTATATAATGCAATTCCAATGCAAATCCCAGCATAATTTTTTAATGAGATGGAGAAACAAATCACCAATTTTGTTTGGAAAGGTAATAAGCCCCGGAAGAAGAACACACTGGGAGGCCTCTTATTACCTGACCTTAGAACATACTACACTGCCACAGTGGTCAAAACAGCCCAGTACTGGTACAAGAACAGAAAGCTCAATCAATGGAGCAGAACTGAGACCTCAGAGATGACACCGTCTGTCTATGAACAGTTGATATTCGACAAAGGCCCTAAGATATTAAACTGTGGTAAAAACAGTATCTTCAACAAATGGTGCTGGCAAAATTGAATATCCATCTGCAATAAACTGAATCGACATCCATATCTTACACCTTATACAAAAACCAACTCCAACTGGATAAAAGATATAAATATAAAATCTAAAATGATAAAGCTCATCCAAGAAAGGGTAGGAACAATAAGCCAAGCCAGCCAAGTGCCGTCGAGTCAGATCCGAAATGGAAGTTTTAATCCACAATATAGACAGACTTCAAAATTGTCAAACAAACCACAAACAACAGAAGAGAAAATAGATAAATGGGAACTATTAAGAATCAAACACTTTTGCTCATCCAAAGACTTTATTAATAGAATTGAAAGGACACCTACAGAATGGGAAAAAATATTTGGCAACTCTATGTCAGACTGACACCTGATCTCCATAATCTATAAGGTACTACGAAACATCAACAAGAAGAAGATAAATCATCCAATTAAGCAATGGGCAAAAGAGATAGACAGACATTTCTCTAAAGAGGAGATCCAGGCAGCCAAAAAGCACATGTGGACATGTTCACAATCTTTAGTTATTAAAGAAATTCAAATCAAAACAACAATGAGATACCATATCACCCCAACAAGGTTGGCCATGATCCAAAAAACACAAAACAACAAATGCTGGAGAAGCTGTGGAGAAAGTGGAACTCTGCTACACTTTTTGTGGGGCTGCAAAACGGTCCAACTTCTTTGGAAAGCAATCTGGCACCTCCTTAAAAAATGGATATCGATATATCATTTGACCCAGTCATTCCACTACCTGGAATATATCCTACAGAATCAAGGCCATTCACATCAACGGACACATGCACAAGAATGTTTATCGTAGCACAGTACAAGATAACAAAAAGATGGAATCAACCCAGATGTCTAACAACAGAGGAATGGATAGGTAAACTACGGTATATATACTCAATGGAGCACTATGCAATGATAAAGAATAATGATGATTCCAGGAAACATCTGATAACCTGGTTTCAACTGGAAGACATTATGGTGAGTGAAAGTAGTGAGCAACCAAAGGACAAATATTGTATCAGACCCCTATGACAAGATCCCCGAAACAGACTTATGTATAGAAAAAAAGACTCTTCTGAGGCTGCAAGGGAGGGGATAGAGGGAGGGTGGGGGTGGAGGGGTTAGATTAGATCATTGGTAGAAATCTGGTTGGGTGCAATCAGTGACAGCACACATTAGAAAGAAGATCAATTTTAACTGGACTTCAACATAATATGATTACTCCTCCCATCTTAACCCAATATTGCAAGGACAGAGTAGCTGGGGCGGAGGGCTGGGGCCCACACTCTCATGGGAAATCAAGGTCAATTGGAACAACTTGCATTTCGCTAAGTGTCTTCTGCACCCCAAATTGGTGAGTGGCATCTGGGGTCTTAAAAGCTGCCAAGCTGCCATTTGAGGTATACCAAATGGTCCTAACTCAGCAGGAACCGATGATCTCCAAGGACTAAAATGACATGTGGCAAAGAGAATCCAGAAGACAGGGAGACCCATGTGAGCAGGTGAGTACATTGACATGTGACTGGAAGAACCAGATGGTGCCCAGCCACCACCAGTGATAGCTGTGATGGGGCTAATAAAGTTGAGTCTCACTGGCAACATAAGAATACAAAGGGGTGCACCCTGAGATCTCCACTAAAAGACCACAATTGATGGTCCAGGGGCTTCGAGGTTACCCTGGGAGCATGACCCCTGGCCCTGATACTGCCCCTATCCTTAAAACATAATGGAGGTCAATTCTTCAGATAGAACTGGATTGGACTTGGTGACACAGAGCGACCATATCATGTGTGCACTTTATGGTTCTATGTATCTATAGGATGTCATCCAGTTGACCTCTTATTGGACGTGGGGGAGAGGGTGGAGAGGAGGGGATAGAAGTATACAGCAAATTATGAGTATACAAAATAACTACACAAAAGTTGGTTTGATTTCTTTACACAAATGAAAAGACCATCGAAGAAGAAATCACTGAGTCAATACCATTTACTCTAGCTTCCAGAAAATAAAATACTTAGGAATAAATCTAACTGCAGGTATAAAAGATCTATATAAAAAGAGCTACAAGATAGTACTGAAAGAAACCAAAATAGAATAAAATAAGTGGAGAAAACTCCTCTGCTCATGAATAGGAAGCTTCAACATTGTGAAAATGTCTATTTAACCCCAAACAATCTATAAATACAATACCACTTCAATACAAATTACAGTGGAATTTTTTAAATGAGATGGAGAAACAAATCACCAGCTTCATATAGAAACAGATGAAGCCCCATATAAGTAAAACATTACTGAAGAAGAATGAAGTGTGAGGCCTCAGACTACCGCCACAGTAGTCAAAACAGCCTGCTACTGGTACAAAAACAGACACAGAGACTAGTGGAACAGAACTGAGAATCCAAACATAAAATTATCCACCTATGAACAGCTGATATTTGACAAAAACCTAAATTTCATAAGCTGAGGAAAAGACAGCGTGTTAAAGAAATTTTATTGGCATATCTGGGTATCCATCCGCAAAACAAAGAAAAGGAAAAAATACTCATATCTCTCTATATGCATGAAAATTAACTCAAGATGGAGAAAAGTGGAGGCAATTCTTGGAGCTCTAATGCATGGCATAAACAGAATAGAAAATGCTACTAACAATGCACAAACACCAAATGAGAAAACAGACAGCTAGGAAATCCTAAAACTGAAACACTTATGCTCATCCGAAGAGTTTACCAAAAGAGTAAAAAAGAACCTACAGAATGGGAAAAAAATGGCTGCCACAAATTGGATCAGCATCTAATCTTCATAATCTATTAGATACTAAAAAAGCTCAACAACAAAAAAGCAAGCCAAATTAAGAAATGTATAAAGGGTATGAACAGATACTTGACAAATGAAGACATCCTGGCAGCTAACAGATATGAGACCAAGTTACAGTCATTAGCCATTACAGAAATCCAAACCAAAGCTACAATGAGATACCGTCTTACAAAACTAACACTGACATTAAGAAAAAATAAAAATAAATAAATAAATAAATGAAACATACATAATAAATGTTGCAGAGGCTGTAGAGAGACTGATCACTTACCTCCTCCTGGTGGGAGCATAAAATAATACAACCACTTTGGGAATCATTTTGGCACTTTCTTAAAAAGCTAGAAATAGAAATATCATAGGATCTAGCAATCTCATTCCTTGTGATACATCCTACAGAAATAAGAGCTGCCACAGAGACAGATTCATGCACACCAAAGTTTATTGCAGCACTGACCACGATTACAAAAAGATGAACTCAACCTAGGTGCCCACTGACAGATGAATGCATGAACAAACTATATTATATTCACTCAATGGAATACCATGCAATTACAGAGAACAAAGATGAACATGGGAAACATCTCATAACATGGAATAATCTGAAAAGTATTATGGTGAGTGATCTTAATCAATGGCAAAAAGAAATATTGTATGAAACTGCTGCTATAAAAACTCAAGAAAATGTTTAAACACAGAAGAAAATGGTCTTTGATGGTTACAAGAGTAGGGAGAGAGGAAGATGAATATTCCTTGATTAGATAGTACCAAAACAAAATCCAAACCCACTTCTGTTGAATCGATGCTGACTCATAGGAATTCCACAGGGCAGAGTAGGACTCCACAGAGTTTCCAAGGAGTGCCAAGTAGATTCAAACTGCCGACCTTTTAGTAGCACTTAATGACTTTGCCACCAGGATTTCCAATTAGATAGTAGATAAGAAATAAGTTAGGTGAAGGGAAGGAATACACAGTAGAGGAGAATTCAGGAAAACTAGACTAAACCGAAAGATAAGAAGTTTCCTACATATAACCCAGCATTACAAAGGACAGAGAGCAGACGCAAGGGTCTGGAAGTTTCAGAAGACATCTAAGTCAATTGTCATGCAACAAGTTTTAAGATAATATTCTTCATCTGAGTGTCATCTAGGGCCTCAAAAGCTACTATCTCAGTAGCATCAATTGGTCTCAATCCACGTAAAGCAAGAGAGCGTGAAGGACATCAAAGACACGGAAATTATCATCTCAAGAGACAGAAAGAGTCACATAACCCAGAGACTACATCAGCATGAAAGCAGAAGAGCTAGATGATACCTGGCCAACACTGATGCCCTGCCCTGACAGAGAATGCAACACACAGACCCCGAAGCAGCAGGAGAAAAATGGGTGTCCAGAACTAATACAGTATTAAAAAGACTGTATTTGATGGCCTGACAGACTGGAGTTTTCCCATAAGATGTGGCCCCCAGACTCTCTTTGTTAGCCTAGAATGGAAACATTCTCTAAGCCAATTCTTCAAAGATCAGACTGGACTATAAAACATAAAATGATACTAGTGGAGAGTATGCTTCTTGGCATATGTAGATACATGAGGCTAACTGGATAGCTCCTGCCCAGTGGCAAGACAAGAGGGCAGAAGGAGACAGGGGTTGGTTGAATGGGCATGGGAAGTAACCGGGTGGAAAGGAGGAGCTTGCTGTCACAGGGTGAAGAAGGCAGCCAGATTTACATGGCAATATGTAAGTTTTGTATGACAAATTGACTTGCAGTTTTACCTTTCACTTAAAGTGTAATAAAATATTAAATATATGTATGTCATTAATTATGGTGTACCATAAATACAGAAAATGAAAATTGATTGTCTTGTGCTTTCTTAAAAAGACTATATATTAATCGTACGGATCTGAATACAAAAGCATGTAGATTAAGTAATTGTAAAGTAATATTGATTGAAGTAAAACAATTAAAATAAACTGTCAGTTTGTTGCAAAAAATGAATCCAATTTTTCCAGGCTGTTGACTGAACCTATTTGAAAGTACAGATTCTGCTCCAGGGTTAAGGCACGTGGATACTTTGTTTTCATTTTCAGGGTGTGTATGTAAGGGATCAGCATTTTCAGACAAGAGACAGGAGCCTTACATGTGAGATCATCATATCAGGTAACAGAAGCAAGTCTTTAGAGGATTCCAAGGAAGAGATTATGTATTTGGCCAGACTAGGAAGGATTTAAACTGAGGGTGAGTAAGGTTATCACAACTAGGAGTGTTTCTCCCAAAAGCGCTAGGATCCTTTTCTCTAAAGATGTGCTCCAATTCTGTCATTACAAGAGGAGCTTCCCACCTTAGAGAACTCTTATTATTTATGTTAGTATATCTACAAGCAGTGAAGATCTGACACACCATAGTTTTTTTTTTTTCCAAACATATCTGTTTTACTTGCAGTGAAAGGTTACATTACAAGTCAATTTGTCATACAAAACCTTGCACACAAACTGCTCTGTAGCTCTAAATCCTCTTCCCACTCTGTGACAGCACACTCCTCCCATATTTCCCATCCATTCAACCAGCTCCGGTCCGCCTCCACAGTCACAGTATCATGTCACCTATGGACAGGAGCAGCTCATTTAATTTCATGCATATACTTAAGCAAAGAAGCACACTTGGCCAGTATCATTTTATGTCTTATAGTTTACTTCAAGCTTTGTCTGAAAAGTTGCCTTTGGGTTTGGTTTCAGCTGTGGGCTAATAACAGAGTTTGGGGGCCATGTCTTCTGGGGACCCACACTTCCGTCAGATCATTAATTCTTGTCTTTTAATAGAGTTCTAGTTTTGAACACCCATTTTCCTCTCCGTATGTCTGGAACTATATGCTGCATTCTTTGTCAGGGTAGTCACTGGTGAGCCAGACACCAATGTGTAGAGTCCCGTTATTTTCTTTGAATAGGTCTTTGATATCTCTGTTCAGATTTATTCGTAAGTATTTTCTTATCTTGGGGGTTAATGGTATTGTTTTGACGATTTCCTCTCACATGTTCTCCTTGACAGCGTGAAAGAATCCCACTGATTTTTGTATGTTTATCTTATATCCTGATGTTTTACTGTTTCAGTAGGTTTTTTTTGTGTGTGTGTGCGTGCGTGCGTGCGCGCGTGTGTGTGTGGCTTCTTCAGGGTTTTCTGTATATAAGATCACGTCATCTGCAAATAGAGATAGTTTGCTCATTTCTCACCAGTTTGGATTCCCTTTGTTTCTTTATCTTGCCTGATTGATCTGGCTAGAACCTCCACACAATGTCGAATAAAAGAGGTAACAGAGCACCTCTGGTTTACATTCTCAGTTCTCATGGGGAAAGTGTTCCCACTCTCTCCATTTAGGATGGTGTTTGTTGGCTTTGTATAAGTGCCCTTTATTATGTTGAGGAATTTCCTTTCTAATCCTGTTTTACTGAGAGTTTTTAACTTGAGTGAGTGTTAGACTTTGTCAAATGCCATATCTGCACCAAATGATATGATCAAGTGGTTCTTGTCTTTTGTTTATGTGAATAATTAGACTGATTGTTTTCCTAGTGTTGAACTATCCCTTCAGTCCCTGATACGAATCCCACTTTGTCTAGGTGAATTATTTTCTTGATGTGTTGCTGAGTTCTATGGGCTGGAATTTTGTTGAGGACTTTTGCATCTAAGTTCGTGAGAGACTGGTCAGTAATTTTTCTTTTTTGTATTGTCTTGCCTGGTTTGGGTAGCAGGGTTACACTGCCTTCATAGAATGAATTGGCAGTATTCCATCATTTTCTATGCCCTGAAATACATTTAGTAATGGTGATGTTAACTCTTATCTAAACGTTTGGTAGAATTCTCTGGTTAAGCTGTGAGGGCCAGGGATTTTTGTAGGCGTGAGTTTTTCAACTACCTTGCCAATCTCTTCTTCTGTGATGAATTTATTTAGTTGTTGTATCTCTGTTTTTTTTTTTTTTAGTTTAGTTAGGTAGTGTGTTTCTAGCAATTTGTCCATTTCCTTTAAGCTTTTTATATTGTTTGAGTACAATTTTCCATAGTACTCTATTGTGATTTTTTTTTTTTTTACTTTCAGTTGAGTCTGTTGTAATATCGCCCATCTCATTTCTAATTCAAGTTTTTTGCTCCATAGCCTGTTTTTCTTTTGTCAGCTTGGCAACAATTTATCAATTGTGTTATCTTTTTAAAGAAACAACTTTTGGTCTTGCTAACACTTTGAATCAGTTTTCTATTCCACATTTCATTTATTTCTGCTCTAGTTTCTATTATTTGCATTCTTCTGGCATCGGAAGAGCTCTTTTTTGGTCCATTTCTACTTGTTTGAGCTATGCAGTTAATTCTTTGACTTGGACCCTGTCTTGTTTTGGAATGCATGCAAATTTACAAAGATGAAGTACATCTAACAACTGCTTTTGCTGTTTATCATAAGTTCTGGTAGAATGTGTTTTCCTTCTCATTTGATTCTAAGTATTTTTTTTCATTCCATCCTTGATTTCGTCTACAACCTAGTAGTTTTTGAATAAAGTATTGGTTAGTTTCCATGTGTTTGATTTTTTTTCCTTGCTTTTTCTGTTACTGATTTCTACTTTTGTTATTTTATAGCATAAAATGATACTTTGTAATTTTTCAATAACTTGAATTTTCTAAGACTTGTTTATATGTATCTGTTGGAGAATGTTCCATGTACATTTGAAAATAAAGTGTACTTGGCTTCTTTTGAGTAGTGTTTTGTATATGTCTATGTGATCAGTTTTGTTGATTGTGGCATTAAAATCTTCTGTATCTTTACTAAACTTTCTAAACATTCTGTCCTAAACCAAAAGTGGTATGTTGAAGTCTCCTACTATTAATGTGGAACTGTATATTTCTGTTTTGAGTGCAGTGAAAGGTTTTTTGTTTTAATGTAGTTTGGAGTGCTGTCATTGACTGTATAAATATTTAATATTGCAATGTCCTTCTGGAATATTGAGCCTTCAATCATACAGTGTCCTTCCTTATCCAGTGTGGTAGATTTTGCTTTAAAGTCTATTTTGTTGGAGATTGATATTGCCACTCCTGCTGTTTTTTCAATGTTGTTCATTTGATATACTTTTTCCATCCTTTGAGTTTTAGCTTCTTCTTATCTTTAAGTCTAAGATGTAACACTCCATAGTTTTATGATAAATATGTATAGGGTGAATGGATGAATAAAGTTGTAATGCAACTGAGTTTATAAAAGTGAAAACATTGTTTATTGTCTCAAAGCAAAGCAGCTTAAATAGAGAAACTTGTTTGAAAATAGAATGATGAACTAAAAGATCTCTTGGAGTAACTTGATATTTTATATATTTAACCCACAGTATAGCAACAAAAGTGCTCAGAGGTTATGCTGAAGCTCGGAAACACCTGAGTGATTCCAACCATCTTCAGGTTTCCTCTCTTCTATCCATAAGGTTCCATAGCATGCTTCTCAGCATCGAAGATATAAAGCGTCTTCCAATTATGATGTCTAATTTCTTTTTTCAATTTCTACATGTGTAGTTCAATGACATTTATTACATTCTTCAAGTTTTACAACAGTTCTCACTGTCTTTTCTCAAATTATTCTACCACCTTTGATATAAATTTGCTACCTCCTTAATAAAATATTCTCCCTTACTGTCACTCCTTGTAATACTAAAAATTATTTTTATTTTTATGGTGATTAAGTGAAACTTCACAATCCAAGTCAATTTTCCACAGTTATCTCTCTGCAACTCCATCTTCTCTCCTCACCCTGTGACAGTAAACTTTTCTTTTTCACTCTTCTAGTATTTACTCAACCAACATTTGTTCCCTCCTTCCCACCCTCTCCTATCCCCTCTAGAAAGAAACCAGTAGGACAGACTCATATATACATACACATATATGTATATGTAAAACCAGAAAGTACACACACCACATACATCACTCTGTTTCCACAAGTCCACTCCATTCATTGTCTGAAGTATTGGCTTCAATATTGATTTCAGTTCTGAGCCAGCAGCAAATCCAGGGGCCATGTTCCCAGGGGACCCTCAAGGCTGTTGGACCATCAATTCCGATCTTTTAATAGAGTTCTTGATCTACACACCTCTTTTTCTTGTGCTAAGTCAGAAACTGTACTCTGTGTTTCCTGTCAAGGCTCTCTTTAGTGGTAACCAGGTACCATCTGGTTCTTCTGGTCTCATGATGATGTAGTCTCACAATCACACAGGCCCTTCTGTCTCTTGGATTCATTGTTTCTCATGTCTCTGGTGTTCTCTGTTGTCATCTGTTCCAGGTGGATTGGGACCAACTGATGTTCTTCAGATGGCAATTGGACAGCTTTTAAGATCCCAAACATGACTCACCAATATGGGGTGCAGAAGACTTTCTTAGAAAAAAGACTAGTTACGCCAATTGACCTCATTCCCCTGAAAACGTGGTCCCAAGGACCATATCCTTGCTACTCTGTCCTTTGAAGCATTGGGTTGAGTTTAGAAAGCCTTTTTAGCTTACGGTGTAGTTGTGCTGGCCTGCGCTCTATTGTGGATTGTCACTCCCTTCGTCTAACTGAATTCCTATCAACTATCTAAGCTATGAATAACCGTCTCCCTCCCTCCCCACTGCTGCAACCATCAAAGAGCATTTTCTTCTGTGTATAGGTCCTTTCTTACATCTTTATAATAGTGGTCTCATACAGTATTTGTCCTTTTGTAGTTGACTGATTTCACTGAGCATAATGTTCTCCAGTTGATTCCAGGTTATGAGGTATTTCATAAAATCATCATTGTTCTTTATCATTGCATAGTGTTCCGTTGTACACATATACCAGTTTGTTTACCCATTCATCTATTGATGGGCACCTAGGTTGACTCCATCTTTTTGTATTGTGGACAGTACAGGAATAAACACTCATGTACATGTAGCTGTTTGTGTGACAGCACTTATTTCTGTAGGATATATTCCAAGAAGTGGGATTACTGGGCCGCATGGTATTCATATCTCTAGCTTTTTAAGAAAGTGACAAATTGCTTTCCAAAGAGGTTGCATCATTTTCCATGCCCACCAGAAATGCAGAAGAGTTCCAGTCTTTCCACAGCCTCTCCAACATTTGTTGTTTTATGGTTTTTGAATCACTGTCAGTCTTTTCAGTGGGAGACAGTATCTCATGGTAGCTTTGATTTGCATTTCTCTAATGGCTAATGATTGTGAGCATTTCCTCATTTCTTTTGGCTGCCTGGATGCGTTGTTTGCTCATTGTTTAATTGGGTATTTTAATTGGGTTATTTTCTTGTTGATATTTTGAAGTACTTTATAAATTATAGAAATTAGATATCAATCTGATACGTGGTTACTAAATATTTTTTCCCATTCTATAGGCAGTCATTTCACTCTCTTTATAAAGTCTTTGAATGAGTACAAGTGTTTAATTTTGGGTAGTTCCTATTTATCTGTTTTCTCTTGTGCTATTTGTGCATTGTTAGTAATGATTTGTAGTCTATTTAAGCTATGTGTTAGAACTTCTAGTGTTGTCCTTATTTTTTTCTTTCATAATCTTTATCATTTTAGATTTGATAGCTAGGTCTTTGATCCATTTTGGGTTGGTGTTTGTGTAAGGTGTGAGATATGGGTCTTGTTTCAGATTTTTGTAGATGGGTATCCAATTTTGTCAACTCCTTTGTTAAAGAAACTGTTTTTACTCCAATTTACAACCTTTGGGACTTTGTTGAATATCAACTGCTTATAGGAGAATGGTGATATTTCTGGATTCCCTGTTCTATTCCATTGGTTTATGTGTTTGTTTTTGTACCAGTACCAGGCTGTTTTCACTACTGTGGCAGTGTAATAGGCTTTAATGTCTGGCCATGTGAGGCTTCCCCCTGTAATCTTCTTCTAGAGTAGTTTTCCTTAGGATGTTCTATTTTTGACAGCTCACAGCCCCGATATTTGTAAAGTTATAGAAGCCATATTAATCATGCTTTTTTTTTAATTAGTCTTGACAAGTAGCCATGAAAAGTTACACAATTCCACAATGTGTAGACATTACTAAGGTTTATTATCAAAATAAGGGTTCTGTTCACCAAACATTTTGTTCTAAGTTTATGGGAAAATTATGATGTGCGTAATCATCCCACTGACAGAACAAATGAATGTTTAATCAAAAATTTGAGATAACTGAGTCTGTTGCCAATCAGACAATGTCTGTGCATCGAGGAACCACATGTTCCAATGAACACATAGCCACCATTCATCAGAGTGTATGAGAATCCATCTCAATAAATTTCTCACTGAGTACAAGAACTGGGTCTTCATACCAACCACAATTTGGCAGCCTTTATATCCGGACTTGAAGCTTTACCCTTATAAAACTGTTTTAATTCAAAAACTGAAGTCCAACAACTGTAAATTGCCCAATACATTTGCTGACTGTGCTCTGGAGCAATCGGAAGTTGACCCTGCTTTTGGACAAAAACTCAGCTTCAACAAGGAGGCCCAGTTTTGGACAAATGGTTTTGTTAACAAACAAAACTGTTGCATTTGGAGCAATGACAATCCAGTGAAGATTCAAGAACATCCACTTTGTTCCAAAAATGTTACCATTTGGTGTGGATTTTAGTCCTGTGGAATTAGTAGCCCTTATTTTTTCCAAGAAGAGCAAGGATAGGCTGTGACTGTCAATGGTGAAAGACAAAGGGCTGTGATGTCTGATTATGTTTGGTCTCATTTGGAAGGTGCCACAGTGGCCATTTATCCAAGATTCTTTCTCACACATAGTGCCATTAAATGTACTTCAAAATAATAAAACTATTAAAACTGTATCATTTATACAACCTATTTTGTTGAAGATTTTTGCATCAAAGTTCACAAGATCTTTAATCTGTTTTGGCTATCTTTACCCAACTTTGGTATCAGAATTATGCTTGCTTTGTAGAATTAATTTGGGAGTATCCCATCTTTCACTATGCTGTGAAATACCTTTAGTAATAGTGATGTTAACTCTTCTCTAAAAGCTTGATGGAATTCACCAGTAAAGCCATCTGGGTCAGGACTTTCCTTGGTTGGAAGTTTGTTAATTACTGCCTTAGTCATCTAGTGCTGCTCTAACAGAAATACTATAAAGTGGATGGCTTTTAAAAAAAAGAAGTGTTTATTCTTACACAGCCCAATAGGCTACAAGACCAAATTCAGGATGACTGCTTATTGATTTTGTTTGTCAGAAAACCAGTTTGTGGTCTTGTTAACTCTTTCAGTTTCTTTGTCCCTGCCCCACCCCATTTATTTAGTTCTGCTCTAATTTTTATTATTTGTTTTCTTCTATTGCTTTAAGTGATCTTGTATTGTTCTATTTCTACTTCTTTAAGTTGTGGAGTTAATTCTTTGATTTGAGTCCTTTCTTCTTTCTGATTGTGTGCCTTAACTGAGATCAACTGATCTCTGACTGCTATTTTTGCTGTTTTGCTGAGTGGGTGTGTTTTCGTTCTCACTAAATTTTGTGCATTTCTTTATTCCATACTTACTTTCTTCTACTTCCCAGAAGTTTTTAAGCAAGGTGTTGTTTGGTTGCCATGTGTTTGATGTTTTACCTTGGCTTTTTCTGCTATTGATTCTGATTTTTACAGCTTTATGATCTAAAAGATGGAATGCAATATTTAAGTGCTTTGGATTTTGCTGAGACTTGCTTTATGGACTAATATGTAGTCTGTTCTGGAGAATGTTCCATATGTATTTTAAAAGAAGATAAACTTGTCTGTTGTTGAGTGGAGTCTTCTCTATATGTCAATGAGGTCAAGTTTGTTGACTGCGGCATTTAGATCTTCTGTATCCTTACTGAGCTTCTTTCTATGTGTTGTGTCCATCAGCCAAAGTGGTAAGCTAAAGTCACTTACTATTATTTACAAGCTGTCTATCTTGCTTTTCAATGCCATTAGAGTTTGTTTGATGTATTTAGGAGCTCTGTATTTGGTGTGTAAATATTTAATATGGTTATGTCTTCCTCAAGTATTGAGCCCTTAAACAGCATATTGTGACCTTTCTTATCAATATGGAGGATTTTACTTTAAAGTTTATTTTATTTAATATTGCCACTCTTGCTTTTTTTTTGAATGTTGTTAGCTTGGTATATATTTTTCCATTCTTTGAGTTTCAGTTTGATTCTTTATTTTTTAAAATTCTTTTATATGATTTTTCCTCAAATGTGCTAGTATGAGTTGCTTTGTCTTGAGTCTCACCAATTCTGCATTCTGTTACCTCAATCATCCTCCTGTGATTTTCTACTGAATTATCTAATTCTGTGAGTTTATTGTTATTGTGCTGAAATTTGGATCTTTGTTGGTCAAGTATTTCTCATATCTTGTTTAATGTTTTAGTATGATCTGCTGTATTTTGGCTAATCTCATTCCTAATGTCTAGGAGAGAAAATGTTTTGGTTCTTTGTTTTGAGAGTTTTCAGGCAAATGCAGAGTGTTCAAGTAAATTGTTAATGGTGTGCTTCTTTTAGTGATTTTAAATTGACTGTCATCTCCGAGCCATTTGAAAGTTGTTGCAGTTTATTTATGTTCTGTTATTGTGTTCTAATGTTGTGTGTGTTTCAGTTTTTGAGTGTCCACATAATCTGGTTATTTGAACTAGTCTGATCAGTGTATTTGTGGAAATTGAACTGCCCTGACACAGGGTAGGTAGAGTTTGGCGAAAAATACCAGAGGATTTCCTGGCTCAGGGGAGCCTGCAGAACTTTTTTCTCTCACACCCTTTGTTTTCCTCTACAAGTCCAGGAAAATAGCTCAGTGCATGCATGTAAGGTGCCTCTCTTCTAGCCCAGGTGCAGTGACCTAGTTTGGTGGCTGGGGCTGAGCACAGAAGGGAGAAGGAACTGCTGGAAAAATGGGACAAATCAGCCGTTAGGAAATACTTAAGTCCACCAGAGTTAACAGGCATTTAGCTTATGATATGCACGTGAAAGTCTTTTGCAGTTCTGTAGGTAGGACAGTCTGAAGCCAGCTTCCCTGCTGAGAAAGATGTGTTCAGCTTGCCTTGTTGCTGCTCTGTTTGCTGCCTCACTGCCACATTGTGCTTTTGCTTGGCCAGCAGAATTGGATCCCTCTTTGCGGTGTAGATTTCATTCTGACTAAATTAGTTGCTTTTGAACCTGTTCTCCCTTCACTGTCACCCCCACTGATCTCTCAGCTTTCCCTCTGATATTCAGGGCTCATAGAATGTGCTATATAATCCATTCAGTTATTTTTCTGGTTCTTTGTCACTATAGGGTTCACAGGATACATGTGGCTACTCCACCATCTTCTAATTCAATTTTGATTTTCTAACTATAGATGTTTACACATTTCGTTATAATAGAGGACATAGATCATATATTTCTAGGGATAAGCAAGGCATAAAAAAAATGGTGAAATTCTATCCAATCCTGGTGAAATTTGTTGAGTGATCATTGTTTTGAGAATGGCTCTTTACTAGAATTATCCTAATCTTGGAAAACCTTCAGGATTTATTCTGACACATGGAATAAAGAGAAATGTTGAGTTGTCTTGGAAACAAGAAATACCAAAGACTTAACTTTAAATATGTAACTATGACATTTTATAACACTGATCTGACAATGTAAATATAATTATCCTCTTTGAAATTGTTTTACTAGTGATACTATCAATAGCAAAAATCATTTTGTTAAACCAGTTTATGTCAAAAACGTTTTAGGAATACTTTGTTGAATCCATATGTTGATAACATATTTGGAGGATATGGCCAAGTGCTGTCAATTATCAGTAGTTTTGCCATTTGCACTGAAAGTACTAAATTAAAATTAAGGGACAGGTTTAAAGATGTAAGGAAATCAAGTTAGCACATTTCATTATATCTTTGCAGTTTATTAATACTAAGTAGCATTTGAAATAAAATGAAATGATTCTGACACATCATGAATTTGATGTCTTTCCTGGTTATTGAATTCTCTTGATACAGGTTTCACAGAATGCAAAATGAAACAGTAACAATTTATTTGAGCTTTGAGCACTTTGCATTTGTCTGTTGACACTATAATATTTCATTAAACAGAACTGTTATCTTCTTCTGCCCTTTCCCTGACCCTCAAGTTTATTTTAATTTGTTTCAGATTTTGAAATGGAAGAAATGCAAATAAAAAGATTTTGAAACATGGAGTTGAGTATAATGCATTCTTGTTTGCTTTCATTCCCTATTTCAAAGGACTTTCCTTGACCAGCCTGGCTTAATATTTGTCTTTGTGCATTATTTGTTGAGTAATTTGATATTTGTATTATGATGTTTTAACAATAAACTCACAATAATTTACAAAATTGTTTCACATTAATTCATGTGAGTCTTCATAATAGTCTTGGGAGTTTAGCAAGACAGATATGATTATTCACACTGAAAGAGTGACAAAATAGAAGTTAACATACTATTCAAGGTCAATTAGCTTAAGTGGCTGAGATAGGTTTAGAATCCAGGGTTATTTTAGATTATAATGTCTTTCAACTCTTACATTCTTGATGAATTTGAGGCATCCCAAACGGTTTTTTAAGTTCTAACACCAACACCTGATGGCAGAGTGTTTAAGAGTTAAGCAAAACAACAGCAGTTCAAATTCAGTAGGCATCTCCTTGAAACTCACTGGGACAGGTCTACTGCATACTATAGGGTCACTATGAGTTGTAATTGACTTTATGACAACAATTTTTTGTTGTTTTTGGTAACACTGTTTTAATTCTTAACTGTTTATTTAATTTTCTTATATTGATTAATTATAAGAAGGCACCTTAAACTGTGCCTTTAAACTGTCATTTCTCTTTTATAGATGCATAAATTGAAGATTAGCAAAGTTAATATGGTTAGCCGCATTATTGTGGCACCAAGGTTCCAGAGCCATGACTGAAAACCAGGTCTTCTGACTTGTGTCTGTGTACTTCATATTCCTTTGTGTTAAGGAATGAATATATAGCTATTAGGAAATCCCTCCTAGCATTTTTCACAATGTCAGAAAAATAATAAATTGTACATAATCTATGAATCTTATGTATTTAATATTAAAAGACTTTTTGTTGCCTCTCTGCTGTTATTTATACCTATAGAGAGATAAACAGGCTGATATGAACAAACTGACTTGTTCTCTCTTATAACAAATCCTCACTTATCTCAAACAAAATGAATTTATTTAAAAAAGTATTAAGGTCTAGTTCTTAAATTAACTATACAAAAAAATAGCTAGATGTTACAGATTAAATTGTGTCCTTCTTCACCAAAATTTGTGTTTAAACTTTAGTTAACTACTAACATTTTCAAAGATCCTCTTTCCAAACAAAGTCATGTTCATGGGCACCAAGGACTAGAATCTCAGACTTTCAGCCTCTATAATTGTGATACAATAAATTTCTGTTGTTTATAGTCACCATTTTTTTGTACTGTCATGATGGAAACAGGAAACTAATTCATCGGAAAAAAAAAAAAAAACATGTTACAGACTTCAAGTTAGAGTGACTGAATTGAATTACATTGAATTGGTGAATTTAATTCAATTATTAAAATGAAAGTATATATTAACAAAATGTATAACCAATGCAAAGATTAAAATAAAAATTTAAAAGGTAAATTTTATTCCTCATATTGTTGTTAGGTGATTTCATGTCAATTTTCAATTAAAAATGATCCTGTGTGGCAAAACAGAACCACATCATAGATATTCTATGGTGTCACTATGAGTCTAAACCGAGTCAGTGGCACAAAATAATCTACAACCATCACCAAGGTGGTGGATTGCCAGGCCTTTTTCCAGCAAAACCACTACAAGAGTAGCCAAGTGCCGTAAACTGCCAATTTGTTGGTTAGTAGCCAGGCACTTAATTGTTGCACCATCAGGAATCCTTTTCCTTCATGTAATATGTCAAATTATAGAAAGAAAATCATCACTAGTTGATTGAAAATAATTTATTTTGGGAGACAGAGCAAGATGATGGAGTAATCAGATACTTCCTTTGATCTTTCTAACAACAAAAAACTAAAGGAACAAAAGAACTGACTATATACAATATTTTAGGAGTCCTGAAAATGAAAAGGAAAGATGAGAAATTCAATTGAGTGACAGGAAGAGGAGAGCAGGTTGAGAAGTAACTAGGACTAGACAGACCTGACACAGCAGGAATCAGCACTCTGCAGACAGATGGGCAGCAGAGAGCATGGTCAGGGAAACAGCGGCATTTGGAAATGGTTTACCTCAGCAGGAGAGACCTAGCAGTGAAGGGCCCATTCAGACCTCCAGAGTCAGTGAAAAATGGTGGTATTTAACCTACTGTGCACAGATCTAAAACTATCCTTTAGGATAAACCTTTTTTCCCTTTTACTAGCACCATTTCACTCATACATAGTGCTGACTCCATAACTACCCTTGACTAGAAGTAGGATCACTGTTGCACCCTGAGCCATTCTCTCAGGCTTGGAGAGGGAACAATATAACAAACATGAAAAAAGAAATCTGCCAACTCCTCTGAGCCAGGAATTCAGGTGAGAAAACAACTTTGGCCTAGGTGCTGATTTAAGGGGTAAATAGCTTTTGAAAGCCTCTCACCTCTGTGCTCAGCATCCAGGACCCATGGTCCAGCTGCAAAATGTATCCACCTATGTGCCTTAAGGAAAGGGACAATGCTTCCCTTGCACACTGTCCTAGATGGCTGTCAACCCTGTTCCTGTCTCAGCATGTGTAGCCAAGTACCTGTAAATAATGCTACACACATCAGACTGTAGGGTAGAAACTGCACCACACACTTAGTGACTGACTACCAGGACACCTGAGCTGGATATATTCAAGAAAATTTAATGGACCCCAGGATTCACATGCCTAGGAACAGCTCTAACCACTAATAGGACATTAGAGTTTCAAAGATGCTGATAATCTAACTAGCTCATATGACCGGCCTATTCAAACAATTCAAAGCAAAACTAAACAAAACACTAGAAAACAGTGAGTAAACATAAAATAAATAAATATGACAACTTACTGATGGCTCAGAGACAACAATTAATATCAAATAACAGAGAGAGGCAGAACACACCGGCTTCAGGAAGCTCTAAATCAAAGAATCAAAAAAATTTCCAGATAAAGCAAATCTCCTGGAATTATGAGAGGTAGAATACAGAAGATTGATATTTAAAATTATTCAAGAGATAAGGAGAGGGACCAAACAAAAATGCAGCACAACATAATGAAAAATTGAACAGACTGGAAGAAGGCATAGAGAGACAGCAGAAATTTAGAAGATGAATAATAAAATTACAGAATTAGCTAACAGAATAAAGGGTCAAAGGAGCAGAACTGAAGCAATGAAAGTCAGAAATAGTGAGACTGAAGATAAAGTACTAGGCATCAATATCATATGATTTTAGAAAATGAAGAAACTCTAAGAATTAAATGGAAATCTATTGAGAAGAATAATCTGTGAGTGACTGGAATAGCAGAACAGGAAGAGAAAACAGAAATTATTGAAGATTTTCTGACCAAAAAAAAAGTCCTTGAGATCATGAAACATGAGAAGATATGTATCCCAGATGCTTTTTGAACTCCACTGTGTGTTTACATTGACAGCATTGTACAAACGAGTCAGTAAGGTTTCATAACTTTGGTATATTAGTGTCCCACAGCTGTGTTCATGTTGACATGTTGTGCTGTCTTGCTGAGTGGCATTCATTATTGTTGAATGTTTTTGTGTACCATCACAAGAATGTTGGATCTTGAAATAGAGCAATGAACAAACATCAACTTTTTGTTAAACTTGATAAGAGTGAAAGTGAAATCAGGGACATGTTAGTCCAAGTTTATAGGAATAATGCCATGAAGAAAACAGCAGTATACAAATGGATTAAACATTCTTCTGAGGAGAGAGAAAACATCACTGATGAAGACAGGTCAAGGTGGCCAATGGACAGAACTGACAAAAACATTGTAAAACTTCATTGAATCCTGTGTCATGATTGCTAGCTGACTGCGAGAAGCACAGCAGACCAAGTAAACATCAATAGAGAAACACGAAAATCCTCACTGAAAATCTTGGCATGAGGAAGGTGCATACAAAAATGATTCTGAAGGAGCTCACTGATGAACAAAAGTAAAGGAGAATCAAAGTTTGCCAAGACCTTTTGGAGAGGCGAGATGATGTTTGGGGTCATGGTGAAACATGAGTGTACCAATATGACCCTGAAACAAAGTATCAGAGTGCACAATGGAAGTAACTCAATTCTCCATGACCAAAAAATTCTCTCAATCTAAATCAAGAGTCAAAATTATGTTGCTAACCTTTTTTAATATCAGTGGGATTGTTCATTATGAATTTATACCAACTGGACAAACAGTCAGGTTTACTATTTGTAAGTGCTGAAAAGTCTGCATGGAAAAATTAGACAAGAACAACCTGAACTTTTAACAAGCAACTCATGGCTCTTGTATCACGACAGTGCACCAACTCACATGGCACTGTCTGTGAGGAAGTTCTTAGCCAGTAAAAAAAAGAAAAAAAAAAAAATCACTCTGTTGGAATACCTTCCCACTTACCTGATCTGGCCCTTAGTAACATTTTCTTTACCCAAAGTTAAAGGAACTATTGAAAGGAAAACATTTTGATGACATTCGGCCTACAAGGATAATACAATGACAGCTCTGTTAGCCACTCTGAAAAGAGTTCCAACACTGCTTTGAGGGGTAGACTAGGCTCTGGAATCAGCACATAGCTTCCCAAGTGGAGTACTTAGAAAGTGACCATAGCCATATTCAGCAATGGGGTATGTAGTACTTTTATTAGGGTGTGTTCACAAACTTAATTGTCAGATCTCATACACCCCATAAGAAAGTTATCCAGACATATTATAATAAACTTGCCAAAACAAAAGATGAGGAAAAACTTTTAAAACCTGTCTAGGGATTAGCAAAAAATAACCTAGAAAAGAGAATCAATAAGACTAAGTTTGGGCTACTCAGCAAAAAGCAGGCAGGCAAGTAGGCAATGGGATGATGTACATAAGCCTTGAAAGAAATAAATTCCTAGGCAAGAATTATATATCCAAGAAACTGTCTCTCAAATATAATAGCAAAATTATGACATTTACAGATAAACAGAAGTTTAGTAAACATAAACCAAACCAAATTTCCAAGAAACACTGGGAAGAGCCTTTCAGTTAGAAAATCACTAATATCTGATGATTACATAAGACACAGCAACCAGGTAGGGGAATCACAAAAATAAAACAAAGCTAAATCATTGAAAATAGGGAAACAAAGGTGTCATTATGTAACACATGACAACATTATAACAACAACAACAACAAAAGACTTAAAAAAATGTAGCCTTAGATCTTTCATACAGAGAACAAGTCAAGGTGATACAAATAAAGACTGTTCTAAATTTAGGAAAAGAGAAGTAAATATTAAGGAAACAACAAAGGAAATGAACAGTTCTACACATCAAAACAAAAAACAAGAAAAATATGAAATCTAAGCAAGTACACAACCACCAAAAATGAAAAAGATGAACAGAAAACACATGAAGAAAAAAGATTCAGTGCAGAAAAGTAAGTGGAACAAAGAAATTGTCAATAATGCATAAAAATGTATCAAAAAGAACTAAATTCTTATTTATCAATAATTATGGTAGATATAAGTTAAGAAAACAAACTAATAAAGATACAGAGTGGTAAAGTGCATTTAAATGTATATATATGTGATCCTTATATGCTGCTTTTTTTATTAAATAAAAAATGAAAGTGTACATACTCTGTGCTTACAATACTGGGTTAAGAGAGGAGGAGTACACAAGTTGTGTCAAAGTCATGTTAATATTGATCTTCTTACTAATGTGTATTGTCACCAATTTCACCCAACCAAATTTCTAACAACTATCGTAGGGATCTCATATAATAACTGTCCTTCTGTCATTGACTAGTTTCACTCAACATCATGTCCTCCAATTGAGACTAAACTGAGAGATGCTTCCTGCTATCATCGTTGTTCTTTATCAGTGTATAGTATTCCACTGAGTATATATACCAAAGTTTATCCATCCATTCTTCTGTTGTTGGGCATTTGGGTTGATTCCAACTTTTTGCTATCATGGACTATGCTGCAATGAACATTCGTGTGCATGTATCAGTTGGTGTGAATGGCCTTGATTCTGTAGGATATATTCCAAGCAGAAGAATTACTGGGTCAAATGGTATATCTATATCCATTATTTTAAGGTAATGCCAAATTGCTTTCCAAAGAGGTTGCACCATTCTGCAATCCCACCAACAGTGAAGGAGAGTTCCAATCACAAGAGACACATTTTAGGCTTAAAGACACAAACTAAAGCTTGATGGAATGAAACATATCAAACAAACAACATAAAAAAACAGAATATGATGGCAATTTTAATTTCTGATAACACAGACATTAAAGAAAATATGCTACATTGGACAAGAAAGATAGTATATAATGATTAAAGAATCAACAAACTGGGAAGACATAGCCACATTAAATGTTTAGTCAATGACAGGACTCCTAAACACATTTTTTTTTTTCTAAATCTATATTCCTGTAGAAATATAACTTCACCGAAACTCGGTTTGTTTTTCAGTAAGTCATTCAACATTAGAAAAACAATCAATGTAATCAACCACATAAACAAAATGAAAGACAAGAATCACTTGATCTTATTAGTTGATTTGACAAAGTCCATCACCCTTTCATGTTAAAAACTTACAACAAAATAGGAAAGAAAGGGAAATTCCTTAATGTAATAAAAGGCATTTATACAGAGCCAGGAAAACCTAGTGATGGAGTGCTTAAATGCTAAGGCTGCTAATCAAAAGCTGACAATTCAGATCTTCCAGGCACTCGCTGGAAACTCTATAGGGAAATTCTATTCTGTCCTATAGTGTCATTATGAGTCAAAATCGACTTGAGAGGCATAGGTTTCTTTTTTATGCAAACTCAGCGGCCAACATCAGTCTAAATGGAGAAAATCTGAAAGCATCCCATTGAGAACAGGAACCAGAGAAGGATGCTTTTTTATTCAATGTTGTGCTGGAGGTTCTAGCCAGAGCAATCAGGCAAGAAAAGGAAATAAAAGGCATCCAAACCTGTAAGGAAGAAGAAAAAGTATCTCTATTTGCAGATGATATGATCTTATACACAGAAAACTCTAACATGTGTAAGAAACAAATTACTGGAACTAATAGAAGAGTTCAGTAAAGTATTAGGATGCAAGATCAACATATAAAAATCAACTGGATTCCTCTACACCGACAAAGGAAGGGTCTCAGAGGAAATTCCAAATCAATACCATTGACAATAACCCCAAGAAGATAAAATAGTTAGGAATAAATCTTACCTGAGATGTAAAAGACCTTGTAATAAAGAAAACTACAAGACACTATTGCAAGAAACCAAAAGAGAACTGCATAGGTCCACTAATTTACCTTGTGCATATGGCATAGTAAGATTCAACATTGTAAAAATGTTGATGTACCGATGTACAGATAAAACTACATCCTGTTGCAAATGCCAGTAGAATTCTTGAATGAGAGGAGAAACAAATCACCAAATTCACATGGAAAGGAAAGAAACTCTAAAAGAATAAAGCAAAGAGGGAGGCCACACACTACCTGATTTTAGATCATATTACACTATTACAGCAGGCAGAACAGCCTGCTACTGGTTTAACAACAGATACATAGACTGGTGGAACAGAACCAAGAATCCAGAAATAAAATCACCCACCTATGAGGAGGGGACATTTGACAAAGACCTAATGTCCATAAATTAAGGAAAAGACAAGTCTCTTTAACACGTGATATTGGCATAACTAGATAGCCATATGCAAATAGATAGATACATAGATAAAAAATAATAGATAGAAAAATAAATAAACAATACCCATATTTCTCACCATTAGAAAACTAAAAGGGAAGAACATATACTGTATTTTCCAAGCTGAAAGAATGGAAGGAAAAATTCAAGCCTCAATTTGAAATGGTGAAAGATTCCACAGGAAAATTACTACAAAAACTCAGAGAGTACCAAAAGAAGATGGAAGGACTACACAGAGTCCCTATATCAGAAAGAACTGGTCAGTGTTCACCATTTGAAGAGGTAACATATGATCAGGAACCCATGGTACTGAAGAAAGCAGTCAAAGCTGCACTGAAGACATTGGTGAAAAACAGGGCTCCAGGAATTGATGGAATATCAATTAAGATATTTTAACCAACAGATGAAGCACTGGAAGTGCTCACTCACCTATACCAAGAAATTTGGAGGGTAGCTACTTGGCCAACTGCCTAGAAGAGCTTTGTATTTATGCCCATTCCAAAGAACGGTGATCCAAGCAAGTATGGAAATCACCAAACAATATTATTATCACGGGCAAGTAAAATTTTGTTCAAGATAATTCAAAACCAACTGCAACAGTATATTGACAAAAAACTGCCAGAAATTCAAGCTGGATTCAGAAGAGGATGTAGAACCAGGGATATCATTACTGATTTCAGATGGATCTTGGCTGGAAGCAGAGAATACCAGAAAGATATTTACCGGTATGTCATTGACTATGCAAAGCCATTTGACTATGTAGATCATAACAAATTGTGGCTAACATTGCATAAAATGGGAATTCCAGAATACTTAATTGTGCTCTTAAGGAATCTATACATGAATCAAGAGGCAGCTGTGCCAACAATAACAAAGGGACATCGCATAGTTTAAAGTCAGGTGTATGTCAGGGTTGGATCCTTTCAACATACAATCTGTATGTTGAGCAAATAATGTGAGAAGCTGGATTATATGAAGAAGACTGAAGCATCATGACTGAGGATGACTCATTAACAACCTCAACTATACAGGTGACACTATCTTAATTGAAGTGAAGAAGAGCTGAAACACTTACTGAAGAAGATCAAAGACCACAGCCTTCACTATAGATTGCTTCTCAACATTAAGAAAGTGAAGATCCTGACAAGTAGACCAGTAAGCAACATCATCATAAATGGAGAAAGGATTGAAGTTGTCAAGGCTTTCAGTTTAGTTGAGTCCACAATCAGTACTCATAGGAGCAGCAGTCAGGAAATCGAAAGACACTTTTCACTGGGAAAATCTGCTGCAAAGGACCTCTTTAAAGTTTGAAAAGTGAAGACGTCACCATGAAGACTAAAGTGCACCCGACCCAAGCCATGGCATTTTCAACCTCATCGTATGCATGTGAAAGCTAGACCATGGACAACAAAGACAGAAGAAGAATTGATACCACTGGATTGTGGTTTTGGAGAAGAATGCTGAATGTACCACGGACTGCCCAAAGAACAAACAGATCTGCTCTGGAAGAAGTACAATCAGAGTGCTCCTTGGAAGCAAATGGCAAGATTGCATCTTATGTACTTTGGACATGTTGTCAGGAGGGATCAGTCCCTAGAGAAGGAAATCATGCTTGGTAGAGTGGAGGATCAGCAAAACAGAAGAAGCCCCTCGATGAGATAGATTGACACAGTGGTTGCAGCAATGAGCTTAAGCATAAAAATGATGTGGATATGGTGCAAGACTGGGCAGTGTTTCATTCTGTTTTGCATAGGAAGGCTATAAGTTAGAACCAACTCGACAGCACCTAACAGTAACATTTCTCACTATTCCAAAAACTCTCTTAAGTGGGTTAAAGATCTAAATCTAAAATCTAAAATAATAAAGATAGTGGAAGAAAAATAGAGACAACACTGGAAGCACTAATATATTTAAAACAGGATAAGAAACATTAGCAGCAATTGGCAAATACCAGAAGGGAAAATAGATAACTGGAAACTCCTAAAAATCAAATATTTATACTCATTCAAAGACTTCACCAAAAGAGAAGATGATAACCTACAGAAAGAGAAACAATGCTTGGCTGTCACAAATCCAATCAGCATCCCATCTACAAGATTCGGCAAGATACCCACAACAGAAAGACAAATAACTCAGTTAAAAACTAGGCAAAGTATATGAACAGTTTCTTCACTAAAGACATTCAGGTGGCCAACAGATAAATGAGGAAATGCTCACAATCATTAGAAATTTGAATAAAAACTAATAGAAGAGTTCGGCAAAGTATCAGGATACAAGACAAACATGTACAAATCAGTTGAATTCCTCTACACCAACAAAAGGAACATCTAATAGGAAATCCCAAATCACTATCATTTAGGACACTCCCTCCCAAGAGGTAAAATGCTCAGGGGTAAATCTGGTTATACAGTAGCCCAACAAGACTGACATTAATCTTCAAATCACAAGACAGTAAATGTTAGGCTGTGCAAAGACTGGAACACTTACGAACTGCTGGTGGAAATGTAAAATGGTACAACCACTTTGGAGATTGATTTGACTCCTTCTTAAAAAGCTAGATATAGCAAAACCATACTCCAGTAATCCCAATTCTTGAGCTATATTCTAGAGAAATAAGAGCTGCTGCACAAACAGAAACATTCACATAAATGTTTCATTGCAGCAGTGTCCACAATAACAAAAAGATGGAGTCAACCTAGGTGTGCTATCAGATGAATGGATAAATATTCTATGGTGCAGTCACACTATAGGATATTATGAAATGATAAAGAACAATGATGGAATTGGAAAACATGTCACAACATGCAACAATCTGAAAGCATTATGCCGAGTAAATTTAGTCACTAGCAAAAGGACAAAGATTGTAGGAGACCACTATTATAAGGACTCAAGAAAAGCTTTAAACTCAGAAGAAAATAGTCTTTGATGGTTAGGAGTGTGTAGAAAGAGGGAGAAGATTATTTACTAACTTGCTAGCAGACAGGAATTATTTTAGGTGAAGAGAGAAACAACACACAGTAGAGGAGACATCAGCACAACTGTACTAAACGAATAGCTAAGAAGCTTCCTAAGTACAATCCAACACTTTGATGGACAGAATCATAAAGACAGGGGTTTGGGGGCCCTATTTTCAGGAGACATCTAGATCGACTGGCATAAAAAAGTTTATCAAGACAATGCTCTGCATCTCACTTGGTGAGTGGCACCTGGCATCCTCAGAGCGAGCAAGTGGCTGTCTAGGAATCATCAACTGATCTTAACCCACCTGGAGCACAACAGAATGAAGAGCATCAAAGAGACAAGGAAAATACAAGCCCAAGAGACAAAGGGGTCACATAGACCAGAGACTATAACGTGAGACCAGAAAGACTAGACTTTGCCCAGTCACAACAAATGACTGTCTTTACAGGAAGCTCATCAGAGAGTACCTGATAAAGCAGCTGAAATATGGGGTGCAGGTCTTGAACTCTAGTAAAAAGATTAGACTTAGAGTCTCTGTTAGCCCCAAATCAAAAGCATTCCAGAAGCCAGCTCCTCGCAGATTGAACCTGACTGTAAGAGGATACCAATGCAGAGTGTTCTTCTTGGCTTAAGTAGATACCTGAGAATAACTGGGCGGCTCCTGTAATGAGACAAGATGAGAAGACAGAGGGGACAGAAGTTGATTGAACGGACATGGGAAACAGAAAGGAGGAGTGTGCTGTAACAGTGCGGGGAGAGCAGCTGGTATCACATACCAGAGTATGTAAGCTTTTGTACGAGAAACTGACTCAAATTGTAAACTTTCACTTCAAACACAACAAAAAAATTAATAAGCTAAAAAAGAAAAGTTTGTTAGCTACATGTGGTTATTTAATTTCAAATTTCATTTAACTAAATTGGGCACAATAAAAAATTCAGTTCTTCAGTAATACTATCTATATTTCAGTTATACAATCAGCTGCCACAGGTGGATAGCAACAGCCATATGAGACGGTAAAAATAGAGACCATTTTCCATCATTGCAGAAATTTTTACTGCACAGTGCTGAACTAGATCTCACAGCTCTACAGGAACTGGTACTCCGACCATGCAAAGTTCTTAGTTTACTAGTCTGCGCATCCACATGAAATGACCTTGCTAACTATTTTCTTTAGGATAATGTATCTTTGGTACTCTCTGATGCAGAGAGGAAATGGTCATGCCAAGAATATGAGCATTCAAATCCTTTGACAAATATAAACTCATAGTAAATAAGCGTCTTTCAGACTCTCACAGTGTGATGCCCCAGTTATTGATGTATCATCTAATAAATCTTTGTGTACAAAATGACATAATCATTAAGCAACCAGCTTTCAAACAGAGAATTTTGCTCAGTCATAGGGATTATTTTCTTCTGCATAAAAGTTACTGAAATTGTAATATTGTCATCTAAGTTTTTAAAGTTTTCCAAAAGTAATGCAAATGCCTATGAAATATTTTTTTATCTTAAATATACTGTTTGACTAACTACACAAATCTTGTTTGACTAACTGCAGTATCTTAATTGCACATTGAGGTATGTAATCACATTTTTGAAATAAATAGGAGAACCTGGAACATTTAGTGAAACTATCTATGCAAATAAAATGTGAATAACAATGCATGTTGTTGTTAGGCACCATAGAGTCAGTTCTGACTCATAGCGACACTATGCACAGCAGACCAAAACATTGCCCGGTCTTGTGCCATGCCCACAACCCTACAGTCGTACATAGGCACCTAAGAAAATTTTATGTCTGTTTCTTCAAATTATTTTAAGAAATAGGGCTAAAAATATTTTCAGTATTGTATCTTTCAGATGAAAATAGACAGCAAGGGTCTTTCATGTGCTCATAGAAAATTTATAAACCAAGTCCCCCCACACCACGCCAAAAAAACAAAAACAAAAACAAAAACCTGTTGCCATAGACTCAAGTAAACCTATAAAACAGAGTAGAACTGCCTGATAGGGTTTCCAAGGAGTACCCAGTAGATCGAAACTGTCAACCTATTGTTTAGCAGCCTGAGCTCTTAATCACCTAGTCACCAACGATCCATGTAGATAACCAAGATAAAATGAACATGTCCTCTCAACAAACAAACAATTGCTAGATTTCTAGTGTATGAAAGGAAACTCTGGTGCCTTAGCAGTTAAATGCTATATCTGCTAACCAAAAAGTTAGCAGTTCAAATCCTCTAGGAGCTCCTTGGAAACTCTGTAGAGTAGTGAGGATTTTTTTTTTTTGTAGTGGATGAAAAAAGAAATGAAGCATAAAGTATGTTCTGTAGTTGTTACAGACCCTAAAACTAGCCCAGCATTTTTAAAATACATTTTAGTTGATCTTTCTACAGCATATTGGAGAGTCTCTGGTCCGCAGACAATAGAAGTGACCCAAACGTTTTGTGTGAGGTGTTGGATTGAGAGGATGGCATGCTGAACATGGTTGTTATTGTTAGGTGTCACTGAGTTGGTTCCAACTCATAGCAACCCTAATGAACAACAGAATGAGACCCTGCCTGGTCTTGTGCCATGTCCACAACCGTTTGTTATGCTTAAGCCCATTGCTGCGGCCACTGTTGTCAATCCATCTCATCAAGGGTCTTCCTCTTTTTCACTGACCCTCCACTTAACAATATGATGTCCTACTGCAAGGACTGATCCCTCCTGACAACATGTCCAAAGTATATAAGATGCAGTCTTACCATCTTTGTTTTCAAGAAGCACTCTGGTTATACTTCTTCTAGAACAGATTTGTTTGTTCTTTTTGCAGTCCATGGGACATTCAGCATTCTCCAGCACCACAATTCAGATGCATCAATTCTTCTTCTGTCTTCTTTGTTTATTTTTCAACTTTTGCATGCATACAATGCAGTGAAAAATACTTTGGCTTGGGTCAGGCACACTTTAGTCATCTAGATGACATCTTTACTTTTTAATACTTTAAAGAGCTCCTTTGCAGCAGATTTTCCCAGTGCAATGTGTCTTTTGATTTCTTGACTGCTGCTTCTCTGGGCATCAGTTGTGCACCCAAGTAAAATGAAATCCTTGACAATCTCAATCCTTTCTCCAGTTATGATAGTGTTGCTTACTGTTCCAGTTGTAAGGATTTTTTTTTTTTCTTGATGTTGAGGTGCATTCCATACTGAAGGCTGTGGTCTTTGACCTTCATCAGTAAGTGTTTCAAAGCTTCACTTCCAGCAAGTAAAGTGATGTCATCTGCATAACACAGATTGTTAATGAGTTGTCCTCCAGTCTTGATGCCTCATTCTTCTTCATACAATCTAGCTCCTTGGATTATTTGCTCAGCATACAGATTAAAAATTTAAGGTGAAAGGATACAATCCTGACACACACCATTCCTCACTTTAAATCTTGCAGTGTCCCCTTGTTCTATTTACATAGCTGCCTCTTGATCCATACACACATTCCTTGAGAGCACAGGTAAACGGTCTGGAATTACAATGTTTTGCAATATTAGCCATAACTTGTTATAATCCACACAGTTGAATGCTTCTGTATGGTCAATGAAACACACGTAAACTTCTTTCTGGCATTCTCTGCTTTCAGACAAGATCCATCTGAAATCAGCAGTGATATCCCTGGTTTCACTTTCTCTTTGATCAGTTGGTTGATTGTGTATTTAGAGGTTCCATGTCTTTACGAAGATTTTTTTTTTTCCTGGATGTTCTGTCCTTCACTGAAAGAGGCGTGTTGTGGAGTTGTCTGTTTCTGTTAGAGTTTGTCTTATGTATTTTGAAAATCTGTTGTTGGATTTGAATATATTTAATATGCTTGTGTCCTCTTGGAGTATTGATCTTATAATCATTATGCAGTGACCTTCCTTATCCTATGTGGTGGATTTTACTTGAAAGTTTATTTTATTAGAGATTAATATTGCTACTCTTACTCTTTTGTGGATGTTGTTAGCTTAATGTATTTTATCCATCCTTACAATTTTAGTTTGTTCCCGTCTTTAAATCTAAAGCGTATCTTCTATAGCCAACATATATATGGATCATGTTCTTTTTTTCGATCTGCCACTCTCCCTCTCTTTCTCGGTGTGTTGAATCTATTTGCATTCAGAGTGACTATTGACAGATATGAGCTTAGTGCTGTCATTTTGATGTCAGTTTGTGTGTGTCGTAGACATTTCCTTATATGTTTTCTTTTCCCCCATCTTTTTCAATGTTAGTGATTTATTTATTGAGACCTCATGATTTTTATTTTGATGCATAGGATCAATTTTTTCCTTTGTGGTTATCTCAGTATTTACCCCTATGTTCTAAATTTAAACTTGTCTTTAATTTCCCTACATTGCTTTGACTTCCTGTCTGTATGAAGGATCTTTTACTGTTTCAAATTCCTCTTTTTGTTATAATGTTTATGCAGTAACATCTGTTTCCTACTTTTCAGTGTTTTGCCTATTATTTATTTTTGTGATTTTTCTATTTGAGTTGATATCCAGTTGCTCTGTTCTGTGTTCTAGTCTTGTGTTGTTACTTGATGTTATTGATTTTCTAACCAAAGGATTCCTTTTAGTACTTCTTATAATTTTGGTTTGGTTTTGGGGAATTTCATAAATTCTGTTTACCTGAAAGTTTCCTAATCTTGGCATTATATTTGAGAGACAGTTGCACTGGATATTTAATTCTTGGTTTACAGTTATTTTTCTTCAAGGCTTTACATGTCATCCTATTGCCTTCTTACTTGCATGGTTTCTGCTGAATAGTCTGAGTTTAGTCTTGATTCTCCTTTTAGGTTATTTTTTGTTTATCCATAGTCACTTTTAAGATTGTCTCCTTAAATTTAGGTCTGGCAAGTTTGATTATAACATGCCTTGGTGACTTTTGGGGGGATCTTTGTTGTGTGGGATTTGATGAGTATCTTAGATAGACATCTCATCTTTCATGATATCAGGGAGGTTTTTTTTGTCAACAAATCTTCAAACGCTTTTTCTGTATTTTCTGTAATGAACCTTTTTTGGTACTCTGATCACTCATAGAGTATTCCTCTTGACTGACTCTGACATAATTCTTAGTGTTTCTTGATCTTTCAAAAAATTCTCTTATCTTACTTTTTTCTCATATATATTGATGTTACATGCTTTATCTTCAATGTCACTAATATGGCCTTCCAGTACCTCAGTTCTATTCCTGTGACTTTCTACTGAGTTGCCTGAGTCTGTAATTTTTATTCATTTCTGGATTTCTAATTTCTGCATATGCTTTCTTGTAGCCTGTTCAGTTTGTCATTATACTTCCTGCATTTTTCTCATTCCTTCCTGATTTCTTGAAGAGTTTTAAATATTGTTTTTTGTATTCTACTTGTGATAATGCCAGTAAATTCTTTTCATCTTGAAAATTTCTTGATTTGGAAACTTTCTGAAGTCATTGTTGTCTAGCATAGTGTTTAGTTGCTACGTCTGCTGACAACATGGTCTGCAGTTTGAATCTACCAGGCACTACTTGGAAACTCTATGGGACAGTTCTAGTCTGTCTTACAGAGTCACTATGAATCAGAATCAACTCAACAACAATGGGTTTAGTGTTTTTCATGTTTTTTGTTTTGTTTTGTTTTTCGTGTCTGAGCAATCCATAAGCTTTAGAATGTATTCATTTTATGTTTGCTTACTGTGCTCTAACTTCTTGTTTCATTTTGTTTTGAAATGTCCAAATAAGCCATTCATGTGTGCTGGTTTGGTTATTGGTGCCTTTGATCCTCCAATGTACTGTTATCGGGTGGCTAGAAATGTTACATTACATGAGATCCCAGGATTCCATCTACTTTCCTTGTATGAATTCAGCTCAAGTGTCCTGGTAGTCACCAAGTGTGTGGTACAGCCTCACCTCTATTGTCCTAGATGGGCAGGGATTACTGGAATAGACACTGGTATCTGGCCATAGTAGCTGAGGGACCCTGGAGGCTCACAGCTGTCCTAAGTGTCTGTAAGGACAGTATATCCTGTTAAATTTGATTCTAGGTAAAGGAGATATTTCGGCCTTGAATTTCTGGCTCAAGGCAGTTGGCAATTTTTCTCCCTCCCTTACCCTTCCTTTTTAAATTGCTACTCTCCAAGTGTCAGAGAATGGCTCTGGGTGGGCTTAAGGAGTCCTACTTCTGGCTTAGTTAATGGAGTCAGACTCTGGAGCTCGGGTAGTGCAGAGAGGGAGGGGGAAATGCTGGGAAAAGTCAGAGAGGTTTATCCTGGTGGAAAGATTTAGATATGTGGGCATGTCAAGTCAGATACAAGGCACTTAGCTTTTGACAGTCAAGTGCAGCTTTTCACAGGTTCTGGAGGCTTAAGCATACACTCTGGTGCTCTTTCTTTTCTGCTCAGGAGGGCGCGCTCTAAGAGCCACTGCTCAGTTCACCACACTGGCTGAAGTTGATTTTGGGTGGGTCTGTTCTGGCTAGTCCTATGTCTTCTGGACCTAGTAGGTCCTTCTGGATCTATTCTCCTTTCCCCTTTGCTCAGTTTAATTTCTCAACTTTACCTTTTATATTCAGGGCTCCTAGAATGTCATGTGTAATTGATCCATTTATTCTTTTGGGTCTTTGTTGCTAGAGGGATCACAGAAAGTGTCCCACTACTCTTCTATCTTCAGGAATTCCACAATCATCATTTTTAAAAAGCTGTAATTTTTATAACTTCAAGATTGCTTTATAAATTGTATCTGCAAATAATTATTTTATGGTCAAATATTTTTAAGTATTTTGTGTTCTTTGCTTGTATTTTGTAATGTGAAGTATTTGTTATCCATTGAATATCTTCATTTATAACTTAAAAAATAAGCAAATAATGGGAAGTTGCCTATTATAACTAAAAAAACATATATAGCTTTAAAATATTTTAGTAGGAATGAATTAAGACTGACAATGAATAAATCTAGCTTACAAGGAAAGATACTAAGATAAAATAAAGCATAAGAAAGAAATAGGGATAAATTTAAGAATTAATTCAACAATAAACCAACTGTCCTATACAACATATATTTAATCAAGAGTGGAACTTTTTAAACAATTAGCACAGAACAAAGCATGAGGTGCATTAGACAAAGCCAATCAAAAGGATCCAGAGCATTGGGCACCCAGCAGGTTATATATTGTAGTCCAGTAAAGTACGTTGTTCTTCCCTCCATGGCTCTGGATGAACTGTATGCAGTGAGGGTATGTGGATTGGCAGTGTTTTTAATAGATGAAGTGGTCAAATAGATTTTTTTTACTATTGTAAATTTGAAATGTCAGATAACAAGAAAGTAAGAAGTAGATTTAATTATAGGAGATTAACATGACACCTAACCCACACTTCTGCCAGTTTGTCATACTGTGTGAGCTTTTGTATTACTATGATGCTAGAAGCTATGCCACTGGTATTCAGATACCAGCAGGTTCACCCATGGTGGATGGTTTTTAGCTGAGCTTCCAAACTAAGACACACTAGGAAAAAGGACCCAGACATCTACTGCTTAAAAATATTAGCCAGTGAAAACACGATGGGTAGTAATGCAACATTGTCTGGCATAGTGCCAAAAGACAAATCCTTCCATGTTGGAAGACACTCAAAAGATGACTGGGGAAAAGACACCTCTGCAAAGTAGAGTTCACCTTATTTACTTGGATCAAGCAAAGCTTTTAGGGCGTTCATTTTCTGATGTGACACAACTCAAAATGAAAATAAACAGCTACAACCATCATTAATAATAGGAAGACGGAATGTATGAAGTATGAATTAAGGAAAATTAGAAATGTGAAAAATGAAATGGAACACATAAACATCATTATTGTAAGCATTTGTGAGCTGAAATGGACTATTGGCCATTTTGAATGGTACGATCATATGGTCTACCATGCCAGGATTGACACCTTGAACAACAATAACGTAATACCTGGTGGTGTGGTAGTTAAGAGTTCAGGCTGCTACCCAAAAGCCTAGAGGTTAAAATCTATTGGCTTCTCCTTGGAAAGCCCATGGGGCATTTCTACTCTGTCGTACAGTTTCCATGAGTTGGAATCAACTCAATGATATACCATAACAACATAATACCAAACTAAGATCATACAGAAAATGCACAAGTAGACAGCATATTATTATGAGTTATATTCCCCCAGAATACACTTTGTAATCCCTTACCTCTATGCCTGTTCTTATAATCCCATTTGGGAATGCATTGTTTTTGTTATATTAAGGAGGTGGATTAGTGTAGGGTGTGTTTGAGTCAATCTCTTCTGACATATGAAAGGATCAGATTAAGTCAAGCAAGCAAGCAAAGATGGAAGAAGATTGATACCAAGCCATGGAGATCTCCAAGGAATCGGGAAATAAATGCTGAAGGGACAAGGACCTTCCCCTAAACCTCCCAGAAAAAGAAAGTCTTCCTCTAGAGCTAAAGCCCTGAATTTGGACTTCCAAACTCTTCAACTGTAAGAAAATAAGTTTCTGTTTGTGATAATTCTGTTAAAGTGGCACTAGATAACTAAGACAAACACATTTGGATTAATTTTATTTATGGATGTAGATACAAAGATTTTAAGTAAACTATTAGCAAATTAAATGTAGAAATACATCAAAACACTAACAAATCTTGAGCAAATAGAGTTTAATCCACAAACGCAAAATTGAGTCTATACTAAGATATGTAATACCTTTTTGGTGTATCTCAAAAGACTAAAAGATAAAAGCCAAGTTATCCGCATCACAGATGATACAAAAAAAATTGCACAGTTCACTACTAGTTCCCAGTTTAACAAAAATGTTTTAGTAATTTAGGAATAGAATGACACTCCTGTACTTTGATCAAAGATATCTATTAAAAAATAACTATATAGAACATCCTTAACAAAGAGGCCCTAGAAAGATCCATTAAGTTTTTGGCATTTGTATTAAAGCGCATTCTCTCTAACATGCAGCACTAATAGGCTGCTTTGTGAATTAAACATGGATAGTTTCTTCTCATTCACTAAACTAGATTTTCATATTCCAATGACTAAATTCATAATATAACCCTAAACTTTGTGTATATCTGTGTGATCTACATGAGGTGATATAAGTAATTAATCAGAGAGGAAGACATAGTGACTGGATACAGTAAAGGGATTTTTACCCCTAGGGTCGCCATGAGTCGGATCCGACTCGACGGCACTTGGCACTTGGCACTTGGCTACATCAACTATAAATAACTTATGTACTCTGTGACTCACTGTTTTCTAAGATTTAAATTCTATCCAAATTAACTCCTTCTAATACTTGCTATTAATTTTCAAAACTCAACTTCTACTCTTACCAGAACCTGAAAACCCCAAGGATTTTCTGTATGACTTGAGGTCTGATTCACAAAACTAATAATAATAATTAATTTTCTTTTATCACACACAGAATTTTGATCGTATGTAGAATCACTTGAAGAAATTATTTGACTCTTTTTGTTTGTTTTTAACATACTTCGCCATAGTGCTAAAAATTCCAGCATCTGTACTTATTCCCAAGCCAAGAGTTTCATTCTAGGGTTTTAGAGCCATGTATTTTGCTTGGCTTCTAACCCTGAACTTACTTCAGAAAGTACTTCGAAACGTTTTCAGAAGATTTTTTTTTTTTCCCCTACTTCCAGATCTGTATCTGTATCTGGAAAACCTATTCATGGTTTTCTTCTGCGGTACAAGTTGCATGCTGGTGTACCTTCTAAATACTTCGTCCTGCAGGGTAAGGCTTTACTTAGGGGTCAATAATATGATCTCCTTCAGTATAGCAGAACAAGGCTTTACCTTATATCCATCACACAAGGTGTATTAAAGTCCAAGCTGGTTGACTATAGTTGACTAATATAGACTACCACTTCTCAGAAAAAGTCCTCAGAAAAGTCATTTCATGTCTTAATGCACATTTTGTTTCCTTATTTTGTTCCAGAGAGCTTACCTTGTAATTCTTGTATCTCAGTCATTCATTTTAAACAGCTTTTTGATTAAAAAATGTTAGGTGGCCTATCCTGAGAGGATTTCTCTGAACATCTATTCATTTGTACTGAAGGAATAACCCATAGTTTCAGAAATTTTGAAATAAATAGGTTTCATTCATTGCCTCTGTCTCTTCTATATATACTCTCATTTAGTGTCATGTATTTAAATTACATACCTAACAAATGCATAGTTCCTATCTGAAACTCAACACTTAAAAATTCTATTTCATGGTCATTAAGTATCTTATAGGCCTGTGAAATATGTGAGGTCCCTAGGTGGTGTGAAAAGTTCAGTGCTGAATGGTTCCGACACACCTAGATGCACCTTAGAAGGCCTGACAATTTGGTACTGAAAAGTGTTTTGCTATTTTTGTGAGTTGTTGAATCAATTCTGACTCTTGCGATCCCATTTATGAAGAGTAGAACTACACTCTGAGGACTCTCAAGGCTGTGACCTTTCAGAAGCAGATTGACAGATCTGTCTTCTGAAGCATGTTGAGTGGCTTAGCAATGAAGCACTTAACATTGTGAAGCCTTGAAAATCCTGTATTATTTTTCAATCACCTAAGTTAGCTTGATTAATTTAGTCTGTGAATTATAGATTAAATTAATTCATTCAGGAATCCTTACTGAGAATCTACTGTTCGTACAAGGATAAATTGCACATGCTCTCTTATCTCCCTTAATTTATGATCTAGCCAAAGAAATTGCTAAGTTTTCTACCCTATTGAAAAATGATTGTTCTTCCTTCTCTAGTTTTGCCAGATTTCACTTTAGAAAGGTCTTGTGAAATTGGTGATACATGTAAAATGCTATAAGCAAGAGCAACAATAATATACATACAGCTTTCTCTCTTATTCACAAATATTGAATACACTATAGATTACCAAAAAAACGAACCAATATGTCTTGGAAAAAGTATAGCCAGAATTCTTAGAAAGAAGGATGGTGAGATTTTGTCTCATGTGCTTTGGACATGTTATCAGGAGGGACCAGCTCATGGAGAAGGACGTCGTGCTTCTTAAAGAAGGGGGTCAGTCAAAGTGGAGACCTTCAATGAGATGAATTGACGTATTGGCTGCAACAATGGTATCAAACAGAGCAATGATTGTGAGGGTATCTCAGGACCAGGCACTGTTTCTTTCTGTTGTACACAGGATCACCACAAGTTAGAATCAGCTCAGTGTCATGGAACAACAATTACTTACCCACAGAATACCCGCTAAGTACAGGTTCTCATTACCTACCCCAAATAGTCAATCTCTGAGACAGGTTTTGGTACGTGATTAGAGAGTAAGTTTACAGATTGTGTCCTACTGGACACACGGAAACTGGGTGACGTAGTGGCTTAAGTGATATGTCTGCTAATCAAGAGACAAGCAGTTCAAATCTACCAGTCACTCCTTGGAAACTCTTTGGGACAGTTCTACTGTGACTTCTAGGGACGCTATGAGTCAGACTCGACTTGATAGCCTTGAGGGTTTTTTGTTTGTTTTTTTTTTGTGTGTGTGTGTGTGTTGTAATTGTACACAGGGGGCAGGGAAATATTTCTCCATCAAGGTCATACTCAAATTTTGTCAGGTAAGGTCTAAGTATTTAAAGGGATCAGGGGGTACCTGCAAAATCTAAATACAGGTATTGGTGCTGGTGCTAGGGAAACAATGTGATCAATTAGGGAACAATGTGATTGATTAAGGCTTTGTGAGGCTCAGGAGTCCTTTGAAGTGTAGGAATCCCGACTCCCTTTGTTGGAAGTCCTGACTGGCCACTGGCTCCTTTATCTGTTTTTATGTTTCTAAAAAACTGTGTAAAAACTGTGAAGACATTATTTCCATAGCACCCTGTCAGGGACTTCCAGAAATTTTTAAGACAAAAGACATGTCAATTTTACAAAGAGGATTAATCTTTGCTGCCTATTTTAACTCCCCTTTTTAAAATCGGGTTCTAAAAGATCCCCTCCTGTTTGAATACTACAGGGTTGTTATCAGTAGGAATTGACTAGCTAGCAGTAGGTCTGGATTTTGGTCCAAGTCTTTCAAATACCTTAGTGATGCAAGTGGTTAACATGTTCACCTACTAACATGTTCAAGTCCACTCAGTGGCACCTCAGATGGAAAAAAAAAAAAAGAAAAAGTCCTGGTAAACTACTTCCAAAAAATCAGCCATTGAAAACTCTGTGGAATACACTTCTACAACACACATGGTGCTGCTTTGAGTGCAATCAAGTGGACAGCAAATAGTGCTCACAAGTCCTTCAGAATATTGTTGCTGCATGCTATCAAGTTGATTCAAACTCATAGAGATCATATAGGACAGAACAGAAGTGCATAATAAGGTTTCCTAGGCCCAGACTTTGGTGGAAACAGGTCGTCTCGTCTTTTCCCTTGAGGAGCCATGGTGGATTTGAACCACAGACTGTCCAGTTAGCAGTGAATCTGTTAGCCCTTGCATCACCAGGGTTTCTTCTTCCAGATCTCTGTCTAACCCCTATGCTATCGTTATGAAGTAGATACTCCTATTCCTATTTTACGGATAAAAATGCTGAAGTCTTGAAACCTTAGGTACCTTGATTAAGTCACAGAGATAAGAAACAAAAAAAATTTATATTTGTTTCTGCAGCCCATCTGGTACAAGCATCTAAGCATTTACACAATGAAGTGAAAATATATTCATAGCTATCAAGAGTATAAACACTGGCATATGCGCATGTTCTTCCAAATGTTTTATGAATGTTTTGCTTTACATTTAACTCTGTCAGAACACTACTTTTCGTGTTTTTCTTGTAGTCTCTGTTAATTTCTGAAGTTTTAATTTCTTAAGTGTATTTTAGTGGTGCAATAAAAGCAATCTGCAATGTTAATTATAGAGAAAAGTTCCCAATGTAATTACTTCATAATTTTATCTCTAGTGAAATGAAAATAACCATATTTTCATCCTTGGTTAATATTTAATTCTATACATCTATTGAGTTAACTTATTAATGCTGTACTTATGCTTAATTTTTTTTAAATGAGTTAAAGTATAAATGCTGCTATTTGTTGAAGCCTGCGGAAGGTGATAAGGCATATTTGAAAATTAATCACTGGTGGAGATTATACTGAAAATATTTTTTCACTTATCTTTATGACTTTGTCCTAACTAAATATAAATTTTATGTGCACTATTTGCAATTAGACTTGTTTTCAGAGAAATTCATAAATAATAGTTATGCACGTATTACTCTTGTTTTTGTGCAATTGTAGATATTATTTTTATATTCTATAAATATATTCGATAACTTTTGTAATTATTTGGGAGGACTGAAAACTATATCTTTAAGTAATCACAAGATGCTGTTACTTATTTTGAATATCTGTTAAAAGAAAAATACGGGTCTTTGGAGTATACAGGAAAGAAATGGAGAAAGAAATTAACAATTAAGAGACAACTTACAAGAAGCTTCAGTCTCAGTAACAGCCAAATTGGCATTTGACTGAACCCGACTTACACTGTGCTGCTTTATGCACAGGCGTTTCCATGTGTTAGCTATGGCAAACCTGACTTGTCAGTGGCACAAAACTAGATTCTAGACATGTGAATATTTTGTGGTTAAAATACAGTAAAAATATTCTTTCTTTTATTGTGTGAGAATGCCAAGCCAAAAGCCAAGTGCCATCGAGTCAGAGAATAGCTGTTTAAAATTTCACTAATTCCACCAGGCTTTGGGTGGTTTTTGCTGTTGTTGTTGCTTTGTCTTGTTTTTCCAGCTTTTCTCCAGTACTACAGAATAAAGCTGATCTTAAGAAGTAGTTTCACTGTTCGCCCAGAGGGTGACTGATGTAGTCTTAGCCCATACTACTTGATTTTTTCGCTTAACTACAAATGTGGCTATTTGACTAAACAAAATTATAATCAGAACGTTTACATTATTTTAGAACAGATTGCAGATGTTGACTTGTCCCATAGGGTCTAAATTAAACTAAACTATTTTTTAATTCAAGCCAAAAGTATAGGTTGACTATGACTGTTTTCTAAGTGACACTGACACTATCCATAACTACTAACGGTCATAAAACACTGTAATCCCCAAAATGGAATGCACTGTTAAGATACCAAGATACTAGAAGGTTTATTAGAGTCTCTCTTAAAGACTATCTCTCCCTTGGGAAGTCCCAGTTGGAGCAGTTGTCCACTACACGAATGTGGGCAGTAGTGTCAGCAGCCTGTACTCTTCCAAAAACACTACGCCTGACATGCCACCAACACTTATTGTCCACATATTTTTAGATATTTTCTAGATATTTCTGGAACAACAACAAAAAAGGGTCAGCAACAGTAAAGCTAGTAGGATACAGCATTTTATACTGGGCACTGTATTGTTCAAAACAAAATCAACATTATTAGATCCCAAAAAATGCTGTTAGGAGTACATGATATTATTGCTGGGTGCTATCGAAGTAATTTGTATGTTCCACACCACTTCAGAGATTTAAAAAAGACAGGTTGAGTTGGTGAGAAAGACTACATGAAGACTTTCTCAACAATGAAAAATGCATGAGGATTTGTGCACACTTTTTTTTCTCCTAGAGAATAATTATAAAATGGAGATTTTCCAGAACATCAATTGATAGTTATTAGGCACAAGGGCAATCATTTGTGGTAAGAAGGATTCTGCATATTTCATTCACTCATTCACGATATAGTAAACACAGAAAAATAAACCAAAATACACATTAAAAAAAAAAAACTGCCATCAAGTTGGGTATGATGCATGGTGACCATAGAGGTCAGAGTAGAACTGCCTCATGAGTGAATATTAGTGTCCAAAGCCAACAGTTTCCCATTAAGAAGAACATTTTACAAAATCTGCACAAATAAAAATAAACTTAAAATTCAAAGAGAGATTGCTAGTATTTTACTTACATATTTAACACTTTCCTTATCCCTGAAGGATATCCTTCAGAATTTTCATTGTTCTCGGTCAATATTTTTTGCACAAAGTGCTTTTATTTTACCTCAGCATTAAAATTTATTTTCTCCTGATATACAATTGCAGGTTGCTAGTTGCTCTCTATAGGATCACCAGGAAAAAAGACAAACTGAACCCACTGCCAACAAGTCAATTCCAACTCATAGAGACTATAGACAGAGTAGAACTGCTGCATAGAGTTTCCAAGAAGTACCTGGCAGATTTGGACTACCAACCTTCTGGTTAGCAGGCTCTACATAATTGGGTTACCAAGGTCACTGTAAGCCAGAATCAGTTCAACAGCAACTGGTTTAGTTATTTTCTCGGACCACTGAAGTGATAATTTCACACTAGTGTGGTTTTCTTATCGTTATTGAGAAGTAAGCAATTGTCCAAGTCTAACAGGATAGACCTTTGAAGATGTTACTTTTTTTAACCCTCTAGCTAACTACAAACTGTTTCCAATCTGAATATCCTAAACATTTATTGTTGTAGTTATGTGACATATAGTGTCTAAATTAAACTATGATATATAGGTTCTAGATCCTAGGCATAAATTACTAGCCAAAAAGACAAAGATATCTGCTCTTAGGCAATCTGCGTTCTAGGTAGACAATAAACTGCAAATAAATTAGCAAAATGCAGTATCATATGTTCAAATAAATATTCTGTAATTTCTTACTGTTTTATTGAAGTATTCTAATCACTTCTAAGTGTCATTGCTATTCTGAATTCCAAGGCTTCTGACTCTCCCATCTCTACCCGGGCTAAAACGAGGGGAAGGAAGACAGTCTGGGGATATCGAAAATAGCCAACTAGCTCTCTTGCAGCGTACCCCCCCAAAAGAAACAAACCCACTTCTTATCAGTAAGTTCCAACTCATAGCAATCTTATAGATCAGAGTAGAACTGTCCCACCGAGTTTCCAAGGAATGCCTGGCAGATGTGAACCGCTGACATTTTGCTTACCAACCATGGCATTTAACCACGACTCCACCAGAGTTTCCACAGAGTGTTGTCATATTCTTACATTATCAGACACTGAGTTCTTCTGAGGACCTTCAGAGATCAATAAAATTGTCTTATTAACAATTTGCTTAAAGATTACACTATTTTCCTCTGGTTGCTGTGTTTGCTTTCTTTTTTAGCATTTCAGTAACTGTGACTGAGCTCCTAGTTTATGCTGTTGAAGTACTTCCACCGTTCTAGAAGGCTCTCTAGATATTTTGTTCATCATCCTACAGTATATACAGAGCTCAGTAGAAAGTTAAATTCTTCCTCTCGTTTCCCTGCTGCTCACACCTGTAGTTCTCTCAAATATTTAGCCTAAATTTAGTCCATAAGTAACACGACTCAATTCTTAACATACTCTAGGAATTCAGAGCCATAAATCAAGTGAGACAACCATCCTCCTTTATGTGCTAAGCAGTCTGGAAAGACTTGATTGCCCATTTCTAAGGTCTAGTTACATAGTTGGTAAAAAAAAATCTTGTTTAATCTGCTAGTTAAATCCAGTGGAAATCTTTCCCATTTCATTCAGACCCTACTTAACCACACATCTCTTCTCCCTCTTGTTTGCAGTCATGTAAAGCTTGATTAGTGAGGACTGCTTGAAGTTCAGGAGTCCACACGCTTCTACTACTTCTGACCAACCCGTGTCCTCTCTCTGTGATCCCTAGACCCCTGGGGCTGGGTCAGAGGGTATCCACTGCAAATTCAGGAGTCCAGATGACTCCCTCTACTTCAAACAAGGCAGCTCCATGTTTGAAGTTTTCTTTAGGATACCAGTAGCAAGATCAGGGGTACATATAGCATCCTCCATTTCAAACTAGCCAACTCTCCCTGAGCCCTTGGTTCCACAATTTGCTGAAACAACTCACAAATCTCACAGGGAGACATCATATCTGCCAAAGTAGGTTTAACATTGCAAAGAGGATACAACTGAGGAGCCGTATAGCATCACAGTAAGATATTTCTTTGTCACAAGGAAGATGCATTATGCTGTCCCTTGCGTGCTCACCAACTAGAAATGTCCTTGAACCTCTGTCTTTAAAGGTGATTACTTACCTCACCATGTGGCAATGATAGATTACATCATGTTTTGTGAAGCTTGGTTCACATTGGGTCCCCAAGTTGTCCATAACTGGTCTGGTCAGACACCACTCATTTGCTTCAAGTGTGGTCTGGCTCTCAGGAGCCAACACCAAAGGCCAAGTAGTTTTCTGAAAGGTAAGCCATACCTCACATCTTGCCTTTCAGATTTTTCCAGACGTGAGTAATCACAAGTCAATTGATATTTTCCTCTAAAATGTAGAGAACTTAAGTTTTAAAATCATTTAGTTGTGTATGTTTGTGTGTGTACTTGTGCTTTATGAAATCTACATTATGATCTCTTAATTTGATGTTTGTTGGATCTCAGTCAAAATTTTAATTTTAATTATCCACTATAACAAAAAAAATCAAACTCATAATGACCCTGTAGGACAGAGTAAAACTGTTCCATAGAGTCTCCAAAGCTATAAACTTTATGAAAACAGACTGCCACATCTTTCTTCCATAGACTGCCTTGTAGGTTAGAACCACTGACCTTTCGGTAAATAGCCAAGCAGCTTAACTACTGTGCCATCAATCTATTCCCATTATCCCTAAGCTGTTTCCAACTCCACCAAACCAAACCCACTGCCATTGAGTTGATTCTGACTCATAATGATCTTATAGGTGAGAACAGGAGTGCTCCACAGATTTTCCAAGGAGTGGCAGGAGGATTTGAACTGCTAACCTTTTGGTTAACAAGCGTAGCACTTAACCACTAGGCAACTGGAGTTTCTGACTCCAACTTAGGAACCTTTAATATCTAGTACACCCCAAACCAAACCACATCCATTACCACAGAGTTGATTCTGACTCATTGCAATGCTATATAGACATCAAAACTTATCCAAACTCATAGAGGTTAGTAAGCGTCAGTTTAGGAAACAAACTTGTTTAGGACAGAGAGCTGATGTCTACAAACTTAAGTCAAAAGTTCTTAATATACAATACATGAGCTGAGATTCAGTGCATCCTGAAATTGTATCTGAATTTTTATGCATATCAATTAGGAATATGGTCAGCTGCAAGTATACAAATCCCACAATAATAACAACTTAAACAAGACAGATGTTCTGGTTTTCTATTGTTATATCAAATACCATCCCAAAACTAAGCAGCTGAAAAATAATAGTAGTTATTTATTTTGTTTGTGAATCTACAATCGGTACAGAGAGAAGCAGAAATACTTTGTTTCTGTCCTAAGCAGTGTCATCTGGAACTATTGTCTGTTCTGCAGGTTCTACATCAAAGATTTCTTATTAGAGCTAACATGTCAGTGCTGGCTATCAACTGGGAACACAGGTAGGTCTGTCAGTTGGGGCCTTGGTTCACTTGTTGGAGCTGCTTGGGCTTCCCCACACAATGAAAGTTTTGTTTTAAGAATATGTTTACTGATAAAATGGAAATAGAAGCTTCTTGTGCCTTAAAGCCCAAGTTGGAAAACTGGAACTGAGTCACTTTTACCATTTGAAAGCAGTCACAGAGCCTTCCCAGCTATAATGAAAGAGAACAAAGACCATGCATTGAAATGAAAGAAGATTCAAAGGATTTGAAGATGTTTTAGTCTATCACAATTGCAATTTACTTCTCTCCAGTATATACAACATTTATAAGTAAACAATTCATCATCATTATGGAAAATTCAAGGAGCTCTCATGGTGCAGTGGTTAGGATTTTAGCTGTTAACCAAAAAAATTGGCAGTTCGAACCCACCAGTCACTTCGCAGGGGAAAGATGTGGCAGTCTGCTTCCATAAAAATTACAGCTAAAAGTAATAGAGGTTTTTTTAATGGCAAATCTACAATCGTTAGTAACCAAGATTCCTTCAGTAGCTTTTTTCTATCATCATGAACACGTGAGTTCTGTCTTCTCATCCAAAAAAGCCATTGTAACTCTTCTATCACAGTTCAGCCAGCAGGAAGAAGAAAGGGATAAAAAAGAGTATAATTCCTCTCTTTAATTACAGTTCCTAGAAGTTTCAAAAGATTCTTCCACTTAAGTACATTGGTCAAAACTTTATCACATAGCCAATTCTAATTACAATGGAAATTGAAAAATATAGTCCTCCCTACTCCCAGGAATTTTACATTGAAAATTAAGACTGCTATTACTTAGAAGAGGGAGAATGACTATTGGTGGTTGGGTGGGGGAGGATGACAGAAGTCTTGGTGGAAAATACATTTTTGTGGATTACACATGATGGTCTAGGAGTTCTGATTATCCAAAGAGGAGTAGAGGAATTGAATGAAGTAACAAAGGGAGTGAGAGACATTTCAGACACAGGGAGTAGTTGCCAGGTCTGACTCTGTAGAAATCAGCACCCTGCAGGCAGCTCCATTGACATAGGATCATAAGTCAAACATTCTCCAGAACAGACCACATATTATGCCACAAAGCAAGCCTTAACAGAATCAGAAGCATCAAAATATTACAAAAATCTTTTCTGATCATAAAGTTATGAAAATAGAATCAATACTAGAAAAAAAGCCAAAAAAAAAAAAAAAAGCAAGGGAAAAAATAAAACACACAAAAACTGAATAACAGCTTATTCAAAAATTACTGGGTTATAGAATATGTTAAACATGGAATAAAGAAACTCACAGAATAAAATGGGAATGAAAACACGTCCTACCAGAACCTTTGGGACACAACAAAAGCAATGATCATGGCTCAATGTATCATGTAAACCCATAAAGGCACACCAGCATGAAGAAGAAAAGGCCAAAATCAAAGCATTTCACCCTACAACTCAAACAAGTAGAAAGAGAACAGCAACAGTAGCCTTCAGGCAAGAGAAGAAAGTAAAGAATTAAAATTAGAGCAGAATTAAATGAAATAGAATATAGAAAAACTACTGAAAGAGTTAGCAAGACCAAAGACTGGTTCTTTGAAAAGATCAACAAAATTGAGAAACCATCAGCCAAGCTGACAAAAGAAAAACAGAACAGGAAGCAAGTAACCCAAATAAGAATGAGACAGGCAATATCACAACAGATCCAACTGAAATAAAACAGAATACCATGAAAAACTGTACTCTAACAAATTGGAAATCCTAGAGGAAACAGACAAATGTCTAGAAACACACTACCTGCCTAAACTAATACAAACAGAAGGAAAGGATCTTCCAATAAGGATGTTCTATTCTTGACAGCTCACAGCAGCCATATTTATGAAGCTATAGTGGCCATATTTATTACTTTTTTAAATTTGTCTTGACAAATAGCCATGAAAAGTTACACAATTCCACAACATGTAAAAATTACTTAGTTTATTATCAAAATGAGTGCTCCATTAGCCAAATATTCCATATGTTACATGAAATTCATGATGCGCATAATTCTCCTGTCATACTGAGAGAGCAATTTGACATTTAATTGAAAAATTTGAGGAGGGCGACGCCAAGATGGAACACTAGTCACATGTCTCCTCAATTCCCTCTCAGAACTAAGGCCTAGAAAAATAGTTGAATAGAGCAGTGTAGACATTCTGGGAGCTCCAAGATCAGATGCAGGGTTGTGACATCAGACTGGGTGACCAAAAGGGAAGAAACTACATTGTCAGAGATGAGACAGCTGTGCAGTGGTTCTTGCTTTCTGCTGGTGCAGTGGTTGAAATGGTTACAGGTATGGATACCTTCTTTGTTAACTGGGAGACTGATACTGGGTCTGCCAAGTTTAAGAGCCTGGCAGAGCTGGCTAATAGGCTGAGCTGCAGTGCCTAAGTAAACAGCATATCCATTAGAAGAGAAGCTGTGCTTGGGACAGTAACATCTAAAGAACCCATTGGCAGCTGGTGACCAAGGGTTCCAGTGCCCCTCTCTGCTTTCTCTCTTCTCTGAGCTGCACCATGGATATTGTTGACTCACTGTAGAACAGGTGGCTCAGGCAGGACACCATCTTGGTCAGCGGACAGGTAGAGCCAGCCATGCCCTCTGGTGTAGCTGGGGCTAATTCCCATGTTGAGCAACAGTGCCTGTCTAGATAGTGCTTCCCCCAGCAGAAAAGCCATTTTTAAGTCAATTGTACCTAGAGAAAGTAGCAGTGGCTAGTGCCCAAGTGTGGTGGTGTCCTAACCCCTCCCTTCTTTGACCACATCATAGCATCTGCTGATTGCACTGCCTTTGTCAGCCAGGAGGTGGGCCCTGCCACTCTTGAGGTCCTAGCTGCCATTATCTGCCACTGGTCAATGCTTCTCTCAGCAGAAAAACAGTTATTAAGATAAGTGTATTTAGAGAATGCAGTGGTAACTGGAGGCCAACTGTGGCAATCCCATGTCCTACTCCCTTCACGGAATCATGCCATAGCCAACAGCCCCCGAGAGACTCCATAAGTAGGGCATCACCTTTCTCGGCCACAGGGTGGGGCCTGCCACCCCTGAGGGCCCAGTTGCTATTGGCTGCCTCTGGTCAATGCCTCTATCAGCAGAAAAGCAGCTTTTAAGATAAGTACATCTAGGTAATGCAGTGGTCCTTAATGGCCGAGTGCGGAGGCACACTTCTCTCCTCCTTTCCCTGAGCTGCACCATGGTCTGGACTGGCATGATGCCACAGAATTGGAATAAGTAGATTTCCATATCTATCACCCAAGAAGCAGGGCCTGCCACCCCTGAGAACACAGCTGGGGCCAGCCAGAAAGCCAAGCATCATCATGAGGCTTGACAACCAGCAAAGATGTACACAAGTCAGCTGCACTTTGAGAACACAGTGACATCTGGTGGCCAAGGCTAGAAGTGCCCTTACTCACTTTCTTCTTTGCCACAGCTCCCACTGGTGTAATACCAGAGAAACTGAACAGATTTAGATGGTGCAAAGACAAAGATCACTAGCTAACCATTTAAAGAAACAGACCATCATGGCTCTGCAAAACTCACAAAGAAAAGAATCAAGAAACTTTCTAGATGAGACAGCCTTTCTGAAATTTTCAGAGGCAGAATACATAAGAACCATGCATAGAGTCCTTCTAGACATTAAATAAATCACAGCAGAATAAAACAAAAGACTAAGCAAACTATATGAACTGTTAGAATAACAACAATCTGATCAATAGTGAAAATTACAGAGTTAGACAAATACAATGCAAAGCCAAAACAGCAGGACTGAAGAAACAGAATGGGGAGTTAGTGAGACTGAAGATGAAGCAAGAGACAAAAGGCAGTTTTGAGGAGAATTCAAATAAAAGAATTTAAAAAAAGAAGAAATATTAAGAAGCATGTGAAACTCTATCAAGAGGAACAAACTATGATTAACTGGAATTCATGAACAGGAAAGGATAGCAGAAAATACAGAGAGAATTGCTGAAAACTTGTTGTCAAAAGTTTCCTGACATCATGAAAAAGGAGAACATAGGTATTCAAGATCCTAATCAAACACCACAGAAGGTGGACCCCAAAAGACAGACACTGAGACAAATATAATCAAGCTTATAAAATGAAACATAAGTAGATGCAATTAAAGGCAGCTAGGCTTAAAGCAAAATTAACATAGAAAGGGAAACCCTGTAGGTTTTCCTCTGACTTCTTGGTAGAAACCATGCTGGCAAAAAGGCAGTGGAACAACATACACAAAGCCTTAAAGGAGAAAAGCTTCCAACCAAGATTTTTATATCTGGAAAAACTGTCTCTCAAATATGATGGAGAAATTAAGACATTCTCAGATAAACAGAAGCTTAGAGACTTTTCAAAATGCAAACCAAAACTACAAGAAATACTGAATCTCTTTGTTTAGAAAAATTGATGACATCAGATATATACTCAAGGATACAGTACAGGACACAGCATCCAGAGTTCTGTTTAGTTAGTTAAGTCTTAGAGCTCAATCAAAGCTAAAATATTAAAAGTAGGGAATGAGAGATCCTAACATACAAACTATGACATCATCACACAATAAAGAGGGATATATTACACTAGTTACACCCCTTTTAGGTGGAAAGGAAGTTAAGGAATTATACAGAAGGTAAAGATTGGTTTAAACTTAGAACACGAAGGGGGATCAAAAGAGTAGACGCAAAGCAAACAATGTTACATATTAAAACAAGAAACATAATATACGAATCTCAACAGACACAAAACAAGCATCAAAAAAGATAAAAAAAAAAACCTATAAAGAAAAATGACTCAGAAGAGAATATTAAGTGGAACAAAGGAAACATCAACAGTGTAAAAATAAGGACACCAAAAGGACAGCTCTAAACACATATCTATCAATAATTACACCAAATATACATGGATTGAACGCTCCAGTTGAGAGGTAAAGAGCAACAGCTTGAATAAAAAAATATGATCCATCTATATGCTGCTACTAGAAACATACCTTATACTCAATGATATGAACAAACTGAATATCAAAAGATGGAAAAATATATATCAAACTAACAACATGCAAAGAAGGTGAGTGGCAATATTAATCTTAGATAAAATAGACTTTACTGTAATATTCAGTATTGTGGACAAGTCACTATTTATTACTGAAAAGTTCAATACATAAGCAAGATACAACAATATTAGATATTTATGCACCTAACACCAGAGTATCTAAGTTCGTCAAACAAATGCTGACAACATTGAAACATGACATAGATCATTCTACAATAACAGTAAGAGAATTCAACACTCTCTTTTCAGTAAAGGACACATCATCCAGAAAAAAAAACTCAACAAAGATACAGAAGATCACACTGTGACAATCAACCAAATAGACCTCATCAATATATACAGAACTTTTCACCCAACAGATAAATACACCTTCTTTTTCAACGCACATGGAACTTTCTCCAGAATAGACCATGTATTAAGTAATAAAGCATATCTTAACAAAATCCAAACTATCGAATTATTGCAAAGTGTTTTCTCAGACCATAAAGTGATAAAAGTTGAAATCAACAGCAGAGAAAACATAGGTAGAAATTTGAACTCAAAGAAACTGAACAACACTTTGCTAAAAAATCCACAGCTTATAGAAGAAATTAAAGGTGCAATAAACAAAATTCAGGGAATTAAATGAGAATGAAAACATGTCCTACCAGAACCTATGGTATACAGCAAAAGCAGTGTTAAGAAGTCAATTTTTCTCTGTACATGCACCCATCCAGAATAAAGGGCCCAAATCAAAGCAGCAGCCCTACAATGTGAACAAGCAGAAAGAGCAAACATAAGAACCTTCAAGCAGAATTAAATGAATTAGAGAATAGGAAAACAACTGAAAGAATTAACAAAATGGAAAGCTGTGTTTTTTAAAAGATCAACAAAATTGATAAGTCACTGGCTAAAGTTGCAAAAGAAAAGCAGAAGAGGAAACAAATAATCAAAATAAGAAATGAGACGAGAGATGTCACAACAGACCCAGCTGAGTTTAAAAGTATCATAACAGACTACTATGAAAAATTGTACTCCAACAGATTTGAAAACCTGGAGGAAATGGACAAATTTCTAGGTTTATATCACCTACCAAAATTAGCGCAAAGAGAAACAGAACAACTTAATAGACTCATCACAAAGGAAGAGATTGAAAAAGTAATAATAATAAAAAAAAAGACCAACTAAAAACACCCTGACCCAGACAGCTTCACCAGAGAATTCTATCCAACTTTTAGAGAGGAGTTAATTTCAGTACTACTGAGGCTAATTCACTGCCTAAAAAATGATGGAAATCTCCCAAATTCATTCTAGGAAGCCAGCATAACCCTGATACCAAAGCCAGAGGAAGATCCCACCAAGAAACAAAATTACAGATCAACATCACTCATGAACATAGATGCAGAAATCTTCAACAAAATCCTAGCCGATAAATTCAACAACGTATCAAAATAATAATAATAATAATCATGACCAAATTGGATTCATACCACGGATGCAAGTCTGGTTCAGCATAAGAAAAACAATTAATGTGATCAACCACATAAGTAACACAAAAGTAAAAATCATCTGATTTTGTCAATTGATAAAGAAAAGGCATTTGACAAAGTTCAACATCCATTTGAGTTAAAAACTCTCAACAAAACAGAAATAGAAGGGAAATTCCTCAATTTAATAAGGGGCATCTTTGCACAGCCAACTGCCTACATCATTCTGACTGGAGAGAGACTCCAGTCAGAGATTCCCCTGAGAACAGGAGCTAGACAAGGATGCCAACTCTCACTGCTTCAATTCAACATCGTGCTAGAGGTTCTGTCCAGAGCAATCAGATAAGATAAAGAAATAGGGTCTTTTCTTCTATACGTAAGACTGTTTTTGAGATCTTATCATAGGGGTCAAATACAATATTTGTCCTTTTGTCACTGACTACTTTCACTCAACATAATGTCTTCCAGTTGAAACCAGGTTATGAGATTCTATGCATCTGTAGGATATTATCCTGCTGACCTATGGCTGGAGGAAGGAAAGTGGGTGGAAAGGAGAGGAAAGGAGACTGTTGGGAGGATGAGACATGTATGGAGCAGAGAGGAATAGTGTGCTGTCACTGGGCAGGGAGATCACTGGAAGCTGCATATAGGTGGGCATGTAAATTTATACGGGAATGTACATTTTCACTCAGTCATAAAAAAAAGAAAGAAATAAGGGGCATCCACAATGGCAGAAAAGAATTAAATATTTCCGTATTTGCAGACGACATGATTGAATTCACAGAGAACCCTAAAGAATCCATAAATAAACTACTGGAACAAATAAAAGAGTTTAGCGAAGTATCAGAATACAAAATAAACGTAAGTAAATCAGTAGGATTCCTTTACAGCAACAAAGAAATCATCAAATCAATCCCATTTACTACAGCCCCCAAGAAGATAAAATACCTAGGAATATGTCTAACCAGAGAAGTAATAGACCTATACAAAGAAAATTACCAGACCTTACTGCAAGAAACTAAGAGACTTACAGAAGTGGAGATGTCTATGTTGCTTATGGATAGAAAGACTTAACATTCTGAAAATGTCTATTCTACCCTAAGTGATCTACATATACAAAGCAACCCCAATACAAATTCTAGTGTCATTTTTTAGTGAAATGGATAAACAAATTATCAGCTTTGTTTGGAAAGGGAAGAAACTGAAGAAGTAGTGAAGAAGAGGAACACTGTGGGAGGTCTCATACTTCCCGATCTTAGAACCTACTACACTGCGACAGTAGTCAAAACAGCCTGGTACTGGTACAAAAAGAGACATATAGATCAATGGAACAGGAGAGAGGCCTCAAAAATATCACCTTTCTCTTATGAACAGCTGATATTCAGCCAAGGCCCAAAGGTCATAAACTGGGGTAAAAACAGTCTCTTTAACCAAGGGTGCTGGCAAAATTTGGATATCCATCTGTAAAAAATTGAAATAAGACCCATATCTCACAGCTTACACAAAAATTAACTCAAAGTGGATCAAAGACCTATATGTCAAACCTAAAACGACAAAGATTATGCAAGAAAAAATAAGAACAACAGTGGAAGCTCTAATACATGGCTTAGACAGACTACAAAATCAGACTAATAAATCATGAACAGAAAATGAATAAATGGGAACTGCCAAAATCAAGCATTTATGCTCATCCAAAGACTTTATCAGGACAGTTGAAAGACTACCTACAGAATGGAGAAAAGTATTTGACAGCTATGTGTCGTATCAATGTCTGATTTTAATAATCTACAAAATACTGCAAAATATCAACATGAAAAAGGTAAATAACCCAATTAGGCAATTGGCAAAAGAGAGATGGACAGACACTTCATGAAAAAGAACACCCCGGCAGCCAAAAGACACATGAGGAAATGCTCATGATCATTATTATCAGAGAAATCCCAATCAAAAGTGCAACAAAATATCATCTCATCCCAATAAGACTTGCAATAATCCAAAACACAAAACAATAAATGATGGAGAGGCTGTGAAGAAATTTGAATTCTCTTACACTGTTGGTGAGAATGCAAAATAGTACAACCTCTCTGGAAAGCAATTTGGCACTTAAAAAGGTAGAAATAGAAATACCATGTGATCCAGCATTCCCACTGCTAAGAATATATCCTACAGAAATAAAGGTAGTCACACAAACAGACACATGCATACAAATAGTGATTGCCACACAGTCCACAAGAGCACAAAGATAGAATCAACCTAGGTGCCCACCAATAGATGAATGGATAAACAAACTGTGGTCCTTATCCTCAATGAAACAGTATGAAATGGTAAGGAACAATGATGATTTTAAGAATCATCTCATAACCTGGTTTCAACTAGAAGACATTACGCTGAGTGAAATCAGCTAGCTGCAAAAGGAGAAGTATTGTATGAGACCTCTGCTATAAGGACTGAAAACAGACTTATGTACAGAAGAAAAGACTATTTGACCACTACAAGTGTAGGGAGGGAGGGAGAGGGATGTTCATAGATTTGATAGTCTTTAGGAATTTAGTTAGGTGTAGGGAGTGATAGCATTCAGTAGGGAGCACATCAGCATAACTGGACTACACCACAAATTGAAAGGTTTTCTAAACTCAACTCAATATTTCAAAGGATAGAGTAGCAGTGGTGGTAGTCTGGGGACCATGTTTTTAGGGGATGTAGAGGTCAATTGGCATAGCTAGACTTCAGGTAAGAGAGTCTTCTGCACCCCACAGTGGTGAGTGGCATCTGGAGTCTTAAAAGCTAGCAAGGAGCCATTTGAAGTACCCCAAATGGTCCCAGACCATCTGGACTGATGATAACAGAGAACATCAGACATGAGGAAAAATGAGCCCAGGAGGCAGAAGGACCCATGTGAACAGGAGACTACATTAGCACGAGACCAGAAGAAGCAAGTGGGGCCTGAGTCTTTTCATCACCAGAGTGATGAAAATCCAATGGTGATAAAGGAACATCCACTTCATTTCCAAACAGTTACCATTTGGTGTGAACTTGGGTGCAGAGGAATCACTGGCCCTTATTTTTTCCAAGATGAATTGAGTCCCAGAGGCAACATGATATAAAGAGGTGTGAAGCTCACGAACTCTTCTAAAAGACCAGAATTGATGCTCTACTAGCTGGAGGGTTCCCTGGGAACATGATCCCTAGACTTGCTGCTGACCATGACCTGAAAACCAGTACTGAAGTCAACTCTTCAAACAAGAATGGATTGGACTTGGGGACACAGTATAAGTTTATGGTGTGTGTACTTTATGGTTTTATACACTTATAGGAGGCTTTCTTATTGGTTTCTTTCTAGATAGGAGAGAAGAGAGTGGAAAGAAGGGGACAGGTGTTTGTTAAGAGGATACTAGAACTATAGGGTGAAAAATGAATGTGCTGTTACAGGGTGAGAAGAGCAGATGGAGCTGCATTGCAGGTAGGCTCACATGCAAAATTGATTTGGACTGTGTACTTTCACTTAATTGTAATAATAATTTTTAAAATATTAAAAAATTTGAGACAACCAGGTCTGTTGACAAACTGGAGGATCCCCAGAAGACATGGTCCCCGGACTCTGTGTTAGTCCAGAACTGAAACCATTCCTGACACCAACTCTTTAGACAACGGTCAGACTGGACCATAGGACACACATTGGCACTGATGAAGAGCGTGCATCTTAGCTCAAGGAAACTCGTGAGACTAGAGGGATAGCTGCTGTTCAAAGATGAGATGAGAAGGCAGAAGGGGCAGGAGATGGCTGATTGGACATGAGAAATACAGGGTAGATAGGAAAAACGTGTTCCGTATATTACGTTTTTGTATGACAAACTGACTTGAATAGTAAACTTTCACTTAAAGCACAGTTTAAAGAAAAAGATGTGAAATATAACCATAGAAACAACTTATACTCCCACAATTTGTGCATTAGCATGAGAAGACTAGAAAGAAGTGATCCTGACCAGAATCATTTTTATACACATTAATTATCCCACCGGATTATTTGTGGAATCTAAACAGGAAAGTAAGATACTACATGCCTATCCCTAGGGGTGGAAAAATGACTCTTAATATCCCTTATAATGCTTGAAATAATCTCTCAGGTACCATGTAACATTTTCTCTGGGATACATACGTCAGTACTACATCACATCAAAGGAGCCCTCGCTATGTGATGGTTGAACACTTGGCTGATACTTTAAAGACTGGTGATTGAAACCTACCAGATGCTCTGCAAGACAAAGATGTGGCAATCTGCTTCTGTAAAAGTATACAGCCTTTTAACCCTAAGGAGTTGATATGAGTTAGAACTGACTGCATGGTAATATATTTAGTTTTCTGGTTTTAAAATCACATCAAATAAACACCAGCACACCAGGAAAAGTTAAGAGAATTAGAAGCAAAGATTTCTTTTTTAATGAAATTTATGTAGTGATTCCATAAAAGACTCATTCCCCTCATTCTGGATCACAGAAATATAGTTGAGTAAATTTGTCTCACAAAAAGGCTGAGTTTTAAAGCTGACCAAAATAAGCACTCTGACACGTAGAAATAAGTAACAGTTTTCTCTTACAAGGATATTCTCAACGGCATCTACCAGAGACATATGAAGAACATCCAGTGGAGGACATTAAGTGGGCACCGCCTCTGCATTCCGTTTGGTCTTCATAGGGGATCTAAAATAGAGTGATGGTGATGGTAATTGGTCAACACTAGGTGAGAGAAACTGTTAGATTCCAGGAATCCCAGGGTGGAGCTTAACTTGTTGTTGTTGTTGTTAGGAACTGTCACATCAGGTTCCAACTCACAGCAACACTATGCACCACAGAATAATACACTGGCCAGTTCTACACAATCCTCGCAACCATTGCTGTGTGTGAGCACTTTGTTGTAGACACTGGGTCAAGCCACTGGCTGTGTTATTACAAGCGACCGATTCCCGGAGATGGGCATCATGCTTGATAAAACAGGGTGTCACTGAATATCAGGAATGCCTTCTAAGGGATGGAATGTCTCTATAAATTTGCTTTAATTCCCTTCGCATCACCTTGAAACTTTAACATAATTACTATAGTAGGTTTGGAAGAACTACCTTTAACAGGCCATGCATCTAGATTTAACAGTATAGTTTTGCATCTCCCCTGCACTTGCTACCTCTATTAAACAAGTCACTTATGACTTCAACTTTTGTCAATGTCGTATCTTGTAACACGTGAAATCAGTCACCATTCTCAGAAACACCATGGGCCTTCCACTAAACCCATGCTTTAAATGACTTACATGATTTTACAACCTCACTATTTTTCCATGGACTGTATCCTATCTCTTAGCAATTTTCACTTCTTTTACTGTTGTGTATTTCCTTTTTATTTATTTATTTATTTATTATGACTGAGTGAAAATACACATTCCTATATAAATTTACATGCCCACCTATATGCAACTTCCACTGCTCTCCCTGCACAGTGACAACACACTGTTCCTCTCTGCTCCATACATGTCTCATCCTCCCAACAGTCTCCTTTCCCCTCCTCTCCACCCACTATTAATTGTATATTGCTTGGAATTTTACAGCAATATAAATAATATTAAATCGTTCAAAAACTGATCATGTTAAAAGACATATAGCCTTAGTATTGTGGAGTATGTTTTTTCTGATTTGTCTGTTTATACTATTATTGTTCACATAATTTTTTTTTTTGGTGATTGAGTGAAAATTTACCAGTTTACCATACAATTCAAATTTGCATGCCCGCCTATCTGCAGTTCCCTGTGCTCGGCTCTCCCAGTGACAACACACTTCTCCTTTCCATTCCATACATGTCATATCCTCTTAGCAATCTCCTGTCCCCTCCTCTCCACCGTCTCCACTCCCCTCTAGTAAGAGGCCAGTAGGATGACAGAATTTATAATAATTTTCTCATGTCACTTTTTTTTCCCCAAAAATTTCCAATACAGTTCTTTATTATATGACCACAACGTAATTCACTGAAGCTCTCTCCTCATTCTCCCCTCATGTTGGATATTTTATTTCCAACTTTTGTTCTATGGTGTCTTTGGAATAAGAAAACTCCAAATTCGAAGTGTTACCTTGTTAGGGTGGCCTAAGCAATTACATCCAATTCTAATTTAACAATTCTGAGTATGTTTTGGTTTCCAATCTTGAGATACTTCACTGTATGGTATAGCCAATATATTTTTAGATTTGCTCTGGGAAAATCAAGTAAAAGAATCCATGAAACTTAGTCTGAAATAAATACAGATTTATCATTCTTAAAAGTTCAAAATCAAATTATTTTTTTTAAAAAAAAACTTTAATATTGTTGCTGTTATTCTTTTAGTTACTGTCAAGTCAGCTGCTACTCATGAAACCTTTACAATAGAACAAAATGTTGCCTGGTGCTGTGTCATCTTTATGATCACTGCTGTGTTTGAATGTATTGCTGAGGTTACTGTGTTGCTCCATCTCATTGAAGGTTGCCCTAATTTTTATAGACCCTCTCTTTCACTACCATGTATGTATAGTATGCTATATATAGCACATACGCACATATAGGAGGAGCCTTGGTGGTATACCAGTTAAGAACTGTGCTGCTAACCAAAAGACTGGCAGTTCAGATTCACCAGCTGCTCCTTGGAAAGAAACCCTTTAGGAGACATACTGCTCTGTCCTACAGGGTCGCTATGAGTAAGAACTGATACAACAGCAATGGGTCTGGTTTTTATTTTGTTTTTTTTGTTTATATACACATTAAGTAAATACGGCATAAATATATATATTGATGCATTTTATATAGATATATTTAAAGATAGATGATAAATTATATAGATAGATGATAAATTATATCGGCAGATGATAGATTATATCAATAGATAATAGATTATATAGATAGACGATAAGATAGATGATAAATATGTAGGTAGGTAGGTAGATGGGTATAGCTATACACACATGCATAAGAGTGATTGTTATGGCCATTTTTTATTTAACATTATTCTAAAATTCTGATACTCTCATGATAAGGAAGAAAATTTTGATCCATTGTAAGGATTTCTAACAATGAATTTTGTTTTTGTTTTATCAATCTGACTTTATCTTTCTTTAAAAAAATTAAATTCCATAAACCTAGAAAAAAGTTTCTGTTGAATATATTTATGTATGCATAGTAACTTGTATCTATTGATAAATACTATTTTATGTATATCATCCCCCAAAAAATCCATTGCTATAGAGTCAATTCTGACTCATTGCATCCCTACAGAACAGCTCTACAGAACTTCCCCTCAGGTTTCCAGGGAGAAGATGGTGGATTCGAACAGCTGACCTTTTGGTTAGTAGCTGAGTTCTTAACCACTGCCCACCAGGGCTGCTGAAGGGTATTAAGTATTACAAAACCTGTACTGTTTCTGCAGCTTTCATGGACTGGTGTTTAACTCTGGAGAACAACCTCCTCCCCCTGGATCAGTTCCCTGCTGCATAATGGGCATTTCGGGGGGTCTTTATTCAACAACAGTTACTGAACATTCATTTTGTGTCAAGTATGGTTCTCAGTGCTAAGGTCATGCATCGAACAAAACTGACAGAAAGGTCCCTCTTGCATACAGCTGTATTCTTGTGGGATAGAAATAATAAATGAAAGAGACTAAAATGCATATTAGAAAGATCATGTTAAATGTTAAGGAAAAAAAGTAAACTCCAGTCATGAAGAACCTTAAATGGCATCAAAAAATATGAACTATACACTGAAAAGAAGGATTCTAAACATTGTTAGAGAAAATGAAAGACAATAGCAAAAGCAAGCCTCCTAACTCTTACATGCAAATAATTGTATATGTGACTAAGTATGACCGAAAAACAAACAGGCAAAATGACATTTAAAATTTTTTATTTAATATAACTGAGTGAAAATGTACATTCCCGTGTAAATTTACATATTTAGCTTAACTGAATAAAAGTAATGCTTTCCTGAAGGATTCTTAATTAATTAATTTACTGAGGTCCAAACTCTCTGATTATGGATGAAATAAATGTCTTAAATTATTTTCTGACAAATTCTACATAAGCATTTTTCTATAGATTATTTATTTATACTGTTGTTAGGTGTCAGTTCTGACTCACACCGACAACAGACTGAAACACCGCCCAGTTCTGCCCCATCCTCACCAGTATTGCTACTTTTGAGCCCTTCTCTGCAGCCACTGTGTCATTTCATTTCATGGAAGATTTTCCTCTTTTTTACTAGCCTTCTATCTTACATGTATACATAAACACACATATATACACACACACACATATACACGTGTATGTTTGTGTGTATATATATACATGCGTATATACACACACATATAGCTGCTGCCACTGAGTCACTGAGTCCATTCTAACTCACAGTGATTCGATAGGACAGAGTATAATTGCCCCATAGGGTTTTCGGTGCAAGTCTGGTGGATTTGAACTTTGGATATTTTGGTTAGCAGCTGTAGCTCTTACTCACAATGTCACTGCCACTTCATATGAATGTATATGCACATTCATATAAACAGTCATATATACATGTATAATACCAAAAAACCTAACCCAATACCATAGAACTGATTCCAACTCATAGCGACCCTATAACGTACAGTAAAATTGTCGCATAAAGCTTCTGAGGAGTTCATAGTAAACACCTGGAGGATATGCACATATGCACTGTTGCCCTTTTGGACAGTAGATGTAGCACTTAACTACTATGCAACCAGGGTTTTCATGTGTGTGTGTGTGTGTGTGTATATGTATATGTGTATACACACACACACACACACACATATATAAAGTATATATGCATATATATGTGTGTATATGCATGTATGTATGAATGTATATATACACATCCATACAGAATTTTAATTGTTAAATTTTAATTGTTAAATCAGTTTATGAAAATATTCTATGTACATTGATCTTTATACGTACAAATTCCATACACTATGTAAACACTTGTTTTCTGTAAGTTTACTTGTACATATGTCTTCCACATACCAGTAACAAGTGAAAAAGCAATTAGCATTTCATTTTCTTTCTTTCAATATTTTTAATGAAAGTACAGACTTGTATTTGCTGAAATGTACTGTGTGAAACGATAAATGTAGCTAAAATTTTTTAATCCTTTTCTATTTTCTTTCAATTTTCAGGCTGTCAAATTAGTGACAGCTAAAAATCACCTATTGACAGCTTGTGAAGACAAATTCTTTTATAGAGTTCCTATCAGTGAAGTCTTATTTAACCTCCATCTGACCCCTTTGACAGAATTCCTATGCTGAGATCTTCAACGAGTAAATATAATCTAAAGTGAAAAGAAAGGATAAAATGTGACAGATGGCACTGCAATGGATAAGCACAGGGGCACATGTCTACACTGACCTATTCTGCTAGTTGGCATCTTTGGGCATCCAGGACATGAAGATGGAAACTCCTTCTGTTGTTTTGGTGCGTTGTCCTAGAAGTGAAGAAATTGTAACTGTAGGATGACAATTTAGTCTTCCTCCTCTACCACAACTCTTGCCTGTGTCAACAATATTTAGGGATTCTGTAATCCATCATATAAGGTATACTTAAAATTTATGAGGATCTCATTCAAAGGTCTTATCAATTTAATTTTTACAACTCATCTCTAACCATTCCCTTATAGGAACTGTAACTTCAAATGGCTCTAGAGTAAGTCTGTTCCTCATAGGAAGTCATGCTTTCTCTTGCATGCCTTTCTTCATCTTTCTAGAAAACCATTCCCTAGTGTCTACATCTTACTAACTCTTACTCATCCTTCAAAATTTATCTCAGGCATAATATTTTCTGGAATGCCTTCATTATTTCTCATCTCCATGTGATACTCTGTGTTATATACTTTTCTAATGTGTACCAACAACACCATCAAAGATTTTATTCAGTTACTAGCAACTGCATTTGGTAATTATTGATAATGCTGAACAAGTGGAACATGTACATACGAAAGAGTTTGACTCTCAGGCTCAGGCTAACCTAGATTCAACTGTACGCCTAGGTAAAGATGTTCCACTGGGTAAATGAATATGTTTAATTCAGTCTTTGTGTCCTAGTTTCCTAGTACCCTCAGAACAGAAAACCACAGTGAATGACTTTATAGAGCCAAAACTAATTTACTTACAGTTCAGGAGCCTGGAAGTCCAATTTCAAAGTGTAGCTCTAGGGGGAGGTCCTTCTTGTCTATTTCAATTTATAGTGGCCAGAATTCTTGGAATTTTAGATTTATCTGCCTTTGTCATCAGCTATCATCTGTTTTCCTTGTAGCTGTGTGTCTCTCTCTGGAGAATCCCTTTGTATTATTCAGAAGTGTTACGTTCTATCTTGTGCTAGTACAACTTTAACTGACTAATTACATTACAGCAGATTACATATGGAAGGTGATTCTATCATATAAATGTAACATGTAAGGATATATAAGTATATATTAGAATATGTATAACATATAAAAGTATATATTATACTACATTGCATTAGATTACATCAACAGGTATAAACCAAAACACCAAGCCATTTTCACTGAGTCAATTTCAACTCACAGCAACTCTGTAGTGCAGAGTAGAGCTGCTCCATAGTTTCCAAGGCTATGATCTTCCAAGAAGCATGTCATCACATCTGTCTCTCGTAGAGTGGCTCATGGATTCAAACCACTGATCTTTCAGTTAGTAGCTGAGCACTTAATCTCTGCAGCACCAGAATTTGAATCACTGTTAGGAGTCTGTTTATTTATCTACCTGTAACCTGTCCGTGTAATATAAAATCCCTAGGTACCATTGTATCCTTACCACAAAACTGCACTCAATGATTGACACACAAACTTTTCAAACAAATAAATTATGAAATTATTACTGAAAAGTATTATTATAATATAGCCCCAAATAAGTTTTTTTTGGTGTATTCTATAAACTCTGAAACGTTTATGCACTGCCTGTCCTATAAACAGTGCTTCTCTATCTTAACATGCCTTTGAATCACCTGGAAATATTGTTAAAAAACGCATATTAGTAGAGTATAACTATGATCAAATCCAGAATTCCAATTTTTTCACAGTGTTCCTGAAAGTGATGATTTTCACAGTATGGGGCTGCACTTGGAGAAGCATAGCTGTAAGCCTGGCCCAATGATTCAAATCAGGAACTCAGATATTTTCCTCTACTTCTTGCAAAACCACTGCTAGCCTCAGCAGATGATCTTTGCTAGGTGTTGGAACCTGAAAAAAACATTTCCTGGTGAATTAGAAATAAGCACCTGAAGCGGAAACAGGCTTTACAAGGCTGAACATCAACACCCACATATGGTCAACTAGTTCACTAGTATTTGTGGAGTCATTCTTACCTAAGCCCCTACTTGTAGCTGGTATCAACTACCACCACTATAAAATCATAAAACCTCTGCCTTTACACTGTGGGGTGCAGAGATCGCTCCGACCTTGCCATCACCCAGAACTAGCCAAGTATCTAATTCTGCTCAATAAATTCCTTTCCCACCATACTGGAGTTGCCCATCTTTTTTTGGTTTCTTGTCACCCTCTGTTTTTGGAGGCAAGTTTCAAGTTACTGGTCCGCGTCTGGACAGTTAGCAAGCTAGCTGAGGAAATGGTGAGAATGAGTTCATTTTGGGGGAAGTTTGAGCTGACAAGCTACCACCCTGTGGTGAGTTCTGGCCTGTGTGCTTCTCTACAGGGGGAGTTCTGGCTTGGCCAGTGATTGCACGCAGACTACCTTGCTTAGACCAGGACACATCAAAAATGTCAAGTGGCATAGCTTGTTTTGGGGAGACTCACACCCTCATAGTATGAAAAAGTAGCAACCACAGAACGGCCTTGCTCTGGGCTAATCAGCTGGCCACTGAAACCCAGCTATGAAGCTTGCAGTAGACCTTTGCTGGAAGAGATGTTTAACAAAGGTGAGTGGTAGTTGTGTGTGGCCACAAATAAAGTATCCAGCACTATAAGCATAATGAGAAACTACAAAAGCTGCAGGTTTGTAAAGATGAGGGATTCAAGGGCTAGGGCAAAAATCCACTAGCCATTGCTCAAATGCTTCCAACAGTGGGACCAGAGACAGTCTATCCCTGGATCTGAAAACACGCTGTAACACCTAGCATGAAGCAAAAGTGAAAACACCAGGAAAAAAAAGTTGGGGGGGGGGTGGGTAGTAAAAAGACCTGTCTTAGGCTGGGTTTTCTAGACAAACTAAGCCAGTAAAGTCTGTAAATGTATGTATATAGAGAGAAATGTATACCAAAGAAATGGCATAGATGATAACAGAGCCTGGAACGTCCCAAGTCAGTGGATTAAAATAGAGGCTTCTCCCAATTCTTATAGCTACAGGGGCTGGGAAACCCCTCATCAGTAGGTCAGAAAGTAAAGCTCTGTTCACAGGCTTTGAATACCAGTGTATCTCAAGATTGACAGGCAAGACTGAAATGCTTCCTCTGATTGATGTAACTGCAGGGTCTGGTGAGCCCAAAACCAGCAGGTTGGATAGCATGCCTATAGTCACAGGCTGTGAAAAACCAGTGTATCACAAAATCAGCAGATAAGTCAATAGCTTAAGACCCAAGAACAGGAGGTCAGATGAATAGGAGAGAGTCATAGAATCCAGAGCCAGCACAAAGCAAGACTATCTGGTTACATTTGGGTGCAGGCCACACCCCCAAGGAGACTCTCTGTTAACTGAAGTGCTACTCATAGCAGATCCCGTTATAGAAGTGATCACGTATAAACACCGAGAACCACAGCTGAGCCAAGCTGACACAGAATCTTAAACATTACAGCCCTTCAAGACAGCTTGTGCTGAGCAGCCTTGAAGGGACCTCAGCAGTACCAGCTGGAATTCTCTGATAACTGTTTCCAGCAAGAAAATTGAGCATCAGCAAAATCACAGCTGCATTAGAAAGGGACAAACTAAGATTGGACGACCAGCCTTCGTATTAGCAGGCAACTGGGCTGAGCCCCTGCTTGCACTTTGTGTGATAGAGATGTGGCTCCACAGATGGCTGAGGGCTCTGCCAACTTTGCCCAGATCATCTGATTTTAAAAAATACTTAAGACTGAAAATTAAGGTTAGGTCCCTCTGTCATGAGAGAGGGCCAAAGGCCTTATGTTACAGTTAAAGTTCAACAAGAAAATGAAAATTATTGTATGTCTTGAGTCTTAATATACCATTGCACAGACGACTGTGATCTCTATAACACCTAGGACCTAATGAAGAAAACTTTGAGTCTGAGTCACCGTCACTAAGACCTGTAACCAAGACTAACTATGGATAAGTCCCTTCAGGGCCACTGCAGTCCCTTATTACATATATTGATCATGTTGATGCATTAAACTTTTAAACTTTTGCCTCCAAGTCTGATGGAAACTGCTGCCATTAAGACCATTTTTAGCTGGGAACAGGGAAAATGTGACATGGGCTAAAGCCAATAGCCTGACTAGTCAATCTGGCAACTGACAATTCTCAGACTTACATATAAAACAAACAGCTATAGGAGTGAGATGTTTGTTGCAAAAAATTTGCTTCTGCTCCTGATAAACTTTTGTTACTTGTATGAATGGTCACCAGAAAGTCTCTGTGCTGAGAGATGAAAACAAGGAGCAGACCACTCTTGCCAACTGGCTGAAGAACCTGCAGTATCCTCTGCTCCAGGGCAAACAGATGTGAAACCAGTCACCACCTGGATTTAAGAGATGATGGTCTACGGAGATGGACATATTGTCCTAGACTGCCCCGCATACGTGGACTGCCACTGTCATTAGAAAATGCCAGACAGCATAAAAAAAAAAAAAACTAAACCACCTATGAGAGCTTTGCCAAAGCTAAAATCTGCCCAGCAACAGGGTCCCACCACAGGCCAAGGTGTTCTCAGCAGATTAATTGTACCAGGGCCTCTTATCCTATATGGAAGCTTCCTGTACATCTTGAACAAATTCTTGATGCTCTACATGATCACTAAGTCATAAGGACTGTTGAGCATTTCAGTATACAGGCTTAAATGGTTAACGGGAGAGGACAAGACAACTCCACCTTGAACTATACACTTCAGGCAAGCAGTCTCGTTTCTCATTTGCACCAAGTGTTTGATCACTGTCTACTCTATAAAATGTGTTTCTTTTGTATATACCCATTCTTGGCAAAATATCAGGGTTCCCTTTAAGGTCACTTCCTCAACACTGGGACAGACAGTCTGAGTAGCTATGCCCCTGCCAAGCTATGCCCAGGCAACCTTTATTAACCTCAGGTCCTACAAAAGAAAAAGGAAGAGAAGAGGCAAATAACGTGGTCTATTTTTCTTTCCAGATTATTTCACAGTGATGAACAGGCTTTTCATCTATGAGCCTCAATGTTAGTTTTTTCCAGCGCCACCAATCAGACCAATTGTTGGCTCTGTCAACTTGTGAACCAAGGTTAGCAAGTCATCTCTCCACACTGATTCAGCTGATCTGTCAACAAAGAGAATGCCACTTGAACCAGCTGAATGTATAAACTGGTGTATTGAAGAAATCATGTGGCAAATGAGTAAAACATCTTTTGAAGTATGAAAGTGACCTTCAGGGACTGCTTCAGCTTTAGAAATACCTCTGTGTGTGCTAAAATGTAATCAGCACAGTACTGAATGCTTTGACTCTGAGAACAGTACTTTTAAGAGTGAGTTTGATTTTCGGGAACCAACATGGCTCTATAAGCAGAGGCACCATGCCATCCTTTTGCAGCAAAGACCCCCAAAACTAAGTAAAATAGTACAAAGTAAGTCTAGGAGCCCCAAATATCAAATGGAATAGTCAATCAAGCAGAAATTGGAGTAAGCAGCTGATAGAGAACACAGAATGATGAGAGCTATGGAATGGAGGTCCCCAAACAGCTAATATGTCATAGATTCACCATCTGGGACAACAGCCATGAAGAAATGCAGACAGGTAGTATGGGAGGACAGCTCCATGCACAGAGCACCTGCGAACCAGAGATACACGTTTTCCCACCCCTCCCCCTGCCTCTGTGTATGAGTCCCTGCTCTGAAACGCAGCACAGCTGCTAGGCCAGAGAGACATCAGCTACTGCCAGCCACTGGCAGGTCTACCCTGCTCTCTGCTAACTGGCCTCCTCAGCACCATTTGTTTTTATGCGGGTGAGTGAATGACAAGAAACAGGAGAGAAACCGAAACAGAAAAAGAAAGGAAAAAAGAAACTAAATAAAATGGTGCGGTAAAATTCAACAGTTGTGTCAGACAGACACAGTGAGGCCATGTGCCTGTGGCTCTCTTGTTCAGCAGTGCAGCTTGGCCTGTCAAAAATTGCTGTTGGCGATGCAAGGGCTTGATGGATAGGAAAGAGGAGAAAGAGACCTCTACAAACGAAAATTAACATAAAAGTAAAACAACGGCAACCAAGTAAGTAAATAAATAAAATTGGTGAGGAGAGAGTTGGCCTTTGGGGTTGGGGTTGAGCTGAGGTAATTGGCACCACAGCATGGCCTGACAGAATGGCCTGGAGGTAGTGGACAGCCTAGGTGGGACAAAGAAGGCCAAGGGAGAGTGGGGAGAAAGAAAGAAAAATAAAAGATATGCAACTTAAGGAGCAAGCCTGCGGGGCTTGACATAGACCTGGGAGTCAACATATTGTGGTTGTAGTTGTTTCTAAATTTTTTTTAATTGTGATTAGGTGCAAGTTTTGTTGGAAAAGAATGCTGAAAGTATCATGGAGTGCCAAAAGAACAAACAGATCTGTTCTGGAAGAAGCAGAACTAGGGTGCTCTTTGGAAGCAAGGATGGCAAGACTGAATCTTACGTACTTTGGACTTGTCAGGAAGGATCAATCCCTGGAGCAGGACATCATGCTTGGTAGCAGAGGGTCAGTGAAAAACAACGAAGATCCTCAATGAGATGGATTGACACACTGGCTGCAGTGATGGGCTTAAGCATAAAAACAACTGTGGGTATGACGCAGGGTGGCAGTGTTTCATTCTGTCGTGCATAGGGTTACTATGAGTTGGAGCCAACTTGATGGCACCTAACAACAACAACAAAGTCAAAGTTTACAATCCAAGTCAATTTTCTGTATAAAACCCTGAGCACCCACCTCTCTGCTGCTCCATCTGCTCTCCTCACCCTGTAACAGCACACTTTTCTTTTCTGTTGTTTATTTCCAGTATCCACTGTTACTGTTTTTAGGTACCATTGAGTTGGTTTTTACTCATAGTAACCCTATGTACAACAGAAGGAAACATTGCCCAGTCCTGTGTTATACCTGTAATCATTTTTATCCTGGAATGTATTGTTGTAGCCACCATGTCAATCCATCTTGTTGAGGGTCTTCCTCTTTCTTATTGACCTGCCACTTTACAAAACATGATGTCCTCTTTCAGGGACTGGTTTTCTGCAGGTCTCTGCTTCCTTGGCGGTAGTAGGCTAACCTATCTGCTCCAGAATTGGCTCCTTTAATGTGAAGCTGATTCCCTTGGTGGGCTATAATTATCTTATTTGAGCATCCCCATCTAACCACCCCATCCAGTCACCTGAGAGTTACAAGACAATGGTGAGACAGGCCTTACTAAGTAATTCATTACACCATACGTACCAGGCTCATTGATAGACAGATGCAGCATTGTGACAGTGTCAATTCTACCCAAAGCAATCCACAAATACAACGAATTCCCAATCCAAATACCAACAGTATTCTTTAATGAGATGGAAAACAGGCCCTATTTTGGAAGGAAACAGGCTCAGGATAATTAAAGTGCTACTGCAGAAAATATAAGGACTCATCCTATTTGTTGCAGAATCAGCCAAGGTAGTAAAAAAATCCTGGTACTAGCACGATGATGAACACAAGGACCAATCGAGCACAATCAAGAACTCAGCTGTAAATCCATCCACCTGTGGACACGTGATCTCCAACAAAGGCCAAGAATCCATTAAACGAGAAAAGGAGTCTTTTTAACAAATGGTACTTGCAAGACTAGATGTCCATAGGTAAAAAAAAAAAAGAAGAAATAGAACAGACCTATATCTCACGCCATACACAAAACTAACTCAAAATGAATTGAAGACCTAAATATAGAACCAAAAACTATAAAGATAATAGGAAAAAAATAGAATCAGTGACAGATTTCCCAATACATGCCATAAAAGGATACAAAGCAAAATTAACAGTACACAAACACCAGAAGATAAGCTAGATAACTGGGATCGCCCCAAAATTAAACACTCATGCTCATCAAAAGACGTCATCCATACTATAAAAAGAGAACCCACACATAAGGAAAAAAAATGGCTATAACAAATCTTTCAAAGGTTTAAACTATAAAATCTATGGGAAAATCTAACACCTCTACAACAAAATGAAAAATAACCCAATTAAAAGGGTTAAAAGATATGAACGAACATTTTACCAAAGAAGACATTCAGGTGACTAGTGGATGTAAGTGAAAATTCTTGCAATCTGTAGACATTAGAGAAACGAAAATTAAAACTACTCTACTGGCACAAGTCAAAAAAAAAAAAAAAAAAAACAACCCAGAAAATAACAAATGTTGGAGAGGGACTCTTATACACTGCTGGTGGCAATGCAAAATGGTACAACTGTTCTAGAAAATGACGTGGTGCTTCCTCAAAAAGCTAGAAGTAGAAATATGTAATCCAGGAATCCCATTCCTAGTTATTCTGGACATGGAGAACATGCAGAGTATGACCAGATGGTCCAACGTATGTTGAATGACTATATCAAGTTGGAATTAGCATGGTCTGGTGATGGTAATACCTTGTTCAGTTGTTCTGAAAAAGAGAACTTTTATATTACTTGTACAGAAATGTGTACTGTTCATTTAAAGTGTCGTGTTGGGAGACATACACTGTTTTAAACAAATGAATCATGACACACTCATATATATGAGACTGAACAAATACAGCACTTTGATCTATTCAGCTGCTTGGGTTAAGCTGCAAGTCGGGTGGCTATTTGGGACTTCTCCTCCAAGAAGTCATGACCAATCTGCTGAGCCTAGTCCTATCAGTAACCCTTTTAAAATGTTGCCTCAGATAATACACAGGTGATATCATGTCCACCAGAATTGTGCACCAAACACGGACATGCATCTCAATCTCCAAAATGAGTAATAGGAATAGTAGGTCTCAGTACTGCTTTACTTCTTTTATTCTAGCAGCCTGATAGGAGTCAGGGGGTAAACTATTCGGGGAATGGCCTGCCTCTATGCCTCCAATCCAAGACATTTAAGTAAGGATCTTGTACCCAAAGTTTTTTCTGATAAGCAGGCTGGAAATTGAGTCTCCTTCTTTCTATCCATTCCTTCTCCTTATCAGACAATTCTTCCCCTGTTCTGGGCACGCAGCAACTTTCTCTGTCTCCGGATCTGTGGGCACCATACGACACCTGGCCAACCCACTTGTGTATGGTTCCCGGTGGGATGGTGATGGAGTCTCTCTTATTGTGGCACAAGAGAGGCCGGATGCCAGACTACAGGAGCTGGCCCCAAGGTATGAACTATGGGGAAACACGTTTGTGAAGCCAAACATGCCCTATACAGGAAGATACGTCTGTCAGGACTCAAGGGCTGGGAAGCTAAACAAGGGCTGCATTTTAGCTATCAGTTTCTATTTGGCCAAGTGCTTTTGTAAAAGGAATTAGTGGCCATTGAGTTGATTCTGACACATGGTGATTGCATCTATGTTACAGCAGAACTTTTTGTACAGGGTTTTTTGATGGCTTATTTTTCAAAAGATCAGTAGATTTCGCTTCCAAGGTACATGGGAGTGAACTCAAAGCTACCTTTTAGCTAGTTGCCTAGCATCTTAACCACTGGGACCAGCCAGAAATTTAGAATCATTGTAAAGGACACAAGCTGCATGAAGTCTGTTATCTTCTCCACCCTGCTGGTCACCATTAGCAGTCAAGTTAGTCTTAATGCATGTGTTTTCTCTAGCATATCTTGCCTCTCTAGTAATACTTCCTCAGATTTTTATCACCTGTGAACTAATTGGTAGCCTAACTTCAGCCACATGTCTCAGCAAAATATCTTCTTTATTGCAAGTATATTACCTCTTTAAATATAACTTTACTTTTATTTTTTCTTTCTGGAGTCTACACTACCTACAGCATAAAGGGGTAAATCTTTTATCGTGGCACACAAGTGGCTTTAAATTACAGAGAGCTAGGTTTTGCAAACAGTTTAGTACTCAGTGACCAGCTGGCAGCTTAGTTATTCAAACCCACCCAAATGTGCCTTCAAGACATATCTAGTAATTCAGTTTTGAAAGGTCACAGCCTTGAAAACCATAGAAGTCTTTCTACTTTGTATACATTGGGTTACCATGAATCTGAGTCTACTCAATGGCAACTAACAGTAACAACAATGCCAAACTATATGTTCAGATTGACTGCACTCTGTTTTGTTTATATCTCCTCACTGAAAGATAGCAGGTGGTTTAGTATCAGTCCATTTCTGATATCCTGTATAGTCACTAGAGTTTTCCTAGAGCTTCTGATCAGTACCATGGCATGTACAAGTAAAGCATGAGGCCCAGAAGTGGGTTGGAAAACAAAGTGGCAAACACAGTATAGCACCTTATGTAGAAGTGTAATATCAAGCTTTGCTACAAGTGAAAGTTTAAATGCAAAAATAGAATGTAATAGCAATTTTTTATTATAGTAATTTATCAGCTTCCATTAAAGTCTTAGCACAGTTCATAAACAAATAAATAGACTCCTTATTCAGGGAGAGAAAATTTATGGTTCATTACAATCTGTGATTTCTTCTCTTTCTGGCACAGATTAAGGCCTCATTTCTGTTTTACTTCTAAAGAGATGCGGCTACGCATCTAATCTCTAACCTATATGTGATAAATTGTAGTGTCTCCTAGTGAATCATACCTTTCTGTATCTCCATTCTTTTGCAATGTGAATTCATTATTTCTCCCATAAAGAGGAGGAGTCTGCAGAGGAGCCAAGTTGGTGGAGTACTCAGATCCTTCCTGTGATCCCTCTCTTATAACAAAGATCTAAAAAAACAAGTGAATTATATACAACATTCTAGGAGCCCTAAACATCATAATCATAGTTGATGAGTCTCATTCTGTGATACGGGGTGGGAGAGACTGTTCAAAAGCAGTGAGGAGTTGCCAGGCCTGACCTGGCAGGAACCAGCCCCTCACAAACTAGATCCTCTGTCATGATTGTAGTGAGGCAAACAGTGCCATTTCAGACACATTTACCACACTGGGAAAGATCATGCAGCAGAGAGTTTACTCATACCAGAATCAGTGAAAAGTGGCAATGGATTGGCAAAGGATAAGTAACTTTGATCTACCCTTCTGCAACCTGATCAAAATACTCATCTTTGGGACAAGCTTCTTTCCAATTTACCTCCCTCCTCCCACTCTGCACTAGGTCTGAGTCAGCTTCTGAGACTATTACACCTCCTGGGCTAAAAGTAGGATCCCTTCCTCATCCGGAGCCATTCTCTAAGCCTTGGTGAGGGACCAAATTAACAAACAGGAAAAAAAAAAAATCTACTGGCTTCCCTAAGCCAGTGGTCCATGGACTTTCACCTCTGCATAGACTTGTGTAAGCCAACTGCAGAAGCATAGGCCTTCATTAGCACAGTACAACAGGGTATATACCTGAACACTACTTTTAATGTATCAGTTATATGGTGGAAAGGCAGGTTTCGGACATTTGATACCACATTGCCTATTAAGTAGAGTCCTACCTACTACAGCAGGGTCTTGAGGACATGTGGCTCCACCCATTTGACCTAGTCACCTGTGACTGAGGTCCAAGAATAAGTACTGTCTCCTGGTTCTTACAGTCAGTAGCACTGGGCACCTATATTTCAGATGCAAAACCCAACCAACTACGTGCTATAGGAAACAGGGATAAGGTTTCCTCACAGACACTAATGGGTGGCTATCAGCCACCTGCATTGCTCAGCACATGAGCCCCTACTAAAGCAAGATGTGCTCACCTATATCAATCACCCCTGCCTGTCTGGGGTCATAGGTGAGAGCCTACACACTTCGTTATTGACTGCCTACATACTTGAGCCGTATCCATACAAAAAAAGAAGTGAACTCCTGGGCTCAGATACCTAGCAAAAACTGTAACCCCTTGGTGACAGGATGTTACAGCATCAGAGTCAGCAATAATCAAACTAACTCACACAACCAACCTATTAACAAAACAAAACGAGAACATAATACACAGTACCAAACTAAAAAAAGAAAAAGATTGTTGTCAAGTTGATTCAACTCATAACGACCTTATAGGACAGAGTAGAATTGCCCCTACAGAGTTTCCAAGGGATGCCTGATGGATTCAAACCACCACTTTTTGGTTAGCAGCCACAGCACTTAACCACTATGTCACCAGGGTTTCCAAGACACGGTAAGCAAGCCTAAAATAAATACATGCAATAATTTATTTATGGTTCGGAGACAACTGTCAATGTCAAATCAAATAAAGATGATGACCACGATAGCTTCAGAAAGCTCCCAAAACATAGAATGAAGAAATCTTCCAGATGAACAGAGCTTTCTGAAATTACCAGGGCAGAATACAAAAGATTAATATACAGAACTCTTTAAGAGATCAGGAAGAAGATCAGACAAAACACAGAAAAAAACAAGAAGCACACATACACAGCAATCAAGGGACTCAGAAAGATTAGAGAAGAGCATAATGAGAGATTTAACAGTCTGCAAGAATCCATAGAGAGACCGAAAACAAACAAACAAAAAAAGTATAAAATTTCAGAAGCAGACAACTCAACAGAAAGTCAAAGGAGCAGACTGAGGCAACAGAACTCAGAATCTGTGCCTGACACTAACACATTTGAGAAAAAATCAGATAAAAAGAATTCAAAAATAATTAAGAAACTTGAGGTATTTATGTGGGAGTATATCAAGAAGAATAGCCTATGAGTGATGGGTGTTCTAGAATGGGATAATAGAAAATAGAGAGCTAACTGGAAATCATAGAAAGAGTTCATCCAAGTTTACAATAATTTGTTTTACAATTTATTGAAAAGTACGATCTTTGATTTTTCTTTCTTGCATAAGACAAAAAGAACTGTCTTTCAAGTGCTGAGAAAAATAGCTACTTGTTTAAAACTTTCTCAAATCTCTCCTGGAAACTTGCCAAAATTTGAATTTGTACCCCATCTGTTTGTTGAAGCTCTTCTAACTCAAATGGCCACCTTTTATCATAAGTGGTAATTCTAATGCCTTGCAGAATTCATGTTCTTTACTATATCATAATGGAATTCCATCTGTTACTTCCTACTTGAAATTTCCAGCATATAATTGGGCTTTATTTTGGTATCATTGAAGTTTGGTATTTGTAATGTCACATAGCATATATTTCAGTTATGTAGTGAATCAAGTTTTTGTTTAGTATGTAGCTTTCTCCCTGGGCATGATTTTTTTACTTGCCAGATGTTCTCATATTTTTTCTCTAAAACATTTTATTATAAAAATATCAAAAACTTCATGAATTTGCATGTCATTCTCGTGCAAGGGTCATGTTAATCTTCTCCGTATTGTTCCAGTTTTAGTATACATGCACCAAAGCAAGCAGTGTAGTATTTTCTTACTGCTGTTTACCAGTCCATATGGTAGAGTGAGAACAGAAGTCAATTTACTAAAGTTACCCTCAGAACATAGTCTTGCTTTCCAGTACAGCTCCATCCTTGTGATAACACATAATTTATTTTAATTAACAAGACAATAATTTTTAAAATAGTAAATGTACAAAGTAGAACCCCTTCCAGCCTTGGTGAGGGAACAAATAAACAAACAAACAAAAAAAATCTGTCAGCTTCTCTAAGCCGTGAATGCAAGGCAGAAACAGTTCCTTTGCCAAGACACAGACATAAGGGGTCCAGGACTTTGAATGCCTTTCATCTCTGCATAGACTTGCATGAGCCAGCTACCACAACATAGGCCTTCGTTAGCACAGCACAACAGAGGATATGCCTGATCCCTACTTTTAATTTTTAATTTTAACATAAAATTTCAATACATGACTTCTAGGTTCGTAATAACTTTAAGGATCTGTCACATGAGCGCCACCTTTTCTGATCCTTTACTCCCCCATCATCCTGATATGCACTTTATCAGTACATTCCAGAAACCCTTGAACATCAATCATTGCAAAGATTCAATTTTTTTTTTTTTTTTTTTTTTTTTATTCCTCCACACCTTTTTCCATGTTGTTACTGATCCTGAAACTTCCCGAGCCTCATTGGGTCCCCAGTTCCCCCTCTATGCATGTCTGCCTGGGAAAGGTCTGTCAGCGTTTCAAGACTGCTACAGCATTATAGCCCTCCATCAGGATCAACACTTCCAGTTCAGTTAATCCTTTGTCTGAAGTCTAGAAAGGCTGTAAATTATCTTATTTATCTTCTGTATGCAATAGAACTCATAATTAGGCATCTGAAGATAAAACACTTGGCACTAACACATTTGACGAGAAATCAGATAAAAACAATTTAAAAAGAATTATGAAACTCTAGGAATTTATATGGTACTGATCTGGAAGAATAGCCTATGAGTGACTGGTGTACTGGAACAAGGATAGTAGAAAATAAGGAGAGAACTAGAAATCACAGAACGAATTCATCAAAATTTACAATAATTTTTCCGTCGTCAAGAATCCAGCATAAGAATTAAAACTCTGGAGAAAAAAAGACAGAAACAATTTCCTCAAGGGATAATATAGAGAAGACTTCAAACAGCATTTGTAGCATTAAATGACAGAAAGGGATAATACCCAGGTTGTAAGGCAGAACAGAGGGTATTTAACACAAGCACTCACTGTGCTGGAATACTTTCTAGCCCATTTCTGCCAAGGGCTTTCTCAACTCATGCATTAACATCTCTAGTCCTAAGCAATTCAATCTTAATTTAGTATGACAGACAAATACATTGTTAAAACTGCACTGGTATTGGATGCTTTCTGCATAGCACCTTTAACAGCTCCTCATCCTCATTAAGGAAAAGACTTCGTAACAGAAGAGTAGTCAAGGCTATCCATAGTGACTTCCCATGTTGCCAAAGAGATTCAATCGTAACAACAGCTCCGTTAGGGGAAAAGCACTGTATTTCATCTTTATCAGGGAATACTTCTTGTACCAATTGTCATCAGCCAAGCTCTATTATCTATTGGTGTATTATCAATATACAGATCTTTCCAAAATGAATAGCTGATAAGAGTAATTACCTCACAAGTTCCCACACGCTATGACCAATTGTGAGCTGCTTAGTATAGCTCTCCTAATAAAATAATAATAATAAAAAAATAATAATTTGTCAGTAGCTCCCATGGACCTGCCTTGCAGTACTTCATGTGAACAGAGGCATAGAGGGCACCATACTAAATAGTTAAAATGCAAATAAGTTCCAAACAAACATAAAAATGTTTGCTTCAAGCTCATGTTTATGACCCTAATTAAAATATTTTAAACAGAATGGTAAGTGTGTAGCATGGTAGAATGAGCAGAACATAGATTATGGAGTTAGAATAAAGTTTGAACTGTTTTCTCCACTTTCAGACACAATTATGAAAATAACATTTACATTCCAATCACACTAGTCCATTTACAAGGAGGGGACATCAACAGTTATCTGAAAGGATTGTTGTGGATACTAAATGAGCTAACAAATATGTAATAAATCTTCCTGCACACTTCTTAAAACTGTTGCATGACAGGATAGACTCCAGAGACCTATGAGTTTCACACATTGGAAGTATTACTATCTAAAAAATATAATGAAGAGATACTATACTCCTGCTATATTTAGACATAGGTGTAACTTTCTATCACCTGCAGAAAACATGTACTCTCCCTAGTTGTTTTGATTTTTAGACCATTGGTTGGTCAATTAAAATTTTACAGAGATTAACTCATTCAGAGAGGGTAGTAAAGAAATTCTTAACATTTTATTTATCCATTATTGAGAGAAATGATGCATGTCACTATAATGTTATTTCCCTAACATCATCATTAATCTCCTTATTGAGACAAGTGAATCATGTATTCAATTTTAAATGCAATACTTAATAATTATGTCATCTGTTCATTGCTTTCATTAATCCTTATTGTATATGAGGCCACTCCAAAATTTAGTAGCTTAAAACAGCAACCTTATACTGTATTATTCAGTTGGTTGGCTAGAAAGCCTGTCTAACACTTCAGCTGGGCTAACTAAGGTGCTGTACTTAACTGGAGAAAGCAGCATGCTACAGCTGACTCCTAATAACTCATGAGAGCAGATGGTTGTGGAAATTCGCAAACTGGCTGCCATCACCTAGATATCTTGATATTGACCAAGGTGGATGTTTTTATACCACAGAAAGTGGTAAAGCCAACAAATCATATGATTTTCTTCCCAAAGTTGTTAACAGTTACTAGCATATCATTGATTAAAGTATTGCTTGGGCTTAAAGTTTCAATCAGAATATAGCAGTTGGTGCTGGCTGCTAACCAAAGAAACTTTTCCTCCAGATGAGTTCTAAATATGGCTAAACTGACTTTCTTTCCTGGCAGTTTCAGTGCAATGTTCTAAGAGGGTAAAGCACAAAGGATGATATCTTTAAAGTATGAGAAGAAAGTAACCATCAACCAACAATTTTATGTCTAGCAAAAATGTCCTTCCAAAATGAGGGCAAAATTAAGACCTTCACAGATAAAGAAAAGATATGTCTCTTACCATGGTACCAGCCCAGCAAAATTCTTATGGGTGTTCTTCAGTCTGAAATGAAAGTACATTAGATAGCAACTCACAGATGTATGAAGAAAATAAGATCTCCAGTAAATTCTTGGGCAAATATGAAGGGTAGTTCTATGATGTGTTTGGTTTGTATCACTAGCTGTTAATCATAGACATTTTGAAAGACAAGCGCATGTAAAATAAATATATTTTATATTATTAGTATTCATGGAGCACCTGATGGATTTGAAATGCCGACCTTGTGGTTAGTGCTACCACTGCTAAACACAAGGTCGGCAGTTCAAATCCAACAGGTGCTTCCTGAATACTCTGGAGGTCAGTTCTACCCTGGCCCCTAGGGTCGCCATTAGTCGAATCTGACTCAATGGCACTTGGCTGGCATATTATTAGGCACAAAATATATAAAAATACTATTTGAGACAACAGCATAAAGGTGGTTACTAGTACAGAAACAGTTTTTGTATGCTATTGAAGCTAAAATTATATCAGTTGAAACTAGGTCATCATAGATTTAGGATAGTAAATATAATTCCCATTGTAACCACAAAAATGCCTAAAATGAAACATGAAAAGGTAATCAAAACAGTTCTGTTATATGTTGAATTGTAGCCCCCCTAAAATATGTTTGGGGATCATTTAACTTCTATGCCTGTGGATATGATCCTATTTGAAATAGTTTTATATTGTTATTGTATTAATGAGATCATGTCATGTAATGTATAGCTTAAACATAATCACTTTTGAATGATAAGAAAAGCAGATAATGCAGAAGTGCATACATACTGGGGAGAATAGAAGACATATGAGAATTGTCTATAAGCCAGGGAACCAAGGAATATCTAAGATTATACAGAAAGTGGAACTTTATTTGGCTGAGACTCTGATTTGGACTTTTAGCCTCAGGATCTGCAAAAAAATAAAATCACGTAAGTCTGGAACTTTTGTTACAGCAGCACTAGGAAACTAACACAGGTACACTATAAGAAATCAACTGAAAACTCAATAGGCAGTTTTGGGGTAATTGGTGGACCAAAAAAAAAAGCATAACACACACATAAAACAATAGCTAAGTGGTAGAATAAGTCCTTCCTTATCAGTATTTAAATATAAATGGACTAAGTCTCCAATCAAAAGTCACAGACTGGCAGAATGGATGATACAACTATATACTGTTTGTCAGAGACCCACTGTAGCCAAAGACAGAAACAGACTGAATCCAAAAAGATGAGGAAAAATAGTTCCTGCAAATAGTAACCAAAGATGATGGAGTAGATATATGAACAGCAGCTAAAATAGACTTGAGTGAAAATTTGTAAGAAGAGCCAGAGAAGAAAAATATAGGGTCATTTCATGAATAAGAGATAGCAATTTTAAATATGCAACTAAAAACAGAGCCCCCAAAGATGTAAAGCAAGTATTGACAGAATTGAAGGAAGAAATAAACAATCATAAAATAATTGGAGACTTCAGTATACCAATGTCAATAACAGATCTACTATCTAAACAGAAGATCAATAAAGAAATCTGGTATATGAACACTACAAATTAACTAGACCTAATCAAAAAAACCCACTGCCAATGAAAAAAGTCTAACTCACAGCAACCCTACAGGACAGAGTAGAACCGTCCCATAGAGATTCCAAGAAATGCCTGTTGGATTCAAACTGTCAACTTTAGGAGATGTAGCACTTCACCACTGTGCCATAAAAGTAAAACATCCACCTAGCACCAGCATAATACATATTCTTCTCCAGTGCATGTGGTTCATTCCCTATGATTCACATATTACGTATGATCTTTAAGGTCATGTGTCAACTTCGCTGGGCCATTATTCTCAGCAGTTTGGCAGTTACAAGGTAGTTTGATAGTGGTAAACCAGAGGCCTGCTTTTTGACTTGCTGATCTTGGATTTGCCATCCTCTGTAACATAGCTACATGCATGAACAAAGGTCTCCAGCCTGACACATGGACTTGTGACTTTGCAACTTCTACAAATGCTTGAGCCATTTTCTTGATATAAAAGTCCTATATATATACTTTTACATGCCTTACTAAAATGCTTCTTTGGAAAAACCAGCCTAAGACATTTGGTACCAAGAATGGTTCTAGAGAAACAAAATTGTATGAATGAGTTTTCTAAGTTGCTTCTCATATCAGGTCTGGTTATCCTTAAAGATGTTGATGACTCTGTTTCAAATAGTAAAGAGGACACTGCTAATCCTTTGCATGGGGTGGCAATAGACATACATAAAATATCAATAATAATAGATCAGATAATGATGACAGGCAAGACCCTATGTGGCTGTATGTTTGATACCATTCTACAATTTGTCATAATTAAAAACATAAGAAAGCTAGCTGGTTGGTCTTACTTTTATTAGACAAACTGGTGAAAGAAAGATATAAGCTAAAGGGCTTCAGAGTCAAAACTGAAGAACAACATAAAACCTCCAAGTTTGCACTTGTACCTTGAAAGAAAGCCTTATTTCTTTTATATCAGAGTTGACATCGCTGAAAATCAAACCCAAACTATTATCATAAGAGTGGCTGAAATGCAACATTAATCAAATTACCAACCTTAAGTGGTGTCTGCAGTTAAAGTAAAGGCATTCTTTGGGAAGAAATAGCATCCTGAAATTTGATACACAGTCTTATGGACAGATAAAAAGAGGACACTGTGACCACAAATTCTGTAGTGTCATTCCTGCCGATAGAACCACCCTTGTCACTCCCATCTGAAGGAAATACTCCATTGTTTGCTAAGCCACCCATTCCAGTAAAACCGTTAGCCACTCTACCCCATCTGACAAGAATAACTCAGCTGTATCTAAGGAACTTTTGTGTACATTGTCTATAGTATCACCTGAAGCATATGCCTTACAAGACAATGCTGAATGTTCCCCAAACACATTCTTACCACTAATTTTGACTTCTAGACCTGTAACTAGAATTAAGTCTCAGTGAGGCCCAAAAGGTGAAGTACAAAGTGTGACCCAGGAGGAGGTACGCTACACTCCGAAAGAATTGCTTGACTTTGCTAATATGTACAAACAGAAACCTGGGTAAATATGTGTGGCATAGCTACTAAAAGTGAGGGATAAAAGTTCAAAGGACATAAAGATGTGAAGACTGCCAATTAAGTTTGTGCACTCACCCTAGAAAAAGTGCTACATACCTCATTTTTGAATATCACTACTGTCACTTTTCAAGTACTCCCTTGGAAAGCTATGCACTGATATCAGTGCTGAGTCCACCCTTCAAAGCCATTTTAGAACCCTTTCTTTGGAATGGCCATCAGAGCTGTTGTAGTATTACCCTAAACATCCTAAATGTCATCAAAATGTGTTCCTTTCAGTACTTCAGTGATCTCTGGGTAAAGAAAAAAGCCATTGGGGGACAGATCAGGTGAGTAGGGAGGATGTTCCAATACAGTTGTTTACTGGCTAAAAACTCCCTCACAGACAACTACACAATTAAGTTTGGAAACTTACCACCTTCCCACTGTGGTCAATGACCATTCCAGAAAGAGTCCCAAAATTGCTTAACAGAGTGGACTAGGTGCTAGAGTCGGTGCCTAGCTTCCCAAGGGGAATACTTCAAAGGTGACCATAGTGGTTCTCTGCAGTGAGGCATGTATCACTTAGAGCAACTGAGCTTGCGAAGTTAAACCTCGTGATTGTATAATCACCTCCATTATGAGATTTGATATAACATGATCACCTCCATGATTCAAACTGCTGTGAATGGCCATTCAGCTGAAAGTGAGTTTCCTTGATGTTATGGCCTGCATTCAATATAAGTGGACTTTTTGTCAAGGCTCTTAGACTTTTGTTCACTATGGATCCTGAAACTGACTGCTGTTTGTCTGTCCTCAGGTTCTTGGGACTTGAGCTAGCAGCTTACTTACTGTCTTGCCTGCCTATCTTTGAATTCTTTGGTTTCTGTAGCCTATGAATCAGATACATGCAATCTGACTTGCGAAACTTGGGTTCACCATCACCTGCAGCTATGTGAGTCAGGGGAAACTTCTAGCATGATCCATTGACTTGGGACTTTCCAGCCATTTCCTTGCTACAAATCTCCCTGTATATATACTGATACACTTTACTGGCTTTTGTTCTCTAGAGAACACAGTCTAAGACATTAGGTTACAACATAAATTTTAATACAATTTAAAAGATTAAAATTGTATACAAATCTACTTTGGCCATAGCAATATGAAACTAGAATTTAGTAACAGAAGGAAACTAGAAATTTCACAAATATGTGAAAATTAAATTTAAAAACAAATAAACACTATTAAACATTTCTTTTATTAGGCAGTGTTTTTGAAGCAAGGTAGTGTTTAGTTTCCATGTATTTGATTCTTTGTTCTTGTTCTTCCTGTTACCCATTCCTATTTTTATCACTTTGTGATTAGAGAAGATGCTTTATATTATCTTAAAGCTTTGGATTTTGTTGGGTGTTCCTTTGTGGTGTAAGATGTGGTTGGTCTATTCTGGAATATTCCGTGTGCATTAGAAAAGAATGCATATTTTGCTATTGTTCAGTAGATTTTTGTATATATGTCAAGTTTGGTGACTGTGGCCTTTAAATCATTTCTTTGCTGAGTTTCTTTCTAGATGATCTGTGCTTTACTGAGAGCGGTGTCTTGAAAACTCATATTATTGTGGAACTGTCATTTTCTCTTTTAATTACTGTTCGAGTTTATTTTATGTATTTTGGAGCCCTCCCATAGGCTACTTAGATCTTTATTATGATTATGTCTTCATGGTGGATTGGGCTTTTAATCACTGTGTGATGTCTTTCCTTGTCTTTTGTAGTTGATTTTGTTTCAAGGTCTATTTTATCTGTTATTATTACTATCTGTCTTGATCTTTTTTGATATCTATTTGCTTTACATATTTTTCATTCTTAGATTTCTATTATTTTCACATCTTTGTTTCTAAGGTGCATCTGAAATAGACAGTATGTTGATGGATCTTGATTTTTTATGCATTCTGTCATTCTTTATCACTTTCTGAGTGCATTTAAGCCATTTATGGTAGCTGTGCACTTACTGATAAAGATCAAGGACCATAGCCTTTGGTATGGATTGCACCTCAACATCAGGAAAATGAAAGTCTTCACATCTTGACCAGTAGGAAACATTGTCACAAATGGAGAAAAGATTGAGGTTGTCAAGGATTTCATTTCACTTGGGTCCACAATCAACACCCAGGGAAGCAACAGCAAAGAAATGAAAAGACTTATTGCATTGGGAAAATCTGCTGCAAAGGACCTCTTTAAAATATGCAAAAGTAAGTGTATCACTTTGAATACTAAAATGCGCCTGACCCAGCCATGGTATTTTCAGTCACGGCATATGCATGTGAAAGATGGGCCATGAACAAAGAAGACTGAAGAAGAATTGATGCCTTTGAATTGTGGTGTTGGAGAAGCATGTTGACTGTACGATGGACTGCCAAAAGAACAAACAGATCTGTTCTGGAAGAAGTACAGCCAGAGTGCTCCTTGGAAGCAAAGGCGGCAAGACTGCTTCTTACATGCTTTGGACATGTTACCAGGAGGGTTCAGTCCCTGGAGAAGGACATCATGCTTGGTAGAGTGAAGGGTCAGTGAAAAAGAGGAAGACCCTCGATGAGATGGATTGACACAGTGGCTGCAACGATGGGTTAAGCATAAAAACAATTGTGGACATAGTGCAAGACCAGGCAGTATTTTGCTCTGTTGTTCATAGGTTGCTATTAGTCAGAACCAACTTGACAGCACCTAATAACAACATGGTAATTATGAATTTATTTCTGTTATTTTGTAGTGTTTTTTGTATATGTATGTCTTTGTTAATTTTTTTTGTTCCATTTACTCTTGTGTGTTGAATTCTTTTTGTTTGTCTGTTTTTTGTTTTTTATTTGTTTCGTTTTTGTAGATTTTGTGTTTATAATGACTAACTGGTGGTGTAGTGGTTAAGTGTTTGGCTGCTAATCAAGAGATCGCAGTCTGAACATACCAGGTACTCCTTGGAAATCCTATGGGGCACTTCTACTCTGTCCTGTGGGGTCACTGTAAGTCAGAATCTAGTTAACAACAGTGAGTTTTATGTCTTTCTCCTTTATTTTGATGAGCAGGTTTGTAACTTTCTTTGTTGTTACTTTTAAACTTGTCCCCATCTTTCTAAATTTAAACCAGGAATTTTTCTTTTTACTTGGTATCACCTTGAGTTAGTCTCCATGTGAAAGTGGTTTAGCTACATTGTTTATTCCCTTCTTTGCAGTTCTGGTGGTGTTGTGATTTGCAGATTGATATCTGTGGTTGTTTCTCTGTTTCAAATCATTTAGTTCTGTTGTATGCATGAGCATTAATTACCTAGATTGGTATCTGACTGATGCTGTCTTGTGTTCTAGACTCAGGTTGCTGTCTGATGTCGCTTTTTCTCTATCAGAAGGACTCCCTTTAATAATTCTTGGAAGTTGATTTTGTTGTTGTTGTTTGTTTTTCATATTCCCCTAATCTGTGTAGTAACCCTGGTGGTATAGTGGTTAAGTGCTACATCTGCTATCCAAAAGGTCAGTAGTTCAGATCCATCAGGATCTCTTTGGAAACTCTATGCAGCAGTTCTACTCTGATGTATGGAGTCACTGTGAGTCAGAATTAAGTTGGTGACAGTGGGTTATTTTTTTAAATTTCTGTTTATCTAGAAATGTCCTAATTTTGCCACCGTATTTGAGTTTCGAAGGATATATCATTCTTGGTTGGCAGTGTTTTGCTTTCAAGGTTTTATATATGTCACTGTATTGCCTTCTTGTCTGCATGGTTTCTGCCAATAATCAGAGTTTTGTCTTGTTTCTCCTTTGTATGTCACTTTCTGTTTTTCTTAAACTTGTCTCAGGATTATTTCTTTGTCTTTTGTTTCAGTGAACATGATTAGGATATGTCTTGGTGATTTTCTTCTGGGGTTTGTTGATCATCTTGGGTGGTTAGCATTTTGTCTTTTATGTGATAAACTTTTTCTATCAGCAAATCCTTAGTGATTCTCTGTATGTTTTCTATTTTCTTCCAGTATTCTGGAACTCTGATCACATGCATTTTTTTTCCTTTTGACTGTATCCCAGATTGGTTTTAGGGTTTCTTCATTCTTTTCTCTGTTTTTTCTTCAAACACAGTGGTGTCTAAGAACATGTCTTTAATTTTCTGATCTTGTCATCCATTGTTTCAAATATGCTCCAAGCTTTTCATAGCCATGCCTATTTCTGAAATCTTGTTTATCTTTTGAATCTCTGATTATTCTTTTTGTGTAATTTCTAGTTGTTTATTTTGTTATTTTGCTCCTGTGTCATTATTTTCTAAATTCATCCATTGCTTTGTCTGTATTTTGTCATTTTTTTTCTCTATTGTGTGTGTTTTCCTTCATCCCTTAGATAACCCTGAATATTAGAGTTTAGAATTTCCTATCAGGTATTTATATTTCCTTCAGTTCTCCCCCTTTTTATTTTTTACTGGAAGGTTATCCATTTTTTGTTTGTTTGCTTGTTTGTTTTGTTGTTTTTTTCACTTTTTGAAGCCATTTTGTCCTTTTTAAAAAATGTGTTTTGATATTGTCTGCTGTCTCCAGGACATTCAAGAATTATTGTTTTTCATTTTCTGACTGCAGATTTGTTTGCTTTATCCTGATATTTTGTTATATTTGGTTATGTCTGGGTTGGCAGGCTGAGCCTTTTTATTTTATTTTTTCTCGAGGCTTATAATAACATTACTTCTCTTAACCTATGCATGTGTACAGGGCCAGTCACTCAGCTATGGTACACTAGGGGGTGGAGGACTGGGGATGTGTAGTTTGTAGTAAAATCTTGGCTAATGGGGAGAGCAATGGACAGTTAAGGGCCATGTCTAAGAGATTGCATCAGTGACACTCAGGCTCGGTGCATTGTGCACATAGGCAGGAGGGAAGGAAGAGAATATGATGTGAAAAACTAAATTTGTGTATGAAAGAAGAGAAGCAAAGGAAAAAATGAAGAAAAAAGAAAGCAAATAATTAAAGTGATGGTATGGTAGAGTTCAGTGGATGGAAGCAAGGCAGACTCGGTAAGGCTGTGTGCTAGTGGCTCTCAAAACAAATTATATGATCCATCCTGTCCAGATGAAGAGTGGATGGTGCATAGGGACAAGTTGGCAGGAGAAAGGAAAAGAAAGAGAGAGAAGAAACTAGTAAACAATTAATAATAATAAAATGCAAACAACAAAAATATATTGGTGGAGAAGGCAGCCATTGGGGCAAGGATAAATTGGGAAGGCAATGATTTGATGTCTCTTCTACTGGGTAGCACATTATGTGTGGCCTGTTAGGAAAGTGCAGAGGCAGCACAGGGCCTAGGTGGAAAGGATAAAAACAGAGGGAAGGGGAAAGATGAAGGTAAGGAAAATTCATGGTGCTGAGAGAGCCAACCTGTGGGAGTGGTACAGACCTGAAGAGGCAGTAGTATGCAGAGGTTTTCCAGCCAAGTACTATAGCACATTCTTCTAAGAAGAAAGAACAATGTGTGGGGCTGGGAGGGGAAAGGGAGACAAAAAAAAGGTGAAGGGAGAGAGACAGGAAATAACAGAAAAAACATAAACAAAGATTCTTAGGGAGTCACTCAGTGAGGGTGACACAGACCCAGAGAAGCCACATACAGTAACTGTAGGAACCTATTAGTGTAGCTAGGCCCCTCAAGAAGGGGCTAGAGTGGTACACAGTGATGCAGAAGGGGGAGAAAGGAAAAGAGAGGTGGAGAAGGAATAGAAGAACAAAGTAAACAACCCTGAAATTCACAGCCCATTCAATATGAGTCTAGCCAGGCAGGAGAAAGGAAAGGATACAGAGCAAAGCACGCACACACACACGTACACACATGCACAAAGGCTTTGAAGCAGTCAGCTTGTGCCAGCAGTGGCAATGAGCTGGTGTCTCTCCAGCTGAGAAAATGTGGCCTGTTAGAAAGCAAAAGAATCTGCTCATAGGAAAGAAGTATGGGGAGTGGGAAAATGTGGATCTCCAGTTACCAGATATTCTGTCTCCTGTTGGGGGCTCCATAAAGTTGCTTTTCCTACTCCCTGTGTCCTCAAATGACTGTAGTTCAAGATGGAAAATGAGTGCCTCATTAGCTAGTAGGTGATCTCCACTCCATGTTGTTGCTAAGTGCTGCTGAGTTGGTTCCAACCCATAGCAACCCTATGAGCAACAAAACAAAACACTACCTGGTCTTGCATCATGTCCACAATAGCTTTTATGCTTAAGCCCATTGTTGCAGCCACTGTGTCAATCCATCTCAAGGGTCTTTCTGTTTTTCTCTGACTCTCCACTCTACCAAGCATGACATCCTTCTCCATGTAATGATCTTTCCTGACAACATGTCCAAAGCATATAAGATGTGGTCTTGCCATCTCTGCTTCCAAGGAGCACTCTGGTTGTGCTTCTTCCAGAACAGATTTGTTTGTTCTTTTTGCAGTCCGTAGTACATTTAACATTCTTCTCCAAAGCCACAATTCAAAGGCATCAATTCTTCATCTATCTTCTTTGTTCATGGTCCAGCTTTCACATGCATATAATGTGACTGAAAATACCATGGCTTGAGTCAGGCACATTTTAGTCTTCAAAGTGACATCCTTACTTTTGAATTCTTTGAGGTCTTTTACAGCAGATTTTCCTAATGCAATGTGTCTTTTGATTTCTTGACTGCTGCTTCCAAGGGCATTGATTGTGGACCCAAGTAAAATGAAATCCTTGGCAACCTCAATCCTTTCTCCATTTATGACGATGTTGCTTACTGATCCAGTTGTGAGGATATTTGTTTTCTTGATGTTGGGGTCCAACCTTTACCAAATCTTTCTAATTTCCAACAAGTAAGGTGGTATCATCTGCATAACACAGACTGTTAATGAGTTGTCCCCCAATCCTGATGCCTTGTTCTTCCTTATATAATCCAGCTTCTTGGATTATTTGCTCAACATACAGATTAAAAAGGTATAGTGAAAGGATACAACCCTGATGCATGCCTTTCCTGACTTTAAACCATGCAATATCACCTTGTTCTGTTTGCATGATTTACTCTTGATACGTATACAGATTCCATAAGAGCACAATTAGATGTTCTGGAATTCCCATTACCCTCAACGTTAGCTGTAATTTAGTATGATCCACACAGTTGAATGCTTTTGTATAGTCAAAGGAACACATGTAAACATCTTACTGGTATTCTTTGCTTTTAGCCAAGATCTATCTGACATCAGCGATGATATCTCTGGTTCCACGTTCTCCTCTGAACCCAGCTTGAATTTCTGACAGTTCCTTGCCAATATATTGTAGTTGCTTTTGAATGATCTTGAGCAGAATTTTACTTGTGTGTGATATCAATACTATTGTTTGGTAATTTCCACATTTGGTTGGATCACCTTTCTTTGGAATGGGCATAAATATGGATCTCTTCCAGTTAGTTGGCAAGGTGGCTGTCCTCCAAATTTCTTGGCATAGATAAGTAAGCACTTTCAGCACTACATCATTTGTTGAAATATCTCAATCTATATTTTATCAACTCCTGGAGCCTTGTTTTTTGTCAATGCCTTCAACACAGCTTTGACTCCTTCCTTCAGTATCATTGGGTCCTGATCATATGCTACTTCTTCAAATGGCTGAACATTGACCAGTTCTTTCTGGTATAACGACTCCATGACTCTCTGAGTCATTTGATAGTTTCCTTGTAGAATCTTTTACTATTACAACTCAAGGCTTGAATTTTTTTCTTCAGTTCTTTCAGCTTGAGAAAGGTAGAACTTGTTCTGCCCTCTGGCTTTCCATTTCCAGCTCTTTGCACATGTCATTACAATACATTCTTTCGTCTTCTCAAGCTGTTCTCTAAAATCTTCTGTCTAGGTCTTTTACTTCACCATTCCTTTCTTTTGTTTTAGCTGCTGAACATTCAAAGCAAATTTTAGAGTCTCTTCTGACATCCAATTTTGTCTTGTCTTTCTCTCCTGTCTTTCTAATGACGTCTTGCTCTCTTCATTGATGATGTCTTTGATGTCGTTCCACAATTCGTCTGGTGTTTGGTCATTAGTGATCAACACATCAAATCTGTTCTTGAGATGGTCTTTAGATTCAGGAGGGGTATATACTCAAGGTCATACTTTGGCTCTCGTGGACTTGTTCTAATTTCCTGCAGTTTCAATTTGAATTTTCATATGAGCAATTGATGATCTGTGCCACAGTCAGCACCTAGTCTTGTTCTAACTACTGATATGGAGCTTTTCCATCATCTTCTTTCACAGATATAGTCAATTTGGTTTCTGTGTATTCCATCTGGTGAGGTCCATGCGTACAGTCACCATTTTGTTGGTTAAAAAAGGTATTTACAATGAAAAATCCATTAGTCTTGCCAAATTCTATCGTGTGATCTCCAGCATTATTTTCCAAGGCCATATTTTCCAATTACCAATCCTTCTTCCTGTTTCCAACTTTTGCATGCCAGTCACCAGTAGTTATTACTGCATCCTGATTGCATGTTCGATCAATGTCAGACTGCAGCAGCTGGTAAAAGTCTTCAACCTCTTCATCTTTGGCCTTAGTGGTTGGTGCGTAAATTTGAATAACAGTCATGTTAACTGGCCTTTCCTGTAGGTGTATGGATGTTATCCTATCACTGACAGCATTGTACTTCAGGACAGATCTTGAAATATTCTTTTTGGTGATGAATGCAACACTGTTCCTCTTTAAGTTTTAGTTCCCAGCATAGTAGACTATATGATTGTCAGATTCGAATGGCCCAAACTGGTCTATTACAGCTCACTAATGCCTAGGATGTCAAAGTTTATGCCTCCCATTTAGTTTTTGCCATTTTCCAATTTTCCTAGATTCATACTTCATACATTCCACGTCCCAAGTATTAGCAGATATTTGCAGCTGTTTCTCCTCATTTTGAGTCCTGCCACATCAGCGAACAGAGATCCTGAAGGCCTTATTCCATCCACATCATTAAGGTTGACTCTCCTTTGAGGAGGCAGCTCTTCCCAGTTTCCGAGTGCCTTCCAACCTGGGAGGGCTCACTTTCCAGCACCGTATCTAACAATGCTTGGCTGCTATCCATAAGGTCTTCCCTGGCTAATTCCTTTCAGAAGTAGACTTCTGGGTCCTTCTTCCTAGTCTGTCTTAGTTTGGAAGTTTAACTGAAACTTGCCTACCATGAGTGACCCTGCTGGTACCTAAATACCAGTGGCATAGCTTCACACATCACAACAACAAGCATGCCTCCACTGACAGACAGTGTTGCATTCATCATCAAAAGGAACATCTCAAGATCTGTCCTGAAGTACAGTGCTGTCTTTGCTAGGATAGATCTACTTAGTCTCTGTTCTTTGTCAGTTTCTTATTTTACTTCATTCTTAGGGTTTCAGGATTGATGTTTGCATCTGTTTTACACAATCCTCAGGTCTTTGTGACAGAGAGATAATGCTCCTCGCTATAGCACTGTATTGTTTGAGTCTCCTATCAAATGCATCTTGACTGCACATTTGTTCAACTTCAGACTGCAGATGTTGGTAAAAATCATTAATTTCCTCAGCTTTGGCATTAGTGGTTGGTGAATAAATTTGAATTATAGTAATATTCACTGGTCTTTCATGTAGGTGTATGGATACTATTCTACTACTAACAGAGTTGTACTTCTGGATAAATCTTGAAATGTTCTTTTGGAACATGAATAAAACACCATTCCTCTTCAAGTATCATTCTCACCATAGTAGACCATATGATCGTCTAATTAAACATGGCCATTACCAATCCATTTCAGTTTGCCAGTGTCTAGGATATGAATCTTTATGTGTTCCATTTAGTTTTTGACAATTTCCAATTTTCCTAGGTTCACATATTGTTCATCATATATTCTAATTATTACTGGACATTTGCAGTAATTTATTCTCATTTTAAGCCAAGCCATATCAGCAAATGAAGGTCTCAGAAGTTTTACTCCATCCAAGTCGTTAAGGTTGACTCCTATTTGAGGAGACAGCTCTTCTCCAGTGTTATTTTGAGTGTTTCCCCGTTGCAGGGGATCATCTTATGGCTCTGCACTTGAAAGTGTTCTGTTGCTATTCATAAAGTTTTCAGTGGTCTAGTTTTTCAGAAGTAGATTCTCAGGCCCTTCTTCTTAGTCTTCCTTAGTATGGAAGCTCTGCTGAAATCCTTCGAGCATGGGTGATCTTTTTGATATTTAAATACTGGTGGCATAGTTTTCAGCATCACAGCAACACACAAGCCAACACAGTAAGACAAACTGACAGATGCAGTCAGTTTCTGGTATTATAACCGGGTATACAAAGAACTCAGGCATCCCAAAAACCAAACAAACAAAAAGACAACAGTCAAGAAAGGGTAAAGTAGTTGAATCAACATTTCTCAAAAGAAGATATACAAATGACCAACAAACATACAAAAAACGCTCAGTACCACTGGTTATTAGAGAAATGCAAATCTAAACCACTCTGAGATTCTGCTGCACACATAGAGACAGCAAGTGTTGTCAATGGTGTGGAGAAATTAGAACCCCGTGAACTGTTGGTGTGAGTGTAAAATGGTACAGTGGCAGGGAAAAACAGTTTTTTCCTTAAAATTTGAAAATAGAATTATTATATGATGCAATAATTTGACTGCTGGGTATATACCCAGAAGACGTGAAAAGAGACTCTTCAGCAAAATCATACTCAGCAGTATTCATTATATTATATAATATTATATATTACATTCACAATATTTAGCAGGTAGAAGTAATCCAAGTATAGATCAACAGATGAGTGGATAAGCAAAATATATAAATTTACATACAATATAGTATTATTACATCATAAAGAGAAATGAAGTTCTGGTGCATGCTGTGGCATGGATGAACCTTGGAAACACAATGCTAAGTCACACACAAAAGAAGAAAAATTTTATGATCCCAGTTAAAAATATATCCAGAACTGGCAAATATATAGAGACAAAAGGTTATTATTAGTGGTTATAAGGGGCTGGCTGAAGTGGGCAATGGGTAATTACAGCTTAAGGCATACTGAGTTTCCATTCAGGGTTGATAAAAAGAGTTGAAAATGGATATTGGTGACGGTTGGACAATACGGTGGCTGTTATTATCACTGAATTGTGCACTTAACACAGTTAAAGTGGCAATTTTTGCTTATATGTATTTTACCTCAATGAAATTCTAAAAATTTGAGAGGAGTGGGCCTTTGGACAGCTCAGCAGCTACCAGTCCTCCCTGTTCCTTCCCGTGATGGTATTTTTAGACTTCAGGAAAAAGCACTGACCCCGCTGGTCCACTATAACAGGACTAGAGTGCTAGAATTCTGCCTGGCACCCAAATGTCTACTCACACTCTCTCTTTCAGTTGTCATGTAGAGAACTTTACAGCACACTGCAGGCAGGGAGTCACGTAGGCTCTAGAGAATAAAAATGGGCAAGAGAAGCATTTCGTTATGCCTCACCTACAGTACAAAGTGGGGACAGTTTCTACCTACCCGGACAGTTCCTAAGCAAGCGTGGACACTCACTATGAAGCTGTTCCTGTTATTTGCTGTATATTTTCTGTGACTGTGAGTCATTACACAGATTTCATTTGCCAACACTTTATAGTGTGTCGTGAATGTGATTTGATCAAACGAGACGAGCACAGCACCTGTTTAGAGGTATCAGTGCTGCTGGTTAGAGTGCCCTCGCCACCAGCCTCATGGCTGCTTGGGATCTTGAGAACACATCTGAAACAACCTGTGGGAGTCACTCAAAATTAAAAATAATAACAATAATCCTCCTAAAGATTCCAGTAAATGTAAAAATGTTTCATGCCATTCTTTAAGAAAGATTTGCATGATGAAACTATTGTGAAGTTTTTGTCTTCATAAATATGAACAACTGTCTCATGTTGCATAATTCATTTTTAAGATATTTTGCTTTTAAATATAGAAAAAGAAGCAAGATCTATAAGGTAGTTTCCACTACCTGGAAACTTAAATACATTCTTTCCTCATGTAAAAATGTGGCACTTATTAAAGATTTTGGAAAGGAAGGCAAATGAAAAGTCATCTTATCTCCAGAACTTTTCCATGTGTTGAATGTTTTTAAGGAGCATCTTATATAGTAGTTCTTATATAACTGCAAATCTTTATTTTTATTTAATCCTATATTTCAGTAATATATCACTCACATTTTCTTTTAGTCCTTTTAATCTTTTCATGCTTTTCTCTGTTTCCTGTGTTATTATTTCAAATCAGCCCTTCACAATATTAACTGTTTCATCAGGATAGCTTCTGACATTAGCTACTATTGAAACATTACAAAGCCGTTTGATTAACTGTGTTTTATCCAAACACTTGATAATTATCACCTCAAGTTCTACTTTCATTTTGGATTGCCTTCAAGGCTGATATTTTTTATCTCCTTTTCTTGCCCAGTCATCTAATCTTGAGTCTTTCATTTTTTACTTACATATAAAGCATGTTTCTTTGACTTTTATAGACATTATTTGAAATTTACTTCATTTCTTTGACTTTTATAGAATACTATTTGAAATTAACTTTTTTCCTGTACTATATGTTCTTTAGATATAAGGTATTTTTCATCTCTTACACATTTGTTTTTCTTTCTCTGCACCTCAAAAAAAATTCTTAACTCTCTTTCTTCCTTTCTCAATTTCATATACTGCTTTTCATCCTTAAGGAGTGAGAGTCCTCTTTAGAATCCAGAAAGAAAACAATTTGTTTCCTTTAGAATCCCTTCATTTTGTGCTAAAGTACTTCTATGTATCATCTTTAAGATCAATCTTTAGAACATGCAAAGTCTGACAAGTCCTCAGACTTAATTGTTCTAAGTGCTACATACCTCATTGCTGAATAGCATTTCAGTCACCTTCAAAGTACTCCCCTTGGGAAGCTGTGTGGCAATGCTAGCACCTAGTCCACCCTCCAAACCAATTTTGGAGTTGTTTGTGGAACGGCCATTGTGCATGGTGGCATTGTGGCAAGTCATGAACTTAATTGTATAGTTGTCTGCGAGGGAATTCTTAGACAGTAAACAACTGTATTGGAACACCTTCCCTACTCTCTTGATCCAGCCCCCAATGACTCTTTTCTTTACCCGAATAGAAAGGAAATATTGAAGAGAAAATATTTTGTTGACATTCAGCACATCAAGAGTAATCCAGCAACAGCTCTGATAGCCATTCCAGAAAAAAAGAGTTTTAAAGTGGCTTTGAAGGTGGACTAGGTGCTGGCATCAGTGCTTAGCTTCCCCAGAGGCCTACAGGGAAAGTGACAGTGGTGACATCCAGCAACGAGGCATGCAGCACTTTTTCTAGGATGAGTTTGCAAAATGCACTCTATGGTTCTATACATCTATAGGATATCATCCTGCTGACCGCTGGCTGGAGGAAGGAGAGTGGGTGGGAGGAGGGGAAAGGAGACTGGGAGGATGAGACATGGACATGTATGGAGCAGAGAGGAATAATGTGCTGTCACCAGGCAGGGAGGGCAGTGGAAGCTGCATATAGGTGAGCATGCAAATTTATATGGCAATGTACATTTTCACTCAGTTATATTAAATAAAAAAAAATGAAATGGCAGTCCATGTAATAACAGTTTGCTCAGTAAGCTATCTGTCTGTTAGATGTTAGCTTTACTTTTAACTTTCTGTGATCTCTTCTTTGCAGGTTGTTGAAAGCCAGCCTGTAAACTCCTTTCCCTTCAGACCATTGCCATTTTAATTATTTAGTTTTTTCCAGAGAGAAACAATGAGAAATTAGAAAGTGGGAATAAGGAAGATGCTATTCTCTCTCTCTCTCTGCCTCTCTCTTTCTCTCTCTCTGCCTCTCTCTTTCTCTTTCTCAGTGTCTGTCTCTGTCTCTGTCTCTCTCTGTCTCCTTTTGTGATGCCTCAAGACAGGACACCAGCATTTTGAAATACTTCAGGTGGTTTCAACTTTTCTATCTGAACCCTGGATGGGATCTTCAGTGTGATCAATAAACCTACCCAATCCCCAGTCCATGTAATAACTATTCCCATCACAATAATCAAATGAAATAGCCATTCTGTCCATAGTAGACTAGACTTTAAATTCATTTCACTCTGTAAAGTTTTGTATTTGTTGACAAGGATTAGAAGTAGCACATTATTCACTGCCAATAAAGTTTCAACTGTCAGTTGAAAACAGATAAATTAGATTGCAATTCTTGAAAGTCTATTTCTGAATCCATTTCTCTTACAAACACTGTATGAGTCAAAGTATAATTTGGAAACATAAACCACTCGAGAGATTTCCAGCAGAGTGATATGAAGCAGGGAATTGATTACAGAGATACCGGTGGGGTAGAGATAAAAAAGGAAGTGGGGGCTGCAGAGGAATATTAAAGACAACAAAGGAGACGACCAACAGCGAGGTGAAATGTATTATAGTTACTGCCAGGAGCCCGGAAGTTCCCACTTGCCTTCCATCTGCTGAAGGTGCTGCCACTTCCTGTTGCTGCTGCTACCAAGCCTCAGTCCAGGTACTTGCTCTCCTAATGACGCTCCTAACATTGCTACCACCTCTTATGGAGGGGGATACCTCCAAGTTCAGGAGCCATAAAAATCTTTCCCTTAAACAAAAAGCAGCTTCCCAGGAGGAGAGAACACACAGTTTACAGCGTTTCAGAGTCTAACTGATGTTGGAGGAAGCATGAAACGGCAGAAGAGGAACACAGAGACAAAACTTATCGGCACTGCAGAGTCTGTGGGATCACAGCAGCATCATAGGCAATTAAGATAGAAGAAATCAATTTCTGCACAGAATGTGCTATTTGGAACAAAGATACATCACTCTGCCCCTTTTGTCATATTCTCTCTGTGTCTGGCTCTTTCTCCCTCTACCGTCACGCTGACAAAGATTCTTTGCTCTTAAGGACTCGGATGATTACATTGGGCCTACCTAGAAAATCTAAGATAATCGCCTCACCTCATGACATAAGCGAAGTTCCCGTTGCTACCCACTAATCAAAGCTTCCAGGGATTAGCTTTGATACTGCTGGGAGTCATTCCACATACCACAGAGAAGACTATGCTGTTTTTCCCTCTCTGTATTCTTAATTCATTTCCTCCCTAATTTCCTCCTTTTCTTGTCCCTTTCTTTCCTTCTTCTTTACAATTTTCTAATAGACTATTGTCTTATTCATCTAGTGCTGCTTTAACAGAAATTCCACAAGTGGATGACTTTAACAAGGAAAGTTTTCTTTCACACAGTCCAGTAGACTGAAGTACAAATTCAGGGTGTCAATTGCAGTGGAACGCACTCTTGCTCTGCACTGGAGGAAGGTCCTTGTGATGCATCAGTCTTTCATTGGTCTAAAAAAAAAGTTGGGTACAGGACTCACAGGCCCAAAACATCATGTCTGTTCTTGGTGCTGCTTTTTTGATGGTATGTGGTCTCCAGCTCTCTGCTTGCTTCTCTTTCCTTTTGTCTCTTAGAAGATAAAAGGTGGTGCAAGACCACTCCAGGGAAACTGCCTCAGTGTGTTTCAGTCCCACCTTAATCCTCTTTTAACATAATCCTATCTATTAACCACAGGCAGAGATTAGGATTTATAGCATAGGAAAATCACAAAACGGTGGACAATCATATGACACTGGGAATCATGGCCCAGCCAAACTGTTTCACACATTTTTGGAGTGACACAACTCAATCCATGATAACTTGAAGCTTTTAACTATAAAAATCTATCTGCGCTGTGTCTCTCTCCAGAGCCTAGTGGAATATCTTGGTAATTGGAGGAGATGAAAATAGCAATCATTAATTCATTTAAAAATACTTACTTTTTCTCAAGGTTCAACTCAGCTATTGCATACTAGAACTCATAATTTCCTACATCTCACTTTGTTGAGCAGCAATGGGAGTCTTAAAAGCTTTTAAGCAGCCATATAAGAGACAGCTATTGGTCTTGATGTATCTGGAGCAAAAGAGAAAGAATGTTACCCAAAATTCAAAGAAGAAGCTAATTTGCAGGACTAATGGTATATACAAACCACAGTGTCACCTACCTTTAGACGAACTGATGCTTGGCTACCAGTTCTGACTGCTTTGACCAGGGACACAATAGACAGGTCTGGATACAATAGGGAAAAAAATGTAGAATAAAACTCAAATTTCTAAAAAGTTCTGACTCACTGGACCATAAAGAGTACAAAAGAGAGCCCCAAGACCATAAACCTGACATATGCTTTAAACTTGGAAAGCAAACCACTCCTCAGCCATATGACAGAGAAGCTCATAAATAATATCACCCATGAGTACTTCACGAGTGAACTGTCTCAATGAGAAAAGCTTTGTGGATTTCTTTTTTTTTTTGTGGGGAAGAAGGGAGGTGAGTACTTTGCTCTCCTAAATAATCATGTGTGAAACCTAACAAAGATGAGAAGTAAGGGGGACAAGGAAACTAGATTAACTGAAACACAACGACCAGAATGAAAACAATGAGAATGTTGACACACTATGAAAGATATGACCAATGTCACTGACAAACATATATGGAAATTGCTAAATAAGAATCTAATTTGCTATGTAAATTTTCTCTAATATCACAATAAAATATATATATTTTTAAATACTTATTTTTGTACCTACTCTGGACTGGTGATTGTGCAATAAAGACAGAGCAGTGAGCAAGGCACAGGTGGAACTCGGAGAATAGAGATATTACACATATGCTTTTATGTGTCAGAGTGCGGAAGGATTAGCACCACTGATTTTTAGAATTTTAGAATCTTATGGTGTAGTGGTTAAGAACTATGGCTACTAACCAACAGACTGGCAATTGGTATCCACTAGGAACTCCTTGGAAACTCAGTTTTACCTTGTTTTACAGTGTCACTATGAGTTGGAATTGACTTGATAATAATAGTTTTTTTTTTCTTTTTAGGTTTAGAAACTACCAGCTGCTCCTTGGAGACTTTATGGAACACTTCTGCTCTGTACTAGAGTCACTACGAATAAGAGCGAACTCAAGGCAACAGGGTTGCTTTGGGTTTGTAAATTTAGCATAAACTTACTTGTTTTTCCATAAAGATAAAAAACTAACGATTTATCTTCCAGTGTTTTCATGAGGAATGATTGGGACAAAATATGGGAAAGTACTTTTAAAACTATAATATCCTATACTGACCCCAAACAAAAAGATTTAACATTTGTGAAAACACCAGATGTTACTTAAATTGTTGAATTAAATTTTCTCTTAAGAGAAAAGTCATTTCATTTTGTAACGGGAAACTGTTTTAAGTCCAAACTGAAATGGAAGCATTGCTCTTAACATCAATTTTTTGACTTAGTGTGTGAAGAATAGTCATTAATCTCTTTCTATGCTGAAGTAATTTAGAAGGTAGTACACTAACTTCCACCACCTCTGAGCTTGTACTAATGCCGTCCTGGCATTTATCTATGCAGAGTAATTTAAGGGACACTCGCATCACAGAGACCGTTGTTTCGGAGTGCTCTGCCCAGTCCACTTTATTTGCTTTTAAGTTTCAATGCATTACCCCAGGGTAATTCAATTCCCATTCATTTTCTGAAAATTGACCACAGACCAAACTCTGTGATAAATATTGATAATATAAACATGCATATGGAAAATACACATACGGGACAATGAGCCTGCAAGTTCTCTGTTTATTATCTTCCTAGGCAACTTGGGAATTCACATACATAAACTGATTACTTTTAAACAATGTTGAGAGTTCTCTGAATATGCTAAGATTGCCTATGAATGTTTACTTCTTCCAAGATTAGGAGAGGTTCCATTACAATAGAACTTGGAGGAATGACACTGCTTCCTCACTCCTGTGCCACGACATGGAAATTCCAGAACCAGAGCATGAGAAGACAGCATGTGCTTCACTCTCTAGCTTTGTGATCTAAACCATCCCTTCAGTAGCCCTCAGAAGAAAGAACCAATAGAAAAGCAAAGCTGGGGCAGAGGAGAAGCTGAACAGGGATTGAAGGAAAAATTAAAACAACTTTCACAACTAAATGGCAACTTCTCGTAGGGGCCCTGACAAAAAGCAGTGAATTACCATTTTAAGTGCTCTTCTTTTTGTTTTAGCGAAATAGCTTGAAATCAGGGAGAGTATCTACGATCATTTTCCAGCATAGCTTACAGTTTTCATAATTATCTGAAACCAAAAAAAAAAAAAAACCCACTGCTGTGGAGTCAATTCCAATTCATAGCATAGCAACTCTATAGGACAGAATAGAACTGCTCCATAGAGTTTCCAAGGAGCAGCTAGTGGATCTGGATTGCCAGCCTTTTGGTTAGCAGACATAGCACTTAATGACTACACCACTAGGGTTTCTGATTATCTGAAAAACGTCAGTTAATAAATACTAGAAAGACCCTCTGCATCCTTGCTGAATACAGCATTGGTTTTATCTACTGATACCTTTCATGCATTTGTCAAATACATTCAAATACTATTCCCCGTGGATCTGAGAATCTCCGTCTACATGGAAAATATTAATTGATAGTGAAATCTCTAGTGAGTCTATAATAGTGTTACTGTATTTCTTTAAGTAGTTCAAATACTTAATGGAATCCAGAAAAACCCAAGTGGGGTGGAGATGTGGGTAAGGGGATGGAAGTACAAACAGAAACATACATGGAATTCTTGTGCAAGCTCTCAAGTACATTTCTAACATTGAACCCTGTTTCAGTCCTAGCTAAATATAATGTATTAGAGGATAGAAAAACAATATGCACTAAGATGAAGCTTACATTATGCAGAAAGCTGTCTGTTTTGACTGAGATTGATTTTTTGAGGTGTGACACGATTTAGTTGAAAGTTTATAGAGCAAATTAGTTTCTCATTAAACAACTAATACACACGTTTTATGACATCAGTTGCCTGTACCCAGATGTGTCAATGCTCTCCCCTTCATGACCTCAGTCCTCAGTGTCATTTGTCCAACTTTTCTGTTCCCTGGTGCTTTCTGATTTGTCCCTGGACTGGTGTGTCCATTTAGACTCCTGTAAGTGGTAGAAGAATGTGTGATATTGTTTGTTTTACACCTAAACCAAAAAAAACCCCACTGTTGTTGAGTTGATTCCAACTCATAGTGACACAGAGAAAAACTACCCCATGGAGTTTCCAAGGAGTGCCTGGGAGATTTGAACTGCTGGCTTTTTGGTTAGCAGGCATAGCACTTTCTCAATATACCACCAGGATTTCCCTCTGTTTTATAGGTGTGTCTAACCTTTGGCTTAAAGGTAAACTTCAGGAAAGACTTTAGTACTAAGTAAAAAGGCACTGGGAGGCCATACTCATGGGGTTTTTCCAGTCTCTGTCTGACCAGAAAATCTGTTATTTGGGTTTTTTTTGTTTTTGGTGTGTGCGTGTGTCTATGTGTCTGTGTGTGAGTTTGAGTTTTGTTCTACATTTTTCTCCTGCTCTGGCTGGGACCCTCATTGTGATCCCTGTCAGAGCAGTTGGTGGTGGTAGCTGGACAACGTCTAGTTGTGCTGTACTCAGTCTGGTAGAGACTGTGGTAGTTACAGGTTATTAATCTTTCGTCTAATCTTCACTTTGTGTCTTGAATTTTCTTCATTCTGTGCTGCTCCTAATGGGATGGGATCAGTGGAGTGTATTAGATGTTCACTCACAAACTTTTAGAACTCCAGATACTACAAGGACTGCCAATTAAGTTAGCAAACTCTTCCTAGAAAAAAATGCTACATGCCTCATTGCTAAATATCACTATAGTCAGCTTCAAAATATTCCCCTTGGGTAGCTATGCACTGAAATCAGTGCCTTGTCCACTCTTTGAAGCCATTTTCGAACTGTTTCAGGAATGGCCATCAGAGCTGTAATCATATTACACTTGATGTCCTGAATGTCATCAAAACGTCTTCCTTTCAGTATTTTCTTTATCTTTGGGTAAAGAAAAAAGTTACTGAGGGCCAGATCAGGTGAGTAGGGAGGCTGTTCCAATACAGTTATTCGTTTACTGGTGAAACTCTCTCACAGACAACTGTACACTTAAGTTCATGAATTTCCTGCCTTGCCACCATGTGCAATGGCTATTCCGGAAAGAGTTCCAAAACTGCTTGGAAGGGTGGACTAGGCAATGGCGTTGATGCATAGCTTCCCAAGGGGAGTACTTCAAAGGCAAATGTAGTAATATTCAGCAGTGAGGTACGTAGCACTTAGAAGAATTAAGTGCGCAGACTTAATTTTTGGACCTTGTAGTTACCAAAGGAGGATATAGAGAACTTTTTAAAACAATATATATTGTCTTAGTCATCTAGTTCTGCTGTAACAGAAATACCACAAGTGGATGGTGTTAAGAAAATGCCAAATCAATTTCCTGAGTGATTCTACCATTTACATTCCCACCATCACTGAATAAGTGTATAATTTCATATTTTTTGTATTAATGTCAGCCTAGATAGGGTGAAACAGTATCTCATTGTAGTTTTGATTTGGATTTCTCTAATGGCTAATGATCGTGTATCTGTTAGATGCCCAAACATCTTCTTTGGTGAAATGCCTATTCATATCCTTTGCCCAATTTTTAGTTGGGTTATTTGTCTTTTTGCTGTTGAGGCTTTGTCGTGTGTTGTAGATTTTGGAGAGTAAACAGTGGTTGGATTTGTTCCCAGTCTGCAGTGGTTGAGTGCCTCATCTGCTAATGAAAAGGTCTATATTTCAAATCTGCCAGGTACTCCTTGGAAATGCTATGGAGTAGTTCTATTCTGCAGTACAGGTTTGCTATGAACCAGAAAAGACTCAACAGCACTGGGTTTGTTTTTCGTTTGTTTGGGTAGGTTATCTTTTGAATCTTTGGATGAGTCTTTGAATAAGCTTAACAGTTGATTTTTAGATGTTCCCAATTATCTACTTTCTCGTCTTGTATTTGTGCATTGTTAGTCATGTTTTGTTTATACTACATGTTAGGGCTTCCAACATTGTCCCTATTTTTGCTTCCATGATCTTAATCATTTTAGATTTTATGCTTAGGTCTTTGATCTGTTTTGATGTAGGTTTTATACATGGTGTGAGATAACACTCTTGTTTCAAATTTTGCAGATGGCTATTCAGTTATGCCAACACTAGTAGTTAAAGAGACTGTCTTTTCTCCAGTTTATGGACTTTGAGCCTTTGTTAAATATTAGCTACTCATAAGTGTATGATTTTATGTATGGATTCTTAGTTCAGTTCCATTGGCCTATATATCTTTTTTTGTAGCGATATCAGGCTGTGTTGATTACCATGGCAGTGCAATACCTCTGAAGTCAGGTGGTCTGAGATGTCACACTTTGTTCTTCTTCCTCAGTAATGCTTTACTTACCTAGGGTTCTTCCCTTTCCTTGCGAAGTTCATCAGTTTTGCTCTATCTCATTCAAAAATGCTGTTGGAGTTTGGGTCAGGATTGTGTTCTATCTACAGATTGGTTTAGACAGAATAGACATTTTCACAATGTTACATTTTCCTACCATGAGCAAGGTAGGTCTCCACTTAGATAGTTCTCCTTTTGGTTTCTGGCAATATTGTCTTGTAATTGTGTCTGTATATATCTTTTATGTTTGGTTAGCTTTATTTCTATGTATTTATCTTCCAACAGGCTATTGTAAATGGTATTCATTTGATGATCTCCTTTTTCATGTTCTCTTGATAATGTAAAGGAATCCAAATGATTTTTCTGTGTGTATCTTATACCCAGATTCACTGTTGAACTCTTGTATTAGTTCCAGTGGGTTTTTTTAAATCAATTTTCTGCTTTTTTTCTTCTTCTTTTTATTACGGTTAAGTGAAATCATACAAGCCAAGTCAATGTTGTATGTCCACCTCTGTGTAACTATCTGCTCTCTTCATCCTGTGACAGCACATTCCTCCTTTACACTCTTTACTTCCAGTATTCTCTTAACGAGCATGTATCCCATCCTCTCCACCCACTCTTTTCCCCTCTAGAAAGAAATCAGTAGGACAGCCTTCTATAAATGTATGAAACCATAAAGAACACATAACATGTGCTCACTCTGTGTCCCCAAGTCCAGTGCATTCTAAGTCTGAAGTGCTCATTTCAGGTCTGGGTCAGCAGCAGTTCTAGGGGTCAAGTTCCCGGTGGAACCTCCCGGTTGCTGTATCTTCAATTTTGGTCTTTTAGTAGAGTTCTTGATCTGCACACCTCATTTTCTCATGCTACATCAGGGAATCTATGTTGTGTCCCCTAACAAGGCTGTCTTTGGTGGTGGCCAGATGTAGTCTCTGAATCATACGGGTCCTTCTGCCTCCTGGACTCATTTTTTCTTGTGTCTTTGATGTTCTCAGCCGTCATCTGTTTCAGGAAGATTAGGAACAATCAATGTTCCTCAGATGGCAGCTTGCTGGCTTTTAAGACCCCAGATGACACTGCACCTGAGGTGCAGAAGACTCAGCAAAAAGCTAGTTGTGCCAACTGGCCTTGTTGACCCTGAAAACATGGTCCCCAGACCCCTGTCCCTGCTACACTATCCTTTGAAATGTTGGGTTGAATTTATAAATCCTTTTATTTTATGTGCAGTCCAGTTATGCTGATCTGCCTGCCCTCTACTGAGTGCTGTCACAACTCTTCACCTAACCAAATTCCTATCAACTATCTAATCTATGAACAACCATCTCTCTCCATCCCCACCCTTGTAGCCATCAAGGAGTCTTTTCTTCTGTGCATAAGTCCTGTTTTAAGTTTTTATAACAGTGGTAGCATATGATACGTGTCCTTTCACAGCTGACTAATTTCACTCAACATAATGTTTTCTAGTTGATACCAGGTTATGAGATGCTTCCTAAAATCATCATTGTTCTTTAACACTGCATCATGCTCCATTGTGTATATATGCCATAGTTGGTTTATTCATCTGTTGATGGACACCTACATTGATTCCATCTTTTTGCTATTGTGGACAGAGCTGCACTAAACATTCCTGTGCATGTATCTGTCCATGTGCCAGCCCTTATTTCTATAGGACATATTCCAAGGACTGGAATTGCTGGATTATATGATATTTCTATTTCTAGTTTTTTAAAAAAGTACAAAAATTGCTTTACCAAAGAGGTTACACCATTTTGGATTCCCATACAAGCAGTGTAGGAGAGTTCCAGTCTCTTAACAGCTTTTCTAGCATTTGTTGTTTTGTGTTTTTTTGTGTTATTGTCAACCTCATTGAGATGAGACAGTATCTCATTGTAATTTGGATTTGGATTTCTCTAAAACCAGTGATCATAAGCATTTCCACATGTGTCTTTTGGCTGCCTGGATGTCTTCTTTGGAGAAATGCCTGTCCATCTCCTTTGCTCATTGTTTAATAGTTATTTGCCTTTTTATTGTTGATATTTTGCAGTATCATGTAAATTAGAGTTTAGACAGTGGTATGATATGTAGTTGCCAAACAATTTTTTTCCCCAGTTCCTAGACAGTCTTTTAACTCTCTTGATAAAGTCTTTGGAGAAGCCTAAGTGTTTCATTTTTAGTAGTTACTATTTATCTATTTTCTGTTGTTTGTGCATTGTTGGTCAGATTTTGTAGTCTGTCTAAGCTGCGTGTTAGAAATTCCATTATTGTCCGTATTTTTTTTCATAATCTTTATTATTTTAGGCTTGATATTTAGGTCTTTGATCCGTTTTAAGTTATTTTTTGCATAAGATGTGGCTCCACAGCCGTTCCAACATTTGTTGTTTTGTGTTTTTTGGATCATGGCACACCTTGTTGGTGTGACATGGTATCTTGTTGTAGTTTTGATCTGGATTTTTTCATAGCTAATGATTGTATTTCCTCATGTGTTTTTTGGCTGACTGGACATCCTCTTTAATGAAGTGTCTGTCCATCTCCTTTGCCATTGCTTAATTGGGTTATTTACATTTCTTTGTTGTTGTTGATATTTTGTAGTGCCTTGTAGATTATGGAGATCAGACATCGGTCTGACTTCTAGTTGCCAAAAATTTTTCCTATTCGGTAGGTGGTCTTTTAATTCTTTCAATAAAGTCTTTGGATGAGCGACAGTGTTTGATTCTTAGTAGTTCCCATTTATCTATTTCTTCTTTTGTTGATCAGGTTTTGTTGGTCAGATTTTGAAGTCTGTCTAAGCTGTGTATTAAAATTCCCATTTTTGATCCTATTTTTTTCTTGCATTATCTTTATCATTTTAGGTTTGATACTTAGGTCTTTTGTCCAATTTCAGTTGGTCTTCATGTAAAGTATGAGATATGGGTCTTGTTTCAATTTTTGCAGCTGGACATCCAATTTTGCCAGCACCACTTGTTAAAAAGACTGTTTCTACCCCAGTTTACAACCATAGGGCCTTTGTGAAATATCAACTTTTCATAGGAGGATGGTGGCATCTCTGGAATCTCAACTTTTCCATTTGTCTCTTAGTTTCTTGCACTAAATTATTGTAGTTTTCTTTGTATAGTTCTGTTATTTCTCTAGTTAGATTTATTCCTAAGTATTTGATCTTCTTGGTGGCTATACAGTAAATGGTGTTGATTTGGTGATTTCTTCTTTGATGATCTCTTTGTTGTTTTAAAGGAATCCTAGTGATTTTCTTGTGTTTATCTTATATCCTGATACTTTACTAAACTCTTCCATTAGCTCGGGTAGCTTACTTATGGACTCTTTAGGATTCTCTCTGTATACAATCATATCATCTGCAAATGGGGAGATTTTTATTTCTTCTTTGCAGACATGAATGACCTTTATTTTTTTGTTTTGTCTAATTGCTCTGGCTAGAACCTCTAGTACATTGTTGAATAGAAGTAGTGAGAGTGGGCATCCTTGTATAGTTCCCATTCTCAAGGGGCATTTTTTCAGTCTCTCTCCATTCAGGATGATGTAGGCGGTTGGGTTTGAGCAGATACCCCTTACTGCATTGAGGACTTTCCTTCTATTCCTATTTTGCAGAGAGTTGTTAGCATGCATTGGTGTTGAACTTTGTCAGAGGCCTTTTCTGCATCAGTTGACAAAATTAAAGGTGATCATCCTGTCCATGATGGTAGTTTTTACATCAAAGTCTATTTTATATGAGATTAGTATTGCCACTCCTTCTCCTCTTTGTATGTTGTTGGCTTCGTATATATTTTTCCATCCTTTGATATTCAGTTTGCTCATATTTTTGAGTCTAAGGTGTGTTTTTTGTTAAGTAGCATATAGACAGATCTTGTCTTTTGATCCAGTGTGCCATTCTGTGTCTCTTTATTGGAGAATTAAATCCATTTAACTTCAGTGTAATTATTGATAGGTTTGTGTTTAGTGCTGTCATTTTGATGCCTTTATTTTTATGTTGTATTTTCTATGTGGCTCTTAATATTCTATTTTGGTTCTTTCTTCTTTATGGGTCAACTTTTCATCTTTTTAAGAGTTGGTTTTGTGTTTTTTGAGACTCTTGTACTATGTTTCTTTTTTGATATGTCATATTGTTATTTTGCTTTGTGGCTACCCTTATGATCCCCCTTACTATTCTAAGTTCAAGCCCAATTTTAACTTCTGCATATCTTTTTAATTTCCTCTCCATATGAAAGTGTTGTACCTAGGCTAATATATCACTTAGTTTAGTGTGATTATACCATAGTTTTGTGTTAAGATCACTAATTTCCTTCTTTTTATGTTGTAAAAAGAACATTTGAGCCTTGTGACTTGCCTAACTGAGAGGGATTCTGGATGCTGTGTCTTGCATTACCTCCTCAAGTATACACTTGATGTTTTTGTTATTCTAAGCAGAGATTCTTTCATCATTTCTTGTAGTTTTTGTTTGCTTTTTACAAAGTTTCTATTTATGTGCAAATGTCTAAATTTTGTTTTGCAAGATAGATAATTCTTTATTGGAAGTGTTTCTCTTTCAAGGCTTTGAACATGTCATCCTACTACATTCTTGCCAACACTGTTTCTGCTGAGAAGTCAGCCAAAATTCTACAGGGCTTCCCTGTGTACATTGGCTTTTTTATTTTGATTTGTAGCATTGTTAACTTCCTTTGAGGCTGTCTTAATGTATGCCCATATTTTTGTATTGTCTTGACTTCCTCTCCATACGAAATATCTGTGACTACATTTTTAAGTTCTTTTTTGAAAATAATGTTTTCATCTTTTACTTTTGCCATTGATTCATTTTTGCAATTTCTCTATCTGATTATTCTGTGTCCTAGCCTTGGACTTTTATCTGATGTTATTGATTTTCTAGTTGAAGGACTCCCTTTAGTATTTCTCATAATCTTGATTTGTTTTTTGTAAATGCCCTAAATTTCTATTTATCTGGAAATGTCTTAATTTCACCATCACGAGTGAGACACAGTTTTGCTGGATTGTATAGTTCTTGGGTGGCTATTTTTTTTCCCCCTTCAAGGGTTTGCATATGTCATCCCATTACCTTCTTGTCTACATGGATTCTGCTGAGTACTCCAAACTTTCTCTTACTGACTGTCTTTGTAGATTATTTTTTTGCTTTTCCCTAGGCAGTTTTAAAATTGTCTCTTTATATGTAGTTTTGGCAAGTCTGATTACCGTATGGCTTGGTGTCTTTCTTTTGGGATCTGCCTTATGTAGAGTTTAATTGGTGTCTTGGATAGATATCTTCTCATCTTTCATGATATCAGGGAAGTTTTCGGTCAACAAAATTTCTCCCCTGTTCTGTCCAACCACTCACAGATTCTTCTTCTTGCTAGAGTCCCTCATAACTCTTAGTGTTTCTTGATATTTTAAAATTTTTTATCTGATTTTTCCTCATATTAGTTGGTGTTGTGGGCTTTAACTTTAATCATACTACTTTAGCCTTCATTTGCCTCAGTTCTGCTACTTTGAGTTTTTAGTGAGTTGTCTAATTCTTTAATTTTATTATCAATTTCTTGAGGTTGTAATTATTGCCTCTGTGTGCTTTTATTGCATCTTGTTCAATTTGTGATTATGCTCTGCTGCATTTTGTCTCATTTCCTTCCTGACCTCTTGAAGAGTTCTAAATATTAACCTTTTGTATTGCTGTGGTAATTCCAGGAAGTTCTCTTTATCTAGACAATCTCTTAATTCTTTATTTGGTAGCTCTTACTCTGATGTGGTTCTTTAAGTAATTTAATATTGACTGTTGTCTCCAAGTCATCAGTAAGTTGTTAAATTTATCTATTCTACTTCTGTTTACTTTGTTTAGCTTCTTTTTACGAAATGTCCAAATAGGCGGGTCACGTGTGCCCAGGAGTCTGTTTACTTTTCTTGTAGTGATTCAGCCCAAGTATCTATGTAGTTATTCAGCAAGTGTGTTGTTCAGACTCTCGTACTAGATGGACAGGGGCAATTGGTATATACTCAAGTACCTGACTATAAGTGCTGAGAAAGGCAGGGGCCTTATAGCTGTCCCTGAGTATCTGTGAGGAAAGTATAACCCCTTATGCCTGATCCAACTGAAAAAAACTGTTTCTGCCCTGAATTTCTGGCTTAGAGTAGTTGGCAGATTTGTCCTCCTTTTCCCCTATTTGTTACATTGTTCCTAAGCTGAGTCTAGAAGATTGGCTCAGGGAGTACTTAAGTATTTCTGCTTCTGTCTTAGTAATGGTGTCAGACTCTGGAACCAGAGGCTGTTCAGAGAAGGGGAGAAGTGCTGGGAAAATGGAGGTATATCCTAAAGGAAAGTTTTAGATCCCAACGAGGTAGATTAGATGTAAGTCACCTAGCTTTTATGATTGAATGATAGTTTCCACTGATTATAGAGGAACAAGTGTAGTTTCAGTTTCTCCCATTTATGAAAATACTTCTCACATGTTTCTTCACCCTTCACCATGCTGACTACAGCTGATTCCTGGCATGTCAGGTCTGGCCAATCCTGTGTATTTCTGGGTGTGCTCTGCATTCCCAATCACTCAGTCTGATTTCTCATCTTTTCCTTTGATGCTTAAGGCTCCTAGAATGCCATGTACAATTGAGTCATTTGTTCTTTTGGGTTTTTGTTTTTAGAAAGATCACAGGAGGTATCTGACCAATCTGCCTTCTTCACCCTGCCAGCATTTGATACATTTTTGAACAGTTGCTGTGTGTAATGTGAAATATGGGCCTTACTTCCTTTTTCTTAACTGATGGACATTGAGTTTTGCTAGCACCAAGTGTTAAAAAGACTGCCTTTACCCCACTTCATGGATTTGGGGTCTTTATCAACTATTAGGTGATCACAGGTGTATGGATTTACATTTTGGATCTCAGTTTTGGTCCATTGGTCTGTACTTGTACCAGTTCCAGGCTCTTTGGATTACCATATCTATGTAGTAGGTTCTGAGGTCATCTTCTTCTTTGATAATGCTTTTTTATTTTTCCAAGGCCTCTTTCCTTTCCATATAATGTTAGTGATTAGCTTTTCTGTTTCATTAAAGAATGTTTTTGATAGCTGGATTGGGATTGCATGGTGTTTATAGATTGTTTTAGGCACAATTTAAATTTTCACCAGATTGAGTCTACCTATCCATGGCTGTGTCATGTTTTTCCATTTATGTAGATAGATTTCTTTTGGTTTCTGGCAGTAGAGATTTGCAGTTTTCTTTTTACAGATCTGTTCTGTCTCTGGTTACATTTTTTTAGAAGCTATTATAAATGGCACTGCTTTCCTGATTTTCTTTTTATTGTTCTCTTTGTTGGTACATAGGAATTCACCTGATAGTTTATATGTTTAGCTTGTATCCTGCTGTTCTGTTGTATCTTTCTACTAGTTCCAGTAGTTTTCCTATAGAGTCTTTAGGTTTCTTTATGTAGAGTATCATATCATGGAAGAAGGCAGTTTTATTTTTATTTACCAATTTGGATACTTTATTTCTTTTTCTTGTCTTAGTCTTCTAGCTAGGACTTCCAGCACAGTGGTGATGATAAACAGCACTTTTGTCTTGGTCTCATTCTCAGGGGGAATGTTTCCAGCCTCTTTTCATTAAGAATGATGTTGTCTGTCAGTTTTACACAGATATTTTTTATTATGCTAGGGAATTTGAAGATGGATATTTTGAGAAATTTAGAACTTCATTTTGTATTGATAATATGCCACAGATTTTATTCCTTTTGTTGTAAGGAATTTCAATTATTTTATTTTAAATGTCTCAATTTTAATCAATATTTTTTAGATATTGTACGGCGTTCCTTGAACCCACGGGTGATTCAAATGGTTAAGTGCTGAACACCTAGCTTAATGGGTGGTGGTTTGCACCCACTCAAATTTTCCTCAGAAGACAAGCCTGATGATCTGCCTCTGAAAGTTCACAGCATTAACAAACCTATAGCACACAGTTCTGTGTTACATATATGAGGTCAGCTAACAGAAATAACAGCAGCAATTTCATTCATTAATTAGAAGAGCACCAACTTGACAGATTTGTAGAAAAAAAAAACAAAAACAACCAAACAAGATAAAAACAAACAAACAAAACAAAACCTCTTTCTGGAAGGCAAAAGAATCTACCCTCCAAACTATTCCTAAAATTAGTAGAAGGTGATGGGCCTGTCCCAGTTCACACTTATAATAACAAGAAGAACAAAATTCAAAGCAAGATGAGGATGTGAACAGTTAACGCCAGACACTAAGCTAGAAAATTTCTATCATGAGTTGCTTTAGCATGCAGAGAATAGTATCCCTTTCTGAGTTCAGAAACTCTTTAAACTTTACAGTGTGATTTCTTTGACGTTATTCTATGCAGTCTAATTTGATCTCACAATATAGGCAGTCCCCGGGCTATGACATCCTGACCATGGACAACTCATACTGAGAAAAGGACTGCTGTAAAGCCTATTAAACACTTGAGTTAAATACGATGGTTCAATTTCTTGAGTTCTAAACAAGTTCCTTAACCTCTCTATTGTTTATTCTCCAATCAGAATAATGGAACGAATTGTAGTTATTTCATGAGTGCATTAGGAAGCCTAAAAGTGATACAGAATGCACAATATCTTAAACATTACCTGGCACAGTACCGTTTTCTTTGCTACTATTACTTTTCCTTGTCTATTAAAAATATGTATTAAGTGCTTCATGAATTTATATCTTTATCATGAAACATGTACAGAGACAATAGCTTTGTAGATAGTTTAGGTTACTTTATATTGACAGTGCTTAGATCTCTAAAATAGAATGAATTTTATTTAATGTTTAGTAATTGCTGTTGTAAGTGCTACTGAGTAGATATGAACTCATAACACCCCTACGTGATACAGCACAGCTGTCCCACATGGTTTTCTGTGCTGCAGTCTTTACGGAATTTGACACCACTAAGTATTTCTTCCATGGAGCAGTGACTGGGGCTTTAAATCATGAGCCCTTCGTCAGCAGCCTAGTGTTCAAGGACACCAGGATTCTTTTTGTTTTTTAATTAGATATAGGTCTAGTTGTTAAGTGCTATATCTGCTAACCAAAAGGTTGGCAGTTCAAATCCTCCAGGTATTCTTTGGAAACTTTATGGAGCAGTTCTACTCTGTCCTATAGGGTCACTAGGAGTTGGAGTCAACTCGATGGCACTGGTTTGGGTTTTTATAGGAAAAATTAAATAAAAAGGAAGATTTACTACTTAATGGATCACATTTAGCATACGTCTCTCCCGTTACAAAATCACACACGTTTAGGATTAATCCTTTACTTTCTCAGTTAACTTTTTCAGGGTTCCTGGCAATGAGTGATTTTACAATTCTGTCACTGGAAAAATAAAGCCAGAGGGAGACAAGGTAGAGTGGTAAGAGTTGTGGAGTGAACTTAGGTGTTCAATTTAGGGTTATGGCTCTTCTATGTAATAGATCAGCTATACTGAGCAAGAGTTATCCTTGTGTACTCTCCCAGGGAATCTTTCATGGTCTGTGGAGGCAGATCATGGGGTTTGCCTGGCAATTTAGCATACATTGATATTTCTGTCATCTGTGAACATATGGACTTCATTGCTCTCATTAGCAAAGTAAAACAGAAAGGCTTAAATTATTTCATTCTCATGGGATATTTAATTACAAATAAATATTTGTCAGTGTTCAAATTTATACTACATAGTGACTTTTTTTGGCGTGTATGTGTATATTGTTCTGTGATATGCATGCTAGAGAAGCTCTAATTTTTCCATGTCCCATATAAAAAAAGGGAAATGTATAATTATATTTGAATTCCTTCTTTGACAATTATTTGGAGTACAAAAAGGGGAGGCAGTTCGTTCTAAGGGTCATAAACATTGCAAATTTTTTTGTCCAGAGAACTTGAATGATGAGCAATTTTGTCTACCTCTATTAAGACAGAGACAGAGTTCAGATTTTGCTCAGACCTTTGAAATAGCTCAAAGATAGAACCTATACCACCAGAAGGTTGAGAAATATTATCTTGAGAAAATTGAAAGCCTTTGTAAATTATCCGGTTTGATTGGTGTTCATTATTTAAGTTGCCATGTGCTTTAACCATTAAAATTAACATAATAAATATTTTAAGGCTTGTAAAGAAGATGATTTGCTCAAAATGTCCTGAAAACATTAAACCTACAAAGATGATAAAAATATTCAATGGCAAATACTTAGGTAAAATCAGTTCTCCCACAAGTTTTAATGTCATATTTGAACAAAATTATCCTTAATATTTTTTCAAGTTGGCTATAAAAAAATGTCTTTTCATATGCAATTCTGTGTCATAATATATAGTTATACATGAATTATATATATAAATTTTTTTCTGTATTACATTTTATACTCACGGAAGCCTCATAAATTCATGCATTATTATTACTTCCATTTTTACTAACTACATTCTGACAGGATAAGGAACTTGACCATGGTTACCCAATAGTAAGCTGCAAAACTCAGGCTCGTCTTCAACTCTGTTCAACTCAAAACTCCCCATTCTTTATATAACACTGGCAAATCAAATGTAGCTGATTTGATTCAACACATCTAGGTCAAGTTTTTGACAATGAATGAAATGTGTCACCGTCTCTCTCCAAAAGGACAAAGATGCTGAACAAGTCACATTCAGCTCCAAAAATAAATAAATAAATAAGATTTAACGGGGGAAAAAAACTTTTAAGTATTGGAAGATCTCTGTAAGAGTACAGCAGTGATGTACCCAAGACAGTACTGTGGTGATGTACCCATCATAGTCCTTCCACTTTCTGAACAAGACCATCTTGAGACGTTTACTCTATTACTGACTTGCCGGTTCCAAAAGACTTAGTGCAGAGGTTTCAAAATACGGTCCTGGACCAGCATATCAGTGTCACTTGGAAACTTACTAGAAATGCAATGCTCTGGCCCCAACCCAAACCTACTTTAGCAAAAATTCTGGAGAGTTGGCTACAGAAGTCTGTTTTGAAAGCCCTGAAAGTTATTCTAATGTACAGTAATATATGAGAATCATCAGCTTCATGAAACTGTTTTTTTCCCTCTTCAGAAGTAGATGAATCCAGTTGGCAACAGAAGCTCTTGCAAACCTGGACAAGCAGCTCCTTAAATAACCACTGTGTGGACTCTAGAATTAATGCCTGAACTGTAGATATTGGGATAAAACATAATCCTTTTACTACCTTCGTCCTTTCAAAAAGGGAAAAAGTATTATTGTATTACAGAGGTGCAGATATCTGTGTATTCTGAACAAGAGCTATTCTCAAGTCTGTCTTGAAGTCAAATTTATAGGTAAGTTGGAACAGATACATAAAGTTATTACTTAATATCGGTCACATAATTGAACCATCGTATTTAACTCAAGTGTTTAATAGGCTTTACAGCAGTCCTTTTCTCAGTATGAGTTGTCCATGGTCAGGATGTCATAGCCCGGGGACTGCCTATATTGTGAGATCAAATTAGACTGCATAGAATAACGTCAAAGAAATCACACTGTAAAGTTTAAAGAGTTTCTGAACTCAGAAAGGGATACTATTCTCTGCATGCTAAAGCAACTCATGATAGAAATTTTCTAGCTTAGTGTCCGGCATTAACTGTTCACATCCTCATCTTGCTTTGAATTTTGTTCTTCTTGTTATTATAAGTGTGAATTGGGACAGGCCCATCACCTTCTACTAATTTTAGGAATAGTTTGGAGGCTAGATTCTTTTGCCTTCCAGAGAGAGGTTTTGTTTTGTTTGTTTGTTTTTATTTTGTTTGGTTGTTTTTGTTTTAAGAATGCCTGCCATTGTTTACAGGGAATGAGAAAGTTTAACAATTTAATAAATTAGTTTTTGTAAAGATATCTTTACCAGTGTACATGTACTGCTTCTTCTGGATACTTAAAAATATCCACACTATAGCTTAACACCATGTTGTCAGCTTTACTAGAATTTCTGAATTTTGACAATTATTATTTATTCTTTCTCCCCATTCAGTGTGTGAATGACAGGAATGCTGTCATGTCTCCTAAAACTACCATGGAAAAGAGTACAATTATTCATTAACTCTCTTTAAACACATTAAATTTCTTATTAAATTACTCAAACTACTTATATCTTCAAATGCTACTTTAAGATGAAAGAGAAGCACATGCTGTTTGTAAATATTTGCCAAGAGGATACTAAAGCAATTCCACAATACAAATGAGGAATATCATTAAAGATATTGCTTTAGTCAGCTAGTGCTGTTCTAACAGAAATACCGCAGAGTGGATGGCTTTAGCAAACCCCAGGGCCATGGAGTAGGATCCGACTTGTGGCGATCCTAGAGGCCAGAGTAGAACTGCTCCACAGAGTATCCAAGGAGGGCCTGAGGAAAGTTTTTTTTTTATATAGTACAGTAGGCTGCAAGTTTGAATTCAGGGTGCATGCTCTAGGGGAAGGCTTTCCCTCTGCCTGCTCTGGAGGCAAGTCCTTGTGCGTCAGTCTTTGGTCAGGGAGCATTTTGGCACAGGGACCTCAGGTCCGAAGGTTGTGCTGCTTTCTTGATGGTGTGAGGTTCTCAGCTCTCTGCTTGCTTCCTTTTCCTTTCATCTGAAAACACTGGTAGCATAGTGCAACGGCACTTGGCTTGGCTGCTAACCAAAAAGTTGGCAGGTTGAATTTTTGCTTTTGTTTTTTTGGTAGGATAAAAGGTGGTACAAGCCACACTCCAGGGAAACTCCCTTTAGAGTTACACAGGAAGTGACCTTAGGAAGAAATTTACAGTCTCACCCTAATTCCCTTTAACATGCAGTGTAGGAATATCATGAAATGGAGGACAATCATAAAATACTGGAAATCATGGCCCAGGCCAATGGCTACACACACTTTAGGGGGGGACATAGTTCAGCGCAAGGCAGAAACAAAATTACATTGTTTCTCAAAACAGATACTTAAAGTAACAAATTAAGTACACTTTCCCTTTGTTATCATTTCTCCTGGAAGATTAAAACTTAAATTGTTGTTGATATTTTATGAAAGTGAGTAAAGTATAACACCATACATTCCAAATAATTTCTGTGAAGAAAGTAAAACAAAAGAAAAATGGCAAACCCTATCATGTTCTGAAATAGAACTAAAGACATTTTATGAGTCAGAATGGAAGTCTGTTACTTGCAGTGATTGTAGCAGGAAAAGACACCTAAAGTGCCAGGCAATCAGTATAGGACAAAGAAACAAAGTTCACAATGGACTTAAATTTGGCACTGGATTCCCTTAAAATGAGAAGAAAGCTAAAGCAAAGACAAGTGGAGCTAAATCCTACTGTGATAGAGACTTCTTTTTTTTTTTTTTAATGGTTCATGGCCTGTGGCTTCATCGGTCTCCAAAGGGACATAATCTGACCATTTCATATACATGAGAGCTGCCTCCCAAGCCAGACTTTCTTATAAATCAGCTGTAAGACATTAAAGAAAGTATTTGACTTCTGTGGACCTCAACTTTTATAAAAAGGATTGGAGTAGAGATTTCTGAAACTTTTTTTATTACTTTACTGTTTTGTGATCCAATGTCATGTGTGTACTATTTGTCTTCTTACTTGTGAAAAAGCGATGACAGCATGATAGAGAACTCACTGTGATGTCGACCCTCCAGGTTGGAATCTCACTTGTCCTTCGATCAGCTCTGTAAGTTTAAGTAAACGACTTAAACATCTGTTCTCTAGGCTAGTGTTTCCTGTTTTGTAAATGGCAATAATTCTACTCTTTTATCTGGTTGTAGGAAGCCACAGAGATAATGCAGAAGGAGGCTTTAACACCAGTATTGGTGTTTGGTAAGCAGTAGGCTCCCAGTATAGCGGGTTGTGAGCAGGATGACTATGGAAAAATAGGTGATGGTGATGGTGTTGATGGTGGTAGTGATTTCTTAGAAACAGAGAACGGGTATAAAATACAAGAAAGGCATGAAAGGAGAAGAAAACAACTGAGTAGTTTTCTATTTATATTGGCATACTGTCCCTCACTTTCAGTGTGATTTACCTCTTCATAGAAATTCTTTGTTTTTTGTTGCTGGCTTTGTTGATGTCAATACTATTTTTCAAATTCCACCCCCCCAAAATTTGAAGTGAGGATCTGTAATAATTTGCTCCCAATCTACTATCTCATTGCAAAGAAAAAAAAAAAAGTGAAGTCTGAGGTACAAAAAGCAGTTCTGAGGCTGTGAAGACATCAAAATTTGGGGTCTGGGCTTGAGTTTCTGTATAAATATTCTAAGTGCCTAGTCTCTTGTTCCTCATGCTCCAAAGAATCTGTAGCAAGAAAATTACAAGAGTTCTTCCAACTCCAATTTCAGATTTGAAATCAAAACCCTTATTTTGCAATTATCTTTTTAAAATTTATATTTTAGTAATTTATTCTAATTTTATGATCAAAGTGTTTCTATATTATCTTTTTAAAGCAAACAAAATCTATCATTTTATTAACTATTATATAAAATACTTGGCATTAGATATTTGTGAATATTTTCTGAGGTATAAATATAGACAATTAGTTCTAACTGAGGGTAATGTTCCCATAAACAGGGAACAAATATTAGCAAATTCATTAATTAGTCATGCTTACACTTCTGTCATTTGGAATAATGTGTTTGTTTGAACTCAGGTCTCCTATTTATTAGAGCCATTAATGACTGTCGGTAAGAGATTGTAGCATAGAATTTCATCAGTATTTGAGAAAGTCACAAGTGTTACATTTCTTAGCAGAGAACAGCCTCATTTTCTATTTTCATAGAACGACAGCCAAATGTGATATTGGGTTTCCATGGAACTAACAAATAATTAACTTTCTAGGCCTGCTTCAGCCTCTCTCCTCTATTCCTTTTGTTGTTAAGTCTTGCCTCTACCTTTTTTCTCACCTCACAGCACTTATTTCATTGTATTGTAATTACTAGCTTACAATTCTGCCTTCTTCATGTAAAATGTAGTGAATCATTGTGCTTGTTTAGTAACAATCTGATTCACTGTTGAGTGAATTAAAACAAGTCACATACACCTATTTTTAAAGAACTTTTAAATAAATTATTTAAAGAACAGTTTGCTATGTATGTGCAGTTTTTGCTTTACCTGTTGCCTGAGTTATCTAGAGCTGCTAAAATGGAAATACCACAAGGGGATGTCTCTTTAACCAACAGAAATTTGTTATCTCACAGTTTAGAACGCTAAAAGTACAAATGCAGGGTGTCAGCTCCAGGGGAGTGCCTTTTCTGTCTTTTCATTCTAGTGGAAGGTCTTGACATCAAACTTCCCTAGATCTAAAAGTTTCTCAGCTCAGAGAAATGTTATTTCAAAATTTATTAAAAATAACATAAGTAAAACAAAATAAGAGCTCAAATGTTTCAGTCTAAGAGCAGCATATTGTACCTTCCTCTTGATGAGTAAAAATGTACATTAGCACTTTAAAAATTCCTATACAATAGGCAACCACTAAATTACTAAACCCAACAATTTTATTTCAGTATAATTTTTAATGATCTGTTAATTTAACTTATCAAGGTGTACAGTTTGTGAAATGCTGAATTAGGACCCTCATTAGGTCTGGAACTAAGATTTGGATATGTGAAATATGAGTTGATATACACTTTCTCCTTCTCCCTAAGTACCAAACACAGTGAATAACTGATTTAATTTGTGACTTGGCACTACTTGAGTAGAGATTCCTTGTAATTTCATAATGTGTAGGTCTAAGTAATAGACAGGCATGCTTAGCTAACTTCATCTAGTTGGTAGTCATCACAGGACAGAAACAAAAATCAAACTGCAAAGTGACAAGGGTGGTGTGTACACTCTAGGCTCAAGAAAAAAACTATTATAAAATTAGGAGTCAGACATGGGAGGGTCAGACTAAAGCAAAAAGACTAAATCCTGAAGGGGCATGATGAGTTTCCAGTTACAGGTGGGTTGTTTTTGGTCAGTTCTGGTGAAGAAAGTAGTATAAACCCAAAAGCCCAAAAGTGGAGTGGGGGATTGTTGACATAACCTAGCCTCAAATGACACTGCTTGGAGGTTCCTGTAAGAGTTCACAGGGAAGGGTGATTCATGTCTTTACCCACTTTTGAGAAAAAAGATGAGCATCTGAGATCTGAAGAAAAAGGAGACTAATGGAAAGTACTGATTGATGATCTATGTTGTGTGGTATATGCAAACAGAATATGGACAAAAGTACAGCGACAGAGTGAGGTATGGAGGTGTGGCCTATGGCAATGTAGGAGCAGTGTAAGGAACATGCAGAAACCAGCTCTAAAAAGTGACCCATCACAGAATGTGGTCCTAACAGAAGCTGAGAAAGAACAGCAAATGGAAGCTTAGAGGAAAGCAGACGGTCAGGTGAGCCATGGCCTAAAAAGCACATCAATGAGGATGAGAGACTTCACTTGGTGCTTCCAGTAATATTTATAATAAAGAAAATCTTAAAAATGACTGCCTTAGTAGTTACCCAATCAACCAACCAACTGATTGATTCTACTACATAGTGGCCCAAAAGAACAGAGTAGACCTGCCGCATTAGGTTTATAAGGAGCAGCTGGTAGAGTAGAACTGCCAGTCTTCAGTTAGCAGCCAAGCTCTTAATCATTTTGCTAACAGGGCTCCCGTAATTACCTAGTGCTGCATTAACAAAAATGTCACAACTGGGTGGCTTTAAAGAAAATAAATCCATTTTCTCACAGTTCTTTAGCCTCAAAGTCCAGATCAGGATCTCAGCCATGTTGATTCCTTCCCCAGGTCTCTTAGTTTCTGGTGGCTGCCAGCAGTTGTTGTCATTCCACTACTGCTTACAGATACATCCGCCTCCATTCCCTAGGTGTGTCTCTCTGTGTCTATCTTGCACTTTCTATAATTCTTTAAGACCCACCCTACTCTGGTATGACATTATTAACATAACAGAGAAAACTGTATTTCCAAACAGGATCATATTTACATATACAAGGGTTATACACAAAGGATCACAGCGGTATTTGTAATGCACATGTGTATGTGATAAAACAAAAACCAACTCCATTGCCATCGAGTCAATTCTAACTCATAGCAACCCTATAAGACAGAGTAGAACAGCCTCCACAGTTTCCAAGGAGCCCCTGGTAGATTTGAACTGTCGGCATTTTGGTTAGCAGAAATAACACTTAACCACTATGCCACCAGAGTTTCCTTGTGAGATAGGAGTGGGTATAAAGTTAGTAATATCTACCTCTAGATACTGATAACCAGTTTCACAGACATAGTTTTGAGGCCTGAGGACATTTGTTATACAATGAAAATTTGATTTACAATTAAAATTATTCTCCAAATTAAATTGTGTTAAGTGCTAGGCACTTATAGTTTTCCACACTTCTTTTGATAGCCATTTGCATCTTCCATAATCTCAGTGTTACTATATTTAGTGGTATTATTTTATCCTCCTCATTTGTAAGTTTGTTAATAATTGTTCTACGTATAATTGCTAATTTTCAAATACCACTTGTGTTTCTAAGGATATTTTCAAACTTTGCACAAAATAAAGTGCACCAGCTTTTAATACTGCCAGGGGTTAAAGATTCTGGGAGTCAGTGACACATTATTACTGTTTGTTAACTGTAAGTCTTCAGTGATTATGTTTTTACCTTGCTATTATGCTTACATATGCATAGACAAATGATTAAATTCCTTGGGAATTCAAGTTTAATCATGAGACAAAAGGTAGACAAAAGGTTAAGATACATAGCAGTTTAGTTTTATATACCGAGAACCTTCAGGAAGGCAGAACATGTTCCCATTTTTGTGGAAACAATACTTAAATACATAACACACTAGTAAATAGTTTTCACATCCTGAGGATATATTTTTTTTCTTGTAATCATCCTTTTTAGGAGTAACACTTTCTGAAAGAAATATTTTCTTAAGTATCAGCAATACAAATATACGAAAACAGAAACTTGACTAAGGCTTGACTTGATAAGCACTAGAGAAACCAAAGCCCTCTCATATATCTCACCAGCAGCTCACTGTTACTTAAAATTTATTTAGTGGAAAGATAAATGCTATTTTATGGTACAGTTGGCAAGAAAGGTTAATGTGCAAATCCTCTGGGCATGAATAAACTAATTATTTATGTTCAACTAAATTTGTATTATGTATGAAGTGGCTGATAGCAGATTTTTTCTGTGAACAGGTTAGGCTAGAAGAAGAGAATCAATTTTAATTTCCCCCAAACTCTTTTCTAGGCTTCTTTGCCCCCTAAGAACCAAGGAGAATCAGCTAATTTATGTCGCTCACTAATAGTCCCTTGCTCTTGAATTTATTTCCAGTTGTTTCTCTTGCTTTTCTATCATCAAGAACACCATCAAATATCTTGGTTTGAAACAATTTACTGACTCAGAGATAATGGGAAACACTGCTAACCTACTGTTCTAGTCACCTGGTACTGCTCTTACAGAAAATAACACGAGTGAATGGTTTCATGAAGAGAATCTTTATTCTCATAGTCCAATAAGCCACAAATCCATTTATGAGATATAGGTCCATTCATCCCACTGCCTCCTTGTTGACATCATTTCTGCTAAGAAGTCAGACAAAAACCTACAGGGCTTCCCTCTGAATGCTAGCTTTTCTTTGAGTCTTGCTGCCTTTAAGAGTTTCTCCTTATGTTTCATTTTATTAAGCTAGACTAAAATATGTCGTGGTGTCTTTATTTTGGGATCTAGTTTTTGTGGCATTTGATACACATTTTGGGTGTCTATGTTCTCTTCTTTCATAATTTCAGGGAAGTTTTCTGTCAGTAACTCAACAACAATACTCTGTGCTTTCAGCTATCCCTCCTTGTTCAGGAACTTCAATTAATTGTAGATTATTCCTCTTGATAGAGCCCCATGTTTTTCTTAATTCTTCTTCATTTTCCTTATTTCTTCTCTCTGATTTTTCCTAATAAATGCTTGTGTCAGTTGCTCTATCCTCCAGATCGCTAAGCCTGATTTCCAGTTCCTCAATTCTGCTCTTTTAGCTTTGAATTAAATTGTCCAATTGTGTGATTTTGTTACTGATCTGTTGGACTTCAGAACTTTGATGTTGCATCAGTTTGAACAGCTTGCTTAATTTTTCATTTTGCTCTGCTGCATTTTCTTTAATCTCTAGGGGAGCTCTCTATATAATTCTTTTATACTTGACCTCCAATAGTTTCAGAAAGCCTTCTTAATCTGGAAAGTTTGGTGATTCTTTATTCTGGGAGTTTTCTTGAGCCATGGTGGGCTGTTTCTTTAAGTGCTTAATGATGGTCTGTTGACTTTAGGCCATTTAGGGGCTGTTTAGTTTCTCTGCTGTTTCCTCAACAGGAGCTGAGGCATAGTTCTGAGAAAGGAGTTGGTCAGTAGCTGCCTCTGTGTACTCTAGTGACTGGCACCAGTGAACTTTCCGGGGTGGCAGACTCTGCCTCCTGGCTGGCAAAGACATCACCCTACTTATGGAGTCACTGGGGCGGGGGGGTGGACATCAACCAACCCTATTGTGTGGGTCATTAAAGGCTGCAAGAGATGTTGTAGGGCTGCACAGCAGTTATTTCTCCAGGCAGTCTTATTTTAAGAAAGCTAAAATCTATCCTGAAAACTTCCAAAATCAGTCATGCCACCAAATGTGGCAGGCCTCACCTTCTCGCTAACAATGGAAGCAACTTTTCAGCCATCCCCAGATGCTATGATATAGTTCAAACTAGGGAGGGACTATTGCCCTGCTGCCATCACCATCCAGGCCCTACCCGTAAGGCAACACTGTGCTAAACACAGCCTTTCTGCTGGAAAAGCACTTCCTGGACTGGCACTGCCTCCCAGCCTGGGAATTAGCCCCTGGTGAGTCCTCTGGTTGAGTAATTCCACCTCCCAGCAGACCAAGATGGCATCCATGTCAACATGTCTCTCCTTCTGCGAAACAGCAGAATCTATGGTGGAGCTCAGAAAAGAGAGGATAGAAGGGCTGTGGTGCCCTCATTCCACCACTGGGCTGTCAAAACATGACTTTTCCCACACACTGTCTCTCCGCTGCAGCACACTCTGTCCACTTCCACACTGCAGCTCAGTGTGTCTGCCAGCTCAAGCCCATCCCCCACCTACCAGCCAATAGAAGTAAAAAACAAATTAAAAGTGCCAGTACCTGTGGTCTGCCCAAGCAGCGAGCCAGCAGAAACAGGGCTCAGTGAACAAGAGGAAGTTTCCTGTTTAGTGGCATGTAGTCCAATCTGACAACTATATGCAGTGTTGTAGGGTTCACCAGTTATCCAGAATGCTCTGTTCAATTATCAACCCAGGCCTTTGTTTTCAGAGGGAATTAAGGAGACATATGTCTATTCTACCATCTTGGCTCCACCCCCAAGTTACAGATTCATTCAATAAGAGAAATTGTCACAGTCCAGCTGGCTGAGTCCAAGTTCAAGGACAACATCTCAGCACAGGAGCCTCAGGTCCAAAAGGCATGCTCTGCTCCTGGTGCTGCCTTCTTAGTGATACAAGGTTGCCAACTCTCCATGCTCACTTCTCTCTCCACCACAGCTGGTAACTTGAGACCTGCCTCACCAGCACAACTTCTGCCTGTTCTCTGTCATCAGTATCACAAAGGAAGGATTCACAACAGATGGGAGAAATTGCATCATGTTAGGACTCATAGCCAAGTCAAATCAATATACAATTTTGGGAGCACACAACACAATCCATGACATTCCACCCTTTGCTACCCCCTAAATCATCATTAGAATATGTATTCATTTATAGCATAGAAAAGATCTTAAGTCCAGATCCAAAAATCCACAAATTTCTCTTTGACAGTGAAATTCAGAACAGGTACTATCTTCCCAAAATACAGTGGCATAACAGTCAGACACAAATTATACATTTTCATTATAAATGGAGAAATTGAAGGGAAAGAAGGTATTGACAGGCAACAAGCAAGTCAGCAAAACACATTACATTAGCCCTCAAAGCTTTGAGAATAATCTTCTATTCTCTGAGGCAGTTTACACAATGGCCTTGCCCTGAAGACTCTAGGTATTAGCTACACTCTCTGGATTCTGAGTGGAGAACACTGGCCCTGTGCTACAACTCTCCCATCTAGGCCCACTTGGACAGTAACTCTGCCCCCTTGGCTTTAGGTGCAACCTAAGCCCAACTGAGTGGCAATTCCACCCTTATAAACACAGAAAGATATGGCTCCTCCATTTCAATCCCCTGAGGTCATGGCTATCCCTTTTGAGACTGAGGCAGCTCAGCTTCTCATGGTCTCTGTCTCTTCAGCTTCCGCTGTCTATGGCTTCACAGCCTGGGCCTCAGGCCCACATCTGCCCTAAAGGGGCAAGTGTTTCAGAGCTCTGTAGCTCCACTGGTTCAACCACCCAGAGACACCGCACTCTGCCACGTAGCCTCCTGCACATAGGCACTCAGCTCTTCTCCTCCTTGGGTCAGCAAGCGTAATTCCACTGATTTAAGTGCCCAGAAGTAACCCAGTCTGCCAGGAAATCTCTGTGCACAGGCACTCAGCTCTCTCACTCTGTGGGTAGGCTCCAGCGGTGTCTTGCACTGTTCTGGTTCTGCAACTGCCCTCCTGCTACTGCTGGTCCTCTGCTGTTTCTCACCATCTGTGTCTTCTTCAGTGTTAACTGTTCTCCATTCCCTCTGACTTTTCTATCCATTCAGTTTTGGATAGCGAGTGGCAGCACACCACTCACTCTTTTCTAGTCACCTGGTAACTGGTACCACTCTAACAGAAAATAACCTGAGTAGACTGTTTCTTGAAAAGAATCTTTATTGTTGCAGTCCAGTAAGCCATAAGTCCATTTATGAGTTATAGGTCCATTCAATAAGAAAAATTGTGACAGTCCGGTCAGCTGAGTCCAAGTTCAAGAAGAACATCTCAGCACAGGAATCTCAGGTCCGAAGGGTTTGCTCTGCTCTTGGTGCTGCCTTCTTGATGCTCACTTCTCTTCCTTATATCCCACAACTGGCAACTTGAGTCTTGCCTCCCCAGCACAACTGCTGCCCGTTCCCCATCATCAATAGCATAGAGGCATGATTCATAATGGGTGGAATTAATTGCACCATATTGGGACTCATAGCCAACTCTAATTAACACATACATTTTTGATGGGATGCAGTGCAGTTCATGACACCTACCTAATTAGTAGAATAACTCACATATCTTAATTGCCACAGTAGTAACTTCAATTTTCTATTTTGTACAGCATGGAAAAAAATTACAGTGTGAAAAATGAAAGAAAAAGTAGTATCATAATACTGAAATCAATAATACAGTGAAAAGAAAAAATATCTATTGTGTGATATAGTAGTCTCAGGCATTTTAGATTCCTGATCCAGTTTAAATTTTGTTACAAACAGTGTGAGATAATTGCTATTATCCTCAACATATATATAAGAAAACTGAGACCCAGGTAAGTTTTCATTTGTAGTACATTTAGTCTCTAGTTCCCAAAAAGCAGAATAATGAATATGTCTATGTGTGTCTAATGGTTGTGCTTATGTACATTACTCTATATAGTATATGTGATGTTTATGTGTATGTTTTCTATATATATGTAATGATTGAACACATTATGTATATGTATTCATTATATCACCATGAGTAGGATCCGACTCGATGGCACTTGGCTTTGGCCATTCATTATATCTATAATTAATAGTATATACATTTTTGCATATGTAACAGATACTCTTTTGCATTTTGAAATGAATAAAATTTCATTACCTGTGTATCTTTGTTAATATGTGCAAATATACACATCTAGTGACTCTAAATTTATAATACAACCAAAATGAAAATTGTTTAGTATAAATGAAATTTATTCATAACATATAAAGGTACTCTATTATTTTATCTAGAGTGTTCATTATTTTATTATGTTATTAACTTTTAATTATCCAATTAAATCATATTATTAACTACTAACCAGTACACAAAATAATTAAGGAAATTTCATTTTTAATTATGTGGGTATTCTAGTGGAAATTTGTTTACATTTTGCAATATTTGTAGAGACAATTATGCTTCTTTGTGAACTATGGGTCTATGTTTTAAATGAGAAAATTATTTTAATTACAGAATCTCTTAAATGCATTATAAAGCCTAAAAGTGTAATTTTATTTTAATACACTCAATTTGAGGAACTGCAGCTATCGTTATAGTAATGCCAGTAAATTTTCACTCATTGTGCTTCCCAGTACTAAAGCATTCCAAACCAGAGTGCTTCCTTCTTTCCCTCAAGGTACAGCAAAATTACGGGAACAATAGCAAGAGAGAACAAATTGAGCACCTTTTCAGCCCCGAGTAACTAACCCTTTAAGTTTAGCCTTGTACCAAACCAAAGCTCACTGCCGTTGAGTTGATTCTGACTCATAGCAACCCTACAGGACAGAGTAGAACTGCTCCACAAAGTTTCCAGGGAGCACTTGGAAGATTCGAACTGCTGACCTTTTGGTTAGTTGCCATAGCACAGCCTTGTACATTAATCACAGAATTCAGACATCAACACAGTTTCAGTGAGGCTATTCCTCTCCACCAAAGTAAACTACTGTCCCCGGTGTCACAAAGTCTAAAATTATATTATTAGACATACATTTCCTTGAAAAGAGTTGAATCATCTCTTAAAAATGACAGATGCTCTAAAACTGTGTAACTTTTGGTAACCAGCACTGTGATGTAAATTAATTTTGCAGATTACTTTGTGCTGTTATAAAAATTACTTAGCTTAATGTAAAGGTAACTGGAGCATAAGGCAAAGATGAAATGGTGAGAAATGAGAAAGTATATGTTAAATAAGTTTCTTTTGGTTGCTTGTTTGAAAACAAAAATTGAATATGCTTAAGCAAAAAGTGAATTGAATTGTAAAGGCAATGGGGTGTCTCACCAACCCAATGAATACCAGTATGACTAGCCCTTGAGAAGAACTTGAAGCAGTGATTCAAAGTCAAGACTGTGTTATCTTCTACCTCTGCTGTACTCTAGATATTTACTTTATTACACTGTCTCTGAAGAATGCCATCTGCCAGTCACTAGGCAGAAAACTCAGCAACAGAGAGCAACACAGTGTATTTAAACACAGCTTCAGCCTGCATAAAAGACTGCATGATTCTGCCTCGGTCATCAGGTCCAAAACCTTTAGGGGAGAATTATGGGTCTCATAATTGAATCTGTTAATCTGAAGTCAAAATTTTATCAGACAGTTATGCACATACCTAGCTACAATGTCAGAGCCACGTGTTCTTGTATTAGTGAAGATTGTAGAAGCACAGAAACTCAGAGCCAGGAGGCTTATGTAAGGTCCTCTTATATGATCACTTCATTTTAAAGATGATCAAACTGAAGTCTACAAAGCAAAGTGTACTTTTCCAACAAAAGCTGTGCAGACACCGATCTCAGTTCGTAAGCTCTATTGTGCAGGCATCCTTTCTAGTCATGAGCTACTGCTTCCCCAGGGAGCTTACTAATTGTTACAACACATGGAAATTGCACTCTTCTTTTATGAGTTATATTCATCTTATCTCAGTGAGAAAAACACTTGGGTTTTTATTTACATATTTAAATTTCAAAATTAATGCATGAACTCAAAAATCAACATAAAAAATATATACATAAGAATGTGAAACCCTCTGTCAAATCTACTTTTCCAAGACATACACATTGTTAGAGATACCCATTTGACACCTTTTCTAATTACTTTCTATCATTTACATGTATGTGAGTTTGTTTATATAAATATTCAGACACAAATATACGTTGTGTTTTTTTTAAAACATAAATGGACTTAAATGGACCAATTACTGTGAGACTTCCTCTTTGTACCTAACATCGTTATAGTCAGTACACACAAATCTAACTTTACCTTAACTGCTGCATGTTGTTTCAATGGTGTGTATCCACAATAGTTTATTAACTATTTTCTTATTGTTAAATATCCCAATTGCTTTCAAATTTCTGTGCAATAAATAATGTTGAAATAAATACCAGTCTTTAAGTACAGAGACTGTCAAATAAATAATATGTGAATTTTAAATTTTCAAAGTTACTGACAAAAAAAGACAAAAGTCTTTTTTAAAGAAAGTATTATAAATTCACATCCCATTAAAACTTGTCAGATTTTTTCCTCATATACTTCCTAATTCTCACTGCAATCCCTAGTTCTAATTTTGGCCAGTCTCATATGTAAAAATTGCATTCTATTTCTTTTCATGTATACTTTGTCAAATATAAGTTAAATGAAAGCACCTTATTTAGTTTATTCTGAACAGTAGAACATTTGAAATTAACCAGAATTCACTGAGATCCTTCATGACCTACCATTTCCATGCAAATTCTCTCCACTAACCAACATATGAACACTGAAAGTAGACATATAAAAAAAAGTTAGTGACTTCAGCTAGCAAAGTATACAGCTGTGAGGGAAGTATGACTAAAATTTCTATCCATAAACCTATGTTTTTCGCCTGTTTAAACTCTGTCTACATGAATGAGCCCCAGGAATTTCCTCCTTCAAAAAATGCCCTCCAGCTGGCAGGGATCCACAGCTCTGCTGTCTCCAACCCAGCAACATGCCAGAGACCTCACTGCCAAGGCAGTAGAGGGCACTGCGGCTGTGCAGTAGGAAGTCCAGATAAACCAGTTCAGAAGTGTTTTTGCTGTGCCCAGAATGCACCAGGGGTGCCGCAAATCCTGAGGAAACCCCAGCACCCAGACCCATTCAAGTCACTGAGCAGCACAGAAATGTAGCAGAGACTGTTGTGGAGCGGAGCCTGGGCCTTATACAACAGTACCCACTAAAGGCAAAATAGGGAACTGAATCCTAGTCTGTATTTCACTTGCTGAGCCTTGAGACCCAGCATGGGGTTGTATTGTTTGAAAGTTAAAAGAAAAAAAAAAAATCAGGTCCTATCAACTAGATTATGGCTAGTGGTGACCCAGTGTGTGTGAAAATGGAAATGAGCTACATAGGATTCCACTGATTGATTTTTCAGAAATAAATCATCATGTCTTTCTTCCAGTTAGCAGTCAAGTTCATTAACAAAGAAACAATGGCTCCTGGTCACTCTTCCACCTAACAGAAAATGATTCCTCTTAGGCTTAGTCAAGTGGGGCAATAGAAGCCAGATTTCCCTCTTCAGAGCCCGCTTGCCTAAGACAAGACACTGAAATCATATTTTGCTTGTTCAATGCTAAAAGCGGTAGTCGAATTAATTCTAAGGTTTACCCCCCCAGTCAAATCTTCTCTGCAACACAACTCCTGAATTTCTGTTAACACTCCCTTGTCCTGAAAGCATTAATCTAATCAAGTTTCAAAGGGTTATGAGGCTTCTAGTGTGACATCACACTTAAGAATTGACCAAACTTTTGGTATTACTCTAAAACAGTATTACCCTAAAGCAGAATGAATCCCTTCTAACGTGTATGAACTTCTTGGTAGAGTCCTTTCAAAGTAGACTGAAGAATTAATGATGGCCAAATCAGCAACACCATTTTTCACATATTCCTTGCTGTTTTTCAAAGTGTTGATTATATCACCATTCATGAATAATTTTTATAGATATGATACCAAACTGTGACCATGCTTATCTCTTTCCATACATAGTGACAGTTTTTTTCCTGTTAATAACTTACTTCAAAAAGAACTAAGCCTTCTATCCCATTTTGTAACCTTCAAGGAAAGCGATACTGATTCCAAAGTTATGTGCTACCAGACATGTATTTTCAAAGTCGACTTGTTTCACGTGTATTTAATGTTGATCATTTTATCTTACATGATTTTATGACTGGGTGATGTATTATAGGAGCCCTAGTAGGGTCGCCATCAGTCAGATCTGACTCGACGGCACTTGGCTGCCTTGGCAGTAGCACAGTGGTCAAAGTTATCGACTGCTGGCCAAAATGCTTTTTAGGAGCAAGGATGACAAGACTATGCTTCATAGATCAGACATGTCGTCAGTAGAGATCAGATCCTGGAGAAGGATATCTTGCATGGGTAGGTAGTGGGTCAGTGAAAAACAGGAAGACCCTCTGTGGAATGAATTAGGCACAGTGGCTTCAACAGTGGGCTCAAGCATAACAACAATCTCGAGAATGGCAGAGGACCGGACAGTTTTTCGGTTTTTGTATGTAAGGATACTATGAGTCAGAACTGATTGGACAGCACCTAACCTGAATTACAAGAGCAATGTCTAATTATTCTCAATTTTAAATTCCTTACCCTCTCCCATTTTCCTTCTTTATATTTTCTCTTTCTTAGCATTTGTGGATAAACAGTCCAGCTAAAATACGTCTTCAAATACATTAGAGGCTGATTTCTAAAAATCTTTACATACATTTTTCTCTCTTTCCATCAGCAATGAATACCAATCTGCATTCTTTCTCTTTCTCTCCTTTTTTTAAGCCACTGACATATTTTTGTCAGTGAATTTAACATCACAAAGCCATAAAAATCATCATAATTATTGTGATTATTGGCCCCACTTAAAAAAATAGAGTAGATATTAATGAGTCACACAATCATTAATCCAATAATATTTTAATATTGTTACCATTAGCATTACCATTAATAATGGAATTTTGAAAATTAGACTAATAGATGTGATTTTTTAACTACATGTTTGCAAACATACGCATGTAATTGTTGTTCAAAATGTTGGCTATGCAATCCAGATCAGATGTCTGGTGCATCCTGAGTATGCAAAATCAGCTTCCCGGGAAAGAGCCTCAGCACTTGACTTCCTGAGAGCAAGCCTCAGGCCCCACCTGCAATGCTAATATCTGTAGGGGAGCACAAGTTAATCAGGTTCAGACAGCCTTGGCTGAGTTATCTAAGCTGAAGTTACAACATTAAATCACCATTCAGCAGAGCCGTATCTGTGGAGGGTAGAGTTAGCACAGTCCATTTAGCTTGTCTTGTGATGATCCAACTTGATATAATGATAGAATTTGAATCTAGGAAAATGAAAAGGCAGTGTGTCTTTTCCCCTAGTCTCTCAGTTATCAGTCTTTTAAAATAGGATATAGATAAATGCCAAGTTACTTCAAATTCTGATTCAATTTATCGAGTCTTTATAGTACAAAGCTTATAGTTTTGAAACAATGGGCATAAAGATTAAGTAACATTACAGATTGCAGACATAGGGAAATAACACCTTAGTCATTCTGCTTGAGACTAAGTAGAAACAGAAATTTGCGTCTTAAGGTCAATTAATTGATTAAACTGAGTGAGGTTAATGACAATGTAACCATAGACTCACAAAGTCAAATTCCAAAAGGAAAATGTGTTAGTATTTCTGGATCTTTACCCTTAATTTCTTAGCTTGATACATCCGAGTACATTTACTCACCTCTGTAACCCTAAATTTAAGAAAATACACCTATTTACTGCCTTGGACTTGAGATTTTGCAACTATTCATCATCATGCAAGCTGCAAGGGTTCCCTGGCAGAGATCATCCTAAGAGAAGAGAAATATTCAGAACAGCACGGGGCTCTGGAAGAAGAACTCAGTATGAGAAGCTTTTACTATGATTACTCTGATGACAGAATACCTGGGAAGCAGAAACAGAATTCTTTAAATCTGTCTCCTGTCTCTGAAATCATCCTTTCCTTAACCCTGGGCTTATTCTTTCTGTCATGAGTCAGTTGCCTCTTGCCTCTCATATAGGTACAGGGGCATGTTTGATGACCTTAGCGTTAATGTAACATCATACACCCTTCCTTTTTTTGAAGTCTGTTGGATTACCTTGTCCCCTCTTCTTCTTGGTATCTCTTGTCCTGACTCAATAATTTATATAGATATATTTCACAGATCACTATTTCTCTGTTCAGATGTATGTAATCAGCTACTTGATTTGTCCATTCTAGTTTCTAAAAATCTGCTACAGAGGACCTCTTTAAAGTATTAAAAAGTAAAGATACTACCTTGAAGATTAAAGTGTGCCTGATCCAAGCCATGGTATTTTCAATCGCATTATATGCACATGAAAGCTGGACAATGAACAAAGAAGACAGATGAAGAACAGATGCCTTTGAATTGTGGTGTTGGAGAAGAATGTTGAATGCACCATGGACCAAGAAAAGAGCGAACAGATCTGTTCTGGAAGAAGCCCAACCAGAATGTTCCTTGGAAGCAAAGACAGCAAGACTGTGTCATATATACTTTGGACATGTTGTCAGGAAGAATCAGTCCCTGGTGAAGGACATCATGCTTGGTAAAATGGAAGGTCAGCGAAAAAGAGGAAGACCCTTGATGAGATGGATTGACACAGTGGTCACAACAATGGTCTCAAGCATAAAAACAATTGTGGACATGGCACAAGACCAGGCAGTGTTTCTTTCTGTTCATAGGGTAGCTATGAGTTGCAGCTGACTTGAGGGCACCTAACAACAGCAACAGTTTCTAATTATAATTATTACATTCTTATTTCTAGAATTGCTATTTAATGCTTTTTCCATTGCTGATTGTCTTTTGTTTCTAGCTTACATTTTCTAGCTTTCCTTTTTAGATATGTCCTGCCCTGATCATTCCAAAATCTGATTCTGTTGTCTATTGTTTTTTGTTGCTCTCCTTTATCCCTCCTCACACCCTTGGATATTTTCTGTATCCTTGATTCTTTTTTCTCTTGAGTTGTGTCTTAGTCATCAGTGCTGCTATAAGGGAAATACTACAAGTGGGTGGCTTTAACAAAGAAATTTATTTCCTCACAGTAAAGTAGGTTGAAAGTCCAAATTCAGGGTGTCAGCTCCCAGGAAAAACTTTGAGGAGTTTTTTGTTGTTGCTCTTGTCCTAGTCTGGGAGCTTCTGAGGCACAGAGGACCCAGACTCCAAAGGACACACCCTACCCCTGGTGCTTCTTTCCTCACGGTATGCAGTCCCCCCTCTGCTTGCTTCATTTTCCTTTATATCTCAAGAGATTGACTCAAGGCACAATATACTTACATACTGAGTCCTGCCTCACTAACATAACCACTGCCCATTCACCCTCATTAATATCACAGAGGCAGGATTTACAGTACATAGGAAAATCACACAACACTAGGAATCATAGCCCAGCCAAACTGAGACATACAATTTTGGGGGGACCATAATTCAATCCATGACAGATTGTTATCTATAGAATTTATTTGAGAGCTTCATTAAAGGAGTATTTCTCCAGAAAGGATTGCCATTCTTTCTTGAAGATCACCCAAAGGCATTTCTAATCCAAGCTCCCTTTAAAATAAATTCTCTTACTGGAGACTTTTAAACCAAAATGTCAGCAGTTTGAATCCAGCAGCCACTCCTTCAAAATTATATGTGGCAGTACTAATCTGTCCTACAAGGTTGCTATGAATTGGAATCAACTCAGTGGCAATGGATTTTTATATAGGTAACGTAAATTCAGAACAAAAAGCTGAGGGCAGTCCAGGTTTGGTTTTAAATTCTAAAGGGTAATTAATATATATTATCTCTGCAGCACCTTCTGCCAGTACCACATACATAAAGTACGAGAACCACAGTTTATGCAGGGATCTTATATTTGACTGGGGTAGATCCTAGACTTCATCGCTTGTTTCCCACTCTGTCATCAAAGCGAGACTTAAAAAGAAAAGTGGTGGATCTCAGATCACACAAGTACAAAATGAAACTTAGAAAACAAAAGCTCTTTCTGGAAGAAGCAGGTTTGGGGGCTCGCTTTCTTTATTTCAATTCACTTTGCTGTTTTCCCATCCAGCAGCTCTCTGAAGATTCATTATTTCCATACCAGTTCAGCGGTGCCTTTTATGTTTTAGCCAGCATTAATTTATTTTTATTAGCGGGGTTACTCTGGGTACCAAGTCAGCCATAGAGTAGTTCTTTATAGGGAAAATGTAGCTTGAAATTTCTTTGTCTCAGGATTTCTGTCATACTTGGGAGAATAGTACTGAAAGTTAAAAGCATTGTTTAATTCTGTAATAGCCATTTTAATTAGGAGGCTAGGGAAATCTTTGAAGAATTAAGAAAGTTCAAAGCCGTTTAACCCCTTTTTTCAATGAGGGAGTATCTAGGCTTTTGTGCTACACACTAAAGGACAATGAGCTATCTCCTGCGTCTATTTCTAGCCCCTAATTCCCATAAATTTTATGAGAAAAATCATAAAATTAAATAATGAAATTGAAATAAAATAGAAGGAATTGACTGAGACAGAAGTTATTACTGTCAACTACTATAAAAGAGCTAGGGGCTATCAAGATAAATGCAAAATAAATCAACAGAACTGATGCTTTGATACTTTTTGGGAAGGAGGTGGTAGTGAATTCACAAAAATCAAAACTAGGAAGGCCTTCTAGGTTGCCAGAGAGAAGGGCCATAAAACCAAAAAATAAAAATAAAAATAAGGACCCTAGACGTCAGAGTAGAACTGCCCCATAGAGTTTCCAAGAAGTGCCTGGGGGATTTGAACTGCCGACCTGTTGTTTAGCAGAGGTAGCACTCAAACCACCACACCGCCAGAGAGAAGGGCCGTAAACTACAAGTAAACAAAACCCACTGCTATCAAGTTGGGTATCACTCACAGCACCCTGGAGAAGAGAAGAACTGCCCCATAGAGTTTCCAAAGAGCTCTTGGAGAATTTGAAATGCAGACGTTTTGGTTAGCAGATGTAGCACTTAACCCATTATGCCACCGGGATTTCCATACTCCAACTAGTTGTAAGAAAAAGAAAAAAAAAAAATGTTTTGGTGCTTAAGCAGTCCTTAACCAGTATATGTTGATTCAGTCTTCCTTCTGGCATTATTAAAATACAGATTAATAGGGTCCTATTCAAAGCCTACCAAGGTTTCCCTTGGTGGCATAGCGGTTAAGTGCTGTGGTTGCTAACCAGAGTCAGCAGTTCAAAGCTACCAAGCATACCTTGTAAACTATTGGGCTGTTCTTTTCTTAACTATAGGGGTGCTGTGAGTTGGAATTGACTCAATGGCCATGGATTTGGTTTGGTTTTATATTCGTAAGCCAGAATGTAACTGTTTCCGTTTGATTGTAACTGATGAGAGCGTATATTTGGGCTGCTGCTGTAAGTTGCCTCTTAAGAATTATTTTTGACTTAAAGGTAGATTTGAGGCAGCACATAAGAAGTCCTCATGCTAAATCTATACACAATCCACCATGCTACCATCCACCAATTCCATACCTGTCATGCATCACATACTGTCAATACTCGTCTCATGTAAATAATCCTTTAATTTGTCTATTTTTAAATCTGGATTTGTTGTAGAAAAACAGAACATTCCTATTTTTCAATCATGCATTCTTAGATGTTTGTTGTGTGTCTGGGGTATAATGCCAAGATTTATTTTCACTTTTTTGGAAAGGTAGAGAAAACATTTTAAACATTTTGTTTCTTAACCTGTGATGTCTGATATTGTGCTTCCAACAACATTCAATAAATGGTGTTGGTCAATAAAAACAACAAAATGGATATCAAATTCATATCCTCTTTTCTTCAGTTCAATGTCCAGCTATCTGCTATAAAGCTTTGAATAGTAACATGAATGTAGACAATTAGTGTTGAAACTGTATTCTCCAAAAACATTGTACTTTTTAAAACTAAATCCCTGAAAACTGACTTTCTAATTAAATTGGAAAAATACTAAATTTCAAAGCTAAGAAAATTTTAATAAGTTACTTTATTAAAAAGCTATTAATAATCACTTTATGCAATTATTTTTCTTCTAACAAAGTATTTTTCAAATTATACAATCAGAATAATGAACTAATTTAGAACCTACTTAACATAAGTGATATAAAACAATGTTAGTTTTCTTTATTGTGGTAAAATTAATAAGCAACAAAATTCCTGAAATCAGCTTTATTATATTTTAGATGCTTTTCAGTAGCCCTAGGGAAAAGGATGTGGTGGACAATTGATGGACAGAAAGCTGTACATACAGCAAGTACATATACTTTTGGCTGGCCTATATGTGCACTGGAAGCCCTGGTGTCATAGTGGTTAAGTTCTATGACTACTAACGAACAGGTCAGCAGTTCCAGTCCACCAGGCCCTCCTTGGAATCTTCCTGGGGGCAGTTCCACTCTGTCCTATAAGGTCTTTATGAATTGGAATCTAATTGATGGCAATAGGTTATTGTGCATTTAGGAATTTTACTAGGGTAAATTTGCAAGAGGCAAAGACAGCCTTAAGAATTGTGAAGAGGAATGATTTGATTAGCTTTAACTGTTAAGATTTATTTGGAAGCCATTTGAAGATGATACTAAACGAAACTGAAGGACTGATAATCTGGGAAAAAAACCAAACTGGACTATTATAATCTCTTCAGTTAAGGGATAAAAGCAAGCAGAAAACACTATTCCTGAAAGTATATATATATATGCATACATATATATGTCTATACATATGTGTGTGTATATATATATAAACCCAGTACTGACGAGTTGATTCTGACTCACAGTGAATATATATGTATGTGTATATATATATATATGTGCATATATATATAGTAGGCACTATTTTTTTAAGGAATGAAGAGGTAGAGAAATATTTAATTGATAAAAATGACACTGTGGGAATCCCAGCTTCTGAAATTCGCAGAGTAGACTAGTAGATCTTGAACACTCCAGCCATGAATAATCCAGCATTGCAATGGTATAATATTTTTAAATCTATTTTAAGGCACTAAGGAGTTAAAACTTGTTTTGTTATTGTTAGAGGCCATCACGTGAGTTCTACCACATAGGGATCTCTAGGACAGAAATGAACTGCCCTATGGAGTCTCCAGGGAATGACTGGAGACTTCAAACTGCCAGCATTCTGGTTAACAGCCAAGCTCTTAACTGCTCTACCACCAGGACAAGTAGTAAAATTTAACTTTTGAAAGAAGGAAGAACATCAGTGAAATCCAAATACATACAGCTTTCAGGAGAAGATATACCATCAGCTAGTCGTGAATAGCAGAACCAAGGCAAACATTGAAAAACCACCGGACAAAGGAGACAGATGCTAGAGTTGAGGCCACCAAGGCAGCTAGAAATAAAAGGACCAAATCTTTTTAGGACGAAATCACAGACAGGACATCTCATAAATACTAAGAGTATAGTAAAAATAAAATAAAATAAAAAGTCATCAAGGTTGTCTTAATATGTTGTGTGTGTAGTAGTGAAAATAGTGTTATCAATTACCCCATTGTGTTAGGCAGAATTCTACCATATATCCCGAGATCCAAATTCCCTGATGTTCACATCCTGTATAAGCCCCATGAGTATGAATATGATAGATTTTTGCTCCTAGGATATGGCTGTGTTACATGGTACAACTGGCTTTAATCACATGAGTTTTTAAATTTTGAGTCTAGAAGTCAGAGATGAAAGAAGTCAGAGACTCTAAGTGAGAAAGAGATTTAAGTAAGATAAGTTCTCCATTGCTGACTTAAAAACAGACGAGTTCCTTGGAAACTCTTTGGGGCAGTTCTGCTCTGACTATAGGGTCGCTGTGAGTCAGACCCAACTCGATAGCAGTGGGTTTATATGGATAAAAGGTGGGCAGTCTCAGGAGTTGAAAGTAACACTAGCTGACAGCCAGCAGAGAGTCAGAGGCAGCAGTCATACAGCTAACTGCAAGGCAATGAATTGCCAAAACTACCTGAGCCTTGTTGGAAGAGGATCCCAAGCCACAGTTAAGAGTGTAGCTCCCAAAATAGAGATCCAACAGGATGTGGAAGTTATTAAACAATATCATAACTATCACACACAAGTAAAATTTTGCTGAAGATCATTCAAAAGTGGTTGCAACAGTACATCAGTGGGAAACTGCTGGAAATTCAAGCTAGATTCAGTAGGGGACTTGTAACAAAGCATATCACTGCCAGTGTCCAGTGGATTGTGGCTGAAAACAGAATATCAGAATACCAGAAAAATATTTCTCTGTATTTTATTGACTGTGTAAAGACATTCAGCTGTGTAGATCGTAACAAACTATGGATGGTATCACAAAGAATAGGATTTCCAGAACACTTAATTTGTTCATAAGGAATCTGCCCTCAGACTAAAAAGCATCATTCGAACACCAGCGAATAGAACATGGTTTAAGGGTAGTAAAGAAGTGTCAGGGTTGTACCTTTTCGCCGTATTTATTCAACCTTTACATTGAACAAATAACCTCAGAAGCTGAGCCATGTGAAGAGAAACAGAATGGCAGTTTTGGAGGAAGGCTCATTCACAATGTGCAGTATGCACAGGACACTTTGCTTGCTGAAACTGAATAGGTCTTGAATATCTTACTGATGAAGAGCAAAGACTACAGTCTTCAGTGTGGATTACACTTCAACATAAAGAAAGCAAAAATCTTCACAACAGGATGAATACATAGCATTATGATAAAAGGCAAAAAGATTGAAGTGGTCAAGGTTTTAATTTCACTTGGATCCACAATCAGTGTTCATGGAAGCAGTAGTTAATAAATCAGACAATGAACTGCATTGAGAAAATCTGCTGCAAGAGATCTTTTTAAAGTGTTAAAAAGCAAAGACATCAACTTGAAGACTAACATGAGAGTGACCGAAGTCATGATGTAGCCTCATATGCATGGAAAAGCTGGACAATGACTAAGGAAGACCAAAGAAAAGTCAATGCCTTTGAATTAGGGTATCAGTAAACATCACTGAATATATCATGGACTTCCAGCAGAAGGAAAAAAAAAATCTTTCTCAGAAAAAGGACAGCCAGAATATTCATTAGAGGCAAGAAAGGCAGAACTCGATCTCACTTAACGTTGGGCATGTCATCAGGAGCAACCAGTCCCTGGAAAAGGATGTCATGCTTTATAAAATAAAGGATTACCAAAACGCAGGAAGACTCTCAAAAAGATGAGCTGATGCAGCGCCTGCAAAAATGGCAAAGTTTCTGAGGATGGAACAGAGCCAGGCAATGTGGCATTCTGTTGTACTTAGAGCTGCTACGAGGCAGAATTCACTTGACAACACCTACCAATACCACCACAGGTCATAGTTGACTCCACAGCACACAGGAACAACAAAAGAGCTAAAAATGGAGATCACAAATCCTAAAAAAAGAATTACAAAATGGACATATAAATTGCTCAAATCCTAACACTGAAATACATGTATACAAGGTACATGTAAACATGAAGGCTCCCAGAAGTTCTGGAGGAAAAACAAGACCGCAAGGTTGAAAGAGCTGAGCAGAGATTTTAAGAGTTGACCATGGTTAAGTATGACAAAACTTTTAATTTGATAAGTGTTAGTAGGTAAACAACTAAGGCCATATATTAAAATCCAGAAAGATAAATACTATAAATAACTTGGAAAAATAAGGACAAAGCATCTACAAAGTCAAAGTGATTATCTCTTGTATTAATTGCCTGTTACAAAAACAGTCACTAGGTTTTAGAGAGAAGTGATAGAATTCAAAATCTCACAAGGCCAGTATGTTATTGTTGTTAGTTGTCATTGAGTTCCAATTCATAGTGATCATGTTACAACAGAAGGATGCACTGCTGGATTTTGCATTATCCTCACAATTATTGTCATATTTGAATACATTGTTGCAGCCACTGTGTCAATCCATCTTGTCAAGAGTCTTTCTTTTTTTCACCAACTCTCTAGTGGGAAAACTTAATGCCTTAGTATTTAAGTGCTATGGCTGTTAATCAAAAGGTTGGCAGTTCAAAGCCTCCAGGCACTCCTTGGAAATGCTATGCGCAGTTCTACTCTGTTCGGTAGGGTTGCTATGAGTCAGAATTGACTAGACGACAAAGAGAGTGGCGAGGCGGGGAGTGGTTCTACTTTACCGAGCATGATGTCCTTCTCCAGGATCTGGAACCTCCTGATAACATGTCCAAAGTACTTGAGATGAAATCTTGCCATCCTTGGTTGAAATGAACATTGTGACTGTATATTTCCAAACACAGATTTGTTCATTTTCGACAGTCCACAGTATATTCAATAGTCTTCACCAACACCGTAATTCAAAGCCTTCAGGTCTTCTTTGGTCTTTCTTATTCCTTACCCAGCTTTTGAATGCATATGAGGCTATTGAAAAGACTACAGTCTTTGATGCTTCCTTTATTGTTTAATATTTTCCCTGTAGAATCCTTCAGTTTTGAAACTTGAAGCTTGATTTTCTCTTTAGTTTCCAGCTTGAAAAACACAGAGGATATTCTTTCTTTCTTTTTTTTTTTTTTTTTTTTTTGGTCTATCTCCAGGTGTTTGCATATTTTGTTAATAATTTGCATCAGGAACTGATTAGTCTTTATAGTGGCATGTATGATTTTGAACACCTTAAAGAGATATTTTACAAGTAGATTTGCCCAGTGCAATGCATCATTTATTTTCTTGACTGCTACTTGAGTGGTGATTGTTGATCTAGGTAAAATGAGATCCTTACTAACTTCAATCCTTTCTCTGTCTATCATGATATTATGTGTTGGTCCTTTTGGGAGGATTTTTGTTTTCTTTATATTAAGCTGTAATCCACATTGAAAGCTGTAATCTTAGATCTTCATCAGTAAGTGCTTTGTGACCTCTTTACTTTCAGCAAGCAAGATTATGCTATTTGCATACTGAAGTTAATAAATTCGTCTCTATTCCTGAAGCTATATTTTTCTTCATACAGTCCAGTTTCTTTAATTATTTGCTTAGTATAAAGACTGAATAAGTATGATGAAAGCACAACCTTGACACTTGCCTTCCTGATTTTAAACCATGCAGCATCCTTTTTTCTTTTTGAATGACAGCCTCTTTGTTGACGTGTAGGTTCCTCATGAGAACAATTAGGTGTTTTGGAATTTCCATTCTTTGCAATGCTATCCATAATATTTTATGATCTTTACAGTCAAATACATTTGTACAATCAATAAAACAGAGGTAAACATCTTTCTGGTATTTTCTGCTGTCAGCCAAGATTCATCTGATATCAGCTACAATAACTCTCACTGCATGTCCTTTTCTGAATCCTGCTTGAATTTCTGGCATTTTCTTGTCGCTATACTGTTGCAAAAGTGCTAAAGAATGATCTTCAGCAAAATTTTACTTGTGTGTGATATTAAATATATTGTTTGCTAATATCCACAGTGTGTTGTATCCTCTTTGTTTGGAATGGCCACCAATACAGATCTCTTCCAGTTGGTTGTCTAGGCAGCTGTCTTCCAAATTTCTTGGAATAGATGAGTGTGTAGTACTTCCTGGGCTACTTCTGTTTGTTGAACTGAGTTGGCATTCTGTGAATTCCTGGAGAACTGTTTTTCACCAATGCTTTTATTGCTGCTTTGGCTTCTTTCTTCAGTACCATCTGTTTCTGATCATAGCTTATCCCCTAAATAGATGAACACTCTCCAGTTCTCTTTGGTACCCTGACTCTGTGCATTCCTGCTATCTTCTTGTGACGTTTCCTTCATCATTTAACATTTGCCCTGCAGAATCCTTCAATTTTGAAACTTGAGGCTTTATTTTCTCTTTAGTTTTCAGCTTGAGAAATACTGTGAGTCCTCTTTCCTTTTTGTTTTCTAACTCCAGGTGTTTGAACATTTCATTCTGATAGTTTGGCTTCGAACTGTGCTTAACTCTTATACTTTTTCATTTCTTGCTTTTGGTTTAGCTACTCTATGTTCAAGAGCAAATTCAGAGTCTCTTTTGACATTCATTTTGGTCTTTTTTTTTTTTTTTTTGGTCTTTTTAATAACCTCTTCGTCTTACTGTATGATGTCCTTGAAGTCATTCCAGAAATACTCTGGCCTATAGTCTTTTCTGTTCGATGAGTAAAATCTCTTCTTGAGATGAGCTCGAAATTGATGTGTAATATATTCAAGATCATCCTTTGGTTCTTGTGGATTTACTCCAATATTCTTCAGCTTCAGCCTTAACTTACATAGGAGCAATTGATGGTCTGTTTCACAAGTCAGCACGTGACCTTGTTCTGATGAATAGTATTGAGCTTTTTCATTGTCTCATTCCACAGATGTATTCAATTTGATTGCTGTGTATTCCATCAGGCAAAGTCCATGGGTATAGTCATTGTTACTCTCATTGAAAAAAAAAAGTATATTTGCAAAGAGGAAGACATCATCTTGCAAAATTCCATCATGCAATCCCTAGAACCATTGCTATCAACAAGGCCATACTTTAACAGTTACTGATCATTCTTTGTTTCTATTTTTCAAATTCCAATCAGCAGTCATTATTAACGCATCTTGATCAATTTTGGACTGCAGAAGTTGTTAAAAATCTTCAGTTTTATCATCTTTGGCCTTAGCAGGTAGAGCATAAATTTGACTAATTGTTGTGTTAACTAGTCCTTCTAGGTGCCTGGATATTATCCTACCACTGACAGTGTGGTACTTCAGGATTGTTTTCGAAATGTTCTTTTTTGACAATAAATGGAATAACATTCTTCCACAGTTGCTATTTCCAGCACAGTATACCGTATGATTGTCTGATTCAGCACGATCAATACTAGTATATTTCAGCTCACTAATGCCTAGTATATCAGTGTTCATGTGCTTCATCCATTTTTGATGATTCCCCGTTTTCCTAGATTTATAATTCATACATTTTTGTGTTCTCATTATCAGTGGATATTTTCAGCTGCTCTTAGTTCAAGTTGTGCCAGTAAACAATTAGAAAAATATTTCTGCATATTTAAAAACTAGGAGACATGACCACAAGGTTCACAGAAATAAGTCAATAAATTATCTGTTTTACAAAAGCAAAAGGAAAACATCTATATAGCAAGAGAAAATATTCAGAATTTCAGGGATATAGGAGAGCTATAAAATCGTAATTATCCTGAAACTGAGAAAAATCAATATTTGGAATGAAAGTTCATTAGATATATTTAACAGTGCATTGGAAAGCATAAAAGAAATAATGAGTGACCTTGAATATCCATCAGTAGACATCACACAAATGGAAGCAAAGACAGAAACAATATTCAAGAACCTAAATGGCCTGTGCAACTACCTAACAGTCTGATATACAAATAACTGGTTTTTTAAAAGAAACCAGAATAATATAGAAGCAGACAAACAATGTGAAGATATACTGATCAAAGATTTTCCAAACTGTAAACAAACAGCACCCACAGATCTAAGAAAACGAACAAGTTGAAAATAAGTCAAATATAGAAGACCACGCTTTGGGGTATCAAAGCAAATGTGCTCAGATACAATAAAAGGCCAAGCCAAGTACTGTCAGTCAGATCCGACACAATAAAAGGAGACAATATTAAAAAGACTCAATTAAAAAAAAAGACACATAACATACAATAAAAAAGCTAGAAAAATTGTGACTGCAACATAATGGAACAATATCATTATAGAGCTAAAAGATCAAAATTAAAGCCTAGAATTGTAGATCCAGAAAATACGGGTTTTTAAAAGTAAAGAAACATGAAGAGATTATTCCAACAAAAGAAACAACAATATATATTGCTCACAAGAAATGTTAGGAATATTGTTCAAACTGAAAGAAAATGATAGCTGATGAATATCCAAGTATAAAGGAAACAAAGTTACATAATATAAATACCAAGCCCAAGAAGCTTATGTGTATGATGATATCAGGAGAATACAACTCAAGTTATCTTGTACTATTAAAGATTGCTGTTGTTGCTGTTAGTTCTGACTCACAGTGACACCGTGCTCAACAGAACGAAGCCCTGCCCCATCCTGTGCCATGCCCATAATAGCTTTTATGCACAAGCCCATTATTGCAGCCACTGTGACAGCCCATCTCCTTGAGGGTCTTCCTGTTTTTTGCTGACTCTCCATTCTGTGAAGCATGATGTCCCTTTTCAGGGACTAATCCCTCCCAACAACATGAAGTATGTGAGATGCAGTCTTGCTATCTTTGCTTCCAAGGAGCACTCTGGTTGTACTTCTTTGAGAACGGATCTGTTTGTTCTTTTGGCAGTCCATGGTACATTCAACATTCTTCTCCGGTGCCACAATTCAAAGGCATGAATTCTTCTATCTTTCTTGTTTATTGTCCAGTTTTCACATGCATATGATCTGATTTAAAATATGATGCTTGAGTCAAGTCCACCTTAATCTTCAAGATGACATCTGTACTTTTCAAAACTTTAAAGAGATCCTTTACAGCAGATTTTCCCAGTGTAATATGTCTTTTGGTTTCTTGACTGTTGTTTTCAGGGGGTGTTGATTGTGGACCTAAGTAAAATGAAATCTTTGATAAGCTCTATCTTTTCTCCATTTATCATGATGTTGCCTACTGATCCAGTTCTGAGGATTTTTGTTTTCTTAATGCTGGCTGGCAGTATTGAGGTACAATCCATACTGAAGGCTGTGGTCTTTGATTTTTATCAGTAAATATTTCAAATCCTCTTCACTTTCAGGTTGTTGATGAGTCATCCTCCAATCCTGATGCCTCATTCTTCTTTATATGGTCTAGCTTCTCAGATTGTTTTCTTAGCATATAGATTGAAAAAGATAAGGAAGGTTAATTCATAATTATTTAAAGAGCAATAAATCAAGAAGACATAACAACTTAAATGTTTATACACTTAAGGCTTCAGAATATGTGCAACAAAATGTGTAAGGAAAAAAGGGGGAATAGACAAATCGTGTGACCATAATTAAAATGAAAACCTTCTCTTAGTAACTGATTTAACAAGTACTCCTTATTCATTAAGTATATGAAAGATTGGGAAAATACTATTAACCACTTTTAACCAATATTTATAATATACTGCATCTGAAAACTGCAGAATTCATATTTTTGTCAAGTTCATATGGAATACTTACAAAGATAAATCACACATTGAGGCATAAAAAAGTCACAATGAATTTCAAAGTATCGATATTTCACAGAGCATTTTCTCTAATTAAAAAAAAATCATATTATAATTCAAGAAAAACATTAAGCCTAAATAAACCCCAAATACCCAATATTTATTACAAAAGTAATAAACCTATAAGTAATCCAGAAGTCAAAGAAGAAATCACAAGTTAAAGGCTTTTTTAAAAAGTGTTTAAATCAAATTATAATGAAAGCAGAATATAGCAACATATGTATGATTTTGCACTCCATAGTACTAAAGTGAAATTAATAGTTGTAAGGGATTGTATTGGGGGTAAAAGGTGTTAAAAATCATTTTTTCTCATAAGAAATAGAAAAAGAATATCAAACTAAAGTATACAAAACAATGACAGAGAAATAAAAAATGCAGAGACAGTCAACTAAGGCAAAAATTAATTATAAAAAATATAAATGCAAATATTTAACCCCCTAGAAAGACTGATGAATAAACATTAAATGAAAAAAAATGCAAATGCAAAAGAAATATCTCATTTGACCCATGAGATACCAGAAAGTAATAACATGTATTATGCAATTTTATGGCAAGAAGTGTGGTAGGTTAGAAAAAAATGAAAAAGTGTCTTAAAAAAGCAACCTACCAAAATTAGCACAATAATTAATTAAAAACTAAATTGTCAGTTAAAAATAAATTTATAGTTCAAACCATTCTCATAAAGAGTATTCCACATCTAATTTTTACTAAGCACAGTTTTATGAAACAGATAAGGAAGAAATAAAACAAAACCTAAACAAAATATTACAAAAATAGAGACTAGGATAATCTCCAGTTGATTTTATGAAGCCATCAAGCCCTGATTTCAAACCTGAAAGCAATAATGCAAGAAAAGATTATAACACTATACAATTCATAAATACAGACATGAAACATGTTCCTCTAAAATGTTAGCTAATCAAATGTCACTATATTTTTTTAAAAAAAGAAGAAGAAAAAATAAAGCTAAGGCATATAGTACAAGTAGTGTTTATTCTGACAACTCTGTTGTAAGTCATTTCTGACATAAGTCAAATATATATATGTATATATATATTTAATTTTTTTTTGTTGTCATGGATTGAATCGTGTCTCGCCCCAAACGTGTGTAACAGTTTGGCTGGGACATGATTCCCAGTATTTTGTGATTGCTCTCTGTTTTGTGATTTTCCTATGCTGTAAATCCTAACCTATGCCTGTAGTTAACAGACTGGATTATGTTAAAGAGGATTAGGGTGGGACTGTAACACCCTTTCTAAGGTCCTCTGTCTGCTCTGATATAAAGAGAGTTTCCCTGGAGAGTGGCTTGTACTACCTTTTACCCTTTTATCCTACAAGGCATAAAACGAAAGGGAAGTAAGGAGATAGGGAGAGACCTCATACCGTCAAAAAAACAGCACCAAGAGCAGAGCAGTCTTTCAGACCTAAGGTTGCTGCTGAGATTTTCTCAGACCAAAGAAAGCCTGATGCAAAGTAAGGACCTTTCTTTAGAGCCAGCACAGAGACAATATATTCCCTGGAGTTGGCACTCTGAATTTGGATTTCTGCCTACTGGACTGTGTGAGAATAAACTTCTCTTGTTAAAGCCATCCACTTGTGGTACTTCTGTTATAGCAGTACCAGATGGCCACAAAAATTATGACTGACTTTTATTCTCAGTGTCATTTATAAATCCAATCTGTTTTTTGTCTTTTGGAGTTGAAAACACTATACATAAACACATAGCTGTATTTCAACACACACGTATGTAAATATACATTATATGTGTGTGTGTGTGTGTACATACACACGTGCATACACGTGCACACACACATATGTTTGCTATGAGTCGGAACCAAGTTGATGGCAGTGGGTTGGGTTTTTCATATATATACGCATACACACACACACACACACACACACACACACACACAGACCATAAAAGTGTACTCCTGTACTTAAACAATGAAGGAGAGTTGGGCTACACAGAAATTTTGTCATTTGCAGTAATTACTGAACCTAGGCATCATCTAGGCTATCTCTGAGAATGCGGATAGTGTTTCCACTCAGAAAATTAACGATCTGCCTGTATGGTCCTTTTCTTTATTTTCTTCTTCTTCTTCTTCTTCCTCTTCCTGTTCTTCTTTTTCTTTTTTTGCTAGAATATCTCACCATTTCCCAAACCTGCCTATCAACTTTAGCAAAGTGATTAGCCTTTGGGCCCATGCTTTCAATAAACTGAAGCCTTGTGGTTTAGTTTAGAAAACTAAATTTTATGGTGAACAGTACATTATAAAGTTTAAACATCTGCAAGTGAACAATTATAACATCAGCAAATTACATGCCACAACATTGTGTGCAGTATATATTACTAAAATAACATGTACGAAAGAAAGATGGTCATTAAGTGTGGTTTGTCAGAACTCAAATATATCATAACTCAGGGACCACCTGTATTTCTGCTAAATTATGGTAATATCAAAATTCATTGCTGTTGAGTCAATTCCAACTCATAGCAATGTATAGACAGAGTAGGGCTGCCCCAATTTCTACTTTGTGTTCTTATGTATGACTTCTTAATATATAAGATGCATTTACCACTTTATGCCTTATTACTACAAATACTTTCCAAGTTATGATTTGCATTGTTTTAATGTTTGTGATGGTGTATTAAATCTACATATTCATTTTCTTGCAATTTCTCCTTTTGCTTGTAAATATGAAGAGAAAGTCTTTCCCCACAAGGAAGCCGGTAAATACTCTTTTGTAACATCTTCTTTGTATTTCAGGATTTCATTATATTAAAGTCATCAGCCCTCTGAAATTTATTTCTCTTGTATGCTGAAATAAAGAGTATCAATTAGGTTTTTGCTTTTGGAATTCAGTCAATTATGGATTTTCTCTAGTAACTAATAAATTGTCTTGAGTTATATATTATCTTCGTTTGTAAAATAAAATGAATTTTGGGACTACTTCTGTTATACTTTTGTTATTGTAAAAGTACTACATATTTTAGCCCCTGTGATGTTATAAAATGTGTTTATATAGAAAGAACATTTCTCTCATAACTAATCTTTTAATAGAATTTACTTCCATAATTTTACTTGCTTATTCTCAGAATGCCTTTAAAGTCCGTGAATCAAATTAAATGAATGTGATTGTAATTTCACTGAAATTGTAGTAAACCTGTACATTAATTAATTGGTGAAGTTCTGACACCTCATGGTATTTTATGTTCCAAGTCAGGAAGATAAAATCTTGCTCCACATAGTTTTCCCTCTTTATTCAACAAGACTGTTTGGTAGTGCTTTTTAAGTTACCTTTCTGATTTGGACTATCCTTTTTGTTGTTTGTTGTTGTGCTGTCAAATCAATTCCATCTCGTAGTAACCCTGTATGACAAGATAGATCTACCCAATAGGATTTCATAGACTATAATCTTTATGGAAGCAAGTCAAGGACGCCTTAGGCTTCCACAATAAAAATACAGGTTTTTTTTTTTTTTTACCTTTGGATGGAAATGGTACATATTTTACTTTAAGTAGCTTTTGGTGGTAAATTACATACTACTTATTAAAGAGATGGAATTCATACAAATTACTTGTATCCAAGTACTTTAATAAGTAAGTCTCAACAATTATGTCCATGACTGTGTTACTTACACTAGCAAAAAGACAGGAAGCAGCTCAAATCCCCATCAACTTATGAACAGCTAAACAAATTCTGGTACACACACACAGCAGAAATGGTAAAGAACAATGTGTGCAATGATAAAGAACGATGATGAATCCATGAAATGCCTCTCAACATGGATGAACCTGGAGGCATTATACTGTGTAAAATATATCTGTCAAAAAGGAACAATATTTTATGAGACCAACTCAGAAAAGGGTTTCCACACTGAAACTGATTGTTACAAGGATGAGGAGGTAGGAGGCAGAAATCATTAACTGGACAGTAGACAAGAATCAAGTTTAGTAAAGGAAAAGATAACAAACAACATAGAGGAAGTCAGAACAACTGCACCAAATTAAAGGCACAGACGTTTCCTAGACATGATCGAATACTTTGACTGGGTAGCTGGGATGGGACTGGGGACCACAGTCAAAGGGAAAATTTAGGTTAATTGGCATGGCAGAGTTCATGAAGAAAATCTTGTACACCCCACTTTGGTGAGCGGCATCTGAGGTCTTAAAAACTTGTGAATGTCTATCAAAGATACTTTCCCCATCCCGTCTGGCACAAAGGAGAGTGAAGAAAGTCAAAGACACAGGAAAATATTTGCTGAAAGAACTAAAGGACTGCACAGTCCAGAGACTCCTTAAGCCTGAAACCAGAAGAAGTATGTGGTACCCAGCTACCGTAATCAGCTTCTATGAGAGGGTTCATAATAAAGAGTCCTGGACACTTCAACACAACTTGAGCACTCCTCCCATCTTAACCCAATATTGCAAGGACAGAGTAACTGGAGCAAGGGGCCAGGGAAGGTGTTCTCAGGGGAAATCGAGGCCAATTGACACAACTAGCATTTTGCTAATGAGGACTCTCCACACCCCACATTGGTGAGTGACATCTGGGGTCTTAAAAGCTGCCAAGCTGCCATCTGAGGGTACAGCAAGTGATCCCAACTCAGCAGGAACAGATGATCACCGAGGTCCGTAATGACATGGGGGAAAGAGAACCCAGAAGACAGGCTCATGTGAGTCGGTGTCTATATCAACTTGTGACCAGAAGAACCAGATGGTGCCCAGCCACCACCAGTGATAGCCATGATGGAGCCCACAAAGTTGAGTTTCACGGGCAACACAAGAATAAATAGGGGTGCCCCTTGAGATGTCCACTCAAAGACCACAACTAATGGTCCAGGGGCTTCGAGGTTTCCCTGGGAGCATGGCCCCTGGCCCTGATGCTGCCCCTTTCCATAAATCATAACGAAGGCCAACTCTTCGGACAGCAATGGTTTGGACTTGGCAACACAGAGTGACCATATTTTGTGGGCACTTTATGGTTCTGTGCATCTACAGGATGTCGTTCTGCTGACCTCATACTAGAAGAAGAGGAGTGGGTAGAGAAAAGAAGGAGATTGTTTGGTGGATAGGACATGTAAGAGTGTGCTGTCACCATGCAGGGAGAGCAGCAGAAGCTTCATATTGCTAAGCACGCAAATTTCTATGGGAATGTACATTTTCATTCAATCATAATAAAAAAATTAATAAAGAGTCCTCCATAGAATTAGAGAAAAACATAGAATAGAATTCAAATTCACAAAAAAAGGGGCATACTTAGAGATCTCACAAAGAGTAGGGGAATCTCTGAGACTATGGTCCTTGAACACACTGTCAATGCAAAACTAAATCTGTTCCCAAAACTCACTTCTCAGCCAAGGATTACAGAGTCCTACAAAACAAAACAAACAAAAAAAAATAGCACAGGTGATGAATATCCTTCTTTGTTCAATCAAGTATACAAGACCAAATGGTGAACTCTAGCCCAAAGGCAAGATGAGAGGTCAAGAAGGGACAGGAACTCGATGAAGAGACACAGGTGATCCTAGGTGGAAATATGGAGAATGCTGCCACATTGTGGAGATGCCAACAAATGTTGCAAAACAACATGATATAAATTTTTGAGTAAGTATTAACTTAAGCTGTAAAATGTGATCTGAAGCACAATAAATTTTTTGAAAGTCTCAGATTTAAAATATGAAGAATAATATGTTTTCTTTGTGGATTCAAAGTTTCAGTAATTTGTAATTTTATTGCTTTATACAATGGAACATAGTTTATACAATATTTACTTTCAAAAGATAATTGAAATTTTACATCTTAGCATATGTTCTTGAGAAAATCTGTTGGTGCAGTGGTTAAGTGCTTGGCTACAAACTAACAAGTCAGTTGTTCAAGTCCACCAGTCACTCCATGAGAGATAAATGGGACATTATACTTCTGCAAAGATTACAGCCTTGAAAACCCTATGGGGTGGTTCTAATATATCCTATAGGATTGCTATGAATTAGATACAAATTGATCGCAATAGAGTATATTGAGTTGAGACTTTAGATGCCCACATCCCATTGGATGCTTGGTAATAAAATTATATTTATGAGGTATATAGTTCTAATGATTCTATTTCAATAATTGATACAGAACTCATATGTTTAGTTTCTATTTCCCTCCAAATATGTTTAGGTGACTTTAGGAAGGCACAACTAAGTGCATCTAAACAAGTGCTAAGAATGGAAGAGATATATCATAAGAACACCAAGATTTTCAAACATTTCTCTAAGATGGTACAGACATGCAATCATATCTCTGAAATATTAGCACTGAGTAAGTCCCAACTCAAAAAAAAAAAAAAAAAAAACTCAAAAGAAAAGCCTATAGCAGAGGAAGGAAATGATTTTTATTGGTGGAATTTTTCCCAGAGTCTGTAAATACAGTTAAGATCACAAGAAAACATGGTGAGTTGTTGAAAACAGCTGACTCTGTAATATCTCAGACTGCTCTCCACTGAATCCTCACACAACGGTCATATCTGTTCCATGAGCTGAAGTTAAAAATACAAATTAGGGTAATTTTTTTTTTCTGACATCTTGGACTTGTAGACAGAGGGTTCTGCCTCAGGATGTTGTTGTGTGCCAGTAAGTCAATTCCTACTCACAGCAACCCTATAAAACAAATTAAAACAACCAACAGAAGCAGACTGCCTTATCTTTTTCCTGCAGAGAGGTTACAGAGTTTGAACAGCTGACCTTTGGATTAGCAGCCTACTGCCTAACTACTGCACTACCAAGGCTGACTCTATAATAAACCAAACCAGTTGCTTTTAGGTTGATTTTGACCCATAGAAACCCTACAAAGACAGAGGAGAAATGTCCAGTACTATTTCCAAGGCTATAATCTTTATTACAGTATGGATTACATCCCAACATAAAGTAAAAATTCTAGCAAATGGACCAATAAGCAATACCATGGTAAGTGGAGACAATATTGAAGTTGTGAAGGACTTCATTTTACTTAGAGTCACAATCAACACTCATGGAAACAGCAGTGAAGAAATCAAAAGACACATTGTATTAGGTAAATCTGCTGTAGAAGACCTCCTTAACGTGCTGAAAAGAAAGATGTCACCTTGAAGATGAAGGTGCACCCGACCCCAAATGTGCTATTTTCAATTGTCTCATGTGCATATGAAAGTTGGCCAAGTAATAAGGAAGACAGAAGAATTGATGGCTTTGAATTGTACTATTGGCAAAGAATATTGAATATGCCACAGACTGCCCAAAGAACAAAGAAACCTGTCTTGAAAGAAGTACAGCTGGCATGCTCTTTGGAAGTAAGAATGTCAAGGCTGCATCTCACATAGTTTGGACATGCTATCAGGAGGGCTCAGCCCCTGAAGAAGGATATCATGGTTGGTAGAGTAGAGGGTCAACAGGCCCAAGCTTAACAACAATTGTGAGGATGGCACAGGAATAAGTGTTTCGTTATGGTGCATATAGCATCACTATGAGTCAAATCTGACTTGATGGCAGTGTTTTTCTTTTTTTACTTTTTTTAATGAGTCAGAACTGATTAGGTGGCTCCTTGCAGCAATAATCTCTATGGAAGCAGACTACCACATCTTTCTCCTGTGGAGTAGCCCGTGGGTTTGAACTGCTGACCTTTTGGTTAACAGCCAAGTGTTTAACCATTGCTTCCCAATTCTGACAACTAAGATGAGAGAGCACAGACTGCCTGGTTGCCTGAAGGAGTTTTGCCACATGATTGGTTCTACCAGACACTTTTAAAAGTATTTTTAAAAAGGCCAGCAGAGGAAGATAAAAACCACAAACTGGTTGGTTGTTATAAATACAAAATTAGAGGAAATAAGAAGCCTCAAATATAAGAAGTAACATGAATATGAAAGAAATGAAATATCATAGGAAAATTAGGTGTGAAGAGATTCTAATCAGGGTCTTCAAAGAGATTTTTTTTTCTTTAAAACATAGGCTAGTTTAAGAAGAAAACCAAAGACACACGGAATGATTAATCCAAAAGACTAATGGACCACAACTACCACAGCCTCCACCAGACAGAGTTCAGCAAAACTAGTCTGGTGGCTACCAGCACTGATTACTCTGACAGAGTTCACAATAGAAGGTCCCAGAAATGGAGAAAAATGTAGAACAAAATTCTCTCTCACCAAAAAAAAAAAAAAAAGACCATTCTTAATGACCGGACAGAGACTGGAGAAACTCCAAGAATATGATTCCCTGAAAAAAAAAAGGAAAAGAAAAATTTGACAATTATATATACGATGGACAAATTTTAAAAGTACAATGAAAGGCTGTAATAAAATTGAGATACTCAGAATATAAAGAAAGTAGATGTGAAATGGAATAAGACAGGAAAGCTAAGAGATAAGGTTAATTCAGAATGGCTGGTATCAATCAGAAACGACATCTAGTATAAGAACACACGTAAAATGTGGAAGAAATTAGTAAGTATTAGAAGAAAGTTTTATAAAGTTGAAAAAAAAGATCACACTGTGGAGATTTGTTGAGGGGTTGCAAAGGTATGCATGTCTTGGTCCTCAGTGAGCATCCGTGCCTGCTGAGTTGGGACCATTTGCTGTGCCCTGGGATGGCAGCTTGGCAGCTTTTAAGACCCCAGATGCCACTCACCAATGTGGGGTTCTGAGAGCCCTCTTAGCAAAACACTAGTTGTGCCAATTGGCCTCGATTTCGCCTAAGAGCATGGTCCCCTGCCCCTTGCCCCTTGCCCCAGCGACTCTAGCCATGCAACATTGGGTTAAGATGGAAGGAGTGCCCAAGTCATGCTGAAGTCCACTTAATACTGTTGTTTCTAATGTGTGCTATCACTGATTTCACGCAACCAGATCTCTAGCAACCATCCAATCTAAACCCTCCGTGCCTCGCCCTCCCTCCCTCCCCTCCCTTGCAGCTGTCAAAGAATCTTTTCTTCTATACACAAGTCTGTTTTTGAGATCTTATCATAGAGGTGTCATACAGAGGAGGGGAAAGGAGGCTGTCAGGAGGATGACACATGTATGGAGCAGAGAGGAATGGTGTGCTGTTGTCGGACACGGAGAACAGTGGAAGTTGCATATAGGTGGGCATGTAAATTTATACGGGAATGTACATTTTCACTCAGTCATATTAAATAAAAAATAAAAGTAAAAAAACAAAGGAATGCATAGCTAAAGCTGTTTATTTTAAAATATTAAGAATGAAAATTAGATCTTGAAAAATACTCAGAGAAGAACTATTTCTTATGAAGCTTGTTAGTAATGCTGAATGCTAACCAGAAGACTTAAAGTACAATTATTTGTGAGTGGATTTACATATCCTAGTAGACTGGAACAATAGAAAAAGAAATAAGAAATTTCTAGCTATATAACAATATAAAGTTTTTCCTACACGCCCATCTTATTAGGAAAAAAGAAGTGTGGCTATACTTCAATTAAAAATAAAATAAAATAAATAAACTTCAGAAAAAACTGTTAGACCCCAGAGAGAGGGTATTAGGGTTGAATAGTGTCCCTGAAACAAAAAATGTGAATGTCCTTTATTGAACTTGAAAACAGTCTTATTTCAAAATAGAATCTTTTCAAATATAATTACTTAAAATCAAGTCATACTGCAACAGGTTGAGCCCTTAATCCAATACAGCTGTCATCTTTAACACAAGAAAAGAAAAGATACCGAAGTTAACGAGGGAAATACTCACATGAGTGCAGAGGCAGAGACTGGAGAGTCAGGAAACATCAAGGATTCCCAGCAACACTGAAAGCTGGGAGTAATGCATGGGACAGGTGCATTCTTGTAGCTTTTAGAGATAATACGGTACTACTGATGCACTGGTGTTAGACATTTAGCTTCTAGAACAGTGAGAGAATGGATTTTTCTTGCTTTAGGCCGTTTGGTTGTTCGTAATTTGCTATGGTAACCCTAGAAAAGTTATATAGATTTTGGTACTCAGAAGTGGGTTGCTGCTATACCAAATACCGAAAATTGTGAAAATACCTGTAACACTGAGTAATGGGCAGAGGCCAGAATAATTTTGATGGGCTTGATTATGATAGCCTAGATTTCCTTGAAGACACTTGGGGAAATCAGAGTGCAAAAGATGATTCTGGTGGGAGCTCAGAAGTTGAGGAGAATTTTAGGGAGAATTTCTCATGTATTGTCATGAATAGAATGTTGCCAGAAACATGAAAATTAAAATTACTTCAAGTGAGGACTCAGAACAAAATGAGGAACATGTTATTAGACACAAAAGTACAGGTGACACATTTTAAAAGTGGAGGAGAGTTTGGCTGAATTGTGTTCCATTTTTTTGCAGAAAGTAAAATTTGTAACCTATTAACTTTGATATTTAACTGAGGAGATTTTTGAAGCACTGTGTATAAAGTAAGGCACAATCTCTCCTTCCTGTTTACAGTAAAATGTAGTAAGAAAGAGATAAATTGAAAATAAACTGCTAAGTAAAAAGAAACTACCACTTGATGATTTGGAAAATTCTCAGTCTATCAGGATAGGCTCCTCTGGAAACAATCCCACAACTGGGGATGGACAATGATTTACTAAAGAGATTAGACAAGGGGTTTAGGGTTCCCATCAGCCAACTCAGCAGAAACACCGCCAGTACAGACTGAAAGAAGAGAAGACAAAAATGAAGGAAGGCTGTTGAATTTATGAGACTGTATAGACAAGAAATAGGTTGGTAGAGACTCTCAACTGAAAATATCTCTTACCCTGAGGAGACAAATGACTGAGGATGGCTGAGAGGCCACAGGGACCCAAATAAAGCAGGCTAAAACAAGTCACCATTCCTTTGGGCCAAAAGTGCAGGACCACCTCCCTGACAGGTTCAGAGGACAGAGCCTTCAGAACTATGGGAGAATAAATTTCTGTGGTTTTAAGCCCCTTATTTGTGGTAATTTGTTGTGGCAGCTTTAGAAAGTAAATACTTAACTAATTAACTCCCCAAATAAAAGTGAATAAAAAGCAATTCTTAAAGATATAGTCATATAACCATAAAAACCAAAGCCACAGCCATAGAGTCAGTTCTGACTCATAGGGATGATATATATGGATATGTATAAATGTATACACGCACACACACATAAATGCAGTCATATAGGCGGCCTAAAAGTTAACTAGCCAAGCCAAGCCAAGTGCCATCTGCCGTCGAGTCGGATCCTACTACATAACCGAAATGTAAATAAGTTGGATTTTCCTAATGAAATGATAATGAATACAATTTATTTCTTCTTTCATGAAAAATAATGATAAAAACTTACAAAAAAGCAAAAAAAAAAAAAAAAACTAAACTACATGAGTAAGTCATAGTCCAAAATTAACTTGACATAGCAGAATGTATTTGAAGAAAAGCTAAGAGGGATGCTTTTCGTGACCACTGGTTGCCAATGAACATTTTCTGATTCTCAGATTTATTGAAAAACTGCTTTCTCACAAACAGCACCTGCTTCTGCAAGGCAGAAACCTTCATGACTATTTGAAACTGAAGAAACAGATGAGTCCCACAAGTTACTATTTTTAAAGGGTGTTGTAAGAAACACATGAATTTTTGGTAGGAAAAATAGAAATCCTGCAAGTTTATATTAGGGGCATATATGTCCCAGTGGATTTGGGATTTGGGATAGGGTAGAAATAATGAAACAAGGTGTTTCCCATGGACTCTAAGGGTAGGCATGTGGGAGTGCGCAAGAAAATAAGTTCACACTATGTACCAGAAGTTCAGACACACACAGCATGCTTCCATTAATGAAAACACATGTTACGGAAAAATAAATAAATAAAAATTGAAGCAGAAAATAATAGAATCTTTAAAGTATTATTGACATTGAGATTTTTAAGTTTATTCATAATGGAGACAGGGACGACAAGATGGTAGACCAGATACACATCTCATCAATTCCCTCTGAGAACTAATTCCTGGAATAAAATTTGAATGAAGTAGCATGGACATCCAGGGAGCCCCAAGGATCTGGCATAGGACTGTCAGACTGGATTAGCTGCCAGTAACTCAGTAACCACCTCTCTCAAAGACCAGGAGGCAACACACTGCTGACTCACCATTCAGGACTACAGATACTGACTCCTTCTTTGTTATCCGGGAGGCGGGGGCTGGGCATGAGCCAGCCAATACGCTGAACTGCAGTGCTTAAGTAAACAGCATATAGCGCAGCAAAGGGACTGTCCATGGGATAGCCACATTTCGAGAGCCTGGCTGCTGACTGAGGGCACCGCTCCACCTCCATCCTCTCTTTTCTGAGCTGCATCATAGATTCTGGAAACCAGCTCAGGTGAGATGCCAGTTTGGTCAGCTGTCAGGCAGAGTCACTCAACCAGAAGTCTCAGTGGGGGTTAATTCTCAAGCTGAGAAGTAGTTCCTGTCCAGAAAGCTCTTCTCCAGAAGAAAAGGTGTGTTTGGGACAGCTGTACCTTACGGGTGGGGTTCAGTGGTGGGTGGTAGCAAGGCCATAACCCCTCACTACTTCGAATTACATCACAGCATCTGGGGAAGGCCTATGAGGTGTTTTCACTGTCAGCTGGAAGGTGGGCCCTACCCCACCTTAGGGCCTGACTGATTGTAGCAGCTGTTGGACAGCTCCCCTCTTAGCAGTAAGGTAAGTTTTTAAAATAAGAACACCTGAAGAACTGACTGCTGAGTGGCCTGGCAACATGTCCTCCACCCTTCACTGATCCACGTCATAGGGTCAGCTGATAGCCCCCAAATGACTCTGTAAGTAGGGCACCGTCTTTGCCAGCCAGGAGGCAGAGACTACCACCCCAGATAGTCCACCTGCGGCCAGTCACTAGAGAACACAGAGGTGGCTGGTGACCAACTCCCCTCTTAGAATTATGCCTCAGATCCTGTTGAGATAACACCAGAGAAACTGAATGCCCTCTAAATTGCATGTAGGCAACAATCAATTGCTAGCCATCTAAAGAAGCAGTCCACCATGGCTCTGGAAAACTCCCAAAATAATCAAAAAAAATTCCCAAATGAAAAAGCCTTTCTGAAACCATTGGACGTTAAGTACAAAAGTTTATTTATAGTATATGAGTAAGCTGAGTCATACATGACTGTATGTTTTCATACAGGTCTAGTATAAATATATCTCTAAGGTTAATAATATTTGCATACCCAAAATATTATAGAAGATTTATTTACTGATCTTCAATTTTCAGAGGCAAATAAAGAAATCAGGAAAAACATAATTATGTTTACCAAAGTATGCTATGAGGACCTAAGGAAGATTGCATAAAAATGCTGGATAGAACATTTTGATCCAAACACAACAACTCAGAAAGAAAGTGAGGAAAATCACTCAGACTAAAACCTAAGAGGAAACTGTTAAGTGACTTGGAAAATGTAAGCACCATAAGAAAAATTACTAAAACAGAATCACATCTGATCTAAATGAAATGATTTTAACAAGGTGATCAAAAAAACGGAAAAGGCATTGACTTTGCAAAAGGTTAGGAGATGGACTTCAGATTCTTCAAAATCTGATGCCCACAAAGGATAACTACTTCAGCAAAAATATAGGCCACACACCATCCACTCTTCAGTAAAGGCAGATAGAAAGAAAATTGTCACTTATGACCCATGGGCTAAATTTGGGGGTGGGGGACTCTCTTTAGCAAAGGATTGTCCTTACATGAATGTGACATTTGAATTTACATTATTGCATTGAACAGAAGCCTAGATATAGAAAAATACTGAGTATATGGATATATGCTTATCTTAATAGACTTCACATAAAGAGCACTGGAGGCAAATTTAGCCTCTTATTTTTCTCATGTATACATCTAGATGAACATTGTATCACAATCTAAAATTACAAGCCACTTAAGAAAGTCATGATGACAAAGATGCATCAAAAATAACAAATGCTTAAAAATTTCAAATATTGGAAAAACCAGACAGAGTAGGAAATAAATTATCTTAAATGTTTACTGAAATAAAATGTTAAAAATATAATAACTTCATAAGAGATCAGGAAAAATACTTGGTAACGTGAAAAGAAATATACTATCTTATTGCTAAGTGCACGATGAAAGTTCATACACTCCTGGCAAATGATAATCTGATAAATCACTTTGCAAAATTGTTTGACATTGTAATGTTAAAAAATATGAATGTCTTATGAGCCAGCAATTCTCATCTTAGGTATAAATTTTCAAGTATCTGTGCACATGCTCACCAAAAATTTTATATGTGTACATATATGTGTGTGTGTATGTATACACACATATATGTAGATACATATGCAAAATGTTCAGAGCTACTTTTTTTTGGTGGTTAAGATCAAAAGTATGTAATAAAAACAGAGCAGCAAATGCTAGCCATAAGTGAGTTAAGACCTACTTTTACCCTTTAGTAACTGTGTGTAACTCTGAGAAAATAACACAAATCAAGTACCCTAAATTTTCTTATCTGTAAAAACAGTAGTACTTCCATCACCTGGGCATGCATTATTTATGCATCTGATCAAATGTTCACTCAACAAATATTTTTTGTAAGACTTGTTTGACATTATTTCAGGCCCTAAGCCAATTGCCATCAAATTAGACCACTGAGTGGATCCCAACTATGAAAATTCCATGTGTGTCAGAGTTGTAGTTGTTGTTAGGTGCTATCGAGTCTGTTCCGACTCATAGCGACCCTATGTACAACAAAACGAAACACTGCCTGGTCTTGTGCCACATCCGCAACTGTTTTTATGCTTCAGCCCATTGTTGCGGCCGCTGTGTCAATCCAACTCCTTGAGGGTCGTCCTCGTTTTTGCTGACCCTCCACTCTACCAAGCATGACATCCTTCTTTAGGGACTGATCTTTCCTGACAACATGTCCAAAATATGTAAGACTCAGTCTTGCCTTCTTTGCTTCCAAAGAGCACTCTGGTTGGACTTCTTCCACACCAGATCTATTTGTTCTTTTGGTGGTCCATGGTGCATTCAAGTGTTCTTCTCCAACATTACAATTCAAAGGCGTCAATTCTTCTTTTGTCTTCTTTGTTCATTGTCCAGCTTTCACATACATATGATGCAACTGTTGGCTGCAAATAAAGTTGATCTAAAGGTTTTCAGTGGACAACAAGATGAATTTTAGTTATGAGGAACTGGGTTATTAGCTAGGTCTCCAGAAGTTTTCAGGAAAGAAGAGGTTTTCATATTTCACAAGTAGAGATATTAGCGATTCCAGGGATGAACTGTTACATTACCTTAAAGACAACATCTATTAAAGGTACTGTGCCCGTTGAACTCAGATTAATGGCATGAGTCTGGTAGAAAGGAGAAAGCACAAGAAGAAAACTAAACCTATTGATTTCTTTTTGCAAGATGGTAAATTGAACAGAATACTAGAGATGAATGATTCTAAATTGCCAATGTTTACTTACACAGCATCTTTTCACATTCAATAGAATGTCATCCGCTAACTTAAATCAAAACAAAAGAGAATGTTGAATGTTACGCAGTTTTAATTTCTTCCTTCACACCTACTAGAATTCATTTTGTTTACAGGCAAGTCTGATTAATTATGATAGAAGATAGCTCTTAAGATGTCTTTCTTGGTAGCTTACAAAGGGAAGATTTGCTCTATGAAAATGTGTTTTATGCATTTTTGATCACTTTTGTTTTGCCTAACATTCACCTCCTTTTATTTTTTCTCTTCTAAAGTTATACCTTAATGAAATGTGACATAAATACTTAATGCAAATATAAAAAGTTTTATAAATTAGTTTTCTTGAAGCTGGATATATCCAGGTTGGTTTTAAGAGTAAATCAGTATATTAAAGGCATGTTTTGAAATCATTATTAAATACATCATTTCTATTTCTATCTTGACAAATAAATTACTAAGCTGCTGAAATTCCATTACCAAAATAATCTAAATATATTCAACAAGGACATACTTAGCACATGGTTCTGGCATAAACCAGTGTGTAAGATTTAATTTTGCTTCAAGTTTGCAACCAGAATCCCTGGCACAAATTTCCATTAAGCAATGAAACTGAGATCCCTACAATGAGGATAAATGATGGTCTGAGAAGGAAGATTCTGTATCCTTCACCTATGCTTAAGGAAATACAAATTTCCTTTCATTTGTTTTAAATATCAGGATTCAAGTAGGCTTTGTCATAATTAGCATAATCCACAGCTTATGAAAAAGGGCAGAATTTGAATACTGTTATTGTTTTCAAATTTGCTGAAGATAATTAGAATGATTAATGTGAAAGAATATTAGTAGTATGTAAATCTAATGAGATCTTTCTTTGATAAGCATATCATAAAATTCAAAGAAGAATTCATTAACTTAGCTTTGTCTGGACTAGGACAAATACTAAATTGTGCCTATAATGTTTAATCTTTTCCTCTTTCCTAAACACACAAAGCCCAGCACACAAACAGACACACACACACTCCCCACATGAATTCTTGTGAGTAAAGAAATACCTTAATATTTATTCTAAAGATTCATTCCTTTCAGGACAGTATTGATAGTGCTCTCCTTTTCAGCACATAACATACATGATTTTATGCTATACTTACAGGAAAACAGATTTTTAAAAACCAAAAATGGGGTGGAAATAAACAGAAGAACTCACATTATTATTATTTGTTTTTGGTACTTTCGTTTCCTTAAAACAAATTCTCCAATAAAATATGTCTCTTTCACAATTATTCCAACATTTATTATCAGGAACTGAGAAGGATCAAAAGTTTACCCTATCCATATCCTAACATGTTAGCCTGCAAAGATTCACACAAGGAATGGACAGCAGAAATAAGACTCCAAGTTCCACGAAAAGGGAATTTCTTACTCTTGGCACAACTAGGGAAGCTTTAGCTCCAACGTACTACCAAACTTTGTCTAAGTCCTTCAGGAGTGACATGAATAGAACCAGATGGACACCTACATATGCAATGGAGAGGAATCCTGAGCTTAGGGACCTTTTTTTTTTTTTTTTTTTTTTTTAATAATAGGCAATGCATTTTCTGTCCTCTGGTTTAGGAACACATTGTTTTTCTTATACTGGAAAGTAGGTGTTCCTGAAATTTACTTTAAAGAAAGTAGTATATGAGATAAAATCCATATTTTCTAAGGGTATTTGCTATACAAATATCCTTTAAAAAATAATCCAGAACAAATGGAAGCTAGTCACTTGCTCACAAGGTCAATATAAATGTGAGAAATCTATAGAGATTTGTCATTCAAAGTTGATTTCACATTTGCTGATAAGTGTTCACAGTTATAGATTTGAAAACTTGTTCCAGTTACACTTCAGGGACAAACAGTTGTTGAACCTAACAATAATTGAAATAATTTCACTGAGATCTATATATTAGAATGGAGCTATGTTTTAGGATTCTTTGGTATTGAGCCAAAACTTTAGCAGATTTACAGTTCTACTTAATTCACTAGAAATATAAGGTGTCTAGGCTTTTCTTGTAAAGTTCTTGTCCTCCTAAAGGCTTTTGTGATCAAGCCAAAATATGCTGGTCTTGCATCTTGTAGTGATGGTAATGTACAATAGAAAATAAGCCTCCAATGCTCATTTATCATTTATGATGACAGATTGAGAGCAGCTGCAAGCACAAAGCTGACAATTCTGCTAGGATGATGTACAGTGCAAACCAAAATGATCCTAACATGCATTAACTTTATAATAATATACAGTGACCATTACTAATCTGGTTTTCGAGACACTTGTGACAATTCATTGGGAAAATAAATAGTTTGAAAACAAGCATCTATTGTGTGTTGACTTAAGGACCACATGGAATTATAGAATAGACTGGTGTTTATGAACTTCATGGATAAAAGTTTAATGTTAAAATTCTTGTAAATGTATGAAAACACTTGTTACTTGGCAAAAACATTGTGCACAATGATATTCCAGTATCAAAAAAAACAGAATGTCATCATTGTTCAGTGCTATGAATGCAGTTTTTGACTCATGACACAATGTGACAGAGTAGAACTGTCCCATAGGATTCCCTAGACTATAATTTTTACAGGAAGCCTATTGCCAGGTCTTTTCTACAGTGAGAACTGGGTAAATTTTAACTGCCAATGCTTGGATTAGCAGCTGAGAACTTAACCTTTGGGCCAGAACTCCTGAACGGACTAAGGGGACAAAAGGTAACTGAAAGGCTGTCAATACTTCTTCCTATTCATTAAAATTTTGACTGGGTGAAAACAGATCACAGATCTTGAGGAATTATACCAGTTCTGCTTCTGGGACAAATAATTGTTGTAATTAAAAACAATTGAGAAATCACGGCTGACCAAAGTATTTGTGAACCCATTAAAAAAGATGCAGCAGAAAACCTCCCTTTGTCAGATTCTACAGTAGAAGGATCCTGAATAGCTTCTTCTCATCTATTGTAACTCCTTTGACCTCCAAAATATTTTTAAATTAAAGCCATAGCAAAATTTAATTTTAAATTTCAGAAATAATCTGATGTATCTTCCCTATTTTATCACTGAGAGTTAGACTATGGAAATGAACTGACATTTAGAGTACTACTATGTGACAGAGATTGTGCTAGAACTTCATGCATAATATCATATCTAATCATCTCTAGAATTTTGAGGGAAAAATAATCTTAACACACTTTTACACTAGGAAACAGAGCGTATGTGTCAACAGATTTTGATGTCAAAATAAAGCCAGATTTCAATGGTATTAATACCAGAGTAAATCACTCATCTATAAGTACTCCCTAAACTGGGAATATAAATTAAGTTTTAAAAGTTTAAAAAATATAGTTAAAACATAGCAGAAATTTTCTTTTTTCTCTCCTATTTTCCTCAAGAGTCAGAATTAAGCTTCCCACATTCATCTGTAAGTTGGATAAGCTCTATGACAGTGGGTTGGCCAAGCCATGTGCCGTCGAGTCGGATCTGACTCATGGCAGTGGGTTAGGTTTTATATTAATCTATAATGATTCTTCTGTAGGTATCACTCTTTTTGTCTCCTCCACATGGAAGCTACTCCCTTAAAAAGAATAACCTGTAATTATTATGTCAACATCTTCACATTTTTGGTGAATTCCTATATAGCCTGGTGTTATCTCATGTTTAAGTAAGTAAGTTCCTAACATTAAAGGCCATTTATTTAATGTTATGAATCACAAAGTCATTGCAAGTCTGTATACTGTCCGTTATAGTGCATGTTATGGTGTGCATTGCAAAATCCATTCCACTCACATGTCTAGTAAGTAAGACCTTGGTTGGGAAATTGCTTCCAATTCTATAGACAGGTCTTGCTGAATCTAAATCAAACAATGAATCACCCAGCCCCCCATCCTACACTCACACACACACATACTCACATGTGGTAAGCGGGACATGCCAGCGCCCAGCGCCAGAACAACACACCAGCCTTTCCTGATTGCTACCATGCATCAGGGTTCAGAACAGCTGTCATTTCCCAGCCACACCCTTGTTTACCAGACCTAGGGCTTTCATGGCGCGTGCCTGTGGGCTGTGGCTTCCCGCTGGCCTATTGTGGGCCTCCGTCTTGGGAGAGCGTGGCGCATGAGGATTGGAGGAATCTGGGATAAATTGAGCAAGCACCAGGTAACGGGGACTAAGACCGGAACTAAGACCGGGACCGGGAACAGAGGACGGACGGACGGACCGACGGACGGACGAGGAGGCAGTAGGAGTACAGTAAGTAGTAGCAGTAGAGTAAGCAATAATAGAAGAGTAAGCAGTAATAGTAATAATAGTAGAGTAAGCAGTAGGAGTAGAATAAGTAGTAGCAGTAAAGCAGGCAGTGGGAGTTAAGTGAGCAGCAGGAGTAAGGTAGGAGTAGCATAAGTAAGTGAAATAAGAATAAAGTAAGCAACCGGTAAAGTGGCTCCAATCCGCGTGTGTCCTGTCTTCTTTCCGCCGGCGGACGGTTAGGCAGCGACACTCACACACTCTCACACACACATACTCACACACACACATACTCACACACACACATACTCACACACACACATACTCACACACACACATACACATACTCACACATACTCTCACACACACACACACACACACGTCCTCTTAGCCAGATATAACCATAATATAAAGTGTTCACTGGTCCTCTTTAAGGTGCCCTGTGGCACAACAGCTAAGAACTTGAATGCTAACCAAAGATTGGAGATTTGAACCCACCCAGTGTTTTCATAAGAGAAAGAACTAAAGATTTGGTCCCACAAAGACTGCATAGTAGAAAAACTAAGGGGCAGCTCTACACTGTCACATGGGCTTGCTAGCAAAGAAAATTGACTCGATACCTAACAAAAGAAAAAAAAATGTCCCTTTTAATGGTTCAGGAAGTGACACATGATCTGACTCAAACAAACTGAAGGTTAGGTGTTTGATGATGGTTATTTTACATATCCCTGCTCAATGTGAAAGACCACCACCCTTCCGTGAGTTTGTCATAATGTGGTCACTTGTGCTTTGCTATGATGTTAGAAGTCATGCCTCTGGTATTTTAACTACCAACAGGGATACCCATATTGAGTAGACTTCAGTAGAGCCTCCAGAATAAGGCAGCCAAAAAGGAAAGGCCTAGAAATCTACCTCTGAAAACTAGTCGGTGAAAACCCTGTGGATCACAATGAGATGTTGTCTGATACGCACTGGAAGATGCTGCAGTTGGAAGGCACTCAAAACACACAGTGGCCACAACAGACAACAGCCTGCCAATGATCAAGATGAAATAGTACTAGGCAGCATTTAGCTCTCTTACATATGAGGCTACCAGAAGTTGAGCTGACTTAAGGGCAATTAACTACATCAATGTGAAAAATGAAGAGTGTAGCCCTGATTGGAAACCCTGGTGGTATAGTGGTTAAGTGCTATGGCTGCTAACCAAGAGGTTGGCAGTTCAAATCCACCAGTTGCTCCTTGGAACTATGGGACAGTTCTGCTCCAGTAAAACTATGGGGGCAGTTCTACTCTGCTCTATAGGGTCAGTATGAGTTGGAATCAACTCAACAGCAGTGGGTTGTGGTTGACAGCTACAATAGTTAACTAAGGTTTCCAGGGACCAGCAGAGGACAAAGCTAACAATACGGGCACCAGAGTAGAAACAACTGTAAAACCCAGATTACTTATTTTATCATATAACAACTAAATCAAGAAAAACTCATGCACTTACTACCTATGGACTTCCATTATAAGGAAATTAATCAGTTTCTTAGTTGTGTAATATGTTCTTGAAGTTGGGATTTAAATTACAGCTCTCCAAATCATTATTAGTTGTTTCTATACTATGTATTCATGTTGTTGTTGTTAGGTGCCGTTGGGTCAGTTCTGACTCATAGTGACCCTATGCACAACAGAACAAAACACTGCCTGCTTTTGTGCCACATCCACAACCATTTTCATGCTTAAGACCATTGTTGCAACCACTGTGTCAATCCATCTCACCTAGGATCTTCTTCTTTTTTTGCTAACCCTCCACTCTAACAAGCATAATATCCTTTTACAGAGACTGATCCTTCCTGAAAACATGTCCAAAGTATCTAAGACACAGTCTTGCCATCTTTGTTTCCAAGGAGCACTCTGGTTGTACTTCTTCCAGAACAAATACATTTGTGCTTTTGGCAGTCCATGGTACAGTCAACGTTCTTCTCCAACACCATAATTCAAAGGCATCAATTCTTCTTCTGTTTTCCTTACTCATTATCCAGTTTTTGCATGTGTATGATGCAACTGAAAATACCATGGCTTGGGTCAGGTGCACTTTAGTCTCTAAGGTGACTTTATTTTTCAATACTTTAAAGAGATCCTTTGTAGCAGATTTTCCCAATGCAATATGTCTTCTTCTATTGATTGCTACTTCCCTGGGCTTTTGTTGTGGACCCAAGTGAAATGAAATCCTGGAAAACTTCAATCCCTTCTCCATTTATGACAATGTTGCTTACTGGTCCGTTTGTGAGGATTTTTATTTTCTCAATGTTGAGGGGCAATTCATACTGAAGGCAGTAGTCCTTGATCTTCACCAGTAAGTGCTTCAGATCTTCTTCACTTCCAGCAAGTAAGATAGTGTCATCTCCATGATGTGGGTTTTTAATGAGTCGTTTTCTAATCCTGATGAGTCATTCTTCTTTGTATAATCCAGTTTCTCAGATTATTGGCTCAGTATATAGTTCAAATCAGCCAGGCGTTCCTTGGAAACTCTATGTGGCAGTTCTACCCTGAATTATAGGATCACTACGAATTGGACCTGACTTGACAGTATTTTTTGGGGGGCGGGGATATACAAATGATGCAACTGAAAATACCATGGCTTGGGTCAGGTGCACTTTAGTCTCCAAGGTGACTTTATTTTTCAATACTTTAAAGAGATCCTTTGTAACAGATTTTCCCAATGCAATATGGTATGGTAAAAGGGTACAACCCTGACACAACCTTTCCAGACTTCAAAACATGTAGTGTCCCCTTGTTTTGTTCACCCACGACTGCCTCTTGAGCCATGTATAGGTTCCTTAAGAGCACAATTAAGTGTTCTAGAATTTCCATTGTACAGAATGTTAGCCATAATTTGCTAGGATCTACACAGTCGAAAGCCTTTGCATGGTTGGTGAGTTACAGGTAAACATCTTTCTGGTATTCTCTGCTTTCAGCCAAGATCCATCTGACATCAACAATGGTATCTGTGGTTCCACATACTCTTCTGAATTCAGCTTGAATTTCTGACAGTTCTGTGTCGGTGTACTATTACAGTCACATTTGAATGATCTTGGCAAAATTTTACTTGCGAGTGATATTAACGATATTGTTTGGTAGGTTCTGCATTCAGTTGAATCAGCTTTCTTTGTAATGGGTGTAAATAAGGATCTCTTCCAATCAGTTGACCAGGTTGCTGTCCTGGAAATTTCTCGGCATAGATGAGTGAGCACTTCCAGTGCTGCATCTTGTTGTTAAAATATCTCAATTGATATTACATCAATTCCTGGAGGTTTATTTTTTGCCACTGCCTTCAATGTAGCTTCAACTTCCTTCCGTACCATCAGTTCCTGATCATATGCTACCTCTTCAAATGGCTGAATATTGACCAGCTCTTTGCAGCATCGTGACTGCATGTTCCTTCCATCTTCTTCTGATGCTCCCTGAGTCATTTAATATTTTCCCTGTAGAATCCTTCACTATTGTAACTAAAGGCTTGATTTTTTTCTTCAGTTCTTTCAGCTTGAGAAACACAAAATATGTTCTTCCCTTCTGGTTTTCCATTTCAAACTCTTTACACATGTCATTATTCATTATAATACTTGATTTTGTCTTCTGGAGCTGCTCTTCGAAATCTGCTATTTAGGTCTTTTACTTCACCATGCCTTCCTTTTGCTTTAGCTGCTCGGCATTTGAAGGCAAGTTCAGAGTCTCTTTTGACATACAATTTGGTCTTCTACTTCTTTCCTTTTTTTTAATGACCATATGCTCTCTTCATAGACGATATATTTGAAGTCATTGCACAGTTCATCTGGTCTTCAGTCATTAATAGTTAACACATCAAATCTCCTTTTTTTTCTTGTGATTAAGTGTAATTATATAATCGTGATCAATTTTGCATGCCCACGTATCTGCAGCTCCTTCTACTCTCCTTGCCTGCTGACAACACAATCCTTCTTTTCATAATATACATGTAGCATCCTCTTAACAAGTTCCTGTTCCCTCCTCTCCACCCTCTTCTCCCCCATCTAGAAACAGACCAGTAGGACAGCCTTCTGTAGATGCATAGAATAATAAAGTACACACACCATACAGTCACACTGGGTCCAGCCAGTCCATTCTTATCCAAAGAGTTGACCTCAGTAGTGTTTTCTGGTCAGAGGCAGCAGCAGGTCTAGAGAAAGTACTCCCAGTGGATCCTCCAGACCTTCAGACCATTTTGAAGTCTGTCTAAGCCATGTACTAGAAATTACATTGTTGATCCTAGTTTTTCTCACATGTTCTTTATTGTTTTAGGCTTGATATTTAGGTCTTTGACTCATTTCAAGTTAGTTTCTGTGTAAGGTATGAGATATGAGTCTTGTTTCAGTATTTTGCAGACAGATATCCAGTTTTGCCAACAATTTGTTAAAGAGACTGTCTTTACCCCACTTTACAATCTTAGAGTCTTTGTCACATATCAACTGTTCATAAGAGGGTGGTGGTATCTCTTGGGTCTGAACTCTGTTCCATTGGTCTATATGTCTCTTTTTGTACCAGTACCAGGTTGTCTTGACTACTGTGGCAGTGTAATAAGCTCTAAGTGTGAGGCCTATCACTGCATTTCACTTCTTCAGTAGTGTTTTAAGTATCCAGGGTTTCTTCCCTTTCCAAACAAATTTGGTGATTTGTTTCTCCATCTCATTAAAAAATGACACTGGAATTTGTATTAGGATTTTATTGTATATGTAAATATCTTTGGGTAAAACAGACATTTTCACAATGTTAAGTCTTAAGAATCATGAGCAGGGTAGGTTTCTCCATTTATGTAAGTCTCTCTTAGTTTTCTATAGTAGGATTTGTAGTTCTCTTTGTAAAGGTCTGTTATCTCTCTGGTTAGATTTATTCCTAGGTACTTTATGTTCTTAAGAGCTATAGTAAATGGTATTGATTTGGTGATTTCTTGCTTAATAATCTCATTGTTGGTATAAAGGAACCCTACTGATTTACTGATTTTATCTTATATCTTGATACTTTGCTGAACTCTTCTATTAGTTCGAGTAGTTCACTTATGGATTTATTAGGATTCTTTCCATATACAATCATATTATCTGCAAATAAGGAAATTTTTACTTCTTTGCTGATGCAGATACCATTTATATATTTGCCTTGTCAAATTGCTCTGTTTAGAACCTCTGGCACAACGTTGAACAGAAGTGTTGAGAGTGGACATCCTTCTCTAGCTCCCATTCTCAAGGGGAATTCTTTCAGTTTTTACCCATTCAGGTTGATGTAGGTAGTTGATTTTGTGTGGATGCCCCTTATTATGTTGAGGAATTCCCCTCTGTTTCTACTTTGCTGAGAGTTTTCAGCATTGATAATGTTAGACTTTGTCAAACGTCTTTTCTGCATCAACTGAAAAAATCACGTAATTCTTATCCTTTGTGCTATTTATGTTGCTGATCACATTGTTTTTCTGATGTTGAACCAGTCTTGCATCCCTGATTTGAATCTTACTTGGTCATGATGCAGTATTTTTTTGATATGTTTTTGAATTCTATTGGCTAGGATGTTGTTGAAGAGTTTTGCATATAGGTTCATGAGTGGTATTAGTTTGTCATTTTCTTTTTGTGTGTGGGATCTTTACCTTGATTTTGTATCAAGTTTATGCTGGCTTCATAGCAGGAATTTGGGAAGATTCCATCCCTTTCTATGTTGTGAAATAGCCCCAGTAGTATTGGAGTTAACTCTTCTCTAAAAGTTTGGTAGAATTCTCCAGTGAAGCCATCTGGGTCAGTGCTTTCATTGATTGGTAATTTTTTATGACTTTTTCAATCTCTTCCTCTGTGATGCATTTATTAAGCTGTTCTACTTCTCCCTGTGATAATTTTGGTAGGTGATATGAATCTAGAAATTTGTCCATTTCCTCTAGGTTTTCAAATCTGTCAGAGTTTCTTTCACAGTATTCTGTTATGGTACTTTTGATTTCAGTTGGGTCTGTTGTAACATCTCCCGTCTCATTTCTTATTTATTTTGTTTGCTTTTTGTCCTGTTTTTCTTTTGCAATTTTAGCCAATGGCTGATCAATTTTGTTGGTCTTTTCGAAGAACCAACTTTTCTTTTTTTTCATTTTTTTCAATTGTTCTTCTATTCTCTAATTCATTTAGTTCTGCTCTAATCTTTAGTATCTGTTTTGTTCTGATGCCTGAGGGGTTCCTCTGTTGCTCTCTTTCTGCTTATTCAAGTTATGGGGATAATTCTTTGGTTTCGGCCCTTTCTTCATTCCAGATGTGTGCACTTGTAGAGATAAATTGACCTCTGAGCACTGCTTTTGCTGTATCCCATAGGTTCTGGTGAGTTGTGTTTTCACTCTCATTTGATTCCATAAATTTCTTTATCTCACTCTTGATCTCGTATAAGCTGTGGATTTTTGAGCCAGGTGTTATTCACTTTTCATGAGTTCACATTTCTATCTGTTTTTTCTGCTATTGATTTCAGCTTTTATGGCTTTGCGGTCCTAGAAGATGCTGTGCAATAATTCAGTGGTTTGGCTTTTTTTGAGACTTACTTTATGTCCTAACTTATGGTCGATTCTGGAGTATGTTCCGTGTGCATTGGAGAAGAACATGTACTTAACTGCTGTACTACCTTATGTCTTTACTCATATTTTTTCTGAATGATCTTTCCATTACTGAAAGTGGAGTGTTGATGTCTCCAGCTATTATTGTGGAGTAATAGATCTCATTTTCCAATGTTGTTGGTGTTTGTTCAATGTATTTAGATAATATTGTTGTGTCTTGCTTATGTATTGAATCTTTGAGCAATAAATAGTGACCATCCTTGTCCATGATGGTGGATTTTACATTAAAGTTTATCTGAGATTAGTATTGCCACTCCTTCTCTTCTTTGTGTGTTGTTGGCTTGGTACATATTTTTTCATCCTTTGATTTTCAGTTCTTATCTTTGAGTCTAAGGTGTGTTATTTTTAAGCAACATATAGATAGATCATGTTTTCTGATACGGAATGTCACTCACTATCTCTATTGGAGTGCTCAGTCCATTTACCTTCTGTGTAATTATTGTTCTTGTTTAGTCCTGTCATTTTGATGTATTTATTTTTGTATTGTTGATATTTTCTATCTTGTTCTTTATAGTGGGTTCTGGGTCATTCTTCTTTGTGAGTTGACTTTCATTTTCTTCAGTGTTGGTTTTGTGTTTTTTTGAGCCTCCTGTATGATGTTTCTTGTTTTGATATGTCGCATTGTTATTTTGCTTTGTGGCTACCCTTCTTATCCTCCTTACTATTCTAGGTTGAAACCCGACTTTAACTTCTGAATATCTCTCCATGTGAAAAGGTTATAATTATTGTAATATATCCCTCTCCCTCTTTTTTGTGTTATGATGTCATAGTTTTTGTGTTCTGATTATAGGTTCACTTGTTTTAATATTGTAGCTTTGTGCTTTTTGATTTCCCTAACTGACGGCACTTGGCTTGGCAACTGAGTAGGATTCTGGGTGCTGTGTCCTGTATTGCCTCCATAAGTATACACTTGATGTTTTGTTTTTCTCAACAAGGAGTTTCTTTCAGTATTTCCTGTAGTTTTGTTGGTTTGTTTTTACAAAGTCTCTAGCTTTCTGCTTCTTTGCGAATATCTTAATTACATGTTTATATTTGAGACACAATTTTGCAGGATATATAATTCTTGGTTGAATGGTTTTCTCATTCAAAGCTTTGAATGTGTTGTCCCACTGCCTTCTTGCCAACATGTTTCCACCAAAAAGTCAGACGAAAGCATACAGGGCTTCCCTTTGTGTGTTCTTTGCTTTAAGCCTTACTGCCTTTAAGAGCCTCTCTTTATGATTCATTTTATTAAACTTGATTATAATATGTCTAGGTGTCTTTCTTTTGGGGTCCATTTATTGTGGCTTTTGATAAGCATCTTGGGTTTCTATGCTCTCTTCTTTCATAATTTCAGGAAAGTTTTCTGTCAGCACCTCTACAATAGTACTCTGTTTTTTCAGCTATCCCTACCTGTTCAGAACCTCAAATTATTCATAGATTATTTCTCTTAATATAGTCCCACGTGTTTCTTAATGCTTATTCATTTTTATTATTTCCTTTCTCTGATTTCTCCTCATTAATCCTGGTGTCAGTTGCTCTATCCTCAAGCTCACTGACTCTGGCTTCCAACTCCTCAGTTCTCCTTTTATGGTTCTGGGTTGAATTGTCTAATTCTGTAATTTTATTATTGATCTGCTGGATTTCAGCTTGTTGATGTTCCCATCAGCTCAAATAGCTTACTCATTTTTTCATTATTTTCTACTACATTTTGTTTAATCTCTAGGAGGGCTTTAATACATATTTCTTTTGTACTCAATCTCCAATAATTTCAGAAAGCTTTCTTCATCTGGGATGTTTTCTGATCCTTTATTATGAGAGTTTTCTGGAGCCATGCTGGACTGCTTCTTTAAATGGTTAGCTACTGACTGCTGTCTTTGTACCATCAAGATGCTGTTCATTTTCTCTAGTGTTACCTCATCAGGAGCTAAAGCATAGTTCTAAGTGAGAAGTAACGACCCTACTAGTTTTGGTCATCAGCCACCTCTGTGTACTCTAGTGACTTGCTGATGTTAGACTTTCTAGAGTGGCAGGCCCCACCTCATGGCTACTGAATGTGGGAGTTACTTGTAGTGACTTTCTGTCACACCAGTCAAGCCTATGATGTAGCTCAGGGAATGGAGGAGAGAAAGATACCACCCCACTCAACTGCTTGGGACAGCTGCACTCTGTAGATGTGTTTAGCTTTAAAAGTGCTTATTTTCTGACAGGGACACTGTGCAGTGTTCAGTGAAAGTGGCTGGGTTCTCAGGGGTGGCAGGCTCTGCCTCCTGGCTGGCAAAGATGGTGCCCTACTTCTGGAGTCACTTGGGCACCATCAGCCAACACTAGGATGAGCATAAGTGAAGGCTAGTGGAGAGGTTACTGCCCTGCTCATCAGTCAGTTCTCCAGGTGTTTTAATTTTAAAGGTATGCTTACCTGTCAAGTGAGGAACTGTCTATCAGCTGCTGAAAGGTGGCAGTTTCCACCTTCCAGATGAGAACAAAAGAACCTCATAGGCCATCCCCAGATGCTAAGACATACTTCAAAGAAGGGAGGTGATAGGGCTTTGCCACCAGTATCCACTAGGCCCCACCTGTAACTTTAGGCATGATCTTCTTAAATGCAGCTTTTCTCCTGGACAAGCCCTATCCAGATTGGCACTGCTTCTGAGAGTGAAAATTAGCCCCCTCGCTGAACTCTCCAGGTGGCTAACTGCGCCTCTCAGCTGACCAAGATGGTGTCCTGCCTGAGCTGTCCTTCCTGCTGTGAAACAGTAGAATCTATGGCACAAGCTCAGAAAAAAGAGGGTGAAGGTGCAGTAGTGCCCTCAGTCAGCAGCTGGGATCTCAAAATGCGACCACCCCAAGCACGTTCTCTCTGTTGTGCTATACGTTGTTTACTTAAGCAATGCAGTTCAGTGCATTTGCTGGCTCTTTCCCAGCCCCTGCCTCCAAGATAACAAAGAAGGCGTCAGTAACTACAGTTCTCTCAAACAATACATCAGCAGAAGCAGGATTCAGCATGCCACTGTATTGTCTTTGAGAGAGGTAGTTTTCCCCTTACTGGTGCCAAGTTCAATCTGACAACCCTACACCAGATCCTAGGGCTCCCAGGATGTTCATGCTGCTCCATGCAATTACCATTCTAGACTTTAGTTCTCAGAAGGAATAGATGAGATATGTATCTAGCCTGCCATCTTGCCCCCACCCCCTCAAGTCTGTTCTTGAGATAGTCTTTAAACTCAGGACAGATATACTCAATGTCATGCTTTGGCTCTTGTGGATTTGTTCTAATTTTCTTCAGTTTCAATCTGAATTTGTATATGAGCAATTGACAATCTGTGTCACCCTCAGCACCTAGTCTTGTTCTGACTGCTGATGTGGAGCTTTTCCACCATCTTTTTCCACAGATGTTGTCAATTTGATTCCTGTGTAGTCCATCTGGGGAAGTCTATGTGTACAGTCACCATTTGTATTGGTTAAAAAAGATACTTGTGATGAAGAAGTTGTTAGTCTTGCAAAATTCTATCATGCATTCTCCCCCATTATTTGTATCACCAAGGCCATATTTTCTGACATTGTCAGATATAATGCCAGAAAATGAGCCCCCTAGGTTGGAAGGCATTCAGAAGAAGACTGAGGAAGAGCTACCTCCTTAAAGTGGAATTGCAATTAATGACATGGATCGAGTAAGGCCTTCAAGATCTTCATTTGCTGATGTGTCATGACTCAAAATGAGAAGTAACAGCTGCAAATATCCATTAATAATTGGAACATGTAATGTATGAAGAATGAATCTGGGAAGTTGGAAATTGTCAAAAATGAAATGGAACACATAAACTTTGATATCCTAGGCATTAGCGAGGAAAAATGGATGGATATCAGCTACTTTGAATCCAACAATCATGTGGTCTACTATGCTAGGAACAAAAACTTGAAGAGGAACAGTGTTGCAGTCATCATCAAAAGAACATTTCAAGATCTGTTCTGAAGTACAATGTTCTCAGTGATAAGATAATATTAATATGTCCACAAGGAAGGCCAGTTAATACAGCTATTATTCAAATTTACCCACCAACCTCTAAGGCCAAAGATGAAGATTGAAGATTTTTACCAGCTTCTGCAGTTTAAAATTAATTGATAATTACTGGTGACTAGAATGCAAAAGTCAGAAACAAGGAAGGATTTGTAGCTGTATTTTTTTTTCTGTGTGTGTGTGTGTGTGTGTGTGTGTGTGTGTGTGTGTGTGTGCACGCACGCGCGCTTGGGTGTGTATAAACCACCCACTGCCATCAAATTGGATCTGACTCATTGACGCTAGAGGTCAGAGTAGAAGTGCCCAATAATGTTTCCAAGGAGCACTTGATAGATTTAAACTGCTGACTTTTTAGTTAGCAGACACATCACTTAAGCGAGTACACCATCAGGGCTTACACACACACACACACACACACACACATACATATATAAATCATGCTATGTATTTCCACCACAGTTCTGTTAAGTTGTCATACCATACTGAAGTGGCTTGTGTGTTGCTATACTAGAAGATTTGCCACCAGTATTTGAAATACCAATGAGGCCAATCTTAGTGGACAGTTTTCAGTGGAGTTTACAGGTTAAAATAGACTAAGAGATGGACCTGGAAGTCTACTTCTGAGTAATTGACCAGTGAAAAGCTTATGGATAGTAATAGAATGTTGTCTGATATAGTGCCAGAAGATGAGTCCCCCAGGTCAGAAGACTTTGAAAATACAACTTGGGAAGATTTGCATCCTCAAAGTAGAATCAACTTTAATGGTATTAACTTCTGGAATCTCCTTTTGCTGCTGTGGCATAACTCAAAATGGAAAGAAACAGCTGCAAATATCCATTAATAATTGGAACATAGAATATACAAAGCATGAATCTAGAAAAATTAAAAGTTGTCAAATATGAAAATGGAACACATAAAGATTAAAATCTAAGGCATTAGTGAGATAAAATGCACTGATATTGGTCATATTGAATCAGATAATCATATAGTCTACTATGTCACTAATGACAGCTTGAAAGAGAATGACTTCACATTCAAAATTAAATAGAACATTCCAAGATCTATCATGAAGTACAACTCTGTAAATGACAGAAAAATATCCATATGGCTACAAGGAAGATCAGTTAATACAAATTGATTCAAATTTACATACCTGACATCAGTACCAGTATGAGAAGGTTAAAGATCTTTACCCACTTCTGCAGTCTGAAATTGATCAAATATTCAATCAAGGTACATCGCTAATTACTGGATTAAAATGTGAAAGTTGAAAACAAAGAAAAATCAGTAATTGAAAAATATGGTCATGGAGATAGAAATGACACCAGAAATCATACGATACAGTTTTGCTAGGCCAATGACTTATTTATTGTAAGTACTTGTTTTCAACAACAGAAATGTCGGCTATACACATGAACCTCACTGTACTGAAAACCCAGGAACCAAATCAATTACATCAGTGAAAGGGACCAGGAAAAAGCTCAGTGTCATCAAGAAGAACAGGGCCAGGGGCAAACTGCACAAAACACCATCAGTTACCCTTTTGCAAGTTTACCTTGAATCTGAAGAAAATGAAAACAAGTTAATGCGAGCAAAAATACAACCCTGAATAAATGCCACCTGAATTTAGAGACCATGGCAAGAATAGATTTGATTCACTGAACACTAAATGATCTAGGATCTGACTAGTTGTAGGAAGATTTCAAGGACATCATACATGAAGAACGATAACCATCATTAAAAAAAGGATTGGAAGAAAAGACCAAAGTTGAGGAGACTCAGAGTTTACTTTTAAACCTAGGTTAGCTAAAACCCATGGAAGAAATGAAATAAAAGCTGAACGGAAGATTTCAAAGGGCAGCTTGAGAACACAAAGTAAAATATTATAATGAAATATGCAAAAATCTGGAGTTAGAAAGCAGAAAGGGAGGCACACTCAGCATCTCTCACACTAAAAGAACTAAAGAGAAAAAAATCAAACCTTGAGAGTACTATTGAAGCAAAATGGAAATCCTGATGGCATGGTGGTTAAGTGCTACGGCTGCTAGCCAGAACGTGACCAGTTCAAATCTGCCAGGCACTCCTTGAAATTGTATGGGGGCAGTTCTACTCTGTCTATAGGGTCACTATGAGTCAGAATCAACCCAACAGCAGTGGATAAGGGCAAAATACTGAATGATGCAGGAAGCACCAAAAGCAAAGAAGAGGAATAGAAAGTCACTGTAGCAAAAAGAAGTGGTTACATTCACCCATTTGGGGAAGTGGCATATGATCAAGAACTGATGGGGCCGAAGGATGAGGTCCAAGGGGCACTAAAAGCATTGATGCGAAGCAAGACTCCAGGAATTGACAGAATACCAATTGAGATGTTTCAACAAACAGATGAGGCAATGAAAGCTCCTACTCATCTATGCCAAACAATTTGGAAACTGGAAAACATCCATATTTGTGCCCATTCTGGGAAAAAAAGGAAAGAGAGAGAGAGATCCAGCAGATTTAAGAAATTATCAAGCAATATCATTAATATCACAAGTAAAATTGTGCTGAAGATCATTCGAAGCTTTTGCTACAGTAGTGATGTGGAACTACCAGAAACTGAATCCAGATTCAGAAGATGAAGTGATAAAAAGGATATCATAGCTCATGGCAGACAGATACTGGTTGAAAGCAGAAACTATCAGAAAGATGTTTACCTATGTTTTTATTGACTATGCAGTGGCATCTGTACGGATCTTAACAAATTATAGTTAGCATTGCAAAGAAGGAGAATTTCAGAACTCTTACTCATGCCTATGAGGAACCTATATACAGATCAAGAGTCTTCTGTTTGAAGAAAACACAGAGGTTTTGCATGGGTTGAAGTTAGGAAAGTTGTCCAGCAGAATTGTGTCATTTCACCATACCTATTCAATCTGTATGCTGAGCAAATAATCCAAGAAGCTGAACTATATGAAGATGAATGGGGCATCAGGACCGAGGAAGACTCATTAACAACCTGTGTTACGCAGATAATACAACCTTGCTTGCTAAAGGTGAAGAGGATTTGGACACTTAACTGATGAAGATCAAAGACCACAGTGTTCAATATGGATTGCCCCTGACCATCAAGAAAATAAAAATCTTCACAACTGAACCAGTAAGGAACATTGTGATAAATGGAGAAAAGCCTGAGGTTGTCAAGGATTTCATTTTACTTGGTTCCGCAATCAACACTCATGGAAGCAGCAGTCAAATTAAAAGCTGCATTGCATTGGGAAAATCTGCTGCAAAGGACCTCTTTAAAGTATTGACAATAAGGACATCACTTTGAAGACTAAGTTGCAACTGACCCAAGCCATGGTATTTTCAATCATATCATATGCATGTGAAAGCTGGACAATGTAAAAGAAAGAGAGAAGAAGAATAGTTGTAGTGTTGGAGAAGAATGTTGAATGTACCATGGACTGGCAAAAGAACAAACAGATCTGTTCTGGAAGAAGTACAACCAGAGTACTCCTTGGAAGCAAAGATGGCAAGACTGCATCTTACATGCTTTGGACATGTTGCCAGGAGGGTTCAGTCCCTGGAGAAGGACATCATGCTTGGTAGAGCGGAGGGTCAGCGAAAAAAGGAAGACCCTTGAAAAGATGGATTGACACAGTGGCCGCAACAAGGACTGTGGACGCAAAGCAAGATAAAGCAAGAAAGAGGAAGACCTTCAATGAGACGTACCGATAGGCTTAAGTACAAAAATGATTGTGGACATGGCACAAGACCAGGCAGTGTTTCATTCTGTTGTGCATAATGTCACTATGAGTTGGAACCAACTCGATGATAGCTAACAACAACAACAACATCTTGGAAAAAAGTATACAAAAGTACTTTGAACTACTACTATTTTAGATTCACCTTGTAAGTCCATTCAGTCAATTCTCATTCATTCCAGGTGTCGTTCTTTCGGTGGGGGTTACGGTACATGTGAAGCACCCACTACAGTAGTGACGTTGTCTTAGACTCTGGGGGAAACGATTGATATCAAACAGACTTTGATGGCTAATGGATTTGAACTGCTGACCTCTTGGTTAGCAGTCCAGCTCTTAACCACTGTGCAACAGGGGCTAGGGAACAGATACTCAGGTTAATGGAAAAGATTCGAAAAAAAGTGAAATGGCTGGCACTGAGAGTTATGTTTCAACCAAAAAAATCCAATTGCTGTTAAGTCAATTGACTCAAAGTGACCCTGTAATATAAGACATACTAGAATTGCCTTGTGGTTCCCATGGCTGTGAATCTTTATGGAAGTAGAGTGCCACATCTTTCTCCTATGGAGTGGCTAGTGGATTCAAACTGCCAACTGCTGGTTAGCATCTGAGCACTTAATCATCGTGCCACTAGCACTCCTTAGGTTACATGTGCAAAGGCAATACACAGGAAAACAGCAGGAAGACAACACAATACCTTTTGATGATATTTTGTTTGAATTTCCCAATTCCATCATTGTATCAGCCCTTAAAATTATGTATTTCTATGCCAAATTTAAAGATGAGAAAAAAAAAGGATTGTGTGTTTTTCTTAACACATTCTGCTACTGGTTGACAGAATGGTAACTCAAGACCCTGTAGGTTTAGACCTAAAGTTTTCCATGGCCTTTTCTCTGCGCTTTCTTTTATATTTCCTAATATTCTGTAGTGTTACATAGAAAATTGATATCCCATTTAACAATTTCTATACAGCTTGTTTCATAACAATGGTTGCATTTTTCACAATGTGTCAATATTATTTCTGTTATTTTTGTTCTGTTTCCATTAATTGAGCTTAACTGCCCCTTCTTAGCTTCTCATCTTTGTTTTAGCACAAATGTTGACTTTTTGGTCTCATATTGTTGATTGTTTAAGGGAGCACAATATTGTTTATTTTATAAATCAATCCATGAGTTGGATAAAACATGATCACTGGGAGTGGCTGCCGTTCCAAGTTCAAAGGTATGTTGGAGTGATAGCCTTGGGACTTCCTCTAGTCTCTGTAAGTACACAGTAAGTCTAGCGTTTTTTGTGTTTTTTCTTTTTTTTAAGTTTTGTTCTATATTTTTCTCACTTCCTGTGTGTAACATCCTAATGTGTGGCCGATTAGGACAGTCTCAGGCTAGGCAAGAGCATGGTTCATATGCGCTATTAGTCTTGTGAACTAGTTTCTTTTCTGAGTCTTTTCTCTGGACTACTAGAGAATGGTAGTTGTACCTTAGAAGGCTGTTCCAAAGCTTTTAAGACTTTCATTGCTGCTCACCAAACTAGAAATGCTATCTTTATTAACTTAATTATGTCAAATAAACAAGTTGTCCTGTGAAACTATATTCCTAAGACTCCAGACGCAGTAATCCAGTCCTCACTCTATTATGTTAATATTCTTGAAAATCAACTAGGGTAGCTGTCTGGCGAAGCTGCCACTATTTATCTCACACCATACAGATGGGTTAATTCCTTAATATTATGTGTTTGTGCAATTTTGGTGTTATGGGAAAATCATCCATCATATCCCCCAGACTGTTCTGTTGAAGGACATTCTTTTACCGAGACCAATGGCTCCTTAACATGTCCCAGGCTGACATTAAGTGGGCTTCTGCAGGGTGCTTCTGTCACATCACTTGTCCTGAATGGAGGTAATAGAATGAAAGCCCCAGAAACCCTTTTGAATCTGTGATTGTTAATATGGCATGTACCATATTAGGGTTTTAGGGGAAGATCTTTGGTAATCTAGGGCTCTCAAGTCTATGGTGGCTCTTCATATTTTGGTAGATTGTTGCTGAACTTCAGAAAGATAGTTTATAGTATGATTATAAATTAAATTAAATTGCCAGCCTATCTATTCTTTCACAGACATAAAAAACCTATAAGTCACTCTCTGTATGAGAAGTCAAAGGAGCACTAGGGAAAATGCAGTTTGCTGGAGCCATTTGAATAACTACTGTAAAAATAACATCTGTTCCTTGTTTTCATACTAAATCCAGTTTTTAATACGCTGTGAGGGACACCACTGGCAGCAGTGTAATTTATCTAAATCTTTAATATTCAGTGTTTTATTCAGGAACAGAATTATATTTGCTTTCAAAAGAGCATCAAGAGTAAATGTTAAGGGATTCTTTTTAATATTGCAGGATTATGAGCAGGTATTGAAGCAATCGATTGTGAATGTGTAGCTATCCATCACTGCCATCATTAAATGAAATTGCCTTCTGCCGCAGGACAAGGGAAAACCCTGGTGGCATGGTAGGTTAAGTGCTACGTCTGCTAACCAAAAGGTCGTCAGCTCAAATGCACCAGGCGCTCCTTGGAAACTCTGTGGGGCAGTTCTACCCTGATCTCTAAGGTTGCTATGAGTTGGACCTAACTCAGCAGTAGTGGGTTTGGTTAGGTTAGGTTACAGGAAAACGTGTGTGTGTGTGTGCACATGCACGCATGTGTAGGCATATCAGTTGGTGGTAATCCATAATAAATATTAAAAACAGTGCCAGATATAGAAAGAACAACTAAAATCCTGAAATTCAACAAAATAAGCATATAGAATGTAAACTTAAATTTGAGAGAATTCCTATGAAATTCTTCAAAAGGAAACTGCTCAATTTTTCCTTAGCTCAATGGTGTTAACCTATGTAAAAGGGAGTTTTCAGTTATTGTGATAGTTTCCTAGCACTTAAGACTTCTTTATAGGTCTGTCAATCCCTTTCACCCAACTTTTTTTTTCCTGATGATTTTACAACATAGTTTCATGAAGGTAACCTTTCTCTGTACTATGACTTGAATATTGAGTATTCATTCAAACTCCGAATCAGATCTTCTATTCTGATATACCCTGTTTACTTTTCTGTGTCAATTCAGTCCAACAAATTTTTTCGTACTCAGTTCCTGAAAAGACTAATTTGTTCATTTCTGTGCTTGAGTAAACAATGTAGGTTAAGCTCCTTCTATACACTAGGTGAGGGAAACCCTGGTGAGGTATGGGTTAAGAACTATGGCTATTAACTGAAAGACTGACAGTTTGAATCCCGACACTCCTTGGAAACTCTATGGGGAAGTTCTATGTTATCTTACAGGATCACTAAGAGTCAAAATCAACCTGATGCCAGTGGGTTAGTTCATATACTAGGTACTGTGTAGACTTGTAAGATAAGAAGTTTTCCCACTAATTAAGCACAAAGAAAGATGTTGTTTTTAGGTACCATTAAGTCAGTTCCAACTGATAGTGACTCTATGTACAACAGAACGAAACATTGCCTGGTCCTGCTCCATCACACTCGTTGTTATGCTTGGGTCCATTGTTGGAGCTGCTATGTTACTTCATCTTGTTGAAGGTCCTCCTTGTTTTCACTGGCCATCTGTTTTATGAAACACGAGGTCCTTCTTCAGGGACTGGCGCTTCCTGATAACATATCCAAAGTATGTAATACTCTGTCTCACCACCCTTGCTTCTAGGAGCACTCTGGTTGTATTTCTTCCAAGACAGATTTGTTGGTTCTTGTGGCAGTCCTAGGGATATTCAATATTCTTCACCAACACCATCATTTAAAGGCATCAGTCCATCTTAAGGTCTTCCTTATTCATCAACCAGCTTAAGTCTATGCATGAGGGGAGTGAAAACACCGTGGCTTAAGTCAGGCACACAATATTCTTCAAGGTGACATCTTTGCTTTTCAACATTTCAAAGAGGTCTTTTCCAGCAGATTTGCCCAATGCAATGTGTCACTTCATTTTTTTACTGCTGTTTTCATGGGTGTTGATTAATACGAGATAAGAGCTAGTCATGAAAGAGCAAATCATGAAAGCACGAAGAAACAGCAACTAGTTTCAAAGGAAGAAGTGGAACAGCAGCTTTGACTTAGCTACATGAAGATCAAGAACGCATATTTGCTGGTCTTAATTTACTGTCGTATTTTCTTTGTTCATTTTCCACTTGTGAAACTCCACACATTTAAAAAATCCTCATTAGTTTGAAGTTTACTACACATATACGTATATATGTTCAGTCTTACATTTAAAAATACAAATGAGCCAAAAAGAAGATAAAAATTAACCAGAGAAAACCACCATTACACTTTGCAGCACATATTTTCTTTGCATGCACTTTCACATGGTACACACGCAGTCTTTATACAAACACTGTACCTTATTTACAAACTTTCTTTGATCTGCATTTTATAATTTAATGACATATTATACACATTTCTCAATGTGCTTAATTGATCCTATACAATTCATTATGATATATTTTGTGAATTTACTTTACCATGTTACATTTTGAGAATTTAATTTAAAAAATATGATAAATACCATTTTTCCCCTTTAAAAATGACATACATATTTATGCATAAAGTTTATGACACAGAGTGTTTCATACCTAATGATATTTATTCTCAGAATAAAATGATATTTATAAATAAATGATATTTATAAATAAAATGATATTTATTCTCAGAATAAAAACCAACATTGTGTACCATTTTTAGTAATTGCTCAATATTCCATGAAATAGATACATTAAACATTTTTTTTCCTGACTATATATTGGGGGTATGGCATTTTCCCTTCATCCATGTTAACTATTAGCTAGTATTGTAACTGATATTCAGGCAGCTAATATTTGTTATCTACATGAGAGTCTTGCATAAATCCTTGGAAGTGCAATTTCTGAATCAGGATTATATAAGGATTTACAGCAACCTGTCTTTCCCAAAATGATGAAAAGCTATTAACTACTTGGTAAATTTTCTTTTGAAAATATCAGCAAGTGTCAGAAACGTTAAGGGGAAAGAATCAAGGCAAAGATATTTTATTAGTTTGATATTTATAGAGCCTAATGCAAAACACAGAAAAATAAATGATTGTAATAAGTAGGCAAATAAAGGGGAAAAAAATTTTCTGCCTCCACTCCATCTGGGCAGTATTTCATAGAACTGCATCTTTTCCTTGTGTCTCAGTTTCCTGCTGCTGTCTAACAGAAATACGATAAGTAGATGGTTTTAACAAACAGAAATTTATTTTCTTACAGTTTAGGAGGCTGGAAGTCTGAATTTAAGATGCTGGCTCTTGAGAGGTCAGGCTCCCTCTCTGTCCATTTGGGAGGAAAACCCTTGTCTTTTTCAGCTTATCTTCCCTAGTTCTGTAATCTTCATGACTGGTATGAATCTTTTCCCATTTTTATTTTTACTGTACCTAAACTGCTCTTTTATAACACAAAAGTGGTTGTTTTAAAACACACTGTACATTGACATAGTTTTATTAATATAAAGAAATTCTTATTTCCAAATGGGATTATAAGCATAGGTAGAGTAAAACCAAATCCATTGTCATTGAGTAGATTCTGACTCATAGCAACCATATAGGACAGAATAGAGCTGCACCAGATGATTTCCAAGGACTAGCTGGTGGATTCACACTGCCAAACCTTTTTGTCAGGAGCCAAGAGCTTAACCACTGAGCAACCAAGACTCCATATGTGCAGGGATCAGAATTCACAACATATGTTTATGAAGGACACAATTCAGTCCATAAAAAGGTGGATATGTTGCTAGTCTTCTGTCATTCTCGGATTCTCCTGAAATTGTTCCCGAAAGAGGACTTACAGATTTATGCCAACATGGATAGATCCCCATAGGAGGGGCAGTGATACATAAGAAAGAGAATAAAAGAAAATTCTATTCAGTGTCTTCAGAAAATGGCAAATTGTTGTTGTGTGGTTAGACATCATCTAGTGAGTTCTGTGTCACAGTGACAAAGAAAGAAACAGGTCCTCTGCCATCCTCACAGCTGTTGCTGTGTTTGAGGGTATTGTGGAAGCCACTGTATCAGTCCATCTCACTAAGAATCCTGATACCACGTCACAAGGTGTGCTCTTGCCATCCTTGTTTCTAAAGAACATGCTGGCTGTACTTCTAAGAATATTTGTTCATTCTTCTGGTAGTCCATGATAGATTTGATATATTTTGCCAGTTCCATTAATTCCAAAGCATCTGTGCTTTTTCCTTCTTTTTTATTTGTTCATTGGCTTTCACCTACCCATGAGGTGACTGAAAACCCTATGGCTTGGATCAGGACACCTTAGTCCCCAAAGTAACATCTTCACTTTCTAACACTTCTAGAAGTCCTTTGCAGCAGGTTGGCCAATGTAACATGCCATTAAATTCCTTGACTGTTGCTTCCTTGGACATGGACTGTAGATTCAAGTAAAATGAAATCCTTAGCAATGCCTCTCTTTTCTCTGTTTATTATGACACTGCTTAATAGTTCAGTTATAAGGATTTTGGTTTTCCTTATGTTGAAGTGTGATCCGTACTGAAGGTTGAAAGCTTTAATCTTCATTAGTAAGTGCTTCAAGTCCTCTCTTCTTTAAGCAAGCAAAGTGCTTCAATTCCTCTTTGCTTTATGCTGGCAAGTCGGTCTCATCTGCACATTCACAGGTTGTTAATGAGTCTTCCTCCAATCCCAAGGTCAAGTTTTACTTCTCAAACTATTTCCTCCACATTCAGATGTACTAAGCATGGTGAAAGGATACAACACTGACACACCATTCCCGATTTTAGGCAATGTCCCCCTCATCCATTCAAATGGCTGAGTCTTCTGTATTTCCAAAATTTGCATACCAATCACCAGTGATTATCAATGTTTCTTGATTATGTCTGATCAATTTCAGACTCCAGAAGTTGGTAAAAATCTTCAGTTTCTTCTTCTTTGGCATTAGTGGTTAATGTGTCAGTTTGAATCATAGTCATATCAACTGGTCTTTCCATGTAGGTAAATGCACATTAGCCTATTACTGACAGAACTGTACTTCAGGGTAAATCTTGAAGTGTTCTTTTTGAAGATGAATGCATGCCATTCCTCTTCAATTTGTCATTTCTGGCATAGTAGATCATATCACTGTCTGATTCAAAATGGGAACACCCATCCATTCCAGCTCACTAATGCCTAGTATATCTACCTTCAAGGGTTCTATTTCACCTTTGACAATTTCCAGTTTTCCCAGATTCATATCCTATACATTCTGTGTTCTGATTATTAATGGATGTTTGCAGCTGTTTCTTCTCATTTTGAGTTCCAAATGAAAGTCTCTCATCAGCAAATGAAAGTCCTGAAAGGTTTAATCCTTTCACATCATTAAGGTCACCTCTACATTGAGGACATGAGTCTTCTCCAGGTGTATTTTGAGTTCCTTCTATAGCATCGCTATGTAATCAACTCAGTGACAACAACTCTTCAACCTGTAAGGGCTCATCCCCTATCATTCTACCAGACAAGGTTTTGCAGCTACCTGTAGGGTTTTCACTTGTCAGTTTTCTAGAATCAAGTGGTCTAGGCCTTCCTCCTAGCCTTAGTCTGGAAGTTCCACTGATGCCTGTCCACTACAGCTGACCTTGACGGGACTTAAAACATTGGTGGCATTGCTTCCAGTGACAGCAACAGTCAAACCACTACAGCATGACAAACTGACAGATGCCCATAGAGGGAACTGTGATACATAAGAGAATAAAATACATTTACCCATTTTTCACTGTGAAAAGAAAGTTTCAGTCAGTGTCTTCAGAGTGGTGTTAATTTCAAGCCAATAAACTGGCAAATTGAAATATGATAATTTTATATATGTCTTTGATATGGATAACTAGAGATCTCCTGTAGTCTCTTGTTTTTGTTTCATCGTGTTCCATTGAGAATGCTCTTTCAAGTTAAGTATGTTATACAAATTTCAGGAAGAAGTTTATTTGCCTATTGTTTCTGATTAAAGAAGTAGTCTCTTTAGAGAGAATTGTCATCCTTTTCCTTGATTCAATTATCATCCAACTAATATTCACTGAGTATCTGCACTGCAGACATTGTGATAGGAATCTAAAAGTTTCCCTTGGATTTGAATCTGAGGGCTTTGTCTTAATATTTACAAACCATTGTTCTTACACTTTCCATTGAGCAATTTTGGTTCGCAGCAGGCTTCTTGGGATTATTGGCATCTTTTCTGTTTTACCAGTCATTTTGTGATCAATAGCAAGTTCTACCTCTGTTAATTTTTTCTTGAAATTTTATTCCCTTATATTAAGATATCCATGTTCAATTCATCCATTTTTTACATGAATAACTCTTTATCCTGACATTTGTTATCTGTGGTAACTTTCATAAGCAATCAAGGATGATACTGTTTTTAAACAGCAACTTTAAAATGGTGCTAATCTAAATGCAATCTTTAGACATATAAGCTTGTGCTAAATGTCCTCCACAGAAAGAATTAGATATTATGTTCTTTATGTATTCCGTTCACAGTAATTTCTAAAATTAATTGCCTCATCTTTTTTTCCCAGAAACTCTACTCAGGGGACAACCACTCAGAATGCCTTGAAGAGCATCTTTCTGTCACACCCATACAAGACCCATGCAGGACCACGAAACCTCTGTCCAGCCATGCAATATCACATTAGGAATAGTTCCGCCTTGTTTTCCTGCTGATTATCTACTTCAGTAGTGCTCATTCGTTAGTTGCTGCCCTGATGCTTTAAGTTACATAGTTGATTTTACTTTTCCTCTTGAGTAGGCAGCATGATTTTGAAATATTTACTAGGTGACTGCTGAACATAATTTCAAATATTTTATTGCTGAATGTGTGAGTCAATATTGTATCTCCCTATGTCTTATTCTACTCCTCAAGATAAGGACCCGTCCACTGCTTAAACCCATGTCGGACCTATATACTGCCTAAACTCTGCTTGTTTTCTGGTCTTCTTTATCTTCCACAAAGAGTTTCTGCTTTACATAAAATACAGATCATCTTATTAATTAAGAATTTTTTTCTGGGAAATTGTGTATCTACGAGGACTGACAAGTTTTCGAACTCATCCGAGAAAGAGTGCTACATACCTCATTGGTGAATATCACTACGCACCAAAGTCAGAGCCTAGTACATCCCTCAAAACAATTTTGGAACTCTTTTTCTGGAATGAACATCAAAGCTCTTGTCATGTTACCCTTGATGTCCTAAATGTCATCAAAATATCTTCCTCTCAATGCTTCCTTTGTCTTCGGTCGGGTAAAGAAAAAAGTCACTGGGGATCAGATCAGGCGCGGAGGGAGGCTGTTCCAATACAGTTATTTGTTAACTGGCTAAAAACTCACTCACAGACAACTATACAATTAAGTTTATCAACCTGCCACCGTGCCTCCTTGCCACCGTGCACAATGGCCACTCTAGAAAGTCTCAAACCTGCTTTGAAGAGCGGACTAGGTGCTGCACCAGTGCATAGCTTTCCAAGAGGAGTACTGCAAAGGCTGTTGTAGTATACTCACCAATGAATTACACAGTACTTCAGACAATTAAGTTTGCAGACTTAATTGTCAGACCTCATATGTATCTGACTTGATGGCACTTGGCTTGGGATATGTATCCATGTTCCACGAAGTGTGAGTTTAGGCTACATAATCTTCTGAGCTGAAGTTCCACATCTGTAACATTAAAAATAAGATCTATCTCATGTAAACTTATGTGGGAATGTTCATTTTCACTCAGTCATAATAGAAATAAATAAATAAAAGTAAAAATAAGACCTACCTCCTACAGACACTGGATGAAAGAGGATAGTACATGACAGGTTCCGGTTACATAGTATCAGCTTAAAAAAAATGTTATTGTCATTTTTACTGATTTATTTGATCTATTTTACCAGATACTGAATACTATATGACCCAGTATTGTAATGGTAGAGGATGGGTTGATTTTGTGTCTTTGTGACCATTTACTATAACAATTCAACCCCTCTGACTCTGACATAAAAACACTATAGGCAATCTGAGCTATAAGTGGAATATGTATTGTACATCTGAGAACTCGTTCCATTGAAAGAGATTGATTTGCAAATTGCTTCCTGGTATTACTGGTGTCACTTCTGGTTACCAGAGATGTATTGATTATTAGGAAGGTCTCTGAGTATTAATACTTCTTGCTACTTCTAATGAAACCTGTGCATCTTTTCCATTTTCAGCCATGATCCATGGAAGATATGCTTTTACTGGTAACCTTCACCTACAGCTGAGGTCAATGACAAAAATCTCTGTAAATAGAAGGTTTACCTACTCAAAAGGTGCAAAAATAGCAATATTTTAAAACTCAACTATAGTCTGTGATTTTGTTTAATCTTGACTGGGAACTGTTATCCTCGGCACTATTAAACTGAAACATAGCTATGTATCATATTTACTTTGCAGGTACTATGAAATAAATCATTTCTTTTAAAGGAATCAGCACTAATGTGGTTCTTAGGAGGCAGAGGTTAAAAGTGCTCTAAATGTCCAAGTTTTCCAAGCTGTTGTACCGCTCCATCGCCTCTAACACTATCTCCCTCAACTACTCCTCTCTCTCCTGTCTTTGGGAAACCTCATTCACTGCAAGTTCTCACCAAACTCATAAACCATTTGAAGGAAATAGCTCCTGCAGTTGTGGAGGCTGGCAAGTCCCAAATTCGTGGGTCAAGCATAGACTTCTCCTTGACCTTCAGTCTCTGACAAAGGCACTCAGCAAAAAAGAGTGCTAGCTATACACTGGGTGAATTCAATAAATGTCCTACTTCCTGATTTCTTCGTAGGAATGCTCAAGGAGATGTGGAAGAACCTATCATTGTACTGACAGAAGCAGAAGCAGAATACACCTTTGTTTTAATTCTTCTTGTTGCATTATATCTTTATTTTTAGAAGGCTGACCAGGCGATTTCTTTCAAGAATCACCAAAAAGAAGAAATTGACACTATTTAAGGTAATGGACTAGGGGCAGGGCTTGGTTTCCTGATTGAGGAGGAATTTTGATACACATAGTTAAATGAAGAAGCAGTGTAGTATTTAATTTTTCAGCTGAGGCACTTAGGTTGGTATTCCAAGCCCTCATGGAAAGTCAAAGGACTGAATTCTAAATGAGTAAGGAACAAGAGAACACATGATTTGCTGGGAATTACACCGTTCCATACTCAGAAGGTGTGCAGACCGCATCTATTATTTTAGCGTCAACTATCGCCGGTACTGTAAGATTAATCTCTCTGTGGTGAATAGCCCATTGTTATGGCACTGACTGAGACTCAGGGTGATGATATAGGGCAGAATGGAACTACTCCATAGTCTTTCGAAGACTATAATCTTTACATACATCTCTACCCCATGGAGTGGCTGGTGGGTTCAAATCACCAATTTTTCATTTTTCAGATGAACTGCTTCACCCTCAAGACTGCGTGGTAAATAGAAACCCTCAAATCACCTTGAAACTGCGTTAAATGCATTTCCCTTTTCAACACGATTTTTAAGCACATCAGAGACAAATGCAGTGGCCTCAAATAGCGAATTTATTAAGTTATAATTTCACAAACCCACTCACTTTAGTACCTTTAAGCAGAAGTTATTATCCTGGTTGGGCATGGGTGCATTTCAGAAGGTAGGTGAAATCTGTGTGATAGTATACATACATTTCTCAAAATTAGATTGAAAGTCCTCAACAGGTTGTCATAGGGAGCATCACTGCTCAAAATTACCATACTGAGTCGGTCAGCCTACTTACATCACTAGTTGTTTTATTCTGCATTATCTTTATTGTTGTAACCAAACTTAAACATAGAATAAAATTAAAATTATAAATGAGTAAATTAAATATTTAGAGAAAAGAAGATGACACATTAGAAACTTATGTAGTATCTTTTCTACTTCATGTATTATTCTTTGAGATGGTAATAAGTCAAGTTTTACCTCTTTGCTATAACTTTTGCCTCATCTCGGCCACCCATTTCTGATGTTTGGTACTTTTCCCAAGGGACTCTCTGGATACTTTCTGAACATCATGCCCTGACAAACCTATACATTTTATCAGGTGAGTTCTTGGAAGTGAGGAAATGCTGAAATGCCTTTACTTAATTCCAGTCCAACATCCCTCTACTGACCAGAATCCAAGAGCAATTAATAAAGGAATGAATTATGCTTAGCTCTGTATTCTGTTTAAAATATAATCCTTTATTTACTTAACCAAGGACATGATTTTATCATGAATGTGCTCTCCAAGATGATTTTCTGAAACTAACTATTATGCTCTTATGCTTTTCTGTCTCTCTTCCTCCACATCACTTGTCTTCTAGAGTCTCACATGCCCCTTATATACCTGATCGCTCATACTCATAGTCTGGTCACAAATGCAGCAACTACCACAGTGTTTCTGTCTCCAAGACCTCTTCCTTTGTTCTTTGTTAAGCATTAATCTTATTTTCTATTTCAAGACAGTCTCAGAAATTCTCCCTATCTGCTCTGTTTATTTAAGCTTTGACCAAAATGTCTATCTAGAACCTGCTATTGAACCATAGCAATCTCTCATTTCTCTGTTTCTGCTTCTCCACTGAATTTCTGCCTTTTGATCTTGAGAAAGAAAGGAACACAGCATGCTGATGAAATGAATACTTTATTTCCAGATGAACCTTAAGGTTTAAAGTGAGATTTCTAGACAGAATAGATTCTCCCCCAAAATGCCTTCCTATTCCCCATCTTTCATTGCAATGTCTTAGAAATATACAAAAAAATAAAAACATGTTAGATATTTCAAGTTATTTCAATAATCACCTTATTGATTGTTTATACAATCAATATTATATAATTTTATACAATAGTATAAAATCACCCATGCCCAAACAAAGGACTGTTTTCCTAATCAAAACCACATCATGTCAATGAAAAGTTTTGCTTGGATATATTGATAGTTCCTAAAATTAAGTACATTCAAGGAATGCAGCCAGCAGACGTGTATTAACCAGACTGATGGACAGATGAGCAGAAAGGCAAAAACCAAAGAGCAATGGCCACTGAAATGGGGAGTAGGTAGAACTGAGAGATGCCATATCAGAACAAGTGATGACAGAGAAGGGCAGCAGGACAGAAAAGAGTACCACTGGGATGCCCAAATGTACAATCACGAGGAATAGATTGTTGATGGCAAAAGGTTTTAGTCACTTTTTACTGATGGTATAAAACCCCAAGAGATGCATGAATCAGCCTTAGTTCTACTGATCCTCCTTCTCTTTATTACCCTAGCCTAGCACAGGAAGCTTTTTGTTCTCTAAATATTGTACCTACTGAGAATCAAAAAGGGTATGAGATGCCGAGCACAAGAATCTAACTCCCAACTCTATGTCAGAAAGAAGATTTGACAATACACGGACTCACCCAGGGAATTGACAGCAATATATGTTCTCTGTCTTCCCATCAAGTCTGGTAAAATTCCTTGGGTTATGCTAAAAATAATTTTATTGTGTTTTATTTTAATGTACATAATGCTTACAGATACATGTAATAAACAATAAGATTAGACAGAATGTGATGACCACTAAGATAAAACAGATTTCTTTGTAACAGAAAATTATAGGAAATATTGCTCTGTATGCCAACAGATACAATTTTCAATACAATGGACAGTTCCTGTGAAACTGGAAATTATCAAAATTGACTTAACAATAAGCAAAGGATTTAAATAAGATCCAGTAACAAGCAAAGATATTGAAAAAAAACTGTCAAGGAATTATTTTACAAAGCTTGCTCTGTGTTTGGATAGTTTTATCTGTAAATATTCTCAAATAGCAAGTTACAGAGTGTAAGAATAGCTTGAAACCTATCAATTATGTGCAAGTAGCAAATATCAGAGTTTTTAACAACACAGTAGCAGCCTGAAAAAGAAAGTTGCAGACTGTGTATCTTTGGGCTTAAAATGTGGAAATCAACTAAAAGTTAGGAAATAACATTTAATAGTGTACTTTGAAATTCAGCATTTCCAAATAATTTTTATGTGATGAATAAAATCTTAAGGAAAACATCAGAAAATGTAATAACAGATACCATGACATTAAGGAGTTTAATAAAGTTTGACAATAGTAAACATGTTGTCAGTTAAAAAAAATTAATCCAGTTTAATAGTTACTGTTTAGAAAAACAATATTACTGGAGTTTGAAGGAAGCATATGCTGCTATGTAGACTAGTCATAAAAAATAAGATTAACCATTATATTATTGGTGAAGTTTTCTAAAATATAAACATATAATAAAGTTATTGAATAAGAAAGAGAAGAAATTGCCATCATTCTGTCATAAACTGATTAAACATCATACAGTTACTATTATTTAAATGTAATTTAAACAAAGATTAAAAAATAGAATGTTAAATGGCTATATAAACAGATATTTTAAAACCATTTTGGTAAATATACCATTCCAGTTTGTAAAGTGCAATGAACGTCAAAGGGATATCATTAATAATAACCAAGCATGACATATCAAGGTGCTCGCTCTAGTCATGCAGTGGTCAAACGCTTGGCTGCTAACAAAAAGGTCAGAGGCTTGAATTCATCAGTGGCTCCATGGGAGTAAAGATTGGCTCCCTGAAACACAGCAGCCTAGGAAACGCTGTGAGAGGGTTCTACTTTCTTACATGGGGTCACAGTGAGTTGAAATTGACTCAGTGGCACATAGAAACAGACACAGGAACAAAAAGAAACAAGTAAGTTTAAACCAACAGAAAATCAAATACTGAACGATACCAAGGTCTCAGACAGTGTCAAGAAGCCCTGACAGCACAGCTATTGTTGTGCTGACTGTTGCTAACCAAAAGGTCAATGGTTCATACCCACCAGCCACTCTGCACGTGAAAGATGTCATTGTCTGCTTGTGTAATGACTACAGCCTTAGAAACACTATGGGGCATTTCTTCTCTGTCCTGCAGGGTCACTAGGAGTCAGAATTGGCTAAATGACAATGGATTGTTTTTAAGATAGTTTCAGTAAATCGGATCAATGTCACATTCCTGAAAGGGAAGACTTGATATCGTAAACGTATCAATTTTAGGAATTATATTTAACATATAATTTTATATGTGTCATTACAACAAAAATCTCCAAAAAGATACTTTAAGAGAGAGGCAAAGAAGGAACTTGAAAGAGACTTACTTTAAACTTCAATGAAAATTATACTTCCAAAAACATAATAGAAAGTTCTAAAAAATAAAGGGAACAAATAATTCCTCTAAATGCATGTACTGTAAGTATATAGTAAAGTAAATTTGTTGCTGTGGGGCCCATTCACACACATGGCAATCCCTTGTGTCACCCAGCAGAATTGTTCCGTAGGATTTTATTTCTGTTGATCTTTCTGGAAGTACATCATCGGCTTTTTCTTCTGTGGATACACTAAGCCAAGTGCCGTCGAGTCGGATCGTGAGCTCAAATTGCCGACTTTTAGATTAGTGGTGAAGTGCAAATTATTCATGCAAGTATTTAAACAAACTTCTTTAAACATCATTTTATAAAGAAACAACAGGTTAACATAAGAGAGTAGACATGCAAAAAGTAGTAAAGGAGGCATCACAGATAAATGAACAGGGAAATATTTAATTAATGATGCTGGGGAGAATGGTAAGAAAATAGATTCTAATAAAAATTTCAAATCTATCATTATATACCAAATAAACTCTAGGTGAGTGAAAGATTTATTTAAAAAATAGTCAATTATTAAAATACATATGTACACATATATGAAAGTAAACTTTCTAAAACATAGAATGGACAACTGTTTCAATCAGAAAATTCATTAAAAATAACGAATGGTAAATAAAAATATTCAAGAGTTACAACACAAAGAGGTGATGATTGAAGTCATTACAGCTAGGCAAAAGAAGGAGGAGGGAGGAATTTCTTATAAAGGTCCAGTGGTCAGGTGGTCTCACAGGTAAACTGCTCAGTTATACGGCCAGTGAACCAAAATTTGATGAGATTTTGTAAGACTGATTCCAGTTAACCTAAAGTCACGTGAGATCAATGAATAAAGAATAGCCAGCCAAGCCAAGTGCCGTAGAGTCAGATCCATAGGGTCACCATGAATAAAGAATAAGTCAGTTTAATACTTGCTTAACCAAATGTACAGATTAGCCTACAAACATACAACAAAGACTGGTGAAATAATCCAAAATCTAGAAGTGGTTAAATTTGCTATTAATAATAAGCCATGATAGGGTATAATGGAATAGTAGGTAGTCAATCAATATTCTCACCAAAAAAAAAAAAAAAAGGAGGAAAAGAAAAGAAGCCATATAAAATTTCCAAAACATATTTAAATGTACCAGAAATTACCAAAGCAACATAAGAGGAAATGCTTACGGACAAAGAAGACTAAATGTTGTAAAAATCTAAACACCACCCAAAGAATAAAAAGAGAACATACAGACTAGGAATACTTTTGGGGCTAAGGTATATCCAACAAGGGTCTGTCTCTAACAATAAAAACACAAATTATCCAGTTACAAAGTGGGCAAAGGATATGAACAGACAGCTCATAAAGAAGTCATTCAGGCAGCTAACAGATACATGAGGAAATGCTTCCAATCATTTGCCATTAGAGAAACACAAATCCAAACTACTATGAGATACCATTTCACTCTGACATTACTGACACTAATTGGAAAAAAAAAAGAAAATCACAGATTTTAGAGAAGTTTTAAGGAGATTGAAACTCATGCACTGCTGGTGAGAGTATAAAATGCTGTAACCACTATGAAAAACAACTTGGTGTTTCCCTGAAAAGCTAGAAATAGAAATCAAATGATCCAGTAATCCCACTCCTAGGAAGATAGCCTAGAAAAATAAGAGCAATCACAAACACAGACATATGCGTACTCACATTCACTGCAGCGTTATTCACAATATCAGAAAGAGATGGAAACAACTTAAGGGCCCATAAACAGATGAATGGATAAACAAATTATGGCACATTCACACTGTAGTATACTACACAACAATAAAGAACAATGATGAATCCATGAAACATCTCACAACATGAGGAATCTGGAGAATATTATGCTGAGTAAAATAACTCAATTACAAAAGGATTAACACTGAGAACATCATTATAAAAATTAGGAAAAGGTTTATGTACAGAAAGAAATATTCTTTGATGACTACCAGAGAGGGAAGGAGTAGAGAGCGGACATCAATAATTAGGTAGCAGGTAAGTGGTAACTTTGGTGAAGGGAATGACAGTACACATTATGGGGGATTCAGCACAATAAAATCAAGACAAAGTCATAGAAACTTCATAGACACATTTCAGCACCCCAGTGGACCAAGTTACTAGGCATAATGCTGGAGACCATAGTCTCAAAGCACATCTAGGTCAACTGACATAACATAGTTCATAAAGAAAATGGTCTATATCTGACTTTGGTGGGTAGCATCAGAGGTCTTAAAAACTTGCGAGCAGCCATCTAAGATACATCTATTGTTCCCATCCCAACTATAGCAAAGGAGAATTAAGAAAACTGATGATAAATGGGTAACGTTAGTCCAAAGGACTACTGGACCACAAAAACCAAAGCCTTCACTTAGCCTGAGTCCAGAGTAACTAGATACTGCTTGGTTAGAACTACTGATCACTGTGACAGGGATCACAATAGAGGATCCTGGGCAGAATGGGAGAAATCTGTAGAACAAAATTGAAATTCACAAAAAAAAACAGACCAGACTTGCTGGTCTGACAGACACTGGAGAAACTCTAGTAGTAGGCACCTAGATACCCTTTTAACTAGAACTGCAGCTACTTAGGGTAGAAGACAAAGATCACCTCATATGCTTACAAAAGCTGGACAATGAAAAAGGAAGACAGAAGAGAAATTAATGTACTTAAACAGTGGTTTTGGCAAAGACCATTGACTATGGCATGGAAAGCCAGAAGAATTAACAGATCAGTCTTAGGAGAAACACAACCGGAATAGCCGCTAGAAGCAAGGGTGGCAATACTTCAGCACACTTGCTTTGAACAGTACATTAGGAAAGACCATCTGCTAGAAAAGGACACCACGTCTGGTAAAGTAAAGGGTCACAGGAAACGCGGGGAACGCTCAGTGGGATGGATTGGCACAGTGGCTACAAAAACATACACACCAACCATCACCAAGATGCTGAAGGACTGGACGGCATTTCATTCTGCTACATACAAGGCATCTAGGAGCTGACAACAACTGGATGGCAACTAACAAAACGGAGGAGAAAGACAGAAGAAATTATATATGCATGGCTGCTAACTGAGAAACCTGTTTAGATGAGCAATCATTTAAATTGATAAATGCTTTATAGTAGAGTCCCCAATTTTAAGCTCTACATTTCTGCAGCTCTATAAAACTATTTTCTGCTTATTAGTTTCATCTTTTAGCTCATTCCCATTAATCTTATTAAAAATATCAAGGGATTGAAGAAAAAAAAAACACAATATAATGCTCAGGTCTGGGGAAAAGAAAACACAAATTCATATCAACCATGCATTAAGAATGGTAATGAAAATTTATTTTGAATTAAGTATGTATTTTATATTCAACACCATATACTATATATTTTAGGCCATCAAAAGAGCAAAACTTAATGAAGCAGAAGTAAAGTTACACAGTAAGTATTTCAAGAAAAGTTGAATGATCCATCTTTCTGAAAGCAATATTATTTTCTGCTTCTTTGTTCTGAGATATTTGCCAAACAGGCCCAGCTATAACTGGTAAATGGAGCAATTTCCCTAAATGGATACCTGAAATTCTTGCCAAATAAAGTAGGATTCTGTTAATTAAAAATTTAATTGTTCTTGAAAGTGATTGAGAAAGACAATACTTAACCTTTCTAAAAGAATATGCAAGTAACATATTTCTCCTTTAGTAGAACATGTAGGAATTACTTTTTCAATACTGATTGATTAAACATTTCAATCCTTATGCAGATTCAAATGACAACTGTGCAACCAATCAATCCTTGCTTGTAGCCTCTCTCAGAGCAGATGTTTGAATCCTGTTTATAGGACTTTAGGCACAACCCGAAGAGTCTTTGACTCTTTCTGTCGCTCTCAAGGAGGTCTGAAGGTTGCTGGGATTATCTTGCCTCAATTCACAGTCTTTTACATCTTGCTCCCTCTGCCTAATGTTGAGCAGGCAAAAACTCGCAATACTTCGTCACTTATGTTCAGGGGTAAGGAAATAAGCCTAGTTGATTCTCTCCTTTAACATGGCCCACAGATAAATTGCAAGCAATTAAAATTTTTTTAAAAAGTTATTAACTTTCCTGCTACTTAAGTCATCTGCTAGGTTTTTAGAGGGGGGAAAAATGATACAAATTGAAATTATATTCTAGTCCAATGTACATTCTCTATTCTGTGCAGAGCATATGACCTAAGTCTTTATACTCTTCTCTGTCCTTCCAAATTTAACTGGACAATCTAGTATAAGTAAAAAGTTCTACTCTTACTCAACTTCAACCAAAAATGCAGTATTATCACAAATGTTTTGTTTTTTATATTTTTCCCTTGCACTCTAGGCCACTTCTTAAAATCATTTTGATATTAATGTTTTATAACAGAAATGATGCTAATAATAAAATGCCATATATTTACCATAATCATTGAATCAATGGTGGTTGTTTTTGTTAGGTGCCATCAAGTGTGTTTCAACTCATAATGACCCGATGTACAACAGAATAAAACACTGGCCGGTCCTATGCTATCCTTAAAAGTGTTGCTGTGCTTGAGCTCATCATTGCAGCCATTGTGCCAATCCATCTCATGATGGATCTTCCTCTTTTTCTTTTTCATTGACCCCCCATCAAGCACGAAGTTCTTCTCCGGGGCCTGAATTTTCCTAATAACATGTCCAAAGTAGTTGAGATGAAATCTTACCATTCTCGCTTCTAAGGAACATTACTGTTGTATTTCTTCCAAGAAGAAGCCCTAGTGGCACAGTGGTCAAGTGTTTGGCTATTAAACAAAAGCTTGGCAGTTTCAATTCACCAATTGTTCCTTGGAAACCCTAAGGGACAGTTCTACTCTGTCCTATAAGGTTGCTATGAGTCAGAATTGACTCAGTGGCAGTGATTTTTTTTTTCTCTTCCAAGACAGTTGTGTTTGTTCTTCTGGAAGTCCACAAATATTTAATTCCATATTCTTTGCCAACACTATGATTCAAATATGTAAATTCTTCCTCAATGTTTCTTTTTTATTGTCCAGCTTTCATGTGTATATGAGGCAACTGAAAATACCATGGCTTGGGTCAGGCACATCTTAGTTCTAAAAGAGACATCACTGCTTTTCAACACTTAAAAGAGGTCTTTGGCAGCAGATTTATCCAATGCAATGCATTGTTTGATTTGACTGCTCTTTTCATGGGCATTGACTGTGAATACAAGTAAAATGAAATACTTGACAATTTGAGTATTTTTACCATGTATCATGATATTGCTTATTGGTCCAAATGTGAGGATTTTATGTTGAAGCATAATCCATATTCAAGGTTGTCATCTTTGACCTTCATCATTAAGTGGTTCAAGTCCACTTCACTTTCAGCAAATGAGGTTGTATCACCTGCATACCATAAGTTGTTGTTCGTCAGTCTTCCTCTAATCTGATGTCATGATTTTTCGTATAGTCTAGCTTTTTGGCTGATTTGCTCAGCATTCATGTTGAATAACTATGGTGAGAGGATACACCCCTGATGCACACCTTTCCTGATTTTAAATCATGCACTATCCCCTTGTTCTTTTCCAAAAACTGCCTCTAGGTCTATCTATAGATTCTACATTAGCACAATTAAGTATTCTGGAATTCTCATTCTTTTTATGTTACCCATAATTTGTTACAATCCACATGGTCAAATGCCTTTCCATAGTCAATAAAACAAAGGAAAATGTCTTTTTCTGCTTTCAGTCATGATCTATCTGACCTCAGCAATGATACCCCTTGTTTCATGTCATCTTATGAATCTGGCTGAAAATTCCAGTAGTTCCCTGTCAATGTACTGCTGCAGCCAGTTTTTAACCTTCAGTCATTAAAAAATGAAACTATTTCTCATTATATCCTGTGTTAATAACCTGATAACCCCAAACCAAACCCACTGCCACTGAGCTCATTCCAACTCATAGTGGCCCTATAGATAAAAAGTAAAAGTGCTCCACAGAATTTCCAAGGAATGTCTTATGGATTTGAATTGCTAACCTTCTGGTTATCAGCTGTAGCTCTTCACCACTATGCCACCAGAGTTTCCAAATCATCTTTTTTACCTTTTCCCATGTAGTTTCAGAATATTCTATAGGTCTCTTTTTCAAAAACAGAGTTGTATGGATTGGCTACAAGCTTTGTACATGGGCAATTATACATGAAATTTTTTGATATCTCATTTAACCTTAGTTTGACAGATCCAACTCGATGGCATTTGGCTTGGCTTGATAAACACTTAATTCTTATTATGAAAGATCAAAAACTGCCCTGACAATCTTAAAACATCTTCAGTAGACATCTGACATGAAATACACACATTTTTTATTTGTTGCCATGTCCCTCAAGGAAAAGAGTTGAGATTTTATCCTATAGATAGTAGAAGACCAGCAATATATTTAAGCAGAGCAGGAAAGGATGACATCTGCATTTTAGTAGAATGCGTTTCTTTAAAAGAAAAGAAACTAGAGGTCACACCGGGCCGCTGAGATGACTATTTCAGGTACCAAAACATGACATGGGGAGTACCACATCAAGCAGGTACAGGCTGTGGGAACAGAGAATGAAAATGGTGGATATTGTCACCAAGGGGGACATTAAAGACAATCCCAAGGTATCTAGTGTTTTGTTGTGGTATTCACCAGGATAAAGTGCAACATGAAAAGGAATACAGAAAGGAGAACAATGTTGGGGTGGAAATTTGATCGTATCTATGTTGAATTTTAGTCATCTGTGGGACACCAATTGAACAATGGCTTGTGGGGAAATAAACCTTTATACAGTTATCTCTTCTTTTCCATAAGTTATTTAAGCTAACATATTTTCTGATTTTGTCTTAGGTGCTCTACAATGCCATGACTGAAAAAATATTACACAGAGTAAATTTAACAACATATACACTTTAAAATTAATAGACTTTTTTTTAAAATTGATGGATATTTAGTCAGCGTCCAAAAGTTATTATAGAAAACATAGCAATGAATATCTTTATAAATGTAATGCTTTCCTTTTTTAAATAATTTTGTCGGAAAATATATTCCCAGAAGTAAACTTACTGAGTCACGTAGTATGATCAATGAAAGTTACTTGTCCAAAACACTTTTAAAAAAACTTTTACACCCACATGCATATATACAAATACACATAAACCTTTACATTATTATCAGAATTGAGAATATCAGTTTCCACTTTAGAAACTCTGACCATCATCATGAAGGCATCCTAAAAAGTTTACCAATTAATTACAAAATTCCACTGCATTAGCAAGGCCTTTTAGCATAGAGACATTTTAGTTTTTGTAATCTTTCAGTATGTTAAATACTAATACTTCTTTCTGGAGGATCATTAAGTCTCCAAGAAATATTTGTACATACAGATACATATTCAAGACCAATACAGAATACACGAAAACAGTAGAACATTTGGAGCATCCTTTTTACTAATTAGTTTATAGCTCATCTTGCAAAATGATGAATAAAGAGAAAACAAGTGCAAAACAGCAGTTTACCTATTTCAGCTACTGAGTGCCGTATGTTCACTCTTTCTCTTCATGGACTTTCTCAGAGGCAAAATAGCAAAATCACAGGTGCCTTCTAGAAAAAGGGATTAGACTATTCAGAACTCCCTTGTGTTCTCTAAAAGGTCCTGGAAAGTTAACTGAACATTCTACTATGTTCTCAGATTTACAATTGATTCTAGTTTCCACTGTGCATCTTACTCTGACAGATTGCTTGGCAACTGAATATTCCTTTAACTCAACATCTAATTCTGAAGAAAAGTCATAACAAGTAAACACATCAGCTGTGGAAAGGCCATTACAATTTGGTATTTTTTTCAAAAATGGTTTTCAATGTACTATACACAGAAAATAAGAAACTAGTGTAGCAAATATTACTTGTATTATGTATTACTATTATTGTAAATAGCTCCACAAATTTCTCCTCATTCTTTTAAGTTCAGATTAAAATTTACCTTGTCAAAGATGTTTTTCTTATTACCTCAAATCGTCTTTAGTCGCACTGCATATCAGTCAAGCTAGTTCACATCTTTATAGAATCAAAAACCAAAATCAAGCCCACTGCCGTTGAGTTGGGTCCAATTCATGACAACCCTAGAGATCAGAGTAGAACTGCCCCATCGAGCTTCCAAGGAGCCCCTGGCGGATTTGAACTGCTGACGTTTTGGTTAGCAGACGTATGCCACCAGGGTTTACTTGTAGAATCAAGCACTTTGTAATTAAGTATATATTTTTGCTTACTTGTTTAGTTTTGTCTCTTCCACTCTACATGATCTTGTTAAGACCAGGAACTGTATATATTTCTTTTCTAAGACATTTCTGGTTCCTGGCTAAGTACATAGCACATAGTAGGCATTCAGTAAATATCTATTTAACGAAAAAATTAAATAAATACAACCATAATGAAACCTCACAAAAGCCAAACCTAAATTACAGAACACATTCCACTTGACAGTTGTGTATTTTTGATTACAGAAAGGTATTTTTAAAATCTACTTTTCTGAAAATATTTAAAGCCATGCACTCTTATGTCATATTTTGCAAGAGTGAAACTGACTCTAAAACAAATGGAAAAACTTTGTAATCAGAGATGATGCCCACTACTGTTAAACAAAAATTACAGGTGAAGACACCATTGGAACCCGCACCTCACAGGAAATAGTATTAAAATTCACCTGTGGAAGAAAGAAAGCTGATCATTCTAAGAATGTGTCCTAAAAACTCAATCAGAATGAAGGAAGTGAAGGCATAGAATACAAATATGTTGTGGCGGTGGATGTTGGGTGCCCCTGAGTCAACTCTGACTCAAAGCTACCCTACATTCAACAGAATAAAACCCTGTCCAGGTGTGCAGTCTTCACAATCAAAGTTATGCCTGAGCCCATTATTGCAGCCATTGGGTCAGTTCCTCTGGCTGAAGGTCTTCTTCCTCTTTTTAACTGTCTACATTACCAAAAATGATGTCCTTCACCAGGGACTAATCCCTCCTGATAACACGTCTAAAGTATGTGAGACTTAGCCTCACTATCCTTGAGTCCAAGGGAGCATTCTTGGCTGTATATCTTCCAAGACAAGACAGTTTCATCTTTCGGCAGTCAGTGGTATGTTCAATGTTCTTCACCAACATAAAATAATTAAAGGTGTCAATCCTTGTTTGTTCTTCCGTGCTTACTCCCAGATTTCACATGTATATGAGGGGATAGAAAAAAAAAATGGCTTGGGTCAGTTGCACCTTAGGCTTCAAAGGGGTATCTTTGCTTTTCAGCACTTTTAAGAGGTGTTTTGCAGCAGATTTGCCCGGTGCAGTGAGTGCTTTGATTTCGTGATGGCTGCTTTTGTGGGTGGTGATTGTAGATCCTAGCAGAATGCAATGCTCCACAACTTCAGTCTTTTCTCCATTGATCATGATGCTGCTTATTAGTCCAGTTGTGAGGAGTATTTTTTAACGCTGAGGTGTGATCCGTACTGAAGACTGTGATCTTTGGTCTTCACTGATGAGTGCTTCAGGGTTGTGTCATCTGAGTATCCAAGTTTGTAAATGATTCTTTCTCCAGTACTGACTCCTTGATCTTCTTCAGATAGTTCATCTTCTTAATATTATTTGCTCACCATAAATACTGAATAAGTATGATGAAATAACAATGACCCTGACACAGATCTTTCCTGGCTTTAAATCGCACAGTATCCCCTTGTCTGTTCAAATGACCGACTCTTGATCTACGTACAGGTTCCTTGTAGCACAATTAAGTGTCCTATGTTCTAGAATTCTTGTTCTTTAAAATTTCCTCCATAATTTATTATGATCAACACAGTCAAAGCCTTTTCATAGTTAGTAAAACACAGGTTAATATCTTTCTGGTATTTTCTACTTTCAGCCAAGATCCATCTGACATCAGCAATGATATCTCTCATTCCAATGTCTCTTCTATATCCAGCTTGAATTGTTGGCAGTTCCTTGCATGTACCACTGAGACTGCTTTTGAATAATCTTCAGCAAAATTTTACGTGTGTGTAATATTGATGATATTGTACCATAATCCCCTGCATTTGATTGGATCACTTCTCTTTGTAGTAAGTACAAATAAGGGTGTTTTCCAGTCAGTTGACCACATAACTGTCTTAAAAATGTCTTCTCACAGGCAAGCAAGTACTTTCAGCACTGCATTCATTTGTTAAAATATCTCAATTGGTATTCTTTCAGTTCCTGGAGTCTTGTTTTTTCCAACCCTTTCAGTGCAGCTTGGACCTCTTCCTTCAGTACCTCCTATTATGCTACCTCCTGAAATCATCGAACACTGATCAATTCTTTTTTGGTATAGAGTCTCTATGTATTCCTTCCACCTTCTTTTGATGCTAACTGAGTCATTTAATATTTCCCCCCTAGAATCTTCCAATATTGCAACTCAAGTTTAGAATATTTTCTTCAGCTCTTTCATCGTGAGAAATATTGAGTGTGTTCTTCCCTTTTGGTTTTCTATCTCCAGGTCTTTGCATACGTCATTGTAGTAATTTACTTTGTCTTTACAAGATGACTTTTGAACTCTTCTGTTCAGCTTATTATTTCTTCCATTTGCTTTTTCAGACTCTCTTCGCACATCCATTTTGGCCCCTTTTTTTCCTTCTTGTCTTTAAATGAGCTCTTGCTTTCTTATGCATGATGTCCTTGATGTCATTCTACAACTTGCTGGTCTTCAGTCATTAGTGTTTAATGTGTCAAATCTATTCTTTAGATGGTCTCTAAATTCAAGTGGGATGTACTCAAGGTCATACTTTGATTCTTGTGGACTTATTCTAATGTTACTTAGCTTCACATTGAACTTGCATTGGGTCAGTAGATGATCTGTTCCCCAGTTAGCGTCTGGCCACCTTCTGACTGGTGGTACTGAGCTTTTCCATCATTTCGTTCCATAAATGTAGTTGATGTGAATCCAATGTATTCCATCTGGTGAGATCCACCTATATTGGTGCCATTTATGTTGTTGAAAAAAAGGTATTTGCCACAAAGAACTCACTGGTCTTGCTAACTTCTATCATGTCATTTCTGACATTGTTTCTATCACGAAAGCCATATTTCCAAGTACCAGTCCTGTGGCTTTGTTTTCAACTTTCCAGTTCCCATCACCAGGAATTTTCAAAGCATTCTGAATGCATTTTAAATCAAAGTCAGACTGTAGAAGTTGACAAAAATGGGAATTTCTTCATCTTTGCCCTTAGGGGTTGATGCACAAATTTGAATAATAGTCACATTAACTGGTCTTCTCTGTAGGTGCTGGATTTTATCATATCACTGACAGTGTTGTACTTCAGGACACATCTTGAAATGTTCTTTTTGATAATAAATGTAAAGCCATTTCTCCTCAAATTGTCATTCTTAGCATAGCAGAGCATGTAACTGATTCAAAGTGACCAATACCTGTCCATCTCAGTTCACTAACACCAAGGATACATCTTCATGTGTTCCACTTCATTTTTTACTATTTCCAACTTTCCTAGATTTATACATCATGTATTCCAAGTTTCAATTAGTAATTATGTTTGCTGATGCTTCTTCTCATTTTGAATTGTGCCACACAAGCATGAAAGTCCCAAAACTTCATTCTATCCACTTCATTAAGGTAGACTCTACTTCGAGGAGACAGCTGTTCCCAGGTCATCTTTTGAATGCCTTCCAACTTGAAGTGCTCAACTTCTGGTACTATATCAGACAATAGTCCACAACTACTCAAAATGTTTTTACTGGCTAACTCCTTTTGGAAATACATCACCAGGTCCTTCTTCCTCATCTATCTGAGTCTAGAAGCTCAGCTGAAACCTGTCAGAAATGGGTGAATTCACTGGTATCTGAATACTTGTGTTATATTTCCCAGCATCACAGCAATACAACAAACTGACAGACATATGGAAGTTAAAATGTAGATGCCTAAAATTAAATAGAAAGATACTATCTGTAATATTTTGTATGTATAGCCAGATAACTGGTGTATAGCCAGATAATTGGTGTAACATCTATTGATTTCCTGCCAACTAAATATAATACTCTAATCACTTGAAGTACAGCAATTATAAGACAAAATTCCCCCCAAATAAGTGCACTATAATTCCAAATAGTGATGTCCTTTGAAGAAATGATGTAATGAGTTATATAGTAACTGAGAAAAATGGAGGATTTCTTTAGATACAGGGTAAACAGGAAAAACTTTCATGAAGAGTTACCATTTGAGTGAAGGCCCAAATGTCATGGAGACAGCCCTGTGAAGACCTTGTGCAAAAATACTGCAAGTATGTTATTTCTCAACTTGGCAAATTTAGAAAAGGTTTAGGACAGGGTTGATATGAGTTGCCATAGATTCGATGGCAGTGGGTTTGGATTTTGGGGTCTTTGTGGACCTGAAAGACCAGTATGATCGGAGTGGACTGAATGAGAGGAAACATAGTGGAAAGAAACTCCATGATGCCAAAACCCAAATCTATTGGCATTGAGTTGGTTTCAAATCATAGTGACCCTACCGAATGAGCAGAAATGCTCTATCTTTTAAAAAATACTTTATTGTGTTTTGTGTGGAAGTTTGCATTTCAGTCAGCTCGTCATACAAAAGCCTACACACATTGTTGTGTAACCCTAACAATATAATGTAACATTGTTATGTTCTCCCCACAGTGTGACAGCACAGTCCTCCTCTCCATCCTATTATTTTCCATGTCCATTCAACCAGCTCCTGTCCCCTTCTGCCTTCTCACTTTGTCTCAGGATAGAAGCTTCCTACTTACCCCCATATATCTACTTAAGCCAAGAAGCACACCTCACCAGTATCATTTTATGTCTTATACTGCACTTCAATTTCTTGTCTGAAGAGTTGGCTTTGGGAATGGTTTCAGTTCCGGGCTGAAAGAGAATCCAGGAGCCATGTCTTCAAGGGGACCCTGGAGTCTGTCAGACCATTAAGTGTGGTCTTTTTATGAGAGTTCAAATTCTGTATCCCACTTTTATCCCACTCCATCAGGGACTCTTTGTTGAGTCCCCTGTGAGGATAGTCATTGGTGGTAGCTGAGCACCACCTAGTTCTTCCAGTCTGATGCTGATGTAGCCTCTGGTTTATGTGGCCCTTTTGGTCTCATATTTTCTTTATGTCTTCAGTGTTCTTCATTCTCTTTTGCTCGAGGTAGATTAGGGACAATTGATCCTTCTTAGATGGCCACTTAATGACTCTGAAGACCCCAGAGGCTACACACCAAAGCAGGATGCAGAACATTTTCTTAATAAACTTTGTTTTCTTAATTGCCTCTCTATGGAAGCAGACCATGACTTCTTCCTTCCATAGAGAAGCAGCTGACATCTGAGGGCTTAACTGCTATGCCACCAGGGCGCCTTCCTTCCATCAGGCAGGTGACTGAATATCCTACTAAAGTCTACACTGATTGTTCTTTCATATTCTTTATTACAGCTGTCAAAATTACTGTACACTATAAGTTAAAAAAAAATTCTCCATATCCCATATTCTATCTTTACATTCTCTGTATGAGATCAGACAACATATGTAAATGTTAGAAACGAGATGGAAATAAGAGATCTTTAATTATAACAACGAAAAGATATGTAACTACTTTTCTGTCTTAATATAGTTATTCTCACTGGAAGTTTATGTGAAACTTAAAATGTAATTGGTTAATTTCTACTGGTGGCATAATGGAGCCCTGGCTGCACAGTGGCTAAGAGCTAAGCTGTCAGTCAAAGGCTAGCAGTTTAAATCTACTAGGTGCTGTTTGAAAACACTGTGAGGCAGTTCTACACTGTTCCATTAAGACTATGAGTATGACTTGGTTCTTTGGTTTGATGGCAGTGTTTAAGAGCTACAGCTATTAACAAAAAAGGTCGGCAGTTTGGATCCACTGGTCACTCTTTGGAAACCCTATGAGGAAGTTCTGTTCTGTCCTATACGGTTGCTATGAGTCAGAATCAACTCAACAGTCCTGATTGTTTTGGTTTGGTTTGTTTTTTTGTTTGTTCGTTTGTTTAAGAAGCTCTGTGATTTGAATCCTCCAGTTGCTCTGTAAAAGAAAGATGCAGCACTCTGCTTCTGTGAAGATTTACATCCTTCAAACCCTATGAGACACTTCTGCTCTTTAGCATCACTGTGAGTCAGAACGGACAAACAGCAATGTCTGTCTTGTGCCTTACCGAAGAAGCACCATGTCTTTTGCTTTACATCTCCTCAGGTATTTTGCCTTGGTAGTTGCAAGGTCCTTCACTACAATGTATCTCCTTTGAAGATGAAAGTCCCTTACCCAGACCCACTGCTGTTAAACTGATTCCAAGTAATAGTGACCATATAAAACAGAGTAGATCTACTTCATAGAGTTTCCAAGGTGTGCCTGGCAGATTCAGACTGATAACCTTTTGATTAGCAGATGTAGCATTTAACCTCTATGCCTCCAGGGTTCTCTCACAGCTAAAAGGAACCTGAAAAGGTCATGCAATCTCTGTAACTCACATACCTGAAGATTATCAAATAAAATATATTACTTTTTAATGACTTTTCTAATATAGTTTGAGTGGAATCATACTTGATCCTTGGTTAGGGATTTTCTACCAAAGTCATATCGATTGTCTTTTACCAAAGTAGTCCTGTCTGCCTGGAATTGTAAAACAGTGAAAGTTTTTGGTATGGAAAGCAGAAGCACATGAAATACCTGCCGATAAATAGACTGAGATATACATCATGTGATTCAGAAGCCAGAAATAGACCACTGTTCCTTCTGCTATTGTTAGTAGGTGCTGTTGAGTCAACTGCAACTCATAATGACCCCATGTGACAGAGTGAAATTCTCCCATAGGGTTTTGCAGGCTATAATCTTCATGAGAGTAAATCACCAGGTCTTTCTCCCACAGAGTCACTGGGTTGGTTCAGTCTGCCAACCCTTTGGTAAGCAGGTGAGTATTTAACCATTGAACCACCTGGTCTCTTTCCTGTTGGACCTCTCAAACATCTGAATCAGCAGCAAATACAGAACAGAGGCTAGGATTTCTGGTTCTACTGTAGTTTTTGACACTTTTTTCCTAAATAAGGTCTTGAAGACCAACAAGTGATTTCATATATAGAAACACTAACAAAAAGGGGATTTCATCCATCACAAGAGATAAACTGCTCAGCCAAGGTTGGCAGTTTCATCAGCTAGGCCTCTATCTCTCACTGGCCTTAAATGCTATTCACAACCTAAAAGAATAAATTAGAACATAATACCACTAAATTCTTCCTAAACAAAAGAATTTAAATTTTCATTTGTGTTGTGCTTATCATAAAGATTTTTACCTTGTTATTTATTATTTTTCTTCTCTTTTAAATTGATACTTATTTCATTTTAGTAAATTGTCTTCCACTCATGACATTTTCTGTTGGAGCAGTTCCAGGTGACTAAAACAATCCCTAAGGCTTTATTCCATCCACATCATTAAGGTTGACTCTATTTTGAGGGGCCAACTCTTCCCAAGTCATCTTCTGAGTGCATTCCAACTGGGGGGCTCATTTTCCAGCACTGTATCTGACAGCGTTCTGTTCACAAGGTTTCTTTGGCTAATTCTTTTCAGAAGTAGAGTGCTGAGTCCCTCTTCCTCGTCTGTCTTAGTCTGGAAGCTCAACTGAAACCTGTGCTCCATAGGCCCTGCTGGTACCTAAATGCTAGTGGCATAGCTTCCAGCATCACAGCAACAAGCAAGGCTCCACTGACTGACCTGACATAGTGGGAGAAAAATGGGCATGCACAATTAGAACTCTATTAAAAGACCACACTTGCTGATCCAATTACACTCAATGGTCCCCTGGGGACATGGCCTCCAGATTCTCTATCAGTCCAGAACTGAAACCAGCATGGAAGCCAATGCTTTAGACAAAGATTGGACTGAACTATAAGACACTGATTGATGCTGGTGAAGAATGTGCTGTTCGGCTGTGTAGCTTTCGTCCAGACGTGAGATGAGATGGTAGAGGGGGACAGGTGTTGGTTGAACAGACAAGGAAAGTTCAGAGTAGAAAGGAGAAGTGCGCTGTTGCAGGGTAGGACACAGAGAGCAGTTAGAGTTGCATAGTGGGGGGGAGGGTGCAGCAATTTCATACGGCCAATTGATTTGGATTATAAACTTTCACTTGAAGCACAATGAAATATCTTAAAAAACAAATTCAGCCTGTTTAAGCATTTCAGATACAGTATTTGTTGGCATGAGTGGTTCATCATAAAACATTAACCTGGTAAATGTCTAGGGATTTAACAAATGCATATGTGTCAAAATGTTAATTAATTAAAATAAATTAAATTTAGCAAAACTATTATCATCCATACCTGGCAATTTAGGCAAAGAAAGCAGTAGGTCCTGTTCCCACTGCTGCCTGACATGTAGAACACTGCCGTAATTATCAAGAGTCACAGTCATATTGTTGGTTTTTATACATGCTACTTGGAAAGTCGTAATTCCAAGAACAATAGATCTGAGCTCCAAGATACAATGCTGAGGCTGCCAAGTCATTTTGCATGATTGGAAATTCAGTTTTATCTGCAATCCAGAGTTTATCCTCTAATCATACATGAAGAAAAAAGATTGATTCTAGTATAAAGGAAGGTAGGAACTGAAGACAGAAACTAGAATCAGAGGCTGGAAAGGAGATGTAGAGAAAATGGATCAGAGAGTTGTTAAAACCTATCTGGTCTCCCCTGTTGCACATGAATGCAGTGGTTTGCCTCTTGAGATGTCTGAAATGCGCCATGCCAGCCTCTGACAGAGAACATTAAGTACCATAATTTTGCCGGTCTGTGCTTGTGAATTTGCCTCCTAAACTTAAATAGTACATCCCATTCTACAATTTCATCATCAGGGGCAAAATGAGCAAGTGCCGCACGTAGATTCAGTCCTCACCCTTTAAAAGCTGGTAATTGGTGAAAGTAGCTATGATGAACAGCCCAAAAGAGGAAAATGCAATTAACCAAGAGTTCTGTACAGTGTCTAATTTGATTTTCCTGGTTTGTTAGCTGACCTGGTTGGAGCACGATGTTAATGAAGTCAAGATTGCAAGTTCAACTGCCGTATGGGCCAGTGAGCCTCACTCAGTCCCGTGGCTTCTGACCAAATGAGTTCTGTTGGTTATAAGAAGAAATACAGACAAGAGCGGATGGATTAAGGAAACTCCATTGCTACTATTATCAAAACAAACTCAGAGCACTGATATTAAGGGCAGGGTTGTAATGTGAAATTCAAGTAATTAAAGTCCACCTATTTAAAATTAAGATAAAGTTTACAAATTTTTAAGAAGCACAATTTGAGATTTTTCTGGATACTATTATTCTTTAAAAAAAAAACAGAAGTTTGCCTCATAAATCTATTAATCCTTTCTCAACCAAATTCTCAGGCATCTAAATTAAATTATGGATGGGGCATGGTTTTCAGCTGAGCTAGAACAAATCTAGGAGGAGAGAGAAACAACAGAAAGAAAAACAGTCTTTAGGTCTGAGAAACAAGGGCAAGCAAAAATAAGAAAATGAAAGACCGATCATAGATTCACAGCAGAGAAAGGACAAAACAATTTCTTTATTATTTATTCAATGGGAAGTAGACCAACTTCCAGATAAACAGACACTCTCAATGCTACCATTTGGCTCTAATCCTCCTTAGAGTTGTAATTCATTTTAATTCCAGGTGAAGTTGTAGACAAACCCCAGCTGACACCAATTATGAGGGATTCTATAGGTATGCAGGTGTTCACTGTGTCCCAGGGAGAACATTGCAGGTAATTCCCATTTATGTTTGGATCTGAGACCATAGACACACTCAACACACATGCAACACATCATTCTGTTATGGAAAAACCAAGTCAACAAATCTTGAACTCAGTTTTTTGACATCCCCAGAGAAATGTAACACAGGGAAGTGGAGCTAAACAGCTTGCTGGTAAATCCTAAATATGACTCCCCAGCTCATAAAGAAATGTGGAATATGGCTATGGAATGAACCACCTTTTCAGGGAAGCAGTTAAGAGCCAAAAGCAAGTACACAGAACAGTGTGCAGTTCACCTTTCAGCCCACCAGTCTGGCTCTTCACCTTATCCTACCCTGCTTCATCAACAAGAGAACAAGGTCATGTATCTTCCCATTCTTATGAAAAAAAAAAAGTCCTGTCAGACACGTTTTGAGGAAACCTCAGAATTCCAGATGTGACTGTAGTCACAAAGCTCTGTAGCTTAGACTCTGAGGACTCTCGAGCCTCCTCCTTGGAGACAGGAAACAAGCGTGCACCACAGCTCTTCTTACTCTGTCTTGCTATGTGCACTGATCAGTAGCGGTGAAGAAAATTACAGGACAGATAATTATCTAGTTGACATCATATTCATAAAACAAGGTGGAGTGTTAGACTGCTCTAGGATGACAGAGTCATCTCCCAACTTTCTAGTGTTTTCCGATTTAGACTTTCTTCTCGACGGCACTTGGCTTTCTTGTAATTGCAGAAACAAACTTATTTCAGGTGGGAAGCATGAGACTGAAGAGACAGAACAATTAACCAGTGGTCTGTTCAGATCCAGGAAAAATGTGCGAACAGCATTCTGTTATCTTGCGATAATAGAGCCATTTATGTGCAGCACATATTCATGTTCAGCTTTGTATTTGTTTTAATTACTTTCATTTGAATACCCAATCTTAACTTTTTTCCCTGCACATGCCTTGCTAATCAAAATGTTTGATTCATTAGCAATGCTGAGAGTTACAACACTTTAATACATTAAATTTCAGCTACTAGTCCTACTTCAGAAACAGGAAATACCAAGGCCAGGCCTAATGCTGTTTTAAGTGGTTAAGCCAAGTCAGATAACAAGTGTTGTTAAGTCATACAAGCACCGACGACAGTAGCGGTGCTCTCATGCCCCCTATTGGTTAGCTACTTGAAAATTAAATTGCAGTTAAGCCTTCTGTGATCAGAGAAAGAAATGTTTGAGGTTTCCTTTAGGTCTCAAACTAAAAAAAGATCACTCGGACACAAAAAACACAAGAACTCACAATGAAGGCAACCCTTTGGATTTACTTCTGAATTGAAATCTAGAAAGTATAAAAAGAGATTTAAAGACAAGGTGAATTTTGCACTCTGTATAAGAAAGTTCCCACCTGCCGTTTATGTAACAGTCAGTGCCAAAAAGTACATTATGTATTTTCTTGTGTAATGCTAACATTTGCTGTTGTGCAAAAGACATAGACTTATAAACCAAGTAGCCCTGAGTTTGAAGCATGGTAATTTTTCTTCCTTATCATATTAAACTATATGAACATGGGAAATTATGTAAGCTAAAATTCTTACTGCATACTGGTATTGCAATAATGAAAATAATAGTGAAACTAAGTAGAGCTTGCAATATTTTCAACATAACTGACACAGTTAAAATATTTTGTTTTTTTAACACCTACAACTTGTATTATATCCAGAAATTATCTATGATTATTAAGCACTAAAAGAATGGTGATTTATGTGAAAATGCCAACCACATATACAGTAAACACTAATGGAATGTGCACTCATTTTTTATTTGCTTGTTTGTTTGGGAGGCGTTGGGTTGTTACTTACAGTAATCTGTGATATAAACATTGCCAGCCAGCCAAGTGCCATCGAGTCACATCCGACTCATGGTGACCTTAATTTTATAGACAGAAACATTGAGGTCCAAATAGAAAAGGAAACTTGGCCAAGATTTTACAGCTAGTAAGTAGCAATGCTGGTTTTAAAACTCAGGTTGTTTTGTCTCCAACATGAACATCCTTCTTTTTATGTAACTGTCTGTTTAAATACACTGAACATTCATTATTAACTTATTGCCACAGCTCCATATAAGCTAATCTGTCTTTAATTGTATCCTATAAATTTTAATAAGTAAAAGAAAATAAGCAAAGAAAAAAACTTACACTTTTATTTGTAAACCAGTCCTGCACAGTTTTTTGTTTGTTTGTTTTGTAATTAAGTGAAAGTATACAATCCAAATTGGTTTTGCATGTCTGCCTATCTGCAGCTCCCTCTGCTCTCCCCACCTGGTGACAGCACACTATTCCTTTTCACTGTCCCCTCAACAAGCGTCTCTCACCCCCATCCACCCTCTTCTCACCCATCTAGGGAGAGATCAAGTGCCCAGCCACCATCAAAGACAGCCTTGTCAGGGGACACAATGTAGAGTCTCTGAGACACCACGAGAAGAAGTGTGCAGCCCAAGAACTCCACTAAAAGACCTGAACTTGTGGTTCAACAGCCTGAAAGTTCCCATGGGAACATGGCCCCTAAACCTGCTGCTGTCCCTGACTAGAAACTAGTAATGAGTTGGCTCTTCAGACAACAATGGACTGGATTGGGGCACACAGCACAATCATACTGTGTGCGTGCTTTGTGATTCAGCACAGTATTCTAACGAAAATTTGACTTGTGTTATGATAAAAAGGAAAAACGCTGGACATTAAAAGACAAACTAATAAAACTGACTTACATCACGACGAACTAACCATCCTTTTGAGATTGCTGTTTAATGTTGTTGTAAGTACAGGATACCATCTCTTCTCACTTTCCTATCACTGATCCTTTCAGAAATCCCAGATACCAGAAAGATCTGGCGGGTTTTCATACCTACTCTAAAAAATGAGTGAAAAGTCACTGTTACATATTTTTATTAACATATGCACACCTGAAAGAATTGAGTACATCTGTATGTTCCCTGATGGAGTGGCAGTTAAGTACTATGTCTGCTAGTCAAGAGGTGGGCAGTTCGAATCCACCAGGCATTCCTTGAAAACTCTATAGAACAGTTCTACTCTGTCCTGTAAGGTCACTATGAGTTGGAACCAACTCGATGATGATGGGATTGGTTTTTGGTTTGGTCGATACATATGAAATACTCTCAATATAATTAACATAATAAAAATATTTTATTTTTAAAAATACTTATACTTCGTATTTTACCCAGAAATTGTTTATGGTCATTTATTTCAGCAGTTGGTCAAATTTTTCCAATACGATAACTAGAAACATATAGAATTGTGTTTGTTCATCAGTGCTTTAGGTTGCAGATTATTTAAAATTGTTCGAATCAGAAATTTTTAAAATGGAAGTCACATGTGCGAGCCATTAAATGCACACTTATTTCCATTACAGGATAATATAAAAGAGCGTAACGCCTTCAATATCCGCCCACTCATAGTCATTTCCTAGATAGATCATAAATCAAAGTTAATAAGGCTGAGACATCAGTTTTTGATGGGTCTGGAATGTGCACATGTATATTTAATAATGAATAATTGTAGGTCATTTCTTTATAAGCTAAGACATGTGCCATTATAATTTTATTAATCTTAGTGGAAAAGTTAAGATTATGTAAGTCAATTAACCATTTGAGAATGGGATAAACTAAAACAAGCAACTACATACTGGAGCTTCAATGGTGTACCATAAGATTGAAATTATTCTTATAAATCTACTAGCTTATTCATTCACTAATTCAACAAATATCTATTGACTATCACTTGTGTAGACCAGGAGGATACCTAAGCTTAAGCCTGATTAACCACTTGCTGATTAATCAGTGTATAGAAAACGGCTTTGTATCTTCAATTCTTCTTTATTTGTAAAAGATGTATAAAAATTCCAACCACAGAGGGCTGTTGTAGAATTTCAAATGCAGTATAAAGTTCCTGGCATTTAACATATCTGCAATAAATCACCATCTTGACCTAAAGCTGAGCTTTTTCCTGGAGAAGTCAAGTTACTTCACCTTTCTTGTAAAGGTTTCTTGACCTGTAAATTGTTAGACAAAAATATGTATGCGGCTTTGTCTGGATTTAGCATTCCATTTTCTTGTGATTCCACCAGGCCTGAAGGTCTGAAATAGGCTCTGAGATGCTGTGCCAGGTTCTACTCTGCAATGGCCCCCTTTTAGTGAAACTCTGCAGTTCTACTCCGTAATCTGAGCTGAGCCAGATAGAATGTGGAATGAGTATTGTTTCACCAAGATACTCAAACAAAAATTTAGCTTGAATGTCCCATTCTGTTCTTACCTATGGAAATTTTCTGTATAGCAATCTTAAGATATTTCTCAGCAAAACATAAATTTGCATCTTTGACTTCCTTGTGTTTCCCACATGTTTTCAAAACACTCAAACACAGCTCTCAGTGAAAGTAAGGTAAGGTATACAGGTATAAATGCCTTCAATAACGAATTAAAAAGCATATAATTAGATCCCTAAAGGGGATAAAGGCAAGTAGATCAGAGAATTCTGAGTAGAGTTCAGAGTTTACTAGTCAATATTTGAAGAAGCATGTTAAAGATGTTATTTTGGTTATGATAATGAGCCTGTAAGATTTTTTTCCTGTAAAATTTTCATTTCAAAAATAGAAATAATACTGTCTTCATATTTTAAAACATGGTTTTAAAGTAAGACACAGAAGGAAATAGAATAGAGTTGGAGTATTATTATTTATAAGTTGTAAGTAGAAGAAAACAGAGATTCAGAATTTCAGTCATTTGAAGTTTTCGTGTACACACACACACATACATCACATATGTACCCTGCACACTCACACACATGCACACACACATACCCTGGAGACTTTAGGAATCACTTCCAAAATAAACTATTATCTATTTCTCAAGCACGTGAGAGTAGAAAATACGTTGATACATTGAGAATTGCCAGTTGAGATCACTCTTCCAACATATCTTTTAGTTTAAAAAATAAACACAACACATATCCATAAAAGTTCTAAATGACTCAAATTACCTGAATACTGTATACATAACAAAATGAGACAGCTTCAATTTTGCAACTACCTAGTACTGCCCCAGGCAACATACTTACATTTTGTTTTCAAATACCATATTTCATGTTCTACAGAAGAAAGGAGGTAACATGAATCTCTTCACTGGGTGACAAAACAGAGTAAAGGAATTAACCCTCTTACTGCTGTCAATTCTGTCTCACAGTGATCATATAGGACAGAGTAGGACTGCTCCACAGAGTTTCCAAAGAGCGCCTGCTGGCTTCCAACTGCCTGTTGTTTGGTTAGCAATCGCAGCACATAACCAGCATATCACCAGGGTTTCCTTAGAATAGTTATAAATATCAGAACAAGATTTAAGATCTGACATCCCGGTCGCATAACAGCTATGCGCTACCACTGCTAACTAAAAAGTTGGCAGTTCAAATCCACCAGGTGCTCCTTAGAAACTCTGTAAATCAATTCTACTCAGACCTGCAGAATCACTTGGATTCCAGTGGACTTGAGGGTAGTGGCTTTTTTTGTGCTTCACACCAAATTGTACCCTTTTTCCCCAGTAGGAAAGCGCTTCACATCTTTTAGACTCTGAGATGTGGCAGGAAGGGTCTCAACACTCTTTCACAGAAAGAATGTAGAAATACACTCTTACTAAATTCTTCTTGTTCCTAAATCCCTCCCAATTAATTAAAATTCAAATTACTTTCACACATGTGGCTTTTTTCAACTTTGTGATAATTATAGTCATTTGCCCTATTTTCTAAGAAATCACAATGGTATCGAAAGATTTGTATTCTTTGGTGTCAGGGTGTTATAAGAAAATTTTCCCTAGGATAGAATACGCTTTACTGAAGGCAATAGTAATATCTTCTTTCAATAATTTCAGTTTTATCTTCCCTATAATGAGTTTCCCTACACATTTAAACAGTGAGTTTCAGAGACATTTAATCAATTAAATTCTCAAGTTCTGTAATGTGATTGCAATATATATGCAGTGCTAAAAGCTAAAGAGATACGTGTTAACATACACACAAGAAAGAGGGGGTAGAGACACATGCACAGAGATACAAGAAATGCTACTAATAGACTGGTGTTTCCAAATTCTAGAAGGAAAATGATCAGTCTCTGTAAACTTCTATTTTCTAATAGACACACTTTAGCTATGAACTTCCAAGTGTATATTTAACTGCCAAGCTCTTTTGATCCACATTAAATTCAAAGAGAACAATCTGTGTCTGATACAAGCTGATTCTGAAATACTCTCATATGATATTAAATGCTAAGAGTTAAATTCAGAAAGTGTAGTGAACCAAAGTAACTACATGGATTGCATCTGGTAGCTGTTCTGAAATACAGTGCAGCACAGTTTTCCAGTGGATGCTGTGCCCATCCTTTGACTAATCACGGTGCTGAAGACTGAGACAGAATGATTATCTTGAATGGAATTTTGAGCCTCCTTATACCTGGCAACCTCAACTATCACTTAGAGCAGAAGATCCTCCTCCATTGGAGTTTGCTGCTCATTCTTTGCCCAAGGTAGTGACAGTACCGAGGCACTGCACTACCACTGTGTAAGCCTTAAGGGTCGTGGCTATCAGAGGATGCGCTTAGGCATACGGAAGCTAATCGACAGATTAGAAGCTTACAGGAAGGGAAAGGTCATCTGATTTATTCCTGGGAATACAGATGGTGTTTCTAGCCAGAAAATTAGTAAAAGTTGTCTGCATGACTCTTGTCTTCATAAATTCTGTGGTAACATCTCACTGCTTCCCACATCTATCATCTTTACTAAGTGATCAGTGTTTGGGTCCATGTTTTCAGGCAATTGAAGCCTCTGGTTTAGTTTAGAAAAAGTTCCAGCTAATCTTTTCATTGATTTTTTTTTTTTTTTTTTACTGATGTTGTCTCTCATTCTTTCTTCTTCAGCATCTCTTTCCTCTTAGAAATCCATTAAGTCCTGATCTGTCAATTTCTCTTCTTCTTGATCTATGAATTGGTCCACATCTGTGATTTCTAGTTCTAAACTCTGTTTTCTTGCCATATGAACTGTTTTTTCACTGAGCTCCTGTATCCTTTATCCTGATCAAGTGCTTGGAGCATGTTTACATAACTCAGCAGTTTTTTTTTTTTTTTTCATCTCTTCATCGTGCATTTCCCCATAACTTCCTCCCAAGAAAATGCAATAGTCTAGTCTGCTATACAGCAATGTTTTGAATAGTAAATCATAAAATTGGACATCTGCTACTGAACATATAAAAACAATAACATTATCAAAATATGTACTACCACATTGCATGTGGTACTTATTGTTAACAAGAAGATGAAAAAATACGGTAGTAAATATGGCTTGTCATAATTTGAATACATCACAAGTCAGGGATAACCTGTAAGACACTGTGATGTCATTCTTTTTCCTATGTCTAAGCCCTTCTAAGGTGTAAAGGACCTTTAAAAAAAATGTCACTGTGAGTAAATATTCAGAAGCAACTTGAAGAGTAAGTTTCAGGATCCCTGGTGGCACAGACGTTAAAAGCTTATCTGCTAACCAAAATGTTGGCAGTCTAATCCACCAGCAGCTCCTTGGAAACCCTATGGGGCAGTTCTACTCTGTCTTAATAAGGTTGCTATATATCAGAATCAACTTTATGATGATAGATTTGTTTACCTGTTTGTTTGCTTGTTTGTTTTGGTACACAATTTAAAGGATTCCTTGGGTGGAGCAAATGGTTAAGTCCTCAACCACTAGTAAAATGATAGGTGATGTGAACCTACCCGTAAGTTTCTCAGACAACAGACACCTGGTGATCTGTTTCTGAAAGGTGGTAACCATGAATTCCCCAAAGAGTAGTTCTACTCCACATACATGGGGTCACCATGAGTCAGAATCAACTTGATGGCAACTAACAACAATATAAGAATGGAAAGACTTTATCAATGGAAGATGAGCAAGGAGAAGAGTACAGTTTTTCACTAATAACCCTTATACTACTGTTCAATTTTAAGCACTCTCGATATTTATTGCTATATTATATTAAAAAAATTTAATATGAACAAATATATCCATGAATTATTCATATTATAGAGCCTTCTAGAAACCAAAGAGTGCTGGAAAAATGTGCCTGAGGCCCTGCATGGGTGTGTGAAATAGAGATGATGCTTAGCAAGACAACAAGACACAACTGCAATATTCAATTTACTCATATCTGTGGACATGAGATATCAAGGGGTTCACGGTATACACATTCTCAGTGTATACACGGTATACACATTCTCAGTCTGTGGACACTTCCAGTAAACTCACTAGCAACCTACAGAGTCATCTATTCAGGCCATCCACATTTGTGGAGAAACTCTTAGAGGAAGCATGAAAAATCAAGCATGTGAAAGAAATCGGTCTTCAGACACAACCACTTCAGATACTTGAAGGAGGGCAATTTACCATATGCTCCTTGAGAGATAGTTGTTGTTGTTGCATTTTTAGATATCATCAAGTTGGCTCTAACTCATAGTAGTACTATGAACAACAAAAGGACACACTGGCTGGTCCTATGCCATCCTCACGGTTGTTGCTATGCTTAAGCCCATGGTTGCAGCCACTGTGTCAATCCTTCTCATCAAGTGACCTCCTCCTTCTGCCAACTGTGGTGCAGTGGGTCACTTTGTGTGGCTTTTTGCACCAAGGTCTTGTAAGTCTCACCCAAGTGAACAGGTAGGACTATGCAAATAAGGTCTTTATGACCCACCAAGAGGATTAGTTTTGCCAATAGCTTTCCCTCTAGGCTTAAAGGAGAACGAATTTCAGAGAAGCAGGCTGATCTCATCACCACTGCGAAGAGCCAAGGGTGGAGCTTCCATTTGTACCTAGGATCCCTGCACTGAGAAGCTCCAGGAGACTGAGAGAGAAAGCTGTAGAAATGAAGAAGTGGTGGTAAAACACTGTCAGAAGAGAACAGAGGAGACAGTGAGATAGACTTCCTGGGCCACTCAGTTAGAAAGTGGGGTGCCTTTGGACAGGAGGAGTAGGGTGTTTCCAGGCACTTAGTGGAGCTAAATTTGCTGGCCCACAGTACCAGAGCTAAGCACCTTAGCCATGAGGCTTACAGGTAGAGTAGGGCGCCTTAGGGTACTTATCAGAGCCAAGAGAGCTTCATGACACTTGTCCAAGCAGGGCAGAGAGTGAGAACCAAAAAGAGACATGTCTGCAGGAGTGACTGACAAAAGGCTGTTTTGATAGAACTATATTCTGAGTGTTCCTGAACCCGAATTATATCCAGTTATTTTCCTAATACATTCCATGAGAGTGAATATTATCTGTGAGTTCTGTGTCATCACTGCAACAAATTACTGAACTCAGAGAGTGCCATGGGAGGGACAGCTGGTGTCAGTATGGTTAAAAATGGCAGAGAGAAGAGGCAAATCTGCTACCTGCTTCACAGGAACAAGCTTTAGGCTGTTAATCTTGGTTCTTCCTTTGGTGAAGTTAGAAGTGGTTAGATGCTTTTCCATGTCATTTTATAGTTGGCATCAGAAGCAAGACTTTTTGTAATGGTTCCAGACTCCTGGAAACATGGGACTTAGTGAGAGAAAAAAAGGAGGATGTGGAGAGTTAAACTTACAGTTCGTCAATAGTTATCTGGTTGTTATCTGTAACAACTGGAAGGAAAGTAAGAGATGTAACACTACAGGAGACAGGAGAAAAGGAGAATTTGAGTGTCTTGGTATAAAAGGCCAGATAAGCACAATAATTGACATGGGGCCAGCACCTACTGTTTCCACCCAGTCAGAAGCCCAAGACCATACGTGTACGAATGGGAAGGTAAAGAGTGAAGAAGAAACTGGAAGGTTTTATTTAAAAGAAAAGTTTATGTATTTAGGATTAAGTGGTCAGTTGCATTTCCTGCGGATAATGAATGTTTCTCCTATCTAGTGTAAAACAGACCTGAATGTAGATAGATACAGATATAGATAACACAGACATGTGGAACCAAGGATTTCATTGCTGATGTCAGATGGATCCTGGCTGAAAGCAGAGAGCAACAGAAAGATATTGACCTGTGTTTTGTTGACTATGCAAAGGCATTCAACTCTATGGCTTGTAACAAATTATGAATAATATTGAGGATAATAGGAATTCCAGAACTTTTAATTTTGCTCATGAGGAAACTGTACATAGATTAATAGGACATCATTTGTACAGAACAAGGGAATGCTGTATGATTTGAAATCAGGAAACATACGTGTCAGGATAGACTTCTTTCACCATACTTATTCAACCTGTATGCTAAGCAAATAATCTGAGAAGCTGGGCTATGTGAAGAAGTGCAGGGCATCAGGATTGGAGGAAGACTCATTAACAACCCACATCATGCAGATCATACAACCTTGCTTACTGAAACAGAAAAGGACTTGAAGCATCTACTAATGAAGATCAAAGACCATTGCCTTCAGTATGAATTACACCTCAATATAAAGAAAACAAAAATCCTCGCAACTGGACCAGTAAGCAAAACCATGACAAGCACAGAAAAGTTTGTCATGGTCAAGGATTTCATTTTACTTGGATCCATAATCAACACCCATGGAAGCAGAAGTCAAGAAATCAAAAGTGATGTGAAAGTCCTCTCTAATGTATTAAAAGCACAGGTGTCACCTTGAGGACTAAAGCATACCTGACCCAAGCCATGTTTTTTTCAGTCATCCCATATGTATACAAATGCTGGACAATGAAAAAGAAGACAGAAGAATTGATGCCTTTGAATTATGGCACTGGAAAAAGATACTGGATATACCACAGACTCCCAAAAGGCTGAACAGATCTGTCCTGGGAGGAGAGCAGCCAGACTGTTCCTTCAGAAGCAAGGATGATGAGACTATGTCTCACATACTTTGGACATATTATCAAGAGGGACAGTCGTTGGAGAAGCACTTTGTGCTTGGTAAAGTAGAGGGTCAATGAAAAACAGGAAGACCTTCAAGGAGGTGGACTGACACAGTGGCTGCAACAATGGTCTCAAGCACAACAAAGATTGTGAAAATGGAGCAAGACCGGGCAGTGTTTTGTTCTGTCATATGTGGGGTCGCTATGAGTCTCAGTTGAGGGGAAGGCACCTAACAACAATAGATAACAGAGTATATAACTCTGCCTTCATCCAATACTTGACTGGATATGTTAAACGGGAAACAAGACTTTGTCTGATGAAACACAGATTTTGTGTTTCAAGCCGGTAGGTTTGTCTATAAAGTGGGAGCTTAGACTGAAGATCTGAGCCCCACCCAGGTTTTGTATTTGAACAGAGTACAAAAAAAGATCTATCTAGAACTGCTGAGGGAACAGATTTCATTTGAAGGAAGGACAAGCAAAAGACAAAAAAAAAAAAAGACTGCTGTGCTTTTAGAATTTGAATTTCAAACAAGCAAGTATTTTTCACTGGGTCCATCAAGTCAGGAAAAGTCAGTGCCTATTAGAAGGACTTTCATCCCCAGACTGGATGTTAAAGTGAGCTGGCAAGTAGACAGCTCGGGATTGGTTCACCTCAGGTGACCACCTGGGTCTACTCAATGAGTCAAATTCGGGGGAGTGCAGCAACGAAGACACAGGCTGAGTTTGTATGTTTTCCATGGCCACTCACTGACCTAGCCCACAGGGGCTAGGCATGACAGCACAAGAAAGACCTGGCTGGTCAGAAGTGCATGAAGTTGTATCGACTCTTGAGTCCGTGTGGACGCTCTTTGACCTAGCCTAAGAGGGCTAGCAACAAGAGAGAGACAGAGAAAGAGCTAGCTGGTCTGAAGTGATGGGAGGTGCATGTAACCTCTGCTACAGCTGGTATCTGTAGTGACCTAGCTTGGATGGCTAGGAAATAGCTGATGGGAACCGGACTGAACAAACAGAAGGATGTTGGACACCATGAGGTGTTGTAGATTGCTGTAACTTGATGGTTTGCTCTGGACTTGAATTTGCTCATAGATGCTGATGTTCAAAGTTTCAACTGGAATAGCAGTTCTTCAATACCAGAGAATATGGTTATCACCTCAGAGTACTGGTTTGACATAGATAGTCAATTTAGAAATAGGCTGTCTAAACTGGGGACAGATAAAAGCATTAGGTGTCTGGCTTTCATATTCTCATGGGTGTGCTTACACTCATAATAAGAGAAACAAAGGAAGATTCCTAGTGAATGAAGTCCTCTTTTCCTGATAGGTCTGGAGAGGAGAGAGGAAACACTGATAGGACTATATGATTTAGCTGTAAGTATTGACAGGATTAATTGTGATTGCGAAAATTATAATTGTAGAAGCTTTAGAAGAGTGGTCTAAAGGTGAAATAGTTCTGGACTGGAGTAAAGTGAGTGAACCTAAAGTCTTTTAAAGGTTTTGCTACGATGAGTCATCATAAGGCTATTAGTTACATTTTATCAGACATCAGGAAGGATGGAGCTAATGTGAACTGTTAGAGAATTTGACCAGATCAGACAAACACCTGCAGCAGATCTGAAAGCCAGTACCTAAGCATTCTCACTTTTCTGACTTTCTTGCCCTACTGAAGGACTAATTGTTAATGACCGTTTTGGATTGGTTAAATGACTGGGAGGGGGAAGTCATCCTCCAAATATGAAAGAACCAGGGCTAGAAATGTCAGTGTGGGGGAGGGGGACCTGCAGTGTGATGCATTGCTTTTGTGTGGCCATTCTTGACATGGTCTTATAACTCCCAACCACGTGATTGGGTGGGATTGTGAAAACAAGGTAATTGCAGCCCACTGAAAGCACTGGTCAGTTTGGCCATTCCTCTAGGCTTAGGAGAAACCAATTCCAAAGCAGAGGGAGAAATTCACCACAACTAGCAAAGAAGAGCCAAGAATGGAGCACATACTTTGGACCTGGGATCCCTGAGCTGAGAAGCTCCAGGAGACCTGGGGGGGAGGGAGAGAGAGAGAGAGAGAGAAAGAGAGACCCGTAACAAGGAAGACTGACAGAAGTGGTGGCAGAGAGCGAGAACGTTGAATTCCTTCAGGCACGGGGCTTGCACTTGGTGGAACTTGACTTGCTGACCCACAGAGCTCCTTTGGAGTAAGTGTTAGCAGAACTCAAAGAGTCTGTGCCAGTTTCTGAAGCAGGACGGAGGCAGAGGCTCAGTGAGGCATGCCTGGCTGACAAAAGGCTGTTCTGATGGAAGAACTGTGTCTTGAGTGTTCCTGAATCTGACCTATGACCTGTTACTTCCCTAATAGACTCCATAACCATGAGTACTGTCTATGAGTTCTGTATGGCCATGTCAATGAATTATGACCTCATCAGAGAAGTTGAGAGGACCTTGGGAGGGACGGTTGATATTGGCTTTGGTAAAGATGGCAGAAAGAGAAGGTATGTCTGATCTCTGCCTCATGGCAATCAGCCTTGAACTATTGATCTGCTTGATCTCCTTCCTCCTTACAAACTTAGAGGAGTTCAGATGCTGCCTCCATACATTTTGACACTGACCTTCTACTTTACCAATCATGATGTATTTCTTCCAGAAACTGGTTCCTCTGATAATGTGTCCAAAGCATATGAAATGAGGTCTCACCATCCTCACATATAAGGAGAATGCTGGCTGTACTTCTTCCAAAACAGATTTGTTCACTCTTCAGACAGTCCATAGTGTATTCTTTAGTCCTCACAAATATCATAATTGGTACTAAAAAGGCATACATTACTACCCCTGTTTTCCAGATGGTACGAGGGAGGCTGACAAGACTAATGGATTTTCCTCGCTACACAAGTAGGAAACGAGATTAGGAAGTTGAACTGTGGTTTGATTCAGTCAGTACTTTGGCCCTGAGCCAAACAGCCTTATTAACTTGAGGCAGAAAAGCCCAGTTACCATGGCCAGGGTCTCTGTTGGTGAGCTGCTAACACAAGGGATACAATCCCACATTCTTAGAGAGCTTTGTCCAGAGACAGTTTATCCTCACAATGACTTTAGACACGTCATAAGGAAGACATTATTACCCACGTTAGGAAGCTGAGAAGACCAGCCTAGAGTCTCACTGCTGGCTAGGGGAAGAGTCAAAACTAATACTGACAGTCACCATCCAGTTCCAGAACTAGGAGTTCAGGCCATTTGGGGCCTCCTACCTTCTTTACTCATTGGGCTCAGCAGGCTCCAGAGAGACTATGGTGCTTACAGTGTATTACAGAAAGGGAAAATATACACTGTGAAACTAATGCCAGAGAAAAAAATCTCTGCAGCTACCAAGGTCATATGGAAGGTTTTCCAGCTCCTTCCAAACAGATGTCTATTAGTACCTGTTATAGGCTCAGGGAGTTACTGGAGTTTAAAAATATGAGTTGTGGAATTGGCTTCACCTGGATTTGAGTGTGTGATATATCCTGTAAGAATGGAAGTGATTCTTCATATGCTGAGATTGATGAGTCAAGTGAGCTGTACCATAAAATTCCAACTTTAAACTTCAATTGGACAACTCTATATCATACTCTGAGTATATAAAACTCATGCAGTTATTGAAAAAGGAAGAGATCTAGGTGATCAGACTTGCCAGTGCATTCCAGAGAAAAATCAAATTATGTCCATTCAACATTAAAAAAAGACATGTGACAGAAAAATTCAATTAGTGTGCTCTGTCAAGTTCAAGTTACCACTGACATCACTAATATCTAGTCAGAATGAAATGCAAATGATCTTCTAGCATCGGACAATTATTGAAAAATTTGAGCTCCAACCTTCTAACACTCACATAGTCAATGCTTCCCCATCCAGTCCCCAGACTATAGAATAACAGAGAGAGACTATTTCCTTCCAGTGCTGTAGCTGCCTAAGAGATTGTTTTTCTACCCATAGCAAGTTAGCATCTACTTTTATTATTTCTTAAGCAATAAACAAACAAACATACAATAACACAGATGTTATCCAACTGTAGGGTAACTCATGTTAGAGAAATTAAATCTAAAGAGAGACCAGAACACCTTAAGACTTGAACCATAATTTGGTCAAATAAGAGAGAGGTTTGGGAGCAGTCTTATTATTTCTAGCTATTACATTCAAAGGAAACCATGGTAGCATAATGGGTTAAGTGCTATGTCTGCTAACCAAAAGGTGGGCAGTTCAAACTTAACAGGCACTCCTTGGAAACTCTACTCTGACCTGTAAGGTCACTGTGGGTCAGACTTGACTCAACGGCAATGGGTTTTGGATATTACATTCAAACAGTGCATTTGTCCCAAATTTGTTATAGTTGTTTAGTCTATACATTTTGCCTTTTTGTTCCCCCTTGAATTAAGGTCAGTATCAAATTCCTCTATGGTGGATTAAGCAGTTCTTTTTTCTTAGACACTTTCATCTATTATCTCAGTCTTTCTAACAACTCTACAGGATCTGTATTCTCAGATGAAGACAGTGACAGGTTGAGTGCTCTCTTATAGTTCTATTTTTGAACTCAGGTTATTAGAGTTGCTGTATTTCAAAATCTGAAGGTTTATTCATCTGCCACATCACATGATTGATATATAGCTATGCAAACTGCATAACGAAAAAAGAGAGAGACAGTGTGTTAAGAAGTTCAAGCTATGTAAGTTTGAGTCTCACACATTTAAGAGAAACTATACACTTCTTTGCCAAAGCAAGTGATACAAGTCAATTATTTTAAGTTTCTGCTGAAAGTGCTAATACTGAGCAGTAGGTCTGAGTTATAAACACCAGCTGATGGGCAACATATACTTGCCCTTTAACGTTATATGAATTTACTCTCACTTTGAAATGATTGAACTAACCACTATTTAGAAACAAATCCTTCACCCCAGACACCTTCACTTGCTGTATGCGCAGCTTTTAAATCACTGAAAACTCTTTATTCCTTTTCCTGAACTTACCCAATAAACCAAACCCACCACTGTTGAGTGGACTCTGACTAGTAATAACCGTGTAGGACAGAAACGATCTCCTAGGGTTTCTAAGGCTGCAAATCTTTACAGAAACAGACTATCACTCATCATTCTCCCATAGAGCAGCTGGTAGAGTCACACTGCCTACGTTTCAACTAGCCACCGAGCGCTTTAAGCATTGAGCCACCAATCCTCTTTTCTTGCACTAAGGTAAGGTTAAATAAGAACCATATGCACCTGTTCTGACTTACCTGCACATTCAACTTAAAGACATACTTAGATTTTGTTTGCAGCTCATGGATTGCCTGTACCTAATGATGAGCGCAGATGCTAGGTCAAGTACAAAAATCAAATCAAATCAAAGCCAGTGCCACCAAGTCGATGCTGACTCACAGTGACCCTATAGGATGGAGTAGAACTGCCACATCTAGTTTCCAAGGAGTGCCTGGAGGATATGAACTGCCAACCTTTGGGTTAGCAGATGTAGCACTAAACTACTATGCTACCAGGGTAAGAAATGTGTGTCTATGAACTTTGTCATTACAGCGATCTTCACATTAGCTACATTTATACATGAAGAAACTTAGTCACAGTCAAAAAGAAATTAGGTAACTAGCCCAAGCTTCCCATAGCTAGTAACATGATAGAACTAGAATTTAAACTCAGGCTCCAGGAACCAAACCTTAACCATTGCCCTCTACAACCTCTGTATCTATGTAGAGTGGTGAGCACACATCAACAACAAACTCTTCTAACTGATTTTTGCTCTTGTATTTTCCCCTCACTTCAGTGCACCCATGGTGCACTGGCTGAATCATCTTCTGAAACACAGATCTAAACATGCAACTCACTTTTGTAAAAGTAATTAATTAATGGAAACCGTCATGGAGTAGTCGTTAAGTGCTAGGTCTGCTAGCCAAAAGGTCAGCAGTTGACGTCCACCAGGCGCTCCTAAGAAGCTCTATGGAGCAGTTTTACTCTGTCTTATAGGGTCACTATGAGTCAGAATCGACTCGACAGCAGTGGGTTTGTGGGTTTATTAACTAATGCCTTAATATGTAACCAATTCCTTTGACAACCTGACCCAATCTCACTCTGCATTATCCCACCCTTTTGAGAAATGATGTTATTCATCAGGTCAGTGGTGGCACCACTGGGAGCAGTACAGGGATGTGGACTGCAACAGGTGACACTATCTCTGAAATTTTTTGCAGTGTTGCAGCAGAAATGTATCATTTTTTAAATTCCTGTAGTCGTTACAACAAAAACATTTTTCATAAGTCCATCTTACTTGTATCAATATGTTGTGTCTGGCACCTCAGTGACCCACACTGGGAAAAACCCATATCCGAGGGAGACAGGAAAGGGGATGAGAAAAAACTCATTCACACATGAAACACGTCACTCACACAAGAAACATATCACACAAGATAAAGCTGAGGCCAGGTGGGACCAAAGTCTCTGATAGAGAACAATATCCACCATTCGTCAATAGGAAACTTTATTTATAGGGTTACAACCAGGAGGAGGTTGGTAGGGTAGTCTGTTTTACCAAAAATGGTTACAATGGTATTGAGGCATCTCAAGATTGGCTGACCATACGCAGAAGAATCATTAAGGCACGAGGTAGGAGAAAGAGGCAAAGGTCAGGCTTTCTCAGAGGCTCTGCCATACCCGAGAAAAGCCTAAAACTACTTCAGTGAGACAACAGGTAGGACAGCACATTCCTAGCAGCCTGCAGCATCAATATACCTAGAAAGCTAACACTGAATGCCAATTTGCCTTTTGAACCTTTCAAAGCACTCCAGTGACAGCTGTCACTGTTACTCAGTTACAAGTTTGCTTAGAATCACTTGGCTTTGTCTGCATGTGCTACAAGCATGCACTGCTGTCTTCCTTGCTGCAGGTTTTTTCAGTCACTGATTTTTCAAATTTTCTAGTGTTTTAGCCATAGTGTTATAGTCATTAGCATTTTTGAACCTATGTCAATGACTGTTTAAAATAACAAAATAGTAATTAAGGGAAAAGAAGCAATGTTACATACGAATTAGTATTTACAAATAAAATTAGCACAAAAAACTGGTCTAGTTCTGGAGAAGCTATGTGGAGGCTGGGAAATGACACCGAGAATTAATGTGATCAGTGATGCCAACTCGAGTGACACCACCGGAGTATCACAGACAGGTGGATGGAGGGCCTCTTTTGTTCCAGTGTTGGGCTGGTGACTTAATAATAGGAAGATAATTTCATCTCTGAAGCTCCATTTTTATTTCTGTGGAAGAAAAGACACACAGTTGTGCAATTTCCTCCACTGTGGCAAAGGTTTCTAATGAGTACAATTCAGACTCCTAATTGTTTTTAAATTAGCTTTGATTAACTCTTAAAATTGATCATACCCATGCAATCAGTTGCAGGTAATTTCCTGTTGTAGATTTCCATAAAAGGTATGTGTATGTGTGTGAGTGCATGTGTGTGGACATGGATCTGTGTGCTTGAGAGACAGTCCCGTTACTATGGAGTACTTACTATGTTCCCAGAACACTGTTCAAGCCTTCACAACAACCCAACGTCTTAGGTATCATTATCCTCATTTTGTGGCTGATAAAACTAAGTTTCTTAGATAGCAGAGAGAGAACAAAAAAATACCGTCTGAAGTATTAAAAGATCTCAGCAGTCTTTAAACTGTACGTAACATTCCTCATGGATGATTAAAAGTGTGAAATGATAAGCTATTAGCAACTAAGTTGCTCTCTGAGGCTTTCACTACTCTTAAAAAGAATATCCCCATCACAGTATTTAAATTTCATAACAGAGTTTAAGGTGACATCACAACCAAACAGAAGGCATCTCATGATGTTGAGGTAAACATCTGTACTGTAGGAAAGCTTCAGATTTGCCATTAACGATTGACAGAACAAGTGACTTGACTATTTAGGAATTTAATTTGCGGTACATTTATATTTTCAGACAATTTTATTTTGTCACACAATTCTGGATCTTTTTAAAGACTTCCATTAAAACTATTTCTGTTCACACAAAGGGCATGGGATTTTCAAAATGTGTACAGGAAAGCATCTCCCTTCACCCCCCTGAAACACCTGTTATTTAAACCAGTATGTTCCAAAGCACTTCTCATTCGCTTTGATGTTACACTGCAGTGTGTCTCATGGAACGACTTTTTTAAAAAGCCTTTCAGTTTCTTTGGTCAGAGATTAGAGCATTTGATGTCATATACAGACAATAAAATCCTTTTTATCTCGGGAGTATTTCATTATACATGTGATTTAGAAACAAAACAAACTTAAAGGCAAGCCTGGACACATCTTTAAGATCACTATGATAATGCTGATATGCCCTTTAAAATTGAGGCCAGTTGGGACATTGAAAGGGTGACAAGTGGAACCAACTTGCATCAAACTGGCATGACACCAGACCCTGGCATGGCCTAAGTGACAGCTGCAGCATCTGGAGAGAGCTTGATAAGAATATCCTGTTATAATACTTAGCTAGTTTTCCTTAAATTACATTTTATATGATTTCATAGGTGCCATATTTTATTTTAGAACAAAATACATTTCTTTTGGAAACTGGAATACTCTTGTCCTCAAGCAATCGTGAAGGAAGAAGGTACTTAGCTGTCCCCTGGCAAAGGGAACCCTGCTGGTGCAGGTTAAGCATTCGTTTGCTAACTGAAATGAGCAGAGTTTGAAACTACCAGGTGCCCCTTAGTTGCTATGAGCTGTTTTTCTTTTTTTTGTATCTGAGTTTTGGCAAAGGGAAAACCCATGTATATTTAAAGAGCCTTGTTACCTGAGGGATTTCCCTTGTAAGAACAGCGTGTGCATTATAACTTTGGGTAGCAACATAAACATTATCGGAGTATTCGGAGCAAAGAGTTCATCAAAAGACCTGTTGAACAGTCTGTGACAGTAGCCAGAACTAGTTAGAATGCACTGAGACATCTTAGACCCAAGCTAGATAAAGTGGAACCGGGTCTCAGTTTCACTGCCAGTTTACTTCTTTGAACAGAAAGTCAATGAGGTAACACATAGGTGTCCTGAGATACAGGGTAACAATGAAAAGGTCTCCTGTGACCTAGCTTCATGGCAGCAGGAAATACTGAGAGCTAAGAGTGCTCCCCTGGCATCGTGTCACTCTATGGCTTCAGGTTGTGGGTCTCTGGTGCAGCAGATGGCTGTTTTTTAGTAAAATGTCTCTCCTCCAACAACGAGGATAAATGATTTCTCCTCTAGTTCTGATTTATTCAATAACTACTTATTAAACTCCTTATGCCAGGTACTGTGATTTTGTGCATTTAGGGAACACAAAATTATTGTGATACAGACATTCCCTTGGGCAAACAGATTAATAAATGAAGATATATAAGAGAATAATTGGCATAAGACATGGTAAGTACATAAGTAAGCACATTTGTAACCATCTCATTCTCTCTTGGCCATCCTGCCTTATAGAAGGAACAACCATCATTTTTTTTTTATGATTGAGTAAAAATGTACATTGCCATATAAATTTGCATGCCCACCTATGCGCAGCTCCCACTGCTATCCCTGCCCAGTGACAGCACACTCCTCCTCTCTGTTCTATACATGTCATATCCTCCTGACAATCTCCTATTCCCTCCTCGCCACCCTCTCCCCCGCTTCCAGTAAGAGATCAGCAGGATGACATCCTATAGATGCATAGAACTATAAGTTGCACACACAACAGGTCATTCTGACACTCTCTCAATTTTGAAGATTCCCATGATCCTCCGATACCAAGGAGATACTTCCTTAAAGCCGTATGAGCAGCTATGACCTATGATCATTTGGATTTTTGACTGATCCTCTGGAAACAGTCACATTCGATCTGCAACTTGTACAGAACAGTTCATACTCAGAGATGAAGATGTGGTCTAAAAAGAAAATGAAAAATAGCCTAGAAAACTTTTAGTCAGTAATATGAAAACATATTTTACATGCTTTTAAAATCACAAACCTAAACCCTAAGACAGAAGTCATACTGTCTGGAAAACAATTTATTATTTTAGTTTTCATAAATCCTTTCTGAAATAAGGTATGGTACACAGAAGAAATCAATGAATACAGGATTAAGATATGATCACTGCATTCAGAGAAAAGTGAAAAACAAGGGGAAAAACTGTAATAGGATGGAAGGTTAAAAATAAGTACTTACAAATGGCATACCTGAGGCCGACACCAAATTTTCAGCCATTGGCGGTATTCACCCCAAAACAGAAGTGACAATAACCTCTGATACGCATGACAGTGGCATTAATTAATAAATGACACAGACACTTACCAGTTCACAGAATCATAGCTGGAGGCAGCTGGTGCATTGTGGTCATTCATTAAGACAGTCTCTCAGTGAGAATCCAAGGTAACACCAGCATGAGAGGTGAGTGTCACCTTCTTCTCCCCTCTCTGCACTATCCCTTCTGCCATTTTGGCAAATCTTAACCCCAGGGTTCAACAATTTTATTTCTTGTGCTACACTTGCTCTATTTCAAGGAGGTTTCATTATTCTCATGCAATTAGCTAGCTGAAATAAAACTACAGTACAGCAATTAAAACTAACTCAGAAAAGTGGATTCACGGTAGCATACATAACACAGCTCCCCAAACTGCTACGCCTGTCCCCACCTGAAAGAGGCCTCTCTGCATCATCGTCATTATGTTTACAAAAAGTAAAGTGACATTGCCTAATTTTTTAGGCACAGTAAGCCTGATATTTAAATCTGCTTCACTGACTACCAAGTAAGAATAGACCCCTACAAAGTAGTCATCACCTAGTGCAGTAATTTATTCAACTTAGTGTGTCATGAATGCATTGCAATTAGACCTTTCTGGTTTTACTAATACTTTCGGTTTCTACCCTGTGGTTTTAAAAAAGAGACAGGGGAAAACAGAGAGACTTCTTGCTATCCCAATTTTCATGAATTCCTAGCTGTAAATGTTGTTTCTGACTTTAATTAAAGTATCCTGTAGCTCTCATATTTTGTCAGCTAGTGTGGAAATCCCAGCTTTCTGCCAATAGGGTGTTATAATGTATCCCAGTGAGTGCATTAAAATTCATGCTGAGAAAATGAAATTCTTGGCACCTGAAGTTTTCCCCTGCTTTTACTGTTCTCATTTTTATCTCTTTCCCTTTGTTGTTTATTATTACTATTATTGAAGAATCATCTAGTTATACCATCAGTGGTACTGCTCTACTCTGGCCACAAAGAAAGTACCCATAAAATAATGCACACTGGCTAAAGATGAAAAAACCTTCAGCTGAACTGAGAATATTTTCCAAATCTTTTACGGTGACCTAGTCTCATCCATTCTTTTGTCCTAAACCAATTATTCCCTGCCTGAGTTTATGAACAACTTCGTCTCTTGACCAAATTCAATACATATTGCATGACTCTAACCAATTTTAGCTGTTTGTGTCCCCAGGCAGATTCACATATTATTTCTTCCTCTGGATGAATGGCCATTCAGCAGCCATTACAGAATGCTTTAGTAGTGCCCCAGGACAGGAATCACATCCAGAAATACGTACAGACATCCCACACACTGCCAGCTGCTTAGTCAGTACAGGATTACAACACTGCATGCTGTAATCCACTATGCCAATTCTAAAACAGTTTAGTCACTTAATAAAGGAAAAATGCTCACCAGTTTTCAATATGTGTATACATATATATATTCCGTATACATATAAAAAAATTCCTAATGTGGTAGAGACTATTTGCTGCCTAATCAACACCCACACCCTGTATTTTTTCTAACAGAACCTCGATTTGCTCCTGATATCAAGTAGCCAGAACCTTAATAGAATTCAAGCACCCTCTAGTCTCAGCCTATGTCAGTCATGGTGACCTCATTGACCTTAATTGCCAGAAGTTGGGTCATGGGCACATGACCTAATTCTAGTTAATAGGAATGGAGGAAACTTCTGTAGATCTTCTGGGAAATGGTTCTTGGTTAATAAAATGAAATGTATAGGAAAAAAGTTTTGCTTCTTAAATATATGTCATCAATCTGCACGTGAAGGCTGGAAGTGGTACAGCTCTCAGGCAGCTGTGAGGAGAGCTGGCAAGCTTGCTGACTTAGGAAGGACCACGCAGTGGAAAACAGGGAATGTGCCAGCACCGGGGCTCCTGATGAAATCTTTGAACTGTTTGAATTAGTCATCCTCTAGAAACTGCTTACTACTCAGCTCATAATTATGCAAGACCATAAACAGCATATTTTAAGCCACTTTTTGCTGGATTTTTTATTATCTGCAGGTGGAAGTATCCTAACAGAAACTGTCTGCATTTCCAGTTTCTAATACACCTTATTCTCCTATTATCATTATTTCGAAGTCCAATAAATCTCAGTGTAACACAGAGTAAAGATGAGCAATTATCTACTTCTTAAATTCTATTAGCCAAGGATTTTTCTGTCTTCTCCCCTATTGTGATAAAAATAGCTAGATTAAAAAAAAAATCTATGGTAGCATTTTATCAAGTAAGAGTACAAAAATAAGAATAGGCCACTAGGGAAGATGCCAAGACTCAGCAGAAAAAAAACTAGCCAAACTAAGTCATGCAATTCAGAGACGTCTAAAGCATGTAGTAAGGAAGGAAATCCTAAAAGGCTCAGAGAAACTAATCAAGGTGAGAAACAGCAGGCTAAAATCAGAAAAACAGTAGATATTCTAATACCAAACCTAGCAAGACTGACTATATAATTTTCGAGTCCATGTACAAGTAAAGATGAAAAGCCTCTTATTTAAACCTTATTAGGAAATTCAAGACCATGACAGCAGCCAGCCAGCCAGCCAAGTGCCGTAGAGTCAGATCTGACTCATGGTGGAAGGTTAAATGAACTGTGGCTTTCTCCTTGTCATCCCTTAGGTGAGCAAATCGTTCTTCTTACTATCCTACAGCAGTATGTGCAGTTGATAACCAAAAGTCTGGAGATTCAAGTCTACCTAAAACCACCTCAGAAGAAAGACCTGGTGATCTACAAGGCATTACTGAAATCTCTTACGGAGCACAGCTCTACTCTGTGGCACAGAGGATCATCAGGAGTCAGAACTGACTAGACAGTTTTAGGGGAGTTTGTCTTGTTTTTTTAAAATCATGGGCTGCTGTGAGACAACACAGGTCACATGCCCAAACAGTCGAGTAGACAAAGGTCCAAAATTCATCAAATAGGGAAAAGATAGTCTTTTTAACAAATGGTGCTGCCAGAACTAACTGGCCATCTGAAAAAAAAAAGATGAAAGAAGGACCATATCTCACACCATGCACAAAAACTAAGTCGAAATGGATCAAAGATCTAAATATAAAATCAGAAAGTATAAAGATCATAGAAGAAAAAATAGGATCAATCTGAAAGGCTCTAATACATAGCATTAACAGAGTATAAACCATAATAAACAATACACTGATAAGCTAGATAACTAGGATTTTCTAAAACTTGAATACTTAGGCTCATGAAAACATTTCACTGAAAGAGTAAAGAGAGAACTTTCAGATTTGGGGCTATGAAAAATCCCTCAAAAGTCTAATCTCTGAAATCTACGGAAAATTCCAACACCTCTATAATAAAGACAGTCCATTTAAAAAATGAGCAAAGAAAATGAACACATACATCACCAAAGAAGATATTCAAGCAGATAAAAGACACATGAAGAAATGCTTGCAGTCACTATCCATTAGAAAAATGCAAATCAAAACCACAGTGAGATACTATGTCACCCCAACATTACTGGCACAAATAAAAATTTAAAAAAATAAAAAGAACAGAAAATACCAAATGTTGGAGAGGCAGAAGGAATATTGGAATTCTTATGCACTACTGGCAGAGATGCAAAATAGTACAGCTACTACACTGCATCCTTAAAAAGCTAGAAACAGCATCAGGTAAGGAAAGTAGTAGCATCAGGTAAGGAGGGTAAAGACAAAGTGAGCACCCTCCACTTGTCTGTCAGTGGAGGCTGGCTTGTTGCTCTGATGCTGGAAGCTATGCCACTGGTATTTAGGTACCAGCAGGGTCACCCATGGTAGATAGGTTTCAGCTGAGCTTCCAGACTAAGACAGACTAGAAAGAAGGATGTGGCAGACTAATTCTGAAAAGAATTAGCCACGGAAACCTTATGAATAGCAGTAGAACATTGTCAGATATGGTGCTGGAAATAGAATCACCCAGATTGGAAGGCAGCCAGAAGACGACAGGGGAAAAGCTGCCTCCTGAAAGGGTCAGTCCCTGGCGAAGGACATCATGCTTGGCAGAGTGGAGGGTCAGTGAAAAAAGGAAGACCCTCGATGAGATGTCTGACATAGTAGCTGTGACAAGGAGCTTAAGCATAAAAACAACTGTGGACGTGGTACAAGACCAGACAGTGTTTCATTTTGTTGTTCATAGGGTCACGATGAGTCAGAACAGACTCAATGGCACCTAACAACAGCAGGAGTGTATCATAGATAAACAAGAGCCAGAACACAAATAGATACATGCACACTTATGTTCACTGTAGCACTGTTGGCAATAACAAAAAGAAACAACCTGGGTGCCCATTAACAGATGAATGGATAAACAAACCATGGTACCTATACACAACGGAGTATTATGCAATGATAAAGAACAATGATGAATCTGTCAGGCAACTCACAAAATGGATCGATCTGGAGGACATTATGCTGAGTGAAATAAGCCAGTTACAAAAGGACAAATATGCTGTGAGACCACTACTGTAATAACTCATGAAAAGGTTTACACAAAAAAGAAACGACCTTTGATGATTATGAGGAAAAAGACAGGTGGGACTGGAAAACACACTAAATAAATGATAGATCCACGGTAGTTTTGGTGAAGGATAAGGCAGCACACAGTCCTGGAGAACCCAGCACCACGTGTACAAGGTGACGGAAACTCCCCAGACACATCCAGACTCCCGGAGGGAGCGAGTTACTGGGCAGAGGGCTGTGGGCATCATGGCCTCGTGGAACATCAAGCTCAAGTGATGTAACATAGTTTATAAACTAAATACCCTATGTTCTGCTTTGGTGAGTAGTGTCTGGTGTCTTAAAAGCCTATAAGCAGCCATCTAAAATACTCCACTGGTCTTACCTCTTCGAAAGCAAAGGAGAATGAAGAAAACTGAAGAAACAAGGGAAAGGTTAGTCCAAAAACGGACCACAACTACTGGACTCCATCAAATGGATCCAGTACAACTAGATGTTGCCAGCTACCACCACTGACTGCTCCAACAGGGATCACAAGAGAAGATCTCAGAGCTGGGAAGAAAAATGTGGTGCAAAATCCCAACTCACACACACATACAAAAAGTCAGACTTACTGGCCTTGTTTGGAGAAACCACAGGAGTGTGGGCCTCAGACACCCTTTCAGCTCAGTAATGAAGCCACTCCCAAGTTTCACCCTTCAGTCAAATGTTAGGTAGGACCCTAAAACAAAATGAGACTAAAGGGGCATGCCAGCCCACGGGAAAGATTAGAAGGCAGACAGGGACAGGAAAGCTGGTAACAGGGAGCCCAAGATCAAGATGGCACAGTGTTGACATGTTGTTGGGTTATTATCCAGTGTCATGAAACAACATATGTACCAACTGTTTAATAAGAAGTTATTTTGTTCTGTAAACCATCCTCCAAAGTACAATAAAAAAAAATGAGTTGGGTATATTTGATGAAGAAATGTAGTCCTTCCCAGCCCATGCAAATGGCTTAAGATGGAGTGGGCCTAACAATATGATTATTCAAACTATGTACAGGGGTCTTTAAAGAACCCTCCTAGACAAACATAGGAAACCAGAGGTGGAAGGGATAGACAATTCTAGAGTTAAGTCCTGCATCGTTGTTTCCATGTGCCTTTGAGTTGATCCCAACTCATTGTAACTCTGTGAGAGAGTAGAAGTGCCACATAGAGTTTCTCAGGTTGTAAATGTATTGAAGCAAATCTTTAGGTCTTTTCTCTGGTGGAGTTGCTGACGGGTTCAAACTACTGGCAATTTGATTAGCCACTGAGAGCTTAACCATTGCTCCACCAGTTTCCTTAGCCCTGGCATAGACCCCTTCGTATTTCAGATGAAATCCATGATATTTAAAACTGTTTAACAGCAAGGAAATGTGTAACACACAAGACTTACACAGAGCTGAATATAAAATTATATACTTACATGTGGAAGTGCACCAAAATATACTAACAGTATGCTAATAGGTTACTCATATGGTGAGACATTATTTTTTCTTTCTATGTTTTCATGGTTTCCAAAATTGTTCAGTCAGTTTTAAAATCAGAAAAATATTATGAAAATATGGAGTTTGCAAAGCTCCAAATTAGAGACAAAAGGACATATTGATAATAAGATATTGATATCGATTACAACAGAAGAGTCTTGGTGAGGAATATGACCACTCACTGCTGCTGAGTCAATTCTGACTCATGGTGACCCTATGAATGTGAAGGAATGAAACGTGATGAATAAGGAAAGCCCATAGCATGTGAAGGATGAATCATATCTCGAGGCCTCCCTTAGAGTAAAGGATTTCCACTAAAAGACTTTTTGTATCCTTAACAGGAAATATCCCAACTCTCAACACAACTTATTTCTTTTGCCAGCCCACAGCCTATTCAGTATTCTTCTGCAGCATCACAATTCAAAGGCATCAATTCTTCTTTGATCTCCCTTCTTCATTATCTAACAGGAAATATCCTTCTCTCATACAACTTATTTCCCTTATTGTATTGATTCAGGACTGCAGCCCTACTTAGATAACTGCACTAAACACCCACCCATTCCAGCTTCCAGAACCCCACATGAAGTGCATCCAACACATTCCAAGAGACATGCTCAAACTCCAGCTAGATTAAAACTGACAGGATGATCATTCATTCAGAAATACATCTTATCTTTAGTGTATTTTAAAAGCTCAACAAGCCTGCTTTTTTATAGCACTATATCACTTTAGACCTGTAAATTCATAATAAATTCCTTTACAAGGTGAAGCACTTACTGACGAAGATCAAAAACCACAGCCTTTAGTGTGAATTACACCTCAATATAAAGAAAACAATCCTCACAACTGGACCAAAAAGCAACACCAAGATAAATGGAAAAAAGATTGATGTTGTTAAGGATTTCTTTTACTTGGATACACAATAATGCCCATAGAAGTAGCAGTCAAGAAACCAAGTGACACATTTCATTGGGCAAATCAGCTGTAGAAAACCTCTTTAAAATGTTAAAAACATGTCATCTTGAAGACTTACCTGCACCAGACACAAGCCATAGTGGTTTTAGTGGCCTCATGTGCATGCAAAAGCTAGACAATGAATAAGAAAGATCAAAGAAGAACTGATGCCTTTGAATTGTGATGTTGCAGAAGAATAGTGAATGTGCCATGGCCTGCAAAAAGGATGAACAAATCTGTCTTGGAATTACTGCAACCAGAATACTCCTTAGAAGCAAGGATGGCATGATTACACCCCACAAACTTTGGATATATTATCTGGAGATAGCAGTCTCTGGAGAAGGACATTGTGCTTGGTCAAGCAGAAGGTAGGCAAAAAAGAGGAAGGCCCTTAATGAAATGGACTGACACAGTGGCCCCAACAATATCCTCAAATATAACAAAGACACTGAGCATAGCACCGGATCAGGCAGTATTTCATTCTGTTATTCATAGGGTCACTGTGAGTTAAAATCCACTTGACAGCACCTAACAAGAGCAGTGACAGGGTTGTTGGAAGAATGTCTATTAGTTATCATTATTTCTGTTTTTCTACATACTCTGTCCAAAATATTTTACTCAGAACTCATAGTGTACACAGTGTAGGGTATGTATGCTCATGTATTATTTTTGAGTGGAGTAATCTGTGAATATATGCAAAGTGTTGGCTCAGTTGTTAGGAGAACTGCGTAGCACTCTATTCCATTTGTACTAACTCAGTTCCTAAATACTTGTTAGTTCATGTAGTATCTTCCAGAAAATTAACATCCAAACATGTAAGCTACTTGATTGTTTAACCAATACAACCTTGCAAAGAACTGAAGACTCAGAGACAAAAAAAGGGAGATACCAAACATAAAACAGTTTCACCACATACCAAGATTACTAAAAACCATTTTGAATACATTTCAAAGGAAGTTACAAGAACATGTCACCCACCAAAATCAAAACACTTAGCTGTCACTGGAATTTCACAAGACAAATTGAAGCTGCCAAAGTCTTCCACAAATTCTATCTACTTCAAAGATGACTATGAGTCTTTCCACTGTTTCTTATCTTAACAATAATGAAAACTAGATAGGAAATATAAACATATTCTCTTTTAAGGGTTTAATTGCACAGCATCATGATCTTCTGTGTACTATCACATATTTTAGCTGACATCAACAGCTCACTTTACACTGAGATTTGTAATACAAAGAAACAATTATAGTTAGAGATACGATCTATTAAATCATCCCTGACAACGCAGGCTTTGTGAGTGTGATGTGTGTGTGCACTCAAGCAGTATTGTGGAAAATGATATTTATTACATTTATTGTTTTTAACAAATGTAATAATAGAAGATGAAACTGCATATTCTTCACAGCAATATGACAATATAGAGGTTGATGTACCTCTTATATACAGTTTTGATAAAGTCAGAAAATACTACTGTCTTTGGAGTCTGAATTTAGCTTATGTTTTCATATTGAATTGCTGTCAATTATTTTTCAGTGGAGGTTTGTGTGGGTACTGTACATAAAGCACTGTTAAGCAACCCGCAGGAGTTAAAAATACACAGCCCTATCTCCAGTCTTCAACAAAATCACAATTTAACAGTGGCAAGAGGACATTAAAAATTATGCTATCCTGCAAGTACAACTGCTATGTAACTGACGCAAATAAACGACTCCAAAGATTTAAATGATGGAAAGTATTTTTCAGTGCAGGACCAAGGAAACCATCGTATGTAAAATACAAGGTCTTAAAATTGTAAGAATTCTCATAGAAGCAAGTGAGTAGGAGGAAAATCCTGAGAAATGGAGTATTCTCAACAAATTCATACGGTAGAAGAGCATGAGAAGTGTTCCGAAGACATTTAGAATTATAGTTGGTTTGAAGGGAAAAAAACTCAGAAATTAGAAATGTCAAAAGCATTAGATTTAATAAGAAAGAGGAGGCATAAGACCAAGGGCTGGCTGCAGTAAATGAAGGAAAAACTGTATCTCAAATGAGGATTTTCTTTCAGATATGTGACATTTTGCCTCTTGTTTTCAAGTTTTGTAGGGGTAGTTTACCGCCAGCCAAAAGTGCTGGTCTTGGTTGAGGGAAATTCTATTGACAATTGTTTATTCCATACGTTTTTTGAAATGTAGAATACAGGTGCTAAACTCCCAAACTCCCACAGTAGTAATAAACATCTAAAATTCCTATTTCTCAGCGAAAAATACTCCATAATAAAACACTTCATGTATTTTCAGCCATCTTGATGACAGTGACTTTATCTGTCATTTAGCAATAAAAGATATGGACCAAAATAGAATAGATCAACCATTCCATTTATCTTTCAACAACTCTGAATTTCCACTTCTTACCCTACCTTTGTTCTATGAAAAAGGACGATCACAGTTGCTCCTTCAAGTACCAAATTGTGAGACTTACACATCGTGATAATTAAAGTAATGGTTAGAGCCCATCTGAAAGTGCATATGTTAGTGTGGGTACATCCTCAATCCTGCCCTTCCCGCTTGGGAGGCTGCGCCAGCCCGCTCATCCCAGCCGCTGAGGGCAGGCCGGAAGCCGCCTGCGAGGATCCTGGATTTCCACTTGACAATGGTTTTATCAGCTTCCGCAGCTGCTCCATAATGCAAGCCCCTAAGAGGCTCTAAAAGACATACTAGGTGTGCTGAGACAGCAACTGCCCAAAAGTATCCAGGCTGGTATGAAGCCAACTCCATCTCCACCCTAAAGTTAAAAAAAAAAAAAAAAAATGTGATCACATTACATAACAGGCTTTCCCCAGACAGACATTTTTTATGAACACTGAAAACATCTTTTTAAAAAGTATATTCTGGCCTTGATCAAAAAAAAAAAGTACATTCTTTAAAAAAAAAAATGCAGTAGGTCAGAATCTAGAAATGAAGCTTAATCAGCATGTTCTGAAATGTTACCTAGATGTTAATCATTAATGAGATGCTAGCATTTATTTTATTTTATTTTTTCAATTTACGAGAACTCAATGTGAAACAGAAGACTAAGGTTTTGGCATCAGATTTCATTTGAATCAACTTTCTGGAGAAAAACAGCTCAGTAAATTGTACTTCAAGCTGATGGGGCAACCCCAGGGTACCAGCACTGTTTTGCAAAATCACACTACATCATCAGCATACGTGTGCACAGGGGAAAAAACACATTAGACTGCAAGATTATCATCAAGCAGAGAAAATAAAATATGCCCTCAGGTGCCCCATTTGTGATTCCCTTGAATCTATGCTCACAAGGCTTTCTTTCCTGTAAAATTCCTCAAGTTAATGCAAACCGGTTCATGCCTTCACCACAAGCCTCAAATCCCTGAAGTTTTGTAGGGGGTAATTTATGGCCACCAAGACAAATACCTTAGAGAAGTCAATAAAAATTTATCCTATTACATAATCTTCGTCTATTGCATTAGAGATACTGTGAGTGCTACAACTTGAGTGACTGGCTTGTTGTGAAGCCTAACAAGAAAGAAGTCAGCAAATCCTTCAGGTGCAGGTAGTTTGAAACGTGTACGTAAACACTTTTTCCCCCTTAGAAGCAGATAGAACCCAAATGAGCCTCTGTTGATACAAGCCTCTTAATTTATTTTTTGTGGAAGGCAAACTACACTGGCAAGTCTCCAGATCTGCATGAGGCAAGATCTCAGCAGAGAGTTATCTGCCTCAGCTGTTAAAGGGATTGCCAAGTGAAGAAATGTGACCTCTTCTCTGAGGTTGTATCTTAATTTAGTGTCCACCAGGAAATAATTCCACACTCATCAGTGCATAAATTAATATGTTTATACCAAAAGTCCACATGAATCGCTTTTCAATGTATTTATGAACTTGGATGTAGCATCCTACCAGCACCACCAAAAGGAGTTGATGAAAGAAACACAATAATAATCTGGTATTTTTAAGTCTGGCTGCTTTAAATGCTTACAACTGAATGATTTATTGTTTAAACGTTTGCAAAGATTCCATCCTTGAGGATGATCTTCATTCTCTGAGAAAACATTTCTGAGTACGTTCAGAAACGTATTCTCTGGTTTACATGTGTATTATATGGAAGAGCTGGCAGCATGGGTCTTCTGACTACAAATACCATACTTGACTTATGAACACACACATTGTTTCTCAAAGATGAACCGGTCGGTAGGTCAGTCGGTCGGTCGGTGTGAGTTTAGTTGATCTCTTTGACTCTGTGATAACTCATGATTCACCAGCACAGGTGGCAGGGTGGCCAATCATCCAAGACAGAGTTTTGAATAGGTTTCTTAAGTTCCACAAAACAGATAAGAATCACCCCTACTCATCTGTATTCTATCCTGTATATTTGCTATTAACAAGAGGGAATTGTCTTTTGTAAAAGCCAAGGTTTGGTCATGAAAATAGATTGTTACTATTTTTAACTACAAAAGATTTCAATATAAGAAACTACATGTTATAAAGCCATTCAGAGCTAAGGAAGTAAAGACAAGGAAGCCATCACAAACAGTATCAGTCATTTACTGCATCTGGGAACACTAAATGGTAGAATTAACTTTTAGAAGATAGTGAAAGTTTCTTAAAACTAAATATAGTCTTATCATACAAACAAGCCATCACACTACTTGCTTTTAATTAAATCCATACAATTCGAAAATATATGTCCACACAAAACATGTTTGTAAAAGTTTATACCAGCTTTATTCATAATAACCTAATACTAGAAGCAACAAAGATATCTTTCAATGAGTAGATGGATTAAACAATGTTGGAGCATCCATACAAGAAATTATTCAGTGATAGTAAGAAAGGAGCTACCAAGCCACAAAAAGATATGTGCGAACCTTAATTATATATGGTAAGTAAGAGAAGCCAGCCTTAAAATTCTACAGGCCGTATGATCCCAGTTACATGACATTCCAGAAAAGGCAAATCTACAGAGACAGTAAAAAGATCCATGATTGCCAATGTCTAGGGAAGAAGAGATTGTTAGGGTACAGATTTTTTTGTTTTTTGTTTTTTAGGGTGGTGAAACCCATTAAGCTGTCTGATATTAAAAAGATTGATAATAACAAATGTGGACAGATATATACAAAAATCAAAACCCTCACACATTGCTGCTATGATTATAAAACGATGCTTCAGAAAACAGTTCGGTAAGTCCTCAAAATGTTCAGCATAATGTACCATGTAGCCCAGCAATTCTACTTCTAGGTACATAATTTAATAGAACTGAAAAAAGATATATAGTACATACACAGATCTGAGTGTCGTCAAATTCATCTTTGGCTCAAAACTGACCAAAAAAATTTGCATATTTTTACCATAGTATCTTGATATCGATCACGTTAGGAATGTCTACACTAATCTCTACTTTAATACCACTTCTTGAAATTTTCATCAATTAATTTTTGTAAGAAGTGGTGTAGTTATTGTTAGCTGCCATCAAGCTGGTCCACAGACACCCTGTACAAACAGAGTGAAACACTGCCGGGTCCTGCATCACTCTCACAATCCATTGTTGCTATGTTTGAGCTCATTGTTGCGCTTATGTGCAATCCATCTTGGTGGGTGTCTTCGTCTTTTGCATTGACTCTTTAACTTACAAAGCACAACGTTCTTCTGTAAGGACTGGTAACTCCTGATAACATGTCCAAAGCATGTGAGATGAAGTCTTACCATCCTCACTCCAAACAGCACTCTGTACTCTGTACTTCTTCCGAGATAAACTTGTTGGTTCTTCTGGCCACTCAGTCATGGTATATTTAGTGTGTTTCTCCAACACCTTAATTCATCACCCAGCTTTCACATGCATACGAGACTATGGAAAAGTCCATGGTTTAGGTCAGGTACATATTAGTCTTCAAAGTGACAGCTTTGCTTTTCAAAACTTTAAAGAGGCCTTTTGCTGCAACTCTGCTCAATGCAATACGTTGTTTGATTTCTTGACGCTGTTTCCATGGGTGTTGATCCTGGATCCCAGAAAAATGAAATCCTTTACAATTTCAATATTTTCTCCATTTATCATAATGTTGCTTATCAGTCTAGTTGTAAGGATTTTTCTTTTCTTTATATTGAAGTGTAATCCATACTGAAGGCTCTAGTCTTTGATCTTCATAGTAAGGGCTTCAAGACTTCCTCACTTTCAGCAAGCAGGGCTGTATTATGTTCTGACTGAAGTTTGTAAGAGGTAACCAGAGAGAACCCTCTATTGTATTTTCTGTAGGAATACTGGGGTATGTCCATTGCATCTTTCAATATCAATCCATATAACTTTTATTTAAAATATTGCTAAAAGTTTTGGTATGAGGAAAGCTTTACTGGTTTCAGGAATCAAACTGTCTCTGTCTTTATAAGTAAAAATTAGTTTTCCACATACCTCCTTTCATTTAAGCTCTTAGAAAATTTAAAAAATGAAATAAAAAGTCCTACCAATATACTTCTTTACTCCTTGTTCCAAATACGACTTTCAATCCATTTATGTACTGATTCAGGTTATGTTTAATTATCATTTTCCACAAATTTATTAAATATTTCTATTGTAAGTTTGCAAAAACAAACAAAATTTACCATATTCCTTATAGTCAACCAAGAAATGACAGGTGATCCCAAGTCAAGTGCTAATTACATTATTGTTGTTGTTATTGTGTGCCATGGAGTAGACTCTAACTCCTAGTCACTCCATGTAATTAAGAAAAACTCTCCCATAGAGATTCCTAGGCTGTCATCCTAAGGATGGAGGAGCCCTGATAGAGCAGTGCTTGAAAGCTCTGCGACTAACTGAAAGGTCACTGGTTCAAAGCCACAAGCCACTTCATGGGAGAAAAACATGTCAACCTGCTTTTATGAAATATTTAGAACTTAGGAAACCTTACAGAACAATTATCCTCTGTTCTGTAGTGTTGCTATGAGTTGGAGCTGACTGCACAGCACATGATAACAATTTTATGAGAGGAGGCTGACACATATTTCTCCTGTGGAGTGACTGGTGGGCTGAAACAATTGACCTTCTTGTTATCAGCAGAGCATTTAACTACAGTGCCGCCAGGGCTCCTTTTAATTACATTAAGGATAATTAAGATTATAGACAGCACACATTAGCACATGCAACTGAGCCAATCCATGATAATTGCTTTGATCAGATTTTTAAATAATCCTCAAGGATAATTTATGTATGTCTTTCATAGAAAGCTTCTCTCTTATATCTAAGTCATGTTATGTTTATTTTGATGATTACTAATATTTAAAACAAAATAAGTATAAAGTATGTAATTTATAACTATATTATCTTCAAAATATATCACATTTCATGTTGAAAAAAGTGTAAACCAACTTTTGACTGATAAAAAAAGACCATCTAGAATTAAAGACACACTATGAATATTGGATAATTTGGAACTTACTTGAAAGAGAGAAACCATTATTGTTGCTTAAATCTTCTTCTCATCCTCTTTGATAAAAGTCAAAATAAATAAAGATGATATTTTTAAACCAACATGAACAAAGAATAAATGTATCCTTTTTGTGGGGACACTTTGGGGTCTATGTTTCTTGCCTTGAACTTGCTATCATATTTCAGGTAATATATTTTCAACTAACTGCTGGCTAAACATATCAATATGAATATTGAATTTTAGATATTCAAAACAGAATTTGTCATCTTTCTTATTAAAGCTACTTCTGTCATCCTTATGTTAATACCACTGATGATACGTGGTTTAGTCAATTAATGTTAAAATCACAGAGTCCTACTTTATACTAAAACATGCCTTGATCAATTTTCCAGACTAAAGACTAGATCAGTATCTATGGAAATGAGGTGAAATCATAAACTCTTGAACATAATGTATATACAGGGCTAGTATTGTTTGGAACTATGTGGATATTTCAAAGACTATAGTTTCACAAAACCATGGCTCAAATTTTAAAATCTAGTTTCTTTATTAACAAATTTAAATAGTTTCCCATTTTTCCCTAAAGTTTTATTCAAAGTTTGTTTTGCATAGATACAGGTGTGACTATTTTGGCAGGCAACATTTCCTTTAAAGATCAAAATTGGAATCCTTTTCACATAATTAAAAAAGAAATAGTTTATTCTATATCTTAGTTCTATGTTTTTGTTTATTTTTCAATTTATTCTAAATTTACTGAAAGTGACCTATCATCTTCCATTTTCTTACTTTAGTCACCTTCTTGTTGTACATATACTTTTGCAGTCTCTGAAGGGAGTTTAACTCTGATGTATAATACTAAGAATCCTTTCAGGATACCCCTAATATCAATAATCTCTTTTGGATGACATAACAATTTAATTATTGTTAACTATTATTCATTGTCCCAAGCATCTAGAAGTTTTCTTCATTTAAAAAACAATAAAAGGAGAGGAGCAGAATCAAGATGGTGAACTAAGCATGTCTCTCCCTAAAGACCTCTGGAAACCAAGACCTGAGTTGATAATTAACTGGAGCCTCCTAGTGAGCCCTAGGACACGGCATAAGGCTTTAAGTTTGGACTTCATACCACCGAATGGAAGACTTCTCTTTCGCTAACCCCTGCTCTGGCTGAGTACTGGATTTCACGGACTGAAAGTAATTCACCATTTTAACTTTTTATTCTCTGTCTTAGCCAGAGGGCAGAGCTGGGGCTTGACTATCAACTAATCTTAGACACACCACTAGTGGGATTTGTGGGTGAAATTGCCACATTTTGAGAGCCCAGATTTGGACTCCATGCATCTCGGAACCTTTGGCCTCTCTTTCTGCATCAGCCATTAAGTAGCCAGTACAGAGGCAGGCAGGCAGCTTGTGCAGAACGCCATCTTATTCCACTGGGAGGAGGATACACCCATATGGAGGCTCCAGCTAGAACTTGTTCCTAGGCTGGGAGGCAGCACCTGCCTGGAGAAGTATGCTTTTCCAACAGAAAAGCAGTATTTTACACAGTACAACCTACAGCTGGGGACCAGCAACAGAGGCTGTGTATTCTGTGCATCTTGGCAGCTTTGACCTTTCTTTCCATAGCCGCCGTTCAGTAGCTTGTACCGAGGCAGGTGGGCAGCTTGTGCAGGATGCCATCTTGTTCCACTGGGAAGTGGAAATGCCCATACAGAGGCCTCAGCAGGAACTCATTCCTAGGCTGGGAGTCAACACCTGCCTACAGGAGAGCACTTTTCAAGCAGAAAAGCAGTATTTTCCACAGTAATGGCTACAGCTGGGTCCAAGAAGCAGAGGCCAACAGGGCAGTAACCTTTTTGTATTTTGAACTAGTTTATAACATCTGGAGTAGGATATAAAGGTGTTTACTTTGCCAGCTGGGAAGAGAGACCTATACACCTGAAAATATGACTGACTTTGGAAGTTGTTAGCTACCTTTTACCTTTCATTTTAAGACGGCCTAGAGAAACAATTGCAATCAATTCTCACAGCATCTCTCCTAGCCTCTACTGACTCACATAATGCCCCCCAAATAACAAACTCTGGAGAAAACTGTAATGAAGAAATCACCCACATCTTCAGAAGGTCTCAAAAAGAAATAACCGAAGAAATTCCCAGATGAAGAAACCTTTCTGTAACTACAGGAAGGTGAATATGAAGGATTATATAGAGAGCCCTCCTAGACATTATACAAAATGCAGCAGAGCAAAATGAAAAATTAAGCATGCTATTCAATCTGTTGGAACATCAGTACTCAGAAATCCAACAGATGAAGAACAAAATCAAAGACATAGAAATGTTAATTCAAAGTTAAGAAAACAGAATGGAACAAATGAAAAATAGACTTTCTGATTTGGAAGACAGAGCTACTTACTCCAGCACCTATGAGGAGAAATCACAAAAAAGAAATAATAAAAATGAAGAAGCATTAAGAAGCATGTGAGACTCTATTAAGAGGAACAATCTATAATTAATCGCAGTTCCTGAATAGGTGAAACACCTGAGAACACAAAGTATTATTGCTGAGCTGCTGGTAGACAACTTCCCAGAAATTATGAAAGAAGAAAATATAGATAGCCAAGCTGCATATCAAATGCAACTCAACATAGATCTCAAAAGAAAGACTCCAAGACATTATAATCAAGCTTAACAAAATGAAACACAAGCAGACTCAGGCAGAAACAGGCAGCTAGACTCAAAGGAAAGCTAACATTCACAGGGAACCGCTGTAGGCTTTCATCAGATGTCTCAGCAGAAATCATGCTGGCACACAGATAGTGGCATGACACATTCAAAGCCTTGAAGGAGAAAAACTTCCAGTTGAGAATTATATATACTTCAAAACTATCTTTCAAATATGAAAATGAAATTAAGACATTCTCAGATAAACAGAAACTCAGAGACTTTCTAAAAACCCAAATCAAAGTTACAAGAAATACTGAAAGACGCTCTTGGCTTAGAAGAACAAAACCACTGACTTTATATTTTAGAAGCAAATTCAGGACACATCACCCAGATACCTACTCAGATGGCAAAGGCTCCAAGCTCAGGGCTATAATAGTGAAAGAATTGATCCAATGATCATATCGTGAAAGCTATGATGTCATCATGTTGAACAGAGTGATGTAGTACAGTCATTATAGTCCTTCCAGATGGCAGGAAGTTAATAAGACTGGTAGTGATTAAAATTGGGTTTATCCATAGTTTACTAGGGGGGATCATAGGACAGCCATAAAGCACAATAAAGATGCAACATATCAAATCAAGAAACATAATACAAGAGTCTCAACAACCACAAAACCAACCGTGAAAAAGGTGAAAAGTCAACTCAGAAAGAAGAAAGTCTCAGAACAGATTGATAAGAACAAGAGAGAAAACACCAACACAAAAATAAACATACCACAATGACAGCACTAAACACACATCTATCAATAATTACATTGAATTTTATTGGGACGAATGCTCCAGTAAAGAGACGTTGAGTGGCATCTTGGATCAAAAGGCATGATCCATCCATGTGTTGCCTACAAGGAACTCACCTTAGACTTAAAGATAGGAACAAAGTGAAAATTAAAGGATAGAAGAATATATGTCAAGCTAACAATGAAAAAGAAGAGCAAGTGTGACAATTCTAATATCAGATAAAATAAATTTTAAAGTAAAATCCATCACCGTGGATGAGGATGGACACAATTGCTGAAAGGTTCCATACATAAGCAGGACTTAACAATATTAAATATTTATGCAGCTAATATTAGAGCACCTAAATACATTGAAGAAACACTGACTACACTAAAAAATGAGACAGATCACTTCACAATAATAGTGGGGCTTCAACACTCCACTGTCAATATTGGACAAGTCATCTAGAAAAAAACTGAATAAAGACACAGAAGACCTTATTACCACAATTAACCAACTAGACCTCGTCGACATATACAGAACTTTCTATCCGTCAGTGGACAACAACACTTTCTCTAGTGCACATGGAACATTCTCCAGAATAGACCATGTGTTAGAACATAAAGCAATTCTCAAGAAAATCTGTACCATTAAGTTAATGCAAAGCATCTTCTAAGATCATAAAGCCATAAGAATTGAAATCAATGGCAGAAAAAACATAAATAGGAAGTGTAACTCATGGAAACTGAACCACGTGTTTCCCAAAAAGCCATGGGTTATAGAAGAAATAAAGGATGAAATGAACAAATTTATGGATTCCAACGAGAATGAAAACACTTCCTAACAGAACCTATGGGATACAGCCAAAGCTGTGCTCAGAGGTCAGTTTTTCCCCATAAATGCACACTTTCAGAAGGAAGAAAGAAACCAAACCAAACAACTAACCCTACAGCTTGAACAAGTAGAGAGAGAACAACAGAGGAATCCCTCAGGCACCAGAAGAAACCAGATGGTAAAGATTAAAGCAGAATCCAACGAATTAGAGAATAGAAGAACAATTGAAAAGACCAAAAGCCGGTTTCTTGAACAGATCAACAATATTGACAAATCATTGGCTAAACTTACTAAAGAAAAAACAGGAAAGGAAACAAATAACCCAAATAAGAAATGGGAGAGGAGCTGTCATAACTGATGTGAAATAAATTAAAAATATCATAACAGAAAACTATGAAAGACTATACTCTAACAAATTTGAAAACCTAGAGGAAATGGACAAATTTCTGGATTCATATAATCTACAAAAATAATCACAAGGTGAAGCAGAACAACTTAATAAACCCATGACAAAGGAAGAGATTTAAAAAATTATCCAAACACTACCAACCAAAAACAGTCCTGACCCAGATGGTTTCACTGCAGAATTCTATGAAGCTTTTATAGAAGAGTTATCTCTAACACTACTGAGACTATTTCACAGTATACAAAGGGATGGAATACTCTCAAATTCATTCTATGAAGCCAGCATAACCCTGGTACTAAAGCCAGGGAAAGACCCATCAAAAAAGTAGAACTACAGACCAATATCACTCATGAATCTAGATGCAAAAATCTTCAACAAAATTCTTGCCAATAGTATACAACAACATATCCAAAAAATAATCCCTCATGACCAAGTTGGATTCATACCAGGAATACAAGGCTGGTTCAACATCAGAAAAACAATTAACACGATCAACCACATAAATAACACAAAAAGCAAGAACCACCTGATTTTGTCTATTGATGCAGAAAAGGCATTTGATAAAGTCCAACACCCATTCATGCTCAAAACTCTCAGCAAAATAGGAATAGATGGCAAATTCCTCAATGCAACAAGGGTCATTTATACAAAACCAACTGCCTACTTCATCCTGGATGGAGAGAGACTGAAACAGTTTCCCTTGAGAACGAGAACTAGACAAGGATGCCCACTCTCACCTCTCTTATTCAACACTGTAGTAGAAGTTCTAGCCAGAGCAATTAGACAAAACCAAGAAATAAAGGACGCATGTATCAGCAAAGAAGTAAAAATATCCCCATTTGCAGATGACATGATAGTATACGCAGAGTATCCTAAAGAATCCGTAAGTAAACTACTCAAACTGATAGAAGAATTCAGCAAAGTCTCAGGATACAAGATAAACATAAGTAAATCAATAGGATTCCTTTATACAAACAAGATTGTTGATGAAGAAATCACTAAATTCATACCATTTACTATATCCCCTAGGAATAAATCTAACCAGAAAAATAACAGACCTTTACAAAGAGAACTACAAGCCCTTACTACAAGAAACTAAGAGAGACTTAGATAAATGGAAAAACCTACCCTGCTCATGATAGGAAGACTTAACATTGTGAAAATGTCTGTTTTACCCAAAGCAATCTACTTATACAGTGCAATCGCAATAGAAATGCCAGGCACATTTTTAATGAGATGGAAAAAAAAAATACCAACTTTGCTTGGAAAGGGAAGAAGCCCCAAATAAGCAAAGCAGTACTGAAGAAGAAGAGCACACTGGGAGATCGCTCACTACCCAACTTTAAAGCCTATTACGTTTCCACAGTAGTCAAAACAGCCTGGTACTAGTACAAAAAGAGACAGATAGATCAATGGAACAGAACTGAGACCCTAGAGATGACATCATCTGCCTATGAACAGTTGATATTCAACAAAGGCCCTAAGACATTAAGTTGGGGTAAAGACAATCTTTTCAACAAATGGTGCTGGCAACATTCAATGTCGATTGGCAATAAATTGAAGCAAGACCCATATCTTACACCTTATACAAAAACCAACTCAAACTGGATAAAAGACCTAAATATCAAATCTAAAATGATAAAGCTCATCCAAGAAAAAGTAGGAACAATGGAAGTTTTAATCCACAACATAGACAGACTTTAAAATCCATCAAATAAAACACAATCAACAGAAGAGAAAATAGATCAATGGGAACCATTACGAATCAAATCCTTTTGCTCATCCAAAGTCTTTATTCATAGAATTAAAACACCACCTACAGAATGAGAAAAAATGTTTGGCAACTACATGTTAGGCCGACATCTGACCTCCATAATCTATAAGGTACATAAATTATCAATAAGAAAAAGATAAATAATCCAATTAAGCAATGGGCAAAGGAGATGAACAGACACTTCTCTGAAGAAAAGATCCAAGCAGCCAAAAAACACATGCGATGGTCCAGCAGTTTCGAGGTTCCCCTGGGAGCATGGCCCCTGGCCCTGATGCTGCCCTTGCCCATAAATCCTAACGAAGTTTCACTCTTCGGACACGAATGGATTGGACTTGCCAATGCAGAGTGACCATACATTGGGTGCACTTTATGGTTCTGTACATCTACAGGATGTCATCCTGCTGACCTCTGGCTGGAGGAAGGAGAGTGTGTGGAGAGGAGGGCAAAGGAGACTGTTGGGAGAACGAGACATGTATGAAGCAGAGAGAAATAGTGTGCTGTCACCGGACAGAGAAAGCAGCGGAAGCTTCATATAGGTGGGCATGTAAATTTATATGGGAATGTACATTTTCACTCAATCATATTAAATAATAAAAAAATAACACATGCGGACATGCTCACAATCATTTGCTATTAAAGAAATTCAAATCAAATCTACTATGAAATGCCACCTCACTCCAAAAAATTGGCCATAATCCAAAACATGCACAACAACAAGTGCTGAAGAGACTGGAGAAATTAAAACTCTGCTACACTGTTGGTGGGATTGCAAAATGGTGCAACCTCTTTGGAAACCAATCTGGTGCTTCCTTAAAAAGCTGGATGTAGATATACCATTTGACCCAGTAATTCCATTGCTTGGAATACAGCCCACAGAATCAAGGCCATTCACACCAACTGACACACGCACACGAATGTTCATCACAGCACGGTCCACAACAGAAAAAAGATGGAATGAACCCAGATGTCCAGTAACTGAGGAATGGATAGGTACACTATGGTGTGTGTTGTCAATGGAACATTATGCAATGATAAAGAACAAAGATGATTTTAGGAAACATCTCATAACCTGGCTTCAATTGGCGGACATAATGCTGAGTGAAACTACTACAACAAGAACTTAAAAACAGACTCATGCATAGAAGAAAAGACTGACAGTTGCAAGGGTGGGGAGGTAGGGAATGTGAGGGGTGGACAGTTTAGATTAGGTAGTTGATAGAAACTTGGTTGGGTGAAATCTGGGACAGCACACATTATAAAGAAGATCAATATTAACTGGACTTCAACATAATATGATTATTCCTCCTATTTTACCCCAATATCACAAAGACAGAGTAGCTTGAGCAGGTGGCTGTGGGCCATGCTTTCAGGGGAAGTCAACACCAGTTGACACAACTAGCGTTTTGCGAAGAAAGCCTTCTGCACCCCACATTGGTGAGTGGCATCTGGGGTCTTGAAAACTGCCAAGCTGCCATCTGAGGGTTCCAGCTCAGCAGGAACAGATGGTCATCAAGGACCAAAACGACATGGGAGAAAGAGAACCCAGAAGACAGAGACGCATGTGAGCGGGTGACTACTTCGACCTGTTCCAGGAGGAATTGGATGGTATCTGGCCACCAGCAGTGATAGCCATGATGGAGCTCACACAGTTAAGACTCACTGGCAACACAAGAATAAAAAAGTTTGTACCCCGAGATCTGCACTAAAAGACCACAATCGATGGTCCAGGGGCCTTAGGGTTCCCCTGGGAACATGGCCCCTGGCCCTGATGCTACCTCTGTCCATAAATCATAATGAAAGTCAGCTCCTCAGACAGGAATGAATTGGACTTGGCAACACAGAGTGACCACATCATTTGTACACTTTATGGTTCTATGTATCTAGAGGATGTCATCCTCCTGACCTCTTACTGGAGGCAGGGGAGTGGGTGGAGAGGAGGGGATGGGAGACTGTTGGGAGGATAGGACATATATGGAGTGGAGAGGAAGAGTGTGCTGTCACTGTGCAGGGAAACAGTGGGAGCTGCATATAGGTGGGCATGCAAACTTATATGAGAATGTACATTTTCACTCAATCATAATAAAAAAATAAATAAAATAAAAAATAAAATGGATTTTGAAATGGAAAAAAACACATGTATCATTCTCTGTTACAAGAAATATAGTCCTCCAGAGAACTAAACAAAGAATTGACTTACCCAAAGTTGTTCTTAATAGAAGTACTATTCCACCAACATATTTTTTTCACTGAAGCTGTACATAAGACAAATGTGAATGGGATAATGACATTTTTAAATAGTCCCACTGCCACTGAGCCAATTTCAACTCATAGCAACTCTGGAGGACAAGGAGAACTGCTCCATAGGACTTCCGAAGCTATATATAGTCTTTCTGGAAACTGCCGTATCTTTCTCCTGCAGAGGGTCTTCTGAATTCAAACCACCAAGCTTTTGGTTAGCAGATGAATGCTTAACCAGAGCTGCACCAGGCCTCCTCTTCTAAATATTAGACACCTATAATATTTTCAAAATAAATATCCACTGAAATGGGCATTTAAGTGTAATCATTATTAAATGCACAGTGAAGTATGATGAAAGAGAACAATAAATGAAACTTGGAAATATATTCTGAACATTTACCATTTCAAGGCAATGTGCCAGTATCCTTGGCATATAGACACGATTCATCATTAAAACACATGGAACATATAAAAGTTGAAGAAAAAATATTTCAATAACTTTTCTGAACAACTGTAGTAGAGATGGCATTTGAAATGTACGGATAAATATTGCTGCAAGAAATCATAGGACATATTTTTCACTGCAGACTGAGGTCATCAAGGAGAGCATCAAGAATTTAAATCTTAGCTGAGTCTTGTGTAGCAGTGGATTTGTACAGGAACTATAACAATTTTTATCTATAAGTATTTATTCACAAACCAAAATGCAGTATGATAGATGTGGAAATGGAGAGACAACAAAAAGAACATCTAGGCAGTAAAAGTGCCTAATTATACAAATTCAGACAACAAAGTCATTGATTCAGGTCAGTAGGGTATTAGAAAATTTAAAACAAAAATTTTGACAAGAAAAACTAAAAAGATAAAGAACCTTGACTATTATTTATAATTTTAACAATTCCTATCCAGATCATTAACACATTCTCTTCACTTTCATGAAGCACTCTCAAATTCAGCAAGACTGTGTTATCTCTGAGATGCAGAATCTACAGATGGGGAAATAATTGCAGGCCACCTCTCTAAACAAGCAATGAATCAATTGTTCCTCAGCTAACACTTTTTCCTCCTTACTGTATCAGAAACTGAGTTCTGTAAAACTGCATTAGTAAATCTATCAGTTCAGACAGGAATCAACAATCTGACTTCTGTTCTAGGGAGCAGAGTAATATAATAATATTTTATTATAAATAAAGTAGTGGAGCAGCAAATAGACTTCAGTTTCACACATCTGAATATTTCAAAGTTAGATACCTCTTTGGACAAACCTCTTGAACACACTGAGTATCAGTATCCTTCTTAGTTTCCAGTAACTGATATTTTCAATCACAGCATGCCAAAACCCCCAAATTAAATGTTGGAAATTCAGATTTCTACACTGAACTTGACTTCCTTGTCACCTCATATCATTGTGTGCCTTCATCAATACTGACTCATAATGACCCAATAGGACCCAGCAGAAGTGCCCTATAAGATTTCCTAGACTGTACTTCTCTTATTAAGAATAAAGTTGGATGAGTTGGTTCTTTGTCTAGTTTCCTGGAGGACTATATTTCTTGTAATAGAGAATGTCACATCTTCATTTTTTTCACTTCAAAATCTGATTTGTTTTTTATTTAATTTATCTTTTTATTATGATTGAATGAAAATGTACATTCTTATATAAATTTGCATGCCCACCTATACGCAGCTCCCACTGCTCTCCCTGCACGGGGACAGCACACTCTTCCTCTCCACTCCATACATGTCTTGTCATCCCAACAATCTCCTATCCCCTCCTTCCCACCTACTCCTCCGCCTCCAGTAAGAGGTCAGGAGGACAACATCCTCTGGATGCATAGGACCATAAAGTGCACACATGATGTAGTCACTCTGTGTCACCAAGTCCAACCCATTCCTGTCCAAAGAGCTGATCCCCATTTTGTTTTAAAGAAATAATAGCTATGTGTATTTGAGAATGTTCTAACATACAGGAAAAAAAAAGGAAATTATTGGGTTCCATATCGTTAAAGCTTTTATTTCTTTAGAGAAGTAAATTATCAGCTCAAATTAATATAGATAATTACTTGGAACACTAATAACCACACATAATCTAGTATGTACCATAGATCATCACAATGGACAGTGCCTCATATCAAATTAAAAAATAAGTTCAGTTATGTTAAATGGATAATATTCAAGTTAGTCTGTATCAAAAATTGCATTAAGTTAATTTCAAATATGATTCAGATGGATTGCTTGTAGTGGATGTCTCAATAGTCAAAAGTAGCATTTGGGTTTTGGTTTCTATTTTGTTTTGCTTTCATTACAATTTTCAAAGTATCTTCCACAAGAAAAGAATTTTAACCAGTACTGCCTGCCATTTTTTAGTACATTTCAATGTTTTCATCCAAAAGGATCTGAATGAATAGTCACTTTTCCTTATAATCCTGATTCTCCTGTATCATCAAAATTACAGTCTGTAAAAGTCTACAATAGGCCAAGCCAAGTGCCATCGAGTTGGATCCATAGACTTCTTATAAATTCCAGAATCGCTCATCATATCTATTTTGACTGATTTCTAGTTTATTTTATCTTTTTCCACGGGAAGCAAAGTTCAGGCTGCTTGAGCCTGTCTGGAAACAGCCAAAGACTCTGGAACTCGGTAGTATGGGAAATCCATGCTCCAGGTCTAGGTCACTAACAGACTGGGCTAAACCTCTGTAATAATGTTTCAAGAAATCCAGCGAATAGTTTAAAAAGAGTGCTGGTCCCCACAAGCAGTATGGCAAGAGTCAATAAATCATAAAATGAATATTAATGAGAACAGTTCTCTAAGTTTTTACTTTTAATTATTCTAGATAATTTAAAGCTGAGAATTACAGCATAATTACTTTTACAAACTTCAAAACAAAAGCCCCAGAAACAAAAATGTTTTCCAATACTTACCTAAATATTACATAGTGATATAAAGCACATCTCATTGATAAGAAAAAATGAGCCAGACAAAAACTATAAAAACCACCCAGTGCTGTCAAATCAATTCTGAGTCATATTGACCCTATAGGGATGAAAAATGGAACAATTATTGCCAGGTATTGGGTGTAGGGCAACAAGTTGACTACAAATGGACCACGCGAGGCAATACTGATGAAAACAGAACTGTTCTGCATCATGACTGTGAAGAACACATAACTCTAAGTATTTGTCAAGAAGCACTGCACCACAAACAGTAAATTGTACTGCACACAATAAAAGAACATGTAAACATGGACTAGAGGTTTCCTTTAAGTAGAAAACTTAATGTTCTTTTATAATAACAGAAAATACTGTGATAATCGTTCTATTTTTGGTGTCTTTGTTCATTTTATACCCATGGCTTCAGGATATCACATTCTAATTTCCAGTGAAGGTTGAAAGGGCTTAAACATGAATGTGAAACAGGTGAAAAAAAAATGCAAAACATAATGATGAAAAACCCTCAGATCTCTTCATGTACCTATATTAAATCTCATGAATAGATTGCAGCTAATGATGCGGAATAGAAGACTGAAGTGGAAAACAGGCATGGGGAGGCTGAACACGGTTGCCCTCTTGCTTCCCATTGGCTCACAGCTGTATCTGTCAGTTCACTGCTGCTTTCCAAACCCTTATTCTGTGACCTTACTGAGGAAGCATAGCCACTTCTGTCCTTGACAACTATAAAACTTCTACCCCCTAATTCTGGGTGCGAAGATCCTTTTTGGTCGTGCCGCCTCCAGGGACCACTGTCTAGTACATAGATCTCCCCAATAAAGCCCCTTCACCATCACACGGGACTTGCTCACCTACCTCTTCTGTGTCCTAGCACCTTCTATTTCTGGAGGGCAATTTCACCTTAATGGTTCATGCCTGGATTATTGGTGAGCCAGCCAGGAGACCAAAGAAATGGCAAGTTGGTGTGAAGCATTTGCAGGGGAAATATCACGTTAGCCAGCAAGTTCCACATGGGGATGTCTGGCCCACATGCTTGAACCATACAGTCTGTCAAATGAAAATAGGGATTCCCCCAAAATGCCAAGTGACATACCACAGTTGTGGGAATACATACACCTTCGTAAGTATCTAAAGGAAGCGTAGAGACCTTTAGTGGCCCTAGAACAGCCACTGTCCTTGGTAACTTGGCTTGCCACTGACATCACTTAGCTGCTGAAACATGCATAAGTGTCCTAGAGAAAGAACTGCAGTTAGAAAGAGACAAGCACCAGTCCTGCATGGTAATGACTGATGTATTAAGTAGTGACATCCAAAAGCAGGATGAGCAATTAAAGATACTGGCCTAAGGGTTTGTGAAGATGGAAGAAAGTGCATCCAAAGGAAGGATGAGGCCATTGTTGACGAGGTGACTGGGATGTGGAATCCACTGGAAAACAGGTCAAATCATGAATCAGATATAGAAGTGAGAGTGGAGGAGGATTCTGACAGTGCAAAGTAACCTCTTTGGGGATTGCTACTCATTAGTCATAAGATGAAAGCTACCCGGAATAAGAAATCTTACCAAGACTACACAGAAGTATCCTTTTACCAAGCTGATTGAGCTCAATGGAAAATTTCAGCAGAAAAGAAAGAAAACTATTGCAGCTTGATTGCTACATTTTGAGGATACCATGGAGAGACAGTGTCTCTTTAAATGGGGCCCAGGCAGCAAAACTGAGCGGTATAACCACCCAACCCACCCTCACACAGCTCAAGAACACAGAAGGCATACAAGCCCTCATCGACTTGTGTTAAGAAGGGCAAGGCCAAACAAGGGGGATATTCCCAGCATGGCTGGGAAATCATCTTCTGCAAAGGGATTACAGCAGTTCATTTGGAAGCTAGGTGTACAACACGCTTATGCAGAGCACCTGTGGGGGTCTGACAATGAACTTTTTACTTCCAGAATGAAAGCAAAAATCCCCCAGGTAGTATCCCCGCCTGGTGTGTCACACTGGTCTACTGGTCACTACTGTTAGTCATTTAGTGGGCCAGACAACCTACTAGGTAGGACAAGCTGTAGCTGATAGATGAAAACAGGGTGCAAGCCTTGGGAAACCAGAAAAGAAAGACTGAGAAACCTCCTAGATGACTGTCCAAGTCTCCTTGAAACTGAAGACAGACGTAGGTGGACTTAATAGCTTCCAGAGCAGCAGTCAACAAGATGTGTGAGCCAGCAAATGCAGTTCTGATTAGCATTTCAGAGGATATGAAGTTGGAACAATAACACTACTCTTGGGTCCTATCATTCCATGCATGGAAATTTCTCTTACCACTCAGTGGACCCCACATATTTCTAGGGACTAAGGTGAGGCCAAAGACACTTTAAGGTCAGGGCCCTGCAGGAGGGCTGGAGACCCATGGTGACATTGGTCAAGAACAAGCAAGCAGTGGGGTCAAGCTCTGGTTGACACCTGAGCCAAGCGTACCCTTATCTTCGGAAATCTTGAGTGATTTCAAGGGATCCCCTTGGTAACAGATGGTTACTGTGAAAAGTCAAGCCACATATGCCAAATACTCCTGACCCTGAAAGTAGGATGCACTCCCCCTAAACTGTATCAAGTTGTATTTCCCCAACACTGGACTGAATTCTAGGGGTGAATGTCCTCATGGGGTTCAGCTTGACCATGTCTTTCAGGGAATTCTAACATAAAAGACATAATGAAATGATTTTGGAAGTAAAAAGAATAGGTATCCTCCAGAAAGCCCAGTGTTTTTTGTTTTGTTTTGTTTTGTTTTTTAATTTTTATTTAACATGACTGACTGAAACTATACATTCACATATAAATTTACATGCCCACCTATATGCAGCTTCCACTGCTCTCTCCGGTGACTGCACACTATTCCTCTCTGCTCCATACGTGTCTCATCCTCCCAACAGCCTCCTTTCCCCTCCTCTCCATCCACTCCCCTTCCTCCAGTCAGAGGTCAGCAAGATGATATCCTATAGATGTATAGAACCATAAAGTGCTTCCAATATATGGTCACTCTGCATTGCCAAGTCCAATCCATTCCTGTCCAAAGAGTGGACCTTTGTTATAATTTATGGGAAAAGGCAGCATCAGGGCCGGGGGCCATGCTCTCAGCGGAACCCCCAAACCGCTGGACCATCAATTGAGGTCTTTTAGTGGAGGTCTCATGATGCACCCCTTTTTATTCTTGTGCTGCCAATGAGACTCCTCTCTGTGAGATCCATCGTGGCTATTGCTGGTGGTGGCCGGGCACCATCCGGTTCTTCCGGTCCCAAGTCGATGTAGGCACCTACTCTTGAGGATCTCTCTGTCTTCTCGGTTGTCTTTACCGCATGTCATTTTGGTCCTCAGTGAGCATCCGTTCCTGCTGAGTCGGGACCATTTGCTGTGTCCTTGGGTGGCAGCTTGGCAGCTTTTAAGACCCCAGATGCCACTCACCAATGTGGGGTGCAGAGAGCTCTCTTAGCAAAACGCTAGTTGTGCCAATTGGCCTGGAATTCGCCTAAAAGCATGGTCCCCGCCCCCCGCCCCAGCCACTCTATCCCTGCAGTATTGAGTTAAGATGGAAGGAGTACTCAAGTTATGCTGAAGTCCACTTAATGCTGTTCTTGTTTCCAATATGTGCTATCACCGCTTTCTCCCAACTAGATTTCTAGTAACTATCTAAACTAAACCCTCCCCACCTCACCTTCCCCACCTCACCCTCCCTTCCTCCCCTACCTTGCAGCTGTCAGAGTCTTTTCTTCTATACACAAGTCTGTTTTTGAGATCTTATCGTAGAGGTCTCATACAGTATTTGTCCCTTTGTCGCTGACTACTCTCACTCAACATAATGTCTTCCAGTTGAAACCGGGTTAGGAGATGTTTCCTGGAATCATCATTATTCTTTATCATTGCGTAGTGCTCCATTGAGTATATGTACCATAGTTTACCTATCCATTCTTCTATTGTTGGGCATCTGGGTTGATTCCATTTTTTGCTGTGGTGAACTGTGCTGCAATAAACATTCTGGTGCATGTGTCCATTGGTGTGAAAGGCCTTGATTCTGTAGGATATATTCCAAGTAGTGGAATTACTGGGTCAAATGGTATATCAATATCCATTTTTTTAAGGAAGCTCCAGATTGCCTTCCAAAGAGGCATTTTGGAACCCCACCAGCAGTGTAGGAGGGTTCCACTTTCTCCACAGCCTCTCCAGCATTTGTTGTTTTGTGTTTTCTGGATCATGGCCAATCTTGTTGGGGTGAGATGGTATCTCATTGTTGTCTTGATTTGAATTTCTTTAATAACTAAAGATCGTGAACATGTCCGCATGTGTTTTTTGGCTGCCTGGATCTCCTCTTTAGTGAAGTATCTGTCCATCTCCTTTGTCCATTGCTTAATTGGATGGTTTATCTTCTTCTTATTGATATTTTGTAGTATCTTATAGATTATGGAGATCAGACGTCAGTCAGATGTTTCTCTGTTGCAGGACTATCTAGACATCCTAGTGATCCATCTATAAGATAGAGGATGGGCAGTGAATCTCCACAAGGTTCAGGGGCCTGGAATGTCTGTAAATTCTCAGAAGTTGTCTGGTCTGGTAAGACCCACGTGTTGCCTGAAGCCATAGTTTTTACTCCACCGCTAGGAAGCCAAAGGAAATGTAGGCCTTTGTGTATGTTTTGGGGGGTGTTTATCCATGACTTTGCCCAGTGTTTGAGATCACTCTGTTGACTGGTAAAAAAGTGTGCCTCTTAGGTTTGGAGTAATGACAGTAGTGAGCTTTTGAGACAGCAATGTGGGAACGGTTACCCCTTGGGTTAGATATGAGTAGCACCAAGAACGTCTTTCATTGGCATTTGTGGCAAGATTAGAATGGAACTAAATTCTCCCCATGTTTTTGGTCACAATTATAGAGGTGAGAAGAATACCAAAAGCAGTCCCATGGGAAAAAATTGTTAGCAGCCTATATTTGTTGTCCACTGGGTAGAGCTATTAACTGGGTCAGGAACTGTCACCTTTCACACAGCTCTGAACAAAAACAGGTTGGTCAATGCACTGTTTTCCAAGCCATTATCAGCCACTGCCCAGACAGCTATGCTGACTAAATCGTACCCATACCTGCAATAGCAGAGTGTTCTTTCTTATAGTCTGTTTTATGATGATGATGATGATGATGATTGAATGAATTAAAATGTACATTCCCATAGAAATTTGCATGCTGACCTATATGCAGCTTCAACTACTCTCCCTGCACAGGGACAGCACACTCTTCCTCTCTGCTCCATACATGTCTTATCTTCCCAACAGTCTCCTGTCTTCTCCTTTCCACCCATTCCCCTTCTGTCAGTATGAGGTCAATAGGATGACCTCTTATAGATGCCCAGAACCATAAAGTGTCCACACGATAGAAGTCCAATCCATTGCTGTCCAAAAAGTTGACCTTCATTATGATTTATGGACAGGGGCAGCATGAGGGCCAGGGGCCATGCTCCCAGGTGGACCCCGAAGTCTCTGGATGATCAATTGTGGTCTTTTAGTCATGATCTCAGGATGCACCCCTATTTATATTTGTGTTGCCAGTGAAACTCAACTTTGTGAGCTCCATCGTGGTGGCCGGGCACCATCTGGTTCTTCCAGGCACAAGTCGATGTAGTCATTCACCCACGTGGGTCTCTCTGTCTTCTGGATTCTCTTTCCCCCATGTCGCTATGGACCTTAGTGATCATCTGTTCCTGCTAAGTTTGGACTATTTGCTGTACCCTCAGATGACAGCTTGGCAGCTTTTAAGACCCCAGCCGTCACTAACCAGTGTGGGGTGCGGAGAGTCCTCATTAGCAAAATACTAGTTGTGTCAATTGGCCTCAATTTCCCCTTAGAGCATGGTCCCTGGCCCCCAAACCCAGCTACCCTGTCCTTGCAATATTGGGTTAAGATTGGAAGAGTACACAAGTTGTGTTGAAGTCCCATTAATATTGATCTTCTTACTAATGTGTACTGTCACCAATTTCACCAAATTTCTAACAACTATCTAATCTAAACTCTCCCCACTCACTCTCCTACCCTACCCACTCTTGCAGCCATCAAAGAGTCTTTTCTTCTATGCATTAGTCTGCTTTTAAGTTCTTATCATAGGGGTCTCGTATAGTATTTGTCCTTCTGTCGCTGACTACTTTCACTCAACATAATGTCCTTCATTTGAAACCAGGGAGAGCAGTGGAAGCTGCGTATAAGTGGGCATGTAAATTTATACAGGAATGTACATTTTCACTCAGTCAAATAGAAAAAAAGAAAGAGAGATGTTTCCTGCTATCATCGTTGTTCGTTATCATTGCATGGTGTTCCATTGAGTGTATGTACCATAGTTCACCTATCCATTCTTCTGTTGTTGGGCATCTGAGTTGATTCCATCTTTTTGCTATTGTGGATTGTGCTGTGATGAACATTTGTGTGCATGTATCAATGGCTTTGATTCTCTAAGATATATTCCAAGCAGTGGAATTACTGGGTCAAATGGTGTATCTATATCCATTATTATAAAGTAGCACCAGATTGCTTTCCAAAGAGTTTGCATCAATTTCTAATTCCACCAACAAAATAGGAGAGTTCCAATCTCTCCACAGCCTCTCCAGCATTTAGTGTTTTATGTTTTTTGGATCATGGCCAACCTTGTTAGGGTGAGATGGTATCTCATTGTCTTTTTTATTTTAATTTCTTGAATAGCTAATGATTGCAAGCATGTCTGCATGTCATAGTCTGTTGTTTGAAGAATTAAAGGATGTATTTGGTCCAGTCACATAACACAGTAACACTCAAGCATAGCCTTGTACTCCATTGGAGTTACATCCCCTCTTCTCCAGGAGAGGGGAAGGCTTGCTACCAGCAAAATTCTGGTACACAAGTGACTCTAGCTGAGATATGACACCTCTGTGAGTGTGCCAGCTGTGCAAGCCTCTATTGATACTATCTGGTTTGAAGCTGGCTCGAAGCAAAGCTTTTTATGGGTTGAATTGAGGGCCACATAGATGTTATCATCCACAGATATTGGCCTTTAACCTTGTGTACAAACAGTTGAGGGGTAGCCTATGGGCTAACTACATGGACAGGACAACAGTATAATGAGCTGTGCACAACAATCTGTAAAGCTCTGTTGGGAAAAGCCTTGTGTAAGGACATCTGATAATGCCTCCAAATCCAGGATACTATCATGTTTTTCATGTAGCAACGCATTCACCTCTCTTTCTTCTGGGAAATCAAGAAGTAGACACTATAGCACAAGTTAGAATGGTGCATGCAGAGAGGGAAGCTGTCCACTGGATTTATCAGAAAAACGGATACCATAGTATCCATATTGATTAGAAAATAGCCAAAGAGGCAATCATGGCAATAAAGGACAGTGAAGTGTTGACAAGGACAAAGGAGACACTTTACAGGTTATGTAGTTTACAAATAGGCTGCTGAGAATAGCATTACCCCCTGCCCTACAATTGTCAGGCTGCAGCTCTAGTTGAAAATAACAACAATGATCTAAAACAGTAAAAATGAACTCTTACAAGCAATCTTTCCCTGGCCGGGTATACCAAGGTGCTGCCTGAGGCTGTGAGGTTGATAAATTGGATTCCCACTAGAGTTTTAGCTCCATATACCAGACTAGGAGCCACCAGTGATCCTCTAGCAATGATCAGAGTGACACCACAATCTCCAGAATCATATCCATTAAGGTTGTTCTGGGAAAAGAACACCATGGTCCTCTGGAGCCAGGAAGTAGAACCATCTATTGACAACTGCACGGCTCACTCCGCCATAGTGGATTGTTACTTCACCGTTCTGGAAGTGGAGGAACTGATTGACTTAACGTGAGATCCCACTATCTTACTGCATGGAAAGCCTAAGCAGTCCTGTTTCATGTAGAAAAGCCATTGCTATACCATGAGGGAAGGAAGTGAGTCTCCTCTTTTGGAATACAGAAAAGCAAGTGACTTTATTCACAACCCGTCATGTAATCTCCTTGGTTCAGCATATATGGTACATTCAGCCAGAAAAAAAATGCCTAAAACAGTCACTGTTCTAACTACCTGAAGGCAAGTCACTAATGTGATTCTATAGAAGGAAAATATTTACATCAAATACCTTTCTGACTGTAAGTATGGCTTACTCTGTTTTCATCCTTTCAAAACCTCCAGTCTCTTCCTACACTGGCTTCCCAACCGCACCACAGTACACAACAAAAGTAGCTGGCGGCTCTGTGGACAACTCCCTTCTCAACCACTGAAGGCATGCCTTGGAGCATGGAGTCCCTGATCAGAAATGATTAGGTAGCCCACTAGTTGCCATGATGTTTTTACGGGTCTTTACTGTTTCCTGGACATAGAGATTGTCTGCTCCATTTGTCTACATTGCTGGATTACGGTTTCCTTCCAATTGCAACAATGTTGTCTGTCCCTGCAGTGGCAACTCGTCTTGGATTTCTTAAGGAATTAGCACAAGAGGCTGAACACATCAGATTAGAAGCGTCGGTATCAGTGGACAGGCTGAAGGGGAAAACGATTTGCAAGACCGAATATGGCTGCTTTCACACTCTTTGTCATGTACCTGCCTTTGTCCTCAACCACTATGAAAACTCCACCTCTCCCACTGCTGGGTCCGGGTGCAGAGATATGATTTGGTCATGCTGCCAACAGGGGCCACTGTTTTGTACTTAAGTCTCCCTAGTAAAGCCCCTTTGCTGCTACACTGGAGTTTCTCGCCTCCATCTTCATTTCTTTCTCACTGTCATTTTTTAATCACCTCCATTTTTTGGAAGCAAATTTCACTTTATTGGTCCATGCTTCAACAAAGTGGATCAACACAACAGCTTCAACAATGAGTTCAAACATAGCAGCAACTGTAAAGATGACACAGGAATGGTAAGTGTTTAGTTCTGTTGTACAAAACGTTGCTATAAGTCAAAGTCAACTTGATGGCATTTAACAACAACAAACAATACAAGAATACACTATGATAAATAAGTACTTTATTTTTTGTTGTTAGTTGGATAACAATATTCCAAACATGTTGGAACACAGCAGTCTTGTCAAGTTAAATAGCTACTATGTTATTTAAAGAACTAAAATTATGTATCCAATTCTTACTCTTTTAGGCATTGATCTAATTTCTCATGGAAACAATATAAAAGATCTTTGCTTAAAAGAAGATAGCAATATAATCCACTCATTCAAAAGTTATCGAATGAAAAGCTAATTTAAAATATCAGGGAGTTCAGTGGCACTTGTCGTTCAAAGTTGCCATAAAATTAATTTTTTCCTTATATTGCTTTAAGAAAACTATCCTAAAGGTTTATGTAAAATGATGTTATTAAAATTCATTGTTTGCTACAAACAATTACCTGATCATATACTTGATGAAAAAATATCCAATCATTATTCTCACCGTTTATGCTACCTGAAAGACTTCCAACTTGTTAGGAATTAATCAGCAACAAAGGAATTACAACTACAGAAGAGGAAAAACATAGCTGGGCAAAATTTGTGTATTGCTAACTTTTCTTTAACTAATACAATTAAAAGTCAAAAAAATCTCTTTGCTAACACTTTTGTGACCCAATTATTTTACCTTTTAATTTTTGTTAATACTGTGTGTCTTCAGTAATGGAAGGCATGCTGAATCACTGAGCGAGTGTGAATTTTTGGTAGGTAATACAATTTTTGTTTTATGCCTCATTCCACAAGTTATACCCTCATAATTCAGAGAGATATATACATATCGAATAAAAGCTATCAAAATGCATGTTTTTTCTACAAAATTTCAATGACTCAGCACCACCTCATAAAATATCCCATAAAAAAAGTAATTTGCAGCCCACACCTGTTTTTTGTGCTTCAAACTCTTATATAAGCCCTTGCCTACTAGCATGTCCTGAAAATTTTACATTTGATGTGTTATTATTGTCTAAGTATTTTTATTGTAAACAACATATAAGTGGAAACCCTAGTGGTGTTGTAGCTGCTAACCGAGAGGTCGATAGTTCAAATTTACCAAGGGTTCTGTGAAAACCCTATGGGATAGTTCTACTCTGTCCTATAGAGTCGCTATGAGTTGGAATAAACTCAGTAGCAATAGATTTGGGTTTTTTTATTTTAACATATAGGTGGCTGTTATCTTTTAAGCCAATTTGGCTATATCTGTCTTTTAACGAGACTTTGGCCCATTTTTACTTAAGGAAATAACTAACATCAATTTCCTTCCAATGGGAATACAGTTTACACTTTGTTACTTCTTCTTTCTTTCCCTTATTTTTATACCCTTTTCTTGAATGTCAAGCTCCTTGTCAATGACTCATGGATACAAAAAAATAAATGAAGAATCACTTTATATCTATACTGACATTTTTAACACTATGGTTTCCAATGGAAAACTGGAACTTTACCACTAATTTGTCCAAAAACAAAAGTGTCTTTGGTATAGTATCTTATTGCAATATTTATTTTTTAATTAAAAACAAACAAATAAAAACAAGCAGCACTCAGGGTTAAGTTACTATCCTGAAAAGGAGTGGCAGAAAAAAGATTCAGCTACATCTCTATATAAGAATGTCATCCTGTTGAATATTGTTGAAATTTCTTCTACTACTGTGAAGCAAATCATCAATAAAATCAGAAACTTGGTCATTTCCCAAGATTTTCAACCGCTGATTTCTCTCAATCCAGCCACTTCTTAGTTTTTAGTGCTTTATATTCATCAGCACTGAGCAGTTTTACTTTGTCACATGGGCATCACAGTGAGTCAAAATTGATTCTATAGAACCTAAAAAATGCCATTACAAATGTCAGCATATTTTAGGGACTCTGCCACGAAATTTCAAAGACCTCTTCAAATTTGTTTTTTTTTAAACAGCCAAATTTGACAGGAAGAAAAAACTTGGTACTCTGTAAAAAGATAAATCCCTAGATGCAGGGCTTGGATGGCAGAGTAGTTGCACATTTCCTGTGATCCCTGTAACAACTAGTCCTTCAAAACAAACCAATCAATTATCTATGACATTCTGGAAACCCCGAACATCAAAGGGGAAGTTGAGAAACTGGACTGAGCTACAGGGAAAGGAGAGTAGGTCCAGAAATTCCTAAGACTAGCCAGAACTGAGTTGATGGGCATTGGTGCCCAGCAAGCAGATGAGAAACAGTGAGCTTGGGGAGTACAGCAATGGCTTTCACAAAGTTTTCTCCGCAGTAGGAGACTTATTAGCAGAGAGCCTACACATTCCTCCTAAACCAGGGAAAAACAGCATTGACTCTTCAAAAGTTAAGTAGGTTGCATATAATGTACCAGAAGACAATCTAAGTCTTTCCTTCAGGATAAACCTTTCTCCTGTTTTGCAGCACTTCCCCCTCCTTTCTCTGCACTGCCTTGAGCTCCAAAGTCTGACACCATTCCCAGGCCAGAAATACGATTCCTCACTTGTGCCCTAAGCCAGTCTCCTAGACTCAGAGAGGGAACACTTTAAATACGAGGGAGAAATAAATAAGCAAAATTACCTGCCAGCTCTCTTAAACCAGAAACTCAGAGCAGAAACAGTTCCTTTGCCTTAGCTCAGGCACAAGGGGACAGATTTTCATCATACCAGTTCTGCCAGTTAGTTCATGAACTCACCCTAGAAAAAGTGTTATATACATCATTGCTGAATATCGCTAGTGTCATCTTCAAAGTACTCCCCTTAGGAAGCTGTGCACTGATACCAACACTTAGTCTACCACGCAAAACCATTTTGGAACTCTTTTTCTGGAGTGGCCATCACAGCTATTGTCATATTGCCTTTGATGTGCTGAATGTCATCAAAATGTCTTCCTTTCAATATTTCTTTTATCTTCAAGTAAAGAAAACAGTCATTGGGGACCAGATCAGGTGAATAGGGTGGGTGTTCCGCTATATTTATTTGTTTACTGGGTAAAAACTCCCTCATAAACAACTATACAATGAAATTCATGAACTTGCCACCTTGTGCAATGGCTTTTCTACAAAGAGTTCCGAAACTGCTCTATATTCAGCAATGGTATATGTAGCACTTAGAACAACTCAGCTAAATTTGTGAACTTCATTGCTGGATCTCGTATTATAATCAAACTTCCCAAAACTAAGGATAAGGAAATAATTTAAAAAATGTCTAAACAAGAAAATAATCTACCAAAGTCAATTAGAGTAAGCTCAGACTACTCAGTATAAATTGTGTGGGCAAGAAAGCAATGGGATGGCATATACAAAGCCTTTAAGGAAAATAATTGCCAGCGAAGAATTATATATGCACCAAATTTTTTTCTCAAATATAATGGGAGAATTAGGACATTTCCAGATAAACAGAAATAAGAAAATCTAAAACCACAAAAATAAACTGTAAGAAATATTAAGAGGATCCATTGGATAGAAAACCAATAGTGCCAAGTAACAACCCAAAACCATAACAAAGAACAGAGCAACTGGATATTGACCAAAATAGGGGAATCACAAAAATAAAACACTGGCAAAACACTGAAACAGAGATATCAATTTGTAAACATTCTAATAAAGAGGGACCAAAAAGAAAACACAGGATTAAATCTTTCATATGGAAAGGAAGTCAAAGTGATACAAAGAAATTAAACACTAGTTTAGATTTAGAAAAATACAAGTGAATATTAAGGTAACCACAAGGGAAACTATCAAGCCTATGTATCAAAATGAAAAACAGGAAGTCTCAGAAAATACAAAACCCCAAAGTTGAAAAACAATGAAAAGAAAACACACAAAGAAAAAAAACTCAGCACAGAAAATTGAATGGATAAAAGTAGTTGTCTACAACACACAAAATAAAAGAGACCTCAAAATTACAGGAATGAGGTCATACCCACCAGTATCACACTGAAGGACTAAATGCACCAATAAAGAGACAGAGCGGGAGATTGGGTTAACAAAACACAGCTCCTCTATATGTTGCCTACAGGAAACATACCTTAGACTCAAAGATACAAACAAACTACAACTCAAAGGATGGAAATATATATATAATGCTAGCAACATTCAAAAAAGAGCAGTATTGGCCATATTAATCTGTGATAAAATAGGCATTAAAGTAAAACCCACCACACTGGATAAGGAAGGACATTATATAATGGTTAAAGGCTCAGTACTCCAGGAGGACACTAACCACATTAAATATCTATGCACCCAAAGATGGGTCTCCAAAATATATAAACACTATCTGCATTGAAAACAGTCTACAATAATAGTACGAGTATTCAAGACACTATTCTCAGTAAAGAACAGGACATTTTGAAAGAAGTTCAGTAAAGACATAGAAGATCTAAATGCCACAATCAAACAAATTGACCTCGTAGACATATAATCCATCCAACAGCAGCCAAGTATACTTTCTTTTTCAAAGCTCATGGAACATTCTCCTGAACTGACTACATATTAGACCACAGAACAATCCTTAACAAAATTCGAAGTATTGAAATAATACAAAGCATCTTTTCAGACAATAAAATCATAGATTAGAAATCAGTAACAGAAAAAATATGATCAGTACACCAGAGAACATAATGATATGAAATATTTATACAGTCAATGATAGGGTTCCTAAATACATGAAATGAAGTTTAACAGCACTGAAAAGAGAAATACTAGCAGCACCATAACAGTAAGAGATTTCACCACAACACTTTCAATGAAGGTCAAAAATTCCAGACAGAAGTGGAGTAAAGTCACAGAAGATATAAATGCCATGGTCATCCAACTTGTACTCATAGACATTTCACCCAACGTACGCTTTCTTCTCCAACACACATGGAGTTTCCTCCAGAACAGATCACATTTTAATCTATAAAGCAAGCCCACACAAATTCCAAATCATCAAAATATTACAAAGCATCCTTTCAGCCCATAAAGACATAACAGTAGAAATCAGTAACAGAAAAAGAAAAAAAATCAAACACGTGGAAACTGAACATAATCTTGCTCAAAAACTGCTGGGTTATAGACAAAGTCAAAGACAAAAGAAAGAGATTCAGAGAATCAAATGAGAACAAAAGTAGATCTCTCATGAATTGAATTGTGTCCTCTTAAAAATGTGTATAGCAATTTGGTTAGGTCACAATTCCTGGTATTGTGTGACATTCCTGTATCATGTAAGCCTTGACTCTGTGATGTTAATGGGGATAGTGATCCACAGTTGTGTTAGTGGGGCAAGACTCAGTGTGTAGGATTGTGTGGTTGCCTTGAGACAATCTCTCAGAATATAAAGGAAAGGGGAGCAAGCAGAGAGTTGGTGACATAATACCACCAATCAAGCAGTACCAGGAGCAGACCATGTCCTTTGGAAAGGATCCAGGTTCCCCACATCTCAGAAGCTCCCAATCCAGGGGATAACAGGATTTTCTTCCACAGCCAACAGAAAAAACCTCGTCCCGGAACTGACAGCCTGAATTTAGACTTTTAGCCTACTGGGCTGTGATGAAACAAAATTTCTCTCTTTAAGACCACCCACTTGTGATATTTCTGTTATTGCAATACTAGATGACTAAGACAGCATCCTATCAGAACTTTTAGGACATAGCAAAGGCAGTGTCAGAGGTCAATTTATTTCAATAAATGCACACATTTAAAAAGAAGAAGAGGTCCAAATCGAAACATTAACCCTGCAACTCAAACAAAAAGACTTCAGCAAAAGAACCTTTGAGCAACAGAAAAAAACAGAAAAAAACAAATAATAAAAATTAAAGAAGAAATAAATGAACCTGAGAATAGAAATAGGAGTGAAAACATTAAAAAGACAAAAACTGATTCTTTGAAAAGATCAATAGAATTGATAAACTGTTGTCCAACTTCACAACATAAAAAACAGGAGAGGAACTATATCACCCAAATAAGTAAGGAGATGGGCACTATCATAACAGATACAACTGAAATTTAAAACATCATAACAAAATACTATGAAGAATAGTACTCTAAAAAACTTGAAATCCTAGAGGAAATGGACAAATTACTAGAAACACACTATGTAGACTAACCCATATTAAGGGAGAATAGTTAAATAACCACATAATGAAAGAAGAGATTGAAAAGCTAGTTCAAAAACTCCAATCCAAAAGAAATATCTTGGCTATGATGGCTTCATTGGAGAATTCTAAGAGACTTTCACACAAAAGTTGTCACCACTATTACTAAAAGTATTTTGGAGCAAGAAAAGTTTGGAATACTGCCAAACTCATTCTTCGAAGCCAGCACAACCCTGATACCAAAACCAAGTAAGACAAACAAAAAAAAAAAAAAGGAAAATTAGAGGCCAATATCTCTCATGAACTTAGATGCAAAAATCCTCAACAAAATTCTAGCCAATATAATTCCAGACAAGCCAAGTGCCGTAGAGTCGGATATATAAAATAGTAAGTCACCATGACCAAGTGCAATTCATGCCAGGAATGAAGAAGAGGTTTAACACAAAAAAACAATCAATGTAATCAACTATGTAAATAATTTTACAAATGATTTTATCTGCTAATGCATAAAAGGCATTTGGCAAAGTTCAACACCAATTCATGTTAAAAACTCTTAGCACAGTAGGAATAGAAAGGAAAATCCTCAGCAACCAACATCATCCTAAATGGAAAGAGTCTGAAAGTTTCCTCCTTGAGAAACAGAACTAGGTAAGAAGGGCTTTTGAATGTTTTTTTTAATTGTGATTAAATGAAAGTATACAATTCAAATCAGTTTTGCATGCCCACGTATCTGCAGCTCCTTCTGCTCTTCTTGCCCAGTCCTCCTTTTTGTTCTATGTATGTCATTATCCTCTTAACAATCTCCTATCCCCTCCTCTCTGCCCTCTCATCTCCCTTCTAGTAAGATGCCAGTAGGACAGCATCCTATAGATGCATAGAATGATGAAGTACACACACCATATAATCACATTGTGTCCCCAAGTCCAGTCCATTCCTGTCTGAAGAGTTGAGTTCAGTAATATTTTCTGGTCAAGGGCAGCAGCAGTTCTAAGAGCCATACTCATGGGGGAACTCCCAGGCCTTTGGACCATCAATTGTGGTCTTTTAGTGGAGTTCTGGAGGTGCACCCCTCTTTTTATCACGTTGCCGCTGGGATTCAACGTTGTGCACCCAATCACAGCTGTCTTTGATGGTGGCCAGGAACCAACTGGTTCTTCTGGTAACATGTTGATACAGTCTTCCATTCACTTGGGTCTGTCTGTCTCCTCAGCTCTTTTTTCCTCATTACTTTGTTGTTCTTGGTGATCACCTGTTCCAGGTGAGTTGGGAAAATTTGGTATACCTTAAATGGCAGCTTGCTAGCTTTTAAGATGCCAGGTGCCACTCACTAACATGGAGTACAAACGACTCTCTTAGCGATAAGCTAGTTATGGTCTTTATGTCCCCTAAGAGCATGGTCCCCAGACACCCATTTCTGCTACTCTATCCTTGCAACATCTGATTAGAAGAGTTTTCAGTTTATGCTGAAGTCCAGTTAAGTTGAACTTCTTTCTACTGTGTGCTGTCACTGACTTCACCCAACCAAATTCCTATCAACTATCAAATCTATGACTAATCCTTCCCCTCCCTTGTAGCCATCAGAGTCTTTTCTTCTGTGCATAACTCTATTTTTAAGTCCTTATAGCAGAGGTCTCATACAATGTTTGTCCTTATGTCACTGATTTATTTCACGTGGCATGTCCTCCAGTTGAAACCAGATTATGAGATGCTTCCTAAAATCATCATTGTTCCTTATTATTGCAGAACATTCCACTGAGTATATGTACCACAGTTTATTTATCCATTCATCTATTGATGGGTACTGTCATGAGTTGCATTGTGTCACCCCAAAAATGTATGTACTGATTTCACTTGGCTATGAGTCCCAATATGGTGCCATTCCTCCCATGTGTTGTGAATCCTGACTCTGTGATATTGGTGATGGAGAATGGGCACCAGCTGTGCTGGTGTGGCAGTAATCAAGTTAACAACAGTGGAACATAAAGGAGACAAGTGAGCATAGAAGTTGGGAAGCTGATACCACCAAGACTGAGAGCAGAGCACATCTTTTGGACCTGAAGTTCCTGTGCTGACAAGACTTGGACTCAGCCTACTGGAATATGAAAATTTCTTGTATGCGATGGACTTGTAACTTGTAAATGGATTGTGGTTTAAGGGTTTATCAGAGTGGGGCAAATAAAGCTTCTCTTCATGAAATCTTCCACTCATGATATTTTCTGTTAGAGCAGTACTAGGTGACTATAACAAAATTTGGTTCCAGGAGCAGGGTACTGCTCTAACAAATACCTAAACTGTGGAAGCTTTTTTGAAACTGTGAAATGGATGGAAGGAGGAATCCCAAAGAACTGGTAACATCTGAGAAGGCAGGAGATATTGAAAAACAGCATCAACAGCAGCAGCAGACTTGCAACAACAAAACCAGGAGCTGACCCACAGAGCAAGAGAGCTGAGTGCCTATGTACAGAGTTTCCCTGGAGGAGTGGGGTGCTTCTGGGCATTTGAAATCATGGAGCTAGGTATGCTGACCCGTGAAACAAGAGAGCTGAGAACCTGGCTGAGTTCCTCTGTGCAGGAGGCTTCCTGGCAGAGTGGGGTGCCTCCAGGCACTTGAATCAGTGAAGCTTCAGAGCTTTGGAAAACTTGTCCCTGCAGGGTAGATAAAGGCTTGAGGCTCAGGCCATGAGGCCATGAAATCTGAAGGGACAAAGTTGAGGAGAACTGAGCTGCCTTAGTCTCAAAAAGTATGACCATGACCTCAGGAGTTTGAAAGGGTGGAGCCAGGACTTCCTTTGTTTGTAAGAGTGGCATTGCCACTCTTTAGTCTTAGGTTGCACAAAGCCGAGGTGGCAGAGCTGCTGCACAAGTGGGCCTTGAAGGCAATACTGTAGCACAGGGCTGGGAGATCTCCATTCACAGTTCAGAGAGTGGCCAATACTTACTGTCTGGAGGACAAAGCTATTGCATAAAATGTCTCATAAAATCTATTATTGAAGGTTTGAGGGCTAGGGTAATATGTTCTGCTGACTTGCTTGTTACCTGTTAATACCTTCTTTCCTTGCATTTTCTTGATTTATAATGAAAATGCATAATTTGTGTCTGCCTGTTATACCACTGTGTTTTGGGAAGATAACACCTGTTCTGAAATTCACAGTTGAAGACAAATTTGTGGGTTTTGGATCTGGACTTAAGACCTTTTCCATTTTCTTTGCTATAAATGAATACATGTTTTAATATGACTTTGGGGGGCAAAAGGTAGAGTGTCATGGATTGCATTGTGTCCTCCCAAAAATGTACATATAAATTTGACTTGGCTATGAGTCCCAAAATGGTGCCATTCCTCCCATGTGTTGTGAATCCTGCCTCTGTGATATTGATGATGGAGAATGGGCAGCAGTTGTGCTGGAGAGGCAGGGCTCAAGTTACCAACAGCAGAATATAAGCGAGCATAGAGAGTTGGGAAGCTCATACCACCAAGACTGAGAGCAGAGCACGTCCTTTGGACCTGAAGTTCCTGTGCTGAGATGCTCCCCTGGAACTTGGGCTCAACTTACTGGACTGTGACAATTTCTCGTATTGAATGGACATGTGACCTGTAGACAGATTTGTGGCTTAAAGGCTTATGGGACTGTGACAAATAAAGTTTCTCTTTATAAAGCTTTCCACTTGTAATATTTTCTGTTAGAGCAGGACCAGATGACTAAAACAGGCATCTAGGCTGATTCCATCTTTTTGCTATTGTGGACAACACTGCAATAAACATTTGTGTGCATGTATCCATTCCTGTGACCACCTTAATTTCTGCAGAATATATTCTGAGCAGTGTGTTTATTGGATCTAATAATATTTCTATTTCTACCTTTGTAAAAAAGAGTCAAACTACTTTCTAAAGAGATTGTACCGTTTTGCATTCCTACCAGCTGTGTAGGAGAGGTCCAATGTCTCCTCAGCCTCTGAAACATTTGTTGCTTTGTGCTTTTTGGATTATGACCAATCTTGTTGGGGTGAGATGATATCTCATTGTAGCTTTGATTTGGATTTCTCTAATAGCTAGTGATCTTAAGCATTTATTCACTTGTCTTTTGGCTACCTTAGGTGCATTGTAACCATAACTGAGTGGCAGTTCCACCCTTACAAACACTGGAAACCATGGCTTCACCTTTCAAACCCCTGAGGTCATAGCCATACCTGTTGAGACGGAGGCAGCTCAACTTCTGATGTTCTTTGTCTCTTCAGTTTCTGCTTCCTATGGCTTCATGGCACAGACCTCAGGCCCACATCTGCCTAGCCAGAGCTAGTGCTCCAAAGCTCCGCAGCTCCCCTGATTCAAGTGTCCAGAGGCATCCAACTCTGCCAGGAAACCTCCTGCACACAGGCATTCAGCTCTCCTGCTCTGTGGGTCACCAAGCCTAGCTCCACCAATACAAGTGCCTACAGGCACTCCACTGAACAAGGAAACCTCTGTGCATAAGTACTCAGCTCTTTTGCTCTGTGGGTTGGCTCCAGTGCTTTCACACTGGTCTGGATCAACTGTTACCAGTCCTCTGCTGCTCGTTTCTAGCCATCCACATCTTCACAGGTGTTAATATTTCTCCTCAGTTCCTACTAAATCTCCTATCCAGTCACAGTTTTAAAACCACCTCCACATTATACATATTTGTTAGAACAGCCCTTCGCTCCCTTGATACCAAATTCTGTTTTAGTTAGCTAGTTCTGCTCTAACAGAAATATCACAGGGTTTCCCTCAGAGTGTAAGCTTTGGAGCCTTGCTGCCTTCAGAAGCATCTGTTTATGTTTCATCTTATTAAGCTTGATTATAATATGTCTTGGCATCTTTCTTTTGGAGTCTAGCTTTTGTGGTGCTCAATAAACTTCTTAGATACCTATGTTCTCTTTGCTCATAATTTCAGAAAAGTTTTCTTTCAGCATCTCTATAGTAATACTCTGTATATTGTCATTAATCCCTCTTTGTTCAGGAATTCAACTTAAATGTAAATTATTCCTCTCAAAGCAGTCCCATATGTTTCCTAATGCTTCTTCATTTTTCTTATTTCTTTTCTCTGATTTCTCCTCATAAATACTGCTGTCAGTTGCACTGTCCACAAGATCACTGAGTCTTACTTCTATCTGTTCAATCCTACTGTTTTGGCTTTGGATTCAATTACCGAACTGTAATTTTGTTATTGATCTGATGTATTTCAGATTGTTGATGTTCCATCAGTTCAAATAGCTTACTAAATTTTTCATTTTGATCTACTGCATTTTGTTTAATCTCTAGTAAGGTTGTATATATAATTCTTTTGTACTTGACCTCCAATAGATTCAGAAAGGCTTCTTTATCTGGAAAATTTTTGGAATCTTTACTTTGAGAATTTTCTCAAGCATGTGAAGGCTGCTTCTTTAAATGATTAATTATGGTCTGCTACCTGTGTGCCATCTAGACACTGTTTGATTTCTCTAGTATTGGATCTAAGAGAACTGTTCATCACCAGCTGACTCTAACACTCTAGTGATCTGCCCCCAGTGGACTCTCTGGGGTAGAAGTCTCTGCTTATTGAGTGGCAAAGAGACTGCCCTACTTATGGAGAAACTGGGGGCTGTAAGCCAACTGTACAATGTGGGTTAGAGAAAGGTAGGAAGAAAGGATGCCAGGCCTCTCAACATACAGATCTCCAGGCAAATACACAGGCCACTCAGCCTCAAAAGTAAACTTCACTTCTATGTGGAGAGCTGTCTAGGTGTTGAACTAGGAGCTTTCCTACATACTGAATGAAACAGGCAGTCAGGAGCAGCAGACTCTGCCTTCCAGCTGATAATGGAAGTACATTACTGGCCATTCACAGAAGCTGCAGTTCTCCAATACAGTGAAACAGCAGAAGCAGAGGTCAGATGGCTGCTCGCTCATTTTTGAGAGGGGAAGATCAGTCTGATACTGGTGCCTCGTCAAATAGGTTAGTTCCTACGGCTCCCCAAATGTTCAGTGTGCCATACAAACATCATCCAGGCCTTAATTCTCAGAGGGAAATGGGGGAACATGCTTCTGCTCTGTCATCTTTTAACCCTGTAGACTTTTCTCTGACTTCTCTGCAGAAACAATGCTGGCTAGAAAACAGTGGGCAGTCACATTCAAAGCTCTGAAGGAGAAAAACTTCCATCCAAGAATTATTTACCTTTCCAAACTGTCTACCAAATATAATGGTGAAATTAAGGCTTTTGAAGTTAAAGGGAAACTTAGAGACTTTGTAAAAACTAAACCAAAATTATATGAAATATTGAAAGAAGCTCTTTCCTTAGAAAAACAAAACCATTAAATGTATATTTAAGGTGACAATTCAGGACACATCATCCAAAATTCTAGGGAATTCACAAAAATTAATCAAAGCTACAATATTAAAATGAGGGAATCTGTGATCATATTATGACAACTGTAACACCATCATATTAAAAGAGGGATACACTGTACTAGTTATAGGCTTTTCAGATGCACAGGAAGTTTAAGAGTTATGCAGTAGTTAGAATGGGTTTAATCTTACTATGTTAAGGGGGATAATAGATGCAGCCATAAAGCAAATTAACAATGCATCATATCAAAATAAGAAATGCAATGCAGGAGTGTCAGTGGACACAAAACCAACACTGAAACAACAACCCATAAAGACGAATGGCTCAGAACAGAATATTAAGAGCAATACAGAAAACATCAACATAAATGTAATTACATCAAAATGATGGCACTAAGTACATACCTATCAATAATTACACTGAATGTAAATGGACTGAACACTCCAGTAATGAGACAGTGAGTGACATCCTGGATCAAAAGACACAACATATCTATATGTTGCTTATAAGAAACACACCTTAAAGATATGAGTAAATTTAAAATTAAAGGATGGAATAATATACATGAGGCTAATATACAAAGAAGAGCAGGTGCGGCAATTCTAATCTCAGATAAAATAAATTTTAATGTAAAATCCATTATTGTGGACAAGGATGGTCACTATTTATGGCTAAAAGGTTCAATACTCAAGCAGGATTTAATGATATTAAATATTTATGCACCCAACACCAGAGCACCTAAATGCATTGAACAAATACTGACAACACTGAAAAATGAGACAGATCATTCCACAATAATAGTTGCAGACTTCAACACTCCCCTTTCATGGATAGATCATACAGAAAAAAGCTCAGTAAAGATGCAGAAGATCGTAATGCAACAATCAACCAACTTGACCGCATTGACATATACAGATCTTTTCATCTATCAATGGATAAGTACACCTTCTTCTCCAATGCACATGAAACATTCTCCGGAATAGACCATGTATTAGGTCATGAAGCAGTTCTCTATAAAATCCATACCGTTGATTTACTGTAAAGTAGCTTCTCAGACCATAGAGCTATAAAAGTTGAAATCAATTACAGAAAATTCATAGGTAGAAATTCAGACTTGTGGAAACTGAACAGCACTTTGCTCAGAAAGCCTTGGGTTGTAGAAGAAATCAAGGACAAAATAAAGAAATTTATGGATTCAAATGAGAATGAAAACACATCCTACCAGAATCTACAGGGTACAGCAAAAGCAGTGCTCAGAGGTCAGTTTCTCCTTATAACTACACATGTGTGGAAAGAAGAAAGTGCTCAAATTAAAGAATTAACCTTACAGCTTGAACAAGTAGAAAGAGAGCAATAGAAGAACCCTGCAGGCATCAGAACAAAACAGATTATAAGGATTAGAGTAGAACTAATGAATTAGAGAATAGAAAAATAATCACAAAAATTAACAAAACCAAAAGCTGGTTCTTTGAAAAGATCAACGAAATTGATAAACCTTTGGCTAAACTTACAAAAGAAAAGCAGCAGAAGACGAGATGGAAGTTGTTATAACAGACCCAACTGAAATAAAAAGTATCATAACAGAATACTATGAAAGACTCTAACAGGTTTGAAAATCTACAGGAAATGAACAAATTTCTAGATTCCTATCACTCACCAAGATTATCACAAGGAGAAGTAGACTGACTTAATAAATCTATCACAAACAAAGAGATCAAAAAAGTCATCAAAAGTCTACAGATCAAAAAAATGCTGGCTGAGATGGCTTCACTGAAGAATTCTATCAAACTTTTAGAGGAGAGTAACTCCAGTACTATTGAGGCCATTTCATACCATAGAAAGGGATGGAATACTTCCAAATTCATTCTATGAAGCCAGCATAACCCCAATACCAAGACCAGGGAAAGATCCCACAAAAAAAGAAAATCATAGACCAATATCATTCGTGAACCTAGATGCAAAAACCTTCAACAAAATTCTACCCAATACAATTCAACAGCATATGTCAAAACAGCCTGGTATTGGTACAAAAAGAGGCATATAGACAAATGGAACAAAGTAGAGACCCCAGAGATACCACCATCCTCTTATGAACAGCTGATATTTGACAAAGGTCCTAAGATTTTGAACTGGGGTAGGAACAGTCTCTTTAACAAATGGTGCTGGCATAATTGAATACCCATCTGCAAAAAATTGAAACAAGACCCATATCTCACACATTATACAAAAATCAACTCAAATTGGATAAAAGACCTGAATAGAAAAGCTAAAACGATAAAGCTCACCCAAGATAAGATAGGTCAACAATGGATGTTTTAATACACAATATAGACAGACTTCAAAATCTGACAAACAAAACACATTCATCCTAAGAGAAAATAGATAAATGGGAATTAATAACAATCAAACACTTCTGCTCATCCAAAGACTTCATCAAAAGAATTAAAAGACCACCTACAGAATGGGAAAAAATATTTGGCAACTCTATGTCAGACTGATGCTTGATCTCCATAATCTATAAGGTTCTGCAAAATATCAATAAGAAAAAGACAAATCATCCAATTAAGCAATGGGCAAAGGAGATGGACAGATACTTCTCTAAAGAGGAGATCCAGGCAGCCAAAAAACACGTGTGGACATGCTCACGATCATTAATTATTAAAGAAATTCAAATCAAAATGACAATGAGATACCATCTCACCCCAACAAGATTTGCCATGATCCAAAAAACGCAAAACAATAAATTTTGGAGAAGCTGTGAAGAGATTGGAACTCTCCTTCACTGTTGGTGGGATTGCAGAATGGCACAACCTTTTAGGAAAGCAATTTGGTGTTACCTTAAAATAATGGATATAGATATACCATTTGACCCAGTAATTCCTCTGCTCAGAATATATCCTACAAATTCAAGACCATTCACATCAACTGCTACATGCACACGAATGTTCATCGCAGTACAGTCCACGATAGCAAAAAGTTGGAATCAACCCAGATGCCCAACAACAGAAGAATGGACGGGTAAACTTTGGTATATATACTCCATGGAGTACTATACACTGGTAAAGAACAACGATGATAGCAGGAAACATCTCTCAATTTGGTCTCAACTAGAGGGTATTATGTTGAATGAAACTAGTCAGCAACAGAAGGACAATTATTATATGAGACCCTTATGATAAAAACTTAAAAGCATACTCATACATTATAGAAAAGACTCTGATGGCTACAAGGGTGGGGAAGGTGGGAGGGCAGGAAGACAGGAGTGAGGGTTTAAATTAGATAGTTGTTAGAAACTTGGTAGGGTGAAATTGGCGACAATACACACTAGTAAGAAGATCAATATTAATGGGACTTCAACACAACTTGTGTACTCCTCCTCTCTTAACCCAGAATTGTAAGCACAGAGTATGTAAACTTTCATTTTTTTATTTAATAAAATAAAATAAAAAGAATTCAACAGCATATAAAAAAAAATCATTCATCATGATCAAGTTGGTTTCATTCCAGGGATGCAAGGCTGGTTCAACATCAGAAAAACAATCAATGCAATCAACCACGTTAATCACACAAAAGAATCACCTGATTTTGTCAATTGATGCAGAACAGGCATTTTGACAAAGTTCAACACCCATTCATACTTAAAACACTCAGAAAAATAGGAATAGAAGGAAACTCCCTCAAAACAATTAGTAGCATCTATGCAAAGCCAACTGCCTTCATCGTCCTGAGTAGTGAAAGACTTAAAAACTCCCTTGAGAACAAGAACTAGATAAGGATGCCCACTCTCACCACTTCTATTCAACATTGTGCTGGAAGTTCTAGCCAGAACATTAGACAAGACAAAGAAATAAAGAGCACCCGCATCGGCAATGAAGAAGTAATAATCTCCCTATTTGCACATGATATGATTGTCTATACAGAGAATCCAAAGGAATCCATAAGTAAACTATTGAAACTAATAGAAGAGTTTAGCAAAGTAAACAAGACACAAGAGAAGTGTGAGTAAATCAGTAGGATTCCTTTATAACAACAGCACAATTATTAAAGAAGAAATCACCAAATCAATTCTATTTACTATAGCCCCCAAGAAGATAAAATACCTAGGAATAACTCTAACTAGAGAGAGAATAGAGCTTTACAAAGAGAACTACAAGACCTTACTACAAGAAACTAAGAGAGACTTCCATAAATGGAGTAATCTACTCTGCTCATGAATAGGAATACTCAACATTATGAAAATGTCTGTTTTACCCAAAGCAATCTACTTATATAATGCAATCCCAATACAAATTCCAGTGACATTTTTTAATGAGATGAAGAAACAAATCATCAACTTTCTTTGGAAAGGGAAGAAACCTTATGTACTACTGAAGAAGAAGGACACACTGGGAGTCCTCTCCCTACTTGACTTTAGAACCTATTACACTGCCACAGTAGTCAAAACAGCCTGGTACTAGTACAAAAAGAGACATATAGACCAATAGAGCAGAGTTGAGACCCTAAAGCTGCTACCATCCTCCTATGAACAGCTGATATTTGATAAAGTCCCCAAGATTTTAAACTGGGATAAGAACAGTCTCTTTAACAAATGGTGCTGGCAAAATTGAATATCCATCTGCAAAAAAAACGGAAACAAGACCAATATCTCACACTTTACACAAAAGCCAACACAAATTGGATAAAAGACCTAAATATAAAATCTAAAATGATAAAGCTCATCCAAGATAAAATAGGATCAACAATAGGAGATTTAATACACAATGTAGACAGACTTCAAAATCTGATAAACAAAGCACATTCAGCAGAAGAGAAAATATATAAATGGGAACTACTAAGAATTAAAAACTTTTGCTCATCCAAAGACTTCATCAAAAGAATTAAAAGACCACCTATAGAATGGGAATAAATACTTGGCAACTCTATGTCAGACCAAAGTCTGATCTCCATAATCTCTAACATATTATAAAATATCAACATGAAAAGGATAAATAATCCAATTAAGCCATGGGCAAAGGAGATAGACATTTCTCTAAAGTGGATATCCAGTCAGCTGAAAGACACATGCAAAATTGCTCACTATCATTAGCTATAAAAAAATTCAAATCAAAAGTACAGTGAGATACCATCTCACCCCAACGAGGTTGGCCATGATCCAAAAAACACAAAACAACAAATGCTGGAGAGGCTGTGAAGAAATTGGAACTCTGCTACACTGCTGGTGGGACTGCAAAATGGTACAACCTCTTTGGAAACCAATCTGGCACTTCCTTAGAAAGCTGGAGATAGATATAAAATTTGATCCTGTAATTCCACTGCTTGAAATCTATCCTTCAGAAACAAAGGTTGTCACAAAAACAGACACATGTACATGAATGTTTGTTGCAGAACAGTCCACAATAGCAAAATGTCAGAATCAACCTCAATGCCCATTGACAGATGAATGGATAAGCAAACTATGGTACATATACTCAATAGAACACTATGCTATGACAAAAAAACAATGACAATTTTAGAAAACATCACATAACATGGTCTCATGTGGAAGAGATCATGCTGAGTGAAATCCTTCAGTGTCAAAAGGACCAGTTCTGTACGAGACCCGTGTTACAAGGACTTAACAAGAGAATTATCCACAGAAGAAAATAACTGCATTGGCTCCATGGGTGGGTTGGGGGCTGAGGGTTTACCATAGCTGAGATAACTGATAGATGTTAGAAATTTTATTATTTTACTATAATTAATAAAAAAATGAAAAGAAAGAAAGAAATACCACAAGTGGGTGGCTTTAACAAAAGGAAGTTCATTCTTACACAGTTCAGTAGGCTACAAGTTCCATTTCAGTGTGTCCACACCAAGGGGAGGCTTTTCCCCTTGTCACCTCCGGAAAAAAGTCCCTGTGTTACATCAATCTTTGTTCAGGGAGCATCTTGGCACAGGAACCTCAGGTCTGAAGGACACGCTCTACTCCCAGTGCTGCTTTCTTGATGATGGGAGGTTTCCAATTCTCTGCTTGTTTCTGTCTCTTTTTATCTCCTATAGGATGAAATGATAAAGGGTGGCACAGGCCAAACTTCAGGGAAACTCCCTTAGCAAGGGTGTAGCAGTCCCACCCTAACACTTTTTTTTTTAATGTAGTCATCCTATCTATTAGCCACAGGCAGAGATTAGGATTTACAGCATCAGAAAATCACAAAATAGAGCACAGTCACAGAATAAAGGAAATCCTGGCCCAGGAAAATTACTACACATATTTTTGGTGGCACACAATACACAGCTTAGACAGACTTCAAAATCTGACAAGCAAAATGTGAATAACAGAAGGGAAAATAGATAAATGGGAACTACTAGGAATCAAACACTTTTACTCCCCCAAAGACTATCAAGAGAGGTAAAAGACTACCTACAGAATGTGAAAAAATATTTGGTCACTACACGTCAGACCAATATTTGATCTCCATAATCTACAAGGTATTGCAAAATATCAACCAAAAAAAACATAATTAACTTGATTAAGCAATGGGCAAAGGAGATGGGCACACAATTCACCAAAGAAGATGAGGGGGCAGAGTTGCTGTCCAAGTGAGCCTAGATGGCAGAATAGAGCACAGATCCTGGAGTCTCCACTCCGAATCTGGATAGAGTGGCTGATACCTAGAGTCTAGAGGGCGAGGCTAATGTGTAAATTGTCTCAGAAAATACAGGAATACTTCCAAGGCTTTGAGGGCTAGCTTAATGTGTTCCGCAAACTTGTTTGTTACCTGTTGATGCTTCTTTTCCCTGCGTTTTCTCGCATTTGTAACAGAAATGTCTAACTTCCACCTAATCCGCCACTGTACCTTTGGAAACAGATAGCTTGTATTCTAGGTTTCACAAATGTGGAAGAGTTTTTGTATTTCAAACTTGGAACTGATTTAAAACTTCTATCTTATGGAGTGGACATGATTTTACTATTACGGGATGAATGCGTTACATGTTTCAAAGATGGGATGCTTTTAAGGGGTGAAAATATGGGGTGTCATGGACTGAATTGTGTCCCCCATAAAATATGTGTAGTAATTTGGCTAGGCCAGAATTCCCCATATTCTGTAACTGCCCTCTATTTTGAGATTTTCTGATGCTGTAGGTCCTGATCTCTGCCTATGGGTTATAGATAGGATGATTACATTAAAACAGGATTAGAATGGTACTGCTACACCCTTGCTAAGGGAGTTTCCCTGGAGTGTGGCTTCTGCCACCCTTTATCGTTTCATCCTATGGGAGATAAAAAGAGACAGAGCAAGCAGAGAATTGAGAACCTCACACCACCAAGAAAGCAGCACTGGGAGTAAAGCGTGTCCTTCAGACCTGAGGTTCCTGTGCCAAGATGCTCCTTGAACAAAGATTGATGCAACACACGGACTTCCCTCCAGAGGCGGCAAGAGGAAATGCCTGCTCTTGGTGTGGACACACTGAAATGGAACTTGTAGCCTACAGAGCTGTGTAAGAATAGACTATTTTTGTTAAAGCCATCCACTTGTGGTATTTCTGTTAGAGCAGCCCTAGATGACTAACACAAGGTAGCTGATCCATTTTGAGTTAGTTTTGTGTAAGGTATGAGATAGAAGTCATTTTTCAGTTTTTTGCAAATTGATATCCACTTTGCCAGCACCATTTCTGAAAGAGACTATTTTTACCCCAGTTTACAACCTTTGGGCGTTTGCTAAATATCAACTATTCATAAAGTATGGTGATATTTCTGGTATCTTAATTCTGTTCCATTGGTCTACAGGTCTCTTTTTGCAGTAGTACCAGACTGTTTTGACTACTGTGGCAGCTCTAAGGTTGGGTAGTGTTAGGCCTCCCACTGTGTTCCTCTTCATCAGTACTGCTTTATTTATCTGTGGTTTCTTCCTTTTCCAAACATAGTTAGTGATTTCTTTCTCCATCTCATTAAAAAATGACACCGGAATTTTTACTAGGATTGTGTTGTATATGTAGATCACTTCTGGCTCAGGTAAAATAGACATTTTCACAATGTTATGTCATCCTGTCCATGAGCATGGTGGTTTCTGTACTTGTGTAAGTCTCTTTTGGTTTCTTGCAGTAAGGTCTTGTAATTCTCTCTATATAGGTCTCTTGTTTCTCTACTAGTTGTATTCCTATGTATGTTATCTTCTTGAAGGCTATGACAAATGGTATTGGCTTGGTGATTTCCTCTTTGATGGCCTCTTTGTTGATGTAAAGGAATCCTACCTATTTACTTACACTTATCTTATAACCTGATAGTTTGCTGAACTCTGCTGTAAGTTCCAGTAGTTTACCTTTAGGATTCTCTGTGTGTATGATTACACTGTCTGTAAATAGGGAGATTTTTACTTCTTCTTTCCTGACGCAGATGCCTTTTATTTCTTTGTCTTGTTTAATTTCTCTGGCTAAAATCTCTAGAACAATGATGAATACAAGTGTTGAGAGTGGGTATCCTTTTCTAGTTCCCATTCTCAGGGGAAATTTTTTCAGCCTCTCTCTATTCACGATGATGTAGGCACTTGGCTTTGCATAGATACCCCTTATTGCTTTGAGGAATTTCCCTTCTATTCCTGTTTTGTTGAGAGTTTTTAACATGAATAGCTGTTGGACTTTGTCAAATGCCTTTTCTGCATCAATAGGCAAAACCAGGTGATTCTTGTCTTTTGTATTATTTACGTGGTTGATCACAATAATTGTTTCCCTGATGCTGAACCAGCTTTGCATCCCTGGTATGAATCCAACTTGGTCTTGGTGAATTATTTTTTTGATATGTTGTTGAATCCTGTTGGCAAGGATTTTGTTGAAGATTTTTGCGTCTAGATTCATGAGTGATATCGGTCTGTAATTTTCTTTTTTTTCGTGGGATAGGATATTTCCCTGGCTTTGGTGTCAGGGTTATTCTGGCTTCATAGAATGCATTGGGAGTGTTCTGTTCCTTCCTATGCTGTGAAATAGCCTCAGTAGTATTGAAATTAACTCCCATCTAAAAGTTTGGTAGAATTCTCTGGTAAAGCCATTTGGGCTAGGACTTTTCTTGGTTCATAGTTTTTTGATGAATTTTTTGATTTCTTCTTTTGTGATGGGTTTATTAAGTTGTTTTACTTCTGCTTGGGATAATGTTGGTAGGTGATATGAATCTAGCAATTTGTCTATTTCCTCTAAGTTTTCAAATCTGTTAGAGTACCGTCTTTCTCAGTATTCTGTTGTGATACTTTTCATTTTGGTTGGGTCTGTTGTAGCATCACACATCTCATTTCTTATTTGATTTATTTGTTTCCTCTCCTGTTTTTCTTACATAAGTTTAGTCAACAGTTTATCAAGTGTGCTGAGCAAGCACTGCTTTTGATGTGTCTCATAGGTTCTAGTATGTTGTATTTTCATACACATTTCACTCCATAACTTTCTTTATTGTATCTTTGATTTCTTCTATAACCCATGGATTTTTGAGTAAGATGTTTTAAGTTTCCAATATGTTTTTGAGCAAGATGTTTTAAGTGTGTTCCAATCTCTATGTTTTTTTCTGCTATGACTTCAAGTTTTATAGCTTTATGGTCCAAGAAGATGCTTTGCAATAATTCAGTAGTTTGAATTTTGTTGAGACTTGCTTTGTGCCCTAATACATGGTCTACTCCATGTGCATTGAGAAAGAAGGTACACTTATCTGTTGTTGAGTGAAAAGTTCTGTATATGTCGATAAGGCCTAGTTGGTCGATTGTTGCAACAAGATCTTCTGTATCTTTACTGAGCTTTTTTTTGGATGATCTACCCATCACCAAAAGTGAAGTATTGAAGTTTCCCAGTATTACTGTGGAGTGATCTACATCATTTTTCAGTGTTGTTAGTGTTTGTTCAATGTATTTAGATGCTCTGCTGTTGGGTGCATAAATATTTAATATTGTTGTGTCCTGCTTATGTATTGAAACTTTGAGTAATAGTGACCATCCTTGTCCATGACGGTGGATCTTACATTAAAATCTATTTTATCTTAGATTAGAGTTGCCACTCCTGCTCTTCTTTGTGTGTTTTAGCTTGAATATATTTTTCCATCCTTTGATTTTCAGTTGGTTCATATCTTTTAGTCTTAGATCTGTTTCTTATAAGCAACATATATAGATTGTGTTTTTTGATCCAGGCTGTCACTCTCTTCCACTTTATTGGAGCATTCAGTCCATTTATATTCAGTGAATTACTGACCCAGCCAAGTGCCATTGAGTCAGATCCAACTCATGTAATTATTGATAGGTATCTGTTTAGTGCTGTCATTTTGATGTCTTTATCTTTGTGTTGTTGATGTTAACTTTGTTTCTCTTAATATTCTGTTCTGGGTCATTTTTCTTTAAGATTTTACTTTTCATTACTTTCAGTGTTGGTTTTGTGTTTGAGATTCCTGTATTAAGTTTTTTGTTTTGATATGTTACATTGTTAGTTTGCTTTGTGGCTACCTTAACATTCCAAGTTTAAACCAATCTTTAACTTCTCTATATCTTAATTTCATCTCCATCTGAAAAGGTTATAACAACTGTAATATATTTCTCATTATGCTATAATGATGTTGTAGTTTTCGTGTTATGATCACTGTTTCCTTTGTTTTAATATCTTAGCTTTGATTGAGCTTTATAACTTCCCTAGGCAAATAGGATTCTGGATGCTGTATTCTGCATTGCCTCCTCAGGTATACACTTGTCTTTCTGTTTTTTTAAACAAAGAGCTTCTTTCAGTTTTTCTGTTGTTTGGGTTTGGTTTTTGCAGTCTCTAAGCTTCTGTTTATCTGCAAATATCTTAATTTCACCTTCATCTTTGAGAGACAATTTTGCAAGATATATAATTCTTGGTTGGAAAGTTTTCACCTCCGAGGCTTTCAATATGTCATCCCACTGCCTCCTTGCCAACATGGTTTCTGCAAAGAAGTCAGACAAAAGCCTACAGGGCTTCTCTTTGTACGTTAGTTGGGTTTTTTTCCAAGTCTCACTGCCTTTAAAAGCCTCTTTTTACGTTTCATTTTATTAATCTTGATTATGTCTTAGTGTCTTTCTTTTGCAGTCTAGTGTTTGTGGCATTTGATAAGCATCTTCATATCTATATTCTCTTCTTTCATAGTTTCAGGGAAGTTTTCTGCCAATAACTCTTCAGTAATTCTCACTGTTGTTGTCGGCTATCTCTCCCTGTTCAGGAACTCCAGTTATTCATAGATTATTTCTCTTGATAAAGTCCCACATATTTCTTAATGCTTCTTCATTTTTCTTATTTCTTTTCTCTGAATTCTCCTTAGAAGTGCTGGTCTCAGTTGCTTTATTTTCAAGTGTAGTAGCTGTGCCTCCTAACTCCTCAACCTTGCTCTTTTGGCTTTGCATTGGACTGTCTAAATCTGTAATTTTATTACTGATCTGCTGAATTTCAGATCATCAATGTTCCAGCAGTTCATATAATTAATTTTTCATTTTGTTCTGCTGCATTTTGTTTAATCTCTAGGAGGGCTCTATACGTAATTCTGTATTCTACCTTTGATAATTTCAAAATGGTTTCTTCACCTGTGAAGTTGTTTTAATCTTTATTTGGGGAGTTTTCTGGAGCCATGAAGGCCTGCTTCTTTAAATGGTTAAATTTTGAGTGTCGTCTTCAAGCCACCCAGATGGTATTCAGTTTCTCCAGGAGTTGTGGTACTGGTTTAAGAAGGGATTAAAGGGAGTGCTTGATTTGGGCACTAGATGCTGCTGCATTCCTAGGTGCAACTGACTCATGTATAGCATCTCTGGCAATATAGATTATGTCTACCCCATAGTGCAGCTCAGCTTGGTGACTGGCTCCACCTGGACACTCAGAGGTTGTAGGCCCCACCTCCTGGTTGGTAAAGGAGGTGAGCTACTTGTCCAGACAGGCACTGTTTGCTTAAGCACCATGTGATTATTAGCCTCATCTGAGCCCTCAGGCAAGGCTGATTCTACCTCTCAGCTGACCAAGATGGCTTTCTACCCAAGTTGCCTGTTACTGTGAGTCAACAGAATCTGTGACACAGCTCAGAGAAAGGAGCAGGGAGGGGCACTGGCATCTTCAGTTGCTTGCCATATCTGGGTTCTCCAAATGTGGCTGACGAAAGCACAGTCTCTCTGCTGCAGGATATACTGTTTAGTTAGGCACTGTAGATCAGCAAACAGCTGGATAGTGCCAGGCTCACAGTCTCAACAGACCCAGTCCCAGCTTCCAGTCAACAAAGAGGGTTTCAGTACCTGCATTCCTCCCAGGCACTGTGCCAGGATAAGCAGCACTCATTGTACTGCTGTCTCACCACTGATGAGGCATTTTCCCCCTTCCTGTTGTGCTGTCCAATGTCATGACTTTATGCCTTATCTTAGAGCTCCCACAATGTCCACACTGCTCCTTTCAGTTACTATTCTAAGCTTTGGTTTTTAGAGGGAATCAACAAGACGTGTCTATTCTGTCATCTTGGCCCTGCCTCTGCCTTTTGTCACATTTCTATTAAACATTTTTCTGGAGGCTCTAGCCACAGCCATCAGGAAAGATAAAGAAATAAAGGACATCTGGACTTGTAAGCCAAAGCCAGAAAGTATCTTTATTTGCAAGTAATGTGATCTTATACACAGAAAACCCTAAAGAGTCTCCCCCCAAAATCCTCTGAAACTAATAGAAGAGTTCAGCAAAACATCTGGATATGAAATAAACATACAAACATCAGATGGATTCTTCTACACCAATGAAGAGAGTATCAAAGAGGATATTACTGAATAAATTACAATAGTCACCAAGAAGATAAAATACTTAGAAACAAATTTAGCTGGATACTTAAAAGACCAGTACAAATAAAACTACAAGATACTACTGCAAGAAACCCAAAGAGACATACCTAAGCAGACAACCCTGCTTTGCTCACGGATAGGAAGACTTCCCACTGTGAAAATGATGATTCTACCCAAAGTGCTTTATAAATACAATATAATTCCTTTCCAGATTCAAATGGCCTTTTTTAATGAAATGGAGGAACAAATTACTGACTTCATATGGAAAGGAAAAAATAAACAAAGAGATACTGATACTGATACAAAAAGATAAACAAAGAGTTACTGAAGAAGAAGAAGAAAGTGGGAGGCTTCACACTGTCTGACTTTAGAATCTGTTGCACTGCCACTGTATTCATTACAGCCTGAAGTTTCTTTCTTTCTTTTTTTCCCATCAAAAGCAGTTATAATTTAAGAGAATTTGTATTAAATTCAAAGCTTTTTATTTTTTTTAACTTTATTGCTATGTCATTTAACCTCCAAAATAGTAAAATACATATTTATCCCAGTTCATTTATGATTTCATTTGTATATCTGATTCTATGCAATGCATTTGGTGTAAGGAATAAGTAGGAAATCAAGATACACTTTTTTTCCAAAATTGCTAACTAGCTGTAGTCCCACATACTGGCTGATTTTCTGCTTTAGTGTGAACAACAGCTTCATCATTTACTAACCCTCATGTGTGCTTGGGGTTAAGTTTTGGACTCTTCATTGTATACCACTGATGTGTATACTCCTGTTCTGAAACAAACATTCTAAATTCCTGAAAATTTTCTGAATTTTTTCTGAAAACAGTAACCCACACATAATTCTTTTTCACAGGTTATTCTGGCTATCTCGCAGCTTTCAGTTTCCTGAGGAAATTCAGAATTAAATGTCGCAGTGTAAAAATCTTGCCTATATTTTGATTGAAGTAACATTGACTCCACAGAATGATTTAGGATAGATACAGAAGATTGTACATTTTATATACATGGTATTTTGTATCTATCGCAATTCTTTTCCCCTCTTTTCATTTCTTACTTTATATAAAATTGATTGTGGTGATAGTCATGGAATGTTTCTATTTTTCTGTGAATGAGTAGCATTAACATTGCCAAGAGATGCATTTTGTGACTATTACCCAAACTAGATCACATGATTGTTAGGTCTTTGTATCTCTCTTTTATTGGGACAGGACCAGAGTATCTTCATTTGTCATATCATAGACAGTTGCATAGTGCTAATAAAAAACATAATGTAACTGCAGCATATTCAAGTTCAAATATTAGTTGAGGAGTATCTAAATTGCCAGATATTTGACTGTACTTTCCATTAACACATTTTTTCTCTGCCCTAAATCCATCCCTGCAGACTCTAGCTTGCAGTATTGGGTTTAGGACTCTGCAAATTATGTTTCTTTTTTGCCTGCTGGATTTCTAACAGATGGTAAGGTGAGGCAGTAGCAGCAGTTGACTGCAGCCTTTACCTTCTTTTGGGACTCTCAGAACCAATCTCACTGCACACCCTCTGAGGTATCAGAAACAGCAGCTGGCAAAAAACTCCTCCTCAGAGCTCTGAGTTCAAGCTTCTTTGGGTCCTTCTCTCAAGATCTAGGTTCTAAGAAATCTAGCCTGTTCCTTCAGGGTCACAGTTGCGTCTAGATACCGTTACCCCACTGTTCACTCTTTACTTTTTTACACTCCCCCCTCCTGTGTACAGGGTCATTATGGATCAGAATCAATTTTTCTTTTTCGGTGTACCTATGTAACCAGTTCTTATGTCTAAGTAAACTGTTGAAATACTCTGTGTGTTTTCTGTTTGCCTGACTGATACAAAGGAGAGGCAAGATTTTAATTAAATTGAGGTTCTAAAATAATTACTGATGGTAAATACTGGAAGAGTAGCAGGTGTTGTTTTTTAAAAAAGAAGGCTAACAGTGATATCATAGTTTCAAATACAGAAACTATACTACTGAATATCTACTGAAGGTAGATATTGTGCTAACAACTTTATACTTACTAAATCGTCACAGAAGCCCTGCAAGGTAGAATCATTACTTTATAGGTGAGGAAACTAAGGATGAGAGCGTTATATCTCAGAGAAAGTGTGTGTCATGGTTCATATTCAAGCCCCATTCTATCTGGTTATAAATTACGTTATTCTGTCTCTCAAGGAAAGCACCCTTAGAAAGACAAGTGGAAGGACCATGAATGTGCCTAGTGACTGATAGTACATATCTAAAACAGAGTGAAAGAACAAAAAGAAATATTAACAGAAAATGTTTACTTTTATGATAGCAAGTGCATGTAACAAGTTTAGACAAAGCAACCAATGCAGTAGTGGAGACTGTGAGAAGTCTGTCAATGCAGAGAACATTTTTGAGATTAAAGGGAACACGTCTTACTTGGTAATATACATACGAGTCAATCTGAAGAAGTAATTTTTATTTTAATACTGAGTAACTCAGTAAAATTCACTTCAACTCATATTCATGCACTGTTATAAAAGATTGCAAAGTGGAATTAATCTAACTTTTACGGAAGTGTTCCAATTATTCGGAGGCCAAACTGTGTAGTTGATCATAAGATCTCAGTTAATTAGGGGAAGGATATAATTCAAAATCTGGGATCAGGGAGCCCAGGGCAAAATTTGGACCTTAGTTGTGCTGGCAATAGCAGAAGAGCCAGCTGAGAAAACAGTTGAGAACAACAGTGGCTATGGAAAAGCCGCAGGAGGGCCCTTGTAAAGGAAAGGAATTAAGGCACTACTGTAACAGTGACAGCCTTGGGGTGGCAGTATTTGTGACACTGAATCACTTGGTTGCTGATGTGAATCACACAGATGACATAATGTGAATTATTCTACAGTCTGTATGGATTCTACTCTACTGTTATGTACCCAGTGTACTGGCACTATTTGACTTTTCACCTATGTACCCAAATGCTTCATGGGTGTGTCTTTAAGTACTTTCTGAACAGAACTCTCTTATAAAATTTTCCACCTAATAACATTCACCCATAATGCAAATATAAAGTATATCTGATGAAACTGTTTTAGAAACAATCAGAAAGTGTTGGTTACTCACCTCTCTGTGTTCCCCTATCACTTTATCAAAATCATTTTTATTCTACTTAATATTTAATTATTCATGTCTTTCCCCATCTCTCCCTCAGAGGAAAGGAAATTTGTCTTCTTCATTTTCTAAACTCACCTGAAAGTATATCTTGCAAAAAAAAAAAAAAGTAGCTGCTTAAAAATACGTAACTGGTCTTTCACTAATAAGTATTTATTGAGCAAATTAATTACTTACTTAATAAATTAATTAAATATACAAATGTAAATGGATTATCTGATTACAAAGAAAAATCACAAAAAAACAGAAATAATTACTCCAAATGCCACCGTTTTATAACTTCAAAATAGAACCGATTAAAACAGTGCTATACGTAATGATTTCCAGTAAATTAAGCTACCTGAGTATTCAACCATGCTATTTAATTACCTATGTCCTTAAGCATTATCAACTATTTCCTTTATATGAAAAATAACAGCTAAAAGTCAGTAAAGCATCACTCCTAGACAAGGAAAGTGAACAGTGAATTAGTGAAGAAGAAAAAAAGCATGCCTCTGAATGAGCAAAGTGGCATTCATCAGCATCTAGTATATGGCCTGAGAAATCAGTAATTTTACATAGCAAAGCTTGTGAACTGGTGACTTCTGCAAGTAACAACAACAACAAAAAGTAGGTAAGAGTAGACTTTTTTCTTGGTTACTGCAGGAAACCCAAATTCTCAATAAAATCTAGTTTATTTTTGTGACTTTTGACACTGTTCTTTCAAATTTTCATGATACCGATGTCCTTGTTAATCTAGGTAGTTAATGTATCTAAACCACGACTTCTGTTGAATGATACTTCCTCAGTTAATCTTTCTTCAGTTTTGAATATATTGGTTCTATTCACTGTCTGGAAACATTCCCTCACTGAAAGCTCACATGTGCAGCTGATTAAACATAAAAAAGTTTGATGAGTAACCTGTTAGAGGTTACAAACAAAAATACATGTTAAACTACAAACCCTTTCTTCCTGTTGTTTCTTAAATTGTTTGACTTTTGTCTCACTAGGTGAAAGATGGGGGATATTAATTTTTTTATGATAATGATTGATGAGCAAAAAATTAATATTCTGATAACTGGTTATTACCTGGTACTAGGCTAGAACTACCAGATTCTCAAATAAAATTAAATTCTTCTCCCTCAAACAACCTACTGTTCATTAATTAGGAGAGGAGGCATAGAGCAATATAGACACCAAACTCTGACCAAAGACAATATACCTTAGAGTTATTTAACGTCACCAACAATATTGTTCTCATTATCTAAAAATGTGAATTAATACATTTACTTTGCAGATTATATTATGAAGATTAAAAACTCATCACCAGCAATAACAAATTTTCATGGAGCCATTCTCTACACTCTCCTATGCAGTTAAGTGTAGTCATGTGTCTGTAGTCCAACCAATCATATTCAGCAGAAATATTGTGTGGGATTCATGAGAAATTTCCTTCCAAGTGGAGAGCTCATTCTCATCTACCCCAGTTTCTGTTGGTTTAAATCTTATCGTGTTGGTTACGTAGTTCAAGCAGCCATGTTGGATCATACATGGTAGCATAGCAATGCATAAAAAGTCTAGTTCTCTGTGATCTTGCAATTTCTGGACACTCTAACTTTGGACTCCTTATATGTACAAGATGCATAAACTTACATCTTTGTTTTGCCACTCTTGTTTGTCTTTCCATAGATATTCAACAGAATCTAATCCAAATTGAAATAACTGATAACTCCTATAATCACAATTTTCAATCAACAGAAATTGACATGTTGGCTACAGAAATATTGCAGAGGTAGACTAGATGTATCTTGGGCTTTAAAATGGCTGAGAAAATGATGCAGAGTAAAATACGAGTCAGAATTTTATATGGTATATGGTAATGTTCATCAAAATAAGTCATGAGTAATGAAACTGCCTTAAAGAAAATTGTAAGATTGATTTTAAAACGTTAAATTTGGTTTGCTGGTGCAGTATCTTAGTGAAAATGTAAACCAAAAATCATAGTCTTATTTCTGCCATGTAAAATATACATTGTGGAGGATTTATTATAATTATTCACTAGTGCTTTAAAAAGTTTTCCTTAACTACCTAATTTATAATGAGAACTATTTGGGGCCGTTAGCATACAGCTTTTGAAAATACAAAGTTTGTATCTTCACAAAGACCGATTCTAATAAAAATCACATTTAACTCTCATCTAGGACATGAAAAAGATAACTTCAGTTTTTCAGAATTCTTCATTGTTATGGCAACACAGTAATTGCACACAAACTCTAGCTTTATCCAATACCTTAACCAAAACTTTAATTTTCTATGTAATTTCATTTTTATTGTGTTATACTATGAAGGACGTAGCTGATTAACCTTGAAATTTTAAAAATGAAAGAATAGTTGGAATAAGGTTCAGGACAGAAGCAGAAGGAGAACAGTCTTACACATTCCACTGATTTTAGGCAATAATTTCCTGAGTAAAATCTGGTGCAGCATTTTGAAATTGTAGACATTAATAAAGCCCATTTCTTCGCCTTGCTAGCAATTTGCAGGATGTACCTGTATTATTGCAATCATAAATTCAGCTACAGAACCATGTAAACAGCTCTATTAATATTTATTACCTTCTTTCTTTGTTTCATGAGGTTTTAGCAAAGGTCTTTATTTTGGTCATGGGAAAAAATATTTAAAAGCATATAATTCTGAGATTGCTGCAAAGTAAATGATTATCCTTCAGTAAAATGCACGTGTTTGTACAGTGCTTTATATTGGTTCTATTAATCACTTCCAACAGTTCTCACATTCTTGAACTATTTTAGCTACACCAGAACTCTTCACACTGATATTTCTTTGCTGCAATTGTGTAACAGAAATATTAAACTATAGTTTAGGACTAGCTTCTAACTAGATAAATGGTTTTGAACCAAGTCATAAACTTCAGATGACTGAGCAGCTCAGATCACTAAAATATTTATGTCTGGCTTTAAACATTCCATAAAAATACTAACTTTGGCTCCGTGAACTCTTCCAACATTTTAAAGGTCTACATAGCAGTGGCTTTGGGAGGACTTCAGTACACTTTTTCTTTCTTTCTTTTTTTTTAATAACTACTTGAGTTGCCTGTTTTAAAAACAAAACACAGGTTAAGAGTCACTTTTATTAATATAACACTCTATAGGTACATTATTAAGTTGCTAATAACTAGGGGAGCATTAATTGAAACTTTAAAATCAATACAGCACAGTCACTGATTCAGGGTGCCAAACTAATTCCTTTTTGAAGGACATCAGATGGGCTTAAGAAGAGCTAAAAATTATAATAGAAATTGTAATTATACTTGTAAAACAAACTGATGCTTTTCAAAGTACCATTTTCAATTCTCCAACCTTCAACAAGGTCACATTTAAAGATAGCCACAGCTATGAACATAATTGAAAACTTTATCTTGAAAAAAATGTAAAAATTGCATACATCATATACTATTTTTGTCACTTACAGGCAAGCAAGTGGTTGGAATCTGTTATTTATTACTTAAAATATGCTTTCCTGGATACATTATTCATATAATAAATTCCTGTCATGCCTCCCTGGTTCATCCATTCACCAGTTAGTGGATCTCAAGAAAATATATAAAATATGCATAGGAACACCATCACTTGTTTTTAACTACAAGAAACAGTACCACAAGTTAAATATCTTGAATTTACGTATGTATTTGTTTAAGATTATCTGTCATTTAAAAATTCACTGAATTTGAGCAGGCATGATTGTGATTAAATAAGTTCTGCATTTTATGAAGTCTGAAAATCAGATCAGCAGCCTGTTTCAGGCCTGGATCATGATAACAATGAAAGTCCAAAGCAGTAAAAGAAGATCTGGTTACTGTGATTCAAGTTCCAGCTTTGACATCCGGTGGCTGAATGACCTTGAGTATCCCTCAGTAGTTAGGAACATTAGTTTTCTTCTCCGAAAATATATCCCTGCTTATATAATGAGACAAAAATGTGGACTCAGAAATGGTAATTTATATCAAAGCACTTTATATTTCAAGCTGATGGTGGGGCAGGAAATGTTAGTTATCAATATTCATGCTATACGGTTACTATGTGCATGGAGATCACTGGAGAGTGATGGTAAAATAGATTTTTTTTTTAATTGCCATGTGTTCCAGAAGGCACAGCCAAGTTCAACTCTACTCATTGCTCGGCATCTCATTTACCTCGTACTGCTGCAATGTAAATACTGCAAGTGGGTGGCATTAAACAAAGAGGAATTTATTCTCTTACAGCGTAGGAGGCTAGAAGTCCAAAAGGCCTTTCTCTCTCTCTCTGGGGTCTGGCCAAAGGCCACTGGCACCGCTCTTCCCTAGTTTAGGAGCTTTTCAGTGCAGGGACTGTGGGTCCAAAAGAAGAGCTAGTCTCTCGGCTTACGTTTCTTGGTAGGATGAGATTCCCCCATCTCTGCACTCACTTTCTCTCTTTTATTTATCAAAAAAGCTTGGCTTACAACACAACCACATTCTCGTTAACATAACTGACACTAACCCCACCTCATAAACATCATACAGGTAGGATTTATAACACACAGGAAAATCACACTGGAAAACATAATGGTGGACACAGGACTGGGAATCATGGCCTAGTAAAGTTGACCGATTATTTTGAGGGAACACAATTTAATCCATAACACCCTGAAAACTCCTCTTGATCCTCTCTTCAGACATTCGTAGTCCTTCTTTATGGAACTTGTCAGGGAGATGATTCATTAGTTGACTTTGATTCATTCAAATAGCTATTCTACCCCAAAACTTGAGTTCTGAGAATTGAGGTGGTATTCCTTGAACTACTCCCTGTGATATATTATCTAATGTCTTATCAAGGCCATAGCAAATATACTTAAAGACAGAAATGAAATTTACAACCTAGCTATGATTCACTATCTCCATAAGCCTATTTTCTACCCTTCTATTGCTGATAAAAGATGCACTGTCATTCTTTGATATAGGCCTGGCTTGAGTCAATCTAGAAAGGAAGTGAAGACATTTCATGAGTCTGAAGAGTCTTCATTAATTAGTTTTCTTACTACTTCTATTTAAGAGAAAAATAGTTCCAAAAGAATTGACAAAGAGTTCCTAAATAACATTTGGTTAACATTTTATTTGTTGTGAAAGTACCTTTGCCCAGTTTTATTTTTCCCTCGTCTTTGTGGCTAAGAAATACAAGAATTTGAGTTCACCCTCAAGTTTTAAGGTCTTCAGTTTCCATTAAAGTCTTCCTAGTCAGGCTTCCTCAGGGTTCTTCAGTAAAATGCTTAAGAAGAATTTAGTAAACATTGGTATTGCTGTGTTAGTCACTGAGTAGATTCTGACTCGAAGAATAGATCAACTTCTGTAGGATTTTCAAAGTTGTTACCTTTCCAAACCAGATGACCAAGCTTGTCTTCTCAGAGTACTTCAAAGGGATTTGAACCACCAGCCATGTTTTAGATTAGTAGCTAAGTACTTAGCCACTTATGCCACTCAAAGACTCCTTAAACATTAGTATAAACAACAATCTTTCCAGTGAAATTTTGTGGTTCCTGAAAAGTGTGTCTTTTTGAACTTGTATCATTTTTTTTCTGTCTCATATATTTATTTTTCAGCAATTCTATTTTCCACGTGGAAACAGCTCTTATAATTGCATAGTACTATGGAACTAACTTTTCTCTCCTTGATTTGAATTCATATGTCCCTCGATATACTTTCATATCATCCCTGACAGAACCGTTGTTTTAGGGACATTACTCACTGTTTCCTGAAACCCTGGGCTCAATCACATTTTGTTATCTTTAAAAGAGATTTTTTTGTTTAATATCTAGAATGTACCTGTTCCTTCAAAGTCTGTCTCAGTTGCATTCAGTCCATAAACTTTTTTTTATTATTATGATTGAATGAAAATGTACATTCCAATATATATTTCCATGGCCACCTATATACAGCTCCCACTGCTCTCCCTGCCTGGTGACAACACACCCTTCCTCTCTGCTCCATGCATGCCCTATCCTCACAACAATCTCCTATCCCCTCCTTTCCACCCATTCCACTTCCTCTGGTAAAAGGTCAGCAAGATAATAACCTATAGATGTATAAAACCATAAAGTGCACACATGATATGGTCACTCTGTCACCAAGTCTAATCCATTTCTGTCCTCAATCAATAATCTTAATACCTAGCTGGCACTGTTCTTTCATCTGTATTATCTCATTCATTATTTAAAATATTTCTATGTTCGTATTACTAAGGCATTGTTTATTTCTCTACCCATTGGCACCATTCTAAACACATACTAAGCACCCAAACATATTTACTGCATTATATTGTAGCAAGTGAGAAATGTGGAGTTTCCCTTACTAATAATGACAGACTATGAAATTTAGACCAACATTAACAATAAGACAGATAGAAAACATGCTCAAAAAATAAAGTAAGATCAATCTTTAAAGACATAAGAGAACTAACAAGATAGTGAAAGATTACTCAGCCTTATTCTGGGGAGAAATAAGAGCCAGGCAATAAAGTAAGAGAGTCAGAACTCCTTTTTCCCTGGATACACTTGCTGACTCAGGACTAAAAAGTTGACAGGCCAAACTGAGTAGCTTCTTGCTTAAGCGCAGTGCTAAGACAACTGAAAAAGATGGGCAAAACATGACAGACAGAGGAGAGATAGCCTGGAAAGCCCCTCACATTTGATTGAAATTACAAAGGGCTGTGCTTGTAGGCAACAGAATGAACAAAAGCAGGCCCTCATTAGGATGGCACCTCATCTGATCATCTCAGCTCCAGATAAAGAATTAAGGTGATCCCCTAAAGCCGACACTCTAATCCAGGAAATCTAAAATACCAGAGTGTAGAAGCAACTGGTAGAAAGAAATACAAACCTCTGAAGTGAGATAACATTATAGCAATTATCAAATTATTTTAAACAATTTTGTGAATGATCACAATGAAACATGAAGAAACCCAAAATTCTAACCTGTTGCCATAGTCATATAAGATAGAAATAAATACAAATGGAAAGATCAGTATTTTTTGTAAAACTACAGTAATCAGATTATGTGTTATGGATATACATTATACCTTAGAACAGTAGAATAGAACATCCAGAAAGACACTGACAAACATAGAGGTGTTCGAATATACTCAGGTAGTACTTCAATACAGTGTAGAAAAAAATGACCTTTCAGTAAACAGCGTTTGAACAGTCAAGCATTCATATGGAAAACAAATCTTAGCCCATATTTACCAGATACTAAAATAAAATTAATTTTTGTCAGTTATCAAATTTGAATATGCCAAGATTTTAAATGTATTAGATGACAAAATGGAAGAGATGCTTCATGATCTTCATGTAATAAAATCTTGTTTAAAAAGGCTAAACATAAGGTAAAAACTTCATAAACTAGACTGTATCAAAATTGAGAACTTCTGTTATCAAAAGACTCTACTAAAAAATAAAAGTCTGGGCCACAGAGTAGGAGAATGTATTTGTAACTGATGACAAATAAAAAACTTAAGTCCAAAATAGGAGAAGAAATTTTACTAAACAATAACAAAATCAATTTAAAACAAGTAGTCAAAGGAATGAAAGATCACAGAATTTATTATTCAAACTACCAATGCTAAACTAGAACCACTATAAATTAATACTGCATTCCACCCAGATTGGTCCAAATTAAAAGACTGAAACTAAAAGCATTGACAAGGATATGTTGCCAGTAAGAAATTTTGCTTGCTGCTCCTAGGAGTGTAAAGTGGTGAAGTTCTGTCAGAAAACAGTAGATATGCAGCCCAATGACACACAGATCTACTATTGATGTAAACCAGTATCAGTGTTGCCCAGATAAACGTAACAGGTAGAATGGCGTGATGATGGAGTGGCTTAATGGATGGAAGGAGGGAAAGAAGAAGATAGGAAGGAATAAGGAAAGCAAAGAAGCAAAGAAGGAAGGTAGGAAGGAAGTGTGAGCAGATAGGTGGCTGGGTGGTTGGATCGATGATAGATAGACAGATACATACATACATACATACATGTAGATATTTCAGAAACTAACTCTAGTGATTGTGGTGGCTGGTAAATTCTTAGGGCAGGCTGGAAACCTGGAAACTACAGCAGGAGTTGATGCTACCATGCTTAGGTAACATTTCTTCTTCATGGAAATTTTAGTCATGCTTTTCAAGCCTTTCAACTGATTGTGTGAGTTTACATAATTTATAATCATCTCCTTAAAAGCAATTGACTGAAGATGATAACCACATCTGTACCTTTACAGCAACACCTAAATTGGTTAGGAGCCCTGGTGGTACAGTGATTAAGAGCTTGACTGCTAACCAAGCTGACCACAAGAGTGATGACAGCAACACTGTTTGTAATAGCTTCAACCTGGAAACAACACTAATAGCAATTCAGAGTACAATATAAAAACAAACGTTAATAGACTCATAAAATGGACTACTGTAGAGTAGTGAAAATAAATAAACTACACGAACATGTAGCAACATGAATGAAGCTCACACTGTTGAGGGAAAAAATCGTCATGAAATAATACACTCTGTACTATTTATTAAAATTCAAAGCAGTAAACAAAATCAAACCATATTGTTCAGGAATGCTATCAAGGAAGTAATAACTCTAAAAGTACAAGTGGCATCTATCTTTATGGGTCGGGGGTGGGAGTAGAGACTTCTATTTTATGTGACGTAGACTTCTGGCATACAAACAAGTCCCTAGTTTCTGAACTGGGAGGTGATTTCAAGAGAGTTTGCCTTATGAAAAATATATTTTTTTGTGTGTGTACTCTTTCATATGTGTTTTCATACCTCAGTCCCAAATACTTTTTTATGTAAAATAAAATGAAGAACTGTTGCAGCAGTTTAAGGAAAACAATTATATATTATAGACTAGAATGGAAAGGACGAACACGCTGTCACTGGGCAAGAACAGAAGGAGCTGCACACAGGCAGGCACACAGATTTAAACTGGATTGTACACTTTCACTCAATCACAGTTAAAAGAAAAAAAAGAATAGTGGTCCTAAAAACAAATGTATACATCAGCAGCAAGAAGTCATCATGAAAATTACTGTGTTTCCTTGGATTTCCAAACTGCTCTCACGTGCAGAGACGGAAACAGGGGAGGGGGATGTTGGCAGGCAGGGAAGGCGGGAAAGGAGAGAAAGGGAAGGGGAGACAAGGACAAGGAAGGGCAAGGAGGGGAGTAAAAGGGAGAGAGAGAAAGGGAAGGGAGAGGAAGAAGAGGGAGGCGGAGGGAGACAAAGGAAAGCAACAGAGGGATAGAAAGGAAACTTGGTCTCATCAGAACTGAGGAAAATGTTATACTCACAAAGGTGTCAAAAGTGCCAAAAATGCAAGGTACGTGGTAAAACAGATGTTGTAATACTGTATTTTGTGCTGGTAATGAAATCACTATTGTCACTGAAAAATAGAATATTTTAAAGAAAGAGGAAGGAAGGGGATTTGTGTACCATTTGTGAAAAAATCAACAGTGGTTCCAAGTTTCCTGTACCCATACCCTGCTTTCTGCCCACCCTGACCCAAAAGTTTTCTTAAAAAAAAAAAAAGTTATTCCTACACTTTCAGTGTAGTATATTTTCTGAGTTGTTCCTAAAACGACACATATGTTAATCGTATTCCAAACCAAGTGCCAAGTGCCTAATAGTATTCAGATAATTCAAAAAAATCAGTCAGAACTAATCAGAAGAGATGCAAGTTTTATCTGGCACTGTTTTATAAGGCAGAAATTTGTTTGGCACCAATAGGCTATGATCGTTTTTCTCCGGAAAGCATAATTTCAAAATAGTTGAAAAATAAAAATCCAAAGGGAACACACAAAGATCTTTTTAATTGGTCTTTTCCTCGATTTATCTGCCCAAGGTCTTGTGGCTTAAACAGATGTAATTTTACATATCATTTAAAAAATGATATTCTCAGATAGTAAGGCATGCAATCCATAAAGGCTAAGTAATGATTCTCAGTTTCTTTTCATAGTTGTTGACAAATGATATTGCTGCTGTTTTTGTTGTTAGATGCCATTGAGTCGGACCCAACTCATAGCGATCCTGTGAAAAACGGAGTGAAACACTATGCCACATTCACAATCGTTTATATGGTTAAGCCCATTGTTGCAGCTGTGTCAATCCATCTCATCGAGGGTCTTCCTCTTTTTTGCTGACCCTCCACTTTACCAACCATGATTTCCTTCTCCAGGGACTGATCCTTCCTGACAATATGTCCAAAGTATGTAAGACGCAGTCTTGCCATCTTTGCTCCAAAGGGGCACAGATCTCTTTGTTCTTCTGGCAGTCCACAGTACCTTCAACAATCTTCTCCAACACCACAAATTTGAAGGCACCAATTATTCTTCTGCTTTTTTTTTTGTTGTTGTTGTTATTTGTTCAGCTTTTACATGCATATGATACAGTTGAAAATACCACAGCTTGGGTCAGGTGCACGTTAGTCTTCAAGGTGACTACTTTACAATACTTTGAAGAGATTGTTTGAAGCAGATTTTCCCAATGCAATGCATCTCTTGTTGTCCTGAGGCTGTTCCATGGGTGCTGATTGTTGACACGTATATAATGAAATCCTTGACGACTTCAGTCCTTTTTCCACTTATGACAGTGTTGCTTACTGGTCCAGTTGTGAGGAATTCTGTTTTCTTGATGTTGAGATGCAATCCATACTGAAGGCTGTGGTCCATAATATTCATCAGTAAGTATCTCAGATCTTCACTTCCACATAGTAAGGTGGTGTCATCTGTATAATGCAGGTTGTTATTGAATTGTCCTTCAATCTGGATGCCTCGTTCTTCTGTGTATTATCCAGCTTCATGGACTATTTGCTCGGCATACAGTTTGAAAAGGTATGGTGAAAGGATACAACTCCAATACACACCTTTCCCGACTTGAAACCATGCAGTGCCCCACTGCTCTGTTCACACAACTGCCTCTTGATCCATATACAGATTCCTTAAGAGCACAATGAAGCGTTCTGGAATTCCCATTCTCCACAACATTAGCCATAATTTAGTGTGATCTACACAGTTGAATGCCTTTGTCTAGTCAGTAAAACACCGGCAGACATCTTTCTGGTATTCTCTGCTTTCAGCCAAGATAGATCTGATATGATCAGCAATGATATCCCCGGTTCCATGCCATCTTCTGAATCCAGCTTGAATTTCTGGTAGTTCCTTGTCAATATACTGCTGGAGTTGCTTTTGCATGATCTTGAGTAAAATTTTACTTGTGTGTAATATCAATGATATTGTTCAGTAACTTCTAAATTTGATTGTATCACCTTTCTTTGGAAAGAGCATAAATATGGATCTCTTCTCCAGTCAGTTGGCCAGGTAGCAATCCTGCAAATTTCTTAGCATAGATGAATGAGCACTTTCAGTGCTGCATCTGTTTGTTGAAATATTTCAATTAATATTCCATCAGTTCCCAGAATCTTGCTTTTTGCTAACGCCTTCAATGCAGCTTCCACCTCTTCCTTCAATACCACTGGTTCCTGATCGTATGCTATCTCTACAAATGGCTGAACAGCGACTAATTCTTTCTGGTATAATGATTCTGGGTACTCCTTCCATCTTCTTTTGATGCCCCTTGAGTCTTTTAATAGTTTCCCTGTAGAATCCTTAACTATTGCAAGTCACGGCTTGAATTTTTTCTTCAGTTCTTTCAGCTGGAGGAACGCAGAAGATGTACTTCCCTTCTGGTTTTCCATTTCTACTTCTTTGCACATGTCATTATAATTCTTATTTTTTTTTTTTTTTTTTGTCTTCTCAGGCTGCTCTTTGAAATCTTGTATTTAGGTCTTTTATTTTGCCATTCCTTCCTTTTGCTTTAGTTCTTACATTTGACAGCAAATTTCAGAGTCTCTTCTGACATCCAATTTGGTCCTTTCTTTATTTCCTGTCTTTTTAATGACCTCTTGCTACAATCTTTTTTCTCCAGAGAGCACAAGTTCAAAATAGCTGAAAAATAAAAATCCAAAGGGAACACAAAGACATTTTCATTTGGTTCTTTCCTTGATTCATCTGCTGAAAGTCTTCCTGTTTAAAAAGACGTAATTTTATATATCATTTAAAAAGTGATATTCTCAGACAATAAAGCATGCAGTCCGTAAAGCCTCAGTAATGATTCTCAATTTCTTTTCATAGTTGTTAAAAAATAATATAGATATTAGGTAGTCCAAATGACAATTGAAGTACAATTTCTACTTCTTCTGCCACAGCAGAACTTGAATAATACGAGATAAATTTCATTTTTAAAACTTTGATGTGCGTCTAATGTAACTTGAGCATGTTGTTCTGTGCCATGAAATCTATTCTAACTGATATTGACCCTATAGGAAAGAGTGTAAGTGTCTTACAGTTTTTATTAAGCTATTTTGTATCTTTTGTGATTTAGGTAAGAGTTTACAGAGGAAATTAGTTTCTCATTAAACAGGTAACATACAATTGCTTTATGATACTGGTTGCCAATTCCATGACATGTCAACACTCTCCCATTCTTCACCCTTGGTTCGCTGTTTCCATTCGTCCAGTTTTCCTGTTCCTTCCTGCCTTTTCATCTTTGCTTTTGAACTAGTGTAGCCATTAGTATCATATACATGATCAAACTATGAAGTGTGTCCCTCATGTGTGTTATTGTTGGTCTTAGAGACGTGTCTAATATTTTCCTGAAGGGGGAACCTCAGGAGTGACCTCAGTACTGAGTTAAAAGGGTGTCAAAGGGCTTTACTCTTGTGGTTTTTCAAGTCTTTGTCACACTAGCAAACCTGATTTTTTTTTTTTTTTTAATTTTGCTGCACATATTTTTCTCACTCTGTCTGGGCCCCTCTGTTGTGATCCCTGTCAAAGCAGTCAGTGGTAGTAACCGGGTACCACCTAGTTTCTCTGGGCTCAGTCTGGTGGGAGTTATAGTAGTTGTGGTCCATTAGTCCTTTGGACTACTCTTTTCTATATGGCTTTGGTCTTCTTCATTCTCCTTTGCTCCAGCCCAGACAGGACTAGCAGATATATTTTATTTTTTATTGTGACTAAGTGAAAGTGTACATTCCAAATTAAATTTGCATGCCTGCCTATTTGCAGATCCTTTTGTTCTTCTTGCCCAGTGACAGCACATTCATCCTTTTCATTCTATATATGTCATATCCTCTTAACAAATTCCTGTCTACAAAGAGATCAGTAGGACACAATCCTACAAAAGCATAGAACCACAAAGTACACACATCATATGGTCACATTGTGTCCCCAAGTCCAGTCCATTTCTGTCCAAAGAGTTGACCTCTGTAGTATTTTCTAGTCAGGGGCAGCAGCAGGTCTTGGGGTCATGCTCCCAGGGGAATCCCAGGCCATCAGACCATCAATTGTGGTCTTCTAACAGAGTTTTTGAGGTGCACCTCTCTTTTTCTCATGTTGCCCCTGGAACTCAACATTTTGTGCCCCATCACAGCTCTTTGGTGGTAGCCAGGCACCATCTGGTTCTTCTGGTCACACGTTGATACTCCCCCATTCACATGAATCTTTCTGTTTCCTGGGATCCTTATGCCTCATATCTTTGTTGGTGATGGTCACGATCTGTTTTGGATGAGTTGCAACCATTTGGTGTAGTTCAGATGGGAGCTTGTTATCTTCTAAGACCTCAGATGCCACTCACCAATGTGGGATGCAGAAGACTTTCTTAGCAATAGGCTAACTTTTCTGTTGCATGTTAATGTCTTCTTTTCCTACAATTTCTCCTATTTGTAAGGGAATGTCTAACATGCGCCTGTTATACCTTTGTACCTTTGGAAACAGCTTATATTCTAGGTTTCATAGATGTAAAGAATTTTTAAATTTTGGACTTGAAACTGATTTAATACTTCTTTGGGATGGACATAATTTTGCTATGATGGGATGAATGGATTACATATTTCAATGATGTGATTTTGGGGTGCCAAAGGGTGGGATGTCATGGATTGAATTGTGTCTCCCCAAAAATAGGTATAGCCATATGGCTGAGCCATGATTCTCAATATCTTGGACTGAGCTCCATTTTGTGATTTTGCCGTGCTGTATGCTAAAGGATTAGGGTGGGATTTTAAATCTCTTTATAAGATCGCCTCCCTGCTTCGCTGTGAAGGGAATTTTCCTGGAGAATGGCTTGCCCCACTCTTAATCCTTTCATCCTGCAAGAAATAAAAGGAAAGGAAAGCAAACAGAGAACTGGAAACCTTATGCCACAAAGAAAGTAGTACCAGAAGAAGAGCGCATCCTACAGACCAGAGGTTCCTGTTCCAGGATGCTCCTCCAGAGCTGCCAAGGTGGAAAGCCTTCTCCTGGAGTGTACATTCTGAATTTGGACTTGTAGCTTACCAGACTGCGTAAGAATAAGTCTTCCTTTGTTAAAGTCATCCACTCTGTGGTATTTCTGTTAGAGCAGCACTAGCTGACTAAAACAATGACATCTTTACTTTTCAATACTTTAAAGAGATCCTTTGCAGCAGAGTTTCCAAACACAATGTGCCTTTTGATTTCTTGACTGCTGCTCCCCTGGGCATTGATTGTGGACCCAAGTAAATAGAGATCCTTGGCAATCTCAATCTTTTCTCCATTTACGACAATGTTGCTTACTGGTCCAGTTGTGAGGATTTTTGTTTTCTTGATGCTGAGGTGCAATCCATTCTGAAGGCTGTGGTCCTTTATCTTCATCAATAAGTGTTTGAAATCCTCTTCACTGCTAGCAAGTAAGGTGGTGTCATCTGCGTAACATAAGTTGTTAATGAGTCACCCACCAGTCTAGATGCCTTGCTCTTCTTTATAGAATCCAACTTCTTGGATTCTTTGTTCTGCATACAGATTGAAAAGGTATGGTGAAAGGATACAACCCTAACACACACCTTACCTGACTTGAAACCATGCAGGGTCCCATTGCTGTGTTCACACAACTGCCTCTTGATCCACATACAGATTCCTTAAGAGCATAATGAGGTGTTCTGGAATTCTTACTTTCTGCAATGTTTTGCAGAAAAGCCATAATTTGCTATGATCCACAGTCGTATGTCTTTGCATCATCAATGAAACACAGGTAAACATCTTTCTGGTATTCTGTGCTTTCAGCCAACATTCATCTGACATCAGCAATGATATCTCTCTTTCCATGTCTTCTTCTAAATCCAGCATGAGTTTCTGAAAATTCCTTATCAATATACTGCTGCAGTTTCTTTTGAATGATCTTGAGTTAAATTTTACTTGTGTGTGATATTAATGACATTGTTCAGTAATTTCTGCATTTGGTTAGATCACCTTTCTTTGAAGTCAGCATAAATATGAATCTCTTTCAGTCAGCTGACTGAATAATTGACTAGTCATCCTCCAATCCTGATGCTTTGTTCTTCATGGAATCTAGCACCTGGTCTTGTTCTGACTGCTGATGTAGAGCTTTTCCATCATCTTTTTCCACAGATATAGTCGATTTGGTTCCTGTATCTGGTGAGATCCATGTGTACAGTCATCATTGGGGTTACTTAAAAAAGGGATTTGCTATGAAAAAGTCGTTAGTCTTGCAAAATTCTATCATGTGATCTCCAGCTTTATTTGTCACCAAGGCTGTATTTTCCACCTACCAAATCTTCTGCTTTGTTTCCGACTTGTGCATTCCAGTCACTAGTAATTGTCAGCACATCCTGGTTGCCTATTTGATCAATTTCAGACTGCAGAAGCTGGTAAAAATCTTCAGTCTATTAATCTTTGGCCTTAGTGATTGGTGCTTAAATGTGAATAATAGTTGTATTAACTGGCCTTCCTTGTAGGCATATGGGCATTATCCTATCACTGACAGCACTGCACTTCAGGGCAGATCCTGAAATATTCTTTTTGGTGATGCAACTCTGTTCCTCTTCAAGTTTTCATTCTCAGCATAGTAGACCATATGATTGTTGGATTCGAAATGGCCCAAATCAGTTCATTTCAGCTCACTAACACCTAGGACATCAATGTTTACGCACTCCACTTCAGGGAAAAAAAAAAAAGAAAAAGAAAAAGAAGAAATGGAAATATAAGAATAAACAAGGGAATTCAAAAGATCATTAATCTAGAAGAGAAAATAATGAAAGTTTTCTAGAGGAAAGGGGTACTTTGAATTTAGCCAGCTGAGTTTTACAAAGGAATAAAGGCAATGAATGAATTAGTCATAGCCTTTAAGCAATTAACACTGGAAAAATTAGATATCCATACACCAAAAACAATTAGGTATCCATACACCAAAAACTCAGACCTTATACCTTAATAAAAATTAATTCAAAGTGAATTAATTCAAAGTAACCAAATACAAAACTCAAAACTGTAAAACTTATTGAGGAAATCATAGGTAAGAATCTACATAATTTTGTGTTTGGTGGTGAATTTTATTTTGCTTTACTCTGTGTTAATGCAACACCAACATCAAAATTGATGAAAAAAATTAATTTGCAATTTGTTAAAATTAAATACTTCTACCCACTAAACATCAAGTTAAAGAGAAAGAAAATGGAAATCACAGAATCAAAATATCAACAACAACAACAAAAAAATCGTTAAAAGTCAACAGTAAGGAAAAAAATTGAAAAATTGGAAAGAAGGTCTGAAGTGATACCACACAAACAAGATATATAGATGTTAAGTATATGAAAATACGTTCATCTTTGGTTCTCATTAGATACTCTACATAGTTATTAAAATGGCTAAAATCCCAAAACTGGCAAAACCAATTACTGATGGAGGTGTAGAGCAACAGGAATTTTTATTTTTTGCTAACATGAATGCAAAATGATATAGCCATTTTGCAGTTTGGCTGATTTTTACAAAGCTATATGTTGTTTTATCATCCAATCTAGCACTTTTGTCCCTAGATTTTCACTCAATAATGTAAAAACTTAAGTCTATATGAAAATATGCACGTCAGTCTTTATAGAAACTTTCTTCATAATTGCCCCAAATTGGAAGCAACAAATGCATATGTCAATGTATAAACAACCTATGGAGCATCTATACAGTGGACTATTATTCAAAGATAACAACAAATGCTCTCATCAAGCCTTGAAAAGACAAAAATAATTCTTAGACAAATATGTGTGTAAATAAGGTGTTAGCGTAAGCAACTTTGAAATTTAGTGGTATCTGTAAGACTAAAGGCAAAAGGACTGTACAAAATTTGTTGCCCAAGAAACTTCTTGTTACGCTAGAATATGAGTTGAAATTCTAGAACCAGTACACATGCCTATTGAAATTGAGTAAATGGATGGTGGATGTTGGGAGCTTTTCCCTGTAGTGTAATGAGTTACAGGTGAGAGGATAAGGCTAGAAATGATCCATGTGGTACAGAATTAGAGTGGGAGACATAAAAATAAACCCATATTAAATTTAACATAAATAAAAATGATCAGATATAACAACATTCAGTCTTGACAATTAGATTCAAGGTCTCATCCTAGAAAAAGCACTCCATAACTCATTCCTGACTATCACTATGGTCATCTTCAAAGGACTCTACTTGGGAAGCTATGCACCAAAACCAGCACCTTGTCTACCCTTTAAAGCAATTTGGGAGCTCTTTTTCTGGAATGACCATCAGAGCTGTTGTCGTATTAACCTTAATGTCCTGAATGTCTTTGAAGTGTCTTCCTTTCAATATTTCCTTTATCTTCAGGTAAAGAACAAAGTCTTTGGGGGCCACATCAGGTGAGTAGGGATCGTGTTCCAGTACAGTTATTTGTTTACTGGCTAAGAACTCCCTCACAGACAGTACTATTTGAGCTAGTGCATTGTAATGCTGTAAGAGCCATGAGTTGTTGATGAAAAGTTCAGGTTGTTTTAGTCTAATTTTTCATACAGCCTTTTCAGCACTTAACTTGGTTAACTGTTTGTCCAGTTGGTACAAATTCATAAGTAACAGTTCCTCTTATATCCAAAAAAGATTTGCAGCATTGTTTTGACTCTTGATTTGGACTGATGGAAATTTGTGTGTAGAGAACTGGCTGACTTTCATTGCACACTTAGATGCTTTGTTTCAACTTCATTTTGGTACACCCATGTTTCATGACCAGTGATAACACAGACCAAAACATCATCTTGTCTCTCCAAAAGGTCTTGGCAAACTTCAACTCTCCTTTACTTTTGTCCATCTTCGAGTTCCTTCAGGACCATTTTTGCACATATCTTTCTCATGACAAGATTTTCAGTTAAGATTTTCCTGTTTCTCTATCAATGTTTACTTGGTCTCACAGTCAGTCAATGATCTTGATGCAAAATTTGAAGAATGTTTACAATGGTTTGATCAGTTCTGCTTGTTAATGGCTGCCCTGACCTCTCTTCAGCAGTGATGCTTTCCCGTTAGAAAAGCATTTAATCCATTTGTACACTACCGTTTTTTTCATGGCATTGTCTCCACAAACTCGGACTAACATGTCCCTGATTTCATTTCCACTCTTGCCAAGTTTATCAAGAAATTCATTGTTTGTTCATTGCTCTAATTGAGGCTCCAACATTCTTGGAATGGCACACAAAAGCACACAACAATATGAATGCCACTGAGCAAGACACTGCCACACATCAATGTGAATACTGCTGTGAGACACTGATAAACGAAGGTTATGAAACCCTATCGAGTTGTTTGTGCAGTGCTGCCAACGTAAGCGCATGGTGGCAAGTTCATGAACTTAATTGTAGTACCTCATATTCATAGATGTGTATACATAACACGGAAACTCTGGTGGCATGGTAGTTAAGAGCTATTACTGCTAACCATAACGTTGTCACTTAGAAACCACAACACACTCCTTGGAAACTCTATAGGGCAATTCTATTCTCTCCTATAAGGTCACTACGTGTTGAAATCAATCTGATGGTGATTGGTTCTTTTAAATAATAATAATAATACACATACACAAGATCTGGTAATTAAGTTCGAGAACACATTCTAGAAAAAGTTGTTGAATATCATTATGATAACCTTCAAAAGTACTATCCTTGAGAAGCTATGCATTGATGCCAGCACCAAGTCCACCCTTCAAAGCAATTTTGGAGCTCTTTTTCTGGGATGGCCATCAGAACTGTCATTGTATTGTCCTTCATGTACTTAATGTCATCAAAATGTCTTCCTTTCAATATTCCCTTCATATTCAAGTAAAGAAAAAAGTCATAGGGGGCCAAATCGGGTGAGTAGGGAGGGTGTTCCCTTACAGTTGTTTGTTTACTGGCTTAAAACTCCCTCACAGACAACTATATACTTAAGTTTGCAAACTTGCCACTTTGACACCATGCACAAGGGCCATTGCAAAAAGGAGTTCCAAAATTTCTTTGAAGGGTGGACTAGGTTCTGGAGTCAGTGCATAGCTTTCCAAGGTGATGGTAGTGCTATTCAAGCTTTCCAAGTTGATGGTTTTTGAAGGTGATAGTAGTGGTATTCAGCAATGAAGGATGTAGCACTTAAAACAAGTTCATGAACTTGTGATACCTCGTGTACACACACATACCTCCAGGCTCTGTCAGCAGGAAGCTTCTAGCAGAAACACACTCCAGTAGCAATGAGCACACCTGGCACCAAGATCTTGGTTTTAGTAGTATTCTTGAATAAAATGACAGTGCTCCCTTGGAGAAATGGCTGGGCTTAAGACTGGTGCAAGTAATATACAAGATGAGACTGTAGCATCATGTAGTGAAAAAAGTAAGAAAGTGTTCAAGAATATACCTACCTTCGTGTGTGCACACACGTGCATACACACATACACACTGACAGAGATGCAAGTAATACGGGAACCAACTGAAAGGGTTCTCACTTGCCAATACTTGAATAAAATGAACAAAACAGTGCTGAGTTATCAAAATCAATTCAGTAATTGTGGCAGTATTACTATACTAATTTAAGATTATAATAATAGGGGAACCTAGGTGTAAGATAGAGGGAAATCTTGATATTATTTCTGCAATAATCCTGTAAGCTTTAAAGCATTCTAAAGCAAAAAGGTTATTTAAAAGAAGAGACATAGATCATCCTAGGCCCAGGTTAATTATAACATGTTCTTTAGACTGAGGTATGAGGTTCACAATTATTGAATCTCTGAAGATAATTTAAATATGTGTGATTTTGAGAAATTCTCAATAGATTCAAATAAGAGTTTTAGGGCAAAATCAATAAATGAGCAGAAATATTTAACACAGAGGCCAAGGATAGAAATATAGAACTTGGAATGATCAGAACACAGAAGAAGGTGGGATAAATGAAGTTATAAAGGAGCAAAGAAAAGAGGGTAGATGACAAAGCTTTGGAATTGTTTTCAACAGAGCAGTAGAAGAAAGAACAGATCTTGTGAAGGATTCCAAAAAATCAGGATACGAAAAAGAATGAAAGTAGGGAAGGAAAGAGGGAGAAAGAGTGAGAGAAAGAAAGACAGAGGAAGGAAGGAAGCAAGGGAGAAAGAGAGACAACAGGACCAGAGTGATATAGAGGCACAGAAATCAAGAGGGAAAAGAGTTTTAAGAATGAGATGTTGCTAACTGTTTCATGAACTATCCAGTGGCCAAACACTATGAACAGCTGGTGTTGCGTAGGTGATCAGTATGCTAGGAGAACCATGTCAGAAAATTGGTGGAGTGAAAATTTGATGCAAGGAGTTGAGTATTCAACAGAAAATGGGTAAGATTAGACACTTAAAGCATAATTTAAATTCTTGCTGCACCAAGTACATCCGGGGACCATCTGCGTCAGCATTACATGGGAACCTGTTAGAAATACAAAGATTCAGGCCCAGGCCAGACATAGTTAATCAGAATCTGCATTTTAGCAACATCCTCTGGCAATTGAAATGCACTTTAAAATCACAGAAACAACTAGCTGAAACTATGTTTTCAGGAGATTTGGCAACATCAAGACAGAAGAACAGAGAGTTTAAGTGAGAAATGGACATAGTTTATTTATTTACTTATTTATCTATCTATTTATTGGGGAGAGTGTATGTGAGAAAAAGAAACCATTGGGAAAGGGAAAATATAAAAGGAAGAGACACAAAGCATAAAATAATGTATGTTGTATAGCTCTTCCTACTGATTATTTATTTTATTATGTAGCTTTATTTATTGTCTCATGAGTGTTTCTTTTACCTGAGAGTGACATTTACAGTAAATGGAGCTGGAGATGCTGCAGCAAAGGGAGCTCGTGAATATCTGAGATCTTCTGTAAATTCCTTCCAACTCTGATTTCACTTCCACTGCCCTGAAAATGAGGTCACTGAGCAAGAATCTGTAGAATGACTTAAAAGTTGAGTAAAAAATGTTTTGTTTTTTTCTTTTTAACTTTGATGGCACCTAGTTAGCATTAACTAGAAAAGCATAAAAAAGACAGCTATTCTCTTTGAGCTCTCATTATAAAATGTATTTTGGGTCCGACTTATTCGACTAATTGTAATCTCTTACGAATCCCCAGAAAGACCCATAGACCTGTCTTAATTAGCTAATTAGAAGGCCAGAGACATGCTGCCAGGTTTTTGAAAGCTTTCCTAGAGCAAATTTAAGTCAAGTGTCTTCCTTGGGATTTTCAGTAAATGATTTTTAATGAATAAGACTCTATTCTTAAAGCTCCTCTAAAGACTTGATGAAAACTAAAAGAATTTAGGATAGAGCCTTTTTACCACTGATATCTATTGGTGTAATATTGACTTGATGAAGAGAAAGGATCAAGGGTCTCTGCACTGGAAATTGAGAAACCAGTTCCACGCCTGTAGCCTGGTTATTCTCTTTTCATCTGTAAAATGAGGGAAGTGAACTACGTAAGAATTAGCAAACTGGGAGCTCTGGGATCAGATATGGTTCACATGGGTGTTTTGTTTAATTTTATTTATTTTACATTTAAGCAAAGATTAAAAATCGGTAGGTTTAACATAATCTGACTTCCAAAAATTTCTTGAAACATCACAAGTTACAGCATTACTGGCTTTACTGTCTCTCCTAACCAACAGCTGAAATCAATTAACAACATGTAAGTGATACGGTAAGACACCTTGACAGTGCCATGGTTAAGCACTAAGCTGCTAACTAAAGGTTGGTTATTCAAACCCACTAGCTCTCCATGGGAAAAAGATGTGGCAGTCTGGTTCCGTAAAGATTTACAGCATCGGAACCTCTACAAAGCAGTTCTACTCTGTCCCACAGAGTTCCTATGAGTTGGAATCAACTCTACAGCAATGTGTTTCACTCATTTGGTTTGATAAGGGACATAATGATGTTCTAAACAGATTCGCTTCTTCAGTGTCAAGTAACCATCCCAAGCCCCACCACACCCCTTTACCTGTTCTCTCCTGGGAATATCTACAGCTGACCTTCATAGCAGTATCCTACATTGAGACTTGCCCTTGACCAGATGCAGGAAAATAACTTAAGACCATATCCTCTCCAGTTAGTCCTTCATCCATTGTCTGAGTTTTGGCTCCATGCCACCAACTGGGGACAACTCTAAAGGACCACCCAAGTTCCAGAGTTCTTCATGGGACAAGACATTCACTTAATCTTGCCTTTCTCACTTCCTTGCATATGTATCTCCTAAAAGCACATTTCAGAAAACATGTTGCATGTAAGTCTCCTCCTCAGAGTCTCTTCCCAAGGGAACCCAAGCTATGACACCCTATCCTGTTTTACACGGGGAACATGTATTTTGCCGAGTTAGCCAGCAATCACTAATGTCTTCTAAGTATAAAGTCTAAAGCTCCATTTCTACTTATCCTTATTCACCCACTGTTGTTTTTCTTATAGTCAAGAAGGATTTATCACTTCTCTGTCACATATGGGAAATTTAAAGTGAACAGGGGACACAGGACTATTTTTTGAAGTCCTCATTCTTGGCTCATATCTTTGTAATAATTAAAGCTTGTGATCCCAGGACTGTATGTCTTCTAAGATCCTTTGCAGGGCCAGTATTCTCTGTTATTCTGTAACAGTGCTCTCTGGCAAGTAAGAGCAATTTTAGTACAAAGCACTGATATGTAATTGTAGAATTTCAACACTCCACAAGAGACAACTTACTCCAGCTAAAAGCAGAATCAGTGTTAAACAGTAATATCTAGAAACAAAGAACAAGCACAGGGAATACTCTGCACGGCAAATGTTCCAGGGCCAGTTACTCAGTTCTACTGGAACATATATTTCCCTTTCTTTCTTTTTGTTTATATATAAACCTATTGCAGCTGAGCCAATTCTGACTCATACAGACCGTATAGAACAGAGTAAAATGACACCATAGGATTTCTGAGGAGTGGCTGGTTTAATTTGAACAGGTGATCATTTGATTAGCAATTGTAGCTCTTAACCACTATACAACCTGGGCTCTTGTTTATAAAATAAGCAGTGAAAAAGAACAAATGACAATGTATTCCCAGGATACAGACCATTCATATAAATAGTGTATGGGTTCACAGCCTGTTAATATTCATCAGCATTTTGAAGATATTTTTTTTCATTGTTTTAAGTTGTAATTTAGATGTTTTATGGAACAAACAAGTTCCTCATTAAATAGTTAGTACACATACTGTCTTATGACATTGGTTAACAACCTCATAACAGGTCAACAGTCTCCATTCTCAACCTTGGGTTCCCTATTAATAGCGTTTCTGTCCTGTCTTGCCTTCTAATCCTTGCCCCTGGGTTGACATGCCTCTTTGGTCTCATTTTATGGACCTATGCATCTTTGCTTGAAGGGTGAACCTCAGGGGTGACCTCATTACTGAGCTGAAAGAGTGTTTGGGGGACATAGTCTGAGAGCTTCTCCAGTATCTGTCAGGTCAGCGAATCTGGTCTTTTTGAATAAGAATTTTCTTCTACCTTTTTTTTCAGCCCTGTCCGGGAATCTCAGTATGATCCCTGTTGGAGTAGTCAGTTGTGGTAGCTGGGCGCCGTCTGGTTGTACTGGAATCAGCCTGCTGGAGGCCATTGTAGATGTGGTCCGTTAGTACTTTGGCCTAATCTTTCCCTTGTATCTTTAGTTTTCTTCATTCTTTCTTGCTCTCAAAACTGTGAGATCTGTGGAGTACTCTAGATTGTAACTCATATGCTTTTAAGACCTCAGACACTACTCACTAAAGTAGAATGAATGTAGACCATTTTCTTTATAAGCTATGATATGCCACTTGAGCTAGATACTCCCTAAGACCATGGTCCCCACAGACAGCAATTTCAGTCCCTCATGAAGTCTGGATATTTCTATGATGCTTCCATGACTTTGCTTTGTACTAGTTGTGCTGGTTTCACCAGTACTGCGTACTGTGTTGCCGTTCTGCAAAGTTCTTTTTGTTACATGCTGTTGAGTCAGTTTTCATTCACAGTGACCTTATGTACCATAGATGGAAATACTACCCGGTCCTGTGACATGCTCACAATGCTATGCTTGAGCTATTATTGCAGCCACCGTGTCAGTACCTCTTGTTGTGGGTCTTCCTCTTTCCTCGTGACCCTCAACTTTACCGAGGATGATCTCCTTCTCCAAGGCCTTGCCTATGTTCTATTTAGTGTTTTTCCACCCCCATCTATCCCCCCTCCCCTCCCTGATAACCAACAAAGCTTGTTTCCTTTTATATGTAGATCTTTTCATGAGTTTTTACAGTAGTGGTTTCATCCAGTACGTGTTCTTATTGTGACTAACTTATTTCACTCAGACTAATGCCTTCCAGTTTCCTCCATGCTTCACAGATTCATTATTGTTCTTTATTTTGCATAATACTCCATTGCGTATATATACCATAGTTTATCCAAACACCTGTTTGATGTGCATCTGTTTCCAGCTTTTTGCTATTGTGAGTAATGCTGCAATAAACTGGAATGCACATATGGTTATTCATGAGATGACTCATTTCTCTAGTACATATTCTTAGGAGTGGGATTGTTGGATATTTCTAGCTTTCTAAGGAATTACCATATTGTTTTCCAAGTGGTTGTATCATTTTACATTCCAACCAGCAGTGTATCAGAGTTCCAATCTCTCTGCAGCCTCTCCAACATTTAATATTTCCAGTTTTTGTGATTTCTGCCAATAATGCTGGGTGAGATGGTATATGTCATGGTAGTTTTGATTTTAATTTCTCTAGTAGCTAGTGATGTGTAGAATTTTCTCATGTGTCAGTTGGTTACTTGAATGTCTTCTTTGGTGAAAACTGTTTATTTTATTTTTCCATTTTTTTAATTAGATTGTTTATCTTTTTAGTATAGAAGTGTTCATCTTCTTGTAGATTTTAAGAGATTAGACATTTGTTTCACTTATAACAGTTAATTTCTCCCCTAGTCTGTAGTTTTTCTTTTTGCTGTTTTGGTGAAGTGTTTTGATGAATATAAGTGCTTAATTTTTATAATTCTCAATATCTAGCTTATCTTCTAGAGTTTGTGTGTTGCTTGTTGTGATTTGTATTCTATTAATTCCCTGTATTAGAGCTCCTAGCGCTGATCCAATTTGTTCTTCTGTAACTTCATAGATTTTGGCTTTATATTAAGATTTTTGATTCATATTGAGTTAGTTGTTGTGTATGGTGTGAAGTATGGGTCCTGTTTTTGTTGTGGTGGTTGTTTGTTTGTTTGTTTCTTTTTTGTTGTGTTTTTTTTTTTTTGGAGATGGACATGCAAGTTTGCCACCACCATTTGTTAAAAAAAAACTGTTTTGTGAGCCAGGGCTAAGTGGCAGAATAGCCACATGCATCCTGAGATTCCTTTGACAACAAAAAATCAGAACAATTGAATAAATTATACAGAATATTCTAGGAGCCTGAATATCAGTGGGAAAGCTGAGAGATTGGAGTGGGTAACAGGGAGGGGAGAGGAAGTCCAAAAGCACCTAGAAGGGCCAGAATTGTTTTGGTGGGCATTCACACCCCAAAGAGGGACCCACTACTGCAAGGGCAGTGCACAGAGGCTCAGAGCAGCAAAGAAAGTGGCAGCATGGTGGGTAGAGTTGGTCTTTCTCAACAGGGAAGCTGAGCTTCAAGCAGTTGCAGACTTGCAGATAACTTCCTTTGGAGCATCATAATCTAAGGGCTTGGAAACTCATGCGGATCTAGATCTTTCCTACTGGCTGATTCTTTTTTCCTTTCTCTAGCGTGTCCATCCTTTCTCTGGTTCAAATATTCAAAGTAGTGTACACAATCAGCCTATTTAGACATTTAAAAGCTAAATAAAATATATACATATATATGTTACAACAAGGTAAGCAAACAAATAAATTACAATCTGTTTCCAATGACTTGCACACAACAGTCGGTAGTAAATCCTTTAAAGAGGCAGACCACAATAGCTTCATGAAACTCCCAAGCCAGAGAATCAGAAAAGGTTTTCCAGATGATAAAGACTTCATGCAGTTATTAGGGGTACAATACAAAGAATAATGTTTAGGGTCCTTCAAGAGATCAGGAAAGATATCAGTCAAAGTACAGCACATCATAATGAAAATCTAAACAGGCTGCAAGAAATATTTGTGCAATAAGATCTGAAATTCAGCAGATTAACAATAAAATTGTAGTATTAGACAACTGAATAGGAAGTCAAAGGAGAAAACTTGAGGCAATGGAAACCCAAATTAGTGAGATGGAAGACAAAGCAACTGACACCAACATATTTGAGAAAAGAAATCAGGTAAAATAATTTTTAAAAATGAAGAAGCACTAAGAGTTATGTGTGACTCTAGCAAGAGGAAAAATTTACACGTGACTGGAATACTAGAACAGTGAGATATAAGAAAGCACGGAGAAAATAGTTGAAGATTTGTTGACAGAAAACTTCCCTAATATTATGAAAGATGGGAAGATATCTCTCCAAGATGCTCATTGAACTCCACGCAAGGTAGATCCCTAAAGAAAGACACCAGGCCATGTTATAATCTAACTTAACAAAACTACAGATAAGGAGATGTTTTTACAGGCAGCTAGGGTTAAATGAAAAATAACCTACAAAGGAGAGTTAATAAGACTAAGCTCAGACAACTCAGTAGAACCTGTGCAGACAAGAAAGCAATGGGTGACATATACAAAACCTTGAAGGAAAAAAGACTTCAAGCTAAGAATTACATATCCTGCAAAATTGTCTGTCAAATATGACAGCAAAATTAGGATATTCTCAGATAAGTAGAAGATTAGAGAATTTGCAAAAACCTACCTGAAATCACAGGAAATACTGAAGGAAATTCTTAGATTAGAAAATCAATAACACCAGATAAAAACTCAAGGCTACAATGTGGGACAGAGCATACAGATATCAACTCAATAAGGAAACCACAAAAATAAATCAAAGCTAAAACATTAAAAATATAAAAACAGAGATGTCACTATGTAAAGCATGGTAACACTGAATCACAAAGACAGTTTGATCATGTAATCATAAATAGTTAAATGGTGAGGCTTCCAAGGCTGCTTAAATTTAGAATAATAAGGGTAAATATTAAGATAATCACAAAGGAAATTAACAATCCCACACATCAAAATAATGAAAAAAAACAAGAAGCCTAGCAAATATAAAACCAAAAATGAAAAATATGAGAAGAAAATCCTCATGAAGGAAAACGACACACCACAGAAAAGTGAAATGAACTGTCAACAACACACAAAAAGACACCAACATGACAGCACTAAATTTATAACTATCAATAATCATGCTGAATGTAAATGGGTTAAATGCACCAAGAGAAAAAAGAATAGTAGAACGCATTAAAAAAGCATGATCTGTCTATATCCTGCCTAAAAGAGACACAGTATAGACTTAAAGACACAAGTAAACTGAAACTCAAACAATGGAAAAATATATCCGAAGCAAGCAACATTCCCAAGAGAGTAGGAGTGGCATTATTAATTTCAGATAAAACAGACATTAAAGTAAAATCTACCACTGTGGACAAAGAAGGACATCAAGTACTGATTAAAGGGTCAATACACCAGGAGGTGATGCCCATATTAAATATGTATGGAGCAAATGATAGAGTCACTAAATACTTTAAACAAACTCTAACAGCATAGAAAAGTAAGACAGGTAGCTCCACAATGATAGTAGGAGACTTCAACACACCATTTTTGCTGACAGACAGAACATGTAGAGAGAAGAACAATAAAGACACAGAAAATCTAAATGCTGCAATCAACCAACTTGACTTCATAGACATACTCAGAACACTCCCAACAACAGCAGACAAGTATACTTTCCTTTCCAAGGCACAAGGATCATTCTCCAGAAAAGATGACATATCAGGCAATTTGCATTGAGATATTGCAAAACATTTTTTCAGACCACAAAACCATAAAAGTCTAAATCAGTAACAGAAAAAGCAAAGGAAAAAAAATCAAGCACATGGAAACTGAAAAATATCTTGCTCACAAACTGCTGGATTATGGAAGAAATCAAAGGCAGAATAAAGATACAGAAACAAACAAGAGTGAAAGCGCATCCTACTAGAACTTTCGGGACACAGCAAAAGCAGTGCTCAGAGGTCAGTTTATCTCAATAAATGCACATGTCTGAAAAGCACAAAAGGCCCAAATCAATGTATTAACTCCTTAACTCAAAGAAGCAGAAAAAGAACAGCAACCCCTCAACTACCAGAATAAAGCAAATAATAAAAATAAGAGCAGAACTAAACAAATTAGAGAATAGAAAAAACTGTTGAAAAGAGCTAACAAGACCAAAATTTGGTTCTTTGAAAAGATCAGTAAAATTGATAAACCATTGACCAAATTGACAAAATAAATTCAGTAGAAACAAATAGCCAAACAAATAACTCAAATAATAAATGAGATGGTTTATATCACATCACACCAACCAAATTAAAAAAAAGTAATAGATTACTACGAGAAATTGTACTCTAGCAAATTTCAAAACATAGAGGAAATGGACAAATTGTTAAAGACATATTACCTACCTAAACTAACACAGAGGTAAAACAACCAAATAAACCCACAACAAAAGAGGAGATTGAAATGGTAATTTAAAAAACTCCCAACAATAACAATAACAAAAGCCCTGATGGCTTCAGTGTAGTGTTTTACCGGACTTTCAGAGAAGAGTTAACATCACTATTATTAAAGGTACTTCAGACCTTAGAAAAGGTTGGCATACTCTCAAACTCATTCTATAAAGCTAGCATAATCCTAATATCAAAACAAGTAAAAGACACCACAAAGAAGCAAAATTGCAGATCAATATCTTTTACAAACTTAAATGCAAAAATTATCAGCAAAATTTTAGCCAACAGAGTCTACCAATATATATATTTAAAAAAAAAAATTTAACAATGACCAAGTGGGATTCATAGTAGGGATGCAGGGATGTTTCAACATTAGAAAAACAATGTAATCAACCACACAAATGAAACCAAAGCAAGAATCACTTGACTTTTTTCAATGAATACAGAAAAGGCATTTGACAAGATCCAACACCTGTTCATGCTAAAAAAAAAACTCAGCAAAATAGGAATAGAAGGGAAATTCCTGAAAGTAGGAGAAATCTGTTAAGCTAACAGCCAACATTATCCTTAATGGAGAGACTGAAGCATTCTCCTTGAGAACAGAAACCAGACAAGGATGTCTGATGTCAACATTTCTACTCACCATTGTGCTGGAGGTTCAAGCCAGATCCATCAGGCTAGAAAAAGAAATAAAGAGCATCTCAGTTGTTAAGGAAGCACTGGTATAAACTTTTTGAATGTTTGTAAGAATGCTCCAATGAATTCATCTTGACCAGGGCTTTTTTCTTGTTCTTGAGAGGTTTTTTTGTTTTTCGGTTTTTAATTCCCTTTTTAATCTCTTTTCTTGTTATGGGTCTGTTCCAATTTTCAACATCACTTTTTTCTTGTAAGGGTAGATGGTGTATTTGTAGAAAATTTTTTCATTTCATTTCAAATTTATTAGAATATAGTTTTTCATAATACTCTGTTATGATCTTTTCTATTTCAGTTAGGTGTGTTATAATGTCCTCCATATCATTTCTTATTTGAGTTTTCTCCTGTTTTTCTGTTGTCAGTTTGGTCAATGGCTTGTCAGTTTTGTTGATCCTTTCAGATAATCAACTTTTGGTTTTATTAATACTTTCTATTGTTTTTCTACTCCCTATTTCATTTACTTCTGCGCTAATCTTCATTATTTCCTTTTGTCTAATGGCTTTGCCCTTCTTTTATTGAGCTGTTTCTATTCCTTTAAATTGTATAGATGTTATGATTTTGCTCCTTCTTTTTTAATGTGTTTATCTGTTGCTATAACTTGTCCTCTAAAGATGGCCTCTGACATGTCCTAAAAGTTTTGGTATGATATGTTCTCATTCTTGTTTGAGTCTATGAAGTTGTTTTGTTTTTGTTTTTTTTTTAATTTCATCTTTGATTTCTTCTATTACCCAGTGATTTTTAAGTAGGGTGTTATTCAGTATCTATGTAATTTTATTTTTCTTCTTTGCTCTTGTTGATTTCTACTTTGATAGTGATGTAGTCGGAGAAAATACTTTGCATTATCACAATGTTTTAGATTTTGTTGAGGGTTACTCTGTGGCTTAAGATGTAGTCCATTCTGGAGAACATTCCATGTGCACTGGAAAAGAATCTGAACTTTGCAACTGTTGGGTGACGTGTTTTATGTGTCTATGAGGTCAGGTAGGGGGATTGTGACATCTAGGTCTTCTATATTTTTGCTGAGTTTCTTTCTAGATATTCTGTCATTTACTGAGAATAGTGTGTTCAAGTCTCCTACTATTATTGTGGAACTGCCCATTTCTCTTTTCAGTGATGTTAGTTTGTTTAATGTATTTTGGAGCCTTGTTTTTTGCACAGATGCTTATTATGGTTAAGTCTCCATCATGGATTGTCCCTGTAATCATCATGTAGTGCTTTTCTTTGTTTTTTAAGATGATTTTGTTTTTAAGTTTATTTTATCTGAAATTAGTATTGCCACTCCTGCTCTTTTTTGATAGCTATTTGATGTATTTTTCAATCCTTTGATTTTTAATAAATTTGCCTCCGTTTTTAAGGTATGTCTCTTACTTCCCATCTCTTTAGGAGTGCATTTAGGCCATTTAGACTTGGCTTGGCTACACCTGGTATAATTATTGACAAGTATGTGTTTATCGCTTTCATTTTATTGTTTTGCTTTGTTTTCTGGCACTTTCTTTATTCCTCTTACTCTCCTGTGGTGAGTCCCTTTGGTTTGTGGATTTCTTTATCGTGTCTTTTGTTTCTGTAGATCTTCTTTTTATTGAGACTCCATGTTTTTCTTCTTTATTTTGAAAAGTAGATCTGCTAACTTGCTTTGTGATTACCTTTAAATTTACCCTCATTTTCATAGGTTTGAAGCAGTCCATTTTTTCTTATCACCTTGCCTTCCACTCCATTAGAAAGTTCTATACCTACATAGATTATTTCCTTGTTTATTATTCTGATGTTGTCATTTACAGATTAACCTCTTCGGTTCTCTGTTGTAACTCTTTTGATTTTTGATACTCCTTGAAATTTCATTTCCAAGCCTGGGATAGTCTTGCATCCTAGTTCCAGGATGTTGTGTGATGTTGTTTATTCTCAGACCAAAGGACTCCCTTTAATAATTCTAGTAAGTCTGGTTTGGTTTGTACATATTCCCTTAATTTATGTTTATCTGGAAATATCCTAATTTTATCATCATATGTGAATGAGATTCTTGCAGGATAAATTATTCTTGGTTGGCAATTTTTTTTTCCCTCTCACAGTTATGTATTTATCATTCCATTGCCAACTTGCCTGAGTGGTTTCTAAAGAAACAGAGCATAGTCTTATTGTTTCTCCTCTGTATGTGAATTTTGTTTTTCTCAGGCTTCTCTCAGAACTTTTACCCTGTCTTTGGTTTTAGCAATTGCGACTATGCTATGTCTTGGTGATTTTCTTTTAGAATTCACCTTATATTGAGTTTGTTGTGCTTCTTGGATAGTCAGCTTTTCGTCTTTTATGATATTACGGAAGTTTTCTGTCAGCAATTCTTCAGTGATTCCCTCTGTGTTTTCCTTTTTTTTCTTCTCCCTATTCTGGAATTCTGATGATGCCTATATTTTTTGGTTTTGAAAGCATACCACATAATTCACAGGGCTTCTTCATTCTTCTTTCTCCTTTTTTTCTGTTTTTTTCCTGCGATGTATCCAAGTGTTAGGCTTCAGTTTGCTGATCCTGTGTTCCATCACTTCAAACCTGCTCCACAGTGTTTCTATGATCCTCTCCATTTCTGAAATCTTCTTATTTATCTTTTGGATTTCAAATTGGTGTTTTTGTATGATTTCTAGTTGTGAATTTATTTTGGCATTTTGTTCCTATATTATTTTCCTCAATTAGTCCATGAATCTGTCTGCCTTTTTCATGAATTTGTCAATATTTTCCCCCATTTGTTCTGCTTTTCCTTTCAACTCTTGGGCAGCTCTAAATGCTAGAAAGCTGAATTCCCTGACAATTAATTCTAGTGCTTTGTCTTCTCCCAGAGACTCAGATGGTATTTTATTTTAGACATCTACCAGGACCTTCCTGTCCTGGTTTTATATGTGTGTGTGTGTGTGTATATATGTATACATACATACACACATACGTATGTATTCTACTGTCTTCAGGCCATTCAGTTGTTATTGTTTATTGACTGTATATCTGTTTGTTTTGTCCTTTTTTGTTTTATTTTGTTAGGTCAAAGCAGGTGAGCCATGTATTCTTTATTGTATGCTAATCTGTAGTCATAACATTTTTCACTGCTTTGTCCAGTGGGCAGAGACAGCCACTCAGATATAGTGCAGAAGGATTGGTCCTGCTGAAAGGGAGGGACTTATACGAGCACGTACTAGGGCCAGTGGTGTGGACCAGGAATCAGTGCTGGGCAGGTTCCAGTAGGCCATGCTTGTGTTGCTAGGGGATATGATGTTCAGTACATGGTACAGGAAAGAGGAGAGAAGTTTTGATGTGTGGAGCTAAGACGGGTAACCAAGAACAACAAATAAGCAAAATATAGGAGTGCTAAGGGAGCAGCTTGCTGTTAGACAGATGTGACTCCAAGAAACAGAGAAAAACAAAAATGAAAAAAAAATTACATAAAAATTTGAAAAACAACCCCACCCCCAAGCATACTACCAATATTGCTGCAAAGACCTGGGAAGGGAGCGGGGGACAGTGAGCTGTTAAAACATGTGTCTCTAGGTACCAGGTACTTTGTTTTCTGCTGGGATTTCTGTGAAGCTGCTTTCCTGTGCTCTCTGTCTGCTGATCTCCAATAGGAATGTAAGATGGCAAACTCATGCTGAGTTAGCTGATAAAGGACTTCCATTCATGTATCTTTTCATTCTCTGTTCTCTGTCCATTTCTTATTCCATTCAGTACTTAACTGAGATCTTTATCTCTTCATTTGACACATCAGATTCCAATACTGACATTTGTTACTGTTTTACTTAGTTTGGGAAGTGTTTGCTATGGAGGGAGGGTGTGGTGCTTTTATCTGTGGCATCATGTTGGCCAGAAGTCCACAAATTGTTTTTAAATATGAGAATTCTTATATCAATTTGACATTACTATCAAGATGATTTTATTAGTTCTATTTACATATTTTAAAAAAACAGCAGTTAGGAGAAGTCAAATCTTTCACATAACTGGTGAACAGAAAAGCAGAGACTGTGTGTGTGCAGTCTCCTAGCTTAGAGTATTTGTCTCTTATGATGGTTAAGATTGTGTGTCAGCTTGGCTGGGTCATGACTGTCAGTGTTTGGGCAGTTGCAATCACCTCCTTACTGGAATTTGATATGTGATTGCCCACATATTGTAAACTGCTAAATGATACCAGCAGAGCCTGTGACTTCTCACAGACCCCTCAGCCTTGATCACTCAGTCTTTTACCATTTCCTTCCTGATCACCTTACCAAGGTGTTTGGCTTCTTCTGTATCCCATAGTTGCCTCTTGTTCATCTGATCTCTGGTTCTTGGGACTTAAGCTAGCACCTTACTTGCTGATCTTGAGGTTCATCAATTTTCACAGCTTGTGAGCAAGAGTTCTGCTTACTAGCCAGTCCCTACAGCTATGTGAATCAGGATAAGTATTTCAGTCTTGTCTGCAGATCTTTGTTTGTCAACCTTCCTAGCCTGTGAGCAAGAGTCCTGCTCTCCAGACTGCCAGTCTTGGGTTAACCGGTCCCTATGGCTACATAAATCAGAAGAAACCTCTATCCTGACCCACAGACTTGGGACATTCCAGACTCTGCGATTGCATATGACCTGTTTCCTTGATATAAGTCTCTCTCTCTCTGTACACACACACACATATACATATATATGTATAACATATGTACATACATACATACATATGCACAACTTTACTGGTTTTCCTTCTCTAGAAAACTCAGCCTAAAACAATTGCTTCTTAATAATGGAAAAACTATCAACGGGATGCTAATATCTGTCAGAATGTATCTGAGGTTGTCAGAATTTTCAAGACTCAATAGCAATATCTAAGTAACAAACATTGGCATCAGGAGAAATTTCAGACTTTGTGAATCTGGGGAATTCAGCAGAACAGTGCTTCTTTTTTTCTCCTCTACAAATCCAACCTAACATAGAGTAGCTGGCTAGATAAGATTTGTAATGTAAACTTTATAGTCTATAGTGTTGTTCAAATTTAAGACTATCATTAGCACTATTTTCTAACCTGCTCAAAATATATAAATAAAAGTCAACTCTAAGAAGTTATTCTAGGAGTCAACTCAGTGGCTAGAAATAGTACTATTTTCCTACATCTTTAGCAAAGAAAAAGTTGAAGCAATAAAGCAGAAATCAGAAATCCTCTGTACAATAGAACACACAGTTATTATGATTTTAAGTATTTCAAATTGAAGATATATGTACCTGAGTAGATGTTGCCAGCTACAAAAAAATTTATCATAGAAACATTCAGAGTAGTAAAAAGCATAAAATGACCCAAATGTTCAACTTAATAGAAGCATTTTGGTAAATTATCACAAAATGTGTTGTCATGTAGCCCTTGAAATGATATTTATGAAGAAAACTTTATAACATTAGAAAAGAGAAAATGATGAGAAAAACAGGCTGAAATTTGTGCAAACTGTGATTTTGACTTGTTAAAACAGCAGTTCATAAAAAAGCTGTTAAGAAATAGGGCAATGTCTTATAACCTCAGGATCCTTACCTTTAAGGTATTATAATAACCTATTTCATAGGACTGATGAGAGAACTAAATGAACAAGGAGGGTAATTCAGCACAGCAGATGTATCTTCAGAGAGGAAATGGATGGCATGCTGAAATTGGGTAATTGAAAATAATTTTATAAAGGAACTATTTGCCAAAATGTGGTAAGAAAGTAGGAAACAAAAAGTAGAACAATAGTGAACTAGTAAAAGTCACAGTATAATTATTTCTCCTGGATATGAAGGGGCACTCATCAGTTCCCAGAGTCCAAGAGATCTGGGTGAAGAGGGTTGGTCCACAGCACCTTTGACTTTCTATTGAGGGGGCAGCCAGGATATAGCAATCCAATGGAAAGAAAGCCAGGGATATAAGTACCCCAGTAACACGCTCATCATTCCATACAGGTCTAACTCTGAGAGCTGAGAGCAGAATGGAGAAAGGGGGAAAAAGATCTGCAGGAATCAATGAAAAATATTCCACTTGTTTCACTCATTTTGCTTCTCTGTACTCATTTTTGTCTTTCAACCAGTGAAAACTATGTTTCCTCAAAAAGTCTTATAAAGTATCTTATTTGTGTAAAGTCTTGTAGTTTGGGATTCAGTATGAAAGATGAGGCACTCTAAAAGCACTTGAATGACCATACTGGCAGAAAAATTATGGGAAGAATATGAAGATTTATACCTGAAATACATGTTCATACCTTGAATGATGGAAGAGTTCAGGTATAACTAAAATGACACAAATTGGTCTTGAAATAAACATGATTTCAAATGAACATGATTTCAAACATGATAAAATCTGAGAGGAGAAGAGTGAGCTGCTTATTCTCCCTGACTCTCCCAACTCTCTCTGGCAAGGGATAGCTGAGTTCCTTGATTTAAGGCATCAGGTCTAATCAGGCAACCGCATCCAATCAGTACTTTTCAATTTCTAGATTCTAATAACCATTTCCTCTTCTTATCCCTTTAGCCCAAGTGAGAACATACTCTGTCTCTCGTGGATTTCTGAACAACCTGATTAGATTGCATAAAAGACCTTTTCTTAAACTCTCCTCAACTTACCCAATTTTAACTTCTGATTCCTGTATTCTAGCACTGATGGGTAGAATAATTAGAACCAAAAGATGCTTCAGGAAAGAGATGGTCAAAATGCAATTCTAGTTTTGGTTTGCTAATACATTTGAGAATTTATGGATAATCCATTTGGCAGAAGGAAATGGGTAATGCATTATCCATGATAGCCAGTAGCATTGCAGTATTTCAGATTATCAATTGTAGTGGCTTGGGATGGAGTACACAGTGAAGGCAAGAAGAGATCAGATAACTGTGGTACTGAATTGTTCTTGCAACAATAATAACCAAAATAATAATTATGAAGATGATGGCAGAATCTAGCTTCTAAAGTCCTTCAGAGCATACGCAAATAAGAAATTGAGATCTGTGCCTTCCAACAGAAATGCAAGTAGTAAAAAAGCTTCTAACTGATGGAGTCTCTTGTCTCCTATAACCTGCTTGTAAAGGTTACAAAGCTGTGCTGCCAATTGAATGTTGGATCCTGCCAGCTAAAGGCACTGGTAGGGCATGTATTCACAGTGGATGGTGAGACTTAGATAAGAACATTCTGTCAGGCATAGATAAGCCTCAGAACTTTGTAATTGAACCTTGTTCACCAATGAGGCATGACTACTCTCCTTTTGTGAGAGAACCAGCTTTTGGTTTAAATAAAAATCAACGTTTGTACATAAAAACCTTTCAGTGTTTGTGACTGGGACAATTGACTCACTGCCTTCAGACCCTTAATGAGAGTGACATCTCTGAATAGCCCAGATGCAGAAGTACAACGTTTGACCAAAGAAAAGACAACATATACGCAGGCAGAACAGAAGGACTTCATCAACCGTTCTGGGCAAGAATACACAGAATATGTATAGGAATGGATGCTAACAGTAATAGACAAAGCAAGAGGGAAAAAGAACCTTGATTGGTATAATTTCATTAACAGGAATGAACTTACCTAAGGTTCAGGATCTAAAGAATTGGCACGAGAATTAAAAATGGTTATATTGGCTAACTGTAACCTAGACTTATTGATGCCCTTTAGCTAATGAGGTTGAAATAACAGTGCTTTCATGAATGCTATAGAGTCTATTTAAGTTCTTGTCAAAAAACAGGAACTATAAATATCACCTGAGAGCTTGCAAAAATGCAGAATCCTAGACCCCAAGTTTGACCTACTGAATTAAAATCTTCGTTTTTATCTAGACCTTCTTGTGAAGTGTGCATACCTTAAAATCTGAGAAGCACTGCAGATAGTGAAAAGATTCCAAAACCTCAACCTGAACAACTTGTTCAGCTACTTTCTAATCACAACCCAGTTAGGAAGCCATTTCCATCCTTCTCTCATATTTCTGGATGTCTTACGAGCAGACACTGCCTTTTATCTGGACTCTTTTTCCAAGACGCTTGTATAGTGAACTGCATTAGAGGATAGCGCTATTATTCCCTCTGGAGCAAAAGGCAAGAATTTTCACTATACTGTATAGTAAAATTACTGTCTGCTGTCTCAGCAAAGGACAGGCGGAATTGCTGCCATAAATGATTTGGGTCACCTAATGAGTTAGAACACATTTGGAGGTGCCTAACAACGACAAAAAGCTTAGGATTAGTCTTCTACATATCACTTATTCTGTAAGCAAGTATAATTGTCCTTTGGTGTTTTGTTTTTGTTTGTTTGTTTTTGCATTATCCAGTAAACACTGGGGCCAGGGAACTGGCACTGAGGCCAGAGGAACTGCTAACACTCTGACTGTCACTGTCGTTGCCCCTCATAAAGCCTTTTGTTTTTGATACGGGAGATTTATGTCTTATGCCCGTATTCACAGGCAAGCGAAACTGTTTGTATAGGGTAAAATTTCAGACTCTTCTCGGTTGTTAGCAGTTTTAGCAAAAAGGATCAAATGCAGACAGCCACATACCTTTCTAGAAGAGAAGGGAGAAGGGCATTGCAAACCAACTGATGGGATTTCAGGTTAGTCCATGGAAATTGGTAGTAAAGGTTGACCAAATGTTATGGTCAACTACGCAATAAGTGATCCTCCAAGGCATTGCCTAATAGTTAGGATGAATTGGGGAGGTGATAGTGAACAGCTAGGGTCAATGACAGCTGATAAAATAGAACTCTAGTTGTTCAACTTACTTTCCTCAGTGTGACAGAAATCCTCACCTGTGTGGCAGTTAACCTTGAGTCCAAACTGTTCTAACAAGTAATGGTAAGATTTGTACTAAATAGCAAAATTTTATGACACCTTTTAGAAAATAAAAGAAATATACATACACAGAATGTGCCAGGAAGAAAAGTCTGTCACCAGAACAGCTAGAAACAAGGTTAATCCTTAGAATCTTGATTAGGTAACTGGGAGTTAAGGGGGTTGGACATGAAATGGTTGTTAAAAATAGCAATAACTAGATTATTTTAGATTCAATCCCTATCATGCTAACCTTGATGCCATCTGGAGGAGACAGTAAAATTTCCCAAAGACTTCTGTGGTGGATATCGGCTTTTCTAAGGAATACCTGGCCCTCAAATTTCCCTGAGAGAAATTTCTGTGGTAAATCAGTGGGCTACATGTAAATGCTGGTGAAGATCACCAGCTAGAGAAAAAGCAACTGACCCAATGAATTCTAGATAAAGTTTTGCTCTCAGACCCACCAGCTTAGGAATTTTCCTTAGCATGTATCTTAAGGTGATCCAATCCAATGCAGAAATTACCAAACAGTGTCATCAATATCATACAAAGTAAAACTCTGCTCAAGATCATTCAAAAGCAACTGCAACAACAGTGTACTGACAGGAACTACCAGAAATGCAAGCTGGATTGAGAAGAGGGCATGGAACCAGGGATATCACTGCTCATGTCAGATGGATCTTAGCTGAAAGCAGAAAATACCAGACAGATGTTTACCTGTGTTTCCTTGACTATGCAAAGGCATTTGACTGTGTGGATCATAACAAATTATGGCTAACACTATGTAAAATGGGAATTCCAGAACACTTAATTGTGTTCTTAAGGAATCTGTATATGGATCAAGAGGCAGTCGTGTCAATAGAACAAGGGGAAACTGCATGGTTTCAAGTCAGGAAAGGTGTGCGTCAGGGTTGCATCCTTTCACAGACCTTTTCAATCTGTAGGCTGAACAAATGATCCAAGAAGCTGGATTCTGCAAAGAAGAACGAGGCATAAGGATTGGAGGACTACTCATTAACAACCTGTGTTACGCAAGCAACACCATCTTACCTGCCAGAAGTGAGGAATGTTTGCAAAAACATGCTAATAAAGATCAAGGACCACAGCCTTCAGTACGGATTGCACTTCAACATCAAGAAAACAAAAATCCTCACAACTGGACCAGTTAGCAACATCATCACAAATGGAGAAAGGATTCAGGTTGTAAAGGATTTCATTTTATTTGGGTCCACAATCAGCACCCACAGAAGCAGCAGTCAAGAAATGAAAAGATGCACTGCATTGAGAAAATCTGCAGCAAAGGATCTCTCTAAAGTATTGAAAAGTAAAGATGTCACCTCGAGACTAAGGGGCACCTGACCCTAGCCATGGTGTTTTTAATTGCATCATATGCACACAAAAGCTGGACAATGGATAAAGAAGCCAGAAGAAGAATTGATGCTTTTGAACTGTCATATTGGAGAAGAATGCTGAATGGATCACCAAAAGACCCAACAGATTTGTTCTGGAAGTACAACCAGAGTGCTTCTTGGAAGCAAAGATAGCAAGACTGCATCTTAAATACTTTGGACACATTGTCAGGAAAGAGAACGACATCATGCCTGGTAGAGTGGAGGGTCAGTGATAAAGAGGAAGACCTTCAATGAGACGGATTGACACAGTGGCCACGACAACGAGCCTAAGCATAAAAACGACTGTAGACATGGTGCAAGATTGGCAATGTTTTGTTCTGCTGTGTATAGGGTCGCTGTGAGTCCGAACTGACTCAGTGACACCTAAAAGCAACAACAACATGTACATTGAAACAGGAAAAACTCATAAAGATGATCACATGTCTCTGTATTAAGGTGGACTGCTTTAAAAAAATAACCACTTTGTAAGTCAAGCCTGAGACATTCAAAGTGTTCAAGTCCAGAGCTCCAGCCAGAAGGCAACATGGTTTTCGCTGCTGAATCAAATTATACCCAAACAGTGACGACTTTGTTGTCCCAAGAAAATCGTGGTTTTATTGATATTTAGCATACTAGTTAAAGCTTGGACTTAGTCAGATGCTTAACTAGTTGTTTAAATTTGAGCAAGATGTTAAACCCTTCTACTTCTCAATTTTCCTCACTGTAAATGGAAAATGGTATGTATTTTATAGGATCATTGTCAATTTTAAAAGTGACAATGTATCTAAAGCTTTGAGCATGCTGTGTGGACATGATGTAGTATATTCTCAGTAATTATTAGCTGCTACTTTCAGGTGCTAATAGCTAGTAACTATTAGCTATTATTTTCAGGTGGAAACTCTGGTGGTGTAGTGGTTAAGTGCTACATCTTCTAACAAAAAGTTTAGCAGTGTGAATCTACCAGCACTTCTTGAAAACTCTATGGAGCAGTTCTACCCTGTCATATAGGGTCGCTATGAGTTGGAATCAATTCGACTGCAGTGGGTTTTGGGGGGGGCGGCATTATTATCAGGTGGCACCGTGGTTAAGTACTCATTATTTGACCAAAATGCAGGTTGTAGGCGTAAAACCTACAACCTGTCTGCAGGAGACAGAGTTGCAGTCTGCTTCAATGGGACAGTTCTACACTGTCTTGTGTGGTCCTATGAGTCAGAAATTGACTCAACAGCAATGGCTTTGGCTTTCTTGTTTTTATTATCATGTATATAAAATATGTTATGGGTCTATCATAATTTTGCCATTGATAAATTATAATACAGTAAACCTACCACTGCTGTAGCAAAACTTCTGTTTGTAATATAAATATCATATTAGTATGAATATAAATTCTAGAGACTGAGTGCAAACACTTTTAAGTTTATATATAAATATAAATTTAGACTATGTGGCTGTTATAAATGATCATGTATCACAGTTTATTGTAACCTAGAATGATGACTATGAGGTACCATTTAATAAGAAAAAAACAAGTTGCACATTTATAATGATAATGTGATCACATTTATGTAAATACACAGTATAGAAAGCAGTCTATAAAAAGATACTCTAAATTTTGGCTGTGGCTATATGTAGGAACCAAATTAAGAATGATGTGCGGGTTTATATATTTCTTTATTATCTACATACTTCTGAACAAGCATGCTTTATTTACATACACTTTCCACTATAGAAAAAATAAATATTTAGTATACATCTCTGAAAATCAAGCAAGTCAACTGATATACTCACAGTGTATACTACTTCTATACTCTCCATTATTTTTCATATTTAACTTTTAAAATCTTTATGAGTAAACAGGACAGGCATAATCCCAATGTAATAGATAAGAAAAATGACCCAGAAATATTTAGATTCCACTGCCTTTATTTAATCTCATACAAAAAAAAAATAAAACAAAAAACTTCACAGCTCTTTAGCAACTTACACAAGGTTGGAGTAAAGACTAGGATTCCTATTTCCTGAATACTTGTCTAATACTGTTTTTATTATTTCATAATGATCATGAACTATTAAAAGTTCATTTAAAAATACACTGAGAGGAAAAAGACGTGTGACTTGTGTTGACGTCTGTGTGCCAGTCATTGTGCTAAGTTTTCATTAAATATAGAGAAATTTGGGAGAAGAAGGAGTTAAAACAGCTGTCACCATTCACACCCTTTACTGGAGGGAGGCTCTTAGAAGAAAATAAAGACAACAGGACACCTAGTCTAAGGATTTTGTCAGTGATTTATCCAGACTTCTAGGTAAATAGAATAATGATATTTACTAAAAGAAAGATCTTTAGCTATGGAATGTTCTCAGCAGGATTCGTCTGGTTTAGGATTGCTTTTACAGTCACTACCCCCAGAATCTGTGGATTTATGAGGCTTGGCCCCATGGAAAGCATTGCATATACTACAGTATAACATGGAGATAGCTAAAATCCTCCCTGCTGCGTGAAGGAATAATCTCTCACTTGTAGACCATGTCTGCTCCCAGCCCAGAGCGCATGTTCCAGACCTCTCCCAGCTTTGTCTGAGCCCACCAATTGCCTATTTGATTAGTAACAAACAAGACTTTTGATTAACATGCATCTGATTTTAAAATATAATACTTTGTGTTAGATCAAGAAGGTGGAGGGTCAGGGAGAATGATCAAACAAAAATACATGCTTATCAAAGCATTTCTCCAAATCATAGGGGTGATTTAAAAATGTGGAGGGAAATGAGTATTTATGTAGCCCTTACCATGTAACCAGGTGCTTTCTCTATGTTATTTCCCTGTACTACTTACCATGTATGGTAGGTGTAATCATATAAAATTACTAAGGCTAACTGTAAGTTAGAGCCTGCCACTCTGACTTAGATCCATTTCTCCCCTACATACTGCTGAATCCTAGGAGGAGGTTCAATGCCTGCTCATTCTTTCCATGAATTGAATTCAAGAATCTGTTTTCTGTCTCTGAAGCTGATGTGGAATCCCAAACATATTAGAAAGCAATAATTTCTAGGTTCTGCAGCCCTGCATTCAGCCACTTCTAAGGTTCCTATGTACAACAAGTAAAATGCATTGTCTTTGGTCAGCTAGTCAGGACTGGGTCCAGACTTCAGAGAGATCAAGTGGTTCCCCATCTAATAACCATTCCTTTGATGGCAGTCAGTATCCACTCTTGAAAAGTGACTTTTAATTACACTCTGACATTTATTTTATTTGGTGCCAAAAATAAATAAATAATAAATGTACCCCAATTTCTGATGAAATGGATGTGGGTTTGGGACTAGTAGTAGATCAGAATTGAAAGAAGTCAGCCATAAATCTGACTTCTTTGAAGGAGTTTGAATGAAATGACTTCATGGCTCTTCACCTAAAAATAAAATGATGCTTCTGTGATACTAGGTAGATATATATATATATATATATATATATATATGGTCCAGAGAGGTTTATAACATTTCTGTAGAAAAATGAATTCTACAGAGGCTAAAACTATGAATAAGTAAAAGCAACACAGGTCTACTCTTTTGATGTTATTCGTAGTTACTTCTAAATATGAAGAAATAAACATTTCTGGGAACAGAAAGGCAGTGGAGAAATGGGTGCAGGTAGGAGTTGCCTTGTTGTAGAGGTCCAGGACTCATCTGCAAGTGGGTGTCACGCCATGAAACAGAAATCCAGAGCTTGAGCACATGGCATCACTATTCATGACCAAGGCCACTGGGGCCGTGTTTTTATAAGTACATTTAGAATATGTAACTCATATAAAAGAAAATTATCTTACTGCTCCATGACTTCTGCTATTTCTCCAGCATTCACAGAGCCTCTTTTGAATAGCAGACATATCACAAAGGACTCAAAATTTAAAGCAGAGGCAATCAAAATACATACCCTCAGGAAGAATCAGTCTAGACTCCTCAGTAGTAACATTTCTAATATGGCAAAATCTATTGTTGTTGCTGTTGTTTTTGCATGATTAATAGTTTTGTTCCCATTTTCTCAAATAAGCCAACTTGATTTCTGGTATGGTTCTTTTAGTGAAAAAGTCATAAGAATTTTCTGGTTTATCTGGCTGTCTGCCCCAGTGAAGAAGTGGATGCACATGCTGAAAAATCCTTGAGACTGACCAAAATAATTGAATCAATTAATTATCATGACTTGTGTGACTTAATAAAGACAGTCCCTCTGAGCTTCAAAAGTTGAGCAGAGCCTCGTTAGGCCAGAATCATAAGCCTCTGCCTTGCCAGAGACATTTTTTAATCTTTTTTTTGTATATAACCTTAAACTATGATGTTTGACTTTCAGTGTTTGTCTTATAATCCATTCTGAATGTTGATATGCCAAGTTTTAAAATGAAGGAACAGTAATACATTGCTCATATTTTTCAAACAGACAAATTTTAACTTAGAAATTTTTTTCCCTTCTTTCCGGTAAATTTATGGCTATAGATTATGCTTCTCTGGGTGAAAAAGAGAATGCAGCCATGCCTGGCTGGTGATTTGAGACAATGCAGTCGGTATCCCAACTTGTCTTTTTCTTTATTTCCTGTCTTTCTTTCTTTCTTGGTTTCTATTTGAAATTTAAATTTACTATGTCATTGCATGAGACTATCAAAAATCAGATAGCAAGGTTGCCTTTGCTCCCTGGGTGATATAAAGGGCTAATGTGCTCAGCTGCCAAGTAAAAGTTTTGAGGTTCAAGTACATCCAGAGGTACCTCAGTAGAAAGGCCTGGTAGTGTACTTCCAAAAACACCATCAATGAAAACCCTGTGGGCACAGCTCTGTTTTGATACTCATGGTGTTTTCCATGAATCAGGGGTCCACTCAGTGGCAATTAACAACAAAAACATCACAGATCCTATGAAATGATTTTGGAACTTCGAGATTTACATGCAGGAGATATGCTGAGGAAGGGAAAGAAGGATGAATTAGACCAAAGAATTTGAACTGCAATGCTGCTATAACGGAATCATGATTAATTTACGGTGAGTTCTGAAGTTGAGGTGGGCTTTCTATATTTCATAATTGAAGTAAGAGGCTAAATGCTTATTATTTATGAGTGGACAAGTCTTAAGAGTCTGGCTGCATCTTAAGGGGCATGACCGAGATATTAACCAGGATCCTCAAAAGTATGGTCTACAAATGGTACACTTGCTTGCTTTCTCAGCACTCACTCATTGCATTATTAAAATCTGTTCAAACAAGTTATGACTTGTCTGACTTAACGAAGACAGTCTCTCCGAGCTTCAAAAGTTGAGCAGAGCCTTATTAGGCCAGAATCATAAGCCTCTGCCTTGTAGAGCTATTTTTTTAATCTTCCTTTTTTGGTATATAACCTTAAACTATGATGTTTGACTTTCAGTGTTTGTCTTATAATCCATTCTGAATGTTGATACTCCAACTTTTAAAATGAAGGACCAGCATGGGGCAGACAGCTGGATAAACCAGACACTTCTTACCAAATCAAATCTGTTCAAACAAAGGTTTCCAACAACAATCGAACCTGTAAATCCAATGAACTTTTCTCCATCCTCCTAAAGCAGATTCTCCATTGTGAACAATTCCTGGCCAAGACTTTAGCTTTCGTCCGCACTTTACCATTTAGGGGTTAAATTGCAAAAGGAAAACCACGCTGAGCATCCCAGTGACCACTACTACATCAGCACCAGAACTTTCATGGTTGTCGTAATTAGTGTGATTTAAACTTTGCTGCTGGCATGACATTAATAAAAATCAAAATCTATACTAAAAAGGGGGATAAATGGGAAAGATGATCTTCCTGGAGCCCTGTATATTTCCAGCACAAACATGTGAAAACTGGATGAACAATTCAGTCATAACCAGTTCTGTTGACTCCAGGAGGTAGATTGGTAATAGGATCTATTTCCTGGTTTTCTTTTTTACCCAAATGTCTATAAACATAAGATGAAAACTTGAATTTCAGAAAACCCTTTAGAAGTGAAAATACCATTGCCCTTTGATCATTTCAACTACTGTCATATATTTTCATTACTGCTCCCCACAAGAGACATTTAGACGTAGTTGATGTTATTTGAATTACAGAATCCATCCACATTTTTAACTTAACCTTATATCTATTTTTATGTTGCTGATGTACAAAGTCTGACATTAAGTCCACAAACTTAATTGTTCAAAGTGCTACATACCTCATTGTTAAATATCACGATGGTCACCTTCAAAGTACTTCTCTTGGGAAGCTGTGAACAAATGCCAGCACCTAATCCACCTTTCAAGGCAATTTTGGAACACTTTCTGGAATGGCCTTTGTGCATGGTAGCAAGGTGGTTAGTTAGCGAGCTTAACTGACGAGTTGTCTGTGAGGGAGTTTTAAGCTAGTAAACAAATAACTGTATTGGAACACCCTTCCTACTCACCTGATCTGGCCCCAAATGACTTTTTGTTTGACCCTAAGAAAAAAGAAATATTGAAAGGAAGACACTTGGATGACATTCAGGACCTCAGGGGTAATCCCACAGCAGATCTGACGGCCATTCCAGAAAGAGCCCCCAAATTGCTGTGAAGGGTGGACTAGGCACTGGTGTCAGTGCCTGACTTCCCAAGGGAAGCACTTGGACAAGGAAGCTTAGTGATATCCAGCAATGAGGCAAGCAGTACTTTTTCTGAGAACAGTTCATAAACTTAATTGTCAGACCTCATATTAGCTGAAATTTTATAAGGAAACATACTGATTATACGAACTTGAATAAAACGTAATTAGAATTTTATGTTGCAGTTATTAGATGCTGTTGAGCTGGTTCCCACTTCTAGAGACCCTGGAGGGCAGAATAGAACTTCCCCACAGGGCTTCCAAGGAGCAGCTGGTAGATTTGAACTGCTGACCTTTCGGCTATTAGCTGAGCTTTTAAATAGCACAGCACCAGGTCTCCCATCAGGATTCAGGCCCATTTATTTACCTGTCACTCATACATCTGACAAACCTGCAAAATAAACAAACAAAAATGCAGAGAAATGTCTTCAGATGTTTGTGAGAAAAACACACTCCTTCACAAAGAGGAAATGAATATTTAGTCTTCCGTACTGTAAGTGCTCTGGGAGACAGAGACACTGCTTAGTGTCTATGTGTAAAGACAGCTACTAATGAAAATGAGAGCAATAAAACTGCAGCTGGGGAATTTTGAAAAGCAATGAACTGCAGATTTTAAAAGTATTGAGGTTGGAACTGACATTAGATTCTCAAAATTTTAAATAAGGACAAGTAAACACTTATTTTCCTATCTCTTCTAAGAATAATTCTGACAATAAAACTCACATTTTCAGAGGAATGTTTGTTTATATCTCTTGGTCCTTCTTTAGCTCATATTCCCATCCTTGTGCTCTCTGCTGGTTTCTTCCCTTAAAAAGAACAAAATCTGTTGTTGTCAATTGTGTCTCATAGCAACTCAGTAGCCCAGAGTTCAACTGCCCCAGAGGCTTTTCAAGGCTGTAGAACTTGGTGGATGCAAACTGCCCCATCTTTCTGCCTTGGAGCAGCTGCTGGGTTCAAACCGGTAACATTTTGGTTAGCAGCGGGTGTGTAACCTGGCTCCTTGTTTCTTCTCTAAAGCTTATTAATGTGGTCACGTCCTTTTCAAGTTATGAAGCTTTCCTGATTTTGGTGTTTCTGTGTACCTTTCTTAACTAAGATTTCCAGAGGAACATTCTACAAGTAAATCAGGGAATTGAAATCCTAGTCTGAGCCCTGGTGCGGTACTGGTTAAGAGCTCAGCTGCTATCTTCCTTTATCTGCATTTACTCTTTGCTTTACTGAAACCAAGATTTCACCTCCACATGCTTCATTAACTCTGCTCACACATGTGTCACCAATAACAACTGAAACTATATATTCAGTGAGCTTTTCTCCATCTTCCTCTAATTTTACCTCTCTCGTGAATCTGATTTATGTGAATATATGCATAAGCATAGATACATACAAACACATAGATGCATTTTGGAACAACACATAATAATGAGAGTTTGAAATATAATTATCAAGCATGAGCATAGGTTACTTCTGTAATTAAAAAAAAAAATTAGAAAGCAAAACAAACAGATTTTTTAAGCCTGCAAAGATGTCATAAATTCATGCTTTTCTCAGAGGTCTGAGCTGGTTTATCATTGCGTTTAGTTTTAGCTTGACCCCTACATCTTTTTATGATAGGATCAAACATTCAAAAAGGCCTGCACCACAGTCAGTGATGAAAAAATAGAAAGCCACTAGATTTGATGTCATGTACCTAAAAGTCCTTTTCTTCTCTATGGATGACTGACCAAAGGTCACAAAATTTCCAAATTGAAGTCATGAATGAGAAGAAAAGTTAGCCGCTGACTGGGGCACCTTTGTCCTGATTCCCAGCAGCCCATGCCTCTCCGGTCTGATGTACCTCAGCAATGCTATTTTGGGCTAGTTACCAGGCAACTCTTTCTATGAGTCATGGGAGAGCACTCAGCAGCACCATCGTCTGTGTCATCTTTCAATAGACTTCACACAATAGTTAAACACCAGTCACCTTATTTCCACAAAGGCCCATGTCAGAAATCAGGACGGGAACCTGGGTTGCGTAGGATGATTTTATATTGCAGGACTCATAATTGGCTTTCATGTAATTTCAGAAATAAATACCATGAAGACTATTATGTAAGTAAATGGCTTACTAAAAGGGAATCAACCATAAAAAGCCTGAAGTAAAAATAAATATAAATCCCTAAGGTTGGAATAGTCAATAAGTAAGACACTTTCAGAAGAGTCTTTATCTCTTTCAAGTTTCCGAGATACATACTGGGAAGTCACTGAATGTTTTCAGTGCATTAAAATAAATATTTAACTTGATTCTTCCCTTCCCAGTGTAAAGGGCAGCATTCCCAGCAATCTGGATGAGAACAAAAGCTTTCCTTTTGTTACTTTTAAGCAGACTCAACTATTCTTTGGGTTGAACATTTTGCTCTATCATAAAATATATAAGTTACTGTGGAATGTGGATATGGAGCTTCAGAAGGAGAAAATAGGTAGTGAAGGACATACAAGTAGATTTCTCACAAGTGGATAGTCAGTGGTTCCCTGCTCCAAGGCCCTACAAGTAAATGAACTTCTAGGTTTTCAACAATTACCTACCTCTGCTGCTTTTTCTAAATGACTGATCTCTTGGGCTACCTCCTAGCAAGTAGCCACTGATGCTGAAATCACTGTCAACAACTTCCTTTCCTTTCTTCCAGGTCAGCTTCATGAACACATGACCTCTCATGATATTGGTTTAATACTTTCTGATACCATTTATAAATTCTTCACTTATGGACATTGTGCCCAATCCTTATTTTACCTGAAACCACAAATGATGTAGTCAGACCCACCCTTTGTTGTCCACATCAAATTAGCCCTCAACCCAATCTTTACTAACTCCTAACACAACCCAGCACTCTGTGAGCTCTCTGTTCTCCTTTCATAGCTTCCTTTAGCATCTTAATATGAGGGCTTGATTTTGACAAGGATTTTAAGGGAAAGTGCCTCTGTGGAAGTGAACGAAGTCTTAAGGACGAATAACCAGAGAAGAGGAGAATAAAGATTCAGGCAGGTAGGAACAGCATGAAGACAGTTTTGGCATAGGAAAGAGGATGGCAGCCAGAGAATTCAGAAATCCTGGGTGCTCTCCCTTCATCCGTCTTGTCTGCTGTCGGTCACCAGCATGTCTGTTATCCAGCTGTAAGACTTCCGGTTATAACTTCTCACTCATAGCTTATACACATCTGGATATAACACTAGATTTTGCTTGCTGATTTTTTTTTTTTTTTTCAGTTTTTGGCATTTTCTCTTAGAAATAACTTATCCTTTGCCCTCAGGAAACTTCTAAATTTTCCACACACAGGCCTAAGCCCACTCTTGTTTTCCATAGTCCCAAGAGGTAGAGGTCAGACAGAGCCTCATCTCTTCACACTTTCATATACATTCCCAATGATCCAACCACAGTCAGTCCCGTGCTCTCTGCCTTTGTGCAGGCTATTCTCCTGGCCTGCAATTCCCGACCTACACAACAGCCTAGATGTTTAACCTGCAAGTCTCTCTATCTATGCTTTTAAGAAAATCTTCTATGTTCATATAGCTTGTTTGTATATTTCTGGTAGAGCACCAGCCACATTTGTTGAGTGGATAGAGGGAGAAGGGGGTACAGAGAGGAAGGAAACAAAGGAATTGGTCTTTTAAACAGAGTAAGTGAAAGAAGTTGAAATGGAAATACTGGAGCCACCAAAATCCACTTCACCTGCTTCATAATCTCCCCCACATCTCTTCCTCTTTTCAGAATCTCTAGGGCTTTCCTCAATAGGTTGGTGTCTGTTGGAACTGAACCAGCATTTCTCGAGAGAAAAGTTTAACTACTCTCTTTCTAGCCTTACTAGAGGAAATGAGCTGGAAGTCAGCAGAGCAGACATCGCAGCCCCCCGTGTGCCTGCCTTGTCCCTGCAAGTACAAGCAAAGGTTTGGGAGCTATTCTTTCCTTTCCCACTGGAAGTAGTGTGTTGGCATTTATGCTGGTTCACAGATTCTGAAGGGTCAGGAAGAGAGGGCCAGAGCTCCCTCCAATTACCCAGAATAGCTGAACTCAGCAGACACTGGAAAACTCCCCGTGTGGATTCTTTTACACACAGCCAACTGTAATCCAGTCACCTCAGTATGTACAAAAGGCTAAGTCATTTTCAAAAAGAAAAATCTCCGATCACTCGTGGAAGACCCTCTCTCTCCTCCTTCCTGCTTCTCAAGTAAAAGAATTTTACCCAGATAAGCTGTTCAAGAATCAGGAATTCCAACATACAATTAATTACTTCTCAAAATAAAAGGTTTGAAATTTACCTATTAAAAGTCAGTGCAAAATTACAAAGATAATGTACTAACGCCTTTACTTACAATCAAATTTAAGTATGAAAGAAAAATAATTTTGCATTTTAGTTTATATCTATGTATACATGAAAATGTACAAACACAAAATAATAACACATAAATGGTGACATAAAGTCTCAAAGAAAAGTGTGAGGAACAAATGACAAGGCAGTCCCACTCTCCATTATCCATTTAACTGTTTCTCTGAGTTTATAACTATAGCATGTTAACAAGTCTGGAAAATTAATATCCAATACCAATGATAACATTACCTGACTTTGATTATTTTGTTGTTTTCATTTTTATTACATTTACAAGTCTTTCCTAATTTGTTATATCCACTGAGGATCAATTTATGATGTTCATTTTCTGTTTTCAATTTGTACCCTTTGCCAGTTTTGCTTTGTTTCTTTTTTTTAATTTATAAACTGTGTCAGTCTGTAGAAATAAAGCGTGTACTCCCAGCAGCCAGCTTTATCTTTCAAACATGAAGTAACATGATTATTACAAAAAAATAAGACTTTGATCATATTTTCCTTTGTTTTTATGACCATACCACCTTTGACAATGCAAAGTACATTAAATGCAATTGCATTATGCTACACCATTAACTATTTGACATTAGAAATGTATTCTACTGAAGCAAGACTACCTTAATCTAATCCGTTGTGCTCAGTGAACTACTTTGAAATTTCCTGGACATTTAGCAAGCACTGGTAACATTTGTGAAGAAAATGTGTGTGCTATCTTTGAGAGCATTACTTGTTCAGAGTGACTGAAACAAAATCTCCTGTGGCATTCCGCGCACAGCTCCGGGGGCTGTGTGTACTGTCTCCTACCTCTTGAGTGGATGATTGCTCTTCTCGTTAGGTGCCATCGAGTTGGTTCCAACACATTGTGGCCCTGTGTACACCAGAAGAAAACACTTCTAGTCCCTAGCCTTGTCTTCAATCGTTGTTGTGCTTGAGCCTGTTGTTGCAGTCACTGTGTCAATCCATCCTGTTAAGGGTCTTTCTCTTTTTTGCTGATCCTCTACTAAGCATGATGTCCTTCTTCAGTGACTGGTCCCTCCTGATGACATGTCGAAAGTATGTAAGATGTAGTCTATATATTCTAAGTTTAACTCACATGAGTAACTTAATTTTAGCGTAGAATTCTTACGTAACAGTTGACTTTCTTATACGTTGTTAGGGGCTGTCACCAACTCAGGGAGGCCCATTGATAACAAGACCAAATGCTGCCTGGTCCTACACCATCTTCCTGCTTGGCTGACAGGTGGATGAGGGCTGTGCATAGCGAACATAGGCAAGGATTCGAATCAGGATCTCCTGCATGGAATTCTACCACTGAACTACAGATGCCTCATTGTCTATGCCGCCTCCACAAAAGGTGACTAGAACATGGAAAACAAAGTTTTACTCTCCTCAAGTATATGTGATAACATTCCGAGACAATTGAGTATTAGAGTCAAGATAGAGACCAGGAAAAAAATGATTTAGAGTTGTTGTTTTTTTTTTTAATTACGATTCAGTGAACATGTACATTCCCATATAAATTTGCATGCTCACCTATATGCAGCTCCCACTACTCTCCCCGCCTGGTGACAGCACACTCTTTCTCTCTGCTCCATACATGTCTCATCCTCCCAACAATCTCCTATTCCCTCCTCTCCACCCACTCCCCCACCTCCAGTAAGAGGTCAGCAGGCCGACATCCTGTAGCTGCATAGAACCACAAAGTGCACACATGATATGGTCAGTCTGTGTTGCCAAGCCCAATCCATTCCTCACCAAAGAGTTGACCTGCTTTATGTTTTATGAACAGGGACAGCATCAGAGCTAGGGGCAATGCTCCCAGGGGAACTCCGAGGCCCCTGGATCATTAATTGTGGTCTTTTAGTGGAGATCTCAGGATGTACCCCTTTTTATTCTTGTGTTGCCAGTGAGACTCCACTTTGTGAGCTCCATCATGGCTAGCAGTGGTGGTGGCTGGGCACTATCCAGTTCTTCCAGTTACAACTGGATATAGTCACCTGCTCACATGGGTCTCTCTGTCTTCTGGGTTCTCTTTTCCCCATGTCATTTTGGTCCTTGGTGATCATCCTTTCCTGCTGAGCTGGAACCATTTGCTGTACACTCAGATGGCAGCTTGGCAGCTTTTAAGACCCCGGAGTGTAGAGGACTCTCTTAGCAAAATGCTAGTTGTGCCAATTTGGCCTTGATTTCCTCTAAGAGCATGGTCCCCAACCCCCGCCACAACTACTCTGTCCTTATGATATTGGGTTAAGATGGAAGGAGTAATCATGTTATGTTGAAGTCCAATTAATATTGATCTTCTTTCTAAAGTGTGCTGTCACAGATTTCACCCACCCAAATTTCTATCAACTATCCAATCTTAAACCCACACCCCCTTCACCCTCCCTCACTCCCCACCCTTGTAATCATCAAAGTCTTTTCTTCTATACATGAGTCTGTTTTTAAGTTCTTATCATAGGGGTCTCATACAATATTTATCCTTTTGTCACTGACTACTTTTACTCAACATAATGCCTCCAGTTGAAACCAGGTTATGTTTCATAAAATCATCATTGTTTTCTTTATTACTTCATAGTGTTCTGTTTAGTATGTATACCATAGTTTACCTATCCATTCCTCTGTTGTTGGGCATCTAGGTTGATTCCATAATTTTGCTATTATGGGCTAGGCTGCAGTAAACATTTGTGTGCATGAATCAGTTGGTGTGAATGGCCTTGATTCTGTGGGATATATTCTGAGCACTGGAATTACTGGGTCAAATGGGATATCTATATCCAGCTTTTTAAGGAAGTGCCAGATTGCTTTCCAAAAGAGGATACACCATTTTCAATCTCACCAACAGTGTAGGAGAGTTCCAGTTTCTCCACAGCTTCTCCAGCATTTGTTGTTTTGGGTTTTTTGGCCAACCTTGTTGGGTGAGATAGTGTCTCATCGTAGTTTTGATTTGAATTTCATTGACAGCTAATGATCATGAGCATGTCTGAATGTGTTCTTTGGCTGCCTGGATCTCCTCTTTAGAGAAGTGACTGTCCATCTCCTTTGTCCATCACTTAATTGGATTCTTTGTCTTTTTCTTATTGATATTTTGTGGTATCTTATAGATTGTGGAGATCAGGCATCGGTCTGACATAGAGTTGCCAAATATGTTTTCCATTCTGTAGGTGGCCTTTTAATTCTTTTGATGAAGTCTTTAGATGAGGAAAAGGGTTTGATTCTCGGTAGTTTGCATTTATCTATTTACTCTTCTGTTGTTTGTGGTTTGTTTGACAGATTTTGAAGTCTGTCTACATTGTGTATTAAAGCTTCCATTGTTGTTCCTATGCTTTCTTGGATGAGCTCTATCGTTTTAGATTTCATATTTAAGTCTTTTATCCAGTTTGAGTTGCTTTTTGTATAAGGTGTAAGATATGGATCTTGTTTCAATTTATTGCAGATAGACATTCAATTTTGCCAGCACCGTTTGTTAAAGAGATTGTTTTTACCCCAGCTGAGGGCCTTAGGGCCGTTGCTAAATATCAGCTGTTCACAGGAAGATGGTGTCATCTCTGAGATCTCAGTTCTGTGCCGTTGATCTATGTCTCTTGTTGTATCAGTAACAAGCTCTTTTGACTACTGTAGCATCGTAATAGATTCTAAAGTTGGGTGGTGGGAGGCCTCCCAGTGTGTTCTTCTTCATCAGTAGTGCTTTACTTATCCAGGGCTTCTTCCCTTATCCAAAAAAGTTGGTGATTTGTTTCTCTGTCTTCTTAAAAAATGTCACTGGCATTTGTATTAGGATTGTGTTATATAAGTATATTGCTTGGAATAATAGACATTTTCCCAATGTTAAGTCTTCCTATCCATGAGCAGGGTAGGTTTCTCCATTTAGGTAAATCTCTCTTAGTTTCTTGTGGTAAGGACTTGAAGTTCTCTATGTAAAGGTCTCTTATTTTTCTGGTTAGGTTTATTCCTGGGTACTTTATCTTCTTAGGGGCTATACTAAATAGTATTGATTTGGTGACTTCTTCATTAACAGTCTCATGTTGGTGTAAAGGAGTCCTACTGATTTACTTCTGTTTATCTGTTATCCTGAGACTTTGCTGACTTCCTCTATCAGTTTGAGTAGTTTACTGACTGATTCTTTAGGATTCTTTGCATATGCAATCATATCATCTGCAGATAGGGAGATTTTTACCTCTTCTTTGCCAACACAGATGCCCTTTATTCTTTGGTCTTGTCTAATTGCTCTGGCTAGAACTTCTAGTACAATGTTGAATAGGAGAGGTAAGAGTGGGCATCCTTGTCTAGTTCCTGTTCTCAAGGGAGATTGTTTCAATCTCTCTTCATTCTGGATAACATAGGCAGTTGGCTTGGTATAAATGGCTCTTACTGCATTGAGGAATTTGCCATCTATTCCTGTTTTGCTGAGAGTTTTGAGCATGAATGTGTATTGGACTTTATCAAATGCCTTTTCTACATGAATAGACAAAATCAGGTGATTCTTATCTTTCACCTTATTTATGTGGTTGATGACATTGATTGTTTTTCTGTTGTTGAACCAGCCTTGCATCCCTGGGATGAATCCAACTTGGTCATGATGAATTATTTTTTTGGTATATTGTTGTATTCTGTTAGCAAGAATTTTGTTGAAGATTTTTCATCTAGATTCACGAGTGATGGATTGGTCTATAGTTCTCCTTTTTGGTTGGGTCTTTCTCTGGCTTTGGTACCACGGTTATGCTGGCTTCATAGAATGAATTTGGGATATTCCATCCCTTTCTATACTGGGAAATAGTCTCAGTAGTATTGGAGATAATGCTTCTATAAAAGCTTCGTAGAATTCTGTGGTGAAGCCATCTGGGCCCGGGCTTTTTTTTGTTGGTAGTTTTTGGATGAGTTTTTGAATCTCTTTCTTTGTGATAGATTTATTAAGTTGTTATGCTTTAGCTTGTGATAATTTTGGTAGGTGATATGAATCAAGGAATTTGTCCATTTCTGCTAGGTTTTCAAATTTGTTAGAGTACAAACTTTTACAGTATTCTGTAATGACATTTTTTATTTCTGTTGGATCTGTTATGACAACTCCCCTCTCATTTCTTATTTGGGTTATTTGTTTTCTTTCGTGCTTTTCTTTAATAAGATTTGCCAATGGTTTGTCAATTTTGTTGATCTTTTCAAAAAACCAGCTTTTGGTCTTTTCGATTTTTTCATTTATTCTTCTATTCTCTAAATCATTTAGTTCTGCTCTAATCTTTATGATCTGTTTTCTTCTGGTGCCTGAGGGATTCCTCTGTTGTCCTCTCTCTACTTGTTAAAGCTGTAGGGTTAGTTCTTTGGTTTAGTTTCTTTCTTCCTTCCTGATGTGTACATTTATGGAAATAAACTGAGCTCTGAGCACTGCTTTGGCTGTATCCCATAGGTTCTGGTAGGAAGTGTTTTCGTTTTCATTGGAATCCACAGATTTCTTTATTTCATCCTTGATATCTTCTATAACCCATCGCTTTTTGAGGAATATGTTGTTCAGTTTCCATGAGTTCCACTTTTTATCTATGTTTTTTCTGCTATTGATTTAGACTTTTATGGCTTTATGTTCTGAGAAGATGCTTTGCATTAATTCAGTCATATGGATTTTGTTGAGAATTACTTTATGTTCTAACACATGGTTTATTCTGGAGAATGTTCCATGTGCACTGGAGAAGAAGGTGTAGCTGTCCACCAATGGATAGAAAGTTCTGTATATGTCAATGAGGTCTAGTTTATTCATTGTGGCAATAAAGTCTCCTGTGTCTTTATTGAGCTTTTTTCCTAGACAATCTGTCCAATATTGAGAGTGGAGTGTTGAAGTCTCCCACTACTATTGTGGAGTGATCTATCTCATTTTTGAGTGTAGTCAATGTTTCTTTGATGTAGTTAGGTGCTGTAGTATTAGATGCATAAATATTTAATATTGTTAAGCCCTGTTTGTGTATTGAACCTTTCAGCAATAGTGTCCATCCTTGTCCACAATGGTGGATTGCACATTAAAATCGATTTTATCAGAGATTAGTATTGCCACACTTGCTCTTCTTTGTATATCGTTAGCTTGATGTATAGTCGTCCATCCTTTAATTTTCAGTTTGTTCCTATCTTTAATTCTAAGGTGAGTTTCTTGTGGGCAACATATGGATGGATCATGTCTTTTGATCCAAGATGTCGCTCAATGTCTCTTTACTGGAGCATTTAGCCCATTCACATTCAATGTAATTCTTGATAGGTGTATGTTTAGTGTTGTCATTGTGATACATTTATTTTTGTGTTGATGCTATCTCTGCTGTTCTTATTACAATGTTGTGGGACTTCTTTGTGAGTTGGTTTTTCACACTTTTCACTGGTGGTTTTGTGGGTTTTGTGAGTCCTGTATTATGTTTCTTGATTTGAGAAGTTGCATCTTTATTGTGCTTTACAGCTGCCCCTATGATCCCTCTTAATAAACTATGTATAAAGCCAATTTTAATTGCCACCAATCCTCTCCACTGGAAGGACTATAACGACTGTAGTACATCCTTCTTTTTAATATGATGACATCATAGTTTTCAAGATATGATCACTGGATTATTTCTTTCACTATTATAGCTATGATTGAGCTTGGAGAGTTCTCCACCTGATTAGGTTTCTGGGTGATATGTCCTGAATTTGCTTCTAAATTATAAAGTTAGTGATTTTATTCTGCTAAGCCAAAAGACTCAGTATTTCCTGTAGCTTTGGTTTGGTTTTTACAAAGTCTCTGAGTTTCTGTTTATCTGTGAAGGTCTTAATTTCATTTTCATATTTGAAAGTTTTGTAGGATATAAAATTCTTGGTTGGAAGTTCCTCTCCTTCAAGGCTTTAAATATGTCATGCTACTGTCTCCATGCAAGCATTGCATTGTTTCAGTTGAGAAATCCTATGAAAGCCTACAAGTTTTCTCTCTGAATGTTAGCTTTGCTTTGAGTCTTGCTGCCTTTAAGAGTTTCTGTTTATGTTTCATTTTGTTAAGCTTGATTATAATATGTCTTGGAGTCTTTCTTTTGAGATCTATGTTAAATGTCGTTCAATATGCATATTGGATATCTATATTGTCTTCTTTCATAATTTCTAGGAATTTTTCTTTCAGCAGCTCAGCAACAATAATGTGTTCTCAGGTGTCTTGCCCTGTTCAGGAACTCCAATTAATCATAGATTGTTCCTCTTAATAAAATCCCACATATTTCTTAGTACTTCTTCATTTTTCTTGTTTCCTTTTTCTGATTTCTCCTCATAGATGCTGGAGTCAGTAGTTCTGTCTTCTAAGTCAGAAATTTCTTTTCCATTTGTTCCATTCTGTTTTCTTGGCTTTGACTTTAAGTTTCTATCTCTTTGATTTTGTTCATGATCTGTTGGATTTCAGAGTACTGGTGATCCCTCAGATTGAACAGCTTGCTTAATTTTTCATTTCGCCCTGTTGCATTTTGTACAAGGTCTAGAAGGGCTCTCTCTGTAATCCTTTTGTATTAACCTTCCAATAGTTTCAGAAAGGTTTCTTCATCTGGGAAAGTCTTCCGTTGATTCTTTTGAGGGCCTTCTGAAGCCATGGGTGATTTCTTAGTTACGCTTTTAACCAGAGTTTGTTGCTTTTTGGGCATCATGTGAGTAAATACAGGCCGAGAGAGATGCTGTGAGGATGGACCACAGTTGTTTCTCTAGGCCTTCTTAAGATGAAAGGTAAAAGGTATCTGACAACTTCCAAAGTCAGTCAGGTTTTCAGGTGCACAGGTCCCTCTTCCAAGTCGGCAGAGTAAGCACCTTTATATACAACCCGAGATGTTATAAACTAGTACCAAATTCCAGAACAGCTACTGCCCTGCTGGCTTATGCTGCTGGGCCCTAGCTTTAGGCAACACTGACAAACTACTGCTTTTCTGCTGGAAAAGCACTCTCTCCAGGTAGGCACTGCCTCCCACCCTAAGAATTAGGTCCTGCTGAGGCCTCCGTATGGGTATATCTGCCTCCCAGTGGAACAAGATGGCATCCCACACAAGCTCCCTGTCTGCCTCAGAACAGGCCATTCAGTGGCAGATGCAGAAAGACAGGCCACAGGTGCCAAGACACACAGAGCCCAAAGCCAGGCTCTCAAAATATGGCAGTTTTGCCTGCCGATCCCACCAGCTATGCATCTGAGATTAGCTGCTAGTCAAGTCCCATCTCTGCCTGCCAGCTAAGACAGAGAAAAGAAAGTTAAAATGGTGAGTTACCTTTGGTCTGTGAAAGCCTCCACTCACCAGGAGAGGGAACAGCAAAAGAGAGAAGGTTTTCTGTTCAGTGGTATGCAATCCAAATTAACAGCTGTATGCCGCATCCTAGGGCTTACGAGGTGTCCAGAAGGCTCCATTTAATTGTCAGTTCAGGTCTTGGTTTCCAGAGGGATTTAGGGAGATGTGTGTTTAGTCCGCTATCTTGACTCCACCCCTGATTTAGAGTTTTTCATTTCTCTCACTGACTTCATTGCAGTCTATGAATATTTAAGAAGTTCCTACATCATTCTTTCCATCAGGGAAGGGAGTTGGCTCTCAGAAACCAATATTTGTTATTAAAAATAAATATATCTAGTATGAAAAATGATTTTTCCAGCTAAAGTAGTTTGCCAAAACATCCCTAAAGAAAATACCAATTTTCTCTTTGTTCATCTGACTGCATGGACCCTGAGTATACTACCACAAACAAGAGGGAGACTTCTTTAGCACATATCAAATACTGGTAATCTTGTAAGCTATAGCTCCCATTATAGTCTAATAGTTGGGGTCTCTAGCTTATAAAACAGGCTCTTTGGAATAGTTTTGTTGTATGAGTCACCCATAATTGATAGTATCTAGAAAATTTAAGTAAAATAGATTCTCTGATCTTACAAATTCAGCAGCCAATTTCTGGACCCATAGTGTCCCAGGAAAGATCCCTTATTCTTCCCCTGCACACCTCATTAAAAAAAGGGAGAGAAAAAAACAAAAAAGTTTGCCATATGTTGATTCCAGTTCTCGTTAGCAGCAACTGAAATTTCATTATATTTAACTATAAGGATGCCAAATGTTAATTTAACTTTGACAAAACATGTTTCTTAGCTTTTAAGTTAAACATAGCTAAACAGACAACTGAATTTTCTAGAAAAGTAGCTTCTTTTATTCACCCAAGATTTTAGAAACATTTTTCACAATGTCTGCAAAGAGCATCATCTTACAATTTGCAGAAATGCTCTGAATTAGTTTCATTTTCAAATGCAAACAGAGAAGGTTTTCTTATTCCCAAAATTCTTCTTAGCTTCAGCACACCAAATAGAAAATTAGTCTCATGAGTAGGTCAGAAGCCAGGATGAACAATGGAAAGTTCTTCGAAGTGAAGATTATGTAAGGCTGCCTGCAGATGGCATGACTTGGCACATGTTTGGAAACACAGTTAATAAAGAGTCCAAAAATCTCTCTGCTGCCTATTCAGTTTACATCAGATGGTGTTGCATACCAAACTACAAAGACTTCCAGAAGCTTACTCTCTTAATTAACATTTTACTTTTGGATGGCCACTCTCTGTCTATGCATTTCCATAAGGTGCTTCTTAAGGTAATACATAACTTGCCTACAACAAAAATTATACTCAGCCTCTTGCATATCTAATCACGTACATCTTAATATCTCCCTGTCTTGAACAGGGGACTTTATATCTTAAATTGTCAATGTTAGCTACAGAACCTGATCACTGCCACTCGAGAAGGATAATTACAGATGCAATAGGTTGTTCCTGGCAGTTTTTTGATGCAAATATAGTGGTTCTTTCCCCACAGTTGTGATGCACAACCATTTCCCTGGCAGAGACACAGCCACACCTGCAGCGACCTGTGAAGGATGACCTAGAAATAACCTAACCCTTATTTCCATCCTATCTCCATATCGTTATTATACTCTTCAGGAGAGCAACATATCAAGAACAATATGTATAGCAGAACTTAAGAAAATTTCCAAATAGAGCTGAAATCTTGAAATTGCTAAAAATGTTAAGGTTAATGATAGACTGTGTTATGAAATAAACTGTCTCCCCTGCACCACACCCCTTTCCCAAAATGCACTGGGATATCAAACCCATTTACTTGTAAGCATGGTCCTATTTGAAAATAAGAGTTTTTCTCTTGTTATGTTAATTAGATGTGGGGCTAGCTCCTATATCCAAACACTTTAGAATTATGAAGAGACCAGAATAGACACACAGACACACACAAGGAAGATAGACACAAAAGGATACCAAGGATCTCCTAGGACTACAGTCAAAGAAGAATTGCCATCTAAAGAAACACCTGAACTTGATCTTAGAGTTTCCTGAACTGTGAGAAAATAAATTCCTATTCTTTAAAGTCACAGACAACACTAGGTAACTAAGACAGAGAGTTTTATTGCTTTATTTTCATTTTTATTTTTAGACTCCACTTTATGCTCTAAGCTTATGTAATTCATTCATCTTTCTGGGACTCAGTTTCCTGATATGTAAAATAAAGATGCTGAACAGAAGTCTCTGTTATATCTAAAGTGATAGCAGTTTAAAAATGATGGATTGAGAACAGCCTGTCTGAGAGCAAACCAGAGCAAAGAACTCCAGATTATCTGACAACTGAGAAAGATTTCTAGCTACTCAGCCGTGCACCCTTTGGAAAACCTGCTTATTGATACAGTTCATTTTCTCACATCAAGTCCACATTCACATTCAAAATACAAACGGGAAATGAAGACCCATAGACATTTGGGGAAAACCAGTATCATATAAAAATGTGACCAAGATGAACAAACAACACAATTCATGAAAATGAGGGGAAAATGCTAACTTTAGAAACAGAAAGAGATTTTCAAAAGTCCTATTTAATAATCTCAGGGATATATGAGAACACATCTATTTATAAAAGCATGGACATTAAAACTCATTGCTGTACAGTCAATTCTGACTTATAGCAATCCCATAGGACAGAGTAGAACTGCTCTACTGGGATTCTAAGGAGCACCCAGGGGATGTGAACAGCCAACCTTTTGGTTAACAGCTGTAGCATTTAACAACTATACAACCATGGTTTCCCAGGAACATCAAAAGAATGATGTTATGCACAAGAAAGAATTAGGTAGGAGAGAGAAAGGTGCAGAGGACAAAGCAGAATGAGACAGCAAGAGAAAGATAGAGACTGGAAATTTAAAATGTGATTACTAAAACCAAAGTGCAGTACTAGGTTTGAAAACTTCACAATAGAATTAAAAATCAAGTATCTGCGGGTCTTAAAAGCTGCCAAGCCACCATCTGAGGGTACAACAAGTGGTCCCAACTTAGCAGGAACTGATGATCACCAGGGACTAGAACGGCATGGGGGAAAGAGAACCCAGAAGACAGAGAGACTCATGTGAGTGGGTGACTACATCAGCTTGTGCCCTGAAGAACGAGATGGCGCCTGGCCACCACCAGTGATAGCTGTGATGGAGCTCACAAAGTTGAGTCTCACTGGCAACACAAAATAAGAAGGAGTGCACTCTGAGAGCTCCTTTAAAAGACCTCAATTGATGGTCCAGGGGCCTCGGAGTTCCCCCGGGAGCATGGCCCCTGGCCCTGAGGCTGCCCCTGTCCACAAATCATAATGGAGGTCAACTCTTGGACAGGAATAGATTGGGCTTGGAAACACAGAGAGACCGTATCATGTGTACAGTTTATGGCTCTATGCATCTGCAGGATGTTGTCCTGCTGACCTCTTATGGAGGCTGGGGAGTGGGTGCAGAGGAGGGGCTAGGTAGAGAGGAAGAGTGTGCTGTCACCATGCAGGGAGAGCAGAGGGAGCTGCATATAGGTGGGCATGCAGTTTGTATGGAAATGTACATTTTCATTCAATAAGAAGAAGAAGAAAAGAAAAGAAAAATATCTGAAAAATATGAGAAGAAGTGAAATAAATAAGAGAGGGAAGATAAAAAGGTAAATAAATCCTATTGAAGAGAGGTATAGATATGAAAATGCACAATGAAGTGTAGTAATGGCAATGGAAGTGTATTATTTTGGATATTTGAGATATGTCCCATAAAAATAGAGAAACTAGGATAGAGAATAATATAAAAATCTGCAGAAGTATAAATGAATAGATAGCTCTGCAAACCTGAAATTATAATTAGATGGGAAGAATCATCAACAACTGTAGGATACACATGTTATCAGCAATATACAGGACAAAACAGAGGGATGCAGCAGAGTATCTAATATAATTGAGAACAGAAGAACCTTAAAATAGCTGTCAACACAGAAGGAAAGTGTAGAGAATTTGAGAATTATACCAAGCCTTGGAGTGTTTTTTGCGCACTCCAGCACAAAGGTGTGAGAAAAAATACAGGATGCAGTCTGAAAAACCTTGGACACTAAAAACTCTCGAAACTAGCAATCTGAAGTTCCTTTGAAAGATGAAGTCACTCACCAAGGAGAAATATCTGGACTATAAGTCAAATTACGCAAAGCAGTGACAATAGGAGCAAGGTCAAAAAGGAGGTACAGATAAAATTCAGATAGGGCAAGAGCTAGGACATTTCAGAGAATTATGAGTCATAATTTTAATATATCATGAAAACAGCCTAATAGGGAACATTAGAATCACAAAGCTGGGAAAGCCGTCTTCACTCACATTTCCTGAGTTTTAGAAAAAGTAGAAAAACTAATTTCATCTAAAAATAAAGCAGAGAAAGTATTTCAATTCATTCACTTGTAAAAACATGATATAAAGAGAGAGAGAAAAATCTTTGTTTTTATTGTCATCTGGGTAGGCAGTTTGAATCCACCAGCCGATCCTTAGAAATTTTAGGGGACAATTTTATTCTGTCGTACAGGAATGCTACATGTCAGAATCGACTCAGTGACAACGGTTTCCAGGTTTCAGTCAGCTCCAGTTCATGGTAACCTCACTTGTAACAAAACAAACCACTGCCGGGTCCTCTGCCTTCCTCACAACTATTGATATGCTTGAGCCTGTTGTTGCATTTGCTGTGTCAATCCATCTCTTACGGAACCAATAACAACAAAGAAAACCTCAGTGATGTCAAGTCAATTCCAACTCATAACAACCTTATAAGACAGAGCAGAAATGCCCCGTAGAGTTTCCAAGAAGCACCTGGTGGATTTGAACTGCCTACCTTTTGGTTAGCAGCCATAGCACTTAACCACTATACCACCAGGGCTTCCTGTGGAAGATGTGTCTTATTTTTGCTAACCCTCTATTTTACCAACCATGATGTCCTTTCCTAGCAGCTGTTGTTCCTGATGACAAGTCCAAAGTAAGCAAGATAAAATCTCCATTCTCCAGTCTAAGGAGAGTTAGGTCTGCACTTCCTCCAAGGCTGCATTGTTCATTCTTCTGGAAGTCTACAGTGTACTCAGTAATCTTCATCAAAATCACAATTTATTTGTTTTTTTCTTTTTTATTATGATTGAGTGAAAATGTACATTCCCATATAAATTTGCATGCCCACCTGTGTGCAGCTCCCATTGCTCTCCCTGCCTCTCTTCCTGTCCATTCTATACACATCATACCCTCCTAACAATCTCCTATTCCCTTCTCTCCACTCTCTCCCCCACAGCCAGTAAGAGGTCAGCAGGACGACATCCTACAGATGCATAGAACCAAATCATAATGGAGGTCAAATCTTCGGACAGGAATGGATTGGACTTAGCTACTCAAAATCACAGCTTAAATGCATCAATTCTTCAATTTTCCTTTTTCATTCTCCAGCTTTTCTGATCTCCATGGGGAGACTGAAATAACATCTTTTCCACTCAACACACTCTACAAAAGTGTTTTGCAACGTATTTCCCGATGCAATATGTTGTTTGATTTCTTGACTCATGCTTCCAAACAATGGACTTTGGCAGCTGAAGTGAAACCCATAGAGAGAAGGAGGACATGCCACAAACTAAGCCAACACAACTGATGAAAACTGAAATGCAGTATTTCAAAATGGATAAAACATTGAGAAAAGTATAGTGTTTATGAAAAATGTATATTAAAATCAGAAAAGAATAGAAAAAGTCAGAAGTGAAACAATAGAATTCAGAGAAAATTAGAAGTAAAAACAAATGGCAAGCACAGAAGTTAGTAGGGTTGAGGACATATAGGTGGGGCGTTGACAGAATTTTCTATGAATCACGAATTAATTTTAAGATTCCTTTTGAACAGAATCCCTAGCTTAGTCTTTATTTTTATACCTACTGCAGTGCTGACATTGAATAAACATAATTCATCAGGCTGAGAATACTTCAGTACTCTGAACACATCATTGGTTTAGCAGAAAGTTTCATTTTGGCAGAAGTGAGTTTTGTACATGTTCTGCCATGAAACCTAAGGATTTTCCCCTATGGCATTAATTCCCAGATGCTGGCTTACAGACCACTGCTGGTGTACAAATAAGATTTCACCAATTTATGGCAAAATAAGGGGGGAAGAAAAAGGGATAGCTTCATACTTCTGTAAGATTCACCAACCTGGATTATTGTTATTGAAATTATCTCTGTCCTATGTTTTTGGTATTAAAACATCATTTATTCTATGAGATAATCTTAATTTATACTATATCTGGGCAAATTATTCTTAAAAATGTGATCACATATTGGGTAAAGAATTTTTTATTAAAATTATGCTACCATATAGTATATACAAAAAAAATCTAGTCTGTTTCTCAATAATATTTCATGCAATCACATTGCTCTGTGAGGTATTGCCCAAAACTTAAAGAGCCTAGTAGAAGCAAAATTAAAAGAACTGTACTGTCTAAGAAGCCATTCAACTGCCATAAATTCTTCTGAGATCGTATTTTCTTTGACTATCTCGACGGCACTTGGCTTATTGAAAATAACCATTTGTATGCAAAGGCATAGCTTTACCTGCACTTATTGATCTTCCTACGTATGGCTAAATTCCAATCTAGTTGCTTTCTATTCACAACATATTAAATAACATTTAAATAATTTGCGAAAATGATCGATAAATATCGGCATGACAGTTGGGAACCTGTCAAGGCCATCCTCAGGTAAGTGATGGAGCCAGGATCGCCTGGACATAGGTAGTAGCTCACATTGTGAGGCTTTCTCCAAATACATCCAGGCTGAATCAAGTTCAAGTGAACAAATACAAACAACCAAAGAACAGTTTTGAAGAAGCAACAAAGTCACCACAGGGCAACTTGCAACTTGGGCTGATGTCTTAGTAGGAGGATAAAGACAGCTCTAGTTTTGCATTTATCAAGGGACATATTCCTGTCTGGAAGTGGGAAGAAAAGTAATAATGGAATCAAGAATATTTTGCAGTAACTGGAAAAATCCATCTATGAGTGATATGCATATTTCTCTCTTTAACATGCCAGACATTCCAGATTTTCTCACCATCTCCAGTTCTGATTTTAAATTTGCCAGGCATGTCTTTATTCAGTTCCTCCTATGTCTCTGAAACTTAATGCTTCCAGAAGGCAGTGAGCAGAGACTCTTTATCAGGCAGAATTTTAAGGGCATCTGATCACTTGTCATTACTTCTGCTTATCTTTTTTTAGAAATGTGGCACTGTTTTACTAACAGCTAGTAGTTCTGATGAACCCACCAGAATATGCAAACGACTGAGGACAGGGTCACTTGACCTCGTCTAATCCACTTTTACATAATAAAGTAAACATAAAAATTCATGTATGGCCTTGTTTGTGTGAGGTTGTGTGGATCACCGCTATTAGCACTCCTACACTAATTGGCAAAGTCATCTAAAAGATTGAACTTCTTAATACATAGCTTACTGACAAATATTAACTTAAGAATTTAGAGCCTATTTAGTTTTCAAAGAATGGATTTTAGACCCACAAAAGGTACTTGAATAAATAGATATTTCTTATGAATATTCTAATAAGAAATTACGCTAATAGCAATTGCTAAAGCTGAAAACGGTTGAGAAGGAGATTAATTACTTATTCCATGAGCAACATGGGACAAAAATAGATAGTTCTTCAATCTTCAATGCTTAAATATTTTATTGATATATTCTTGATGGAAAAGGAAACAATCTTCAAAAGTTTAGAATAATATCTTAAGAAAAAGTAATGTAATAAGTTTTCAATATGCATGTGTCAGTTTATTTTTAGAAAAGACTATCAAATCTATGATATGTGTTTGTGAAAAATAATGACTTGGTTTTAAGCCATTAACATTAAGAAGTAACAGCTAATTTATCTCAATGGATATCAAGATACACTGTCATCGATCAAAGTGTGTACTTTCAAAAATATTTGTAGCAGTTTGGCTGGGCTGTGATTCCTGGCGATGTGTGTGATGTTCCTCTGTGGTATTAACCCTGCTGTTAATGAAGGAGGATGAGTGCCAGTTGTGTTGGACCAGCAATCAGTATGTAAGACTGTACTGTTCCTTGATGCAATCTCTTAAATACAAAGGAAAGGGAAGCAAGCAGAGCATTGGGGACCTCATCATCACTGGGGACCTCATACCATCAAAAAGAAGCAGTGCTAGGAGCAGAGTATTTTCTTTGGACCTGGGGTTCCTGTGCATCAGAATTTTTAAGTCCAGAGGAAGATTGATGACAAGGACCTTCCTTCAGAGCCAACAGGGAAAGCCTTATCCTGGAGCTGACACTCTGAATTTGGACTTTCACCTATGTTTTGGTGTGAAAATAAAATTCACTTTTCAAAAGCACCCACCAGTGGTATTTCTGTTAGAGCAGTACCAGATGACTAAGACACGTATTAAAGTAAAAGTAACATGAATGGTATTGGTGCAAAGACAGGTGAATAAATCAATGAAATTTAAAAACAAAGGGGTCCAGAAACAATGCACACATACATGGAAGCTTTATTGACAATAAAGAGAACACTTGCTTGAGAAAGCTATGATAGAGAAAGACCTTTTCAAAGGATAGTTCTAGGCCAATAGTGTACATACATGTAAGAAAAACAAAATTATCCCTAGTCTCAAACATGCACAGAATTTAACTCCAGGTGAATTGTCATTTAAATATTATGAACAAAACCTTAAATCTTCCAAAAGGTGTTATAGGAGAATATTTTTTGCAAAACTGGAGTAAGCAAGATTTTCTGTATCATTATTACAAAACATGCAGAAAATATTGATCAATTAAATATTGTAGTAAAATGTATCAGTGAAACAAACAGAATATCCAGAAATACGCTCACACATATGTGGATAACTGATTCCTGATGAAGATAAAATGATAATTGGTTGGAGAATGGTTAGTTTTTCAACAAATGGTGCTGAAATAATTACGCATGCACACATAAAAAACTCGACTTTATATCATGTACCATGTTAAAAAGTAATTTAAATTAACAATAATCCTAAATGTAGAGTTTAAACAAACAAAAAACGAAAGAGAAAATCCTTGTGAACTTGTAGTAAGCACCAAAAGCACAATCTATAATAAAAGAAAATCATTGATAAATTCTACTTAACCAAAATTCAATTTCTGCCCTTAAAAACACACTTGACAGACTGAAAAGAAAAATCCCACTAAGCAGAAAACATATTTAGAAATAAAATATGTTTCTGAAATCAAATTACTTCCAGAACATGTAAAGAACTTAATACTAAGGAAACATTCCAAGTTAAAAATGACCAAAAAATGTTGACAGATCACCAAAATGTATATATCTATTTTCCAAAGCAAGAACTGCTTTGGAAACCATTTTGGTTGTTTCTTAAAAGTTAAACAGCGTGTGTGTGTGTGTGTGTGTGTGTGTGTGTGTGTGTGTATCACGAAAAGTATATATTGATGACAGAAAAGCAAAAGAAAACAAGCTCAGAATCATTAATCATTAGGAAAATTAAAACCATATCACTGATTAAATAAATAACAGCTATTAAATAACATTTAAAACACAAGCAAGTGATTACTGCCATTGCTGTAAATAAGTTATACACCTGTAAAAAGTTGAATTGTCGAAAGTTTTGTGAGAGACGTACTTTCAACAGTGACCAAAAAGAAGAAAGAGCTGCTGAGGCTGCTTACATACAATCAGAAACCACATTCCTTGGTTTGAAGGTTTAGGGTCATGGTGTCAATGAGTATCCCACTAACTTGGCTTAATAACTTATTCAGTGCTTCTCTTCTACCTCCTGATTCATTGTGCAGTGTCTGGGATCTTCCAAGTATGCAAGCAGCTATCCAAGTCACAACAGTAAGTGCCTATTAACCTTGAGCAGCAGAGGAAGAAGGCAAGTGAGAAACATGAGCAAAGGGAATGTGTGGCTAATTGACCCCATGAACAACCACCTCCTCTTCCAAGAGACTAGAAAAACTGGATAGTGCCCTGCTATCATTACTAAACATTTGGATCAAAGGTTCTATAGAACAGTACTAATCAAAAAAGGGCAAAATACAGAACAGATTTTCAAATTTTCATAGATTCCAGCCTTTCTGAAGCCATGGAGACTGAGTGAAGCTTTGCAACTATTGCCTTGAGATAATCTTTGTATTTTAAACTAAAAATACACCCTGAAGTCTTCTAAAAACGAAACAGCAGTTTAACTTAACTTTTAAAGAGTGTCTGCCTTGAGCATTGTGCTTTTTTTCGGTATCTTTCTATATGATTTGATTTGTGGATTATTAGCTGCTTTTTACATGGTCATATCTTCTGAAACTATATATACAGTTTTAGACCATAACTTCTTTGTAACTAAAATATTCTTCACCCAGATACATGAGTTGCTTCCTCCCCAATCAGCATTACAAGTCAACCAAATATTATATTTCTGTCCAATAAATCTAACTTAAATATATAACAAATGTTACTTCACACACTTCTGTGTCTCTTCCCAACAGTAACACCAGTATCTAATCTCTCTTGTCAGTGGAAATAAATTACTCTGAGGGACAGTCTAGGTAACATTATGAATATCATACCAAGCAGCCATGATTCATGCTTTCCCCACCTCCATTTACAGGAATATCTCATTTTATCGTACTTAGTTTTATTGCACCTTGCAAATATTATGATATTTACAAATTGAAGGTTTGTGGTAGCCCTGTATCCACTAAATCTATAGCACAAGTTTTCAAACAGCATATGCTTACGTCATGTCTCTGTCACAATTTTAGAAATTCTCACAGTAATTCAAACTTTTTCTTTATTATTTTACCTGTTATAGTAGTCTAAGATCAGTGATCTTTGAGGATACTATCGTGCTCATTTAGAATGTGTGTCACCCTGGCTGAGCAATGATTCTCCGTGGTTTGGCATTCATGTGATATTGTTAGCAGCCTGCTGACTGGATCAGCTGTGAGTAGCCAATCAGTTGAAAGGAAGTTTTCTTGGGCATGTGGGCTGCATCATATAAAAGTGCACATTCATTCTAGAGAAGTTTGGGGATTTGGGTTTGTACTAGATCCTGTTCCTCTGACCTCCGGTTCTTGAGATTGGGCTTACCTGGAGTCTTGTCTGTCAGTCTTGTGATTCATCAATCTTCGTAGCTAGTGAGCAAGAGCTCTACTCTCTGACCTGCAAATCTTGAATTCACCAACTCCTGCAGTTATGTGAATCCAGCCTGACTTACTGACTTGAAGTGTTCCAGACTCTTCAACAATGTGAGCCATTTCCTTGAAATAAATCTATGTATATATTCATACATTTTGCTGCTTTTGCTTCTCTAGAAAATCCAGCCTAAGAAATTCTGGCAGTTGTCCTCTTGTGCCATAAACTGTTTACATACACCACTTATTCAAAAAACGTTTTGTGTGTTCTGACTGCTGTGCTAACCGGTCAGAATCCCCTCTCTTTCCATCTCTTTGTAACTCTCTAATCCCTGTGGCATGACAATATTGAAATTCGGTCAGTCTTGATAATCCCACAATGGTCTCTAAGTGTTCAGATGAAATGTCCCACATCTCTCACTTTAAATTAGAAGTTAGACAACTTTAAACTTAGTGAACAAGGTGTGTTGAAAGCCAAGATAAGCCAGAACTAGGCCTCTTGCATCAAATAGTTAACCAAATCATCAATGTAAAGAAGTTCTTGAAGGAATTTAAAAATATTACTCCAGGGAACACACAAATGATAATAAAGTGTAACAGCCCTATTTCTGACATGGAAAAGGTTTTTGGGTAGAGATAGAATACCAAACCAGCCATGACATTCCCTTAAGCTAAAGCCTAATTCAAAGGAAGGCCCTGACTCTTCATCCCTATGAAGGCTGAAAAGCTGTTTGAAGCTAACAGAGGTGAGTTGGAGAGGTTTAGAGAAAGAAGCCATCTCCATAACACAAAAGTTCAAGGTAAGCCAACAAGTGATGATGAAGAAACTATAGCAAGTTACTCAGAGAATGTAGCTAAGATAGATTTTCACTGATATAATCTCACTGTAGATGAAACAGGCTTATACTGGAAAAATGTGGCACCAAGGAATTTCATGGCTAGAGAGGAGAAGTCAGTCCCTGGCTTCAGAACTTCAAAGACAGGCTAACTGTCTTGCTTGGGGCTAACGCAGCTAGTGACTTTAAGTTTAAACCAATGCTTATTTACCATTCAAAACATACTAGGGCCTTTAATAATGACCCTAAATCTACTCTGTGCTCTGCCAATGGATCAACAAAGCCAGGATCACAGCATATCTGTTTACATCATAGTTTACTAAATACTTTGAGCCTACTGTTGAGACCACAGCTGGTAAAAAAAAAAAAAAAAAATGAGTATTACCACTCACTGTCAACGTACCTGGTACCCAAGACCTCTGAAAGAGGTGTACACAGAGACTAACATATTTTCATGTCTTCTAACACAATATCCATTCTGCAGCCCACAGATCAAGGAGTAATTTCAACTTTCAAGACTTATTACCTAAGAAGTACACTTCATAAGGCCATCATTCCATCATTGCCATGGATAATAATTCCTCTGATGAACCTGGACAGAGTAAATTAAAAACTTTCTGGAAAAGATATACTATACTAAATATCATTAAGAGCATTCATGATTCATAGGAGGTCAAAATTTCAACATTAATAGGAGTTTAGAAGAAATTGATTCTAATTGTGGAAGACTTTGAGGGGTTCAGACTTCAGTGGAGGAAATAACTTCAGATGTGGTGGAAATATAAGAGAACTGGAATTTGAAGTGAAGACTGAAGATGTGACTGAGTGCTGCAAACTCAGTATAAAACTTTAATAGATGAGGATTTGCATCTTTTGAATGAGCAAAGAATGTTGGCTCTTGAGACAGAATCTACCCCTGTGAAGACGCTGTGAACATTGTTGAAATGACAGCAATGGATTTAGAATACTGCATAAATTTAGTTTCCCCATTTGTCTGTCACTTCATCATGCTGTAGGGGCTTGCATGTTTCTGTGATGCTGGAAGTTATTCCACTGGTATTTAGATACTAGCAAGGTCACCCGTGAAAGACAGGTTTCAATTAAACTTCCAGACTAAGATATATTAGGAAGAAGGACCCAGTGGTCTACTTCCGAAAAGAATTAGCCAGTGAAAGCCCCATGAACAGCCATGGAACATTGTCAGATATAGCCCCAGAAATAGTCCCCAAGGTTGGAAGTCACTCCAAAGACAACTAGGGAAGAGCTACCTCCTCAAAGCAGAGTCACCTTAATGATATGGATGGAGTCAAGGTTTTGGGACCTTCATTTGCTTCATTTTCTGATGTGCAAAGACTCAAAATGATAAGGAAACTGCAAATGTCCATTGATAATCAGAACATAGAATGTACAAAGTATTAACCCAGGGAAGTTGGAAACCATCAAAAACGAAATGGAACAAATAAACATTCATACCCTCAGCATTAGTGCGCTAAAATGAACTGATATTGGCCATTTTGAAAAGGATAATCATACAGTTTAAAAATGCCAGGAATAAAAACTTGGACAGGAATGAATGGTGTAACATTCACCAACAAAAAGAACATTTCATGATCTATCCTAAAGTACAATGTTGTCAGTAATAGGATAAATCCACATGCATACAAGGAAGGCCAGTTAGTAAGACTATTATTCAAATTCATCGCCCAACCACTAAGGCCAAAGATGAAGAAATTGAACATTTTGACCAATTCTGTAGTCTGAAATGGATCAAACAAGCAATCAGGATTCAAGGATAATTACTGGTGACTGCAATGCATAAGTTGGAAACAAAGAAGAAGGCTCAGTAGTTGGAAAATATGTCCGTGGTAATAGAAATGATATCAGAGACCCCATGATAGAATTTTGCAAGACCAATGACCTCTTCATTGAAAATATCTTCCTTCACCAACATAAATGGCAACTGTACACATGGAGCATACCAGATGGACTACACAGGAATAAAACTGACCACATCTGTGGAAAGAGAGGATAGAAAACCTCAATATCATCAGTGAGAATAAAAGCAGGTGCTGACTGCAGCATAGACCATCAATTGCTCACATGCAAGTTCACATTGAAATTGAAAATTAGAACAAGTCTAGGAGATCCAGAGTATGACCTTGAATATATCCCACCTGAGCTTAGAAATCATAAAAATAATAGATTTGATACATTGACTACTAATGCTGGAAGACCAGGTGAGTGGTGGAATGACATCAAAGACATCATCCGTGAAGAAAGCAATAGACTGTTTAGAAGACAGAAATGAAAGAAAATACCAGAAGAGACTCAGAAACTCGTTCTTGAATGTCAAGTAGCTAAAGCAAAAGTGAAAAAAAAAAAGATGAAGTAAAAAAACTGAACAGAAAATTCAAAGGGTGGTTCAGGTAGTCAAGGTAAAGTATTATAATGATGTGTGCAAAGAGATAGAAATGGAAAACCAGAAAGGAAGAACATGCTCTGCATTTCCCAAACTGAAAGATCTGAAGGAAAAAAATAATCAAGCCTCAAGCTGCAATAGTAGAGATTCTACAAGGAAAATATTCAATGACTCAGGAAGCATCAAAACAAGACGGAAGGAATACACAGAGTCACTGTACCAGAAAGGGTTGGTCTACATTCAGCCATTTCAAGAGGTAACATTTGACCAGAAAGTGACAGTGCTGAAGAAAGAATTTGAAGCTTCTCTGAAATCACTGCAGACAAACAAGGCTCCAGGAATCGATGGACTATCAACTGAGATGTTGCAACAAATGTATACAGTGCTGGAAGTGCTCACTTGTCTATACCGAGAAATTTGGAAGACAGCTACCTGGCCAACCAAATGGAAGAAAGACATATTTATGCCTATTCCCGAGAAAAGTCACCTAACCAATTGTGGAAATTATTGAACAATGTCATTAATATCACTAACAGTAAAATTTTGCTAAAGATCATTCAAAAGTGACTGCAACATTATATTGACAAGGAACTTCCAGAAATTCAAGCTGGATTCAGAAAAGGACTTAGAACCAGGGATATCATTGCTGATGTAAGACAGATTTGGGCAGTAAGCAGAGAATACCAGAAATATGTTTACCTATGTTTATTGACCACACAGAGGCATTCATCTGGGTGGATCATAACAAATTACAGATAACATTGAGAAGAATGAGAATTCCAGAACACTGTATTGTGCTCATAAGGAATCTGTGCATGGATCAAGAGGTGGTCATTAGAACAGAACAAAACAAGGGCATGCATGTTTTCAAGTCAGGAAAAGTATAGGTCAGGGTTGTATGCTCTCATCGTAGCTATTTAATCTATATGTCAGCAAATAATCCACGAAGCTGGACTCTATGATGAAGAACAAGGTCTCAGGATTGTAGACAGATACATTAATAATCTGAGTTATGCAGATGGTATAACCTTGCTTGCTGAAAATGAAGAATATTTTAAATACTTGCTGACGAAAATCAAAGACCACAGCCTTCAGTATGGATTGGACCTCAACATAAATAATAATAAAACATAATTCCTCACTACTGAACCAGTAAGAAATGTCATGATAAATGTAGTAAAGACTGAGAATGTCAAGGATTTCACTTTACTTGGTTCCACAACGGATGCCCTTGGGAGCAGCAGTCAAGAAATCAGAAGACACACTGCATTGGAAAAATCTGCTCAAAAGACCTCTTTAAAGTATTCAAAATTGAAGATGCTACTGTCCACCTGACCCAAGCCATGAATAAGGAAGACAGAACAGATGCCTTTGAAGTACAGTGTTGGAGAAAAATACTGAACATACCATGGACTGCCAAAAGAACAAACAGGTCTATTTTGGAAGAAGTACAATCAGAGTGCTCCTTGGAAATAAAGATAGCGAAATTGTGTCTCACATACTTTACACACGTTGTCAGGAGGGATCAGTTTCTGAAGCAAGGTATCATCCTGATAAAGTAGAGAGTCACTGTAAAAGAGGCAGACCCTCAACAAGATAGGATGATGCAGTGGCTGGAACAATGAGCTTAAGCAGAGAAATGATTGTGGGAATGACACAGCACCCAGTAGTGTTTTGTTGTGTTTCGCATAGGGTTGCTCTGAGTTGCACACAATTCAATGACACTTAACAACAACAACAATGTAAACTTAGTTGGTAAAGAAGTAGCAGGATTGGAGATGACTGACTCCAATTTTGAAAGAAGCTCTACTGTGGGTGAAGTGCTGTCAAACAGGATGGCATGATACAGAGAAATCTTTCATAAAAGAAAGAACCAATGAGACAAACTTCATTTTTGTCTTATTTTAAGAAATTGCCACAGCCATTTCAGCCTTCAGCAACCACCAACCTAATCAGTCACCAGCCATCAACACCAAGGCAGGCCCTTCCACTGGTGGTTAGGTTTTGTTTGTTTGTTTGTTTTTGGAATAAACGAGTTTTTGTCTTTGTTTTTGTTTTTTGAATTTTTTTATTAAGATTCAGTAAAAGTGTACAATGTAAGGCTATGTGGCATACCTGCCTCTCTTAAACTCTATCTGCTCTCCCCATCTGTGACAGTACTCTCCTCCGTTTCACTGTTTAATGCTAGTATCCTCCAAAACAACACCTGTCACCTCCTCTCCACCCTCTCCTCTTCCCTCTAGAAAGAAACCAGTAGGACGGCCTTCTATAAGTGTATAACACCATCAAGCACACACACTATGTGCTCACTCTGTGTCCCCAAGTCGAGTTCATTCTTAATCTGAAGTGTCAACCTCAGTACTGGTTTCAGGCCAGGGGCAGCAGCAAGTCTAGGGGCCATGTTCCCAGGGGACACTCCATGTTGTCAGAGCATCATTCTGTTCTCATAGTAGAGTTCTTAATCTGCACACCATTCTTTCTCACATTACATCAGGGACTCTACATTTCATCCCTTATCAAGGTTGTCTTTCGTGGTGGCCGGCACCACCTGGTTCTTCTGACCTCAGGCTGATGCAGTGTCCCAATTGTATGGGTTCGTCTGTCTCCTGGACTCATTTTTCATCAAATCTTTAATGTTTTCAGTTGCCATCACTTCCAGGTAAATTGGGACCAGTGGACGTTATTCAGATGGCAGTTAGCTGGCTTTTAAGACCCCAGATGCCACTCACCAACATGGGGTGCAGAAGACTCTCCTAGTAAAAGGCTAGTACACCAACTGACCTCACTATCCCCTGAAAACACAGTCCACAGATCCCTGCCCCTGCTACTCTACCCTTCAAAATCTTAGGTTGAATTTAGAAAACCTTTTAGTTAATGGTGCAGTCCAGTTATGATGAACTTACTTCTACTGACTGCTGTCACGCCCTTCCCCTAACCAAATTCCTGCAGGCTATCTAATCCACGAACAACCCTCGTCCTACCTCCACACCTTTGTAACTGAAAAAAAAAAAAAAATCCTTCCTTATATGCATAAGTCCTTTTTTAAGTCCTTAAATTGTGGTCTCAAACAATACTTGTCCTTTTGTACCCGACTGATTTCACTCATCATAATGTCTTCCAGCTGACACCAGGTTGAGACACTTCCTAAAACCATCATCGTTCTTTATCATTGAAAAGTGTTCCATTGTGTATACGTGTGTGTGTGTGTGTGTGTGTGTGTGTTTATACCATAGTTCATTTATCCATTCATCTGTTGATGGGTACCTAGGTTGATTTCATCTTTTTGCTGTTGTGGACTGTGCTGCAATAAACATTTCTGTGCATGTATCTGTTCATGTGACAGGCTTTATTTCTGTAGGATATATTCCAAGCAGTGAGATTGCTGGATGATATAGTACTTCTCTTTCAAGTTTTTTTTTATTTCTTGATGGCTCTTGTTGAGAATACATACACTAATTCAATAATTTCTATATGTACAACTCAGTGACATTTATAACATTCTGCAGGTTGTGCCGTCATTCTCACTCTCCTTTTCCAAATTTTTTCTCCCCCATTAACATAACCTCACTGCTCCCTAAGTTTCTATCTAATGTTTGGAGCTGTTGTTGTCAGTTTGACCCCATGCAGATAGTTCTTTAAAAGAGCAGGATGCTCAAGGCAGACATTCTTTAATAATTAAGCTAAACATTGTTTGGTTTAAAGAAGACTTAGGAGATAATTTTGGTTTAAGGTTTGAAAATTCTCTCCAAGCCATGGTACTTGAGACTCATCTAACCTCAGTGGCTCCAAAACTTTTGAAATTGTGTTTTACATTTTCCCCCTTTGATCAAGATTCTTGTATAGAATCTTGAGATTGCTGCCTTTTCATTAAAGCATGCTCTTATTCAGACATACCTTCTTGAAGTAAATTTGCAAATGACTTTGTTTTGTATCCATAAACAAAATATGGAACCTTGGTGGCACAGAGGTTAAAAGCTACAGCTGCAAAGAAAAGGTTAGCAGTTTGAATTTACCAGCTACTCACTGGAAGCTCTATGTGGCAGTTCTACTCTGCTGTCCTAGGGTTGCTATGAGTCACAACTGGCTCAATGGTTTGGCTTGGTTTTATAGATAAAATACGTTCAAAACAATTTTTTTTTTTTTGGACATGCAACACTGCAACAATCACCAAAATAATAGTGGTCATTCAGACATGTGGTGTTAGTGAGACTGTAGAAAAACTGACACTCTCATACATTGCTAATGCAAAATGATACAACTTCTCGGGATAATTTGCCAATGTACATTTTTCCTTTGACCTAGTAACTCCATTTTGAGATATTTATGTTGTTGTATATCACATGCATACATGCAGAAGAATGCACCTGCAAGGTTTTCATTGAAAACTTATTGATAATTCCAAGAGTGGAAACAATCCAGGTTTCCATCTGCAGGAAATGGCATAACCACTCATGGAACACTATGTAGCAGTAAAGAGAGAATGAAGAGGCTTTCTTTTTATTGACATGGAAAGCTCTCTGGGAGAGCTTTAAAGAACCAAAAATCAAGGCGTAGAAAAAATTTATACAGGATGCTACTAACGCTGTCGAGTAATTTCAGACTCATAGAGACCCTTAAGAAAGCACCAAATTTCTTTCCAAAGAGACTGTACCATCTTGCATTCCCAATAGCAGTGCAGGAGAATTTCAATTTCTCCACAGTCTCTCCAGCATTTGTCTTTTTGTGTTTTTTAGATTATTGCCAGCCTTACTGGGGTAAGATAGTATCTCATTGTAGTTTTGATTAGGATTTCTATAATAGCTAGTGATTGTGAGCATTTTCTCCTGAGTCTTTTGGTTACCTGAATGTCTTCTTTGTTGAAGTGTCTGTCCATGTCCTTTGCCCACTGTTCAGTTGGGTTATTTGTCTTTTTCTTGTTGACATTTTGCAATATCTTGTATATTATGGAAATTAGGTGTTGATCCATTACATAGTCACCAAATATGTTTTTCTATTCTGTAGGCAGTCTCTTAGCCTCCAGATGAGCATAAGTGTTTGATTTTTAGTAGTTCCTATTTATCTATTTTCTCTTCTGTTGCTTGTGGGTTGTTGCTGAGATTTTGTAATCTAACAGTGTATTAAAACTTCCATTGTTGTCCCTATTTTTTCTTCCTTAATCTTTATGGATTTAGGTTTGATATTCAGATCTTTAATCCATTTAGAGTTAGTTTTTGTGTAGGGTGTGAGATATGAGTCTTGTTTCAGCGTTTTGCAAATGGATATCCAATTTCGCCAATACCATTTGTTAAAGAAACTGTTTTTAGCCCAGTTTGCAACCCTTAGACCTTTATCAAATATCAGCTGTTCATAGGAGGACGGTGATATTTCTGGATTTTTTATTCTGCTCTACTGGTCTATGTACCTGTTTTTGTACCACTACCAGGTTGTTTTGATTACTGTGGATGTTTAATAGGTTCTAAGGTCAGGTAGTGAGAGGACTTCCATTGTGTTTCTCTTCTTCAGCAGTGTCTTATTCACCCAGGGTTACCTCACTTTCCAAACAAAGTTGGTTATGTGTTTCTCCATCTCATTAAAAAGTGACATTGAAATTTGTATTGGGATTGCATTGTATACAGAGATTGCTTTGGGTAGAGTACACATTTTCACAACATTAAGTCTTCATATTCATGAACAAGGTAGGGCTCTCCACTTAAGTAAGTTTCTTGTAATAGGGTCTTAAAATTTTCTCTGTATAGGTTTCTTACATCTCTGATTAGACTTATTCCTAGATATTTTATCTTCCTGGGGGCTACTGTGAAAGGTACTGGTTTGGTGATTTCCTCTTTGATGATCTCTTTGTTGGTGTAAAGGAATCCTACTGATTTATTTATATTTATCTTATTTTATTAGTTCCAATAGTTTATTTATGGATTCTTTAGTATTCTCTGTGTATACGATCATATCATCTGCAGAGAGGGAGATTTTTACTTTTTCTTTGCTGATACAGTTGTCTTTTACTTCTTTGTCTTGTCTGATTGCTCTGGCCAGGACCTCTAACACAACGTTGAATAGAAGTGGTGACCATGGGCATCCTTGTCTAGTTCTTGTTCTCAGCGGGAATTCTTTCAGTGTCTCTCCATTCAGGATGATGGTGGTTGGTTTTGCATATATGCCCCTTATTACACTGAGGGATTTCCCTTCTATTCCTAGTTTGCTGAGAGTTTCTAACATGAATGGATGTTGGACTTTGTCAAATGCCTTTGCTGCATCAAGGCAAATCAAGATAGAATCAAGTGATTCGTATCCTTTGTGTTATTTATGTGGTTGATCACATTAACTGTTGTTTGTTTGTGTGTTTGTTTTTTCGTTAAACCAACTTTATACCCCTGGTATCAATCTTACTTGGTCACAATGAGTTATTTTTTTGATATGTTGTTGAATTCAGATGGCTAGGATTTTGTTGAAGATTTTTGCATCTAGGATCATGGTCTGTAATTTTGTGTGTGTTTATGGTCTTTACCCTACTTTGGTATTAGGCTTATGGTGGCTTTGTAGAATTAACTCAGGAATATTCCATCCTTTTCTATGTTGTGGAATAGCTTCAGTGGCATTGTAATTAACTCCTCTCTGGAAACCCTTGTGGCATAGTGGGTAAAGTGCTATGTCTGTTAACCAAAGGGTCAACAGTTCATATTTGCCACACACTCCTTGGAAACTCTATGGGCAGTTCCGCTCTGACTTCTAGGATCACTATGAGTCAAACCTGACTTGAGATAGTGGGTTTGTTTTTTGGTCTTGGTCTAAAAGTTCGGTAGAATTCTCCAGTGAAGTTATCTGAGCCACAACTCTTTTTGCTTGGTAGTTTTTAAATTACTTTTCCAATCTCTTCTTTTGTGATAGATTTATTAAGCTGGATCCCACTCGACGGCACTTGGCTGGCTGGCTTATTCAGGTGTTCTACTTTGTGATAATTTTGGGAGGTGATGCAAATCCAGAAATTTGTTCATTTCCTCTAGGTTTTCAAAGCTGTTGGAGTACAATTTCTCACAGTATTCTGTTATGATACTTTTAATTTCAGTCAGGTCTGTTACGATGTCTCCCATCTCATTTCTTAGTTGGGTTATTTGTTTTCTCTGTTGTTTTTCTTTTGTGAGCTGAGTCAATGGTTTATCAATTTTGTTGATCTTTTCAGAAAACCAGCTTTTCATTTTATTAATTCCTTCAACTGTTTTTCTATTCTTTAATTTGTTTAATTCTGTTCCAATATTTTATCTGTTCTCATGGTGTCGGAGGGATTCTTTCATTGTTCTCTTTCTACTTTTTCAAGTTGTAGGGTTCATTCTTTGGCTTGAGCCCTTTCTTCATTCTGGATGTGTGCACTGATAGAGATAAACTGCCACCTCTGAGACTGCTTTTGCTGTATCCCATGGGTTCTGGTAGGATGTATTTTCATTCTCATTTGATTTCATAAATTTCTTACTGTGTCCTTGATTTCTTCTATAACTCATGAATTTTTGAGCAAGGACATGTTCAGTTGCCAGGAGTTCAAATTTCTACCCACATGTTTTCTTTGACTTCAACTTTTATAGCTTTATGGTCTGAGAAAATGCTTTACAATAATACAGTGCTTTGGATTTTGTTGAGATGTACTTCACGGTTAATACATAGTCTGTTCTGGAGAATGTTTCATGTGTGCTGGAAAAAAAAGTGTGCTTGTCTGTTGTTGGGTAAAAAATTCTGTATGTGTCTGTGAGGTTGATTTGGTTGATTGTCACACTAAGATCTTTTGTATCTTTTTTGAGCTTTTTTCTGAATGATCTGTTCCTTATCGATAGTGGAGTGTTAATGTCTCCTATTATTACTGTAATGATCTGTCTCATTTTTCAGTTTTCTTTGATATATTTAGATGCTCTGATATTGAGTGTATAAATATTTAATATTATTCTATCCTCCTTAGTTATTGATCTTTAAGCAGGAAGTAGTGACCATCCTTGTCCATGATGGTGGATTTTACTTTAAAACTTATTTTATCTAAGATTAATATTGCCTCTCCTATTTTTCTTTGCATGCTATTAGCTTGGTATATATTTTTTTATCTTTTGATTTTCAATTTGCTTATATCTTTGAGCTTAAGGTTTGTTTCTTGTAAGCTGCATATCAACATATCATGGTTTTGATCCAGTTTGCTACTATCTGTCTCTTTATTGGATCATTTAGTCCACTTTCATTCAGTGTAATTATTGGTAGACATGTATTTAGTGTCGTCATTTTGGTACCTTTATTTTTGTGTTGTTGACATTTTCTTTGTTCCACTTAGTATTCTATTCTGGGTTGTTTTTCTTCATGGGTTTTCTTTTCATCTTTTTCAGTGTTGGTTTTGCATCTGTTGAGACTTCTGCATTATGTTTCTTGTTTTTATATGTAGTATCATTAGCTTGCTTTGTTACTACCCCTTTCTTCTCCCCTAATGTTCTAGGTTTAAACCAGTCTTTAACTTCTTATATCTCCTTAACTTCCTCTTCATCTGAAAGGGCCATTAATAGTGTAATATGTTTCTCTTTATAGTGTAATGTTGTTACAGTTTGCATGTTGTGCTCTCTGTTTCCCCAATTGTAATATTTTAGTATTGATTGAGCTTTGAGACTTCTCTAACTAATTATGACTCTGGATGCTGTGTCCTGCATTGCATCCTTGGGTATACATCTGTTGTCACTGATTTTCTATTTGAAGAAATTCATTCAGTATTTCTTGTAACTTTTGTTTTGTTTTTGCAGTCTCTAACCTTCTGTTTGTCTTAGAATGTTCTAAGTTCACTATTATATTTGAAAGACAATTTTGCAGGATGTATGATTCTTGGTTAGAATTTTTTTTCCCAAAGTTTTTTTATCTGTTATCCCGTTGCCTTCTTTCCAACAAGGCTTTCACTGAAAAGTTGGAGGGCATTCTACAAGGCTTCCCTTTGTAAATTAGTTTTTATTTAAGCCTAGCTGCCTTTAAGGACCTCCCCTTATGTTTCATTTTGTTAAGCTTGATTATAATACATTTTAGTGTCTTTCTAGCATCTTGAATAGCTGTCTTATCTTCTTTCATGATGTCATGAAAGTTTTCTGTCAGAAACTCTTTAACAATTCTCTCCGTATTTTCTGTTATCCCTCACTGTTCAGGAACTCCAATTGTATATAAATTGTCACTCTTGATAGAGTGCCTTCATTTTTTGGTTCTTTTGTCTGATTTCTCTTCATAAATGCTAATGTAAGCTGCTTTGTCTTCAGTCTTGCTAATTCTGCATTCTATATTTTCTCTATCCCAATGTTTTGGCTTTCCACTGAATTGGCTAACTCTGTAACTTTATTATTGATCTGCTCAATTTCAAATCATTGGTGTTCTAGCAGTTCATATAGCTTGTTTAATTTTTTGTTTTGTTCTGCTTGACTTTGTTTAATCTCCATCCTAATATCTAGAAGGGCTTTATACATAATTCATTTGTATTCTGCCTCTGATAATTTCAGGAAGCTTTCTTCATCTGAGATGTTTCTTATTTTTTATTTTGCAAGTTTTCCAGAGCCATGGTGGTCTGCATCTTAAAATGGTTAGATATTGTTTGTTGTCTTTGCACCATCAGAAATCTGTTCAGCTCCTCCAGTGTCACATCAGCAGAAACTATGGCATAACTTTAAGAAACAGGTGAGTAAGGTCACTGCTAGACTTGGCCACCACCCCCTGCTGCGTTCTCTAGGTGCAGCTGTCTTCAGTATAGCTTCTCTGGTGAGAGAGATGCTGTCCATCCCAGCAGTGCTGCTGAGCTTGGCAGCTGGCCCCAGCTGGGCCCTCAGGGGTGGCAGGCTCTGTCTCCTGGTTGACAGAGATGCCAGATTACTTGTGCCATTTATCTGGAGTCATGCCAACAGATACTACAGCATAGGACAGAGAAGGGAGGAGGGAAGGGCACCACCACACTCTGCCTCTCCCTGACTAAGATGGTGTCCTGCCTGAGCCACTTCTCCTTCACTTGGGCAAGAGAATCTATGGCACAATTCAGAGAAAAGAAGGGGAAGAGGCCCTGGTACCCTCAGGCACCACTAGGTTTTTGATGTGACTATCTTAAGCATAGCCTCTCTGCTTCAAGAGATGCTATCTACTTAGGCACTGAAGCTCAGTTTGACAGCCAGCTCCAGCCAGGCTCTCAGGCTCTCAGGCTCAGCAGCTCCAGTCCCACTCTCACAGTTAACAAAGATGTCATCCATACCTGAAAACCTCTCAGCTGCTGTTCCAGCAGAAACAGAACTCTTTGTGCTACTAGTAGTCTCACCTCTGACAAAGGTAGTTTTCCCTTTCTTTCACCCATTCCAATCTGTCAACCCTCCTCGTGATCTTGGAGTTCTAGAATGTCCACATTGCTGCATCCAATTGGTTTTCTAGGCCTTAGGTCTCAGAGGCAATTGAGAAGACATATGACCAGTTCCCCATTTTGGTCCCACCTCCTCAAGTGAGGTATTTTTAATTAAAGTAGGTACCTTTTTAATACATAATGGTATCACTCATTGAATGGCTTTCAGTGTACTGTAAAAGTAACTTTTTGATGCTCCGGGAAGCCAAAAAAAAGTGTGACTACCTTTATTGAGATAGAAGCTAACCTACAGACACTAAGGCATATCTCTGAGATATGTCTGAATTAAACAGCATGGGCAGTCCTTTAACCTCTCTGAGTGTTGGCTGCCTATTAGAAAAATCAGGATGTCTGTTTCTGTGGTGACTGTTCCTGAAATGGATGATTTGTTAGACACGTTTCCAGTTTAAACAGTGCCAGCCCTATGCATATCACTAAAATTTAAAATCAGACTTTTTAATAAGTCATAAAATCCATGATTTCTGGGATAATTTACAATAAACATCAAAACCGCATTAGGCTCTACAGGAAACACTTCATATTTAGGAAACCACTTTCTTTGAAAGATAATTTTTTAAGTGTGCATGTGTGTGTGAGCATCTGTCAGTGAACTTTTATAGAAGATGCACACATTTAAATATATATTAATTTAGAAATCCTCCTTGGTAATATTTCTGAAAATTCTTATTCTAACCACAAAAAAATAAAATAAAAATAAATGCCTTCAAGCATAATTTCAGCTGATTTCCATTGATTTTATAGTTTTCTGGAACATTAAAAAAGTTAGAGATTATTCTGGCTGAAGCTTCTTGTTATAAAATAGAAGGAAAAAATGACTCTCAAAAGGGTTAAATGATAAATCATCTCTATATAACAGAATTTGGTGTGATGATCTCTTCTTTGGAGAACTTCCTAAGTAATGAAAAACTATTTTTGTCCTGAGGAAAACATTTAGATAAATATGTTCAACTCTCACTACCCAAGAAATGAAGCACTATCTTACCCAAAATGATCAAACTAGGCTTGTTCCTATGGCCATATTTCCCCATTCAGTGGTGACTGACTTTTGAAATACATGATTTTTGTCTTATATCTGACCAAATACAGCAGGCATGTTTTAATGACAGAGTCTCACTTTTGTTGCTGTAAAAATATGTCCTATTTTTATCTATAAAACCCAAAAGATATCACCTATATTGACTCTATTCATGCAGATAGTCTTTTAAACCAATTTAAAATCTTTGTATTTAATATTATTTCATATGATTCCTGGAAGCTGTTAGTAATTACAGTTTTTCATTCTACCACATTGGGAAAAGCATTTAACACAAACAGCACACATGCAGTAGAATACAGTACTAGGATTGGTAGCTGGTTTGATTTTTCCAGAAATACACTCATATATCTAAATTAATGGCACTAACTGAGATAAAATAATCATGTATAACCATTAATTGGATTGTGGTTTTCAAGAAAGAGAAAAATCAACTTCCCTGAGTCATTTCTTCTCAGAAATGTTGTCTAGCCAAAGCCATCTACCATAAATTTAGTACAGAATATACAGCCAATTTTTTAAACATATAAATGTTATTTATTTCCTAATCCCTTAGGAATAGTATTGCCCATAAAATGTTGTACAATCCATCAGATACTAACTTTGTATTGTTTTGTGACAAAGTAGGTGTTATGAAGTTCTCAATATATTTATTCCCAGAACATAACCTGTTTTTTACCAAGCTCAACAACAGAAAAGCTTCTGATACTGTAAGAGAAGGAAATAGTTTACTTCTACCTGCCTCAAAGATTGTCTGTTCTATTGGATCTGATGTTATTTGAGTTGTCAATGATTTAGTATAAAATTTGCTGACACAACGTGCCCCCACAGACCAGACAAATACGTCCTACAACAACTTTGCCTACACAAAGCTCAGGTTTGAAAATAAAATCAAACCTAGGAGATTAACTGAATAATCTGCATGACATTTTTAGAAAGAGTGGATGTATCTGATATTGACCTAGTGTCACCACTGTCCAAAACGGATTGCCTAGACCAGACGGGCAATTTTTCTTAGTCTCTTATTCTTACCCATAATATCCTAGAGAAGTCCTCTTCAATGATGGAATTTTATATAAGAGGTGAGTTCAGTTATAATTTTTCTCTTCCTTTAATTTGTTCTACAGTATTTATATATCACATCCGTATAAGCAGATTCCTCCAGTACAAGATGAAGTTTATTTCTGTAGCTTTACAAACATGGGTGCACAAATTCTGTAATTCCCTATAGGGCTGAGTTTCCTTGAGTTTTTCACATTTTTTTCTTTTCCTTCTTCTATTTCATACTTATGAGGTCTTTGATAAAGCATTCAACTGTTTCCTGTTCTCCCATTTCTTTGTGAAAGAACCACTCTTAGAGTCCCTGAGACTCCAGAATCTGTAAGGGCTTAGGTCCCTACTGAAAATGAGAAAGAAAGAGATGGGCTTGAAGGCAGGAATGAAGAACACTATGCAGAAACATTGGCTTGAAAGGAGAAAAAGAAATCTTCCTGCCATTTGAGGGAAGGTAGGAAGATTTTAGAGAAGAAGGCCTATACTTTTTCATGTCTCAACTACTGAGACCTTGAACAAATGATATTCCACATGAGCTCCCACTAAAAATATCTCCACCCTCCTAGACAAAGACATACTTTTCTTAAATGGAACTACCTCCTCACAAAAATCTTCCATTTCATGGGAGGAGTAATACTTGAATACTGGGATAAAAGGGTAGGTATGAGAGAATAAAATTACCAGGTAAGGGTATTACTATTCTCTTAGCCAACTAGAGGTATTAGCAGTTCTTGGTAAAGTAGCACCCCACTGTGTATCATTTTTAGTGTATGTTATTTGAATTTTTTAAGGTATAAAATTTTAATAAAATGTATATCATTCCACCGTACATTCAATCATACTCAAATAATCCTTTTGCCTTGTATGCTACCCAAATCCTTGACAAATTGCCATTGGCGAACCTCAGGTCTGAGTGGACAGCATCTAAAAATATAAGATTTTGGCAGTCAAAGAGGGCAAGTGAAGGTAGAGTGCTCTGCACCAAACTTCAAACTAAAGATCAAATACAGATAGTATTTAGTGGAATTTTGTGTTTCATGAATTATGCAAGTTGGCAACTTAACATAAATTCTGCCTGCAAAGGCACTGATCAACTAAGACACATTTCTACTCAATTACACAGTCTCTAGCATGTAGATTGGTAGAACAGAATATGAACAATGAAATCCATGAGGTTTTCAAGTGATTGTTTTAGAAACTGGTTCATGAACTATAAAAATCAGCTAAGCTGCTTCTTTCTAAATGCAGAGTCCGCGACCTCCATCTCAGAGTTTTGAGCTTCACCCAAGAAGAAGCTCAAGAATCTATAGTTTTAACCAGCTCTCCATACAATTCATAGGTATATTAAAATGTAAAGCTCTGTATTAAACCAGCCCAGATCTCTACCACCGGAAATATAGAAGACATTCTTATTTTAGGACTGTGCAATCTGAGTAGCATCTCTTTTTCTTCTTATAATAGACACACACACAAATACACAAAGCCAATTCTACATATGCAAATTTCTATCCTAAAAGCAGTTGAATCGTGTCCTCCAAATAAATATTTCCAACTCCTAAGCCCAATACTTGGAAAAGAAATCTTATTTAGAAATAAGATCTTTGCCAATTTGATTAAATTAAGGGACTTAAGATGACATCACCTTGGATTTAGGAATGGACCTAAATCCAATAACTGCTGTCCTCAGAAAAGAAAGGAGATGGAGATTTGGGGCCCAGACACAGGAGAAAGAAAGTCATATGAAAACACAGGCAAAGACTGGACTTGTGCCTTCAGATCAATTGTCTCTAGGAGCTACTAGAAAAAAACTAGAAAAATGATTCTCTGGCACCTTTGAATGGGAGTATAGCCCTGTCACCACCTTTATTTTGGACTTTGGCTTTCAGTATTGTTAGAGAATAAATTTTTGTTGTTCTAAACCTGTTGTGTATAATTTGTTACAGTAACCCCAGGGAATTAATACATTTATCATGTTGCTTTCCTTCCTTCACAATAGTTAATTTTGTCTAGTCTTTTCTAATTGAAAGGTAAGCTCCGTGACAGTGAAGATATTGCTGCCTTACTAACACACACAGTGCTCTGCAGTGTAAGCCCTCCAGAAGAACAAGCCAGCTGAAGGCGTTTTATTATGGAGTTAAATCAGATGTGTGTGTATGTCTGTGTCTGTGTCTCTGTGTGTGTCTGTGTAACTGATTATAAGTGACATCTTCATTTATTAACGGAAACCCTGGACACGCGGTGGTTAAGAGATATGTCTTCTAACCAAAAGATCAGTAGTTCTAATCCAGCAGATGCTCCTTGGAAATTCTATGTGATAATTATACTCTATCTTATAGGGTTGTTATGAAACAGAATGGACCTCACAGCAATGGTACTTTTTCACTTACTGATAAAATTAAAACCAAAAGGCCTCGTGCGATCAATTCCAGTTAAAATGACCATTCCAATGCCTTTTACATTTGAGGATCTATTATACAATCACCTCTTAATCATCACTCATAACTTCTAGAAGAAGGATAACACTGCCATGCCCTTCCTTCAGTGATGGGAAACAAAAATACGGAAGCTCAACAATTTGTGAGAGGAAAACAAATAGTAAATAACAGAACATAAAGAACTTGCCTCTGCATGGTAGCCAAGTGCTGCTCATTCTCCAAGCTAACATTAAGTCCTGACTAATCTGTGAAACCTTTCTAAGGAGTTCCCGCACTGCTACAGATGCCACTTCCTTCCTGTAGCATCAGAGGGGCAATCATACACTCTATCACATGTTGTTTGCATGACATCTGGTACAGGGTTGCTGTGAGTCAGAATGGACTCAACAGCAATGGGTGTACTTTTGGCTTAGGTTTTATTCTCCACAAATAAGCTATACTTATTGGAATGTTACTTTCCTGATTCAGACGAGTTTAAAATAGTGATAAGTTTGTAGCTGGTGATCAAGAAATATTTGCTGAACAAATGAATTTAAAAAAATGGATGAATGGATTGCATAAAGTTAAGCCAAGGAAATGAGAAACATAAATCATATAACATTTTTTTCAGAAGAGTTATTAAAAACAAGAGTCATGTTTCTTACTGTTGAATTATGCAAGCAAATCAACTAACTAATTTATTTACACAGGAAAACCTGTATCTACTACAAACTACACTTAAATATCTGTATTTATTGTTGTATTGATACTATATAAATAAAACCTCTGGGTTTTGATCGAAGCAAATTTACAGTAATGACATATATAATATCACATTTACAGAATTTGTAAATAATAATAATCGACCTTAATCTCTAAAATTCACAATTGCACAATAGAATTGAAAACACTTTTTTTAGTTTCAAAAATCTTCACTATAAGTCTACCAATACAGTCCAACAACACACCAAAAAATAACTCCCTTGGGATTTATATCAGGGATGAAGTGATGGTTCAGTATTAGAAAAACAATGAAGGTAATCAATCACGTAAATAAAACAAGTGACAAGAACCACTTGATTTTATTAGTTGATGCAGAAAAGGCATTTGACAAGGTCCAAAACCTGTTTCTGACTTTAAAAAAAAAGCTCTCAGCAATACAGGAGTAGAAGGGAAATTCTTCAGCATAATAAAGGACATTTACACAAAGCCGAGAGGCAACATTATCGTAAATGGAGAGAGCCTGAAAGCACTTCCCCAGAGAACAGGAAGCAGACAAGGGCACCCTGTCACCAGTTTTATTCAACATTGTGCTGGAGGTACTAGCCAGAGAAACCAAGTTGGAAAAATAAATCAAGGGCATCCAAATTGGCAAAAAAAAGAAGTCAACATAGCTCTATTTGCAGACACTACGATCTAAAGAATCGACCAAAAAAAAAACCTACTGAAACCAGTACAAGAGTTCAGCAAAACATGAAGATATGAAATAAACATACAAAAATCAGTTGGAATCCTCTACACCGAGAAAGAGATTGCCAAAGGGAGAATCATCTAATCAATACCAGGTACAACAGTCCCCAAGAAGAGAAAATACTTAGAAATACAGCTAACCAGAGACAGAAAAGATCTATACAGATAAAACTATAAGAACTACTGCAAGAAACCAAGAGAGACTTATGTAAGTGGCAAAACCTGCCTTGCTAGTGGATGGGAAGGCTCAACATCCTGAAAATACCTATTCTACTTAAAGTGATCTATAGTTACAATGCAATCGTGATCCAAATTCCAAGATATTCCTTAATGAGATAGAGAAACAAATCACCAACATCAACATCACATGGAAAGGGAAGAAGCTCCAGATAAGTAAAGCATTACTAAAGAAGAAAAACAAAATATAAGACTTCTCACTACCTGACTTTAGAATCTATTACACTTCCATGATAATCAAAACAATCTGGCGCTAACATGAAGACAGATACATAGACCAATGTAATGGAACTGAGAATCCAGACACAAAAATCATCTACCTATGAGCAGCCAATATTTGACAAAGGCCCAAAATCTGCAAACTGGGGAAAAGACAGTCTCTCTGCAATAAATGGTGTTGGCATAACTGGATATCCACCTGAAAAAAAAAAAGAAAGAAGCAAGATCATATCTCTCACCATGCACAAAAATCAATTCAAAATGGATCAAAGAGCTAAATATAAAATCTTAAATGATAAAGCTCATGGAAGGAAACATAGGGACAATTCTGGGAGCCCTAATACATAGCAAAAACAGAATATAAAACATTACTAACAATGCACAAACACCAGAAAAGAAACTAGATTACTGAGAACTCCTAAAAATGAAACATTTATGCCCATCAAAGACTTCACCAAGACAGTCAAAACACAATCTACAGATTGGGAAATAATTTCTGTCAGTGACAAATCCCATGAGCATCTAATCTCTAAATTCTACAAGATACTGCAAAACCTCAATAACAAAAAGACAAATAAGCAAATTAAAAAATGGACATAGGATATTTCATCAAAGAAAACATCCAGGTGGCTAGCAGATACATGAGGAAATGCTCAAAATCATTAGCCATTAGAGAAATCCTAACCAAAACTACCATGAGATAGCATCTTACCACAACAAGCCCAGCATTAATCAGAAGAATAATGAGGCTATAGGGAGGCTTACACACTGCTGGTGGGAAGATAAAGTGGAACAACCACTTTGGAAACTGATGTCGCACTTTCTTAAAATGCTAGAATTAGAAATACCATGTGATCCAGAAATCCCACTACTTAGAATATGTCCAATATAAATAAGGGCTCTACCATAAATGAATATACACACAGCAATTTTTATTGCACTACTACCCACAACAGCAAAAAGATGGAATCAATCCAGTGCCTATCAGCAGATGAATGGATAAACTATGCAATATTCACACAATGGAATATTATGCAATGATAAAGAACAATGATGAATTTGGGAGACATTTCATAACTTGGAGGAATCTGGAAGGTATTATGCCTAGTGAAATTAGTCAGTTGCAAAAGGAAAATATTGCATGAGACCACTAGTATAAGGCTGAAGAAAACATTTAAAAACAGAAGAAAATAGTGTTTAATGCTTACGAGGCAGGGGAGGGGTGGATAATAGACAAGATTTTAGGTGAAAGCAGGGACAACACAGTAGTCAGCACAGCTGGACAAAACCAAAAACTAAAAAGTTTCTAAATACCACCAAAAACTTTGAGGGGTAGAGTAGCAGGGACAGGTGTCTGCCTGGGTTCAACTGGCATAACATCTAGGTCAATTGTCATAACAAGGTTCACTAAGAAAACGTTCTGCAGCCCGCTTCGGTGAGTAGTGTCTGTGTTCTTAAAAGCTAGCAAGCAGGAATCTAAGCTGTATCAACAGATCTCAACCCACTTGGAGTGAAGGAGAAAAGAAGAGCATGAAAAACAAAAGGAAAGTGTAAGCCCAAGAGACAGGGCCCAATAGACCAAAGACTACATCAACACGAGACCAGAACTAGCTTGTGCCCAGCTACCACCGATGACTGCCCTGACAGGGAACACAATGAAGAGACTCTTATGTAGTGGGAGAAAAATGGGGTGCAGAACACAAATTCTATTGAAAGGGCCAGATTTGATGGCCCAACAGACTGGGGGACCACTGGAAGACATGGCCCCTGGACTCTCTGTTAGCCCAGAATGGAAACCATTCCCAAAGCCAACTCATCAGATAAAGATTGGAGTACAAGACATAAAACGATACTAGAAGAAAGTGTTTTTCTAGGCTGAAGTAGATACAGGAGACTAGTTTGGCAGCTCCTGTCTGGAGGCAAGATTAGAAGACAGAAGAGGACAGGAACTGGTTGAATAGACATTGGAAATGCAGCGTGGAGGGAAGCACTATTCTGTCACAGTGTGGGGAGAGCAGCCAGGGTCACAGAACCAAGTGAGTGCGAGTTTTTATACGAGAAACTGACTTGAGTTGTAAATGTTCACTTAAAATGCAATAAATAACAAAAGATAGAGAAAACTTTTAAATAAAGTTTCTTAAAATCTAATCTGACTTAAATATACCAAAATATATATATATATATATCTTTGGTACAAAGTAAAATCTGCCTCTATAAAAAGAGCAAGACATGTTGCTGTTTGCATTTTTGGTCCAGAAGAATCATCCTGGACACTAAGTCAAAATCCATCTGGGGCCAGTGAGCGTTTCTTCATCTCCCCTGTGCTAGCACGTCCTGACTGTGATGTAAAACATCTAGCTTACGGTTCTGTGGTCATCAGCTCTCTCAGGAATCCACTGAAAATCATAAGCCTCCTCCAAAGGGAACTGCATCTATACACATAATTTTGTATTTAATTTGAAGGCTTTTTAAAAAATTCTCTCTCATAAGACCTTAACCCCTCCTTCAGAAGGTCATACATTTTTAATTTTTAAGTAAACATGGTTCAACATGTTCTGGCCTGAGCAGAATGAGCCTTTGTTGGAAGTTCCTCTCTTCTTTGGGTCCCCGTTCCTTCTTGGACAGGCCTGCCTTAGCGCTGCTTCAAGGCTGCCAGCTCGGGTTTAAAGCACATCTCATTCTCAACGTGTAACTGCCGATGACTTGCTCCCATTCACCAAAATCTTCTCTTTCTGCTCACTGCAACACATGATCCCCCAAGATCCAGGTACCTGACATTTTTACTCACCAAAACAAATGAACAATTCACTTTTGGAATCTCAATCTCTTATTCATCTTCATTTTACAGGCTAGTATTAAATACCAGTGACTAGTAAATGAATGCCAAGTACTAAGGTTTCCTGGGTGCAAAGTCATAATATATCCCATGTAGCATAAATAGAAAGGCATTTTGGCTCCATAAAACATATTGAGCATCTATAGAGCAGGTGACATTTGCATAAACACAGAATTAAAAATTAGAGATATCATCACCAGACCCTCTAAGGTTTTATATTTTCAAAATGGCATGATTTTCTCAAAGTGACTGAGAATAACATCCATACTTTTAAATTACTGGCTTTTCCCTGCCAGTGAAATGAATCATCATTGAAACTCAAGTGTTGCATCGTCAGTATCTACTCCTGTCTGTTTTATTGCATTCCTTTTATTCATATTAAAACTCTTGTAAACCTCATATTAAAATGTAACAATGTACTGTTTGGCACTAAAAATATCCCTACCTTCTCTAGTAAGTAGTTTGTGCTTACCCTAAGCTTAATTTGTTGATTTTCCCCGAAACTCTGTCTCTCAGATGAAAGGAAAATAATGTTTGAATTTCACATACACTATACTTTAATTTTCTTCTATGTCGATTTTATTGATGATAAACATACATGAGAACTGTTATAATGAGGAAAGAATCTTAATCCACATAAAAAGAGGTGAGAAAAAGGAAAGTATCCAGGAAATGGTTCTAAGTGGAGGCCAATTGCCTTCCATCCTTCTGTTCATGTAAGCCATGCAGAAAAATACACATTTCTTCTTGATTTGGGACACTTAACCCTCTAAATTGATTTAAAGCTGGCAAAAAACCTTCAGTAAATCTTGTCAGCACTCCAGGCTTTCAGGTTCATCACCTGCAAAGCAGACCTATTTTAAGACTATCCACAATGTGAAAACCCCCGTCACACAGTGGTTAACTACTTTGGCAGCTAACCCTAACATAACGGAATCCACTAGGTGCTCCTGGGAAGCTCTGTGGGGTCTTGTTATTTGGCTCTGTCTGGTTGCTGAGTCACAATTGACTTAGATGGCCATGGGTTTGGTTTTTGGGTATTCACACTATGTCAGGGGCAGATCAGCAGCAGGGGCCTCATCTGAGAGCTAGTAAGAAACAAGGAATCTCAGGTCCCAGACCCACCCACCCAAAATGAAATCCACCACCATCAAGTCAATTCCGACTCATTGTGACCCTATAGGACAGAGAAGAACTGTGCCATGAGTTTCCAAGGGGCACCTGGGCAGATCTGAACTGCCAACCTTTTGGTAAGCAGCTATAGACTGAACCACTATGCCACCAGGGTTTCCAGACCTTCCCCAAAGCTCCAAAGTCAGAATATGGTTTATAATGAGATCCCTAGGTGATGCACACGTACATTCAAATTTGACAGCATTGGTCAAGAATTGAGTGAAAACAGATCTGAAAAAACATACAGAAAAAAGGAAAGAAAAATAATTTTTCCTTTGCATTTTTAAATGTCCCACCAGTTTCACAGAAATAATTACAGATCCAGTTTGTCTATTTACAGGAAAGCACTGTTGCCAAGCGTGGCTTCAGTTAAAAATCAATGACAGTTTTACAAATAAAACTTGGATGTTACAAAAAGTAAAGAAAAAGAGAGAGAGAAGAAACAAAACCAGGTAAGGTTTTTTGCAAATTTGCCCATTTGTTTTAGGTGACAGGATAAGATGAAAGTACCTTGACTTCTCCAGAGAGGCAACAGGGAAAATTTGCCTGCAAGTGTGCTATTGAAAATAATAAACAGTAGGCCACAAGAAAACAAGCTGTCTTGGTTATCTACTGCTGCTTGCTATGAGAGAAATAAGTCAATGGATTTAATGAACAAAAATGTGTCTTCTTAACAGTTTAAGAGGCTAGAAGTCTGAATTCGGACACTCAGGGATGGCTTTTTCTGTCAGCTCTGCAGAAAGGTCTTTATCTCTTCTGCTCCTTTTTCCTGGTGCCTCGGCATCTCTCTTAGCCATGTGTCCTGGCATCTCTTATCCCTTCTCTCCTCGCTGGCTTTCTTATTTAATGTCTTTTATATATCTAAAGAGATTGACTCAAAATACTCCCTATACTATTCCTGTCTCATTAACACATCAAAGGTAACGCCTTCCCGAACGGGATTACACCATGTGTCGCTTAACCTCCATGAAATAGGACGTTATGTGATTTGGACATCGTTCAAGCACCGTTTTATATACCTAGCAAGCCCGTAAGGAATACTTTTTGTTTCACTTCCAAATAGATTATGCGTCCTTTGCCTGGTGCTGTTGCTGTCACTAACACTGGTGTTGCTGCATTTGGGAGCCGTGATGCACTTCACAGTAGCGTTTTCGAAAGCAAATTAAACAGAGAGATAATGAATGCTACACAACACTCAGGAGACCTGCGGTACAAGATGCTGGATGCTGCTGCCTACAAGTCTAAGTAAGCATCGACTGTTATACAGTAAACTGTTCATTTGTAAATAGGGAAAGTTCACATTAAAATAATAGTCATACATTACGGTACACACCTAAGCTACTAACAGGTGCTTAATAAGACTATCAAGATGTGTGTTAGGATATCTGTGTACTGTACCATTATAAGCCTGGTAGCACAATTGCTTTGTACACAAGAGATATGAGATTCACCACCTACGTGCAGGAAGCTGTTATGTTTGTTCTATTCAGTTACATCTCTACATCACGTTCTCTGATTGGGATTTCTGAACTCCCTTGTAACTTTATGGGACCACAGATGTGTATGTGGTCAGACGTTGCCTAAATGGCTGTTACGTGGCGTATGGACTGTATAATCACACGCATACAGGTCAGTAATTACAACGCATTTTTAGGAGGCGCCACCTAGTTTAACATCCGATCACAGTATACGAAGGATGTTTGCTGTAATGCCTCGGTAGATACAACTCTGTTATGAAGCTCACAATCGATTTTTTCTCTCTTCTCAGGTAATAACGACCTGACAATAACAACAACAACAACAAAAAAAAAAAACAGGAACTACCCACAGTTTACAGTTGGACTAAAAACCACAAGCAGTGCTATTTGGCAATTGTGATGCAAATGTAACGCTCCCGTTAGGACAATGTCATTAGAAACAAATACTTTCCTCCCATTTGCTTGCTCTCTCACGTGACTATAAGCGTACAACAGATGTTGGTAACAACGGAGCAGGTGTCTCTGGCCAGGGTCTAGAAAATGTCTCACCACACTGGAAATTACAGTCATATTTTCATCAGTGTTTCAAATAAGGACATCCAGTTGAATACTTTGATGTGTGTAGTGATTCTTCATTGTAAACATTTCCTGATTCTTTGACTATGTACAGCATATACCCATTGCTGTAGGGTCTATATTAACTCATGGCAACCCTATAGAACAGAGTAGAACTGTCCCAAAAGGCTTCCAAGGGTGGCAAGTAGGTTCAAACTGCACACTTTTTAGTTAAGTGAAGAGCTTTTAACCACTATACCACCAAGGCTTGAAAAGAAATAGTCTTTTCAGAAGTAACCAAACAAAAGGACATCTGAAAGCATACTTGGCCGAGCAAAGAAAAATGGAGTGTTTTCTGTAGACAATGATAATTATCCCTATCAATAAATGTGGCTGGGGAGGATGGACACAAAATACCTTGCCGTGGGATTGTGTGGTGGATTTTTCCTTCCTGTCTAAGATGAGAACTTTAGCATACGTTTGTTTACAACACCAGCAGCTCAAACAAATCAAAAAATCTTGGAGAAACTTCTAAAAAAAAGAAAATGAGGAAGACAGATCAGCTCTATTAGGTCAGGATTTTCTGAAGCAGAGATATACCCAGTACCTCAAAATAGCAATAAAAATGTTTAAACTACAAGGGGATGTTTTGAGAATATGGACTGCGAATGTCTAACAAGTCTCTAACACGCCTGGGGCAATTGCATAAAAATCAATGTTTCAGTTTCTAATATGTTCACTAACTGTTTGGAAGTCTTTTTATGAACTGACACAAGCTATTTGCATAAGTAGAAGATTCTAAGGCATTAGGTCTAAAAGAATGATCTCTATGGTTCTGTAAGGAAGTCATTTTGAAGAATGTTTAACAGGGACAGTAGCGAGGGCTGCATATGTTAGGCGCTTGGAAGAGTGAACTGGGAACATTTTTACATAAATCACAGTATAGGCCCTAGAAACCAATTATCAAGAATATATAAACATAAAACAACAATGCTTCCTTGTAAGCAGCAAATCTTCATTAAGTCTTTTGGCATTGATTACATTCACATGATTCATTTTGAACTCTTCTTAGTAATGTGATTTTAATGCATAATTTCTGTGTAATGACTTTTTTTAATTACCACATAATCATGGGTGGAAAAAAGTGTCTTCCATTTGGTCCATTTTATGAGGCTGAGCAAATAAATCTATAAAATAATTTATTCTGTTAGTTGCTTGGAAACCTTATTGTTGATATGACAATGCTGGCATAATAAATCAAATCACCATTTCTTTCATTTGCATGTAGATGTTGTGTATTTTCAGAAGAAAAGACTTCTCTCTTTTTGCTATGCTGCAGTGACATCTACAGAAAAAAATGAAGAAAAGTTGAGAAGAAAAACTTTTTCTAAAAAAAATTAGTACTCCAGCATACAGTGCCCTAAACTCCAAGCTTTACGAAATAGGTTTAATGTTTCCAACACAGACTCTTTTATAAATACACTGAAACTCTCAGAGGGCCTAATTTATAGAGGTTCACAAGTTCCGCATCTCCAAAATTTTGCTAATGGCAATTTTCCAAGCAAAGTTAGCCAGAAAATCCCCCCAAAATTAATTACTTTATTCCTGATAATCAGTGAATACTTGTATTTTAAAGGACCAGCATTGTAGTCAAGTAAAGATAATGATTTATCTTCACTCCTTCTTCTAAAATGCTTCATCTTACATTCTGCAGTGCATTATTCAAGATCGCCTGATTTACTTATTTATTTTTTTTAAATTTTGCTAGCCCACTGTAATATAATTTACCCAAGTAAGCCTTTGTGCTTAGGTTTGATTTGGTGACACATACATATGTACTAAATTTAGTTTGCTGAATTTTGCATCAAATCAATTCTATGTGAGATTTCTTTCATTTCTAGTTCACCAAATATCTGTCTTCTTTTTGACTACAAAGAACAATCTGAGAAGAAAAAGAGTTTAGTTCCCAGATTCTAGACTCTAGAAATTATTTCACCTGCACATTAGAAAGAACAAGAATGGAAATATTCCTCCATTTTTTTGTCAGGGTCACTGTCACAATGAAGAATTTTAAGAGGAAAATGTCACTTTTAGTAAATCCTATTGAAACTTCTGCTTCCTACAGGGGTTTCAACATATTCCACAGTGACAGATCTCAACATGACTTTTAAGAGGTGGTAAAGTTATGCAAAATAATACAGCAAAGTTTTTGTATTAGTGGGAAAGAATCTTTCAAAGGCTCTGTGTCACTGATACTTTCTCATTAACTGTATTTTTTTTTAATAAATCACTAGGAAAGCTACCACCATCATCACCACCACCATGTTGTTGTGTATGAAAAAGAGTATAACTGTCTTAGTCACGTAGTGCTGCTATAACAGAAATACCACAAGTAGATGGCATGAAAAAGATAAATTTTGTTCTGTCACAGTCCAGTAGGCTGCAAGTCCAAACTCATGGCATTAGCTCCAGGGAAAGGCTTTCTTTGTAGGCTCTGGAGGAAGGGCCTTGTTGTCAGTCTTCCCCTAGACTGGGAGCTTCTGCAGCTCAGGGACCCCAGGTCCTTTCCAAAGGAAGCCCTCTGCTCCTAGCACTGCTTCTTTGTGCTCTGAGGTCCCCAACTCTCTGGTTGCTTCCCTTTCCTTTGTACCCCAAGAGATTGTCTCAAGGCACAGTATAGTCTTCCACATTGTGTCCTAGCCCACCAATACAATTGTTGCCCACCCTCCCTCATTAGCATAACAAAGGAAGGGTTTACAACACAGAGGAACACCACAGCAATACTGGGAATCACAGCCTAGCCAAATTAATAAGTAGATTTTAGGGGGAACAAAATTCAATCCATGCCAGTAACTGCATGTTATAATGATTTCTGCCTCCGAAAACAAATTGAGTGGTGAGGGGACTGGTGAGTAGGAGGGCAATTAGCTGAGAAAGAGAAAACTTTTAGTGCAAGGAAACAAATTGGATCAATTCAGCTGATTACTTACAAAACATGTGCCCTGTACTAGCCTTCTGTTCATCAGAAAAAGTACAAAGAAACAAGATATTCAAAAACATGAAAATGATTCAGAGAAATAGTGGCTTCCTAGAGGATTCAGTGCATATCTGTCTTAAAGATAAACATAGATAGTTGATAGATAGATAATAGATAAGGTAGATGATAATGAGATAGCCAGATAGACCATTCCAACCAAAATATATATATATATATTCCTCATATTTTGAGAGCTTTTCTCAGTATTTAGTTTAGTGGGAACAGATTCGGTTATTATGTCCAAGTATGCTTCATACTGTTTTATTCTTTTCAATGCATAAAATTCATACTTATTAAAGAAGATATTGCTTCACCAAAAATAACACCCTTGCTTTTCTTCCCATGGCATCATACATTTCAAAAGGACATGATTCAATATGTCGGAGCTCTTTCTTTTGAAGAAAAATGCTTAATCCTGCGTTAATCTAAGAGGCCACGTGCACAGTCCAGTCATGTTCTCTGGAGCATTCTGCATAATATGGAAAGACATTCCTCTTTCACAAGGCCACTCTGCTGCACATTTCACAGTGGTCACAACAAATACCTCAATACTTGAATGCCTATAAAAATATTAAGTAAAACAAAAGTGACAGAATGCTGATAAGCATTGAAGTCAAGGGGTGAATACATGAGGGTCTCATTACTCTGTTGTATGTATTATACCACTACTTTGTTTAAAGGAATAGTAACCCATGAAAGTGACTAAGATTCTGACTCTCATAACTGACCTATTTCACTATTTATTACAAATTTAAAAACTGTTTGAAATTAATTTGTACCATTTATATGTGAAAAAATACTAGATAATAAAACCTAACCCAAGATTCGATTTTCAGTGTGTACCCCTGAGCAAGGAGCTGGTACTTCACACAGAAAGTGGAAAGTTATCTGTGTGATTGCAGGTTTTTCCTTTTTTTGTTTTGAAGAAGGAAAAGAACTAGTATTTACTGAAGGTCAGGAACTGATCTGAGAGCTTTGCATGTGTTGTCTCATTTTACTTCTTACAGCAACACTTGAAGATGAGTAATAATTATTTGTATTTTGCAGATGAGGACACAGAGGTTCAGAGGCAGGGAGCTGAAGGACTGAGTATGAATTCTGGCCTCTTCTACTTCTTTTTTCCATTACTTTTTAAATTACATGCTTTGTTTTTTACTTCTTTTTCAATAACAATCAGAGAGAGCCTGGAAATGGCCCTCTACATGCGGCTGGGACACTCAGAGCCCAGGCCGGACGCTGACGTAGCACGCTCTAGCTCTGGGATAACCCAAGAGATGAGATGCAAGGAAATAAACAAAATCAAAATTTTGAATGTGTTGTTAGGTGCCTTTGTGTCAGTTTCCACCTAATAGGGACCCACATGACAGAGTAGAACTGACTCATAGCATTCCCTAGGATGTAATCAATGGAAACAGTGTCAAGATTTTCCCTTCTGAGCCATTAGCAGGTTCCCACCCGTAACCTATCAGTAGCAGCCCAGCACTTAACTATTAGGCCACACACAGACCCTGTGTTTCCTCAGGTTTGTTTTTTGCTTGGACCAAGCCTGCTAGTTTGGTACCCCCATTGGTCAACTTTCTTCTGCTGTTGAGTTATCTATTTTATTTTCAGTTTTGGTCTAAGCTTGCTTCCAAGTCTTGTGTTTAATTTTTATGTCCTCAGCAGGTTCTCGGACTCCCTTCTCTAATTTTTTTCCTCTTACATTTCTCTGGGCTTGGCTGTGCTTTCTGGGCTCTGCCACCAACTCTGGCCCAGACCACTGTAGCATGACTCTGAAGGGTAGGTGGTCTTCTCTGTGCTGGAGGTTGCTTGATGCAAGAAATAGGAGCTGGAACTGGGGGATCTGAGCTACCTTCCCACGGCTGCCCCTGTACCTTGTTGATTTGCCTGGAAATGTCACGGAACTCCTGTGAATATCAGCTCTTCACTTGTGACTAAGAAGATCTGCTATACATATGCTATGCATGAGAAGATGCTGGATATGGAAGAGTTTTGAAAGAGAAAAAGTAAATGCAAGTTACCAGTTCCTCAGCAGCATTGTGTGGAAAACCAAAAAAACGAACCCAGTGCCACAGAGTCAATTTCAACTCACAGTAACCCTACAGCACAGAGTAGAACTTCCCCATAGAATTTCCAAGTAGCATCTGGTGGATTGGAACCCACGACCTTTCAGTTAATAGCCCCAGCATTTAACCTCTGTGCCACCAGGGTCTTCATTATGTGGAAAGCCCCTGATAAATTTTGCGTGTAGAACAATCATGGCTTCTGACTTCACTTAGTTAGTCCTATGTTTCAGATTTAAAATAATCAAGTACAATGGGACAATGGTACGGTTTTTAGAAAACACCAGAATATCCTAGTATGAAGGTTTCATAATTACTTCGGATTCTGAAATGCAAATATACAGTCATCCAATAAATAATTATGCAGTGTCCATTATCTGCTGGGAACTGCCTGCAAAGCATCTTGGATAACAAGAGGAGTGGGACCCCAAAACAAAAGAAGTATGAGAAGGCAAAGGGGAGCAGCAGGGTAGCTAAATCTCTGGAAACAGAATAAACAGGATGGAAATAATGAGAATGCTGACACGCCATGAAAACTGTAACCAATGTCACAGACCAACTGATATCAAAATCATTAAGAGGGACCCTAATTTGCTGTATAAACTCTGGCCTAAAACACAACAAAATAATTTTTAAAGTATTTCTTGAAAAAAGGTAGCAAATTGATAGTACTTACACAAAACATTTTGACTGAAATATTTATGAATTTTGATCACTCATCCATTTAGTAAAATTTACTCTGACCTTATCATTTGTTGCAGCACTGGTAGAGCCTTTTTCAAGACAAAAAATTAGTCGTCTGAGAATCCGTTGAACGTGTTGACAACAGCAAATTTAGTAATCCCGAAAGACAACCCTGAAGACTGTGTTCAATTTTGTGAAAAAAATTAAAAAGAGTAAATCTTTATTTAAAAATGAATTCTCAGATTTAATTTAGAAACAGATGTAATTAAAAACTCTAGGGTGGTGGGTTTGGTTTTGGTTTGGTATTTAAAAAAATTGATTAAAAGGTGTGAATGTGTGTCAAGGGTGATTGTTCTGCTCATGCTATTTTTCTGATATTCAAATAATTAATAGGAGTTACTTCTTTCTTTATTCAACAAACAGGTATGTACAGTTTCAATGCCTTAGAAATAATTTTATTTTTAACTAGTTATTAAATAAAATTATTTAAATAATTTTAAAATTTTAATATTTAAAGAAAATACAATTATTTAAATAAAATTTTTAATAAAATTTTAAAAAATTATTTTAAATATTTAAAAATATTAAGTAGTTTTATTTTTGAAAGCAGTTATTAGATAAAATTATTTTATAGGCATACCAATATGTTAAAACCAATTTGTTAGACCACAAATAAGTATTTCAAATATTTTTTTTTTTTTAAAGGAAAGCAATACAGATGGGCTCTGTCTTAGTGGAGTGTCTGTCTTGCACAGAGTGGAAAATAAACTATGATAAAGTGATCATCAGCTATATAACTTAAAATAGGGGTAATCGCTATAAAGGAAAATTATAAAAACGTATAATTTAGAGTAAGGAGTTCCAATGAAGTCTAGGGTCACCAGGAAAAGCTTTCTAGGAAAACCGACATTTGTGCAGATTTGAAGGATGGGTGGGATTTAGTTAGATAGGAGAATGACAGATCAAGAGAGAAATTTTCCTGGAGAGATTAAGATGTGCAAAGGCGTTGAAGGAGCAACATGGCTCAGAGGAACTTAAAGATGACCACTGTGGCTGGAATACCAGGCTAAGAGGATGTCTCAAGAAGGCTACAAATTTGCAGTCAAGATTGTTATGAGAACTGAGTGATCAAAGATATACTGGAATGTAGACCAGTGACTGTATACAGTTGCTAAATGTATTATATCATTCATTTGAATCAGTTAGCTATATTTTTTAAAAAATCACTATTGTGTCAATTCTGATGCACACTGACCCTACAGGACAGAGTAGAAGCACCCCACAGACTTAAGGAGCTCCTGGTGGATCTGAGTGGCCAATCTGTTTGATCAGCAGCCACCAGGGTTTCCGTGTAGCTATGTACCAGATTAAAATGTATCAGCTAATTTAACTTGTCTCTGAGCAAAATAATTTTCTCTTGCTCATTTTGTTGTTGATTTTTAAATCTAGCATGAAGTTATCAAACCCATGTTTCACCCTGTTCACCACTTTATAATAAGCTTCATATTCTTGAGCCGTCAATAGTCAGCACCATCCACTTAACCCCCACAGGCTCTTCAACTGATTGGCAAATTTAATGACGTTTTACTTGTTGAGGTAAAATTCATCATGTTACAGACAAGTAAAGTGGTGCAATTATAATAGCTACCAATAATTCATTGCTCCCATGTGTCAGGAACTGTGATAAGTTCATTATCTGCGTGACCTTCCCAATGCTGGTGGCCAATTCAGTGCTCTTTCTATCACATCATGCTGCTTTCTCCACCATTAGTGATTGTGAGATACACACCAAGTATTCAGGACAGCAGAGTGCATGTAACATACACACGAGATCTGTTAGGTATCGCATCTGTGATACTAAGCTAAAGGCCCTAAGTAGGGATCTTACTTGGTGAGGAGGACCTCACGGGGAAGTGCAACTGTCAATTCCAAGATTAGGACTAGTGAACAGAAGTCCTAGGATAAAGAAAGGAAAGACAATCAATGAAAAATGAAATTGAATTTCAGCATGGCTTTCAGAATAGCAGGATCATTTTCCAAGAAATGTATTTGTTTTCAGAAGTCATGGTATAAAATAATTATTGAGTAGCAAATAATCACTCAGTAAATTAAACATTTCAGAATAGCTTGGCCACAAGAGCTCAGGAGAACACCAGTCAAGCTGAACGATTTCTCCAAATAATTTCACTTTCCAAAGAGATCAGAAGCTCTGGTGAAAATTTTGTCTTGTAATGTCAGTGCCTGTTAAAATAAAAATTGGAATCTACACAAAAGTACCGTGGAAGAAAAGACTAGCAATCTGCTTCTGCAAATTCACAGCCTTGAAAATCTCATGGAGCCTTTCTACTTGGCACTCACGGGGTCACGATGAATTGGAGCTGACTCAGAGGCAGCTAGCAACAATAACGCGAGACAAGGGGTGCAAAGAAGAGCAGTGCCATCCCGTCTCGGTAACAAGCGGACGTTCCATTCCACTTAGCCTAAGGAGGAAAAGATGTATTTATTGAAGAATCAACATGCATCTCCCACGGAGGAACGGTATTGTGCATCTATTGCTCAGTTGGTTGTCTGAATAATCATGTGTGATTTAGATACAATCAGCAATACAATTCCCACATGACAGAACACTCAACAAAAGGATTTCTTGTTTTCACTATATGACATATTCTGTAGAAAAAGTGGAAATGGGTTGTAATCTTGTCACTACACCTACATAAAGCATTTTAAGAGAGAGAGTTGTCTTAAAGAAGGCAGTATGCTCTAGCACTGCTTATGGATTTGAGCTGATAAGCCAGAAATTTAGCATCCTCTCCTGTGCTAGCTAATCAACCAAACATCAACTGCAGAGTTATTTTTAATGAGGTTCTTCAAAAACGATATGCTCATTTAGTCACTTGTATAATTACTGTTACTATGACATTAGATGCATTTTATTCAGACAATTATATATATGGTTTCATCAATTCATTTATTCACTTATTTTTTTTCAGCCAATACTGCTTCTTGAAGTTTTTTTTAAAAAACTGTGCTTTAAATTTACAATTCAAGCCAGTTTCTAATACAAAATTTACACATACATGGTTCTGTAACCACAGTTGCTCTCCTCACTCTGGGACAGCACCCTCCTCCCCTCCGTCCTGTATTTCCTGTGTCCGTTCAGTCAACTTCTGCCCCTTTGTGCCTTCTCATATCACCTCTAGAAAGGAGCTCCAAATTTAGTCCCATGTATCTACTTGATCCATGAAGCATACTCTTCATCAGTAATCATTTCATGCCTGCTAGTCCAGTCTAATCTTTGGAGGGTTGGCTCTCGGAATGGTTTTAGTTCTGGGCTAACAGAAAGTCTGGGGGTTATGTCTTCTGATGTCTCTCCAGTCTCAATCAGATCAAGTCTGGTCTTTTTACTTGAATTTGAGCATTCCACCCTACTTTTCTCCCACTCCACAACAGACTGTCTACCGTATTCCCTGTCAGGGTAGTCATTGGTGATAGCTGGGCATCACCTAGTTCTTCTGGTCTCAGGCTGATAAAGTTCCTGGTTTATGCGGCCCTTTCTGTCTCTTGGGCTCAGATTTTCCTGTTTTATGTGTTCTTCATTTTCCTTTATTCCAGGTGGTTTGGAACTGAAAGACATATCTTATATAGTCACTTGCTACTTTTGAGACCCCAGACGCCACTCTCTAAAGTGGGATATAGAACACTTTCTTAAAAAAAAAAAAAAAAAAAAACTTGTTTATGCTAATTGAACTTGATGTCCCCTGAAGCCATGTTCCCCAGATCCCTGTCCTTTGAAGTATTATCAACCTATATTTTGACTAATATTGAGTAAGGAATAGGGATATGTTTCTCATAGATTTTTTTTAACCTAGAGGAGGACTAGAGATAGTAATTAAAAGATGATAAATTAAGTGTCAAATCACATCTACCACAAGTATCAAAAATGTTAAATCGGGGGATTTGGAGAAAAAGGATTAACATCAAAGAGGTCATGCAATTTCCATTTGTGCTAATCAATTGCTGGCGATGAAATATTCCTTTTGGTGTAAACAACCAGTGCTGAACCCTACAGAAAGAAAGAATAGGGTCATTTTGAAAAATGGAAAAGTCAGAGCAGATGAGACAGCGCCAGTCCGGACAAAGATGAGGACAGGGGAGTAGGTAGGAGGAAACCGAATAGGGCTTGACAGATCACATTAAACTAAGAAATCACACCAGCTATCATCAGGTGTATTACTACTCATGGCAACCTCGAGCATGTCAGAGTAGGCCTGCCCTCCCCAAGATTTCCAGTAGCAATTTTCCAGAAGTGAATCATCTGGCCTTTCTTGCAAAACATTTGTAAGTGAACTCGACTCTCGAATCCTAAGGCATGGTGTGCATGCATCAGCTGCTGCACGTCTTCTGCAGCCCATATTAATGTAGTTAAATTCATTCTATAGGAGGCAGAGGGAGGACATCTTCAGATTTTCATTTTCAAAACTGAATTCTATCTGCATGAGGAGAATAAACTGAGCATGAAGAAAAGTAGACACAAAGATAGAATTTGTGGCTTGCACTAGTTCTTTCCACAGTGAGAGAATGGAAACTAAAACAGAATTGTGGTTTTTGACGATTTGATAAGAATTTCTATAGCATGCGACTTTCAACTAGTAAATTGTGATTTCTCAGGAACTCATATTTCTGTGTCACCACCAACTTTCCTTTCCTGTACCAGTGCCCCTAATATGGTATAACTGGAATACTCAGTCAAAAAGGGTGGCTATTCTGAGCACAAAATTTCCTCCTGCTGTCCCCCTTAGAGAATATGCAGTTGGCTTTATATAATTCAAATGATGAGTGCTATTATTATTGCTACCTACTTCACAATCTCACAGTCAGGGCTTTTCTAGGCCTTTCTCCACTTACTACTGCTAGCTCCTGTCAAATTGTCCCCCAACCCATGACAACCCCGTGCACAACAAGACGATACCTTTGACTGATTTTCAGAGGCAGCTCGCCAAGCATTTCTTCTTTGTCCACCATAGCCTGGGAGCACTCCTGAAGCCTGCTCAGGATCACAGTGGCATGTGAGCCTCCACTGACAAATAAGTGACGACTCCACTTGAGTCCCATTGGCCAGAAACGAAACCCAGGACTCCCACGTGAAGAGACCCTGAACCACCACTGAACCTGCACCACCCTTTAAAAACAAAACAAAATAAGAAAACTTCCCATTGGAAAAACCATTGCCATTGAGTCTATTCTGAATCATAGTGACCCTATAGGATGGAACAGAACTGTCTCATAGGACTTTTCAAGGCTGTAGGCTAGGGTCGCTATGAGTCACACCCAACTCAACAGAAGTGAGTTTGGGTAGTCTTTAAGGGAGGAGATCTCCAGGTCTGGTTTCCCTTGGAGCAGCTAGCTAAACCTCCTAGCTTTCAGATAACTGCTAAGAATTTAATCCATGCACCATTAAGGCTCTAAGGGAAAACTACCCTGGATAGTATGTCATTTGAATTTCCAATGTCACTGATGATATTTTTTCCTAATTCCACTTACTAGACATTCTAGTTTAGGTATGGAAAAGATAAGAGTAGCTCCTTTCAATGTCACAAGCTGATGACAGACTTTTCTCCACCAGAATTGCATTTGTCCTTGTTACCCTAGTGATATCTTAGTGCAGAACTCTCTCAAAGCAGTATTGTTAAAAATAACAGCTTTCCTTCTTTCTCTGAGTTTTATTTTCTGCATTGTTTTCTTGTTAGAGAGCATGTTTCTTAATGATTAGTAGCACATAATTCATTTTAAGTGCTTTTAGTGTTATCTTTTTCTATATATGTCAACACAAGATAAATAGCATCACATAACAGGTTCCTAAACACATAAACTTATCCTATGAGAGAAAAAACAAATGAAGAGAGCTCAACAAACAAAAGTTATTTTATTTCTATGAGTTACAATTCCCATTAAGTTTAAACTGTTGACACATTCCATTTTTGCCTCTTTTTTTTTTTTTAATGTGAGATAAAACTGAGTCTTGACAAGATATTTCAAATGCACAGTTTTGAACAGTGTTTTGTAATTCATTTACTTAGGAAATCACAGCTCAGATGCAGCAGCTGGTTTTCAGCGAGTTCTGGCTTTTTCCCCATTTTTCCATCTGGATTGACTGGGGTACAAGTCAATCAAGTGCAGAGCCAAAGGTCTCACAGCAAAATAGAAGCTAGTCCAGAAATAAGTCCAACAGTTCTTCTTGCAAACACTGTATCGTGAGTCTTCTTTATATAGAGATACAGTTTCATTAATTCTATTTTTAGAGCATGGATTATTGCAGCCTTGTCACTGTTAAAACTGTAATCTTGACTAAAGACTGCAGTCATAATAGGCATCATTTTGAAACATCTGTCACACTGCATATCCAAGTTAGTGCTTTTAATATTCAGTACCATGGCTTTCTTTGATAAGCATGCATCCTGTTTGTACCACTAGAAATAAAATGACCAGCGAAAGGTGGCAATAATCTATGTAGCTCAAAGTTATGTTATGACAGTGTAAATGGTAATTTGTTAATAGACATAAAAATACTGTTTAATAATATGTTATATGCTGGTAACAGCAATCACACTGGTTTCTTTTTATGATGTTGTCAAAAATAGAAATTAAAAAAAAATTGGCTAGTGATTGTATCAAGCCCCTATTTAAACAGTGAAGCTTCTACATACAAGGAGTTAAGATTGGGTTTGGGTTATACTCATTAACACTTCAGTGTGTGTGCAGCTGTCCTGCTCATCTGTGGTGTAAAGAGCATTTTATGTGTCCCTTTCATTGCCTTGGAAACCTTGGTGGTCTAGTGGCTAAGTGCTCTGGCTCCTTACCAAATATTGGCAGTTTCAATCCACCAGGCACTCCTTGGAAACTCTATGGGACACTTCTACTCTGTCCTGTAGGGTCACTATGAGTCAAAATCGACTCAACAGCAATGAGTTTTCATAGTCTACTCTTCTTGCAGTTAGTTTTTATGACTAGCTCTCACCCAAGTAGTTTTAGAAGAAGTGATCTTGGTTACTTCCAAGTAAAATCTTCAAGAACTAGTGCTTGATATTCCAGTGACCTCTTCTCTTATTGTTATCCATTGCTGTGTTAACAAATCTCCCCAAAATTTTGTGGCTTACAACACACATTTATTATCTTCCAGTTTGGGTGGTCAAGAATCCGTTAGAAGCTGAGTTCTCTACACTTCACAGTCTCTCACAGGCTACAATCAAGGCAGCAACTGGGACTGGATTCTATGAGGGTTCAGCTAGTGATAGAACTACTTCCAATCTCACTTTCCTGAGTTTTGGCCAGATTCAGTTCCCTGAAGTTTGTAAAACTAAGAGCCTGAGTCCCCTGCTGGATTTTGACTAGAGGCCACCCTTAAGTCCTGGCCACAGAGATCTCTCCAACATGGCAGCTTGCTTCATCAAAGTAGGCTGAAGTCACAGTATTTTGTAACTTAACTATGCTGTCAATATTGCCATACTCTGTGGGTTAGAAGGATTACAAAAGGCTATAAATATCAGGGAATTTCTTGGTTGTGTAATGGTTAAGCACCTAACTAACAGAAAGATGGGCAGTTGAAACTCACTTGGAAGTGCTTCAAAAGACAGGCTTAGTATCTGACTCCAAAAGGCCACAACCTTCAAAATGCTACAGATTGCAATTCTGTTTTACACTCATGGGGTTTCCACAAATAAGACTCTATTTAATGGCAACTGCTTTAGTTTTCTTGTTTATCTGTTTTGGTAAATACTAGGAGATGTATATCTTTGTGAGGTCATTTTAGAAACCTTCTGCCACACCTTCAAAAGCTTGCAGTTGAGGGAGAGGCCAAGATGGCACACTAGTCACATGTCTCCTCGATTCCCTCTGGAACTAAGCCCTAGAAAAACAATTGAAAAGAGTAGAGTGGATCTTGGGAGTCCCAAGATCAGGCAGAGGGTTGTGAGATTGGAAGGGAAAACTATCTTTCTCAGAGGCAAGACAACAATACAGTCCTGCTTCTATTGGCTCAGCAGCTGGAGGTTTACAGGTACAGATGCAATCTTTGTTAACCAGGAGACTGGGGCTGGGACTGCTGAGCCTCAGAGCACGGAGGAGCTGGCTGCCATGCTGAGCTCTAGTAGCTAAGTAGATAGAATGTCTCGCAGCAGAGAGGCTATACTTAAGATAGTCACATCTAGAGAACCCAGCTGCAGCTGATAGCTCAGGGTACCAGTGCCCTTCCCTTCTCTTTTCTCTAATCTGTTTAATATATTCTACAGAATGAGCCCAGGAGATGAGGCTCAGACAGGATGTCATCTTCGTCAGCTGCAAGACAGTATTACAGTATTCATAGCAACTTCAGACGGAGAGGAAGTTAAGGAGATAAAAAGACGTTAAAGACTGGTCTAAACTTAGAATATTAGGGGGATAAAAAAGGGGTAGCAGCAAAGCAAACTAACAATACTACATATTAAACCAAGAAACGCAATACAGAAGTCTCAACAGACACAAAACTACCACTGAGAAAGATGAAAAGAAAACCCATAAAGAAAAACAACTTGGAACAGAATATTAAGTGGAACAAAGAAAATGTCAACACCACAAAAATTAAGGCACCAAAATGACAACACTGAATCCATATCTATCAGTAGTTACAATGAATGCAAATCGACTGAATTCTCCAATAAACAGAGAATAACAGGCTGCATCAAAAAACGCAATTCATCAATATACTGCTTAAAAGAAACACACCTTAGACTCAAAGATATGAATAAACTGACAATCAAAAGATAAAAAAAAATGTATATCATATCAAGCTAACAATATGCAAAGAAGCACAGGAGTGGCAATATTAATCTCAGATAAAATAGATTTTAAAGTAAAATTCACCATCATGGACAACAATGATCTCAATTTATTGCTTAAAATTCAATACATAAGGGGGGATATAACCATATTAAATATTCATGCACTCAATATCAGAGTATCCAAAAAAATTGAACAAACACTGATAACATTCAAAAATGAGACAGATACTCCACAATAATAGTAGGAGACTTCAATACTCCACTTGCAGTAATGGACAGACCATCCAAAACAAGCTCACTAAAGATACAGAAGATCTTATTGCAACAATCAACCAACTCAGTCTCAGAGACATATACAGAACTTTTTGTCCAACAACAGATGAGTATACCTTCTTTTACAATGCACATGGAACATTTTCCAGAATAAACCATATTTTCCCCCATAAAGCAAGTCTCGACAAAATCCAAAGCATCTTCTCAGACCATAAAGCCAGAAAAGTTGAAATCAATAGCAGGGAACACATTGCTAGAAATTCAAACTCATGGAAAATGAACAATACCTAGCTCTAAAACTAATGGGTTATAGAATAAATCAAGGATGGAATAAAGAAATTCATGGGCTCAAATGGGAATGAAAACACATTCTACCAGAACCTGTGGGATACAACAATAGCAGAGCTCAGAGTTCAGTTTATCCCTATCAGTGCACACATCCAGAAAGGGTGCAAACCAAAGAGTTAACCCTACAACTTGAACAAGTGGAAAGGGAAAACAAAAGAAACACTCAGACACCAGAAGAAAAGAGATAATAAAGATTAAAGCAGAACTAAATAAATTACTGAATAGAAAAGCAATTGAGAGAATTAAACAAACCAAAAACTGGCTTTTTAAAAGATCAACAAAATTGATAAACCACTGTCTAAATTCAAAAAGAAAAAAAAAAAACAGGAGAGAAAATAAATAACTCAAATACAAAATGACAGGAGATGTCATGACAGACCCAATCAAAATAAAAGTATGATAAGAGAATACTACAAAATATTGTACGCTATCAGATTTGAAAACATGGAAGAAACTGGCAAATTTCTAGATTCGCATCATCTACCAAAATTACCACAAAGAGAAGCAGAAGGACTTAAAAACTCCTGGCCCAGATGGCTTCACCAAAGCAATCTACCAAACTTTTGACAGGAGTTAATTCCAATACTACTGAAGCTACTCCACAACATAGAAAAGGATGGAACATTTCCATATTCATTCTATGAAGCAAGCATAAGCCTTATACCAAGGCTGGGTAAAGATCACCCCAAAAAAGAAAATTATAGTCCAACATCACTTATGAACCTAGATGTAAAAATCTTCAACAAAGTCCTAGCCAATAGAATTCAACAACACATCAAAAAAATAATTCATCATGACCAAGCAGGATTCATATCAGGTATGCAGGTTTTGATCGACATAAGAAAAATAATGAATGTGATCAATCACATAAATAACACAAGGGATTAAGAATCACTTGGTTCTATCAATTGATGCATAAAAGGTATTTAACAAAGTCTAACACACATTCATGATAAAAACTCTCACAAAATAGGAATAGAAGGGAAATTCCTCAATTCACTAAGCGGTATCTACACAAAACCAACTGCCAACATCATCCTGAATAGAGAGAGACTGAAAGAAATCCCCCTAAGAACAGGAACTAAGCAAGGATGCCTAGTGTCACCATTTCTATTCAACATTGTGCTAGAGGTTCTAGCTAGAGCAATCAGACAAGACAAAGAAATAAAGGGCCTCCTCATCAGTAAAGAAGTAAAAATGTCCCTACTTGTAGATGATATGATCACACACACAGAAAGTACCAAAAAAAAGAAAAAAAAATCCATAAAAAACCTACTAGAATTAATAGAAGATTTCAGCAAAGTATCAGGTTATAAGATAAACACAACTAAATCAGTAGGATTCTTTCACACCAAAAAAGAGATCATCAAAGCAGAAATCATCAAATCAATATCACTTACAATAGCCCCCAAGAAGAAAAATTACCTAGGAATAAATCTAACCAGATATGTAAGAGACCTATGCAGAAAAAATTTCAAGACCCTACTGCAAGAAACCAAAAGACACTTATGGAAGTGGAGAAAACTACTTTACTTACAGATAGGTACACTTAACATTGTGAAAATGTCTATTCAGCCTGAAGTTATCTACATATACAATGCAATTCCAATACAAATTCAAATGTCATTTTTTAAAACTTTGTTTGAAAAGGGAAGAAGCCCCAGATAAGGAAGACACTACTAAAGAAGAAGAACACAGTGGGAGGCCTCACACTACTGACTTTAGAACCTATTACACTGCCATAGTAGTCAAAACAGCCTGGTACTGGTACAAAAATAGGTACAGACCAACGCAACAGAATAGAGAATCCTGAAATATCAGCATCCTGCTATGCTGATATTTGACAAAGTTCCAAAGGTTGTAAACTGTGGTAAAAACAATCTCTTTGACAAATCATGTTGGCAAAATTGGACATCCATCTACAAAACACTGAAACAAGGCCCATATCACACAACTTACACAAAAACTAACTGTGAATGCATCAAAGACTTAAATATCAAATCTAAAATGACAAAAATAATGGAAGAAAAAATAGGGACAATAATAGAAGTTCTAACACACAGGGCTTTGAGAGACTCCCAAATCTTACCAACAATGCACAGACAACAAAAGATAAAATAGGTGGATGAGAAATACTAAAAATCAAACACTTATGCTCACCTAAAGTCCTTATCAAGAGAGCTAAAAGACTGCCTACGGAATAGGAAGAAAAATATTTGGCAAATATGTATCAGGTCAACGTCTGATTTCCATAACATACAAGGTACTGAAAAATATCAACGAAAGACAAATAACCCAACTAAACAATGGGCAGACAGACACTTAACCAAAGAAAACATTCAGGCAGCCAAAAGACACATGAGGAAATGCTCACAGTCACTAGTTATTTGAGAAATCCAAACCAAAACTACAATAAGATACCATCTCACCCCAGTGAGGCTGGCAATAATCTAAAAAATGAAAAACCACAAATGCTGGGGAGGCTATGGAGAGATTGGAACTCTCCTGCACTGATGGTGGGAATGCAAGATGGTACAATCTCTTTGGGAAGAAATTTCCAAAGAGAAATTCCTTTCTTAAAAAGCTAGAAATAGAAATATGACATGATCCAGTAATCCATCACTGCTCGGAATATATCCTACAGAAATAAGGGCTGTCACACTAACAAACACATGCACATGAATGTTATTGCAGCACAGTCCACAACAGCAAAAAGATGGAATAAGCCTAGGTGCCCATCAACAGGTGAATGGAAAAACAAACTATGGCAATGGAACACTATGCAATGATAAAGAAGAATGATGATTTTAGGAAGCATCTCATAACCTGGTATCAACTAGAAGACATTATGCTGAGTGAAATCAGTCAACCGCAAAAGGCCAAGTATTGTTTGAGACCAATATTATAAGGGCTTAAAAAAAAAACTTATGCATGGAAGAAAAGTCTCTGAGGGTTACAAGGGTGGGTAGGGAGGAAGTGACTTGATGAAACAGTCAATAGGAAGTCAGTTAGGTGAAGGGTGTGACAGCACTCAGTAGAAGGCAGGTCAGCATAAATGGACAGCACCATAAACTAAAAGGTTTTCTAAATTCAACTCAGTATTTCAAAGCATAGAGTAGAAGGGACAAGAGCCTGGGGACCGTGTTTTCAGCAGACATCAAGATCAGTAGGTATAACTAGCCTGTTGCTGAGAGTCTTCTGCACCCCATATTGGTGAGTGGCACCTGGGGTCTTAAAAGTCAGCAAGCTGTCATCTGAGGAACATCAATTAGTCTCAATCTACCTGGATCAGATTATGACTGAGAACATCAAAGACAGGAGGAAAAATGAGCTAAGGAGACAGAAGGACCCATATGACTGTGAGACTACATCAGCAGGAGACCAGAAGAACCAGATGGTACCTGGCCGCCACCAAGTTCAGCCTTGATAGGAGATGCAGTGTAGAGTCCCTGATGTAACACAAGGAAAAGAGATGTGCAGATCAAGAACTCTACTACTAATAGACCAGAATTCATGATCCTACAACTTGGTGGATCCCCCAGGAACATGGTCCCTAGACTTGCTGCTGCCCCTGATCTGAAACCAGTACTGAGATTAACACATTAGACTAAGAATGGACTGTACCTGGAGACATAGCGTGAGCGTGTGGTGTGTGTACTTTACGGTTTTGTACATTTATAGCAGGCTGTCCTACTGGTTTCCTCCTAGAGGGGAAAGGAGACAGTGGAGAGTAGGTGACACGTGTTCGTTGGGAGGATACTAGTATAGAGTGAAAAGGAAGAGTGTACTGTCACAGGCGGGGAGAGCAGATAGAGTTGAAAAACGGCGAGTATGCCAAATTGACTTGGCTTGTATACTTTTACTTAGTTATAATGAATGAATAATAAAAATATTTAAGCATAGAATTTAAAAAAGCTTGACGTTACAAAAAAACAAGTAACAAACAAAAACACCACTAGCTTGGCTCTGAATATGAATATGTAAAGGAGAACCGCCACTTATTGACGCTGAATATGTATCCCTGATATTTTCAGCTTATTTTCTTATCCTCACACTACTTAATTTAAGCCTCGCACTAAGGGTCTTTAAAATGGACAAGATGTTACACCCAGATATAGATAACAGACTCATAGACTTTAGGTAATTTGTTCAATATCACGAAGGAACTTATCACAAAACCTTACGTGCATTTGGGACTTTAGACCTGAAAACTAGTTTTGTTTGGTTTCTGTTACAGGTTACTCTGATAATGTGTTTTGTAAATTCCCCTCACCACTGCCTTCACACTACTACTATAGTTATTACTAAAAAAAAAAGTGAAATAAAAAAAAAATTGTAACCTTACAGAAAATGCTTCTCTTGATTTATGCACGCCTAAAGTATGAAGTACAAACTCAAAGAAAGGCCAAAGTAATTATTTTGCAATTTTGTTTCTGGCCCAGCCAAGCAAAGTTATCTATGTGTACTCTGAATAGTCCTATAGTCCTTTGCTCAGACCTCTATTTTAAAAGGCACTTCATACAAAGAAGGGGATTTGTGTTTTTATCTGCCTCCATATTAGATGGTGAACCTTTTCAAGCAGAGGACCTGACTTACTTTTTACATTCTCCAAGCAAAATAAGTGATTAATTTGGAAAGCACTGTTCATATAGTCAATACAATATAGGGAATGCTAGAACTTAAACATTTTGCAAAATTCATGTCAAGTTCACATCAGAGCACACCTTTTATTAATGTTGAAAATAGCAACATGGATTGTTAGATCAATCCATGTAAGAGCCATTTGAGAAGTTAATAAAGCTCAAAATGACTTTTGTCACTGAAAGAATCCTATTGAAATGCCCCAGTGCGTAGTGGATTTCAGATTATTAAGGAATTCAGATTTCCTTTATTCTTAGACTGATCTTCAAATAAAATTTCATTGCCTCTGTATAATTTATGATTTCTCACTCTACAACAATAATAATAGGAGCCCTGCCTGTACAGGGAGCCCTGGTGGCACAGTGTTTAACAGCTCAACTGCTAACAAAAGGTCAGCAGCTCGAATCCACTGGTTTCTCCTCCAAAACCTTATGAGACAGTTCTGCTCTGTCTTATAGGGTCACTATGAGTTGCAATTAACTCAACAGCAATGCTTCTTTCTTTTCCTTTCTTTTTTTTTGAAGTATAATGGTAATAGTAATAATGAAATAATCTAACATTTATTCAGCACCTAATCTGAGCCAAACGTTGTTTTCTAAGTCTGCAGTATCAAAGTGTTGCATTATCCTGGAGAGCTATAATTTCAAATACTCTACTCCATTATTTCATACCACGTGGCTGATGTCTAGGTTTGTAAAACTTTTGTTGCCTTACGTAGAATTTTTTATTGATACAGATACCGATTCAGAAGGAATGAGTAGACATTCACTGAGGTGTCATCTCATTTCACATCTCCTAAAAGCTTCATGCACAGAGACCACTTGTCTGTAAATGGAAGCTTGCATATTCCAGACTAAGATGAACGAGGAAGAAAGGCCTGGCAATTAGTTTCCAAAAATCAGCCAATAAAGTCTCTGTGGATCCAAATAGGCCTATCCACAACCGATTGTCGGATGGCTCAGGACCTAGCAGCATTTACTTTCATTGTGTCTGGGGTCACTATGAGTCAGGGGGATTCTACAACAATTAACAAAGAAAACAAAAATATAAGATATTGTTATTTGCTCTGCTTTCCGTCTACTTTATTTATGAAGAAAATTTTCTAAAACCATACAGCCAATGAGTGGCTAAGCAGCAATCTGAGCTCAGCCTCCTTGACATCAAAAACAATGTTCTTGACCTTCATACACCAACAACTGCCTTACACAGGCCCAAACACCACCTGGGCCAATACATACATACACTTATCCTTTGCCCCAGCACCTGTATTGAATCAGCAATTCCTCCTAAAATGACTAAACTTTCCAACCTTAAACTTGAACTACATATGGTAAGTCTGTTGCCCTCAAGTCAATTCCAACTCATGGAGACCCTATAGGATAGAGTAGAATCTTTACAGAAGCAGACTGCCTTATCTTTCTCCCACAGAGAGGCTGATAGTTTGAACTACTGACATTTTTTAACAGCTAAGCACTTAACCACTGTACCATCAGATCTCCTACCAAAAAAAAAAAAAGAGTGAGTTGTCGGAAATTATAACTCTCCAGAATAATACAAATACATTAGTTTTAATGCCCTAATCTTTCTCCCACAAAGCCCAGTACAAAAGCAAATAGATACTACCTTTTGCTCCAGGACTTGCTTTACCCTTTTAATGTTCTAATGCCGAGCCCATTTTCAAAAGAGAATGCAGTCATAGTTCCAAGATACACAGCCTATAACAAAAAACATAAAAGTCCACTAGAAAATCATTTTCCAAAAAATATAAGTGTCCTTGCTTCCCTCTGACAGCTTACTTCTGAATGCACATTTTGTTTGTTGTGAATAGCACGTGCCAGGTCGAAACACATTGAACTTCTTCCTCCTTTTCCTGAAAAGAACATGTTATTTCTACAGCTTTGTGCTCAATTACTAGCTGAAAGCCTGGTGATTTAAATCCTTTGGGGCCACAGAAAAAAAAAAGCGTGGTGATCTATTTCTATAAAATTACAACCACTGAGAACCCTGAGGGGCACAGTTTTTCTATGACACACACAGAATCACTGTGAGTTGGAGTTGACTTGACAATGGCAGCAGGTATACTGTCTCTCAACTCACAAATTGGAATGACACAATTACATTGTCTAGTTGTCTTAATATTTTCCAGCTTTTAAAATACCACATTATTGAGACTTTCATCTTCTCTTTATTTCTTCTGAAAATATTAGAATCTAAATCCTTTTTCTCTCAAAAGTTATCACATTAGAAGGGATCCTAAACTCTTTTTTTTGTCCAAGTCATGTTAATAAATGGAAACGCACGAGTATTTCCTACCCACACATCTGTTTTCACTGCTGTGGACCTTAATTCAAGTTTTAGTCCACCTTCTAAGGTGAAAAAGTAAAACAGCTTTGTGGGGCTACGCCGGCATGCTGTCTTAAAGCAGAATCATAGGTTTAAGAATGCTAAGCAGCTGTCACTTGAGAGAAAAGAATCTATGCTGCTCTTAAAAACTTCCAGCCAAGTTTTTTGTATCCTTTAATTGGTGACCCAATTATTTTCTCTGTTGAATTTTTTTGTTGAGACCACGTGTTTTCACTAATGGAAACACTGCTGAATAAAGGAGCAATTCAGAATATTTGTTGAGTTATGGATTTTGATACCCATTCTGAATGCTAGTGTAGTTAATTCTAGGGATATGAATGTGTGTTAAGTATAACGTACAGGAACTAAGGTCTCTTAAAAGCACCACTGCCATACATTATTCCTTACTGGAGAAGCATTTTTTACTGTTCAGAAGTGAGAAAAGAAGGGAGCTAGGAATCAATAATACACATAAAAAGAAAATGGCCACTATGAGCAAAGACTGGCAATAACTTTTCTCGTATTAAGAGAATTCTCAGCAGAACACACTGTTGTTGTTAGGGGTGGTAAAGACGGTTCCAGCTCACAGTGACCACATGTAGGACAGAATGAAATACTGCCCAATCCAGTGCCATCCCCATAATCATTGCTGTTTTTAACACTATTGTGGCAGCCACTCTGTCAAACTATCTCATTGAAAGCATCACTCCTTTTTGCTGACTCTCTACACAAATAATAATATCCTTCTCCAGGGACTGGCCCCTCAGGGTAACATGTCCAAAGTACGTGAGATGAAGTTTCCCCATCCTCCTTTCCAAGGGACACATTGGCTATACTTCTTTCAAGACAGTCTTTTCTGTTACCCCGGCAGTCTATGGTATATTTGGAAACCCTCTTGGCATAGTGGATTAAGTGCTACATTTGCTAACCAAAAGGTTGGCAGTTCAAACCTGCCAGGCACTCCTTGGAAACTAGATGGGGCAGTTTTACTCTGGCCTCTAGGGTCACTATGAGTTGGGCCCAACTCTATGGCAGTGGATTGGTTTGCGTTATCATATATTCAGTATTCTTTGCTAACACCATAACTCCAAGGCATCAATTTTTCTTTACTTGTCCTTATTAATTATCCAGGTTTCCCATGCATGTGAAGTAATTGAAAACATCATGACTTGGGTCAGGGGAATCTCAATCCTCAGAGTGGCATGTTTGCCTTTCAACACTTGAAAGAGATCTTTTATATGAGATTTGCCCAATGTAAGACTGAATTTGATTTCCTTTCTTTTTTTTTTAATTGCGATTAAGAGAAAGTGTTCTTCTAGTCACATGTTGATACAGTCTCCCATTCATATGGGTCCTTCTGTTTTCTGAGCTCTTTTTTTCTCATTGTCTTTGTTGTTCATGGTGATCATCTGTGCTGGACTGGTTGGGACAATTCTGTGTACCTCAGGTGGCAGCTTGCTGGCTTTTAAGTTCCCAGATGCCACTCACCAATATGGGGTGCAGAAGACTCTCTTAGCAATAGGCTAGTTATGTCAATTGGCCTTGATGTCCCCTGAGAGCATGGTCCCCAGACCCCACCTCCGCTACTCTATTTTTGCAATATTGGGTTGAGATTAGAAGAGCATTCAGTTTGTGGTGAAGTCTGGTTAAGTTGATCTACTTTCTACCATATGCTATCACTGTTTTCACCTAATGAAATTTCTATCAACTATCTTATCTATGACCAAATCTCTCCCTCTCTCCCGGCTCTTATAGCCATAAAAGAGTTTTTTTCTTCTATACATAAGTTATTTTTAAGTCCTTATAGCAGGGGTCTCATACAATATTTGTCTTTGTGCTGCTGAATACTTTCACTCAGCATAATATCTTCCAATTGAAACCAGGTTAAGAGATGCTTCCTAAAATTATCATTGTTCTTTATCATTGCACAGTGTTCCATGGAGTATATGTACAATAGTTTGTTTATCCGTTCACCTACTGAAGGGCATCTAAGTTGACTTCATCTTTTTGCTATTGTGAACTGTGCTGTAAAGCATGTTTGTGACCATGTATCTGTTCCTGTGACAGCCTTTGTTTCTGCAGGATATATTCTGAGGAGTGGGATTGCTGGATCAAATGGTATATCTATTTCCAGCTTTTTAAGGAAGTCCCATATTGCTTTCCAAAGATGTTGTACTATTTTGCAATCAAAGGGGGTGGAGTCAAGATGGTGGACTAAATGCACGTCTCCTTAAATCCCTCTGAAAACCAAGACATGAAATGATAATTAAACAGAGACTTCCAGACACCTAGTGAGCCCCAGGATGTGGCATAAGGCTGTTAATCTGGACTTCATACCACTGAACGCAAAACCTCCTCTCTTTCACTGACCCCACTCTCGGCAAGCACAGACTTGCACAGAGTGAAAGTAACTCACCATTTTAATTTTTTTTTTCCCTCTGTCTTGGCCAGCAGGCAGAGCTGGGACTTGACTAGCTGCTGGTCTCGAATACACTGCTGGTGGGACTGGCAAGTGTAATTGCCATGTTCTGAGAGCCTGGCTTTGGACTCTATTCATCTCAGCTCCTTTAGCCTATCCTTCTGCCTCCACCATGTGGTAGCAGTACAGATGCACTTGTGTGGGACACCATCTTGATCCACTGGGAAACGGAGAAGCCCTGGCAGAGGAACCAGCTGGACTTGGTTCCTAGGCTGGGTGGTGGTGCCTTCCAGGGGTAGAGTGCTTTTCCAGCAGAGAGGCAGTGTTTTGCACAGTGTCACTTGAGGCTAGGGCCCAGTGGCAGAGGCTGTGGAGTCTGGGCATCTCAGCACTCTTGGCCTCTCTTTCCACAAGGAGCCTGGTCCTGGCCAACTGGCGAACTTGTGCAGGACACTATCTTGTTTTGCTTGGAGGTGGAATCATCCATACAGAAGCCTCAATTGGACCTAATTCCTGGGCTAGGAGGCAGTGCCTACCCAGAAAAGAATACTTTTCCAGCAGAAAAGCAGAATTCTACACAGTATTGCCTACAGCTGGAGCCCAAAGCAGAGGCCAGCAGGCCAGTAGCCTTTCTGTATTTTAAGCTAGTTTATAACATCTGGAGTTCAATATAGAGGTGCTTACATTGCCATGAGTCAGATCCGACTCGACGACACTTGGCTAGCTTGGCTACTTTGCCAGCTAGGAAGAGAGACATATACACCTGAAAATCTGACAGACTTTGGAAGTTGTCAGATACCTTTTACCTTTCATTTTAAGATGGCTCTGAGTCGGATCTGACTCGATGGCACTTGGCTTTGGCTGGCTAGAGAAACAACTGTGGTCCATCTTCACAGCATCTCTCCCAGCCTCTATTGACTCACATGAAGCCCAAAAAGCAACAAACTCTGGAGAGAACAGTAACCCAGAAATCACCCATGGCATCAGAAGGCCCCCAAAAGAAACCACCTCAGAACTTCCCAGATGAAGAAGCTTTTCTGAAACTACCAGAAGGTGAATACAAAAGGACTATGTAGAGAGCCCTCCCAGGTCTTATACAAAATGTAGCAGAGAAAAATGAAAAATCAAACAAGCTGTCCGACCTGATGGAACATCAGTACTTGAAAATCCAACAGATCAAGAACAAAATCAAAAACATAGAAACTTCAATTCAAAGCCAAGAAAACAGAATGGAACAAGTGGAAAAGAGACTTTCTGATATGAAAAACAGAGCCACTGACTACAGTGTCTGTGAGGAGAAATCAGAAAAAAGAAACAAGAAAAATTAAGAAGCATTAAGAAACATGTGGGACTCTATTAAGAAGAAAAACCTACGATTAACTGGAGTTCCTGAAGAGGGTGAGACACCTGAGAACACAGAGAGTATTGTTGCTGAGCTGCTGACAGAAAACTTTCCAGAAATTATGAAAGAACAGAATATAGATATCCAAGACATGTATGGAACACCACTCAATATAGATCTCAATAGAAAGACTCCAAGACATAATCAAGCTTAACAAAATGAAACATAAGCAAAAATTCTTAAAGACTCAAAGCAAAGCTGACATTCAGAGGGAACCCCTGTATGCTTTCGTCAGATTTCTCAGCAGAAACCATGCTGGCACAGAAACAGTGGCATGACACATTCAAAGCCTTGAAGGAGAAGAACTTCCAACAAAGAATTATATGTCCTGCAAAACTATCTTTCAAACATGAAAATGAAATTAAGACATTTTGCAATCCCACAAGCAGCGTGCCAGCAGCCAAGTGCTGTCGAGTCAGAGTTCTAATCTCTCCATGACCTCTTCAGCATTTGTTGTTTTGTGTTCTTTGGATTATAGCCAACCTTGTGATTAGATGGTATCTCATCGTAGTTTTGATTTGGATTTCTCTGATAGCTAAAGATTGTGAACATTCCTCATGGTTAATTGGCACAGTAAAATGTTCTGTATCTTTACTGAGCTTTTTTTCTAGATGATCTGTTCAATACCAAAAATGGAGTGTTGAAGTCTCCAGCTATTACTGTGAAGTGATCTATCTCATTTTTTATTGTTGTCAGTGTTTGATGTGGTTAGATGATCTGGTATTGTGTGCATAAATATTTAATGTTGTTATGTCCTGCTTATGCATCAAAACTTTCAGCAATAAATAGTGACCATCTTTGTCCATGATGGTGTATTTTACATTACAGTCTATTTTATCTGAGATTAATATTGCCACTCCCTTTCTTCTTTGTATGTTGTTGGCTTTGTATAAATTTTTCCATTCTGTGATTTTGAGTTTGTTCATGTTTTTGAGTCTAAAGCGTGTTTCTTGTAAGCAACATATTGACAGATTGTGTCTTTTGATCCAGGATGTCACTCCCTGTCTCTTTATTGGATCATTTAGTACATTTAACGTCAATGCAATTATTGATAGATACGTGTTTAGTGCTGTCATTTTGATTCATTTATTTTTTGGTTGTTGAAGTTTTCTATGTTGCTCTTAGTATTCTGTTCTGTGTCATTCTTTATGGGTTGGTTTTCATCTTTTTCAGTGTTGCTTTTGTGTTTGTTGAGACTCCTGTGATATGATTCTTGTTTTGGAATGTCACATCGTTATTTTGCTTTACAGCTACCCTGTGATCCTCATTACTACTCTAAGCTTTTCTGCTGCAGAAGCACTTTCCAGACAGGGGCTGCTGCTCCCTGTGAGAATTATCCCCAGCTAAGATCTCCAGGTGGGTGACTCTGCTTCCACTTGACCAAAATGATGCCCCACCTGAGCTTCCCTTCCTGCAATGAAACAGCAGAATCTGTGGCTTACTTCAGAAAAGAGATGGTGGAGGGGCAGTGGTGCCCTCACTCAGCAGTCAGGCTCTCAATATGTGGCCATTACAGGTACAGGCTCTCTGCTGTGCTATATGGTGTTTACATACATACCTCAGTTCAGTGTATTAGCTGGCTCATGTCCAGTCCCTGCCTCCCAGATAACAAAGAAGGCATCAGTACCTACAGTCTGCCCAAATGATGTGTCAGCAGAAGCAAGACTCAGAGTGCTGCTGCCTCATCTTAGAGAGAAGTAGTTTCCCTCTTACTGTTACCTACTCCAATCTGATAACCCTATTCCAGTTCCTAGGGCTCCCTGGATGTCCACACTGGTCCTTTCAATTATTTCTCCAGGCCTCAGTTCTTAGAGGCAATAGAGTATATGTGTCTCTAGTCCTCCATCTTGTCCCCAGAATTTGATTTCTTGACTTCTGCTTCCCTGGATGTTGACTGTGAATCCAAGTAATGAAATCCTTCACAAATTTCAGTATTTTCTGTTTATCATGGTGTTGGTTATAGGTTCACTTACTAGGATTTTTGTTTTGTTATGTTGAGATATACTTCATACTTAGGCTGTAACCTTTGATCTTCATCACTGAGTGCTTCAAGTCCTGTTCACTTTCATCAAGCAAGGTTGTGTCATCTGCATATTGCACTTTGTTAATGAGTCTTCCTTCAGTCTTGACACTGCATTCTTGTATGTATTGTCCTCCTTCTCAGACTATTTGCTTGATATACAGATTGAATAGGTATGGTGAAAGGATACAACCCCGATGCACATATTTTGATTTTAAACCATGTTATAATGCCTTGTTGTGTTTGAACAACTACCTCTTAGTCTACGTACAGGTTCCACATGAGTACAATTAAGTGTTCTGGAATTCTCTTTCTTTGTAATGTTATCATAACTTGTTATGACCCACAGTATTAAGTAAATGCCTTTGTATAGTCAGCAAAACATACCAAACATCTTTCTGGTAATATTTGCATCCAGCCAAGATCCACCTGACATCAGTAATGATATCACTTGTTGCACATTCTATTCTGAATCTGACTGAATTTCTGGAAGTTACCCATCAACACACTGCTGCAACTACTTTTGAAAGATCTTCAGTAAAATTTCACTTGAGTATGATATTAATGATACTATTTGACAATTTACTCACTCCATTGGACTACTTTCCTTTGGAAGAGGCACAAATATATATCTCTTCCAATTGGTTTGCCAGGTAGCTGTCTTCCAGATTTGTGGGCATAGACAAGGGAGCATCTCCAATGTTGCATCCGTTTGTTGAAACACCTCTGTTGGTATTCTATCCTTCCTTGGAGCTTTGTTTTTCACTGATGCCTATAGCGCAACTTAGACTTCTTCCTTCAGTACCATCAGTTCTTGATCAGATACCTCCTAAAAAGGTAGAATGTCAGTCAATTCTCTTTGGTACAGTCACTGTATATTCCTCCCACCTTCTGTTATCTTCTGGTTTCATTGAATGTTTTGCTTATAGAATCCATCAATATTTCAGCTCAAAGCTCAGATTTTTTTCCTTCAGTTTCTTCAGAATGAACACTGCCAAGCATGTTCTACACTTTTGGTTTTCAAACTTCAGGTCTTTGCACATTTCATTGTAGTACTTTACTTTGGCTTCTGCAGCTGTCCTTTGAAATAATCTGTTCAACTTTTTTGCTTCACAATTTCTCCATTTGTTTTAGCTACTATTAATGGAACAGCAAGTTTCAGAGTCTCTTCTGACGTTCATTTTGGTCTTTTCTTTCTTTCCTGTCATTTTAATGATGTTTTATTTCTTTACGTATGATGTTATTCCACAGTTCATCTGATCTTACTGGTCATTAGTGTTCAGTGAGTGCAATCTATTTTTGAGATGATCTCCAAATTCAGGCAGGATATACTCAAAATCTATCTTTTTTTTAATGAACTTGTTTTAATATTTTCACCTTCAACTTGAACTTCTGCATGGTGAATTGATGGTCTGTTCTATAGTCAGCCTCTGGCCTTTTTCTGACTGATGATAATAAGTTTTTACATCATTTCTTTCCACATATGCAGACAACAGGATTCCTGTGGTTTTCATCCATTGAACTCCAGATGTACAGTTGCTATTTATGTTCTTTTAAAAAGGTAATTCCAATGAGTAAGTCATTAGTCTTCCAAATTTCTATGATTTAGTGTCTAAAGTCATTTGTATCACTGAGGCAATATTTTTCAAATCCTTCTTCTTCGTTTCCATCTTTTGCATTTGAAGTGCCAGTAATTATCAATGCATCTTGATTGCATGTTTTATCAATTACAGACAGCAGAACTTTAAAAAAAAAAACAAAAACCCTCCATTACCTCATATCATATGGCTATTACTTCATATTCAGTGTTAGTAGTTGGTGCATAAATTTGAATTATTTTTGTATTAATGGTCTTCCTTATAGACATATGGATATTATTCAGCATTGACAGTGCTGAACTATTGGCATGAGAACACGGTAATTCAGAAACATAGTGTGAAAGTTTATCTTGCAGGAATAAAGCCAACCTTGTCAAAAGTTTAGAAAATTCATATACCTAGGAGGCATCACCTAAGAAGATCATGCTCAATCTACACAAAAATGAAGCTCTTACTCAGAATTTTTCAGTTTCACACATGTATACAGACTCCTATCTTGAGGTTAAATTCTTTAAAACTGGGTTACCTTCTGCCCAAACAACTCTAGAGTTATAAAAAGTGGTTGGGACACAATATGTCCCATAAATCACCAAAGGGTTAATGTCACTTAAGGCAAAAATGCACTATGTACATTACTGGATCAAATTAAGGTCTAATATTTCCTCTTCAGTAGTTACCAGAATTGTAATACTATGTTCACAATCCCTATATAACATTTTTTTCCCTAGGTGAAGATATAAATATTTAATAATAAAGTGCTAAGCAATAATAATAGCCAAGTTTTAAAGCACTTATGTGCCAGGTACTATGCCAAGGACTTTACAAGTATTATCACCTTTGATCTCCATAGTGTTTCATAAGGTAGGAATCATCATTAGTCTAGCTTTACAGATAAAGGAACAAAGGTTGTGAAGTTAGGTAACTTGCCCAGGGTCAAACACACAACTTGTAGGTGGAATTATGATTCTGTTACTGGCACTCTAATTCCAAGCCACAAGTACTAAATCGTTCTGCTCAATCTCCTTTTGGATTAAAATACACATTCAAATTTTATGACACTTCTGAAACTATTAGAGCCAGACTAATTTTGTGAGCTGAGAGAAGATCAGATATCAGAAAGTGACAACAGAGGTCCTCCCAATTGGTCTCCCTGTTTTCTCTCTTGAGAATCTACAATTTATTGACAATTTAGAAACCAGAAATTTCCTTTTAAAAAAGCCTGATCATGTAATTCCTTTGGTTCAAATACTGCCAATGGCATTACAAAGTCTTACAGGGAAGGCTCTTCCCTCTCTGCTCCTCAGCCTACTTATCTTCTAGCCCTTGTCCTGCCTTCAGCCCACACAGCTACACTGGCCTCCCCGTGGCCCCCAGAACTCAGTCTCCCTCCTCAGGGCCATTGCTTTTGCTACAGCCTTGTCTGAAATTATCTTAACCACTATTCACATGGCCAAATCCTTCAGCTCTCCAAAGTTTTTGCTCGAATACCATTTTCTCAGTGAGATTTTCTCTGGCCACTCTGTTTCAAACTAAAACCCACTCTTACTTGCTTGTACCAATATACTCCTCCCACAGATGTACAAACACATGACTTATTGCATCTCAGTTATATCTCACATGACAAGAACCTAAGCTCTAGAAAGTTTTTTTTGATGTGTTTTATATGCTGCTGAATTTTAGTGACCAATACAGTGTATGACACATACCACTTACCACTGAGTTGATTCTGACTCATAGCAACCTCTTGTGTATCAGAGTAGAACTGTGTATCACAGAATTTTCAATGGCTAATTTTCAGAAGTTGATCAAAAGGCCTTTCTTCTGAGGTGCTGCGGATGAAACTGAACCTATGACATTTTGGTTAAGAGTTGAATTGTTTTACCTGTGGCACTACTCAGGCATTCCATCCAAAACCAAACCCAACCCCACTGCCTTCAAGTTAATTCTGATTCATAGTGACCCTATAGGACAGAGTAGAATTATCCCATGGAATTTCCAAGAGTGCCTAATAAATTCAAACTACTGATCATTTGATTAAGAGCCATAGTTCATAACCACTATGTCACCAGGGTTACCAGTAGGGACTCCATGACACATCAAATCCACGGTTCTAACTCATAGCAGCTCCATGTGTTTTTCTAAGGCTGTAAATCTCTGCAGAAACTGAGTGCCATATATTTCTGCTCATCTTTTAGTTCATTGTTGACCACTTCAACTCTTGAACCACCAGAGCTCCTCACATGGCATGTAATAAGTACTAAAAAAAAAAAAATTGAGTAAATTAAGGAGAATAGATAAGTGAAAGGTGTTAAAAAAAATACCACAATACACATTATGATACCACTATTAACTATATCCTATTAGCAAAACAAAGAATATATATTTGGACTGTAAATTGGAAATACAATCTATAAACCTATGCTTAAATGAACAAAGGGTAACCTCAGGTCAAGTTAAAATAAAAATAAAGATCTCTTATAGAAAAGACAAACTGAGAGTTCACAGAAGAACAAAGATGGAAGAGGAACCAGCCAGATACTTTGAATATGAGTGGCTGCAAATAGCGCAACTAATAAAGTTAACGACATAAAATGTCATGTTGAGAAAAATCAAGATTACAGTGTCATGGCTTTATTGTTCCCATCAACTGAGAACTGGAGGAAATGAAGTAAAACTTAACCAGTGACATGGGTGAATGGAGTGACAGGAAGAGAGGCAAATAATAGCTCCATGGTAATGACTCATGCACATTCTAAACCCTGCTTGTTCTTACCAGTTTTGCATTTTAACCTGATCAAGAAAGATAAGACAATGAAATGCAGCCACACAAGGCCTAGAGGAGCTTTTAACATGAGCACCAGAGAGTCAGAAGTCAGAGAGAAGAATGATCCTTAAATCATTTCTGAGCAGTCATTAATTCTTTAGTCTTCCAGAAATGGAAAAGAAGTCAAGCAAAAAGTCAGCTGGGACTGAGAACACGTTTTAAAGAAGTTTTATATTTCTAAACGTCATAGACTTGCTTTTTTAACTACCTTTCCTTGGCATTGAATTCAAAACTTAGTGAACTTAGCTCTCTTACCAGATGGATCATTGTCACATTTTCCCCTCACTAGTACTACCTTCTTTAAGTGCAGTTGAAAAAGGCTTTAAAAAAAAAAATTGAAAGCTGGGCAGAGGGAAGCACAGTTTTTCTTTTGGCACTGATGTGTGCCTCCTTGGCAGTCAGTACTGTTAACATTGTTAGCGCTTTGGAATTGTCTATGACTTTTGTCATGTTTTAAGCTGATTAGCCCCCTGGGTGACTTTGGCTTCCAAAGCAGCATTTCTTTTGACAGCTTACTGAGGGCACAGATGTCTGCACAATAGATAAAGTTCTTAACCCTTTTTTTTCATTTGGTTTCTGCTTGGCTATCTTAATAGTGTGTTTAATGATTTATAAACAGAAGGCAATAGCTTATTATGTTTTAAGATGTTCACTTACCAGCTAGCCACTATTGGCTATAGCAAATCAGCACCAGTCTATGCAAGGTAAAAGGTAACTCTTCTGTATCTAACTTCTCTCAGATTCTAACCTCTGTATATCCTGTCTTTGCTATTCCAGAACTTTTCCAGCCTTTTCCTTTCCACTGAAACCACCATTTCTCCAAGTGTGTTGTTTCTTGTCTGAAAACAGAACTACCTTTCTACCTCCTTCTTCACGATCAGAGCACATCTTCAGCTTTGTATGCTATCATTTCTTTCTACAAGGTTAACACTCTGTCTTAACTGCAACACCTTTTATTTCCTGGTTATGCTCAGTGCTTTTCCTGCCTTTGTGTCTTTGCTCGTGATTAATCCACCTGATACATCTTCACATAATCCATTGTTCAGACTCAAAGCTTTAACCATTGTTATCCATTTCAATATATCTGACTTATTCTCAACATTGTGCTAATGATAACATATCAACTTCTAGTTCTCTTTTACAAAGCCAGATTTCTCTCCTGAACTGCAGGTCCTAGTTTCTAAATTTTGCTATAAAGGCCAAGTGCTGTCGTTATGTATCTTGATAAATCATTTCAAATTAATCCTTATACTTATTCTATTTTGACTGAACTCCACACCCTACTAACAAAACTCATCTCAAAAAAACAAATCCTGACTCACTACAAAATAAAACTTCAAACTGCATTCATGATGGTTGTAATTTTTACAATGAAACCCTAATTCAAAGATACTTGTAGCAGTTCTGCTTTGCTAACTGAAATGAGACTAAAGTTTAAAAGTTTAAAAGCACACATTATTGACACAATTGTTTCCCTTTTGTTTATCTGTTATCAAAAATATTCATCTAGACAGGCAGGGCCAAGATGGTACAGTAGTAAGATACTTCCTGTGATCACTTTACTAAGAAGGACACAAAGGAATAAATTAATCAATCATATATGATATTCAGGGAGCCCTCAATATCAAAGAAAAAGTCAAGAATTCTGACTGAGTGGCAAGGAAAGGATAATAGGTCCAGAAGTACCTAACACCGGCCTAGCTAGACCAGACCAGTCAGATATTGGCTGCAGGCAGCATGATGAATGGAGTGTGGATGAGAGCATCCTCCTCAGCAGAAGAAAATGGCTGGAGAATCTACTTGGGCTTCCAGAAATAGTGAAAAATAGCTCTAGGTCATCCAAAGCTGGGTGGTTTGCTTCTAACCAACCACTCACTGATCTAAATGTTTCCTACAAGATAAACATGTCTCCCTTCTCCCAGCATTTCCCACTCCTTTCTCTGAACTGTCCCAGGATCTAGAGTGTGATGCCAGTAACTGAACCAGACATAGGACTTCTTAAGCCCATTCTGGGCCATTCTCCAAGACTCAGAGAGGGAACAATTTAACAAACTGGGAAAGCAGAGGGGAGAGGAAATATGCCTACTCTCCTGAGAAGGAAATTTGGGGCAGAAATGGTTCCTTCAGCTAGATTCACACATAAGGAAACACATCCTCATGGACACGCAAGGACCTTTGTTAACAGGCTCCCAGCCTTTCTCAGTGCCTGTAGCCAGACACATGTCCCAACACCAACAACTCCTGCCCATCCAGGACAGTAGGGGAAAGCCTGCTGACTACCTGGACACCTGAGCCAAAGCCATACAAGATAGTAAACAAACTCTTGACTCCATGTCTAGTAACAGTTCTAACCAACTGCTGACAGGATGTTAGAGCTTCAGAGGCCCAAATTACCAAACTAGGGCCCACAGTGAACCTATTTGGACTTTTCAAAACAAAATAAGAAGCTAGAACATAGTAGGCAAGTGTAAAATAAATTCAACAAATTCCTGATTGTGCAGAGACAACAGTCAGTATCAAATCACTCAAAAAGGCAGACTGAGATAGCTTCAGAAGGTTCCCAAAATGAAGAACTGTGAAATTTTACAGGTGAAGAGAATTTACTGGAATTATTAGATGTGGAATATAGAAGATATTTAGAATTTTTTGAGAAGTCAGGAAGGTGATTAGGAAAAATGCAGTAGAGACTAAAGACAAACTGAACACTCTGCAAGAAAGCATACAGACACAGGAATTAAAATTTCAAAAAATTAATAATAAAATTATAGAACTAGATGACTCATTAGAAAGTCTAAGGAGCAGAAATGAGGCAATGGAAGGCCAAAATGGTAAGAATGAAGACAAGCCATAGGACACCAATGAACATGAGGAAAAGCCAGATAAAATAATTTGGAAAAATCAAGAAGCATTAAGAATTATGTGGGACTCTATCAAGAGGAATAATTTACAAGTGGTTCAAATACCAGAATATGGAGGGGTAACAGATAATACAGAAACACTTATTGAAGATTTATTGAGAGAAAACTTTCCTTAAAACCTAATAGACAACAAGATATCTATCAAAAATGCTCATTGAACTCCACACAATTTGGATGCCAAAATAAAGACACAAGATACATTATTATCAAACTCACTAAAGATATGGGGAAAATTTTAAAACTGGCTAGAGATAAATCAAAAATAATCTACAAATGGGAGTCAATAAGAGTAATCTGAGACTACTAAGCAGAAAACATGAGTGGAGAAGGCAACAGGATGACATATACAAAAGCCTTACAGAAAAATAATTGCCAGGCAAGAATTATATATCAAGCAAAATTGTGTCTCAAATATGATGGTGAAATTAGGGCATTTAAGGAATTTGCAAAAGCCAAAACAAAATTGCCAGAAATACGGAAAGGAGTCCTTTGGTTAGAAAGCTCATGACATTTTATAGCAACCCAAGACTAGAGTGCAGAACAGAGCAACAGGGTGCTGACCAGACAGGGGAGTCACACAAGTGAAGCACAGGCAAAACACTGTAAACAGGGAAACAGAGATGTCATTGAGTAACCATTGTAACAAAGAAAGGGTGACTTAAAAAACAGTAGTGAAATATGTTTCATATTGAGAGGAAATCAAGGTGACATAAAAATTAAAATATTCTTTTAAATAGAAACATCTACAACTAAATATTAAGGTAACCAAAAAAGAAATTAGCAATCCTAAGTATCAAAATAAAAAAACAAGAAAAACATGAAACATCAGCAAATACAAAAACACCAACAATGAAAAAGATGAAAAGAAAACAAGAAAAAAAAAAAATGACTTAGCACAGAAAATTAAGTGGGACAAAGAAATTGTCTACAACACACACACACACACAAGCATCAAAAGAACAGCATTAAACCATGCCTATCATTAATTATGCTGGCTATAAACAGATAAAATGCACCAATAAAGAAACAGAGAATGGTAGACTAGATTTTTTAAAAATGATCTGTTTATACACTGCTTACAGGAGACACACCTTAAGCTTAAAGACACAAACTAAAACTCACAGGATGAAAAAAAAATACATGACACAAACGACATTCAGAAAAGAGCAGAAGCGTCAATATTGATTTCTTGTAAAATAGACTTTAAAGTAAAATCCATCACAGCGGACAAGTAAGGCCACTATATAATAATTAAAGAATCAAGACTCCAGGACTACATAACCATGTTAAATATCAACACATCAAATGATGGAGCTCTAAGGTGCATAAAACAAACTCTGACTGCATTAAAAGCAGAAATACACAGTGCCACAATAATAGGAGGAGACTTCAGCACACCAATTACAGTGAAAGACAGAACATTCAGAAAAAAGCTTGATAAATACATGGGAAATCTAAACATTCTCCAGAAGAGAATAGCTAATAGAAGAAGTTTTAACAAAATTAAGCAAGTCTTAACAAAATTAAAGATATTGGTACATTACAAAGCATCTTTTCAGATCATGAAGTCATAACATTAAAAATCAACAACAGAAAAAGGTAGGAAAAAAATCAAATACATGGAAACCAAACAACGCCTTGATTAAAAACTACTGGGTTATAGAAGAAATCAAGGACAAAATAAAGAAATTCACAGACTCCAATGAGAGAGAAAACATATCCTACTAGAACCTTTGGAATATAGCAAAAGCAGTGCCCACAAGTAAATTTATCTCAATAAAGGCATATATCCAAAAAGAGAAAAGTGCCTAAATCAACTTGAACAAGTAGAAAAAGAGGAGTAAAAGAAACCTTTGGGCAGAAGAATAAACCAAATAATAAAAATTAGAGCACAACTAAATGAATTAAAGAGTACAAAAATGATTGAAAGAATTAACAACAACAGCTGGTACTTTGTAAACAAGTAAATTGATTAACCACTCACCAAACTGACAAAAGAAAAATACAAGTTCTGACAATTAAGCTCACGATCTCATCTTAGAAAAAGTGCTACATACCTGATTGCTGAATATCAGTATGGTCACCTTCAAAGTACTCCCCTTGGGAACCTATGTACCCATGCCAGTGCCTAGTCTACCATTTAAAGCAATTTTCAAACTCTTTTTCTGGAATGGCCAGCATAGCTGTCACCATTATCACCGCTGATATTCTGAAGGTCATCAAAATGTCTTCCTTTCAATACTTCCTAAAAAGTCATTGGAGGGCCAGATCAACTGAGTAGCAAGGGTGTTCCAATACAGTTATTTGTCTACTGGTTAAAACCTCCCTCACAGACAAGGATATAATCAAGTTCACAAACATGCCACTATGCCACCATGTACAATGGCCATTCCAGGCAGAGTTCCAAAATTGCTTCAAAGGGCAGACTCGGTGTTCACAGAAGTTCATAGTCTCCCAGGGAGAGTACTTTGAAGGTGACCATACTGATATTCAGTAATCAGGTATGTAGCACTTAGAAGAATTAAGTTTGTAGACTGAATTGTCAGCCCTTGGAGGAGAGGAAACAAATAACCTGAATAAGAAATAGGATGAGTGATATCACAACAAACTGAACTGAAGTTTAAAACATCATAAGTGTAAACTATGACAAACTGTACTCTAACAAATTTGAAAGCCTAGAAGACACAGAAAAATTTCTAGAAATATACTACCTACCTAAACTAAAACAAACAGAGGCAGAAGAACTAATAAAACCATCACAAAAGAAGAGATTGAAAAGGTAATTGAAAAAGCCCAACTGAAAGAAACCCTGGCCCTGAAAGTTTCACTGGAGAATTTTATCAAATTTTTAGAGAAAATATAACATTACAATTACTAAAGGTATTTCAAATCATGGAAATGGATAGAATACTCCCAAATTTATTCTATTATACCAAAACCAAATAAAGACACCATAAAAAAGGAAAACTATAAATCAGTATTTTTCACAAATTTAGATGCAAAAATCCTCAAAAAAAAAAAAATTCTAGCCAATAGACTTTAACAGCATAACAAACAACTCACTATAACCAAGTGAGATTCATACTAGGGATGCAGGGATGGTTCAACATTAGAAAAGTTATCAATGTAGTTAATCACATAAATAAAACAGAAGACAATAACCACTTGATTTTATGAACTGCTGCACAAAAGACATTTGACAAAATCCAACACCTGTTCATGTTAAAAACTCTAAGCAAAAGAGGAATACAAGGAAAATTCCTCAGCATAATAAAGAGCATTTATACAAAGCCAAGAGCCAACATCATCCTAAATGGAGAAAATCTGAAAGTACTTCCCTTGAGAATGAAAACCAGACAAGGAAGCCCTTTGTTATCACTTTATTCAGCACTGGGTTGGATGTTCTAGCCACAGCAATCAGAACAGATAAAGAAATAAAGGGCATCCAAATTGGTAAAAAAGAAGCAGAAGTACCTCTATTTGGAGATGATATGATCCTATACACAGAAAACACTAAAGAATCCAGACAAAAAGACTACTCAAACTGACAAAAAAAAGTTCAGCAAAGTATCAGAATACAAGATAAATGTAAATAAATCAGTTGGGATTCCTTTATATCAACAAGGAGAACATCAAAGAGGAAATTACAGATTTATTCCATTCACATTAACTCCTAAGAAGATAAAATACTTAGAAATAAATCCAGGCAGACACATACAAGACCTATACAAAGAAAATTACAAGACACTACTGCAAGAAAATAAAAGAGACCTACATGATTGGAGAAACCTTCCTTGCTCATGGATAGGAGGACATAACATTGTGAAATGACTCTTCTACCCAATGCCATCCAAATATGAATTCCAATGGCATTTTTAATAAAGTAGAGAAACAAATCACCAACTTCATATGGAAAGGGAAGAAACTTCAAATAAGTAAAATCTTACTGAAGAACAAGAACAGAGTGGAGGCCTCACACTATCTGGCTTTAGAACCTATTATCCTGCCACAGCAGTCATAACAACATGTTACTTGCACAAAACAGATAGGTAGACAAATGCAACAGAATTGAGAATCCACACATAAAATCAGCCACCAACGAGCAGTTGATATTTGACAAAGACCCAAAGTCCACATACTTGGAAAAAGACGGTCTCTCTAACAAGTGGTGTGTGTATACCTAGAAATTCGTCTGCAAAAAAATGAAAGAGGACCATGTCTCAAACCACACACAAAAGCTAATCCCTAATGTATCAAAGACCTACTTACAAAATCCAAAAAACAATAAAGATCATGGAAGAAAAATTAGGGACAATACTAGGAACCCTAATACAGAGCATAAATAGACTCCAGAAAATCATTAACAATCCACCAACAGCAGAAAAGACAATAGATAACTAGGAACTCCTAAAAAATCTAACACTGAAGCTCATTCAAAGACTTCACCAGAAAAGTAAAAAGACAATCTGTAGGCAGGGAAAAAATATTTGGTTACATCAAATCCAATCAGCATCTATCACTATAATCTACAAGATATTGCAAAACTGCAACAACAAAAAGACAAATAACAAAATTAAAAATGGGCAAAGAATATGAACAGGCACTTCACTAAAAAGGACAGCATGGCAGCTAACAGATACATGAAGAAATGCTCATGATCACTAGGGATTGTAGAAATCCAAATTAAAATTATAAGGTGATATCATCTCACACCAATAAGGGTGGCATTAATCAAAAAACACAATATAATAAATCTTAGAGAGGCTGTTCAACAGCACTTGGCTGGCTTGAGAAGCTGTAGAGAGACTGACACATTTACACACTGTTGGTGGGAGTAAAATAATACAACAACTTTGGAAATCATTTTGGCACTGTCTTGAAAATCTAGAAATAAAAATACCATGTGATCCAGTAATCCCACTTCTTGGAATATATCGTAAAGAAATAAGGGTTGTCACGCAAATGGATTCATGCATATCAATCATTATTACAGCACTGTCCACAAGAACGAAAAGATAAAATCAGCCCAGGTGCCAATCAACAAACAAATGGATAAACAAAGATAGTATATCTGCACAATGTAATGCTATGCAATAATAAAGAGAGGGGAGGATGCAAGTATTCATTAATTAAATAGCAGATAGGAATTGCATCAGATGAAAGGACAGCAAACAGTAGAAGGAAGTCAGCACAGCTGGACTAAACTAAAATCTTAGAGGCTTCCTAAATATAACCCAACACTTTGAAGGATAGAGTAGCAGCGGCAACGTTCTGGGGACCATGGTTTTTCTAAGAAAATGTTCTACATCCCATTATGGTAAATGGCATCTGTGGTCTTAAAAGCTAGCAAGTGGCTATCTAAATAGGATCAACTATTCCCAACCTACCTAGAGTAGAGGAAAATGAAACAGATCAAAGACATAAGGAAAATATGAGCCCAAGAGACATAAAAAGTCATATAATCCAGAGATGAAATTAGCATGAGACCAAAGAATTAGATCGTGCCTGGCCACTACCATTTACTGCTCTGACATAGATTCCCCGACATTGTGAAAGAAAAATGGATGTCCAGAACTAGAACTCTGTTAAAAAGACCAGACTCAATGACAGATTGGAGAATTCCCAGAAGACGTGATCCCTGGACTATCTCTCAGCCCAGAAATGAAAATATTTCTGAAGTCAACTCTGCAGACAAAGATTGAACTAGACTGTGAGACATCAAATAATGCTGGTGAAGAGTGTGCTTCTGGATTTAAGTACGTATGTGAGGCTAGATGGGCAGCTCCTGGAGGCGACCTGAGAGAGGGAGACAGGGGCTGGTTGAATGGACACAAGCAACACAAGGTGGAAAAGAGAAGCATACTGTCACAGGGTGAGGAGAACATCTAGAGTTACACAGTAATGTACATGCAGGCTTTTGTATGACAAACTGGCTTGGATTATAAACCTTCACTTGAAGCATAATAAAATGTTTTTTTAGTGTGTAAACTTATAACATGATTTATTATAATAGCAAATCCCAGAGAACATTGAAATATCCATCAGAAATGAAGTGGCTTAATGTTTTATGAAATATCCGTGTGCTGATGAAGTGTGTGTGTAGATCTGTCAGTGGCAGTCACCAAAATAGAAATTTGGTTAAGGCATATTGAAAGTGAAGAATAGCAAGTTACCAGAAAAATATATAATGTGTGATGACATGTAGTAGAAACAAATACATTGAAAAAAATATGGAAGAATGTATTAGAAGGTGTTCCTTTATGGTAAGCACATGTCTTTAAGCAATGGAGATGAACTCTTTAAAGAGCTTCGCGTTTTATTCAATTACTCAATGTATTCAACTAGTACACACTTACTTTAAGCCATGTGCAGAATGGCAATATCTGACCCCCTCCTCTCCCAGCACGAGGATCAAGGAAGATGCCTTTTAAGAGGGGCTTTACAACCCCCTTGGCTTATGAAATTATATTGGGAAAATCTGACCAGGAACTTCCAGGGAAAAGAGCTTGAAGGAATGGATTTCAATACAGCATGCCTGAAAGCACTGAGGCCTCCCAGCCTCGCTGGCTTCCCCCAACTTCGTCTCTCCCCTCCCCCTTTCTCCACAAACACAAGTTTACAAAGAAATTCCTGAGAGGCTTCCCAGGGACAATTCTCCACACAGCCATTAAAGCTACACAAGCATTCCACTCCCTACAGCGGAAAGATAGATAAACTTCCAAGTCCATTATAATTGGTATGGCAAATGAATAATCACTAAAGAAACATCTTTCTTAGAGCAACTGAGTTGGGTTGGGGGATGGCAGACACTATCTGCACAAGAAGAGATAAATAAAAATTTAAAGAAACAAATGGAGACAGCCAAATGGTGAGGCTTTGAGGAGTCTACCCTTCTGTGCCTTCCACTTGGAGGTACAAATAAAACCATTAATTGTGTTCACTGACATTTATCACCACGAATACCTCTCTTAGACCATTATCCAAAAAGCCCTGGCAATTAACTAGAAAAAGAAGACCACGAGGGGTCAGTTTCTTGCTAGACAACAATGATGGGTTGGTTTCTTGTTAGCCAATAGTTTATATGATGAAGAAACTAGGGTGAAAATTACATCACCTCATCTATAGAAATAATAAAGACAGACAGCCTCGCTCTCTCTTGGTCGGGCTGCCTTACTCCAAAACTCTTTCCTGTCTCTCTCATTTCCCGCGGAGTCCTCTCCCTCCCTCCATGGGGCCCCCAAATGTTGTCAAGGCTACCTCCTGGCAACACCTCGCACAGCGGTTTATTTATTTATATTTGCTTTATTTTTTTCTAACCTCAGGACCACTTAAGAGAAAGCAGCTTCAGAAGTCTAATAAGAGCTTCATGTAACTTTTTTAGAGCATCATTAAAAATAGATTTTCTCAAACAGAATGTTATACTCAATACTAATCAGAATCCTGTCCAGGATAAAGTCTTCAACTGAGGGCATCACATTTATGGGGAAATTTAATAACCAATGTGAATCTGGAGCACAGCAATCAGAATAGCAAAAGAACTAAAATCCATCTAGTATTATGAACTTGAACAGTGGGAATATTTACACAGTTCAGGAGAAGTCTGTGCCATTTAGGAAGGCCTTAGCTCAAAAGAGGGCTTTGTTAAACAAACTTCTCATATAGCAATGTGTTAGGATTGATTATGTCAACGAATCCTGGGCTTTTCTAAGATTAGCTTAGATTTTTCCCCTCATCATTGTAAAATAGCTCCAAGAATTATATGCTTTTGTGAGATATTAACGACCCGAGTGAAGGGGGGTGGGGGTGCTCTTGTACCACTGGTGAGCCTCGTGTCCACTGTCAGCTGCCTTGGAGAGAAAAGAGTCGCACGGCGAAACCTGAGAACTAGTAACCTCTGGGAGCTGTTCCGGCTCGGAGGTACTAGACTCTCCACAAATGAGCCTAACTCAGACAGCAGAAGCAGAATCACTGTTACAAAAGTAGAGTATAATCTTCGTTTTAAGGAAGTAAAATCCAAACCTTGAAATTAGGTTATCTAGCTAGTTTAAACACACACACACACACACACACACACACACACACACACGGTCCCACAATTAAGTCTGCGAACTCAATGGTCCAAAGTGTTACATACATCATTGCTGGATATCGTCACTACGGTCACCTTCGAAGTACCCTCCTTCAGAATGAAGCTTTGCGGCAACGCCCTCGCCTAGTCCTCTCTTCAAAGCCATTGAGCGCGGTGGCACAGCGGGGAGTTAGCACACTTAATTGTACCATTGTCTGGGAGGGAGTTTTTAGCCAGTAAACAACTGTATTCAAACACCCCTCCTATTCTGGCCCTCACTGACTTTTTTCTTTACCTGAAGAGGATGGAAATATTGAAAAGAAGACTTTGATGACATTCAGGACACCAAGGGTACTACGAAAATAGCTCTGATGGCTAGTCCAGAAAAAGAGTTCTGAAACTGCTTTGAAGGGTGGACTAGGAGCTGGTGCCAGTGTCTAGCTTCCTAAGGAGATTACGTCTAAGGTCATCATAGTGATATTCAGTAATGAGGTATGTAGCATTTCTTCTCGGAGGAGTTCGCATTCTTAACTGTCAGACTTCCTGTGTGTAAGTACACTCACGTATTGACATATATACATAAAATAATCTACTTCCTTTGAGTCGGGTCCGACTCATAGAGACCCTATAGGTCAGGGTAGAACTGTGCCATAGTGTAGAACTGTGCCAGGAGCACCTGGCAGATTTGAACATCGACCTTTTGGATAGCACTTAACCCACTACACTACCAGGGTTTCCACATATATACATATACACACACACATATATATATTTATATAACTGGTTAATGTAGGCATTAAAGCAAAATAGTATACGTATTTGCTAAGCTACTAAGATCTCTGAATGGTACCAATGATTTGCAGTTGGCTGCTAACCTAAGGATTGGTAGTTGATACCCACTCTGTGTCTCTGAGGAAGAAAGCCCTGGTGAACCACTTATCCAAAGACTGAGGCCAAGAAATCTCTGTGGAGCACTTGTAGTCTGCAACACATAGAATCACCATGAGCCGAAAGTGACTTAAAAGGAGTGGATTTCGATTTTTTTACTAAGCTATCGGTAATCTGTAAAAGTAATGATTTCATGCTCAAAGTAGAGAACAAAGTTAACTATTGTATAAAATTACCAATGTCATTTATAATTTTTAAAAAATTTCTAGTCTTTTTTTTGATAAACCAATCTAAAATGTATTATTATTACACCCTGAGATACAAACCATATCCCTGTATACAATATTTTAAATTATTAGTTTAAATTATCAGATTTAAAATACAGTGCCATATATTAATCTTATCTTTGACTTCTGTTGTTGCTGTATATGCTCAGCCAATTCTTTTTCATCACTGTTATCTACCAAACATCCTCACTATACGAAACTCATCATTATTTCCAATTCATATCCACTGAGAAGATGGATTTGGGAGCTTGATAGTGATTATACCAGAGCAATTTATAAAGGTCTTTTTAGAATTGGTCCATTATAGCTGTGCTAATGACCAGCCCACTGAGTTTTACATTATCTACTATTACTGCACCTGCAGAGATGCCTTGCAGGGCTTCAGTCTTAATAATGACAGAAAGACAGGCAAAGACAATTGTTTAGAAAACATCAACATCTAGTTTGTTTACTAAGCAGTAAGCACTGGACAATGGATTGACTCACTCCTCCAGTTTACAAATTCCCAAGGCTATTTAATAGCGTTATCTTTATTTTGCCTATTAACTACATATTCAAACATTAATTTTACTATGGTAGATGAACACTATCTCTTAAATCTAAAATGCTGTTTTTACTTCTTTTTGTTCTCTTCACTGATGTATGCTTTATCAGCTGTAGGTAGACATGCAGCTTTTAATATATTCTTTGTGAAACATGACCTCCTTTCTAATAATAAAAAAAAGCTACATATGTCTCTCATATATTAACAGCTAGCCAATGCAATGACCTTGACTGAAATGAAGTACCTGAATGATTTATAGAGGACAACGTGTTGGAATGAAAACCATTCCATTGATATCTAATTTAAGCCTTGCTAATAAAATGTGATTCAAATCATAATTTTACTTTTTTAAAAATTCAATTACTTTTATTCAATTTTTCAGACTTTATCCAAGACTTTCTGCTACTGAATGTATCTTTGCTTTTGAATTTTCACTATCAACTCAAGGTTGGGTTTAAGACAAAAGAGAACAGATTCTGTCATATACATGATTCTCTTTTCCATACAAATTCAAGATGTCTTAAGCACACAGAAAGAAATGTTACAATAGTGTTAGAAAAGCCAAATAGCCAATGGCAGGGAAGAGTGTAAAGCAAAAGGAATCTTGTATTCAAGATACAGCCACTACATAGAAAATGAGCAGGCAAAATATTAACGCAGTGTAAATAGACCACAAGAATCCTGAGGGCCCTCATTGGAAACTCCATAGGACAGTTCTGCTTTGACCTATAGGGTCACTGTGAGTCAGAATCAACTCGACAGCAGTGGCTTTGGTTTCTATATATAGAGCTACAGATGGTTTCCTTCTACTTAGGTAAACCTAGCTTTTTTCAGACTTAGGTTCTGATAAATTTTGAAGATTTCTCTCATTAAGACAATTGACTGAATTTTCATCCTGGTTATAGAACAAACTTGTTTCTCCTCTCTATGGGTTCTTTTTTTCTTTACATAAGTACTTGAGGTAAACACAACAGCCTCTTCCTTTTGGTAGAATAGTCCCAAAGAATGACCATGAAAATAAGCAGGAAAAAAAAATTACCAAATACAAAATACACAGCATCATGAAAATATTCTTATCATCACAGTGACATAAACATCATGAAATGGTTGTTTGGCTTACACTGTGTTGCTCTCTAAAAGTATGCCATATATAATAAGGCTTGTAGTAGTTAAAACTGGGTTTAAACACAGACTTTTAAGGGGGAACACAGGGCAGCCACAAAACACAATAAAGATACAACATATCAAATCAAGAAATCTAACAGGAGTCTCAGAAACCACAAAACCAACACTGAAAAAGGTGAAAATCAACTCATAAATAAAAATATCCCAAAATAGAATAATAAGAACAACAGGGAAACCATCAACACAAAAATAAACATGTCATAATGACAGTACTAAACACACACCTACCAATAATTACAAGGAATGTGAATGGACTGTATGCTCCAGAAGAGATATTGAGTGGAATCAAAAGACATGACCCATCTATATGTTGCTTATAAAAAGCTCACCTTAGAATTAAATATATGATAGAACAGAAGATTAAAAGATGGAGGAATATATATCAAGCCAACAATACACAAAGAAGAGCAAATGTGACAATACTAATCTCAGATAAAGTAGATTTTAATGTAAAATCCACCATCATGGACAAGGATGGACACCATTGCTGAAATGTTCAATACACCAGCAGGACTTAACAATATTAAATATTTATGCACCTAATATTAGAGCACCTAAATACATCACAGAAACACTGACTATACTCAAAAAAGAGGTAGACCACTCCACAATAACAGTGGCAGATTTCAACACTCCACTCTCAGCATTGGACAGATCATCTAGAAAAAAGCTCAATAAAGACACAGAAGATCTTATTGCCACAATTAACCAACTAGACCTCATTGACATATACAGAACTTTCTATCCATCAGCAGATAACTACACCTTCTTCTCTAATGCACATGAAACATTCTCCAGAAAAAAACATGAGTTAGGACATAAAGCAATTCTCAACAAAATCCATACCACTGAATTATTGCAAAGGATCTCCTCAGAGCATTAAAGTCAAAATCAATAGCAGAAAAAAAAGCAGAGATAGAAAGAGGAACTCATGGAAAATGGACATCAATCTTCTCAAAAACCTATGGGTTATAGAAGAAATCAAGGATGAAATAAAGCAATCTATGGATTCTAGTGAGAACGAAAACATTACCTACCAGAACCTATGGGATACAGCCAAAGCAGTGCTCAGAGGTCAGTTTATCTGCATAAATGCACATTTCCGGAAGCAAGAAAGAACCTAACCAAACATCTAACCCTACAGCTTGGAAAAGTAGAAAGAGAGCAACAGAGGAACCCCTCAGGCACAAGAAGAAAACAGATCATAAAGGTTAGAGGAGAACTAAACAAATTAGAAAATTGAAGAACAGTTGAAAAAATTGAAAAGACTGAAAGCTGTTTTTCTGAAAAGATCAACAAACTTGATAAACCACTGGCTAAACTTACTAGAGTAAAAAACAGGAAAGGAAGTTACCCAAGTAAGAATTGAGGGGGAGTTTTCACAACAGATCCATCAGAAATCCAAAATATCATAACAGAATACCACAAAGACTGTCCTCTAACAAATTTGAAAACCTAGAGTAAACGGACAAATTCTTAGATTCACATCACCTACCCAAATTATCACAAAGTGAAGCAGAACAACTTAATAAACCCACCACAAAGGAAGAGATTGAAAAAGTGATCAAAAACTACCAACCAAAAAAAGTCGGGGCCCAGGGGGCTTTACTGCACAATTCTGCCAAGCTTTCAGAGAAGAGTTGTCTCCAATACTACTGACACTATTGCACAGCATAGAAAGTGATGGAATATTCGCAGATTCATTCTATGAAGCCAGCATAACCTTAAGATCCAACAAAAAGGGAGAACTGCAGACCAATGACATTCATGAATCTAGATTCAAAAATCTTTGACAAAATCCTTGCCAATAGAATACAACAACATATCAAAAAAAATAATTCATCACAACCAATTTGGATTCGTACCAGGAATGTAAGGCTGGTTCAACATCAGAAAAACAATTAATGTGATCAACCACATAAAGATGCAAAAGACAAGAATCATCTGATTTTTCCTATTGATGCAGAAAAGGCATTTGATAAATCCAACACCTGTTCATGCTAAAAAAACTCTCAGCAAAATAGGAATAGACAGCAAATTCTCAGTGCAATAAGGGCCATTTATACAAAGCCAACTGCCTACATCATCCTGAATGGAGAGAGACTGAAACAATTCCCCTTGAGAATGGAAACTAGACAAGGATACCCACTCTCACTTCTCCTACTCAATGTTGCACTAGAAGTTCTAGCCAGAGCAATTAGATAAGACCAAGAAATAAAGGACATCTGCATAGGTAAAGAAGAAGTAAAAAACTCCCTATTTGCAGATGATATGATTGTATATACAGAGAATCCTAAAGAATCCATAAGTAAACTATTCAAATTGATAGAAGAGTTCAGCAAAGTCTCAGGATTCAAGATAAACATAAGTAAATCAGTAGGATTCCTTTATATCAACAATGAGATTATTAATGAAGAAATCACCAAATCAATGCCATTTACTATAGCCCCCAAGAAGATAAAATACCTAGGAATAAATCTAACCAGAGAAATAACAAGATCTTTACAAAGAGAACTACAAGACCTTACTAAGAGAAATTAAGAGAGACTTACATAAAGGGAGTAACCTACCCTGCTCATGGATAGGAAGACTTAACGTTGTGAAAATGTCTATTTTGCATCTGTGATGCAATTGCAATACAAATACCAGTGGCATTTTTTGATGAGATGGAGAAACAAATCACCAATTTTATTTGGAAAGGGAAGATGCCCCAGATAAGCAAAACACTTCTGAAGAATACACTGGGAGGCTTCTCAATGCCTGACTTTAGAACCTGTTACACTGCCACAGTAGTCAAAACAGCCTGGTACTGCTACAAAAAGAGACATATAGACCAATGGAACAGAGTAGAGATCACAGAGATGCCACCATCCTCCTATGAACAGCCGATATTTGACAAAAGCCCTAATACATTAAACAGGAGTAAAAGCAATCTCTTATCAAATGGTGCTGGCAAAATTGGATTTCCATCTGCAATAAATTGAAACAAGACACATATCTCACATCTTATACAAAAATCAACTCAAACAGGATAAAATACCTAAATATCAAATCTAAATGAGACCCTGGTGGTGTGGTGGGTTAAGCACTACATCTGCTAACCAAAGGATTGGCAGTTCAAATCCACCAGGCACTCCTTGGAAACTCTACAGGACAGTTCTAGTCTGACCTCTAGGGTCATTATGAGTCAGACCCTGCTCGACAGTAGTGGGCATCAAGTCTAAAATGATAAAGCTCATTCAAGAATTAGGGTCAACAGTGGAAATTTTAATACACAACATAGACAAACTTCAAAATCTGACAAACAAACCACAAAGAACAGGAGAAAAAATAGATAAATGGGAACTACTAAGAATCAAACACTTTTAGTCATCCAAAGACTTTATCAATAGAATTAAAAGATCACCTACAGAATGAGAAAAAATATTTGGCAACTACACATCAGACTGATGCCTGATTTCCATAATCTATAAAGTACTCCAAAATATCAATTAGAAAAAGATAAATAATCCAATCAAGCAGTGAGCAAAGGAGATGGACAGACACTTCTCTAAAGAGGAGATCCAGGCAGCCAAAAAACACACGCGGACATGCTCATGATCATTAGCTATCAAAGAAATTCAAACCAAAACTACAATGAGATCAATATTAATTGGACTTCAACACAACTTGAGTACTCCTCCCATCTTAACCCAATATTGTAAGGACAGAGTAGCTGGGGCGGGGGGCCAGGGACCATGCTCTCAGGTGAAATCAAGGCCAACAGGCACAACTAGCATTTTGCTAATGAGGTCTGTCTGAACCCCACATTGGTGAGTGGCATTTAGGGTCTTCAAAGCTGTCAAGCTGCCATCTGAGGGTACAGCAAATGGTCCCAATTCAGCAGGAACGGATGATCACTGAGGTCCGTAATGACATGGAGGAAAGAGAACCCAGAAGACAGAGAGACCTACGTGATTGGGTGTCTACATCAACTCGCGACTGGACGAACTGGAAGGTGCCCAGCCACCCCCAGTGATAGCCATGATGGAGCTCACAAAATGGAGTCTCACTGGCAACACAAGAATATAATGGGGTGCACCATGAAATCTCCACTAAAAGACCACAAATGATGGTCCAGGGGCTTCAGGGTTCCCCTGGGCGCATGACCCTCGGCCCTGATGATGCCCCTGTCGATAAATCATAATGAAGGTCAACTCTTCAGACAGCAATGGATTGGATGTGGCGACACAGAGTGACGATATTTGGGGGGCACTTTATGGTGCTATGCATGTATAGGATATCATCCTGCTGATCTCTTACTGGAAGAAGGGGAGTGTGTGGAGAGGAGGGGATAGGAGACTGTTGGGAGGATAGGACATGTATGGCACAGAGAGGAAGAGTGTGCTGTCACTGGGCAGGGAGAGCAGTGGGAGCTACACATAGGTGAGCATGCAAATTTATATGGGAATGTACTTTTTCATTCAATAATAAAAAATAAAAATAAATTCAAATCAAAACTATAATGAAATACCATGTTACTCCAACAAGGTTGGCTGTGATCCAAAAAAACACAAAACAACAAATGCCGGAGAGGCTGTGGAGAAATTGGAACTCTCCTACACTGTTGGTGGGATTGCAAAATGGTGCAATCTCTTTGGAAAACAATCTGCTTCTCTCTTAAAAAATCTGCATCTAGATATGCCATGTGACCCAGTCATTCCATTGTTTGGAACATATCCTACAGAATCAAGACCATTCACACCAACGGATACATGCACACAAATGTCTATCGCAGCGCAGTCCGTAACAGCAAACAGATGGAATCAACCCAGATGCCTAACAACAGAGGAATGGATAGGTAAACTATGGTATACATACTCAATGGAACACTACGTAATGAAAGAACAATGATGATTTTAGAGACATTTTATAACCTGGTTTCAATTGGAGGACATTATGTTGAGTGAAAGCAGTCAGCAACAAAAGGACAAATATTGTATGAGACCCCTATGGTGGGAACTTAGACTCACACATAGAAGAAAAGACGCTTTGATGGCTGTAAGGGTGAGGAGGGAGGAAGGGAGAGGGTGGGAGATAGATTCCATAGTTGACAGAAATTTGGTTGGATGAAATCAGTGGCAGCACACATTAGAAATAAGATCAGTTTTAACTGGACTTCAGCATAGTGTAATTACTCCTCCCATCTTAATCCAATGTTGCAAGGACAGAGTAGCTGGGGTGAGGGTCCAGAGACCACGCTCTCAGGGAAAATCAAGGCCAATTAGCACAGCTAGAGTTTGGTAAGAGAGTCTTCTGCACCCCACATTGGTGAGTGGCGTCTGAGGTCTTCAAAGGTGCCAAGCTGCCATCTGAGGTATACCAAATGGCCCCAGCTCAGCAGGAATGGATGATCTCCAAGGACCAAGGTGGCTTTGGGCAAAGAGAACCCAGTAGACAGAGAGACCCACATGAGCGGGTGACTACATTGACATGTGACTGAAAGAACTGGATGATGCCTGGCCACCACCAGTGATAGCCGTGATGTGGCTCACAAAGTTTAGTCTCACAGGCAAAATGAAAATAAAAAGGGCTGCACCCTGAGATCTCCACTAAAAGACCACAGCTGATGCTCGAGGAGATTGTTAGGAGGATATGACATGTACAGGAAGGAGAAGAGGAGTGTGCTGTCACTGGGCAGGGAGAGCAGTGGCAGCAGCTCACTGATGGGTATTCAAATTTGTATGGGATTGTATGTTGTCACTCAATTGTAATAAACAAATAAAAGTACATCATATACTTTAGAGAATACTTTCTATAAGCTTAAGACCTCGGTGCTGAATATCCTGGAGATTATTTTACTTAGCCTAATGCTCCTGATATTTGAGTCTGGCGAACTAACAAGAGAGGTACTCCCTACAATTTCAGGATAGGAAAGACAAAGAATGAACAAATATTTTATTCACCTTTTCAATAGAATATCTGTACTTTGCTATCAACTAACGAACTTGGGGGATTTATGTTATTATAATATTAAATCAAAAAACCCACTCTGAGTTGGAATCAACTCGATGGCAGTGTTTTTTTGTTTTGTTTTTTTCATATTAAACCAGAGCCCTCTTGGATTACTGGTTAAGAGCTTGCTGGAAACCAAATCTAGCAGATATTCCTTAGAAAGACTACAGGTAATTTTACTCTGTTGTGCAGGATCGCTATGAATTGGAACTGACTTGATGGCCATGTACAACAACAATATAGTAAACTACCTGAAAAAAGAGTTATTTGTAAAATAAACGATGTGAAAGTGAGTTTTGTATAGAAAGGTAGCCACAATAAAGGAAGTAATTCAGAAATCTGCACGATTAAAAAAACTGAAACACAACTCTTCAAAGAGTAATTACAACAAAGATTCCTTCTGAGTGACTTTGAGACACGTCTCCCCCCTCGAATAGCTCCCATTCCTCTTCCAGGCAAATGGCAGTGTGTTGGTATGATTCCTTAAACAGCTATGCTGTTTCACTAATTACTTAAACTACCTTTTTAAAAGATGTGTCAGGCAATCTTGTTACTGAATACTTTGAAAAAAGTCAATCCTAAATTGTCCTCTGTACTTGGGTAATGATTGCTCCCCACTACTAATCTAAAGGTTGGTAGCTCAGACCCATTCAGGGATGGTACAAAAGGAAGATCTGACCATGTACTTCGGTAAAGGTTATGGCCAATAAAACCCCGTGAGGCAGTTCTATTCTATAACACATGAGATCACCATGTAATGGGTTTGTTTTTTGGCTCTTGCTTTAGTGATTGGGTAAAATCCCAAACTGGAATAAGCCTGAAATGCAGGCTGCCCTTTGAACATTATTACACTCATTATGTACCATAAAAGAACCTGTAAATTCACAGCTATTGAGTCATTTTAACTCCTAGCAACTCCATATGGATTTCATGGATGTAAATCCTTATGGAACCCAACTGCCATATCTTTCTCAAGCAGGCACGTTGTTGGGTTCAAACTGCTGACATTTTTAAGGTCAACAACTAATTGCTTTAACCACTATGTTACCAGGGCTTCTTAAACAAACCTGTAAATGGTAGATAATTGGAACATACGTATACACACACATGTGGGTGTATGTACATTTATTTATTTTTTTTAAAGTGCTGTTGAGTCAATCCCAACTCATAGCAACCCTATAGGACACAGCAGAACTGCCCCATAGAGTTTCCAAGAAGTTCCTGGCAGATTTGAACTGCTGACTTTCTGGTTAGCAGCTGTAGCACTTAACCACTCATCACCAGGGTTTCCATATATGAATATATATATCTTGCAAACCCTGGTAGTGTAGTGGTTAAGAGCCACGGCTGCTAACCAAAAGGTCAGCAGTTGGAATCCGCCAGGTACTCCTTGAAAACTCAGTGGGGTAGCTCTGTTCTGTCCTATAGAGTCACTGAGTTGTAATCGACTCAACAGCAAGAGATTTTCATGTACATCTTAACTCGGAGGTGTTTTTGCTTCTTTTTACATTTTTGCCTTTTTAGTACAAATATTCAGACGAGTGTTTTGGTGATTTGTATGTACAACTGCGTAACATACTATGATTGCTTAATGAATCACATATATTCAGCTGAAGGAAGAAAAATCATCTCACTGTGGTCAGCTTCATTAAAATTATAGAATCAAACATCTTCCAGTTGGTAAAAACTCAGTATTCAAAATATACAGCAGACAAAGTGATTTTGATTTTCAAAACTGACGCATTTCATTTGGCATATAAAATTTAATTTGGTGATCCTTATCTAACACAAGAGAATTTTTATTTTTATTCAGAAATCAGTTGCACTTGCAAATAAGGTTGTCATTCAAGTCATGCAACTCATAACTGTCCTTTAATTTGTCAGAAATGCACTTCTTGGGAATTATCCAGTGTAATGTGCAACAATTACCTTTATATTAGGTTTTGATCAATTGTACAGCGAAAATTATCAGTCATAAAGAAAGCCCTTCAGCAAAAATGAAACCTAAAAATGGTTTGTTGAATTCACGTTTACTGAGAAACCTGAAAGCAAAGAAATAAAAAAAATCATTTGTGGTTTTTCATTGCTCTATATCCAGATGATTTTCTTGACCTCATTTCCTATATTGTCTCTAAAGCAATATACCTGAACATTTCCTGATGTTTTACTTAATTTTTGCAAGAAAAAGCCTTCAATAATGAACAAAGATAGGGAATTATCTAAAAGACATTTTGCAATTTTTTGCCAAAAGTCATTTTATAGAAGAGCTTTGCCATTGCAAATGATAGCCTGTTGGAACAATGTTTCCTTTTAATTAAAGAAGAGTTCAATTTTTGTGAGACTTTATGATAAGCATATTTAAAATAAGATGAGGTTGCAAACGTTTTTCAAACTAATAGCAAAGTACCTGAAACTGAAAAATTATAAATTAATAGAACCAGTTCTGTGAAGTCTAAGATTTATGTAAATGGGGGAGGAGGGAGCTATTTAAAATATGCAAAGTCAAACCAAGGAAAGAACACAAAGCTTAATGGTCATTAGTTTAACGGTTAAACCCACTTGCACTATCCACTAAAAACATGTTTTTGCTTTGAAGCTGTTGAATCCACTGTATCTACATAAATTTTCTATCACATTTCAACAGATTGAAAATCAAGGTTTATGACCATTTTCCAGGTGGAAAATAGGCCAAGTGCTGCCAGAGGTAAGTATCATGCTGAAAAATAAAACTTGATTATGGACAAAAATTGCCTGCCATTAAGATAAAACTTAATTATAGAGCTCTAACCACCAGCTCCCCCTGTAAAATCTGTAGGATGCAGGAGAATAAATGACAACTTTTTTTCTTTTTCTTTTTCTTTTGTTTTTTTGTTGGTTTGCTTTAGAACCAGCCAAGGAAATGAAAATATGTTGGCTCCTCCAGTGTTAATATATCTATGGTAATATGGCAAAACCTGGGTTACACAGATTTAGACATTGTAAAGAAAAATAAAGGTCTGGTTGCAGAGCTAATTAAACTTAGAGTCAAATTATTGATTCTGCCTGTTACTACTTCAATTACTTGAGGATATAATTTAATCACTCTAGGATTTTAGTTTGTTCATCTGTTGAATGTAAACCATAAACCTGACCTAAAAATGTTCTAAAAATTAGAGACAATATATGTAAAATATTTGACATGTGATAAGCTAAATAAACAGTCCTTTCTAACATAACTGCTGCGAGTAATCCTCTTCCTGGTAGTGTAGTAGTTAAGACTGCTAACCAAAAGATCACCAGTTCAAATTTACCAGGCACTTCTTGGAAACCCTGTAGGGCAGTTCTACTCTGTCCTACAGGGTTGGTTTGGGTCAAAATAGACTTGACAGCAGTGGATTTGGTTTTTGTTTTTTATCAGAATAGTTCTCTTCTGAGCCCCACCACCCAGCCAACTAGTATCAGCTAACATGTTGCAGACTTCCACTGCTGGGAAAAAGGTGAGAAGCTAAAGAGAAACTTTCTATCAGTCACAAATGCAGTAGTGAGGCCTAAAGCTAATGACAAAACAGGTGCTGAAATGAGCACACAGGTAAATCAGGCCCCACTCTACACACAAGATACTGCGAAAGTGGTTTGAAGCCTTATTGCCCTGAGGGTAACCATAGCAACAATAAAGCCTAAATCCAGCTCAAGTTCTGTGTTACTCTTACATTAACCAAAAAACAATCCCACTACCACTGAGTCGATTCCAACTCACAGCAACTCTGTAGGACAGAGTAGAACTGTTCCATAGAGTTAACAAGGAACACCTAACAGCTTCGCACTGCCTGGTTAGCAGACATAGCACTTAACCACTATGCCATGAGGGCTTCCTGAGGCCTAAGCAAGAAAACATCTTGTACATTTCTAGCCTTGAAAATGGCCTCCATGATTCACTATTTTACAAGATAGACCTGAATTTGCACAAAAATCTGCAAGGTGTATAAGAAAACAATAAGCACACATACACTGTCAAGAGACAGATAAAAAAACAGAACCAGATCCAGAAATAACACAGGTTTAAGAATTATTAGACAGGAAATTTAAAATAATTATGACTAATATGTTAAACACTCTAGTGGAAAAGGTCAGTAGCATGCATAATCAGATAGCTAATCTCAGAAGAGAGATAAAGACTATAAGGTTCAAAAGCAAATGTCGGAAACGAAAAACACAGTAACAGACATGAATAATGCCTTTAACAGGCTTGCCAGCAGATGCGACACAGCTGAGGAAAGATTCAAAGAACCTCAGTTTGTCAAAGGAATTGACTAAACTGAGAGAACTGAAAAAAAAAAAACTTTCTTAATCATATGCTCTAATATTCTGTGACTAGTGGAAACCCTGGTGGTACCAAGGTTAGCTACAGCTGCTAAGAAAAAGGTTGGCAGTTTGAAACCCCCAGGTGCTCCTTAGCAACTCTCTGGAACATTTCCACTTTGTCCTATAGGGCTACTGTGAGTCAGAATTGACTCAATGGCATTGGGTCTGTTTATTTGTTTTTTTACTGGAAAAAAATACAGGGTACCCATGAACACTGTATATAGATGGCAAATCAGCAAAACAGTAGCAAATAAAATATGAAAATATTTTTTAAAAGATAAGACATCCCAAACAACTAGGGTTTATCTAAGGAATGCAGTGTGGGTTATCATTCTAAAATTCATCAATATAATTCACTTTATCAAGAGACTAAAAATAAAAATCACATAATTGTGTCAGAGGATGAAGAAAAAGCCTTTAAAAATTCAACACTTAATCATGATTAAACTCTCAGAAACTAAGAATAGAAAGATGTTTCTCAACTACATTAATCTACAAAAAGGCTACAGCTAACATCATACTTAATGGGAAAGGCTAAATTCTTTCTTACTGAGAGTAAGAAAATAATGGTTATCTTACAGCATCATAATGGAAAATCTAGCTAGTGTAATAAGGTAATCGAAAGAAATTAAAGGAATACAAATGGGAAACAAAGAAATAAATCTCAGTGAAGACAACATGATTGCCTAAAAAAAGAAATTCCAGAGAACCTACACTAAAAAAAATCTGCCATCAAGTTGGATCTGACTCATAGTGATTCTATAATAAAGGCAAAGTAATGAAGTCAGTGGTTATTCTCTAGGAGCCCTGACGGTATAGTGCTCAAGAGCTTGGCTCTGTTAAACTGAAAGGTCAGCAGCTTGAATCCACCATTTCCTCCTTGGAAACACTATGACTCACTTTTCCTACAGTGTCACTAAGACTTAGAATGGATTTAATGGCAAAGAGTTTTTTGGTTATTTTCTATCACACCTTTTGAGACTGAGGCAGCTTGGCTTCTTGTGTTCTATGTCTCTTCAGCTTCTGATTCTTGATTTCTTGGCCTCTTTACCCTCAGGCCACCCACCCACATCTACCTTGCAGGGACAAATGTTCCAGAGCTCAGTAGCTCCACTAGTAAGTACCTGGAAGCATTCCATTACTCTAGGAAGCTTCCTGTGCACATGCACTCATTTCTCTTACTCCACAGGTGAGCTCTGGTGCTGGTCTCCTGGTCTTGCTATTGCTGGTTTGCTGATACTGTCAGTCCTCTGCTGTGGTTTCCCATCATCTATGCCTTCCCTGGTGTTAAAAATTCTCCTCATTTCCTTTTGAGTCTTTTATCCATTTACAGTTTCAAAACCGCTTCCACATTTTAGGTATCTGTTAGAGCAGCACCCCACCCCCAGTACCAAATTCCAGCTTAATTATTTAGTCCTGTAACAGCAGCACTGATTAAGTGGATGGAATTAACAAAGAGAAATTTATTTTCTCCTAGTCCAGTAGGTTACAAGTCCAAATTCAAGGCATCAGCTCCAGAGGAAAGCTTTCTGTCCCTGTTGGCTCTGGAGGAAGGTCTGTCACATCAGTCTTCTCTAAAATGACAAGATTCTATGTGCAAGAACTTTGAGTCCAAAGGAAAAGTTCTGTTTCCAGCATTGCTTTATTGGTGGTATGAAGTCCCCACTCTCTGCTTCTTTTTCCTTTTATTTCTTGAAAGATAAAAGGTGAAGCAGCCCTCACTCCAGGGAAACTCCCTTCACACTGCATGAGGGGTGTAATATTAGTAAGAGTATTAAAACCACACCTAATCCTCTTTAACCTAAAATTACAATCACAAAATTGAGGAGGACCACACAATACCGGGAATCATGGCCTAATCAAGTGGACACATATTTTGGGGGGATGCAATCCAACACGTGACAGCAACCAATATCAGAAAACAATACGTGTATTGATTGTTTAATGAGAAACTCATTTGCTCTGTAAACTTTTATCTAAATCACAATAAAATAAAAAGAATTATATTTTGAGGCACTCACTCTGGAAGCTCTTAAGGTGTCCTGGTGGATCATTAGGAACCCTGGTGGCACAGTGCTTAAGTGTTCAAGACTGTCAACAGAAAGATCATTAGTTTGATACTGCTGGGAGGAGAAAGATCTGGCCTTTTGAATTCCTAGAGATTACAGCTTTGAAAACCCTGGAAGGTAATTCTACTAAAGTCAAAATCAAATCCATCAGCCACTTCTTGGAAACCCTATGGAGCAGTTCAGGTCTACTTTGTCCTATAGGGTCACTATCAGTCAGAATCAACTCAACAGTAATAGTATAATATTTTTAATCTAATATGCATATTTGATTTGAATTCCATTTTTCTTGTATCTTATTGATTATGTTATTCTAAAAGCTTATTTTAATTTCATATTCACTTGAGGTATGACCTATGCACATCCTTGGATCACGGAACCTTTTAATGTATAAACATTTTTTTAAAAAATGCCATGGATAAACATTCCTTCCCTAAAAATTCCCTTCTAGATTTTTGACAAGTTGCCCTGGGAAACCCTACTAAAAAGAAGTCAGAGATAATATGTCTTTCAGCAGCAGCCAGCATAGTGGCTGCCATATACTACCCCTTGTTCCTGAGTATATTTTGACTCATAGATGATAAAGGATGGAGTAGAACTTCCCCGTAGAGTTTCCAAGGAACCTGGTAGATTTGAACTGCACACAGTTTGACTAGCAGCTGCAACTCTTAACCACTACTCCACCAGAGTTTCCTGTCATACACTTAAAAAAAACAAAAAAAAAAACAAAACAAAAAACAAACCCACTGCCGTCAAACTAATTCTGACTCATAGCTAACCTGGAGGGCAGAGTAGAACTGCATCATAGAGTTTCCAAGGAACACCTGGCAGGTTTGAACTGCTGACCTTTTGGTTAGCAGTCTTAGCACTTAACCACTACACCACCAGAGTTTCCTGCCATATACTAGATATTCAAAAATATTTGTGGAAGTAAGGAAGGAAGTAAAGAGAAGAAGGGAGAGATAGTGGGAGAGAGGCAGGCAGGCAGGGAGGGATGGAAGAAGGAGGGAGGAAGGGAGAAAGGACGGGAGGAAGTTAGTCTGACAGAAGACTACATTTTACAAGTTTTGAGGTCCTCATTTTCTCTTTGATATCCTGAGCTTAAGCCACATAATAGAAAATTAGTTACAACTACCTTGCTCCCTACTTCTGCTTCAGAAGGAAAATAATAAAAGAAAACACCAAATCAATACAAATCACTGATCTCAGGGACTCTGATACTGACACTCAATTATATGTATAAACAATTCCTTCAACTAACAATACTGATAAAATGAAATGTAACTTGTTGCTGAAGAATCAAAAACAAGCACCCATCTTCTAAAATATCTTTGTGAGGATTAGAGGAGCCAGGTTGTACTAAATAGGTTACCATAATCACAAAACCCTTGTCTAGTTTGTTATAGGAATTGCTAAATTATTTGCCACTATTTTCCCCTTTTTAAATTTTACCTAGTCAACTTTGAAGTTAATTTTTATCTCTAAAATGGGGGTGAAGTGTTATCTGTAATTGGAATACTGTGTTTTTATTCAACAACGAGTGACAGTTCTCAATGTATTTTGTTTTTTTGGATTTTGATCACAATGCTAAAGTAACGGAGGATTGCTAATAGAGACTCAAACTGCTCAGCTGTGGTTTTTGTTTTTGTTGACTTTTTCTTTTTTAACATCCCCCGTAATGTCGTTATAGTGTACAGCACATCAACCTTATTCCGATGAGGTGTTTTTGTTTGTCGAGGGAGATGGCAAATGTAGCAAGTATATTTCTGGCAGTATGGTGGGAGTAGTGAGAAATCCATTTTTGATAGGGAGTAGCAGTATCACAGATTGGCGGTTCCAAGTGAGCACTGTACTACATAAAATCCTTTGTCCCCAGCCCAGGCCTCAATAAGATGTCTGTTGCTATATCAGTAGCTCATCTGGAGTGCTCAGAGCTGAGTCTGCTAATACTGGAGAACGGCGAGAGCATCAGAGCAAAGCTGGAATAAATCCTGGCAAGTTAGGAAGTAGTAATTGGTAACTGACACTGAAGCTTTCCAGGGAGGCCCAAATCAAACATCTCTCTTTTTACAGTGAAGGATGGAAGTTGGCATTCCATCGGCATGCAAAATGCCCTTCTGCAATAGCTTGGTAAAATTAAAGCTAATACTATTTGGAAATTAGCTATAAGTCAGGCAAAATTACACAGCTCTAATTGGCATTTCAACAATAAACTGAAATAAGCCCAACAAATACCAGGTCTGAAGCTGACTAATAATGGAGTATACATAGTTAAGGATATTACAATTCAAAGTATCAAGGGGTACAAAGGAATGTTGCAGTTGGATATAAAACTGCCTGGTATTTAATTCATCAATATTTATGAAACTTATAAATGATTTATGATTTGTGTTTTCTACACTGAATCACGCACCAGGAACTTACCAGGGAAATCAATTAATACTGAAAACATATTCCATTGTTGTAATTAACTGAAAGAATGGTTAGAGATTCACACCAGTCCTCTAGGATATTAGGAACCCTCAGAATGACATTCTTTCCAAACTCCACACCAAAGAAAAAGGAGAAAATTTGGAATTGCAGGGAAGAAGTCACCTTAGAGAATAAATGTGACTGACATTAAATGCCATGTGGTTAAAACTCAATACAATTACAGTTGCTACTGTAAAAACCACTGTTTGCAGAGAAAACACAATGGGCATATGAGTTCAGAGAGGATTGGGAGAAATTTTAGTTCACAGATTCATTTTCCATAAATGTTTACTAAGTACTACTGATTCTGAGTCTTTTGGTAAGACTGAGGGAAAAAATCTAGACATGAAATACATGTTTTAAAACAATCTCACGTGTCATTGGGAAAACAATTGTTAAGGACGGAACTGTGACCCCTGAAAACTGTGTTGGAATCCTCACTCCTGTACTTGGGAAAAGGAGCCTTGGTGAAGCAAAGTGTTAAGCATTTGGCTGCTAACTAAAATGTTAGCCACTTTGTGGGAGAAAGACCAGGCAATCTGCTTCCATAAAGATTACAAGGCTGTTTCACTGTTTACCATGGGGTTCATATGCATTCAAACAGACTGGACAATGTCTAACAACATACTGGTATAGGTCATCCTGTCTGGAAATAGGTTTCTATTCACTACGCTAATGAAGCCCTATGAATGTAAGGTGTAGCCTAACCACTGCTGAGTTATAAGGAGCAAGAGCAGCATAGCCACAGAACAAGGAAGTACAGAAAGGGGAAGATACAAGCCTCTTGAAGTGATGACAACAAGGAACCAAGGATTGCCCACCACAAGAAGCTGAAATAGACACAGACGGACCCCCACCTAGACCCACACTCTGAATTTGAACTTCTACCCTGATAATCTGTGAAAAGGTAACTTTCCATTCCTTAAAGCTATTCACTTGTAAAAGGAGAAGGATTTACGCTATCTGAAGAGAAACCAGAGGACAAACATTGTACGAGACCCCTGTTATAGGGACTTACAAAGAGAATTATCTGCAGAAGAAAATGACTGTGTTGGCTACAAAGGTGGGGGTCTGTGAGGGTTTATCATAAATGAGATAACTGATAGATGTTAGAAATTTTATTCTTTTACTGTAATTAATTAAAAAACTATTCGAGGAGCAGAGTCAATAAGGTGGACTAAACACAAGTCTTCCTAAATCTCTCTGGAAACCAAGAGCTGAAATGATAATTAAATGAAGTCTTCTGGACACCTAGTAAGCCCTAGGACACAGCATAGGGCTGTTAATTTGGACTTCATACCACTGAATGGAAAACTTCCTCTCTTTCACTGACCCCCACTCTTGGTGAGTGCTGGCTTTCACGAACCCATGGTAACTTGCCATTTTAACTTTTTTTTTCCTCTGTTCTTAGCCAGCAGGCTGAGCTAAGACTTGACTAGCAGCTAATCTCAGACACGTTGCTGGTGGAATCAGCAGGTGAAATTGCTGTATTTTCAGACCCCGACTTTGGACTCTGTGTATCTCAGCACCTTTGACCTCTCTGCCTCTGCCATTGACTAGCCTGTACAAAAACAGGCGGGGAGGTTGTGTGGGAAGCCATCTTGTTCCAGTGGGAGGTGGAATACCCAGATGGAGGCCTCAGTGGGACCTAATTCCTAGAATGGGAGGCAACACCTGCCTGGTGGAGAGCTCTTTTCGGGCAGTAAAACAGCATTCTACATAGTGATGCTTACGGCTGGGGCCTGACAACAGAGGCCAGCAGGGTACTAGAATTTCTGCACTTTGAACTAGTTTATAACATCTGGGGTTGGATATAGAGGTACTTGTTTTGCTAGTTGGGAAGATAGATCTGTACACCTGAAAATCCGACAGACTTTGGAAGTTGTCAGATACCTTTTACCTTTCATTTTAAAACAGCCTAGAGAAACAACTGTGGTCCATCTTCACAGCATCTCCCCCAGCCTCCACTGACTCACATGGTGCCTAAAACTCAACAATTTCTGTATAAAAGAGTAAGAAAGGAATCACCCATGGCTTCAGAAGGTCCCCAAAAGAAAGAACTTCCCAGAAAAAGAAACCTTTCTGAAACTATCAGAAGGAGAAGACAAAAGGATTATATAGAGAACCCTCCAAGATCTTATGCAAAATGCAGCAGAAGAAAATGGAAATTAAACAAGCTGTTCGATCTGATGGAACACCAGTACTCTGAAATCCAACAGATCAAGAACAAATCAAAGAGATAGAAACTTAAAGTCAAAGCCAAGAAAACAGAATGGAACAAATGGAAAATAGATTTTCTGACTTGGAAGACAGAGCTACGGATTCCAGCATCTATGAGGAGAAATCAGTAAAAAAGAAAGAAGAAAAATGAAGAAGTATTGAGAAGCATGTGGAACTCTATTAAGAGGAGCAATCTGCAATTAATTGGAGTTTGTGAACAGATCAAAGTACGTGAGAACACACAGAGGGTTGTTGTTGAGCTGCTGACAGAAAACTTCCCAGAAATTATGAAAGAAGAGAATATAGATATCCAAGATGCGTATCGCATGCTACTTTATTTGGCTCTCAAAAGAAAGACTCCAAGACATATTATAATCAAGCTTAACAAAATGAAACATAAGAAGAAACCCTTAAAGGCAGCAAGATTCAAAGCAAAGCTAACATGCCCAGAGGGAAACCCTGTAGGCTTTCATTGGATTTCTCAGCAGAAACAATGCTGGCATGGAGACAGTGGCATGTCACATTCAAAGCCTTGAAGGAGAAAAACTTCCAACCAAGAATTACATATCCTGCAAAACTATCTTTCAAGTATGAAAATGAAATCAAGACATTTGCATATAAACAGAAACTCAGAGACTTTCTAAAAACCCAAACCAAAGCTACAAGAAATACTGAAATAATCTCTTCGCTTAGAAGAACAAATCCACTAAGTTTATATTTTTGAAGCAAATACAGGACACGTCACCCAGAAACCTACTCAGTTAGGAAAGGCTACAAACTCAGTCAAAGTTATAGTAGTGAAAGAAATGATCCAGTGACCACATCATGAAAGCTGTGATGTCATTATATTAAAAAGAGGGATGTACTACAGTCGACATAGTACTTCCAGATGGAGACAAAGTCGACAAGACTGGTAATAATTATAATTGGGTTTATACATAGCTTATTAAGAAGGATCATAGGGGCAGCCATAAAGCACAATAAAGGCACAACATATCAAATCAAGAAACGTAATACAGGAGTCTCAACAAGCACAAAACCAACCCTGAAAAAGATGAAAAGTCAACTGACAAAGAAGAAAGTCCCAGAACAGAGTAATAACAACAGAGAAAACATAACACAAAAATAAACATATCACAATACCAGAACTAAACAAATATCAACAATTACATTGAATGTGAATGGACTGAAAGCTGCAGTAAAGAGACATCGAGTGACATCTTGGACCAAAAGACACTACCCATCCATGTTGCCTACAAGAAACTCACCTTAGACTTAAAGAGATGAGCAAACTGAAAATTAAAGGATGGAGGAATATGTATCAAACTAACAATAGACAAAGAAGAGCAGGTGTACCAATTCTAATATTAGACAAAATAGACTTTAATGTAAAATCCACCATCTTGGACAAGGATGGACACTATTTATTGCTGAAAGGTTCAATACACAAGCAGGACTTAACAATATTAAATATTTATGCACCTAATATTAGAGCACTTGGCTTGGCTTAATATTAGAGCACCTAAATACGTCACAGAAGCACCGACTATACTCAAAAAAGAGATAGATCACTCCACAATAACACTGGCAGACTTCAACACTCCACTCTCAATATTGGACAGATCATTGAGAAAAAAGCTCAATAAAGACACAGAAGACCTTATTGCCACAATTAACCAACTAGACCTCATTGACATATACAGAACTTTCTACCCATCAGAGGACAACTACACCTTCTTCTCCAGTGCACATGGAACATTAGCCAGAGTAGACCATGCATTAGGACATGAAGCAATTCTCAACAATATCCATCCATACCATTGGATTAATGCAAAGCATCTTCTCAGATCATAAAGCCATTACAGCTGAAATCAATAGCAGAAAAGACATAGAAAGAAAGTGGAACTCATGAAAACTGAACATCTTGCTCAAAAAAAACATGGGTTACAGAAGAAATCAAGGATGAAATTTATGCGTTCTAACGAGAGCGAAAACACTTCCAGCATCTAGCAGATACAACCAAAGCAGCTCTCAGAGGGAAGTTTATCTCCATAAATGCACACACCAAACCAGAAAACTAACCCTACAGCTTGAACAAGTAGAGAGAGAACAACAGAGGAACCCCTCAGCCACATGAAGAAAGCAGATCATAAAGATCAGAGCATAAATGAACAAATTAGAGACTTGAAGAACAGTAGAAAACTTGAAAAGACCAAAAGCCGTTTTTCTGAAAGATGAACAAAATTGACAAACCACTGGCTAAACTTACTGAAGAAAAACAGGAAAAGAAGCAAATAACCCAAATCAGAAATGACAGGGGGATTGTCACAACAGATCCAACAGAAATAAAAAATATCGTAATAGAATACTGTGAAAGACTGTACTGTAATAAATTTGAAAGCTTAGAGGAAATAGACAAATTCCTTGATTCATATCACTCAGCAAAATTATCCCCAGGTGAAGCAGAACAACTTAATAAAGTCATCACAAAGGAAGAGATTGAAAAAGTAATAAAAACCTACCAACCGAAGAACAGTCCTCAACCACATGGCATCATCAGAAAAATCTACAAAACCTTTAGAGAGGAGTTAATTCCAATACTACTGAGCCTATTTCACAAGATAGGAAGGGATAGAACACTCCCAAATTCATTCTATAAAGCCAGAATAACCCTGGTGTGAAAGCCAGGGAAAGACCCAACAAAAGAGGAGAACTACAGATGGATATCACTCATGAATCTAGATGCAAAAATCTTCAACAAAATTCTGGCCAACAGAACACAACAACATATCAAAAAAATAATCCATCATGACCAATTTGGATTCATATCAGGGATGCAAGGCTGGTTCAGCATCAGAAAAACAATTAACATGATCAACCACATAAATAACACAAAAGACAAGAATCACCTGATTTTGTCTACTGATTCAGAAAAGGCATTTGATAAAGTCCAACAACAATTCATGTTAAAAACTCTCAACAAAATAGGAATAGATGTCAAATTCCTCAATGCAATAAGGGCCATTTATACAAAGCCAACTGCCTACATCGTCCTGAATGGACAGAGACTGAAACAATTCCCCCTGAGAATGAAAACTAAACAAGGATGACTACTCTCAACTCTCCTATTAAACATTGTACTAGAAGTTCTAGCCAGAGCAATTAGACAAGAGCGAGGAATAAAGGGCATCTGCATCAGCAAAGAAGTAAAAATCTTCCTATTTGCAGATGATATGATTGCATATGCAGAGAATCCTAAAGAATCTGTAAGTAAACTACTCAGACTGATAGAAGAGTTCAGCAAAGTCACAGGATACAACATAAACACAAGTAAATCAGTAGGATTCCTTTATACTATTTACTATAGCCCCTAAGAAGATAAAGTACCTAAGAATAAATCTAACCAGAGAAATGAGACCTTTACAAAGAAAACTGCAAGTCCTTACTACAAGAAACTAAGAAAGACTTACATAAATGGAGAAACCTACCCTGATCATGAATAGGAAGACTTAACATTGTGAAAATGTCTATTTTACCCAAAGCAATCTACTTACATAATGCAATCCCAATACAAATTCCAGTGACATTTTTTAATGAGATGGAGAAACAAATCACCAACTTTGTTTGGAAAGGAAAGAAGCCCCCGATAAGTAAAGCACTACTGAAGAAGAACACACTGGGAGGCCTCTGACTACCCAACTTAGGACCTATTACACTGCCACAGTGGTCAAAACAGCCTGGTACTGGTACAGTAAGAAACAGACTGATCAATGGAACAGAATTGAGACCCCAGAGATGACACCATCTGCCTATGAACAGTTGATTTTGACAAAGACATTAAACTGGGATAAAAACAATCTCTTCAACAAATGGTGCTGGCAAAATTAGATATCCATCTGCAATAAATTGGAACAAGACCCATATCTTACACCTTATACAGAAACCACCTCAAACTGGATGCCAAGATAGAAGACCTAAATATCAAATCTAAAACAAGAAATCTCATCCAAGAAAAAGTAGAAACAACAATGGAAGTTTTAATACACAATGCAGACAGACTTCAAAATCTTACAAACAACAAACAGAAGAGAAAATAGATAAATGGAAACTACTGAGAATCTAACACTTTTGCTCATCTGAAAGACTTTATTAATAGAATTAAAAGGCCACTGGATTGAATTGTGTCCCCCAAAAATATGTGTAGCCATGTGGCTGGGCCATGATTCCCAGTATCTTGTGACTGTCCTCCATTTTGTGGTTTTCATATGCCGTGTGTTAAAGGATTAGGGTGGGTCTGTAAATCCCTTCATAGGATCACCTCCCTGCTCCACTATAAAGGGAGCTTTCCTGGAGTATGGCTTGCCCCACACTGAATCCTTTCATCCTACAAGAGATAAAAGGAGAGAAGCAGGCAAAGAATTGGGAACTTCACACCATCAAGAAAGCAGCACCGGGAGAACAGCCCCTCCTTTAGATCAGAAGTTCCTGTGCCAAGATGCTTCCTGCACAAAGATGGATGCAATACTGAACTTGCCTCCAGAGCCAACAAAGGGAAAAGCCTTCCCCTGGAGTGGATGTCCTGAATTTGGACTTGTAGCTTACCGGACTGTGTAAGAATAAACCTTCCTTTGTTAAAGCCATCCACTCCATGGTGTTTCTGTTAGGGCAGCCCCCACTGACTAAAACAGTCACCTACAGAATGGGAAAAAATGTTTGGCAACTATATGTCAGACCAATGTCTGATCTCCGTAATCTAGAAGGTACTACAAAATATCAATAAGAAAAAGATAAATCATCCAATTAAGATATGGGCAAAGGAGATGGACAGGCACTTCTCTATAAAGGAGATCCAGGCAGCCAAAAAATACACGCAGACATGCTCATGATCATTAGCTATTAAAGAAATTCAGATCAAAACTGCACTGAGATACCATCTCACTTCGGCAAGGTTGGCCATGATCCAAAACCCCAAAGCAACAAATGCTGGAGAGGCTGTGGAGAAACTGGAACTCTCCTACACTGTTGGTGGGATTGCAAAATGGTGCAACCTCTCTGGAAAGCAATCTGTTGCTTCCTTACAAAGCTGTAAATAGATATACCATTTGACCCAGTAATACCACTACTTGAAATCTATCCTGCAGAATCAAGGCCATTCACAGCACTGATGCATGCACATGAACGTTTATTGCAGCACAGTCTGCAACAGCAAAAAGATGGAATCAACCCAGATGCCCAACAACAGAGGAATGGATAGATAAACTATGGTATATATATACTCAATGGAATGAGTATGATAAAGAATGCAACGAAAGAACAACAACAATTTTAGGAAAGACCTCATAACCTGGTTTCAGTTGGAGGACATTATGCTGAATGAAAGTAGTCAGTGATGAAAGGACAAATATTGTATGAGACTCCTACAATAAAAACTTAAAAACAGACTCACACATAGAAGAAAAGACTCTTTGATGGCTGCAATGATGAGGAGGGTGGGAGGGTGAGCAGGGGAGGCTTTAAATTAGATAGTTGATAGGAATTTGGTTGGGTGAAATATGACAACACACATTAGAAAGAAGATCAGTATTAACTGGACTTTGACATAGCATGATCACTCCTCCCATCTTAACCCAATATTGCAAGGACAGAGGACCTGGAGCAGGGGGCCAGGGGCCACGCTCTCAGGGAAAACTGAGGCCAACTGGCACAACTAGCATTTTGCTAAGAGAGCCTTCTGCACCGCACATTGTTCAGTGGTGTCTAGGGTCTTCAAAACTGCCAAGCTGCCATCTGAGGGTACAGCAAATAGTCCCAATTTAGCAGGAACAGATGATCACCAAAACTAAAATGACATGGGGGAAAGAGAACCCAGAAGACAGAGAGACCCACATGAGTGGGTGACTACCTTGACCTGTGATGGGAAGAACTCATTGGTGCCTGGCCACCACCAGTGATAGCCGTGATGGAGCTCACAAAGTTGAGTCTCACTGGCAACACAGAAATAAAAAGGGGTGCTCCCTGAAATCTCCACTAAAAGACAGCAATTGATGGGCCAGGGGCCTTCAAGTTCCCCTGGGAGCATGGCCTCTGGCCCTGATGCTGCCCGTGTCCATAAATCATAATGGAGGTCAACTCTTCAGACAGGAATGGATTGGACTTGGCAACACAGAGTGACCACATCGTGTGCACACTTTATGTTTCTATGCTCTATAGGATGTCATCCTGCTGACCTCTTACTGTAGGCAGAGGATTGGTTGGAGAGGAGGGGATAGGAGATTTTGGGGAGGATAAGATATGTACAGAGCAGAGGAAAAGTATCTTGTCACCGGGCAGGGAGAACAGTGGGAGCTGCATATAGGTGGGCTGCAAATTTATATGGGAATGCCCATTTTCATTCAATCATCATCATAATAATTATTATTCATGTGTATCCTTGTCACTGCAGCATTGCAGAACTAAAACAATGATGTGTGGAGAGATGGTGTAAAACAATGTAAAAATCATGCCATGGAGTTAGGCTCAAGGATGCGATAAGGCTTCATGTAGCCTGTGACACTTACACTAATTCTTAACCAAAACCCACGGCCATCAAGACTATCCTTACTCATAGTGACCCCACAGGACAAAGAAGAACTGCCCCACATGGTTTCCAAGAAGATCCTTGTAGATTCGAAATGCCGACCTTCTGGTTAGCAGTTACATCTCTTAGTCACTGCATCACCAGAGTTTCCCACTGAATCTTAAGGGACAAGTAAATATTACAAATATGATCAGTTTATGATCAAGATTAAAAAAAAATTCACAATGTAATTTATAATGGGATTCATTATAATACCAGTAGTACATATGATAGGGTTAACAGCTGTAGAAAAATTGTAATTGCTAACTTCCCTTCTGACCAGTACTTGAAGATTTTGAGATTGTTTTCTCAGGCCCCAGAGATATACTTCTTGATTGGTGACCAGACAAGGTGATAACTACGTATAGCCCACTGCCCAGATAATTATCACAGCTGATCTGGAGAGCTACAATTCACCCCTTCACACCTGAACCTCTTTCCCTCTCCTTTCCCTAAACCCTCCTCTAAAACCTGTTGGCAGTTCTGAGATGTTGAGATGTTTCTGGGTACTATCCTGCAATCTTCTCAGATTCCCTGCAATCTGAATAAACCAAGTGCCATCGAGTCGGATCCGAATAAAGTGCTTTCAAAGATTCAGTCTCCATCTCTGCACATTGGCTCAGTAGTGACAGGCAGCATAAGTCTGCGACTGGATTTTCTCCAGTAACTCATAAAACTGTCATTTATGACAACAGTGTTTAAAAACACAGACATACTTATTTCCTCTTCCTTTTGCTGACACTGAACACCTGATTACTTTGACTGGTTTTCATCTGCATCATAATTTTCCTTTGCTCATTTATTTGAGACCCTGGACAGGCTAAAGCCTCCAAGTAAACAAAACATAGTGGGAAAAGCAAGAATTTTGAGCTACTTCTGTTCTGATGTTTGGCAAGAGGCCCCAAAGGAGGGTGCTGAGGGACCGTGTCAAATTTTAAATGATAAGAATCGTCCTCACAATGGCTGTGGATAATTTTCACTTTAAGATCCCAGTTTCTTAAGAAGGTAAATTGTTGCCTTTTTAGTTTGAGATAGATATGTAGTTAAAAACAAAACAACAACAACAAAAAAAAAACTGTTAATAAACTTCCAAAATAACTATCACTTGGGAAATTATGAACTATTGAGAATGCCTGTTTCTCAGAATTAAGTATAGGGTACCATCAGTTCCCAAGTTATATTGTGAGCTCAATTAAAGTCCCCCAAATTCTGGTACATCCAAATCCCTGACACATGTTTTCTCAGATGAAATTATTCACAAACCCATAATCCACTGATTGTGACCCACAGTGACCCCACAAGACAGAATAGAACTGCCCCATGGAGTTTCCGAGGAGTGGCTCGTGGATTTGAGCAGCCAACCTTTCTGGTACCAGTCAAGTTTCTTAACCACTGTGCAACCAGGGCGCCTACATTATTTCAGAATACTTAAAGTCATATTTGGCTCCAGGTTTTAGAGGTGAAAGCAGATTCCTGTTGTCTGGACACAACTAGGCCCCTGCAGAAATTTTTTCTCTGAATCTTAGCATCTGTCTTGATGGAAGCACAGTCTGAATGTTCCTTAGAAGCAAGGATAGAGAGACTGTCTTAGATAATTTGGGCATGTTCTCAGAAGTGACAGTCCCTGAAGAAGGACATCATGCTTGGTAAAATAGAGGGTCAGCAAATAAGAGGAAGAAGAAGACCCTCCATGAAATGGACTGACAGAACAGCTGCAACAATAAATTCAAAATGTGAAGGTTGTGAGGATGGCGAGGACCACGCAGTGCTTGACTCTGTTGTACCTACGGTGGCTGTGAGTCAAAACTGACTCAGTAGTACCTAATAACAACAACCATGGCATCTAGAAACTTCTTCCTTATCTCAGTTCATCTGAAGATATATGCCTTGAAAACCCTGAAGAGTCTAAATAAACTGGGGAGAACTTTGCAAAAATTTTAAAAAACAAAAAACTCCATTACCCCATCACAATGTTTGAAGTATGTCAGTAAGTTAACCCCAATCCCCTCACATACATATATGTACACACATACTGAATCTTCCTGAATTGCACATGTCAAAGTAATTGCTATGCTTCAATACAAATCTTTCCAGATTATTGTCCATTGTATACACATAGATCCTTCTTTTTCCCCTTCCTCGCTTCCTTCCTTCCTTCCTTCTTTTTTTGGAGATCTAAAGCATTTTATTAATTGGGATAAAATACATACAACAAGGTATTACCAATTCAGTATTTTGTTATGTATACATCAGTGACATTCATGTTGTGTGACCATTTTCCTTTCCAAAATCATTCTACCATGATTAACAAAAACTCAGTGCTCTGTAAGCAATTGCTCTCCCTTTTACCCTCCCTTCCACCCCCAGCAACCATTAATAAGCTTTAGTCTCTACACATTTGCAGATCTCATACAAGTACGATCACACAGTATATATTTTTTTATGATGAGCTCTTTTCACTCAGAACAATGCCTTTAGGGTTCATCCATGTTGTAGCTTATATCAGGGCTTCAGTTCTGTTAGTGGCTGAGTAACCGTCATACACACAGAGACAAACACAGACTCACTCACACACAAACACATTTTCTTTATCCATTCACCTGTTGATGGACTTTTAGGTTGTTTCCACCTTTCAGCTGTTGGGAACAGTGCTGCAATGGGATTCTGTTTTTATTCCTGTTTCCATTTCTTTTGGGTGTATATATATGTATATATATATATACATATATACATATATATATATGTACACACACACACATCTAGTATTAGGACTATTGGGTCATATACCACTCGCTGTCAAGCCAATTCCAACTCATAGTGACCCTGTAGGACAGAATAGAACTCGTAGAGTTTTAAAGGAGCATCTAGTGGGATTCAAACAGCTGACCTTTTGGTTAGTGGCCATAGCTCTTAACCACTGTGTAATCTGGTTCTCCTTTAGGTTATATGATAGTTCTATATTTCTTAAACTTTTGAGGGACTGTCAAACTGCTTTTCACGGCAGTTGTACCATTTTGCATTCTTACCAGCAGTAGATAAAGGTTCAGTTCTCTACATCCTTGCCAACACACATTATTCTCTGTTATTTGAAACGTGGCCATTCTGGTGGAGGGAAGCAGGGGTGGTGTCTCATTGTGCTTTTGATTTGCATCTTCCTAATAACTAACTAAAAACCCTATTGGCATAGTAGTTAAGTGTTACAGCTGCTGACTAAAGAGTTATAGGTTCAAATCCACCAGGTGCTCCTTGAAAACTCTGTGGAGCAGTTCTGCCCTGTCCTATAGGGTTGGCATGAGTAGGAATCCACTCAACAACAACACATTTTGTTTGTTTGTTTAATAGTGCACACTTCAGCAACACGTATATTACAACTGGAATAATATAGAAAAGATAAGCATGGCCCCTGTGCAAGGATGACATGCAAATTTGTGAAGTGTTCTACATTTTTTTGAAACCCTGATGGCATAGTGGTTAAGACAAATGGTTATGAACCAAAAGGTGGGCAGTTAAAATCCATCAGTAGCTCCTTGGAAACTTTATGAGGCAGTTCTATTTTGTCCTGTAGGGTCTCTATTAGAACCCACACAACAACAGTGGTTATAACGATTAATGAATAGGTTAAGAACTCAAGTGCTAACCCAAAGGTTGGCAATTAAAACCCACCAACTACTCAGAAGGAAAAAGATATGGCCATCCACTTCTGTAAAGATTATACCTCAGAATCCCCACGAAGCAGATTTGTATATGCAAAAATACATGTTGTAAATCCTAACCACTATACTTGTTGATTTAATCGCATTTGGGAAGAGGGCTTTTTTAAATTATGCTGATGAAGCTATAGCAGTGTAGGGTATATTTTAAGCCAATCACTTTTCTGATATAGAGGTCCGACAAGTTCATGAACTTGCCACCAAGTGCTGACATTGGCAGCACTGTACAAACAACTCAGTAAAATTTCATAACCTTGGTATCAGTGTCTTACAACTGTGTTCATGTTGACATGTGATAGAGTCTTGCTGAGTGGTATTCATTATTGTTGTTGCATGTTTTTGTGTGCCGTTGTGAGAAGGTTGGAGCTTGATTTAGAGCAACAGACATGAAATTTCTCGTTAAACTTAGCACAAGTGGAAATGAAATCAGGGACATGTTAGTTCAAGTTTATACGGCTAATGCTATGAAGAAAATGGCAGTGTACAAATGACTTGAACATTTTTCTGAGGGGAGAGAAACCATCACAGATGAAGAGAATTCAAGGCACCAAGTAATGAGCAGTGCTGAAAAAAACAGTGCAAAAATTCATTGAATTATCAGTCAAAATCATCAGCTGACTCTGAAGAAGCATAGCAGACCAAGTAAAGATCAAGAGAAATATTTAGGAAAATCTTTGCTGAAAATCTTGGCAAGAGAAACGTGTGTACAAATATGTCCCCAAAGGAGCTCACCAATGAACAAAAGAAAAGTCAAAGTTGGCCAGTATCTTTTGGAAAGGCAAGATGGTGTTTTAGGCCATATTATTACTGGTGATGAAACATGCGTGGGTGGACCAATACAATCCTGAAACAAAGCATCAAAATGCACAATGAAAGTCAGCCAGTCCTCCACCACCAAAAAGTTCCATCAATCCAAATCAAGAGTTGAACAATGTTGCTAACTTTTTGATAAGAAAGGATTGTTCATTATGAATCTGTACCAACTGGACAAACGATTAATGAAGTTTACTGTTTGGAAGTGCTGAAAAGGATAGATGAAAACAGCCTGAACTTTTTGTCAACAACTTATGGCTCTGGCATGATGACACTATACCAGCTCATACAGCACTGTCTGAGGAAGTTGTTAGCCAGTAAACAAACAACTGTACTGAAACACCCTGCTTACTCAGCTGGTCTGGCCCCCAATGACTTTTTTTTCTACCTGAAGATAAAGGAAATATTGAAAGAAAGACGTTCTGATGAGATTCAAGACATCAAGGATAACACAACAACAACTCTGATGGCCATTCCAGAAAAAGAGTTCCAAAATTGCTTTGAAGGGTAGACTAGGCACTGTCGTCAGTGCACAGCTTCCCAAGGGTAGTATTTCAAAGTGATCATAGTGATATTCAGCAATGAAGTATGTAGCACTTTTTCTAAGATAAATTTGGAAACTTAATTGCCAAACTTTGTAAATAGAGTAGATTTGGCACAAAACCAAGATAGATACCACTTAAAAAGGAGCTAACAGGGACAAAGGACTGCCCCTAGAGTCGGTAGGGAAAACCTTCCCCTAGACACAATGCCCTAAAATTAGACTTCTAGCCTCCTAACTTGGAGTAAACAAATTTGTTTGTTAAGGCTACCCAGTTGTGGGTACTTCTGTTATAGCAGCACTGAGAAACAAAGACATTTTGTCATGTATAATGCCAATTTATACACAAAGATCTAGAAATCATATTCTTGATATGTACATCATATAGGAGAAAGATCATGGTCTTTGGAATCCTAATAAATATTCTTTCAAGTCCAGTTATACTACTGCCTTTTAAGCAACTGTGACCAAGCTGAATCATAGTTTCCTCATGAATAAATTGGTGCTAATAACAATAAATACTGCCTCATAGACCTGTGAAGATGGAGTGAAATTGCATACATTTAATTTCCTTTAAAAAGTGAACTATAATGGACTTTTGGGGGGGTAGAGATTTAGTGTAGTCATGAGATAACCAATTTTGTCACCTGTTATTATTTCTCTCAAGTATCAGAAAACTAAATTGTTTAGAGAAACACCAAAAATTGATAGAATAAATCTATAATGAGTGGATACAATTAGAATCAGACACTGCTACCAAAACATGTGGGGAAGGTGTTCTGAAGATGGGACAGAAAAAGCAGGTGATATAGTTCATCACTGTGTTAATTCCTCAGAAGATAGAATCAAAGCACGAGCAGGGTTTCAGGGTTCATTGGATGTTGAAACAGCCTCACCAGTGACAAAGCATACATACTAAAACAGTTAAAGCCTAGAGTTCCTGCTCTGAAAATTGGCTACAAAGAGAAAATTTTCCAAAAGAATCTGATGCCCAGGGGAAAAATCTTCTCCACTAAGCTATTGGCTAAATTACTGTCTGACCTAAAGGTAACTCCATGATAGTCCCTTCAGTGTTCAAAAGGACACCTAAGAGCAGGTGGCCTGGTGACTCATCCCAATTCCATCAATTCAGAAATCCGGATTCCAGGAGAATTAAAATTATTGTATCACAAGGAAAGGCAATAGTTGTAATTCTTAACAAAAAGAAGTGGTGTTGTATGCAGAGGAGGTTGTATGCTGGACAGCCTTCAAAGTGAGCTAAAGAGAATCCTGTTGCCCAAAGTCTACTGGAAACTCCTAAATTAAAGTACGTGGACAAGGGTCTATGTTACTCTCCATGCAGGCAAGGATCAGCTCTCACCTTCTGAAAGCAGGATAGGCAAGAGAAACTATTAGAATAGCCCCTGACATTGAACTAGAAGCAGGAAGAAAGGCGGAAGGAAGGAAAAAAGGAAGGAAGGAAGGACGAAGGAAGGAAGGAAGGGAGGAAGAAAGGAAGAGAGGGAGGGAGGGGGGAGGAAGGGAGGGAGGAAGGAACATTTTTGTCTTAGGCATCAGATTCTTTTGGAAAATTTTCTCTTTGTAGCCAATTTTCGGAGCAGGAACTCTAGGCTTTAACTGTTTTAGTATGTTATTGGTGAGTCTGTTTCAATATCCAGGAAAGGAGGAAGGGAGGAGTGGGGGGGACAGGGAGAAAACACTGCTACTGAGTCAATCCATTTTGACTCATGGTGACTGTGTGCTACAGAATAGGACTTCTCTGTAGGACTTTCTTGACTGCAGTCTTTTTGGAAGTGGATCGCCAGATCTTTCTTCTGCAGCCTTTTTCCTATTTAAATCAAATTATGAAAATAGAACACTCATTTGAGAGATACAGGAACGTGTTACAGAAAACAAAAGTTTAGAGGAAACTCAAACACATTTGTGTCACAACCAGGCTCCAAAACAGGTTAGGGAAAAGTTTCCCTACTCTGCACTGTACCATTTTGTACTCTGATGTGATCTTCCTATGTGTTACAAATCCTATCTCTATGAAGGTAATGAGATGGGATTAGTGGCAGTTATGTTAGTAAGGCAGGACACAATCTACAAGACCAGGTTGTGTTTTAAGCCAATCTGTTTCTGAAATATAAAAGAAAGCAGCAAGCAGAGAAATGTGCGGGCCTCATAACCCCAAGAAACAAGAGTCAAGAGAACAGCACGTCCTTTGGCCTGGGATTCTTGCACTGAGAAGCTACTCTACTGGTGAAGACTGATGATAAGGACCTCTCCCAGAACCAAGTAGAGAGAAAGCCTTCCCTTAAAGCTGACACCCTGAATTCAGACTTCTAGCCTCCTAAACTGTGATAGCAGTACTAGGTAACTATGACTGTATGTGTATATACACGCACACACAAACACACACACACACTGCAGATTCCAAAATATTTGCCTTAAAACACCAGAGAACAATTGTGGTATAAAGACAGTAGCTCAAATTAGCATTTTTCTTCTTTTATATAGTAATCTTTGAGTTCCGCCTGAAATTCTTTGTGATGGATTACATCAGAGTAAATGGCCTTCCACTCAAAGACATTCCGTTCACTCTTTATTCTCATAGCATATACTCTCCCCGACTAACACAGTATTATTTTCCTAATGAAGAAAGAAATCTGTTAAGCAGGAAGTTGGTCAATAACATGGAATGTAAACTCATTATTAACTTTTTAAGCTAATCATTTACATTGACTGAGAGCCTAGCAATAGAGTTGGGAGTGAGTCACTCTGCTTGAGGGAATCTTTGAACTAAGAGGCCTTGTTCCTAGCTAAAAAGAAATAAGATGAAGACTCCAAAAGAATCATCATCATCTCATCATCATGAAATGCTCTCGATAATCTGGGAACTATGCATATGCCAAATTAACTTTTTTCCAGATGTTATCTTACAAAGAAATTCAGGGCATGTAATTCAGCTGAAAGTATAATCAACATCAGTCCCTATCAGATTCAAATTTAATGAACACAATTTCATTTATTTATTTATTCTTATGACTGAGTGAAAATGTACATTCCCATATAAATTTACATGCCCACCTATATGCAGCTTCCACTCTCCTCCCTGTCCGGTGACAGCACACTATTCCTCTCTGCTCCATACATGTCTCATCCTCCCGACAGTTTCCTTTCCCCTCCTCTCCACCCACTCCCCTTACTCCAGCCACAGGTCAGCAGGATGATATCCTATAGATGCATAGAACCATAAAGTGTATCCAATATATAACAGTTTTCTTCTTGGTAGATGTAGTAATTCTTATACTGCAGAGTCACAACCATCTGTTGTGACACTAACATTTTAGGGAACATATTCACAAAATTACCATATATACAGAGTTAAAATTGAAACCAATGGTAGCTTTTAAATGCATCAAATCTGATGTTTATAATGGCCTAAGGAAAGCCCTGAGTCATCTCTACATGCCAAAGTGTCTAAAACTGAGATTCCTAATATAAAGTCATCAAGAGCTGTCATAGGAGCCATCTGGCATCACATAAACCCACGTCTTCTCTTAGCATTGAAGTTCAGGAGTTTCATGCTTCCAGAATTAAATCACCTTGAAATATCACGTTGTGTGCAATAACAGAAAACAAACTATGTACACTGCCAGTCTTGTATTGTATCTGAGCTCAGCAAAGCTGTTCTCAAATATTTTCTCACCCCATTATCTGCTAAAGTTGCTATGGCAGTTATAGTTCTGCTGCCTGATGTCGACTGGATAGCAAATTCCTTGAAAACTGTTGTGATGAGTTTTGCCCTACCATAGACAGTTTCTTTAGCCATTGAAGATGCCCATGAAAACAACCTGGCTCATCAGCGCCCATGATATGATGAAGCAGAAAGCTGGGACATGATTGAATCAGAATCTAGACAGGAATTTGAAAACTAACACAGAGACTCAATCTTGTTTCACCAAGATCCAGTTATTACACTGTGATTATGGGTCACAGTGCAATTTCTGCTGCAAGGAGAAAATTTAAAGCAAGTCTAAGTGGCTTATAAATAGTTCTTCTGCTGATTATATTGTTCAACGTACTCCACAGATTTGTTGATACCAGAAACACTGCTTAGGTATGATTTCATTACTATTTAAAATCATCTGTAAGGCTTTTAATAAAATAGATGTTTGCATTTTATAGCCCCATCTTTTTGAATTAAGTAGGATGCTCTAAAGTCAATAAATAATTTTAATAAGCTTTATTCACAGGCTCCTCAACAGCTGATAGTTACTAAGATTACAATATCATGAGTGGTGACACAATTCTCGTTCACTGAATGTGGTGGCTGTTGTGAAGTGCTGTTGAGTTGGCTCCAACTCATAGCAACTCTAGGGATCACAGAACGAAACACTGCCCAGTATTAAAGGTAACAACTATCCAGACTTGCTATCCTATGAACATTACATTCTGATATTGCTTGCATAACATTAATGATGTAAAATAATATCAAAATACAAGAACTATAGTGCATGCCTAGATACTTAACAGGACAAATTTAGATAATTCCATAGACAGTAAGAAACTTATCAAGTATTCATACTGACTTTTGAAAGACCAATTTAAAGGAAAACTTCTTGACTCTCAAATATTTTATAGCTTCCTATGAGCCATTATTTCCAGTAACACTGCTTCTACGACAATTAAAATGAGGACTTTTTTAACATCAGGTCTCTTACCCAAACCATCATCATTAAGCCTCATTTACCTCAAGCGTTCTATAAAGGACACACCAAGACTTGGTTGATGAAATAAGCACTCAAGAATGATCATTTTCCCATCTCTCCCTGCACCATCCCTTGTTCAATTATCCTAATCAGTCCCACTGAATTACCAATCAAGTGATACCTCAATATTTGTCTTAATCATTGTGATGGTTAATTTTGTGTGTCATCTTGGCTGAGCCATGATTCACAGTGGTTTGGCAGCTATTATGTAGTTTAGCAGTTACATAATGATGTAATTTTGCAGCTATGTAATGATGTAGGAAACACTGGTGGCATAGTAGCTAAGTGCTGCAGCTGCTAACCAAACTGTCGGCAGCTCAAATATACCAGGCACTCCTTGGAAACCCTATGGGGCTGTTCTATTCTGACCTATAGAGTCACGGTGAGTCAGAATTGACTCAACAACAGTGGCTGGTAATGATGTAATGAAGTCCTTGATGAGATCTGGTGTGAGTAGCCAGTTAAAACGAAGTTTCTTTGGGGGTCTGGCATGTTTGCAGTAAACAAACGGATGTGGTAGCAAGACTTTCACACTGGATCCCACATGCGAGTTATCATCACCTGACCTCTGGCTACTAGGACTCGAGCTAGCAGCTTATCCGCCGTTCTTGAGATTCACGAGCCTCCACATCTCGTGAGCCAGCAGCCTGCCATTTGACCTGCTGTGGCTGGGTCTGTCAGCCCTTGCAGCTTAGTTAGTCGAGAGAAGCCTCCTGACAGATGCCTGATTTACGGACTGGGGCTTGCCAGTCTTTACAACCAATGAAGCCATTTCCTTGAGACAAATCTCTCTCTTTCTTTACACACACACACGCGCGCGCGCGCGCACACACACGCACGCCGCACGCACACGCTTTACTGGTTTTGCCTCTCTAGCAAACCCAGCCTCAGATAATCATTTTTATCCAGACTGCGTTGCACTTGAGAAGAGAGAGGATTACATACAATATATAAGTACATAAACTAGGTTATTATCTATCTTCATTATCTTGTCATAATTGTTTATACTGCAATAGTTAATATCTTCTAGGAATGATGAAGCTGGACCAAGATAAATTTCTGTGTCCAGGATAAAAGTCTTACAGCCTGACTTATAAGTAACACGTAAGTACCAGTGTATATGTACATAGGCTATCTTAGCAAAATTTTTTTGATCTGTTGTTATTGCTGTTAGGTGCTTTCGAGTTGATTCTGACTCATAGCGACCCTATATGTACAACAGAACAAAACACTTCCTGGCCTTGTGCCATGTCCACAATCATTTGTTTACCTACTATGATGGAATTAAACCTGGGTTACTTGAAAGATCTCTTCTAGAAAGGTGACATTTATTTTTCTCTATTATCATTTGAGAATTAAAACTAGAAGGAAAGAAAACTCAATAAACCTTCTCCAGGCATGAACTTGACAATGGGTGTCCTAGTAGTTGTATGTTGCATGATAGAAACTTCTCCACGCTTTTCATTTTCTATACTTGCACATGCTCTAGTGAATTTGGGTATAACTGGTCTAGACTTTGTTCACTGTAAAGTCTTTTCCCTTGACTATTATATTATTGGTGACATACAAATATCTTTATGATAGTATTGCAAAAACATTATTTGGAACATTCTTGAAACATATTTAGTGAGACAAAGACCAGAAAATCAAGAGTACTTTCCACCTACTAGTTTTGAAGATGGAATATCTTTTTTAAAGGGCAGTTAGAAGTTTGTTAACATAAATTTTGAAGTTATTTCAAAAGGAAGTTTGTTTGTTTGTTTTTAAAAGTAAGCCATAAAATAGTAGTGGTTGTGTTTTAAGAGCTGAAAGATTAAATGAAAAAGTTTAATTGGACCCATAGAAAATAATGTCGGGTTTCAAGGAGGATGAGACATGTATGGAGCAGAGAGGAATTGTGTACTGTCACCGGACAGGGATAGCAGTGGAAGCTGCATATAGGTGGGCATGTAAATTTATAGCTGGAGCTGCTCTAACAGAAATACCACAGAGTGGATGGCTTTAACAAAGAAAGATTTATTCTTACACAGTCCGGTAGGTTACAAGTCCATATTCAGGGTGTCCGCTCCAGGGGAACACTTTCCCCTTGTTGGCTCTGGAGGAAAGTCCGGTATTGCATCAGTCTTTGTCCAGGGAGCGTCCTGATGCAAGAACCTCTGGTCTGAAGGACGCGCTCTGCTCCCGGTGCTGCTTGCGCCTTGATGGTAGTGAGGTTCTCAAATTGTCCTTTGTTTCTTTTTCCTTTTATTCCTTGCAAGCTAAAAGCATTAAGGGTGAGGCAAGCCATACTCCAGGGAAACTCCCCCCTACAGCAGGAATTTACAGCCCCACCCTAATTGTTTAACATACAGGTTAGAAAAACCACACAATGGAGGACAGTCCCAAGATACTGGGAACCATATCCCAGCCACGTGGCTGCACACATTTTTTGGGGGGACACAATTCCAACCATGACAGTGGGCATGTAAATTTATACGGGAATGTACATTTTCACTCAGTCATATTAAATAAAATAATAATAATAAACAAAAATTCTTATCAGATCTGAATGGGAAAGCAAAATTTAAAAACCATTGGACAAAAGCATAACTTCTTTTTTAGTTGGGCAATTTGATTCTTTAAAATGATAGATAACAGGATTTGTTAATGACATAATCTACCTTTGAAAGTGCTGTGCTCTTGTCAAACAGCCAGGGGTTATCTTCGTCACACTCATGTTTCAGAGATTTTGAAAAGTGTATGGTTAAAAAAAAAATAAAAAAGAAAGAAAGTAGAAGTCATTTGGTAGCAGTGCATGTAAATTTAACCTTTATGGAAAGAATTTAAAGATAATTATTTTAAATGTGAAGCTTATTAAACGTGCATTTACTGCACAAGTAACTTGTTTTACAGGTGACTTCAGGATGCAGCACAAGCCAATGGGGAAGCAAGACCAGGCAGAAGAGGAAGCCAGTGAAGGGTGCCTTGATGAGCGTGTTACCTCTGCAGGCAATTGGGGCTCTAAATTCACTAGGGAACATCTGAGAGACTCTGGGGAACAAGCCTCACATTTGTACCCCTGACAGCTGATAAGGTGACATTTATATAGCAAACTTCATCTCTTCTTGTTTGAGGGTCATTCCAAAGACATTGACTGACTCTCTGGTCCTACGATGACAAGTATGCCAGCTATGACAGTGAGAGAATGGTCTCAGGCAGAGAGATACAGAAAAATACCAGTATATAGGGGAATTTACACAGGTGACATCCTGACTAACCAAGGAGGACATGGGTAGGGCATTGATGAGATCTGCTAGACCCTTTAATTCAACTACTCCTATGTAGAAATTTATTTTTCCATCATGCATATCATCATCATCATGGGATAGGAAGGAATGACTAGCAGTATGTAATAACGTAACAGGAAGTAATAGGGCTGTAGGGTAACAAGGAATGTTTTCCTGGAGCATCAGTTTTATTCTAGTATGGTTGGATTTTTTTTTTAATTTCTAAAAGGTTTTGTCATATACAAATGGTTATATAATAAACCAGTGGATTTTGTTTAACATTTGATTGTATCAAAAGGCCAAAGCCTATTTAGGCATCTATCGGAAGACTACAGCCTATTCAAGTGTCTATTGAAACTATGATCTATCAAAACATTTGCTTTACAAATACATAGCTATAATCCCAAGGCACACTTCTACCCTGAAATGCCTGACTAATATTCCTAGGAGGCCAGAGTCATCATATGCTGAATTGCCAGTTTTAACAAATAAAAGAATAGTAAACCAGTTAAGTTTGGATTTCACACAAAAAATTAATGTTGTCCCAAATATTTAATGACACATAATAAAAATCATCCATTGCTTATTTGGAATTCAAATTTAACTAAGAGTCTTGCATCTGAATCTGAAAACCTTTTACTAAAGGCTATTCAGAATCTAACACCACCTTATTTCTACATGCCTTTCAAACAAGGCTCAGTTTCTGAAACTGTAGCCTGAAATTGACAAAAAGTGTCAAAAGCTTTCACTTGTCCTGGGGCTTAACTTTTGCTCTGCCTTCTCTAAATAATTATGTCAGCCTGGGGACCAAGCTTCTTTTTTTCTTGGCCACATTTTCTGTTAGAATCTCAAGTTGTGATTTGACTTCTGTTTGATAAACAATTATTCAGGGCCTACTCCAGGCTAGCAACCAGTCGACAAAAATAAATGGAATATTCTATCTGCCCCCGAGAGAGCCCACAAGCAAACACTCATGAAGAGGAGGAAATCTCCCAAATCACTGCCACACACAAATAATAAATAGATGTTGGCAACATATGAGCCAGCAAAATAGGGCAAAATCAGTACAAATAATGTTGGATAAACCTCAACTAATTGCTACCCCACCCACTTTGGAGGTTTCGGGCCATTTCGCGGAGAAGTAGTTTTGGGTTTGGGTCACAGACGGTGGATAGGATGAAAATGAAAGTTGAGAAGGAAGGAATATTCAGCTAGAAGGGGTAATTTGACCAAAACCCAGAGTCATCAAGTCACCTAGTTCAGTGGTTCCTAAACTTCTCTGCATCTTAGAATGCCCAGGGAAGGTTTTGCTGTTGTTGTTGTTAATACAAGTTCACACCATCTGTCTCAAGGGACACTGATTCAGTTTGTTCAGGACAACATACTTTTTGAAAAAGCTCTCCAGATATTGCAAAATAATAAATAGGCCCAAATGCACAATGGCTCAAAAACTTAAGTTTATACTTTGCCCATAGAATAGTCCTAGGTAAACATGGTAAGCAAGGTTTGGGTTAGGTGAAAACCACAAACCACGTTCATTGCCACTGAGTCAACTCTAGCTCATAGCAACCACATAGGACAGGGTAGAACTGCCCTGTAGAGTTTCCAAGGAGTGCCTGGTAGATTTGAACTACTCACCTCTTGGTTAGCAGCCATAGCTCTTAACCACCAGGGATTGGGTAGGAATGGGCCCAAAGGAGAAAATCTATCTTGTATTTCCACATCACAAGTTAATTTTAGATCCACTTAGTTACCTGAGAATTCTACAGCTAAGAAACTTTCTCATCAGCACAAAGCCCTTCTTCCCTACCTTTCACAAAAACTAACAACACTTTTTCCCCATATTTATTCCTTATTAAACAATTGAGAAGTCAAGGAATAATTTCCATGTCCAAACTAATTTATAAATGTCCCATTGCTGATGGTCTCTTATTAGCAACATAAAATGCAGAAGACTCAGTGTTCTCACTTATAAGAAATGAACAAACCTAAACTTTTGGCTTACATATTTTATGTAACTGAAATAACCAAATCAGGTGCAGATGAGGTAAACTGCTCTGAAATAAAGCAATCCACTAATTTTTCTAAGTCACAAAAACATTTAAAAATAACATGAACTAAAAATAACTGTGTGACTCAAACTCCAGGAAATGCAAATTGTTTTTTGTTGTGTCTCCATCTAAAATAATGTTCAAAAGGAGAAGGGGGGGCAAAAAAACACCTATTTCTCAAAACAGAGAAAATATACAGCTCTCCACATGGGAATATGAACTTTTAGAGAGACGGTTCTTGACAGCATGAGGAAAAATTCTTAAATGTCTTTAGCTCTCAAACTTCTTGTTCTCTTCATTTGAAGAAGGACTTGTACCATTTTCATGCCATATATCAACTTCATCTAAGCAGAACACCAAGTGACACATTACGTGTTTGGGGAAGTCATTGCAGTTCTCAGCTGAACACCACAAAAACCAAACCCATTGCCACTGAGTAGACTCTACCGCTCAGCACCCCATAGGACACAGTAGAATTGCTCCAGTTGGTTTCCAAGTCTGTAATACTGATGGAAGGTAGTCGACCACATCTCTGTCCCCTGGAGCCACTGTTGTGACAAAAAGTTATCAGAAATCAGTGGAATGAGGCAATGTTTATTTTTGTCATTAAATTTGTATGAACTTAAAGTATATTTATTTGTTGTTGTTGTTAGGTGCCATGGGGTTGACTGTGACTCAGGTTCGAACAGCCAACCTTTTGGTTAATAGTCAATCATTTAATCCTCAACTACACATCAAGAAACAATATTTGAAGTTTATGAGAAAAATGCGTCTACTCTGTCTCCTTTGGTCCCTAACATCTGTGGCTAGAGGGGAGGTGGGGGTGGTACTGTTAACATTACTTTTACCATGTGGGTAATAAGTCTTAAGTTTAGTGATATTACTGGAGATAACCAAAATCAAGCAGCTTGTGAGTGAAAGAAGCAGGATTTGAATCCCAGACTCATAATTAACAACCAAGTGTTCTTTCTGTCATACTATGAAGCTCCATTGTTGCAGGAAAAGTCTATCCATATGAAATAACATAACAGAGCAGAATGTCAGGAAGTTGTTAATCTTTGCTTCAGTTTTGTGAGAATTATTATCAGGATGAGGAGGAATACATAGGCAGAAACACCTATTAGAGACATGCAAACTGTAGTAGGATTTGGTATCTCTGCTGTTGTGCTTTAAAATAACTTAGTGAGTTGAACTAATCAATATGATCAAGTGATGGCCTATGAAATTCTATTTCAAAGCAAAGCCGCTAGATTTAAGGAATGCAAAGGCAATTTCTGAAACCAGCAAACCGCTCCTGCTAGTAATCTCCCTTATTGTTTAATGGAATTGAAACACATCACAATGAAAGTTCAGAAATGAAAGGTTGATAGAAGAAAACTTCAAAATGGATTTCACAGCTTCATTTCAAATCAAGTCTCAATAATCATATTTTAAACCTCTGGAAATGGTGGTTCAAAATGGACACACAAACAGTTCTTTAACTGTCATAGCAAGCACGAAGCATCACTGCAAAGCAGCAGCCTTGCTTACAGCAGAAAATGTGGTGCCTGTTTTACCAGCTTGTTTAAATCGAACTGTCAGTGTCACCACACCCCTGATAATCAGCCTGATAGCTTCCTACTAGGCCATCTTAAGGGACTTCTGGTTTCATTAATTCTCAGCTTTGAAAGTTCTTTAGCAATCTGGAACAAAAACTGAATGAATGGGAATGGTTAATTAAATTATGATGGTTTCCTGTAGTGGCATATTAACTCAGAATTTTTATTGACACAGCAAAATGCTCACAATCTTATATTATGTGTGGAAAAACATGATGCCAACTATGCGCAGAGAGATTTTTTTCTTGGCTGCACGTATGTGTGTGAATGTCATGGCAAAAACTGAAAACAAATGTGACAAAAAGTTACCAGAAATCAGTGGGATGAGGCAATGTTTATTTTTGTCATTAAATTTGTATGACCTTAAAACAAAGTATATTTATTTGTTGTTGTTGTTGTTAGGTGCCATGGGGTTGACTATGGCTCATGTACAACAAACCAGAGTTGCCTCGTCCTGTACCACATTCACATTAACAGGTGATTTTCAGCCCATTTTTGCAGGCACCGTGTTAATCTGTTCTAAGTCCTGATCCCGTACATTGCAAATAATGATGTCCTTCTCCAGTATTTGTTCCTTCTTGAGACCGTGTCCACAGTGAGCTAGACAAAGTCTTGCCATCCTTTGCGTCTAAGGAGCATTCTGGCTGCATTTCCACGAAGACAGGTTTGTTCATTCTTCCGGGAGTCTGCAGTATATTCAGCATTCTTTGCCAACACCATAACTCCAATGGATCAATTCTTTGTCCAGTCTTCTTTTTTGTTGTCCAGCTTTCGCATAAGTGTGAGAAAACCCAAAATACTACCACATAAGTCAGGTTCATGTTAGTCACAGAAGTGACATCTTTGCTTTTTCAGGTATCGAAGAGGTCTTTTGCAACAGACTTGCCCTGAAGGACTATATCATTTGATACCTTCACTGCTCCTTCCAAGGGCATTGATTGTGGATAGAAGCAAAACGAAATCCTTGATAACGTCAATATTTTTCTGTTTTTCTTGATTGGTCCAGTTGTGAGAATTTTTGTTTTATTTTGAGATACAATTCATAGTGAAGGCTGTAGTTTTTGATCTTCATCAGTAAGGGCTTCAAGTAGTCTCTACTTTCTGATAGCAAAGTTGTGTCATCATAATATCACAGGTTGTTAATGTGTCTGCCGCCAATCCTGATGTTTAGTTACAGAGAATGAATCATGGTACTAGTCACGACATATTGGGGCTTCTAATTGTTAAGTGCTGCCAAATCAATTGCAACTCATAGCAAATCTATGTACAACAAAACATGTGTCAATGTCACAACTATTGCTATGTTTCAGCAGACACTGTATCAATCCATCTTTTTGCTGACCCTTTACGTTACTAAGCATTATGTCCTGCTCCAGGGACTGGTCTGTCCTGATAACATGTCCAAAGTATGTGAGACAAAGTCTTGCCATTCTTGCTTCTAAGGGTCATTTTGGCTGTACATTTTTCCAAGACATATGTGTTTGTCTTCTCCCATTGCATGGTATATCCAGTATTCTTCACTAACACCACAAATTCAATGCAAGAATTTTTCTTTACTCTCCCTTATTTATTATCCATCTTTCCCATGTCTATGAGATGATTGAAAATACTATAGCTTGGGTAAAGTGCACCTTATCCTCGAAGTGACATCTTTGCTTTTAACACTTTAAAGAAGTGCAAAACAGATTTGACCAGTACAATATATTCTTTGATTTCTTGACAGCTGCTTCCATGAGCACTGATTGTGGGTGGAAGTACAGTAAAATCCCTGATAACATCACTGTTTTTTCCATTTATCATGATGCTACTTGTTGTGAGGATTTTGTTTTCTTTATGTTGAAGTATGTTCTATACTGAAAGCTGCAGTCTTCAATCTTCATCAGTAAGTATTTCAAGTCCTCTTCCCTTTCCCAGAAAGATTGTGCTATCTTCATATCTTAGGTTGTTTATTAGTCTTTCTTCAATCCTGATGCAGTGTTCTACATATAATCCAGGTTCTTGGATTATTTTTAAGCACACAGATTTAATCAGTATGATGAAAAGGTACAACCATGACACACATCTATTCTGACTTTAAATCTTTACTCTGATCAAAGGACTTTATCTTGGTCTGTGTACAGGTTTTGTACGAGTACAATTAAATGTCCTGGAATTCCCACTTTTCACAATGTTAGCAAAGATTTGTTACAATTCATCTGATTAAGAAAGTATTATTTTGGTGAACTAGAAAAATTCTACAATATTCTATATTAATAACTTCCTTTCTTTTTCTTGTTTTATTTCCTTTCCTTTTCTTTTTTTAAAATATAAAGTCTCAAGTTCTTTGACAGGAGCACACGATGTAATATTGTCAAGAGCAGAACTATTCTAGTTGATGCAAGGTCATGTTCCTTGGACCTCTAAAGAATTCAATTGCCCTCAGTAGAATTTAAGCACTTTGATGACAAGAACTAAGTCCTATTCTTTTTGAAAATTTTGATCCCTAGTGTAAGGCATTCTACTGAATGCATACTCAATAAATACGTCAAAAGACATCCCAATATCTCACGACCTTTCCTTAAATAACAGGACAGTAGAAAGTACTGGGTTGGAGTCAATTCAGTTCAAGTTCTAGTTCCACTGAATAGCACATAAGTAACGTCCTACCTCTCTTATCCATTAATCACTATGCTTTATTTTTGAAACCACAAGTTTGCTTTTAAATCTGTAATTACCATCACAGTACTAGGCACCCAGTAGCCCACAAGGACATGTTTGTTCAACAAAGGAATAAATATGCAAATGAATTTCTCTGAGAAGAGAATGCCGGGAAAACTAAAGTCTCTTGGAGGGAAACTGTGTGGAAATCTCAAGAAATAGTGCTATGGCTTTGGGCAAGTCACTTAACCTTTCTGGCCCCTAAGTTTTCTTTATAAAAATCATTGGATTGGGTTAAACTGATCTTTCAAGCCAGTTCTAATTCTCAACTTAAAATCAGCACTCTTTCTCCTTTGTCAGTGGTATGATTAATGGCCAAACACCCCTTACAGCCCATTGGTCAACTTAGAAATTTGCACCATCATCTTTTATTTTTCTTGTCCTGAGATCAAATACTTAGAGTCCTAGAGAATTTGCAACTCCTCTGTTTCCCTCTTGCTGGCTGTTTTCACAGTCAGTCCCTGAACTCCTGTTACTGGCCCTTACGCTACTGATTCATCATAAAACGTCTGCGTGGCAGTAAAAGAATGATAGCTAATTGCTGCATTTTTTTTCTTTTTATTTCTTAAGCACTAAGAAAAATAACAGTAGATGAGACCGAAATGGCTGGAGATTTCAATGCCTCAAGCATGTTAACCTTATCCAACAGCTCAGGTTGATCTGCTTGGCATACACGCCAACAGGAGGGAAACTAGTAGGTGGAAAACAAGATATTAAGAGGCTTAAATGAATGGCAATTAGCAGTCCATTATCCCCACATCAGAGCTAGATTGGTTTCCCAATAAGCTTCTGAATTAACCAGCCATCACATTCCAGTACATACTAATTAAAGTCATTTTACTGTATTATTTTCACACTGTATTATTCTCATAAGTAAGTTGATTTATATTTACTTAATTCTAGCCATATTTTATAATGGGGAAATGAAATACACCAGTATGAACCTCAAATTAATTCAATTTCATTGTCATTAAAAGTTAAAAACATCATTACAATGATGGGATTAGGGAGTTTTAACCTTGGAAAAACATATGGGGGTGTGTATATATATATATATATATATATATACATATACTTGGAGACTATTATAGAATAAATTAAATATATGATCATATAAAATACTCATTTTCATGTTTGCGTTTTGAAACAATATACCTGTAAATGACAGCATATTCTTCCAATTGGACTTGAAACTTCAACCTCCTTATTCTCCTTTCTCTCTCATCCACCGTTTCCATGTATTCACCAGCCCAGGCTTGTATCCTCTTCTTTCCCTCCTTAGATACATATTGTCTACAAAATCTAGATCCCCTTTTCCCTAAAAACATATCTTCAGCTAAGTGGCAGCCTCAATGATATGTCTGAATGCAAGAAGAATCTTTTGGGGAAGTAGTGAGATCTTCCACAGCTGGAATTGAAGAAGTAGAACTGAAGCATGTGCATTGCTATGGGAGAGACATAAAGGGAAGGAGAAGGTAGCAAACCCCAGGAAACCGAAAGCAACTGTCGATAATCATACAGATGAGGGACTGGGATATAAACCAAGTTTAAATACATATATGAGATGCAGAGGCCCCCAGATGAAAATGGTGCTCCATGTTGGGACACAATTACTGCTGCTGGTACATTCGTTTTCTTCCTGCCCTCCTCTTGCCATCACTTCTTAATTTTTAAAGTCAAACCCTGGTGATTTAGCGGTTAAGTGCAACATCTGCTAACCAAAAAGTTGGCAGTTCAAATCCTCCAGGTACTCCTTGGAAGCTCTATGGAGCAGTTCTACTCTGTAGTATAGGTTTGCTATGAGCCAGAATTGACTCGATGGCAGTAGGTTTGGTTTTGACTGCACACCAGACACTTTGCAAACATCTACAAATATTGTCTCTCATCTTTCCCATCCTTGAAAATGGCAAGAATAACTGCTCCTATACCACATACGATATACAAGGAAGTTAAAAAGACGAAGACAGCTCAGCATATTCTTCACCTTCAGCTCCAATCCAAACACTGCATTCTGTTCCTGATAAGCTATCACTTTCTTTGCAACTTCTGAATAGCATGGAGGTTAAGCCTTCACTCAACCCATGTTCCTCATGTGCACATAGGAGCTGAACAATGAAAAAGGACGACTGAAGAGAACTGAGTACAGCGTGGACTACCAAAAGAACAAACACATCTCTCTGGGATGGAGTACAGCCAGAATGCCCCTTTGAGGTGAGGATGCTGAGACTTTATCTCACTTATTCTGGGTATGTTATCAGGAGGGACAAGTTCCTAAAGAAGGACATCATGCTTGGTAGAGGGTCAGCAAAAAAAAAAAAAAAAAAAAGACAGTGAGATGAGTTGACACAGTGGCTGTACTAGGTTCAAACATATCTACCATCCTGAAGATGTCAGAGGACTAGACAACACTTTCTTCTATCATACACAAGGTCTTTATGAGTTGGAGCCACTGAGAGCCACCTAACAACAACAAACCCTCACTATGTGATAAACAGATAGGAGATGAATCTGATGTCATAAATTGAAGTGTGGCCTCCTGCCCCATGTGTGTAGCAATTTCACTGGGCCATGATTCCCAACATTTTGTGATTGTCCTCCGTTTTGTGATTTTCCTGTGCTATAAATTCCATTCTCTTCCTGTAGTTAACAGAGTGGATTATGTTAAAGGAGATTGGCACAGCACTGTAACACCCTTCCTAAGGTCACCTCCCATTTCCAGTGTCCAGAGAGTTTCCCTGGAGTGTGGCTTGTACCACCTTTTATCCTTTCATCTTACAAGAGACAAAAGGAAAAGGAAGCCAGCAGAGAGTTAGAAACCTCATACCATCAAGAAAAACTGCACCAGGAGTAGACCACATCCATCAGACCAGAGGTTCCTATGCCAAGACGCTCCCTGACCAAAGACTGATGCAACACAAGGACATTCCTCCAGAGCCAACAAAGAGAGAAAGCCTTCTGTTAGAGCAGACACCCTGAATTTGAACGTGAAGGCTACTGGACTGTGTAAGAATAAACTTTCCTTTGCTAAAGCCAGCCACTTTGTGATATTTCTGTTAGAGCAACACTAGATGCGTAAGACATCTGGCTTTGACTGTAATCATCTTGTTGATCATTAGGACTATGCGAAAGGCTCGAAGTTTCTTTCCTCTCTACACTGTGCATCTTCCCACTCAAACTACCAGTTAAGTCAAGACCAGTGCCATAAAAACATCACGTACTCTTGGAGTTTTGAAACTCCTGTGAATGCAATCATCTGCAATGCCACATAGTATCCCATCAGTTAGAATCTTCTTCTGAGAACTGAATATCCAGATAGCATACCGGGAATTTCATGGGGCATTAGAATTTGGGGACATTTCTTTACTGAAACCTAGTATACTTGTTGTTGCCTGAATTTATATAAATAGTATCCCAACAGAACATAGATATTTCCTTGACAGTTAGCTACAGATCCCTCATGAGGTCATGTGCCTTGTTAAATAAGAGTAGAAGGTAGATTTTCTCTCAGACTCACCCCATGGTTTACTGCACAAACTGCACAATGATACATTGCCAGTGAACTTGGTGAATAAAAAGTTTGGAGGCACCAAGCTCTGATAAATAATAACAATAATAATTTGTAGCCTGATTTTCAAAGACTTCATGAATTTTTCAATACGAGATGGCACTTTACAAGGCCAAACTGATTAGGCACAGATCGAGACTTCTTAATACATGAGGACTACCAATTAAGTTTCCAAACTCATCCTAGAAAAGTGCTGCATACCTTATTGCTGAGTATCACTATTCTCTTTGGGAAACTATGTACTGAGGCCAGTGCCTAGTCCACCCTTCTAAGTAATTTGGGAACTCTTTTTCTGGAATAACCATCAGAACTGTCATAGTACTCTTGATGTTCTGAATTTCATCAAGATGTTTTCCTTTCAATATTTCCTTTATCTTCAGGCAAAGTCATTGGGGGCCAGATGAGGTGAGTAGGGAGGGTGTTCCAATACAGTTACTTGCTTACTGGCTAAAAACTCCCTCACAAACAACTATACAATTAAATTCCTAAACTTGCACTCTGCCATGATGAGCAGTGGCCATTACAGAGAGCTCCAAAATTGCTTTGAAGGGTGAGCTAGACACTGGTATCAGTGCATAGCTTCCCAAGGGGAGTACTTCGAAGGTGACTGTAGTGACACTCAGCAGTGATGTATGTAGCGCTTAGAGAGGTTAAGTTCACAAATTGGTCAGATCTTTTGTACAAAGCTGCATTTAATACTGATTTTCCTTATGGACTAGTAAAATGCTCATTATAGCATTTTTTTTGGACTCCTGGATTAAGCAAATAAGGACATAATGTCCTTCTCCTGGTTGTTAAACAAAGTGTAGTTAATCTATTTAGTTATGAGAAAGCTTATCTCACAAGACCCATGTGACCCCAAAACAGGACAGGTACTTGTTTTACCTTACTGGTAAGGACCACCACAGCAGACCTAGCATTCACCACTGTAAAACCTTCTCAAATTACTAGACTCTGTTGAGAACCCTGAATCATATCTTAAAACACATGTCATCACTTGTCTATTTGTTTGCACTTTCTCTCACATACTACACTACAAGATCTTTGAAGGAAGGAAAAATATTTTATTTTTGACTGTGTCCAGCATAGTGCCTGGGACATTCAAGTCATTCATAATATGCTGAGAAAATGAATGAATATGTGAATGGGGACAAGGATGCTTTTTTAGAGTGAAAAGAAAAAAAGAAATAGACTGTAAGATTATTTTAGCCTAGTCCAGATTCTGTGGAAGGAACCCTCTCATTTATAGAACTGCTTGTATATTGCCAGCAAAAGCACGGGTTAATTCTAAGTATAGCTTCTCTGGAGGTTATTCAGTGTCTTAAAAAGTAGAATTAAAGATAACTGGGAGAACTGGAAATCCAAGACCACCGGCATTCAGAAATAGTTATCTAGAGGAATGATTGCAACCACCTTTCTTGGATTTAACCAAGATAATAAAGCCTTAATAAACAAAGTATCCCAACTGTATTTGAGTCCAGAATCAGCTAAGCAGTCATCTTTTACCTAGGCTGGAATACACTCCAAACCATTCTTCCCTCTCAGTCTTGCTCACAATAATGGATTATTGACACAGAGTCAAGAGTGAGCATTTTGAGCTCTAACTTGTGTTGTGTTGCAACCTCCAAATGTTCTCCCATTACGCTTACAATAAAGCATACACATCAATCTACCTTTTTAGCCTCATTTTTAGCCACTATTTTCAGGTTTGCACCAATCTTCTGTGTATTTCTAAAAAATTCCAAGCTCACTCTTAGCCATATGTACTGTTATCTCTGACTGGAACCTTCTATTTCTACTGACTCAATTCCCTTATTCATGTGGCTGGCCTTATGATTGCCACAGTAAATGGCACCTCTGAACAACCTAATCTTAAGGAGTCTATTATTCCTTAACTTTGGGGGACCAAAAGAAATAAGAATGGAAGTAACAAGTGCCTCTTGAAGTTTTAAAAAGAGTGCGATTTGTTTTCTTTTGTCTCTAATAGGCATTTCTCTAGACGAGGGACACTCTGTAAACCTACAAACTCCCTGTAAGTATGACATCGGGCAACATTCAAGTCAACCAGCAATGGGTATATATATATAGCATGCCGTGAGTTGGATCCGACTCGACGGCACTTGGCTGGCTTGCTTTAACCTACTGATGGGGGAGTACTAGTTCTTATATTATTATCCAATTAAATGGAAGCCCTGGTGACATAGTGGTTAAGTGCTGTGTCTGCTAAGCAAAAGGTCGGCGGTTCAAATCCGCCGGCATTCCTTGGAAACTCCACGGGGCAGTTCTGCTCTGACCTCTAGGGCCTCTATGAGTCAGAATAGACTGAAAGACAATGTGTTTGGTTTGGGGGTACCCTAACAAATGGAGTCTTCTCTTGGGTAGCAGAAATGTTTAAGCACTTGAATACTAAGTGAAATATTGGCTGTTCATACCACCCAGAAGCACCATATTAACCAGAAGGTCAGCAGTTCAAATCCATCAGGTGGTCTTTGTAAACACTATGGAGCCGTTCTTCTCTGTCTTACAGGGTTGCTATGAGTAGGAATCAACTCAACTGCAGTGGATTTGGTTTTTGGATTTGGTACTTAAATTATTAATGTCATTTTCACGATTGGATGAGCTCACTGAATTTGTGTCATGAAAGCCAGAATCTATTTCTTTCATTATTAATTACTTTGTAATTTTTTTAGTGACGTAGTGTTTTTTTTCACTAACGGAATATATGCTGAGTCATTGTGTGTTGGTAACTTTTTGTCATGATTTTTTTGGTAAATATTATGTGGTACACATTTGTATCAGTAGGTTGTGGAGGTATGATAGGTAGAATAAAGCAGAGAAAAAATTGTGAACACTTTGAAAACATGAGGTAATACCTAAAGGCACCCTGCGCTGGCTGCACTGTTGTTGGAGTCGGCTACTTCCCGTTGCTGCACTCTCTGCACTGGCTTGTGGGTTCCTTGACACTTAAACAAGGACACACGGTTGCACTTTGCCTGATTTCCCCTACCTTCCAATCTAACCTTGAGACACAGTAGTTCTGAACTCTTTTCATATGCCGACACCTTTAAAACTCTGAAAAAATCTATGGGCTATTTCCATAGGAAAAAATCATATAATTTTATGATTTCACAGAATTCAAAATTCTTGAAGGTTCTTCAGGAGCCCCTCCCCTACAACTTCAGAGACCTCACACTAAGAAAGGAGCTTCAGTGTAGTTCTCCTACCAGGTTGTTATGTATCCTATAATGCCTGAGTCCTGTTTAGTACACCTAATCTTCCACGCTGCAGCCCTGCCTCGATTTTATTCTATTCACTCAAATACCAAGCACAGTGCAGGGATTCTAGCAAGTGACCTTTGAGGCTGGACCACTTCCCTTGCCTAGAGGGAAATATATTCAAACACTCACTCTAAAAATAGAAATAATCCTGATATTGACTATTTCCTAAATTAAAAGATAGTTAAAGATTTCCTCACTTGTTCCCTTTCTACAACTGTGAGTGAATGAACATAGGCTGTAGAGTCACCTTTCACATTCAGAGTTTCCTCTCAAACTTCTTTTCAGCAGAACTAAAAGAAAGTTAAACTGCCTCTTAAATTGATAAGAGTGCATCATCTGTCCAATGACTCCAGTTTCTGAGTCAATCTGAACTTTCCAAGACAAAATTCTCTGCAGTTCCACTTATGCTGAGTGTGAGCTACTGTACTAAAAATGTACACAGTATTATTTAACTCAAAATAGTAGTTATAAGTAGTACCCATTTCTTGTTATAATGCCTTAGAACCATGGTATTTCAACATTTCTGATGAAGCAATCTTTGCTGTAAAAAAAAAAAAGTAACAAAATCATGATAGGGAATAAAGAGAAGTAGAGTTTCTGTGATTGAAACTTTGATAAGGGTTAAGAACACTTGCTCCTGAGGCTGTCCACCCTAAGAAGCCTTCTTGGAACCACCAATGCTCTGTAAGCATGGTTTGAAATTGACATATTTTTCTCTGTGTTGAATTTTAAGCTACATGTGACAATATATAAGATAAATATTTTATGTTTAGATGATGTTTCTCATCTTCTACAAAATCACAAAGTAAGATAGCCCACAGCCCCATCATTCATTTTGATAGAGGTACTTTGTGGTAATGATTATTTTGCCAGGAAATTCAAGAAAGCAAGAAAGCTCATCACTACTGTGCAAATTATATACCTCTCATGTATGTCTTCAGCTTGTCCCCATGGTTTGGGCCATGTGCACCTTAGGTCTGAAGTGATGTTTTTAACACTTTAGTCTTTTGCAGCAGATTTGCCCAGTGCAGTGCTGCTTCTAAGGGTATTGATTGTGGATCCAAGTAAAATGAAATCCTGGACAACTTTAAACTTTTCTCCATTTATCATGATGTTGCTTGTTGGTCACTTGTGAGCATTTTTGTTTTCTTTATATTGAGGTGCAGTACATACTGAAGGCTAGTCTTTGACCATCATCAATTAATATTTCAAGCCCTCTTCACTTTCAGCAAGCTAAGCTGTGTAAACTACATATCGCAAGTTAGTGACTCTTCCTCCATTCCTAATGCCATGTTCTTCACATGAGGTTGGATGATTTAATACATGAACTTAATTGTTCTAAGTCCTACATCCCTCACTGCTGAATATCGCTGTAGTCACCCTCAAAGTACTCCCCTTGAGGAGCTATGCACCTATGTCAGTGTCTAGTCCACCTTCCAAAGCAATTTTGGAGTTCTTTCTGAAATGGCTAGTGCACATGGTGGCACAGTGGCAAGTTCATGAATTTTACTTGCCAGTGAGGGAGGTTTTACCTAGCCGGTAAACAAATAAGTGTATTGGAACACCTTCCCTGAACACCTGATCTAGCTCCCAATGACTTTTTTCTTCACAAGAAGATAAAAGAAATATTGAAAGGAAGACATTTTGATGCTATTCAGGACATCAAGGGTAATATGACGAAGCTCTGATGGCCATTCCAGAAAAGCAGTTCCCAAATTGCTTTGAATGGTGGACTAGGCACTTCTGTTGGTGCATAACTTCCCAAGGGGAGTACTTTGAAGGTGACCACAGTGATACTCAGCAGTGAGGCATGTGATACTTTTTCTAGGAGTTTGCAAACCTAGTTGTCAGAGCATATGTGTATAGTCCAACCTATCAAATTGTGAGCTCTGCATATGGATTGAATAAGTATGGTGAAAGGATACAACTCTAACACATACCTTTCCTAATTTTAAATCACACAGTATCCTCTTGTTCTGTCCAGATGACAATCTATTGATCGTCCCTCATGAACACAATTACCTGCTCTGGAAATACCATTCTTTACAATGCTATCCACAATTTATTATGACCCATACAATCGAATGTCTTTGCATAATCAATAAAACACAGGTAAACATCTTTCTGGTATTCTCTGCCTTCAGCTGATCCATTTGACACCTGCAATGATATTCCTGGTTCCACGTCCTCTTCTGTATTTAGCTCAATTTTCTTGCAATTCTCTGTCTATCTACTGCTGCAGCCACTTCTGAATGATCTTCAGCAAAATTTTACTAGTGTGCAATATTGATGATATTGTTCAAAAACTCCCACATTCTGTTGGATAATCTTTCTTTGGAATGGGCACAAGCATGGATCTCTTCTAGTCAGTTGGCACGGTCAAGTGAACACACCAGCAGTGAGCACATAATGAGTTGTCAGAAATGTTTATTGCATGGCTAAGACTGACTAGTGATATAAACAAGTTACCTCACAGAATTGTTTTTATGTGTAGGCACAGTTAGAACTCTGAGACCTATGTGTCTCCTAAGCCTATAGCAAAGGCTAGTAAGCCCACATTCTAACTTCAGTCTTTCCACCAGCCACCACTCAGCTGCTAGCAAAACTACACACTCTCCCTTGTAAGAAAGACAACTATCATGCTGAGGACAAAAATTGCCATATATGTAGGCTTTGCTTTGGATATTGAGTTTCTTCTTTTTTTTTTTCTTTAAGAATGAAACTATGACTTATAAAGCCATATCTCAGATATTTTACTAAGGAGACCCTAAATCCAACCCTAGCACCCGACAAGATTCATTCTACAAACCAACAGAAAACTATCTTTTACATTTCACTGGAGTAAAAAGAAATGAAGAAATATTGCACATATTTGAAGCACAGACTCTGGAATTAGAAAGCCTCTTTATAATTCATCTTCACCAGTTACTAGGTATGTGTCCTTGGATATATTCACCCCTTTGTGCTTTAGTTTCTTCACAGGGAAAATGGGGACTAATAAGAGTGTCTACCTACCATACAGAGTTGTTGTCAGGCATATGAAAAAGGCTAACGATCAATCATTGTTGTTGGGTGCTCTCAAGTCAATTTTTACTCATAGAGATGCCTTGTGACAGAGCAAAACTGCCCCCACTGGGTTTCTTAGGCTGTAGTGTTTACAGGAGCAGATTGCCAGGCCTTTCTTCTATGGAGCTTCTGGGTGGCTTAGAACCATCAAGTCAGCAGCCAAGGGCTTAACTGTTGTGCCACTGATGCTCCTTGTGTCATTTAAAAAAAAAAGGTGCTCCATATATGCTATGAAGTTACTGTAGAAAGGCTCTACCAACTGTCCTCTTTATAGACCTTTGGGAAAAATCTATTAATTAATTCAGTCAATATATTTAGCAAACACTTTCTCTGTGCCAGACACCCATTGGTGACATAATTATAAAAAAAGACAGCCCCATCCTTCAGCAATTTTGTATTCTAAGTAGAGGATCTACAAGTTTTGTTTTTTTTTTTAAAAGTGAAGAAATCCTCTGTCATAATATTGAAAGAAAATAATAAGTAGGGGGATACAGTAAGAGTATATGGCTCCTTTCGATACAGTGCCAAATGAAAATTTCCGTGGGGACTTACTTGAAGTGAGAACTAAGAAATATGAATGGAGAGCTATACAAGTTTCTAAGGAGAAAGTACCGCCTAAAGGAAAATGAGTAGAAAGGTCTAGGAGCTGAAACGATCAGGTATTCAGACAACAGCAAGGAAGCCAGTATGCAGGGTGAACATGTCAGAGGGGCCAGAGACGATGATATCTCAGTGGTAGGTGGGAGCAGACCATGTCGGGCTTTGATGGCCACTGAAACAAGTTTGGCTTTAGTTCTCACTGTAATGGGAGCCCAGCTGAGGGGTCCGGATGGGAGCAGGATGTGATCTCTTTAAAAAGAAAATCCTAGTTGTTTTGTGAAGTAGACAACGGGTCAAGTGTGTTAGCAAAATGAATTGGGAATGGCAGAAGCAGTTAGAAGAAGCTTCAAGGCAGAGTTACTAAGCCAAGCCAAGGCCAAGTGCCGTCGAGTCGGATCTGACTGCACAATAAAGATCAACAAAGAGGATTCAAAGGTGAATCCTAATGTCTTTGATCTAAGCAACTGGTTGAATAGCACTGCCATTTCCAAGATGAGCAAGACCAAAGGAGGAACGAGTTCATGAAAGAAAAGCCACAGTTCTGAGCCTGTCAGTAAAATCATATGGAGTTTAGGTATGAGGTTTAGGATGACATTATACATTAGAGGCTGGATAAGATCACCTTTCAAGCACACAGATACATAAGAGGACACATGTTGGTACGCCTGAACATGCAGACATTCAGAGAGAAGACAGGAACAGGAGAAGGCATTTCAGACAACACTGTGAAGGAACAATTAATGAGCGAAAAAGAGAATCATGTGTGGACAGTGTTTTCAATGATGTATGAAAGACAGGACCAGAAGGCTGAAGATGTCGGCCACATCAGATGCCACTGAGGCTGGCCAAGTTGGCATCTGAGAAGTAGGGAGGCGGTTGTTGACCTTGACGAGAACATTACAATCAAATGGTGGGAACAAAAGACTGATTTGAATGGTTTAAAGAGAAAAGGGAAGTTACAAAACAGAAACGGCACAAGACGTCTCTTTTGAGCACTTTTGTGAATAGATGGCATTTGAAGGGAATGAAAAGAAAAACTTGGGAAAGGTAACGTGAGTTCAAAGAAAACCAGTTTTTCAATGAAAGACAATATACTGCCCTCTTCCTAAAAGGGGTTTTTTGAGCAAGTGGGAATCTTGCCTACTTTGAGAAAGAGAGTATTCATTCCAAAAAAATTACATCTGTAACCTGGATTTCATTTTCTGCAGCTGAGATTCCACAAAGAAAATGGGAAAGCACTGTTTTGTTTCTGAGGCTGTGATGATGTTGACTGGTGGTATAAACTCAGGTAAAATAATTTCTCTAAATCTAATTAAAAACCAAAGCATTTATATTTCTACACTTAGAATAGGAAATATAAAATGAAAAATTCATCACTTGGTATGACTGTCACCTGTCACTCCTGTGTACAGACAAAGCAAATAAAATTTGACTTATATGGCTTGGCTATATGAAAGTCTATGAATCAGATATTAAAATTCACAAAAAGATAAAAATATTTTTAGAATGGAGAATTGAGACTTCCTTTTCTGACTAGCTTTATGTTAAAATAGTTTCACTAACACCTACTAAATGTGTTTTTAATGATGTTATAATAAACCTGAAATCTTGAGAGAAGAGTGATGCTGTCAAAGTATAATTGTTTCAAACTTGCAAAATAAACCATTCAGTGCCAGTGCAATGTTTATTTGCAGATAAATGGCTCATTTTCACCTTGGCATTTATCTGCTAGCAGGGGGAGACATATCTTGGTAAAAGTTCTATTATCATTATCTCTTATTTTAATCACAAGCATCTGGTAGGGGTTTAGTTCTTCCTCCATAAAGAAGAAAATGGGGCCATTTCAAAAACTAATAAAGGGAAATCTGTTGAGACAGGCTTGAGGTCCCAGAAGAATCATCTGGCCCTGTATCCCAGACAACTGAGGGAAAACATCTGCCAGATCTGTAATATCTTAGGGAAGTCTGCTGGGACCACTGCAGACTACTTTGTCCAGAGCGGAATTTGGTATGAGATTTCACTTCACAGCCTGTCAAGTAGATCAGTCCCAGAGATGAAGAATTGGTCATCTAGCATCACGTCAATGGTAATGATAAACCAAAAACCAAAACCAAAACCCACTGCCATTGAGTCAATTCTAACTCATAGCGACCCTAGAGGACAGAGCAGAACTGCCCTATAGAGTTTCCAAGGAGCACCTGGCAGGTCTGAACTGCCCACCTTCTGGTTAGCACCTATAGCACTTAACTACTACACCGCCAGGGTTTCCATGGTAATGATACAGAGAACAAAATTCAAAATTCCAGGTTACCCATTTCCAACCATGGTTTTTTGAGAATGGAGTGCGATTTACACCTGAATCACATGCGAGAGGACAGCCTCAGGAGGTCTCATAAGAACACCCACCCTCTAGATTGATGTGATCTGAGACCATGGCTGCCACAGTATCGAGGGGGTGCACACTTGCCCTTTTCCCTTGGTATACCTCTCTTCACGGACATCCTTGTATCTCTGCTTTACGAACCTCCCTCTGACACTGAGTCCCTTCCTGAGAGCCTTCAGAAATGCCGTACCAGCCCCACTTCACTTTCAAAAACCTTTACATCATACCGCCAGACCTGCTGCTATGCAGAGGCCATGCTTTACAACGTAAATTGTTCTCTCTCTCTGATTTCTCCCTCACCAAGGCCTATTTGTACCTAATCCAACCCTGGGCTACCCTTAGGCTACCGTGTTGTCTGGCTTGAAAATACAAACTAGATCAATCTAACTTCCCTCTCTGGATTTAGAATTGAAAAACCCATCCAGAGGACTGAGGCAGTAGCCAAAGTACAGTATGTTATCCAGAATCAATTACATCCTGACAGTAGAAAATATTTGTGAGCATACGCCAATCACTAGGAGAAAACAAGAGGCAGAGAGCTAAGGAAAGCAGGATCCATGCCAGTGCTGAGAGAGCACTGCCTCAGGTCCCAGGAACCCTCCACTCACATAAAGCCAGTGCCTATCTTGAGTGGGGTATTGTACTTAAAAGAATTTCTAAGTAGTATTCTGTTACCAATTTACACAGCTAGGTAAAACGTGACTTGAGGAGGACTTACCCTTTTTCCATTGGTCTCTGGAACCTGGTTCTATGGCCAAGGATGTAATTCAGTCACATATCTTAACAATCATGTGGCAACATCCCAGAATGTCATCCACCAAAGCATACCCAGAGATACTCTAGCACTCTAGGCCACAGGTATCATTTTGTATGTGCATGTGTGTGTCATAATTCTTTCCTCATTATTTCAAAGAACTACTTTATATGCATATAAAATAGCAAAGTACAGATGCTTCCTTGAGAAACTAAGTCCTCCTTCATTCTCTTCACCCACATTAGGAAAGCCATAGGCTCCCCACAACTCAGTTTGAAAGCAATTAATCTCTCATGTTACATAGGGAATATAAAGGATTTAACCAGGTGGTGCACTGGTTAAGAGCTCAGGTTGCTAATTAAAACTCAGCAATTAGAATCCACTAACTTCTTTCAGGAAACCTCATGGGACAGTTTTATTCTATCCTATAGGATCACTGTGAGTTGGAATCAATTCAACAGCAACAGGTTTATAGGAAAAAGATTTTATATTGCGTATATTCTTCTGAAAATGTCAAACAGCATAGGTTTTAAAATATCCTAATATCTGGAACATTTATTTCTTATCACAGTACTCTCAACACAATGCATTTAAGTCGTTGCCAAAGTAGATTGGATTTGGGCACTAGCCCAAGGACTGAACTTTAAAGAGACTTGGAATCTGTTTCAAGAAGTCCTAGGGTGAAAACTTGAAGCTGAATAGTGATGAGGTCTTTGTATAACTACAGTATGCCTTTCAGACTAAAAAAGAGGTATGGATTATATAACAAATGAATGATTTAACTTTAGTGGTGCCTCATAGTTGACACATTTAATCTCAAAGGGTTGATTTCTACCACGTATTTCAAACCACTACAAAATTCATAGTCTGGAAACAAACTGCTACAGATCAGTCACAAGGATAACATTAGAGGCTGCGACAGAGATGCCAGTTGCCTTTGTGTTCACTTTCTTTGTCTTCCTTAGTAACACATCCCCAATTTTATCCTGAACAGCACTGTGCCTACTTAATTGACTATATTTCCAGACAGTCTTTCATTTAGAAATGGCCAAGCTGTGGCCAGTAAGGAACACATTGAAATGTTGTGTGACACTAACAGCAACACTGATATAAAGGGGGCTTGGGGTTTGCCCTTTTTGCTTTTCCCACCTGGGCCATCACGATGCCTGGAACTCAAATTGTGATGGCAAGATTCCTATAAAGGAGTGTGGTTAAGTGTTTTGCTGCTAACTGAAACATCAGCAGTTTGAACCCACCAGTGGTTCCAATGGACGAAAGACCTGGCGATCTGTTCTCATAAAATATTACAGCCTAAGAAACCCCATGGGGCAGTTCTACTCTGTAATATAGTTTGCTATGAGTTTGAGTCGACTCATAAACACACCATAAGAACAAGATATCTACAACCATGTTGGGTGATGAGGTGACCTTGAGGTAGCAAGAAACATTAAAAGATGTACTTTACCATACTTGCTACTTTGAATGTCAATGTTACATGTTATTACATGTTATTGCACTGTCACTTGAGACTTCCTGTTATACAATATTAAACCAAATCCCAGCTGATGTAATAGCCTAACTCACAAGATATTCTTGCAGGGCTCTGGCATGGGTGGCCAGTCTCCTTCGTGCATCGTGTGATGAATAAACGTCACTTTTGAAAACTGCAAAGTATATCCTTCTAGCTCTCATTTGCATCTCTGGCTCTCATTTATTTAAGTACAGGACACTGTAATCACCCGTGTGGAAAACAAACTGTTATTCTATTTTTAAAAATCATAGTCACCTGAAATTGGAAATTATATAAAAATGGTCCCCAAACGTTCCACACTTATGTTGAACATACAAGGTTTACCATTTTTGCAAGACAGGGGTGAAACTCACCACTCCTAACCCTCTCTCACCTTGAAAAGCTTTATAACACTTATATCTAAAATAATTGTATCCAACTTGACGGCACTTGACTGGCTTAGCTATCTAAAATAATGTGTGTTTTTCTATTCTGGATAAAAAGCAATACACAATATTGCTTCCTTCTGGAAGAACTACGTTTCTCTCTGTTATTGTGTAGTGTATGTACCAGAAAAAAGAAACACAAGACAACTCCATCAATCAATTAATTCTTTTAATTTTAAGCATAACTGTCACCTTATAGAGAATATTAAGAATATTCTCTCCTTTTCCTTAACTATAGAAGACATTTGCATTGAAAGAGGAGGATCTTTATTTCCTTCGAGTCCATCTCTGCCTGCTGGTTATTCCCCAGCTAAAGTCATAATCCTGTTTGCAACATCATAATCATTTACCGAGCAAACAATCAGAGTGTCACTAACAAAGAATTATGACGTTAGGTGGGGGATAAACTACAGGCACAGATGAACTCTGAGGAAATAAAGATTGTTTTTATGCAAATGTGGCTAGTAATAAATAACAAGGGATGAAAATTATGATGAAACTGAATATCTTATAAAAACCTATTTGAAGAGGTATAAATATTACATTTTTTAATTTTTCCTCTCTGGAAGTATGATGCACAGTTTTTTATAAAATGCTGGTGCAATTTTAATACTTAAAAACTTTCAGTGTATACATGCTACAAAGAAGGCTATAAACACTAGGAACAATGTTTCAAAAATACTTTTAATTAGATATTTTGGTTATCACCTTTCAACAACAGCATCATTTATAGGTCCTTCGATCTAATTTTTCAGTTAGCTAAAGCAGTCTCTAGTTTCAAAATTCAGCAGTTTTTGTGGATTATCTCCATTTCATCCTGAATTCACTAATCCATTCATTTATCCAGCTGTACACTCAATGATTTTGCCACAAAATCATGAGAAGCTTATGCTAACAAGCACGACTGAGCACTTTCCAGCTGCTAAGCATTTTTATATTCACTACTGCATTTGATTCTCACCACATCCCTTGGAACTACATAAAGCCTGTACAGTTTCCTTCATTTTATGGTGAAGAAACACAAGGAAATATGTGCTCTTCCAGCTAGTAGATAATGTGACCTGATCCACGAGGACAGACCCAGTGTTTCTCCCATTACATGTGCCGTGCTGTTTTCTTTGGGAAAATCTGGTGACTGCCATGGTTTATCAGCTGGATGCTCTACATTCATTTATTCACTCACTGATGATCACCCAGTCAGGGTGAGGCTATGCTAAGGACTGAAGAGGAGAGTGATGACCAACATGTACATAAGTCAGGTCCCAGGGACATTTCTAATCTAGTTGGAAAGACACACCGTTAAAAACCATAGAAATATATTAATAAGAACTATGAAGTATAAACCAGGATGCCACAAGGAAAAAAAATAAAGAAAAAGGGACAAGAGAAATTAATTTAGGTTGAGATTAGAGACTGGCTCTTTGGGAAGGTACATTGTGAGACTTCAGACGAAAAATAGTCTGTAGCCAAAACCAGGATGAGACGTACAACACTCAAGTTCTGTCCAACCACTGAATCATACGGGCAGGGTGGGCTGTTTCTGAATTAAGGCATTATCTAAAATATATGGGTGCTCTATTACAGAAGTAAAGCCCTTTTTAATATTCATTTAAGAAATACTTTCCATATACCTGTTATGTGTAAGGAACAGTGTTCAGTAACCAAAGGGTAGCAGACAACACTGCTCTACATTGTATGATACCTTTAGAGCACAGAACTGTGAGATGACTCAGTGAATACAAACAATATATTAAAATTATCAAATGCACTGCAATGTCAGTGTATTTCCATTATCTGTACAGTCAGAGCTGTAACACTACGGACTGGTAGACAGCTATCACAGCACTGACAATTCTGGGTAAAATTACCAAGCTCCAACATTCATGCGCAACCATGTAGCCATTTCTCCAACAGTTGTCTAAAAAGCACACTGTACTAACATTAATATTAGCGAGCACTGGGATTCCTCTGGAATCTGTGACACCCTCAATTCTACAGGCAGAACCAGGTGCAGGCCTTTAACACCAATTTTTAACTTACACTGCCAAATGAAAGAACACATTGAAGCTGCTTCAGGCAAAGGCTCTAATCTTACTTAGTTTTTATTTCCTCATTAGACTAATGGTGATGGAATTAAGGAACGTTTCTGAGTGTGTGGTTCCAGGGAGCAAATAAAGACAGAAGGAGGCCTGCTTTGCAATTCACAGAGGCCCTTCGTGTTTAATTTCAAGGCCATATTGGAAATTTGACGACAAAGTCAGTGGCACACTGTGGAATATTTTGGCAAAAAATACACTGATGACAACTGTCAGATTAACTTTCATTTCCAAATTCCTATATTATAAAGGGCAATGATACCTTATAAGCTCTTTTTCTGAGCTGGTCCATAAAAGACTGAAGTTATGACTGAGTACATTAGGAATACCAGAGATCCACTCCTTTCCTACCAGGAATAGGATGATACTTCCCTGCACTTTGTCTGAGAAAAATCCAGTTTTATAAATAGCACTCATAGGAACCATTAGCTTCCTCATCAGAATGGAAAAGGAAGATGTCTCAGAGCAAGAACCTTTAAAGCTGATCGATGTACTGGAAGGCAAAAATAATTTATTTTCCTACTTTAACAGATGTGCAGCCAATCCCCAGTTTAACTGTAGATAGTAAAATTCAGACAGCCAGCAGCCTCAGCACAAGAGGCCAAGAGGACTTTTGACACAAATGATGAAGACTATAAGGATGGTTTGTCACTATCTCTTTATGGGACTGTGGTAGAGGAAGTCCGAAGAGGCCAGTAAAAAAATCCCTAAGAGTCACATTTTTTAAAGATACTTATTCCCTTTGAAACATTTATTCTGAAAGCATGACTGGCTCTGCTGATTGCTTAATGTTCATTTGTGTTAATCAGTTTAAATAAAGGCCATTTTTATAATAAAAGACAGAATTGCTACAGGTCTCATCATCATCATCATCTAACAGCCTGTCAGGTGACAATCTGTGTATATATCAGCACATTTGATGACATGGAAAAAGTATCAAAGAGAAATTTACTCTAAACAACCATGAGTCTCATACAAAGAATTAAAACACAGAATCACAAGAAGAGAAGACAAAAGAGCTTGAAAATATGAGGCATGGATATGCAGTGGGAAGAGCACAGCCAAACTTGGGGGACAACTCTTTGAAAAGTCAACAAAGAAAACAAAACAAAAAAGAAAGAAAAAGGTCCTAATGTGTTACAAAGTGACAACTATAAAACTATTGCCCCCACGTCGTGCCCTGCTCTTTATTAAGCTCTTGAATTACAAGATCATGGAAACATGATGCTCACACCAGCCCCAGCACACATACACTACCAGTATGTGACCACTACTACTACTCAAGACTGGCAAAACACACACCCATGATATTTCCTTATCACAACAATCCTTCCACTGGCCTCCTAAAGTAAGCTCCTTGAGCATCTTTTCTACATTTTACTGGAACAGAGAATGACAAGTATCATGATCAAATTTATTTTACATGTACTTTTTTCTCTTCTAGCAGCAACTTTTGAAGTGAGAACAAGGGGTCACCATACAGTCTGAAGTCAGGAAAGGTGTGTGTGAGCGTTGTAGCCATTCACCATACCTTGTCAATCTGTAAGCCAAGCGAATAATCTGAGGAGGTGGACGATATGAAGAAGAACAAGAGATCAGGATTGGAGGAAGACTCATTAATTAACTTGAGTTATGCAGATCACACAACCTTGCTTGCTGGAAGTGAAGAGGACTTAAAATACTTACTGATGAAGATTAATGACCACAGCCTTCTGTAGGGATTGCACTTCAACATTAAGAAAACAAAAGTCCTCACAACTGGACTGGTAAGCAACATCATGATAAATGGAGAAAGGATTGAGGCTGCCATGGATTTCATTTTACTTGGGTCCACAATCAACACCCACGGAATCAGCAGTCAAAAAATCAAAAGATGCACTGCACTGGGAAAAGTTGCTACAAAAGACCACTTTAAAGGGTTGAAAAGTAAAGACGTCACCTTGAAGACTAAAGTGCACCTGACCCAACCCATGGTGCTTTCAATCACATCACATGCATGTGATAGCCGAACAATGAACACGGAAGACAGAAGAACTGATGATGCCTTTGAATTGTGGCGTTGCAGAAGAATATCAAGTGTACCATGGACTGCCAAAAGAACAAACACATCTGTTCTGGAGTGCTTCTTGGAAGCAACAATGTGGGAGACTGAGTCTTACATACTTCGGACATGCTGTCAGGAGGGATCAGTCCCTGGAGAAGGGCACCGTGCTTGGTAAAGTAGAGGGTCAGAGAAAAAGAGGAAGACCGTCAACAAGATGGACTGACACAGTGGCTGCAACAACGGGCTTAAGCATGAAAGCTATTGTGGGCATCGTGCAAGACCAGACAGTGTTTCGTTTTGCTGTGCACAGGGTTGCTATATGTCAGAACTGACTTCATGGCAACAAACAACAACATAAACTTCAAAAACACACCAACAACAGCAGCAAAAACACATTACAATTACCAAAGTAAAAACTGGACTCCAGGCTCAGATGATGACACAGACAAGTGTGACATGGCAGTCAAGTGTATATTCTTGCTGATGGCATCATTATTTGAAACATAATTTAACAGTCAAAAATATACTTTAACAACTATTACTTAAAATATAATTGTGTACTATTCTATCATAAGTTCTACAGACAATCACAACCACTAATTCTTAAAGTTCACCAATCTTTACTAATATGATATGTATAACACACATTTGTGTTTCACACGCATCATTTGAAGAAAAAGCTTTAAAACATATCCTTTTCCTAGCTTTTATTAATCTGTAAGTTTTGAAATACCAGAGACATTAATAATCAAAATCTCAAGCACCTGGACAGGTAATCACTTGGCTACTTTTTTTCAGTTGTTTCCTTTACCCTGGGTACAAATAGAAAAAGTAGTGAACAAATGATCACTAAGTATCATTTGACTACGGCAGTGTGATGACATGTTGCTTGTCACGAAAATCCTCTTCATCCTCATCTGTACTGCTCTCAGAAAGTGTCAGCCAAGACGGAATTTCGGTATCTCTCCAGAAAGAACTGGAAATACATTAAAAGATCAATACACAATATACAGAACCAGGTTTCAACTGGTCATTTATCTTTTGATCAATATGACATACACTGAAGTCACTGGAGACAGGCAGATGTGAGAGGGCTGTATCAGGCTGGGGCTACAATTTTCAACGTGCCCAAAACACCATACCTCCTTTTAATGAAAAATTCTCATCATTCTCACTCTCCCAAGACATAAAGCCACAGCAGAACCAAGAAGATTTTTATGGCCTCTGGTCGTATCTTTCACTGGTGATTCAGAAGGTACTTCAGAAACTGGCAGAGCCTCAGAGTCATCATCAAGAACACTCATCATTACATTGGCTGGTTAACAGAATCCCAATGAACAGACTGCCAGAAAAATCACCTTTTTTATGTACAGTAAACTAGGACCATGTGGACAGTCAGTCAAGATATGCCAAAGCCAAAATTAACGTCAGCAATTATACAGTTATTTTGTTTTTTATTGCAGTGCATGGGAACGGGTGGATGTCTGAGGACTGGGAAGGCAAGCAGAGTAGGGGACAAAGAGGTCTACATAGTTCAGATATTTGGGTCCTAAATTCTCTAGACTTTTGGCCCAAGTATGCCACTAATTAATACAAAATAGTTCACCCTGTACTGGATACAACTGTTTTTTGGGATTGCATCTTATGTTCAACAAAACCTTAAAACAGCAATTCATAAACTCTGGTCTGTAGGGTCAAGTTTTTACCAGTTCAAAAGAGAATAGAAGTAATAACATGTCAGAGACTTTATTACGTCATCTATAATGTTCCATAATGTTCCAGGATTGTGTTTTATTCTCTGTGTTCTTAAGTTTTTAGTATTACATGTATTCGCTTCTGTGAAATGATGGTCAAAGTAAGTTGTAGGTTATTTTTATTTTTTGTTTTTTTTAAGGGTACTGTTAGAAAAAAAAAGAATTAGCAACTTTATATTAGCCCCTCAGTTTTTGGGGGGTGCTTTTTTTGGTTGTCATTGTTGCTGGTGATATTTTGTTCCCTTTTTCAACCTAACTGGTGCTACAAATGCAAAAATCTAAGAAATTAAATCTAAATGATTTTCTCCTTCAGAAACACAGTAGTAGACTTGCTTTCAATGCTATGTGAGACTTCAAAGAAATCAAAAGGATTCACAATTCAAGGGACTTTATTTTTACATTTAGTCTTATGTTTCTAGAAGGAGTCCTTTCCCTTTTTAAGGAATTTCAGTTCATGAACACTAAACAAAAATAACACACTACTTCTCTCAAGCATTTAGTGGTATAACTTATGTCTCTTACAATCTAGATTCAACTTCAAGAAAGAAACTTCTTAATATTCTATTTTAAAAACTGTATCACATTGGGTAAAATTCTATTAATGCAGAGCACTGAAACTTGTTAGGTTAATTAATTCAAGTAATGCAATTGTCTTTCATTATGAGAAGAAATGGGGATGGATTATTCAATTCTAAATGTCTTTTCATCTTTATGATATGCATTATACAGCAGAACAATCTCTTCAAGATAAAGTAATAACTTCATAAGTTTTTTACTTAATCCTGCTAAGAGGTCAGAAAAGGAACCAAATATTTTACAAAGAATGCTCACATAAACTACATACTTGAGGACGGTTTTTCTTGACATAAATATTATAGACCGAATTGTGTCCCCTAAAAATGTGTTGTGACTCTAAACACTATGCTGTGGTTATAATTCCATTAGGGAATGGGTTGTCTTTGTTATGTTAATCAGGTACGACTAGCAGAGAGTGTATCTTAAATCACTCTCCTTCAAAATATAAAGATGAAACAAACAACCTAGGAAACAGAAATGGAAAACACACACGCCAAGCCACATGAAGATCCTCCAGGAATAGAATCTCAAGGGGACAAGGACCCTCCTCTCAAGCAGACAGAGCAGCTCACATTCTGAATTTGGACTTCTAGCCTCCTAAACTATGAGAAAATAAATGTGTTTGTGAAAGCCGTTCACTTCTGGTGTTTCAGTCACTGCAGCACTACGTAACAAAGACATATGGTAATGTAACGAGATGGACTTGTCACAAATTCTACCATGCACTATTTTTATGCCTATGTAGTAGGCTTCACCTACCTCTCTTCTCCATCTCCACAGGGATCCCTCAAGTGTGAGGTCTTAAGAAAATCCACGCTGATCTCACTTTTATTTTGTGAATGGCTGCTGAAGGCTGGTAATTCTTCTGAGGTTAGGCTGTGTAGTTTTTCTGAAGGATCTGAAATATTTTATTTCATGCACTGTCAACACATAAATCCAATCAAATGCAGAGCACATGGTGCTGAAAGTGTATCCTGAATAAACTATATGCAGTACAACAACTGTCAGTACAGATTTTTGAATCATTTCTCAATTTCCTGTGCTGTTTGCTGTTTGTGGGATGAGCAGAGAGTAAGGCAAGTTTGATCCGAGATGACAAATTAGGGCCTAGGGACTAAGCCACCTTATCATATTGATTTTTGTGTGGATACTTTAAGATGTGTCAAATGTCCTGAGATCATAACATTTCAAAGGAAACCAGGTGTTCCTTTTGAAAGGTGGAATATTTTGCATGTACTCAGCTTGCCTGCATGTCAAATATCTCATTAGTTTTTTTTTTCTTCCTCTAGGAAGAAAAGCTTTACCCCCACAAAGTCTGAGGTAAAAGGTTAGCTTTGGCAAAGCTTTCTTTATTTGCTTTGCTTCTTTGGTTTAGTGTGGGTAGATAACAACCATTTGTATTTGAAAGAGGAGAAATATCGAATCTTCTCCCTTTTCATGAAGCTGGCCTATGTTCAGACTAGGTAAGGACAAATAAAAACCCAACCCCACTGCCACTGAGTCATTTCTGACACATAGCAACCCTCAGCACTGCCCCATAGGGTTCCCAAGGAGTACTTGGTGGATTTGAACTTGTTAGCAGCCAGAGCACTTGATTACTACTCCACCAGAGTTGCCAAGGACACACAGATGAGGTTAATTAAAAAGAAATAAGATATCTTTAAATGAATTACCAAAATATTCAGGTGTAGAAATAAATATAATTGCTCTGTTAGAAATGCTGTGATGCTTTCTTTTTGTCACTGATGCCGTAAGAACCACCCAGTGTATCCATATGCTCTTTCAGGAAATTGCCAGGTAAATCCTCCTCATCAGCAGACTAAACCCTAAGTGTCAGAGATTCTACATTTGGTCAAACAGATTCTTGTATTTTTGGAAGGGAGTGGTGAACATCAACTTCAAGTTCTGGAGTAAAGCAAAGATTCCCCTACTGAAAGTAATTTAGACTGTTCAACTGAAAGACAGACCTTAATACACTTTAGAGATGGAAGAGGTCTTAAAATTATGTAACCCAGTGACTTTCAGATTATGATAAATGGATGCAATGAAGGATGCAGACAGTCAGTAGGCTCTGCTACTATTTGGAAGGCTGGCGGTTCAAGTCCACTTTGACTTGTCTCTGTAAAAAGATTTGGAAGCTATTTTGGAAAAAATTAGCCATCGATAATCCTATGGAGCACAATTCTAATTTGACACATATGGAGCCACTGTGAGTCAGAACTGACTCTGTGGCAACTGGTTTTAAAGATGAGGTTCTTTCTCTTAATGTCCTCAGAGCAATCGGGAGAGCTTGGCCTAATCTAGTTCAAATATCAGGGATCTAAATAAGACTAATTTTAAAAAATAAATTCCACAGTCCAACGTTTTGAAACCATCTAACTTCACCTTCTCCTCACTTATCAGCTAACTTGTCACTCAACATTTCACATTTCCAATAATAGTAAAAAAAAAACTCTACTATCTGACTCTCGCACATTAATCTGGCAGTAGCGAATGCTGAGGTACCAAGTGAGAGTAATGCTGGCTTTGATGGTTAAGGCTGTATCTCAAGTTGGCTACCCATGATTCTCTGCAGTTTGGCAATTATGTAATGATGTAATTTGGCAGTCAGATAATAATGTGATTTGCAGTTATGTAATGATATAGTCATCCTCCATTTCATGATCTGATGTGATCATCCTCCATTTTCACACAACACTAGTTTTACATAACAACCTAGTCTTTAGAATCTAACCATGTTGATGAGTGAGAAGTACATGCTGCTTCCATCCCTTTTTGTTAAAAGTTAGGAAACTAAGGCATCACAGAGGACTTCTGAAGAGTTGGAACTAGAGTTGACTTTTTTAGTATGCCTACACTGTAAACTGCTATGTTCTCTGTAAACTGCTAGAATCTCTATCTCTATTTTTAAGGGATCATCTCCTGCCCTATTATTCCATAAGAAGAAAGAAGACGGGTATCTAAAGTGCTTTTACATGCCCCAGTGATAGCAAATGCTACTCATGGGAAAGTGGATAAATTTTAGGATTTGGAATTGGTGGAATTACAGTACTACAGTCCAATACACACAAACACTGTTGTCAAGTTGATTCTGACTCATAGCGACCCCACAGAACACAGCAGAACTGCCCCATAGTGTTTCCAAGGAGCACCTGGTGGATTTGAACTGCTAACTTTTGGGCTGGCAGCTGTAGCACTCAACTACTCCACCACCAGGTTTCCATCATTCTTACATCTAAAAACTACCACCAGGAGACATGGTCACACTGGATTCTAACTGCATCAGAATAGAGTTAATTGAGACAGTGGAAATAGAGGGAGCCCATACTTGCAGAATTAATACTCTACCCTAAAACACATGTTCCAGAATACCCCAGGAAGCTAACAGAGCTAGATGTGACATTGCTTGATTTTAGCTAAAGGAGAAAACAGAATAATAAAACTGTTTACAAAAACGCTACTGTAAGCTGAATCTAAAAGGTCAATTGAATAGAAACCCAAATTCCCCAATTTTTGTAAAACAGGGTCAGATAACAGTGGATTGGCATTTGTATTGGAAATTTTACTTTGGAACTGTAAAAAGAGATGACTATTGAGCAACAGACTGATGTTAAGATGACTGTCTCCCAGAAGTGAAGGCTGCATATGCTCTGATCATTGAAGCATCTCTTAAATGCAAAAATACGCAATCAGGAAAGACTAAACATAGAGTTCTAGAGTATGTTCTTAAAATTCAAGCAATTTAAAACACATGATAAAACTACAGAGAATAAGCATTTGTATGAGTAATGTTGTTCTTAATTAGTGCTGAGTCAATTTCAATTCAAGGCCAACTCCATGTGTGAAGAGTAGACTGCTCCACACAGTTTTCAAAATTATGACACTTAGGAAGCAGATCACCGGGCTTATCTTCTGTGGTACCTCCCAACTTGCTATTAGTCGAGCGCTTAACTGTTTGTGCTACCCAGGGACTTCGATTTGAAGAACAGGAAGACAAGAAAAAAAAGAACAAAGAAACATGTAAAAGCTTCAAAGAATGGAAACAAAGCAGATAGGATATTTTACAATGAAAACAGGAGGAAAAGAAAACGTCTAAAGGAGTATCTAGCATAGAGACACTAAATATTTAGGACACTGTACTAACTAGGACACATTCATCCCGAAGTCTATGAACCCCATTCCCAGCCCTTTCCACCTTCTTGTTTTCCTCCCCTCATCTCTCTTCCCCTCAATTTTACCTTGCTTAGCCTTCCTTTTCTTATTCTCTCAATGTAGTCTTTCCTCTATCTTCACTCTGCCCATGCTTTCAGCCTCTTAAATGGTAACAATATTGCGCGGGACGTTTTCAGATGACTTCAGCAGCGTTGTGACACAGTGGCGAGCCAAAGGAGCGTGGTGGCAAATGTAGCAGGGTTTACGTCTCAGCTCTGCGGTGCGCAGAAGAGACCACGCGACGGTACTGCGCTGCCATGGGCTCAGGTACTTCATCCCAAAAGATTAAGACTGGCACCTGCTCTCTCTGCCTCGTATGGTAGCTACTAAGATTAAGTGAGGCAGCATACAAAAACAGCTAAGAATTATTACTACTGATCAACTGATTTCATATTCCTTGTACCGGATTGTTTTTCAGTGTGTTCCTTTCACTTGTATCTATCCCTCATGTGAGGACTGTCAATTAAGTTCTTGAATTCATCCTAGAAAAAGTGCCACCTACATACCTCATCGCTGACTATCACTACATCGGAATACTCCCCTTGGAAAGCGATGCAGCGTCTAGTCTACCCTTCAAAGCAATTTTGGAATTCTTTTTTTTGGAATAATCATCAGACCTGTCACCATGTTGACCTTGATGTCCTGAAATGTCATCGAAATATTTTCCTTTCAATATTTCTTTCTCCTCTGGGTTAAAGAAAAAAATCAATGGGGGCCAGTCTAGGTGAGTAGGGAGGGTATTCCAGTACAGTTACTTGTTTACTGGCTAAAACTTCCCTCCCAGACAATCATACAATTAAATTTACAAACTTTCTATCGTGTCATTATGTTCAATGGTCATTTCAGAAAGAGCTCCAAAATTGCTTCGAAGGACGGACTGGGCACTGAAAGCAGTGTATAGCTTCTCAAGCAGAGTATTTGGAAGGTGACCAGTGATACTCAGGAAAAAGGTATGTAGCACTGAGAACAATTAAGCTAGCGGACTTAATTGCTGGACCTCATGTGTGTGTGTATTTTTTATTTTTTTGCTCTGCTACATAAAAGAGCGCTAAAGCAAAAAAGAGTGCCATTCTAGCACATTGTGGTGTGCCTTCCTTTGCAAGTTTTATTTACTTATTTTGCTCATAATACATTCCACTTAGAATAATCTTTTTATAGTTTAATACACTACTGGATGGTAGGTCTATGAACAGAACACCTAATTACTTAGAAAGCCATTGCCTCACTATTTTATTTCACAGTGTGACAACATCTGCCAGCATTAGGTAGAGTTCTTCTTTTTTTTGTTCTTGAAACACTACTCTCTTTAGTTACTCATTCTAGTGAACTCCCCGGGGATGCATACGGGGCCCTGGTGGCACGGTGGTTACCGGCTCAGCTCCTAACCGAAAGGTCAGCTGTCCAAGTTCACCAGCCTTTCCCTGAGACAAAGATGTGGCTTTTGGCTCTGTAAATATTCCAGCCTACAGGTTCGCTGTGAGTAGGCATCAACTAAACTGCAACCAGTTTTAGGTTCTGTTAAGTGTGTGAGAATAAAGGGAGACAGAACTTTACATAAATATATTTCACATAAATATCATAAAATCATCAATTTATGAGATAGATACCATTAATATATTTATGTTTCATATACATAATCTGACACAAAGACAGATGAGGAAAACAATCAGCCTGACCACACAGCCGGAGCTCTCCGGCACTGCCCCGCTGTCTCCTCACTCTCAGTTCAGCAGGACATACCTGCCACTCTCCCTCCCAACCCACCCCTGCCCCGCCAGCAATTTCCAGTCCTCTAAGTCAAGGCAGAGCACAGGAACAGCTTTGTTAAATGTAGTCATTGCCTGTCCCCTCTTCTCCCAGCTCCTCGGCACAGCTGTTTCCAAAAGAACTGAGAAAAAGGAAGTTAACGTGCCCTGGAGCTGACAGAAAACCTGTCAGAGAGGAGCTACACAAAAAGGCGGCTTCTATGGGGAGGCCAACACGTGCGTGTGTATGAGAGTCTCCAGTGCGTGACTGCTTGTGCGAGACCAACCCCCCGAGGGTTTTTTTTTAACTGCAGTGCGAGAAATGAGATGCAGGTGGGATTTTTCTGACCATCGAAGGTAAACAGGCTAAATATGTTATGTGCAGAATTAACAGATTTTCGGGAATGGTGTCTGAGTCCATCACGGCATCTGTCACCTCTCTGTCAGGTGAGTCCTTCCAAAAGCTGTGCACTCACCCACAGCCCACCCTTCTGAACAGAAGCTGCTCCTGGGTTAAGCAGGCGAAAATGGCTGTGTTCTGCTGCTGGGCCGTCAGACAAGCTCCTACTTGGCGATCACAGGCTATGCAGTGTACGCCTCCTTTCATATCTGAAATGCTCTCTGTTCACATTAAAATTCTTGTGTCAGTGTATGAAAAAGTGAGTGACAGAGGAAAAAAGTGAAACATGAACACAAAGTGATAAAGATCACAGGGCATTTGGAGTGGCTAAAAGATGACTGCTGTGTAAACTACCTTATTTTATTTGAAAACAGTAGAACTTAACCAAAAAAGAAACCCTCATTTTCTGATGAAAAAAATCTATGGTTATGCCTTCAGAGTTCCTGGGTAGTGCAAAGGAATAAGTACATGGCTGCTAACCAAAGAGCAGCAATTCAAATCTACCCAGCAGCCCTGCACAGGAAAGAACTGACAATCTGCTGTCTTAAGGTTGTTGCTGAGAGCTATCCAGTTGATTCCAACTCATAGTGACATTGTATGACGGAGAAGAACCACCAAATAGGGCTTCCTAAGCTGCCATTTTTATGGTTACAGATTGCCAGGTCTCTTTCCTGTACAGCCACTGGGCAGGTTTGAACCACCAACCTTTTGGCTAGCAGCCAAGTGCTAATCAATGGGTAACCAAGGCTGCTTTCCATAACCTCACAGCCTTGAAAAGCTCTATGGACCACAGTTCTACTCTGCAACCCATGGAATAATCACAAGTCAGAATCCAGCTGACAGCAAAAGTTTGGTTTTTTTGGTTTTTTAATAATGGATAGGTTTGCAGTTCAAATCTCCCCAGTGGTACTTTGGCAGAAAGGCCTGATAATCTACTTCTAAAAGATCACAGTGGTGGAAAACACTATGGAGAACAGTTCTACACATGAGGTCACCATGAGGCAGAACTGACTCACTGGAAATGGCTTGGTGTGGTTTGGGTTATCTTTTTCAGATCCAGTTCAGACCTGGCATACTTCATGTTAGAACTGTCCTTTAATGCAGAATTATCTTCAAAGAGACTTACATTACATTGTTAGCTATTTAAAATGATAAGTAAAGATGGCACATAACCTCTACCAGCCCCTGATAAGAATAAAATAAAAATGACAATTGGAACTACAAGAGAAGAGATGCAAGAAGTGAAGATAATAGACTTTGAAAAAGGGTCAACAAAGAAATAAACATAAGACTCCTTCAGGTGTGCCTGGGTGCTACTACTGTACTTCCCAAATCCCCAAACCAAGCCTGATGCCGTCGAATTTATTCTGACTTATAGTGAGTGACCCTACAGTGACCCCATCCACCCCCCCCACAAAACACACACACACACAACCAAGCTAGAAAAAGTAGATACAAAGAACAAAATAATAATACTGAGCAACCTTACTAATACCACATCTGTTTACAGAAAAGCAAGAGGAAAATAAGCATCAGAAGACAAAAACAAATAAAAAATTGCAACTTTACATGTGTCCCTAGAGGGATGAACACACCTGAAATCATATCAAATAAATCTGGACATTTAATAAAATCCAGTAAAAGACAAAAGAGCTCAGATCCTCCAATGAAGGGTGTGCTCCCTGCTCCTTCATCCTCCCCTCCCCTGCCTCTGGGCCTAGAGTGTACAGAATTCCATGGAATAACCAGTCTACAAATAGTACAGGCAAAGAAAAACCCCATCAGATCTCACTGAAGTCTCACTACCTCAAAAAAGACAGAATATACACAAGCAAAGCTACTCACAATAAACATATTACAAAGACATGACACAGCAACTAATTATACAAACTATGTACAAGAACCCATAACATGGCAAAGAATAACTACATAAAAGACCAACTTGGAAGAAAAATAGGTCAGAACCAAAGGAAATTTGCCCACAAGTCTTTGACAACTAAGGAAATAAAGAAAACCACCTTCTCAAAAAGTGCAAAAATTAATCCTACAGATAAAATAGTAGTGTCAAAAATCAAAAGGGAAATGACAAAACTAAGGGAAAAAATTATCATCTGTCCTTGTGCTGGATCCTAGGTCAGGGAAAGGTGGGGGGAAAAAACCCTACAATGGACATTATTGGGACAACTGAACAAAGTTAAAAGATTAGATGATTGCAGTCTATCAACACCAAATTTCCTGATTTTGATCATTTTACCATGGTCATGCAGGAGACTGCCCTCATTCTTGAGAAACACACCAAAAATTTACACTTTGTTGGTAAAGGAATATGATGTTTCTAACATTTTAAATGGTTCAGGAAAAAAAAAGGCATGCATAGAGAAAGAGAGAGAGATAATAAATGAAAAGCAAATGAGGCAAAAGATAAGTGGTAAACTGACTACAGAGTATACAGGAGTTTCTTACACTATTATGGTAAATTTTCTGTAAGTATGAAACTATCTCCAAAAAGAAACTGCCAATAAAAAAAAGGAAAGTTCAAGCAACATTATTAGGGAACTAATTAAAAATATGAAGCAAGCCCAGTTAAAAATTGAGATCCTAATGCAGAGGACAAACCAGATTATCACAGCAAATGCAAAGGAAGATAGAAACTGGTTTAAACAAATGAAGAAAACATAACTACGAAGGGGACCCAACTTACAGAACATGATTTCTCAGCAAGAGGAACTAAAATAGAACCAAAAGACAATTCAAAGATATGATAGCAGAAAATGTCTTTAAAAATAAGAAATTTACTCCGTGGACAGGAAGAGACTCCTGTTTTAGAAGCTGATGAATTATAGACACTGAAACATAATCCTGGTCAAGTTATTGAATGCCAAGGATTAATGACAGCATTCTTCTAGCATACAGTCAGGCAAGGAGGTAATACATAAAAATCAAGTCAGGCTGAGATTACTTAGAAACCCCGGTGGTACTGTGGGTAAGAGGTACGGCTAGTAACCAAAAGGTCTTAAATCCACAGTTGCTCCTTGGAAACTCTATGGGACAGTTTTACTCTGTTCTATAAGGTCACCGGAGTCAGAATCGACCCAAAAGCAATGGTTTTTTTGGATTTGTTTAGGTTTAGACTACTTCACAGCAGAATGAAAAACCAGAAAACATAATAAATCAGTATGTATAAAGTTCAAGAGAAAAAAAACCTAAGAATACTACATTACTCTCAATTTGCCATTCAAATATAAAGATAACACATATTATCAGCCACGAAAGAACTGAGATAATAGAGCCACAATGAAGCCAAATCAAAAACCAAGTACCATCGAGACTATTCCAACTCATCATGATACCCTGTGTTGGCAGATTAGAACTGTAGCTCATACAGTTTTCATGGCCGTGACCTTTCAGAAGCAGAGTGCCAAGCCCTGATTCTGGGGCTCTTCTAAGCAGAGCTGAAAGGCCAACTTTTATTTAGTAGCTCAATCATTTGCACCCCCCGGGCATCCATGAGCCATCCCGCCCATTGCCATCAAGTGGATTCTGACTCAAATTTCCTCTGTCCTTACAGGACAGACTGAATTCAAACTGGCAACCTTTCAGTTCGCTGTTGAGCACTTAACCACTGTGCCACTAGGGCTCCTTCCGTGAGCCTTAGCTAGTGGAGAAAGAACCAATGGACAATTCATTCAAACAAACGTTAGACTGAAAAACTGTCATAAAGAACTAACTAGCACCATATTCAGGATCAGAAGACCAGAGAGAAATGTCTACCAAGTACAGAATTTGGTTTAACAACAGACTACTGGCAATGCTTATAGTCCCAACTGATTTTTTTTTTTTTTTGGCAGAGGAAAGACACTGTGATCCACTACATAAATCGACATAACACACCAATAAAACATCAAGACAAAAGACATTATTGGGAATGCCACAATTAACCCTTCCAGAAAGCAAAAAACAAAAAGCTGAAGATTGAGGAGCTATAAGAAATACACTGGTATTCAGTATTTAATCCTTCTGAATTTTCACTAAGAGAAAGAAAATAAAAGGAAACCTTGACAACATGATAATTATATCAATACTATCTAGAATAATATGTAGTTAAAAAATATTAATGAACAGGTAAGTCCTCATCTTTTATTACAGGGATTTAGTCATTAGTGTCTGAACAGTTAAAAATGACCTCAGTGTCTTTCTATTCCTATTTCTTTTGAACTCTTAACTTTTAAAGTGATCTTAAAATAACAATTCAGTTTGGACTATAAGAATTGAGAATATTCTGTTGTTCAACCAAAATCAAACTCACTGCTGTCAAGTTGATTCCAACTCACACAGTGACCCTATAGGACAGAGCAGAACAACCCTATAGAGTTTCTAAGGGTCTCTGGTGGATGTGAACTGCCCACCTTTTGGTTTGTAGTCACAGCACTTCACCACTACACCACTAAAGTTTCCATTCTATTGTTACAAGTCTACAAAAAAAGTAATTTCACATAGTTCAATTTAACATGTTTCTGGTGAAAAAAAGTGCTTATCTGAACTGCATGATTTCCCTTAGTTTCATCTCAATTGTTCTTTTGTCAAAACTGGGTAAATGTGTATATAGTAATTTTATAGAAGTATTTTTCAAAGCATAAATCTTTTTATAAATTACCACCCTCCTTCATCTCCTTGAACCTATTCTTCCTTCCAACTATATATTTTATGCGAACTTACTGATGTAAACAGAAAAATGTTTAAAATGATACTTATCAAATGTTAATGATGGTTATTTTCAGGGTAGTAATTTTTTTTGTAGTGATTACATTTTCAAAATCAAGATATATCATTTTTAGAAAAACATGAAAAGCATCATTCTACAGTGAAATAAGGGCAGATGTCACCAATATTTAAAAAAAAAAAAGCAAAGACAAAGCAAGTGTGGAATACATACATCCAGAAAACCCTGCAGCCTGCATGCTGGTACTGCAACTGTCTTCTAACAAGCTATGTGAATGCATTTCTGATAAAAATAAGACAATTTTTTCCTCTGATATTCTGGTAAAGAATCGGCCCTCCCCATGTTCAAAAATCAGTATGTTAATTGGTAGAGTGATACTCATCGAAGTTTAAGAAATAAAATGTGCAAGCACACATTTCACCTCAAACTGTGATCACCCAACTAGCAGCAATAGCATTATCTGGGTAGTTGTCAGAAACGCAGAATCCTAGCCCTGCCCCTGACCTAGTGAATCAAAAGCTGCATCCCAAACTGGATCCTCAAGTGATGTGTGTGCATTTAAGCTTCAGAAGTACTGCTCTGAAAGATGGAAGAGCTCAAATCTTCACCAAGGGGGCTCGGCAGCTGACTTTCATAAATCTACACAGATTAACCACCCAATGGGTTTGGGATGAGGGGCCCTGGTTTCTCAGTGTTTAGAGCCATAGATAGCCAACCAAAAGGTCAGTGGTTCAAAATCACCAGTGGCTCTGAGGGAGAAGGATGTGGGAGTCTACTTTCATAGAGATTTACAGTCTTGAAAGCCCTATGGCATTGAACTGATGGGCAGCGAGTTTGGTTTTTAGGGGGTTTGTGCAGAGGAACCTTGGTAGCACAGTGGTTATGAATTTGGCTTAAACCAAAAGGCTGGTGGTTCCAAATCCCTCAGCTGCTTCTCAGAAGAAAGATCCAGAGCCGTAGAAATCCTATGGGGCAGTTCTATTCTGTCCAGTATGGTCACTATAAATCAGAATGGACTGGACAGCAGTAGGTATTTTTTATCTGGGTTTGTGGAAACATTCTTTGTTGTTGTTTTTCTGCGCCCGCGGAGGTCCTTATGCCACACTTTAACTGTGCACTACATGGGCTAGCGCAGACAGTCTCTGCTGTGGCTGTGCATCCACATGCTTTATATCATCTCCAGGGAGCTGCAGGGGAACGTCTAAGCAAACAGACACGAAGGCTGATGGTTAAAGAGGAAAAGGTAAAGCAGCTTTTTTTTTTGGCTGTTTCTTGTTTTCTTGGAGAGAGATATAATCAGTCTGAAGGTAGCGTTAACATTGTCCACCTATGGGGGGCGCCATGAGCCAGAAGCAACTAGACGGCAATTGGCTTATAACGGTTTACTGTGAAAAACAGTAGCATTACCTGCAAGATGTTTCAGCAACTTTAATTCCTTTTCCAAACTGTCCAAGGTTTGCTGATCAGCAGTGTTGTCTACGAAAGCCTCACTGGGGTCAGTAACATCAATGTATTCAATTTCTGAAATTTCAGAAGCAGCTCTAGATAAAGATCGAGCAGCTGTCTTTCTTGGTTGCAGATGAGGGGACGAAAAGCAGCTAGAGCTTTCCGTAACAAAGTTGGAAAGTGGTAAATTTGCTGTTGAAGGTCTTGGTGATGTTTGGCCTGAAATACAAAGTAGAAATTTTAAAAATGGAATTTTTTTTTTTTTAATTCTGAATGAATCCTTAAAGAGACAAAATACCAGCACCTTGCACTTAGAGCAGTTAAGCTCATACAATAGTTTACTAAAAAAATCAACGTCTGATTATCTAAAAATGGATCACCCATTTCTATTTACTACAAATTTTTAATCACAAATTCAGACAAAGAAATTCATTTTAACATTAATTAAAGGAAAACATTTACAAACCAAGTGCATTCTGGAAAAAACCAACACCCTATGATCTAACCTATCCCAAGGCAAAGCGGTTTCTTAAATTCTGAGATGACTCCACCCTGTGCCTTGAAGTATTAACAATTTTACACACTAAACACGAGGCCACTTCAAGACTGACAATTCCACTTAATGAAGGTAACTTATTTTTTATATAAAAATTAATGTGGAAGCAAAATAGTATGCAAAATGGGTTTAATTTTTAGAAAAAACAAAGACTTTACAGAAATTGGGGTCACGTCTCTCATCTTCCTAAATATGAGATCACTACCTTCTGCTTTATTTACTTATTGTCCCACTCTTACTGGAAAAGTTCCAGAATCCCAAATCAGTTACTACTCCACTGAACTAGGTCAGTCATCACTTTGTCTTGATCAATTTCAAAAATTCATTTAGTTCATTTATTTAGCATGTGTGTTTCTCTCATAGCAGGAGAGAAACGAGAGTCCCTTCAAATCTTACAGCAACACAACATAACTAATTTATAACTTGGCATTGCTTGCAAAAGATGCCTTAAAAAAGGCTAAGGCTATTTTTAAGATATAAATTCAGAAATTTACACCACAGGTAAATTTTTAAATGTACTGAACCATTGTTCTGATTTACAGAAATGTAATTATACTAAAAATAAATGATATGTATTAGAAGACAATTTTCCATTCCCTTAACACAAACTGACTTTGTTCAAAATATTGGAGTCTTTAAAGTAGTACTGTTGTCATTATCATAAAAATCATGGCTTGTATGAACATATGTCATGTGACATTATGACTTCTGGCTCAAAGGGAAATGTGAAATTCAGAAGAATGGATACCAGCAGTTGCAGTGTAGTTAACATTTAATGACTACTGAGTTTATCTTTTCTTTTTTAACTTAAAAGATCTGCTCTGAATATAGTCAGTAACCTAAGAAGAATCTTCCTGCAGAATGTAATTATTTAAGCAATTACAACCAACTAAGGCAAATTCCAAAGGGCACCAGTTTTAATGAACATTTTAGAAATGGATTTTTAAAACACCTTTTGTTGGAATGAAATTATGAGTAAGTTAAGATTCTAACCTTCTGTGTCTCTTTGTGCTCACAGACAATTCTAAAGAAAAATAACTAAAAAAAAATCTATGTTTTAAGAAAAATAAACACTAGTATCCCCCAAAAGTATTCTATTGACTAGAATCTGAAAATGATTTACCCTTTAAATATGTAAAGAATCAAAATTTCATCAATAAAACAAACAGGCAAACAGGATGCTGTCAAGGTGATTCTGACTGACAGCAACCCCACAGGGCAGACTGGAACGGACCCAGAGGGTTTCCACGGGGCAGCTGATGGAGCCCCGCTGCTGACCTTTGCTGGGGAGGAGCTCAGCGCACAACTGCTGTGCTACCAGGACTCTATTTTACTCTCAGCCATCAAAATAATAATAATATTAAACTGTTTCTATAATCATAGTTAAGGGAAGGAGATATGAGCAAAGAAAAGCTCAATCTATGAGACCAGAAAAATTCTCTAATTCTGTCTTTACCATGTGTCTAAACTTAGGCACACCACTTTATCTATTTAGGTCCCAGTTCTTTGTCCTAAAAGTTGGCATAGTGGCTTTTATCATTTGTGCCCAAGTCAGAAGATTTTTTGAATTCTGTAAGGTAAAATAATTAACGAACTTGTAAACAATCCCAAGTTATTCTAATACAGTATCAATAGTAGCAGTGAGTATAATGGTAATTCAGCTATGCAAATCTACAGTACTGGAAAACTGTACTCTTGTATGGTATCTGCTTTAAAAGCTACAGAGCTATGTCTCAGTCAGGGTAAAATTTAAAGGCGTTTAGCATTTTTTCATTGAAATAAAACAAACAAAAAGGAAAATCTTATTAGCAAGTAAACGACAGCCTGGACTTGTCCCAATACTGACAAATAGGAGGTGAAAAAAATCAACATAATGTAGATGCCCTTTAGGAAAGACACAAGAGTACAAACACTTGCTGAAATCTTACAACAACAGCTGGTTGTCACAGTATTTGAAGTTTACTGATCTTATCTGAAAAAATATTTATACAAGCAATTGATAGGAGTCATCATGTTTAACACACAGCCAGTAGAAAGGTCATTTTTTTTTACTTGGAAATACATTCCAAGTCTAACCTATTGTAACTAAAACATAAAAAAATGGAGAGGTGATAATTTGGTCCTTTATATACTGTTCATTTAGGTGAGTATGCTAGTGTCCCTAGTATGTAAACTTATTAATGCTATTCCTAGAGTTCAGCTTTGCTATGCTGGTAATGCCTTACCCCACAGGTCAGGGCGGGCTGGGGTCCTTGCCTTCTTTCCCAGTGGGGCTGGGGAAGAACAGAAACTACACAAGACATACAGTTACAACTCACACTGATGGAAAATGCCACAACTGAAGGAATCATTCCATCATAAAAAAAGAAAAATCCAGTATCTAGATTACAAACATAAGAAATACACTTTTAGAGTACACTGAACTATAGTTGGCAATACAGAGAAAGTGTAATTAGTACCGGTCATAGTTATATGTTACATACAACAATTGTCCTTGATATTAGCTAACGAATATATATACTAAAGAAATAGTGTCATGTATTTGTATTAGAAGGCAAAATATATTGGTGTCTTTGAGTTATACCAATGGACATAAGAATGCTGACAATGTTACACAAAATTTAATCACACACTGAATAGTATTTAATACAACACTAATGGTTACTACTATTCAAAATAATAAACACCAGAATTTGATGGGAAATAACCATAGTAACACATTTTTCAGACAACATTTTTAAAAGAGCATTTTAGTCAAAGAGTCCAATATTTACTTCTGAACAGATGTCATGAAACACTATTGTCTATGGGCATCCTTGACATATTGTGTAAATTCAGAGAATTTATACATAAATGAAATACAGTTCTTGACATATATATGGAATTTTATTTAGCAAAATGCTTTTATGGAAACAATGCCAGGAACAGAAACAAGAGCCTTTTTGTCTAGTCTCACTAAATAGAAATCAACTTGTGACCTGAGAAATGTCAATTCATGTCTCACCTGGAAAATTACAGAGTTGGACAGGATGATGCCTGAAATTTCCACCAATCCTGACAATCTATGAATCAGTACCCAATCTAGTTCAACTATAAAAGCATTTATTAATTCCTCAAACTGCCAGGCACTGTATCTGGATCAGCATATTCAGGAATGAACGAGACATTAACCTCAACATACTGCAGACTAACACACAGTCCTCCTATCTTGCTCCATCATTCATTCAGGAACATTTAGTGAGCACCTGCATTGTGCTTGTTCTGTAACTGAGGATGCAGTCACCAGTCGGACAGTCTAGGTTTCTTGCTGTCTTTCCAAATTGGGGTAAAGGAGAACAGAAAATAAACAAGATAATGTGAGTGCTATGAGGAAGATAAAATAGGTAAATACAACAGAGAAGTTGATGTTCAAAAGTTGATGTTCAAAAGCCCTCTATAAGGAGGACGCACCTGGGCTGGGAGTAAATAACGGAAAAGAATTAATCACATAAAGAAGGTTGTGGTGTCAGAGAGGAGGCTGTACAACACCACAGGTCAGAGACAGGAGCAAATCCTAAGGCTAAGAAATGAGAAAGAACGTCATGTGTCAAAAAACAAAAACAGAAGTCAAGTATGGAAGAAAATAAAGTTAAGAGAGACAGGCAAGGCAAGTTTATGTACTGCTGTGTGATGCATGGTAAGAAAGACAACAGTTTTTCTACGTGCTGTAGAAAATTATAGGATACAGCATATAGTCAATGATTTAAGATGATAGAAAATGTGATTGACACCCTGACTGTAAATATAAGCAGTAGAATTTGAGGGAAATTAATCACATCAGCCTGTTTTAGAGAAGGGTAAAAGTAAAGTCTGGAAGACAAGTGAGAGTTAATGGACTTGGAGTCAAAATGGAACAATGAACACAGAAGTGGCTGGACTGAGGATACATTTTCAGGCTGAAATCAGCCTGAGATCATGAAATGTGGTGGGTGACAGTCAAGAGGATTCCCAGGTTTTCAGACTTAATGTTTGAATGGCGTTATCATTTCAAGAGGCCAGAAGATGAGGTGGATGAGCAGTCAGCACTGATGTGGGAAGAAGAGTTTGGAATCAAGACAGTTGTAAGCACTCATGACATGGAAGACTTTTGACACTCAAAATAGAAAATCTTGAGGAAATTTCAATTTATTTAATATAATATTGGCATCATTTCAGAATATAAGATTTCTATAAACTGTCGCAGAAACTCTAGTGGTATCGTGGTTAAGTCCTATGGCTGCTAACTAAGAGGCCAGCAGCTCAAATCTGCCAGGTGATTCTTGGAAACTCTATGGGGCAGCTCCACTCTGTTCTATAGGGTTGCTATGAGTCGGAATTAACCTGACAGTGGTAGATTTGGTTTTGGTTTGGGTATAACCTGTGGCATAATCATGAAAGTTTTGTTTCATTTTATGCCACTACCTCTGTCCCAAAATCTATTTCCCTCCTTCCCTAATTAGTAAAATCTTACTACTTTTTAAAGACTCAGCGGAAAGGTCACCTAGTCTCCAACACCTTCCACATCTACACTTTTCAATGGCAAAGTAATTATTTTATTATCTCTATTCCTGAACAACTGCATAGGTACTTCCATCATAATTGATGGTTTGTACCAATAGTAATTACCATCCACCTTCTAAGATGGATTACTCACAATCCTTTCATACGATTTATCATATAGTGTATGGTATCATTTATGTGTTTGCATGTATACATCAGTTTTCTCAAAGTATGATTTTGGGGCTATCTGTATCAGAATAGCATGAAGTTACTGATAAAGGAAATGTTAATCCCTGGGCTTTACCTTAGCCTTCAGGAATCAAAATCTCTAAGGGTGAAGCCCAGGAATCTGCATCGTAACAGGATTCCGTACACATAACGATCCTAGGTGGCTGTATCCACACTAATGTCTGAGAACCTCCGCAGTGACTGTAAGCTCTTAAACAACTGAGATGAGGGTTTACAATGTGTCACTAGTGTCTGGCCATGCCTGGGCTAAAGCAGGTGCTCTTACAAATATTTCTGATAGTAACCACTGATGTGCAATGGATCTTTGCAAACTGAGGCTAAAGTGCATTTGGCTACTTATTTACAAAGATTTGTCTTAGTGACAAGTTTTTCATAGCATGCACATGATTTTGTTTTCATCAGTACTGACTTAAAACAGCTCCTTCTCACTGCCACTGAAGAAAGCAACCAGAATTTTGAAGCTGTTCTAGACTTTGATGTGAGAACAGGCATCTAATTATAGATCCCAGAAGCATTTGTCATAAATGGATATTTTCTCCACTAAAAAAAAAAAGTACCTGAGATTCTCAACATAAATTAATGTGGAAAGGACCTAAGTTAGTTTTAGTCATAAGGTTTAGGGTGATAAATACATAAATGTCATGTATATGGAGAAATCATAGGTAATTAAATTTATAACTTGAAGATAGCTTTTTCATCAAGGCAAATAACTCACTTTGAGAATTACTTGTTCTTAAACTGTAAGCTCCTTAAGACCAGGAAACGTGACTTACACATCCCTTTATCACCAGCACCTAGCACAGTGCTAGTATACCCAATATGTGTATGTTCAATTGCCTTAGTTCATTACCTATTGAAACTTCATGAGAAATTCAGCACAATGCAAACGTGTCAACACGTGTTAATGTATAACAATAAACCCACTGCAGTCCAGCCAGTTCTGATTCCTAGAGCCCCTATGGGACACAGCAGAACTGCTCCACAGAATTTCCAAGATTGTAGATCTTTATGGAAGCAGCTTGCCACATCCATCTCCCACTGAACAGCTGATGGGTTTGAACCACCAATGGCTCAAACATTTTGGTTAGAAGTCAAGTGCTCAGCCACTGTACCACCAGGGATCCTCATGCATAACGAGCCAAACTCATGCCAAACCCATTGCTATCAAGTTGGTTCCAATGTGTGAGCCTACAGGACAGAGCAGAACTATCCCATAGAGTTTCCAAGGCTGTACACCTTTGCAGAAGCATTCTGTCACACCTGTCTCCTGTGGAATGGTCGGCAGGATGGAACCACCAACCTTCTGGTTAGCAGCCAAGCACCTGAACCACTATGCCACTAGGGACAGGGACCTAATGATATGACTGCTTCTATGGAGTCAAAATTCTCCACGTGCACTCACTAAAAAAACTGCACAGACGATTCTACATGTTAAAAGAGTTACCATATTGAAATCCTATAATTATTTTAGCTAGTGAATGACCTGGAATCAAAGTTTCCAGGTTAACACATACGGCAGTAGGCTTAGAACTAAGCTGTCTCAATTACAGTTACAAGCAGCAATCCTAACTGGAGCCATCTGTGTCACAAATGTCTAAGTCTGATCATAGTATGGACCCAGTAAAAAAGTGTGAAAATAAACTGCTTCTTGAGACTGTAATAATACAGTATTACATAAGAAATGTTCAAAATCTACCATATTCTGACCTACATTTTAAAAAGGTTATTCCTAATATGAGCCCAAGTGTCAGAAAGGGCCATATAATCCAGAAACTATGTCAGCGGGACACCAGAAGAACTAGATGGCACCTGGCCACCATCAATGACTGCCCTGACAAAGAACACAACAAAGAGTCCCTGACAAAGTGGGAGAAAAACAGTGTGCAGAACTGAAAGTCTACTAAAAAGACCACACTTGATGGTTCAAGAGATGGGGGGGTACCTGAAACACACAGTCCCTGGAATCTCTGTTAGACAAGAACTGACACCATTCCATAAGCCAAATCTTCAGACAAAGATTGAGACTGGATCATAAAACATAAAATGATACTGGTAAAGAGTGTGCTTCTTAGCTTAAGTAGATACATGAGACTAACCGGGCAGCTCCTGTACTGGGGTGAGACGAGAGGGCAGAGGGGGATAGTAGCTGGTTAAACAGACATGGGAAATGCAGGGTGGAAAGGAGGGGTGTGCCGTCACAGGATGGGGGGATGGGGAGGGGAAGCTTAGATTTACATAGCTATGTATGTGCAAGTTTCTGTACCACAAATTGACTTAGACTGTCAACTTTCACTTAAAGCATAACAAAATATTTAACAAAACATAATATTCCTTAATAAATTGTTACAGAAAAAATAAGACTGTAACTCATGTTTATTAAGAGGAATAATAACTACTCTCAGCTTGTTTGGGTCTTTTAAAAATAATGGCTAGGACATTTAATTAACTTGAATAAGAATCAGTTACAAGTACAGGAACTAAGTGTCAAGTGTCTAGGAGAAAAATTGGAATATTCAGGCAGAACAAACGTGCAAGTGCTTGACTACTAACCATAATGCTGGCGATCTGAGTCCACCCAGAAGTGCCTTAGAAAAAAAGACTTGGCAGTCTATTTCTGAGAAATCAGCCACTGAAAACGTGTATGGAGCTCAGTTCTATTCTTACACACATAGGATGGCCATGAGTAGGAAATGACAAGATGACACTGGTTTAGTTGAATACTTTTAAAAAACAAAGTCAGGTACTAATGTGTCTCTGCTGCCTTAGAGCCCATCTTACCTGTCCTCTGCCAGCTTCTACTTGGTGATGGGTTCTGGGCACTGTGTAGAACATCCAAAGCAACTGCATTATCTGCATATGCACCTAAACTATGCTCTGGGATCCATTCTTTGTCTCCTGAAATAGGAAAATGACAACAGAATATTAAGTTTTAAAGGGGAGGTGACATTTATGTTGCTGGTTTATTATATTTTTCACCTTACCAAACAATATTTAATTGAATAAGGAGTATTTGTAACAGTGACCTGTTAATTATACTATGAAATACAAAGCCTCATACTTACACAATGAAAACATCAGATTTACATAGCTTAATCACAAATAAAAATAAAATCTATACTGCAAAGATATTAGACCAAAACCCAAACCAAACCCATTGCCACTGAGAAGAGTCCAACTAATAGCAATCCTAAAGGACAGAGTAAAATTGCCCACAGAGTTTTCAAGGAGCAGCTGGTGAATTCAAACTACTGACCATCTGGTTAGCAGCTGTAGCTCTTAACCCCTATGCTTCCAAAGATAATATACACAAACCTACATCTGACTAAAAACAAATATTTTTTAAAGTATTTAACAATATAACTAAAATTAAATTGTAAAAATTGTACACGGAGAAACACATGTGAACACTTGAAATGTAACAATATATAGGACATGAAGATCAAGCTTTCAAAAAGACATTAACAATGTATCTTAGAAACTTCATAGGTTCTTATAATTTTTTAAATAAGCATTTAGGAATCATTGTTCATGCTAACAGTTAGTTAATAAAGTGATTTCACGGGTTCTTACTATTTGACAGCTCAGTAAGGACCACATTCTTAAATTACGCTCTACCTTGCTTCATTATAGCCATGCTTCTCATATTCTGCTAATGACCTATATATAAGTACACAGCAGCTCACACAGAGTTGGTAACTTCAGCTAGACAAGAATGCTTTCATCCAGTGAACAGAATTACGCAGTACTTCCTCAGATGAGCACACACTTTTAGAAAAATAAATGAGTTAGAAATTATTAAGTTGGTTCACAGGCCTTCTGATTTCACACCTGAATTTACCTGCAAGCATACTCCTGGTACTGGGAGAGCTGCATTCTAAGCCATGAGAAGGAAGGAAGTGGATTCTTTCATTTTTATCAAAGATAGAAAATCTCTCAAGTCCTTGATAATGGTCAGATGTGGGTCTGCTTCTGAGGGCTATTTCTTGTAACAACTAGGAAATAAAATATTCAGTAAAATGAACTATTATTTTTATTTCTCAGTTTCTGTTTTTAATAATGATTAAGTGAAAGCCTACAATCCAAGTCAATCTGCCATCACAACCCTGAACACATGTCTCTAAGGCAGCTCTACCCACTCTCCTCCCACTGTGACAAGACACTCCTCCCTTCCATTGTGTCCTTCCAGTAATCATTCAGCCAACATTACTTCCTTCCTCCTGACCCTCACTTCCCACTTCTAGAGAGGAACTGGTAGGACAGCCATGTATATACGGAAGCCAAGAAGTAAACACACCACGGGCATCACTCTGTGTCTGATAGTCCAGTTTAATTTTTGTCTGAAGAGTTGGCTTCGGTACTGGTTTTAGCTCTGGGCTAGCAGCAAGTCCAGGGGCCATATTCTCAGGGCACCCTACTGGATGTCAGACCATCAAACTTGGTGTTAAAAGAGTTCTAGACATGTACTCTTCTGTTCTCGTGCTACATCAGGGACTCTACATTGTGTTCCCTGTCAGTGTTGTCACTGGTGGTGGTCAGACACCATGTAGTTCTTCTGGTCTCATGCTAATGTAGTCTCCCAATCATGTGAACTCTTCTGTCTCCTGGGCTCACCTTTGATGTTCTTTGTTTTCATCTGTTTTAGATGTACTGGAACCAATAGATATTCCTTAGATGGCAGCTTTCTGGTTTCTAAGACCCCAGGTGCTGATCACCAACATGTAATGCAGAACTAGGTCAACTAGTTATGCCAGTTGACCCCAATGATCACTGAAACTATGATCTCCAGACCCCTGTCCTTTAAAATGTTGCATTGTAAAATAAATTAATTTTATTTCCTCTCATACCAACTCAAAGAGGCAAACTCATTTACTGTGTACCTAGTAGGAACTTGGCAGAGATTCTGCCCTCATCAAGTTTAGGTTCTAGTCATAGATACAGAAATAATAACATAGCATGTATGCAAATTCTGAAAAAATATAAACCACAGCTACAGTTATTACCTAAGAATCATCATCAATCCACAAGAACAGCATATAAGACAAAATACTTTCCTTTCTCCTTTATTTTGCTTATTTTCTTATCTCAAGTGTCTCTGCACAGAAATTATCTTAGTCCTACTCATACACTCCATCTTTATCTAATGTCTCTGAACTAGTGTCTTTGTCTGTACACATAATAATCTCAATACGACAATGAAATACCAGTAGGAATAAACCTGATCTGACAATGGCCATGGACAAAATCCAAGTTAGCAAAACACTCATTATGAAGCAAAAACACAAGAAAGAAACTGAAGCAAGGGAAATATAAGTAACTTAAAAAATTTACGTAGCTAAGGAGTTTATACAGTTGTATAGCTAGTAGACTTTGGTTTTAAATATAAATCAGGCTAATTTCAAGGCTCACTCCACCACTCTATGAATTCACTTTTTATATGTTCTTATGCTAGAGGACAATATACTCGGGATTAAAAAAATACATAAAACACACTAGAGATTCAGAAGTGAGAGCTCCAAATTAGGTTTACAGATAGAGGGACTATCAATATTTAACAATTCCCAAATTCATTTAATTAATGATCAAACACAGTCTGTTTCATAGGATTCAATAGTGTAAAACAACTGCTGTAATTAAGTAGAAATGTATAAATCAGACATATGAGAAACCACTTCAATACTAAGTTAGTCACCAAAAGAGCGTATTCTTCAAAGACAAGTACACATCTTAGGACTTCCTTCTTGGTTATCCCAGGGCTTGACGAACAATTTACATGATCCCTTCAGCTCTAACAAAAACCCCAGTCGTGTAGTGGTTAAGAGCCACACCTGCTAACCAAAACATCAGCGGTTCAAATCCACCAGGCACTTCTTGGAAACTCTATATGGCAGTTTTACTCTGTCCTATAGGGTCATTATACTGAGAATCAACTCAACAGCAGAGGATTTGATTTTGGTTTTCAGTGCTAGCAGAGCTCATATTTGCACTACACAATTGTAAATCTAGAAGGATTTTTAAAAGCCTCAGTTTACAGACAAAGAAACTGAAAGCAGTTATTTTTTTTCTTTCCCAAATACAAAAAGTTTACTACTAGTTATTTCAGAATCAGAACCAAGTTTCCCTAACTAGTCTGTGCTTCTCTCATTAAACTACTGCAACCCTTTCTTACTTCTCTATAACCTAGTACTTAAGTATACAGGAAATCCCACCTTTATGAACAACTCCTGGGGGGAAAAACAAAAGGCAAGATGAGTTGTCTTACACTCAACTTGGATGCCAATAAATGCCACTGGGGTCTTAAAAGCTAGCAAGTGGCCATCTAAGAAGCATCAGTTGGTCTCAATCCACTGGGAGCATAGGAGAAAGAAGAGCACTAAAGACAAGCGAAGCATGAGCCCAAGAGGCAGAAAGGCCATGTATACCAAAGACTACATCAATACAAGAGCAGAAGAACCAGAAGGTGTCTGGCCACCATCAAAGACTGCTCTTACAGGGAACTCAACAAAGAATGCCGCATGGAGGAGAAATGTGGGGTACAGAATCAAACTCTAGTAAAAAGATGAGACGTGATGGTCTGACAGACTGGAGGGTCCCTGGAAAATATGATCTCTGGACTCTGATAGCACAGAACTGAAATTATTCCAGAATTCAACTTCTCAGACAAAGATTTAGCTAGCATGTAAGACAGAATAGTATGTTTCTTGGCTTGGGTAGATACAGGAGACTAACCAGGAAGCTCCTGTCTGGAGGCAAGATGAGAAGACAGACAAGGAAAGGAGGTGATTAAACGGACATGGGAAACACAGAGTGGAGGGGAGGACTGTGCTATCACAATGTAGAGAGAGGAGCTAGGGTCACATAGTACAGTATGTATAAGTTTTTATATGAGAAACTAACTGGAACTATAAACCTTCTCTTAAAACAACCAAAAAATAATAATAATAATAAAAAAAGAAAAGTATAAATATAAGAATGATCATTTTGGCACACAATCAGAAAGTATTTTTAAAAATTTTTAGCATATATTAAGATGACGGAAACTTTCTGCATGTCATCTTGATATCGGTGGTAAAAACATCAGTGTGTGCACAGATTAGGGTCCCTGGATGGTCAGTTAATGTGTTCTGCTGCTAACTCAAACACTGGAAGTTTGAGTCCACTCAGAAGTCCCACAGAACAAAGGCCTACTAACCTAATTCCAAGAAGTCAGCCAATGAAAATCCTATAGATCGTGGCTCTACTCAGATACATACAGGATCACCACGAGTCACTGTCAACTTGATGTCAACTCATTTTTCTTTTTATGTATAGATAAAACTCACTGATCAGTTCCCATAGGATATGTATGAATCTCTAAAGATAAAACTGAGTGAGAGTCCAAACACAAAAAAGTGCACATGGGGGATAGGGCCAAGATAGTGAACTAAACACATGTCTCTTTGATTCCCTCTAAGAACTAAGAACTGGAATGATAAGTGAATGGAGCAGTATGGACATCAGGGGAGACATACAGTCTGGCATACAGTTATCAGACTGACTTGGGTACCACCAGTAAAGGTGAAACTACCTCTCTCAGGCTCAGCTGAGTCCTGGTTCTGTTGACTCACCATCTGGGAGGACTGCAGGTACTGATGTCTTCTTTGTTTTCTGGGAGGTGGGGATGGGGCATGAACTGGCAAATACACAGAACTGCAATGCTTAAGTAAACAGCATATAGTGCAACAGAGAGATGTGCTTGGGATGGCCACGTTTTCAGAGGCTGGCCTCTGACCGAGAGCACCACTGCACCTCCACCCTCTCATTTCTGAGCTGCACCACAGATTCTGCTATTTCACGGCAGGAAGGACAGCTTAGTCAGGATGCCATTTTGGTCAGCTGGCAGGCAGAGTCATTCACACAGAGGTTTAATCTGGAGCTAAGTCTCACACTGAGAAGCAGTGCCTGTCTGGAAAGTGCTTCTCTAGCAGAAAAGCTGTATTTAGGACAGTGGTGCCTAGAGTTATGTGTGAGGCCTGGCAGAGGATGGTAGCAAGGCCTTAATCCCTCTCTACTTTGAACCATGTCACAGAATCTGGGGATAGCCTATGAGGTAGTTCTGTTGTCAGCTGGAAGGTGGGGCATGCAACCCGAGGGCCTGATTGATTCCAGCACCTGCTGGACAGCTCCTCACTTAGCAGCAAAGTACCATTTTAAAATAAATAAGATCACCTGGGGAACTGACTGCTAAGTGGCTCAGCAGCATCTTGCCACCTTTTGCTGATCCACATGGTAGCATTGGCTGAGGGCCGCCCAGTGACTGCATAAGTAGAGCACCATCTTTGCCAAGCAGGAGGCAGAGCCTATCAACCCAGAGAGTCCACCTGGTGCCAGACACTAGAGTATACAGAGGTGGCTGGTTACCAACTCCACTTTTAGAACTATGCCTCAGCTTCTGTTGAGGTAACACCAGAGAAACTGAAAGGCTTCTAGATGTGATGAAGGCAAAAATTAAGAGCTAACCATTTAAAGAGGCAGTCCATCATGGCTCCAGAAAACTCCCAAAACAAAGAATGAAAAACTTCCCAGATGAAAAAGCCTTTCTGAAACTATCAGAGGTTGACTACAAAAGAATTATGTATAGAGCTCTCCTAGATATTAAACAAAATGCAGCAGAACAAAATGAAAAATTAAGCAAGCTATTTGAACTGATGGAACATCAATGATCTGAAATCCAGCAGATCAATAAGAAAATTACAGAATTAGACAATTCAATACAAAGCCAAAAGAGAAGAACTGAGAGGGAAGCCAGAGTTACTAAGCTTGAGGATAGAGCAACTGACATCAGTATTTATGATGAGAAATTAGAGAAAAGAAATAAGAAAAATGAAGAAGTCTTAAGAAACATGTGGGACTTTATTAAGAGGAATAATCTATGAATAACTGGAGTTCCGGAGAGAGAGCTGAAAATACAGAGAGTATTGTTGTGAGTTGCTGACAGAAAACTTCCCTGAAATTATGAAAGAAGAGAACATAGATTTCCAAGATGTGTGTCAAACACCACAAAAACCAGGTCCCCCCCCAAAGACACCAAGACATATTATAATCAAGCCTAAGAAAAAACACACACATTCTCGTAAAGGCAGCAAGGCTTAAAAGCAAAGCTACCAAACAGACAGAAGCCCTGCCCATGGACTTTTGTCTGACTTCTCAGCAGAAAACATGTCAGCAACAAGTCAGTGGGATGACACATTCAAAGCCTTGAAGGAGAAAAAGTTCCAACCAAGAATTACATATCCTGCAAGACTGTTTCTCAAATATGAGGGGGGAATTAAGACATTCACAGATGAACAAAAGCTTACAGAAGTTATAAAAACTGAACCAAAGCTACAAGAAATACTGAAGGAAGTTCTTTGCTTAGAAAAACAAAAACATTAAGTGTATACTTAAGGAGATTAAGCAGGATACAACATCAAGAATCCTACTCAGTTAAGGAAGTCACAAAGCCCAATCAAAGCTACAATAGTAAAAGAACCAGTGACCATAACAGGAAAACTATGACATCATTACACTAAAAAGAGGGATATATTACTATAGTTATAACCCTTCAAGATGAAAAGGAAATTAAAAATATATGCAGAAGTTAAAGTCTGGTTTAAATTTAGAATAATAGGGGAAATCATAGGGCTAGCTGCAAAGTATAATAACAATATGACATATCAAAACAAGAAACATAATACAAGAGTCTCAACAAACACAAAACCAACACTGAAAAAGATGAAAAGTCAACCCATAAAGAAGAATAATACAGAACAGACTATTAAGAACAACACAGAAGATATCAACAGAAAAATAAATTCATCAAGATGACAGGAGTAAACACATACCTATCAATAATTACACTAAATGTAAATAGACTGAATGCTCCAATAAAGAGATAGCAAGTGACATCCTGGACCAAAAGACAGAACCCATCTACAGGCTGCCTGCAAGAAACACAACTTAGACTCAAAGATATGAACAAACTGAAAATTAAAGGACAGAGAAATACATACCAAGCTAACAACATACAAAGAAGAGCAAGAATGGCAATACTAATCCCAGATAAAATAAACTTTAATGTAAAATCCACCTTTGTGAACAGAGATGGTCACTATTAATTCTGAAAGGTGCAATACACAAGCAGGTCATGACAATATTAAATATTTAGGCACCTAATATAAATAAATAAATACATTGAACAAACACTGACAATACTGAAAAATGAGATGGACCACTCCACAAAAACAGTTGGAGACTTCAACACTCCACTTTCAGTAATGGACAGATCATCCACAAAAAAATTCAGTAAAGATACAAGAGATCTTACTGCACTAATTATCCAACTCAACCTCATTGACATATACAGAACTTTTTCCCATCAACAGATAAGGACACCTTCTTCTCTAATACACATGCAACAATTTCCAAAACAGACCACGTGTTACGATATAAGTCTCAAAATCCAAACCATTCAATGATTGCAAAGCATCTTCTCAGACCATAAAGCCATAAAAGTTAAAATCAAAAGCAGAAAAACCATAGGTAGAAATTTGAACTCATAGAGGCTGAACAATACCTTGCAAAAAATCCATGAGTTATAGAAGAAATCAAGGATGAAATAAAGAAATTTATGGATTCCAATGAGAATGAAAACACATCCTACCAGAACCTATGGAATATAGCAAAAGCAGTGCTCAGATGTCAGCTTCTCTCTATAAATGCACGCATCCAGAAGGAAGAAATAATCCAGACCAAAGAATTAACCCTACAGCGTTCTTGAACAAGTAGAAAGAGAGGAACAAAGGAACCACTCAGGCACCAGAAGAAAATAATAAAGATTGGAGTAGAATTAAATGATTCAGAGAATACAAGAACTATTTGAAAAAATTAACAAAACTTGAAGCTGGTTCTTTGAAAAGATCATCAAAATTGACAAACCACTGGCTAAACTTACAAAAGAAAAACAGGAAAAGAAAGAAATAACTCAAATAAGAAATGAGATGGGAGATGTCACAACAGACCCAACCAAAAAAAAATGTCATAACAGAATATTACAAAACATTGTACTCTAACAAATTTGAAAACCTACAAGAAATGGACAAATTTCTAGATTCATGTCACCTACCAAATTTATCACAAGGAGAAGCAGAACAACTTAATAAACAATCACAAAAGAACAGACTGAAACAATCATCAAAAAACTACCAAATAAAAAAAGTCCTGACCCAGATGGCTTCACCAAAGAATTCTACTAAACTTTTAGAAAGGAGTTAACTCTAATATTACTGAGACTATTTCACAGAATAGAAAGGGACGGAATACTCCCAAATTCATTCTATGAAGCCAGCATAATGCTGATACCAAAGCCAGGGAAATATCCCACAAAAAAAGAAAATGACAGACTAACACCACTCATAAACCTAGATGCAGAAACCTTCAATGAAGTCCAGCCAATAGAATTCAACAACATATCCAAAGAAATAATTCATTATGACCAAGTTGGATTCATACCAAGGATGCAAGGCTGGTTCAGCATCAGAAAAACAATTAATGTGATCAACCACATAAATAGCACAAAGGATAAGACTCACCTGATTTTGTCAACTGATGCAGAAAAGACATTTAACAGAGTCCCAAACCCATTCGTGCTAAAAACTCTCAGAAAAATAGGAATAGAGTAGAAAGTCCTCAATGCAGTAAGGGGCATCTACAGGAGGCCAACCATTTACATCATTCTGAATGGAGAACGACTGAAAGAATTCCCCTTGAGAATGGGAACTAGAGAAGGATGCCCACTCTCACCACTTCTACTCAACATTGTACTAGAGATTCTAGCCAGAACAATTAGATGAGACAAAGAAATAAACAGCATCTGTATTGGCAAAGAAGTAAAAATTGCCCTATTTGCAGACAATGATTCTATATGCAGCCAATCCTAAAGAATCCACAAGAAAACTACTCAAACTAAGAGTTCAGCTAAGTATTAGGATATAAGATAAACATAAGTGAATCAGCAGGATTCCTTTATACCAACAAAGAGCTCATCAAAGAAGAAATCACCAAATTAATACCATTTGGTATAGTGCCCCAAAAGATAAACACCTAGGAATAAATCTAACCAGAGAAATAAGAGAGAACCACAAGACCTTACTGCAAGAAACCAAAAGAGACATTCATAAATGGAGAAATCTACCCTGCTCACAGATAGGAAGACTTAACATTGTGAAAATGTCTATTTTACCCAACGCAATCTACATATACAATGCAATCCCAATAAAAATTTCAGTGTCTAATGAGACGGAGAAACAAATCACCAGCATTGTTTGGAAACACACAAAACCCTGGATAAGTGAAGCACTACTGAAGAGGAATACAGTGGGAGGCCTCACATTACCTGGCCTTAGAACCTATTATACTACCACAGTAGTCAAAACAGCCTAGTACTGGTACAAAAAGAGACCTACAGACTAATGGAACAGAGCTGAGACCCCAGAGATGCCACCTTCCTCTTATGAACAGGAGACATTTGACAAAGGCCCTAAGATTCTAACCCGGGATAAAAAGAGTCTCTTTAACAAATGATGTTGGCAAAACTGGATGTCCATCTCCAAAAAAATGAAACAAGACCCATATCTCACATCATAAAAACTACCTCAAGAAGGATCAAAGACCTAAACATCAAACCTAAAACGATAAACATCATGCAAGAAAAAATACGATCAACACTGAAAGCTCCAATACACAGCTCAGACAGACTTCACAAGCTGACAAATCACAATCGACAGAAGAAAAACCAGGTAAATGACAACTACTAAGAATCAAACACTTTTGCTCATCAAAGTCATCATCAAAAGAATTAAAAGATCACCTACAGAATGGGAAAAATAATTGGCAACTATGTGTTGGACTGACATCTGACCTCTATAATCTATAAGGTACTACAAAATATCAACAAGAAAAAGGTCAATAACCCAATTGAGGGATAGGCAAAGGAGCTGGACAGGCACTTCATCCAACAAGACATCAAGGCAGTCAAAAAACACATGAAGAAATGTTCTTCATCATTAGCTATTAAGAGAAATGCCAATCAAAACTACAATGAGATACCACCTCACGCCAAGAAGGTTGGGCACAATCCAAAAAATACAAAACAACACATGCTGGAGAGGCTGTGGAGAGATCAGAGCACTCCTACACGGCTGCTGGGATTGCAAAATGGCACAACCTCTTTGGAAAGCAATTTGGCACTTCCTTAAAAAGCTGGAAATAGATACACCATTTGACCCAGTAATCCAACTGCTCAGAACATATCTTACAGAAACAAAGCTGTCACACGAACAGATATATGCACACAAATGTTCATTGCAGCACAGTCCACTACAGAAAAAAGGTAGAATCAACACAGATACCCATCAACAGACAAATGCATCAACTAACTATGGCACATATACTCACTGAAACAGTATGCAACGATAAAGAACAATGATGATTTTAGGAAGCATCTTATAAACTGGTTTCAATTGGAATATACTATGCTGAGTGAAATCAGTCAGCAACAAAAGGACAAATATTGTATGAAACCCCTGCTGTAAGGACTTAAAAATAGACCTAAGTACAGAAGAAAAGACTCTTTGCCAGCTACAACAGTGGGGAGGGAGAAGGTTGGTCATAGTTTAGATAGTTGGTAGAAATGTGGTTAGGTAAAAGCAGTGACAGCACACAGCAGCAATGAGATTAACTTAATTGGATTTCAACATAAACTGAAAGCTCTTCTAATCTCAACCCAATAACACAAGGATAGAGTAGCAGTGAAGGCGTCTAGGGACCATGTTCTCAGGGGACACCGAGGCCAATTGGCATAACTAGCCTATTGCCAAGAGAGTCTTCTGCACCAGCTATTGGTGATTGATGTCTGGGACCTTAAAAGCTAGCAAGCTGTCATCTGAGGTATACCAAATGGTCCCAGATCATCTGGAACAGATGATCACTGAGAACAAGAAAGAAACAAGGGAAAAAGAGCTCAGGAGACAGAAGGACCTATGCGAATGGGAGACTGTATCAACATGTGACCAGAAGAACCAGATGGTGCCCGGCCACCACCAAAGACAGCCATTAAGGGGCACACAATGTTGAGTACCTGTGACAACATGATAAAAAGAGGGGTGCAGCTCAAGAACTCTACTAAAAGACCACAGCTGATTGTCTGACTGCCTGGAGGATCCCCTGGGAGCATTGACTCTAGACTTGCTGCTGCCTGTGACCAGAAAACACTACTGAGGTCAACTCTTCAGACAAAAATGGACTGGACTCAGGGACACAGTGTGACCATATAGTGTGTGTACTTTATGGCTCTACGTATTTATAGGATGCTGTCCTACTGGTCTCTTCCTAGATAGGAGAGAAGAGGGTGGAAAAGAGCTGACAGGAGCTTATTAAGAGGATACGACAAGTACAGAATGAAAAGGAGGAGTGTGCTGCCAGGGAGCAAGGAGAGCAGAAGGAGCTGCGGACAGGTGGGCACGCAAAATTAATTAATTATACACTTAAAATTAATTAATTGTACACTTTCACATAATCACAATAAAAAAGATGCACATAGTTTGATTCTATGTATGTTAAGTCTAAAGGAGGTTGGAAGTCAGGATAGGTGTCCTTGGGGAGAAAACAGGAGACATTGATTAAAAGTAGGCACCAAAGAGGTTCTTAGATATGGATAATTTTCTCTTTTCTGACCTGGATAAATGTTCCATGGGTATAAAGCTACATATTTATGACGTGTACAGTTTTCTCTACTTTGGTTATATCTAAGTAAAAAATTAGATAAAAATTATTAATAAAAAGAGGCATTCAATTAAAATAAGAAAAAAAGCCATTACTAAAAAATTTCTACTTAATAGTTTCTTCTGCTCTGGAATTGAAGGAGAACAAAAATAGTTCACAGCAGTCATTAGGGATGAAAAGAGAGTAGATTCTGGCACTTAACTATCCATAAGCAGGGATTCAGTCTGCAAACTCTAAAGCACCAATTTCATCTGATAGCCTCTTTAGAAAGCTTTTATTTTATAGACCACCTTGTTGGTCACCTTCTGTTTTGCAGCATCTCAAATTCCCTCTAGCTCAGACTTCAAAACTCACTCAGTATTTTAACAGATAAGCCACACACAGAAGATGCTCAAGGAGAATTTTTGACACTCAGATTGAATTCTGTTACAAGTATAGGAGCTCTATTTCTGTGAAAGTATTTACACTTTATTTTTAAGCCTCAGATATAATTACCTTAAAGTGGATCAAAATGTAGTTGTAAAATGTATTTCTAAGAATGGCAACTCTAGTTTTAAAAGCCCATTAGCCCATGGGAGGATTTCTTTAGAAGCCTATGGCCAATTCTTCCAAATAACACTAAAAAATTTTAATAAACCTCCCCAATAATTTTGTTGAGGGAATTTCAGTAAGTTTCAGTAATTGCTACAGTAACACGTAACTCGTACGGAGCACTACACTCAATCACGTAATCACAACTTTTACCAAAACTACACTTTCTTTCAGAATAGCAATATAAAACATCAAAATATGATTAGTAGGCTTACAAGTATATTATAAAATATTTAATTACACAGATACGTGCAACACGACTTACTACTGTTGTTTAAAAGCTATCAAACCAGTTCCAACTCCTACCAACCTTACGTACAACACAACAATACACTGCCTGATCTTGCGCCATCAGCAGAATCACTGCGACGCTTGAGCCCGCCTTGCAGCCACTGAAGTAACTCACCTTGTAGAAGGCCTTCCTTTCTTCTGCCAACTCTCCATTTTCCCAAGCAAGATATACTTCTCTAGGAACTGATTCCTCCTGATAAAAAGCCCAACGTATGTGAAATGAAGTCGCACCATACAAGCTTCTAAAGCACATTCTGGCAGTACTTCTTCCAAAACAGACTTGTTTAATCTTCTGTCAGCCCATGGTATGTTGAGTCTATTCACCAACACCATAATTCAACAGGCATGAATCCTTCTTTGGTCTTCCTTATTCACTGTCCAGCTTTCAAACACATGACTGAGGATAAACCCCAGGCTTGGGTCAGGCTCAACTTGGTCCATGAAGTGACATCTTTTTTAAAGCTTTAAAAAGGACTTTTACAGCAGACACGCCCAACGCATTGTTTCATTTCTTGACTGCTGCTGCCAGGGCTGTTGATGGTGGATCCAAGTAAAATGCAATTCTTGACAATTTCAATCTTCTTACCAATTATCATGATGTCATTTACTGGCCCAGTTGTGAGGATTTTTGTTTTCTTTATGTTGAGGTGTAACTCATATGGAAGGCTTCAGATCTTCATCAGTAATACTTTAAATGCTCTTAATGTTCAACAAGCAAAGCTGCATCAATCACACAGGTCATTGATGAGTCTTCCTCCAATCCTCATGACACATTCTTCTTTAACCTTCTCAAATACTCCACATACAGATCAAATCAGTATGGTGAAATAATGCATCCCTGATACACACCTTGCCTCATTTTAAATGATACACTACCCCCATGTTCTGTTCTAATGACTGTCTCCAGGTCTATGTACACATTCTAAATGAACAAAGCTATGTGTTGTGAAATTCTCATTCTTTGTAATGTTATCCATAATTTGTTATGAACCATATAGTGAATAAAACACAGGTAAACATCTTCCAGGCATTCTCTGATTTCAGCTAAGATCCATCTAACATTAGCAATGATATTTCTTTTTTTTTTTTTTTATTTAACATGACTGAATGAAAATGTACATTCCCATATAAATTCACATGCCCACCTGTATGCAGCTTCCACTGCTCTCCCTGCCCGGTGACAGTACACTATTCCTCTCTGCTCCATACATGTCTCATCCTCCCAACAGCCTCCTTTCCCCTCCTCTCCACCCACTCTCCTTCCTCCAGCCAGAGGTCAGCAGGATGATATCCTATAGATGTATAAAAACATAAAGTGCAACCAATATATGGTCACTCTGCATTGCCAAGTCCAATCCATTCCTGTCCAAAGAGTGGACCTTTGTTATAATTTATAGGTAAGGGCAGCATCAGGGCCGGGGGCCATGCTCCCAGGGGAACCCCAAAACCGCTGGACCATCAATTGAGGTCTTTTAGTAGAGATCTCAGGATGCACCCCTTTTTATTCCTTTTTATTCTTGTGTTGCCAGTGAGACTCAACATAGTGAGCTCCATCATGGCTATCACTGGTGGTGGCCGGGCACCATCCGGTTCTTCTGGTCCCAAGTCGATGAAGGCACCCACTCTTACGGGTCTCTCTGTCTTCTAGGTTGTCTTTACCACATGTCATTTTGGTCCTCGGTGAGCATCCGCTCCTGCTGAGTTGGGACCTCGGACCATTTGCTGTGTCCTCGGATGGCAGCTTGGCAGCTTTTAAGACCCCAGACACCACTCACCAATGTGGGTGCAGAGAGCTCTCTTACCAAAACGCTAGTTGTGCCAATTGGCCTCGATTTCACCTAAGAGCATGGTCCCCCACCCCCTGGCCCAGCTACTCTATCCTTGCAATATTGGGTTAAGACGGAAGGAGTACTCAAGTTACGCTGAAGTCCACTTAACGTTGTTCTTGTTTCTAATGTGTGCTATCACCGCTTTCTCCCAATCAGATTTCTAGCAACTATCTAAGCTAAACCCTCCACGCCTCACCCTCCCTCCCTCCCCTCCCTTCCAGCTGTCAAAGAGTCTTTTCTTCTATACACAAGTCTGTTTTTGAGATCTTATCGTAGAGGTCTCATACAGTATTTGTCCCTTAGCAATGATATTTCTTAGTCCATGTCTTCTTTTGAATCTGGCTTGAAGTTCTGGCAGTTCTCTGTCAATGTACTGCTACAGCCACTTTGGAATGATTTTCAGCAAATTTTACTTGCATATGACATTAATGATATTATTTCCTAATTTGCATATTCAGTTGGCTCTTTCTTTAGAATAGGAATAAATGTGTATCTCTTCCAGCTGGTTGGCCAAGTGGCTGTATTCCAAATTTCATGGCACAGACGAGTTAGCATCTCCAGAGCTGCATCTATTTGTTAAATCAGCTCAGTCTGTATCCTGTGAGCTCCTGGTGTCTTGTTTTTCACCAGTGCCTTCAGTGTAGCTTGGACTTCTTCCTTCAGTACCACTGGCTCTTGAACATATGCCGTCTCCTGAAATGTCTGAATGTCAGCCAGTTCGTTTTTGTACAGCGACAGTGTACATTCCTTCATACTTCTCCTGTTTCCTGTGTTTTACAAAATTTTACACAGAGTCCTTCAGTCTTGCAACTCAAAGCTTTAATTTTGTTTAGTTTTTTTCATCTTGAAAAATACCAGGCATGATTTTATCTTTTGGTTTTCTAACTCCAAGTTAGTGCATATCTCATTATAATACTTCACCTTCTTTAGGCATTCTTCAATATTTTCTATTCAGATTTTTTACTTCATCATTTCTTCCATTCATTTTAGGTTTTTATGTTCAAGAGCAAGTTTCAGAATCTCTTCAGACATGCATTCTGGCCTTTTCTTCCTTTATAAATCAATTTTTGCTTTATCTTGTATGATATCCTTGATGCTATCTCACACTCTTCTGTTCTTTGGTCTTTAGTGTTCACTGCATCAATCCCTTCTTAAGACGATCTCCAAATCCAACGGAGGACATGTTCACATTTGTCTTTATTTATTTATTTATTTATTTATTTTCCTATAGAGTACTTCTACTTTTCTTCAGTTTCAACTTGAACTGGAACTTGCACATGAACAACCAACGGTCTGTTCTGCACTCAGCCCCAGCTTTGTTATGATTGATGATACTGAGCTTTTCCAACAATTTAATTCCTGTGTACTATGTCTGACGAGTCCACATGTACAGTCGCTGCTTATTGTTGAAAAAAGCTATCTACAGTAAGTGATTACTGTTGTTGTTGTTAGGTGCTGTCAAGTTCATTCTGACTCACAGTGACACCACGCACAGCAGAATGAAACACTGCCCCATCTTGTACCATGTCCATATGGTTTTTATGCTTAAGCCCATTGTTGTGGCCACTGTGTTCATTCACCTCGTCAAGGGGCTTCCTCTGTTTCACTGACCCTCCACTCTAACAAACATGATGTCCTTCTCCAGGGACTGATCCTTCCTGAAAATGTCCAAAGTACGTAAGACATAGTCTTACCATCTTTGCTTACAAGGAGCACTCTGGTTGTACTTCTTCCAGAACAGATCTGTTGGTTCTTTTGGCAGTCCATGATACAATCAACATTCTTCTCCAACAGCACAATTCAAAGGCATGAATTCTTCATCTGTTTTCTTTGTTCATTGTCCAGCATTTGCATGCATATGAAGCCACAGAAAATGTCACACCTTGGGTCAGGAGCACTTTATTCTTCAAGAAGACAGCTTTACTGTTCAACACTAAAGAGATCCTTTGCACCAGATTTTCCAAATGCAATTCCCCTTTCAATTTCTTGACTGCTGCTTCCATGGGCATTGATTGCAGACCCAAGTAAAATGAAATCCTTGACAACCTCAATCCTTTCTCAAGATGCTGCTTACAGAGTCCAGTTGTGAAGGTTTTGTTTTCTTGATGTAGAGGTGCAATCCATAATGAAGGCTGTGGTCCATAATGTTGATCAGTAAGCATTTCAAATCTTCACTTCCAGCAAGTAAGGTGGTGTTGTCTGTGTAACACATGCTGCTAATGAGTTGTCCTCCAATTCTGATGCCTCATTTTTCTTGATACAACCAACCTTCTCAGATTATTTGCTCAGCATACAGACTGAAATGGTATGGTGAAAGGATACAACCCCGATGCACACCTTTTCTGACTTTAAACCATGCAGTGCACCCTTGTTGTGCTTGCGTGACTGCTTCCTGACCCATATACAGATTCCTTAAGAGCACACTTTAATTTCCATTTTAGGCATTGTTAGCCATAATTTGTTAGGATCCACGAAGTTGAATGCCTTTGCATAGTCAATAAAACACAAATAAACATCTTTTTGCTATTCTCTGCTTTCAGCCAAGATCCATCTGACATCAGCAATGATATCCCCGGTTCCACATCCTCTTCCAAATCCAGCTTGAATTTCTGGCAGTTCCTTGCCAATATACTGTTGCAGTTGCTTTTGAATGATCTTGAGTAAAATTTTACTTGAGTGAGATATTAATGATATTGCTTGGTAATTTCCACATTTGGTTGGATCACCTTTCTTTGGAATGGGCATAAATATGTATCTCTTACAGTCAGTTGGCCAGGTAGCTATCCTCCAAATTTCTCAGCATAGATGAGTTCCAGTGTGCATCTGTTTGTTGAAATATCTCAATTGATATTCCATCAATTCGTGGAGCCGTGTTTTCTGCAAATGCTTTCAGCGCAGCTTCAACTTCTTCCTTCACTACCATTGGTTCCTGATCATTTGTTACCTCTTCAAATGGCTGAACACTGACCAGTTCTTTATGGTATAATGGCTGTGTATTCTTTCCATCTTCTTTTGATGATCCCTGAGTCATTTAATAGCTTCCCTGTAGAATCTTTCACTATTGCAACTCAAGGCTTGAATGTTTTCTTCAGTTCTTCGGGCTTGATAAATGCAGAATGTGTTCTTTCCTTTTGGTTTTCCATTTATATATGATACTTTATGATACTTTATTTTGTCTTCTTGAGCTGCCCTTTGAAATCTTCTGTTTAGGTCTCTTACTTTGCCATTCCATCCTTTTGCTTTAGCTGTTTGATGTTTAAGAACAAGTTTCAGAGTCTCTTCTGACACTCAATTTGTTCTTTTCTTTCTTTCCTGTCTTTTTAATGACCTCTTGCTCTCTTCATGGATGATGTCTTTCCACAGTTCATCTCGTCTTTGGTCCTTAGTGGTTAACACATCAAAATCTGTTCTTAAGATGGTCTTTAAACTCAGGAGGGATATACTCAAGGTCATACTTTGGCTCTTCTGGACTTGTTCTAATTTTCTTCAGTTTCAGTTTGAATCTGCACATGAGTAAGTGATGATCTGTGCCACAGTCAGCACCTGGTCTTGTTCTGACTGCTGATATGGAACTTTTCCATCATCTTTTCCCACAGATGTAGTCGATTTGGTTCCTGTGTATGGTTGCTGTCTGTTAGTTTAAAAAGGTATTTGCAATGATGAAGTCGTAAGTCTTGCAAAATTCTATCATGGGATCCCTGGTAATATTTCTATCACCAAGGTCGTACTTTCCAACTACTGATCCTTCTTCTTTGTTTCCAAGTATTGATTCCCAGTCACCAGTAACTATCAATGTATCCTGACTGCATGTTTGGTCAATCAATTTCAGACTGCAGAAGCTGGTAAAAATCTTCAGTCTCTTCATCTTTGGCCTTAGTGGTTGGTACGTAAATTTGAGTAATAGTTATATTAACTGGCCTTTCTTGTAGGTGTATGGGTATCATCCTATCACTGCCAACACTATACTTCAGCACAGATCTTGAAATGTTCTTTGTGATGATGAATACAATACAGTTTCTCTTAAATTTTTCATTACCGGTCTAACAGACCATATGACTGTCAGATTCAACATGGCCAATTCTGGTCCATTTCAGTTCACTAATGCCTAGGATATTGATGTTTATGCATTCCATTTCATTTTTGATGATTTCCAATTTTCCAAGATTCAAACTTCGTACATTCCCTGTTCCAATTATTAATGGATGTTTGTAGCTATTTCTTCTCATTTTGAGTTATGCCACATCTGCAAACGAAGATCCTGAAGGCTTTACTCCATCCATATCATTAAGGTCACCTCTACTTTGAGGAGACAGCTTTTCTCCAGTTGTCTTCTGAGTGCCTTCTTACCTAGAAGGCTCATTTTCTGGCACTGTATCTGATAGTGTTCTGTTGCTATTTATAAGCTTTTCCCTGGTTACTTCTTTTCAGAGGTAGACTGCCAGGTTCTTCTTCATAGTCTGTCTTAGTCTGAAAGCTCAGCTGAAAACTGTCTACCATGTGTGACCCTGCTAAATACCTAAATACCCCAAATACCAGTGGCTAGCTTTCAACATCACAGCAACAAGCAAGCCTTCACTGACAGACAAGTGGAGGGTGGTCACTCTGTCTTTATTCCTCGTATCAGCTCAGATACCCAATCACCACAAATAAGTGACTGGTCTTGCAAAATTCTAGCATGTAATCTCCAGCACCACTTCTATTTCTGAAGACATATTTTCCAACTACCAATCTTCCTTTCTGCTTCCAACTTTGGCACTCCAATCACCAGTAATTACAAGTGCATCTTGGCTATATATCTGATCAATTTCAAACTGCAGAAGTTGATAAAATTCTTCAGTTTCTTCATCTTTGGCCTTAGTGGTTGTACAGAAATTTGAATAACAACTATACTGACCGGTCTTCCTTGTATACATATGGCTATTTTCCTTTCACTGACAGTGTTGTATATCAGGATACTGAAATATTCTTGACAACAAATGGAACACCATTCGTCTTCAATTTGTCATTCCTAGTACAGTAGACCATATGAATGTCCAGTTCCAAATGGCCAATACCAATCCATCCATGCTAAGAGATATTAATTTTTTTGTGTTTCATTTCATTTTTGATGACTTTGAATTTTCCTAGATTCATGCATCATACGTTCCATGTTCAGTTATGAATTAATGTTTGCAGCTGTTCTTCTCATTTGCAGTCATATCATCAAGTGAAGGTCCTGAAAACTTTACTCCTTGTCATTAAAGTTTACTCTACTTAGGAGAGACAACTCTTCCCCAATAACACTGTGTATCCCTTACAATTTGAGGGGCTCATCTTCCAGCACTGTATCAAAGAGCATTCCACTGCTATTTGTAAAAATATCACTGGACAATTTTTTTCAGAAATAAGGCTATTAGGTTTCTCTTTGTAACCTGGAAACTCTCCTGAAACCTATTCACCACGGGTGTCCTGGATGGCATTTGAAATACCGGTGGCATATCTTCCAGCATCACAGTAAGTCACTACAGCGTGACAAATTGGCAGACTTGAAAGTGAATTTGATATTACTATCAAAGAATGTTTATCTCACATGTCTCTACCAAAAAATAACATAATTTGAACTTCGTATATAAAAGTAATTTTAATACTGCATTGGAGGATAATGTATGTCAATTTCAATACAGCCAAGCAAGCCAAGTGCCATACAGTAATACTATTATTTTATCCTTGAAGTCTAAAATATGCAATATTCCCAATGCATAATTTTTATTATTACTACATATGAGTGCTGGAAAGCCTAGTGGTGTCATAGTTAAGAGCTATGACTGTTAACTAAAAAGGTCAACAGCTCAAATCCATCAGGAACTCCTTGGAAACTCTTGGAGGCAGTTTTACTCTGTCCTCTAAGTTTGTTACAGTTGGAATTAAGCCAATGGGTTTTATTTTGACATATGGGTGAATACATTTTTAAAAAGTTACAATTGTCTTAAGAGTCAAGAAAATGGTATCACAGTTATAATCCATATGTCCTTTAGTCCTTTAGTTCTCAACATTAGGTTTTTGAGCTACATCTGTTTTAATAAAACTGTTCTTTGTTATTTGTTTGAACTTTTATGTTGTTCACAACTAGATAAATTATCACAGGTTATGTATCTGTGAGTTTCTACCAAATACACTTTGTTAGGTTAAGAAAGAAACCTTTTATTTACAGTTTACTAAAAGCTTTTAATTTATCAAATAATCTAGCCACTTCAACTGAGTTACTGGACTCTTGAGATAAAACTATTTGAGATAATTTATAATTTCCTTTATGATTTCTTCTTGAACCTAGAGCTTTTTTGAACTGTATTTAATTTTTGACCATTTTATTATCAATTTATAATTATATTGCACTGTATTTGGAAAACATACAATGTGTGGGAATCCTTTAACAATTTTTAAAACTTTCACTGTGATCCAGTGTGGCATTTATTTTTGCATATGGTCTATCTGTTCTTGAAAAGAACATGCTTTCTACAATTGGTGCATATATAGTCCAAAATATGCCCTCCTTCAAGTTTATTCTTATTAAAATCTTCTTTAACAAATGCCATTAAGGTATGTAAGGGTATCTATACAAAACCAACAGCTAGCATCATTCTTAATGGAGAGAAACTGAAAGCATTCCTCCTGAGAACAGGAACAAGGATGCCCTTTATAACCACTGCTACTTAACACCGTACTGGACGTTCTAGCTAGAGAAATAAAGCATTAAAAAGGAAACAAAGTGCATTCAAATTGGTAAGGAAGAAGCACAACTGTCCCTAATTGTGGATGATATGAACCCTACATAGAAAACGCAATAGATTTCATGAGAAACTACTAGAATGAATAAATCCAGCTGAGTAACAAAATACAAAGTAAACATACAGAAATCAGTTGAATTCCTATACACCAATCAAGAGAAAAAATGGAAACAAATCAGGAAAACAATACCATTTATGATAGTCCTAAAAAACAAAATAAAATTATTGGAACAAACTGAACCAGGGATTTATAAAAAATAAAAATAAAAAAAAGGCTATACAAAAAAACCTATGAAACACTAATGCAAGAACCCAAAAGACATCTACATAAATGGAAAAATATACCTTGCTCATGTGGAGCAGTAGACCCAACACTGAAAATGTCAGTCCTACCCAAAGCAGTCTACAAATACAATGCAACACCAATCCAAATACCAGCAGCATTCTTTAAAGAGATGGATACACTAACAGTTAACTTCATATAGAAAGAGAAGACTTCCCAGATAAAGAAAGTACTACTGAAGAATAAAGTTGGAGGACTCTCATTACCTGACCTCAGAGCTATTACACAGCTATGGTATTCAAAACCAGCCTGGTATAAGTACAGTGACAAATACATTGACCGATGGAACAATTTGAGAACTCAGATGTAAATTCATCTACCTACGGTCACCTGATCTTTAACAAGGGCCCCAAGTCCATCAGACTGGGAAAAGGTAGTCTTCTTAACCAACAGTACTGACAAAACTGAATGTACATCTGCAAAAAAAATGAAGTGGGACCCAAACTTCACACCATATATAAAAACTGTTTCAAAATGGATTAAACACCTAAATATAAAACAAGAGATGATATACAGCATAGATGAAAAAAACAGGATCAATGTTAGAGGCGCTAATACACAGAATTAACAGGGTATAAACTATAACTAACAACAAACTCCAAAAGACATGCTAAATAATTGGAATCTTCTAAAAACTAAACCATTAAGCTCACTGAGAGACTTCACCAAAGAAGTGAAAAAGAGAACATACAGACTGGGAAGAAAAGTTTGGCTATGACAAATCTCAAAAAGGTTTACTCTTAAATCTACTAGAAAATCTAGCACCTCTACAACAAAAACACAAAAATCTATTTTTAAAAATGGGCAAGAGAAATGAACTAACCACCAAAGAATATATTCAAGCAGCTAACAGACACATGAGGAAATATCAAGAGCCATTACAGAAATGAAAATTAAAACCACAATGAGATACCACCCCACTTTAGCATAACTGGCATGAAACACAAAGTAGACAATAACAGACACTGGGGAGGCTTTGAGGAAACTGGAATTCTTATAGCTAATGTCTGATCTCTAGCCTCCTTTAAAATGTAAGACCTTAAAGTCGTAACTCTAATTATAACTGTCTTACAAGCTACTGTTGTATATTACACTCATTCAAATTTTTACTGCCCCCACGCTGGTCATCATTATAATTGTTTCATACATCTAGTATATCTGTCACCTCCTTATCCCCTGCACATACACCATTTCTTACATCCCACATCTTTTGGGTTTAATTTCTCTCTTCTGAAGGATATATGACGTTGCTTTTTCTAAACAGCTCTATTAGAACTTGAAAGATAACATTACATTGTGTTATGCTGTTGAGATTATCTGCTCCTGTAGATGAGAACAGCTGTTCTTTGGAGAAAATCTTCTATTATGTTTGCTTGGTTTTAAAGATTTTGTTTTTACTGTTAAGACATAAAAACGAAAATACAGCACAGCTATTGTTGTTAGGTGCCGTCAAGTTGGTTCCAACTCACAGCAGCTTGATGTACAGCACAATGAAACGGTGCCTAGACCTGCACCATCCTCACAATTGTTATGCTTGAGCTCACTGTTGCAGCCACTGTGTCACTCCACCTCACTGAAGGGTGTCCTCTTTTGCACTTACCCCTACTTTTCCAAGCATGGTATCATAGTAGGATTTACTTTTATTTATGCTACTTTGAAATTGTTATTGTTTGTCAGTATTTTTCAATGTCTTTTTTCGTGATTATCCGTTTCCTTATGCATCTTTCTTTAAATCTATCTTCAAGGTCTCTAATTCTCTCTTTGTCCTTGATATGCTGTTTAATCTATCCACTTAATTATAATTTCAACAGTTATACTTTGCAGGTTAGAACTTTTTGATTGCCTTATTAAAGACATGGCAGTTTCTACTAGCGTATTATTTTATTATGTTATTTATTGCTTTTTAAAATACCTTTAAATATTTTCAATAAAGTAACTTCCTCCTTCACAGTGCTCATCTGTTTTGTTAAACACCATGCTTTGATTGATTGGTTCCTCATTTGCAAGATAAACTCATCTGCAGTGCAACTTTATTTTTGGAAACCCACTTTTGGCTTAAATGTGGAAATATCTTTACAGAAATTATTGGGATGTGCCTCTCCCGGATGGGCTGACTTTAATGTTAACTTCTAAGCTTGCGTATGTCAGGCAAATGGTATATGTTCAAAATTGAAGCCTGTACTAAATGAAAGGTAAATACTTCCATTCATCAGGTAAAATATTTTATTTACCCAGCCAAGACTGCAAGTAGAAATCAGTTTCCATTCATCTTCTTATGTCTATGGGAATTTCTTCCAGTACATTCTTTAGGTGAGTGAGCACATTTTTACAGGTCTAATCTTTCTGCAGATGTCCTAGTTCTGATTTCTCAGCTTACTTGGATATAAGACACAGCAAGAAATCTAATCTGTGAGGCATAAGGAGCAGAAGCTCAAGTAGTTATTATTACATTTTTTTTTTCCCTGAGGGAAGGCGTTCCCATTCAATTTAGACAACTTTGGAATTTTTTTCAAATGACTTTAAAGAGGTGAAAAATGTTATTTGCACAATTTCCAAAGAATGCATTATTAATGTCATAATCACCAAAGGTTTCTACTACATAAAACAGAGATTCAAGTATAGTTTTAATAACAATTGCCAATAATAAGCTACTTTACTAATTTTTCCACTAAAAAAACACACAAAAACATTAGCCATGCTCCTGGTAGAATCACATGCTACACCTCATAAATTAAGCGCCAGAAACTGGTTCTCCTGATGCATTAGCATACACTTCACTAAATCAGTAATTATAATAAAAAGCTACAAGGAGGATTTATTACACTAAATTATTCATAATAGTGAATTTCATTAAGAAAAGTAACAGCACTCTCACTGTGGTTCACGAGGTGGGCCTTGAAGTACTATTTGTCATAGAAAACCATTTGTTATAATGGCATTTGCCACATTAGAATTTGTCCTGTAAGTCATTACATCCTGTCCCATGAGTCACTCTTCCACTATCTCATGACAGTGTAAATATCCTATTTTAACTTCAAGAGAAAGTAACATTTAAGAGCATACTGTTTCAATTCGAAACCTTGCTCAGTACTTTCTTATAAAATGTGTAGTGTGACAAACCTAACAGAAATTTACCAGTAGTGACTTGGAAGTTTTAGCATCTTGAACGTTTGGCCTCTCATGCAGATTGCTCAAGTCCAAGGATTCCTTGATGTCTTGGGAGAATTTCTCCTTAATGGAAGGTTCTTCTAAATCTGTACTTGGCAAAGAACCCTTACTCTCAGACGGTGTGCAGGAATCAGAAGGCTTTGGGCTACTTTCCACATGTACATTTTCCTCAGGTGAATTTTTTTCACAAAAGCTGTTTGCCTTTATCTTTTCAACGACAGGAGAACAAACATCAGGATCAGCAATGTTGTCCCGATTTGTCTTCGAAGTTCTTGCTGTTGGAAACATGAATTTACAGAAGCTAAATAAATATACTGAAATAATTAAACAGTTTACATACCTAAATTCTGTGTTTTAACGCTATCAATAAACACTAACTATATGGATTTCTTTATGGGTGCGTCAGTGTTAAGATATTTTTCTTCCCCTTACAGTTGTATATAATAATCATATTTCCTCATGCAGCCAAGTCTTCATGAGCTACACTGATTAATGGAGTGAGGCAAGATTTTACCTTGCAAGGAAATCTTGAAATGGATGCAAATTTTATTTCACCCTCTGGTTTAATTCCCACTTCCCCACTCTCTCTCTCCAACTCCGATCTTACCACAGTGGTTCAGAAACAACTCCGAGGGAACCCAAGTGCCACGTCCACCTCCCCCCGGGCCTGCCTGGGAATGAGGAGAGGGCAAAGGAGATCCGCCGGATGAAGGGGCAGCAGCAGTCAGAGGCACGGCAAACGTGTAGGCTGTGACACCTGCCTCTGGAAAGCTACAAACTGCACCAGGTTTCCTTAGTCACCCACCTCATTATGCCTGCTTTGAATAAATTGCTAGGTTTAGATCACTGGTTTTCAACCCGACTGCACAATTGAATCACCTGCCGGAGCTGTTTAAAACTGTCAGTGTATGTGGGCCTGACCCCAAACCAATTAAGTCAGACTCCGGGAGAGAGAACCCAGCACGGTCTTTTTACACTTCTTTTGTTTTTTTCCCTTCCACTAACCTCTCCAGATGAATAAAATGTACAGTGAGGGGTGTGAAAAAGTGGTCTAGATTTTCTAGACTGAAAACGCTGTAAGAATCATTTAAATATACTGCTTGCATCTTACAAGTATATACACTATCATCTGCATTTAATGCAGCTTAATCTAATTAGCTCTTATTCCCTTTCCACTGAAAATACACTGTCTATAAATATGCTGCCTAAACTAGCAGAGGCTGCTAGGAAAACAAGGAGCCTGGGCAGTCCAATGAATGGTTCAGACCTCAGCTGCAAACCAAGAGGCTAATGGTTAGAATCCACCAGCAGCCCCTTGCAAGACAAGACATGGTGATCTGCTCCTCTAAAGATTACAGCTTATTCCTTACTGTTAAGGTGACTTGGACTCCTAGCAATCCAACAGAACTGAGTGTAACTGCTCTATAGAGTTTCCAAAGAGTGTCTGGTAGGTCTGAACTGCTATCCTTTGTTTAATAGCTGTAGCACTTAACCATTAGGCCACTAGGGTTTACTGCTTAGGGAACCATAGATAGAGTTTGCCAAGTGCTTACTGATTTCAAATAGACTCAAAGCACACAACACAAGGAAAACATGAAGTCTGACAATGAAGTCTGTGAACTTAATTGTTTGAAGTGCTACATACCTCACTGCTGAATATCACTACGGTTACCTTCAAAGTACTCCCTTTGGGAAGCTATGCACCAATGCCAGCTCCTAGTCCACCCTTCAGAGGAATTTTGGAACACTTTCTGGAATGGCCATTTCACATGGTGTGGAGGTGACAAGTTCAGGAACTTCACTGTCTAGTCGTCTGTGGGGGAGTTTTTAGCCAGTAAACAAATAACGGTACTGAAACATCCTCCCTACTCACCTGACCTGGCCCCCAATAACCTTTTTCTGTACCCGAAGACAAAGGAAATATTGAAAAGAAGACATTTTGATGACATTCGGGACATCAAGGGTAATATGACAATAGCTCTCATGGCCATTCCAGAAAGAGTTCCAAAATTGCTTTGAAGGGTGGACTAGGTGCTGGCATCAGTGCATAGCTTACCAAGGGGAGTATTTGGAAGGTTACTCTTTGGATATGCAGCAACGAGTTATGAAGCACTTTTTCTAGGATGAGTTCATGAACTTAATTGGCAGTTCTTGTATCCTCAGTAAAGCAAATTCTGCCTTACAAAACAAAGAACTTACTTGTTGCAATCAAGTATTTTATTGTCTTAGCAATTATAAATAGTCCTGAGAACTTATAGTTCCCAAGTATTGTCATCTCTTAAAATTATAAGAAATGAAATAACATGTAAGCATTCTTCTAAGAAAAATGTTATAAAAAGCTATTCAATTTAATAAAACTTCCACAAGAATGCTGTGGTTCTCATATAAGCCTGATAAGAAATTACCTAATATACTGGTAAAACTAGAAGTTATTTCCTGCATTTAAACAGCTCCTACGAATGATTTCTATATTATTCTGGCAAGATTATAACATTCTACTGCTGGAATTCATTACAGCCAAAGGACTGACAATTCAAAAAGTAGCTTAATAATGTTAAAAATGCAATGCAGAGAGTTTAGGTATGATTTTATTCATTGTATTCATTGGAAATCTAGTTAAGTAAACAAACAAAAAAAACTTAAGTGTCTTTAAAGTAACACTCATGGGTATGTACGCATGTTTATCATTCTCCCAAAAGCAGCTGAAACACCACTGACTGGACAACGCTCACTTCTGGATCAGATCTGGAGCCCTGTGGAGTCCTGAATTCCTAGGTTGGAACTGTTCACAGAAACAAAAAACCAAACCCACTGTCACCGATTTCCTCTAGAACAAACTAGAACTGCTCCACAGGGTTTCAGAGGAGCGGTGGGTATGAACCGCTGAGCTTTTGGTTAGCAGCCAAGCCTTTAATCACTCTACCACCATGGCTCCTGTATCATTCATAGGTGGCCATAGTATCTTAGAATCTGAATATGGCCAAGAGTGACAACACTGCCACAAACCTACTGCTGTCCTCTACTTTTTGCTTTCCAATTAGAAGTTGATCATCAGCTTCATAATGAGTTAAACAATGCTCTGTAGCATCTCTCAAATTTATCATATAAAGTACGCTGATGGGTATTTTTCTTTTTTAATCCAAGGTAGATCCTCAAATATAATATTTGAGAAGCAGCTTGGAAGCAATCTAGTTCCTACATTTTAGCTTAGGAAAACAAGGTCTAAAAAGGAATAGGACATAATCAAGGTCACACAGTGATTTAATGACAGAAACCAAATTCTGACTCTCAAGAAACTTTGCTGTGACTGACAGTCTTTAAATAATGATCTCACCAACTAAAAATTGAAACCAGATGCTTTCCTACAGTGTTCTAATCTATAGATCCCACAGAAACTATGAGCAATAAAAACAGAGGAACATCAACAAAAAGTTAGGTTTGGCTTTGCTTTTACCTCTGACTGAAACTTCGCATCTTATTTGAATATTTTTGTAAAAGAGGGCAACAAATGTCAATCTAACTTTTGTCACTGTACGTTCTTTCAGGTGATTCCTTAATTGCTACCTTGGTCCATTATAACTTTTAGAGAGCCTTATATTGCTTATGCTTTCTTCTGAATACAAGCAGTACTGTTCACTGATTAAAAAGAGTATCCATTAGAAAATTACGTCTTTTCAACCAGTTAATAAACTTCTGGTTTTAAAATGAACAGCAGAGTAGGCAAAGCTCTTACACACTACAGTTTAATTATAACACTAACATCCATTGTTAATAGTATTAATGAATAAGAAAAGGTTACCTTTGGACTTATCTTTGCAATATGAAGGGTTGCTGGTCAGACAAAACTTGAAGAAGTCTATTTTTTCCTTAGTGAAAACACAATGTTGATTGATACCATTTTCATATGGAAAATTATTCTTTTGATAATCATCAAGTATCCAACTTTCATGTTTATAAACAAGCAAAGAATCAGAGTTGAAATAAATGATTAAAAAGAAAGAAAAAGTTATTAAAACAAGTAAAACCTATATGGAGTTTGGTCATTCATATTAAGTTACTATTTGTTTTAACTTCACCGAGATCAAATCCTAAACTATGAATAACTATATAATGCTGTGAATGCAAAAGAAATAGGCAACTGATTTAACTGTGGTATTTCAATTGAAGATTTATTTTTTAAACCACTGTGAAATAGGTCCAGTTTCTTCGGTTCTTCAAAAAATGGGAAGTTCTCTTTTAAGCTCATTGAAACCTAATGCAATCAAGGTTTTACTACTATAAACTAAAAAACAAAACAAAGCAAAAAGCCCAAGGCTGTCAAGTCAATTCCAACTCATACCAACCCTATAGGATAGAATAGAACTGCCCTATAGAGTTTCCAAGGAGCCCCTGACAAATTCAAACTGCCAACCTTCTGGTTAGCAGACACAGCATCTAACCACTATGGAACCAGGGTTTCCATAAACTAAAAACAAACAAAAATCCAAACCCAGTGCCACTGAGTCAACTCTGACTCATAGCAACCCTACAGAATAGAGCAGAACTTGCTTATAGGTTTTCCAAGGAGTGATCAGTAGATTTAAACAGCCAATCATTTGGTTAGCAGCAGTGTCGCTTACCCACTGTGCCACCACGGCTCCTTTACTATGACATGAACATATTATTGGTTCGTCAATGGACTACAAGAGGGGAAAAAACAGTAGGTGGTATTCTGGTTTCAATTTATAATGATGATTACATCCTAGAAGTACAGTTACAATTTAAACAGCATTTCTATAAAGTGAATACTATACTTAGTAATACATGATATTTATGAAAGCTCTAGATAGTATCATCATAAAATTCTAAGAATTATATTTTAACAAAGGCTATCTGGCATCATTTAGTCACGCAGGAGATAAATTTCATGTGGCATCTCCAAATCTAGGTTGTAAACTACTACCCAAATACAACCAGTAACTTTTCCTAATGCTGTACATAGTGTCAAAGCAAAGACCTGCAATTAAGATTCCTAGAAGAATGAAATTAGAGAGTAGGAATGCTACTCATTTCCTTGAGGATATAATAACGGCCAGAAACCTCCTATCTATTGACCAGAAGGTTGTCTCCTGCCAAAATCCAACAGTCAAAAGCAGATTTACTGCAATATATATGGGTTTGTATATCCAATCATGGGGGTTTGAGGCGTCCAAAGGTACTACCTAGGCTCATCCCATTGCTGTTGACTCAATTCTGACTTGCAGTGACCCTATTGGACATGTCCATGGAGTTTCCAAGGCTGTGTGGGTCTTTATGGAAGCAGACTACCATATCTTTCTCCCATGGAACAGCGAGTGAGTTCAAATAACGGACCTCTCGGTTAGCAGGCAAGCATTTTAACCACTGTGCCACCATGGATCCATTTAGGCTCAGAGTTGTTCCAAAATACTGACAAAGACATAAGTTGATCAGAACATATAAACAAAGAATTAATATAGGAGCTACTTAGTGGGAACTTCATTCTCCTGGTTACCAAAGTCAGTGCTTTGTGATTAAAACATCTGTGATTCTACCTAAATTTCAACAGGAACTTGAAGTAATGCTTACTCCAAATATGAACTGGGAACCAGCAGTAATTTTTAATATGACTAACAGATAAATATTATTTTCCATTTAGAAAATGACAAAATTCTAACAGTTACAAAGTAAGTCATACTTTATGATTATACTTCATTTATTTATCACCCAGAAAAACATATCTTGGAAATAATCTATACTTCATGAGCTTTCTGTGCCTGCAATCTAATAATTTATATAACTTTTTATTTGGCATTCATGGCAGACTAAAGACAAATTCAAAACCTATCTTTGGATGAAAGGAGACAGCTTATCAAGTATATTGGAATTTATCAAACATTTCAAATAACTGCAGTGCCTGAATGGAGAAGCATTTACTAAGTAATCCCAACATTAGGAAAAAGTATAAATATATCAAAAAAAAAAAAAAAAACACTGCTGTTGCATCATTTCCAACTCATAGCGACTCTATAGGTCAGAGTAGATCTCACCCATGTTTCCAAGGACAGCTTGGCGGATCTGAACTGCCGACCTTTTCATTACCACCCATTACATTTAAACCACTATGCCACCAATGTTGCCACAAATATATCACTATGCCAAGCCAAGTGCCATTTGCTTGATATTGACAAATATTAGGTATATTGTATACAAATTATATCCTGCCTTAAATAAAATATACCCTAACAGTAAAGTCACAAATTTTCAATATGACTTTCTCATTGAGAGACAGAGTTAATTTTTTGTGGGTTTCTACCAAGTATCCGCCATGGACTGAATTGCATTCCACGAAAACATGTGTATCAACTAGACTAGGCCATGATTCCCAGTATTACTGGATTTTCCACCATTTTATCATCTGATGTGATTTTCTTATGTATTGTAAATCCTACCTCTATTAGGTGTTATGGAAATCCTGGAGTAGTTAAGAGATATGGCTGCTAAACAAAAGGTTAGTAGTTTGAATCTACCAGGTACCCCTTAGAAACCATATGGAGAAGTCCTACTGTGTCTCACAGGAAAGGATGGGGTTGAAAAGCACTCTAAAGCAACGGGTTTTGGTTTTATGTTGTTAATGAGTTGCAACAGATGGCAGCTATGTAAATGAGGCAGGACTCAACTGACAAGACTGGACTGTATCTTGAGCCAAGGGAGAAGCAAGCAGTGGGACAGAGAGACCTCGTACCATCAACAGAGCAGCACTGGAAACAAAGTGTGTCTTTTGGACTCACGTTCCTGCACAGAGAAGCTCCCATTTCTGGGGAAAACGAATGACAAGGACCTTCCTCCAGAGCTGACAGAGAAAGCCTTCCCCTGGAGGTGATACCCTGAATTTAGACTTTCAGCCTACTAGACTTAAAAGAATATACTTACTGGTTAAAGACACAGACTGTGGCATTTCTGTTATAGATACACTAGACAATTAAGATAGCAACCAAAGTGAATCAGAAAGATCTTACCTTTGTTTACTGTCTGCATCAGGTAATTCAACTTTGTACGGCACAACACCTCCTGGTTCTTCAAATTCCTCTTCATAAGTCTTATTAAAATACATTGTATAATATTAATGTGTTCAACACATATACTCTACCTTATAACCAGATAACTTGTGGATGTCTGTGTATTTTCTTATACTAAGTCATTTCATGAGCTCTGCTGTTCTACACCGTGAAACAAGAGTTCTATGAGAATTCAACAGTTTCAACAGATATTTATTGAGGGCATTTGCTATGTTAGTCACTTTATTAGTACTACATGACCAGAAACAACAACAACTTGTATTTTATTATGTACCTACGGGTCGCCATGAGTCGGAACCGACTCGACGGCACTTGGCCTTGGCATATGCCAAATAGGCCAGTGATTGAGATGTCTGCAATTGTCTGACTAGCCTAAGTTTACCATATGTATCAATAATTTAATGAATAGTGTGCATGCATATATGTATACAAATGTGTATGTCTATTTGTTTGTCCAATAGATCAAATTTGGTCAAAGGAGAAATAAAGACGTTTCCCTGAGAAAATCTTTAAATCGTTTAAATAAAATATTCCTGGAAGTCTTTTTAAAACCAGGCAATAACTGAACTTAACGAGTAAAAACTGTCTGCCTTGGACACTGTGCTCTTTCAAGATCTATCCACACAGGGTCATACTGACAACAATAAGTGACAAGACGAGACAGTAACTTTGGAGGCAGTGAGTTTATGTTAACAGGGGAGGAACAACTCTGAAAAGGAGAGTGAAAATTATTGCACAACTCGAAAGATGCAAATCAACGTCACGGAGCTGTACATGCAGAAACTATATTCTAAACAACAATAAAATAATGTTTTAAGTTGTTAATATCCCTCCTTAAAAAAAAGACGTAGAAGGCATCAACCTAAACAAGAGGCCTTTCCTCCAGCCTCTCGGTATCTGTTATATATACACCTATTAGGGCTACTACATGACTAGAAAGTCAGAAATGGACTGAGTGTGTCATAACTTAAACTGGCTCTAGCTAGCTGATTCTACTCAGTGTAAGATAAGTAGCACAACTGTATTCAAGGTATTATTACTGGATTATTATATTCCCACTGCTGGGTTGATTCCAATGCACAGAGACCCTATAGGACAGAGGAGAACTGCCCCATAGGGTTTCTGAGGAGCGGCTGGTAGATGTGAACTGCCTACCTTTTGGTTAGTAGCCAAGCTTAACCATTGTGTCACTGGGCTCCTCACACTATCTTTAATTTTAAATATCATTTTTTTCTTTTGAACAGAAAATAATTTTGAATGACATTCACAAAACTAAATTCACACTTAAATGTTACTAAGCAGGCACATACAATACAATTAACTTTTGTTTCTAAGTCTGATATCATAATGAAATTTAACAAACATCAAATTACATTTCTAAAACTCAAAACAGTAAAATGTCTTCTCACCTCCAATATGGCAAAACATCAATTCAGTTAACAAATTTACAGTCTACACAAAAAAGAATATTATTCTATTTTATTTTGATGCATATGTTTATAAATTCAAACACCTGTAAATTACCTATTAAACTATATAGAATTATGAAAGAAATGTTGCTGAAAATAATGTTTTCAGACTATATACTACTAAATCCCTGTTGGTTTACTAACGTGAGTAGTCAACACACACTTACCTCACCCAGTTCTACTATCTTTAGAGATGGTTCAGGTCTCTCAATTTTTAACTCTTCTACTGGCATAAAAAGCTCTGGACATTGCACTTTGGTCTCTTCAACTAGGAAGTGAAGATTAGAAAATAATATCAAAGAATATATCTTACCTAATAAAATCCTTTCTTTAAAGCAGTGTAACCTGCAATATGCTGTGTAGCCACATAAAGGTATAAACACTTTTAGTTTCCCAGATCAAGCTAAATTAGGGTTCAATTTTTATGAAACCATTTGAATTAAAGTAAAATAAATCCAGGGAACAGAAAGCAGCCAGTACATATGATTCTGAGTCGCAAATCAAGGGCTGTTGAGAATGATTTATCAGAGAAAACCAAACGCAGTTGCTGGTGAATCTTTGGTGTCTTTAATTTGAAATAATAAATCTGAAAATATCTAATCAAGATTGAACTAACCATCACTTTCTTCTTCACCTCCACTTGGAGAAAACTGTGTCTCATGAGTGGTTTTACAAGAAACTATAAATTCATTTGGTTGCACATTAAGACGTTGATCTTGTAGCTCTCTAAAATAATAAACAAAAGAATAAAAGACTAACATACATTATCTGAAACATTCCCAAACAAGATCTTTTCTTTTTACAAAACCATGCTTTAAGTGGAAGTTTAATGTCAAGTTCGTTTCCCATACAGAAATGTACACACATTATTATGAGGCTCTCGTTGCTCTCCCTATAACATGACATTCTTCACTTCCAGCCCAAATTCCCAAGGTCCATCCAACTAGCTCCTTCCCCTTTCTCCCTTCTTGTCTTGCCTCCAGACAGATGCCAACCATCTAGCCTCATATATCTACTTGAGCTGAGATGCACATTCTTCACCCCAAACAAGATCTGGATTTCACAAAGCAGTACAGAAAGTTAACGACAACATAGCTGTATTTTTAATTTAAAAAAGCATGATCATATAAGAAACTTTAAATTTACTAAAATAACTTTGTAAATCAAATTGACATGATCCAATAATAACACCTTGAATACATTTGTGCTACTTTATCTTACACTAAGTAGAATCAGCCAGCTAGAGTCAGTTTAAGTTATGACACATTCAGTACATTTCTGACTTTCTAGTCATGAAGTAACCCTAAATATACACACACACACACCTCTTGTCCTAGGAGTTTTTCTTACTTTGGTTTCTCACATGTGATTCTTTTTAACTGCATACCTTATTCTATTTTTGTCAAGAGGAAAATCAAAATTATAATAGCAGTACCAGTTGCCATGAAGTCAATTCTGACTCATGGAGAACATATGTGTATAAAAATAGAACTATGCTCCTGTGGTTTTTTTTTTAAATATATTTTGCTTTTGTGTTTGTTATACACAGCAGAACATACACCAATACAACTATTTCTGTACGTATAATTTGAAAACTTTGAATACATCACCTGAGTTGTATGGCCATGCCCCCCCCATTAAACACAAACTCATGATGGGCCCTAAGTTTCCTATCTAATTTTTCCAGTTACTGTTGTCAGTTTAATCCCATATAGACAGATCTTTAAAAAACACAATGCTCAAGGAAGACATTATTGCTAAACGAACCTAGTGTTTAGTTCTAAAAAGACTTCAGTGGTTAGGGTCCAGGGTATAAAGACTATCTCAGGCAGTAGTTTCAGGGGATCATCTAGCCCCTACAGTTACAGAAAATCTGAATGCCATGAGAATCTGAAGCTCTGCTTCGCATTTCCTCCTTTTAATCAGGATTCTTCTGCTGAACCTTTGATCAGACTGTTCAGCAGCGGTAGTTGGACACCATCCAGTGTTTCCAGCTTCATGTCAAAGGAGACAGTTGTTCACGGACCCAGTTATCACACAATCCATTTACTTCTATTCCTAGCTCTACGGGAAACCCTGGTGGCAGAGTGGGTTAAGTGTTACATTCTCAAATCTGCCAGGTGTTCCTTGGAAACTCTATGTGGCAGTTCTACTCTGTCCTATAGGGTTGCTATGAATTGGACCCTACCTGACAGCAGTGTTTTTTTTGTGTTTGTTTGTTTGTTTAATTCCTAACTCTCCTTCCTCTGTTGCTTTAACCAAAGAGAGACCAAATTTCATAAACTGGGTAGCAATCTGTAAGCTTTTAAAACCTCAAGCACTACACCCGAGGCCAGCTGGCCTTTGGCCAGCCTCAGTCCTTCTTGCTACAAGCAATAGTTAAGACAACCAAGTTATAAACACTGACTCCTGAGAGCTGGATTCCCTCAGCCATAAGAACTCACCTCATACTGGTCATAAGTCACAGAGCTATTCTTTCCTCTTAGGAGCACTGATTAATTGTTCTGTTTATCCTCTTTCAGTTATTCTGTAAGACTACTGAACTGAATCACCTAGTAGTTTAGATGATTATCAAGCCCCAACTTGTTGGAGCCATGGAGACTCCCACAAAGAATATTGTTGAAACACTGAAAAGAATTACTCGCGTGAACCAGGAAAAATATTAACCAGCATCCCCCACCTTGATCAACCTATATAACTTCCAGGCTTAGCTTCTGCATGCAGGAAAGCTTTGGAGGAACTGAATCCCCCTTGTCTCTTGTGTGCTGGCACTCAATAAATGTCCTCATTTAATCACCTCACCTCCTGTCTCAGTATTGGCTTTGTGGACAGGCAACACAGATCCATGACTGCAGTTACACCCCTGGGACTAGGAAGTAGAATCAGAAGCACTGACTGTAATATTAGGCTAATTAACCAGGATATCCCATGAAACCACAGCCCTAAACATCCAAAACAAAGGAACCAAATTCCGTAAAGTATTTTGTTGCTCATGAACAGCCTCAGCAGTTGCCAGTTCAAGAACTTCCATGGTATAACCTAATGACAGCAATAATATTGGCTGTGCAACCTTGTCCTCGATGTGATTCTTCCATAAGCAGAAAATCAATAATCCCTCCCCATCTCTGCCTCACTGACCCTCCTGGTAACCACTAAAAACTTCTGTCTCTACACATTTGCCTGTTCTTGTTTTTTTCTAAGCGAGGTCACACAATGCTTGTCCCTTTATAAGTAGCTTATTTCACTCAACATAATGTCTTCAACTTCCATTATATGGTAGCATGCATTAAGATTTTATTTCTTGCTAGCTAAGTAGTATTTTATGGTACCATATTTTATTTATTCACTCATCTGCTAATGGACATTTAGATTGTTTCTACCACATCTGGTTACTGTGAGTAACAGTGCAGTGAACATCAGCGTTGACATCTCTGTTTGAACCTCTGCTTTCAAGTCCCTTGGATACACAGCTAGGGTGGAATTACTGGGGTCATACATTAATTCTATTTTTTACTTTTTTGAATAACTGCCATGCTGTTTCCCACAATAGTGGTATTATTTTGCATTTCCACGACCAATAAATAAGGGTTCCAATCTCCTCATATCTTTGTCAATATTTATTTTCTTTTTTATCACATGCATCATAGTGAGAACAAAATGGCATTTTATTTTGTGGTTTTGATGTGCACCTCTCTGTTGGCTAATGTTGTTTAGTAACCTTTTCATGATTCTGGGAGCCATCTGAATGCCTCTCTGATGAAATGACTATTCAAGCCCTCTGTTATATGACTGGGTTGTCTTTCTGTTTTTAAGTTGTTGAAGTTTTACTATATGTTAGATTTTTAACAGACATATGGTTTCCAAAGATACTTTCTCAGCTGGTAGCCTGCATTTTCATTTTTTGCAGGGGAGGGGGAAAGTCTTTTGATAAACCTTCTTTTTTTTTTTAATTTTTAGGAGGTTCTACTTATTTGTATTTTGCTGTTTATGCTCCATAGGGTTTTCAATGGCTGATTTTTCAGAGATAGATTACCAGGACTGTCTTCCAAAGCACCTATGGGTGAATTCGAATTCCAATCTTTCAGTTAGTAGCCAAGTGCATTATTTTTTCACAACACTCAAGCTCTCTAAAGCTACTTAAGCATACTACAGTATGCTCTGAGCATGTGATGTGTTGGATTTCACAGCCTAGTCCTTATAATGATCAGCAGGAACAGAACCTGAGGATATTTTTAAAATTTCCACAAAGCCAGTAGGATGATAAAATTGGCTGCCACAACATGAACGCGAAGGTGCTTTTGTGGTGGCACATACTGCTGGAGGTAATGCTGCTTTGAAAAACATGTGGCGGGCTGGTAGTTTCTCATCCACTCTGAGCTACTGACCAGACTGAAAATGTTTAGTCACAACTGCCCAAAGATGGAAACCACCAGGCTGTGCTTCAACAAATAAACGGATAAACTGTGGCACTTTCGGACGACAGATATTCAGCTCAAAGAAAATAGGAACAAATTATTGATCCATGCACAAGACAGAAGAATCCGAAACACATATTGCTAAGAAAACACTAACAAAAGGCTACATACGATTTCACTGACATGACATTTAGGAAAAAGCAAATTCATAAGCATAGAAAATACAGGGGTATGAACAGGGGTTGCAGAAACGAAGACAGAATGACCAGAAATGTACCACACAAGGGTACTTCAGCAGTGATACAACGTTTCCTTGTAGTGTGGGGTGGTTAGATGATTCTATGCATTTTTGAAAACTCCCAGAACTATAGCCATCACAATTTTAACCTATGCAAATATAAAAAACCAACTACCATATGAGGGGAATCCAACAAACGGCACAGTCATAGTGAAGATGGGAAAAATACAGGTTGGTGTGCAAGGTCTGACAACTAAGTTCAAAACCTCATCCTACAAAAAGTGCCACACATCTCATTGCTGAAGATCACTTCAGTCACCACTGAAGTGCACCCTTTGGGAAGCTATGGACTGACTCCAGTGCCTAGTCCAACCTTCAAAGCAATTCTGGAACTCTCTTTCTAGAATGGTTATCAGAGCTGTTATCATATTAACCTCGATGTCCTGAATGTCATCAAAACATCTTCCTTTCAACATTTTCCTTTATCCTCAGGTAAAGAAAAATGTTACTGGGGGCCGGATCAGGTGAGTAGGGAGGGCATTCCAGTACATTTATTTGTTTACTGGCTAAAAACTCCCTCACACACAACTATACAACTAAGTTCGCAAACGAGCCACCATGCCACCATGCACAACGGCCATTCCAGAAAGTGTTCCATAAGTGCTTTGAAGGGTGGACTAGGTGCTGGCATGGTCGTTAGCTTCTCAAGGGAAGTACTGCAAAGATGACTGTAGTGATATTTAGCAATGAGGTACCTAGAACAATTCAGTTCACAATCTCAACTGTCAGACCCAGGTCTGATGACAACCGGTAGTAACTGGAGAACAGGGTTCTGCCTGGATTCTTTCAGGTAACAACAGAAAGTACAGTTTAAAAACAGTATACTATAGTTGGTAAATTTGTTCCTCCCAGGGATATGAGTTAGCAATTCTGAAACTACTTTATATGTAAACTAGGATTGTACAAATTAATAAATATATTATGCATAATGAGAGCCAAGTTTCTCATTATAAGGTGAAAGAAATTATAAAACAAGCAAAGAGAGAATGCTAAATGAACCCTATGACGCTGGTTTGCAGTCAGAGGTGTGTTAAACTCGTGTTTACTTTAATAGGTATCCAGATAGCCAGGTACGGAAATAAATTTAGTTGTGTGAGTAAGTGTATAAAGTGTTAGTATATGTACACAGGTATTTCCTGGCTTTGTCTTCTGAGAAGACCTGGAAGCTGTGATAAGTGAGTAGCTATGAATTCACTTAGAGACCATATCTTAGTTTCTGAATACCACAAAATAAAATTAAGCAGATGACTTGGAAAAGTGGTTCTAAGTTTGCTTTCTCTGCCTCAGCAGAGAAAATACAGCTTGGGTGCCAATGAAATAGATGCTCAAAACAAAGTGAAAAATAGTGTGCTGTCACCGGGCAGGGAGAGCAGTGGAAGCTGCATACAGGTGGGCATGTAAATTTATACGGGAATGTACATTTTCACTCAGTCATGTTAAATAAAAAAAAAAAAAAAAAACAGCAAAACAGGATAAGCACACGATAAAGGACAGAGGCATGATTACAAAAGAGATTCCAACGGCTAAAGCAGGAACAAACTGAATCACAGAGTAAATAACAATAAAACTCAAACCCACACCCATGGCCATCAAGTCGATTTCAATTCACAGTGACCCTACAGACAGAGTAGAACTGCCCCCTAGAGTTTCCAAGGAGCACCTGGTAGATAATGAATTGCTGACCTTTCTGTCAGCAGTGGCAGCACTCATTCACCATACCACCAGGGTCTCCAAATAATAGCAGTGTTGGACATTAATCTAAAGAAGAAAACATCCACACAGAGAAACAATTCAAGAGGTAAGTAAAAGAAGGAACAGCTCATCCCTAAAGAAGAATTTCCATTAATAAATGTAGATGGAATAAAGGAAATACAAAATCTCTACCAGCATCAGAATAATAACCACTGCACACAAAAATCCACCAGTGAATGCCAAATCAGTGGGTGAAAGTTTAAGGAAAAATAATCTTTTCATAGTCTCTTTTAAAATTAATTACAAAGAAAATAATAACTTGACAGTGGAGAAACTTGGCACAAACCACCTTAAACATGTGATCAAGGATAACACCAGCAGTTGTAAGAACAACTGATGTGATGAGCCCACGATATCATGCATTGAGAAGAACACACCATGTCTATGGTATCTTCCTGAAGACACTTCATATCAATCTAACCATGAAAAAAAATTTTAGACTCTGTCAAGGTCATGAAAACAAAGAAAGTTCTGGATGACATGACAACAAGATGTAAAAGCAGGATTCTGGATTAGCTACTAGAATAGAATTAGGACATTAGTGGAAAACCCAACAAAATCCAAATAAAGTTGGTAGTTTACACAATAGTATTGTACCAGTGCTAATTTCTTCATTTTGATAAACATGCTATGGTTAAACAAGATCTTAGCATTACGGAAAGTTGGGTTGACAGTACATGGGAATTTTTGGCAGTGTTACTACAACTCTTCATTACTGCTGTTGAAACTGGTCTGCTACTGTACTGAAGTGCTATGGCTACTAATCAAAAGATCAGCAGTTCAAATCCACTAGGTGCTTCTTGGAAATTCTGTGGGGCAGTTCTGCTCTGCCCTGTAGAGTTACTGTGAGTCAGCGTCGACTCAATAGCAGTAGGTTTGGTTGTTTTATTTCTGTTTATGTAATTTCAATGTAAAATGTTTTTAAAAATATGACTTGTGAAAAGCAGTTAAAAGGGGAGGGAGAATAATAACTTTTCAAACACTAGTCTCAAGGAAGACATGAGGGCTGAAGTACATAATCTGAAGGGCTGCCATAAAACAACAACAGAAAAACCCACTGCCGTGGAGTCAGTTCCTACTCATGGTGAGCCTACAGACAGTACAGAACTGCCCAGTTGAGTTTCCAAGGAGTGTCTCATAGATTTGAACTGCTGATCGTCTGGCTAACAGCCATAGCACTTAACCAACTACACCACCAAGGTTTTCAGTTGATGGGTATTACAGAGAGGAAAAAGATTAGCTCCATTATGGACTTAAGGAAACCCTGGTGGCTTAGTGGTTTATACAGCTTCTAACCAGAAAGTCAGCAATTCAAATCCACCAAACATTTCTTTAAAATTCTATGGGACACTTCTACTCTGTCCTATAGGGTTGCTAGTAGCTGGAATTGACTTGAAGGCAATGGGTTTAGATTTAAAAAAAATTAAACATGGACTTAGTAAGCAAATTAAGATTAAGTTTCAAGACTAATTGGAGACATGAAACAGCTTACTAGAATATATTTTTATCAAGTAAAATTCCCCAGAGGTAGAAGGAGCTGCCTCAGGAGATGGTTTTGTATAAAGAACGGTACAGCAAGGGCTTGGTGACCACTTCCCAGGAACATCCTGGAGAGGCCCTTTATCATCTTACTCCTGAAAATGTGATTCAGAGGTTAGCAATACTGCCCCTAATCTCATCTGGGGGCTGTAAGAAATTCAGTCTAGGTCTCTGAACCTAGACCTACTGAAAAAGAGTCAGTATGTTACCACCGTTCCCAGATGCTGTGTAGGGACGATGAGGCAGCTGCAGAGCAGACTTGGCTGGGAATTTTCAACAGCACTTTCCAAGCCTGAAACTCCATGGTTCTTATATAACAGTAAAGTTATGAATTACTCTAATACTTACTAGTTTAATATCTTAAATAATTTATGAAATGGTGCATCTGATAATACAGTTAACACTTGATTACTATCAATAAAACTATAAAATCAAAGGTTTAATTAAAATAGATTCTGATCAGCATACCGTTAAAGGTTTATGCTAATGTAAGAACCTCAGGAATTTTTTAAAAGTCATCTGCAATTTATCGCACTATTTTTGCTATTATCCTTATATTAACTAACACAATTATGTCTTTTTCCCATGTACACATTTTCATATCCCAAGGCAAACCCTAAATTAATGATGCATTCTCTTCATAAGTTGAATTAAAATTCTTACTAGAACAGTAAAAGTTTAAAAGGCATTTAATGTTGCTTTAAAATTATTTATGCAAATAGGAAGAATACATATAAAATTACTACACAATGGCATATCACACAAGAAGGAACCTAAATAGTTTCTATGTTTCTTATTCATGTTGTAAAATTTTAGATTATACCTCCTGTGTTTTTTAAGCCATAACTTTTCCACATAAGATAGACTGTCTTCTTTAAATTCAATCTCAAGTGGTTCTCTCCAAATTTTTAGATTAGTCTGCACTTCACAGGCTTCCACTGAGCCTACAAAAATAAATGCAATGTGCATAATTAATGTGCATAATAACATGACCTAGCCTATAAATTTTCATACCTTCTCTCAAAATACAGAATTTACCTTTTTTTGAGGTATATGAGTTTTGATATTAATTATTTAATCAACAGTCTCAGGTTTGAAAAACAGACATTAGTTAAATAGTAATCATCATATTAAATAACATTATAGATACTTCTTCCAATAATCCCTTGAAATGAATAGATCTTATCATTCAGAAGCTTTTTTAAAGCAATCAATTATTTTTGTGTAGCAATAAGAATATAGACAGATTCATTATATATTCTATAAACACACATGCATAAAGATATGTATTATGAGCATTGACAATAATATTTACACATTATGGGAAACAGAAAATAAATAATTCAGAATGCCACATGCAGGAGACAACCATCGTCATGAATTTATATTCACACAGCAATTTACTTCCAGATGCTTAAAATATTTCTGAAGTGTTACTAAATTAAAAACATTATTAAGAGATATTCATAAATGATGAAGACTTCTGGGAAAGAAAAGAGTATAAATCCAAGATTATTAGTCTCTCTATTCTCCCAGGTATCCCTCTTCTCTCAACAATATAATAAAGGGAGAGAGAGAAAAATAGGAGAATAAAAAGAAGTTGAAAAAAATAGATTTTTATAAACTCTAAAATTAGAGAACCATCCCAACATTAGACTGCAGACTTGAAAGCAAAATATCAACAACAGAAGTAGAACAAAAGAATATGAGCTCTCCCCTTTCTTTTCTTCTCAAAGAGTAAAGCAGTGGTGAAGAAGGCAACGAGAAGTCCTGAAAAATACCACCAGCATCAATTAAGCTGAAACAGCCAGGACTCCAGGACATGAAGAAGCGATTGGGAAAAAGCAGATGATGCTACTTGTAGTCTCCTTCTCCTTGCAAGACAAGAAACTATAAGAATTCATTCTGATTCTTTTTATGTGAAATCAAAAAGAAGAGCCATTGTGCTTCAGAGATAATCACAAACCTGGAAGAGAAATTTGGAGGAAGGTGCCAAATCAGCTGCCCCTTCATTTCCCTTTGCTGCCACGGCGGTCATTTGTTTCCATGAAGCCAATTTCAACAGCTGGTAGAGTCCAACGAAAAAACAGATGCCCAAAACAAAACCCACTGCCACTGAGTTGAGTTTGACTCATAGCAAACCTACAGGACAGAGCAGAACTGCCCTATAGAGTTTCCAAGGAATGCCTTGCAGATCTGAACTGCTGACCTTTTAGCAAGCATTTAACCACTATGCCACAGCCAAAGCCAAGTGCCATCGAGTCAGATCCGACTCATGGGTTTCCAATAAATAAATAAAAGATGACAGGTGTTGGGAACTGAATTGTTTCTGTCAAAGATACACTGAGGTTCTAACTCCCAGTAGCTGTAAATATAACCTTATTTAGAAACAATGTCTTTGAAGATGTTATCAAGTATGTCAACAGGAGGTCATACAGACACAAGATGAGTGGTATCTTTATAAAATAGGACAAGGGACAGACACACAGAGAGAAGGCAGCCAAGTGAGGCAGGAGGCAGATATTTGGGATGAAAAATCTGCAAGCCCAGGAAGGCCAAGGATCATCAGCTATCACAGGAAGTCAGGAGAGAGGCCACAGATTCTTCTTCAGAGTTCTCAGAAGGAAATCAACCTGCCTAATACCCTAATTTCAGACTCCTAGCCCCCAGAGCTGTGAGACAATAAATTTCTGTTCTGATAAACTGCCCAACCTCAGGTACTTCTTATGCAGGCCTAGGTAATTAATGTAGCAGGTTACCAGGACTGATGCTATAAACATTCTGCTAACGGGTATGCCTGGTGAACAGATTAATGATATTTCTAGAAGAATCTAGCTATGTAATGCTTTCAGCAGGATATAGCAGGTTTAGCGTTGCTTCTAGTAAATGAATCTAGAGGCATGGCTTCCCATACAACGTCACATAAGCTATGTAACTTAAGCTTTTGTTTGCTCGCTGGTTTCATGCTTCACTGGCCACCTTTTGTGAAAAATGCACATGATGCTCCATGGCTCTTATTGATGGGGTTGTATTTTTCTTAATGCACAGCACAGAAGTCCTAAGGTGAAAATGTGCTTGAAGTATCGAAGGAGCAATCAGAAGGCCAGTGTGGCTGAGGCTGAATGAGCCCGGGAAGTAACAACAGAGGAGTTCACAGCAATATAGGCTTCACATCACATAGCAAGGCCTTTACCTTTTACACTGAGGGAAATAAAGAGCTCTTGGAGATCAACATAAAATTAAGTTAAAAAATCAATAACAGAACTAACTATAAATCAGGGACACATAAGGAACACTGCTAAACAAAATGGTTAGGAAACAAAAAGATACTCAGTATCACCTGTAGTAAGACAACATTAGTAAGTACACAGCATGTATATTAAACAAAACACCACCGCCATCGTCTATTCCAACTCACAGTGGCCCTACAGGACAAAGAAGAACTGCCTCACGGAGTTTCCCAGGAGCATCTGCTGGATATGAACTGCCGACCTTTTGGTTAACAGCTGTAGCACTTGCCACTATGCCACCAGAGTTTGCATATGTAGTGTATGAGCATTATATATTCATTAGTATACATACATATTTATAAGCTATCACGAGGTTCCATCAAGTAGGTCCTGATTCACAGCAACCCTATGTACAACAAAACAAAACACTGTCAGGTCCTATGTTAACCTCACAATCAAGGACATGCTTGAGCTCTCTGCTGCTGCAGCCATTTCATATCACTGAGGGTCCTCCTCTTCTTTGCTGGCCCTCTACATTACCAAACATAATGTTCTTCTCTAGGAACTGGTCCCTCCTGATAACATGTCCAAAGTATGTGGGATGAAGTCTCACCATCCTTGCTAGTAAAGAGCAATCAGGCTACATACTTTTTTCAAGACATACTTCATTATTCTGGCAGTCAATGGTATATTCAAAATTCTTTACTGATGCTATAATTCAAAAGCATCTACCCTCCTTCAGTTTTCCTTATTCATTGTTGAATCTTTACATGCATATGAGGCAACTGAAAACATCATGGCTTGGGTCAGGCATGCCTTAATCTGTGAAGTGGCATCTTCACTTTTAACACTTTAGAAAGGTCTTTTGTAGTGAATTTAACCATTGCATCATGATGTTTCATTTTTTCACTGCTGCTACCATCAGCACTGATTGTGGATTCAAGTAAAATAAAATCCATGAGTTTAATGTTTTCTTTATTACATTGCTTATTGTTCCAGTGGTGAGAACTTCTGTATTCTTTACGCTGAGGTGTAATCCTCACTTAAGGCTACAGACTTTGACCAACAGTAGGTGCTTCAAGTCCTCTTCACTTTCAGCAAACAAGGTTGTGTTATCTGCATACTATAGGTTGGTTGTTAACGAGCTGGCCTCCAATTCCACTGCCCTGTTCTTCTTTGTACAGTCTAGCTTCTTGGAGTATCTGGTTAATAAACAGACTAAGTATGGTAACAGGATAGAACCCTGACAAGCAACTTTCCTGACTTAAACCACTCAATTTTCAAAACAAAGAAGAAATCTTTGAGATGAATAGAATTTCCTGGAATCACCAAACGTAGGATGCAAAAACATTAACATACAGAACTCTTCAAGAGATCAGGAAGGAAATGAGACAAAATGCAGAACAAGCAAAGAAAGACACAGACACAGCAACTGAGAAACTTAAGATGTTTAGAACTGAACATAATGACAAATTAAACAGGCTGCAAGAATCCTGAGAAGACAGCAAAGAGAAATTCAGAAGATTAACAATAAAATTGCTGGAGAAGACAACTCAACAGAAAGTCAAAGGAGCAGAATTCAGAAAATAGAATTCAGAATCAGTGAGCCTAAAGATAAAGCACTTGACACCAACATACTTGAGGAAGAATCAAGTAAAAGAATTTTAAAATACGAAGAGATGTGGGATTCTATCAGGAGGATTCATTGACAAGTCAGTGGAGTACTAAAAGAGGGAAACGACAGAAAAGACAGAGAACTGTTGAAGATTTGTGGGCAGAAAATGCCCCTGATATCATGTGTCCGCTACATTTGTGTGACAACAGTTCCCTCCCCTGCAGGGTCTATTCGTAAGTGTGCAAGGCTAATTTTTTATAACAACTTGTAAAAATAAAACTGCCATAGCAGCACTTGTAGGGGAGGAAGTGCTTGGCAAGCAACCGTAAAAGACATATATTATTTGTGTAAAAATGCATTATGTGTCTATGTTCACGGGGGAATAAATACTAAAATGTCAACACCAGTTATCTCTAGTTGGCAGGATTGGACTGTTTTCATTTTCTTTTTAGTAACTTTTTGTTACTAGTTAAATCTTTTAAAATAATAATTATTATTTCCATAATAATATAATAATGTTCATAACAAAAAACATTTTTAACGGTTTTTGACTTCTCTGATTTGACAGTTTCTAAAATCCATACAGTATTATTTTCAGAACTCTTTTTTAAAGTGGATAATCAAAAGTGTATTTCCACAGAAACTCAGTTTCTTGAAAAGTAAAAAAAAGCCACTATAACCTGAAAGTACAAATAAAAAAAAAAAACACATAAAATAGTCAAAATTGAGGAACATACAAACTAAGGAGACAATATACAAATAAAGCCTAAAGCCTAGGAAATACTAATCAATTGTTGTATCATAAGTGAAAGAAAAATATTCGGAAGGAACATTATTTAGTAAAATTTGAATTTTAATTGTAAAGATGGTGTGTAATACTTTGATGTCAGGAACTATGCTGTGTTATGAACAAGGAATAAAGAGAGCTCCATCACTGGAGGAAAAGCGAAATAAAAACAGTACAACAGGATGCTGTAGACTACCAGGATCACTCATGGCACAATCATTAAGAGTTCGGCAGCTAACCAAAAGGTTGGCAGTTCAAATTTACCAGCTACTCCTTGGAAACCCTGTGGGAAAGTTCTACTCTGTTCTATACAGTGTTGCTCTGAGTCAGAACCAACTGAATGGGTGAAACTAAGCTAAATGATTGAAATTTGTCATTAAAAGTTTTTTTTTCAATAAAAGCAATTAGAAGGCTTTACGGGATGTTGATAAAATTAAATTATTAAACTGAATTATTTAGAAATGTCTAATTTTCCTTAACAGATACTGGCAGACTTAAGGAAATACAGGAAACTCTGGTGGTGCAGTGGTTAAGTGTCACGGTGTGCTAACCAAAAGGCTGGCAGTCCAAATCTGCCAGGTATGCCCTGGAGACTCCATGGTGCAGTTCTAGTCTGTCCTGTAGGGTTCCTATGAGCCACAATCAACGATACAGCAGTAGGTTTCTTCGTTGTTTTTTTTTTTTAAAGGAAATACACTGCATACCTCAATCATCCAGATTCTAAATGTCTAGAATATAAAAATGAAAATCATCGAAGAACGATGAAAACAAGAAGTATGTCTTTTTTTTTTTAAAAAAAAAAAAAGAATACCAGACAATTCTACCCCTGAAGTCACACTGGTCCTGAAAACATTTTCCAGAACATATAGAAAAAAAGGGAATAATTGTCCTGATAAAAATGTCCTGCTAGTAAAGGAGAAACTGAAGAAATCTAATTTTCTGCTCATCTGTTGGCCTAAAATTGCATGGGAAACAACTTCAGACATCCCTAAAAGCCAACTCAGGTTCTATAAATATTAAATCACTAACCAACAGTCATACAACACATGTCCCTTTGCAGGAGTTATATCAAACCTCTGTCCCAATGTTGTTGAGTATTCCATTTACATTCATAAAGAATGGATATAAAAAACAAATTCAGCTTTATTTTACAACACCCATTTTTTAAAAGGAAACCGTGGTAGCATAGTGCTTAAGTGCTACCCCTGCTAACTATGAGGTCAGCAGTTCGAATATGTGAGGTGCTTGTTGGAAACTAAAGGGGCAGTTCTACTCTATCCTATAGTCATTATGAGTTGGAATCGACTCATCAGCACCAGGTTTGGGTTTGGGTTTGATATTTTTTAAAAATAGCCATACCTGGTTTTTCGACATCTGAGTTCTGCTTCTCATTGTCATCATGATTTCTAGTTCTCCATTGATTTAAAACTTCCTGAAATGATTTGGCAGAAGCTTCTTCATCGAATGATCCTTCACACAAGAGCTCATCTTTTTGATTGGTAGATTCTGCTCTTTCTGATGGTATAATTTCTACCTAAAGCAATTAAAATTGCATGTAAGTGTGTCTGACTGAATTTCTGTATCTTAAGATATAGGTAATATCATCAATCTTTATGAATTTGATGCTTTTTTAAAGCTTAGAATAGAGGGTTTTTATTGTACTTATTTATGTGCTTTACTTTCTTCTTTAAAACTCTACGTGGAATTATAAATGGTCTGTTCAGACATTATTAAACCTAGAGCCTAGAGGACTGATGTTTATCATTATGTGATTCACCAGCAATCTCCTTGGGAAGTTGCAATAACCTTGTATCTAATCTTAGTACTTTCCAGTCACCTGCTCCCTATAACCTCTCCACAACAGAAAAAACAGTATTTTAAACTGTGTCTCTGACCACAGCTCTCTTGTGCTCAGTCTTGCCCTTAACTCTGCATGAAACCTCAAGTTCCTACCAGGACCTACAAAATTTGCTGTGACTTTGGACCTCGCTACCATTTGCTGTGTCTCCCTCCAGTCCCCACTTCACTTACCCTGTTCCAGGCACACTCAGATTCTTGCAGTTCTGGAAATTCAGCCAGTACAAGTACATGTCCATCTTAGGGCTTTGTACTGTATCTACCCCCGGGAACTCTCCTTCTCTGCATCTTGACATAGCCAATCCCCGGATTTCATTCAGTCTCTACTCATATGTCACCTACTCAGAGACCCTTGCTGATGATGCCACAAAACAGTTTCTTCCTCCCCTACTTGTTAATCTTCTGTCTGCTTTATTTTTCGTCCTTGAACTTTTCTCCCTGAGAATTCACACTGCAAGTTCATTTACTGATTGCCTGTCCTTCAGTATCTTTACCCATTAGAACGCAAGGAGATCAAGGGCTTGCCTTTGTCTTGAAGGCCAAAAGCAATACCTGGCACAAACTACGCTCTCATTAAAAGTAAGCTGAACGAAAGAACAAATTAACAAATTAATTAAAATGCATAGGAAACATTTCATACTTCTCAGCTTAACAACAGGCAAAAGGGTAAACTCATTACAATATATAGATCCACTCTGAACAGACAAAATGAAGGTAGCAGTTGGCAGTTACTCAGTAAGTTAGAGAAAGCCAAATTATGAAACTTAAACAATACAAAATGCACACCAATGTTGAATTATCAAATTGCTAAATTATTGTGTGTTTTTTTTGGCATGACACCAGAATCCCGAATGTTCAACCCTTACTTACAAAATAAAAAGACTTTCAATGTATGACTGGTAGAATACTGTTAAAAATCTATTCAACATCACTTTAATTTAAGCATTACCCATCTGAGAACCACCAGACACTACGCTAGCTGTTAGTCCCAGAAGCATAGGTTAGTGTGCCCAAAACAAAAAACTGCAAGAAGCAGGTACTTAGCTCAGAGGAAGTGGGTGTCTGCACTGACTTTTGAAGGATGAATAAGAAATCTATAGGCAAAAAGTGCACGAGGTAGAGCTGCAGAATGAAGGAAATGATATATATGCTAAGACACAAAGTCATAAATAGCCCAGCGGCATGGAACTGTAAGTATTGATAGAGCAAAAGTTGAGTATGAGAAAATATAAAGGGTAGGAATCCAGGCTGGGGCAATTCAGGAAGGAGCCTGCTGCCATGCAAGGGAAGTTAGACTTAAACCTTTTAGGCATGCAAAGCCACTGAAGCATTGCAGGCTGCAATGAGGGCAAAGAGAGAGACTGGGAATGGTGGTTTCAGAAACCAGTTACTGGTTTTTTGGCTCTATCTAGTAACACCACATGTGCAGACATTTCTTTTATCTAGGATTTCCAGGATTTTATTTACATTTCTGACAAAAATCTTAGCCTTAAGTCTGTCCAAGCGTTAGAAGGGGAGCACTTGCCCAGAATAAGAGGGAAGAAGGGGTCTTCAGGAAAACACATTTTGTAGCATATATCTTAAAAATTTGGTACCAAAAGCCCTCATGAAAATTGCTTGAAATGGCAATTAAAACACAGATTCCTGGGCTATAACCCAGATATTTAAAAAAAAAAAATCAAATTTTCATGGTAAATCCAGAAATGTACATTTTCTTCAAACTCATCCAATGCTTCTGATGCTTATTATAATTTCAGAATCATTGCTCTTGAGTCCAGAGGAGTGCCAAGCACATAAGGACGTTCTATATTGTAGTGTGGACATGCACTGTACTCAGGCACACTTCCAGGTCCGAAGAGCTGGGTCTCCCACCCAGCAGCGCTCACCAGAACCACTGAGGTTTTGCTGAAAACATGTAAAACTGTACTCCCCTCCTGGTCCCCCGGCCCCAATGCTGACCTCACTCCTGTGTTTCTGTAGCATTGCTCTTAACAATTTGATTATAGTTCCCTAAGTAAAGCCACTAAATTAATGATTTTCAAGTGGTACAGTAGTTAAACACTGGGGTGTCAACCAAAAGGAATGCAATATAACCCTACCAGCTCCTCTACTAGGGAAACCTGTGGCAATCTGCTTTTATAAAGATTACAGCCTTGGAAGCTCTATGGGGTAATTCTATTCTAACCTATAGGGTCACTATGAGTTGTAATGGACTCAGTGGTGATGGGTTTCATTTGGAGAGAGGAGACAGAGGGTCTATACAACATAGACAGTCACCCATGGGATAAAAGAAATCACTTATAATTTAATGTATGGACAAAAGAGTAAGTTCTATAGCTTTTCCAATAGGGTCAGTTACATAACATCTTTCTGCCTTTCTCATCGGTTGAATGGGGTTAATCACAGCACTCAACTTACATAGCTACTGTGAATATTAAATAACACAAGCACAAAATTAAACACAATGTGTTCAAAAAAGTTCACTACTGATTTATCCCTATTATTAGTGACATGATAAATCAGGTCAGATACCAGGCATGAAAGAAAAACCCTTAAAGCCACAGCATAGATACAGTAGCCAAAAGCAGATAATTTGGAATCGGAAGGTCTGACTAGTTCCATTACCAATGACCTCATATGCATTTCTAAAATCTTTCTTCGCTACTCTTTGCTCTGGAAAAAAATTAACTAATTAAGAAAGGCCAGAAGGAATTAACATACATAAAATATTTAGAATGTGATGCACACATCAATATTATTAGAGATTTTCTGTATATTATTATTAGAATAATTATATGATTATGAGATTATATGATTCTTCACAAAACACCCCTGGTAGGTCTACTAGAAAGCAGAATCCAAATAAACACTCTGACTTTCAAGAATGATTGAAGAATAGGACCTTTTCTGGAAAGAAGACCTACTAACTTGGAGCACACTTTCTTTACTGTTCTATAGGCATGCTTTTGGAAATCAACAGACTTAAGGTAAACTTTGGCTCTGTCACCAGTAATGAACTATGACTTTGGCCAAGTTACTGCTTCTGAGAGCTACACTGAAAAGATAAATGACATTTAAAAGAGTAAGGATTATAATGTGGATTGAAATTTGAGAACCTTATTTCTTTCTGAGGAATCAATATGTCTATTATAAAAATATTGACAGGAGCTGGTAAAGGTTTATCTAGTGCATCACTGGGTCAGTAGTCAATCTGAACAACTGCCAGAATTTGGTATAAATCCAGTTCTGAATAACTGTGAAATTGCCTGTCACCTAAAGTAGTTGGCAAGGCTTTAAAGTTTTAACCTCTCTGAAGTCCTGACTAATATAAAACTGTTATATTGCCTTACGTGTGTGTGTGTTTTATGTTTCCCTGAAATACTCATTCAGTTATTGACATTGTGGAAATACCCAGAAAGCCATATGGTCAAAGGATTATTTATCAAAAAGATCAGTGTTTAGTGGAATCAAAGCAATCTCCTTGAAAAGATTTTTTAAAGTCAAGATGTACTTGCTTTACAGAAAACAAATTCATATTTTAAAAAATGTAAAATATTCTGTAAAATGCTACAGCTCTAGTTAAGCTTCTGAATGACAGTCTCCAGAATGAACTATGACAAAAAAACATCTACTCAACTTTCCTCAGCTTACCTCAAAGCAGGTCCCCTGCAGATACTGAGATTTCGATTTATGGGGATTTGCATTAATCTCTTTTGTACAATGATTATCCTGTTTGGGTTTATCTGGATTAACTTCTGTTATAAATCGATGGGCAACATCCAAAACAGTGGATAATATTTGAGACTTTTCCTATTAAAAGAATGAACGAAACATGACTAAAGAGCCTAACACGCCAGTCAAGTCACACTTTCATTACCCTATGACTCCTAAAATTCACTTTATTTAAAATGTAAAAATGCACATTGGTATTCATGTTCACCAGTGTAACAGTGACAACCGACAGCTATGCAGTAGGGGATCGGGGATCTGGGCTGACACCACCGTAAGTATCTTGAAAACACTGCATCATTTAATTTGTTAAGCAACTCTAAAACACAACTTTTATTCCTGTTTTAAGGATAAAAAAGTTAGAGCTCAAATGGCTTAAACAGCATGCCCTTGGTTCCATGGTGAGTGAGTGACAGAGGTGAGAAGTGATTTTATATGTGCATAATTCTACTAACCCAGCCATTTTATTATGTATGTCCATCAACTGATGACAGAAAAACCTAAATGTAGTAGACTAATACAATAAAATACTATGCAATAAAAAAGAGGAATGAACTGTGGATACATGGAATAACATGGAAGAGCCTCAGAAACCTTACACTAACCGCAAGGCGCCACACCCAAAACACTACACCTGAATGATTCCATTTATATCAAATTTCTAGAAAAGACACAGCTAATGAGAGACAGAATGCAGTCAGTGGTTGCCTGAAACTAGAAATGGGAACAAGGGTGACTGACAAAAAACAAACAGGAAATCCTTTGTTTTCATGAAGGTGTTTTAAAACTGAACTGTAGCAATTGCATAGATTTATAAATTTACTAAAAAAAAAAAAAAAAAATTTAATCATCAAGTTACAATGTGAATTTCAAGGTATGAAATTGTACACCAATTGAAAGATTTTCCACTGAAAAGAAAAACAGGTCAATGGAGAAGCTCCCTCCTGTGTCAGCATGACTATCTGCATCAGAGACTCCTATGGGGTGAATTCACAGCTCCCAGGAAGGTCCCCATCTACAGTGAATTTTTGACCTGAAAGGGGTCTAATCTCCACGGACACCTGATTCATGCTGAGTTCACGGGAGTCTGGACTTGGATCAAGAAAGAAGCTTCTGGTCTCTCTGTGACCAATTCTGTATTATGCAAATACAGATTTGTTAATTATAAGAAAGAAAAGAGAGAAAAGAAAAACTTGAAAGTGTTACCGTTTTAGTCAGTTAGGGCTGCTCTAACAGAAATACCATAGAGTGGATGGCTTTAACAAAGGAAGGTTTATTCTCACACAGTCCAGTAGGCTACAAGTCCATATTCAGGGTGTCTACTCCAGAGGAAGGCTTTCCCCTTGTCCGCTCTGGAGGAAAGTCCAATATTGCATCAGTCTTTGTCCACAGAGCATCTTGGCAGAGGAACCTCAGGTCTGAAGGACATGCTCTTCTCCTGGTGCTGCTTTCTTGTTAAGAGGTTCCCAATTCTCTGCCTGCTTCCCTTTTTTTTTTTTTATCTCTTGCAGGATGGAAGGATTAAGGGTTGGGGCAAGCCATATTCCAGGGAAACTCCCTTTAGAGTGGAGCAGGGAGGTGATCTTATAAAGGGATTTACAGTCCCACACTAATCCTTTAACATACAGCATAGGAAAACCACAAAATGGAGGACAGTCACAAGATACTGGGAATCACGGCCCAGCCACATAGCTACACACATTTTCGGGGGGACACAATTCAATCCATGACAGGTATCAAGAGTGCTACTTAAGAGTATAATCATTGTCCACTCCTGATTCTTCTCTGATTCAGTGGCATCATCTCTTTCCTCACTCAGTCTGTGAAGTCTCTAGCAACAGCAGTCTTTTGCTCAAGACACCTAACTAATCCAAGAATCAAAGATTCCCAAGTGGTGCAAAAAAAAAAAAAATTGATAATGTGGGAGATGTTTTGAGGTTACACAATCATTGCAAAGCATTACTAACATTCAGTGGGTGGCCCTGTGGCACAGTGGTTAAGAGATGGGCTGCTAACATAAAGGCCAGAGGTTTGAACTTACCAGTTACTGGGGAGAGAAAGATGTGACAGTCTGCTTCCACAATGATTACTGACTTAAAACCTTATGTGTCAGTGCTACCCTGTTCTACTGATTCTCTATGAGTCAGAATCGACTCAACAGCAACAGGTTAAACCAGGTAACATGAACATCCTGAAGTATGAGGGATGATACAGTTTAAGAGGAACGATCCTGCATGAAAGATCAAGGTCATTCCCACAGAGAAACAGTAATATGGGCATAGCCTTAAATTAGGAACACTTTTTTTAAATTACAGAATATTACTAAAAATAAATCATGATCCCACCACATTAAAGTAGGAAACAGCAGTTCCTCCACATCAGTGAATCAAAAGTAACCACTATAAGCAGTTTGTTGCATATCCCTGCAGACATCTGTCTCTGATTCTGGAGATACATCTAGCTATAAAATATACATATACCATAAAACATTATTTATTACATAATAATATAACTATCATTTTACAGCAGAAATCATCAATGACTCATGTGACAGTTATTGTTATAAAACAGTTAAAATGCACATTGAATACCATGATACTATGCCACATGTAAATAGTTTCAAAGTTTAAACGTCTGTCAAGTTAAAGATAATTCTCTTCCCATCTTCTAAATTTGAAAATTTAAATATGGAAGTCTTAGTAGGTACTAACAGGAGGAGGAGAGGACTGAAAATGAATAAAATTACCTATGCAACTGTTCTACATGCCAAAAAGGTTTTAAAATCAAACCAAAACAGCCTTCAGTGCACATACTAAATCATGTATCTCAGTGTAGAATAGAAAGAAGCTTAAACTACAGCCAGGGAATGTGATTTACTACCAGTATTTCCAGATTCCCCCACATCCTTCACTACACCTTGTGATGGTAGGGTTTCATCTGCTAACAGTTCTAAATTCTCACCTGAATTTTTTTTCACCCTAGAATCATATTATCTTTCAAATTACACTCTAGAAGAATTCATCACTTTGACAATGTCTCATTAATCAAAGTAAAGAGGGTTGATATTTTATAGCATTTTGAACGGATGGCACCCTGCAGAAGTTAAGGTCCAAGAGTAAAAGTTTTAGTTGAGTTAGAAAAATGATATATTTTATGGTAGTGTCAGTGCTTCAAAACTCTGCCTACCAGTATCATTCAAAAGTCAGAGTGATCCAGCATCAAAGGTTAACACTCATGTTGACACAGCCAGGCCTCCTTATATAATCCAGAAGTTTCTGCTCAAACAATTGTACAGTTCACATTTATCTCACATCCCGTTTGGAAAATACATATATACATACACAGATACCTAAAAAAACCTACTGAGGGGCAGGGCCATGATGTCAGACTAGACACACATTGCCTCGATTCCCTCTGAGAACTAGGGACTGGAATCAACTGAACTGAGCAGCATGGACACTGGGGAGCCCTAGGACCTGGCACAGGGATATCAGATGGACTGCACACCACTAATGGTATAATTAGGCCTCTCAACGATGAGGCAGCTCCTGCTTCTGCTGACTAATCACTTGGGAGGACTGCAGGTACTGATGACTTTTCTGTTTTTCAGGAGGCAGGGACTGGGTATAAGCCAGCCAATACGCTGAACTGCAGTGTTTAAGTAAACAGCATAAAGCGCAGCAGAGAGAGTATGCGTGTCATAGCCACACGTTGAGAGCTCAACTGCTGACAGAGGGTACCACTGACCCTCCATCCTCTCTTTGGTGAGCTGTACCACAAATTGTGCTGTTTCACAGCAGGAAGGGCAGCTCCAGTGGAATGCCATCGTGGTCAGCTGGAAGGCAGACTCACCCACCCAGAGGTCTTCGCTGGGGCTGATTCTCATGCTGAGAAGCAGTGCCCATCCAGAAAGGGCTTCTCCAGCAGAAGAGCTGAGTTTAGGACACCGGTGTATACAGTTAAGGGTGAGGCATGGCAGAGGAAGGCAGGAAGGCCATAACCCATCTCTACTCTGAACCATCTCATAACATCTGGGGATGGCCTATAAGGTGACTTCATTGTCAGCTGGAAGGCAGGGCCAGCCAAACCTGAGGGCCTGACTGATTCCAGCAGCTGTTGAAATGCTCCTTGCTTAACAGTAAAGTGCCTTTTAAAAATAAGATCACCTGGAGAACTGACAGTTGATGGCCCAGCAGCAGCCACTCCACCCTTCACCAAGCCACATCATAGCAAAGGCTGACTGCCCCCAGTGACTCCAACATGAGGGGTGCCACCTTTGCCAGCCAGCCAGTAAGCAGAGCTTCTGGCCCCACAGAGGCCACTTGAGGCTTTTCACTAGGGTACACAGAGGTGACTAGTGACCAACTTCCTTTTAAGAGCTATGCTCCTGCTAAGGAAACACCAGACAAATCAAACAGATTCTAGATGACAAGAAACCAACAATCCATAGCTAACCATTTAAAAAAGCAGTCAAACCAGCACCAGAGAACTCCTCAAATGAACAATCAAAAATGTTCCCAGATGAAGAAGCCTTTCTGAAAATATCAGAGGTTGAGTACAAAAGAATTACATATTTACAGCACTCCTAGAGAGTAAACAAAATGCAGAACAAAATGAAAAATTAAGCAAGCTATTTGAACTGATGAAACATCCACGATCTGAAATCCAGCAGATCAATAATAAAATTACAGAAATAGACAATTCAATCCAAAGCCAAAAGAGAACTGAGGAGTTGCAAGGCAGAGTTAATGAGCCTGAGCACAGAGCAACTAACACCAGCATTTACGAGAAGTCAGAGAAAAGAAACCAAAGAAAAATGAAGAAGCATTAATATGTAGGACTTTCTATTAAAAGGAATAACCTACAAATAATTGGAGTTCCAGAGCATGGCGGGATAGCTTAAGACACAGAGAGTATTGCTGTAGAGTGGCTGACAGAGACTTTTCCTGAAATTATGAAAGAGAACACAGATTTCCAAGATACATATTGAACACCACAAAAATGTAGACCCCAAAAGAAAGTCACCAAGACATATTATAATCAAGTTAATAAAATAATACATAAACAGAGGCTCTTTAAGGCAGCGAGGCTTTAAGCAAAGCTAACATTCAAAAGCAAGCTCTGCAGACACTTGCTTGACTTCTCGGCAGAGACTATATTGGCAAGGAAGCAGGGGATAACACTTTCAAAGCCTTGAAAGAGAAAAAGTTCCAACCAAGAATTATATATCCTGCAAAACTGTCTCTTAAATATGAAGATAAAATCAAGACATTAGCAAATAAACAGCTTAGAGACTATAAAAACCAAATAAAAACTACAAGAAATACTGAAAGAAGCCCTTTGCTTAAAAAAAACAAAACATTACATGTATACGTAAGGAGACAATGCAAGACACAGCATCCAGAATCTTACTCAGTTAGGGAAGTCACAAAGCTCATTCAAAGCTATAATATTAAAAGAACAGAGGGGGCGGAGCAAAGATGGCAGACGAGACACACATCTCCTCAATTCCTTCTGAAAACTAAGGCCAGGACTGATAACTGAACAGAACACTCTGGACACCCAGGGAACCCTAAGATGAGACATACCACTGCCAGATTGCACTACACCTCACTAAATGGGAAACTACCTCTCTCTGACGAGCCAGAGTACACTGAGACCTGCTCCTGCTGACTCACCGCTTGGGAGACTGCAGCTCTTAACACTTTTTTGTTGTTGTTATTGGCATGAGTTGGAAAATGCAATGAACTGCAATGCTGCAATGATAAAGTAAACAGGGTACAGCACAACAGAGATAGTGCATGGAACAGCCACATTTTGAGAGCCCACGTTCCTGACTGATAGCAATACTTCTCTCCCACCCTCTGTTTTCTGAGCTCCACCATAGATTCTGCTGTTTTACAGCTGGAAGGGCAGCTTGGCCAGGACACCATCTTGGTCGGCAAAAAGTCAGAGTCACCCAACCAGAGGACCCAGCAGGGGCTAATTCCCAAGCTTAAAAGCAGTGCCACTCCAGACAGCGCTTTTCCAGCAGAAAGGCTGTGTTTAGCACAGTATTATCTTATGAGTAGGGCCCAGCTCAGGATAGCAGCAAGGCTGTAACCCCTCCCTACTTTGAACTACATCATAACATGTAGGGATGGCCATTGTTGACGCATCCATTGTTGGTCAGAAGGTGGGGTCACCCCTACCTGAGGGCCTGACTGATTTTGGAAGTGGTCACAGAGCTTCTAAATTTTTAAAATAAGACTGCATGGAGAAATGAATGCTGAGAAGACTGGTGGCATCTCTTCCAGCCTTTACTGACCCACATCATAGGGTCGGCTGATGGCTCCCAAGTGACTCCATAAGTATGGTGCCATCTTTGCCAGATAGGAGGTGGAAACTGCCACCCCAGAGTGCTCACTGGGGCCAGTCACTACAGTACATAGAGGTGGCCGGTGAGCAATTCATTTCTCAGAACAACACCCTAGCTCCTGTTGTGGTAACAACAGAGAAACGAAACAGCCTCTAGATGGCCTGAAAGCAACACTTCATCTCTAACCATTCAAAAAAACAGCCCTCCATGGCTCCAGAAAACTCTCAAACTAAAAAATCAAAAAACTTCCCAGATGAAGAAGGCTTCCTGAAACTATCAGAGGTCGAGTACAAAAGAATTATATATAGAACCCTCCTAGAGAGAAAATAAAATGCAGCACAGCAAGATGAAAAATTAAGCAAGCTATCTGAACTGATGGAATATCAAAGATCTGAAATCCAATAGGTCAATAACAAAATTAAAGGATTAGACAATTCAATCCAAACTCAAAAGGGTACAATTGAGGAGACACAAGCCAGACTTAGGGATCTTGAAGAAAGAAAAACTGACACTAGCATTTATCAGAAATCAGAGAAAAGAAATAATAAAAATGAAGAAGCATTAAGAAACATGTGGGACTCTATTAAGAAGAACAATCTATGATTATTCCTCAACAGGGAAGGATAGCTGAAAACACAGAGTGTACTGTTGTTGACTTGTTGACAGAACACTTCCCTGAAGTTATGAAAGAAGACAATATAGATATCCAAGATGTGTATCAAATGCCACAAAAACCAGACCCCGAGACATATTATAACCAAGCTTAATAAAATGAAACAAAAATAGATTCTCTTAAAGGCAGCAAGGCTCAAAGCAAAGCTAATATTCACAGGGAAATTCTATAGGCTTTCATCAGACCTCTCAGCAAAAACGATGTTGGCAAGGAGGCAATGGTGTGACACATTCAAAGCCTTGAAGGACAAAAACTTTCAACCAAGAATTATAAATCCCACAAAACCGTCTCGCAGATACGGAGATGAAATTAAGAAATTCACAGACAAACAGAAGCTTAGAGACTTTATAAAACCAAACCAAAATTACAAGAAATACTGACAGAAGCATTTTGCTTAGAAAGACAAAACTATTAAGCGTACATTTAAGGAGACAATGCAGGACATGGCATCCAGGAACGTACTCAGTTAGAGAAGTCATAAAAATCAATCAAAGCCATAATATTAAAAGACGGGAACCAGTGATCATATCATAAAAACTAAGACACTTATCACACTAAAAAGAGGGTACATTACAGTAGTCACAGTCCTTTCAGATGGAGAAGTTAAAAACATATACAGAAGTTAAAATTGGGTTTAAACTTAGAATATTAAGGGGAATCATGGAGTAGCTGCAAAGCACATTAACAATGCAGCATATCAAAGCAAGAAACATAATAAGGAGTCTAAACAACCACAAAACTAACACAGAAAAAGATGAGAAGTCAACACATTAAAAAAAATGACCCTGAACAGAATATTAAAACATAAAAAGTATTAACACAAAAATAAATACATCAAAATGACAGCACTAAACACACACCTATCAATAATTACGCTGAATATATACAGACTGAATGCTCCAATACACAGGCAATGAGTGATATCCTGGATCAAAAGACATGATCTGTCTATACTTTGTTCACAAGAAACACTCCTCAGACTTAAAGATATGAACAAACTTGAAATTAAAGGATGGGATAATACAAACGAAGATAACACTATACAATGAAGAACAGGTATGGCAATACTATTACAGATAAAATAGATTTTAATGTAAAATCCACCATCGTGGACAAGGATGGTCACTATTTGTTGCTGAAAGGTGCAATACACTGACAAGACATAACAATATTAAACATCTATGTACCCAATACTAAAGCATCTAAAAACATTGAGCAAACACTGACCACATTTAAAAATGAGATAGATCACCCTAAAATAATAGTTGAAGAACACAACACTCCACTTTCAGTAAGGGGACAGCTCATCCAGATAAAAACTCAGTAAAGAAACAGAAGATCTTATTGCAACAATTAACCAACTAGACCTCATCGACATATACAGAACTTTCTATCTATCAGCAGATAACACCATCTTCTCCACTGCACATGGAACATTTTCCAGAATAGATCACGTGTTAAGACATAAAGCAAATCTCAACAAATCCAAACCATTAAATTATTGCAAAACACCTTCTCAGACCATAAAGCCATAAAAGTTGAAATCAATAGCAGAAAAAACATACACAGGAATTTGAACTCATGGAGAATAACATCTTGCTCATAAAGCCATGGGTTACAGAAGAAATCAAGGACAAAATAAAGAAATCTATGGAATCAAATAAGAATGAAACTACACCCTACCACAACCTATGCCATATAGCAAAAGCAGTACACAGAGATCAGTTTATCTCTATAAATGCACACATTCAGAAGGAAGAAAGGACCCAAACTGACGGATTAACTCTACTGCTTAAACAACAAGAAACAGAGAAACAGAGGAACCCCTCAGGCACCAGAAGAAAACCAATCATAAAGATTAGAGCAGAACTAAATGAATTAGAGAATTAGAAGAACAATTAAAAAAACTGAAAAGACCAAAAGCTGGTTTTCTTAAAAGATCAACAAAATTGATAAATCATTGGCTAAACTTACAGAAGAAAAACACGAGAAGAAATACCCTAAATAAGAAAGGAGATGGGAGATGTCTCAAAAAACCCAACTGAAATTAAAAGTATCAGAAAAAAATGCTATAAAAGACTTTACACTAACAAATTTGAAAACCTACAGGAAACAGACAAATTTCTAGATTCATATCACCTACCAAAATTATCACAAGGAGAAGTAGAACAACTTAATAAACCCATCACAAAGCAAGAAACTGAAAAATTCATCAAAATCTACATCAAGAACAGCCCTGGCCCAGACAGCTTTACCACAGAATTCTACCAGACTTTTAGAGAAGAGTTAACTCCAGTACTACGGTGACTATTTCACAAAATTGAAATGAAGCCAGCATAACCCTGATACCAAAACCAGGGAAAGATTCCACAAAAAAGGAAAATTACAGACCAGTATCACTCATAAACCTAGATGCCAAAATCTTCAACAAAATCTTTACCAATAGAATTCAACAACATATCAAAAAAGTAATTCATCATGACCATGTTGGAGTCATACCAGGGATGCAAGGATGACTGAACATCAGAAAAACAATTAATGTGATCAACCACATAACACAAAAGATAAGAATTATTTGATTTTGTCAATTGATGCAGAAAAGGCATTTGGCAACATTCACCACCCGTTAATGCTAAAAACTCTCAACAAAATGGAACAGAAGGCATATTCCCCAACACAATAAGGGGTATCTATGCAAAGCCAACCACTTACATCATCCTGAATCAAAAAAGACTGAAAAAATTCCCCTTGAGAATGGGAAGTAGACAAGGATGTCCATTCCCATCACTTCTGTTCAGCATTGGACTAGAAGTTCTAGCCAGAGCAATTAGACAAGACAAAGAAATAAAGAGTATCTGCAATGGCAAAGAAGTAAAAATTTCCCTATTTGCAGATGATGCCATTTTATACGCAGAGAATCCTAAAGAATCCATAAGTAAACTACTGGAACTAATAGAAGAGTTGACAAAGTATCAGGATATAACATAAAGATAAATAAATCAGCAGGATTCCTTTATACAAAGAGACCATCAAAGTATAAATCACCTAATCAATACCACTTACTAGAGTCCTCAAGAAGATAAAATACTTAGGAATAAATCTAACCTTCTCAAAAAGAACTACAAGACCTTACTGCAAGAAACCAAGAGAGACCTATATAAATGTGGAAACTTACCCTGCTCATAGATAGAAACACTTAACATCGTGAAAACGTCCATTTTACCTAAGGCAATCTACATAAACAATGAAATCCCAATACAAATTCCAGTGTCATGTTTTAATGAGATGGAAAAAATAAATCATCAATTTTCTTTGGAAAGGGAGGAAACCCTGGATAAGTACTATTAAAGAAGAGGAACATAGTGGGAGGCCTCATAGTACCCAACTTTAGAACCTATTACATTGCCATAGTAGTCAAAACAACCCAGTACTGCTACAAAAAGAGACAGATTAATGGAACAGAGTTGAGACCCCACAGATATCACCATCCCCTTATAAACAGCTGATTTTCAACAAAGGCCATAAGACTGTAAACTGGGGCAAAAACAATCTCTTTAACAAATGGTGCTGGCAAAATTGGATATCCATCAGCAAAATATTGAAACAAGACCCATATCCCACACCTTATACAAAAAGTAACTCAAAATGGATCAAAGACCTAAATATCAAGCCTAAAACGATAAAGATCATCCAATAAAAAATACGGTCAACAGTGGAAGTTCTAATACACAACTTAGATGGACTTAAAAATTTGACAAAGGTAGGCGGGGTCAAGATGGCAGACTAAGCACACGTCTCTCTATACCCCTCTGGAAACCAAGACCTGAATTGATAATCAACGGAGCCTTCTGATCACCTAATCAGCCTCAAGACACAGCACAGGGCTGTTAATTGGGACTTCATACTACTGAGCAAGAAACCTCTCTTTCACTGACTCCCGCTCCTGGCTGGCTCTGGCTCTCATGAACTAAAGGTAAATGCACCATTTTGACTTTTTTTTCTCTGTCTTGGCTGGTGGGCAGAGCTGGGTCTTGCCTAGTGGCTAGACTCAGACACGCTACTGGGGGGATAGGCAGGTGAAATTCCCATATTCTGAGAGCCAGGCTTAAGACTCTGCTAATCTAGCCACTTTGAGTCTTTCGTTTTATATCTGCGTCAGCAGGGTTTGGGCGGAATTCCGCAGTCAGTGTGCAGGACGCCATGTTGGTATCAAGATTTTAGCGGGACCACTAATTCTTAGCCTGGGAGCCAGCACCTACAAACAGGACAGCACTTCTCCAACAGAAAAGCAGTAATTTTCCCAGTGCCACCTACGCTGCAGGCCCTGCAACAGAAGCAGAGGAGTCAGTACCTCTCGGTACCTTTAGACCATCTGTCTGCTGTCTGTGTGGAGGACGCCATCTTGTATGTGGTGGCTGCAGCTGGACCTAATTCTTAGCTTGGGAGCCAGAGCCTGCCCACAAGAGAGCACTATTCATCACAAAAGCAGTACTTGACGCAGTGTTGGCTAAGGCTAGGCCCTGTCAGCAGAGGCCAACAGGGCAGTAGCATTGCTGTATTCTGAACTAGTTTGTTATCATCTGGGGTTGAATATAGTGGTGCTTATTTTGTCAGTTGAGAAGAGAGATCTCTACACCTGAAAACCAAACTGACGTGTGAAGTGGTCAGATACCTTTTGCTTTACATTTTAAGACAGACTAGAGAAACATTTGCAATTGATCCTTACAGTACCTCTTCCAGCCTTTACATACTCATGTGGGACCCAAAAAGCAACAGACAATTGTGGCATACAAGAAATCACCCATGGCTTCAGAAGGCTCCCAAACAAAGCAACCAAGGAGTTTTCCAGATGAAGAAACTTTTATGAAAGCATCAGGAAGTGAATACAAATTGATTATATACAGAGCCCTTCTAGACCTTATATAAAATGCAGCAGAACAAAATGAAAAATTAAGCAAGCTCTTCGATCTGAAGGAACACCGGTACTCTGAAATCCAACAGATCAAGAACAAAATCAAAGACATAAAATTACCATGCAAAGCCAAGAAAACAGAATGCAACAAATAGAAAAAAGAATTTCTGACTTGGAAGACAGAGCTACTGATGCCAGCATCTATGAGCAGAAATCAGAAAAAAGAAACAAGAAAAATGAAGAAACATTAAGAAGCATGTGGGACTCTATTAAGAGGAACAACCTTCAATTAATTGGAGTCCCTGAACATGGTGAGACATCTGAGAACACAGAGAGTATCGTTGCTGAGCTGCTGAAAGAAAACTTCCCAGAAATCATGAAGGAAGAGAAAATAGACATCTCAGATGCATATCGTACGCCATCCAATACAGATCTCAAAAGAAAGACTCCAAGACATATTATAATCAAACTTAACAAAATGAAACATAAGCAGCAACTCTTAAAGACAGCAAGACTCAAAGCAAAGCTAACATTCAGAGGGAAACCCTGTAGGGGCTCATCAGATTTCTCAGCAGAAACCATGCTGGCACGGAGGCAGTGGCATGACATACTCAAAATCTTGAAGGACAAGAACGTCCAACCAAGAATTATATAGCCTGCAAAACTCTCTTTCAAATACGACAATGAAATTAAGACATTCCCAGATAAACAGAAACTTAGAGACTTTGTAAAAATCAAACCCAAACTACAAGAAATACTGAAAGAAGTTCTTGGCTCTGGCTTAGAAGAATGAAACCACTAACTTTGTATTTTAGAACCACACACTACTCAATACTCTACTCTTTTAGGGAAGGCTCCAAAGTCAATGACAGCTTTGATAGAAGCAATCCAGTGATCATCATGAAAACTATGGTGTCATCATAATAAAAAGAGGGATGTACTACAGTTGTTACAGTCCTTCCAGATGAAGAGGAAGATGACAAGACTGGTAGTAATTAAAATTGGGTTTATATATAGTTTATTAACGGGGATCATAGGGGCAGCTGTAAAGCACAACAAAGATGTATTATACCATTTCAAGAAATGTAACACACGAGTCTCAACAACTACAAAACCAGCTCTGAAAAAGGTGAAAAATCAACTCACAAAAAAGAACGTCCCAGAACAGACTAATAAGAACAACAGAGAAAACACCAATATAAAAATAAACACATCACAATGGCAGCAGTGAACACATACCTATCAATAATTACATTGAATGTGAATGGACTGAATGCTCCAGTAAAGAGACACCGAGTGTCATCTTGGATCAAAAGACATGACCCATCCATATGTTGTCTACAAGAAACTCACTTGAGACCTAAAGATAGGAACAAACTGAAAATTAAAGGATGGAAGAATATGTATCAAGCTAACAATGATCAAAGAAGAGCAGGGGTGGCAATTCTAATCTCAGACAAAATCAATTTTAATGTCAAATCCACCATCGTGAACAAAGATGGACACTATTTATTGCTGAAAGGTTCAGTACACAAGCAAGACTTAAGTATATTAAATAATTATGCACCTAATATCAGAGCACCTAAATACGTCAAAGAAACACTGACTATGCTCAAAAGAGAGTAAGAAGACTCCACAATAAAACACTCCACTCTCACCAGACAGATCATCTAGAAAAAAGCTCAGTAAAGATACAGAAGACCTCACTGACACAATTAACCAACCAAACCTCACTGATGTATACAGAACTTTCCACCCATCAGCAGACAACTACACCTTCTTCTCCAGTGCACATGGAACATTCTCCAGAATTGACCATGTGATAGGCCATAATGCAATGCTCAACAAAATCCATACCACTGAATTACTGCAAAGCATCTTCTCAGATCATAAAGCTACCAAAGCTGAAATCAGAAATAGCAGAAAAAACATAGATAGAAAGTGGACCTCTTGGAAACTGAACAATATCTTGCTTAAAAAAACATAGGTTATAGAGGAAATCAAGGATGAAATAAAGAAATTCATGGATTCCAATGAGAACGAAAACACTTCCACCAGAACCCATGGGATACAGCCAAAGCAGTGCTCAGAGGTCGGTTTATCTCCATAAATGCACACATCTGGAAGGAAGAAAGAAACCAAATCAAGGAACTAACTCTACAGCTTGAACAAGTAGAAAGAGAACAACAGAGGAACCCCTCGGGCACCAGAAGAAATGAGATCAAAAAGATTAGAGCAGAGCTAAATGAATTAGAAAATAGAAAAACAATTGAAAAAATTGAAAAGACCAAAAGCTGGCTTTTTGAAAAGATCAACAAAATTGATAAACCACTGGCTAAACCTACTAAAGAAAAGCAGGAAAGGAAACAAATAACCCAAATTAGAAATGAGAGGGGAGTTGTCACCACAGATGCAACAGAAATCAAAAATATCATAACACAATACTATGAAAAACTGTACTGTAACAAATTTGAAAACCTAGGTGAAATGGACAAATTCCTTGACTCATACCACCTACCCAAATTATCACAACATGAAGCAGAACAACTTAATAAACCCATCACAAGGAAGAGATTGAAAAGGTCATCAAAACACTGCCAACCAAAAAAAGTCCGGACCCAGATGGCTTCACTGCAGAATTCTACCAAGCATTTAGAGAAGAGTTATCCCCAATACTACGGAGACTATTTTACAGTATAGAAAGGGATGGAGTACTCCCAAACTCATTCTATGAAGCCAGCATAATCCTGATACCTAAGCCAGGGGAAGACCCAACAAAAAAACAGAACCACAGACCGATATTACTTATGAATCTAGATGCAAAAATCTTCAACAAAATCCTTGCCAATAGAATACAACAACGTATCAAGAAAATAATCCATCACGACCAAGTGGGATTCATACCAGGGAAACAAGGCTGGCTCAACATCAGAAAAACAATCAATGTGGTTAACCACATAAACAACACAAAAGACAAAGATCACTGATTTTGTCCATTGATGTAGAAAAGGCATTTGATAAAGTCCAACACTCATTCATGCTAAAAAAAGCTGCCAAGCTGCCATCCGAGGATCCAGCAAATGGTCCCAACTCAGCAGGAACGGATGCTCACCGAGGACCAAAATGACATGCGGTAAAGACAACCTAGAAGACAGAGAGACCCACAAGAGTGGGTGCCTTCATCAACTTGGGACCATAGAACCGGATGGTGCCCGGCCACCACCAGTGATAGCTGTTATAGAGCTCACTAGGTTGAGTCTCACTGGCAACACAAGAATAAAAAGGGGTGCATCCTGAGATCTCCACTAAAAGACCTCAATTGTGGTTTTGGGGTTCCCCTGAGAGCATGACCCCTAGCCCTGATGCTGCACTTACCCATAAATTATAACAAAGGTCCACTCTTTGGACAGAAATGGATTGGACTTGGCAATGCAGAGTGACCATATATTGATTGCACTTTATGGTTCTATACATCTATAGGATATCATCCTGCTGACCTCTGGCTGGAGGAAGGAGAATGGGTAGAGAGAAGCGGAAAGGAGACTGTTGGGAGGAAAAGACATGCGTGGAGCAGAGAGGAATAGTGTGCTGTCATCAGGCAGGGAGAGCAGTGGAAGCTGCATATAGGTGGGCATGTAAATTTATAAGAGAATGTACATTTTCACTCAGTCATGTTAAATAAAAAAGAAAAAAAAGAATGCATAAAAATAAATAAGTAAATAAAAAATTTTTAAAAATTTGACAAAACACAATCAACAGAAAATAGATGAATGAAGATTACTAAGAATCAAACACTTTTGCTCATTCAACTATTTTATCAAAAGAGTTAAAAGACCACTTGCACAATGGGAAAAACTATTTGCAACTGATCCACAATCTACAAGGTACTTCAAAATATCAACAAGTAAAAGGACATTAACCCAGTTAAGCAATGGGCAAAGGAGATGGAGAAACACATCACCAAGGAGGACACCCAGGCAGTCAGAAGACGCATGAGGCAATACTAACCATCATTAGCTATCAGAGAAATCCAAATTAAAACTACAATGAGACACCATCTCACTCCAACAAGGCTGATGATCCAAAAAACACAAAACAATAAACACTGGAGAGGCTGTGGAAGAGATGGGAACTGTCCTACACTGCTGGTGGGACTGCAAAATGGTACAACCTCTTTGGAAAGCAATCTGGTGCACTTGTTGCAGTACTCCCACTGCTTGGAATATGTCCTATGAAAACAAAGGCTGTCACACAAACAGACACATGTACACAAATGTTCTTTGCAGCACAGTCCACAACAGCAAAGAGATGGAATCAACTCAGATGCCCATCGACAGAAGAATTTATCATACATATAATCAATGGAACACTATGCAATAGTAAACAACAATGATTACTTTATGGATCATCTCAAAACCTGGTTCCAATTAGAAGACTTCATGCCGAGTAAAATCAGTCAACAGCAAAAGGCCAAATATGCTATGAGATCCCCAGTATAAAGACTTAAAAATGGACATACGTATAGAAGAAAAGACTCTTTGATGGCTACAACAGTGGGGAAGGAGGGACAGACAGGATTGGTCATAGATTAGATAGCTGATACAAAGTTGGTTAGATGACAGCATACAGTAGAAAGCAGATCAACTTAACTGGACTCCACCGTAAACTGAACCCTCTTCCAATCTCAACTCACTGTTGGGAGGATAGAATAGCAGGGGTGGGGCCTGGGGACCATGCTCGCAGGGGACATCGAGGCTAACTGGCATATTGCTAAGAGAGCCTACTGCTGAGAGTCCTCTGCACCCCATATTGGTGAGTGGTGTCTTTTAAAAGCTAGCAAGCTGCCATCTAAGGTGCATCACATGGTCCCAGCTCACCTGGAACAGATGATCACTGAGAACAAGAACACAAGGACAAAAGAGCTTAGGAGACAGAAGGACCATGCGAATGGGTGACTGTACCTACATGTGACCAGAAGAACCAGACGGTGCCTGGCCACCACAGAAACACAGCTGTGATGTGGCACAAAATGTTGAGTCCCTGTGGCAGTGTGAGAAAAAGAGGAGTGCAGCTCAAGAACTCTATTAAAAGACCGCAACTGATGGTCCAATGGCCTGGGGGATCCTCTGGGAGTATGGCCCTTAGACCTGCTGCTGCCCCTGTCCAGAAAACACTACTGAGGTTAACTCTTTGGACGAAACTGGACTGGGCTCAGGGACACAATGTGACCATATGCCATGTGTACTTTATGGCTCTACGTATTTACAGGATGTTGTCCTACTGGTCTCTTTCTAGATGGGACAGAAGAAGGTGAAGAGGATGGAACAGGAGATTGGTAAGAGGATACAAGTGTAGAATGAAAAAGGGGAGTGTGCTGTCACCAGGCAAGCAGAGCAGAAGGAGCTGCAGACTGGCAGGCATGCAAATTTAATTTGGACTGTACACTTTCACTTGATCACAGTTAAAAAAAAAAATCCTACTGCAATTAAGTCAACTCTGACTCAGAGCCACATTAGAGGACAGAGTAGAATTGCCCCACAGAATTTCCAAGGAGTACCTGGTAGATTTGAACTGCCAAACTTTTGGTCAGCAGACGTAACACTTAACCACTACACTACCAGGGTTAGCGAGGTAGCACCTAACCATTATACCACCAGGGTTTCCATATACAAACAGACATAGGCACAGAGACACACACACATACGTACAGTGTAAGAAAGTTTAATTTCCTTAGTACTCTAGAGCTTTGATAACAGCAGTGGTCGAGAGTTACAGTTGCTAACCACAAGGTCAGCAGTTTAAATCCACCAGCCACTTCTGGAAGCCCTATGTGGCAGCACTATTCTGTCCTGAAGGGTTGCTCTCAATCAGAATCATCTCAATGGCAATGGAGCTGTTCACCAATTTTCCAGTTGGAAAAGTTTTAGAAGAGATTTACTGCAACCACAAACTTGCACAGAAGTTTGAAAATACTAGACAGGACTTTTCCTATTTCATTTGAATTTTCTAGGCAAAGAGATACAGAGGTAGAGATTGAGAGATGTACAGAGAAAAAATGGACTGCAGTAGAACTCAAGAAATAGAAGTTTATCATTTGCAGCGATTGTTAAGTATAGTCAGGGCTTGAAAACCTTAAATATAAAGTCAGTTCAGGGAGACCAAACTGTGTACAAACAGGGTTTTCAAAATTATATTTATATATGTATGTGTGTATATATAGTATTGGCCCGGCTTTGAATACTTCCTTCCCACTTCAAGAATATTTTCCCAAGTACAGTTTGTTCTAGTTTCTTTGATGTGAATTACATCACATGTAATTGGCAAATAGGAGAATGATGCCATTATAACTCAGAAGTTTTACTGATTCTTAAGTTTTTCTTAGTAGATCACTGTTTTGAAGGAACTGGGGACAAACTTTTTCAGAATTAAAGCCAAAGACCTAACAACATATGAATACCTTAAGGAAATAAAAGATAGAAATCTATAAATAGATGTTCCCTTCATAAAAGTACTGGCTGTTTTAAAGGCTTCAATAACAACACACACACTCTTAAGTTATCTAGAAAAAAAGTTATCTAAAAAAAAATGACTGCAAATAGAACTGCAGACACTTCCTATGAATTAAAACAACAGATTAACAAAGCAGATAATATCTTGATTCAGATTTTTCATTTTCATGAAAACAGTATGTTACAAGCAAATATTCATCAGGATCTAAATCACAAACAAAGAAGCAAAAATCTAATAACGTATATGTTACTGTTCTCATCAGGCTTGTTATTGTTTTTCTTAGGGATCTGGTAACAAAGTGGCATGAGATTTAAGTGTCCTTCCTCTAACCCTAATTTTCTCTTAAACCCTTATATTTAGTGAGCAATTTTTCAGAACTGGAAGTTTTTCACAAATCATGTTATGCCATGAAAAAACCACCTCTTCATTGATTAATTATGCTTTAACCAATAATACACTTTTTATTAAAATTCTTCAAAACATTTGCTCAAGATTTATTTATTCAAAGAAATCTTCCCAGATAATTTCACCAGCATAATTCCATGCTGCATTTAATACACACTGCATAATGACAGTATACAATCAAACTACAGGCTGCAGCAGTACATCGTCACGGGACTTCCAGAAATTCAAGGTAGACTCAGCAGAATACACGGAATGAGGGCTGTCATTGCTGATGTCAGATGGATCATGGCTGAAACTAGAGAACATTAGAAAGATGTTTATCTGTGTTTTATTCACTATACAAAGGCATGCAACTGGGTGGATCATAACTAAGGTTAACATTTCAAGGAATGCAAATTCCAGAACACTTAATTGTGCTTGTGGGGTACCTGTACATAGACCAAGAGGCAGTCATTGAAATTGAATAAGGAGATACAGTGTGGTTTAAGTCAGGAAAAGTGTGCCTCAAGGTTGTATTTTTTCACCATGTTTATTCAATCTTTATGCAGAGCAAATAATCCAAGAAGCGCAACTAGATGAAGAACATGGCATCAAGACTGGAGGAAGCCTCATTAACAACCTTTGATATGCAAACAATACAGCCTTGCTTGCTCAAAGGCAAGAGGACTTACTCATGAAGATCAAAGGCTACAGCCTTCAGTATGGATTATACCTCAACATAAAGAACACAAAAATCCTCACAAGTGGACCACTAAACAACATCATGATAAATGTAGAAAATATTGAAGTTGTCAAGATTTCACTTGGGTTCACCATCAGTGTCCACTGAAGTGTCAGTCAAGAAATCAAAAGACACCTTGTACTGGGCTAACCTGCTTCAAAAGACCTCTTGAAGGTGTTCACAGGATACCACTTTAAGGACTTCAGTGCACCTGACCCAAGCCACAGTGTTTTCAGTCACCTCATAAGCACATGAAAGTTGGACAATGGATCAATGAATAAGACTGAAGAAGAACTGATGACCTTGAATGAACAGTACTAAATATACCATCAACTGCCAGAAGAATGAACAAATCTGTCTTGGAAGAAGTACAGCCAGAATGCTCCTTAAGGCCAGGATGGTGAGATTTCATCTCACTTGCTTTGGACATGTTATCAGGAGGGACAAGTCCTTGGAGAGGGACAACCTGCTTGATAAAATAGAAGGTCACTGAAAAAGAGGAAGCCCCTCAACAAGACAGACGGACACAGGGCCTGCAACAGTGGGCCATAGCATAATGATCGTGAGCATGGTGCAGCACCAGGCAGTGTTTCTTTCTGTTGTATATAGGGTCACTGTCAATGGAAACGGACTCGATGGCACCCAACAACAACAGCCCTGTAAGGACTCCATTACCTAAAATCAGTAAGAACAAATCAGAAGAGACTTCTCTGTTGTGGCCTATACAGCAAAGAAGGAATTCTAATTATACCAAGTAACTTTCTCAAATTATCATGGGTCTATCACAGGGCTCATTAAAGCTCATTAAATTCCTACTGAGTGAAAGAACTATCTGCAAAACAAAAGATAAGCATCTCTTGATTTTCTACTAAAATATATATTAATTCACATCATTGAAGTTTACTGCTTATTTCAGTATCACATAAATCTAACTTGAACTGCAACTTAAAAAGATCTATAGATTTATCTTTTTTTCTAAATGTCTGATACAAATCAGAGGTTTTATTAATCAAAGATTTATGTGCTATCATTCCTCCTTGTCACAAAAAGAAACAACAAAAATAAACAAGGACTTGGACACTTGTCCCTAATTATAAATGCAGTTACTATTAAGTAGATAAGTCAAGTAAACTAATATAGGCTCATTATTGAGTACTATCACTGACCAAATGTATGAAATAAAACATGCCAACATTAGTTAAAATAAAACAAGATGACACATAAACAAAATAGCTCAAAATAATTGTCTAAAAAATTTAAACCACCTAGAATCAGTGAGAATCACAAAATATGATGAAGGCCTTAATCATAGCATCTTTCAAATTTTATTACAACATTAAAAAATTCCACTGAGATTGCAATGTTAAAAGTGAGCTAAAATAGCAAGAAGAAAACAGCTGGGGAAATTCACACCTGTAATCTTGCTTTCTGTCTGCAGTGTTGATGCCATATAATTATGCTCTATATTAATTATCTTAGCAAGTGCTTACCATTGTTTTCAACTAATATTACATGTATAATGCATCCAGATGAGTTAGCTGCTTTCAGCAATTACTCCTATCTGAACTACAGGAGTAACAAATTTTTATGTGCAATGATTTGAATAATAGATTCATAGGCATAGCAGAATAATTCACTAGCAAATAACAATCAATAATTTGCCATTCTTGAATTTTAAATACAGTATTCCTGTTACATCACAGTTGGATGACTTTATCCCATAATATCCAGTGAATATAAATTATACTAAACAAAACTCTATATGTCAATATTTACTTTTAAAGAGAGTGATTAACACAGTAGCACCTGCAAACATAAAGGCTCTTCAAATATCCAGCATCAGCATGGCTGGCTCAGTTACAATGATGACCGATTAAAGTTTCAGACATGCAGCTGAACCAGAGAATGCTATGGCCCTCTCCAAAACCGACATTCCATTATTCTCTATTTGAAAAAGGAAATGTCCATATTTTAAAATATACTGATACACGGAAACCTAAAACTTCACTTTACTACTTTTTATTGGAAACCTTCTGAAATACGTTACTTGAATGAATTTGAAAAACAGGTCTAAAACCAAATGTAAACATTTGATTTATTCTGTAGATTACTTCAACTAATGTCACTCTGTCTTCTAGGCTCTAAACATGGATGGTGCAGGAACCAGTCTGAATCTCTAGGAAGACCCCATGCTAACAAAGCTACAGTAGTTAGCTCCTGCTATGAGCACAGTACTTTGATCTCTGTTGTCACATGATCTGACCCTCCCAACAGTCCTATGAAGTTCTGAGCCTGTGTGTATGAATTCATCTTAACGATGCCCTTTCTCAGCACAGATACCACAGAGTCACCCTCCTTTCACTTCATGACTGATTAAGTCCATCTCTTCATGAAATGTTCCTACCTCTCTGTTGTGACTGCTGCTGTGTCTGTCTCGTGACTCTTCGCCCTATTCCTGAACCCGCTGGATTCCTCTAACTCTTCAGTGATGGTTACAGCAGCCCTGCACTCCTTTCCTCACTCTTTCTCAATTGTTCTCTGTTCCCTTTTCTGAATGTTTCTTAGTTTCAAGATCTAACAGATAACCACAGATGCAGTTTTACTAAATGTAGGCCATTAAACTCTCGTTACTAGTTTCTTGAAAATTCTTGTCAATATTTCTCAAGAAAGATATGCAAATGGCAATGAGCACATACAGAGATGATCAGTATCACTAACCATCAGGGAAATGGAAATCAAATCCACTTCACATACACTACAAAGGCGAAAATCAAATTATAACAAGTGTTATGAGAATGTGGTATATTACTTGGTGTATTATAAAATGGCACAACCACTTTAGGAAACAGCCTAGCAGTTCACCGCCAAAATTAAAGAAAGTTTCCAGTAACTCCACTTCCATGTACATACATAAGAATACTGAAAACATATATCCAACACTGAAACATGTACATAAATGTTGACAGCACAATTACTCATAATAGTTAAAGGCAAAAGCAACTCAACTGTCGATCAAATCCATAAGTAAAATATGATACAGCCATACAATGGAATATTATTTAATCATAAAAAGGAATAAAATACTGACAGATTCCATAACATGAATGAATTCTGGAAATATTATGCCAAGTGAAGGAGAAGCAAGTCAGAAAAGACCACATATTATATGATTCCATTTATATGAGATGTCTATAATACACATATCTACAGAAATAAACTAGATCAAAAGTTGTTTAGTACTAGAGGAATGCAAAATAGTTGTAGCTAAAGGGTATGGAGGTCTGTTCTTCAAGCAATGATAATGTTTTATAATTAATTGTGCTGACAGCTGCATATATCTGTGAACATATTAAAGTTCACTGTACACTAAACGGGTGAATTGTATGGTATGTCAATTATATGTCAATAAAGCTGTTTTTATAAATTATTGTCAATTAAGCCTACAGAGAGAACTCCACTTATCTTTTGGGTATTTGATCATGTCATTCTTTTTTTTTTAATTCTGGTTAACCCAAGATTTAACCATAATGTCCACCAAGAAATCTCTCTGGGTTAACTAAATTCTCAAACTCCCAAGACTATTATCAAGCTACTCTTAGCATCAGTCTACTTAGATGGCTGATGAGAAGAACAACAGTTTACTGGCAGGACACATCAGGTGCTCCTCTTCTGTAGCAGACTCACAGTCGTCCTGCAGAAGCACGGCTTAGACAGGTGACAGACATGCCTGACCTAGAAGCCCCATTTCCTGCTAGGGCCACCCTTTATCTGCACTGATTCCAGAGACTCACAGTGGATGTACAAGGTAAAAAGCTCACTGCACTCGTAGCTACAGATGATTCAAGTATTTCCAGTTCTCCCTGTTTTGATGCACTTTACTGTGGTGACATGTTGCTAGGAAAGCAGACGACCTAACTACCATTATCTGTTTCTCAGGTAAAGAGGTAGAACGTTAACTGAGGGTCAAATCCTCACACGTCAGAGGAAAGCTTTTGTTAACCTTCACCAACATAACTCCATTAACATACAGTAAATTTTTTTAATTACCCTATGCTTGCCTTACAAATACTTTGGCTTTCAAAATTCAGAGGAAATAAAACATGCTGCCAAAATACAGTTTTTAATTGTATCATTAAGGGGTCATTCACATTTTCATTCATTCAAAGATTAAATATACCAGGCGTGGTGCTAAGCACCAGGCAAACGATGATGAACAAGACAGAAACAGCACTTCTCCACACAGGATATAAAATTGATCAGAAGATAGAAGGGGCTGAAGAGTCAATAACAACATGGTATTAAAAACTGATAGAGGCAGTTAAAAGTGATACACAATGATGTCAGCAGGGAACAAACAAACTTGTATATGAAATGAGTATTCACATTCACGAAAATACCCTAGTAAGAATTTATTCACATACTTTTAAATAACTTACTTTTTTCTTAAGTGAGGCAGTTCTAATCTGACCTCTAGGGTCATCATGAGTCAGACCGGACTTGATGGCACTGGGTTTTGGGTTTAAATAATATTAACAAATATTTGCAAATAACCAATTTATATACTTTTCAGGATGTTTCTATCACCTGGACCCTAAAAACAGTCACTCCCATCCTCTTATTTCTGTCTGACTGATGATTTAGGGAAAACAAATTGATCAACTTACCTCTGCCCTTTCTGGGCTCTGTCTTCTAGAGGTCCCTACGATGCTTTCCAAACTACGTGCCTGCGTCAGCAGCCTTACCTGGCAGGCTGTTTGCCAAAGGAAAACACCTGCCATCTGGGGGGAAAGGTTCTAAAAACCAAAGCCAAATCTGTTGCCATAGAGTCAAATGTGACTCACAGTAACCCTACATGTCACAGAAGAACTGCTCCATAGAGTTTCCAAGGAGCAGCCAACAGATTCGAACTGCAGACCTTTCAGCAGCAGCCAAAAGCTTAACCAGTGCTCAGGCCCCAAGGAAGTAAAAGGAAGCTGAATGTCTTCACACCCAGGCTGCAACAGCCAATTCTAATTGTTTTAATTGTTGCTATTCATTGAGTTAGTTCCAACTCAATAAAGTCAGTATTCGGATTTCTATCTTGTGAATCTAATATCCATTTCTCAGTTGGCTCAGAATTTGGAAAGTTAAGAAAGCGGTGTTCCTTGCCAGCCTTCAAAAACTCTAATTTACTCTAAAACCAGGTGAACAAGAAACTACAATTTTATTCTAAGTTACACATTGTTATGGGTCAGCTTTCCCAGGTAACAAATCTAAGACTTGCCTGTAGGACTTATGACTAGGCAGCACTCTGAAAAGAACACCTGTGGGTAAGTGAAAGGTACAGGACTGGACCAAGAGAGAAACCAAGCTTCAATGCAACTGCCAATCCCAACGGAGGGGCTTTGATAGCCATCAGTCTGAGGAGTCGCCAGTTAAGAAAGGAAGATGCTGAGATTTTATGTTCTCACTTAGTATGGAACTTTGATATGCACGTCCTCAAGGGTGGAACTGCCATCTCCGAAGAGGCAGTTCCCATGGGCAACTCATGGGGAGAGATTTGACTGTAATTCATCAAAAGGCAGTACTTCAGGCTGCCAGGGAAGTGTGCTTCTCAGTCTTGAAGGGGAGGACCTGGGTGGCACTACAGTATGCAACACACACACATACACACACAGAGCATTTAGAACTGGTTATATTAAATCATGCAACTAATATTTGCATTATCCAAAATGACTAGCAATGATCTAAAAATACGGTATTCTGAACATTGACAGAAAAGTGCTATCGTGAGCCTACAATCTAATGTTATCCATATTCAATTGAAAATATCTACCATAAAGTTAGTAAGCAAAAACTGTATTCTAACATGTTCTACACAATAATTATTCTACAAAAATGATGTTTTTTGCAATGAAGAGTTTCTATTTAGAAATTACAATATTCTATTACGTATTACACTAATATTTAGGAGTTTCTTGGGGGGAACACAAATGGTTAACTGCTCAGATACCAATAAAAATTTGGGCAGTTTGAATCCACCCAAAGGACCCTCAGAAAAAAGGCCTGGTGATCTACTTCTGAAACATCACTGTCACTGTTGTTAGGTGCCATCCAGCTGGTTCCCACTCATAATGACCGTGTAGAACAGGACAACATACTGCCCTATCTTGTGCCATCCTGACAAGTACTGCTAATGAGTCCGCTGTTAAAGCCACTGTGCCAATCCATTTCACTGCAAGTCTTCCTCTTTTTCTATGATCCTCTCCTTTACCAAGCACAACGGCCTTCTCCAGGTACTAGGCCTTCCTGATAACACGACCAAAGTAGGTGAGATGAAATCTTGGCATTCGCACTTGCAAGGTCATGGTCGTTGAAAACGCCATGGATCACAGTTCTACCCTCAGGTGCATGGAATTGTTATGAGTTAGAATTAACCTAAGAGTAACTAGTTTACTTGGGGTGGGGAGGTGGATTCTTTGTTTGAACATAACAACATTTACACAAGCTTCCTATAACTCCTTGTACCAGCAATACAGTAATTCAATTCTCTCTACCTCAATTATCTCTTCCCTCGTTACAGATGACCACACCCCTTCCCAGGGTCTCTCCTTTCCAGTTAAGAAAATCCCTATTTCAATTAAGCAAACATACTTCCTATAATCCATTAATGATTGACTTAATCCAGCCTCCCTGTGTGTATGCCATCCTTCACAACAGAATGCCTCCTGACTGTTCCCCTGCGTCTAGTCTAGACGCTGAATCTCGTCTCTGCTGCTTGACCATTTGTCAGGAAGACGAAATAGGCAGGTTTGATACATTAAGACCTGATTTTTCATCAGTGCAAGACGTACCTATTAAAAACAACCTGTGTTTCAAACCTTAGTGCTGAAAATTTTTCTAAATACAGAAGCAGAATTTTCATTCTGAGAAATTCCCCTTGTGAATTTATGCTTTATTTTGCAGATAATTAACTATTTAACAGAGGTTAGAGAAGGCAAAGTAACTTTCAAGCGGTTTGAATTACTGCCAGGTAGAAACCAATCATAATCAAAAGAAAGGCCCTTTAAAATTATAATGTTACTCACTCAGTATGAAAATAGAAGAGTTGGCCTTCAACTTATTTTTTATTTTTTGTAATTTATCTCTTATGTAAAAGACATGCTAGTACAAAATAGTCCTAACTACTGTGAACTTTGTAAAATGAAATGTGTTGTAACATGAGGGATGAAACTTTTTAACAATTGCCACATTTGACTATATTTTACAGCAAGCATCAGCATAGGTTAAAGTATATATAAACTACAACATCCGTTAACCTAGAATGCTTTTTTCATTACAGGGACATACATACAACGAAACCTAAATTTTCATTAATTTCTACATAAATACCTCAATGATACTGATTATGTTAAGTTGTGCAACCAGTCCATCTTTTTCTAAATTATCCCACCACCATTATAGAATGCTTTCTTTTTATGTAACAATGCTTATTATTTAGATGGAAGATTTTTGCCCTCACTTCATGGATTAGGTATGAATTCAGCAGTTACAAAAAGCCTCATGGCCTACATGGTTACCAAGTGCTAAAGAATTAAAAACATTGTATGAGAGGTAATAAGCTCTAAGAGATGTTCACTGCTTATCGAACAATGGCCATCAAGGCCAAAGCCCAGCATCCAAAAGAACCTTAATGCACAGGAAAATATAGAGAAGAATGACAGAAGTGAGGGGAAAAAATTAAACAATTAAACCAAACCAAAATCAAACCAGTTGTCAAAGAGTTATCACTGACTCAGGGACACCTCACGTCCTTCAAAGACCAGCATTCCATAGGACTGTCAATGGCTGTGATCTTTTGGAAGTTGATCACTTGACCTTTTATAGGAGGTGCTCCTGGGTGGACTGGAACCAACAACCTTTGGGTTAGCAGCCAAATTCTTAACCATGTGCACCTCCCAGGGACACCAAAAAAATCAAAGAGGACATAAAATATAAGAAAATCCCAGAGAGGAATAAACTCACTAAAACCACCTACTGCTGTCAAATTGGGTCCAACTCATAGCAACCCTATAGACAGGGTTGAACTGCCCCAGAGTTTCCAAGGATCACCTGGCAGGTTTGAACTGCCAACCTTTCAATAAGCAGACATAGCACTTAATCCACTATGCCACCAGGGTTTCCTAGATAGAAAAAGGGACAATATGATTTAAAGCCAAGAAGCTGTGGTAGAGAAAGAGTAAGGACACGATACAGGAGAAAACGTTTTAACCAGAGAAGTAAACCTCTTAAGGGGAATGTGGGCTACTCATATTTCACGAGCTATTTGAAGCCTCTTTGTTATAAAGTGTTATAGCTATTTCACCTATAATAACTGCCCATACCCACTGCTGTCAAGTCGATTCAGACACATAGCTACCCTACAAGACAGAGGAGAACCACCTCATAGAGTTTCCAAAGAGTGGTTGGTGGATTTGAGCTGCCAAAGCTTTTGATTTGCAGTCAAGCTCTTAACCACTGTGCCAGGCTTCCAACTATAAGAACTAGAGGTCAAAATAATGGGTACAAGTCACCAAGACAGAGTGAAGCCACCTTCACTCAGATAAGCATGTACGACACATCTTGAAATAGGTTCCTTCAAAATATGGTGGTTTTCATAGCTATTTAAGTTTGTGTTGAATGAAGTGACACAAAAAATTAACTTGACTGAATCTGGAAAAAAACTTATTTCCTTCAAAGGATTTCACTGCTTAGTAACCTGGGTAGATGAAGTGATGTTATAAAAATAAAAAGTAACAACGGCATATGCTTAACTCCCCACATACGTGGCCTCCACATGCTCTTGAAAAGCTGAAACCTCACAGTTGAACTTCCCTGATGGACAATACACTTCCCAGAACTATTCACTTCCTATAACTGCATCACAGTGCAATGGAGGGTGATACAGTAAAACCATGAACATGGAAGATAGAGTTCTGTATTGTTATTCAAGTTTAATTTCATATACCAAAACAATCCCTTCATCTGAAGAAAACTCTCAAGGATATCTTCTTACTTGCTTGATTTTTACACATATTGTTAAATTTGTTTATGTTCACTTTTAAATGTGTCTTCTAGAATTTGAGATTCACCAGAATTTAAATGTCATTCAACAATCTGTGGCTTACCACCCTTTCCTTCTCTGTAATAAAAACTAGAAAACGTGATGACAGTATGAAATAATGTGAATTACATACTCAGTAAATATCAGTTTTCTCACTTCTCAATCAATTCTACATTTTGAATTTTATAAGACTAATTTATAAAGACCACAGTCTTCTACATTAAGAGACAAGGTAAACCAAAAAAAACAACACAGAAACAAGCCCATTGCCATTGAGTAGACTGGAACTCATAGCGCCCCTATAGGTCACAGAAGAACTGCCCCACAAAGTTTCCAAGGAGTTCCTGGCAGGCTTGAACTGCCATCCTTTTGGTTAGCAGTTGTATCACTTAACTACTACACCACAGGGTCTCCAAGGGATACGATACACCCATTACATAATATTACTATGAAATAGAAAAATGCTCTACTTTTTTAAAATCATGTAAAGTTTTTACTCTATGTGGTATTGCTTTTAGTAGGCATGATTTGATCCCTATTATACGTGCCTCTAGATAATAAGCTGTATCACAGCAAACTTGATCGTCATTTGAAATTGGTTATGCGACCATGTCTGTGCCCGCATGCCTACGTGCACATGCATGTATGTGTGCGCATATGAGAGAGAGAAAGGAAGCATCAGGAAAGGAAGGAAAATATAGGTAAGGGGGAAGCAGCGGGGGAGAGAGAGAAAAGGAGAATCAGACTTGGATAAACCTTGAAATTCAAACACTAGAATTGAGGGAGCCAGTGCCATCAAATTCAACATTCTGTCTTCCACATCAGCTAACAAGGTGCTTAAAACACTGTGAGACAACCTAGAAAATGTCCTGAACAAATAAGTGAAAGAAAAATTCCCCAAATGTACTCACTGTGGGGTGATTGAACTCTTTCCCCTAAAAATGGAGTGCCTTTAATAAAATTCTGTATTATATATACAATTATACTGACTTTTATACAGGTTAAGGGAACTCTGGTGGCACAGTGGTTAAAGCAATCAACTGCTAACCAAAAAGTCACTGCTTCAAAACCACCAGCAGCCCCAGAGGAGAAAGACCTGGAAGCCTGTTTCCTTAGAGATTTAAAGCCTCAGAAACTCCGTAGTGCACTACGAGTCAGAGTCAACTAGATAGCAGTAAGTTTGTTTTGGCTTTCACAAAAGCTAGTTTTCATTTATTGTGACTCTTACTGGAATGCCCTGGGGGAGAGAAACAGAAGTGTCAGTATCCCAGAGAGCTACCAATATTTATAATAACAAGTAAGGATTGGAAGATACCAGAATGATCTTGCTAAATACAGATCTTATCAGTGCCTCCCTTCACTTAGAACATTCAAATTTCTTATCTCATTACAAAAGGTCTTTTTTTTACAGGTCAGAACTGACTGGACAGCCACAAGTTCTTTAACAGCAGAAAGTAAGTTGTACAGAGTTAATTCTGAGTCACACAACCCATGTGTGCCAAGGAAGAACTATGCTCCACAGGGTTTTCAATCATTGATTTGTTTTGGAAATAGATCACCAGGCCTTTCTTTCAAGGCACCTCAAATCCAAATAATCAAAATCCATTGCTACAGAGTCACTTCCTTCAGGACAGAGTAGAATGCTCCACAGAGTTTCCAAGGAGCATCTGGGAGATCTAAACTACCAGTGTGTGGGTTAGCAGACTCAGTATTTAACCACTACAGCACCACGGTTTCCAAGATACCTAGCCTAGTTCTGTTCATCTAGAGAAGGTTTCTGCCTAGCACATGTCCTAAATCTTAGTAGATATTCCAAAAATATTTGCAGACTGAATTACCATGAAATGAATGAAACCTACAAGAAACAAACACATCACTAAGTGCAACTGGTATAGTATGACACCTATATATAACCACATTTATTATTTAAGTATTGAATTTTAAAACCATCTGATAGGGCATTTAAAACCATCTGAGTTCAGCCATTTCAAAACACAGTGACTATGGAAGTAATCATAAAAGGGTCTGATGCATAGGAGGAAAAGTAGAAATCTGAGAAGCTAGTCTAAATAATAATGAATGAGAAGAATAACCTTTTTTAACAAACATGGAAAGAAACACGAGAGATTTCTATTTATAAACTAAGTGGAAATAATACTTAAAATAAACCCTGAGTTCATCTGGATCCATAACAGATAAAAATATTGTCTATTATTTAAATTTCAAGTTCAAATACAGACTACAGAATCTAAAACCTCTAATCAAGCTAAGTGTTTCGGGAACTATATTAAAACACAGTTTCGACAGCAAAACAGAATCTAGATTAGTGTTTGGTAAAATAATCTTAAGATACATGTAAAGATTGACTGTACATAATAGAATTTTAGAAATTAATGTAAATTATCCTGAACTCTTGATAATTAAACATGTTTTAAACGTCTTTATGTGGATACATTCTATAAATACACTCCACAGTGTTTGAAGGCATACCTGTAAAAGAGTTGTTCTATGGAGTTTTAGTGCTCCCTTCTGGTGAATTTTAGCAAAGCAGCCTGAACAGTAATCTTCGCCACATTCAAGACATACCTTAAGAGATGCAAAATACCGTAAGAACTTATAATAATACGACTTTCAGCAAATAACTGAATAAAGATGTCACTATTCTTATCTTTATTTCTGAAATAACGTGGCTTGAAAACATTAGAATAGAAAAGCTTAAGGAAATTGGTACAACCACTTGTCCCACTTAAGATTTAATTCTCTACAGATAACCAATTTGTAGTTTAATATCAAATATAATATTTGTAAAATAGATTTTAGATACAGTGTTAGAGGTATGCATGTAGTCAAAACTGCTGAATAAATCATAAAAACAGCCAACAGCTTCAGGCCAAACTTCTTAACCTTGTAAAATCTAAACAGCATTCTCTGAGCCAAAACCAATTGAGTCTTGTTGATGAGTAATTTTACCTTTCCACATGGATTTACATAGCACAATCATTTCTGAAGATTTGTACACTACTTGCCTCCCCAAATTCCCATATACTTCCTTAAATATTCTTCACTGGTGATTATCAAAATACAGTATTTAAAGTGTTCTCAGAAGAATCCCAAAAGTAAATAAAATAGAAAGAAAAGAAAACTGGATCGAAGGGCATCAAAATGCCAGTGATTTTTATTACTGGTAAAATGATCATGAGCAAGTTTATGTTTATTCTCCAATCCTCTACAGTGTTAAAAACATAATTTTTAAATGTCCTGAATAAAGTGATTCACGTTATATACCTGAATCTCTGAAGCTGTCAAGCAAGACTGTAAGTGAAGAGAGAGAAAATAGAATTTTTACTGCAAATGAAACTACTACTGTGCAGTTGAACAGGCGCTTCAACACCTTTGACAATATGATAAAAAGTGGTGCAAACTGCTAAGATCTCTCTTTTTTCTGAGATTGGCTGAAACTGAGAAAAGCCTTCAGCTACACAAATACAATGATCTGAGGGCTTAGGGAGACAGTGGCAGAAAGTCTACGTCAAGGACCTCACATTTCTTTTGACCACCTTTTACATGCTCACCCATTAGGTGCCCCCCACCCACCATTCTTTTCCCCTTCCTCTCTCTTAATAGCAGGTAATGACAAGCAGAAGTAGCTGAAGCAAGCTGGCAAGATGTGCGCCAACATCTTCTGCCTCCTCCTGGTCTGGGATGTGCACTACAATCATATCGAGACTGAAACATGGTTACAATTCAGATTTCTGGGGCAGTTAAGTCTCTCCAATGAAACTTGAGATCTCACATTCTAACACGTTCACTTTACTGCTGGTCCAGAGACCAATCTTTGAGTAAGAAGCAACTAGAAGGTATATGCTGCAGAATTCTGTCTAAACATTTATTAAAAAGCCAAACAGGAGACCTTAAAGCCATTAGTTTTTAAAAACAGTACTAGAAGTCCCCATATGATGACACCATTACCTACAACAAGGTAGCCAGGTTTATTAAATATAAATTGATAAAACAACATTAAAAAAAAAGTAGAAAGAGTAATCAATTGCACTAAGAGAGGCAGTAGAGTCAGATAACAAGAATACTGGCAACATTTGGTGAGGCTTTAGATACTGATCTGTGTGTTTCTCTCATTTAATCCGCACAACAGCTTCCAAAACAGAAATCATCAATGTGTCTCCTCTGTGAAGGTGAAGAAACAGAGGAATATTATAATTAAGGATTTGCTCACAGTTATCACTTCTAATAAAGGTGGAGCCAGGATTTCAACCCCGCTGTCTAGCTCACAGCTGAGACTCTTAAGCCTGACACACAATGTTAGTCATTAAGCCAATCACTGAGTATTAATCCTGGTACTAATCATTTATTTGAAAACCTTGACAACATCTACAATAAAATAAAATAATATAAATAATGGCCAAACCAAGAACATTCGTATCTGTGTATCTGTTTCACACACTTACGGCTAGTTAGAGACTACCATCTTACCAAGTAACCTAAGAAAAGAACATAACAAGGTAACAAAAGCACCACAGCAAGACTCAGGGTTGGGGATCCAGTGCTGGACCGCGTGACAGCAAAATCTGAATGCAGTTTTCAAAAGTGACTGGCTATACAAAACTAGATTTTTTTTAACAGGAAGGAAAAAAAAAATACTATTTCTAGGATGGGAATTAGTCTTCCCTTTTCATTCTTGTTTCAAAAGCCACAGTCCCTTAAAGAAATGCTGATAAAAGCATTATCTCAAATTGACACTTAAGTGTTAAATCATGTAAAAAGCTATAATTTCACATAAATATATGGGAGTATTATATGAATACAGATTAGCAAGTCTATTCTATACAATTTTATTTAAAGAAATGAAAATCAGTTTCAGCATATCACTGTAAACTGAAAATTTCTTAACAACAGACTTTTAACAAAAGTAGCCAAAGCAACATTTACAGACTGGAAGATCAAAGCTAGAGCTGCTGAGTAAGCTTATATATTTTGTTACACAAGCACATTTGGGTTTAAGCTGGGTTACAATGACCACCAACTGGAAAATCTTTTTAGGCAGTTTGTACAACTGGCAGAAACATGCTAAAAACATGGATCAGAACTGCAATTCCACCACAAATGCTTCTTCAATGACAGAATACCCAAGTGTAGTTTTAGCAAATAGCATGCTAATATGATCAAGGCCAGATCAGTAATACTAAGCCTTGAAGAATCCATTTGAGTTTAATAGTTGAGATTTACAAATTTATTACACAGCTTTTAACTATCTATCTTATTTTCGCCATATAGAAGCCTAAAGCTACCAGCATTTCAGGAACTCCATCCACATGAGTGACTGCATAAGGTCACATGTGCCAGTGACAAAGGCACATACAATCAACTTCCTCTTTTCCATGTGCCAGACACAAAGCTAAGCACTTTAGATGTATTAGCTCACCCTACCTTCGTGATGTTTGAGGTCCAGTCTGCAGGCATTCCTACTGCTCTATTTTACAAGTAACAACACAGATTTACAAAGAAGGTACATCATTTCTGAATGTTACACAGCTAATAACAGGTAAAGTTCAAATCCAAGCTTTGAAAACCCAGTCTGAACCAGCACTGCCCAGACATAAATTTCTCAGCTGAAGGTCTCTTTGTGAGCTATAAAAAGATGTACTCTAATTATCTCATCAGCATGAGCACCTAGAATAAGAGGCTAAGAACACAGGCTAACCTTGGAATGGAATGCTGCTGGTCTGCCTCATGCCAGTCCACCACCCGCCCAGATCGAACTCATAAACAGCTTATTGTATCTGCTTTTGACAACTTTCACGGTATGAACTTCTCCTTTCAAATCAAGGAATGTAAGTTCTTAAAATCTTAGTTAAATTCATCAAAGATCTTTGGGACCTGCACCCTGGCTTCTTTAGACCACAGCTTCCAGGTAAATCAGCTCTTTAATCCTTGCACTTCTGGTCCTTCTGCTGCATTTTCCAGCCAAGATACATGCATGTCAAGGACATCCTTCCACTTGTTTCTCTTTCTCCCTGGAAAAAATAGATCCCTTCTTTTCAAGTCAAGACTTATCTAGGTAGGTCGTACTGCTCAAGTCCCATGGCCTCCACATAGTGTGAAACACAGAACAAACACAGGGCTCCTCCAGAAATCCTCTTCAAATCACTTACAGTGCATCCTAACAAGACAATTCAAACAGGAAGTCTGCTTTTAGCTTTCATAATTCCAGCTCCAGGAACACTAGTATCTGTGTATTTTTTTCACACAGTTCTGGCTAGTTACATGCTGTTAACATTCTAAATTACTGTCTACCATCATACCAACTGACATAAGAAAACAATGTGATGAAGCAGTAAAGGCATTAGAACATGACTTAGGGCTTTGGACTCAGCACCACTATTAGATCTTCGTTAGATTCCACATTCGCACTCTTCGCATCCTGTTAACACTGCCATTAAATGAGGCCAGCAATGTAATAGTCTCAAATCAGGAATGAATACAGTCAAATTCTCTGACAAAATAATCTACACCTATAATCATTAAATTCTCTGTGAGGAAATATTGCTCCATACATATATGTAATATTCTACACTGCAAAAGATAGAGGAGGATCTTGGATACTAATGAAAAGAAAAATATGTGCAATTTCAGGAGAAGTCTATATTACAGAATAGTTTTAAAGAAATAATTATTCGACAAATGCTTTTTAAGGGCTGACTACACAGTAAGCATGATTCTGGTATATAGTAATGCACAAAACTAAACCTCTGTCCTCACAAGTTTATGTTGTAGGGAGCAAGAAACAGACAATAAGCAAAACAAATAAGCAAATATTTATAAAGTAGTAATGACTGTTACATGGATGCATGAAGCAGCTTGAGGAAAATTAAAAGAAAATGTAGCTCAGCTGTTACTATTTTATAAAGGCTTGTCAGGATAAGTAATTATTTAAGCTCACATCTATTGACATTGGGAAATGAGAATGGAGAAAATTTGTTGGGGAGAAATTAAGAATTTAATTTCAAGCACATTAAACTTGTGATCCCTCTGAGACATGTTAGCTTTAGCTAAACCAAAACCAAACCTAGTGCTGCCAAGTCAATGCTGACTCATAGAGAACCTGTAGGTCAGAGTAGAACTGTTCCATAGTTTCCAAGAAGGACCTGGTAGATTCGAACTGCTGACCTCTGAGTTAGCAGCCGTATCATCTAACCACTACGCCACCAAGATTTCCTTCAGCTACTAACCAGAACTTGGCAGTTCCAATCCACCAACTGCTCCTTGGAAACCCTAAGGGGTAGCTCTACTCTGTCCTACACTGTTGCTATGGGTTGGAATCCACTAGACAACGAGGGATGTCCTTAGGAATGTGGAAGTCACTGGTGACTTGACAGCGCAGCTGTGGACAGCAAAAACTCAAGACTGAACAGATAGAGTTCAAGAGCAAACGAAAGGACAGAAAGTGGTGACAGCAAAAAGAGACAACTCTGGAGGAGTTTTATTATAAGGGAGACAGGGAGGGTTGGGGTGAACAAAGCATTTTTGTTGGAGTTGTGCTTTTCGTTTTTGTGTTTGTATGCTGATGGGCATGATCCAACACAGAGGGGAAAAAAATACGTACAGGAAGACGACAAGAGTTAAAGCAATGTCCTTGATCAGGAACAAGAGGATGAAACTCTGTGCATGAGCAAAGCTGTCTGCCTTACCCAGCAGCACGCACTGTCTACCCCCAGTAAGAGGAAGGGTGGAAAAGCACGAGGCCAAAAGGGGTCAGGTGAGAAAAGTGTGTGAGACCACATGCAACGTCTTTTCTGATTGTTTCGACTCCTTCCCTGAAAAAGGAAGCAAGGTCATCAGCTAACAACAGGAGAGAAAAAAAGTACTGGCGATTTGAGGAGAAAGGTTTCACTCAGGAGGTGAACAGGAAAGCAGTTACTCTGGGAAACTATAGGAGAATTGTCAGGCAATGCTTTCAAAGATTTTTGAAGTTAAGCAATGCTACTATAATACATAAAACACTATTTTTTTAGCCCTTCTTAGCCTACAAGCTCTTTCTTCAAGATAAACTTACATGGTCCAACATAAGAAGTAGAAAATAACGGAGCCGCTCAGGTTCACAGCAGTGCAGTAGCAGCCCTAGAGTCCACGAAGGGCTTCCCACAAAACACAGTTTTAGAAAATACTTCCTTACTTTAGACATAACATGAAAATTAGCTCTCAAGATTTCACCTAAGAACAATTCCCACATTCCCTTATATGATACTGCTCAGTAAATAAGGAGAATTCACTCTAGTTCTCTGAAAGTGTACGTAATAGTATGATTTAGAAAATACAATTATTTTCACAAGTATAGTAAAAGAAAGTATATTCTCTCCATCAGTAGTGTGGAGAGACAGGACTGAGTACATTTTCATGAAGGTTTAACATAACAACTCATAAAAACTAGTATGCAACTAAAAGATTCTATATTTTAAGCCCTATTTAACCTGATCTCTGACCGAATATCTTACTACTGTGCAAAGACCATTTGCCTGACCAAGGCTTTTTCAAGTCACTCTTCACTGTTCTTCAACACCTCAGTACTCCTCCCACCCCTGCTCCCTTCTCCCTTCACACTCTACCCCTTCTTTAAAGAGACTTAAGCTCATCTTCTTTATATAGCCTCCACGATTGTTCAGCCCAGTTCATAACCACCTGTTGTATTCATTTTATCTAATACTTGGAAACTGATTTCACTTATTATTTTATATTACTTTTTCAATGATGATAATAATAATTAACTACCACTGTGTTAGGTTTGAAGAAAAGAAGTAAAAAGAAAGCAAATGTTAAAAACTAAAAAGTGTTAAAAAGTAAAGATGTCACTTTGAAGACTAAGGTGCACCTGACCCAAGACATGGTATTTTCAAAAGCTGGACAATGAATTAGGAAGACAGAAGAAGAACTGATGCCTTTGAAAGGTGGTGTTGGAGAAGATCACTGACTTTACCATGGACTGCTACAAGAACACACAGATCGGTTCTGGAAGAACTAGAATGCTCCTTGGAAGCAAAAATGGTAAGACTATGTCTTACATACTTGGGACATGTTGCAGGGGGGATCGGTCCCATGAGAAGGTCATCATACTTAGCACTGTCAAGGGTCAGAAAAAAAAGAAGACCCTCCTCAGTGAGACAGATTGACACAGCGGCTGCAACAATGGGCTTCAGCATAAAAACAATTGTGGGCACGGCACAAGACCAGGCACTGTTTCATTCTGTCGTGCACCCGGTCACTATGGGTCCAAACCAACTCAGTGGCACCTAACAACAACTGTGTTAGTTTAATATTTAATTAATGTAAGCCAGTATATAAATGGTGACAGGCACCGTTCTCAGCACTTCACATGCGTTAATCATTGAATTCTGAAACCAGACTCCATTAATGTGCCTGTTTTATAAATAAAAAACTGAAACAGTGGGTTTAGGTGCCTTGCCCTAGATCATGGAGCAAGTAAGCAGAGATCCAGAGATGCGTATCCACGCAGCCTGGCTCCGAGACCCAGAATCTAGGCATTGTGCCATACTGACCATGTATTCACTACACTGACATGGACGCGAACAGAAGCAAAGTTCCCACATCCTGTACTTTCCCATTCTCTGTCCCTTGCTTTCAGGAGAGGGACTCACTGAATAAATGATTTCACATTAACCATTACCAACAAAGTAGTGCTTCTCTGACCATTCAGAGATGTAGAAATAGAATCTATTGAAATGCATATGCAACATTAATTTTTCATTGATATGTACTTATATATTAATTTCTTGTGAGATAATTCAGAGAAAACTTGAAAATTTCCAATGTCAAAGCTAAGAATTAAGAAGCACTGTTTACATTCATGTAACAAAATACATTAGATACAGTACAACACACTTTACAGTTCCCAAGTTAAATTGTCATTCTTATTATAATGGACATACCAGCAGGGCAGCTTTGTTCTCACACTGTCCACAAACCTTTCCTTTTATCTTGGGTTTTTCCTCTTCAGAGGAATTTGTCATTTTATAACTAAGTGGTTGTTTCACAGGCTCTGGAAGAAAAAAAAAAGTGAGCTCAATCACTTAAAAATGAGACATTTAAGTTTGTTTGTTTTCTGGTTAATACAGTAACAGACTATGCATATTTCCAAACTGAATATTTATTACCTGGGGTCAAATGTAAATTCTCCCAGCAACACGAAGGGTCCACAGGCATCCACTCAGAACCCTGTGACCACAGCCCTAACACAAGCCCACCCACATCCACTCTGCTTAAAACTCACATACAAAATAACAGAATGCTGAAAACCATACCCCCAAGAAAATTCCTAGGACATTTCTGTCCCACCTCTGGTTCAAACCGAAGCACATGTAGATCACCTCCTAAAGACCTATAACATTATGTATATAATATGAACTGTGGTGTTGGAGAAGAATATTGAGTGTATCATGGACTGCCAAAAGAACAAACATCTGTCCTGGAAGAAGTACAACCAGAGTGCTCCTTAACTGGGAAGGATGGCAAGACTGTGTCTTACATACTTAGGACATGTTGTCAGGAAGGATCAATCCCTGGAGAAGGATATTATGCTCGGTAAAGTACAGGCTCAGTGATAAAGAGGAAGACTTTCAACAAGATAGAGTGACACTGTGGCTGCAACAACTGGCTTAAATATAAAAACAACTGTGGGCGTGGCACGGGACTAAGCAGTGTTTCATTCTGTTGTGTCCAGGGTCGCTATGTACCTGACTCAAGGACACCTAGCAACAACACTGTATGGGTAATAAATATGTAGTAAATGTTATCATATATCTATTTCTGTCCTTGTTCTACCAAATTATCTTAACCATTCAAAACTAAAAATGTTCATCCTACTACGTAAAGAAAACATTTCCTTTGGAGTCATTATGAATGTAAAATTTATTTTCACTTTTTACTATGGTTGTGTATTCATTAAATCAAATAAAGGAATTTTTTAAAACTTTTTTATTTTCCTACAATAAAATTTTAATTTATAATTTTACAATGCTCAACTACTTGATAAAAAATTATATTAATAGTGCTATAAAACTCACTTTTGAATATGCTATTACTATAATCATATTCTAAGCATTTTTTTGATGAGAGATAACTGACTCCACCACCCCACTCCCCAAAAAACACTGAATAAAATTTATTTAAAAATTCACGATAAACAGCTATCATTTTTGGATTTAGAATGTTTATACTCTGAAAAATTACAGCATTTTAATTATATATGCAACTCACATATAAAAGAAAAGGCATTACATTTTTAGCATCTAATAGTACAGCGGTAAATTGTTTACCTTGAATCTGCTCCTTCAGTAATTTTAGTTTTACTTTTCCAGCAGAAAGCTGTATTAATGAAATAGATGTACCGGTCAAGCTTACATTCTCCTAGTCAAAAAAATTCTGTTACTATCAACAAGAGCAACAACAACAAGAATTAAATAGGTTTAACATACATGTGTCTTGAACAAAATAATTCTGAAAGAGTATATCATATAAAGGATCATTTTAAAGCACAGATAGACTTTCTACTTAAGAGAAAATTCACAAAAAGAAAAATTGTAGAACTATATATAAATCAGTTTTATTTAAACATGTCATGAATTGAATTTTTTTATCAAATAAAAACCATTATATATATTGTCTTGGCATGATTTTAAGAAAGCACTACCATTCAAATACTGTAAAGATACAACAGATCCTTTTTCTAGTTCTGCTCTTTTGGAAACAAACTGTATTATTCATCTAGATTGAATCTAAATTGTCACTGAGCTACTGTGACTACCTAAAAGTAGAAGCCAAGTTCATTATCATATTTAAATCAATTTAAAGAACTACCTGTTTAATTAAGCATCATAGGCTTAACTTTCAAACATAATTATTTATGATCTTTGACTTTCTTTCCCAAGTTAGGGCCAAACAACTGAGGAAGATGCACTTGTGAGGTATTTCAAACAAGAAGCACTTAAAATCTCTGAATCTTAACATTTTAGGAAATGAAAAAGATTTGCCAACTGCATGTATATACTTGCCCTGGTCTTCTTATGCCAACACTTGCAGTACAGAGACAAGCATGGTGGACACGTGTATTTACACAGACTCACAATTCATGACTAGCTCTCAATTTGCAATTTGCACATTCAATTGCGTGATTTACACATGAAAATATGAGAACAATGGCTGCCTCTATGCCCATGGCTGAACCAACTGCAGTCATCTTTGAAAATTTAGGCCTAATTATTCCCAGTGAATCTAGTGGCTTTGCTTCAAAAAGGCCACTAATTGTTCACATCTTTGAAGTAGCTGCTTAGATGCTATGTTCCAAACACAACAGGAAAGAAAACAGCATTTAAATAATAAATTCTTATATGAAGCACACTTTCATTTTTAAACTAGTGATGTACAAATTACAGATAATTTAGTCTCATTTTTCATAGCCAAATTATCCACTAGGATTGCCTTAATGATATATCTGAATTGCAATATGCTCACTTTGATTCTAGCTATCTGGGCAGAATGGACAGATATAGCAAACTGAATCCATTGTTAGGAAAACATTATATTTTTTCAATAAATGAATAATATTCAGCATGAATATAACTACATTTACTTCAAACAACTCAAACTGTATAAAAATATTTCAGAGAAAAAAATCACTAGGTGCTATTTTTAGGGAAATGAAATTTCCTCCTAAGTCCAATTTTTGCAGGCTTGGGAAAAAGCTAGAGGTCTAATAGGATTAGAATGGGAAGTACAGATTTACACAGCTACATATACATACACATGGAATCCCTGAGTGGCACAGCTGAAACATCAGTAGTTCAGACCTCACAAGGCAGAGCTGGTAATCCAAAAGATCACAGCCTTGAAAATCATATGGAGCAGTTCTACTCTGCACACAAGGGGTCTCCATGAGTCAGAACTGACTCCAGGACAAATAACAAACAACATAGACATGTTACTGTTGTTGTGAGGTGCCATCAAATCAGTTCCAACTCACAGAGACCCTATGCACAACAGAACAAAACACTACCCGGTCTTGTGCCATGCCCACAATTGTTTTTATGCTTAAGAACACTGTTGGGGCCACTGTGTCAATCCATCTTGTCAAGGGTCTTCCTCTGTTTCACTGACCTTCCACTCTACCAAGCATGACATCCTTCTGCAGGGACTAATCTCTTCTGACAACATTTCCAAAGTATGTAAGATACAGTCTTGTCATCTCTGCTTCCAAGGAGCACTCTGGCTGCACTTCTTCTAGAATAGATCTGTTTGTTCTTTTGGCAGTCCATGGTACATTCAGTATTTTTCTCTAACACCACAATTCAAAGGATCAAATCTTCTGTCTCCCCTGTTCATTTTCCAGTTTTCACACACCTATGATGCAACTGAAAATACCAAGCTTGGGTCAAGTGCATTTTAGTCTTCAAGGTGACATCTTCACTTTTCAATATTTTCAAGACATCCTCTGCAGCATATTTTCCCAATGCAACGCATCTTTTGATTTTTTTACTGCTGCTTCAATGGGCACTAATGATGGACCCAAGAAAAATGAGATCCTTGACAACCTCAGTCCTTTCTCCATTTATCACGGTGCATTTGCCAGGATTTTTGTTTTACTGATGTTGAGGTGTAATCCATACTGAAGGCTGTGGTCCTTGATCTTTATTGGTTTAAGTGTTTCACATTTTCTTTACTTCTAGCAAGTAAGGTGGCGTCGTCTGCATAATGCAGGTTGTTAACGAGTCATCCTCCAATTCTGATGTCTTGTTCTTTTTCATATAGTACAGTTTCTCCAATTATTTGCTCAGCACACAGACTGAAAAGGTCTGGTGAAAGGATACAACCCTGACGCACACCTTTCCTGACTTTAAACCATGCAGTGTGCCCTTGTTCTGTTTGCATGGCTGTCTCTTGATCCATGCACAGATTCCTTAAGAGCACAATTAAGTGTTCTGGAATTTGCATTTTATACGAGGTTAGCCAGAGTGGGAAGGAGGACTTGGCAGTCTACTTCTCAAAAGAAATCGCCAGTGAAGAACCTTATGAATAGCAACAGAACCCAGGCACATACTCATATATCAATACAAATATATACGTACACTCACTCCTCACCTACTGACATGGTTAGGTTTCAGAGATTGGGATGTTATGCAGAAACTAGTGTCACGTGGAATAACTCATGACTTCCTGCCCCAGCCTTTCTGCCTCCCTAGCCCCAGCCATCTGAGCTGGGTAGCCGCGGCTCCTGTGAACCCACCACAATCACAGACTCACCCTGACTGCCCTCACTAAACCAAACCCACTGCCAGCGAGTCGATTCCAACTCACAGTGACCCTATAGGACAGAGTAGAACTGCGCCATAGAGTTTCCAAGGAGTGCCTGGCAGACTCAAACTGCCATCCTCATAGTTCGCAGGTGTAGTACTTAACCACTACACCACCAGGGTTTTCCTGCCCTCATTAGGCTCACTGAAATCCAAACCCACGTAAGAGCTGCAAGCCAGGCATCCTCAGTCACCTGGTATCTCAGCTCAAGCTCAACGGCACATTTGGTGTGCAAAGTTGGGCAGCCTGCTGGGCCATGCAGAACGGTCTCTACCAGAAAGTGGATCCACAGAAGCAAGTGCTACTGGCCACATGACACCCCCACCCAACTCCCACTGACAGGCTGATGCTTCCTGCTTGCTAGGGAAACAAGCAGAGGGTCAGATGCTGCATGAGCATCAGAGGGAGGGAGAAGTGCCAGTAAGAGTCAGAGCAGTGGGAGCCTGCGGGTTCCAGACTAGGGTTAAATACCCTGGGTATGGTGCCTCTGCTCCTCCCCAGCACCCTGGAGAAGTCTGTCCAGCATAGGTGTACAGCGTCATTAATTTCCAAAACAGTCAGCCAGTAGATGTTTATTGTTATTATAAATAAGAAATGTTGAAGAACAGGATAGTCAATAAATGAGGAGTAGGTGTACATACATATTTACACCAGTTGTAAACATACCCCCAAAACATAAGAATTTAATACAGAAAAGCCTATTTCTTATCAACCCATCTACACTTCCAGCAGTAGGTGCTGAAACGGTGCCTTTACTGTGGGCCATGAATAGCTAAGACAATTCACACGCTTCCTACACAGACCTACATCTGGGCTTCTGAGGTCAGACTATGCTGTCACCAGTCCCTCTGGCCTTCACAAATACCCCCAAACTCCCACCCATTCCCTAACGTGGCACACTGGGCCCAAACTCCTCCCACAAGCTGCTGTTTTAGATAGTCTCATTGTTAGTCATACTGGCCACTTAAATTTCCCTATTCTCCAGATTCTCCTTTCATCCAGGCACTTAGCTATGCCATGAAGTCCCTAATGAATGCAAGTGTGGTGTGGATGCTTTCAACTTCTACAAATATCTGACCCGGATGCTCACATTCATGGGAAGCCATCTTCCGCCAAACACAGGCCCCTCTGCAACTTTCCTAAGGAATGAACGTCTTTTCTACTGCCTTTCACTCCCTAGAAGGGAAGGTTTTTCCTCCCTCCTTGCCCCTCAGTGCTGTCTCCAGAAGACTGTTCCTCTGTCGTAATTCAGCAGACCTGCCTCTAAGGACGGTTTCACTGCCGTCACCAATACCCAGGACGCTCTTCACCCAGCCGTCAGCACTCAGCTCAGTATTCCTTTTCATGACACATATGATGTCTATTTAGTTACAGCTGCAGCTTACTTATATACACACTAGCTTACTAATACACCATACACAAAACTTGCTTCACTATACAATGTATCAGACAATACTGACTTCTCCATAGTTATTAAAACTCTCAGTTTTACTTGTCTTTTCCAGTAAGTTATACAACCTTGATTCTACGCTTACCATTCTCTTACTTCTGAGGCTCCCTCCACTGGAGAGGAGGCAAATTATTTGAAAATCTGAAATCAAAGTTTTGGCCTTGACACTTTAGTTTTAGCAAGTTATTTAACTTTTTGATGCTAAGTTGCTTTATCTGCAGAACTGGAAAAATAACAACAACCCCTTCAGAATGGCTAACTTGTAACAGAAATACAAATAAGCTAACACAGAAAAAGTTCAAGTGCTGGCTGTTATAAAACATACTAAATATTAGAGTTATTTCTGCCACCTTATTTCACACAGCAGCCTTTCTGAACTTCATCTGTCTCACCTTTCTTCTTTTGAAAAACTTTGAGGAAACAGACTCCCACAGCTTCAACTATCATATCAGACTCAAGCAAAATCCAGATCTATACCCCAGAACCCCTTTCTCCCCCACTTTCTTCTTTGTACTACCTCTAGATAATCAAAAGTAGGATATCAGTTACATATTTGACTTCCTCTTCTGTTCTGTTTTTGGTTCCACCTTTAGTTTCTGCTATCATTACAATTAAGACTCTTCTCATCTCACCTCAAGATTATTTTAAAAGTCTTCCAAAAACATCCAAATTAAAAAACGGGCACAGGACTTGGGCAGTTCATCAAAGAAAATATTCAACCAGCACTTGAAAAGATACTTAACATTGATAACTACTACAGAGATGCAAACGAGAACCACAATGAGTGATTATCTCACCCCTATGAGAATGGCAGTGATCAGAAAAATGGAAAACAACAAGGATTAATGAAGTTGTAGAAAAACTGAAAACCTCGACCACTGCAGATGGGAATGTAAAATAGTTTAATCATTACTCATTTTGGCAGCTCCTAAAAAGGTTGAACACAGAATTAAATATGATCCGACAATCCTAGAGATGCAAACAGAAACCTAATGTTCATGGTAAGCCCAAAGTAGAGAGAACAAAACACATCTATCAACAGATAGCTGGATAAAGAAAATGGGGTCTATACATACAATGGAATATTATGAAGCTGAAAAAAGAAACGAAGTTTTGATGCATGTCACAAAATGAAGCTTGACACTATGCTAAGGGAAGAAAGTTAGCTGCAAAAGCCCAAATACTGTATGATGTCACTTACATGAAATAAGCAAATACACAGAAATGACAGGTTATAAAATATTAGCAAGGATGGCAGTGAGGGGAAAAGGAGAAGTTTCTGTTTGGGAGGTCACTGAATTTATGCTAATGGTGGTAAAATATTTTGGGAAAAAGACAGTAATAACAGTAGTACCACGTGAAAAATGTAATCAGTGTCTATTAACTGCAAAATGTAAGCTGTCATGTTGGCAAGAGTCTGGGTGTGTATCTTTTCACTACAATAAAGAAAAAGCCGTCTAAAGAGTCTCTCAGCTTCTTTATCAGTGGCTACCAAAGTAGCATGCGTGCATGATGGAGCTCAGAAATTTATGTCTGTATTTATCTAATCCATGATTAATATCTGTACTTTGCTTTTAAATGCATATAGTGCATTAGTAAGCTAGTATATATATAAATAATTTATATCTATAAATAAATACATGTGCATGATGTGGTGTGTAATCAAAAAGTTTGGAGATCACTTGCTCTGTACTAACTCCACACACACTTCCTATTTGAGCAAGATATGTCATTATAAATTATTGCTTTATAAGTTATTATATATTATAAATTATTGTTCAAAACTGTCAGGGAATTCCATTCACCCAATGGCAAACATCAAGACTCCTAAGTATGGAATGCAAGATTTACCCTCCTGCTGAATCCTGGTTGCTAGACCCACTTCCCACAGCTGCCCAATCTCCACGCACTTACCAGCTATTCAATTATGAAGTTTGGGAGAGCTAGGAGTATACTTCATCACTCTTTCCTTACAAATACACCTAGTAGACTCCCCAAATACTTGCAGAGCTAAACCATCATTTCTCAAGTACATGTTATTCACACACTAAATAAGGTATGGCAAAAATTACATTCTCAACTTTTTATAAATATTCTCATATGTGTCTAATCTTTCCCATTAGATGAGGACCTCCTTGAAAACAAGAACAATGTGCTGCAATACAACCATGGTATTTCATAAATATTATTACTAAACAAATAAATGACATCACAAAAAGATTCAGCATTTTTAATATATGCATAATAATACCTAAAATATGGAACACAATATCAGAAAAATAATGGAAAATGGAAAGTGAATTATAAACTTTTCATCCAAAACTATTAAAGAAACCTCTTTCAGAGGAACAGTGTGCTGTTACGGGACAGGGAGAGCAGTGGCAGCTGCATACATGTGGGCATGCAAATTTACATGGGAATGTACATTTTCACTCAATCATAATTTAAAAAAAAAATGGGGAAAAAAATCCCTTTCAGTAAAACTGACACTAATGAGTAAGTTGCTTTTTAGAAATCAAAAGGGTTAGAAAAACCAAATTTGATGTTTATAGATGCCAGCAGGCCCAATGAAAGTTTAATGATAGGTATATAAAAAATAAAGGGCTATGTAAGTTAAAACTTACAAAGTCATGAATCTTGTACTAAGTAATTCAGAAACAACAATTTCCTCTACATAAAGACATTCATCTGGTTTTAATTTCAAATACACTGTGACGTTACTTTTACAATACATGCATAGAAAGTAACTGTATGGCTGTGAAATTTGAGTTTTTCTCATGTATCTTCAGACATAAAATGAACAGCACGTGAACAATAATTATTTCAGCAGTATATAAAACACTGATAAGCAAAAAAATCTGTTAGTATCAAAAACATAAGTGTAATATAGAACTAATTCATATACTGACCTAAGATTCACATTAACCAGAAGTGAAACAGATTTTACTCTACTTACTGAATTTCTAAAAGTCAACTTGTAGGTTAAAAAAAATATATATATACATATATATCCGACCAATAAAAACTGCAAAATAATTAACCTACAAAAAAATTGCAAAACCTCTAACACTAGGAAAAGTTGAAACAAGATTAGCGAGCTCTTAACTATTGAAAGGAATTCAAAATCTGCAAAAATAACTTAAGTCTTCTTGCTTAGCAAACTGCCTGAGAATCAAGTGGTATCTTCTTACCTTAACAACATCACCTTTATTTTTTGACGTCGTGTGTGATCTATTACCCAATTTGCCTGCTTGTCCTGATTTCCAGTGATATCCACTTGACCTTCAAGATGTATAAACAGAAGGCAAAATGTAATTACTAAATATACTTCTCCTTTTAATGAAAATAAATAGATTTTCCCTGTTTCAGGAAGCAGAAATTCAGTTGTTAACATGTAACAGACCACCACAAAATGAAAATAAAATATTGGTAATGTCACAATATCTTCTCTAATTTTAAAATACAGCTCTACTATATTTATGACTTCCATGGAGAAATGAATAGAGTTGGACATCCAAACATGACGAATTTCATTTTGCAGACATTTCTAATGACTAAAGATAGTTTTATTGAATTATTGGAAACACTAAAGGCTGTCGTGCAGTTTTATAAGCGAAAGATCTATAAATGTAAAGTGGCAAAGGAAGCAAAATAATATTCAACACATCTACTATGGGATGAGTTCCTTATTAAGACTTCAAATTAGCTCTCACACTGAAAGGTAACAGATGACAAAGGTGGAAAACTTCACTCTTACAGTTTTCAAGACACTTATTTGTTCCTCTCAATATTTTTCTTTAAGCCACCAAGGCAGGCAGTTCAATTCTCAATAATGAGGCAAAACCTTGTCCAAGGTCACAGACATAACAAGTAATAAAGCCAAGATTAGAGCACTGCACTTCTGTCTTCTCGAACAGTGAGTGGCAGGTTCCTGTTCCAGGCATGACATTTACTATCTGCGTGACCTTACATGAAACATTTAACTATTCTGAAAACTCAGTCAAGTTTTAGAACTGCTTAAAAATATTTATCAAGAAAAGCTTCCTCAGCTAAGAAAAATTCACTCTTGCAGGGGCAATTAACAGGAATCTGATGCCCAGATGGGAAACCCTGGTGGTGCAGTGGGTTAAGTGCTATGCCTGCTAACCAAAAGGCTGGCAGTTCAAATCCACCAGGCGCTCCTTGGAAACACTTTGGGGAACTTCTACTTTGACTTCTAAAGTCGCTGTGAGTCAGACACGACTCGATGGCAGTGGGTTTTGATGCCCAGTGAGTACTATGATTCACTGAGAAGCCCAAATGAAGTCCAAACAGTGAAAACAAAAAAGGAGGCCTAGAAACATTAACAGAGGTGCAGCAGAAACAACAGGAACTCTGTCACCCGGGCTGACAGACAACATGGGATATCTCAATTAAACTGACATTCTGGTTATTACAGAAATGTGTGTGTATGCTATGCATATTTCTGAATTGAAATCTAATGACAAATATTTAATACCAAAGCTATAATAAACATATTTGAATTGCGTTAGTGTGTGTCTGATGCTGTTTCACAGATATCCAATTGCCACCACTTTGAATATCAATTAAATTTAATATGTAAATAGTATGATAACATTTAGTAGCAGCAGAGGTATTTGAAGCACGTAGTCTCACTCTACAGGAGTAGGTATAAACTATTACAGCCTATTTGGAAGAGCACATCTCAGTGTCTTTCACAATGTACACTGTACAATACTTTGACTTAAAATTACACAGCTAGAAATTTGCCCCCAGGTGTCCTTGAACATCCAAGCAAAGGACTACAAGTTCTGACAAGTCTATAAACTTAATTGTTCTAAGTGCTACATACCTCACTGCTGAATATCACTAGATCACCTTCAAATTACTCCTCTTAGGAAGCTATGCACCAATCCCAGCACCTAGTCCACTCTTCTAAGCAATTTTGTGACTCTTTCTAGAATGGTCATTGTGCATGGTGGCACAGTGGCAAGTTAGCAAACTTAATTGTATACGTTTCTGTGAGGGAGTTTTTAGCCAGTAAGCAAATAACTGTATTGGAATACCCTCCCTACTCACCTGATCTGGCCCCCAGTGACTTTTTTCTTCACCCAGAGATAAAGCAAGATGACATTCAGGACACTGGAAGTAACAGGATGACAACTCTGATGGCCATTCCAGAAAAGAATTCCAAAATCGCTTTGAAAGGTGGACTAGGTGCTGGTGTCAGTGTATAGCCTCCCAAGGGGAGTACTTTGAAGGTGACCTTAGTGATATTTAGCAATGAGATATGTAGGGTATGTAGCACTTTTTCTAGGATGACTTTGTGAATTTAATTGTCAAACCTCATATACAGAATGATACAGCAGCACTTAGAACTGCAAAATACTGAAAAGTTAATAAAGATTTGAAGCCAGCCAACGCCAAAAGCAAATGTTATTACATCCATGCAAAGAAATACTACACAGCCCCTGAAAGAATGCGAGAGAGCAATGTGTGCTGATGTGAGTACTGCCATAAGATATATTCAGTAAAATGGCAGATATATTCAGTAAAACAGATATGAATCAATATGCATTTTTTATAGATGATGGCATCTGTTAAAATACAGACCATACACAAATCAGATACATACACACACATGAACACACATGTATATAAAATGGCTTGTACAAAGGCAAAACATATTTAGGAAAAACATTTTTTTTTAATTATTATAAGTGGTTCTACAAAATGGGCCAGAAGTCAGCCCTGATCAAAGAAGAGATAATTTTCATTACATATCTATTAGTTCTACTTGAAATTTTATCACATTTATTATTTTTATTTTTTTAAAAAGATGCTCACTATATAAATACAGACCAAAGCCAGCCAAGTAGACACACAGGTTCAATACTAGAGTTCTCATTAATAAAATTTCAGATTAAACAACACTTGCTAGAAATGTTTCAAACACACTTGATGATTTGAGTTACTTTGCTAAATACGTGCATACAAGGATAGTATCCAATTGTGCATATAATAAATGTGCATATAATAAAAATGGTCCTAAAAATAAACTGCTTTTCATTTCTTGTTGATGGCACTCTTAGGAGAGCAAACGCCCCAGTTTGCACTGCCATTCTAAACATTTTAGAACATACACCGTTCAGAAAAGCAAGCAGACAAGTAAAAGATAGGGCCCGATATAGTCTAAAGAGAAAAATGCTAACGGCAATTTGAAAAGGCAACATGCTATAAGGGGCATAAAAATAAAGATGACTGGAAATCTAATTTTTTTCTCACAAAGGAAAGCCATAAATTATTTATTCGCTGAATATTTTTACTGCAATAATATATAAAATATTTCTTTTTACAATTCAATCCATTCCTCTGAAATTGTCTCAAAATTTCACCCACTCTCTTTTGGTCATTTCTTTGTTCACTGTGGAGTCTAATTCTCGCAGTTTCTTTTCCATCTCTCGGTTCTCCAACTCTAACTGCACTTTCTCCATTCGTAGCTCTTGTGCATTTCTGAAGAAACAAGATTTAAATGCAAAATGCTCACTTGGGCTAAAAAATAAATTATAGGTGAATATAACAATAAAATGCCAAAGCAACATAATGTTATATTTTTGTCCTTAAATTAAAATTATAAATAAGTTATGAAATATTTCAACTACTTTCTACATACTTTTTTGAAATATGATTTGCAAAGTTAGCCTGTGCCTTCAATTCGTAGTTTCCCTAATCAAGTATCTCTTAAAAACACTTGTATTTCTCCTATCGCATAACTAAGAGGTTATAATGATCATTCATTTCATGTGTGAATCATACATTTATAAAAGCACAACCATGTATAAAACTGGAGAGTCTGCTGTAAAGGATCTCTTTAAAGTACTGAAAAGTAAAGATGTCACCTAAAGACTAAAGAGTGCCTGAGCCAAGCCATGATATTCTCAATCGCAGCATATGCATGCGAAAGCTGGACAATGAACAAAGAAAACAGAAGAACTGATGCCTTTGAATTGTGGTGCTGGACAGGAACAGTGAATGTCCTGCACACTGCTAAAAGAACAAACAGATCTGTTCTAGAAGAAGTACAACCAGAATGCTCCTTGGAAGCAAAGATGGCAAGACTGTACCTACATACTTCGGCCATGTTGTCAGGAAGGATCAATCCCTGGAAAAGAATATCACGCTTGGTAGAGGAAGACCTTGACGAGATGGACTGACACAGCAGCCATAACAACGGACTGAAGCATAAAAACAATTGTGGACACAGTGCAAGCCTGGGCAGTGTTTCTTTCTGTTGTACACACGGTGACTTTGAGGTAGAACCTACTCAACGGCACCTAACAACAATGTATAGAACTTGATAGAAAATATTTTATAATTTTCATATTGCCTTTTCTCTAAGGGATTCAAATGGTTCTAAGCACAGGGTTTGAAATAACTAATTTTTTTTTCTGCAGAGACAGAATATACATTGTTACTAACCTTAGTGCTTAAAAAACCTTAAATAAATCTCTACCTTAGTGTTCCACAGGTATAATGGAAAAAAAAAAAAAGCCTGAGAACTATTTGGGGGAAAAAAGCCTGTAAAGAGGTTCTGGTTTAGGAGCTGTCAAAAGGTGAAGGACTAGGAACTAAATTGAGCACCACCTACTGTTCTCCCTGAAGCAAGACAGTAAGGAAGAAATGTTTGAGGCTGATATACAGATTGTCATGTGACACTGGTTGTCCATCCTGTGCGGTATCAGCACACTCCTCTTCCTGACCTTGGGTTCGGACTTCCATTCCACCAGTTCTCCTGCCCCGTGCTGCCCTCTCACCTTTGCCCTGGGTTGGTGTGCCCATTTAGTATCATCTGCACAGCTGAGATATGTGTATTAGTGTGTGCTTGTGAGCCTGTCTAATCTTTGGCTGAAGGATGAACTTCAGAAGTGACCTCAGTGCCGAATTAAAAGGGTGTCCAGGAATATGCAGAATATTCTGACAGTAACATCTAACCTCATCAAACTTTTGACGTCAGTCATTTTCTTCTTCTTACAAACGTGATCTCTTGTCAGCATTAGTCACTCCTCTTTTGTAGGCCTAAGCCAATCTAGATTTCTAGCTATATTGTTATCATCTATCATGAGTTTATGTATTTTTTCAATATTAAATTGATATTTTCCTATAGTAAAGTAATGCACACATGATGCATGTTAGAACATGCAGCCAAGGGACAAGACAAAATAACGGAGATCAGAGAGGGAAACCAATTTGCAGAAACGACTAGTAGCCACTTAAGGGCATGTGGGCTGAGAACATGTTCTCAAATGGTGTGATCAAAGGAGATACCCAGAAAGTGAGAGGAGGCAAAGACAGTCCAGAAGCTTCCGAGAGGCTGGCAAAGACCGGCACTGCTTTCATTATAGTTGCTCAACTACTACGAAACACTGTAAGAGCAGACATGATAGGTGACACAATGGGGCTTCTGGTCTACAGGGAAACACAGATAAGCATCAGGGCAACGGAAATATCCCATGAGCATAATGGTGTTCCCCTTGGGAAGCACAGGAGCTACCCGTAGAGATGGGGCACACTACCATAGCTTGGGTGTTCCTGGCCTACTAGTTTTATGAACTTGCAGGACACGTGTGGGTCAAAATGAAATACAGGGTAGGGAACTGATTCCCCTTCATCTCTAGGATGAATTTCAAACTCCCTAGTGTGCTGTTCCAAATTTGTTCTGTAAACCTTAGCCATCTGGATGACGCTGACAAGTTCCCACCCCATGTGGCACAGATTCACCTAGTAATTACCCACCTAACTGTGTCTTTTAGGCCAAGCCTGTAGGCGTCCTCAGCTCTTCCCCAGAAGTTTTGGACATGTTCTCATAGCACCCTGTGCTTATACTATCACACCATGTCTCACACTATTATTATAAACATAATTTTACTAATTCATGTCCTTCACAGTTACCTATGGACGAGGATTACGTCATGACTTTCTACTTTTGTATCCTCCCTTCCCTAATACAGTGTACAGGACATGTGTTCTTAACACTGGTTTCTAGAACTAAGGTTTATAACAATACACACAGACCTTCTGAAACAGAGTGCATACCCTTTTCTTTTTTCCAGTTTTTTTTTAAAGATAGTATTGGAAGTTATTCTTCTACCCACCCCCAAATAAGTGATACCAATGGTGTTACAGCTAACAACGATAATGTCATATATTTGTATAATATTTTCCAGTGCCTTTATACCTAGTGTCTCAAAGGCTAAGAGTGCATTACACAGCTTGGAATACAGAGTAGTTACAGGACCATTGGCATGTATCAGGCAATTCCAACACTAAAATTAAAAATCAACAGCGTGTCCCTACTTGTACTGGCTAACCGTCGGTGATATCTGAGAGGAAATCCTCCAGTATTTCTAGTGACTCTGGGTGTCCAAAAGAGAAATAGCTTGTTGAACACCCTGGTAACTTCACAATGGCAAAAACTGTCAGCACAACAAAATGATACCAATAAATTCATACTCATCAACAATTACACTGAACATAATAAACATACCTATAAACAGACACAGAGCTACAGAATGGGGGGGAAAAAAACAGGATCCATCAATACACTGTCTGCAGGAGACACACCAAAAAGACAAATACATCAATTTATGAAAAATCAAAGGTTAAAAAAAATACATATATCAAGTAAACAGCTACAATGAAAGAGCAGGCGTGGCAACACCACTTAAAAACTACCATAAAAGAAGAACATTATATAATGATTAAAGGAACAATCCTTGGTGAAGATAAAACCATAATAAATACCCCAAAACCATAATAAATACCCCCAAATCATAATAAATACCCCAAAACAGGGTTCCAAAAGAGCACTGAAAAGAAAAATTGACATGTCAACAACAATAACAGAAGACTTTGACACATCACTGTCCTAAAGGACAGAATATCTAGAAAGAAACTAAACAAAGATACAGAGATGCTAAAGAGCACAATCAGGAAACTTGACTTCACAGACATATATAGAACATTCCACCCAACAGCTGAAAAGTACACAATTTTTTTCCAATGCCCATGGAATGTTCTCCAGACCAGACCACATCTTAGGTCACAAAGTAAGCCTCAACAAACTTCAAAACACTGAGATAACATAAAGTATCTTGTCTGACCATAATACCATCCAGTCAGAAATTAAAAACAGGAAGAACAAAAGAAAAAAGTCAATTACATGGAACCTAGGTAACACCCTGCTTAAAAACCATTGGGAAGAAATCAAAAATGGAATCAAAAAACTTCTGGAAAGAACAGAGAATGGAAACACATCATAGTGACACTTCAGCAAATGCAGTTCTCAGAGGGCAATTTATACAATAGATGCATACATCAAAAAGGGACAAAATGAAAACATTAGTTGCATAACTCAGACAGACAACAGCAAAAGAAACTCACAGCAACTAGAAGAAAGGAAATAATTAAACAGCAAAAATAAAGAAAGAAAAGAGAAATGAGAAAAATAACTGAATCAACAAAATCAAAGTTGGTTGTTTGAAAAGATCAAAAGATCAACAAACCACTGGCTAAACTGACAAAAGAAAAATAGGAGACTATACGAATAACCCAATAAAACGGTGGACATTACAACACATCCAACTGAAATAAAAGAGATCATGTCACAGATTGAAGTGTGTTGTCCCAAAAACATGTGTAGCAATTTGGCTAGGTCATGATTCCTAGTACTGTCTGATGCTTCCTTGTGCTGTAAATCCTGCCTCTGTGATGTTAATGAGACAGGACGGGAGGTGGCTGTGTTAGTGGCAGGACTCAGTGGGTAAGATGGTTTTGTGCCTTGAGCTCATCTCTTGGGACGTAAAGAACAAGCTAACAGAGATGTGGGGCCCTCACACCACCAACAAGCACCTACTGTGGACTAAGGGTCTCTGCACTTCAGAAGCTCCCGGTCCAAGGGCAGACTGACAGCAGGGACCCTCTTCACAGGCAACAGAGAGACTTGCCCGGAAGCTGATGCTCTGACTTTGGACTTAGAGCCTGCTTTTCTGTGAGAAAATAAATTTCTCTGTGTTAAAGCCATCCACTCGTGTTATTTCTGTTACAGCAGCACTAGATAACTAAGATAGATCATAACAGAACATTATGAAAAACTATACTACAACAAATTTGAAAGCCTAGAGGAAACAAATGTCTAGAAATATACTACCTACCCAAACTAACACTAACTGAAGTTCAAAATCTGAACAGACTCACAAAAAAGAGACTGAAGAGGTAACTAAAAGAAAAGAAAGAAAGAAAAGAACTCCTAACAAGAAAGGCCTGGCCCAGATGGTTCCTGTCTCAGTTATCTACTTCTGTTATAACAGAAAATTCCACAAGTGGATGGCTCTAACAAAGAGAAATTTATTTCTTCACAGTAAAGTAGTCTAAAACTCCAAACTCAAGGTGTTATCTCCAGGGAAAGACTATTTTCCTCTGTTGGTATCATGGACTGAATGGTATACCCCAAAAAATGTGTGCAGAAATTTGGCTATTGATATTGAGTAACGCTCCTATATGTTGTGAAGCCCGCCTCTACGGTATTAATGAAGGAGGATGGGTAGTGGTTGGGTTAGTGAGGCAAGACTCAGTCTGTAAGGCTGTACTGTGCCCTGAGGCAGTCTCTTGGGCTATGAAGGAAAGGAAAGCAAAGACAGAGTTGGGAACCTCACACCACCAAGCAAGCAGTGCCGACAGTAGTAGGGTGTGCAGTTTGGAAAGGGCTTGGGGTCCCTGCACCTCAGGGCCTCCCAGTCCATGGGAAGTTTGAAAACAAGGACCTTCCTACAAGGCCAAGAGAGAAAGCCTCCCCCGGAGCTGACACTGCATTTGGACCTGTAGCCTACTGGACCAGGACAAAATAAATTCTTCTTTGTTAAAGCCATTTACTTGTTCTATTTCTGTTATAGCAGCACTGGATGCCTAAGATAGCCGCCTCTGGAGGAGGATCTTTGACTTCAGGCACCGAGACCCCAGGTCCAAAGCACATACTCCGCTCCCAGTACTGATTTATCGGTAGTACGAGGCTCTCCTGTCTCTCTGTTTGCTTCTTTCTTTTACATCCCAAGAGCATGCCTCCGAACACCATACAACCTTATAGACTGAGTCCTACCTCACCAACACCACTGCTGTCCATCCTTCTTCATTACATTTATAGACGCAGTATTTACAACGTGTAAGAAAATCATAAAATAATAGGAATCATCACCCAGCCAAACTGACAGACATCTTGGGTGGGACACAATTCACAGTTTCATTGGAGAATTCTACTTAATATTCAGAGAAGAGCTTATGTCAATATTATGCAAAATATTTCAGAACACAGAAAAGGGAAGGATATTTTCAAATTCATTCTACAAAGCCGCATAATCCTAATACCAAAATCAAACAAGGTTACCACAAAAAGAAAAAAAAAATATTCTAGACAAATATCTCTCATGGAAATAAAAGCAAAAATTCTCTACAAAATCCTAGCCAACAGAATGCAGCATCACATCAAAAAATAATACACCACAACCTAGAAGGATTCCTGCCAGGTATGCAAGGATGGCTGAACATTGGAAAACTAATCAGTATAATCCACCACATAAATAAAAGAACCACATGATCACTGCAATCAACACAGAAAAGACATTTAACAAAGTTCAACATCAATTCCTGATAAAAACTCTCAATAAATATAGAAGGAGAATTCCTCAACATAATAAAGGGCATCTATACAAAGGCAAAAAACAATGTCATTCTTAATGGAGAGAGGCTGAAAACATTCCCTTTGAGAACAGGAAAAAAACAAGGATGCTCTTTAACGTCGTTCTTATTTAACATTGTGCTGAAGTCCTAGCTAGGCAAAAGGGTAAGAAAAAATAAAGGGCATCCAAATTGTTAACAATGAAGTAATACTCTCCCTGTTTGTGGATGATATAATACTATACATAGAAAATCCAAAAGACTCAATGAAAAAGCTACTGGAACTAACAGGTTCAGCCTACTGACAGGACATATAAAAATATATATATATACAAAAATCAGTTGTATGCCTATATACCAATGAAAAGAATGAAGAAAAAGAAATCAAGAAAACAATGCCATTTAAATTAGCCCCTACAAAAGTAAAATGCTTAGAAATAAACCAACTCTGTGGCACTTGGCACAGAAATAAATCTAACCAGAAATGTAAAAGGTCTACACACACACACACACACACACACACACACACACACACACACACACACACACACACACACACACACACACAATTACAAAACACTACTGCAACAAACTAAAAGAACTTTATAAACAGAAAAACATACCATGGATAGGTAGACACAATATTACGAGCATGACAATCCTACCAAAGGCAATCTACAAACATAGTTCAATCACAATCCAAATACCAACAACATTCTTTAAATAGATAGAAAAACTAACCAAGAAAATTTTATGGAAAGGGAAGAAGAAAAAGGTAGGAAGGCTTGTAGCACCTGACCGTAGAACCCACTATACAGCTATGGTTATCAAAACATCCTGGTAACTGGTACAAGGAGAGATATACTGACCAATGGAATAGATTAAGAACCAAAATGTAAATCCACCTACCTAAAGTCACCTGATCTTTTCTGCAAAGGCACAAAGTCCTCAAATGGAGAAAAGAGTCTTTCCAACAAAGGATATAGTGAAAACTGGATGTCTATCTCCAAAAAATTGAAACAAGACCCATACCTTACACCATGAACAAAAACGTATTCAAAATGAATCAAAAACGTAAACAGACAACCCAAAACTATACAGACCATACAAGAAAAAATAGGACAAATGCTGGAGGCCTTAATACACCCATAACAGGATACAAACTATAACTAACAATGTACAAACTCCAGAAGATAAGCTAGATAACTGATATCTTCTATAAATTAAAAACTTACACTCATCAAAAGACTTCACCAAAAGAGTAAAAGGAGAACCTACGAACTGGGAAAAAAAAAATTGGCTATTATGAATTCAACAAAGTTCAAATTTCTAAAATCTACAGGAAAATCCAATACCACTACAAAAAAAAAAAAATCAACGATCTGTCTTAGTCACCTAGATCTAGTGCTGTTACAACAGAAATATGGCAATTGGATAGCTTTAACAAAAGGAAATTTATTTAACACAGAAAAGTAGGCTAAACCTACAAATCCAGTTCATCAAATCTAGTAAAATCTTCTCGTGTTGGCTCTGGAGGAAAGTCTTTATTGTCAATCCCCCCGCTGGACTGGGAGCTTCTGAGTAACAGGGACCCCAGGTCCAAAGGACACTCTCTGGTCCCAGCACTTCCTCCTGCTGGTATGAGTCCTCAACTCTGTTAGCTCCCCTTCCTTTTATAGCACAAGAGACTGCCTCAAAACGCAAGGAAATCTAATAGGCTGAGTCCTGTCATGCTAACACAACCACTGCCCAGTCTCCCTCATTAACATCATAAAGGCAGGATTTATAATACAGAAGGAACATTACACAATACCAGGAATCATTGTCCAGCCAAACTGCTACACATTTTGGGGGGGACACAATACAACTTATGATGTGATTCAAATAAAAAAGGGACAAAGAAAATTACCAGATACTTCACCAAGAAGATACTCAAGTGGCTAACAAACACATTATGAAATGCTCAAACTATCACTACTCATTAGAAAAATGCAAATCAATACCACACTGTGATACCATCTGACTCTGACACTACTGGCACAAATAAAACATAAAAATAAAAAAAAAATAGAGAAAGTAGCCCATGTTCGAGAGGCTGTGGGGAGATCTGAACTCTTATGTACTCCTTGTGGGAATGTAATACAGTACAACCACTTTGGAAAACGATACAGTGCCTTCTTACAGAGCTAAAATAGAAATACCATATGATCCAGCAATCCCCTCCTACGACTATATCCTAAAGAGAGCCACCACATGAATAGACATATTCACAGCTATGTTCACTGTAGCTCTGTCCACAATTGCAGAGAGAGAGAAACAGCCTAATTACCCATCAACAGAAGAATGAATAAGCAAAATATGATGCATACACTATGGAGCACTATGTAACGATAATGAACAATGTGAATCTGTGTACTATCTCACAACACAAATGACTCGAAAGGCAATTATGGTGCCAGAAGTAAGTCAATATGAAAGGACAAATACTGTACGAGACCACTACTGAAAACAAAACCTGAGGAAAGGCTGACACATAAAAAAACCATCTTTGATGGTTATGAGGGATGGGAGGAGTAGCGCTACAAGAACACTAATTAGACAATAGATGAGTGGTAACTTTGTTGAAGAGTAAGACAGCACAGAGAAGCCAGCACAGCTTGTACACAGCAAGCTCCTGGATCCTGCAGTAAGCTCATCAACACTGCTCTCTTGATACATCAAACCTTCCTGAGGGATGAATTACTGGGCTGAGGCCTCTGGGAACCACAGTCTCAGGGGAACATCTAGTTCAACTTGCTTAACAGTTTATTAAAAAAATGTTCTGCATTCTACTTTGGTGAGTATCATCTAGGTCTTTAAAAGCCTATCAGCAGCCATTCAGATAGTCCTCTGGTCTCACTACTTTAGGGGCAAAGAGAAGGAATAAAAGTAAAGACAAGTGTAAAGGATTAGTCCGAAGGAGCAATGGCCCACCGCTAGCACTGTCTCCAGCAACCACTCCAGTACAGTGAGATGGTACCTGGCTACCAACACTGACTTCTCTGACAGGGATCAAGAGTCCCAGACCACGCTGGAGAAAAATGTAGACAATTCCAACTCGCAAAAAGACGGGACTTATGGTTCTCACAGAGACTGGAAAAATCCCAAGACTGTAGCCCCAGACACCCTTTTAGCTCAGTAACAAAGTCACTCCTGATGCTCACCGTTTACCCAAGTATTAGACAGGCCCATGACACAAAATGAGACTAAAGGAGTACGCCAGGCCAGGGGCAAGGAGTAGCAGGTTGGAGCAGGCAGGAAAAACTGGGAATAGGGAACCCAAGGTCAAGAAGGGTAAGTGTTGTGGGGTTGTTAACCAATGTCTTAAAACAGTATGTGTACTAACTGTTTAATGAGAAGCTAGCTTGTCCTACAAACCTTTATGTAGCATACAATTTAAAAAGGAGAAAAGCTGAGACAAAGATTTTCCCCCCAGAACAGACAAAGGGAGGCTTTCCCTAGAGCCAGCACCCTGAATTCAGATTTCTAGCTTCTTAAACAGTGAGAAAATAAATTCACTCATTAAAGGCACACATTGTGATATTTCTGTTACAATAATACTAGAAAACTATGAGTACCCTTCCTGGAAAAGAAGAATTCACCACAGTGTCCTTCATTATGTGACAGACTAAGTCATTTAACACCTTCCTCTTCGTTTAGAGGGCTTTTATCCTAATTTCCCTTTAAATTTCAGTTTCTTTATAAATTAGCATGATGTTTTCTTAACACTGAACAGGAAATGTAAAAAACCTTTGTAACTTCTTGTTATACTAATCAAATAGTTAACAGGCCCACCTCTCATTTGAAATTTTACACCTTGATTCTTGTGCTATGAAAGTTTTTATTCCTTTATTTAAAGAGCCATGATGGCACAGTGGTTATGCACTAGGCTGCTAACCAAAAGCCTGGCTCTTCAAACCAATGAGGTACTCTACAGCAAAAACATACAGCAGTCTGCTTCTGCAAACATTTACAGCCTTGGAAACCCTGTGGGACAATTCTACTCTATCCTACAGGGGAACTGTGTATAGGAATCAATTCCACAGCAATGAGTTTGGTGCATCATTTCAACTGTTAATAGAGCTATACACAGTTAAACAACATTTCTAATCTAATCTCTTACAGAGAAAAACACGAGTGTCAAGAGTTCACTAAGTCTGAGTTTAACTCTAAACAGCTCCATGCAACAAGAACAGTTTAAATTCCAATACAAAAAAAAAGGCAATTATTTCTATTTAAGTAATAAACATATATATACTTACTTATATTTTAGCTTTACAGAATTTCCAGATTTTCCCCATGGGAGAACTACAAAATCTTTTGTGTTCATGACTGCCTTCTCAATATTTTGTAAATTTTATTGTGATCTGTGAAATCTTCTGAAAAACATTTAAGACAATTACGCCAGTTAATGCAGTGTAAGTTACAAATTGAATGACATATAATTTAGGAAACTTTTAAACACAGAAGTCTTTATACGGAAGACAAGGCTAGATTAAACAGCAACAACAAAAAGAAACTACTTACATGCTAAATATAGCCAAAGCCAAGTGCCGTCGAGTCGGAAATATTTATATACTAATAAAGGTATTGGAGTCCCTGGGTGGTACAAACAGTTAAGTGCTAATACCTGAAAAACTGGTAGTTCAAATTTAGCCAGAGGATTCTCAGAAGAAAGACCAAGGTGATCTACTTCTCAAAGGTCTCAGCTATTGAAAACCCTATGAAGTACACTTCTACCTGACACATATGGGTCCACATGAGTTGGAACAGACTGAGTGGCAAGTGGTCATAAAGATACCAACAAAATATACCTTACCAGACTGAAATTTCTCCAATACTCATATACAGCAAGGGACTGGGAAAATACTCCACTCAAAGTGAACAAAATATTCATTAACACTGATGAAGGCACATCTTTATTTCTTCCTATGACTAAGGCTATAAAAGTAAATATCAGGTACTTGTTCCCTCAAAATAATACCTAAGGCCATATATAGTTTCATGAAAAGAAACTTAATGATACAATCTAATCCCCCAAATCATGTAAACTTTCTCCTCACATACTGTCTCACTATCCAACATTTCTCATTTACAATAAAAAAAAGCTATCATTTCAACTACTTTTCACATTAACAACATACATCTGACAATAACAAATTCTGAGATGTAAGGTGACAGTAACACCAGCATTACTAGTTAAAGTTTTCTGTCAGTTGGGCTGGGTCATCAGTCTCAGTGGTTTAGCAGTTATGTAATGATTTAACTTGGCCGTTACGTAAAAATGACATAACTTGGCAGTTATGTAGTGATGTGACTATCTTCCATTTTTTCATAACATCAAGTCCACATAACAACCTGGTCTTCAAAACATAATCATGTCAGTAAGTAAGCAAAGAAAGAGAGAGAGTGTATGAAATGAGAGTGAAAATTAAGGCAGCACTAATTACTCAGCAGCATTCTAATGTATTCATGTACAAAAGAAAATTTTAATGATGCTGCCTTTGGTTAAGATTGGGAATGAACATATTTTAGAAAGAATTTTTCAACTAGATGTAAAACAAAAAACAGTCTCTGCTCAACCCTGAGCTAACCAGAAAATTACATTCAGAACACCTTGTTTTCAAAGTATCCCAGTTAGTCACAGTTCTATGATAATTTATTTGTAATACTAACTACTGAATCATATGGAAAACTTACAGATTTTTATATGAATAACCTATCCAAATTCCAGAAATCCTTAAAGAAATACAGGAAACTATATTATAGTGGTCATTGTCTTAAATGTCCAAGTCATTTGATACTGTCTGTTTATACATGTGTTCTATGTGTTCATGATCCCAACAAACATCTACTGAGACTCTGCTATATGCAAGGCAGGGTGCTGAGCTCTAGGAGAAATCAACACCCATGAATACTTGTGCTGGGGGCTCAAGCAGCTTAGTCAAGCAGTACACATAAGAGATGCATACAAAAACCATGAAAGAAAGATGTGGCAGTCTGTTTCATAAAACTTGTCAGGCAGTTCTATTCAGTCCTACATGGTCGTTATGAGCTGGAGTCTACTCAACAACAGCGGGTTTTTGGTAGCACTGATATGGGGCTTCAGAAGGTAAGGGAGGGTTACATATGGAAATAGAGATTGGGGGACAGTTCCACACTATGAGAAAGTGCTATTCCTAAATGTGAACTAACAACTAAGTTCATTTGGTTCATGTGCAGGATATATGGAGGGAACAAGTAGGTTAGAAATGTAGGCCAGGGCCCAGTAATGAGTGGTTTTAAATGTCAAGTTAATGCATTTGAAATTCAGTCTGTAACTAACAAGAGTCATTGCTAGTTTTAGGAAAAAAGAATGGAAGATCCATCTAAAACTTTTGCAGACTTAAGTAAGGACAATGCCCATCTTGGATCAACAAATGGGAGGTATTGTGATATCAAAGTCTACATAATCAAAAGGGTTCCTAAAAATTGTTCCTTTGAGAGACCATCCCATACTTTCAATTACACAACCATTCATGAAAACATTTTAAAATACTAAATTATTTAGCCATACATCCAAGTTAGAAACTGGTAGCATAGTAGTTAAGTGCTGTCTGCCAACAAAAAGATTGACAGTTCAAATCCACCAGGTGCTCCCTGGACACTCTACGGGGCAGTTCTACTCTGTCCTGCAGAGTTGCTATGAGTCCAAGTCAACTCAACAGCAGTGGGTTTTTTGTTTGGGGTATACCCAAATTACAGATTTTTATATGAATAAAACTATTCACATTCCAAAAACTCTTAAAAAAATATAAGACTCTCTGCAGAGTCCATCATATTCCCGGCATATACACATGTCATGTCTTGTTTAAAACAAAAAATGGTATTGCCCAGCAGGTGAAACTACACTGCTTGCTCATATTAGGGTTTGGATGCAACACAGGAGAAAGTATATTTGTATATCACTCAATAAACGTTTATGTACTCACTCCTTTGTGATCCCTATCCCTAGCACTAATGCTTACACTGTTAAGTAAGACATGATGCTTCTGTCAAGTAACTCATACTCAAGTGTGAAGCCATGCCATCAATTACAACACTTTATGACATTCCCACCCCACGAAAGAACCTAAGTGGGGCATCTCACTCAGACTCTTAACTACCAAGTGCTGTCTCTCAAAGCTAAATGAGTACCAAAGAGAACTAACGATATCATAGGGAATAGAAAACTAGGATTTAATGCATGTTTTGAGAGAGGCAACAGTATTTTCAAACAGAATCCTCTTTAACCTCTCTTTAATAATAATTTCAGCTGATAAAACCTTTGTCTCATTTTTACCAAACAGAGGCTATTAAAGCTACCTTTAAAAATCTTCAAGGAGGGGACAGGGCAAAGATGGCAGACTAGACACATGTCTCGTCAATTCCCTCCAAGAACTAAAGCCTGGACTGATAACTGGACAGAGCAGTGTGGGCATCCAAGAAACCCTAGGATTTGGCAAAGGGTTGTCACATTGGACTACACACCAGTATACGGGAAACTACCTCTTTCTAACATGAGACAGTGCACGGTGAATCCTGCTTCAGCTGACTCACCATTTGGGAGGACTTCAGGTACTGATGTCTTCTTTGTTATCTGGGAAGTAGGGACTGGGCATAAGGGGGCTAATACGCTGAACTACAATGCTTCAGTAAAACACATAGAGCACAGCAGAGAGACTGTGTGTGCGACAGTTACAAATACAGAGCCTGGCTCCTGACTGAGGGCACCATTTCCCTTCCACACTCTTGTTTCTGAGCTGTGCCATAAATTCTGCTCTTTCACAGAGGGGAGGGCAGCTTGAGTGGGATGCCATCTTGGTCAGCTGGGAGGCAGAGTCACCCAGTGAGAGGCCTTAGCTGGGGCGAATATTCACACCAAGAAACAGGACTGGGTTTATGACAGTGGAACCTCTAGAGTTATGAGTACGGCCTGGCAGAGGATTGCAGCAAGGCTGTAATCCCTCCCTACTTTGAACTATGTCACAGCATCTCGTGACAGACTATGAGGCACTTTCACTGTCAGCCAGAAGGCAGGACTTGCCACACCTGGGGGCCTGTCTGATTTTGGCAGCTGTTGGACAGCACCCCCCCCCCCCATCTCTTTAAAATAAGATCACCTGGGGAAGTGACAGCTAAGCAGCCCTCAGTATCTCCTTCAGCTTTCACTGTCTACAATTTAGCATCAGCTGACAGTCCAGCAGTGATCCCAAGTTGGGTATTATCTTTGCCAACTAGGAGAGAGAGCTTGCAAGCCCAGAGAGTCTACTTGGAACCAGTGACCACAGTACACAGAGGCAGTTAGTGACCAACTCCCCTCTTAGCACTATGCCTCAGTTCCTGCTGAGGAAACACCAGAACAATGGAACAGCTTCTAGATGGCACAAAGGCAAACAGTTCATGGCTAATCATTTAAAGAAATACTTCACCATGGCTCCAGAAAACTCCCAAAATGAAGAATCAAAAAACTTCCCAGATAAAGTAGCCTTTCTGAAACTATTGGAGGTTGAGTACAACAGAATTATACAGAGCCCTCCTAAAAGATTCAACAAAATACAGTAGAACAAAATGAAAAATTAAGGAAGCTATTTGAATTGACAGACCGTCAATGCTCTGTAATGCAGCAGATCAATAATAAAATTACAGAATTAGACAATTCAATCCAAAGCTACAAGAGAACAATTGAGAGATGGAAATAACACTTAGGGACCTTGAGGATAGAGCAACTGACAGCAGCATTTATGAGGAGAAATTAGAGAAGAGAAATAAGAAAAATGAAGAAGCATTAAGAAACATGAGGGACTCTATTAAGAATAATCTATGAATAATTAGAGTTCCTGAGCTGGAGCTAAAAATACAGAGTATTGCTGCAGAGCCGCTGACAAAAAACTTTTCTGAAATTATTGAAGAGAACATAGATTTCCAAGACGCATATCAAAAACCAAAAAAACAGACCACAAAAGAAAGACATCAAGACACATTATAATCAAGCTTAATAAAATGACACAGAAACAGAAACATTCAAAGGCAGCAAGAATCAAAGCAAAGCTAACATTCAGAAGGAAACTCTGTAGGCTTTTGTCTGACTTCTCGGCAGAAATCATGTTGGCCATGAGGTAGTGGGATGACACATTCAAAACCCAGAAGGAGAAAAACTTTCAACTAAGAATTGTATATCCTCCAAAATTCTCTCTCAAATATAAAGATGAAACTAAGACATTCATAGATGAACAGAACCTTAGAAACTGTAAAAAACAAACTAAAACTACAAGAAATAATGAAAGAAGCTCTTTGCTTAGAAAAAGCAAAAATATTAACTGTACACTTAAGGAGACAAAGCAGAACACAGCATCCAGAATCCTATTCAATAAGGGAAGTTACAAGGCTAAAACAATGCTACAATACTAAAAGAAGGGAATCAGTGATGATATCACCAAAACTAAGATATCATCACATTAAAAAGAGGGATATACTAGTTATAACCCTTTCAGATGGAGAGGAATTTAAAAGATGTTCAGAAGTTAAACTCTGGTTTAAACTTAGAAGAGCAAGGGGAATCATAAGGGAAGGCACAAAGCAAAATACCAATGCAACATATCAAAACAAAATGACATAATACAGGAGTCTCAACAAACACAAAATCAACACTGAAAAAGATGAAAAGTCAACCCATGAAGAATGACTCAGAACAGAATATTAAAAGCAACATAAAAAAAATATCAACAACACAAAAATAAAGGCATCAAAATGACAGCACTAAACACATCAATAATTACAGTGAATGTAAACAGACTGAATGCTCCAATTGAGAGACACAGAGTGACATCCTGGATGAAAGACACAAACCATCTATAAGATGTTTACAAGACACACCTCTTAGACTCAAATATACGAACAAACTGAAAATTAAAGGATGGAAAAATACATACCAAGCCAACAACATACAAAGAAGAGCAGGAGTGGCAATATTAATCTCAGATAAAAAAGACTTTAATGTAGAATGCACCATCATGAACAAAGATGGTCACAATTTATCGCTGAAACAGTCAATACACCAGGAGGACATACAATATTAAATATTTATGCACCGAATATCAGGGAATCTAAATACATCAAACAAACACTAACAACATTGAAAAATGAGATACATTACTCCACATTAATAGTTGGAGACTTCAACATTCCACTTTCAGTAATGGACAGATCATCTATGAAAAAGCATAGTAAGGATACAGACGATCCTACTATGATAATTAAGAAACTAAACCTTATCTATATATATGAAACCTTTTATCCATCAACAGATAAGTACACCTCTTCTCCAATGTACATGGAACATTCTCCAGAATAGATCATGTGTTAGCACATAAAGTTTCAACAAAATTCAAGCCAATGAATCAATACAAAGCATTTTCTCAAAACATAAAGTTGTAAAAGTTGAAATCAGTATCAGAAAAAACATAGGTAAAAATTTGAACTCATAGAAACTGAACAACGCCTTGTTCAAAAACCCATGGGTTATAGAAGAAATCAAAAACATAGAAACTTCAATTCAAAGCCAAGAAAACAGAATGGGACAAACGGAAAAGAGACTTTCCTATTTGAAAGACAGAGCTACTGACTTCAGCATCTATGAGGAGAAATCAGAAGAAAGAAACAAGAAAAATGAAGAAGCATTAAGAAGCATGTGGAATTCTATTAAGAGGAACAATCTATGATTAACTGGAGTTTCCAAACAGGGCAAGACACCTGAGAACACAGAGTACTGCTGCCAAGCTGCTAACAGAAAACTTCCAATAAATTATGAAAGAAGAGAAAATAGATATCCACAATACATATCAAACACCATTCAATGTAGATCTCAAAAGACTCCAAGACATATTATAATCAAGCTTAACAAAATGAACCATAAGCGGAAAATCTTAAAAGCAGCAAGGCTCAAAGGACAGCTAAAACTCAGAGGGAAAGCCTGTAGGCTTTGGTCAGATTTCTCAGTCAAAACAACACTGGCACAGAGACAGTGGCATGAGACATTCAAAGCCTTGAAGAAGAACTTCCAACCAAGAATTATATATCCTGCAAAACTATCTTTCAAACATGAAAATGAAATTAAGACATTTGTAGGTAAATAGAAACTCAGAGACTTTGTGAAAACCAAACCAAAGCTACAAGAAATACTAAAAGAATCTCTTAGCTTAGAAGAACAAAACCAATGACTTTACATTTTCAAAGCAAATACAGGACACATCACTCACAATCCTACTCAGTTAAGAAGGCTCCAAACTCAATCAAAGCAATAACAGTGACAGAAATAATCCAGTGATCATATCATGAAAAACTATGATGGTATCATATTAAAAAGAAGGATGTACTACAGTCATTATAGTCCTTCAAGATGGAAAACAAGTTGATAAGAATGGCAGTAACTGAAATTATGTTTATACATAGTTTATTAAGGGGGATCTTAGAGGCAGCCTTAAGGCACAATAAGATACAACATATCAAATCAAGAAACGTAATATAGGAGTCTCAACAACCACAAAATCAATCCTTAGAAAGGTAAAAAATCAACTCACAAAGAAGAATGTCCCAAAACAGATTAATAAAAACAACAGAGAAAACAACACAAAAACAAACACATCACAATGGCAGCACCGAACACACACCTATCAATAATTACATTGAATGTCAATGGACTAACACTCCAGTAAAGAGACATCGAGTGACATCATGGATCAAAAGACACAATCCATCCATATGTTGCCTACAAGAAACTCACCTTAGACTTAAAGATATGAATAAATGGAAAAAATACAGGATGGAAAAATATGTATCAAGCAAACAATACACAAATAAGAGCAGGAATGGCAATTCTAATCTCAGATAAAATCGATTTTAATGTAAAATCTACCATCATGGACAACGATGGACACTATTTATTGCTGAAAAGTTCAATACACAAACAGGACTTAACATATTAAGTACTCGTGCACCTAATACTACACCTCATGGTGACCCTAGGGGCCAGAGCAGAACTGCCCCCCAGAGTATTCAAGGATCACCATAAGTCAGATCGACTCAACAGCACTTGGCTGGCTAATATTACAGCACCTAAATACATCAAAGAAACACTGACTACACTGAAAAATGAGACAGATCACTTCCCATTGATAGTGGGAGACTTCAACACTCTACTGTCAGTATTACACAGATCATCTAGAAAAAGCTGAATAAAGACATGGAAGAAGTTATTGACACAGTTAACCAACTAGACCTCATTGACACAGACAGAACTTTCCATCCATCAGTGGACAACTACATCTTCTTTTCCAATGCACATGGAACATTCTCCAGAATACACCATGTGTTAGGACATACAGCAATTCTCAGCAAGATCCATACCACGGAATTAACGCAAAGCATCTTCTCAGATCATAAAGCCATAAAAGTCAAAATCAATAGCAGTAAAAACAGAGATAGAAAGTAAAATTCATAGAAACTGAACAAGATCTTACTCAAAAAAAAGACGGATTATAGAAGAAATCAAAGATGAAATAATGAAATTTACGGATTTCAACAAGAACAAAAACACTTCCTACCAGAACCTATAGGATAAAGCCAAAGCAGGGCTCAGAGGTCAGTTTATCTCCATAAATGCCCACATCTAGAAGGAAGAAAGAAACCAAATCAAAGAACTAACCCTACAGCTTGAACAAGTAGAGGCAGAATAACAGAGGAACCCCTCAGTCACCAAAAGAAAACAGGTCCTAAAGATTAGAGAAGAACTAAATGAATTAGAAAATAGAACAATTGAAAAAACTGAAAAGACCAAAAGCTGGTTTTTTGAAAACATCAACAAAATTAACAAATCATTAGCTAAACCTACTAAAGAAAAACAGGACAGGAAATAAATAACCCAAATAAGAAATGAGAGGGGAGTTGTCATAACAGATCCAACAGAAATAAAAAATATCATAACAAGAATACTACAAAAGGGTATACTTAAACAAATTTGAGAACCTAGAGAAAATGGAAAAATCCTTTGATTCATATCACCTACCAAAATTATCACAAGGTGAAGCAGAAGAACTTAATAAACCCACAACAAAGGAAGAGATTGAAAAAGTCATCAAAAAAGTACCAACAAAAAAAAGCTCAGGCCCAGATGGCTTCACTGTAGAATTCTACCAAGCTTTTAGAGAAGAGTTACTGCCAATTCTACTGAGGCTATTTCACAGTATAGAAAGGGATAGAATACTCCCAAATTCATTCTGTGAAGCCAGCATAACCCTGGTACCAAAGCCAGGGAAAGACCCAACGAAAAAGGAGAACTACAGACCGGTATCACTCATGAATCTACATGCAAAAATCATCAACAAAATTCTTGCCAGTAGAATACAATAACATATCTAAAAGATAATCCATCATGACCAAGTTGGATTCATACCAGGGATGCAAGGCTGGTTCAACACCAGAAAAACAATTAATGTGATCAACCACATAAATAACAGAAAAGACAAGAATCATCTAATTTTGTCTATTGATGCAGAAAAGGCTTTTAATAAAGTCCAACACCATTCATGCTAAAAACTCTCAGCAAAATAGGAATATACCACAAATTTCTCAGTGTAATAAGGGCCATTTACACAAAGCCAACTGACTACAACATCCTAAATGAAGACAGACTGAAACAGTTTCCCTTGAGAACAAGAACTAGACAAGGACACCCACTCTCACCTCTCCTATTCAACACTGTACTAGAAGTTCTAGCCAGAGCAATTAGATAAGCCCAAGAAATAAAGAGCATCTTCATCAGCAAAGAAGTCAAAATCTCCCTATTTGCAGATGGCACGATTGTATACACAGAGGATCCTAAAGAACCCACAAGTAAACTACTCAAACTGATAGAAGAGTTCAGCAAAGTTTCAGCATATAAGATAGACATAAGTATATCAGTAGGGTTCCTTTATACCAACAATGTGACTGTTAATGAAGAAATCATCAAATCATTTACTACAGCCACTAAGAAGATAAAGTACCTAAGAATTAATCTAACCAGAGAAATAACAGACCTTTACAAAGAGAACTACAAGCCCTTAATACAAGAAACTAAGAGAGACTTACATAAATGGAGAAACCTACCCTGCTCATGGATAGGCAGACTTAACATTGTGAAAATGTCTATTTTGCCCAAAGCGATTTACTTACATAATGCAATCGCAATACAAATGCCAGCGACAGTTTCTAATGAGATGGAGAAACAAATTACCAGCTTTGTTTGGAAAGGGAAGAAGCCCTGGATACGTAAAGCACTACTGAAGAAGAACAATACACTGGGAGGCCTCTCACTATGCAACTTTAGAACCTATTACACTGCCACAGTAGTCGAAACAGTATGGTACTGACACAAAAAGAGACAGATAGACCAATGGAACAGACTTGAGATCCCAGATATGACACCATCTTCCTATGAACAGCTGATATTCAACAAAGGCCCTAAGACATTAAATTGGGGAAAAAAACAATCTCTTCTACAAGCAGTGCAGGCAAAATTGGATCTCCATCTGCAATAAACTGAAACAAGACCCATATCTTACACCTTATACAAAAACCAACTCAAACTGGATAAAAGACCTCAATATCAAATCTGAAATGATGAAGCTCATCCAAGACAAAGTAGGAACAACAATGGAAGTTTTAATACACAACTTAGACTTCAAAATCTATCAAAGCATGATCAACAGAACAGAAGACAGATGAATGGGAACTACTAAAAATCAAACACGTTTGCTCATCCAAAGACTATTAATAGAATTAAAAGGCCACCTACAGAATGAGAAATATATTTGGCAACTATATGTCAGACCAACAACTGATCTCCATAATCTACAAGGTACTACAAAATACCAATAAGAAAAAGATAAATAATCCAATTAAGCAATGCGGAAAGAAGATAGACACTTCTCTAAAGAGGAGACCCAGGCAGCCAAAAAACACATGCAGACATGCTCACAATCATTAGCTATTGAAGAAATTCAAATCAAAACTACAAAGAGATACCATCTCACCCCAGCAAGGTTTGCCATGATCCCAAAAACACAGAACAACAAATGCTGGAGAGGCTGTGGAAAAATTGGAACTCTCCTACACTGTTGGTGGGCTTGCAAAATGGTGCAACCTCTTTGGAAAGCAGTCTGGTGCAGTTGGATATAGATATGCCATTTGACCGAGTAATTCCACTGCTCAGAATATATCCTACAGAACCAAGGCCACCCACACCAATGGGTACATGCACACAACTGTTTATTGTAGCACAGTCCACAATAGCAAAAATATGGAATCAACCCAGATGCCCAACAGAGGAATGGATGGGTAAACTATAGTATATACTCAATGGAACATTATGCAATGATAAAGAACAATGATGATTTTAGGAAACATCTCATAACCCAGTTTAAATCAGAAGAGATTATGCTGAGTGAAACCAGTCAGTGACTAAAGGACCAATATGGTACGAGAAGCCTACAATAAAAATTTAAAAACAGACTCATGCATAGAAGAAAAGACTCTTTGATGGCTGCAAGGGTGGGAAAGGAGGAAGGGTAGGGGGAGGGTTTAGTTTAGATAATTGATAAAAAACGACTGGGTGAAATCTGAGACACCACACATTAGAAAGAAGATCAATATTAACTGGACTTCAACATAACATGGTTACTCCTCCCATCTTAATCCAATATTACAAGGACAGCATAGCTGGGGTGGGGGCCCAGGGACCATGCTTTCAGAGGAAATCAAGGCCAATTGGCACAACTAACATTTTGCTAAGAGAGCCCTCTGTATCCCAGATTGGTGAGTGGACTCTGGCATCTTAAAAGCTGCCAAGCTGCCATCTGAGGGTACAGCAAATGTTACCAACTTTGAAGGAATGGATGATCACCAAGGAACAATGACATGCGGGTAAGACAAGACGGAGATCCAGATGAGTGGGTGACTACACTGACTTGTGACCGGAAGAACCAGATAGTGTCCAGCCACCACCTGTGATAGCCATGATGGAGCTCACAATGTTGACTCTCACTGGCAACACAAGAATAAAAAGGGGTGCACCCTGAGATATCCATTAAAATACTTCAACTGATGATCCACGGGCCTCGGAGTTACCCCTGGAAGCATGGCCCCTGGCCCTGTACATAAATCATAATGGAGGTCAACTCTCAGACAGGAATAGATTGGACTTGGCAACACAGAGTGACCATAGCATGTGTGCACTTTAAGATTGTATGCATCTAAGGGATGTGGTGTGTCCTGCTGACCTCTTACTGGAGGAAGAGGAGTGGGTGTAGAGGAAGAGATATGAGATTGTTGAGAGAATAAGACATTTATGTAGCACAGAGGAAGAGTGTGCTATCACCAGGCTGGGAGAACAGTGGGAGCTGCATACACGTGGGCATGCAAATTTATCTGGGAATGCACATTTTCATTCATTACTTAAAATAAAAGAAAGAAGATGACAGATCAATATCATTCATGAACCTTGATGCAAATTCTTCAACAAAATCCTTGCCAACAGAATTCAACAACATATCAAAAAAAAATTCATCATGACCAAGCTGTATTCATATTAGGGATGCAATGCTAGTTCAACATCAGAAAAGCAACTAATGTGATCAACCAAATGAGTAACAGTCACTGGAGTACACAGGCAGCTGACAGCCAACTCGCTTCTCAGAACTATGCCTCAGCTCCTGTTGAGGTAACAAGAGAAAAACTAAACAGCTTCTAGATGGCCCCAAAGCAATAAACCAACTCCAACCATTTAAAAGAAGAGCCCACTATTGCTCCAGAAAATCTGATTTTGTCACTTGATGCAGAAAAGGCATTTGACAAAGTCCAACATCCATTCATGCTAAAAATTCTCAGCAAAACAGGAATAGAAGGGAAATTCTTCAACACAAACACCTGGCATATACATAAAACCAACTGGCTACATCATCCTGAATGGAGAGAAACTGAAAGAATTCCCCTTGCGAATGGGAACTAAATGAGGATGCTCACTCTCACCACTTCTATTCAACATTGTACTACAGTTTCTAGCCAGCACTTAGACAAAACAAAGAAATAAAGGGTATACGCATTGGCAAAGAAAAAGTAAAAAATTCCTATTTACAGATGATATGATTGTATATACAAAGAAAACTAAAGAATACATATGTAAACTACAGGAACTAATAGAAGAATTCAGCAAAGTATCAGGATATGAGAAAAACATAAGTAAATCAGTAGGATTCCTTTATACCAACAAAGAGAACATCAAAGAAGAATTCATCAAATCAACACCATTTACTATAGTCCCCAAGAAGATAAAATCCCCAGGAATAAGAAAACTGGAGAGCAACAGAGCCAAGATGGCAAACTAGACACATTTCTCCCCAATTCTTTTTGTAAACTAAAGCCTGGATTGATAACTGAATGGAACATTCTTGACATCTAGAGAGCCCTAAGATATGCCATAAGGTTGTCAGATTGGACTACATGCCACCAAATGGGAAACTACCTCTCTCTGATGAGGCAGAGCACACTGAGCCGTGTTCCTGCTGACTCGCTGTTTGGGCAGACTGTAGTTACTAATGCTATTATCTTGTTTTTTTCTTTTTCTTTCTTTCTTTTCTTTTTTCTTGTTGTCTAAGAGGTTGGGGAAGGCATCAGCTGGCAAATACAGTGCAGCACAGAGACAGTGCAGGGTATAGCCACATTGTGTTAGCCCAGCTCCTGACTGAGTGGACCACTTTCCCCTCAACGTGTCTTTTCTAAGCTCTGCCATAAGATTTTGCTGTTTCGGGGCAGGCATGGCAGCTCAGCAGGGACATTATCTTGGTTGGCTGGGACTCAAAGTCACTCAACCAGAGGCCTTGGCAAGAGCTAATTCTCAAGCTTAGAATTAGTGCCACTATGGAAAGGGCTTTTCCAGCAGAAAGGCTATCTTTAGCACAGTGTTACCTTACAGCTAGGGACTGGGTGAGAATGGCAGCATGGCCATAACCCCTCCCTAACTTAGAACTACATCACAGAACCTGGGGACGGCTGAAGAGGTGCTTCCGTTGTCAGCCAGAAGGCAGGGCCTTCCACACCTGATGATCTGACAGATTTTGGCAGCTGTCAGATAGCTCTTAGTTTTTAATATGAGACAGCCTGGAGAAATGACTGCTGAGCAACCCAGTGGTATCTCTTTCAGCCTTTACTGACCCACATCATAGGGTCAGTTGACAGCCCCCCGGAGACTCCATAAGTAAGGCACTTTGTCAGATGGGAAGCAGAGCCTGCCACCACAGAGTCCACTGGGGCCAGTCACTGCAGTACAGAGGCAGCTGATAGCCAACTCGCTTCTCAGAACTATGCCTCAGCTCCTGTTGAGGTAACAACAGAAAAACTAAACAGCTTCTAGATGGCCCCAAAGCAACAAACCAACTCCAACCATTTAAAACAAGAGCCCACTATGGCTCCACAAAACCTCCAGAATAAAGAATCAAAACATTTCCCAGATGAAGAAGCCTTTCTAAAACCACTGGAGGTCGAGTACAAAAGAATTATAGATAGAGCCCCCCTAGAGATTCAACAAAATGCAGCAGAGCAAAATGAAAAATTAATCAAGCTATTTGAACTGATAGAACATCAGTGATCTGAAATTCAAAGGATCAATAACAAAAGGAATTAGACAAGTCAATCCAAAGCTAAAAGGGCAGAATTGAGGAGACGGAAGTCAGACTTAGTGACCTCGAAGACAGAGCAGCTAACATCAGCATTTATGAGGAGAAATCAGAGAAAAGAAATAAGAAAAGTGAAGAAGCATTAAGAAACATGTGGGACTCTATTAAGAGGAATAATCTATGATTAACCGGAGTTCCTGAACAGGGAGGGATGGGGAAAACACAGAGACTATTGTTGCTGAGTGGCTCACAGAAAACTTCCCTCAAATTATGAAAGAAGAGAACTGTCTTATGCTAGGTTTTCTAGGGAAGCAAAACCAGTGATACGTGTATGTACAAGGAAAGATTTACATACATACATACATATAGGAAACAGCTCATGCAAATGCAGAAGCTAAACAACCCAAGTAATGGCACAAGCCTCACATGGCCACAGGAGTTGGTGAATCCAAGGTCAGCAGGTCAGAGACCAGAATTCTAGATCAACTGATGTGTAGGTCAGCGGATCCCAAGCTGGCTGTGAGATGGAGCTGCAGAGGCTGGCAAACCCATGATCAGCAGGTCAGGGAACAGGACTCTCAAGCACCAGCTGTAAGGATTGATGAATTCAACAGCTGCTAGTTCAAGGCCAGGAACCAGATGCCAGAAGAGAGCAGGAGGTGCTGGCTACGTGAGTGGACTGGCAGTAGGTTATGGAAGGCATAGAGAAGAGTGCTTAGGGACAAGAAGCCACCATAGGCCCCGCACTGCCACTTAATATAGCAGCCAAACATGCAGTAGCCAAGTCGACATAATCCTGACCACCATAAGAACATGAATACTCAAGACATTGAGGCCAACTGGCATAACTAGCCTATTTCAAAAGGATTCTGCACCCCATACTGGTGAGTGGCATCTGGGGTCTTAAAATCTGGCAAGCTGCCATCTGATATACAGCAAATGGTCCCATCTCATCCGGAATAGATGATCACCAAGAACAACAAAGACATGCAGAGAAAAAAGGCCAGGAGGCAAAAGGACCCATGTCAATGAGAGACTGTATCAACATGTGACCAGAAGAACCAGATGGTGCCTAGCCACCTCCAAAGACAGCCGTGATGGGACACACAATGTTGAGTCCCCATGGCAACTCAAGAAAAAAAGCAGTGCATTCCAAGAACTCTACCAAAAGACTCCAACTGATGGTCTGAAGGCCTAGGGGATCCCCTGAGAGCATGGCCCTAGACCTGCTGCTGCCCTGACCAGAAAACTCTACTGAGGTCAACCCTTCAGACAAAAATGGACTGGACTTACGGACATGCTGTGACCATACGGTTTGCATACTTTACGGTTCTATGCATTTATAGGATGCTGTTCTACTGGTCTCTTCCTAGACATGAGAGACGAGGGTGCAGAAGGGGCGACAAGAGATTGTTGGGGGTATATGACAAATACAGAATGAAAAGGAGGAGTATGCTATCACCAGGCAAGGAGAGCAGAGGGAGCTGCAGAAAGGTAGGCATGCAAAATTGATATGGATTTTAAACTTTCACTTAATCACAGTAGTAGTAGTAATAATAATAAGCAAAAATAAAATCTTCAAGGAAAAAAACTAATTAACAATCCTGCTCAATAACATGGAGTGTATACCCTTGCCAGGCATAATCAGAATCACAACTGCTGTAGCCTCATCCAGTATCAAGAATACATGTTCATGAAAATTCCACAATATTATCATTATCATTAAAAACATAAAACAAAAGAATCCCCAGTTATCTGTCTGATTAATAAAATAACTCATAGCCTTAATTTCATTTACACATGAGATATACAAATATAATTTCATGTGTATGTGTATTTGCATAAAGCTGAACTGATAAACAATGATATTTTACCTTTACAGAAAATGAAAGAGAAGCCTGTAAATCTCATTAAGATGAGATGATTCAGATTTATAGCTCTGCTGATAATGTAATTTAACCAATAAATGGTCTTATTCAGAGGGCATTTCACTTCACTGAATGCAATTAGTTAGGCTTCTTCTCAATTAAACGTTTTATCAAGTCACACACATAGAGCAATTTTCTTGTATGAAGAAAAAAAAAGATTATAATTATGAGTCATGCTGTTCTGCCTGTTTCCTTTGGTGAAGCCAACAGAGAATTAGTCACCTTTCTTAGGACAGCAAGGATGTAACAATGTCAGCAGCAAGAATGGCAAAGAATAAAACTTTACTCACCTAGTGGAACCAGGGGAATACAGATAAACTCCCTATTATGCAAATTTGATAATGCCATGTGTCATTTGATCACTCAATTTTTTTAATGTGCTTAAATACCAAAAGTTTAGCAATCATTTAGAAATTTTTCTAGTTACTTGATTTTTTAAAACACACTATTTTTTGTACCTACCCTACCCCCTTCCTTCCCACACAGATATTCCTGACATGACCCCAAATTGTCCATGATGGTTTGCTGATCCTTCAACACATATTTTTATTTGGGGTTAGCCGCCCAAGCATCAACGGCTATGAGCACAAATTGGAAATAAAGAAATTCTAGTATCTGTAAGCCAGAAATTCAGAGTAGTTAGAAAGAACTGCCTAGGCTCACCAAGAATTTGCCATATACCCTTGGCAGGACGGAAAGTTTGGAAAACTACTGTTTTCAAGATTAGCTACTTTTTGTAAATGAAAATTTATCTAAGGCTAACAGATGCTTCAAATAGCCTATATCATCTTAGGTCCAAAAACTGAAAATAAGGATTTATTCTTTGCATTAAATACATCTTTTAAATAGGTCTATTATACAACTGAAAATGAGAGAAACAGCTACAAGCATCCATTAATAACTGGAACAACAAATGTCAGCAACATGAATCTAGGAAAATTGGAAGTTGACAAAAATAAAGCAGAATTCATAAAGACATTGATGTCCTAGGCATTAGTGAACTGAAATGGACTGGTACTGATCATTCTGAAACAAACAATCATATGGTCTACCATGTCAAGAATGACAAGTGGAAGAGGAATGATGTCATACTCATCATCAAGGAGAAGACTTCTAAATCTATCCTGAAGCATGGGTGATAGCACACTACTGATACACCTGCAAGGGAGATCAGTTTAATACAGCTATTATTCAAATACATACATCAACCAGGAGGCAAAAGATGAAGAAATCAAAGACTTTTACCAACTTCTGCAGTGTAACATTGATCAAGCATGTGATCAAGATACATTGATAACTTCTGGTGATTAGACTATAAAAGCTGGAAACAAAGAAGACAAATTGGCAGGCTCAAAAATACAGCCTTGGTGACAGAAATGAACTCTGTAGATTCCATAAAAGAGTTCTGCATGACCAACAACCTATTCATTGCAATATCTTTTTTTCAGCACTATGAACAGCAACTACATGCATGGACCTCACCATACTGAATACACAGGAATCAAATCAACTACATCTGTGAAAAGGACAATGGAAAAGCTCAATATCTTCAGTCAGAACAAGGCCAAATGCTGTGACATGCACTGAATTATGTCCCTGAAAAAATATGTGTAGCCATTTGGCTAGGTGATGATTCCTAACAATGTGTGGTTGTCCTCTATTTTGTGATTATAATTTTGTTAAAAGGTAGGATTATAACACTTTCACCCAGGTCACACCCCTGATCCCATGTAAAGGGAGTGTCCCTGGACTGTGGACTGCATCACCTTTTATTTCTCAAGAAATAAAAGGACAAGGACTTCGGCAGAGAGTTGGAGACCTCATACTTCCAATAAAGTATCACTTGGAGCACCGCATGTCCTGTGAACCCAGGCTCCCTTCTGTTGAAAAACTCTTTGACCAGGTGAAGTTTGAGAACAATAATCTTCCTTCAGAGCCAACAGAGAGAAAAAGGCTTTCTCTAAATTTTGACTTTTTAACTACTTTAAGTGAGAAAATAACTGTATCTTTGTTAAAGCCATCACTTGTGGTATTTCTGTTATAGCAGCACTACATAACTAAGACAGACCAACTACAGAACTGACCATCAGCTGCTCTTAGGCAAGTTCAAACTGAAGGTGAAGAAAATTAAAACAAGTCCGCAAGAGACAAAGTATGACCTTGAGTATATCACACCTGAATTTAGAAACCAACTAAAGAATAAATTTGACACACTGAAACAACAATGACAAAGATCCGAGAGTTGTAAAAAGACATTACACATGACGAAAGCAAGAGTCAGGAAAGAAAACAAATAACAAAACGAATGTCAGATGGGACTCTGAAACTTACTCCTGAACAGAACAAATGATGATGTAAAAGAGCTGAACAAAAGGTTTGAGAGTATGGCTACACAAAAGAGAAAAGCATGTTCATCATTTCTCAAGCTAAATGAAGAAAAAATTAAAGCCTCAAGTTGAAATGCTAAAGGATTCTACAGGGTAAATATTAAATGACACAGGAGTCATAAAGAGAAATGGAAAGAAATGCAGAGTCTCTGTACCAAAAAAAGAACTGGCTGAAGTTCAAACAATTCAGAAGTTAGCAAATGATCAAGAACTGGTGATACTGACTAAAGAGATCCAAGCTGTACTGAAGGCTTTGCTGAAAAGCAAGGCTCCAAGAACTGAGGGAATAACAACTGAGATGTTTCAACAACAGATGCAGCACTGGAGGTGCGCATTCAACTATGCCAAGAAATTTGGAAGAAAACTATCTGGACAACTGACTGGAAAAGAACCGACTGGAAAAGATACATATCTGTGCCCATGTCAAAGAAAGGTGATCCAAAAGAATGCAGAAACTATGGATAATATCATTAACATTACATGCAAGTAAAATTTTGTTGAGGACAATTCAAAGATTGTTGAACTGCCACAAATTCAAGCTGGATTCAGAAGAGGACACAGAACAAGGCATACCATTGCTGATGTCAGATGGATCACAGCTGAAACAGAGAATACCAGAAAGATGTTTAACTGTGTTTTATTTCCATGCAAAGGCAGTTGACAGTGTGGATGATAACACATTACGGACAGTATTACAAAGAATGGCAACTCCAGAACAATTAAGCTCATGAGAAACTTGAAAATAAACCAATAGGTAGTTGTTTGAACCAAACAAGGAGACACTGCATGGTTTACTGTCAAAGAAGGAATGGTTCAGCACTGTATCTCTTTACCATACTTATTTAACCTGTATGCTGAGCAAACAATCCAAGAAGCTGTACTATACAAACAGAAACACAGCATCAAGATTGGAAAAATACTCAATAACAACCTGCAGTATAGAAATGATACAACCTTGCTTGCTGAAAGTAAAGAAGACCTGAACTACTTACTGATGAAGACTAAAAACCATAGACTTCAGTATGGATTTCACCTCTACATAAAGAAAACTATGTCCTCACAAATGGACCAATAAGCAACATTATGACAAACACAGAGAAGACTGGAGTTGTCAAGAGTTTCCCCTGATCTCTTTTAAAACAAAGATCTGAAGAAAAACAGATAACATCGATTATATATGACATTCTAGGCATCGTGAATATCAATGGCAAAGTTCAGATATTGGAATGAATAATAAGACAGGGAAAAAAGTATCAGAAGAACAAGGAGTGGTCATAACTTACTTAGTGGGAATAGCAACCCACTAGCCACATCCACTGGCACCAGTGTAGTGAAACAACCAGTGGTGTTCAGAACATGTTTAAAACATCAGGAGAGATCCAACTGCAGAGATTCCACCCACAACTCCAGAATTAGTGAAAAGCAGCAATAAGTAGTCAAAAGATTGGTATTTGCAAGTAACCTACCTAGCAAGAGGGTCTACCTGCCTCCCTGGTACCTGCCCTCCTCTGACTCTGCATTGCACACAACCTGGCTCCAGAGACTAATACATCCCCTGGGCTGAGAATAGGCCCCCTTACTTACCCTAAGCCATTTTCCCAGCCTTGTAGAAAGAACAAGTTAACAAATAGGGATATAATAATCTTCTGTCCCCCTTAAGCCAGGAACTCAGGGCAGAAACAATTTCTTTGTCTATGCACAGGCCTATGGGTACATGGAATCTGAATGCCTTTCACCCCTGTGTAGACCACTGAGGGCCTATTACAGTAGCATAGGCCTTCATAAGCACAGTACAGTTAGTGTATACACCTGAAACCTAATATCAATATATCAGCTATACAGTAGAAAGGCAGGCTCCTCACAGTTGATACTAAGCTGCCTAAGCAGGGTCCTTGTCCACCCAAAGCAGAAGCCCAAGGACTAATGCCTCCAAGAATAAGTGGTATCTCCCAGTCCTTACAGCCAACAGCACTGGGTAGCCAGTCTGGTTGTAAAGGCTACCCACCCATGTGTTCTAGGGAACAGCAATAAGCTTTCCTCACAAACACTCAGGGATGTGTCAGCCCCACGCCTTACTCACTGTGTACCACCAGATACCTATGCCTACAATGCTTACCCCTGACCATCTTGAACTGCAGGTGGGAGCCTGAACTACAAACTCAGTAAATGACTACATAGATATCTGAGCTGAATCCATACATGTAAAGTAAGTGGACCCCTACGCTCACATACCTAGTAACAACTTTAACCACTTGGTAACACACTATTAGAATTCTAAAGTCACTGATAATCAGACTAGCATGTGCATCCAGCCTATTTGGGTATTTCAAAACAAAATAAATAAGAAACTAGGATACAGCACTCAAGTATAAAATATATACAATAACTTTATCAATAGCTCAAAGACAATATTCAATATCAAATCATATGAAGAGGCAGACAATGATGGCTTCAGCAAGCTCCCAAAAAAAAACAGAATCAAGAAATCTTCCAGATGAAGAGAATTATGTGATATAGAATACAAAATATTAATATACAGAATTCTTTAACAGAACAAGCAGAAAATCAGGTAAAACATAAAACAAGTCAAAGACATACACAGCAACTGAGGAACTCAAGTGTAGAGTGTAGAATAATGACAAACGGAACATGCTAGAAGAATCCAGAGAGAGACAGTAAATACAAATTCAGAAGATTAATAATAAAAATTCAGAATTAAACAACTCAACAAAGTCAAAGAAGTAGAACCAAGGCAATTAAAGTCAGAATTAGTGATGTTGAAAATAAAGCCTCTGAACTAAAAAAATCTGAACGAAAATTAGATAAAATAATTTTTAAAAAATAAAGAAACTCTAAGAAATACGTGGAACTTTATCAAGAGGATTAACCCATAAGTGACTGGAGTACTAGAACAGGGGAGAGAATCAGGGGCAAACAGAAAACACCAAGAATTGCTGAAGATTTGTTGGGAGAAAACTTCCATGATATCGTGAAAGATGAGAAGATAGCTATCCAAGATGCTCATAAAACTCCATACACAGTACACCTCAAAAGAAAGTCACCAAGATACATTACACTCAAAACTGCCAAAACTAAAGATAAAAAAGGATTTTAAGAGCAGATAGGGATTTAAAAAAAAAACAATTACTAAGGAGACTCAATAAGACTAAGCTCGACCACTCAGCAGAAATCACAGACAAGAAGATAATAGGATGACATATATAAAGTCCTACAGGGTAAAAACTGCCATCTAAGAATTACATATCCAGCAAAACTGTCTCTTAAACATGATGGTAAAATTATGACATTTCTAGATAAACAGAAATTTAGGAAATTTACAAAAACAAATAAAAATAACAAGAAATACTGAAGGGAGAGATCTTTGGTTACAAAACCAGTAACATCAGATAACGACCCCAAGAATACAATACAAGACAGAGCAACCAGATATCAACTCAGACAGCCAGCCAAGTGCCGTTGAGTCGGGGAAAACATAAAAATAAACCAAAGCTGAAACACTGAAAATAGGGAAACAGAGATGTCATTATGGAAATAATAGCAAAATTACAACAAAAAGGAAGGACTAAAAAATGTAGTCACAGGTCTTTCATATGGAGAAGAAGTCAGGGTTATATATAGGTTACATAAAGAACTAAAACACTGGTTTAAACTTATAAAAACAGGGGTAAATACTAAGGTAACCACAAAGGAAACTATCATACACATCACAATAAAAAGAAAAAAAAAAAGAAAAACATTAAGACTCGGCAAATACAGAATCAACAACAATGAAAAATATGGAAAGAAAGTACATGACAAAAAATGACTAGCACAAAAAGTGTAACAAACTGTCAACAACACACACACACAAAGGCATCAAAATGACAGCATTAAACTTATATCTACCAATAATGAAGCTGAATGTAAAAGCATTAAATGCAATAATGAAAAGACAAAAAGTAGATTAGATTAAAAAACAAGATCCATCTATATGCTGCCTACAAAAAACACACCTTAGACTTAAAAATACAAACTAAAACTCAAAGGATAACAAAGAAAATCAAGTATGTAACACTAAAAAAAGAGCACGAATAGCAATATTAGTTTCTAATAAAACAGACATAAAATCCACCACAATGGATAAAGAAGAACAAACATTACATAATGATTAAAGGGCCAACACACAGGAAAACATAAACATAGTAAATATTTACGCACCAAATGACAATAAATAAAACTAACTTTAAAACCACTGAAAAGCAAAATAGGTAGCTCCACTATAATAGCAGGAGGCTTCAACAAATCACTTTCAGTGAAGGACAGAAAATCCAGAAAGAAGCTCAATAAAGACAAGGAAGATCTAAATGTCACAATCAACCAACTTGATCTCACAGACGTACAAGGACTGTCAATTTTTAAGTGTGTAAACTCATCCTAGAAAAAGTGTGACATACGTCATTGCTGAATATCACTACAGTCACCTTAGAAGTACTCCCCTTGGGAAGCTATGTACCGACTCCAGCACCTATTTCACTCTTCAAACCAATTTTGGTACTCTTTTTCCAGAATGACCATCAGAGATATCGTCATATTATCCTTGATGTCCTGAATGGCCTCAAAATGACTTCCTTTCAATATTTCCTTTATCTTCAGGTAAAGAAAAAAGCCACTGAGGGCCAGATAAGGTAAGCAGGGAAGTTGTTCCAATACAGTTATTTGTTTACTGGCTAAAAACTCTTCCACAGACAACTAAACAATGAAGTTTACAAACCTGCCACCATGCCACTGTGTGCAATGGCCATTCCAGAAAGACTTCCAAAATTGCTCTGAAGGGTAAACTAGGCGCTGGCATCAGTACACAGCTTCCGAAGGAAGGTACTTTGAAGGTGACCATAGTAATATTCAGCAACAAGGTATGTAGCACTTAGAACAATTAAGTTCTCAGACATAATTGTCCGAGCTTGTATACAGAACACTCCACCCAACAACAGCCAAACTGAAACACATTTCAGGGAGATACAATTCAGTCTATGACAGGAACTGAAAAATATCTTGCTCAAAAATACTGGGTTATAGAAGAAACTAAGAAAGGAATAAGACATTCACAGCACCAAATGAGAATAAAAACACATCCTAATTAGAACTTTACCCACTGAACCAAACCCAATGACATCAAGCCAATGTTGACTCGTAGCAATCCTACAGGACACAGTAGAACTGCCCCACAGAGTTTCCAAGGAGCACCTGGCATATGTGAACTACCAACATTTTAATTAGCAGCCATAGCACTTAACCGCTACTCTACTAAAACCTCAGGAACACAGCAAAAGCAGTGTTCATGGGTCCATTTATAGCAATAAATGTACACATTCAAAAAGAAGAGACAAAATCAAGGCATTGACCCTACAACTGCAACAAAAGGAAGAAATGGAAAGACAGAAACAAAAGTACCAGAAGAAAGCAAATAATAAACATTAGAGCAGAACTAAATGAAATAGAGAATGGAAAAACAATTGAAATAGTTCTAAAGACCAAAAGCTGGTTCACTGAAAAGATCAACAAAATCAATAAACCGCAGGCCAAAACGACAAACAAAAAACAGGAGACAATACAAAATGTGTTGTCCAATAACAAAACAGACCCAACTGACATTTAAAAAATAGTAACAGAATACTATTGTATTCTGGTAATTTACTGAATGTACCAAAAAAGTTGAAAACCTAGAGGGAATGGACAAACTTCTAGAAAATCCACCACCTACCTGGACAAACACAGGGTAGAAAAATGAAATAAACCTGTAATGAAAGAAGAAACTTAAAAAGGAATTTAAAAACTCCAAAAAACAAAACAAAAAGGCCCTGTCCTGAACAGTTTCCCTGGAGAATTCTACCCAACTTTCAGAGAATTAACACCACTATTACTAAAGGTATTTTAGAGCATAGGAAAGGATGAAACATTCCTAAACTCATTCTAAGAAGCCAGCATAACCCTGATACCCAAAACTAGGCAATGACATCAACAAAAAAGAAAATTACAGACCAGTATCCCTCATGAACTTATATGCAAAAATCCCCAGTAAAATTCTAGACAACAGAATTCAACAACATATAAAAAAATAATTCACCATTAGCAAAGTGGGATTCACACCAGGTATGCAGGGATGGTTCAAGATCAGAACAGTAATAAATCACTTACATAAAATGAAAGACAAGAACAACATGATTTTATCAGATGATGGAGAAAAGGAATTTGACAAACTCCTATACCCACTGATGTTAAAAACTCTCAGCAAAACAGGAATAGAAAGGAAATTCCTAAATGTATTAAAGGGTATTTACACAAATGCAACATTTAACATCATCCTGAATGGACAGTTTGAAGGCATTACCCTTAACAAAGGGAATCAGACAAGGAGGCCCTTTGTCACCACTTTTTTACTCAACATTGCTCTGGAAGTCCTAGCCAGAGCAATTAAGCAACAAAAAGAAATACAAGGCATCCATATTGAAAAGGAAGAAATAAAAATATCTCTATTTGCAGATTATATGATGTTACACACATAGAGCCATAAGAATCCACAAAAAAATCTACTGAGACTAGTAGAAGAGTTCAGTAAATTACCAGGACACAAGATAAACATATAAAAATCAGATTCCTCTACACCAAAAAAAAAAACCCTAAAGAAATCACCAAATCAATACCATTTTATAGTAGCCCCAAAATGATAAAATGCTTATGAATTAACCTAATTAGAGACGTAAAACATCTATACGAACAAAATTACAAGGCACTATGGCAAGAAATCAAGAGACCTCCATAAGTAGAGAAAGCTACCTTGTTCTTGTATATAGGAGGACTCAACGTTGTGCAAATGTCTGTTCTATCCAAAGTGATCCACAGATACAGTGCATTCCTGTTCCAAATTCCAATGGCAGTTTTTTCCCAAAAAGAAAAATCTACAGTGTTTTAGGTGAAAGTTTAAAGCACAAATTAGTTTCTCGATCAAAAAATTTAAACACAAATTTGTTTTGTGACATTCATTGTAATCCCCACACTGTGTTAGCACTCCACCCCTTTCCCTTTCTGCACTGGGTTCTCAGTGTTCATTCATCCAGCTTTCCTGTCCCCTTCTAGCTTTTTGTCTTTGCTTTTTGGTAGGTGTTGCCCACATTGTACACTTGGTTGATCTAAGAAGCAAATTCCTCACATGGGTTACTGTTTGTTCTATAAGCCTGTCTGATCCTTGGTGTAACTTCAGTTCTGAGTTAGTAGGATGTCTGGGGACCACAGTCTTAGGATTCCTCCAGTCTCTGCCAGACCAGTAAGTCTGGTCTTTTATTGTGTGAATTTAAATTTTGTTCTACATTTTTATTTCCCTCTGCCTGATGCTCTCTATTGTGATTCCTGTCTAAGTGACCAGCGGTGGTACCATCTAGTTCCTCTGGCTCAGGTTGGTGGATGTTATGGTTCTTAAGGTCCACTAGTCCTTAGACTAATCTTTTCCTTGTGTCTTTGGTTTTTTTCATTCTCCTTAACTCTCAACATGCTGGGAAAAGAGAGATGTATCTTAGATGGCTGTTCACAAATTTTTAAGACCACAGCTGATATCTGACAAAGGCTCAAAGTCCATTAATTGAGGCAAAAAAGTCTCTTTAACAAATGGTACTGGCAGACCTGGATATATATCTGCAAAAAAATGAAACAAGACCCATACCTCAAATCATGCACAAAAACTAACTCAAACTGCATCAAAGACCTAAACATAAAAACTAAAATGATAAAGATCATAGAAGAAAAAATAGGGACAATATTAAGAGTCCTGATACGTGGCATAAACAAATGCAAAATATTACCAACAATGCACAAACTCCAGAAGGGAAAATAGATAACCGGTAACTCCTAAACATCAAACACTAATGTTCATCCAAAGACTTCACCAAAAGAGTAAAAAGACAACCTACAAACTGGGGAAAAAAAAATTGGCTAAAACAAATCCAGTCAGAGACAAGTCTCTAAAATCCACAAGGAGCTGCAAAACCTCAACAAAGAAAAAGAAACCATTTAAAAACTGGACAAAGACTATGAATAGGCACCTCACCAAAGAAGAGATCCAGGTGGCTAACAGCAAATATGAGGAAACACTCACCATCATTAGCCATTGCCAAGGCAAGTGCCATCTAGTCGGATCTGACTCATGAGTCATTAGCCATTAGAGAACTCCAAATCAAAACTACAATGCGATATCATCGCACCTCAGCAAGGCTTGCATTAATTGAAAAAGTGCAAAATAATAAATGTTGAAGAGGCTGTGAAGAGACTAGAACACTTATACACTGCTGGTGGGAATGTAAAATGATGCAACCAATTGGGAAATTGAGGTGGTGCTGTCTTAAAAACCTAGAAATAGAAATACCATACAATCCAAAAATCTCATTCCTTGTAATACATACTAGAGAAATAAGAGCTGTCAGACAAAGACATACTTGCACATCAGTGTTTATCACAGCAACTGTTCACAATCATTGCAAGATGAAACCAATGTAGGTGCCCACCAATGGATGAATAATAATAATAAAAACATTGCCACAGAGTCAATTCTGACTCTCAGTGACCCTACAGGACAGAAAAAAACCCTCACAGAGTTTCCAAGGAGCACCTAGGGGATTCAAATCACCGACCTCTTGGCTAGCAGCTGCAGCACTTAACCACTACGCCACTGGGTTTCCAAAGGATAAATGGATAAGCAAATTATGCTATATTCACACAACAGAATAATATGCAATGATAAAGAACAATGTGGTTTGGGAAATATAACATAGAGGAATCTGAAAGTCATCATTATGAGTGAAATTATTGACAAAAGAACTATTGTATGAGGCCATTACTATAAGGATTCCAGCAAAGTTTTAAACACAAAAGAAAACATTCATGGTTACAGGAGTGGAAATGGAGGGAGAGGGGTATTCACTAACTAGGGAGTAGACAAGAATTATCTTAAGTAAATGGAAGGATACCACACAATACCAGAGAAGTTAGCAAAACTGGACTAAACCAAAAGTTAGCAAGTTTCCTGAATACAACCAAACTTTTCAAGGAACAGAGTAGCAGAGTCAGGGGTCTGGAGGGTCTGGAGACCATGGTTTTAAGGAATACCTATGTCAACTGGCTTAGTACAGTTTATTAATAAAATTTCCTGCATCCAAATTTGGTGAATGGTGTCTGGGGTCTTAAAAGCTAGCAAGCATTCATCTAAGAAGTGTCAGTTGGTCCTAACTCACCTGGAGCAAAGAAGAATGAATAACACCAAAAAGTAGGGAAAATATGAGTCCAAGAGGCAGAAGGCCTACATCAGCATGAGACCTCAGGAACCATGTGGTGTCTGCCTACCACCTACGACTGCTCAAAAAGGGAACACAACAAAGAGTCCCTGCCACAGCAGCAGACAAATGGGGCACAGAACTCAAACTCTACTAAGAAGACCAGTCTTTATGGTCTGACAGACTGCAGGTTCCCAGAGACATGGTTCCCAGACTCTGTTAGCCCAGAAATGAACCCATTCCTAAAGTCAGATTTTCAGGCAAAGATTGGACTGGACTGTACGACATAAAACGATACTGGTGAACAGTGTGCTTCTAGGCTTAAACAGATACAGAAGATTAACAAAGCAGCTTCTACTCAGATGTGAGATGAGCAGTTAGAGGGAGACAGCAGGTGGTTGAATGGACACAGGAAATACAGGACGGAGGAGTATGTTGTCACAATGTCGGGAGATCAACTAGGATTACAAAACAATGATTTGAACTGTAAGCTTTCAATTAAAGCACAATAAAGTATTGAAAAATAAAATATTTACATAATGCTTTCAAATTAAAATATGGAAAGATACTAGATTTAAGATCAGAAGGTCTAGCTGTCCCAAATTCACAGAAACTAAGATCAGAAAACTGACAAGTGAGAATGCTCTCTGAGCTTGTCAGTCTTGTCTATGTCTAAAATGGTATCAGTCCTCTTTATTTGCAGAAGATCAAATTAAAGCTCTCAGTTCTGTGACCTATGAAGCTCTCAGCACTTGAAGGGCCTCCAGAGTGTTCAAGGCCAAGGAAACGGGGTAAATGGAATGTCAAGGCTCTGGTTGGCCCACAGCAATTCCACTTTTGTCTGTTTTTCATAAAAAGCACCTGGATCCAACTTAGTATTGACAAATTCTATAGTTTAAAGAAAAAAAAGGTTTGAAGGCATGTGTCATGTACTGAATTGCATCACCCCAAAAATATGTGTAGCCATCTGGCTGGGCCATGATTCCCAATATTTTACGACTCCCTTCCATTTTGTTATTTTCCTATGTTATACGTTAAAGGATTAGGGTGGGACCACAATTCCCTTTACATGATCACCTCCGTGCTCCACTGTAAAGGGAGTTTCTCTGGAGTGCGACTTACACCACCCTTTATCCTTTCATCCTGCAAGAGATAAAAGGAAAGGTAAGCAAAAAATTGGGAAACTCATACCATCAAGAGAGCAACCTCCTGGAGAAGAGTGTGCAGACCTGAAGTCCCTGTACCAAGATGCTCTCCGAACAAAGACTGATGCAACACAAGGACTTTCCTCCAGAGACAGCAAGGCGAAAGCCTTCCCCTAAAGTGGACATCCTGAATTTGGACTTGTACCCTACCTGACTGTGTAAGAATCAACTTTCCTTTGTGAAAGCCATCCACTTCATGGTATTTCTGCTAGAGCATCACTAGCTGACTAAAACAGCATGCGAATAAAACAATATGCAATTATTATTAATTCTACGGCAACAACAACAAAAAACTCTATATGACTACAATAACAATGAAATTACTGTATTAATTAATCACACATTTCAGGAACCTAAGCCTTTTTATAAACTATCTAGCTACCCATTCTTATAACAATCCATGATTAGCCTGGGCATTTTCTCATGAGCAAGGGAAAGTCAAGGCATGTGTCCAAGGCTGGTGACAAAACTAGAAATTGTAATTTTATTTCCAGTCTCATAAGCTTTGCTGAAGATAAAAAATCTAAATATTGCTATCATGTTGTTGTTGTTATGTGCTGTTGAGTCAACTCCAGCCTGCAGTGACCCTACGATCGAGGAGAACTGCCTCATGGGTTCCTTGGGCTGTACTCTTTACATGAAGGAACCTGATGGTGCAGTGGTTAAGCATCTGGCTGCTAACCAGACGGGTTACTGGTTGGAACCCGTCAGCAGCTCCACAGGAAAAAGATGTATAAGCTTGCTTACTAAAAGACTGCTGGTACTGGGTGCCATCAAGACAGTTTGCACTCAGAGCATCCCCCGTATACAACAGAATGGACCAGTGCCTGGTCCTGTACCATTCTCACAACCTTCACCATGCTTGAGCCCACTGTCTCAATCCATCTCATTGAAGGTCCTCCTCTCTTTCACTGACACCCTACTTTATCAAACATGATGTCCTTCTCTAGAAACTGATCCCTCCCAATAATATGTCCAGAGTATGTGAGGTGAAGTCTCATTACCCTTGCTTCTAAGGAGCATTCTGGCTGTACATCTTCCAAGACAGATGTGTTCATTCTTTTGGGTTACAGCTTGGAAACCCTATGGGGTAGTTCCACTCTGCCATACAGGGTTGCTATGAATTGGAATCAACTAGACCACAGGTTTGGTTTAACATCTTTACAGAAGCAAGTCGCCAGATCTTTTCTCCTGCAGAGGCACTGAGTGGCTTCAAACCACCAATCTTTTAGTTGGCAACCATTAAGTATTGTTATAAATTAATATATATATTGCCATTGAATTAATTCCAACTCATAGCAACTATATAGGACAGAAGAGAACTGCCCCACACAGTTTCCAAGGAGTACCCAGTGGATTCAAACTGCATACATTTTGGTTAGCAGCCACAGCTCTCAACCACTATGCCACCAGTATGCCACTAAATACTTGTGTCACAGATACTTAACATGATTAATTCAAATCCTTCAAGGGGTTTATAGATAAATACTCTTCTTCCTTTCACACTTCTAACTCATCATATACAGGAAACTTAGAGAACAAATTGTTTGACATTGAATATTTCGTAAGTTTTAAAAGAGTATCTTAAAAACACTTTAGAAAACCTTTTGTGTGTCAAATTGTCCCAAGTAATATGAAGTCACCATTTTTTGCCTCTAAATAGTCCTCTGTACTCATAAGAAAACAATTATATACCTAATGTTAAAAGAAAAAAACCATATTAAGTCAATAGTGGAAACTCACTGAAATTTATCTAACACATAATTTGCAAATCAGGGTAAAATTTTGACTGCCAAGGCCAAGAGTCGCTAGTCAAAAATGTTCTGAAGATGAGAAAAACTCACAGAACTTTTATACCACATCTTACTGACATGTCCATGGTAAAAGTGCCAGAATAGAACTGATAAACAACTTGTGGTAAGGAAAAATTTCATATAATGCTGTCATAAACCTAAAACCCCAAACCTGTTGGCCATCAAGTCGATTCTGACTCACAGGGACCCTAAAGGACAGAGCAGAACTGCCTCACAGGTTTTCCCAGGAGTGGTGGATTCAAACTGTTGACATTTTGGTTAGCAGCCAAACTCTTAACCACTGCACCATCAGGGTTCCTCTGTCCTGAAGAACAATTAAAATATTATGGCTTTGCCCTAAAACAAATGTCCCAGTCTGGCCTTTGGAATCTGTTTTCTAAAACTGACTGAATTCTTTAAAGGAACACAATGCCCAAGGCAAAAACTCTTACTAATTATTGTTTGACTCGAAGATGACTTTTCTAGCTTCAAAACTCAGGGTTCAAGAGAACACCACAGACCGAGAAATCTGGATTTCAAGAGAATTAAAAGTTTCTCAACAGATACACGTGTCGAGCTACTCTGCCTGACACTTAAGTTCCTCTATGATATGCTCCAATCACCCTGTTTTGGGGGCATCCCCCTCCACTTCTCTCTCTATCCAATGCCCAGTTCAAGGGCTAATTCTATCAGGAAGCTTTCTCTCCATCTGAAGAGAGTCTCTCCTCCTGTAAAGACATCATGTGGATCACATTTGTTTTCCATTACATCTGCTTTGCGCTACTTTTCCCTGCTTTGTTAAATAGGCATTGTTCCACCCCCAACACCCACCCCCCCAAAAAACAAACCCATTGCTGTCCAGTTGATTCCTACTCACAAGGACCCTATAGGACAGAGCAGAAATGCCCTATAACTTCCAAGGAGCACATAGAGGAGTTGAACTGCCAACCTCTCGGTTAGAATATAACCACGAGACCACCAGGTTTTCCACTGTTTCTCCAAGTAGCCTAAATTCTTTGAATTTTTAATCTTTAATCTTTGAATTTCCAGCAATCAGTACAGAACCTACACACACAGCGGGAGTTCAACATATATTTGCCAAAAATAATGCATTAAGTTGTACGTATTTTTTCCCACTGCTTTGAAAATTGTTACACAATCTACCCTAAGAAAACCTTTTTATTTTTCAAGAAACTCTCTTGCCCACAACTTCAACAATTTTTTGTTTGTTTCTTTTTTCCATGTCCCCTACCACACCTTGATAAGCAGTCAAATATACACTGAGCTCTGCCTCTGTGTCAGGTACTAGCTTAGGCATAGAGGACAAGAGGGACCCTACAGGCATAGGTACAATCTTCACCAAACTTACACCCTGGTTTGGGGGTTATTTTTTTTTTTAAGGCTAATAACTGTAGGAAGTATGGAATCTTTTTGAAGTAAATACAGAACTCAGCTGCTTTCAGTTAATTTATTTGTATTACAACAGGCAATTATACGGGAGGTCAGGTCAGAACTCTCTGTGAAGCCTTTCAGGGGCCAGAGAGAGGTGCAGGAGATTGTTGGATTTCATTCAATAAACAGCACAGTTCGCATTTTAATCCTCGGTAGCGTCAACACTGCATTACTTTTTTTTTTTTTTTTTTTAAGACCTGGTAACTTTAGATTCAAGAATTCAAGCTACAAGAAAAAACATATAATTAAACCTATGTATCTGAGCATCTCTAATACCGACGTTGGGAAACGAAAATAAAACTGCACAGCTTCAGAGTTTTCAGGAAATCCTCTTCCCATCACCCAATCCCCTCCTCCGATCCCCTGGCTGGGTTCTTCACTCCGCACAAGAGTGGACTTTAAGAAGGAAGAGAGTACAGCAGACTGTAAAAGGGACAACGACTTGGTTGTTCAGGGTACCAAATGTTTTTCGTAAAGCGCTAACTACTACAAAAGATATAACCGATTAAGACGCCATTTTCACCGCCTGGGGCTCACTCTGGTCTCGGTCCCCTGTGGTGTGGAGCCCTAGGAAACCCTTTGTTCAACTGAGCGGCAACCCCCGAGTCCAGGGCAGCTTCGGGCAGCCCGTGGTCACGGCACCGGCTCGGCAAACACCCGCCTGGCGGGCTGCTACAAGCCGAGACTCCCTTCCCGCCGCTCCGCCAGGCTCCCCACACGTCCCAGGGCCGCCACGCCGACAGACTTCAGACCCTCGGGCCGTCGCCGCCACCAGCAACCCAGCCGACCCACCTGGACACCGCAGCGACTGCCTCCCTGCCGCCGGCCCGGCTCGCCGCCGGGAGCTCGCGCCTCAGTCTCCTTGGTTACCGCGCTACTTCGGTACCCATAGCAACCGGAACGCGTGGTCCTGACGCTGTCTGCCGGCAGACGGCGCAAAGGAGTCCTGAGGCGAAAGAAAGACGTGATCACAGGAGCGTAAGGCAAGTCAGTGGAACCCTGAGGCTTTTAGCTAAAGGGGTCTTGGGGCTTTTGAGATGAGAGAACAAAACAGAGATAATAATTAGAATATTGGCTAATACTTAGCTGCTACTTCCAGACACTATTCTGAGAGCTTTATCTCTAATAAATTTATTTAATTCATTCTCATAACAGTCCAAGGAGATAAGTATTATTATCATCCTCAATTTGTAAGTAGTAAAATTAAGTCACTTATTAACTTAACCCCAAAGTGGAAACCCTGGTGACAATAGTGGTTAAGTAGTATAGCTGATAACCTCAAGGTCTACAGTTTGAATCCCCCAGGCTGCCCTTGAAAACTCCATGGGGCAGTTTTACTCTGCCTGTGGGATCATGGTGAGTGGAAATGGACTTGATGACAACGAGTTTCTTAAACCCCAAATTAGACAACTGACTGAAGAATTAATCTGAGACTTTGGTTTCAGAACTCATACATATGAGTACTGCCAATTAAGTTTGCAAACTCATCCTAGAAAAAGTGCTACCTACCTCATTGCTAAATATCGTTACTCCAGTCACTTTCCAAGTACTTCCCTTGGGAAGCTATGCACCAACACCAGCACCTAGTCCACCCTTCAAAGGAATCTTTGGAACTCTTTCTGGAATGGCCATCAGAGTTGTCATCCTATTACCCTTGATGTCCTCAAGTGGATTAAAATGCCTTCTTTTCAACGTTTCCTTTATCTTCAGATAAAGAAAAAAGTCACTGGGGGCCAAATCAAGTCCGCAGGCAGGCTATTCCAATACAGTTATTTGTTGACTGGCTGAAAACTTCCTCGCAGACAATTATATAATGAAGTTTGCGAACTTCCCACTGTGCCAGCGTGCACGACGGCCATTCCACAAGGAGTTCCAAAGTTGCTTTGAAGGGTGAACTAGGCTCTGGCGTTGGTGCATGGCTTCCCAAGGGGAGCATCCCAAAGGCGACCCTAGTGATATTCAACAATGAGGTATGTAGTAGCACTTAGAACAATTTAGTTCACAGACTTCATTGTCAGACCTCGTATGTGTTATGCTTAACTGTTTATCAAAAGTTCCAATAGGCACAGTCAAGGTTAGAATCCAGGTCTCTTGGAAAGTCTACATTTCCCTTTATGCCGGATATGTGACTCATGGGGTTTTATAGATATATTATGCTGTTGTTAGCTTCCATCAAAACTGACCCTCAACTTACAGCAACCCAATTTGTTATAAAGTACAACTACTTCATTTGGTTTTCTTTCGTTAACTGCAGTAATGTGACAACACACTCCCCCTTTCTACCCCGGGTTCCCTGTCTGTATTCAACTAGTTCCCATCCTTCCAGCCCTTTCATCCTGCTTCCTTATCCTCCCTTTCAACAGGAGCTGCCCATTTGGTCTCCTGTGTCTGCTAGAACTAAGAAGTCATGCCTCACATGTATTGCTTTTTTGTTTTTGCTTTATAACCCTGTCTAATCTTATCCTGAAGACATGGCTTCAGGAATGGTTTCAGTTCAGGGTTCACTAAATTTCCCAGGGCCATATCTTCAGCGGTCCCTCCAGTCTCTCTGTCAGACCACCAAGTCTGATCTTTTCATCTGAATTTGAGTTCGGCTCCACAGTTTTCTCCTGCTCTGTCTGGGACCCTCAGCTGTGTTCCCTGTCACGGTAGTCATTGGTTATAGCCAGACATTATCTATTTCATCTGATCATAGGGTGCAGTCTCTGGTTAATGTAGTCCTTTAGTCTCCTAGGCTAATATTTTCCTTGTGTCTTAGATATCCTGTATTTTTTCTTTGCTTCAAGTGACATGGCACCAGTTGATTTATCTTAATTGTCACTCACAAGCATTTAAGACCTCAGACACCACTCAATAAAGTAGGAGACAGAATTTTTTTTTTAATAAACTTTGTTATGCCAGTTGACCTAGATATCCCTTGAAACTATGGTCCCTAGGCCCAAATCCCAGCTAATCTGTCCCTCAAAGTTTTTGTATCCAGGAAACTATTTAGATTTTTCTTGGGTCCAGTTGTGCTAACTTACTCTGTGTTATGTGTTGTTCTGGACTTCACCAAAGCTGATCATTGTCTACTATCTAGTTATGGACTTCCCCTACCCTCCCTTCCCATCATCAAAGAATGATTTTTTCTGTGTTTAAACCTTTCCTTGAGTTCTCGTGGAATATTTGTCCTTCTGTGACTAATTTCTCTTAGTATAATGCTGTCCAGATTCATCCATGGTGTGAATATTTCAGGGATTTGTCATCTTCATCTTTTCATAGTATTCCATTGTGTGTATGTACCATAATCTGTGTATCCACCTGTCTGTTGATGGGCACTGGGTTGTTTCCATCTTCTTGCTATTGGGAAGAATGTGTCGGTGAACACAGATTTGCACCTGTCTAGTTGTGTAATGGCTCTTATTTCTCTAAGATATATTTTTAGGAGTATGATTTCTGGATCATATGGTATTTCTGTTTCTGGGCTTTAGAGGAAGCACTATATCGATTTCCAAAGTGTTTGTATCATTTTACATTCCCAACAGCAGTGTATACATGTTCCTCCTTCTGGAGGTGAGATGGTACTTTGCTGTCTTCTTTGATGAAGTGTCTATTCATATCATTTGAACATTTTCATATTGGCTTATTTGTCTTTTTGTTGTTGAGCTGTTGCAATATTTTACAGACTTTGGAAATTAGAACTTTATCAGCCATGTCATAGCCAGAACATTCTCCCAGTCTGTAAGTTCTGTTTTTACTCTTTTGGTGAAGACTTTCAATGAGCCTGAGTGTTTGATTTTTAAGAGGACTCAATTATCTCTCTCTCTCATTTTCCCCCCTGGTCTTTATGCATTTTTAGTTATGGTTTGTATCATGGATCAAATTGTGTCCCCCCCAAACAGGTGTAGCCGTGTGGCTGGGCCATGATTCCCTGTATTGTACGATTGTCCTCCGCTTTGTGATTTTGCTGCACTGTGTGTTAAAGGATTAGGGTGGGACTGTAAATCCCTTCAGAAGATCACCTCCCTGTCCACTATAAAGGATGTTTCCCTGGAGTGTGGCTTGCCCCACCCTTGATCCTTTCATCATGCAAGAGATAAAAGGAAAGAGAAACAGGCAGAGAATTGGGAACCTCACACGACCAAGAAAACAGCACTGGAAAAAGAGCACGTCCTTTAGACCGGAGGTTCCCGCACCAAGATGCTCCCTGGAGAAAGACTGATATAATACTGGACTTTCCTGTAGAGCCGACAAGGGGGAACCTTCCCCTGGAGTAGACACCCTAAGTGTGGACTTGTAGCCTACTGGACTGTGTAAGAATAAACCTTCCTTTGTTAAAGCGATCCACTCTGTGGTGTTTCTGTTAGAGCAGCATTAGCTGACTAAAACAGTTTGTATGCTATTTATATGCTATGTTTCAGGTCTCCTACTATAGTTCCTATTTTTTCTTACATAATATTTACTGTTTTACATTTCATGTTTAGGTCTTTAATCAATTTTGAGTTAGTTTTTGTGTGTGATATGAGGTATGGATACTGTTTCATCTTTTTGGCAGATGTTAGGCCAGCACCATTTGCTAAAGAGACTGCTTTATCCCCACTTAACGGACTTTGAGCCTTTGACAAATATCAGCTGCTCATAGGTGAATGGACTTATGTCTGGATTGTCATCTCTGTTCCGTTGGTCAGTGTATCTGCAGTTGTACCAGTATCTGGCTCTTCTGACTATCATGATGGTATAATAGGTTGTAAAGTCAGTGAGGCATCCCACTTTGTTCTGCTTCTTCAGTAATGCTTTATTTATACCGGGCTTCTTCCTTTTCCGTATGAAGTTGGCAATTTGTTTCTCCATCTGATTAAAAAATGCCTTTGGAATTTGGATTGGGATTGCACTATATCCACAGATTGCTTTGGGCAGAGTAGACATTTCACAGTGTTGACTCTTCCTATCCATGTGCAAGATATGTTTCCCTACTTATGTAAGTCTGTTGGTTTGGGGCAGCAGTGTTTTGTAGTTTCCTTTGTGTAGGTCTTTTGTATCTCTGGTTGGAGTTATTCTCAAGCACTTTATCTTCTTGGGAGCTATTGTAAATGATATTGAAATGGTGATTTCCTTAAGGAAATTCTCCTTATTGATCTAGAGAAATCCAACTGATTTTTATATATTTATCTGTATCCTGAATCTTTGCTGAAACACTCTGTCAGTTCCACTATTTGTGTGTGTGCGTGTGTGTGTGTGTGTGTGTGTGTGTGAATTTTGGGGAGTTTTCAGGTATAAGATCACATCATCCACAAACAGAGATACTTTCACTTCTTCCTCACCAATTTGGATGGCCTTTATTTCTTGTTCTTGCTTTATTGCTGTGGCTAGGATGAACATTACAGTGTTTAACAAGAGTGTTGATAAAGAACATCCATGCCTGTTTTCTGTTCTCAAGGGAAATGCTTTCAGACTCTCACAGTTTTGAATTACATTGACTGTTGGCCTTATATAAATGCTGCTTATTATGTCAAGAAATTTCCCTTCTGTTCCTATTTTGCTGAGAGTTTTGTTTTTTTTTTTAATCAGGAATAGGCATTGGTCCAATGCCTTTTCTGACTCAATTGATAAAATCATATGGTTCTTATCTTTTGTTTTATTTATGGGATTGATTACAATGATTCATTTTCTAACATTGAACTATCATCCCTGCATACCTGACATGAATCACACTTTGTCATGATTAATTATTTTTTTGATATACTGTTGAAATGTACTAGCTAGAATTTTGTTGAGGATTTTCACATCTGTGATCATGAGTGATATTGATTTGTAATTTCCTTTTCTCATGGTGTCTTCACCTGACTTCGGTATCAGGGTTATGCTGGCTTCACAGAATGAATTCGGGAGTCTTATTTCCTTTTCTGGGCCCTAAAGTTTCTCTAGTACTCTTGGTGTTACTCTTCTCTGAACGTTTGGTAGAATTCTTCTGCAAAGCTATTGAGACCAGGGCTTTTGTTGTTGCTGTCGTTGGAATTTTTTTAAATTACTTCTTCAGTCTGTTGTTTTGTTTTAGGTATATTTAGTTTTTCTAACTTGGTTTGTTTTAGTTTAGGTAAGTAGTATGTTTATAGAAATTTGTTGATTTTCTCTAGGCTTTCAAATTTCTTGGAGTACAATTTTTCATACTGTGCTGTTATGACCCTTTTAATTTCTATTGAGTCTGTTGTGATAATTACCAATTTCATTTCTTATTCAGGTTATTTGCTTCCTTTCCTGTTTTTCTTTTGTCAGTTTGACCAATGATTTTTTTTATTTGTTCGCCATGTTAACTCTTTCAATTGTCTTTCTATTTGCTATTTCATTTATTTCTCCTTGAATCTTTATTGTTTCCTTTCCTCTGATACCTGGGGACTTCTTTTGCTGCTCTCTGTCTAGTTGTTCGAGTTGTAGAGTTAAAGCTATGGTTTGGGTCCTTCTTCTTTTTAATGTGTGCATTCATTGCTATGAATTGACCTCTAATCCCTGCCTTTTCTATGTTCCAAAAGTTCTTATAATATATGTTTTCATTCTCGTCTGATTCTGTGAATTTCTTTATTCTACCTCTCTTAGTCAGCTAGTGCTGCTTTAACAGAAATACCACGAGTGGCTGGCTTTAAAAAGAAAAAATTTATTTTGTCGCAGTCCAGTAGGCTAAAAGTCTAAATTCAGTGTGTCAGCTCCAGGGGAAGGCTTTCTCTGCTGGATCTAGAGGAAGGTCTTTATTCTCAATCTTTCCCTTGACCAAAAGCTTGTGAGGCACAGGGATCCCTGTCCTTTCCAAAGGACATGCTCAGCTCCCAGCACTTCTTTCTTTCTTGAAAGGATGCCAAGCCAGCCAAGTGCCGTCGATTGAAAGGATGAGGTCCCCCAAATCTCAGCTTCCCTCTCTTTTTTTTGTATCCTCAGAAGTGGTCCCAAGCCGCAGTACAATCCCACACATTAAGTGCTACCCCACCAACTCAACTGCCATCTATCCTCCATCATTAACATCACAGAGGCAAGGTTAACGGCATATACGATATACAATATTGGGAATCATGTCCTGGCCAAATTTGTACACATTTTTTTGGGGAAACAAAAGTTGGGCAAAGTGTTCAGTTTCCACATATTTGATTTTTTTCATGAGTCAGATCCAACTCAACGGCACTTGGCTTGGCTGGCCCTTGCCTTTTCTGTTATTGATTTTTAATTTTGTGGATTTATGGTCATAAAAGGTACTTTGTGGTATTTCAACATGTTATTATGTTCAGGTTTGCTTTGTGTTCTAAAATGTGGTCTACTCTGGAGAATTTCTTTTGAATAGGAAAAGAATGTAGTCTTAGTTGCTGTTGGATACAGTGTTCTGTGTATGTCTATGGGGTGAAGTTAATTGATGTAGCGTTTAGATCTTCCGTGCATTTACTGAGATTCTTTCTAGATGTTCTGTCCTTCACTAAAAGTGGTGTGTTGAATGCTCCTATTCTCATTGAGAAGCTGTCTGTTTCCTTTATCAATGTTGTTGGAGATTATTTTATGTGCTTTGAAGCCCTGTCATTGTGTGTGTACATATTCATTATGATTATATCTTCCTGGTATATTGACCCATTAATTATTGTATCATATCCTTCTGCATCCATAGTGATGAACGTTGCTTTAATGTCTATTTTATCAGAGATTAATATTACTACTTATGCTCTTTTTCAATTATTGTTTGCCTGCTAGATTTTTTCTATCCTTTGAGTTTTACTTTGCTTTAAAACCCTCGTGGCCTAGTTGCTAAGTGCTTCACCTGCTAATCACATGGTGAGCAGTTCCAATCCCCCAAGCGTTCCTTGGAAACTTTGTAGATCAGTTCTAGGCTGTCCTGTAGGGCCACTATGAGTCAAAATTGACTTGATGGCAATCAGTTTGTCTTTGAGTTTAAGGTGTATCTCTTGCAGGCAGCATATAGGTAGATTATGCTTTCTTTATCCATTCTGCCACTTTCTGACTATTTATTGGTATATTTAGTCCACTTCCACTCAGTGTAAATACTGACAGATGTGAGTTTACTGCTATCATTTTGATGTTTCATGGTGTTGACAATTTATTCAACTTTCTGTGCTGAATCATTTTTCATTATGTATTGTCTTTTTATCTTTTCCGTTATTGTTAATTTTATATTTGCTTAGTTTTGATGTTTTTCTTATTTTTAAGTGTAGATATATTAGTTTCCTTTGTGGTTACCTTTGATTTACCTTTATTTTTCTAATTTTAAACCAATCTCTTTTTCTTCATATTGCCTTCTGCTCTGTATGGAAATTTTATGGCTGTAGTATTTATTCCCTCTTTTCTGTTTTGATGTTGTCATTGTTTATATATTGATGTCTCTAGTTGTACCTTTTCAATGTTTTAGCTTTGACTTGTTTTTTGCAGTTTCCCTAGCTGAGTTAATATCTGGTTAGTCTATTCTGTGTTCCAGTTTTGGATTGTTTTCTGATATTGTTGATTCCCTAATTGGGGGACTCCCTTTAATATTTATAGTAACTTTGATTTGTTTTTTTACAAATACACTTACGTCTGTAAATGACCTAATATTGCTTTTATATTGAAAGACAGTTTTATTAGATACAAAATTCTTGGCTGGCAATTTTCTCCTTCAAGACTTTATATATATCATAACACTGCATTCTTGCTTGCATGGCTTCTGTTGAGTAGTCAGAGCTTAGTCTTGTTTGTTTTGATGTGTAGGTGACTTTTATCTCTAGCTCTCTCAAGATTCCATCTTTGTCTTTGGTTTTGGCAAGTTATTATTCTTTTTTTGTAGAATTTAAAGTTCTTTTTTTATTGTGATTAAGTGAAAATGTACAGTCCAAATCAATTTTACATGCCCACCTTTCTGCAGCTACTTCTGCTCTCCTTGCCCAGTAACAGCACACTCCTCCTTTTCGTTCTTTAATTGTCATATCCTCCCAACAATCTCCTGTCTACCCCTCTCCACCCTCTTCTCTCCCATCTAGAAAGAGTAGGTTTCTCCATTTGTGTAAGTCTCTTGGTTTCTTTCAGTGAGGTCTTGTAGTTCTCTCTGGAGAGATCTTTTATTTGTCTAGTTAGATTTATTCCTAGGTATTTTATCTTCTTGGGGACTATAGTAAATGGTATTGATTTGGTGATTGCTGATGATCTCTGAAAGGAATCCTACTGATTTACTAATGTTTGTCTTATATCCTGCTACTTCCCTGAACTCTTCTATTAGTTCCAGTAGTTTACTTATGGGTCATTTAGAGCTCTCTGCATATACAGTCACATCATCTGCAAATAGGGAGACTTTTACTTCTTCTTTGCTGACGCAGATGCCTTTTTTTGGGGGGGAGGCTTGTCTAATTGCTATGGCTAGAACCTCTAGTACAATTCCGAATAGAACTAGTGAGAGTGGGCATCCCTGTCAAGGAGAATTCTTTCGTTCTCTCTCCATTCAGGATGATGCTTGTATAGATGTCCCTTACTGTGTAGAGGAATTTCTCCTTGATTCATATTTTGCTTTTAGTACAAACGGGTGTTGGACTTTGCCAAATACCTTTTCTGCATTATTTGACAAAATCAGGTGATTCTTAACCTTTGTGTTATTTACATGGTTGATCACATTAATTGCTTTTCTGATGTTGAACCAGCCTTGCATCCCTGGTTTGAATCCAACTTGGTCATGATGAATTATTTTTTTGAAATGTTGTTGAATTCAATTGGCTAAAATTTTGTTGAAGATTTTTGCATCCAGGTTTATGAGTGATGCTGCTTTGTAATTTTCCTTTTTTGTTTTTTGTTTTTGGTGAGATCTTTCCCTTGCTTTCATATCAGGGTTATGCTGGCTTCACAGAATGAATTTGGGAGTATTCTATCTTTTTCTACACTATGAAATAGTCTCAATAGTATTGAAGTTAACTCCTCTCTAAAAGTTTGGTAGAATTTTCTTGTGAAGCTATCATGGTTGGAATTGTGTCCCCCCAAAAATGTGTGCAGCCACATGGTTGGGATATGGTTCCCAGTATCTTGGGACTGTCCTCCATTGTGTGGTTTTGCTAACCTGTATGTTAAAGGATTAGGGTGGGGCTGTGAATTCCTGCTATGGGGGAAGTTTCCCTGGAGTATGGCTTGCCCCACCCTTAATGCTTTTAGCTTGCAAGGAATAAAAGGAAAAAGAACCAAGGACAATTTGAGAACCTTGCTACCATCAAGCAAGTAGCACCGGGAGCAGAGCGCGTCGTTCAGACCAGAGGTTCTTGCATTAGGACGCTCACTGGACAAAGACTGATGCAATACCGGACTTTCCTCCAGAGCCGACAAAGGGAAAGTCTTTCCCTGGAGCAGACACCCTGAATATGGACTTGCAACCTACCAAACTGTGTAAGAATAAATCTTTCTTTGTTAAAGCCATCCACTCTGTGGTATTTCTGTTAGAGCAGCCCTAGCTGACTAAAACAGAAGCCATCTAGGCTAGGACATTTTTTGGTTGTTAGTTTTTTTTATTACTTTTTCAACTCTTCATCTGTGATGGGTTCATTAAGTTGTTCTACTTCTCCTTGTGATAATTTTGATGGGTGATATGAATCTAGAAATTTGTTCATTTCCTATAGGTTTTCAAATCAGCTAGAGTACAGTCTTTTGTAGTATTCTGTTAGGATAATTTTTATTTCATTTGAGTCTATTATGATATTTCCGATCTTATTTCTTATTTGGATTAGTTTCCTCTCCTGTTTTTCTTTTGCAAGTTTAGCCAGTGGTTGATCAATTTTGTTGTTTTCAAGGAACCAGATTTTTTGTTTTGTTTTTTTAAATTTTTTCAGTGGTTCTTCTATTCCTTAATTCATTTAGTTCTGTTCAAATCTTTATTATCTGTTTTCTTCTGATGACTGAGAGGTTCTTCTTGCTCTTTTTCTACTTGTTCCAGCTGTAGGTTTAGTTTTTTGGTCTGTGTCCTTTCTTCCTTGTGGATATGTGCATATATAGAGATGAGTTGACCTCTAAACACTGCTTTTACTGTATCCCATAGGCTCTGGTAGGATCTGTTTTCATTCTCATTTGATTCCATAAATTTCTTTATTTTGTTCTTGACTTCTTCTAACTTATGGGTTTTTGCGCAAGGGGTTGTTCAGTTTCTATGAGTTCAAATTTCTACCCATGTTTTTTCTGATATTGACTTCAACTTTTATGGCTTTAGGGTCTGAGAAGATGCTTTAAAGTAATTCAGTGGTTTGGATTTTGTTAAAACTTGCTTTATGTCCTAACACATGGTCTATTCTGGAGAATGTGCCCCGTGCATTTGAGAAGAAGATGTACTTATCTGTAGATGGATAAAAGGTTTTGTATATGTCAACAAGATCTAGTTGGTTAATTGTCACAATAAGATTCTTTTTGTATCTTTACTGAGCTTTTTTCTAAATGATTTGTCTATCACTGAAAGTTGAATGTTGAAGTCTCCAACTATTATTGTGGAGTAATCTATCCCAGTTTTCAGTGTTGTCAGTGTTTATTCAATATATTTAGATGCTCTGGTACTGAATGTATCAATATTTCACATTGTTTTGTCCTGCTTATGTAGTGAACCTTTCAGCAACAAGTTCTGACCATCTTTATCCATGATGGTGGATTTTACATTAAAGTCTATTTTATCTGAGAGTAGTATTACCACTCTTGCTCTTTTTTGTATATTGTTGGCTTGATATATATCTTTCCATCCTTTAATTTTCAGTTCATTTGTATCTTTGAGTCTAAGGTGTGTTTCTTGGAAGCAATGTGTAGAGGAGTTGTGTCTTTTGATCTAGGATGTCACTTGCTGTCTTTTTACTGGAGCATTCAATTTGTTTACATTCAGTATAATTATTGAAAGGTATCTGTTTAGTGCTATCATTTTGATGCCTTTATTTTTGTGTTATTGATGTTTTCTGTGTTTCTCTTAATACTCTGTTCTGGGTCATGGTTGACTTTTCATCATTTTTGCTGGTGGTTTTGTGTTTGCTGAGACTCCTGCTTTATGTTTCTTGTTTTGACATATTGCATTGTTGTTTCGCTTTGTGGCTACCCCTATGATTCCCTTTACTATGCTAAGTTTAAACCAGACTTTAACTTCAGTATATCTTTTTAACTTCCTCTCCATCTGATCCTATGAACATCTGATATTCAACAAAAGTCCTAAGACATTAAACTGGGGTAAAAACAACCTCTTTAACAAATGGTGCTGGCAAAATTGGATATCCATCTGCAATAAATTGAAACAAGATCCATATCTTACGGTTTATGCAAAAACCAACTCAAACTGAATAAAAAATGTAAATATCAAATCTAAAATGGTAACGCTCATCCAAGAGATAGTAGGAACAACAATGGAAGTTTTAATACACACCGTAGACAGACTTCAAAATCTGTCAAACAAGCCACAAACAACAAATGAGAAAATAGATAAATGGGAACTACTAGGAATCACTTTTGCTCATCCAAAGACTTTGTTAATAGAATTAAAAGGCCACCTACAGAATGAGAAAAAATATTTGGCAACTGTATGTCAGATCGATGCCTGATCTCCATAATCTATAAGGTACTACAAAATATCAAAGGAAAAAGATAAGTAATCCAATTAAGCAATGGGGAGGAGATGAGCATATGCTTGTCTAAAGAGGATATCCAGGCAGCCCAAAAATACATGCAGACATGCTCTCGATCATTAGTTATTAGAGAAATTCATATCAAAACTACAATGAGATACCATCTCATCCCAACAAGGTTGGCCATGATCCAAAAAAACACAAAAACAACAAATATTGGAGAGGCTGTGGAGAAACTGGAACTGTCTACACTGTGGTGGGATTGCAAAATGGTGCAACCTGTTTGGAAAGCAACCTAGTGCTTCCTTAAAAAGCTGGATATAGATATATCATTTTACCCAGTAATTCCAATGTTTGGAATATATGCTACAGAATCAAGGCCATTCACACCAACTGATACGTGCACATGAATGTTTATTGTAGCACAGTCCACAAAAGCAAAAAGATGGAATCAATCCAGATGCCCAGCACAAGTAAACTATGGTATATACTCTCAGTGGAACACTATGCAATGATAAAGAACAATGATGATTTTAGAAAACATCTCATAACCTGGTTTCAATTGGAAGACATTATGTCGAGTGAAAGTAGTCAGTGACAAAAGGACATATATTGCACGAGACCCCTACAATGAGAACTTGAAAGCAGACTCATGCATAGAAGAAAAGACTCTTTGACAGCTGCAAGGGAAGGGATAGAGGAAGGGTGGGGGGGGGGTTATATTAGTTGATAGAAATTTGGTTGGGTGAAATCAGTGACAGCACACATTAGAAAGAAGATCAACATTAACCAGACTTCAGCATAATGTGATTACTCCTCCCATCTTAACCCAATATTGAAAGGACAGTGTAGCTGGGGTGGGGGGCCGGGGACCATGCTCTCAGGGGAAATCGAGGCCAACTGGCACAACTAGCATTTTGCTAAGAGAGCCTTCTGCACCCCACATTTGTGAGTGGCATCTGAGGTCTTAAAAGCTAGCAAACTGCCATCTGAGGGTACACCAAATTGTCCCAACTTATCAGGAGCAGATGATCACCAAGGACCAAAACAACATGGGGGAAAGAGAACCCAGAAGACACAGTGAGCCACGTGAGTGGTGACTACATGGACCTGTGACCAGAAGAACTAGATGGTGCCCAGCCACCACCAGTAAGAGCCATGATGGAGCTCACAGTGTTGAGTTTCACTGGCAACACAAGAAAAAAAATGGGTGCACCCTGAGATCGCCACTAAAAGACCAAAATTGATGGTCCAGGGGCCTCGGAGTTCCCCTAGGAGCACGGCCCCTGGCCCTGATGCTGCCCCTGTCTATAAATCATAATGGAGGTCAACTCTTCAGACAGGAGTGAATGGGACTTGGTGACACAGAGTGACCATATCGTATGTGCACTTTATGGTTCTATGCATCTATAGGATGTCATCCTGCTGACCTCTTACTAGAGGCAGGGGAGTGAGTGGAGAGGAGGAGATAGGAGATTGTTTGGAGGATAAGACAGGTATGGATTAGAGAAGTAGAGTGTGCTGTTACCAGACAGGGAGAGCAGTGGGAGCTGCATATAGGTGAGCATGCAAATTTGTATGGGAATGTATCTTTTCATTCAATCATAATAAAGAAATAAATATAAATAGATATTCTCTCCATCTGAAACAGTTATACCTAGTGTAATATATCCCTCTTTCTAGTGTGATGATGTCATAGTTTTCATGATAGGGTGCCTTATTGTAACATTGTAGCTTTAAGTTTTGTGACTTCCCTAAGTGAATAGGATTCTAGATGCTATGCCCTTCATTTACTTCCTTAATTATGTACTTAATGTTTTTGTTTTTCTAAGCAAAGAGCTTCTTTCAATATTTCTTATAGTTTTGATGTAATTGTTGCAAAATCTCTAAGCTTCTGTTTATCTGCAAATGTCTTAATTTCATCTTCATATGTGAGAGACAATTTTGCAGGATATATAATTCTTGGTTGGAAATTTTTCACCTACAAGGTTTTGAATATGTCATCCTGTTGCCTCCCGGTCAACACTGTTTCTGTTGGGAAGTCAGACGAGAGACTACAGAACTTCAATCTTAGTGTTAGCTTTGCTTTTAGCCTTGCTGCTTTTAAGAGCTACAAGATTAGCCCCAGCTAAGGCCTCCTGGTGAGTGACTCCGCCTCATAGCTGACCAAGATGGCATCACATCAAAGCTGCCCTTTCAGCTGTGAAACAATAGAATTTATGGCACAGCTTAGAAATGAGAGTGTGGAGGGGGATTAGTGCTCTCAGTCAGCAGCCGGGCTCTCAGTATGTGACTATCCCAGGCATAGTCTCTTTGATACACTATATGCTGTTTACTTAAACACTGCAGTTCAGTGTACTAACCAGCTCCCTCCCAGTTCCCACCTCCCAGATAACAAAGAAGACATCAATACCTGCAGTCCTCCGAAACCATGAGTCAGCTGAAGCAAGATTCAGTGTACACTGTCTCATGTTAGAGAGAGCTGGCAGAGTCCAATCTGACAACCTTATGTCAGATCCTATGGCTCCTCAGATGTTCATGCTGCTCCATTCAATTATCATTCCAGGTGTTAGTTCTCAGAGGAAATTGAGAAGACATGTGTCTAGTCTGCCATGTTGGACTCACCTCCGGTTATGTCAAATTTGATTATAATCTGTCTCCGAGGTCTATCCTGTGTGGGGTTCATTGAGCTTCTTGGATAGATATCATCTCATATCTCATGATTTCAAGAAAGTTTTCTGCCTGCAAGTCTTTAACAGTTCTTTCTGTGTTTTTTGGTTATCCCTTCCACCATTCTGGTACTCCAATCACTCCTAGGTTTTTCCTCTTCATAGTGTCCCACGTAAACCAAAAACCAAACCCACCACCATCAACTCCATCTCAAAGCAACCCTTTAGGACAGAGTAGAACTGCCTGTAGAGTTTTGAAAAAGAGCATATTTCTTAGATTTTCTTCATTTTGTTAAAACTATTTTTTCTAATTTTTTTCTCAAATGAATTGATGTCAAGGGATTTATCATCAGTCTCACTAATTTTGAACTCAGTTCTGTTCTTATGACTTTCTATTGAGTTGTCTATTACTGAAATTTTATTGTTAACCTTTCGGATTTGTAGCTGCTGCTGTAACTTACAGCCTATTTGTCTTTTCTCTGATTTCTTTTGTAATCTCTTGGAAAGCTGTGTATATTAATCTTTTAAATTTCTATCTCCAGTAATTCTATGACCTTATTTTTCTTTTGGAAAGCTCCCTAGTTCTTTATTTTGGTCTTTGGTGGCACTAGCTTGACCTGTTTCTTTATGTGATTTGTTATTGACTGTTATCTGAGAACCATTAATAAGTGATTACATTTATTTGTTGTATGTTTGTTTAATGTGCCCTTGGTTTTTGTTTGTGTGTTTTGTTTATTTGCCTTATGTTTTTGTTTTTGATATACCCAAATACTCTGGCTATGTGAGCTTCTTTGGTTATTGACATCTCTGAAGCTCCCACATTCATTTTCCATGTGACTAGGAAATCTACTAGGTATGTAAGGCCAGAAGTCTGTGCATTTTTCTTGTGTGGATACAGCACAGATGTTCAGGTCTTCAGTCACCGAGAACACGATACAGACTGTCACTTCCAGTCTAGACAGGCAGGGCTACATATGAAGGCTCACAGCTGCATAGAGGTGCTCAGAGCTGGTACAGATATTTGGCTGCAATAGAGAGCTATATTCATAGCAAGGCAGGTGGCTGACAGCTGCCCCATGGTGCCTGGGTAGAAGGTGTATCCTTGTCCCCTAGAGCATTTACAGGGATGGAATATTGCTGCAGGTTCTTAGGCACCCATTGCTGTTGGCTGGAGGGATTGAGCACCATTACTTATTCTCAGACCCCTGTTATGGGTGGCTAGATGGAATGGGTGATACCACCAGCCCTCTAGCCGTAGATATTGGTAAATCAGGTCCCCGGTTCACGAGCAGAGTAGTGTCAAATATGATGAATCTGCAACACCCCTTTGGCTGCTGCACTTGAAAATAGGCTTCAGGTTTATGCCCTGTTGTTTTATGCAAATGAGGCCATGTGGTGTTAAATAAGCCCATACTAGTCTAGGCAGGGGTGAAGGGTAGTCCCTGGACCCCTTATGCCAATACCTCAGCTAAGGCACAGCACTTCCTGATCTACCAAGTGTTTCTGGTTTAGGGTATGTGGCATTGTTTTCTAAAGCCATAAGACCAGTTTGGGCACCAATAGCCCTGAGTTCAGGGTTAGGGCGTGGCAGTTGTGGAATACTACCAGACTGGTGTTGGAGAGGAGTGGGAGTGGAGTGGATGATGGAAAAAAGGCACTTATCCCATGAGAAACTCCCAGAAGAGGAGGGATTATTTTGACACCACATGGTAGTTTAGACACTTGCACTTAACTTTTACAGGTCTAGCACTGCTTCCACCTGGCCCCCTAGGGTTCTAGAGACTCACCGGAGCCAAGCCTCACCCAATGTAGTAAGATACATTCCAGGCACTACTGCTCACCTCAGCCTGGATGTTCTGGCCAACCCTGCCATCAGAATGCTGGCAACCTTGCAAATGACATTTTTCACTGCTTTTGAATTGTCTCTGCTTCCGCCTGCCTCTTTGTCTGACTCTTCAGCTTTGTCTTTGATGATTAGGGCTTATAGATTGTCACATAAAACTGATTCACTTTTCAGGTCTTTGTTGTAAGAGAGATGACAAGAAATATCCAACTATTCCACTGTCTTAGCCCCCTACCTCTGACGGTGATCTTTACAGAAACAGATCATCAGGTCTTTCTTTTGTGGACCCTCTGAGTTAATCTGAACCTCCAAGCATTTGGTCAGCAGCAGATCATGAACAAGTTGTGCTACTCAGGCTCCTAAATGTTGTTTGCTGTTAAGTCAGATCTGACTCATAGTGAACATATGTGACAGAATAGAACAATTCCAGTTTCATTGGGTTTCCTAGGCTATAATCTTTGCTTGAGCAGATCACAAGGTCTTTTCTACAGAAGAGTTGTTGGGAGGATTTGAACCAACCACTGACCTTTTTGTTAGCAACCAAGCACTTAGCCATTGTGCCACCAGGGCTCCTTGGTTCCTAATTTTAGTCAGCTAGGTCTGCTCTAACAGAAATACCACAGAATGGATAGCTTTAACACAGGAAGGTTTATTCTTACACAGTCCAGTAGGTTGCAAGTCCATATTCAGGGTGACCACTCCAGGGAAGGATTTCCCCTTGTCGGCTCTGGAGGAAAGTCTGGCATTGCATCAGTCTTTGTCCAGGGAGCGTCCCGGCGCAGGAACCTCAGGTCTGAAGGACGCGCTTCTCTCCTGGTGCTGCTGTCTTAATGGTAACAGGCCCCCGATTCTCCTTGTTTCTTTTTCCCTTTTTATCTCTTGCAGGCTGAAAGCATTAAGGGTGGGGTAGGCCATACTCCAGGGAAACTCCCCCTACCACAAAGCAAGGAAGTAATCCTATGCAGGAATTCACAGCCCCACCCCAATCCTTCAACATACAGTTTAGTGAAACCACACAATGGAGGACAGTCCCAAGATACTGGGAACCATATCCCAGCCACGTGGCTACATGTATTTTGGGGGCGACACAATTCAACCCATGACAATATCAATCTAAATAACTTCAACCTACACATTTCAGCATCTCTTTTCTATTCCAAACAAAGGGACACCTATGATGAAATTATTTTAGTTTCCAGATATGCATTGTTGTTGATATTTGCTTCATGTATGATAAGTAGGACATTTGGTTGACTCTGCAGTCTGTCACTCTATAAACTTCTATGTTTAACCACATAGCATCTATCCTTTTACTAGACTAACAATCTCAAGTACTAAAGTTAAGATACCCTTGCTTTCCACATTAATGTACCTTCCAATTCTCATTTAAAAAGACATTTAATGTTTTTCCTTTGTCAGTTCAATTGTATAAGATTACTGTATTTATGGAAATAACGTGCATTTTTTGTTGTTTTTGATCAACATCACAAACCCACAACACATTTTTCTAGGTGTGTTATACAAGTTATAAATGTGGACATTTTAGGTACAAGGGCACTTATTTGCGAAAATATGCTATAAATGATAGCTGAGTGATTGTGAACTTGCCCAACCTAAGTCTGAGTTCTGGTCCTGCCACACCCACTTCCTGTGTGACCTTGAGCAAGTTAAAAAAAATGTCTCATTGTTTAACTGGATTAATAACAACATCTAGCACATGCATGGTATGGTATAGAACAAGTAAGTGAAGCAGTGTATATTAAGTCTTTAGCACCGTGCAAGAGCCGTAGTTAAGGACTTACTAATCAGTGTAGGCAAATCTGCTGCAAAAGACCTCTCTAAAGTGTTGAAAAGCAAAGATGTGACCTTGAGGACTAAGGCATGCCTGTCTCAAGCCATGGTGTTTTCAATAGCCTCCTATGCATGCAAAAGCTGGACAATGAATAAGGAAGATGAAGAAGAATTGATGCTCTTGAACTGTGTTGTTTGCTGGTAATGCTGAATGAACTGCCAAAAGAAGGAACAGATCAGTCTTGGAATAAGTACAACCACAGTGACCCTTAGAAGCACAAACGGTGAGACCTCTTCTCGTATGCTTTGGACATGTTATCAGAAGGGATAAGACACTGGAGAGGGACATCATACTTGGTAAAGCACAAAACTAAACTCATTGCCATCCAGTCAATTCTGACCCATAGAAACCTATAGGACAGAGTAGAACTGCCCTGTGTGGTTTTCAAGGAGTGCCTGGTGAATTTGAACTGTTGACCTTTGATTAGCAGTCATAGCTCTTAACTACTATACTGCCAGGGTTTCTAGAGGAAGACCTTCAACAAGATAGATTTACACAGTGTTTGCAACAATGGGATCAGTCATAGCAACAATTATGAGGATGGTGCAGGACCAGTCTTTGTTTCATTCCTTTGAGTACAGGGCCACTGTGAATTTGCACCCACCTAACAACAACAGTGTGGCAGTGCAGTCATGGAGTTGATTTATCGAAATGATCATGACATAACATCACCAAGTCTGTTATTTAAATCAAATTTAATGAATAACTTCAAATGTATGTGTAGCACTACTAGAGATTTCTTGTGCAGGAGTGTTGTCTCCTGGATGTGTATGCTCTTCACAATTCCAGGAAAAGTATTCATTCATTTACTGAAAGTCTACTTTCCCAGGTGCAGAAATTTTACAGTAAGAAAACAAAGTCCTGTTATTTTAATTGGGTTACAAGTATAAAAGTAAATCTATGTTGGGTTCTATGAAGGAAATTAAAAGAGAATTTAAGTAAGGTAGTCGAGGGAGTCTCTAAATGCAGGCAGCAAGAAAGACATGAAGCAATTAGTGTGAGGAACATTTCTGACTGATGGCACAGTAAACAAAATTTAAATTTACCCTAGTGGATAACAGTATCTTGCATAAAACTTCTCAACACATCTGTACAAGACTTTTTACTTCAAAACATAATTCTTGCAATGTATTTACCAGGGAATATAAAATTAAAGTCATAAAAATAATGCATAAAATATTTCTGGAATTTTTCAAAAACGTTAAATGACTATTTTCTAACTTTATACTTAGAAGAATATCTTAGCTATACATGGAAGCAAAACAAAACCCTGCCAAAATTAACCCCTTGCCAAGTTACATAGTAAAATGAGAAGTATAAAGAACCTGACTGTCAGAACTATGATTAGTGACAAAATGAAATGAAGCATGTACAAACAATGACACCTCTAGAGAGATATTCTCACTGCTGAAGCCAAGTGCACTTAACAGAGACACCAGCAATTTTGCAAACAATTTACTACATCTATAACAGGAGCACAGCCTTCTTGAAAGGTATTGCAAAATCACGCTTCATTGTACCACTGTGAAGACAAGCTTTGAACACAAATTTTGTGAACTGGGGATATTCAATTTAAAGAGAGAAAAATTGCATACAGTGCAGAAATTAAGAACATATATTTACAGAATTCAGAAGATAACTACAAGGTCATTCTTGAAAAGACACATACACACACACATTTCCACTGAATAGACCCAATTAATTTTTTTCTCCCATAGACTTCTCCCTTCAAAAGTACTTGGCTGGGCTGCCTAGAAGAAAATTGTGGCAGGTCTCATGATTTTTTATGGTCAGTTATAGGTAATAAAAATTCTTAAATGAGTAATAAAATTGTCCAATTTCACCTAAAGGTCAAATTTTACCATATTATTTATCATTAAGTCTTTTCCCTCTCCCAGCACTTGGGCCCACTGATAGCAAAGAGGCCTGAAATCAAGGACATGTTGGGAGAAGCTATTTCTCATCACCCATTTCTCCTTCAGTCTTATTAAATGCCTAGATTAAGAACACAGGACGGGATAAGAACTAAGGAGAAAAGCCCCATTTGACTGGCACTCAGCCTACCTGATGTTTCCAGAGGTCCATTCTCCAGAAACCATCCCTTTCTCATCCTTTGGGAACCTCTTACCCACATACCCCTATTGCAGGTGATGAATTCTTTTCAAACCTTTCCTTACTAAGCCCTGGGCATCAGGAATGAGCTTTGGTGGCTCAGTGGTTAAGAAACTCAGCTGCTAATCTAAAGATCAGCAGTTCAAATCTACAGAAGAGAAAGATAGTAATCTGCTTCCATTAAGACTGCAGTCTTGAAAACCCTTTGGGGAAGCTCTACTCTGTCCTACCTGGTTGCTATGAGCCAGAATCAGCTCGACAGCAAAGGGTTTGGTTTGGATTTAGTCATCTGGTGACACACCTTGTTTCTCTCTGCTAAGTCTCAGTGGGCTTCCTGGGAAGAATTTAAAGTGAAATGAAAACTAACTCTCCTCCTCTTGCACATTTCCATGACTTTTGGGTACTTTGCTAGAGACCCAAAGGTCTCTAGCTCACACACTAGTAGCCAGTCAGCCTGACTCTTGGCCTTCCTGTTCGTCAGATAGGGAGTCAAAGAGCAGTCTGTTTTGTCCCCAACTACAGGAACCCATTGATACGCTGAGTATCACTAGCCTTGAAGTAAAAGTCAGGGACTTTTAAGAGATGTACAAAACTTGGAAGTAAAGCAAAAGGACAACTGTATGTCTTTTCAGTGCCATAGTAGAGCACTAAGAGCCCATCCAAAGATTATCTTATTCTCTAGGAACTTCACCTTTATTTAATTAGTATTTACTATCAATCAGAGCACAGATTCTGTTAAGTTACGTGTTAATATGTAGGTTTTTTCATCTGGTGTATATACAGATAATCTGTCCTTTAGTTGTATTGCATTGTAGAACCACTTGTGTATCCAACCTAGAAATCTTATACCAACCTTTTCCGTCAATGCTATGTATAAACAAAACAAGAGGCTGCTGAGTGATTCGAAATCAGAAAACACGTGTATCAGGATTGTGTCTTTCCTCTCTCCTTTTTCAACCTATATGCTGAGCACAAAAACCAAGAAGCTAGACTGTACAAAGACGAATGTTGCTTGCTGAAAGTAAAGAGAATTTGAAGCACTCAGATCTTCACTATGGACTTTATTATATACTATACCTCAACATTGAGAAAACAAAAGTTCTCACAACTGGATCAATAAGCAACATTATGATAAATATAGAAAATAGTGAAGTTTTCAAGGGTTCAGTTTCACTTGGAGCCATAATAGGTGCCCAGGGAAGCAGCGGACAAGAAATCAAATGCATTGCAATGGGCAGATCTACTGCAAAAATCTCTTTAAAATGTTAACAATCAAAGATGTCACTTTAAAGATTAAGGTGTGCCAGACTCAAGCCATGATTTTTTCAGCCACCTCATATTCACGTGAAAGCTGGGCCATGAGTAAGGAAAACTGAAGAGTAATTGATACCTTTGAATTATGGTATTGGCAAAAAAATATTCAACTCAATACAAACATTTGTAAGAACAAACATTTGTTTCGGAAGAAGTACAGCCAGAATGCTCCTTCGAAGTGAGGATGGGGAGAATGGAGAGACTTTGTCTCATGTACTTTTGTCATGTTATCAGGAGGCATGAGTCTCTGGAGAAGAGCATCATACTTGGGAAAGTAGAGGGTCATCCAAAAAGAGGATGACCCTCAAAGAGGTGGATTAACACAGTGGCTGCAGCAATAGGCTTGAACATGACAGAGTGTGTGAGGCTGGTGCAGAAGCAGGCAGTGTTTCATTCTGTTGTGCGTGGAGTCCCTATGAGTTGAAGCCACCTAAAGAGCACCTAGCGACAACACACACATGGGTCTATTGAACTTCCTCTGAGCCAACTTTAGCATTCTGATGCACTACTCCCTTAAAAAATTTAATAAATCTTGACATGTATATTCTATACCTACTGGTTCTAACTATTACAAATCATAGTTTGACAGTACCAGGCCCTCCTTCTTTGGAGAGAAATGGGGCTCATAACATGTGAGAAGCTTTCCAAAAGTATAGTTTCAAACTTCTTGATCTACTAAATTGTTTCCATAGGGAGAAACTGGTCATCAGTTCAGGATTGCAAAGCCCATTTTCCACTGTCTCCTTTTGATAAGTTATGCAAGGTGGCCTTACTTTAAATGCAGCATCTATTTTCTTCATGCGTTAGCAGACACTGATTATAATATCCTATTGCATATGTATGGCATTTTCAAATTGTCAGGGGTAGCTGTGCTTTACAGGCAACATAAAATTGCAAAAAGATGTATCAAAGATCTGAATTAGTATAATACAAATATATCAAAATGGATCTTAAGGGCTAAACGTAAAGAAGGTAAAAGAAAAAAACATAATTGTGAGGTGACATTGTCCGTTTACATTTTGAGAATTTTAATTTCTGCATGCCATCCGTGACACAGACTTTTCCAGCAAATAAATTTCCATAACACAAGGTAATTATTATTGAAGAAAAATCATCAGTGAATATGATCATTTTCCATTTCCTATAACATGTAGTTTCTTCCCAGCTGAAAAATAAATGTGTAAGCTTTTTGAATGGAATAGCTTATTTTAATCAACACTTATTTGATGTTTACTATATTCAGGCATTGCCCCAAAATGGATACAAAAGTGAACAAAAATTGCACCTGCCCTTGAGGAACTTGTTAGTTACTAAGAGAAGTGAGAGTTTTACAAATAATTAGCATGTAATATAATCAAGTGCTGTGTTAAAAAAATTATGAGTTCATATCTTTGGCATGGCCAGAATTTCTGGGTGATTCAAATATTGCATATGTGGTAGGGAGTTACGTGTAAAAAAGCTGTGTTGTGATCAAATTGAAAAGCACTTCAGATATCAACCTGTTGACAGTGAGAACTCTGAATTGTTTCAAAGCAGAGGAATGATAATCTCACCATGCTTATAACAGTGACAACTTTAATGGGTAATTCTGTTGACCACGTGCATGTGAAGATACAGCAAAAGGAGAAAATAGAGGAAAAGAGACAAGTTACAAATACGGTTGTATTAGCCCATAATAGAAAGGATGGATCTGGGCTAAATCACTGCAGGCAACTGGAATAGATTTAAGAGAATTTTGTAAACTCCCTGCAGGCCTTGGAAATCAAAGATATGTGGCGGTTGATGTACAAGGAACAGAGTTATGGGGCTCTACATTTGGTAGCTTGGTTAGGTGAGTACATGATGTGATAACCAACCCAGGGACAACAGGAGGGTAAACAGGCTTACAGAGTTAGGGTGGAGGAGATGGAACTGAAATGAACTGTTTTTGTGTTTAACTTTTAAGATACTTGTGACGGATCTAAGCAGAAAAAGTAGGAATCAATAAAAAATAAAATACAGGTTTAGTTATGAAGTAATGGAAGAATGATGGATGTAGTCCTAAATCAGGGTGTTGTCAGCATATGAGTAGTAACTGAAGCTAAAGAAATAGTTTAAATTGTTCAGAGCCTTGGTAAAATCACGGAGGGGATAGTCTGAGAGGCGTATTGATCCAGCGTTCCTATAACAGACCCATACTTGCATTTTTTTTCTAGAAATGAGACTGACAATGCCAAAGAATAAGTTAATGTGATGCCTGGTTCCTTTCTGACTCCTTCATACACTTATTGCAGACAAACATGACTCTACCGTTAGTGGCAAAAATAAAGAAATGACACTCCTTCCTGAAAGTTGTGTTGCCAATGCCAATACACTTATAAACAAAAATATTTAAATGGGTCCAGAGGAGATGAAGATAGAACTTATGTGATGAGGTCTTTAAAGTCTGTTGGAAAAATGGAACATGTAATTTGAGAATGTTATTGATGCTGTTAGGTGCTGCTGAATCAGGCATGATTCACAGTGACCCTATGCACAGCAGAACAAACCACTGCCAGGCAGTTATGCTTGAGTCTGCTTTTGTAGCCACTGTGTCAGTCCATGTCATTGATGGTCTTTTCTTTTGAGAAGTTACATTATTTTCTTTCATTTTTCACTATAGTCTCTAATTTAACATAAAGTTGGTATTTCTTGATTCCATTCAAGGACTGATAAACAACTATGGGAGGCTCCAATAAGCTGCCCCTTATGTCACTACTTTTACCCGACAAAAATCTACAAGCCTTGACAGCCACATTTTACTGCATCACCCAAAACACCTTTGTAATCACTTACTGGACACAAGTCCAAACTGGACCAGTCAGACTCTCTCTTGTGTCATATGGCATTGAGGCTGAACTAAGTAAGGACTCTTGGAGTAACAATATTCTGTTATATGAGACAAAAAAAAGAAAGATCAAATAGGGAAGAAAGAAAGGAAAGAGGAAAGGAGGGAAGAAGGGGAGGAAGTGAAGCAAAAGTAAAAGATTTGCTCAAAAATTTTCCCTTTCTTGAGGACTCATTAGAACTACACCCTTGGATTCATAATACACATCTGTATCCTTGAAACAAATCTCTTTTTTGCTTAAACTAACAAAGGAAGGTTTCTGTTATTCAAAGCGAAAAGCATTGACTAAAATAACTACCAAAGGAATCACAGTATAAAATAATTTTATTTGCAAATCAAGTCCAAACTATATCAGCACCAGAGCATGAATTAACATCAGCCATAATTTTATATTAATATTCCCACATAGATGGAAAAAGCACTCTGGCATGCTTTTAAAGTCATTTCCAAAAAGCAAAAAAGCAAAAAATCTCTTGTTTATTTTTTAATGAGTTTAATTTCTTAGTTTATTTGCTTTGAGTTTAGTTGTGCTAGTTTTGCTAGCACACAATTATTTATAATTGATGTAGCTTTAGGGAAAAGCTAATTTTGAAAAGAAAAAAGCTGGCATTTCAGAGAAAAAGGCATTCATTTCTGCTCCTTGCCAAGTTTTAATAAGTGTATCCTACTGTCTTCTTGAGATTTATGCACTGTTAGCTGTACTTCATTTGGAAAATTTGCATTTTTTCTTCCTATGCACTCAAGCTGGGAGGCACAAAACAAAAGTTAAAGGTTTGTTTGACATGAGATGTCTAACAGTAATTTTCTTTCTTCAACTTTATTCTGTTGGAGTTCTGATCCCCAAGGGCAGCTTTTTCATCAAACTTTCGGAAACATTTTGTAATAACAGACATATCTGTTCAGAAGTTCTCCCAAAACATTCCAGAGAAGCTGTTACAACACTTTCTCCTACAGAAGAAATCAGATTTACCATTTTTGTGCCCACTGAGAGGTGGTATCACTTGTATACTCATGTTCACATTAGTTCAGCAAATCATAATGTATGTCTTTAGTGAAGATAGTGGCTGATTTAGTTTTTTAAGTATTTACTGAGTATGTTCTGGCCATTCTAATAGATAATGGCTACTGCCATGAACAAGAGAAGTGTGGTTTGTCCCTTGGGGGAAAAAAAATAGACTAGATGGACCATACAGACAAGCATTCAGAATAACAGCTGCTAAAACTGTGTGGATACATACTACTATGGGAGCACAGAGGGAGGATGCTAACCCAACAGTTGAGGTTCAAGAAAGGCTTTCTACTATGACTGATGTCTTATTTGGTTTGGCCCAGATGGTTGAATAAGAACCCCGGTAGTTAAGGAGTGTTGTAGGTAGAGGGAAAAGGTATATACAAATTTCCCTCAGTGAGTTAGACCTTAATGAGCTTAGTCAATCTAAATGTTTCTAGCACTGCTCAAATAATCAAGGGGCTTAGGAGAACTAGAGTAAGAATGAAGGAAAAAATGTAAAAGTCAAACAGTGATGGCAAGGGGTAGACCAATGAAGAGCTATAGCTATAGCCTAGGAGCCACTCGTAGCTTAGATCAGGGTTGAAGGAAGCTGAAGAAAAGTGAAAGGATATAATATTTATCACATAGCAAAGAAATCATAAGTAAAGTTGAAATTCATTAGATGAGATTTTAAGAAATGAAAGATGACCTTCAGGATGTCTGAAGATAGTATAGAAAATGATTCAATGAATGAAAAAAATAGCAGCTGATGCACAGTCAAACACCTCATGGGATTTAGTTCTTTGGTTTGGGGGTTTGGGGTCATGGTTTCAGGGGATGTCCCAGTTAATTGGCCTAATAATGTGCTAAATGCTTTTGTTTCTAGTTCCTGGCATAGTGCCTGGAATCTTAAAAGTGTGCAAGTATCTATCCTAGGCATGGCAATTGGTCTCTCTTCACTTGGAGCAATAGAAGACTAAAGAGAGTCAGGAATAGAGGAGGATATGGAGGGTGTGACTAATGGCCGCCATCAATAACTGCCTTCTTTACCCTGAGACCAAAAGAAATGAGTGATATCTGACTACCAAAGCTGAATATTTTGATCAATGATCCCATAGAAGAATCATGATCAAAATGGAGAAAATATAGAGCATAAACTAAAATTTTCATGGATTCTAGACTTTCTGGAACCATAGATGCTTGATGAATCCTTGAAACTCTTAGCATGAGTTAGTTTCTAAAACTTAAACCAAAAATATATTCTTGACAGGTGAAGAGAGTGACAGGACATAACAGAAAGCACGTCAGCACAACTGGACTATACCGTAAGCTAAAAATCTTTCTAAATACAACCCAACGTTTTAAAGGACAGAGTAGCAGGGACAGGGGTCTAGGTACCATGGTTTCAGGGGACATCAAGGTTAATAGACATATCTAGTTTTTTCCCTAAGAATTTGTTCTGCATTCCATTTGGCTAGTGGTACCAGGGGTCTTAAAAGCCAGCAAGCTGCCATCTAAGGAACATCAGTTGGTCCATCCCACCTGGAGCAGATGAAAACCAAGAATATCAAAGACATAAGGAAAATATGAGCCTAGAAGACAGAAAGGTTCTTATGATTGGGAGGCTACATCAGTATGAGACCAGAAGAACTAGATGATGCCTGCCCACCATCAAAGTCAGCCATGTCAGAGAATACCATGTGTAGTTTCTGACAAGAAAAAAAGGGAAGTGCAGATGAAACACTCTATTAAAAGGCCAGATTTGATGGTCTGACAGCCTGCAGGGTCCACTGACAACATGGGCCCTGAACTTACTGCTAACCCACAGCTGAGACGAGTACTGAAGCCAAAACTTCAGACAAAAATTGGACTGGACTAAGAGACACAGTGATGTGAGTGGTATGTATATTTTATGGTTAAGTGGCTGGTACACATATACTTATGTAGAGAAAGAAATAGATATGAGGCTATCTAACTGGTCTCTTTTTGAAGGGAAGAGAAGAGATTAGCGAGGAGGGGACAGGTGTCAGTTGAGTGAATACTTCAAGTGAAGAGTGGAGGGAGTGAGTGTGCTGTCACAGCAGATAGAGTTGCATAGAGGTGGGTTATCAGGGTTTTTGTATGGCAAATTGACTTGGATTGTGAACTTTCACTTAATAACAATAATTTTTTTTAATATCCCCTGAGCCAAGTTTTCTTAAAACCAAACAATAATCTAGCTTAATTAGCGGAAAATGTCTGCCTTGTGCATTATACTCTTAAGAACTATCTGTACAGAATCAATGTGACTGCAGCAACTAGAAAGATTAGATAGGAACCATGTATAGCAGTGACTTTATGTTACTGGTGGAGGAATGACTGTGAGGTAGATGAGAATGGACATACAACTTGAAGAATGCAATCGGTGTCACTGAATTCTAAATGTAGAAATGGTAGAATTGATGTATGTTTCGCTGTGTATATCCTCAACAACAGCGAAGTATTTTTTTTTTTTTATCTAACAGTTACAGCACCAACAAGATGCAACATTTACTGAATTAGAAAATATTCAGGTGTCTTGAAGGAGGCAGAGTCAAAATGGCAGACTAAACACACGTCTCCCTAAACCCCTGGAAATCAAGACCTGAGCTAATAATTAAATGGAGGCTTCTGGTCACCTAGTGAGCCCTAGGACATGACATAGGGCTGTTAATTTGGACTTCATGCCATTGAACACAAAACTTCCTCTCTTTCACTGACCCCACTCTCAGTGAGTGCTGGCTTGCACAGACCAAAGCTAACTCACCATTTTAATTTTTTTTTCTCAATATTGGCCAGCGAGTGGAGCTGGGACTTGACTAGCTCCTAATCTCAGACACACTGCTGGTGGGATCGGCAAGAGACATTGCCATGTTTTGAGAGCCTGGCTTTGGACTCTGTGCATCTTGGCACCTTTGACCTCTCTTTCTGCCTCTGCCGTGTAATAGCCGGTACAGAGGCGGTGGCAAGCTTGTGCGGGATGCCATCTTGTTCCACTGGGAAGCAGAGATATCCATACAGAGGCCCAAGCTGGACTTAGTTCCTAGGCTGGGAGGCAGCACCTGCCCAGGGGAGAGCACTTTTGTGGCAGAACAGCAATATTTTACACAGTGTCACTTATGGCTGGGGCCCAGCAACAGAGGCTGTGTACTCTATGCATCTCGGAACCGTTGGCCTCTCTTTTGGTCCCAGCTAGGTGGCAACCTTGTGTGGGACACCATCTTGTTCCACTGGGAGGTAGATATACAGAAGCCTCAGCTGGACCTAATTCCTGGGCTGGGAGGCAGCGCCTGCCTGGAGGAGAGTGCTTTCCTGGCAGAAAAGCAGTATTCTACACAGTGTTACCTACACATGGGGCCCAACAGCAGAGGCCAGCAGGGCAGTAGCCTTTCTGTATTTCCAGCTAGTTTATAACATCTGGGGTGCAATAAAGAGATGCTTACTTTGCCAGCTGGAAAAAGGGACCTATACACCTGAAAACCTGACTGACTTTGGAAGTTGTCAGATACTGTTTACCTCTCATTTTAAGAAGACCTAGAGAAACAACTGAAGTCCATCCTCACAACATCTCTCCTACCCTCTGTTGACTCACATGATGCCCCAAAAGCAACAAACTCTGGAGAAAACCATAACCAAGAAATCACCCATGGCTTCAGAAGGCCCCCAAGAGAAAGCATGTCACAACTTCTCAGACGAAAAAGCTTTTATGGAGATATCAGAAGATGAATACAAAAGGATTATATCAGAAGATGAATACAAAAGGATTATATATATAGCCCTCCTAGACCATATACAAAATGCAGCAGAGCAAAATGAAAAACTAAGGAAGTTGTTTGATCAGATGTAACACCATTACTCTGAAATCGAACAGATCAAGAACAAAATCAAAGACATAGAAACCTCAATCCAAGGCCAAGAAAACAGAATGGAACAAATGGAAAAGAGATTTTCTGACTTGGAAGACAGAGCTACTGACTCTAGCATCTATGAGGAGAAATCAGAAAAAAGAAATAAGAAAAATGAAGAAGGCTTAAGAAGCATGTGGGACTTTATTAAGAGGAACAACCTATGATTAATTGGATTTCCTGAACAGGGGGAGACACCTGAGAACACAGAGTATTGTTGCTAAGCTGCTTACAGAAAACTTCCCAGAAGTTGTGAAAGAACAGAATATAGATATCCAAGATATATGTCGAATGGCACTGTTTTAGTCAGCTAGGCTGCTCTAACAGAAATACCACAGAGTGGATGGCTTTAACAAAGAAAGGTTTATTCTTACACAGTCTGGTAGGTTGCAAGCCCATATTCAGGGTATCCGCTCCAGGGAAAGACTTTCCCCTTGTCAGCTCTGGAGGAAAGTCCGGTATTGTATCAGTCTTTGTCCAGGGAGCGTCCTAACGCAAGAACCTCTGGTCTGAAGGACGCGCTTTGCTCCCGATGCTGCTTGCTTGATGGTAGCGAGGTTCTCAAGTTGTCCTTTGTTTCTTTTTCCTTTTATTCCTTGCAAGCTAAAAGCATTAAGGGTGGGGCAAGCCATACTCCAGGGAAACTCCCCCCACAGCAGGAATTCACAGCCCCACCCTAATCCTTTAACATACAGGTTAGCAAAACCACACAATGGAGGACAGTCCCAAGATACTGGGAACCATATCCCAGCCACGTGGCTGCACACATTTTTGGGGGGACACAATTCACCATGACAGGCACTCAATATAGATCTCAAAAGAAAGACTCAAAGACATATTATACTCAAGCTTAACAAAATGAACCATAGCAGAAAATCTTAAAGGCAGCAACACTCAAAGGAAAGCTAACATTCAGAGGCAAAACCTGTAGGCTTTCTTCAGATTTCTCAGATGAAACCGTGCTATCATGGAGACAGTACCATGACACATTCAAAGCTTTAAAGGAGAAGAATTTCCACCCAGGAATTATATATCCTGCAAAACTATGTTTCAAATATGAAAATGAAATTAAAACATTCACAGACAAACAGAAACTCAGAGACTTTGTAAAAACCAAACCAAAACTACAAGAAATACTGAGAATCTCTTGGCTCAGAAGAACAAAACCACTATCTTTATATTTTAGAAGCAAATAAGGACACATCACCCAGAATCCTACTCAGTTATGGAAGGCTCTAAACTCAATTAAAGCTGTATTAGTGAAAGAAATAATCCAGTGACCATATCATGAAAACTATGATGGCATCATGTTAAAAAGAGGGGTATACTATAGTCATTATAGTCTTTCCAGACAGAGCCAGCCAAGTGCCGTTGAGTCAGATCCGACTCATGGTGACCCTAGAGGCCAGGAAGTTGATAAGAATGGTAATAATTGAAATTGGGTTTATACATAGTTTATTAAGGGGGATCTTAGGGGCAGCCTTAAAGCACAATAATGATGCAACATATCAAATCAAGAAACATACTACAGGAGTCTCAACAACCACAAAGCCAACCCTGAAAAAGGTGAAAAATCAACTCACAAAAAAGAGTGTCCCAGAATAGATTGATAAGAACAACAGAGAAAACATCAACACAAACAGAAACATATCACAATGGTAGCACTGAATGCATACTTAATAATCACATTGAGTGTCAAGGGACTGAATGCTCCAGTAAATAGACATCGAGTTACATCTTGGCTCAAAAGACATGACCCATCCGTATGTTGCCTACAAGAAACTCACCTTAGACTTAAAGATACGAACAAACTGAAAATTAGAGGATGGAAGAATATTTATAGCTAACAATGAACAAAGAAGAGCAGGGATGGCAAACTAATCTCAAATAAAATAGATTTTAATGTGAAATACACCACCATGAACAAAGATGGACACTATTTATTGCTGAAAGGTTCAATACACAAACAGGACTTAACAATATTAGAGCACCAAAATACATCGAAGACACACTGACTACACTCAAAAAGAACATAGATCACTCCATAATAATGGTGGGAGACTTCAACACTTCACTCTCGATATTGGACAGATCATCTAGAAAAAAGTTCAATAAAGACACAGAAGACCTTATTGCCACAATTAATCAACTAGACCTTGTCTACTTATACAGAACTTTCTATCCATCAGCAGACAACTACATCTTCTTCTCCAGTGCACATAGAATGTTCTCCAGAATAGACCATGTGTTAGGACATAAAACAGTTCTCAACAAAATCCACACCATTGAATTAATGCAAAGTAGTTGAAAAAACTGTAAAGACCAAAAGCTGGTCAACAAAACTAACAAACTATTGCCTAAACTTACTAAAGAAAAACAGGAAATAAATAACCCTAATAAGAGGTGAGAGGGGAGTTGTCATAACAGATGCAACAGAAATAAAAAAAACATCATAACAGAATACTATAAAAGACTGTCCTCTAACAAACTTGAAAACCTAGAGGAAATGGACAAATTCCTTGATTTGTGTAATCTACCAAAATTATTACAAGGTGAAGCACAACAACTTAATAAACCTATCACAAAGGAAGAGATTGAAAGTCATAAAAAAAATACCAACCAAAAAAAAGCCCGGTCCCAGATAGCTTCAACACAGAATTCTATGAAGCTTTTAGAGAAGAGTTGTCTCCAATACTACTGAGACTATTTCAGTGTTTAGAAAAGGATGAAATACTCCAAAATTCATTCTATAATGCCACCATAACCCTGGTACCAAAGCCAAGGAAAGATCCAACCAAAAAGGAGAACTACAGACCAATATCCTTCATCAATCTAGATGCAAAAATCTTCAACAAAATTCTTGCCAACAGAATACAACAACATATCCAAAAAATAATCCATCATGACCAAGTTGGATTCACACCAGGGATGCAAGGCTGGTTGAACATCAGAAAAACAATTAACGTGATCAACCACATAAATAAAGCAAAAGACAAGAATCACCTGATTTTGTCTATTGATGCAGAAAAGGCATTTGATAAAGTCCAACATCCATTCACACTAAAAACTCTCAGCAAAACAGGAATAGATGGCAAATTCCTCAATCCAGTAAGGGCCATTTATACAAAGCCAATTGCCTACATCATCCTGAATGGAGAGAGACTGAAACAGTTTCTTTGAGAACAGGAACTGGACAAGGATGCCCACTCTCATCTCTCTTATTCAACATTGTACTAGAAGTTCTAGCCAGAGCAATTAGATGAGACCAAGAAATAAAGGGCAGGCATCTGCATCCACAGAGAAGAAGTAAAAGTCTCCCTATCTGCAGATGATATGATTGTTTACACAGAGAATCCTAAAGAATCCATAAGCAAACTACTCAAAGATTTCGGCAAAGTTTCAGGATACAAGATAAACATAAGTAAATCAGAAAGATTCCTTTATACCAACAAGATTATTAATGAAGAAATCTCCAAATCAATACCATTTACTATAGCCCCGAAGAAAATAAAGTACCTAGGAATAAATTGAACCAGAGAAATAACAGACCTTTACAAAGAAAACTGCAAGTCCTTACTACAAAAAACTAAGAGAGACTTACCTAAATAGAGAAACCTACCCTGCTCATAGATAGGAAGACTTAACATTGTGAAAATGTCTATTTTTGCCCAAAGCAATCTACTTATTTAATCCTATCCCAATACAAATTCCAATGACATTTTTTAATGAGATAGAGAAACAAATTACCAACTTTGTTTGGAAAGGGAAGAAGCCCTGGGAAGGTAAAAAACTACTGAAGAAGAAGAACACACTGGGAGGCCTCTCACTACCCAACTTTAGAACCTATTACACTGCCACAGTAGTCAAAACAACCTGATACTGGAACAAAAAGAGACAGATAGATCAATGGAACGGAATTGAGACCCCAGATATGACACAATCTTCCTATGAACAGTTGATATTCAATGAAGGTCCTAAGGCATTAAATGGGGGTAAAAACAATCTTTTCAGCAGTGGTCCTGGCAAAATTGGATATCTGTTTTAGTCAGCTAGGGCTGCTGTAACAGAAATACCACAGAGTGGATGGCTTTAACAAAAGGAGGTTAATTCTTACACAGTCCCATAGGCTACAAGTCCAAATTCAGGATGTCCACTCCAGGGAAAGATTTTATCCTAGTCAGCTCTGGAGGAAAGTGCGGTATTGTATCAGTCTTTGCCAGGGAGCATCTTGGTGTGGGAACCTCAGGTCTAAAGGACGTGCTATTCTCCCGGTGCTGCTTTCTTTGTGGAGTGAGGTTTCAAATTCTCTGCCTCCTTCCCTTTCCTTTTACCTCTTGTAGGATGAAAGGATTAAGGGTAGTGCAAGCCACACTCCAGGGAAACTCCCTTTACAGTGGAGCAGGGAGGTGATCTTCTGCAGGGATTTACAGTCCTACCGTAATCCTTTAACATACAGCACAGCAAAAACGCAAAATGGAGGACATTCATAGAATACAGGGAATCGTGGCCCAGCCACATGGCTACACCTATTTTTGTGGGGACACAGTTCTATCCATGACAATATCCATCTGCAAAAAATTGAAACAAGACCCATATCTTACACCTTGTACAAAAACCAAATCAAACTGTATAAAAGACCTAAACATCAAATCTAAAATGATAAAGATCATATAAGAAAAAATAAGAACAGTAGAAGTTTTAATACACAACTTAGACAGTCTTCAAAATCTGACAAACAAACCACAAACCACAGAATAGAAAATAGATAAATGGAAACTATTAAGAGTCAAACACTTGTCCTCATCCAAAGATTTTATTAATAGAATTAAAAGGCCACCTACAGAATGGGAAAAACTATTTGGCAACTATATGGCAGACCAACACCTAATCTCCGTAATCTATGAAGTACTACAAAATATCAATAAGAAAAAGATAAATCATCCAATTAAGCTATGGGCAAAGGAGCTGGACAGACACTTCTCTAAAGAGGAGATCCAGGCAGCTGAAAAACACATGCGGGCATGCTCGTGATCATTAGCTATTAAAGAAATTCAGATCAAAACTATAATGTGATACCATCTCATCCCAAGAAGGTTCACCATGATCCAAAAGATGCAGAAAAACAAATACTGGAAAGGCTGTAGAGAAATTGGGACTCTCCTACACTGTTGGTGGGATTGCAAAATGCTGCAACCTCTTTGGAATGCAGTCGGGTGCTTCCTTAGAAAGCTGGATGTAGATAATACCATTTGACCCAGCAATTCCACTGCTCAGAATATATCCTGCAGAATGCAGAGCATTCACACCAATGGATACATGCACTCGAATGTTTATCAAAGCACAGTCCACAATAGCAAAAAGATGGAGTCAACCCAGATGCCCAACAACAGAAGAATGGATAGGTAAACTATGGTACACATACTTAATGGAACACTATGCGATGACAAAGAAAAATGATGATTTTAGGAAATATCTCATAACCTGGTTTCAATTGAAGGACATTATGTTGGGTGAAAGTAGTCAGTCAGCAACAAAAGGACAAATATTGTATGAGACCTCTAAGATAAGAACTTAAAAACAGACTCATGCATGGAAGAAAAGACTCTTTCATGGCTCCAAGGGTGAGGAGGAGGGAGGGCAAAGGGGAGATGGTTTAGATTAGATGCCAAGCCAAGTGCCATAGTTGATAGAAATTTGGTTGGGTGAAATCTGTGACAGCACACATTAGAAAGAAAATCAATATTAACTGAATTTCAACATAACATGATTGATTATTCCTCCCATCTTATTCCAATACTACAAGGACAGAGTAGCTGGAGCATGGGGCCGGAGACCATGCTCTCAGGGGAAACTGAGACCAATTGGCACAACTAGCATTTTGCTAAGAGAGCCTTCTGCACCCCACATTGGTGACTGGCGTCCAGAGTCTTAGAAACTGCCAAAGCTGTCATCTGAGAGTAGAGCAGACGGTCCCAACTTAGCAGCAATGGATGATTACCAAAGACGAAAATGACATGGGGGAAAGAGAACCCAGAAGACAGAGAGACCCATGTGAGTGGGTGACTGTATCGACTTGTGACCAGAAGAATTGGATGGTGCCTGGCCACCACCAGTGATGGTCATGATGGAGCTCACAAAGCTGAGTCTCGCTGACAACACAAGAATAAAAAGGGGTACACCCTCAGATCTCCATTAAAATACTGCAATTGATGGTCCAGGGGCCTCAGAGTTCCCCTGGAGCATGGCCCTATCCCTGATGCTGCTCCTGTCCATAAATCATAATGGAGGTCAACTCTCAGACAGGAATCGATTGCACTTGGTGACAGAGAGTGACCATATCATGTGCACATTTTATGGTTCTGTGCTTCTATAAGATGTCATCTTGTTGTCCTCTTACTGGAGGAAGGGAAGTGGGGAGAGAGGAGGGGATAAGAGTTTGTTGGGAGGATAAGACATGTATGGAGCAGCGAGGTAGAGTGTGCTGTCACCAGGCAGGAAGAGCAATGGGAGCTTCATAGGTGAGCACGCAAATTTATATGGGAATATATACTTTCATTCAATCATAAACACAAAGAAAAAAGAAAACATTCATTCATTTATTTAGTACACATTACTGGATACCTACCAGATACGAAGTATTATTTTGAGTATATCACTGCAGACAAAGTAGAGAAACTTCTTGTTCTCACGGAGCTCGTATTTTACTGGAAGGAAAAATATGATAAACATATAAACCAACTTCTGTTTGCTCAATGAAGAGACATAAAACAGACCAATGGGCTAGATAATTGCCTGGGGTGGGTTCCTGTTTTATATAGCATAATCCAAGACAACCACGCTGAGGAAATGATCGCTTTCAATGAGCCCAGGATAGGATAAGGAGCCAGCCACGGAAAATTATAGAATATTTTGGAAGAGGTACATCAAAGTCTTGGTATGGAAAAAGGGAAAGTGTGATTTAAATGTGGGGAGTCAGGGGAATGACTTAAGTGATAAATCTAGAGAAATAGACCGCAAAACATAAAATAAACAACAAGGTAAAGAGTTGGGATCCTATTCCAATTATACAGAAAATTATGAAGGAATTTTAAGCACAGGAGTAGTAAATGATTTACATTTTTTTATTTTTTATTTTTTTACTTTTATTTAACATGACTGAGTGCAAATGTACATTCATGTATAAATTTACATGCCCACCTATATGCAGCTTCCACTGCTCTCCCTGTCCCGTGACTGCACACTATTACTCTCTGCTCCATACATGTCTCATCCTCCCAACAATCTCCTTTCCCCTCCTCTCTGTCCACTCCCCTTCCTCCAGCCAGAGGTCAGCAAGATGATATCCTATAGATGTATAGAACCATAAAGTGCTTCCAATATGTGGTCACTCTGCCTTGCCAAGTCCAATCCATTCCTGTCCAAAGAGTGGACCTTTGTTATAATTTATGGGAGAGGGCAGCATCAGGGCAGGGGGCCATGCTCTCAGAGGAAACCCAAAACTGCTGGACCATCAACTGAGGTCTTTTAGTAGAGACATCATGATGCACCCCTTTTTATTCTTGTGTTGCCAGTGAGACTCCTCTCTGTGAGCTCCGTCGTGGCTATCACTGGTGGTGGCCAGGCACCATCGGGTTCTTCCGGTCCCAAGTCAATGTAGGCACCCACTCTTGTGGGTCTCTCTGTCTTCTTGGTTGTCTTTACTGCATGTCATTTTGGTCTTCGGTGAGTATCCGTTCCTGCTGAGTTGGGACCATTTGCTGTGTCCTCGGATGGCAGCTTGGCAGCTTTTAAGACCCCAGACACCACTCACCAACGTGGGGTGCAGAGAGCTCTCTTAGCAAAACGCTAGTTGTGCCAATTGGCCTGGAATTCGCCTAAAAGCATGGTCCCCCGCCCCCGACCCCAGCTACTCTATCCTTGCAGTATTGACTTAAGATGGAAGGAGTACTCAAGTTATGCTGAAGTCCTCTTAATGTTGTTCTTGTTTCTAATGTGTGCTGTCACCACTTTCTCCCAACTAGATTTCTAGTAACTATCTAAACTAAACCCTCCCCCCTTCACCCTCCCTCCCTCCCCTCCCTTGCAGCTGTCAAAGAGTCTTTTCTTCTATACAAAAGTCTGTTTTTGAGATCTTATCATAGAGGTCTCATACAGTATTTGTCCCTTTGTCGCTGACTACTTTCACTCAACATAATGTCTTCCAGTTGAAACCAGGTTAGGAGATGTTTCCTGGAATCATCGTTATTCTTTATCATTGCGTAGTGCTCCATTGAGTATATGTACCATAGTTTACCTATCCATTCTTCTATTGTTGGGCATCTGGGTTGATTCCATCTTTTTGCTATCGTGGACTGTGCTGCAGTAAACATTCTGGTACATGTGTCCGTTGGTGTGAAAGGCCTTGATTCTGTAGGATATATTCCAAGTAGTGGAATTACTGGGTCAAAGGGTATCTCGATATCCATTTTTTTAAGGAAGCGCAGATTGCCTTCCAAAGAGGCTGGACCATTTTGCAACCCCACCAACAGTGTAGGAGGGTTCTCCACAGCCTCTCCAGCATTTGTTGTTTTGTGTTTTCTGGATCATGGCCAATCTTGTTGGGGTGAGATGGTATCTCATTGTTGTCTTGATTTGAACTTCTTTAATAACTAAAGATCGTGAACATGTCCACATGTGTTTTTTGGCTGCCTGGATCTCCTCTTTAGTGAAGTGTCTGTCCATCTCCTTTGCCCATCGCTTAATTGGATGGTTTATCTTCTTCTTATTGATATTTTGTAGTATCGTATAGATTATGGAGATCAGGCATCAGTCTGACATAGAGTTGCCAATATTTTTTCCCATTCTGTGGGTGTTCTTTTAATTCTATTAATAAAGTCTTTGGATGAGCAAAAGTGTTTGATTCTTAATAGTTCCCATTTATCTATTTTCTCTTCTGTTGATTGAGGTTTCTTTGACAGATTTTGGAGTCTGTCCTCATTGTGTATTAAAACTTCCATGTTCCTACCTTTTCTTGGATGAGCTTTATCGTTTTAGTTTTGATATTTAGGTCTTTTATCCAGTTGGAGTTGGTTTTTGTATAAGGTGTAAGATATGGATCTTGATTCAGTTTATTGCATATGGATAACCAATTTTGCCAGCACCATTTGTTGAAGATACTGTTTTTACCCCAGTTTAATGTCTTAGGGCCTTTGTCGAATATCAACTGTTCATAGGTAGATGGTGTCATCTCTGGGGTCTCAATTCTGTTCCATTGATCAATCTGTCTGTTCTTGTACCAGTACCAGGCTGTTTTGACCACTGTGGCAGTGTAGTATGTTCTAAGGTCAGGTAATGAGAGGCCTCCCAGTGTGTTCTTCTCCTTTAGTAGTACCTTACTTATCTGGGGCTTCTTCCCTTTCCAAACAAAATTGGTGATTTGTTTCTCCATCTCACTAAAAAATGATGCTGGAACTTGTATTGGGATTGCATTATATAAATAAATTACTTTGGGTAAAATAGACATTTTCACAATGTTAAATCTTCCTATCCATGAGCAGGGTAGGTTTTCCCATTTATCTAAGTCTCTCTTAGTTTCTTGTAGTACAGGCTTGTAGTTCTCTTTGTAAAGGTCTGTTGTTTCTCAATTTACATTTTTAAGAGAGTATATTGACTGCCTGAGCACAGTAGGGGGACTAAAATATAACAAAGAAATCAGTGAGAAGGTTAACCCAAGCAACACAATCACTAAGAAGTTGTACTAAGGACTTAGTTATTGTAGTTAAGATACAAGAGAAAATGAGACCCAACAGTAACTTAAATAAGAAAAGCATTGATTTCTCTTACTTAGTGTTTAAGTTTAGCCAATCGTGTCTCCATAGTATAAGGGACCCGAGGGACCCACCTTCCTTCAGTGTTTTGCTTCTGCCTTTCTAAGTGACTTTAATGTAATAGTGCAAGATGATGGATCCAGTTTCTGCCATCCAGCCAATAATCAAGGCAAATGAAAACCAAACCAAACCCACTGCCATCGAGTAGATTCGGACTCATAGTGATCCTAAAGTACAGAGTAGAACTGCCCCATAGAGTTTCCAAGGAGCGCTTGGTGGATTTGAACCACCAACCTTTTAGTTTGTGGTTGTCGTGTTTAACCACTTCACCACAGAGATGTCCAGTACTTGAACCAGTGAAATTCAAATAAGAGGAGGAGAAAGTGAAGATAAAAAACTTTCCTTATTTTAACTTGTTTGTTTTAATAATTCATGTGAAAGTGTTATATTTTTTAAGTTGCTTTCTTCCTAGTGATTGTAAACATATTTTCGAATGACCATCATTTTAATTTCTGTTGCTAGAATCTGCCTGTTTTCAACATAATTCATTTTTCTATCATCTTATTTCTCTTGTAAATAAAGGATTCCTTTAATCAGTTTTATTGAGGTACAGTTTACATGCAACAAATTATACTTATTTTAAGTTTATAGTTTAATAGTTTTTGACAAATGTATACACCTGCATAACCATCACTAGACTCAAGATACAGAAATACATGTCATTCAAAAAAGCTTCCTGTTTCCCCTTTGCAATCAATATACTTATCCATTGGCAACCTCTGGGTTGCCACTTTCATCCACTACTGATCCACTCCCTATCACTATGGAAGAATTTAGACTGCTCTAGAAGCCTTCATAAATGGAATCATACAGTATGTACTCTGGTGTAAGATTTCTTTCACTCTGCATACGGGTTTTGAGATTTATCCATGTTGATGTATCAGTTTGTTCTGTTTTGTGTCTGAGGACTATTCCATTGGCTAGACGTGCCACAATTTGTTTACACATCCACTTGCTGGTAGACATTTGATTGACATGTTACATTTGAGATGTTAGATATCCAAGTGCATTGATGTAGAGCATGTTCACTACTTTACCAACCTGGAGTTCAGGCAGACACTAAAGATGGAAATATAAATTCGAGAATCAGTACATGCATGGAAAATAAAGCCATCAAGTAGGATAAGATCAACTAGAAAATATAGGTAGACATGGTTTGCATATAATGATAGGGTGATTTCTGTTTTCACAGGTCAAAATGTAAGTATAAATTATGGCAAGTGCTACTAAGTCTATGACAAAACAAAACCTTTTTTTTTCTCTTTTTCTGTTAAAACAACTACAAGTTGAGGATTACGTTTCCCAGACCCAACTGCAGTTAGGTTTGGCCGTACAATAGGACTCAATTCTTGCCCATGCAATGTGAATGACACAGTCTTCCTGCCAATCTGGACTGTTCTCCTCCAGAAAGGCTGTGACATAAAAGGAAAAATTAACTTCTATCTTATTTAAGCCACTGTATTTGGATCTTTTTTTTTTTCGTTTTTAGACATTAGGATTCATCTTATCCGTAATTGTGAAGTTTGTCCCAGTACTCCCTATGTTCAAGTAAAAAAAGTCTATATTGCCATTTATTTTATTTATTTTTACAAATTTTATCCCAATCTTATTTGTTATTTTAGAATTACTTAGGTTTATTTTTAAGGAGCAGTTAAGATGCTTGTGCTTCTAAGCTATTCCAAGAAAAAAAGTTATGATATTGTCTTGCAAAGAATATTAATGAATATTTTCCTCATGTGCTTCCAATTCATTCTAGTCATTTTTTTCAATTAATTCGTGATGTTTAATTTTTGTTTAAATGCTAATGCTATTATCCTTGTTTTACTGAAGAGGAAACTGAAGTTGAAGTATTAAATTATTTGCCTACAACAGCAAACCAAGTTAATGGAAAAGGTAGAAGAAGTAAAATGTAATTATCTCACTTCTGTTTTTATTGAACTATTGGATTACAAGTCACAACCAATTAAAAACATGATACAAAAGCCAAGCAGCGTAACCTTATCCTGTAGGCAATCTAAAAAAACTGCCCTTCAGCACTCTGTAGAATGTTCCTTCTTTTTTAAATGATGTTTATTGACCTTTTCACTACAAAAATTTATATATGTAAATATATGCATGTATATAAATGCATATTTATAATATACAAATATGTATATATGTCAAAATTTTATAGTGAAAAAGGTCAATAAACCTGTGTTAATTATACACTTATTAAATATATGTTAGAAAATGTGGAAATGTCTTAATTCTAAGTTTTCCACAGAATATGAAGACTGGTTATATCTGAATGTATTTTCTTCCATTCCTTTCTCAGTCACATCTCTAATCTCTTACTTTTTGCATAACTGTGATCAGTTAAATGTAAATTCAAATGTCATTTAGCGTATAGTGTTCTCAGCACAAGTGAAATTCAACAGCAGTCCATTGGGTGGAGTTGTACTATAACTTAACATTTCATAACTGTTTCTCAACTTTCTCCTTTTTGCTTTTTCCCTAGCCTTTACATAACTAATAGTTAAGCAATTTTTGTCATTTGAAGGCTTTAAAAGTGTTCAATTTCCACTGGAAATTGTATGGAGATTGTTGGCTTAGGAGTTGTTTCTTTTCTGATCACATCAAATACAAGTCATGTGAGCGTGGATACCATTAGGAATCACATGCACGTGGATACAGTTAAGAATCAGCCATCCTGACAAAGAATATCGTTGGTTCTTTTTCCAATAGAAAGTAACAACTGATGTGGTTAAACATTACTGGATGTCCTTTAATCCATTCATCTCTCAACCTCACGTGTTTTCCTGCCATTAACAAGAAAGGTAAGTACCTGATATTTCAACTCCTCTAAGACAAAATGATGTAGTGAGTTAAGTGCTACATCTGCTAACCAAAAGTTCAGCAGTTCAAATCCACCAGGTGCTTCTTGGAAATTCTATGAGACAATTCTATCCTGACCTATAGGGTCACCATGAGTCGGACCCAATTCAATGGCAGTCAAGACAAAATCATATGTACCCTAGAGAATCAAATCTTTATTAATTTTGATCCATTCTAATAAGAAACCTTGGTGGCATAGTGGCTAAGTGCTGCAGCTGCTAACCAAAAGGTCAGCTGTTGAAATCCACCAGGTACTCCTCAGAAACTCTATGAGGCAGTTCTACCCTGTCTATATAAGGTCACTATAAGTTGGAATCACCTCGACAGCAGTCAGCTTGGGTTCTTTTTTGAATAGCTGATATAGAAAGTTCCCAAAAGTTTAAAATATACTTGACAAACTAGCTCTTCAAATAAGATTTCTTCCTGTACACACAGGTTAATCTCTTCCTGGTGGTATTTCTGACTTAAATGTGGATAAAAATCATGTATGTTATCTTAGATATTCAGAGTCAGTCAATCCAAGGTTGACCTCGGGAATCTTCACACTTTCCAAGCGCCTACAGTAGTCCTGGAGTTCCTGGGTTGTGCAGATTTTAATGTGCTCAGCTGCCAACCCAAAGTTTAAAGGTTTGAGTCCACTGAAGGGTACCTCAGAAGACAGTCTTGGCAAGCCACTTCAGAAAAATCAGCCAAATCTGCTCTGAGTACAAATCTACTCTGAGACACATGGGGTCATCGTGGATTGGAAACAACTACACAGCAACTTGTTCGTTTATTTGCTTTTTACCGTGGTCCAAGGATCATATGTGGAAGTCCATTGGGTGGAGTTGTACTATAACTTAACATTTCATAACTGTTTCTCAACTTCCTCCTTTTTGCTTTTCCCCTAGCCTTTACATAGCTAATAGTTAAGCAATTTTTTTTTTTTCATTTGAAGTCTTTAAAAATGTTCAGCTTCTACTGGAAATTCTATGGAGATTGTTGGTTTAGGAGTTAAGTTTCTTTTCTGATCACATCAAATACAAGCCATGTGAACTTGGATACCACTAGGACAGGGCAAAGAAGATGGCAATCTTCCTACCAGTTACTTCTCAGTGTGGAATCGTGGAAGGACATAGAGGCATATTAAAATTTGCCAGTGTTTCATTTTCTCTCTGGTTCCAGTTCTTTTATCCTTGAGGGAGGCCTAAAAAATTCTTTATTACGCCTTAGGGCTCAGCCCACTCAGAAGTGCACCAATTAGTTATGCTTTTCAGAAGAATGAATGCCAAAGTTGTTTTTTTTTAAAAAAAAAAAAAAATGTTGAGATGTGGGGAGTTACAGATGAGACTAGACAGATATTTTTCTTTGGCTTGTTAGGAATCACTAAAGCTCTGTCTCAGACTGTGACCCTGATACCTTGCAACATGTTTTCTCCTTTTCAGAATGGGTAGTTGAGAGCTTCACATAACTAACACCGTAATGATACTCTAAATAATCTGTGTTTTTTATTGTGACAGCTACACTGGCCTCTTTCCAAATAGTCACAGAGCCCTCGGCTCCCGTGGCCTTGGTCTCGTCTTCTTTGCTCCCTTATGAAATAGCCTTTAGCCTATGAGACAGCAGCTGGGGAGAGTGCCTGACATTTGTTTATCTGCAACTTTCTTTCTTGCCCCTTATCTCATTCAGAGTGGACTTAGCAATCTAGTTCCACTAGCCTAGGAATTTTTATATAAGTTCTGTCTTTGCCTGTTACAAACATACAGCTTAGAGTCCAAGTGTCTGATAAACATGTCTGTAGTTTAATAAAGAGTTTCTTGTGGTTATTTTGTGATTTCTACAACTGTCTGTGGGCTACCTGCTTAAAAACATGAAGTAATCTTTGCCCAAATAATACATAATCTTTGATGTAGAAGTTGTCTTTTTGAGACTCCATAGAGAACAGTCTGTGTTGCTGTCAAGTCTCTGGAGGTACCGTATTTCCCAGTAAACCTCCTTACTCTTTCTAACTTGGGGTGTATTTCACTGATTCGACTCCTACAGGGCATGCACCATAACTGGGTAACAAGACAAAGACAACATCATTGACTATTCCTTGTTATTGGTCTCAAGTTTTGTGTTTAATAGTTACTGATTTTGATGCTAGCTAGTTTCAACCTCTAATGCTGATGTTTTAATGCAAGAACGAGGTAGTAAATTCTTCCTACTGGTGTAAATCTGGAGTAAAGTAACAGTTCGGAACTGCCAGTGTTACAGAAACATAGCTTGGTACCCTGGGAAGATCAGATAATAAACAACCCTGTAACATGAACCTGAATCTTATTTCCAGGTATAGTAGCTGAGTAAACAGGGGCAGGTTCTTAAAATCAGTTAGTTTCTCTTTTTGCAAATGTCAATAATAGTGCTTTAGCAACTTGATCAGATTGAGATGAGGTTCACAAAAGAGCATACATGAAAATACCTCATAAATTGAAATATTTCCAAGATAACAGTCCCTTCATTCTGTTGATGCACTCTCACTTCTGAATCACTACCCCAACCACAGCAGGCTGAAAACTTGCACACTAGCAGAGGTCAAGCATCTGTCGAAATGCTCATCATTGACCAGTGAGATCAATATAGAACACCCTTTCTGGTTTCAGTGCAATGCTGACCCATGAGATGGTCATTTGGTTGGGATTATTACAATAGAATCACAGAATCCGAAGTATATACATTTAATATTGGAAATCCTGATGGCATAGTGGTTGTTTGACTGCTAGCCAAAAATTTGGCAGTTCAAATTCACCAGGAACTCCTTGGAAACAGTGCGGAGCAGTTCTACTCAGTCCAATACGGTCACTGTGAGTTGGAATCAACTTGATGGCAATGGGCGTATTTAATTAACCATACTGCTTGAAATTGGTTACATTTACTCCTACAAACGGCAATTTGTTACATTTTTTGATATTTTGGTCAATAAAGAGTTCAAAGGCAAGATGACAGAGCTATGCAAGAAATAGCACAAAGCACTATAGTTAAAGTTATTTTTGGAATGATAGATGTTAATAGTAGATTCTGGACATATTTGTTCAAAGTAACATTGAAAAATATATAATTCAAAAATATCCAATTCTGGGTTGTATTTGGACTGGACCACATCACGTATCAATGTGCTTTCAAAATAACAAATTTTGAGAAGTAAACCTTTCACCTTCTTTTTCACAACATCAATTAACCTATGCAGGATCATCTTTAAACTACACATCTATGCCATTCACTGTATCAGTGAAAGGAGTAGGAACAAATACGTGGGTTTCCTTCATTCATGTGTGTCTATGATCTTCCTTGGCCCAGGCCCCATGACTCATTTTCCTTCATATTCCTTTTGCCCCCCATGAAGACATCCTTTGTAACTCCTTTCCTTATCTGAACTGTAGATAATTCACTTAGGGTTGTTTTAAGAGTTTTTAGAAAAGGTTAAAATATCAACACCTTGCTCTGGATGTCCCTGCCTTTTTATTCCTTTTCTGCTTAGCACAGGCCACCTGAAGGAGAGTTCCAAGGTCTGTCATCCCTCTCACCTTTACTTTTTCTACAAATTATGAATTTCTGTAGAAATATAGGCCAGATCTAAGGCTCAAGAGTCCCTAGGTGATACAAATGGTTAATGTGCTCAGATGCTAACTTAAAGGTTGGATGTTCAAGTCCACTCAGAGGTACCTCAGAAGAATGGCCTGAAAAATCAGTAATTGAAAACCATGTGGAATACAGTTCTATTATGACACACACGGGGGTTGCCATGAGTCAAAATTTAATCAAACAGTAGCTGGTTAGCAGTTTTGTGTTGCTTTGCCACCTTCATATTCTACATACGAATCACTTGAGGATTTTAGAGAGTTGACATAGTATGACTTCATAATTATTTATACTCCTGCTAAATCTATGAAAAAATACATCTAAGGTATTGTGCTGGTCTGGGACCTGTTTGTCCTCAAATCCATTCTTTGCTCCTACTCTCTTCTATGCTGTTTTGCAGTGGAATGGATTGCTGCAGAATGCATTTTCTGGGCTCCATCTCAGATGCCTCTAGTTGGATAGGTTCTGTGGTTGAATGAGTGAAAGAATGGTGATATAATTGAAGACTGTTTGATGGTGGTAATCACAAGTGAGTAAGAAAATAAGGATTACCACGATGTTCTATTTCAGGAGTCAGCTTTCACTCTGAAGTCCATGTGAATGGCACTCAATGGTGTTGTACACGGTGTAGCTTGTGTGGCCGTTTTCAAGATACGAGGCTTTAGCACAGACAGAAACATGAAGTAGTGTTTTCAGGATGGTAATTTGATAAGTAGACTGGAGTAATAGAAAGAATACTGGATTAAAATTAGAAAAACTGGGATGATTATTATGAGGTGATAAAGGAAGTCATCTATAACAACCGATGAAATATCTGAGAAAGAAAGTATGTATCAGAATACAACTTAAGGGCTGTTGTTAGGTTCTATCAAATCAGTTCTGACTCATAGCAACATGACATGTAACGTGACAAAACATTGCTCAGTCCTGCGCCAGCCTCATAATCATTCTTATGACTGAGGCCATTGTTGCAGCCCCTGCCTCAATCTGTATCAGAGTGTCTGCCTCTTTTTTGCTAACCTTTTACCATGTATGATGTCCTTCTCCAAAGACTAGTTCCTTCTGATAACATGTGCAAAGTATGTCAGACAAGGTGTTACCCTCCTTGTTTCTAAGGAACATTATAGCAGTATTTCTTCTAACAAATTTCACAGTATTTTCGATAATCTTCCTCAACACTATAATTCAAAGTTGTTATTTCTTTAGTATTCTTTATTCATTGTCTAGCTTTTCTATACCTATGAAGCAATTAAGAACACCATGACTTGGGTCAGGTGTACCTCAGTCCTCAAAGGGACATCTTAGCTTTTTAACACTTTGAAGAGTTCTTTAGCAATAGATTTGCCAGGTGCAACCCATCATTTGATTTCTTAACTGAAGCTTCCACAGGCATTGATTGTGGATCCAAGGTAACTGTCTTCCAGATTTCTTGACACACATGAAGGGTTACTTCCAGCACTGCATCTCTTTGTTGTAACATGTCAGTTGGTATTTTATCAACTGTGGTAAACCAAGTGAAATGAAATCCTTTACAACTTCAATGATTCCTACATTTATCATGATGTTGCCTATTGGTACATTTGAGAGGATTTTGTTTTCTTTATGTTGATGTATAATCTATACAGAAAGCTACAGTCATTGATCTTCATCAGTGTTTCAAGTCCTCTTCACTTTCAGCAAGCACTGGTTGTTAATAACTCCTCCTCCAATCATGATGCTCCAGTCTTCCTGACGTAGTCTAGCTTCTCAGATTATATGCCCATCATACAGATTGAGTAAGTATGGTAAAAGGATATAACCCTGATGCACATCTTTCCTGACTTTAAGCCACACTATATATCCTAATTCTATCCAAAAAACTGCTTCTTGGTCTATGTACAGGTTTCTCATGAGCACAATAAGTGTTCCAGAATTCTCATTCATTGCAGTGTCATTTGTAATTTATTATCATCCACATAACTGAACACCTTTTATAGTGAATGAAACAGAGGTAAACATTCTTGTTTTATTCTATAGCTTTCAGGCAAGATCCATTTGCCATCAGCAATGATATACCTGCTTCCACATCCTTTGCCAAATCTGTCTTGAATTTCTGTTAGCTCCTTGTAAATGAAGTACTGAAACTGCTTTTTAACCATCTTCAGCAAAATTTTACTTGTGTGTAATATTAATGACATTATTCAATAATTCTTTATTCTGTTGGATCACTTTTCTTCAAACTATGCAAGAATATGGGCCTCTTGTTGTTGATTGGCCAGGTAGCTGTCTTCCAAATCTCTTGACATAGATGAAGGGGCACTTCCAGCACTGTATCCATTTGTTGTAACATCTCAGTTGATAATATTCTATCAATTCCTGGAGACATTTTTTTTTTTTGGCAAGGCAGCTTGGACTTCCTCCTTCAGTATCATTGGTTCTTGATTATATTTTACTTCATGAAATGGTTAAATGTTGACCAGTTCATTTTGGTTCACTAACTCTGTTTATTCCTTCCATCTTCTTGTGATGCTTCCTGCATCATTCAATATTTTTCCCAGAGAATCCTTCACTTTGGCAACTTGAGGCTTTAACGTTTTCTCTAGTACATTCAGTTTGAGAAATGTCAAACATGATCTTCCCTTTTGACTTTCTAACTCCAGATCTTTGTGCATGTGATCATAATACACTACTTTGTTGTCTCAAGCTATCGTCTCAAATCCCGTGTTTAGTTCTTTTGCTTCGTCTTTTTTTTCTGTTTTCTTTAGCTACTCTATGCTCATGACCAAGTTTCAGAGTCTCTTCTCAGATCCATTTTGGTCTTTCTTTCCTGTCTTTTTAATGACTTCTTGTCTTCTTCATATTTGATGTCCATGATGTCATTATACATCTTACCTGGTTTTCAGTCATTAGTGTTCAGTGCATTAAATCTACTCCTTAGATAGTCTCTAAAGTCAGATGGGATATACTCATTGTCATGCTTTGTCTCTGGTGGAGGTTTTTTTTTTCCAACTTGAACTTGAACTTACTTAGCCCCTGGCCTTTTTCTGACTGATGGTGTTGAGCTTTTCCAGCAGCTTTTTCCACAGATATAGTTGTTTTGTTTCCTGTGTTTTCCATCTTCAAAGTCCATGTGTATAGCACCGTTTACACTGTTGAAAAAACATATTTGCAGTGAAGTCGTTGATCTTGCAAGATCCTATCACGTGATAACTGACATTGTTTCCATTACCAAGGCTGTGTTTTCCAGTTACTCATCCTTCTTCTTATTTTCAGCTTTTGCATTCCAATCACCAATAATTATCAGTGCTAATAAGGAAACATTAGTGGCTAGAATTAGTAGAAAATAGCAAATAAAAGAAATGCAAAACAGGAAGAGATGAATCAACTGTTACAATGTTTTCAAGTAGCTAATTTATTGTTACTCAAAGTGTACTTTCAGGACCAATGTGTGACCACAGCCTGTTTCCAGTCCAAGAAGAAGGATGTTTAGACATGTGGAGTAAGCAATTAGATACTTTCTGAGCAATCTGACATAGCTGCAACATACAAGAGCAAGATTACTAACCTTTTCTCAGTGTAATAAGTATAAAACAAAAATTTCAGTTCTCGACAGATTTGGGAGTGGAGGCTACTCTTCCTTACACATAATTCAAAAAGCTCTGACCTACCTAATTCAGAAGCAGATAGTTCATGAACCACATTTTGAAGAAGTATGCTATTAAAACCCTTCAAGAACCCTACTACTTCTTCCTTTAAAGTACTTTTGATACTATGTATCTTCAGTAATGGAAGGCATGTGTGAGTCACAGAGTCTTTCTGAATTTATGTTTTGAATTATGGATTTTTATATGTAATTTTGGGGGAACATATATACCAAAAAAAGAATAAGTCTTTTCAGACCTGCACCCAAAATCCATTTGGCTGTGCTAGTTTTCTAAAATGAAAAACCCATGACATAAAAGACCTAAAGCCACTAGGGCTCCCTAACTATTGCACAGAAAGCCATAAATACATTATCAATGCTTAGGGAACTATGTCAAAAGAGACAAAAGTTTAACCAAATCACACTTCCTGGATGCAATGGTTCATACCCTAAGCCTCCCGCCTTAGTTAATATTCTCCAAAGAATGTTTCTTTCATTTCTTGCCATTGCACAAACTCCCACTGGAGGGCAGCAAATACTTTTCTTGGGAAAAATAGCCTTCCAAGAGACCTGAGAGCCGGAAAATGTGGACAGATTCAGTCCTGATAATCATTAACATTAACAGATGAAGAATTTCCATGAAAATCTCAATTCAGTCACATTTTAAACACATGTTGTTTGTATATCAAATAAATATTATTTTTATATATATTAACATATTTACTTGTATGACAAAATATTGTCCAATATTTTTGGTATTAAAATCTCATGTACTCACATACAGCTTAACATAAGTGGGTAAAAGATTGGAGATCAGAGAATTTTCCTATAATTTGATGTAATTTCAAGAAGTAGCAGTTTATTTTGTTTTGCTGAAATGAATCATGAATACCTTGACAAGTTCTTAATGCTTATGATTTATGAATGAGAATGCTCAAATGACAAAAAAAGCCCTTTCAAAATAAACATACTAATGATGATCCACTAAAGTCTTTAAAGTTTTGTCAATGAAACTTTTAATTTCAATAATTACATTAGCAATTATTCTTGCCCTTTTCTTCCTAAGAGTAAAGGATAATGAAGACTGAAATACAGCAAAATTACTTCAGGGAATTTAAACTACGATCACTTCTCTCTGTTTTTAAGGGACTTAGACAAAATAAACTATCACCATAATGTTAGTTCTGATTATTATTAGAGGGGAAAACCAGAGAGAAAGCACTATGTCCTTGTCAAATATGGCAAGCAAAGTCAGACACTGTTTTTCTTTTTGAGTCTTTCTTGATCATTAATTTCTTGAGTATCACATTTATAAACATGAATAACTCAACCACTCACCTGTAGAGCTGTTCAAATATTAATTAAAAACAAGAGATTCTCAGTGGGAGAAATTTGACTTTCTTCCCAAACACCCTCACCTACATTTCACTTGTCTTCCACAGCCCCGGTTTATTTTCATTTTTCAAGATTTTTTCCACACCCACTAGCTGAGTGGTTAGGTTTCGCTGGGATGAGGAAAAGCACCCAGCTAGGCTTACAAAGGCAAGCAAGTCACCTGATGTGCACTGTGCAGCTGACCTGTGATGCTCTTTAAACTTTTTTAAATGAGCACAGTTACTCCTTATCCCATTCCAACATGTGCACATATACAAATGCACATTTTTTCTTTCCTATGTCACAAGAAAATGATCAGAAATGTTATTTCCTTACTTTATCTTCCTTGAAACCTTGCCTTGCTTCATATGTTAACATTTCATTTCCAAAAGTAACATGTCAATGTGGAGTGTTGTGTTGACTAGCATAAAGTCAGAAGCAAAGAAATTTCTCTGCTTCCAGGAAAACTGTTGTTAGGATAGTAGCCAATAAATACTAAAGAAAGACAAGTGAGATCTTTTTATATTGAGAGAAATGCAGATGATAACAAAACTTATAAGGATAAGAAAAGACAAATCATCTTCAGAAGAACTTTCACTGGAAATGGCTTTTTCTTTCAAACAGAAAAAATGCCCTGCTGAATCAGCAGTGTTTGAGGTGAAAAAAAATCGTATTTGGTTTTTGAAATACTGAACTATATGCATGCACACACATGCACAAAAAAGGTGGCATTTGCATGTAAAATGAGCTTAAACTTAATAAATCACAGACAGGAAAAACACACTTAAGCAGGGAGTGCGAGGTTGTAACAAAGAATATTTGGGTTGGGAGCAACCTTAAATCCAAGAGAAAAAAATCCATTAGGTAACAGTGCACTCACGTCTCCCTGGCACTTTGTTTCCTAAATGTGCTGCAAGAAAACAACAACAACAACGATAAAATGAGCTCTAATTCTTGTTCGGTCACAGAGCTGTTCAGTCATGCAAGATAGCAAGCAATGAATCTCTACAACAGAGAATTCATTTGTAGGCCCTCCAGTTCTTCATTTTGTTTATGTTTCAGAAATGTGCAGATGTGTCAGAATGTTGTACTGATTTTTTAAAATTTCTTTTCAATATTTTATCACAGCAAAAAGAGATGACCTGACTATAACTGTGAAATGCAAATTTACTTTATCTCAAAATGTCAGATATATTATTTTCAATCTACAACTAACATAAAAAAGAATAAAATTCTCTGAAGGACCAGATAACGTAGTCAATAATGTGCTTTTACTGTGGAGAATAAAAATTCCCCAATCCTAGAGAAAACTACTCCATCTGGATTTTTATGAATTTTAGAATTACAGGCCATAATTGCAATATGCATATTCTGTTAGTTAGAAAATATTTTCTATACCTAATGAATTTTACCATGTACTACATATAAATCAATTGTATAAAGATTTCATGAATATTTATCATTATTGGTTGGTACTTACCATAAATCTTTCACTTTATTTTTCGTATAGGACTGAGATAGCACATGAGAAAAAATGTAATTTACATGTGTGATGTTTTGTAACCTTTTGGCAAGAAATTAACAAAATGTGGGACATCAGATATAAACTGATCATAAATAAGCAGTTATCATAGACCAGCTTGGCTTCATTCAAAACCCAGTACAGGATCAGTTAATTAGGAGTCACTGTTAAACTAATTCTGAGAATGACAAATTGCAGACAAAAGTAAAAGACATTCACAGAGGTAAACCCAGTAAGGGCTTAAGACCCTGAAACTCAACTAAATCACTATAGCTAATGATCATTCACACATTCAATAAATATATTATAAGTAATTTGTAACAACAAGTACTTTGCAAATACTATGCAACAACCGAGTGCTAATTATATGTTAGACATTGTAAATTTGCTCTTTGAGTAGAGTATTTTTTTTTTTAAGTGCTAGAAATTTCAAAATCACCAGTGATAGTTGAGAGACCTCAATTGATGGTTCCCCTGGGAGCATGGAACCTGGCCCTGATGCTGCCCTTGCCCATGAACCATAACGAAGATCCACACTTTGGACACAAATGGATTGGACTTGGCGATGCAGAGTGACCATATATTGGATGCACTTTATGGTTCTATGCATCTATAGGATATCATCCTGCTGACCTCTGGCTGGAGGAAGGAGAGTGGGTGGAGAGGAGGGGAAAGGAGACTGTTGGAAGGATGAGACATGTATGGAGCAGAGAGGAATAGTGTGCTGTCACTGGGCAGGGAGAACAGTGGAAGCTGCATATAGGTGGGCATGCAAATTTATATGGGCATGTACATTTTCACTCAGTCATAATAAAAAAAAAAACTATGAATGCACATTAGTGCAATAAGCCCCAATTCATTTGCAGATGAAGTCCATGTTTTTTCAAATGCTATTTGTTCATAGCTGCTTCATTTCCACTACTTCCCATGGTTTGCCCTCTGCTACTGGGTGTGGAGGAATAATAAAAATGATCACGTAATCTATATGTGCTCTGAAAGAGAATCAGGAAACGCTAACCAAAAGAAGTTGACTGAGTTGAATGTTTGAGTACAAGCAGGTGATTCCCGTGTAAAAGAAGGGAATAATATTTCATGCAAGGGGTAAAAATCTGCATGTGCAAGGTCATGGAGCATGAGAAAATGTGTGTGCTCAGCAAATACTTACTAAGTATGCATTGTTAGCCAAGGTCTACACATTCCTTAGAATTAAATGTATAAATAAAATGTAGCCTCTAGACTCACATATTTTATTGTCTTATAAGGGAATGGATACCATGGTTGCATAGTGGTTAAGAGCTGTGAGTGCTAACCAGGAGTTTAGCAGTTCAGATCCTCCAAGCACTGCTTGGAAAACCTATGAGGCAGTTCTACTCTATCCTCTAGGGTCAGTATGAGTCAGTATTGACTTGAAAGGAGTAGATTATATAAATGACTAAGTAATCTAAAGCATCACGGCTGATTAAATAGGAAAAATCCAGTAATGCAGAGTCTACAACAAAATAATTGCTTTCAAGAGCAGAGTTCAAGAAAGACTTCTAGGATATAGCAGTATTTCAAATGAATCTCAAAAAACACAAAGTTCACTAACTGTTTCTAGTTAGGGCACAATACCTTAGCTTCCATGGAACACCAAAAAAATATATATATATATTTAAAAAGTCATATTTATAGATGAGACAATCAAAAAGCAGTGGACACAAGAAGGCCTTGATGAACTGATTTCCTAAGGAACAAACCCTGCTTACCAAACCAAACCAAACTCAGTGCTATCAAGTTGATGCTGACTCATCGTGACCCTATAGTACAGAGTAGAACTACTTCCGTAGAGTTTCCAAGAGCACATAGTGAATTTGAACTGCTGGCCTTTTGGTTAGCAGCACTTCATCACTATGCCACCAGGGTTTCCAAACCCTCCACAGGTGACCAATAAGCCCTAACAGGTGCTGGAGTAGGCAAGCAGAAGGCTGCCCAAGACAAATATGAGGACAACCCAGACTTCAGTGGTGGAGACAGGTCAGATGGCTAGAGTCTGAAAGACCACCAAGCACATCAATAATTCGAAAAGTATAACAATGCCCTCTGTGTCACCTCCAATTTAAGAAAATGAAAGTGAAGGCAGAACTGAGGAGCAGAAATAAATCATTCAGTCTCCCCAACTTCCTGCATTCCTTCTGAAATTGTTCAATCCAAAGATGTTACACAGGATCCCAAGCAAACTATGATAAGAACATGGAGACTAACCCGTATGAAGCTGGATGTTAGGGACTGGACTAAGCAGAAGTGAGTTATACTTCACTGTCATATGAAAAGTACTCACAGCAAAATCTGAATAATTGCCTCCTCATTGAAACCAACAGGTACACGCAAGAATTTACAACTTTCTAAGGGGAAAAAGATAAACAGTATTGTTCTTTAACTTCTACTTTTCTTCATATGCAATTTCCATAACACAAAAAATAATGGCAAGACCTGGAAGGAAAGACTAACGAGGCTTCCAATCAAGTTGACATTTGGCTGACCACAGATGATTCATGTATTTGAATGAGCAGAAAAGACTTTCAAACATCTACACCAAAAAGGGAAAGATAGGACAAATAGATAAATAGATGGATAATTTTAAAGAGAAATAGAGAATATGAAAAAGATTCAAATAGACATCATATATTTGAAAAAAATCTATATGTAATCTTTAAAGCAAATTAGATGGCTTTAACAGGCTAAGTTAGCAAAATGAATAAATGATCAAGTGAACCTGAAAATAGTTTAAGGGAATTTATTCAAAATAAAGCATAGAAATAAACTAAATGACAAAGCTACACTTAACAGAGTATCAGCCGACCTGATGAACAATATTAAACGTTGCAAATATACATGTAGTCGAAGTTCCAGGAGGATAAGAGAAAGAAAATGCAACAGGAAAAACAGATAATTGGAGAAATATTGGCTGAAAGTTTTATTTATTTGACTAAAAATACATTCTACAAATAACTGAAAATACATTCTACATTCTTACAGAATCCTAAGGGGGATAAATTCATAGAAAATACACCTAAGCCCATCATAGTCAAACTAATGAAATCACAACGGATATGAAATACTAAAGGAATTAGACTGAGTAATTCACCACATAGGACAGGAACAACATCATTAAAAAGAATCCAAGCCAGAGCACAACTGGGTGGCATCTCTGAAGGGCCAAAGAAAACTACCAAAAAGTAGCATTGACTTAGAATGCCATATCCGACAAAAATGGCCTTTAAAAATAGAAGTGAAATACATTGTTATACAAATGAATAAATAATAAATGAAAGATGAGTGAACTTGCTATCAAACCTGCACTACCAGAAATGCTAAAGCAAGTTCTTCAGTCCAAAAAGAAATATTAGTTGGAAATTCAGGTTAACAGAAAGAAGCAAAAAATATTAAAGATAGTAGAGAGAGGAATAATAAATATGCACATCTTTTTAAGAATTTTCTTAGTTTCTTTGACAGATATTTGACTATTTAAAGAAAAAAAGACAAAAAAAAAAGCCTGTGTGGTGGTATTTATACCAGATAATAGTAAAACATACAAGTATAGTAGAAATGATAAAAAGGGATAGACCGAAAATTGATAACCTCCCTACATTATGATTGAAGTGACATTCAAGGATGTGTGGTATAGTCACTAGAGCAACTTGTTAAAAAGTAAAATGGAAAATGTGGAAATAAAATATCAACAGGTTAGATAAAATGGAATACCAAAAAAATACTGATTAAGTTTTAAAAAGCAGGAAAAGTAGAATCAAAGAAAAAAAAAGGAAAGACAAGAGGGGAAACAAATAGCAAATAACAACAAAATGGCAGACTTTAAGAAAACCTTATCAATGATTACATTAAATATAAAAAGAGTAAACACTCCAGAGAGAAGTCAGATATTGTCAGAGGAGATGAAAAACAAGCAGAAGCTAACAACATGACTTCAAGAATTAATTGCAAGAAAATAGGTAGATTGAAGTTAAAAGAATGGAAAGATACATCATGCAAACCCTAATCATAAGAAACCTGGTTTATCTATATTAATACCAGACAAAACAAACTTCAAAGCAGAGGGCTTTTTTACAAAGACAAAAAAGCTTATTCACCACAAAGATAGAGTATTACTAAATACAGTACTCCTAATCACAGAGTTCAAAAGTATGTGAAGTGGAGACTTTAACAGACCTTCCAAAAGATGTGGATAATCAACAGTTACAGTGGTAAATGTCAACATTTATCTCCCAGTAATTAATAAAAAAAATCTTTTAGTATGGAAATAACCAGATTTGAATTTTTTCAGTCTGGTGGTATTGTCAAAGAGTTATTGGAGGAAAATCAAAGTGTAACATAGACTACCAATTAGCAGTCATTACTGCAATCCAGTAAGAGATAATAATGGCATGAATTAATGCAATAGCTGCAAGGAAAGAGAAAACAATAAACTAGAAATGTGTTTAGTATATAATCTATAGAAACTGATCTCTGCTTGAATCATGTAGTGGAGGTGAAAAGAGGGAGACATCTAGAATCTTCAAGTGTTCTTAAAAGAAGACTGAATGGATGTTTTCATCTAAAGCTTGTGAAGAAGAAGAGTCACATCTGAAAAGAAGGATAATAAACGCACTTTTGGATAAGTTGATCTGAAGATGTCTGTGAGATATTGTCCAATATTGAACTGAGTGTGTGGACCTAGCGGTCAGGATAGAGGTCAAATTGGAGATAGTTGTAGTGGCTGAAGTCGTCAAAATGATTGAACTCTCCCGACAAGAACAGGCAGAAGGTCAAATACAGAATTCTTGAACTGGGACATGCAAAGAGTAAAAAGAGGAAGAAGAACCTATAATGAAGACAAAGAAAGAAAGGTAAAATGATTACTGAGAAAAAGTGCAGTTATAAAACCAAAGAGATACAGAATTTCAAGAAGATAGTGTCCAAGGGAGCTCAACACTGAAGAGACGTTGTCTTGTTGAAAGCTGAAGCGTTTTCATCGTATCTGGTGAATGGAAGGCTGCTCTTGACTCTGACAGAGTAGTTTTAGTGATGTGATGAGATGGAAACCTGATTACACTACACTGTGTACTGAATAAGAGACAAAAGTGGAGAAAAACTTAGTGTAGACAATACTTTCGGAGAGCTTGACTATTAAACTAAACAGGAATTTCCTAATCTGAAGTTACTAACTGATGAATCACTGATTAAAAAGCCTGCCAGAAGTTGTGACAAAGATGCATTTGGTTACTTATTAAGTTTAAGAAATCAATGAACTCTTCCCAGTTGGAAAGATTATCATAGTTTCTTACTTGTTATGGTGATTTCTAACCTAAGTGATATCGTCAGCGACAATAAGCCCTTAATAATGTGATTTTATGAACACTGCTTTCTATAGGAATGGTCTAGGAAAGGTGTATGGAGAAAGCAGTAAACATTTAAAGGCAATTTGGACAAGTGCCCATTTATATTTATCACAGTAGTAGGATGCTCTAACAGGCATTTCTTATTTATATAACTGGAAGACACTTTCTAGGAAACTCAGCAGATTGAAATAAGTGTGTGGGAAATATGTAAATTTATGGTAAAGCTCAGTAATAATCATATAAGTAAAATGTTTCTCCTAAGGATAATCCTTGATTTGAGCACCATGAGCATATGTAGGTGAATGTTTTACAATTCAGATTTCACTGCAAATAAACTCACACAGGTCTCTATCCAATCTCCAGGAGTAAACACAGAAGTAGCAAGAATGGCGATGGGTAGCGGTAAATGAAGAGCCAAACTGTCACTCTCTTCCCAAGAAAGAGGAAGAAATGGAAATCATGCAAAGTGAAAATAAAATTAAATTTTGTGTGCAGAATTTCTCATGTGAGAAAATAACTCAAAAGATCAGTGTATTTTCTAGTACTTTTTGGATGGCCTGACAGTGACATAGGATCTGAGAACAGAGAGGATTGTTTCGGAAGTCTATCTCAGACCACCGTTTATGACCTGGCTTCCAGCCAATTTTCTCAACTCACAACTGTGTTTTATCAATGGCCACCGAGTCAATATTCATTTGGTCTGCTGGGTGGCGCCAGATAATCAATATAGGATCCCACAAGATTCAAGCATTTGGAAATGTCAAATGAGAAAGTGAAAACATATACCTGGCTAGGCATGACCCTTATTACAGAATTCAAATAAAGTCATCGAGAAAAAAAAGTATGAAATCTCTCAAAAATAAATATGTTATTTTAAATTGATGCTTTTCTGATAGTAATGCTAAAACTTATTTGTATTTAGAAGTGCCCAAAGTTACTATCTGTATCAAGTTGACTTTTCCCTTCTAAAAGCAGTAGTAGTTCCAACATTATTTGCAAAACCTTAATGTATGTATACAATAATTACCAGTGAGTGCACAGATAGCTCTGGGAAGATCTTGACCTTGGGGTACTACCAGCTCAGATCAGCATCCCCACAGTGCCCCAAGGTGATCCCAGCATAACCCATTGCCGTCGAGTCAGTCCAATCCATAGCAACTCTAGAGGTCAGAGTAAATCCCAGTATAGTGACTCCAAATTTATCTTCAACTATCAAATTTTCTTTCATGGTTATTTTAAGAAGCTGTAGTCTTATCTCCACATCCAACTCTCCGTCAAGTCCAACTATCCTGATAGTACTTATCTACTCTCTCTTCACTAAACTATCCCTCTCCCATAACATCAAGGTTTTACTAGAACGTTAACTACCTTTTTTAATGAACTGTGCTGAAGGTGGAAACCCTGGTGGTGCAGTAATTCAGTACTATGTCTACTAACCACGAGGTGGGCAGCTCGATTCTGCCAGGCACTCTTTGGCAACTTTGTGAGGCGGTTCTACTCTGCCCTATAGGGTTTCTATGAGTCGGCACTGAGTATGCTGAAGATGCTAAAGTTGTAAAAATTTCTGTGTTGGAGACTATCAAAATCTGTATTCCTATTCTTCCATAGTAATAGAGTTTAAGCTGAGCGTACAATCAATGAGTTCCAGACTCCTTTGCAGCTATCTTTGCTGACATGACTTAACTAAGGTGACTTGGAATTAGCAAGGGAATGGGAGGAGAAGTGACAGTACAATTTCTGCCTTGTTGGTTTAAAAGAGAATTCCTTGCCCTTAGCATCTTTTCTTTTCTCTTGTCATGAGCCAGAAAATGGACATGTCTGCAGTTCAGCTTTGATAATACAGATAAAGACACTTCTTAGAAAATGATGACTCTTTTAAGCCACTATAAATGCTACTATGGAAACCCTGCTGACGTAGTGGGTTAAGGGCTACATCTGCTAACCAAAAGGTCAGCAGTTCAAATCTATGAGGTACTCCTTCAAAACTCTGTGGGACAGTTCTGCTCTGACCTCTGGGGTCTCTATTAGTTGGGCCAACTTGATGTGGTGGGTTTGGTTTTTTGGTTTAAGTGTTACTACTGCTAACCAAAAGGTCAGTAATTCAAATCCACCAGGTGTTCCTTGGAAACTCTTTGGAAGCCATTCTACTCTGTCCTATAGGGTTGCTATGATTCAGAATTGACTAGACAGCGAAGTGGTTTTTATGGCATTTACCTAAGTAACACAGATGTTAATAGTCTAGTGAGTTTTATCTCCCATGTTGGCAGTTTTAACACAGGCAGTGTGGAGACCTAGTTAATTAATGACAAGGAGTACCTGTACTACCAGCCAACCATGTCTGTTACTCTCGTGGTACTAATGATTTGGAAGACAAAGACAGTATTTCTCTACCTCTAACACGTAACCAGGTTTTGCTGTAATGGTAACCTTGAAAAAATATAGAAAGAGTAAGGTCTTGGGATCCCTAAAATCATGCCACTGACAAAGTCACCTAACCTTCCACATAGGGTAAGCCCTGGAAATCCTAACTTCATAAGTACTGACATTTCTGCATAGTTAGTTGTAACATCGAGCTTGAAAACAGACCACATGGCTAATGTTTAACCGAGATTCTTTAATCGTCTGTCAGGAGAGGCAATAACTTATTAGAAAATCAACAGTGAGTAATAGTTATATGGATAACTTCATTGACCCCTCATCTGTGCTTTCATATTAGATACTATGAAATTACACAGAATGGTGAGTTATCTAAAAGCTTAACAACAAAAATAGCAAAAACTATACATTGTGGGATTAGTTTACTAGACAAATGATAATGAGAAGCTTCAGTCTTTAGTATTCCCGTATGCTGTGTAATGGCAATCCTGCATCTTCCTGTTGCATCATCTAGGACTGTGTTTGTGTAACTTAGAGCATACCTGGGCAGACACTGACCTCATTTAAGCACTGTTCTGAAAAGGACACTGCTTCAGGCTCTTTCTTGGCCTGTCTCACAGTGATCTGAGCTACAGTTATGTGTTCAGTCTGCCAAGTCTAGGTATCCACCTACAACAACACTGAAAGTAATTTTTGTTCAACAACTTGATCACAACAGCAAAATGACTGATGAAGGAAAGGGCTCAGACTAGAGAAAAGTGTTATATAGTGTATGTGTCCATACTTACGTCTTAATATATGCCCAATAAATTTTAAATACAAGTAACATCCATAGTCAAGTGTAAACACAGAAAATGTCAATCAGAAATCTGAGTAGAGAAAGGAATCCTAGAATAAATGCTTTCGGTCAGCTATTCTCTGAGACTTAAGGTAGAACTTTTTCTCCTCCGTTACTCTTCGGCATTCATTTTCTTACATTCACCTTCCATTCCTTTCAAAGTATTACATGTTAATGGATAAAATAAAGGCTTGGGCTTGGCAGAAACATAAAGAAAGCTGTTTGGCCTAATTGGATTCCATTTTAAGCTGACCAATCTTAAATCTTATAGATCTCTGGGTGGTGCAAACAGTTAAGCATTTGGTTACTAACCAAAAGGTTGGTGGTTCAAATTCACTGGAGGTACACTAGAAGACAGGCCTGGCAATATGCTGTTAAAAGGTCACAGCCTTGAAAGCCATATGGGACTGTTCTACTCCTCACACATGGGATCACAATGAGTCAGACACAATTAAATGGCAATGAACAACAACCTTAAGTTAGAGGGGTTTTTTATTTTTGTTTTCCTATTATCTTTTTTGCCTATTCCTATCGGATCCACTCGACGGCACTTGACATACAGTTTAGCCAATGAGACAAATGTTTTAGGATATGGGGGAAAAAAATCACATTTTACTTCAGTATGGAAACACTGGTGTAGTTCAAATCCACCAAGAACTCCTTGGAAACTACGAACTCCTCTGTACTATAAGGTTTTTGTGTGCCCAAATTGACTCAATGGTGGTAGGTTTGGTTTGGGGTTTGTTTATTGTTTTAGAGGCTACTAAGAATTTGGACATGCTGACCTTTAGCATTTGTGGGTCCTTGGGCAAGAATATAAAGGAGATTCACATATCATATATCTAACCAGTTAAAAGTTATAAATTGAACTAAAATCGGTTCATGGAAATAGGTCTCTTTGTTGACTTCAACCAATTTAAACCTTTAAAATATGACTTTTCCTCCCCAGACTCTAAATAAAAACAGTTACCAATACTAATATATAAAAAGAGTATTTACACCAGTTACTAAAGCTGCGATGTTTGTTCTGAAATCAGAATTGGCTATGAACTTGAAGCAGGGTAACGAAGTTACCTAGATGTAACTGGAACTTTGTTGGATATATTTACATGTCTCTTGCTTTTAGGCAGTGTTTGGCCATCTCACAGTCCTTTCATGCAGACCTTATATGCCTATATGAGGATTAAAAAAAAAAAATCAAAGACACTGCCACCAAGTCAATGCCATCAAGAAACTCATATAGGACAGAGTAGAAATGCCCCATCGTTTCCAAGGAGCATCTGGTGGATTCCAACGGCCACATTTGTGGTTAGTGGACCTAGAACCCAGCCACTTCACAACCAGGGTTTCTGTTATGGGAAAAAAAAGAAAAAACCTGGTTGCAGATTCACACTGCCTTTTACTACTAAGCCAAACATAGAGTCTAGGATTGAATCTCTTAAGAGCACTTTATCCATTGCTGGCAATTTGAGAAGATGGTGGGGTAGCACCCAAAAATCTATCTAAACATCTCAGTTCAGGATGCTAAGTTTTATAAAAAGGTTTAGGGAAAGGAAGTGGCATTGGCAGGGGTGCAGGCATGCAGGTATTCAAAGGAGGTAAGGTTGGTGGAGAAATAAGGCTTCTTTGTTTTAAGATGAGTTGTCCTTGATGTCTATAGGCTGGTTACTGTCTGTCAGGAACAGTGTTGCTTATCTGAAGAGTAGGCTGCAAATTGGCATCACTGTGCCCAGTTATTAGTCAAGAATAGCCTGGGAAAATAAACAAAATCTTTGTGAGTACTGGTCAGAAGGGAGGTTACAATTTTCTCTGAGTCAGCATTCCTAAGAGAGAAAGAGGTTTTAGTATTAAGAAAGAAGCTAGCTAAGAATTTTTCCACAACTGTCAACCCAACCATTTCTTCATGAGAATCAGTCCCCCAAAATACTATTTTCAAATAAGATCACATTCACAGATACTCAGGTTAGAACTTCAACATATCTCTTTGGGGGATACAATTCAGTGCTGATCAGGGCGGGGCATAGACACCAAGTTGGGTCAATTAAATCATTCTAAGTATTTGGATTTTGAATTCAGTGATGCTAGCTAGCCTCTGTTGGTTGCTTGCTTGTAAACTTGGGAACTGACATGGATCATAGTTAGCAATATGTAGGAAGTAGCACTAGTGTTCTTCTACATAGGCAAGTGAAGTTATCAGGATCCCAGGGAGAAAACAATTGTTCCAAAAAGGATGATAGTAACTACCTAGATCTTGATGTTTTTCATTTCCTGCTACTGGTTCCTGCTGAAGCTTGATATATCCTGAAACAAACTCCTTTTTCCTCTTTGCCTTAGTTTATACTGTAAACTGTGATTACTGTAGCAAATACCACAAATTCATGGGTTTTAAGAACAGAAATTTATCATCTCACAATTCTGAGGGCTAGATGTCCAAATCAGGGTGTCCACTATATGGATTCCTTCTGAGGACTTGGAGAGCAACTGTCTCCCAACTCTCCAAGCTTCTGGTAACTCAGAAACTTCTGGTGTCCTTTGCATTGAAGCAGCCTCCATCACCACATGGTGTTTCTTCCTCTATCTTTCTCTATGTGTCTTGCTCTTATTTGTTATAAACCACCACTGAGATGGAATCAGGACCCACTCTGCTTCAGTGTGATCTCATGCTGATGGATAAAATCTTCAAAATTACTTTTTCCAACAAGGTCATGTTCACAGGTACTAGTGGTTAGGACTTCAGTGTATCTTTCAGGGAGACACAATTGAACCCATTACTCAGCTTAAGCAAGAGCGGATTTGTGTTATAAAATGTTACTTAAACTTCTAATTTACTCTGTAGAAGTCTCTGTAAACACTGAGAAAATAAAAATATGTCTTACTTTTATCCATGCATGTTCCTTGCAAAAATTTCTGATTTTTGTGTCCATCCAGTGAAGATATTTATATAAACACATATAATTAAGAAACTCTAGTGACACAGTGCTTAAGTGCTAGAGCTGCTAACCAGAAGGTCAGCAGTTCAAATCTACGAGGTGCTCCTTGGAAACTCGATGGGGCATTTCTACTTGTCTCCTAGGATCGCTATGCCTCAGAATCAATTTGATGGCAGTGGGTATGTACATTTAGTTTGAACTGATTCTCTGTAGTATGCTGTTATCATGCATTTGTCCTGTAATCGTGTAAAGGATTTTATAATCAAAATATTCTCTTTTCAGGTGGGAGTTGCTTTTTGTTTGTTTTGTTTTCCTTTATTTCAGGCTAACCTGAAATAAGTAACCATATTGTGCTGATATCTTTCACTCTTTCATGTTGCCTGGTTTCCCAAACTCATATTCCCACCTTCCCCTCCCCCTACAGTCATCTAGTTGTTTTGTTTTGCTTTTTCATATATAACTCTTTAATGTCACTGTGGCTTATATAAATACATTGGGCATTCTCAAACTTCTGGTCTCAAGATACCTTTCCACTCAAAAAATATTGAGTATGTCTAAGTTAGTATTTGTCATGTTGAAAGCAAAACTAAGCAATCTAAAATATTTACATTAATTCATTTAAAAATAGCAATAATGCATCCTACATATTAATGTAAATAACACATTTTTATGAGAAAGTTTCATTTTACAAAACAAAAAATATCACTAAAAATCTGTGGTTCTTTACATTTTTTATATTCTTTAACATCTTGTTTCATAGCAGACAGCCAGAGGCTTATATCTGCCTCAGTATAGAGTGTTTCAATCACATACCGTGGAGCCTATGGAAATCCCACTGTGCATTCAGGATAGAATAGAGATGAAAAGGGCAAATAGCTTCCTAATATTATTATAAATAGTTTGACTTCACATGCCCTCCGGAACTGCTACAGGTCTCGAGAACACACTTTGAAGACTGCTATTGTACAATCACATTAACCTAATAACTCAAAGTATAAAATTCTTTTCTGTTGAGACTTGTAGCTGAACTGACCAAGCTGATGTATTTGGGAACCTGCTACCACTATTTTCTACTGAGGAAATCACATCCTTATTTTAAATTTCTATTGCTGCAAAGACATTGCTGAAACTTAAATTGACTCTGATAAAAGTCTACATATAAATCCATATAGTGGACGAGTTTGCTAACTTTTAATCATTCTGTAGACATAAGGAAGTTAGTCACTGACTTTAGTTAAGTGTCTTAGATGCTTGACGTTACTTTTTTCCTTGGAATTCTCACATATGGAATTGGTCTCTTCTAGTAGTATTCAATTTAGATTTATATTATTTTTATGACTGTTGCTTTTATTTCCCTAAACATCTGGTATAATATAATCTAGTAAAGAACAAATTACATAATTCTATACAAAATTTTATAAATATGTAACAGAAGGAAAGTATACACTATAACTTAGTGTGCTTGAAAAGCTCAAATATCTTCACCTCCAAATTATCTTTCTTCAATAATCCTAGACAAAATAATCCAAAAAAATTCCTCTCTTGATGTCTTCTAAAAATGCACCAGAATAGAACTTGCCTAATGATATTCTATCTGTTATTAGATGACTAACTAAAAAACCACACCCACTGCTGTCAAGTCAATTATGACTCACAGCAACCCTGTAGGGCCGAGTGGAATTGCCCCCATAGAGTTTCTGAGGAGCACCTGGCAGATCTGAATTGCTGATCTGTTGGTTAGCAGCTGTAGCACTTAACTACTAGACCACCAGGGTTTCCCTTAGATGAGTAGTCATGCCAAATGCAATATTTAAAGTGATATTTAAAGTTATATCTCTATTCTCTTCTACACTACAAACATGCACAGCTGTCTAAGGTGATGTTTAGGATAGAGAAAGCAACTTAAAAGATGCAACCTGAATTTCAATGAACCACTTCACAGGACACTGAGGAAGAATAAACATTTATCTTTCTCCTCTTAACTCTGTATTTCTGTTATTTCCTTCTAAGGAGTGATGCCAACATAGACACAAGTTGAAACAAAGTAGATAGGAAACTAAGTAAATGATGCTTATATTGATCTTAGCAATTAGATAGAATTAAAGCAGATTAGGCCCTACAGAATAAAAGATCAATGAACTTGAAAACAGTAAAACAGAAGCTAGCCAAACTAATGCAGGAAGGAAAAAAGAAACAAACACTAAGGTGTCCCTTGGAGCAGTGCTGTGCAATCTGTCATACAAGAAGTGCATAGATTAAGTCTAGAGAACGTAAAGTAACAAAATACTATTGGAAATCTAATGATCAAAGACTATCAAACTTTTGGCTGAAAAGAATACCCTTGGTGATGCAGAAAATTAAAAGAAATATGAAGAAAAATGTCTCAGAGATTGAAACCAGCAAAGCTATGCAACCAAGATTTTGCTCCAGCCATAATCTCATATCTCTGCATCACCTCAATCTGCAGGAAGGTCCTACAAGAAACTGATCATTTTGCAATATCAGAGAAATGAGATCATTTTTTCCTTTGATATCTATATTACAATACCAAAAAAGGAGTTCTAGTTAATCCTGTTCTGATTACTTATTTACCCCTGAATGAATCACAGTGTTCAGAGAATGGTATATTGTTGTTGTGGATTGAACTGTGTTCCTCAGAGTGTTATTCTGAAGTCCTAACCCCCATACCTGAATATGATCCTGTGTGGAATAGGTATTTACTATTAATGAGTTCTTACTGAAGTAAGGTGGGTCTTAAAGCTAATCTCTTTGGAGCAAAATAGACACTTCACACGTCATGGGAAGACAACAGCAGAAGAATCTATAAGCCCCAAATGCCAAAGATTTCAGGAGCTACTAGAAGCTGAAAGAGGCAATAAAAGAACCTTCTTCTAGATCTGTTGCTCTGAATTTGGACTTCTAGAATCTAGAACTGCTAGGAAAAAGAAAATTATGTTCTTTCAAGCCATTTATTTGTAGCAGTTTTGTTATTGCAACACTAGATACATAAGGTAACTATGATTGGCCAGGCCTTGTGTCCAGTGGGAGGGGGTCTTTTCACCAGGCCAGGAACAGAAATATTATGGACAGTTAAAGCAAGTGCTACTACAGTCCACTGTACACTATCTCAATACACCAAACATAAAAAAAAGGAAATTGATGGATGTGCACTTCAAAATAGTTATTTTGAAAATGAGCTGAATAATCTGAATTATCAAATGCTTCTTAATTTGACATTTGAACCTACAGTATTTCCCTAGTGGTAGACTTTTGACCATAAACACAAAAGCACTTGGTGACATTCCCTAAAATAGATAGCCCTGATCCTGTTTCAGATCCCACATATATGGGGAAAGGAGATCTAGAGATACACATTTTAACAAGTTCCTTCCAGAATTTTTTTTTTAATTTGTAACGTGTTTTTATTTATTTATTTATTTTTAAATTTTATTGTGTTTTAGGTGAGAATTTACAGTGCAAATTAGTTTTTCATTCAAAAATTTTATGCACAAATTGAGGACACCAGTTGCCATCTCCACAGTGTATGAATACTACCCTCCTTCCCTCTCCTCCCTAGGTTCTCCATTTTCCGGTTTTCCTGTTCCTCCCCACCTTCTCATCTTTGCTTTTGGACAGATATTGCCCATTTGGTGAATTAAAAAACATGTTCCTCATGAACATTATTGTTTGTTTTATGGGTGTCTAATCTTTGGCTGAAGGGTGGTCTATGGGAGTGGCTTCAGTTCTGAGTTACCAGCGTGTCGGGATACCATATTCTCAGCAGTTCCTACGTCAGACCGGTAAGTCTTTTCTATTTTTGTCAAATTTTATTTTGTGAATTTTATTTCACTCTCACTCTCTCTGGGTCTTTCTATTGCGATCCCTGTCAAGAACATTTACTTGTGGTAGCTGATAGCTGATGATCATCTGGTTATTCTGGGCTCAGGCTGGTTGAGGCTGTGGTTCATATGGTCCATTAGTCCTTTGGATTAATATTTTTCTGGTCTTCGTTTTTTTAATTCTCCTTTGCACTGACCGCAGATGCTACTCACCAAAATAGGATGCAGAACATTTTCTTTATGAACTGTGTTATATCAATTGACACACATATTCCCTGAGACTGTGTTCCCAGCCCTTAGCCCTAGTAACTCAGTCCCTTAAGGTATTTGGATGTATCTATGAAGCCTCTGTGACTTTGCCATGGTCAAACTAAGCTTATGTCCCCTACCTATATTGTGTTGTCTTTCCTGTCTCCAAAGTTAATACTTGTTTACTACTATCTAGCTAGTGATTCTTTTTCCCACCTTTCTCCTCCCTTGTAACCAATGTTTTTTATTGTATGTGAACCTTTTCTTGGGTTTTTATGATAGTAGTCTCATGCAATATTTGTACTTATATAATTGCCTTATTTCGCTCAGCATAATGCCTTCCAGATTCATCCATGCTGTGAGATATTTTGTGGATTTATCATTGTTCTTTATTGTTGCATAATATTCTATTGTGTGTATGTGCAATAATTTGTTTATCCATTCATTGGTTGATGAGCACTAAGGATGTTTCTATCTTTTTGCTATTGTCAATAATGCTGCAATGAATATGGCTGTGAACATGTATACTCGTGTGACAGCTCTTATTTCTCTAGGATATATTTCTAGGAGCGAAACTAATAGATTGATAGTATTTAAATTTTTATCTTTTTAAGGAGGCATCGTATAATCTTCCATAGTAGTTGTACCATTTTAAGTTTCCACCAGCAGAGCATAAGAGTTTCAATTTCACCACAACCTCTCCAATATTTGTTCTGTTTTTCTGTTTTTTATTAGTGCCAGTACTGTCAAGATGAGCTGGTACCTCATTGTAGTTTTGATTTGCATTTCTGTAATGGTTAATCACCACTACATTTCCTCATGTGTCTGTTGGCTACATGAATGTATTGTTTAGTGGCTTCTGGCACTCATACTGCCCCCCAACTTTGTAAAACATTGTCTCTCTTTGAGAATTTAAACTGTCTGAAGGATATTGATTTTCTCTCTATATCAGTTAAACCAGAGGTGTGGTTAGTAAATGATATTGCTGGTAATTAATATATCCTGATAAATTGTGCTATTCAAAAGATAGTATTTGGTTTTGTTGGAGAAAAATGTTAGATCATAATTCTCTAAACATTCCTTAAACTATTGACCAATAGGTGGAGCACTAAGGTAAGCCAAGTAAACATAAAGCCACAGTAGAATTTAAAACATAGCACATATGCATTAAATTAGAAAAACTGTTCTCACAATTGTACCTTGAAAAAATATTGAAAAGTTAATTCTATTTTTGCCTTTAGTAAAGTAAGAGTTTTCATATTGTAGCAGAAATTGTTTACCTACCAAATACCCATTCTTGCCCTCTTTCTCAGGTTAGTTAAACTTCTGTGATTTTTAGCTTGGCGGGTCACCTAGCCCGCTAAGCTGGAAGTGGTGATACGACTAAATATTGCTAGTAAGTTGTAAGGGGAAAATTTGTGTGGGACTTTTGAAATCTCCTTAAAGGGGGTATGTGTAGCATCCTTCACCTCTTCAGCTTCTGTCTAGCTTCATGGAATGTGGATTTGATGGCTGGAATTCCAGCAGTCATCTTACACGATGAAGATAAGAGCAATGTCATAGGGTTAGAGTTATTGAAGAGGTTTGAATCCCTGATGACTGTGGAAAAACTACCTCCAGACTTCTTTTACTTGACAGTGAAGTAAACTTTTGTCATTTTAAGTCCCTATTACAGTTGAAAGACACACTATCTTGTGTAATTACCTACAGTTTTTGGTCCTCAACACAGACTAATAAGACAAGTATGTACTTGAGCTGGTAACTCTAACAATGTTTATTATCTACTTCAATTCAGGGGCCCTTTACTGAACAACTGGTAGAGTTCTAGGCCCTATGGGAAACTAAGAGGAACAAAGTCTCACTGTATTACAGCTAACAAATGCATAATTCATCCTGGGGCTCACTGTGATATAAGCAGCTCAAACAAAGAGCTATTATGATGGAAAAAGAAGATAAATAAAGACTGAGAGTACCTTGAATGATTTATCAGGAAAAAACAAAAACAAAAACATTTGAACTAGATCTTAAAGCCAAAGCCAAACTTGGACAGATTTTACAAGACAGAAGAACATTTCTGGAAAGAGGAAGCAACTGAAACAACCACTCAGCCCAGAGACTGGGGATGTGCTGGATAACCAAGAGCAGATTGGTAAAGACTAATCTAGAAATGCAGGATTAAAATATGAAGGACTATGAATTTTGGCTGACGAGTACTGCTTGTACTTTTCATGTGATATTTTATTTATCTTTTTTCATATGATTTTTTAATGTTCTCTTTCTCCATTGGATTTTCTAATCTGGTGGCACCATTTTTCTCTTTTATTGATTATTATGTCATACCGAATGCAGCAAAGAATCTATGGTAGAAGAGAAGCACCTGGAAACTTGTCAACGCAAATGTTCAGGCAAAATCAGAAACTGTAGGTAGGTGTCTGCAGTCTGGGTATAAGCAAACCCTCCAGGTGAACACAGTTCACACTAAAGTGAGAGTATTGCTTGCTCATTTAGTGAGCAACAAGTGTGCGATCAGACAGCCAGACACATCAATTCTGCAATTAACTAGCTAAGAGTACTTTGGGAATCTCAGCTTCCTCATTTTATAAAGGGTATAGCAAAGGTGTGAAGATTGTACAAAACAATGCACATGCTTTACTAAGAGACAGCAAAATTTCTATCCTGTTTTTAGTTTCTATTGCGTTGGTTCCAATTACTTGCGACACCATGTGTGCAGAGTAGAAATATTCTATAGGGTTTTCAATACTGTGACCTCCCCAAAGTAATTTTGCTTTGTATATTTTCATGGATACAAGAATATGATTAGTGTGGTACAAGCCAGGATAAGCCAAATAACTAAAGTTTAATATGTGTATATATGGGAGCCATGAGGGCACAGTGGTTAAGAACTGGACTGCTAACCAGGTCAGCGATTCAAATCTACCAACTGCTCCTTGGAAACCTGTTGGGCAGTTTTGCTTTGTCCTACAGTTATGATAAGTTAGCACCACTCAACAACAGGTTTGAGCTTTTTGATGTGCATATGGGAGACCTAGTGGTACAATGATTGGGCTCAGTTGCTAATCAGAACATCAGCAGTATGAACCAATCAGCTGTTCCTTGGAAACCCTATAAGGCAGTTCTTCTCTGTCCTATAGGAACACTGTAAGTCAGAATAGACTTTACAGTAATGGGTTAATCTCATTGGTTCCTCTTGAGAACTTCCTCAGAGCAGCTTTCTTTTAGTAGTTTTTGTGGTGCGATTTAAATGAAAGTTAACACAAATTTACGTGCAAATTTTTTCGTGGTACTGGCTGCAATCTGGCATCGTGTCAGCATTCTCCCCACTTCCTTGCTCCTGTGCAGGTGTGACCCAACTGGGATTGTGTACCTGATGGGTCTAAGAAGCACTTTCTCACATTGTTATTGTTGGTCCTGTAGGCCTGCCTAATCTTTGGCTGAAAGGTGACATTAGGGAGTGGCTTCAATTCTGAGTTAGAGGGATATCCAGGAGCCGGATTCTTGGGAGTTCCTCCAGTCTCTGTTAAATCTGTGAGTCTGGCCTTTTTTGGGAATTTGATCATTTGTTCTACATTCTTCTCTGGCTCTGTCTGGGTTCCTCTATTGTAATCTCAGTCAGAGATGGTCAAGGTAGCCAGGCATCATCTAGTTTTTCTGGTCTCAGGGTCATATAGACTGTAGTTCACATACTCTGTTAGTCCTTTGGACCAATTACTCTATCGGGTCTTGAGTTTTGTTCCTCTCCTTTGCTCTGGACTAGAAGACCAACAGTTGTACCTTAGATAGTTACTGTCAAGCTTTTTAAGAACTCAGACACTCCTTACCAAAGCAAAATATAGAGCATCACCTTTAAGAATTATGTTATGCCAATTGACATACATTTCTCCCAAGTCAGCGGCTCTTTGCCTTCAAGTCTGGGGATATCTTCCCAAGAAGTGTTTACTTATGTCTAAGAGATTTTCTCAACTATAAGCCCATGCTTTTAAGTATCATTAGAAGACCATAACTTCATTGCTTGAAAGAGGGCAATTTTTATATTGCCAAGCCAAGTGCCATTGAGTCGGATCTGACTCAAAAAATAAAAATCTCTTAAAGAAAAATCTTTGAAGAAGATACCACTCTCATCCCATACAAAATGTGAACAGAAACTCTGAGGTAAGCACAATTTTTTCTTATGAAAACTTAACTAGGATAACTGTGTAGCAGGCAGGAAAACACCTCTTTAGTGGGCATCCTGTGCTCTATACCCTTCCTTTTGGTAATGATACATTATTAACGCTGTATTGGGAAATTGACACTGAAATATGATTCCTGAAATTCATTTACAGGATTAAGCAAGTTAAAATAACATTCCAGAACATTATTTTACCAAGTATCAAGTAGCAGTGATGGTGGACATAAGAAGAATTATACACTCCCTTTTGCATATTATACTACCCTTGTATTTTTCTTTCTTTAAACTTCAGCAGTAAGATTTGAAATTGGTTGGTGCCCCTCATAGGAAGATGAAAAACAACTGATAACATCCTCTTAATCAAATAAACCCCAAGGATGAAGCCCTCATCCTACTCTACTCTTATCTCAGTTTGTAATTACTTTTCTTAATTATATAACCTGCAAGTATAAAACTCTCATACCACTCCTCACTTGTCTTCCTGTTTGTAATTTTAAGGCCATCTGTCCAGAGCCATGACAACAAGAGACTTGGGTGACCACTGAAAGATTCCATCTCACAATGAATACAGCATAAAAACCAAAGAGCTCATGCCAAGGAACTTAAATGCTGGCCATGTCACCAAAATATGTAGCCAGAACCAATTTGACAGCTAAGAGTCTGACCCCCATTCCTGCGCCAGGTCTCAGCCCAGCCTCTTTTTATTATGCATGCTGTTTCCTAAGAATTTAATGAATATGTATAACTCCTCTTTTCCTATCTAGTATAAACCTTCTCACAGCCCTTTGGAGAGGCAGACCTTGGAGGAATGAATCCCTTCTGTTTCCTTGTATACTGGTGCATAACTAAACATCTTGCTTCTCTTCTTAACCCCATCTCAAAGATTGGCTGTTTGTGATAAGCAACATGAAATTTGCTTAGGTTTGTGATAACACCAGGATGGGAAAATATGAAGTACGTGTAAATGCAATGTAATAGTTAAAAACATGGTTTATTTGCATTAGCATTAGCTGCCGAATTCCTGTGATTTAACAACATATAGTGTATCTTTGCTCACAGTAGAACAAAAAAGTTCAGTTTGGGAATCCCAGTCAGTGCTTGTGGTACAGAGGAAAGGATAGATGTGGTCTGTGTCATCATTCAGGGTCCTGGGCTGATGGAGCCTCTGCCGTCTTTCACACAAGCCTTCCACAATCACCTTGAGTACTGACATTCAGCCAACAGAATGGACAAAAGAGAAAGAACTACCTTCAAACCACCTCCATCAAACACATATCATTTCTGCTCATATTCCATTGGTAAGGACTGGTTAAGTAGTTAGCTAATTTTATGTGTCACCTTCGCTAGGTTGCGTTCCCAGTGGGTTTGCAAAACGCTAGTTTAATTGCTGTTCCATAATGTAACCTATTACACTGTGATGTGATCATCTTCTGCAATATAATCTAATACAATCAGTCAATCAGTTGGAAAGTGAATTTCCTTTAACATATTGTCTGCCTCACATTGCAAAGACATATTTTGGCAAATCCATCTCTCTCTTTATATGTGTATATATACACATACAAATACTCCTCATATATGGACTATCCCGTTGTCAAACATAGCACTTTTGTGACTATGGTAAAAAAATCTACTATCAAACAGTTCTGTGCATTAACGACGTACATCTAGCAGTAACAAACACTGAGGCACAAGGCAAGAGTACACTGGCTGTGATAGTTAAGGTTATATGTCACCTTGACTGGGCCATGATTCTTAGTGTTTTTGCGGTTATGCAATGATGTAATTCAGCAGTTATGTAATGATGTAGCCACCTTCCATTTGGGGATATGATGTGGTCATCGTCTATTATTGCATAACGACCTGGTTTTGGAATGTAATCATGTTGATAAGTGAGGGGCCAGGGGTTGTGTGTGTGTGTGTGTGTGTGTGTGTGTGTGTGTGTGTGCACGCATATATATGGAAATCTTGGTGGTGTAGTGGTTAAATGCTACATCTGCTGACCAAAAGGTCAGCAGTTCAAATACCACCAGCTGCTCCTTGGAAACTCTATGGAGCAGTCCTACTCTGTCCTATAGGGTCACTATGTGTTAGAATTTACTCAACAGCAGTGGATTGGGTTATCATATGTCTGTCTGTCTGTATGTTATATATCACTGGTTCTGTTTCTCTGGAGAACCCTGACTAAGAAAATTTTCTATCAGACTCAGAGGAGACATTAATATAATAATTTCTAGCTGGATCCCGAATTAGTAGGCATAGCAACTACTTTCCAAGTTTTCCCAAGCAACAGTTTTGTTGACTATTTTCCATAATTTAACAAAACTTTCTTATCTTTCAGCCTCTTACGTCTGTTTTTCCTTTCTGTCTAAGTCAAATTATACAACAAATTTTGGCTTTTGTTACAGAAGCACCTCATTAAATGTATCAAATTAACAACATCGTCACAAACATTCTCTCAAATTTCAATAAGTATATAACTCTTGCTCACATCAGAGTCCAATGCAAACAGGTATTCTTGGTTTTAACATAGGTCACAGAGAGACTCTGTAACACACAGTCATGGAGGAACTCAGAAGGTGTATCTCATCTAACTATGGCTCTCAGATTTACCTGAAGAATTAGCATCAAGTGTCTGTAGAAGAAAAACTTATTTAGAGGGGTGGTCTGTTTCTTGCTCGTTTTCATTTACATGGCACATTCAAATTACTCAAATTCCACAAGAGCTAATTTGGATAAATACAAGGGTTGGTAAAATAAAGTCCCTTAGAAGGCAAACACTATCCAGTAAAACCTCCATGCAAGAAAAACCATAGATGAAAATATTTGTTGTGTAGACAGAGGTCTCTGCCATGATAAAAAATTTCTATTTTTAAACATTAAATCTCAAACCCATAAAAGCACAATTTTAAATAAATAATAATAATGTTTATAAGCCAAAATCACAATAAGAGATGCAGTCTGGAATTTATTTCTCTTGCAAAAAGGACATTGCTGATAAACAATAGTCACTCAAAAAGGTATTCCCCTCAGTCAACATGTATCTTTTCAAGAAGCCCAAGTTTTTGAAATATAAGACTTGGGAATAAAGACTTTAAATAGAATTTGTCCAACCCTTTAAGAGGTCATTAAAGCCTCAGAGAATTGAAGGAACCATCCAAAAGTTACAATATGAGACAGTGAAAAATATCTCTTCTTTTATTTCATTTATATTATACTGTCCATGTAGTCACTGGAAGCATTAGAGAAACAAACTGGATTTTTGACCTCTTGTATTTCAGATTTCAAATTTTGAGATCATTACATGAGGAGCAGGAAAAGAACAGGGAAGAGCCAGGAGAAAAAAAAAAGTTACCTGGCAAGCAATCGTATTGAAATTGGCCCCCTTTTCTACTGAAGGCATGAGATCTGTCTCCGCTGATACACTCTCTGTAAACAGACTGTCATAGAACATGTGGCAATGCTCTGAGGCCACAAAACCAAACCAAACCTAGTGCTGCTAAGTCGATTCCGACTTCTAACGACCCTATACAGCAGAGTAGAACTGCCTCATGGAGTTTCCAAGGAGCACTTGTTGGATGTGAACTGCCAATCTTTGGTTAGCCTATGTAGCACTTAACCACTTCGCCAGTCTGAAGTCATACTGTAAGGAAATATTTGTTTTCACAGAAGCCCCGAGTTCTGGCTTCTTATGGAATCTGACTAAATTTTTTATCTGTATCTTTCAGAGTTTCAGATTTTTGTTATCAAATCCATAAGAAATTTACAAACCTCACTAGAACAAAGAGAAATAATTCATTGTCTCAGATCTCTTGACCTTCTCATTCTCACTGAATGATATGCTACATTCTCCTAAGATATGCTAGGCATCGTAACTGTTTGAAGCTGATAAAACCCAATTCCAAATTTTTCAAAAGAAATATCCCTACTTTACAGACACTTCTGCTGTGAGGGAGGAAAAAATATATGTGTGACATATACCATGATTTTGTGTGAATAATAGGCACCTGCTATGTGTGTCAACCACATCCTTCCCTGCACTGATGAAAAGACTTTACTTGGGAAGAGTGTACTTGGCAAACAAAAAGAGAAAGCGTGTGTTATTTGAGTAAAAGCATGATACACAATGTGTTGGGCTTTTATGACGGGTATCAATTTGACAATATTTTTACCCATGTAGTTGTGAATACGGAAGATTTCATGAAACTTGGCAAAGATCTTATTTTATTACATCAATAGATGTATGTTTTATAAACATACTCCAGACACTAGTAACCTTTGTGGTTAACCTGAGTTAACCACAAGAAAAGGTGAAGAATAAAGGTTTTAATCTTGGAAATGACTTGGCAACTGTATTTCTGGTGGGGAGCATGAATATGTCAGCTTGAACTCACACGAGAAGGCTATTCTCTCTTCTGCAGGAAGTTTAGCCTCTCTCTATCAGCCAAATAACACTGGCTGAATGCAGAACATGAAATCAGAGAAAAGAAATAGCAAAATTTCAGTGTAATACAAAATGAGTCCCCATAATGAGGAACCCAAGGTAAACATTTAGTACATCTTGTTGAAGAGAAGCAAATACATGAGGAAAAGATTTTAAAAACCTCACCTTAAAGTGAAGCCTCAGCTGCTGCCTTGTTAGATTATCTCATTTTATTAAAACTCACTTATTTTCTGATCCTGTTTTTTTTTGTATTTATTTTTTTTATCTTTTATTTATTTACTGTGATTGAGTGAAAGTGTACAACCCAGTTTAAATTTTCATGCACACGTATGTGCAGTTCCTATAGCTCTCCTTGCCTGGTGAGAGCACACTCCTCCTTTCTGTTCTGTACATGTCATATCCTCCTAACAATCTCCTGTTCCCTCTTCTCCATCCTCTCCACTCCTCTCTAGTAAGAGGCCAACAGGAAGACATCCTATAGATGCATAGAACCATAAAGTGTGCACATGATATGGTCACTCTGTGTCACCGAGTCCAGTGCATTCCTGTCTGAGGAGTTGACCTCAGTAATGATTTATGAATGGGCAGCATCTGGTCTAGAGGCCATGCTCCAAGGGCAACCCTCAGAGCTTCAGACCACCAATTGTGGTCTTTTAGTGGAGTTCTCAGGGTGCACCCCTTTTTATTCTCATATTGTCACTGGGACTCAACTTGGTGAGCCCCATCACAGCTGTCACTGGTGGTGGCCGGGCACCATCTGGTTCTTCTGGTCTGATCCTGTTTTATTAATGTCAGTAGTTAACATCATCTGAAATTATTTTGTGTTTGTATTTGTTAACTAGTTTATCTCTGCCCCCATAAAGCAGAGGCCTTGTCAGTTTTCTTTACTTGGTATATCAAAGGTATACCCTAGGTTCTTAGAACGGTACCTAAAACATGGTGGGAAGGCCTTTCATATTTGTGAAATGAATGATTTCCAGAGCAGACTGACACAAAACACCTCGAAGAGGATAAGAAGTCAGCCAATGTAAGGAAAGGGGGAATCTGGTCCAGATCGCCCCCACCCCCCATAAAACCTTCTATCTCCTTAACTGAACTTATTTTCTCTTCTTCCTGAAATGAGGGCCAGTCTCATGGTGAGGAAGATTTAGAAATTTATGCTAAAATTTCTGACACGTCATTAACATATACACTAGAATTCACTGTGTTATAACTAATCCACCAGGCACTCTTTGGAAACCCTAGGAGGCAGTTCTACTTGGTCCTAAAGGATCACTGTAAGTCAGACATTGACTCAACACTAGTGATTTTAGTTTGGTTTCGGTAGTGTTTTATCTAAGTAGAGGATCAGAGGAGAAGAAGGCCCCTCAATGACGTAGACTGGCACAGTGGATGCAAAAGGGACTCAGACAGAGCAATGCTTGTGGGGATGGCACAGGACATGGTAGAGTTTGATTCTGTTGTACACGGGGTCACTGTGAGTTGGAACTGACCCCATGGCACCAAACAAGAACATGAAACTAAGCTCAAGTTGGCAGTACCGGAAAATATACATTGCTCTCAGTAGTGTTATGGTTTTATGCCATCAAACTTACTCTAAAAGTTATCTTCATGATGTGAGCATTACTCTAAATTTTGCTATTGACGTATACCTAGATTTTGGAGACTCTTGTTAGTTGCCATTAAGTAGACTCCAGCGTAGACTCCCTTAAGTAGACTCCCTTGTTACAGAGTGAAACTATTCCATGAGGATTCTTTGGCTGAAATCTTAAGGAAAGCAGATGACCAGGATTCTTCTTCTGTGGCACCACTCGGTGTTGAACACCCAGACTTTAGACAAGCAGTTGAACGCAAACGTTTTGTGCCACCTAAGACACTTTTGGAAATCCTGATGGTGTAGTGGTTAGGTGCTACAGCTGCTAACCAAAAAGTAAGCAGTTCAAATCAACAAGGTGGTCCTTGAAAACTCTATGGAGCAGTTATACTCTGTCCTATAGGGTCACTATGAGTCAGAATCAACCCAAAGGCACTAGTTTTGTTTGCTTGTTTGTTTTGATTTTTGGTTAGGAAACTTTTAGAGAAAGGAGAAGACCTGCATTACTTTGCAGGACCCGAGTAGAAGGAAGCACTACTAAGGAGGTAGGTTCACAATTTTCTTGCTCAGATACACTTGAGTTAATATACATTTGTAATGCATCCTTGACTGATTTATATAACTTCTTTGAGTCTCAGTTTCTTCTTCAGGAAGGAGGATAATATCTCATATGATTTTTAATACATTTAAGTGAGATAATGTAGATGAAGTCATTACTTCCCTGCCTGTTGGGCTCATTAATGGATAATTACTATCATTCAGCTCTGTCAAGCTCTGCCATCACAGCAAGAAAAGAAACAAATAAGACACTTTATGGCATTAGCCTGGGAACAGAAAAAGTTAAACGTGTTACATCAAGTCTTATTGTAACACAGTATTATGTTGGATATTTGTATCTGGTATTCCAGCATATTCAGAGGAAGGGGTCTGCATTCATGCTTTATAGATTACAAGTTTGCCTCCAACATTTCCTCAGTTACTGATGTGAAAATATGAAAGGTCAGTCCCTGAATCAGCCACTACCTTGGTTGACACACAAAAGGAACGCTTTATAAAAGCCTTAGCATTTCTAATTTCTATACTTATTTACCTTCATGTGTCCGTCAGTCTGTCATACTGAAGGGGTTTGCATGTTCCTTTGATGCTGGAAGCTATGGCGCCAGTATTTAGATATCAGCAGGGTCACCCATGGCAGATGGGTGTCAGCTGAGCTGCCAGACTAAGACAGACTAGGAAGAAGGACCAGAAGTCTACTTCTAAAAAGAATTAGCCAATGAAATATTACAAAACAGTAGCAGAACACTGTCTGATATAGTTGTGGAAGATGAGCCCCCCGGGATTTATAGAACTCAAAAGACAACAGAGAAGAGCTGCTTCCTCGAAACAGAGTTAACCTTAATGACGTGGATGGAGTCAAGCTTTTGAGATCTTCATTTGCTGTGTGGTATGACTCAAAATGAGAAGAAACAGCTGCAAACATCCACTAACAATCAGAATGTGGAATGTACCAACTCAGACTCTAGGAAAACTGAAAATTGTCAAAAAATGAAATAGAATGCATACACATTGATATCCTCGGCATTAGATAGCTGAAGTGAACTGGTACTGGTCCTTTTCAATTGAACAATCATACGGTCTACTATGCCAGAAATGACAACCTAAAGAGGAATAGAATTGCATTCATCACCAAAAAGAACATTTCAAGATCCATCCTGAAGTACAGTGTTGTCAGCAATAGGATAATATTTGTACACCTACAAGGAAGACTAGTTAAAATGACTGTTATTCAAACAGTTAGAAACCAGTAAGGCCAAAGATGAAGAAATTAATGAATTTACTAGCTTCCATAGTCAGAAATTGATAGAATGTGCAATCAAGATGCAATGATAATTACTGGTAACTGGAATGCAAAAGTTGGAAACAGATGGCCTTGGTTATAGAGATGATTCTGGAGAGCACATGATATAATTTTGCAAGATGCACTACTTCATTACAAATCCCTTTTTTCACCAACATAGTGACTATACACATGCACCTTGCCCCATGGAATACACAGTAATTGAATCAATTATATCTGTGAAAGAGACAATGGAAAAGCTCTGTACCATCAGTCAAAACAAGACCAGGGCCTGATGGTGGAAAAGACCAGCAATTGCTCATATGCAAGTTCAAACTGAAACTGAAGAAAATTAAAACAAGTCAACAAGAACCAAAGTACAAACTTTAGTAGATCCCATTTGAGTTTAGATTTGATGCATCGACCAAAGACCAGACCAAGGCCACCATTCACGACAAAAGCAAGAGGTCACTAAAAGGACAGAAAACAAGGAAAAGACCAAAATAAAAAAAAGTAAAAACTCTGAAACTTTTACTTCAATGTCAAGTGGCTAAAGCAAAAGAAAGCAATGACAAAGTAAAAGAACCAAGCAGATTTGAGAAGGGGGCTGCAGAAGACAAAATAAAATATGGTAATGAGCATACAAAGAGATGTAAATAGAAAACCAATAGCAAAACTCAAACCTGAAGAAAAACTTCAAGCCCTCAGTTGCAGTATTGAAGGATTCTATGGAGATAATATTAAACGATGTAGGAAGTACCAAAAGAAGATGGAAAAAATACACAGTCACCACACTAAAAAGAATTGGTAATGTTTAACCATTCAAGAGGTAGCAGATAATTAGGGACTTATGATACTGAAGGAAGAAGCCCAAGCTGCACTGAAGGGTTTAGCCAAAAACAAGAATCCAGGAATTGATGGACTATCAATTCAGATGTTTCAACAAATGGATGCAGCACTAGAAGTGCCTGCTTCTTTATGCTAAGAAATTTGGAGGACAGTTACCTGGCCACTCAACTGGGAGTGATCCATGTTTTTGTTTTTGTTTTTAATTATGATTGAATGCAAATGTACATTCCCATATAAATTTGCATGCCTACTTACATGCAGCTCCCACTGCCCTCCCTTTCCGGTGACAGCTCACTCTTCCTCTCTGCACAATACATGTCTTATCCTCGCAACAATCTCCTATCCCTTCCCCTCCACCCACTCCCCGTCCTCCAGTAAGAGGTCAGAAAGACATCTTATAGATGCATAGAACCATAAAGTGCACACATGATATGGTCACTCTGTGTCACCAAGTCCAATCGATTCCTGCCTGAGAGTTGACCTCCATTATGATTTATGGTCAGGGGCAGCGTAAGTGCCAGGGGCCAAGCTTCCAGGGGAACTCTAAGGCCGTGGAGCATCACTTGCAGTCATAATGGAGATCTCAGAGTGAACTGCTCTTTATTCATGGATTGCCAATGAGACTCAACTTTGTGAGCTCCATCACAGCTATCACTGGTGGTGGCCAGGCACCGTCTGGTTCTCCAGTCACAACTCTATGTAGTCGCCCATTCACACGGGTCTCTCTGTCTTCTGGATTCTGTTTCCCTCATGTGGTTATGGTCCTTGGTGATCATCTGTTCCTGCTAAGCTGGGACCATTTGCTGTACCCAACGATGGCAGCTTGGCAGCTTTTAAGACCCCAATGTGGGGTGCAGAGGGATCTCTTAGCAAGACACTAGTTGTGCCAGTTGGACTTGATTTTCCCTGAGAGCATGGTTCACAGCCCCCAGCCCCAGCTACTCTGTCCTAGTAACATTGGGTTAAGGTGGGAAGAGTAATCATGTTATGTTGAAGTCCAGTTAATATTGATCTTCTTTCTAATGTGTGCTGTCACAGATTTCACCCAACCAAATTTCTATCAACTATCTAATGCAGACTCATGGCGACCCTGGATCCGACTGAACAGCACTTGGCTTGGCTGGCATCTAATCTAGACCCTCCCCCTCTCGCCCTCCCTCCCTCCTCACCCTTGCAGCCATCAAAGAGTCTTTTCTTCTATGCATGAGTCTATTTCTAAGTTCTTATCTTAGAGGTCTCATACAATATTTGTCCTTTTGTTGCTGACTACTTTCACTCAACATAATGTCCTCCAACTGAAAGCAGGTTATGAGATGCTTCCTAAAATCATGTTTGTTCTTTGTCATTGTATAGTGTTCCCTTGAGTATATATACCATAGTTTACCTATCCTTTCCTCTGCTGTTGAGCATTTGGGTTGATTCCATCTTTTTGCTATTTTGGACTGTGTTATGATAAACCTTCGTGCACATGTATCTGTTGATGTGAATGGCCTTGATTCTGTAGGATATATTCTGAGCAGTGGAGTTACGGGGTCAAATGGTATATTTATACCCAGCTGCTTAAGGAAGTGCCAGATTGCTTTCCAAAGAGGTTGCACCATTTTGCAATCCCACCAACAGTGTAGTGGAGTTCTGATTTCTCCAGCATTTGTTGTTTTGCATTTTTTTGGATCACAGCCAACCTTGTTGGGATGAGATGATACCTCATTGTAGTTTTGATTTGAATTTCTTTAATAGCTAGTGATTGTGAGCATGTCCACATGTGTTTTTTGGCTTCCTGGATCTCCTCTTTGGAGAAGTGTCTGTCCATCTCCTTTGCCCATGGCTTAATTGAATGATTTGTCTTTTTCTTATTGCTATTTTGTAGTACCTTGTAGATTATGGAGATCAGGTGTCAGTCTGAAATAGAGTTGCCAAATATTTTTTCCCATTCTGTAGGTGGCCTTTTAATTCTATCAATGAAATCTTTGGATGATCAAAAGTGATTAATTCTTAGTAGTTCCCACTTATCTATTTTCTCTTCTGATGATTGTGGTTTGTTTGACAGATTTTGAAGTCTGTCTACATTGTGTCTTAAACCTTCCATTGTTGTTCCTGCTTTTTCTTGGATGAGCTTTATTGTTTCAGATTTGGTATATAGGTCTTTTATCCCGTTTGAGTTGGGTTTTGTATAAGGTGTAAGATATGGGTCTTGTTTTAATTTAGTGCAGATGGATACCCAATTTTGCAAGCACCATTTCTTGAAGAGATTGTTTTTCCCCTAGTTTAATGTCTTAGGGCCTTTGTTGAATATCAACTGTTCGTGGGAAGATGATGTCATCTCTGGAATCTCAATTCTGTTCCATTGATCTATCTGTCTCTTTTTGTACTAGTACCAGGCTGTTTTGACTACTGTGGCAGTGTAATAGGTTTTAAAGTTGAGTACTTAGAGGCCTCCCAGTGTGCTCTTCTTCTTCAGTAGTACTTTATTTATCAAGGGCTTCTTCTCTTTCCAAACAAAATTGGTAATTTGTTTCTCCATCACATTAAAAAATGTTACTGGCATTTGTATTGGAATTGCGTTATATAAATAGATTGTTTTGGGCAAAATAGACACGAGCAGGGTAGATTTCTCCATTTATGTAAGTCTCTCTTAGCTTCTTGTACTAAGGACTCATAGTTCTATTTGTAAAGCTCTGTTATTTCTCTGGTTAGATTTATTCCTAGGTACTTTACCTTCTTAGGGGCTATAGTAAATGGTATTGATTTGGAAATTTCTTCCTTAATAATCTCGTTGTTGGTATAAAGAAATCCTACTGATTTACTTATTTTTATCTTGTATCCTGAGACTTTGCTGAACTCTTCTATCACTTTGAATAGTTCACTTATGGATTCTTTAGGATTCTTCTGCATATACAATCATATTATCTGCAAATAGGGAGATTTTGGGTTCTTCTTTGCTGATGCAGATGCTGTTTATTTCTTGGTCTGTCTAATTACTCTGGCTAGAACTTCTAGTACAATGCTGAATAGGAGAGGTGAGAGTGGGCATCCTTGTCTAGTTCCTGTTCTCAAGGGAAACTGTTTCAGTCTCCATTCAGGATGACGTAGGCAGTTGGCTTTGTAGAAACAGCCCCTTTGCATTGAAGAATTCGCCATCTATTCCTATTTTGTTGAGAGTTTTTAGCATGAATGGGTGTTGGACTTTATCAAATGCCTTTTCTGCATCGATAGACAAAATCAGATGATTCTTGTCTTTTGTGTTATTTATGTGGTTGATCATATTAATTGTTTTTCTGTTGTTGAATCAGCCTTGCATCCCTGGTATGAATCCAACTTGGTCATGATGGACTATTTTTTTGACGTGTTGTTGTAGTCTGTTGGCAAGAATTTTGTTGAAGTTTTTTGCACTTCAACAAGGTGCAAAAGGTGATATGAATCAAGGAATTTGTCCTTTTCCTCTAGGTTTTCAAATTTGTTTGAGTACAGTCTTTCATAGTATTCTGTTATCATATTTTCGATTTCTGCTGGATCTGTTGTGACAACTCCCCTCCGTTTCTTATTTGGGTTATTTATTTCCTTTCCTGTTTTTCTTCAGTAAGTCAATGGTTTTAGTAAGCCAATGGTTTGTCAATTTTATTGATCTTTTCAACAAACCAGCTTTTGGTCTTTTCAGTTTTTTTCAATTGTTCTTCCATTTGCTAATTCGTTTAGTTCTACTCTAATCTTTGTGATCTGTTTTCTTTTTGTTCCTGAGGGGTTCCTCTGCTGTTCTCTCTCTATTTGTTCAAGCTGCAGGGTTAGTTCTTTGATTTGGTTTCTTTCTTCCTTTCAGATGTGTGTATTTATGGAAATAAACTGCCCTCTGAGAACTGCTTTGGCTGTATCCCATAGGTTCTGGTAGGAAGTGTTTTCATTCTCACTGGAATCCATAAATTTCTTTATTTCATCCTTGATTTCTGCTATAACACATTGCTTTTTGAGCAAGGTGTTGTTCAGTTTCTATGAGTGCCACTTTCTATTTATGTTTTTTCTGCTATTGATTTTTACTTTTATGGCTTTATGATCTGACAAGGAGCTTTGCATTAATTCAGTGGTATGGATTTTGTTGAGAACTGCTTTATGTCCTAACACATGGCCTATTCTGGAGAATGTTCCATGTGCATTGGAGAAGAAAGTGTAGTTGTCCACTGATGGGCAGAAAGTTCTGTATATGTTGATGAGGTCTTATTGGTTAATTGTGGCAATAAGGTCTTCTGTGTCTTTATTGAGTTTTCTCTAGATGATCTGTCCAATATTAAGAGTGGAGTGTTGAAGTCTTCCACTATTGTTGTAGAGTGATCTCTCTCCTTTGTGAGTGTAATCAGTGTTTCTTCAATGTGTTTGAGCCAAGTGCCATTGAGTTGTATCCAACTCAATGTGTTTAGGTGCTCTAATATTAGGTGCATAAATATTTTATACTGTTAAGTCCTGCTTATATATTGAAACTGTCAGCAATAAATAGTGTCCATCCTTGTCTACAATGGTGGATTTTACATTAAAATCTATTTTATCTGAGACTAGAATCACCACACCTGCTCTTCTTTGTATATTGTTAGGTTGATATATATTCTTCCATCCTTTAATTTTCAGTTTGTTCATATCTTTAAATCTAAGGTGTGTTTCTTGTAGGCAAGACATGGATCGGTTGTGTCTTTTGATCCAAGATGTCATTCAATGTGTCTTTACTGAAATGTTCAGTCCATTCACATTCAATGTGATTATTGATCAGTATGTGTTCAGTGCTGCCATTGTGATATGTTTATTTTGTGTTGATGTTTTCCCTGTTCTTCTTAAAATCTATTCTGGGGCATTCTTTTTTGTGAGTTGATTTTTCACCTTTTTCAGGGTTGGTTTTGTGGTTGTTGAGACTCCTGTATTATGTTTCTTGATTTGATATGTTGCATCTTTATTGTGCTTTACAGCTGCCCCTAAGATCTCCCTTAATAAACTATGTATAAACCCAATTTCAATTACTACCATTCTTAGCAACTTCCTCTCAATCTGGAAAGACTATAATTACTGTAGTACATCCCTCTTTTCAATATAATGACATCGTAGTTTTCATGATACGATCACTGGATTATTTCTTTCACTATTATAGCTTTGACTGAGTTTAGAGCCTTCCCTGCCTCAGTCCGATTCTGGATGATGTGTCCATATACAGCTTCTAAAGTATAAAGTTAGTGGTTTTATTCTTCTGAGCCAAGAGATTCTCAGTATTTCTTGTAGCTTTGGTTTGTTTTTTACAAAGTCTTTGAGTTTCTGTTTATCTGTGAATATCTTAATTTCATTTTCATATTTGAAAGATTGTTTTGCAGGATATATAATTCTTGGTTGGAAGTTTTTCTCCTTCAAGGCTTTGAGTGTGTCATGCCACTGTCTCTGTGCCAGCATTGTTTCTGCTGAGAGACCCAATGAAAGCCTATAGGGTTTCCCTCTGAATGTTAGCTTTACTTTGAGTCTTGCTGCCTTTAAGATTTTCTGCTTATGTTTCATTTTTTTAAGCTTGGTTATAATATGTCTTGTAGTCTTTCTCTTGAGATCTATATCGAGTGGTGTTCGATATGCATCTTGGATTTCTATATTCTCTTCTTTCATAATTTCTAGGAAGTTTTCTGTCAGCAGCTCAGCAGCAATACTCTCTGTGTTCTCAGGTGTCTCGCCCTGTTCAGGAACTCCAGGTAATCATAGATTGTTCCTCTTAATAGAGTCCTACATGCTTCTTAATGCTTCTTCATTTTTCTTGTTTCTTTTTTCTGATTTTTCCTCATAGATGCTGGAGTTATTAGTTCTGTCTTCCAAGTCAGAAAGTCTCTTTTCCATTTGTCTCATTCTGTTTTCTTGGCTTTGAAGTGAAGTTTCTATCTCTTTGATTTTGTTCTTGATCTGTTGGATTTCAGAGTACTGGTGTTGCGTCAGATAGAACAGCTTGTTTAATTTTTCATCTTGCTTTGCTGAATTTTGTATAGGGTCTGGGAGGACTGTATCTAAAATCCTTTTTTATTCACATTCCAACAGTTTCAGAAAGCTTCTTCATCTGGGAAGTTGTGAGGTGCTTTCTTTTGGGGGCCTTCTGAAGTCATGGGTGATGTCTTGGTTATGGTTTTCTCCAGGGTTTGTTGCTTTTGGGGCATCATGTCAGTCAATAGAGGCTCAGAGAGATGCTGTGAGGATGGACCACAGTTGTTTCTCTAGGCCTTCTTAAAATGGAAGATAAAAAGTATCAGACAAATTCCAAAGTTAGTCAGGTTTTCAAGTGTATAGATCCCTCTTCCCAGCAGTCAAAGTATGCACCTCTGTATCCAACCCCAGATGGCCTCTGCTGTTGGGCCCCAGGTGTAGGCGACACTGTGTAGAGTACTGCTTTTATGCTGGAAAAGCACTCTCCACTGGACAGGCATTGCCTCCCTGCCCAGGAATTAGGTTCAGCTAAGGATTCTGTATGGGTATATCCATCTCCCAGTGCAACAAGATGGTGTCCTGTACAAGTTCACCACCTGGCTGACAGAGGAAGAAAGAGAGGCTAAAGGTGCTCAGATGCATAGAGTCCACATTCTCTGTTGCCAGGCCTGAGCCATAGGCGACACTGTAAAATGCTCCCTTTCTGCCAGGAAAACACTTTCCCCTGGGTAAGTTCCAGCTTCAGTATGGTTGTATCCACCTCCAAATGGATCAAGATGGCATCCCACACAAGCTTGCCACCACCTCAGTACTGGCTACTATATGGTGGCAGCAGAAAGAGAAGCCAGAGGTGCCAAGATGCAGAGTCCAAATCCAGCTCTGAAAATATGGCAATTGCACTTGCTGATCCCACCAGCAGTGTGTCTAAGATTAGTGGCTAGTCAAGTCCTGGCTCTGCCCATCAGCTAAGACAGAGAAAAAAAAAATTAAGATGGTGAATTACCTTTGGTCCATGTAAGCCTACACTTGCCGAGAGTGGGGTCAGCAAAAGAGAGGTTTTGTGTTCAGTGGTCTGAAGTCCAATTTAATTGCCCTATGCTGCATCCTAGGGCTCACTAGGTGTGCAGATGTCTCTGTTTAATTATTGCTTCAGGTCTTGGTTTCCAGAGGGAGACATGTGTTCAGTCTGCCATCTTGACTCCACTCACTGAGAGATCCATATTTATGCCTATTTCTAAGAAAGGTGATCCAACCAAATGTGGAAATTATTGAATAACATCATCAATATCGCAAACAGTTAAAATTGTGCTGAAGATCATTCAAAAGCATCTGCAATGGTATATTAACAGGGAACTGTCAGAAATTCAGGTTGGATTCAGAAAAGGATGTGAAATCAGGGATATCATTGCTGGTGTCAATGGATTTTGACTTAAGAAAATAATTGCAGAAAAATGTTTACCTGTATTTTATTGACTGTGCAAATGCTTTCACCTATGCAGATCATGACAACTTACAAATAACCTTGAGGAAAATGTAAATTCCAGAACATTTAATTGTGCTCATGAGGAATCTGTGTACAGATCAAGAAGCAGTTGTTCAAACAGGTAATACTATATAGTTTAAATCCAGGAAAGGTTTACATCAGGATTGTATCATTTTACCATACCTTTTCAATATGTATGCTGAGCAAATAATTGTAGAAGTTGCACTACATGAAGAAGAGCAGGGCATCAGGTTTGAATAAAGATTCAGTAATAGCCTGTGTTATGCAGATGACACAACTTGGCTTACTCAAAGTGAAGAGGACTTGAAGTACTTACTGATGAAGACCAAAGACCACAGTCTTCAGTATGGCTTAGGCCTCAACATAAAAAAAAAAAAAAGTCTTACAACTGGACCAATAAGCAATATCATGCTAAATAGAGAAAAGATTGGGGTTGTCAAGGATTTCGTTTTACTTCAATCCACAAACAATGCTCATGGACACAGCAATCAAGAAATCAAAAGATGCACTGCATTGGGTAAATCTGCTGTAAGGAATTTCTTTCAAGCATGGAAGGCAAAGACGTTACCTGCAAACTAAGGTGTGCCTGACCCAAGCCATAGTATTTTCAATGGCATCATATGCATGTGAAGGATGGACAACCAATGAGGAAAACAGAAGAATTGATGTCTTTGGATTACATTGTTGGCTAGGAATATTGAACACACTATGGACTGGCAAAAGAAAGGACAGATCTGTCTTGGAAGAAGTGGAGCCAGAAGGCGCCTTAGAAATAAGGATGGTAAGACTATGTCTTACATAAAATTTGGGTACGGTATGTTGTTAAGGAGGAATCAGTTGCTGGATAAGGCTATCATGCCTGGTAGAGAGTGAGTGAAACAGAGGAAAACTTTCCATAAAGTGGATTGACACAGTGGCTGCAACAACGGGCTCAGGCATAACAATGATTGTGGGCATGGCTCAGGACCAGACAGTGTTCTGTTGTGTTGTACATAGGGTCGCTATGAGTCTAAACTGGCTTGCAAGCACCAACAACCACAACATACATATACTTTTAAAGCAGAAATCAGAAGAAAAAAATTCTGATGTATTTCTAAAAGTTTTTGACATAGGGCACACACTAAGGTAAGATCAGAGAGTTATTCAAAGCTCATTCTCTCTTAGAGACATTGGGTGTCCGTGTCAAATAGCACTCAAGGAAGTCTGCCCCATGCCCATTCTGTCTAAACCTTTCTTCCTTGTGGTCTGGATAACACTCCTATATGCTGCTATGCTAGGTAATGTATGGCCAGTGAAATAAAGACTTTTACTTCCACGTAGCACTGTCACCTTTTAGAGGTTCTGGTGGAATACAATTTTTTTTTTCAGCCTTTTGTGGGCATGGCTCAGGATCAGACAGTGTTTGTGTCTGGAAGTCTGATAGTCCAGTCTTTTGTGCTCAGAAAATATAAAATCAGCTTAGGAAATATGCATATGTAACATTTCACAAGAAAGTTACTGGAGTTATTTAAGGATATAAGGAATCTGATACCTGTTTTAGTTATCTGGACTGCTCTAAGAGAAATACCACTAAGTGGATTGCTTTAACAAAGAAAAGTTTATTCTTACACTGTCTACTAGGTTACAAGTCCTAATTCAGGAAGGACTTGCCCTCTGTTAGCTCTGGAGAAAAGTCCCTGTGTTGCATCAATCTTCGGTCAGGGAGCATCTTGGCAGAGGAACCTCAGGTCCAAAGCATGAGCTCTACTCCTGGTGCTGCTTGCTGGATGGTGTGAGGTTCCCAGCCTCTTCTTACTTCCCTTTTCTTTTATCTTTTGTAAGATAAAAGGATAAAGGGTTGTGCAAGCCACACTCCAGGGAAACTCCCTTTACAATGGAGCAGGGTGGTGACATTAGGAAGGGATTTATACTCCCACCCTAATCCTCTTTTACATACAGCAAAGGGAAATCACAAAATGGAGGAGAATCACACATTACTGGTAATCACAGCCCCGCCAAATTTCTGGGGGATGCAGTTCAATCTATGACAATATCTAGGACAGGATTATTCTAACACATTAATAGGAATATATAAGCTCACTATTTTTTATTCATATGAGCTTATAGAGAGCCTACACAAAGAACAGAAAAAAATACCTATCTGATTTCATTTATTCATTAATATAGGTCTACATTATTGCAGATTAAAACACTGTTTAAAAGTGAAAGAAAAAGAGATACAGAAAATATTTTCATACATTCTTCCTATTCACTCTTTTTCAGGCATAGCTTATATTGCAAGGGTGTGGTTTTCATTCAGAGAGAATCTAAATCTCTTCCTTTCACCTTTTGTGTATCAGGATTTATTACTCTTCCTGTAAACAAAATTGATTCTAGAAAAAAGAAAAACAAATGTGTTAGGATTTTTCTAGAGGAAACAAATATCACGATAATGAGCTTTTCTTACTATTCTAACATAGCAGTTAGTCTTCCCCCCCCCGCATGAAACAAATAGACAAGACCTAATAGCGAAACATTTTTCTCTTTCTAAAATCATAATCATATTATTATTATTCATTTTCCTGGTAATTTATGAAGTAAATTAACCTCTGCAATGGCTCTTCATGGAAAATGCATTAGTCCTATTTTTCATAAAGGAAAGCAACAATATAGCGGCAAAGAGATGTTCTTCTAAATATGGAGACCCAGCCAGGCAAACATAGCATAACAAACATAGCATAACAAACATAGCATAACAAACATAGCGTAATAATATGGTGATGACTATGGCAGAGTTTTAAAGCATTCTCAGTCATCTCTTTATGCATGTCATGTAATCCTACAAGGTCAAAAGTGCAGCTTCCCAGCTCTCCTCGGTCAGCTCTGATGCAAAGCTTACAGCTAAAGACAATATTTTCATATGGTTAGTGTTTTCAAATTCTCACCCAGGTGATACAGAATACAACATAAATGCAAACACCTGTTTCCAGTCATTTTGTGTTACCAAGTGAAAGGCATGAAGCAAGAAGCAGAGGACAAAACAGAAATAAGTAACTTCTCAAAAGCCGGTCACCTTTCTCTTCAACTGAGATAAGGGAAGTGGCTTGACCGTGTCTATGTCAAATGTTTTATATTCTTTATGATCAAATGAAATAAAGGTTAATTTCAAAAGTGAAAAAGTACATTTTACATAATTTTAAAACTAACGAGAATTACATTTAAATGTATCTGAGAAAACCATGGCAATGCCCTTTTCTTTAACTCCTGATGGTTCAGCTTCAAAAACAGACTCTTAGAAGAGGCAGTAGCACAGGAACAGATATAATCGCCAGCAGATTTTTTCTTTTATGAATAATTATAACCAATAATGCCTTGACTCAAGATGTCAAAATAATTCTGAGATAAAGAAAAACAAATACTGATACTTTGAAGATGGATGAGAGACAAATATTTAGTAATGATAGAAATGAGCAATGATTCTCATATCTTCACAAAGTTAGTGCATTAAAAATGTTAACTGGTATTGTTCATTAAGTAAATTTTTAAAGTAACTTTTATAGATAACTAACCTCATAGCTAGAAACTCTGGTGGCATAGTGGTTAAACTGCTGTGGCTGCTAACCAAAAGGTTGGCAATTGGAATCTACCAAGCACTCCTTGGAAACTCTATAGGGCAGTTCTACTCTGTCCCATAGAGTCACAGAGTCAGATTCAACTCCACAGCAGTGGGTTTACTTCTGTGTTTGTTTTTGGAATCTCATTGTTAAGAATGGCTACATTTTGTTTTTGTTTTTTAAATATCATTGAATACAATTATTTAGAATTTTAAACATCTAGAAATGTATAGGACATTATGTGAAAGCCTTTTGGCCCAGTCCTGTCTGTTTTTTTCTTGCCTGAGGAAAACCACATTTTAGGCTGAGTCTTCACACAGTCACCAATTTGCTCACTACAAAATTTGGAGGGTTAGTGAAATTTCCCTTGGCATAATAGCAGTGGAGTCAGAGACAGGCTGAAGCAGAGACTATTGCTGTTTTTATGTTTCTTGTCATTCCCACTTCCTATAGAAGGTATCCCTAGTATTTCAAAAATTCATTTATATAAAGTTATTGTTAGTTGGAAATCCCTTTCACCTTCCAATGTTAAAATACAATAGCATAAACCAAACCACAGGAAAGCTAATGGCCTAGAGAAAAAAAGATTTATTAATAAACACCCTGCAGTTCTTAAAGTACAAGACCTCATAGCATTCTAAACACATTTTTATTTAATTTTATTTTTTTTTTAACTTTGTGTCAAGTAGTGTCAGTTTCAACATTGTAATTCACTTTCACAGATATGGTACATTTCATATAAGATCTTTCACAATTTTCTTCTGAAGGTTTATACAGGCAGCTTATGCTCTCACCATAAAAGAAGGAAAAAAAGTTCTTCATTGTGCTGGAACTTTGGCTTAATAAGAGCTTTACATGATTATATTACAGTGTAAATTTTCTCTGATAAGAAAAGTCAAATAACATATAGGTTTTTCACAATGGAATTGTTTCAATCAAAAGAAAAATTTAAATCAAGATTAAAAATTGTACTAAAATCATTTATCCTTATACTTTAGAAATGTGAAGTGGCTATATTTTATTCACAGCACTGAGGATTTAATAGCCCACTGCAGCTATGCTAAATCATCATGTCTGCTAATCTGAATGATTTCTTGAGTTCATTTGTGAGAGAAAAAAATAAACCACTGAATTTGTACTGTCCGAGATAATGGCCTATTCTACATTTATATGGCAACAATTTACAGCCCTTGATAAATGAGCAGGCATTCATTTTGAAGAATACTTTTAGGAATTCACACTAGTTTCCAGTCTCATTTAAGAAAGAGTATAAGCTGGTAGAAATTTTCATTAATGTCCAATACTTAAGTGTTATCACATATAAATAAATAAATAATCAGATTATTTGGTGGTTTAAGTTTTCACTGTTGTTCTGCTGATAACTGTTATATAACAAGCCATCAACTTAGAAAATAGAGTCAAATTTAATTATTCTGACTGCTATTGTTTCCTACTGCACTGCTGCACAGCGCAGCCTCGTTTCTTTCTGTTCTCCATACTCAGTAATTACATACTAATTGTAAGAAATTAGTTACCCAAAGGTTAAAGATGCACAGATCAAATAATAAACTCAGAAAATATTCTAACACTGACATGTCTACTACAGAAATAGAAGTTGTACTAATGCAACCTCAGCAATTCTAAAACTCTTTCCTTGTTTCCAAGACTTAATTTGTAGAAAAGTCACCCAGCATTAGTTTCATGGAGCTTACCAACAGAGACTGGTATGTATTCAGAGTTAACCTAACACATTAGGATGCTGAGTTCAGCTACAGTCACTTCTGCTGTAAGCCAGTTATACAGGGAAAGCTCAGTTTTCTCTTCTTTTATTTAGTCATTTACTCATTCATATTTATTGATTAATTAATATTAAACTTTACTAAGCACAGCATTACAGCTCAATATATCCTTTTGTTTAACTTTATCAGATGAGCATTAGTACTGTGGTCAAATAGGAGAATGGGGAAATGTGCTTTAGAGAAGATAGGTCACTAATCTCACAACTATTAATTCAGTTAATTGAGCTGGAATTCGAGTCTAGGTCTGACAATCAAGCTCACACTCTCCATCTCTAGGGATATAGAAATTATTATATGCAAGGCACTTTGCCAAATATGAGGTTGGATATACAAATGGGTATGACAGGATTTCTTCTCTCCTATGGTTATAACCTTGATTGCATAGTGGTTAAGCACAAAGGCTGCTGACCAGTAAGTCTGCAGTACAAATCTACCAGGTGCTCCTTGGAAACTCTGTGAGACAGTTCTACTGTGTCCTATAAGATTGGTATGAGTCAAAATAAACTTATGGGTTTGATTTTTTGGGTTATCTCTTGAAATTCAATGCCTGATACAAAGTAGGAAACAACCAATACCAGTTGAAAGAATAAATGATTTCAGATATGTAGGTTTCAATTAGTAGTGTCATCAAGTTTCATTTAATTTAAGCAGTCCCCACCTCAAGCCCCCACCAAGGAACTCTCAATATAAAGGTACCTGTTGGGTTATGCATCAGAAGAAATAGAAATGGATGATTTGCTGTAAATTGGTTTGAAGCCAGACTCATGATCACAGGAACATATACACCTGTGAAACAGAGATGATAGTTATTTAGACACTCACGTTAAAAGCTCAGTAAAGAAAATATATCCATAATATTTTTTGTAGACAGGAAAGGCCATATTCTTGGAGGAGTTAACATATGTAAAGAGAACTGTTTTCTAACTACAGAGAAATTTGGAGTAAATTTAAAAGTCAGAGAGCAAAAGAATAAATACTGGCTCACACACAGAAAAATTCTAACTCCACATTTATGTTCAGTGAAGAAGAAAGCCAGATATTATATTCAATTCAGTGGAAGTTGGCTGAAAACTTTTATCCTTTAAGCACTCATTTTCTGCTCAGATTTTATTTACATTATATGATTTATTCTTAGAAAACTTTCAGCTCTTATTTCCCATCCAGGTATATTTGCACTTTATTTCTATTCTTCAGGCTCATAGTAATCACACCTAAGTTTAAATTCATGTTTTACTTGCTTTTTCAAAATTGTTTTGTGAACTCAGAACTTTTTAGAATTTGTTCTGTGAATGTGCTCATGATTTCTTTTTTCAAATGAGATTAGGAACAGAGATTTCCTGACTTTAAAATTCTTTACTATTATAATTGTATATCATGCCTTTGTAGCATTTTCAATGTTTAGAGTAGAAAAGTTTAAACGATTGGATTACTTCTCTTTCTAGGTTAAATATTTCTAATTTCAACTGAGATATTTTCTTTACCAATTAAGCAATGATTTTGTACAATTATTTCCAGACTTAAGGAAAGATAATTTAAAAATTCAGTACATGTAGTCAAAATTGAAAATGATCAAAATATCCTTAGTAACATAATATCCATTGCACTATCCTACCTGAAATGTCAGGGCTGTGCTACCCAAACTGCCAATGGTTATTGGCTTCTATTTGAATTGTAATAAATCAGATGAACCAAGTAAACATCTTACATATCAGGCCAAGCCTCTTACGCTTATTTGCAGTGAAAACTTGGATATTTTGTTTGTTTTCCTGAGCAACCCCTGAGTATACATCCCTACATGTCAAAATTCACAGACTGACATTTTGTCACTGTCAATCCTGCCTTTTTTCCTCTTAATGATTCTAACAACCCCCTAGAAGACCCCCGACTAACAATGAAAACCACAGACTATAGTGGAGAGAGCTCTAAACACGAGGTCAGGAGACCCACGCTCAGCTCCTTTTTTACCGTCAACTCAGAGTCTGACCTTGGTCAAACCTTTTCACATTGCTGGGACTCTTTCTTCACACACACACACACAAAAGACACAATCAGACACTGAGCTATAAGGACACTTCCAGTCCTATGTAAGAAGAATTAAAAAAAATTGCATAGACCAGCAACCTCATCCAAACACAACCTTTAGATTTTACCAAGGATTAAAATAACTCACGCCCTCTAACCAAAGTTCCTTAAGCACAGCAATGCAAGGCTCTTCAGCAGAAGACAGAATTGTAAGGGGAGCACAGTGTGTCCATACAGAAGACAAAGCCCATTGGCATGAGACGGTATTACAAAGTAATCAAGAAATGGATTATGTGTGTATAAATGTATAGACATTTATCAGTAGGACATTTTAAATGACACATTTCCTTTAAATTTTGGTAAAAATCCAAAAGGCATCGGGAATTGAAATAAAATTGTAAAGGATTTATTAAACTTGCTTTTCTGCTTCTAGTTGATTTTAAGACTTTTCTCCTATAAATTTTTAAGTTTTAAATACTTATATGCAGCGAAGATTCAATTAAAAATTCCACTCAATCAAGGAAATGTACCAGAGAAGAGTGGTTCTCAAACTGTCATGTGCATACAAATTAGCTGCAGATCTTGGAAAATGCAGATTCTGACTCAGCAGATTAGGAGTTACATGTGAGATGTGAGATGCTGCGTTACAAACAAGTTCTCAGTGATGCTGATGCTGCTGGTTTACGCACCAGGAGGGATGCTGAGGAAGTGGGGGAGCTGCTGCAGAGCAGTGGTTCTCAACCTTGAGTACCTTGGATGTGTATTGGAATCACTTGGGGGAACCTCAAGAAAATACTAGAACTTCAACCCCAGAGACACTGATTTAATTATCTGGAAGGGTGAGCTGGTATTTTACAAGTTGTGCAGGTGATTTTAATGTGCAAGTTAAGTACCAAGTGCCCTGGAGCCACTTGCCCATGAGTCAAATTAGAAAATAAGTATTAACTTGGCTTAATGGGAGAATGAAAACAATACAGTTACTTAAAACTGAAGATTCCTAAACAATACAGATTTAGTATTTGAGCTCTAAAGTTTTTTTCCACATTGGTTTAGGTCTCTCATCTACTAATTGACAGGTAACCTTATTTGCAAATGAGCAAATAGTGGTAGATAGGCCTTGACACTTAATCGAAATTGCTTCCCTTTCATTTTGCATAATGCTGTCACTGCAGCAGTGTACAAACCGCTTATGCAACAATTTTCTTTTTTCTCTACGCAGTGTACAGAACAGGAGAAGGGAAAAGGAGCCCAGAATGCTGGAAAGCACCCAGCATCCTAATGTCCAACTTTCTGTCATCTTTTCCCCTTCTTGGCTGGGATGTTATCTATCCTACCAGTTGACGTTGCGGCTTCACTTCCGTCTTCATTTATCTCAAAGAAGACATTTTGCATGACTTGAGAAACATACACCTCAGACGAATCTGGTGAAAAAATACGAAAGGGTATTTAGTGCTTAAAATCAAGAGGCATTATCTAGTAAATCACAGATTAATCATATTTTCAAATGATCAAAAAAACTAAAAAAAACTTCGGAAGTTAGTCAGTTTGTTAGAGATTAGGGTGTTCTAGGTGTAGCTCTTATTAAGACAGTAAAGGCTTAGGTCTATATACAAGATAAAAAGTATATGAGCCTCAAATCAGGAATCTTGCTAAGTGAAATATTTGCATGAACAGAGGGTTTGCCACCCTGAGCCTGGTTCTACCAACTGGATGATAATAGCCCTCTAGGTTTGAATTAATCCCACCTTATGTGTTCAGCCACAAAGGCAATTTACCTTTGAAATGCTGTATGAGGTTTTGATCTGAGTTTAAAACAAAATTTACTTTCTTTCAGGACAGGGAGGCTATGTAAGTCTAAAGAGGTTTCGTGTCATCTATTACAAAGTCATTTCAAAGCTATACTTTAGAACCTGTTCAATTTTTCATTGTAAGAGCGTGTCTTACAACCTTGTGTTCTGCCGTGGATACAAGATGAGAAAACATCCCTCTTCTCCCCTTGGTAGAATGGATGCCTGTGCAAAGTGTTTCTGATCTAGTGACCTGCAAAGAAAGCTTCCTTGAGAAGGCAGAGTGAAACCATGAGTTCAGAACCTATCCACCTGCTGTGGCAAGACCAGATAGACCCGGCAGTGTTCCTCAGAGCTCAGTGGTGGCAGAAAGGTGGAGGAGAGGAACATGGGTCTTGAATCTTGAAGAGAAAGGAGCACTTGATAGAGAAAACTGGTCCTGCATTGAGAACTATCCATGAAGAAATAACCTTACAGAGGGGAACCAGTTCTGACCCACGTACTAAAAAAGTAATCCCCTTCAAGAAAGATAGAAAAACTGAGAATTTACTGTGTGCCAGCTGCTTGCCAAGCCAGGTGAGATACACACACTCTTTTATATATTCCCTTCAATGTAACTAAAATATGTTCTTATTAGGTGCCATCCAGTCATCTCTGCCTCATAGAATCCCATGTAAAACAGTAGGAAACATTGCTCAGTCCCACATCATCCTCACAATAAGTTATATCATCCCACTAAACAGATGAGAAAGTTGAGGCTTGGAACATTTAAGCATTTTACTAAAGATGAAAAAAGAAATGATGATAGAGTTAGAACTCAAGTTCATCTCAATGGCTGCAAATTAACTCTATCAACAGTTCATTCACACTCATGGATTACATAAGCATGAGGTAGTGTATCTTTAATGTAGACATCCCAGAGAAATCATACTGACTAGTCCACAGCAACCATGTTTGCTGCACAAATGACAAGTATGCTGTAATGACCAAATACAGTGTAAGCCTTGGTTGTACCAATAAGAACTCAGACAATAAGGAAAATGTAGTTGAAACAACTCATACTGATAATTCAGGATGGAAAGAGCAGAAAATGCTGGACATTTAGCCTTCTCTGCCCAGGGTTATATCTTACACAAATTCTCTTACAAAGCACTTTGGAAAGTTTATAGAGGTTACAAATTGCAAGGAATTTGAAAAGTGAGTGGCTGTTCACAACATCTGAGGTGTATCTGGCAAGCTTCCTATGGCCGGAAAAAGGTTTAAGAGAAAGAAGTATCTGAAAAATGCTTTGGTTTTTATCAGGTTGCTAAGTGGGCTGCACTCCAGGGCACACTTAGGTAGTTATATGTAGTGGTATTTAATGTAGATTGCCTTGTATCTGATGATGATGGAATTGTCAAAGAAGTCCTATCTCTGTTAGTATGAGAAAAGTATCAAAATCATGCACGAGGGTGATATGAACATCACGACATTTGTGCGCTCCAAGAAACCTAATTTATTTGGTTCATTTACCTGCGTTACTTGATGGGTGAATAAACTGATGAATACCTCTCCTAAATCTCAGGTATTTATATAGAAGTAATCTAAACATTTCTACAATCCTGCCATGTTGTGATACAAAATCCCATATAAAGATGAGCTCTCTATGTACAGTAGAAGACTGAATATAAAAGAAGTTAAGTTGCTTTCGTCAAATTGGCCTTCTCGATATAATTTTTCTCTTTAGTTTGTTATTTTTTAACTCTGAGGTATTGCCAAAGTGAGAAGAATGAAAAGACTGTCCTTGGCTTTATTGCGCAAATGAGAATCTTGAACCAGGTGCCATTTCCCAGGGGCAAGTTTACATATGAGCTCCGGCATGGCAGAATTGTTGTCAGTCCAAAGGACTATGTTGCTGAATCTACAATCTGTAGCATTACACTTTCTAGATTGTATTCATAATCCAGCAGCTTTTAGATGCCTATTTCAAGGGCTTTAATATCACTGAATTAACATTTGCAAATTGGTCTTTAAGAGTTTTATTACCTTTACTTAACTGAGAGCCTCAAAGTTGCAATTTCCTCTGTTAGGATAGAGAGATCTAAACAGAGCCAAACAAAAGCCCATATTATACTTTACCTACATGGTCTCATTACAAGCCTGACTAGAAAGCTTGCCTAAAATTCATTTTGACTTTCATTAAGGGAAACTGCTCAAATGCAAAGTAGTGTGTTTATAAACAGCTCAAAGTGCCTGTGACATCCACCCAGCGTGTGTGTTATCTGTGGCTGAATGCTCTTAGCATCACCATCGACCAGTCAGTATAGTCAACTAAGAAAACACACTGACATGAGAACATAAGAACTACTTGCATGCTACCTGTTATTCCAGAAAGGTCACAGCCATGGCTAAAGATCTCGGTTATGTTCAGCAAATACAAAGCTTCTTTGAAGTCTAATTTTTGTTCTATTTTAAATCTGTTTAAAAAAAAAAAAAAAAGGTGAACAAGAAAAGTATTAAACATTGTTCATCTTTCTACCCAAATACTTCTTGTAAGATGATATAGAAGAGATTATATTGAGAAATCATCTATTTCATTATCACAATTACATTTTCTTACATTTCACACCATTTTTTCCCCAGGACCACTCATTTCTCCTGGGTAGTTAGTAACTTGTTTCCCAGGGAAATCATCGGTGGGAAGGAGGAGGAGAGAACAGCCTATTTTTTGAAGTGACATTTACCATGCAGAGCAGCTGGAAAGTACTAAGTTTTCAGTTGCTTTGTTCCTTCCTAGGAAATCAAGACACTCCCTCCAGTAACTCTGTATATTCAAGTTCTTGGCACCATCAAACATGTCTCTAACAGACGTCTAAGACACGGGGAGAGAAGGAAAGCAGCCAACAGTCCTTGGAAAAGATTGTTGGCTACTGCGCTAGAGAGAGGCACTAATAACCTATTTTCCCCTCTCAGCCAGTGTTTGAATTGTTACGGTTGGTGTGGCTTCCTTCAGTTCACGGATACACCCAGTATCTTCCCAACAGTCCCCAGAAAAGAATCAAGAAATCACGGGGTTGAGCGGTGAAGGCTCTGGCCAGTGTTTTCAGTCTGTAAATCAGGGCTTCAGCGTTCAGCTAACCTGCACGGCCTGGATTTGCCCCACTTGTGAAGAGGGAATTGAACCAGAGGCTCTCAAAGATTTCCTCAGGCACTGATCTTCTAAGATTCCAAATGAACGGCTACCACTGAACTTCACTTTTAAATAAAAAGAAAAAAAAGGCTGATAGTACCTAATTGATTTTACATATGCTTCAAGTTAAACAAGTTTCATTTTGAAACTGGTTGGAAACATTATTTATGAAAAAAAGTCCTAAGCAGAAAGTCATGTATGTTTGCTACATTAGCACGATTCCTGGGCATCTCCTGCCAAGGCTGCTCCAGGAATGCCCTGCCAGGCATTTGCCCCTTTGCAGACAAATTCAAATGCATGCATTTGCTCTCAGGCTGGTAGCCTTGCTTATCTAGTAGGTAAGCCTCCATCTGGGACTGAAAATTATCTTGTGCAATCAATCTAATTAGATCACTGCTTTAATTGTCAGATAATGAACAGGCCTCTTAATTATAATTCTTCAAAACAATGAATATGCTGTGGCAGAATTTTATAGGGCCTGTTATTTTGGGAAACCCTGCTGGCATAGTGGTTAAGGGATACAGCTGCTAACTAGAAGGTCAGCAGTTCAAATTTGCCAGGTGCTACTTGGAAACTCTATGGGGCAATTCTGTTCTGTCCAGTAGGGTCCCTATGGGTTGGAGTCAACTGGATGGCACTGGCTTTGGTTTTTTGACTTGGTTGTTTTTTTTGGGAAACTATTACGCAACCTTGGAAGCTGTTAACTCATCCTGAGTCCCCTGCAAATGAAAATGGGTATGAAGGGTGCAAACATCTGCTGATAATGAAAATAGCTTATTCTTATCAACTGTTTCCCACTTTCTTCCTTGTCACTTCCTACTTAGAAAGATAATAGCAGGATGATTTTGAGGGTTTTTTTTTCTGTTTTATTGTCTCACTATTTTCTTTTAAGGTGAGTGGAGTACAGGCACACGTTCTCATCCACCTATCAACTGGCTGTTTTAAGCATAGACCAATAATTTTAGGATAACGACAAGAACACTGTGAGGCTTATTAGAACTTCTTATAATGGCTAATTATCACCAAAGTCATTTAACTCACAATATAGTCCAATGAAACTTACAACAATAGAAACACATTCAGTCATTTAATAAAAATATAATCCACAGCCAGTTTCTAATTATCAATAATTGTTGGGACCATGAATAGCACAGCATGAATTAGCACTTGCATGTGTTAGGCATTTAATGTAGATTATAGTTTCTAATCTTTACAAAAGGCTCTGGAAAGCTAGCATTATTATTCTCATTTGCATGTAGCAAATCAGGCTCAAGAAGTTTGGTTTCCACATTCATGGTCAAGGTAAATGCCAGATCTGAGATTTAAACTCAGATTCCTTTGACGCTAAAGCTCATGTGCTAATCTCCTTCTATTTCAAATGTAATTCAAAAACATGATCTCAATCAATAGTCAGAGTGAACTGTGTACTGTCTCCAAATTTTGTGACGATTGTCACAAATAAGGTTCATTTCCCCTTGTCTTTAACCTCCTTTAAAACTGTTAAAAGAAAATTTGACAATGGAAAAGGATAAGCAGCAAAAAGACTAATTGGAAATAAAGCAACAGAATAATCATAAATGAATGCCTTAGCACATACTGTCTGTTTGCTTAAGACATCGATTTACTCCTGAATGCAGCTATCAGGCGTAAACAGCCTCACAGAGATAAAAGCTGCAGAAAGTGGAAGAAAAGAACTCAGAATTTCTTTCTGTTTTACGATGGACCCATGCCTGATACCAAGACCTTACTGTGGATTGGTACTCACCCTTCTTTTTCCTGCAATAAAGGCCTCTGTTTAATTGAAATTCTAAGCTTCTATCCTTAATATTTGAAATCCCAGTTTTGATTCAATAGGCTTTGAGCTTTCCTTGGAAATCTTATAGTTGCTTATAAGGATAAAATATAACACAATTCTTGACCATGCTCCACCTGGACTTCTGTGTGGGCACGTAGTTACTTTTGGTGACTTTCCAAGGAATGATCTCATGCTATCTGTGTGTGTACATACGTGCACGTGTAAGAAGTTATTATCATGGGCACTAAATGCTCAGTTTAAAATACTTTTGTCACATAAAGACATAACTGGACACTGTTCAATGTAAATGTGAGATTCCGGTTTGTATCAGTGCCTGAGAACTTAAAGTAAATGAACACTTCGTAATCATTCCTGCAGCTGCTCATGACATGTCTGTTCTCACGTCCAGCCTCATCTTCCTTGCATTCACTTTCTCTCTCCTGCAAAGAGCTCACGTTCATCCATTTACTGATCCAGGGTTGGACAAGCCTTGGGATAGTATTTAGACTAATGAGACTAGGACGCTTCCCATGTGGACCCAGACCCAGACCCAGTGCCATCGAGTCAATGCTGACTCACAGAGACCCTATAGGACAGAGAACTGCCCCATAGAGTTTCAAAGGAGCACCTGGCAGATTCGAACTACTGACCTTTTGGTTAGCAGTAGTAACACTTAACCACTACACAAGGATTTCCTTCCTTTGGAGGGCAGGTGTTATTAAACATTTCCTTGGTGCTGCTGCTCCAGATCTTTTATTACGCTCTTCATCCCATCACTGAGCTTTTGTGCTGTCCCAAGGTAAACTCCCCTGTCCAGAAGCTACATAGCCCTTTGCTCTTTGCAATCTCTGCCTTCCTGTGGAACTCACTTCACCTACTACCTCCATGAACCCAGGCACAGGTCTTCTCCCTCATGCTTGCCCCATATGGCTCCTAGTTTTGGACACCTGGTTATCCTTGTGCAATTTTGGCTTTGTCACTTAGTTGTGTGATCACAGGCAGGGTATTTACCTGTCTGTACCTTACCTGAATATAAAACTAGACTTCTATCACATATGTTATGGGAATTAAATGAAATATGGTAAGTGGCAGCATTGAGTTCAGTGTCTAGCACTATATTACTAAAAAACCCTTTGCAATCGAGTCAACTCCAACCCATAGCAATCCTGCAGGACAGAGCAACACTGTTCCATAGTGTTTCCAAGGACTACCTAGTAGATCTGAACTGCCAGCTTTGTGGTTATCAGCAGCAGCACTTAACCACTACACCACCAGGGTTTCTAGCACTATATTAGATGCTGAATAATGAATTTAATGAAAATACTAACGTGTGTGTATGTGTGTGTCTGTGTTTTAGGTGCTGTCGAGTTGTTTCCGACTCACAGCCACTCTTATGCGGAGGACACTTTGCCTGGTCCCGCATCATGCTCACAATCGTTTTTGTGCTTAAGCCTGCTGTTGCAGCCCCTGCATCCGTGCCTCTCGGTCAGGGTCTTCCTCTTTCTTGCTGACCCTCCACTTTACCAAGCATAATTTCATTCCCCAGGGACTGACCCCTCCTGCCAACATGTCCAAGTACGTAAGATGCAGTCTCGCTATCTTTGCTTCCAAGGAGCCCTCTGTTTGTACTTCTTCGAGAACAGATATTTGTTCTTTTGACAATCCATGGTACATTCAATAACCTTCTCTAACACCACAATTCAAATGTATAATTTCTTCTTCTGTCTTTCTTATTCATTGTCCAGCTTTCACGTTCATGTGATACAATTGAAAATACCGTGGCTTGGGTCAGGTGCACCTTTGTCTTCAAGGTGACAGCTTTACTTTTCAATACTTTAAAGAAGTCCTTTGCAGCAGATGTTCCCAATACAATGTGTCTTTTAATTTCTTGACTGCTGTTTCCATGGGCACTGATTGTGGAACCAAGTAAAATTAAATTCTTGACAACTTCAATCCTTTCTCCATTTATCATGACCTTGCTTACTGGTCCAGTTGTGAGGATTTTTGTTTTCTTGATGTTGAGGTGCAATCCATACTGAAAATACTAAGAAGACATACTATTAATTGAATACTAAATATTTGACATGCATTTTCTCATAAAATCATCCAATGACCCCAAGATATATAATTGTATATTAAACAATCTTTGAAAATTAGACATCTAAAGTAATTTGCTTAACATTATACAGTAAGACAATGGAAGAGCTTGTGGACGTAAATATTATGTTTTATTTTCCATGATCTGGGTTCAGCATTTGTCAACAAATATTATAATGCCAAATCAGTCAATATCTTTAAAGAACAATGCCAGTCAGAGAGAATGTGTCTATTATTTAAATAAGATATCATACTTTCAAATAGAACAGTACTGCTTAACAAATTTAAAAGCACAGACCTCTGAAAATCCAGCTACAGGTATGAAACCTCCTTCAAATATAATGTGTGTGATTGTATATGCATATACTTGCAAATAATTTTATGAGCTTCAAGGACTTATTGAAGTCTACCCTTAAACTCTCCATGAGTCTATGGTGCCTAGTTAAGAACCACTACAAAGGAACAAGAACTCACACTCCTTATTTTCCTAGTAAGCTGACTATAGAATCTAAATGCATTCTACTTCTTTTCCTTCTTAACATGAATCTAGCTAGTCACCCACTCCAACAAATATCTGGCTACTCCACTTTCTTGCATTCCCAATGAAGCTGCCTTTTTGAAACATAGATTACTTTGAGCATTTGTCTGAATTTTTCCAGTGGGTTCTTAACCAATATCTTAGACTTCCCCTCTGTAATACGTCTGGGAACATCAGCCATAGCTACTACTCAATTCAAAGCAGCCAACAATGAGCAGCTACTATTTTTCAGATGCTTGCTTTATGTTGGGTCACAGAGAGGAAACATGTAGCTCTTGACCTCAAGTAGGTTTAAGTCTAGTCAAGAAGACCAATGAATAATTTTAAGGCTGTTGCATATGCAGAAATAAATACAAGATACTAGGAGAACTTTCCAAGCTAAGAGAAGGGAAGACATTTGTTGTATTTTACATGGAGAAATCAGAAAGGCTCTCTGAAACCCAAAGGTAGTTGTAAGACCAGTAGGGATTTCCCGAGAGCCCTGGTAGTGCAGTGGTTAAGCACCTGGCTGCTAACAAAGTCAATGGTTTGAACTCACCAGCCATTCTATGGGAGAAAGATGTGGCAGTTTGCTTTCATAAATGTTATAGCCTAGGAAATTCTAGCAGTTCTCCTCTGTCCTACAGGGTCACTATGAGTCAGAATGGATTTGACAGAAATGGGGGAATGGGATATCCAAAAAAGTGGAAACAAGGGAGCATTTCAGACAAGTCCCTCAACATGACCAAAGGCATTATGACTGCCATATACATCTTTTTCTTCAAAACAGTTACACTCGAGTTGATTTCAACTCATAATAACCCATGTATTCAGAGTAGGACTACTCTAGAGTTTTCAATTCTGTGCCCTTCAATGCCTGATCACCAGGCATTTCTGCCTTCCTAGGCTCCTCTGAGTGGGTTTAAGCCATTAACTTTTCAGTTAGTTGAGCACCTAACCATCTGAGGCAGCCAGGGACCGCTATGTTTTCCTAAAACATTGCCCTAAATTTTCCAGTATCCAACTTGAAAATGTTCAATAATTCCACATGGAATTTACCAATCTCTATTCTTCTTCTGAAGCCCACTCAAACACTTTCTCATCTGTAAAGCCTTTGTTTACAATTTCAGTTCACAGTTCCCCCCTCCACTTCCTTCCTTCCTGCCTGCCTCCCTCTCTCCGTAGCTCCCTCCCTTTCTTCCTTTCTTCCTTCTTTTCTTTCTTTCTTTTTGGTCATCTCTCACTTTTCATAAACATCCTATACTTACTATACATTGCTGTATGCAGTTATTCAAGTTAATAAATTTATTTTATAAATCTTCTACCAGCCCATCTTATATACACCTCATCAGCAGGTATCATGTGCATTACTTTACATCTTTCCCAACTGCTTGCTCAGAGTCCCAATCATCATTTTAAACAGGAAATGCATTTCTTAATTAGTAATAATAGAATCAAGACCCTAAGGCTCTGAGCCAATAGACATGAGAGCTAAGCCTGTCTTTCACTACCAACTGAAAGTCAATTTGCCCATTGTGTACTTTGCTTCCCTTACCTGTGAAATGTTAGATGTAACCAACTCAAACTATACAACCACAGCAGTTAATATGAAAATAAAAATTCTAAGTACTTTATGAAGTTAAAAGTACTGTACAGATGACTATCACTTCTTATTTATGCTATTAATATGAATTAAATGTTCACTTTTCCCTATATGAGATCTGACAGTTAAATTCACTAGCTTATCCTAGAGAAAGTGCTACATACCTCATTGCTGAGTATCATTGCAGTCACTTGCAAAGCAGTCCTCTTGGGAAGCTATGCACTGATGCCAGCACCTAGTCTACCCTTCAAAGCATTTTAGGAACACTTTTTCTGGAATGGCCATCAGAGCTGTCATCGTATTACCTTTGATGTTCTAAATGGCATCAAAATCTTCCTTTCAGTATTTCCTTTATCTTCAGGTAAAGAAAAAAAATCATTGAGGGCCACATTGGGTGAGCAGGGAATGTATTTCAATACAGTTGTTTGTTTGCTGGATAAAGACTTCCATATAAACAACCATACAGTTAAGTTGGTGAAATTTGCTACTGTGCCACTGTGTGCAACGGCCATTCCAGAATGAGTTCCAAAATTGCTTTGGAGGGTGGACTAGGTGCTGGCATCTGTGCATAGCTTCCCAGGGGGAGTACTTTGAAGTTGACCACAGTGATACTCAGCAGTGAGACACATAGCACTTAGAACAATTAAGTTTGCAGACTTCATTGTCAGAACTTGTATTCATAATCATAAAATACATTCTCAGAACATTTCTCACAAAGCTATGAATCCAGTGTGTAGTGTGTCCAGACTCTTCAGTCTGAGAAAGTTTTACTTCTAAAGTATTTACAGGATCTCATTTTACCTTTAGACAAAGTAATGCGATTATTGTAGCTGATATACGATTACAGAATAACATCCAAAATTAGTTGTTTAAGATCTTGTTGTTGGGTGCCATAGAGTGGGAACTGACTCACAGTGACCACAGGTATGACAGAAGGAAACATTGCCTGGTCCTGCAGTGTCCTTGCCTTCTTTATTATGCTTGGGCCCATTGTTGCAACCACTACATCAATCATCTTATTGAAGGGCTTTCTCTCCTTCCCAGGCCTTCTGCTTAATCAAGTATGATGTCCTTCTCCAGGGAGTGGTCCCTCACGATAATAGGTCAAAAGTAGGTGGGAAGAAATCTTGACATACTCACTTCTAAGGAGCCCTCTGACTGTACTTCCTTCAAGACAGATTTGTTCATCCTTCTGGTGGTACATAGTCTATTCAAAATTCCTCGTCAACACCATGATTCAAAAGCATAAGTTCTTCTTCAGTCTTCCTTATTCATTGTTCAGCTTTTGCATATGGGGTGATTAAGACACCATGGCTTGGGTCAGGTACACTTTAGTCTTCAAAATGATTATTTTTTAACATTTTAAAGATGTTTTTTGCAGTAGAATTTCCCAGTGCAATTTGTTATTTGATTTCCTGAGGGCTGTTCCCATTGAGAATTGATGTGAATCCAAGAAAAATGAAATTCTTGACAACACCGTTATTTTCTCCATTTATCATGATGTTGCTTATCAGTCTATTTGAGAGATTTTTATTTTCTTCATATTGAGGTACAATCTACACTGAAAGCTGTAGACTTTGATCTTCATCAGTGAGTGCTTTAAGTCTTCTTTGCTTTCTATAAGCAAGGATGTGTGATGTGCATGTGGCAGGTTGTTAATGAGTTTTCACCCAGTCCTGAGACCCTGTTCTTCACATAGTCCCACGTCTTAGAATATTTGCTCAACATATGGACTCAATAAATAATGTGAAAAGATACAACCCTGACATTCAGCTTTCCTGACTTTAAACCACACAGAATCACCCTCATTCTGTTGGAACTACTGCATCTTCATCTACAAGTATATACAAGTTCCTCAAGAGTACAATGATGTATTCTGGAATTTTCATTCATATAGGAATGGTATCCATAGTTTGTTATGATCAACACAGTTGAATACCTTTGCCAACTCAATAAAACAAGGGTAAATATCTTTCTGGTATTCTCTGCTTTCAGCAAAGATCCATCCAATATCAGCAATGCTATCCCTTGTTCTGTGGCATTTTCTGAATCTGGCTTGAATTTATGGCAGTCTCCTGTTAATGTATTACATGACTAGTTTTGAAGGATTTTCAGCAAAGTTTTATTTGTATGTGATATTAGTGATAAGGTTCCAGAATTTCTGCATTTCATTGGATCCATTCCTGTCTTTGGCATGGGCACAAATATGGATCTCTTTCAGTTGGTCGGCCAGGTAACTGTCTTCAAAAATTTTTTATACAGATGAGTGAGAACCACGTAATTTGTTGAAATGCCTTAATTGATACTCCATTAGTTCCTGTTGCCTTGTGGTTTACCAACGCACTTAGTGAAACTTGGGCCTTTTCTCTCACTTCTCAGCCACATGAGACCTCCTGCTACTTTGGTTAAGTAGCATCTAGGGTCTTAAAAGTCTGCGTGTGGCCACATAAAGTACTCTGCTGTTTTTACCCCTTCAGGAGCAAGGTAAAAGGAAGAAAACTAAAGAAACAAGAGAAAAACAAATCAAAAATACTAAGGAAACACAACTACCACAGGTTAAGACAGGTTAAGTCCAGTACAGCTAGATGTTGCCCAGTTTACCACCACTAACTGCTCTGATAGGGATTCCAACAGAGAGTCTTAGATAGACTAGCTATAAATGTAGAATAAAATTCTAACTTGCACACACACACACACACACACACACACACACAAAGGCCAGACTTACTGGCCTGAGGAAGACTGGAGAAAACCTAGAGAATACGGCCCCTGGACACCCTTTCAGCTCAGTAATAAAGTCACTTCTGAGGTTCCTCTTTTAACCAAACATTAGACATGCCCATAAAACAGGAGACTGAAGTGGCACACCAGCCCAGGGAAAGGATTAGAAGGCAGGAGCCCACAAAAAATAGGGAACCTGTGGTTGAGAAGGGAGAGTGCCGAAATGTCATGGAGTTCTTAACCAGTGTGAAGAAATAACATGTGTACTAACTATTTAAAGAGAAGCTAATTTGTTTTATAAAGCTTTCCCTAACATACAATAAAAATAAAAAAATACTTGGTGCCTGTGTATACCCATGTTCATTGTAGCATTGTTTACAAATCAAAAAGATAGAACCAACCTAGATGCCCACCAACAGAGCAATGACAGAAAAAACTACGGTACATGTACACAGTTGGGTATTAAGCGATGATGTAGAACACTGACGAATCTGTGAAGCCTCTCACAACCCGGATGAATCTTGAGGGCATTATGGTAACTGAAATAAGTCGATTACAAGAGGACAAATATCGTATAAGACCACTGTTACTTGTGGACAGTACACAAAAAGAAACAAATCTTTGGTGGTTACAACCAAGGTGTGGGGATGGAAAAATAGACCAAAACAACAAATTCTTAGTGTTTTCATCAAATAATAAAAGACAGAAAAATATGAAAGAAAGCATTATTTTCTGTCATTAAGACTATCTTGCAGAGCCCACTGAATCCATGAAGTTATTTATAAAATGAAGAAAATGTCTTCTTAAACAGATAGTAAACAGCTCTGGATGTCCTTGGTTTACTGTGTTTAGTAAGGGTCATTTAAACTATTTTTCCTAGCACTACTGTATTTTATCTTAGTGAAAAGACTAAAAATATTGGGAAAGAGTTATCTACACAAAAGTAAGATAACTGTCCATAGATTTTTACATTCAAGCATATATTGTTGTGTTTGGCTCATTTTAATCTCAATAACAGTATGTATATTACTGCTAAAATAAACTATTTTTTCAAAAATGAAAAAATTACTTTCTTGAAAATATTTATATAATTTAACTAAACAGTATTCAATTAGCACATATTATAGGGTTGCTGACAAATGTGGCATCAAGATTGGAGGAAGATTCCTTAACAAATCTGAGACATACAGATGAAAAGAAAGAGAACTTGAAGCATTTACTGATGAAAATCAAAGACCACAGCCTTCAGTATGACTTACACCTCAGCATAAAGAAACAAAAGTCCTCACACCTGGGACAATAAGCAATACCATGATAAATGGTGTTGTCAAGGATTTATTTCTACTTAGGTCCACAGTCGACACCCACAGAAGCTGCACTCAAGAAATCAAAAGATGCAATGCATTGGGCAAATTTGCTGAAAAGATCTCTTCAAAGTTTTAAAAAGCAAAGACATTACTTTAAGTACTAAGGTGTACATGACCCAAGCCATGATATTTTAACATGCCTTATATGAATGCAAAAGCTAGACGATGAACAAAGAAGACTAGAAAATAACTGACAACCTTGCATTACGGGGAAACCCTGGGGGTATAGCAGTTAAGTTCTGCTCTGACTTGTAGGGTCACTGTGAGTAGGCATCGACTGGACAGCAGTGGGTTGTTTTTGGTTTGACTTAAGCTGTTGGTGAAGAATATTGAACATACCCCAGACCAACAGAGAATGAACAAATCTGTCTTGGAAGAAGTACAGCCAAAATGCCCTTTAGAAGAATGGCGAGACTGCTTCTCATTTACTTTGGACGTGTTGTCAGGAGGGACCAGTCTTTGAAAGGGGACATCATGCTTGTCAAAGCGGAGAGTTGGTGACAAACAGGAAGACCATCAATGAGATGGAGTGACAGAGTGGCTGTAACAATGGACTCAAGCATGGCAACAACTGTCAGCACAGCACAGGACTGAGCAGTGTTTTGTTCTGTGTCCAAGGGGCCGCCGTGAGCTCAGACACACTCTGTGGCACCTTACAACAACCGAGGTTAAAGGACAGAGGTTTGACATGATGTGCATACTAGAAGACAAGATTCTCTAGAGACAAAGAATTCCAAGCCCCAGTTTAGTGGAACCAGAAGTTACTGCTCTCCGGAGTTCTGCACCATCAAACTCAGTAGCTCAGCAAGAGAAGCCTTTTTGAGTGGATCCAGGATTGAGGATGACTGGGAAGACAATTAGGAAAAAGACAAAGAGGAGGATACATAGACATTAAAAGTGCTTGATGGAATATGACTGAGTGCCTAATAACTAGATACTGACTATGTAGAAAAGAAAGTGAAAGCTGAAATGTACACAACACTAAAGACCAGGAACAAGGGAGCACAATGCCTGTAGACCCTGAGAAGTTTGAAGAGAAATTCAGAAATGAAGGGACAGAATAAAACCCATTAAACCTTTGTCTCCTTTTAAAATTTCAAGTGGGGTATGAATTGAATTGTTTGGGCATATAATGCTCTGAATTTTCTCCTGCCTTCTAGAAGTATGAATTTAAGACAATCGTTTATATAATTATTGTTTCTAGAGATATGCCACTGCAATTTCCACTTTGTTTTAACTCAGTAAACTTGACCAAAGTACCTGATTTCTAATTCAATGACTATTAGAGTACCATCTGCCAAAGATTATTGGATGTATCTTTTAATTGTATAACACTATCATAAGTGTTTTGTGGTTTTTGTTTTACTTAGACATAATACTAAAAAGGGAAACACTCGTGACAGAGTAGTTAAGTGACATGTCTGCAAACCAAAAGGCTATGAGTGCCAATTTGCCAATTGCTCCTTGGACACTCTATAGTGAAGTTCTCCTCTGTCCTATAGGGTTACTAGGAGTCAGAATTGACTCAACAGCAATGGGTGGAATATCAAAAAATGAAACACCTGACCACACTGTCTATTTCAACTCATGGTGACCCTGTAACAGAGAACAGAACTGCTCCATGGGGTTTCTAAGGATGGAATGTTTACAGCAGCAGACTGCCATGTGTTTCTCCTGAGGAGATGCTGGCAGGTTCAACTCCTGAACTTTTTAGTTCACAGCTGAGTGCTTAACTGCTGTACCATAAGGACCCTCTTTTAGACATAATATAAGATGGCTATTTTAAATTCTAGACAGAAAAAAAAGGGAGAGAGAAATTTATATAATGCAAAGCTAATAGTTTTTTTTTTAATCTCAGCAGTCTAATTTTCAAAATTTGCAGTTCTTCATCCCTTTCAGAGAAAATGAGCAGTTAAATCCAGTTCTTCTCAGGGCAAAGTGATGCTTTCCCAGGCTAGACTTGCTTTTGTGTGCAGTAAGCTGAGTAATATCTCTAAATCCATTTTCATTTTCATTTATGTCAATAGCCTTCTCAAGAATTTGTTATCTTTCAGGTGGCTATTCAAAGTTCTCCATAAATGGAAACATAAGAAGGAGAATAATAAAATGACGTTACCAACCTAGGGAGGGTTATCTCTACTTCCTCCTCTTGTATTTCAGAGAGCCATTTCAGGATCTGATGAGCAGTAATTTGTTTTCCTACTCCCTCAATGTTCACTTTGTCTTCAGGAAGTATGATGATTAAACTAAATTCATTACCCTTATAAGGTAGTTCTAAAACCTGGTATTTAATAGAAGACTCAGAGAAGTAACCTGAAAGAGAGAAAACAAAATATGACATATAATTGGCCATTCCCAAGGCCTTGCTATTGGCGTGTGGTTTCTCACAGTACCAAATTTTGTTCTCAGAAGACCCTTCATCATTGGAATCTTCATTGCCGAGCCATCTTGCTTAATAAAGTCCATCAGCTGCGTGTCCTCTTTTCTGAATTTTTGTTTCCAGTCTCCTTTGAAGTAAATAGCATTCACCAGGACTAGTCGAGTCAGAGGGCCAAACTCTTCCCCTGAAAACATATCTTCAATCTTTCCTGTGAAGTGGGTGGAGTGGGAGGCAGAAAGAAATGAGGAATAGTGATTCAGCAGAATTTCTTTAAATCAAATCAAAGCAAAAATTCGTTTTGCTGATCAGTAATGGACAGAGGGATTATATAATTTATCATCTAAATTTGGCAATTTTGAGAGTAAGGGGGAGCACTATTAACTATTTCACTAGCAACAAATGTAAAAAGAGACAGTCCTGGACAAACTTGGACATACAGTCACTTTAGTAATGGATATTCTTTAGTGAAAATATTTGCATCAATCCTCTTTAAGGAAGAATAAAACCAAGTGTTTCTTTCTGCTTTTCAGTATTATTCAGACTTCCAAGATTCTTTATTATGTCAATCTTAATTAACAAATCAATGGCAGACCCAAGCTTAGTGCTCTTGTAACTGTAGCCTCTGGCCATTAAAAAGAAGGCTGGGTGATTTCCTCTCTCTACACTGCTAGTATCCAGTCTCCATGTCTGGGAAGCATTTCTAAGTTCTTAGAGATGAGAATGTCTGATGCCATCAAGCTGCTTTCAATGCATCCAGCTAATAGAATTTTCCTGTCATCACTTTTGCCCTCCTTGTTTTGCATTTCCTAGTTTATGCTTCCCCACATAGACTCCCTTAAAGAATACAGTAGCTTCTTACATAAGCACATCTGTTGTAGTTCAAAGAACAAAGAATCAAACTGCTGTTAGCTGAGGGCTCACTATAGGCTTGTCATTTCACATACATTCCTATTAAACCTTCCAGTAGCCCTGACACGTGTTCATAGTATCCTCATTTTAAATGAGGCGTGGTTTGTAGCTGGCTAGTATTTGAACTTAGATCTGTGTGGTTTTAAGTTTGTACTTTTTCTAAAACACTCTGTAGTCCCTTTGGAATTTTTGTCAGTTTGTATTTAGGTTAAATTAGATTATCATGTTTATGATAGGACTGTCAACATTTATTATTAAACGTTAACACACTCTACAAAGATGTGTTACTTATTTACAGGATATGTGGGAAAGAAGACATCCGGGATTGACAGATCTCACTTCTTCCTGGCCAAAGGCATTAATCTTGCTGCCATATTTGCAAAACACCCATGTGTGAAGAAAAATCATTATTTAAAATTCTTCTATTAGGCATTTTAAAAATAAGTGTCATGTCAAAAGAAAAGAAAAATAAATGTATCTGTATACTTCTCAAATCTGCTTAAAATTTCTCTCTGTTTTATGATTTAGGATTAATTTGAGTAAGGGTGACACCAAATAGGAAACTTGAATCTTCTGTTCCAAAGTTTAGTATAAAATACTCTGCCATTCTTTAAGGTATTAAAAACCATACATTACAATAGCAAATAATGATTTTATGGAAATAGGAAACTTTACCATCTGTTTTGCGTTCTACCCAAGTACTTATTGTCTCTGCACAAGCCTTTGCATGCTGAAAATCCACCAGTTTTATTGCACTGTGAAAAAATTCCTTGTTGCCATGGAGATACTGTTCTTTCACAGTGAATCCTTCCTGAAGGTAGAGAGCATTGGCAAGATGAAATGTAAATTCTTGTTTTTTCTCCAACATGGCAGAGAAAAATGACTTCAGCATGGAAAATTCTTCACCTAAAAAATAATTATAATGTATACTGACATATTGAACAATGTAAAAACAACAGCTTTTCAGTTTTACTATCTAAGTATTCTTATTCATATCATCTTTTTTGTTGCACTCTTAGGTATAAATAATGATCCTTTTATCTCCTGCACAAAAATGCATTATCTAGAGAAATCAACTTTTACACAGGAGGAAAGAATGTCTATGTAAATTTGAAATTTGTCAAAGCAAAAAGAAGCATTCACACAGGTTGAAGGAAACTCCCTCTTTAGAGCCGAATTTAACTAATTTTTGGTGTCAAAAATTTATGTTCAAAATCTCATTCTTCACAGACGTAGATACCGTATTTATCCAAGGGGAGTGCTAATGAATGCTGATGGGGGTTGACAGAGACGGTGGGGAGCAACTCTCTCCAGTATTACTTTTATTTCATTTTTAGAAAGAATTGTTCTCTTTTGAGCAACTACACCTGTCCAAGTTTTTAAATTTACAAGGTAGCACCTATAGTCATCTCTGGAGACGCATAAGAATCAGAATTGCCTATTTCTTCAGGGTCATTAATCTACATACTTTGTCTGTATGAATAATAAAAATCTTTAACCATTTGAAGTAAACCACGAGCTAAATGAGTCCATCAAGTCAACTAAAAGATCACCCTTGGCCAATTATTTCTTGTTGAATTGTTTTGAACACAGTGTTGTCATGAGGCTGCATGTGTTTATGCAGAATTCTACTGCTTTGCTCACCAGGCTCGTTTGTGCTATCAAAGTTGACAGACATAATTTCATTCCCTTCGGATCCGACTCGACGGCACTTGGTTTCGGCTTAAGGATGGAACTCAATCCAGGCTAGTTTTATGCAAATAATAGGTTCTTTCAGGCCCTTTGTTACACTGTCAGTTGTTGTCCTGGGCGGTCAAGGGTCAAGCTGACTGACTCGAGGAGAGCCCATGGGACAGAGCAGAATCTGCCCGCAGGGTTTTCCTGACTGCAGTGTTTATGGGAGCAGATGGCCGGGTCTGCCGCAGAGCTGCCCGGTGAGTCCAAACACTGACTTTCAGTTGGTAGCTGAGCACTTAACCGTTGCACCAGCAGGGTACTCTCATATCTTAAAAGTTGACTCTTCTGAATTAACTTATTTCTAGGAAAAATCAATGGCGTGTTATAGTAAGATGCTCAAAGGGTTTTTTTTTTAAAAAAAAAAAAAACACTGCAGAAAGGAAATTACTACTACATAGCTATTGGAAATAAGATGTTGCATATGTGTGTGTGTGTGTGTGTGTGTGTGTGTGTGTGTGTGTGTATAAAACCTGGTGGGGTGGTGGTTAAATGCTACGTCTGCTAACCGAAAGGTCAGCAGTTCAAATCTGCAGGGTGCTCCTCGGAAACTGTGGGATAGTTTGACCCTGCAAAGTAGGGCCGCCGTCGGCCAACAGACTCTTTGCGCGGACCAGCACAGGGCCCCTCTCCCGAGGGCTTTGGCTTTGTGACGTCGCATCTTGACCCGGTGAGTGGAGGATGGATTTCGGTCCCACTTGCCTCCTTTGTCAGCATCCGACCTGCTTGACTATAGAGGAGATACCGCCAGGTATACTGCACTGTATTTCAAAGTCTACTTTTCTCCAGTTACTGGGATATGGACACAGACATAAAAGGTATAAAATATTGCTACCATAGGATTGAATCCAAAGAACTTCGGTAATTCTTCACAATCCTGGAATTCCACACGTAAGGACGCAGAGACAGCTTACTTATTTTACTTTTCCATGAAGTAGTTTGAAGTGTAAATGTTTGTGGCCATTTGAAACCTCAAAGAAATATCTCAATAACTGGGAAGCTCTACGGGAGATTTCTGAGTAAAGATACAAAGCTTTCCCCCAAAGAATTAATTAAGGTCAGAAATGAAGTAGCAGAATTTCAAACCAATTTCTAGAACTTTGTAATTTACGAACATCTTTAAAGAGATGGGGAGAAAGGGAAGGGAGTAAAAATAGTTCCAACTCGTTTGTCAGAGCACACAGATTTATGTCATGTACTTAATGTCTACGACTGTGTGACAAACAGCTGCACTTTGATAAATCACTGGTCTCAGAAATCAATGAAAAAAAAGTCACCAAGTAGCATAAGGGCGGAGGAGAATATGAAGTTATTTGTCTTATAAATTTAATTTACAGATAAGCAACCTCTTTTAGCACAGGTCAAAAAGAAATAAATATGCATAGCTCATAATAAGCAATAAGAATAATCTTATTTGATTATACCAGCCCTGCAGAAAATAGTCTAAATTTAAAATACATGTTTACTTTCCCTGCTGTTAAGGGCCCAGAGGGCAACGTGTGCGCAATGTGACTAATCCAAAACTAAAACCAAAGGGAGTCACAGAATTATAGAGTAGTTCATCCAAAAGATTAGGAATCATCCCATCCACATCCTCTTTTTTACAGTGAGTAATCTGAGGGCTGGAGAGGCGATGTACCTTGAAAGATGAAGAAGCTAATACCAAATCAGAAGTTTATTAGATGGCGGCTGAGACAAATTCATGAGCAGTCTTTTTCTATAGCCTTGGAGCAACGCAGCACCTAGACCTTAGCCTTTGATCATTCAGCAGTATTATCGGAAGGCAGACAGATTCTCAGCAAGATGGAGAGGGTCAATTCTGGGCAGACATTTTGACAGTGGGGTAAAAGAAGAGAATGACAGACATTGGATGTCCATCTACAAACTCCCATTGAGTAAACCAGGTGTTAACATGCAGCAGAGGGACAGGACCAGGGGACTGAGAGCAGCAAACGTAAAATAGAGTCTGACTGAAGAGAAAGCACTTTTTTGATAATCAGCAGGGTGTTGAAGGAAAAGCCAAGATTAAAGAGAGCCAGTGAGACACTGGCCTCAGACACAAAGCTTACGGGGCTGTCAAAAAGCTCCGTAATCAAGATAAATAATATTCTAGTATATCATTTAAGAATTAAAGAATTAAAATGTATAAAAATCCGTGATGAACAAAATATAAAATTTGTAACTGATGACAAGATTGCTTTCTGCTGCTCTACCCTTCGTCCTGCCCTGACTTGCTTGCAGGTTTCATTTCTCTAGATACCCGGGGCCGTTTATCCATCTCCTTGCAGTTGACGTGTCACCTCCTAAAATTCAATCTCTTCGCTTCCATTGTTCTTTGTGAAACCACAAAACAAGCACTAAACATACTCGTGTACACTCATGCACACACACACACACACACACACACACACACACACACACACACATCCCAAAGCCTGAATGGTTATTTAAATTTTCTTTTTAATCCAATGTTTCTTTTAAAATTTTCAATACCAAATAAGATTCTTAAATACAGTAAACTAATGTTATTGTCTTGGACTCATTTAAAGATAAAGGTTTAATTTTAATTGGAAAACTAATCAAGAAAACCTAAAATAGTAATGAGAGACGGACCTAAAGAGTTCCGAGGGAATGTGCTGCTGTTGCACTATTTTTATAAGGGAAACAACCTACTTAATCAGAAAGGTGAAGTAGTAATGGTATATTCATAAGAAGTAATAAAATGCAATCCTTAAACTTACATTTTGAAGCTTTTGCATGATGTGGGAAAATGATCACAACTGCCATCAAATCTGTTCTGACCCATGGTGACCTTATATATGTCAGAGTAAAAGTGCTCTGTAGGATTTTCAAAGGCTGCCCTTTCAGAAATAGATGACTAGGCTCCTTTGTGTCTAAACCAAACCTATTGCTGTTGAGTTGATTCCGACTCATAGCAACCCTATAGGACGGAGTAGAACTGCCGCTTAAGAGTTTCAGAAGAGCACCTGGTGGATTCAAATTGCCAACCTTTGGGTTAGCAACTGCAACACTTAACCACTACACCGTCTATGGGCACATAAGTAGTATAATCACAATTAACTAACACTGGCCAAAACAAAAAAAACAGAAGAAAATATATAAATATACTCACATCTTTATGTCTGTAGACAGCATTCCTTCATACATTATTTGTATCACAACATTTCCATTAAGAAGCAATTATAAAGAAAATTATTAATAATTATCCATTTTATTATAGTTTTGTACTTGTCCTAACATTTTTCATTTATTAAAGTTCAGTATAACCCTCAACTTTCTCTCTAGTACTTTAAAAATAAATTTAGTTATATATTATCTAGTGTCAATAATTATATAACAAAATCTTACCAGTTGAGTTTTCCTGAAGTTTTAGTGTTTGTCTTATCTGATGTTGTGTTTTTCCTTTTGCTCCCAGTTGTACCATTCCAAGAACCAAAGTCATCCCAAGTGGGGAAAATATGATGTTGTTCTTGTGAGATACACAAATGGCTTTATAAAGATCCACCGCAAATTCAGTGTGTGTTTGAGCCAAGGGTCTTGAGGCTCGACTTCCAGAAAAAAACAGTAAGAGACTCCACAGCAAGACTGTATCCATTTGACCTCTGTGTACTAGCTAATTCACAAAGTATTCTGTCTAAAAAACAGAGTTTAACAGGCTTAAGCTCAACAGACTCCTTATATTATTACAACATTCTATCTTGTTAGAAGTAACTCCCACAAGAGTTTACAATGCCAATTTTCTGACTATACACCATCTTTTAGGAGAAATAAGCTATGTGCTAATGGTTGTTTTTATGTTATTTCAAGAATCAGTATGAAAGGTATTTGTCATTTTTTAGACAAAATCAAAGGAGAAATTATAAGTATGGAATGTTATAGATGACATTTTTCTCTAAATAGCTATATGATTCTTTTTCCTATCCCTTCTCATGACTTAAGCGGAATATCTTCAACTATGATAACAAAATAATCTTCTGTCCAGGCTATTCTAAAATGCTTTATGGATCAAAGAGAGAAATGGAATAAAAATGAACACCCTTTGGTATGATTTTCTGTCTAGAATATTAGGAAGATAATTATTCTAAATCAAATGGGTAATTGAACCAACTTTTTACAGCACTGATTCTTGCACTTTATAATACCCTACTTCAGTAGGGAAAAACACTCCAAGGCTTATGTCCAACTTTTCTAAAGACAGTGTGAGGAAAAACAAAAAAAGAAACTAAGAAAAATTGTAAAGGAACAAAATGACATTCATTTATAAGCACCATAGCAATAAGAAAAAATAGAGCAGCTAACAAAAACAATCAAATAAGAATCTGACAAGTCAATTACCAACCACAAGAGTAACAGCAGTAGAAAACCATAACCAATTCATAGCAACATAACGGCAGCCAGTGCAGAAAATGCAGCCGTCTCATACCCTTGAACTGAATGAATGCTGCAGTTTTACCATAAACTTGTCAATAGAATACTGACTACAACCCCTCCCCGCAAAAGACTTGCTGCCATCAAGTTGGTTCCAGCTCATAGCAATCCTGGTGCTGACTCCCAAGGCCTCAGAAATTTTAGTAGCACTAATGTTAGTTTACAAATAATAAAACCCTGTTGTTGTTAATTCTGATTCATAGTGACCCTATAGGACAGAGTAGAATTTCCCTACAGGATCTCCAAGTAGCAGCTGTGGACTTGAATTGCTAACCTTTTGGTTAGCAGCTGAGCTTTTAACCAGTAGCCCCCAGAGTTCCTTATAAATAATATACTTTAATAATAATTCATTTTGTGTGTTCCTAGAAAATGTCCTTTGTTGGAGTAAAGATGAAAGCCTCCAGAATAGTGTGTTGTTAGCCATAAAGAAATAAACAATATTTCTTGATCATTCGTTGGCCATTAGGAGAGCTGCCATAGCCTACCAATGGGTTAGGGGTCATTAAGAATCACTGTTCTATAGAGAGATTCTTAATAGTCAGATATTATCTGTGGACTCATTCTCTAAATATTTCAAAAGCTTTTCTAATACATGTAGTTATACTTTGTTTAGGTATGTATCTAACAAAGGAAAAAAAGACTTCTCAAAATGCAGTCCCAAGCAATTGCTAAAATTTGTGCTAGTAAATTGCATATATATACATATATGTGTGTGTGTGTGTGTGTGTGTGTGTGTGTGTGTGTGTGTACACACACATGCAGACAATATATGCCATCTGGGGAATAATTTGTTGAGGAATGAATCAGTACATAAGGTAGTGAGTGGTAGTGTCTCAACAGTGAAAGCCAGTCAGAGAAGACTTATATGCAAAATAAATTTCTGTGTATCATTATGCTTGGTATATTGAGTTCCTCAGAAAATTTCTCACTGAAATGTCTGTCTATAGGTAATGTAAGTTGTCATATTATTTAAGATAGCAAATGACAGTTCATTAGGTATATTTTTTATGCACTTGGTTTATCTTAGAATAATTAACAATACTATGAAGTGTACAATTTTCTCTTTTAGTAGAATCCAGGTATTGGTTTTATTCTCCTTATTATTAACAATCTTATGAAACAAAATTTATATTCTTTGAGCATCCTAGTCACTTAATAAATTGCAATCTCATAAAAATAATCAGCTTTAAAACTTCCTTTACCTCATAGAGTTTGGGATTCCATCACAGCAGAAAGCATAAAGTACTGGTGAATTAATCATCCCAGTGAGTAGTCCCATAAGAGTTTGACCTTCTAATTTATAGTAACATCTTTTAAGGCTAAACTTAATGCATTACCTTGAAAATTTTTAAATAACTTCTGCACTAAAGTGAATTAAAATGTCACTTCTCAACCCTAATAAACATTCATAATCAATAATATTGCATATATACTTCATTTAAAAGCTATTTATTTTTAAGGAACTTACCTCAAATTCGCTTCTGATATTCGCTGTAATGTTACAGTTAAAATGTTCTTGCTGGGAAACACTAGTGCTTGGAACACCTGATCAGCAAGGCCAACTCTATTTATCACGAAGTTTGCTTGTGGAATTCTTCAAACACCTCAACAGGTGTTCACAACATTTATAGGAAAATACTAACATGATCAGGTTAATGATCAATGTTGAAATATGAAGAAACCAAGAGATAAAATAACAGAATTTAACAACAAAAAAAAAACATTAAAATTCTGTTATTACTTTATCCATTATTCTACTTCTTTTGTAATAAGTAGAAATAGAATTTGGAAGAATGCACCAGAGGCTGTAAATTGGCTAGTAATTAGTTCTCTTTGTTTCTCACAGGACTTCCACATCAGATTACCAATGGACCCCCTCATAAAGATTTCAGAATGCCTATGAGGAAAAGAATAAAGCTAAATCAAGTCCAGAATGCAGAGACAAATTACGGCTGCATTTACAGAGTTTTCAACAATCCATCACGTTATACAACAGTCAGAGGAGTTGCCTGTGAATTCAGGGCCTGCTTGACTCCTTAGGAAACAGATCAAATATTGAAATAATGTATTTCTTATGTTGAGGAAAAGCAGATGAAGATTTTTGATTTACCAAATTACGTCACTAATGTGATAATAAATATTGGTGTTACTTTTCTGTGCCTCAAAAGTTATACATGATTTGCTCCACAAAAAGGTCATTAATAAAAAATGGACTCATAATTGAATAGGCTTTGATCTCCTCTGGTTCAAATCTATCACTTCTATGGCAATAAAATATGAAATACATTGTGTTTCGCACCAGTGGCCTCTAAGTAAAAATTGGTTGAGTTACAGTTAAATAAAGTTGCCACTAACCAAAACAATCCCACTGCTGTTGAGTCAGGTCTGACTCATAGTGACCCTAGAGGTCAGAGTAGAACTGCACCATAGAGTTTCCAAGGAGCCCCTGGTAGATTTGAACAATAGACCTTTTTGTTAGCAGACATAGCGTTTAATTCACTGTGCCACCAGGGTTCCCGAATTTGTCACTATTGACCATCAGAAGTAATACAATTTCTGATGTTTATTGTTGTTGTTGCTTTTGGCTGCTATCATACCAGCTCACAAACACGGCAGCCTCATACACTGCAGTGTAGACTGCTCCATAGAGTTTTCTTGGCAGGAGGAAGTTTGCCAAGCCTTTATGCATGGAGCCACTGTCAGAGTTTGAGTTGCAGACCTTTGTGTCTGCAGCCAAGAGTGAACTGCTTGTGTCACCCAGGCTCCTTAAGGCATTTATTTTTAAAATGTATTCAAGGGCCCTGTTAACCCCTTCCAGTGCCCTAATAAGCTATAATTGCTAACAATAGTCTTGTGAACCCTAATGACTATTATAGGCGTAATTTCCTATTTCACTGAACTATTGCACATCTAGCCATCTCTAAATGTTTTCTAAATCAAGATTTATTCTGTTAACATTTACTCAAGTATAATCAACGGCACTTGGCTGGCTAAGCAAATCCTTTTCCAGTTATACCTTAACAGATGATTTTTCCAAAACAGAGTTATGAAACACAAGAACACTGCTATCATTTTTGATCTTTTCTTCAATATATAAATAATAAGCCTGAATGTCCAAGACTATCATTCAATCAATACTTTTCTCCCTATGTAGCAACACTATCAGACATCCATCATGACTACCCTTGGCTGCCAAATTGTTATGTCTGTGTATTACTAAGATCATGATGTGATTTATCCAAGAAAGGGCCATAACTTTTCTTCCCATGGCAGAGACAGCCACTCTGTCTTATTAAGATCATTTAATGAAGCTGTTTTATAAGGACCTTATATTAGAGCAGTTCAAGCAGAATGTACATTGTCCTGTCTCTTGGAGAGTAAAAAGCCATGCCCATGAAGTCCTCCTCTCTGATTAAAGCTTTTTTAATAGACAATAAAAATACCACAATTATCACAAACTATTACTGCAAGCCTTTAAAATATTGTCACAATTCTGCTCCTTATACAATTCTGTTTTATTCCTACAGCATCAGGAAAAAAAGAAAATCATTTGTGAGACCTAAAGGGTCTTGGTATACATCTTTTATTTATCATCACTACGACTCCACTGAAAAGAATAAACAACGGAATGTACACTAGCAAGTGGCAAGATGTCACTGTTATAATTTCATCGCCTTACTTGGCATTTTACAGTTGTTTTGAAAGCAATCAATTACTTTGTTTCAAATTTAAAAAATATACAAGAAATGCTGTGCTTCAAGAAGTACTCTGACAAGGGATGTAAAAATTCATTCTTCTGTTTGAGCATGGATTAATTTCAGATAATTTCTGTCACCTCGCTCGTATATTTTGAATGATAAAGAGTATTCTGAAAAGAGAACAGGCTACGTCATATGTCATGTAAATCTACATACTACAAATAAAATAGCTTTTTGAAAATAATCACACATTTTAATGTGACAAGTACCTTTCACTATAGAAAAATAGTTTTTAAATAATTGGATCTAAATTTTAGCTTCAGAAACCCCTTACAATGTGTTCAGTTCTATTAACAAACCTTGTTTCATGCTAACACAATTAGAAGCTGTAAGGTACAAAAGCAGAGTAGGACATGAGTTATTTTAAAATTTGTGTGTTTTTTTTTGCATTTTTGTTCCAAATTATTAGAAATAGTAAGCTTAAAAGACCCTTACATCTTTAACAGATTTAGTTTCATTAAATATACTTATAAAATGAGGTATTTTCCATCTCTTCACATGAGATCTTAAAGTTAATTAAAGACAGAGCAAGAGTTACAAGTGCCCTTGCACATATAGCAAGTGTTCAACAAACACTTTTCGTATAAACTAATAAATTCTGACCTCAATTTCCATTTATCCAATGCTTCTAAGGGCTTATACAGAGATCCCTCTATATATAAATGACTATTTCAAAGTAATCATTTCAAATAAAGTTGTCTTCAGAGATAAAAAGTGAAATGTATGGTGAAAGAATTTAAAAATTATAACAGAAGTATTAGTGGGTTCATTCAGTTTTTTGCTCACTAAACCATTGATCTTTCTCTGCCTTCATTCTAGAAAGCTAAGAATAAGAGAAGCATATGTTATTTATGTTTGAATTCCTGGTGTCCATTTGGTCCTCAACAAAATGCTACTGAACAGAATCCAAAAGCATATTAAAACAGTCAAACACTGTGACCAAGTAGAGTTTATTGCGGGAATGCAGAAATAGTTCAACATTACAAAATCTATCAACATAATATACCACATCAATAGAACAAAGAAAACTACATGATTATTTCTATGGATGCAGAATGCAGCATTTGATCAAATCTAACACCCTTCTTTGTGGAAACCCTAAAAAAGATAGGAAGAGAACATAAATTCCTCAGTATGATTCAGGCCATACATAAGAAGCCAAGAATCAACGCTATACTTAATAGAGAAAGGTTGAGAACTTTCCCTTGAGATTTGGAGCACTTGCACCACTTTTATTCAATACTGTATTAGAAGTGCTAGCCAGAATATTAACACAAGAAAAATAGAATGTATCCTGATTGGAAAAGAAAAAGTAAAATTCTCTCTGTTCACAGAGTCCAAAAGCAAACTTTTAGAGCTAATAAAGGAGTTTAGCAAAATTGCAGGGCACAAGATCAACAAATATCTATTTTTTTTTTTTTCTATACAGCAGCAGTGAGAAACCTGAAAGGAAAACTAGGGAAATGATTCCGTTTTAATAACATCTAAGGGAATGAAATACCCAGGAATGAATCTGACCAGGAACGTGAAGGACTTATACAATACAAACTATAAAACACAGCTGAAAAGATTAAAGAAGTCTTAAATAAATGCCAAAGTGTTCCATGTTTATGGTTTAGAAGATTTAGAGTGGTTAATATATCATTGCTACCCAAAGCAATCTATAGACTGCATGTAATCCCAATCAAAAGTCTAAGAGTCTTCTTTACAGAAAAAACAATCTTCAACTTTATATGGAGTGGCGAAAGATCCTAAATAGCTTAAAAATAATGTTGGAATAGAAGATCAAAATAGAAGGGCTTACATTTCCTGATTTTAAAAGACATTATAGAGCTACAATAATCAAAACAGCATGATATTTATATTGCAATAGATACGTAGACCGATGGAATAGAATTATGAGTATAGAAATAAACCCACACATCTATAATCAACTGTTTTTTGACAGGAGTGCTAAGTCTATTCAATGAGGAAAGAACAGTCTCTTCAACAATGATACTGGGAAAGTGGGATTTCCATATGCAAAGCAACAACAACAACAAAACAGGATCTTTGCCTAACACTACATACAAAAACAAATTCAAAATGGATTAAGGTGCTAAGTGTGTAAAATAAAGTCATAAAAATCTTAGAAGAAAAAGATGGTGGAGTAGACACGTGTCTCCTCATTTCTTCTGAGAACTAAGGCCTTGATGATATCTGTATGGAGCATTGAACATTCGGGGAGCCCTAGGACCTATCATATTTGACAAGGCACCAGTATCAGACTTCCCCTCTCAAAAATGAGCCATATGCTGTCTGGCTGCTTCCACTGTTTCATGGTATCGGAGGACTGCAGCTTCCATGAATGGCTGGTAATGTACTTTCATTATCAACTGGAAGGCGGAGTCTGCTGCTCCTGACTACCTGTTTCAACCAGCACATTGGACAGCTCTTAGTTCAACACCTGGACAGTTGACCCATAGAAGTGAAGTTTACTTTTAAGGCTGAGAGGCCCATGTGTTTGCCTGGAGATCTGTCAGTTGAGAGGCCCAGCATCTTTTCCTCCTACCCTTCTCTGACCCACATTGTAGGGTTGGCTGACAACCCCCAGTTTCTCCATAAGTACGGTGGCCTCTTTGCCGCCCAATAGGCAAAGACTTCCACCCCAGAGAGTCCACCTGGGGCAAATCACTAGAGTATTAGAGACAGCTGGTGACCAACAATTCTGTTAGCTCCAATACCAGAGAAATTAAACAGTATCTAGATGGCACACAGCAGCAGACCATAATTAATCATTTAAAGAAACAGCCTTCAAATGCTCCAGAAAATTCCCAAAATAAAGATCCCCAAAATTTTCCGGATGAAGAAACCTTTCTTAATCTATCAAAGGTCAAATACAAAAAAATTCTATATGACATACTAGGAGCTCTGCACATAACAGGGAAATTTGAGAAATTGACCAATGGTGAAGGGCAAGTAGTGCCAGAAGTACATAGGATTCCACAGACTCGACCTGATGGGAAACAGCTGCAGCCACTGTGTAGTGGGCCACAAGTGGAGGCTGGTGGGCATCCTCCTTAGCAGGTATAATCATCTGGAGACTCCACTTATGCTTCCCAAACCAATAAGGGACAGCACCAGATTGTCCTTCACATGTAACCTGCCATAAACAGTTCAAAATCTTTTCTATGAGATGAGCCTGTCTCCCTTCTCCTGGCACTCCCATCTCCTTCTCTTCATTGTTCCCAGCACTAAACTTTGATGTCATTGACCGAGCCACAAGTAGAACTCCTGAAGTCTACCTTAAACCATTCTCCCCCTCCTTTCTATGTACTGCTTCTGGTTCTGAAGTCTGACATCATTAACTAAGCCATATGTACGACTCCTTAAGCCCATCTTGAGCCATTCTCCAAGATTCACAGAATAAGAACTAATTTGGAGAAAGCAGAAGGTGGGAATTATGCTGACAATACTACGCTGAAAAATCAGGGCAAAAACTGTTCCTTCACCTAGACTCAGATATAAGGAGATAGGCCATTCTTTCTCAGTGGCTGCAACCAGACACCTGTGCCTATACCAATCACACCTGTGCATCTAGGACAGTAGGCAAGAGCCTATACCACACACTTGGTCATTGACTACCTGGACACCTAAGCTGAATCCATGTAAGAAAAGTAAACTGTACATTTCAGAACAAAAAGCTAGAACACAGTAGTCAAACATAAAATAAATACAATTTACTGATGGCTCAGAAATAGTCCATATGAAAACACTTAAAGGGGCAGACCATGATCTTTTCAGAAAGCTCACGAAACAAAGAATCAAATTTTCCAGAAGAAAACTTCTTGGAATTATTAGAGGTAGAATGCAAAAGATTCATATTTAGAACTTTGTAGGAGATGAGGAAGGAGATGAGGCAAAATGCAACAGAGCATAATGACTAATTGACCAAGCTACAAGAAAGCTTAGACCAGCAAGAATTAGAAATTCAAGAACAACAAAGACACTAGGAAAAAAGAGCTCAGGAGACAGAAGGACCCATGTGAATGGAAGACTGTATTGACATGTGACCAGAAGAACCAGATGGTAACTGGCCATCACCAAGGCAGCCATGAGGAGGCACACAATGTTGAGTCCATGTGGTAACAAGAGAAAAAGAGGGGAGCAGCTCAAGAACTCCACTAAAAGACCACAGATGATGGTCTGATGGCCTGGAGGATCCCCTGGGAGCATGGCCACTAGACTTGCTGCTGCCCCTGAGCAGGAAACACTACTGAGATCAACTCTTTGAACAAAAATAAACTGGACTTGAGGACACAATGTGACCACATGGTGTGTACTTTATGGTTCTATACATTTGTAGGAGGCAATTCTACTGGTCTTTTTCTAGATGGGAGAGAAGATGGTGGTGAAGAGGGGCAGGAACTTGTTACGATGATACTACAAGTACAGAATGAAAAGAAGAAGTGTGTATCACTGGGCAAGGAGAGCAGAGGAGCTGCAGAGAGGCAGGCATGCAAAATTAATTTGGAATTTATATTTTTGCTTAATCAAGAAAAAGAGAAGAATTTTAAATAAATAAAATTAAAATAAAAGAATTTGAAATTATGAAAATATATAACTACAACTCAATACAACTCAATAGAAAGTCAAAGGAGCAGACTTGAGGCAATGGAAAGCTGAATTAGTAAGACTGAAGATATAGCTTATGACATCAACATATCTGAGGAATCAGATAAAATAATGTTTAAAAAATAAAAAAATTAAAAAGTATGTGGGACTCTATGAAGAGGAATATGAGAAAATGGAGTACCATAACAGGAGTAGATAACAGAAAATACAGGGAAAATTGTCAAAGATTTATTGATAGAAAATTTTCCTTATTTCATAAAAGATGAGAAGATATCTATTCAAGATGATCATTTAACTCCAGACAAGGTAAATCCCAAAGAAAGACAGCAAGGCATATTGTAATCAAACTCACCCAAAAGAGATACTTTTAAAAAGTGGCTAGAGCTAAACAAAAAATAATCTACAAAGGAGAATCAGTAAGACTAAATTCAGACTACTCAGCATGCAGGCAAGAAAGCAATAGGACAACATATACAAAGCCTTAAAGGAAAATAATTGCCAGCCAAGAACTATATATCCAGCAAAACTGGCTCTCAAATATAATATCAAAATTAGGACATTTGCCAATGAACATAAATTTAGGGGATTTGCAAAAACCAAACCAAAATTACTCACCATAGTAAAGGGAGTCCTTTGGTTAGAAAACCGGTAACACCAAGTAACAGCCCAAGACCAGAACACAGAACAGAGCAACAGGACATCAACCCAACTAGAGGAATCACAAAAATAAATCACAGGCAAAACACTGAAAATAGGGAAACAGAGATGTGATTTTGTAACCATTATAACAAAGCAGAGGGACTCAAAAGCCAACGTAGCCATAGATCTTTCATATGGAGAGGAAGTCAAGAAGACATAACACATAAAGAAATTAAAGGCTGGTTTAAATTTAGAAATATGGGTAAATATTAAGGTAACTGTAAAGGAAGATATCAACCCTATATATCAAAATAAAAAACAAGAAATACACGAAGTCTTGATCAATACAAAACCACCAACATTGAAAAAGATGAAAAGAAAACATAAAAAAGACTCAGCACAAAAAATTGCCTAGAAAAAAGAAATTGTCTATTATGCACAAAAAAAGACAAGAGGTTAGCACAAAACTCATATAAATCAATAAGCATGCTGAATGTAGATTGACTAAATGCACCAATAAAAAGATGGACAGTGCCATATCGGATGAAAAAACAAAAAAATGACCCATCTATATGATACTAACAGGAGACACAACTTAAACTCAAAGACATGGACAAACTGAAATTCAAAGGATGGATAAAAATAATATCAAACTAATAACATTCAAAAAAGAGCAAAAGTGGCAATATTAATCTCTCATAGAAATAGACTTTAAAGTAAAATCTACCACATTGGATAAGGAAGGACATTATATAATGATTAAAGGCTCAAGGAAGAAGGACCCAGCAGTCTACTTCTGAAAATAATTGGCCAGAGAAAACCATATGAATAGCAGCAGACCACTGTCAGGTTTAGCCTTGGAAAACAAGCCCTCCAGATTGGAAGTTACTCAGAAGACAACTGGGGAAGAGCTGCCTCCTCAAAGTGAAGTGAACATTAACGATGCAGATGGAATTAAGCCTTCAGTACCTTCATTTGCTGATGTGATATGACTCAAAATGAGAACAGCTATAAACATTCATTAATAATTGGAACATGCAATATACAAAGTATGAATCTAGGAAAACTGGAAACTGTCAAAAATGAAATGGAACACACAAACATCAATGTCCTAGGCATTAGTGAGCTAAAATGGACTGGTATTGGCCATTTTGAATAGGACAGTCATATGGTCAACTATGCCCAGGATGAAAATTTGAAGAGGAATGGTGTTGCATTCATCATCAAAAAGAACATTTCAAGATGGAAGAACAATTAATATGAATACTATTCAAATTTATACACTAACCACCAACGCCAAAGATGAAGAAATTGAAGAATTTTACAAGCTTCTGCAATCAAAAATTGATCAAACATGTAGTCAGGATGCATTGATAATTAATGGTGACTGGAACGCAAAAGTTTGAAACAAAGAAGAATTGGTAGTTGGAAAAATATGGCCTTTGTGGTAGAAATGATGCTGGAGATCACATGATAGGCTTTTGAAAGACCAATGACTTTTTCAATAAAAATACCTTTTTTTTTTTAACCAACACAACAGTGTCTGTACACACAGACTTCACCAGATGGAATACGCGGGAATCAAATTGACTCCATTTTGGGGAAAGATGATAGAAAACCTCCATATCAGCAATCAGAACAAGGCCAGGTGCTGACTGCAGCACATGTCATCAATTGTTCGTATGCAAGTGTAAATTGAAACTGAAGAAAATTCAAGTATGTCCACCAGAGCCAAAGTATGACCTTAAGTATATGCCACATGAGTTTAGAGGCCATCTCAAGAATGCATTGAACACTAATGACTGAGGACCAGACAAATTGTGGAATGGCACCAAAGACTCCTCATGAAGAAAACAAGATGTCATTAAAAAGACAAGAAAGAAGGAAAAAAACTAATTGGATGTCAGAAAAGACTCTAGAAGTTGCTCTTGAAAGTTGAGCAGCTAAAGCAAAAGGAAGAATGATGAAGAAAAATAACTGAACAGATTTCAAAGGGCAGCCTGAGAAGACAAAATAAAATGTTATAATGACATGTGCAAAGAGCTAGAAATAGAAAACCAAAAGGAAAGAACACATTCTGCATTTCTCAAGTTGAAAGAACTGAAGAAAATATTCAAGCCCTGAGTCGCAATAGTGAAGGATTCTATGGGGAAAATGTTAAATGGCTCAGGAAGCAACAAAAGAAGATGGAAGGAATACACAGAGACATTAGTCCAGAAAGCACTGGACAATGTTTAACTATTTCAAGAGGTAGCACATGATCAGGAACCAATGGTACTCAAGGAAGAAGTCAAAGCTGCACTGAAGGTATTGGTGAAAAGCAAGGCTCCAGGAATTGATGGAACATCAACTGAGATGTTTCAACAAATGGTTGCAGCACTGGAAGTGCTCACTCATCTATGACAAGAATTCTAGAGGACAACTACCTGGACAACCAACTGGAAGAGATCCATATTTATGGTTACTCTCAAGAAAGGCTATTCAACTGAATGTGGAAATTGCTAAACAATATCATTAATAATAACAATATCATTAATAATAATTTTACTCAAGTAAAATTTTCCTCAAGATTGTATTAAAGTGACTTCAACAGTGGATCAACACGAAACTGCCAGAAATTCAAACTGGATTCAGTAGAGGACATGGAACCAGGGACATCATTGCTGATGTCACGTGGATTTGTCTGAAAACAGAGAATACAAGAAAGATGTTTATTTGTGTTTCATGGACAATGCAAAGGTGTTTGACCATGTGGATCATAATAAGTTAGGGCTAATTTATTATACTGAGAATGGGAATTCCAGAATACTTAATTGTGCTCTTAAGGAATCTGTACAGGGATCAAAAAGGCAGTCATTTGAACAGAACAACAGGACACTACATAGTTAGAAGTCAGGCAAGTTGTATGACAGGTTTGTATCCTTTCACCATACCTTTTCAATCTATATTCTGAGCAAATAATCCAAGAACAGGGCATCAGGATTAGAGGATGACTCGTTAACAACCTGTCCTAGGTAGATGACACAACTTTACTTGTTGGAAGTGAAGAGGATTTGAAACACTTACTGATGATGAGCAAAGACCACAGCTTTCAAGATTGAACCTCAATATCAAGAAAACAAAAAATCCTCACAACTGGACCAGTAAGTAACAACATGATAAAAGGAGAAAGGATCAAGATTGTCAAGTATGTCATTTTACTTGGTTCCACAACCAATATCCATGGAAGCAGCAGTCAAAAAATCAAAAGACACGTTGCACTGGGAAAATATGCTGCAAAGGACCTCTTTAAAGTATGGAAAAGTGAAAGTGCCACCTTGAAGCCTATGATGTACCTAACCCAAGGCATTGTATTCTAAATTGCATCATATGCATTTGAAAGCTGGACAATGGATAAGGAAGACAGAAGACTTGATGCCTTTGAATTGTGGTGCTGGAGAAGAATACTGAATGTACCGTGGACTGCCAAAAGAACAAACAGATCCATTCTGGAAGAAGTACAACCAGAGTGCTCCTTGGAAGCAAAGATGGTGGGACTGCGTCTTACATACTTTGTACTTGTCGTCAGGAGGTAGCAGTCCCTGGAGAAGGACAGCTGGCTTGGTAGAGTGGAGCATTGGTAAGAAAGAAGAAGACCCTCAGTGAGATAGGTTGATACAGTGGCTGCAATGATGGGCTTAAGCATAAAAATGATTGTGGGCATGGCTCAGATGGGGCAGTGTTTCATTCTGTTGTGCATAGGATCACTATGAGTTGGAACCAATTCAGTAGCACTGACCAACAATAACAACAATAGAGTCAACACTCCAAGAGGATATAAGCATATTAAATATATACACACCCAATGACAGAGCTCCAAACTACATAAAACAAACACTAACTGCACTGAAAACAGATAATAACTCCACAATAATATTAGGAGTCTTCAGCACATCACTGTCGGTAAAGGACAGAACAACTAGAAAAAAAATCTCATTAAAAACATAAGAGAGCTAAATGTCACAGTCAACGAACTTGACCCCATAACATATACAGAATGTTCCACCTAACGACAGCCGCGTATGTCTTCTTTTCTGATTCAAATAGAACACTCTCCAAAATTGACCACAAAGCAATCCTTAACAAAATTCAAAGTACTGAAATATTACAAAGGATCTTTTCAGAACATAAGACCATAAAAGTAGAAGTTAATAACAGAAAAAAGAAGGAAAAACATCAAACACATCAAAACTGACAAATACCTTCCTGAAAAACAACTGGGTTATAGGAGAAATCAGTGATGGTATATGAAATTCATAGAATCAAATAAGAATAAAAACACATTGTACCGGAAGCTTTGGAACAAGGCAAAAATAGTGCTCAGGGGTCAATTTACATCAATAAATACACACGTCCAAAAAGAAGAAGGGCTCAAATCAAAGAATTAACTCTACAACTCAAAGAAGTGGGAAGAGAGAAGCGAAAGAACATCTCAGGCACCAGAACAAAGCAAATAATAAAAAATAGAGCAGAACTAAATTCATAACAGAAAAGAAAAACAATTGAAAGAATTAGAAAGGACAGAGTTGTTTTTTTGAAAAGATCAACAGAACTGACAAACCGTTAGCTAGAGTGACAAAAGAAAAGCCGGAAAGGAATCAAATAACTCCAACAAGAAATGAGATGGGTGATGTCACACAGACCTAGCTGATATTAAAAGTATCATAACAGAATACTACAAAAAATTGTATTCTAATAAATCTGAAAACCTAGAGGAAATAGATAAATTTCCAGAAACACATAACCTACCAAAACTAGCACAAACAGAAGTAGAACAGTTAAATAAACTCAAAACAAGTCATTGAAAAGGTAATTAAAAGATGCCCAACTAAAAAAGTCCCTGGCCCTGACAACTCTACTGAAGAACTCTACCAAATTTTTAGATAGGAGTTAACACCACTATTACTAAAGGTATTCCAGAGCATAGAGAAGGATGAAACACTCCCGAATTCATTCTATGAAGTCAGTGTAACACTGATACCAAAAACATGTAAAGACAGCACAAAAATGGAAAATTACAGACCAGTATCTCTCATGAATTTAAATGCAAAAATCCTCAACAAAATTCCAGCCGATAGAATTCAAAAATATATTAAAAAATATAATTCACCATGACCAAGTGGGATTCACACTAGGGATGAAGGGTTGTTTCAACATTAGCAAAACAATTAACATAATCAACAACATAAATAAAACAAAAGGATCACTTGATTTTATCATTCAATGCAGGAAAGGCATTTGACAAAGTCCAGCATCCATTCATGTTACAGACTCTCAACAAAATAGGAACAGAAGGGAGATTCATCACCATAATAAGAGACATCTACACAAAGTCAGGAAACTCTTGTAGCTTGGTGGTTAAGTGCTATGACTGATCACCAAAAGCTCAGCAGTTTGAATCTGCCAGACTCTCACTGAAAATTCTATGGGGGCAGTTCTACTCTGTCTATAGGGGCACTATGAGTCAGAATCGACTCAACAGCAGCATGTTTGGTTTTGGTTGAATGCTAAGCCAACAGCAAACATCATCCTAAAGGCAGAGAGTCTGAAAGCATTCTCTTTGAGAACAGGAACCAGATAAGGATGCCCTTTGTCACACTCTTATTCAGCAGTGTCCTGAAGGTCTAGCCAGAGAAATCAGGCAAGATAAAAAAAAAGGGGGCATCCAAACTAGTAAGAAACAAGTAATAGTATCTTTATTTGCAGATGCACAGAAAACTGTAAAGATCTGACAACCTACTAGAACTAATAGAAGAGTTCAGCAAAGTATCAGGGTACAAGATAAACATAGATAAATTAGTTGGGTTCCTTTAAACCAACAAAGAGATCATCAAAGAGGAAATCACTGAGTCAATACAATTTATAACATCTCCCCAAGAAAATAAAATAGCTAGGAAGAAATACAAATTTGGAAATATAAAAGACACAAAAGACCTACACAAACAAAATTATAAGACTACTGCAAGAAACCAAGAGACCTATGTAAGTGGAGAAACCTACCTTGCAACATTCATAAAAACTAATCATGTATCACATCAAAGAAAGCATTGGTGAGTTATATGAATACTATGAAACTTCCTGATCATAATGAAAAACTAAAAATTAAAGAAAAACAAGCAAAACTGCCCATCTAACCAGGAATTGAGATCAGAGAATTAAGTCTGTGAACTTAATTGTTCTAAGTGCTGCATGCCTCATTGCTGAGTATCACTACAGTCATCTTCAAAGTACTCCCCTTGGGAAGTTATACACTAGTGCCAGCGCCTACTCCATCCTTCAAAGTAATTTTGGAAGTCTTTCTGGAATGGCCATTGCACATGGTGGCAAGGCGGCAAGTTCACAGACTTAATTGTACAATTGTCTGTGAGGGAGTTTTTAGTTAGTAAACAAATAATTGTATTGGAACACCCTCCCTACTAACCCGATCTGGCCCCTAGTGACTTTTTAATTTTCTGAATGATAAAGGAAATATTGAAAGGAAGACGTTTGATGTCATTCAGGACATCAAGGGTAACAGGAGGGCAGCTCTAATGGGCATTCCAGAAAAAGAGTTCCAAAATTGTAGTAGTTGAAGGGTAAACTAGGCACTAGCGTTGATGCATAGCTTCCCAAGAGGAGTACTATAAAGGTGATCTTGGTTATGTTCAGCAATGACATTTGTAGCAGTTTTTCTAGGATGAGTTCACTAACTTAATTGTCAGACCTCACAAAACAAACAAACAAAAAAGGAATTTGATTAAACAACTTTTATCAGGGTGGAAATATAAAAAAGAGCTTTTAAGATTTCTGAAAATCAATGATAAAGAAACACTACATATCAGAATCGATGAGAAATGTATAAAGCAGTAATTAAAAGAAATTCTTTGGCTTAAAACAACTGAATCAATAAAAATTAGCAGAATAAATTAATTAGTTTCTCAAATGCAAGGAACCTAAAATGACTTTGTTCAAGCCTTCATTTAACAAATAGAGAAGACTTAGTAACTTGTCCAAGATCTGTAACTAATTGGTAGAAAGGCTGACCTTGGTGTTTCTTGATCATTAGCCTTGCGTTCTATTGCCACTTTGATATAATACAAGTGATTGCTACAGTATTTAAATGTACTCACATATAAATTCACTCAAAATTATTTTCTAATTCGTGGTTCAAAGTGATGTCATGTGACCATTTAAACAACAAAACCTGTTACCTATAAAGAGCTACAGGTTTTTAAGTGAAATAGTGTTGTATTTGTATGAACTGAAAGTGTTAGCTGCACTTTTTAGTGTAATAATTTGTTGTTGTAGTCGTTGATTAATATCAGATACTGAGCAACCTCAAAAAAAAAGAAAGAAAGAAAATAACACCTGTTTGCTTGTGATATTTCTGTTATAGTAGTATTAGATAACTAAAGTAAAATCTTTGGGAACCATATATCCTACAGGAATTTAATAACCCAAGTATATATTTAAAACTTTAAAAATTAACAACAAAAGGGTAAATAACCCAATTATAAAATAAGTAAAGGACTTGAGTAGACATTTCATCAAAGAGGACATTCAAATGGCCCAAGAGATGCAAATCAAAACTACAGTGAGATACTCATTGCACTCCACTAGAATGACTAAGACAGAAAAAAGAAAATGTTGGAGAGCATGTAGGGTAATAGAAACCCGCACCCACCGCTTACCTATTGCTGATGGGGATGAAGAATGATGTAGTCATTGTGGGAAACAGTGTGGTAGTTTCTCAAAAAACTAAAAATAAGACTGCCATATGACCCAGCAATCCTGCCCATAGGTATATAACCAAAGGCTTGAAAGCAGAATCTCCAACAGAGACTTATGCACCAAGGTTTATTGCAGTACTATTCACAATAGGCAAAAGATAGAAACAACGTAAATGTCCGTCAGCAGATCAATGGATAAACAAAACGTGGTGTGTACACACAATGTAATACTATTCAACCAGTTGGAGAAATGAAGTCTGGATACTTGCTATGATATAGCTGGAGATGCAAGACACTGTAAATAAGATATTTAATCACAAAAGGACCAACACTGTATGACCTCACTTACATAAAAAGACAAGAAAATTCAAACATACAGAGGTCAAAATTTATTACTATTTACCAGGAGAGATTAGAAAAGTGGAAGTTAATGGTAATGGAAATATTGTGTTGATTAAGGATAGGGTAGCACAGCCAATTATTGTAATTGCTGCCAAAAAATTGTAAACCCGCAAAAATTAAAACCAGCAAAACTTGTGTAATAGATATATTTACAACAATAACAAGAAAAAAAAAAAGAGTGGCTGCTGAGGCTTCGTATGTACAGCCAGAAACCTCTGGGGATTTGATTTCTTGGTTTGGAAGGTGAGGGTCATGATTTCATGGGGTATTCCAGTTAATAGGCCTATAACAGCATTATTAGCTTAACATGCAGTACCTAGATGTCTGAAAATCTTGCGATTGGCCATTAAAAGCACAACAATTAGTCAATATTTACCTAGAACAACAGAGGAACAAGAAGAAGAGAAGTAAATGGATGGTGCAGCTAATTGCATCCATTAACAACTGCCCCCTTTGGCATAAGACCAGCAAAACTGGATGGTGCCCTGATACCACTACTGAACATTTTGGTCAAATGTTCCATAGAAAAATCTGATCAATATTTTAAAAAACAGAATTTCAAGTTCTCACGGACTCCAGGCTCTGCTGAACCAGGAAAGTTAATTAATTCCTGAAACTACTGTCTTGAGATAATCTTTAAACCATAAACCAAAAATAGCCCCTAAAGTCTTCTTATAACCTAGCTAGTTGAAAAGTTAGCCTTGAGAACTATACACATTCAAGAACTATCTGTATAGGATCAAAGTGACAATAATAACTCAAAAGATTAGGTAGAAAATTCAGGGAGACAGTGAATTTATGTTAATAAGAGAGAAACAACTCCAAAAAAGAGGGTAAGAATGTTGTGCAACTCACAGAATGTAAATGATGTTACTAAATGGCACATGTAGGAATTGCCTAATTGGTTTATGTTTTGGTGTGCATATTCTCAACATCAACAACAAAATAAATAAGATTGTATACAAAAACTGAACAGCCAATCCCTTGCATATGCCTTTAATAAATATTCAGTGGATGGATAGATGGATGGATGGGAGGATGGATGGAAAGATATTTTGCAAAGTATTTGGTAGTCATCTTACATCCCCTTAACTCCTTGATATTCCTTTAAATTTCAGGGAATATGGCTCAGATTTCCCTGCTCTGTGCTGTCACCAATCTATGATTTATAAATCACAGGTTCTTAATTTGAAATGATAGCTTATCCAGTAAAATCTCCCACCCAGGACAAGAATTCTGTGAGACAGTTATGTTGGAATTATCCAGCCTCTGCTCGAACAACTCAAGTAATCCTCTGTCACAAGGCAAAACTCGCTATTTTTATTTAAATAATTTACTTTGAAGTACATTTAGCTAAATAACTTTGCCAGTATAGTGCAAAAACCTACCTCTACCCTCCTAATTTTTCTCTAATTGCTAACATTTTACCACATGTGTTCTCAATCTGATATGTGTATGCATATATAAGTGTGTATATATATACATATACATACATGCATATGATATGTGTGTTGATTTTTGTGCATGTACACATTAATATAATTAGTGTTTTCTGAATACATACATCCATTGGAATATATATTCAGTTGGAAAATACATTTGTTGGGGTATATTTCCAATGGAATATATAAATATCCATTATAATTATTGTTAGAATTATAATTAGTATTTTCTGAACCTATTGAAAGCAAGTTGCAAACTTAATATTCTATTACCCTTAAATACTACAGTGAATATTTTTCTAAAATAAAGACATACATAACCATCACACCTTTCAATCAAGAAACTAATACTTACATTATACGCTCAATAGAAAAGCTAAGAATTTTACATGTCTGTATGTTCAAACACACACATATCTCTCTATCAAAAACTATGATTTAGTTCATACTTACATCTCCAATTTCATTCTTAAATCTGAGTTTTTCTTGTTTTTCTAACAGCAAGAGATCAGGCTCTCCTTATCCTCGATGTATTTACTTATTTAATATTTATTTGCTTAGTGTATCCACTTTTCCAATCATGCTGGCTGTCTCCTCCATTCACCCCCTCTGCCTTCCCAACCTTTAATACTGTCCACTCCTTCCAGCTGCCACTCCCCCTCCCCACCCCCAGGACTCTTTGGTACAATGGGCACATGTCTGAAGAGCTTCACTCTGCTCCCCATCATGGGCATGCTGGGGCCAGCTGCTCTGCCCCAAGATGGAAAGTAAAGATGGGAAAGGAAGTGAGAAGTCTTTTCATGTTTTACAGTTATTAGGAAACTATTCTTAGTATCTTTCTTCTATTTCTATTCCTTTCCTTTTTTCATCATAGCACTGAAATATCTCAGGATAATTAGAATCTTCCATCAATTCTCTTTCTGAGACCAAATCTCTCCATTTACTTACTTATTCCTCTTCAGCATTGTTTCTAGAGGCTTTACCACTGGAGATAATCTAGTAATTTCTTAGTTTTTCTTTCAAAAATATACTTTTCTCCTGTTTCTCATATGTGATTGTGATTCAGTGAGAAGGAAAAGCAATAGGCATAGAAGTCACAATGCCTGACTTGGGATGAACTTAAATGTAGATGGGCTATGCGACTGTCTTCTGTAAACATTTTCCTTCACCCTTGTCACAAAATCAATCAAGAGACTCTATCAGCATGAGACAGGAAGAACTAGATCGCACCTGTCCACCTCCAATAACTACCCTGACAGGAAACACAACGCAGTTCTGTGTAGTACAAAAGCAATAGTCAAGAGGAAGAGGTAAAGAAAGGGGGGAGGCTTGGTGTGAGAAAGAGAAATGGTGGGAAGTCTTGTTATCTATTTGCCTCACAAATGTCAGAAATTCTATCCTTCAAATCCATTCCATCAAATTTTTACTAATGAGAAAGTAAACAGAAAGTGAAAAGCAAAATCCACGATTTTGGAAGCTAAATAGACCTGGGCTCTAGTATCCACTTTGCTAACAGATCTAAACCTCTGAGTTTCACATTAAAATAGACATAAACATATGCATCTCATATTATTATTGGGAGGTTTCACTAAGATGGCCTTTTTCAATCTCCTGACAGAGTAGTCCCTCATATAGTATTCGTATTTTTTCTATTTGCCAACACAACCAGCATACGTTGTTACAACATTCTTATTAAAACACATTCTTTTTATTTGTTTTGAAATTTTTATTTGATATTCTTTTTGAAAAATACTTTATCATGTTTTAAATGCAAAGTTTACAATTCAAGGCATTTTGTCATACAAAAACTTGCACAGATATTCTTATGTAACTCTGGTTGCTCTTTCCACACTGTGACAGTGTGCTGCTCCTTTCTGCCACTTATGTCCCATATCCATTCAAGCAGCTCCTATTTCCCTCTGTCCAGTTAGTCTCATATATTTACCTAAGCCAAGAAGCACACTCTTCACCAATACCATTTTATGTCACACGGTACAATCCAATTTTTGTCTAATGATTTGGCTGTGGGAATGGTTTCAGTATTGGGCTAATAGAGAGTCTGGGGGCTATGTCTTCTGGGGACCTTCCAGTCTGTCAGACTATTAAGTCTGGTCTTTTTAAAGCAGTCTCAGTTCTACTTCCCCTTTTTCTCCTACTGTGTCAGAGACTCTTTGCTGTGTTCCCCAACAGGGCAGTCATTGGCTGTGGCCAGGAGTCATCTAGTTCTTCTGGTCTCATGCTGATGTAGTCTCTGAACTATGGCCTTTTCTGTCTCTTGAGCTTATATTTTCCTGATGTCTTGGATGTTTTTCATTCTCATTTACTCCAGGTTGTTTGGGTCCAAGGGATGTTTCTTAGATTGTCACTTGCTAGCTTTTAAGACTGCAATCCTACTCATCAAAGTGGTATGCACAACATTTTTGTAATACACTTTGTTAGGTCAGTTAATATAGGTGTCCCCTGAAACCATGGTTCCCAGACTCCTGTCTCTGATAATAGTCCCTTAAGTGTTTGGTTATATTTAGGAAACTTCTTAGTCTTTGGTTTAATTCACTTGTGCTGACTTCTCCTCTATTGTGTGTTGACTTTCCTTCTCCTAAAATAATTCTTGTCTACCATCTAATTAATATTTCATGTAAGGAATATGCTGCTAAAGACCATTCAAAAGCTAATGGAGCAGTATATTGACAGGGAATTCCCAGAAATTCAGGTTGGATTCAGAAGAGAGCATGCAACCACAGATATCATTCAGATATCATTGCTAATGACAGATGAACCTTGGCTGAAAGAAGAGAATACCAGAAAGATGTTGACCTATGTTTTATTGACTATACAAAGGCATTTGACTGAGTGGATCATAACAAATTATGTATAACATGGGAATTCCAGAACACTTATTGTGCTCATGAGGAATCTGTACATGAATCAAGAGTCAGTCATTCAAACAGAACAAGGGGACATTCCATAATTTAATGTCAGAAACGGTGTGTGTCAGAGTTGTACCCATTCACAATAACTTTTTAGTCTATATTCTAAGCAAATAATCCAAGAATCTGGACTATGTGGATAAGAACGAGGAATCAAGATTGGAAGAAGACCCATTAACAACCTGTGTTAACCAGATGACACAATTTTGCTGTCTGAAAGTGAAGATGATTTAAAACACTGAAGAAGATCAAAGACCACAGCCTTCAGTATGGATTGCACCCCAACATCAAGAAAACAAAAATCTTCACAAAAGGACTGGCAATCAACATCATGATAAATAGAGAAAGGATTGAGGTTGTCAGGGATTTCATTTTACTTGGATCCACAACCAACATCCGTGGAAGCAGCAAACAGGAAGTCAGAAGACATTGCATTGGAAAACTTTGCTGCAAAGTTTTCAAAAGTAAGTGTTGAAAAGTGTTGAAAAGTAAATATATAACATTGAAAACTGAGGTGTGACTGGCCCAAGCTGTGGTATTTTCAATTGCATCTTATGCATGTGAAAACTGAACACTGAATAAGGAAGACAGGAGAAAAATTGATGCTTTTCAACAGTGGTGGTGGAGAAGAATATTGAATACACCACAAAACCAGAAGAACAAACAGATCTGTCCTGGAAGAAGTACAGAGTGCTCCTTGGAAGCAAAGATGGCAAGAGTACATCTTCCATACTTCGGACATGTTGTCAGGAGAGGGCAATCCCTGAAGAAGACCATAATGCTTGGTAAAGCAGAAGGTCAATGAAGAAAGACGAAGACCCTCAATGAGTTGGATTGACACAGTGGCTGACACAATGGGATCAAACATAAAAACTATTGTGAGCATGGCGCAGGCCAGGGCAGGATTTCATTCTGTTGTGCTTGGGGTCACTATGAGTTGGAACCAACTCCACAGCACCTAAGGACAACAAAACCTAAACCCACTGCCATTGAGTCTGTTCCAACTCATAGTGACCCTAAAGGTCAGAGTAGAACTTCCCCATGCAGTTTCCAAGGAGTGTCTGGTGGATTTGAACTGCCGACTTTTTGGTTAGCAGATGTAGCACTTGACACGCTATGCCACCAGCGTTTCCCCTAACAACAACAACTACATTATTAATGAAAACCTCTCTTCCGCCCTCTCCACACTTTTAACCATCAAATAATGTTTTCTTCTATGTTTAAACCTTTTTTAGAATCCTTACAATAGTTGTCTCATGAATTTTTGTCTTTCTGCAACTGACTAATTTCACTCAGCACACTGTTGTCCAGATTCCTCCATGTTATGAGATGTTTCCCAAATTCATCATTGTTCTCTATCATTGCATAGTATTCCATTGTGTGAATACACCATTGTTTGTTTATCCAAATGTTCTTGAAAGGACTCTTTTGCAAATACATAGTGACTAACTACAGTTATGTGAATTAATTTGTGAATTATTCTCTAGGACACAAGAATAATGCAGCTTAAGAATGTTAGATGCCTGGCAGATAGTGATATTTGCAAAGAAAATGAATCAAAAATGAGGGCAGTATGTTTTAAGAGCTGAATGTTTCCTACTTGATCTTGCATTTAGAACAGATCTTTTATATAGTCCCAAACCCTTTGATTTTTCATTTCCAGGCTATTAGTTCTTCGGTTATTCCATACCACTGAATTTTAGAGTATAATGAAGTTCAGAAGGGGATTATATCTAGTAATTTCCTGACAAGTACACTGAAGAATAGATAAGTGAACAATATTTAAAAAGAAACAAGCTCTATTTGTTGATTTAACAGATAAATGTTTTTGTTTCAAACTAGTATATGTAAATAAATGGGAATAGTTTTCATATTAAGTTTTGTTGATTAAAAATGTTATTACAAGTTTTACAGTGAAAAATGTTTGGCTATACCAGAGAAACCAGACAAGACCAAGAAATAAAGGGCATCTGCATTGGCAAAGAAGAGGTAAAAAATCTTCCTATGTGCAGATGATATGATTGTATACACAGAAAATCCTAAAGAATCCATAAGGAAACCACTCAAACTGATACCAAGAAGAGTGCAGCAAAGTCTCAGGATACAAGATAAACATAAGTAAATCAGTAGGATTCCTTTGTACCAACAACAAGATTATTAACAAAGAAATTACCAAATCAATAGCATTTACTATAGCCCCTAAGAATATAAAGTGCTTAGGAATTAATCTAACTAGAGAAATAACAGACCTTTACAAAGAGAACTACAAGTCCTTACTACAAGAAACTAAGAGAAACTTACGTAAATGGAGAAATCTACCCCGCTCATGGATAGGAAGACTTAACATTGTGAAAATGTCTATTTTGCCCAAAGCAATCTACTTACATAATGCAATTCCAATACAAATGCCAGTGACAGTTTTTAATGAGATGGAGAAACAAATCATCAATTTTGTTTGGAAAGGGAAACCTTGGATAAGCAAAGCACTACTGAAGAAGAAGACCACACTAGGAGGCCTCTCACTACCTGACTTTAGAACCTGTTACAGTGCTACAGTACTCAAAACAGCCTGGTACTGGTACAAAATGAGACAGAGCAATGGAACAGAATTGAGACCCCAGAAATAACACCATCTTCCTACGAACAGTTGATATTCAACAAAGGCCCTAAGACATTAAACTGAGGTAAAAACAATCTCTTCAACAAACGGTGCTGGCAAAATTGGATATCCATCTGCAATAAATTGAAACAAGATTCTTATCTTACACCTTATACAAAAACCAACTCAAACTGGATAAAAGACCTAAATATCAAATCTAAAATGAAAAAACTCATCCAAGAAAAAAGTAGGAATAATGGAAGTTTTAATACACAATGTAGACAGACTTCACAATCTGTCAAACAAAGCACGTTCAACAGAAAATAGATAAATGGGAACTATTAAGAATCAAACACTTTTGCTCATCCAAAGACTTTATTAATAGAATTGAAAGGCCACCTACAGAATGGTAAAAACTATTTGGCAACTATATGTCAGACTGACACCTGATCTCCATAATCTATAAGGTACTACAAAATATTACCCATAGGAAAAAGATAAATCACCTAATTAAGTGATGGGCAAAGGAGATGTACAGACACTTCTCTAAAGAGGAGGTCCAGGCATCCAAAAAACACACATGGACATGCTGACGATCATTAGCTATTAAAGAAATTTAAATCAAAACTAACTACAATCAGATACCATCTCACCCCAACAAGGTTGGCCATGATCCAAAAAACTTAAAACAACAAATTCTGGAGAGGCTGTGGAGAAATTGGAACTCTCCTGCACTATTGATGGGATTGCAAAATGGAGCAACCTCTTTGGAAACCAATCTGGTGCTCCCTTAAGAAGCTAGATATAGATATACCATCTGACCCAGTAATTCCACTGCTTGGAATATATCTTATAGAATCAAAGCCATTCACACCAACTGATACACGCACACAAATGTTTATCGCAGCACAGTCCACAATAACAAAAAGATAGAATCAACCCAGATGCCCAACAACAGAGGAATGGATAGGTAAACCGTGGTGTATATACTCAATGAAACACTATGCAATGATAAAGAACTAAAATGGTTTTAGGAAACATCTCTTAACCTGGTTTCAACTGGAGTACATTATGTTGAGTGAAAGTAGTGAGTGACAGAAGGACAAATATTGCATGAGACCCCTACGATAAGAACTTAAAAGTGGACTCATGCATAGAAGAAAAGACTCCCTGATGGCTGCAAGGGTGGGGAGGGAGAAAGGCAAGGAGCAGAGGGTTTAGATTAGAGAGCTGATAGCAATTTGGTTGGGGAAGTTTGGGACAGCACACATTAGAAAGAAGATCAATATTAACTGGACTTCAACATAACATGATCACTCCTCCCATCTTAACCTAAAATTGCAAGGAGAGAGTAGCTGGGATGGGTGCGTGGGGACTGCGCTCTCAGGAGAAATCAAGGCCAGTTGGCACAAGCAGCATTTTGCTAAGAGAGCCTTCTGCACCCCACATTGTTGAGTGGTGTCTGGGGTCTTAAAAGCTGCCAAACTGCCATCTGAGGGTAGAGCAAATTGTCCCAGCTCAGCAGGAATGGATGATCACCAAGGAACGAAACAGCATGGAGGAAAGAGAACCCAAAGACAGAGAGATCCATATGAGTGGGTGACTACTTCGACTTGTAACTGGAAGAACTGGATGGTGCCTGGCCACCACCAATGATAGCCGTGATGGAGCTTACAAAGTTGAGTCTCACTGGCAACACAAGAATAAAAAGGAGTGCACCCTGAGATCGCCACTATAAGACGATAATTGATGGTCCATGGGCCTTGGAGTTCCCCTGGGAGCATGGCCCCTGGCCCTGATGCTGCCCCTGTCCATAAATCATAATGGATGTCAACTCTTCGGACAGGAATGGATTGGACTTGGCAACACAGAGTGATCATATCATGTGTGCACTTTACAGTTCTATGCATCTAGAAGATGTCATCCTGCTGATCTCTTACTGGAGGCAGGGAGAGGAGGGGATAGGAGATTGTTGGGAGCATAAGACATGTATGGAGCAGAGAGGAAGAGTATGCTGTCACCAGACAGGGAGAGCAGTGGGAGCTGCATATAGGTGGGCATGCGAATTTATATGGGAATGTACATTTTCATTCAATCATAATAAAAATTTTAAAAAAGTTTGGTATAGAAGCAACCAGAAATACAATTGCTAAGAATACTTTGCTTCACATTATAAATTTTTTTATTTGAAAACATTTTGAGAATAGATTATTCTTGTTGATATCACCCTTTTTAATATCAGAATCTCTTTTTATTAAAAATATAGAGTAAGTAAAAGGTGATGGATTAAAAAAAGCATAAAATGATGTCTGAAAAACAATTCCTAAAATTCAAATATAAAGCAAAACATAGAGGCTAAACTCTTGATTCGTTTTTGCATTTTACACATACATTTTATGTGACAGTGAAATATCTATTTTTTGTTCAGTTACAATTGCTTCTTATTTTGTTTTATCTTCACATCACTACTTGTTTCCTGACATAATTGCTTCATTTTTCGTTCACGATTCAGAATTTCTTTGGGGAGCAGATTCTTCTCATCAAATACAGCTTTCAATGCTACAAAATAAGGAAGAAAATGGCATGTGAATTACATTTGATAAGAGACCCAATTAAGTCAAATAATAAGGAAAACTTCTTAAGTTTTACTTTATCTAAAAATCTGCATGTTTCCATAAACAAATGTGTATTTGTGGAAATCTTCTCTAATATCCCGCCATTCCTTTAACTTCAATTTAAATTTACAAGCTAAGTATTAATAGAATTTGTTTTATTAATTCACTTATATCATAGTAAACACCATTTGAGAGTAGAGGACTAAAGAAACGAGATTTTATTTTTTAATTTACTTAACAGCTATCAGGAATTCATAAAAATGCAAGAGTAAATTATTCTGTATTGAAATAAGACAATTGAAGTAATTAGAACATAGTTTGACTGTCTACACGACTAAATGAGTGCATCCGCAGTCAGTTCCTGATAAGATAGTTGATCTGCAGGGATCTATGGATACAGGAAAAAAAAAAAAAAAGCCAAATTTTACCCATGAATGGTTACATTGTGCATCAATGAGAAGCAGGAGGAAATTGTGCCATGTATTCCAGGAAATAATTTTGGCCTTATGCTTAATTTTGTCATTTCAATAAATGTTTATTGAATATAATCCACAATGTTCTGTGCTCAGGCAAAATTGGACTCAGACATGAGTAAGTCACAGGCTGTCTTCCAGCTGGTATCAAGAGGGATTAGTAGCCAAATAACCAAAATATCATAATCAACAGGATACAGCTCTAAGAGAATACGGACAAATACAAAGTGTGCTTATCCAAATAAACAGGTATCTTACAGTATGGAAGGATCAGAAGAAAAGCTTTAAGAGTTAGGCCTGCTGAGAAAGCCCTTGAGTGGTCTTTCAAGAAATCTGCTGAAGTGCAGATAGGATTTTGATTGATAAGGAGAACCTTGAAGGTGGGGAAAGACTAGTGGAGGGGGAAAAAAAAATCAATTCAAGCCAATGAAGTGAGTAAAAGTATGGAAACAAAAGAGTTTCTATTCAGGCAACTTTCAATAAAACAATTTAACAGAGACATATGGTATATATAAAAGGCAAATGAAATGGAATGAGAGGTTGGAGCTGGACTGGGGAGAACCTTAAGCACCACACCAAGGAAAGAAACTTAAGTAAAAGCTGAGCACTTCAAGTATAGTGGCACCCTTGTAAATTTGTATTACAGAAAAATAAGCAAATTTTTCTCCTTCTAGTACAATGTGATAGTCCACGTCTTTCTTCCTTTCTTGGAGAAAATAAAAATATAATGAGGACTATTGAGGGAAATGACCCTGCAGACAAATTTCACATTCAGCATATCTCCAAGACAGATGTAATCAGAAGCCTCCAAAGTATGAAGAAAGGCAGTCAAACAGCTGAGACTGGGTAACACTACATAAGAAAAGCAGTACATATATATAATTGTAAGAAAAACATCAGCATTTCAGGAAGCTGTAGCAAAGAGGTATTTACTGAAAGTGAAGGGCTCACCCTGAGGTACAAGCTGAACAGGATCAAAAAGAGAAGCTCTGCTTGATTTAGCTCAAAGAAGCAGATGAGGTTGGGTACATGAATTGTCACATTCTTGAGCAGTCTGCACTATCGGTTTTTAAATATTGAAGGCCACCCTGATTCCCATCCTAAGCTCTTACCTGGAAACCTAGAACAAATTTCACATTTATGAAAAAAAAAAAAAAAGTCTCATGAATAAACCAAAAACAAAGAAACAACAACAAATACCCAAACTCATTCCTGTTAAATTGATGCCAATTCACAAAGTAGAAATGCCCCGTAAGATCTGCAAGGTGCACCTGGCATATTTGAACACCAACCTTTTTTTTTTAATTATGATTGAATGAAAATGTACATTCCCATATAAATTTGCATGCTCACCTATATGCAGCTCCCACTGCTCTCCCTAGCAGGTGACAGGACACCCCTCCTCTCTGTGCCATACATGTCCTATCCTCCCAACAGTCTCCTATCCCCTCCTCTCCACCCACTCTCCTTCCTCCAGCAAGAGGTCAGCAGGATGATATCCTATAGATGCATAGAACCACAAAGTGCACACATGATATGGTCACTCTGTCACCAAGTCCAATCCATTGCTATCCAAAACCTGACCTTCATTATGATTTACGGACAGGGGCAGCATCAGGGCCAGGGGCTGTGTTCCCAGGGGAAACCCGAAGCCTCCAGACCATCAACTGCAGTCTTTTATTAGAAATCTCAGGGTGCACCCCTATTTATTCTTTTGTTGCCAGTGAAACTCAGCTTTGTGAGCTTCATCGTGGCTATCACTGGTGGTAGCCAGGCACCATCTGGTTCTCCTGGTCACAAGTAGATGTAGAGACCTACTCACGTGGGTCTCTCTGTCTTCTGGGTTCTCTTTCCCCCATGTCGTTATGGACCTTGGTGATCATCCATTCCTGCTGAGCTGGGACCATTTGCTGTACCCTCAGATAGCAGCTTGGCAGCTTTTAAGACCCCACATGCCACTCACCAATGTGGGGTGAGGAGAGACCTCATTAGTGAAACAGTAGTTGTGCCAATTGGCCTCGATTTTCCCTGAGAGCATGGTCCCTGGCCCCCCACCCCAGCCACTCTGTCCTTGCAATACTGGGTTAGGATGGGAGGAGTACTCAAATTGTGTTGAAGTCTAGTTATTATTAATCTTCTTTCTAGTGTGTGCTGTCACAGATTTCACCTAACCAAATTTCTATTAACTATTTAATCAAAACCCTTCCCCCATCACCTTCCCTCCTTCCCCACCCTTGCAGCCATCAAAGAGTCTTTTCTTCTATGCATGAATCTGTTTTTAAGTGCTTATCGTGGGGGTCTCATACAACATTTGTCCTTTTGTTGCTCACTACTTTCACTCAGCATAATGCCCTCCAATTGAAACCAGGTTAAGAGATGCTTCCTGCTGTCATTGTTGTTCTTTATCATTGCATAGTGTTCCATTGAGTATATACACCATAGTTCACCTATCCATTCCTCTTGAACACCAACCTTTTGCTTAGCAGCCATAGTTCTTAACCACCATTCCACCAGGATTTCTGCATCATTAATAGTAATTATTTAAAATGAAGAAACAAAGGAACTTATACAGCATGAGCACAAAGATATCATAAGCCAAAAAACAGAAAAATAGCAACAAAACTAGCAATACATGGACCACCAGAAAAAAATGTTGCCATTGGCAGATAAATATTTTTACCAAGCATTTTGCAATATATTAAGTTTAAAATCTTACAAAATAAATACCTTTATGACAATGGATCAGAAAGCAGAAGTGAAAGAATTTAGGGAAGAAATGGAGACACACACACTGGTATCAAGTCAATTCTGATGCATAGAGACCCTGTAGGACAGAGTAGAACTGCCTCATAATTTCCAAGGAGTGCCTGGCAGATTTGAACTTCTAGCCTTTTGGTTAGTAGCTGTGGCACTTAACCACTACTCCACCAGGGTTTCCATACAAGAAGTGATTAAATATGAGCTGGCAGTACTCCAGAGAAAACATAAATAAACGTCACAAACAGAATAGGCTGATGACACAGTGGTAAACATAAGAGTATAGAAATAAGAAAAATAATGTCATAAGATGAAAAATTTTAAGAAAGAATAAGAGTAGAAAACGACAGACATTGAAAACAGACAAAAATAGATTCAACAAAATATAATTATAATGAATCCTTAAAGAAGAAAAGTAAAGCAGAACAAAATTTAAAACTATTACCTAATATAAGTTTTCTGAAATAAGAGACGACTTACACACTGAAAGGACACACTCTGGACAAGGGATATTGACTCAGCACAGTGAAGACTAAGGCACGTCCTAGTGAAGTCACTCATTTTAAAAGAGGTGAAGGGAATCATTTGACAGCCAGAAAAAATGACCAACTCACATAAAAAGAGAGAAATGTCTATCTTGCATTAAAAGCAATGATCAGCATCAGAAGGTAGTAACATAATTTTTAAAAGAACATGTGAGCTAATGACATTATATAACCTAAAGTGTCCCTAAAATCTTAAAAGTAAAAATAGTTTTCAACAACTAGAGAATTCAGGGACTCTGTTCACAAGAGGACTTTCTGAGGAAATTATTCATAGATAAATTAAAAAATGACTGGAAAAAATATCATGGACAGCACTGAATATATTTACATATAGAGCTAAGATGAAAACAATGCAGAGCTTTGGATAACAGAACAGGAGGTCACCATCATGTGATGATAATATATAAATATATGATAAAACTAAGAAATAGAAAGAAGATGTTTCATTCCTCATAGATCAATAAAAGCTAAGAGACAAAACAAATTACTTAAAACTGACAAGTTGAAGAGACAGGGCCAAGATGGTAGAATAATCAGATGCTTCACATCACTTCTTTTGCAACAAAGACCTGAACAAAACAAGTGAAATGAATATATTTGACAAACTAGAAACCCTAATTATCAAAGACAAAAGCTGAAGAATCCAAATGAGAGGCAGGTGCAAGGAGAGACAATGCACAGAGAAGAAATAGGGATCTGCTGAAAGCAGGATTGCCAGTTTTGTGCTAGCTAAGTGCATACAGCACACACAGGCTGAAACATGCAGCAGCATGACAAGGTAAAACCCACGCCATCTGGTGCAGCCAAGTATCAGTGAATCTGCACACACCTCCAGTGCCAAACAGGAGCAATACCACACCTAAAAGTTAAGTACAAGCTCCCAACCCACTGCAGGAGCTGATACCACAGCCCCTCTCCACCAAACCATCACAACAGAGAACGCCCTTCTCCCTACCCTTCACTCACACTAACAGGAGTTTCAGCATTCAATACCATCCCCCACAAGCCAGGGATCCATGGCAGGTCCAGATACACCTGCTTCTTCAGCCAGCCACTGGCATGGGGAGTCCACAGACTTCTAGAGCCCTCATATCTTCCCTTCACCTCCATCCCATTGCCTTGTGGGTAGATCTAACACTGCATATCCTCATTTACACAAAACAGGAAGAGCATCCACCTTAACCCCATTTTTATCTGTAGCAGCTGAGTTTGAGTTGCAAGTTTGTACATTGAACATTGCCTCATCCCCTAAGAAGGGGTTTCCTCCTATACCAGTGGCCTGAAGGTCAGTGATACCACCTACTCAATTTATCCAGATGTAACAGAGGCCTGAGAATTAGTGATATCTCTCAATCCCTCAAGACAATGGCACTGGGCAACCAAGGACTGGCTGCACTATCCCCCCTCCCATCACTATGCACAGGAACACATCCTGCATTCAGGAACCCAGGAAAAACTAACAGCATCTTGCCTTGCCCCACATAGAGCCCCCACCTGCAACCAGAGACCTATGTCTGCAATGGACACTCCCATATGGCCATGCCCACTTAGTACTGTAGGTGACAGTCTCCACACCACACACTCAATGACTATCCAGACACCTGCAGCCCCGATGCCTGAATTCTTGTAAGAACAGCGAACAGACTCCTAGGATTATAAACTCAGTAGTTTCTCTGACCACCTAGAGGCGGTAGGTTAGAGTTTCACTGACAGAAACAACCAGCATAGCACACATGCCCAGTCTACTTAGACATATCAAAACAAAATAAAAATATAGATCACTGTAAGCAAAAATACAGCTTTTTGATGTCTGAGATAACAGTAATATCAAGTCACATAAAGAAGAAAGATGGCTCCAGCAAATGAACAAAATACAGACCCAGAATACATTTTGGAGGAAGATAAGAAAATAGAACCACCTGGTAAGAACTCAAAAAACAAATACATACAGCTCTCCAAGAAACCAGGAAGGAGGTAAGGCTACACTCAAACCAAACCAAAGAAAATGTAGACAAAGCAATAGAAGAAGTCAGTAAAACAATGAAAGAACAAATTGAGAAAATAAAATAAACAGGTTACTAGAAACAATACAGGGAGAGCAATTAGATATCCAAAAGATTAATAATAAAATTTCAAAATTAAACAACTCAATAGTAGATCACAAGGGCAGAACTGAGACAATGAAAGTTAGAATTACTCAGATTGAAAATAAATCCTTTGACACCAATTTGAGGAAAAATCAAAAACAAAATAAAAACAGAAGTGAAGAAAATATAAGAATTATCTGGAATACTATCAAAGAGAAAAACTTTTGAGTGATAAGAGCACCAGAACAGGGGGTCATAATATAAAACACAGAGAGAAGTGCTGAATAATTGCTGGCAGAAAACTTGCCTAACATCATGAAAGACAAGAAGATATCTATCAAGAAGATCAACAAACCTCATACAGGAGAGATCCCAAAAGAAAGTCACCAAGCTATATCACAATCAAATTTTTCAAAACCAGAGACAACAGCTTGCTTAGATACAAAACTCAAAAGATAGAAAAAATGTACATCAAGAAAATAGCAACCAAAAAAGATCTCCAAGCCAAGTGTGGTAGAGTCAGATCCAACTCATGGTGACCCTAGGGGCCAGGGTAGAACTGACCCCCAGAGTATTCAAGGAGTTCCTGGTAGATTTGAACTACCATGTCAGGGGTGGCAATATTAATCTCTAATAAAATAAACCTTAAAGCAAAATCTGTCATAAAGGATAGGGAAGGACACTATATAACGACTAGTGGATCACTACACCAGGACATAACTGTAACAAATAAATACACATTAAATGACAGGGCTCCAAAATACATAAAGCAAACTCTAACAGTATGAAAGGGTAAATAGACAGTAGGAAGAGGCTTCAACACACCATTTTTGGTAAAGGACAGAAAATCCACAAAGAAACTCAATGAACAAACAAGATCTAAATGCCACTATCAACCAAGTCAACCTCACAAACACGCCAACAACAGCAAAGTATGTATTCTTTTCCAATGCAATGAGTGTACTCCAGAATGTCTTAATTTAAGTCACAAGACAAGTCTTAACAAAATCCAAATTCAGAAGATTAGCAATAAAAGTTCAGAATTAGACAATTCAATAGAAAGTCAGAAAAGCTGAATCAAGGCAATGGGAGTCAGAAGCAGTGAGACTGAAGATAAAGCATTTGACACCAACATATTTGAGGAAAAACTCAAGTAAAAGAATTTTTAAATCTGAAGAAAACCTAAGAATTGTGTGGGACTCTATCAAGAGGAACCTACAAATGACTGGAGTACTATAACAGCAGAGGTAACAGAAAATATAGAGAGAACTGTTGAAGATGTGTTGGCAGAAAACCTTCCCTGATATCATGAATGATGAGAAGATATCTATCCCAGATATTCTTCCAATTCCACACAAGGTAGATTCTAAAAGAAAGTCCTCAAGACATATTACAACCAAACTTGATAAGCCAAAGATAATGAGAGTATTATAAGAGTAGCTAGGGATAAATGAAAAGTCATCTACAAAGGAGACTCAATAAGACTAAGCTTGAACTATTCACCAAATTCCATGCAGGCAAGAAGGCAATGGGATGACATATATAAAGCTTTGAAAGAAAGAAATTGGTATCCAAGAATTATATATCCAGCAAAATGGTTTGTCAAATATAATCACAAAATCCATTTTCCAAATAAGTAGTAATTTAGGTAATTTGCTAAAATTAAACTAAAATTACAAGAACTATCAAAAGGAGTCCTTTAGTCAGAAAATCAATAAAATCAGACTGGAACACAGGACAGAGTAATCAGATATCAAACAGACAGGGAAATCACAAAAATAAATCAAAGCTAAAACTCTGAAAATAGAGAAACTGAAATGTCACTATGTAAAAGATGACAACATTATAGCAAAACAAATAGACTAAAAAATGTAGTCACAGATCTTTCATATGAAGAGAAAGTCAAGGCAATACAAAGAATTAAAAGACTGGTCTAAACTTAGGAAAATAAGAGTAAATATTAAGGTAACCACAAAGGAAACTAATAATTCCACACATCAAAATAAGAAAAACATAGACTCAGAAAATACAAAATAACATCAATTAAAAAGATGAAAAGAAGATACATAAAAACAAGTCATCACAGAAAACTAAGTGGAACTAAGAAACTATTAACAGCTCACAAAAAAGGAATCAAAATGACAACACTAAACTCACTCCTATCAATAATTATACTGAATGTAAACTGATTAAATGCACCAATAAAGATACAGAAAGTGGCAGACTGGATAAAAAAAGTACCATCCATCTATATGCTGCCTACAAAAGACACATCTTAGACTTAAAGCCACAAACAAACTAAAATTCCAAGGATGGGGAAAAAACATATCAAGCAAGCAGCATTCAAAAAAGAAAAGTAGGAGTGGCAATATTAATTTTCTGACAAAATAGACTTTAAAGTAAATTCCATCACAATCGATAAGGAAGGACACTATGTATGTAATCATTAAATATTCAATACATCAGGAGGACATAAGTGTATTGACTATTTACACACTCAAAGACAAGTTTCCTTAACACATAGAACAAACTCGAACATCAACAAAAAGAGAAACAGGCAGCACTACAATCAAAAAACCAAACCAGTTGCCACTGAGTTGTTTTTGACTTGTAGTGATCCTAACACACCACTTTTGGTGAAGGACAGAACACGCAGAAAGAAACTCAGTACAGACACAGAAAGTCTAAAAGCCACAATCAACCAACTTGATCTCATACCCATTCCAAAAACCCATTGCCATCGAGTCAATTCCGACTCCTAGTGACCCTATAGGATTGGGTAGAATTGCCCCATAGAGTTTCCAAGGAGGGCCTGGCAGAATTGAATTGCCAACCTTCCGGTTAGCAGACATAGCACTTAACCACTATGCCACCAGGGATCTCATAGACATATACAAAACACCCCACCAAACAGCAGGCAAATATACTTTCCTTTCCAACCCAAATGAAATATTCTCCAGGAAAGACCATATATTAGGCCATAAAGCAAGCCTTAGGAGAATCCAAAGAATTAAAATACTTCAAAGCATATTTTCTAACCATAAAGCTGTAAATGTGTAAATTAATAATAAAAAAAGCAAGAAAAAAATCAAACACATGGAAACTTAAACAACACCTTGCCCTAAAACTACTGGTTAAAGAAGAGATTAGGGATGGAATAAAGAATTTCACAGAATCAAATGAGAATTTCAGCACATCCTTAGAGAAGCTTTCAGACACAGCAAGAGCAGTGCTTAGTGGGAAATTTGCAGCAATAAATGCACACTTCAAAAAAGAAGAAAAGGTGCAACTGAAAGCATTAGTTCTGTAACTTACACAGAAACAGAGCAGCAAAAGAAACCCTTGGGCACTGAAAGAAGGAAAATAAAGTTTAAAGCAGAACTAAATACAATAGCCAGTAGAAAAATGACTGATGAAAAGTTAACAAGAAGAAAAGCGAGTTCTTGGAAAAGATTAAGAAAATCAATAAAACACTGGCAAAACTGACAAAAGAAAAATGGGAGAAAATAATTCAAATAAGAAATGAGATAGGCAATATCACAACAGACCCAACTATAATTTAAAAATATACTAGCAAAATATGAAGAGAAATTCTGTTCTAACAAATCTGAAAACTGAGAGGAAATGGATACATTTCTAGAAACATACTCCCTACCCAAAGTGACATAAACAGAGGTAGGATAACTAAATAAACTTATAGCAAAAGAAGAGATTCAAAAGGTAATTAATTAAGAGGCAGAGTCAAGATGGTGGCATAGCCACATGACCCTGCTAAACCCTCTAAAAACAAAGACCAGAAGAATCAATTAAACTAAAAAACTATACACTCCAGGAGGCCTGAATGCCTGGTAGAAACATATAAGAACAGAATGGGTGATAGGAAGATCATAGGAACTCAAGACCACCATGGAGGAAACAACAGGGCTCCAGACAAAGATATCCTACACACGGAAGGTAAAGGGAGCATGGTCAAATCCCCCTACCAGAACAAATTTGCAGCACTGGACTGAGAGATGCCACCAGTCTAAAAGCAAAGGTGATCCACACTTGCCTAAAGAAAGCAGTCCAGGACGGAAACCTTCTACACACATCAGAGGGTTTAAGACTAGTCCTGTGATCAGATGGCATTGGGACCCAGGGGCCCCAAGGCCCTAGAGTGGTCCAGGCCAAGGAGGCTTATTTCCCGTGGAACTGGGAGAAGCCAGGAGGGAACGCCTGAGATTTCCTGGACAGCAGTGTGAGACCACATGCAGGCTGGAGACAAGAGCAGTTTCAGGAATGCAGGTGACCCTGGGCAGCAATGACAGTGATGCAGTGAAAGTGCACGACTTGGGAGAGGTGGCAAGGGTGTGCAAGACCCCTCTGCAACCTGTGAGCTGTGGTTACAACTGAGCCTCTGTTGGCGACCAGCCCAGCCCAGCAACAGCACAGGCGGTGACAAGGAAGGAGGATGTGCACATGACCCAGCTATGCATAAAGGACAGGCAACCTCTCCTCTGTGGGATAGCCACCAATGAAGCTCCTGGAGATCCCCACCTATCCCAGAGGGAACAGAAACAGCGGCAGCTGTTGGGGCTGCAGCTTCCACAAGAATGCACTCATGCATGCCCTCTATCTACCCCCATGCCTGAGAGCCTATGCTAAGGCTCTAAAAGAGATCTGCCCAACTCAGGGGCAACTGCAGCAGTGGTGCTTGTGTCCTGCCTGCTCTGGGGTGGCTGCGAAAGCACAGTGCCTGCACAAGCAACCCCCAGAGCCCAAAGACAGAAGCAGCGGTGGCACTGTTGAAAGCAGGTGTGACTGCCCTACTCAGGAGCTACACCAGCAGCAGCAGCCCAGTGTGGGATAGTAAATTCAAGGAACATAAAATAATCGGATTGCACAGAGAAACTATGGCCCAGGTCCAATAGAGAGATCCTGGTCAGGCCACCTGAACTATTAAGTCTCCTTCACTGCAACAACTTCTGGATGACTCGGAGGCAATGATCGTTCTCCAAACACCTAAAGAAGCAGAGTACCATGGCTCCCAAAAACTTCCAAAGTAAAGTATCAACAGATTTCCCAGAAGAAGAAGAGTTCTTGCAATTATCAGAGACAATACAATAGACTGATGTAACAATACGAAAGACTGATGGACAGAGATGTACGAGAAATCAGGAGGGAGATCAGGCAAAATGCAGTAGAGCACACTGAAAAACTAAATAAGCTGCAAGAAATGCTTGAGCAGCAACACTCTAAAATTCAGCAGATTGAGCCTGATAATACAACAGAAAGTCCAAGGAGCAGGATCGAGGACATGGAGGACAGAATTAGTGAGACTGAAGACAAAGTAAACACCACCAGCATACATGAAGAAAAATCAGATAAAAGACTCAATAAGAGTGAAGAATCGCTAAGGGTGAGGTGGGACTCTATTAAGAAAAATAATAGTCGAATGGCTGGAGTTCTACAATGAGGTGAGATAGCTGAAAATACAGAGAAAAATTGTTGAAGACCTGCTGACAGAAAACTTCCCTGACATCATGAAAGATGAAAAGATCTCCATTCAGGATGCTCATCAAATCCCAATCAAGACAGATCCCAAAAGAAATATACCAAGGCATATCATAATCAAGCTCAATAAAACGAAAGACAAGGAGGTACTACTGAGGGCAGCCAAAGTTAAGCAAAAAAATAACTTACAAAGGAAAATTATTAAGATTATCCTCAGACTACTCAGGTGAAACAGTGCTGGCCAGAAGACAGTTGGATAACATATACAAAGCCACGGAGGAAAAAAAAAAAAAAAACACAACTGCCAACAGAGACTAATACGACCTGCAAACTGTCCCTCAAATATGAAGGCACAATTAAGACTTTCACAGATAAACAGAAATTTAAAGAATTTGTAAGAACCAAACAAAAATTGCAAGAAACATTAAAGGAAGTTCTTCAATTACAAAATCAATAATATTAGATATATACTTAAACATCCAACACTCGACAGAGCATCTAGATGCCATCAGGAAAGGAAATTCAAAAATAATAACAAAAACTAAATCACAAAAACAAGACATTCAGAGACCTCAGTATATAATCAATAAGTACATTATATGAAAAAGAGGGTAAAAAAATGAACACATAGACATTCCAGATGTGGAGGAAGTCAAGGAGATACATAGACATTGAAGTCTGGATTACTTTTAGATTAATAAAGGGGACTAAGGGAGTAACCAAAAAAAAAAAAAAAAAAAAACCATAATTCTACATGTCAAAAAGCAACATATGAAATCACAACAATTTCAAGAAAAAGAACACTGACAGCCACAAAAAGAAAACATAAGGACAAAAAGACAGCACAGGAAATGGAGTGCAACAGAGAACTGTCTGCAACACTCCAAAACCCAAAAAAGGCATCAAAATGATAACATTAACATCATATATATCAATAATTACACTGAACATAAACAGACTAAATGCACTGATAAAGAGGAGAGTAGCAGGTTGGATAAAAAAAAAAAAACAAACATGATCCATGTATATGCTGCTTACAGGAAACACACCTGAGACTCAGACACAAACTACAATTCAAAAGTTGCAAAGAAATATATCAGGCTAAAAACATTCGAAAAAGAGCAGGAGTGGCAATACTTATCTGACAAAATAGACTTTAAAATTAAATGCACCATACAGGACAAAGAAGGTCACCATCTAATGGTCAAAGTTTCAATAGAGAAGAAAGACATAAAAATACTAAATATCTATGTGTCCAATGACAAGGCTCCAAATTACATAAAACAAACACTATTTGCATTGAAAACCAGACAGATCCACAATAACAGTAGGAGACTTCAACACGCCACTCTCAGTCAAGGACAGCACATCCTAAAACATGCTTAGTAAACACATGGAAGATCTAAACGCCACAATCAACCAACTTGACCTCACAGACATATTGAAAACATTTCATCCAACACCAGCCAAATATACTTTCTTTTCCAATACACATGGAATGCTTTCCAGAATTGACCACATATTAGGCAACAGAGCAATATTCAACAAAATTTGAAATACAGAAACAATACAAATCTTCTCAGACCACAAAGCCATAACACTAGAAATCAATGACAGAAAAAAGACGCAAATAAAATGAAAACAGAAATTAAAAAACATTTTGATCAAGAACTACTGGGTACAAGAAGAAATCAAGGATGTAATAAAGAACTTCATAGAATCAAATCAGAAAGAAGACATATCCTACCAAAATCTACAGGACACAACAAAAGCCATGCTCAGAGGTCAATCCATCTCAATAAACATGCACATCCAAAATGATGAAAGGGCACAAATCAAAGAATTAACTCTTCAACTTGAACAGCTAGAAAGATCTCAGCCAATGAACCTATCAGACTCCAGATGAAAGCAAATTTTTAAAATTAGAGTAGAAATAAATGAAGTAGAAAACAGAAAAATGATTGAAAGAGTAGATAATTCTAAATGCTGTGTTGTCTTTTTTTGAAAAGACCAACAAAATTGACAAGTCATTGGCCAAACTGAAAAAGAAAAACAAGAAAAGAAAAAAATAATCTGAATAAGAAATAGGATAGGGTGACATCACAATGGACCCTACTGAAATTAAAAGAATCACAGAAAAATACTTCAAAAAAATCATAGTCTAATAAATTTGAAAACCTAGAAGAAATAGACAATTTTCTTGAAAAGTACCACCTACCTAAACTAGCAAAATCAGAGAAAGAACAACTAAACAAACTCATTACTAAAGAAGAAATTGAAAAGATAATTAAAAAACTTCCATCCATAAAAAGCCCTGGCCTGGATGGCTTCACTGGAGAATTCTGTCAACTGCTCAGAGAAGTGTTAACACCATTACTTCTAAAGGTATTCCAAAGCATAGAAAAGGATAGATTACTCCCAAGTTTATTCTACAAAGCCAGTATAATCCAGCTACCAAAACCAGGTAAAGTCAGCACAAGAAAAGGAAAATTACAGACCAATATCTCTCATGAACTTAGACACAAAAGTCCTTAAAGAAATCCTAGCTCACAGAATTCAACAATACATAAAAAAAATAGTTCATCACGACCAAACAGGATTCATACCAGGGATGCAGGGATAGTTCAACATCAGGAAAACAATTAGTGTAATGAACCACATAAACAAAACAATAGACAAGAGCCACCTGATTCTCTCAATCGACACAGAAAAGGCATTTGATAGAGTCTAATACTCATTCATGTTATAAACTGTCTGCAAAATAGGAATAGAAGAGAAATACCTCAACATAATCAAGGCCATCTACACTAAACCAACAACTAACATCATACTTAATGGAGAGAAGTTGAAAATATTTCCCTTAAGAACAGGTACTGGACAAGGATGTCCATTGGCACCACTTCTACTCAGCATTGTTCTGGAGGTCCTAGTCAAAGCAATTGGACATGACAAAGAAATAAGTGACGTCCAAAATGGCAAAGAAGAAGTTAAAGTATTGCTGTTTGCAGATGACAGGATATTATACACAGAAAACCCTAAAGAATCCACCAAAAAACTACTGGATCTTACAGAAGACTTCAGCAAAGTATCAGGATACAAGATAAACATACATAAATTAGTGAGATTCCTTCACAGCAATAAAGAGACAACCAAAGAGGAAATCATGAGATCATTACCATTTACTATAGCCTACATGATGGTGAAGTCACTAGGGATAAGTCTAACCAGAAATGTAAAAGACCTATACAAAGAAAACTACAAGATTCTACTGCAATAAACAAAAAGTGACTTACATAATCTACAAGAAGACCACACTTGATGGTCCTTCTGAATGGAGGGCCCCCTGGGAGAATGGCTCCTGGAGTCTCTCACCTCAAACTGTATTCAGCACCTGGGCCAGCTCCCCAGACAAACACTGACCTGGACTATACAAAATTTAGAGTGATACTGGAGATGAACAAACCTTTATACAGGTACACGGTGTTGTCTGAGAGGCTGTTTGCTGGGGCAGATTTGATTGGGTGAGGAGGGCCAGTTCTTGGTCAAAAGGTCACAGGAAGTTCCAAATGAAAGACAAAGCATGCTGTCACGTGGGTGGCAGGGGATTGGTAGCAGTTAGATCAAAAAACAGTGAAAGTTCTGAGTATTATATGGCAGCATGATATAGACTGTAAAATTGTTCTTAATTCACAATAACTTTTTTTTTTTTAAAAAAAAAAAGGTAATGAAAAAACTCCCAACAACAACAAAAAAAGCCCTGTCCTATATGCCTTCACTGGAGAATTCTACCAAACTTTCAGAGTAGAGTTAACATAGCTATTACTAAAGGTATTTCAGAGCCTAGAAAATGATGGAGCACTACCAAATCCATTCTATGAAGCCAACATAACCCTGAACCAAAACTAGGGAAAGACACCACCAATAAAGAAAATTACAGAACAATATCTGTCATGAACATAGACACAAAAATCCTCAGAAAAGAAAAGAAAAAAAAACCTCTAGCCAATAAAATTCAAATACATAAACATATAAAAAATAATAAGCTACCATGACCAAGTGGGATTCATATCAAATATGCAGGGGTGGTTCAATATTTAAAAAACAATCAATGTAACCAACCATATAACTAAAACCAAAGATAAGAATCACTTGACGTCATCAATTGTTGTAGAAAAGACATCTGACAAAGTCCAATACATATTCATGTTAAAAACTCTAAGCCAAATAGCAATAGAAGGGAAATTCTTCAGCATAATGAAGGGCATTCATATGAAGTCAACAGTCAACATCAGTCACCCTGATGGAGAGTCTGAAAGCATTAATCTTGGGAACCGGAACCAGACAACAAAAAGAAAGAAAGGGCACCCAAACTGGTAAGGAAGAAGTTCAAGTATCTCTGTTTGCAGATGATACGCTCTTATACACAGAAAACCCTACAAAATCCCACACAAGCATCGTATAACCTACTGGAATTAATAGAAGTGTTCCTCAAAGATCAGGATATAGATAAACATACAAAAATCAGTTGGATTCCTCTAGAAAATCACTGAATCAATATCACTTACAATAGCCACTAAGATGATAAAATATTTAGGAATATATCTAACCAGAGATGCAAAAGACCTATGAAAAGAAAATTACAAGACACATCTTCAAGAAATCAAGAGACCTAAGTGGAGAAACACCTTGCTCATGTATAGGAAGACTCATCATTTTGAAAAAGTCTATTTTACCCAAAATAATCTGGAAACACAATGCAATCCCAATCCAAAATCCAGTGACACTTTTTTAGAGGGAGAAACAAATCACCAACTTCATAAAGAAAGGAAAAACTCCTAGTTAAGTAAACTACTACTGAAGAACAAAGTGAGAAGCCTCATAGCGCCTGACTTTAGAACCTAATATACTTTCATGGTAGTCAAAACAGCCTGGTACTCGTACAACAACAGACGCATAGAGCGATGGAATAGAATTGAGAATCCAGACATGAAAACATCTACCTATGAGCAACTGGTATTTGACAAAGGCTCAAAGTACATTAATGGAGGAAAATGCAGTCACTTCAACAAATGGTGTTGGCAGAACTGAATATTCATCTGCAAAACAATGAAACAAGATCCACACCTCATTCATGCACGAAAACCAAATCAAAATGAATCAAAGACCTAAATATTAAATCTAAAGCAACAAAGATCAAGGAAGAAAAGATAGCACCAATGCTAGAAATCTTAGTATATGGCATAAACAGAATACAAATCATTACTAATACAGCACAAACTTCAGAAGTGAATATATGTAACTGGGAACTCCTAGAATTAAGCAGATCACCAAAAGAGTGAGAAGACAACCTGCAGACTGGGAAAAAATTGGGGGATACAACAAATCTAACCAGCATCTAATCTCTAAACGCTACATGATCCTATAAAAACTCAAGAATAAAAACACAAGTAACCTGATTAAAAAACAGGCAAAGCAATTGGTACAACTAGAGTTTGGCTAATGAGGACTCTCCATACCCAACATTGGTGAGTGGCGTTTGGGATCTTAAAAGCTGCTAAGTTGCCATCTGAGGGTACAGCAAATGGTCCCAGCTCAGCAGGAATGGATGATCACCGAGGTCCATAACGACATGGGGGAAAGAGAACCCAGAAGACAGAGAGACTCACAGAGAGACCCACATGAGTGGGTCTCTACATCTACTTGTAACTGGAAGAACCAGAAAGCCAGTGATAGCCACGATGGAACTCATACAGTTGAGTCTCACTGGCAACACAAGAATAAATACGGGTGCACCCTGATATCTCCACTGAAAGACCACAAGTGATGGTCTATGGGCCTTGGAGTTCCCCTGGGAGCATGGCCTCTGGTCCTGATGCTGGCCCTGTCCACAAATCGTAATGAAGGTCAACTCTTTGGACAGCAATGGATTGGACTTGGTGACTCAGAGTGACCATATTTTGTGGGCACTTTATGGTTCTAGGCATCTATGGGATGTCGTTCTGATGACCTCATACTGGAGGAAGGGGAGTGGGTGGAGAGGTGGAGATAGGAGACTGTTGGGAGGATAAGACATGTATGGAGCAGAGAGGAAGAGTGAGCTGTCACCATGCAGGGAGAGCAGTGGAAGTTTCACATAGGTTAGCATGCAAATTTATACGGGAATGTACATTTTCATTGAATCATAATAAAAGAAAATGAGTAATTAAAAAAAAGGGGGCAAAGGATATGAACAGGAACTTCACCAAAGAAGATATTAAGGCAGCCAACAGACACATAAGGAAATACAGTCATTAGCTGTTAGAGAACTACAAACCAAAACTACACTGAGATATCATCTCACTCCAACAATACTGTCACTAATCCAAAAAATACAAAATAATAAATGTTGGAGAGATTGTGGGGAGATTGGAACTCTTATGCAATGCTGGTTGGAATGTAAAATGATACAACCATTATGGTCAGTGACATGTGATTCCTTAAAAAGCTAGACATAGAAACACCATAGAATCTGGGATTCACACTCCTAGGAATACAGCTGAGAAAAATAACAGCCATCAAATGAATAGACACACACACACTCACGTTCACTGTAGCACTGTTCACTATAGCAAAAAGGTGGAAACAAACTAAATGCCAATCAACAGGTGAATGGATAAAAAAATTATGGTACATACACAAAACAGAATACTATGCAATGACAAAGAATACCTATGAATCCGCAAAACATCTCACAACATGGATGAATATACAGGGCATTATGCTGAGTGAAACATGTCAGTCACAAAAGGAGACCTATTGTAGGATACCACTATTCTAAGAACTTAAGGGAAGGTTTACACATAGAACAAAGCATTCTTAGAGGATATGAAGGGACAAGCAGGGAAATTCACTAACTAGATAGCAGACAACTGTCAACTGTGGACAAGGAAAAGGACAATACACAACACAGAGGAAGTCAGCATAACTGGACCAAAGCAAAAGTATAAGAATTTCTTAGGCACATCCAAACACTTTGGAGGACGGGGTAGCTGGGACTGGGGCCTAGGGACCACAGTTTCTGGGGACATCTATGTCAACTGGCATAACATAGTCCACAAGATGTTCTACATCGCACTTTGGTAGGTAGTTTCTGGGTCTTCAAAGCTTACGATCAGCCTTTTAAGGTACATCTATTGGCCCCATCCCATCCAGAGCAAAGAAGAATGAAGAAAACCAAAGAACAAGAAAATACTAGACCAAAAGAGTAAAGGACCATTTGAACCAGACACTCCACCAGCACAAGACCCAACAGCTAGTTGGTACCTGGCTATTACCAAGGCCTGCTCTGACAGGGATCCCAACAGAGAGTTCCAGACAGAGCAGGAAAAACGTGTAGAACATATTCAACTTCATGAAAATCAAGGTCAGACTTGCTGGTCTGATAGAGACTGGAGGAACTCCCAAAACTATGGTCCCCAGACATTCTGCTAACCTAAAACTGCCACCATTCTGAAGCTCACTTGTAAGACAAAAGTTAGATAGGTCGATAGAACAAAAAAATAACACATCTGAGGAATGTACTTCTCAACTCAATCAAATGTACTAGAACCAACAGGTAACTCCTGTCCAAAAGCAAGATGAGAAGGCTGGAAGGGATAGGAGGTGGACAGCTGGACACAGAGACCCTGGGAAAGGGGAACACGCTGTCACACTGTGGGGACTGCAAACAAATGTATATAAATGTTTGAATCAGAAATTCGCTTGAACTGTAAACTTTCAACTAAAGCACAATTTAGGAAAAAAAAAACAACAGAGCCTTCAAGTACATTAGCAAAACAAATGTAAGCATAAAGAAAGATCACAATACTAAATAATATCACATGGTGAAGGGGGAAGAAGACTGAGGAAACACACTGACCTGATCATCACTCATGGATTTAATAGTTATTGTCTTAAAGAAATAAAGCACAAGAGGCATTACAGAAATAAAAGGACGAGAAATATACACCAGGCAAATAAAAACCGAAAGAAAGGCCCCAATCTATAATCCTAAATGCATACAGAAACTCTGAAACGACACAGTAAAACCAGCAGGAGTGATTACCAGACACAGGTGAGAGCGGGAACTGGACAGATGGTAGACATAGGAAGGAGGAGAACCTCACCGAGAATTACTTTTGTATGTTCTAATGTTTGAATCCTGTCAGTGTATTCTGTATTTTTGTAATAAGACTGTCTTGGATTGAATTGTGTTCCCCACAAAAAACGTGTGTAGCAATTTAGCTAGGCCATAATCTCTCGTATTGTGTTCCGTTCCTACATTTTGTAAATCTTGCCTGTATGATGTTAATAAGGGTGGACAGGCAGCAGTTGTGTGGGTGGGGCAGGACTCAGTGTGTAACATTGTTTTGTGCCTTGAGGTAGTCTCTTGAGATGTAAAGGAAAGAAGCTAGCAGAGAGATACAGGGACCTTATACCACCAAAAGATTTGCAGGAAGCTGAGCCGAGTCCTTTGGAAAGGACCGGGGTTCTGTGCCTCACAAAATTCCAATTCAGGGGAAAGCTGAAGACAAGTATCTTCCTCCAGATCCAGCAAAGAAAGCTTTCCCCTGGGGCTGACACCCTGAATTTGGACTGTGACAAAATAAAATTTCTTTTTTTAAAAACCATCCACTTGTGATATTTCTGTTAAAGCAGCACTAGAAGACAGACCAAAATGAATAAATGTGGAACCAACTCTAAAACCAAAGCTATGGATGAAAAAACAACACTTGCCATTTGTGTAATACCAGCAGTCTGTCCACCTTACCAGTTGGTCCTGTATTATTGCCAATTAGTTTTTCAGAATCACAAGGAAATCAGAATGCCTTAGAGCTTTCCAGCTATTCATGGTAGACATCAGAATGTTACTTTCAAAACAAACTCATTTTACTGAGATTTGTATCTAAACTAGATAAGGAATTTTCATCAGGAGTGATGATTTTACAATTAAACCAATAACACTTATAGGCTCCAGAATGAGCTTGAGGGAGATCTTATTTGGATAGCACATTTAATGGACTTAAAAAACAAGTGATAAAAAGTTCATACTCAGGGATAGATCCTGTCTCCTGGAAACCGGAAGCTTAGAATTTTGGAAGTGCTCTTTTAAGGAAAGAATATAAAATTCAAACATAAAACTAGTTATGAAGGTGACTGTTTTTCAAATATGAAAATAAATCTCAATAAACTACCAGAACCTTGGAGAGTTGATTCTTTTCTTCTGGAATCCCTTTTAGTAAATGTACCCAAAATGCTTACACCTGCTTATAACTTGGCTTCTCTTCCTCATCTAGAATAGTCTCTGCTTTTCACTCCTAGTACTCTCACAGGGGCCGTTGTAGATGAGGAACCATAAAATTTAATCTTCTTCGACTTCATTACTGATCTCATTTATATGGCAAAAAAAAATGATGTCATTAACCTAACACTTTCTAAATTAAAAATGGTAATCAATTCCTCTCACTATCCATATTAACATTTTCAAGCTAATGACACAATGTTTTCATATGATGAGATGTGTGAGCCTGCAAGTGATTATGAACATGAAAGGTAACATTAGCCAGTTACTGAATTTTTTAAAGATTATTAGAAAATGTCTTTAACCTTGCTGTGATGAGATGACTTTTTTGATGTATTAATTTGGTGTCATGTATTGAATTGTGACCTGCCAATTTGTCTAGGCCATGCCATTGATTGATTTTTCCTATGTGTTATAAATCCTACCTTACTGGTGTTGACGAAGTGAGATTAGAGGCGGTTAGGACAACAAGGCAAGTCTACAAGATAAGAGCGTGTCTTAAATCAATCTCCTTTGAGATTAAAAAAAAAAAAAGAAAGGCAAGCAGAGAGACATGGTGACCCCGTACTACCAAAGAACAAGAGCCAGGAGAAGAGCCTGTCTTTTGGACCTACAGTCCCATGCTAAGAAGCTCCTTGGCTAGGGAAGACTGATGACCAGGGCCTTCCCCCAGAGTAAACAGAAAGAGAAAGCCTTACCCTGAAGGTGGCACCCTGAATGAGGGGACTTCTAGCATTCTTCACTGTGAGAGAATAAATTTCTCTTTGTTAAATTCATCCACTTGTAGTATTTCTCTAACAGCAGCACTAGACAACTAAGACACTCACCTAGGCTAAAGACCCCAGTTATTCCAACAAATACTAATCTAGGTGTTGTTCTAAACAGATTTGCAGGTGCAATTAAACTCTCAAATCAACTAATTTTAAGTAATAGAGATTATCCTGGATAATTTGGGTCAGTTAGCTTAAATTGTTGTTGTTGTCAGGTGCCCTGGAGTCAGGCCAATTAATAGCCACCCTATGCACAACAGAACAAATCACTTCCTGGGCTTGCACCACTTTCGCATTCCTTGCTTAAACTGGAGCAAACTTGATCAATCCATCTAACTGAGAATTTTCTCTCTTTTGATGACCCTCTACTAAGCCTGAGGTCTTTCTCCATGGACTGGTCCCTCCTGATAACTTGTCTAAAGAATGTGAAATAAAGTCTGTCCACTGTCATTTCTAAGGACAGTTCTGGCAATACTTCTTCCAAGACAGATTACATGTTTCTCTAACAGTCCATGGTATATCCAGTATTCTTTGCCAAAACCGTAACACAAAGATATCAAATATCTTTTGGTTTTTCTTATTAATTGTTCAGTTTTTGGATGCTTACAAGGTGAGCATGGCAAGGCACACCTTAGTCCTCAAAGTGACATCTTTGCTTTATAACACTTCAAAGAGGTCTTTTGCTGCGGGTTTCTCTAATGCAACACACCCTTTCTTTTTGTGTGTGTGTGATTAAGTAAAAGTATAAATTTTGCATGCCCGCTTATCTGCAGCTTCTTCTGCTCTCCTTGACTGTTGACAGCATACTCTCCTGTCTTGTCCTCTCCACTTTCTTCTTTCCCATCTAGAAGGACACCAGTAGGATAGCCTTCCATCAGTGCATAGAACCATAAAGTATACACACTATGTGGTCACACTGTGGTCCCAAGTCCAGTCTATTGTTGTCTGAAGAGTTGATTTCAGTAGTGTTTTTTGGTCAGGGGCAGCAGCTGGTCTAGGGACAATGCTCCCAGGGGATCCTCCAGGCTGTCAAACCATTAGTTGTAGTCTTTTAGTAGAGTTCTTGAGCTGCATAGCTCTTTTTCTCTTGTTGCCACAAGGACTCAACATTGTGTGCCCCATCATGGCTGTTTTTGGTGGTGGCTGGGCACTACCTAGTTCTTCTAGTCACATGTTAATACAGTCTCCCATTCACATAGGTCTTTCTGTCTCCTGAGCTCTTTTTACCTCGTGTCTTTGTTGTTCTGTCATCATCTGTTCTGGATGAGTTGGGACTATTTAGTGTACCTCAGATGGAGGCTTGCTAGCTTTTAAGAATCCAGATGCTACCCACCAATGTGGGATGAAAAGATTCTCTTAGCAATAGGCTAGTTATGCCAATTGGCCTTGATGTACCCTGAAACCATGGTCCACAAGCCCCTACCCTTGCTACTCTATCCTTGCAATATTGGCTTGAAATTAGAAGACTTTTCGATTTATGGTGAAGTCCAGGTAAGCCATGTCCTTCACTTTCTTGACTCTTGCTTCCACAGTCATTGTGCATCAAGGTGTAATGTTAAGGGGTGTAATACATGTAGCCATAAAGCAGATTAACAGTGCATTGTATCAAAATAAGAAATGCGATACAGGAGTCTCAACAAACACAAAGCCAACACTGAAACAACAACCCATAAAGAAGAGTGCCCCAGAACAGAACATTAAGAACAATATAGAAAACATCAACATAAAAGTAATTACATCAAAATGATGGCCTTAAACACATATCTATCAATAATTGCATTGAATATCAATAGCCTAAATGCTCCAGTAAAGAGACATTAAGTGACATCTTGGATCAAAAGACACGACCCACCTATATGTTGCTTACAAGAAACACACCTTAGACTTAAAGATATGAACAAATTAAAGTATGGAGTAATATTTATCAAGTTAACAATACACAGAGAAGAGCAGCTGTGGCAATACTAATCTCAGGTAAAATAGATTTTAATGTAAAATCCAATGTTGTGGACAAGGATGGTCACTATTTATTGCTGAAAGGTTCAATACTCAAGCAGGACTTAATATTAAAATTTATGCACCCAACACCAGAGCACCTAAATACATTGAACAAATACTGACAACAATGAAAAGTTAGATAGATCATTCCACAATAATAGTTGGAGACTTCAACCCTCCCCTCTCAGTTAAGGATAGCTCATCCAGGAAAAAGCTCAGTAAAGATGCAGAAGATCTTATTACAACAATCAACCAACTTGACCTTATCGACATATACAGATCTTTTCATCCATCAGCAGATAAGTACACCTTCTTCTCCAATGTACATGGAACATTCTCCAGAATAGACCATGTGTTAGGTCATAAAGCAGTTCTCTGTAAAATCCAAATCATTGACTTACTGCAAAGTATCTTCTCACACCAAAGACCTATAAAAGTTGAAATCAATAGCAGAAAATTCACAAGTAGAATTTCAAACTTGTGGAAACTGAACAACACTTCGCTCATAAAGCCTTGGGTTATATAAGAAATCAAGGACAAAATAGAGAAAATTTATGAATTCAAATGAGAATGAAAACACATCTTACCAGAATTTATGAGATACAGCAAAAGCAGTGCTCAGACGTCATTTTGTCTGTATAACTGCACACATCCCGAAAGAAGAAAGGATCCAAATTAAAAAATTAACCTCACAGCTTGAACGAGTAGAAAGAGAGCAACAGAAGAACCCCTCAGGCATCAGAAGAAAACAGATAATAAGGATTAGAGCAGAACTAAATGAATTAGAGAATAGAAAAACAGTTGAAAAAATTAACAAAACTAAAAGCTGATTCTTGAAAAAGATCAACAAAACTGGTAAACCATTGGCTAAACTTACAAAAGAAAAACAGCAGAAAATACAAATTACCCAATTAAGAAATGAGACAGGAGTTGTTACAACAGACCCAGCTGAAATAAAAAATATCATAACAGAATACTACAAATGGCTGTACTCTAACAGGTTTGAAAACCTAGGGGAAATGGACAAATTTCTAGATCATATCACTCACTAAGATTATCACAAGGAGAAGTAGATCATCTTAATATATCTATCACAAAACAAGAGATTGAAAAAGTCACCTAAAATCTACCACTCAAACAAAGTCCTGGCCCAGATGGCTTCACCAGAGAATTCTAACAAACTTCTAGAGAAGAGTTAATTTCAATACTCTTGAGGCTATTTCACACCACAGAAAGGGATGGAACACTCCCAAATTCATTCTATGAAACTAGCATAATCCTGATACTAAAGCCAGGGAAAGACCCCACAACAAAAGAAAATTACAGACAAATAGCACTCATGAACCTGGATGCAAAAATCCTCAACAAAATGCTAGCCAATAGAATTCAACAGCATATCAAAAAAATCATTCATCATGATCAAGTTGGTTTCATTTCAGGGACACGAGGCTGGTTCAACATCAGAAGAACGATCAGTGTAATCAACCACATTAATAAATTTTTGTCTATCAATGCAGCAAAGGCATTTGACAAAATTCAACACCCATTCATGCTTAAAACGCTCAGAAAAATAGGAATAGAGGGGGAATTCCTCAATGCAATCAGTAGCATCTATGCAAAGCCAACTGCCTTCATCATCCTGAATGGTGACAGACTGAAAGAATTCCCTTTGAGGATGGGAACTTGACAGGGATTCCCACTCTTACCACTTCTATTCAACATTTGTGGTAGAAGTTCTAGTCAGAATGATTACATAAGACAAAGAAATAAAGGGCATCTGCATCAGCAATGAAGAAGTAAAAATCTCCCTATTTGCAGATAATATGATCATTGATACAGAGAATCCAAAGGAATCTATAAGCAAACTATTGGAATAAACAGAGGAGTTCAGCAAAGTATTGGGATATGAGATAAACATAAGTAAATCAGTAGGGTTCCTTTATACCAACTATGAGATTATTAGAGAAGAAATCACCAAATCAATTCCATTTAATATAGCCCCCAAGAAGGTAAAATACCTAGGAATAAATCTAACTAGAGAAATAAGAGATCTTTACAAAGTGAACTACAAGACCTTACTACAAGAAACTAAGAGAGATTTACATAAACAGAGTAATCTAACCTTCTCACGGATAGGAAGACTCAACATTGTGAAAAATGTCTATTTTGCTCCAATCTACTTATATAATGCAATCCCAATACAAATGCCAGTGACATTTTTTAATGAGATGGAGAAACAAATCATGTTTGTTCAGAAAAGGAAGAAACCTAGATAAGTAAAGCACTACTGAAGAAGAAGAACATACTAGGAGGCCTCTCACTACCTGACTTTAGAACCTATCACACTGCTACAGTAGTCAGAACAGCTGGGTACTAGTACAAAAAGAGATACATAGACCAATGGAACAAAGTTGAGACCCCAGAGATGCCACCATCCTCCTATGAACAGCTGATATTTGACAAAGATCCCAAGATTTTAAACTGGGGTAAGAACAGCGGTGCTGGCAAAATTGGATATCCATCTGGAAAAAATTGAAACAAGACCCTATCTCACACCGTACACAAAAACCAACTCAAACTGGATAGAAGACTTAAATATAAAATCTAAAACAATAGAGCTCATCCAAGATAAAATAGGGTCAACAGTGGAAGTTTTAATACACAATATAGACAGACTTCAAAATCTGACAAACAAAGCGCATTCATCAGATGAGAAAATAGATAAATGGGAATTACTAGGACTCAAACACTTCTGCTCATCCAAAGACCTCATTGAAAGAATTAAAAGACCACATACAGAACTGGAAAAAATATTTGGCAACTCTATGTCAGACCGAAGTCTGACCTCCATAATCTGTAAGGTATTACAAAATATCAACAAGAAAACGATAAATACTCCAATTAAGTGATGGGCGAAGGAGACGGACAGACATTTCTCGAAAGAGGATATCCAGGCAGCCAAATGACACAGGCAGAATTGCTCACTATCATTAGCTATTAAATAAATTCAAATCAAAACTACAATGAGATACCATCTCACCTCAACGAGGTTGGCCATGGTCCAAAAAACACAAAACAATAAATGCTGGAGAGGCTGTGGAGAAATTGGAACTCTCCTACACTGCTAGTGGCATTGCAAAATGGTTCAACCTCTTTAGAAAACAGTCTGGTGCTTCCTTAAAAAGCAGGAGATAGATATATCATTTGATCCTGTAATTCCACTTCTCAGAATTTATCCTTCAGAAACAAAAAGGTTGTCACACGAACAGACACATGTATACAAATGTTTGTTGCGGCACAGTCCACAATAGCAAAAAGTTGGAATCAACCCTGATGCCCATCAACAGATGAATGGATAAGCAAACTAGGGTACATATACTCAATGGAACACTACGCCATGATAAAAAAACAATGACAATTTTAGAAAACATCTCATTACATGGTCTCATTTGGAAGAGATCATACTGAGCGAAATCAATCAGTGTCAAAAGGACAAATTTTGTATGAGACCCCTGTTATAACGACTTAATAAGAGACTCATCCATAAAAGAAAATGACTGTTGGCTACATGGGTGGGTGGGGGCTGAGGGTTTATCATAGATGAGATAATTGATAGATGTTAGAAATTTTATTCTTTCATTGTAATTAATAAAAAAAGAAAGAAAAAAGTAATAAAATCCTTGATAATTTCAATATTCAATATTTTCTTCGTTTATTAAGATGCTATTTACTGGTCCAGTTATAAGGATTTTTGTTTTCTTGTTGTTGAGGTGTAATCTACACTTAAGGTTGTGGTCTTTGATCTTCAGTAAATGCTTCAATCCTCTACACTTTCAGTACAGTCTGCGTCATCTACATGATGCAGGTTGTTAATCAGTCATCCTCCAATTCTGAAGCCCCGTTCTTCTTCATGTAGTCCAGCTTTTCAGAGCATTTGTTCAGCATACAGACTGAATAAGTATAGTGAAAGGATACAACCCCAACACACACTTTTCAGTATTTTAAACCACACAGGAACCCCTTGTTCTTCTGTTTGAATGTCTGCCCTTTGGTCTGTGTAGAGGTTCTTGATGAGCACAATAAAGTGTCTGGGAATTCCTTTTATTTGAACAGTTATCCATAATTTGTTGTCATCTATACAGCTGAATATCTTTGCGTAGCCAATAAAACACAGGTAACAATCATTTTGTTATTCTCTGCTTTCCATCACAACCCATCTGACACCAGCAATAATATCCTCTGTTCTACTTAATGTTCTGAATCCAGCTTGCAGTTTCTTGTTGATGTGTTGCTGCAACTGCTTTTAAAAGATCTTCACCAAAAGTTTACTTATGTGTGATATTAATGCAATAGTTTGATAACTTCTTTGGAATAAGCATAAATATAGATCTCTTCTAGTCAGCGGGCCAGGTCTTCCAAATCTCTTGGCATAGATGAGTGGGCACCTCAAGCACTGCATTTGTTTGCTGAAATATCTAAACTGGTATTCAGTCAATTCCTGGAGCCTTGTTTTTTTGTCAATGCCTTCAGTACGGCTTGGATTTCTTCCATCACCACCATTATGATCACATGCTACCTACTGAAACGGCTGAACACTGACCAACTGTTTTTGTTACAGTGGCTTTGGATATTCCTTCTATCTTCTTTTTATGGATTCTACATCATTCAGTATTTTGCCCATAGAATCCTTTGATATCACAACATGAGCCTCAATTTTTTTATTTCTTTCAGTTTGAGAAATGCCAAGCAGGTTATTCTCTTTTGGTTTTCTAACTCTGGGTCTTTGCATAATTTATTTTAATACCTTACTTTGTGTTCTTGAGCTGTCCTTTGAAATCTGATCAACTCTTACTTCACTATTTCTTCCACTTGCTTCAGATAATGTGCGTTCTACAGCAAGTTTCACAGTCTCTTCTGTCTTCCTTTACTGTCTTTTAATGACCTTCCGCTTTCCTCATGTGTGATGTTCTTGATGTCATCCCACAAGTCCTCTGGTCTTCAGTCATTAGTGTTCAGTGTGTCAAATCTATCCTTGAGGTGGTTTCTAAATTCAGGTGAGATATACTTAAGGTAAATTTTGGCTTGCATGGTCTGTTTTAATTTTCTTGACCTTCAATTGATAGTCTGTTCTGCAGTCTGCCACTGGCCTTATACTGATTGATGATATTGAGCTTTTCCATCATCTGTTTCCACGAAAGCCAAACCCAACCCACTGCCACCGAGTTGGGTCCAACTCATAGTGACCCTAAGAGTCAGAGTAAAACTGCCCCATAGAGTTTCTAAGAAGTGCCTGGTGGATTTGAACTGCCAAACTTTTGGTTAGCAGAGTAGCACTTAACCCACTACACCGCAGGGTTTCCACCTCTTTCCACAGATGTCATCAGTTTGTTTTCCATGTATTCCATTCAATGAAGTTCATGCGTAAAAAGTGGTGAAAAAGATATTTGGAATGTATAAATTGTTGGTCTTGCAAAATCCTGTCATGCTTTTTCTGGCATCATATCTATCCTCAAGGCCATGTTTTCCAACTGCCAATCTTTCTTCTTTGTTTTCACTTTTCATATGACAATTACCACTCATTATGAATACTTCCTGACTGCATGTTTGATCAATTTCAGATTGCAGAAGTTGGTAAAAATCTTCCATTTCTTCATCTGTGGGATTAGTGGTTGGCATGTAAATTTGACTAACATTTGTGTTAACTGGTCTTACTTGTAAGCACATGGACATTATTTAATCACTGACAGTGTTGTACTTCAGGATATATATTGAAATATTACTTTTTGATGATGACTGTGCCACCATTCCTCCGCAGTTTGCCACTCCCAGTATAGAAGACCATATGATTTTCTGACTCAAAATACCAATACTGTTCCATTTTAGCTCACAAATGCTTAGGATATAATGTTGATGTATTCCATTTCATTTTTGGCAGCTTCTAATTTTCCTAGATTCATACTTCACATATTCAACAGTCCTTTATTAATGAGTGTTTGCAGCTATTTCTTCTCTTTTAGTAGTGCCACATCAGCAAACGAAGGTTCCCCAAACTAGACTCCATCCTTATCACTAAGGTCAATTCTGCTTTGAGGAGGCGGCTCCTCCTCAGTTGTTTCTTGAGCACTTTCCAAACCAAAGCCCTCCTCTTCTGACACTACATTAGGTAATCCTCTACTACTACTTATTCGTGAAGTTGTCCCTAGCCAGCTGTTTTGTTTTTTTTTTTTTCAGAAGTAAACCATCAGGTCCTGTTTCCTAGCCTTTTCTTAGTCTGGAAGCTCTGCTGAAACTTGTTTACTGTGGTGACACTGCTCGTATTTGAAACATGTGGCACAGCTGTCAGCATCACAGCAACACACGAACTCCCAGAGTAAGACCAACTGGCAGACAAGTTACAATTAATAATTAGAAAAACACATTTTTCCATGTCATATATCCGTAATACCCCACATCACAAGCCCAGTTTGGCTCTTAAGAAGTAACACCTAGCATTACGATGATCTGAGCAATCTGCACAATTGTTCACCAAACGTTAACATGCATTAAGTATCATCTAATGGTCATATTAAAATGCGGATTCCGAGTAGATGTGGGATGAGGGGCCAGGGGTGGATACGCGGTGAAATGTTTGTCTTCCAGTCACGGGGCCCCAACTTCAAGTCCCAACTACCGCACCTCATGTGCCGTCACCAGCCACGTGTCACTGGAGGAGTACGTATCTTGGTGACGTGGAACAGGTTTCAGTGATGCTTCCAGTCTAAGATGGACTGGGAAGAAAGGGCTGGAAATCTACTTCTGAAAAACCAGCCAGTGAGAATCCCATTAATTATAATAATCTGGCTCCCAAATGATCTTGGGGATTGTGCAGGACCAAATGGCAGCTTGTTCCATTGTGCATGGGGTCGGCATGAGCTGGCAGGCAATTCCACAGCAACTAACAACAACACATGTGGGGTAGGCCTGACTTGCTCCGTGTCTGATGCCCACACTAGCGTCTATCGACCATGTTTTAATGTCAGTGTTCTAATTCTCAGACCTAGAGTCCAGATCATTACTGCCAAGATGTCATTCAATTTCAGCCACAAATTGGCTAGCAGTCTGATGACAAAGGCAACAAGTTGGTGACAGAGAGTAGTAAGTTTTGAGCAAAGTACTTGAATAGTCTCATATGACATTTAAAGGTCACTGTGTATAGTAAGCAGTTTGCACTTAGCTGCTTAAGAAAGGTTGGTGATTCTAACTCACCCACTGGCACCATAAAAGAAAGCCATGGCAATCTACTTCCATAAATATCACAGCAAGAAAACTAGATACAGCCAAGAAAGCTTTATGGAGCATAGCTCTATCCTGTAACATGTGAGCTTGCCATGAGCTGGAATTAACTCCACAGCAACAGGTTTGTTTTATTTGTTTGTTTTTATGCCTCTTAAATGATGGTGATTTTGGACCTGATGCACCTTTTTCAAAAACATTTTTCAGCACTGGTTTCAGCTCTGGGCTAACAGCAAGTCTAGGGGCCATGTTCCCAGAGGGCCCTTGAGAGTGCTGGACCATCAAGTCCGGTCTTTTAGTGGAGTTCTGGATCTGCACAGCTCTTCCTCTACATATTTAGAAGGGAGAGGAGATGACAGAGATGAGGGGACAGGTATTGTTTGAGCAGATACTGGAAGCAAAGAGTGGAAAAGAAGAGTGTGCTGTCACAGGGTGTGGAGAGCAGACAGAGTTGTAGCAAGGAGGGTGCTCACGGTTTTTATACAGCAAAATCGTCTTAGATTATAAATTTTCACTTAATCACAATTTAAAAAATTTTTAAATGTTTTTCACATATTAAAGACTTCTGATTGGTAGACCCCACATTTTTAGAGTGTATATGTACGTATGTGTGATTTTCTGTATCATTCGGTGCTCCCAAGTAAACAAAGATACAGAAGAAGAGAAGAATATTTCTGCTTCTAAAATGTCTCTAAGTTTTGTGCTCATTATGAATCATCAGCTATCTGAATCGTCTGGGATGAGCCAGCTGTAGACTATCACATTTCTTACATTAAAAGGAATATATTTATAAATATTTTCTTCCTGTTTTTAAATTATTTGTTCTATGAATTCTCACATTATATCAATGATTCTTTTATTATTTTTATTATTATTTTTGTTCTGGTACACAGATTTCAAGCTAAATTCTAAATCAAAGATAAACTAAGCTAGATTTTACTAAAAGCTTATGTATGTATTTTATACACATAGTTTAAGAGCAATAGAGAGAAACTTTCTCTTTTAGTGGAAAACCATACGTTATCTTTAGCATACTTTCCAGCATTGTCAGATTTTGGCTAATTGTTTATGAGCTATTTTACCCATCTTTGCAAAACTGCAGGTTACTGATGGATATTCAAACTCTGTGTTGTCTGATAGAGTTTTAATTGATTTTTTTCTCCTCTGTGGAAAATCATTTTTGATACTTATCTGCAAATTGTAGTGGAACCTGTTATCTTTTGCAAATTGTGAATCCTCATCAAATCTTTAGTTCTGGTTTCCTACAATGTCTTTCTACAATACTCCAAACTTACTTTTCCAATTTTTCCCCCTTCTGCCTCTCCTCCTATCACTGAAAACTAAAACCTGAGTGCTCAGATCTCTGTCTAGACTTCAGGTTGCCTTGTAGCTGCCTCTTCCAGGATCCTAAAATGCTTGCCCTTTGCCACCTGTCAGCATATGGTTCAATTGGATTTGAAACACCAGTAAGAATCTCAAGGCACACAGGAAGTTTGTGATTGCCTCTGAGATGTTAGGTGATGAATGATATTTACTTGCCTTGAGCAAAACGAGAAGGGGAGGCTGACAATGATGAGCTTCGCTTGAGCTTTGTGCTTTTGCAAAGCAATGTTTAAGAAACCTTTCCACTCTCTTGTGTTCTGTGAACCGCTAATCACAAAGGACCACTTTGCTGTCCTGCATATTCTGATAGAAGACCCTCTCTATCCTTTCTTGGGACTTCTCTAAGACTCAGGATGGCTCCCTTGTTCACTTGTCTCTAAGAAAATCCAAAAAATCCATTGCCATCAAGTCAATTGTAACTCAATAGTGACTCTATAGAAAATCCAGGCCCACTTTATGTTCTTTGAGATGTTCTTCTTTAATAAGCATTCTTCCTATTCAGTAGCCTGAATAAAAGAATTGTTTTAATTGTCTGTTGCATTTTGCCTTGACCAAGAAAAAAGAAACAACAAACAATTTGCAGGGTGTATCAGGAATGTAGCAGTTAGGGTCACTATCTGTCAAAACCAACTGGATTACATCTAACAACAACAAACATCACTGAAGGGTCATTTTCTCCACACTGGAAAGTTTCAAAGATAGTACAGATACAAGTGAATGAGTTCTGGGGAGTTTTATTGGCAAACCTGACCAAGCCAGTTCTAAGTAGATTTCAGGTTTTTGAATAAGGCATATCAAAGAGGGGTTCAAGCTGTTTGAGAACCCATTGGGACCAACTTGGAAGCCAAAGAGAGAATGTGAAAGATGTTTCAAGTTGAAAGTAAAGAAAGAGAATATAAAAAGACATTAAACACTCAGTAGGTACGTCTAAAAAGTCACTTGGGGATTATGAAGTATTTGAAAACTGTCCTAAGTTCCAAAGTGATAGTTTAGAACGTTGAAAGGAAGGTTGGCAAAATGCTTCTCGCCTTACAAATATCAAATAACCTTCTGCACACTGTAATTACAGAGACTTCAGAAATGTGCTTAAAATACTGTGCAAAGACTTAAGGTATTATCTGTGACAGTTGCTAGAATGGCAAGTATATTAGTCATTGAGTTTTTCAAACTGCTCTTTTATAACAATTTTTAAAAATTTAGTAGCATTGTCCTGAAAAGGTGAACAGTTTAAAATGAAGGTGATAAGGAATATTGCAAAATGCTGTGGTTAGCAGTAAGTACAAGAACAGGCTGCCCAGGGAATGTAATTTGAACATGACTCAAGAGCACGGGGTTGGGTTTGAATGAAGGAGGCCCCAGCTTGGAATACGAATGACATGGACACCCAAGTCAGTCTTCCTGTTCTCTACTGGACTTCACCTCTTTCTTATTAGCTGTGTGAACCAGGTAAGTTATTTAAAGCATCTATGCCAGAGGGCAGTAGAAATCCTGGCAGCATAGTGGTTAAGTGCTGTGGCTGCTAACAAGAAGATCAGCAGTTTAAATCCTCCAGGTGCTCCTTGGAAACTCTATGGGGCAGTTCTACTCTGTCCTTTAGGGTCACTATGAGCTGGAATTGACTCGATGCCAATGGGTTTGGTTTTTGTAGTTTATGCCAGAGAGCTTCTTAGAAGTGAAGAGGGCAAAACTTTGTCTTACATACTTTGGACATGGTATCAGAAGGACTAGTTGTTAAGGACATTACAGAGTCAGCAAAAAAGAAGAAGATCCTCCACGGGATGAACTGGCACAGCATCTGCAATGTGGCCTCAAATATAGCAACTGTTTTGAGGGGGCACTGGCTCCAGCAGCACTGAGTTCTATTATTTATGGGGTCCCCGTCAGTTAGAACTCACTTGATAGCACCCAATAACAACACACCATAGATTGGCCATATAGAATAATAGTAATTCCATGTGCTAATAATATAGGCTAATAATAAGTCCTATCTCATAGATCTGCTCAGTGAAATAATAATAAAATGTTATCGATTAATAAGATGCATTGAATTCTTACTAGGTGGTAGTCATTATGTTAAGTACGTCACATATGTTATTTGTCTAATATTCACAGCAACCACAATAGGATAGAAACTAGTGGGAAGCCTATTTTCAGTTTTAAAAAAACAAGACAGTTTAGTTGACTTGCTCAAAGACACTTAATTAGCATTCAGTAGAGTCTGATATGAAGTCCAACTTAGCCTTGAAATTTAACTTTCATGGCTTCATTCCTTTGAGGCTTCTAAGTTTTATTCCATTTATAAATGAAAATTTCCCCCAAAGACCTTACAGCATAATAGGGATGATGAATGTTATTTCAAAATGTTAAAAAATAATATAAATACACTAGAAGTAAGATAATTTCACTGAAAGGTTGAGGCGGGGGAGGATAAAATAAGATAAGCCGGTCATCAACTTATTGCCTTCCAGGTCCAAATCCACTTGCCATTGCCTGCTCTGTGATAACACATTAAAAAATCAAAAGTAAGCCCATTGTCTTAAAGTCAATTTTGACTCATAGTGACCCACAGGACAGGCAGAACTGCTCCATAAGGTTTCCAAGGAATGGCTGGTGGATGCAGACTGCCAGGCTTTAGTGAGGGGCCAAGCTTTCCACTACTGGGCCACTAGGGCTCTGATCATAAACTGGGGGTCTAGAAATATTTCTCCTTTAGCATGATATTGAGCTTGGTCCCTAGAAGGTGCTGGAAGGACACTGGAGGAAAAATAGGTTTCTCTTCCTTGTCCAGAAACCCTGGTGACATAGTGGTTAAGTGCTACAGTGGCTAACCAGAAGATTAGCCATTCGAACCTGCCAGGTGCTCCTTGGAAATTCCATGGAGCAGTTCTGTTCTGTCAATAACAGTTCTACTCTGTGAGACGGAGTTGACTCAGTGGCAGTGAATTTGGTTTTTGTTGTTTTCTTCCTTGTCCAGTGTGTTCCTCTCCAGGCTCCTGCAGTGCAGTTACTCCAGCTTTGGGGTCCTACAGCATGACTTCTTCAGTACCAAACTCCAGCTCCAGAGTCCTACAGTGCAGCAGTGGGTTTTCCAGAGCCCAGCCACTTCTCCTGTCAGGGTGCCCCTGTGAGAGTCAAGCAGTGGGACACTCTTCCCTGCGAACAGCTTTGAAGTGAGTTCCAAGGTGCAATACTTCTTTGTGGATGGCTTCCCTTGACACCCTAGAGGACAAATTTCCCGCAATCCCAAATGCTGCTTCATCTCTGCAACTTTGCTATGCAGGAAGATACAGATAAGCCCTCTCCGACAGTATCTGGGTCTCAGCACTAGGCTGAGGGGGCCTCTTCCTTGGACTCTATCTCAGACCTAAGGGTAACAGATGCTCCTTGTGGCTGCTACTTCTATATTTTTTAGAGTTCTCTTTGCTTTTTAAGAGACAATTTCTTATAATATTCATATATTACATTTAAAATCAAAGGAAAAATATGAACTGGAAAATACAATTAATTTTAAAAAAAACATACATTTTGACACTAGCTATTCCTCAGTTACCACTCTTTCTCTTCCTTTCCTGCTATAGCCAGGTTCTTGGAAAAATGTTGTCTTCTCAAAGTAGGTGTCCTACAAGCACCTCCTTCTCAGTATATCCCAAAATTTGATCTTGTTTCCTAACTCTAAACTACCTTCTTTCCCTTGCTTTTCCTTTCTCAATGATAATTCCATTCTTTGACATAGTTATCCATGCTAGAAACCTGATAGTCAGCCACATCTCCACCTTTAACCAAGGCACCAAAGCATGTAAAATTCTACCACCTTAGCCATTCCCAAATTAGCTTCTCCATTTTTAGGTTCTCTTTACCCTCAAAACAATACTTACTATTGAATAAATGTCTACTGTGTGTTTTCTCTGCTGCTATAAAAAGCCCATACAACTTGAAGAGGCAGCTATCACAACTTACATTTTACAGATGAGAAAACTGAGATCCAGGAAATCAAGTAACTTATTTATATGTAAACAACTAAAAAAAGAATAGTTGCTTTCAAGTTGATTCAAAGTCCCAGTGATTCCATCTGTGTCAGAGTAGAGGTATGCTGCACAGGGTTTTCAGTGGCTGCAATCTTTCAGAAGTAAACTGACAGCCATTTCTTCCAAGGTAGCTTCAGGTGGATCCAAACCACTAACTTTTCCACTAGTTGTCGTTGTTAGGTGTCATTGAGTCAGTTCCATTCCACAGTGATCCTGTATACAAAAGAACAATAAAGTGTCCAGTCCTGTCCTATTCTCACAATCATTATTATGCTTAAGCGCATTGTGGCAGCTGCTGTGTCAATCCACCCTCTTGAGGGTCTTCCTCTGTCGCACCGACCCACCACACCTTACCAAATATGATATCCTTCTCCAGGGACTGATCCCTCCTACTACCATATCCCCAGTATGTAAGATATAATCTCTCCCTTTTGCTTCTAAGGAACATTCTAGCTGTACTTCTTCTAAGACAGATCTGTTTGTTCTTTTGGGAGTCCATGATATAGTCAATATTCTTCACTAATATCATAATTCAAGAATATCAACTCTTCTTCAGGCTTCCTTATTCATGGTCTAGCTTTTGCATACATATGAGGTGACTAAAAATACCATTGCTTGGGTCATGTACAACTTCGTCTCAAGGGTAATGTATTTGCATGTCAACACTATAAAGACATCTTTTGCAGCTGATTTGATCAATGCAATGCATCCTTTGATTTCTTGACTGCCATTTTCATGAGTGTTGATTGTGGATCCAAGTAAAACAATGTTCTTAACAACTTCAATCTTTTCTCCACTTATCATGATGTTGCTTATTGGTCCAGTAGTGAGGATTTTTGTTTTCTTTATGTTTAGATGCAATCTATACTGAGAACTGTAGTATTTGATTTTATCAGTAGGTGGTTCAAGTCTTCATGTTCTGCAAACAAGGTTAGATGATGTGCATAATTCAAGTTTTTAATGAGATTTTCCCCAACACTGATGCCACATTCTTCTTCATATACTTCAGCTTCTTGGATTATTTGCTTAACATACAGATTAAATAAATATGGTCAAAAGATACAATTATGATACACCTTTCTTGACTTTAAACTGCACAGTATCCCCTTGTTCTGTTCAAATGACTGTCTCTTGATCCATGTACAGATTCCTCATGAGCACAATTAAGTGTTCTGGAATTCTAATTCTTTACACTATTACTTATAATTTGTTATGATCCATGCAGTAGAATACCTTCACATTGTCAATAAAACATAAATATCTCTCAATTAGTAGCCAAGCACTTAATCATTTGTGCCACTGAAAGACTTCTTAAAAACAGCTACCAGAAGCAACTAGCTGACTGCAGACACCAAGTTTGTACTATTACATATAATATACCTCCTTCGTTCTATCTCCATTATGATGTATGCACTACACAGTTTACAGAAAACTTTCTGAAAAATAAATCTGACAATGACACTTTCTCATTGTAAACATCTCAACAAGAATTATATTTATGAGTAGGATTTAATAAACTGTTAGCAGTTCATTATTTCTGCTACAACAGACAGAAAGGAAAAAGCAGGCAAGTCTTAAAAATAAAAAGATCAAATTACCTAAAATTACAGACAAGGTAGGGCCTTTCTAGATGAGCTGAGACAGACAATTATTTTCTCTCTCTTGGTGATGTAATATGTCTTTATCCTGCTGAAAAAGTGGCCTGCCATAGGCAAAGATATTCTTCTACAGGAAATAAAATCAGTGGAGGTTTTGATGGCTATATGGGTTAGTGTGATGTGTTAGAATTTAGAAAAGTTTCAGTGACTATTTGCTGAATGCTGGAGTGCCAGAAGACTGTGGGCTGGACTGAAAATGCAGAATAAAGTTTCTTGCAGTCTTGCAGTGCTTAGAAGACAGTATCTCACTAAAGGTGAATGACTGAAGCAGACATTTGAAGTCAGAAGTAAGCTCATTCTCACTAAAGTTGCATCTCAACACTGATACTGATCAATTTCTAATTGGATCAAGGTAATCAGCCCCTCACTCTCCTTGCTTAACTATAGAAAGCATGAACTGTTTATGGGAGAAACTACTAATTTTAGTATCTATAGGTATTTTATACACAATTTCTGTCATACAGTAAATAGAATAATCGATTTGCAGAGAAGCAGCAAAATGTGACCAACAACAAAGAGGAAAATGCATTCATTAGAAGGAGACTCCAGGGTCATCTAGATATTGTTATTAGCCAACCAAAACCTTGAAAGTTTTATTATAAATGTGCTAAATAAAACAGAGAGAAAAGCTAGACAAAAATGGATGAAAAGATGAATTTCAACTGATAATTGGACCCTATGGAAAATAGATCTGAATGGTATTCTAAAATTGAAAAAGAAATAAAAATCTGAAATTAGAAGTTTATTAGATGGGTTTAAGAGCAGAGTGGTAGAAGACATGATTAGCGAAATGGAAGACAAGTCAATATAAAATATGCAAACTGAAGTTCTGAGTGCAGTGGACAATGAAAGCAATGAAAAGCCTAAGAAACATTTGTGACATCATCAAACAGTCTACTATACATATAATTGCAATCCTGAGGGAGAGAAAATAGAAAAAATATATTTGAAAATATACTGTCATTTTTGGGTGCCACTGAATCAATTCCAGCTCATAGCAACACCATGTGGCAGAGCAGGAAATCATCATAAGATTTTCTTGCTTGTAATCTTTAAAACAAACAAACAAAAAACCCACTGCCATCAAGTCAATTCTGACTCATAATGTTTGCAAAAGCAAATTGTCAACTGTTTGAAGAAAGATGCTATTAAGAGTACCTCTGACCTCCAAACACTAAATATACAGAAAATCTTATTTCAAACCATTCTAGTAAAACTGCTAAAAACCAGACAAAGGTAAAAATCTTAAAAGCAACCATGAAAAAGATACCACATTCAAAGAACATCAATAATATTAAAAGACGACTTTCAATGAGAATTTTGAAAATTAAGAAAGGGACATTACCTCTAAAGAGCCAGAAGAAAATATATTGGCACCTAAAGTTTTATTCCTGGTGGAAATACTCTTCCAAAATCCAAATGAAATAAGTATACTTTTTTTTAGATGATACAGACCTCAGAAAATTATTTACCAGAAAACGTGTAATATAAGAAATACTGCAAGAAGTTCTTCTTACTCAAGGAATATGGCCTATCAAAGAGTCTAGAAAAGAGTATTATAATCTTGAGAGTAATCATTGAAATAATAATACAAAGAGATATAAAAACTGAAAGAACTAGTAGTACTTGTTAAAACTAATAGAGGAGATAAAATGAAATGATTCAGATTTGTTGGTTAAAGCATTTCAACAGTTTCACATTTCTGATAAAAATAAGTGCCAAACCTTTTAGCACAGTGCACAAGACACTTCATGATCTGACCGACACCTATCTAACCTTAGTTCTCATCGTGTCCTTTCTAGAATTCTAGAATCTACAGTAATTTCAAATGGCTAAAAGTCCCCTAGCAAACCACATTATTCACACAACCTTACATTTACACTAGCTGCTCCTTTGCCAGAAATATTGTTTCCCCTTATTCTTAACTTAATAATAATCATTGTGACTTTAAATTTAAGATAAAGGTTCAGTCTAGCTTCCCTGAAAAACCATCTCCGAATCTCCATATGCCCCTACAATATTCAGAGCTTATCTCAATCATAGACTTTGTTGTAAAACACAATTCTTTGTTTCCTTATTTGTGGATTTCCCCAACTAGACTTCAAGGTCTTTGAAGGCTGAGCTTCGGCATGGTGTCTTTACCATGTTCAGAATGCATCACAGGGGCCGCAGAGAGAAGACATTCAATGCTTACCTTAGGAAATGCTGAATATATAAATGAGTAAATTCTTTCACTATTTACTAGTCAGACTCTATATTATACAGAGTGCCTTTGTTTCCAAATGGTACAGCAGCACCTCAAACTCATTTATATTGCATACCCAACTCGTTACATTCTACCTCCACTCACGTGTCTAACTCAGTTTAACATTTCACTAGGAAACTCTGGTGACTTAGGGGGTTAAGTGCTACGGCTGCTAACCAAAATGCCAGCAGTTCAAATCCACCAGACACTCCTTGGAAATTGTATGGAGCAGTTCTACTCTGTCCTGTAGGGTCGCTGTGAGTCAGAATCGACTCGACGGCAGTGAGTTTGGTTTGGTTATCTGGAGTCACACATCACAGACAACTTGGAATCACTTTGACTTCCACTCCTTCTTTATCTGGTGTGTTTTTCTCATTTTCTTTCCTTGACTTTGACTACTTTTTTCCTGCTGGTGGTGTAGTAGATTAAGTGCTATGTCTACTAACCAAAAGGTTAGCAGTTCAAATCTGCCAGGCACTCCTTGGAAACCCTATGGGGCAGTTCTACTCTGATCTCTAGGGTCGCTATGAGTCAGATCCCACTCAGTGGCAGTGGGTTTTGATTTTTAATCCTTTAAACTTTCCTCTCACTCATCTTTTAAGTTCCAGCTCAGATCTGACCTTCGTTCTGCAAATTCTTTACAAAGCCTCGGCCAAAATTAATTTGACTTCTTCCTTGTTCCTTTCACAGAACCCCATCTGCGTTGTCATGTGTCATGAATTCTGTTGTCATCAATGATCTGCATCTATCTCTTTCACACTCTGATAAGACTTTTAATAGAAGGAACTATTTTCACTAGCAGAATACGCAGGGAAATATAAAGAAAGGGCAAAGGAATAAAAGTATGAGAAAGAAAATAGAAAAGCAAAAGAGGAAAATCCTTCAAAAATTGTGGGAAAATTATAGGACCTTTTAAAGTGAAAAAATACAGGGGAAAATGTACCTTTGAAAATTTAGTAGTCTTTTAGATACTTTAATTATTTCAGTCCAGTCACTGACTACCACCTCCCACCCCCCTTCCACATTCTCAATAAACTGAACTCACACAAGGATTTCTCCTATGACAAAATAGACTCCTCCAAGGAACAGGGGTTCTCAGGGCTAACGAGAGTCAGCAGCTGCCCTCTCTGTGTACTTTCTCACTCCCCCTCTCTTGCTCTCTGGCTTTGCACACTTCCTGACCCCTATTTAACTCACCTCAATTCTGACTTCTTGCTCTGCCTTGGTTTCCTCCTGTATGCGTGTCCCATATCTGAATTACCTTTACAGGTTTGTCTTGGCTCTCTGGATGTTTGCTTACTGTCTAGTCTGTGCCTTAGTTTCTCCATCTGAGGCTCACGAGGACAGAATAGATATTCTCCATACTTAGAGATTAATTGTGCTGGTGTAAAACAATATGATGGTAGCCTGAAACCTGATTCAATGCTCCAAGCACTCTTTAGAGTCCTAAAGCTTATAGTTTCACATTTTTAAAAGATATAAACAGAAATCAGGGGTGACCCTTGCAAGACTAAGCAATTAGTACATTCAGGAAACAGAACTGCTGAACAAAGTGGAAAGAAACTGGTAGTAATTAGACTGAAAATTCTTAAGGATGTGGTATGACAGCTCTACCTAGCTTATAAGCTGAACTGCAAAAGAAAATGCTGACCAGCTGTTCTCCCACTCCATAAGGGACCTAGCAACAAGAAGAAGTCTTAAACTTTTGTCAGTGTAGACGGAACGAAACATCTCTCTACTGTAAAAGGTTTTTGTTCCTCAGGGATAAGTTGCAACTACCTTCTCAGAGGCTCTGAAAAGCTTAGAAACCATGGATATCAGACAGCTGGAATGCAGTTCTATCTTTCGGATGTTAAGAGTTGACCACCAGCACTTTTCACTAATGATTCAAAAGGAGTTTCCCTACAGCGTCCCTGCGCTTTCTGCAGACTACACCGAGGGGTGGGTTGTGCTGCCTGCTGCTCTCATAGGGCTCTTCTCCGCGGGTTAGGTTTTTGTCCAAAAATTATTCTCCAAAATCTCAGAAACTCAGAATTCTTTAATAGTCAAAAAAGAAAAGAAAATTCCTTTTGTAAACCTCGTTCTAAATCTTCAGAGCTAATTCGCTGACATTTTCCAAGTTAAGCCTGCTTGTCCTCTCATCATGCCAGCCTAGCACTGCAGCTGGAAGCCTCCAAGACAATGACTTTGAGTAGCCTCTATTACAGTGCTTCACATGAAAAGAACAAAACCAGATTGTCAGAGATTCTGTTCTAAAAAGTCTTACGTTTCTTTCTCTGATAGCAGTTTTGAAAATTAAGGTTATCCACGGGGGAGGGGTTCTCAGTCATGACCGATTCACGATATATGCTCACGGAATGTATTCTGATTTTGGAAAAGCCACAAAATAAAAATAATCCTTTCACGTATTCCAGCCTGTTGGCTGCCCTTTCTGAAAGTGCAGCTCAGCATCTGAGCTATATATCTCGACAGCCACACCACACTTCAGTTCACTGCTCTCTATAAGGCCACCATATATGCCTTTCATGTGATTCTACTTGATTTTTTAAATTGGTTGAGTTTCACAGGGAAGAGATAACAAATGTACATGACAGCTAAAGTCTTACTTTCAGAAACTGTCGGGAGCTCTGGAACTTGGGGACATTCCTTTTCCGGCTCTTCCTGGAAGTACTTCCCAGGATCTAGAAGTAAAGCAGGCTTACTCACTTCAGGCAGCTTTTTCAGGGCAAAGATTCGTAATGACCTAAATGTGCCTTCACAGCAGCAGGTGTTAGGTGAGAAAACAGGAAAAAAGTACGATGTCATTAATTCTTCAGAAAAAAGTAGGACACTTCCAGGCAAAGTTAACTTTTTAAAATGTAATCTTCCTCTTATGCAGCTGGTACAGCTACAATGATCCGCAAACCCTATAAACACAGCTGTTCAAGATAACCCCATGGTCTTTTGTATTCAAAGAAAGGAAAAGCAACTCGAATCTTCCCAATCATTTATTTTTGTTTGGTATTCTTTTTCTATTTTCAGTCGAACATGAGGATGCCGCAGTTTTAGAAAGCTCCAGTTTCTCTTTTATCTGCAAGAAAATTTTATCCTTTGTGAAATAGTCGGGTTTTGTTGTTGTTGTTTTTACCATATGACAAAACACCTAAATTTCTGAATTTGCAGGTACTTTTTAATTTTGCTCAAATGAAAACTAGAGCTTTGTTATCATTGCACTTATTATACACATAACAAGATGATGGGAAGCTATTTTATTTGTGCACTTAAAGCAAAGACTTGGAAAAGGTGAAAAAGTTTTCTTTTTGTTTCATGTGATAAATGCATATGGAATGGAGATTTATAAAAGCTTAATTTGAGATGTGATTTTATGTTTATGTGTTGACGGTTAGCTCTGTGAAAGTAGGCACTGTGTTTTTGGCAGGCACACTACCTAGGAAAAGAAAACAAATACACATTCAGCACCTGCTATGGATGAATCAGGTGCTATGACAGTGTTGGCACAGTGGTCAAGAACTTAGTTATTAAACAGAAGGCCAGCTGTTGGAATTCACCAGCTGTTCCTTGGCAACTCTGTAGGGCAGTTCTACTCTGTCCTACAAGTTTGCTGTGAGCTAGAATCACCTCGACAACAACAGGTTTGCTTTTTGATATGTCATTGGTTCTCAAACTTTAGCAGATTTCAGAATCACCTGGAATGCTTGTTAAAACTGGGGTTTTGATTTAGCAGGGTGTATTTAAACCAAAACCAACCCTGCTGCTGTTAAGTCAATTTTGACTCATAGTGACCCTATGGGACAGAGTAGAGCTACCCCATAGAGTTCCCAAGGAGCACCAGTGGATTTGAACCACTAGCCTTTTGGTTAGCAGCCACAGCACTGAACCACTATGCCGTCAGGGTTTGGGAAGGCTGGGTAGGAGCCCACTGTTTAGAAGTCTGCCAAGTTACAAGTCATGCTGATGCCACTAGGGCAGGGTCCATACTTTGAAAACTAAGCTGTTATGTGAGCCAAAGAAGAAATCTTCACCATCTGTAAAGCATCATACACATCTGACAGATGAAGAAACTAAGGCTCAGAAACCCACTGCCGTCAAGTCGAGTCTTACTCATAGCAACCCTATAGATCAGAATAGAACTGCCCCACAGAGTTTCCAAGAAGCACTGGGTGGATTTGAACTGCCAGTCTTTTGGTTAGCAGACATAGTACATAACCCACTATGCTACCAGGGTTTCCAAGGCTCAGAACAGTTTAGTACATTGCCGGAGTTTACACAGCTGGTAAATGGCAGAATGTGGACTTAAACACAAGTATGTTTTATTCCAAACATCCTGCTCCAGGGTAAAAGTTGTAGTAATTAACTATAGTATTTTAATAAACTTGTATTGAATTTCTACAGGTACTGTTCAAAACAATTCACATTTAGTATCTCATGTAAGTCTGACAAAAACCCTATAAAGCAGGTTAGTATATAAACATCTATTGAAAATGTTAGCAAATAATAATGCACCTTTTGAAAGCAAAGCTTCATTAAAAATTCTAAAACCAACATATCTGCCTTATGGGTGTACCACTTCTACCAAGATACAAGCTGAAAAATGATTTGCAGTAAATGGAATACTCCCACTATATGATAGAGCTTCCACAATTATTCTTACCTACATTTCTGAATAATATGATTCAATAGGATAACAATTCTTTTGTTTTAATTGCCTTTTTCATAATTCTTTTCTTGTTAGACAAAAACTAGATTAAGACATTGTTCTACGTGGCTTTGGACTTTCTGAAGAAAAAAAATAGTTGTATTTCATTTTCATTTCCTAAATTCTTAGGGGGAAATAATTAAAATTCTGCTACGAAGTGTGTCTTGGAAACAATAGGAGGTAATGTACATGCTTTTGTGATTTAGACCAAATACACCTGCCCCACTTTCCTCCTTTGTACAATGGAGACCCTGTGACCTCAGCTTAACATTTAAAGGATAGGATCATTCCTGGAAGACACAATAGCTATTTGTCTTGATCACACTAAGTTACGTAGTAATATTGGAAAACAAATCAAAGCCACAGCCATGGACTTGATGCCAACTCATGGCAACCCTACAGGACAGAGTGGAACTGCCTGACAGAGTTTCCAAAAAGTGTCTGGTGGATTTGAACTGCCAATCTTTGATTAGCAACCTTAGCATTTAACCATTAGGCCACCAGGCTTTCCTTACATAGTAATAGCATTATAAAAATATATCAGTAACGATTACTTACTGAATGTTTTTTGTGTAACTTCACCATGGTAAAGGTTATGTGTTTTTTTCTTGTGGCTATTTCCTTCTTTATATTTCATACCTAAACGTTTATCTTCTGATATTCTGTCACTGTAAGAAAATAATTTATGATAGAATAAAATATTAAAGGATGAAGAGGTACTTCCTGGCGGTAAGTACATATATTACTTTAACAAAAACAAGTCTATTCCTATGGACCTAAGTAGCAATGTTTTTCACACTAATCAAGCCACATCTTTGAGTAAAATGCTAGGAGGCAGGGCCAGGATGGCAGACTAGATACATGTCTCCTTGATTCCCTCTGAGAACTAAGGCCTGGAATGATAATTGAACAGAGCAATGTAGACATCCTGGGAGCCCTGGGCTCTAGTATAGGGTTGTCAGATTGGACTAGGTGCCAGTAAGGGGAAACTGCCTCTCTCAAAGACAAGACAGCAGTACTCTGAGTCCTGCTTATGCTGACACATCATTTGGGAGGACTGCAGGTACAGTCTTTGTTATCCAGGAGGCACAGACTGGGCATAAGCCAGCAAATATGCTGAACTGTAGTGCTTAAGTAAAAAGCGTATAGCGCAGCAGAGAGACCATGCTTGGGATAGCCACATCTTGAGAGCCCAACTGCCTACTGAGGGCACCACTGCCCCCTCCCCTCTCTTTTCTGAGCTGTGCCATAGATTCTGCTGTCTCACAGCAGGAAGGGCAGCTGGAGCAGGATGCCATCTTGGTCAGCTGGGAGGCGAGTCAGTCCCCTGGAGGTCTCTGATGGGGCTTATTCTCATGGTCAGCAGTATTCCCTGTCTGGTTAGCACTTCTCCAACAGAAAAGCTGTGTTTAAGACAGTTGCATCTAGAGTTATAGGTGGGGACACATGGATATGGGCAGCAAAGCCTTACCCTCTCCCTTCTTTGAACCACATCATAGTGTCTGGGGACAGCCTCTGAGGTGCGTTTGTTATCAGTCAGAAGGCAAGGTCTGCCACACCTGAGGGCCTGACTGATGTCAGCAGTTGATGGGCAGCTCCTCACTGAGCAGATAAGAACCTTTTTAAAATAAGAACACCTGGAGAACTGACTGCTGAGCAGGGCAGCAACATCACCACCCTTTACTGATCCACATGACAGTGTTGGCTGACAACCTCCCAGTGACTCCATAAGTAGGGCATCATCTTTTCCAGCTGGGAAGCAAAGCCTGCCACCCCTGAGAGCTGAGCTGCCTTTGTTGGACACTGCACAGCACCCTTCTCAGCAAATAAGCAGTTTTTAAGCTAAAAAACATCTACAGAACACAGTGGTCCCAATCAGCAGAGTCGGGTAGTATCCTTCTCTCCTCCATTCCCTGAGCTACACCGCAGGCTCAACTGACAAAGTGTTGCCACAAGTAACTCCCATATTTAGTAGACAAGAGGTGGGGCCTGCCACTCCAGAGAGTCCACCTGGGGCCAATCACTAGCATACACAGAGGCGGCTGCTTATCAAATCTAGTAGTGCCCTTATTCCCTTCTCAGAACTATTCCTCAGTGCCTGTTGAAGTAACACCGAAGAAACCAAGCAACTTCTTGGTGGCACGAATGCACTATCAATAGCTAATAATTTAAAGAAGCAGTTCACCATGGTTCTGGAAATCTCCCAAAATAAAGAATCAAAAAACATACCAGATGAAGAAGCCATTCTGAAATTATCAGAGGTTGAGTACAAAAGAATAATGCATAGAGTCCTCTTAGAGATTAAACAAAACACAGCAGAATAAAATGAAAAATTAAGTAAGCCATTTGAACTGATGGAAAATCAATGATCTGAAACCCAGCAGATCAATAATAAACTTACAGATTTAGACAATTCAATTGCAAATCCAAAAGAGTAGGATTGAAGAGTCAGAAGGCAGAGTTAGTGAACTTGAAGATAAAGCAACAGACACCAGCATTTATGAGAAGAATTCAGAGAAAAGAAATAAGACAAATGAAAGAGCATTAAGAAACACATGGAACTCTATAAAGAGGAATAATCCATGAATAACTGGAGTTCCTGAAGAGGAAGGGATAGCTGAAAATACAGAGAGAATTGTTGAAGTGTTGCTGACAGAAAACTTTCCTGAAATTATGGAAGAAGGGAACACAGATATCCAAGGTGCTTACCAAATGCTACAAAAACTAGATGCCAAAAGAAAGACACCAGGACACATTATGATCGAGCTTAATAAAATGAAACATAAAGAGAGGCTTTTAAAGGCAGTAAGGCTTAAAGCAAAGGTAACATTCAGAGGGAAGCCCTGTAGGCTTTCACCTGACTTCTTGGCGGAAACGATGTTAGTAAGAAGGCAGTGGGATGACACATTTAAAGCCTTGAAGGAGAAAAACTTCCAACCAAGAATTATATCCTACAAAATTGTCTCTTAACTATGAAGGGGAAATTAAGACATTCACAAATAAACAGAAGCTTAAAGACTTTGTAAAAACCAAACCCAAACTACAAGAAATACTGAAAAATTGTGAGGATGGCAACAGGCCAGACGGTATGTCATTGTGTTGTAAACAGTGTCACTCTGAGTTTGAATCAAATCAAGGACACCTAACAACAAACAATGATAGTAGTTCAATAACAAAGAAGGCTATACATAAAACAGTGAGTGAATTGTCATTTAAGAATGTTTACAAAAAGGCTGGGATTCATTTCTCTTAATAATGCCCTAGCAATTTAGTCTAAAAACCGAAATCAAACTTACTGTCCTTGAGTCAATTTAGACTCATAGTGACCTTATAGGACAGAGTACAACTACCCTCTAGAGTTTCCAAGGAGCACTTGGTAGATTTTCCAGGGAGTACTTGGTGGATTTGACACGCCAATCTTCTGGTTAGCACTCATAGCACTTAACCACTACACCACTAGAATCTTCACCTCTAAAACCTCTCAACCCCATTGTCATTGTTAAACAGCTCACTGGGAAACAGTAAAGTTGACAAACATGTGAAAAAATGTTCACTTTCACAAATATTTTAAAAATCCAGATTAAGTCAATGATGAGTCCCATGGCCACGATTTTTGGACAGTGATAACATCCAGTGTCTGTAGAGATGCAGGAAATCAGCTGTTTTCACACTTTGCTGGCAGGTGCTGTTTCCTTATTTCAGGACAGCAACTTAAAAGCACAGGACCCCAAGGCCTTTAAAACTTTTAATTTAGCAAGCACTTTCCAAATAATCCATTCTAAAGATTAATTCTGTGTGGTACTCTGACATGTATACATAAAGATATTTAAAGAAATATTTTCCCCACTGAAATTTGTAAACAGTCTAAATGTCTTGAAAGAAGATAATGGTTCAAGAGTCACACAATGATTTCCTAGAGAGTCACTACAAACGGTGACACCTTTGGACACTTGTATTGATTAAGTCCCCATTTTTATAAAATTTGTAATTGTATATCTGTAAGTGTGCCCAGAACAAGGCCTAGAAGTGAAATGCCTAAATGCCTTAACAATATTTTTACTATAGATTTTTTTTCTTCTTTCTTTTTTCTTTTGCACATTGGAATTTTCTCATAATGAATATGTATTATTTTCATATAAAGAAGTATTTTAAGATTATGTTGTCTAAATTAGTCTCATCTATAATTTTTCTACATCCGAAGAATTACATGGATTCAGAAACCAAATACTGCTGTAAACTAAGAAAAATGAATGTTCACTGTAATTTTTATTCCTTATTCTATCCTTTCAATTACTTTCTCATTTCTTTTTCTAATGGTAGCATGATTCTTTTCTGAATCTAAAGAAGTGATAAATCTGTTTCTCTGTATCAGTTGTTAACTTAGCATTGCCAAGCCAAGTGCCATTACATTAGGACATCCTATTAGTATCTTAAAGTCTACATTTATCTCCATTTCCCTGGGACATAAAATGAAGATGATTTTTACCACCTACTAACTTCTCACACATAGTATTACAAAATGCCTTAAGTACTGTGGAAACGTAGTATTATATATGTGCCTTAGGATAATATTGACCAAGATTTTTATCCTGAAAAACAAAAACAAATCTCAGGAGTTAAGAACAAGTTTTTAAATCATTGAAGTTGTTCTTTTATTCTACTCCTTCTGTTGCTTCTTTCTGTTTTTCTGTCTTTCTTACTGGATTCTGCCTTTCTATCTAAATATATTCCTGCCTGCATGAATGCACACTAAATCTGTCTTTTCATCTTTAGCCTTTCTAAATTATTTCACCTATTTATTTTTGTCACACAGATAAGCACTGGTTTGATTCTCTCCTTGAGTTTACCAATCTAATTTGATAGAGAGGCAATTTTTCAGAACCATAATTTTAGTTGTATTTTTGGTACAAATACATACATTCATTTAACAATTTCTGCATATATGATTCAGTGACATTGGTTGCATTCTTCATATTGAGTCATCATTTTCTCTGTCTTTACCCAAATTACTTTACTTCCATTAACTTCCATTCACAGTCCACAAACTTCTCAACTATACTGCAGAGGTTCTATAGTTAATTTTATCTCACTGCAGATAATTCTTTAAAAGAGCCCAATTCTCGGGATAAACATCTTTTATTGATTGAGCTAAAATGATGTTTGGTTTAAAGATGACTGCAAAGGATAATTTTGGTTCAAGTTTTAAAGATTATCTCAGGGGGATAGATTCACACATTCCCCAGATTCAATAGGTCCAGTAAGACTGGATTTCATAAACGTTTGCAATTCTGCTTCATAGTTCCCCCCTTTTGACAGAACCATATCTTCTTAAGGAGAAAATTATCTATAATTTCAGTATTAAATGGAAGCCATGCAGGATATTTTACAGTTGTCAACTTTTTTTTCTTGTATGTTTTCCACATAGGCTTGCTGGACATGTTCCTGGGAGAAATGACAGATGTACCTGACAAGCTGATTAAGTTAATTCAACAATTCTTAAATGACCAGTCTGGACATTTCACCGAGTTTAGGCAGTTTAGGTCAGAGCATAGAAGGGAGTTCAGGTCAGTCCTATCTCAGTCTTACAGATTGAAAAGAATCTAGGTAATGTCACAGTAAGATTTAAAATTACTTACTTATATGTTAAATCTTCTTGGTTTTTCTTACTGAGTGGAGAATGTTCTGTTGTGTCTAAACACAGTTTTTCCTTAGAAAGTAAAGGAATTGTCTTCATGCATTTCTCTTGAATTTCACTTTCCATTAAGACTGTATCTCTTTTTGGAACAGAAATACAATTTTCAATTTGCCAATGATTTGCCTGAGAAAAGAAAAAAAAAAACAGAGATTTATTCTTTAAAAAATCAAACACTCACTGAAAATCTACTTTGTGTAGTGTACTAGGTGAAAACCTGAAGGTGCAAAAAATGAGCAAGGCAGGGTTCCTGGCCTCAAAGACCTCCGAACTTTCAGGGACCCCTACATCTAACTTTAATAAATGTAGAAAGGGATAAGAAACATAAGACTGAAAAATCCTCCAAAGAGATAATAATATACTACAAAAAACCTTTCCCATTTCACTTTAGAATACTGAATGGCAAAGTACGTGTTTACAAAAAAGAAGAACAAACATATCAAAAAATTGTCAGACTTAATTTTTCCTATGACCACTTTCTTTGCATCTCACTTCCTAAAACAAAGAGAAACATTCATATTCAAAAGCCAGTCCAAGTATTGAGTTTTTTTCTTCCATAAAATACATGTTGTATGATTATGTCTGTATATCTTGGCTACAATTCTTACTATGTATCCATCTAACAAAGCTCACCATTGATAATCTATTTTATATTTTAAATGCAGAACCCATTCTTGTCTTGTATTCACACTGGTCACACAGAAGCACACCTACAAACCTTTTGTTGTAGTTATTTGCTATGGAGTCAGTTGTGATTCATTTTGGCCCTACTGACAGAGTAGAGCTTCCTCCATACAGTTTTCTAGGCAGAAATCCTTACAGGAACAGATTACAAGGTCTGACAATTAAGTTCACAAACTTACCTGCATACACTGTACAAAACACTAGGTCAGGTTTCACAGTCCTTGTATACTAGTGTCTCACAGATGTGTTCGTGCTTTTGTATTGATGTGTGGCAGTGTCCTGCTGAGTACGTTCATTACTGTTGCATGTTTTTGTGTGTTGTTGCAAGAATGTCAGAATTTGAATTACAGCAACAAACTAACATTAAATTTCTTATTAAACTTGTCAAGAGTGGAAGTGAAATCAGGAACCTTTTAGTTCAAGTTTATGGGTATTATGCTGTGAAGAAAACAGCAGTTCATAGATGGATTAAATGTTTTTTGGCTTGGCAAGGGGAGAGAAAGCATCACTGAAGAAGAGAGGTCAAGGTGGCCAATAACAAGTAGGACTGATGAAAACATTGCAAAAAAAAATCATTGAATTGCACATCAAATTCATTGACTGTGAGAAACATAGCAGAGCAAGTAAACATTAACAGAGAAACAATTAGGAAAATCTTAACTGAGACTCTTGGCATGAGAAAGGTGTGTGCAAAAATGGTCTTGAAGGAGGAACTCAAAAGCAAAGGACAGTCAAAGTTTGCCAAGACCTTTTGGAGAGGCAAGACGATGCTTCCGACCATGTTATCACTGGTGATGAAATACAAGTGTGTACCAAATATGACCCTGAAACAAAGCATCAAAGTGCACAATGGAAATCAGCCAATTCTCTGTGACCAAGAAAGTTCTAGTAGTCCAAATCAAGATTCAAAACAATGTTGCTAACTTTTTTGATATCAGAGGGGTTGTTCATTATGAATTTGTACCTACTGGACAAACAGTTAACCAAGTTTACCATCTGGAAGTGCTGAAAAGGCAGTGCGAAAAATTTAGATGAAAATGATCCGAACTTTTGGCCAACAACTCATGGCTCTTGTATCACAAAAATTCACCAGCTCACACGGTATTGTCTATAAGGGAGTTTTTATCCAGTACACAAAGAACTGTATTGGAACACCCTCCCTATTCACAATGGTCTTGCCCCCAGTGACTTTTTTCTTTACCTGAAGATGAAGGAAATATTGAAAAGAAGAAATTTATGACGTTCAGGACATCAATGGTAGTATGATGATAGCTCTGATAGCCATTCCAGAAAAACAGTTCCAAAATTGCTTTGAAAGGTGAACTAGGCACAGGCGTCAGTGCATAGTTTCTCAAGGGGAGTACTTTGAAGGTGATCGTAGTGATATTCAGCAATGAGGTATGTAGCACTTTTTCTTGGATGAGTTTGCAAACTTAATTGTCAGACCTGTAAATGGTCTTTTCTTCCATGGGGTGGCTGGTGAGTTTAAACCACTCACTTTTCAGTTAGCAGCTGAGCACTTAATTATGCAGCATAAGGGCTCAAGAACACAGTCTGTGATATGAACTTTGGACATCCCCAGGATATTTAGCTGGCCAGTGAACTGATTAGCCTTGTCATCAGAGTTTGCAAAGTAAAATGCCTACAAGGCCAGACAGTATATATGAGTCAATCAGGCTTCATGTAAGATTATAAATGGCAAATGAAACTCAGCATCAGAGTTAATAGGCAAGAGGGAAAGGTGAGAACTTCAGTTAACTAGACAGAATGTATTTAATGGAAAGGGAGCCATGGTTATTATACAGAAATGGCATAAATTCTTTGTTAAGGGAAGTCAGAAATCTGGACCTTTTTATAAAATCTCTTGATGTTTAAATGTGGTCAACTAAATCAAATTTTAAAAACTGGGTTGAAAGGCACAAAGGTATCAGCCATCACGCCAGTCAGACAAGGATGAGTGGAGCTGCCAGGACACAAACTCTACTCAATGCAACAGTGGGTTAGCGCTTGAAGAGGAGCCAGAGAGCACAGGTTTCATCTCATTTCTTTTTGTCCCACAAGCATCTGATAGTTTTCCAGGATAAATGTGTGTCAATGATAAATTGACCTTATTCCTACTTCTCTAACTCTATAAATAGGCATACGACACCACTTATCTTTAAAAATCTAACTAGAAACCCAACCTAAGATCAATAGCTATGCTATAGAAGTTCTTCATAGGTCTTTTAAATACAAAACTTCTTTCATAAAGTAATTGAATCATATTACTTTGTTTTTCAAGTAGATTAATCAGACTACATGCAATTGCAAAATTAGGTCACCTTAGGAAATTAAAGTATATTACTGCTTTTCATTCTGATTTTTCCCTTTTTCTGGTTTGTTTTATAACTGCTAGACTAAAAGTCAAATGTATCATTCAAATACAGGGCAGATGTACAAGGAAACAAATTTGTAGTAAGGTACAAATCAAATTTGTTAAATAAAATATGTTCTGGATCTAGTTATAGTTACTAATTGGTTCCCTTCCCTTTGTTATCTATGTATTTCTATTTCCTATTACTTGCTGGTCTTTCTGTCAAAGGGTGTCACTCACCATGAGGAGGACATCCACTGTTTCTCTTTTTAGCTGTCTGATAATTTATTATCTTCTTTTCTCAGCTTCCTCCTTCCTGCTGTCTTTCTCTTTCTCTTTCTGTCTCATACCCATACTGAAGGCAGCCTGGCAAAAAATAATGCTTAAAAAAAAAAAGTTCAAACAGAAGGGACTAGAAAACTCAGCTGTCACCAGCTTTGCCTAGCTTTTATATATATATATATATATATATATATACACACACATATAATTGACTAACTCTGGTGGATTTTTCTTGTCTTTAAAAAGAAGAGGAAAAAAATATTTTCATGCCAGCTTTTTGGAGTTGAAGTCCTTCAGAGAGAGACAGACTTCACACACCACACACACACACACACACACAAAAAAAAAAAAGCTGATGAAACCTATAGTGCCCCTATGCATGACCAAATGAAATACTGCTCAGTGCTGTGCAATCCTTGCAATAAATTCTATCTTTGAGCCCATTAGTGTCGTAGCCACTGTGTCAGTCCATCTCCTTGAGGATTTTCCTCCTTTTTTTTTTTTTTTTTTTTTGCTGATCCTCAACCACGGTGGTGTAGTGGTTAAGAGATACAGCTTCTAATCAAAAAACATCAGAAGTTCAACTGTACCAAGTGCTCCATGGAGGAGTTCTACTCTGTCCTATAGGGCCACTATGGGACAGAACTGACTTGAAAGCAACAGGTTTTCTTCTTTATCAAGCATGATGCTCTTCTCTAAGGACCAGTTCCTCCTGATAATACATACAAAGTATGTGAGATGACGTCTCACCACCCAAATTTCTAAGGAGCAGTCTGACTGTATTTCTGGTGTTCATTCTTCTGGCAGTCCATGGTATAGTTGATATTCTTTGTCAGCATTGTAATTCAAAGTCATCAGTTCTTCGCTGTCCTTCCTCATTCATTTTCCAGCTTTCACATGAATATGAGATGCCTGAAAAATACCACAGGTCGGTTCAGGCATCCCCTAGTCCACAAGTGACATCTTTGCTCTTCAGCACTTTGGCAGCAAATTTGCCCACTGCAATAAGTCGTTTGATTTTTTGACTCATGAGTCGGATCCGACTCAACGGCACTTGGCTGGTGGCTATGCTTCCATGGGCATTGATTGCAGATCTGAGTAAAATGAAATCCTTGACAACTTCAATCTTTGTTTATCATGATGTTGCTTATTGGTCCAGTTGTGAAGAGTTTTTTCTCTATATTGAGGTATAATCCATACTGAAGGATGGAGACTTTGATCTTCAGATGTCACTGCTTTGAGCATGCATGTTATATCATCTGTATAATGAAGGTTGTTAATGAGTCTTCTTTCAGTCCTGATGTGGTGTTCCTTGTATAATCCAGCTTCTCAAATTATTTGCTCAACATACATACTGAATAAGTATGGTAAAAAGATACAACCCTTATGTACAACCTTTACTGATTTTAAAGTATACAGCATCTCCTTGTTCTGTTTAAACAACTATCTCATGGTCTATGTATAGGTTCTTCATGATAACAATTAAATGTTCTGGAATTCTTATTCTTAATGTTATCTGGAATTTGTTATGACCCACACAGTTCAATGCCCATGTGCAGTTGATATAACATAGGTAAACATCTTTCTGGTATTCTCTGCTTTCAGCCAAGTTCTGTCTAACATCAGTAAAGATGTGCTTCACTCCACATCAACTTCTGAATCTGGCTTGAATTTCTGGAAGTTCCCTGTTAATACATTGCTGCAACCACTTTTTAAAGTATCTTCAGGAAAATTTTATTTGTATGTGACGTTAATGATATTGTTTGATAATTGCCAAATTCTGCTGGGTCACCTTTCTGGGTCTATTTTAATTGGTTAGGCAGTTTACCATCTCCCAAATTTCTTGGCATAAATGAGTGAGCACATTCAACATTGCATCATTTGTTCAACCAAATCAATTGATAGTCCACCAATCCCTGGAATCTTGTTTTTCACCAGTGCCTTCAGTGCAACTTGGATTTCTTCCTTCAGTACTATTGGTTGTTGATAATATATTACCTCCTGAAATGGTTGTATGTCGACCAATTATTCTTGGTACAGTGACTCTACGTATGTTTTCCATCTTTTTTTTATTGTGATTGAGTGAAACTGTACAATCCAGCATAAATTTGCATGCCCGCCTATGTGCAGCTCCCACTGCTCTCCATGCCCAGTAACAGCACACTCCTCCTATCTATTCTATATGCGTCATATCTTCCTAACAATCTCCTGTCCCCTTCCCTCCACCCTCTCTCCTTCTTCAGTTAGAGACCAGCAGGATGACATCCTATAGATGCATAGAACCATAAAGTTCACACACGATACAGTCACTCTGTCACTGAGTCCAATCCATTCCTGTCTGAAGAGTTGACCTCAGTAATTATTTATGGACAGGGGCAGTATCAGGACCAGGGACCATGCTCGCAGAGGAACCCTGAGGCCCCTGGACTGTCAACTGCGGTCTTTTAGTCTTTGCATCTTCTTTTGATGCCTCCCTGCATCATTCAGTATTTCTCTCAGAGAAACTTTCAGTGTTGCAATTCCAGGCTGAAATTTTCCTGGTAGTTCTTTCGTCTTGAGAAATGCTGAGAGTAGTCTTCCCTTTTGGTTTAATAATTCCAGTCCTTTGCATATTTCATGACAATACTTTGTCTTCTTGAGCTGCCCTTTGAAATCTTCTGTTCACCTCTTTTACTTCATCATTTCTCCTTTCATTCTAGATGCTTTGCATTCAAGATAAGTTTTTATTTGGACATCTGTTTTAGTCTTTTCTTTCTTTCTTCTCCTTTAAAGGACTCTTTTGCTTTCTTTGTGTATGACGTTCTTGATGTCATTCCACAAGTCATCTAGTTTCAGTCATAAGTATTCAGTGCACCAGATTTATTCCTGAGATGACCTCTAAATGTAGATGGATATGCTTGAGATTGTACTTTGGATATCAAGGCCTTGTTTTAATCTTCTTTAGCTTTAACTTGAACTTGCATATGAGCAATTGATGGTATGTTCCATAACAAGCACCTGGCCTTTTTCTCACTAATGACATTGAACTTCTCCACCATCTCTTTTCAAGGATGTAGTAAATTTGACTCCTGCTCACATTTTCCAATGACTAGTCCCTCTTCTTTGTTTCCAGCTTTCACATTCCAATCAACAGCAATTATCAATGCATCTTTATTGCATATTTAATCTGTTTGAGGCTACAAAAGTTGGCAAAAATTTTCAGTTTCTTCATCTTCAGCCTTAGTGTGTGGTATGTAATTTTAAATAATAGTCATATTAACTGATCTTCCTTGCAAGTGTACAAATATTATCCATTCACTGACAGCATTGTACTTCAGGACAGATCTTGCAATGTTCTTTTTAATGATAAATGACATGTCAACCTTCTTCAATTTTCATTCCTGGCACAGTAGACCAAATGACTGTCCAATTCAAATACTCAATATACATCCATTTCAGATCACTAATGTCCAGGATATTGATCCTGATGCATTTCATTTCATTTGTGGCAACTTCCAATTTTCCCAAATTCATCAAAAGCACAAAATGGCACAATTTTACCAAAAAATTCTTGTAATTAAAATAAAATTTAGCCTCGTTCTTTGTCAGATGAGTATTGTTTATACGACACTTGTACCTAGAGTGGTCTTGCTCTTACTTCAACACCTTGTCAGGGACTTATTGTGTTCCAGACACCACCTCTTTGATGACGCTTTATCTCTTTATTTTCTTTCAGAACTCCACTTCATCTCACCAGAGTTCTTGTTGCATTGTACCAATGTCAGCACTGCACCAGCTTCTTCAATTGCCAGAAGCAGTCGCCTAGCTCTTTTTTGGGTCAGAATGCTCGTTTTGCCTTACCCTATCTCGCCCACCAACATGTACCCACACACCATTGATTTCCCACTGAGCTGCTGTTTTGCCTGAGGAAGTCTAGCACTTGGTTTATTTATATAGCCAAAGTGACTGATGAAGCTTTTGGGTACTTTATAGAGACACATGTGTTGCCTTGCCAAATGTGGATTTCCTCCCCCTGATGTTCTATGCGTTTTCCCTCTTTCTCTATACATTTAAAGGGAAGTATAGAATTCTTCCAACACAGGCTGACATCATCACAGTGACTTCACAAATACAGCAACAACTGAACTTGTCTCCTGACAGTAGGAGAAGAGTTGTGTTCTCACAGATCGGACGCACCTGAGTCTAGTGAATAGAACCTAGCCAGCTTCCCAGAGACAAACTGTGGAATTAGCCTTCACTTCATACTAACATGTATGGGTCTTGCTGAAAGTAATCAGACACATCTTGTCTTCAAAAGCACAAAGGTAAAAGGGATAACATTTTCATAAAAGCAAAAGGGAAAAAAGAGCAGAAATGTGAGACAATGAGTATTTCTTTTCTTCAGTGCTCTCCACTTCCATTTTATTTCGTAGGCAGGTGTAAATCAGAGCTTAGCTTTATAAGAGAAAGGACTACAAGCACAAGTTCTGAAGTGAGCTAGCCTGAGTTAAAAACTAAACTCTATCATTTACTAGCTTCTGTGGGCTGAGACAATTTACTCAAACTTTGTCTGCCTTTGTTTTATCATCTATAAAATGGGAATAATAAGAGTTCCTCACTCGTGGAACAATTGTGATGGTTAAATAATCTAGTAAAGACTTTAGGTTCCAGGCATATAGGAAAAACTCAAATGTTAGCTATCATTATTTTGGCAGGGATAGACTTGATAAGTAGGAAGATTTTGTTATTATAAAATTTTGTGTATGTGTCTATTGGCTTGATTATTACTTGACATTCATAGTTGTATTTTTGCTTAATAATAAGATGGTGATTTTATCTACACTGTAATTTTGCTAAATTTTGAAACTTCAGGGATTAATTTCTGTATCTCAGAAGTCCTAGAATATTTTGAGCTGCACAGAGCTATCATCTTGCCACATCTCTGGTGTCCTCCACTTCATGGAAAAGCCATGGTTAATGAGTACAAAGGACAAGAGATGCCTGGAGCTACATATTCAGAAACAGAGCCTGTTCACAATGTTGATTTGATGAACATCCAACAGTTGGCAAGATTCAAATGGAAATGAACCCAATTTCACATTAAATATCAAGTAAATACTAGAATAATAAAGGAGGAATATTTCTACCTGACCAAAGATCCAAATAAGAGAAGAGCAAACATCAGTCACAGAAACACTGCAGTCAGCTGAGGAGGAAATGATCAGTGATCGGCCACCCAGCTCACACGTCACCAAGCAACTTATCCGGTCTTTGTGGGGCTGGAAAGATCTCATCAGAGTAGGGGGCTGTGTGACTTGGTTCTTGCTAGAATTAAGGCAGTACTCCTGAATACCGAGAAATGCCAGAGTTGTAAAAGAAATCCAATATTAGTTATGGTGGCATAGCACTTTTTTTTTTTTGAGTCTGAGAAGGAAATGAGAAAAAGTTATATTCATAAACAGTATCTTCTGATCTGAATGTGAAAGAAAAGTTCATGACAACAGAGGTAAAAATGCTATCGTGAGTTAGGAAAAAAGTTTCTAACCAATGTCACTGATTTGGGAGTGAAAAGAAAGGGGAATAAGAGAAAAAAAACATACGGGAAAGCCAATTATTTTATTTCTATGTACTTAACCACATATTTAAATAAAACTTCATTGTTGTCAAATGAATTTCAACTCATAGAGACCTTAGGAGACAGAGTACAACTCCATAGGGTTTCCAAAGCCACAGTCTTTATGGATAAAGACTGCTTCTTCTTTCTGCCTTAGAACAGTTGGTAGGTTGCAACCAACAACATTTTGGTTAGCAGCTGAGTGCCAAACCACTGCACCCTAGGGCTCCTGTAGCCGTATAAAAAAAACCAAACCTGTTTTCATCGAGTTTATTCCTATTCATATGTACCTTGTAGGAAAGAGCAGAACTGCCTCATAGAGTTTCCAAGGAGCACCTGGTGGATTTGAACTGTCAATCTTTTAGTATCAACCAAAGCTCTTAACCACTACTGCCACTAGCATTTCGGTAACCATAGATAATCAGTCATGTAACATACAGTTTTATAATATCATTAGAAAACTGAGTTGGTAATCACTAACACAAGCATCTCAAACTCAGAATAAAATAATATCAGCTGAAAAGCCAGTCCTCAAAATTATATTTATAGTCTTATTTCAAATAAGACATATCTCACTAATTCCTCTTCAGACAGGGCTGTAGTATCGTACTGATGATACTACATTGCTAAATTGAGTGAATGACTTGACTATACATTAACATATTTTCAATATTGAGAAAAATCTGTTTTTCTCCACAAATTATTAATGTCTTTGGTCATTACATAGGAACATTCTCTTTAATATATTCAAACGGAATATTTCTTCCTTTATTCAAGAAACAGACATGGCCTTCGCAATTCATAGTTATGTGTAACAAACACAAAAAAATAATAAAGACTTTGTAAGAAAATGTCTATTTACCTCTATATTCCAGATTTTCAGCCATCCCTCAAGATCACCTGTGACAAGGTATCGATTCAGTTTGTCAACAGACATAATAATGGATCCAACTCTACTATGAGCCAAAAATTCAGCCACAAGTTGCTTCTTAAATGTGTCCCAGAATCTGACATAACCAGATCCTCCACATGATACAAGGTTAGCTCCTTTTAACATGTAGATAAAAAATCTGATTAGAAAATTGTGACAATATCTTCAAAATCTTGCCCTGAAGAAGGCACATAGGCTTTAAAGATATGGGCATACATACTGTGATCAGTTCTTCAGTAAACTACTTTAATTCCCTCAAATATGAAATGAAGATACCCCTATGATAACATTACCGAGTAGCGATGTGTGTTAAATGGCATAGGGCACATAAAATGTTCTATTGAATTTGGTTTTATTCCATTTCCTTCAATCATTATTTAGATAATGTTTGACTTTTTCATATTAGTGTTTATTTATGTTAAGCATTGCTTTCAATATGCCAATAATACTTCAGTTATATAAAACATTTTTTTTATAACCCATTGGATATATACAGCAAAGAAGCAACATATTCTTGTATAGGGAGTGTCATAATTTAATTGTATCCCATCCAAAACAATGTGTGTATCAATTTGGCTAGGTCATGATTACTGATATTATGTAATTTTCCTGTATCTTATAAATCCTGCCTCTGTGATGTTAATGAAGGAGGATGGGCAGTGATCATGTTAATGATACAAGATGTAATCTAAGAGATTGGATTATGTTTTGAGGCAATCTCCTGGGAAGTAAAAGAAAAGAGAAGCAAAACAGAGAGTTGAGAACTTTAAACCAATAGGAAAGAAGCACCGAGAGAAGGGCACACCCTCTGGATTCAGGGCCCCTGCACCTGAGAAGATCCTCAACCAGGGGAAGATCAATAAAAACCTTCCTCTTGGAGCTGATGCCCTGAATTTGGACTCTTAGCCTACTTTACTGTGAAGAAATACCTTTCTCTTTGATAAAGCAATCCACTTGTGGTGTTTCCATTGTAACAGCACCAGATGACCAAGGCACAGAGATTTAGATACATGCATGTAGTTGTGGCAGCCTGGCTATCGATGTTTATTCCTCTATATAGCAGAAAGCTTAGAGTTTGATTTGTAAGCTTGTTTTTTAATTTTATTTTAATCAAGAATTCATTGCAAAGATTAGTTCAATGGATTAATGCACTACATCTGCCATGTTCTCTACCAGCTGAATCTAGTGCAACTAGATGGTGCCCAGCTACCACCACTGACTGCTCTGGAAGGCATCACAAGGGACCTGGACAGAGCTGGAGAAAAATGTAGAACAAAATCCTAATGCTCAAAAAAGAAGACCAGACTTACTGGCCTTACAGAGATGGGAGAAACCTTGAAAGTATGGTCCCTGGATGTACCTTTAGCTCAGTAATGATGTCACACACTTCAGCCAAAGATTAAACAAGTCCATAAAACAAAATGAGACTGAAGGGGCACAGCAGCCCAGGGACAAGGACTAGAAGGCAGTAAGAGTCAGGAAAACTAGTAACAGAAAACCCAAGGTTGAGAATGGGGAGTGTTGACATGTCGTGAGGTTGTTAACCAATGTCATAAGCCTATGTGTACTAACTGGTTAATGAAAAACTAGCTTATTCTGTAAACCTCCATCAAAAATACAAACAAAAAGAGTTTGTTCCAAGCCTTACAGAACCTCTTCTCTGTTTGTTCATTGGTCAAGAACTAACATTCTCATTCTCAATTCTTATATACTTTGTAGATCATTTTACCTAAATTATTTTTCTGTGGCAAGCCAGCCAAGTGCCGTCAAGTCGGATAAAGTTCCTTCTATTATTTGATAAACCTGTAGGTGACTTCCAGCTTGCTTCAGAAATGCACTGCTGACTAACAATCATATCTATTTAAGGTAGAAATAATGGCATACTGATGCTTTCAGTGGAAACTAATTGGGAATACCAACAGCATTAAGAAGAATTAGTGTGGAGAAAAGGAGAGCAATTTCAGGATAATAGTTCACGTTGTCAGAATAAGTGAGTTCTAGAAAATAACAACTTTTAAAATCTTACCATTTCAAATTCTATCTAAATACCCCACAAAGTATTTAGAACTCTGTGTTGATACAGACATTTCTTGGTTCGTAATGCTGAAAATGTTTATGTGAAAATTATGCTTATGTTCCATCTGAAAAATAGGTATAAGAGAGTGACTATAGAAAACACTAGAGATGTTTATTTCTTTTCTCAAGCATGTAACACTCATACGTGACTAGATTCCAAATGTTTTTTTGAAGACTTCTCAAGTGCAATCATTTTAAATGAAAGCTCAAAAACTATGTATTATTCTCAAAAGCAGATTTTTATTTTGTGAAGATGGAGACTAAATCAGTGCTCAGGTTGTCATTGAAAAGACATACATGCATACATAATATCAAATAAATACAATAAATCATATAACAGCAGCAATGTTAACAGGTGTTTCAACAGAAGATCTAACTATGATCCTGACTTTATCTGAAAGGCACGTGCGCACACACACACACACACACACACACACACACACACGTATCAAGATAAAGAGTAGGCAACCCTTGTCCTGGGTTCGGCATTTATCTCAAAGCATGTTATCGCTCCATCCTTAAGCTTCTCATTATTTTCTTTCAGCCCGTTTGACACCAGGTGCCTGTACCATCAAAGTCAGACTCCACTTTTGCCTTATGTATTAGGAGCACATTTCTCTCTGCATCCCCAACCAACTGAAACCTCTTCATGCTGTCAATGGAGCACCAATCCCAATTGTTGCCCATGTCAATAGTTTTCCAGATCTGTGGCACAGTGGTTAGGCACTCGGCTTCCAACCAAATGGTATGCAGTTCAAACCCAACAGCCACCGTGCAGAAGAAAGATGCAGCAATCTGCTTCTATAAAGATTATAGCCTTGAGTTCTACTGTCCTTTGGGGTCAAAATCAAACAAATGGCAAGCAGTTGGTATTTTGGGGATTTTTGCTTTGTTTTAATTTTTATGTATACATCACTGTACAAACTGATAGCAAAATTTCATCTGACTCCTGTCCTGCCCACCCACTCATCTCCTGTCTCATAAACCCAATCTCTGGCCTTGGGCTCCCATGACCCAGTACTAACTGTTAGGGAGAAGTCATATCAGACCCTACATACCTAGACAGAAATATATTGAACTTCCTTTCTTGATTCCTTTTCCAATATTTTACACTGTATCAAAGCAGTCTAGTGTCAAAATATAAATACATATTTCACCTGTTGCTGCAATGTTTTTTCTTGCTTCAAGGAAGCAAAGTCTCATGACCGCATTATTGCCCTTGGTATTGGTCTTAGAGAAGTAAGCTCCTGGGTTGGCCTGGTCTGCAGTGCAAGTGACAGGGCTGCTCCTGCCAATGGTGAGAAGCTCATGAGGACCTGTGTCTGTGAGGGAGATAAAGCCAAGTGTCTTCACAAAGAGAAATCTCTGCTTTTCAAACCATTTCCTATTAAAAACAGCAAGTCTGATTTCATCACTGCTTGGATGATTTCATCAGGCTTCGTACTAGATTTCCAATCAACAACATCTATCATGTTTCTGTAGTATTGTGTCCATTTCCTCAATCTCAACCTGAAGGAAGATTTAATTTCATTTTCATTTTGCATATTCCATTCACATGATTTCCTATGATTTGAATTAATACAAACTTTATTTTGAGGCTACTGCTGATGTCTTAGAAATCCTGATGGGCTCAAGACATATGTAACTCAAATATCATGGCTTATTTTCAGCTTATTGGTCATGAACATTAACCCTGAAAATATTTCATTCAACATGAGCCATAATAACTATTTAAATATATTAAGATTATCATTTGTTAGCAACACTAATTGTTAGGGAGTTACCGTGGAGAGTACATTCCTAACTGTCTTCAACTATCTAATGATATCTCCAGGCCACATTAATGAACACCGGGGTGAGTTGTCCCAGAGTCCATGAATAGTATTTACGTAAACCAAAACCAAACTCATTGCTGCAAGTGGATTCTGACTCATAGTAACACTATGGACAGAGTAGAACTGTCTGGTGGAATTGCCAAGGAACATCTGGAAGATTTGAACACCCAAAATTTTGGTTAGAGCTGTAACATTTAACCACTACAGCACCAAGGTTTCCATATTCACATAGTTATGCAAAAAGTATTTTCAGACTTTGAAAGCAAAAAAGTGTATAAAATGTTTTCCTATGTATTTTGAAAATTTAATATTATCTGTATTTGCCTCATCAGAAACCCTGATGGTATAGTGGTTAAGAGCTATTCCTGATAGCTAAAAGGTTGACAGTTTGAATCCATTGGATGCTCCTTGGAAACTCTATGGAACAGTTCCATCTTGTCCTATAGTGTTGCTGTGAGTCAGAATTGAGTTGATGGCAGGGGGTTTGGGGGTATAGTTCCCTCTTTACTATTTTGCTGTGTATTTAATGGTAGTAACAATCAGCTGTGAGAGCAGCACTCTCCCGAAGGACAATGTAAAAGAAGACGAAGAATTCCATCCACTGGAGTTCTGGCTTTTGGTATGAGTAGCCATCAAGTCACCTGACAACCCGTTTGACCCCATGCTGTGAAAGATCTAGACAGAGCCTAACAATTTGTTCTCTGTTCACCAAGAAGTCAGACTTTGTGTCTAACTCACTGTCATCGAGTCAATTCCAGCTCATAACGACCTGCTATGACATAGAAATGCTCCATAGCGTTTCCGAGGAGCACTTGGTAGACTTGAACTGCTGACATTTCAGTTAGCAAATATAGCACTTAACTACTACACCACCAGGGTTTCTGAGCTCTGTGTCTGTAGCCAAGGAATTCCTAAATCTCTGCAGTTGGTTTTCTTACTCTTTCTACATTCTTTCCTCAGCTTTCCAGGAGAAACTCTATGTGACTGTCAGTCTTTTCCTAAAGTCCAGACTAGTCTCTGTGAGTTTATACAGTTGAGACAACAGGATCTCACTGGGTCATAAGGAATGACATATTCATTGCCAAAACAAATTAGTCTATAGAAAAATCTATCTGAAGCTAAAACAAAATGTGAAAGGCAATTGTCAAGATATTTTGCTTAAGTGTAAAATACTTATTTAGTCTGCTAAACTCCCATAAAATACGATATATTTCTGTCTAATGCTCCTCACAGGTTTCAAAAGCAGGGAATATTCTAAGACTTCCAGGTGGCATAATATTTAATACAAGCTCTAGATTAAGCTTGAGCAGCCTATTAAGGATGTGTTTCCATCTTCCTATCAAGGTGTACCCAAGGTTCAGCCAAAGGCAATTTGGCAAGCTTTATTAGCAACAATGAAAATGGATAAAAATGAATATCCTGTGCCCTGCTGTTAATAATTCAGAAAATCTGATGTACCATAAAAAGAAGAAACAGCATACCATGGAGAATGTGCTAAGGCAAGCAACTCCTAAGGCTCTTTTTAGTCACTTGGACAAGACAACGGTATCACTAACCATTTGTGCTTACAGCCAATCATCTATGATTTAAAAGCAAGCTGTGTTAGATACATGCATAAATACAAGGCCTGCTGTGGCTTGCCTCAGCCACATTATTTTAGCTTCAAACTCACACTTACCCAACTTGGATTTTAACGGTCTCTGGTACTCAGGGTGAAGAACATGGTAGGCATCTTCACTGCAATTGTTCCACAGAACAATTTCTCCATCATAACTTCCTATATAAGCCAGCATGGGGCAGACACATTGCCAGAAATTTAGAGAGAAAATATGAGCCACAGCAATTAGAAGTTATCTCAATATTTTTTAGAGACATGAAAAAATAATGGCAGTTAATATTTTTATTAAACTGACAGTTTAAATCAGCTTTTATGTACAACATCTCATTTGACACTCACAACATTCCTACATAGTTGGTGTGGTAGAAGTGTCTGTTAGATCATTTTATTTTTATCCCAGTAAGGCTTGAGTTTGAGTCCTATGTATGCCATCTACAAACTGTGTCACCTTGGGCAAATTATTTAACTTTATTTGATGCCTCAATTTCCTCATGTATTAAACTGAGTTAATAATTACATCTATCTTGCAGGATTCCTGTGAGAGTTGAAAAGTGCCTAGAATACCACTTAGTATACTACTGGCAGAAAGAGTGTTAATAATGCTTTTATTATTATTTTTGGTTATTAATTGAAGGCAAGCAATTCAAGTCCTCCTTGATCAAACCAAATGTTTCTGTCCCCCACATCTCTTTGTGTGTGTCTGTGTGTATGTGTGTGTGTTTGTGTGTCTGTTGTTTTTTGTTACCTCCCTCCTATATTCTTTATCGAATATTGCTTTTTTCAATCTCAATTTTTTTTCCTATGAAAAGTTCTTCCCTACTGCTCCCCACAGAAACACAGAGAAAAGTTCAAAGAGTGAGGCTAAGTCTAGCCAAGCCCATCCTGGCCAGCAACTAGGAAGGTCCACACTGCTGTCCTCAGCAGCTCAGTAAGATGGCTCCCTAGGTAGCAGAGAGCCTATATCAACTGAAGAGCAGAAGAGAAGAGGTTAGTCTGAGTGTAATGCATAGATGGTATCTTTCTTGAGATTTGGACAGAGGAGAGAGAAATACATACTAGGATAACTAGCTCTGTGGATTGTACTGTAAAGATCAACCCATGAAACTCAAAGATTGGCCAAGAGAGTGGATTTCATCTGTCCAAGGAGGTGTCCACCTTCTCCTACAATTTTCAAATGTAAGGTACCTGACTAAACGTCTTCACATACGACTGGAGGAATGTAGAGACAGTTGATTCATCAGCCTACTCACCATACAGCTGGAAGGATGGGCAAGATGCAGTAAATCCTACAACCACAATGCTGCAATAATATTGTCTGAAACTTTCCCAGTAACAACCTACAGCTGTGTACTTCACTGTTCCCATCCCATTTCATTATGTGATACTCTCTCCAGTGGTGAACTTCCGGTGTACATAGAAGTATAAAAGCCTACAGAATTCCAGCTAACATGGCACCACAGACAGAAGCATCACACCACCCTTCCACAGCAAAGACCCCCAAAACTAAGAAAAACAGACAAACATCAATCCTGGAACCCAAAGTGTCAAATGAAGAGATAAAGATCTCAGCGAAATGCTGAATGGAATAAGGTGAGAAAGAACCGAGAGCAAGAACAGATATGAATGGAAGTCTTCAATCAGCTAACCCAGGTGGATTCACCATTTTGGACTCCTATCAGAAATCAGTGACAGGGAGCCTGGGGAAAACAGCTTCATGTTAATCCCAGCAGGAAACAAAACACCAAGTAACAAGCAATACACGTTTTTCCCACCCCTTTACTCCCGCATCTTCTCCCCACTACTCTACCACTGATGCTTCCTGGCTAGCTGCAGTGTCTTAGCTGGCCTGGAAGCACAGTATCAACACTGCTTGGTTTTGCCTCAGACACATCAGCCTCTGGCAGACAGGAAGTACTGTAAAAGCAGCTTCAGCAGCTCCCAGCAAGACATAGGTCATCCAGTAACCAGCAACATACACCTTTCCACCCCCTTGCCTTCTGCATTCCACTGACTAGTCTCTTGGCTGGAAAGAAATTCCTTCAGCCCTGACTGCTGGGATTCCCTGCCTACATTGTCTGACTCCTCAAGAGCCAGTTCTCTGTAGCTGGTGTTGCTTTTTTGTTTTTCTTCTTACGTACCTCCCACTATCTCCCCCTCCTTTCGCTCAAACACCTGGCTCTGTGTGCCATCTTGGCTGTGAAGCAAGCACTGTTCAACTGGGGAACACTACCCCAGCCCATCACTCCACTCTGCTGGGAATCTAGGGGATTTTTACTTGTGTTGTGTTAGGATTTGTTTTCTTTTTCTTTTAAGGGCTTGGGAGTTGCCTCTAACTGAGCTGTACTGCACAGGGTAAGATCCACATCCCCAGTCTGTACAACTGCATCAGTGGGAACCTTGGGGGTATTTACCCCCCTTTCTGTTTTTTGCTCTCATCTTTTTCACTTCTCCATTCTCATCTTTCTACACTTACCTTGCTTTCCTGTCTCCTGAACACCTGACACTGTGTGATATTTCCATATAGGATAGACCCTAAAAGAAAATCACCAAGGCATATCATAATCACTTTTGTTACAAATAAAGACAGAAAAAATTCTGAGAGCAGCTCAAGATAAAAAAAGTCACGTACAGGGAAACAATAAGGAAGATTATGATTATTTAGCAGAAATCATCCAGAGAAGAAGTGGTACAATAAAACCTTAAAGGAAAAAAATTGCCAACCAAGAATAACATATTCTACAAAACTATCATTCAAATATGACAGTGAAATTGGGACATTTCCTGATACAGAGAAAGTAAGGGAATATATGAAAAACAAACCAAATTCACAAGAATTATTAACGGGAATCCTTGGAGTCAGATCTGACTCGATGGCACTTGGCTGACTTGGCTTTGGTCTGAGAGCAAACATCAAACCATACTCTCATACCAGTCTAGGAAATGACCTTTCACAGGCTATCCAATACCAAAAGAATTACGACATGGAACCAGAGAGGTTAATCTGGAAATGACAACAAAGTCAAACAATAAAAGAAGGAATAAATAGTATAGATAGAGAACTTTCTAATGGAGTAGAAGGCAAGGCAATGCCAAGGAATGATAGGCTAGTTCAAACTAGGAAGGTAAGAGTAAATTTTAAGGTAACAACAAAAACAGTTAATGAGTCTTCATAACAAGTGAAGAGATTGAAAAGTCAAAAAGAAAAAAAAATACTCCCAACACACACACACACACACACACATACATCTGGCCCAAATGTCTTCACTGCAGAATTCTACAAAACGTTCAGAGAAGAGTTGACATCAATGCTACTAAAACTATTTCAGAACATAGATAAGGAAGGGATATTTACAAATTCATTCTATGAAGCTGGCATAAACCTGATACCAAAACCAGGCAAAGACAACACAAAAAGAGAAAATTATAGGGCAACTTCTCTCATGAATACAGACACAAAACTTGCCAACAAAATTCTATCCAATAGAATTCAGCATCATATCAAAAAACTATCATACCACAATGTCATAAGTATGCAAGGATATTTCATTCAGTGTTAGAAAATCATTCCATGTAATCCACCACATAAAAAGGCATTTGACAAGTTCAACAACCATTCCTGATAAGACCCTCAATAAAATAGGTGTAGAAGGGAGATTTCTCAATGTAATAAAAGGGTATCAATGCAAAATCCATGGCTATTATTCTTAATAGAGAGGGGATGAAAATATTTCCCTTGAGAACAGGAAAAGACAAGGATGCCCTTTATCACTATTTCTATTTCACATTGTGCTGGAAGTCCTAGCTAGAGGAATAAGGCAAGAAAAAGAAATAAAAGGCATCCAAATTGGTAACAAAGAAGTTAAACTGACCCTATTTGTGGATGACATGATACTATGCATAGAAAACCCAAAACACTACTGGAACCACCAGAAATATTCAGCAGACTAGCAGGATACATGATAATCGTACAAAAATCAGTTGAATTCCTATACATTAATAAAGAGAATGATGAAAAGGAAATCAGGAAAACACCAACATTTACTATAGCCCTTAAAAAAAACAAAATACTTAGGTATAAATCTAACCAGGGGTATAAAAGACCTATATTACACTACAGCAAGAAATCTAAGGAGATCTACATAAATGGCAAAACATACCTTGCTCATGGATAGGTAGCCTTAATGTTGTGAAAATTACAATTCTACCCAAAATGCAAATACAATATAATACCAATCCAAATATCAGTAACATTCTTTAAAGAGTCAGAAAAAAACTTATCATTAACTTCATATGAAAAGAGAGGAAGCTTTTCAATATAATGTAAAGCACTTTTGAAAAAGATTCAAGTAAGACTCCCACTACCTGACCTCAGAACTTATTATGCAGCTACAGTAGTCAAAACAGCCTGGCACTGTACAATGACAGATACATTGACCAATATGGTCACCTGATCTTCAACAAGGGCACAAAATCCATCATATGGGGAAGGATGGTCTTTAACAAATGTTGCTGGAGAAAACTGGATATCCATATGCAAAAGAAACGAAACAGAAACTATACCTTGCTGATTCAAACTGGATAAAAGACTTACATATAAAGCCAACAATTGCAAAGGTCATAGAAAAAAAAAAAGTATCAATGCTAGATGATCTAATACACAGCATTAACAGGATACAAAGAGTAACCAACAACACACAAACTCCAGAAGACAAGCTAGATAATTTGCATCTTCTAAAAATCACACACTCATACTCACTAAAAGCCTTCACCAAAAGATTTAAAGGAGAACCTACAGAGGAGGCCAAAAAAAAGAAGAGGCTATTACAAGTCAGATGAAGGTCTAATCTAGCACCTCTACAACAAAAAGACAAATAATCCAGTTAAAAAATGGGCAAAGAAAAGGAACAGACACTTCCCCAAAGAAGAAATTCAAGTGGCCAAAACACACGAGGAAATGCTAGTGATCTCTAGCCACTACAGAAATGCAAATCAAAACCAGAGTGAGAAACCATGTCACCCCAGCATTGCTGGCAGGAATCACAGAAACAGGGAATACCAAATATTAGAAAGACAGCAGGAGATTGGAATTCTCAACTACTGTTGATGAGATGCAAAATTATATGACCACTTTGGAAAGCAATGTGGCATCTCCTTAGAAAGCTAGAAATAGAAATACCACATGATCCAACAATACCACTCTTAAGAATATATTCTAGAGAAGTTAAAGTCATCACATGAATAGACACACGCACACCCATGTTCACCACAGCATTGTTCATACTAGAGGCCCCATCAACAGAAGAATGAATCAACTGTGTTACTTAAACACAGTGGAGTATTATGCAACAATAAAGAGCGATGAATCTGTGGTGCATCTTACAACAGAAAGGAAATGGGGGTCATTATGCTGAGTGAAATAAATTGATCACAAAAGGACAAATATTGCATGAGCCCACTACTGTAAAAACTCTCTAAAAGGTTTATATATAAAAAGAAACAATCTTTGGTGGTTACCAGGGAGAAGAAGGGTAGGGATGGTAAAACACTAAATAGACAGTAGATACATGGCAACTTTTGTAAAGGGTAAGACAGCACACAACACTGGGGAAGCCATCACAACATGGACAAAGCAAAGTCATGGAAGCTCCATAGACACATCCAAACTCCCTGAGGGGCTGAATTGCTGGGCTGAGGGCTGTAGGGACCACGATCTCTAGAAATATCTAGCTCAGTTGGTATAACATAGTTCATAAAGAAAATGCTTTAAATTCTACTTTGGTGAGCAGCCTCTGAAGTCTTAAAAGTTCATGAGAGGCCATCTAAGTTACTCCACTGGTCTCACCCCTTTAGGAGCAAGGAAGAGTGAAGGAAACTAAAGATGTAAGAGAAAGAAAGACTATCACAAAGGACTAAAGGACCACATCTATAATGGTCTCCAGCAGATTGAATCCAGTGCAACTAGAAGGTGCCTGGCTGCTACCACTGACTGATGGGAGAGGGATCACAACAGAAGGTCCTGGACAGAGCTGGAAAAAATATAGCATAAAGTTCTAACTCAAAAAGAAAGACCAAACTTGCTGGCCTGACAGAGACTGGAGAAACCCTGAGAATATGTCCCAGGGACACCCCTCCAGCTTAGTAATGAAGTCACCCTTGAGGCCCACCTCAGTCAAAGTCTAGAGAGGCGCATAAAACAAATCAAGACTAAAAAGCGCTGTGGCTCAGGGGCAAGGACTAGAAGGCAGAAGAGTAAAGGAAAGCTGGTAAGAGAGACCCAGGGTTTGGAAAGGAGAGGTCACCATGTATGGTTGTTTACCAATGTCATAAAACAATAATGTGTACTAACTGTTGGAGGAGAAACTACCCGGTTCTATAAACCTTTATCTAACATTCAATTTTAAAATAATGCTTCATAAATTATATTCTCAACGAAATTAGTTCTTTCAGAGTGTAATCTTTGAAACATCTGTATTAAAATAAAGAATTATTTAAGTAGTCAAGTAAGCCCTGAGGACAGTAGAGTTTAAAATATAGATAGATCAGTAAAACCCATATTGTATCAATTCCTATCACATAGATAGCCTGGCCTTTTTCTGCAAGTTTTCATCACTCTCAATTGATGACATTTTTGGTTCTATAAAAAAAATTAGGCTATCAGAACATGGATTTGATAATCTCGTGGTGTACCCTGTCTTAATAAATTGCTTTATTTGACTGGAAATGATACGTTTTCTTATCCTCCTTAACGTGTCACATCAGCCCTCGTCTGTAGACTCTTTTAAGAGCTTGCATTTCTAGGCACTTTATAAGTTAAGTCTTTAACCACCATTAAGCTAAAACCAAACCCGCTGCTGTCCAGTTGCTTCTGATGTATACTCATCCTGACCCTACAGGCCAGAGTGGAACTGCTGTATGGGGTTTCCAAGGTGGTAAATCTTTACAGAAGCAGATGGCCACATCTGTCACTTATGAAGCTGCTGGTGGATTTGTACCACTGACCTTTTGGTTAGCAGCCAAGCACTTGGTCACTGAGCCACCACAGCTCCCTACTAACCTAACCAACAGTACTTAGGCTAAATTATACCAAAGGGTTAATATGTTCCCATTACAAAACAGCTTGAGTTCCACAGAAGAATCATTACCACATAATAGCCTATTGCTGTCTCTGGAAAAAATAAAAATAAAAGCTAGCGTTTACTGATGAGCTCACTGCATGCCAAGCACTATGAAGATTTCATACAAATTTTATGCCCCTTCACTCTAAACCAAGACATAGATATATTATAATTAGCCAAAGGAAACTGATTTAGGGTTGCAATAACTTGCTCAGTATCATGCAGTGGGACCAGGATCTGAAGCCAGGCAGCCAGGCTGTTGAACTAACGAGTATAACCACCAGGGCACCCCACAGAAACAGGGACAGAGAGAAGTGTTCAGTGCTAGGCCCGTTTCCGCAAGTCTTCATTTTGCGGTTGACAAAGGGTTTTGGTAGTTTGCTTGTTTGTTTTTGAATGAGCTGAATTTAAACCTTTAGCCCTGCTTATCAAGGATAGGTTCCACTGACCTGTCACCAAAGTTTGTGGAGGCAAAAAGGCAGCACATAAGATGTCATCACGGTGTTGTTCTCCTCCTTTCCACTCTTCAGGCTGCATGGAAAATTGACTGAAGTTCTGGGATCGAAATACAGTAAGCGTCCTAATAAAAAAGGATATAGGACACAGCTATCTCTGCATCATCCACTTCAGTGGTATGATTTGAGAGGTCCACAAGACCAAAATTTTATAGCTACCTGTCAATCATCATACCTGATATTCCCACACTGAATTTCTTTTGAGTTACTGAATTCCCTAGTGAATTATGAATATTTAACGTCAGAAGGTTAACCACTCTTTCAAAACCACTAATACCAAACCCTATATTGACTTATGGGATTAGTTATTTATTACAAATACTCACAAGGCAAGGTTCCCTATATGGGTACCATGAAACCACTAAGAGTTTTATGATTTTAAAACAGGTGCTTCTATTAACAGATAATTTTTGGAAGCTTAAACAAAGTTAATAAGGTTTCTTTTCATAAGAACTTTGTAGGACATTTAACACACAGTATTCCCTGTAGCATTTACCAGTCTTTCTTGATAGCAGAGAGTCCTTTCTCAGAAGTATCTTGCAGATCTACCATTCTTTGGAACACACTTGGAACATGATGCCCCAAAAGGAGGAGATACAGGACAGATAGGTTTTGAACAGAAAGAATAATTCTGGGGAGGAACCAATTAATTTGGTGACAGGACAGAATGGGCAGAGAATGAAATGCCTGGGGGCATCAATACCACCTTGTTCTCACTATGATTTGAGCTCTGGCTACTGGCCTATGCTAAGTCTCTCCCTCCTTTCAGAGGTACACAGGTCTCAGACGAGCAGCCTGTAATCAACCATGTTGAGTATCTTCATTCTTATTCTCTCTTCACTCTGCAATTTTGCTTCTATCCTAACCTGTCCAAAGGTCTCCACCATTGTTACTTCTCCTCATTCTCCAAGTAGACTGGCTCTTTTCTCCTTCTTGAAACTTTTTGATTCCAGAATGCCCTGGTTTCTCTTCCTGTGTCCTTGGTATCTCCTTCTAGAATCCCTATTTTCTCTGCTCCTTCTTTTTCTCACTCTTTTAAACATGGACATTTCCTATTGTTATTCCTCCACTTCTCCCTTTCTGCTCAAACTAGTTCATTCAGAGATCCCACATATGGCCATGAGATCCAATCTCACTTCCACGCAAGTGGGTCTAAATTTATCTTCATCCACAGCTTTGTCTAGTGTTGTATAATGTCACTTGCTAGTTGACAGTTCCACATAATGCTTCCGTCAGCAACAGATCTTAACACGTGGAAAATTCAAAGTTTCCATCATCCTTCCACATCAGACCTCCATTCTGAGTTCCATAATTTGGTTAATAGACCGGGGTTCTTTAGCTTCCAGCTTATCTTAATGTGTTTCAGACAAATCAAATACTACCTCTACAATGTACTGCACATTTGCTGCTTCCTTATTCTAAATAGCTAGCACAAGCTTCCTGGCTCTGTGGTTTCTACCTGTCATGGATTGATTTGTGTCCTCCTGATATATATGTCAACTTAGCTAAGCCATGATTGCAGTTATTGCATGACTGCCCCCACTTTGTGATATGTTGTAAATCCTAGACTCTATGCCTGTGAGTATAGTCCCATTTGGCAGTGAGGTGTCTGCCATGTAAACAAGGCAGGAATAGGTCGTGTTAATGAGGTTTAGGTCCCAGCCTAGATGTAAGGGGAATTTTCCTGGAGTGTAACCTGTATCACCTTTTGTATTGCGAGCAATAAAAAGACAAAGGAGTGAATAGGGTAAGGGAGACCTCAGGACCACCAAGAAAGAAAAGCCAGGAGTGGAACACAACCCTTGTACCTGTGTCCCCTGAACTGAGAACCTCCTAAGGGAAGGTTGGTGCCAAGGCAGATGGGTATCTCTGGGGATGCCAAGCTCACAGATGTGGAAAGCAGACAAGGAATTTACCACAGAGATAACAGAGAGGGAAAGGCTTCCCCTAAAGCTGACACCCTGAATCCAGACTTGTGGCCTCTTAAACTGTGAGAGATTACATTTCTGTTTATTAAAGGCATTCCCTTGTATTTCTGTTATAGCAGCATGAGGTAACTAAGACACTACAGATACAACAGCAAAATCCTCCTACTCAATTTCATTGCCTCCTGTTGACCCTTTTCTTGAACATCCTGCATTCTGCACTAGATTAATCCCTCCCTTCTCTGGTTCTGACCAGGTCCTCATTCTGTAAACATCTTGTGTTCTATGTGGAAGTTCTTTTCCTAATGCTGCAGGGGATAGAGAGGTGAGCACAAAATAGTTAAAATACAAGTTAAACAGTCACAGGTACCAAGGAGTTCTTAATCAATTACTGGGAAAGTCCAAGTACAGAAATCACATAAAGTTGAGTGGAAGGGGAAGTGTTTGGGTTGTACTATTAAAAGGACGGATAGGATTCGGAAAAGAAAGACTCTCTTGACAGAGGAAACAGCATTAACAAAGATAAGGCCAATGTCCTTTTAGTAAAGCATTTACTAGTTTTCCATTTCCTATATGACACAGTTTAAACGATTGAGCCTGTTTTTCCAGATTGAATAGCAGACAGGCCCAATAATATGTCTACTTTTTAAAAATTGTTTCTTGTTATTTTCCTATGCTTTATTTTCAAACCAACATATTCACACCCAACGAAAGATGTGACCTGGAGTACATGGTGTAACACCCTAAGTGCTAATTTTATTCAAAGAGTTTGGGGGAAATGTTTTATATTAAAATGAGATTGCCATAGAATGAAAAATTCACCTGAATATTAAAGATAAAATACAAGATTTCCAATAAATGACTTGCTTGCCAGAAATGCTTTGTGATGCTAGAAGTATTCAGAAGCTGAGCACAGCTTTTTCCCAACCCAAACAATACTCTTTCTTACACTCTAAGCACCCTGACATGTCTAGCCGCTTTGTTTTCACTCATGGTGAGCTTCTCCATCAATCTGCGAATTGCCTTCCATACACAAGTTCATATCTACCTATCCACGCATTCATTCTCCCAGGCCCAACTTGCTCTGGTAGACTTCCCTAATAATTAGAGTTAAAAGGAATATCTACTCCTTCCAACCACTTGCAATCTTCTTATTTTCCTTCTGGCACTTAATGTTTATTGTTGCAGCCCTTCTGCATGATTGTAAGTTCATAGACACCAAGGCTCTTGCCTTATTCTGTAACCCTCTTGTAGCAAGTATCGTAATCTATCCATACTGGATACCAAAATAAAGAAACCAAATTCAGTGCAGTCAAGCTGATTCTGACTCATAGTGACCCTATAGGACAGAGTAGAACTGCTCCATAGAGTTTCCAAGGAGCTCCTGGTGGATATGAAATGCTGACCTATGGTTAGTAGACATAGTGCTTAACTACTATGCCACTAGATGTTCAATAAATATTGTCAAACGAATGAATGTAAAATTATCTTATCAAATGTCACTTCCTCACCTCCCTTGACCACCCTAACTAAAAAGACTCTCTAGTCTCATCCCTCACACTATTTTAACTCTTCTTTATAAAACCCATCAGTGCACAACATTGTATTGTATGAGGTCTGACAACTTCACAAACTCATTCTAGAAAAGCACCAGGTACCTCATTGCTGACTATTGCTATGGTCATGTTCAAAGTACTCTCCTTGGGAAGCTCTGCACTGACATCTGCATCTAGTCCACCCTTTAAAGCAACTTTGGAACTCTCTTCCTGGAATGACATCATAGCTAGTGTCATGTTACCCTTGGTGTTGTGACTGTCATCAGAATGCCTTCCTTTCAATATTTTCTTTATCTTCAGGTAAAGAAAAAAGTCACTGGAGGCTGGATCAGGTGAGTAGGAAGGGTGTTCCAATACAGTTATTTGTTTGCTAGCAAAAACTCTCTCACAGACAAGTATAGTTGGTCAAGTTCACAAACTTGCCACAGTACCACCTGCTCAATGGTCGTTCCAGAAAGAGTTCCCAAATTGCTTTGAAGGGTGTGGGTGCTGGTGTCAGTGTATAGTTTACCAAAGGGGGCACACGGTGACTGTAGTGACATTCAGTAATGGGGTGTGTGGCACTTGGAACAGTTAAGTTCGAGGACTTATCTATATCTTCTGCTATAAGTAAGCTCTAGGAGAGCAGGAACTATACTTTTCATTCTTTTCTTTTTCTCCTTTTTGTCCCTTCTGCATCTCCAGTGTCTAAAGTAGTACCTTGTACATAATAGACATTTATTAAAAATGTGATAAGTCAATGTGTGAATTATTCTATTTTTAATTAATAATTCAAATATTAATGTTATTTTAATAATAACACTAATAGAAATACCATAAGAGAACATAAGTATGGTAGCTTGCTGTTCTGAAATTTCAGTTATTCTCATAATGACTTTATATGTGTGTATTTTTAATTTTCTCCTTATTTGTTGGAAGATTTGGTTGAAGAGATTATCCTTTGGGAACAGAAAGCATAAAGTAGCTATGAGAGGAAAGAGAGCAATCCTACATCTCTTTTGTTATCTCTCAGTCAAGATTCAATTTCAAATGTGTTTGCACTGAGCTGCCCATATTAACTGGATATGTTCAGGAGTACCACCTACTGGCAAAAAGTACTTTTCGTAAGATGATGTAAAAAGTAATCTTTTTCATATTTGACCTTGTGTGTTGAAATGCTGAGAAACTAACTAGCTGCCACCTTTCCCTTAAAATCTAACATGAAACTTTTATTTGAAATGACAGTTACCCTTAAAACACCTTAAGAATCCAAATTGTATTTCTTATTTTATTCATGTCAAAGGTAACTTTTTTTAAAATTCACACTCTTGCCAAGAGAAAATTTAAAGTATAGAGTAAGTCATTTTTAAGGCAATTTTAGAGTCTCAGAGACTTGTTCTCTCTGACATTGAATTTATTAGATTATTTCTCTATTCTGTACCTCACATTTGCAACCCTGAAAGTACTGCTATCGAGTCATTGTGTTATTAGGGGAAGACTATCACGTGTCTAATTCAGAATTTAGATGATGTGAGAATAACACTAGGTTACTTATAAAGTGGGCAGAGAGGAGGAGTCTCTGTTCTGGGATGAATGAGCTAAGAAGGTAACTTTTTGACCAAAACTTATCAAATAGAAATTATTACGGAGAGAATACAGTCAACCATTTTCTCCCTCAGGCAGTGGTGTTCATATATTGTTAGTCCAAACAACATATATCAATAGTGTATTCTTGCTTGATTCACTGTATTTTAGGCTTTAAAGTAGAACCTTAAGGACAAGGAATAAGTTGGATATAATCAATTTAGTTTTATTCTTTTTCTTATGTTCTCTTTCCTAAAACTCATGGAGTCAATTTTTGGACAATGAAACTATCACAAAACTAGTTGTGAGGATTAGTTGTGACTTTCATACCAGCACCAACTTGATCTCCAAAACGGTTGTTCTAGAGTAAGTCACAATTTTGGAAATTTCCGTTCTAACTCTTATCTTAACAACAGAAACCAACTTAGTCATCTAGAATTAAATTCCCTTAATAAGGCAATTATCGACAATTTAATGTCTTGATATATCATGTTATATTTCTGAGGAACCTCAAATCCCTAATCTAGTTTCACTTAAAAAAAAATACTTTTAAAAGTCAGTTATACCTGCAACTATTTAAGGAGGTCTTCTGGTACAGTGGTTAAGCATTTGGCTACTAACCAAGAGGTCAGTAGTTCAAACTCACCAGCTGCAGTGGGGGAAAGACCTGGCCATCTGTTTCCACAAAGATTACAGCCTAGGAAACATTATGGAGCAGTTCCACTCTGTCACATGGGGTCAGCGTGAGTCAAAATAGACTTTCTGGCACATATCAACAACAACATACATCTGGCATGCCTATTTTGAGCAAATGCAAAGATAAATTGATCAACTGTGCATTTAATTTTATCGCAGTAAATTTGGCTGAATATTTTCCTTAATTTTTAATGGAAAATATCTATGTGTATTAATCCATTGAACCAGATATTTTCTTAATAGACCCCATGGCGATTCACAGGAGTCTCTATGTGGCACAAATGCATAAGCACTAACAACCAACACAAACTATTGCTACTGAATCAATTTCAACTCACATAGAATCTACAAGACAGAGGGCAAGTGCCCAAAGAATTTCCAGAGCTGCAGAACTTGACAGAAGCAGACTGTCACATCTTTCTCCCACAGAGTGGCTGGTGTTCAAACAAGTATTTAACCACTGCGTCATCAGGGCGTCTTTGTTAAATGCTAAACTGCCAGAACGTCTGGCAGTTTGATCCCACTTGGAGGAGCCTTGAAAGAAAGGCTTAGCAAACTGTTTCTGAAAGATCACAGCTATGAAAATCCAATGGAACTCTCCTACTCTACACATGAAGTCACCATGAGTTGGAGTGGCAACCACTTGTTCTTAATTTTGGACTTCTCTTTTTCTGACAAAAATATTCTCTAAACATGAATGACCCTAACCCTAAATAGCCAACACAGACTCCCTTATTCAGCTTGTACTTATAACTATTTTGCAGTGGCATATGCCGTATCCTGGATTTTCCATGTTGACCTCCCAATACAAACATGATGCCCATAGAATAAAATTATGACCAACATACTCAGTCAACCACAGTTCTTAACTCACAGCTGCTAATCTAGTTCCAATTTAGAACTATTTGTGGGAAGGAAATGGGGAAAATAATGGAAAACTAATAATCTGAGCCATTATTAAGTTGACAGTTGGGTTTTATTGTACGTTTCTTCATATGCATAAAACTGGCACATTCGTTTTGATGGAAATAACCAACTCACTGAATCAAAAGGTTTGTTTGAAAAATATAGTTGCCTCCCATAATGTAATAACTCCACTTGTAAGCTGTTTCCTCATGAGTGGTGAGAAGGGCATGAACGTTGGCACAGGACCCTAACTCAGCAGCCTGCTCACTTAGAAAATTTGGCCAGGCTGCCCAATCTGTCAAATCCTCAGTCTCTGCCCTTATAAAACAGAGTTGGTTAGTATTCTTAGATTTCTGGTTTATTGGGAAAAGGGAATATATTTGAATATCTACTTTCCTGGCCTCTGAGAATGTGACCATGGGTAATTTCTCTCTCTAAAGTATCTAATAAGCACCAGGGGTGTGTGTGTGTGTGTGTGTGTGTGTGTGTGTGTGTGTGTGTGTGTGTGTGTGTGTGTGTGTGTGTGTGTGTGTGTGTGTGTGTGCCTATTGGTAAACACAGGATGTCAGAGAGTACAAACACAAAAGGCAGGGGACAAATTTCCACCCTGGGAGAGGCAAAAGCAACATCCTGGGGGAAGATACACGTGAATGAGTCTTGAAATAGAAATAAATGTCAAACAGAAGAAAAATAGTGCCGAGAGGGATTTCTAGGTGAGGGGACATGGGTAAGGCATGAGTTTGTGAAACGGGAACACCCTGTAAGCAGGTTGATACTGACAGAGTTTAGAATTCTACACAAGAAGAGGTAAAAGTGAAACAAGAGACTAGATCTAGGGCCAGGGAAACCTAGATTTATTTTGAAAACATTCTTGCAAAGTTTTAAGCAAGGAAGTGATACAGAGAAATATACACTATAGAGGAAAATCATTTGTAGCTGAAGTGAGCAGAATCTGCATAAGGGGCTAGGAGAGGGGATTACTGGGGGAAAGGACAAGTCAGGAGGCTGTGACATTTGTCCAGGTCGAAATGATGCTCTGAACAATACAGTGGTAGTTGCAGTGGGAACAGGGTTACACATACTTAGAAAGTCAAATAGGTAAGATCTTGTGACTACTGGGTTCTGAAGGTGAATGAGAGGGTAGAGCCAAGGAGGATGTCTGTGCTCCTGTCTGTGAATTCAGGCTCTGGATGGAGACAAGAAGCAGGTTTGGAGGATGGAAGTAGATAATGAATTCTACTTAAAAAATACTAAATTTGGAATTGCAGTCAGACAGGTCTAGCAACTAAAAGGAGATAACTGAAGATAGATAACTGAAATATCTGTAAAATATTACCTACATTCCAAGATGAAGGGAAAGATTAGACAGTGCATGTTAAGTACCTAATGCTACATAGCACTCTAAATATCAACTCTTTTAAATAAAAAATAAATCAGGTGGTAGATTTAGTAGTCATTCAATAGATGTAAATTCTGTTCCAGCTAGGCAAAATTATCCAATCCATCTCTTCACGTGGATAGAGTCTGAAGCTAAAGCTGTAACTTAACAAATCCTCCCTCTGGGTTTTAAAGAAAATCTAATGCGCTGACTTTCAGTTTTGCATCTATTTCTTCCCTAGTTGTTAGCCAAACCCACTGCCACTGAATTGATCCCAACTCATAGAACCGTCCCATAGATTTTTCCAGGGAGTGCCTGGTGGAGTCAAACTGCTGACCTTTTGGTTAGTAGCCATAGTACTTGACCACTACACCACTAGGGTTTCCTTGAAAAACATATCCTAACATAAGAAAGCGTCTTAGGCCCTATAATTGTTAACTTTGCCAATATGGAAGTAAGATAGTGTACCTGAGAAAATATTAATTCAAATTTCTGCTCCAGCTAAGGGATCCAAATCCTGACGAACAGGTGGAAGATGGAAAAGGATGAAAGGGATGGGAACTTTTCTTATTCCAGTCTTTCCAAAATGTCCCCCTCAAGATTTATAGAAAGTAACCACCCACTATCATGGGAAATCAGATGCTCCTTTAAAACACTTTTAGAAGACTCTATATATCTGATCTTTTAGATTTCTCCTTTGAACAATCAGAAAGGCATAATTTTTAAACAAAATTACATCTAAAAATCTAATTTAAGAAGATAGTGTCACTGACTTTTGAGTTATAGTGAGTAAGTTTTTAAAAATTCTTCTGTTATGTTCAAAATTTGACTTGCATCAGCTAGATATCCACCCTGCTATGATACTGGAAAATCAAACTTATTTGTTGCCACAGTCTAATTATAGAGATCATTAGGCCAAAGACTCCTGGACTGGTTATGAGTTGCTAATGGATTACAGTTGTTCCAAGGAATGTGAAGAAGCCCTGTCTTTCAAAGTCAAGGATGATAGAATTAGTTTTTATTATGAAACAGAACAATTTGGACTGTGCTTTCTTTTCTTTTAATCAAATTATCCCTGACAACAAAGTTGCCTGTACCACTATGTTTGCTGGTTTATGTATACACATTGGAGAAAAACATTAGAAGTCTTTTCTGTGATTGATAAAAACTCCCAAATACACTGCTAGTTTTCTAGATATAAAATCTGATTTAATCCTAGCTTCAGACCAGTAAGATCATAATTTTACAGTAAATAATGTCATCCAAGTTGCCTATTAGGGATACATTTTGTGAACTGTTCAATTTATAGACAATATATTTTCAAAACACATCACACTTTCAGATCCACTAGACACTCCTTGGCAACTCTATGGGGAAGTTCTACTCTGACCTATAGGGTCGCTATGAGCTGGAATCAACTCCATAGCCCTAGCGCTGGGGGTATCACACTTTGTCTAGTGCCTATACAATGCAATAGAAAAGGCCCCTTTTGGGATCTCATCTTTCTTTCAGGAAAAAAAGAAAGACAAAGTAATTTTCCTTTTAAGGAAATGAAAGATTAACTGCTGGAGAGCAGTAAGTAGGCTGTAAAGGGCCCTTCTCCACATTGTGATGAAGGAGACGCTAACACAGAAGTCAGTGGGCTATTTCTCTTTTGTACTGCAATTGAAAATAAGGAACAAGAGAAAGACTGAGTTTCCTTTATGGCTGGTGGAATGTAATGTGCACATTGAGAGTTTATTGACTATAAGAGTTTGGAGATGTGGAGAGGTAATATTCAGGAAGTGGTATTATGTCTCTACATGATGTGGTTAAAGAAAAAGTCAAATTCCCAAACTCAGAAGAGAACTCTATAATGTTTCTCAAAGCCCCTCAAAGTATGTGATCTTATAATATTTTATTCACTTAGCATTCAGTCAATTCAACTAAAATGTCACTTGCCTAGGTCACCAGCAATGGAAGCCCTGGTATCCTAGTGGTTAAGCGCTATGTCTGCTAACCAAAAGGTCAGCAGTTCAAATCCACCAGGTGGCACTTGTAAACTCTGTGGGGAAGTTCTTCTGTGACCCATAGGGTCGCTATGAGTTGGAGTTGACAGTAGTGGCTTTTGGCTTTTAGGTCACCAGCAAATTAATAACTCAGAATAAGTCAATTTATTTTTATGTTATTTTTCTTTTACAGTTTGATTCAAATTAAAAAAAAATTATTTTAGCTTTCTACAATTTTGTGTGAAGCATAACATACCTTTTCGGCCCAGCAACCAGTATAGTCTTCTTAAGAACCAGGATCTGTGAAATATCCACATCCCTTTCTTGCCCAACATTTAGTGTGTGATGACAGTATCCATTGAAGTCCCATATCTTTAAGAAAATAAATAAATAAAGTCGCCTTGGAGACAGAGTATTCATCAAGTAAAACAACACTGTGTAATAGCATTATTTTAAACCTTTCTGTTTATGTTCTGGACTAAGATTGACTGATTTAAGCTATGTAATGATTAAAGAAAATCCTCTTACCATTTATATTTGCACATTTTATTACACTGCCTGTAAATCTATTAGTCAATTAAAATTATAGTTGAGTCAAAGGCAATAAATGAGTCCATATTTCTAAAGGGTGAAGCGGTATAAAACTATGAAAAAAAAATCAGGATTTTGGAGTCTGCCGAAAGCCTAATACTTTTCTTCATTGTGTGACACTACATTATTAATCTCTGTACATTTCCATTTCCTCATTTGTGACACAGGAGTCTAACTCTTCAGGGATGATTTGGGGATTGAACCTCTAACACAGGACCTGACGCATAGTCCTCATGTACTAATTTTCTTATCTTGTCCCTACAAAACCTCTGGTTGCTAGTGATGCTGTACCCACTCCTACAGATGACGCAAGCCAATCTACCTTTTCTTTCATGTGGTGGTAGGAGTCCCAATGGGTCTACTTTGAGAGAGACATCACTAGATCACTAACAGTTAAAACTAAATCCTACTAAACTAAACATCGTAGACACATCATGCATGAAAGGCAAGTTGACACTATCTGCTAAATTAAAAATGCATAAGTGTTTTGACTCAAAACTTCACCTCTAGAAAATCATCCCACAGATATACTCATATACATGACATGACATGTATTTAATGATATTCTTGCAGTATTGTTTATAAAAGACAAAAGTTTGAATCAACATAAATTGCCACCAAAAAGGGCCTGAGCAGAAAGATCATGGAATCCCTATAACATAGAACATGATGTAGCCATTACAAAGAATGAGTCATCTCCTTGTTTCTAATTTCTATCAAAACTCAAACAGCTATGGAAACTTGAGCAAGTTGCTTGACTTCTTTAGAATAATAATACCAGCCTTATAGATGTATGTGCATGTGTCTGTATGAAAAGTGCCCAGAAGATCATGTCATGCCTAGAAAACAGGCAATAAAAGCTAGTTGGCATTATTATCCTTGTTGTTGTGATTAGCATTATTATTATATGCACTGATATGAATCAAAGTCCAAGACAACAAAAAATGAAAAATTCACAACAGCTACCTTTGAGTAACAAATGATGCTCTAAGACATCTCTACAAAGATGCACAAGAAACCAGTAACTAGCATCCTCTCAGAGGGAATCAGGAAAGGGGGGGAGAGGTTTTTTCACTGTTACTGCTTTTCTATCTTTAAAGTTTACATTGCATGCATATATTAATTATTCAAAGCTATTCATTTAAAAGCAGACTCTTCGAACTCATAATAAATAGAGCAATAATTTTAAGTCTTTGATTACTTATGTACTGATTTTGGATTTTAAATGATAAATGAGACTGGAAAATGTCATTCATTCTTACTTCTTCATAGAATATGGCCAAAGCAGCTCAACTCTGATTTAAGGCTGCTGAGCAGATGGTACAGATTTCAGAATCTTGTGCTGTTGTGAAAAAGACAAATGCATCTTAACACTCATCATAAATCATTACTGAGGTCAGCTCCTCAGACAGGAATGGAATGGACTCGGAGACACAGATTGACCACGTAATGTGTACATTTTATGGTTCTATGCATCTATAGGATGTCATCCTACTGGCCTCTTACTAGAGGGCAGTCGAGAAGGTGGTGAGGAGGGGACAGGAGATTGTTAAGAAGATACGCCTTGTACAGGAAAGAAAGAAGTGTGCTGTCACCAGCCAAGGAGAGCAGAAAGAGCTGAACACAGGAGAATTTAAACCGATTATACACTTCCACTCAATCACAATAATAAAAAAAAAGTAGTAATCGTACTGCTAATGTCACATTAACTTTAAGACTCTGAGGCTTAAGCTGAGACGCCAAGAAGCACACGAAGCACACACTTTTCACCCATATCACTTTTTTTGCTCTTACACCTGGCACTATGAAGTCCACCTAAAACATTACTGACAAATAAAGATCTGACTGTCCATAGAGTGCATCAATTCCATTAGCTGGGACCAGTTCAGCAAGCGCCTACAGGCTGTGCCCTGCTCTGGAATCAGTTATTTTCTGAAATGTAGGAGACCCTGTAATTGTTCAGCCCGGTCTCATACCACAGGCCTGGTAAAGTACAGTACTGGTTGCTTCTTAAACCAATGCCTGCATTTCCGGTTCGTCTTGCTTTATTCAACTTTAACCATTGGGATTGGGACTTCCCAGATGTTTATTCATCTTGATGGTATCTCGTGAACTAGATTATGTTATTTAAATCCGAGTTCCATGTCCATACCAAACCCAAACCCAATGTCATAGAGTCAATTCTGACTCATAGCAACCCTATAGGACAGAGTAGAGCTGCCCCATTGAGCTTCCAAGGAGTGCCTAGCAGATTCAAACTACCAACTTTTTGGTTAGCGGATGTAGCACTTAAGGGTTTTCATACTTCCATTAACCTTCTCAGAGCCCAGGCTCTGCTGATTCCCGAGATTCTCCCTGCAGTCTACCACAGCAGCTCTTTGTCACTGCCAGCTGCTGGCCTGGACTCCTCACCTCCGCTCCCAGTACCACTTCCGGTTTCTAAAATAGTCTACCTACCTGTCTGGGTAGTTTTCAGGTACCCTCCCCTGCAGCCTACCTGATTGTATCACACACCCCACCTGGAAGGTACATCTAATACCCTTCTCACCCCAGGTGTAACAGTGGTCTGACAGCCACTCAATGTTTATCCAGAAATTGTCTTTTGTTGCCACCAGCCATTACTAATTAAGGACTATCATCACTCAAGGCTCAAGGAACAGAGACGGACATCATTTCAGATAGCAAGTATCTAGCTTCACATAAACATTTCATTACTTCTATAATCTAAAACAGTGCCTTTCTTTGCAAAGAAATTAATATCAGTTACAAAATAACAACATTAGAAATGTAATTTTAGGTGGTTGTTCCCATTAACTCCTAACTCATGGACACCCCATGTGGGGTGGATAAAAAATGAAATTATGGGCTCTTTTGTTTGTTTGTTTACTTGCCTTCTTCACCGTCTTATGCTTATATAGCATAAGTGCAAATCACAAAATAGGTTGATACAAAATGCTCACTTTCTGAAAAACTTGTATTTATGGCATTTTTAAAAATTGACTTAGTGGCCCTGATTTCTCAGTATATGAACTGAGAAAAAGAAAATGTAAAGACATTAGTGAGGGGCATGGAGAATACACAGGCCTGTTAATCCCCAAAGTCTTTTATCCAGTAATCAGGAAAATGCTTTTGAAAGAAGCAAGCCAAGTTGTGTTTTTATTCTAAATAATTTATTCACAAAAATCATGTATTCATTATTCCACAGAGATTTGTTTTCCTAACAGCTTTCTTATTAGATGATTTGGGTTTCTTAGCTCTCTTATCCTGTTCCATTTCTCTTCTTTTTAGGCACCAAAGCCAAAAACAAGTACAGCGAGAGCTGTCTTCCTCACGTAATGTTTCAGAGCCCTGGTATCTCGGTAGAAAATCATCACTGCGTTCGCACCTTTACAGTCCCATCTGTGCTGCCAGTCAAAAGCCGAGTCTCGTTTGCATCTAGGGCCATAGTGCTGATTTCTGCATTGCCATGGCAACCAGTAAACTGTTTGATTTTCTGCCCAGTGTCTATCATCCAGAAGGAAACAGTCGACCCAGTGTCAGAACTGATTACCTAAGACAAAACAACATTGCACAGAAATTAAATATGGTAACAGCATCCAGAATCAATCACTGTTATTGCAATGAAAATATATAACCTGTGTATTTCCATTGCTAAGATTCCCCAACAGTTAAAGACATGTTATATTTTTACATATATATTTTTCCTTCTTTTTGTTAAGCTGATAACATTTCAGTTTCTAGGCCAGAGCTGAGGTAATGAAGTCATGATCTTCCTTATTAGAGAAGATAGGAACCAACTTACTTCAGCCACCCTTCAGCCTGATGTCAAAAGACTATCCTGAAGTGGAATCCACCAAAAATAATTTAATAAATCTTTCTCATTGAGATAAGAAAGCTTATTTTACAGGCATGGTGTTCTGACACTATTTATAATATGATGAGAAACCTTTTAAGTATGTATTACATACACACGGAAATCCTGGTGGTGTAATGGTTAAGTGCTGTGGCTACTAACCACAAGGTTGGCAGTCCGAATCCACCAGGCACTCCTTGGAAACTCTATGGGGCAGTTTGACTCTGTCCTATAGTCTCCATGAGTCAGAATCGACTCGATGGCAACCGGTTTGGTTTATTCTTTTTGCATACATGTATATAGCAGCTTCATTTTAGCATTCAGGAAAGAAGCAATGCCAGCCATAATGAGAAAAAGTTAATTTCAACAAATTGCTGGAGCTATTTGTTTTTAATTCTCTTGCTTTCTCTTCTCTTAAGGTACTGAGTATATTTTTACAGCTAAGTACAATTATTGATGATTCACTAAAAAACAAAGAACACAGGAAGGTTAAATATAAATCTGCACAGATACTTCAAGAGGAAGGCAACAAAACAAACGCCAGAAGCAATAGGATTATATATAGCCATCTGAAAATGAGAAATCTTATAATAGCAAGTAGACTGCTAATTTCTGCTTTAGCATTTTTGGCATCCTTTAACAGATTTACAGGCCCAAACCTCCTAGCTAATATGACTGTGGAACTCAAGAGAATGAAAATAAAATAATAACAATAATACACAAAAAAAACTAAACCCATAAATATGTAGACAGGCAGTAGTCGTTTAAGCAGCATTTACACTTTGAGAAAACCTAAAAGCATTTATTTATCTGTTCAGGTATTAAACACCATCATATAAATGTATATTTATTAAGATTATGTTAAATATGAATGTCACATTGTCATAACCAAATGGGTTGAAGTTTATCAAATGAGTATTGAGAAAATACAGCAAGTTGGCCATCATGCTACTCGTTCATTCTACTGACACATCACTGTTAACTCTGCACTGGACTCCACGATGGCAGTGGTACTTCATGGGTGAATACCAGCTCTCAGAAGTCTATAGTGTAGGTCTCTATACTAAAATCGCCTGGGGACCTTTAAAAACCTCACTGTCCACCAGACCAGAGACTGATATAATTGGACCACGCAGGGTATTGTTTTTGTTTTTTGTTTTTTTTTAAGAGCTTCATTTGAGTATGTAGCCTGGGTTAAGAACTACTGGTCTAGACTGAGAAACAGACAGGAAACATGTAAATACCAAGCAATGTTATAACTTTAGAGGTAACTCCCCGAGGCAGTGTGGGAACAGAGAACCTGAAATCAATTAGCTGGGGTAAGGGGTAGATAATGAGGGATGAAGCATCAATTCAGGAATAAAAGAAAAAATGGTAATTGATCTGGGATGGAAGATTATTATTGTTGTTAGGTGCCATCGAGTTAGTTCCAACTTATTGCAACTCTGTGTTGTACATAATGACTCAGTGTTACACACAGCAACCCTGTGTACAACAGAACAAAACACTGACCCTGGGCCATCCTCACAATCTTTGCTATGTGTCAATCCATTTCACTGAGGGTCTTCCTCTAATTTACCAAGCATGATGTACCCCAGGGACTGGTCTCCCCTAATTGAACATGTCCAAAGCACATGGCAGTTTCTCCATCTTTTAAGAAACACTCTGGCTGTACTTCTTTCAAGACAGATTTGTTTGTTTCTTTGGCAGTCCATGGTATATGCAATATTTTTTGCCAATGTCATAATTCAAATGCATCAGTTTTTCTTTGGTCTTCCTTTTTCATTGACCAGCTTTTACGTGAACCCGAGGTGATTGAAAATACTATGGCTTGAGTCACCTGTGCCTTAGTCTTCAAGGTGATAATCATTTTTTTAATGCTTTTTTTTATTGTGATTAAGTGAAGTTTACAATTCCAGTCAATCTGCCATACAAAACCCTGAGCACCCACCTCTCGGCAACCTTATCTGCTCTCCTCACCCTGTAATGGCACACACTTTCTTTCCACTCCTTACTTTCAGCATCCACTCAGCCAGCACTTGTTCTTTTCTCTCCACTCTCTCCTCTCCCCTCTAAAAGGAAATGGACTGGACAGTGTCTCTCTCTCTCTCTCTCGCTAAAGAACCATAAAGTACACAAACCACAGGCATCACTCTGTGTCCCCAAGTCTAGTCCATTCTTTGTCTGAAGGGTTGGCTTCAGCTCTGGGCTAGCAGCAAGTTCAGGCATCATGTTCTTAGAGGACCTACCTGGTTGTCAGACCATCAAGTTTGGTCTTTTAACAGAGTTCTAGACCTGTACACCCCTTTTTCTCATGCTACGTCAAAGACTCTACATTGCGTTCCCTGACAAGGCTGCCTTTGGTGGTGGCCAGGCACCATCTAGTTCTTCTGACTTATGCTGATGTAGTTTCGCCAATCATACAGACCCTTCTGTCACCTGGGCTCATATTTTCCTCATGTCTTTGATGTTCTTGGTTTTCATCTGTTCCACGTGGTTTGGGACCAGTTGATGTTCCTTAGATGGCAGCTTGCTGGCTTTTAAGACCTCAGGTGCCACTCACTAACATGGGATGCAGAACAGTCTCTTAGAAAAAGACTAAATATGTCAGTTGATTTTGATGTCTCTGAAACCGTGGTCTCTAGACCCCTGTGCCTTCTACTCTATCCTTTAAAATATTGGATTGTCTTTAGAAACCTTTTTAGCTTATGGTATAGTCCAGTTGTGCTGAGCTGCATTCTGCTGCATGCTATCACTCTCCAGGTGATATCTTGATTGAAGACAGAAATGTGTGTTCACTGAGTACTTGGCCCTTTACACTCATTTGACTTTCATTAAAAACTTGTAAAATAAATATGTTACCACCTTCATTTTAGGGAGATGAAATAGAGATTCTAATCAGCTAAGTAACACCTCAAGCTTATATAAATAGGTTTGACTCCTGGGCTGTCTATGATAGCCACACCATAAACTCTTTATTCTAGCATAAGACTTCAGCTGATTAACAGATTGCTTAGAAGAGAAGACCTGGAGAAGAAATAAGAAGGCTAATGAGCTGGAGCTGGTACAGTGGTTAAGAGCTTGGCTGCTCACCAAAATGTCAGCAATTAGAATCCACCAGCCACTCCTTGGAAACACTATGGTGTAGTTTTACTCCACGCTAAAGAGTCATGATGAGTCAGAACTACTCTTTGGCAATGGGTTTGGTTTTTGGTTTTTTAATGGAGACAGAATACAGATTATTTGATGGCAAAAATCGTGTGATACAAGGTGAGGAGATAAACTGGTGAAAAAAAAAATCTTCTAAAAAATGCCAGAAAGCTAACAATACACAAAGAAGAGCAGGTGTGGCAATACTAACCTCACATAAAATAGATTTTAATGTAAAATCTATTACCATGGACAAGGATGGTCATTATTTATTGCTGAAAGGTTCAATATTCAAGCAGGACTTAGCAGCCAGCCAAGTGTCGTCGAGTCAGATCCAACATATTAAATATTGATGCATCAATACCAGAGCACCTAAATACAGTGAACAAATACGGACAACAATGAAAAATTAGATAGATCATTCCACAATAACAATTGGAGACTTCAACACTCCCCTTTAAGTCAAGGATAGATCATCCAGAAGAAAGCTCAGTAAAGATGCAGAAGATCTTAATGCAGCAATCAACCGACTTGACCTTATTGACACATATAGATCTTATCATCTCCCAGCAGATAAGTACACCTACTTCTCCAATGCACATGGAACATTCTCCAGAATAGACCATGTGTTAGGTCATAAAGCAAGTCTCTATGAAATCTAAACCACTGACTTACTGTAAAGTATCTTCTTGGACCACAGAGCAAAAAAGTTGAAATCAATAACAGAAAATTCATTGGTAGAAATTGAAACTGGACAACACTTTGCTCAAAAAGCCTTGGGCTAGAGAAGAAATTAAGGACAAAATAAAGAAATTTATGGAATCGAATGAGAATGAAAACACATCCTTCAGAATTTATGGGATATAGCAAAAGCAGTGCTCAGAGGTCAGTTTAACTGCACACATCTGGAAACAAGAATGGCCCCAAATTAAAGAATTAACTTCACAGCTTGAACAAGTAGAAAGAGAGCAACAGAAGAACCCCTCAGACACCAGAAGAAAACAGATTATAAGGATTAGGACAGAACTGAAAGATTCAGAGAATAGAAACACAATTGAAAAAGTTGACAAAACCAAAAGCTGGTTCTTTGAAAAGATCAGCAAAATTGACAAACCATTGGTAAACTTACAAAAGACAAGCAGCAGAAGATATAAATTACCCAATTAAGAAATGAGATGGGAGTTGTTACAACAGACTCAACTGAAATAAAAAATATCATAACAGAATACTATGAAAGGCTGTACTCTAACAGGTTTGAAAACCTAAGGGAAATGGACAAATTTCTAGATTCATATCACTCACCAAGATTATCACAAGGATAAGTAGATCAACTTAATAAGTGTTTCACAAAGGAAGATATTGAAAAGGTCAACAAAAATCTACCAACCAAAAAAAGTCCTGACCCAGATGGCTTCACCAGAGAATTCTACCAAACTTTTAGAGAAGATTTAACTCTGACACTGTTGAGGCTACTTCACACTGCAGAAAGGGATGGAATACTTCCAAATTCATTCTATGAAGCCAGCATACCCTTGTGCCAAAATCAGGGAAAGGTCCCACAAAAAAAAAAAAGAAAAGAAAATTATGGATCAATATCACTCAAGAACCTAGATGCAAAAGTCTTCAACAAAATTCTAGCCAACAGAATTCAACAGCATACAGAAAAAATCATTCATCATGATCAAGTTGGTTTCATTCCATGGATGCAAGGCTGGTTCAACATCAGAAAAACAATTAATCAACTGCATTAATAACACAAAAGAGAAGAATCACATGATTTTGTCTATTGATTCAACAAAGGCATTTGACAAAATTCAACAACTATCATGCTTAAAACTCTCAGAAAAACAGGAATAGAGGGGAAATTCCTCAATGCAATCAGTAGCATCTATGCAAAGCCAACTGCCTTCGTTGTCCTGAATAGTGAAAGACTGAAAGAATTCCCTTTGAGAACAGGAACTAGACAAGGACACCCACTCTCACCACTTCTATTCAACATTGTGCTAGAAGTTCTAGCCAGAGCAATTAGACAAGACAAAGAAATAAAGGGTATCCGTATCAGCAATAAAGAAGTAAAAATCTCCCTCTTTGCAGATGATATGATTGTTTACACAGAGAATTCAAAGGAATCCATAAGTAAACTATTGGAACTGTTAGAAGAGTTTAGCAAAGTAATGGAATACAAGATAAACATAAGTAAATCAGTAGGATTCCTTTATACCAACAGTGAGATTATTAAAGAAGAAATCACCAAATCAATTCCATTTACTATAGGCCCAAGAAGACATAATACCTAGGAATAAATCTAACTAGAGAAATAAGATCTTTACAAAGAGAACTACAAGACCTTACTATAAGAAACTAAGAGAGACTTACATAAATGGAGTAATCTGCCCTGCTCATGGATAAGAAGAATCAACATTGTAAAAATGTCTATTTTGCTCAAAGCAATCTACCTGTATAATGCAATCCCAATACAAATTCCAGTGACATTTTTCAATGAGATGGAGAAACAAATCATCGTCTTTATTTGGAAAGGGAGGAAACCTCGGATAAGTAAAGCACTACTGAAGAAGGACAGCACACTGGGAGGCCTCTCACTACCTGACTTTAGAACCTATTACACTGCCACAGTAGTCAAAACAGTCTGGTTTTGGTACAAAAAGAGACAGACAGACCAATGGAACAGAGTTGAGACCCCAAAGATGCCACCATCTTCCTATGAACAACTGATATTTGACAAAGGCCCCAAGATTTTAAACTGGGGTAAGACTGGTCTTTTTAACAAATGGTGCTGGCAAAACTGGGTATCTATCTGCAAAAAATTGAAACAAGACCCATATCTCACACTGTATACAAAAAACAACTCAAACTGGATAAAAGACCTAAATATAAAATCTAAAATGATAGAGCTCATCCAAGATAAAACGGAATCAACAATGGAAGTTTTAAATACACAATGTAGACAGACTTCCAAATCTGGAAAGCACATTCAACAGAAGAGAAAATAGATAATTGGGAACTACTATGAATCAAACACTTTTGCTCATCCCAAGACTTCATCAAAAGAATTAAAAGACCACCTACAGAATGGGAAAAAATATTTGGCAACTCTATGTGAGACCAATGTCTGATATCCATAATCCCTAATATATTACAAAATATCAACAAGAAAATGATAAATAATCCAATTAAGTGATGGGCAAAGGAGATGGACAGACATTTCTCTAAAGAGAATATCCAGGCAGCCAAACGACACATGCAAAATTGCTCACGATCATTAGCTATTAAAGAAATTCAACTCAAAACTACAATGAGAAACCATCTTGCCCCAATGAGGTTGGCCATGATCCAAAAAACACAAAACAGCAGATGCTGGAGTGGCTGTGGAGAAATTAGAACTCTCCTGCACTGCTGGTAGGATTGCAAAATGGTACAACCTCTTTGGAAAACAGTCTGGTGCTTTCTTAAGAAGCTGGAAATAGATATACCATTTGATCCTGTAATTCCACTTCTCAAAGTTTATCCTTCAGAAACAAAGGTCGTCACATGAACAGGCACATGTACATGAATGTTTGTTGCAGCACAGTCTACAGTAGCAAAAAGTTGGAATCAACCCTGATGTCCATCAACAGATGAGTGGATAAGCAAATTATGGAACATATACTCAATGGAATAGTATGTTATGATAAAAAACAATGACAGTTTTAGAAAACATCTCATAACATGGTCTCAGTTGGAAGAGATCATGCTGAGTGAAATCAATCAGTGTCAAAAGGACAAATTTTGTATGAGACCCTTGTTATAAGGACTTAACAAGAGAATTATCCACAGAAGAAAATGACTGTGTTGGCTACACGGGATGGGGGGAGAGGTGCTGAAGGTTTATCATAGATGAGATAATGGACAGATATTAGAAATTTTATTCATTTGCTGTAATTAATAAAAAAGTTAAAAAATTTTATAAAGAAACCATTGAACAATGTAAATGGGAAAGGGAATGAAGAGACTTGTCAAAGAATAGTATCAGTAACTATTAAAATAAAGTTCAGTTTTATAAACCTTAGGGAAATGTAAAACAAAATATTAATAAAATTTATTTTGAAAAATTAGATTATACCCAAAAAAATGCCACAAAATATTAATCCATGTGTATAAAGCATATCTTATTTGGAGAAATTCCACAGTTTTTACTGATGATCAGTGGTGTCTATAACCCAAAATAAGATTGAGAAGAATATTATTGTTCTTAAGAAGGAGAAATGCTCTATTCTCTCTCTCTCTCTCTCTCTCTCTCTCTCTCTCTCTCTCTCTCTGTGGTATGTGTGTGAAGACATCTCTTGTATGAGTGTAGCAAACAAACTGGTGTTGTGGAAAAATCAGTTAGAGGCTGCTGTGGTAGTCTGGTGGCATAGTGGTTAAGTGCTACATCTCCTAACCAAAAGGTTGGAAGTTCAAATCTGCCAAGATCTTCTTGGAAACTCTGTGGAGCAGTTCTACTCAGTCCTATAGGTCACTATGAATCTGAATCAACTCAACAGCAGTAGGTTCACTCGTTGATTGCTGATAGTCTAAGTAAGAGATGCTAAATGATGGTAACAGTTTTTTTTAAAAAAGAAAAAGACTCCAACCTATAACAACCGTACAGGACAGAGTAGAATTGCCCAGGAGAGGTTGATGGATTCAAACTACCAACATTTTGGTTAATAAGCCAAGCTGTTAACTAATTCCCTTCCAGGACCCCTATGGCAAGAGTTAGGAAGGTAGAAGAAAGAAAAGAGTTTGAAACAAAGGTCATCACTTACCACACGTATGTCTCAGCAAAGAACTGCTTATGAGCACATGGGTAACTTCAGCCCTTTCTTTCTTGAGGTTACAATCTTGAATCAGATGATTTCTTAAATGATATAGAACTATATTAATGCTATATGTTTTCTCTCGGGGAAGAGTAACTTAAAAATTTAATCAGTATTGTTAAATTTCTTTTTTATTATTATGGTCGAAAACTTGAGCCTTTGAAATAATGTGACCTAATGCTTTAATTAAGAGGTACAGCCAAAGTGCTCATTAGAAACAAGGATGGCAAGACTTCATCTCATGTGCTTTGGAGATATTTACAGGAGGGACTGGTGCCTGGAGATGGAAGTCATCCTTGATGCAGTAGAGGGTTACCCAAAAAGAGACGCTCAGTGAGATGGATTGACACAGTCACTGACACAATGGGCTCAAGTACGACAACATGAGCTTGATGCAGGATTGCACAGTGTTTCATTTTATTGTACGTAAGGTTGCCATGAGTCAGAACCGACTTGGTAGCACCTGACAACAACACTTTCATGATCATTCTATGTACCTGACTTGTGTTTCTATTTGATTTTGTTCATGCAATATGCATGGTAGCTAAGAGCACTTAAGGAAACCCTGGTGGCATAGTGGTTAAGTGCTACATCTGCTGACCAAAAGGTTGGCAGTTCAGATCCATCAGGTGCTCCTTGGAAACCCTATGGACCAGTTCTACTCTGCCCTATAGGGTTGCTATGAGTCAGAATCAAATGGACAGCACTCCATTTCACATTTACAAGAATTTGACCTGGAGATGGGATGCCTAATGTTGAATGTTACTACCCAACCCCAACCCAGCACCGTAGGACCCCCAGTCAGTGATCTGATCTTGGGCACACTACTTAATCTCTGTAAGCATCAATTTCCTCATCTGTAAATCACACGAAATTGTAGTAACTACTTTAAATAGTTATTTTGAGGTTTAAATAAGTTATATGCAAAACATTTAGCGCAGTGTGAGGTCTAGAAAAAATAAGCCATAAAAGTGAATTCATGTTATTACCCTAAGCTTTATTTGCCTGCTTTCATTATTTAGGCTATCATTTTGCACATCCAAAACAACTAATGAAAAAGTTTTCGTATCTTACTTTCTTCCAGCTGTTACAGTAAATATAGAAAATTACAATTTTAGACATTAGGTTTTTGAATGTGTAGTGAAATTTCAAATTATATTATGCTCATATAAATTTCTCACATAATTCCTTAGCAATTTGGATTATATTCCTTGAAGTCAAAAACATAAAAACAAAAGCTTCTAAACATGAGTTAAAAAATGAGAATGGTACCTCTCAAGAAGGTTAAAGATTGTAAAGGATTTCATGGTTTTGATTCAAAAACACATTTATTGGACATCTACTATGTAGTAGGCATTTTCATCACAAAAGATGAACACTCCCTCACTAAAACAAGAAGATCAAAATAAATCAAGGTCATGTCTGAAGAAGGGACTTGATTGCTTCTTAACAGGCCAGGGTCATCCACATTACAAAGTATGGGAAAAAATATTTGGCAACTCTATGTGAGACCAATGTCTGATCTCCATAATCTATAATGTATTACAAAATATAAGAAAAAGACAAAGCATCCAGTTAAGTGATGGGCAAAGGAGATGGACAGACACTTCTCTAAAAAGGAGATCCAGGCAGCCAAAAAACACATGCAGACATGTTCATGAACATTAATTATTAAAGAAATTCAAATCAAAATGACAATGAGATACCATCTCACCCCAACAAGATTGGCCATGATCCTAAAAACAAAAAACAATAAATGTTGGAGAAGCTGTGAAGAGATTGGAACTCTCCTTCACTGTTGGTGGGATTGCAGAATGGTGCAATGTCTTTGGAAAGCAATTTGGTGTTACCTCAAAATAATGAATATAGATATACCATCTGACCCAGTAGTTCCTCTGCTGGGAATATATCCTACAAAATCAAGGCCATTCACACCAACTGCTACATACACATGAATGTTCATTGCAGCACAGTCCACGATAGCAAAAAGTTGGAATCAACCCAGATGCCCAACAAGAAAAATGGATGGGTAAACTTTGGTATATGTACTCAATGGAGTACTGTACACTGATAAAGAACAACGATGATAGCAGGGAACATCTCTCAATTTAGTCTCAATTGGAGGACATTATGTTGAGTGAAACTAGTCAGCGACAGAAGGACAATTATTATATGAGACCCCTACAATAAAAACTTAAAAGCAACTCATACATAATAGAAAAGACTCTTTGACAGCTACAAGGGGGGGGAGGGTGGGACGGTGGGAAGGCAAGGGGCGAGGGTTTAGATTAGATAGTAGTTAGAAATTTGGTTGGGTGAGATTGGTGACAATACACATTAGTAAGAAAATCAATATTAATGGGACTTTGACACAACTTGTGTACTCCTCCTCTCTTAACCCAGTATTGTAAGCACAGAGTATGTACTTCCATTTTTTTATTTAATAAAAAAAAATTAAAACAAAAAACAAGGTATCTAAGCACTTGTTTCACCATTTACCTAAAGTAAACATTTGATCAGGAATTAGCAACGTTCACTTTTTATTTTTTTGCATTCTCCCTCCTCTGCACCCCTAACTGAGCCTCCAACGAGCTATTCATCAGTTTTCATCAACTTTGTCATGAAATTTCTATCAATAATGGCAGCAATGGCTAGGCATCAGGGTTTCATTTAATGGCAATATATTTTATGGTACAGTCTTCATGAAAGTACTGTGTTCAAACACAAGGGCTGACTATATTACAGACATGTAAGCGACATAGACACCATCTACTTTCACCATGACAAGATTGGAGTATAACAAGAATATGCCCGTAAAAAGACTTTTCAAAGATTAAATTTAGCATCTCTTGGCAGACACAGGAAAGGACTTGACTACAGTTCTGCATGGCCTTTATTTTTAGCAAGCTGTTTTCATCAATAATAAAGCTCAGGAATCAGTATTGGCATCACATTTATATGGCACATTCTGATGGCACTAAATTCTTTTAAGTTTTCAGTTCATTCTTGGCTGCCTCTTAGCAAGCTAGACCTCAGCTGATAGAGACAGGGCCCTGCCAGGCTGCAGGGGAGAAATGGCTCTGCCCTAATCACAGCACTGCTGCGCAAATGGGCCTCTAAGCAAATCACTGTCCTGACGCACCATGCTATGTTCCTGAGTTAATACCTGTTTAGGATTACGTGAGTCCATTTGTCTCTCTCATCTGAATCTGTCACAGCCAATCAGACAACTCGAAGAGATGTGAAGCTATATCCATGTCACCTCACTGTCTTCTTGCCACTCCAAGAACCGTAACCACTTTAGTTGTAATTTATATGCACATCTAGTCCCAGATCTCATCAAGATCAGGAATTAAAAGTAGGCACAGTAGATACTTCTGGCTACCAAGAGTCAATGCCGTTCTGTTTATTATTTTATTTCAGCCAGTGCTATTTATGATCCTATAATATAAGCAGGTTACTTTCTGTTTTGTATCAAATCTCTAGAAGTTACATCTCAGTAAGGAGGGAGGTAAGGGGAATACCAACACCTCACAGTGCTTGTACATACAAAAGGGCTGAAATATTGTAAGCCAGTCATCTTCCATTTATAAATGTGTTTATCAGATTTCTTCACTTAGATTAATATGTAATTCACTCCTTCACATTAATTTCTTATGGTCTTTTCACAAATATTTACTGAACACCTACAATATGCAAGGCACTGATTTCAGGCACTGGTGATAACAGAAGAGAAAAATCTTGGCCATACATTTTTGGAGAAGGAAGAAGAGATGTAACTGGATAAGCAAAAATAAATAAGCTATATATATATATATATATGTATATATATAGTGTATGTGACTGTGTATACATTTGGTGATTATCAGGTATATGAAAATACCACCCTTCTTTTCTTGGGCTAATATTTGTTTAGTTCTTTAGCTATCTCTGCTTTGTACTATGTGTTTTTATATACAGTATCCCTTGTCCTTTATAGAAGTTCTACATGGTAGGAGCTATAGTTTCTATTTTATAGAGAAGAAAGCTGACACTTAGAAAATTCAATGACTTGCTTATGGCACAGCAGTGGGAATTTTCCCTGACTCTAAAACCTCATCACTTATCTCAGTTTTTTTTTTTTAAAAAAAAAAGCTTGAAAAAATCGACTTCAGAAAACAGTTCAGACCGTAATGATGAACGAGCCTGGGAATAAGACTTTCTTGCATTGCCATTGGATTTAGTATCTTTATGGACAGCATTAGTCAATATCTACTAAAATTACCAATGTAAATACTCACTGACTCAACAATTTCAGCTTTGAAATCTATCCTACAGAGAAAATATTGCCTCACCAGTGCTGAAAGATATTCGAACAAGGTTAGAGACTTCTACATTGTTTGTAACAAAAAATACAAGAATCAACCTAAACACCCATTTAAAAAAATTAACAAAACACAATTGCCATGAAGTCAACTCTGACTCCTGATGGTGTCAAACGTGTCAGAGTAGAACTGTGCTTCCCAGTGCTTTCAGTGGCTGATTTTCTGGAAATAGGTAGCAAAGGCTTTCTTCCAAGGCACCTCCAAGCGAACTCTAATTTCCAGCCATTAGGTTAGGCCAGAGTGTTAACTTGTTTGCACTAAAGTGCCTGTAAACCAGAACCAAACCCAATGCAACTGAGTCAGTTGCTATTCACAGTGACCCTATAGGATGAGTAGGACTGCCCATACAGTTTCCAACGAGTGCCTATGGGATTCAAACTGCCGACCTTTTGGTTAGCAGACATAGCACTTAACCCCTAGGCCATCATGGTTTCCAAAATATCTATAAGGTACAATTCACATAAAGTTTGGCACACCCATATAACTCATAGAAACCATGTAGGACAGAGGAGAATTCCCTGACAGGGTTTCCAAGGCTATAAATCTTTATGAAGCACATTGCTACATCTTTCTCCCTCATGGCACTGGTAGGTTTGAAACATCAACCTTTTGATGGGTTACTGTGATCAGAATCAATTTGACAGTGATGGGTAAGATAAGATACGCCCACACGTAGAATACTATGCAGCTGTGAAAAACAATGAGGATACCAAAGGTAACTAGATAAAATGACCTTTACACTGTGAAAAAAGAATGAACACTGTGTCTATTCATATATTATGCTACCACTTGTGTAAAAGCATGTAATAGAGTATGCACGTGTGTGTGTGTCCACTGGATTAGGGTATTGCCCATTTATCCATAAGTGGGCAGTCTCAGGATGCACATGTAACCAGTAAGAGCTTCAGGTTGGCCAGTGAAGAAAATACATAGTAACAGAGCCCAGCAATAACTCAGAGCCAGCAACAGGGCAAGCTAGCAAAGTTTTCATTAGCACCTATTCAGTTTAATTTTTAAAAGATAGTCATTGATTTTCACTTAAATACAAGCACCACAGAAGAATCCAAAACTTGTCTGTCAGTTTGTCATACTGTGGTGGCTTGGGTATTATGATTTTGGAAGCCATGCTACTGATATTTCAAGTACCAGCAGAATTGCTCATGGTGGACAGATGTTAACAGAGCTTCCAAACTAAGACAGACTAGGAAGAAGGACCTAGCAGTTTACTTCTAAACAACTTTGCTAAAGGAAGACCTCTGACTAGCAGCAGAACATTGTCTGATCCAGTGTCACAAGATGAGCCTCTCGGATTGAAAGATACTCAAGATACAACTCGGGAAGAGCTGCCTCATCATCGTAGGGTCAACCTTAATGATGAGGATGGAGTCAAGCCTTCAGGACTTTCATTTGCTGATGTTGCACTATTCAACATGAAAAGAGACAGCTGCAAATATCTATTAATAATTAGAACATGGAACGTACAAAGTCTGAATCTGGGAAAATTTGAAATCAAAATTTCAATGGAAAGCATAAAGATTGATACCTAGGCATTAGTGTACTGAAATGGACTAGTGATGGCCATTTTGATTTGGATAATTATACAGTCGACTATGCTGGTGTCTCAGTCAGCTAGTGCTACTGTAACAGAAACACCACAACTGGATGGTTTCCAGAAACAGAAGTTTATTCTCTCACAGTCTATTAGTCTACCAGTCTAAGTTAAGGGCATCAGCTTCAAGAGAAGGCTTTCTCTGTTGGTTCTGGAGGAACCTCTTTGTCATCAGTCTTCTCTTGGACTAGGAGCTTCTTCCATGCAGGAACTCCAGGTTCAAAGGATGCCCTCAGCTTCCAGTGGTGCTTCTCAGTGGTATGAAGTCTCCCACTCTGCTCACTTTCCTCTCATCTTCTGTAAGATAAAAGGTGGTGCAGGCCACACCAAGTAAACTCCCCTTACATTGGATCAGGGACGCAACCAGAGCAAGGGTGTTACCTCTAACCCTAATCCTCCTTAACATAATCCGGTCTTGCCTCATTCACCACAGGTAGAGACTAGGACTTACAACACTGGTTGTGTTGTTGTTGTTGTTAGGTGCCATCAAGTTGGTTCCGACTCATAGCAATGCTATGAACAACAGAATGAAACACTGCCCAGTCTTGCTCCATGTCCACAATCATTTCTATGCTTAAGTCCATTGTTGTGGTCACTGTGTCAATCCATCTCCTTGAGGGGCTTCCTCTTGTTTGCTGACCCTCCACTCTACTAAGCATGATGTCCTTCTTCAGAGACTGATCTTTCCTGACAACGTGGCCAAAGTAATATAAGATGCAGTCTTGCCATCTTTGTTTCCAAGGACCACTCTGGTTGTACTTCTTCCAGAACAGATCTGCTTGTTCTTTTGACAGTCCATGGTACAACACTTACGAAAATTAAAATCAATCACAAAATGGAGGACAACTATACACTACTGGGAATCACAGGCTAACCAGGTTGACACATAGTTTTGGAGGACACAGTTCAATCCATGACACAGCTGGGCAGGACAAAATGAAGGGGAATGGCATTGCATTCATTACTATTGCAATCTGTATGCTGAACAAATAATCTGAGAAACTGGACTATAGAAAGAAGACTGCAGCATCAGGACTGGAGGAAAACTCATTTAAGACCCTGTGATAGACTGATGACACAACCTTGCTTTCTGAAAATGAAGAGAACGTGAAGCAGAGGACTTGAAGCACTTACTGAGGAAGATCAAAGACTATAGCCTTCTCTATGGGTTACCCCTGGATATTAAGAAAACAAAAATCCTCTAAACTGGACCAATAAACAACATTATGGTAAACAGAAAATATTTCAGTCATCAAAGATTTCATTTCACTTGGATCCAAAATCAGTGTTCACAGAAGGAACAGTCAAGAAATCAAGCAAAACATTGGATAAACCTGCTGCAAAAGACTTGTTTTTTTTTTTTTAATTTTTTATTTAACATGACTGAGTGAAAACGTACATTGCCGTATAAATTTACATGCCCACCTATATGTAGCTTCCACTGCTCTCCCTGTCCGGTGACAGCACACTATTCCTTTCTGCTCCATACATGTCTCATCCTCCCAACAGCCTCCTTTCCCCTCCTCTCCACCCACTTTCCTTCCTCCAGCCAGAGGTCAGCAGAATGATATCCTATAGATGTACAGAACCATAAAGTGCATCCAATATATGGTCACTCTGCATTGCTAAGTCCAATCCATTCCTGTCCAAAGAATGGAACTTTGTTATGATTTGTGGGTAAGGGCAGCATCAGGGCCAGGGGCCATGCTCTCAGGGGAACCCCGAAACTGCTGGACCATCAATTGAGGTCTTTTAGTGGAGATCTCAGGATCTCAGGATGTACCCCTTTTTATTCTTGTGTTGCCAGTGAGACTCAACCTAGTGAGCTCCATTGTGACTATCACTGGTGGTGGCCGGGCACCATCCGGTTCTTCCAGTCCCAAGTTGATGTAGACACCCACTCTTGTGGGTCTCTCTGTCTTCTTGGTTGTCTTTACCGCATGTCATTTTGGTCCTCGGTGAGCATCTGTTCCTGCTGAGTTGGGACCATTTGCTGTGTCCTCGGATGGCAGCTTGGCAGCTTTTAAGACCCCAGACGCCACTCACCAATGTGGGGTGCAGAGAGTTCTCTTAGCAAAATGCTAGTTGTGCCAGTTGGCCTGGAATTCCCATAAGAGCATGGTCCCCTGTCCCCCGCCCCAGCTACTCTATCCTTGCAGTATTGAGTTAAGATGGAAGGACTACTCAAGTTATGCTGAAGTCCACTTAATGTTGTTCTTGTTCTTAATGTGTGCTGTCACCGCTTTCTCCCAACTAGATTTCTAGTAACTACCTAAACTAAACCCTCTCCCCCTCGCACTCCCTCCCTCCCTCCCCTCCCTTGCAGCTATCAAAGAGTCTTTTCTTCCATACACAAGTCTGTTTTTGAGATCTTATCGTAGAGGTCTCATACAGTATTTGTCCTTTTGTCGCTGACTACTCTCACTCAACATAATGTCTTCCAGTTGAAACCAGGTTAGGAGATGCTTCCTGGAATCATCGTTATTCTTTATCATTGCGTAGTGCTCCATTGAGTATATGTACCACAATTTATCTATCCATTCTTCTATTGTTGGGCATCTGGGTTGATTCCATCTTTTTGCTATCGTGGACTGTGCTGCGATAAACATTCTGGTGCATGTGTCCGTTAGTGCGAAAGGCCTTGATTCTGTAGGATATATTCCAAGTAGTGGAATTACTGGATCAAATGGTATATCGATATCCATTTTTTCAAGGAAGCTCCAGATTGCTTTCCAAAGAGGCTGGAGCATTTTGCAACCCCATCAACAGTGTAGGAGGGTTCCACTTTCTCCACAGCCTCTCCAGCATTTGTTGCTTTGTGTTTTCTGGATCATGGCCAATCTTGTTGGGGTGAGATGGTATCTCATTATTGTCTTGATTTGGATTTCTACAATAACTAAAGATTGTGAACATGTCCACATGTGCTTTTTGGCTGCTTGGATCTCCTCTTTAGTGAAATGTCTGTCCATCTCCTTTGCCCATCGCTTAATTGGATGGTTTATCTTCTTCTTATTGATATTTTATAGTATCTTATAGATTATGGAGATCAGGTGTCGGTCTGACATCGAGTTGCCAAATATTTTTTCCCGTTCTGTGGGTGTTCTTTTAATTCTATTAATAAAGTCTTTGGATGAGCAAAAGTGTTTGATTCTTAATAGTTCCCATTTATCTATTTTCTCTTCTGTTGATTCTGGTTTCTTTGACAGATTTTGGAGTCTGTCCTCATTGTGTATTAAAACTTTCATTGTTGTCCCTACCTTTTCTTGGATGAGCTTTATCATTTTAGATTTGATATTTAGGTCTTTTATCCAGTTGGAGTTGGTTTTTGTATAAGGTGTAAGACATGGATCTTGATTCAGTTTATTGCAGATGGATAACCAATTTTGCCAGCATCATTTGTTGAAGAGACTGTTTTTACCCCAGTTTAATGTCTTAGGGCCTTTGTTGAATATCAGTTGTTCATAGGTAGATGGTGTCATCTCTGGGGTCTCAATTCAATTCCATTGATCGATTTGTCTGTTCTTGTACCAGTACCAGGCTGTTCTGACGCCTGTGGCAGTGTAGTATGTTCTAAGGTCGGGTAATGAGAGGCCTCCCAGTGTATTCTTCTTCTTTAGTAGTACCTTACTTATCCAGGGCTTCTTCCACTTTCCAAACAAAATTGGTGATTTGTTTCTCCATCTCATTAAAAGATGATGCTGGATCTTGTATTGGGATTGCATTATATAAATAAATTGCTTTGGGTAAAATAGACAGTTTCACAATGTTAAGTCTTCCTATCCATGAGCAGGGTAGGTTTTTCCATTTATCTAAGTCTCTCTTAGTTTCTTGTAGTACGGGCTTGTAGTTCTCCTTGTAAAGCTCTGTTGTTTCTCTGGTTAGATTAATTTCTAGGTACTTTATCTTCTTAGGGGCTATCATAAATGGTATTGATTTGATTATTTCTTCCTTAACAGTCTCATTGTTGGTATAAAGGAATCCTACTGATTTACTTATGTTTATCTTGTATCCTGAGACTTTGCCGAACTCTTCTATCAGGTTGAGTAGCTTGCTTATAGATTCCTTGGGGTTCTCTGCATATATAATCATATCATCTGCAAACAGGGAGATTTTAACTTCCTCTTTGCTGATGCAGATGCCCTTTATTTCTTGGTCTTGTCTAATTGCTCTGGCTAGAACTTCTAGCACAATGTTGAATAGGAGAGCTGAGAGTGGGCATCCTTGTCTAGTTCCTGATCTCAAGGGAAAGTCTTTCAGTCTCTCTCCATTCAGGATGACATGGGCAATCGGCTTTGTATAAATGGCCCTTATTGTGTTGAGAAACTTGCCGTCTATGCCCATTTTGCTAAGAGTTTTTAGCATGAATGGGTGTTGGACTTTACCAAATGCCTTTTCTGCATCAATGGACAAAATCAGGTGATTCTTGTCTTTTGTGTTATTTATGTGGTTAATCACATTAATTGCTTTTCTGATGCTGAGCCAACCTTGCATCCCTGGTATGAATCCCACTTGGTCATGATGGATTATTTTCCTGATATGTTTTTGTATTCTATTGGTAAGAATTTTGTTGAAGATTTTTGCATCTAGATTCATGAGTGATGTCAGTCTGTAGCTCTCTTTCTTTGTTGTGTCTTTCCCTGGCTTAGGTATCAGGGTTATGCTGGCTTCATAGAATGAGTTTGGAAGTAATCCATCCCTTTCTATACTGTGAAATAGTCTCAGTAGTATTGGAGATAACTCTTCTCTAAATGCTTGGTAGAATTCTGCAGTGAAGCCATTCAGGCCCGGACTTTTTTTGATTGGCAGTGTTTTGATGACATTGTCAATCTCTTCCTTTGTGATGGGTTTATTAAGTTGTTCTGCTTCACGTTGTGATAATTTCGGTAGGTGGTATGAGTCAAGGAATTGGTCCATTTCCCCTAGCTTTTCAAATTTGTTACAGTGCAGTCTTTCATAGTATTCTGTTATGATATTTTTGATTTCTGTTGCATCTGTGGTGACAACTCCCCTCTCATTTCTAATTTGGGTTATTTGTTTCCTTTCCTGCTTTTCTTTAATAAGTTTAGCCAGTGGTTTGTCAATTTTGTTGATCTTTTCAAAAAACCAGTTTTCGGTCTTTTCAATTTTTTCAATTGTTTTTCTATTCTCTAATTCATTTAGCTCTGCTCTAATCTTTATGATCTCGTTTCTTCTGGTGCCCGAGGGGTTCCACTGTTGTTCTCTTTCTACTTGTTCAAGCTGTAGAGTTCGTTCCTTGATTTGATTTCTTTCTTCCTTCCAGATGTGTGCATTTATGGAGATAAACAGACCTCTGAGCACTGCTTTGGCTGTATCCCATAGGTTCTGGTAGGAAGTGTTTTCGTTCTCATTGGAAGCCATGAATTTCTTTAATTCATCCTTGATTTCCTCTATAACCCATGTTTTTTTGAGCAAGATGTTGTTCAGATTCCAAGAGTTCCACTTTCTATCTATGTTTTTCTGCTATTGATTTCAACTTTGATGGCTTTATGATCTGAGAAGATGCTTTGCAGTAATTCAATGGTATGGATTTTGTTGAGCATTGCATTATGGCCTATCACATGGTCAATTCTGGAGAATGTTCCATGTGCACTGGAGAAGAAGGTGTGGTTGTCTGCTGACGGGTGGAAAGTTCTGTATACATCAATGAGGTTTCGTTGGTTAATTGTGTCAATGAGGTCTTCTGTATCTTTACTGAGCTTTTTTCTAGATGATCTGTCTAGTGATGAGAGTGGAGTGTTAAAGTCTCCCACTATAATTGAGGAGTCATCTAACTCTCTTTTGAGCATAGTCAGTGTTTCTTTGACGTATTTAGGTGCTCTGATATTAGGTGCATAAATATTTAATATAGTCAAGTCTTGCTTGTGTACTGACCCTTTCAGCAATAAATAGTGTCCATCTTTGTCCACGATGGATTTGACATTAAAATTGATTTTGTCTGAGATTAGAATTGCCACCCCTGCTCTTCTTTGTTCATTGTTAGCTTGAAATATATTCTTCCATCCTTTAATTTTCAGTTTGTTCCTATCTTTAGGTCTCAAGTGAGTTTCTTGTAGACAACACATGAATGGGTCATGTCTTTTGATCCAAGATGACACTCAGTGTCTCTTTACTGGAGCATTCAGTCCATTCACATTCAATGTAATTATTGATAGGTATGTGTTCACTGTTGCCATTGTGATGTGTTTATTTTTATGTTGATATTTTCTCTGTTGTTCTTATTAATCCGTTCTGGGACATTCTTTTTTGTGAGTTGATTTTTCACCTTTTTCAAAGCTGGTTTTGTAGTTGTTGAGACTCGTGTGTTAGATTTCTTGAAATGGTATGATACATCTTTGTTGTGCTTACAGCTGCCCTTATGATCCCCCTTAATAAACTATAAGCCAAGTGCCGCTAAACCCAATTTTAATTACTACCAGTCTTGTCATCTTCCTCTCCATCTGGAAGGACTATAACAACTGTAGTACATCCCTCTTTTTATTATGATGACACCCTAGTTTTCATGATGATCACTGGATTGCTTCTTTCTGTATCAAAGCTGTGATTGACTTTGAAGCCTTCCCTAAAAGAGTAGAGTATTGAGTAGTGTGTCATTCTAAAATATAAAGTTAGTGGTTTCGTTCTTCTAAGCCAGAGCCAAGAGCTTCTTTCAGTATTTCTTGTAGTTTGGGTTTGGTTTTTACAAAGTCTCTGAGTTTCTGTTTATCTGGGAGTGTCTTAATTTCATTTTCATATTTGAAAGATAGTTTTGCAGGATATATAATTCTTGGTTGGAAGTTCTTCTCTTTCAAGGCTTTGAATGTGTCATGCCACTGTCTCCGTGCCAGCATGGTTTCTGCTGAGAAATCTGATGAGAGCCTACAGGGTTTCCCTTTGAATGTTAGCTTTGCTTTGAGTCTTGCTGCCTTTAAGAGTTGCTGCTTATGTTTCATTTTGTTAAGCTTGATTATAATATGTCTTGGAGTCTTTCTTTTGAGATCTATGTTGGGTGGCGTACGATATGCATCTGAGATGTCTATATTCTCTTCCTTCATGATTTCTCGGAAGTTTTCTTTCAGCAGCTCAGCAACGATACTCTCTGTGTTCTCAGATGTCTCACCCTGTTCAGGGACTCTAATTAATCGAAGGTTGTTCCTCTTAATAGAGTCCCACATGCTTCTTAATGTTTCTTTCTTTTTCTTGTTTCGTTTTTCTGATTTCTGCTCATAGATGCTGGCATCAGTAGCTCTGTCTTCCAAGTCAGAAATTCTTTTTTCTATTTGTTCCATTCTGTTTTCTTGGCTTTGCATGGAAGTTTCTATGTCTTTGATTTTGTTCTTGATCTGTTGGATTTCAGAGTACCTGTGGTGTTCCATCAGATCGAAGAGCTTGCTTAATTTTTCATTTTGTTCTGTGGTATTTTGTATAAGGTCTAGAAGGGCTCTGTATATAATCATTTTCTATTCACTTCCTGATGCTTTCATAAAAGTTTCTTCATCTGGAAAACTCCTCGGTTGCTTTGTTTGGGAGCCTTCTGAAGCCATGGGTGATTTCTTGTATGCCACAATTGTGTGCTGCTTTTTGGGTCCCACATGAGTATGTAGAGGCTGGAAGAGGTACTGTGAGGATGCATTGCAAATGTTTCACTGGGCTGTCTTAAAACGTAAAGCAAAAGGTATCAACCACTTCAAAAGTCAGTTAGGTTTTCAGGTATAGAGGTCCCTCTTAACTGACAAAGTAGCGCCACTATATCCAACCCCAGATGATAACAAACTAGTTCAGAATACAGCAATGCTACTGCCCTGTTGGCCTCTGCTGACAGGGCCTAGCCTTAGGTGACACTGCGTCGAGTACTGCTTTTGTGATAGAAAAGCGCTCTTTTGTGGGCAGGCTCTGGCTCCCAAGCTAAGAATTAGGTCCAGCTGCAGGCACCATATCCAAATTGGTGTCCTCCACACAGGCAGCCAACAGAGGGACTAACGGTGCCAAGAGGTAGTGATTCCTCTGCTTCTGTTGCAGGGCCCCCAATACAGGTGGCCTTCGGTAAATTACTACTTTTCTGTTGGAGAAGCGCTGTCCTGTTTGCAGGTGCTGGCTCCCAGGCTAAGAATTAGGTCCCGCTAAAATCTCGATGCCAACATGGCGTCCTGCACACTGACTGCGAAATTCCGTACAAACCCCACTGAGGCAAATATAAAACAAAAGGCTCAAAGTGGCTAAATTAACAGAGTCCTAAGCCTGGCTCTCAAAATACAGGAATTTCACCTGCGTATAGCCCCAGCAGCGCATCCGAGTCTAGCTGCCAGGCAAGACCTAGCTCCGCCTGCCAGCCAAGACAGAGGGAAAAAAAGTCAAAATGGTGTGTTTACCTTCAGTCCATGAAAGCCAGGGCTAGCCAGGTGTGGGAGTCATTGAAAGAGAGGAGGTTTTTCACTCAGTGGTATGAAGTCCCATTTAACAGCCCTGTGCTGTGTCCTGAGGCTGATTAGGTGATCAGAAGGCTGTGTCTGATTACCAATTTAGGTCTTGGTTTCCAGGGGGATATAAGGAGACGTGTGCTAAGTCTGCCAGCTTGACTCCGCCCCCAAAAGACTTCTTTAAAATGTTAAAAGCTAGGATGCCACTTTGAGGGCTAAGTTGTGCCTGACCCAAGTCATGACGGCTTTCAGTCACCTTATACCCATACAAAAGCTAGACAATGACTGAGGAAGACTGGAAAACTTGATACATTTGAATTATTGTGTTGGCAAGAATACTGAATACACCATGGACTGTCAGAAGAATGAACAAATCTATCTTGGAAGAAATAGAGCCAGAATGTTCCTTAGAAGCAAAGATGGCAACACTTCATCTCCCATATTTTGCACAGGTTATCAGGAAGAACCAGTTCCTGCAAGACAACACACTTAGTAAATCATCAAAAGAGAGGAAGATCATCAGTAAGAGAGAGTGACACAGTGGCCACGCACTGGACTCACACACAGCGGCAGTCAGGAGGGTGGCACGGGACCGGGCAGTGTTTCATTCTGTTGCACATGTAGAGGGTCGCTATGATTTGGATCCAACTTGACCACACCTAACAACACAGGACAATGCTGCTTGTAAACTGAAGGTCATTTTCCTTCCAGCTTGTTCACGTTCCTTTGTCAAAATTCTGTAATTGTCAAGGTAAATACTAACTGAGTGATTTGAATTCTTAAATACCTCAGTTCTAGTAAGATTGGTATGCAGAAAAGAGAACAGGAGTACACTATCACAAGAATGTCATTTCCATTTTTCATGAATGATTTGGTATTTCTCATGATAGTGTAAGTTGATCCTTAAGAAACAATATTACTCTGGGTGACATGAGAAGGACCAGGCTTCAAATTTGTAAACCTGACAAGTCATGCAGTATCATGCCACCCCACCACTGACCACAGGAGTCCTGCCAAAGAAGCCAAGCAGACAATCTCTGAATGTCTTTTTATGTCCCATGTATGCAATCCCTAATCCATGTTTACACTTCAAAATTGGATAAAACGTAAGATTCTGAGAGACAATTTGGAAATGTCTACCAAATTCTCTAACACATGTACCACGTAATTTAGAAAGTCAGTCTTAAGAATTTACCCTAAAAAGATAAAGTCATGAATGTGAATGCGGGATTTGACAATTAAGTTCATGAACTTAATTTTTCTAAGGGCTATGTACCTCACTGCTGAATATCACATGGTCACCTCTGAAGTACTCCCTTTGGGAAGTTATACACCAATGCCAGGGCCTAGTCCACCCTTCAGAGCAATGTTGGAACTCTTTCTGGAATGGCCATTGCGCACAGTGGCACTGTGGCAAGTTAGTGAATTTAATTGTATAGTTTTGTGTTAGGGAGTTTTTAGCCAGTAAACAAATAATTGTATTGAAATGTTCTCCCTAGTCACCTGACCTGGCCACCAGTGACGTTTCCTTTACACAAAGATGAAGGAAATACTGAAAGGAAGACATTTTGATGATATTCAGGACATCAGGGGTAATACAACGACGAAAGCTCCGATGGCCATTCCAGAAAGAGTTTCACATTTGCTTTCAAGGGTAGTTTAGGCTCTGGCATCGGTGCATAGCTTCCCTAGGGGAGTACTTCTAAGGTTCCCTTAGTGGTATTCAGCAATGAGGCGTGTAGCACTTTTTCTAGGATGAGTTTGCTAACTTAATTGGCAGTCCTCATAGCCATCAGCGAATACAGATCAGTAAATTGTGGTACATACATGCCAGGAAACATTCTGCAGCCTTTTAAAATGGTTAAGTAGATACATGCTGAGGTACAAGGAAACACATTTTAATAAATGGTAACTTACAGTCCTGTATTTACATAAACTAGCCTTCCAACAGAAACCCTGGTGGCGTGGTGGGTTAAGTGCTAGTTTGCTAACTAGAAGGTGGGCAGTTGATATCCGCCAGGTGCTCCTTGGAAACTCTAGTGGGCCAGTTCTACTCTGACCTCTAGGGTTGCTGTGAGTCAGACTCAACTCGATGGCAGTGGGTTCGGTTTTTTGGTTTAGTCTGTGAACAGAAATCCTGGTGGTATAGTGGTTAAGTGCTACTGCTGCTAACCAGAAGGTCAGCAATTTAAATCCAATTGTTACTCTGTGGCTGGCTTGGCTGTTGCTCCTTGGAAACGCTATTGGGCACTTCTGTCGTGTCTGTGGGGTCACTATGAGTCAGAATTGACTGGACAGCAGTGAGTTTGGGTAGTTTACATGCCAAAAAAAAAAAAAAAAAAAAAGAACAACTCACTGCTGTCCAGTCGATTTCAACTCAGCACGACCTGACAGATCAGAGCAGAACTGTCCCCCAGAAGCTTCCAAGGAGCACTTGGCGGATTTGAACTGCTGACTTTTTGGTTAGCAGGCGTAGCACCTCACCACTACACCACCAGGGTTTCCAGTCTATGTGCAGAGACATGTTAACAGTATTTTCAGCAATATTTAATTCCTTATTTGAGCTTTACAGCATTGTTTTAATTTCTTACAGTAGGCATATAGAGTTTTACAAGTAACATTTTAAGGAACTAATACCAAAATTATTTCAATGATAAAAATACTGGCTATAATTTATTCTATCATAATTTGATGGAGCCTAAACCTCTAGCCTGACTGCAAACATGTCCAAGTTTGCAAAGCAAACTGAAACCTTACCCATTTTCGAAAAACATAAAAACTTACTTTATCACAATGAAGACCAAGGATAATTCAGCAGTTTTATCTATTCCAGTTTATATAGCACCTAGAAAATTTTTAAAGTTTCCTTACATTCATGACTGTTTAAGAGGAGCTGCTTTTAAGCACTCAGTGCAGAGAGTTCATTAGAACTGCCTCCAGGATACTTGAGTCATTTTAATTCTTTTCAAGTGTGCATTCCAGGGACTCCTCGCCCAGCCCCAGCTTGTACTTTCACTAGCTGTGAGGACAAGCTTTGCCAGGGGAAATAAAGCCTGCAGTTCTTTCTAAAAGGCTTTGCATGGTTTAACACCAGTTTCCTGGATTAGGATGCCAGTGTATCACAAAACAGGTAAACGAAAAACAGTCACAGGAATATGTTGCTTTGCTTTACAAAGGGATTAGTTTAGGTTCCCATGAAGTCCCAAACAGAATGAGATGATAATGAAGTACAGGCAACATGCTGGAGTAACAGCAACAGAAGTGCAGATGTTCGTTAAATTCAGACAAAGAGCAAACCTTCAAGAAAGACACCAAGCCAGATAACCTAAGGCAAGAGCCAACTGAAAACCACTGGTTGATACGGCACTGGGGATGCGAAATGCTGGTCATTGACTAAACTGAGCAGTTGGGCATCCAGCTGGTGCTCAGAAGAGGGTTCAGAGCTGTGGGGAGATGTGCAAAGGGAAGGCAAGGGCCTTTCCCTCACACCAAAAACACGGGAGGAGAGGGAAATAACGAGTTAAGTATTTAACTGGGAACACAACCAGAAAGGTGACCAGTGCTCAGAGAGGGGAGAGACCAACAAGGCTGGAGAGGCCCGTGAGACAACAGGCAGCTGAGAGAACTGGAGCTGAACTTTGAAATGGAATATATTTTTTTAATTTTATTTTTTTATTAAATTACAATAAAAGAGTAATATTTCTAACATCTATCAGTTATCTCATCTATGATAAACCCTCAGCCTCCCCATCCCCAACCCCCCACCCCGGCTAGCCAACACAGACATTTTCTTCTGTGGATAATTCTCTTGTTAAGTCCTTATAACAGGGGGCTCATACAAAATTTGTCCCTTTAACACTGACTGATTTCACTCAGCACGATCTCTTCCAAATGAGACAGTGTTATGAAATGTTTTCTAAAATCGTCATTGTTTTTTATCACAGCATAGTGTTCCATTGCACGCATCCTGGAGAGCTGCAAGGACTTTTCGAGGACTGACTAAGGGGGCAAAGGACTACATTCAAGAAGCCAGCCTTGGCAAGGCTAGGCTGAAGATGTAAATGTTGTTGTTGTTATTATTATTAATATTCCCACTTTCTCTCGAAAACAGCATTTTTACGAATCAGTAAAATGGAACATTCAGTAACCTGTCCAATCCCTATTCCCCAGTTGCACCAAACAAGCTGAGAGACTGCAGGAACAGGCAGAAAATGGTTAAAAACATGTATAAAAATGGCACACTGGCCCACAACCTGCAACATCCAGCCCTGGAAGATAAACCACTGTCTGCAGCCAAATCACAGTCCAAGAAGCCAAACAACCACCTCTATGACAATGAACTCCAAATGGCCAGGACGTGATTAATAAATGACAACTGCCTTAATTTTTACCCCCTTTTCCAACTTTAAATCAACCGGCTAAAACCAAATATGCTTCCCTCCTGGGTTACACAGATGTTTACACCCTCACTTACTAACCGGAAGGTTGGTGGTTTCAATCCACCTAGATCCACTTCAGAAAAAATGCTGGGTAATTCCCTTCCAAAAATCACAGTCTTAAAAGCTCTGTGGAGCGCGGTTCTATTCAGCAACATACGGGTCTCCATGAGACGGAGTGAGTCACCAGTCACCCAGGATGCCATGCCCCTAAGTAGCCCACCTCCTGCTTTCCTGCGCCAAGTCCTCGCTCGGGGCCTTCCTGAGTCTTGCCTTCACCGTGAACCTTGCCTGCTGTCCTGGCCACCTTGGGATGTCTACCAAATGCTGAGGGCTATGGCGGACTTCTCGCTCCAGCTTTTGTTTTTATCTATTTCCGCACAGCAGTTCTCACACCTTTTGGTCTCAGGATCCTTTCACAGTCTTAAAGAAGAATCCAAATAGTTGTCATTTTTGTGAGGTATATATATAAATATTTACTATATCATACATTTGGAAACCCTGGTAGTGTGGTGGTTGAGCACAATGACTGCTAACCAAACGGTCGGCAGTTAGAATCCACCAGGTGCTCCTTGAAAACTCCACGGGTCAGTTCTGCTCGGACCTATAGGGACCTATAGGGATTCAAAATCGACTCGATGGCGGTAGGTTTTATATTATACATTAAACTGACAAACTACTAAAACAAAAATATACAAGCATGTGTTCCAATAGTGGTTAATGATGTCACCAGACGGCACAGAGCCTCTTAGAAGACTCCACCGTGCACCCTTTCGGGAAGGCAAACAATGAGTTAGCACTCTGGTGAAAAGAGTTTGACTCCTGAATAATCTAGAGCTCCCAGGTTTCCCAGCTCACTCTTTAAGTAAACTACTGCTGTAATTTTATGCTTTACTTTTCCAGTCCAGATTGTAGTGCATGTGAATAACCCGAACAGTCTGGCTCTAGGCTCCATTTACTGCCTTGGCTCCCGCTGTGTTTGCTAACCACACCACAAACTAGCTGCACCAAAATGAACACCCAGTGCTGTCCCATCGGGTCCAATGAATGAACACACCTCTCCTAAATACACTGTGAGTGTCTGAACCTCCCTGTATTTGCTTGTCTCATAAATCCCCTTTCTGGAGATGTCCACTCCATCTTTGGAGGCAACCCTGAAATGTCAGGAAGAACTGATTATCTCTCCTAGACAAAAAGCCAGCTCCTAGCAAACACTTTTGTTTTACCTCTACTTCATTGCGTCTTATCACCCTGCTCTCTGAGACCTGCTGGCTCCAGGGTTAGGCACTCAGCTGCTCACTGAAATGTCAGCTCCTCTGCAGGACAAAGGACCTGGTGACCTGTTTCCATAAAGATTTCAGCCTAGGAAACCCTATAGGGCAGTTCTAGCCTGTCCTATAGGGTTGTTATGAGTAGAAATCAAATCAGCAGCACACAACACAACAACGGTTCTGTCTCCCATCCTGTCACTGTACCATCACATACTGAGCACCTAGTCTGTGCCCTGAGTGACCCCTGGAATATGACCTGGCCCCAGTTCTTAGAGAACTCAATTCATCTGCACTAATGGGGGAAGAAACTATAGCTTAGCAGTCTTTGAATTCCTCATCCCTGGCACCTGGTCATTGTTCTGAACCGTTTTGTTTGCTTCCAATCATTTTCAAATAATAAAAGTTCTCTCTGGCTGATGGAACTGTTGGTGATGTTATTTTGCTTGGCACTTTTCTGTATAATAATTTTATAATGATAAATGTAATATACTGTTAGAGTGTTTTTCCACAGCTTGGCATTTACTACTTAGGAAATACTTTTATAAGTGATGTAGAGTTCTATATACTTTAGAGATATAACTGCTTTTAATTATTTATACTATAAACAACATTAAGTAGAGGTGTGAACACTCAACTTCAGTGTATAGTGAGTCTTCCTATAACACATAGCATATGTGAATACTGTATTGTTGCCTATAACTTAAACATATTTTCATGACTTCAGCTTTACATACACAAGCCAAATGGAGGATTGCAGACTTTCTTTGTGTCTCTCTTCCTGAATTCCTCATGGAATGCTGCACATCTGACAGCCAGACAACATAGGATCTTAGCAGTTAAGCACAAGCATAGCTTTTTAATTTTGCAGATCTCAATTAGCAAAATGTTCTTCTGGAAACATCGACATCTCTCAGTGGCCACCAGGGAGCCGAATTAGCTGTTTGCCTTCATAAAGTTCAGTATAACATTTACAAGGAAACGTTGCCCACAGATGGCATACAAAATGGATTGGTTCATGAAGGACTTTTTGTCTCTGAGAAGAGCCAAAAATCAGAGTGTGTGAAGTAGTGACATGACACACTACTCATTACTAACAAAGGAGCTCTCCACCCCTTGCATGAAATCTGGGCTCCTCATTTCTGCACAAATATATAGGCTTCTGCAAAAAGGAAAATGAAGAATGGGTTGGAATTCTTGTTTAATTGACTGCAAGCTGGACACCTGCTTTCTGTTTGGCTCCCGCTGTGCTGGTACTATCACACCTGAGGTGATCATTGCAGCCGACCAGCCTCCGACGGTGCCAGCTCCTCCCAGGATACCCAGGCATGGCCCCACACCGTGTTGCGATGGCCTCCATTGCTGGACATTCCTGTCTTCTAGAAGGGCTGCGGTCTGCTCAGCATCTCTGCTTCAGAGAAGCCGTGCTTCTCCACTGAGATGCAGGTAGTGCTCTCATAAGCAAGGACTGCGGTGTATCATTAAAGCCGTGGGGAGACAAGCAATGCCCGCGCTGCATACTAAGTAGTATCCCGTTGAACTGAATCATTTTATTATGAATACATTCCAGGCTGCCATGTGAGCCACTGGTGTAAAATACGTCGACAAAATGGATCTCTGCTAATTAGATTTCATGCATATTTGAGAACTTTCCACAGGGATACAGGAGGATTGTGTACATAAAAGAGAATTTTACAGTCAGGTTCACTTGCATTTGGCATTGAGACCTAAACCAGCTGGTAGCAAAGTTAAATTCAGTTAAATGGCATGTTGTGTTTATCTGAGCTGGAATATTGCCATTCTTTGTGACTCTGTCAACACTGCTGGAAACATAGTTACTGTCCAAACCCACCTGAACATGTGCATTATTACAGTAAATCATTTCTTTCCATTTTTCCCCCCAGCACTTGTCTTCAGTTATACCTCAGACTGAATTAATGAAATGAGCCTCTGGTGACATGGGACATGGGATGTGACAGGAGAGTGACAGAAAGGCCTTGTTACCTGCTTCTGGACGGAATTGTAGAGAACACAAGTGACGGCTCTCTCATGACTTTTCACCCTCGTGCTGGCTTCCCTTTTCATTGCCAACAAAGCTAGCTGGTTATTAAAGGTGATGAAAAGGCGGCCGTGGGCTTCGTCAAAGTGCAGAAGGCATCTGAAGTCCTGGCTTTTGGGGAAAGAACAAGCTATCCTTTGGATAGATAGCTGGTGTTGAATATCCCAGAGTCTCAAAACCTGGATGAAAAGTGATAAAGCCATGTAATTATGTTGAAAATAATTCTGATTTTCAGCCCCAATTTTTTCTAAGTCACCCTTGGTCTGAGGGCAAGATTTGTGTCTACTACAGTGCTACAGATGGCAAAACCCCTATCTTCGCGTATGTGACTTTGTACTTCAAATACCTATTTAAATATCTCCTAAACTGAAAGCACGTCTAGGAAAGGCATTGTGTCTCATCTCGCAGGGGGATAGCACCTGGCACTTAGTAGGTGTTTGTGGTAGAACAAATAACAGACCTCCTAAGATATCCATGTCTAATCTTCAGACGGAAACCCTAGTGACGTAATGGTTAAGTGCTACAAATCTACCAGGTGCTCCTTGGAAGTTCTACAGGGCAGTTCTGCTCTGCCCGATGGGGTCACTATGAGTCAGAATCAACTCGATGACAGTGGATTAATCCTTGGAAATTATGAATATGTTATATTACACAACAAAGAGATTTTGTGGTTGTAATCAAAGGCCTTAAGAGGAAGAGATTAAGCTGGATTATTTGGATGGATCTAAAATAATTACAAAGATCTTTAAAAAGGAAAATAATACAGAAAACAATATCAAGGTGGTATGACATGAGACGGCCTCTACCCCTGCAGCATGTTTTGAAGATGGAGGAAGGGGGGCATGGGACACGGAGAGGAGACAGTCACTAGAACTGTAGAAGGCATGGAGAGTGACTGTCCACCAGAGCCTCTAGGAAACCAGTGCAGCTCAGTCAGCACCTTGACTTTAGTCCCCCGTGACATCTGTATTGGATTTCAAACCTACAGAATTGTAAAATAATAAATTTGTATTCTTTTAAGCCACTAGGTTTGTAGTAATTCATTGCAGTAGCGATAGTCATGACAACAGACACATTGTATTGGACAAATCTGCTGCAAAAGACCTCTTTCAAGTGTCCAAAGGCAAACACCACTTTGAGGACAAAGGTGCACCTGACCCAAACCATGATATTTTCAGTTACTTCACGGAAACCTTGGTGGTGTAGAGGTTAAGTGGTACAGCTGCCCGTCATAAGCTTGGCAGTTCAGATGTACTCAGAGCTCCTTGGGAACTCTATGGGGCAGCTCTACTCTGACCTACAGGGTCACTGTGAGTCAGAATCTACTCAACGGCAATGAGTTTGGTTTTCTCCATGCATGCAAAAGCTGGACAATGAATAAGGAAAACTGAAGAACTGATTCATTTGAATTATGCTCTTGGCAAAGAATATTGAAACTACCACAGCCCGCCACAACAGCCAGAATGCTCCTTAGAAGTGAAGATGCTGAGACTTCATGTTGTGTCCCTTGGACAGAGAAGGGTATTACGCTTGGCAGAGGGTTCAGTGAGAAAGAGAAAGGCCCTCAGAGAGGCAGACTGACACAGTGGCTGCAACAAGGGGCTCAAACATAGCAAGGATTATAAGGACGGCAAAGGACCGTGCAATGTTTCATTCTGTTGTACACAGCATCACTGCGAGTCAAAACCAACTTGACAGCAACTAACAGTAATTACAAACCCACATACTTAACGGTATTTCTGTTACAGCAGCGCAGGATAACTGAGACGTCTCCCTTACCAGCAGGGGGACCTCCAGCAAATACCTGACTGCCATGCCTGCTCCCAGGCATTGTAGGATTAAATGAGACAGCCAGTGTCAAGTGTATAGTATAATGACCAGCAAGCGGTAAATGTACAATAAATGCTTTGATTATTAATTATATTTCATTATTTTTTCATTGCATAAATATTAGATGCTAAAAGCAGAAAAAGGTTTTCCAGGTAAACTAATCTACCCTATCCAATGTGAGAATAATCTTAATTATCTATAAGAGATGCCTCTGTTTAAATGAACAGTCATTGCTCCTTAAAGCAGGTAACCCTGTCGTTGCAAAGTTCTTAACCTAGTTCCTAATCTTTTTTGAATCAGAAATTCCTTTAGAAAAACATCTGTTGGAAACAATGGTTTTCCTTGTCCCCACCTCACTGACAGGCCCATGTGAATATCCCTATATGCACACAATTTTACATATAATTTCTTTGGTTTCATAGCCACATGTACCTGATGCATATCAACAGATCCCAAAAATCCACAGGACAGGAATTCCTACAGTACTTACAACATACACTCCAAGACAGCTTTTTCGGTCTTTTATCTCACCCTATTTTCTCATATCTACACAAGCCCTTAAAGGTCTCTTCTCCAGGGTAAGTGATTCGAGTCCCTAAAACTACCATTGTCAGTTTTCAGATCTCACTCCATTGTGTATGACTCTTGATACCCTTTCATTTTGTCGTGTTTTCCACTCTCTCCAGGCAAGGATGGGAATTCAGACCTAGTTTACTTTTAAAAATCAATTAGTGTCAAAAGGACAAATTTTGTATGATACCCCTGTTAGAAGGACTTAAAAAGAGAATTTTGCACAAAAGAAAATGACTGTGTTGGCTACCTGGGTAGGGGGAGCTGAAGGTTTATCATAGATGAGATAATTGACAGATGTTAGAAATTTTGTTTTTTTACTGTAATCAATCATGATCGTCATGAGTCAGATCTGACTTGACACTCGACTGGCTGGCACTGTAGTTAATAAAAAAATAAAATTAAAAAAGTATAATAAGGAAAAAGGGCTAGAGGAGAAACTTGTAGATTAGAAGACTAAATAAAATATAAATGAAATGTAAAAAAAACAAACCTGAGTATATTAATTTCTGTGTATATTAATCATATCTCTATGGATTTCTTTAAACAAATAACAAGCAGTTACTTACACATCAACTTAAGACAGTATCTGTTACTCCCCTCTGTGTCACAGGAGGATATTACTGCTCTCAAGGACCTGTCCGAACCCAAGCCAACACTTCAGCTATGTGCTGAGCACCATTACAGGTGCTTAAAGCAGCTTACAAGGGAATTTTATTGTAAACTCTTCCATTATTTTTTCCCTAGGTGCCTTAGTTATCTAGTGCTGCTGTAACAGAAACACCACAAATGGATGGCTTTAACAGACAGAAGTTTATTCTCTCACAGTCTGCAAGGCTAAAAGTCCAAATTCAGGGAACCAGCTCCAGAGGAAGGCTTTTGCTCTCTGTCAGCTCTGGGAGAAGGCCATTGTTGTCAATCTTTACTTGGTCTAGGAGCTTCCTAACACAAGGTCCCTGGGTCCAAAGCAGGTGCTTCCCTCCTGGTTCTTCATTTTTGGTGGTAGGAGGTCCCTTTCTTTCTGCTTGCTTCTCTCTTTTGCATTCCAAAAGAGATTCACTCAAAATACAATTTAATCCTGTAGACTGAGTACTGCTTCATTAACATAACTGTCTGAATCCTGTCTCATTAGCATAATTGTCTCTAATCCTGCCTCATTAATGTAGCTGTCTCTAATCCTGCTTCATTAACATCACAGAAGTTAGGATTTACAACATATAAGATAATTACTTCAGATCACAAAGTGGTAGACAGCCACATAATACTGGGGGTTCATGGCCTAGCTGACTCGACACACACTTACCTGGAGTGCGGTTGGGGTTATAGCACCAGTTTCAATTCAGACTTTCAATGTGGATATATTGAATCCTCATTCATTTGTATTGTATTTCTATCTGATTTGTCAACATATATCATGAAACACAGTGAATGCATGATATGACATAAAAATTTGCCTCATTTCTACTGTTGGTTATTCACCCAGCTGTAAATCTCCTATAATACACACTGCCATTAGATGAGACTTTTAAAAATATTAAATATTAGCAAAAAAATATTAGCAAAAAAAAAATATTAAAAATTAGCAAAAATAATTGCACTTGATGTATAGGATAACCTCTCTATCTATTAACCCTTTTAATAAATTTCAATTAGTTAATCTTACTAGCATTGCTAGTACTTTCAATCCAAAGAATAAGTATCTGTATTTGTATATGTATTTGTTGTTCTGTGACATCAAGTCAATTCTAACTCACATTGACCCTGTAACACAGGATTTCCATGGGAGTTGGTGGATTCAAACTGCTGGCCTTTTGGTTAGCAGCCTGAGCTCTTAACAACTTCACCACCAGGGCTCTGTATATATGTTGTCACACACACAGACACACACACACGATAAACTAGTAGGTGTTCTTGGCAAAAATATTTTACCAAGAAACTCATTCTAGTTCTTAATGACTACTAAACTATTTTTAATTTAAAAAGTGCTGGCAGTTCTCCAGGAAATGTTTATAAACCTCAAACATATAAATTCTACAATAAGCAAAATATGCAAATATATTTCAATATGTCCTGACTATAAATAAAATTGATAAACTGTTACACTGAACATTAAAGCCATAAGATTAGACACATCTAGATCATATTCAAACACACTGATTCCCTATGATAGCCTCATCTTCATTGTTCAAAAGCTGTCTTGTTCAGTACCTAGCACCCTCTAAGAAGCAGAAACTGATTTCATGTCAGAATAAACATTTGAGGCATAGTTGAGCACAGATTAACAATAACTCAACAGTATTAATAGGCTAGAATTTCCCAGAATAATTTTCCTTTGTGTTTCTCAAGCAATTTGTGTTGGTTTTAACATTTCATTGATGTTTAATCGTATAAATGAAAACTTAAAAATAGATGAACCATGCCTTTCTAGTCTACAACGGATTATTTCTTGCTATCAGAGAGTAAAACTAGAAACATTTTATCAGCATTTGTATACTTGTTAATTTTTCTTAAGTCTAAATTTTTATTGCTCTCTTTTTACTTCTTTCCATTAGAACCCTAAACTTTCATAAGTAGTAATCCCACTCAGTCTACCTTCCATCTTTAATTCTTAGTGTATACTCTCTTCCGAGAAGCAAAGCAATGGCAGTATTATGTTGCCATCAGTACATTAAAACATTGTTCCAGTCCACTTCTAGAAAGCATGTGATGGTATGTGTCCTGCCATAAGTTTTTCAACTTTCCACATACTACCGCATTTTATATCAGTGGTGCTTAACCTGGGGTTAAGAAACACCAATTGGGCCTTCAGAAATCCTCTATGCTTGGGCCTCCTATTGGGCAATTGGATCAGAATCTCTGAGGAGGTCCCCAAATAGTAGTATTTAAAAAATAATTCCTAGTTATTTCTTTTGTAGTGTACCTTAACTTGTCTGCTTTGCGTGGTTTAGAGGTCACTATTCAATCTTATACAAGAAATCTTTCAGCTTAATTAGAAATATCAGTAGACTTTGTCTTCTACTCCTCTTCTTTCCTAGTCATGCTTTCTTCTTAATTACGAAAAGTATCTTCCACTAATTCCGTTTCACTGATCAGATTCTTTGATAAAATGTCAGATAAGTATCTCGTTATGATTTGGGAATCGTGGACTTTGCCCTTCTTTTACATTCTTTGGGAACAGAATTAGGCCACAGTTGAGAAAGACGCATACGTAAGATCAGTTTTCATCCCAGAGACCTAGAAATATTCCCTTTATTCTTAGTAGGAAAAATAAGTAAATTGATGGATTTAAAAATTATAATCGAATAGTTGATTCTTTTTTATTTATATTTTCCACAAATCTTCATCTGAACTGTAGCGTTTTCTATGGACACCACGGTATCTGAGAACTTGTATAGTCTGTCCAAACTCAGACTTTACTATATCAAGTCTGAGCTGTCATTGTTGGGGGCTTTCTATTCCATCTCCATTGTTATACTAATAAGAGTAAGCGACCTTGCTTTTGACTGTGTATCATGACAAAAGTTGCCATTTCACAGGATATGGGTGACATTGTTCTTCTAATTATTTTAAATCTTGTTTCAACTGCTAACCTTTTAATAACGCAAAAAAAAAAAACTTGCCATGGAGTCAGTTCTGACTCACAGTGACCCTATGGGGGAGTAGTATTGTCCCAATGAGTTTTCAAGGGGCACCTGGTGGATTTCAGCTGTTGGCCTTTTTGGTTAGCAGCCTTAGCACGTAAACACTACACCGCTAGTGTTTCCGTAATAAGGCAAAACTGTAACTAAACACTGCATTATTATTTTAAACTGGACCATAAACCAGTGAATTCAGACTTCGGACACCTGGATTCTAGTTTTAAAACTACCCATCTCTGTCAGCATAGGCATTTAATCGTTACCTTTCCATTTCTTCAACTTTATGTTGAGGGGGTCTCTAGCAATTCTGAAGTTCTGTCTGTTCTGTTTAGAACGCAGTGAAGTTTCCCAACCTGTTATCTAAATATTCTAAAGTAACAATTTAAACTAATTGAGAAAGGGTTATTGTGAAAACTGAACTAAAATAATGTAAAAAATCACCAGATTTTCAGTCTAGCTTTACTGAGAATTGCTCCCTGCCTCTGACCAGAATCACTTCCAAGAGATAAAATAAAACTGAAGATTGATTCCTTCATTGCACATCACAAACATTCCACCTCTAAATGGAAGATTTCATGGATAGGTAGACGTATGAGTGGACCGATGAGTGGATGGGTGGAAATCTGTTTTCAGTGTAATTGTTAAAATGAAATGGAAATTATTTCCTTATTTGTGACATGTCAAATTTAAATTCAAAGTAGTTAGGAGAAAAATGAATAAATTAATAATTTTCTAATAATGATCTTGGCCAATAATGGTCTTAAAATGATTTTTAAAAAAAGAGAGAAAGAAAGAAGAAAAGAAACAGTCACCATCAAGTCACTTCTGACTCATGGAGCCCTCATGGGTGTAAGAGTGGAAGGCGCTCTACAGAGGTTTCAGTGGTGGATATTTTAGAATTAAATCATCAGTCCTTTTGTCTCCAGGGAACTCTGGGTGGACTCAAACTTCCAACCTCTCTGTTATCAGCTAAACTTGTTAACCATATGCACCCCCTAGAGACTGTAAAACTGATAGAGAAGTAAAAACAGACAGAATTACTTTACTGAAATGGGACTTGCTAGGTTTCAACAAATATTTACTTCTAGCTTCTACTACCACATAAGGAATAGACATAAAGTGACAATGAGGAAACGAGTGAGAAGGGAAGAAAGTAAGGCAGTGTGTGTGTGTTTGTTATCAGGATGCTCTGGGGAAGCAGTGGAGCTGCTGTCCAGAGACCGGAGTAAAATAAGCTAAAGACACTCACTCCCCTGAATACATCTTTATGTGTTAATAAATCTATTTAGTGAGAAGTCTTTAATTAACCCACAAAAGCACAATCAGGAAATACTTAAAGACAATTTTGTCTGATATGATATATGCCGGCAAAGGTATTTTACTGAAAGTCTCTGTACAACAGTTTTTCCTTTAAGAAAGTTGTTCATCATTTGTTTCCAGGTCTAAAGTCAAAATACTGGTCTCAGTTTAAAATCTTCTTTTGTGCTATTCATCATTTAATTGTTAGAATAACCCTTATTTCTTTTTTTAAAATTTTTGTTTGTTTTAAATAGAAATGAAAGAAGATAGGTAGCTTTCAGGCTCAGCTTTCTGTTCAACGCCTGTTTGCATATTCTGCCATTGATCTTGAAGAAACTTAAACATTTCCAAAAGCTACGAATTTTTCTGAAGAATCTGATTGGTTTCACAGTTCAAATTTGGCAATAACTTTTACTGATACTAACATTTTATTTCAGGTACTTTCTTTGACCTGACAAAGTTCATTTTGAGGGGTTTTTCAATTTCAATTAAAATGATTTTTTTGTCATTATCATTATAAATATAACATCAAAAATCATGACAGAAATTTCTCTAGTCTCTAAAAAAGGTTTTCTAATATTTCACTTCCCAATGAAAATCTGCTGCAAAGGATCACTTTAAAGTATTGAAGAGTAAAGATGTCACATGGAAGACTAACTTGTGCCTTACCCAAGCTATGGTATTTTCAATCCATCCTGTACATGAGAAACCTGGGAAATGAATAAGGAATTGATGCCTCTGAATTGAGGTGTTGGAGAAGAATATTGAATGTACCATGGACTGCCAAAAAAGCAAATAGATCTGTTCTGGAAGAAGTACAATCAGAGTGCTCCTTTAAAGCAACAACGGCAAGACTGTGTCTTACAGACTTTGAACATATTGTCAGGAGGGATCAGTCCCTGGAGGAGGACATTAAGCTTAATAAAGCAGAAGATCAGCAAAAAAGAAGACCCTCAATGAGATGGATTGACACAACAGCTACAACAGTGACCTTAAGCATAACAACGACTGCGGTGAGGGTGCAGGACCGGGCAGTGTTTCCTTCTGTCACTATGAGTTGGAACCAACTCAACAGCACCTAACAACAAAACAGTAATGTTTCATTTCAAAAATCACAGTTCCTCCAATTAATAGACAAAGTAAATTTAGACACTTTAATTTTTAATTTTATACTTAATGTCTATACTAACAACACAGTTTTGAAAAAAGTAAATAAATAACACAGAACAAAGGAACTCTTGCTCATGTTAATACCACATACCTGGCTTTTATAGGAGGCCCTTCTGTTTCAAAGAGCCAAAAACAATTGAGAAAAACATTGTCATCAAAACAATTTTGACTCGTGACCACACTTGTGGTCCACAGTGTTTTCAGTGACTGTGATCATTTTAGGAATGATTCCAGAGTGCTTCTGGGGGAATTCGAATCACCCATCTCCTGGTTAGGAGCTGAGCCTTCAATTATTTACAGCACACAGGACTCCTTCAAAGAAACACAACTCAATAAAATATGGTTAAGAGCTTAGCTGCTAACCAAAATGTTGGCTGTTCAAATTCACCAGGTGCTACTTGAAGACTCTTTGGGACAGTTCTACTCTGTCCCATAGAGTCCTATGATTCAAAACTAAGTTGATGGCCTCAGGTTTTGTTTTGTTTATTATGCTAAGTTTATAAGGAATAGAGACAATATGCAAGTTTCTAAAAGAAATTAGTGAAACAAACAAAACAGGGGCAGTGAACAGCACGACAAATGGATTGGTTATAAACATGAATATAATCATAAATCTAGGAGCAAGACGTGTGCACTAATGGGAGAATCTTTATAGTCTATTTATTCATTTATTTGTTATTTTAAGAATAAACAAAAACCAAACCCACTGCCGTCAAGTCAATTCTGGTTCATAGCAACCCTGTAGGACAGAGCAGAACTGCCCACATAGCGTTTCCAAGGAGTCCCTGGCAGATTCAAGCTATCAACCTTTTGGTAATCAGCCATAGCACTTAACCACTACACTACCCAGGTTTCCAAATACACACAACAAGATACACACCAATTCAATGGTTCTTCAAGTACATTCAGTGGCATTAATTACATTCTTCAAATTGTGCAACTGTTCTCACTCTTCTTTTCCAAGTTGGTCCTCCCTTATTAACACAATTCACTGCTCCTAAGGTTCCTATCTAATCTTTACAGTTGCTGTTGTCACTTCGATACCACAAAACCAAAACCACAAATGTACTCTCATCAAATCAACTACAGACTAAGAGCAACCCTAAAGAACACAGTAGAACTGTCTCATAGGGTTTCAAAGGAGTAGGTGGTGAATTTGAATGGCCAGCCGTTTGGTTAGCAGTCAAGCTGTTAACCACTGTGACACAATGGTTCCCACACAGGTAATCTTTAAAAGAGCATAGTGCTCAAGGAAGGCATTTTTAAATAGTTAACATAAAATGTTGTTTGGTTTCTAAGAAGACTTCAGGAAATATTTTTTTGCTTTAAAGTTTAAAAGTAGACTCTTAAACTAAACAATTGAGATGGAGAATACAGTAGCCTTCTAGAAGGGGTTTTCCTTACCCCTTATGGAAACAAACACGTATCTTCTCTGGAGGAAAGCCTCTTCAGTTTAGTTACTCAGAACATTACCAAAGTAAACTATGAATTAATAATAAAAGATAATCAAATAGAACTGAAAACATGTCACTGAGGGGAAATTAGCAAATTCCTATCTATCAAATTTAGATCACCACAGATTCTAGATATTTGAATTAACAGATAGGAAAGTAAAATAATTAAGTATGAAATCAAAGAGCTGAAAGATACAATCCTCCAAATGAGTAAGCAATCAAGCCACCCAAGCCAAGTGCCGTCGAGTCGAATTGACTCATGGTAATCAAAGATTATCCAAAATTACCAGGCTGTTATACAAAATATTTTAGAAGAATAACAATATTCAACTGAGCACACTTCAATTAGAAACATCTTATTAAAGTCAGAATAAGAAATCATTGGACGTATCTTAAAACAAAGAGAAAAACCTTCAACAAAGAATGTGGAAAAACATCCGTGCATGAAACTTTTCTAAAAAACAACTAAAAGAATGACTGAATTGGGAAATACAAGATGTGACTTCCCAATATTTTAAAAATATAAAATATTTTAAAATTCAATGAAATTTCTAAATACTAATAAAGATTTTTGTGGAATAAGACTATGGATTCTGCAATCTACCTGGAAGGATAAAATTCCAGAAGATAATTCAAAACAAAAGGAAAGAAGAGCAGAGGAAAACATTAAGTAGAAATTGCCTTGTTATTGTCATTGCGAAGTGATAGTGAATGGCTTCCGACTGCTAGTGACCACTTGTACAACAGAATGAAACACTGCCTGGGTTCAGCACCATTCTCCCAGCCTTGCTAAGTCTGAGCTCATTGTTGCAACCACAGTGTCAGTTTATCTCCTGGAGAGTCTGCCTCTTTTTTGCTGACCCTCCACTTTACCAAGCATGATGTCCTTCTTCATAGACTGATCCTTCCTACGTTTGAGAAGCAGTTTTATCATATTCACTTCTAAGGAGCGTACTGGCTTTGCATCTTCCAAGACAGATTTGTTGATCTTTCTGGCAATCCAGAATTCTATTCAGTATTTTCTGACGACACCATAATTCAAGGCATCAGTTCTTCTTTGGTCTTCCTTGTTCATTGTCCAGATTTTGCATGCGTATGGGGTGACAGAAAATACCATGACTTGGGTCAGGTGCACCTTAGTCCTGACCCAAAGTGATGTCATCACTTTTTCACAGTTGAAAGAGGTCTCTTGCTGCAGAGTTGTCCAATGGAATTACTTTTCCAGGTGTCAAAATACACACTATAGCTATGGTAGTTAAACAGTGATATGTTAGTATAGGGAAACGCAAGTAGACTACTAGAGAAAATAAAATAGATAGAAACAAAGTCATGTCTATATAGTAATTTAGTTTATGTTAACAATGGCCTTTGAAATCAACAATAGAAACTTATTATTGAAAAGTGATCTTGAATATCTACTTCTAAAACACTCACACAAAACATCTGACACAAAAATAAACTGCAAAGCTAAATGAAAAAAATTAAAATCAACAATACTAAAGAAGGCAGCAGAAAATATTTTTAACAAACATGAAGTGGCAAAGACATTGCTAAAATCAACTCAAAATCTGTAATCATAAAGCAATTTACTTTATATACTCCATTTCATAAAGATTTAGAATTTTCAAATGAGAGAATACATAAACAATGTTAAAAGATGTATACTAGAACAGGGTAAAATATCTGTAACATATATATACTAAACAAAGGATAACTCAAGCATTTCTTAAGCTATTACAAATCAATAATAAAAAGGATTTAGTATAAAAAATAGATAAAGGGCATGATCAAGTAATGTATAAAAAACAAAAGTGTGAATGGCCAATGAATATTATTTTTAAAAGATCACACTAATTTTTTGTGCGTGACATTTAACAAAACAAGAATGTATTTTTGTATCTACTGTTAATAAGAATGTAGACAAAGAGTCACCTTTATACATCTCTAATGAATGCACTAAAAGGTGCAACATTTCTGGATCAGAATAGGCAATATTTCTGAAAATGTTGTTTGAATAAATCCATGAAGAAATAGCATCATTTCTACACATTATTTAAAGAAACTCTCTCATGAGAATGCAAACGTGTGTGAGTGTATTTATCATAATTGGTTTATAATAGTAAAAAATTAGAAACATTGTCTCTTTGAATCAATAGGTGGTTGAATACACAAATTATGGACATCCATACCATGAAGTTAAAGACAGGAGAAAAGAAAAGACCAAAATGGATGTTAGAAGAAACTCTGAAACTCCTTCTTTGATGTAGAGTATCTAAAGTGAGCAGAAGAAACAATTGTTTGGAAATGTTGAAAAGAAGATTTCAACAAGCAGCTTCAGAAGACAAATTACTAATACCAAATGGGCAAAGAACTAGTTAGACATCTCTCAAGATGACAGAAACAAAGAAAAAGTCCAAGACTTAAGTTGTAATATAATACTGAAGGATTCAGTCGGCAAAATATTGAACGACACAGGAAGCATCAAAAGAAGATGGAAAGAATACACATCACTCTAACAAAAAGAACTGCTCAGCATTCAACAATTTTTTTTTTTTTAAAGCCCACTGCCATCCAGTTGGGTCTGACTCATAGCAACCCTATGGGACAGAGCAGAACTGCCCCATAGACTTTCTAGGGAGTGCCTGTTGGATTTGAACTGCTGATCTTTTGGTTAGCAGATGTAGCACTTAACCAGTATGCCACCAAGGTTTCCTTCAACAGCTTCAGGAGGTAGCAGATGATCAAGAACGAATGACATTGAAAGAAGAAATCCAAGCCATAATGAAGGCACTGGTAAGAAACAAGCCTCTGGGAATTGACAGAATCCTAACTGAGATGCTTCAGCAAATGGATGGGATGCAGTACTGGAAGTGCTCATTTGTCTATGCCAAGAAATTTAGAAGACAGCTACACAGCCAACAGACTGGAAAAGTTCAATATCTGTGCCCATTCCAAAGAAAAGTGATCCAACCAAATGCAGAAATTACTGAGTAATATCACTAATATCACAAACAAGTAAAATTTTACTGAAGATCGTTCAAAAGTGGCCAAAGCAGTGCATCAACAGGGAACTGCCCAAAACTGCAGCCAGATGCAAGAGAGGATGTCAACCAGGAACATGAATACTGAAGTTGGGTGGATCTTGGCTGAAAGCAAAGAATGCAAAAAAGATATTTGTCATAAAAAGATGCTGACATTTACCTGTGATTTATTGGCTACACAAAGGCATTTGACTGTGTTGACTGTAACAAAATAACATTGTAAAGAACGGGAATTCCTAAACCATTATGCTCATTAGGAACCTGTCCATAGATCAAGGGGCTGCCATTCTAAGAAAACAAGAGGACATTAAATGGTTTAAAGTCGAGAAAGTTGTATGGGAGGACTGTATCTTTTCCCCATACTTATTTAGTCTGTATATTGAACAAATAATCCAAGAAGTCGGACTATATGAAGAACACAGCATCAGCACTGCAGGAATGCCAATTAACAGTCTATGATATGCAGATGACACAACCATGCTTGCCGAAAGTGAAAAGGACTTAAAGCACTTACTGACAAAGATCAAAGGACACAACCTTCCATATAAATTACACTTGAACGTACCAGCCAAAATAAATAAAACAAAAATCATAACAACTGAATGATTTTTTTTTTTTACTTTTTTTTTATTGTGATTGAATGAAAATGTACATTTCCATATAAATTTGCATGCTCATCTATATGCAGCTCCCACTGCTCTCCCTGCCCGGTAACAGCACACCCTTCCTCTGTGCTCCGTACATGTCCTATCTTCCCAACAGTCTCCTATCCCCTCCTCTCCACCCACTCCCCTTCCTCCACCAAGAGGTCAGCAGGATGACATCCTATAGATGCATAGAACCATAAAATTTCCACAAGATACAGTCAGTCTGCATCGTCAAGTCCAATCCATTGCTGTCTGAAAAGCTGACCTTCATTATGAGTTGTGGACAGGGGTGGCATCAGGGCCAGGGGCCATGTTCCCAGGAGAACCCCAAAGCCCCTAGACCATCATTGGTGGTCTTTCATTGGAGATCTCAGGGTGTACCCCTATTTATTCTCTTGTTGCCAGTGAGACTCAACTTTGTGAGCTCCATCATAGCTATTACTGGTGGTGGCTGGGCACCATCTGGTTCTTCTGGTCACGAGTCCAACTGGATGATTTTTGAGAATTCATAATAAATTGAGAAAATATTGAAACTATCAAGGATTTCATTTCCCTTGGATCCACAATCAATGCCCATGGAAGGAGCAGTAAAGAAACAGAACAAGGTCTTGAGCAAATCAGCTGCAAAAGACCTCTTTCAAGTACTGCAAGGCAAAGATGTCACTTTGAGGTCTAAAGTGCACCTGACCTAAGCCACAGTATATTCAATCACTTCATAGTCACATGAAAGCTGGACAATGAATAAGGAAGACTGAAAAAGAACTGATGAATTTTAATTACAGTTTTGACAAAGAATACTGCCAGAAGAATGAACAAGTCTGCTTTGACAGCAATATGGCTATAATGTTCCATAGAAGTGAGGATAATGAGACTTTCTCCCACATACTTTGGACATGTTATCTGGAGGGACCAGTCCCTGGAGAAGAACATCATGCTTGGTAAAATAGCAGGTCAGTGAAAAGAAGAAGACCTTCAAGAATCTGAACTGACAGAATGTCTCCAACAACGACCTCAAACATAGCAACATTGTGAGGATAGCAGGCCTAGGCAATGGTTCATTCTGCTGCACACAGTACACTGGGAGTCAAAACTCACGCCAAGGCGCCTAACAACAACATACTAAGAATTACTTTTCAGCAGGTAAAAAGACAGCTATATGTATCCTCACATTAAAATATTTCCCAGAGATACTGTTTAGGGAAAATCAAGTGGCAGAAAAATATGTAAAATGTGGTTCCATTTTCATAAAAATTAATAATAAGTACTACTGCTAGACAGCACTTGGCTTGGCTGGCAGTGTTTGTACACACATAAAGGCTATTACTCATCCATATTATATTAACACATAAAACATTAAATATGTAATAAAACAGAATGAGATGATCTACATCAAATGTTAATCATAAAGATTTCTTAGGAGAGCAATGTGATTTGATGGGGAAGTAAGCAAGAGGAACAATCAGTTTTACTTTATATGCTTTCCTATGTTTGTAATTTTTATGACTGTATGTTAACCCAATTACTTGTATATTTGCAACAGAATGAAAATAGTTTGCTTCTGGGTGGGTAGATGGAATGTGATGAGATGAGGTAGGAAAAGGAAGAAAGAAGAAGAACAGGTAAGATATAGTCACCGACATAAAAGTCTGACTTTGTATTTTCCTTTTCAGATATGGGTCTATGGTGTAAAACCCAGATTCTGAGAAAATCATAATTTCAAACAAATAAGGGTTAATTGATTCTGGTGGCCAAATCAGGCTACCTAGGAGAGAAGAGTTAAAGGCAATAAAACAGTCAATTCAATCTCACCAGGTGGGATATTTACCCCCAGCAGAAAGACTGCCCCTAGGCTTTGAAAATTGTTTTCCTCCCCATGGTGTTTCCTTCTCCAAATGGCAAAGCCACTTATCCCCAACAGTGGCTTGCCACCAGCAACTGCCATCTTATGAGAAATGGTTATAGAAGTCCAAAACAAAATGCCACTGAACATAAAATTCAGTAAGATACCAAATTCTATATATATCTCTTTACTGTTCAATCAACACTGAAAAGTAACAATACTCCAATGTTCCAAAAGATAACTGGCTTCAGATCATTTTTGGAGGGAATTATTTAAACCTAAACCGCCTTTGTATGCAAATTCTCTGACTTGACAACTCATTAACCAAAAGAGGGTTCAAACAAAAGCTCTTCAGAAAAACTAATTTTCCCTTTCCTTTTCTCTGTTCCTTAACTCATGAGGTCCCGACAGCCAGGTTCGGGAACTCATCATAGATAAAGTGCTACATACCTCTCTACTGAATATCACTATGGTCACCTTTGAAGTACTCCCCTTGGGAACCAAGCACTGACACCAGCACCCAGTCCACCCTTCAAAGCAGTTTGGAACTCTTTTCTGGAATACCCATCGGAGCTGTTGACACATTACTCTTGATGTCCTGAATGTCATCAAAATGTTTTCCTTTCAATATTTCATTTATCTTCGAGTAAAGAAAAAAGTCGTTGGGGGATAGATCAGGTGAGCGGGGAGGGTGTTCCTATACAGTTATTTGTACTGGCTAAAAACTGCTCCACAGATAACTACACAACTAAGTTTGCAAGCTTGCGACCACGCCACCGTGTGCAATGGCCATTCCAGAAACAGTTCCCAATTGCTTTGAAGGGTGGACTAGATGCTGACATTGGTGTCTAGCTTCCCAAAGAGAGTACTTTGAAGGTGATTGTAGTGATATTCAGCAGTGACGTACATAGCACTTAAAATCATTAAGCTCGTGGACTTACTTGCCAAACCTCACAGCTCCAGCTCTATAAAATAACCAAAAGAATTTTACGGCAATAAAATACAGGCTTATTAACCTGGTAACAGAAGGCCCTATTGTTTTTCTGAAGACATGAAGACTGAGGTTATCATGTATTTACAAAAGTGAAATGGATTTAGAATAGCTTGAAAGAAAGCATGACAACCTTTATTATAACATAAAGTTTGGAATTCAAAACAAAAATGGAATGATAAAACTACTTTTGTAACAGGCAAGGTAGTCTTACCATTGATAATAGTTGTATCAACCAACTCTGACTTTAAGCATATTTTTTCACTTGCTTTCAAAATTATAAAACTTTTCAGGGGAAATCTTACGATAAGCCTCACACACTTGCTTCATATTTGTATTTGATAAAGATTCATTCATTTAATGAAGATTTATTAATGACCTACTGTGGTTGCTGTGGAGGTCTCTGGGTGGTACAAAAGTCTGTGCTGGACTATCATCAAGGTGGCGTGTCAACTTGGCTGACCATAGTTCTCAGTCTTTGGAACTTACAGTTTGGCAGTCAAAACGATGCCATCAACTCCGCGATAATGTGACCACCTCTAAGACGGGATCTGCCATGACTAACCAGTCAGTTGAAAGGGAGCTTTCCTTGGGACGCACCCTGCAACCAGTACAGGTGGACATTCTGGGAAGCATCTTGAACTTTTGCTCAGTCTGATCCTTCACCTGACTCCTCACTTCTGGTTTTGAGACTTCATCTCGTAGCTTACCCGCTCTCTTGCCTGCCAGTCTTGAGATTCATCAATCTCCTCAGCCTGTGGGCCCAGAAAAGTCTCCCGTCTGACTCATGGACATGTGACTTTTCAACCTCTACAACAATGTGAGCCGTTTCCTTTATATACATCTCTCCATATGAATTTTTATATGCTTGTAGTGACTAAGTGGTATGGCCGCTAACCGAAAGGTCAGCAGTTCAAGTCCACGAAATGCTCTTTGGAAACTCTATAGGAAAGTTCTAATCTGTTCCGTACAGTTACTGAGTCAGAATCAACTCAACAGCAGGTTCTTTTTTTCTTTCTTTTGGTTTACTGGGTTTGTTTCCCTAGCGAAACCAAGCTAAGACAATTACTAAACTAAAGGGTGGCGGTTCAAACCCACCCAGCACCACCATGGAATAAAGCCCTGACAATCTGCTTCCATAAAGATTACAGCCAAGAAAACTCTACCAAGCAGTTCTACTGTGTAACACATAGAGTCACCCTGAAAAAGAATTGACTTAATGACAATGGGATTTGGTTTTGTAATGGGTATCACATACGATAAGTCCTATCATTCAGTTACACCATTTCATACATTATATTCAGTATGTGTTTAATGTACATTAATATGTACTAGCTGCTGGAAGACACTAACATGAATTCAGCAAGTAACCCTCACCTTCAAGCACTCAAAATCTTGTAAAGGATAATGGAAGTTAGAACAATGTGCAAAAAGATCTTTTCTTTCTTTGCCAAGTTTCTTTCCAGATGTTCTATCTTTTACTGCAAGTAGTATCCTGAATCATCCTAGTATTATTTCTTTTCTCAGAGCTGTTAGAGTTTGTTTTATGTATTTTGGAATTGTGTCATTGGATGCATAGATATTTATTGTGGTAAAATCTTTATAGTAGATTGTTCCTTTAATCATCAGCTTTAATGTCTAATTGACCGAGTCTGTTGAAAATGAAAGCAACAGTAGCTAACAATCTATGTCTATTCAATCAATAGTATTCCCACAGTCCCATCTCTATTTTTCTTCTATTGAAAATTTAGAAACTAGTGCATATGACAAACAGAAAGCACAGTGATAGTAATAATTAAACTCAAGAGTACATGGTTTGGAAAAAAAAACAACAACCCTGTTTCAATGAATACTTTGTTCACTTACCCAGAACTACTGGTAAGTACCTACCAATAATTACCTTTGTCAAATGTATTTTCAGAGACACAGTAGTTACTCAGTATATTTTTAAAACATACACCACCTTTCAGAGGAATTTGAGACTTAATGTAGGTATTAGTAGAAACTGGAGAGACAGAGCTAAATACATGTGACTTACTTTGTCTTTGGAGAAGCTGAAAAGTTGCTTCCTTTCAGCAAAGAACTGAACAGCTATTACATCAGCAGAATGACCCCAAAGGACACCAACTGGCTTAGAGACAACATATGGATTCCACAGGCAAACTTTATTGTTACAGCCAGCCGTTGCTAGTCAGAATTAGAAAGAAAAAAAAGTTTTAGTAACGTGAATAACTAATTACATTTTATTTTTAAAATTAATTCATCACTTATCTGTAGGTTGATAAATGTCTTGTAGAGTTGGAATTGACTGAATGGCAGTGGATTTGTGGGGTTTAGTGAATGTCAGTGACACTGTCTTGAAGAAAGAAAAGTTTTCTGTCATTGTTCAAGCAGCCCAGGGAACAAGGATTTGTCTGTCAGTGGAAATGGTTACAATGGAGGGAGTATAGAGGACCCCATATGCGTCAAGTGAAAGGAAGACTGCAGTCGTATTCAGAAGGCAACCACCAGCCTAGCTATGGGGAGACAGCGCCTTCCTCCCAGTTCTTTCCCTTCTGTAACCTGTGCATCCCAGGAATATGGACAGTTATGCCAGGAGGAGGAAAGAGCTCAAAGAACATTTACAGTTTCCAAATTAATTAAAAAAAAATAAACCAGTGATTTTCACCTCCATGTAAATAAGCAAGTACTCACGACTAAGCAAGCAGCAAAACCATTTTTGACCAGCTTTTTTCAGAAAATAAGGTATTTTAAAACAGATATTGGTTATATTCATAGAGCATTTCAAGAGCAGAAAGTACAGTGCTTTTTCAAGTTTGTAGATGTTGAATATAGAACTCTGCATGGTCCCCTGTTGGGAGGCAGGCTGTGGAGCTGAGATTATTCACTCTTCTTTTCCAGTACTAAGTACTGCTCAAAGAACCCTGGTGGTATAGTGGCTAAGTGCTACACCTGCTAACCAAAAGTCAACAGTTCAGATCCTCCAGGTGCTTTTTAGAAACTCCATGGAGCACCTCCATTCTGTCCTATAGGGTCCTGTGCGTCGGAATCAACTCAGTGGCAGTGAGTTTGGTTTTTGTTGTTGTTGCTGCTGTTTTTAAGTACAACTCAATATTCAGGGGTTGAAAGAACTAATTGATCAGTCAGTGAAATAGTATCTGGGTCCTTGCTGACTCCGTTCACCAACTGCTCCAGCCTTCTCTAATCAATTTACAATAGTTCTTGAAAGTCTGATGTTGGCGTATTCCTGAGACCATATTCAAGGCATCTTTTACCATAATCACCAGCTATGATTGTTGGGAACTTCAGGGACATGGTCCCCTAGCTGATATCAATACTATGTACCTGAATGACAATTTGTTAGAGATTTTTGGATGCAGTAGATTTCATTTAATCAAAATTATGTAGTAAAAGAAAAACCAGAGAGAGCAAAAGAGAGAAAAAAGAAAGCATTTATTTGCGTCCCAGGAAGCTTTACCCACACGCTAGCCCGGGGGTTGGGGGTTTGTAAAGGGGTGGCAGCGGACCTTGTTGAGGACAGCGCTGAGGACAGTGCCCGTGGCAAGTAGCCAGTGGGGTTGTGGACAGTTAGAGTCACTTAATTAACATAGGCAGGTGTTGTTTCAGTGGAGTCGGGTGAGGAGAGGTCTAGTTGAGCCTATGGGGAAGAAGGGTAGCTCATCTTAGTTTGAATGGAATTTCCAGAATAGCTGGTGGATGAGACGTTTGGACTCCAGCTGTCCCGGAAATGGTTGGGGGAGGGGGCTTGGGTTTCAGCCTAACACAATTATTGAGTGAGGATGAATACAACCCATTCTGTGTGCCATGTATGTTCTCTGCATCTACCCTATTACATTTTCCATAATACGTCTATGCCTGAATTTTTCATAATGTTGGAAATAGTATCAGATATACCAACTTATCAGCTTCTGAAATGTCTGAAAATTTTATTTAAGGGGTTAATGCTAACAAAGTTTTATATTCCCTCAATTAAAATACACCCTTTTACATCAAAAGAACTTCCCTTTAGTAAACTAAAATTACAATAACCTAAAATTTTGAAAAAGCATTGTAGGATATATTCTGAACAGTGCTTGAAAAACATTCTACATTTTGCCACTCTCTACTGTTTGTCTGTAAGTGAACATGTGTGTGTATGTGTGTGTGGGTTAGTGATAAAAATTATGTATTTGTTTGGGCTGGGCATGTGTTGGTGTGAGGAACATGGCAGGACAGCAGATGCTGCCCAAACTGTCTTCCTTTTCTATATTATTCTATATCCACCCCACCACCAATCCCAATAAAAACATTCAGTAAAGCACTGGGTCACTTTCTCATATTTTTGCCCCAAAGTAATTCATAGACACCACATGTTATAATGCATAATTATCAGACATTCTCAGGCAATAAAATGTGAGCTGTTCAAGTTGCTGTCTCTGGCAGTAAAGCAACAAGGTGGAGAGGCTCCGTGAATACCAATATGCTTCCCAGACTATTTATGAGGCCTTCATAGTTATCATGATTTATTTTACATACCAATTAGATTGAGCCAAGAGTGGTAATCAAAAGCGTGAATGCCCTGGGCAATATTAAAGGATGTCATTTTAAGAAGCTTTCTTGATTTCTCTCTCCAAGCCAGGACCACAGAATTTGTATTGCTGGTTGTACTGGAAATGATAGCATCTAAAGATGAATTATACACAACTGATAAGAAATTAAAAAGAAAAAAATAAATGTTAGTTGATTTCTTACAAGATATTCGCAAAATAGAGCTCTTTTAACAGGCAAAGTTAAAAATTGAACTGAGACTATAATGACACTTACCCAGCTCTTGAACTCCTCACTTATTTTTTTTACCTCCCACCAAAAACTCTACAGTAAGAATTTACAGAAAATTTTACATTTTAAACTTTTTTCCTACTCTAGGGATACCTCAATTTTTGTTTGTTTGTTGAGATTGGAACACACAGAAGGAAACATTTCTCACAATAGTCATACTGGGTTGCAGAAATGTGAGATGAGTAATTGGCCAAATTCCTGGGTTTCTCCTCTTGGGCCTGGCAGAGGCAAACAGGAGCTTTCCTGCCATCTGTTGTCCCCTAAGGGTCCAGCTAATGCCTGAATCATGGTTCATTAAAATGTTGACTGGTCCAGAATGTTTGAGAGTGAGATGGTCAGGACTCAACAACCTGCCAAGAGTCACAAAAGCTGCTGAGACTCAGGTTGGATTGACTGTTCCTGCGGTCCCCTGCAGTCTAGTACCAGATGCTGCCAAGCAAAGTCTCTCTTTCCAGGCAAGGATAACAGTCCTGCTGCCTTTCATCACAAAGATCTTTCTAGTCCCGCCAGACTCACAACCACACTCAGCTAAGTGTCCATAGCAGCTCGTTTCATCAATGTCAAACCACTCTGTCCTCCCTCCAAAGTTAGTGAAAGTTTTCTTCCACATTTTCTCAGGGAATGATTTGTGCCCCACAGTTAAGTGATTTCTTGTTTGGCATCGTGCAGTCCACAGAAAGGAATACTGCAGCTTTGTGCAGCTTAAGCAGTTACGTTCACAGAATAGCTCTTAGACATAGTTTTCATCTGCCCATTACACAATGTTGGAAACCCTGATGGTGTAATGTTTGGCAGCTCAAAGCCACCAGGTGTTTCTTGGAAATTCTATGGGCAGTTCTACTGTGTCCTACAGGGCTGCTATAAATACGAGTCAAGTTGATGGCACTCGTCCATTGGAAGTCCAGCATTACTTGGGAAAGCTAAGCACTAACTGTTCTTCGTTCCAGAATATCTTTTCAAGAATGCTTGCACAACAAACAGTCTTGGAACACAGAGATAGATTTCCCCTTTGGAATAAAGAGCAAGCAAGATTGCGGCCCAGAATAGTAAAGATAATGTCTTTCTCTGGAGTAAATGATGGGCATGCTTTCTGTCCACCACAAAAATTCAGCTTCTCTAATCTGAAAGTTCATCTCCTGTAATGGAACTCATTGTTTGCACAAGTGTCCATTTGGTCCCACCTGCGATGCCTCTGTGGGACTTGGGGGCAAGGAGAACAGACACAAATGTGCTGATACCCATGCTGTTTATTGTGATGAGTGATCCTTTGGCACAAGAATGTCATGTCCTCTGCCCCTTTATGATGCTTTTATTTCTCTCTCCAAACCAATACCACAGTATTAGTATTACTGATTGTGATGGAAAAGGCAAGTTAATTTGTTAATAGTTAACTTGAAAATAGCATAAAAATTCAGACCCTTCACTTTTTACAAGCACCTTTGTAGAAAAGTACTTGTATGTTCTGTAAAAACAATTAAAAAGCCTCAACTTTACCCAATGAAAATAATGTTTCAGTACAGAGTGAAAAACAACACATAAACTAAGCGCCCATCAACAGACGAACGGAGGAAAAAAACTAGAGTACATACACACAACGGAATAGTACAGACAATAAAGACCAATGATGAATCTGCAAAACATCTCACGACATGGGTGAATCTGGGAGGCATTTGCTGAGTGGGGTAAGTCAACGATGAAAGAGCAAATCCTGTATGAGAACACCTATAGAAACTTGAGAAAAAGTTTACACACAGAAAGAAACATCTTTGTTGGTTGCCAAGGAGGAGAGGGATCCAGAGGGAACACCACTAACTACATAGTAGACAAATAGCAACTTTAGAGAAGGCTAAGACAGTGCACAAAACTGGGGAATTCAGCACAACTTGGACTAAGGCAAAGTCCTACAAGCTACACAGACACGTCCATACTCTCTGAAAGACCGAACTACTGGACTGAGGGCTGGGGATCAAATGACGGGGCTTAGGGCTGGGGATCATGGTAAGACGGCACATCGCGTCAACTGACATAATACAGTTTATAAAGAAACTACTGTACACCCTACTTTGGTGAGCAGCAGCTGGGGTCTGAAAAGCTTGTGAGTAGCCCTTTAAGATTCTCCACTGGTCCCACTCCACCTGGGGCACGGGACAATGATATAAACCAGTGACAAAGAGGAAAGATTAGTTCAGAGGACTAATGGACCATGACTTCCACAGCCTCCACCAGAGGCCAACACAACTGCGTGGTATCTATCACCACCAACCGCTCTGACAGGGATCACGACGGAGGGTTACAGAAGGAGTTTAGAAAACGTAAAACAAAACTTAAACTCACAAACAACCAGGCTAACTGGTCTGACAGGGACGGGAGAAACTCCAAAAGCTTGGCCCCAGGACACCCTTTTAACTCAGTAACTGAAGTCACTTCTGAGGTTCACCTTTCAGTCGAAGACTAGACAGCCCTATAAAACAAACAATAATACGCGTAGCTCGACCACACTATAGGCACAGCAGCCCAGGGGTGAGGACAAGACAGCAGGAGAGGACAGGGAAGCCGGACTAATGGAAATGGAAAACCCAAGGACACAAGAGGGAGAGTGCTGACACGTGGGGAGTTTGCAACCAGCATCACAAAACAGTATGTGTATTAGTTGTTTAATTAGAAACTAATTGACTCTGTAAACTTTCACCTAAAGCACAACTAAAAAAAAAAGGCATTCCTATTTTGGTGAGAGAATTCACTTCAGAAAAAGCATTCTAAATAATTACTAAAATGAGGAAAGGCAGAAGAAGAGCTCAACATACCACACCGAATTACTACTGGCTGAGGGTCAGGGACTATGGTTTCAAGGAACATTGAGCTCAATTGTCATCCTGATAGATTGCTTCTAAAAACAACTGAGATTTATTTATTTAAGAGCAGATATTGGAATCTTGTGAAGAGCTTGCATGATAGAGGCAAGAACGCCAGCACTAAATGGCCAATGCACTCTGAGCCTTATTAAGAGAGCAACTAATTTAAGATACACAAAGTGGCTCCTGCTCATCAGCTACAGTACTAATGCTATGTTACAGAAATACTGACAGTGTAAAATCTGACAGCAGCTATTCTCATTCAGGAAGCATCTCCCCTGGAAACATTCCCTTTGTTTATAGAAAATGCCAAGGGTTATTGCAATTTGACTCAGTGAAGCAATATGAAAAGATTTAAAGTATACAACACAACACTATAATTATATCTTCAAATGCATAGAAATTCCATAATATAGTTACAGCACAATCAAGATAAAGTATTTCTGGCCAGAAAATTACCTGGTCATGTGTTCCCACATTATATACAAATATCATCTTTAGTTTTGAGGCCATAAATAAAGACATAAGAAGTACATTCTGCTCAATATTCAAAGTGTTGTTTTAAGATTTGAACCCACAGGTTACAAAGTGACATTTGTGGGCCTGCAATGTTACATTTTGGAGGCTCAGTAATTCACACTTTATTTCTAAACCAAGATGTAACTTGCTTCTGATTAAATTGTAGACTTTCAGAACTCATGAGAATGTCTAAATAAAAGGTGAGAAGAAGGCAATTTCCTTAAAATCAAATTATCTGATAAAAAACACTTTTCTCACTTCTTAGACAGAGGGAAGGAAGGAAGGAAGCAATGGCTTACAATGGAAAAATGTTTTTAATATCAAGACTCAAACGGAATGAATTGGTAAATTAAATGATTTGTTTTTAATATTCTCAATAACTTTAAGGGTTAGTGGAGAGGAATATTTTGTTGTTGTTACTTTGGGGTAATATTTTGAGGAGATAAATAAGACTCCTTGATCATACTTGGCCATTAATACCCTAACTCTCAACTCTTGGCACATAGTCATCAAAAGATACTTATGGGGCCTGGAGACAGATATTGGCCTTCGTGTATGTTGTACAAATGTCCTAGCGTAACAGCAACTAGTAAATGTGGGAGAGGTAGTTTGAAAATGAAAGGTTATACTGAACAACTGGAAACCTTTGTGGTCTAGTGGGTTAAATGTTACGTCTGCTAACCAAAAAGCCCACCAGGCATTCCTTGGAAACTCTATGGGGCAGTTCTACTCTAACTTCTAGGGTCTCTATGACTCAGAATAGATTCAAAGGCAGTGGGTCAGTGGGTTACCTGACAACTAAGTAAACAATGGTATTACGTGCTCTTAGAGTAAGATAGACTATGACCACTCTGTGTCATTCACCAATGGCTAGAGAAGGTAGGAAGATAGAAAATTGGGCCATTTCTGACTAGGAACTCTTATGATCATTTTTCCAACTTTGTATGGGTCGTGTGGTTGAGAAAAACCCCCTACCTTGAGCTTTATTTGATATTCTCCTGTTTGAAGGAGTTTATTTTCAGTTGCATGTCTTATTTTGAAGTTAGAAACCCATTCTCTAAGATCACCATAGGGCTTCCTACACTCTGAGCAACAACTGTGTCAAAAAGGAAAGATGAAAGTAAGGAAAGGCAAACTGCACCTATTCAATTTAAAAAAATCTAGAGGCTTCTGATCCCATCTTGCTAAGCACATTTCAAAGTAATAATACAATTAATTTACTTTTTCAAAAGTCTCTTTGACTCATGTTCATGATACACATGAAATTTAACCCTTCCACCTTGTTATAGAACAAGTTGCAGGAAGAGACCACTGTCTTCTGAGCAAAGATGATTGGCTCATGGGTCATTTCAACACCTTTAAACACAGAGAGCAAACTGGGAGGAACGACCTAGCTAACTCAGTGGACTACCACCACTATATCTAGAGGGCTTAAGTGTAAAATCGATTGTGGACATGGCACAAGGCAGGGCAGTTTTGTTCTGTTGTGCATAGGGTTGCTATAAGTCAGGAGTGACTCGATGGTACCTAACAACGACTACAGCATCTAGAGTGCTGATTCAGGTGCAGGAAAGTGGAGCAACATACAAGCAAACATTACTCAAAATCTCTCTCAAAATTCTAAAAAAAAAATTCGTGGCAGCAGGAGTTTTTAAATCAACTCCATAATTCCAACTGATTTGCATGATTCCAACTCATGGCAACTGTATGCATTGCTGAGCAGAACTGTTGGCTGTAATCTTCATAGAAGCAGATCCCCAGGCCCGTCTTTTGCAGTACTCTTAGATGACTTTGTAGTGTTAACCTTCAGGTGACTAGCCGAGTGAAGACTGCTTTCTCCGCCCAGGGACCTGTACTTTCGAACTTAGACCCTATCAGCTACGAAGCTTCCTAAGAAAACAAAACAAAACCTGATGTCTGTAGTCCAAATTCTCTGAAACGTCTCCATTAATTAGCACAGCAATAAATATTTGTTATCAGTTAAAACTATTTTGTATCTTCTAAGAGCCATAGTCAAGAAGGGCATAATACCAGTCAACATAATAAAACAATTAACGGTTTTTATTGTTGGCAATAAAATCTTTTTCAGTGGCTGCATTTCTAGCCTATGGTTTCCAAGGTTTCTAACGACATTGTCTACATGAGGGTCAATTATTTAGAACTCAAAGAAAGAAGACTCACTGAGATTCAAACATTCATATTTACGTCTCTCCACTACTGCCCAAAAGCTCTACACATACTTCACAAGCATTTCAGAATGTAATTATTTTTCATTTAAAATGTGACACAGAACAACTCAGACAAAATGAAAACATTTTCTCCTTGAAAGTTTGAAACACAAAAGGCTGAATCTTAAAGCAGCAAGCTAATACTAATTTCTGAAACTGAATTTTTCCTTTGATATTTCAGTTCTACAGAAATTTTACCCATAGCTTCAATGAAAATGTATTGTCATACTTGCTCATATATTTTCTTCTTTCCTCAACTATATATTCCCTCTTCATACTGAGAAGAAAGTCAGCAAAAATATTTCTTGAAGAGCTGTAAGAATATCAATTCATGTTGCTGGGGTCCATAGGGTCTTGAATTAAAGCAGCCACTGAATGCTTGTTCTCGATAGAGTAAGCCTTGCAGACCAGGGACAATAATCACTATGAATTCCTTTATCCTGCCTTCCTCTTTTTACCTTTCCCCTTATTTTCGCCTTCTTCCCATCTCCCCTTGTTGAAATTAAAGAGCTTCAAAAATAGAGTTGTATTTAAGCTTCCAATTTCTACTGATAAATCTGGGAGAAAGCATTTATTAGCTAGCACTGAAATAGGACTCCTTTACAGAGGTACAAACCTAAAATGTGAAAGATCAGAAAATCATATTGAAAGGTAGTACTTTACCTGTCAGGGCTCTTTTTTTGAGTTATCTTCTCTTCTGCTGAGTTTTCTTCAACATCCTTTCATTGAACTGAACATTATTTATAAATATATATTTCTTACCCAACCACCTTTCTTTAACCATAAAAGCTGTCTTAATAATAATAATTCTACAAATACTCAGTAAGGTTTCTTTGAGTATTTTTTCTTTGAAAATACTTTCCAATAACATTCAACCAACTACCTTCAAAGCCAAATAAAAAACTGATTGTTTCCACAATTGTAACATAAAATTCTATAAAGGAAATTCAAGGGAGTTGCTAACTTTAGACATAATTTTTTTTTTTTTTAACAAAAATGAAAACAATTTAACTCTTTAAATGAGTTCAGGCAATTCAGTACTCAGGTATTTCACTGTTTGTCATCTCTCAATGTTAAAACATAATTTAGCTTCTCAGCACCAAAACAAGAAGCATAAATGGCTAAATTATTCCTTCAACCAAGCCCAATACAACACTCTGTACTCCAGCCTCCTTTGATAAATAAGTGTCTCATTGTTCCATAGGGTAATACTAAGCTCCTAATTCACAAAGATCTGTGCAAATAGACACTTAATAACTGTTGTTAACTGGTTTCTGGGTTTGGGGTGCTTCAGAGTAAACATGAAAATAAATACATATTAAAATAATTATTACAGAATCTCCTCAGTCTGCACATTGGAAGCTATGTTTCTTAAGACTTATCTAGACAACCTAACTCCCCAAACCAATGCGTACCACTGTGCCTGCTACACAGTTGGTACTAACAAACATTTTCTGAATGAAGCCACAAAGTTCCTATAATGACAGCAGATAGAAAATCTTTAAAATGAGTTTAAGATACTAGTAGAGATGAGTCTAAATGAATATGTATTTTACATACAAAGTCTATAATACAAAACATATAATTTACATATTACATATGTAAATTTTGAAACCCTCTGGCTTAGTGGTTAAATGCTATAGCTGCTAACCAAAAGGTTGGCAGTTCAAATCCGCCAGACACTCCTTGGAAACTCCATGGAGCAGTTCTACTCTGTCTACAGGGTTGTTATGAGTTGGCATGGACTCTACAGCACTGGGTTTTGTTTTTTATATGTAAATTTACATATGTATTTATGTAATTTATACATATATGCATCACATACTCACTATTTAAAAGTGTTTTGCTGTATTTCTATCTCCATTCATGATGGAATAACACAAACTGAATCTAATCTCCCACCATACACAACTAGAAACACAGACATTAGCAACAATGCCTTCAAACATTTGATATTAGGCAATGAAAAACTGAAAACCCTGTGAGAAAAGAAACAAATAAAGTGAGCCCTAATATGACCCCAGCTTTCATCCTAGAGACAATTTCTAATTTATTGGCACAAGAAGGAGTAACCTGCACAGAGGGTCTGATAGGAGTTTGGTGTAGCTGAAACAGCTAGAAGCTCTAGAAAGAAGGAAAAAGAGCTCTGCATACTGTTGCCTTGAATCACTGTTGAGTACCAGTCATGAAGGCCAAGAGTAAAACTCCACAAAGAACAATTGTGATAATATAAATGGAAAAATTCCCAGAGCTCTTACAGGGAGCATTCAGATCAATTGCTGATCAGACAGAGTGAAGTCTTTGAAGACTATTGGACATTTAACAAAGACAACATCAAGGGCACGCCTTATAAACAGTGACGAATTCTGGAGTAATGGCTAGCATGAAAGCACCTTACTTAAACTTAAAAATATTTTTCAAAGAGATGAAACTTATTCATGAACAACATAAAGCCAAGTGCAGTCAAGTCGGAGCCTTTCAAAATGATGTCCAAAACTCCAAAAGGAGACAACAGCATCAAGACACTCAATAGCAAAACATCACAATGTCTACCATCTACTACAAAATTATCAGACATAGCCAGACTCAAACACCAAACCCACTGCCATCTAGTTAATTCTAATCACAGTGACCCTACAGGACAGAGCAGGACCTCTCCATAATGTTTTCAAACGAGCAGCTGGTAGATTCAAATTTGCAGACCTCTGGTTAGCAGCTAAACACTTAACTACTCCTTCAACAGGGCCAAGAACCAGTCAAGTGTGATCAATGATAAAAACAAAGTCAGTAAATATATACTCAAAAATGATAGAGACAAAGGAATGAGGACATTAAAACAGATTTACGACTTCTGAAGTTATATTCAAAAATGTAAAATAAAACATGAATATATTTAGGAGACAAATAGGAGATGCAGATATAACCAAATGAAACAGTCAGAGGAGAAAAATGCAATATCTGAAGGGAAATTTTACTAAATAATGTAATAGCAGACAGACACCTGAGAAAAAAGATCAAACAACTGTAATACACAGATATGGAACCTAACTAAATGGAGGTACAGAGACTGAACAAACAAACAAAAAGGTGATGTTGTGTCCCTTCCAACTCATAGCTACTCAACGCACAGAAGAACAAAACACTACCCGGTACGCCATGCCTACAATCATTTCTGTGCTTAAGCCCTTCATTACAGTCACTGTGCCAGTCCATCTTGTAGATGGTCTTTCTCTTTTTCGCTGACCCTCCACTCTACCAAGCGTGATATCTTTCTCCAGGGATAGATGCCTCCTGACAACATGTCCACAGCATGTAAAACACAATTTCGCAATCTTTGCTTCCAAAGACCACTCTAGTTATACTTCTTCCAGGACAGATCTGTTTGCTCTTTCGGCAGTTTACGGTACATTCAATATTCTTTTATAATACCACAATTCAAAAGCATCAGTTCTTCTTTCTCCTTTATTTACCATCCAGCTTTCACATGCCAGAGATGTGACTGAAAATACCATGCCTTGGGTCAGGTGCACCTTACTGTTCAAGGTGACACCTTTACTTTTCACACTTTAAAGAGGCATTTTACAACAGATGTTCCCAATGCAATGCATCTTTTGGTTTCCTGACTGCTGCTCCCATGAGTGTTGATTGTGGAACTACGTACAATGAAACGTTTGACAACCTTAGTTCTTGCTCCATTTATCATGATATTGCTTACTGGTCCAGTTGTGAGGCATTTTGTTTTCTTGATGTTGAGGTACAACTCATTCTAAAGACTGTGGTATTTGATTTTTATCAGTAGGTGTTTCAAATCCACTTCAAGTCCAGCAAGCAGGGTTTTGGCATCTGTATAATGCCGCATTCTTCTTCATATCATCCAGCTTCTAAGATTATTTGCTCAGCATACAGACTGAAAGGTATGGTGAGAGGATACAACCCTGACACACACTGTTCCTGACTTTAAACCATGCAGTGTCCCCTTGTTCTGCTCGCATGACTGCCTCTTGATGCATGTACAGATTCCTCAAGAGCACAACTAAGTGTTCTGGAATTCCCATTCTCTGCAGTGCTCACCATAATTTGTTATGATCCATACCATACGATGCCTCTGGATAGTCAATGAAACACAGCTAAACATCATTTTGGTGTTCTCTGCTTTCAGCCAAGATCCATCTAACATCAGCACTGAGATTCCCAGTTTCAGGTCCTCTTCTGAATCCAGCTTGAATTTCTGGCAATTCCTTGTTAATATATGTTGCAATTGCTTTTGAATGATCTTTAGAACGTTTAATTCACGTATGATATTAATAATATTTTTTGATAATTTTTACATTCGGTTGGATCACCTTTCTTGGGAATAGGCATAGCTATGTATCTCTTCCAGTCAGTTGGCCGGGTAGCTATCCTCCAAATTTCTTGGCCTAGACAAGTGAACACTTACAGCACTGCATCCTTTGTTGAAACATCTCAACTGATACTTCATCAGTTCCTGGAGCCTTGTTTTTTGTTTGCCAGTGCCTTCATTACAGCTTTGACTTCTTCCTCCAGTACCGTCAGTTCCTGATCATATGTTACCTCTTAAAAGGGTTGAACATTGACTAGTTCTTTCTGGTGCAATGATTCTATGAATTCCTTCCACCTTCTTTTGGTGCTTCCTGAGTCATTTCATATTTTCCCCATAGAAACATTCACTGCTCGTAATTGCAACTCGAAGCTTGAGATTTTTCTACAGTTCTTTCAGCTTGAGAAATGCAGAATGTGTTCTTCCCTTTTGGTTTGCTATCTCCAGCTCTCTGCTTGTGTCATTATAATACTTTGTCTTCTCAAGCAGCCTTTGAAATATTCTGTTCAGTTCTTTTACTTTGTCATTCCTTCTTTTTTCTTTAGCTACTTAACATTCAAGAACAAGTTTCAGAGTCTCTTCGACGTTCAGTTTGGTCTTCTCTTCCTTTCCTATCTTTGTAACAACCTCTTGCCTCCTTCATGGATGATGTCTTTGATGTCATTTCACAACTCATCTGGCATTCGGTCGTTAATGTTTCACGTATCAAACCTGTTCTTGAAACTGTCTGTAAACTCAGGTGGGATATATGCAAGTTTTTGTTCCCTGGGTATCCCACCTGGAAGGTAAGATTTCTACCACTGAACCATCAACACCCTACCCTAATTAACTCATTATTAGTGACAAGGTACTTACTAAAGTTCTGTTTTTCTTTCAATGTTGTTTTATAGCATAACAGTACCACTCAGAGAAACTGCTTTTCAAGTACTCTAGATTAGAGGAATTCAATCATTATGCAAGATAAAAAAAGAAGGAGAAACCTAAGAAGCTCCCACACTGAAGGAAGTCAAACTAATATACTTCACAGAGAGCAAAAGAAAGCAAAGGAATAGTTTTGGAGGAAATTGCTAAGTGCTTTTATTAAGAAGTCCCGAATGTTACTACATGACATTAGTTAGGATCAGAGTTGGGTTGACATTAAATAGATTCTGTGATAATTTTCTTCCATCTCTTGAGATTTCTTTAAGTACATAGTTCACCTGAATTGACTATATGAAACATAAATTATAGAAAAAAAGAAAGAATTCCTGCCAGTGTTCAGGAGATAGGAGAGCTCAGGTACAAACCTCCAGAGACCCAATTAATATCAGTTGCTTAAACATTTTGTGTGAAACATTTTCATCAAAAGATATAAATGTAGAAGTCAAAGATGACCTTTTTCATTCATTACTCTTCAAACTCAGTACCTTGCCTAACCCAATCTCCACGATGAAGTCTGTGCTCCAACACATAGCAACACTTGTGACATCCAGAGAGCAGTTCTGCCCAGTTAATGGTCACTGTGGGCTCTTCAACTTCACAAGCACTGGGAGGCCGTTCAAACAAGGATATCAAAGCTGCTGTGAAACAAATTGCTTGAACCTGTGAGAGAGACACCATTTAGGAAAACAAAAAAATCTTGGGCAGTATAATTGCTGTAACAAGATTCTCTGTTGATTAAAGTTAATATGGAGTAACCACTAACTTAACAGAATTTCTTCAGTATCATTGTAAAAATGTAGACAGTTGTAGTGAAAGACAAAAAAAAAAGCTACAAGATTGGGAAAAGAGTGACTAACGGGAGACTATTAATTGCTTTTAAAACACATTTGTCATTAAGGACAGTAAGAATGAAAACCTTTCACAATTATGAAACGAAATTGTTCAGGTTACACTACTTCAGAGGTCACAGATGCTTTGTAGTGCCATTTAGCAAGTAATAGTTTTCCAGAGGTTGGGGTGGAATTTGAGAGGAAGATAGAAATCCTTGTATCCAATGTCTAGGTTCCAGTGTTGCCCACTCTAATGCACTTACCTGTTTGTCACATGATACAGGACATTCTGCGGGAGACTGGTATGGAAAAACTCGAGGTTTGTAAATATAAACCATATCAATTAATTCAAAAGACTTGCAAAAGATAAATTTAGACATTTATTATGAAGAGTACCCAAGTATCGTGATCTAATATACTGAGCATCCTATGGTGAAGAAGGTTGACAAGTTTTTTTTCCCCTAAATGAGAAACTAAGACTGTAAGTATTCAGAAAAACTACAAGGTGAATTGGTATTTATAAGGAAGAAGTGAAATCATAACATAATCCATCTCTTCCATGTCCAACATGTGACCTTATAATCTGTCATGTAGTTCAATTAGAAGACTGCAGTGATTGCATTTTAACTTCTATTTTGAGCTACAGCTTGATAATTAAACCCATAGTATTCAATCTTATCCTTCTCTCACTTACCTTTCCAGTTACATCCCCAAAAGAAAGAATCGATTCATTGGCATCAAGAGGGTCATACCAATAATCCATACAAACTGCTGTTGCTTTGAGGCCTTGAAGTTTGTATTGACAAGGAAATTCTTCTTTAGACAGGAGATCATAGAAACAAATCTCTTTACTGGTGAAAGCCACCGCTATCTAAAGTAGCAGAGCAGAAAATTAGAAAGCATTTCTGATGGATTTAGTGGAATCAATAAGCAAAGTGGACATACAATTTTATTAACCAACTCAGCCTTTATGACAGGCTTAGCTGTCTCTTACTTCAAAAAAAAAAAGAAAAAGCAGGTTTTGGTAACCCATACAATACGGGGTCTGAAGTAATTACACAGCAATGTTCAAAGCTCTTTTCTTGGAGGGATCTGGACCATTTCACAGAAGTGTAACACAGTGGCACGAAGGTGCTTTATTCTAACTTTGGACTCTAGCCAAGAAGAAATATCTCCCATTAAACGCATTTGAACATACTTTCTCTTTCCTATCCCCGCTGCACACACCCACCAAATGACTGCATCCATAGGACACTAGAAAGTGAATCATACAGAAAAGACAAAGATCAGTGCTACACCATACACAGTTATACCAGAAGCTTTACAAAGCATGCTGAAACAAGCAGGGGGGTTATAGGAATACAATGATAAAAATTACCTTCCTTAACAGAAAATGCTAGAAGCTACAAAAAGAGAGTAAATGATTTAACAATGTAAGAATCATCTTTGAAAAAGAGATCATGCACAGACTTAAAAGACAGTCATGAAAAACCAAAAGTATTTGATGCACATATAACACTGAAACTAAACCAAACCCACTGCCAGCAGGTCAGTTCTAACTCAAAGCAACTCTATAAGACACAGCACAACTGCCAGACAGGGTTTCCAAGAAGCAGCTAGTGAATTTGAATGGCTGATCTTCTGGCTAGCAGCCAAGCTCTTTACCCAGGGAAAAACTAGGATTCTACACATAATAACAGGCAGAGGATTATTATCTAGCTGTATAAAAACCTCACTCTGACAAACAGAAAGAAAAATATTCAAATAATAAACAGACAATATGAAAGGCAAGGTACAGAAAATGAAAGCTGCTAACTACCATGTAAAAAGTGGCTTAATATAATAAATGATGAAGAAAATGCATATTAACATAATAATAACATACTTCACATATCACATTAACCAAAAATATGAACACTAACAATATTCAGTTTTACCAAAAGTTTTAAGAAACACACATAAACGGACATTATAACTTTTTCAACTCTGTTTGTACATTTCTAAAAAAAAAGTGCATATACTTAGACTTGATAGCTCCATGTTTAGAAACTTATGCATGCACATACACATACAAATGATATGAAAGGCATATATGACAATGATGTTCACTTCATCAGTATTGATCACAGAATAAAAATTGAAATAGCTAATATGTTAACATGTCAGAAAGTGATTAATGAGAAGTCTTACTGTATATTTTCTATAGTTCCATTTTATGAAGTAAAAATGAAATATAAAAATAGTGAAATTTGTATACTTACATCTGTAAATTAAAAAATCTAATAATTATTTACAAAAGAAGCAATTGAGATATGGGTATACACTTTACATATAACTATAGATCTACATATATATAGTATGTCAATGTATAGGAAAAGGTATGTAAAGATACCAAAACAAATATGCAAAAATAACGTTTATCTCAGCAGAGAACAATAGGAATGGGAAAAGAGTAGAAAAGTGGAAGTTTTTATTCTATATGTATCAGTAAATTTGAAAATTTTGCACATGATGCTCCTATATATTACTAGTTTACATAAAAAGAATAAAAGAAAAACAAATATAAGAAACACATCAGGAGATTTCCAAGCAAAATAGAATTAATGAAATAACCAGTACAACAGCAGGATACAAGATAAATGTACAAAAATCAGTAGGATTCTTATATATCAATAAAGAAATCAGGAAAACAATACCATTTGTAATAGCTCCTAAAAGAAAAAAAAAAAAAACCTAGCCAGGGATGTGAAAGACCTATACAAAGAAAATTACAAAACACCACTGCAAGAAACTACAAAAGATCTACGCAAATGGAAAAACATACCATGTTCACGGATAGGTAGACCAAACATTGTGAAAAATGACAATTCTACCCCAAATGATTACAAATACAATACAATCCGCATCCAAGCACCAACAACATTCTTTGAGGGGATGGAAAACCATATCAGGAACTGTACGTGGAAAGAGAAGAAGCTCTGGATAAGTAAAACACTGCTGAAAAAGTACAACAAAGTAAGAGGACTCATACTACCCAACCTCAGAACCTTCTATGCAGATATAATAGTCAAAACGGTCTGGTGCTGGTATGACAACAGATACATTGACCAACAGAACAGATTTGAGAACCAAGATGTAAACCCATCCACCTATGGTCAACTGATCCTGGACAAGGGCACATCAAATGAGGAAAAGATAGTCTTGCTAATAAATGATGCTGGCAAAATTAAGTGTCCATCTGCAAAAAAAAAAAAAAAAAAAAAAAAGGATTCATATCTCACACCACATACAAAAGCTAATTCAAAATGGATCAAAGACCTAAACGCATGGTCAAAAACTATAAAGTTCATAAAAGAAAAAATAGGATCAACACTTGAAGCCCTAATACACAGCATTAACAGGATATAATAAAAGCCATAACCAACAATACATAAACTTCAGAAGATAAGCTGGGTAGTTAAGAACTTCTAAAAGTTAAACACTTAAGCTCATCAAAAGGCCTCACCAAAAGAGAGAATATACAGACTGGGGGCAGGGGGGAATGGCTATTACAAATCAGAAAAAGATCTAATCTGCAAAATTTACAAGAAAATTCAACGCTTTTATGACAAAAACACAAATAATCCAATTAAAAATGGGCAGAGAATGAACAGACACCGCACAGAGAAGCCATTCGAGTGCCCAACAGACGTGTCAGGAAGTGCTTGTGATTGCTAGCTACTAGAAAAATGCAAACCAACACCACAGTAAGACTATCACACCCATGCATTACCGGCAGGAATCAAAAACAGGAAACGACAAACGTTGGAGAGGCTATGGGGAAATAAAAACTCTTATGCATTGCTAGTGGGAATGAAAAATCGTACAACCATTTTGGAAAACAATATGGCACTTCCTTGGAAAGCTAGAAAATGAAATTCCACATTATCCAGCAATCCCACTTCTAGGACTGTATCTTAGAGGAGTAAGAGTCACCACATGGATGGACATATGCATATCCACGTTCAGTGCAAAATTTTGCACAATAGCAAAAAGTTGAAAGCAACCTAAATGCCCCATCAACTGATAAATGGATAAAGAAACTGTGGTCCATACACGCAATGGAGCCTTCTGCAACAATAAGGAATAACGATGGATCTATGAGGCATGTCATAACATGGAGGAAATTGGAGGACACTGTGTTGAATGAAATAAGTCTACCACAGAAAGACAAATATCGCATGAGACAACTACCGTAAAAACATATCAAAAGGTTTGCACATCAAAAAAATAATATTTGATAGTTCTTACAGAGGGAAGGGGTGGGAATAGAAAAACACTAAATAAACAACAGATAAATGGTAATACTGATGAAGGGCAAGACAGTACGCATTCCTGGGGGACCCAACACAGCTTGTACAAGGCAAGGTCACGGCAAGGTCACGGAAGCTCCGTAGACACATCCCAATTTCCTGAGGGACTCGGTTGCTGGCCTGAGGGCTGTAGGGACCATGGTCTAAGAGAACATCCAGCTTATTTGGCATAACACATTTTATAAAGGAAACATTGTATTTTCTGCTTTGATGAGTGACACCGGAAGTCTTAAAGTCTGAAGTCTATGATACTTCACTGGTCTCACCCCTTCAGGAGCAGGCAAGCAAGCAAAGAAGGGAAAGATCAGTCCAAAGAACAAATAGTCCACATCTACAGTGGCCACCACCAGACAGAGTCCAGTATAATTAGGAGGTGTCTGGTTACCACCACTGACTGCTCTGTCAGGGATCATAACGGACGATCCCGGCAGAGCTGGTAAAACATGTAGAACAAAATTTCAGCTCAAAAACAAAGACCAGACTTGCTGATCTGACAGAAACTGGAGAAACTCTGAGAACATGGCCCCTAGAGGCCCTTTTGAATCAGTAATAAAGTCATTCCGGAAGTTCAGCCTTCAAAGATTGGATGGGGCCACATAATGAAACCAAACAAAACAACTTGCCAGTTTGGTGACAAGGACTAGAAGGCAGAAGGGGACAGGAACACTGATAGTAGGAAACACAAGTTTGAGAAAGTGATAGTGTTGACCTGTGCTGGGGTTGTTAACCAGTGTCATAAAACATTATGTGTACCTGCTATTTAATGAGAAACTAGTTTGTTCCGTAAGCTTTCATCTAAATTACTGTAAAATAGGTACTATAAAACTATTTTTAGTAAACTTAATATTCAAGTGACATCTGTGTCCACAATAAAATTAAATTAGAAATCAATAAAAGCAAAATATCTGGAACATCTCTCCAAATATTTGAAAACTAAATAACATAATTTTAAATAACTCATAAGTAAAAGAAGAAAGTGGAAAAGAAATTTAAAAAATATTTTAATTAAATGAATATGAAATGACAATATATCAAAATTGTGGGATGCCAATAATGTAACAATTAAAAGCAGTTTTATAGCACTAAATATTTGTATTAGAAAACAGCAAAAAGAAATACCAATAACACCTGGGGAAGGAAAGAATTTGATTCTAAACTTTCCGTATTATATTTTATTTTTTTTTATTGTGATTAAGTGGAAGTTTACAATCCAAGTCAATTTTCCATAATATCTTTAGTGCCTGTCTCACTGCAACTCTATCTACTCTCCTCACCGTGTGACAGCACACTTTTCTGTTCCTCCAGTGTCCACTCAACCAACACTTGAACCCTTTTCTGCACCCTCTCCTCTACCCTCTAAAAAGAAACCAGTAGGACAGCCTCAGATATATTAAACCACAAAGGAAACATACCACCTGTATCACTCTGTGACTCCAAGTTTCAGTACTGGTTTCAGCTCTTAGCTAGGAGCAAGTCTAGGGGTCATGCTCCCAGGGGACCCGCCACATTGTCAGACCATCAAATCTGGTCTTTTAATAGAGTTCTTGATCTGCATACCCCTTTTTCTCAGGCTACATCAGGGACCCCACTTTGTGTTTCCCATCAGGGATGTCTTTTGAGGCAGCCAGGCACCATCTGGTTCTTCTGTTCTCCTACTGATGTAGTCTCCCAATCATATGAGTCTTTCTGTCTCCTGGAAATATTTTTTCTTGTGTCTTTCATGTTCTTGGTTGTCATCTTTTCCAGAGGGATTGGGACTAATTCATGTTCCTCAAATTGCAGTGTGCTGGCTTTTAAGACCCCGGGCACTGCTCACCAATATAGCATGGGGACATTGTCTTATAAAAAATACTAGTTATGTAAATTGATGTCAACCACATTGTGTTATTTTAAATGTCTATGTTCAACAAAAAATTGAGACATGCAAAGATTCTGGAAATGTCTCATTCACTGAGGCAGGGTGGGAGCCAGGGAGGGGAGTGACGCACTCAATACAAATTCTCTGGGGAAGCACAGACACTGGATTTAGTAGACAGAGACTTCAACTCAGATATTATAAATAGATTTTAAAAATGTTTAAAGGAATAAGGAAAGTATGAATATACTGTCTTAGCAAAGAGAAATCAACAAGATCTCTGCCTTTTGATCCAACATCATTTACATTAACATTTTGATAACATAAGATTTACCATTTTTCTAGCCACCTCCACCCCAAGACCAAACCCACTGCCATCGAGTTGATTTTGACTCACAGTGACCCTATAGCACAGAGTAGAACTGTCCATAGAGTTTTCAAGGAGTGCCCAGGAGATTCAAACTTCCAACCTTTTGGTTAGCAGCCATGGCACTTAACCATTTTGCCACTGAGGTTTCCCAAGACCCTAAGATACATTAAGCAAACCTGAAAGAATTAAAGACAGAAATAAGCAATTCAACAATAATATTTGGAGTCTTCAATTCTCCATCCTCAGTAATGAGTAGAAAAACTAGGCTGAAGATCAGTGTGAAAATAGAAGGTTTGAAGAACACAGTAAGCCCAGACTTAACAGATATCTATTTGTTCTGCCCAACAACAGCAGATCACACATTCATCTCAAGTGCATGTGAAATGTCCCTCAGGATGTTTATCACCATGTATCAAGTGATAAAACAAATTTCAATAAATTTAAAAGGATTAAACTAATTAATTCAATTATTTTATTTGCTTAATAAATTGGTAAATTTATTAACAAAATACATTTAACATATTATCTTATCTATTAAATAATCAAATTCTTATGATCTTTGAAATTATATATCACTAACAGGAGGAAATTTTCAAAATTCACAAATATGCAGAACTTAACCAGTGGGTCAAATAAAATAACCAATGGGTCAAGGAAAAATCACAAGGGAAATTAAAAAGTACTTTGAGATGAGTGAAAACAAACAACAAATCAAATACTAGCAAGGCAAACCTAGCAAATTACAAAAAAGATTCTATATCATGACCACCTGAGATTTATTCCAGAAGTTTTAAAAGACTGATTCAACATGAGAAAATTACATTAATTCTAATTGGAATGGAAAAAGTAAAACTATTTCACAGATAATATAATATTGTATATAGAGAATACTAATGAGCCTAGAACTAACAAATTCCTTAAGTGAGAAGCACATAGATAATTATTAAAAAAATTTAAAAATCAGTTGTATTTCAATACACTAGCAGTGAACAATGTGAAAATAAAATCATAAAGGACACTCTCAGGAGAATGAAAAGACAAGCCATAAACTAGGAGACAATATTTGTAAAACATCCATCTGAGAAGCATTTATACCAAGTATATTAAAAAATTGAAAAAAAAAAACTGAATGAACACCTTACCAAAGGAAATAAATAGGTGATGAGTTAGCAAATGAAAAGATGCTCACCATTATTAGGTGCTAGAAAAATGCAAATTAGATAAGGCATCAATATGCACCTGTTAAACTAATAAAAATTGAGACAAAACAAATTAATCAAACCAAGTGTTGTGACGATTTGCTCTATCCATGCAATAAAATACTACATAGCACTTTAAAAATGAAGTGCTGATATACCCACCAACCTGGGTGAATCTCAGAATAGTTATACTAAGTTAAAGAAGCCAAATAAAGGAGCACATATTGTATAGTGCCAATGATATAAATTCTGGAACGTGCAAACTAGTTTATAGTAATAGGAAGCAGTTACCTTACAAGGGATACGGAAAGGGGCTGGGTGATGTAACTAAAAAAGGCACAAGAAAACTTTTGAGGGTAATGAATATACTTATTATCTTAATTGTGGTTTTTCACAGATACATACATATATGAAAATCATCGAGTTGAGCAATTTAAATACGTGTAACTATATCTCCATAAAACTGTGTGAAAAAAAAACAAAACAATATTCTTTAAGATTCTGTTAACTGCAAAGAAATGGTTAAGTGTTAGTCCTCAGTACTGCAAAGAGGAGAGAGGTAACATATAAGAGTAACACAAACATCACATGATAACAGCAATATGGTGAATATGAAAATTAAAAAAATATCTGGATGCCAACTATCTTTTTATCTATACAAGTTAAACAGTAGCACCAAATCTTTAGCAAGAAAGCACTGGAAATGGTATAAACAGCCATTGCGTAGGATGCAAAAGTTCTCAAAGACAGGTTCTGAAGTCAGACTACCTTGATGTACAAAGCCTAGACCCATTGATCACATCCTGTGTAATGCAGGGCAAAATATTCAACTTCTTGCCCAGTCTGTTCATCCTTAAAATGGGAATAATATCTATTTTGTAGTGACACTTGAAGGATTAATAGAGCAGTTTGTGTCTCATAGGGAACTAATGTTAATGATTATTACTCTTTTGTATTCCAGGCAGTAAAGCATAGTACTTTCTACTGAAAAGAAGCTCATTCTTTGCAGAAATAGTGGATTCTAGGTCTAGCCCAGAGAAAACACAAGTTGATCTCAGGACATTTTGTCATACTGGGAAGCAAAGAAACTTTCAAAGTCTACAAGCTGTGTCAAAAAGACTCAGAAGCTGATTTAAGTTACTTCCCACTGTTCAAAGATGGGACAGCTTGGAGGAGAAGATAATAACTCGGTGGACTGACATAAAACAAATATGTTCCAATCCGTGACTTTGTGATGAGACTGATGACCTCAGTAATAGTACTTGCTGTTCACCTTTGAAGCTCCTGTGGTACGGTGGCTAAGCAGTCCACTGCTAACCAAAAGGTCAGCAGTTGCTCCTTGGACACCCCATGGGGCAGTTCTACTCTGTCCTATAGGGTCACTATGAGTTGGCACCAACTTGATGGCAACAGGTTTGGTTTTGCTTTGGTTCATCTTTAGAGGACATTAGTTACCAGTTCATTATCTCGAAAACTGACATAAACTGACATTCCTCTTTCCATTGTAATACAACTGTACTTCAGGATAATTAAAGATTTGAGAAGGGGATGTTTCATTTTACAGAGCATATCCAGCTTATAAGGGAAGAGGAATGAAAAAATCACAATGTCATCATCTTCTAGCAAAAATTCATTAATGGACCTAGAAATAGTCAGCTATAAATATTAGCACCTCAAAAAAGAACCAAGCATTTTTACCTCCTGATTTAAAAACACATAACTATCTATTCGAAAGAAAAGAAAGACTGAATTCAGCCAAGAATTTAGACTTGACTACCATTTACTTGAAATACAGGGAACAGAAGAATATGTTAAACAATTCTATGTACACGTAATTTGTAAAACCCAGACTGTGGGAAACTGTAAGACAAACACTCTGGTTCTTCAAAAATACCATCAATACCAACAAAAACAAAATGCAAAATTAAGTCCGTAGAAGAAAGTATGTAGAACAAAAGACATATCTTAACCATTCATTACATGGGAATCTTATTCAGATCCTGATTCAAACAAACAATTTAAAAATTATAAAACAATTGGAAAAATATGAACATGATTTTATGAGACCATAGTGATGATATTAAAGTCCTTTTTAAAGTTAATAGTGCTATTGTGGTTACTTAAAAAACAGACATCCTTTGCAAATAGTCAAATATTTACATATAAAATTATCTCATGTTCTGGAATTTAATGGGGGGAGGGGAGATATAAGTGAAACCAGTTTGAATGTGAACTGAGAATGAGTATGTCAGATTCCTAATATTATTCTCTCTGCTTTTGTATGTGAGGAGCCCTGGTTGCTCTGTGGTTAGGTATTTAATGGTTAGCCAAAAGATCAGCAGTTCAAATCTACTAGCTACTCCCTGGAAATCCTATGAGACAGTTCTACTTTGACCTGTAAGGTCACTATCAGTCAGACAGGGTTTGTATGCGTTTGAAGTTTTTTCACAGGAAAAGTTTACTTTCTGACTAATAAGAAATTTTAACAATAAGAATTCTTAAACTGAAACCTATCTTCCTCAAAATTATTGTCCTTTTGGTATGTTAGCTCTCTCATAGGTATAGTTACAAGAAAATATTTGAATTAAGTAAGCTCTACCTGTCAGAATTAAGAACCTGATGAATGCAATGATCATAATCAGACAAGCAGTCCCTTTAACTGAATCGAGTTGTGCTACATGTAATACAACAGCCTCTTAGCTCTGCATACAGACGCATTATCCTGCTGCAAACTACAGAGTAGCAAAGGCTTATCAGCTAGCAATGCAGCATGGCCACATTTGGGACAGAGCCAAGGTTCTGAGTCGGTATCAGCAGAGTCACTTAAAGACGCCCATGAGAACAGCCTGAAAAACCGAGTAGCTCACGTGGCTCTAACAACATTCCCCCTGGGTCAGACAAGAGCTCAGAAAGAAGGATGCAATCAATACTCTTCTATTGCTAGCGCTAACCTGTGTGTTGATCAGGAGCCTCTCCCTACCACTGTGTCCCCCTGTACAAACAGTAAACATATTTGAAAAGACTTTGTACCTTGTTTACATTTTCCAGGGAAACAAGACTTGTCACCCAGAGGTGTTTGAGTCTGGTGACATCTGAAGTGATGGGAAGTGTTTCTTGAGGCTTTAAATTCTCTCTCCAGATTCCTAATAAGCCTTCTTTACTGATAGTCAGATAACGACTCAAACTTTTCAGGAAAATTACTTTTTGGATAGTGTCCTTGTGTTTCACTGGGATAAATTCAAGGGCCTTCCACTGAGGAACGACGGTGGCCTTTGCTCGTTCCTCTTTTTCATAGAGTGCAAACAGTATAAATGAGGTCAACTTGTCCCAATTAATGAAGCCATCTCGGGCCACATCCACTTTGTCAAAGAGCTCCCGATATTCTTTCTCTGTTCCCCAACCAATAATCTCTTTCATCTTCTGCACAAACTCTTCTCTGGACATACAGATGGTTTGTCTTGGCTCTGGGGACTTCAAACAAGAATGAAAAATCAAACCAACAATCAAAGCATCCCATGCACGAGAGCACTGTGTTGCCCTTCAGTGTGGCTATAATTGGCAATTATTTCCAAACACTAAGGAAAATGTCCTTTACTTTCTATCAGCATTATACGTGTGTGAACTGGGGCTGGGTAGCAAAGAAATTTGACAGGACTAGATGTCAGCATCCTCAAGTTTTACTACTGATAAACAGAATAATTCTCAAATTAGAACAGAAATGTTTTAAGAGTCACAAAAGTGCCCAAGCTGGCTCCTAGAGACCACTGCACAAGAGAATAATGTGGGTTTCATGGGGGTTGTAGAAGGCAAAATAACGTTTCCCCTTCTTCCCCAAAATGCCCACATCATAATTCTCAAACCAGCTGTTACAGATTGAATTGTGTCCCCCCGAAAAAATACGTGTTGTAATTCGGCTGGGTCGGGACTCCCTGTATTCTGTGATTGCCCTCCATTTTGTGGTTTTCTGATACTGTAAATCCTAATTTCTGCCTTTGGTTAACAGAGTGGTTATGTTAGAGAGGATTAGGGTGGGACTGTAAATCCCTTCTTAAGGGCACCTCCCTGCTCCTCTGGCGTTTCCCTGAAGTGTGGCTTGCATCACTTTTTATCCTTTATTCTGCAAGGGTTACAAGTAAAGGGAAGCAAGCAGAGAGTTGGGAACCTCACCCCACCAGAAGGCAGCACTGGGACAAGAGCATGGCCTGCAGATCTAATGTTCCCGCTCCGAGTCCTGACCGAAGAGCGACGCAACACAAGGACTTTCCTCCAGAGCTAACGAAGACGGAAAACCTTTGGCTTGGAGCTGACACTCTTGATTTCAGATTTACAATTTACCAGAATGTGTGAGATTAAACTTCCTTTTGTTAAACCCACCCACCTGTTAGAGCAGACTACCTGACTAAAACATCAAGCAAAACCAAACCCACTGCTGTGGCAGTTTGCTGCCTTACAGCGGCCCTACGGACAGTACAGCTGTGTAGAGTGTCCCAGGAGTGCCTCGCGGGTTTGAACTGTAGAATTTTCAGTTAGCAACCATAGCACTTAAGCAACCAGGCTTCCCTCATAATTCCCAGAACCTGTGATTATGTTACTTTGTATGGTAAAGGGAGTCCTGGTGATACTGGCTCTTAATCGAAAAGTTCACATGGCAGCTCAAATCCATCAGGTGCTCCCTGGAAACTTTATGGAGCAGCTCCCCTCTGTCTTGCAGGGTTGTTAAGAGTCAGAGTCAACTCAATAACAGTGAGTTTTATGTGACAAAAGCATAAAATGTGATTTAATTAAGGATTCTGAGATGGGAGATTAACCTGGATATCAAGTGGTCCCAAAGTAATCATAAGAAGCCTTATAAAGGAAAGAGGGCGGGAGAGTCAGAGTCAAAGAAGACTGAGTGATGTAGGACCCCAAGCCAAGGCAGATTGTCCCCAGAGCCTCCCAGGGAACCCAGCCTGCCAACCCTTGATTTTAGCCCTGGGAGACTCAGTTCAGACTTCTGACCTCCGCACTGTAAGATAATAAAAATTTGTATTAAACTACTGAAATTGTGGAAACTTGTTAGGGTAGTAAATGGAAAATAATATACTGATTACACAAAATGAATGAATGCCTGAAGACAGTTTGGGAAACCCAATAAAACTGCACCCGTTGAAACTTTAATCCAAGGACTAGATATCTACTGTTGCTTACACACTGATACAAAGAACAACATATATATGAGTATCAGGTAAGTCCGTAGTTTATTTTGATCTGCTATTTCAATTAATGAGATTCATAATAGCAGAGTGAACTTTTTCTGCTGTCTCAGAGCAGAGTCAGGATTGACAGTACCCACTGAGAGGCAGAAAATTGTAGAGGAAAGTGGAGAAATATGTAAGTTTAATCTTGACTCCACTGATCTGAAAACTATTGGCAAGTACCTTCACTGCTGAGTCTTGATTTCCTCCTCTGTAAAGTAAGTATAGTAATGTCAGTAATAAGAAGATTGTTATTTATGAAGATAAGCTGAGATATCATTTGACGCAAGGAGTCAGTGACAAGACGATGAGATGAGGCCCTGCTTTTGATTACTTAACTTTCTGAGAAATAATTAGTATCCAGCCCTTGAACTATTCAGAAGTCTCATCATTTTTATCTTTACTTTCTGTCTAAAATGATTCAGTAGATGGAAATGTTTTGGTGACCCAGATTTTCAGTTTATGTGAAGAAATAAAAGAAATACACTTAATCTGAGCCAAAACTGCAAAGCATCTCTGGAAATTAAGCCAATATTTTTTAAACTATTATAGATATGATGTCAATTTCTTATTCTATATATTATCATCCAATTCACAAAATAACATTTTAAAGTAGAATATCAATACTCATACGTTCTACTAATTCATTATTTCTAAGAACAAGAAACAGCTTGGACTGATAAATATTAAAAACACACACTTTTTACATTAAAAAATGTGGGATTGCAAATAGACTTTTAGAGCAGATTTTCTTCTCTTAAAGTTATTTAAAAAATTCACTGCAAATAATCCTCTGCACATCAATAATGTCAATATTTGCCAGTAGGAGAAATGATGATTCAACCTAATTTACAGAATTTGACCAAAAAAAAAAGCAATTATATGATATACCTGACAGTTCCATTACTGATTGCACACTCATTATCTTTCCTGGTTAAGTTTGAGAACAAAACTATGTTTTTACTATAACTTCTATTAAAATTTTGGAGTTTTGCCATGACTGAAAAAAAAACTCAACTTATTTCAATAAGCATTATGCTTTGATAATATGTAGTTTGTTTGTTAATTCTATTACTTGCCAGCTTGAATAAATTAGTTGAATATAGAAACAAAGTATGTGATTTTGTATACAAGCTTAAAAGCACAAATGCCTTTAACACAAAATTAACTCTCACTTTATCAGTGGTTCCGTTTTCATCACACTATACATATTGCAGAAACCCTAGTGGTGTAGTGGTTGAGCGCTAGGCTGCTAACCAAAAGGTCAGCAGTTTGAATCCACCAGTGCTCCTTGGAAACTTGATAGGGCAGTTCTACTCTGTCCTATAGGATTGCTATGAGTCAGAATTGACTTTATAGCAGTGAGTTAACACATATCATGCACTATGACAAGGAGATTGTCTGGTAATGCAGATGGAATGTTAAGTCACAATCTCAGTTATTTCACCTCCAACTAAGAATGGTGAAACCTACCTTCAAGAGCTATTAGAATTAGTTGATAAGTTAATGGGCATACAGCACATGGGATACTCAAGAAATGTTCATTTTCTGCTTAGAGGTTTAAAGACTAGGAGGGCTACAAATTGAGCCACCACACAGACAATGGCTGTTTTCTGAGAATTTGGCTAAATTAATTTTAGGGGTGGGGTTTTGGAGGTAAACACAGTTAATAGTTTCAGTAAATGGATTTTACTTACCAGGAATTGCTGATACTTTGGGTGTTATCAGTAGGGATCAGTCGCTAGAGAAGGACATCAGGCTTGGTAAAGCAGGGAAGATGAAGACCCTTAATGCAATGGATTGACACAGTGGTTGCAACAACAGGCTCAAGCGTCACACTGATTGTGATGATGGCACAGGAGCCAGCAGTGAGTTGTTGTTTTGTACATAAGGTCCCTGTGAGTCAAAAAAGACTCGACAGCACCTAGCAGTACCAGGAATGGCTGGCTGCTAATTAAGTGGTTCCAAGAGACTTCTCAGAAGGGGCAGCAAATGCGTATAGGGGGTGCTGTCCACAGGGTTATCTGTGACTCCTCAGCTTCTAAAATCATTACCATCATAATAGCAGACACTGGGCACACGTGAAAAGCCTGCCTCAGTGAGCTGGGTAGGAGTCAAGTTTACCGGGTCCCAGAAGCCAAGCCCATTTCATGTGTGCAACACTGGCACAACATCAGTGGGAGTACCGCAGCCAGCACCCCGTCCCGAGCCACGTGAGTGCTCCTCTGTGCACAGCACTTGCACCGGAGACCCTCAAACTGAACTTCTTGGTGAAAGGTAACTCCCATAAAGGAAGCTCATTCTTGAATCTAAAACTGAATTTACATACCATATTTTAGTTGTCACAAATTTTCAGTATGTATTAAATTCAGTATCAAATAGCAAAGTAATTTAATTCTGAATCATATTTAGATGTGTATTATATCTTCCTACTGTTAATATTTTTATGAATTTGTATCTATATTTTTAATAAATACTAATTTATTTAACATCTGGTTTTTATACCCCAATTTGCCACATAGTACTTGTGTCACCTTACTGAATCATAACATTTCTCAGAGTATGTTTGTGCTCACAATATGATAATTTGTACAAAGGCCATCTTTACTTTCAAAGACTCTATTCAAACATTGTGGAATACTTGAGTACTCAAGGTTGGTGGTTCAGAGCCACCCAAAGGCTCCACAGAAGAACAGACTTGGAGATTTGCTTTCATTAAGATTACAGCATAGGAAGCCTCATGAGGCAGCTCTACTCTGTTAAAGGGGATCACAATGAGTCAAAATCAACTCAACGATCAGCAACAACATTCAAACATTAGTTATTGTTGTGAAGATACAGCCACATGAAGCTAAATTCACTAGCATATAATTAGCACAGATAATGAAATACTAGGAATTTAGGAAATTTGATTTCATTATTAAATTATACATAAAATAATTCTCAATTACTTCAATGTAAGGCATAATTATAAAATCTTCAATAAAAGCTCCTTTCCAGTAAATAATTTACTCCAACTTGAATGCAAGCCTTCCAAACAAAAACTACCAAATGCTGTTTTTAAAGATGTATTCTTTCACTTCTATTAGTTAAGATTCTGTGTCTGAACTTCTTGAAATAAAACTTAACACCACCACCCCATCCCATCCCATAAGACCATCTCTTATAGTAAAAAAGCCTTTAGAAAACATTACATTCAGCCCATCCTAAGATCATGTTTGTAAATTTATTTTACCATGTGTGTTTGAACTATAGGAGTTCCGATGGCTCCATGGTTAAACACTCAGCTGCTAAAAGAAAAATATTGGTGGTTCCCGTCCAGCTGTTCCTCGGGGTGAAAGACCTGGTTATCTGCTCCTGTAAAGACTGCAACCTATCAAATCCCATGAGGCAGTTCGACTCTGTCATGTGGACCTAGGCACCTAACAACCACACTTGAAATATTGTATAAGAAAGTAACCAGTAGTTTACTCCCACTGTTCTTTTAAGAACCAGGAAGGTAATATCTCAGAATATCTGATTGATTATCTCTGTAGGCAAAGAAGCCTATCTTCTCAAATTCCTTTCAATAAATACTGTAAATTTTCTTTTCTTTTGCCTGCAAAGCTTTTTTCTGCAGCTACCATCAGTTCTAGTGTGCTGCTTTTCTTTCAAAGAAGCATGGATTCTGTAAAATTCCCTCAGCCTCTGAGTTTTGTAATATTCAGATTTCATTGAAACTAATATAAAAGGTGAGAGCCAAATCTAAGTGAAAAATTCCTAATATACACACTCCCTGCCTGACAGCCTTTTGTCACTAAAAATGCATAAAGTGCTATCAATTAACAAGTTGTAGGTGTGCCAACACATTTTAAAAATTATTTATTTTTGTACAAAATGATTCATGCTTTTTTTTACTATGAGGTCTATATTGCCTTGATGACAATGGATTTATAGAAAAGTATAAAATACAGATAAGCCAAAAACTAAAATCCCTGCTAATGCCATGAGCCTTTCAGATATTTTTCTAGACAGAAACAGATAAAACCATGTATTGTTTACCAAATGGTATTATGATATATGTTATCTTTTGTATGCTGCTTTTCCCACTTTATGTCATACCATGAAGCTATCCTTATTACAGTATATATTGGTTTTTATTATCATTTTTAGTGGCTAATGATATGTTATGGAGAAAACATATATTAATTTATAGTCCCCTACTGCTAAAATTTTCAGTTGTCCCCGAGTCTTGGCTATCTTATATAAATACTCCTGCAGTAAAGCATTCCTGCACATACATCTTTGCTCAGTTGTCCAATTACTTCCTGAGGGAAATTTCCTAGAGGCAGAATTGCTGAACTCAGCAATTTGTGTATTCTTAAACTTTTTTGATTGATCTTTTCAAATCTTCATCTACTAGTTTGAACCAATTTATATTCTCACCAACAACTTGTGAAATTTCCCAGATCTGGACTCAGACCCAGACCCTCCTCAAGATGGGGGATGATTCTTCTCAAGGTTTACAGATTGTGAAAACATAGTTCATACTTTCTGGTAAAAAACAACAATGCATTTTAAGAGTAGACACTTAACTCTGTCTTTCAAAAATATGCTAACCCCTAAGACATGTTGTTTATGTGACTTGTTTCTTCCCTAACTTGTTCCAATTCCAATATTTAATAATGAAATGAGGGAAGGAAAACTTTCTTTGCTTTGCCCACTCTATAAATAAGAATTTTCCCAAGACAAGATTACGAGTGTCAGTTTAACACCATTGAAAGAAAACCATCTGACTGTCACAAATCCTGGTATCATTGCCTCTTTCCTCTGTCAAAGCCTGGCAGTGATGAATGTCACTGATGCAAGGGTCACTGCCCTCATCCGCTGGCAAGTATTTACTTCCAGACTCTAAAAGTTAATGTCAAATTGTGAGTTGTAGCCATAAGGAGAAATATTTTCATTCATTCACCCATCTGTCCATTGATCTATTCATGAATAAGTACATACTGAGCATGAATACTGTACAAGGTAGGATGAGTAAGTCTTAAATTTAATCATTCACTCATTAAATAAGTATTAAGTGCCTGCTTCATGACAAACACTGTTCTAAGTGTTCAACATCAGCTTTGAATGAGATAGACAAAGGTCTGTTCTCTTCAGATACTTACCCTTTAGTGAGGCATCTAAGTGCCCAGGGTACAAGTGACATACAGTCTTAGGACACCAAAAATGACAAGACCACAAGCATTATATAAATTATTGCTTCTTCCTAATTGTAAACTGGATTCAGCCCTTAACTATGTTGAAAATATGAACAGAAATTTTGTATGAGCCCTAAATCTTTCTTTAGTTTGAAAGCTTTCTTTCTGCTTTGACCTGAGATTAGTACAATTCAGCGATGTTTCTTTTTTTCTACATGGAAAATACTTTGTAATAGAACCTCAGAATCTTGTTGTCTCCAGACCCTGCTAGTTTTTAACAAGTACTCTGCCAAAAATAATATTTCTTCTGTCAAATATTTGGCGTGCTTTCTGGGTAATGTTCGGTGACAGCTGAATGGGTATACAGTATCCAAGTGCATCCACTCCCGCATCTCTGTAATTAAATTTAAAATTAACAAGCTGCTTTCTCATGCTTCATTCTGTTGTACCTGCCTCAATTTCCCTTGGTTACAAAGTGTACAGGTTATGAATATGTAAAAGAGTTTGCCGTCAAACCCTGTGAGCATCTCCTGAAGCAGAAGATTAGATATGTTATTTCAAAACAGATTCATCTCTGTGTCTCATCCCCTGTAATTTTCACCTGCCAATGTACATTCATGAGAGACTGAACAACAGAACAGGAGAGGCTAATCCACCAACCAAAGTTCATATTAGTCTTTTTTCCCCTGTTTCAATGGATTTGAGTTGATTTAATTTTCTTTTATACTACGGTACCAATTTAAATGGAGTAAAGTGTTGTGGCTCACAAAGACATGGGCCTTGAAATCCCTAGACTAAAATTAATGTTTGGGACCAAATTCTCTCAAACCAAAAATTCAAGTTAAATTTCCCAAACAGATGGCGATTTAGATGTGAATTGGTGCTGCAAAACAGGAGAAAGAGAATCAATAAATCAATCTTTTAAATAAAGACATTCATAGCCAGTGAGAAATGCAATTGTCCATATAATTTTTCCATCAGTCTGCGAAAGCCTCCAATTCTGTGCTCTAGAACCAGAGGTAATATTCCTGGCTGTTACCTGTTTTGCCTAAGCTAGAAACTTGACAACGAACTTGACCAGTGGAATGGTACAGCCAACAGACAGCGGAACTTCAGTGATCCTCATTTGGAAATCTCACTATAAAATAGACATCCACCTCACCTCCTAAAAAAAAAAAACACTTCATTGAGTTGATTTCAACTCATAGCAACCCAGTAGGACAAAGTAGAACTGCCCCATAGAGTTTCCAAGAAGCACCTTGTGGCTGTGAACTGCCAACTTTTTGATTAGCAGCTGTAGCACTTAACCACTATGCCACCAGGGTTTCTCATAAGCATATCCTTTTAAAACAGTTGTTTTTCCTTTGTTAGAAAACATAAGATTGAGTTAAAGATTTTCATGTATCCATAGGATCATTAAAAAAAACAATGGTAAGTTAAAGCTGGAAAGGAATTTAGCAAAATATACACCAACAGTTTGTTTCAAAAAAAGGTCTTTTCTGAGGTCACATAGATCACTGTTGGCAGAGGCAAGCCTGAATCCAGGGATTTCTAATTCCTAACTATTTTCTACCACACCACAAATACATCTACTACATCAAAAACCTCTCATTGTCTCCAGGATAATACACACATTAACAAAACCAGAAAACTGTGGACTTGGTATGTGGAGACCCGAAGCAGCCCTGGTGGCACAGTGGTAAGCGCTCAGCTGTTAAACAAAGGTCAGTAATTGGAACCCATCAGCTGCACTGGAGAAATAGGTAGCCATGTGCTTCTGTGAAAATTACAGCCCTAGAAACCAGTGGGGCAATTCTACTCCGTCCTACAAGGTAGTTATGAGTCAGAATTGACCGGATGGCAATTGATATAGGTCTGGGATATACATAACCAAATGATGTCATACAGTTTTGGGTAACAGCTTTTCATTTAGAACCCTAAATCTTGATAATGATATACTGATATTTTACATGAGAATGTCAAGACACCAAGGTAAGCATGAAGTGTTTAAACTGTCCAGAATGTTTCAATCCAGGTTCCAGGGAAAACTCACCAAATTTGCAGTTTTTGCGTCTTTCTCAAACCAATAATCCAACATTTCAAGCAATCTCTGATCATTATCCTCATTTCTTTGCTCTTACTATCCTTTCATTCCAGGAATCAGGCAAAATATCATCCCCGGGGAAACATCTTCTCTACATGTCTCTATATTGATGGACATTGTCAAAGATCACACAACAGCCAGAATACTTCCACAACAATAGAATACATGACTTACAACCTCAAAAGTCCCTGTATGCTGCTGGGAATCCTTCCATGTGTCTGTGCTAGACTGTTACTTTTATTTCCCACTTTTCTAAAAGTCCAACCTCAGCATTTCACTCTTCAGCCCTAATAAGTAAGTCCATCCTAATTCATCAGAAAAGGGACAAGGAAGAGGAGAAGGAAGAGAATGTATCAATCATATGGTATAATGGGTTGAAAAGTGTTCCCCTAAAATATGCATTGGAACTGTAACTTCTATATATGTAGATGTAAACTATTTGAAAACAAGGTTTTCTTTGTTACATTACTATAGTCTTATCAGTATAGATATGTCCCAAACCTAATCACTGCTGAGTGATAAAACAAAAACCAAACCTGCTTCCACTGAGTCAGTTCAGATGAACAGCAAAACTATAGGACAGAGTAGAACTACCCTGTAGGGTTTCCAAGGAACAGCCAGCTGATTGACACTGCCACCCTTGTGGTTTACAGCCACTGTACCACTAGGTCCCTGCAGTGATAAAAGGAGCAGCATAAACACGGAGGAATGCAAGCACCACCTGAAGGTGACAAAGGCAGACAAGTCTGCAAGCCCAGGATCTCAAAGGACTGCCAGCTACTAGAACTTGAAATAGACAAGAATGATCTCTTCTACAACAGATGCCCTGATTTTGGACTTCCAGTCGCCTGGAATGTGAGAAAATAAATTTCACATCTTTAAAACCACCCATGAAGAGTATTTCTGTTATGGTAGCACTAAGAAGCTAAGACAGACGGGAACTCTCAAATTTCTGCATCATGGTTACAGGCTGTGATCAGTTATAACTATTGCCTTCCCTCTGATTACAAGAGGACAGGCATCTTTTCACCTGTACTCTGAATGTATCCTCCTCACACCACCTCAGAGGATCTCTTCTATCTTCAGATTTTTGCTCTCCATTGACTCCTTCCCATTGTCATTTTAAAATATTCAGTTCACTTGAATCATTAAGAAAAAGTCTCATGATATTATCATCCACTCTTAGCCACTGCCCATTCCTCTTCTCTATCTCCAGAAATTAACTGGAAGGTTTGTGTTCACGTACTGCTTTAAGTTTCTCCCCTCCAACTTGACTCAAGCTACTACAGTCCAGCTTCCTTCCTGAGACCACAAATCTTGTGGTTGAATCTTTCAATGGATGCTTCCCTGTACTTACCTAATATAGTGAAAAATATACCAAGTTAATATTTGGTGGTAGAATACTATTTGGGAAAAGATGCTGAGATCCTCCATTCAGTTGGAAAGTGAAAACAGAGGACATGGAAATATGCAAGACATAAATAAAGAGAAAATAAGGGTCTAGCTGCTCTCAAAGAGAGAAGAGCTTACTGCTCGTTTTTGTTTACCTGGCTTTGCTGTTTGATTACATAAGGAGTGAGGAAAGCAGTAGATGAAAAGGAAGACGAGGGAGATGGGAGACAGAAAGATGGAGGAGGGTGCCAAAGCAGTAAAGGACCAGTGAGAAAACCCCAGAGGTGGTATGGTTAAAACTTATTTAATAATAGAGTACCCCTGTGTTGCAGAAACGTAAACCTTTCTTTCTTATTCCTCGCCCCGTCTTGCTTCCATTCCCTCAGAATCTTCTAGCAACATCTAACTAAATTTGCAAAATGTTTCCTGAGTGGGAATTTGCAGGTAACTGAGAAAGCACGGGTTAAGTTGATAGGAAACAGCCACAGTGGAGGAGCACAGAGATGACTGCATTTGTAGGAATTTAGGAAGGGCTCTGGACTTTCAGTGTTCGTGGTGCAGGGGATGTGGGCTGATGTTTCTAGAGCTCCAACTTTGGGAAGTTCCTGGCCTATGAATCGCATGTTTTATGACACTTGTGTGCAGAATTACTTGCCTCTGCTGACTGTGGAAAAACATCTGCTTTCTTGGCTTCCATTACAACTGCGTTTTGTTTTTTTTCTGACATTTCTGATCACCCCTTCTCAATTCTCTTTGTATACATTGCTGTATCTGTATATCTCTTTAGGTATCAGTGTACCTTAGCCTTCTCTCCAGTAACCCTTTCTCTTCCTGCTTCACATACAGAATCTGGTTGATATGATTCAATTTCACAGCCTGAATCACAGTCTCTTTGCTGAGGATACCCATGTGGATACCGTTATCTGGATCATTCTTCTGAGCACTAGACCTGTATATCCAGTTGCATGCTAGACATCTCACGTTGGATGTTCTATTACAAGTGACTCAGATCAACATATCTATAAATCAATTTATTTTTTCTCAAGGTTTGAAGATTTTCAAAATAAAGAGTTAGATGAAAACATAGCCTTCAGGTGCACACATAAGATAGTAATTTGATAAAGTATGGTACATTCAAACAAAGAAATATAATGAAGCTGTGAAAAAAAAGAATTAGGATACTCTCATGAAATGACATGGAAACATACTTTTAAATGAATAAAATTAAAGTGCAATAGAAAATAAAGTATGATACCTTTTATGTGAGAAAGTAGAAATAAAAAAATACCCACAAAGATACAAAGATGTACATGTAACATCTATTTTAAAAAAAGTCACAAAAAAGATAATTCAGAAATTAATAAAAATGATTGTCTATATAAGATGAAATCCTGGTTGTGTAGTGGTTAAGTGCTACAACTGCTAACCAAAAAAGGTCAGCAGTTTGAATCTGCCAGGTGCTCCTTGGAAACTCTATGGAGAAGTTCTACTCTGCTCTGCAGGGTTGCTATGAGTCAAAATACACTCAGTAGTAGTGGATTGGATTTTATATAAGATGAGGGATAAAAATAAAATAATAAGAATGGGAGCAAAACTTCTTTAAGTATACCTTTTTGTAGCTCTGACTTTTGAATTATGCAACTTCTATAAATAAAATCAAAACATTTTATAATAAACTCTAAAATGTAATACATGCTAATCTCTGCAAAAGGTAATAATATGAGTGCAATAAGAGAAATCAATCCCAGTAAAATTTAAGAACAATTCACTGACTATACGTCCTTTGTAAAATAAAATGTACAGGCAAAAAGTGAATTACAAGAAATCTTAAACTTGACTTTTCCTTTACAGTGGTATTGGTGTAGTAATTCTGAAGCTATCTGTAGGCATTATAAAACAGGGCAGTGTTTTGTTCTTCTGTTCACAGGGTTTCTATGAGTCAGAACTGACTCGATGGCACCTAACAACAACAGCAACAACAACATAAAATAGCATATGAGTAAATGCATTGATGTTGTTGGTAAAAAATGTAGTAAGTTAGAGAATGGAAAAACAAATGACACAAATGTGGAATGGTAGTGGATGGGGAAGAACAATGTAGTATTGAATTTGAAGTGGAAGTATTAATATAAATTTATCACTCAACAGCACTTGGCTTGGCAATATGTATAGAGATAAAGTCAAGCCACCACTGTCAAACTGGTTCCAACTCATTGCAACCCTGTAGCAGTAGATATTGATACTGATATGGATATCTCCTAGCATTGTCAACTGAAAAGATCTAGAAGCAATGACACACCAATAGCAATGAGCACACTACCCAGACCTTATTTTTCTAAAAATCATTCTCCAGTAAAGGGAACTGACTTTTACCAGGATAGGGCAAGAACATCACACTGAGCCAGAAAGCAAGGAAATAATAAAAGACTGATGAAAGTATACCAAGAGAGCCAAATCTGGAGAAATTTGAGTATCAAAAAGAATGATGGTAATAAATGGCAATATATTGAATAGAATAAACGAATCCATGCACATATATCAAAATTCAACAGAGAACATAGAGAAGAAGGAAGAGACAAAAATAAATCTCTCAGAGGAACACAATCTTGAAAGGTTGTAAGAATCAGTAGAATTCTTAACATCATCTTGTTTTCCACCACCATATTAGCTATGGTAACTCTGGTGGCATAATGGTTAAGTGTTACAGCTGCTAACCAAACAGTCAGCAGTTCAAATCCACCAGGCACTCCTCAGAAACTCGATAAGGCCATTCTACTCTGTCCTATACGGTCACTATGAGTCGTAATTGACTCCATGGCAGTGGATTTTGGGGTTCTAGGTATTAACTAGCCAGTGCTGCTATAACAGAAATATCACGAGAGGATGACCTCAACAACAAGTTTATTCTCTCACAATCTAGTAAGCTAGAATTCCAAATTCAGGGCATCAGCTCCAGAGGATGTCATTCTCTGTCAGTTCTTATCATTAATATCAGCCTAGTCTAGGAAGTTCTCAGCGCAGGAACCTTGGTCCAAAGCACACACTCTGCTCTCTGCTGCTTGGTAGTATGAAGTCCCTGTAACTCTCTGCTCATCCTCTCTTTTACATCTCAAAAGAGACTAATTTAAGACAAACCTAATCTCATATATTGAGTTTTGCCTCTAATTTCACCTCATTAATATCACAGAAGTAGGATTTATAACACATAAGAAAATCACATCAGATGGCAAAATGGTGGACAACCACACGATACTTGGAATCATGAACTAGCCAAGTTGGCACACATTTTTTTAGTGGACACAATTCGATCCATAACAACCAAAATATATTAATTTTTACAGGTAAATATCAACAATCAACGATCTAACTAATGGGTAGAAAGTCTGTCAAAGACACTCGTAAGTATCAACACCAGGGACCTTTACAGTAGATAACTCTACTGGACTCGATTCAATTAAAGGTTGCAATTTACAGCATCCACAATACTGGGATGGGTTGACATGATGATGTGCCTTCTGAAGTTATGCAACAGGAGACACATAGCATTCTTCAGTATTCTTGTCAAAAACAGTGAGCCTGAATGTAACAGTGAAGAAGCAATTAGAAAATTCAAATAGTGAGAGTTCTAAACAAGTGACACACACACACAAAAAAAAAATAAAAACTGTGTCGTCAACTTGATTCCAACTCACAGTAACACTATAGAACAGAGTAGAACTGACCCACAGGGTTTCCAAAGAGCACCTGGTGGATTTGAACTGTGGACCTTTTAATTAGTAAACATAGCACCTAACCACTATGGCACTAGGGTTTCCAAATAAGTAACATAAACTCTTCAAACATGTCTGTCATGAAAGATGAGAAAAAGTGAAGAATATTATCTGGACTTTAGCAAACTAAGGAGGCATGTCAACTGAAGTTAAAGTGCGATCCTGAATTGGATATGTAATTTTTTAAAATAACTATAAAAGATATCATTGGGAGAAATGTTTTTGTTGTTGGTGGGTGCTAGTGAGTCAGAACTAACTCACTGACAGCAACCCTGTGAACAGCAGAACAAAGCATGGAGCAGTTGTTCACCGTTCCCACAATCCTCATTATACTTGAATCCATTGTTGCAGCCATCTTGTCAATCTATCTCATTAAAGTTTACTACACTCTTCTTTTTCAAATTTTAGATTTGACATTTTTCAAAATAAAAAGTTAAAGGGACAAAAGTAAAACTCATTCCTCCTCCTATATTCCCTAACTCCATACTAAGTCAGTTAATAAGTCCTTTACATTCTAGTTCCTGAATGTCACTCGAATCTCTAAATTGTTCCTCTCTGCACCATCTGACCATAGCATCAGCCTTCTAAGCAGTCTCCCTGTCTTCTTTCCATCCTGCTACCACCTGCACCCTAAAAACATTTCCAGAAAATACAGACTTACTAATTATTCCCAAAATACCAATCTCATCATGTCATTCCCTGATTACAGCATTGCAGTCACTCCTCACAGCCCCCAAATTAATGTCAGTCTCTTTAACATAGCTTGCAATGTATTTCTGGTTTGATGCCCAGATTCATCTTTCATCTCTTTCTCCTTGGAAGATGAGTTCTCTAACTCTTACAAATCAATGGCTAGTTGTTATGGGTTATTTCTACCCAATCAAACTTTGCACTTTGTTTCCTCTCTCTGGAACACTACTCCTCCAAATCCCATTCTCCTGTCTCAGTGATGTACCTCCCTCAGATGACAGCCTGGTTCTTACTTCCTCCAGAGAGTCTTCCGGAAGAGAGACCCTTATCCCGTGAGAGACACATGTTTCCTCCACACTCTGTTCTCCTTCTGTCTAAGCACAAAGCAATTACAAAGCAAAGCCTTGGGTTTGCAGTCAGGCCTTTGTATAAGTGATTTTTAATTGCCTCAGAGTAACTATTCAGTAAATATCTGTTGCAAAAACTGAATAAATGAAAGAATACATTTTCAATATTCTCTTCTATATTGTACAAGAGATGCTTATTTGTTTTACTGATAATATCAGAGAGGGTCATAGTAATGAACAATTGCCAAGATTACAGACTAACAATGTAAAAAAACATGAAAATTAGAGATACATTCAATAGGGTGAAGTTCAGGGCTGTTCATTAAGAGGACAGAAATATAGAAGGAAGAAACAAAAACTGGACATCAAATCATTTAAGGCTGTGTTTTGACCCTGAAAAAAATTTCTCACATGCACCTTGCCAAATACTTCTTTCCTAGAAGTTTGTTTACCAAAAAATCAAACCCTCTGCCATTGAGTCAATTTCAACTCATAGAGACCCCAGAAGACAGAGTAGAACTTCCCTCATAGAGTCACCAAGGAGCACCTGGCAGATTTGAACTACCAAGTTTTTGGTTAGCACCTGTAGCACTTAACCACTATGCCACCAGGGTTTGATAAGTCACAAGTGAATGCAATGAAATAGCTCTCTTACGGTCTCTTTCTCAATGCTAAAACTCAAAAGAAGGAAGGTGATGGAGAAATACTACTTAATAGGACAAAGTAGGAGGCAGGGCCAAGATGGTGAAATAGTCAGACATTTCCTAGAGTCCCTCTTACAACAAAGAAACCTCCTCCCTCTACAGCCCCCCCAAACAACAAGTGAACTGATTATGTATGACCGTTCAGGAGCCTCAACATCAAACACAAAGTTGGGCAGTCAGACTCTGAGTGTCTTTCACCCGGGTATAAACCTGTGTGGACCCTTGTCAAGACTGTCGGCCCTCATTAGCACTCTACCACAGGTTACACATTCCTGGCCGCAACAGCCATAAGGCCAAGTGGCAGATTTGTGACATTTCACACTGTTCTGCCAATTAAGCAGGCGCATCTCCTACCCACGTCAGAGGCCTGAAGACTAGTGGCTCCAGTCACTCTATCCAGCCACACGCTAAAAGGGTTCAAGAATGTTTGATGCCTCCCAATCTTTGCAGCCAACAGCAATGGGTACTAAAAGTCTGGCTACGAAACCCATTCACCCACATGCTCTAGGGAATAGGGACACGCATTCCACCCAGACATTCAGGTGCAGCCATTAGCTCCCTGCCTTGCTCAGCACATGACTCCTACTACAGCCAGATACCTGTGCCTATACCAATGACCTCTGCCCATCTAGTATTGAGGGTAAGAGCATGCACCACAAACTTGGTAACTGAATACCTGGACAGCGGAGCTGAATCTACGCAAGAAAAGTAAACAGACATCTGTGTATACATACATAGTAACAGCTCTAACCACATGGTAACAGAAAGTGATGGTTTCAAACATGCCAATAATTAAAGTAGCTCACACAACCAGCCTATTTGGGCATATCTAAATGAAACAGAAAGAAAAGAAACAATAAGTAAATGTAAAATAAATATAACTTATTAAAGGTTTGGAGACAACAGTTAATATCAAATCACTAAAGAGGCAGAACACAATGTCTTCAGCCAGCAACCAAAATAAAAGACCAAGAATCTTATCAAGGAAGAGGACTTAGAATCACTAGAGATAGAATTCAAAAGATTAACTTTTTAGTCATCTGGTACTGCTCTAACAGAAATACCACAAGTGGAAGGCTGTAGCAAAGAAGAGTTTATTCTTACACAGTCCAGTAGGTTACAAGTCCAAATTCAGAATGTCCACTCCAGGGGAAAGGCTTTCTCACTGTTGACTCTGGAAGAAAATCCTTGCGTTGCATCAGTCTTTGGTCAAGGAACATTTTGGCATAGGAACCTCAGGTCTGAAGGATGTGCTCTTCTCCCTGTGCTGTTTTCTTCATGGTATGAGGTTCTTAACTCTCTGCTGGCTTTCCTTTCCATTTATCCCTCAAAGGATAAAAAGAGAAACGGTGGTGCAAGTCACACTCCAGGGAAACTCCCTTAACATCAGAGCAGGGAGGTGGCCTTACAAAGGAATTTACAGTCTTACCCTAATCCTCTCTAACATAATCCACTCTGCTAACCACAGACAGAGATTAAGATTTACAGCATCAGAAAAATCACAAAATGAAGGGCAATCACAGAATACAGAGAATCCTGGCCCAGCCAAATTACCATAGGTATTTCTGGGAGGACACATTTCAAATCATGACAATTGTTTTCATGAGATCAAAAAGGATATCACACAAGGTGTAAAATAAATCAAGGAAGACACAACGCAGCACAGAAACTTAAGAACGTTGTATAAGAGTCTAATCACAAATTTAACAGGCTGTAAGAATCCATAGAGAGATAGAAATCCAAAAGATTAACAATAAAATTTCAGAATTAGACAACTTGACAGAAAGTTATAGGAGCAGAATTCAGGCAATGGTAGTCAGATTCAGATTTAAGATAAAGCACTTGACACCAACTTATTTTCAGAAAAATCAGAAAAAAGAATTTTAAAAACTGAAGAAACACTTGGAATCTATCAAGAGGAATAACCTGTGAGTGACTGGAGTATCAGACTGAGAGCAGTGGCAGAGATAACAGAAAATACAGAGAGAACTGTAGATTTGTTGCCTGTAAAGTTCACTGATATTGGGAAAGATGAGAAGATATCTATTGTTGTGAGTTGAACTGGATCTTCAAAAATTGTGTGTAGCAGTGTGGACAGGCCATAATTCCTGGTATCGTGTGACGTTCCTATATGTTGTATGTAAATCCTGCCTCCGTGATGTTAATGAGGGAGAATGAGCAGCAGTTCTGTTGGTAGCACGGCATTCAATGCCTAAGACTGTATTATGCCTTGAGGCAATCTCTTGGGATATAAAGGAAAAGGAATCAAGCAGAGAGCTGGGACATCATACCACCAAGAAATCAGTGCTGGGAGCAGAGTGTGTCCTTTGGACTCAGGGCCCCTGCACCTCAAAAGGTCCTAGTCCAGGGAAAGATTGATGACAAAGATCATCCCCCAGAGCAGACAGAGAAAGCCTTCCCCTGGAATTGATGCCCTCTATTGAGACTTTTGGCCTGTTTTCCTGTGAGAAAATAAATTTCTATTTGTTAAAGCCATTCACCTGTGGTGCCTCTGTTATATCAGCACTAGATGACTAAGACATCTGTCCAAGAAGCTCATCGAATAGCACACAGAGTAGATTCCCACAAAAAGATCACCAAGACATACTCAATTTTGCAAAAACCAAAGAAAAAGAATTTTAAAAAGCTGCTAGGGATAAATAAAAAGTCATCTACAAAGTCAGTAAGGCTAGGATCTACTCAGTAGGAACCATGTAAGCAAGAAGGCAATAGGATAACATACACAAAGTCTTGAAGAAAAAAAAATGCCAGTCAGGAATTACATATCCAGCAAAACTGTCTCTCTAATATGATGGGGGAAATTAGAGACTTCCAGAGAAGCACAAGTTGAGGAAATCTGTAAAAACTAAATCAAAATTACAAGACACACTAAAGGGAGTATTCTAGTTTAGAAAATCAAAAATATGACATCACAACCCAAAATTAGAACACAGGACACAACTAGATAGCAACCCAAACAGGGAACTCATAAAAATGTATCAGAGAAATCACTATGTAAAGGCTGACAGCATTGAAACAGAGGGACAATATAATGGAGTCATAGAATTTTCATATGAAGAGGAAGTCAAGGCAATATAAATAAATAAATAAAATATTGGTTTAAACTTAGAAAAATAGAGGTAGATTTTAAGGTAACCACAAAGGAAACTAACAACCCTTTACATTAAAATAACAAAAGGAAAAACAGAATAACTCAGCAAATACAAAAGCAACAGTACTGAAAAAGATAAAAAGAAAATGCATAAAGCAAAATGACTCAACACAGCAAATTAAGTGGAAAGACAATACAACAAAAATGACATCAAAATGACAGCACTTACCTCATACCTATCAATAATCACACTGAATGTAAATGGACTAAAGGCATCACTGGAGACAAAAGCAGCAGAATGGACTAAAAAGGGTAATCTGTCTCTATGCTGCCTACAAGAGACACACCTTAGACTCAAAGACACAAACTAAAATTCAAAGGACAGAAAAAATATATTGCATAAACAGCAATCAAAGAAGAGCAGGAATGGCAATATTCATCACTGGTAAAATAGACTACAAAGCAAAATTTGCCACAAAACATAAGGTATGACATTATATGATGATTAAAGAATGAGTACACCAGCAGAACATAACCATAGTGAATATGTAGGCATCCAAAGACAAGGCTCCAAAATACATAAAACAAACATTAACAGTATTCAAAAGAGAAAGAGACAGCTTCACAATGATAGTACAAGACTTCAGCATAACAGTTTCAGTGAAGAAAAAAAATCCAGAAGAAATCTCAATAAATACACAAAAGATCTAAATATCACAATCAATCGCTAGACCTTGTAGACATATAAAGAACACTCCACCCAACTTCAGCCAAGTATACTTTATTTTGCAATGCACATGGAACATTCTCCAGAATAGACCACATACAAGGCCACAATGCAAGATTTAACAGAATCTAAAATATCAAAATATTACAAAGCAACTTTTCTGATCATGAAGTGACAAAAGTAGAACTCAGTAACAGAAAAAGCAAGGAAAAAGAAATTCATCCATAGAAACTGAACAACACCTTGCTCAAAAGCTAGTTGTAGAAGAAATTTAAGCCAGAAGAAAAGCATTCACAGGATCAAGTGAGAATGAAAATACATCCTACCAGAAGCTTTGGGAAGCAGCAGAATAGTGCTCAGAGGTCAGTTTTTAACGCCAAATGCACACATGCAAAAAAGAAAGGGCCAAAATCAAAATATCAATGCTCAGGCACCAGAAGAAGGGAAACACTAAAATCGGAGCTGAATTAAATAGAGAACAGAAAAACAATCTAAAGTTTTCAAAAGACCAAAAACTGATCCTTTGAAATGATCAACAAAATTGATAAACCATTGGCCAAAATGACAAAAGAGAGACAAGAAATGAGATGGGCAATATCACAATAGATCTAAACAAAATTAAAAGAATCATCACAGAATACTATAAAAAGTTGTACTCTAGCAAACATAGAAACCTACAGGGAATGCATAAATTTTTGGAAACATACTACCTGCTTAAACTAACACAAACAGAAGTAGAATAGCTAAACCTGTAACAAAAGAAGAGATTTTAAAGGTAGTTTAAAAACTCCCAAGAACAAAAAAAAAAGCCCTGGCCCAGACATCTTCACTGAAGAATTCTACCAAACTTCTACAGTGTTAACACCACTACTGCTAAAAATATTTAAGATCACAGAAAAGGATGGAATATATCCAAACTCATTCTATGAAGTCAGCATAATCCTGATACTAGAACCAGGTAAAGACACCACAAAAAAGAAAATTACAGACCAATATCCCTCATAAACTTAGATGTAAACTCCCCGGCAGAATTCTAGCTAATAGAATTTGTCACTGATTGAATTGTGTTCCCCCCAAAATATACATATTGATTTGGCTGTACCGTGTTTCCCAGTATTGCGTGTTTGTTCACCATTTTGTCATTTGATGGAATTTTCCTATGTGTTGTAAATTCTGTCACCATGATTTAAAAAGATAGATTAGCAGCAGTCATACTAGTGAAATCTATAAGATTGGATAGTATCTTAAGCCAATCTCCTTTGAGAATTAAAAGAGAAGATTGAGCAGAGAGACACAGGGATCTCATAGCACTACAAAAGCAGCAGGAGGAGCAGAATGTATCCTTTGGACCTGAGACTCCTGTGTTGAGATGTTTTCAGACCATGGGAAGGCTGATGATAGGGACCTTGCACCAGAGCCAACAAAGAGAGAAGACCTTCCCTGGGCTGGTGCCTCACATTAACTGATTTTAAAACCCATTACACTCCCACAGTAGTTAAAACAGCCTGGTACTGGGACAGAATTAATAATCCAGACATAAGTTCATCCACCTATGAGCAACTGATATTTGACAAAGGCCCAAAGTCCATTAAATGCTGGAAAAGTCAGTCTCTTTAACAACAGTAAAATAACTGGATATCCACTGGCAAAAAAGAAAAAGAGAGAAACAAGACCCATTCCTCCACACAACACTCAAAACTGAGTGAAAATGTGTCAAAGAGCTAAATATAAACTCTTAAATGACAAAGATCATGGAAGAAAATCTAGGCACAATACTAGGAACCCTAATACATGTCATAACAGACTATAAAACATTGCTAACGATACTCAAACTCCAGAAGATAAACTAGATAACTGGGAACTCCTAAAAATCAAATACGTATACTCATCCCAAGACTTCATCAAAGACTAAAAAGACAACCTACAGACTGGGAAAAAAGTTTTGGCAACGATGAATCTCATCATCACCTCATCTCTAAAATCTTCAGTATACTGCAAAACTTCAACAACAAAAAGGTAAACAACTGAATTTACAAAATTGGCAAAGGATATGAACAGGCACTTCACCAAAGGAGGCATTCATCCAGCTAACAGTTACAGGAGGAAATGCTCATGATCATTAGTCACTGTTGCTGTTGCTGTTTGTTGCCATGGTGTGAGTTCCAACTCATAGTGACCCTACGCACAACAGAATAAAACACAGCCCAGTCCTCCACCATGCCCACAATCATTTTTATGTTTAAGCCCCTTTTTGCAGCCACTGTGTCAATCCGTCTTGTTGTGGGTCTTCCTCTTTTAGGCTGACCTTCTGCTCTACCGAGCATGATGTCTTTCTCCAGGGATTGATTTCTCCTTTCCATTAGAGAAATGCAAATCAAAACTACAATGAGACATCATCTCACTCTAGAAAGGGATCATTACAGTGAATGTTTTCCTAAGTCCAGTTGTTTCTGCATATGTCAGACTTCATTTAGGATAGTCTGTGGGACTGGAATTGCTCATCAAAAAGGTGTACAGTGTTTACATTAGGTATATACTGACAACTGCTTTCCATAAAGCTTTTCCAACTGACCATCTTAGCAACAGGGCCCATTTCTCTAATCCCTTGCCAACAGTGCATATTATTAATCCGTTTCATCTTGGCCAATCCGATAAATGAAAAAAGGTGTCTCCTTTTTTTAATTAGAATTTCAAATCAAACTCCTATTGTGTCTGAGTATCTTTCCACATGATTATTTGCTATTTCTCTGGTATATTTGTCTGAATACACAGACTATGATCATATATGTAAATATATGTAAAATAAGGCTGCCTGTGTTGTATGTGATCCTAAATGAAAATGAATTTAAAATATACTGGAAGAATGTAATATTAAGGGTAGTTATCCAAGGGGGCACAGTAGCTGGAGGTAGAGATGGTAAGAGAGGAGTTACATGTATAACTTGGATTTGTTTTTAATGAGAATAAGGCTACTGTATTACTTCAGTTATTTTAATAAAGGAAAATTAAATAAAAATCATAAAAATGAATGGAGTTTCATATTGGTAGCTAGTCTTTGTATTCTTGTCCTTTCAGGAAATAACCCTGCTTTTTGTATTTCTTGGTCCAGTTCCAGTTGTTTTTCCACCTCCTTGGAGAATATCTCTAAAGCCTGGTCTTACACACTGTGCTCTCTCTACCAGCTATCTCATTTGCATCTATAGTGGTCACTCTCTTGGATGTATATTGAGATCCTCTCACCAAGCTGACTTCTCTTTCATAGCCTTCCTGGTCCTTCCTCCTGGCTTTAGTTAGATAAACAGATAGATGATAGATGATAGATGATAGATGATAGACAGATAGACAGACAGACGGACGGACGGACGGACAGACGGACGGATAGATAGACAGACAGACAGATAGACAGACAGATGGATAGACAGAGAGACGGATAGACAGAGAGACGGATAGACAGACAGACGGATAGACAGACAGACGGATAGACAGACAGACGGATAGACAGACAGACGGATAGACAGACAGACGGATAGACAGACAGACGGATAGACAGACAGACGGATAGACAGACAGACGGATAGGTAGACAGACGGATAGGTAGACAGACGGATAGATAGACAGATAGACAGATAGATAGATAGACAGATAGATAGGCAGATAGATAGGTAGGCAGATAGATAGGCAGATAGGCAGATAGATAAATAATAAAACCTGGACAGCTTCCCCTTCTCCACCAGTTTCTTGGTTAACTGCTATTCACATTTCATATTCTGAGTGGTGTCTGTCACATCAGCTCTGATTCATGGAGATCCCACGTGTGTCAGAGTACAACTGTGCTCCATAAAGTTTTCAATAGCTAATATTTCAGAAGCAGATCTCTAGGCCATTCTCTGAGGGTGTCTCTGGGTGGATTTGAATCTCCAACCCTTTGGTTAGTAACCAAACATGCTAACTATTTGTACCACACAGGGACAATAAGAAAAGAAGACAGAAGGATGTTGGCCAAGAATGTTAAATATACCATGGACTGCCGGAGGAATGAAAAAAATCAGTCTTAGAAGAAATACAACCAGAATCCTTCTTAGAAGTAAGGATGGGAAGACTTCAGCTTACTTAATTTGGACATGTACTTGAGAAAAAAACAATTGCTAGAAAAGACTATCATGTTTGGTAAAGTAGATGGTCAGCAAAATATGAGAGAAACTCTCATTGAAACGAACACACTAGTCACAACAATGGACTCAAACATTCTGATGATTGTGTAAACAGTACAGGACTTCACCATGTTTTAGTCTGTTAGGCACAAGTTTGGCATGTGTCAGAGCCCCTACAGCAACTGACAACACTTAACCGGAGTATCTGTGACAAGAGCAACAAACGGAAAGTATAGCCAGCTATGAGATCTGAGAAGTAAAATGCTAATCCAATCTTGGTGGTGAATGAAGACCTCCCTGATGAAATGATACTTAAATATGACATATGGCAGTTAACCAGCAAACTGGAGGGAGGTGGGAGCATCCAAGTTGAAGCACCGGCATCTGACTAGCCCTAAAATGGGAAGACTGTCCAAAAGTTCAAGTAACTAAAATATGACCACTACAACTGAAACACACTGATGTGATGTTCCCATGTCTGATAACCATGTCACTAACTTTTGGGGGCTGTAAATACAGAGTAAAGTACAGAATAGGAAAGTAACTAAGTAAATACTTGGAGTAAACTTTCTTAGATGAAGGTAGGGGAAAATATTCTGTACTATGCTCTGAGGCATAAGTGGCCTTGTGTTTTTACAGGGAGGTTAAAAGGCTGAGAGGAACCCCTGGGCAAATAAAGGAGACCAGAGTGAGGAAGAGGGACCAGTCAATAGGAAACAGAAGGATGTTACTGAGCGTTACCCAATAGCACTTCTTGCAATAAGGGAAATCAGCGATGATCTGTGCTTTCCAGTGTGGTTACCCACCAGCTGGCTGTAGTTACTGAAATGTGACTGTGAAATGTGACTGGTGTGGTGAAAATTTTTATCTGTAATTTTATTAAATTATAATTTTATTTTGTTATATTTAAGTAGAAAACTCTGGTGAGTACTGGTTAAATGCTACATCTTCTAACTAAAAGGTCAACAGCTCAAATCTGCCAGACACTCTGTGGATACTCTATAAAGCTGTTCTACTATGTCCTAGAGGACCCCTATGAATCAGAGTTTACTCAAAAGCAGTGGTTTTTGTTTTTTTATATTTAAACAGGAGCTCTGGTGGCACAATGATGAAGAGCTACAGCTGCTAATCAAAAGTTTGGCAGTTTGAATCTACTAGCTGTTTCTTGGAAACTCTGTGGGGCAGCTCTACTCTGTCCTATAGGATTGCTATGAGTTGGAATCTACTTGATCGCAGTGGGTTTAGACACATGTGGCTGAGCACTACCTTATTGGACAGTAGAGGTCTGGAGCCAGGCCAGTATGACAATCTCACCTCAAGTGTGTTAAGAGAACTGAGGAAGGATGTGTGCACATGTGGAAGGGGCAGGAGGAGAAGAATTTGGTATTCCTGATAGCCCTCAGTAGAGAACATTGGCTCACAGAGAGTCAGAAATTCATGACAGTCATCTCCATAAAATGATGGCAAGACAAAATAAGGGGCTGAAAGACTCTAGGGATTTCTGTCTGGGCAAGTATAAGACAGAACTTTGGGTCTTCAGGCCTGGCTAAGTTGTTGCACTGCAAATGAATTGCGATAGGCATTTTGTTGTTGCTGTTGTTTTTTTTTTCAAATACTCCCTGTTGCATAACAAACTTCTTGTTTGCCTTCTCTGCTCTAGTTCTGGCCAAACTCTAGGTTAAAATACATGTTCACCAAAAATATTATTCTGCAACTCCTCCTTTCAGTTTAACTTTTATAATCATCTTTTATAAAAGCACATAGAAAAATTGGGAAAGGCATGAAATTGTCACAAAACTCACCATAAAGACAGAAACATTCTGGAACACACATTTTTCTTTTGTCTTAACAGATAACTTCAGTTCCTTGTTGACATGGTTTGCTAACAACCCATGAAAATTCTAACAAGTCACACAAAAACTACCAAAGGACTCCTCTGTCATTTCCAGTTGTGCCAGACTCAGTAGTACTGGATTTGTCTTTGTAATATTACACTAATACTGAGAGAAGGACCAGCAAAGCTTCACTGATCTGCTGCCATCGAAAGCAGGTTTCTCATTTCTACCAAGGGAGCTGGGATGAATAATGCTCTGACCTGTTGCCTTTGCTCAGCATGTGGTGAACACTATGACTGCTGAATGTACTTTGCGCTATATAGTAGAGTTATAGATTATGCTTTTCCTGTTTACTTGTTCAGAAGCCTTCACTGAGATACCTTTTTGAAATGAAATAATAACAAAGCAACAAGTTACTCTTGTCTTTCCCTTTTCCCTTCAACTCTTTATACTGATTTTACAATAGAAGTTGTTGATTAGTTACTGATTATGAGCTAACTCCCAATCACCAAGGCACAGAATCTGCATGCTGTTAACATGCCCATTTATCTGTCAGAATCCTGTTCTTTCGTGCAGCATCTCAAAAGAATTTTGCTGTGCGGCCTTGGAAGTCACATCATACAATGGGGTGGAAGCTTGACAATCTACTCCTGAGCTCAGACTGTACCCCATAAAGGTATTCAATTAAATAATGTTGAGCCTCATTCTCCTTATGTACAAAGGGGAAATAAAAATGTCTGTCTTGCTTGCCTTTCATGCTGGTGAAAGGATCAAAGAACATGATGTCTACAGAAATGTTTCATGAAATCTTACTATACTTGAAAGGCATTAAATTTTTTTTCATCATTTTTACCTCCACTGAGGTCTTAGTTCCATTACAACAGAAGGTACTTGAGCAATAGAATCGTTACATCAAAGATAAAAGAACAAGAGTCACGTAATGAAAATAGCAGATAATTTCTGCCAGAAAGCCTAAATTAAGAATAGTTGTATCAGTTGAACACTAGATTTTAGCTTTCAGCTTCCTAGCAGCTAAGGAAAAACACAATACACAGGCACAGGGCTCTTCTTGATTTATAAAATGAGACATTCTGGCTCAGTAGGCAAGAGAAAAGCTCTCTTACCGCCAAGCGTCTGCCAATTTGTCATGTTCTGGGGCTTGTATGCTGCTGTGATGCTGGAAGCTACGCCACCACTCCTCAAATACCTGCAGGGTCACCCATGGCAGACGAGTTTCAGGTGAGCTACCAGACTAAGACAGGCTAGGAAGGATTTTGAAGTCTACTTCTGAAAAGAATCAGAAGTGAAAAAACTTACAAATAGCAGAGGAACATTTTCAGATATATTGCCGGAAGATGAGCTCCTCAGATTGGAAGGCACTCAAAAGATGACTGAGGAAAAGCTGTCTGCTCTAAGTAGAGTCAAGTTTAATGATGTGGGTGGAATCCAGCTATCAAGACCTTCATTTGCTAGGTATCAGAATCAAAATGACTGAGAACATCCATTCATAATCAGAAAGTGGTGCTGAACTAGAGCATCACTGAAAAAGGACCTCAGTGTGATGTGTTGACACAGAGGATGCAACAGCAGTCTCAAGCACAATGATTGTGAGGATGGCCCAGGATCAGTGTTTCATTCGGTTATATGTAGGGTTGTGATGAGTCTGAACCAACTCAATGACACCTAACAGCAACAACAAAACTCTGAAGGAATCATGGGTGAGACTGTCTTCCTGGGCATACAGCTGATCTATACTTTTTCAGCTTCTTGTGCAGTTAGGTATAGCCATGTGACTGAGCTCTAGTCAAAAAGATTTCAGCTTGACTCATAAAAAACCTTCCCCACGTGCTCCTCCATGTTCTCCTCTTCTACAAGTAATTCTGGAAGGTTGAAGATAGAAGGAGCCTAGGTATCTGAATCTCTCCCTGGAGCTGCCCACCAGTTAGAAAATCTGCTTTCAATTTTATGTGAGCAAGAAGCAAACCTCGATCAAGTTTGAGCTATTATATGTTTTATACAGTTGGCTAACCTTTTAAAAAATGAAGGTATTTTATTTGGAACATATGGGATGACATAGAGTTTTTAACCATTGGTTTTATTTAAGAAAATTAATATATATATACACTTTCACAGACTGTCTCATATTTTAACAGAGGGAAGCAAATTCTAAAGTCCCCAAGGCAGGGAAGTGAAACAGAGATGACAAATTTTATTGATGTGGCTGGGGTGGTCGTGCCTGGGTAGATGGAAGAAGAGATAGGAATAGTTCTGAAACTTGAGACATGTCTAGGGAGGACTTTCTGTTTCCCAATTAGGGTCCATGCACTGGAACAGTCAAGCCAATGAAGCATACTGCAAGTCAGAAAGAGAGAGAAGTTTTATTAGGAGGTATGATACCAATGGACTTGACAGCAGTGGTTTCAGTTTTTGGTATATGATACCAATGGAGATTTGATAACAAAATAGGCTGTTTTCCATAGAATCTCAAAAGACAATTTTTTATCAAGGTTAACACATCATCTTCTCAAGGATTACCTAACGTTTTTAAGCATGTAGAATACAAATGATAGTATATATCACAAAATAATCACAAGAAACTCTTTATGAAGCTACAGATATGCATGTCAGACACCTGAACTCTATTTTGTATGTTTGTAATGAACTAAAGAAAAAACCTACATAAAAATCTTTCAGTTAGTGGAACCAGCCTGCCAAGGCCACTCTGATGAACACAAGGAACAGAGAAGAAAGCTTCAGATCAAAAGTGCCAAGCATTCCTGGTTGTTGTCTAACAAGGCTGAAAGCCATTTCTCAAGAATATGAAGAGCAACAGAGAGACCAGGGCCGCAAGAGCTGAGAGGGCCCCACACTCCTTAGGAAGAGACCAGTGCAGCTGGTGCAGTAGAAAATACTTACAGATTACCTTAGAGTGTGATGTTAGTTACCCCAAACTCTCAATCACTGTTTCTGAAAAGCAGAAAATGTGAGATTAGTCTCATATCCATTTAAGTACCTTATAAGAGAAGAGGAAACCCTGGTGGTGTAGTGATTGAGCACTATGTCTGCTAACCAAAAGGTCAGCAGTTCAAGTCCCCCAGGTGCTCTTTGGAAACTCTATGGAGCAGTTCTATTCTGTCTACAGGGTAGTTATGAGCTGGGCTCAACTTGATGGCATTGGGCTTGCTTTCATTTGTTTGCTTATGAGCGAAGATACAGTAGGCAACAGGAAGCCCAGAGAAGCCTAGGAATTTATGAACTGCAAAACTCCCTGACAATTGGGAAAGTACAAATGCAGGAAAGGTAGAAAGGAAAGTTACAGAATTCAGACTAACTTATCCCGTTAGTGCCCACTCTGCATGTCAGGATAGCCTACCCTTCTGCTTTGTCCTGTTATAGCAAGGCAGCATCGTTCGCTGCACATGCTCTACAGTCAACCTACAGGCATCTTAGAAATTCTATGGAGAAAACAAAACAAAATGTTGTCACAAATTTTGTGAATTTAATCAATTTAGTACTCTGCAAGTATAATTTTGGGACCTGAAAAATTGCTAACCGAACTTCTCAGGTCTTTTGGGATTAAATGATTACTAGTGCATTGTGTTTGAATTTCATTCCCCTCTAAAACATGTTTATTCTGAGAATACTCACTGGACAGTCTCTGAGAGACCTCCTTCTGGGATTTCTACCACTCCTTTCTCAAATTAAAACTGTTTCAGCTCTTCAAACTCTGAGCATCAGTATCTCCCTTTTCACACAAGATTTAGGAGATTTCATTTTTAGGTCCAGTTGAATCCAGTGATTTCTCAGGAATTGGATGGGAGACATGGTGGAAGAGAGTGGAAAGAGTAAGGGCAGCCTGGCCCGTAACCTGCGACAGACCCCTCAAATGCTCCAGCAGATGACACCGACACAGTTATTGACAGAGACAGTTCTGACCCCAGCCGGGTGAGTCCAGTGGCATGAGGCAAACTCTGATCCCCATTCAAACAGGCAGCAGGAGGTTCAAGATCAAAGAGTAAACTGTGCTAACTGACAGGCACAGGTCAACAATGGGGGGCTCAAAGGAAGAAATACGGGGATTGACAATTAGGTTCACGAACCCTTCCTAGAAAAAGTGCTCCATGTCTCATTGCTGAATATCACTACGGTCATCATCAAAGCGCTCCCCTTAGGAAGCTATGTACCGATGCGAGCACCTAGTCTACCCTTCAAAGCAACTTTGGAACACTTTTTCTGGAATGGCCATCAGAGCTGTCACCATGTTACCCTTGATGTCCTGAATGTCATCAAAATGTCCCCCTTCCAATAATTCCTTTATCTTTGAGAAAAGAAAAAGCTACTGGGGGCCAGATCAGATGAGTAGGGAGGGTGTTCCAACACAGTTATTTGTTTACTGGCTTAAAACTCCCTCATAGACAAGGATGCAATTAAGTTAGCGAACTTGCCACCATGCAGAATGGCCAATCCAAAGGAGTTCCAAAATTGCTTTGAAAGGTGGACTTATCACTGGTGTTCAGTGCATAGCTTCCCAAGTAGAGCACTTTGAAGGTGACTATAGTGATATTCAGCAATGAGGTATGTGGCACTTAAAACTATGAAGTCCGCAGAGTTGGCGGACCTCATATTCAGATACCTACATAGACATAGTCTTGGAAGAAATTCAGTATATATCTGGCCCCCATAGGGACCTTCTCAAACTTTTATTTTCCTTGAATTTCCCTTCTCACTATTACTATCAAGTTAGCAAACTACTGCTACTCTTCTTCATATATTAGCTGACTTCTAAAGCTTCCAGAAAAATGCAAAATATTACTGGCATCAAAGGAATACAAACATCCAGAGACCATGGTGTTTTCCAAACATTGTGATTGCTGACAATCACTTTATAACTGTATGATTCATACAAGCTTCACATACCATTTCAGTCCCTTCAGGCTCACACATGGGTTTTTTGAAACCATCATTTGAAACAAAATGCAACCCACGAGTTACTTTTCTAGCCCTTCTACCCAAGTAACTTCTTTGTTTCGAAGAAGAAGCTTAAGAAATCAATTGAAATCCTTCTCAGGCTAAAATACGTGAAACAGGAAGTTGGACAATAATGATGTGTGACTCTTTTGTGTAGATTTATATCTGTCTAACCCTATTGTTACCACTTTCTACCTCAAGTAAAAGAAACTTTAGTATAGAAATATAGTAGCAAGTGTCACTGGAAGTTTAATTTCCTTTAGAAAATGCATGGATTGGAATCAACAGACTGTTATAAGTGTTACTGGTTCCACATCTACTCACTCAAATAATACTGAATGTTCATTGAACACTTACTCTGTGCCAGGTACTTTTCCAATGCTTTCTAGATTAACTCCTCATTTAACACTTACAACACCCCGATGAGGTAGGTATTATTATCCCTGTGTCAGAAATAAGGAAACTGAAGCCCAGAGAAGTTAAGCAATTTGCAATAGCCACCTTGTAAGTGGCAACGTTGGGATTCTAATCAAAAAAGTCTGACTCCTGGTTTGTAAACACTAAGTGATTCCAGCACACTCATAGCATCACATAAGGAAAGGAAACATTGCTTCCTTTAGTAATAAATAGTAAGCTGTATCCAATACATGATATTTCATTCAGAAAGATATGCAAAACATTCACAACACAATTCAAAGACCCAAATTCCTAATATTCAATTGTAAGCAGCACCAATGCTGTTTAAGGTGGTGGATGTCACCTAATAACTGACAAGTCTTCAGCTCCAAATAAGCAACCTGCATAAAAAAGCCAAAATAAGACAGAAAGCCTTTTGGTGTCACAGTTTTGGCATTTCCAAAAGCAAGTATTTGATTGAGCCACAAATCATTGCCTTTGGCGTTCTGTGTTGCAGGACAACTGCCAAGCACATTTTTTCATTTACAGCAATCTACACCTGTGGCCTACAGGCCCGGCTGGTGACAGATGGACTGGACTCCGTGTGAACCATTTAGTGTATCATTCTTCCTTCAGTGTCCATGTTGCATTTGGAAATCATGCTGGCTCAGGGGCCTGATTTTTTAGTACAAGCTGCATATTTGCCATTGGATTGTACAGTCCTCTATCTATTAAGTCTTAGAAATGGATAGATTTTTTACCTTGAACATACACCTGAAAAATCCCAATTTATTATTTAAAAACTGTCATTAGATTTTCCATGTTCATGCAGGCTCTGAATTGCCATCTCTTCTCCCCTCTGGACTGTCTGTACCTGATTTTTCAAATGATAATTTTAAAACAAGTGATTCAGTCTTTGAAATGTTTAAAGTGATTTAAAAAAAGACTAAGGTTGAGTTTTCCAATTTTGCTTGAGTTCATTCAAGACTAGTTTGTCATTTGCAGATGACCCCACCCCTCCTTGGCCTTCTGTGGCTGTCTCACTGTCTCAGACGTCGCTTTACAACGTGGACGCCCCGATGGACCTGAGCATTCTAACTCTTTGTGTACTCACAATCAGGACAAAATTGCTGTATTTCTCACCATTCCAGTGTCAAAGCTGTCATAATCTGTTGTTAGGTTTTTCTGAATGTCCTCAAGCTGTCAAAATGTTTGCTCTGTCTATCAAAATATGCCAAACTCATTTAGAGCATCAGGCATGAGCAGCACAGAAATCTTTGCAGAAAAGTGGGGTTCAATGAAGAGCAAATAAATGAAGATTAAAATGAAAAAAGTGTAAAACAGCATGCTTGCTACTAAATATGATCAATTCTGTTACAAAAGTTATTTGATGTTTTTGGGACATGAATTTATCAATTTATCAATAGATGCTAACTTATCATACAAAACAGGGAGCAGCAGAGCTTTTCAATTGTTACCACCTCTTTTTGGATTGCTGCAGACTTAATTTTGTGTCAAGTGCAAATGAATGTAGTTGTTACATTTCAACATGTTTTATTAATTTCAAAGTGTTGTTCCAAACTATTGCATGTCTGTTTCAAATTAGTACTGATACTCCCGAGCACCAATGGAGGAGCTTCTGAAGCCCTGAGATCCTATTTTAGCAAACATAATGAAACAGAAGAGATGGAGATGCATGTCTACCTAAACTCCGTGGTACTCAAAAGCACTTTTTCCTTCCCCCATGTGAAAGTAAAAATCATGTTGATGTATTCTGTTCATTATACATAGCTGCAGAATTCCAAGTTAATTAACGAGACGGAGAGCAGAATATTTGTTTATAGTCAAATTCTTAAAGTTATACTTTCTATGTGAAACTAAAATGAAACCTTCTAAGTTTGTTTTATTGGCTCCACTCCAGTATTTACAAAATGAGTGGGAGACTGCTCCCTTACTTAGGTTCTTGGGACTTTGAAGAGCCAAAATCAGCTGTAGAGACAGCGTGTCACTGAGGATGAGGCAGGAGGGAATTTTTGCAAACTGGATGTGCATACAGTATTTGTATTTCCTGAGTTACAAGGCCATAATGGAAGAAAGGCCAGGCCCTTTGTCTCCAAAGATCAGCCAACAAACACCCTTGGATCACCATAGCGTGCTCCAAGGTCAGATCGGTAACCAGTCCTGGGGACAGTGTAGGACCAGGGCAGCTGTGAGATTGTTGTGAGTCTATGCAGCTAAGAACAACCCACTACCACAATACATGCAAGGAAAGGTATTACTGGGAGCTGCTTTAGGCATCTGTTTTCACTACTCATAAACACAACTTCAGGTTTCCCCCAAATATCCCAGTCTCTAAGAAAAATACAGTCTAAGAATAAATTCTCCTGCCTAGATAGTAGTAATATTCAAAAGCAGCAGTTTCAAACTCAGTAATACAATTTGGTCCAAGGAATTGAGGAATCAAGTTACAGCTCATGGTCAGATGCAAGCCTGACCAATGCTTTTCAATTCCCTGTTTGATTTGCCAGATACATAAAATTAAACAAAGCAAAACAAACAGAAAGTTTGTCTCTGTTTCACCCCAGCCTCCTTCATAAACAGCTCAGACTTTCTGGTAAATAATATTACCACTTACCTCAAAAGCATTCTGTATTTTGACAAAGTCGCCCACGCTGAGCTGGTTTTCAAGCAGGGCTGGCCCATCGTCTCGGGCCACACAGGCTCCTTCTGTTCTCTGAGGGTCCCTGGGCCCAGGCCCTGACCCCACTTTTAACTCAGATTTTGCATCCTTGTAATTCATGGTTGTTTCACAGCTTTTCAGCAGCGTTCGACTATTTCTATGTGGTTTTTTTCTATCTTCTTCAGCAGGTGCCTTTGAAATAAAACCCACTTTAACCATAGAATTCCAAAATGGAAGCACAAACACTTCAAGGCATACAATTAGGAGGCAAGGGGTTCAAGGCAAGAGGGAGGAAATAAAGGCTCTCGTGGACTCCTGTACTTCTTCAGTTTCACAGTTTGTTTTCAAAATCCACAGTGGAAAAGTGTAAGGGCACCTCCAACCTGCTGTTCTGGTTAACCTGGCTTGACTAAAAATGACTAAACTTCTCCAGTGTTTATAGCAACTGACACAGAAGGCAGCTTCTAATCCTCTTTAAATGCATTTGGAAATTAACTTCTCAGATCCTTTTTGGATAACCTTACTTGTCTTTAAATTGCATTGTCTTGTCTGGAGGTGTGTGATGACACGGCTTCAAGGTTTCCCTCCCCACAAAGCACTGTCCCCTGACAGCCACCTTCCAGGACTGAGGAGCTGTTTGTTTCCTCTACTCCTGGTATCTTCAGATGTTGCCTGGCAACTAGCAGTAACCCAAGTGAAACTTCTCTTTCTTCTCCCTTTCCACAACAAATGCCTGAACTGAAACTCTGAAAACATAATGTAAAAGTTGTTTGTTTGTATTTTTTAAAGGACAATTTGGCCTACTTGGCATATTCATTGTTTATTAAACCACAGTGCTGCATTAATTAAAGATTTATTTTGTAAACATATTTTGGATGAATCACGTTATAGATTATGAAATGATATGATTAGCCAAAGAAAGAGAACAGCATTCTGGAATTTTAGGTTTTCCACACAGGAATTTAACAGAAATTAATTATTTAGGAAGAATTCCTTTCTTGTCTCCCTCTGCCTTAGTATCTGTGTATATAAAATGGGTGTGGTTCACTCAGTCATTGACTTTTCTCAGTATCACATATGTGTGCATGATCTTGTCATTCACAATTGCAGTTGTCATGTTATTGTCATTGCTGTTAGTTGCTATTGAGTCAATTGTAACAAGGTGACCCCACATGTACCCTTCCGGATACAATTTTCAAGACGTCCACCTCTCAGAAGCAGATTGCCAGGCTTGTCATCTGAGGTGCCTCTGAATGGGAACCCTTAGGGTTGATTCAATAAAGAATTCAATTTATTAAAAAACCTGGGGGGCATTGCAGCATTAACATGACAAACTTTGTGAAAAAATTCCAATGGCATCACTGCTCAGCTAGCCATAATGAAAAGGAAAAAAGCTACAAAAGCACCTTACACTCATTACCTTGTTAAAGCTTCACAGGTATCTTGTAGGAAGGTACTATCATTGTTCCCATTTTACAGATGGTGAAGACAAAGAAAAGGCCAAAACCACATCATTTGTAAGAGGTGGAGTATGGCAGAATAACTCCTGAGCTTCACGGCCAGCACCACAACCTTCCTCTGAGCCTTATTTTCATCTCTATAAAGAGCTGGCAGTAGATAATCTCCAAGGTCTCTTCTAGCTCCAACATTCCATGAACTGATATCTTCAAAGTACATGCAGTGTGTTCCCTGTAACAGAGAGAAAGAAGTATCCTACAAACATAGAATAAAATGAAATTTCATTCATCTATCTTTTTTTTCTACATCTGTACACTTGTCTTTTGTTCCAAATCCATTTACTGAGAACCTATTACATGTTGGGAAACCCTGATGGCATAGTGGTTGAGTGCTCTGGCTGCTAATCAAAAGGTAGGCAGTTCAAATCCATCAAGCTCTCCTTGGAAATTCTGTGGAGCAGTTCTACCCTGCCCAGTAGGGTCGCTATGAGTCGACATTGATTCTACAGCACTGGGTTGGGGTTTATATGTTGAGTCCTGAATAGTACCTGAGGCCTACTGGGGAGGAGATGACACTGTAGCAAAAGTCACTGCCTTTCACACCAGTTGCAACCTCTTGCTGTTTAGAGTGTTGTATTAAGAAGAACTCTGAAGTCCCATCTGGAATCAGAGAAAAAGAATGGCACTCTAAGTTACAGAGATACAGCCTGGGCACCGAAAGGCAGAGGAAGGCATATTTACCCCAAATTTGCCTTTCCTGATTTAGTACTTCAGAGTACTAGGAAAACATTTTTAAACCCTAAAATAGATTCTTGTAAGTATAGAATCACTATGAGTCAGAATCGACCGGATGGCAGTGGGTGAGTGGGTAAGTCATCTCATTATCTGAGAACAAAATTTGTCTTCTTACCATCCTTGTTAAAAAGTTAATGATAGTTTAGCTAAAATGGCTCCACAAGTGTTTGCAAAGTGTTTTATAGTGAAATTTTGAGAGTTGTGCTTAGTTCAGTAATAGACACTAATGAGAAGACGAAGAACAAGTAGAAAAAGCATTCTGTGAATCTGTAGCCAGAGAAGTAAGAATCCCACTGTCTGACAATGCAAAATTCTCTAATTATTTTAAGACAGTCAAGCTGCCTGGCCTACTTAAGCTTCCACAAAGATTTACCTTTAAATGTCTCCATTAGTCAGAATGGGACTGTGTAATCAGCAGCTAACAAATTACTGTAGAAGTTAATCAATTGACATAGTTTTCTGTCTGTAAAATCATACTGTTAATAAATAATTCTTGATCACAAAGTCTTAAATGGCTTTAACCTTCTTTGTAACTGTGGCTATTTTTCAGGGTAAACTTCTGTGACGCTGTAAAATCCATGACTAACCTCTTGACCCTGATGAAATGTATTTCTTGCTTGCTATAAATCAGTTAGGAGTTCTTGACAATCTACTACAAACCCAGTTTCATACTAGAGTCTATGAGGACTATCATAGTGCTTAAGACAGTCCATGCTCTTAAGAGGTGGGCAGTGTAGTCAGGAGAGAAGGCTAACAAACAAACCGACACTTGCTCCCCTCTCCTGGTGGAACTAAAATGTATCTTGGTCTTTGCTTCTGTTGGAAGCTTAAACCAAAACCAAACCCACTGCCATCAAGTTGATTCTGACTTGTAGTGACCCTACAGGACTGAGTAGAACTGCTCCATAGAGTATCCAAGGAGCACCTGGTAGATTTGAACTGCTGACCTTTTGGTTAGGAGGCATAGCACTTAACTCCTAAGCCACCAGGGTTTTATTTGGAATTTTAGACCTGGATAATTTTCCCCTCTGCACTCCCTGAGTGACATCACACCAGTCCACATCCAAATCCCTGTTCTCTCCCCCTGCCACTTTTTATATTCACCAAACTAAATGCAGATGACTCCTCCATCCTAACTTGTCCTCCCTTTTTCCTTTTGTTTGCCATGCATTCCTATTGGACTCCTTTCTTACTAACATTCTTTATATTTGCTAAGAATTTTCCCTCCGCCTGCTCACTTTAACTGAAACCAGATTTTCCTTACGAATCCCATCAGACTATTTCATGGAGAGGTTTAACGGCTGTTTCTTGTCCCAGCCTCCAGTTTTCAGGGCCAGGAGAAAGATGTCTCGCCATGGTCTCCTTGCTTCAACCCCATGACTTTGCAACCTAGCCCCAGTGATTGAACACCCCATGGCTCAGTTTAAACGCAGCCTCTTCCTAGATCTCAGGCAAGAGTACCATTTGCGCCCTTGCAGTATTGCAAACCACCAACAAAGATTAGTTTCTTTCCCTCCTTGTTCTTGATCCTCCCAATTAGAATTAATTACTCTTTCAAATGTGCAACCACAGCACTTTTTTATACTTTAAACAACAGCATTGTTTCTTTATGCCTTGTAATGTAATTAGCTGTCTGTGTATCACTCTCTCCCACTAAATTAATTCCCTATGAACAGAGATGTTACTTCACTGTTCGTATTATAGCCTTACATTGACCCAAACAGACTTCTGTGTAAAATATTATTGCTGTGCACCATACAGTTAAGTCTGGCTCATACTAACTCTGTATGACAGGACAGAACTGTCCTATAAGGTTTCCTAAAGTATAAACTTTGTGGCAGTAGATAGCCATGGCTTTTCTTCTGCAGAGTAGCTGATGGGTTCTGTTTTGGTCATCTGCTTTAACAGAAATACCAAAAGTGGATGATTTTTAAAAGGGAAATTTTATGTTGTCACAGTCTAAATAAAGAGTGTCCAAATTCAGGGTGTCAGCTCCAGGGGAAATCTTTCTCTGCTGGCCCTGGAGGAAGGTCCTTGTCATCAGTCTTCCCCCGGACTGGAAGCTTCTGAGGCAGAAGGATTCCAGTCCTTTCAAAGACTGTGCTCAGCTCCCAGCACTACTTTCCTTCTGGATAGAGGAGGTCTCCAAATCTGTCTATTAGCTTCTTTCCTTTATTTCTCTGGGTACAAGGTGATCTCACACGCTGAGTCTTGCCCCACCAACACAACTGCTGTTCATCCACCATAATTATATCATAAAGGCAGGATTTACAACATGGAGGAGCATCATACAAAAGCAGGAATCACGGCCCAGCCAAACTGTCACATACATTTTTGAGTGAACACGGTTCAATCCATGACAAGTTTGAATTGCTGACCTTTTAGTTAGCAGTTGAGCACACAACCACTGTGTTACTAGGTCTCCTTTGTATAAATACAGGGTAATACAATAATGTATACTAGTTTATAAGATGCTATTAGCTGCCTTTAAGTCAGCCCCCATCTCATGTGGATGGAACACAGAAGGAAATGAAAAGCCACCCAGCCCTGTGTCATCCCATAAGCTGCTGGAATTGGACCGAGTGATCTATAGGGTTTTCATAGGTTGATTGTCAGACGTAGACCAACAGGCTTTTCTTCAAAAGGAAAATTCACCTGCAGCCTTGAGTTATCAGAGAAGGTTCCCAGGAATAGGTGGTGTAGTTGGAAAGCAGGAAAAAAGAAAAGTGATGAAGAATACAAAATCTGAAATTATATTTTCAAGCCACTTAACAGAATAAATTATTCAAGCACTTTTGAAACACATTATTTACTTATATTCATACCATCTCTATTGTATATGCAAACATGTTTACAGTTCTGGACACTTGGAAAGTTAAATGGATTAGATACATCTTTGTGCCCTCCATTGCTCATACACTGATGAGAAGAGACCCATACAGAGACAGCAGGTTCCCCCTTCACTCTCTGGCAATGCGATGTTAGCCTTTTATTGAGGCACTGAAAAACATTTTAAGTAGCAGAACTATATTTTCATAAACAGTTCTCATTCCTCAGGATAATCAAATATTTGAACACAAAAAATTTATGAAATAATATGTTAAAATAACTGAACATAATTTCACAACAAATTATATGTATCATATATTAAATTCCAATCTAAGAAAGCAGGGGTAGTCACATAAAAAAATGTATGACAGTAGAATGTAAAATTGAGAAAATTCTGATTATTGACTTAAGTGTTCCTACTCATTTGAAAAAAGGCACTGTAACTATTCATCACTAGACACCTAGGATCCACTCACCTGAATGTAGAGAACCAGTGCTTAAAAATATTCTCAATGTTTACACAAATTCCAATGGAGCTTTCCAACAGCTAATCACTTTCAAACCCCTCTTTGCTTTGACAAATCCTTCTCTTTGAAATCTAATGTCTATGTTCCAAGTCACATGTGAGCCTGTTGGCTGTCAGCAGGGCTTTCACTAGGGAGCCACTTACTGGGCAATCACTCTGAACTAAGTCACCAAATTCCTTTATGTGCCTCTCTGAGAGAACCCTGCATTCTATTTCACTTGGAGCTTTACCACAGTTGGTCAAAGTCACCTTGACAGTAAACACTTGCAACCACAAATAAATTCAAAAAACAAACCCACTGTCAGTGAGTCAATTCTGACTCATAGCAATCATATTTGACAAGAGTACAACTGCCTACAGGGCTTCCAAGTTTTTCTAAATGAAGCAATGTAGAGAACCACTAAAAAATACTCACCAAATCTTTGAATGAGAAGAGTTACTGAGGATCCAGTAAACTTTTACTGATTGCTTCTTTGAAGAAAGAAGGAAGGTAGGTATATTGGAAATGAACAATTACTGAGTTCCTAAGCATGTCACATTTTCACAACTGTTATTTTATTTAAACCTCATAATATTCCTGAAAGACACTTTTCCCAATGTTCTTACTGATTAAGGAAGTAAAGCAAAATTAAGTATCTTATCCAAGGTCTCACCACTTGTAAATTTTATAATATAACAAAATCATAGATTAATGGTCTCCACTCTGCAAAGAACTTTCCAGAGATTGTTTCATTTCATTCTCCTTGGAGTCCTATAATGTGGACACTATTATGTTCCCATTTGGTATATGAATAAACTGAGGTATAGAAAGATTAAATAACTTGCCTAACACCAATCAGCACAGAAGTAGCAAAGGTGGGGCTCAAAACTCTTATCTCTCTGTGTACCTGATGGCAGAAAGTGCTGTGCAGAGTAATGTGCCAAACATCACAATGCATTATAATCCAATTTGGGAGTTGATATATGTCAGAAGCAAGGAAATAAGAAAGGATGTACTAGGAAATAAATTCACAAGAGCTTGGAACTTGGACTCAGAATACCAGGCTTAAGTCTTGGTCCTTTAGATTTCATCCCTACAAAATTGACCAGATCAAGTCACTCCTTAAAATAAAAATAGTAATAACGTTTATCTCAAAGGACTGCTTTAAGGTTAAAACGGTATAAAATGGTAGAAGCTCTATGTAAGTTGTAAAAACGCTATATCATGAGTTAGCATTGTTTTTAGTACATGGTGAGAAGGCAGCAGCCTGGGGTGGTTATGTAATCATTTACAGAGAGGTTGGCAACAGGTACAATGCAATGACATACTTTGAGATTAAGCACCTAGGCCAGTGCTTGGCATGTAGTAGATACCAAACAAACATTGGTTGAATGAGTGATTTCATAAATATAAAGCAGATCATAGAAAGAGGAATAGATTGGCATCAACTATCTGTCTACTGTCTATCTATTTGTCTGTCTGTCTATCTACCCATCTAATCACTTCATACTCTTATTATTTTCTGGGATGACCTTCTTTTTGCCACTAAAAATCAGAAGAGTCCCCATTCTTGTAGAAAACACTGCCACTTCACCTTTGTTTAAGAAATTCTGTCTAGGAAAACAAAGAAATAAAAAGGAAAAGGCAATAAAAGGGAATTCAAAACTTGTAAAAATCAAACTTCTGAAACAAACTGCAGTTTAAAAGATTGAAAGCTGCAATCCCAAGAGAGAACACTGCCACAATAAATATTTCTCACAGAACATAGCACTCCTGAACAGCCCTGCCTCTGTCTAAAAGCCCTGGAGATGAAGTGCCTTTATTTCTCTGCAGTAGGAGCGGCAGTGGAAAAATTAATAACAAAAAAGCACTTCCAAAGCAAGCTGCTGCAAGTCTACTCATAGGGATGGCATCTTACAAAATGCAGATGGGGCTTTGGCAGTTATTGCCTGGACCAAATACTCTCAGAGAAAATGAATCTTAATTTACTCAAGATATTTGGGTTTCTAATTTTCAAGATTAACTCTTGCCAATGTCTGAAAAAATATGAGTCCTTGGAAGGAAAGCTTTAAAAAAATGCACCCTCAGATGAGTTAGGGAGTTACGCATATTAGGAGTAGATGGTTGGAGCACTAATTCGTGTGTTCATGTCTACTACAGATGTGGAGGTGGGTGGGGAGTCAGAGTGGGCTTGAGAGCTCAGGAATAAAGATCATTTACTAATTGGGAAAATAAAACTGTGGTAATGGGCTGGCTCACAAATTTACCAAGTATGATGCTAAATTTAGGAAACTGAGTCCAGCTTTCAGTTCAGGGGGCAATGATACAGATCTCTGGAAATAATCAGCTACACGACCTTGGGGAAGGTACTTAACTGTCTTGGTTTCAGAATCTTCATCTGTAAAATTAAGAGATTAAATCACATAACCTTTAAAAGTCTCTTTCAGTGCATAATTTTAAAAAAGAAGAAGAGTCTATAAGATGTCTGTGATCTCAGCAGAAAATGAAATGATTCTATATGCCAGGATGCCAGGAAGTGTAATTGCATTCATAACTGAAGTGCACAGAATATGACTGTGAGCACTGTAAATACTTTTTAAAGATGAAAAAAAGTATGGATGGAATGACAGATCTGTCAGTTAAGCATCTGAATACCTGTCACACTGAGCTCAATGCTATGCTATCTGCTTCTCTTGTGAAACAACCAGTGGGGATTTAACACTGGGTTCTCTCAAAAGAACATAACTTAAATTTATTTATTAATTTACCCAGTCAGTTATTTCCCTATACATGGACTTAACCAATAGTCATGGATTGAATTATGTTACCCGAAAGAATGTGTGTAGAACTGCAGCTCGGCCATGATTCCTGCTGCTGTGTGTGCTGTAAACACTGCCTCTGTGACATTAATGAGAGACGATGAGAGGCAGTTGCGTTGCTAGGGCAGGTCTCCATGTGCAGGATTGTTTTGTCCCTTGAGGCAGTCTCTCGAGATATAAGGGAAGGAAGCTGGCAGAGATTTGGGGTCCTCATCACATCAAGAAGGCAGCATGGACAGCAGAGCGTATCCTTCAGATCTGTAGTGCCTGAACCAAGATGCTCTCAGGCCAAAGAAAGAGTGAGGTAATACAAGGACCTTCCTCCCAAGTGGACAGAGAGAGTGCATTATCTAGAACTGGCACCCTGAGTTCAGACTTACAGCCTACTGGATTACACAAGAATTTTTGTTAAGGTCATTCACTCATGGTGTTACGACTAAAGCATGAACACAAAACCCACACTCATTGCTGTTGAGTTGATTCTGACTCACAGTGATCCTATAGGACACAGGAGAACTACCCCATAGAGTTTCCAAAACACACTTGGTGGATTTGAATTTCTGACCTTTTGGTTAACAGCCACCGTGCTGAACCATTACACGATCAGGATTTCCTACATGAACTAAGCAGATACTACAGGTCACGTATGGTACTAGGCATTGGTGATATAAAGTGACAAGATGGACTAATCCATGCTGTCATGAAGTTTGCCATTCAGTGGGGTGAGAGAAAAACGTAAACAGAGGATTGCCACCTGCCACTCACTGGAAACCCTACTGGGACATTGTACTTTATCTTATATGTTCTCAGTGCATTGGAATCTACTTGAAGACAATAGACGTACTATATAACGTGTCATAAAAGCAGTGATTGAGGACATCAAGGAAGAATGCAACAAGAGTTGCTAAACCAGATTGGAAGATCATAAAAGGAAGATGTGATTGAAGGAAGTCATATCTATGGTGGCAAATAATGATCAGATATTAACCAATAAAGAATAGAAAGAAGTGGGATTGAACAAGAGACAGTATGTGCAAATTTATGATAGTGAACAAGTTTATGATAAATCCCTAGGGATAAAAGTAATTTGGTCCTGATGCTTCATATCCCATGGGGAAGAAGGACTGGGAAGGAGGCACAAGAGTCAGGTTGGGAGAGTTGGTCAAAGGAGGTCATGACAGCCACACTAAGGAGCTAGTTCTTCCTGCAGGGATCAGTCAGAAGCTATGGAAATTTTAATCAGGGGATGTTATATGATGAGATATGCACATATGAAAGATCACTAATTGTCCCGTGGTTCTCATCTAAGTAGTGTTTATAACTGTCTTGGCTGATTTGGTATTCAGCCCCACTCTGGAAAACTATTTACAGTCTCTGAAGGCAGAATCCAAGCAGCAGGAATTTTCAAACCACTTCAGGTTGTTCCATTGTACAGCCATGATTCAAAACTACTAAATGTAAGGGAAGCAAAATTACCGGTAGACAATGCAATTGTAAAGCTGAAAGGTGATGCGGTTTTTATAGACCACAGAAAAAATATCAGACACATAAAAAAAAAACTGTTGGATAAGTGTAGAGAAAATAAGAATCTAGAATGAGTTTTTGGTGTGATTCTGAAATATCTTTTTGTAGCTTAAACTTCAGAAACTATGCAATTTTTAAATATTAAGAAAAATAAATATAATTCAATTAGAACAGGTTAAAACTAAATTGAACACAAACAGATACAAATGAACCTACCCAGGTACATAACATAAGCACAATTAATCCAAAGAACTTTTGAGCACAGTACCCTGACTATACAGCTTCAAAGAACAAAAAGAAATGCAAATAAATCTTCAGCTTTACTGGGTTTCGTGATTGTGATAGTAGGGGTGCAGTTATTTTAAAATTATGTTGTGAGTATAGTAGGACTACATGAATAAATATATTGATTTTTGTCAGCAATCACAGGTTTAGGGAAAACAAGTCCAGGAGTAGAAGTCAGTTGAGGCAGGAACACCTTAAGCTGTAACTGACAAATGATGAAGCTCAATGAAGAAAAGCTTGAAAGTTTAAATTTTGGTGAAGGTGGGGGTCACAGGGTACACACAGTTTCAGATGTTTTACCTTCAGAAGCCTCACATGTTTTTCAGGCTGAAGAATGAAGAAAAATTGCTTCATACCTCCACCAAGGAGAGGAGAACACAGTCATTTTTTAAATAGACCTAGAGCAGTCTGTTTTTCTCAACAAAAGCCTGTCCTCAAAGGACTCTATTCTGCCAGAGCCTGGTTAACTTAGGTCTTACTGAAGCCCAACAACCTGGAGGTAGTCCCTGGGTAATACAAACTGTAAAACCACTTGACTATTAACGAAGAAGTTGGTGGTTCGAGCTTACTTGGAGGTATCGTGAAAGCCCTAGTCATATACTAACAGGCCTTTAAAAAGTCATATACTACAGGCCTTTAAAAAGCTAGAGAGCACAGTTCTACTTTGCAACACATAAGGTTGCCATGAGTAGGAACTGACTGACAACTGCTTTGCTTTTTCCTTTCTTTTCTTTCTTTTTTTTTAACTAATCTGGGAGAAGGAAAATATCCAAAGTCCACTGCCTCTATTCTTCGACATGAGGGAAGGGAAATGTACTACTCGAACCTCCTAAACTTCCTGTCTCATTTAAGAGAAGGAACAGCCGTGAAGCACTTCTAAAGGTCACAGATCAGGGGCACAAATTTACTAAAAAACTCCCACCTAACCAGAGGAATATACAGCGTGTTCCTCCCCTCCTCTACGTAACCACCACATCAACTGGACTCCTGTAAAATTATGAGGAATTCCGAGAAGCAGAACTAAAATCCTTGGACACTATTTAAGGAGTCTTTAGGGAAATCTAAAGACAACAAGAGAGACAAAATCAAGGACATTAGTGAAAATTTTAATCTCTAACAATTAAATACAGCCTAACTCCTAGGTAGGTAAACGTGCAACTTCACTTTATAAAACTAAACCCACAGTCATTCTATCAATTCTGACTCATAGTGATGCTGTAACAGCCATAGCTCTTAACCACTGTGCCACCAGGGCTCTGACTTCACTTTTAAGTGAATCTTATTTACATTCATTTATGTTATTCAATATATCGTATCCAGTTTTCAAAATAAAATTACAAGGCATGATGAAAGGCAAAAAAAAAAACCCCAACAATCTGATGAAACAAAGCACTAGAATATAGTATCCAAATATAAGATAAATTTGAGGATTACAAAATGAAAGTTTTAACTAAGTATGCTAGGGATTCTAATAGGAAAACTGGACTACTTTGCAAGAACGAGTGGGTACTATACAAGAGAAATGGAAACGTAAGAAAGAATTAAAAAGAAAAACCAGAAAGAAAAAAAAGAAAGAAAGAAAAATACCTATGCTGGGCTCATTGGCAGATATGGCACTGCCAAAGAAACAATCAGTGAACTTGAAGACATACCAATAGAAATTTTTTTCAACATGAAAAGACAAGAGAAAAAAGAAGGAAAATAATGTAACAAAGTATTCAAGAACCATGGGACAATTACTTAGATCCAAAATCAACATCAAGGGATACAGCAGTCAAGAAATCAAATGACACATTGCATTGGGCAAATCTGCTGCAAAATATCTCTCTAAAGTGTTAAAAAGCAAGGATGCCACTTTAAGGTCTCAGGCACACCTGACTCAAGCCATGGTGTTTTCAGTTGCCTCATGTGCATGTGAAGGCAGGACAAGAAATACAGAAGACCAACAAAGAATTGGTGGCTTTGAATTATGATTTTGGCAAAGAGTATGGAATAGACCACGGATTGCCAGAAGAACAAATAAATCTGTCTTGGAAGAAATACAACCAGAAAGCTGTTTGGAAGCAAGAATGGCAAGATTTCATCTCAATTACTTGGGACATGTTATTAGAAGGGACCAGTCCCTGGAAAAGGACCTCATTCTTGGTAAAGTAGAGGATCAGCCAAAAAGAGGAAGACTCTCAATGAAAAGGACTGACACAGTGGCTGCAACAATGAGCTCAAGCATAACAATTGTGAAGATGGTGCAGGACCAGGCAGTGTTTCATTCTGATGCACATAGGTTTGCTATGAGGTACAACTGACTTGATGACATCTAGCAACAGCAACAACAACATGGGATGATTACAAAAGATGTAGCATACACATAATGAAAATACCAGAAGGAAACAACAGAAAAAGTTATTTAAAATGAGATTTTTAAAAAGCTAATGACATCAAACCATAGATCCATGAAGCCCAGAGAACAAGTGGAATAAATGTCAAAAGTTCTACATCAACTTGTACCATAATCAAACTGTAAGAAATGAAAAATAAGAGAAAGGGAAATCTTGAGAACAGTCCTTACTTATAAAAGAATAGTATAAGAATTGCATCAGATTTGTGTTCAAGAACCATGCAAGCAAGAAGAGAGTGGACTGACCATAAGTAAACTACTGGAACTAATAGGAGAGTTCAGCAAAGTATCAAAATATAAGCTAAACATGAGTAAATGTGTATAATTCCTTTATGCCAACAAAGAAAACATCAAAGGGGAAATCACCAAATCAAAATCAATGACTACAGCCCCCAAGAAGATAAAATACTTAGGAATAAATCAAATCAGAGAAACAAGAGACCTATACAAAAAGAATTACAAGACCTTACTGCAATAAACCAAAAGAGATTTACATAAGTGGAGAAACCTACTCTACTTATGGATAGGAAAACTTAACATTGTGAAAATGTCTGTTTTACCCGAAATGATGTACACATACAGTGCAATTCCAACTCAAATTCCAGTGTCATTTTTCAATGAGATGGAGAAACCAATCACGAAGTTTGTTCAGAAAAAGAAGAAACCCCAAATAAGTAAAGCACTACTGAAGAAGATGAACACAGTGGGAGTCCTCACACTATCCAACCTTAGAGCCTATTACACTGCCACAGTACTCAAAATTGCCTAGTACTGGTACAAAAAGAGACATGTAGACCAATGGAATAGAATTGAGACCCCAGAAATATCACCATGCTCTTATGAACAGCTGATAATCAACAAAGGCTGAAAGATCATAAACTGGGGTAAAAGCAGTCTCTCTAACAAATGGTGTTGGCAAAATTGGATAACCATTTGCAAAACACTGAAACAGGACCCGTAACTCACATCTTACACAAAAACTAACTCTAAATGATTAAAAACCTAAATATCAAGCCTAAAATGATAAAGATCACGCAATAAAAAATAGAATCAACAATGGAAGTTTTAATACATGGCTGAGACAGACTTGAAAATCTGACAAACAAAGCACAACCAACAGAAAATACGTAAATGGGAACTACTACTAATCAAACACTTTTGCTGATCCAAAGACTTTCAAGAGACCTAAAAGACTACCTGGGGATTAGGAAAAAATATTTGGCAACTATATGTTAGACTGATACCTGATTTCCATAATCTACAAGGCACTGCAAAATGTTAACAAGAAAAAGGTAAATAACCCAATTAAGCAATGGGCAAAGGAGATGGGCACACGCTTCACCAAGGAAGACATCCAGGCAGCCAGAAGCCACATGAGGAAATGTTTACAATCATTAGCTATTGGATAAATCCAAATCAAAGCTACAATAAGATACTCTCTCACCCTGTCAAGGTTGGCTGTAATCCAAAAAACAAAACAACAAATGCTGGAGAGGCTGCAGAGAGTGAAACTCTCCTACACTGCTGGTAGGATTGTAAAATGGTACAACCTCTTTGGAAAGCAATTTTGTTCTTCCTTAAAAAGCTAGAAATAGAAATACCATTTGATCCAGTAATCCTACTGCTCAGAACATATCCTACAGAAAAAGGCAGTCACATGAAGAGATACATGAACACAAATGTTTATTGCAGAACTGTCCACAATAAAAAAAGATGGAAGCAATCCAGATGCTCAACAACAGATGAATAGATAAATAAACTATGGTACATCTACTCAAGGAAACACTATGCGATGATAAAGGAAGAGCAATGATGATTTCAGGAAGCATCTCATAACCTGGTTTCAACGCGAAGACATTATGCCAAGTGAAATCAGCAGCAAAAGGACAAATATAGTATAAGACCCCTGCTATAAGGACTTAAAAATAGACTTATGAACAGAAGAAAAGACTCTATGAAGGCTACAAGGTTGGGTAGGGAGGAAGAGAGCTGGGCATAGATTAAATAGTTAATAGAAATTTGATTAGGTGAAAGCAGTGACAGCACACAGTAGACAGAATAGATCAACTTAACTGGACTTCATCATAAACTGAAAGGTTTTCTAAACTCAACCTAATATTTCAAAGGATAGAGTAGCAGGGATGGGGCTCCGCAGACCATGATTTCAGGTGACGTTGTTTGAATTCACATAACTAATCTATTGCTAAGAGAGTCTTCTGCACCCCATATTGGTGAGAGGTGTCTGGGGTCTTAAAAGCTAGCAAGCTGCCATCTGAGATACATCAAATTGTCCCAACTCATCTGGAACAGATGATTACCAAGAATAACAAAGATATGAAGAAAAAGAAGCCAGGAGACAGAAGGACCCATATGAATGGGACACTGTATCAATATAAGACCGGAAGAACCAGATGGGCCTGGCCACTACCAAAGACAGCCATGAAAGGGGACACAATGTGAAGTCCCTGGGGCAACATAAGAAAAAGAGATATGCAGCTCAAGAACTCTACTAAAAGACCTTAACTGATGATCTGACAGCCTCTGGGAACATGGCTCCTAGACCTGCTGCTGTCCCTGACTGGAAACCAGTAATGAGGTCAACTCTTCAGACAAGAGTGAACTGAACTTGAGGACACAGTGTGACCATATGGTGTGCATACTTTATAGTTCTATGCATTTACAGAAGGCTGTCCTATTAGCCTCTTTCTAGATGGGAGAGAAGGAGGGGGGCAGATGCTTGTTAAGAGGATACTAGATATACAGTGTGAAAAGTAGGAATGTGCTGTCACGGGTGGGGAAAGCAGAGAGGGCTGCAGATTGGTGGGCATGCAAAACCAATTTAGATAGCATATTTTGAATTAATCACAGTTTTAAAAAAAGAGAGTGGATTGAGATATTTAGTTGTTAATAGGAAAAAACAATTAACTGGTAACTCTGAATCCAATGAAATTACTCCCCAAAAGTAAAGAAGAGATACATACTTTCTCACACAAAAACTGAAGGACTTGTTGCCAGCAAATCCACAAGAAATGTTAAAAGAATTTTTTCAGAGAGAAGGAAAACAGTGTAGTTCAGGTATGCTAAACTACATAAACAAAGCAAGATTATTCAAGAGTTAATAAATACAGGAAATGTAAAATATATTTTATTCATAATTGATTTAAATGGTAATTGTTTCAACAAATAGCAACAATTTATTCAGCAACTATACCTTTCAACATTGCTGTCATTAATTTCTGCTGTGTAAATGACAGCAGTGTTATAAAGTATGAAAGGGAGAAATTGTGAATACTCTGCTACACGGTGCTTACAAATATGGTAAATATTAATTTGACTATATCAATAATCACTTTAAATGCTAATGGTCTAAATACACTGATTAAAACACTAAGACTGACAAAGTAGGTAGAAGAATAAGACCCAAAGTACGTTGTTTATGAGAAATCAACATTAAAGACACAGCCAAAGCAACTACCATTGACTCTGACTCATAGCAACCCTATAAGTCAAAGTAGAACTGCCCCATAGGGTTTCCAAAGAGCACTTGGAGGATTTGAACTGCCAACCTTTTAATTAGCAGAAGTAGCACTTAATCACTCCATGACCAGTGTTTCCATAAAGACACAGATAGAATAAAAATGAAAGGATGGAGAAAGATAGACTTTGACACTACTGATGAAAGAAAGCTGAAATAACTGTTTTAATTTATGAAAAGACAGACTTCAGAGCAAGGAAAATTATCAGAAATAAAGAGGGGAATTGCACAATGACAAAGTGATTGTCTTAGTTTTTTAGTGCTGTTATAACAGAAGTGGGTGACTTTAACAAACAAAAATTTATTTTCTCAAAGTTTATAGAAGGCTAGAAGTTAGAATTCAGAATGTTGGCTCTACGGGAAGGTTTTTTTTCTCCACTTTGGGGTAAGGTCCTTGTCTCTTTTAAGTTTCTGCTCCAGAGTGATCTTCATGTGGCCTGGCATCTCTTGTTCCCTATCTCTACTCTGCTTACTTTGTAAATCTCTACTATATCTCAAAAGAAATTGGCTCAAGACATACCCTCCATTAACTTAATTCATTAACATAACAAAGGCAACCCATTCTTAGATGGGATTATAACCATAGGCATAGAGGCAAGGACTTACAACACATATTTTGGGAGGATACAATTCAATACATAATGAAGGTCAGTTCTCCAAGAAGATGTGACAGTTCTTAATGCATTTATATCTAACAACAGAACATTAAAATAAGTTAGGTAACTGAACAACCAAAATGGAAATAATGAGAATATTGACACAATGTGGAAAATGTAACCAATATCACTGAACAATATGTATAGAAATTATAAAATGCAAACTTAATTTTCTGCATAAACGTTCACCAAAACACACTAAAATATTTAAAGAAAAGAAGGAGAAACAAACAAAATAAGTGAGGCAAAAAATTCATTGAACGGCAAAGAGCCAGCCAAGAGAGATAAATCTATTATTAAAGTTGAAGACTATAACAGCTCTCTATCAATAACTGACAAATCCAGAGGCAGAAAATTAGTAAGGTTATATATGAACTGGGTAGCACTATCAATCCACAGGATTAACCAACATTTGTAGAATGTTTTGTTCAGTAACAACAGAATAAACATTCTTCTAAGCTCTTGTGGAACATTCGCCAAGATACAGTACATTCTGGGCTATACGACACCTTTAAAAGAAGAGAAAGCACACAAAGTACTCTCTCAAACCACACAGAATTAAACTAGAACTCAATAATAGAAACATAGCCATAAAATCCCCAAATATTTGAAGATTAAGCAATGAACTCCTAAATAATGAATGAGTAAAAGAGGAATTTTGAAAGAAATTAAACATATTTTGAACTAAATGAAAATACAACATCAAAATAAGTGAGATGCATCAAAAGCAGTGCTTTGAGGGAAATGTAGAATATTTGTTACATATATAGAAAAGAAAATCAATAATCTAAACTTCTCTCTTAGGAAACTAGAAAAAAAAGACAAAATTAAATCAAAGTAAGCAGAGGAAAAGGAATACTTAAAAATAATTCAGATACCAATAGAATTGAAAATAGGAATCAATAGAGAAAATCAACAGAACAGAAAGCTAGTTCTTTAAAACGATCAACAAAAGTCATAAAGCTCTTCTCAAGTTAACCAAGAAAAAGACAGAGAAGACACCAATTACCAACATCATAATAAAAGAAGAGCCATTCCCATGGATCCCATGAATACCGAAAGGATAATAACAGGTTCTGAAAGATTCTGTGACCACTAATCCTGGATACCTTAGGTACAATGAACTAATTACTTGAAGAAAAAAAAAAATCTACCTAAACTCACGTAAGGAGACACATGCCCTGAGTTGACCTATATCTATTAAAGAAAATTGAATTAACAATTAATAGTCTTCCAAAAAAAAAGTTCTAGACCTAGATGATTTCACTGGAGAATTCTCCCAGAAGAAATGATATTAATTATCTACAATATTTACCAGAAAATAGAAGCCAAGGGAGAATGTTCTAATTTACTCTATCAGGCCAGCTTTACCTTAATACTAAATTCAGACAAAGATGTTTTTAAAAAAGGAAAATTACAGATCAACATGTCTCATGAATATAGGTGTAAAAGTCTCATCAAAATGTTAGCAAATCTTATCCGACAATGTATAAAAAGAATTACATGCACAATCATATGGGATTTATTCTAGGTGTGGAAGACTGGTTCAACATATGAAAAGAAATGAGTGTGATTCATATCCACAGGCTAAAGAAGCAAATCTGTATAATTTTTATGGATCATTCAAAATGAAGAAGTATAAAACAGCTAGACGATAACATAGGACAAAATGTAAGTGACCTCCAGTTTCAAGGTGAGTTTTTAGATAAAACATCAAAAACACAATCTATAAAAGTAAAAATGACAACTGAGGACTTCATCAAATAAAAAAAAGAAAAAGAAAAACTTTTTTTAAAAGAAAGTTACTTTTATAAAAATTAAAAACAAGCCACAAACAGGGAGAAATCTCTGCAAAACACTTATCAGATAAAGGACTTATGCCTGAAACATATAAAGATCTTTTTAAATTTAGCCAGAAGAAAGCAAACAACTCAATTAAAAAATGGTCATGACAGAACAGAGCAACTGTATATCAACCCAAATATGAGAATCAGAATAGAAGTCATAAGCAAAACACTGGAAAGAGTGGAACAGAGATGTTATTACGTAAACATTTTATTAGAAAACAGGGACTCAACCTCATTTGTTTCAAATATTAAAGAATTACCAACAAAAAAATAACAAAAAAGGAACTCAAAAGAAAATGTAGTTATAAATCTCTCATATAGAGAGAAATTCAAAGCAATATAAAGAAATTAAAGACTGGTTTAAATTTAGAAAAATAAGGGTAAACATTAAGGTAACCACAAAGGAAACTATCAATCCTACACATCAAAAAACAAATAAATAAAAGAATATATAAAGTCTCAACAAATACAAAATCTCATTGAAGAATATGAAAAGAAAACACATAAAGAGAAAATACTCAGCACAAAAATTAAATGGAACAAAGGAATTGCCTACAACAATTAAAACAATACATCAAGACGACAGCACTAAGCTTATACCGATCAATAATTACAATGAATGTAAATTGACTAAGTGTACCAATAAGCAGACAGAGTGACAGACTGTATAAAAAAAACATGACCCATCTATACGCTGCCTACAGGAGACACACTTTAGACTCAAAGACACAAACTACAACTCAAATGATGGAAAATAATGTATCAGATGAACATCATTCAAAAAAGGGCAAGAGTGACAATATTAATCTCTGACAAAACAGACTTTAAAGTAAAATTCACCACATTAGAGATAAGAAAAGACATTATATAATGGTTAAAGGCTCAATACTCCAGGAGGACACAACCATATTAAATATCTATGCACCCAATAACAGGGGTCCAAAATATATCAAACAAACACTGTCTGCATTGAAAACAGAAATAGCTCCACAGCATCAGTAGGAGACTTCAACATACCACTCTCAGAGAAGGACAGAACATCTAGAAAAAAGGTCAGTAAAGACAATGAAGATCTCAATGCCACAATCAACTAACCTGACCTTATGCCCAAGCCAAGTGCCGTCGAACCTGACCTTATAGATATACACAAAACACTCCAGCTAATGCCAAGCCGGCCAAGTGCCATCGAGTCGGATCCGACTCATGGCATGAGTCTCCAGCTAATAGCAGCCAAATATACTTGCTTTGGCAATGCACATGGAACATTCTCCCAAACTGACTTCATATTAGGCCACAGAGCAAACCTTAACACATTCAAAGTATCAAAATAATACAATTTATCTTTTCAGACCATAAAGTAGAAACCAGTAACAGAAAAAAGATGGGGGGAAAAAATCTAAAACACGGAGACTGAACACTTTGATTAAAAACAACTGGGTGATAGGAGAAATCAAGGACAGAATAAAGAAATTCATACAATCAAATGAAATGAAAACACATCCTACCTGAATCTATGGCACACAGTGAAAGCCATGTTCAGAGGTCAATTTACCTCAATAAATGCACACATCCAAAAGAAGAAAGGGCCCAAATCAAATAATTAACTGTACAACTCAAACAAGTGGAAAGGGAACAGCTAAAGAACCACTCAGGTACCAGAAGAAAGTAAATAATAAAAATAAGAGCCGAACTAGATGGGATAGAGAATAGACAATAAATTGAAAGAGTTAACAAGACAAAAACCTGATCTTTTTTTAAATATCAGCAAAATTGACAAACCATTCACCAGAATGACCAAAACAAAACAGAAGAGGAAGCAAATAGTTAGAATAAGAAATGAGACGGGCAATGTCACATCAGAGCCTTGAAACTCAAAGAACCATGAAAAAGTATTTGGAAAAATTGTCCTATAGTAAATTTGAAAACCCAAAGGAAATGGAAAAATTTCTAGGAACATATCACCTACCAAAAGTAGCACAAACAGAAGTAGAGCAACCAAATAAACCCATCACAAACAAAGAGATTGAAAATGTAATTTAAAAAATTTGCAACTAAAAAATGCCTAGGCCCTGATAGCTTCAGTTGAAAATTCTGCCTAACATTCAGAGATGTGTTAACACTGGTGTTACTAAAGATATCCCAGAGCATAGAAAAGGATGGAATACTCCCAAATTTATTCTACAAAATCCAGTATAACTCTGATATCAAAACCAGGTAAAGACAGCACTAAAAAGGAAAAGTACAGACCAACATCTCTCATGAACTTAGAGGCAAAAATCCTCAACTAAATTCTAGGCAACAGAATTTAACAACATATCAAAAAAATAATTAACCATGATCAAGTGAGAGTCATACCAGGGACGCAGGGATGGCTTAACATCAGAAAACAATTAAGCAGTTGACCACATAAATAAAACCAACAACAAGAACCACTTGATTTTATCTACTGATGCAAAAAAAGATATTTGACAAAGTACAACACCCATTTATGCTAAAAACTCTCATCAAAATAGGAAGGGGAATTCCTCAACATAATAAGGGGCATCCATGCAAAGCCAACAACAAACATCATCCTAAATAGAGAGACTCTGAAAGCATTCTCATTGATAACAGTACCAGACAAGGATGCCCAAAGTCACCATTCTTATTCAACATCCTCTTGGAGGTTCTAGCCAGAACAATGAGGCAAGAAAAAGAAATAAAAGGTATCCAGTTTGGTAGGGAAGAAGTCAAAATATCTTTAATTGCAGTTGATCTTACACACAGAAAATCCTAAAGTCTTAAAAAAAAAAACTACTGGAACTAACAGAAGAGTTCAGCAAAGTATTAGGATATTTACAGATTTATTTATCCATATGTAAACCAGTTGGATTCCGTTACACCGGCAAAGAAATTATCAAAGAGGAAATCATGAATTCATTATCATTTACTATACATTATATCATATACTATAAAATACCTAGGGAAAAATCTATAACCAGAGATTTAAAAGCCCTATACAAAGAAAATTACAATACTCTACTGCAAGAAACCAAAGAGACCTAGGAAAGTGGAGAAACCTTCTTTTCTCATGGATAGGAAGACTTAGCATCATGAAAATGTCTACTCTATTCAAAGCAGTCTATATACACAATGCAATCCCAATACAAATTCCAATGTCATTTTTTAATGAGATGGAAAAACAAATCACCAACTTCATATGGAAAGGGAAGAAGCATTACTGAAGAAGAACAAAATGGGAGGCTGCACTGTACCTGACTTCAAATCTGTTACACTGCCACAGTAGCGCAAATAGCCTGGTACTGGTACAAAAACAGATACATGGATAAACGGAACAGAATAGAGAACTCAGATATAACATCATCCACCTATGAGCAGCTGATATTTAACAGAAAGCCCAAAGGCCACAAGCTGTGGAAAAGATGGTCTTATTAACAAATAGTGTTGGCATAACTGGATATCCATCTGCAAAAAAATGAAACAATACCCATGTCTAACACCATGCACAAAAACTAACTCAAAATAGATCAAAGACCTGAATATAAAATCTAAAACAATAAAAATCACAGAAGAAAAATATAGAGACAATGCTCAAAGCCCTAATACGTGGCGTAAACAGAACACAGAAATTCACTAACAATGCACGAACATCAGAAGAAAATATAGATGACGGGGAACTCCTAAAAATCCAACACTTAGACTCAATCAAAGACTTCACCAAAAGACTAAAAAGACTGTCTATAGAGTGGGAAAGAATTTTTGGCTACCATAAATCCGACTGGCATCTAATCTCTATAACCTACAAGGTACTACAAAATCTCAACAAGAATAAGACAAATAACCCAGTTAAAAATGGGCAAAGGATATTAACAGACACTCCACCAAAGAAGACATCCAGTATGCCAACAGATGGGTGAGGAAATGCTCACAACCATTAGCCACCAGAGAAATTCAAATCAAAACTACAATGAGATATCTCCTCACACCGCAAGGCTGGCATTAATCCAAAAAACACAAAATAATAAATGTTGGAGAGGTTGTGGACTGATTGGAACTCTTCTACACTGCTGGTGGGAATGTAAAATGGTACAAGCACTTTGGAAATTGATATGGTGCTTTCTTAATAAGCTAGAAATAGGAATACCATAGATCTAGCAATCGCACTTCTTGGAATATATTCTATAGAAATAAGGAGTGTCATACAAATAGATACATGCACATCAATGTTTACTGCAGCACTGTCGACAATAACAAAAAGATGGAATCAACCCAGGTGGCCATGAACAGATGAATGGATAAACAAACTAAGGTATATTCACACAATGGAATACTATGTAATAATAAAGAATAACAATGATTTTAGGAAATATAACATGAAACCATCTGGAAAACATTATGCTGAGTGACATTAGATGTAAAAGGACAAATATTGTATGAGACCATTATTATAAGGATTTAAGAAAAGGTTTAAACACAGAAGTAAATAATCTTTGATGGTTACAAAAGTGGAGAGGGAGGGAGAGGAGTATTCACAGATCAGATAGTAGATAGGAATTAGGTTATGTGAAGAGTGTGACATCACACAGTAGAAGGGAGGTCAGCACAACTGGACTATATCAAAAGCTAAATGGCTTTTTAATTGTAACCCAACATTTTGAAGGACAGAGTGTCAGGAGCAGGGGTCTGGGGATACAGTTTCAGGGGACATCTAGGCTACTTGGCATAATTAAGTTTTTAAAGAAAATGTTCTGCATCCCACTTTGGTGAATGCATCTGGGGTTATAAAAGACAGCAAGCTGCCATCTAAGTAGCATCAACTGGTTCCAATCCAGCTGGAGCAAAGAAGAAAGAAGGACATCAAAGACAAGAGGAAAATACATTCCCTGCAGGCAGAAGGTGTCATAAGATGCAAAGACTAATTCAGTGGGAGATCAGAAGAACTAAATGGCACGGAGCCGTCACCAGTGACCGCCCTGACAGGGAATACAGCGTAAAGTCCCTGCTGTAGTGGGAGAAAAATGAGGGTGCAGAACTAGAACTCGATTCAAAGACTACACTTGAAGGTCTGTCAGACTGGAGGGTCCTGGGAACACATGGCCCCTGGACTCTCTGTTATACAGGAGCTGAAAGCAGTACCAAAGCCAACACTTCAATGATTGCCCTGGACTGTAAGACATAGACTGACGCTAGCAAAGAATATGCTTCAATATATACAGCAGTTATTTAAAGTTATTTAAATATATACACGCTCTACCTCTCTAAGGCCCAGATGAGAGGCTGGAAAACCAGAAAACCAAACCCAATGCTGTTGAGTCGATTCCAACTCAAAGTGACCCTATAGGACAGCGTAGAATTGCCCCCACAGAGTTTCCAGGGAGTGCCTGGCAGCTTTGAACTGCCGACCTTTTGGTTAGCAGGCGAAGCACTTAACCACTGAGACCCCAGGCTTTCCAAGAGGGTGGAGTGGGGAAGGAATTGGTTGAACGGATAGAGAAGTACAGGGTAGAAAGGAGGAGGGTGCTGTGACAGGGGAGGGGGAAGGAGGGAGCAGTTAGAATTGCATAGTGGTGTGTGTTCAGGCTTTTGTATGGCGAATTGATTTAAATTGTAAACTGTTACTTAAAGAACAACAATAAAACCTTTTTTTTTAAATGGGCATGAGATCTGAACAGATGCTTACCAAAGATATAGAGATTAAAAATAAGCATATGAAAATATGCTCGATGTGACATGCCATCAGAGAATTAATGACATCATATCATGTAATTAATTATGACTTTAGCAAAAAATATTAACCATACTATGGACTGTCAAAAGAACAAACCAATCTGTCTTGGAAGAAGTACAGTTAGAATGCTTCTTAGAAGCAAGAATGGAGAGATTTCATCTCACATACTTTGGACATGTTATCAGTAGGTATCTGGACAACATGCTTGATACAGTCAAGTTGGTACTGTAGTGCTGACTTGGTATAGTACAGTGTCAGTTAAAAAGAAGACCCTCAAAGGGAAGGACTGACCAGCAGCTGCAACAATGGATGCAAACGTAACAATGGTCCTGAGGATGTTGCAGAACCCAGCAGTGTTTCACTCTGTTGTTTGCAGGGTTACTATGAGCAGGAAGCCCCTCAAAGGCATCTGACAACAACATTCTTAACGATACACTGTACACTTATTAAAAAACAAAAAATCAAATTCATTGTTGTTGGGTTGATTCTGACTCATAGCAACCCTGTAGGATGAGTGGATCTGTTTCTAGGTTTTGCTAGGCTGTAATCTTTATGGAGCCAGACTCTCAGATATTTCTCTCACCGAGAAGCTGGTGAATTCCAACTCTCGACTTTTTGGTTAGCAGTTGAGTGTCTAACCACTTCACCACCAGGGCCCCTTTATTATTAGAATGGCTAAGATTCAAAACGCTGACAACAACACATGTTGGTAAGGATGTGGAGTGACAGAATTCTCCTTTATTGATGTGGGAGTTCAAACTAATATAGCCATTTTGGAAGGCAGTCTGGCAGTTTCTTACAAAGCTTAACATAGTCTTGCCATATGACCAGACTGCCTTTCAGACATGAATAGCCATATGATGCAAACTCTGGCCAACAAAACCATAAGTTTGAGATGTTGGGCCCTGGAAAGGCTTTTGGTTTATCTGAGAAAACAGGAAAAGTATTATCTTTTCTCTTCCCTCTGCCTTGAATGTGGGCATGATGGCTGGAGTGGCTGAGGGAAAAATAATGAAAATTCCTGATAGTCATTGATGCCTACCTTTCGGGAGAGTTCTTGTCACATTAAGAAAAAAAAAAACAGAGGAAGAAATGAGAGACAGAAAATATCTCCTATATGTCAAACTACATCTTAGTGTTTTGTTGCCTGCAAACTAATACCTTCCTAACAGATAACCAGCAATTAGGAAGATAACAACTGTCCTGCTGGAAAATACTATAGACTATACAAGGCTTAAAGCAATAATAAATTGTTTTAGCCTTATGGGATGTAGTTATCTGAGAACCAGCTAAACAAGGAGCCTGGTCAGTAACAGAGATGCTGATTGAGATAACTCTGAGGAGAAGTAAGGAATTACAACACAGCAGAGTCGGATGCAGTTTGAAACTGAGAATTATTTTATCCCAATAACGAGTCATTTGAATTTTCCTCTAAATGGAATTTCAGTAACTCTTCAGCTGCTTCTTTTTGTGTTTCTACACCCTTCTTCATGGTCAACTGACAATTTGGCCTTTGATCGATTTTTTTCTTTCACATTCTTATTTCTGCTGCTTCTTAACATTGACTTATGTGTAGTCCTTCTAATTTATCACCTCACTGTGAGCATGCTTTCAGCTTCCTCTCCCACTGCCAATCAGTTCTCTTAGAATTACACAGTTTAGAATTCGTGGCAAAAAAATCTGAAGTGGCCCAGCTCATTACGGTTGAGCAGAATTATACGTATTGGCCCTCTCAAAGGCTGTTGATCAGCCACTTCTGCCCTTGGATAGCGTTTAAGCCTGTGTTTTAATCAGTTTAGTTAGAGAAGGTCAGATATCACTCTCGGAAATGACCACACATCAGCTGTTTCCTCAAAACTTGCAGATATATCAGGGAAAAAAAGGGAAGTATAAGAAAAAAATGTTAATAAGTACACTGCTATGCTTGGAATAACTTCCAGTCTATACTGACAAAACCCAAAACCAGACACACATTAGGATAAGTATGGTATAAAATGAGATATTTAATAAGTTTGTGGATAGCTGATTTAATTTAGAAATATGACTGCCATTTTCCTAGAATGGCATCAAATAACTGAGTTTCTTTTCTCCAATAATTCAGTAACACACAATTCAAAGACTTAGCATTTTGACTTGGAATTTAAATGTCAAACTCTCAAAGTCATAAATGGTCTTTAAAACAATTGTCAGAAAAACCTTAACAGAAATTTGTAACTATTTCTTATTGTTGTAAGGTGCCATCAAGCCTATTCCAGCTCACAGTGACTGAAGGTACGACAGAGCGGTCACTGACAGGTCCTGCGCCATGCTCACAACCTTGGCTACGTTTAAGACCATTGTTGCAGCCTCTGTGGCAATCCGTCTTGTTGAAAGTCTTACTCTTTTTTGGTCAACCCTCTGTTTTACGAAATATGACGTCCTCCAAGTACTAGTCCCCCCGACAACATGTCCAAAGTCTGTGAGATGAAGTCTCACCATCTTTGCGTCTAATGACCATTCTGATTGCACTTCTTCCATAACAGACCTACTTGTTCTTCTGGCAGTCCAGGATATAGTCAACAGTCTTCACCAACCCCGTGATTCAAAGGCATCAATTCTTTTTCAATCTTCTTTATTCAGTGTCCAACTTTCACATACATATGAGGCAACTGAAAACATTATGAATTGGGTTAAGTGTACCTTATTCATAAATATTATAAACAGGTTAAAAATGTCAATCAAGAAAGTAAGTGAAAATAGACCAGTATTTAGCCTTACCCCACCCCCCCTTAGGTATCTTATTATCATTTGGAATTTAATTCACACAATTTCTTCCTAGGCACATCATTCTATTTTGAAAACTGTTCTGGTGATCAATTGTAGCTTTTCCAGCAACATGTTCATGTGAAAAGACATCTTTTTTAAAGTACTGTTTGCTCTCTTATTTTGCATTTTTACCAGACGGAACAGTAACAAATATCTTAATTATTTCATGTGTAGTGAAATATTTCAGTTCACTTATAAGATAATGTTCTTTATAATAGCCCTCCAGGACATTTTGTCTCTCTCCCTACTTTTTCCTTTTTTAAAATCTTACTGCTGAATGGCTTGGAATGCAAATTCAACCCTCTTCCATAGGCTTTCTTCTTTTCTTTTTTAAATTGTGCTTTATAGGAAAGTTTACAGTTCAAGTCAGTATCTCATACAGAAACTTATGCACATGTTTTTGTGTGAACCTAGTTGCATTTCATACATTCTGAAAGCTTATTGCTCCTCTATACTCTGTATTTCCAACAACTGTTCAACCAGTGCTTTTCCCCTTCTGCCTTTTTATCTCACCTCTGGAAAGCAGCTGTCCATTTAGTCTCATGTATCTACTTAAGCCAAGAAGCACACTCTTCACCAGTATGCTTTATGTCTTACAGCCAAAACACACCAAACCCTCTGCTGTCAAGTTGACGCTGACTCATAGCAACCCTATAGGACATCCACAGAGTTTCCAAGGAACGTTCGGCAGATTCGAACTGTTGACCTTTTTTTCGGTTAGCAGATGTAGCGTTAACCATTATGCCCACCAGGGTTTACTTATGTCTTGCAGTCCAGTCTAATATTTCTCTAAAGAGTTGGCTTCAGGAATAATTTTCATTCTGGGCTAACAGAGAGTCGGTGGGCCGTATCTTCCCGTGTCCCTCCGGTCTCAGTCAGACCATTAAATCTAGTCTGTTTACGTGAATTTGAATTCAGCACCTCACTTTTATCCTTCTCCATCAGGGGCTGTGTGCGGTACTCCCTGTCAGGATGGTCACTGGTGCTAACCGGATACCACTGAGTTCTTCCAGTCTCAGGTGAACGGAGTCTGTGGCTTACATGGCTGTTTCTGCTTCTCGGGCTCATATTTTCCACACGTCTCTGGTGTTCTTCATTGTCCTTTGCTTCAGGTAGATTGAGACCAGGAGGTGAATCTTAGATGGCTGCTTACTAGCTTTTAAGAACCCAGACACCACTCACCAAATGGAATGAAGAACATTTTCTTATTAAAGTCCCTTACACCAATTGAAACCATGTTCTCCAGACATCCACACTTGCTACTCTGTACCTCCAAGTATTGGTTGTATTCAAGAAACTTTTTAGCTTTTGGTTTAGTCACTTGTGTAGACTTCTCCTGTATATCTCATGTTGTTCTTCCCTTCACCTAAGATAATTCTTGTAAATTATCTAGTTAGTGAATACCCCACCCCACTCCTCCCTACCGTCATAACCACCAAAGAATATTTTCTTCTGTGTTTAAAACTTTTTAGTTCTTATAACAGTGGTCTCATACAATTTCCCTCAGCATATCCTCCAGATTCATCCATGTGATAAGACGTCACACAGATTCATCTTTGTTCATTATCATTGCTTAGTATTCATTATGCTTATACCATAACTTGTTTATCCATTCATCCACTGATAGACACCTACGTTATTTCCATCTTTTTGCTTTTGTAAACAATGCTGCAAAGAACATGGGTACGTATGCATCTATTCATGTGAGGACTCTTATTTCTCTAGGATATATTCCTAGGAGTGAAAATTCTGAATCTTATGATCTTGTATTTGTAACATTTAAAGGAAGCATCAAATTGATTTCCAAAATGATTGTCCCATTTTATATTCTCACCAGCAGTGTGAAAGTGTTCCAGTCTCTCCGTAACCTCTGCAACATTTACTATTCTGTTTTTTTTTTTTATTTATGCTAAATCTTGTTGGGGTGATATGGTGTCATGGATTGAACTATGTCCCTCCCTCCAAAATGTGTGCAGCAATTTGGCTAGGTCACAATTTCTGTTATTGTGTAATATTCCTATATGTTGTAAATCATGCCTCTGTGATATAAATGAGGGAAGATGAGAAGTAGTTGGTTAGTGATGCAGGATTCAATCTAAAAGATTTTACTTGTGCCTTGAGGCAAACTCTTGGCATATAAGGGAAAGGAAAGCAAGGGGGGAGTTGCAGACCTCCTAACAGGAAAAGTAGCAACACTAGGAGCAGACGGTGTTCTTTGACAGCGGGGTCCCTGCTCTTGGAAGTTCCCAGGCCAGGGGAAAGTTGACGACAAGGAACTTCCTCCAGAGTCAACAAACAAAGCCATGCCCTGGAGCTGATGCCCTGAAGTTGGACTTGTAAGCTACTAGACTGTGACAGAATAGATTTCTCTTTGTTAAAGCTATACACTTATTGTATTTCTGTTACAGCAACACTAGATGACTAAGACAGATGGCATTTCACTGTAGTTTGGATTTGAATCTCTCTAAACCCTGGTGGCATAGTGGTTAAGTGCTATGTCTGCTAACCTAAAGATCATAGTTCAAGTCTGCCAGATGCTACTTGGAAACTCTATGGGCAGTTCTACTCTGTTCTATAGGGTTGCTATGGGCCGGAATTAACTCAACAGCACTGGATTTGGTTTTGGTTTTGGAATGGCTAATGATCACGAGTTAGCCACCTGAATATTTTTGTTGAAGTGCCTGTTTGTATCCTTTGCCCATTATTTTATTAGGTTATTTTTGTTTTTGTTGTGAAGGTTTGGAATTATCTTGCAGATTTGAGAGATTAGATGCTGATCTGATTTGTTGTAGCAAAAAAACTTTCCAGGTCTGTAGGTTATTTACTTACTCTTTTGGTGAAGTCTTAGATAAGCAAGAACATTTGATTTTTGGGAGCTCCCTTTTATCTAAAACTCCTTTGGTTTTTGTATATTAGTAATGTTTCATATTCTGTTTACACTCTTAGCATTGTCCCTACTTTTTATTATTTTATATTTTACATTTAGGTCTTTGATTCACTTTGAGTTAGTTTTTGTGCATAGTGTGAGGTTTCATTTTTGAATAGTGTTTCATTTTGTGCATAGTGTGAGGTTTCATGTCTTGTTTCATTTTTGTGCAGATGGATAGCCGTTTATGCTAGTACCATATGTTAAAGAACTGTCTTTTTCCCATTTAACAGACTAGGGATCTTTGTTAAATATCAGCTATGCATAGATGAACTTACGTCTGGATTCTCAATTCTGTTGTACTGGGCTATGTACCTGTTTGTTGTACCAAGACCAGGTTATTTTGACTATCATTGTGGCATAGTAGGTTCTAAAAATCAGATATTGTGAGGCCCCCACTTTGTTCTTCTTCTTCAGTAATACTTATCCTAGATCTCTTCCCTTTCTACATAAAGTGGGTGATTTGTTTCTCATCTTATTTAAAAAAAAAAAAATGGGATTGGAATTTGGATTGGGATTGCATTGTATCTATAGGTCATTTGGGGTAGGGTTAACATTTTCACAATATTGAGTCTTCTTATACATTAAAAAAGTATATTTTTCCACTTGTGCAGGTCTTTTTCAGTTTCTTGTAGTGTCTTGTAATTTTCTTTGTATAGATCTCTTCTCTAGTTAGACTTATTCCAAAGTATTTTACCTACTTGGAGGCTATTGTAAATGTATTGATTTGGTAATTTCTCTTCAAAGTTCTCTGTGTTGATATAGAGGAATCCAACTAATTTTTGTATGTTTATCTTGTATCCTGTACCTTACTGAACTCTTCTATTAGTTCTAGTATTGTTTCTTGTGGATTCTTCAGGGTTTTTTTTGTGTATAAGATCATATCATCTGCACATAAAAATACTTTTAGTTTTTCCTTAGCAATGTGGATGCCATTTATTTCTTTTTTATGCTTAATTGTAAGGGTCTCAAGCATATTGATGAATAAGAGTATTGATAAAAGGCGTCCTTGCTTGGTTCTCATTATCGGGAGGAATGCTTTTAGACTCTCCATTTAAAATGATGTTGGCTGTTGGCTTTGCATAAACGAACTTCATTGTGTTGAAGAATTTCCTTTCTATTCTTAGTTTGCTGAGAATTTTCATCATGAATGTTGGACCTTGTCAAATGTCTTTTCTGCATTAATTGGTAAGATCATGTTGTTCTTTTATTTATGTGATGGATTAAATGGACTATTTTTCTAATGTTGAACTACCCCTGGATACCTGCTATGAGTGCCATTTGATCACAGTAAATTATTTTTTTTATGTTGGCTAATTTTGTTGAGGATTTTTGCATCTATGTTCATGAGGGGTATCAATCTGCAATTTTCTTTTCTTTGGCATCTTTACCGGTTTTTGATATCAGGGTGGAGCTGGGCTTCACAGAATGAATTTGGGAGTATTCCATCCTTTCTGTGTCCTGAAATACATTTAGTATTTCTTCTCTTCTCTGAAAGTTTAGTAGAAGTCTCCAATGAAGCTATCAGGGTCAGGGTTTATTTTGTTGTTGGGACTTTTTAAATTACATTTTCATCTCCTTCTGCTACAGTTTATTTAATTGTTCTACCTCTGTCTGTGTTAGTTTAAGTAGGTATTGTGTTTCATTTCCTCTAGGTTTTCAAATTTGTTTGGGTACAATTTTCCATAGTATTCTATTTTGATTTTTTTTTTTTTAATTTCAGTTGGGTATGTTGTGATATTGTCCATCTCATTTCTTTTTTTAGGTTATTTGCTTCTTGTTTCTCTTTTGTCAGTTTGGCCAATTGTTCATAGATTTATCTTTTCAAAGAACCAGCTTTTAGTCTTGTTAACATCAGTCAGTTTTTTTTCCTTTCTTCTAGTTCATTTAATTCTGTTCTAATTTTTATTATTTGCTTTCTTTTGGTGCCAGAGGGCTTCTTTTGCTGCTCTCTTTCTGTTGGTTCAATTTATTGGGGGTCATGCTCTGATTTTGGCTCCTTTTTTTTTGGATATGTATGTTTATTTCTGTAGATTTACCTCTGAACATTGCTTTGGCTGTGTCTGAAAGGTTCTGATAGGATGTGTCTTCATTCTCATTTATTCTGTGAATTTCTTTATTCCACCTTAATTTCTTCTATAAACCAGTATTTTTTTTTTAATTGTGATTGAGTGAAAAATGTACATCCAATTTAAATTTGCATGCCTGCCTTTGTGTAGCTTCTACTGCTCTCCTTGCCTGGTGACAGCACAGTCTTCCTTTCTGTTCTATACAAGTCATATCCTCTTAACAATTTCCTGTCCCCTCTTTTCCACACTCTCCACTCCCCTCTAGTAAGAGGCCAGTAGAACGACATCTTATAGATTTGCAGAACCATAAAGTGCACACACGATATGGTCACTCTGTGTCACTGAGTCCAATCCACTCCTGTCCAAGGAGCTGACCTCAGTAATGATTTATGATCAGGGGCAGCATCAGGTCTAGGGACCATGTTTTATAACCCAGTATTTTTTGAACAAGGTGTTGCTCAGTTTCCATGTGTTTGATTTTTTTTCCTTGCATTTTTAAATTATTGATTTCTACTTTCACAGCTTTATCATCAGAAAAGATATTTTGCAATGTTTTGATGGTTGTCAAGGCTTGCTTTATTACCTAATATGTGGCCTATTCTGAATAATGTTCTCTGTGTGTTGACAAAAAAAGTATACTTAGTTTCTCCAGGATGCAGTGTTCAGTATATGTCTATGAGGTTATTTTGGTTGATTGTGTCATTTAGGTCTTCAGTATCTTTACTGAGATTATTTCTGTCCTTCACTGAAAGTGGTGTGTTGAAGTCTCCTACTGTTATTGTGGAAGTGTCTCTCTCTCTTCCCAATGCTGTTAGAGTTTGTTTTACACATTTTGGAGCTCTATGGTTGGGTGTGTGAATATTTAATACACTTGTGTCCCCCTGGTATATTGACCCTATAGTCATTATATAGTGTTCTTTCTTATCCTTTGTGGCAGATTTTACTTTAAAGTCTATTTTATCAAAAATTCGTACTGCCACTTCTGCTTTTTTTTGAATGTTGTTAGCTAATTTTTTTCCATGAGTTGAATTTCATCTGGGGTCTTTAACTCTCATGTGTGTCTCTTGTATGCAGTGTATAGACAGATCCTTTAAAAATAAACATCATTCTGCCAATCTCTGTCTCTTTATTGATGGATTTATTCTAGTCACACTGAATAATTATTGATAAGTATGAGTTTAGTGCTGCCATTTTAATGCTTATTTTGTATAGTTGACTGTTTCCACTTAATTTTCAGTGCTGAGCAGTTTTTTTTAATAGATTTTCTTTTCATCTTTTTCATTGTTGCTGATTTTGTATTTGCTCAATCTTTATGTTGCTCTTATTTTTTATTTTGATGTGTAGGATTGTTAGTTTCCTCTGTGGTTATGTTAATATTTACCCTACTTTTCTAAGTTTAAACCAACCTTTTATTCCCTTATATCACCTTTACTTCCTCTCCATATGAAAGATTTATGATGACATTTTTTGTTTTAATAGCCAGCCAAGCCAAGTGTCATCGAGTCAGATCCAACCTTTTACATAATGACAACTCTGTTTTCCTATTTTCAGTGTTTTAAATTTATTTTTGTGATTTTCCTATCTAGGTTGATAACTGGTTGCTCTATCCTGTGCTCTAGTCTTCGATCTTTATTTTCTATCTGGAGGACTCCTTTTAATATTTCTTGTAACTTTGATTTGGTATATTCCAATTCCCTAAATTTCTATTTATCTGGAAATATCCCCCTTCCACCATACTTGAGAGACACTTTAGCTGGATTCGACTCAACGGCACTTGGCTTGGCTTAGCTGGATTTTTAATTTGTGTCTGACAATTTTTTTTTTCCTTCAAGGCTTTATATATATCACACCTCACTGCCTTATTGCCAGCATGGTTTCTGCTTAATAGAGTTTAGTCTTATTGACGCTCCTTTGAAGATAACTTTTTGTTTATCTCTAGCTGCTCATAAAATTCCTTCTTTATCTTTGGTTTTGGCACTTTTGATTAAAGCATGTCTTGGTAAGTTTCTCTTGGGATCTACCTTGTGTGCAGTTTCATGGGCATCTTGAACAGGTATCTCACCTTTCACGAACCCAGGGAAGTTTTCTGCCAACAAATCTTCAACAATTCCCTTCATATTTTCTGTTATCCTCCCTTGCCCCTCGTTCTGGCACTCCAATCACTTGTAAGCTATTCTTCTTAATAGAGTTCCACATAATTCTTAGAGTTTTGTCTTGGGCATGCTCCAATTAAAAAAGCATATAGTTTATGAAAAGCTAGACTGAATCAGAACTACAAGTACTAAGAACAGAAACACAAAAATATTGTAAACTATTAATACTACAAACTATTTTAGAATAAAAATGAGCCTTCTTAACTACCAGGATTTTTTTTAAAGATGGCACATAAAATAGAGAAAAATGAAAAAACTATAACATTATACACACAATGTTTGCAAATATTAGAAATGAGTTCAAATAAAAAGCAGAAACATATAAATACAGAGAGAGAAAGATTTATATCAAGGAAATGGCTCACACATTGTAGAGTCTGCAACATCTGGAGCCCACGGATCAAGGTGGAGGCTTCTCTTGATTCACTTAGCTGCAGGGGCTGGTGACCCCAAGACCAGGAGGTCATGCAGCAGAGATTCTGCTTTCAGGCTGTGAAGATCAACAGATTCCAAGATCTGCAGATAAGCTGATAGCTCAAATCCCAAGAGTTAAAGGTCAGATGAACAGAAAGCAGCTATAGGATCTGAAGACAAAGATTTGCAGATAAGCTGATAGTTCTAGTTCCAAGAACTGGAGGCTAGAAGAACAGGAGGCAGCCATAGGATCCAGGGCAAGCAAAAAGCCAGCACATCTGCTTACGTACAGATGCAGGACACACCTCCAAGGAAACTTCCTTTAAACTAATGAGTTACACACAGCAGATGCAATCATGGGAATGATCATATATAAACATTGAGACTCATGGCCCAGCCAAGTTGATACACAATCCTATCCATCACAGGTTTCCTCATTTTGTAATATCCTTTCATCTAACTTTTCCTCAAATACATTGGTGTTAAGTGCTTTATCTTCAATCTCACTAAGTCTGATTTCCATTGTCTCAGTTTTGCTCCTATGAATTCCTACCAAAATTACTGCAATGACTGATTTCATTAGTAATACTACAATCAATTTTCAAAGATGATGAAATACTTCAGATATGAATTATGAATTAAATTGAACTCAGTATTTGCTGTTGGAAATGTTTAGGTTGTCACCTTTCTCTTATGGCAAATCTTACCAAATGTCTAGGTTGTCTTCTTTCTTAGGGCAAATCTCACCAACTGATCAAAACTCTCTCCTTAAAGTCCTACTGCCCATTCCCTATTCCATCTTCTCCTGGAGAAGAAAATGGAGGAGTGAGCCAAGGACAAAATACAGCAAGCATGGTCTTCCTAAAACAGAGTAAAGGGGAAAGAAAGACTATTCTTGGTGGTGGTGGGAGGGGTCTCTTATGTGCTCCAACATGGAGAAAATCAAGTTCTGGAAGGCATGACTTACAATCTCACAACTAATAAAGAGCAGTGTTAGCTGTTTCAACCAAAGAAAGGCTTTTAAGAAATGAAATGTACAGCGTTATTTTCATTTACAAATAGCCCTATGCAAAAGGTATACCATTCTTAAGATAAAGACTCTCTATATACATCTTTTCTGGAATCCTTACAGGAATAATTAGTATACTAGTATGAGACTTTCATCTTTCACTGTTATCTTTTGCAGCTATTGCTCAATAAGTACTCACCATTTTTGTGACTGGTACCTCCTTGTGTTCTGTGAAACTTTCTCAATTTTTTTGTGGCATTCTTGTGTGGATATTACAATTTGATCAATCAATCAATAAATAAACAAAAAACACCCTCTTACTGAGTCAAGTCCAACTCATCTACTTACCTAATGATATCAATGATACATTTACTTTTGTTGTTTTTTAAAACACTATTCCTTTCAATCAGTGGTATCAGATTTTATTTGCCCTGGGAGAATCCTGAATTTTATACAACAGGGAGACAACACCTTAAGTGAGCTTCGGCATCAGTACCACTGAGCTTTACTCAAAATGTTGGTTTGCACAGTTCATCAATCAGATGACTGGAAATCCTTAAATTTAAGTCTATCACATTATTTCTTAATTTAAAGGCTATGTATATCCCGTTTTGGTCAATATGAGTATAGTAGTTAGAACACTCTTAGAACAGAACATTGTGTCAACTGGAAGTTAACAAGAAGAGTAAAAATTCCAGAGAAAAGAAAGAGAAATGGAGCATATTTCCTACTAGTGCTACCTATAGGAAAAGGGAACAGGCAGAACTGAGGCGAGCCAGCAGCTTTCTGCTCAATCTGTCCTCTCAAGGTACAACATAGAATCAAAAATGCCACTGCTGTCACGTCAATTCTGACTCACAGTGTCCCTATAGGACAGAGTAGAACTGCTCCATACAGTTTTTGAGGAGTGACTGGAGGATCTGAACTGGCAGCCTTTTGGTTAGCAGCTGTAGCACTTAACCTCTGTTCCACCAGAGTTTCCTACATAAGGCACTAATTTATTTTTAATATTCTGTCTTCTAATGTATATGCTTCAAGATTTTTACATTTTACAAATCAGTAAAATTAACTTAAAAACTGGGGGAAAATATTTCAGGTTTCAGGTCTGAAGGACAATGAAGAATACCCTCCTAAATAAAATCGTAAATTAAACAAGGAGAGCAAATTAAACCTCATTTGATCTGACATCAAAATCAAAAGGAGACAGAGAACACTACAACCTTCAAATTACCTGTAAAGTAGAAACAAAAACAAAACATAGAACTCACATTGTTTGTGTTGCTACATGCCTGTGAGTATAAAGAACAGGTCAAAAGAGGTTCAAGAGATTCTATGAATGGAGAAGAGAGTAGAGAACTTATAGCAAAGATAGTATAATCTAATTTGTTTTTCTGCTGTTCTTTAAGACCCTTTATTCAATTTTTATTGGAATGTACCTCCCTTTGACACCTTGTAATTTAATTTTATTTCTTATATGATTTTGTTTTTGCTGTGTATTTCCTGCATTCGGTCACATCTCGTTTGTTCTAAAAGCAAAGATAGTATACCTATGAAGAGAAAGTTCCACGTAAAAAGCCAGAACTCTGAACACAGGTGGATACTTTGTCACTCACAGCATGAGTTACACAGAGGAGGCAGGACTGAAGTGACAGCTTGGGTGAAGCTAAGCTTCCAGAGGAAAACAAGTTCGATAAGATAACAAAAGAAGAAATTAACAAGGGAAAATTAAGTGCCTGGCAGTAGTAAAAAGACAAAAGAAAAACAAGGCACACTAATCTCTGTCTGACATCACCACCACCATTCATCTCTTCTTCCTCCAAAAAAACCAAAAGCTAAAGAAAACTCTACCTGCATACTCCAATTAAACAAACATATAGTATATGAAAAGCTGGATTGAATCAGAAATACAAGTACTAAGAATAGAAACACACAAAAATAGAATAAATGAGATGTGACCGAATGCAGGAAATACACAGCAAAAACAAAATCATATAAGAAATAAAATTAAATTACAAGGTGTCAAAGGGAGGTACATTCGAATAAAAATTGAATAAAGGGTCTTAAAGAACAGCAGAAAGACAAATTAGATTAAAAATTAATGTTAAATAAAGACTAAAAACTGTCAGAAAGAAAAGTGGCTGAAATCAAATACAGGGTATCAATTTAACTGATGTTCTAGAAGAAAACAAACAAAAGAATAGAACTGTCATTTAAAACTATAGGAAAACTTTCTAGAAATAAAAGACAACTTCAAACAATGTGTAGAAAGAGCCCATACAAGAAAAATTGACTTGGAATGATCTACTCTGATACATATCCTAATAAAATTACTTGACTCTAAAAGTATGGCAAAAATTTTCAGGGCCAGCAGGCAAAAAGATGAAACAGTTTAAAGGCAACAGAATTAGGCTAGTATCTTATTTCTCAAAAGTAACATAAAAAGCAAGGCAACAATGAAATCATTTTCTTGAAACTTAAATACAATGTGAACTAAGGATATTAAATACAACTAAGCTATCTTTTGAATACCTGCAAATAGGGAGGTTGTTACTTCTTTGCTGATGTGGATGTCCCTTATTTGTCTTGTCCCATTGCCGTGGCTAGAACCTCTAGAACGATGCTGAATAAGTGGTGAGAGTGGGCATCCTTGTCTAGTTTCCATTCTCAAGGGGAATTCTTTTAGTCTCTCTCCACAGGAAAATAATGTTGAAAGTGTAAAGGTATGTAGGGTCCTCTCCCAAGGAAAGTACTGGAGGATGAGCTTCATCTGACTGAGAAATCTCTGGCAAAAGGACTAACAGTGAGCATTTTATACATTTAATTTTAAAGTGTAGACTCAAGCAAGAGTGAGGACATGAGTAAAAGAATAATATGCAAACATTCTGTATTTTGATAAACCAGAAAGAACACAATTAAAAGTGAGAGGAGGAGGAAGGAAAAAGGGAAAAGTAGAATACTGTCACATAGGAAATCAGTGAGACTCAAAGGATATGATTTAAAAACTGATATATCAAGAGAGTAAATGTTTCAGTAAGACAAAGAGGGATTAAAATATTATAAACTATTAATACTATAAACTATTAAAACAATGTTTTAGAATAAGAATGAGCCTTCCTAACTACTAGATGGGTTTTTTTTTAAACATGTCACACAGAGAAAAATGCAAAAATTCTAACAGTATACATACATCATTTACAAATATTAGAAATGAGCTCAAACCACATGCATATCAATAAAGGCAATGGGCTTAACTCAAAATCAAATGACAAATTTCAAAAAAACACTGAACAAGGACATTGTATAATGTTAAAATCCACATTTCACGTTAAGAATGTAACAATTATGAATATTTGTACAATAAAGAACACAGCAAGTCACCTGCATAAAACAAAAAATATGAGACACAAAGAGATACAGGAGGAGCTTTTTACATAACACAAGGGAACAAAAATTACATACAGATATATAAGAACCAAGACAATAACTGCTGTTGTTAGGTGCTGTCTTACTTAGTGCTGTTGTAACAGGCTGTTTCTTTGAAATCTCATACCTGGGTGCCTCCAGGTACTTATCAACAGAGCTACAGAGCTTTGGACTACCTACTCCAGCAGGGCAGAGGTAGGTGGTGAGGTCCAATGGGAGGAGCCCAAGGAATCAGGAAGCAAAAGGTGAACAGACACAGGACACAGGAAGCAAAGTTGTCTCAGTCTCAAAGGGTGGAGTCACCACTCACATGGACTAGGAGAATGTGAGAGTTCCTACAACCAAAATCCCAGGTGCAGAGGGCAACTTTTGGACTCAAAGTTCCTGCACTGAGAAGCTCCTAGACCAGGGGCAAACTGATAACAAGGACATTCTACCAGAGTCATTAAAGAAAGCCTTACCTTGGAATCAGCACCTTGAATTCAGACTCCTTGCTGCCTAGACTTGTGAGAGAATAAATTTTTGTTTAAGTCACCCACTTGTGGTTGTTCTATTACAGCAGCACTAGAGGACTAAGACATCTTTTTGGTGTTCTCTACTTTCAGCCAAGATCTGTGACATCAGCAGTGATAGTCATTGTTCTACATCCTCTTCTGAACTTGGCTTGAATTTCTGACAGATTCTTGACAACATTCTGCTGCAACTATCCTTGAATGATCTTAGCAAAATTTTACTTGCCTGTGATATGGATATTTTTCAATAATGTCTGCATTCTGTTTGATCACCTTTCTTTAAAATGGGTCCAATTATGTATCTCTTCTAGTCAGTTGGCCAGGTAACTGGTTTCCAAATTTTGTAGCATAGATTTCAAATACTTTGACAAACTGCATTCATTTCAATTGCTCTTCTGTCAATTCTTGGAGCTTTGTTTTCCATCAGTGTTTTCTGTGCAGCGTGGACTGTCTTTTTAGCAACCTCTTGCTTTCTCAGGAACACCAGTGGTATAGTGTTTTAAGAGCTATGGCTGCTAACCAAAAGATCAGCAGCTGAAATCCACCAGGCAGTTCTTGGAAATTCTATGGAGGCAGTTCTACTGTCTCATAAGGTTGCTGAGTAGAAATCGACTTATGGCACTGGGTTTTTGTCTTTTTCTTGTTTGCTTCGTGTATGATGTCATTCCACAACTTGCTTGGTCTTTGGTCCTTATTATTCAGTGTGTTAAATCTGTTCTTGAGATGGTACCTAAATTCAGGTGGAATAGACTCAAGGTTGTATTTTGGTTCTCCTGGACCTATTCTAGTTTTCTTAAACTTGAACTGGCACATGAGCAATGGATGGTCTGTTCCCCAGTTGTCTCTAACTTATGACTGATGACATAAAGCTTTTCTATCTTCTACAGATATAGTTGATTTGATTCCCGTGTATTCCATCTAATGAGGTCCACATGTGTAGTTGCCATATAAACATATTTACAGTAGACTCACCAGTCTTCCAAAATTTTATCATGTAAACTCTCATCATTTCTATCTCTGAGTCCATATTTCCCAACACCCAATCCTTCTTTTGCATTCTAATCATTAGTAATTATCAATGCATCTTGACTGCATGTTAAATGAATTTTAGGCTGCAGAAGTTGGTGAAAATCCTCCATTTATCTGTCTTTGGCCTTAGTGCTTGGTGCCTAAACTTGAGCAATAGTTGTATTAATTTGTCTTCCTTTTAGGTGTATGGATATTAACATATCACGGGTGTTCTTTTAGATAACGAAATCAATGCTTTTCTTCCATTTGTCATCTCTGAGACAGTAGATGATGTGATTGTCTGATGTAAAACAGCCAGTACTAGTCAATTTCAGTTGACTAATGGCTAGGTTATCCCAATGTTTATGTTCTATTTCATTTTTTGACCGCATGCACTTTCCTTAGATTCATACTTTGTATGTTCTGTGTTCCTGTTAATAGATGTCTGCAGCTATTTCTTCTCATTTTGAGTCATGCTACTTCAACAAATGAAGGACTCAAAAGCTTGACTACATACACATCAGTAGTCGATTCTTTTTGAGAAGACAGCAATTTTCCAGTTGTATTTTCAGTGCTTTGCATCTTGAGACGCTCATCTTCTGGCAGTACATCAGGATTCTGCTGTACTTCATCAAGTTTTCACTGGCCAATTTTTTCAGAAGTAGACTACCAGGTCCTTCTACTTAGTCTGTTTTATTCTGTAAGCTCCTGCTGAAACCTGTTCACCAAGGATGATGCTGCTGGTATTTGAAATACTGATGCTTAAGTTTCTAGTCACAGGAACAGGCAGACAACCACAGTATGACAACGTGACAGACATGTGGTGGGACATATGATACTATTTTTTTTAAGATACATATTAAATACTACTACATGCTGACATACTCCATTGTCTTCTCAAGTATACATGAAATAGTCACATGTGTATTCAAAAACTTTGCACAAAAGTTAGGGCACAAACAGCACCTGTAGGTGCCACAAAGATCATAACAAGTAATCCTTGCTAAACACAATGCTGTAAAATAGAAATTAAAAATGAAACAAGAAAGCTCTTCTACTTGGAAAGATATTCTATTCAACCGTGATGAAAATAGAAAACAGACACACATACATTAAAGCATGTATCAAGTTTTTGTTTCCAAAGTATTTTATGAAAGGTAACCAAGCATTCTGGCTTGCCTGATTGTCCTAATTTTAGCACTGAAAAGTTGTTCTGCTTCTCAAGAAGTCTCTCAGTCCTAGGGAAACTTTTGTATAAAAAACACAGGTGCATTATGGATTACCTTGTGTCCCCCAAAAATATACAACCTAGCTAGGTCACGATTCCCAGTACTGTGATTATCTTATCGTCACCTGATGTGACTTATGTGTTGTAAATCCTACTTCTACGATGTTAAGAAGGCAGGATTAGAGGTAGCTATGTTAATAAGGCAGGACACCATCTCCTAGATTTTATCAATCTCTTTTGAGACATGAGAGAAGCCAGCCCAGGGACAGGGGAACCTCATTACCAAGCAAGAGCCAGGAATGTGCTTCCTTTGGACCTGAGACCCCAGGCTGAAAAGTTTCTAGACCTTAGGGGAAAGCTGGTAACAAATACTCTTCCCCAGAGCTAACACAGAAAGAAAATCTTCCCCTGAAGCTGGCACCCTGAATTTGAACTTCTAGCCTTGCAGATTGTGAGAATAAATCTCTCTCTTTTAAAGCATCCACTTGTGGCATTTGTTATACCAGCAACAGATCAACAGATAACTAAGACTGGGGGAAGGGGAAGGACAAGAAAACAATTTATTGTTTTTCCTCCCAAAAAGAAGTACAGTGTGGGTAGACAGCTACAAGGGATAAGTATAACAGGGCAGAAGGGAAGTGAGAGGGAGTGAAGCTACTCTAATTAAACCTCTTTTTGCTATAGTTTTGGTTTTTTGGAAGCATGTTAATATTCAGTATATTTAAAAAAATTCATTCAGTAAAGGTGGGAAATGGAGAGGAAACTTAAAACTACATAGACACAAACAAGCCCAATTTTATTTCAAACAAATAATATATTCATAGTAAAGAAGAAGAAGAATTAAACCAAGTTATTTATGAACACAGAATGTAAATGTATAACCTTAGTTTGGGGCAGGTCACAGGAAGGGAGAATAGTGCAACAAATCTTGACTATTCTGAGGGTGTTTTTCCAAGTGATATGGAGAAAGCAATTCTAAAACCATTATAGGATTGAGCAATGTAAATCAGTGAATTGACTTTTAGGGGGGCAGTGAAAGTTCTGAGGCTGAAGAGGCAGAAAAAACAGAATGAGAAAAGGCAAGAAACATCTGGAGGCATTATGAACTTAACATTTCTGAAATTATACATACTGTGTTTATGAGCACATGTAATTGCATGTGTGCGTGCATATTTGTGTGTACAGGTATATATATGTGTGTTTTGTGCTGAACAGGCCTAGCAGCAGACACTCTAGTAGCAATGAACGAGGACCCATATTTTGGTGTCTGTATCATTCCCTAGAGTTCCCTGGAGAAACTGCTGATTCCAGATTCTGGAACACTCTTTTAAGTCAGATTTTTTTTTTTTAAAAAAGAGAGCAAGCGACATAGTATATGCCATATGGACATGGAAGACAGCTTGAAGGCGTTCCTACTGGCCAAATCTTAAGACAATTTAAGCACCAAAAGAAGTAATGAATTATAAACTACTGAAAATAAGATAGAAAGGCATTAGTCCATGCCAGTAACACACATAAAAGTTCAGGGAGATAGATACACGAAGGATGGAGAAAGGTGAGCACTGCTCACAGCAGAATGCTGAGTGTTAACTGGTATACTCAGAAGGAATGCTTGAGTTTGAAAACCACCATTTTGCCAAAAAACAAAGAAGAATTATCAATGAATGCTAAATCCTAGGACAAAAAAAAGACGACAGTTTTCAGTAAAATCGTTTTACACAGGAATTGCACAATGGGCACAAGCGTTACAGCTGGGGGACGGCCCAGCACAGGGCAGTGTCTCTTTCCGCTGTGCAGTGACTCTCCAAGTCGGAAATGACTCAACGGCACCTAACAACAAATCACCTTATGGTAAAAAAAAAAATCATATTGCCAATAGCAATTTAGTTTAACATCTAAAATCTTTATAAAACATGAACATATTCTGATGTTTTATCATGTATGAAAAGTAGAATCATCTCTTAGCATAAATACCTGCTACACAACTTCCTGAAATTCCGTATGGTAAAACAAAGCTATACACATTTAAAGAGTACATACAATAGTAACATTTATGACAATTTCAAACCAACTAGCAGTGGTATAGCTTCAAATTACTAACTGCGGCTATGGGGGGGAGGGGCAGGTAATAAATGTATAAGGGCCAAGCATACCAGAAAGATAATTTCCCAGAGTCAAATCTACACTGTCACATTATAGTGTGAAGACAGCATAAAATTGCCACCCCATTCTCACAAGAAGCTGAAAATAATGAAAAATGTTCAGTATGCAAGTATTTCTACTGATTAATCTTTGCCCATAGTGAGTAAGGGCAAAACTCAGGAATTCTTGTTGCTTTGGGAGCTGGTAAACTGCTACTGACATCCCATTAGAAGTTTTTTAAACATTACACCAAATTGTGTAGGTACACACACACACACACACACACACACACACAAACATTTTTTCCAGGAAAAGAAATGCTTAACAGATGTAAACTATTTATTGAATATTTGCCACCAAATATTGTTAAATACATTATCTTGCAGCATATCGCTTTCAAGTTAAAATGTCAGAAACAAACACCAATATTTACAATTCTTTTAAGGAATGTTATATAATGACACATTAAGGCGTAAATTCTTTTGGCTTATAATTCTTAAAAGAATGATAATAGCAAAAGTGATGCAAAATCTTCAGTGTGAGATTATGATTAAGCTACATTTTACAAAAATATGGTGTAAGATGGCAATAATTCCATTCAACATCCTGGATTAGGTCCCTTCAGGAGGGACTGATAATTTATACAGTCAAACTTTAAAATTTACAGATAAAGGCAGTTCAATACTGCCACTGAGAAGTACATCTCTTAACATATACAACTTTCAGGCCACAGTTTTGAAGGTCTGAAGTATCAAGTTGGTTTGATGAATTAGTCGGTTGGCACTTATGAACACATTTATTGCCCTGTTGAAAAAAAAACAAATATTGATTTCATGAGAAAAAAAACCTTTTTAAAATATTAATGTTATCTATTAACAGTACAGACAAACTCAATTTACTATGACATAAAAAGGCAAATTAGTACTGCAGTTCATAGCCCTTATTCCAGTTTGGAATTAAATGGCCCAGCATCATTTGAGAATATCTAGGAATTACTGCCCCCTGGTGGTTCCGGCTGGCAACAGGGTACCAGAGAGCTGCTAATGATAGGTAGTGCCTCAATGACCAGAGCTCTTTTACAGGTTGACCAAAGGACTTGGCCAATGAGGAGGACTCAGATGTGGTCTCTGGCTATGGTTTCACAGTAGTTACCGAAATAAAATCTGCCCAAGTATTGCACTCTGTCTCAAAATCTGCAGGTCAAAGGAAAGGATAAACACACAGGAAAAATTAAATTAGTTCTAATCCACTTCATCACATGTTACTTGGGGGGAAAAAAAAAGTAAGGATTCTAAACTACTTTTAGCATTAATCCACTTTTAAAACAAACCAACTTGTTCTTAAAAAATGGCTTTACGACGATGGTGCTCACAGAGAGGAGTCTCACTGGCAACACAAGAATAAAAAGGGGTGCATCATGAGATCTCCACTAAAAGACTTCAACTGATGGTCCAGCGGTTTTGGGGTTCCTCTGAGAGCATGGCCCCCGGCTCTGATGCTGCCCTTTCCCATAAATTATAACAAAGGTCCACTCTTTGGACAGGAATGGATTGGACTTGGCAATGCAGAGTGACCATATATTGGAAGCACTTTATGGTTCTATACATCTATAGGATATCATCTTGCTGACCTCTGGCTGGAGGAAGGGGAGTGGACAGAGAGGAGGGGAAAGGAGGCTGTTGGGAGGATGAGACATGTATGGAGCAGAGAGGAATAGTGTGCTGTCACCGGACAGGGAGAGCAGTAGAAGCTGCATATAGGTGGGCATGTAAATTTATACGTGAATGTACATTTTCACTCAGTCATGTTAAATAAAAAAAATAAATGGCTTTGTTCGCCACCATTTTCACCTAACAGCCCATTTTACAGGACAAGACTAGAGCACACAGCTGAAGCCCAGTTCCATCACACTGCCTTATCGGCTGCTCTTAGCCACACTGCTCAAGTTTGTATCTTTATCTGAGACAATTTTCAAAAAGCAGGGACCACGAAGAATTAGTAGAATCAGTGAAAATTCCTCCTTCTATTGAAACATGGCTTCCAGGTCATCTACTAACTTTTCAGTTTTGATGAAAGAGCAGGTACAAAACTGGAAGCATGCAATCCACATGCAAAGAACACTTTTAAGAAGCCCTTGACTGGAGAAAAAGTAGTAGTAGGGGGCCTAAATAATACACATGTAGGGTAAAAGACCCTCAATTAATGAAAAGTGGGCTCTAAATGAATTTCTACCTTTCAATATGCTAATTATACAAAGCCAGGCCAAAAGTTGTCATTAATCAGAATCAGATTTAATGACCTCATTATGTAAATTATAATTTTAATGCGTGTTCTGTTAGTTGGACTTAGCATATGAGATCTGAAGTCACCAAGGAGCACATCCCCTAGACAACCTCAACAGCGTACAGCAAGGACTCATCAGTATTAAAACTTAGCCTGCTGTCTTTTAATTCATAATGTAAACATAAATATTTCTACATGTTTGTACCATTAAACATAATTTTGAAAATTATGATACAACCACTCTGATATATTATTATTGGAAAGCATTACAGTAATACTGCAATGATATGATGTGCATACCAGGGGGTTAAAATCTCAGTGTAGGACAGGATGTTTGAAGTCTCTGGATTATGGCTGAAATTATCTATCTAGATTATTTTTCTGACTTAAAGCACTATGAGAATATGGTCTTCTCTATAAAATTCTTAGCAATCTACCTGAGGTACAAAAAACTCCCTATGTGGTCTGATGTCACAGAAGACAAGCTCACTTCTCAGCTCAGACATTATATAAACATAGGTGTATGTAAGTAAAAACACATATAAAAAGTATATTCCTCTTTAACTACAAAAGTTATGTATGTTGACTACAGAAAATTTGAAACAAAGAAAGTAAAACTGGACACAATTCCACCAGTGAATAGTTACCACTGGGTCACCTTTCCTTCTGCCATTTTTCCATCACCATGCACTTTCGAACACTGCTGGTTTTCTGCAGTGTCTTACAAATAGTTGTATATAAATTTAAAACTAATGTCGAATTTACATTTTGAATATACTTTCTTACATTTTGAATATACTTTCTTTCTTATTGAGTAAGACTCTGAAAGCCAATTTAGCTTGCCTTTTTTCAGGAGACTGGATCACTAGCCTTGCAGTATTTAAAATCACTTGTAGCACTTTTACTAAACATTTAATATCCTGGCCCATCTCTAGTTCAGTACAATTATAACCTCTAAAGGTGAGGTCTTAGCACTCAGATTTTTGCAAACTGATCTCAAGGGATTCTAATGTGCAGCCAAGAGGGAGATCTGCTAATTCCCAACAGATCCGAAAATTAGTATTCCCAGAAAATGCCTTAAAGATATAAATTCTTGGGTCCTTCCCACAACCTACTGAGTAAATACTTAAACCTGGATGGGGCCTGAGTAACCTGCATTTTAACAAGCCCTGCTGCCACTACAGTGTGAGCACTAATGAATCAGGCATCAGTAAAATAGGCCAGTAAGGCCAAGTCTGAACAATCCTATTTTTGTGTGGCCTGGAAGACCTGAATACTTTTTACATTTTAAATTGTAGGAAAAAACATCCAAAGAATATTATGTGACGGGTGAAAATTCTACTTGTTTCCATCTTTTCTATGGCTGCTCTTGCATGACAACAAAAGTGAGACACAGCATATAGGTTTTTTAATCGTGCATAGTCCTCACAAGTGATATTGTCTAGTTTGTAAACCAATATACTGTTTACCTAAAGGTGACCTCAGGAGTACTGGTTAAGGGTTAAAGATCTCCAGGCAATAGTCTCAGGAGTTCTCCAGTGTCAACCAGCCTAGTAAGTCCCTCTGTTTTAAGAATTTCGGCCAGTCCACTAAGTCTCTCTCTTTTCTTTCCCCCTTTTTTTTTTTTTAAGAATTTCAGATTGTGCTCACTTTCCTTCTATTCTATCAGGATCCACCTTGGGAGTGCTGACTGGCTATCCACAGGGTAATGGCTGATTTTTCTGGATCACCAGCCCTTCCTTTCAAAGTGCCTCTGGATGAATTTGAACAGCCAATCTTTTGGTTGGCAGGAGAAAGCTTGACCATCTGCACCACTCAGGTGCTCCAAAAACATTTTTATTTATTTAATGATACAATGTATTTCATTTTAAGAGGAAAAACACGAAAAATGACAGTACTTACTTGCCATCTTTAAAATAAGTTTTCAGAGTATCACTGAAACTTTTGGAGTACTTTACAAATTCTTTCTTTTGGTGTTCAAGTGCCTACACATTCAAAAAAAAAATATATATATATATATATTACTAAATAACACAAAAGCCAAACACAGGAAGTTACAGAATATGGAATGGACTTTATATCATAGTTAAGCATTTTTAGGAGTACTTACTTAAACACATGTAATAAACAGCACATTTAATCCAAAGGCAAACTCAATGGTTAATGGTACAAAATTATTTCCAATGATCCAACCCTCTTAGTATTTAATTCAATAAAACGAGAGTATAAAGTCAACACCCAGGCTGGCAAATAGCAAAGCTTCTGCTGGAACTCACCCTGCGATTCTGGTACTGGTATTTCTTGAAGACGTTATTCACTGTATCAAGAAGTTCTTTTATTGCACTAGCTATATCCCTGTTCAGAAACAAAACAAAACAAAAAATTTTCAAAATCAACTGAATTTGTAAGTATTTGCATGTGTACATAAGAATTACTAATGATAAACCAAACCAAACCCACTGCTATCGAGTCAATTTGACTCACAGCAACTCTATAGAAAGGACTGAAGGACTGTCCCACAGAGTTCCCAAAAAGTGCCTGGTAGATTTGAACTGGTGGCCTTTTGGTTAGCAGCTATAGCACTAACCACTACACCACTAGGGTTAGCAGACTATTAATTACATATGTATGCTGTGCCAAGGGCAAACATTTCACTAGGGGGTTGGAGTAGGGGTTTCAGCACTGCTGACCAAATACTGCCAACTAACACTAATTTTCTCAATTCAGTAACATTTTATTCAGTATTATTTACTCAAATTCATAACAAGGTAAAGTATACTTCAGCCTTTAGTTGTTTCCCCCCCAACCCCAGTTCTTATTTCTCCTTTGTCTGGTCAGTATAGCTGAATTCAAGCTGCTGTGTCTTCCTCTTTTGATATTTACTGAACACTCTTATGAAATTTTGCATGTAATTCATTTCTTATTTACTAACACTTTGTTTCATACCTCACAACTGTGATGTTTAACATATTTTCTCCTCAGACATTGCTTAGACACATTTCCTTTCTACCCAGTCTGTGAGTATCCTCCTCTTCCAAACCTTTGCTGTTACTATTTCCTTTGGAAAATGCATTTAAATAGTTGGGAGAGCCAATATCAGAATCTTCTTACACCTTAACCTTTCCAGCAATCATTCTTTGACTATATACGCACCAACACCTTCTCTCCTTTCTAAAGAAGAAAGAGAAAAAAATCTATAATTCTCATGAGCTGACTCTTCTTCCTACCCAAGAGCTTTTCTTGTCTTTTATATCTATGCCCTTTTCAATTTCCACATCCTATCTTCACAGCAGTTTTCTTCTTTCCTGTCAAAGCGAACTTTATGTAATTCTGCATTCTCAATAGCCTCACATTTTCTAAGTCAAGTCTCCTCCTTTTCAGATCCATTCTCTCAGCTGTCAGTTGCTACAAACCATTTGCTGCTCAAAAACAATGCCAAGTACAAAAATGTACACCATTCCAAATGTAACCTTTTAACAATGACTTTAACACAAATGTCAGATTTCAGTTATTTCATACCCAAAACACTGTAACTGTAACCATGGGTGGGAAGCTCAGTTTCTAGATTTGTGTGTGCATATAAATTAAACACACAGAAATTCTAAAAATTACGGATAGAAGGATCTCAGTATACAAAAAAAGCCTATTCTCAAACTGCAAGGATATTTTAAATCAAGATATCAATGAGTGTGTTGCATGTCAAAAGTGGGCATTAAACTACCAAGAAATGTCTGCCTTGAGGGTGATGTTCTTTTAAGAATTATCTACATGAGACCAAAGTGACAATAGCAACTTGCAGGATCCAGACAGAAACTTTAGGGGCAGTGAGTTAATGCTAACGCAAGAGGAACAACTCACAGCAACAGAGGGTGAGAACGGGTGTACAACCTGAAGAATGTCATCAGTGTCACCAAATTGTACATGTAGAAAGAGCTGAATCAGTGTATGTTTTGCTGTGTACATTGTCAACTCCACCAAAATAATTTTTTTACAATGTGTTTAACTAAAAAATAATTAGTATTAAGCTGAAACATGAAGATGTTATTCAAGTAGAAAAATAACTTCTACACCAGAATGACAGCTGTCCACTCATATTTTTGCTTCTAGTTTAGTAACAGAAGTTTTAAGTTACGTAACTGTTCCTTTCACTCATGGTTTCAAACAAGCTGAATCCTTCTGTATTGCTGTGATGGATATAAACCTACCACTGGTTTAAAAAAAATGATGTCACATGAATATTCTCACCAGCTAAGGAAAAAAAAACACAATTTCAACAAAAAAGTCAAATCCCTGAATATTCAAGGTTCTTCTAAACCCACAATGAGACTATTTAAAATGGAATTTAATGGAGCAAATGATACAGTGACCAGGCCATCAGCCACATATATGCAGTCTCACTCTGCAATGTACTTTAACATTCTGCTAAAAAAGGGACCATAAAAATGTGCTCTCAAGGCTAGTCAACAATATCAGCACATGGTCCAAATACAAGTCTAAAGGCAGAAAAGCAGTTCTCCAATTGGTCACTCTATCATTCACCTAGGGTCCAAAACAATAAAGCAGGGAGTCTTGATGGACCCTACCCCATTTACTAATGAACCCTTTGGAAATCTGTTATCTTTTTAAAAACAAAAAACAAAGACATCACTGCTTAGAAGCACACAAGAACACCACTGCTCAGAAGCACCGAACTAACGTGAGCTCCATTACTGGCCACAGAGCTTTATACAGAGTTCTACTGCTCAAAGCTGTTTTTCCCTAGGACTAGTCTTCTGTTTGGTACGAGGCAAACGACTGTTAATGAGCTATCTAGTTGTTGAACATTTTCCTCTAAATGTAATCTTTTTAACAATTTACTTGTCAACTAGTATGTTGTCAACATATACACAGAACAGCATTTTCATTTTTGACAGCAAGACTTGCAGTCAAAAAGCTAGTTTGCATTAGCAGCTACTTGAGAGGGCCTCCTAGAAGAGAAAAATACCAGCATAAAAAAACAAAATACTTCAGACAATTAAACAGGTCAGAAAACAAAACAAAAATAAACTTATTGCTACTGAGTTGATTCTGACTCACAGTGACCCTACAGTACAGAGAACTGTTCCATAGTTTCCAAGGAGTCTGGTGGATCTGAAATGTTGACCTTTTGGTTAGCAGCCATAGCTCTTAACTGCTACACCACCAGGGTTCCTGGTAAACAGGTAAAGAACTGTGGAAAACTTGGTAAAATATTTATAGTGTCACTATGCAGATGGGTCCTGCAATAAGGGACACACAGCATGGGTATAAAACCTACCCACTGCCATGGAGTCAGGTCCGACTCATAGCAACTCTAGAGGTCAGAGAACTGCCCCACAGAGTTTCCAAGAAGCACCTGGCGGATCTGAACTGCCAACCTTTTTGTTAGTAGATGTAGCATATAACCCACTATGCCACCAGTACAGGTACAGTGGAAGAGAATAATACAGTTTGCAGCTGTTTACTGGGGCAAATTTAGAGATACAAATATAATGAAACAAAGAAGCACAACAGACATTAGATGAACTACAAACATGCATCTTACAAAAAACTTGCACGGAACAGCGTAAAGGAAGAAAATTCTTGTGCTTTAAACTCTGGTAAATTTGAGCCTAAGAATATACAAATGCAGATTACAGACAGTAAATGGATACATGCAAGGCTTGTAGATCTATTAAGGATGAGTCTCCACTATTCAGCCGTTAATTAGAATGTATCAAACTTAAAAAAAAAGCTATGAATTAGTTTATCAAATACTTACATAAGCTCAAATATAATCCAACAGAAATATTCGTTCATCAAAAGAGTATTTAAAATATTTGTTTGCTGGATCATTTTTCCTAATCAACTCCACAGAGAGAAGGGAGAAAAGACCCCCCACACCTTACTTCCTTACTTCACAATGCTGGCCATGTGCCCTAAGTGCATGTGTCCTATACCAGGTCCTTTGCTGGGCACTTGACGTACATCACTTCTTCCAATGCTCCCAACTGTTACAAACTAGAATCACAAATGCTAAGCAACTTATTCAAGGTTACACAGGTAAATGCTGGATTGGAGATTCAAACCTAGTCTGTTCATATATTTAAAAATACTTATTTATTAGGTGTGGGGAAGCCTTTCCTTACTTTAATATAACCTACAGCATCATGTACAGTACTTGGTGTAGTAGATATATGTTTATCGAAAAATACTGCTAAAGTAAAGAGAAGTGTGTAACTACCTTAAATGAGAAAATATTTTAAAGGAAGACACTAACTGCACAGTATGTTGTGCCAGAGGATAAACCATTTTCAACTTTGAGGCAATTTCACTCATTTGTTAAACAATTATCAGTGGTAACATTTATCAAAATATATCAGTATACATCACAGTGATAAAAATAATTATCCCTTGAACACTTATGGTAGTTTATATTGGTTGACATTTACTTTAAATAATCACCAAATTTTCCATAGCAAATTGCTAGCTAAGCTAAGTGCCATTGAGTCGGATCCGACTCATGGCAACCCTCCTAAAATAGTTAAGAAACAAATTTTCCCTGTCATTACTCTTCAGTCATCTGTGCAGAGTACACTCCAGAAAACCGACCTGAAATACTACTACCGCCCCATAAATGAGAAATAAGACCCTAACTCAGTTTCTGTCAATGACTGTGGACAAGACTCAGGCTCTTCACCTCAACTTCTTCCTGACTGAAATGTGGCTGTTAATAGTTTCCAAACAGCAACTCCTTACAGCCAGCAAGGTTTTAGCAGAGACCCCCAGGGACTCTGTAAGGGGAAGAGAAAATCACAAATGCAGGATCAGGGCTCCAGGCCTGCCAATTCTACCCCAGCCTCAAACACAACACTGTCGTCTCTTTTACATACTGACATTCTATACAAGATGTCTTTTATCACACTTCTTCCAAGCAGCAGCAGCAGCAGCAGCATTTTTTCCCAATGTCCCAATTAAATTAACCGTATGATTCCACTATTGGGAAGCAGCAGAGAAGACTGGAGTCAGGCTGCTTGGATTCAAATCCCAGTTCCACCACTTACTAGCTCTGTAACCCTAGGAAAGTTACTTAATTTCCTGTGCCTCAACTTCGGCATCTGTTTAGAGTTGCTGCAAGGATGAAGTAAGCTAATATATGTGAAGTGCTTAACACACAGTAAATTTTGTATCAAAACCAAAACAAAACCTGTCGTTGAGTAGCTATGAGTCAGAAGTTCTATATATGTGACCGCTAAAACTCTATTCATTATTATCTAAAGCAACATCTGAAAATACTCTTTTCAATGTTAAATCATCATAGGGATGTAGCTCATCAACAAGTACTAATTATCAAAGAAAATTAAAACTTATTACATTCTTTGAAAGCTCTAGAAATAAGTGGTTTAAACAGCTAAGTTTGAGGCCACTGCCAACGTATTCTTTTATAGGTCAAACATGCTTACGTTAACCACAGCGCCCTAAAAATAGAAATGCATAAACAGTTGACTGTTTCCCTCTGTTCATACATTAAAAATAGTTAAAGGAAGTTGGAACTTTCCTATGAAGGCAAAAGATAAAAACCTTTGTGAGCTATGCTAGCTATTCATAAGCCTTTTTCTTACTCCTTATAGCTCAGTTGGGAACCTATCACTATTCCTTTCTAAAACAGAACGTTCTCCTTACTCTACCTACCACTTAAAATAGGTATCCAAGTGAACTAAAATAACATTTCTCAATGTGGATAGATGAATATTAGTATTTATTACACTTGAAGCTTCTTAGGTACTCTAAGACATCACATATGACACAGCCGCCTTCAGAAAGTCTTTGAGCTTAATCTTTCCTTTCTAACCATTTCTGCCACAGATGCATCACAAGGTTGCACTGTTAGTGCCCCCATGATTATTCCCAGTTTTCTTTTCTATTCATTGACACTGGAGAACATGGCCAGACTCCAGTAAAAAACCAATCATCTAGAAATTATAGTTGACATTTCACCCTTGTCCCCCACCATCTCACACCTGACTGCATCCCAGAAGAGAGTCACTGTGGCTTAAGAACCACTGTTCTAGAACGGTCATCCTGGCACTCCCTCACAAGCCAGCCTCCTGGCACCAGGCACATTCTCTGTCTCATTTAACGTGTATCCCAGAGGAAAGGACTTGGAGCCTCACAACTTTGTGAGTATTAGAAAATGCTATTCATGCCTTAAAGTACACTACTTAGTATCATGACTTTTGCCATTCTGAAATAAAAATAATTTTGGTTTCCCGTCTTACACATATCTATGATTTATCAACTCCTCTGTGTATTCACTTTAATCTGACATTTGCATCTCTGTATTACTTATAATACATAATGCATAAATTATTCATTTTATGCATGCTTCAACCATTGTTGATGTTACTATATTCTGAGGTCAAAGAACATAACCTGGAAATTAATAACTAAAAGTGTACTATTTAACCATTTCAAATTAGCTTAATGTTAATTTCACAGCAAAAGAAAAACATCTAGAATGAGTGGTTCCTTTGAAATACTTTCAAGAAAAGAAAACCCAACATAAACAAATTAACTTACTTGATTGTCTGCAAAAAGCGAACTCTGTCATTGATCTCATCTGGGATCTTACTGAGAATCTGTTTAAGTGCTCGTGCCTTTTCATTTAGGTCCTGGAACTCTGGCTCTGGTCGTTCAATCATATATTCTGACAAAATAAATACATTACAAAAAATACAATGCAACTCCCTATCAAATTCAAGTTTAGGAGTTCTCAATTTAAACCCAGAACAAGGAAAAAGAACAAGAAAAGTGAAATAATTAGGAAAGACAATGTTACAGGGGAGAGTTTTTTCAGAGTTAAACTCAGTTCACTAATAATGTTAGGGCTTCCTCCCAGATGGACACCAGAAAACAAAAGACTAAACATTCTCAGTTTGGGATAAACAGAAATCCAACTTTAAAAAAGAGGAAGAGGGTTAAAACTCAGCTGCCCTCTGAAGCTACATTTTGTGAGGAACTCTTAAACAAAGTGATGGCATTTGTAATGAATGCAAAAGCAGAACCACTAAGTGGAAAGACGATTCAATAATTTAAGACCCCTATGCTGAACACTCAGTCACTGGCTGATATAACCCTCCAAATTCAACAAACCAGAATCTTCAGCACATTCTTGCTATCTCATTTAACAGCAAAACCAACCACAACCACAAATTCAACACAAAGACTGGGATCACAGAACAACTGTGTACAACAGGTTCCATCTTCAATTGGACCAGGCAGAGGCAAAATAAGTTCACTACTGGATTCTCTGAAGACTTTGAAGGACTGTCTCTCACCAACTCACTGACACATTCTTGCCTAACAGGCTGCAAATGCTCAAGTGTAGAAAAACGATGAGGCATTCTTACAAATGCTTAAGATTCTGCAACTATATACAACTACACATTCCTAACTCTGCAGGAGAACGGCTACTGGATTTACATGAAATGATTTCTAATTATTAGGAAAAAAGCAAAAAAGGATAGTTTCGATACTACTCACCCAAATCTGTGCTTAAAAAAGTATCTGGTATGATAACGTAAAAAAACAAAACAAAAAAAAGTAATTCACATCTTTCAAACTGAGGTATGCTTAACATCAACAGCAGACAAATTCACCATTTGAGATTTATCTTTTAGTGACACCAGAACTCTTCACACATTGGTAAAGAAAAAATAAAACATGAAGCATAAACACTACAGGTAATGAAATCTGACAAACAGAAAGCATGACGTGAGAACAGCTTTATTGTTTTACAGAGATTTGTCCTCACTATCCCCAAAATAAGAAGAATGAAGGGGAACAACAAAGAGGGCTGGGGGGGTGGGGAGTGGGAGGAAGATGAAAGAGAGAAGGGGAGGAAAGTAAAGAAAGATAGACCCTTTTGTCAAATACCGATTCAGAGGAAAGGACTTTTCACTAATTTCAAGATACCTTCTACATCATCAGCTGCCATACGAAGAAGGGATTCTGTGAAGTTAACTTCTACACTTTTTTTCTCTAAAATTTTCATAATGATGTCTTGTGTAAGACCTGGATTTTCTTTTTCAGCCTGCAAGAAACAGAAAGCTCATTTGAAAAATGGAAATGACATGAACATTTTAAAGCCAAAACTATTCCACTAGAATCTGTTAAGACTTTCTCAGGCTCACCAACTTCTAAATAGGGGTGGAAATCTTTGACAACCATATGACGCAATGCCATTCACTGTATTTTGTTACAGCTTGTCGGTCACCTCCTCTGTGCTGCAACCATCATCCCATTCTCCATCTGAACGCCAAGTACTTTACTTTTACCATTTCCTCCTTCACCTTTTCCTCCCTTGTAACCGAAGAACACAGACAGCAATAAAGGGCTATGTATTTTTGTGTGGGTGTTAATCATGTTTGCTATCTTTATTACTTTAAATACACTGAACATTTTCTTTCTTACACAGTACTTGATGGCCAAGCAATGACTGGTCTCTCCAGTACTGTGCAGACCTGTTTGCATTTAAGCTAGGAGAAGCCCAGGAAAAACAAAAAAGCAAGATTCTTTTGCTGAAGGAGCTTTATAGTCCCTTAACTACCTTCCCTCAAAATGACTTTCATTTCCTTTTTATTCTTTTTGTAGTAAGAATAGTGCCTTCACTAGTTTTAGAATATCATTAATCCTTTTACTACATCCTGAGTTTGTTTCACTAATGAGTTTGCATTGGTTCTATGCTAGCGAGACTCCCCAGGGCACTAAAACCTATTCTTTTCAAGACTGAGGGAAAGAACTCTAGGTTTATCACAGTTAATAATCAGATTTTTGTTTTCCCCAGTAGTTTTGTTCCATTTATTATTTTTAATTTTCTAATCACACTCCAAGTTTTTTTTTTCCTTTTTAGCAATGCCTGTCAACTTTAATCATTATTATGCTGATGGCTTCCTCTTCTTTGCCCTGATATTAAACATCAAATACAAACACAATTTATGCCCTTGATCAGATGGCAATCTACTTGCTCTCCTGTCAGGCACACTTCACCTGTCTCTTCAATTCCACTCTGGTACCACTGCAGATTCAGCTTTGTTCTGTTCCCGTTGCTCTTTCCATTATAACATCTTGTTTCTCATTAGATTTCATGTATCAAAAACTGAAAGGTTGTGGAATGAAATGGGAAGAGAAAACATACACATTTATCTCAATCCTGGGATCATTTTAACTGTGTCAAATGCTATTCAGGTAAATCATTTTGATGGGTGATTAATAACAGTAAGTGTGTCCTGCTGAATTCTGCTTCTCTTACAACCTGTTTTGATTTTTGTCTCCATGGATACATTGAAAATAGAATATATTTTAAGAAAAAAGATTGCCTAAATGGAAAGTTGCATGAATATGTAAATGTCAACAATATTAATCTAACGAACTGCTACAAAATTACATAGAGTGCACTATTTAAATAGACCAATATTTAGTAACATTTTATGTGCTTCTCTTGGTAACAGCTGAATCTACCTACATAATGAATTACCATGGAGGGGAAGCATTCTGTAAGCGTTTTCTGAGAATGTCAGCCCCTACCTCAAAAAAAAGACTTGTTTATTAAGCTAAATTAAGTACGGAAGACAATTAAATACTAAAAACAGTTAAGCACTGGGAACTTAAGAAAAAGACTCCAAAATCACATTAGTCTGCAGTCCCAAGTCAGTGCATTACAGAATTTTTCAAAGGTGACACTAAGGCATAGTGCCCTTGGTGCCAAAAGAAATATCTAACAGTGCTATTTATTAAGCAGCTAAGCCAAAAAAACCAAACGTGTTGCCTAGCAGTGTAGTAGTTAAGTGCTACAGCTGCTAAGCAGAAAGTTAACAGTTCCAATCTGCCAGGCGCTTCTTGGAAACTCTATGGAGCAGTTCTACTCTATCCTATAGGGTGCCTATGAGTCGGACTCGATTTGACAGCAGCAGGTTTTCGGTTTGGTGGGCTGCTGTCAAGTCGATTCTGACTCATAGAGATCCTATGCGACAGAGAAGAACTGCTCCAGGGGGTTCCCAAGAAGCTACTGGTGGATTTAACTGCTGACTTTTTAGTTAGCAGCTGTAGCACTTAACACAATACATCACTAGGGTTTTCATTAAGTAGTCAGTTAGGACCACACAACTTATTAAGTACTAATGCCCTAACAACTCAGTAGCCTTAAAAACAAACAAACCTATATGTATATGTACATGCATATATGTATATGTGTGCACACAAACACACACATGCACACACACAAGCATGCACACACAAACGCACACATGCACACACAAATGCACGTATGCACACACACAAACACACACATGTGTGCACACACACCCCGCTCCCCAAAACCCACTAGTGTCAAGTTGACTCTAGCTCACAGTGACCTACAGGATAGAGAACTGCTCCACAGAATTGTGAAGCAGTACCTGGCAGATCTGAACTACCAACCTTTATGTTAGCAGATGTAACAATCACTGTGTCACCAGGATTTCCATATATATAAATATACACACACACACAGACAAAAAGAAAAAATACTTGATTTCATTCTTAACCATAATTACTTGTTAACGGGATGTGTGTTAGGCATCTGTCATGGATAGAAATGTGTCCCCCCAAAAAATACGTGTAGCCATGTGGCGGGCCCATGATTCCCAACATTTTGCGATTGTTCTCCATTTTGTGATTTTCCTGTGCTGTATCTTAAAAGATTAGGGTGGACTGTAAACCCCTTCACAGGATCACCTCCCTGCTCCACTGTACAGGGAGTTTCCCTGGAGTACGGCTTGTCCCACCCTTAATCCTTTCATCCTGCAAGAGATAAAAGGAAACAGAAGCATGCTGAGAATTGGGAACCTCACATCATCAAGAAAGCAGCATCGGGAGAAGAGCACACCCCTCAGGCCTGAGGTTCCTGCGCCAAGATGCTGCCTGGACAAAGACTGATATCAGACTTTCAGCTCAAAGACTGATGTTAGTATCAGACTTTCCTCCAGAGCTGACCACGGGGAAAGCCTTCCCCTGGAGCAGACATCCTGAATTTGGACTTGTAGCCTGCGGGACTTGTTTAAGACTAAACCTTCCTTTGTTAAAGCCATCCACTCTGTACTATTTCTGTTAGGGCAGCACCAGCTGACTAAACAACATCCTAATGGTGTAATAAATGGTTACAAGTTTGGCTGCTAACTAAAAAGGTCAGCAGTTCAAATCTACCATCTGCTCCCTTGAAACGCTAAGTGCCAGTTGTACTCTACCCTGTAGGGTCTGGATCAGTTAGAATTGGGTTTGGTTTTCATGCAAGTGTGTGCATCTGTGTATGTGTGCATACGTGTGATTACTGAGTACTGCACAACTTCTCAAATACTGGAATCAAAGAACCACATTTTTATGCAAATATCAAGTATGTTTTTCTGCCAACCATGCACCCCCTCATGCATTATTTTTCTAGGCTCATTATGCTCTTTGTATGGTGGAGGGGTGGGGGTGGGGAACATTATTTGTGAAAATCACTGAGCTCCAGCCACATTCCTATCCTGTTGCACACTGATTTTCTGGGGTTACTTGCTTTTTTATTACAGCAACTATCAATAGTCTAGCTTCACAGACGTATGACTCCCATATCCTACAGATACAGGAGTACTCATTATGTTTCATTCCACAACATTTTAGCTTTCCATACGTGAAATCTAATGAGAAACAACATGTGAAAATGGCAAGAGCAACAGGAACAGCACAAAACTCAGTCCTCAGTGGCACCAGACTGGAATTGAAGAGACAGAGGTCAAATATGCCTGACATACAGGAAAGCAAATAGATTGCCATCTGATTAACAGCATAAACTGTGTTTGCATTTGTTATTTAATATCAGGGCAAAGAAAAGAAAGCCATCAGCATAATAACGATTAAAAGTGACAGGCATTGTTAAAAAACAAACTTGGAGGAAGGTAGGGCATTCTAATTTTCAAACTACAAACTATATCAAGCTAGTTTTACTAGAATCTAGCAGATGCTGAGTTTCACTATTTCCTTCAAGAATTTAAAATAATCTATACGCCCCTAAGAAACTCAGATGGTATAGTGGTTAAGACTCATGGCAGTCTGCATCCATCAGGTGCTCCTTAGAAACCCTATGAGGCAATTCCACTCTATGCAGGATCACTGTTAAGTCATAATTCACTCGAAGGCAGTGAGTTTTGGTTTTTTTGTTTCATGCACCACTATGAATCTGGCATGGGTTCCTAGGGTGCTTTGTTACATAATACGCCAAAAGTAGTCTCAGTGTCTCCTGAATAAAGTCCTAGCCAAGTTACTTTTAATTTTAAAAGCCTTAAATTTACCCAGTGCCTCTGACAGACCACACCAACAGGTCTGCCCTTAAATCATAAACTATCTATCTACACCTTCAAGTTTCTCCCCAGAATACGGCTTTGAGTTCTGTGGGGATTCAATCTTTATGAAGAAGGCAGCTGTGAGAACAAATACCAGTCAGAAACATCCACTATAAAGAATCAAGGATTCTCACCCTCGGACACATACTGACCTATCAGAATTTCTCACAGTAACGGGTGATAAGGGATCAGATAGAATACGGATATGGACAGGTTAGGAAATACTGCTGGCACAGTGGTTAAATGCTACGTCTGCTCACCAAATGGTCAGCAGTTCGAATCCACCAGGCGCTCCTTGGAAACTCTATGGAGCAGTTCTACTTTGTCCTATAGAGTTGCTATGTATGAATCGGAATCAACTTGACAGCATTTTTTTTTTATTCAATAGTATTACTTTATCTTGATTAAAAATAATTTAATATCTTCTTTTACTCCAAATAACAAAGACAGCAAAGCTTTATAAAAATCACTGTTGTTGTGGGCTAAGAACTGGAAATACAGATATAAAAGACTTCCTGGTCCAGTCAGGTTTTTTAAAAATCTCTTCCAAGAAAGTTGTGATTTAAAAAATACAAAAACTTTAACCCAAGGCCTCTTTTACTGTTATATGAGATTTCAATGTAAATTAAATATGGCAGTTAAAAATCTAGTAATGTAATACTGAGTAATTACTCAGTATTACTCATTTTCCTCTAAATTAACTTCCACTGCCCTCAATTAAAACCCAGTGCTGAGGACAGTAAAATTTTATTCATGAATCAAATCAGATCTACTGTAGCCACATATTTTGAACACACTGTTTTTTAATTCTACTTAAAATTTAAATAAGCCATCTATACACACGAGGTCCAAGAATGAAGTGTGCCAAGTTGGTTGTTCTAGCGGCTACATACCTCACTGACGAATATCACTACAATCACCTTCGGACTACTGCAGAAGCTATATGCACCAGTGCCAGCGCCCAGTCCACCCTTCAAAGCAATTTTGGAACTCTTTCTGGAATGTCCATTGTACATGGTGGCAAGTTCATAAATTTCATTGTATAGCTGTCTGGGAGGGAGTTCCTAGCCAGTAAACAAACAGCTGTATTGGAACATTCTCCCTACTCACCTGATGGCTGTTTCAGAAAAAGAGCTCCCAAACTGCTTTGCAGGGTGGACTAGGCACTGGTATGCGTGCACAGCTTCCCAAGGGGAGTACTTTGAAGGTGACTGTAGTGATATTCAGCAAACGGGCATGTAGCACTTTTTCTAGGACAAGTTTGCAAACTAGAATTGGCAGTCCTCATATGGATAAAAAAAAGCTTCATGAAATTTATTATTTTGTCTGCTTTATAAATGTCACTGCGGTATCTTCAAACAAAGTCCTCTTTATAAGGACCCACAGAGAGAAATTTCTCTCTGTTCTCTGTATCAGAAAAAGCTGAAAAAGTGATTTTTGTCTTATTTATTTGTTTCTTGTTAGCCATCAGGATGCTTCAGACAGTCACTATCTTGCCTCCACAACGGCCATCGTGTCACTTGAAAATCATATTAATACTCAAAAAAGAACACAAAAGAAATGATTAACACGTTGCTTTGTTAATCTTCCTTATTAATTCAATATACTGGCATGATGTTAGTTTAATGAAGCTAGTATATTAGTTTTAAACATCAAAACAGCTCTAATTTCACATATGTACTCATGCCATGAGTCGGATCCGACCCGATGGCACTTGGCTTGGCTTCACATATGTAATGTAAATTTGTGTTGAAATGTTAAAAAAGATATCTATTTTTACTTAGATGCCTATCAAAAAAGTAATCTCATGAGCCATAAAGGGATTGAACTAGAAGGATTTGTAGCTTCAACTCAAATAAACCTTGAGTATAACTTTACTCTAGATAAAACATTAAAATAATTCTACTCGAAAAATCGGGCACTTTTAGTTACTGATGGAAACACACATATAAATAAATAAAAACAAAAAGTTTGGAGATGTCTAGGTATATCTATAATCTTAGGTGGGAGGGGGAGACAAAGCCCTATACTAAGGAATACCCCCAACATGTCAAAGAGCCTCTAGAGTAGTGCTCTCCAACGGAAATACGATGTGACTAATAATTACGAGCCAGTTCTGTACAAAATTTACATTTTCTAGGGGCTACCTTAAAATAGTAAAAAGAAACAGGTAACGGTATTTCAATAAAATATCAAAAATATTATCATTTCAACATGTAATCAACTTAAGATAGTGATGAGATATTTTGTATTTTTTTTTTAACACTAAGTCCTTGGAATCTTTTGTGTAGTTCATATTGATGTATATCCTAACCAGCAATATGTTGAGTGGTCAGTGGTAACTTGTAGCTAGTAGATACTGACTGAACAGCTCAACTCTACAATGAAAAAATTCATTTTCAGTGATTTAACTATACATGCTCTCAGAATGCCTTAAACCATCATACATAAAACCAAAACCACTGCCATCAAGTTGATTCGGACAGAGCAACCCCACAGAACAGAGTAGGAATAACCCATAGGGTTTCCAAGGAGTAGCCGGTGCTTCAAACTACACTCCATCATATACAGCAGACTTATTTTTCCACTTGAGAATGTTCTTTTTTTACACTTTTGCTCTGAAACTAAACAATATAAACAGTATCATTTTAAATTATAATAAAGTTTTAATAATTCAATAATATACTCCAAAACTAGAGAGAGACTATTCTGAGGAAGTTAGCTTCAAAAACATCAAACGATAAAAAGATGGCAGCTAAAGAAACAGAGTTTGTTCCAGCTCACTTTGGGGAAGTGTTTTAAACTTTCCAGAATATACTAAATAGACATCTCACTGCCATGGAGGGATTCTGACTCACAGAGACCCTATACGATGGAGCAGATTGCCTCCACAGGGTTTCTAAAGCTGTAAATCTTTATGACAGCAGACTGCAACACCTTTTTCCCAGAGCACGTGAGCCACTGTCCTGTGGCTGAAAAGGTTTGCCAATAAGGAAATACACTGGCAATTATCATATGACATTTAGATTTATATATAACACATAGTTTAATTATCAAAATAAATTATTTGCTTCTCACCTTAATGAAAGCTGCTCTCAGTGTCTGAGCTGCAGACAGATTTACTCGTTCTAGCTGCAATATAAATGCAAAAATCATTACTAATATCAATTTTGGAGAGTAAAGCACATTCTGATATTGCATTCTGTAGCTATCACACTGAAGTATCTATCATTCAACTAACAAAAATAGTTGTTAATGACTCTAAATCACCATAATTTGCCAAACAGACACTCACTTAAAATTTTCATTAAGGACTACGGGAGATACATCAGTTCTTTATTCCTTAAAATGCACACACTTTTTACCTAAAAACTTGGATTTTATGTAAGATACACATAAAGTACAGTCTAACAATACTATAGCAACAAAGCAGTCTCCACTTGGATTACTGAAAACAGAGCAACACATTAAACTCCCAATGCTTTATTATCACAGTTACAGTTATTGTAGGCACACGCATGATGTGTGTGTGTGTATGTGTGTGTGTATGGGAGAGAGAGAGAATGTCTATATAGCATTAATGAACATGTTATTTGTTTTAGATTCTTTCTCCTTCTACTTAACCAACTTTATTATTTTAATCTGTTTTTGAATCCTTGGGCCAGAAACTAAACTGAGATTAGTCTATTATTTAGCAAACACTATAATAAAAAGTTTGATACTCAAAGTGAAGACTGTGGATCATCCCCTGACTTCAGAGATTCTTCTAACTGTTTCACACATTGTCAGGATTAAGAACTGGTTACCTAAAATAGTGAATCAAATGCTGAATTGAAAGACTTAATTTTGAATCAAATGTGAGATCTGTAATTTCAAAAGACAAATGTCCTTATCATATACTTCATATAACTCATTTTTCAGTAAGTCAAAGAATTTCATAAAAGTAATGTCATTTGTAGAAGAGCTAACAATCAGGCTTAAAACAACTATTAGATTCAGTCAGATTCATATTTCTTAATTCTCTAAGGATTAAGCAAGTTAACTCATTAAACATCAACTGTATATACTTTTATTTGGAACAATACTAAAACGTTGGAAAACACTGTAACCTCTACAGATTTTTATACAAGTGGAATATTTGTACAAAAACCTTATGAACATATACCATGCAATAAATACTCTTTCCAATTCCTTGAGGCAATGAAAGTATGTTTTGCTTCATAAATGGCACTAATACATATACATCTAGGGAAGCACAAACACTTTACATCAACTGATTTTCTATGTAAGACAATCAAAATTGCAAGGAATCTCACTTCCCTAAGAGTTATTCACCTTGAACATAAGTAAAGGCAACAAAATCTGCTAAGATAAGTGATTTGTCTCCAAAAAAAAATACTCAATTTAATCCAGTATTTAACTTGACTTTTAAAAATGCTGTGTAAAATCTATGCCTTAGCAAGTATAAGGAAAAACACAAGAAGCCAAGCAGGCAAATACAGCAAAGAGTTATGAAATTAACTAGGTATGTCTCCAAAAATACAAGTACTTTCTGTTTTCACGTAATTAAATTATACCAAATACCACTGAATACTTTAAAAAAAAGTAAAAGCAATAGCAGCTGGTCTGGTCTCAGTTCTTGTGCAAGAGGAGGCAGGGGCAGGCACGCAGGGTGGAGGTTTCCACCCCGCTACGTACTCATTTCCTTATTCGGGTTCACACCACACCCTGACCTCTCACAGCAAGTTGGAGGTCTGAGTCAGATGTGTACATCAGTAACTTATTCTCCACTGCCCTGCCTGGTACATCTCTTAAGGATCAGGAAGGTAAAAGAGGCTGAGAGAAGTCAGTGAAGAATCAGTACAATGATCTAAGATAGACAATATCTCAAAGTGTCAGTATGTGTACCTCAGAAAAGAAACTCACAGGAAGTTGCAACATACTAAATCAAATCTATAAGCTGTAAAGCATCTCATTAGAATTCTGTTGGGAGTCATTCTGGATCCTGTATGTTTATCTATCTATCTTGTGATAAACTCAACAGGCTTTCTTATTCATGTGGTATCAACAATGCCCAGGGCAGTGTCAAAAACATAAGTAAAATACATATTCTTTGAATCAAACTTTATCTTTCATTAATAAAATTATCTAAATCCTTTTGAATCTATAATTTCAGCCTGTACCCCTTAAGCAGAAACATACATTTTTTTCTCTCTTATGTTAAAAAGTACTTTTTTTCTCAGCTCTCTGGCCTGTGACATAATACCCTAATAACAGCCACTACTTACTCGGCCGCTAACCAAGTGGTCAGGAGTTGAAATCCACCAGTTACTCACTGCAAATGCTGAGGCAGTTTTCCTCTGTCCTGTAAGGTCTCCATGAGTCAGCACTGACCGGACAGCATTCCCCTACTAAGGACTGGCACTCCAGACCGACACGGTGGCCACAACAGTGGGCTCGAACATGTCACTGACGGTAATGCCGGCACAGCACCAGGCGGTGCTGCCATCTGATGTACACAGGATCAACCAAGAGTCACAAACTACCAACTTCAAACTTACATAGTCTGGATCACTGATAAAAATGTTTTAAAAGCTTACATACAATTCCACAGGAGCTCATTTATTACACTGATCCTGCTTAAGTTTTAGTTCACTGTTATATTTCATTTTCTAGTTATCAAGCAAGTTCTTTAAGCTCATGATTTTAATAAAAAAGAAAAAAAATCCATTCAGCCCTTTAGCTGCACAAGTTTTAAACAGTCTTGCATAAAAACAGAATGAAAGCTGGCTCATCTTCTGCCTTTTATTTTATAAAGGTGAAAATAATGAGGCTAGTTGGTTCTGAATGTCTACAAATCTACTTCGTTTCTCAAAATTAGGACTGATCTTCCCATGTTGACATTCCTGCTTTTCCCACACAACTGCTGACCTTATTCACTAACAAGAGTTAACTGAGCCAAGTTATACAAATGGAAACTCCAGGTATACTGTCTGTGATTCAAATGACACAGATAATGAGACAAATACGCCAGCAACACAGAAGTAAATGGAACCCAGAGGCCGTACGTCAGCTTCCGAACTACCAGATACCAAGTGCCATCAGCTGCGTGCTGCACGTACTGAGTTCAAGTTACATTTCTAAAAGAATCACTTCCTGGGGCTACCAAGCTATCTGACATAAAAGGTTAAGCAGAGCCACCCAATTAGTATAAAACATTCCCTACAAGTATGCACAACTGTAGGGTTTGATTATATTTGGCCAAAAAAAAAAATGTATTGGAAAAACTGCATAATAATTACCTATGATCCAACTCGACGGCATTTGGTTTGGCTTTGGTAGGTTTCGGTTTTACCTGCTATCAGACTAGCTCCTAACACCAAGGCCATGAACAAGGGATGTAAAGGCAGCTGACATGGTCCTGTGCCTGGTCCTCTGCCATCCACGCAACCGGCTGCAGACGGGACTGCCGGGATTTGCAGTTTTTACCGGGTGATTTTCAGAAACAGGTCGCCAGGCCTTTCAGACTAGTTTTAGTTTGGAAGCCCCAGCTTTCAGCAACATAGTAAAACACAAGCCTCTAGTGACAGACGGGTGGTGACCGTACTTGAGGTACACTGGCCAGGAATCAAACCTTGGTCTCCTGCCTGCAAGCTGAGAATTCAACCACTGCACCACCAAATGTCTCACTGTTCTTACACAGCACTTGCTTGCTACTACTCTAAGCACTTCAAAATATATTAACGCATTTATTTCAGTGAGAATTTCAATTTTATTATACTTTTGCTTATATCCATTTCACACACAGGAAAACTAAGATTATATATCCTGCTAAGTGGCACCAGAAACCAAAACAAAACTCACTGCTGTCAAGTCAATTCTGACTCATAGTAACCCAACTAGACAGAGCAGAACTGCTCTCTAGGGTCTCCAAGGAGCAACTGGTGGATCTGAACTGTCAACCTTTTTGTAAGCAGCACCCACAAAAATCCACAGCTGTAGAGTTGGGTCTGTCTCACAGTGACCCTCAAGGTCAGAACAGAGCTGCCCCATAGAGTTTATACGGACAGTAGAATTTAAAACCAAAATGTTAACACGATCACTTTTGGATATTAAGATTGCAAGTGAAATCCACGCCTTCATGTGGAGAAGTCAACTTACCCTGTTCAATGTTTTCCAAACCAAAAAAAAAAGTGAAAAATACAACGAAAGCAGTAATTCAAGTTGTGTATTTCCAGGTTTCATTTGCTTACTGGGAAAAATTAAGACTTGGCTATTCTACCAAGCATTGGTAAAAATAGATGTTTTCAATATTTCTAAATGAAATACTAATTACTGGGTCAGAAAAATCACTTTTATGTGATTTGTTTATAAACAAACAAACTTTTGTCATATAAAATTAATATTTGCTTATAAAATTGTTTTTCATTTCTGTTTTAAAATAAAACATAGTGCTTTTTTTTTCCCCCTTCCAGGCTTCTAGGAATGAAAATCTCAATCATGCACATCTCTTCTATGTACAAAAGGAATTGGTATGAAATAACAGTTCAATGAAAACTACGTCTAAGATTTGGTGCAACGTTTCTATAAACACAATGTTCCATAATGCAACCAGGAGACCTAGTTCAGAGAACATTTACAGTACATGTAGTCTACTTGGACTCTGAACCCTGCCCTAGCTGATTTAACAAGAAATCAAGGAAGCATCAAGTTTTCATAATGTCATACATAATTCTGCCTAGTGAGCTTGAGTAACAGTACAAAATCTCCCAGGTATCAGAATGTCCTATTAGCTAAAAAGTCTGATTCCTACATGACTTCTAGACTACCACTGTCACTATTACAAATCTAATGTTAAAGTGAGACTGTAGAAGCTTTACAGCTCTTAAGATACCAATTTGACTACTATTATCTTTAAACTTGCACAGCACAGAAAAACAGCCAAACTATATTTGAATTTCCCTATTAGATTTACAGAAAAATCTATGCGTGAACTACAGATAAATATGCTTCACTGATTAGGTACTCTTATTTAAGACGCCATGTCATCATACTAGAAATCCAGACAATGTTTTATTTCTTGAACCAAACACTTCATGTCTAAAACAAAAGTAAAAATTGCACTGTATCCAAATCAAGCCCTAGATTTCATCTCTATCAAAGAGGAAACCTAACTACCATCACTACTTCTAAAAGCCTGCATTTCAGAACACTCATATTTAAACTGTGGTCGTCAGGTGCTCTCAAGTGGGTCCTAAGGCTATGACCCAAAGAACCTTAGTATGTAACACTACCTGTACTTGTATCATCCTCACAATTGTTGTCATGCTTCAGTCCACCACTGTAGCCACTGCACCAATCCATCTCATCGAGGGTCTTCCTCTTTTCTGCTGACCTGGTACTTGACCAAGCATGATGGCATTCTCCAGGGACTGATACTTCTTGACAACATGTCCAAAGTATCTAAGATATAATATCACCATCCTTGCTTCTAAAGGAGTATTCTGGTTCTGCTGACTGATGATGGTATATTCAATATTCTTCATCAACAACACAATTCAAAGACATCAATTCTGTTTTGGTCTACCTTATTCACGGTCCACTTTCTGCACACATACGACGTACATGAAAACACCATGGCTTTGGTTAGATGCACCTGTCTTAGAATTGACATCTCTGCTTTGCAAAACCCTAAACAGGTATTTGGAAGCAGATTTTCCCAATGCAGTCATTCTTTTTTAGCTGCTTCCATGGGTGTGGACCACAGATCCAAGGAGAATGAAATCCTTGACAACCTCAATCTCTTCTCACTTTATTATGACGCTGGTTTACTGGTCTAGTTGTGGGGATTTTTGCTCCGTGTTGAAGTGTAATCCATACTGTAGACTGCAATCTCTGATCTTCATCAGCAAGTGCTTCAAGTCCTCCCCACATTCAGAAAGCAAAGTTGTGTTATTTGCATAAGAGTGTTAATGAGTTTTCCTCTAATCCTGATGTCCTGTTCTTCTTCATACAGTCAAGCTTCTCAGATTATTTGTTCAACAAACAGACTGAACAGATAACATGAAAGGATACAATTGTAACATACCTTTCTTGACTTTAAACCGCAGTATCCCCTTGCTCTGTCTTTATAATTGCCTTTTGATCTATGTACAGGTTCCTCAGGAGCACAATGAAGTTTTCTGGAATTGCCATTCTTAGTAATATTATCCATAATTTGTCATGATCCACATAGTCAAATGCCTTCACATAATCAATAAAACACAGGTAAACATTCTTCTGGCATTTTATGCATTCAGCCAGGACCCATCTAACATCAACAGTAACAGTCCTTGTTCCATGCCCTCTTCTGAATCTGGCCCGAGTTTCTGGCATTTCTCTGTCAGTACATTGCTGCAGCCACTTTTCAGTGATCTTCAACCAAATTTTATTTGTGTGCAATACTAATGACACTGTTAGATAATTTCCATACTTGGCCAGATTACCTTTCTTGGAAACAGGCACAAAATATGGATCTCTTCCAGTGTGCTGAAAGGCAGCTGATTTCCAAATTTCTTAGCACACACAAATAAGTGCTTCCAGTGCTGGACTCGTCTGCTGAAACATCTAAATTGGTAACCTGTCAACTGTTGGAGCCTTGCTTTTTGCCAAGGCCTTCAGCGCAGCTTGGACTTCTTCCTTTAGTACCATCAGTGCCTGATCATATGCTACCTCCTGAAATGGTTGAATATCAACTAACTGTTTTGGGGTAATAACTCTATGTATTCTTTTCATCTTCTTAAGATGCTTCCTAAATTGCTTACGTTTTCCTATACAATCCTTCACTATTCCAACTTGAGGCTTCAAGTTTTTCTTTAGTTCTTTCAGCCTGAAAATGTCAAGTGTGTTCTTCCCTGTTGGCTTTACATCACCAGTTCTTTGTACATGTCATTAAAATACTGTTACCTCAAGCCACTCTTTCAATCTGTACAGCTCTTTTACTTCACCAATTCTTCCCTTTGGTTTAGCTGCTTGGGGTTCCACAATCTCTTCTGATACCCATTTTGGCCTTTTGTTTCTTTTCTGTCTTTTTAATGACCTCTTGTTTTCTTCATGTATGATGCCCTTGTTGTCATTCCATGACTCATTTGGTCTTTGGTCATTAGTGTTCTGTCCATCAAATCTATTCTTGAGATGCTCTCTAAAATCATATGGGATATACTCAAGATCGTACTTTTGCTCTTGTATACTTCTTCTAATATCTTTCAGTTTCAACTTGATCTTGAATATAAGCAACTGATGTTGTCTTCCAGTCAACCCCAGCCTCATTCTGATTGATGATATTGAACTCTTCCTTCATTTCTTTCCAAAGATGCAGCTGATTAGATTCCAGTGTATTCCATTTGGTGAGGTGCATGTGTATAGTCATCATTTATGCTGGTGAAAAAAGGCATTTGCAATGAAGAAACTCTTGGTCTTACAAAATTCTATCATGCAATATGAAGCACCATTTTTATCATCAAGGTTTTGCTTTTCCAACTACTAATCCTTCTGTTCCAACTCTCACATTCCAATCACAAGTAATGATCAATGCATCCTGAATGCACATTCAATCAATTTTAGACTGCAGAAGCTGGCAAAAATCTTCAATTTCCGCATCTTTGGCCTTAGTAGTTGGTACATGCATTTGAGTCACATTAAGTAGCCTTCATTGCAGTCATACAGATATTACACTACCTCAGCAGTGTAGGTCAGGACAGATTCTGAAATTTTTTTTATGATGAATGCAACTTCACTCTTCTTCAAGCTGTCCCTCCTGATATAGGAGACTATGTGACTGTTCAACTCAAAATGTCCGGTAACAGTTCATTTCAGCTAAATAATGCCTACAATATCAATGTTTATGAGTTCCACTTCATTCTGATGATATCCAATTTACATTTGATTATTAACAGATCTTTCCAGCTATTTGTTTTCATTATGAGTCATGCCACATCAGCAAATGAACGTCTTGAAAGTTTGACTCCATCTACGTCACTAATGCTGACTCTACTTTGAAAAGGCAGCTCTTCCTCAGTCATCTTTTGAGTGCCTACTACCTTGGGGGGTTGGGGGGCTCCTTTTCTGGCCTTGTATCAGACAGTGCTCTGCTGCTATTGATAAGGTTTTCATTGGTTAATTCATTTCAAGAAGTAGACTGCCGGGTGCTTCTTCCTAGGCTGTTTAGTCTGGAAGCTCAGCTGAAACCTGTCTGCCATGGGTGACCCTGCTGGTACCTGAATACCAGTGGTATACCTTCCAGTGTGACAGCAAAGTGGAAACCCCCACAGCGCAACAAACTGACAGACACATGGGGGCCTCTTTAAATGTGCCCAAGGAAAAAAGAAAGCTTGATACTATGTTGTTAGACGAGTAAATTCAACTTGACAATCTGAACTGTGGATATGCTATAGTATCTCCCTGTGTGCCACATTCAGGCACTTCACTTTCAAACTATGCTTGTACCAATTAGTTCTTGGACTAACTATGAATCATTTACTTGGTAACACATTCTAATTCTAGCCCCATTAACCCACATGTTTTACAGAGCTCCTTGGGATAGAATCACTGCCTTTATTCACAGAAAAGATTTACTAGTCCATTCACAGTCCCTTCTTCATCTTTCGAGTTAATTTTCCTTATACATAAATTAATGAGAAAAAATGTATCTATTCAACCTACCAATTTATTTTCCAGAGTACAACATCCTATATAACTGTTTTGCAAAGTCAAGATTTGGATACAATGTACTTTTCACATACAGGAAAAATATCACTAAATTAGTCAGAGATGTTTTTCCCTGGAAACGCTGAGGGCTTCCAGGCTATAGTTGCAGCAATACAGGTAGCAGTGTTGGTGGTGGCTTTACTAATTAAACTGATTTAGTTAAAAAAAAAAAAAAAAAAAAAAAAAAACCCTGTTAATCAAATAGGAAACAACAAAAATCTTGAAGCCACTGAGTTTCAAGTCAGGATACCCAGACTTGGTTCTGGTCCTACATAATTTCAGTAAAATCATTTCCTATTCCAGAGCCTCAGCTCACCATTAAAAGGATCATGGCACTGATTAAATTATTCCTAAAGAACTTCCAGTGCTAGCATTTTTTTATACAACATACTAACACTAACTTAAAAGAAACTCCATGAGTGGAGAGGAGGGGATAGGAGACTGCTGGGAGGATAAGACATGTATGGAGCAGAGAAGAACAGTGTGCTGTCACCGGGCAGGGAGAGCAGTGGGAGCTGCATATAGGTGGGCATGCAAGTTTATATGGGAATGTACATTTTCACTCAACCATAATAAAAAAACAAAAGAAACACCAACAACATTTGATATTAAGTACTAGAAAAGTCATTTAATTAAAAAGCAGATATATCTCCAGATATAAAACAACAGTATCTTTCAAACACTGGTAAAAACATGTTTTATCACCAGTGTCAACTGTTCTTGCTATTCTACCTACCTGAATGGTGTTATCTCCAAGATCTCCATCTAACTCTCATTTATCTCCTACAGATCTTAGTATATGGTTTCTTTGTCAGTAAGAAACATCCTGACCCCCAAACAGCTCTGATCTGCTATTTTCTTTCTTTAACACTATTTTTTTATTTTACTTCACAGCATTTCTCACAGTTTGTCATTTATATTATTATTTGTATTCTTGTGAGCTTTGATCACTATCTTTATCACCACAGTGTAACCTTCAAAAGGGAGCAACAGATCTGGGTTTTTCACTAACTTACTTAAGTTCGTTTACATACATATTTGTTACATGAATGAATAAACAGAACAGCCATTACAGAATTGCAAAGCATACATGAGGAAATGTTTACCCACTTACCTCATTAAACACTGGATACATGACTGCATAGAGAGGCATAGAAACCATGGAAGTGGTCTCAGCTTCATTCTTCATCTCTTCCATTGTCATCCTCATTCAAAAGCCAACTACAGGAGAAAAAGCAGTGCTAAAATGCAGCGGAATCTTCATTCACTGCAGTATGTCTTCCCTTTTTATGTGATAAAAGAATAGGGAATAGAACATATACTGACCTGGTGGAAGGGGAGAAGGAACAGATATTTATTAAGTGGAAACACCAAATGTGCATAATTTTCCTTTCCAAATTATAGGAGTCCTCAACTTCTGAAAAGCTGAATTGTGACACAGTTTCTTGCAGCAATTCTGCCCAGGGAGACACTTATGTTTTCCTCCCCAGACTTGAGGCCTGTCCTTCCCTAAAGCTAATCTCCTTCATCATGCAACATGCCACAAAGCAGCGATCTACAAACTCACTGACTTTGAAATCCCAGAGACTCTCTGTGAAATACTGTGGAATAATATATCTAGTTCTACCATAAACATTATCATAAACAATCTAGAGAAAAGTATCCATAAGATGTTTAATTATAGCATTTATATGTATATAAAATTACATATATGAAATATATGATTGTGTAAGTATGTACAGAACTCCAAGTTATAGAATTAAAAGGAAAAATTAAAGAATTAAAGTGTTAAGATTTTTATTAAAATCTTTTTCCTGTTGGTTCACTGATTTTGCCATGTGAAAATAACATTTCAAATAAAGCAAGCACCAAAGATTTAAGACAAATCGGAGAAAGGTGGAGACTTTAAATTGGGAAAATTCTATCCAATTTATCTAGTTGAGAAAATACAAGCGTTGCATAATTTTATAACAGTACTTTTTGGTATTCAAAACTCTCTCCAAATCTGAGAAAAACGAAAAAAGAGAGAAAACCTGAGACACCGGTAATTAAAACATCAAGAATACAGGAGAGAAATTTTGCCTCAAGGGACTGAGGAAGTAAGTTGCTTTTTAAGAGAAAGCAACAGCATCTGTTTCCTTGCCAGCCAAGTGCCACCGAGTCAGATCGGCTAAGCTAAAAACTGACCCTATAATCAGTAAGTACAAGACTAGTAAGAATGACACACATTATTAAACAAAAGCCACTGCCTTTGAGTAATTTCTCCCACTTTAAAATATTTTCAGATTTTAAAATATTTTTCACATGCATTTAGTCCTCATAATGACTTACTTGATGGTAAATGTCATTCCAATTATAAAGAAGAAAAAGTAGGTTCAAGATGGTAAGTAACTTGCCCTAGTTCACCTACCCAGGAATGTAAGACTTGATCTCAGACACTCTGAATCAAGATTTGATGATGCATATCACAAAAGCAAATCTAGAGTAGAAACCAAGTACCCCACTCTATCTACTCAAGAAAGTAACCAGTTACTAATTTACTGAACAAATACAGCTGCTTAACACCAACTACATGCAAGATACAACAGGAATGAGTAAGACCTGGTCCCAGCAAATAAAAATTCACTAGGCCAGATTACACAAGGCCTGAATATTGACCTAAGCAATTTGAAGATAAAATCAAAGATCTGGAGGAGACACTGACCAGCAGGATCTACTGATTCAAAAAGTTCCAATAATTTGTCCCGTCCGAACACTACTTACTCTCGTATCTTATCACCCCTCCCAGCGAGGGGGACTTCAAGACACAGTGAACCAGTTTCTGACAGCTCCAAGTAGGGAAAGGTTTTCCTGTTTCTGAGGTGAAATCTGCTCCTTGATGTCACATAGTCAAAAAAGAAAAGAAAAAATGACTAATTTCTAAATTTATTCTATAGGACAAGAGAAAATCATTACCAAACTGGACCACTGATTTAGGCAGATTGCTTCAGTCATAAAATGAAGGATAAAATATAAGCTGAAAGCAGGGAGAACTTAAGGAGACCTGGTATATCTACGCAGGATATAAAAAGGACTTTATTACATAATAAAGGGGGGGAATATCTGTTGCTATCAAGTCGATTCCAACTCAACTGTGACCTTGCTGTATTTAACTCTGCCACTAGTAACCCTGCTTTTCTATCCAGAAATAAATGTGATTATGTTTTCATAATGACTAAATTTGGAACACAAAAGAGGCTGAAATGTAGTGATCCTGGTTAAAATAAAAGCAATGGAACAGGATGCATAGCACAGATAACAGTAGAAAGCATAGACATTAATGGGAAAAGCAAATGAGAAGCAGCAGAACAGAGCCAAAATCAAAATTCAGAGAGCTGTCTCACTTGATTATAGGAAGAAAAAAACACTCCTTTATTTAATAGCTATTTTGTTAATATGGCTACTGTATTAGACATGGTACTTAGTATACGGGATATGGCAATACAAGACAGTCTCCAACTTCATAGAGGGTATATTATGGAAAAAAAGACAGAAAATGAACAATGGCATTACACAGGAAGAAGCCTGACAGAAGGGCCGGATGAAAAATCAGAACAATGTTGCATTACAAAAATGAAGAGTTTCAAAGAGAAGTTAGTCAGAAGTTTTAAATGTCACCAAGCATGGAAGATCACTCAAAAAACAAAAACAAGGAAACCTTACATGAATTCCTGACACAGTTAAGAGCATCCCTCCAAGAGTGGTGTCACTTGTGTTACAGGTCATAACAGCTCCCTGCAGTAGCTGAAGTGAGACTGTGTGAGGGCCACTGATGTTTTCAAGGATCTCAGTAAAAAGTAAGAAGCCAAGTCAAAGCCAAGTGCCATCGAGTTGGATCCGACCCAAGAAGGGTACCAGGGAAAATCAAGCTCAATGGAATGTTTTTTGTGTTTTTCTCTTTTGAACACAGGTGCATCCGAAATGCAGGCAGAGGTGACAGGGACTAGTCACTTTCAGAATTCCTGCCAACTTGTCTACTTATCTACCCTCAATAATCCTCTCAAACACTGAATTTTTAATTTTCATAAATACTGACACTGATTTAAAAACTGTGTTTAATACACAATACTGTACCAACCCACTGCTGTCGAGTCAATTCTGACTCATAGTGACCCTATAAGACAGAGAAGAACTGCCTCATGAGGTTTCCTCTGAGTGGCTGATGAATTCCAACTGCTGACCATCTGGTTAGCAGCTGTTGCTCTTAACCACTGTGCTACTGGGCTTCCAGTAGAATTTAAGTTAACAGAAAAACATGCAGGTAAATGCACATTGCTCTCCTTGAAAACTAACTTTACAGTAGTATCAGCTACTATTTTTCTTCAGAAAGAATAGTATTTTAATAAAATCATGGGTGAAAGAAACAGTATGAAAAGGTACCACAAAAACAGTACTGGCTAACACCACACCAAAAGCCCCAAATCCAAACCCTTTGCTGTTAAGTCAATTCTGATTCATAGTGACCCTATACACAACTACCCTCTTGTAGTATTCCTACAGGAAAACGCTTCAAAGAACTAATTTACAATTGAACTTTTCAGAAACACACACTGAAGAACTGGGATCCCTCCACTTCATTAAAGTTTACATGAGACTGAAAATCAACAACTGCAAGAGGGATTTTTAAATATTAAATTACTCTGCTTACTTTAGTTCAATTTCAAGTGAAAATACACTTCTGCCATTTGATGTACTTACTTCATAGTTTTAACTGGTTCACTGAACAACCTGCAATTACTCCAGACAACAAAGAACCTGCCAGGGAGAACACCAGCAGTATTACTGAGGGAGAAGACCTGGCCCTTTGACAAGGTTCCTTCCTTTCACTTTGGATGTGGTCTGGCTCTGCCAGCTGAGAAACGTATGAACAAAGTTTCAGCCCGCTCAGATCCAACTCCACGGCACTGGGCTAGCACTTGGCTAATGGGTACTTGTTTCTGGAAGAGTGCCCACCAGACAGGTGTGACCAACTTGGCATCTGCTTCCAAAAGGTCAGTGTAAAAAACCCTTATGTAGCAGTTCTGATCCACACACAGGGATCACCATAAGTCAGAATTACCTCCACGGTGACTAACAATAACAACTGCTTATACAAGACAAAATGAGCTTTAAGTATCTTCCTAGGTGAAGACAGTGAACTGCTTAGATTAAGGAAGTAATAAAAACAGGCTTGTTGACCATCAAAAACCAAACTGTTACCTACCCAACTAACCTGAATCTGCTCCTTTTAAGAGTTACACAAGTGTGTACCTCAAAGCACAGGGTTAGCACTTCCTGAAACAGCTTCATTTTACTCCATCTGGGGCCTGCAATAACTAAAAGCAAAGCTCTACTCCCAAATAAAAGCAGTGGACAAATGAAAAGTCCTTGGCACTGATGTGCAGTTCTTTGGTAGAAAAAAAGTTACATCTTAAATTCTTTATAGTCAAAATCAGTACTGAGCCCTTTCATCGCATCTTAAATCTTTAATAATTCTTTTTATCTCCCTCCCTAGAGAGGAGATGTTTCTTTATTTTTGTTGGATTTGAACATTTGAACACATGAACATCTACGGATATTCAGCTAAAAGCTTACTTATTCTAGCAGTGAGCAGAATCCACGTATTAATGTCCCCACTTATGAGTGCATTTCCTTTTTTCCAAAAGACATTACACAGACATCAGCACAGGCATACAGTAGTCAACAAATGCTTGTTGAAAGAACAAATTAAGGAGATAAGAGAGAAACAATATATACCTTCAATCATACTTATTAATACTTTCCAAATATCTACCCAGCCTAGCAAAACAAAAACAAATGCAGAAACCAAATTATTTCTATTAACAGTCTGGAATCAGTCACATCTATCAGTTTTTATTTCCTTTTTTTAATTCACTCAAGCTCTTCTTCCCACTGCAATACGCTAAGAGAATATAACCACCAGATGACCGGAAATGAAATCACAAGTCCCAACAGATGTTTACATGAAAATCAAATAAAAATGAGTAACAACGAAAGTTAGATACTGCACACTGTAATATCTCATTTTTATCACAACTAGGATGACTTTAAGGTCACAGGATACAAACTGAAGTACAATTTCAAAGCTAACATTCTCAACGTGTACAAATTTCCAATATAAATAAACCTTACCTTATACATGAGGAAGACCCTACAGGTTAGGACAAAAGTATATTCTATGAGAATAATTTGCAGAAGACCTAATCTGTCGCCATTACTCTGTTGTGCATTAAAAGCACATAATCCCCAACTACTTAGTCAAAATTTCTAGGGAGGGGTTTGAAATTCTGTATAGGGCAACCAAGGTGATTCTCTGCTGGTATGCAAAGAAAGAGTTGCTAAATGAGTCAGGAAAACTACCTGCTACAGTCAGTCTTGGGGACAGCAAAACTAACTAAGCACTCGACCCACAGTTCTAACTTTGAGAAAATGCCACTAATTTCTGGCCTGTTTCTGTATCATAGACAAAAAAGGGGTAAAACTGTATTATCTTAAAAACCTGTGGCTGCCAGCTACCCAAGAGTTGACTTTCAACTCAGGAAGTCCACATGTGAGAAGGCAGAACCACTCCACAGAGTTTTCTAGGCTGTAATCTTTTTGGAAGGAGACTGACCGGTCTTTCTTCCATGGAACCATGGGATGGGTACGACTGACAGCCTTTCCATTAGCAGCAAGGCACATGACTCACAGTAACCCTGTATGACAGAGCAGAACTGCTCCCTGGGGTTTCTTAGGCTGTAATCTTTCCAGCATCAGATTGCCAGGTCTTTCATCACATGGAACCTCTGCTGGGTTCAAACTGCTGACCCTTTTTACTCAGCAGATGAGCACCGAACCCACTGAGCACTTCTTCTTAAAGGCCTTAACTGATTGCCTTTGACTTGATTCTGAGATACAGCGATCACTCAGGACATGGTGGAACTGCCCCACAGGGTTTCCACGGCTATGAATCTTTATGGAAGCAGACTGTCACATCTGTCTTCCATGAAGTGGCTGTTAAGTCCAAAATGCTGACTTTTCAGTTAGTAACCAAATGTTTAACCACTATACTACCAGGGTTCCTCTTTAAAAAATGCCTTAAAACCAAACCAAATCTGCTGCCATCAAGCTGATTCTAACTCACAGAAACCCTATGGTTTTATCACTAATATCTAGTATACTTTCAAAAGTAATCTGATGGGAAATAAAAAAGATCTGATCAGATAATAAAACCATTTAGGAATTCTAGTAAGGAACTCATGTCCTATAGTTGGTTGACTCAGGGTTTCAGATAATGAACCTCTAGCTTTCTGTCAACAATTCTAGTATCACAAATCACACCCATCACGCCCCAAGACAAAGCAGACTATTTCAAGGCCACTTCACATATCTGCAAAGGTTGGTATTTGATCCCAGAACCTACATACTTCTTCATGACTTCTCCTGTAAAAATGCTGCAAGTTATTTCCAAACAAGAGACAAAAGATTTTGAGAAGCCAAGGAAATAGGAAACTAAGGAACAGATCAGATTATGTACAAGATCTTACTTAAACCAAAATAAACCTAAAGGCTTCAGATACACTTACATTCTTCTTTTTCCCTTGAAAATTATATGTGCTATAATTCGAGGTTTCACATTCTAGGTTTTTCTCTTTTTATAAGGTTATTTGAAACTCAATCTCCCTAAACTTGCACTACTGTCATTTACTATGTATAATATTTTGTGTTTACAGTCATCAAGAACTAATCTATTGGTAAATCAGACACACAATGTATGTATGCACTGTAAGGGATAATCTACATTTATTAATTTTTTTACATGCTTTTTCAAAATACTAAATGGACAACACAGAGAGAGAGGGAAACAGCAGAAGAATTAAGTTTTAAAAACACGGGTTTTTTGAAAATACTCTTATTTATAAACCATCTTATCTCAAAGCAAGTAACCTCCCCTCCCTAAGCTTTAGTTTATTCATCTTTAAAATGGACAATAACTGAGCTGTATATGTCACAGGGATGTGGTTACAATAAAAGGTAACTTCTAAATCACAATGCCTCTGTATTAAATGAAAGCTACTTAGCATTTTAACACAGACCTGGTGGCACAGGGGTTAGGAACTTCACATATCTATATTCACTTTTAGGTAACAATCTAAAGAAAATACACATCCCACAACAAATTCTCACATCACTGCAAGGTCAAACCCTTCAAATGTGGAAAGGCTACCCAGCCATCTCCAAGCTGTTACCACTAACTGGTTTACAGACTCCAGCTATGTTTTTGTCCTTTAGAACAACCCCAAACTGATACATACAATCTTCACTATGTCTGCAAACATGACTGACCACACAAGCATTTGCTGAACTTAGAACAGAGAGCCTAACGAAAACATCTGGAAGTTCAGTTAATTCTGAAAGCAAGTGGTAGCATTGGAAAAGAAAAGCACAATAGCCCAAGATGAAAAAACTCCTAAATGTAAAACTGCTTTGGAAGACAGTTACTTGGCCAACCAACTGGAAGAGTTCCATATCTGTATCCATTCTGAAGAACAATGATCTGAAAGAATGCAGAAATTATCAAACAGTAGCATTAGTATCACACACAAAAAACTGCTGCAGATAATTCAAAAATGCTTGCAACACTGCATCGACAGTAAACTGCCAGGAATCCAAGTTGGATTCAGAAGAGGATGTGGAACAAAGGACATCACTGCTGATGTCTGATGGAACATGGCTGAAAGCAGAAAATACCAGAAGGATATTTACCTATGTTTTACTGGCTATGCAAAAGGCATTCAACTGTATGGATCCTACAAATCATGGAAAACATTACAAAAAATAGGAATTCGAAAACAACTATACTCTAGACGAACTTGTGCTGAATCCAAGAAGCAACCTTCAGAACAGAACAAGGGGCTAATGCATGGTTTAAAAGTCAGGACATGTGTGTGTAAGGGGTGTATTATTTCGCTACATTTATTCTACCTGTATGCTGAGCAAATAATCTTGAGAAGCTGGACTAGATGAAGACCACATTGGGATTGGTAGGAGACTCATTATCAACCTGTAAGAGGCAGATGATACAACTCTGGTTACTGAAAGTGAAGACGACTTTGGAAGTACTTACTGATGAAGACCAGAAACTACAGCCTTTACTAGGGATTATACCTCAATGTAAAGAACACAAAAGCCCTCTCAACTGGACCAACAAGCACCATCCTGATGAAGGGAGAGATGACTGAACTTCTCAAAGATTTCATTTTACTCAAATTCATAATCAACAGCAATGTAAAGAGCAATCAAGAAATCAAAGGACACACTGCACTGTGCAAATCTGCTACAAAAGACCTCATTTATGTGTTAAAAATCAAAGATGTCACTTTAAAGACTAAGGTGCACCTGACCTGAGCCACAGTGTTTTCATCTCATGTGCACACAAAAGCTGGACAACAAATAAGGAAGACCAAAGAAGAACCGATGCCCTTGGAATCAACTGCCAGAAGAAGAAACATATGTCTTGGAAAAAGTACAGACACAATGATTCCTAGAAGGGAGGACAGCAAAACTATTTCACGTACTCTAGACATGTTAACAGGAGGGACTCGTCTCAACGTAAAACCATCACGCTTGGTAGAGGGTCAGCAATGAAGAGGAAGATCCTCAATAAGATGGACTTACACAGTGGGTGCAACAATGTGCCCAAGCATAACAACAATCATGAAGATGATGCAGGACTGGCCAGCGTTTAGTCCTGTAGTACACAGTCACCGTGAGTCAGAACACACTCATGGGGACCTAACAATAACACTTTAAGTTCCATTCACTTTTTCATTTATTGTTAATCTCAGCGTGCCTATCACAGAATTTATTTTGGTAGCTCCCTTGAGCAGGCCTCTGACTCATAGGAGGGACATAGTGCCCGGTTCTATACCACCCCATGATCAGCTGGGGACTGGATCACTGTGATCTCTAAGATTTTAACTGGCTGATTTTCAGAAGTACATTGCCAGTCTCTTCCTTCTAATCTGCCTTAGTCCAGAAGCTCGGCTGACACTTACCTGGCATCATAGCAGCTCAGGAGCTTCCACTAACCGACGGGTGGTGACTGCACATGAGATGCACTGACTGGGAACTGAACTCAGGTCTCCACACGGAAGTGGAGAATTCTCCCACTGAACCACAGAGATTCCACAACCAATCAACAGCAGAGTTGTCATTATCATCAAATCGATTCTGACTTACAGCATGCTGCAGAATAAAACTCTTCCATAATGTTTTCAGGAAAAGCCCGGGGGGGGGGGTAGTTACGCTCTCGATTGCTAACCAAGAGGTTTTTGGTTCAAATCCAGCAGCCACCCAGCAGGAGGGTTCCAAGGCTGCAACTTTTTAGAAGCAGGATGCTGTGCCCATCCTCCTAGGTGCCTCTGGCTGGTTTCTAACTGCCAGTGTTTCAGCTGGTAGCTGAATGCTTAACCAAGTGTGCAACCCAGTGACTCCTATGATACACAAGCTGAGTTTTAAACACATAATTATAAATCTACGTTTGAAAGTTAAAATTTATTTTTCTACAGAAGGTTCCAGAAACTGTGGTGGTATAGTAGCTAAAAGCTATGGCTGCTAACAAAAAAGATGGCAGTTCAAATCTATCAGGCACTTGTGGAAAACCCTAAGGGGCAGTTCTACTCTATCCTAGAGGGTCGCTGTCGGCCTGAGTTGACTCAAAGGCAAAAAGTTTGTTTTTCTAATAGAAGGTTAACTCAAAGTTAAGGTTCTATGTAAAAATTTCAAACTTGCACTGCTACCTAAACAAAAATATGACTACGACGGTCTCCATCATACTTGTCAACATGAAGAGCACAGTAATTTATGTACATACACTCACTTCTCGACATGGTTAGGTTCCAAAGGCCATGTCATTCTGTGAAAATGGAGGGTCTTTTCCCCTGTTTTCTGACCATCCATCTGTCTGATTTAGAAAGTATGACTTAGGAATATTAACAGCTATGATTTACCAATATGTTTATCACTGTGAGAAGTCCAGTTACAGATTACTCCTCCAGGAGAAGGAGGCTTGGAAGAGTCAAGGCAGGCTGTGTGACTGGAGGCTTAACCACTGCACCTTCCTCCCATGCTGGGTCTGAGCTTCCTTCTCAGAGTAACCTCTAGGGCTCTTCTCCCCACCACTTTAAGCCCTGTATCCTGGATCCCAAAGCCTGCTCTGTTCTCTGGACCTAGGCAGAGTAACCAATGCTGTCTTCTTGGGAGAGCCCTGTCCTGGAAACCAGGCCCATGAGGGTGGAGGCTTCAGGTCCAGTTCTGCTCACTTTTTGATGTCACTGAACTCACACTGATTTCTTCCCCACACCCTTTCTGAAGCCTCTTTCTCTCTTATCCCTTCCCACCCTCCACTTCCGTGTCCCCCATCCCGTGTCCCCCATCCCTCGTCCCCTCCCTGCCCCCTGGGCAATTCTGAGCTGCAGAACCTCAGGCCACACAGGAGACAAGAACCCAGGAAAGGAGCCAGTTCTGCAGAGCAGCAGGACGTAACTCATCCTTCTCCAGGAGAGGGTGGTGGAGAGTGCAGGGCAGCACACCCTAGCTTCCTAGAGAATGTTCAGACCCTCCTAGAGAGAGGCGACACTCTGACAGTCACTGCCACCATGCCCACACTGTCTCATTAATGTGCAAAATTCACATAATAGATTTTTGACTACTGTCATAAAGATGAAATGTGGAAGAACAAGACAGTGAGGGGTAGATTTAGTGGTCTTCATATTGGGGATTAGGTTCCCCCCAAAAAACAAACTAAACCCATTACCATTCTGTCTATTTTGAGTCACAGTGGCCCTAAAGGACATAGCAGAACGGCCCTACAGAGTTTCCGAGGAGCACCTCGTGGATTCCAACTGCCAGACTTTCAGCCAGCAAACATTATCTTAACCACTACACCACCAATTAGGTTTTCAAACCAAAAAACAAATGTACTGTCATCGAGTCAATTCTGACTCACAGTGATCCTACGGCACAGAGTAAAACCGTGCCATTAGGTTTTCCGGAACCTGGTGGATTCCAACTGCTGACCTTTTGGTTAACAGAGATGACACTTAACCACTAAACCATCAGGGTTCCCCAGGTGGTGCAAATGGTTAAGGACTGAAAGGTTGCTAATTCAAACACACCCAGAGGTGCTACAGAAGAAATGTCTCTGGATCTGCTTCCATAACATCACAGTGCTAAAAACTCCACATGGAACGCACTTCTGCTGACACCCAAAGGGTCACTACATGTGTAGAACCGATTTGACTGCAATTTTTTTTTTCTTCCTGGTTTAAGTGGTGAATAGCAAGCACAGGGACTCGAGAAATACACTAACTTGGATTCAATCTACCACTTATGTGACCTGGGGCAAGTTACAGAACTTCCCTGTGTCTTGGTTTTCTCATCTATGAAATGGCAGTAATAATAATAGGCATATTTTAAAGTTTTTGTGATGACTATAGGAGTCATTACTCACACAGTGTTTACAATAGTGCATGGCACACTGAACTTACCCAGTATAAGCTAGTATGATTAAGTACAGAAAAATTGCATATATTCTAATGTAAAATCACAATATCTTATCTCAGAAGTTGTGTCTCCTCTATAATCAAGTAGCCAGGAGAATCATGGATTCCCCAAAGACAAATGAAGAGTCATTTTAAACTCTCTTTAGAACAGCGTAATTTTTTTTCCATATAAAATCCTATCAAACCTTACATGAGAGAGAAAACATATTACTTTCTTTCTTCATTATATAAATTTCTTAAGCAACTACAATTTTACAGTCTCTCCTGCTCAACATAGGAACTACTCTAATACCTCCTCTCTGACAATTTGAAAACAATTGCTCTAGGATGCTCACTACAAAGACACAAAGAATTGAAAATAATACTAAGATAATACTAAAGCTAAGGGCTCACAAAGGATACCTTGACCCAGATCCTGCCATTTATGGAACTTAACTCTTAAAACTCTTAACATTTTACAAGAAAAAACAGTTAATATATTGACACCTTTGAATTGTGGTGCTGGAGAAGAATGCTGAATGCACCACGGACTGCCAAAAGAACAGATGTGTCCTGGAAGTACACCCAGAGTACTCTTTGGAAGTAAAGATGGCAAGACTGCATCTTATGTACTTTGGACATGTTGTCAGGAGGGATCAGTCCCTGGAGGAGGACATCACGCTTGGTAGAGTGGAAGGTCAGCAAAAAAGAGGGAGATCTTCGACCAGATGGACTGACACAGTGGCTGACACAGTGTAAAAATGATTGTGGACATGACACAAGGCTGGGCAGTGTTTCCTTCTGTTTTGCACAGAGTCCCGATGAATTGGAACCGACTCGACTGTACCTAACAACACAACAGTCCAATTCCCAAATTTCACAATTAAGAAACAAAAGTCTCTATCCAAAGAGAAGTAATGGTAACAGATACTTTAAACAAAATACACTCATTTCTCAGCATCTGCAGGGAACTACTTCCAAGACTTGCTCACAAAATCCTCAGGATGCTCAAGTCCTTTACTGAAAATGGCATAGTATTTGCATATACCCTGTGCACATCCTCTTTAAATCTCCAGATTACTTATAGTACCTAACACATTGTGAATACTCTGTAAATAGCTGTTTCATCACAATGAAACTGGTTCTAGAAGGTAGTCTTTCTCTTTAATGAGTTTCTTGAGATTTTCTGGGAATGCTGACCAGTATCAGCCAATGCTGACTGCCAGTGACCTGTAAGTTCTTAAGGCTGTAGTGCCGTACAGGGCTAGCTAGCTAGCCAGCCCTCCCTCACTCGAAACTCCTCTCGCAGTCTCCTCAACCCCCTGACACTTCGCCTTGGAGGGAGTGCTCTGACTACTTTGCAGCGTTTTACAAATCTTTTATTTTTTTTCACAGAAACAAGTGCACACAACACCAGCAGCCAATGAACAAGACACAAGGTGAACCATGCTGAAACAGCACCTACTGCAGAGATACAGCAAGAGGTGAAACACATCATGTCATTGACATGCATTCAGAGTAGGGCTCGGTACATGGCAAATTCCAGTTTAGCTTTCTGGAACTTTTTTTCCCAAATTCTTTCTATCTGCAGCTGGTTAAATCTGTGCATTAAGAACCCATGGACATTTTCACTCAATCATAATTAAAACAGTCATTAAAAAAAAAAAAGAACCCATGGATATGGACAACTAGGGCAGACTTTATGCTACTACACAACTATAAGTGACGTATCAGACACGTTAACTGAACCGCCAAATTCAACCACCTCTAGACTAACTTGTCTGGCTCTCTGTACCATGTACGTGCCAACACACTTGCAGCCAAAAACCCTAGACTCCATGTAAGTATGTTTGGAGAAAACAAGAATGAGGCTCTGATTCAAGGTCACTTCACTATTTTCAGCAGAATAAATTTGTGGATCTTCCATCTGGGTTGCTACGAGTCAGAATCAACTCCACAGCAGTGAGTTTGGTTTATCTCCATTTGGAGCTGAGAAGGACCACAGGACAGAGCCCTGCTGTCACACTGGTTAATAACTAAGGCTGCTAACCAAAAGGTCACCAGTTTGCATCAACTACTCCTTGAAAACCCTGTGGGGCAGTTCTACCATATCCTATAAAGTCACTATGAGTCAGAATCAACTTGATAATGGGTAAGCATCACAGAAGGTGCCCTGGAGGTGCAGTGGTTAAAGTGCTCAACCACTAAAGAAAAGGTTGGTGGTTGGAAAGCATCAGCTGATGCACAAGGAAAACTTACAGCAGTCAAGTCTCCCTAGAGGTTTATAGCCTTGGAAACCCTATGTATCAGTTCTCATCTGTCCTATAGGGTCACTGTGAGTTGGAATCACCTTGACAGCACTGAATTTGGAAGGACCATACACGTGACCCTGATTTATTCTGGCTAACTAGAAGAAGGCATTCCTTCTTTGGGAGGGAAAGCACATTGTTATTCTTACTAGCTGTCATTAAGTCAAATTAATTCCGACCCATGGTTACTCCAGTGGCAGAGCAGAAATGTATTCCACAGGGTTTTCGATATCGTGACCGTTTAGAAACAGATTACCAGGCCTTTCTTCTGAGGCACCTCTGCATGGGTTTGAACCACCAACCTTTCAATTGGTAGCCCAGTACTTAGCTGTCTGAGCTACGCAGAGACTCAAAAAGGACAGTGAAATTGCCTATTGTATTAACCTTGGAGATCAAATACTTGGCTCAGCCAGTCAAAAGCTTCTGCCAGAAAATCTGAATCTTTAGAGAATGATGTGAAATGCCGTGACAGTTAACAAATTATTTACAGAGGCAGCAATGGCACCCTCTGTCCAACAACTGCAGTTCCAGTATTGTCCCTAACCCAAGACAGCCAATACAGCCTTGTATCTGGCTTCCTGTCCTCCTTCGGTTTCCACATTTCTCAAGCTTTTCCATCAGTTGTGTAAGCTATTTTATAAGCTTTTAATTTGGGTCTTTTCCTTTTACATTAACCAAAGCTGGTTTCTATAGCTTGCAACTAGACCCCTAACTCACTCACTTTAGAAGTTAACTATCACGTCCATGCATACATTTAATACTTGGAGGAGTATTACTTCTTAATACAGAAATCTAGAAAATGCACAAAAAGGGAAGTTTTTTAGAAACCAGTGGATGGCACAGAGTAGCAGAGATCGGAAACATAAAGAGGCAAGTTTAAAATTTTGCTCAACCTGGTGGTATCAGGTAAATTACTTAATCTCTCTTTCTAAGATCAGGGAGACACTACGCAAATACTGATTAAAGTACTCACTTCACCTGACAGGACCTTTAAGAGAACTAAATGCCTATAAAACTTAACAGTGGCTGGTACACAATAAGCAGTCAATTGATACTGTCAGTTATTGATGCTTTATCCAAAATTCTGAATCAATTTTCGACTCCCCAGGTGGCACAAACAGACTATTAGTCAAAAGAGTCAGTTTGAATCCATCCAGAAGGACCTTCAAAAAGAGGCCTGGTGATTGGCTAAAAGGTCAGTTTGGAAGGACTGACAATCCTACAGAGCAGTTCAACTCTGTATATAGGGAGTGGCCCTGAGTCCAATCAACTCAATAGGAACTAACAACCGCCACAAAGGTTCAGGTTGAAACCAGGGCAGGGAAACCAGGTGTCTAGGATGCAAAATTTAGCTGTGTACTTGAACAACACAGTGAATGACAGCTTCCTAAATTCTGTACTCTTGGTACCCACCCCCCGCCTCACCCTAGTTCCTGCTCTGCACAGCTTGCTCAGTGATGATTTAATATTGATACCACAATATCATGAAAGCCACTTCAAAAAACCAAAACAAACATACCGCTATCAAGTCCATTGTGACTTACAGCAAGCCCGTATGTTGCACAGTAGAATCGCTCTACAGTTGTCTTGGCTGTAATTTTCACAGAAGCAGAACACCAGGTCTTTCTACTGTGGTGCCACTGGGTGGTTCAAACTGTCAATCTTTAGAGTTACTATTAATGGCAAATCATGTGTACTACTAAGGTCTTTAAAAGTCCCTTACACAGCATTATATTTACCCTTTCTTTCCCATTTGCCAAACCTTGGCCACCACAAGAAAGTTATCTTCTGGTTATCTGAAACAAATCACTTAGTTTTGGAATGCATAAAACAATATGGTCATCAGACACATTCTAAAGTTTTTTCCCAATCTATATTAAAATTACATTTCATTCTTAGTGTATAAAGGTCAACTTACTAAATGAAGATGTGGTCAAGAAGCAGGCAGAAAAAAATCACGCTGTGATCAAAGACCTCTAGATACTTCATAAAAGGCAAGATAATCAAAAGCTGATACAAGAAATGAAGAGCTTATTACCTCTGAATTAGATGATGAGAGATCAGAACAATACTGCAGCAACTAATTTTTAAGATATTTATCAACAACTGAGTAAGAGAAAAAGAATACACACTTCTTTGGTTACACTGATCTCAATTTTTACAATGATCTCAATTATCAACTTCAGAACCCTAATCTGAACAAAAACATTTGTTGGAAAGCAGGAAACAAATCTGTCACTTTGACTTATATTATTGTTTACCCCAAAAGCTTACAACCTAGTAGCTCATAAATCAAATAATGACTGAATATTTGGTTAGTGTTTAAAGCAAGTACTTGTGTTTACTTTCTTTTAATTAGTATTTGTGATTGCCCATCTTAATTTTTCCAGTATGTGAAAACTTTCTTTAAAAATCCCTTAGAAACTTCACTAAGCCTAAGCCTGCGTATTTTACCTCCATTCACTATGCTTGAAAGTAGTTACTCGGTCTATCTCCATCACTTAGCTTACCCAAACCAAACCCACTGCTGTTGAGTTGATTCCAACTCATAGCAGCCCTACAGAAAAAGTACGACTGCCCCACTGAGTTTACAAGGAGTGCCTAGCAGATTTGAACTGCCAACCTTTCACTTATCTCAGATACCTACTATTTAATGTGTTATGGTGTGCTGTTGATTTTGACTCCTAGTGACCTTACGGGACAGTGCAGGACTGCCTCACAGGGTCTTCAAGGCTGTAATGTTCACAAAAGTCAGCTGCCACATCTTTCTCCCATGGAGCAGCTAGTGGGTTTGAATCACAGACCTTCTGGTTAGCAGCCAAATGCTTAACCACTGTGCCACCAACACTCTTTCTATTTAACTTCTACCAAACCCATTGCCATCTAGTTGGTTCCAACTCATAGTGACCCCAATTAACCAACCCTAACCAACCCTAACTTGGCTATGGTCCTCTACAGCATGTAATGTGCATTTTTACCTCATGAAATTTCGGAACACCAAAACATGGCCACAAAGCACTAAACTGCTGACACAATTCTTACCCCAGGAACAAACTGACTCTTTGGCTAATCTGCTTAACATTAGGTGCTCGTGCGGCCAAGGTTCTAGTTTGATTACATGGCTTAACTTTACCTTTAGCTCCCAAATGATCTCAAGTAAAATGCTATTAGTCACAAGAAGAAAAGAGAGTCAGAATGGTATCTGCTTAATTAAAAGTTGTTCCTGTTCATGTTCCTTGTGAGAATGTAACTATTTTCAGGAAGCCCACCAAAATTAAGTTAGATCCCCAGAAATCTCTAAAAGTTTGATAATACTAACAAAATGCCAAATTTTAACATGGATAAAGACATCGAAGTATGTGTTACTTTAGTAAAAGACCGGAGCATTAGTCAAAATCTTTTGGAAAGCCTTGTAACAATCTGGCCTGGGAAGCACTTCAGCCTAGTGGCTAGGACCAACATATTTAATATTCCCAACCGGCTGCTGTAACTCCAACCTTATGTGAGTCAAGAAGCAACAGAGGTCTGACATCTTTAAGTTTTGTCAGTTCTTAATTTCAATCTCAGTTGGAGTTTCACTTCAATTTGAAGTCAACTAAACTGACAAATAAGGTAAGAAGGCATACTTCAGCACCAGGGACCAGACAGAAAAACAATCACTTTCCTGTCCAAGATCCTTCAGTGCCACATGAGCTTGATTAATAACCTAAAGGTTGGCAGTTCAAATCCACTGAGCAGCAAAGCAAAACAAAGGCCTGGAGATGTGCTTCCATAAAAATTACAGTCAAGAAAACCATGGAAAGTAATTCTACTCTAACACACATGGAGGCAACAGGAGCTAGAAGCGACTCAAAATCAAAGTGGGAATGTACATTCCCGTATAAATTTACATGCCCACCTATATGCAGCTTCCACTGCTCTCCCTGTCTGGTGACAACACACTATTCCTCTCTGCTCCATACATGTCTCATCTTCCCAACAGTCTCCTTTCCCCTCCTCTCCAACCACCCTCCTTCCTCCAGCCAGAGGTCAGCAGGCTTATATCTTATAGATGTATAGAACCATATTCACTCAGTCATATTAAATAACAAAATTAAAAATTAAAAAAAAATCAAATCAAATCAAAGTGGACTTCAGCTCTAACCCCACACTATCAAACAAAATAATGCATGTGAAAATACTTAATATAGCATAAAGGCTAAACACCTTTAGAATATAATGGCTTTTCCATTCCTTTCTGTTACAGATTGAATTGTGTTCAGCCTTAAGGTATATGTAGAACTCTTGGCCCCTGTACTTGCAGGTGTGAATCTGTTTGGAAACAGGTGTTTCCTTTTATTATACTAATGAGGTCATGCCAGAGTAGGGTAGACTAAACCTAATCACCTCTGAGTCCTAAAAAAGGCACACCAACATTTCAAAGGACAGAGTAGCAGGGACAGTGGTCTAGGGACCATGTTTTCAATCGAAGTCAACTGGCATAACTAGTCTTTTTCTAAGAGTCCCCTGCACCCCATACTAGTCAGTGGTGCCTGGGGTCTTAAAAGCCAGCAAGCTGCGACCTGAGGAACATCAAATGGTTCCAACCTACCTGGAACAGATGACACCTGAGAACATCGAAGACACAAGGAAAAAGTGAGCCCAGAAGACAGAATGACCCATATGACTGGGAGACCGCATGAGTGTGAGACCAGCAGAACTAGATGGTGCCTGGCCACCACCAAAGATACAATGTAGAATCCTTGACACGGCATGAGAAAAAGGGCATGAGAAAAAGACGTGCGCAGACCAAGAACTCTACTAAAAGACCAGAAATGATGGTCTGACAACCTGGTGGGTCCCCTGAGAACATGATTCCTTAGACTTGCTGCTAGCCCCGACCTGAAATGAGTACTGACCCCAACACTTCAGACAAAGAATGAGACACAGAGTGTTACAGGTGGTGTGTGTACTTTATGGCTTAAGATATGTATGAGGCTTTCCTTGAGATGTCTTCTCAGAGGGGAGAGTAGTGGGTGAAGAAGAGGGGACAAGTTTGGTTGAGTGGATACTGGAAGTAAAGAAAAAAACAGCAGAACAGAGAGGTACACAGAGAAGACAGACAGACTCCAAGGAACGCCAAGGAACTCTTTGGCTATTAACAAAAACACCCTGATTTGAATTTTCAGCCTTTAAAACTAGAAGAAAATAAAGTCCTGTTCTTTAAAGTAACTTACTTGTGGCATATTTTGTCACGGCAGCACTAGGTGCCTAAGATACTCTCCCCTTCTATCCACTAAACTATAAACTCACTAAAGAGAAGTTTCATTCATTTCTCTACTCCCTAGTATAAAGTACTCTTCATAGTCTAAGTCAGCAACACATTAGCTGGAGACACAGTGATAAGTCAGACATAATCCATACTCCTAAGAAGTATGCAGTCTCACAGGTAAGACAGACAAAAAGAAACAGAGTGACATGTCAAGGTACTGCCTGCATAATTCCAAGGGACATATAATGCATCACACTGTAGGTACACTATCTTACAAGTTCAACTAAAACAGAAAACTATTAAAACATGTAGATGCTAATAATTCCATTCTATGAGCATAAGCCCTAGAATAAGAGATAACAAACACAGATCCACTATTTCTGCCACCAGACTTAGCACTATGGTGCCTCTCACAATGAGTAGCTTACCACATTAATTCCAACTCTTGCCTTGTAATATACCTATTTCTCTTTCAACATGGTCTCCGAAGCCAAAGACTTCAACTACCAACAGAAGGAAACATAATCAATTCTAATTTTAGAGAAAAACCTGTCGTGCTCAGTTACGTTAGTCTCTACTGTGATAATTTCCTAAGGAGTTTCTGGGTTTTTTTTTTTTTTGGCAACTTTCTAATGAGTGCTTTATTTATTTACTGGTAAGTTTGAATATACGTAATTTTTACTTGCTTCATTGGCCTTAGCATCTAAGATACAACTTTTCTGTAACTGCAACTCTAACTGTTCTCCAATGAAGTTCTATCACTAACCGCAGTGCAGTGAACTCTTTGATGGCCTTTCATGTAGCCATGGTCTCAAACTCCACAAAACGACTCGCTGGAAGTATACAAAGTGTGTAAAACACTTGCAAGGAACGGACAGTAACTACATAAATAAGACAACTGTGACCTACTAGGGGAGTTGGCCAATTCTACCACCCTGCTGGAAACCCTGGTGGCGAAGTAGCTACGTACTACTGTTGCTAACCAAAAGGCTGGCAGTTCAAATCCACCAGGCGCTTCTTGGAAACTCTATGAGGCAGTTCTATCCTGTTATACAGGATCACTATGAATCAAAATCAACTCAACAGCAGTGGGTTTGGTTTGGGAGACCATCCAGCTAACCTTGAAAGAGCCACTCCTGCGGAGATTCAGGGGGACCTCATTACCGTCAGGATACTGATTTCAGAGCAGACAGCATCCTTTAGACCAAGGACTGAGAGTTCCTACACTGAGAACCTCCTAGGCCCAAGAAAAAGAACAAACACCAAAGATGCTGAGACACAGCAACAATAGGCTTGCTGGTCCATGGAGTAAGGTGGCTCTAGCCTACTTGCTGGCCCACACAGCAAGACCATAACACCCTCAAGTAAGAGGTTTGTTGGCAGTTAACACAGCAACTATAACACCTGCCTCTTCAGGTAAGAGAAGCTTAAGTGTGCCCTGTACAAAGGTTGCACACCTCTCCTGGGCAGCAGGTGACGAGGCAGCATGGTGGAAGCCAGCCGCAGAGGCTTAGAAGGACCCAGGAGCAAAGGTGCAGGGGGTCTTCCAGCGAACAGCAAGGCCCAACACCAGAGCAGAAGGCTCTGTATCTGTGTAGGTCCCCCAGGCAGCATGGTGGTAGCCAGAGGCAGCATCTGATCTGTGTTCAGTGTGGCTGTCCAGTGACAAAGCGATGGACATGGGTAATCCAGGGAAGAGTATGTAGCTCTCCTTTGGGAGTTTGTTCATGTTTAATGTTTGTTTCCTAAAACAACAACAGCTTTCACTTTGCAACACTGTGTGTCGCCTGTGTCTGGCTCAACCACAGATGAATACAGGAACAGATAATGCCAACAGGTGTGCATGTCTCATTCCTAGGAATCTAATGGCTTCCTGGAAGTTTGAAGCACAGCCTGCCTGCATGTGCCACGTAGATACAAAGACACATATACATGCACTAACCTTGTTCCTACTACAGTGGTTAAAAAAAACATGATCTTGAGTCAGCCAGTCTGGATTCAAATCCTAACTTCAAACAATAACTAGTTGTGTGACCACGGGCAAGTTACTTAACCTGGCTGTATCTTAACTTGTGTCATCCATAACATGGAGACAACAGCACCTCATTCACCAGGGTTGCTGTAGGGTTATACAAATAACATAAAGTACTTAGCATGATGCTCAATTACTGCTCGATAAATGTTGACTATCATATCCCGGCTCATTCCAAAGATTTAAGGCAATTTCACACTACACTCAATAATCACTTGTACACGTGTGCGCACGCATGCACGTGCACGCAAGCACACACACACCTTCTGTTGGTAATAGCTGGTTCTAGGCAACTCAGAAGACTGCGACTGAACAGATTCAAACCACCACTCAGCAGTTCAAGGAAGGAATAACCATGCCATGGTGTACACAAAATAATACTGTAGTATTACCATACACACAAAATGCAACACAATTTGGGAGCTAAAATATGAAAACTGAACTTTTCATATAGACAAAAGCAAACCAAACACCATTTTTCATCTTTCAGCAAAAAATTATTTCCAAAGCTTCTTCCATTTCTAACATTGTGTATGTATGTATGTAGTCTTAAAACATCAGTCTCTAAAACTGTAGTGAAACATTTCAAATGTAATAATAAAATCAATTGTATTACTTGATTTTAAAATAATTTTTACAGTTTGCATTACAGAAGAAAAAATTATCATACTCTTGCCTTAAAATTCCCAGTAACATTACCTACTGTAACAACTATAACTGCTGTCAAGGTGATTCTGATTCACAGCAACCCTACAGGACTAAGGAGAACTGCCCAATAGGATTTCGAGAGAATGCCTGGTAGATTTGAACTGCTCAGTTTTTGGTTAGCAGTTGAGCTCTTAACTACTGCACCACCAGGGCCCCATAGCCTTAACGGTCCAACAGTATACAAGCAGCACTTCAGCTGTATTCTCCAGAGTGGAAACGCCCCATAAGGTTTCCAAGGAGCGGCTGGTATACTCCAACCATCAACTTTTTGGTTAACAGCTGAGCTCATAACTACTGTACCACCCAGAATCCATATTCTCCACATATACTGGGCTCAATATAACAATTTTCTACAACATTCAAATAATGTCAGGACTTAAGTTAGTTTAGGACTCAGAAAAACTGGATGCACTATCAATTTAGTCAAGTAACAGCAATCATTTTTTGACACTATCTTGTGGTAGAGTGGGTAAATTCATGGTAAAACATGTGGTACGAGACAGGGAAGGCAAAAGCAACTTCAACACTGTGAGTTTACTCTATACCATTTCTGTATTATGAAGGATTCAGGGGAGCATTTTTCTTGAGGACCAAAATCTAACATAATTTATCTACAAATTTAGTTTGTTTTTAAAATAATATGATCTTTTTACTTCATAAGTACCTAAGTGTAGACAAATAAAATATCACCTTAAGATCCACTGAAATATTACAAGACTTTTCATGAAGCCCAAAATGTAAGCTTTTCTGAAACAACTACCAGTCAACTTTACAAAGTCACTTTGTCTAAAGCAGTGACATTAAAGATAAAATGCACAGACAGATGGCAACTTCAGCAATAAAACTTTAAACAAAGAAGCACATAATCTTTGGATAGATTCAGACTTAAACTCTGACTCCAACGTCTACTACCTGGAGACTCCAGTAACCTAATTATACCTCCTGAACCTTAGTGTCCTCAGCTATAAAAATAGTGCTAATACTACCCACCTGAAATAATCATTTTCAGGATGAAATAGTATCAGGAAGAAATATGGTTCATTAAAAGTTCCTTCTCTTGGGGGACCATTTAGCTCCATGGATCTGACTTGACGGCACTTGGCCGGCTTGGCTGGCATAAAACAGTTCAGAAAGAAAAGAGTCTGCATCCTACTCTAGTGAGTAGTATCCGGGATCTTAAAAATTTGTGAGTGGCCATCTAAGATCAAATATTCCACTATCCAGTGAAGCAAGGGAAAGATTAACCCAAAGGACTAATAGACCACAACTACCACAGCCTCCACCAAACTGACTCCATCACCACTAGATGGTGCCTAGCTACCCTGACAGAGACAACAGAGGGTCTGAGACACAGCTGAGGGAAAATGTACAACAAAATTTTAACAACAACAAAAATTACTGGTCTGACAGAGACCAGAGAAACCCTGAGAGTATGGTCCCCAGACACTCTTTTAACTCAATTTTGAAGTCACTCCTAAGGTTCACCCCTCAACCTACGATAAGACAGGCTCCTACACAAAAGAAAACCAAATGAGCACACCAGCCCAGGGGCAAGGACAGTAGGCTGGAGGGGACCAGAAAGCTGCTAACAGGCAATCCAAGGTGGACAAGGAGAGTGCTGACACGTCATGGGGCTGACAACCAATGTCACAAAACATTATGTATCTTAATTGTTTAACAAGAAACTCATTTCTTTTTTAAACCTTCATCTAAAATACACCCAACAAGAAAAGAATATACCCTGGACTGGCTCAGGTGTACTTTAGTCCTCAAAATAGACATATCTGCTTCTCAAAAGAAAAAAAAAAGTTAGTTCCTTTCACGGCAATATTCTCATTATAATGAATTTTGCTTGCAAAAAGCAGGCTAGTAATAAGGTCGCCAAAATGCTATATAACAAAATTCTCACTGTAATGGAAAATGACTCCTTTGTCATTTCCACATAAGAGTTATCTATCCTGATTTTGGAGATCCCCAAGAAGGAATAAACATCACTCTAAAGTTTATGTAAAACTTCTATCAATAATTCCTTTGCTGAGTAGCACCAGAGGTCTTCAAAGCCTGGGAGGGGCCTTCTAGGATATTTCACTGATCTCACGCCTTCGAGAACAAAGAACAGTGAAGAAAACTAAGGATACAAGGGGAAGATTAGTCCAAAGAACTAATGGACCACATCTAAAATGGCCTCAACCAGACTGAGGGCAGTACAACTAGATGGCAGCTGGCTACTCTCACTGTCTGCTCTGACAGGGATCAAAATACAACAGCATCCTGGAGAGAGCTGGAGAAAACTATACAACAAAATTCTAACTCAAAAAGAAAGACCAGATTTGCTAGCTGACAGAGACTGGGAAACCCTGAGAGGTACCCCTGAGACACATTTTCAGCTCAGTAATGAAGTCACTCCTGAGATTCACCCTTCAGCTAAAGACTGGACAGGCCCATAAAACAAAAGAGACTAAAGGAACATATCAGCCCAGAGACAAAGATTAGAAGGCAGGAGAGGACAGGACAGCCAGTGATAGAAAACCCAAGGCTGAGAAAGGAGACTGCTGACATGTGTGGTTGTTAACCACTGTTACAAAAAAACATGTCTACTATTTAATGAAAACCTAGTTTCTTCTGTAAAATTTCATCTAAAATAAATAAAAAAATAACATTATTACTTCATTTCTGTCTAACCTAATTTCCCAAGTTTAAGTTCTTTACAGATTTCCTTAAATCCTCTTTGTGCAAAGCATGTCTATTTTATTCAGCTCTGCGTTTGTGTAGGTCTGCCCCACGCACAGTGCTGGAGGCACTGTGCATGAACGCACACATTCATTCACTCAGCAAATATTTACTGAGCACTCATCGGTAAGTGGTGGTGTGACACAGTAACTGACAAAACTCGCCACCATAGAGTCAATTCTGGCTCACAGCAACCCTATACAAGAATACTAGAGCTATCTCACAGGGTTTCCAAGGAGCAGCTGATGGATTTGAACTGCCCACCTTTGGGTTAGCAGCCAAGCTAGACAGATCTGTTCAAAAAGCTTACAATCAAGTGGTTGAGCAAGACATTTCAATACACCAATAGTTAGGTACCAAAACTCTGGTGACATAGTGGTTAAGTGCTACGTCTGCTACTCAAAAGGCTGACAGTTCAAATCTGCCAGGTACTCCTTGGAAACTTTATAGAGTAGTTCTTCTCTGTCCTACAGAGTTTCTGTGAGTTAAGACCGACTAGACAGCAGTTAGGTTTGGTTTGTTTGGTTTGGTACAGTGATGAATGCTACCAAGGAGAATAACTATCTTCACTATTGGTGAAGATACAGTGGGGACTCACTCTAGCTTCAGAGATGAGGGATCAAAGGTCACAGAAGGCTGCCCTGAGGAATCCCAGTTAAAATGAGACTTGAAAATTAACTAGGAGTTAGCCAGATTTGAGGAGGAGGAAGAACCATGACAGCAGTGGTTCAGGGACACAGAACACATGCAAAGGCCCTAAGTCAAGAAGATGCTTACGAATATGGTAACTGAAAGGTGCAGTCAATCAGAAAGGCTGTGGATACGGACACAGAGGAGACAGAAGACAAATTATCACCATTAAACAGAGCAAGAGGGTAACAGTATTTGAATTTTTAAGTCACTTTAAGCCTTTTTCTTCCATGAGAAAATCATTCTAAGGAAACTGAGACTTTATTTATCCCACAGCATTGAAAAGGTGAAGTCAGAAGACCTAGATTATGCTTTGGTCCTACCAGATGGCAGCTGCATGACTATAGGCAAATTACTTAACCAAAATGAGCTGCTCATGTTTTCTGAAACCAGTACACAATTAGCCGACCTTCTCAGAGTATATTTCCTGTTCTTAGAAGCCTCACATCCTTAAATTCTAGCCAGACAAAGAATGAGATGTGTTAAGTGGAATACAACAAAAGAGGTGCAAGAGATAATGGCCAAGAGCTGATACTAGACTACTACAAAGCCTCCAATGATAGAAAATGTGGGCCCTCCCCCACAAAAAACATCAAACCTGGTGCTACCGAGTTGATTTGGACTCACAGAGACCCTACATAGCAGAGAACTAATCCTTGGCGTTTCCAAGGAGTGCCTGATGGATTTCAGCCACCATGCTACTAGGGTGTCCAAAATGTGGGTCAGTACATTGTAAATTACTGTAAAATATACCACTGAACGCAACACTCTGTGAACCTTAAATTACCCAACATGTGGAGGTCCAAAATGACCACAGTGTTTGCAAATGTGACTCCAAAGGACGAGAAATACAGTACAACATTATTGCACCATTCCAGGAAACCTTAATGGAGTACTGGGTAAAAGCTATTGCTGCTAATCAAAAGGTCTGAAGTTTAAATTCACACTTAGAACCCCAATGGGGCAATTCTACTCTGCCCTATAGGGTCACTATGCATCAGAACTGATTCGACGGCAATGGGTTTGGGTTTTATGGTTTGTATCATTCTAGAACAGAGGAAACATCAAAACTATAATCAACTTTGAAGATAAACAGGAGATATGGTGGTAGAATCAAACTAAGGCCAAAGCTAACGTACACTGAAATATATCTACCACATCATACTTAATTTCACTTAACTGATTTCCGAGTTTTACTAACTTATTCAAAAGCTCTTTCCACAACCATCGTTGCATGCAAAAAGTTAGAATCACTTCTCACCTCCTCCAACAAAAAGCAAACGCCATTTTTACCACATTAACATGCTTGTTTTACTATCAATACTGATATTCACTTTACGGTTCATGTAAACTACTCTATTAGTATATAACATAAAGTCAAACTACTCTATTAATATATAACAAAGTCAATGCCTCCGCATAGCTTCCCAGTTGTTTAGCTATTTCTTCCTTTCTTATGTACTACATCATTATAGGTGCTTCACTATTCTGAAATCACTTAATCTGTAGCATTACAAGTCTCTTCTATTTTAATGGTCATATCAATAGCCAGACCATCTTAACTTCAACCACAGCCCCTGCAACCAAGCAGATTCTGACTCACTATGTGACCCTACAGGGCACAGTAGAACTGATCCATGATTTCCAAGGAGCATCTCATGCATTTGAACTGCCCACCTTTCTGTTAGCAGCCATAGCTTTTAACCATTATACCAGCAAGGAATACAACATACTGCTAATAAACTGCAAAAGAACATTAAAACTTTAGCAGGCTTCAATGGTCAACTCATTAAAAAGCAAACCACAAATGGCTACTAGCTGACTATAAACAGGTATCTAATTACTGGATAAACTTACTACAAAAGAATTCTTATGTCAATGCATTTACTCCAATATCCTAATAAATAACTATTTAATAATAATATTCATCAGCTATAACTGGCCAAAATAGCAATTATAGGGTGTAACACTGAAACAAAGGAGCTCTAGTGGCACAGTTGTCAAAGCTTTCAGGTGCTAACTGAAAGACTGTGGTTTGAGTCCACCAGCCATCTTGAGAAGAGACACGCTCTGCTTCCATAAAGGTTTACAGCCCTGGAAACCCTACGGGGCAGGTTGAGTCTGTCCTTTAGGGTCGCTATGAGTCAGAACTGACTTGACAGCAGCGGGTTTGCATTGGGAAAACTGGAACAAACACATTACTTTCTGTGCAATATGAAATACAATCATTCTTAAAAAAAAGAAAAATTCTCTAATGTAAAATAAGGATGAATTAAAAGAAAAATCAGAGGAATAAACATATTAGTCTGACTTTACTATTTAGACACAGAGACATATTCTGGAGTCTGGAAAATGATAATGAATACAAAAATCTCAAGTAGGAAATCTGAACTTACTTTCACGGAATGCAAGATATCTCCTTTTCTAGTAGTGAGCACACTAAACTCTCTGGATACTTTCTTATTTGAAAAAAGTGTAAAGTAAATTTTGTGAAAGAATTCAAATCCCACCGTCCTCAGTTTTACTAAGTAAGAGACAACATAACGCTAACACAAGAAATGAAAGGAATACTCTTACAACTAAGATTGGATATATTGTTTACCTGACATTCTCTTATTTTCTATACATCCTTTAGAGTGAAATGTGGAAATGCAGCCTATCAGTTAACATATATTTCTATTAAAAAGGAAATCTGAAAGTTGAAACTGATTTTTTTTAATTTTTCTCAAAGGTCAGAGGGGGCCAGTCCTCTGGATTGGGGAATTTCTTCTAGCTCAAAATAAGTAACTCTTCATCTCACAAGTGGTTTCTTAGAAATAAATTACATTTCTTTGCAACTTCCTCCACCCTCCACCCTTTTAAAAAAAACGCAACCAACCTCCCTACTCTTTCTTTCTTGAGAGGCAGCTCTGACTCAGAAGCTGGACTAGAACTGGACAAAATTCAGAAGATCTGTCCCTACGTGTGTGACCTTGGGAACGTCACTTATTGCCTCAGTTTCTTCAGCAGCAGCACGACAGGAAAGTGCTTTGAAAACAGTAAAAAGGTTAAACATATCTTAGGTATTACACGTAAGAGAATCAAGTTTTTCTACTTAGGACAAAACTGTTCTTAGAGAAGCCATATCAAGAAAGTGGAACTGAATCCGTAGATAACCTGTCCACATCTGACCCATCCTTATACAGCCCTCTTCTCTCAAAGGGCACAACCCAAGTCACCCTTCACCGCAGCCTCTCAAGCACCCCCGCCTTCCTCTAGCTCTCCTCAACCTTACTTCCCAAACGGAGGGGAAAAACCAGCCTCACCTCCCCGCGTCAAGCCACACCTTCAGGCGACCCACCCCAGGCACATCCGCCCTCTCCCACTCTCCCAGGGCACCTCGCCCTTCCCCTCCACCCTCACCTAGAGGAGACTTCCTGGAGGTGCTCAGGCCCGAGACCGGCAGGCGGCATTTACAAAACGGCTTTACGCCACTCGCGTAGGGTAACCTCACTTACGCCCACAGGGCCCCGCTCCCAGCCCCGTCCGCTCCGCCAGCCAGAGCCAAGCTTGAGTGCCTCAGCCCCTGCCCCTGTGTGACCCAGAACTCTTCTGGTCTGCTCAGATCTAGGAGGGCTGAAACAAAACAGCCACACCTTACCCGGCAACTAGGGCACTGACTCCACTTCCCACCTTTGGAGCCCTCTTCAACTACCGGATCAATTCACTCCGGCGACGCCGGAAGGACCCGAGAGGAACCAGGCGTTGTCCGGAATCCTGCCCAGACGGAGTAGTGCAATGGCATATGGGGACTTGTAGTCCTATTCGCATTTCTTGCTGGCAATTCTTGAACTCAGAAAACTACACTTCCCGGCATGCCGTGCTGAGAAGCCTAATTCGATGGGTGGGGACACTTCTAGCCAATAGTTGGAGAGTTCCCTGTCTTCGCCGGAGGAGGTGAGAAGAAGAGAGAGGGTGCACGAAAAGCAGAGGAAGGGCGGGGTCGGCCCTCACCTGCACCAATCAGTGTGCAGGATTGGCCCCGCGGGCGACTCACCCATTGTGGGGGCGGGCTAGCCGAGCACAGAAATGAAGGGAGGGAGGGGCCCGAGGTGGGAAACGTGGGACCACTTAGTTGCCTCTGACTCGAGTGCTGAGAGGCATCCCCGGGGAAGTCGTCCGTGCTAAAGAAGGCGCAGTGTGGAGACGCGCAGCGGCTGGAGGAGGAGCTTCTCCGAGAGCCGCCCAGTTCTAGGCACTCGGGGCAGCAGGACCGGCGTGTTCGGGATGGATAGACTTAGCTCCTGCTCCTCGCGGGGGCACTTGGGCAGGGCTGGAGGCAGCTCCAGATGTGAGTCTACACAGTGAAGTGACAAGGATCTCCAGGAATAGGCAGCGGCTGAGCAGCTGCAGAAGTGAGGGAGCGGGAAGGTATCCGGGAACGACTTCCTGCTGCCTACCGCCCTGGCAGCAGCAAGCAACAACAGGGGGAGGAGCAACAGATGCCGAATTCGCCAACTGGAGGAAGAGGAGGCGGAGCTTGGGTCCCAGTAGAAGCTGAAGGCGCCGCCTGGACTGTAGTTTCCCGGGAGAGACGAGCGGGAGCAGGAGTGGAGCGCGGTCCTGGGAGCATCAGCTCCAGCATCCCGCCGGGGCTTGCAGGTGTAAGGGAGGTAAGCAGCGTGGGTACCTCTTCCAGACGACCACACACTGCCGGGTTTTACTGCCCATGAGAAAGCCTCTTCGTATAGGAATTGTATCGAGGCACAGCTAAGAGTCTCTGCTAGGAAACCGGTGCAAACAAACCCTTTTGGGTGAAAGATGTATCTTTTTGGACTTTGTGGGGCGGGGGAAGAAAAGCAAAAGGTGGCTAGACCCTGGACATAAAAGGGCGTGGCTAGTGTTTTGAATTGTAGCATAAAAATTGTTCGGGGAGATCTCAAAATTGAGGGAGACTCTGCTAATTGAGGACAAGGTGGATGATATCTGGGTAGGTGCGTAGCAGTAAAAAGCAAAATGTCATTGATACAGAAATTCTTCAGAACTCTCTCTCACTAAGGAAATAAGTTTTTGCGATCTTCAATGACTGTCCTTTATATTGGTTTATCAAGGTTGTCCTGCTCCGAGCTGTTACTCAGTGTGGCTGGTTGTTCTGCAGGTTCCTAGAATTGAAAGAGATCTGTATTAAGGAAGCAAATGCAGGCAGGAATAATCAGCATGACTGAACGCATCAGAAGTATAACTTTTGCCGGCAAAAATGTAAAAATGTGTTTTAATGGGTGGCTACTTAGCTTTCCTTCCAGTGTCTCTGGAATATTGAACAAAGACCTGGACTCAGATTACAGTGGAAACATACAGTGTGCATCATTGCTGCTCCGGCTCTCATTTGTGTCCTATAATATTTGTACGTTTAAGAAAACGAGTACAGGCAACGCTGTTTGAGGATGTGTTCTCTGTTTCGAGAGTATGTGCTAAGCGATCACCCTTCATGTATTCTGTGATGGGTTCAGGCTGGAAAGACATGTAGGGTGATAAAATAGTTCTCAGTATTAAACCATGTGCGTGTTTCTTTGAATGTAATTAAATACTTAATGGATGGAAATATGTCTTAATATTAGGTGAAGATAGAAGTTGCTTCTGTCTTGTTATAACTAGGACACGATTACAGCTGTGCTTTTCGAAAAAGTACATAAAAAGATAATTGCCTGTTTCATTTGCCTTTTTCTTTTTGTTACAGAGGTTTCCTACATTACATGGCTTTTAATCATAGCAGCATATTGCAGCACAGTTTGCTTTGAAATGCCTTCATTGTGGCAGTTCCGTGTTTCAAAAACTATCTGAATACTTTAATCTGGGTGTTCTTCAACTAGGGTCTATAAATACAATAATTGCTTCCTATTTTCTTTTTCACACTTTCTTAATTTATTTAAAATCAAAAGGCAAAACTGACTGTTGAGTAGATTACGACTCATAGAATTTTATTTTTGTAACATGTGCAGAATTCCGCTTTTTTTTTTTGGAAAGAAACAGACCAAAAGAACTCTCTTTGTAGTTTAAAATTGAGTCCTACTGAGTGCTTGATGGAAACCCTGGTGGTGTACTGGATAAGTGCTATATCGACTAAACAAAAGGTTAGCAGTTCAAATCTGCCAGGCGCTCCTTGGAAACTCAATGGGGCAATTCTATTCTGACCTCTAGGGTCGCTATGAGTCAGACCCAACTAGTCGGCAGTGGTTTTGATTTTGATTTGAATGCTTGACAGCCTAAGTAAGGGACTTATCAGTGTGTGTACTGCTTTTCAGCACACCCTCCCATATTCACACGCCAGAAAAATATAGAAAAGACAGACATTAAGAAAGAGACAGCTACTATTTGATTGTCCAGGAGCAGATTAGGTAATTGTTAGGAGAAACAAAGAGCTTTAGGGTTAAAAAAAAAAAAAAAAAAAAGCCATAGCCACTAAACTACAGCTATTGTATGGATCAGATTTTATCTTAGTGGCATCACAGGAAAATCTATTAATCTATACAGTTGACCACCCTGCAAAATCATTTGAGGCAAGAAAAAGAAATAGGGTATAGTGAGGTTTGGAAAAGATGATGTTTGCCCTTATTATTAAGGGGATGGTTCTCAGTAGTGTTAGATTTTCTCTCAGGCTCTGCTGATTCATTTTGTGAAATTGAACAATTACTCCTATTTCTCCTATGTAATAATGACAGTGAAGTTTTTTCGGAGCCCTATTAAGAGATCTTTGGGGAAGAGTTTGGTTGGGAAAAACAATACTCAAGTAAACAGGGTGGAAAAGAAGTATCAAAAGAGTTAGGATTCACAGGTACTTTGAACTTCAACTACTGAGCTGTCCTGAAGAGTAGAATCTCATTGGGAATGAATGAGTGTGTGCTATTAAAGTTATAAACGTTTTGCCTGTTTCCCAGATTTGTACCTACTTAATGCTTGTGTATCATTTAGGAATAGAAGGACCACATTTTTATAGGGGAAAAATGATAGCTGATGTATATAGTACCTGCACATTTATGTGTTACCTGTGGAACTCTTAACACATTTAAGTTGATGTTCACACCAAATTCCAGATTATCTGAAGACTTCTGTTTCCTTTACATGTAAATCACTCCATAGATTAAAAGGGTATTATTTAAGCTGTTCTTGAGTTTTACTAGTTGTGTATATGTATCAGGCAGATTGGCATGATACAATAAGAGGGGGGCAAAAAACCAAAACATCTGTTCAGACTACTTCTGTTAAATGGACGTTTCTCTGGGGATTAATGTTCTTTAGCCAAAGCCAAGCCTTCAAGTGCCGTTGAGTCGAATCCGAAAGACCTGGTTAATTTCAAGTTACAGTATCGCTTGGATTTTTTTTTGAACTAAAACTTCTGACTCTAAGCCTATTGAGTAAAAATAATTGAGTAGAATGGTTTCTCTTTCTAATAAGAGGATTCACTCATTCATACAGCATCAAAGAGCAAGACTTAAACGTTCAAATGTTTTAGGGGCATTTAGAGGGGGGATAAATATGATGAAAAATGCTTAAGGAACATATGCTTAGCAAGAGAGAAAAGAGATTTATTTTTTAAGTAAGTGCTATGGCCTTCACCCCCCATCATTAATTTTTATAGGCATACATCCTCAGTGAGAGATACTGCTTTCCTACATTGTCATTTTAACTAGAGTCAGGCTAACATGAATTCAGAAGAGTTTGAATAATAATGGGTCGTTAGAGCAAAGCAGAAATGATCATACATGTATGCATTCACTTCCTGTGGATTGTATTGTGTAAAGCAAAAGGAACAGAAAATCGAAAATGATGTTTTTCCCTTTCGTAATAAAAGCTGAACAAGAGCTGTGTCTTTGCAGGAGGCAGGTACTTTTCATTTACTTTTTAAAAGTAAACTTCTAAGGTTAGACACAGTTTTGAGGATCAGCATTTATCATGATATAAAGATAAAGGTGTTATTTATTTTTTACTGTTTTGCATTTGCAAGTTACAGAATTTAGTCCTTAACATACAGAAAGTATTTTGAGTAACTAGATCATTAGCTCCTTGATACTGTATACTTCTTTTCTATTTTTATGCAGTACCTCTCATAAAACTTAGCATAAATAAATTGCCCTGTATTTGCTTGGAAACCATGGTGGTGTAGTGGTTAAATCTGTGGCTGCTAACCAAAAGGTTGGCAGTCCAAATCCACCAGGAACTCTTTGGAAATTCTGTCTGTAGGATTGCTATGAGTCAGAATTGACTTGATAGCTGTTGATTTTTATGTGTATATCTACTTACTGAAGTTAGAATTATTGACTAGTACTTCAGTGTATCCATTGAAACATCTTATGTTTGAGAAAAAAGAGACAGTCAATCCTCAGTCCTCTAGAATATTTCTGAGAATTGCTTTGTGCTAACTGGCCTTGATTCACAAAGGTGAATTGAGCCCAGTTTGAGTCAGGCTGTGATGGATGGCAAAGACTGATCTACAGCTCTGGGTACCAAAGTTTCTAAATGTATTCCTGAACCAGAGAGTATGTGCTAAAAGAAAAGGCTCTCCATCAGATGGGACCCAGGATGTGCCCGTAGCTCATCACCATGTCACTGAAGTTCCTGGACACATACCTTTGTTGAAGCTTGATTATAAGAAACAGATTTCTTTGCATAAAAACTAACTTTGCTCTTCCGTTTTTCTAGTCTTTCTTTAACAAAAAGAGAGAGGAAAGAAGGAAAAAGCAGACTAATTGTGTTTAACATAGTTGGAGGTAGGCATTTGTTTTTTTTTTTTTGGATCTTACAGGAAGAAATTAATCTTGTTAGTATTAGAATTAAAAATCTGAAGATGTTTTTGTCTTCTGTTATCATGAGACATGGAGAATTTCAGCAAATTGTGAATAGCTCTTTATTAGTAGTAAATTAAATAACAGATATTTAACAGGATTTTGTTTGCTTAATTTTAAAATATGCTTGCCAGATGCTGATGGATACAGATTGACTTAGAAATGGTCACTCATCTTCCTTCACGTTCCTTTGGCCCTACTGTCCTTTGGCCCTACTGTTAGCAGTGCTTACCTTGGTGCCTTGCGTAGCTGAGTTCACATCTGTCTTCCTCACCAGAACTAAGTTTCTTTCATCTTTTTATTTACTTTGGGGTCTTAGCATATAGTCCATATTTGGTAGGTGGTAGCAGTTTGTTTCAGTATTTGGCAACTTATAACAAAACATTGTTCTACATTTTTCACAAACAAGTCAAGCTAGAAAAATGGATCTTAGATGTCTGTTTTGGAACCAAATCGAGCCCTCTGCCCACAAGCTGTTTATATTAGATCAAATATCAATATCCCTGCCTTTGCTTAGATTTCTCAGCGAAGAGAGCAGACACTCCTGCTAATTGCAGCCCCACAAGTAGGTGACATGTGTGTGCGTCAAATATTAATTCTTGTATCAGATGCTGTTTGCAATGAGTTGTCCTTTTTTCTCTCTAGAAATTTGTCTCTAGAAGTTTGCTGATTTAAACATATGATTTTAAATACCACCACTCCATCCAGCATGTAAACATATTTGTGTGGCTTTCTTGACATGTAGTATAAAGATTTACAGGAAAATAATACGACATTTATCATTGTTAAAATTTGACTATTCATGAATTTTCTATTTTCAGTGAAATGGTTGCAATATTGAGTCTGAAATATAAATGGATTTACCGTCTGAGTTAAGGTAGGGAAGGGATAAGTTTTGAGACTTGGCATTAGCAAATGTAGAGCATAATTGCTAAACTGTTACTGTACCTCCAGATACTGCTTTGATGCCCCCTTCTGGTTCAGTCTAGAAATGGAGAAATCTGAGCTCCTCTGGGCTCTTTACTGAATGTGGGAAGGAGGCAGATGGAATTTACTTTGATTTAATAACCTTTTTGTCTGTGTGTTTTTTTCATATATATATTTATTCCATATTCCCTAGTAATAATAGCTCATGTATCAGAAAGTAATTTCTATAGTATGGCCTAGAAATTCAATGCATAGCTATCAAGTTGTATGTAGTCTATTTCCCCCCCTCTGGCTTGTGGATTTTTTGGAATGGACTGAGAGGGACTGGAACATTCCTAAGACTTTACATCCATGGACTGTTTCTGTCGTTTGTTGTGAAAACTCAGTAGTTTTAGTTGGGGTCTTATTTAACTTGAAAAGCAGGTGATTTTTCACTTGTTAGTATGATGCTAGAGATACTGTATTATAATACATAATTTTTGCTGTGCACTTGATTAAATCAGATATTAGAGCATTTAATTGTTGTGTACTTCACAAAGCAATTTAAAGTTATTGAAGCAATTAATGTTTGTGAAATCTGTTCATTTTCCCAGTTAAGAGCCCTCTACCTCAAATTCTAAATGCTTAAAGATACTGAATTGCTATTCTATGTATAAAGCAAGTTAAGTAGTACATTAAGTCATGAGTCCTTTAACTTAAGTACCTTGGACGTGTAATACTGGATGAAATTTGTGTATCAGTATTCTCATGACTGTATGACAGTGGTATAATTTTCATTTCTGTTAAGTCAAAACCTTTTAAAAAATAATTTATCTTGAGCACAAGGTAGATTAAATCTAAGAAAGGAATTTTTTATTTGAAGGTTTCTCATGTAACGTATTCTTTTAGAAAGGTAATGCTAATAATCCAAAATTATAAAGGCCTGGTATTAGCTATTCGTGCTTTAAAAATCTTACAGCAAACTGAGTTAAGTTGTGATATCATATTAAACATTTTTAAAGAAAGAAATCTTGCTACCTGAGGTTATCTTAAAAGCAAATTTGTAGCCCAGAAGTCACTGACAGTTTAAAAAATAATTTAAAAGTCTTTTGTCAGTAACAAATGCTTTCAGCTGTAAGTTTTATATACAATAAAGATAAAACAATAAGGCTTTATCTTTCAAGTAGAGGGAGTATAGAGGGAAGTAGTTGTTTGTTCTTTGTTTAGTGGCTCAGTGCTGCCCAGGGCCCTGCTTATGGACGTTCTGTCCAGCTTGCTGAAGATGGGTGCTCCCACTCATGTAGGTAACACAGTCTGGTTGTAGTCAGAGGAATCTGGAAAGACTGAGTATGTTGAATCTTTACCTTTTAATTAGGATGTAGAAGGTTTCCTAGAGGCCTCTAGCAAATGTCCACTAAGGACCTCGTCCATGTCATGTAGCTGCATTGCTTCAGATGGTGTTAGGCTATTCAGGACTTCCGGTTTCTATGATGGGTGAAGCAAGAGAATACAGATTTTAGCAACAGTGGTTTGAGAATGATATTTGAGTAAACAGTCAATATTTCATCCACAAATTGATAATTAAAACCCCTTTGGCCAACTTTAAACTTTATTCCTTATTCTAGTAATTTAGTGCCTTCTGTTTTTGTCTATTTTTGTCTTTAGGTTGAAAAGCTTAACCTTCTTTTATTGAGTCTACTTTCATGACTGTCCAACTTCATGTCACCTTCCAGCATTCCTCAGAAACAGATGGTCTCTGGTTAAAAAGGCCATCTAACCTGTACGATGTCTAATACTTGTCTTGCATTTTTCATTACAGACATTGGCATTGAAACCTGAAAGAATGATTCAAAGAATCTCTCTGTGTAGACTAATGCAAGAATATAGGGAATACTAGAATTTCTTTTAGGATTTGCTTGTCTTCCTGAAAAGCAGGATAAGCCATTTTGTAAGAGAAGAACTTGCTATAAAAATTTGTGATCCTGGACATGACAGTACTACTCATCTGAAATGCTAAGATACTGACAACTGAAGGGTATTTATTACCTAAGTTGTGACTCATTCATCCTATGACAAGTCTTGGACTTCTGGTTTTGATAACTGGTGATTCTTTGAGCTAGGTTAAGGGAAGAGAAAAAGGAAATCCAAAAAACTGAAACAAGTACACTGTTTTTTTGTTTTTGTTTTTTTTTACATTAAAAAACATGGCTGTATTGCAGTTGTCTTTGTATTTTTGTATCGACATCTCCATTGGTCAGTTACTACCACCTTTCTGTCATGTTACTGCCATTGAGTGGCACTATGGAGATAAAAGTCCAAATACAGTTACATGCAGATTTCAGGCTCAGATGAGTCATTGCACTGGGTGTTACAGGGAGGTGTAACACAATGCACAAAATCTTTATTTTTTGCATGTTTGTCAGTATAATTAACACAACATATTGCAAATGAGATTTACATATAAACAAGCGTGTGACAAAGGGCTAAGATATTACGTCAGTTAACTATGGTATGAATCAGAAAGCAGACGAAATTGATCGATGTGGTGATCAGGTAAGCCTTTGAGAAATAAGTGGAGTACTTACTGTGTTGTCTAAGATCAAGGGATGGCGAGCTAAGCTTGGTTGTCCTGCCACCTTATTTTGCAAACAAAGTCACAGTAACACAGACACAGCTTTTCTCCCTATAATAGCAAAGATGAGTCATGGTGACAAAGACCATTTGGCCCCCAAACCTAAAAGTTTTACTTTCTGGCTCTTTTTAAAATGTGGTTTGTCAACTCTTGACCAAGGGTATATGGTCTACAGTCAGGCAAACACAATTGATTCATGGCAACTCTGTATGTGTCAGAATAGAACTATTCATAAAGTTTTGAATGGCTGAGTTTTTTGTTTTGTTTTGTTTTTAAGAAGTAAATCACCAGGTTTTTCTGCGGCAGTGCCTCTGGATACAGTTGAATTGCCAACCTTTTGGTTAACAACCCACATTAGCTGTTTGCGTTACACAGGGGCTCCATAAGTCAGAACAAAATGGGTTCAAATATTTGTTACATGGTTGCTAGTTATACGAAGACTGCCAGTTAAGTTTGTGAAATCATCCTAGGAAGATTGCTACATACCTCTATGCTGAATATCATTACAGTCATCTTCAAGGTACTACCTTTGGGAAGCTATGCACCGACACCAGCACCTGGACTGTCCTTTGAAACAATTCTGGAACTCTTTTTCTGGAATGGCCACCAGAGCTTTCGTTGCATTACTTTTAATATACTGAATGACATCAAAATGCCTTCCTTTCAGTATTTCCTGTATCTTCAGGTAAAGAAAAAAGCCACTGAGAGCCAGATCAGGTGAGTAGGGAGAGTATTCCAATACAGTTATTTGTTTACTGGCTAAGAACTTTCTTGCAGACAACCATACAGTTAGTTCTGTGAACTTGCCCTTGTGCCACCGTGCACAATGGCCTTTCCGAAAAGAATCCCAAAATTGTTTTGAAGTGTAGACTAGGCGCTAGTGTTGGTGTATAGCTTCCCAAGGGGAGTACTTCAAAGGTGACCATAGTGATGCTCAGCAATGTCAGTTAGAACAATTAAGTTCACAGACTTAATTGTCAGACCTCATGATGCATTCCTTTTTTTTGAGCCTTTTGTAGTTTTTAACTTAAAGGATTAAATGAGATTTGATTGTGCTTTCACATTAAGGATATTGCACTATACCTGGCATATAGTAGATGTTCATACAATGTTACTGTATTAGATGTTAGGTTTTATTTTATTATGATCTACTGTTGTAGGTGACCTGTAACTTCTAAGTCAACTGAGGATTTGAAACTCTAAATTTTACTACCCAACCCCTAAACTAAATGTTCAGGAAAATGAGAAGGATATTGTTGGATTGTAAGAAATTTTCAAGAATCTTCATTGTATAGACATGAGATTGGTATAGGAGCTAAACATCCTAATGTTCACTGTATGGAAAAGTAGAATTGAGACATCGTAAATTTAATTAAGAATAAACAGTATAACATTTCAGGAAGCCATACCAGTCAGTTTGAAAAGAAACTTAAGATACTCTCAGAAATTGGAGGAAAAGGGTATTAAAAAGTGAATAGAATAAAGAAAAGAAGTAATGGTAGTGCAGTGTTTAAGTGCTCAGCTGCAAACCAAAAGATTGGCGGTCTGAACCCGCCCACAGCTCCATAGAACAAAGTTGTGGCCATCTGCGCCTATAAAGATTATAGCCAAGAAACCCCATGAAGCGGTTCTGCTCTGTCACGTGAGGCCTCTATGAGCTAAAAATTGACTTGAGAACTTGACAACAATAAAGATAGGCCATCACTACCAATTTTACAAAAGTAGAAGGGATTATTGAGAAATACTATAAACATATGGCAACAAAATAGGAAACCTAAATGAAATGGATAAATTCCTAGAGACACAAACTACTGAAACTGACTTAATGAGAAACAGAAAATACAAATATGCCCATGACAAGTAAAGAAATAGTGTCTATAATGAAAAGCTTCATACAAAGTGAAGTCCAGGCTCAGGTGTCTTCATTGGTGACTTCTTCCAAATATATAAAGATGAATAAACATCAGTCCTTCACAAACTGCTAAAAAATAGGAGAGGACATCTTCTAATATATTCTGTGGGGCCTGTGTTACCCTGATACTAAAAGCAGATAAAACATCACAGGAAAACTACAGACTACTGTCCCTTATGAATATGGACAAAAAACACCCCAACAAAATACTAGTAAAGCAAATCTAGCAACAAATCTGTGTGATTGTTTCAGTTGTGCAATAAATAATGTGGGTTATATACTGTGACAAATGGGGGTTTATTCTAGAAGTGCAAGGTTAGTTTAACATGAAAATAAAATCAGTGTGATGCATCTTATTAGTAAAGGGCACAAAACACATGAGTATTAATAAATACAGGAAGAAACATTTGACGTATTGTAACACACATGTTAAAAGCAGAATAGAAAGGAACTTTCTGAGCCTTATAAAGGGCATCTACAAAACAAAAAAATCCAGTGAACATTGTACTTGATGGAAAGAGACTGTCACTCTCACACAATATTCAGTATCTAGCCAGTATAGGCAGACAAGAGAAAGAACTAAAAGGCATACAGGTTGGAAAGGAGAAAGTAAAATCCTAAGGGATCCACACACACATGCAACACACACAACCCTATCAATTAAAAATTCATGAAATTTTCAGGATACAAGACCAATTAAAAGAAATAGTCTGTGTTCCTACACTAGCAGTGAACATCCCAAAAACAAAATCAAAAGTTTTCAAACTCCATTTGCAATAGCATCAAAGAGATTAAGACACTTTAGAATAAGTTTAACAACAAAAAAAAGGGTAAGATTTGTACTCTTAAAACTATCAAACATTATTGAGAAAGACCAAAGTAAACTTGGTATTTACATGCAAAGGAATGAAAAGGGACCGAGTGCCACACCACATACAAAAATGAATTCAAAATGGCTCATAGGCGTAGGCTAGATGTGTGAGCTAAAATTGTAAAACTCGTACTAGTAAATTTTCATGATCTCAAATTTGGCAGAATACACTTAGATAAGACATTAAAAGCATGAGCAACAACAACAAAAAAATAGGTAAATTTGACTTTATCAAAATAAAGCCCTTTTGTGCTTGAAAGTACAGCTCCAGCAAAGTAGAAGACAATCCACAGAATGGTAGAAATTATTTGCAAATCATATCTGATCAGAGGATAGTGTCCAAAATGTATACAAGAACTTATACAATTATAAAGAAAATTTAAAAATGAGTAAAGAATCTGAGTAGATACATCTCCAGGGAAGATACATGAATAGCCAGTAAGCTATTATTATTCATCAGGGAAACAAGTCAAAAATACAGTGACATACTGCTTCACACTCACTAGTTTGGCTGGAATCAAAGAGTCAGAAGTGACGATGGTTGGTGAGAATGTGGAGAAACAGGAGCCTTCGTAAATTACTGGTGGGATTATAAAATAATACAGTAGCCTTGGAGAACAGCCTGGCAGTTCCTCAAAATGCTAACAACAGAGTTAGTGTGTTGTTAACATGTAAATCATTTTCATCTCGGTGATTCCTTATCACAGAGTGGAACGGCCTGTAAGTTTTCCTAGGCTACAGTCTATGTAAAGAGATTGTCAGGTCTTTCTCTGGAACTGTTGGCTGGGTTAGAACCACCTCCCTCTCAGTTAGTAGGTGAATGCTTAACTACATGGGCCACCAGTTCTCCTTTAAGAGCATGTACCCAGTGATTGCACTTCTAGACATGCACAAGATAACTAACTGAAAACATACCCACACAAAAACTTGTACACAAATGTTTGTAGCACCGTTATTCATTAATAGTCAAAAAATGGAAATGACCCATATGTCTGTCAACTGAAGAATGGGTAGGCAAAATACTGTGTATCCATGGAAAGGAATATTACTTAGTCACAAAAAGGAATGAAGTACTGATACATGCCACAACATGGATGAGCCTTGGAAACCTGCTAAGCAAGACACCAGACACAGGAGGCCACATAGTACATGAATTCATCTATATGAAATACCTAAAATAGACAAGTCCAAAGAACCAGAAAGGAGAGTACTACTAGAGGAAGAAGGTGATATTTCTAATACTCCAGTAACTGCTAATGTTGGGGTTCCTGGGGTGATATGTTCTAAAATAGCAATGATGAGCTTACCAAAATATCACTGAAACGTAGTTTAAAAAAGTAGATGTTATGTAAGTGATGTCTCATCAAAGCTGTATGTGTTTTTTTTTTTAAAGTGGATTATCAAGTAAAAAGGTAAGCCTATGGAAAAGTTATGAAAGACTGAACTATAGGTTAACTGTGAGTAACAGAAAAAAATAGTCTAGGAAAAAATAATCTTACATCATTTGGCCTCAGGCAAAATTAATTGACAGAGACCCAGGCCTAACCACACTTTGTTAAAATTTGTGTTTTATGTTTTTAAATGAAATACAAAATCATCAGATTTCTCTTCTGCAGTACTTAATGATAGAAAGCAATGGGATAATGGCACAGAATTTCAATGGGAAGAGTTTATTGCTTAAAACTTCTTACCTAGACAGGTTGTGATTCAGCATGCATAAGGATAAGAGAATAGTGTTCTCAGGCACAGATTTAAAAAATTAAAAAAAGACAACAGTAATGACAAATGCATACTTTGCTGGCCAAATAATCAGAATCAAGAATTCAAGATTGCAACAATTCAAATAATGAAACAATTAAGACTTACACTATTGCTGTTTTGTTTCTAAAACAATTCAGATGTGAAAAATAATTCTCGTAAGATGCTTTATGGCAGAAAAACAGTAATGTTCTGAATTAAATACTTCAGATCATTTCAGAAGTAAAAGCATATATAAGAAAGTATATTTCTTATTTTAAAAGTAGAGGAGTCATTAGATGGGTTTTATTTTCTGCATTGGTGGAAAATACATTTAAAAACAGATAAAGAAAATGTGATCTAGAACAAGAAGTATAGGAATGGCAATATACAGAACAAATAAATGTATTACCAATTATTTACGTCCCTTAGTGAAAGATAGAAGCTGCCATGTCAGTAGAAAACAGAATCGAACTATTCAGTGTTTAAAAGAAAGAAGGCCAACAATAATGTCAGTATAAAGTAAAATGGTGACAAAGCAGTAATAGACAAAATGTAAACAAAAAATGATATGGCTATATTTATATACAAACAAAAACCCCAACTAAGGGCCATCCAGTCAATGCTGTCTCATGGCGACCCTCTAAAAATTCAAGGCAAAATGCTTTAATCAAGGGCGTGTAATCCACTAGGCAGATTTAATAACCATGAGCCTGTTTGTACTGATTGTATGGCGTCAAAATGCATAATGTAGAAAAGTACTGTCAACTTAGCTTTTGGTGTCATACTGTCAGGCCTGGATTCAAGGAAAACCAGGAAATACACATGCAAAGTTAAGAATCAGAAAAGACAGAGGGGACGGAGTCAAGATGGCAGACTAAACACATGTCTCCCTAAATCCCACTGGAAACCAAGACCTGAAATGATAATTAAACAGAGCCTTCTGGATACGTAGTGAGCCCTGGCATGCGGCATAGGGCTGTTAATTTGGACTTCATACCACTGAATGCAAAACCTCCTCTCTTTCGCTGATCCCACTCTCAGCAAACACAGGCTTGCACAGACCAAAGGTAACTTACAATTTTGATTTTTTTTTCCTCTGTCTCGGCTGGCGGGCAGACCTGGAACTTGACTAGCTGCTGCTCTTGGATGCGCAGCTGGTGCGACTGGCAAGTGTAGTTGCCATGTTCTGAGAGCCTTGCTTTGGACTGTATACACCTTGGCTCCTTTGGCCTATCTTTCTGCCTCTGCCATGTGATAGCTGTACAGATGCATTTGTGCGAGATGCCATCTTAATCCACTGTGACATGGAAAGGCCCAGACAGAGGCCCCGGCTGGACTTGGTTCCTAGGCTGAGAGGTGGCACCTGCCAGAGGGAGAGTGCTTTTCCAGCATGGAGGCAGTGTGTTGCACAGTGTTTCCTGGGGCTGCAGTCCAGCGGTGGAGGCACTGGGCATTATGGCACTCTTGGCTTCTCTTTCTACCAGGAGTCTGATCCTGTCTAGCTAGCGAGCTTGTGCAGGACGCCATCTTATTTCACTGGGAAGCAGAGTCATTCATACAGAAACCTCGGCTGGACCTAATTCCTGGCCTGGGAGGCAGTGCCTATCCAGAAGAGACCACTTTTCTGGCAGAAAGCAGAATTCTACACAGTATTGCCTATAGCTGGGACCTGACAGCAGAGGCCAGCAAGCTAGTAGCATTTCTGTATTTTGAGCTAGTTTATAACATCTGGGGTTCAATATAGAGGTGCTTACTTTGCCAGCTGGGAAGAGGGACATACACACTTGAAAACCTGACTGACTTTGGAAGTTGTCAGATACTTTTTACTTCTCATTTTAAGGCGCCTAGAGAAACAACGGTGGTCCATCTTCACAGCATCTCTCCGAGCCTCTATTGACCCACGTGAAACCCAAAAAGCAACAAACTTTGGAGAAGATGGTAACCCAGAAATCACCCATGGCATCAGAAGGCCCCCCAAAGAAACCACCTCAGAACTTCCCAGATGCAGAAGCTTTTCTGAAACTATCAGAAGGTGAATACAAAAGAATTATATAGAGAGCACTCCTAGACTTTATATAAAATGCAGCAGAGCAAAACGAAAAATTAAGCAAGCTGTTTGATCTGATGGAACATCAGTACTCAGAAATCCAACAGATCAAGAACAAAATCAAAGACATAGAAACTTCAATTCAAAGCCAAGAAAACAGAATGGAACAAATGGAAAGAGAATTTCTGATTTGGAAGACAGAGCTACTGACTCCAGCATCTATGAGGAAAAATCAAAAAAAAGAAACAAGAAAAATGAAGACGCATTAAGAAGCATGTGGGATTCTATTAAGAAGAACAATCTACAGTTAATTGGAGTTCCTGAACAGGGCAAGACACCTGAGAACACAGAGAGTATTGTTGCTGAGCTGATCCTAGAAAACTTCCCAGAAATTATGAAAGAAGAGAATATAGATATCCAAGATGCATATTAAATGCCACTAAATATAGGTTTCAATAGAAAGACTCCAAGACATATTATAATCAAGCTTAACAAAATGAAACATAAGCAGAAACTCTTAAAGGCAGCAAGACTCAAAGCAAAGTTAACATTCAGAGGGAAACCCTGTAGGCTTTCGATGGATTTCTGAGCAGAAACAATACTGGATTTCTGAGCAGAAACAATACTGGCACAGAGAGAATGGCATGACACATTCAAAGCCTTGAAGGAGAAGAACTTCCAACCAAGAATTATATATCCTACAAAACTGTCTTTCAAGTATGAAAATGAAATTAAGACATTCACAGATAAACAGAAACTCAGAGACTTTGTAAAAACCAAACCAAAGCTACAAGAAATACTGAAAGAATCTCTTGGCTTGGAAGAATAAAACTGCTAACTTTCTATTTTAGAAGGACACATGATCCAGAATCCTACTCAGTTAGGCAAGGCTCCAAACACAATCAGAGCTATAATAGTGAAAGAAACGATCTAGTGATCATATCATGTACACTGTGATATCATCATATTAAAAAGAGGGATGTACTATAGTCATTATAGTCCTTCCAGATGGAGAGGAAGTTGACAGGACTGGTAGCAATCAAAATTGGGTTTATATATAGTTTCTTAAGCGGGATCATGGGGCAGCCATGAAGCACAATAAAGAAGTAACATATCGTATCAAAAATGTAATACAGAAGTCTCAACAAGCACAAAACCAACCCTGAAAAGGGTGAAAAATCAACTCACAAAGAAGGTTGCAGAACAGATTAATAAGAACAACAGAGAAAACATCAACACAAAAGTAAACATATCACAATGGCAGCACTGAACACATACCTATCAATAATTACATTGAACGTGAATGGACTGAATGCTCCAGTAAAGAGACATCAAGTGACATATTGGATCAAAAGATATGACCCATCTATATGTTGCCTACAAGAAATTCACCTTAGACTTAAAGATATGAACAAACTGAAGAGTAAAGGATGGAGGAATATACATAAGCTAACTTGGCTTGGCAACAATGAACACAAAAGAGTAGGTGTGGCAATTCTAATCTCAGATAAAATCGATTTTAATGTAAAATCCACCATCATGGACAAGGATGGAGACTATTGCTGAAAGGTTAAATACACAAGCCGGACTTAACAGTATTAAATATTTATGCATCTAATATTAGAGCACCTAAATATGTCAGTTGGCTGGCTACATACATCAAAGAAACACTGCACACCAAAAGGAGATAGAGCACTCCACAATAATAGCAGGAGATTTCAACACTCCACTGTCAATATTGGACAGGTCATCTAGAAGAAAGCTCAATAAAGACACAGAAAACCTTATTGCAACAATTAACCAACTAGACTTCATCAACATATACAGAACTTTCTCTCCATCACCAAACGACTACACCTCCTTCTCCAGTGCACATGGAACATTCTCCAGAAAGGACCATGTGTTAGGACGTAAGGCAATTCTGAAAAAAATCTGTACCATTGAATTGATAGAAGGCATCTTCTCACATGATAAAGCTATAAAAGTCAAAATCGACAGCAGAGAAAACATAGACAGTGGAACTCATGGAAACTGGACAACCCCTTGCTCAAAAAACCATGAGTTATAGAAGAAATCAAGGATGAAATAAATTCATGGATTCCAATGAGAATGAAAACACTTCCTAGCAGAACCTATGGGATACAGCCAGAGCAGTGCTCAGAGGTTGCTTTATGTCCATAAATGCAGATATCTGGAAGGGAGAAAGAAACGACACTACAGCTTGAACAAGGAGAGAGAACAACAGAGGAACCCCTCAGGCACTGGAAGAAAACAGAATATAAAGATTAGGGAAGACCTAAATGAATTAGAGAATAGAAAAACAATTGAAAAAATTGAAAAGACCAAAAGCTGGTTTTTTGAAAGCCAAGCATTTTTTGAAAAGATGAACAAAATTACAAACCATTGGCTAAACTTACTAAAGAAGAACAGGAAAGGAAACAAATAACCCAAATAAGAAATGAGAGGGGAGTTGTCACAACAGATCCAACAGAAATCAAAAATATCATAGCTGAATACTATGAAAGACTGTATCCTAACAAGTTGGAAAACATAGAGGAAATGGACAAATTCCTTGATACATATCACCTACCCAAATTATCACAACGTGAAGCAGAACAACTTAATAAACCCATCCCAAAGGAAGAGCTTGAAAAAGTCATCAAAAAACTGCCACCCCCAAAAAGCCCGGGCCCAGGTGGCATCACTGCAGAATTCTACCAAGCTTTTAGAGAAGAGTTATCTCCAATACCGCTAAGACTGTTTCACGGTATAGAAACTTCTGAAATGCTCTCAAATTCATTCTATGAAGCCAGCATAACCCTGATGCCAAAGCCAGGGAAAGACTAAACCAAAAAGGAGTACTAAAGACTGATATCACTCATGAATCTAGATGCAAAAATCTTAAACAAAATTCTTGCCAATAGAATACAACAACATATCCAAAAATAATCCATCATGATCAAGTTGGATTCATACTAGGGGTGCAAGGCTGGTTCAACATCAGAAAAACAATGTGATCAACCACATAAATATCACAAAAGACGAGAATCACCTGATCTTGTCTACCAATGCAGAAAAGGCATTTGATGAAGTCCAACACCCATTCATGCGAAAACCTCTCATCGAAATAGGAATAGATGGTCAATTCGTCAATGCAATAAGGGCCATTTTTACAAAGCCAACTGCATGCGTCATCTTGAATGGAGACAGACTGAAACAATTTCCGTTGAGTACAGGAACTAGACAAGCATGCACTCTGACCTCTCCCATTCAACATTGTACTAGAAGTTCTAGCCAGAGCAATTAGACAAGACCAAGGAATAAAGGGCATCTGCATCAGCAAAGAAGAGGTAAAAATCTCCATATTTGCAGATGATACGATTGTATATGCAGAGAATCCATAAGGAAACTACTCAAACTGATAAAAGAGTTCGGCAGAGTCTCAGGATACAAGATAGCCACCCAGGTGCCATCGAGGCAGATCCAAGATAAACATAAGTAAATCAGTAGGATTCCTTTATACCAAAAACGAGATTACTAAGGAAGAAATCACCAAGTCAATACCATTTACTATAGTACCTAAGAATATAAAGTAACTAGGAATACATTTCACCAGAGAAATAACAGACCTTTACAAAGAGAACTACAAACCCTTACTACAAGAAACTAAGAGAGACTTAAATGGAGAAACCTATCCTACTCATGGATAGAAAGACTTAACATTGTGAAAATGTCTGTTTTACCCAGAGCAATCTACTTATATAATGCAATCCCAATACAAGTTCCAATGACATTTTTCAATGAGATGCAGGCGCAAATTACCAACTTTGTCTCGAAAGGGAAGAAGCCTCGGATAAGTAAAGCATTACTAAGGAATAAGAACACACTGGAAGACCTCTCATTACCCAACCTTAGAACCCGTTCCACTGCCGCAGTAGTCAAAACAGCCTGGTACTAGTACAGAAACAGACAGATAAATCAATGGAACAGAATCAAGACCCCAGAGATGACATCATCTGCCTATGAACAGTTGATATTCGACAAAATCCCTAAGGCATTAAACTGGGGTAAAAACAATCTCTTCAACAAATGGTGCTGGCAAAATTGGGTGACCACCTGCACTAAATTACAACAAGATGTATATCTTACACCTTATACAAAAACCAACTCCAGCTGGATAAAAGACCTAAATATCAAATCTAAAATGATAAAGCTCATCCAAGAAAAAGTAGGAACAACAATGGAAGTTTTAATACACAACATAGACAGACTTCAAAATCTGTCAGATAAACCACAATCAGCAAAAGAGAAAAGCAGTCACTTGTACTCATCCAAAGACTTTATTAATAAACTTGAAAGGACACCTGCAGAATGAGAAAAAATATTTGGCAGCTCTATGTCAGACCGACACCTGATTTCCATAATCCATAGGGTACTACAGAATATCAGTAAGAAGAAGACAAATCATCCAATTAAGTGATGGGCAAAGGAGATGGACAGACGTTTCTCTAAAGAGGAGATCCAGGCAGCCAAAAACCACATGCGGACATGTTCATGATCTTTAGTTGTTAAAGAAATTCAAATCAAAACTATGATGAGATACCATCTCACCCACACAAGGTTGGCCATAATCCAAAAAATGAAACAACAAATGCTGGAGAGGCTATGGAAAAATTGGAACTCTGCTACACTTTTTTTGGGTGGGGTTGCATAATAGTCCAGCCTCTTTTGAAAGCAATCTGGCGCTTCCTTAAAAAAATGGATATAGTTATACCATTTGACCAAGTAATTCCACTACTTGGAATATAGCCTACAGAATCAAGGCCATTCACACCAACAGATACATGCACACAAATGTTTATTGCAGCACATTCCATGAAAACAAAAAGATGGAAATGTCCAACAACAGAGGAATGGATAGGTAAACTATGGTATATATACTCAATAGAGCACTATGCAATGATAAAGAACAATGATGATTCCAGGGAACTTCTCATAACCTGGTTTCAACTGGAAGACATTATGTTGAGTGAAAGTAGTCAGCAACAAAAGGACAAATATTGTATGAAACCCCTAGATAAGAACTCAGAAACAGACTTATGCATAGAAGAAAAGATTCTCATGGCTGCAAGGGAGGGGAGGGAGGGAGGGAGGGCGAGGAGGGTTTAGATTAGATAGTTGGTAGAAATTTGGTTGGGTGAAATAGGTGATAGCACACATTAGAAACAAGAACAATATTAAGTGGACTTCAACATAACTTGAGTACTCCTTCCATCTTAACCCAGTATTCCAAGGACAGAGTAGCTGGGGCAGGGGGGCGGGGGACCATGCTCTTAAGTGAAATCGAGGCCAGTTGGCCCAACTAGCATTTTGCTGAGGGCTCTCTGCACCCTGCAGTGATGAGTGGCATCTGAAGTCTTAAAAGCTGCCAAGCTGCCATCCGAGGGCACAGCAAATGGTCCCAACTCAGCAGGAACGGATGCTCACTGAGGACCAAAACAACATGGGAGAAAGACAACCCAGAAGACAGACTCACATGAGTGGGTGCCTACATTGACTTGGGACCGAAAGAACTGGATGGTGCCTGGCCAGCACCAGTGATAGCCGCGATTTAGCTCACAAAGTTGAGTCTCACTGGAAACACAAGAATTAAAAGGGGTGCACCCTGAAATCTCCACTAAAGACCACAACTGATGGTCCAGCAGCTTTGGGGTTCCCTGGGAACATGGCCCCTGGCTCTGATGCAGCCCTTTCCCATAAATCGTAACAAATGTCCACTCTTTGGACAGGAATAGATTGGACTTGGCCACACAGAGTGACCGTATATTGGATGCACTTTATAGTTCTATGCATTTATAGGATATCATCCTGCTGACCTCTGGCTGGAGGAAGGGGAGTGGGTGGAGAGGAGGAGAAAGGAGACTGTCGGGAGGAGGAGTCATGTATGGAGCAGAGAGGACTAATGTGCTGTCACCGGGCAGGGAGAGCCATGGAAACTACATATAGGTGGGCATGCAAATTTGTATGGGAATGTACATTGTCACGTGGTCATAATAAAAATAAATAAATATATATAAAAAAGAAAGAAGATTAGTAGTAACTGGACTTCAACACAATTTGAGTATTCCTCCTATCTTAACCCAATATTGCAAAGACAGAGTAGCTGGGGCAGGGGGCTAGGGACATGCTCTCAGGCGAAATCGAGGCCAATTGGCACAGCTAGTGTTTTAGTAATGAGTACTCTCTGCACCCCACATCTATGAGTGGCGTCTGGGGTCTTAAAAGCTGCCAAGCTGCCATCTGAGGGTACAGCAAATGGTCCCAACTCAACAGGAACAGATCTGATGACAAATGACGAGGGAAAGACCCAAGAAGACAGAAAGACCCACTGAAGTAGGACTCTACATCAACTCGTGATCAGAAGAACTGGATGATGCCCAGTCACCACCATTGATAGCCACGATAGAGCTTGCAAAGTTAAGTCACTGGCAGCAAGAGAATAAATAGGAGTGCACCCTGAGATCTCCAATAAAAGACTGCAGTTGATGGTCCCAGGGCTTTGTTACTCTGGGAGCATGGCCCCTGGCCCTGATGCTGCCCCTGTCCATAAATCATAATAAAGGTCAACCTTTCTGACAGCAATGGATTGAAATTGGTGACACAGAGTGACCATATCTTTTGGGAATTTTGTGGTTCTATGCATCTATAGGATGTCATCCTGCTGACCTCTTGCTGGAGGAAAGGAAGTGGGTGGAGAGGAGGGGATTGGAGACTCTTGGGAGGGTAGGACATGTATGGAGCAGAGAGGAGGAGTGTGCTGTCACCAGGCAGGGAGAGTAGTGGGAGCTACATGTAGGTGAGCATGCGAATTTATGTGGGAATATGTACATTTTCATTCAATCATTTAAAAAAAAAATGAGAAAAGACAGAAAAATCGACTTGGTAAGAAGCATAGAAGATGATACTGGCTTGCAGGTAGTAATGAAGATACAGATTCAAGAGAGATTTGGGATATAGAATCAGAAATTCCTGTCCCTGTACTGGCTACAGAAACCCTGGTGGTGTAGTGGGTTAAGTGCTAGGTCTGCTAACCAAAATGTCAGCAGTTCGAATCCACCAGGCGCTCTTTGGAAACTATGGGGCAGTTCTACTCTGACGCCTAGGGTTGCTATAAGTGGGACAGGACTTGATGGCAGTGTGTGTAGGTTTGTATTGGCTACAAAGGCAGGATTACAGACAGGTCAAAAATCAGCCAGTAGGGCCTTATGTGGGGGCCAGTTCACCACTATTTTCTGTTACACTGAGCTCAGTTCAGGTAATTTACCTTCCCTCCTGACCTGAAAATACTGGTAACATACTAAGTGCTGTACCTGCTAACCAAAAGGTCGGTAGTTCAAATTCACCTTGGAACCTCTATATGACAATTATACCCTGTCCTATAGGGTCACTATGAGTTGAAATAAATTCAGTGTCCCAAAGCTTGGTTTCCTCCACCCGCTGGTCTTGTTAGACATTTTGAGTATGTGACCTCTTCCAGGGTAAGAAAAGACAATAGCTGAGGAGGATACAATCTCATGAGTCTGAGTAATAAGAGGAAAAAAAGTAAGTATAGTACCCCAAAAAGTAACACATAATCAGCTGAAAACAAATTATTTAACTTACTTAAAAGATTTATGTTGATTGTCTGAATTCAGTCACTTCATGTTATTAAAATCAACAGCTTCTTGAAACATTGCTGTAACTTACATAACATTGGCTTTTTAAGAAAGTCTTAAGAAAGTCTCACTTCCTCTTCTTGGCTTTAAAAAAAAATTTTAGTAGCTCTACTTTTATATCATCTTATTTTTATTTTTTAATTTTATTCATTAAGTAAATGAATACAATTTCTAACATCTATCAACTGTCAAATGTATGGTAACCCACCCTCCCTCTTGTAGCAGTCAGAGAGTTTTTTCTTCTGTAGATAAATCTATTTTTAAGTCCTTATAATAGGGGTCTCATACAATATTTGTCCTTTTGCTGCTGACTGATTTTCCTCAGCATAATATCTTCCATTTGAAACCATGTTATGAGATGTTTTCTAAAATCTTCAGGTTTTTTTTTTTTTTTTATCATAGCATTGTGTACCATTGAGTATATGTACCTTAGTTTGTTTATCTATTTTTCTGTTGATGGGCATCTAGGATGATTCCATCTTTTTCCTGATGTGGACTGTGCTGCAGTAAATATGCTTGTGCATGTGTCTGTTCATGTGACAGCTTTTGTTTCTGAAAGATAAATTCCAGGCAGTGGGAATACTGGATCAAATGGTGCATCTATTTCCAGCTTTTTAAGGAAGTACCAGATTGCTGTCCAAAGAGGTTGTACTATTTTACAGTTCCACCAGCGGTGTAGGAGAGTGCTGATCTCTCCATAGCCTCTCCAGCATTTGTTGTTTCATGTGTTTTGGATTATGGCCGTCCTTGGTGGGGTAGGATGGTATCTCAGTGTTTTGATTTGATCATGAGCATTTCTTTGTGTGTCTTTTGGCTGCCTGGATGTGTTCTGTCATGAAGTGTCTGTCCATCTCCTTTGCCCATCACTTAATTGGTTTGTTTACCTTTTTCTTGTAGATATTTTGCAGTACCTTGTAGATTATGGAGATCATCCATTGTGTAGTTGCTGAATATTTTTTTCCCATTTGTAGGTGGTCTTTTAACTCTTTTGATAAAGTCATTGGATGAGCAAACGTGTTTGATTCTTAGTAGTTCCTATTTGTCTGTTTTCTCTTCTGATAATCACACTTTGTTAGATTTTAGGTCTGTCTAAACTGTATTTGAATATCCATCATTAATCCTATTTTTTTCTTAAATGATCTTTATTGTTTTAGGTTTGATATTTAGGTCTTTGATCCATTGTCAGTTTTTGTGTAAGGTGTGAGATATAGGTCTTGTTTCAGTTTTTTTGCAGATGGATATCCAATTTTTCCAACACCATTTGTTGAACAGATCGTTTTTACCTCAGGTTACAATCTGAGGGCCTTTGTCAAATACCAACTGTTCTTAAGAGGATGGTGGCATCTCTGGGGTCTCCACTCTATTCCATTGGTCTGTATGTCTGTTTTTGAACCAGTACCAGGCTGTTTTGACTACTGTGGTGGTGTAATAGGTTCTAAGGTCAGGTACTGTAAGGCCATTGTGTTCCTCTTCTTCAGTATTACTTTACTTAGCCAGAGTTTCTTCTCTTTCCAAACAAAGTTGGTGTTATGTTTCTCCATCTTATTAGAAAATAACACTGGAATTTGTATTGGGATTGTATTTTGTAAGTAGATCACTTTAGTCAAAATAGACATTTTTGCAGTTGTTAAGTCACTGTATCCATGAGCAGGGTAGGTTTCTCCAATTATGTGAGGTTTTTTTTTTTTTTTTTTTGGTTTCTTACAGTAAGGCCTTGTAGTTCTGTCTGTATAGGTTTCTTGTTTCTCTAGTTAGATTTACTCCTAGATATTTTATCTTCTTGGGAGCTATAGTAAATGGTATTGATTTGGGGATTTCTGCTTTGATGATCTCTTTGTTGGTATATGAAACTATGGTTATCTTACATCCTGATACTTAGCGAACTCTTCTATTAGTTCCAGTAGTTTACTTATGGATTCCTTAGGATGCTCTATATATACAATCATATTATCTGTGAATAGGGAGATTTTTACCTCTTCATTGCTGGTACGGATGGCCTTTATTTCCTTGTCTTGTCTAATTGCTCTGGCCAGAACCTCTATACAAAGTTGAATAGAAGTGGTGCCTAGTTCCCATTCTCAAGGGGAATTCTTTCAGTCTTTCACCCTTCAGGATGATGAAGGCAGTTGGCTTTGTGTAGATGCCCCTTACTGAGTTAAGAAATTTCCCTTCTATTCCTATTTTGCTGAGAGTGTTTAGCATGTATCAGTGTTGGACTTTGTCAAGTAACTTTTCTATAGCAATTGACAAAATCAGGTGGTTCTTATCTTTTGTGCTGTTTAAGTGGTTGGTTGCATTAATTGTTTTTCTGATGTTGAACCAGCCTTGCATCCCTGGAATGAAGCCAACTTGATCATGATGAATTATTTTTTTGATATGCTGTTGAAGCCTGTTGGCTAGGATTTTGTTGAAGATTTTTGCATATAGGCTCATGACTGATATTGATCTGTAATTTTCTTTTTTGTGGGCTCTTTCCCGGGCTTTGGTGTCAGGGTTGTGCTGACTTTATAGAATGAATTTAGGAGCATTGCGTGTCTTTCTATGGTATGAAATAGCCTAAGTAGTATCAGAGTTAATTCTCCTCTAAAAGTTTGGTAGAATTCTGTGGTGAAGCCATCTGGGCCAGGACTTTTTTTGGTTGGCAGATTTTTGATGACTTTTTTAATCTCTTCCTTTGTGATAGGTTTATTAAGTTGATCTAAGAATTTCTATGATAGTTACTTCCACCATGTTATTTAGCATGGAAACTGTGAACAGGATGACAGCAGGTAGAAATGAATGCAATCATAGAGAAGATGACATTGAGCAATGGATTTACAACCATATGTTCCTGATATTTATTTGCATGTCACATGGAGACTATTTTATGTGTGAAAAGCTAGTACAAGTCTTAAGGAGACAGTAGGCATTATGCAGAGGGAAATCCACAGTACTTTTATTATTATTTGATACTGGGTTTTTACTATGACTTAAGCACTGATGGTGCAGTGGTTAAGTGCTTGGCTGTTACCTGAAAACTTTGTGGTTTCAATGCACAAAACAGCTCCACAGAAGACAGACCTGTTGATCTGCTCCTACAAGGATGACAACATAAGAAACCCTTTGGGTATTTCTGCTATCACACAGAGTCACTATATGTCAGAATTGACTAGATGGCACCTAACAATAAGAAGTACTTTTCTAGTATCTTTACATACATACATACATAATCTCCCACAATTTTTACAACAGTCCTGTGTGGCTAATGAAAAACAAACCAAACTCATTGTTTTGGAGTCAATTTCAACTAATTTGCATTTCACCAAAAAGGAAATTGAGGCATAGAATGTTGTATACATTTCCCCAGGTATCACTATGTAGTCTTGATTTTGATTTGGTTCTAGCCTAAACATCGTTCTGCAGTATAATCATTATTTCGGAAAGCACTCAGATCCTTTCTGTATTTCTTTAGAATGATCTGTAGTAATTATACAGTGTGTAGTGTAGCATGTGGAAACCTTGGCAGCATAGGGGTTGAGTGCTATGCATGTTAACCAAAAGGTTGGCAGTTTGATTCTACCAGGCACTCCTTGAAAACTTGATGGGTAGTTCTGTTCTGTCCTATAAGGTCACTGTATGTCACAATTGACTTCGATGGCAGTGGGTTTGTTTCGGGGGTTCTTGTTCCTTACATTCAACAATTATGAATTCACCTACATTCTTAAAAAAGAAAAAAAAAAAAGGACTCTCACAGGACTAAACTTTTATGAAAAAAAATAAACCAACATAAAAATTCTGGCTTTGGACAATACTGGAGCATGTCCAAATATTTTGGGTTGATATATTGTTAATATCTTGTTAATACTACAAGAAAAAAAAATCCACTGCAAAGTTATTTCAAATTGGGTGTCTCAAACTGGTAGCTTGGCAGACTGAAACTCCCCTACCACAGTTCATCCCAACTGAGTTGAGTTTTGCAGAGGCCCTGGTTTAGAAAACAGAAACAAAACTCCTTTTTGATGAAGAATACTGTCTCCAGTTACCACAGACATCTCTGCTCCCTATTAACCTGGCCTAGTTGACTCCTTATTATCTGCCAAGATACTATAAATGTGCAAGTTTTAAATTGTGAGCCAATTTGTAAATTTAAATTGTTGTATTAAAGGATTAGCATAATAGTTTGGAATACATCTGTTTAATAAAATGAGGTAGACTTATACAAAATAATTCAAACTATGTCAGAATAATTTTTTGAAGCTCAGTCTCTTTAAAGCTAAGATTAAGTTATAGAGCAGTCAACCATGCCTTTGGTTTCCTTGAAATGCTATTAATGTCTCCCTTTTAGAAAAAAGTAGGAATCAAAGATTCTTCTTGAGGCAGATGGAGAATTTGAAATGTGCGAAAGTGTCAGTGCTTCCCCTGCTGCGTGGGTAGACTTCCTAGGGAGTAGTACCATTGGGGTTGTCGACAGGCAGAATGTGATAGGCTGTCAGTGGCATCTTCAGGTTGTCAGCGTGTCAGAGTACAACTAATTGGTAAATGGTATACAGCATTACCATGATGATTTCTTTTCTTATCTCCCACAGTGACTAAATAAAAAACCCAACCCAATGGCCCTTGAGTCATCTGACTCATAGTGACCCTAGAGGTCAGAGTAGAACTGCCACGTAGAGTTTCCAAGGAACACCTGGTGGATTTGAACTGCCAACCTTTGTGTTAGCAGTCATATCACTTAACTCACTGTACCACCAGGGTTTCAAGGTAATAAAGAGGCTCCTAAAATTAAGCAAATGTTGCCCTTCATGTATGGAAAGGGCAGCAGTTGAAAACTATATCCTGTCGATATGTATTTTGGGTTTTTTCCAAATGTGTTTGTAGTAGGTTGAACTTTATGAAATTGCCCATATTGAATTATACTTGACCTACTTAAAAAAAGGCAGTTTACATAATTTAGCATAATATATTAAGTATCCCAATGTGAATACTATTCTTGCAAATTGGGAAGGGGTTTTACAACAGAAACTATAGTTTCATTTCTACATTAACAGTAGACATATGTTGTGTCCCTGCTTTCTGCCAGGCCCTCTTCTCACATGGAAGATCATTTTCTGTGTTCATCCTTGACAGTCTTACAGGGATTGGATTTCCCAGTCTGGCCATAGACTTCTTCTTCTCCACACTCTCCAGGAAAGCTCGTTTATCGTAATAGTCTTAAATGTACCAACAACTCCCAAATGTATCTCTACCCAAGACCTGTGCTTGAACTCTAATACTGTTTGTGCAGCCTCTTGTTGTGCAGTGTCATAGGCATCTCAGACCAAAATGAAGCTCCTGCTCCCATCTTCCAGCCTTGTCTGCTTTTGATCTGGCCTTCCCCATCTCTGAATGGCACCGCTCCTGTCAGTTGACCCAGCAGAAAACTGGGAGCCATCCTGCCTTTTAAATATCTCTTAAGTAAGTCCAGAAGTTGTTTACTCCTTTCTGTCTCAATTTCAGCTATCCTATTCCAAACCACTAACTTGACTTCCATGGATTATTCTAACAGCCATCCAGTTAGGCTTTAGGCCTGCATTCTAGATTCCCCATAACCCAGTCTCTGAATATTAATTTCTAAATTATACTGCATTTAGGCAAAAATTCAGTATCCTTCTTACCTGTGTGACTGAATGAGACTTAGCTAGTTCATGTTCAGCCAGTCAAATCCTTCCCTTTTGTTCACTGATTGCTTTCAGGTCCTCACATTTGCAGTGTTTTTCCTGCCCCAGGGCCTTTTTCCTCTGGAATACTGTTCCCCTGCTTCACTTTTATGTGGCCTTCAGTGCTTAGCTTAAGTGACACAGACTTGGACAGACTGTTCTTGATCTCTTTTCCTATCTGAAATTGTTGTTAACTGCCACCAAGTCAGCTCCTGACTCTTGGTGACCACATACGTAACTGAACAGAACATGTCCCAGTTCGACACCATCCCCACAATCCATTGGGGATTGGACACTTGTAATCTATAGGGTTTTCACTGACTGATTCTTTGAAAGTGGATTCTAGGCCTTTCTTCCGAGTTCATCTTAGTCTAGAAGTTCTGCTGAAAACTGTTCAGCATCATAGTAACACCGAGATGGGTGCAGCCTCCACTGACAGATGGGTGGTTGACTTCGCTTAAGGTGTATTAGCCAGAATCAAACCTGGGTGATGCGCAAGGAAGGACAGAATTATAAAATAGGCCCCTGGCATGTTTCCATATACACGGCACACTGTTAGTTTTTCTTCATTGTGCTTAACACAGTTTGCAGTTAGATTCGCAGATGTGTATTTGTTTAATGAAAGCTGTATGAGGGCAGGGACCTTGTCTAGCTTGTTTTCAACTTTATCTAGTACTGTCCAGCACAAAGTAGATGCCATTTGCTCAAAATGAAAAACATAGTCCATGTGCTGATGTTGGAGGAAATCTAGATTGTTCGGAAGAGGATATGGTGATGAGAGTCCTCTGGAAGTGTGGAATGGTACAGGGCTCGTGAGCTGGTCTCACATACCATCACCATGTTGGGTGAGTTAAGACTTAATTTCTCTCGGCCTTAGGTTGTAAGCTTTGGGATTAGTAGGTGCTTTGTTTTGTTCACTGCTGCATCCCTGAAAAAAAAAAGCCAAACCTACTGCCTTCGAGTTGATTCCTACTCATAGTGACCCTACAGGACAGAGTAGGACTGCTGCATAGAAGTTTCAGGGAGTGCCTGGTAGATTCACACTGCCAACCTTTTGATTAGCGGACGTAGCGCTTAACCACTGCTCCACCAGGGTTTCCACTGTATCCTTGGTGCCTAGAAAAGTGCTTGGTAAATACCCAACCCCCCCAAATTGCCGTAAGTTGATTCTGACTCATGGTGACCCCATGTGTTACAGAATGGAACTGCTCCACACGGGCTTGCGTGGCTGTAAGCTTTGTAGAAGCAAAGCCTTCCAAGCCGTCCTGCCAAGCCATCCGTCCACAGAGCTGCTGGGTGGGTGGAACCACCAACTATTAGGCCAGCGGCTCCTTGCAAATGGCTTGCCTCTTGTAAATTTAGGTGCTTTAAGTAAGATTGGTCAATGAATGAACTTCTGTTTCCTCTTTTGCAAAGTTTCTTTCTTGTGGCACTGTGAAGCATTTAGTAAAATACAGAAATTTAATAAAACGTAGAAAGTGTCTAGTACATCCCCAAACCAAACCAGTTGCAGTCAAATAGATTCTGACTCATAGAGACCCTATAGGACAAAGTAGGATACTGCCTAGTAGAGTGTCAAACTGCTGACCTGTTGGTTTGCATCTGTGGCTCTCAACAACTGTGTCGTTAGGGTTTCTGCCTAGTACATAGCAAAAACAAAACCAAATAAACTTATTATCATCTGTTTGATTCTGACTCATTAGTGACCCTATAGCACAGAGTAGAAATGCCCCATAGAGTTTCCAGGGGGTGCCGGGTGGATTCAAACTGTTGACCTTTTGGTTAGTAGTTGTAGCTCTTAACCACTAGCTACCAAGTATATACTAAAAATACTGTACATGGATAATGCCATTTTTGAAGCATGATTCTCACATTTTTTAGAACAGTGATTGTCAAAGTACTGGCCCCAGTGAAGACTGAGGAGTGGGCTACAGTCAGATGGGTGTGTTAGAATCACCTATGAGACTTTTTTACAAATTATGTTAGCTTATGCTTTACCTCCTCAACCTACTACCACTAATGAGGGATATATTTTCCAGTTATACTGAAGCAAAGAAAACATTGAGAAACATGTTTCTAAACCTTGCCTAGAACCAGCATCTCTGGAATTATAGCTAATAAATGAGGGCTCTGTCAGAGGACTGTCAGTGTCCTTAGGCAAAAAAATATTTTTTTAAAAAAACAATTGCAGAATGATTACAGGTGATGCTACTTTCTTTTTTTCTGGCAAAAAATAGCAACGTGTATTTGATAGAGTGTTCTCCTGGGTGTATTTAGTTTTAGTGCTCAAGACAGTCTGTAGCCCACATTAAAAAAAAAAAAAAAAAAAGTGTATGGGAGGGATAAGGATTTCCTGCTCTCCAAAACTGTGTATTAACTCACTTCAAACTTCTTTGTCAAGGGAAATATTTATATTCCCGGTGCCCTCAGTTATGCCACATTTACCTTTGTTTTATGTCCATTTAAGAATCTGTGAGCTCTGCAATCATTTTTATATCAGTTAATTAGCCATGAAATGCAGGAGGGAGAAAAGAATGAGGGTTAAAATCACCACAGGATGTCCACAAATTCCAGAAAGAGGGGAAATGAGAATTCATCAGCCAGTAGAATCACACATTATAAACAGACCCTGGGCTACAGAGAAGCAACTTCAGCAATTAGAATAGATGGAAGAGCCTCTTAAACTCCTGTGCTGGTCTATGATTGTAAAATTTTTATAAGCATTTTGATTGTTTATGCATTTGAAATATTTAAGCAATTCTAAGTACCCTACTTATTTCTGTGGAGCATATATTTTCATAAATTGCATAAAGCTATGCTTTCTGCAGACTATGGATGCTGTTCAAATTAGAATATTTTAAATGTCAACATAGGGTAACGTAAAGGTTTATAACTTGGCTTTAATGAAATCTGCAGTACAAAATCAGAATTTTCACATTTTGAGGACATACTCTGAAAATGTCACTAATCAGATTAACCCACTGGGAGCAAAACTACTACTACTAGAGTTATATCCAAGAAAGTTAATTGAACACACTCTCATTCTTTATTTCATTGTGTGTGCTGTCTAGTTGATTCCAACTCATAACCACTGGCCTCATAGTTCCCTCCCCAGGTGATACAGTGGTTAGGAACTCCAGCCGCTTCATGGAAAGCCTATAGGACAACAGTTCTACTCTGTCGTGTAGGGTTGCTATGAGTTGGAATCAACTTGATGACAACAAAGTATGGAATCTTTACCAGGTGATGGGTTGGAACACTGATCTTTTGCTTAGCAGCAAAGCACTTAATCACTCTCCCACCAGGGCTCCTGTTTAATTACAGTGTAGCTCATTGTCAGACTGCTAGTGCTCACTGATGTGATCAACTAAATCCTAGTTTTCTTCCACTTCAGATTTCTCACTCCTTTGTTGCTAGACTACATACTCCCCCATGGAGTTCAGTGTTAAAACGCTTCCTCCCTGGGCTTTCCAACTCTAAGTGGCTGAATGTTTCCTGAATTCAGACCAGTGCTTTTCTTTTTCTCTCCCTGTTCACCTGTCTGATATTCCTGAATTACTTCTTTTCTTCCTTTCTTGCTGTCCACAAACATCTTTGGTAGCTCCTTTTTGCGTCTTCTGATCAGATCTGATGTGTCTAAAACATAGTCACTCAATGAATCTAGTTTCTTCTTGACTTTTCCTCTAACCTTGCAGTTTTCCTGGCAGTTACTGCATCCTACTTCTCACCACAGTATTAGCACATGTCAGCCCACATCTATATTCATAAATTCATCTGTCAGGGGGAAAAGTTCCATTTTAATTCACAGTGTGTTTCAGAATGGTAGGTTGGAAGGACTTCCTAAGTAATAAACCCTGAAAGAAAATACACTGATTTGTGATAGTCTCTGTAACCTGATCTCCTTGTGAAGCAATTACACATATTTTTCATCTGCAACACAGATTCACAGTAATTCGTGGATAGGCAAGTGACCAAGGATACTGGTAGATACAATCTTTTAAAATGAATTTACAGGTGAAAATCTGTTCTCACTCTCTCTTTTTTTTAAAAAAATGACACTCTTAAATTTTTTTGAACCAGCCTATTGTGGCCCAGCTGTGTTTGTAGAAAGATCTACCATTTAGGTAAAGTTGGACAAGAGAGAATGATGAGAAGTCTGCAGTTGGTACCACAACTTTGTTCAGTGCCCACTTAGACCAGTGAATGCTCAGACTCGGAATTGTAACAGATGTTAAATGTAACTTTCTTAATATGGCATTAACAGTCTTTTTGGAAAAAAAAAAAGCTTCCTTTTGGTTTGTTTTCGCTCTTCTTGTCTGTATGTAATATGAGATTCTCACATTACTATAATAATGATTGGTGAATAAACCTGCAGCCTGTGTTATTAGGTGGAAACCCTGGTGTCACAGTGGTTAAGCCCTGAGGTGCCCCTGAAAGGTCAGCTGCTAACTGAAACATACACCTGCTGTCCGGGGGGAAAGATGTAGAAGTCTTCTCCAGAAAATCTACAACCTGAGAGACTCTGTAGGACAGTTCTACTCTGCCGGTAGGGTTGTGATGACTGGAATAGACTTAATAGCAATAGGTTTTTAGATTTTTGTTGCTGTTTGTTTGTTTTGTTTAAAGCAAGAAAGTGTTGGCTGATTTCCTAAAATTACTTTCTTAGTTAAACTTCTAAACAGATACCATGTTATCAGTCATAAGATAATCTTTTCTGTCTTTGCAAATGTAGATAAGCAAGTATATGCCCTTGTAATTAATATGACAGTCACAGCCATGAAAGGAGTTTCTCATCCACCACTACAATTATTTAGGTTAGCTGTAAGATTTCCATTAATCAAAGGATGAAGAAAATAAAACAGAGTAGCTACAGTATGCAGCTGTCTGCCTTAGACATTAACAATAATGTATGCTGAGTCTCAGCTGATGCTTCATTATGTCACATAAGCCACTGTATGAAAAATAGAGTTGGTGACTCTATGTAAATGAGGTTTATCTACCCATAGGGAACCAACTCGGTGTGATTCAGCGAGTGTTTTCTACAGCTACAAAGGATTTATTAAAAGCAAAACAGTGCATCTCTTACTGATGAGGATATTTAGAGAAAAAAAGCACATTGAACATCAACCTGTAAATAATCAAGTAAATGAATAACAGAATCAGATGACTTTAGAACTGGAAAGAATCTTAAATTATCAAAGACCAGCTCTTCCATTTTACTGCGGAAGACCAGAGCTTTTCCTAAGACTACCTGAAATATTCCAGACATTTTTTTTTCTCTAGCTATACATTTTAATTTTTGTAAAATTAACATGGGGGAGGTGACCAACCTCCTCTAACTCCGCCATGGCTGAGGAGCACCACGGTTAGCAGCCCGATACTGACACCTGTGAGGCAGAGACCACATCAGCCTCCTCTCTGCCGTCTTTCCCTTTTCTGACACCAGCCGTCCCTCCACAGCATTCTGTTTGGGTTTTGATAATTCACTGCAGTGGCCACATACAACTCACAGACCTATTCACACTTGTAGATTTATCAGGGATGGAACAGTTACAGTTCAGGCTCAGGAACACTCAGGATATAGTTCTTCCATCAGGACAGCCTCTACTCTGCTGTGCTAGCAAGCATTCCTCTCCCTGGCCCTCAGTCTCTGCCCTGAGGTGGTCATTGTTCTCTGTTCTTGGAGCAGGAGGCCCACTATGCCATCTCCTGCTCCTGGGTCTCTACTGCTGACGTCTCCTTCCTTGGTGGTGAGCTCCTCCTCTCCGCTCTAGAATTGGCTCTTGTGGGGTAAAACTGACCAATCCCTTAGGTAGGGCACAGTTACCCTGGTGAGAGTTACAAGGCCATAGGTAGTAAGACCACACGCAAAAATAATTAATCCACTCCATTTTTTTCCTCTGTGTCACAACTTCAAAGAGGCATTGCTTGGGAATAGATTTATTTTTAGCAAGATGTTTATCTTTGTGAGTTAAACCATCAAAAAAGCCATAAAAAATCTGGGAGTTTGAGTAATAAGGTACATTAAAAACAGCAATGGATTATAACCTTTAGAATAAAAGAGATACCTATGAATATATGCTAGATATAAAGTTTAAAAATTAATACATAAATAAACAGAGGATGGATAGCTCTTCCTTACAGTAGTAGTCTTGATGAATATATAAAGGTTGATAGCTATAGAAAAATCACTGTTTAGCAAATGACATGTTAAAGATTGAATTGCATATAACCAAAATATGTGTCAACTTGGCTAGGCCATGATTCCCAGTATTGTGTGGTTGTACACTATTTTGTCATTGATGTGATTATCCTACGTATTAAAATCCTAACCTGTCTGATGATGAGTTAGGAATACAGACAGTTAATGTTAATGAGGTAGGACATAGGCTGTGGGATTGGGTTGTATCTTGAGTAAGATTCTTTTGAGATGTACAAGAGTGAAGTGAACAGAGAGGAGAGGGATCTCATTACCAACGAGCAAGAAGATCCAGGATTGGAGCGCATCCTTTCGAACCAGGGTCCCTGTGTGTCGAAAAGCTCCTGTTGTTGTGAGGTGCCATCAGGATGGTTCTGACTGACAGTGGCCCTATGTACAACAGAGCAAAATAGTAACTATACTAGATCCTGTTGTTGCAGCCACTGTGTCATTCGATCTCATTGAGGATCTTCTTTTTTGCCAACCCTCCACTCTAGCAAGTGTGATGTCCTTCTCCAGGGACATAGTGTCCAAAGTATGTAAGAGGTAGTCTCACCATCCTTGCTTCTAAGAAGTACTCTGGTTGTACTTTTACCTACATAGATCTATTTGTTCTTTTGGCAGTCCAAGATGTGTTCCAGTAGTATTCTCCAGTACTGCAGTTCAGAGGCATCAATTCTTCTTCTGTCATTGTTATTCATTGTCAATCTTTCACATGTGTATGATGCAGTTGAAAATAGCATGGCTTGGGTCGGGTGTACCTTAGTCTGCAAGGTGACATACATTTCTGCTTTTCAACACTTTAAAGAGGTCTTTTATAGCAGATTTGCCTAATGCCATGCATTTTTTGATTTCATGACTGCTGCTTCCATGGGTGTTGATTGTGGATCTAAGTAAAATGAAATCCATGACAACCTCAGTCTTTGTCTGTTTATCGTGATGTTGCTTATTGACCCAGTTGTAAGGATTTTTGTTTTCCAGGTGTTGAGATAGGTAATTCATACCGAAGGCTGTGGTCTTTGATGTTCATGAGTAAGTATTTTAAATCCTCTTCACTTTCAGCAAGGTTGTATCATCTATATAGTGCAGGTTACTGAGTCTTCTTATAGTCCTGATACCCAGTTCTTTTTCATATAGACCAGCTTCTTGGCTTATTCGCTTGGCATACAGATTGAATAAGTATGGTGCAAGTATACTATCCTGACAAACCTTTCCGGACTTTAAACTATGCAGTGTCCCCTTGTTCTGTTTGAATGATTTCTACTTTATCTGTGTTCAGATTCCTCGTGGGCACAATTAAGTGTTATGGAATTCTCGTTCTCCACAATATTGTCCAAAATTTGATATGATCCACACAGTCAAACGCTGTTGCATAGTCAATACGATACAGGTAAACATTTTTCCAGTATTCTCTGCATTCAGCCAAAACTCACCTGACATCAGCAATGACATTACTGGTCCCTTCTCAGTCCAGCATGAATTTCTGTCAGTTACCTGTCAGATACTGCTGCAGCTCCTTTTGAATCATCTTGAACAAAATTTTACCTGCATGGGATATTAGTGATATTGTTCAGTAATTTCCACACTTGGTTGGATCACCTATCTTGGAAATAGGCATAAATATGGGTCACTGCCAGTCAGATGGCCAGGTAGCTATCTTCCTAATTTCTTGGCATAGACAAGTGACACTTCTAGTGGTGCATCTGTTTGTTGAAGCATTTCAGTTGATATTCCATCAGTTCCTGGAGACTTGTTTTTTACCAATGCCTTCAGTGCAGTTTGGACTTCTTTCTTCAGTACCATCCATTCCTGAACATATGTTACCTCTTGAAAAGGGTAAATGTCAACCAGTTATTTGTGATACAGTAACTCTGTATATTCTTTCCATCTGTTTTTGATGTTTCTTGCATTGTTTAATATTTTCTCCATAGAATCTTTCAGTACTGCAACTTGAAGCTTGAATTTTTTCTTGGTTCTTTCAACTAGAGAAATGCCAAGCATGTTCTTCTCTTTTGGTTTTCTATCACCGGGGCTTTTCTCATGTCATTGTGTAACTTTACTTTGTCCTCTGAGCTTCCCTTTGACGTCTGCTGTTCAGTTGTTTTACTTTGTTGTTTCTTCCTTTTGCTTTAGCTGCTCAGTGTTCAAAAAACAGGTTTCAGAGTCTCTTCTGACTCCAATTTAGTCTTTTCTTTTCTTTTCCTTTTTTCTTTCTTTCTTCCTTCCTTCCTTCCTTCTTTCCTTCCTTCCTTCCTTTCTTTCTTCTTTCTATCTTTGTTTCTTGCAGTGAATGAATAAAATTTCTAACATCTATCAACCATCTCATCTATGATAAACCCTCAGCCCCTCTACCCTTGTAGTGTCGAAGTTATTTTCTTCTGTAGATAATTCTGTTTTTAAGTCCTTGAAACGGAGTCTCATACAATATTTGTCCTTTTGACACTGATTTCACTCAGCATAACATCTTCCAATTGACACCATGTTATGAGATGTTTTTGAAAATCTACATTGTTTTTTATCATAGCATAGTGTTCCATTGAGTATATGTACCATAGCTGGTTTATCTAGTCATCTGTTGTTGGGCATCTCACTTGATTTCATCCTTTAGCTGTTGTGGACTGTGCTGCAATAAACATTTGTGTACGTGTGTCTGTTCATGTGACAACCTTTGTTTCTGAAGGATAAATTTCAAGCAGTGGAATTACTAGATCAAATGGTGTATGTATTTTTAGCTTTTTAAGGAAGCACCAGGTTGCTTTCTGAACAGGTTTTACTAATTTTCAGTCCCACCAACAGTGTAGGAGAGTTTCAGTCTCTCCACAGCTTTTCTAGCATTTGTTGTTTTGTGTTTTGGGGATCATGGCCAACCTTGTTGGGGTGAGATAATATCTCATCATAGTTTTGATTTGGATTCTAACAATCAAAGCACAATTAACAGAAGAGAAAATAGACAAATGGGAACTACTGAAAATCGAACACTTCTGCTCATCCAAGGACTTTATCAAAAGCGTTAAAAGACCACCTACAGAATGGAAAAAAAATTTGGCAACTACGTGTCAGACCATTGTCTGGTCTCCATAATCTAGCAGGTTCTGCAAAATATCAACAAGAAAATTGGTAAATAATTGATAAGTAACCCAATTAAGTGCTTGGCAGGCAAAGGAGATGGACAGACACTTCACTAGAGAAGACATCCAGGCAGCCAAAAGACACATGAAAAAATGCTTATGGTCTTTCCAGTCTTTTTAATGACCTAGTTTCTTCATTTATGATACCCTTGATATCATTCCACAACTCATCTGGCCTTTGGTTGTTAGTATTTATTACATCAAATCTATACTTGAATTGATGTCTAAATTCAGGTGGGATATACTCAGGGTCTTATTTTGGCTCTTATGAACTTGTTCTGATATTCTTCAGTTTCAACTTGAACTTGCATATGAGCAGTTGGCTGTCTCTTCTGCATTCAGCCCCTGGCCTTGTTGTGACTGATGTATTGAGTTTTTCCATCGTCTCCTTCCACAGGTGTAGGTGATTTTGATTTCTGTGGATTCCATCTTGTGAGGTCCACTTATGTTGGTGAAGAAAGGTACTTGCAATGAAGAAACCGTAGTTTTTGCAACATTCTGTCACGTGACCTCTGACATCATTGTTAGCACCAAGGCCATATTTTCCAACTACCAGGCCTCTCCTTTGTTTCCAACATTCATGTAATTATCAGTGCATCCTAATTGCATGTTTAATCAGTTTCAGACTACAAGAACTAGTAAAAAATCTTCAATTTCTTCATGTTTGGCCTTAGTGTTTGTTGGTTAAGAGCCGTACTAACTGTTCTTCCCTATAGGCAATTATTCTATCACTGTGGATATTATCCTATCAATGACAGCATTGTACGTCAGCACAGATCTTGAAATTTTCTTCTTGATGATAGATTCAAGGCCTTTCTTGTTTAAGTTGTCATTCCTGAAATAGTGGACCATGTGATTTTCTGCCCACCAGTGCCTAGGATATCAATGTTTACGCATTCCATCACTTTAGGTGATTTCCAGTTTTCCTAGATTTGTTCTTGATACATTCCACATTTGGATTATTAAGGGATGCTTGCAGTTGTTTCTTCTTATTTTGAGTCATGCCACTTGAGCAAATAAAGGTCTCAAAGCTTAACTCAATCCATGGCATTAAGGTTGACTCTACTTTGGGGAGACAGCTCTTCCACAGTCATCTTTTGAGTGCCTTCCAGCCTAGAAGAAGGGGGTTCATTTTCCATCACTATATCTGACAGTGGTCCACTGCTATTCATAAGATTTTCACTGGCTAACCCTTTCCAGAAGTAGACTGCTGGGTCCTTCTTCTTAGTGTGTCTTTGTCTAGAAGCTCAGCTGAAATCTGCCATGGGTGACCCTGCTGGTATCTGAATACCAGTAGCATAGCTCCCAGTATCACAGCAGTATACAAAGAATACTAGAAAGATGTTTACCTGTATTTTATTGATTATGCAAAGGCTTTTGATTGTAAATCATAACAAATTATGGATAATGCTGTGAAGAATGAGAACACTTAATTATGTTCATGAGGAAACTGTAGTTAGATCAAACTGTAGTTAGTAATTTGTCTGAACAGAACAAAGGGATACTGCATGGTTTAAAGTAGGGAGGGTGTGCTTCAGAGTTACATCCTTTATTCAGTCTTTATGCTGAATAAATAATCCAACAAACTGGACTGTATGAAGAGGAACACAGCATCAGGATTGCAGGAAGACTCACTAACAACCTGTAATACTCATATGGCAACTCTGCTTGTTGAAAGGGAAAAGAACTTGAAGCACTTACTGGGAAAGGTCAAAAACTACAGCCTTCAATATGGATTACACCTCAACATGAAACAAAAATTCTTACAAGTGGACCATTAATCAACATCGTGATAAATGAAAAAACTATGGAATTGTTAAGGATTTCGTTTCACTTGGATCCATAATCAGTGCCAATGAAAGCAGCTCTCAGGTAATCAAACAACACATTGTACTGGACAAATCTGCTGCTGAAGTCCTCTTTGAGGTGTTGAAAAGTAAAGATGTCACTTTAAGGACTAACGTTTACTTACCCCAAGCTATGGTGTTTTCAGTCACCTCGTATGCATATGAAAGCTGGACAATGAATAAGGAAGACCAAGGAATAATTAGTGAGTTTTGAATTGGGGTGATGAAGAATATTGAATATACCATGGACTGCCAGAAAAATGAACAATTCTTTCTTCAGAGATTTATAGCCGGATGCTCATTGAAAGCAACAATGGTAAGACTTCATCTCACCTTCTTTGGACATGTTATCAGGAGGGATCAATCCCTGGAGAAGGACATGATGTTTGTAAAGTAGATGGTCAGTGAAAAAGAGGAAGACTCTCAGTGAGATGAACTGACATAGTGGTTAAAACAGTAGGCTCACGCAAAATAACTACTGTGAGGAGAATTCACGACCAGGCAGTGTTTCATTCTGTTGTCTGTAGGGTCGCTGTGAGTCTGAACCAGTCAACGGCACATAAGAGAAGTCAAGAGACTGTGCTTAGTGTTGTATACACAAAAATGAATATGATTTGAGCCATCTTTAGTGAGGTGAGATTTGAAAGAGAAGTAGGATTTAAAACTCATTGCCATTAAGTTGATTCTGACACGTGGTGGTCCTCGTGTGTTACAGCATGGAACTGTGCCATAGGGTTTTCTTGGATATAATCTTTTGGAAGCGTGTCAACAGACCTTTCCTCTGGGATGCCACTGGATGAATCTGAACTCCCAACTTTTAGTTTGATGGTCAGTTGCAAGCTCATATTATGCAGGGACCAAGTAAAAGTTGGACCAAGTGAAAAAAGCTGGGAATGTCATTTTAGAAGGATGGCTGCAAGAGTGTGATAAAATTGGCCTTGAAGCCCAGCATCTGATGGACTCTTTAATTATTTCTTTCTCACCATCTAGTGACCTTACACTGGTGAAAGATTACTTATAAATTAATATTGAAACGTCACTCTTGTTTTCTTCACTCTAGCTTTGCTTTGGGGATTGTTTTAGGTGCTATTTAAATTCAACCTCACTGGCAAACTTAAATTTCTTTTGCTGCTGGTATATTTCTGTAGTCCATCTGACTGGTCTCATCAGTACCTATGTGTGGTTCTATCAGGTGGATTTTACCAAAGCCCCAGTGGTTGTGATAGAAGAAGAACATGCTGAATAGCTCATACCAGGAGAAAATGTGCCTGGATTTAGGTGTGAGGTAGACAAATATAGAGTAATATCTTTATTATCTGACTTGTGTGTTTTATATAGTATGTTACTTTTCAATGCCAGTCCTACATTAACCCTGTAACCTTTCAATATTCTGTTGATGTCCTGACTTCATAAAACATTAGTGATTTCCCTTGCATAAGCAGTAGCTTTCATTGCTTGTAAAGCTGTGCTTTGACTGTGCAATGATGCCTTCTTCAAACTTACATTGTATTGATTTTGTCTAGCAGGCCCATATGGTAAAACTTGGTTACTACCCTTCTAATTAAATTAAAGTTGGGAAACTATTTCTGGGATGCGGTTTAGTGATCTACTAAATTTTTCAATGACACTCAGAACGTGAAATAATTTTGAAAAAATAAGTTTGTAATATAAGAGGAGATAAGAAGGTTTTCAATCTATTTTTTTTCCTCCAAAATTTATTTTTTATACAGTTTATTTTCCAAGTTAATTCCAGCCAAAGATGAGTAACACTGGTATCGCAAGAATCTGTGTTTAGGATATTTCTATATGTTTAAACAGAAATATGAAGTGGAATGCTTAAATACCAGGTGAAGGCTGAAAAACATTCTTGCAGTCGGTTCTCCAGCACCTCTTCTGCAGCCTCATTCTCGGCTAGTGACCGTGCATCGTGTTTCACACAGAAAAGGGAACACACCTAAAGAAAATTTTCACAGCTTCCTGCCACCACATCTTCCTACGTAACAGCATCTGTATTCTGCCTACACTTTTTCTTCTGTTGCTGTAGAGCCGTTGTCTGTGCTTCTATGGCCAGCCTTCTACTTATCTCTTGTCTCTTCCACTGGCTCAAAACACCACTCTTTTCAACACTTCACAGTTCTCTCCTGAATCATATTATTAGGAAAACAACATGCTTCTTTTTTCTATCTTAAACAAGCAAACAGAGAGCCCTCTTGACTATGCCATTTCTGTCCAGATATTACCCATCTTTCTACTTTTGAAAGGAATTGTCTTTGCTTCATGCCCACCAGGATTATTATCAGAAAAATGGAAACGAATCAGTTGGTGAGAGTGTGGAGAATTTGGAACCCTCATCCAGTGTCGTAATGAGATTGTAAAATGGTACGACCACTGTGTGAAACAGTATGGTTTACCTCAAAAAGTTCCACATAGAATTACCAAGTGATCCAGCAGTTCCAGGTCCATACCCCAAAGAACTAAGAGCAGGAATCCAGGCACTTGTACACTGATGTTCTTTGCAACACTGTTGGCAATAGCTGAAAGATGGAAGCAACCCAAGTTGCCTGTCCACAGATGAGTCAACAAAATGTAGCATACACACACACACACACACACACACACACACACTCACACACACACTCACACTAGAGTATTATTCAGTCATAAAGAGAAAGAAGTTCTGATACAGACGCTGATAGATGAACTTTCAAAACATTGTGAGTGAAACAAGTCAGACAAAAAGGGCCACTATTGTATGATCTCATTTATATAAAATATATAAAATACCAAAATGCATAGTAACAGATTTATTAGTGGTCACCGGGTGTTATGGGTTACATTGTATCCTCCCCAAATGTGTCACCTTGGCCAGAGTGTGATTCCCAGTATTGTGTGGTTGCCCACTGTCACAGATTGAATTGTGTTCCTCTAGAACTGTGTGTAGCAGTTTGGTTGGGCTGTGATTCCCAGTAGTGCATGATTGCCCTCCATTTTATGACTTTCCTGTGCAGTAAACCCTAATCTGTGCCTGTGGTTAGTAGATTAGATTAAGTTTAAGAGGATTAGGGTAGGACTATAACTCCCTTACTAAGGGAGTTTCCCTAAAGTGTGGCTTGCACCACCTGTTATCCTGCAAAAGATAAAACAAAAGGGGAATGAGCAGAGTTGGGGACCTGATACTGTCAAGAAAGCAGTTCTAGATGTAGAGCACATCCCTGAGACCTGAGGTTCCTGTGCTGAGATGCTTCCAGACCAAGGGAAGAGTGATGCAACATGAGGACCTTCCTCCAGAGCTCTCAGAGTCTGTTCCCCTGGCACTGGCTCCCTGAATTTGGACTTCCAGTGTAATGGACTGTGTAAGGATAAACTTTCCTTTGTTAACTCCATCCGCTTGTGCTTCCGTTACAGCAGTACTAGACAACTAAGCCATACACCATTTTGTCATCTGATGTGATTTTCCTACATGCTACCTCTATAATGTTAATGAGGCAGGACCAAATCTACAAGATGCAGTTTTATTTTGAGTCAGTCTCTTTTGAGATATAAAAGAGGAAAGGAGCAGAGACAAGGGGACGCCATGCCACCAATAATGAAGAACCAGGAAGGACGTACTTTGCCCCCAGGTGACTTCCAACTCATGGCAAACGTGATGAACATAGTGAATGTCACTGAATTGTGTCTAAAAAATGATTGAATCAACAAATGTCATGTTACACACGCAGTCTGACAGTTAAGTCTGTGAACTTAATTGTTCTAAGTGCTACATAACCTCACTGCTGAGTATCATCACTACGGTCACCTTGGAGGTCCTCCCCTTGGGAAGCTATCCACCAGCACCAGCACCTAGTCCACCCTTCAAAGCGGTTTTTGAACTCTTTCTGGAGTGGCCATTGCGCTGGGTGGCACGGTGGCAAGTTCGTGAACTTAATTTGTATAGCTGTCTATGATGGAGTTTTTAGCCAGTAAACAAATCACAGTATCAGAACACCCTCTCTATTCACCTGATATGCCCTCCAGTGACTTTTCTTTACCTTTTCTTTCCTTGCTTCTTTAAAGGAAATACTGAAAGGAAGACATTTTGATGACATTCAGAATATAAAGGGTAATACGATAATAGTTCTGGTGGCCATTCCAGAAGAAGATTCCAAACTTGCTTTGAAGCGTGGACCAGGCGTTGGCATGGGTGCATAGCTTCCCAAGACGAGGACTTTGAATGCGACCATTATAATATTCAGCAGTGAGTTATGTGGCACTTTTTCCAGGAGGAGTTCGCAGATATAACTGGAAGTCCTCGTGTATTTTACGTCAATAAAAATATAAAAAATAATAATCAGGCTAAGGAAAAAAAATTTTTTTTTTTAGCCTAGTTTCTTAATTCTTTCTTCCTATTCTTTCTTAGCTCCTACTAATCGACTTTTCAAGTCTCCAGACCGTTGCCTTCGAGTCAGCTGAGGCTGCCCCAGAGTTTCCAAGAAGCGTTTGGCAGATATGAACTGCTGACCTTTTGATTAGCAGACATAGCCCTAACCGTTATGCTGCCAGGGTTTCCTCGCTCTCAGGTCTCCAGGTGGTGCTAATCTTAACCTATGGCTTGGTAGTTCCAACTCATTTGGAGCACTGGAATAAAAGGCCTGGCAGTTGACTTCTATAAAGATTACAGCCAAGAAAATCCTATGAAACAGTTCCATTCTGTAACACATGGGGGAACCATGAGTTGGAATTGACCCGGCCTCAACAGCAACTAACAGTAACAACAATAGAGCTGTCACTCACTGTCATCATCAACCTCTTCATGGCATCTGTGGCTTCTTTCTGATCTTCAGACTCCTCAAACACACACCATCCTCAGTACTTTCTAGTCCCTGGCCTCTTAACGTTAAATATATGTGGCTCCTCACCTTTGTTTTGAAGCCTTCCTAATCTTTTTATTTAAAATCACTGCACTCAGGGGTCACCATAAGTCGGATCCGACTTGACAGCACTTGGCTTGACTTCCTTTTAACATGCTGTCATGAATTGAACTGTGTTCCATAAGAAATCGGTAGCAGTTTGGCTGGGCCATAATGCCCGTTAAATTGTGCGATGTTCTTCTATGTTGGAATACTTGCCTCTGTGAAGTTAACAAGGGCTGCGCAGTAGTTGTGTTGGTAGAGCAAGGCTCAATGTGTAGGTTTGTTTTGTGCCTAGAGGCAGTCTCTTGACATGCAAAGAAGAGAAGCTAGCAGAGACATTTGGGAACCACATACCATCGGGAAGAAAGCAGAGGTGGGAGCTGAGCGTGTCCTTTGGAAGGGACCGGGTTCCCTGTACCTCAGCAGCTTACAGTCCAGGGGAAGAATGACGACAAAGACCTTCCTCCAGTACCTGCAGAGAAAGTCTTCCCATGGAGCTAACACCTTGAATTTGGACTTTTGGCTCACTAGACTGGGACAAAATTACTCTTTTTTAGTATTTTTGTTAAAGCAACACTAGATAACTAAAATATGTGCCATGAAATTATTTTCTGAATAAACTCCATCTCAGGGGCTTTGAAATGTTTGAGTATTTAACAGGCAACGTAGATACAGGTCTCCCCTACAAACAGATTGAATGACCTCTGACAAGGAGGGATAGTGTGGAAAATGGCCTGGACTTAAGAGAGTCGGACCTGATTTATTTACTCTTGGCTGACAGTTATAGGGAGCCTGGGTGACACAATGGTTGAGAGCTTGGCTGCTAACCAAAATGTCAGCAGATCGAATCCACCAGCTCCTCCTTAGAAACCATAAGGGGCAGTTCTACTCTGTCCAGTAGTGTCACTATAAGTTGGAATTGACTGCGTGGTAACAGGTGTGGTATGTTTAATGATTATAGAGGGTCAGAAAATAAAGGAAGACCCCCAAAGATAGGGATTAACACAGTAGCCACAACAATGGGGGAGAAACATTGCACCAGTTTTGAGGATGGCACAGGAACGTGCAGAATTTTGTCCTGTTGTACGTAAGGTCACTACGCCCGACTCAACAGCACCTAACACCCATGATAAACTAAGTGGTTTTCAGCAGCTTATCCAGAGTCACTGAGTCTCAGTTTGCTCACCTGTAAAGTAGGGATAATTATACCTGATAATTATACCATGCAGCAAATATTGAGGGCAGACTTGGGCCAAGTCTGGACAGTGGTGAGTGGAACCAGTCTGCTTCCTGCCCCCATAGAGTGTACAGTCGTGGGAAGGGGTAGATATCAATGATAATCCTAGGAATAAAGGTAACTCACAGTCACTAGATTGTAAATGAGTTAAAGGAGCAGCTTGTCGCATGCCTTGCTTATAATTAGCGTGCAGGTGTACCCTCCCCCCATTCTTCTCAAGCACCACTCCTGTTTCAGTTGATCTTACTGGCAGCAAGATCCTAGTTGTATCCTATCAGCTTGCTTTTCCCATGGGAGTATGTCTGACCATCACCTGGAAACCCTGGTGGTGTAGCAGTTAAGTGTTACATCTGCTGACCAGAAGTGGGGCAGTTCAAATCCACCAGCACCCCTTGGAAACTATGGGGCAGTTCTACTCTGACCTCTAGGGTTACTATGAGTCAGAATTGGTCTTATAATAGTGGCTGAGTGGCTGGCAGCCATCACCTGAAATAGATCTTAAAAACAGACATACATGAGACTCACATCTAGAATTTCTGATTTAGGAGATAGATGAGCCCCAATTTCCATTTTTTACTATCCTGTAGGAAATTCTAATTCATACTGCCCCACAGTGTACACTAAGAAGTCTTGATTTTTGAGAAATAGTTTGATCATCTCCCTTTTTAATAATAGGTTATAAAAACATTTTAAAGTCCTGTCATTTTGAATAAATTATGCTCTCCCAGAAGCCATTTAACATAGGACTTTTGCCTCACGTTTAATGATATTAATGATCCTTAGCAACCACACACACTATCTGATCATAGAAGCCTCTAAATCTTAAAATAACTCACCCCTGGAGGACACCTTTTGTTGTCTGATAGCTGTATCACAACAAATCATTTGAAAAGTTTTAAAATGGTGTCAGTTTTAATGGCCAAAAAGTTGAGAAACAGCAAAGACAGCCACAACTCAAAAGAAAATTGATCTCATAGAACCTTCCTGCCACAGACACTGAAGACAAAATTCAACAGATGGCAATGTCTGCTGCAATTATTAAGCCATGCTGATTCAAGTATGAGCATGATTTCTCTGTTAACACAATTATGCAAAATCAAAGTAATATTGAAATCTGACATGTGGGCCATATTCTAGGATAATGTCATAAGTGTAGCCCTTCTTAAGTAAGCATCCAAGATAATAATTTGTCCATATTTGAATTTTCTAGACAACTGAAATTTATCCTGTTAAACATGCTAATATTTCATTTTAGATAGTTTGTGTAGTTTATCTGAATATGTTATACATTTGCATTCAGAATCTTCTAAACCAAGTGAGTTAATATTTTTGAGATGATTCAGTGACATCATTTTAAGTATCTAGCAATAGGTGCTGCAGTAATACCATCTTTGTCATCTGAAATGCCTCAATAATAAATGATTCCAGACTTGAAAGCCTTACATCTAATATGCATAGATTTTCCCCTTTTTGCTGCTTCTTCCTAAAGTCAGTGTGCCTGTCACTAGGAGCTACTCCTCCACTTTCTTTCTTTCATTTTGGTTTTTGTTTTTACTGCTAGAGATAGGAAAACAAAATAAATACAAGTGTGTAAATAGAATTATATGTAGAATAAAAATAAACATCCTGAGAGAGATGGAAGCCTGTCTCTCTGAACTGAGTATAACTGAGTATACAAGCTTCAGTACCAAAAAGGTATCTTTTGGATATTCATTTTTAACTGTTTAAAAGATCTTAAATGTTTTTCTTGTTCTAGTATTTCAGTTGCATGCTGGGTGACAGAAATCACTTCGCTTTGTGACCTCTGTGTAAAGGATTTAGAATTGTAATACCCCAGTGCTATGGATTATAGGCACAATCTGTGACTTTTATGTCTTTACTGCTTTTTGCCCCAGTCTGTTATTTCCACACGACAAATGGCCTTGAGTCCATCATTCTCTACTATTATGAATTTAGGTCCTTAAAAACAAAAAATTGTTTTTACATTTCATCAGTCTGGTAAATGACTGATGATATTGTAGTGCAGTTTTATTTTAATTAATAATTATGGAAAGATGTGACCATATTTTTATGTGTAAGAGCCAATTGTAGTTACTTTCAGTGAACTGTCTATTCATATCCTATTCACAGTATAGTGTATCTTTTATTGGCTTTTCCTTGGTCTTACTGATTCTTCAATATCCTCTGTAAACCACAAAAAAACCTAAATCTACTGCTGCCAACTTGATTCTGACTTATAGCAACCCTATAGAACAGAATAGTACTGCTCTGTAGAGTTTTTTTTTTTAATTTAACATGACTGAGTGAAAATGTACATTCCCGTATAAATTTACATGCCCACCTGTATGCAGCTTCCACTGCTTCTATAGAGTTTTGAAGGAGCAACTGGCAGGTTTGAACTACCAACCATTTGGTTAACAGCCATAGTACTTATCCACTGTGCCACCAGGGTTTCCGCCTCTGCAGAGTAGAGCAGTTATCCCTTTGCCTGTAACTTAAAATTTTTCAGTCATTGGTTGTCTTTTTACTTACTTATACATTTTTTTTTTCAACAGTCTATTAATCTTCTATGTCTCTTGGGTCTTTGTCATACTGTGTCTTACTTAAGTCTTCTCCAATTCAATATACATATCTAAATGTATTATGCACATTATGTATATGTAATGCATATTTTATATATATATGTATAAAATGGACCTCATAGCAATGGATTGGTTTTTTTTAGTAGAAGATACATATATAAATGTATGCATACATTTGTGTATGTATCTTTTAAAAAATACATAAAACCAAAAAAATTTCCTTTGCCATCGAGTCAGTTTCAACTCATAACAGCCTTATAGGACAGAGTAGAACTTTTTTTTTGTAAAGAGTGGCTGGTAGATTCAGACCACCAACCTCTTGGTTAGGCAGCTGAGCTCTTAACCACTGCAACAGTGCACTACTTGACCTCACAATTTAACTTGAATTTAACCTGCAGAGATAATCACACAATTGTGAAATGATGCATTTATGAAATTAGTCAAGGCAGCATTATTTTTAATAGAAATAGATTGGACATCATGGAAGTGTCAATTTGTTGTTGTTAGGTGCTGTTTGGTCGGTTCTGACTCACAGCAACCCTGTGCACAACAGAACGAAACATTTGCACGGTCCTGTGCCATGACCACAATCATTTTTATACTGTAATTACAGTATCCTATAATTTTGACTTCCTGTAATTTAAGATTCTTTTTTTCTTTTTAAAACTTTTAAAGTTTGATTCATCTGGAATTTTATATTTGAAGCACAAGGTATGTATCTACTTTTTTTTTCTTATGGATGGATGTCCTGCTGTCATTTACTGAATAACTTCTCTGTGATGGATTTAATTATGTCCTCCCACAACATGTGTCAGCTTGGTTGGGTCATGGTTCCCATTATTGTGTGTTTGTCCTCTATTCTGTGATTGTAATTTTATGTAAAAGAGGAATAGGGCGAGACTGTAACTTTCTTACCTAGGTCATGTCCCTGATGCAGTGTAAAGAGAATTTCCCTGGGGTGTTGCCTGTACCACCTTTTATCTTCCAAGAGATGAAAAGGAAAGAGAAATGAGTAGAGGGGGAACCTCATACCACCAAAAAAGTGGTGCTGGAGAAGAGTCACTCCTTTGGACCTGAGGTCCCTCCATGAAGAAGCTTCTTGTGTGGGGAAGAGTGATGAGAAGGCTGAGACACAGAATGCTTTGCCCTGGAACTGATGCCCTGAATTTGGACTTCTAGTGTACTTGACAGTGGAAAAATAAATTACTCTTTGATAAAGCAACCTATGTGTGGTATTCCTATTATAGCAGCAATAGATGACTAAGACATTCTTTTACCCCACTGACTTGATGTGCTGTATTTTATTGTATACCAAATTATATTTCATACAACTCCATTCTAATTATTATCAATTTTAATGTGTTTTAATATCTCATCACTGTTCTTTTCCCTGAAGAATTTTCCTTGCTGTTCTTGCTCCTTAATCCTTGATACTCTTCCATGTTTTTGAGAATTAGCTTGTTTGATTTTTTCAAAATTCTAGTTTTGGCTGAAATTTCAATAAATATATGGATTCATGTGGGATGAGTGATATCTTTACAATATTCAGTATTCTGATCCCAAAATAACATGGGGCTCTGATGATGCAGTGGTTCAACACTGAACTGCCAGCTCTGAGGCCAAGAGTTCAAACCCACCAGCCGCTCCACAGAGGAAAAGACCTGACAGTCCACTATGAAGATTATAGCACAGGAAAACTTGCGGACCAATTCTGCTCTGTTATTAGGGTCCTTATAACTTGAAGGCACAAAACAACATCTAGGAGTCATATGTCACTTTCCGTTTGTCCTAGCCCTTTCCTCCATTTGTCTCAAAGGATCATGAATTATTTTTTTAGTTTGTTTTAGCCAGGATCCCAATGCAGTTCAGGCATTGCAGTCGATTAATAAGTCAGATGTCTTTTAAGGTGTCTGTCTCCCTCCCTCCTGCACTCACACTGTCATTTTTTTCGTGTGTTTTGTTTGTTGAAACTGGTTCCATTGTCCTGTGAAGTTACGCACAGTCTGGATTTTGCTGATGTGTACTCATGGTATTGTTTAAGATGTTCATCTGTTTACTTCTGGCAAGAATGCTACATAGGAGGTGGGGTAGTCCACACTTTTGTGTTTCTCAGTATTATTTCAATTATTCTTTCATATGGATTTTTCTTATTTCATTTTAAGTGTATTCCTAGGGTTTAAGAATTACACCACCACTGTGAAAGGTGGTTTGGCACTGCTTATCAGAATTACACATACTTACGTCTTTTGACCTAACAATTTAACTTCTAAGAATTTATCCTGCAGAGATAATCACACACTTGTGAAATGATATGTTTGTGAAATTAGTCAAGGCAGCATTATTTTTAATAGAAATATATTGGAAATCATCAAAGGTTATTTGTTGCTGTTGGGTGCTGTTTTGTCAGTTCTGACTCATAGCAACCCTGGGCACAACAGAACAAAACATTTGCCCGGTCCTGTGCCGTGCCCACAATCATTTTTATACTTAAGCCCATCATTGCAGCCACTGTGTCAGTCTGTCCTGCTGAGAGTCTTCCGGTTTTTTGCTGATGCTCCCCTCTGCCGAGCATGATGATGTCCTCCTCTAGGGACTGATTCCTCCTGAGAGCATGGCCTAAGGATGTGAGACACAGCCTCACTGTCTTTGCTTCTAAGGAGTACTCTGTTTGTACTTCTTCCAGAACAGGTGTGTTTGTTCTATTGGCAGTTCGTGGTACATTCAGTATTCTCCAACACCGCAATTCAAAGATAATCTTCTATCTTCCTAATTCATTGTTCAGCTTTTGTATGCATATGATGTGACTGAAAATAGCATGACTTGGTCAGGCTCACCTTAGTCTTCAAGGTGATATCTTTACTTTTCAGTATTTTAAAGAGGTCTGTTGTAGCATATTTTCTTTTTTCTTCCTTTTTTTTTATTATGACTGAGTGAAAATGTACATTCCTGTATAAATTTATATGCCCACCTATATGCAGCTTCCACTGCTCTCCCTGCCTGGTGACAGCACACTATTCTTCTCTGCTCCATACATGTCTCGTCATCCCAACAGCCTCCTTTCCGCTCCTCTCCACCCACTCCCCCGCCTCCAGTAAGAGGTCAGCAGGATGATATCCTATAGATGCATAGAACCATAAAGTGCATCCAATATGTGGTCAGTCTGCATCACCAAGTCCAATGCAATAAGTCTTTTGATTTCTTGACTGCTGCTTCCATGGGCATTGATTGTGGAACCAAGTAAAATGAAATCCTTAACAATCTGAATCCTTTTTCATTTATCATAATGTTGCTTATCACAGTGTTGTGAGGATTTTTGTCTTCTCGATGTTGAAGTGCAATCCATACTGAAGGCTGTGGTCTTTGAACTTGACCAGTAAGTGTTTCAAATCCTCTTTACTTCCAGCAAGCAGGGTTGTGTCATCTGCATAACACAGATTGTTAATGAGTCTTCCTCCAGACCCGTTGCCTTATTCTTTATATGGTCCAGCTTCTTGGATTATTTACTCAGCATACAGACTGAAAAGGTATGGTGAAACGATACAACCCTGACACACGCCTTTCCTGACTTTAAACCATGCAGTGGCCCCTTGTTCTGTTCTCATAACGCGTCTTGATCCATATACAGATTCCTCATGAGCACAATTAACTGTTCTGGAATTTCTACTTGTCTGTCAGTTTATCGTCCTGTGGGGGCTTGTGTGTTGTTGTGATGCTGGAAGCCGGGTCACCCATGGCAGACAGGTTTCAGCTGAGCTTAGACTAGGACACAGTCTAGGAAGAAGGACCCAGCAGTCTACTTTTGACAAGAATTACCCAGCGAAAACCTTAAGAAGAGCCAGCCAAGTGCCGTCGAGTAGTGAAACGTTATCCGACATATTGCCAAGAAATGAGCACCCCAGGCTAGAAGGCACTCAAAAGACAACTGGGAAAGAGCTGCCTCCCCAGAGTAGCCAAAGCCAGCCAAGTGCCATTGAGTTGGATCGTAGAATTGACCTTAATGACATGGATGGAGTGAAGCTTTCAGGACCTTCATTTGCTGATGTGACATACTCAAAATGAGAAGAAACAGCTGCTAGGATCTGTTTAGTTTCTATTGTTAGGGGGATAATTAAGTGAATTCTGTCATACCCATACAGTGAAATGCATGAAACTGATAAAAAATGAGGAAGCCCTTTGTGTAACGACAGGAAGAGTTTTTAAGATATGTTGTTAAATAAAAAAAAGGTGAAAACCAGTCTATGTGGTATGTGTATTATTTTATTGTTTTTGTAATAAAAGGGGGAATACCTGTACCTCATGCGCATAGGATGTCTCTGGAAGATAACACTGATTGGCTCCACAGAGGTAAATTGGATGGCTACGGGGTGGAGAGTATGAGAAAGCAACTCTTCACTATATGACTGTACATACCTTTGAATTTTGTACTCTAAGTTATTACCTGTTTGATTTTTCTGACAGTTAAAAAGTTTAACTCCTATAATGAATGAAAAAGTAGATTAGGATCCAAGTTAAAATGCTTTACATTTAGAGCATGTCATAGTATTACTTGGTACAAACACTGCCATCAAGTTGATTCCGACTCACAGCGGCCCTGTAGGACAGAGTAGAACTGCCCTGTAGAGTTTCTAAAGAGCACCCAGTGGATCTTTTGGTTAGCAGACATAGCACTTAACCACTACACCACCAGGGTTTTCTTATTTAGCGTAAGTAGGGTCAAATAAAAACTCTGGTGGTGCAGTGGTTAAGTGCCATGGCTGCAAACCAAAAGGTTAAGGTTAGCAGTTGGAATCAACTCTACTGAGCAGTCATACTCTGTCTTACACTCTGAATTGGAATGAACTTGACTGCAGTGAGTTTGGTTTGGTTTGGGTTTGGTTTAGGGTCAATATGTTAAAGAGAGTAAACTTTCATTAAAACTCTCAGGGAACCCTCACCAGCAAGTAAGCCATCTAGAAATGAGACAGTCACGTTTGTCTCTCATGTACATGTAGCATGTATGAGCATACATGCACATGCGCACACACATTGTGCAGGCACACAGTTTACGGAGAGTCAGTCTTGTAGAGGAAATTCCTGCATTTAATAAGAGACGTAGACTAGATGATCTCTAATCCCACTCAAATTGGAGCAATATGGCTTAACAAAAATGATTTGGAATTTGAAGCCATCGGGTAAAAGCTTAATTCCGCTTTACACTCCTTAGGAAATGTATGAAAAGGGTGAAGTGTCTGAAACCTCCTAGATCTTAATTTATAAAATGTGGCTACCTCCACCTTCACGTCCATTCAGGTTACTGTGAAGATTAGCAATGATGTATAATCTAAATGCTTAATCCATCGTATTATTATTTCAGCTATGGAATCCCAGGAATTGATTAGTCTCTGGAAAGAAAATTGAGTTTAAAAGATGTATTTTATGGGAAGGAAACCCTAGGGGCATAGTGGTTGAGTGCTACAACTGCTAACCGAAAAGTCAGCAGTTCAAATCCACCAGACACTCCTTGGAAACTGTATGGGGGAGTTCTACTCTGTCTGTAGGGTCGCTATGAGTCGGAATCAACTCAATGGCACTTTTTTTTTAATGGAAAGAATTTATACTTTTTACTTTGAACTTATGTATTTCTATAATGTAATTCTCAAATCTTCTAGCTCCCAGCCACTCCATGTGGACTGTGTAAGCAATGCTAGAAGTAAAAAAATATGACAGTGCAAGCCCCTCGTATTTGGGGAGCCTGTCTCCCATGGTTTTCTGGAGTTGAGCTTTGGCTTTAACTGTTTTTCTTTATTGCAACTATAGAACTGTGCATTTAAACATAGATGTATGGATCTGTTAGAGTGTAAAATCTGTGAGGCTCCTAGCAACCTGAGACCATCGATCAGTCATTCTCTGCAGGGCCAATTATCTCTATTTTTTAAAAAAGTGAAGTCAAGAGAACTGTTTCATTTTATTCTCGTGTGCTTATAGGCAATTCTTATCTGCGTGATTGGCTTGACACATCTTGAGGTCATAAAAATATTCTGTGAAATTTCTCTACCATGACTAGCTTTCCCTTTTGATAATGCTTCAGACGTGTAGAAAGTGGCCTCAGAGTGTTTTTTTGTTTGTTTTTTTAAAAAGCACCTATCCTTGCCTGAATTTCCCCAAGATCCTTCTGAGCTCCTGCTTAATAACTAATAAGGAGAGCTATGTGCCCTCAGTGTTCAGAGTGGTGGGCTGCACAGGGAGCCATAAAATATCTGTCCCAGCTTACCTGTCCAGTCATGGAGAAGCCTTAAGCTGCTATGAAAGGAGTTTGCTAAGAGAGGATTTCCTGTCCATGAGGACTGTTAAACTTGGGAAGGGATTCAGAAGAACATAATTAGACCCATTTCTCTCCAGGTCTTTGGGAAAAAACAGTGCTAGAGGACTATAACTCTGCCTTGTGGAGAAATATACTTCCTCCAGGTTTTTTGCCTGTCCCTCATTTACTTTGGCTGATTTCCTTGATAAATCCTTCTACACACTTCCTAGAGCTGTTACTATATTTTAAATGTTGTTCTGAAAATTACAGGGAAGTATGACTGCAGAGCCTTTTTAGATCTACTTCTGTTTTACTTATTTGCCCACATTCTGCAATACAAATTACAAGTTGCCTTTTCAGTTGTTCACAGTACTGAAGAGGAAGAGGAAGTCAAGGTTTCTTTGAGAAATCCCCCTATTGCAGTGTGTGTGTGCTAGGTTTATAAATAGATTTGACAGGTGGCTGTTTTGGGTGGCGTTAATGCAGCCTTAGCCAGCATCAAGATTTCTTCCCTGCCACCCCCAAGTTTATGGGGGCATTAAAAAACTGAGGAGCAAAATTTTCTGACACATTATTCTTCTTTCTTACTTTCTCTTTTCCCCCTTTAGAAAGGTAATTTAATTTCCCCAAGGCGAAATTATTTTTGTATTTTTTTTAAACAAACTAGCGCTTAATTCAGATTGATGTTTTGTGTCAATTAGTGATTTTTCTCTTGGCTTCTACCATTTCCAGCACAAGGTGAATAGAGACGAGTTCTCAGAGGAAATCGTACTGAAGAATTCTTCCTGATTTTCTAACTTAGTGTACTTTTTAAAATTATGAGATACTGTGACTTGTGAAAACATCAGAATGACTGTCTGAGAAAGTAGCAAAATAGCACATGGCCTGTCTTCACCTGGAATACAGTAAAGGCTCAATAAACAATTGAAGCTGTGAAGTTCGTGATGTTGGACCACTCAGCTTACAGAAATGACAGTTTCACAGAATCCAACCTAGTTATAATATCCTTCCTTATTTGGTGCCAGGGTCCCATTTGAACTATTATAGTTATTAGATAAAATGAAGAAGTAACTTTGTGTGACTGGGGCAGACAGAACCTATACATTTTAGCTAACAGGAAAGTTTAGGGATATCCTCAAATCCTTACTTAATGTATAATCTTCTTAAATAAGGCAAGAGATTAAAACTAAAGGAACAAAAAGTAGCTGTGAGGGCTGACATTAGAGTGGGAAGTGATGGAAAAAAGACAAACACTGTAAATATAGCAACCTGGTATGCTTTGATATATGGGCAAATACTACTGTACTGTATTCTCTCAGGACATCGCTGTGTTACAGTAGCTTATTTGTACTTCCTACTATGCATCATCAAGAAAAGTGTATGTAAAACTGTCTCTGAATGCTCTAAATGCCTTTCTGTGAATTTTTTTTTTTTTGCTTTAGCTTATAGGTGTGTGTATTAAATAACCTGTGACAATTTCCCCTCACTACCCACCCTCCTGGATATAGTCTAATGAATTAATCATTAAGTATGAGTCATGCTGTAACTCCTTCCATTAGCAATATAGTTGAAAAGTGACCTTACACCTGTGTATCTTTAGATTTTCAGAGACACAGTCAATTTTTAAAAACTTTATTACCCAGGAAACTTGTTCAATTAAAAAAATTAGAAAAGCTGGTATTTTTAGTGCACTGAATAAAAAGCTGAGTCGTCTCTTTAGACAAGGCAAACTTGAAATATGAAGGTCATTACCATGAAGGTAGGTCTTCCTGGCCCCCTCTGTTTCCCCAGCACCTAGCACAGAGCCTGATACATCCTTAGCACGAACAAGTAGTTATTGAATGAATGAATGAAATTCATTTAAAAAAGACACCTAAGTGTAACTTATTAAACATCTTTTATGCACAAGTTTTTCAGCATAAATCATGCAGTTTCTTCTCTTGTAAAATGAGGGGCTGAAAATGTTCTTTCCAGCACAAAAGTTTCACAGTCTTATGAACAGTCAGACCACTGAAGCAAACAATCAGTAGGGATTTCTTAACAGGTAAACGAAGAGCATTAATGCCTGGCTTAGTTCCAGAATGTCCTTGGGCTACAGTAACCTTGATTGATAAAATGTCTTACCCATCTCTGAAACTGCTTACTGATTTTTACCTCAGGGCTTGTTTATAACATTTTCTCACTCTTATAACAGGAATCAAAAGAAGTGCAAATTCTCCCCATTGTGCCAAAGAGAATTACCCATAGCCATTTTATGAAAAGCCCAAATCACATTTCCACATGGACTGGGGATCTGCCATCTCACTGGATTTTATTGGCACTAACTTTATTTTCCCCATTAATCACCTGCTTTAACCAGAAGTCTTTAGAATTCCAGAATATACATCTTTGTCATTTGAGATCTCCTAACAAAAGAGAGTGTGTTTTTAAAATAGAAGTATCTTAAGTAAGGAGAAATGTCTTGTAGGGTTCATGCTACTGCTTTTTTCCCCCTTTTGTTCTAAACACTTGAATTATGGGTCATTCGGTGAAGAATCAATGTAGTGAAACACTCATCTTTTTAGCCCTGCATTGTTTAACAAGGTAGCCAGTAGCCAGCCACACACACACACACACACACACACACACGTACCCATTACTGCTGAGCCAGTTAAGACCTTGTAGCAACCCTAAAGGACAGAGTAGAACTGCCCTATAAAGTTTCACAGAACCAGCCGTAGCTCTTAACCACTGCACCACCACAGCACAAGTGATATTTAAATTAGGCTACAAACTTAGTTCTTCAGTTGCACCAGACACATTACCAATACTCAGTGCCAAGTATATGTGGCTACTAGCAACTTTATTGGGCAACAGAGATACATACATAGTATCTTTATCATTGTAGAAAGTCCTATTGGAGTATTTGAACTTTTTAAAGGACACTAAGAAATCAAGTACTTAAAATTTTAGAAATTCTTCTGGCCTAGTGAGCCCTGGTTGGCACAGTGGTTAAGCACCCTGCTGTGAACCAGAAGTTTGAAAGTTCAAACCTACTAGCAGCTCCACAGGGGAAAAGGCTTGGTAATCTGTTTCGGGAAAGACGACAACTTGAAAACCGTGTAGGGTGGTTGTGTTCTGCCTTGTAGGGTCACTGTGAGTTGGAAATGATGCAGTGACACACAGCTAGGCAGGGAAAAGACTCACCAGAGATTTGCTTATTTGACATCTATTTTTTGAGTCAAAATAATGTTGAGATGTTGTAGCCTCGGGAGGTTACTGGGAAAACTCAGAAGTTCGGGGGAAGCTCCAGGCACTGCCAAAAATAAGGATGCCTACTCTTATAAGCTACAGTTTGTCCTTCTAAGCTACTTTCCGGTTAGCTACCTCCTGCTGCAGAGGGATTCAGACTTCATCGTTGAGTAGATAGCAATGCATTTGAGAACTTCCCGGGAATTCTGGCACCGCATCCTCCATTGGTTGTCTGTCAGTATCTCCAGGATGTTTCAGTCTCTAAATGAGCACAAGGAAGCATACTCTTCAGCCACAACTTCCTCTTGGGTGCATGTACAATACTCTAGAACTGTAGAAGGAGTAGCACAGCCAGCTCAGCATAGCTGCTGTGATTGTAAGTCCAAGGCAAAGAGTTCTGCAAATCACTGGTATGGTGCTGCATCAGTTTCCAAGATTTCCCGTAATAAATTATTGCAAACTCAGTAACTGAACACAACAGAAATGTATTTCTTACCCTGATCTGTGGACTGAAAGTGTAAAATCGAGATGTTGTCTGGGTTGATTCCTTTAGGAGATTCTGGAGAAAAATCCTTCCATGACTCTCTCCTAGCCTCTAGTATTTGCCAGCTGTTATGGATTGAATTTTGCTCTCCCTGAAGGTGTTTCAAGTCCTAATCCCCAGTACTTGTGAACGTGACTGTGTTTGCAAATACAGTTTTCAGATATAATTTGTTAAATTAAGATGAGATCATGGGAATATGCTGAGCTCTAAGTCCAGTATGACTGACAGCTTTGTAATTAAAGGAGAAGAGACAAACACTCACAGAGAGAAAACCAGAAGAGGACACACCAGAATACCATGGGGGGACAGATGCAGAGTCTTCACGTGACTTTTCTCCATGTGTCTTCACATGGCCTTCTTATAAGGATACCAGTCACTGGATTAAGGACTCAACCTAATCAGTCAACCAAACCAAGTCCACTGCTGTCGAATCAGTTCCAACACATAGTGACCGTGGGGGACAGAGTGGAACTGCCACATAGAAGTTGCAAGGAGCACCTGGCAGATTAGAACTGCTGACCTTTTTGGTAGCAGCTATAATAGCACTTAACCACTGCTCCACCAGGGTTTCCTCGTCTTAATTACATCTGCAGTAACCTTATTTTCAAATAAGGTTACAATTTAAGATTATTGACAGACATGGTGTTTGTTTGTTTTTTGGTAGGGCTCATTACTTAACCCAGTACAAGTATTAAATTAAGGAACATTTAGTAATTTACAAAAGGACTAAAATCTTAGTCAATTCCTACTCCCATCAAGGAGCCTTGGTGGTGCAGTGGCTAAGCTCTTGACTATTAACTGACATGTCAGTGGTTTGAATCTACCAGCTACTCCATGGGAGAGCGATGTGGCAGTCATCCTTCATAAAGATTACCGCCTCATCTTGTTTGAGAGATACTGATGCACTTTCCATTTTGCTTCATTCAACCGAACAGGAAAAAGCCATAAACACGTAATCTATTGAAAACTACAAATTAAAAGAGTAAGTTAGAAAGGCTGGATAGCTTGAGCGATAGGCACAAACAAACAACAACAACAGAAATAAAAAACAGTGTTTAAATAGTGCATTGTTACAATTTCTTAGATGTCATGACTGCTAGATTACCCTACTTTCTTGGTTGTGACTGATAACTTTGGCCTTAAGAGGCACCTCAATGTCGTAACATCTTTTGGGGGAGAGAAAAAAAAAGGAAAAATGTGTATTTCTTTTTTTAAAAAAATAGCACAGAAGAGTGCATTGCATATTACTTGTTCAGTAACTCAGATTTCAAATCCGAGTCTTTGAAACTGTGGTCTGAATTACTGTTGGCCTTCATTTGTCTCACATATAAAAGCATGCATTTCATAAAGCATGTACTGATCAAAATCTCCTGTTGCTCCTTTTACTGAAAATATAAGACGACATTTCAGAGAATGCTGGAGTATTCTGTGCGTTTCCCATTTGCTTCTTTGAGCTCTCTACCCCCATATCCTTGCCCTCCAACACACTACCATTTACCAGACACCACTGCAAGTTAGAAAGCTAATTTTGAAAGTTATTGAGACGTTTTTGACAGCTCAGCACCCAAACAATTGTCTTCAGAAAGGAAGTGTCACTTCCTTTTGCTAGCTTTGAAAACAGCATGATTTATTTTGTGAGATATGGCAAATTCTTTTGTTTTCAATTGCAGTGCTTGGCATCCATAGACATTTTTATGTATGTATCTTAACAACAAAAGATGCATCTACTTGGATAGATTTATCTACTTGCATGTGTCTTCAATTCTTGCATGCTTTATAAAGCATTTAGTTGTTTTACAAGAAAATAAGTTGGGTAATTTCTCTGGTGATAAGTAACTGCATCCTTTACCGTAAATTGGCATCCTTTAGTGGCCTTTCTGTGGTCTTCAGCATACATGGTGTGCTGTGACCCTACGGTCTACTGCTCTCAGGACTGAGGAGGCAGTAGTTCAAGGAGGTAGTTAGACTTGCAGTCTAATTGCTTTTCTAATACCTGACCCTCCTTCCTTTAGCAGATTTCATTTGACGTTGATCCTAAGAGTTATCCCAACTTCAGAAAAGTAAAGGTTGAGAGAGGGAGAATTAGAAGAATACCATACACTTTGAAATTGAGGGAATTTGCTAAATTGAACAGTGCATTTTCTCTTACATGATACTTTGGCTCCTTTTCTTTGACAAATTCTCTAACAAATTTACCAACTTCACTGCCACTGATCCAGTTTAATCCCTTGATGTTAGTAACTAGGATACAAAGGTGTGGAAACTTCAGTTGATTCCAACTTGGTACTTAGCAAAACTAGAGCAGTGTTTTCTAAAAATCCAGCACCTGGCCATAAGAAAGTTTTCACCAGTCTACCGCAAAATGGAAAGAAAAAAGAAAGAGAGCATCTTCCACAAGTTTAAACAGAGCCACTTTGGAGAACTAACTATCTTGTTTTCATGTTGAAATGTTCAATTTTTTATATATTTGTAGGAAGCATTGTTTTTGATATTTTGTTTGGCCCCTACTCCTCATGTTAAAGTTTTAAAAAAGACATCCCTTTGAGGACTAAGATGCATCTGACCCAAGCCATGGTATTTTCGATTGCCTCTTACACATGCGAAAACTAAATAATGAATAAGGAAGAACCATAGAAGAACTGAGGCCTTTGAATTACAGTACTGATGAATATGCCACCCATTACCAGAAGAAGGAAACCCTGGTTGCACGGTGGTTAAGTACTATGTCTGCTAACCAAAAAAGACTGGCAGTTCAAATTCACCAGGAAATTCTATGAAAGTAGTTCTGCTCTGTCCTGGTGGGGTCACTAAGAGTCAGAATTGACTCAGACAGTAGCTTTGGTTTGGCCAGAAGAATAAACAAATCTGTCTTGGAAGAAGTACAAATAGACCCCTCGGAAGTGAGAATGGCAGGACATAAAGTATCTGGTGTATTTAGCCATGTTATCAGGAGGGACCAGTCCCTTGAAAATGACGTTGTGCTTGGTAAAGTAGAGAGTCAACTAAAAAGAGCAATACCTTCAAGAAGGTGAATTGACCAAGGGCTCAAACACAGCAGTAACTGTGAAACTGGCGCAGGACTAGACAGTGTTTCATTCTTGATGGAACCCTGCAACTCCCCAAGTTCTTATGTGACAAAATAAAAATCTAGCAATCCTGTATTGATTACCTCAATTAAAAAAAAAAAATACTGCTCATTTACATATGGAAGTCTGGGAATTAAGAAGCTAGATGGCTTCTAATTCAATACAGCTTATATATTTTTCATGTGTTATTTCCTGTGGCTTTAGGGGTTGAAGGAATGGTTTATTGGAGAAAGGACCTTCCTCAGCCATTCTCAGCTATGGAAGAACTTCTCCCTTCTCTCAACTCATAGCTATAAGGTTTTAGAATACTTTTATTAATTTCAGTTATTGGGTTATCAAAACAAGCAACAGGATCTATTTATGAACAGTTAAGCACTGTGTAACAGTAGCTACACAACAAGAATTTTTTTTAAAGATGTATTTTATTAAGTTGTTTTTTAGTTTTACGATCCTCATCCCTCAATGAGAAGAGGATTTAGTTCCTAGAGCTGTTTTAATCACGTGTTTCTGACATAGCATGCACACACACACACACACTCACACAGCCGACTCCTTTGCCCCTCAATAAGGAAGGGAAATTGAGAATTAGTGGTAATTTATTCATAGTTCACCTGTTTCTACATTTGCTAGTGAAGCAGCACTGTCTGCTGCTCTTCTTATATCACAGTATCTTGTTGTTTTTATAGAAAGGCGTTTTATTCACTAGTTTGAAAATAATGAGTCTGCAAAGCAGTGCTCCATGTGAGAGCAACTCATTTTAGAATGTGTTGATTATCGTGACTAATGATGGGGCCCTGCCATTTTGTAGACTAATGTTAATACAGGAACGTCTTGATACCACCTCGTGATTTTTCAAGTGTGGATACTTGTTTGGTAATGCATCACATGTCCAACCATTGCATTGTGCCAGCAATGGTGACAGTGCCACTTTGTCAAGCTGGAAAGTCTCAGACTCAGTGAGGAAATACTTTATTAAAGGGAATAAAAAATGGAAATGGGCTACTACTTGTGAATTTAGATTAAATTAGCCTTGAGCAGCTACTCAAGCTGTTCCTTCTAATGCAGCATCATTGTCTTTACATCTCAAACTGCACTAATTCAACCAATATTTATTTGGCACGTACTACTGTGTATAATGTGGAAACATGGTGGTATAGTATTTAAGAGCTATAGCTACTAACCAAAAGGTAGGTGGTTCAAATCCACGAGGCACTCCTTGGAAACCCAGTGGGACAGTTCTCCTCTGTCCTAGAGGGTGAGTATATGTCAGAATCAACCTGATGGCAATGGTTTTTTTCTGTGTAATGTACTTGAAGCCTATTCTCTGTGTCCTACGGTCTACAAAGATGAATGTACTTTCACTGGTGCAAGCCTGGGAACAAGCCTATGCTGTAATTCTGTACAAAGAAGATAGCGGTGGTATATGCTCAGAGGATTCAGCGCTTCAGAGGATAAGAAACAGAGCTGGGCAGTACCTTGAGGAGTAGTTAGGATTTGAACATACAGAGCTGCTTTGACTTAGTTTCAGAAAGAGAGCTACTTAAGCCAGCAACAGACTAGGGAAATTCTGGGGTAAGTTTAACAAAAGGGAGTGACTGGATTCACAGGGTCCTTGAAGGCACCTATGTTCTGCTGGGTCGTATGCATGGGGTTATGTTCCAGACTGACAAGTTCAGGCTTTGTTCTGTATGCATCTATTTGGGAGCCCCTGGGGTTTTGTAAATTTGTGACCAAACTGGTCAAGACAGCTCTTCTGGAGTCTGCATGTGAGTTGAATTGAAGAGGGAAGTAAGCAGGGCTTGAGAGAATGCTGGTAACCATGGGGAGACTTCCTTGAGAATATATTGAGCTGGAGAGCTGCAGTTGTGGCTCCGGGCATGGGAATGGAATGACAGATAGGAGAGGTGCTGCAAAGGCCGAATACATTAAGTGATGACAGTTCGTGGGGCTTGAAGGGAAAAGGGATGGAGAGGAGTCGAAAATTTTGTTGTTTTAGGTAGAGAGTGGGTTTGAGAGATAAATTAAGGATTTATGTTTGAGCCACTGTGAATGCGAAGTGCTGGCAGGAGTTGGAGACTATCCTGAGAAGAGTTAGCCAGGCATATTGGAAATTAAGGCAGAAATAAAGCCAGAGCTAGAATTTCCTTATTTGGGAATAATTTCAATAAGAATAATAGTTAAAGTATCTTTCTTTAGAGAGGAGTTCACCAGGGGGCGTGTGAAGAATATTAGAGAGAAGGGAGAAGGGTCAAGAATAGATTTAGGGAAGAAAGGAGGGAGAAAGGAAATCACCCCTGTTGCATGCCTTTCCCCAGTTTCTCCTGCAAAAACAGAAAAACAACTCAAAAGAAGTGATCTGAGGCTGTTGAGTTGGAGGGAGGATGGGGAGTGGAGATTGGCTATCAAAACTGTGGACCAGGCAAACAAAGGTGTTTTTGCTTGCAGACTGAAATTTTGCTTTCAAAAAGGGAAACGATCACTTACCTATGACTAACGTACATGTGTTTCCACAGCAGAGTTTTTAAATTTTTACTGTTTCCTAACATGGCCTACTCCCACTGTTCACAGCCACCAGACGAAAACCAGTTGCCATTGTGTTGATGTTGACTTAGGATGACCCCGTATGTATCAGAGTTGAGCTGTACTCCACAAGATTTTCAATGGCCGAGTTTTTGGAAGTAACTCACCAGCTACCTCTGGGTAGACACGAACCTCCAAACTTTTCGTCTGCAGCTAAGCGTGTTTACTGTTTGTACCACCCACCTACTCATATATGCCACACAGCTCCTCATTTCTTAATAGAACTTGCAATGTGTGATCTGTTTGTCAGTGCCCTGGAGAGAGTTCTGTCCCACAAACATACAAGTTCTCTTTTCAGGGGTCTTCTACAAGCCTGAGGATGCGTTAATGATTCATTCCCTGTTCCCCTAGTAGGTGTTCTTGGGCAGTACTAACAATAAAGATGCTCAGCTACTAATCAAAGTTTGGAGATTTGGGTCCAACCAGAGGTGCCTCCAAAGAAAGGCCTGGCAGTCTACTTCTGAAATATCAGTCTTTGAAAGCCTTGTGGAATACAGTTCTACCCTGACAAGCATGGAGTTGCCATGAGTCAGAATCAACTCAAAATCAAGTAGTTACTGATTTCTACCAGTAAGGGTACCCTACAGATAAGGATAGGCAGGTCCATCAGGGACTTTGTTTCTTTCTACATCTGGACCATTTGCTGTAGACCAAGTGTTCCGGACCAGTGAACGTCATTTTCTGTGATGCATGTGAAAAAAAAAAAAAAAAGAAAGAAAAGAAAACTTTGCCATTGAGTTGATTCTGACTCATAGTGACCATATGGTACAGAGTAGAACTGCACCGTAAGGGGAGGGTGGTGGATCTGAACTGCCAACGTTTTGGTTAGCAGCTGAGCTCTTAAATATTGGGACCACCAGGGTGCTGTGATCCTTGTAAGCACAGTACATTTTTTCTGAAGGGGTGATTTACCCCTTTCCTGGTGCTCGAAAGGATTCTTTTTTAAAAAATGATAAGAGCCTCTATTATAGATAATATACTGTACCACAGTAATATAGTTCTTTAAGGACAGGAGCCTATCCTTATCTATCTTGGTATCTTTATGGCCTCTGAATCAGTCTTGGCCGAATGAGTGTCTAGCAATGGTACGTTGCGTGGGTCAACAGAAAACCTAAAATACTCATTTTGGCTCTGTAGCCTCTTGTTAAATTGAGAAAATAGACATACCTAGGAAATACACACTGATATTAGTTGATACCATTGTCCTTCATTAGTATGTTTTGTTGCTTAGAATGAGAGCCTCACATGCCTGTCTAATTGAATCCTTTAACATCCTTCAGGAATAGGGTTTAGTATGCTTGTTTCACAAATAAGGTAGGTAAAGCTGAGAGAATGCCTATGATTTGCCAAAGGTAACACACATTTAAATGTCAGACCTGGGACTTGAGTCCAAGCTTTTGATCTGCAAGTCTCATAGGGTCCCCCTTTGTCAAAGGACTAGAGAGGCAGTTTGTGTTAGTGGTTAAGGCCCTATGTGGATGACCAGCCTTGCAGTCCTGGCTCTAGCTTGATGTGACCATTTATAAATTGGGGGCAGTAAAAATTCCTGCTTGGCAGGATGTTTAAATAAGGCCGTCCTTATAAGTACTCAACAAATGTTAACTATTGTTTTTATCTAAAGGTGTGTTCATTGTAAGTAAAAATAGAAGTGCCTCTGTGTATAACAGGTTCCTGGGTGCCTACTGGTTTGCCGTCCATTGTTAACCTGAAGCCTGGCAGTTCAAACCCATCCAACAGTGCCCTCAAAGAAAGACCTGGTGATTTGCTTCTTTGGAAGTTCACAGATGAATAATGCGTACTTCTGCAGTTCCCTAAAGGGGACACTACGGACATGACAGGACTGACGGAAACTTTGTGGCTCCAGCGTCCATAAGATGCACACAGCTCTTCACTTAAATGTGTGTGTGCAGTCTGCAGTCTGTTAACTGAGTAATGGACTGTTCATGTTGGCTCCTAATTACAATCCAATTTTCGTCATGCATTTGCTCAATATCACTTTGCAAGTTGTTATAGCGATTTTTTTTTTTTAAGATCAAGAACAGGGAAGTTCCTTAATTGTTTAAACAGGCAGTTTAGCTTTCCAGGCCTGCAGTGACAAAAGATAAGACTACAAGGAAAAGAGGAAACTCTGTCACCCCAGTCTGCCAGTCAAGCTGTTTGTGCGGAGTCCAGGCTTCTGGCACAGTGGCATGCCGAGAGGAAGATGCTATTATTATTCAGACGTATCTGGGCGCTGACACTGCTTTCTCTTCCCGGTAGAAAATGAGGGCTTGCTGCCATTCAGTTGTGGTTTAAGAGCCAGATGAGCCTGATATGTAGAAATATTCTTGTAATTACCAGTTTGTGATTGGAATAGTAATATAAACTTGAGCATACAAGGACAGTTCCATAGCTGGAATTCAGCCTCACTGTCACTTCTAGCAGGAGACAGCTTCTGACCTAGAGGTTGTCTCTGGGAGCAGCAGCCTCCAAGGGAACCAGCATGTAGGGACACCCACGAGGATATGCTGAGTCTGCTTCTTCTCTGGTCACCACTTCCTGTCAGTCCTGTACCCAGACTGGAGAGATTGGTACCTGGATCACATGGGTGTATGATCTCTTCTTGCCATTTGGTAACCCAGCTGGGGCATTAGGTTTATCCATTGAAATGAATGGATAAAACAGCGTTTTTCAAAAGCCTAAATTTTTCTAGTTCGTCTTAAGCCACTTAATTTTTCTCTGGTTTTTATTATAGTTATCCTCAACCTATGTAGTTTAGTGGAAGCCAGGTTTGTTCCAAATTATGACCAAAATTTATCAGTGAGCTTATGAAAAATTGATAAATTATCCTAAACAAACATGGGTTACCTGTTGTATGTGTGCCTACACATGCTCTTAACCCCGTAAGAGTGGAGCCCGTGGTTATCTTGTTTCTGGCAGTATCCTCAGAATGTGTTATTATTTTTAATGACGACTGATTTTTTTAAAAAATAGGACTTTCCAACATACCTTGTAATGAAATTTTTTGTTATAGAAATATTAATACTGTATGTGTTTGAAAAACTGTGATTTGCTTTGCAGTTTTTCCAAGAAAATGTTCTTGATATTTATCTTTCAGTTTATTTCTCTGAGATAACTAGAAATTAATATATAAATTCTTGTTTTGTAGACTTGAAGCTATTCCAGCATGGCTGTCCTTGGCCTCTTCTCTCTGCTGGCTCTCCACAGTATGGCTTTCGGGGCCACTTTGCCTGATGACACCATTGCTGAGTTGTCAGTGAATATGTATAACCGTCTTCGAGCCACTGGAGAAGACGAAAATATTCTTTTCTCTCCACTGAGCATTGCTCTTGCAATGGGAATGATGCAACTTGGGGCCCAGGGTTCTACCCGGAAAGAAATCCGTCATTCGATGGGATATGATAGCCTGAAAAGTGGTAAGTAGAGTTAGGTTGGATTTCATAGAATAGCATGACTTAAGTGTAAACTCAGATAGGTAGGTGCCTCATGCAAGAAACAGCAATGCTTACCATGATAAGAAAATGATCTCACCAAGATGGTAAGGCCAAGAAAAGGGGTTAGGAAAACCAAGAAGGCTGTCAGTTGCCCATTCTGTACCTGACTGAATGAATCTAATGAAATTATTTTAATTTGTTTTTAAATTTAAATATACCCCACTTTGATAAACAAAAGCAATGATGATTCTTAACTTATGGAGTTTCTAGTCTAGAGGGAAAGCCATGTATTAATCAACTAGCTCACATATAACTGAGGCATTAGAATTAAGAAATATGATTCTCTAAGAAGATCAAAATTTTTTCTTAAAATCACCTGTATCCTCTTTGTTCAAACAGAATTCAAAAATTTGTGAAATGTTTTATTATTTCTGAAAGTTATACATTTGGAAAATTTTCTAAATATAAACTATTTGGTAATCACTTTGACATGATGTATGATTTTCATCTTAATGCATTTTATATACATGTGAATTAACTCATAAAAAATGTTACAAATCAAAGCAGTTTCTGATTAATTTTAACATTACAGGGTAAAATAATGTGAGTCCTCTGTGGCTGAAGTTTACAGGAATGCACTGATTTTTAAACTGCATAATTAAACTATAAATTATATACTTTATGTATATATTATATGTATATAATGTATTAAATTTATATAATTTATAGTAAATTATAAAATAACAGTAATATAATGAAAGTAATCTGAATGCTTTGAAAGATAACAACAACCTACCTTTTAGATTTTAGCCAGATAATTGTGTTTATGCAGAACCTGTACATAGACCAAGAAGCAGTTATTCAGACTGAATAAGGGGATACTCAGTGGTTTAAAATCAAGAAAGATATGTATCAGAATTTTATCTTTTCACCATACTTATTCAATCTGTATGCTAAATAGATAATTCTAGAAGCTATACCATATGAAGAACAGACCATCACAATTAGAGGAAGATCTGGTAATAACTTGTGCTATACAGATGATATATTCTTGTATAATTACTAATAGTGAAGAAGACGTGAGCACTTACTGATGATCAAAGACCATAACCTTCAGTATGGAGTATACCTCCAACGTAAAACAAAAATCCTTTCAACTGAACTAATAAATGACCTCATGATAAACAGAGAAAAGATTAAAGTTGTCAAGGATTTCATTTTACTTAGATCCATAATCAGTTTTCGTGGAAGCAGCATTCAAGAAATTAACTAATGTATTACATTGGACAAAACTGCCGCAAAAGATCTCTTCAAAGTATGAAAAGCAAAACTATGACTTTGAGGACTAGGATACACATGATGCGAGCCATGGTATTTTCAGTCACCTCCAATACATATGAGAGCTGGTCAGTGAATAAGGAAAACTGAGGAATTGATGCCTTTGAATTATGGCATTGGGGAAGAATACTGCATATACCAGGAACTGCCAGAAAAACAAACAAACGCGTCTCGGAAGAAGTAAAGCCAGAATGCTCTGTAGAAGCAAGGATGGCAACACTTTGTCTCATGTTCTTTAGACATGTCATCCAGAGGGACCAGTCCATGGAGAAAGACATCATGCTTGGTAAAGTAGAAGATCAGCCACAAAGAATAAGACACTCAAAATAAAGTAGAATGACACAGTGGCTGCAACAGTGGGATCAAATGTAACAGTGACTGTGAGGATGGCACAGGGCTAGACAGTGTTTGATTCTGTTATGTGTAAGGTCACTGCCTTAGCCATCTGGTGCTGCTGTAACAGAAAGTACCACAAGTGATGGCTTCAACAGAGAGATCTAGTTCCTCATAGTAATGTAGGCTAAAAGTCCTGACTGCTTTCTTGGTGCTATGAGATCCCCAACTTGCTGCTTGCTTCCCTTTCCTTTTTACCTAATAAGACATAAAAAGTGATGCAGTCCACACCACAGAGAAACTCCCTTAATATTGGATCAAAGATGTGACCCGGCTAAGGGTGTTACAGTGCCACTCTGATCCTCTGTAAAATAAAATTGCAATAACAAAATGGAGAACAACCACACACAGTGGGAATTATGACCTAGTGAAATTGATACACACATTTTGGGGGGAACATAGTTTAACTCATAGCAGTCATCGTGAGTTGGAAATGATGGTACTTAACAGCAACAACATCGTGATATAACTGAGCTTAAAAAGTTAGTTTAAACTTCTAGAAATAGGATGCGTATTGGCACCACCATACCAGTCTTATGTGGAGAACGAGCCAGGCCTTTTTCCCTTGGGTCTGTGCCCTGTCAATCTCTCTTGAAAGTGCATTTGTGTTCTGTGTTATAATGCTGTTCAGTTCACCTTGATCTTTCAAAATGTGTGTTTCAGTAATGAACTCACCACTTTTCCTCCTGCAGGTGAAGAATTGACTTTCTTGAAGGAGTTTGCTAACATGGTAACTGCTGAAGAGAGCCAGTATGTGATGAAAATTGCCAATTCCCTCTTTGTGCAAAGTGGATTTCATGTCAATGATGAGTTTTTGCAAACAATGAAAAAATACTTTAATGCAGAAGTAAATCATGTAGACTTCAGTCAAAATATAGCTGTGGCCAACTACATCAATAAATGGGTGGAGAATAACACAAACAGTATGTCTTTTGGTTCTTTTCTTTCTCTAATAGTTTAATTTTAACTACGTTTTACTTCCAAAATTATTTGTCCCATCTCTCCATTAGTGTGTTTAGATTGCATTTAGTTGAGTGTATCACAATTATTTTGTATGAATTATGGTCTAGATTAGAAGCATCATTTATGAATAAGCACTTGAGAAGGAAGTTAAATCATTTGGCATGTATGTCACTTGGCACTGGTAAATTAATCCAACTGATGGGCTTTTCTCTGTGGAGTAATCTTCACTATTGTGTGGACTTTACTTGAGCTGTTTACTAAATTAGATGTTAGAATGGCTAATAGCTTTATCAACATTATGATAATGTATGATTAAAGTAAGGTACCTTTAAAAAGAAGCATACCATTTTAAGCCAAAGAAACAGAAGAGGAAGAGATGTATTTGTCTTAAATTTTATTTATAATCATATTTTTAAAATGTATTTCAAGTTTCCAAATGCTTTGTATTTCACAATTTTGTTTCCTAGTTTTACCAACAAAATAATTGAAATTAGAATCTCAAAATTATGCTAAATTAAAAGTAGGTTACTAAAGCTTCCCATTAAGTTATCATACTGTCAAATCCCAAAATTATGTTAATTTTATAAATTTCATGGTGAAAAAAGTTGATCAGTTACTCTATGACTTATACTCCCTAAACTGCTGAAGAACCATCTATGTTAGGAAGTGTTACAGTTAATAAAATGAGAGAATACAGAACAGATTTTGGTCCTTTGTTTTTCAGGTAGGCTAAAAAACAATGTTTGTTTGCTTGTTTTACATGTAAGACTAATAATCCACCTGAAGTAAACTGAATTATTAAAAGCTATTTGTTTACAAAGTTTTTTCAGCACTTTTGGCAAACAGTAGAGATCCAATCTCTTTCAAAATAGCTTTGGAAAGAGAACCTCAAATAGAAAATAACACATCATATGTGAAATTGGCTTTCACTCATCTGTTTTCACCTAGTCAAAAGCAGTTTGTTAGATTTGGTGGAAGGAGTTCCAGAGTACCAGAGGAAAGAGTTTGAATTGGATGACATTTTAATCAGACTTAGAAACATTTATTGAGCGCTTGTTGTATGTTCACACATGATGCATGTATTTTGCACGCATAATGTCAGCTGGACGGTGGTGAAGCAGAAGGTTCTGTATTGCATGTGTTTCTGTAGTTTGTACAGAACTGTCAGATGCTGCTAGTGTTAGCATAGCATAGGTGTTTGGGATGCTCTTAATCTTTAACACACATATACACAAGACCTTTTAACAATATTGCCTTTTTCTTTAAAACGATACCTAGCATTTTTATTGTAAATTCATCAGTGGCATGTTTTCTTGTTTTTCTGGACCACTTTATCAGATTGTAGTTTGATAGTTTGTTGGTCCCTCTTCACCTTTGAATTTAAGGTAAATGCTATCTACTCATTTTTTTCCTGGATAGATCTGTTGAAAGATTTGGTATCCCCAAGGGATTTTGATGCTGCCACTCATCTGGCCCTTATCAATGCTGTCTACTTCAAGGGGAACTGGAAGTCACAGTTTAGACCTGAAAATACTAGAACGTTTTCCTTCACAAAAGATGATGAAAGTGAAGTCCAGATTCCAATGATGTATCAGCAAGGGGAATTTTATTATGGTAAGAAATCTTCACTTTTCTTTTTTTCCTGTTTTTATAGTATATTAACAAATATATAAGGGAGAACAGGAAATATTCATTACTCAAACTGTTTGTCAGACTAAATTAGGCTGTAATTCAGTTTCCTCGACTGAGCTTTCAAAAGCCTTTAATTAGATTCACAGTGAATATTACACGCATTTCTAGTTTCCCAGTATCACTAATCTGTAAAGTTCATCACACCTACAGAGTCATTTTATTTATAGTAAAATACCTGATATTGTATAAGAACTTTCTGAGGTACTCCAGAAGTCTTGGGCTTTTGTATGGTTTTCAGGTCCATTAAGCACTTGATTTGATCTCCTCACCACTTTTGAATTATTAAAATTCATCTATTACAAGGGCTTCTCTTTTAAATTTTTTCTTCCAGACTTGTCTATGTGTGGCCAGACTTAATTGTTCATTCAGAGTGTCATTTACTTAGACTGTATATTTTTTGGCCTCATTTTCAAGATGGTTTCATTGGATTTTTAATGCTTGCTGTGTTAATTCTTCCCATGCATTATAATGAATATAATTTTTTTAATTTGCAAGCAGAAATATAATTTTAAGCCAATGTATGTTACAACTAATAGTTTATTCTATTTAAAAGTATATTATAAAATTAAAAGACTATAATCACAGTAAGAAAGTTAAAAAAGGAAGAAAGAAAAAATAGAACCAAAATGTTTACTGTGATGTGTAAAGAAAACAGATCAGTTATTTGAATATAGCCATAAGAAAAACATTACATTTATTTTTGAAAATGAGAAAAATTTAAAGTAGTGACAGAACCATTTGTTTTAAAGACATCTTTTTTTTTTAATTTATATAAACCTAGTGAATTTGGTGAAGTTCATAGAGCCAGTTCTCTAATGTACCTACTTCACTAATGTGGAGGTCTTAATAATCACAAATATGCCAGGTAAGTACTGTTGAATGCTTAGATTTCATTTTGGTTATGCAGCCTTGGCCTCACTGAGCTAGTAATATAATATCAGATGCTGATCTATTTCCCCTGCTGAGAGATCAGGTAGGTTAATGTAAGTTACATCCAGTTGGAGCCAACACTTTGTTTTTCTAACCAAGATGTTTCATTGCTTCTAATGACATCCAGTGAGTATACATCTGTTTGCATTATACTGTTTAAAAATGAAAAGAAAGTCTACAGAACATGTTCTGAAAAATTGGAAATAATTCAAAGGATTCTGGAATTTAAAAAAATTCTACAAGACAAGGGTTCACTTGAATTTCAGAGCCTTTTTCAAATAAACTCTCTTTTTCTTAGATGCCTGAATTTCTTAAATTCTGTACACTAATTTGGAAAACAAGTTACAACAAATACAAATACTTTTTTTAAAAGCTTTGTTAAAGGTATTTTATGGGCTTACCTTTCCTCTTTAGGGGAATTTAGTGATGGTTCCAATGAGGCTGGTGGCATATACCAAGTCCTAGAAATACCGTACGAGGGAGAGGAGATCAGTATGATTCTGGTGCTGTCCAGACAGGAAGTCCCACTGGCTACCCTGGAACCACTGGTCAAACCACAGCTGATTGAAGAATGGGCCAACTCTGTAAAGAAACAAAAAGTGGAAGTGTACCTGCCCAGGTAAGCAGCTCCCCTGTGACACCCTCTTAGGGCATGGGGACATCAATGAAGGTTCTAAACCAGGAAAACTCTTGCCACTGTTTTTGAATTGTACGTCTTGTAACGCTCTTATCTTCCTCCTCCCCTTGTTCTTCCTTTTTCTCCTCCTCCTCCTTTTCTTCTTTTAAAGTTTTATTTCATATCTGTGCAATCCTTCCCAGAGACACTTGCTCACTTACTGTTTTATTCAATACTGCTTACTTATCAAGACCTCATTTCAAATAGGATTTTAACATTCTTAACTTTGTTTTAGAAGATTTTTCAGTAGATTGCCTCTGAATGTCACTCACATTGAGAGTCTTTTATATATTTCACTAATACTTTAAGTCGATTGTGGCTGGAGAGAAAGTAATCTCTGACATTTTGGAAGAACTGTAAGAAAGTCACTGTGCTAGATACCAAAATGCAAACATAAATAAGCAAAAAGAAGCAACTCCACTTAAAATCCTTTTGAAAGAGTGAAATCCGTGCAAGGTGCTAATGTCGTGAGCACCATCAACTCCGTGAGCCCCGAGTATAGGCATTCACTACATCAGGCATTTTGTAACATGTACAGTCCAAGTATGTGCGGTTAATACCACGTGTGTACTGTGCCTCTGGTCTCTATTTATGTTCATTCTTTGGCCTAAAATGCCCTCCTCACATTTCTTGGCTAGGTACTGTTTACTTAGCTTGAAGCATACAGCTCTGGCATTAGTTCTTCTAGGAATCATTCCATAAACTGCCCAGTGGAGCAAATGACCCTCACTTATACAGCTCCCTGTTTTTATCTATTACCAGCCTGCAATGCCTTTACCTTTTTATGAGTCTCTTTTTTTTCTGTGTGTGTTTCCAGGGTAGAATCAATTCCCTCGCTCACTGAGACAAAATCAATATTTGTGAAACTGAACCTTAGTAATGATATGTATTCTGTCCCCTCAATAACTTAAATCCTGGAAGGAGCTAGGTCGATAGACATAAACAGTGGCCATCAAGTCAGTTGTGACTAATGATAATTTCATGTGTGAAAACATGTATAAACATAACATAAAGTTTACACTATTGGACAATACACACAAATAAGCAACAGATAAATTTTTATGTGTGTGTATGTAGATGTACAGTTCTAACATTCATTATGTATTAAGAGAACTATGCAAGTCTGTTTAAATAATATGAACTTTGAGAGGAGATAAATAAGACATCAGTAATAAACCTGAATTAGTAAAGACTCACTAACTCATTCTTATTTATTGCAGTTTGGGGAATTACCATTTAAAATGTACATTTAATGTAATTGTGTTTTCCCAAAGACTTAGCTGATAATTCTTAAGTTGATGGAGACCTATTTGGAAATATAGACATGGGTAGCTAAAAAAAATATGCATTAGGTATGTTTTCAATTTCCTCATATGCATGCAAAAGCTGGGCAGTGAACAAAGAAGACCAAAGAAGAATTGATGCCTTTGAATTACAGTGCTGATGAAGAATATCAAATATGCCATGAACTGCCAGTTCATGGTAGAAAATATACCAGAGTGCTCCTTGGAAGTGAGGATGGTGAGACTTTGTCTTGTGTTGTCAGCAAGGACCAGTCCTTTGAAGACCCTCACTGGGATGGATTGACACAGTGGCTATAACAATGAGCTCAAGCATAGCAACAATTATGCAGATGGTGCAGGACTGGACAGTGGTTTGTTCTGTTGTACATAGGATCACCATGAGTTAGCACCAACTTAATGGCACCTAACAACAGCATGTTATATATTCATAATATATAACTGTACTTACTGTATTATGATAGAAACCCTGGTGGTATAGTGGTTGTAGTCATTAAATGCAACAGCTGCTACCAAAAATTTCACAGTTCGAATCCACCAGGTGCTCCTTGGAAGCTATATGGGGCAGTTCCACTCTGTCATATAGGGTTGCTATGAATTGGAATCAACTGAACCACAATGGGTTTGGACAGTAATACATTGCTTAGTCTACATACAAAAATTAAAGTAATCATAGCCTAAATGACTTTTTTTATGTTTAACTTGCATCAGTTTCCAAGACAATAAATTTATGGATAAAGGTTACACTGTGAGTACATACTTAAAAGTAAATAGCAAAAAAAAAGCCATGTTTTTGTTTTACATGGTAATTGACTTCTACAGACTTAATATGTAAACAGCATATCTTAACTGTAAAAATAATTGCTTTTGAACAATAACAAATTTAAATTGCTGCTGAAATCAGGCCTAAACTTCTGAAATATGTGGTTCATATTCACTTTCACATAATGACCTTTTGTGAGTCATTGTTTTTACTTCCAGTTTTTAGGAAATGCCTTTTGATAATATGAGAATTCTGCATACTATTAATATCTCACTTATTAAATTCCATGAATTAAGTACAACATATCCAAATATTTCATTCCTATAGAGATGCATAGTTGTTTAGGGGTATTTTGATAGTGTTCTAAATGAATGCTTAATAAGTATTATATATTCTAAATCAACCTATTCACTAGAAAAATATAGCCTCTGGGTTCTGTCCACTGAAAAATGGAATGTGGCAGCAGAAGAAAATTAAATTTGCATTATCTAAGAGAGACTTTTCAATTATGAAATCATTTAGCTTGCTTGCTCATATTAATGCATGTTACTAAACTCGGCACAGTTAATCATCATGTGTCCATTTCTCCAGGAGTCTTGGTAACTCTTCCTCATCATGGCTAATGCATAGATACCAAAAAAAAAACAAAAAAACAAAACCCTTTGCCGTCAAGTTGATTTGAATGCACAGAAACCATATAGGACAGAATGGACTGCTCCATAGGGTTTCCAGGGCTGTAATATTTATGGCAGCAGACTACCACATCTTTCTTCTCCAAAGCAGAGGCAGCCACCAGCACTACTGTCTCCTGCAGGGCATAGATAGGGAAGCTAAATAACTAGATAAGATGAATTAATTCAGGTTCCTTTTTCTACAGATTGACTATTACCAAACATTTATGTATCAGTAATAATCAGCTGGGAAAAACCCACCACTACCATTTTACACAATTAAAAAACAAAACAAAACCAAAAAAAGACCAAACAAACACCAATCCAGTTGCCATCCAGTCGACTCCAACTCATAAAGACACCGCGTGGGTCACAATACAACTGTGCTCCATAGGGTTTCCCAAAGCTGTAGTCTTTCAGAAGTCGATAGCCAGGCCTTTCTTCTGGGATGCCTCTGGGTGGCCTTATTATATATGTCACAGTAAAATTGTTTTCCCTAGGGTTTTCCAAGGCTGTTGTCTTTCAAAAGTAATTCACTAGGATATTCTTCTGGGGTACATCTAAACAGAATCAGACTGCCAACCTTTTAGTTAGTAGCTGAGAACTTAACCATTTGTGCCACCTAGAACTGCTTTTACAGAATTAGGATTGGCTAAATGTTCAATGACTTACATAACACAATCTTATCTAAGGTAGAAATTTTTCTAAACCTAGGTTCTAGATTTATTCAGTTTTTAATCATGTGTATAGTTTTATTCATATAGAGCTATTATGCTGAAAATGTAACTTTGCATTTCTATAATTTTTATCACATTCTTGTTCTTGTCCAGCTTGGCAAGTCATTTTACTAGTGATGAAGTGTTCAGCTGCTGACTGAAAGGTCTTTGAACCCACCAGCAGCCCAGTGGGAGAAAAGACCTGATGATTTGGTCTTGTGGACACGTACAGCCTTGAAAACCCTAGAGGGCAGTTCTGCACTGTCTTGTGGGGTTACTGTGAGTTGCAGTAGACTCAGCAACATACAGCCACACACTAGGGGTTATACAAGTAGGTTTAAAAAGCTGTCACTGAAGGTATAAAGTTTTCTAGGAGGGTAAGGAACATTTTGTTATTTATTTCCTGTGAGTAGTAAATATGTGAATCACATGCTGAATTAAAATTGCATTTTTCATCAAAAATGGAAGATTCAGTGCATAGGATAAGATTGTTATACCTATGTTGTATCTACAAATCAAATGAAATACCACAAAGTTTATGCACAGTTATACATCCATAAAATTTGAATGATTGAGAAAATCTCTCCACTTCCAATTGATCCCTAATAGCAGAAATAGTTTGGCTGATATATAGAATATATATGCATGCTGTATTTAGGTGCCACTGAGTCATAGTGGCTCACAGCGACCCCATATACACCAGAATGAAACACTGCCCAGACTTGTGTCCTCCTCACAGTAGTTGTTACCCTTGAGCCCGTTGGTGTCATCACTATCTCAGCTCGTCTAAAAGTCTTCCTCTTTTTTGCTAACTACCTAGCATGCGTGATGTCCTGCTCCAGGGACTCGTCTCTCCTGATAACATGCCCCGAGTACTTGAGATGAAGTCTCACTATCCTTGCTTTCAAGGAGCATTATACCTATACTTCTTGAAAGACAGGTTTTATCAGTATTTTTAATATATTCAGTATTCTTTGTCAACACGATAATTCAGAGGCATCAATTCTACTTTAATTTTCCTTATTCATTTTCCCACTTTTATGTGCACAGGAAGTGACTGAAAACACCATGCTGTGGGTCAGGCACACCTTAGTCCTCACAGTGACATCTTTGCTTTTTCGCACTTTAAAGAGGTCCTTTGTTGCAGAATTGCTCAGTCAAATCATTTGATTTCTTGACTGGTGCTTTTATGGCTGTTGGTTGTAGACCCAAGTAAAATAAAATCCTCAACAACTTCAGACTTTTCTCCATTTATAATGATGTTGTTTATTGGTCCAGTTGTGAGAATGTTTGCTTTCTTGATGTCAAGATGTAATCCATACTGAAGGCGTCAAGTCCTCTTCACTATTAGCGAGCAAGGTTGTGTCATTTGCATAATAAAAGTCGTTAATGGGTCTTCCTCCAGTCCTGATTCCTTGCTGTCCTTTATATAGCCCAGTTTCTCAGACTGTCTGTTTGGCACACAGATTGAGTAAGTGTGGTGGAAGGATACAACCCTGAGGTACCCCATTGCTGAGTTTAAGCCACCCAGTGCCCCCTTGCTCTGTTTGGAAATGGCCTCTTGGTCTGTGGACAGGTACCTCATGAGCACAGTTAAGTGTTCTGGAACTTCCATTCTTCACAATAGCTTCCGTAATCTGTTACAATCCACGCAGTCAAATGACTTTGCCTAGTCAGTAAAGCCCAGGTAAACATCTTCTGGTATTCTCTGCTTTCAGCCAAGATGTATCTAACATCAGCAGTGATATCCCTCATTCCGCAACCTTTTCGGAAGCTGACTTGAATTTCTGCCAGTTGCTTGTCAGTGTGCTAACTGCAACCGCTTTTCAATGATCTTCAGCAAAATTCTACTTGTGTGTGATATTAATGATATTATTCAGTGATTTCTGCATTCTCTTGGATCACTTTTCTTTGGAACAGGTACAAATGCGGATCCCTTCCAGTCATTTGGCCAGGCAGTTGTCTTCCAAATTTCGTAGCATAAACAAGGGAGCACCTCAGTGCTGCATCCGTTTGTTGCGTTAGCTCCGTTGCTGTGGGTCGTTTCCTGGCGCCTAGTGCTCTCCAGTGCCTTCAGCGCAGCTTCGATGTTTTCCTTCATTATCGTTGGTTCTTGATCATTTGCTGGCTTCTGAAAGGGTGGAATAATGGCCAGTTATTTTAGACACATTGACTCTGTTTATTCTTTCCATTTTTTTTTTGATGTTTCCTGAATCATTGATATTTTTCCTGTAGAATCCTTTGATATTACAACTTAAGGGTGGTATTTTTACTTCGGTTCTTTCACCTCAAGAAGTGCTTAGCATGTTCTTCTTTTTTGTTTTGTAACCTCAGGTCTTTGCGGGTCTCATTCCAGCAATTTTCTTTGTCTCCTTGAGTTGTGCTTTCATAGTGTGTGTTCAGCTCTTTTATGTCATCATTTCTTCCATTTGCTTGAACTATTCTGTACACAACAGCATGTTTTAGAGCCTTTTTAACATCGTTTTGATCTTTTCCTTTTCCCCTATCTTTATAATGACCTTTCCTTTCTTCATGTATGACATTCATGATTTCATTCCACAAGTCATCTGGTCTTCAGTCATTAGTGTTCAATGTGTCAAATCTATTCTTGACATGATATGTAAATTCAGGTGGGATATGCTCAAGGTTGTGCTGTGGCTTTCATGGGCTTAATTTTCTTTTGCTTCAACTTGAACTTGTGTATTAGCCTTGTTCTGACTGATGATAGTGAGCTTCTGCATCTTCTGTCTCCAAAGATGTAATTTGAATCCTGTGTATTTCATATGGCAAGGTCCACATGTATAGTCACCATTTATGTTGTCGAAACAAGGTATTTGCAATGAAGAAGTCGCTAGCCTTGCGATATTCTGTCATGCAAGTTCCTGCATCATTTCTAACACTAAGGCCGCATTTTCCAACTACCAGTCCTTCTTGATCCCTATTTGTTCCCAACATTTGCATTCCAGTCACCAGTAATTATCAATACATCTCGATTGCATGTTGATCAACTTCAGACTGCAGAGGTTGATAAAAGTCGTTAATTTTTTTCATCTTTGGCTTTAGTAATTGGTGCATAAATTTGAATAATTGATATATTAACTAATCTTCCTAGTGGATGTGTGAGTGCTATCCTATCACCAACAGCATTATACTTCTAGATAGATCTTGAAATGTTCCTTTTAACAGTGAATGGATGAGCATTCCTCTTCAGTTTTTAATTCCTGATAAACAGTTTATTTTGTAAAGATCACCACAAAGCTGGTTCCTATTAGGCAGAGGTTAAAGTTGTTCCAAATGTCTTAACTTCTTTAAGATGCTGTGCCACTGCATCGTCTCTAACATCAGCTCCTCCCTAGTCTTACGTCAGTAATCTCCCTTTATCTGTGGGTTCCCTAATTACTTGCAATGTCTCACAAACCTCATGTACCCTATGAAGGAAATGGCTCACAGGATTTTGGAGGCTGGCAAGTCTCAGATTCATGAGTCAGGCATGGACTTAACCGTGGCTCTCAGTCTCTGCCTAGAGGCACTCAGCTTTCCTGCTCCCTGGGCCAAGAAGCTCACTGCAGTGTCTCCTGCAGATCTCTCCTTCTTTGGTGGGGGATAGGCTCTCCTCTCTGCTCTGGAATTTGTTTTCTTTTAATGCAAGAAGGACCCATTTCCATGCAAGACCCTGGCTCTGAAGACCACACACAGTAGTAAATTATCTACCACGCCAGGCATAGTAAACCCCCAAAATCCCATTGCCATCAAGTCAGGTCTGACTCACAGCAACCACAGAGGTCAGAGTAGAACTGCCTCATAGAGTTTCCAAGGAGAGCCTGGTGGATTTGAACAGCCGACTTTTTGGTTAGCAGACGTAGCACTTAACCACTAAACTACCAGGGTTTTCCCAGGCATAACAGACCATGTGAATTTTTGGATTAAGAGTGGCCAGTACTGTCCACTTCAGCTCACTAATGCCTAGGATATTTATCTTCACATGTCCCATTTCATTCTTGACGTTTCCAACTTTTCTAGATTCATACTTCAGTACATTTCAGCATAGTGGACGTTTGCAGCTATTTCTTCTCATTTTGAGTCTGGTCACATCAGCAATCGAAGGTCCCAAAAGCTTAACTCTGTTCACACCATTAAAGTCTACTCTACTCTGAGGACACAACTCTTTCCTGGTTGTATTTTGAATGCCTTGCAGTCTGAGGGTCTCATCTTCTGGTGCTGCAAGTGTATCAGGCAGTGTTCCACTGCTCTTCGTGTTTCCCTGGCCAGTTTTTCAGAAGTAGATTGCAGGTTCTTCTTCATGATGTTTTGCAGTCTGAAAGCTCCCCTGAAGTATGTCCACCATGCATGTCCCTGTTGGTATTTGAAATATCAGAGGTGACCCTTCCAGCATCACAACAACACACAAGCCACCACAGTACAACAAACTAACAGCCAAGTGGTGGATCTGTATACGTACATATATATGATATACTATAATGTTTGTATATAATATGCTATATCATGTAATGTACTGTTATATATAGCATATTATCTGTATTGATCAGGAAGAGGTAGCTTAGAAAAAAGGAAAGTTTAGTTCTAACTGGTTGTTTTCACTTAGAAAAAAGGAGTAAATTTTTTGCTTTTAGAAAAATGTGTTGTTTTCTTACACTCATGTTTGATACACATCTTTCACTGAAGAAATAAATTGGTGATACAGTCCATTGGTTAGGGGGCATTTCACTTTAGGACCAATCTGGCTGTCTATGGAAGCTATTTTTTTTTAAAGCAGTATGCCCTTCATGACCATTGTACATTGAGTTCGTATTTTCATGTAAATTTTTAGTTAATGTCTGTTTCTTGTTACAAAAGTGTAGCACATTTCTTTACAATAGTGCATGAGGTTCATAAGGTCAAAAAATACTTGTCTCTTTTTTAATCTCTAATTATAAATGTGCATAGTTCTAAAGATGTAGTAGGTAACTCAGTTTCATTAGTTAACAGATTTTCTGTGATGTTACCATGAGAACAGGCCTGTATCCTTGAGGTTAATATAACTAAGAAGAAGTACTTTTTTAACATGATATATTTTATGTTCCTTTTCACTGAATTGTGTGGGAATTCAGATGCTGAGTATATTTATTATACACTAGAACATGACCCTGATTTAGCCCTTTCTATGGACAGAGCAGAAATAGACCAGGATACTGAAAGGAGAATGAAATACCCATGGTATCTGTATCATTAGCCATTGCTACCTTAAAGAACCAAATATGTTACTTAGTAGGCTAAATGATTTTGAAAACAGCTTTTCAAATTTTCAAGTCTCACACTTAGTTGTATAGTGACTTTTTTTTTATTTTATTTTAGATGAACATCTACAGAGCAAATGCATTTCTCGTTAAACAGTATACATATTGTTTTGTGACATTGGTTACCAACCCCATGACGTGTCAGCACTCTCCCCTGCTCAGCTGTGAATTTGTCATTGCCAGATTCCCAGTCCTCCTGCTTCCGTGTCATTGTCCCTGGGTTGGGTTGCTCATTTAACAGTCTTGTTTTGTTTTATGAGCTGTCTAATCTTTGGCTGAAGGGTGATCCTCTGGAAATATACTGATGATTCTTGATTTCAAAACTCATCTATTCTACCATATATACCGCTTGGTATCTACATCAGATATTCTTCCTACTTCAGGGATTTAATGCCTGTTTTGTTACTTCATTCTCTTTGATGCCTCCTCTTTTTATAAACACAATCAAATGCTACTTGCAGTCAAAAGCTAGTTTTAGCATATCTTACAGACTAGAAAATGCACTTTTAAAATCAGCATATCTAACATTTTATTCATGTTGCAGGTGATTGATATTTAAATTGCTATAACTAAATACTTTTCCCCTTGTATGTTCTCCAGGTTCACAGTGGAACAGGAAATTGATTTAAAAGATGTTTTGAAGGCTCTTGGAATAACTGAAGTTTTCATCAAAAATGCAAATTTGACAGCCCTGTCTGGTAAGAAGAAACCCTTGTGGCAAAAATAGACATCAAATTTTTTTAGTTGCATTCCACAAAAACTTAAAATGATCATGTTGAATCCTTCAGTTTTGATGGAATTTTTAGATAAATTATAGAGTTATCATTTGCCAGATAAATATAAGAAGACATATATTTAATTTCAAAAAAAACACAAAAATTAATAAATATAGTTCTAACATTAGAGTTATACAGTTCAGGTCCTTGCCTTATCTTTGGTAGTGCGTTATTTTCTCCAGAAGATCTGTGTTACACATCTTTGGATTTCCTACTCCATATAATACAGTATCTTGTAGAATGGTTAATAAATGTGTTGATTGACTATCTCAGTGTCTCATTGTGGAGAGGATAAATGAGTACCTGCCATAATTACTGAAAACTTCTTGAAAGAATAAAAATATTCTTTTAAAAATAAAATATACAGATACAAAGACTTAGGAAAACAGTTACCTCGTCTCCTAAGTCTTTATATAAAACAATGGTTTTGAAGAAGTAGCTTCAAAAACTACCTGACACATTTAAGTTATGAGCAGTTATTTTAAATGTACCAAGAAAATAACCCAGTCAAATTATTTGATTCAAATGCCCTAATAAGGCCACTATAAAAATCATAAAATATTAGCACTGTTTATTTATTTAGAACATGTAAAGTGCTTTTGGAAGTACTTTTACACGGAATTTATTACTGAAATAAGGTATCAGTGACCTTAAGGCTTAGTAAGCTTATGTAATGATTATATTCTGTCTTTTCTATAGTACAGGAGAAGGAGAATAGCATCTGTTTTCTGATGAACTAAAAATAGATATATACTAAGACAAAAGAAACCCATTGTGTAGGTGGTCTTTATATACAGTTTACGGATCTCAGTTCTCCATTTAGGGAAAGTGAACTGATAGCTTCTAAACGTGGAGTGTGAGGATCCATAGATTGAATTCAGGGAGGTTGTAACTCCCCTACCAAATAGCCTCTTTCTGTGTGTTTGTGTGTGTGTGTGTGAAAGAGACAGACAGACGGGCTTGGAGAAACAGGTTGATAGGTTTTAATGTTTTTTTAAGAGGCCTATGATCCAAAAAGGCCATTCACTCCCATATTTAACATTGGGTAAAATTGTTTTCTAAACAACAGTCAGCTTCTGGGAGTGAGATGCTGCTAATGTATTTGGTATCACAATTTCTACTCCTCCTTTAGAGAGCTTACAGTCCAAAGCACTAAGAGAGCTTTGCTGAATGTCTGTGATATAAATGTTTTGGTATCCATACAAGAGAAATGGATTTTCTCTGGATAAATGTTTCTGTGGCTGACATCCAAGTTCCTAGGGCTCTCAGCTTTTCAGTGGCATTTATAATAAGGAAACACTGGTAGAAATTGGTATCTTTGTACCTGAGACAGAAATGTGTTCCTAGCTCATGCATAGACTCTTTAAAATTCTTAAGCTCCCTTCTATGGGAATTGAGATAATAATCTATCTTAGCATACTGGCCAAATTCAAAATGCATAACTATATTCCACATTCTTAATATAGCTCTATTTTCAGTTTGATTAGAGATTCGTTACTGTCTCGCCCAAACATCTAGGCAGTTATTTCATACACACATTACTGCCTGAGTCCTAAGGGAGCAGCTCTGCAGTGGTAAATCAGTTATTGTGGTTAATGTAGCTTATAATTTCCAACATATTTAGAACATTTATAAGGTAATATTTAATGTCTTTACTCTGTACAGAGACAATTGAGCATAAATATACATTACAAATGGAGATTGTTTGTGGATTTCACTTAATACTAGAATCTTCCAGAGTTCATACCGTCTATATGCAAACTATCTGTTCCTTTGATCAAACCTCTGTAAGAATTGAATCTTCCTCGGAGTTCTACTCACAGCTGCATTCCCAGTGCCTCACCCAGGGCTAACACATAGTTGGCACAGAGTAAATGTTTACAGAAAGATAAAACTGAGAGACAAGGAGGGATGAGGTTTCCTCTGGGCCATCTTGCATATTACAGTGTTTAGAACATTGGCCTCCTTATAACATCAGCAAGAAATCCAGGGTTTGCTGTCCTCACACAGCACCAGTTCAGGTCTTCAGGATAACCTGAAAACAGATCGAAAGCAAGCCTCTCAATGGGCATTTTTTGTGTATTCAATTACTAGCTTTGCCACAGATCAAGTACCTCCAGCCTACTGGCCACCCCAACCACTGTATCCATCTGCCATTCTCCATCTCTGTTTCTCTCTGTCTCTCAAACACACACATACACACACTAGCTTATGAATCAGCCATTCAAAAACTGTCTATTGGCGTTACTATAAATATTGTCTCTCTGCTTCGTCTGAATTCTGTTTTTTTCTTTGCATTATTCATCTGGGTACCATAAACTCTGCCTTGAATGCTTGATATCCTTCTTACCTATCTAGCTTTTTGCCTCCCCAAATAATTTGTAAAAACTGTTATGATTCAAGTGTCTATAACTTAGTAACCGTTGTAAGTATCCAGGAAAATTATTTGCATACCTTAGGTATCGACGACACTTGGCTGGCTTGGCTTAGGTTATTGCTTTCTACTTTAATGAGAATCTTACAGTGTTTAAGATACATAACATCAATGATGTTCCATGCTCTGTCTGTTCCTTTAATTAAACAACTGTTTGAAAGCAAGTTATGGAAGCTAGGTAGGACGTGGTGAAGATACCATGTCTGCCCTAAAGGAACATACAAGCTCATAGAGGAGAAAAACATAAGCCCCTGGATGTAGTAAAAGGAAGAATGATAGAAATGTGGGGCCTTTTGTTATTGTTTTAGAGCAGTGCTTTACAACCAGGACAGGTTTGTCATTGTCCCCCCTCCCCCCTACCCCAGGACATTTGGTGTTCTCTGGGAGCACTTTTGGTTGTCACAACTGGGGACTCTTACTGGCATCTAGTGGACTGCTGCTGACATCCAGGCCAGACAGGGATGCCACTAACATCCTCCAATGCATAGGACAGCATCCTATAGCAAATAATTTTCTAGCCCCAAATATCACTATAAGGCCAAGAAAGAAAAACACTATGTTAGAAGCTGAGAGGGGAAAATATCAGAGGGCTGCATGGGAGTCCTTTGGGTCAAAAGAAAGATGAAGAGATTATATGTATGTGTAAAAAAAAACTTTTAAAAAATTGCATTCAAGTTTAGTCCAATGCTTTAACAACCCTATAGGACAGAGTAAGACTGCCTCTTACAGTTTCCAGGGAGTGTCTGGTGGATTTGAATTGCTGACCTTTTGGTTAGCAACCTTAATTGTTAACCACTATACTACCAGGGTTTCCATGTAGACAGACAGACAGGCAGGCAGACAGATAGATAGACAGGAAGGCTTTTTAAATGTATAGAATATTTTTGAACCACAGATGACAAGCTGAGGGCAGTGGTTACCTCTGGGCAAAGGACAGAGACTTTTGGAGGACAGACAGTTTTCATTTTATATACCATCATGTACAGCTTGCAGTTTTACTTTGTGCCTGTAGTAATTTTTCAACTAAAATTTGTATTTTAAAAACCTAGGAAAAACTTTTTTAAGAAATAGCATTAAATAAACAGAATTAAATAGCAAATTTGAAAGGTCCCAGAGAATATTTCAGCACAGTCATGACACTGCTACATTCCTAAATTATGTAATAAAGTTTGTCTTTAAAAATGGCAAATGTGATTGAGCATTTGGGGAAAAAAAAACCTACTTAACCTCTCCTTTCTAGAAAAATGGAGCCCCTCAAGAGTTGTTTACTAAGGTCTGTGGACTCCACTCCTTCATTTGTGTTCTGTGGCATCTGCTCTTATTTGAGCCTCTCATTACCACTGTCCTAGACTGTTTCAGTAACCTTCCAAATGGTTTCAATCGCTCTCTAATCTTACCCATTTTATCTACCACTGCCAAGATTAAGTGCCTTAGAACTCTTTCTCAGATGGTTTCAGGCCCTGTTCAAAGCCTTCCTTTCATCTGTTGTGTACCATCCACAGCTCAAGGGGACACGAAAGCCTCAGCTCCCTCCAGCTTTTAATTCTCACTGATTCCACAGACACAGCTTGCGCTCAGGCTAGAATGAACGTTGGCTCCAAGTCCCGCATCTCGCCAATTCTGTGACTCTGGGAAACCTCTCCCATCCAGAATCCTTCTCTGGTCTGTTCTACGTCTTGAACTGAGCCTCAGGTCAAATACCCCTAACTTCAAGGCACCAGAATTACATCAACCAGAAGCAATCGCTCTTTCTGAAATTCTACATTCTTTTATACCTTTCTTTTTGGCACATGGAAACCCTAGTGGTGTAGTGGTTAGGTGCTCAGCTGCCAGTCAGAAGGTTGGCAGTTCAGATCTACCAGGTACTCCTTGGAATCAGTATAGGGCCGTTCTGCTCTGTCTGTAAGGTCTGCATAAGTCCAAATCGACTTGGGTCAGTGTCTTGGCACATACGATATTTTATCTCACACTGTCGCTTTTTACGCATCTAATATCACTGCTACAATTTAAACCCCTAAAGTTGATTTGTGTGTGTTTTCTAGGTGCCCAGCTCTGTGCTTTCTGCTGAGTGCTGTTCAAATCGGAGAGTGAATAAGATGCTTGATATTTATTGCATTTATTTTTTCATCTCAGTTTGATGCCCGTTGCTTTTGACTCCAAATTCCATTAGTGTAAAATGCAGTAAAGAGGCACACAGTGAACATGGAATGTGGAGAGTGCTGAGACTCATTTTCTTCTCAGGCCCAATTTAAAATGCGCTGCTGGCTACAGCTAGGATCCTGTTAAAGAGTGAGGCTGTTTTTGTAATGGAAATGAATGACTGTCAGCATTAGGATTAATAGATAATCCCCTTAGAAGGTATAAGGGGAAAGGAAAAGAGAGTGCTAAATCCTTTAGTATAAAGTGCAAGCTTTACTAAAGGAGCCAGTAAAATAAAGGAATTAAGAAGACACAACAAAAGCCATATTTGGGTCAGTGTCAAGTGCTGTAGATTCATGCTGTACCCGCTTGTACATCCTGACCTTGTTTGTCCTCTTTCTCCTTGTCCCTGTCAACCAGAGGACTGTGTTCTCTTCTGTTGCCATCATTCCACTTGTCCTCCTTTTCTCTTGCCTGAACTATTGCAACAACTAACATTCTTGCTTTTTCTGCCCCAGCTATTTGCTTATTCAGTTCCCCTTTCGGGACTGCTGCCATGGATACTGTTCCCAAATCAAGGGAATTGTAGCAAAACCCAGGCTCTCTAACATGATGGTCTTCAAGTCAGCTGTATCGCATGGCCGCTCCCCGACTTCCTCAGAGCCCAGCCTCCACTGCACCTTCAGGTCGTCGCTGCTGTGTCACTCACATTGCAAATATAATCTTATGCTTGAAACGTCCTTGCCCTTCTCCATACAGTTTTAGTCTTCAGAGCCATAGAAACCAAAACAAAACAAACCGGTTGATGCCGAGTGAATTCTGACTCATGGCCACCCCGTGTGTTACACAGCAGAACTGCTTCGTGGGCTTTTCTTTTGTGTAATCTTTACATAAACGGATGACATGCCTTTCTTCCAAGCAATGTCTAGGTGGATTTGAACTACTAGTCTTTCATTCAATTACCTGAGCACCACCACAAACCTAAACCCCCTGCCATTGAGTCACTTCTGCCTCATACCACCTGGGACCTTTTATTTTTTAAAAACTCGGCCAATGCCCTCGCCACTGAGAAGCTCCCCCAGCGATCTCTCTCCCTTCCTTTCTGTTGTTGTTAGGTGTCACTAGTCGGTTCTGACTCAGAGTGGCTCTCATAGCAGGATACTACTGCCTGGTCTTGTGCTTTCACCTGCAGAGGCGATAATTGGGTCTGGCACACCTTAGTCTTCAGGGTAACATCTTTGCATCGCAACACTTTAAAGAGATCTTTGCAGCACATTTGTCCAATGCAAAATGCCATTGCGTTTCTTGACTGCTGTTCCCATGGGTGTGGATTGTGGATCCAAGTAAAATGAAGTTCTTAACTGCCCGATCTTTTCTCTGTTTATCACGATGTGGCTTGTTGGTCCTGTTGTGAGAGTTTCGTTCTCTTTATGCTGAGGTGTAACCTGCACTGCAGGCTGTGGTCTTTGGTCTTCAAGTACATGATCTTCAACTGCTTCAAGTCCTCTTTACTTTCAGCAAGTGACTTTGTGTCACCTCCCTTCCTTAATGTTTTGTTTTCCCTGTCTAGACTCTCATAGCACTTGGTACCTACCTCTGCTTTGGCAAGGTTGACTTTTTACCTGGAGCGTTTGTTTACGTGCTTATCTTTGACCTCTGAGCTCCTCAAAGGCAAACATTATGTTCTAGGTGTCTTTCTCGTCCCAGAGGCCAGCACGACATGCAGTGCATGATAAATGCTGAGCGGGTGAGTGCTGAGTAAGCCATGCTGGGTCTCGCCTTGCTGCCGTTCTGAGGTTATCTCATAGCTCCAGCGCACCTCACTCACATGCGCCAGCTCTGCAAGTCTTTTGAGTCCTTGAGTGGCCTCTGTCCTCCCTTTTCCCTCCGTTGGAAACACTCTACCTTCCAGTCTTCTCGGGATTGGACCCTTTGCATTCCTTGGGTCTTCACTCCAGTTTGCCTTCCCAGAATGCCCATCCTAATACCGCGCGTCAGTAGCTCTCCTCTGCACCAGTCACCCACCAACAGAGCACATCATCTCATTTTCGTAGTGAGTCTTAACACACTCTTAAATTTTGATCATTTCTTGATTTATCTGTTTTTCATCTTTCTGTTGTTACTTAACATTTGTTTTCTTTATTAGAAAGGAAGTATTTAGTTGACCATGTTATATTCAGTGTCTGACACATAGTAGGTGCTTGGTACATGAATAAATAAACAAATGAGTATTTACTGGCTCTATAACTAAATCTATCTAGAAAAGCAAGCACAGAAACAGTGTTCCTACTGTGAAGGAGCTCAAGTTCTAGAAACCTATCTAAAGTTTTAGAAAGGGTGAGGCTAAAGCTAAAACTATTTCAGCAAGTGAAGCACGGAGATACTTTTGGTGGTGGTTCTATTAGGGTACTCTCTGCATTTTGTTATTTTATGTACGTCCTGACTGTCTTTAGTAACAGTGCCACTGTGAAAGTAGTGGCTTTTCATCCATGATGGCTAGCTGCCAGCATTATGCTAATCACAGATGTTTAGAGCCTTTGGTGCCCTGCACAATGCCTTCTACACAGAGTATGCAATAAATATTTGCTCAATAACTGAATAAATGGTTTAGTAAGTTGGTCTGTTTTCTTCAGTGGCGCTTGAATTGTTGCCCAGCTCTTCTCTGGGGAACCTCACTGACCTTGTTCCATCATCCCCACTGTGAAAAGCTGGGCTCCACACTGCCCGGGAAAAAGTGGGCTGTTGGAGCAGTGCCTGCCTGGACCAGAAGGAGCTGTTACACATGGGACGACCGGACAGAATGGATGTTGCTTGTTTATTTGCTTGCTTTGTTTCGTTGTCCTAGCTCTCTGTGCTTCTTCTCTTTTTCTTTTTCTTTTTCTTTTTGAGGTAACAGCTAGCTTTGCTGTAATTAATGTGACCAGCTCACAAGTGTTGTTTTCCCTAACCCCCCTCATATTCGTACTCAGCTCATCAATGACTTGAGCACCCACTTTGTGCCCGGCAGTATGTTATGGTCCAGGCCGTCAAGGAATGTGTCACCCAGCAGGAAACATGGCCTCTGTTGATACACAATGACTAGGCCTAGGAACAGATGTCCCTCCTTAACCAGGAGGGTTGGTTTCTGCACACCCAGTGGACACCATGCCTTCAGATGCTCAAGTGCCTTGTAGAAAATAGTGTGGATGCCCAGCCACCACCAATGACAGCCATCATGAGGCTCACCGTGTTGAGTTCCAGTGGCAACAGGAGAGAAAAAAAAAAACGGTGCACCCTAAGAACTCTACCAAAAGACTACAGTTGATGGTCCAAAGGCCTTGGGGTTTTCCTGGGAGCATGGCCCTTGGACCTTATGCTGCCCCTGGTCGTAGATCATTACTGAGGTCAACTCTTCAGACAGGAATAGATTGGACTCAGGGACACAGACTGACCATGTTGTGTATGCACTTTGTGGTTCAGTGCATCTGTAGGATGTCATCCTACTGGCCTCCTACTAGAGGGGAGGGGAGAGAGTGGAGAGAAGGGGACAGGAGAGTGTTAAGAGGTTATGATATATGTAGAACAGAAAGGAGGAGTGTGCTGTCACTAGGCAAGGAAAGCAGAGGGAGCTGTAGATAGGCGGGCATACAAGTTTAAATTGGATTGTACACCTTCACTCAATCACAATTAAAAAAAAAGTTGGTGTGGTATTTGCATGCACCTACACACATCCACTTGTATACTTGAAATGGTCTCTAGATTACTTATAGTACCTCACACAATGTAAATAGTTGTTATACTATATTGTGTAGGAAGTAATGACAAGGGCAATAAATCTGCTTTTTACCAAATATTTCCAATCCATGGTAGGTTGAGTCTGTGGCTGTGAACCCACAGATAGGGTGGGCTGGCTGTAATATTCAAATGGAGGTATAGTGAGCTGTGAGCAGCCTATACTCCTGCAAACACATAGTTCAACCCTTTTGGCTTGTATTTTACTTTAAGTTGATTGTTTGAAGTCAATCCCAAAAGAAAAAAGATCATTTTTTTCCTCAGTATCAGTTATGAGATCTTTTATTTGTCTCATACTCTCCCACGTGTATGCAAAGGAAGGGTGTTTTTCAGAAGGTTCAGTGTCCTGAGATTGAGTTTATACCTGCAGACATTTGCCACACATCATGTAACAACTAATCACATTCAGGGATGTGATCTTTATTTTGTCTCTTTGAAATAGGTACTATTTACAGTACATACTGTATACTATGTATCCCTTTGAAATGTATACTGCATGGTGTAGGATCACTGGAAACCTTGGTGGTATGATGGTTAAGGTCTGTGGCTGCTAACGAAAAGGTTGGCAGTTCTAATCTACCAGGCACTGCTTTGGAAACTAATGGGGCAGTTCTGCTCTGTCCTGTAGGATTGCTATGAGTTGGAATCAACTTAATGGCATTGGTTTTTGTTATTGTTGTTAATAGAATCACTATGAGTCAGACTTGATAGCAGTTTTTTTTCCTACCATATGCTATGTACTGAACTTCTGGATCTTATTGCCTTGCTCTTGAACATCATCAAATTTTAAGGTTTTTAGTGTATATTTGTCTTTTGTGGAGACACTGGTGGTGTAGTGGTTAAGTGCTGTGTCTGATAACCAAAAAGTCAGCAGTTTGAATCAGCCAGGTACTCCTTGGAAACTCTCTGGGGCAGTTCTACTCAGCGCTATTGGATTGCTGTGAGTTGGAATCAACTCTGTGGCAGTGGGTTTGTTTTGGGGGAGTAGCTTTTATGCTCTTTCTCTTCTCTGTTGCTGTTCTCCATCAAGTTTTCTAGAGCACTTACTTTGGATTATTCTAATCAGTTTTTTGAATCTTGGGCATCAACTTTATAGCCATGCTAAGTGAATAGAATTGTGGTTCAGGTGCCCAGAAAGTAAATATGAAATCAATCCTTAGCATATGAAATAACTAGCCTTTTCATTCAACAATTGCTGAATCCCTGTTCCACTATGTTAAATACTAGAAAATTAGGCATTGCCAGGAAACTCTTCAATTAAGTACCAGAGGCCAGGACTACAAAGACAAATGACACATTCTTGCCTTGAGGAAGTTGACAGTCCAGGAGACATCAATGCAAATATGTTGCCAATAATTCAGTATAATTAGATCTGGGTTCAGTGGGAAGGAGCGATCAGTTCTACTTTATTGGGAGAGTGGAAGTAGGAGTCACAGGAGAGCAGAAAAAAGCCTCGTAGGACCGCAGGCTCAGCCCTAAAGTAGATTAGATGTCTGACTGAACAGCAGGGATCAAGGGCATATTCCTGGGAAGCAAAGACCCGTGTTCAGTTATTGCAGTTTACTTTACCTGGAGCACAGTGTGCAGGGGGAAGAATACTTAGCATGGTATATTTTAAACTAAATGAACCAGGCAGAAGGAACCACCCAGATGTTCTTAGATTGCATCCTCAGCAAATATGTAGATATGCCATATATGTAAATCAAAATGAGAGGCAGAAAGAGGGTAAAAGGTTTTATGCAGTGTTGTTTTTGTTGGTTGTGTAGTGGCATAATTTGATTTCCACTTTGAAAAGATTATCCCAGAGGAAACGTGATTGTGAATTGGAGTCAATTAGGAGGACAGATCTCAACTGACCTGTCATGACACATTGTAATAGCTCTTGAAACTCATTATGGGGTTTAATTTTCCTGTTTAAAAAAAAAAAAAAATCTTTGACCTTTTAATAGGTGGCTTTGGTCTGTGATTTATTTTTTCTTACACTGTCCTTATTCAAGTTTCATAGCAAGACATTAATAGCCAGAGATGAGTTAAGGGCTTTTATTCTCTTTGTAGTATCTGGGATGGTTTATATAACAGATAATTCTCTCTGTTCCTTAAAGAACTGGTTTAGATCACTAAGGAACACTACGCTGTGATAAAAAACAATGACAGTTTTAGAAAACATCTAATAGCACGGTCTTATTTGGAAGAGATCATGCTGAGTGAAATCAGTCAGTGTCAAAAGGACAAATTTTGTATGAGCCCCTGTTATAAGGACTTAACAAGAGAATTATCCACAGAAGAAAATGACTGTGTTGGCTACATGGGTGGGTGCAGGGCTAAGGGTTTATCATAGATGAGATAATTGATAGATGTTAAAAATTTTATTCTTTTACTGTAATTAATTTTAAAAAATAAATTTATAAAAAACAAGAAAAGTATCCAGACTTGGAGTCTTTAATTTGGAGATGAGGAAATATTTTTGCCTACAGATTTGATTATTAGTAAATTACTCAGATATCTGTTTTTTTCTTGGCTCAGTTTTATAATTTATACATTTCCAGACAATTATTGAAACTACATAAAATCAGTTCAGTTTCAAAGTTATCTGCATACAAGTCATAAGGAATCATGTGAGGGAGGTGCAGATATTCCATTTGTTGTTTGTGGAGGTAGTTTCATGATGTCCATATCATTCAGAACTTACAGATTGTGTACTGTCGTGGTAAATAAATGATATTTCATTAAGTTGGTCAAAATTTATCCATACAAAATTATGCACAGCATTTCTGTGATTTTTTTTATTCTTTTCAGTATCTAGATATGTAATCCCTTTTCTGTTCTTAATATTTCAGTCTCTTTGTTTTCTTCATGAATCTTGTTAAATGTTTGCCTCGTACTCTTAAAAAGCAAATAAAACAAAACCTAGCTCTCCTGAAGGAGTCCCCAGCACCCTTGCTGCCTTGGTCTCCCTGCCAGAAGTACCTTGAGGCACCCCTGCTGACATCAGCGTTTGTGCCATTTTGTCTGGGAAAATGACACTAGGTAAAAGAATAAGGAACTAGAAGTGATTGTACTTTGGGCAGAGGACAGACTTACAGGAAATGAGTCCTTGTGTTAAGAACTCTGTGCAGCCAGCAGGTTGGGCCCAGTGACAGTTTCCTCAGTGCAAACTGGATGTAACTGAAACACCATTCAGTGTCTTTCAGAAAAACTTGCCTCAGAATATTTGAGAGCCAGCTTCCCAGTGTGGACACTCATTACCCTTTAGGAATCGGGCTGTGTCATTTTGTACCCAGCACCATAGTTTTTAGCTCTTTAGCAGGCAAAGGGACAAAAGCGAGTGGCAGAATCTAAAAATAGTATAGCGTCAGTTACCTGCTAAATAGATAAAATATTTTGCTGTGTTGAAATTCATGGCATTTGTTTAGCCAACTGAAGATATTTGTGTGGTTACTTAAAAAATAGCAACAAAAAATTGGTTCCTTTTGTTAAAAAAAAAAAAAAACCCAAATGAGAAAACCTAGTTTTGTAAATTAAGGTAAAATTAATGTAAAACTTGATTGCCTTTGAGTTTTCTTGTAGTCATTTAATGTATTCTAGAAGAAAATATCGTAACATATGAGATGAATTGTTTAATAATGTGATGCTTATTTTTTAATGGAAACCCTGGTTGTGCAGTGGTTAAGTGCTACATCTGCTAATCAAAAAGGTCAGCAGTTCAAATCCACCAGGCAATCCTTGGAAACTATGAAACAGTTCTACTGTGTCCTTGTATGGTTGATATGAGTCAGAATCCACTCCACAGTAATGGGTATGGTTTGGTGGAGGGGGGGAGGTTATATTTTAATAATGAAATGTGATATGAGAAAGTAATATCTGTATTTAAAGTATGTTTACAGTGGTTCTGAAAGGCCCTGGGCTTCAGCAACACAATTGTTTATCTTAAATGTGAATTAGAACTCCTGGAATTGAAAGGAAAGGTGTACAAGCTAGACTATCCTTTATCCTGCTTCCTTCTGCTAATTGTTTTATTTGCAGGGCATTCTTTCATTTGTTTTGTTTTAATCTTGGGCAGGAATTAAAAATGCATATTTCATAGTTAGTAACTTGAAAGTAAGTGTAAATATAAAAGGAATTAAAAAAAAAACAATCCTCCAGATACAGAAAATGGATCATTTCCTCTGATATTAAGTAAAAGGATATTTGTGAATCTTTAGATAAATCAGTTAACTAGAATTGAAAGTAACTTTTTCATATCTTCACATTTCTAAATCCTAGAAGTCAGTCTTATACTTCTTAGTTAAGAATTTTTGCATTACCATAGTAATTACAAATTAGAAAAGAAAAACATTGCTTCTTATTCTGGTAGTAACTAGATTTAATTTTATGTTTGCATTTTCTCATCTAAGGTTTCAAATTAAGCCTTTTCTTGACTTGTGAAGTAATTTGAAGTCATTTAAAATAGAGCCACATTTTCTATTTTTCTGGCAGTATAAGAAATAAGCAATGGAAAACTCAGCAAAAATGAAGGGAAAGATCAGCAAGGAAATATAAAATGAGGACAAAGTAGAAATCATGTCTTCAGTGGTTCCTTCCTAATAAAATGTGGCCTTACAGTAGTGTCTCTTCTGCTTTATACCAGTGTCTTCTATCTCTTATATTCTACAAACTCTTTACATAAAAGGGTAAAATGTTTCCTTGCCTAATACTAAAGCAATGTTTCTGATTCTCTTTTTGCAGATAACAAAGAGATTTTCCTTTCCAAAGCAATTCACAAGTCCTTCCTAGAGGTGAATGAGGAAGGCTCAGAAGCTGCAGCTGCCTCAGGTACCGAGTTGTTGTTGTTGTTTTAAACTCATTTTTTCTATATTTGAATTTTTAAAGCAATTCGGGGTGGAGGGGGTGAGAATCATTTTCAAAACCAAGCCAAAAAACTGACTGTACTCTGACTAAGAAGTCAGACTGCTGAAGCAACCAGAATTTTCTAAATCGGATGTGCAGCTTGCACTCGCTCTAATGCCCATTACTGTGAAACTCCTATCTCCAGCTTTTTTCTAATAAGAGGCGGGACCTTGGCAGTTCTCTGAGAACAGACTTTCCTGCTGTGCTACCTGTTTAAATATTTCCCTGCTCCTTGTTGGAATATTTTTCATCCTAGCTAATCACTTGCAGAAGTTGGGTCTCGATTTTGGGAGTGAAAAGTTTTTATTTCTTCAAAAGGTCCATACATACAAGAGTATATGATAAGATACAACACATTGTTTGTTTGCTTATTTGTTGGCTTGTTTGTTTGTTAACATAAAGCACGAATCCAAAGCCTGATGGTAAATATCCTCGATCATTTTGATAGTTCTGACTTCCCTAGTTAACAGCAAATGATTTCTCCTTTCCCTTTCTTTTCCTTTCAGTTTCGGATTTTTCTTTTTCCAATCTCATTTTCAGCAACCGTCATCATATGGTAGTAGGATTCATTTTTCCTGCCATCGAATATGATGTTGACATTGTATTTATGCACATCATTTCGGTTTCTGCCCATATTTATCCACTGGAAGTATTTTACCAGTTTTAATAGTATGTCTAGTAGGAAAGAGAAGTAATAGTTTCAGACATCAAGAAAGTTTAAATTCTTGCAGGAATTTTTTCTAGAACTGTTTTCTAACAACTGGCTAACCTGCTAAACTCATCCCATAATAAGGATCACAGGGGAATTCAGTTTCCAGCCAGAGCACAAGTGCAGCTCCCCTCCTGTGTTTTCCTTTGTTCCCTGCCGTCTGGAGCCTTCCGTAGCTGTAGGGTGGCTTGTTGTGTAAAAATACACGTATCAGACCAAAAGAGCACTGATTTGAGATGTAAAGGAGCTGATTTGTTTTTCTTGTTGCTGTTGTTTGGTGTTCTTTTGTTTTGTTTTGTTTTGTTTCCTCTTTCTCTGTCTCTCTCCTCCACCCCAAACCAAGGGTCGTGTTAGTACAGCTCTAAGTGTTTAGAAACCGGGGTGATGTAGTAGTTAAGTGCCACAGGTGGTAACCAGAATGCAGGCAGTTCATATCTGCCAAGATCTCCTTGGAAACTCTTAAGGGGCAGTTCTGCTCTGTCTGTAGGGTCACTGTGACTCCTAATCAATTCGATAGCATTGGCTTTGGTTTTAGGCTTGGGTGTCATAATAGTTAAGTGGTCCAACTGCCAACCAAAAGGTCAACACTTCGAATCTGCCAGTTGCTCCTTAGAAACTCAGTGAGTCAGTTCTACTGTGTCCTGTAAAGTCACTATGAGTCAGAATAGACTCGATGGTGGTAGATTTTGGCTTTTTGGTGCAAGTATTTATCTGATTCTGAGAATCAAAATTTTGAAAGAGGCAGAATAAATTGTCCTGTTATTTTTGGTGTGGGCAGAGATTTTGTTTTGTGTATGTTTGTTTAGTTAACAGATCAAGAATGATTGTTAACACCTTTACAGTTTTTCTCTCTTGAAATCTTCCATCCTGCTTCCTGTAAATTGCTGCCTGTGATTGAATATAAGTGGATTTGAGGCATTACTCGTTAGGCTGAGCATATACACAGACATGTAATTACTTTCTCTCTGCACTCCAGGAATGATTGCAATTAGTAGGATGGCGGTGCTGTATCCACAAGTTATTATCGACCATCCGTTTTTCTTTCTTATCAGGAATAGGAAGACAGGTAAGTCCATTATGAGAACAGAACTTATTTAGTAAGGCACAATCAAACTGTTTTATTTAATTGAGAACATGTTTTTTTGTCAGGATTTATCAGAAAGAAAGTTAAAAATGAAAATGCCTTTATTTATGTTTTCATTTTTTAAAACTAATTATATGCAAGAAACAAGACTGATTCTTTTGCTTACCCTTCTTCTTTGTTCACCCCTTCCTTTGTTCACCTCCAACCCAATACAGGTGCAATCTTGTTCATGGGACGGGTCATGCACCCAGAAACAATGAACTCAAGTGGACATGATTTTGAGGAACTTTAAATCATTGTATTTAAATAGCAAGGAAATCAATAACTAAGCACATTATGTTTGCAGCTCATATGTATTTAAGAGTTCTGTTTTATAGTGTATCTTAAGATAATATTCAAAATAGCTCTGGATAAAAACAACAATTTATATAAATTAGAAGCCAATCTTGTCAAGGAATGTTATCAGTGTTATTTAAGGTAATACCCCTATTATGTCGTTGTGTTTGTTGTGCTGGTATTTAAAATAAAAATACGTATTGAACATGTGAACAGCTTTGTTTTTAATTTTAGAAATGTAATGTAAAGAAAAATATCGCTACAGGAAGTTTGGAGACAGAGTAAAAGCAACAGTAAATTGGCTTATATACAGCAAACAAAAGCAAGCACAGCCAGGTTCTCCACAAATATTCTAATTTTCAAATTATCTGAAGATCTGTTACGTGGTGCAAGAAAATGCAAACTCACAACATCTTCTATGACTCTGCTACAAAACTTGTTAGAAAAACCTAGAGATAGTGGACATAACCCACCAGTGTATCCTTCAAAACACCCCTGGTTTCATATGCCTGGTGTCACTTATAAGCCTATTGTATCATCATGTTTTGCTGCTTCAGAAAAAAACTAAAACTGCAAGTTCTCAAATGAGCAAACTCATAATAAAAATTTATCGTTGGATATGACACTGAGGGAATTAACTAATCAGATAGTACTTGAAAAACTATGCCCATATGGATATTGTAAACAGAAAGATCACTGGCTAAAAGTTCTCCATACAGCTGTTCTAGTTTGCTCTGCACGTTTGTTTGTTTTTTGTTTTTTTATGACTTGAACTTGAATGTCAGTATTTGGGGTGTCACTCTCCTACTTTCCCTATTGGTAACCTATGTGATCTGTAGATGTGTTTGCACTTGGGGCCTCTGAAGAGTTACAAGTAGCACTTTCTAGAATGTATTTGGCTTTGTTCTCTAATACAATGAGTCAGATCTGACTCGACAGCACTTGGCTGGCTTGGCTCTAATACAAGAGATAACCATGCCAGTGGGGGCAGTATCAATGTATGGCTTCCAATGAATTACGTATTTATCCTTTGCTGAAATAATAGTATTGCTTGGGATAAAAAGATAATAATTTCATCATGTGTTATAAATGAAAGAGGCTTCTTTAATGCCAGATGTTTTTATTCCGAGATTAACAGTTTCAGGACAAGTTTGAAATGTTTTCAAAACTTAACAGAAACCCATTGCATGTTACTTTCTAGTGGCTTAAGTAGTGTGTTATGATTTGCAGCTGTTAAAATTAATTGATATTATTATTAAATTTAATTCAGTTCAGGAAAGCAGTAGTTAGGGAAAACTGGATCTGAAAGACCTGCTGAACTCTAATGTCTGAGGACAAGCCTGAAAATCTGCATTTTGTTTTTAACAACCTCCCCTGGTAATTCTCTTACACAAAAAATCTGGAGTACTGCTAAAGTAAGAGACCCATGTGATATGCTTACTTGCTTACCACTTGTTTAAGTATGGATAATTTATGGAAAATTAGATCAATTATGCAGCGTTAATAGTGTCTTCCAAGCTTTGATGTGTGTTCAGATCACTTGGGGACCTTGATAAAAATTCAGATTTGCCTTTAGCAGGTCTGCAGTGGGGCCTGGGATTCTGCATTTCTAGCAAATGCCGAAGTGATGCTGTTTCTATGTCTGTGGACTCACTTTGAGCAAAAGAACTCTACCTCACGTAAGGTTTGCAGGTTTGATTTTTTTTTAAATATATAAATGGAAAGAGAAAATCTGTATAATTTCCATGCAGCTTGAAGATGTCTGGGTATTCTGTGTTAAAAATGCAGTACCGTTATATAAAAATGGGAAAAAAAAGTTTTTACTCTAAAGCTTCTCTTTTTTTTCCCTTTCTATTACATGCTGTGGAAAAATGCGGGATTTCTCTGCATATTTAGAACACTTCAAATAGGCAATACCTGCAAAAGAATTTACAAATCCCCAAACACATAATACTTAGCACTGAATTTTTTACACCTTATATCTTTGGAAGATTTACAGTTTATTTAGAAAACTGAGGGTATTGTGGCATAGCACACTTGTTTTCATTTATAGTGTATAGAAATCAGGCTTACTGATGTTGACTGAGTTGATATTCTGAGTGTGTGCCGTTCTTCAGCATCATACCATCACATATGTTAAGCGTTACAGTGGTATATTGGCATACCTGTACATTCATAATTAAACTAAATGAGGTGCATGTAAGAGTGAACGCCACTAGACAATCATGTAGATTTTATGAAGACTAAGATGTCATTTATATTAGCTGGTCATAGAGTTACTATGAATCGGAATTGACTTGATGGCAGCGGGCTTTGGAGTATATGAAGAAACTCTCCCATTCAGAGTGTCAGTCTTAAAGTATTTCAGCATAATTTAGATGCCCCCAAATGAAAATGCGATCTCTGGCGGTATAGTGGTTAGATGCCCCTTACATGAAATCTCCATGGGGCCGTTCTACTCTGTCTTACAGGGTCTAGCGTCTCTGTGAGTTAGAATCTTCTGCATGGCAATGGGTTTGTGGTTTTGGTAAAAGAAAATGGATTCTGCCTTTTCATTAGCATGTTTGTGGAGTGCTTAAAATAGACTGCAGGATAGTACCAAGCTTCACCTATGGTTTGACCTTGCTTATAATCTTTTCAGTGTTTTTGTTTGCCTTGAAAAAGTAACTCATTGTACTTACAGTTCAATTTCTCTTAAAACACATACATTGCTGTGTGTATGCTCACACACAGTATGTACAGCTTACTGAAACTTCTTGATTTTTATACTTTTTTTTTTAGGAAATCTTTAATTATACATTCTTTAAAATTTTATTTTAAATCTTGATTTTGCTTTTCTTGTGTATATAGTAGTCTAGTCTGAATAATTATAGGGAATATAATCTTAAATCTTGACCTCACCACCATAACCAAATTTAACTGTTAGCACCTGTCTTAAAAAGAAATATTTATTTGAACACCAGAAAAAGAAAATGTTGTTGGGTGTCACTGAGCTAGTTTCATTCATGGCAACCCCATCTGAGGCAGCAGAACTGCCCTACAGAATTTCTTTACAGAAGTAGATAGTCAAGTCTTTCTCCTGCAGAGCTGCTGTGTGGGTCACACTGCTGACCTTTCCCTAAAGTTAGGTTTTGTCACAGTGGACACTCCAGTGTCCTACTAGTTAAGTCTACAACTGCTTACCAAAAAAAGGTCAGTGCTCCTTGGAAATTCTGTGGGTCAGTTCTACTCTGTTCTGTAGAGTCACTATGAGTCAGAATCAGTTCAACAGCAGTGGGTATGGTTTTTCTTGGTTTTATCAAAGCAATAAAAGGAGGAAACATGAGAAAAGATATTTTATCCTCTTTAAATTCACTGATAATAAGATTTGTATTTCATTCTCATTAAATGTATACATTATTCATGATTTAATTAACTGTTTTCAATATGTAATCACCTTCTTGAATTTGTTATGAGAGATGTTTTTTTTACTTGAAAAGCAACCTTTTATTTAAAGTTGGGATATTTCAGTTACTGGCCAAAGGCAACTTGAGATGATCTTTGTGAAATAAAGATCTTTGTTCAATCTGGAGAAAATAAGATGAATGACTACTCTTAATACAAAAATGGCTATTGAAAACTATGTAACCTTACAATACTGTCTCAAAGCCTCACTGTAATAGTATTGCTGCATTGCTCCTGCGGTTGTCTTAAGACTCCAAGTGGCAATCAGATTGCTAAGAATGAACGTTTCGTCCAGGGATATCAACTACTCTGTGGGTGCTACCTTCTTTCGGTATGGTGAACAATACACTCAAGACACTTACATGGTGTTAGAAAAGTGCAAGTCATTATAATTTATAGAAAACAAAGAGTAAACCATGGGCACAGATTATTTATTGTGGACTGGTCTCACCACCCTACAGTGTGACTCACTTTTTCAGAGAGGGACCCACTTACCCTGCCCCACAAACTGATACCTGGTCTTGTGTTACTGGTTAGACAGCTGTTGTGCAGGTCAGATTCTATGTTCACTCGATTAATCCGTAACTCCCATCATGCTGCCCAGGCCGTATGACTCCCTCTGGTCAGCCAGTAGATCTGGCAAGGGCTCCCACAGAAGGCTCTGTGCTGTTTTGGGAAGACCCCTGCCCAGAGTCTCCCAAATCTCTGCTGGCGACCCCTGCACAAGGACATACCCAAGCCTCTGCTGGCAAATCCCTACTTGAAAGTTGCCCCTCTCAGACTTATGAACAGCTTCCTCTTGGCTTTAAAAATACAAGGTGTCAGAGCATGTGGGGCATCTGTCACTGGCAAAAGCAGGTCATGCAGCCCTGCACTGCCACTTGTTATGTTCATACATACTCCTGCATGGGCCTGGACTTCAACTGCCTCTCCATCAGCTTCGCTGATGACCTCCTTCCCAGAACTCCCCTTCAGGGGTGACCCTTGCCTGTCGCAGCTACTCTGACTTCTCTCCCTGCACAGGATGCCTTCTAGTCTTCTCTGTCTTCAGTGTTACCAGCTCAGTGTGACAGCCCTTGACCCAAACATAGTGCAGATCTTCTATTTGGGTTTAGGAGGTTCTTAGTGAAGGGACTTTGGGTCCACAGGACACATTCTGCTGCAGGCTCTTGTTGATCAGGAGGTACCTAAAAACCTCCTGTGAGATTGGAGACTAATATATGAAAACTCCTTGTTGATTTCAAGTCATGACTTTCATAAACCAGCCAGTCCCTTAGGTGGATTGTAAACTTACTGATCCTATTGGGTAGACTTGCAAATCTTTTAGGCAACTAACAAATGGACCAATCACTTGGCAAATTGCTGTCCAACCAGTCATTTTTGGTAGAATTGTAAACTGAGGGACAGAGAGGCCACATAAGGGAAATCAATTGTTCTTACCCATCACAAGAGGAGACTTTCTTAAAGAAGCATACCTTCGACGAGTGCAATGTGCTTTATTAAATGGCATCATTGTAAGGCTACCTCAATGTATAGACACAATGAGAACATTCCAGCAAGACTCCAGAGTAACTGTTTCCTTCTAAGAAAGCTAAACTGCCTACTAATATTTTAATACATTTTTTTAGTTACTCAACTAAAGTCAAAAAATTAATTTGATTAAAATGTATCATTGAAAGGAAATCCAGACCCAGATGACTCTTGAGATTGTTGTAGTTCAGATCTTGTTCCCCAAGAAAGGTTGAATTACTAGAAGTGATGTGATGACAAGATAGAGAAAGGGAGGCATATAAGGGAGCAGGCAAATCTAAAACCATCATCCCACAACTTTTCACGTCTTGAAATGGGTACCCAAGTAACAGAGTGCAATTTTGGCCCACTCCAATCAGACATCACTAAAACCAGGTTAGTTACATTTCGTTTTAGGGTGCGTGTGCACATTTTTTCTTTTCAATGTTTATTTTAATAGCTTAGTGTCAGCACTGGGGATTTGGCTCCTGTTATAACAACAGATGAGAGTTCTTTCACATTCGTCATTACCTAGCAGTACTGATTGCTATCACATCAACTCTGACACTGAGTGACCCCATGTGTGTCCGAGTAAGAACTGACTTTTCAGAACTGGATAACCAAGGCTTTCTTCTAAGGCACGTTTGGGTAGACTTGAATCTCCAATGTTAGTTAGTAGTGGAGTGTATTAACCATTTTCACCACCGAGGATTCCCATTAATATCTTTTAGGGAACAGTTTGATAGGATGCTTGACAGTGTTTTTCTCAAGGATTGAGAAAGCGTTTTGGTGGGCTGGGGAGATGTCCTATAAAACTAGTTGGAGAGAGGTGATGGCAGACTAGTCAGGTGCTTCCTGTGATTCCTGTTACTTGGAAAAAGAATGAATCAATTGTATATGATATTCAATGAGCCCTGAATATCAGAGGCAAAGTTGAGAAATCAGACTGAGCCAAAGGGAAGAGAGAGAAGGTCCAGAAACACCAAGGAGTAGCCAGAGCTGACCCAGCAGGAATTGGCACCCTGCAGGCATGCTCAGTGAGAGGAGCAGTGGTCTCTCCACATCAGGAGAGACCAAATGGCAGAGTCTACTGACACCCCTAGAGCCAGTAAAAAAAGGCATTCAATCAGCAGAAGTTAAGTTTGTATCTAACCTACCTCACATGATCTAAAACTTTCCTTCAGGATAAACTTGTCTCTCTTTTACCTGTTCTTCCCCCAGCTCTGCACTGCACCCAAGCTGGCTCCAGAGACTGTCACATCCCCGAGGCTGGAAGTAGGATCATATGTGCCCTGATCCATTCTACCAGCCTTACAGAAGAAACAAATTAACAAATAGGAAAAAAAAATAATCTGCCAGCTTCCCTACCAGAATTTTAGGGCAGAAACAATTCCTTTGCCTAGGCACAACTGTAAGGGGTCTATGGATTTTCAATGCCTTTCACCCCTGCGTAGACCTTCATTAGCACAGTACAACAGGGTATATCCCTGAACCCTAATTTTACTGTTAGCTGTATGGTGGAAATGCAGGTTCCTGACACTAGACACTGCTGTGCCAATTAAGCAGTATCTCACCTACCCACAGTTGGGGTCTGAGGACTGGTGGCTTCACCCATGCCACCTAGCCACCTACAGTAGGGGTCCAAGACCACGCTCTCAGGCAAAATTAAGGCCAGTTGGCACAGCTACTGTTTTGCTAATGAGGACTCTCTTCACCCCTCATCGGTGAATGGTGTCCAGGGTCTTAAAAGCTGCCAAGCTGCCATCTGAGGGTACAGCAAATGGTCCCAACTCAACAGTAACAGATGGCCACCGAGGACAAGAATGACATGAGGAAATGAGAACCCAGAAGACAGAGAGACTCACGTGAGTGGGTCTCTATATCAACTTGTGACCAGAAGAACCAGATGGTGCCTGGCCACCACCAATGATAGCCATGATGGAGCTCACAAAGTTGAGTCTCACTGGCAACAAGAGGATAAATAGGGTTGCACCCTGAGATCTCCAATAAAAGACTGCAATTGATGGTCTGGGGACTTCAGTGTTCCCCTGGGAGCATGACCTCTGGCCCTGATGCTGCCCCTGTCCATAAATCGTAATGAAGGTCAACTTTTCAGACAGCAGTGGATTGGACTTGGTGACACAGAGTGACTGTATCTTGTGGAAATTTTATGGTTCTCTGCTTGTATAGGATGTCATTCTGCTGATCTCTTGCTAGAGGAAGGTGAGTGAGTGGAGAGGAGGGGATAGGAGACTGCTGGGAGGATAGGACATGCATGGAGGAGAGAAGAGGGGTGTGCTGTCACTGGGCAGGGACAGCAGTAGGAGCTGCATATAGGTGAGCATGCAAATGTATATGGGAATGTACATTTTCATTCAATCATAATAAAAAAATGGAACAATAGGGGTCCAAGAATAAGTGTTGCCTCCCAGTCCTTATAGCCAAGAGCATTGGGCACCCATAATCTGGCTGCAAAACCTGTTTTTACCTACATACTTTTAAGGAACAGGAACGTGCTTCTCTCACAGACACTCGGGGGTGGCTGTCAGCCCCCTGCCTTGGTCAGAGCTTATAGCCAGATACCTGTGCCTATGCCAGTCACCCCTGCCCAGCTAGTACTGTATGAGGGAACCTCCACTACATACTTGGTGACTACCTACCTGCATGCCTGCATTAATCCATGCAAGAAAAGTAAACAGACTCCTGGACTCATGTGCCTAGTAACAGTTCAAACCACCTGGCTCCAGGATGTTAGAGCTTCAAAGGAGTCAATGATCAAACTCACTCATACAACCAGCCTATTTGGGCATTTCAAAACAAAACAAGAAGCTAGAACACAGTAAGCAAACATCAAATAAATACAGCAACTTACTGTTGGCTCAGAGATAACAGAAAACATGAAATTCCATAAAGAAGCAGACTATGATGGCTTCAGAAAGGTCCTAAAATAGAGAAGAAATTTTCCAAATTAAGAAAACTTTCTGAAATTATCAGGTGTAAAATACAAAAGATTAACATCCAGAATTCTTCAAACCGTCAGGAAAAACAGGCAAAATTCAGCAGAGTGTAATGTTGAACAAGCTGCAAGGAATGATAGAGACAGCAAGTAGAAATTCAGAAGACTTAAGAATTCAGAATTAGACAATTCATCTGAACATCAAAGGAGCAGAATTGAGGCAAGGAAAGAATTAGTGAGATTGAAGATAAAGCACTTGACCAACATATTTGTGGGAAAATCAGATAAAAGAATTTAAAAAGTTGAAGAAACCATAATAATCTACACATGATTGTAGTATCAGAACAGTGAGTGGGGGAAAACAACAAAAAGTACATAGAGAATTGTTGAAGGTCTGTAGACAGAAAACTTCCTTGATACAAAAGATGAGAAGACACCTATCCAAGATGCACATCAAACTCCACACAGTGTAAATCCCAAAAGAAATACACCAAGACATATTATAGTCATACTTGCCAAAACCAAAGATAAACAGAATTTTAAGAGTGGCCAAGGATAAATAAAATCTACAAATGAGAATTAGTAAGTCTAAGCTCAGACTCCTCAGAAAGCAATATGCTTTACAAAGGCTTGAAGGAAAAAATTGTCAGCCAAGAATTATATACTTGACAAAACTGTCACAAATATGATGATGAAAATTAGGACATTTCCAGGTTAACAGAAGTTTAGGGAATTTTCAAAAACCGAAACTAGTTGGGAAATGTTCCCTCTTCTATTTTATGGAAGACATTGGATAAAAAGAATAAATAGCACTCTTTTTAACATTTGGTAGAATTCACCAGTGAAACCAGTTGGGCCTGGACTTTGGTTTTTTAAAAAGTTTTAAGCAACCACTAATTTGATTTGTGTAAGTAATATAAGGTTGTTTGAGTTCTCTTCCTGAGTGGAAATCTGTGTTTTTCTTAGGGTTGGTTCAATTTCAGTTTATAGTGTTGTTAGTAATGTTTTCTCATTATCTTTATCAGCAGTGGGATCTTTGGTAATGTCCCTTCTTTCATTCTAAACTTTTCTAATTTCTGTGTTCTCTTGTTTTCTCTTGGTCAGTGCAGCTGGAGATATATGAGGACAGAGAACTAAGTTCAAAAGCTCTTCCTAGAAAAGGTGCTTCATACCTCATTGCTAAATCGCACTGTAGTCACATTAAAAGTACTTCCCTTAGGAAGCGATGCCCTCAGGCCAGCACCTAATCTATCCTACAAAGCAATTTGGGAACTTGTTTTCTGGAATGACCGTCAGAGCTGTCATCATATTACACCTGATGTCCTGAATGTCATCAAAATCTTCCTTTCAATCTTTACTCTATCTTCAGGTAAAGAAAAAAGTCATTGGGGGCTAGATGAGGCCAATGCAGTTATTTGTTTACTGGCTAAGAACTCCCTCACAGACAACTAGACAATTAAGTTCACAAACCACCATGTGTAATGGCCATTCTAGAAAGAGTTCCAAATTTGCTTTGAAGGGTGGACTAGGTGCTGGCATGGGTTCATAGCTTCCCAAGGGTTGTACTTTGAAGGTGACTGTAGTGATATTCAGCAATGAGGTATGTAGTACTTTGAACAATTAAGTTCATGGACTTGTGAGACCTTGTATCACTTTTATTGATATTAAAAAAAAAATTATTTCATTGATTTCTTTTGGTTTTAAATTTCTTTGATTGCTGCTCTTTTTTGTCTGTCTTCTGCTTTCTGTTGCTTTAGTTTGCTTTTATTTTTCTAGTTTCATAAGATGGAGGCTTGTATTACTAATTTGAGTCCTTCACTAATGCAATTATGTAACTTCACAAATTTGTATACTTTGACTGTATCACTCAACTTTTGATATAGTTTTTTTCTTTCAATTAAAACTGTTTTCTCTTTAGACTTCTTCTTTGACCCATAGATTATTTAGAAGTGTATTGTCTTAGCTTCCAACTATTTGGGAATTTTTTGTATTTTTTAATTGAATATCGTATGATTTTATTCTTCCTAAATGTGTTTAGGTTTGTCTTTCTTGATGAATACTGAACATGCAATGATGAAGTCTCCAACTGTAATTGTGCATTTATTTCTTCTTTCAATTTATCAGGTTTCCTCATCATGTTGTTATTAGGTATGTCCATATTTAGGATTGTTATGTCATCTTGCTGAAATAACAGTTTAATCATTATCTAATGTCCTACTTTATTCCTGGAAAGTCTCCTTGTTTTAAGATATACTTTGACTGCTTTAGATTTGTTTGTCTAGCCTTGGGCAACAATGAACTCAAGCTTAACAACAAGTATAAGGAGGTTACAAGATCAGCCAGGGCTTTTTATGTTGTACACAAGGTCATTATTTATTAGAATCAATTCAACAACACCTAATAAAAACAAGAAGCTTTGTTTTGAGTAGTATTTGCATAGCCTGTTTCTCATCTTTTTGCTCTTATCTATATCATCACATTTAAAGTACATTTCTTGTACACAGGATGTTGAGCCAAAGTCCATTGCTGTCTAGTCCATTCCTACTCATAATGACCCCTATAGGACAGAGTAGAACTATCCCATAGCCAAGCCAAGCCAAGTGCCGTCGAGTCGGATCCGACTCATGGCGACCCTATAGAGGTTTCCAAAATTATAAATACTTACATCTTTCATGGAGCAGCTGGTATGTTCAAACTGTTACTTTTCAGTTAGCAACTAAGTGCTTAAACACTGCACCACCAGGGCACTGGAACAATATGTAGTTGGGTCTTTATCTTTTTTATCCAAACTGACAATCTTTATATTTAATTGATGTGTTTGTATTTAATTAAATACAAATTTAACCATTTGTATTTAATGTAATTGTTGATACAGTTGGATTTAAGTCTACAATTATATTATTTTCTGTTTGTCCCCCCCTTTCTTTTTCCATTTCTTTTCCTTTTCTTGCCTCCCTTTGGAATATTTCAGTTTATTTTTTGTTTTATTTTATTTTTTAGTGTTCCATTTCAAAGTATCTCTTGACATTTTGATAGTTTCTAGCAATTTTTTAGTGGTTGCTCTAGAATTTAAAGCGTCTTTCTACATTACATGTACTATTTAATGTGAAATGCAGAACCTTTTACAGCCATGTAAGCCTCTCACCTCTCCCTTCTACTTTTGTTATAGATGATGTAGTACTACATCTACATACGTCAGAAATCCCGACAGTGATTTGAATTCTTGCTTTAAATTTTCATACATATTTTAAATAAGATGAAAACAGCAGTTGATTTTACCCATAGGTTGACCATTTTTGTTGCTCTTCCTTTGTTCTTGAAGTTCCAAGTTTCCCTCTTACATCGCTTCCCTAATTCCATTCTCCCGAAAAATTTTCTTTCATTTTCTTAAAGCCAGGACTGTTAATAACAAATTCTTTTAGTTTTCTTTCATCTGAGCAGCCAAACGCCAAGTGCCGTCGAGTTCAGTGGTTATAAAATTCTAGCTAGATAGTTCTTTTCTGTGGACATTTTCTAAGCTTTGTTACACTGTCTTTTCACCTCCATGAGTTTATTGAGAATTGGTCAGTGAGTCTTACCCTCTCTGTAATGTGTAATATTATCTGGTTATTTTCAAGCTTTTTCTCTTCTTTGCTTTTCAGTACTTTGTTATATTGTATCTGGGTGTGGTTTCCTTCAACTTTACCCTCAAAAATAAAGCTTCATAAATCTTTAAATTGTGTATTTTATAAATTCTAGGGAAATTTTTACCCTTATTTTTGCAAATTAATATTGCACACTGAGGTCTTCTTGCCGTGTTGACTCTAGTGGCAAGTGTTAGACCTTCTGATTTTGTCCCACAAGTTGCTGAGGCTCTGTTCATTTTATTAACATGCTTTTTGCTTATGTTATTAGATTGCTTAAATTATATTAATGTATGTTCAAGTTCACACACACTTTCCTATGTCATTGCCATTTTCCCATCCTGTGAATTGTTCATTTCAGTTATATTTTTTAGTTCTAAAATCTTCATTTGTTTCTTTTTTGTGTGTGGCTTTTGTTTCTCTGCTTAATATTTGTAATCTTTTCATTCATTTCAAGGGTTCTTGCCATTACTTCATTAAACATGGTTATAATAGCTATTTTAAAGTATTTGATAAATCCCAACAGCTTGCTCATCTCAGATTAACATTAGTTGATTATCTTTCCCCTTAGGAGCTTTTGAGACTTCTCTGAGTTTTTGTAGGTGTGTAGGACATTTTTTAGTATCTTGTTCTCCTCTGCAAAAATGTTTCTTTTGGAGGAAAGTCCCCCCACCCAAGTAGGCTGTCAGTTTGTTAGGTTTAGGATGCAAATCCTGTTCTTACTTCTGTGGGTTGTAGTTTTAGTGTCAGCTCAGTACTGAAGCTTCAAAGTGTCATGTGGGTCAGTACCTCCCGGAACCAGTGTGGTACCTAGCCCTTGTGACACAGCATAATTCAGTTGTCAGTGCCTCTGATATCCTGTCTTGGGTTGGTTCTACACATGCACAGTTCAAGGATGACCCAGCACTTCCTGTTCAGCTTTGTGAAATTCATGTCTAAAGCTTTTTGCAGTAGATTTTATTTTTACGTTCTGTGAATCAAACTTCAGTGTGTTTATAAATTACATGGAAATCTTTTTAAAATTTAGATTCTGATTTAATATGAATCTAGTGAAAATAGTGATTTAATATGAGTGAATTCTGCAGGTTCACAGAGGAAGCTGATGATGCTAGTCTATGAATGTCAGGTTCAGGAGAAAGGATCTAAGTCACTGGCATAAATCTGTATAGATATTACTCATTTTTCTTGATATATTTAAAGAAAGCACAAGGCCAATACATCTTGATTTTTTTTTAGCATCATCAGGAATTAAGCTGGGTTTAAAAAATATTTTTTCATGGAACAATCTCCCTTTAACCTTGAAAATGTTTAATTTTGACTATTTTAATGAAAAGTTTTCCAAAATGCTTTATTTCCATTATTACACATTTTAAGAAGGTTCTGAATGTGATAAGTCTTTCTAGTAAATCTATGTCATCGTTGTGAACATATATCATTGAACCTACTGTAACATAAAGTTGCACACATGATTACTGGGATATGTAATGTTGTTTGCTCCAGAATGGTCACAGGTTGATTGCTTGTTGAGTTTTATGCCTGTTATAAGTATATGTATATGTGCTGCTTTTTTTCCACCTTGATATTTTTCCTCTCTTTCAACTCCCTCTTTGTTCTTATGCACTGTATATACCTGTACATTTGAATTTGTTTATGCATATTTATGGGCCATTGTCTTAGGCTGGGTTTTCTAGGGAAGCAAAACCAGTAACACGTGTAGGTACAAGGAAAGATTTATAATATATACATAGACAGATAGATACAAATATAGGAAACAGCTCACATGATCACAGAAGCTGAATGTCCCAAGCTCTGGCACAAGCCTCACGTGTCCACGGAGCTGAGGAACCCACAATCAGCAAGTCAGAAACCAGAGTTGCAGATCACCGGTTGTGTAGGTCAGTGGATCCCAAGCTGGTGGCGAGACGAAGCGACAGAGGCTGGAGGTCGGTGGATCCCAAGCTGGTGGCAAGATGAAGCGACAGAGGCTGGCGAACCCAGTATCAGCAGGTCAGGGAGCAGGACTGGGCAGAGGCTGGCGAACACAGGATCGACAGGTCAGGGAGCAGGACTCACAAGTGCCGACTGTAAGGACTGATGAGCCTAACAGCTGCTAGCTCAAGTCCTGGAACCAGACACTGGAAGAAGACAGCAGGAGCTCCTGGCCACGTGAAAGATCAGCAGCTGTAGTCCAAGGTCGTGAGATGAGAGCCGAGGGGCAGGGAGCCACCACAAACCCCGCCCTGCCACTTAATACAGCAGTCAAATAGGTAGTAGCCAAGTTGACATAGTCCTGACCACCACAATGTATATGTGCTGCTTTTTTTTCCACCTTGGTATTTTTCCTCTCTTTCAACTCCCTCTTTGTTCTTATGCACTGTATATACCTGTACATTTGAATTTGTTTATGCATATTTATGGGCCTGAAACTTGTACATTATGTTAGAATTCCAATTAAATTAAAATTACATCTGAGTAGTATGTTCCATAACAAAGTACATGTCTTTTAATGCTTATATTTTCTGACCTATGTTTCTGTTTATTCAGTTCCATTTATCACTTTTGTTTTACTATTCAGATAGTAATGATTTTTCTGGGTACATTCTATATTGTGATTATTTCTGAGCAGTGGCTCCTACCTAAAAACCTATGAGTTTTTAGGCCTAACCACAGCAAGCAATGACAAAGACTTTACCTGGCAGTCCTCAGGGGGAAAGCTACCCTCCCCAAACAGACATGGTACACAGCCAGCACATTACAGTCTCTGAGGGAATTTTCAATCAAGGACTCAGGCCTTCTTGAGCAACTGTGCTGTTACACATATTTGCATTTATAGCTTGGAAACTTCCACATGGAGGCCTCTGTACTGAGGCCTTTGACAGGGGCCTTTCAGGTACCTCTGCTGAAGCCCATTTATCAAAGAGGAGAAATCTTGAGACCCTTTTCCCTACCCTGACTCTGTTTTTCTAGTCCTATCCTTTACCTGTCACATTTTTCCAGCTCCAGAATTTATAAAACTGTAAGATACTTTTGTTTGTGGCTTCCTTGGTGGTTAGAAAGGTCTCCACATCTGCTCTGATCTACCTGGCCACATCTGCACTGATCTGCCTGGTCCTTGTCCAAGTGCTATTCCTGAGACAGTGTTGAACTTGAAAGAGTCAGAACCTTCTCTGGGTTTCTCTTGCTTGTACTATCATGGTAATTACAGGCTTGGCTGTTCCTTTCACTATAATTTCTCTTGTTCAGCTGCACTGACACCCATCAGCTCAGTTCAGCCCTCTCTAGCTCAGCTAACTCCTGACAATTTCATCATAAAATCTGGTCCTGGAAAGAATTTTTTAAAATACCAATTTTGTATCTCTTTTTTTTTTAGAATAGTGTTGGCATTGTAAAATATGAAAACACAAGGATCTCCAAACCTAAGGCCTAAAATCTTGAATTTGAGAATAATTACTTGTTTATTTTTTCAACCACTTGGGCATGTCTAACAATGTTGGACAGAGACATCTTTGCAAGAAAGGGAAGTTTTAAGATTATCTGTGCCTATTGCAAGTTTTATACAGATTTTGAAAATATCATAGAAGTATGAAAGATTAAAACTTTATTTTTTAAAAGAGAAAATCTTGATGCTTTGTTTTCTCTTCTTCTTCAGTTTTTGCAAGTATGGAGACTAATAATGTTCAGCCAAGCTATTTTGTTCTATGTCTTGTAAAGTATTCTTCAGGGAATGTTGAAGCCTGCACGTACACATCAGAATAGCTTATGCAAAAAATAAAACAAACAAGTAAACAATGTGTTAGGAAGAAGGGAATTGGCACAGAAGAGTCAGTTTAATTTTTTATTTAATATTTTATAAAAGATAGTTTATATTCATAAGCTGAAATGTAAATGATGCATCATATTAAATGCATTGTAATGGGATAAAGACACATAAATTTGTGAAGGAGTGTAGCTCATTAAATTAGAATTAAGTCAGTCACTAGCAGCAACCTAGAAACACCAACTGTCAGGGACAAAAACAAAGAAGCAGGAAAAAATAAAACCTTATTGTTTCTACCCATCAGAAAAACCAAGTCCCCACCCCCACTGGTAAAGGCCAAGTGGAAATATTAGAATTCCATCCTCACAGGTTGTAACAAGGTACTCCTTTGTCCCTATTGTGGTGCTGCTAGAGAAAGCATCTGAAGAATCCAAACTTACACCTTTGCCCAGTGGTAACAAGGCCACCCCTGCCTCATTGTCCATAAAAAGCAAGCAGGTGGCTAGAGATCACCCAAGCAGTAATAAAGAGCCCCCTTCTAGGGTGCCCATGTAGGCCAGATGGGGAACCTGGGCTTCTACCTCTTTCTGACAGTATCAAAGTAATGCCTCAGCATCCCATGCCAATGTGGTATAAGAAGAAGGCAGCTAAAGCAGAAGGTTTAAACAAGAACTCATGTCTCATTATATGAAAAGCCTAGGTTTTAATTAAAAAAAAACTACCCATACCATACATTTTGCCTGTGTGGTTATTAAAAATCTAAGCCAGAAAAGATGTCAAGAAATGGCCAAGTGATTTTTAAAGTTAGTAGTTTATCTTACAAGTGACTTAAGATGCAGAAAAATGCCAGTATTTCAAGACATTAGTTACTTAATGTATTTCAAGAATGCTGATAGAGGGAAGCTTTAAAAAGGTGAATGAATGATTGTTAGGTCCTATATTGGGCTGAACATATCATAGAGCCCTTGCATTGAGTGTAGAAAGAGAATGAAATGACATGAAATGAACAAGACTATCAGGAAAACCTTGATCAAGACTATCAAGAAAACCATGAAAGCAGTGGTGCTGAGTTAGGATATTAAAACCTACAGATGTATAGAGGGGCAGAGTCAAGATGACGGACTAAACACACATTCCCCTAAATCCCTCTGGAAACAAAGACCTAAATGGATGATTTAACGGAGCCTTCTGAACACTTAGTGAGCCACATAGGGCTGTTAATTTGGACTTCATACCCCTGAAAGCAAAACCTCCTCTCTTGCTGACCCCACTCTCGGTGAGTGTAGGCTTGCACGGACCAAAGGTAACTCACCATTTTAGTTTTTCTTTTCCCCTGTCTTGGCTGGTAGGTGGAGCTGGGACTTGATTAGCTGCTAATCTCAGATGCACTGCTGGTGGGATCAGCAGGCTCAATTGCCATATTCTGAGAGCCCAGTTTTGGACTCTGTGCATCTTGGCACCTTTGGCCTATCTTTGTACATCTGCCATACAGTACCAATACGGAGGCAGAGGCAAGCTTGTGCGGGACTCGATCTTGATCCACTGCGAGACGGATATACCCATGTGAAGGCCCCAGCTTGACTTAGTTCCCAGGCTGGCAGGCAGTGCCAGACTGGGGGAGAGAGCTGTTCCAGCAGGGAGGCAGTGTTTTGCACAGTGTCACCTGCAGCTTGGGCCTGGCAACAGAGGCTGTGGACTTTGATCATCTTGGCACCTTTGGCCGCCCTTTCCGCCAGTAGCCTGGTCCCAGACACATGGAAAGCTTCTGTGGGTCACCATCTTGTTCCACTGGGAGGCAGCTATACCCATATGCAAGCCTCAGCTGGGCCTAATTTCTGGGCTGGGAGGCAGCACCTGCCCAGAAGAGAGAGCTTTTCCCAAAGAAAAGCAGAATTCTACATAGTACTGCCTACAGCTGGGGCCTGACATCAGAGTCCAGCAGGGCAGTAGCTTTTTTGTATTTTGATCTAGTTTATAACATCTTGGGTGAGATATAGAGGTGCTTAATTTGCCAGCTGGGGAGAGGGACCTATACACCTGAAAACCTGACTGACTTTGGAAGTTGTCGGATATTTTTTACCTCTCTTTTTAGGATGGCCTTGAGAAACAATTGCAGTCCATCCTCATAGCATCTCTCCCAGCCTCTGTTGACTCACATGAAGCCCAAAAAGCAACAAAGTCTGGAGAAAACCGTAACCAAGAAATCACCCATGGCTTCAGAAGGCCCCCAAAAGAAACAGCCAAAGAACTTCCCAGACAAAGAAGCTTTTCTGAAATTATTGGAAGTTGAATACAAAAGGATTACATATAGAGCCCTCCTAGACCTCATACAAAATGCAGCAGAGCCAAATGTAAAATTAAGCAAGATGTTCGATCTGAAATGGAACACCACTACTCTGAAATCCAGTGGATCAAGAACAAAATTAAAGACACAGAAACTTCAAAGTCATGAAAACAGAATGGAACAAATGGAAAATAGACTTTCTGATTAGAAAGACAGAGCTAATAACTCCAGCATGTATGAGGAGAGATTAGAAAAAAGGAAGAAGAAAAATAAAGAAATATTAAGAAGCATTTGGGACTCTTTTAAGAGGAACAATCCAAGATTAATTGGAGCTCCTGAACACAGTGAGACACCTGAGAACACAAATAGTATTGTTGCTGAGCTGCTGACAGAAAACTTCCCAGAAATTATGAAAGAAGAGAATATAGATATCCAAGGTACATATCAAACACCACTCAATATAGATCTCAAAAGAAAGACTCCAAGACATTATCAAGTTTAACAAAATGAAACATAAGCAGAAACTCTTAAAGGCAGCAAGACTCAAAGCAAAGCTAACATTCAGAGGGAAACCCTGCAGGCTTTCGTTGGATTTCTTAACAGAAACGGTGCTGGTACAGAGACAGTGGCATGACACATTCAAAGCCTTGAAGGAGAAGAACTTCTGACCAAGAATTCTATATCCTGCAAAATTACCTTTCAAATATGAAAATGAAATTAAGACATTCACAAGTAAACAGAAACTCAGAGGCTTTGTAAAAACCAAACCAAAGCTACAAGAAATACTGAAAGAATCTCTTGGCCTAGAAAAACAAAACCACTAACTTTATATTTTAGAAGCAAATACAGGACACATCGTCCAGAATCCTACTCAGGTAGAGAAGGCTCCAAACTCAATCAAAGCTATAATAGTGAAAGAAATGATCCAGTGATCATATCATGAAAACTATGATGTCATCATATTAAAAAGAGGATGTACTACAGTCATTATAGTCCTTCAAGATGGAGAAGAAGATGATAAGAATGGTACTAATTGGGTTTATACATAATTTATTAAAGGAGATCTTAGGGGCAGCCATAAAGCACAAAAAAGATGCAGCATGTTGCCGGGAGCCGGTCCCAACACTTTGCAGGGTCCCGCACGGAGGGAGGGAGAGGCGCGGCGGGAAATGAATCAAGGAGACAGAAAAGACTTTTCTGGTTTAAGGCAGCCCGACCCAGAGAGCAAGAGAGAAGGCTGTCTGTCTTTATTGTTTTTATAGTAAGAGTGACGTGAATTTTACCTGCCCACTGACCACACAATCTATTGGCTAGTTTAAAACCAAAACCTCATGGTTGGCAAATTTGAAACCAAAAACCTCGTGGTCTTGAGGTGATGTAATTTTTTACTCTGCCACATGAGCTACTAGTTAACTGAAACCTGGTGATCCTTTTAACTGTCAAAGCTTTTTAGATAATGGCCTATGGATGCCTCGAGCTCAATCAGCCCTACTTATACCTCAAGGTTAAAAGGTTCACGAGGAAGGATCTAAAGTTTATGATCTCTATTTGTTCCTACTTTGCTCTTTATCTCCTCCTGCAGGGATAGTAAACATCTACTGTCCCCCACCCCATGTTCTTCTCAAGCTGTTCTAAAGAGGATAATTCCTTTCACATGGGTGGGGATGTGCAGTTGGGGGAAGTCAGCAGGGGTTGGGCCGGCCTCGTTGCTCTCAAAGCTGGCTGTGTTAGAGATCATTCCTCTGAGCTCTTTTTCCTCAGAAAATTCCTGTACAGTTTTCCCGATATTATTTCATAGACCAAGGGGGTAGTAAAAAGGGGCCCCTCTCAGAAGGCACCTCCCCTGATCCTTGTGCCAGGAGAGGAGGGGGTATCTTTTTGAAGAAAATTTGATTAGGAAGCCAAATAATATCAAGGGCAGTAGGCTAAAAAACATGTCACAGGTGGGATGCTTCAGCCCGTCATTTGCAGGAGCTCGTGACTTTGTCTACAAGGCTGATGGCGGACCTCCGCAGCATGTGACTTGGCATATGAAATCAAGAAACAATACAGGAGTCTCAACAACCACAAAACCAACCCTGAAAAAGGTGAATAATCAACTCACAAAGAGAAATGTCCTAGAACAGATTAATAAGAACAACAGAGAAAACAACACAAAAATAATCATATCACAATGACAGCACTGAACACATACTTATCAACAATCACATTGAATGTGAATGGGCTGAACACTCCATTAAAGAGACATCCAGTGACATCTTGGGTCAAAAGATGCGAACCATCCATATGTTGCCTACAAGAAACTCGCCTTAAAGATATGAGCAAACGGAAAATTAAAGGATGGAAGACTACAAAGCTAACAATACAGAAAGAAGAGCAGTTGTGGCAATTCTAATCTCAGATAAAATAGAGTTTAATGTAAAATCAACCGTTGTAGACAAGGATGGATGCTACTTATTCCTGAAAGTTTCAATACGCAAACAGGACTTAACAATATTAAATGTTTATACACCTAATATTAGAAAACCTAAATAGACTGAAGAAACACTGACTACCCTCAAAAAGGAGATATATCACTCCACAATAATAGTAGGAGACTTCAACACTCCACTCTCAATATTGGACAGATTGTGTAGAAAAAGCTCAGTAAAGACACAAAAGACCTTATTACCACAATACATGAACTAGATCACATCAACATATACAGAACTTTCTGTCCATCAGCGGACAACCACACCTTCTCCAGTGCACAGGGAACAATTTCCAGAATAGACCATGTGGTCTATGGATATCTATCTATCTATGGATATCTAATTTTGTCAGCACAATTTGTTGAAGAGGTTGTTTTTACCCCAGCTTAATGTTTTAAGGCCTTTGTTGAACACCAACTGTTCATAGGAAGATGGTGTCATATGGGGTCTCAATTCTGTTCCGTTGATCTATCTGTCTCTTTTTGTACCAGTACCAGGCTGTTTTGACTACTGTGGCAGTGTAATAGGTTCTAAAGTCAGGTAGTGAGAGGCCTCACAGTTTGTTCTTCTTTGTGAGTAGTACTTTAGTTACCTGGGTCTTCTTCCCCTTTCAAACAAAGTTGGTGATTTGTTTCTCCATCTCATTAAAAAATGTCATTGGAATTTGTATTGGGATTGTATTATATAAGTAGATAGCTTTAGGCAAAATAGACATTTTCACAATGTTAAATTTTCCTATCCATGAGCAGGGTAGGTTTCTCCATTTATGTAAATTTCTCAGTTTCCTGTAGTAAGGTCTTGTAGTTCTCTTTGTAAAGGTGTGTTATTTCTCTGGTTAGACTGATTCCTAGGTACTTTCTCTTCTTAGGGGCTATAGTAAATAGTATTGATTTGGTGATTTCTTCATTAAAAATCTCCTTGTTGGTATAAAAGAATCCTTTGGATTTACTCATGTTTATCTTGTATCCTGAGACTTTGCTGAACTCTTCTATCAGTTTGAGTAGTTTACTTATGGATTCTTTAGGAGCCTCTGTGTATACAATCATATCACCTGCAAACAAGGAGATTTTTACTTCTTTGCTGACGCAGATGCCCTTTATTTCTTGTTTTGTCTAATTGCTCTGGCTAGAACTTCTAGTACAATGTTGAATAGGAGAGGTGAGAGTGGGCATCCTTGTCTAGTTCCGGTTCTCAAGGGAAAGTGTTTCAGTCTCTCTTCATTCAGGATGATGTAGGCAGTTGGCTTTCTATAAATGGCTCTTATTGCACTGGGGAATTTGCTGTCTATTCCTATTTTGCTGGGCGTTTTCAGCATGAATGGGTGTTGGACTTTATCAAATGCCTTTTCTGCATCAATGGACAAAATCAGGTGATTCTTGTCTTTTGTGGTATTCATGTGGTTGATCACATTGTTTTTCTGATGTTGAACCAGCCTTGCAGCCCTGTTATGAATCCAACTTGGTCATGACAGATTATTTTTCAGATATGTTGTTGTATTCTATCGGCAAGAATTTTGTTCAAAATTTTTGCATCTCTAAAGAGGAGATCCAGGCAGCCAAAAAACAAATGCAGACATGCTCACGATCATTAGCTATTAAAGAAATTCAAATTAAAACTACAATGATATACCATCTCACCCCAGCAAGGTTGGTTATAACCCAAAAAACACAAAACAACAAATGCTGGAAGGCCTTTCATACCAACTGATACACGCACATGAATGTTCATCACAGTACAGTCCACAATAGCAAAAAGATGGAATCAACCCAGATGTCCAACAACAGAGGAATAAATAGGTAAACTATGATATATATACTCAATGGAACACTATGCAATGATAAAGAACAACAGTGATTTTAGGAAGCATCTCATAACCTGGTTTCAATTGGAGGACTTTATGCTGAGTGAAAGTAGTCAGCGACAAAAAGAGAAATATTGTATGAGACCCCTATGATAAGAACTTATAAACAGACTCATACATAGAAGAAAAGACTCTTTGACAGCTGCAAGGGCATGCAGGGAGGGAGGTGAAGGTGGGATGGTTTAGATTAGAAAGTTGATAAAAACTTGGTTGGGTGAAATCTGGGGCAGCACACATTATAAAGAAGATCAGTATTAACTGGACTTCAACATAACATGATTACTCCTCCAATCTTAATCCAATATTACAAGGACAGAGTAGCTGGGGTCTGGGGCCGGGTACCATGCTCTCAGAGGAAATCGAGGCCAATTGACACAACTAGCATTTTGCTAAGCATTAAGCTAGCATTTTGTCTGCACCCCACATTGTTGAGTGGCATCTGGGGTCTTAAAAGCTGCCAAGCTGCCATCCAAGGGTACAGCAAATGGTCCCAACTCAGCAGGAAACAATGATCACCAAGGACCAAAACAACATGGGGGAAAGACAACCTAGTAGAGAGACTCATATGAGTGGGTGGCTACATCAACTTGTTACCAGAAGAACTGGATGGTGCCCAGCCACCACCAGTGATAACCATGATAGCCAGCCAAGCCAAGATTGCCATGATGGAGCTCACAAAGTTGAGTCTCACCAACACAAGCGTAAATAGGGGTGCACCCTGAGATCTCCATTAAAAGACCACAACTGATGGTCCACGGGCCTTGGAGTTTCCTTGGGAGCATGACCCCTGGCCCTGATGCTGCCCTTGTCCATAAGTCATAATGGAGGTCAACTCTCGGACAGGACTGGATTGGACTTGGCGACACAGAGTGACCATATCATGTGTGCACTTTATGGTCCTATGCAAATATAGGATGTCATCCTGCTGACTGGAGGAAGGGGAGTGGATGGAGAAGAGGGGATAGAAGATTGTTGAGAGGATAAGACGTGTGGAGCAGAGAGGAAGAGTGTGGTGTCACCAGACGGGGAGAGCCGTGGGAGCTGCATATAGGAGGGCACTCAAATGTATATGGGAATGTACATTTCGGATCCGACTCGACAGCACTTGGCCTTGGCTAATAAAAAAATAAACTTACAGATGTATAATGTGTCCTGGTAATAGGAAAGTTTCTATAAATATCTGGGAAACAAAGCTAGCAATATTCTTGGCTGTAGAAGTACTTTTCAGCATTTACCAGAAAAGCATTTTCTTGTAAGTATACAGATAATCTACTTGTTGCCATGTCAGTAAACATTTTAAATGCTTCTTAACAAATTTCTGTCTCTAGTATATTTTGTTGCTGATTTTTCCTCAAATTTTTGACTGAATTAAAAAAAATTAATACACGGTAGGGAGAGCAGCTAGAGTTGCATAGCAGTGTGTGTGCAAGTTTTTGTATGACAAATTGACTTGGATTATAAACTGTCACTTAAGACACATTAATGTATTTTAAAATAAATTTTAAAAATAAAAAAGGATGACATTCTCAAGCAAAAATAAAATAATAAAAGTAATTCACATGGAAAACACTTTCTTTTGTTTAAATTTACTCTTTATTACACATTAAATATAGATGCATTTTTCCTCCTGAAAATTGTACAGCTTTTGTTTCATTGGGGAAAAATAAAGCAGTTATTTCTGACATATGGCATGTTTCAGAAAATATTCAGCAGTCATCACAGCTTCTACCTGATATAGCAGGGTTTTTTTTTGTTTTGTTTTTTTCTTCCTTAAATAGAAGACAATGTTTCATCTCTCCTCTTCTGAAAGTTTTGTGATAATTCTGGAATACATACAGGTGCTCTTTGCTCTGTTGCCCATTCAAAGAAAATTGCTGATGGAGAGATTATCCTTCACCATGTGACTGAGTGACCCACTCTTCTGATATTTTCTGCTTATATATTTATAACCAGATGACTGTGGCCAAAACCCATACTTTGGAATGAGATAGAACTGTCTTCAAACACCAGGTCTGCCGTTGACTAGCTGTCTGTCTCTGGAGCACGTTACTTAATTTTCATCTGCTATCATTAAGTAGTAACATTTATTTAATAGAATTTTATTAAGGATTAAATAATGTAGACACATAGCAATCACCCAACAAAGGCTATTACTGTCAACTGCTGTATTTTGTCTATTCTAAGGTACATTTTTCATGTTTTCAGTGATGACAATGGAGTGCTACAACCATCAACAACGTCTTATAATCACTAGTGGTCAGGCAGCAGTCACAACTTCAGTGTTGGTGCCCATGTCATCTTTTTGTTTGACTGTTGTCTAACTGCAGTTCCTCAGCATTTCGGTCAACAAACCATTTAAGAAGGAGTTATGATGACAATTTGAGGCTGCACTGTAAATCCTTTCATTGATTTTACTGTAAGATAAAGTGCCAGTTTAGAAACTTGCTGAATAGGTGTCAGTTGCTAGAAAGACAGTATTTGAGACATAAGCTGGAGCACTCCTTGCATGTGGCTGTATCATTAGTGCTTGTCATGGATTGAGTTCTGTCCCCCCAAAAATATATGTAGCCATGTGGCTGGGCCATGATTCCCAGTATCTTGTGACTGTCCTCCATTTTGTGGTTTTCTATGCTGTTTGTTAAAGGATTAGGGTGGGACTGTAAATCCCTTTATAAGATCACCCCCCTGATCCACTGTAAAGGGAGTTTCCCTGGAGTATTGCTTGCCCCACCCTTAATCCTTTCAGCCTGCAAGAAATAAAAAGAAAGAGAAGCAAGGCAGAGAATTGGCAACCTTGAACCATCAAGCAAGCAACACTGAGAGAAGAGCACGTCCTTTGGACCTGAGGTTCCTGTACTGAGATGCTCCCTGGACAGAGACTGATGTAATACCGGACTTTCCTCCAGAGCCGACAAGGGGGAAAGCATTCCCCTGGAGCGGACACCCTGAATATGGACTTGCAGTCTACCAGACTATGTAAGAATAAACCTGCCTTTGTTAAAGCCATCTACTCTGTGTTATTTCTGTTAGAGCAGCCCTAAGCTTACTAAAACAGTGCTCTTGGTGATGTTGAGAAGATCAGCTCGCTCAACGCAGGACATCAGTCACTCTGCTGAGAAGTGTAACTTGTGGATAGATTCTGTTTTGGAAATGCCTTGAACATTTTATTTCACTTATATTTTCCTCTTAAAATATGCATAAGAATGATAATTTGTTTAAATAGGTCTAAAAGACTTGTTTCATGAGATTTGTATATGTTTAAAATAAATATAATCACGGTGGCATGATTTAACTGTTTTTGTGTGTGTGTGTCTTAATTGCACTTAAAACAATGTAATATCTGACAGCTGATTTTTTTTTTTCAATCATGAAACACCCCCCTATGTTAATTAGGTGACTCTAGTTGTCCACAACCCCATTGGCTACTTGCCACGGGCACTGTCCTCAGCGCTGTCCTCAACAAGGTCTGCCACCACCCTTTTGTAAAACCCCAACCCCTAGACCAGAGTGCAGTTTTGCAGACTCCCTCCCGGGCGCTCTGTAAAGCCACCCAGCCAAGCCAAAGCCAAGTGCCGTAAAGCCACCCAGGACGCAAATAAACTTTCTCTTTCTCTCTTTCCCTAGTTTTCTTTTACTGCATAATTTAAACTAAACAAAACCTTTTACATCTAAAACCTCTAATATTTGGCACCAAAACCCAGGAGGAGAAGGCGGCTGCAAACTCCCTTAAAACTCCAGTCTCCCAGCCTCCTGCTCTCTCTCTCTCCCCCTCTCCTTCTTCTACTTCTCCTCTCCCGCGGAGCAGTGATCTCCGGCTAACATCATTCAACACTATCTTCTTAGGTAAGTCCCCCCAAATTAAATTTACCCCTTCCCTCCTTCTGAGTTCTGGTTAACCTGACCCCCGCCCTTCCCGGTGTCCCTGTCCACTTCAGCCCGTATAAAATTGTGATGTCACGTCAGGCACACCTCCGTTTTCCGAGATAGGGCCGACAGGGATGCCCGAACACCTGACTCTCCCCACCGTTTGGCTATATTACTCAGACAAGTACAGCAGGGAGGCGTCCCCTGTACCCTCTGAGGCCGTCCGTCCACGAGACCCTTCCTGAGTGAGTGAGACGTGCTCCCTTCAGGAGGTTCTTTCCGCAGTGTCCGGGATCACAGAAAACCAGAACTCAAAGCCCGACCCATCCACCCCCTTGGGCTGTCTCCTACAGAACCTTCAGGCCTTGGGGTTAGCTGAAGATTTGCGCCCTAAGCGCTTAATCTTTTACTGCACCACCGCCTGACCCCATTACCCATTAGACAAGGGGTCTAAATGGCCCAAACAGGGAACCTTTGTCTATGGAGTTCTAACAGGCCTCGACAACTTCTGTCGATGCACGGGCAAATGGCCGCAAGTCCCCGATGTCCAAGCTTTTATCTGCGCTCTCCTCCTTCACTCCTCTCCACATGTAATACCACTCAAATCTTCTTAGCCAGAGAAACTCCAACTCAAGCTAACAAAGGGTCAGACCAAATGGAACCCAACCCCCCACCCGAACTAACCTCTTCATTGTCTGACTCACCGGAGTCCCTCTCACCTCCACCCCAGAGACCCGCACCCTACCCGAGCCAACACACCCAACGGCTCCCCCACTATTGCCTAAAACCCTGCTGCCTTTCTCAATTGCCTTACCGAGACACTCACCCAATATACCCGCCTAGACTCTACCTCCCCAGCAGGAGCCACAGTCTTAACAACCCACTTTATAACACAGTCAGCCCCAGACATCAGAAAAAAACTAAAAAAGGCTGAGGACGGTTCCCAAACTCCCATACGAGATCTGGTTAATATGACCTTTAAAATCTTTAACACCCAAGAAGAGTGGACAGAAGCAAATAGGGAAACCCAGACCCGCCAGAAGGCACACTTACAGGCCCAAGCCTTGGTGGCAGCCCTGAGGCCAGCAAATGAGAGAAAGAAGAACAAGCCGCACTCCATCAGGTGCGTTCTTTAAATGCAGCAAAGAAGGACAGTGGGCCAGACTTTGTCCACAACCACGGCCGCCCACCACTCCATGCCCGACGTGCGGTCAGCGGGGCCTCTGGAAGAGCAACTGTCCCTCTATGAAAAGCCATGGGGGGCCATTCTGTCCATCCCCAGACCTGCCGCTGGCTGTCCTGGGACTGGCAGCTGAGGACTGAAGGAGCCCCAGCTCATCGACCCCGATCACTCTCACTGAGCCCAGGGTAACTCTCAAGGTAGCAATTACAAACTTTAGTTTGTAATTGACACAGGGGCTACCTATATTGTTCTCCCCTCCTACTCGGGCCTAACTTAGTCTTCCCCAATCTCAGTTATGGGAATTGACAGACAGCCGTCTAACCCACCAACAATGGGACCCATTTCAGGCCTGTTAGACGATAAAATCCTAACACACTCCTTCCTGATAATGGCCTCTTGGCCCACTCCACTCCTAGGCAGAGCCCTCCTCTCTAAACTAGGAACTGCTCTACAAATCACCTCAGACCCTTCAGCTTCCCTCATACTCTCTTTAATAGCTGAACCCCCTCACCTACCCAGCCTTCCCCTCCCCCCAGCCCGGGTAGATCCCAAAGTGTGGAATACCTCAACCGCAACTATTGTCACCCATCACCAGCTGGTCATCATACAACTAAAAGACCCCTCACACTTCCCGTCCAGACCACAATTGCCTATCTCTCCCACTCACACATGGGGATTAAAACCCGTCATCCAAAGACTACTCACAAAGGGTCTCTTAATACACACCCACTTACCATACAACACCCCTATCCTGCCAGTAAAAAAGTCTGAAGGCACTTACACGCTAATATGTTAACAGCTTCCACTGATAAAACTTTCAAATGAGGAGATTTGTTAGCTCAAATTCTCCTCCTTCCCATTTGTTCATTTAATAAGACCAATCCTAAATTGAGAGGTACTGGAGGTTTCGGCAGTACTGACACCTTTTGGATTACAAAACTGACAATTCAACATCCTTACTTGACAGTACAAATTATTGATCACATATTTCAGGGCTTGGTAGACTCTGGATCTGATATTACTATAATTACAGAAAATGACTGGCCAGCAGATTGGCTCCTGTTACCTTGATCTCCCCCCTCTTCTTTACTCTTCCAAGAAATGGCCTTCAGCCTGGAAAACAGAAGCTAGGAAGGCTGCTTGGCCTTTTGTATATCCACAAATTGCTTTCTGACTCCTCATTGGTCAGAGTGAACTTGGCAGGCTAGCTTCATTAGCTGAGAAGTCTTGTCTTTGCCTGATATAAACAACCTGGCTAGAGTTTCTTGTGACTATTTTGTGATGTATACAGCTATCTGTGGGACCCCGAGTGTGACAAATATGAAGAGGACATGAAGAAAATAAGCAAGTGAAAGAAAGTAAAGAGGATGTAGGAAGAGAGAGAAGATGAAAGGCTAGATAGCTAGAGAAAAATGGAAAAGGAGACAGAAAGAAAATGCAGGAAGGAAAAGGAAAGAAAGAGAGGGATCTGAAGAAAGAGGCTCATCCACTGGCCTCTGTTCTGGGATCACTCAGAGGAAAAAGATGAGGAGACAGGGATAAGGAGAGGCCCCAGTAAAGAAAGCCGTTATATGAAGCTGCAAAAAACCCTCCAGTGGGCCCCTTACAGTCTGTCAGACAGGCCTTCACAACCTTCTCAACCACTTCCTGCAGTCGCCTCCCCTACATCTCCCTAACCCCAACAAACTGCCCACTGTTTATCAATGAAAAGAAGTGAATTGCCCCCGGGGTCCTCACCTAACGCCTAGGGCCCACATTCACCCCATCACATATCTCTCAAAACAATTAACTCCAACTCTAACACAAGTGTCCAAAAATATTGCCCAAACAGAACAGGTCCTAGAAAACTGAATCTTAAACAAACCACACATAGCACAGCTGTCCTTCCGGACACAGATCATCGAACACACTTTATCATTTTTTAATCATTCTCAGATGCTACCTAATATCAGCAACTGTTTTCTCTGTGCTTCCCTCCAGCGACCCCTACTTGCAGCGGACCCAGTTAGCTACAACCAGCCAGCCCATACCTCCTCAAACGCCCACTCCTGCACCACCCCTACACTGCAGGTACCCCTTTAGGAGCCCGAAATAAACAATCAGACACAGCCTCCCTGAATCTGTCTCATTACCAACAACAGCATAACCACAGCACTCCACACTTGCACTTAAAATGTCACCATAGAAAACCAAGCTGGCCCAACACTGGGTACCTACTTTTGGTGCAACAGAACTCTACAGCAGTGCTTAAACTCCACCACTCCAGGGCCTTGCTTCTCTGTCACCAGAGTGCCGCAACTAACCCTATACACAGAATTTGAACTAGCCTGGCTAATGCCTACACCCCAGAAGAAAAGGGCCATTTTTCTACCCATCATGGTAGGCCTCACCTTTGCATCCACAATCTCAGCCACCGGACTTGCTGGTGGAGCCCTTGGACACAGCATAATCTCAGCTCAAGACTTCCAAAAGGCCTACAAATAACCCTTAAAACCAGTGCCGACTCCCTAGCATCCCTACAGCAACAACTAACTCTCTGGCCCAAGTTACTTTACAGAATCAAACAGCCTTAGACCTACTTACAGCTGAGAAAGGAGGAACCTGTCCCTTCCTGAGAGAAGAATGCTGTTACTACATCAATGAAACTGGCCGAATAGAGCAGAACCTGGATACTTTAACTCGCCTGAGCGAAGAACTGAAGAAGACAATCCACCACATCCCCATTCGACTGGTTCCAGTCACCATCAATGGCGTGGCTTGCTCCATTGATTGAGCCCCTCATACTAATAAGCCTTGTTTTTCTTTTTGCCCTTTGCTTTCTCAGGTTCCTGAAAAACCGCATAAACGAGATGTCCAGAGTCACTGTAAATCAACTACGACTACATCCCTATGCCCGTCTGCCCACCAGCCCACCCCTCACCAACTCTGGCCTGTAACCAGACTCCACCCATGTTGAGCAGGAAGTAGACAAAGACTGAATTCGTCATCCTTTATCACCAAAAAGACCGGAATGTTAGGCTGAAACCCAAACCCCCCTCCCCCAACTATTCCCAGAACAGCCCAAGTCAAACATCTCATCTGCCAGCTATTCCTGGAATTCCATTCAAGTGAAGACTAGCTACTGCTTCTTCCCCATAGGCTCAACTAGACCTCTCCTCACCTCACTCCACTGAAAACAACACCCCCCTATGTTAATTAAGTGACTCTAATTGTCCACAACCCCATTGGCTACCTGCCATGGGCACTGTCCTCAGCGCTGTCCTCAACAAGGTCTGCCACCACCCTTTTATAAATCCCCAACCCCCAGACAAGAGTGCAGTTTTGCAGACTCCCTCCTGGGAGCTCTGTAAAGCCACCCGAGACACAAATAAACTTTTTCTTTCTCTTTCTTTCCCTGGTTTTATTTTACTGCATAATTTAAACTAAACAAAACCTTTTACATCTAAAACCTCTAATATTTAATAGTAACATTATGCTTATTAGAAGGTTTATTAGAAGTTTGAAAGCAAACAGAGAGATGGAATAGTGAATGAAGCAAGGGAAAGAAAAAGTGAGGACAAAAGCAGCTACTGATAAGCCACCTACAAAGGGTAAATATTTTCAGCAGATGGCTTTAAATTTCCCATAACAGATTAAACTTCTTTATTAAAATACACCTGAAGGAAGAACTGTGCTGGCACCCACGAGCTGGAGGTGAGCACTGATGACTGAAATGTGTATGTGTATTGGGACCAGAGGGAAGGTTAGGGAGAAGGGAGAAAGAGTACTGACTGTTGTGCAGTCTGTTTTTGGTTTTTGGTTTGTTTTTAAATAACATCTCTGTCTTAGTCAGCTAGGGCTACTCTAACAGAAATACCACAAAGTGGATGTCTTTAACACAGTCCGGTTGGCTACAAGTCCATATTCAGGGTGTCCACTCCAGGAGAAGGCTTTCCCCTTGTCGGCTCTGGAGGAAAGTCCAATATTGCATCAGTCTTCGTCCTGGGACCATCTTGGCGCAGGAACCTCAGGTCTGAAGGATGCACTCTTCTCCCGTTGCTGCTTTCTTGATGGTGCGAGGTTCCCAAATCTCTGCTTGCTTCTCTTTCCTTTTCTCTCTTGCAGGCTGGAAGGATTAAGGGTGGGGCAAGCCATACTCCAGGGAAACTTCCTTTAGAGTGGAGTAGGGAGGTGATGTTACAAAGGGATTTACAGTCCCACCCTAGTCCTTTAGCATACAGCATAGAAAATCACAAAATGGAGGACAGTCACAAGATACTGGGAATCATGGCCCAGCCACATGGCTACACGTATTTTTGGGGGGACACAATTCAATCCATGAGAATCTCTTAGTGTAGCTTAATAGCATCCTTACTTTACATATTTACGTGCTATCAAAAACAGCCCTTAAAGAGACTAATAATGATTAGATTTAAATGGAAAAAATTTTATTGTTCTCTGAAATTATTTTTATTCCAGTAAAAATTTACCAATAAGATTATTTTGAAGACTGTTTCAGCTAGACTTAACTATTTATAAAACCAGAATCAAACCCACTGCCAGTAACTCAGTTCTGACTGTTGGGGTTTGGATTTCAAGACGTGACTCAGAATTTCTTTAAAGGTAAAATTTTATTAAAAATGTGCCCAATAGGAAAAACACTGGTGCACCAGGGACACACTCCAAACTACACAGAGTAAGGAGGGGACCCCGAGCTTCCTCAGCACCCAGTATTTAAGTCATGAGATTGCAAAGCAGGGAGGGGGAACTGACCTTTACATTGATTGGTTAAGGCCGCCTGGAATTCCTGTTAGTTGTAAAATGTGGTCAAGGTCTAGGGATCACTTGTGAGGCTGTCCCCAGGCTTTGTCTTGTGACAGATGTTTTGTGAGACAAAGGTGAGATTACCCCATGATATTTTCTGCTATTAAGTTGTTTCCTGGGGCTTTCTTTAATACCTTGAATTTTTACTGTGCCCTTCCTCAAAATGGAGTCACTTATGCCTCATTTCAAGACTGACTTATGGAAACCCTATAGGCAGAGTAGAACTGCCCATAGAATTTCCAAGGAGCACGTAGTGGATTTGAACTGCTAACCTTCTTTCTGGTTAGCAGCCATAGCACTTAACCACTACACCGCAATATAAGTCATAACTGGGCAATACATGCTTAATTCAATTTCATAGTTTACACATGGATTAAATTACACTAAATATGTGGGCACTCTATGTCAAAATGATGCTGATGAAAAAACAATGAAAATAACTACTAAATATCAGTATTTTTGAAAGAAAAAACTTCTAACTTAAAAATAAATACTTGAGCCAAGTAAAGTGAAATGAATTTTGTTCAGTTGGGTTTTATTTCAATCAGTAGTTTCTGAATTTCTTGATTAGTTTATATTACATTAATACAGCTAAATATCTTTAGGAAGAACTGATGTGTTGGCTTTTTACCTAGGCAATAGTTTTAAAAGAGAAGATGACATAAGATGTCAATGTTATCCTAATAAACTGATAAGAATAATAACTACTTTTATTTTAACCTTTAAATTAATTTAGCAGGTTGACAAAATTCTCCCAGTAGATGCAAAGGCAGTTGGTTACAGTCTGTAACTCTAGTTCTGCCTGTAACGATGCATGCAGACTGAAATGAAACTGTTGACAATGAGTGGAAAGTTTCAGACAATAAGACTTCTTTTACTCTTTTGGAGTAAAAAATGCATATAGTGTTCATTTTTTTTGGCACAATTTTATCTAGCCTATTTCTGGTTTAGACTTGACTAATATGAGAAAGGAAACTCTGGTGGTATAATGGCTAAGAGTTTGGCTGCTGACTAAAGGTTGGCAATTTGAATCCACTAGGTGCTCCTTGGAAACCCAGTGGGACAGTTCTGCTTTGTCCTATAGGGTTGCTATGATTTGGAACTGACTTGATAGCAATGGGTGGTAGTGATGGTAGAAGCAGAATAGCTGTCAGTTAAAAGCTACCGGAGGGCAACCAGTTTGTTTTTTGGTTTAGTTGGAAATAAAAACTCCAGGTTAAAGAGATAGTAAAAGATCTTTATATGCATTCTATTATATCATTGATGCCCATGAGTGTGATTTCAGTGCCAGCCAGAATGCAAACAGAATTACAACAAAAACACGGCTTAGGCTATCAAAAAATGAAAATATTTCTCTTTGTGTCTATTCTGAGACACAAAATGTGGCTGAACTAGCAGTTGTTGTTACCATCTCTGTTAAAGCAGTTATTGCTAACTTCTCTGTTAGGTCTTCAGATTTTCATCTTATAGGGCAGGGCAGAACTGCTCCATAGAGCTTCCAAGGAGCACCTGGCAGATTCAAACTGCCGACCTTCTGGTTAGCAGATGTGGCACTTACCAACTATGCCACCAGGATGTACATAATCAAAGTATGAATCAAAGTCAGAATTGAGTTGATTCTGACTCTGAGACCCTATTAAAAAACCAAACCCACTGCCATCAAGGTGGGTCCAGGTCATAGAACTGCTTCATAGAGTTTCCCAGGAACTCCTGGTGGATTCCAACTGCCACCCTGCTGGTTAGCAGCCATACCACCTAACCATTAAGCCACCAGGGTTTCCAAGGAGCACCCATCTGATTTAATACCCAGGTGGAAGGCAAAGATCATCAGGTGATATTTTGTCTTGTTTTAATTTGCTACACTGATTTGTTCCTAGTACTAAAAGGAAATCAAAATTCATGATATCAATTTTACTTTCAGAACAGGAGCAAATATTTTCTAATTCACATGTCATTGTTAACCCCTAAAAGAAATTATTTACTACAAGACAGGATACACTACTAAAAAGATGTCCTCTAAATTAGTGTTTGTGTGGCTGCATAATCAGATTACAAGCAACTTGTATGCTGCTGCACATAACTTATTGTCAAAAGTTCTTGTCTATTGATCTCTTGGTCTGAAAGAAAAAACCATGGAAAAAAAATGACATTAATGGAGAATAGACACGCAGCAAAATCTATGCATTTATCTTGACAATGTGAAGTTCTGTCCACATTGATAAGTCATTTTTTTATCAATAAACCTAGATTCTGAAGTTGAGAAAATAACTTCTCACCCCATGACTGGCCGTAGCTAGGCCGGCCCATAGGAAGTGGCAGGATGGGCCTACGCGGTCTGACAATTAGGTTCGCGAACTCAGCCTCTTTGTTGGCAGACGTAGTACTTAACCACTACGTCACCAGGATTCCTTAAACTAGGTCCAAGTCATTTCCATGCTCATCTTGCAGTTCAAACCAGTTTCTTTGGTCTCATCTAGCAGCAGCTATGGCAGTCTCTTCTAGTAAAAATTCAAGATGACCATCAAACAGAAAACATTTTCTTGCAAAAGACAGTTTTTTTTTTTTTTTTTAAAAAGAAATTAATCAGACAGCTCATAAGGAGAGAGAGGACAATCCTGTGTGGCACAATGAATTACTTATTACAGCTTTTCTAGCCATAGTCTTTGTGACTCACAGACAGTGATTAAACCTTGGTATCCTAGTTGTTAAGAGCTGCTGTTGCTGCTGCTTACTAACTGCTAACTTAAAGGCTGACAGTTCAAATCCATCAAGCGCTCCTTGAAACCATACATGTCGATTCTGTTCTGTCCTATAGTGGTACTATGAGTTCGGATCAACTCAATGGCAACAATCTTTTAATGCAAATAAGGTATATGGAGCCCTAACAAAAAAGCTGACCTTTGCTATCTAGCTAGACTTAAACTGAGCAATCCCACTGATGACAAGAGGAGCTGTCACCACCACCAAGAAGAAGAGCCAGAAGTGGAAAACATCCTTTGGACCCGAGATGCTCGTCATCAGAAGCTCCTGGAATCAGAAGAGAAAGAAATGTAGCCCTGAAGATAGCAAGAAAACGTGGTGGCTTCAGAACCAGGACACTGACAGGAGATGCCTAGCACAGGGCTGAAAGAAAGCTGCTGGATTGCCTTCATCCAGAAGCCTTGTTGGTGGATTAAGGTGCCTCATGGTTCTTGGCAGAGCTGGATTTGCTGACCCACAGAGCTAGACGTGAGTGCCTTCAGGCTGAGATTTACTGGCCAATTGTGATACCTTGGAGCACCCCATGGGCAGAGCTGAAAGAGCTCTGTAACGCTCACCCAAGCAGGGAAGAGGCTGAAGGATCAGCGAGAGGCAAGCCTGCCCACAGGAGGCTGTCTTAGTGGGAGACTGCACCCTGAGCTTTCTTAGCTAAACCTGGTATTTCAAATATACTCGGTAGCTGTGAGTATGGTCTGTGAGTTTTGTGTGGCCATTGCAGCGAATTACTGAACTCAACAGATAAGTGGCGAGTGCTGTGGGAGGGATGTTTGGTGCCAGAGAAAGGAGGCATGTCTGACCTATGCCTTGTAGCTATTAGCCTTAGTCTGTGGATCCTGAGTCTACCTCCCTGTGCAGTTAGATATCTCTGCCATGACATTTTTATACTCTGAGGCAGAAAATGAGTAACTTTTCCCCAAGGCACATAGCAACTATATACCTCAACTTGTTTTGCAGCTGGATGTGACCAAGTAACTAAATTCTGGTGAATGTATGTGAACGGATATATGCATGCCATTTCTGTGTCAGGCAATGAATCTTCCAGCACTCTCCTTCATACCATACTTTTTTTCTTATCTCACCTGCTGTCTGGAGACAGAAGTTTCAGTGAGACTATGACTTTAATAAAAAAATACAGCATCAAAGAAAACCAAGCCCACTGCTGCCAGGTCAATTCTGTTTTGTTACAACCAGAATGGACAGGGTAAAAATGCCTCATAGAGTTTCCAAGGAGCTCCTGGTGGATTTGAACTGCCAACCTTTTGGATAGCAGCCATAGCTCTTAACCACTGCACCCCTAGAGCTCCAAGAGCTGAAAAAATCCCAGGAGTGAAGGAACCTGGTTCTCTGAGCTGCCACTTGGAAGTGACACGCCCAGAAGAACCATGGCACCCGGACCATCATCTGCCTGTTCACGACCAAACACTAAATGTCTGTTGTTGTTGTTAGGTGCTGTTGAGGCAGTTCCATCTCATAGCAACCCTGTGCACAACAAAACAAAGCATTGCCTGGTCTTGTGCTGGGCTCACAACTGGTATGCTTAAAGCTATTGTTGCAGTCACTGTGTCAGTATCATGATCGAAGAAGAATAATCAAATGGAAACAACAATTTCAGTTCTATGTGCCCAACGGCATAAACCTTTATTTTATGTGTACACACATACACACATTCTTTCTATTCACATGTAAATGACATACAAGCCTTGTTCAGGGGTCCCGTAGAGGCTGCCCCTGCTGTGTAGCTGAGTCAATCTATTTGCATTTCAATTACTGAACCACCCTTACTCAAGCTATAATACTTTATCTAAATTAGCCTATGTAAGAATCCTTGAAACACAACAATAATACAGCCAAAGGAGCTGTTAGTTTAATTACTTACAGATATATCTGTATATTGCCAGGTCATTGTTATCAGTTCCTAGTTTAAAAGTGGTGTCAGATGGTTGGGTCTGTATCTTGGGGGTGGGGGTGGGGGGGTAAGGGGGTTGCAGATGGGGGTAGAGGTGGGGGTGGGGGGGTGGGAGCTAGGAATAGGGCTGGGGCTGGGGGTTGTTGTTGTCCACAACAGCAGGTGGGCTGCACAGGCTGGGCTGGAGGAGTAGCTGTTGAGGGTTAGCCAGCAAGCTGCTGGAGTAAGGGCAGCTCTGTGCTGAAAAGCAGGCCTGGAACCTTATCATTCTCACCAAGGAAACATCACACAAAAAAAGAGGACTGAAGAAGTAACAGCTAGGTGCTGCCTAGGGACACATAATTGGCAAGGCCAAAGTTCACAGCGGGTGCTCTACTCTGAATGAACATGGTCGCATAGGAACTGCCCAGCTGCTAGGCAGGCTTATCCCAGGCACATGAAGTGGCAAGGCCAAACTTCCCAGCAGTGGCGCTGCTCTGAAAAGCAGTGCTGTAAACCTTCCAGCTCCAGCTGACAGGGCCTCAAAAGAATTGTTCAGTAGCAAGTTAAAGTAGGCTTACACCAGGCACACCTGATGGCAAGGCCAAAAGGCTTCCAAAGAGCAGGGCTGTAAACGAATCAGTCTCTCACTCTCACGGAACATGGCACTAAAAGAGGGCCCCAAACCATGGTGGCTAGGTGCTTCTGAGGCACATGTAACAGCGAAGACCAAAGTCACAGCGGGGACTCTGCTCAGAAAGGCAGGGCCAAAGTGGATCCGTGCTGCCGCTTTTTCTTCGTTTGACGATGACAGATGTCTTGCTCATAGGATGAAGGTGTGGTCTTCTCACTTCTCAAGCTGAGCAGGCTGTCTTCTTACTTTATGCACCTCCTTCTGGGCTTACTTCTAATTAGCAAGATAGACTCCATTTTAACATAGCCTCATTACAGTCAACTCATCTCTTTAAGGGTCTTCCTCTTTTTCATTGATTCTCTACTTTACTAAGCATGATGTCCTTCTCCAGGGACTGATCCCTCCTGACAACATGTCTAAAGTATGTAAGATGCAGTCTTGCAATCTTTGCTTCCAAGGAGCACTCTGGGTGTACTTCTTCCAGAACAGATCTGTTTGTTCTTCTGACTGTCGATGGTATATTCGATATTCTTCACCACAATTCAAAGGCATCAATTCTTCTTCTGCCTTCTTTATTCATTGTCCAGCTTTCACATGTATATAGTGTTATTGAAAACACTATGACTTGGGTCAGGCACACCTGAGCCTTCAAGGTGACATCTTTACTTCTCAATACCTTAGAGAGATCCTTTGCAGCAGATTTTCAATGCATCTTTTGATTTCTTGATTGCTACTTCCATTGGGCTTTGATTGTGGAACCAAGTAAGATGAAATCCCTCCCAACCTCAATTCTTTCTCCATTTATCTTGATGTTGCTTACTGGTCCAGTGTGAGGACAATTAAGTTAGTGCACTCCTCCAAGAAAAAGCACTACACACCTTATTGCTGCATGTGACTGTGGTCATCTTTGAGGTACTTCTGTTGGGAAGCTATGCACCAATCCCTTTACCTACACCCTTCAGAGCAATTCTGGAACTCGTTTTCTGGAATGGCTGGCCATCAGAGCTGTCATCGTATTACCCTTGATGTCCTGAATGTCATCAAAATGTCTTCCTTTCCTATTTCCTTTATCTTTGGGAAAAGAAAATGTCACTGGGGCCAGATCAGGTAAGTAGGGAGGGTGCTCCAGTGCAGTTATTTGTTTACTGGCTAAAAACTCCCTCACAGATGGTGCCGTGTGAGCTGGTGCATTGCTGTGATACAGAAGCCATGAGTTGTTGGTGAAAAGTTCAGGTTGCTTTCATCTTACCTTTTCACTCAGGCTTTTCATCGCTTCTAAGTACCAGACTTGCTTAACTGTCCGGTTGGTACAAATGCGTAAAGAACAATCCCTCCAATATAGGGCTAACAACATCATTTTGACTCTTAACTTGGACTGATGGAACTTTTTTGGTTGTGGAGAATGGCTGGCTTCCATTGTGCCCTCGAATGCTTTGCTTCAGGGTTGTTTTGGAACATCCATGTTTCGTCACCAGTGGTAACATGGTCCAAAGCATAGTCTTGCCTCTCCAAACAGTCTTGGCAAACTTCAACTTTCCTTTGGTTTTGTTCATTGGTGAGCTCCTTCAGGACTGTTTTTGCATACATCTTTCTCATGTCAAGATTTTCAGTTAAGATTTTCCTAACTGTTTCTCTATCAATATTTACTTTGTCTGCTAGGTGTTTCACAGTCAACAGACAATTTTGGTGCACAATTCAATGCATTTTTGCACGGTTTTCATCAGTTCTCCTCCTTACTGGCTACCCTGACCTCCCTTCATCAGTGATGCTTTCTCTCCCCTTAGAAAAACATTTAATCCGTTTGTACACCCCCGCTTTCTTCATAGCATCATCACTATAAACTTGGACTAACATGTCCCTGATTTCACTTCCACACTTGCCAAGTTGAACACGAAATTTAATGTTTGTTCATTGCTCTAATTCAAGTTCCAACATTCTCTCAACGGCACACAAAAACAATAATGAACACCGCTCAGCAAGACACTGTCACACATTGACATGAACACAGCAGTAAGACACTGATACAACAAGGTCATGTAGCCTTACTAAGTTGTTTGTACAGTGCTGCCACCACAAGTGCAAGGTAACAAGTTTGCAAACTTAATTGTTAGACCTCTTATTTCTTCATGTTGAGGAGCAATTCATACCGACCAATGTGTTTCAAATTCTCCTCGCTCCCAGCACGCAAGGTTGTGTCATCTGCAAAATGCAGGTTTTTAATGAGTTCTCCTCCAATCTTAATGCCTTGTTCTTCTTTATATAGTCTGGCTTCTCAGATTATTTGGTAGACATACACATTGAAAGGTTGTAGTTAAAGGATACAACACTGTTGCACACCTTTCCTAACTTTAAACCGTGCAGTGCACCGTTTCCTCTTCGCAAGACTCTCTCTAGATCCATATACAGATTCCTCGTGAGCACAATTAAGTGTTCTGCACTTTACATACTCTGCAACATTATCCATAATTTATTATGATCTATACCATTGAAGGCCTTTCCATAGCCAATGAAACACGGGTAAACATCTTTCCAGTATTTTATACTTTCAGCCAAGATCCGTCTCATGTCAGCAGTGATATCCTTGGATCTATGTCCTCTTCTGAATTCAGCCTGAATTTCTGGAAGTTCCCTGTCAATACATTGTTGCAGTCACTTTTGAATGATCTTTAGCAAAATTCTACATGCTTGTGATATTAATGATATTGTTAGATAATTTCTATGTTAGTTAGATCACCTTTCTTGGGAATAGGTGTACATATGGATCTTTTCCAGATGGTTAGCCAAGTAGCTGTCCTCCAAATTTCCTCACATAGGTGAGTGAGCACTTCCAGCACTGCATCCATTTATTGAAACATCTCAATTGGTATTCCAACAATTCCTGGAGCCTTGTTTTTTCACAATGCCTTCAATTCAGTTTCAGCTTCTTCCTTCAGTAACAATGATTCCTGATCATACGCTACCTCTTGAAGTGATTGAGCCTGTTTGTTATAGCAGTTGGCCAACTGTGACTTTTCCAAGCATGTATGTGACTAAGTTGTTCTCATAAGCATGATTTATACATTTTCACTTTTTCTGTTTTTAGTTTTGTTGACATTTTACCAAAACAACACTCTATGTAGTATACTTACCTATATGATTCTATGGACAAAATATTTAACAATGCAGGAGACATCGAAGGAAGCTGGAAGGAATACAACAAGCCACTGTACCAAAAACATTTGGCTGACCTTCTGCCAATTCAGGAGCTAGCATATGATGAAGAACCACTGGTACTGAAGGAAGAAGTTCAAGCTACACTGCAGGCATTGGCAAGAAACAAGACTCCAAATGTGATGTTTCAACAAACAGATGTAGTGCTGGGAGTGCTCACTTGTCTGTGCCAGGAAATTTGGAAGACAGCTGTGTGACCAACCAACTGGAAGAGATCCATATTTGGGCCCATTCCAAAGAAAAATAATCCGACAGTATATGGAAATTTTCAGAAAACATCATTAATATCACATGCAAGTAAAATTTGTTGACTATAATTTTAAAACAGTTGCAGCAGTACATATACTAGGAAATACTGAAAATTCAAGCTGGATTCAGAAGAGGATGTAGAACTGTAACTGAGAGGGTTAAACTCTACCCCTCCCCTCCTATCACAAGCCTGTGAATTCCTGATACGACATTTCTGTGCAACAACACAAGATTGTCTTACTGTTCTCTGCTCAAGGCACTTCACTGTTTGTCAAGCGGCCCTCTGCCTCATTTGGACATGAGCAATGAGCACCAAAGTTGGCCCTAGATAAACTTGATGTGTCATACCCCCAGCCATCATATTGCACTGCTGTACATGCAAATTAAGTGCATAAACTACCCACCTGTTCCCCAGAATCCCTGGTGGCATAGTGGTTAAGTGATACATTTGCTAACCAAAAGGTCAGCAGTTCAAATCCAAGAGGTGCTCCTTGGAAACTCTATGGGTCAGTTCCACTATGTCCTGTAGGGTTGCTGTGAGTCAGAGATAACAGCAATGTTTTGTTTTGGTATTCCCAGAAACTTCATAAATTATGCAAAATTTCCCTATTCCAAAAACTTTAACTACCCTGAAATCCTTAGCTCTTGGTAGTTTACTTTGAGACTTAAGCACTGATATCCTTGCCCCGACCAGCTTTTTCTTTTTCCAAGGTCTCTAATGGCTCTCGGATGACTTGTTAAGGGGTTACACAGGAAATAACTGACTCCCACTGGGTTTCAGAAAGGGGGCTATCATTGCTGATATCTCATGGATCTTGACTGAAAGCAGAGAATACCAGAATGATGTTAACTATGTATATTAACTGTGCAAAGACATTGAACTGTGTGGATCATAACAAATTATGGATAATGTTGGAAAGAATGAGAGTTTCAGTTAATGTGAATCTAGAAATTTATTCATTTCCTCTAGGTTTTCAAATCTGTTAGGAGTACAGTCTTTCACGGTATTCTGTTATGATATTTTTTATTTCAGTTGGGTGTGTTACAACATCTCCCATCTCATTTCTTATTTGGGTTATTCGTTTCATCTCCTGTTTTTCTTTTGTAAATTTAGCCAATGGCTTATCAATTTTCTTGATCTTTTCAAAAAACTAGCTTTTGATTTTGTTAATTTTTTCAGTTGTTCTTCTGTTCTCTAATTCATTTAGTTCTGCTTTAATCCTTTTTATCTGTTTTCTTCTGGTGGCTGAAGGGTTCCTTTGTTGCTCTCTTTCTACTTGCTCCAATTGTAGGGTTAATTCTTTGGCTTGGGCCCTTTTTTAATTCTGGATGTATGCATCTGTGGAGATAAATTGACCGCTGAGCACTGCTTTTTTGGTATCTCATAGGTTTTGGTAGGTTGTGTTTTCATTCTCATTTGATTCCATAAATTTCTTTATTGTGTCCTTGATTTCCTCTGTAACCCTTGGCTTTTTGAGTAAGATGTTGTTCAGTTTCCATGAGTTCCTATTTCTACCTATGTTTTTTTCTGCTTTTGATTTCAACTTTTATAGCTTTATGGTCTGAGAAGATGCTTTACAATAATTCAGTAAATTGGATTATGTTCAGGCTTCCTTGATGACTTAATATGTGGTCTATTCTGGAGAATGTTTCATGTGCATTGGGAAAGAAGGTATATTTATCTGTTGTTGGGTAAAAAGTTCTGTATATGTCAGTGAGGTCTGGTTGGTTGATTGTCACAACAAGATCTTCTGTATCTTTACTGAGCTTTTTTCTGGATGATCTGTCCACTACTGAAAGTTGAATGAAGTCTCCTACTTTTACTGTGGAATGATCCATCTCCATCTCATTTTTCAATGTTGTCAGTGTTTGCTTGATATATTTAGATGCTCTAGTATTGGGTGTGTAAATATTTAATATTGTTATATCCCGCTTGTGTACTGAAACCTTTCAGTGATAGTGACCATCCTTGTCCATGCTGGTGGACCTTACATTAAAATCTATTTTATCTGAGATTAGTATTGCCACTCCTGCTCTTCTTTGTGTGTTATGAGCTTGGTATGTATTTTTCTATCCTTTGATTTTCAATTTGTTCATATCTTTGAGTCTAAGCTGTGTGTCTTGTAAGCGTCATATAGACAGATCGTGTCTTTTGATCCGGGCTGTCACTCTCTGCCTCTTTTTTGGAGCATTTATTCCATTTACATTCAGTGTAATTATTGATACGTTTGTGTTCAATGCTGTCATTTTGATGCCTTTATTTTTGTGTTGTTGGTGTTTTCTTTATTTTTCTTAATATTCTGTTCTGGGTCATTTTTCTTAATGTTCTTAGTTTAAATCAATTGTTTAAATTATGTGTATTTTCTTAATTTCCTCTCCATTGGAAAGAGTTGTAACTACTGTAATATATCCCTCTTTATAGTGTGATAATGTCATTGTTTTCCTGGTAAGATCACTGGTTCCCTTGTTTTGATATTTTGGCTTTAATTGAGCTTTGTGACTTCCCTAGCTGAATAGGATTCTGGATGTTGTGTTCTGCATTGTATCCTTAAGTATACATTTGCCATGTTTGCTTTTCTAAACAAAGAGCTTCTTTCACTATTTCTTGTAGTTTTGATATGGTTCTTACAAAGTCTCTAAGCTTCTGTTTATCTGCAAATGTCTATTTGTTCTTCATAGTTGAGAGGCAATTTTGCAGGACATATAATTCTTGGTTGGAAGTTTTTCTCCTTCAAAGCTTTGAATGTGTCATCCCCACTGCCTTCTAGCCAACATGGTTTCTGCTGAGAAGTCAGATGAAAGCCTACAGGACTTAGCTTGGTATGTAAGTTTTGTTTCAAGTCTTGCTGCCTTTCAGAGCCTCTCTTTATGTTTCATTTTATTAAGCTTGGGTATAATTTGTCTTGGTGTCCTTCTTTTGAGTTCTAGCTTGGGTGGCATTCTATAAGTGCTTTAGATATCTATGTTCTCTTTTTTCATAATATTAGGTAAGTTTTCTGTCAACAGGTCTTCAACAATTCTCTCTGTATTTTCAGCAATCCTCCCCTGTTCAGTAATTCCAATTATTCATAGATTATTTCTCTTGATAGAGTCCCACATGTTTCTTAGTGCTTCTTTGTTTTTCTTATTTCTTTTCTCTCTATTCTCCTCATAAATGCTGGTGTCAGTTGCTTTATCTTCAAGCTCATTAACTCTGCCTTCCAAATCCACAATCCTGGTATTTTGGCTTTACACTGAATTGTCTAAATCTGTAAGTTTATCACTGATCTGCTGGATTTCAGATGATTGATATTCCAGAAGTTCCTATAGCTTACTTAATTTTTCACTTTGTTCTGTTGCATTTTGTTTAATCTCTAGGAGGGCTCTATACATAATTCTTTTGTATTCTACTTCCAATAATTTCAGAAAGACTTCTTCATCTGAGAAGATTTTTGATTCTTTATTTTGGGGGTTTTCCAGAGCCATGTTGGTCTGCTTCTTTAAGTGGGTAGATACTGATTATTGTCTGTCTTCATGCCATCAAGAAGCTGGTCAGTTTCTCTAGTGTTACACCAACAGGAGCTGTGACATAGTTCTAAGAGGGGAATACTGGCACCTCTAGTTTTGGTTACCAGCTGCCTCTGCATTCTCTAGTGACTGCCCCCAGCTGGGAACTCAGAGGTGGCAGGCCCCACCTTCTGGCTGCTAAAAGTGGAGAGTTACTTGTGGTGACTCTCTGCCATTATGTCAGTTGGGCCTAAGGTGTATCTCAGGGAAGAGAGGAGAGAAGGATGCTCCCACACTTGGCTGCCCAAGACTACTGCACTCTCTAGATGCATTTAACTTAAAAACTGCTTTTCTGCAGAGAGGGGCACAGTCCAGCAGGTGTCAAAAGAAGCCAGGCCCTCAGGATTGGCAGGTCCATTCCTTCTGGCCAGCAGAAATGGCTCCCTAAATATGGAGTCTCTCGAGGGGGCTGTCAGCCAATGCTATGGTGTGGCTCAGTGAAGGGTGGTAGAAATGCCACCAGTCAACTCAACTACCTATCCTTTTTCCATACTTATTAACTCTATATGCTGAACAAATAATCCAAGAAGCTGGACAATCTGAAGAAGAACATGACATCAAGATTGGAGGAAGACTCATTAACAACCTTTGATACACAGATGATACAGCTTTGCTTGCTGAATGTGAAGAAGGCTTGAAGCATTTACTGATGAAGATCAAAGACAATAGTCTTTATTGTGGATTACATCTCAACATAAAGAAACAAAAATCTTCATGAATGGAACAATAAGCAATGTCATGATAAATGTAGAAAAGATTCAAGTTCTTAAGGATTTCATTTCACTTAGATTCATAATCACTGCCCACGGAAGCAGCAGTCAAGAAGTCAAACAATGCACTGCATTGGGTATATCTGCTGCAAAATACCCTTTTGAAGTATTAAAAGCAAAGATGTCACTTGGAGGAGTAAGGTGCACCTAACCCAAGCCTCTGTATTTTCAGTCTCCTAATATGCATGCAAAAGCTGGACAACGAATAAAGATAAAAGAAAAATCGACACTTTTGAATTACGATGTTGGTGAAGAATATTGAATATATCATCGACTGCCAGAAGACTGAACAAATCTGTCTTGGAAGAAGAACAGCCACAATATTCCCTAGAAGCAAGAATGGCTAGACTTTCTCTCATGTACTTTGGGCACATTATGAAGAGGGGCTAATCCTTGGAGAAGGGCATCATGTTTAGTAAAGTAGCAGTCAGCAAAAAGTAAGAAGACCCTTAAGGCAATGGATTGACACAGAGGTTACAGCAATAGGCTTCCATGTTAGCAATGACAGTAAGGTTGGCACAGGACCATGCAGTGTTTTGTTCTATTGTACACAGGGTTACTATGAACTGGAACTGACTCCAGGGCATCTAACAACAGTATACATACTTAAACGTGATATTTTTCTGTCTGTGATGAGTAATACAAATTTATTTTAGATTAATGCTTGATCTTAGTGGGCTTACTCCACTAAAATTTGTTAATAATGCAGGATAAGTCCTATGAAGGCTTTTCAAGGGCTGACCGTAAGAATCCCCCTTACATAAGCCCAGTGGGTCAAGTATCAGAAATTGATTAGATTTTTACCACCTCTCTGTTTTGGACTCTGAGCACCAAATGCTGGAAATAGCCTTTTCTTTACTGGACTTCTCTTCCCTCTGCATCTTTTGCCCAGTTCTTCTCTTTGAGGAGCTCTGAAATGCAATTAAGATGAGTCATCCCACTGATAGGCTTCCAACACTTCAGGCTGTGACTGTCACAGTTATAAGGACTTTAACCTTATCATCTCTTCCCAGAAAAGCAGTCAGGCAGTATAATGTTGTTGTTAGGTGCTGTCAAGTAAGCTATAACTCACAGTGACGCTGTCCTTCCTGAGTCATCCTCCCCATTTTTGCTATTTTTCAGCCTGTTGTTGCAGCCATTGTGTCAATTCATCTTGTTGAGGGTCTTCCTCCTATCTGCTGACCCCCACTTAACCAAGCATGATGACTTTCTCCAGCAGTTGGCTGAAGTAAGCACAACAAAGTCTCATCACCCTAACTTCTAAGGAGCATGTTAATTGTACTTCCTGCAAAACGTATTTGTTTATTCTTTTAAAAGTCTATGTTATATTCAATATTCTTCACCAACTCCACAATTCGAATGTGTCAATTCTTCTGTAGTCTTTCTTTTTCATTACTAGCTTTGCATGCATATAATTTAAAATAACATGGCTTGGGTCAGGTGCACCTTAGTCATCAAAGTGACAGCTTTGTTTTTTAACACTTCAAACAGGTCTTTGCAGCAGATTTTCCCAGTGTAGTATGGCATTTGATTTCTTAACTGTAGCATACATGGTCGTTGATTGTTGATCCTTGACAGCTTCAATTTCTTTGTCATTTATCATGATGTTATTTTATGAATATAGCTGCAAGAATTTTCCTTTTCTTCATTTTCAAGTGTTGAAGAACTTTAAATATATTGTCTTTCTCAGGTCTGAGCTGCTGAGAAAATTATACTGTAGTAGAATATCCTATTAATGAATGTTTGTGCATTCATTGATTCATTCATCATATATTGAGCACCTACCTCATGCAAGTCTCTGTAAAGGCACTGAAGAAGCAAGGGAGTCTGACTCAGCTCTCACCCTCTGACAGTTCACAGTCCAGATAAAGGAGGTAGAGGGAGACACAGATAAGCACATATGCATTTAGGATTGCATGCAAGGTGACATGTTAGAAGGAGTCTCGGGGTGAGAGTTCACGAGAATTAACTGGGCTGTGCTTTTAGGTTTCTGTGTTTTATTGTATGTAAATAATATGTAGATAAGAAGCTACTAAAACAAAGCTAACTAAAGCATTTTTCAATAGCATTTGTTATTCGCCCTCTGCTTCCTCTTTGTTGTTGTTGTTAGGTGCCATCAAGTTGGTTATGATTCATAGCGACCCTATGAACAACAGAGCAGAACACTGCCTGGTCTTGCACCATGTCCACAGTCATTTTTGTGCTTAAGCCTGTTGTTGGGGCCACTGTGTTGATCCATCTTGTCACTGGTCTTCCTCTCTTTTGCTGACCGTTCACTCTACCAAGCATGATGTCCTTCTCCAGGGACTGATCCTTCCTGACAACATGTCCAAATAATGTAAGATACAGTCTTACCATCTTTGCTTTCAAGAAGCACCCTGGTTGTACTTCTTCAAGAACAGATCTATTTGTTCTTTTGGCAGTCCAGGGTACATTCAATATCCTTCTCCAGCACCACAATTCAAAACATCATTTCTTCCTATACCTTCTTTATTCATTGCCCAGCTTTCACATGCATACGCAATTGAAAATAACATGGCTTGAGTCAGGCACACTTTAGTCTTCAAGGTGACATCTTTACTTTAAGGAAATCCTTTGCAGCAGATTTCCCCAGTGCAATACATCTTTTGATTTCTTGACTGCTGCTTCCATGGACCTTGATTGTGGAACCAAGCAAAATGAAATCTTTGACAACGGCAATCCTTTCTCCAATTATGACAATGTTGCTTACTAGACCAGTTATGAGGATTTTTTGTTTTCTTTATGTTGAGGTGCAATCTATACTGAAGGCTGTGGTCCTTGATCTTCATCAGTATTTCGAATCTTCTTCACTTCTGGCAATAAGGTGGTGTCATCTGCATAACGCAGGTTGTTAGTGAGTTGTCCTCTAATCCTGATGTCTCCTTCTTCTTTATATAATTAGCATCTCAGATTATTTGTTTGGCATATAAATTGAAAATGTATGGTAAAAGGATACAACCCTGACGCACATCTTTCCTGACTTAAAGACATGCAGCATTCCCTTGTTCTGTTCGCATGATTGCCTCTTGATCCATATACAGATTCCTTAATAGCACAATTAAATGTTCTGGAATTCCCATTCTCTACAGTGTTGGCCATAATTTGTTATGATCCATGCTGTTGAATGCCTTTACATAGTCATTTTTCTAATACTGTCTGCTTTCAGCCAAGATCCATTTGACATCAGCAATGATATTCCTGGTCCCACATCCTCTTCTGAATCTAGCTTGAATTTCTGGTAGTTCCTTGTCAATATACTGTTGCAGTTGATCTTGAATGATCTTGAGCAAAATTTTACTTGCATGTGATATTAATGATCTTGCTTGGTAATTTCCACATTCAGTTGTCACCTTTCTTTGGAATTTGCATAAATGTGGATCTCTTCCAGGTTGGCCAGATAACTGTCCTCCAAATTTCTTGGCATAGATGCATGAGCACTTCCAGCTGCATCCATTTGTTGACATATCTCAGTTGATACTCCATCAATTCCTGGAGCCTTGTTTTTTGCCAGTGCCTTCAATGCAGCTTCAACTTCTTCCTTCACTACCACCAGTTCCAGATCACGTGCTGTCTCTTCAAATGGCTGAACACTGACCAGTTCTTTCTGGTATAATGACTCTGTGTATTCCTTCCATCTTCTTTTGATGCTCTCTGAGTCTTTTAATATTTTCTCTGTAGGATCCTTCACTATTGCAACTTAAGGCTTGAATGTTTTTCTTCAGTTCTTTCAGCTAGAGAAATGCAGAATATGTTCTTCCCTTCTGGTTTTCCATTTCCAGCTCTTTGAACATGTTATTATAATACTTTCTTTTGCCTTCTCCAGCTGCTCTTTAAAATCTTTTTCAGTCTTTTATTTTGCCAGTCTTTCGTTTTGCCTTAGCTGTTTGACATTCAAGAGAAAGTTTCAGAGTCCCTTCTGACGTCCAATTTGGTCTTTTCCTTCTTTCCTGTCTTTTTAGTGACCCCTTGCTCTCTTCTCTTAGATGTCATTCCACGGTTCATTTGGTCTTCAGTCATTAGTGATCAACACATCAAATCTATTCCTGAGATGGTCTTTAAACTCAGGAGGTATACTTTGGGTCTCGTGGACTTGGTACAATTTTCTTCAGTTTCAATTTGAATTTGCATATAAGCAAATGATTTCACAGTCAGCATCTGGTCTTGAAGAAGTTGTCAGTCTTGCAAGATTCTGTCATGCAATCTGCAGCATTATTTCTATCACCAAGACTATATTTTCCAACTACCAAGTCTTCTTCTTTGTTTCCAACTTTTGCATTCCAGTCACCAGTACTTATCAATGAGTCCTGATTACATGTTCTATCAATTTCAGCGTGTAGAAGCTGGTAAAATCTTTAGTCTCTTCACCTTTGGCCTTAGTAAGTGGTGCATAAATTTAAATAATAGTCATATTAACTGGCCTTCCTTGTAGGCATATGGACATTGTCCTGTAACTGACAGCATTGTACTTCAGGACAGATCTTGAAATGTTCTTTTTGATAATGTGCATAACACTGTTTCTCTTCAAGTTTTTGTTCCCAGCACAATAGACCCCATGACTGTTGGATTCAAAATGGCTAAAACCATTTCAGCTCACTAGAGCCTAGGATGTCAGTGTTTATGCATTCTATTTCATTTCTGACAATTTCAAATTTTCCTAGGTTTGTACTTCATATATTCCATGTTCTGATTACTGGCGGATGTCTTCAGCTGTTTCTTCTCATTGTGAGTCATGCCACATCACTGACAGAAGATCCTGAAGGCGTTACTCCATCCATGCTGTTAAGGTCGACTCTCCTTTGAGGAGACAACTCTTCCCCAGTTGACTGCCGAGTGCCTTCCAAGCTAGTGGGCTCACTTTTCGGCACCATACCTGACAATGTTCTGCTGCCATTCATAAAATTTTCCCTGGCTAATTCCTCTCAGAAGTAGACTGCTGGGTCCTTCTTCCTAGTCTGTCTTAGTCTGGAAGCTCAGCCGAAACCTGTCTCTCATGGGTGACTCTGATGGTACCTGCATACCAGTGGCGTATCTTCCAGCATCACAGCAACAAGCAGGCCTCCACTGACAGCCAACTGGGGCTGCTCACTCTGTCTTTACCCTCCTTAGTTGATGTCGTTACCCCCCTTACCTGCCCTTGTTACCTTCCTCTTTAGACTCTCTTTCATACCTCCTTCATTTAAATATATTTACTTATTAGTCTTGATTTTTTTAGTTTGGCTCTTTATTTTCCTCTGATATTCAAGATGTTTTTACTGGTTCTTTATAAACTAACCCACTTTTAAGGTATTTATGGCATTCGTATTTCACAGGCATGGCACAAATTAAAGCAGTGCTAAAATACTTTGAAATTATAAAGTGCTACAGAGGCTCTAAATGATAACAGTGCAGGTGGGTGAACACTTGCACACAGTTTAGCAGTGTGTGTGCTTTCCCTCTTGGGAGACAGACTGAATTCAAGTTATCATTACAAGAACTCAGCTTTAAGAAGGAGTTTTAAAATCAACACAGAACAGATAAAACTCCAAAATTCAAAATTCCAAACAAAGCAAACAAACCAACAAAAGGCCATAGTCTAAAGAAACTACCTGCCCGAATTCTATGATGGCAACAATGAAAAGAAAATAAATTTTAAGTAAAAATATAGGAAAATAACAGATCATTAAATATGATCTTTAAAATGTATATGTAGCTTTGAAATATTTTCCAAAAACAAGTAGCCTTATTTTTTAAGTGGTAAAATCCTGACACATTAGTAAGTGCTAGGAGTAACACATTCACTAGTAATTTATCTGATGTGAGGACTGTGTATGTCTTTACAAGGCAGCCTATAGAAGTTTCAGAAGCTGGAAAGGAAAGTCAGTGGTTCCTTCAGCATTGACTGTTCAGCTTCAGCCCTGTCAAACACTATTTTTTTATCTCATTTAAGTTAGAAAACTGATCATTTTTGAGTTTGGACATGAGTCACAGATGCAGTATGGAAACCTATCCTGTGTGTGCATTTCAGGAAAAGAATTTCTGTCTCCGTGTCCTTGTACTTCCTGCTAGGCCTTGAAGGCCTCTCAGCCTGCCCAGTTTACTCCAAGGCAATTGGAGATAAGGATGCTTTCTGCTACAAGTCTTCCTACCCCCAAAGAATCATCTTTTTTTAAAAGTATTTTATTGTGCTTTAAGTGAAAGTTACAGTCCAAGTCAATTTCATACAGACACTTGCACACACATGCTGTGTGACTCTAGCTGCTCTTCCCACCTTGTGACAGCAGACTCCTTTCCACCCTCTGTTTCTCATGTCCGTTCGACAAGTTCCTGACCCCCCTGCCCTCTCATGTCGTCTCTGGATAGGAGCTGCCCAGTTGGCCTCATGTATCTGCTTAAGCCAGGAAGCATGCTCTTCGCTGGTATCATTTTATCAAATAATCATTTCTTTACCCTTTTACCTGGATAAACCTTCCATTTTACAGCCTGAGAAAACAGACCCAGATAGGTGACGCTCTGGCCCAGCAACTATCATTACCGACATCATCACGTTGACACTTCCCGTGCACTGTCTATAGATGAGCACTGGGCTTTATACACATCACATCAAACCATTCTCTTAACAATCTTGGGTGCTATATTAGCCTCATCTCTTAATGAAGACCCTGAGCCTCAAAGTAATTGTATACAGTGCTCAGGGCCAGACAACTGATATTTAAATCCTAATCCTTGTGTTAATTGTCTTGTTAGTTGTAGTACCACAATTAGAACCCAGGACTCAAGACTATGAAGAGCAGTCATTATATGATTAATATATAACATTTGGTTGTTGTTGAGTGCTATTTAGTCAGTTCTGACTTATACTGATCCCATGAGACAGAGTAGAATTGCCCCATCGGGTTTTTTAGGCTATAATCTTTACTACAGCAAATCACCAGGTCTTTCTCCTACAGAATGGGTCTGGAGTGCCAACTTTGGCTTAGCGTTTGGGTACCTAACCACTGCACCACTAGACCTATTTTATTGAATTTTAGACTCTCAAAATATTGCTGAGCAAATAGAAGAATAAAAATTAAACGGACAAAACATTAATACTATGTTCTCACTAATTTACAACAAATTTTACAAGTACATTTGACAGAACAGCTCCATCCATATATTTAGATATATCCCCATGTCATTTCCTTTCAAAGATACTTTTACATTTTAATCATTATTGTAACAGTACAAACATTTTAGATGGAAAATGATACATTAGCTACAAAGAGGTTATGAACTAAGAATGGGGCTAAAAGCTGTATGAATTCATATTGATGAGAATGAGAATAAATGTAAACAAAAAAGGATGATAAATAAAATCGAAGTTATAAGATTCCTTTAAAAAGTCAATACAACATTAACCAATACAACTTTTTCAGAATTTTCAATGCAAAAGATGATCTATATAGTATATAACAAAGTATAATTAACTCAGAGCATTCCCACGGGAGAGAGAACTGCCCCATAGTTTCCAAGGAGGGTCTAGTAGATTCAAACAGTGAACCTTTTGGTTATCAGCTGAGCTATTAATCACTGTGCCACCAGGGCTCCAGAATTAGATATAAATCAAAACCAAACTCACTGCCGTCGATTTTGACTCACAGTGACTCTATAGGACAGAATAGAACTGCTCCAGAGTTATGTTTTTGTTTTGTTTTTGCATATAGAATATTAGTGGTCCCGTTACTGTTTGTTGAAAAGATTATCCACTTTCCATTGGCAAAAGTCAATTGACCAAACACTTAGCAGCTCCTGGTGAGATAGAAAAATATACAATGAAAAACAGTATAGTTCATCCTCAAAAAGCTAGAAATAGAAATACTCTACGATCCATCAATCCTATTCCCAAGTATATATCCTAGAGATTTAACAGCTGTGAATTAATCAATATCTACACATTTCATTGTGTTCATTGCAGTATTATTTACAATAGCAAAGAAGATGGAAACAACCAGTGCCCTTCAACAGATGAATGAGTATACAAAATGTGGTAGAGATAGATATACCTGAGAGATACTGCAGGTTCAGTTCTAGTTTAGTGCAATAAAGTGAATACCACAATAAAGCAAGTTACATTTTCCCCAGTGTATATAAATGTTATGTTTATTTATATACTATAGTTTTTTAGGAAACTTTGGTGCTATAGTGGAAACCCTGCTAACCACAAGGTCAGCAGTTCAAATCCGCCAGGCACTCCTTGGAAACTCTATGGGCAGTTCTACTCTGACCTATAGAGTTGCTATGAGTTGGACCTGACTCAACAGCAGTGGGTTTGGTATTCTTTTAAGTGTGCAAATTAAAGTATGTACATTGTCTAAAAAAACAGTGTACATACTTTACTTTAAAAACAAACACATCATTGCTAAAAAATCCTAACTACTCTCTGAAAGAACTTGAGAGAGTCATAATGTTTTTGTTGGTGGTGGGTCGTGCCTTGGTGTTGATGGCTGCTTACTGATGAGGGTGGTGACTGCTGAGGGCTGGTGTGGCCAAGGCTACTTTTCACAATAAGACAACAACGAAGTTTCCCACATTAATGGACTATTCCTTTCCTGAAAGATTTCTCTGTAGATACAAGGCTATTTGATAGCATTTTACCCACAGTAGAACTCAAACCCTGTTGCTGATTTATCAACTCCCTTTATATAGCACTTTGGCATTTTAACAATGTTCACAGCATCTTCACCACAATTCAATTCCATCTTAGGAAACCACTTTCTTTGTGCCAATTCAATCACATCTTAAAGCTCCACTTCCAATTTTCTTGCTATTCCTACCACGACTGCAGTTACTTCCTCTACTGAAGTCTTGAACTCTTCAAAGTCATCCATGGGTGTTGAAATCACCTTCTTCCAAGGTCCTGTTAATGTTGATATTTTGACCTCCTGCCACATATCATGAATGTTCTTAATGGCATCTAGAATGATGAATGCTTTCCAGAAGGTTTTTAGTGTACTTTACCTAGATCCATCAGAAGAATATAGTAACTATAGAATTATGAAACATATTTCTTAAAAAATAAGACTTGAAAATTAAACTTACTCCTTTCGCTAAAGAATGGGTTTGTCAGTAGGCATGTAAACATTAATCACTCTGTGCATCTCTCTGAGATCTCATGTAACCAGGTGTATTGTCAATAAGCAGAATGTTTTGAAAGGAATTATTTTTTTCTGAGCAGTAAGTCTCAACAGTGGGCTTAAAATTTTCAGTAAACTATGTTGTAAACAGTTGTACTGTCATCCAGGCTTTTTTTGTTCCATTTATAGAGCATGTTGTTGTTAGGTGCCATCACATCAGTTCAGATTCATATGAACCCTGTGTACAAGAGAACAAAACACTGCCTGATCCTACTCCATGCCTACAATTGGTATGCTAAAACTCACTGTTGCAGCCATTGTGTCAATCCATCTCCTTGAGGATCTTCTTCCTTTTTGTTGACCCTCCACTTTATCAAACATGATGTACTTCTCCAGAGACTGATCCTTCCTGACAGCATTCCAAGTATGTGAGACAGTCTGTCTTTGCCTCTAAGGAGCACTCTGGTTGTACTTCTTCCAGAACAGATCTGTTTATTCTTTGGCAGCCCATGCACATTCAAAATTCTTCTCCAACATTTAAAGGCATCAATTCTTCTGTCTTACTTATTCATAATCCAGCTTTCACATTCATATGATGCTACTGCAAATATCATGGCTTGGGTCAAGCACACCTTAGTCTTCAAGGCGATATTTTTACTGTTCATTATACAGTATAAGCAGAGTACACTTAGCATAATCTTGAAAGGCTCTAAGATTGTTGAAATGGCAAATAACCACTGGATTCAAATGAAAGTCACCAACTGCATTAGAGCCAGCCTGTGCTTTGAAGCTTTGAAGTGAGGCATTAATTTCTCTCTAGCTATGAAAGTTCTAGATGGTATCTTCTTCCAGCATAAGCCTATTTCCTCTACAGTGAAAGTCTGCTGTTCAGTGGAGCCACCTTGATCAATTATCTTAGCTAGATGTTCTGGATAACTTGCCGCAGCTTCTACAGCAGCACTTGCTACTTCACCTTGAACTTTTATATTTTAGAGATGGCTTTTTTCCTTAAACCTAATGAGCGAATCTCTGCTATCTTCAAGCTTTTCTTTTGCAGCTTCCTCATCTCTCTCAGATTTCATAAAATTGAATAGAATTAGGACCTTGCTCTAGATTAGACTTGAGCTTAAATGAATGCTGTGGCTAGTTTTCTCTTCTCTCTAGACCACTAAAACTTTGTCCACATCAGCATACGGCTGTTTCACTTTCTTGTCATTTGTGTGTTCACTGGAGCAGCATTATAATTTCCTTTGAGAACGTCTCCTTTGTATTCACAACTTGGCTAACTGTTTGGTGAAAGAGGCCTAGCTTTTGGCCTGTATTGGCTTTTGACGTGCTTTTCTTAGTCAGTGTAGGCATTTCTAGCTTTTGATTTAAAATGAAAGATGCACAACTCTTCACTTGAACATGTAGAGACCACAGTAGGGTTATTAAATGACCTAATTTCAGTAGTGTCACATCTCATGGAATAAGAAGGCACAAAGATAGAAAGAGAGATAGGGGAATAGTAAGTTAGTGAAGCAGTCAGAACACACACAATATTTATAGATTAAGTTCATCATCTGATATGGGCATGGTTCATGGGATCCCAATGGTAACATGAAGGAAAAATGATCACAGATTACTATTAAAGGTAACTATCAAAGATACTAAAGATATTAAAGATTAATGAAGAGGCAGGGTCAAGATGGCAGACTAGACATACACCTCCTCAATTCCTTCTGAGAACTAAGGCATAGAAAAATAAATGAACATAGCAGTGTGGACATTCTCGGAAACTCAAAATCTGGCATAAGTTTGTGAGGTTGGACTGGGTGACAGGAATGGGAAACTTTCTCTGTTGGAGAAAGGCAGCAGTACACTGAGTCCTGCTTCTCCTGGAACATCATTCAAAGGGATTGCAGGTATCAATCCCTTCTTTGTAAATGGGAGGCTGGGACTGGGACTACTGGGCCTGTGAGCATGGCACATGCTGGCTACTACACTGAACTGCAGGGCTTAACTGAACAGCATATCTATCTCCCAGCAGAGAGACTGTGCTTGGGACAACCATGTCTAAAGAGGCCAGCAGGCAACAAAGGGTGCCAGTGCCCTTTTTCATCTCAGAGCTGCACCATAGCTCCTGCTGACTCACTGCAGCAGAAGTGGCTTGAGTGAGACACCATCTTTGTCAGCTGAGAAATGGAGTTAGCCATGCCTGAGGTCTCATCTGGAGCTAATTCCCACACTGAGCAAGAGTGCCTGTCTGGGTAGTGCTTCTCCTAGCAGAAAAGTTGTTTTTAAGACAACTGTACCAGAGAATGTGGTGAGGGCTGGTGGCCAAGTGTGGCAGTGCCATAAACTCCTACCTTACTCAAGCCACATCACATTTATGAGGTACCATATTTGTCAGCCAGGTGGTGGGGCTTGCCTCCCTGAGGGCCTAGCTGCTTTCAGCTGTGGCTGGTCAATGCCTCTCTCAGCAGAAAGGCAGCTTTTAAGACAGAAGTGGCTGTAGATAGCAGCAGTGAATAGGAACCCAAGTGTGGTGGTGCACTTCCACCACCCTTCACTGAACCACACCATAGCATCAGCTGATGGCCCACCAGAAACTCCGCTAAATAGGGTGCCATCTTTGCCACCCAGGAGATGGGGCATGCCACCCTTGAGGGCCTGGCTGCTTTTGGTGGCTGCTGGACAGCACCCTTCTCAGCAGAAAAGCAGCATAAAGAAAAATGCATCTAGAGAACAAAGTGGTCTCTTATAGCTGAGTTTGGTGACATCCTTCTCTCTTTGCTTGCCTGAGCTACTCCATAGTTTCAAGTGACATAACAATGAAACATCGGCACAAGTAGCTTGCCATCTTTAGCAGACAAGATGTGGGGCCTGCCACCCCTGAGGACTCAGCTGGGGCCAGCCACTAAGCCAAGCAGTGTTGTGGGGGTTGAAAGAATCTACATTGTCAGAGGAGCTATATGTAAGTCAGCTGTACCTGTAGAACACAGCAGTGGCTGGTGATCAAATCTAGCAGTGCCTTTACTCACTCCCTTCTTAGAGCTATGCAATAGCTCCTATCGATGTAACACCAGAGAAACTGAACAGCTCCTTGACGGCACGAAGACAACAATTGGTATTTAAACATTTAAAGAAGCAGACTACCATGACTGGAAAACTCCCAAACTATAGAATCAAAAAACTTCCCAGGTGAAGAAGGTTTTCTAAAATTATTCAAGGTGGAATACAAAAGCATTATGTATAGAGCCCTTATAGAGATTAAACAAAGTACAGTAGATCATACAGAGTGGAAATGAATATTTGCCCACCATGCTTCCAACCACTGCCTTCTCTCTAATCTACAAGATACTGCAAAACCTCAACAAGAAAAAGATAAACAACCCAATTAAAAATGGGCAAATAACATGAACAGGCACTTCATCAAAGAAGATATATAGGTTGCCAATGGATATGTGAGGAAATGTTCACAATCACTACCCATCAGAGAAATTGAAATCAAAACCACAAGGAGATAGAATCTCACCCCAACAAAGATGGCAATAATAATAAATAAATACATAAACGCAGAATAATAAATCCTGGAAAGAATGTGGAGAGATTTGAATACTGTAAAATGGCTCAACTACTATGGAAATTGATTTGGTGCTTTCTTAAAAAACTACAAATCAAAATACTATATGATCTAGCAATCCCACTTCTTGGAATACATCCTCCTAAAATAATGAACAGCACTTAAACACATACTTGCATGACAAGGTTTATTGAAGCTTTCTCCACAAAAGCAAAAATTCGGAAACAACCTGGATGCCCATCAGCAGATGAATGGTTAAATAAACCATAGTATATTCATACAATGGAACACTATGCAATGATAAGAAACAAAAATGGCTTAGCGAAATACCTGTCAACGTGGGAAATTATGGAACTATGGAAATTATGCTGGGTGAAATTAATCAGTCACAAAATGACAAATTTTGTATGAGACCATTATTATAAGGACATAACTAATTATTTAAGCACAATAGAAATCAGTATTTGATGGTTACAAAGGGAGACAGTGTGAGAGAGGGATTTTTTTACTAATTAGATAGTGGTTATGATTAGGGATGGGTAGAGGAGCTGACAGCATGTACTAGAAGTAGAGTGCACAACAGCTCAACTTTGAAACCAAATTGTCCCTTTAATGTGGACCACCTCTTTGGAAGAACGGAGAAATGGGCCTGAGATTGAGAGGCCATGTTCTCAGGGGACATTGAGACTAACTGGCATACCCAAAGTTTTTTTCTCTCCCTCTTTCAAAGTATCACTCCACATACCACCTAGGTGAGTGGTGACTGGGGTGCTAAAAGCTAGCAAGCGGCCATCTAAATAGCATCAAATGGTCCCAATATACCTGGACCTGGAGCAAATAGAGGACATCAAGGACAGCAGAAAAATATGAGCCCACTAGGTGGAAGGGGCCGTATGAGCCATAGCCTGCTTCAGCATGGGACCAGAAGAATGAGATGGTGCCTGGCCACCACTAGTGACAGCCTGGAGTGTGTACATGGAATGGAGCTCTGGATATAGAAGGTGATCCAGTAAAGGGTAGAGCTAGAACTCTACCAAAATACCACACTTAATGGTCCTTCTGAACAGAGAGCCCCTAGGAACGTGGCCTCTGGACTCTGTAACCCCAAACTGCATCCAGCAGCAGGGCTACCTCCCCACATGAAGACTGATCTGGACCATACAAGACATAGAGTGATACTGGAAGCAAACAAACCTTTAAAAATGTACATGGGATTGTATGAGGGACAATTTGCTGGAGCTGAGTTGATTGGGTAAGAGGGACTAGACCTTTATCAAAAGGTCACAGGAAGCTCTGAACTAAAGGATAAGCATGCTGTCATGTGAGGGGGCGGGTGTTAGACAGCTAAAATAGAATAGAGGTGAAAGTTCTGGGTATTATATGGCAACATGTTATAGACCGTAAAACTTTTCTTACTTAATTCACAATGAAAAGAAAAAAGTGTGTAGAACAAAATGAAAAACTAAGCAACCTATATGAACTGCCAGAACATCAACAATTAATCTGAAATCCAGCAGTTCAGTAAGAAAATTACAGAATTAGACAATTCAATGCAAAGTGAAAAGAACAAGATGGAGGAGTTGGAAGGCAGAGTTAGTGAACTCGAAGATAAAGCAACTGACACCATCATTCATAAGGAGAAATCAGATAAAAGAAACAAAAATGAAGAAGGCTTAAGGAGCATGTGGGACTCTATCAATCAGGAGGAATCATATACAAATAATTGGAATTCCTGAAGAGAGACAGATAGCAGAAAATATAGAGAGAATTATTGAAGAGTTGAAAACAGGAGGCTTCCCTGAAATCATGAAAGAAAAGAACATAGACTTTCAAGATACTTATCGAATGCCACAAAAACTAGACCCAAAAGAAAGACCTCACACATATTATAATCATGCTTAAGAAAATTAAACATAAAGAGATGCTCTTAAAGGTAGTGATGCTTAAAGAAAAATTAACATAGAAAGGGAAGCCTGTAGGCTTTCATCTCAATTCTCAGCAGAAACCATGTTGGCCACAAGACACTGGGATGACTCATACAAAGCCTTGAAGGAGAAAAACCAGTCAAGAATTATGAATCCTACAAAACTATTTCTCAAATATGATGCTGAAATTAAGACATTTGATGATAAACAGAATCATAAAGACTCTGCAAGAACCAAACCCCAAATACAAGAAAGAAGCTCTTTGTAGAGAAACAAATCGACAAATGCATACTTGAGAATGTAATGCAGGACATAGCATCAATAAGCCTACTCAGTTTGGGAAATCATTATGCTTAATCAAAGCTAAAATATTGAAAGGAGGGAACCAGTGACCTTAACATGAAAACTATGATATCATCATACTGTAAAGAGGGATATATTACAATAACTATAACACTTTTCAAATGGAGAGGAAATTAAGAAGATATACAGAAGTTAAAGATTGGTTTAAACTTAGACCGTTAAGAGGGATCAAAGGGGTTGCCACAGTGCAAACTAACGATGTGGCATATCAAAAGAAGAAACATCATACAAGAGTCTCAACATACACAAGACTTACCACTGAAAAAGATGAAAAGTAAATCTGTAAACAGAGTATTAAGAGGAAAAAAGAAAACATCAACAACACAAAAGTAAAGACATCAAAAAGACAGTACTAAACACATATCTAGCAATAACTACACTGAATGTAAATGGATTGAATGGTCCATTAAAGAGACAGAGAGTAACAGCTTGGATCAAAACACACTATCTGTCGATACTGTGCTTACACATCTTAGACTCAAAGATATGAACAAACTGAAAATCAAAGGGTGGAAAAATGTATACCAAGCTAACAACATATGAAGAAGAGCAGGAGTGACAATACTAACCTCAGATAAAATAGATTTTAATGTAAAATACACCATTGTGGACAAGGATGGTCACTATTTATTGTTGAAATGTTCACTACATAAGCAGGCTATCACAATATTAAATATCTATGCACCCAATGCTATAGCATCTAAATACATCCATCAAATGCTGACAGCATTGAAAAATGAGATAAATCACTCCACAATAATAGTAGGAGACTCCAATACTCTACTTTCAGTAATGGACAGATCATCCAGATAAAACCTCAGTAAAGACACAGAAGATCTTATTGTGACAATCAACCAACTAGACCTCGTTGACATACACAGAACAATTTACTCAGCAACAGATAAGTATACCTTCTTTTCTAATGCACGTGGAACATTCTCCAGAGTAGACCACATATTAGATCATGAAGCAAGCCTCAACAAAATCTAAACCACTGAAATATAGCAAAGTACATTCTTAGGCCACAAAGCCATAAAAGTTGAAATCAAGAGCAGAAAAAAACATAGGTAAAAATAAGAACTTGTGGAAACTGAACATCTTGCTAAAAAAATCCTTGGGTTATAGAAGAAATAAAACACACAACAAAGAAATTTATGGAATCAAATGAGAATGAAAACACATCCTCCCAGAACCTGTGGGATGTAGCAAAAGCAGCGCTCAGAGGTCATTTTATCTCTATAAATGCACACATCTGGAGTGAAGAAAGGGCTCAAACCAAAGAATTAACCCCAGAGTTTGAACAGGCAGAAAGAAAACAACAAAACAGCTCCTTGGGCAACAGAAGAAAACAGATAATAAAGATTAGAACAGAACTAAATGAATAGAGAATAGAAAAACAATAGAAAGAAACAAATAACCCCAAAAAGAAGTGAGACAGGAGAGGTCATAGAAGAGACAACCGAAATCAAAAGTACCATAATGGAATACTACAAAAAACTCTAATAGATTTGAAAATGTAGAAGAAATGGACAAATTCCTAGATTCACATCTTCTACCAAAATTATCACAAGGAGAAGTAAAACAACTTAATAAACCCATCACAAAAGAAGAGATTGAAAAAGTAATCAAAAAATTAACAACCAGAAAAAGTCCTGGCCCAGATGGCTTCACAGGAGAATGCCACAGAACTTTAAGAGAGGAGTAACTCCAATACTACTGAGGCTGTTTCACAGCATAGAACAGGGTGGAATACTCCCAAATGCATTCTATGAAGCCAGCATTACCTTGATACCAAAGCCAGAGAAAGATCCCACACAAAATAGAAAATGACAAACCACTATCACTCATCAAACTAGATGCAAATATCTTCAACATAATCCTAGCCAAAAGAATAATTCATCATGACTAAGCTGGTTCAACATCAAGAAAACTATTAATGTGATCAACCACACAAACAACTCAAAGGATAAGAATTGCCTGATTTTCTCAATTGATACAGAAAAGGCATTAGAGAAAGTCCAACACAATTCATGTTAAAAATTCTCAACACAGCAGGAATAAAAGAGAAATTTCTCAGTGCAATCATGGGCATCTATGCAAGGCCAACCACCTGAATGGAGAGAGACTGAAATAATTTCTCCTGAGAATGGGAAATAGACAAGGATGACCACTGTCACCACTTCCGTTCAACATTGTACTAGAGATTGGGAAATAGACAAGGATGAGAATGGGAAATAGACAAGGATGACCACTGTCACCACTTCCGTTCAACATTGTACTAGAGATTCTAGCCAAAGCAATTAGACAAGACAAAGAAATAAATCAGTACAGAAGTAAAAATATCCTTGTTTGCATATGATATGTTTATATGCAGAGAATTCTAAAGAATCCATAAGTAAACTATTGAAACTAGTAGAATAATTTGGCAAAGTATCAAGACTTAGGATAAACGTAAATACATCAGTAGGATTTCTTTACACCAACAAAGAGATCATCAAAGAGGAAATTACCAAATCACAGCCATTTACAATAGCCCGCAAGAAGACAAAATACCTAGGAATAAATCTAACCAGAGATGTAAGAGACCTATATTGAGAAAATTACATGACCCTACTGCAAAAGAACAATAGAAACTTACAGAAGTGGAGAAATCCACCTTGTTCTTGGATAGGAAGATGAAAATGTATACTTTATCCAAAGCTATGTACCTGCACAATGCAATCCAAATACCAAGTCCAGTTTCGTTTTTTAATGAGATTGAGAAACAAATCACCAACTCTGTTTGGAAAGGAAAAATCCCCAGATAAACAAAGCACTACTGAAGAAGAGGAATACAGGAGGAAGCCTCACACTACCTGACCTTAGAAGCTACTACACTGCCACGGTAGTCAAAACAGCCTCATATTGGTACAAAAAGACACACACAGACCAATGGAACAGAATTGAAACACCAGAAATATCAGCATCCTCTTACAAACAGTTGATATTTGACCTAAACCGAAAGATCATAAACTGAGGTAAAAACTCTCTTTTACAAATGGTGTTGGCAAAATTGGATATCCATCTGCAAAAAACTGAAACAAGACCTATATCCTACACTTTACACAAAAACTACCTCAAAATGGATCAAAGACCTAGATATCAAATCTAAAATGATAAAGATCATGCAAGAAAAATAAGATCAACAATGAAAGTTCTAATACATAGCTTAGACTATAAAATCTAACCAATGATGCACAAACAACAAAAGAGAAAATAAGTAAAGGGGAGCTACTAAGAATCAAACACGCTCATCCAAGGACTTTACCAAGGAAGTTAAAAGACTACCTACAGAATGAGAAAAAAAGTATTTGGGAACTACATGTCAAACTGATGTCTGATTTCCATAATCCACAAGGTATTGCAAAATGTCAACGGCCAAGCCAAACAAGAAAAAAGATAAATAACCCAATTAAGCAATGGACAAAGGAGAACAGACTCTTCACCAAAGAAGACATCCAGGCAGCCAAAGACACATGAGAAAATGCTCATTAGAGAAATCCAAATCAAAACTTCTGTGAGTTACTGTCTCACCCCAACAAGGTTGGCAATAACCCAAACAACACAAAACAACAAATGCTGGAGAGGCTATGGAGAGATTGGAACTCTCCTACACTGCTGGTGAGAATCTAAAATGGTACGACATCTTTGGAAAGCAATTTGATTCTTCTTTAAAAAGCTAGAAATAGAAATACCACATGATCCAGCAATCCCGCTGCTTGGAATATATCCTATAGAAGTTAAGGCGGTCACTGCAGCACTGTCCACAATAGCAAAAAGATGGAATCAACTTCAGTCCCCATCAGCAGATGAGTGTATAAGCCAAACTATGGAACACTATGCAATGATAAAGAACAATACTGATTTTAGGAAGCATCTCATAACCCAGTTTCAATTGGAAGACATGCTGAGTGAAATCAGTCAGCAAAAGGACAGGTACTGTATGAGACCTCTGCTATAAGGACTCAAAAATAAGGTATGTACAGAAGAAAAAACTCTTTGACAGCTACAAGGGGGGAGAGAAAGAGAGGGTTGGTCATATATTAGATAGTATATAGAAACTTAATTAGATGAAAGCAGTGACAGCATGCGGTAGACAGCAGATCAGCGTAACTGGACTACAGCCTAAACTGAAAGGGTTTCTGAACTCAAACCAGTATTTCACAGGAAGGGTGGCAGGGATGGGGGTCTGGGGACCATGTTTCCAGCGGACAGTGAGGCCAATTGCACAGTCTTCTGCTAAGAGAGTCTTCTCTTCTGTACCCCTTATCAGTGAGTGGTGTCTGGGGTCTCAAAAGCTAGCAAGTTTACATCTTAAGTACACCAAATAATCCCAGTTCACCTGGAACAGATGAGGAACAATAACAACAAAGACTTAAGGAAAAAAAGAGTCCAGGAGACAGAAGTCCATATGAATGAGAGACTGTATCAACATGTGATCAGAAGAACCCAATGGTGCCCGGCCACCTCCAAATGCAACTGTGATGCAGTACACAAGAGTCTCTGAGACAACATGAGAAAAAGAGGTGTGCAGCTTAAGAACTCTACCGAAAAACCAGAACTGATGGTCCAACAGCCTGGAGGGTCCCCTACGAACATGGTCTCTAGACCTGCTTCTGGCCCTGACTGTAAACCAGTACCAAGGTCAACTCTTCAGATAAGAATGGACTGTCCTCAGAGACACAGTGTGCTCATATGGTGTGTGTAATTTATGGTTCTATAAAGTTACAGCAGGCTGTCTTACTGGTTTCTTTCTAGACGGGAGAGAAGAGGGTGGAGAGGAGGGGACAAACGCTTGTTAAGAGGATGCTAGAAAAATGGAATGAAAAAGAGGAATGTGCTCTCACTGGGTGAGGAGGGCAGATGGAGATGCAGAAAGGTAGACATGCAAAATTGATTTGGATTGTATACTTTCACTTAATCACAATTTTAAAAAGATATGATAAAAATGAAAACATTTGAAATATTGCAAGAGGTAACAAAAGGTAACAGAGCCATGAGCACCAGCTGTTGGAAAAAATGGTGCCAACAGACTTGCTTAAGACAATGTTGATACAAACTTTCACTTTTTTTTAATATACAATATTTGCAAAGTATAATAAACGGAAAGCATAATAAAGTGAGGAATTCCTGTGCATACAATGGAAAGAATAACATGGGCAAATCTGGAGAGCATTATGCTGAGTTAAGTAGATCAAACACAAAAGGACAAATGTTATATGAGCCCACTTCTACAAAAAGACAAAAATAGGCATGCATACAGAAATCTACATTCTTTAGTGATTACTAAAGTTGAGAGGATGAAGGAATGTGAACCATTTTTGACAGTAGACACCTGTTGGCTTTGGTAATGGGAAAGGTAACACCAAATGCTGTTGAAGTCAGCACAACTTAACCAATATAAATGATGACACTAAGAAATATACAAGAATAAAGGACATTACTGGTAAATGCTATTACATAAAAAAATCTAGCAAGAGTAACAACTCAAAACTGTATAAATGTTTACAAAAGTAAATTGTATACATGTATTTAGAAAGGTGTTTCTATGTGTATATGAGCACGTATAGGTGTATCGTTACATCTAAATACATGCTTCTGTGTGCTACATACAAATTCATGTATGTAATAAGGCATGTAAAGAACACAGTCACAGATACCTCCCAAACATAACCGAACACCTAGCATGATCACTGGATCTGAAGACTCGGGAACACCGTCTGGGCAACATCTTGGTCAATTTGTACAACATAGTTTATGTTCTATGTCCTAGCTTAATACATAGTATTTGGAGTCTCAAAAGCTTACAAGTGGCCATCTATTGGCCTTTGTTTCTCTGGAGCAAAAGAGAAAGAAGAAAATCAAAAATTCAAAGAGGAAATTAGTCTACAGGTCCAACTGGCTACATAAACCATGACCCCACCTCTCCAGAGACCAGGAGAACTAGATGGTACCCAGTACTGACTGTTCTGATCAGGGGCCCAACAGATGATCTAGGCCGGAATAGGAGAAAATTGTAGGAAAAAAAAATTCTGTAAAAATTAAATAAAAGCCAGACTTATTTGACTGGCAGAGATCAGAGGAAACACTGAGACAGTTACTGTGAGAGATCTGTAAACTTTGAACCAAAACTACTCATCGAGGTCACCTTTCAGCTAAATAACAAATTGGCTCATAAGGTAAGATAATATCACTCATTATATGGCTTTTGTGAAATTATAAAAAATGCAAACAAAGAAGACAATAAAAATGTGCATGAGGCCAAAATGGTCAGCATTTACTCTTAAGCAGAGATGACAAAGTAAGCAGGAAGGGTACAGGGAAATAAGAATAATGGAAACAAAGCAACCAGAACAGAAATAACAAGAATGTTAACACAATGTGGAAAATACAGCCAACATCACTGAACAGTATGTAGAGAAATTGTTAAATGAGAACCTAATTTGCTTTATAAACTTTCACCAAAAACTCAGTGAAATTATCTTTAAAAAAATGAAAGATTTTTCTCTTGCCATTAAAAAAAAAAAACCCACAATTGACCACATATACATGTTTATGTTTCTTACCATAGTACCACACTGTCTCAATTACTCTGAATGTGCAGTGAATTTGAGGCCCTTTACATCTACCTAAAATTGTATAATAAGCTTATTAATTTTTACAATTTTGATTGGGACTGTAGTGAACACAAAGATTAGTTTGAAGAGAACTGACGTGCTGATTATGAAATCTAATTAATGAAAATGGTGTATTTTTTCATTTATTTAAATTTCTTTAAGTTCTTGCAGTACTGTTTTGTAGCCTTCAGTGTTTAGGTCTTACATACATTTTGTTAAATTTACCCCAGTCATTGGAAATGTTTTCAATGGTATTTTCAATTTAAATTTACCTTTTGCTATTATTATTATTACTCATAAACAGAAATAAGCTTGTTTTGAAAATACTGACCTTGTTATCTCAAATTCACTCACTAGTATTAAGTCCTTAGAATTCTGGGACTATTTTTTTTTCCCTCAGATTCCATGGGAATTTTTCAGTAAATAATAATATTATCTGCGAATTTATACACTTACATTCTTCATGTCTCTTTATCTTAATATCTTACCTCATTAATTAATACCTTTGGTACAATAGTGAACAAAAGTGGTGACAGCTGAACTCTGCCCTGTTTATTGATCTTTGGGGATAATCACTGTCTCCTTCAGTAGTAAGTATTATCCTAGCTGGAGTTTTTTGTACATGTCTTTGTCAGGTTGAAGATGTTCACTACTGTATCTAGTTTTCCAAATGAAATTTCTAAAATCATGAATCAGTGTTGAATTTTGATTAATACATTTTTTGTATGTCTACTGAGATGATTATGTAGTTTTTCTTTTTATTGTTAGTATGATAAATTGCATTGATTGACAGTATCATAAATTACATTAATTGATTTTCAAAAATTAAATCACATGTTCCTTGGATGTAATCCATTTGTTAATTATGTGTTAAATGTTTTAAATATTTCTGGGGGTAAGTTTGCTGCAATTGGTAAGGGCTCTTGTGCCTATATTCATAGAGTGCATTTGCCTGTGATTTTTTTGCCCCCCCCCCTTTGATTTTGTTTTTAGGAGGACAATATTGACCTGAAAAGTTAGTTGGGAAAGGTCATCTCTTCTTATAATTTTTGGAAGAGTTTTGTAGTACTGATATTACTTCTTTAAATGTCAATACATTTAAATGTCCACACATTTTAAGGCCTCTGGAACTGGAATGTTTTTGAGGGTAAAGTTTTTCATACCAAATACAATTGCTTTAATACATAAAAATCTATTTGAGTTATTTATTTCTTCTTAGGTACATTTTGTTAATTTGTTTTCTTCAAAGAATTTGTCTGCATTTTCTAAGTTCTCAAAATTATTGGCACATAGTTCTTCATAATAACATCTTATTTTTAATATTCGTAGATTCTGCAGTGAGGTTTGTGCTTTCATTCCTGATACTGGCTATGTCAGGGGAAAACCCTGACCTCACAGAGAATGGCAAGGAGTAAATAAATAAGCAGATTAGCTTGCAAGAACTACGAAGATGCCCAGAGCAGACAATGAGAGTCAATAAAAAAGAGCTAAATTATTACTCATATCTCAGAAAACAGTAGCACCATTAGCATGGTGGTTCTGGTTCCTCTGGCCCCAAATCTCATGAGGAGACAAATGGAAGCAAAATGCTTAGTAGATTGTTCTGAAGTTAAGGAGCTGAGGACCAAGAGTTCAACACCTCTTATAGCAAGCAGTAAACAAGCCAGTCCTTCTCACCAGGGAGCAAGAAGTTGTATGGATGTTTTTCTTGACCTGTTTAAATACCTATATGACTAGCTACGGTAATGGCTCAGGGTTAGAGAACAGTGAGGCTTTGCAGATTGGCACTCAGAAGGAACATCCAGCATATTCTAAGCCCAGAGCAAACAGTGTATTTACCAACATGCAAATTATGATTTCTTTCTTTTTTATTTACCAACCTGGCTAGAGATTTATCACTGTTATTCATATTTTCAAAGAATAACTTTATGACCTCATTGATTATGCTGATTTTTTCATTTGATTCCAAGTTCATTGATTATGTGATTATTTGCTTTCTTATCTTGTGTTTAATTTGTGTGTCTTTTCTAGCTTCTAGTTTCTACTTGGATGGCATTATTGTTCAGCTTTTCTACATTCTTACTGATTTTCTGTCCACTTGTTCATTCAGTTACTGACAGACAAGTGTTTTACTCTCTGATTTTTTTTTTTATTGTTCTTTCAGTTCTATCAGGTGTTACTTCATGTATCTTGAAACTCTGTCTTCAGGTGCATGCATACTTATGAATTACCCATTTATTATAATGAAATTTCCTTATCCCTTGGAATGTTCTTTGTTCTAAAATCTACTTTATCAACTATTAGCATCACCACTTCAGTATTCTTTTGATCAAAGTTTGAATTGTATAGTGTCTGCAGCTGTATTCTCCAGAGAAGCAAAACCATTAAAGCATATAAGCAGAGAGAGAGAGAGAGATTTATGTCAAAGAAACGGCTCATATGATTGTAGAGGCTGGAACGTCACGAGTCCACGAATCAGGACAGAGACTGCTGATTCACATAGCTGTCATCTTAGTCATCTAGTGCCACTGTAACAGAAAAACTAGCAGATAGTTTTAATAAACAAATGTTTATTCTCTGACAGTCTAGTAGGCTAGAAGTTCTCATTCAGGTTGTCAGCTCCAGGGGAAGACTTTCTCTCTCTATTGGATCTGGGGGAAGGTCCTTGTCATCAATCTTCTCTTGGTCTAGGAGCTTCTCATTGCAGGAACTCCAGATCTAAAGGATATACTTTTCTAGTGCTCTTTTCTTGGTGGTATGAAGTCCCCATATCTTTCTGCTAGCTTCACTCTTTTATATCTTAAAAAAAAATCACTTTAAGACATAACCTAATCTTACAGACTGAGTTCTGCCTTATAAACATAACTGCCTCTAATTCTTCCTCATTAACATCATAGAAGCGGAATTTACAACACATAGGAAAGTCACATCAGGTAACAAAATGTGGAATAATCACATAATACTAAGGAATCGTGGTCACTATTTTTAGCTATATTTCTTTGTCTTATGGTTTTAGTGGTCATTCTCAAGTTTGTAATATATGTTTTAAAATTATCAGTGTTTCAAATAGTATATCATTTTACCTACAGAATAAGAATCTTAAAAAAAAATTATTGTGAATAAATGAGTTTACTGTCCAAGTCAGTTTGTCTTGTAAAATCCTGAACACTCGCCTCTGCAACTGTATCTGCTTTCCTCACCCTGTGTCTGCACACTCTTCTTCTTTACTCTTTACGTCAGCTACCCACTCAGCCAACACTCATACTCTGCTCTCCCCACTCTCCTTTCCACTCTAAAAAGAAACCATTAGGACAGTCTCATACACACATGTGCTGAAGTATAAAGTACACACACCATCTGTATCACTCTGTGTCCCCAAGTCCAGTCCATTCTTTGTCCAAAGCAATGGCTTCAGTTCTGGCTTCAGCTATGGGCTAAGAACAAGTCTGGGGTCCGTGTTCCTAGGGGACCCTCCATGTTTTCGGACCATAGAGTCTGGAGAATAAGAATCTTAATAATGTAATATACTTGCATTTTTCTTCTCCCATGTTTTACATTATTTTTCCATGTCTTCTAGATATAAGATGCATCTCACAATACATTGTTTTAAAAAGTCAACTATAAGTAATTAAAAAATGAAAAAATAATACACCAACAAAGAAAACTTTAAATAAGAAATGAGGAAGACAATAATGTCAAAATCCTGTAACTGATTAGACCCCAAGCAACCTGGTTTGGGTTAGAGAGGTCACACTAACAAGTCTGGCTTCCCAACAACAAACTGGGCTACCTACTCTCGAAGGCAAAAGGACCTAAACTTTCTGGCAACACTTGGTGGAAAAGTCATATTAAGGAAAGTTTTATTAAGAGAAAGTACATTCCACAGAGGGAACGAGTCAGTCTCTATGAGTGGAGAAAGACCCTGTACAGGTTTAGGGGCCCTTTTATACACTGGTAAGGGAGGGGGACATCTGAGTGAAGCCAGATCTGCTCCCCAGCCCATACCTGGCAGGAACTGGGCTGACAAGCCTCCCAGGAGGGTAATGAGGGTGACCACATCAGGTAAAAGGGATAACAGCAGCAGGTAAGGAGGATAAAGATAGAGTGAGCGTCCCCCACTTGCCTGTCAGTGGAGGCTTGCTTGTTGCTGTGATGCTGGAAGCTATGCCCCTGGTATATAGGTACTAGGAGGGTCACCCATGGTAGACAGGTTTCAGGTGAGCTCCAGACTAAGACAGACTAGGAAGGAGGACCTGGCAGTCTACTTCTGAAAGGAATTAACCAAGGAGAACCTTGTGAACAGCAGCAGAACATTGTCAGATATAGTGCCAGAAAATGAGCCCCCAGGCTGGAAGGCACTCAGAAGGCAACTGGGGAAGAGCTATCTCCTCAAAGTAGAGTCAACCTTAATGACATGGATGGAGTAAGGGCTTTGAGATCTTCGTTCGCTGATGTGGCACGACTCGAAATGAGAAGAAACAGGTGCAGACATCCACTGATAATCAGGATATGGAGTGTATGACATATGAATCTAGGAAAACTGGAAACTGTCAAAAACAACATGAAACATATAACATCGATATCCCAGGTATTAGTGAGCTGAAATAAAACAGTTTTGGCCATTGTAAATCCAACAATCGTATGGTCAACTATACTGGGAAGGAAAGCTTAGAGAGGAATGGTGTTGTATTCATCATCAAAAAGAACATTTCAAGACCTGTCCTGAAGTACAATACTGTCAGTGATAGGACAATATCCACAAGCTTACAAGGAAGGCCAATTAATACAACTATTATTCAAATTTACAAACCAAACACTAAGGTCAAAGATCAAGAGATTGAAGATTGAAGATTTTTACTAGCTTCTGCAGTCTGAAGTAGATTGAACATGCAATCAGGATGCATTGCTTTTAGAGAAGACTGTTGAATGTACCACTGACTGCCAAAAGTACAAACATCTATTCTGGTAGAAGTACAACCAGAGTGTTCCTTGGAAGCAAAGAAGGCAAGACTGCATCTTACGTACTTAAGACATGTTGTCAGGAAGCATCAGTCTCTGATTCTTGGTAGAGTGGAGGGTCAGCAAAGAAGAGGAAGACCCTGAACGACATGGATTGACACAGTGTCCACAACAAGGTGGTGCAAGACATGGCACAAGACTGGGCAGTGTTTCGTTCTGTTGTGCATAGGGTCACTATGAGTTGGAACCAACTCAGTGGTACCTGACAACACAGCAACAAGAGAGAAGGGTAGTGGCATTGTTCCTGGTTCTGGTGGTGACATAGTACCAGCATGCAAGTTTTGGGTCATACTTCAGCAACTGTGTGATGGATCTTCTTCCAAAGAGTATGATAATGATGTGGCCACAGGATGGAAATAAGGGTTGGGTCATCTCTACAATGTTCTTCACAGGTGACTGCAGGTGTGGCCACATCTCAGTTTCCAGGAAAATTGTTATATCTGCATCACAACTGTCAGGAAAGAACTGCTATATTTGCATCACAAACTGCCAGGAACAAACTATTGCAACTATTCCCTCAAGTGGGAGTGATTAGGCTCACCAGCTAACCTTGTCAGTATCACTTATAATAGCCCCTAAAAAGGCTAAATACTGAAGTATAAATCTAACTAGGAATGTAAAAGATTCACACAATGAAAATACAAAACACTACTGCAAGAAACCAGAAGAGACCTACATAAATGGAAAACTGAACAAGACTCATGGACAGTGTTTTAGTTATCTAGTGCTGCTTTAACAGAAACGCCACAAGTGGATGGCTTTAAAAAGAGAAATTTTATTTTGTAACAGTCCAGTAGGCTAAAGGTCCAAATTCATGGTGTCAGCTCTAAGGGAAGTCTTTTTCTGCTGGCACTGGAAGATGATCCTTGTCATCAATTTTACCCTGGAATGGAAGTTTTGCGGCACAGAGATCCCAGCCCTTTCTAAAGTATGCATTCAGTTCTTGGTGCTGCTTTCTTTCTCACGGTATGAGGACCGCCAAATCTCAACTTGCCTCCCTTTCTTTTTATATCTCAAGAGACTGCCTGAAGACACAAAAAATTTTTACACATTAAGACCTGTCCCACAAACACAACAGCACCATCTACCCTGATTAACATCATAAAGGCAGGATTTCCAACATGGAGGAACATCACACAATACCAGGAATTATGGCCTAGCCAAAGTGCTACAGATTTTTTAGGGAACACAATCCAGTCTATGACAAATAGGAGGACTAAACATTGGGAAAATGTCAACTCTACCCAAAGCAATCTACAGTTATGATGGAATCCCTATTCAAACACCAACAGCATTCTTTAATGAGATGGAAAAACTAATTACTGACTTTATATGGAAAGCAAAGAAGTCCCAGATAGGAAAGGCATTATTAAAGAATAGAAACAAAGTAGGAAGCTTTTCATTATCCGATCTCAGAAAATATGATACAGCCATGGTAGTCAAAACAGCCTGGTCATGGTACAATGACAGATACATTGATCAATGTAACAGAATCAAGCACCCACATGTGAAGCCATCTACCTACAGTCAACTGATTATTGACAAAGTCCCAAAGTCCATACAGTGGAGAAAAGATGGTCTGTTTTACAAAAGATGCTGGGAAAACTGGAAGTCCAACTGTAAAAAATGAAACAAGACTTATATTTCACACCACAAACAAAAAAATAACTCAAAATGGATCAAGATGGAAATATAAAATCTAGAATAATGAAGATTGTGGGAGAAGAAATAAGGACAACTCTAGGGCCTCTAATGAACGGTATAAATAGAATACAAACCATAATTAACAATATACAAACACCAAAAGATAAACTAGGTAACTGGGAGCTTCTAAAAACAAACACTCATCAAAAGACTTCGGCTAGAGTAAAAAGGGAACCTATAGACTTGGAGAAAAAAAACTGGCTACTACACATTTGATAAGGATCTAATCTCTAAAAGCTACACAATATTTCAACATCTTAATAACAAAAAAGACAAATAATTTGATTAAAAAATAGGCAAAGAATATGAACAGATACTTCATCAAAAAAGACATTCAGGATGATATCCTATAGATGTATAGAACCATAAAGTGCACTCAATATATGGTGATTCTGCATCACTGAGTCCAATCCATTTGTGTCCAAAGAGTGGACCTTTGTTATGATTTATGGGCAAGGGCAGCATCAGGGCCAGTGGCCACACTCCCAGGGAAACCCCAAAGCCGCTAGACCATCAGTTGTAGTCTTTTAGTAGAGATCTCAGGGTGCACCTCTTTTTATTCTTGTGTGGCCAGTGAGACTCAAGTGAGCTCCATTGTGGCGATCACTGGTGGTCGTTGGGCACCATCTGTTTCTTCCTGTCCCAAGTGTATGTAAGCACCAACTCATGTGGGTCTCGCTATCTTCTGAGTTGTCTTTACCCCATGTCATTTTGATCCTTGGTGATCATCCATTCCTGCTGAGTTGGGCCCATTTGCTGTGCCCTTGGATGGCAGCTTGGCAGCTTTTAAGACCCCAGACATCACTCACCAATGTGGGGTGCAGAGAGCCCTCTTAGCAAAATGCTAGTTGTGACAATTGGCCTCGATTTTACCTGAGAGCATGGTCCCCGGCCCCCGGCCCCAGCTACTCTGTCCTTGCAATACTGGGTTAAGATGGAAGGAGTATTCAAGTTATATTGAAGTCCACTTAATATTGTTCTTGTTTCTAATGTGTGCTATCACCGATTTCACCGAACCAAATTTCTACCAACTATCTAACCCTCCCCCTCTCACCTTCCCTCCCTCCCCTCTCTTGCAGCCATCAAAGAGTCTTTTCTTCTATATGTAAGTCTGTTTTTGAGATTTTATCGTAGAGGTCTCATATAATATTTGTCCTTTTGTCACTGACTACTTTCACTCAACATAATGTCTTCCAGTTGAAACCAGGTTATGAGATGTTTCCTGGAATCATCATTATTCTTTATCATTGTATAGTGCTCCATTGAGTATATATACCATTGAGTATGTATCATCCTGCCAACCTCTGGCTCAAGGAAGGAGAGTGGGTGGAGAGGAGGGGAAGGGAGACTGTTGGGAAGACGAGACATGTATGGAGCAGAGAGGAACAGTGTGCTGTCACCGGGCAGGGAGAGCAGTGGAAGCTGCATGGAGGTGGGCACGTAAATTTATATGGGAATGTACATTTTCACTCAGTCATAATAAAAAAAAGTAAATAAAACACACATACACACACACACACACAAGACATTCAGGAGGCTAATAGATAAATGAGGGAATGCTTGCAATCGTTAGCCATTAGACAAACACAAAACAAAACTACTCTCACTTGTATGTCAGTTTGTTGTACTATGGGGGCTTGTGTGTTGCAATGATGCTAGAAACTATGCCACTGTTGCTCAGCAAGACTCATTAACAACCTCCATTATGCAGATGGCACAACCCTGCTTGCTGGAAGTGAAGACGATTTGAAACGCTAATGAAGATCGAAAACTACAGCCTTCAGTATGGATTGGACTTCAACATCAAGAAAACAAAAATCCTAACAACTGGACCAGTAAACAACATCGTTCTAAATAGAGAAAGGATTAAGATTGTCAAAGGTTTATTTTATTTTACTTGGTTCCGCAATCAATGCCCATGCAAACAGCAGTCAAGAAATCAAGATGCATTGTATTGGGAAAGTCTACTGCAAAAGTTGGTGGATATAAGAATCTAACAAAAGTCACATTCCATCCTCTGCCCCAGTTATAACCCCCAAACTGAATTAGCAGATCTGCTTTCCTCTCTCTATCTCTGAGGAAGTAAAATTGGTTAAGACCTCAGGGAGATAATGAAATTTTGAGTAAGTTACACTGTTTGATAAGATGTAATGGAATCTTAGGATGGAATGCAACCTTGTGATGGAAATAAATGGAATCCCAGTTATGGTTCTGTGACAATCTTCAGATGCTAATCCCTTTGAAATCTGACTATAAAAACTGCTGGAAATGTGTCCCAAAAGGGACAGTTATTTGGAGGAGCTATTCTTTCTGTCCCCCGGATTTGCTAGCTTATTTGCTAATAAAGTATTCCTTGAACCCTTCACCGTATCTGAATTTTTGGCTGCAGTGACAGGCAGAATGAACTTGCTTTAGTTCAGCAGCACAAAGGACCTCTTTAAAGTATTGAAAAGTAAAGAAGTCACTTTGAAGACTAAGGTGTGCCTGACTCAAGCCCTGGTATTTTCAATCGCCATTAGGTTTGTATGAAAGCTGAACAATGAATAAGGAAGACAGACAAAGAATTGATGCCTTTGAACTGAAATGGTGGAGAAGAACATTGCATGTGCCATGGGCTGCCAAAGAACAAACAGGTCTGTTCTGGAAGGAGTACAACCAAAGTGCTACCTGGAAGCAAAGACAGCAAGACTGAGTCTCACATGCTTTAGACATGTTGTCAGGAGAAATCAATCCCTGGAGGACTTCATGCTTCGTAGAGTGGAGGGTCAGTGAAAAGAGGAAGACCCTCAACAAGATGGACTGACACAGTGGCTGCAACAATGGGCTTAAGCATTGAACTGCTACAGGCACGATGCAGGACCAGGCAGTGTTTTGTTCTGTTGTGCATAGAGTCACTGTGAGTTGGAATCATCTCAACAGCATCTAACAACAACAACAACAAAACTACAGTGAGATACCATCTCACCCCCAAGATTATAGAAACTAGAAATTTTAAAAATAGCAAATGTTGGAGAGGTTGCAAGGATACTGGAACCCTTAGGCACTACTGATAGGAATGCAAAATGGTACAATCACTATGGAAAGCAATATGGCACCCCTTAAAAAGCTAGAAATAGAAATGTCATATGATCTGACAATCTCACTCTTATAAATATAACCTAGAATAAAAGTCTTTACATTCTAGAACTCACTTGGCTTCTTGTTCTTTCCTAAAAGATCACAATGTTGATTGCATTTAATTTAAAGCCAGGAAATGGTTAGTTCTTAAAATTTCAAAATTTTTTAGTTGTTTATCCTAAGAAAATAATTTCTGAATTTTGTAGTTCTTTATGACTTGAAGCAGAAGTTTTAATGTACTCTCTTAATTCTGAAAAAAAAAACAAGAAAAAGTTTTAAGGTTTTGAAATCATTATAATAAAATGTTGTTAAAGTTTGGTGTAGCAGGATTTTCAGTTCAGAGATGCTTGTTATATAATATTTGTCTTAATTATATAGCGCTGCTATAATAGAAATAACACAAGTGACTGCATTTAAGAAAGAGAAGTTTGTTTTCTCACAGTCTGGTAAGCTACAAGTCCAAATTCAGGACATCAGCTCCAGGGAACATTTCTGTCTCTGTTGGCTCTGGAAGATCTTCTTGGTCTGAGAGAATCTCAGCACAGAAACCTCAGGTCCAAAGGATATACTCTGCTCCAGGCACTGCCTTCTTGGTAGCACAAGGTCCCTAAATCTCTCCTGGCTTCCCTTTCCTTTCATTTCTTGTAGGATAAAGGACAAAAAGTAGTGTAAACTACACCCTAGGGAAACTCCCTTTACATTGGATCAAGGGAGTACATTAGTGAGGATATTATACTCTCTAATCCTCTTTAATATAATACAATCTTGCTTTATTAACCACAGACAGAGATTTAGATTTACAACATAAAACTTCACAAAATGGAAGACGACCACGCAATCATGGCCCAGCCAAATTGCTACATACATTTTTGGGTGAACATAGTTCAGTCCATGACAGTATTATAAACTTTTGTCCATGGCTTGGATGTTCTCATGGCTTTTAAATATCAGTTTAGAGAGCTACACCACCAAAGCAGTCAAAACAGTTTAGCACTAGTATAAAAAAGAGATATATAGACCAATGGAACAGAACTGAGACTCCAGGAATATCACCATCCTCTTATGAACAGTTGATATTCAAGAAAGGCCCAAAGGTCATAAGCTGGGGTAAAAGTAGTCTAACAAATTGTGTTGGCAAAATTGGATATCCATCTGCAAAAAACTGAAACAGGACCTATGCCTTACACCTTACACAACAACTAACTCAAAATGGACCAAAGACCAAGATATCAAGCCTAAAACAATAAAGATCATGCAAGAAAAAATAAGGTCAACTATGAAAGTTCTAATACATGACTTAGACAAACTTCAAAATCTGATAAAGCATGAACAACAGAAGAGAAAATAGATAAATGGGAACCACTAAGAACCAAACACCTTTGCTCATCCAAAGACTTTATCAGGAGAGTTAAAAGATTACCTACAGAATGGGGAAAAATATTTGTCAACTATACATTGGACCAACATCTGATTTCTGTAATCTACAAGGGACTGCAAAATATCAACAAGAAAAATGTAAACAACCCAATTAAACCATGGAGAAAGGAGATGGGCAGCTGCTTCACCAAAGAAGACACCCAGGCAGCCAAAAGACTCATGAGAAAACACTCGGCATCATGAGCTATTAAAGAAATTCAAATCAAAACTACAGTGATATACCATCTCACCCCAGCAACATTGGCCCTAATCCAAAAACACAAAACAACCAACACTGGAGAGGCTGCAGAGAGATTAGAAGTCTCCTATACTGCTGGTGGGATTGCAAAGTGGCACAACCTCTTTGGAAAGCAATATGGCGCTTCCTTAAAAAGCTATAAATATAAATACCATTTGGTCCAGTACTCCCACTGCTCAGAGTATATCTTGCAGAAATAAAGGCAGTCACATGAACAGATACATGCACACAAAAGTTTATTGTAGTGCTGTCCACAATAACAAAAAGATGGAATCAACCTAGATGCCCATCAACAGATGAATGGATAAATAAACTATAGTACATATACTCAGTGGAATACTATGCAGTGATAAAGAACAATGATGATTTTAGGAAGAATCTCATAACCTGGTTTCAACTGGAAGACGTTATGCTAAGTGAAATCAGTCAGCAGCAAAAGGACAAATATTGTATGAGACCCCTACTATAAGGACTTAAAAATAGACATAGGCACAGAAGAAAAGACTCTTTGAAGGCTACAAGGGTGGATAGGGAGGGAGAGGGTTGGGCATAGAATAGTTGATAGAAATATGATTAGGTGAAATTAGTGACAGCACACAGTAGAAAGAGTAAATCAACTTAACTGGACTTCACCATAAACAGAAAGGTTTTCTAAACTCAACCTAGTATTTCAAGGAATAGAGTATCAGGGACAGGGTTCTGGGGACCATGTTTTCAGGTGACATTGGTTCAATTCACGTAACCAATCTATTGCTAAGAGAGTCTTCTGCACCCCATATTGGTGAGGGACATCTGGGGTCCTGAAAGCTAGCAACCTGCCATCTGATGTATACCAAATTGTCTCCACTTTATCTAGAGTGGATGATCACCATAAACATCCAAGACACAAGGAAAACAGAGCCTATGAGACAGAAGGACCCATAGGAGTGGAAGACTGTATCACCATGAGACCAGAAGAACCAGATGGTGCCCGACCACCACCAAAGACAGCCATGACAGGAGATATGACGTATAGTATCTGAGCAAACAGAAGAAAAAGAGGGGCGCAGCACCAGAACTCTTCTAAAGAAGTGGATTTATGGTCCGACAGCCTGGACACTCCCCTGGAAACATGGCCCTAGACATGCTGCTGTCCTGACTAGAAACCAGTAATGAGGTCAACTCTTCAGACAAGAATGGACAGGATTCAGGGACACAGTGTGATCATATGGTGTGTGTACTCCATGGTTCTATGCATTTATAGAATGCTGTCCTACTGGTCTCTTTCTAGATGGGAGGGAATAGGGCAGGGAGGAGGGCACAGGAGGTTGTTAAGAGGATACAATGTCTGGACTGAGAAGGAGGACTGTGCTGTCACCAGGTGAGGAGAGAAGAGGAAGATGTAGAGAGGTGGGCATGCAAAATTAATCTGGATTGTATACTTTCACTTCATCACAATAAAAAAAAGACAAAAATTTAGTTCAGTGAAAGTATAAACAAGAAATTTAGGAAATTCAGACAAGCCCAAAGAAGATTTTTTTTTATTATATTACCATCCATAATTATATAACCCAAAAGCAACCACACACACACACACACAAACCTATCCTGTTGCTGTCCAGTAGATTTTAGTTCATAGGGGCCCTATAGGATACAGTAGAACTGTCCCCATATAGTTTCCAAGGAGCAGCTGGTGGATTTGAATTGCTGGTGTTCTGGCTAGCAAACTTAGGTCTTAACTGTTACACCACCAAGGTTACTGAGAAATAAGCACATAACCCCACAAATTACATGTTTTGGTGTGTATTCTATAGCTAAGTACGAGATGGGGAGGAGAGAAGACCATATTCTTTTTCTTAAACCATTTTAAAAATTATATTGTGAACATGTTTCCACAGTATTAAATAATCCTGAATGACATTTTGCTGCATGTAATGTCTTTTATTTAATCAATCCTCTCTTCCTAGAAATTTAAGCTGTGGCAATTTTCATTATTTTAAATAAAATTGTAATAAATATTTGACTGCGTGTATTTTTTATGCATATCTATGATTATTTCAATTGTACTCATATAAGTAGAATTAGTGGATCAGAATTTTATACTGATTTCAGACTTTAAAATATTTCCAGTTGCTCTTAAAAAAATCATGTTGTTATCTAGGCAGTGTATGAGAATGTCCTTGCTCTCAGAAAAGCATTTATTATTACTTTCAATATTTGATAGTTGTATAAATGGTATTGTATACTCTTTTTACTTCTGGAAATTTATTTTTCAAGTCTTTTGTGTACAGCTTAACCAGATGTTTATCTTTTTCTTACCATTCTCTAAAATTTCAGTATTAATAATATTATGTTTCCTAAGAAGTGTATGAGAATGAGGAGAAGAGGAGAAGACTCTTAGAAACAAAGATGCCTGGTACTAATACAATGATAGATACATTGGCCAATGAAACAAAACTGAGAGCCTGGTCATAAACGCATCTACCTGTGTTCATCTCACATCAGCAAGGGCCCAAGATCTATCAAATGAGAGAAGGACCGTGATTTTAGCAGATGGAGCTGGTAAAACTGAATGTCATCTTATTACGTGGAGGAAGCTGAAGGGCATAATGCTGAGCGAAATATGCTGATCACAGTGGGACAGGTATTGTATGAGACCACTACTTTGAAAAGTCATGAAAAGGCTTACACACAGAGAGAAACAATCTTTGTTAATTACCAGAGAAGGGAAAGGAGAGGATGGAAAAACACTATCAGGCAATAGATAACTGGCAATTTTCATGAAAAGACAGTACACACTACTGGCAAAACCAGCTCAACTTATATAAGACAAGGCCATGGAAGCCCTGTAGACATATCCAAACTCTGTGAGAGGCCAAATCATTGGGCTGAGCGTTGTGGGGACATGGTTTCAGGGAACATCTACTTCAACTGGCATAACATAGCTTATAAATAAAAGGTTCTATATTCTACTCTGGTAAGAAGCACCTGGAGTTTTAAAGGCCTGTGAGCAGCCATCTAGGATATCCCACTGGTCTTAACCCTTTGGAAGCAAGGAAGAATGAAGAAAACTAAAGAAACAAGGGACTAATGGGCTATATCTACAATGGCCTCCAGCACACTGAATCCAGTACAAGTGGATGGTGCCTGGCTACCACTACTGGTTGCTCTGACAGGATTCACAACAGAAGGTCTCAGACAGAGCTAGAGAAAACTGTAGAATGAAATTCTAACTCAAAAAGAAAGACCAGGTATCCTGGCTTGATAGAGACTGAAGAAACCCTCAGAGTATGGCTCCTGGACACCTTTTCAGCTTAGTAAAGAAGTCATTCCTGAGTTTTCTCCTTTAGCCAAAGATTGAATAAGTAATAGAATTGCTGATATAATGTTACCAGGATTAGCTGTCCTCTCTGTAAAGGTCTAATTCAAACATACCCCTAGTGAATAAGAGCCCCCTTGTCCTTCACCTTTGCTCATGTTTCCTTAAGGCAAATGGATGATAAAAATGAATAGAGTTGAATTTCAATGGAATTGAGGGAAATATACAGCTATCATTTGGCAAAGTCTTTCTGGAAACAACCCATTGGAGATATTTCTATGAAATATAGGTGATACATTAAATGAATTAATCTTTAGAAGCTAATGATAAGTATTACAAAGGCAACAGGCAAAAGGCACTCCCATACACTATTAGTAGAATTTTTTTAAAGTACAGTTTTGGAGGATGATATGGTAGGATCTATCAAAATGTGAACAATGCATATACTTTAACCCAATAATTTCATTTCTAGGAATATCTCCTTCAGAAATACACACAAATATATAGGAATATACTTCAATATTTCATATGGGCTCCTAAATTCAGGTATGCAAGAAGTGTCCTTTAATCCCTCGTAAATTGAATTGATTTATCTTTCAAGCCCATGGTACTAGGTGATAAAAAGAAATCTCATTCATTTTAAGATTCATTCCTCAGGTTTTTTTGTGGAGTTGCATTTTAGAACCAGGAAACGTGCATGGAATGGAGGCGTTGGGTGTGAGTGTGTAGAGTATTGTGGCTTATGTCATAATTCATCCACGTTGTTGTATCTCCACTTGACCATTATTCTGATGATACTAGGAATGTTTTGTATGCAGATCAAGACTTCATCCTGGTGGTTCCTTCCTGTCTGACTACATCAGCCTCTCATCCTCTGGCTCTACTACTCCCATACCATGTGGGGCTGCCAGAAACTGGGGCTGAGGCTTGAATTCTTTGATACCAATATCAGGTGCTTGGGTTATTTGGTATATTCTGAGGTTGTCTAAGGCTCTAATCTACTGTTGCTGTTAGCTGCCATTGGGTCAGCCTCACACTCGTGGTGACACCATGTGTGTGGTGTCATTGTCCATTCTCATGGTAAGTTGTAAATGGAACCTCTAATCAAGTATATATTTACTTATTCTAATCATACTAGTACAGAAGATCAATAAGTTCAACTTCTAATTTTGAAAGTGATTGCCATTTGTAACCTTGTATTCCTTTGGTTTTTATCAAATACTGAAGAAAATAAAGTGACTATTTTGATAGTAAAGAATCTTGCTTTCAGAGCAAGTCCTAGATATAAGTCACTCCTTGATCAGTGACTCAACATGTGCGATTGTGGTAACTATATATAGTTCTATTTTTTGAATACATTAAAATGAGCCTGTGGTGGCCAAAATAGTTTTATATTTTGAAGCTGATAGCAGTTGATTATCCTTAACTTTGGGAACAATTTGGTGAGCTATGTACTTTGCTTTTTTCCAAAAAAAAAAAAAAAAAAAAAAAAAAAAACCAAAAATGACTTCACTGTTTAGCTACAGAAAGAAATATGTTAAATCTTTCACCCAGTGCTGCTCAGAATAGACTACTTTAAAGCACATTCTGATTGTGCAACTGTTCTGAACAAAACTTGGCTTTTAGAATCTCTGGCTGTTATATAATCTCAGAGAAAACACAACATAAAATAAAACAAAGAATTAATTAGAAGACAATGAAGCAATTTCAGCATATATTTATCAAGTACCCAGAATGTGCCAGATGTTGCAGATTCAAAGACAGAGAAAACACAGGTCCCATTACTGAGGTCTCACATGAGACAGAGAGATAATAAAATACTAGATACAAAAACCAAAGGGGAGCTGAATCATTGCCATTGAGTCAATTCCGACTCAGAGCAATCCTACTGGATAGAGTAGAACTGCCTCATAAGTTTCCGAGGAGCACCTGGTAGATTCGAACCACCAACTTTTTTGTGACCAGCTGTACCACTTAACCACTACATCACCAGGGTTTCCAATAGATACACAGTTCTGCAAAATAATAATCACAAAATACGGAGACAGAAAGCAATTATCCTATCCAAGGATGTTAGGAAAGGTTTCAGAGTAGAGGCAACATTTAATCTGTAGTAGAAAGGGAAGAAACTATATTTCAAGATCAAGAGTACAGTTTGCCAATATGTCTTATTTCCATGTTGGAAAGAAGAAAGTCTGAGTTGTTTACTGTATCCTTAATGCCAAGAAGACTGTCTGGTGCACAAGAAGTAGTGAATATATGTTTGCTGAATGCATTGTCTCAGGAAAAGGTGAGTGGTTCCATGTTGTTCTATCTCACTGAAGCATAGAAAGATTGGGGTTAATAGGTGAAAAAGACACAAAAGTAGATAAAGGCAATTTTTAAGGACACTGTAGTAGGACTAGAGCTTAACCTTGCAGACAAGGGGAAACCATGAGTAACATTCAAGTAGTGCCAAGATGTGAGTGTAGGAGGAATGCCAGTTAAGTTCGTGAACTCATCCCAGAAGAAGTGTTACGTACCTCGCTACTGAACATCACTATGGTCACCTTGAAGTACTCCCCTTGGGAAGCTAAGTATCACTGCCAGCACTTTGTCCACCCTTCAAAGCAATTTGGCAATACTTTTTCTGGAATGGCCATCAGAACTTTTGCTGTATTACCCTTGGTGTCCTGAATGTCATCAAAATGTCTTCCTCTCAATATTTCCTTTGTCTTTGGGTAACGAAAAAAGTCATGGGGCCAGATCAGGTGAGTAGGGAGGGCATTCCAACACAGTTACTTGTTTAGCAGCTAAAACTTTCTTCACAGACAACTATACCATTAAGTTCTAGAACTTGCCGCTGTGCCACTGTGTGCAATGGCCATTCCAGAAAGAGTTCCAAAATTGCTTTGAAGGGTGCACTAGGTGCTGGCATCACTGCACAACTTCCCAAAGGGAGTACTTCAAAGGTGACCATAGTAATATTCAGCAGTGAGTCATGTAGCATTTAGAACAATTTAGCCCATGAACTTAATTTTTGGACCTCATATAATGTTGAGTGGCTCTTTTCATATTTCTTGGGAATTGATGGCAAAAACCCATAGATAAGTACAAGATGTGCTTAATAACTCACATTATGAAGAGAACAGTCAGTTGTTCAGGTGACATATCTTACCTCAAGGCTAGAACAGAACAGATTTTACCTTGACCTTTTCCTTATTTTCCCCAGCGCTACACACACATACAAGCATCTGGGGAAAGAAAAAAGAGACAGTATAGCAATCTTGGTGAAATGGGATGCTTCCTCACTTGGCCAGGATTCATCATGGCTGTTGTTAGGTGCCCTCAAGTCTGTTCTAGTTCGTAGTGACTTTATGCAGAACAGAAGGAAACAGTGCCAGGACTTGCGCCATGTCCTTAATAGTTTTTATGGTTAAGCCCATCTTTGCAGCTATTATGTCAATCCATCTATTCAAGGGTCTTCCTCTTTTTCACTGACCCTCCACTCTGCCAAGCATGATATCCTTCTCTGGGGACTGATCCTTCCTGACAGCATGTCCAAAATATGTAAGACGCAGTCTCGTCATCTTTGCTTTGCACTCTGGCTATACTTCTTACAGAACAGATCTGCTTGTTCTTTTGGCAGTCCGTGGTACATTCAATATTCTTCTTCAACATCACAATTCAAAGATATCTGTTCTTCTTTCCTTATTCGTTGTCCAGCTTTCACATACATATTGATGTGGTTGAAAATACCATGGCTTGAGTCAGGTGCACCTTAGTCTTCAGAGTGACAACTGTACTTTTCAATACTTTAAAGAGATCCTTTGTAGCAGATTTTCCTAATGCGGTTAGGCTGCTGCTTACATGGGAGTTGATTGTGGAACCAAATAAAATGAATCTTTCACACCCTCAAACCTTTCTCCATTTATCACAATGTTGATTTCTGGACCAGTTGTGAGGATTTTTGTTTTCCTGATGCTGAGGCACAATCTGTACTGAAGGTTGTGGTCTTTGATCTTCACCTGTGTTTCAAATCCTCTTCACTTCCAGCAAGCAGTGTGTGTCACCTGCATAACGCAGGTTGTTAATAAGTCGTCCTGCAATCCTGATGCTTCATTCTTCTTCATTGATCTAGCTTCTCAGATTATTTGCTTGGCACATAGGTTGAAAGGGTATGGTGAAAGAATACAACCCTGGCGCACACGTTTCCTGACCCGAAATCATGCAATGTCCCCTTGTTCTGTTCATGCGACTACCTCTTGATCCATATACGGATCCCTTAAGAGGACAATTAAATGTTCTGAAATTCCCATTCTCCATGATGTTATCCATAATTTGTTATGATCCACACAGTCAAATACCTTTGCAAAGTCAATGAAACACAAGTAAACATCTTTCTGGTATTGTGCACTTTCAGCCAAGATCTGTCTGACGTTAGCAAAGATATTCCTGGTTCCGAAGATATCCCTTCTGAATCTGGCTCGAATTTCTGGTAGTTTCTTGTTGATACATTGTTGCAGTTATTTTTGAATGATCTTCAGCAAAATTTTACTTGCATGTGATATTAATGTTTGGTAATTTCCGAATTCAGTTGGATGAGCTTTCTTTGTAGTGGGCATAAATATGGATCTCTTCCAGTCAGCTGGCCAGGTAGCTGTCCTCCAAATTTCTTGACACAGATGAGTAAGCACTTCCAGCGTTGCATCCATTTGTTGACATATCTCAATTCACATTCCATCAATTCCTGGAGTCTTCTTTTTTGCCAAAGCCTTCAACGCAGCTTTGACTTTTTCCTTCAGTATCATCAATTCCTGATCATGTGCTACCTCTTGAAATGGCTGAACATCAACCAGTTCTTTCTGGTATAATGACTCTGTGTATTCTTTCCATTGTCTTTTATTTATTTATTTACTTATTTTTCCATCTTTTGATGCACCAAGTCATTTAATATTTTCCCTGTAGAATCCTTCACTATTACAACTTGAGGCTTGAAGGTTTTTTTCAGTTCTTTCAGCTTGAGAAACGTACAGAGTGTTCTCTTTTGGTTTTCCATTTCTACTTCTTTGTACACGTTATTGCAATACTTTATTTTGTCAAGCTGCACTTTGAAATCTTCAGTTCTTTTACTTGGTCGTTCTCTCCTTTTGCTTTAGCTTCTTGATGTTCAAGCACAAGTTTCAGAGTCTCTTCTGATGTCCAATTTGGTCTTTTCTTTCTTTCTAGTTTTTTTAATGACCTCTTGCTCTCTTCATGGAATCATCAGATGCCTCTGATGTCATTCCACAACTCATCTGATCTTTGGTCATTAGTTTCAAGACATCAAGTCTGTTCTTGAGATGGTCTCTAAACTCAGGTGGGATACACTCAAAGTAATACTTTGGCTCTCGTGGACTTGTTCTAATTTTCTTCAGTTTCAGTTGGAACTTGCATATGAGCAATTGATGGTTTATGCCACAGTCAGCATCTGGTTTTGTTCTAAATGCTGATACAGAGCTTTTCCATCGTCTTTTTCCACAGATGTAGTTGGTTTGATTCCAGTGTATTCCATCTGGTGAGGTCCATGTGTATAGTTACCATTTGTGTTGGAGACAAAGGGTATTTGCAATGAAGAAATTGTTGGTCTTGCAAAATTCTGTCATGTGGTCTGTGGCCTCATTTCTGTCATCAAGGCTGTATATCCCAACTACCAACCCTTCTTCTTTGTTTTCAGCTTTTGTATTTGAATCATCAGTAATTATCAATGTATCTTGATTGCATGTTTGATAAATTTTGCACTGTAGAAGCTGGTAAAAATATTTAGTTTCTTCTCCTTTGGCTTCAGTGGTTGCTGTATAAATTTGAACACTAATTGTATTAACTGGCCTTCCTTGTAAGCACTTGGATGTTATGCTGTGACCGACAGCGTTGTCCATCAGGACAGATCTTGAAATGTTCTCATTGTAGATGAACATAACAGCATTCCTCTTCCAGTTTTCATTCTCAGCATAGTAGACCACATGATTGTCTGATTCACAATGACCAATACCTGTCCGTTTCAACTCATTAGTGTATAGAATATTGATGTTTATGTGTTCCATTTCATTTCAATTTTCCTATATTTATACTTCGTACATTCCATGTTCTGATTATTAATGGGTATTTGCAGCTGTTTCTTCTAATTTTGAGATGGGCCACTTCAGCTAATGAAGATCCTGAAGACTTTTCTCCATCCATATCATTAAGGTCAACTCTACTTTGAGGAGGCAGCTCTTCACCAGTTGTCTTCTGAGTGCCTTCCAACTTGGGGGACTCGCTTTATGTCACTGTGTCTGACAATGTTCTGCTGCTGTTCATAAGGTTTTCACTGGCTAATTCTTTTTAGAAGTAGACTGTCAAGTCCTTCTTCCTAGTCTGTCTTAGTCTGGAAGCTCAGCTGAAACCTGTCGACCGTGGGTGACTCTGTTGGTATCTAAATCTCGGTAGCATAGCTTCCAGCATCACAGCAGCACGCAAGACACCTACAATGTGATAAACTGACAGACAGGTGGGGGAACCTTTCCTTAGAGCCATGGAAATCAGAGTGGTCCTCTTCTGTGCCCTCTGAGGGCCACAGGACTTGAATTGATACTACTCTTCCCTGCTTTTGACATTTCTACACAGAAAAATTGTAGAATAGTCATTTTCTCTAGCTAGACTATTCCAGTAAACTTTCTGCCTTGATCTATTTCTAGAAGGAAAGTTCGGTATCAATGTTCTACTTCAAGAGCCTCCTTAAGGCTACACACATCAAACTTTCCCAATCATTCTCTCACTATACTTTCTGTTGCGTTCTGATATACCACCAGGGCTGCCTGTAGACTCTGCAGCTGATTGAGCATTCAGCCAGGGTGCAGTATGCCTAGATTAGCCTTTTGCAGGCTCCTGAAGCTCTTATTCCTGACTCATATCCCCAAGCGTCATCACTTGAATATCACTAGAATAAAAACTCAGGGAAGAGAGGAAAATAAGGCTTTCTGAAGAAACATTGCCCTGAAAAGTGTTTGGAATTAAAAGTTGGAACTGTAAGCAGAATAGTTGCCTCATCTCTTAGTTTAGTGGTTGAAATGTGAGATTACTCAGCAACTTCTTGTCTTGTGCTGTGACATTTAGAAGTCAATTTCAGGGCAACAGGAAAAGTCTCACTCAACATTCAGCAGTGTTAATCAACAGGATGTTAAGTGCTACCTCTGCTAACCAAAAGATCGGCAGTTCAAATCTGCCAGGTGCTCCTTGGAAACTCTCTGGGCAGTTCTACTCTGACCTCTGAGGTTGCTGTAAGTTGGCCCTGATTCAACAGTAGTGGGTTTAGTCAATAGGATATAATGCCAGCTGCATATTTATTTTTAAGTTATCTAGTAATCTTCCTTAAAAAGGCAGAAAGAAACCAATAAAATTAATTTTATAGTGTACTTTGGCTCAATGTATCTAAAACAATGCATTTTACATAATGTGATCCTTTTACATAGTGCATTCCTTTTTCATATTTGAATGGTCGGCAGTTCAAATCCACCAGGCGCTCCTTGAAAACTCTATGGGGCAGTTCTTCCCTGACCTATAGGGTCGCTATGAGTCAGACACAACTCGGTGGCAATTGGTTGGTTGGTTTTTCATATTAAGTCTTTGAAATACAGTGTTTACATCTATAGCACAATTTCTACTAGCATCATTTAAAATGCCCACTAAGCAAATGAGTCAGATCCGACTCGACGGCACTTGGCTTTGGCTTAGGCATATGTAGCTAGTGGCTACTATTTTGAACAATGTAATTGTAGATTAACTTGTGACAAAAGCTAGGAATTTCTTATCAGTCACAGAGTAAATCCAAATTCTTTTTCTTTTCAAGTTTCAGATATTTATGATTCAGTGTAATCCCCAGCATGATGTATTAACATGACTTCATGTGTTTAAAGAAGAAATATATCCTGATTAAGTGGGAAATTGTGCAGATGGCTTCTGGAAGTCCTTCATTTTAAGCAGGTTTATAGGAAAACGTTTCACTTAGAAGTCAGGGACTTCTTTCTTCAGTTTGTTATAAACCACATTCACTGAGCAGAACTTGTATTGATCATTGGGGCCCAATTTGTTCCATGGTTCTGGGTTATTCTTTCTTTCCCAACTGACATCTGGATTAAACAATGCCAGACGCAAGAGATACAGTGCTGCTCCAGTACCTCCAGTTCCAATAAATATGAAAAGGGATATCAAGCATGGGTGCTTCTCGGCCTGACTGACGATCTAGCGGAACACGTTTGTGGCAGAAGCCTCAAGTTTGGAAGTGGAGAACAGAATCAGCAGACGCCAAACCTAGCACTCCCCACACTCGCTATCTGCAGGCATCCGAAGTCACCCAGCGCCTCTCAAATCCAAATTCTTATTACAAATGTCTATGTCTTGTTATATAAGGTTATATTAAAGAGTGCCACAACTTGTCAGTTTGTCTTACAGTAGCGGTTTGTGTGTTGCTACAATGCTGGATGTTAAGAAATCAAATGACATATTCATTGGGCAAATCTGCAGCAGAAGACCTTTTTAAAATCTTTAAAAACAAAGATATCACTTCAATGACTAAGGTGCATGTTGGGGGAATGGTCAGCCTCTGTGCATCCCATCCATTCTGTCTAAGTACAGTCCTACATCCAGAGAATTCTCTGATAAGGAGGCAGGAAATGTGGTACCCTCAGTCTCCTGATTCCTTGTCCTTATCAGAGAAGTCTTCCCCCTGTTCTGGACACACAGTCACTTTCCCTCTCTCTTGCATGGGCTCAGGCACCATGTGGCACCTGGCCAACCACACTTCTGGGTCTGTTTCTGGCAGGGAGGCAGTGTGGTCTCTTGCACTATGCACAATACAAGGAGCATACCAGATTTTGAGAGCTGGCCTCGAGTATTGGCCTGAAAGGGAAGCAGACTTTGTGAGGTCATACATGTGGTCTACTAATTCACTACGGTCTTCTTTATGTGAGTTCCTGGCTCATAGCCACTGTTGTCCGCCTCCACTACCAAACATATGTCCTCCCGCTGTAGAGCATGGGGATCTGCTCTGGTCCTGTGGCCTTTTAGAATTGGCCTTTTATGGAAGTCTCCCTAATAACCACATTCACCACCTCACTAGAGTTGTCTGCCTTTTTCTTTTGTCTCAAGTGCCCTCCGTTTTCACAGGCAAAGTTCAAATTACTGGTCTCTGTGTGGACAGTGTGCCTGACCCAAGCCATGGTATTTTCAATCACCTCATAAAGCATGTAAAAGCTGGACAATGAAAAAGGAAGAGTGAGAAATTGATGTACTTGAATTGTGGCATTGGTGGGGAATATTGACTGTACAGTGGACTGCCAAAAGAACGGGCAAATCATTTTTGAAGGAAGTACAGGCAAAATGTCCCTTAAAAGTGACAACAGCAAGATGTCATCTCATTTACCTTGTACACATCACCGGGAGGGATAAACTGCTGGAGAAGTACACCATGTTTTGTAGAGGGACGTCAAAAAAGAGGGAGGCCCTCAATGAGATGAATTGACACAATGGGCACAAACACAGCAAAGATTGTGAAGATGGAGGAGGACCACGCAACACTGTGTGCTGATATATGTCGCATCACTGTAGGTCAGAGCCAGCTCCATAATGATAAGTAACACAGTCCTGGAAGCTATGCCACAGATACGTCAGTACTAGCAGAATCACCCTGGTGGACAGGTTTCAGTGGACCTTCCAGACTAATACAGGCAGGAAGAAAGGACTGGTGATCTACTTACATATGGGATCCCTACCAAATATTGCCCAACATAATGGTGGAAGATGAGCCCAACTGGTTATAAGGCACTCAGGCTGTTCCCTGACCACAGCAGTGAGCTAGGGCATGTCAACAGTTGCGAAGACGGTGCAGGGCTGGACAATGTTTCATTGCATTGTACATGAAGTCACCACAAGTTGGAGCCAACTCCTTGGAAGCAGACAATACCAACACTGAAGGGTTGGGAGCGTGATTGCGTAAAGTAGATCTTCTCTTATCGCCACAGACTGGGAGACCACCTTCTACATATGTCCCTACTTTCAAATCAATTGTTTCTTATAGACTTAGTTGTTTTTAAAACTGTAAAAGGAATATTTTACCTAAGACAGGCCACTACTATAATTAAACAGTGGTGAATTTCTAGAATCCACATGTCTTTGTATGATGTTGCTGTTAGGTGCCATCAAGTCATAATCAAGACATAGCGACAGAAGGACACACTGCCATTGTCTTAATCATTTTTATGCTGGTGCCTATTTTTGCAGCCACTGTGTCAAGCAATCTCATGGAAGGTTTTCCAATTTTTGCTGACTAATTTACCAAGCATGATGTCCTTCTCCAGGATCTGGTCCCTCCTGATCAAGTGTCCAAAGTACAGAAATTCTGATTGCATGGTGGTTAAGTGCTATGGCTGCTGAGAGGTTGCCAGTTCAGATGTGCCAGGAGCTCCTTGGAAATGCTACGGGGTGGTTCCACTCTGTCTATAGGATTGCTGTGAGCTGGAATCAACTCCATGGCAACAGTTTTGTTTTTATTTTTTTCCTGGTTTTGTGTGAGATGAAGTCTAGTCAACCTTGATTCTTAAGAAGCTTTCTGGCTGTGTTTCTTCCAAGACAGATTTGTTCATTCTTTTGGCAGTTCAGGACATATTCAATATCCTTCACTAACATCATAAGTCTTCCTTTTTCATTGTCCAGCTTTTGCATGCATATGAGAGAGCTGAAAATTCTGTGGCTTGAGTCAGGCACCCCTTAGTCCTTAAAGTGACATCTTTGCTTTTCAACACTTTAAATAAGTCTTTTGCACCAAATATGTCCAATGTAGTGTATCAAGTTCTCTTCACTTTCAGCAAGCAAGGTTGTGTCATATGCATACAACAGGTTATTAATGAGTGTTTCTGCAATCCTGATGCACAACTCTTCTACAAGCAGTCCAGTCTCTTGGATTATTTGTTCAGTATACAGACTGAGTAAGTATAGTGAAAGGGTACAACCCAGACTCGTATCTTTCCTGGCTTTAAAGCAGGTAGCATCTCCTCGTTATGTGCAAATGACTGCCTCTTGTCAACACAAATTCCTCATGAGCACAATTAACTGCTCTAGGTTTCTTATTCTTTCCAATGTTATTGATAATTTCTTAGGATCCACACAGTTGAAAGCCTTTTCATAGTCAATAAAATACAAGTGAACATCTTTCCAGAATTGTCGGGTTTCAGCCAGGATCCATCTGATGTCAGTAACGAGATCATTACTTTCATCTCCTTATCTGAATCTAGCTTGGATTTCTGGCAGTTCTCAGTCAATGTACCACTGCAACCACTTTTGAATTATCTTCAGCACAGATTTTATTTGCTTGTGATGTTAATGATATTTTTCAATAAATTCCACATTCTATTGGATTATCTTTCTTTGGAATAGGTAGAAATACACGTCTCTTTCAGTCTATTGTCCAGATAGCTGTTTTCTAGATTCTTGGCATAGACAAGTGAGTATCTTCAATGGCGAATCTTTTTATTGAAATATCTTGGGCATTTTGTCAGTTCCTGGAGCGCTGCTTTTCTCTAGTACCTTCAGCACAGCTTGGACTTCCGTCTGTACTGTCAGTTCATGACCATATCATATTTCCCAAAATGGCTGAACATAGACCAATTCTTTTTGCTACAGTGACTGTGTGTATTCATTTGATCTTTTTTTTGAAGCTCCATGCATTATTCAGTATTTTCCTTGCAGACTCTTTCAATCCTGCAACTCACAGGTCTGGATATTTCCTATATATCTTCCAGCTGGGGAAATGCTGAGCACGGTCTTCCCTTTTGGCTTTCTAACTCTAAGTCTTTGCACATGTCATCACAACAGTTTGTTTCTTGAGTTGTCCTTTGTAATCTGGTTTCAGCTTTATCACTTCATTTCTTCCATGCACTTCAGCTACTCTGTGTTCAAGAGTAATTTTCAGAATCTTTTATGACACGCATTTTGGTCTTTTCTGCTTTACCTGTCTTTTTATGATCAGTTACTTTCTTCACATATGATGTCCTTGATGTCATTACACAACTTGTCTGGTCTCTGATCATTAGTGTACATAGCATCAAAGCTATGCTTGAGGTGGCTTCTAAATGCAGGTGGGGTATATTTAAGGTTGTATTTTGGCTCTCATAGTCTTGTTTTAATTTTCTTCAGCTTCCACTTGAATTTACATATTAGTTCAACAGTTAACCCCTGATCTTGTTCTAATTGACGATATTGAAATTTCCCATTGTCTCTTTTCACAGATGTAGTTGATCTGATTCCAGTATATTCTGTCTGACTTTGTCCACCTATGTGATCACCGCTTATGTTGTTGAATAAAGGAATTTGCAAGGAAGAAGCCATTGGTCTTGCAAAATTCAATTTCCAGCATAATTCTATCACCAAGATCGTATTTTGCATCTACTGATTCTCCTTATTTGTTTCCAACTTTCACATTCCAATCACCAGTAATTTTTCAATGCATCTTGATTGCATGTTTGATCAGTTTCAGACTGCAGAAGTTGGTAAAAGTCTACAACCTTAGTGACTGGTACGTAAACTTGCATAATAGTTGTGTTAACTGATCTTCCTTCCTTGTGCTATCACTGACAAAACTGTACTTCAGGGTAGATTTTGAAGTTTTCTTTTTCATCACAAATGCAATACCATTCCTTTTTAATTTGTCATTCCCAGCATAGTAGGTGATACAATTTTCTGATTCAAAATGGCCAGTACCATGCCATTTCAGCTCACTAATGCTTGGGATATCAATACATATGCATTTGATTTTCCATTTTTCTAGATTTATATTTTGTGCTTTCCATATAGCTATTATTAATGGTTGTTTGTAGTTGTTTCTGATTTTGAGTTATGTCATTTCAGCAAATGAAAGACCTGACAGGTTGACTTTAAAAGGGCAGCTCTTCCCCAGTTGTGTTTTGAATACCTTCCAGCATAGTGAGCTCATCTTCCAGCAATAAATCAGACAATGCTCTGCTGAAACTCATAAGTTTTTCACTGATTTAATTTTTTATTTTATTTTATTACTATGCTTTGGTTGTAGTTTTACAGAGCAAATTTATTTCTCATTTGTAATAAACAATACACATACTGTTTCATGACATTGGTTGCCAACCCTGTGACATGTCAACACTCTCTCTTTTTCTCTTTGGGCTGCCCATTTCCATTTGTGCAGCTTTATTGTCCTCTTCTGCTTTCTTGTCCCTGCCCCTGGGTTGCTGCATTTAGTCTCATATACGTGGATTACCTATGTCTAGTATTGTTTGTTTTACGGGTCTGTCTTGTCTTTGGCTGACGAGTAAACCTTGAATGACTTCTTTAGTGTTTCTCGGGGGACATACTCTCAGGGTTACTTCAGTCTCTGTCAGACCAGTAAGTCTGTTCTTTTTTGGAGAGTTAAAATGTTATTTTACATTTTTCTCCAGCTCTGTTCAGGATCCTCTATTACGTCCCTATCAGAGCAGCCACTGGTGGTAGCTGGCAGCATCTAGTTGTGCTGAAATCAGTCTGGTGGAAGCTGTGGTAGCTGTGGTCTATTAGTTATTTGGACTAACCTTTCTCCTGTCTCTTTGGTTTCCTTCATTTTCTTTGGCTCCAGACAGGGTGGGAACAAGCTGGCTAATTTTTTTTTCTCCAAAAGTCTTTCTTTCTTCACAGTCTGTGTTAGTTTGGAAGCTGGGCTGAAACCTGTCCACCATGGATGAACCTTTGGGATTTGAATACTGATTCCATGGCTTTCAGTGTCATAGGAACTCCCAGCACACTACAGTAAAACAAACTTACAGAGGCATGGGGCTTGTACCATAGTTATATAAAATTGATGAAATATACTACCTCTTAATCCACAAGCAATCTTTTTTCCACAAATGCAGCCCAAGGTAGTCCATTGCCAATGGGTGAGTCTACTTTCAGGGTTCTGACAATTAAAACCATGCTGGGTTTGCCCCATCCTGCCTGCCTTATCAGAGCTCTGGTGGCCAAGTAGGTTAAGTGCTATGTCTGCAAACCAAAAGGTTGGCAGTTCAAATCTACCAGGTGCTTCTTGGAAACTCTATGGGGCAGTCCTACTCTTTCTTACATGGTCGCTATGACTCATAGGTCTTTGGTTTTTCTTGAACTCATATTTATTCTTTTTTTTTTTTTCAGAATGAGGAAGAAAAAAATCATGATATAAAAGATCAAATAAAATAGCATTCATTTTATTTCTGGACTTGACAAGTTACCTCATTCCACACCAACTTTGTGAGGTGCTTATGCCTTATTTTTTGATGGTGACTATTGACATCATCTGTATTCTGTGGTTACTTAGCACTCTGAGGAGGCCCAGTAAATAGGAAGACTTACTGAACAACTGCATACCATGGCTGGATAGATTAATGAGTGGATTTATGTAAATAGTTGGAATCTAACATTTTGGTAGCTATAATGAAATCATACTTCTTGATCTTTCATATATCTCAAGGAGAACTTCTCCCTTATATTCTTAAAAAAACCATGTTTCAACAAATACACAGTGAGCTACTTGTCTCCGAAAATGTTTAGGCCTGCTGGCATCTCAGTGTCCAAACACATAAATGATACTGTGAAACTTGATAGTCATAATGTTAAGTCTGAGTCACTAAAAATTGAATTATTTTCTGTACAGTTTTAATGATACATACATTTTATTTCATCACCAAGCCAAGTGCTGTCAAGTCAGATCCGACTCATGGTGACATCAGTCATTTGTTTATTAAATTCATTCATTTAAGAAACACTTATAAAATACATGCTACATTGTATGCACTGTCCTGTAATCTAGAAAACAGAAAACAATACTCATTTTAATTAAGCTTAAATTCTGTTAGAATATTTACTTCAATAAAAACCCATAGGTATTCAACATATTTAAAACATATAATCCAATCAAGCTTTTGAACTTAATTAAAGCATTTAAGGTTTAACTCAATTTCTGCTTAGTAAAAAATTTACAAGTAGTAAAACTAAGTTAACAACCAAAGCATTTTGATTACAAAATTTATGGGTTTTTTTTTTTTCATTGCGCTGTGATAAATGCTATATTTGTCTTTCTACTCAACTCAAAATTAGCTTAGGAAATCTACGAAATCTTTTTCAATTGCCAGCTTTTTCTTTCTAGCTCTGCAATAAAATGTTCTAATCCACATACCATGTCAAGAACCTTGGGTTTCAATTTGAAAATGGAGATAATAAGACTGAAGATGATACTGAGGATGACAAGCTGTTCCCACAGGATTTTACAAGGAAGAGATATAAAAGACTTGAAAATGAAAATTCAGTATAATCATATCTTTATAGATTTGATTAAGATGACAGAAACTATATGGAAAGCTAGACATGTTCCATTTTCTATTCAAATAGATTAGCCTCAATTCTTCCAGAATTGTTCTGAAATGTGTTTCTCAGTCTAAGTTCTGATTATTTCCTTGTAAATCATTAGTCCATATTACTAAGGCCCATCCAGCTCCTCAAATGTATCCTTCTCCCCACCCCCTGAAAGCCTTCCATAGTCAAACTGTTTCATGCCACTTTTGAACACCTACTACAAATATATTTTGTTTGAAAAGGTTGGATTTGAAGATAGAACAGAAAGTAAGTAATGTGGGGACAAGATAAAACTGGGGGGAGATAATTTCTTAAATAATTGGAGATCAGTTATTTGGAAAATCATTGGTCCTAAAATCACTGAAGGAAATATATTTTCTAACTCATTTTTATTGTTCCAGCTTCACTGTCTTATTTAAATGAAGGCTAGTTTCTAAAATTAGAATACCAGAGAGATGTTATCCTGTGTTCTGCTGACGATGCAAAGATATTCAGCTGTGTGGATCATAACAAATTATGAGCAACATTACAAAGAATGGGACTTCCAGAACATTTAATTATGTTCATCAGGACCCTGCACACAGATCAAGAGACAGTCACTGGAATAGAACAAAGGGATACTTTTTGGCTTAAAGTTAGGAAATGTATACAACAGTTTGTATCCTTTCACCATACTTATTTCAGTCTATATATTGAGCATATAATTCGAGAAGCTGGATTATATGAAGAAGAACTCATCTCAGGATTGGAAGAAGACTTGTCAATAACCTGCATTATCAGACAACACAAACTTGCCTGTTGACAGTGACGAGGACTTGAAGCACATGCTGATGAAGATCAAAGACCACAGCTGTGAGCATGGATTACACCTCAACACAAGGAAATAAAACTCCTCACAGCCGGGACCAATAACCAATAGATTGATGTTGTCAGAACTTCATTTGACTTGATCGAAGTCAACACCCATAGAAACAACAGTCAGGCAATCAGATGGTGCAAGAAGACTAAGGTTTGCCTGATCCAAGCCATGGTGTTCTCAGTTGCCTCTTACGCATGTAAAAGCTATACAGTGAATAAGAAGGACAGAAGAAAAATTGATGCGTCTGAATTAAGGGGTAGGAGAAGAATATTGAATGTATCATGGACTGCCAAAAGAATGAACAAATGTGTCTTGGAAAGCATAACTAGAATGCTCCTTAGAAGCAAGGATGATGAGACTTCTCATGTATTTTGGACACATTATCAGGAGTAATCTGTCCCTGGAGAAGGACATCATACTTGGCAAAGTAAAAAGTCAGCAAAAAAAGAAAGACCCACAGTAAGATAGATTGACAATGACACATTCAAGCATAATGATTGTGAGAATGGCACAAGACTGGGCAATATTTAGTTCTGTTGTGTACGGTGTCACTATGAGTCAGAACTAACTTGAAGGCACCTAACAAAAGCAACAATGATTTCTAAAATTAACTTGTCTTTGAATTTTGCAAAAAAATTTTAACTACATCGTTAACCTCCTAAACCATCAATTAAACTTTTTTTCTTGAGGCAAACCAAGCAGTTTACTTGCAGGTGGAAGGACAGATGCCCTGAAAGCAACAACCCCTGTTCTTGACCAGCTCCTCAATTCCATATGAAGTGTTTTCTTCTTAAGGAAGCTGCTGATATCTTAAAATAGGAATGCTATTTTCAAGTATCCTTCCTGAACTTCCTCTGGCTCGGTTTCATTTATTCCAATATCATTGCAATATTATTATCAGTAATATCATTCTGATATGATTCACTAAATAACTTAATGTATCAGATGCTTAACTCCTTGTTTATGACCTAAAGACAGAATCTGTGTCTTAAAAATTAAGTTTACCAGGACAGAAAAATATATCCTATTAGAGTGCAATAAATGCCACCCCTGAAGAAAAGCCAAACCCATTGCCATCACGTCAGTTCTGACTCACAGCAACCCTATAGGGCAGAGTAGTGCTGCTCCATAGAGTTTCCAAGGAGAGCCTGGCTGATCTGCACTGCTGATCTTTGGGTTAGCAAAGGCAGCGCTTAACCACTAGGCAACCAGGGTTTGCAATAGAAGATGCAAATACAAGTAAGTCATAGTATCTGTTCTCAATTTACTTTGTCTAAGGTTGAAAGAACAAAGGCAAAGGTGTAAAAAAATGGAGTGCAGAGAAGAGACAGAAACAAGAATAGAGTCTAGTGGAAGGAAAAAAAAGGAGGAGTCTAGCTCAGACTGGGGACTCAGAAGAAGTTTTCTGGTAAACAGGATGCCCAAGAGAATCTGGATAATGATCAGGATTCTTCAGGGAAACTGTGATCTGAAGGCAACTCCATACTACTCTTTCCTAGAATGTTTACCAATCATAAAGTTCATCGCTGTTTCGTTCTATATGCTTCACACCTCCCTTTCAAGACAGTGAATGCTGTGAATGCGTTTGGCATGACTTTCTCCCTTGCACAGATCCTAGGGTATTATCTTTCAAACACAGACTTGTAGGAAAATAGTCCCATTCTGCAGTACACACGTGGCTCAGGAGTAAGAGTCACACAAGCCAGTGAGAATGTTTACATTAATCACATCTGAAAAACTTCTTGCTAGAGATAGAATTTTGCTCCCACTGAAGTAAATATAGACATTTGAAAATAGCTGAGTAATTATTTTTTCAATCATCATTTGCTTGCTAAAGCAAAGTCCATGAAACAGCCCTAAAGGAATCATTTCCATTTTGTTCAGCAGTGCACATTTGTTAAATCTCGTATAGAATGGTGCAGACAACTTAAGAGAATCCTGAACTGTGCTAAAGAGGATAACAAACTTCTAAACCATGAATCAAAATGATGGCATTGAAAATCAATTCAAGACAAAGCAATTTAAACCTAAAGGGACCATTTGAATTGTAGCTTCATTTATCTCTCTCCTCCTATTTCCCTACTCAAGCCCAAGAATTCCAAAGCAGGAATTTTAAAATACTGTTAATACTCAGCACTTGGGGAATTTTATTTAAAATGTTGTATTCTTAAATACAACTGTTAAGGGTTTAAAATGGTATGTTTTCAGAGGACAATGTGAACATTACATATAACTGCAAAAATTGACCGAGAGATTTCCACTTGTAAACATTTATCCAGGTACTAAAGTTTATTGTACAAATGATACAAAATTCAGCATTCCTTATCAGATCTACAATTGCTACCACAGAAATGTATTATATATTGTTTTTTTTAATAGAAAAACCTTTGTTACAGAGTCAGGGCTAAGATAACAACAAAGATCTACTCTCTCCCCCAAATGAATTTATGATATATGATGTTACAGGAGCCTTGAATATCAAAGGGAAAATCTAGCAATTGGACTAAGCATTAGGAAAGGGAGAACAGGTCCAGAAGCATCTAGGACTGGTCACACCTGACCGAATGGGAATCTGTGCTCCATAGGCAAATCAACAGCAGTGAGCTCGGTGAGTGGAGTGATGGCTTTTGGAGGGCATCTTTCTCAGCAGGAGAGACTGAATGGTGGAGAGCCTACCTCGTGCCTCCAGAACTGGTGAAAGACAACATTCTATCATCAAAAACTAAGCAGATTATGTCTTCCCTGCTGGGTTAAGATCTACATCTTTCCTTTGGGATAAACTATTTTTCCTTTCCCAGTGCTTTGCCCCTTCTTTCTCTGCACTGAACCCAGCTCCAGAGTCTGAAGCCATTCGGGGCCAGAAGTGCTCTCCTTATGTACACCCTAAACCATTCTCCTAGACTCAGAGAGGGAAAAATTTAACAAAAGTGATGGGGGCGGCTGAGGTGGGGTGGATAGATAGATAGATACATAATAAAATAGATAATAGATAGATAGATGTATTATCTAATAGATAGATAAAATAGATAATAGATAATAAAAAAATAAGCTAGAAACTCAGGGCAGAAACCAGTCCTTGGTCTAGGCTCACGTATAAGGGGACATGCCTCCTTGCAGATACTCCCTGACAGCTGTCAGGCCCTGGCCTTTTTCAGCACATTAAGCCAGATACCTATGTCTTCACCCATCATCCCTGCCCATCTAAGACTGTGGGGGAGACTCTGCACTACACACCTGTAATTGACTGCTTGGGCACCTGTCATGGATACTACAGGAAATGTAAGCAAATTCCTGGGCTCACCTGCCTAGTAACAGCTTTAAACCTTTGGTGACAGAACTTCAAAACAAAACAAGGAGTTAGAACCCAGTAAGCAAACATGAAATAAATAAACATGATGACTGTTTTAGTCAGCTGGGGCTGCTCTCACAGAAATGCCACAGAGTAAATGGCTTTAACAAAGGAAGGTTTATTCTTACACATTACGGTAGGCTGCAATATTCTTACACATTACGGTAGGCTACAAGTCTAAATTCAGTATGTCCACTCCAGGGGAAGTCTTTCCCCCTTGATGGCTCTGGAGGAAATTCTGGAATTGTATCAGTCTCTGCTCAGGGAGCATCTTGGCGCAGGAACCTCAGGTTGACAGGATGCACTCTTCTCCCAGTATTGCTTTCTTGATGACGTGAGGTTCCCAATTCTCTGCTTGCTTCTCCTTCCTTTTATCTCTTGTAGGACTAAAGGATTAAGGGTGGAGCAAGCCATACTCCAGGGAAACTCCCTTTACAGTGGAGCAGGGAGGTAATCCTATAAAGGGATTTACAGTCCCAAACTAACCTTTTAACACACAGCACAGGAAAATCACAAAATGCAGTGCAATCTTAAAGTATAGGGAATCATGGCCCAGCCACATGGCTACATGTATTTCTGTGGGACACAATTCAATCCATGACAAGGACTTAATGATGGCTCAAAAACAACAGTCAGCATCAAACCACTTAAAGAAAGCAGGCAATGATGGCTTCAGAAAGCTCCCAAAGCAAAGAATGAAGAAATCATCCAACAGGCGGAGTCAAGATGGTGAACTAAGCACATGTCTCCTTAAATCCCTCTGGAAACCAAAACCTGAATTGATAATTAAATGGAGCTTTCTGGACACCTAATGAGCCCTAGGACATGGCATAGGGCTGTTAATTCAGACATACCACTGAGCAGAAAACCTCCTCTCTTTTGCCATCCCCCACTCTTGGTGAGTGCTGGTTTTCACAGACCAAAGGTAACTCACCATTTGAAATTTTTTTCTCTGTCTTAGCCTGTAGGCGGAGCTGGGACTTGACAAGCAGCTAATCTCAGATGCACAGCTTTGGACTCTGTGCACCTTGGCACTTTGGACTCTCTTTCCACCTCAGCCATTTGGCAGACTGCACTAAGGCAGATGGAGAGCTTGTGTGGGACGCCATCTTGTTCCACCAGGAGGCAGATATACCCATACAGAGGACTCAGCTGGACCTAACTACTAAGCTGGGAGTCAGCACCTGCCCGGAGGAGAGCACTTTTCCAGCAGAACAGCAGTATTTTACACAGTGTCACCTATGGCTGGGGCCCAGCAGCAGAGGCCAGCAGGACAGTAGCCTTTCTGTATTTTGAACTAGTTTATAACATCTGGGATTTGATATAGAGGTGTTTACTTTGCCAGTTGGGAAGACTGACCTGTACGTCTGAAAATCTGACTGACTTTGGAAGTGGTCAGATACATTTTGGCTTTCATTTTAAGACAACCTAGAGAAACAACTGTGGTCCATCTTCACAGCACCTCTCCCAGCCTTTATTGACTCACATGATACCCCAAAAGCAACAAACTCTGGATAAAAGCGTGATTAAAAAATCACCCACGGCTTCAGAAGGCCCACAAAAGAAAACCAAAGAACTTCCCAGATGAAGACAACTTTCAGAAGCTATCGGATACTGAATATGAAAGGATTATATAGATAGCCCTCCTAGATCTTATACAAAATGCAGCAAAGCAAAATGAAAAATTAAGCAAGTTGTTCTATCTGATGAAATGCCGCTACTCTGAAACTAACAGATCAAGAACAAAATCAAAGAGATAGAAACTTCAATACAAAGCCAAGAAAACAGAATGGAACAAATGGAAAAGAGACTTTCTGGTTTGGAAGACAGAGCTAGTGACTCCAGCATCTATGAGGAGAAATCAGAAAAAAGAAACAAGAAAAATGAAGAAGCATTAAGAAGCATGTGGGACTCTCTTAAGAGGAACAATAATGACTAATTGGAGTTTCTGAACAGGGTGAGAAAGCTGAGAACACAGACAGCATTGTCGTTGAGCTGCTGACAGAAAGCTTCCCAGAAATTATGAAAGAAGAGAATATAGATATCCAAGATGCATATCGAATGCCACTCAATATAGATCTCAACATTGTGAGCACCATCATGGCTGTCATTAGCGATGGCCAGATACCATCTGGTTCTTCTGGTCACATATTGATACAGTCATCCATTCACGTAGGTCTTTCTGTCTTCTGGGTTCTTTTTCCCTCTTGTCATTGTTGTCCTTGGTGACTACCTGTTCCAGATGGGTTGAGACCATCTGGTGTACCTCAGATGGCAGCTTGCTAGCTTTTAAGACCCCAGCCTCCATTCACCAATATAGGGTACAGAAGACTCACTTAGCAGTAGGCTAGTTATGCCAACTGGCCCTGGTGTCCCCTGAGATCATGGTCCCTGGACCCCCATAATTTGGCTCTTTCTTAAAAAGCCAGAAATAGAAACACCACACGATTCAGCATTCCCAATTTGGGGGATATGTTTAGAGAAATAAGAGCTGTCACACAGATACCCCACCAATGTTCATTGCAGCACTGGTCACAATAGCAAAAAGATAGAATTAACCTAGGTGTCCAATAATGAATGACTGGATAAACAAACCATGGTATATTCATCCAATGGAGTATTACACAATGATAAAGAACAATGATGACTTTTTGAAACACCTCATAACATGAAATAATCTGGAAAGCATTATGCTGAGTGGAATTAATTGCAAAAGGACAAATCTTCTTTGAGACCCATATCATAAAGACTTAAGAAAAGGTTTAATTTAAACACAGTTGAAAACAGTCTTTGATGGTTACAAGGGTGGGGAGGGTGAGGTAGAGGTATTTGCTAATTTGATACTAGACAAGAATTATTTTAGGTAAAGGGTTGAAAATACGTAGTACATGGGAAGTCAGCACAACTGTACTAAAGCAAAAGCTAAAAAGTTTTCTAAATACAACAACACACTTTGGGGGACATAGCAGCATGAGCAGGGATATGGGATCATGGTTTCAGAAGACATCTAGGTTAAGTGGTATGTTGCATTGTTGTCGTTGTTGTTAGGTGCTGTCAAGTGATTTCCAGCTCATAACAACACTGTGCACAAGAGGACAAAAATACTGCCTAGTCTTGTCCATGCCCACAGGTGTTTTTAGCTTAAGCCCATTCTTTCAGCTACTGTGTCAATCCGTCTTGTTGAGGGTCTTCCTCTTTTTTGCCAAGCCACTGTTTTACCGAGTTTGATGCCCTCCAGGCGTTGATCCTCCTGATAAGTTCAAAGTATGTAAGACACAGTCTTAACCATCCTTGCTTTCAAGGAGCACCCTGCTTGTAGTTCTTCCTGGGAAGATCTGTTTGTTCTTTGGCAGTCCATAGTATTCTTCTCCAATACCACAATTCAAAGGTGTCAACTTTTCTGTCTTCTTTATTCGTTGTCCAGCTTTTGTATGCAGAGGATGTGATTGAAAATATCATGGGTTGGGTCAGGTGCATCTTAGTCTTCAAAGTGACATCCTTACATTTCAACACTCTTGAAGCAGACTTTCCCAATGTAATGCATCTTCTGATTTCTTGACTGCAACTTCTATGGGCATTGATTGTGGAATCTGTCAAATGAAATTCTTGACATCAATCTTCTCTCCACAATTAAGTTTCTGGAATTCCTATTCCCTGCAATGTTATCCATAATTTTTTATGACCCACACAGTCAAACACCTTTGCATAGTCAATAAGACATAATAGGTAAACATTTTTCTGTTATTCTCTGCTTTCAACCAAGATCCATCTGATGTTTCTTACTGGTCCAGTTGTGAGTATTTTTGTTTTCTTGATGTTGAGATGCAATCTATATGGAAAGCTGTGGTCTTTGATCTTCATAGGTGTTTCAAAATCTCTTCATTTTCAGCAAGCAGGGTTGTGTCAGCTGCATAACACAGGTTGTTAATGAGTCTTCCTCCAATTATAGTGGCAAATTCCTTTTTGTATAGTCTGACTTCCTGAATTATTTGCTCAGCATACAGATTGAATAGATGTGGTGAAGGGATACAACACTGATGCATACCTTTCCTGAGTTTAAAGCATGCAGCACTCCCTTGTCAGGTTCAAACAACTATCTCTTGATCCGTGTACAGATTCCTCACAAACACGATTAAGTTTCTGGAATTCCTATTCTCTGCAATGTTATCCATATTTTTTTATGACCCACACAGTCAAACACCTTTGCATAGTCAATAAGACATAATAGGTAAACATTTTTCTGATATTCTCTGCTTTTAAGATCCATCTGATATTAGCAATGATATCTCTAGTTTCGTGTTCTATTCTTAATCTTGCTTGGATATCTGTTCAATAGATTGCTGCAGTTGCTTTTGAATGAACTTTAGCAAGATTTTTACTTGTATGTGATATTGATGATATTGTTTTGTAATATACACATTTGTTTGGGTCACCTTTCTTGGAAAAAGGGATAAATGTGGATCTCTTTCAGTCAGCCAGCAAGCTGTCCTCCAAATTTCTTGGCAGAATCTATTCTGACATCAGATTTGGTCTTCTCTTTCTTTTTAATGACCTCTTGATTTCTTCCTGTATGATGGCTTTCCACAACTCATCTGGTCCTTGGTCATTAGTCTTCAATGCATCAATCTGTTCTTGAGGTGGTTTCTAAACACAAGCGGGATACACTTTAGGTTATACTTTGGGTCTCGTGGATTTGTTTTCATGTTCTTCAGTTTCAACTCGAACTTGCATATGAACAATTTGTTGTCTGTTCTGCAGTCAGTACCTGGTCTTGTTCTGACTGATGATATTGAGCTTTCCAATCATCTCTTTCTGCAGATGCAGTTGATTTAATGCCGGTGTACTCCACCTAGTGAGATCCAACACAGTCACTATTTCTGTTGGTGAAAAAAGGGTATTTGCAATGAAGTGATTGTTAGTCTTCCAAAATTCTGTCGTTCAATCTTTGGCACTACCTCTGTCACCAAGGCCATATTTTCCTGCTACTGATCCTCCTTCTTTGTTTCTAGCTTTTGCAACACAATCATCAGTAATTATCAATGCATCTTGACTGCATGTTTGATCAATTTTGCACTGCAAAATGGTAAAAATCTTCCATTTCTTCCTCTTTGGCCTTAGTGGTTGGTGTATAAATTTGAACAGTCGTATTTACCGCCCTTCCTTGTGCCAAAGCCAAGTGCAAGGGTCGCCATGAACCCTTCCTTGTAGACACACCGATATTGTCCTATCACTGTTAGCACTGCATTTCAGGATAGATCTTGAAATATTCTTTTTGATGATGAATGCAACACCATTCCCTTTCAAGTTGTCATTCCTGGCATAGTAGACCATATGACTGTCTGATTCAAAATGGCCAGCTCACTAATGCCTAGGATATTGATGTTTTTGACAGTTTCCAATTTTCCTAGATTCACATTCATACATTCCAGGTTCTGATTATTAATAGATGTTTGCAGCTGTTTCTTTTCATTTTAAGTTGTGCCACATCAGCAACTGAAGGTCCTGAAAACTTGACTCCAATCACGTCATTAAGATCAACTCTGCTTTGAGGAGACAGCTCTTCCCCAGTTGTCTTTTTGGGCCTTATTTTCTGGCACTGTTCAGACAATGTTCTGCTGCTATTTTTAAGACATTCACTGGCAAATTCTTTTGAGAAGTACCTCTGGGTCCTCTGTCCAACTCTATCTTAGTCTGGAAGTTCAGCTGAAACTTGTCTTCCACGGGTGACCCTGATGGTATCTGAATACCAATGACATAGCTTCATAGCAACACACAAAACCCAGCAGTATGACATACTGACAGGCAAGTGTGTGGTAGTCAACTGGTATAACAAAGTTTATTCATAAAATGTTCTGCATCCCTATTTAGCGAGTGGCTTCTTGGGTCTTAAAACCTAGCCAGTGGCCATCTAAGAAGCATCAATTAGTCTCAAACCTCCTGGAGCAAAAGAGAATGAACAGCATCAAAGACATAAGGAAAATATGAATCCAAAAGACAGAAAGGACCACATAAGCCAGAGACTACATCAACATGAGACAAGTAGAACTAGATGTGCCTAGCTACCACTGATGACTCTTCTTAGAGGGAACTCAAAAAAAGTGCTTTATGGAGAAGAAGAAATGTGGAGTGCAGAACTCAAATTTTATTGAAAAGACCAGAATTGATGACCTGACAAACTGGAGGGTCCCCAGAAGACATGACCCTGGACTATCTTAATTAGACCAGAGCTGAAACCATTCCTGAAGCCAACTCTTCAGAAAAAGATTGGACTGGACTATAAGACACACAATGACACAGTGGAAGAGCATGCTTCCTGTTTTAACTACATACATAAAACCAACTGGGCAGTTCCAGTCCAGAGGGTAGATGAGAGGGTGGAGGGGGACAGGAGCTGGTTGAATGGACACAGGCAATACAGGGTTTGAAAAAGAGGAGTGTGCTGTTACGGGGGGTGGGAGGGAGAGCAGCTAGGGTCACAAAACAAAGAGTGTATAAGTTTTCGTATGAGAAATGGACTTGAATTTCAAACTTTCACTTAAGACACACACATATCTACCAAAAAAAAAAAAATACCTTGGTTACACAGAAGATATATAATACGATTCTATGTTTCATAACTAGTAAGAGATAATAAAGCATATGCTTATACTGGAGTGCATACATTGCGCACATACAAAAATAGCTTCGGATAAAATATAACCTTGAATATTTATATCAGTTATCTCCGATTACCAATACTGGATCCAAATAATTTGCTGCTTTTTTGGTATTTTTCTTTCTTTCTTTTTTGCAACTGATATGCATTACCTTGTAATCAGAAGACCTATTAAAATTACTAAAATACTAATCCCAGCTTTCCCATTCTATGTGCACTTGATATGTGTGCTGGTGTGGCCTGTAAGTTTCCCTATCACCCATTCCCATGATGGATCCCTGGTATCTAACCAGTGTGTATTTGTCAAGAGTAGGACATCCTCATGGTAATTTTAAGCTAGAAGAGGAAGAGAGTGTTTCAAATTAGAAATAACCAGGCAGTTTATTTGTACATGAGTGTTATTTGACACCAAATTTTTTCTTTTTTGATGCACTTTATGGTTCTAGACACTTAATTTTTAAAAAACACAATTATAGTCCCTTAAAAGCCTGATATTTCAAAGCCTCGATACCTAAAATGGTCAAGTCTCACATCTTAACGTACTGACTTCCCCTGTTCCTACAGCTGGTACTGGGTTTGCTTCTCTTTGACCTTCGAGTTAGGCAGCCCACCCACAGTATTACATTCAATTTCCCCTATTTCACTAGTGTTATCCTAGACTTTAAACTCTTTGAAAGAGACCATGCATTTCTTCTTCTGCTCTATAAAGATTTCATCCCAGCTGGTTAGACAGAACATGCTACTAACTTCCTCAGTTGCAAGAGGGGAAAGAAAGCCATGTGTCCACGGCATTTTGAAAACACCATTTGTAAAAAGATATTTTTGTGGTCCTTTGAAAGCTATGATCTCACAAAGCAAGTATTTATAACAAGTATTTGGAAATCTTATCATCATTCTTCGTCATAGGCAAAATAGTGAGCAAAATGTATACTGTTTATATTGAAATCATCCATGGTTGTTTGAAATTATGTGTGTAAATCAAACATAGGAACAAACAAAGGAAAAAACAAACGTGGCCCTTTCTGGGCAGCTAATTTTAGCACTTTGAGTAAATGCTAGTTTGTTTACAAGAAATCTTTTCCTTTGAAACAAGGGAGATAAACAAATCACACATCTGACAGCTCATTGTCTTATATGACATGGAATTAGAAAGTGTGAGGTGATATTTCCTAATGAATTTCAGATATGATGGCATGACATTTTGTAAGATGAGAACTAAATAGTTCAGGGTGCTGAAAAGGATAAACTCACCAGGAGCAAGTCCTTTCCCATCCCACGGAGTGGCATTTACATTACATTCTTCAAATAGCAGCCCCAGCACCCCCTGAGAATGATACAAGCTAGAATCAGACTTCAGGCTCCACAGATGAAATAAACCAATTACTTGAACAGCAATTCTTACTCATGCGCACAAACATGGTGTTAACGACCTTTGCAGAAACTTAAACCTGAGAAAAATGTAGGGACCTGGCAACACCCAACAACACTCAAAGATTTCACCTCTAGGACAATGTCCTATGTTTACTTGTAACAGAGGAAATGATCTGGGGAGCAGTGCTGCTGAGCTTCGAAGATGCAAACCGATCACCTGGGTGTGTTGCTTAGATGCGGATTCCAATGTTGGAGGTCTGGAACGGGGACCTGGGGTGCTGTGTTTTTAACAAGCTCTCAAGGGATGGTGATGCTGTAGGGTGTAGGGCTGAGTAGCAAGCACTTTGGGTCTCCTCAAGTGTCCTACTGCACATTGAATCCATAGGCATTTTAGTGCTGCTACAGCAGAAATGCCACAACTGAGTGGTTTCAACAGATAGAAGCATCTTTTCTCACAGTTTAGGAGGCTAGAAGTTCAAATTCAGGGTGCTGGCTTTAGGGGAAGGCTTTCTTTCTACATTGGCTCCAGAAGAAGATTCTCATCTCTTCTGAACTTCTGTTCTTGGGCAATCTTCACGTGCTTAGCGTCTCTTTTCCCCAGTCTCTCTTTCCTAGTTGGTCTTTAATCTCTTTTATATCTCAAAATAAATTGACTCCAGATAGACCCATCACTTGTGTGTACTTTATGGTTCTATGAATCTATAGAATGTAGTCCTACTGGCCTCTTACTAGAAAGGAGAGGCGAGGGTGGACAGCAGGGGACAGGAAATTGTTAGAAGGATATGACATGTATAGAACAGAAAGGAGGAGTACGCTGTTACCGGGCAAGGAGAGCAGAAGGAGCTGCAGATAGGCGGGCATGCAAATGTAATTTGGATTGCATGTTTTCACTCAACTGCAATAAAAAATAATAGGATACACCCTACACTAATCCTGCCTCATTAACATAAAAGACACCTCATTCTCAAATGGAATTATAACTACAGGCTAGAGATCATGATTTAAAACTTTTTTTTGAGGGGTGGTCACAATTCAATCCACGACATAAGATTCCAAAATATTGGGAAGCCAAGATCTTTGGCAAATATTTAACCCAGCAGAAAGTGTCAACTAGTGTGCTGTGAGGAGACCCTGAGACACAAGGAAGCTGCAGGACTGAACTATGGCCCCGCCCTGCTACTGGGTACCTGGCACGTGCTTGAGCCACACTTGACCCCAGAGCACAAAAAAGACAGAAGAGCCGTAACTGCACAGTGTGGCCTCCTGACATGCGGAGAATGCATCCTCACTTTAAGGAGGAGCACGGAAGCTAGTGCTAATCTCTTGCACTAGTGGCCTCCCAGGCATCAATTTTCCAAAGGACTTTGAACCCATTTATTCCATCTCCATTTCCTGTGAAAGATTAGGCTGCACTATTTCATCATTGTCTCGTTTTCACAGGTACCCAAAGCTGCTCTCCGTGTCCAAAGAGGTAGCAGCCTCTGACCTGCAGTCTTTAACTACCGCTTCTCCCCTGCCCTCATATTTATGGCCGCATGGTGCTCTTACATGCACCCCACCTTCTGGTAGGGGTGGACTGGAGGGTCACATCAAGTCACTGTTGGCTCAGTGGAGCCAGGGTGGACTGAATGTCCTTGCTGACCACCAAGCTTGTTAAGACACAACCTGCACCACCTTTCCCATGCCTTTCCTGCTGTTTCTCCCCAGACTCAGTGCCATAGGCCTGCAGAGCCCGTGGTACAACTGGGGCTACTGAGTGCATGTCCGGCTGTCAAGGAGGAGATGAGGATGTCCAGGGACCAAAGAGTTCAGGGCCCCATTCCAAAGTGTCCTACTCCCCACCCTGGTACCATCTGTTTTTAATGATGTCACCTGGGACTCCACCCTCTGGCAAGGGCTGCTTCTCCAGGTTCCTGCTGCCTACTGGAGTGGCTTGCAGCCAGGCTTGAGGAGAACGGGGAAGGAGGAATGACCCCACCCCACCCCATCCTAGGCTCCTGAGCAGTCTGTGTGGGTTGAGGCCTTGGTAGTCTTCACACTTGATGGAGGCTCCTCTTTCACTTTCCTGTCTCAGAATCTGCACTGTGGGCACTGAGAGTACTCCTGTCTGGGAGAAGGCAAATTGACAAAAGTAGGCCTGAGTCTTTGCCAGGCCACCTTGATTTCTATGCAGTATTCCCTTAAATATACTAGATCAGCCAGAAGCCTAAAATGGCTCAACGCAGAGAATAATAGCATTTAATCTTACTGTCTTTCCTTAAGTTGTACTCTTAATTTGTCAAATCTCAAGCTTTGCCTGTTGATACAAAAAAAAAAATTTAGGCCACAATTCCACAGATTTTGAAGTAAAGCACTCATAAATTTAATTGAAAAATAAGTGGCTATTCATAGGCATCTGATTTACACTCCAATCTCCTGTTTAAATGAATGGTTTTAAAATTTCCACACAGTTCTGGTTTTTTCTTCACGATTGTGTTTTTCAGTTTTATTGGATTGACTGGAAATTTTGGCCTCTTAAACTCTATTTGAAGTGAAGTGATCCACAATTATCTAGGCTCTGGTAATGTGAGAAAAATTATATTCTCAGTCAATAAAATACAGAAGTTTAAAAAACACGTGTATTTGTGAATATGTGAAAAAGAAGTTTGATGATCATATTAACACATTATATCTTTACTGCATTGAGTTATCCTTGTATTTATGAAGGATTTTGCTTAATATATTTTTGACGGTGACTCGACGGCACTTGGTACTTGGCTTGGTGCCATGTGAATAAAAATATAAACTTTACATTGGGCTGCAACTCTTAACATGATATAATATTCCCCTTGTTAATACATTTGTTGTAAAATTTGCTTTGTTCGATACAATGTTAATGTCAGTCAGTCTTAACATCTTGCATTTTCATTATGACTTTGCACATCATTTTCTTTTCAACCTTTACTTTAAGTGTGTTGTTTTAAAAATAATTTATTTGATTTTTGTTATTATTATTGAGAACATACACCGCAAAATGTAGACCAATTCAACAATTTCTACATATACGATTCAGTGACATTGATGACACTTTTGGAGTAGTGCCACTATTCTCACTCTCCTTTTCTGAGCTGTTTCTCCCCTGTTAACATAAGCTCACTGCCCCCTGAGGTTCTTATCCAGTCTTCCTAGTTGCTGGTTGTCCATTTGGTCCCATAGAACACAATTTTCAAGGCAGATGTTCTTTACCAGTTAAGTTCAACTATTGTTTGATTTTAAGAAGAATTCAGGGAGTATTTTGGTTTTAAGACTGAAGGTTTAAAGAACATCTCAGGGCAATAATTTCAGGAGTTCATCCAGCCTCCATGGCTCTGGAAAGTTCATGAGAACTTAAATTCAATTCTGCTATTTCTCCCTATTAATAGTATTCTTCTGTACAATCTTCAGTCAACATGTTCAGTAACGGTAGTTGAACACGATCTAGTTCTCCTGATTTCACGGCAAAGGATGCAGTTGTTCATGGTGACAATGAGCTACACATTTCATTTTATCTTTTTGTTTCTGACTCTGTCTCTTCCTCTGTTACTCCAGGTGAATAAAGACTGATTTTCAGACCTCAGATAGCCAATTGCAAGCTTTAAATACTCCCAATACCAGGTGATTGATGAGGAGGTAAAACAGAAGCACTCCACGATCCTATACCTCCAAACCAAAGGACTGAATCCCATTAGGTGTTTGATTATACATCAGCTCAAATATGTTTCTTACAGACAGCACATATCCATGTTTTTAACTCAACTTCACGTTCCTGTTTCACGATATGGAAATATGGTTCATTTCCATTTAATTTTTTTGTGTTATGTTATGAATCAGACTCAACTTGATGGCAGTGAGTTTTGGGTTTTTTTTTGTTTATGTTAGTATTTTATTTTCATCTTCTTTGCTGTCTGTTTTTCCTCTCCTTGCCCTTTTGCTGATCATATTAATCTTTTTGTTAGGCTTGCAACACTTCTATTTTCTCCTCTTCACTTTTAAATTAATGTTCTTTTATAGGTCTCTATGCCCCCAAAATTTTGCCTTCCTGTTCTAAGAGTCATATTATAATCTATATATCTTTAATGTTGTTGCTATAATACATAAAAATTAACAAGTAACTGTAACTGCCAAAGTGTTTGCCCCTCACCTCCTACCCCCTTGAAGATGAGAGGCATTCACATCTGCCTGTGCTCCTCTATCTTCAGCAAAATTCTTACCCTCCCCAGCAACTACTAATTGCTTGTCTGCAGCAGTTTCACAGTTTTAGAGTTTTATGTCCTGGGTAACTTTATTGAGACAGTATTTTCTTCTGTTTAAGAATAAGTATTTAAAACTGAAAACATATTTCAGTCGTTTCATCTTACCCATTTATTTTACTTCTGTAATTTAAAATCTATGGCATTCCATGGTTCAACCTTAGGAAATTCTCCATATGACTCAGTAAGTAAGCAAATTAAAGGCGGAACATGGTTGTTGCTTTTTTATGCTTTTGGTTTTAGTAATCTTTCGTATTTATAAGCTAATTACTGAGATAAGTGAGATTTTATCCACCAAAGTTTCTTTTCATTACTCTTCCAAACTGAAAAACATTGCTGCCATTCTAGGCAACAGTCAAACTTCACTATAAAATATTATGATGTTCTTTTCTATTAAAGTAACCTGTGACTCACACAGAGATGCTCACATTTCTTTTGGGAATTCAGCAACCTAGCAGATTTAGTATCATGGAAACTTGTGAAGTTTGGGCTTACAGATACAGCCAAGTACTGTGTGGGAGCTTCTATTAAATATTTCACTAAGGCTATACTTTCTTGGAATTCACGTTTTCTTTATTGAATGCAGAATTATGAAATCTTTAAGAAATAGCCGAATCATTATTTCTGGATTGTCTTATGCCTGCGAAAGCAGGGGACTATGAAATAGTCTAAGGGTAATAGTGGAAAAGTTACTTCCATTGTATTCAATAGCCCACATCTGCCTACTCACATATGACAGGATGTAGATATATGCAATTTAAAATTGAAGCTTGCTGAAGAGGCTGCAGAGCTTCCCCAGAATATCTTAATATATCAATTGAAAAATGATGAACACCAAGAGTCCAGCCTTACATAGACCCCAGGACCACCACACCCTTGTGGACACTCTTCCTTCCCTTTTTTTTCCCTTTCCCAAATGTCTACAAAGAGATTCATCAGAAAGTATAAAAAAAGATATATTTTAATGATGCTGAAGGTGTGTGGAAACAAACTCTATTCACTAATAATGGAGATGTAAATTGTTAGTGTCTCTGAAAGATAATTTGAATGGTTTTTGAAAAGCACATGTGCTTTTTAAAACCTAATTTCTTTAAAATGTAAATATTTGAGCAATTGTACAAAGATACATGTAAACATATGTGTAAGAATAATGCATTCTTCTTTATAGAAAAAAATTGAAAAGTCTTCATAAGGATGCATCAAGAGTGATCTTGTTAAGTAATTCTTTGTGCATCTCTCTCTACCTCTCTCAAGATATTGCTATACATATATTATTGGAAACCTGGTGTTACAGTGATTAAACGCTATGACTGCTAACCAGAACCTCAACAGTTCAGACTCGCCAGGCACTCCTTGGAAACTTTGTGGGCAGTTCTACTCTGTCCTGTACAATTGCTATGAGTCAGAATCAATTCAACAACAGTGAGTTTGGTTTTCTAATATATCATTATTTAAAATGGTCTCATAGACCTCTATAAGTTGATGTTGATTAATGTCTACAATATATTGATTACAAAAGTATAGACACATACAGAAATATTTCTATGTCTAAACAGAATTATGTATACATATCTATACATATGAATACTGTGTTTTTACATAAGTAACATGTGCCTTCTACATTTGCTTGCCAACTAGATCCATTCTCTCCAAGGTATTGTCGCAAGTGCCACTATGCCAATTTTTTTTTATGTGTATGTTGCTGTTGTCAAACAAACATAGAAGGCACACATTATTTGTATAAACATGTGGTGCATGGAACAAATCTGGAAGGCTATAGTCTAAAACCTTATTGGTAGTGTTTATTAGTGGGAGTGGGAGGTATGTTGACCATATTCACTCTACTTTATTTACATGGTTGCCAGCCACTCCTCCTTCTTCATCTTCATTTCTCCTCTCTCAGCTCTTCTTCCTTCTCTTTTCCCCCTCTGAGTTAGGCTGTTGTATTATTCATCTCAGATGGAAAGAATATTTATAGTCCAACCAAACAGAGAAGGGATAGAAAATAAACATGGAAAAGGTGAGAGATTTTCTTCTTTTTTATAAAAACGTGGATCTTCTCAAAATGAAGAGGAAAAGTAAAGAAAGGAAAAAATCACAGACTGTGGTGACTGATCATCTTAAATCTGTTCCCATTAGAAGCAGCAATAAGACATGAATGACTGCCATCACTATTACACAACAATTTTTGCCTTGTAATTAAAAATAAAACCTACTAAGCTTTTTTAAGCTAACAAATTGCAATAAATCTAGACTTTATATTAATATCACCAAATTTTAAATATGTCATTGCTAAGTAATACAGTACAAATGACAAATTATGGAATCCCATAAAAATCTGTTGCCACTGAGGCAATTCCAACTCATAGCAACTGTATAGTGTAGAATAGATAGAATTATCCCAAACAGTTTCCAAGGAGCGCCTGGTGGATTTGAACTGCCGATGTTTTGATTAGCAGACATGGCAATTAACCACTATGCCACCAGGGTTTCCAGCTATGAAATAGTTACCTAATATTTTGTTGTCGTTAGACGCTTTCAGGTCAGTTTTGACTCACGGTGACCTTATGCACCACCCGCACACAGACTGCTGTGTTTGAGCACCTAGTCGTAGCCACTGTGTCAGTCAATCTCATTGAGGGTCTTCCTCTTTTTTGCTGACCCTCTGCTTCACCAAGTGTGCTGTCCTTCTCTTATAACTGGTCTCTTCTGATTACATGTTCGCAGTAAATGAGGCGATGTCTTGCCATCCGTGCCTCTAAGGAGCATTCTGACTGGGTGTACTTCAAGAAGGATTTGGTTGTTCTTCTGACAGCCCTTGGTATATTTGGTATTGTTTGCCAGCACCACAATTTGAATGAGTCTGTTCTTCTGGGGTCTTCCTTTTTTATTGTCACTTTTTGTGTGCATCTGAGACAATGAAAAAGGTACATCTTCATCACCAGAGTGGCATCTTTGTACTTTAAAGGGATCTTTCGCAGCAGATTTGTCCAATACAATACGTAGTCAGATTTCTTGTCTGCTGCTTCCATGAACACTGATTGTAGAGCCAGGAAGAGTGAACTCCTTGCCAACAGTAATTTCTTTATCATTCATTATGATATTGTTGATTAGTGCAGTTGTAAGGATTTTTGTTTGGTTTATTTGCAGCTGTAATCCATAATAAAGGCTGGTCTTTGGTCTTTATCAGTAAGTACTTAAGTCTGTTTCACTTTTAACAAGCAAGGTTGTGTCATCTAAATATGTCAGTTTCTCAAGGAGACTTAGTCCAGTCTTGATGCCTTGTTTTTCTTCGTATAGCCCAGCTTCTCATATCATTTGTTTAGATGTAGATTACATAAGTTAAGGAATACAACACTGGCACATAGCTATTATAATTTTAAACCACCAATGATCTCCTTGTTGGGTTTGAACAACTACTTCTTGGTTCATACACAGGCAGGGGTAAATTATCCGACAGGCAAGGTAATCACGCTTACTTTCCTCACTAGATCATTTGTAGTGAACAATTTCATGTGGGTTTCAGTTCACTACATTAAGCATGTCTGATGTGGTGAAGCCCAGGTGAAATTGTTCACTACAGACTAGGTAAGTAAGCATAAGGAAGCGCTTGTTTCCTTTGCTTACAGAGTCATTCACTCTTACAGGGGATTGTAAATTTGTAAAGAAGCTCTGGACCTGGAGGAGGATGCTTTGGAGTGGGGAAAGAGACAGATACTAGCCATAGCCGGAAGCAGAATCAATGACTCCTCACTTTCCCTTGGCTTTATGACATATTCCAGCCTCACTTGGCCATTATTTCAGCATAGAGGGATACAGTGTACCGTACAGTGATCCTATAGGACAGAGTAGAGTTTCCAAGGAGCACCTGTTGGATTTGAACTGCTGACCTTTTGATCACCAGCCATACCACTTAACAACTGTGCCACCCTGATTTAGGAGCTGAATTCCTGATGTAACATAAAGAAATTACTGAGACTATGTTCAGAACACATATATCTTTAAAGACTCATCACTGTGTCTTTGATCTCAGTAGTGTTGGTCTGTCAGCCAGTGGTTTTTCTCTTGCCAATCAGGGCTAAAAAAATCCTTTCCTTGAGACTGTTGGCAGGAGCTGTAATACACCATCTATCTTTGAAGGAGAATAAGCTTCTTTAAGTAACACAGTGATCCAAACTGAAAAAAGAATATATTACAGCAGATTGGCGCAGTTATTAATGAAGACAGTTTTATAGCAACTATTCATTGAAAACACAACAAACAGCTGCGGTGTTCTGTTGTCAAAGACTTTTCCTGCTAAACCAGGTCTTCCCAAAGTTGGGAGGCTCTATTTTAGATCTTGGATTACTTGACACTGAAGACATTTCTAATCATGATGAAACTTCTTATATATACTCTTATGAAAATAATTTTCATTTGGCTCTCAATTTTAAATCCAAACCCAAACCTGCTGCAATCCAGTAAGCACCAACTCATGCTGACACCGTACGTCACAGAGTAGAACTCTTTTAGGGGGTTTTTCTGACTGTAATCTTTAGGTGAGCACACTTTCTGATCTTTTTCCATAGTTCTTCTGGGTGAGTTTGAAGAGTCGGCTCTTTCGAAAATCTGTATGCATGGTGCTAATCATTAGCATATTAACTAACAGTTATGTTGCTGAAATCTCTCCATGCTTCCATTTAGTCATGTCCGAGATTAAGACAATGATATTCCTAATAGATAGCTGTGAAAATAACACAGCTAAATGCACACAGAATCAAACCTAGGAAAATCTTAGTTAAGTATTTCTTTTTCACCATAATTTGAAGGTACAATGTGCGTGAATTTTTCACAGTTGACTGATAAGTATTTTCTTTTTCTGTGAAGGTAACCTTGAGCATTTTTAGACTTCTGCCTAAGTAAGTAGATTCTCAGCTGTGCCTTTCAGACACAGTTCCCATGCTGCAAAGGCACAGATAATGGTCTTTTCAAAAAGGCTTAAAGTTGAAAATCAGAGCAAAACAAAACACTTCAAGCAATACTCTTGGGCAGAGATTCAGCTATGATAATCTATCCACTTGAGAAGGGTTGGCTATTGAGAGCAAATTCCTGAATATTCTCTCTGCCTGTCTGGAGGCTCACTGCTGTTGACATGAAAATACACCCTCTTCTACCAAGTCTGTTCTGACTCACAGTGATCCTATAGGACAGAGTAGAGTTTCCAAGGAGCACCCGGTGGATTTAAACTGCCAATCTTTTGATTGGCAGCCATAGCACTTAACCACTATGCCACCCAGGTTTCTGTTAAGTGAATTTGAAAAGTCAGCTCTTTTGAAAATCTAAGAGTTATGCTACTAAAGTCTCTCCATGCTTCCATTTAGCCGTATCAAAAATTAATACAATATTAATTCCTGATATGAATTATTGAACCTATAAAATACTTCAAAATTATTTTAACAGACAGTTCTTACTAAAAGTGTTACATGCATAATAATATTTCCTTATCAGAGATTTGGCCCCATTTTTAACTCAAAACTCAGTATAAGTGATCTAGCAAAGCATTATTTTTTTGATAATAGATTCTGGTTCTGATCTGTTGTGTCTGCTTTACACTGGCACATATATTTTATTGTTGGGCCTGGGAGGGATACACAATAAGGCAAGGAGAGCCTAATGGTGCTGCTTGTCAAGTGCCATAGTGTTCTCATTTCTGTTCAATGAGAGAAATCTACTTTTGGTTCAAACCCCAGTAAGAAAGCTACGCTTCCAGGCAAAATAAGCTAAATCATCCATCACGACAGCACAGGAGACAAATGGTAAAATCCCAGAGGAAAGCAGCAAGAGAGAGGAAGGTGGCAAGAGAGGAGCCTGATAGAACTGCAGTATCATGCAATCACAGTAAAAACTATATCCCCTGTTGGTAGAGCTCTTAACCCTGTGCATTTCTTCAGAACATAGTAGGTATTTTCACAGAACACACAGAGGGTGAAACAACTTAGCAGCACGTGAATGCTTTCTCAGTAGGTGTGAGGCAGTTCTCAGAGAAGGCAAGAGAATAGAAAAGTCACATCCCTGGATGGTTCCCAAAGAAGAGAAGGTACAACAGAACCTGGAGGTGCACAGAAGAGAAATCAGCCTGGGATGAACAAAGACCAAAATATTCATTGGATATAACTGGCAAAATATTTTTACTAGTTCTTTAATAAGGAGCTACTTATACATATGCATGTGCGTATGTTACTTTTATAAAAAAATTAGTATCGTTCTCACACTATACTGTAAATTCAGTTGTTCTTACAAAATGCTTTTGCTGCTTTCATGTACTTAACCTTAAAGTTCAAATATCTTCATTATTTATAGTGTGTAATCCCTGGTTCTGTCTTTCCCACACAGCAATATAACCATGAGAGCAGTGGTCTTTTGGGTCATGTTCACTGCAGTGTACCAGGATCTGGAACAGTGCCCGGCACAGAGCAGGCACTCAATAAACATTCATGCTGCAGTGTATACCAAGCACTGTTTCAAGTTCTCTAATTCTTACATCAACTGTATGATTTAGAGGTGATTTTTATTCCCATTTTACAGATGAGAAAACTGAGTAGCAGAGAAGTTAGGTAACTTGGCCAAGGTTACATATTAATGTCAAAATCAAGATTTGAACTCAGGCAGTCAACCTCTAGCACATACATTCCAGCATCTACTACTTCTGGGCTTATGTTTGGGTCCCTATGAGTATGTATTCTTTGCACAAGTAAATGAAAACTTATTTCTTTCTGAGGTATGACACACTAAATTATAACTAAACTGTATACATATATTTCAAATGTAATTCATACTTCTGACCATTGATGAAGTAATGACCCATAGTAGACATAACTATCATCTCATCACACACCTTATACTGCATCAGTATTTTTGCAGCCTCAGTTACACTATTTTATTACCATGATTTAAAAAAACATAATTGGAGAAGTACCCCATTCATAATGAATTGTGCCTCATCTATGTGCCAGACACTCATCAGTTTTTATGAGTAATCATACCTTCTTTTATGCAGTTAGATAACCTTAGGTTTGTGATTCCACATCTTTTGTGTTGCATCATGTTTTGTGACTAGTTCATATTATAATCTTTATAATACAATTCAGTTATTATTTTATGTAAAACAGGAATGTTGAAAGGGCTCCAGTGGATTGTGGAGAAAGCATAACTGAATGAAATTGGAAATATCTGAGAAAATCCATAGTGTTTGTACATCTTACACATAAATCTCTTGAAAAGACGCATATTTTCCTTTCCTATCAACTTATACAAAGCTACAGTACCGTCAGAATTGGTTGAAAACTTTAAAATTCATATAATCAGTTTGATTAAAGTTTCCCTATATGTTCTGGACTTACCAACCAGTTATAGGACACTCACAGTTTAAAATGCCTTAATCATTGTACTACACAGAGGAACAACAGATCCTGCAGCAAAGTACCTCTAGTTGCCACTCTCCGATCTTCCTACAGTGTCACTGCCCAGGTACTGGACATCCTCAGGACATCGCTGGGGAAATATTCTTAATTCTCTTTCAGTTCCAAAAGGTTATAGTGATCTGAGAAGCCCACAGACTTGAAATAGGAGGCAAAAAGCCAACTCATGGTGACCCCATGCGTACCATAGCAGAATTGTGCTCCATAGAATTCTCAATGACTGACTTTTTCAGCTGTGTATCATCAGGCCTTTCATCTGAGGTGGCTCAGAGTAGCTACAAATCTCAGCCTTTTGGTTAGCAGCCACGCTGTTAACCATCTTTGCTACCCAGGGACTCCTGTAGGTGACAAGAGTTATGATTAGAGTAACTGTTACAGCTTACCCTATGTGTCAACCCTCTTGGGCCATGATTCTCAGTGGTTTGGCAGTTATGACATTATTTGGCATTCACATAATGATGTGATCAACTCTGTGACGGGATCTGCTGTGAGTAGCCAGTCAACTGAAAAGGGAGGTTTCTTGGTGGCATGGCATGCACCCCATACAGATGGACCTTTCTAGCAAGGCTCATGGGCCTTTACTCACTCTGGATTCTGCAGCTGGCTCCTGTTCATCCAACCTCCAGTTCTTGGAACCTGAACTAGCAAGTTACCTGCCATCTTGGCTGCTGACCTTGGGATTCATTGGTTGCTGCAGCCTGTGAGCCAAGGCCCTGCTGTCTGATCTTGGATTCGTCAGTCCCTGCAGCTATATGAGTTGGGAGGCGCCTCCAGCCTGACCAGTGGACTTGGGACCTTCACAGGTTCTACAACCACATGAGCCGTTTCCTTGACACAAATAGACTATCTATGTATTTATACACTTCACTGATTTTGCTTCTCTAGAAAACCCAGCCTAAGATAGTAACATGTGTTTAACTCATTGATAAACTGCTTTTGTTGCTTACCTAAAACAAACATGTTCTACAGTCAAATTCATAGATTTGAGAGTGAACCTTGACATACAGTGAAAATATTTAACTCAGTGTTTATACTTCTGCCTGACATGAGTAAATAAAAACATCCATAAAGAACTCATTCTTAAAAATGTAATTAGCTTGCCCAGATCCTGTCACTCACTAGCTGGATGTCCTCGGTCCCATGAGTTAATCTCTCTAAGCCTCAACTTCTTCAAGTGTAAAATGAGAGAGGACATAGTCGTAACTTACAGGGTTGCTATGAGATTTAAATAAATTACGCATACGCCCTGCACTGACACACAGTAAAGCCAAACCCAGTGCTATCAAGCCAATTCCAACTCATGGTAACCCCATAGGACTACCCCCATAGAATTTCCAAGTAGCACCTGGTGGATTCAAACTGCTGACCTTTTGGTTAGCAAGAGTAGCACTTAATCATTAATGCACCAGGGTTTCCCTCATTAAATGTTCATTAGTAGAAGTATGAGCAGTGGTGGGTACCCTATTTAGAGAGCCATCTATTCTGTTTTCCAAGAATTTTGTCATTAAGCATTGTGCTGTTTTTCAGTTGTGTTACAATATACAGGCATGTAACTTCCACCTCTAAAACTAGTCAAATGATCCAGGGCAAAATAAAATTAAGTCAAACACATAAGGCCATTTGAATCAACTGGAAACCTCTCAGATGGTTAAAACTAAGTGCATTTTGTTTACAGGGATTTTGGTCATGAGAAACAAGTGAAAAAGTATCTCTCAAAACAAAACTCAGTCTGGTCATAAGCAAACTTTGGGGACAGATACTACACGGGGAGTCGGTAATTAATTTTCCCACTGTGTGGAAGGGAGGCTTGGAACCCATTCAAAATTGGTGAAGACAAACAGAGTCACCATTTATCACTTGTACCCAAATATCCAATAATTGAGAAATAGTTATGGAAACAGGGAAAAAGAGAGAGAGGGAAAAACAAACATTTTATTCCCCTGTTTGAGATTAAACTAGAGGGAAATACACCAACTGAAATAAACGCAAATTGGGCCCACATGGTGGTATCACTAGTTCTGAGGTCCTAATCAGAAATAGAGCTGCAGGTTGAGCCGGCTGCTGCCACTAATGATATGGTGCAAGCCAACAGCTAACACATAGACTTCACACCAGTGACCTCTGGGGTGAATCCGGAAGGGTTGGTATAAAGCTGATTAAGTCTAGAGAATTCATATTTGAGCAAATACTGATAAACTGTGAACTGGGGCAAGTACCATTTGTTCCTAGGATTACATTTGTCTAGCATTCAAATTAGATATTCATCATATAAACAAAAAGAACAATAACACATTGTATTTCATGCACCGTCTAAATTCTAGGCACTCTGTTATCATCTTGGATCAATACTCATAACCTTATTGGGTAGGTAGAATTATCAGCCTCATTTCACAGACAAAGAAACGAAAGCTTAGTGAGAGTAATGGAGCTTGTCCAAATTCACAGAGCCGGTGACTGACAGAAACGGGATTTGACCCCATTTTATGCTAGGTGGAGTGTATCACTTTACAATAACTTTTCATTTCATTGTACTTTGTTATTCTCGGAATATATGTTCGTTGTAAGGAAAAAACCAGATAACATAGATAACCAAAATAAGTAGAATTTCATATTGAAAACATTTAATTTGCTTGTTTGCTTTAAAATTCTACTAAGCAATTAAGCAGTTTTTACATCTTCTCTTTCTTCTGGAAGGGTAACGTCTTGTAGACTTTCTTTTGTTTCTTTGTTCTTATGACAGTCTCTTGCATATAATAGACGAACATTGTAAACCAACTACCTCCAAATAAAACCTACTTGTTGGGACTACCAAGCTAGCATAGACATAATCGGTAGTTACTTTTCCTGACCGCAGTCACGTTGTCTCCTGAGTTGAGAGCCATACTGGCCCAACTAGCAGAATTTTGTGGACACAGTGGCGCAGTGACATCGCAAGAGCTGTCAGAAATTTTGGTCAACACTGAACATCATAGAAATGTTTGCTTCATATTTTTCACTCTTAAAACATCTTCGACTAGCAACTTATTCACAGATAAGAAGAAACTTTCCCCCCACTTTTTTGAATACTGTACTTAGTATGGGGGGAAATAGGCACGGTTAGAGAAAAAAAAAGATTACAGTTGACAAAGTACAAAATTTATGAAACTTGGAAAGTTTGGGTTGACAATTCGTACTTTTTAAGTCAGTTCTTCTTTTGAACATAATGAGAAAAGAGAAGGAAAAGGTGAAGGTGTCCAAAAAAGACTCCTGATCAGCTGTCTCTTTTGATTGATATGCTTTTATCATGTATTTGAAATATAATATTTATTTATTTATTAGGAACAAAAAAGCTTTTAATTATAAAAATCACACATTTCTTTAGTATTTGATCTTCTTCTGTCTTTTCCATCTATGATAGAGAGGTATTTCTTTAAATGCCGGGAGGAAGGCTTTGTTCTCTTGGGATGTAGCCCTTCTCCTACTCCAAAATATGGCCCTGATTGGGGTTGCCAATCACATTACCCTGCCTTCAGGGTGAGGTATGTTGCCAGACTGGTGCCCACCACATTTCCTCACTTCCTACACACGGTTATTAACCAAAGAATTGATATGTTGCCAATGGCTCCTTGCTAGTCACAAGTCTATAAGTATGTAAGTCCAGAGTTGCAATCATAAATAGGCAGAAATATGTGTGCATGAAATAGACCAAGAGAGAAACGCTCTTTTTTTTTTTTAATATTGTGAATCCAGTCTCTGAGCCCAAACCCAAGGTTTTGATTCAGGAATAAATAAATTGCCCTTTGGCAGAGCTAGTTGAAGTTAGATCCTTGTCATTCAATCAAGAGTCCTGACTAATTGCCAAAATGCAGGGTGTTAAGTAAACAAAATCTGTAAGACATCTATTTTCCAGCTTCTGCTTCTCTTGACATCTGTCTCAAAAGAATATTTGCATAGGAAATGCTGAAGTCCTTTGGCAAGCACTAATAACTATAATTATACAACAAAGTTTATTACATATGTCTTTGAGGGCAGCCATTGTGTTAAACACTGAAAATGCTAAGTTGGTTAAGCAATGAGGTGTCCCATGTCTCTGGCAATGCATACATAAAAGTCACTTACTACAGAACTATGAAAACAGTGCCTTAGAGGAACCCTGTATAAGGTGTTGCAGGAGACAAAGGGAGTATACAAAGTCTTCCAAAGTGCAGTGCAGCATTTGAGCATGTCTTCAGAGTCGAAGGATTTTGTCAGAGAACACAGAAAATGGCAGAGTGGACAAAGGAAATAGCATGTGTTTTAGTCATCTAGTGCTACTTCGACAGAGACACCACAAATGGATGCTTTAAAAAGAGAAGTTTTGTCACAGTCCAGTAAGCAGAAAGTTCGAATTCAGGGTGGCAGCAGCAGGGGAAGGCTTTCTTTGTTGGCTCTGGAGGAAGGTCCTTGTTGTGAATCTTCCCCTGGACTGGAAGCTTCTGAGGTATAGGGACCCAGGTTCTTTCCAACGGACACACTCAGCTCCCAGCAATGCTTCCTGGCAGTGTGAGGTCCCCAAATCTCAGCTTGCTTCCCTTTCTCTTATAACCTAAAATGCTGCTCCAAGCCACAGTGCAACCTCGCACATCAAGTCCTGCCCCACCAACACAATCGCCACCCATTTACCCTCATTAACTTCATGTTGTTGTTGTTGTTGGGTGGAATCAAGTCAGTTCCAACTCATAGTGACCCTATGCACAACAGAACAAAACACTACCCAGTCCTGCACCATGTTCATGATCATTTTTATGTAGCCACTCAATCCATCTCATTGAAGGTCTTCCACTTTTTCACTGATTCTCCACTCTACTTAGCATGATGTCCTGCTTCAGAGGCTGATCCCTCCTGAAAACATCTCCAAAGTATATAAGACACAGTCTTGCCATCTTTATTTCAAACGAACAGTCTGTTTGTACTTCTTGGAGAATGGATCTGTTTGTTCTTTTGGCAGTCCATGGTACATTCAATATTCTTCTCCAGCACCACAATTCATAGTATCAATACTTCCGTCTTCTCTGTTCACTGTCCAGCTTTTGCACACATATGATGCTATTGAAAACACCACGGCTTGGGTCAGGCACACCTTAGTCTTCGAGGTGGCATCTTTACTTTTCACTACTTTAAAGAGGTTCTTTGAGGCAGATTTTCCCAATGCAATATGTCTTGATTTCTCGACTGCTGCTTCCGTGAGCATTGATGGTAGACTGAAGTAAAATGAAATTCTTGGTGACCTCAATCCTTTCTCCATTTATGACAATGTTGCTTCCTGGTCCAGTTGTGAGGGTTTTTGTTTTCTTGATGTTGAGGTGCAGTCAGTACTGAAGGCTTTGATCTTTGGTCTCCATCAGTAAATAGTTCCAATCTTCTTCACTTCCAGCAAGTAATGTGGTGCCTGTCATCTGTGTGCCACAGGTTGTTAATGAGTCTCCCTGCAGTCCTGAGGTCTCATTCTTCTTCGTATAATCCAGATTCTCAGATTACTTGCTCAGCATACAGACTGAAAAGGTATGGTGAAAGGATACAACCCTCATGCACACCTTTGCTGACCTGAAACCATGAAGCATCCCCCTGTTTTGTTTACACAAGTGCCTCTTGATCTGTGTGCAGATTCCTCAAGAGAACAACTGAGTGGTCTGGAATTCCTGTTCTCCACAATGTTAGCCATACTTTGTTATGATCTACAAAGTCAAACGGCTTTGCATAGTCAATGAAACACAGATAAATGTCTTTCTGGTATTCTCTGCTTTCATCCAAGATCTATCTGACATCAGCAATGATATCCCTGGTTCCACTTCCTCTTCTGAATCCAGCTTGAATTTCTGGCAATCCTGTGTCAATATACCACTGCAGTCACTTTTGAATGATCTTGAGCAAAATTCTACTTGTGTGTGATATTTATGTTACTGTTGGGTGATTTCCATATTCTGTTAGATAATCTTTCTTTGGAATGGACACAAATACGGATCTCTTCCAGTCTCTTGGACAGGTAGCTGTCCTTCAAATTTCATCACATAGATGAGTGAGCATTTTCAGCAGTGCGTCTGTCTGTTGAAGAATTTCAATTGATATTCCATCAGTTCCATCTCTTTTTCACCAATGCCTTCAATGTAGCTTTGACTTCTTCCCTCAGGACCATCACTTCCTGATTATATGCTACGTCTTCAGACGGCTGAACATTGACCAGTTCTTTCTGGTGTAATGACTTGGTGTATTCTCTCCATCTTCTTTTGATGCTCCCTGAGTCATTTAATGTTTTCCCTGTAGAATCCTTCTCTACTGCAATTCAAAACTTTAATTTTTTCTTCAGTTCTTTCAGTTTGAGAAATGCGGAGCATGTTCTTCCCTTTTGGTTTTCTATTTCCAGATCTTTGCACATGTCATTACAAAATTTTATTTTTTCTACTTGAGCTGCCATTTGAAATATTCTGTTCAGTTCTTTTATGCCATCATTCCTTCCTTTTGCTTTAGCTGCTCGATGTTCAAGATCAGGCTTCCGAGTCCCTTCTGACATCCAATTTAATCTTTTCTTTCTTTCCTGTCTTTTTAATGACCTCTTGCTTTTCTGAGGAATGATGTCTTTCATGTCATTCCACAATGTTTTCTGGTATTCAGTCATTAGTGTTCAACACATCAAATGTGCTCTTGAGATGGTCTCTTAACTCAGGTGGGATATATGCAAGGTCATACTTTGACTCTCATGGAGTTGTTTTAATTTTCTTCAGTTTCAGTTTGAACTTGCACATGAACAATATGATCTGTGCCACAGTCAGCACCTGGTCTTGTTCTGCCTGCTGATTGCTGACATTGAGCTTTTCTGATGTCTTTTACCACAAATGTAGTCGATTTGATTCCTGTGTGTTCCATCTGTTGAGGTCCATGTTTATAGTTGCCATTCGGGTTGGTTAAAAAAGGAATTTGCAATGAATAAGTTGTTAGTTTTGCAAAATTCTATCACACAGTCTCCGGGATCATTTCTGTTATCAAGGCTGTCTTTTCCAACTACCCTTCCTTATTCTTTGTTTCCAACTTTTACATCCAGTCATCAGTGATTATCTTTGCATCCTGACTGTATGTTTGATCAATTTCAGACTGCAGAAGTTGATAAAAATCTACCATGTTTTCATCTTTGGCCTTAGAAGTTGGTGCATAAATTTCAATAATAGCCATGTTAACTGGCCTTCCTTGTAGGTGTAGGGATACTATCCTATCACTACTAACATTGCACTTCTAGACAGATCTCGAAACGTTCTTTTTGACGGTGAATGCAACACCATTCCTCTTCAAGTTTTTGTAGCCAGCACAGTAGACCATACGATTATCTGATTCAAAGTGGTCAACACCAATCCATTTCAACTCCCTAATGCCTAAGATATTGATGTTTATGCATTCCGTTTCATTTTTGATGATTTACAATATTCCTAGATTCATACTTCATATGTTCCATGTTCTGATAATAATCAGATGGATGTTTGCAGTTGTTTCTTCTCACTTTGAGTCATGCCACATCAGCAGATGAAGATCCTGAAGGCTTTACACTATGCACATCGTTAAGGTTGGCTCTACTTTGAGGGGACAGTCCTTCCCCGGTTGTCTACCGAGTACCTTTCAACCTGGGGGGCTTATTTTCCAGCACTGTGTCTGACAATGTTCTGCTGTTATTCACAAGGTTTTCACAGGCTAATTCTTTTAGAAGTAGATTGCTGAGTCCTTCTTCCTAATCTGTCTTAATCTGGAAGCTCTGCTGAAACCTGTCCTCCATAGGTGACCCTGTTGGTACATAAATGCCAGTGGCAAAGCTTCTAGCAACACGGGAACATGCAAGCCCCCATAGTATGGTACAGTGAGGGCTGCTCTCCCTCTCTTTGTTCATTCTCCTAGTTGGCCAGCTCTCCCTCTGCTCAATCTTCCTAGGCTGCTCACCCTCCCTTTACTTAATCTTCCTGGCCTGTTTGCTCTGCCACTACACAATCTTCCTACACTGTTCAGTCTCCTTTTATTCCCATTGATATCATAGAGCCAGGAATTCCAACATGGAGGAATATCACACAACTGGGAATCCTGGCCCATCCAAATTGCTACACAGATTTTGGGGGGAACACTATTCAGTCTGTGACAACATCTTTCAAGGACATGAAAATATGAAAATGCATTCCAAGTCTGAAGAATCATAAAATCTTTAATGTGCTCACAGCAAGATTGGGACTGGGTCGTGGTGAGAGATTAGAATAAACAGCTAGTTGAGGCCTGATTGTTGTTGTTAAGTGCCATCAAGTTGATTTGACTCAAAGTGACCCAGTGTGACGGGTAGACCTGCCCAGTAGATTTTGTTAGGCTGCAGTCTTTATGGAAGGATAATAGTGTAGTTGCTGGGCCCTTGGCTTCTGACATTGGTCAGAAAAGTGCATTGTTGGAATCTACCAGCTGCCTCTCAGAAGAAAGAGGTGGCAATGTGCAAATTATAGTCTTGGAAACTCTGAGGGCAATTCTACTCTGACTTGTAAGATTGCTATGAGTTTGAATAGAATTAATAGCAGTGGGTTTTGGTCTTAATGAAGTGGCTTGCTGGCTCTTTCTCTGGAGAAGCTGAGATGAATAACATGATCAGATTATTTAAGCCCATGTGCAATGAACACCCGTGTACCTTTACCCGGAGTCAACAATTATTAGCTCATGAATGAGACTGGGCATCTTTTCACGTGGTTAAGAGCCATTTGAATTTCTTTTTATACAAGATTTCTGCAGTTCGGTCTATTTATAGTAAAAACTGCATTTTGTTATAGAGGTCTTGTGCGTCTTTTTCTCAAGTTTTAGAAACTGTATTAGATGATAACCTTCGATGGTACACTTTGGAGCTATGTGTTCTCATTTTTTCATTGATATTTTTATTTTATTTGTGGTATGTTTGTGCCTGGGAAATGTAAAAAATGTATAACAAAATTTATTGGTTTAGCAATGATTACACTGATCACAGGGAAACTCACAAGAACTTTTTCTGCAGTATGCATGGTTCCTTTTCTCCCCTTAATTTAAATATCTAGTGCATCGGGAATTTATCCTAGTTTCTGGTATCAGAAGTGAGTCCAATTTTATCTTTCTCCATGTAATTATTCTGTTATCACAATATATAATTAAAAGTCCATTTTTACCCAGGGATATAAGATGCCACCAATATTGTGAACTAAACTTCCACATGCAATTTATTCTATTTCTGAATTTTCTTTTTTTATCCTTTGACTTTTTATCCTTTATCCTTTTCACTGAGGTGCTAATATCATGTGTTTCAATTATAGGAGCTTCATAGTGTTGTGTGTTGAATTGTGTCCCCCCAAAACTATGTATAGAAATGTGACTGGGTTGTAATTACCAGTACTGTGTGCTTGCCCTTAATTTTGTGATCTTCCTATGCTGTATGTCATAGAGGATTAGGGTGGAACTGCAAATCCCTTCTTACGGTTACCTCCCTGCTCGTTGTAGAGGGAGCTGCCCTAGAGCATGGCTTCACCCCCTTCTATCCTTTTATCCTACAAGGGATAAAAGGGAAGGGAAGTATGCAGAGAGCTGGGAACTTCACACCATCAGGAAAGCAGCACTTGCAGCAGCACACGTCCTTCAGATCCGAGGTTCCCGCACCAAAATGCTGGCTGACCAAAAACTGATGCAAAGATCTTTCTCCAGAGCCCTCAAAAGGAGACTAAAGTGGACACCCTGAATTCAGACTTGTAGCCTACCAGACTGTGTAAGAATAATTTTTTTTGTTAAAGCCATCCAGTTTGTGGTATTTCTGTTAAAGAGCCACTAGCTGACTAAAACACACAGCATGAAAAAAAAGGCTTCTCCCACCACCACATTGCTCTTCTTTTTCAGGGTTTATCTGGTTATTTCTGTTTTGTTATTTTTACTCCAGATGAGCTCTATAATCAACTTGTTTAGTTCTATTAAAAAAGAAGAAGAAGGTGATGATGATGATGAAGCTAATGGTATTCTATTAGAATTGAGTTAAATTTATAAATTACTTTAGGGAGAACTCACATTTTATGCTATTGAGCTCTCTCTCTCCTAAAATATAGTGTGTCTTTCTATTCATTTATCTGTCAGTTTGTTGTACTGTGGTAACTTGCATGTTGCAATGACGCTGGGAGCTGTGTTGCTGATATTTCAAATACCAACAGAGTCATCCGTGGTGGACAGGTTTCCGCTGTCCGGACTAAGACAAAGAAGAAAGGGCTGGCATACTACTTTTGAAAATTAAAACCTATTGCTATTGAGTCTATTAAGAGCATGGCTGCTAACCAAGAATTTGGCATCCATATGCTACCACTGGTAACTCTATGGGACAGTTCTACTCTGTCCTATAGAGTTGCTATGAGTTCTGAGAAGCAGCTAATGAAGACCTTGTGGTTCGCAGCAGAGTGTTTTTCAACTGAGTTGCTGGATATGTCATCAAGAGTAGTCAGTTGCTGGAGAAGAGCACGTGTTTAGTGAAGTAGAGGGCCAGCAAGAGCAAAGGAGACCTGTCGTGAGGTGAACTGACACAATAGCGCAGTGATGGACTCAGACAGGTGGGTGGTGAGGAGGGCGGTGCAGGGCTGGGCAACACTTCCTTCTGTTCTAGATACAGCTGTCACAAGCCAACATCAACTCAACAGCAACTGTCTCTCCATTCAAGCCTGGTTTTTATATCTTCAAAGCACTTTACAGTTTTGCTCGTGTAAGTATTGATGTTTCTTGTTATTTTGATGTCAAGGTGTTTCTTCTCTTTGTTCTGTTTTCTGTCTAAATGGGATCTTACCTTCAGTTATGCATCCTACTTATATATGTCTGTGTGTGACATTCCTTTTCATGTCCTCATTTTATAATTTTCTATTTTATCAAAATCTTTTATTTTTTGGCATATTTTTCCGTCGATTCTTTCAAGTTTTCCAGGCGTATATAATCACCATTAATAAAAACATATAGTGTTGCCTCTTCTTTTCCTATTTTTATTTCAGTAATTGCTTTCTCATGTGTGATTGCATTGATCAGTTATTGCAATGCTAGATGTTACAGATACAGTAGGTATCTTTACTTTCTTCCTTACTTTTTAAGAGAAAGATTACAACATTAAATATTAAACATTCCCAGCTTTGCGGCTTGTTGTGTTGTTATTAGCTGCCCTCAAGTCAGTTCTGACTCAACAGCAATCCTACATACAGCAGAAGAAAACACTGCCATGCCTGCACCATCCTTGCAGCAGTTGTTATTCTTGAGCCCACTGTTGCAGCCACTGAGTTAATCCATTTCACTGAGGGTCTCCCTCTTTTTTGCCAACCGTGTACTTTACCAAGCATGGCGTCCTTCTTTACAGACTGGTCCCTCCTGATAACCTGTCCAAGTATACAAAATGAAGTCTCCGCACCTTTGCTTCCAAGGAGCCCTCTGGCTGTACTTCTTTCAGAATAGATGTATTTGCGCTTCTGGCAGTCTGTGGTATATTCAGTACTCTTTGCTGACAACATAATACAAAGGATCCATTCTTGTATGATCTTCTTTAATCAGTCCCAGCTTTCACACGCAGATGAAAACACCATGGCTTGGATCAGGTGCACCTTAGTCCTTAAAGTGGCATCTTTGCTTTTTGACACTTTAAAGGAAACTTTCGCAGCAGATTTGCCCAATGCAGTGCAGCGTTTTATTTTCTTGACTGCTGCATCCTTGGAAGTTGATTTTGGATTGAAGTAAAAGGAAATCCTTGACAACTTCAATCTTTTCTCCCTGTGATGATATTGCTCATTTGTCCAGTTGTGAGGAGTTTTGCTTTCTTTATGTTGAGGTGTAATCCATACTGAATGCTGTGGTCGTTGATCTTCATCAGCAGGTGCTTCAAGTCCTCTTCACTTTTGTGCTTAACATTATAAGGAAGTTTATTGAGTATTTTTTTAAAATTTATTTTGTTTTTGTTAAGAGTATCCACAACAACACACACACCAGTTCAACAATTTCTACATGCGCAGTGCAGTGGCATTGATTACATTCATATCCCATTTTCTGAGCTGTACCGCCATTAATATAAACTCACTGTCCCTAAGATTCCTCTGTAATCATTTGAGCTGCTGTTGTCACTTTAATCCCATATAGGGACACTCAAGGCCAATCCATTTTTTTTTTCTTAAATTAGTTAAGCTGAACTACTGTTTGGTTTTAAGAAGGTTTCAGGGGATATTTTTGGTTTAAGCTTTAAAGTTTATCTCAGCACAATAGTTTCAGAGATTCATCTATACCCCATGGCTCCAAAAACTCTGGTGTCCATGAGAATCTGAAATTCTGTTCTGCATTTTTTCCCTCTTGGTAAACATCCTTCTACAGAATCTTCGATCAAAATGTGTATTAATGGTAGCTTGTCATCATGTGGGTCTTCTGGTTTCTTGGTAAAGGACACAGTTGTTCACGGAAGAAATTAGCCACATGTTCAAAATCCTTATTCTATTCCTGACTCTTTTTCCTACTGCTTTAGATGAATAGAAACCAATTGTCATTCTTTGCCTGGCCACTTGCTTTTAAGACCCCAGGCACTACATAACAAACTAGAAGGTAGAACGGAAGCATTAAACTTGTTATTAGGAAAATTAACTGAGATATTCAGTGAAACCAGGCCTTTGAAGGAGATTTTTGGTTGTCCACAAGCAGTCTCAGTAGCTACCCTTTTTTTCTTAACTTTTGCTGTTGTTGTAAATATGTCTATCACAAAACTCTTGTCTATATAACTTTTTACAGGCATACAACTGACATCAATTACAACACTACATCACTGCCTTTGCTGTCCTTCTTTTAACAAATCCTATTTTTCCATTCACCTTTGACTTCCCTTTCCCACTCCCTCCGTGCCTAATAACCACTAATAAACTTTGGTCGCTATACATTTGTTGTTTCGTCTCTTTTTGTATAAGCAAAGTCATACACTATTTGTCCTTTAGTGATTGACTGTGTCACTCAGCATGATGTCTGCCAGCTCTATCCATATAATGCCAAAAAGCCAAAGTCACTGTCATCGAGTTGATTCCAACTCATACCGACCCTATAGTAGCATGTATCAATTTTGATTCTTCTACTGGCTGAGTAATATTTTATTGTATGTGTGTACCATGTCTTATTTATCCACTCATCTTTTGATGGGCATTTAAGTTGTTTCCACCTTTTGGACATTGTGAATAGTGCTTCACTGAACGCTAGTGTACAAGTCTTTGTTTCAATCTTGTTTTTGAGTATTTTGGATAAAAATCTAGGAGTGGGATTATGTTTAGTTTTTTGAGGAACTGCTACAATAGTTTTGAGAAACTTTTCCACAATAGCCATATCAGTTTGTATTCCCACCAACAGTAGATAAGGGTTTCAATGTCCCTATACCCTCCACAATATTTTTTTTCTTGTCTTAAATCTTAGCCATCCTAGTGAAAGTGAAATAGTATTTCATTGTAATGTTGGTTTGCATCTCTATGATGGCTAATGATGTTGAGTATTCTTTCATGTGATTGGTGACCATGTGAAAGCACACTGTAGTGAGACTTCATTTGAGTATTTTTTACCATTAATGGATGGTGGATTTTTCAAATGCATTTACTGTATCTGTGGAAATGATCACATGATTTCTATTTTTTCTTATTAATATAATTAATTACAATAGTGGATTTTTTAATATTAGATTAATTGCATTCGTAGAAGAAAACCAACATAGCGATGATCCATTTATTTATTTAAAGTGTGTTGATGGATTATCTCGGCCAATATATTAAGATTTATGTTATGTTTAAAGAGAATTCTGGCAAATTTTGACAGATATAGTAGAAGCAGGAGAGATTAAAGGGTAATTCTAAAAATCTAGGTGAGGAATTGCTGAGGAGTCAAACTAAGGTAGGAGGTACTTGTAATTTCTGGTTCGTGATAGTATGTCACATACCAATAACCTAAAAGACCAAAGAGAATAGAGCACTGCCTCTCTTCATCGTTGCTTTTCCTCACGTTACTATTTAAGTTGATAATATATTCACTCAAGGAATGAACAAATGTAGTAATGAATAAATAAATAGGGATTAACTGGAGGAAATAAACCCAAGCTATATTTACCAACTAGACATCAACAAGAGATAGGGACTAAACAAATGTGACATGTTAAGGAGACAAAATTAGGTAATACTGTTGCTATAAATTTAGGCAATTTGAAGAAGGTATGGGCCAGTTCTGGAAACCCTGACAGCCTAGTGGTTAAGTGCTACTTCTGCTAACCTAAAGGTTGGCTGCTCAAATCTGCCAGGTGCTCCTTGGAAACTCTATGGAGTAGTTCTACTCTGTCCTGTAGGGTTGCCGTGAGTCAGAATCCTTTCAGTGGCAGTGGGTTTTCGTTTTTTTGCTTTATGGGTAAGTTCCCATAAACATTTGAGTGGAGATATCCAGAAGGTGTAACAATATTTTCTAATAAAGAGACGTAGATAGAGTATTAATTGGATCTAACTTTTTGACAGATATTGTGCTAAGCACATTATACGGATTATTTCATTTTAACCTAACAAGATTGCCAAGATCCCACTGCTGTCAAGTTAATTCTGACTCATGGTGAACTTACGTGTCTCAGAGTAGAAATGCACTCCGCAAGATCTTCTTGGCTGTAATCTCAAAAGTATGAAGAGATCTGTCCTGGAAGCAGCACAGCCGGAGTGTTCCGTAGAAGCAAGGATGCCAAGACTGCGTTTTACATACTTTGGACATGTTGTCAGGAAGGCTGAGTCCTTGGAGGGTGGTGAAGCAGGCGGTCAGTGACAAAGAAGAAGACCCTCAAGAAGATGGATTGACACAGTGGCTGCAGCAATAGGCTTAAGCACAACAGCGATCAGGTGTGTGGAGCAGAACCAGGCAGTGTTTCGTTCTCTTGTACACGAGGTTGCTGGGAGTTGAAACCAACTTGAAGACATCTGATAACAACAATAATGTTATCGAAGCAGTTCACCAGGTCTTTCTTCTGTGGCACCCGCTGGGTGGATTTGAAATGCTAACATTTTGGTTAGCAGCTGAAAGCAAACTAAACCTCATTTGAGGTTAAGTAATTCATCGAGATCTCCTAATCATTAAACAGTGGAAATAGGATTTGAACCCTGTCTGTCTAATGCGAAAGTCTCAGCACAACCTCTGTTCGGCCTCCGGGAACAGGGAAAGGAATGGTTATCCCCCGTAGCTGAGACATGAAACAGCAGTGAAGAGGGACAAGGCAAAAGCTAAGAGCAAAAGAATTTTAGAAGCTGGAAGAAGATGGACGAGAAAATACTGAGAAGACAGAGAGAGGGAAGAAAACTAGAGAGCGTGTCGTGGGGCGGTGAAGGAAGGTCTTAGGAGTGTAGGAAACTGGTTTATTTTCAGACTCTGATTCTTTAAGTTCCAAAATTTTCCTATTTCAGCCAATTCTACTTGCAGTATTAATTTTTACCAAAAAAAAAGTACCTGGTATGAAATATTGCAGAGTATCCAGTTAAGATCTTAATGAAAATTTCAAAACATGATTCAGCCTGAAAAATTTCCTGTCTCATAGTTTTAAAAACAACAATTCTGTTAATTTAGAACATTTATAAACTTAAAAAAGTTCACATTTTACAAGCCTGCGCTGTTCAAATATATTTCAACTCATTGGTCAAGACACAAGCAATACTACTCCACAAAAGGAATCTGAGCAATTAGGATTATAATCTCTAGCAGATTCTGAAATTCAGTTGTTATAATTGGGCAGAACAACATCTAATACAACACTATTCTAATATAACAGTATTCCTGTGCTATTCTATTGAAACTATCATATAAGGAAGAATACAATAGTGATCAAATAAATAGCAGAGGTGGAAAAAAAATTTTTTGATGTAACATAATATTGCAAAATGGAAGTAAATATATTAGCTTTGTTTTGTGACCTGTGTGGCATTTCCTTCCCTGTAATCTGATGCAGGGAAGATCAGTGAAGTTATCCATTTGGCCCTGGATGAAAACATTTCAGCACAACATTGCTATTCATCTTCATAGTCATTTAAATGCAATTTGTTACCTGGTTCTGTGATTCCACTTTGTATTTTGTGGAGTTGATAAGATTCCAGAATTACTTTCAGAATCATCCATCTTGTACACAGGGAGAAACTTTAATCCAGGAAAAGTGACACAGAAATCAGATCCCTGAAATAAATTCTTCAGGCACAGGAAGGATGGAGAGGATTAATCAATAGAATTTTATGTTTCTGCAATTCGTAGTCCTAAATGAACTTGTAGCTCTGATACCCTCCTTTCACTAAGGGATTTGTTGCACTGGTAACATCTGCCATCTAGTGGCTGACTTCAGCAGCTGTATAATGACTGACAAATTTTCTGTTTTATGAAGATGAAAACACGATAGAGGGCAAAGATTTGGTAGTTACACTTCATTTATATATTTTTTTATGTTGCTTACAAGGTATATACATTTTTTATTTAACAAACTATTATTTTAGTGACAAATTTGGTTTAATAATAATCATTCCCTTTTAGTGTAGTTATCTTCAAAAGAAAGAGAAAAAATATAAGGGGAAAAAAGTAAAACTATTTTTATCTGCTGTAATAGAAGGCATACACAGTGTATAAATTAATTATATTTCTGATTACATACCTATCAGTTATAAGGTGCCAAATTTAGTTTAATAATAATCATTCACCTTTAGCATAGTTATCTTTAAAGGAAAGAGAAAAAATATGAGGAAAAAAAGTAAAACAGTAATTTTATCTGCTGTAATAGAAGGCATAAGCAGTGTACAAGTTAATTATATTTCTTATTATAATCCTATCAGTTATAAGGTAATTTGATTTTGTCATTGAACAATGTTAATTTATTCTTACTTCAAATATAGCTGGAATAAATAAAACATGTATTTAAATGGAAACTTAGTAGGTAAAAATAAGTGTATAACCCTCCCCTTCTTTTTTTGCTTAATAAGAATTAAACTATAACACATATTTGTAGCCTTCTAAAAAAGTAGATTTTACTTAAATAGTCTCTAGGCCAAAAGTGACAATCAACTTTCTGCCCTTTTCTTACTCAACGCTCATAATTTTCTCACTCAGCACTCGGAGTTAACATGCCCTTCTGGCAGTGTTTTCTTCACTTGCTTACCAAGACACCATGCCTTCCTTGCAGGGTTGGCTACACAAATTTCAAGGGATAGTGCAAAAAATAAAAATGTGGATCCCTTGTCTGAAAAGCAAGACCAACATGCTATGAAGGTCATAGTTGTTGTTAGGTGCCATCGAGTCAGTACCGACACACAGTGACTCTATGCACAACAGAGCAAAACACTGCCCAGTCCTGTACCATGTCCATAATCTTCTTTTATGCTTAACCCCATTGTTGCAGCCAAAGTGTCAACCCATCTCGTTGAGGGTCTTCCTCTTTTTCACTGATCCTTCTCTACCAAACATGATGTCTTTCTCTAGGGATTTATCCCTCCTGAGAACACGTCCGAAGTACATAAGATACAAGGAGCACTCTGGTTGTACTTCTTCCAGAACACATCTGTTTGTTGTTTTGACAGGCCCTGGTATATTAAGTAGCCTTACCCAACGTCACGGAGGCATAGATTCTTCTCCTGTCTATGTACCCATTGTCCAGCTTCACATGCATGTGATACAACTGAAAAGGCAATGATTTGGGTTAGGCTTACTTTAGTCTTCAAGGTAATATCTTTACTTTTCAACACTTTAAAAAAGTCTTTTGCAGCAGAATTTCCCTCTGCAATGCGTCTTTTGGTTTCTTGACTGCTGCTTGCACAGGCATTGATTGTAGAACCACGTAAAATGAAATCCTTGAGAACCTCAAACTTTTTGGTCCAGTTATGAGGATTTTTGCTGTCTTGATGCTGAGATGTAATCCATACTGAAGGTTGTGGTCTTTGATCTTCATCAGTGTTTCAAAGCCTCTTCACTTTCAGCAAGATGAGACTGTCTCATCTGCATAACAAGTTGTCAGTGAGTCATCTTCCAATCTTGGTGCCTCATTTGTCTTCATATAGTCCAGCTTCTTGGATATTTACTTAGCACAGAGATTACCCCTTGATCCATATACAGATTCCTCATCAGCACAATGAAGTGTTTTGGAATTTGCATCCTCCACAGTGTTAACCATAGTTTGTTATGATGCCCATTCCAAAGAAAGGTGATCCAACCTAATGGGGAAATTACCAAACAATATCGTTAATATCACACACAAGTAAAATTTTGCTCAAGATCATTCAGAAGGGACTGCAACAGTGTATTGACAAGGAACTTCCAGAAACTCAAGCTGGATTCAGAAGAAGGTGTGGCACCAGGAATATCATTGCTGATGCCAGATGGATCTTGGCTGAAAGTAGAGAATACCAGAAAGATGTTTATCTGTTTCACTGACTATGCAAAGGCACTAGGCTGTGTGGATCATAACAAGTTATGGCTAACTTTGTGTAACATGGGAATTCCAGAACACTTAATTGTACTTTTAATGAATCTGTATATGAATCAAGAGCGAGTTCTGCAAACAGAACAAGGGAACACTGGGAAAGTATGTGCCAGTGTTGTATCTTTTTACCATATCTTTTCAATCTATATGCCAACATATAATCTGAGAAGCTGGAGTCTATGAAGAAGAATGAGGCATCAGGATTGGAGGATGACTCATTAACAACTTGCATCATGCAGACGACACCACCTTATTTGCTGGAAGTGAAGAAGATTTGAAACACTTAGTAATGAAGATCAAAGACCACAATCTTCAGTATAGATTACACCTCAACATCAAGCAAAAAACCTCACAACTGGACCAGTAAGCAACATCGCGATAAGTGGAGAAAGGATTGAGGTGGTCAAGGGTCTCATTTTACTTGAGTCCACCATCAACGCCCATGGAAGCAGCAGTCAAGAAATCAAAAGATGTATTGCACTGGGAAAATCCGCTTCAAAGAACCTCTTTAAAGTACTGAAAAGTAAAGATGTCACCTTGAAGACTCAGGAGTGCCTGACTCAAGCCATGGTGTTTTCAACCTCATCATACATATGCAAAAGCTGGATGATGAACAGAGAAGACAGAAGAACTGATGCCTTCGAACTGTGGTATTGGAGAAGAATGTTGAATTTACCATGGACAGCCAAAAGAACAAACATGTTCTGGAAAAAGTACAACCAGAGCGCTCCTTGGAAGCAAAAATAGCAAGACTGTATCTTATGTACTTTGGACCATGTTGCCAGGAAGGATAAGTTCTTGGAGAAGGACATCATGCTTGGTAGAGTGGAGAGTCAGTGAAAAAGAGCAAGACTCTTGATAAGATAGACTGACACAGTTACCACAACAATGGACATAAGCATAAAAAAGATTATGGACATGGTACAGGACTGGGCTCAAGACCAGGCAGTGTTTCTTTCTGTGTACATAGCGTTGCTATGAATTGGAACCAGCTTGACAGCACAATGTTAGCCATAATTTGTTATGATCCACACAGTAGAATACTTAGCATAGTCCATAAAAACACAAGTAAACACTTTTCTGGTACTGTTTGCTTTCATCCAAGACCCATCTGACATCACTAAAGGTATTCCTGGTTCCACATCCTCTTCTGAATTCAGCTTGACTTGCTGGCAATTCCCTGTCAGTACACTGCTACAGTCTCCCTAGAATGATCTTTAGCAAAATTTTACTCGCATAATGATGTTTTTCAATAATTTCCACATTTGTTGGATCATGTTTCTTGAAAATAGTCACAAATATGGATCTGTCCCAGTTGGTTGGCCAGGTAGCTGTCATCTAGATTCCTTGGCATGAATGAGTAAGTGCTTCCAGTGCTGCATTCGTTTGTTTAAAGAGCTCAGTTGATGCTCTATCAATTCCTGGACGCTTACTGTTTTACAGTGCTTTCAGTGTAGCTTCAACTTCTTCCTTAAGGACCGTGAGTTCCTGATTGTATGCTACCTCCTGAAGTGGTTGAACACTGACCAGTTCTTTCTGATACAATGGCTCTTTGTGTTCCTTTATCTTCTATTGATGCCTCTTGAGTCTTTTAATATTTTCTCAGTAGACTTCTTCACTATTGCAACTTGAGGCTTGAATTCTTCTCCTCAGTTCTTTCAGCTTGAGAAATGCAGAGCATGTTCTTCCCTTTTGGTTTTCTATTTCTAGCTCTTTGCACATGTCATTATAATACTCTACTTTGTCTTCTTAAGCCACCTTTTGACATCTGTTCAATTCAGTTACTTCACCATTTTTTCCTTTCACTTTAGCTACTCGATGTTCAAGAGCAAGTTTCGGAGTCTTTTCTGACATCCGATTTGGTCTTTTTTTTCTTTCCTGTCTTTTTAGTGACTTCTTGCTTTCTTTCTGGTCTTCAGTCATTAGTGTTCATAGCATCAAATCCATCCTCGAGATAGTCTCCAAACTCAGGTAGGATATACACAAGGTCGTACTTTGGCTCTCAGGGGAGGCTCATTTTCTGGTACTATTTTCTACTGCTATTCATAAGGTTTTCACTGGCTAATTCTTTTTAGAAATAGATTGCTGAGTCCTTCTTCCTAGTCTGTCTTAGTCTGGAAGCTCAGCTGAAGCCTGTCTGCCATGGGTAACCCTGCTGGTATCTGAGTACCAGCAGTATAGCTTCCAGCATCACAGCAACCTGCAAGCCACCAAATAATGACAAGTTGACCAACGAGTAGGGGCTACTATGGTACCAAAATGTAAGGCTTTTCCTTTCTTCTACGGTCTCTCTCTAGATACGTCACAATTTTTAAAAATATTTCTGTTAATATTATTCTTAAATACAGAAAAAATTGAAAATTTTAATTATTAGCATGGATTTTTCCATTCATGTGTATACTGTGCAATGCCAGTTTTCAATGAAAATTTAACTTGCATAAGAATCATTAAAATTACACAGTTTATGTTTGTTGCTCATACATGCATATGTATTTTAATCATCCCAGAAAAGTGTAAAACATTATAAAAAACTAACTTATCATTTTAGTTTCACTTTTTGATATGCACGTATCCTATCAATACTCTGTGTTTAGTTTGTGAATGAGTGAGAAAAGACAGGAATGAAAAGGAGCTCTGAGTTGCTCTACTGTTTCCTTTTCTAGTACTCGTATGTCATCCTTTTGTGTGAGTAGTTGGCTAACACAGCAAAGTACTATAAGGAAATGATATGATAGGGTTCTGTGGTTGTTCATGTTTCTTAGGGAGTCGTTGCCTTCTTTCTACACTAAAAACAAGTTCTGGCATGGCCTCCCATGCCAGTAAGTGGTGCCACCACTTACTCTGTTGTAGACATACTATATTTATTTGCACTTGCTTTGATTCTCTGAACTCCCACAGGTCATGGGCCCCACCAGATTCACTGCTCATGGAGTGTTAGGAACATCACAAGTGAATGGGATGGCAAAGAGTGGAGGACGTGCATAATGGGCATATCCTATCTCTAGTCACTGGATTTCATTTCAGAAACAAGATAAAAATGAAGTTATTAAAAATTTGAAGATGATGGTCCTTGGGGGCCAAGATGGTGGACTAGACACATATCTCCTCAATTCTCTCTGAGGACTAAGGCCTGGAATGATAACTGAACAAATCACTAGACATTCAGGGTACTCTAGGATACAGCATAGTGTTGTCAGATTGAACTATGCACCACTATATAAGAAGCTACCTCTCTGTAACATGAGGCAGTGCATGCTGAGGCCTGCTCCTGCTGACTCACTGCTTGAGTGGACTGCAGGTACTGATGCCCTCTTTGTTATCTGTGAGGTGGGGGATGGCCATGAGCCTACAAATATGCTGAACAGCAGTGCTAAAGTAAACAGAATATAGTGCAGCAGAGAGACAGTGTGTGGCATAGCCCCTTTTCAGAGCCCAGCTGCTACTGAGGGCACCACTGCCCCTCTACCTTCTCTTTTCTGAGCTCTGCCACAGACTCTGCTGTTTCACAGCAGGAAGGGCAGCTCGGCTGGGAAGCCATTTTGATCAGCTGGGAGGTGGAGCACCCAACTGGAGGCCTCAGCGGGGCATAATTCCCAAGCTGATAGGCAATGTCAGTCTGGAAAGAGCTTTTCCAGCAGAAATGCTGTGTTTAGGGTGGTGTTACCTTACAGAAGGGGCCCTGAACTGTATCATAGCATCTGGAGATGGTCAAAGAGGTGTTTCCATTGTCAGCCAGAAGGTAGGGCCTGCCACACTTGACAACCTCACTGATTTCAGCAGCTGCTGGACAACTCCCAGATTTTTAAAATAAGACTGCCTGGAGAAATAACTGCTGAGTGGCCCAGCCACATCTCCTCCAGCCTTCACTGACCTACATCATAGGGTCAGCTGATGGCACCCCAGTGACTCCATAAATAAGGCACCACCTTTGCCAGCCAGGAGGCAGAGCCTGCCTCCCCAGAGAGTCCACTGGGGCCAGCCAATAGATTACACAAAGGCAGCTGGTAGCCAACTCCCTTCTCAGAACTACACATTGACTTCTGTTGAGGTAACACCAGAGATACTGAACAGCCTCTAGACGGTGCAAAGGCAACAAACCACTGCTAACTATTTAAGGAAACAGTCCACCATGGCTCTGGGAAACTCCCAAAATAAAGAATTAAGAAACTTCCCAGATGAAGAAGCTTTTCTGAAACTATCAGTGGTTGAGTACAAAAGAATTATATATAGAGCCCTTTTAGAGATTAAGCAAAATGCAGCAGAGAAAAATAAAAAGTTAAGCAAGCTATTTGAACTGATGGAACATCAACTATCTGAAAAATCACAGAATTAGACAATTCAATCCAAAGCCAAAAGAACAGAATTCAGGAGATGAAAGTCAGATTTAGCGACCTTGAGGATAGAGCATCTGACATCAGCATTTGTGAGGAGAAATCAGATAAAAGAAATAAGAAAAAGGAAAAAAATTAAGAAACATGAGAGACTCTATTAAGAGGAATAACCTAGGACTTACTGGAGTTCCTGAACACAGAGGGCTAACTAAAAACACAGAGAGTATTGTTGTTGAGTTGCTGACAGAAAACTTCTCTGAAATTATGAAAGAAGAGAACATAGACTTCCAAGATGAGTAACAAACACCACAAAAAACAGATACCCCTGTAAAAGACACCAAGACATGTTATATCAAGCTTAATAAAATGAAATATAAACAGAAGCTCTTAAAGGCAGCAAGGCTCAAAGCAAAGCTAACATTCACAGGGAAGACTGCAGGCTTTCATCTGACTTCTCAACAGAAATGATGTTGGCAATGGCAGCCGGCTGACACTTTCAAAGCCTTGAAGTAGAAAAACTTCCAATCAAGAATTACATATCCTGCAAAACTGTCTCTCAAATATGAAGATGAAATTAAGACATTTGCAGATAAACAGAGCATTAAACACTTTGTGGAAACCAAACCAAAACTACAAGAAATACTGAAAGAGTCTCTTTGCCTAGAAAAACAAAACCATTAAGTCTATATTTAAGTAGGTAATGCAAGACACAGTGTCTAGAATCCTACTCAATTAAGGAAGCCACAAAACTCAATCAAAGCTACAATATTAAAAGAAGGGAACCAGTGAACATATCACAAGCACTATGACACCACTATACTAAAAAGAGAGATATAGTACACTAGTTATCATCCTTTGAGATGGAGAGGAAGTTAAAAAGATATGTAGAAGTTAAAAAGATATGCAGAAGTTAACATTTGGTTTAAACTTGAAATACTAAGGGAGATCGTAAGAGTAGCCACAAAGCACAATAACAATGCAACATATCAGAACAAGAAAAGTAATACGGGAGTATCAACAAACACAAAACCAACACTGAAAAGGATGAAAGTCAACCCATAAAGAAGAATGACCCAGAAGAGAATATTAACAGCAGCAGAGAAAATATCAACACAAAAATAAATACATTAAAATAACAGCACTAAACACATACATATCAATAATTACACTGAATTAAATAAACTGAACACTCCAATGAAGAGACAGTGAGTGACATCCTGGATCAAAAGATGCAACCTGTCTGTATGTTACTTGCAAGAAACACACCTTAGACTCAAAGATATGAACAAACTGAAAATTAAAGGATTGAAGACTATATACCAAGGTGACAAAAAACCGAGAAGAGCAGGTGTGGAAATACTAATCTCAGATAAAATAGTTAATGTAAAATCCACAGTGGTAGACAAGGATAGTCACTATTGCTGAAAGGTTCAATACACAAGCAGGATTTAGTAATATTAAATACTTATGCACCCAATACCAGAGCACCCAAATACATCAAACAAATAGTGACCACATTGAAAATTGAGATAGATCACTCTGCAGTAATAGCTGGAAACTTCAACACTCCGCTTTCAGTAATGGACAGATCTTTCAAACAAAACTCAGTAAAGATGCAGAAAATCTTATTGTGACAACTAACTAGACTTCATCAACATGTACAGAAATTTTTACCTATCAACAAATAAATACACCTTTGGTGCACATGGAATATTTTCCAGAATAGACCATGTGTTAGGACATAAAACAAGTCTCAACAAAATCCAAACTATTGTATTATTGCTAAGCATCTTCTTGGATGGTAAAGCCATAAAAGTAAAAATCAACAGCAGAAAAAACATAGGCAAATATTTCAGCTCATGGAAACTGAACAACACCTTGCTTGAAAAGCCATGGGTTATAGAAGAAATCAAAGATGAAATAAAGAAATTTATAGAATCAAATGAGAATGTAAACACGTCCTACCAGAACCTATGGGATACAGCAAAAGTAGCACTCAGAGATCAATTTTTCTCTATAAATGGACACATCTGTAAGGAAGAAAGGACTCAAACAAAAGAATTAACCCTACAGCTTGAACAAGTAGAAAGAGAGGAACGGAGGAATCACTCAGGCACCAGAAGAAACACAATAAAGACTAGAACAGAACTAAATGAATTAGAGAACAGAAGAACAACTGAAAAAATTAACAAAAGTAAAAGCTGGTTCTTTGAAAAGATCAATAAAATTGATAAACCATTGGCTAAACTTAAAAAAAAAATTCAAGGTGGCAAAGGCAGAACATTAAACCAAGTGTGGGGCCCTTCCAAATTCGGGCCCAATGCAACTGCACAGGTCACAAAAATGTAAGACTAGTCCTGCCTCCTGTTTTTCCTTCTTTACCACTGGCTGCACCTTTCAATTGTCGTCGCTGGTTAGATATTATATGCTGTGAGTCACCCAAGCCTTTTTCTCTTATCCATTACTTCCTTAGATGATCTCATCCAATTCCTGAGCTGGAGGTGCCAGCTACGCACTTCCAGCACTGACCTCTTGTTTGATTATCAGCGATACATAATCAAACTGCCTACCCATGTTTTCCATTTTGATATATCATGGCTATCTTATCTCTGGATCTCGATTTCACCCCAAAACACCTTCCTACTTAAGCTAACAATGTACTATTCACCTCATTACTTAAGAGTAAGAGTCTTCTTTCGTTTTTTCTTCTTCAGCTCCTCTAGGACAACTTCAAACACAAACCTTGTCAACTCTGCCTTTACAATATTACTCCAGTTTAACCACTTTTTTCTGCCTACATAGGGAGGAACGATATCTAAGGCATCAATTTTTTTCTTTTGCCTGCATTTCTTCCTTGCTTCTATTTTGTTTTCTTTGGTTCTTTTTTTCACACACCAGCCAGATTGCTATTTCTAAAACAAGAATAAGTTCAGAATCTTTCCATGTTTAAATCTTTTTAATGCCTTCCCAGGATTTTTAAATAAATTCCATACTCATCACCATTGTCTGAATGGCTTAGAGTGATATGACCACACCTTTGTTCCTAACCTCATTTTCTACCATGCACCATCTGCTCTCTAAATCTCCAATTAGATTTGCCTTTTTTTTGTTTTTGTTTTTTGCTGAAAATATACCAAACTCAATCTCCTCTTAGAGACTTTACACTGGCTGTTCCCACTTCCTGGAATACTTTTCTTCACTCAAAGCTTGCAAATTACTTATGGAGAGTGGGAGGGTAATTCAGGATTCTGTTCAAATTTCACCTTCTCAGAGAAGACTTACTTGACTCCCTTGTCTAAGATAGCATCCTTGCCCTCCTCCATCCTTACATACTTTATGCCATTGCCTTGTTTCATGTGCTAGAGAGCAGCTGGCTAAAATGTCACTCCTTAACTCATTTGCTCATTTGTTGTCTGCTTACACACTAGCACATGCCTCTAAGAATGCAGAGGCTTCGACTACCAACTGCAGCATTTTCAAGGCCTAGTACAGTACCGGTTCATAGAAAGCACTGAAGAAATACTTGTGGAGTGAATATGAGAATCTTTTATTGCTGTACTATAATTTTTATTGCTGTACTATAATTTGTATAACTATTGAATAAATATGTAAGGAAGGAAAAAGAAGGGAGGGATGGAGAAAGGAAGGAAAGGAGGAGAGTTAGCAGGAAGAATCTCCATTTGGCAGTAATTGATTTATTGGGGCAGTTCCACTCTGTCCTTTAGGGATGCTGTGAGTTGAAATCAACTTGATGCCAGCACATCTAATTTGGTTTCTTTTTTATATGATTGGCTGAAAGCAGTTTTTTATTGGAGGCAAACTGAAATTAGCCTTGAACTGCAAGACTTTTTTTTCACATTTTTATCCTTTTACTTTCGTCTCTGGTTTATCTCATTAAAAAGGCATGTAGACAAAATATTTAATTCTCTATTTAGTTTTCTATTCTTATTTGTAATAATCTTATAGGCAAAAATCAAAATGAAATTTGAATTATGCTTTGTTGACAGATGACTGATTGCCCTAGGAATATCTAAATGACATTTCATTGCCTTTGTTGATAAATAAGACATTGTACTTTTGTCTATGCATGAAAATTGATAAAATCTACTGTGTCTTTTGGAAACAAGTACTTGGACAATCTCCTTAAGTGCAACAGAAGTGACATTACATCTTAATAAGACTAGTCTAGTTATAACAGATGCTCAGTAAATACACAGTGAATGAATTTGCAATCTTTTTTGTTTGTACAGAATACACACATTTATTAAAATAGCTGTTTTATTATTAATGCATTCAGAAAACTGGAAGGTAGAATTAACAATGAAGGTGGATGGGTAAGTTGGTAGATACAGCTATAATATGATTTGTTTTTATTTGTTTATCATGTAGCAATTTCTTACGAACCACCTCTCCGCATTAGTTTATACAGTTTCAGGGACTGTTACTAGATTAAGTTCAATAAACATTTCTTAAGTGCCTAGCATATTTGACAATAAGACTTGTAAATACCGTCACAGACAATACATATTCTCTGCCTTCTGAGGCTGGCAGCGTAGTGGTAAAACTGAGAATCATAATTTCAACAGATAAAGTTATGTACAAAATAACAAGGGAGCAGTGTGGACAAAATGATTATAAGGAACAAACAGAACAGAAGTAGCATGGTACCCTTTTCTTTAAATGCTGTCTTGACACAGTTTTGAAGCCTTGGTTGGAGGCTAGTTTATTTTCCTTCTTGCTGATAATCACGCTCCTTATCAGGTTCAAACTCATGGGCTACCAGCATCCACTTTAATTGCCCTGGGGACAGGTAGCCAACACTTAGGGGGATGTTCCCTGGCACCTTGAGCTTGCAGACCTTTTCAAAATGCTGACTTCCTAGGGAGTCTATTCCACCTTGCTAAATCCACCCTGGTTCCAATACATAAGCCCTCTCTTCTAATTCCATCTTCTTTGGACCTTGTCCCCAGGGGCAATCTCCTGTGTGGTCCTGTGTGTGGCAGGCAGTACCTCCTTGACTCTAGGAACTGTAAGTATAATAAACCTAGTTGCTTTTCATGGCCTCCCTGGTATTCTTTGCTCGGGGATTGTTTTTCCTACATCAAACGATTGTATTTGACTTACAAGCCCACAAATTTGTTAAGCAGTTAGGTGAAATATCTTTAAGGTGTAGGGAGAATGTTACAGAAAGGAGAAAATGAATAAGACAAGACATATGTGTCCCGAAAATATTAAAAATATTTAAAACAGGCAAGCACTCTCGTGGGGTGTGTCACTGCTGCGTGTGGGGAGGTGGGTGACAGAGGAATAGGGCTAGTGATAAGAGATGGGACTTTTTGTATAGACATTTGCCAAACCATAGAGGTCTTTGTGTGCTGTTGTGAATAAAGATTTCAGGCATCCTTTTGTAAGCAAAGCGGAGCAGTTGAAGATTTAAAGAAAGAAAACAATAGTCTTGTCATATAGAGCTACACTTCTCAAAATTTAAAGTTAATATAAATTATCAGGGGATCTTCTTAACCTAGAATTCTGGTTCTGTATGTCGGGAGGCTGCCTGAATGTCCAGTGAATGTCTAAGTATTGTGCAGACTCTTTCTTGTCTATGGAAAGTGGTAAAAATGGCTAGAGGCAGTGGCAGACCTTCTCAAACCCCACCAAGGGGAAGGAGAAGCAAGAACAACAGTGCAAGCCTGATTCCCAAGAGGTGGAGGGTAGACAAACCTCCTCTTTCTGCCATTTTTACTAATTGTGGCACCAATTGTCCCCCCCCCCCCCCGGTACTCTGTATTTCTCTGCTGAGTTCAATAATTCCTTGCAACGATCACACAGAACTCACAGAACAAACCCATAGTTACAGAGTTTATTCGGGCAGTAACAATTACAAATCAGGGTCAGGAACACTCAAGATAACAGTTTGTTTCAGCAGGATGGCCTCTTCTCAGCAGTGGTCTTAGGCACACCTCTCCTTGGCCCTAGGCCTATGCCTAAAGGCACTCTCTCTCCATGGGTCTCAAAGCCCACTTGCCAGGTCTGCTACTGGGTCACTGCTGCCGGCTGTTCCTGGGTCTCTCCTGCCACTAGTTCTTACCAACTTCAGGGTTAGAGCTCTCTCTCTCTCTCCCCATTTCTCCTTGGCTTCTGCTCCCAGGAGCTTCTCAGCTTGCGGATCCTGGGTCCAAAGAACAAGCCCTGTGTTCCTGGCTCTTCTTCCTTGAGAGTGGTAGGATCTTACTCTCTGCTCTGGAATTGCCTGTCTTTTAAGGCAAAAGCGACCCATCTACCTTGTGGTTATTGTTAGGTACCACTTCTGACTCACAGCGACCCTACGTACAGCAGAATGACACACCACCCAGTCCTGTGCCATCCTCATGATCATCGTCATGCTTCAGCCCATTGTTGCAGCCCCTGTGTGAGTCTAGGTTGTTGAGGATCTTCATTTTTTTTTAACAAATCCATCTCTTCCACCAAGCATGATGTCCTGCTCCAGGGACTGATCTCTTCCGAAAACATGTTCATAGTATGTGAGACAAAATTTCTCCATACTTTCGACCAAGGAACAATGTAGGTGAACTTGGCTGAACTTCTTCCAACAGACTTGTTAGATTTTTTTGGGTAGTTCATGGCATATTCAATATTATTCCCCAAAACATAATTAAAAAGAATCAAATCCTCTTCAGTCCTCCTTATTCTTTGCCCAGGTTTTGTATACATATGAGGCTACTGAAATACCACGGCTTCAGTCTCTCTAATTCTGCATGTCCTTTCCTTGATCCTACTCCTTTGGCTTTCAATTGAATTGCATAACTCTGTGATTTTATTATTGATTTACTGAATTTTCAGATCATCGCTGTTCTAGCGATTCATGTAGCTTCTTTAATTTTTCATTTTGTTCTGTTAACTTGTTTCCCTCCTGTGTCCCAGGGAAAAGCTCAGAGCACACACGTACAACCCCATTTCCTGTCCAGGTAGTGCAGCAGAGTGGCATAGCTCAGAGTAGAGAAGGAGGAGGGCACTGCTGTACTTGGTTGCCACCTGCCACTGTGTTCTCTAGGTGCAGCTGTCTTACAGCTTCTGTGCTGAGAGAGACACTGTCCACTCAGGCACTGTTCCTCAATGTGGCAGCCGACCCCAGCAGGGCTCTCAGGCACGGTAGTCCCCATCCTAGCCTGCCAGCTGGCAAACACGACATCTGTACCTGTGCAGCCTCTCTGTGGCTGTGCCTACAGAAGTGAGATCCTTTGCACTGTTGTCTCACTTCTGACAAATGTAGTTGTTCCTCTTCCTGTTACCCGGTTCAGTTTCACAGCTTTCTGTGTGATCTATGGTCTTTGATCTTCTTCAGTAAGTGTTTCAGGTCCTCTTCACTTTCAGCAAGAAAGGTTGTGTCATCTGCATAATGCAGATTGTTAATAAGTCTCCCTCCAATCCTGATACCAAGTTTTTCTTCATGTAGTCTAATTCCTTGGATTATATGCTCAGCATACAGATTGAATAAGTGTGATGAAAGGATACAATCCTGATGTACATCTTTCTTAACGTTGAAAGACACAGTGTCCCCTTCTTCTGTTAGATCAACTGCTCTTGATCCATATATAGATTTTTGGTGAGCACAATTGAGTGTTCTGGAATTCCCATTCTCCACAGTGTTACCCATAATTTGTTATGATTCACAGAGACAAATAACTTTGTATAGTCAATAAATCATAGATAAGCATCTTTCTGGTATTCTTTGCTTTCAGCCAGGATTTATCTGACATCGACAATGATAGAACTCTTTTCACATCCTCTTCTTTAGCAAAATTGTACTTGCGTGTGACAGTAATGATACTGTTCTATAATTACTGTATTTGGTTGGATCATTTTCCTCTTGACTCTGTATAAATAGGGATCTCTTTTAGCCAGTTGGAAACTCCATGGGGCAGTTCTATTCTGTCCTATAGGGTTTCTATGACTTGGAATTAACTCAGTGACAGTGGGTGGGTCCCACTCACTTGGCCAAGAAGCTGTTTTCCAAATGTCTTGGCATAAACTTGTAAGCACTTCCAGAGCTGTAACCATTTGTTGTAACAGTTCAATTTATATTCCATCAATGTTTCCATTTTTTATCATAATGTCTTCAGTGAAACCTGGACTTCTTTCTACAGTACTATTAGTTCTTGATTATACGCTATCTCCTGAAATAGTTGGATGTCAACCAATTCTTTTTGTTACAGGAACACTGTGTATTCCATCTATCTCCTTTTGAGGCTTCGTGCATCATTCGGTATTTTGTACATAGAATATTTCACTATTGCAACTGGAGGCTTGAACTTTTTCTTCAGTTCTTTCAGCTTGAGAGATGCTCAGCTTGTTCTTTCCTTCTGGATTTCTAACTCCAAGTCTTTGCACATGTCATTATAATACTTCACTTTGTCTTCTTGAACCTCCTTTTAAAATCTCCTGTTTAGCTCTTTTACTTTAGCAGTTTTTTTGGTTCAAATTAACTGCACTATGTTCAGGAGCAGTTTCAAAGTTTCTTCTGACATCCATTTTGATCTTGTCTTTTTTTTCCTGCCTTTTTGATGACCACTAATTTTCTACATGTCATTCCATGACTTACCTAGTCTTCTATCATTAGTTTTCGTTAAGTCAAATCCATTCCTGAGAAGGTGTCTAAATTCAGGTAAGATATATTCAAAGTCATACTTTGGCTCTCATGGTCTTGTTCTAATTTTATTCATTCCCATTGGAAGGCCACAGCTACCCTATCACACAGTCCTGCCCAATCACCTGAGTCAAGTTACAAGACTACTGCTAGAAAGGTACACTAAAGTAATCAGTTAAACCACACAACCACAGTTTGAGCTACAAAATTTTAGGGGAGCTTTCCTTTGAGAATATCCAAAGGAGCCAAGCATGAGGCAGGGACACTAAGAACACTACTGTAATAATTCAGGCTAGAGATGGTAAGAGCATAGACCAAAGCAAAGTCATTTGAGAGAATTGAGGAGTATATCGAAAGGCATGTATACTATTTTTTCTCCAACATTTTTATTGAAAAATTTCACACATACAGAAAAGTTTCAAAACTTTTACATTCAGCATCCAAATACCCACCACATAGATTCTGCAATTAACATTTTATTACTTGTTTTAACACATATTTATTCTTCTATCCATCTTTCCATCCATTTATTTTTATGCCCTTTCAGATACATTTCTTCCCCCCTCTCTTTTTTTAATTGTGAAAGTTTACAGTTCAAGTGATTTTTCATACAAAAATTTATACACACATCATTATGTGACCTTAGTTGCCCTTCCTGTAACGTGACAGCATACATCTCCATTCTGCCCTGTACATTCTACAAGCTCCTGTCCTTTTCTACCTTCTCATTTTGCCTCCAGACTGGAGCTGCCCATGTAGTCTCACGTAACTACTTGAGCTAAGAAGCACACTCTTCACCAATATCGTTTTACGCCTGCAGTCCATGCTAATTTTGGCTTCAGAAACGGTTTCAGTTTGGGGCTAACGGAGATTCTAGGGGCTGTGTCTTCCAGGGTGGTCCCTTAAGTCTTAGTCAGACCATTTAGTCTGGTCATTTTTACTAGAATTTGAGTTCTGCCTGCCAATTTGCTTCTTGATCATCAGGGGTGTCTATTGTGTTCCCTGTCAAGGAGGTCATTGATGGTAGCCAGGTACCATCTAGTTTTTCTGATCTCAGGTTGATGAAGCCTATGTATTACGTGACCTTTTCTGTCTCTTGGGCTCAGGTTTTCCTTGTGTCTTTGGTATTCTTTATCCTTCCTTCTGCAGATAGGTTGGGATCAACTGATGCATCTTAATGTTTGCTTGCTAACTTTTAAGACCATAGATGCCATTCACCAAAGTGGGATGCAGAACAATTTCTTCACAAATTTTTTTATGCAAATTGGCCTAGGTGTCCCCAGAACCCTGCCTCAACTATTTTATCCCTTGAAGTGTTTGGTAATATTCAAGAAATGTCTTAGCTTTTGGTTTAGTCCAGTTGTGCTGACTACTGATGTGTTGTCTGTTGTCACTCCCTTCAACTAAAATATTTCTTGTATACTGTCTAATTAGTGAATACCTTTCTTCCTATCCTCGTAACCATCAAAGGAATGTTTTATTCCGTGATTGAATCTTTTATTGAGTTCTTATAATAGTGGTCTTATACAATATTTGTCAGCAGAATGTACACAGAAAATCCAGGGCATAATTTCATTCAGCATAATACTTTCCAGATTCATCAATGTTATGAGATATTTCACAAATTCTTCACTGTGCTTTATTATTGCTTAGTATTTCATTGTGTGACTATACTGTAATTTGTTTACCCTTTGTCTATTCATGAACACCTAGGTTGTTTCCATCTTTTTACTATTGTAAACAGTGCTGCAACGAACATAGATGTGCCTGCACCTATTTCTGTGACAGCTCTTAGTTCTCTAGGATTTAAGCCAAAAAGTAAGACAGCTAGATCATGTGGAACATTTATTTCTAGCTTTTTAAGAAAGCACAAATGTGATGTCCAAAGTGGTTGTACTTTTTCATATTCCCATCAGCAATGTGTAAGTGTTCTAGTGTCTCCACAAACTCTCCAGTATTTATTATTTCTTGCTTTTTGGATTAATGCTTGCCTTTGGGGGTAAAATGGTGTGGTGGTCAAGATTGTGTCAACTTGGCAACTCCATGTTTGTCTGCTGTATCAAGTGACAGGGCAGGGCCTGTGGTGGTTTTCCTCCCCTCAACTCTCATCCCTCTGCCTTCCACCACCTACCTCCCGTCTGCTCATGTTGCCAGCAGCTCTTGCTCTCTTTTGCACTTGATTCCTGGACCTGAACTAGTAGCTGTTGGATTCATCAACCCTTAAAGCTGGCACTTGAGAGTCCTGTTCCCTGACCTGCAGATGCTGGGTTTGCCAGCCTCTGCAGCTTCTCGAGTCAGCAGAGACATTGCGGTCTTGCAGCCAGCTTGGGGTCACCCGACTTAACACAAATGGTGATCTAGAACTCTGGTGTGTGACTGCCAGCCTTGAGTTTACCAGCTCCCTTGGCCATGTGAGGTTTGTGCCAGGACTTGGGATGTTCAGCTTCTACAGTCGTGTAAATTGCTTCCTTTACATGTAAATCTTTTCTTGTGCTTCATGTATAACTCTTTCCTTGTACATATATGTGTTACTGATTTTGCTTCCCTAGAAAATCCAGCCTAAGACAGATGGTACGTAATTGTAGTTTTAATTTGTATTTCTCTAATAACTAATGATTGTGAACATTTCCTCATGTACCTGTGAGCCACCTGAACATCTTCTTTGGTGAGAGAAGTAGAATAAAAAATTATGAGGTACAATAAAAGATGCTGTGCTGAATCAGACCAGTTAACACTGAATCAGAGCAGGCCATTTAATATGGTTTAAATTGCTGAGCTTTTTGACTAGGAGATATAACACTTAACTGTTATGTCACCAAAGTTTACATTTAATACGAGTTGTACCTATACACGTATAACACTTAGAGCTGTGGCTGATTACCCAGTTAGAGATACAGACTGGGATCATCAGGTGGTATTTAAAACCAAACAGTAGATGAGATGAGACTGCTCAGATACAGAGTGCAGAAAGATGAGAAAAGAGGATCAAGGACAGAATTCTGAGGGAAATGACATTTAATACAAGTACAAAGGTAACAAGATAAGGAGCACTGAGAAGCAATTAGAGAACTGAAAGAATATCATCAGTCAGTAGAGAGAAGCCATTTCCTTGTAAATCTCTTGATCACTTGGGCATATTGTATTTATTGTGTAATACAGAACTTATATTAAAACATTTAGATTTTTAAAATGCTGACATTTCTTAAATGCTGACGTTATGCCTTTAGTAGTCAACGTCCAATTTCTTACCACCTTGTATATAAACCAGTTAGAGCCATTCAGTGAAGATTATACTTAGTCACTGTTTCAACTCTCACTTATTGAAATTTAAAAAAATATATTCCTTATTTTGAGTGAAGATGGTTACTAACTACCTGTCATTTTCTTTTAATAAGTGAGGAGTCTTTTTTCTGTTATGAATCATTGGCCCCATTAAAATATAGTAAAAATAGCTTCCACTTAATTTTAGATTCTTAGAATAAAGAAAAACCCACTTTTTACTTTAATAAGACCCGAAAATATCACACAATAAATTATTTTTAAAATATTGTATTTTAGTTTTACTGCAATGAGTTTAGCTAATTGTATAGTTAGAGGGTACGGTCCCCAAATGACAGCTTTCACTTCAAATACCACCCACAAGTTTGGGGGACCCTAGGATCACAGTGCTTCAGAACAGCTGAAATTTAGGTGTCTCCATTAGGAATCGGGGTTTGATAGAGTCATTAGAAGGAGCCACAAAACTTAGGAAAGTGCTGTACTTACAGTTTTAATATACAAAAATGATACAAACGAAAGTTGACATAAGATTCTAAACAAATAGGGCAAAATGTGAGATAAATTCGGGATCACTTTACTTTCTCCCAGTCATGATATTTGACTACACACAAAGTATTGTCAATCAGGGAAGCTCGCTCAAGCATTTGGTATCTGGTAGTTTTATTTGTAGCTTAAGTACACCTGACCTTTATTTTCTAGCCCCCTGGAACTTGAGCTGTAATTTCAGTTCCTAGTTTCTCCAGAAGTCACAACCAATGTGATGCAGCTGAAAGCCTAATCATAAATCACATTGTTAGACTACGTGGTGGTCAAATCCACCAGGTAAATAAAGACACTACAATCAAAAAGGACTTTCCAGAGGCCTAGAGATCACTTCCCAGAAGCTAAGGACAAAGAGCTGATTTCTCTTTACGTAAGAATAATTATTCATTACACAGCCACATTTTGGCAATTTAAAGGAAAAAGAATTAAAGAGAAGAAATATGAAAAATAATTATAGATAACAGGAAGAAAAAAATGTAATAAATTAACCAAAAGAACCAGAAGAAAAAGTGGGAAACTAAAAACGAAGTCTACAAATGGGGAATAAATTTGTATTTCAATGACTGTGTATTGTTTAGAGAGGGGTCCAAAACTCAAACCAGCTGACCAAGAAAAACAAAAATTCTGTTGAGTCCGTTCCAACTCCTGGCAAGCCATGTGTTACAGAGTAGAACTGAGGTCCAAAGGCTTTTCTTAGCTGTAACCTTTATGGACCACCACTCATATGTAAGTTTTTAGTGGCTTGTCATTGCCATGATGCTGGAAGTTGTGTTACCAGTATTTCAAATACCAGCAGAGTCACCAATTTTGGATAGGTTTCAATAGAGCTTACAGACTAAGATAGATTAGGAAGAAGGAGCTGGGGACCTACATCTAAATAAATCAGCAATTGAAAACCTTGTGAATAGCAGGGCAACTTGTCTGATAAACTGCCAGAAGATGAGCCACTCAGGTTGGCAGGCACTCAAATTTATCTGGGAAGACTTGCCTCTTTGTAGTAGTATTAACCTTAATGACAGGACAGAGTAAAGCTTTTGGGTCCTTCATTTGCTAATGTGAAACCACTCAAAATGAGAGGAAAGAGCTGTAAACATCTGTTAATAATACAAATGAGAATATATGAATTATGAATCAAGGAAAGTTAAAAGTTGTCAAAAAATGAAATGAACTCTTGAATATAGATATCTTAGACATTAGTAAGCTGAAAAGGACTAGTATTAGCCATTTTGAACAGTTATATGGTCTACTATGCCAAGAATAACAAATTTAAGAGTAATGTTATCACATATATCTTGAAAAATAACATTGGAAATTTATTCTGAAGTACAGTGCTGTTGATGGTTGAATAATACTCACAACCCACAAGAATGACCAGTTAATATGACTATTATTTAAATTCACACACTACCACTAAAGCCAAAGATAAAGAATTTGAAGATTTTTACCGACTTCTGCGGTCTGAAATCAAACAAGTAATCAGGATGCATTGATGTAGGTGACCTAAGGCTAAAGCTGGAAACAAAGAAGACAGGTAGATGGATAATATGGCTTGGTGACAGAAACTACACAGGAGATCCCATGATAGAATATCACAAAACCAATGAAATATTCATTGGGAATTGTGCACATGGACTGCACCAGATGGAAAACACAAGAATTGAATCAACTACGTCTGTGCAAAAGAGATGATGGAAAAGTCCAATGTCATCAGTCAGAACAAGGCCAGATGCCAACTGCAGAACAGACCATCACTTACTCCTTTACAAGTTCAACTTGAAGCTGAAGAGAATTAAAACAAGTTCATGACAGCCAAAATGCAACCTTGAGTACACTACAGCTGAATTTAGAGGTCATCTTAAGAATAGATTTGTCACATTGAACATTAACCACCAAGGACCAGACAGTTGTGGGATAAGATCAAGAACATTATACCTGGAGAAGCAAAAGGTCATTAAAAGGACAAGAAAGAAAAAAAATACCTAAGTTGGTGTCAGAAGAGACTCTGAAACTGGCTCTTGAATGCAGAGCAACTAGAGGACAGAAGAAATGATGAAATAAATGAACTAAACTGAAGATTTCAAAAAGTGGCTTGAGAAGACAAAGCCAATGCCATTGAGTCATGTCCAACTTATAGTGACCCTAGAGGTCAGAGTAGAATTTCCCCATAGAGTTTCCAAGGAGCACCTGGTGGATTTGTACTGCTGACTTTTTGGTTAGCTGATGAAGAAAAGTATTATAACTAAATATGCAAAGACCTGGAGTTAGAGAAACAAAAGAATCAGTTCAACATTTCTTAAGCTTAAAGAACTGAAGAAAAATCCAGACCTTGATTTGCAATACTGAAGAATTCTATAGGCAAAATATTGAAAGTTGCAGGAGGCATCAAAAGAAGAAGGAAGGAATACACAGAATTACTCTTCCCAAAAGAATTTATTGACATTTAACTCTTTTGGTGGTGTGTTATTTAACAGCTATGGCTGCTAACTAAAAGGTCAGCAGTTCCAGTCCACCAGACCCTCCTTGGAGCAGTTCTACTCTGCCCTATGGTGTTGCTATGAGGTTGCTATAAGTTGGAATCAACTCAATGGCAACAGGTTTGTCTTTTTATATGATGGAGAACTGACAGAACTGGAGGAAAGAGTTAAAGCTGTACTGAAGCCACTGGCAAAAAACAAGGCTCCACAGGATATCAAAGGAAATGTTTCAACAAATGAATTCAGTGCTAAAAGTGCACACTATATGCCAATATATTTGGAAAGCAACTAACTGGTCAATCAACTGGAAGAGATTTATATTCATGTGCATTCCAAGGAAAAGTGATCCAACAGAATGTGGAAAATATTAAACAATATCATTAATAACATGCATAGGTAGAATTTTGCTGAAGGTAATTTAAAAACAGGTATGTATATCAGCAGGGAACTGTTAGGAATTCAAGCTGGATTCAGAAGAGGGTGTAGAACAAGGGAGATCATTGTTGGTATCAGATGGACTTTGGCTGAAAGCAAAGAATACCAGAAAGACATTTACCTGTGTTTTATTAACTATTCAAAGATACTCAACTATGTGGATCATAACAAATTATGAATAACATTGTGGAGAATGGAAATTCTAGAACACTTAATTGTGGTCACAAGAAACTTGTCCTTAGATCTAGATGCAGTTATTCTAATAGAATAAGGTAATAGTGTAGTTTTAAACCAGGAGAGGTGTCTGTCAGGGTTGTACCATTTCACCATACTTATTCTGTGTGCTGAGCAAATAATCCTAGAAAATCAACACACATTAGGATTAGACTAAGCCTCATTAACAGTGTGCGATATACAGATGAGACAACCTTGCTTGTTGAAAATGAAGAGGATTTGAAGCACTTACTGGTGAAAATCAAAGAATACACTTCATCAAGAAAACAAAAATCCTCACAAGTGGACCAATAAACAACATCATGATAAACAGGAAAAAGATTGGAATTGTCAAACATTTCATTTCACTTGGATCCACAATCAATGCCCATGGAAACAGCAGTCAAGAAATTGAACACATTGCATTTGGCAAATCTACTATAAAACATATCTTTAAAGTATTAAAAGCAAAGGCATCACTTTAAGGACCAAGGCGAACCACGCCCGAGTCATGTGATTTTTGACAGCCTTATATATATGTGAAATCTGGACAGTAAATAAAGACCAAAGTAGAACTGATGTCTTTGAATTGAGTATTGAACATATTGAACAAATCTGTTGGAAGATGTACAATTAGAAAAGTCCTTAGAAGGGGGAACGGTGATACTTCATCTCTTGTACTTTGAACATGTTATCGGGAGGGAACAGTCCTTCGAGAAGGATTTAATGCTCGGTAAAGTGACTCGGCGGCACTTGGCCAAAGTAGGTGAGTGAAAAAGAGGAAGACCCTTAACTAGCGAGGTTGACACAGGGTCTGGGTCTGTAATAATGAGCTCAAACCTAACACGGAATGTGAGGTTGGCATGCAGCATGGGGGTGATTCTTTCTGTTGTATATAGCTAGAGTTGCTACCACAGAGTAGCACTGCCCCGTAGCAGTTCTTAGGCTTTAATCTTTAAGAGAGCAGATTGTCAGGTCTCTTCTCCTGTAGAGTTGTTGGGTGAGTTGGAACTACTAACTTTTTGGTAAGCAGTTGAGCACTTAACTATTTTGACACTGGGGCCCCTCTCTTAGCTCCTGATGTTGTTGTTGTTCAGTGTTGTTGAGTTGGTTCTGATTCACAGGGACTCATAACTCATACCAAAACCCAAACTTGTTGCCATGGATTTAATTCTGACTCATAGTGAACCTATGGCCTAGGGTAGAACTCTCCTATAGAGTTTCCGAGGCTGGTGCATTCAAACAGCTGACTTTTTGATTAACAGCCAAGCTTGTAGTCACTATGCCACTAGCGCTCCTCGTAGTTTGTAAACCAGACCAAAGCTCTTGCTGTGGAGTCTATTCTGATTCACAGAAACTATGCAGGACAGAGTAGAACTGACCTGTAAGAGTTTCCAAGGAGTACCTGGTTGATTCAAACTGCTGACCTTTTGGTTAGCAGCTGCAGCACTTAACCACTATCCCACCACAATTCGTAGTTCGTAGTTCTACAAAAGTGACTATGGATGGGATTTGGCCTGTGGGCATTAGTTGCCAAATTCTTTAAGTACAGTACTTTCTGTGTTATCTGATTCTAATTCTATTGAAGTTATTTTACAATGCTGCAAGCTGAAAATTACCAGTTCAACGCAAAATAATTCTTGTCTGTAGATACGCAATTCTGGTCCATGGAGATTCAATTGACTTCCATTCCTGACTGGGAGAGAATTTACATTTGCCTTCTTTTGCATACAGATTTTAACATTTCTTGCTTATAAATGGAGCACTGGTGGCACAGTGACCAAGAGGTAGGCGGCTGACCTGAGATTAGCAGTTAATTCACCATCCACTCCTTGGAAACCTTGTAAGATAGTTCTGCTCTGTCTAATAGGCTTGTTAGGAGTTGAAACTGACTCCATAGCAAAGAGGTTTTTTTTTTTTTGACACTCATAAATATGTCTGTTCTTTCAATTTTCCTTTGAATTGATTGTAACACCTTCCAGTTTCCTCATTAGTGAATTAAAAGATTTTAACACACGCTCACTTTTATAGCTGTATGAAAATTGTGATTGCACCTTAAAAAAAAAATTATCTTTTAAATACTCGCCTAATTCTTATTTAGAAAACTTGGTTTCATAGTGGTTGTATGTTATGGCTGTTAACCGAAAGATCAGCACTACGAGTCTACCAAGTGCTCCGTGGAAACTCTTTGGGGCAGTTCTATTCTGTCCCGTATAGTAGCTAGAGGTCAGAATCAACTCCACAGCAATGGATTCTTTTTTTTTTTTTAATCTTTATTCCCTACAGTATTTGTCAAGCTTCACTAGAAATCTCAGGAGAATGTATTCTTCCAGATACATGTGTATTCTGTCCCTTCCTGTGCTCATCTATGCCCTACCGCCTTTTTCCCTGTCTAATATCTGGTCACTCCCATATATTCAGTAGATACCAAGTCATTTCCAAATCACGGTGACCCCAAATGTGTCAGAGTAGAACTGAGCTTCGTAGGGTTTTCCATGTCTGTCATCTTTCAGAAGTAGACTGCCAGGTCTTTTTTCTGAGTCTCCCCTGGATGAGTTTACATTTCCAACCTGTCAGTAAGTAGCTCAGCACTCAACCATTTGCACAACCCAGCATTTCCAACCCTTCTACACACCTCACTTCAATCTGAATTCCAGGTCTGAGAAACCATCTCCTAATTCTCAAAAGAGTCCTGGCTCAAATGATAACTTACTTGGTCACCAGGGTATAAGGACCCACCTGGTCCAGATTCTACTTGCTATTCAGCTGCATCTCTTCTAATGCTCCCATTCCAGTCCACCCTAGCTACACTAAACTATAAAAGACACCAGCTCTGAGCGCTGTTCTTCATCTCCAAGATTCTGTAAGTGCCATCTCTTCTCCTGAAATAGTCTACTCTCCTTCTTGGCCTACTTGACCCCCATTTAACCTTCAGGTGTCAGACTAGACATAACTTCTTTCAGAAAGGTTTCTCTAACCTTCTTCTGCCCGAGTAGATTAAGTGTGCCTTCTAAGTGCTTCCATACTGCCTGTGGTTATGTTTATCTTACAGTACTTTTCAAACTAATTAATAATTTTCTATTTCTTTTTTGTTCACAACATAAACTTCTTCCTTGAAGAAATTTGACTTGTTTGCTATGTATTTCTACCACCTACCACAGTGCCCAATATACACAGTAAGAGCTAGTGTCTTTTAATGAATTATGATAGAATTGTTAACAATCAGAAAAATATTTTTAAATTTTGATGAAAGTTCTTTATAAAGTTTGTATTTGCCTATGAGTTTTATAAGCAGTGACCACTCAACATTTTGATGTCATTGGCACATTTATGCTATCAAATTTTGCCATTGGAAAATGGATTTAATGATGACTTTACAATTTAAGAAAAAATATTAAGTGATTTAAAATATAATGTTAGATTTTTGGTTTTCTTTATCTTAATAATCCTTTTAAATCTAGCCTTTCAGAAGCCCTGTTGTACAGTGGTTAAGCACTCAGCTTTTAACCAAAAGGTCAGTGGTTAAAACTCATAAGGCTGCTCTTCAGAGAAAGATGTGGCACACTGCTTCCATGAACATTACAGTCTTGGAAACTCTATGGGATAGGCCTATACTGTTGTATAGGATCATTGTGAGTCAGAACTGATACTAATGCAACGGGTTAATCAATTCTGTCAGAACTTCCAGGCTAATTGGCGTTTTAAGTAATTAAAATGATTCCTGATTCAGTGAAATTATCTGCCCCTTTAAACTTATTTCTACCAGACTAAACATTTAAACACTAAAAGGTAATACCAGTCAGTAGTCTAAAGACCACTCAATACAGTAAAATTAGAAATGAGATCTCACTGCTCAGAATTGTCAATAAACATTTAACCTGATTTTACTCATGACAGGTTAATTGATCTCCAAGAGGAGTGTAATAAAAACTGGGAATTTCTGGGAATAAGCACTTATTTGAAGGTTGATGTGACATGTAGCCTGACATCAGAATATTGACCATAATTTAAAGATTAAAGCTAGAAAACAGAAAAAAGCAGGTACTGTACAGTGGCTTCATTAAATGTTGAACATTTATTAGTCTCCCTAACTCTAAAGAAGCAACTCATTACATCTGGGAAACACTAGTCATTTTAATTGCCTTTGGCAAAAGATAACAGAATCGTTGGCACATGTTAAACCTTATTTTATGCAAATAAAACTTTTAAAAAAAGGGGTTCATTGTCATTTGGCTAGCTGCCACTTCTACCATAGAGAATAAATTCTTTAGTATTAATCAATTAACTTTTGTTGAGCTCAACAATACGATGTATGTATGACAAAAATTACAGTACTTCAAGAATTAGGAATGCTGTGATAGTATAGATTTGGGGCAACCTCAAGTGCCATTTAGTTTATTCTCTCGTACCTTTTATCAAAACCATCTGTACTTACAAATTTAGGTCTCCAGAATAGAGGTGCTGTTAATTTATCTTCTGTGTATCTGAAAGAAAATCTGTGTCTCTCGTAGAAATCCTTTGTGTACACGTGGTATTATCACACAGCATAACACAGGAGTTATATTAGTTATAACTAACTATATACAAAAATGGATTATATTAATATGACATGCCCTATAGCTCCCTGAGGGTTTCAGGGATGAGAAATCTGCTGAATAAGTAGAATGTTTCTTCCCTTTTATGTGTGACTCCAATAGTCTGCTCCCTTGTCTACAATGGACTCTGAAATATTCAAAGGTTGGTACACAGATTAGCATCAGCAAAGCCAAGAGCACACAGAGAAAATCAAAACAATATAATGGAGTTTTATTAAGTGCCTTTGTTTTAAATTAAAGTTTGTTTTTTTTTAAATGTTTTTAAGCAAAAAGCAAGATTTGTTGAGCATATATTCAAAAAGACAAAGTAGGAAGCAGATAAGCACGCTGGCAGAGCCCGGGTTCAGGCAAGTGTCTGTCTTACTCATCTTTCGCACTGCTCTAACAGAAATACCACATGTAGGTGGTTTTAACAAATGAAAGTTTATTCTCACACAGCTGAGGAGGCTGGAAGTCTCAACTTAGGCACTGGGTCCTCTGTTGGCTGCGGCAGAAGGTCTTTGTGTGGCATCAGTCTTTCTTGGGTCTGAGAGCACCTCAGCACAGGAACCTCAGATCCAAAGGAGGTGCTCCGCTCCAAGCGCTGCTTTCTTGGTGGTGTGAAACCCCTTTTTCTCTGCTTGCTTGCCTTTCCATTATATCTTACAGAACAAAAAGTGGCACAAGCACACTCCAAATAAACTCCTTTAGGAAGAGTGTTGCAGTTCCACCCTAAACCTCTCTAACACCATCCAACCTTGCCCTGTTAACCAAAGGCAGAGATTAGGATTTACAACACAGGAAAAATCACAAAACGGAGAACCTCGTGATACTGGGAATCGGGGCCCAGCCAAATGGCTACATGCATTTTGCGGAGGGAGGGACAGGGTGCAACTCACGGCAGTGTCCCATGGTGACTGGTAAATTTCTTAAGGATTTCTCCAATTCGAGGACATGATAACTAGGAATTAAAGCTACCAACCATACGTTGAGTGTTGGACCAATAAGACTTTCATTTTACAATGTATAACAATTTAACATTACCTTTTCAGTATTTACTAACATAATTACTGTGAATGGTTAAAGGTGATCTTAAAATTCTTGTCATGGGTTGAATTGTATCCCACCCCCCCAAAATGTGTGTAGGCCATAAGTCCTGAGATTGTGTTACTTTTTTGTATGCTCTGTGTCTGGCCACAATGATGTTAACGCAGAGAACTGCAGTGGTTGTGTTAGTGAGGCAGGATTCAATGTATAAGATTGTGTTCTGCCTGGAGGCAATCTCTTGGGGTATAACGGGAAGGGAAGCAAATACAGAGTTGAGGACCTCATACCCTCAGGAAAGAAGCAGTGCTGGGAGCAGATCGTGGCCTTTAGACCCAGGGTCTCTGTGCCTCAGAAGCTCCCGGTCCAGGGGAAGTTTGAGGACAGGGACCTTCCTCCAGAGCCAGCAGAGAAAGCCTTCCCCTGGAACTGATGCCCTGAATTTGGACTTTTAGCCTACTTTTCTGTGTGAAAATCAATTTCTCTCTGTTAAAGCCATCCACTTGTGGTGTTTCTGTTATAGTAGCACTAGATGGCTAAGACATGTCTCAGAGTATATTGTCCATGCATTTGCCAGAAGTCTAAACAAGAAATTGTCCAGATAAGTTCACTGTCAGTTGGAAAGGGACCATCTAATTACCACACAAAAACATGACGTCTGCCAATTAAAGTTCACGAACTCATCCTAGAAAATGTGCTACCAAAGTCACCTTCAAAATACTCCCCTTGAGAAGCTACGTACCAATACCAGTGCCTAGTTCATGCTTCAAAGCAATTTTGGAATTCTCTGGAATGGCTGTCACAGCTATTGTCATATTACTCTTGATGTCCTGAATATCATCCAAATGTCTTCCTTGCTTTTATCTTCAGGTGAAGAAAAGAGTCAGTGGGGGCCAGATCAGGTGAGTAGGGAGGGTGCTCCAATACAATTACTTGTTTACTGGCTAAAAACTTCCTCATAGACAACTACACAATCAAATTCGTGAACTTGCCACTGTGCCACTGTACACAACAGCCACTCCAGAAAGAGTTCCAAAATTGCTCTGAAGGATGGACTAGGCACTGGCATCAGCACATAGCTTCCCAAGAGGAGTACTTCAAAGGTAACCATAGCAATACTCAACGATAAGATATGTAGCACTTTGAACAATTAAGTTCGCGGACTTAATTGTCAGACACTGTATATTCATAAAGAGCATACAAAGTTTGTCCAGAGAAAATAGGAGGTATAGAAAATTTTACATGAGACAAACAAGTTTCCATTAGAGATGCATTATTAGCAAGGTAATAGAGGATGGAGTTCTCCAATTAGTCTGTTTAAAACATGCTAAGTGTTCTTCCCGAAGGAAAGTTTTCCCTCCTGGTTTGTCTATTAACAGCCACGGGTCACTTTCTAAGAAGCAGAAGTAGAATCTAAGATGAAACAAAGTCAGAACCATAGGTTATCTCCTAAGAAACTAATTTCTTTAAGATACATAAATCTCTGCACGGTAAGAGGCTGTTTGACTACAAACATTGGACAGGTATTTCATTCAACTGATTTGTCTTATACATAGGTCTCTGTCTGATATTTGAAGTTGGTTTCCTAAAATTGATTGAGTACTTTAAAAAACAAACAAAACAAGCACAATGCCCAGAGAAAAACGGGTCTCACTAGTTTATTTGAACGGTTGTTTAACTCAAAAGTGGCTATGGGAACGAATTTTATTCTTCGAGTTCGAGATTCAAAATGGTGGGTTAACCTAACCTCCAGGAAAGCCAGAAATCTGAATTCTAGGAGAATTACTACAACTCTCATGGTTCTCATATGGATCATGATCTTGCTATAGAGTCTTTGGTCAAAAATGCTCAGTAAATGGTAACTGAACACCAACAAACAACTAACCAACTAGCAGTAATACTAGGCCAATCGTTCAAACATTTTCTGCAAATCAGTAAAGCAAAATGAAAACATGACTCTAAGGTCTTTGAATCTAGGAAATAAATCTCATGAGGTGGTTATCTATACGTAAACAGCATCAGTAATTGCTTTTAATATACTTCTCTCAGCAGTAACTATATTCTGCAAAACTTCAGATTAAATATTAATATACACATAGCAACGTTCATCTATTAAAGCATAAACTCTTCCTCAAGAGAGTAGGAAATCTAACGCTTTTCTATTTTGTAAAAGCATAGCTCAGATTTCAGACGTCTCTGTGATATTTACAAGTGCTCTAAATCTATCAAAAAGAACTTACAATTCAGGAGTTACAATATCTAAACCCATTAGTTAGGTAATTTAAGAGAAAAGAGAAAAATGGTTTCTTATATAGAGAAAGTAGGACTTTAAAATATCAGCAATGTTTCCACATAATAATATTTCTAAATATAACTATTAACCATAGTTTTAAAGAACTTCAGGTATGTATAACCATAATAATCTTGAAGCATAATACCGTAATGTCAGGATAGACTAGGAATGTGCTAAGATTATCAAGTCTCTAAATATAAAGGATTATTCTTCATTTTAAAAGATGGTATTTTTCTTATTTGAATTACAAAATACATCATTTAATTTCAGAAATGATGATGAAAATACACAGCAATTTGTTATTTTCATTGTTTAGTTACCGTATTTAGAAAATAAGGCCATTAGCAGTTATGCCATTAAATTTTTGAATATTTATAAAATGCTCCTTTTGGGAACCACTATTTTAAAATAAGACTTTGTAATATGAGCTACTCTCAAATAAATTAAAATTTTAAATAAAAATACCTATCACTATGTATTATATATACTTAAGATGAGCACACAGATATTTATAATTATGATACAAGATTACATGTGAAGCAAGATTTTTTTAAAAAATATAAAATGACATGAACCTGACCCATCTCATACTTGCTATCAATTGTTAATGAATAAGATCAATTTCTCTCAGTTTAAATTTAGAGCTTTTGTAGACTTTTTTTTTCAAACAGGCAATGCTAAAGTCCTTGATCTACCTGTTTATGCTTGGAGATAAGATCTTGCTCACCCAAAATCAGAAAAAAAGTAAAAAAACATGTCTGATTGATTGGTTTTATTCTACCACTTGATGTCTACTGTGTGCCAGGCTCCTAGGCCACCACACTCAACTTCCCATACATAAGGCACGTAACTGTTCACACAACAGGAAAAAGAAAGGGCAAAACTTCGTGAAACTAAACATTTCAGAGAATCAGCAGTTCAAATCCACCAGGTGCTCCTTGGAAACTCTATGGGGCAGTTCTACTTTGACCTATAGGGTCACCATGAGTCAGACCTGACTCAACGGCAGTGGGTTACCTAGTGTAGTGATTAAGTGCTACGACTGTTAACCAAAAGGTCAGTAGTTCAAATCTACCAGATATTCTTTGGAAACTATGGAGCAGTTCTACTCTGTCAGTTGCTATGAGTCGGAATCCACTTGACAGCAGTGGTTTTTGGTTTTGGATTTGGTTGGGCAAGCAGTAAGCACTCAACTACTAGCTGAAAGATTGGGCTGCAAGCCACCCAGGGGCAAGCAGTCTTGGCCCTCTGTTTCAGAAAGATCACACCATTAGAACCTCTGTGGAACAGTTCTACTCTGCATGTGTGGAATTGCCATGAGTCAGAATCTACTCAGTGGCAGCTAGTAAAAACAACAAGCTATTTTCCAACTCACACCCAGATGTTACGCAGCTAGTGTGGTTGGCATCAAACTAGGCTTGCTTCAGCTTTGTAAAATTACCTCATTTTAGGTAGATTATAAAATTAACAGGTACCCATCACAGAAAAGTGGGAAAGTATAGAAAATTGTACATCATATTTTTAACATTTTGCTATAGGTATTTTTAATTTTTGCTGAAACTTTCCTTGGGTAGTTTTGTTTGGTAGCCATTCATTATTTGGCACCATCTCCGAATGCATTCTCCTCATCCTATGCTTCACTTTCCCAGTGCCCGTCTGCTTCCCACACTGTGGTCCTGCAAATTAGTTTGTTCTTTCCTGGTACCATGTTTTGAATCCTTCCCTTTTCTTCACCATCTCCTGTTTTCTGTTTCCCTGAGAAAGTGCCAGTGACTAACAGGCTTTCATCAATCTAAATTTTATGCAGAAATCCATTTATAAAACAGATAAAGGCAGAATTCTGATTGAAATGAATGAGCTGCACAGATGTGTCAGCTTGTCTGAGACTCTAGGACAGTTTATAAGAAACAGACTGGTGATAAAACTGATGAGTCACAATGCATCCGCATGACATTTACTAGATGCACAGATTCATTCAAGTGGGGCTTTTGTGAGTGTTGAGTATCCAGAGACTGTACAGTATTAGTATTGTTACTGTGTGCTCTCAAGTCAATCCTGACTCATAGCAGCACTATAGGACAGAGTAGAACTGTCCTGCAGGGTTTACAGGAGCCGATTGACAGGTCTTTTCTTTCAGAAAGTAACTGATGGATTTGAACTGTCAGCATTTTGGTTAGCAGAGAGTGCTTTAACCATTTAGACAATAAATTCTTTTGGAAAAAAACATATTTGTGGAACTTCCATCTATAAAACATATTATGTCAGTAGTCTATTCTTTTAAACTCAATTTACAAGTTGAAATACAGATTACTCATAAAGATATTTGGAAACCCTGGTGGTGTAGTAGTTAAGTGCTACGTCTGCTAACAGAAGTCAGTAGTTCAGATCTTCCAGGCACTCCTTGGAAACTCTGATGTACAGGGTAACTATGAGTCAGAATTGACTTGATGGCACTGATTTTGGTTTGAGATTTTATTTTATTTTATTTATTTATTATGATTGAGAGAAAGCATACATTCTCATATAAATTTGCATGCTCATGTAGATGCATGTCACACTGCTCTCTCTGCCTGGTGGCAGCACACTCTTCCACTCTGCTCCATACATGTCTTATCCTCCCAACAATCTCTTATCCCCTCATCTCCACCCACTAGCCTTTCCCCAGTAAGAAGTCAGCGGGACAGCATCCTATAGGTGCATAGGACCATAAAGTGCACACATGATATCATCACTCTGTGTCGCCAAGTCCAATCCATTCCTGTCCAAAGAGTTGACGCCCATTATGATATACGGAAAGGGGCAGCATCAGGAACAGGGGCCACGCTCCCAGGGGAACCCGAGGCCCCTGGATCATCAGTCATACCTTTTAGTGGAGATCTCAGGGTGCACCCCTTTTTATTCTTGTGTTGCCAATGAGACTCAGCTGTGTGAGCGCCATCACGGCTATCACTGGTGGCGGCCGGGCACCATCCGGTTCTTCTGCTCACAAGTCAATGAAGTCACCCACTCACGTGGGCCTCTCTGTCTTCTGGGTTCTCCCTCCCCCATGTCGTTTTGGTCCTTGATGATCATCCATTCCTGCTGAGTTGGGACCATTTGCTGTACCCTCAGGTGGCAGCTTGGCAGCTTTTAATACCCCAGACAATACTCAACAAAATCAACAACACTGCACTTCTGGGGTGCAGAAGGCTCTCTTAGCAAAACACTAGTTGTGCTAATTGGCCTTGATTTCTCCTGAGAGCATGGTCCCTGGTCCCCCTCCCCATCTACTCTGTCTTTGCGACATTGGAATACGATGGGAGAATTAATCATGTTACACTGAAGTCCAGTTAATATTGATCTTCTTTCTAATGTGTGCTGTCACAGATTTCACCCAACCAAATTTTTATAAATTATCTAATCTAAACCCTCCCACAACAAGCTCCCTCCCCCTCTTGCAGCCATCGAAGAGTCTTTTCTCCTATGCACGAGTCTATTTTTAAGTTCTTATCTTAGGGGTCTCATGCAATATTTGTCCTTTTGTTGCTAACTGCTTTCCCTCAGCATAATGTCCTCCAATTGAAACCAGGTTATGAGGTATTTCCTAAAATTATTACTGTTCTTTACCACTGCATAGTGCATCATAGTTAACCTATCCATTCCTCAGTTGGGCATCTGGGTTTATGCCATCTTTTTGCTATTGTGGACTGTGCTGTGATAAACATTCATGTGCATGTATCAGTTGGTGTGAATGGCCTTGATTCTGTAGGATATATTCTGAGTAGTGGAATTAATTGGGTCAAATGGTTTATCTATATCCAGCTTTTTAAGGAAGCACCAGATTGTTTTCCAAAGAGGTTGCACCATTTTGCAATCCCACCAACAGTGTAGGAGTTCCAATTTCTCCACAGCCTCTCCAGCATTTGTTGTTGTGTATTTTTTGGATCACAGCCAACCTTGTTGGAGTAAGATGGTATCTCATAGTAGTTTTGATTTGAATTTCTTTAAGAGCTAATGACTGTGAGCATGTCCACATGTGTTTTTTGGCTACTTGGATCTCGTCTTTAGAGAAGTGTCTGTCCATCTCCTTTGCCCAATGCTTAATTGGATTCCTTATCTTTTTCTTATTGATATTTTGTGTACCTTATAGATTATGGAGATCAGACATCTGTCTGACATGTAGTTGCCAAATATTTTTTTCCATTCTATAGGTGACCTTTTAGTTCTATTAATAAAGTCTAGGGATGAGCAAAAGAGTTTGATTCTTAGCTGCTCTCATTTACCTATTTTCTCTTCTGTTATTTGTGGTTTGTTTGATAGATTTTGAAGTCTGTCTACATTGTGTATTAAATGTTCCATAGTTGTTCCTACTTTGTCTTGGATGAGCTTTATCATTTTAGATTTGATATTTAGGTCTTTTATCTAGTGTGAGCTGGTTTTTGTATAAGGTGTAATATATGGGTCTTGTTTCAATGCATTGCAGATGGATATCCAATTTTGCCAGCATCATTTGCTGAAGAGATTGTTTTTTCCCAGTTTAATGTCTTAGGGCCTTTGTCAAGTATCAACTGTTCATAGGAAAATGATGTCTTCTCTGGGGCGTCAGTTCTGTTCCATTGATCTATTTGCCTCTTTTTGTACCAGTACCAGGCTGTTTTGACTACTGTGGCAGTGTAATAGGTTCTAAAATCTATTCTAAAATAGTGTAGAGAGAGTTCTCCCAGTGTGTTCTTCTTCTTCAGTAGTGATTTACTTATCTGGGGCTTCTGCCCTTTCCAAACAAAGTTGGTGATTTTTTCTCCTCATTAAAAAATGTCACTGGAATTTGTATTGGGATTGCATTATATAAGTAGATTGCTTTGGGTAAAATAGACATTTTCACAATGTTAAGTCTTCCTGTCTGTGAGCAGGGTAGGTTTCCCCATTTATGTAAGTCTCTCTTAGTTTCTTGTAGTAAGGTCTCGTAGTTCTCTTTGTAAAGAACTGTTATTTCTCTGGTTAGATTTATTCCTAGGCACTTTAACTTCTTAGGGGCTATAGTAAATGATATTGATTAGATGATTTCCTTGTTAATAATCTTGTTGTTGGTATAAAGGAATCCTATTGATTTACTTATGTTTATCTTGTATCCCAAGACTTCGCTGAACTCTTCTAACAATTTGAGTAGTTTATTTATGGATTCTTTAGGATTCTCTGCATATACAATCATATGATCTGCAAATAGGGTTTTTCTTTGCCAATGCAAATGCCCTTTATTTCTTGGTCTTGTCTAATTGCTCTGGCTAGAACTTCTAGTGCAGTGTTGAATAGGAGAGGTGAGAGTAGGCATTCTTGTCTAGTTCCTGTTCTCAAGGAGAATTGTTTCAATCTGTCCTCATTCAGAATGATGTAGGTAGTTGGCTTTGTGTAAATGGCCCTTATTGCATTGAGGAATTGGCCATCTATTCCTATTTTGCTGAGAGTTTTAACGATGAATGGGTGTTGGACTTTATCAAATGCCTTTTCTGCATCAATAGACAAAATCAGGTGATTATCTTTTGTGTTATTTATATAGTTGATCACATTAATTGTTTTTCTAATGTTGAACTAGACTTGCATCTCTGGTATGAATCCAACTTGATCATGATGGATTATTTTTTTGACATGTTGTTGTATTCTATTGGCAAGAATGTTGTTGAAGACTTTTGCATTTAGATTCATGAGTGATATTGGTCTGTAGTCCTCCTTTTTGGTTGGGTCTTTCTCTGGTTTTGGTACCAGGGTTATGCTGGCTTCATAAAATGAATTTGGGAGTATTCCATCCCTTTCTCTACTGTGAAATAGTCTTAGTGATATTGGAGATAACACTTCTCTAAAAACTTGGTCGAATTCTGTGGTGAAGCCATCTGGGCCAGAGTTTTTTTTGGTTGGTAGTTTTTGGATGAATTTTTCAATCTCTTCCTTTGTGATGGGTTTGTTAAGTTGTTCTGCTTCACTTTGTGATAATTTTGGTAGGTGATTTGAATCTAGGAATTTGTCTATTTCCTCCAAGTTTTCAAGTCTATTAGAATACAGTCTTTCATAATATTCTGTTATGGTATTTTTAATTTCTGTTGGATCTGTTATGACAACTCCCCTCTCATGTCTTATTTCGGTTACTTGTTTCCTTTCCTGTTTTCCTTTAGTTGATCTTTTCAAGAAACCAACTTTTGGTCTTTTCAGTATTTTCAGTTCTTCTATTCTCTAATTCGTTTAGTTCTGCTCTAATCTTTATGATCTGTTTTCTTCTGGGGCCTGAGGGGTTCCTCTGTTGTAGTCTCTCTACTTGTTCATGCTGCACTGTCAGTTCTTTGGTTTGGTTTCTTTCTTCCTTCAGGGTATGTGCATTTAAGGAGATAAACTGACCTCTGAGCCCTACTTTGGCTGTATCCCATAGGTTCTGGTAGGAAGTCTTTTCATTCTGATTGGAATCCCTAAATTTTTTTTTATTTCATTCTTGATTTCTTCTGTAACCCATGTTTTTTTGAGCAAGGTCTTGTTCAGTTTCCATGAGTTCCATTTTTATCTATGTTTTTTCTGCTACTGATCTGAGAAGATGCTTTGCATTAATTCAATGTATGGATTTTGTTGAGAATTGCTTTATGTTCTAACACATGCTCTATTCTGGAGAATGTTCCACATGCACTGGAGAAGAAGGTGTAGTTGTCTACTGACAGATAGAAAGTTCTGTATATGTTCATGAGATCTAGTTCATGCGTTGTGGCAATATGATCTTCTGTGCCTTTATTGAACTTCTTTCTAGATGATCTATCCAGTATTGAGAGTGGATTGTTGAAGTCTCCCACTATTATTGTGGAGTGATAGATCTCCTTTTTGAGTGTAGTCAGTGTTTCTTTGACGTATTTAGGTGCTCTAATATTAGTTGCAAAATACTTAATATTGCTAAGTCCTGCTTGTGTGTTGAAGTTTAGCAATAAATAGTGTCCATCCATGTCCATGATGGCAGATTTTACAGTAAAATCTATTTTATCTGAGATTAGAATTGCCACACCTGCTCTTCTTTGTGTACTGTTAGCTTAATATGTGTTCTTCCATCCTTTAATCTTCCATTTGTTCATATCTTTAAGTCTAAGGTGAGTTTCTTATAGGCAACATATGGATGGGTCATGTCTTTTGATCCAAGATGTCACTCAATGTCTCTCTACTGGAGCATTAAATCCATTCACATTCAGTGTAATTATTGATGCCAAGCCAAGTGCCATCGAGTCGGATCCGACTCATGGTGACCCTAGGAATGTGTTTAGTGCTGTCTTTGTGATAGGTTTATTTTTGTGTTGATGTTTTCTCTGTTGTCCTTATTAATCTGTCCTGGGGCATTCATGCTTGTGAGCTGATTTTTCACCTTTTTTCATGGTTGGTTTTGTGGTTCTTGAGACTCCTGTATTACGTTTGTTGATTTAATATGGTGTATCTTTATTGTGCTTTATGATTACCCCTATCATCCCTCTTAATAAACTATGTATAAACCCAATTTTAATTACCTTCAGTCTTATTAAGTTCTCAATCTGGAAGGACTATAATGACTGTATTACATCCCTCTTTTTAATATGATGACATCATAGTTTTCAAGATATGATCATTGGATTGCTTCTTTCACTGTTATAGCTTTGATTGAGTTTGCATCCTTCCCTAACTGTGTAGGTTTCTGAGTGATGTGTCCTGTACTTGATTCTAAAATATAAAGTTAGTGGTTTTGTTCTTCTAAACCAAGAGATTCTTTCAATATTTCTTGTAGCTTTGGTTTGGTTTTTACAAAGTCTCTGAGTTTCTGTTTATCTGTGAGTGTCTTGATTTCATCTTCATATTTGAAAGATAGTTTTGCAGGATATCTAATTCTTGAATGGAAGTTCTTCTCCTTCAAGGCTATGAATGTATCATGCCACTGTCTCCATGCCAGCATTGTTTCAGCTGAGAAATCTGAAGAAAGCCTACAGAGTTTGCCTCTGAATCTTAGCTGTGCTTTGAGTCTTGCTGCCTTTAAGAGTCTCTGCTTATGTTTCATTTTGTCAAGCTTGATTATAATGTCTTGGGGTCTTTCTCTTAAGATCCATATTGAGTAGTGTTCTATATGCATCTTAGATGTCTATGTTCTCTTCTTTCCTAATTTCTAGGAAGTTTTCTGTCAGCAGCTCAGCAACAATACTGTCTGTGTTCTCAGGGGCCTCGCCCTGTTTAGGAACTCCAATTAATTGTAGATTATTCCTCTTAATAGAGTCCCACATGCCTCTTAATGCTTCTTCATTTTCCTTGTTTCTTTTTTCTGATTTCTCCTCATAGATGCTGGAGTCACTAGTTCTGTCTTCCAAGTCAGAAAGTCTATTTTCCATTTGTTTCAGTCTGTTTTCTTGGCTTTAAACTGAAGTTTCTATCTCTTTGATTTTGTTCTTGATCTGTTGGATTTCAGAGTACTGGTGTTCCATGAGATCAAATAGCTTGCTTAAGTTTTCATTTTTCTCTGCTGCATTTTGTATAAGGTCTAGGAGGGCTCTCTATATAATCCTTTTGTATTCACCTTCTGATAGTTTCAGGAAGGCTTCTTCATCTGGGAAGTTCTTTGCTTGTTTCTTCTGAAGCCATGAGTGATTTCTTTGTTACGGTTTTCTTCAGATTTTATTGCTTTTGGGGCATCGTATGAGTCAATAAAGGCTGTGAGAGATTCTGTGAGGATGGACCACAGTTGTTTCTCTAGGCCTTCTTAAAGTCAAAGGAAAAAGTTATCTGTCCACTTCCACAGTCAGTCAGGTTTTCCGATGTACAGATTCCTCTTCCCAGCTGGTAAGTAAGGTTTCCAGAGGGATTTAGGGAGACGTGTGCTTTGTCTGCCATCTTGACTCTGCGCCCAAACTTCTGGTTTGAGTTTTATAAAGAAAATCTGTGAGGAAAAACAAGATATTCCCATGAACACAAAAAGCTGAGTTTGAGACTTATCAAAGGTTGCTTTAGATTATATTGCCTCAGTATTTATTTTAGTTCTCCTTATTCTTCTCTTTGTCTTCAGACAGATAGATAGATACATACATACATATGTACATACACAGATACATAGACAGGTGTCCTCTCTTATCAGCATAGTTAGGTTCCAAAGTTCGCTGTGGAATAATCTACACTGTACAAAAGTAAGGGTGACCACATTTATTTTAGTTATCTGGTACTACTCTAACAGAAATACCACAAACAGATGGCTTTAAAAAGAGAAATTTTATTTTATCCCAGTCCAGAGTAGTCTAAAAGTCCAGATTCAGAATGTCAAGTCTGAAGGAAGTTCCTTGTATTGCATCAGTCTTTGGTCAGGGAGCTTTTTGGTTCAGAAATCTCAGGTCTGAAGGACACGCTCTATTCCTGACACTACTTTCTTGATTGTATGAGGTCCCAAATGTCTCTGCCAGCTACTCTCCTTTATGTCTCAAGAGACAGCTTCAATGCATAAAACAAACTTATACCTTGAGTCCTGCACCACCAGTACAACTGCCGCCCATCCACCCTCATTAACATCATAGAAGCACGATTTACAACAACGAGGAACATCACACAATACCAGGAACCACGGCTCAGCCAAATTACTACACTGATTTTTCAGAGAACGCAATTCAATCCATGACATCCCATCTTTTGTTCTCTAAAAAACCACATCTGTGCATCATGTAGAACATACTCACCCCATCATAGCAAAAGTCCAAGTCCAAATTCTGTTTTAGTTAGCTAGTGCTGTTCTAACGGAAATGCCACCAGTAGATGGCTTCAAAGAGAGAAATTTTATTTTAGCACAATCCACTAAGCTAAAAGTTCAAATTCAAGGCAGCAGCTCCAGGGAAGGCTTTGTCTGCCAGCACTGGAGCAAGAGCCTTGTTGTCAATCTTCCCCTGGACTGGAAACTTCTGAGATGCAGGGACCCCAGCCCTTTCCAATGAATGCACTCAGCTCCAGGCACTGCTTTCTTTCTGATGGTCTGAGGTCCCCAAATGTCTCTGCCAACTGCTCTCAAGAGACCACCTCAAGGCACAAAGCAAACTTATGCATTGAATTCTGTCCCACCAGTACAACTGCCTCCCAACCACCCTCATTAACATCACAGAGGCAGGAATTTCAAGATGGAGAAACATCGCACAATACCAGGAACCTGGCCAGCCAAATTGCTATACAGATTTTGGGGGGAACACAATTCAATCCATGACAATATTAGATCACTAAATGAGAGATGAGTATTTCATTATATAACTGCCAAACCACTGAGAATAATGGCCCCGCCAAGCTGACACACAGCCTTAACCATCACAGCCGGTATGACTCACACTTTGTGCCTCAGCATTTGTTACTGTCAAATATTAATGAGCAAAACTCTCACAAATATGAAATGTCAGATAACAAGATAGTCACTAAGTGAGGAGTAGGTATACATCTCTGTTAAGATATATTGATGTAATTAACTGTATATATTAGACATGAACAATTTAACACATTTTGACATGCATATACATGTGTAAAATCAACACAAATAAGATAATATACATAATTATTATTCACAAATATTTCCTTGTACCATTTTTTACTATCTCATTCTCCTACCCCTCTCCACATACCAAAACAATCATTGATGTGTTTTTCTCACTAGATTTTATTTTTATTAATAGTTCATTCATTTTAATTAATAAATAATACCCCATTATGCAGATATATCAGAATTCTTTTAATCTATTTACTTTCTGACAGTTAATTGCTTTGTTTCCGGTTTTTAGCTATTATAAATCAAACTGCTATCAACATACATATACAAGTCTTCCTACACACATCTGTTTTCACTTTTAGCAGGGTAAATAGGTCCCATGTGTCTGTCAGTCTGTCATACTGTGGAGGCTTGTGTGTTGCTGTGATGCTGAAAGCTATACCACCAGTATTCAAACATTAACAGGGTCACCCATGGAGATTTCAGCTTAGCTTGGAGACTAAGACAAACTAGGAGAAGGACTTGACAGTCTACTGAAGTGAGGATATGTATGTGTATGTGTGTGTGTATGTGTGTGTATATATCAAAATAGAATATACAGTAAAGTGGAGTCTTGTCTTAAACAGAAGTTAAAATTGGCTGAACTATTAGACACAAAATGGCTGAGCCTGAGCTAAGTAAGACAGTGAAAAAATACAAAGTCATGATGAAAAAGTAAATGTGAGAAAATACAAAGTCATGGTGAAGAAGTGAAAGTGAGAAAAACAACTGCCACGTGGACATGGTCGGAGATGGTCAGAGAGATGATACAGACAATAACCAATCAGAAAGAAGTCAACAACTAGGGGTACCAGAAGGTAAGACTTACGGATTGACTGATAACAATAAGAACTAAGCAAACTAATTGTATTTAAAATCTGGCACTCTGGACTTGGGACACAGCAGTTCCCTCTGGCTGGCTGTGGCCACCATCTGCTGCCCTGACCTCTTTTGCCTCATCCTCAAAGGCCTGGGGGCACGGTCTTCCTCTGGGAGTCTGTGCCTGATCCTGTTGCTGTGCTCCATCTTCATAGGCCTGGGGCCCAATCTCCCTCTGAGAGTCTGTGGCCACTGGTTTGCTGTGCTGTAACTTCATCCACTTGCCATCAAAGGTTGGTTCGAGGGCCTGTGACTGTTATCCCGGTGGCTACCTGAGTCTCCTAGGCTGTCCCTGCCAGTAGATCTACCTCTGTGATGCTTTGTCATTCTCCTGACATCTAAATGGCTGCCTTCCAGTGATTGCAACAATCTTCTGTTAGTGCCTGAGCCTGGTGTCGTGTTCCTGTCAGCCTCAACTCCAAAACGTCCTGTCATCATAAAATTCTACTTCTACTTCTCTTGACATCAGTCAGAATGGTGAGAACACAGCCAATCCTTCAATTCCTTAGAGTGAACCCTGCTTTTAGGAAGTGAGTGTGTTGACATACTAACGTTAAGACTTGAGGTCCCTGTGGGACCTGTTAGAACCTGTGGGGATTTTAACTCATGTAAATGAAACTTCCCAACTAATGTGAATGTAAATAAGAATTCTTAAGTAATGTAAATAAGAGTGCTTTATGTTCTGGTGCTAGCACCTCCCTTCCCCCTTGCTTAATTGTAAATATGTGGTTTGATTAAATAAAGTTTATTACTGACCACAAACCTTGTTAGCTATTATTTTCCTCTGGCAACCACCAATATTCTTTAGGTACTTATGACATCTACTTCTAAAAAGATTTAACCAGTGAAAACCTTAAGAATAGCAGGGAACACTGTCTGATATGGGGCCAGAGGATGAGTCCCTCCAGGTAGGAAGGCACTCAAAATATTACTGGACAAGAGTTGCCTCCTCAATGTAGAGTTGACTTAATGATGTCAATGGAATCAAGCTTTCGAGATCTTCACTGTCCTATGTAGCACTACCCAAACGAAAAGAAACAGCTGCAGTCATTAGTAAGTGGAATGTGGAATATGCAAAGTATTAATCTAGAAATACTGGATGTTGTAGAAAATGAAATGAAACACATAAATATTGCTATGCTAGGCATTTGTGAGCTGAAATGGATTGGTATTGGCCATTTTGAATCAGTCAAACATGTTTTACCTGCCTACAATGACAGCTTAAAGAGTAATGGCATCACATTCATCATCAAGAAAAACATTTCAAGACCTATCCTGAAGTATAATGCCGACAGCAATAGGATAGTATCTGTCATGGATTGAATTGTGTCCCCCCAAAAATATATGTAGCCATATGGCTTGGCCACGATTCCCAGTGTTTTGTGATTGTCCTCCATTTGGTGATTTTCCTGTGCTGTATCTTAAAGATTAGCGTGGGACTGTAAATCCCTTCATAGGATTACCTCCCTGCTCCATTGTAAAGGGAGTTTCCCTGAAGTATGGCTTGCTCCACTCTTAATCCTTTCGTCCTACAAGAGATAAAAGGAAAGAGAAGCAAGCAGAGAATTGGGAACATCACATCATTGTTAGATATTTTTGGATGCAGTGAGTTTCCCTTAATCGGAAGTATGTAGGGGAAAAAACAGAGAGAGGAGGAGAAAGAAAAGGAAAAGTTTATTTGCGTCCCAAGCAGCTTTACAGAGTTCTGGGGAGAAAGCCTGCAAAACTGCCCGCTGGCTCGGGGGTTGGGAACTTATAAAGGGAGAGGGAGGACCTCATTGAGGACAGGGCTGAAAACAGTACCTGTGACAATAAGAACGGTGTCCGTGGCAGGTAGCTATTCAGGCCGGGTAGCTTGTCTCGTTTGAATGGAATTTCAGGAATAGCTGGCAGATACAACATTTTGACTCAGCCTTGCCACTCCGGGAATGGTAGGGAAGGGGGCTTGGGTTTCAGCCTAACAATCATCAAGAAAACAGCACGGGAGAAGAGCATGTCCTTCAGACCTGAGGTTCCTGCGCCAAGATGCCCCCTGGACAAAGACTGATGCAGTACTGGACTTTTCTCCAGAGCTGACAAGGGGGAAAGCCTTCCCCCGGAGCAGACTTCTGGAATTTGGACTCGTAGCCTACAGGACTTTGTAAAAATAAACTTTGCTTTGTTAAAGCCATCCACTTTGTGGTAGTTCTGTTAAAGCAGCATTAGCTGACTAAAACAGTATCCATATTCCTACAAAGGAAGACACATTAATACAATTATTATTCAAATTTACACCACAACCACTAAGGCCAAAGATGGAGAAACTGAAGACTGTTACCAAGTTCTGTATTCTGAAATTGATCAAACATGCAATCAGCACGCATTAGCAATTACCATAGATTGGAATAGAAAAGTTGGAAACAAACGAAAGAAATTCTCAGTTGGAAAATACGGCCTTGGTGATAGAAACAATGCTGGAGATCATATCACAGAATTTTGCAAGACCAAAGACTTCTTTATTGCAAATACCTTTTATCACTGATGCAAATGGCAACTATATACATGGCCCTTGACAGGTGGGATACATAGGAATCAGATCAACAACATCTGTAGAAAGAGATGATGGAAAACCTCAATATCATCAGTCAGAACAAGACCAGTTGTGGAACAGACCATCAATTGCTCATATGTAAGTTCAAGTTGAAACTGAAGAAAATTAGAATAGATCAATGAGAGCCAAAGCCAACCTTGAGTATATCTCTCCTGAGTATAGAGACTATATCAAAAACAGATCTGATTTCATGTATGATATCCTTGATGTTACTTCACAATTCATCTGGTCTTTAGTCATTTGTGTTCAACACAAAGAAGGAGGGAAAAAAAAGCTGAAAACAGATGTCAGAAAGACTGTGAAACTTGCTGTTGAATGACAGACAGCTAAAGCAAAAGGAATAAATGATGTAGTAAAAGAGTTGAACAGAAGATTTTAAAGGGCGGCTTGAGAAGACAGAGTAAAGAGTTATAATGATACATGCAAACCTGGAGATGGAAAACCAAAAGGGAAAAACATACTCTGTGTTTTTCAAGCTGTAAGAACTGAAGAAAAAAGTTCTCATGTTGCAGTATTGAAAGTTTCTGTGGGAAAAATACTAAACGACTCAGGAAACAACAAAAGAAGATGGAAGAACTACACAGTGTCAACATACTAAAATGAACTGATCAACAGTCAGCCATTTCAGGAGGTACCATATGATCAGAAACCAATAGTACTGAAGGAAGAAGTCCAATCTGCACTGAAGGCATTGGTGAAAAACAAGGCTCTGGGAACTGATGGAATACCAACTGAGATGTTTCAACAAACAGATGCAGTATAGAAAGTATTCAGTTGTCTACACCGACAAATTTGGAAGACAGCTACCTGGCCAGCTGACTAGAAGAGATCTATGTTTACGCCTAGTCTCAAGAAAGGTGATCTCAGCAAATGAGGAAATCATCAAACAATATCATTACTATCACATGAATAAAATTTTCTTAAAGATCATTCAAAAGCTGCTATAACAGTGTATCTACAGGGAACTTCAGGAAATTGAAGGTAGATTCAGAAGAAGATGTGGAATGATGGAAATCATTGCTGATGTCAGATGGATCTTGGCTGAAAGCAGATAATACCAGAAAGAAGTTCACTTGTGTTTTGTTGACTATGCAAAGGCATTCAGCTGTGTGGATCATAACATATTATGGATAACATTGCAAAGAATGGGAATTCCAGAACACTTGATTGTGCTTGTGAGGAACCTGTATGTAGATCAAGAGTCAGTCATTCAAGTAGAACAAGGGGATACTGTGTGGTTTAAACAGCAAAACTATGCATCAGGGTTGTATTATTTAATCATATCTATTCAATCTATATGCTGAGCAAATAATTCAAGAAGCTGGAATATGTGAAGAATCAGGATTGGAGAAAGACGTTAACAACCTGCATTATGTAGATGATGCAACCTTGGGGCATTTACTGATAAAGACCAAAGACCACAGCCCTCAATATAGAATACACTTCAATATAGAGAAATCAAAACCCCTCACAAGTACACCAACAAACAACATCACGATAAACGGGATCAAGTTTGAATTTGTCAAGGATTCTATTTTACTTGTATCCACAATCAACACCCTTGGAAGCAGCAGTTAAGAAATCAAAAAGCATTGCGTTGGGCAAATCTGCTACAAAAGATCTCTTTAAAGCAAAGATGACACCATGAAAACTAAAGTAAGACTGACTCAAGCAGTGTTGTTTTCAGTTTCTTTATATGCATCAGAATGTTGGGCATTGAAAAAGAAGACTGAAGAGTTGTCACCTTTTACCCAGAAATATCACCATCCTCCTGTGGTCAGTTGATATTTGACAAAGGCCCAAAGGTTGTAACCTGACTTTAGCTAACAAACAGTGTTGGTAAAATTAGATATCCATCTGCAAAAAACTGAAAAAAGACCCATATTTCACACCTTACACAAAAAGTAACTCAAAATGAATCAAAGACCTAAATATCAAACCTAAAATGATAAAGATCATGCAAGTAAAAATAGGGACAACAATGGAAGTTATAATACACGGCTTAGACTACAAAATCTGACAAATAATGTGCAAACAACAGAAGAGAAAATAGATAAACGGGAACTACTAAAAATCAAACAGCTATGCTCATCAAAAGACTTCATCAAGAAAGTTAAAACACTGCCTCCAGAATGGGAAAAAACATTTGATGACTACATCTTGGATTGATGTTTGATTTCCATAATCTACAAGGTGCAACAGTGCTCACAATCATTAGCTATTAGAGAAATCCAAATCAAAACTACAATGAGATATCATCTCATCCCAATGAGGTCGGCAATAATCCAAAAAACACAAGACAACAAATGCTGGAGAGGCTGTGGAAAGATTGGAACTCTCCTACACTGCTGGTGGTAGTGCAAAATAGTACAACCTCTCTGGAAAGCAATTTGGCACTTCTTAAAAAGCTAGAAATAAAAAAGCTGTATGACCCAGCAATGTCACTGCTTGGAATATATCCTACATAAATAACCGCTGTCACACGAACAGATACATGCACACAATTGTTTATCACAGCACTGTCCACAATAGCAAAAAGACAGACTCAACCTGGGTGCCCATCAACAGATGAATGGATAAACAAACTATAGTACATATACACAATGGAACACTATGCAATGTAAAGAACAATGATGATTTTAGGAAGGATTTCAAAACTTGGAATCAACTAGAAGACACTATGCTGAGTGAAATCAGACAGCTGCAAAAGGACAAATATTGTATGAGACCTCTGCTATAAGGACTTAAAATTGGTCTTCGGTAGAGAAGATGGCCACAAGGGTGTGGAGGGAGGAAAGGGTTGTTCATAGATTAGAGAGTCGATAGGAATTTGGTTAGGTGACAGCACACAGCAGTGGACAGATCATAAACTGAAAGGTTTTCTAGACACAACCCAACATTCCAAAGGATAGAAGAGCAGGGAGATGAGTCTGGGGATCATGTTTTCAGGAGACATCAAGATCCATTGGCATAAACAGTCTTTTGCTAAGAGAGTCTTCTACATTCCATACTGATGAGTGGCATCTGGAGTCTTAAAAATTAGCAAGCTGTCATCTGAGGAACACCAATTAGTCCCAATCCATCTGGAACAAATGACAACCGAGAACATCAAGGACACAAGGAAAAAGGAGCCCAGGAAATAGAAGGACCCATATGAATGGGAGACTGCATCAGCATGAGACCAGAAGAACCAGATGGTGCCTGGCAACCACCAAAGGCAGCCATGATGGGAGACACAAGGTAGAGTCCTTGATGTAGCATGGGAAAAAGAGGTGTGCAGATCAAGAACTCTACTAAGAGACCAAACTGATGGTCCAACAGCCGAGGGTCCCCTAGGAACATGGCCACTAGATTTGCTGCTGGGCCAGACCTGAAACCAATACTGAGGTCGACTCTTCAAACAAGCATGGACTGGACTCGGGGACACAGTGTGAGAATGTGATGTGTGCATTATATGGTTTTGTACATTTTTAGCAGTCCTACTGGTTTGTTTCTAGATGGGAGAGGAAAAGGTGAATAGGAGGGGACAGGTGTTCATTAAGAGGATACAAGAAATAAAGAGTAGAAAAGAGGAGTGTGCTGTCACAGAGTGAGAAGAACAGATGGAGTTGCAGATAGTAGGCATGAAAAATTGATTTGGATTGTGTACTTTCATTTAATAATACACAAAAAAAGAGAATTGTCGCCTTTGAATTGTGGTATTGAAAAAGAATGTTGAATATACCACAGACTGCCAGAAGAATGAATTAATCCATCTTTGAAGTAGTGTGACCAGAATGTTCCTTAGAAGCAAGGATGGTGAGACTGTATCTCATTTACTTTGGACACGTTGTCAGGAGGGATCAGTCCCTGGAGAAGGACATCATGCTTGCAAAAGCACAGTGTCAACATGACACTGTGCTGAATCGATACAGTCTCCACAACAGTGGATTTAAACATGACAGTGATTGCGAGGATGGTGCAGGTCTCAGCAATGTGTTGTTCTGTTGTACATAGTCTCTACGAGTCGGAACTGACTTAATGGCACTTGACAACAACAAATAGGTGGGAGTGGAATGAGACGGTCATATGGCAGATGTATAGGACAGAGTATAACTGCCCCACAGAGTTTCCAAAGAACGACTGGTGGTGTCCAACTGCTGACATTTTGATCAGCAGCTGTAACACTTAGCCTGTATGCCACCAGGCTTTCTGTGGTAGATCTGTGTATAACTTTTCAAGAAACTGCCAAACTGTTTCCTGAAATTCTTATATCCTTTTACATTCCTACCAGACGTATGTGATCTACAACCAGAGCCTTTATCCGGGCCTCATTACACAGGTACGAAAGAATGAACCACGCTGCAGTCCACATCCCTGAGGCTGTGCTGGTGATCATGTGGTGGGGCTTTCTGCTTTCTGTCCTGATCAGCCCCACAGAACAGTCATACCTGAGCATAAACCTTCAGATGTGCTCTGGAGCCCTTCTACAAAAAAGACTCTTTAATCACTGGGGAAATTGCAAGGTTTTAGAGGTTATCTCTCTGGAACCAAGGACATACATCAAATTTGTTCGATAAACTTAATTGTAAACCCCACAAGCTTCTGTTACCAAGTTAAAATACTGATTTCCAAAGTTACCTAGGTTACATTCTTCCCCACCCCTTTCGTATTTTCTTGCCCGTCTCCTTCAGTGTTATTTGTACTTATTTATAGTATAGTCAGGTCTATTTGTTACTATTTGCATTCTATTATGTGTTTTTTCACATGTAGGTTGACTCCACCGCCCCCTTTTCATTCTATAAGACTTTATTGTGGGTCTCAGTGCCAGAATCAAAGAGCACGTTTTGAGAATCACTGCCTTGTCCCGCTGTTAACCTGTTCTCGTCTCACTCTTCTTTCTACCACTTTCTACCCATCCGCTGTAGGTAACCAGTTTCTTCAATTTTTGGTTTATCCTTTTCATACTTTTTTTCCCCACAAATGAACAGATGCCTGTATATTTTCTTATATTCCTTCATTCTTACATACATAGTAGCATATTACAGACGTTGGTTTGTACTTCTCACATTTTTGTTTTTTTCACTTTTGTTACCGGAAAAAACCTGGTTGCAGACTCGTCCTGCTTGTCACTACTAAACCAAACTCAGAGACAGGAACTGAACCTTTTAATAGTACTTGATTCAGATTGTCAGCAATCTGTGAAGATGATAGGTTAGCACTCTAAAAATCATCTTAACATCTCAGTCCAGGCTGCCAAGTTTTATAAAATGGTTTACTGTTGGGAAGAGGGTTAGACAAGTGGTGTAGGCATGCAGGTGTTAAGAGGAAAGTGTTTGGTGGAGAAATACAGTTTCTTTGTTCCAAGATGAGTTGTCTTTAACATCTGGAGATTGTTTTGTTTTGTTTTTTTCAGGAACTATGTTGTTTATCTGAGTAGTGGGCAGCAAATTGGCATCACTCTGTTTGGTCAGTTTTAGGGCCTGGTAAAAACAATCTCAAAATCTTTATGAGTACCAGTAAGAAAGAAGGTTACCATTTTCTTTACGTGTCAGCATTCCTTGAGAACAAGAGGCTTTTACTAAGTAGCTAGCTAAGAATTTTTCTACAACTATTAACCCTATCATTTCAGTGTATCCTGGAAATAATTCCAGATTACTTCATAAATTACCAGCATATCGGTATAGGCTTACTATGAGTCAGAATCAATTCAATGGCAACAGATTTTGGTTTTTTTACAATATCAATTGGATACAGAGATCAATTTTTTCTATACTACCCACTGTTTTGCCTCTATTTGATTTATTTCCTGCAATTTTACCTACCCAGGCGTTTGCTCAAATTCAAAACCCGTTGCTGTCTACTCAATTCTGACTCACAGTGATGCTATACACTGTCATATAATAAAGATGATGCTCATCTTTGTCTTTGTTCCTGTTCATGCTTGAAATGTTTCTAGTAATTCTTCACTAACTAAGATGCTAGCTTTAGGACCAATGTATATGAATTTTATTATACTTATAAGGTATCCCTCAATTTCTATTTTCTAGAGTATTTCTGATCATGTATAGATATTAACTGTAGAATTTTTTTCTAGCATCTATGGGGATGTTCATGCAATTTTCACCTGTTAATATAATGAATTATATCAATGAATTTCCTAATATTGAATCTGGCTTGCATTCTTGGAATAAATCCCACTTGGTCATGATATATTATTTGCTTAATGTGGTATTAGATTCTGTTTACTATTTTTTTTACATCAATATTCATGAGTGACAATGGTCTGTAATTTTTTTGTGTATGGCTGTTAGCTGTAGATGTCAGTATTATACTTGCATCTTGAAAATGATTAAGAAATTTGTCTTCTTTTTCAGTATTTCAGAATAATTTATGAGGTATTTGGATTATCAAGACTTTCAAGATTTGGTAGAATTTTCCTGGGACTCTGTCTCACCTGGTGCTGTTTTGTAGAGTAACCTGTTGCTGAGTAGGATTCTGACTCATGGTGATTCATGTTATCAGAGTAGATCTGAACTTCATAGGATTTTCAATAGTTATTATTCTAGGCCTTTCTTCCATTGGAAAACTGTGGTGGCATAGTGGTTAAGTGCTACACCTGCTAACCGAAAAGTTGGCAGTTCAAATTCTCCAGGCACTCCTTGGAAATTCTGAGGCAGTTCTACTCTGTTCTACAGGGTCTCTATGAGATGAAATCAACTTGATAGCAGTGGGCTTCTTCCATTGCCCTGTGGGGTGGATTTTGAACTGCCAACCTTTCAGTTAGCAGCCCAGCAAAAACCATTTGCACCACCTGGGGAACTATGCTTTGTGGTGGTCCCTTAATAACATTTTCTATTTCTTTTAAGGAAATCACTTTTCCTGAATCATATGAGTTCAGTTTTGGTAACCTGTATTCTTCTCCATTACCTATTCTATCAAGTTTTTAAAATTTATTAGGGTAGATATCCACTGAATGGTCTCTTAATATTTTTAGAATTCTCCTTCAAGGTTTATTTCACCAAAATCTCATATTTCATATTTGCACATTTTTTTCTTAATCAAGTTAGCTAATAGTTTTTCCTTTATTATACTTCTTTTGGTCTACTTTCTTTTTCTTTGTTTTTTTGTTTTCTGTGCTTCAGATGAAGATTTGTAGAGCAAACAAGTTTCTCATAAAACAATCAATACACATCATTTTGTGACATTGGTTGCTAACATCACAATATGTCAACACTCTCTCTTGCGTTTTCTGTTACCAGCTTTCCTGTCTCCTCCTGCCTTCTCATCCTTGCTCCCGGGCTTGTGTGTCTATTTAATCCTATTTTGTTTTATGGGACTGTATAACCTCTGACTGTAGGGTAAACATGGGGACTGACTTCTCTACCGAATGATGAGTGTGTCCAGAGTTTCTCCGATCTCTATCAGAGCAATAAGTCTGATCTTTCATATGGGCGTTTATGTATGTGAGTTAGAATTTTGTTCTACATTTTTCTCCAGCTCTGTGTGGGGCCTTCTATGCTAATTCCATCTGGGCAGTCAGTGGTTGTAGCTGAACATCATCTAGTTGTGCTGGACTCAGTCTGGTGGGGGCTGTGGTAGCTGTGCTCCATTAATCTTTTGTACTGACTTTTCCCTTGTATCTTTGGCATTCTTTATTCCCCCTTGCTCCATATGGGGTAGGGCTAGTGGAATATCTCAGATGGCTTCTCGCAAGGTTTACGACCTCGGACACTACTCAGCAAAGTAGAATGTGGAACATTTTCTTTCTAAACTATGTTATGTCGCTTGAGCGAGACATTTCCCAAGACCACGGTCCCCAGAACCCTCAACCCAGATATTTGGTCTCTCAGGGAGTTTGGATGTGTCTATAGAGCTTCTACAACCTTGCCTTTGACGAATTGTGCTGGCTTCTGTTTTGAGGTGAACAACAGTATTGTCCACTCTCTTACCCTTAGTCAAAATTACCACTATTCTTTTGTCTGTTTAGTGTTTTTCCTTCCCACTACTCCTCTACCTGTTAACTATCAAATAATGTTTTCTTTCATGCTTAAATGTTCTCTTAAGTTCTTATGGTAGTGGTTTCTTACAATATTTGACCTTTTGCGACTGACTTATTTCACTCAATGTAATGCCTTCCAGATTCACCCAAGCTGTGAAATGTTTTATGGGTTCATCCTTGTTCTTCATCGTTGCATGGTAGTCCATTGTGTTTATATACCATAGTTTATTCATTTTTCTGTCAATGGGCACTTGGTTTGTTTCTATCTTTTTGCTATGAACATGGATATGCATGTATCTATTCATATTGTAGCTCTTATTTCTCTAGGATATATTCAAAAGCATGGGATTGCTAGATGATATGAAACTTCTATCTCTAGCTTTGTAAGACAGCACCAAATCAGTTCCCAAAGTGTGCATTCCTGTTAACAGTGTATAAGTTTCCAGTCTCTCCACACCCTCTGCAACATTTATTGCTTTATGTTTTTTGGATTATTGCCAGTCTTGTTCAGTTGAGATGGTTTCTCATTGTAGTTTTGATTTGCATTTCTCTAAAGGCTAATGATCTTGAGTGTTTGCTCATTCATTAGCCCCATAAATGTGTTCACTGGTGGAGGGTTTTTTCAGGTCCTTTGCTTATTTTTTATTTGAGTTACTTATTTTTGATGTTGCTGAAGTGTTGTAATATCTTTTGGAATTTAAAGACTAGACACTCATCAAATTTGTTGTATCCAAATATCCAGAATAACACAGTTTATAGGTTGTCTTTTGACTTTTTTTGGAGGAGTCTTATTCTTTTAAAATATATTTGTTTAATTGTGTTTTAAGTGAAAGATTACAATTACAGTTTCTCATACAAAAACTTACACACATTTTGCCATATGACCCTAGCTATTCTCACCATACTGTGATAACACACTCCTCCCCTCCACACTGTATTTCCCAGGTCCGTTTAACCAGCTCCTATTGTCTTCTCTCACCTCTGAACAGTGACTGTCCAGTTAGTCTCCTGTATCTGCCCAAGCCAAGAGGCACACTCTTTACCAGTATCATTTTATGTCTTACAAATCTTCGAGTATTTGGCTTCTGGAATCATTTCAGTTTGGGATTAATGGAGAGTCTGAGGTCCATGCTTTCTGAGGATCCTCCAGTCCGTCAGACCATTAAAGTGTGGTCTTTTTTCTAGTTCCATCAGGAACTCTTTGGTGGTGGTCAGGTACCACCTAGTTCTTACAGTCTCCTGTTGATGTGGTTTCTGGTGTACTTGCCCTTTCTGTCTCTTGGGCACACACTTGCCTCATGTCTTTAATGCTTTTCTTTCTCCTTTGCTCCAGGTGGGTTGAGACTAATTAATGCTTCTTAGATGGCCGCTAGCTACGTTTTAAGACCAGAGACAACAGTCACCAAAGAGGGATGTAGAACATTTGCTTAATAAACTTTAGCTACGTAAATTGACCTGGATGTCCCCTGAAGCCATCTTCCCAGACCGCTGACTCTGGTGTCACATCCCTGCAAGTGTTTGATTTTATTTAGACTACTCCTAACCTTTGGGTTTAGCTCATATGTGCTGACTTCTCCTCTGTTGTGTATTGTTTGTCCTTTCACCTGAAATAATTCTTGTCTACTATCCAGTCAGTAAATATCCTTACCCTCTGACTGCCACCATAGTTCTCAAAGAATGTTCTCTTCTGTGTTTAAACCAATTCTTGAATCCTTATAATAGTGATACGGTACAGTGTTTGTCCTTCTGCAGTTGACTAATTTATTCAGTATAATGCCTTCCAATGCTTCCATTTTATGATGTTTCCCACATTCATTGCTAGTCTTTATCATTGCATAATATTTCACTGCCAATTTTTTTTCCCCATTCTGTATGTTGTCTTTTTATTCTTTTGATGAAGTTTTTGCATGAACGTGCGAATATTCCATTGTGTTTATCCATCTTTCATCTATGGGCACATAGGTTAATTCTATCTTTTTGCTATTGTGAACACCGTGCATGTGTCTTTTTGTGTGGCAACTCTTCTTTCTCTAGGATATATTCCAAGGAGTGGGATTACTAGATTGTATGATATTTCTACTTCTAGCTTTTAAGAAAGCACCAAATCTATTTCCAAAGTGGTTGTAAACCATTTTGCATTCCCAATGACAGTGTTCCAGTCTCTTAACAGTGTTTGGAATTAGAACCAGTGTTGTTGGGGTCAGGTGGTGTCTCATCAACTGGTAAAATCAAAATGGCCTTCTCTTTCATTTATGTGGTTGATTACATTAATTGTTTTTGTAGTGTTGAATCATCCCTGCACCCCTGGTGTGAATCACTCTTGGCTATGGTGAATCATTTTTTGCTACGTTGTTGAATTCTAACAGCTAGATTTTTTTTATCTCAGGATTTTTGAATCTAACTTCACGAGAGACGTTGTTGTTAGGTGCCATCTAGTTGGTTCTGACTCATAGCGACCCTGTGACCAAGAGAATGAAATACTGCCCAGTCTTGTGCCACATCCACAATCGTTTTTATGCTTAAGCTCATTTTTGCAGCCACCGTGTCAATCCACCTCACTGAGGGTCTACCTCTTTTTCACTGACCCTCCACTCTACCAACCATGATGTCCTTCTCCAGGGACTGATCCTTCCTGACTCCATGTCCAAAGTATGTAAGACACTATCTTGCAATCTTCGCTTCCAAGGAACACTCTGATTGTATTTCTTTAGAACAGATCTGTTTGTTCTTTTGGTGGTCTATGGTACAATCAATGTTCTTCTCCAACACCACAATTCAAAGACATCCACTCTTTGTCTGTTTTATTTGTTTATTGTCTAGCTTTGCACACGTATGATGCAATTGAAAATGGTTTGGGTTAGGTGTATTTTAGTCTTCAAGGTGACATATGTACTTTTCAATACTTTAAAGATTCTCCCAGTGCAATGCATCTCTTGATTTCTTAACTGCTGCTTCCGTTGGCATTGATTGTGGACCTAGGAAAAATGAAATACTTGACAACCTCAATTCTTTCTCCATTTGTGTTGCTTACTGGTCTGGTTGGGAGGATTTTTGTTTTCTTGAAGTTGAGGTGCAATCCATACTGAAGTCTGTGGACCTTGATCTTCATCAGTAAGTGTTTCAAGCCTTCTTCACTTCCAGCAAATAATACGGTGTCCTCTGCATAACGCAAGTTGTTAATGAGTCACCTCCTATCCTGGTGCCTCATTCTTCTTCATACAATTCAGTTTCTTGGATTATGTGCTCAGCATACAGATTAAAAAGGTATGATGAAAGGATAAAATGCTGACGCACACCTCTCCTGACTTAAAACTATGCAGTGTCCCCTTTTCTGTTCACATGACTTTCTGTTGATTCATACAGATTCCTTAAAAGCACATTTAAGTGTTCTGAATTCCCATTCTCTGCAATATTAGTCATAATTTAGTATGATTCACACAGTTGAATGCCTTTGCACAGTCAATGAAACACAAGTAAGCATCTTTCTAGTATTCTCTACTTTCAGCCAAGATCCATCTGACATCAGCAATGATATTCCTGGTTCCATGCCCTCTTCAGAATCCAGCTTGAGTTCCTGGCAGTTCCTTGTCCATATACTGTTGCAATCACTTTTGAATGATCTTCTGCAAAATTTATATTAGTTACAGAATTAATAATACTGTTCGGTAATTTCTGCATTTCATTGGATCACCTTTCTTTGGAATGGGCATAAGTACAGATCTCTTCCAGTCAATTGGCCAGGTAGCTGTCCTCCAAATTTCTTGGCATAGATGGGTGAGCACTTACAGCACTGCATCTGTTGGTTGAAATATCTCAACTGACACTCCATCAATGCCTGGAGCCTTGTTTTTTGCCAGTGTCTTCAATGCAGCTTTGATTTCTTCCTTCAGGACCATCAATTGCTGATCATATGCTACCTCTTCACATGGCTGAACATCGACCACTTCTTTCAGGTATAATGACTCTGTGTATTCCTTCCACCTTCTTTTGATGCTCCTCGAGTCATTCAATATTTTCCCTGTGGGATCCTTCACTATTGCAACTCAAGGCTCGAATTTTTTCTTCTGTTCTTTCAACTTGAGACATGCAGAACATATTCTTCTCTTCTGTTTTTCCATTTCCAGCCCTTTGCACACATCATTATAATACTGTCTTTTGTCTTTTTGAGCTACTCTTTGAAGTCTTCTGTTTAGGTCTTTTACTTCACCATTTTTTCCTTTTGCTTTAGCAAATCACGATTATGCACAATTGATAGGTATAAATTTAGTGGTGTCATTTTGATGTCCTTTTTTGCGTGTTATTGAAAGTTCCTTTGTTTCACTTAATTTTCTGTGCTAAGCCTTTTTCTTTTTGAGTTTTCTTTTCACTTTTTTCGTTGTTTGTTTTCTACTTGCTAAGACTTCTTGGTTCTGTTTCTTATTTTGATATGTTGGATTGTTAATTGCCTTTGTAGTTACCTTAATATTTACCCCTATTGTTCTTTTGTTTGTGTTACTTTAGGTATATAGTGTGTGTCCATTTCTTCTAGCTTTTCCAATTTGTTGGAATGTAATTTTTCACAGTATTCTGCTATGCTTTTTTTTTTTTTCAATTGGGTCTCTTGTGATATCATCTATTTCACTGGCTGTTCAAGAGCAAGTTTTAGGGTCTGTTCTGACATCCAATTTGATCTTTTCTTCCTTTTCTGTCTTTTTAATGACCTCTTGCTCTCTTCATGGATAATGTCTTTGATGTCATCCCAAAATTCATCTGGTCTTCAGTTATTAGTCATCAACACATCAAATCTGTTCTTGAGATGGTCTTTAAACTCAGGAGGGCTAGACTCAAGATCATACTTTGGCTCTTGTGGACTTGTTCTCATTTTCTTCCATTTCAGTTTGAATTTGCATATAAGCAACTGATGATCTGGTCACAGTCTGTACCTGGTCTTGTTCTGACCGCTGTTATAGAGCTTTTCCATCATCTTTTTCCACAGATGTAGTCTATTTGCCTCCTATGTATTCCATCTGGTGAGGTACATGTGTACAGTCACCATTTGTGTTGGTTAAAAAAGGTATTTGCAACGAAGAAGTCACTAGTCTTGCAAAATTCTACCATGTCATCTCTGGCATAATTTCTATCACCAAAGCTGCACTTTCCAACTACCGATTCTTTTTCGTTTCCAACTTTTGCATTCCAACCACCAGTGTTATCAATGCATCTTGATTACATGTTCAATCAATTTTAGACTGTAGAAGCTTGTAAAAATCTTCAATGTCTTCATCTTTGGCCTTAGTGGTTGGTGCATAAATTGGTGCATAAATTTGAATGGTAGTCATATAAACTGGCGTTCCTTGTAAGTGTATGGATATTATTCTGTCACTGACAGCATTGTACCCCAGGACAGATCTTGAAATGTTCTTTTTGATGGTGAATGGAACACTGTTCATCTTCAAGTTTTTACTCCTACTCCCATTCAGAATGCTGAAACCAGTTCACTAATGCCTAGGATATCAACATTTATGTGTTCTATTTCACTTTTTGCAGTTTCCAATTTTCCTAGATTTATACTTCATACATTCTATGCTCTGAGTATTAATGGATGTTTGCAGCCACTTCTTCTCATTTTGAGTAGTGCCACATCAGCAAAGGAAGATCCTGAAGGCCTTACTCCCTCCACGTCAATAGGATCAACTCTACTTTGAGGAAGCAACTGTTCTCCAGTCGTTTTCCAAGTGCCTTCCAACTTGGGGGGCTCTCTTTCCAGCACCATATCTGACAGTGTTCAGCTGCTATTTGTAAGATTTTCCCTGGCTAATTCTTTTCAGAGGTTGACTGCTGGACCCTTCTTCCTAGTCTGTTTTAGTCTGGAAGCTCAGTTGAAACTTGTCTACTATGGGTGACCCTGCTGGTGTATATACCAGTGGAATAGCTTCCAGCATCACAGCAACAAGGAAGCCTCCACTGACAAACAAGTGGGGACTGCTCACTCTATCATTACCCTCCTTGTCTGATGGTGTTACCCTTTTACCTGATGGTGTTACTTTACTTACCCGATGCTATTAACCTCCTTACCTGATGCTGTTATCTGCCTTGCCTGATGCTGTTATCTTCTTTACCTGATGTTATTGCCCTTCTTACTTGATGTTGAGAGATCCTGATCTGTAGTTTTCCTTTTTTGTGCTACCTTTACCTGGTTTGAGTATCAGGGTTTTACTTGCTTCATAGAATGAGTCTAGGATTATTCCATCCTTTTCTATGCTATGAAATACCTTTGTTAATAGTTATATTAACTCTTCTCTGAAAGTGTGGTAGAATTCTCCAGTGAAGCCATCAGGGCTTTGAGGGTGGGGAGTTCTTAGATTATCTTTTGAAATCTCTTCTTTTGTTATGAGTTTATTTAGTTGTTCTATTTCTGTTTGTGTTACTTTAGGTACATAGTGTGTGTTCATTTTCTCTAGCTTTTCCAATTTGTTGGAATGTAATTTTTTATAGTATTCTGCTGTGCTTTTTTTTTTTTCAGTTGGGTCTCTTGTGATGTCATCCATTTCATTTCTTATTTGGTTTATTTATAACTTTCTCTCTCCTGTTTTCCTTTTTCAGTTTAACCAATGGTGTATTGACTTTGTTGATCTTCTTGAAGAATCAGTTAACACTTTCAATTACTTTTCTGTTCTCTAATGTATTTAATTCTGCTCTGACTTTTATCATGTGTTTTCTTCTGGTGCCCAGGGGGTTCTTTTGCTATCCTCTTTCTACTTGTTTGAGTTGTAGGATTAGTGCTTTGATTTGGACCCTTTCTTCTTTTTGGATGTGTGCATTTATTGAAAGAAATTAACTTCTGAGCACTGCTTTTGCTCTATCCCAAAGATTCTGATAGGATGTGCTTTCCTTTGCATTTGTTCCTACGAATATCTTTATTCTGAGTTTGTTTTCTTCTATAATCCAGTAGTTTTTGAGCATGGTATTGTTAGCTGTCCATGTGTTTGATTGTTTTCCCTTGCTTTTTCTGCTACTGATTTCTACTTTTCTGCTTTTACAATTTGAAAAGGTCCTTTGCAATACTTCAGTGTTTTGGATTTTGTTAAGGCTAGAGTCACAGACTAATATAGCGTCCATTTTGGAGACTGTTCCATGTGCACTGGAAAAGCTGTTGGGTGGAGTGTTCTGTATATGTCTATGAGGTCAAGTTGGTTGGTTGTGACATTTAGAGCTTTGTCTTTATCAAGCTTCTTTCTGGATGTCTTGTCCGTCATCAGTAGTGGTGTATTGAGTCTCCTACTATAATTGTGGAGCTGTTGTATTTCACTTTTCAATGCTGTTGGAGTTTGTTTGATGTACTAAGAGAGCTTACCATTGGGTACATAAATATCTAATTAGCTTTGTTACTTCTTTGTCCGTGTGATGCATTTTACTTTAAAGTCTATTTTATCAGTAATTAATATTGCCACTCCTGCTCTTTTTTGAATGCTGCTTGCTTGGTACATATTTTTCCATCTTTTGAGTTTTAGTTGTCTGTAAGGTGTGACTCTTGAAAGCATCATATAGACAGATCTTTTTTTTGTTAATCCATTCTATTCTGTCTCTTTATTGTTACATTTGACAAGTTTACATTCAGCATAATTACTGATAGGTATAAATTTAGTGGATTCATTTTGATGTCCTTTTTTGTGTTATTGACAGCTCCTTTGTTTTGCTTAATTTTCTGTGCTAAGTCTTTTTTTAATGGGTTTTCTTCTCATTTTTTTTATTGTTTGTTTTCTATTTGCTAACACTTCATGGTTTTGTTTGGATTGTTAATTCCCTTTGTAGTTATCTTAGTATTTACCCTTATTGTTCTAAATTTAAAGCAATCTTTAATTTCTTTGAAACACCTTGACCTCCTCTCCATATGAAAATTGTATGACTACATTATTTAGCCCCTCTTTTTGATATAATGTTGTCATCTTTTATGTACCGACATCTATGCCTCCCTATGTTCAGTGTTTTAGTTATAATTTATTTTTGTGCTTTCTCTGTCTGGAAGGACATCTGGTTGCTCTGTCTTGTATTGTAGCATTGAATTTTTATCTAATGTTATTGATACTCTGATTGAAGGAATTATTTTAGAATTTCCTGTAATTTTGGTTTGGTTTTTGCAAATCTGTGAACTTCTGTGTATCTGGAAATGTCCTAATTTCACCATCATATTTGAGAGATAGTTTTGCATATAATTCTTGAGTAGCAGGGTTTCTTTTTTTCTCCTAAACATGTATTCAGCTCATGTTTATGTCATCTCATTGCCTTCTTATCTGCACTTTTTCTGCTGGGTTGTCTTTATTGACTCTCCTTTGTAGATTATTTTTTGTTTAAGCCTAGCTACCTTTAAAAGTTTCACCTTATCTTTAGCTTTGGTAAATCTAATTATAATACATGGTCTGAGAATTAAGTCTGTGAACTTAATTTTTCTGAGTACTAAATGCCTCATTGCTGAATATTACTACAATCATCTTAGAAGTACTCCTCTTGGGAAGCTATGCACTGATGCCAGTGCCTCGTTCACCCTTCAGAGCAATTTTGGGACTCTTTCTTGAATGGCCATTGCACATAGTGGCATGGTGGCAAGTTTGCAAACTTAATAGTATAGTTGTCTGTGAGGGAGCTTTTAGCCAATAAACAATAACCTTATTGGAACATTCTCCCTACTCCCGTGATCTGGCCCCCACTGACTCTTTTCCTTTACCTGAAGATAAAAGAAATATTGAAAGACATTTTGATGGAATTCAGGACATCAAGGGTAATATGATGACAGCTCTGATGGCCATTCCAGAAAAAGAGTTCCAAAACTGCTTTGAAGGGTGGACGAGGTGCTGGCATCAGTGAATAGCTCCCCAAGGGGAGTACTTCAAAGGTGACCATAGTGATATGCAACAATGAGGTACATAGCACTTTTTCTAGGATGAGTTCATAAACTTAATCATGAGGCCTTGTATGTATTACTTTCTTTCTTTTGGGATGTATCTTGTGTGAAGTTCAATGAGCCTCTTGGATAGATACATTCTCACATTTCCTGGTTTCAGGGAGGTTTTCTGTCAACAAATCTTTAGCAGTTCTCCCTATAGTTTCTGCTATGCCCCCCTGTTTTGGTACTTCAAGCACTCATTAATTATTCCTCTTGACAAATTCACACATACTTCTTAGTGTTTATTTTTTCTTTTTAAAATTCTTCTATCTGATTTTTTGTCACATATGTGGGTATCATTGCTTTATCTTCTTTCTCACTTATTCTGTAGTCTATTGTCCCAATTCTGCTTCTTTACTCTGGTTGAATTGTCTACTTTTGTAATTTTATTATTAACCTGCTGAATTTCAGATCATTGTTGCTTAAGTATTTCTTACAGCCTGTCCAGTAATTTGTCATTATGTTCTGCTGCACTTTGCCTGATCTCTTTCCTAACTTGTTAAAAAGTTCTCAGTATTGATCTTTCATATTCTACCTCCAATAATTATAGGAAGTTCTCTTCATTTGGAAAATGTTTTTGATTCTTTGTTTTGGAAGATTTCTGAAGCTGTAGTTGTCTGCTTCTTTAAATGGTTTGATATTGACCATTGTCTCTAAGTCACCAGAAAATTACTGTATTTATTTATGTTATGTCTAACTTTTTTTTCATCTTATTTTGAAATGTCCAAATAAGCTTATCACGTGAGCTAATTGGATTGACGGTGCCTTAGATATTCTATAGTCCTTTCACCAGGTGTTTAGAGCTGTTACCAATCACATGAGCCCAGGTGTCCATTTACTTATCTTACATGTATTCAGCTCATGTGCCCAGTTAGTCAGTGGCCAAGTGTGTGGTGCAGGCTCTTCCGTGTGGTTCTAGATGGGCCAGACTGCTTGCATGGGCACAGGTAGCTAGCTGCACACATGGATAAAGGGAGCCGGCAGAATTTTTTCCCCCTATTTGTTAAGTTGTTCCCTGTCTAACTCTGGGAGAATCACTCAGAGCATGCCTAGGGGATCCTACTTCCAGCCCAGGTAGAATTTGGAGTCTGGTGCACCTATAGGGTTCCTATGATTTGGCATTAACTCCAAGGTGCTGGGTTTGGTTTTTCTGGTTGGTGGCAGTGCAGAGATGTGGGGGGGGGGGGAAGAGTACTTGGGAAAGGGAAGAGGTTTAGCATGAAGGAAAGCTTTAGATTCTTATGCATCAGGTTAGACACAAACCACTTATTTCTCTAATGCCACTGTTCACTAATTCTGGAGATGTATCAAACTTATTTTCACCTGCTGGGTGTAATGCTCTCCATTTGCTCACCACACTAGAAATTGTGGATTTTCCGGAAGGTTGTGGATCGTGCCTGGCCTGGTCAGGTCTGGCCAGTTGTAGATACTTCTGAACCTATCTTCCCTTCCCTGTTCATCAGTCTGATGTCTCAGCTTTCCCCTTGATGTTCAAGTCTCCTAGAACTTCATATAATACATTCGTTTGTTTGTTTGTTTGTTTGTTTCGCCTGATCTTTGTTGTCAGAGGGATCACAGGAAGCATCTGATTACTTAGACAGCTTAGGCTCACCTTGGTGGAGTCTTTTGACTATTATAAGTATTTTACTTTTAGGGGATCCCAGTTATCTAGTTTTTATTCTGGTGTTTTTGCATTGTTAGTTATGTTTTGCATTCTGTTTATGCCATGTATTAGGGCTCCTAATGATATCCTTATTTTTTTCTTCCATGATCTTTATCTTTTTAGATTTTATATTTGGGTCTTTGATTCATTTGTGTTAACTTTCGTGTATGTCTCTATGAGTCAGAATCAACTTGACAGCAGTGGGTTCAGTTTTGGGTTTGTGCATAATGTGAGGTATGAATCTCATTTCATTTTTTTCCAGATGGATATCCAGTTATGCCAGCAGTATTTGTTAAAAAAGACTGTCTTTTCCCTCTCTGAATATGCTTTGTACCTTTGTCAAATATCATCTGCTCATAAGTAGATGAATTTAAGTCTGGATTCTCAATTCTGGTTTTTGGTCTATGTATCTGTTGTTGTTGTACCAGTACCACACTCTTTTCACTATTGTTCCAGTATAATAGAATCTAAATTCAGGTAGTGTGAGGTCTCCCATTTTGTTCTTCATCTTCAGTAATGCTTTACTTATCCAGGACCTCTTTCTTTTCCATATGAAATTGGTGATTTACTTCTCCATCTTGTTAATAAACGTCACTTGAATTTGGATCAAGATTGCATTGTATTTGTAGATTGCTCTGGGCAGAATTGACATTTTCACAATGTTGAATTTTCCAGTCCATGAGCGTGGTTTGTTTCCATTTAATGTAGATCTCTTTTGGTTTCCTGCAGTAGTGTTTTGTAGTTTTCTTTGTATAGATCTTTTACATTTCTGGTTAGGTTTATTCCTAGATATTTTATCTTCTTGGGAGCTATTTTAAGTGTTATCGATTTGCTGATTTTCTTTTCAAAGTTCTCTTTGTTGGTGAAGAGGAATCCAGCTGATTTTTATATGCTTATCTTGTATGCTTATACTTTGTTGAGCTCATCTATTAATTCCAGTGGTTTTATCATGGAGTCTTTTGGGTTTTCTATGTATATTATCACGTCATCCACAAGTAGGAACACTTTTACATTTTCCTTACCAGTTTAGACTCCTTTTATTTATTTTTGTTGCCTTATTTCTGTGGCTAGGGTTTCCAGTATATAATGTTAAATAAGAGTGTTAATAAAGGACATCCTTGTCTTGTTCCCATTCTCAAGGAGAATGCTTTCAGACTCTCTCCATCTAAGATGATGTTGGCTATTGGACTGTCAATGGTTTTACTGAAGGATTTTTTAGTCATTACTTGGTTGAAGAAGCTCATAATCTAGTAGATTCCTCTAAAACTAATGATAAATGCAGAATTCCCTGAATTCTTGTATGCTGAAAATGATTTTCCTATGCACTTGACATTGGAAGGCATCTTAGTCAGTTATAAAATTCGTGGTTCACAGTTTATTACTTTTTTTTTTTTAAGTATTGCTTCAGCTTGCCTAGATATGAATGTTGTTTTTGATCGGTTTGAAGTCATTCTAGTTCTTTTCCCTTTTTAAGTTGTTTTGTCCTTTTGCTTAGAAACCTGGATGATTCTGTCTTTACATTTGAAATCTAATGTTTTTTTATCAGGATATGTTGTATAATTCTGAGTTAATTTGGCAAAATATCCATTAATGTGTTAATTCAGAACTTTTTTCATTTCTGGAAAGTTAAAAGTTTTGGAATGTGCTGTAGTTTTAAATATTAAATACTATCTCTGTTTTATTGTTTTTTTTTTCACTTCAGAGAAAACATGAATATTGTTCCTTCTTTGCACATCTTTCATTTCATTTCCACTATTTTCTCACTGATGTTTCTCACCTCTGCTTGTAATTTTTCTCATCTTTTCAAACTTTTTTTAATGTCATTTACTAGGTTGTCTCCATGAGTCGGATCTGACTCGACAGCACTTGGCAGCTTCGCTGGCATTTAAGTCTAGTCTCCCTTGGGTAATTTCAGTTTATTCTTTCCTGAGTTTAATCAATCAATTCTTTTTCACACCCACTCTACTCTCTCGCTGTATCTCTCTTTTATTTATTTATTTTGATTCATTTCTATTCTTAACTTTTGAGTTTCTGATTCAAGGTAGTTTTATATATCTTCAAATGCTTTCTTGAATATGTATTTATTTCAGTTGGAGTGTTGAATTATACTTACCTTCTCTTCATGGTTGTTTTCTAAGAACAAGAATTTTTCTAGTTGATAAATGCTAATTGCCCAGATGTGTGTGGGGATGGGGGGGCAGGGACTTACTGATCCTACTTTTGCTCTTTTTTATGGTTTTAGAGGTTGTTGTTTGTTATCAAGTCAGTTTTCCCTCAGCAACTCTATGTCACAGAACAGAACTATGGGTTTCCTAGGCTGATCTCTTCACAGGAACAGAGTGGAGTGTCTGGTAGGTTCCAACAGCAAGGCCTTTTGTCAGTAGCTGAGTACCTAACCATTGCACCACCAGAATACTGAGGTGTTTTTTAAAGATTCTCAGTTTATATATATCTTTTTTTGTCAGTATGTTAAAGTTTAGGAACTGTCACAGATTTTGTGTGGTTGTTTTAATGACATACAATGGGGTTATACGTGGAGGTATATTAGTTTCCTATTGCTACTATAACAAATTACTATAAAATCTGTGGCTTAGAAGAACACATATTTAGCATCTTAGAATTCCAGGGATGAGTCCAAAACATGTCTTAATGGCCCCAAATCAATATGTTGGCAGGGCTGCAATCCATGTGCTCTAGGGGAGTATCAGTTTATTGCCATTTCTAGCTTCTAGAATTTGCCCACATTCTATGTCACACCACTGTCAAGGAACTGAGCTGGGCTGGAGAAAAATGAGGAGTCAGGTGTCAGAATAATCAGTTAAGACTAAGAACCAAAATTAAAGCAACAGTCAAGCCATTAAGTATAAGCCAAGAGTTTAAACCCAAAGAAGGCATCAGCTGCCTCTGTTGTATATATACAGCCCTAGGCAGGGATCAGGTGGATCACTGTAGACATGGGTGGGTCTCAAGTCACTGTTAAAGGAGCCCTGAACAAAAGTTCCCTGCAGTGTTATAGACCCCCTAGTCTGTGAAAGGGTGAGGGAGAAAGGCTAGTAGTGGGAAAGTACTGAGCACTCAGTGAGAGTGGGTAGAAGTGTCTTCAAGCCCTCTCCTTCCCTTGATAAGCAAGTTTCACGGTGGGTTCCCGGAGTCTCTGAAAAACAAGTCTGTGTACCTAGCTATCTAGGATAGGAGGGCAGGTATGAGCAAGAGCATGGTTGGTGGGGGGCAGGGGGCTTGAATCCTGAACTGCCACTCTCCTCAGAGACAACAGTAGTTGTCTGTACACCAAATCTGTTGGAGAAAACAACTTTCTGTGTGAGATCTGCCAGGAAAACCCTGTAATTGCCTCTGGTCAGACTTGAAAGAGTATCACAGAGATTTTGAACCAAGAGCTGGGCTCCTTAATGGCTACATTAGTCTTCCAAGCCAGTACACCTAGTTGAGTCTTTCTCATCACATCACTATGACACTAACTCTTCTTCCTTTTCCACATTTAAGGACCTGTTGCATTGAGTTCACTCAGATAATTCTGAATCATCTCCCATTCTAAGGGCAGCAGATTCCAAAAGAACTAGTTGATAAATGCTAATTGTTCTGGGTTGTGAAGCATGTTGCCATCAAGTTAATTCTGGCTCATAACAATTATATAGGACAGAGTAGAACTTCCTCATAGATTTTACAAGGCTGTACATCTTACCCAAGCAGATTGCCACTTCTTTCTCCCACAGAACAGCTGGTGGCTTTGGACTACCGATATTTTGTTTAACAATTGATCACTTGTCAACTGAGCCACCACAGGTCCTGGTCAGCTGACTCTAAAAATCAAACCAAGCCCAAGGTTGTTGAGTCGATTCTGACTATAGCTACGCTATAGGACAGAGTAGAATTGGTCTATAGAGTTTCTAAGGAGTGTCTGGCAGATTTGAACTGCCAACCTTTTGGCAGAGATTTAACCACTATGCCACCAGGGTTTCCACTGGCTGTTTAGCCACCTTAATTTCACCTGTTCCTTTATTTCACTTTGCCAAGTAGGATACTACATTCATAGATTCCATGGATTAGGATGTAGACATCTTTTGGAGACCATCATTCTGTCTACAACACAAATGTTTGTATTTCATTTAATCACTGAGTCTCTTTTGTTTTGCAAAACCTTAAGTTTTCCGTTTCATCTTATTTTCCCTCTCACCTTCCAATGACCGAAGAACATGTCTCAATTCTTTTTTGCCTTTTTCCCCCAAGAAACTATGCATTTCAAAGGCCAATCCAAAACCAAAGTTATTACTGTGGTGCCAATTCTGATTCATAGTGACCCTGTAGGACAGGGTAGAACTACCCTTGTAAAGTTTCCAAGAAGCACCTGGTGGATTCAGATGGGGACCTTTATGGTTAGCGGTGGTAGCTCATAACCACTAACACCATCAGGCTTCTCACTTCAAAGACAGCTCCTTTATATCATGCTGATGAATTTAAATCTCACATATTTTGAAATGTCTTTCCTGTAGTCCTTGCTCTTTTTGCCTAGACACCTTTACAGCATTTTCTGATTTAGAGGGAACTTAATCTCTTGGGTAATATTATAGGTCAACTTTGGACCTGCTCCTTGTCTGTTCCTCCTGCAGTGTTTCTGTTTTCCTTCGCTTACTCCATAGTCTGGCTGTGAAATGAGGCTGGTGCTGGTACATAGCCAAGATACACTCAATTTCTTATTTGTTTGTGTTTAATTCAGTTAAGTTGATTTGAAGTTTCACTATTGTCTGTTCTTAAGCCAGCCAAAAAGATATGCTGATTTTACTGTTTTGTGTAGAAGGACTTTTCTTTTGTATCATTTTTTGGAAAAAATACTAGAAGGCTTAGAGCTAGACTTCCGCTACTGTCTGACACTATCCAGAAGTTCTGCATTTCATTTTGATTTCATAACACTGAAAATATCCTTCCTCATATAGAGACATACTTGTAAATGAGATTTTAATAGTATACATTCTCAATTTGGGATACTCCTTATTTTAACTGAACCTGAGTCTTAAGTAGAAGAGTTGCATTGTTGTTTCTTTTCTTGTTTGTCGTTTATCTAACAGCACGTATCAACTGCTTCACTATCCTACACTGAAGGCCGGCATTTGGGAATCGGCCAAACTATCTCAGGTGGTTGAAATTCTAATAGCTTGGACAACATTTCAAAAAGCACCTTCAACTTTGAGATACTATGATTGTTTCACATCAGATATTTCAGTTCTTTGTGGTCCATTTGTAAGATGAGTAGCCAAGTGAGTATTTTCAACAGAAGAGTGACGTGGTTTGACTTAAGTTTTAGTGGGATCACTCTGGTGCTGTGTTTGGGGATAGACTATCAGGCAGGACACATGGCCTGAAAAGGAAGAGCAGGAAACAGACTGTTGTAAGATTATTGTTAAGAGACACAGGGATTTCATACCAGGCTAATAACTGTGGAGGTGGTAAGAAGTAGTCTGATTCTGAACATATTTTTAAGATAAAGTTCAAAAGAGTTCATGAAGACTTGGATGTGATATTTAAGAGAAACAGAGCAGCTGAGAACGATTCCATAATTTTTGTCTTGAATGATTGAAGCATCTAAAAGGAGCCTATTTGGACATTGGGTTTGTAAGTTTATTTCTGGAGTGCTAAGACTGGATGGCTTTAAGACTCCAAGAGGAATTTCAGGTAGACAGGTGAATGCGTGAGTCTGGGATTCAAGGGAGGAAAGTTTTGCCTGGAGTTGTAAATTTTGGAATCATTAGCATATAGATGGTTTTTAAATTCATGAAACTGGGTAAGGTCATTAATGGAGTGGAGTAAGAAAAAGAAGCCTCAAGACTGAGGTCTGAGCACAGCCGTGTTAAGAGATTGTGCGTATAAGTGGAGTATAATAGAAAATCAGTAAAGTGCAGAGTCATAGATGCTAAATAAGAAAAGTATTTAGGGAGGAGAGAGTGAGCCGATGTTTCAAATGCAGCCGACAGAGCAAGAAAATAAAGCACTAGAACTGACAATTAGGGGTAGAACTAGTTATTAGTGACCTTGTCAAATGCAGTTTCAATGTTGTGGAGAAGTGAAAACTTTATTCAAGGGAGACTAGGCAGAGAAAAATTAGAGCATCAAACACACGATTTTTGAGGTTTTTTTTTTTTCCCAGATGCTATTTACTTTAATGGAAGTAAAGCAATGAGATGGGAGTTGATGCAAGAAGTAGGCTGAAGAGAGATCTTACATTATTTTTTAAGATGAGAAAATTTATATTTATATGCTTATGGGATGATCCAGTAGAGAGGAAAAAGTGATGCAGGAGACAGGAGAGAGTTTCTGTATCAGCGGTCTTGAGTAGGGATGAAGGGATAAAATCTAATCCGTAAGTGAGGACAAAGACACTGACAATTCACGGCTGCAAAAGAATGGAAAGCAGAATTGACATGTAAGCAGATGCAGGAGGAGGGTATCCGGTAGAAATTTATTTCTGACCGTTCAGGTGAGAGTGCGGACAGGAGCACAGACCATGGAAGCTAGAAGAGAAAGAAGGTATGCAGGAACGGCCTGGAAGCCTGAGAGAGAGAACAGATCTGGGAATTCAGTGTTGGCAGGGCAACACCTTGAGGGAAGTGATTGTGTGTTTTAGAGCAAGACCAGCAGCATGCGGGTATATTTTATAAACCACATCGCAGTGCACAAATGTAGGCACAGGTAAGTGAAGGACTGAGGGTCTGAAACACGAATCTGTTACAACATTCTGATAACCAGGATCCACCCACCTCCAGATATTCTTATGTATTTGGTTGGGGAAGGAACTGGTCATTGGATGTTATTTAAGCACCTTCAGAGACTCTAAGGCAGTTAGAGCTGAGAAATACTGGTGCATTACATGGAGTCCTTTGTGGTACAAATTATTAATGTGCAGCCACTAACATAAAGACAGACTGTTCAAAAACCAAGCCAGAGGCTCCTTGGAAGAAAGGCCTGGCAATCTGCTTCCAAAAGGTCGCAACCATGAAAAATAGGGCATGTTTCTATTCTGCCCATATGGGGATATGACTAGTAGAATCAACTCAAAGGCAACTAATGGGATACATGTACCTGAGGAAGATGGGGTATGGAGGAATTGTTGTGGGCCACCAGGCAAGAATAGGAAGTTAAGAAAAATGAAGTTTTATTTCATTTTATTCATTTTTTTTTTTTTTTTTTTGGATAACACTAGTGTAAATGTTTGGACTTGGGAAAATTCCCAGGATGGTTAGACATGATCAGGGTAAAGGAAGTGCCTGACATTTTGCATCCCTGTATGAATGACATAGCCAGAAAAGTGAGAAATAGTATTTTTAGATTTTGGTAGTTGTCTTAAAATGTGGATAAAAGCAAATCAACTGGCAGATTTTTATCAAATATTTTAAGTTATATTTCCTATTACATTTGGAGGAAACCCTGGTGTAGTGATTAAGCTTGCTAACCAAAAGGATGCCAGTTTGAATCCTCCTGGCATTCTCAGTGGCAAAGTGGGTAAGAGCTCACTACTAACCAAGTGGTTGGCAGTTCAAACACACCAGATGCCTCTTGGAAACACTATGAGGCAGTTCTGTCCTATAGGGTTGCTGTGAATTGGAATTGATTCAATGGTAATGGTTTTTTTGTTTGTTTAACTTAGAATGTTTGTATGCTAAATTTTAGCTGAAAAAATATTGCATATGGGATTGAGAAAATGGATTTTGTTAAGGAATTCTGATAGAAACTTAACATGAAGGAGAACATATTTCCAATCCTTTGATGTGAAATACATCCATAAGGTTACCCAGACTTTTTGTGTATATGGATGGATCACCACTGTGCTGAAAAAGGAAAGAAAAGGAAAAACATATCTCTTCCAAATATGCCAAATATCTTGTGTTTAAACCAAATTTGAAATAAAATAATTTCCCAAATGTGCTATACTCTGAAGCAATAAAGACAATGGAGGAGAGTTTGCTATGCTTTTGGTAGATAACAGTTTTTCAGTCCTCAGAAACATAGGTATTTTTCTTTTGGGGGAAAAGGAGATACACAAGCCAAAAGTTAAGAGAACTTTACGTTTTTATCAGGCCATGGAGTTAAAAATTCACAGCACTAGCAGGCTGTCATAGCAGGCTTGTTATACAAAGAAATGAGTATATAACTTAATTCTTTTATCCTTTTTCTATGGGACATGAGAGAAATTACATTGAAATAAAAATCTATGATTTCTTTCTTGCCGTAAACAAGGCAAAATCACGTCTTCAAATCAAAAGGGTTTTATTTGAGGGAGATTCAAGTGGAAGTTAGGTAACTTGCATTTTGCTCCTTCTCTGGTACTGAAAAGAAGCAGACAAGCAAGTACTGAGGAACACACCGTACAAGCGCCACTTCAACAAGACCCAGGGAAATGCAAACAATTCAAGAAATGATGAAACTGAGGACAGCAAGCCTTCCAGGAATGCCATGGAAGTTTGTTCCTCTATCTTTCTGCTTCTTTCCTCAAGGTTCAGTTATACTCCTGTTTAGACAATTCCCAGCAAACAACGTTCACTATTCCTGTTCCGGCAACTTCCAGGAGCAAGGGAATTCCTTTTATGAGCTCTAACAGACTGGAACAATACCTGCTACAGGGCTCTGTTGCTAGGCAACAGCTTGTTTCCTTGGACAGGGTGAATCTGTGAAAGACCCACCAAAGAGGTCTCAGATTCTTGGAGGACAGCTACATATCCCCTCCTGGGAACACAATAAAAAATGTCTTCGGAAAAGCAGCTGTATGAAGGCCAGAGGAATTTCATGCATCAGCAAGGCTCGGCTGAAAGGTAGGAAAATTAAAGGCCAAAAGTAATTTTAGTCGTTACTTGAGAGAACTACACAAAAGTAGCTAGTATTGCCAGGTGAATGCCATTAGAAAACTTAAGGTCTTGCAGCTTGTGTGACTTGATAATGGTTGTTAGAGAAGCAGGCCCTACCACCAACCTTCTAATACCACCCAACTGGTTACAGATATCATGCAATTTCTATAATTGTCATTGTAACACACAGAGAGATAGAATTACTGCTTTGGAAACTAGTCTCTAGATACACAGGGATCATTAAGACGGTATTGTGAATTTCAGGCGAGTGAAAATACAAGGCAGCTGAAATATCTATTTGTGTTAATAGTTAAGTTTAGATGAAATTTCTAGATGAAACGGTTTTCACTGGCTTGTTTAAGCCATAAAACAGATTCAGTAAGAGCCCTAAACTCAGTCCTTATTTCCTGTGCTCCAAAATTACATAGCTATCTCTAAAAATGTTTCTTAAAGGTGGGGTAGCTAAATAATTATACAGTTAGTGGGTTGTTTTCTTTTTTAATTGCTTTGTCTTTATATTGGTGTACAACCTGATTCTTTGATAAAGGATATTGCACATTTAATTTTTTGGTAAAAGTTCACTGGGGTCCATGCCTATTATACTGAAATTATTGAAGGAAACCCTGGTGGTGTATAGCAGTTAAGTCTGCTAACCAAAAGGTCGGCAATTCATGTCTACCAACCGCTCTTTGGAAACCCTATGGGGCATTTCTACTCTGCCCTATAGGGTGTCTTATAGAATCAACTCCACAACAATGGGTTTGGTTTGGTTTTGCATTGTTATTATTCAATTAATAAATCATTAAAATTATTTTAGAAAGTTTTAAGAATTATATCAAATTTACAAATTAAATTTTATGTTATTCTTCAAATTTTGAAGGGAAGCAGAGAGAAACAGAGAGGAAATCAGAAAGTCAATGTAGAAGGACAAAAGGAAAGAGGTTTCCTTGGTGCCAGCATGCTTTCAATCATATTTCTCCATGTGAGGCTTATTCATACTGCCTTCATAAAATAGCCAATTTCATTTGAAATTTTAGTTTTACCTCTGTTCATAAAAACAAGCTGCATTGCTGCTGAGTTGACTGTGATTTATAGCCACCCTATAGCAGACCTGCCCCGTAGGGTTTCCTAGGCTGTAATCTTTATGGAAGCAAACTCCTACGTCTTTCTCCCATGGACCCATGGTGGGTTTGAACTATCAACTTTTCAGTTAGCAGCCAAGCACTTAACCACTGCATCACCAGGGCTTCTATATTCATAAGATCTGCCTAGATCACATATTAACTTTTATGTGTCTGTATTTTCCTTCTCTTTTTTTTTTGATTTTTTTTTATTTAATATGACTGAGTGAAAATGTACATTCCCGTATAAATTTACATGCCCACCTATATGCAGCTTCCACTGCTCTCCCTGCCCGGTGACAGCACACTATTCCTCTCTGCTCCCTACATGTCTCATCTTCCCAACAGTCTCCTTTCCCTCCTCTCCACCCACTCTCCTTCCTCCAGCCAGAGGTCAACAGGATGATATCCTACAGATGTATAGAAGCATAAAGTGCATCCAATATATGGTCACTCTGCATCACCAAATCCAATCCATTCATGTCCAAAGAGTGGACCTTCCTTGCAATTTATGGGCAAAGGCAGCATCAGGGCCAGGGGCTATGCTCCCAGGAGAACCCCGAAACTGCTGGACCATCGACTTGGGACCAGAAGGACCGGATGGTGCCCGGCCACCACCAGTGATAGCTACGATGGAGCTCACTAAGTTGAGTCTCACTGGCAACACAAGAATAAAACGGGGTGCATCCTAAGATCTCCTACTCTCTTGAACTATTAAACGTGGGTGAATTTTTAAAGTTGTAACAAACTGAGAAGCTGTAAACTTTCCTCAAATACTGAAAATTTTCTAAGCAACATTCATGTATTTTGCTACAATCAAGTTGTTTTGTTTTAATTTCTAAATACAATCTTGAATAGGACTCCTCAGTCCCTTTATGTTCATCATTTCTGATGTTTGAACATACTTTTCACTTCTATAAATATTAGTAAATTCACTAATACCCATTGAGGTCAGCAAGCTTTCCCTATAGGGAAGTGTTACGAATGTTTTTTCTTGTACTTTTGTCGTACATTTATTTTGGGGTTTATATGAAAGAGCATGGTGCTAGAGCAATAGGGAAATGCAAAATGTATGAGAATACAAATTGGGTCATATACGATGAAAATCTGACTCATTTAGATAGAAGGTAACAAAGAAACTCTTCCGGCTGTATATTTTTCAAATATCCAATTTATTTCAGTATCATTTTAGAATCAACAACTTAAATAATTTAAGATACATTGATTGATATCCTAACCTTTGGGCACTGAAATATTTTTGGAATATCTGTAAAACATACAGTTTTTCAGATCAGTTGATTGATATTTTATTATTTATTTAACCTATGGGTTTAGTTCCAAGAGCTTAAAATAGAGCTATCAAAAAGTGGTGATGTTGTTAGCTGCTGTTGAGTTGGCTCTGATTCATGGATACCTTGTGCATAACAGAACTAAATGTTGCCCATCTTCGTAATCACTGGTCTGTCTGAGTCCATTCTGTGGCTGTTGTTATATGTAGGGTTTTCACTGGCCAATCAGATTGTCATCCTATGGCAGCTTATGTGTTGCTATAATATTGGAAGCTTTGCTGCTGATGTTTCCAACACCAGCAAGGGCATCCTTGGTGAGCAGACTAGGAAGAAGAAACTAGCCATCTGCTTCTGAAAAAATTGGTCAGTGAAAATGTTATTAGCAATGCTAGGTGCACTGCCAGAAAATGAGCCTCTAGGTTGGAAGTTACTCAAAAGACAACTGGGGAAGAGCTGCCTCTTCAAAGTAGAGTTGACCTTAATGAAATGGATGGTATCAATCTTTAGGGTCCTTCATTTGCTAACATGGCATGACTCAAAATGAGAAGAAACAGCTGCAAACATTGTTTGATAAATAGAAGATGGAATGTTTGAAGTATGAAGTACGAGGGGAAAAATAAAAAAATCTTCAAAAATTAAATGGAACGTGTACAGGTCAATATTCTAGGCATTAGTGAGCTGAGATAGACTCGTACTGACCATTCTGAATCAGATAGTCACATGGTCTACTATGCTGTGAATGACACATTGAAGAGGAAGTGTGACCCATTCATAATCAAAAAGACCATTTCCAGATCTATTCTGGAGCATAACACTGTCAGTGATAGGATGATATTAAAACTAATTAATCAGTTAACTATTAAAATTATTCACATTTAGGCACCAGTCATGAAGACCAAAGATGAAGAAATTGAAGATTTTATTAACTTCTGCAGTCTGGAATTGACCAGACATGTAATCAACACACACTGATAATTACTAGGGATGGAATGCAGAAGTTGGAAACAAACAAGGATTGGTAGTTGGAAAATAAAGTCTTTGGTGATAGAAATGATGTTGGAGATCTGCATGACACAATTTATCAAGACCAATGACTTTTTCATTGTAAATACCTTTTTTTTACTAACATACACAGTAATCTTGTCAGAGGACCTTGTCAGATAGAATACAAGAATCAAATAAACTTCATCAGTGGAGACAATGGAGAAGTTCAATGTCATCAGCCAGAACAAGGTCAGGGCTGACTGTGAAACAGACTATCAATTGCTCATATGCAAATTCAACTTGAAGCTAAAGAAAGTTAGAACAAGTCTACTAGAACCAGAGTATGACCTTGTGTATATCACATCTGAATTTAAAGACCATCTCCAGAATACATTTGAATCACTGAATACTAATGACTGAAGACCAAGAAGTTGTGGAGTGACATCAAGGACATTATATATAAGAAAGCCAGTGGTCATTAAGACAGGAAAGAAAGAAAAGAACGAAATGGTTGTGAGAAGAAACTTTGCAACTTGCTTTCAAACATAGAGAAGCTAAAGCAAAATAAGGAAATGATAAAGTGAAAGAGCTAAACACAAGATTGCAAAAGGCAGTTCAAGAAGACAAAATAAATTTTTACAATGAATTTTGCAAAGACCTGGTGATAGAAAACCAAAAAGGAAAAGCATGCTTTGCATTTCTCAAGCTCAGAGAACTGAAGGAACTACTCAAGCCCTGAGTTGCGATATCGAAGGATTCTACAGGGAAAATATCAAACAATGGAAGAAGCATCAAAGGAAGATAGAAGGAATACATAGAGTCCTTGTACCAAAAAGAATTGGTCGATGTTCAGCTATTTCAGAAGGTAGTGTATGATCAAGAACCAATGGTACTGAAGGAGGAGATCTAAGCTGCACTGAAGGCATTTGAGAAAAACAAGGATCTGGGAATTGATGGATTACCAGTTGAGATGTTTCATCAAATGGATGCAGCACAGGAAACACTTCCTCATTAACACCAAGAAATCTGGAAAACTGCTATTTGACCAACCAACAAGAAGAGATCCATATTTGTACCCATCTCAAAGAAAGGTGAACCAAAAGAAGGTGGAAATTATCAAGTGATATCATTAATATTATATGTAAGTAAAATTTTGTTGAAGATCAGTCAAAATAGGTTACAGTAGTATCTAGACAGGGAACTGCTGGAAACTTAAGCCAGACTCAAAAGAGGAGGCGAAACAAAGGATATTGTTGCTGAAGTCAGTTGGATCCCAGCTAAAAGCAGAGACTACCAGAAAAACGTTTACCTGTGTTTTGCTGGCTGTGCAAAGGCATTTGACTGTGTGGATCATAAAAATTATGGACAATTCTGCAAAGAATGGAAATTCCAGAATATTTAATTGTGCTCATGAGGATACTGTACATCAACTAAGAGGCAGTTATTGAAATGGAAGAAGGGGATACTGCAAGATTTGAAGTTGAGAAAAGTATGTGTCAGGGTTGTATCCTTTCACAGCTATTATTGAATCTGTATGCTGAGCAAAAAATCCAAGAAGCTGGACTACAGGAAGAACAAGGCATCAGGATTGAAGGACGACTCATCAACAATCTGCAAATTGCAAATGACACAACCGTGCCTGCTGAAAGTGAAGAGGACTTGAAGCACTTACTGATGAAGATCAAAACTTCATAGCCCCTAGTATGGATTACACCACCACAACATAAAAAATACTTCCAACTGGACTGATAAACAAAATCATGATAAATGGTAAAAGGCTGACATTGTTAGGGATTTAATTTTACTTGGATCCATAATTAACATCCATGGCAACAGCAGTTAGAAATCAAAGGACACATTGCACTAGGCAAATCTGCTGCAAAAGATCTCTTTACTGGTAATAGGGAGCCCAAGTTTGAGGAAGAATGTTGACAATGTCATGGGGCTGTTAACCAGTTTCATAAAACTGTATGTGTATTGCTTAATGAGAAGCTAGTTTTTGTTATGTAAGCCTCTACTTAAAGCAAAATTTATAGAAAAAAACCTCTTCGAAGCATTAAAAAACAATAATGTCACCTTGAGGACTAAGATGTGCCTGACTCAAGCTATGTTTTAAATTGCCTCGGATGCGTGTGAGAACTGAACAATGAGTAAAGATGACGAAAGCGGATCAGATGCCTTTGAAGTATGGTGTTAGTGAAGACTATTGAATACACCACGGACTGCAGAAGAGCAAACAGATTTTGAAAGTGCAGCCAGATGCTCATCAGAAGCAAGAACGGTGAGACTTCCTGTCACATGCTTCGGACACGTTATCAGGCGGGACCGAGCCCTGAAAAAGGATATCACACTTGGTAAAGTAGAGGGCTAATGAAAGACAGGAAGACCTTCAATGAGATGGAATGACACAGTAGCTACAATAATGAGCTCAAACATAACGATGATTGGGAGGGTGGGGCAGAAACAGGCCATGTTTGTGATGTCATGCTCAGGGTCGCTCTGAGCCGTAACCGATTGACAGCTCCTAACAACAACAACAGTTTGAGGAAGCAGATCACCAGGACTTTCTTCTTATTCTTAATCTGAAAGATCTACTGAAACTTGTCCACCATGGGCAACTCTGCTGGTACCTGAAATACTGTTGACACAGTGTCCAGCCTCATTAAAAAAAAAAAACTTCTTGCAGTTAAGTCAATTCTAACTCATAGAGACAAGACAGGAGAGAGCAGAATAGCCCCACAGGGTTTCCAAGAAATAGTTGGTAGACTGTAATTTTGACCTTTTTGTAGCAGCCAGGCTCTTAACTACTGTGCTACTAGGGCTTCTCTAATCTCATAACATATAGGTCACCAAAGTATGACAAACTGATAGGTAAGAGCTCTCAAGAAGTGGTAGTGATGTTAAATTAAAAATCTGGTATACCAACTTTGCCATTTCAGAAATTAACTTCTAATAAAAGTTTTTGTTTTTGTTTCTGTTTTTTTTGCCAATTTCATAATTCCTTCCAGAGCTTTTCTTTATCTTATCAGATCTCTACCAGTTAGGTAGCTTAATCATAAACCATTTCACAAATGAGTAAATATGGGAAGATAGAGTTTTAGAAAATACAAACAGAATCAAAGAAGCTGGATTTACATCTCCAGTCATCTGCATTTAATGCTCTAATGCCCATGGTGATTTTCTCCTAATCCATTATCTCAAAACTCTCTGGTTTTAGCAAGATCCAAAAGGATCCGAGAACCCAGATCAATATTTGGAAGTGGGCGGAGTTTGGGGAATTGGACTAGACAGTAGGACTGGGCTCTCTTACTTTCTTCCTTCAAAGGACCTGCAGTGAATATAAATGGAAAGTTTAGAAAAAGAATCAGATTTAGAACTCCACTGACAACCATCATGTGTCACCAGCATGGCCTCCGTCAGCTCAAGGGCTCAACTTCGCCTCGGAAACAAGGTCGTCTGCCACTTCCTCTCTGACTTCCCTTACAAACTTACATAATCACCAACTTGACATTTTAATTAAACAGATAGCACCGAATGCAGCGTACAATTTATGAGGCGTATAAACGCGTGATTGTAAAGGACATTGCGATCTTCTGATGTTCATGAATTGGTAAGTTATGTCATTGCTGTTTTCCATCCAACAGCCTCAGCTGATTCGGTCTGGTTAACCATTGCACACTTTTTTTAAAGCCAAGAATAGATGGCCAATTCAGATAATGATTCTAATTTTAAAGACACTATCAATCACTGCGGACGACGGCTGTACAATTTTAGCCACCGTACCTTCTCTGTGGCAGCTTTATGTTAGAACATTAATAAAATTAATTTCTCTTTCATAAGGATTTAGATTTGTAATTTATGGTGACTGTTCACTGAAGGCAGAAAGATTAAAAAACGAGTAAACCAATATACCAACTAAACTGCATGTGTCTGGTTTTATTTTCTTTTGGGGGAGAGGAGGCGGGAAAGGATTTTACAGCAGCTTGATGGTATCTGGAATGGCATTCACGTAAGTTCTGCTACCGAAAGTTTAACTTTTGTTTTCAGGAAATTTTAACTGTTCAGATTTACATGTTCTATTAACTAGTGTAATTACTGATATGCAGTTAAGTGGAGCAACCAAAATAAGAAAAATCAGTATTAGTGATTTCCTTTAATAATAGTGCACCCTAATCAAGATGCAGACCCTGGTGGTGTAGTGGTTAAGCGCAACATCTGTTAACCGTAGGGTCAGCAGTTCGAATCTGCCAGGCACTCCTGGGAAACGGTATGGAGCAGTTCTACTCTGCCCTGCGGCATCGCTATGAATCGTAATCAATTTGACGGCACTGGGTTTGGCTTTTGGTTTAATCAACATAGAGTTTTACAGTTATTGAAAGAATCATAGCAACTTATTTAAATCTATCCCAGTGGTTAAAAACACTTGACCGTCACTAGCAGATGCAGGGACGTTACCCGGTATTTTAGCTTCTCAGTGCTGCGGTACCAGAGATGCCATAAGTGACTGGTTTAAAGAACAGAAATTTATTTCTCACAGTTTTGGAAGCCAAAGTCCAAACTCAGCGTGTGACAGCGTCTCTAGGGGAAAGTTACTTTCTGTGTGCCCTCGGGAGGTCTTGTCTTGACTTCTGCTGCTGGCATTCATCTGTTCCTTTCGACCTCCACGTGACATCTGTCTTTCCTACATTTGTGCTTGCTTCTTTCCCTGTCTAATCTGTTCCTTTTATCTCAAAATTCATTAGGTTTAAGACACACCCCGGACTGATAAGGCCTTCATTAGCAAACAAGAAGCCTTATTCCCAAATGGGATTATAGCCACAGGTCCAGGGGTCAGGATTCCAACATTTATTTTTGGGTGACACCATTAAACCCACAACGCCCAGCTTCCCTCATTTACAAAATTGAAGGATAAGGGTAGGTACCTTATTAGCCGATTGTGGTGATTAAACAAGTGAACAAGTGCTCATTAAATGTCAGCTATACAATTACAACTGTATCAGTAATAGCAGTAATTGTCATTTATAGCCATCCTTTTAGAAAATAGTAAGCACCCCTAAGCAGAGGCCATATACTCTTCAGAACAGTGAAGATAAGAAAGTAATCATCAGAGACGTCAAGAGCCTTGTCCAAGGCCAGAGCAGCAACGTTTTTCGGATTCCTGGCACTTGCAAAGCTTGCAATTTTGTCTTCAGCCACGTGCACGTGAAGGCACGTAGAGATGATGTGAGAGTTTGGCTAGCTGTATAATCTGGAAAACTATCCTATGTTTCGTTTTCTTTTTTAAACTAAATGATCTTGTTTGATTGTGATTTCCTAAAAAAAGCAGACTGCATGAAAATTCCATATGGAACTTGTGCTAGAAGTATCAGAATGAAGAAGATTTTGAGAATTCTCCAAAGTTTTTTGTGCAAGATCTTACAACACTGTCCCTTACCAGCCACTCTGATGTGCCACTCAGGAGTAATAAAAGAAATGGAGGGAAGTGGTACAGACTTGTCCCCTGGAGATATTTCACACCCAAAGACAACCAGAAAAGTCATCTACTGGCTACAGTCTTTCAGATTACCCATCTTTAGCTGAGTCTCTTGAACATTCAGTTCACTGTGGGGGAAAAGAAAAGAATGTATGTGTGTGTGTGCATGTGTGTGTGTGAGAGAGAGAGAGAGAGAGAAAAAGAGAGAGAGATGGTGGGATGTGTTGCCCAGTAACTTGGGTTACCAATGTTTTAATTGCTTTCAATTATTAACAAATGTCTAGCAGTGATCAGGATAATGGCCTACAGAGGTCTTTTAGCTTAAATCAGAAAAAAATCAATATAATTTAAGATGATGAGATAATTTTCACTTCCTATTAAACTTAGTTTCACCTTGCAGCTGCTCTACTTACCTTTAGAGCAAGACCCAAGAAAATGCAGAAAAAATCCAATCAACTGAATCTTTCTTATCAGAGCTTTAATTACATAAGCCTTTTTCCTGTGCCCCAAATGAGACAACTTCTCACACTGCAGATTAAAAAAAGAGAGAGAGAGAGAATGAAGTAGTCAGGTTTTTCTACTAACTGTCAATATGCCCCTGGAGTTCAGAACCACAAGACACTAGATACCGAGGAAAGGTTTAGCCATGTGCATTTCCCTGTTCTCAATTTGGCAGGAAGTGGCTAACCTCTTTTAATAAACAAAGGCAAGTGGACTAAAATAAAATAAAAAATCAGTTAAACCAATAGCACATCCACTGATATATGGTTCCTTTTCCCCTATTTTTCTTCCTAATTGCTGACCAAATCTCCAGCTACAGATAGCATGATTTACCTGCTTCGAGAATAATAAAACTCGGACTATAGGACATTGTTCTTCTGTTGGTTAATTTGGTTTTAATGAGAAGAAACTTTTTGGTAATTTTAAGAAACAGTGTCTAAACTATTAAAGAATTGCTCAAGTGGGAAATATATTAGAGGTATGTATTGTCTGACTTTTTCATGTAATTTAGACCAAATTTATTATTTTTTAGTTAATGACGGTTTAAGGAATAATTTCTCCTAGATAATAGGACATAGTTTTATTTTTTTAACAGCACAGTAATACTGTTTTTAGAATATGATACAGTGCTATGCTTTTTTACTGCACCAGCTCAGTTAGTAAGTGAAAAATGAAGGATATTTTTGTATTGTATTTCATGAAGGCAATCTCACTATGCAAGAAATGTGTAGTTTCTTGTATGCTAAATTGCTATAGAGACAATAATACTTTTGTAAAATGTAGCATGCTTTCTCTTAAGATTCTTGAAGCCTGAAGAATCTGTGAAGAAGAAAGAGAAGCCAGAAACAAAGAGAAGCATGATTTCAAGTTGTGCTTAAAATGAAAAAGCTTATTTAGATATTATTTTTAAATTATTGGCGTAAAGTTTTATGGCACCAATTCCACAAGGAGAAATGTAGAAAAGTATGTAAGAATAACAATGAATAATAAATCAGAGGATTAGTAGAGAAGACATGTCATATCTCAAGGGTATAAAAACAGGAATGCAGACAGAATTGTAGTATTATTAAATGAACTGGCTGAGTAGCACTTCAGACTGATGAAAATTAATGAAAGAATCTGTTTTTTTAGTTGCTTGCCACTGGCTGGCCACTAAATGGAGGAAATATAAGAGAACTTGGGGAAAATTTAAGGCTTAGTTTTATGGGGTGACCAACCAAGGGTTTAAAAGTCCCAAAACCCAAACCTGTATCCATCAACTCAATTCTGACTCAAAGTGACATAGGACAGAGTGGAACAGTCCCACAGGGTTTACGAAGCTGTACTTCTTTATAGCAGCAGACTGCCCCATCATTCTGCCAAGGTGGGTTCCACAACCTGTGGTATCAGCCCTGTAACTAACCATTACACCAAAAGGCTCCTCCTGCTATGTTAACAGGAATCCTGTAATTAATGGCTTAAGGATCTTTATATGGTGGCATAGTGGTTAAGTGCTATTTCTGCTAAGCAAAGGTCAGCAGTTCAAATCTTACAGGAGCTCCGTGGAAACTCTATGGAGCAGTTCTCCTCTGTCCTGTAGGGTTGCTGTGAATCAAAGGTGGCTTGATGGCAGTGTTTCTCACCGCCCCCCCAATATATGTGCCAAATCCAAAGCTATAGCTTTATCATGTAGACTGAAATCTTCTTTTGTATCTTATAGGTGTGTGTGGATGTATTTGTGTGCACTATTAGATTACTTTTCCTAAGACATGCATTCTTAATAGAAAGCCCTAACTTGGGGAGAAATTTTAGTAGTGACTATTAGCCATAAATGCTCTTAGACATAAAAGTTCTTTAAGGTCTAAAGAAACATCTGAGGGATCATATGCATATATATATATATATATACACGTATATATATGTACATATATATCTCCTCTAAATGGGAGGATTGGTGTGTATGATTTCTTGTTGTTTTAAACAAAGGTATTTACATTTGAGGACTCTCTGGTTGATGCAACTGTTAACTGAGAGGTTAGAGTTCCGAGGGAATACAGAGGCACCACAGAAGAAAGTCCTGGTAGTCTACCGAAAAATCTGCCAAGCAATACTGGAGAGAGTGCAGTTTTGTTCTGACCCTCATGGGGTCACCGTCAGTCAGACTCCACTGAAGGGTGACCAGTAATGGTGGGAGTGCTAGATTCACATTGGAAGACTTGAAAAGAAACACACATATACTGTGAGTGTTTTCTTTCACTCAGCTCCTCAGGTCAAAACACAAGCAGTCAAGAGATTTGGCCACCTACTTCATCATACGCCTCTGATCCAAGCGAGACACACACTCGGCTGGTTTTTCCAAGCAATGGAAAGGTGTTTCATTCATGGTCGGATTCGGGAATATCATCCCTGGTAAATATTTTTAGTTAGCATTTTACCTAATAATAAACTGAGAAACATATTTTTTATCTTCTATCTAACAATTTCAAATAAATGTATAAGATTCTTAAATAAATCTGTCTTGTAAATGTGTGGGGGGAATGAACGGTTGATGCAGTTAGTCCCAACTCAGGAAACAGGAATAAGCTGGGATTGTAGAAAGGAAGATAGAGGGAGAGAAAGTGAGTAGCAAAAGAGAACAGCCACAAAAGCCAGAACGTACTCCTTCCTTTTCTGGGTGCCCCAAACTCACTACCATTTAGTCAATTCTGACTCGCAGTAACCTTACAGGACAGAGTACAGTGCCTACAGAGTTTCCAAGGAGCATCTTGTGGATTTGAACCACTGACCTCTTGGTTACCAGCTATAGTACTTAACCACTGTGTCACCTGGATTTCCTCTCCCCTGCTGAGTTCAAAATTTGCCTTTACCCTAAGACTGAAGATTTATTTATTTATTCTCCTTTCTTTTATCTACAAGGGAAACTCTGGTAGCATAGTGTTTAAGTGCTGTGTCCACTAACAAAAGATTAAATCCACCAGGTGCTCTTTGGAAACGCTATGGGGCCATTCTACTCTGACCTGTGGGGTCATTATGAATTGGAATCAACACAATGGCACTGGGTTTTGTCCACAAGACAAATTTTTTCTCCTCTCAGAGTCAGCACTTCTGAGACATTTTCTGTATCTCACAACTAATTTTTCCTCCTTTGTTTCATTCATAATTGCTTCACTTAACTCATGGCTGAGTTATTGACATGTCAGCCTCCCAAATGACAGAGCATAGGTTACTTTCCACTATGCATCTGTCACTTTATTATAGTGTAATGGCTTGTGTGTTGCTGTGATACTGGAAATCTTTGCCATTGGGGTTTTCAATACCAGCAGGCTTTAGGAACTGACAGAAAACCAAATGAGATGTTTCAACAGATGGATGAAACACTGCAGGTGCTCACTTGTGTATGCCAAGAAATTCGGACAACAGCTACCTTTCCAACCAACTGGAAGAGATTCATATGGTGCCCATTTCGAAGGAAGGTGATCTAACAGACTGTGGAAATTATTTAACAATATCACACACAAGTGAACCTTTGCTGCAGATCATTTAAAAATGGTTGTATCAACAGGGAACTGCTTGAAATTCAATATGGATTTAGAAGAGAACATGAAACAAGGGGTATCATTGCTTATGTCAGATGGATCTTGACTGAAAGTAGAGAATACTGGAAAGATGCTTACCTGTGTTGTATCAACTGCAAGGGTGTTCAACTCTGTGACCATAACATTTGATGACACAATTGCCAAGAATATTAATCTCGGAACACTTAATTGCAGTACAGGTGCTCATATGGCACCTGTACGTAGACCAAGAGGAGACTGTTGCAACAGAACAAGGGGATGCTGTGTGGTTTTTAATCAGAAAAGGTGTGTGTGAGGGTTGGATGCTGTCACCGTGCTTATTCAGTCTGTACACTGAGGAAATAATGTGAAAAACTGAATTATATGGAGAGACTATAACAACAGAATTGGTGGAAGAGTCATTAACAACCTGCAATATGAAGACAATACAACACTGCTTGCTGAAAGCAAAGAAAACTTGAAGCAGGTACTGATGAAAATCAAAAACTACAGCCTTCCATATGGATTAAACTTCGATATAAAGAAAACAAAAACCCTCACAACTGAGTAATAAGCAGCCTCATGCATGATAAGTGGAGAAGAGATTGAGGTTGTCAAGGATTTCATTTTACTTGGTTCCACAATCAATGCCCATGGAAGCAGCAGTCAAGAAAGCAAAAGACACATTGCACTGAGAAAATATACTGCAAAGGACCTCTTTAAAGTTTTGAGATGTCAAGATATCACCTTGAAGACTAGGGCGAGCCTGACCCCAAGCCATGATATTTTCAATTGCATCAAATTCATGTGAAAGCTGGGCAATAAATAAGGAAGGCAGAAGGCAAAAAGTGATGTCTTTGAATTATGGTGTTGAAGAAGGATACTGAATATACCATGGACTGCCAAAAGAACAAACAGATGTATTCTGGAAGAAGTACAGCCAGAGTGCTTTTCAGAAGCAAAGATGACGAGACTGTGTCTCACATACTTTGGCCATGTTGTCAGGAGGGATCGATCCCTGGAGAAGGGCATCATGCTTGGCAGAGTAGACAGTCAACAAAAAAGAGGAAGGCCCACAACTAGATGGACTGACACTGTGGCTGCAGCAGTGGGCTTAAGCACCAAGGCGACTGTGGTCATGGCATAGGACTAGGCAGTGTTTCCTTGTGTTGTACATAATGTCACTGTGAGTCAGAACCAACTCACTGGCACCTAACAATAACAATATTTTTTACCATTAAACATACATTGTTTTGTCATGTCAGGGAGGTAAAGTTGAATATCAGTACATAAAATAGACTAGACTAAGAACTTATATGAAGGTGGTGAGGATTCAGAGATAGAATTCTTTCCTTCTACCCAAAAGGTCTGTTTCGGTCAGCTAGTGCTGCTCTAACAGAAATACCATAGAGCGGATGGCTTTAACAAAAGCAAGTTTATTCTTACACAGTCCGGTAGGCTGCAAGTCCAAATGCAGGGTGTCCACTACACATAGCTACACATATTTTGGGGGGACACAATTCAAGCCACGAGAAGGCCCAGTTTCAATTTCCAGCAAATGCACCTTGCCATCCCTGGAGGAAAGTCCTTGTGTTGCATCAGTCCGTGGTCAGGGAGCATCTTGGAACAGGACCCTCAGGTCTGGAGGACACACTCTTCTCACAGTGCTGCTTTTTTGATGGTATGAGTTCCCAGTTCTCTGCTTGCTTCTCTCTCTTTTTATCTCTTGCAGGATGAAAGAATAAAGGGTGGTGCAAGCCATACTCCAGGGACACTCCTTTCACAGTGGAGCAGGGAGGTGAGCCCATGAAGGGATTTACAGTCCCACCCTAGTCCTTTAACATACAGCATAGGAAAATCACAAAGCACAGGACAATCATAAAATATTGGGAATCATGGCCCAGCCACATGGCTACGCATATTTTGGGGGGGAAACAATTCAATCCATGACAAGGTCCAGTGTGAATACCCAGCAAACGCACCTCATGCACAGCCATCAGCCACCTGTTGTGAGGCTTGCGTGTTGTTCTAATGCTCAACAGGTTTCAATAGAGCTTCTAGACTAAGAGAAAAGGAAGAAAGTCCTGGTGATCGTCTTCCAAAAGTCATCCAATGAAAGACCTATGGATTACAATTGTTCAGTCTGACACCAGTCACAGGCGTGCTTTAAGGTCTGTGCAGCGTTAGTTTATTTAGTTCCAAAGTGCATGAGTGCACCATGAGCTGGGCTGACTTCACAGCTTCCAATAATAACAACATGTTGAATTCCACAGACACACCATTAAGCATTTAGGAGTTTCATTTTGCTGTATGTTTACTTTGAATTTGTGTGGCTTATACACATAAAGAAATTTTGTATTGCCAGATGATATTTCCTTTCTCTCTTGTTTTTAAAGCTTCCATCAAACTCTTGTAAGTACCTCACTTGGCATAAGGTAGAACAACATGATGTTCAAGGAAGTCAACTGTGTTGCCCACGGGTGAGAGAAGGTAAAAGAATGAGTGTGTGTATTCTTGTGTCACACTGTAATTTGATTTTTTTGTGCATACAAAAACATTACCTGAAAATAGAAAACATTTCCATGTTCAAGACTATAGAACTGTTGATGTGAAGAAGCCTGAAGCTACTGCTGTCAGGGCGATTCCAACTCATAGCAACCCAATTGTTGATAGAGTGAAGCTAAGTTCTAAAACATAGTTTTGTATGTAAGTGTATAAGTAATCTATTTTCAAGTTAAATACTGAAAAAGTAGAAGCTGTAATCCAACTCTTCAGAAATAACCACTGTGATTTTTATTTCCGTTTTTGTTGTTGTTATTGTTGCTGCATAATCCATTACCTCAAAGTTGATTCCAACTCATAGTGACCGTGCAGGACAGAATAGAACTGCCCCAAAGTGGCTCCCAAGGAGCCACTGGTGGATTTGGGCCCTCAGCCTTTTGGTTAGCAGTCAACTTCCTAACCACTGCGCTACCAGGACTCCTGATTTTTGTGTAGCACTTACATACTTCTTTGCAAAATTTTATGAATAATTTTGTCTTGGGTTTTACAGTTATCCTTATCTTGTGAGTATTTCTTTCATGTCATTGAACATTACTTAAAATATGTTTTTTAAGGGTTACATGTATTCCACGAATGCCCACCCCATACTTAACTGCATTGGATTCTTTGGCCCAGAATTTGTATTTTTCACACATACCTCAGATGATTAGCAAAAAACGGCATCATTTCAATGGATAACTTTAAGCTGCCTTAATTCTATATAGGAGTCCTGGTTGCTCAACAGTTAAGCACTCAGCTGCTAAACAAACGATTGGCAGTTTGAACCCACCCAGGAGTCTGTGGGAGAAAGACCTACGCTCATAAAGATCACAACCTAGAATACCCTGTGAGGAAGTCCTACTCTATAACATTTAGTCACTATGAGTTGTAACTAGTTAGTAACTAACAAAGACAACTCTGTATCACTTTAAAAAGCATCAAAAGAAAATCTAAAGACACTACAAAGTCTCATTTGATATTACCATCATGCATTTTTAATTTGCTAGAATAACCAGTGTTTCTCTGTTCCCTTTATCATCTTTTTAATGTATAATTTGCACTTGTAAAAATGATTACAAGACAGTCTGCCACAGATTGTTTGAAGGCTGTAGAATAAGAAACACTAGGGAAGAGAGGGAAGGAGTAAATTTGAACAGAAAGTTAAAAATTGATTATTGGGATGCTGGGGTGCAGGGCGACATTGTGACTGTCATGATCCCTTAGGGACAAGAAGAAATTATTTCCTGAGCACAAGTGGAGGCGTGAGGATGAGAGAACACTGCAGAAATTGAAAGGGATGATAAGAAAAAATGTGGGTATAAACGGAAGACGAGAGTGTGTAAAAGGGTCTACAGGCTGCTCTCTTTCGATTATTTAAGTGATCAGGTCCTGTCCTGAGGTAGTCACTCAGGAAAACGAGCTCCTTATCACAATCCTAGTAGCCGTTCATGCAGAAGACATCACTGCTCTGCAGAGACAGAGGTACATTTTCCCTGCCTGGATCAGTAACAACGCCCAAACTGTTAACTCACTGGTCATGAAGGAACAGAACGTGGTGTACCCAACCCTGGCCAGAACAGTCCAGCTTCCGTCGAGTCGATTCCAACTCATAGCAACCCTATAAGACAGTAGAACTGACCCATGGAGTTTCCAAGGAGCACCTGGTGGATTCGAACTGGTGATCTTTTGGTTAGCAGCCATAACACTTAACCAGTATGCCACTACGGTTTCCAAACATGGCACAGGGAACAGAAAATACTGGAAAATTTCATCACCTCAAACCATGAGGAAAGTATATGCCCCTTGCTCATAGTCCTTAATTTTTTTTTACTTTGTGAGCTGAAGAACAAGTGTTTTCCAAAATCCTTCTGATAAGAACTACCTTCCGTATAGATTAGATTCTGAAACATCTATTGCAACTACTTCAGCAGTTCCCCATTGTCCCGACTGTACACCCTGGAAGAGTGCCTGAGAAAAGACAGGTTATCTTGTGTGTCATAAACAGCAGTTTTCCAAGATTTTGATTGTCAGCTCAAGTCTGACTTAACTTCTCCCAATTAAATGAAGCAAAAGAGCAAACTGTTGGCTGAAATTATTCTTTTTTAAGGAACAGATTATCTCTGAAAATCCACCAGGAGGTAATTCAGTGACTGCTGTTACAAGCTCTAAATCCAGGGAGGGGACAAAGAATGAGCTCAGAGGTGGCAGGTAGAAGTCAACGTACCTGGGCTGTCAGACATCCTAGATCATAGTGCTCAATTGCTAAGATATATCTTCAATTACCAACCAAGCCTGAGTAAGAAAAGAGAATCCAATCTAATACAACTCCTCACAGTGGAAGTGACCTTTGGTCTCCAACTTCAAAGAATCTTTCAAAGCTGCTTTAAAAAGACATAATTAAAAGAGCAGGGGATCGATAGAGCTGAAACAAACACTGAAGCCCAGCGCTTAATAACTCGAGAGTTTCTGCTGCACAGAGAAAGCTGCCAAATTATTTTTAGACAATGCTACCCAAAGGCGTCCCCGGTCAACTAGAGGATTGCTCAGGTTTTTCCAGTTCTGTGATTTTTAACTCAGCTCATCTTGAACAGCTAAGAAGGTAATTTCCTTTCAAGAAGATATGATATTTGCAAATGTCCTGGGTGACTGCTGCTTGCTGAGTCAAATGGTTTTTGAGCAACAACCCCCTGCAAAAAATCAAACTCATTGCCATCAAGTCAACTCCAACTCATAGCAACCCTCTAGGAAGGAATAGAACTGCTCCACTGAATTTCCAAGGAGTAGCTGGTGGACGTGAATGGCCGACCTTTTGGTTAGCAGCTGTAGCTCTTAACCACTTCACAGCCAGGGTATCCCTAAGTGGCAAGAGTGTACTCAAAATGCCTAAACAGCCAACTGCAATTTGGGCTCTGCCTGCACCTGGTAAAGGAATTATATTTGTGTCAAAAGAATGAAATAGAAAACTCTATTTCTTACTGTCATCCATAAATGCCTCACAAACAGACTCGTCACCTCCCATTATACCCACTGTCATGGAGTCAACTAATTCATATTGTCTCATTGGAAAGAGCAGAATGGCCCCATTGGGTTTCTAAGGTTGTGACTGCTGTAGAAGCAGGCTGCCCCATCTTTTTCATACCCACTGGCGTCAACTCAATCCTGACTCATAGGGACCCTATAGGTCAGAGCAGAACTGCCCCGTAGGGTTTCCAAGGAGTGCCGGGTAGACTTGATCTGTCGACCTTTCGTTTAGCAGATGAAGCTCTTAACCACTATACCACCAAGCCTAGACAAATGTGCCACAAAAGGAAAATTTATTCTTGGTGCTGTCAATATCTTTTTTTTTCCCTGAGTTCTTTTCACTTTTAAAATGAAAGGAGTCATGCACTCCAGAAAAGTGGAGTGAGGGGAGTATGCAGGAATGGAGCCAAATACAACACACAGACACATGAAATGTTAGGGTTGGGAGAGAGCTGAAATCTGTTTGGCTTAGGATTGCTTTCAGGGAACTGATTGCTATCACAATGGAGAGAAGTTTGCTGGGGAATGGTTGATATTGTGATGGAGTAAAGTTTGCTGAGGTCTGACTGATGCCATAATGCAGAGAAGTATGCTGGGGCAAAAGAGTAGTGAATGTATGACTCTCAGGCAACAAGGAAATAGACTGGTCTAAGAGTACTGAAAACCAAAATTTGTATAAAGTACTATGCACACCAAACAAACATGTTTTCTTATCATATTCAGCACATACTGTGCCATTGATTCCAGACTTCCCTGGACTTTGACAGATACAGAGAACTGAAGCTCAGGAAATCAGAACTACTCCATTGGAGTCACAAAATTCCCTAGCAACCAAGTCCAGACTAGGAAGCAGCACCTCCTATCCCTAACTCTAGAAGCTTTAGAAAAACCTTATTTGAAGGACAGTGAGACTGGATGAGTTTGGAAGAGAGACTGGGTTAAAGCTGTAGAAAGCGTTATTTGATAAGAGTTTCGTTTTACTTGGTAGCCAATGAAAAGATTTTAAAATGTGTTGAGTCCTGTGATAAAAGTTGTCTTATAAGAAGTTTAGCTGGCAATTTGTGTCATTTATATAGGAAAGGAGACAACTGTAGTCAAGGCGATCCAAGAGAAAGTGGATACAATTCAGGTAGAGGGTTTGGATATTGAAAAGGAAGAGCCAGATTCACAGGGGGAAAGCAGCCAGCAGTGGATGGTGAATCGTACTAACAGACAAAAGAGAGGAAAGGCAGGAATCACCACAGACCTTCCAAGAGGAAATTACAGGAAGATTAAAATCACTATACTGATGAATTTTCTCATTTGTTGGGAATGGAAATAGTTGGTGGAGGATTTAAAAATTAACTCTGTATGTTGACTGGAGTCCTTACGTGGTACAAATGGTTAATGTGCTTGGATGCCAACCTAAAGGCTGGAGGTTCAAGGCCACCCAGAGGTGCCTTGAAATAAAAACCAGGTAATCTACCTTTGGGATACCAGCCATGGAAAACCCTGTGCAGCTTCATTCTACCCTGACACATGAGGTCACCATGAGAAGAACTAAATCAGTGGCAATTGTCTTGTTTTTATTTTTTTAATATTTTGATTATTTTTCCTCCATTAACAGAAGTCATTCCTTGCTCTTTTTAGTTATTCCAGAAAATCAAATTATCCCTGAACCACAAAATATATGTTCAAAATTTTAGGTAGTCTAATAAAGAATATGGAATTTTGGTGGCATAGTGGTTAACAGATCAGCTGCTAACCAAGAAGTGGGCAGTTCAAATCCACCAGCCTCTCCTTGGAAACCCTATGGGGCAGTTCTATGCTGTCTCATAGGGTTGCTATGAGTTGGAAGCAACTTTACAACACTTAACAACAAAAAATGAGAAGCCTTGGTGATGCAATGGATAAGAACTAGGGTGCTAACTGTTAGAGATTTTTGGATGCAGTGGGTTTTGTTTAATTGAAATTATGTAGTAAAAGAAAAACCAGAGAGAGGAAAAGAAAGAAAAAGGAAGAGATTATTTACGTCTCCGGCGGCTTTACAGAGTTCTAGGATGAGAGTCTGTAGAACCGCGAGCTGGCCCGGGGGTTGGGGGTTTATACAGGGGTGGCAGCGGACCTTGTTGAGGACAGCACTGAGGACAGTGCCCGTGGCAAGTAACCAATGGGGTTGTGGGTGCAAGTAGCCAATGGGGTTGTGGACAATTAGAGTCACTTAATTAACATGGGGGGTGTTGTTTCAGTGGAGTAGGGTGAGAGGTCTAGTTGAGCCTATGGGGAAGAAGCATAGCTAGTCTTCATTTGAATGGAATTCCAGGAATAACTGGCAGATGAGACGTTTTGACTCGGGCTGTCCCGGGAACGGTTGGGGTGGGGGCTTGGGTTTCAGGTAACACTAACCAGTGGTTAAGAAGGAGGTCGGCTGAATCTACCAGCCGTTTCTTGGAACGTGGGCAGTTCTGTTCTCTCTTATAAGGTCACTATGAATCAGAATCAACTTACTGACAATTGATTTGGGTTGCTTTTGGTTTTTAATAAGAAATGCAAGCATTAGATATTTCAAATACAGTTTTTTCCTACCAAAGTGCTAATGTATATTTTAAAATAGATGTCTAGGTGAAATTTTGAGTTAAAAGTAACTCTTGATCTTCTGGAGAAACCTAGACCATGGACAGCAGAAGTATATAACACTGGCATTTGAATAATCCACAACTTTAGTTCTTCACCTTACTATAAACATTTTTTAAAACTCAAGAAGATTTAACAGAAAGTTTCTGGCTTGTGTTTGATAGTTTTTTTGTCTCATATAAGTCATCTAGTGATGTCAGGGCTTAGATACTCATCTAGTGATGTCAGGGCCTGGATACTAAGATCACCCAAAACAACCAAGGTTCTTCCTGCAGTAAAAGCAACAAGGAAATTGAGTGGCTCCAACATTTAGTAAATATCTCTTGACTGACTTATTCTGGCCATACGTGCGTAATTGATAGTTTTCAAATCAGAGGTGTAGCTTTATGTCATTTGGAAGGCATAAGGGGAAAGTTATTGGCAAATTCCTGGAAACATGATTTTCAACAATTAGAAAGTAGACAAAGCAGCGAAGACCTGAATCGTTCCCTGCCCTCCGTGTGCACAGCACCCCCACCCACCACCACTATCCACTATCCTAACCAGATTGCCAAGCCAAGTGCTGTTGAGTAGGATCCGACTCATGGTCAACCAGATTAGGCAGTAAAATTCTCATTTTGTTACTGCTCACGCTATTTGCGCATGTTGTCAGGTGTCACGGAGTCCATTCTAACGCAGAGCGACTAAACGAAGCCTTGCCTGGTCCTGCGCCGTGCTCACAATCCCTGTTGTACCGGAGGCCATTGTTGGAGCCATTGCTGGGCATAGCATGGGTCTGGTCATGTTCTCCTAAACCCTGATGTTGAGGAAAAGTGTGACACAATCAGTTTCAAACAATCAGATGAAGATGTTAGTGCTGCTTGCCTGAACTTACCTGAAAGACCTCAGCTTGTGGTTTTTGACCAGGGCCTCCTGAAGAAGAGTTGCTTTTCAGAGAGGGGATGCCAAGTGAGCTTCCAAGGAAGAGAGGCCTTGACAACAGCAAGTGGAAGTTGTGGCTACAAGAAAATTGGGAAGAGTGCACGGTGAGAGCTTAAAAAAGAAAAGAGTCTGTCTTCCTCGTTGATTAAATTGTGACACTTTTTTTAAAATAGAGGAAAATTAACAACATAAACATCAGTATCTCTTCAGATCATTCTCTAAAGTTAGTGGTATCTGGGCTTTTCTGTCTCTCTCTTTTGTCCCCTTCTCTTCATCGTGGCTTGCTGCTTACGTTCTAGCCTTTATTCTATCTGCTTATAGCTGGATTTTGTTTTGGAAAAATAAAAAGAACTCAGAATTGTTGAGAATGAAACTTCCTTTTGATAATAAAAAGCAAAGTCATATTTTTGATAATAATACCAGTGAGTTCAGATATAATCTGGAATGCCTTGAATAATATATTAAGCCAAAAATTTTAATCAGCTGGTTCAGCCCTCCTGGTCTGACTGGAGCTCTTTGGGAGCAAATCAAACATTTCACAGTGAAATGTATGAGCTATAATTTTTTGGTGCTGAAAATTACCCCAGCTAACTGAGCCGTTAACACTGAGATGGGTCCTGCAGTTAGTCTGACAGCACAAAGCTTTCGGACTGTGAGTACTCAAGTCTATAATTCCTGAGGAATCAAGTCATGTTTAGACTGAAAACTAAAGATTTAACTGGGAAGGACAAGCGTTAGCAATAATAAAATACTAACTGAACTTGTTCACAACAGGGCAGGATGCAAATATTTGTGTTTTTTCGGTGATCAAATAGCATGTAAATGAACCTTAAAAACATTACACAAAGTGAAAGAAATCAGTCACAAAAGGATAAATACTGTATGATCCCATTTAAATGGCATGCCTAGAGTAGGCATGCTTATAGAGATCAGAGTCACTGTGACCAGGGATGGGAGGATGAAAGGGAAGAGGAAGGTGTAACTTCCTTATGCTTAGGTGACACTGAGCCACTGTTAAGGATGATGGGAAAATTTGAAAACCAATAATGGTGATGGCTGAATGACATAATGAACATAATTGATGTGACTGAAGTGTACATGTAAAAATGTTGAAATGGCAACTGTTTTCTTACAGATCCATTTACCACAATAAAAAAGTAGGCTATAATTGAAGATTTTAGGAGCGCTTCCAGAAATAATGCTGAGTTGAAAAGCTGCTTGTTGGCATTTCCTGATGCTTCTCTCAGTCACAGGATGATCTTACATGTCACAGAATTATAGAATCAGAGTGCATGAAGGAGGAGCTTCAGAGAGGTTCTAGTCTAAATGCCTTCCTTTCAAATGAGAAAGAGAAGTCTAGAAAGAGAAGCAAACAGCTGACAATATGAAAATGCATGTTGTCTCCCATTCAATGCCTTATTTTCTTTTTATAAAATAATTTCAAACTATTTTAATGGATGAATCTATTCTACACTTAAAAATGGAAACAATGTGCCAAAGGCTAATGTACACTTTGACCTCCACACCCTGGACACTTCTCAGAGGTAATACTTTGGTGCGTATATGCATTCATTCTGTATAGTTTGCTCTTAAATCATGCTATTGTTGTTAGTTTCCATCAAGGTGATTCTGACTCAGAGCAGTCTTTATTATATGCTCTTAAACCACAGAAGTGCCATAAGGTATAAAAGGCTCAAAATCCACTCTGATGGTTCAAATACATTAGAAAATTTGCAATTCCCTAGCTATAGCACCCTGTGAGTCAGTCAACTCAATAGCAGTGGGTTTGGCTTGGCTGTTGGTTAATTATTAGTGTGACTGAGCCTATTTTCATACTTTATTGGCATTTGTATGCGTTCTCTGTGACATACCTTTTGATTTTTTTTGCCTATTTGTTCTTCGGATTTTGTTTTTTTCATATTAATTTGTTAGAGTTATTTATATAATTAGAATACTAGTTCTTGGCTGATTATTAAAACAAAACTAATGCACTCAGAAAAACAAAATGGGATAATCCTCGTCCACGGGATGGAGTGGGGACAAGGAAACTAACAGGGTACTATCACAGAGAGCTTAATTGACATGTAACAAAGAAGGAGGGACAGTAAGCTCATGAAGGAAATTCCTCTGTACAAGTCGTTATTAACCCTTTTCTCCAAGATCATCTTTTTCTAAGTAGAAAATGCATAATTTCTTACCAAACTACTAAGCAAATCAAACCTAGTAAATGAAATAGCTTCATAGGAGAGGATAAACTTAATCACAGTATTGTACAGAATGAGGTAGAAACATAACTGGAAGCCTGCTCTGTTGCTGAAACTGCACTGAAATCTTTATGTACATTGTTTCTTGATTTCTTTATAGAACTTTTATGAAGTTACTATTATTATAGTAATGGTAGCAGTATAGTAATTATTATAATAGGAGTATTAAGTACACTTCTAAGAATGTCATTTGCCCAATTAACATCTGTCGAATTTAGGATTTCTTCTCAAGTTCGTTACACTTACACATTCTTAGCTGTCACGTTATATGCACTCAACACGTGTATGTTCTGAGGATAAAACCGCAGCCTGGACAGAGTATTATCCCCATGGAGCTTAGTGTCTAGGGGTTGTAGCTAGATGATAAACAGGTAAAAAAGAAACAAATGAAAACAACAACTAATTAATATTTTCCAGTTGGCAAAATCTCTAGTGGGACAATGGAACCAACAGGGTGTGATCATAGAAAGCTTAATTGACAGATAGCAAAGAAGGAGTGACGTTATATGTATCTGTCCCTTTATATTGTATATATAGAAATTATATATATTACACATATATACATATACATTTGTTGTTGTTAAGTGCCATCGAGTTGGTTCCCATTCACAGAGACCCTGTGCGCAGCAGAATGGAAGACTGTCGAGTCTCACGCCATGGCCGCATATCCCATTATGTATGTTTATCTGAAGAGGGGATATTTACAGATGATAGATATACATTTATAAAGTTTTATTCTTAAATTATGGTCTTCTATACTTTTGGAAAATTTTATAGTACACAAAACTCTGGTAGAGCAGTGGTTAAGCACTCCTGCTGACCAAAAGACCAGCAGTTCAAACCCACCAGCCACTCCCTAGAAACTCAGAGTCAAAAAATACCAAGAGTTGAGTGAGTTTTCCAAGGATGAAGATATTTATATTTCCTTTAAATTTATAAATTATTTTTAAGGGAGATTGTCATTTTGTTTGTTAGTTTTTATTGTCAGCGACTGATACTAAAATTGTGGAAATAAAAAAGTTAAGCTGACTTTTAGAAATACAGCTTACATTGGCAATGCTGCTGTAGAGAGTGGTTTTAATTTTCATTACATTAAAGTTGACTGATAATAAAAGTAATATTAATAGGTTATAGCTACTACCTATGAGATTTCCCCCTGTCATTCTCAGGTATGTATCCCTAGAGATTTTAAAACTAAATCACAGTTTTTATCTTTTGAATTATGTTTCCTTTTTCTGAAATACTTATAAGAATGATTTCTGAGTACTTCCAAGGTCAGGGTAATGGTAATAATATTTTAAATTCTCAAACAGTGGTTTATCCTCCATTCTACAACTATCCACTGGTAGAAAATTACTGAATCTGCTTTAGGGTCTGTTTTAGTCAGCTAGTGCTGCTCTGACAGAAATACCACCAAGTGGACAGCTTTAACTATGGCAAATGTATCCTTACACAGGCTGGTAGGCTACAAGTCCAAATTCAGGATGTCCACTTCAGGGGAAGGCTTTCCCCCTTGCTGGCTCTGGGGAAAAGTATGGTATTGCATCAGTCTTTGTCCAGGAAACATCTTGGCACAGGAACCTCAGGTCTGAAGGATGCGCTCTTCTCCCAGTGCTGCTTGCTAGATGGTGTGAGGTTCCTGACTCTCTGCTTGCTTACCTTTCCTTTCATCTCTTGCAGGATGAAAGAATTAAGGGTGGTGCCGGCCATATTCCAGGGAAACTCCCTTTACAGTGGAGCAGGGAGGTGATCCTATGGAGATTTACAGTCCCACCCTAAGCCTTTAACATACAGCATAAGAAAGTCACAGCATAGTCATAGAATACAGGGAATCATGTCTACACTTATTTTGTGGGGACATAATTCAATCCGAGACAAGGTCCTATTTTCCTGCCAAAACATTGCATGTTGTTGTTGTTGTTAGATGCCATCAAGTCGATTCTGACTCATAGTAACCCTATGAGCAACAGAAGGAAACACTGCCCGGTCTTATGCTATGTCCACAATCATTTTTATGCTTAAGCCCATTGTTATGGCCACTGTGTTGATCCATCTCATCGAGGGTCGTCCTCTTTTTCACTGACCCTCAACTCTACCAAGCATGATGTCTTTCTTCAGAAACTAATCCTTCCTGACAACATGTCCATAGTATTTAAGACACAGTCTTGCTATCTTTGCTTTGGTTGTATTTCTTCTAGAATGGATCTGTTTGTTCTTTTGTGGCCCATGGTATGTTCAACATTCTTCTCCAACATGACAACTCAAACGTATCAATTCTTCTTCTGTATTCTTTGTTCTTTTTCCAGCTTTCACATGCATGTGATGCAATGGAAAATACCATGGCTTGAGTCAGGCACACTTTAGTCTTCAAGGTGATATCTTTACTTTTGAGTACCTTAAACAGATCTTTCCCAGTAGATTTTCACAAAGCAATGCATTTTGGTTTCTTGACTGCTGCTTCCATGGGTGTTGATTGTGGACGAAGTAAAATGAAATCCTTGACAACCTCAATCCTTTGTCCATTTATGACAATGTTGCTTACTGGTCCAGTTGTGAGGATTTTTGTTTTCTTGTTGTTGAGGTGCAAGCCATACTGAAGGCTGTGGTCCTTTCAAATCTTCTTCACTTCCAGCAAGTAAGATGGTGTCATCTGCATAATGCAGGTTGTTAATGAATTGTCCTCCAATTCTGATGCCTCATTCTTCATATAATCCAGCTTCTTGGATTATCTGCTTGACATACAGATTAAAAAGATGTGGTGAAAGATACAACCCTGACACACACCTTTCCTAACTTAAAACCATACCGCATCCACTTGTTCTTTTCACCCGACTGCCTCTTAATCCGTATACAGATTCCTTGAGAGCACAGTTAAATGTTCTGAATTCCCATTCTCCACAATGTTAGCCGTAATTTATTATTATCCACACAGTCAAGTGCTTTTGCAGAGTCAGTGAAACATAAGTAAGCATCTTACTCGTATTCTATGCTTTCAGCCAAGATCCATCTGACATCAGCAGTGATATCCCTGGTTCCACATCCTCTTCTGCGTCCAGCTTGAATTTCTGGCAGTTTCTTGACAATATACTGTTGCAGTTGCTTTAGAATGATCTTGAGCAAAATTTTACTTGTGTGTGATATTAACAATATTGTTCAGTAATTTCTGCATTTGGTTGGATCACCTTTCTTTGGAATGGGTGTAAATACAGATCTCTTCCAGTCAGTTGGCCAGGTAGCTGTCCTCCAAATTTCCTGGCATAGATGAGTGAGCGCTTCCATTGTTGCATCTGTTTGTTGAGCTATCTCAATCGATATTCCATCAGTTCCTGGAGCCTTGTCTTTTGCCAGTGCCTTCAATGGAGCTTCAGCTACTTCCTTCAGTTCGGTTGGTTGCAGATCATATGCTACCTCTTCAAATGACTGAACATTGACCAGTTCTTTCTGGTACAATGACTCTGTGTATTCCTTCCATTCAGTATTTTCCTTGTAAAATTCTTCACTATTGCAATTCAAGGCTTGAGTTTTCTCTTCACTTCTTTCAGCTTGAGAAATGCAGAGCATGTTCTTCCTCTCTGGTTTTGTATCAACAGCTATTTGCACATGTCACTATAATACTTCATTTTGTCTTCTTGAGCTATCCTGTGGAACCTTCTCTTTAGGTCTTTTGTGTCACCATTTTTTCCTTTTGCTTTAGCTGCTTGATGTTCAAGACCAAGTTTCAGAGTCTATTCTGACCTCCAATTTGGTCTTTTCTCTCTTTCCTGTCTTTTTAATGACCTGTTGCTCTCTTCGTGGATGACGTATTTGATGTCTTTCCACAGTTTGTCTGGTCTTTGGTCATTAGTGATCAACACACCAAATGTATTCTTGAGATGGTCTTTAAACTCAGGAGGATGTACTCAAGGTCATACTTTGGCTCTTGTGGACTGGTTCCAATTTTCTTCAGATTCAATTTGAATTTGTATATGAGCAATTGATGATCCATGCCACAGTCAGCACCTGGTCTTGTTCTGACTGCCGATGTGGAATGTTCCCATCATCTTTTTCCACAGATGTAGTTGTTTTAGTTCCTGTGTATCCCATCTGGTGAGGTCTGTGTGTACAGTCACCATTTGTGTTAGTTAAGAAATACATTTATAGTGAAGAAGTCATTAGTCTTGCAAAATTCTATCGTGTAATCTCTTGCATTATTTCTGTCACCAAGGTGTATTTTCCAACTACAAATCCTTCTTCTTTGTTTGAAACTTTTGTATTCCAGTCACAAGTAACTATCAATGTGTCCTGATTGCATGTTTGATCAATTTCAAACCTTGTAATTCTGATACGGATCTTCACCCTCCCTGCCTGGCAAATCACTGGACCCTAATTAGGACTGTTTAGATGTGTATATCGGGGGGGGGGGGGTAAGCTAATAGTTTAAATAATACACTTCTCAATTTTAAAAGTTGACAAAGAATATGAATTCTTTTTCTTTTTATTTGTTTTCCCCCCAGCATTTGAACATTTCATTTCAGGATTTGGGGGACTCTTATCAAGTGGAAAATTTGGACAGGCTTCTCCGAAGACTTATTCGAGTCCAAACCCTCTGGCTAGTGGATAATTCATTGGTGGATTTAAGTGCCATAAGATTGCCAAGGTACTCACTCCCTAGCACATTCAGTCATTAAATTGATGTCAAATATTTGCTTTTTGATGACATTCGGGACATCAAGGGTAATATGATAGCTCTGACAGCCATTCCAGAAAAAGAATTCCAAAATTGCTTTGAAGGGTGCCTAGGTGCTAGCATCAGTGTATAGCTTCCCAAAGAGAGCACTTTGAAGGTGACTATACTTAAATAAGTTCATGAACTTAACTGGCAGTCCTGTGTGTTATAGTTGTAAGACTGCTATTTTCAGTCACATTTATCTGTGCAGAATGATTCAACAGGCTAGTCTGGGAGATCAAAAATAATGAGTAAACAGGAATGTTGACTCTGAGATTATGTTCCAGTGAAGAGAGGTGGTGAACATATCAAGTAGCCAAAACAGACTTAAAATAATCATTATAAATCCATTGTCTTTCAAGAGGTCGTTGGTGGCACAAATGGTTTGTGATTGTCTATTAACTTAAAGGAAACCCTGGTGGCATAATGGTTTAATGTTTCAGCTGCTAATCCAAAAGTCAGCAGTTCAAGTCCACCAGGCACTGCTTGGAAACTCTGTGCAGTCACTATGAGTCAGAATCATCTCCACAGCAGTGGTTATTAACTTAAAGGTTGGCTGTTCAAACCCACCCAGTGGCATCAAAGTCCTGGTGATCTGCTTCTGAAGACTACAGCCAAGAAAACCGTATGGAACAGTTCTACCTTGTAGCACACGGGATCTCCATGAGCCAGAATCAACTCTCCAGCAACTGGTTTTGTTTTATTTGGTTTTCCAAGACTTTTATATTAAAGATAACCAGCTCCTTTGCTCAGGATTGCTTAAGAGTATCTCTCTCTTTTTTTTTTTTTTTTTTTTAAATAAAGAGCAGCTAACTGAAATGTCAGTGGTTTGAGATCACCAGAGATACCTCAGGAAAAATTTTTCATGATCTACTTTTGAAAAATCAGAGCACAATTCTACTTTGACACTGATGGGATCAACATGAGTGAAAACTGACTGTCACAGATTGAAATGTGTCACCCCCAAAATGTGTGTAGCCATATGGCTGGGCCATGATTCCCAAGATTTTATGATTGTCTTCCATTTTGTGATTTTCCTATGCTGTATATTGGAGGATTAGGGTGGGACTGTAAATCCCATTGTAAGATCACCTCCTTGCTCCACTGTAAAGGGAGTTTCCCTGGGGTATGGCTTGTACCATCCTTTATCCTTTCACCCTACAAGAGATAAAAGGAAAGAGAAGCAAGCAGAGAACTGGAAACCTCACACCATCTGCACTGGCAGAAAAGCACATCCTTCAGACCTGAGGTTCCTGTGCCAAGATGCTCCTTGAACAAAGACTAATGCAACACAAGGACTTGCCTCCAGAGCCAACAAGAGGGAAAGCCCTCCCTTACAGGAGATGTCCTGAATTTGGACTTGTAGTCAACTAGACTGTGTAAGAATAAACTTTTCTTTGTTAAAGCCTTCCACTCATGGTCTTTTCTGTTGTAGCAGTACCAGATGACTAAAACAGAATTTAGTGCTGCTGTAACAAATGCCTAAAATGTGGAAGCAGTTTTAAAACTATGAATGGATAGAAGACTCAGAAGGAACTGAAAAGAACCATTAATACTGAAGAAAGTGCAGATGGTGAGAAACAACAACAGCAGAACCAGAGGCAGTGCTGGCCAACCCACAGAGCAAGAGAGCTAAGTGCCTGTGCACAGAGCTTTCCTGGTGGAGTGGAGTGCCTCTGAGCAGTTGAATCAGTGGAGCTAGCCTTGCTAACCCATGGAGCGAGGAAGCTAAGTGCCTGTGTGCAGGAGGCTTCCTGGCAGGGTGGGGTGCCTTCAGGTACTTGAATCAGTGGAGCTATAGAGCTTTGGAATACCTGCCCTTGCAGTGCAGATGTGGACCTTGAGGCCCAGGCCATGAGGCCAAAAGAAGCAGAAGCTAAAGCAACAAAGAGAATGAGAAGCTGAGCTGTCTCAGTCTCAGAAGCTATGGCCATGACCTCAAGGGTGTGAGAGAGTAGAACCATGGCTTCTAGTGTTTGTAAGGGTGGAATTGCCACCATTTGTGCAAGATGTACCTAAAGCCAAGGGAGCAGAGTTACTGTCCAAGTGGGCCTAGAAGGCAGAATTGTAGCTCAGGGCCTGGGATCTCTGCTCAGAATACAGAGAGTGTGGCCAATACCTACAGTCTGGAGGACAAAGCTATTGTGTAAAATGTCTCAGAGAACTGAAGGTTATTTTCAAAGCTTTGGGGGCTAATGCAATGTGTTCTGCTGACTTGCTTGTTGCCTGCTAATGCCTTCTTTCCATGCAGTTTCTCCTATTAGTGATGGAAATGTCTAACTTGTGCCTATTCTTGTGCCTTTGGAAGCAGATAGTTTATATTCTAGGTTTCACAGATGTAGAAGAGTTTTTGTATTTTGGACATGGAACTGATTTAAGAATCCTGTCATATGGGATGGGCATGTTTTTCTTATGACTTTTGCTGTGATGGGATGATTGTGTTAGAAGTTTCAAAGATGTGATTTTGGGGGTCCAAAGGGTGGAGTGCCATGGATTGAACTGTGTCCCCCCCCAGGAATGTGTGTAGCCATGTAGCTGGGCCATGATTACCAATATTTTATGATTTGTCCTCCATTTTGTGATTTTCCTATGCTATATGTTAGAGGATTAGGGTGGGACTGTAAATCCCTTCATAGGCTTACCTCCCTGCTCCACTGTAAGGACAGCTTCCCTGCAGTATGGGTAGTACCACCCTTCATCCTTTCATCCTGTGAAAAATAAAAAGAAAGAGAAGCAAGCAGAGAATTGGGAACCTCATACCATCAAGACAGTAGCACCAAGAGAAGGGCATGTCCTACATACCTGAGGTTCCTGTGCCAAGATGCTCCCTGACCACGGACTGATGCAACACAAGAACTTTCCTTTGGAGGCAACAAGAGGGAAAGCCTTCCTCTGTAGTGGATATCCTGAATTTGGACTTGCACAGTCTACTGGATTGTGTAAGAATAAACTGTCCTATGTTAAAGCCTTCCACTCATGGTATTTTCTGTTAGAGCAATACCAGATGACTGAAACACTGACTTAACAGCAATTGGTTCTATTGATTTTAGACTGGACAACAGTGGGTGTGGTTTTTTGGTTTTATCTGTTAGAATGGCAGATGTAGTGAGCTTTGATGGTAGGGGCAGAGTTCTTCAAGTGCAAATTAGGAGACAAAGCAAATGAGAATTCTTAAAATAGGAGGACAAACTCTAGAACAGGTCAAGATATGTCTTTGAACTTGAGCTGAGATAGAGCAACAAAAACAGATTATCACAGCTACATAAGAGAGGGCATCAGTCCGGCAGAGGAGAAAGGGTGAGGCTCTATAGTAGATCTGGTAACCCCACCTTTGGTCTTTTGCAAAGTTCCTTCAAAACTTTAAACATAATTGTATCATATTGGAATTTATGTATGTTTTTCTTAATGACTACTTCTAAAATACCTAAACAGAAATTTTCAAGAGAAAGTGTATATCACTATCATTAAAAAAATTCAGTAACACTCAGTGTTGATTTGTTTAGTCTTTATTTTTCACCAAACTCTAGTGAATGGATAAAAGACCCAGAAGGAACCAAGGAGATAAGATAGTGGGGATACAATAGTGATATGTTAATTATATTTTTCTAATGAACATGCAACAAAGCATTTTTAAATGGTCGTATATGTTTATAGCTATAAACATATAGCTTTAGAAACACTAAACTAGAAGATTCCTTAGTAGGAGTATCTGAATTTCTCTGACACAGAATTGAGGCTGGGGAAGGCGAGAAAGGGTCTGAAACTGCCTGTGATGAGGATAAGGAATTGTTATACTATGAAAACAAACCTAAAGACAATGTATAGCCTGGAATAAAGCAAAAATCAGTGCTATCAAAGAGATGATTAGAACTGGGTAAAATATACATATAGAGAACAACTGGGAGGAAACAGGAAACTGATATTTGTAGGTGAAATCTAGGTGGATTGAAAGTGAATTCTCTTTTTGAATTCACTGCCTCGCTTCCCTGTCTCTGTATAGGGCCGTATTTACCACAGGTAAATACCACAGGTATTGTCATTTACTAAGCCTCTTTGTAAGATCCAAGGCCCATGCATACCCTGTGTTTCTCTCAGCATATTAAATCCCAACTTAAACATAAAATAATTTTTCCTTAAGGCAAGATATCAGCAATAGGTTTTGAATTATTTTCTCTATTCTCATGGGTACTTGTACAATTTATGGCTTTAAGACAAAACTATTGAGAATTATTTACCAGGAGAATGTACTCAGTTTAAGTGCTTAACACACAATTAACTCCTCCAGAAGTTTTTTTATGATTTGAAAAGCTGGTTTCTTAATACAGAAACTAGACACAGAAAAGTGTAAAGAAAAATAGCTACAGTCTCACCACTTAGAGGCGATACTCACTCTTCTCAAGGTACCGTGTTTGTGTGTGTGCATCCGGGCTGCATTTTACTGAGACTGCATGCAGCCATCCACTCTTTCATTCAGGACACACTGAGAACCTGCGCAGGCCAAAGACAGTGCCAGGGGCTGGGTGTACACATCAGGAAAGCAAATGTGGCACTCGCGGATTCTGCCTGTTTTCTCTGCAAATTCTAGTATAAACACTTCCAACTTCTTTATAAGCCACATTAGTGGGACGCATCACTGTCCCTGTCTTGAGGAGTGAGGTATGCTAGCCCCATGTAAGAATTGGTAGCTAAATATCCACTAGGTGATCAATGACAAAATATCAAATTTTGTGTCCAGCTGCAGAGTTTTAAATCTAAACAAAAACCATCTTACATCTTTCAAACAATTGCCAAAGATACCGCAGATACGGCATTTATCCTTGGCTGAAAACCAGATTGAGACTCTAAGCGGGCTCTCCAGTTTACAGTGCAGCCCACTGGAATCCCTCACGCTCAGGAGGAACCCCTGTGAATTTCACCTAAACTATCGGAAACGGTGAGTCTCCAAAGCGCCTTTTGCACTTCACTTGGAACATCCTACGTATGACCGTTGTTCCTCTCTCAGCTGCATTCGTTCCACAAATACTGATTGTATTTACTACGTGCCAAACACTTCAGGCTTCTAGTCTCACCCAAAGAACTTCGAACTGATGATCCCTTTTGTCTTCTTCGACACACGCTTTCCCCTCTGTTGCTTTATCGCCGCTGTACTCATTTTAAGTGCCTTTTGTAATGATACTACAAAGATGTTTCATTGTAGACTTTTAAATCCCATGTATTTTATTCCATAGTTTTTTATGGAAAGTACGTCCTTTTCAAACTTCTAAATACAGATTCCTATCAAGTTTCATGTAACAATGTTATAAATTCTTTGTTCTGTGGTTTTATTTTCATTCCTTTGGGTCCTAATGGCATCACTGAGTGAGTACAAGGAGTATTGATTCAGGCTCCTCCAGTGTTTGAAAGGGCTCACAGATAGGCCAAAAATAATCTAGTTTTGTATTTCTGTCGCTACTGGAAACATTCCTAATGGTAGTAATGGAATCTGAACAACCTGGCATGCTCTCCAAGTAATATGGCCACCTATTTATCACCAGTTAATTTCCAGCACCATTACTAATACATTTTTGGGAATAAAGATAAGAGCAAACAACTGAGTGAGATCTAGAACATGTGCTTGCCACCACATAACCACAGATCACCTCACCTCACAGTCCAAATCTGTCATACACTGTGTTAAGTCACCTCTAGGGTCCATTCTTGTTCTCTGATTACAGCCTTTCATCCACATCCAATTCCAATAAAAGATGTAATTGTCGCCTCCTCCTTTTCTCACACCACCATTTCTCCCATGACAGCAGCTAAATTACTGAGGCCTATGTAACGTTATATTCTTCAAGTCCCCATGTGCAATGAAAAATTGTCAGAATAGAAATTCTAATCTCCATTTTCACAAAGCAAATTTCACAGTTTTGGTTGCCTCCCTTATGACTGTACTCTGGAAGCAGAATTTCATGTTCTGTGATAATAAATTTTCAAATTACTTTTAAATAATGGTGAATACTAGCAACATGCTTGCTTTGTTATCAAACTAGTATTTAACTATAATAATATTTTGGAGTTGAAAATCACATTTCCTGCTGTCAGTGGAGGTTTAGTGGGACATTTCAATACAATTTATAAAAACCACATTTCTCACCACAAGATAATTTACTTAGTTTACATGTGATATTTTATAAAATTTTGGCCCCAAGGCAAAGTCACTTGCCTTGCTTTAAGGAGTGCCTTACAGCGATGTTGAGGTCTCACTATAAATCTTCTTTGAAGTCGATAATATGCCCTGGAATTATGTGAGAGGTCCTACTGTAATTCCAGAAACCTTGGTGGTGTAGTGGTTAAGAGCTATGCCTGCTAACCAAGAGGTTGGCAGTTCGAATCTACCAGGCATTCCTTGGAAACTGTAAGGGGCAGTTCTACTCTCTCCTATAGGGTTGCTATCAGCCAGAATTGACTCAATGGCAAAGGGTTGTGTTGCTGTTACTATAGTTCAGTATTAACTCTCTTGGATTCAGTCCAAGGTGGACATATACTGACTTTCTACCTATAAAACGCCATGTTTTATCGATTTAGGTAGTACAGCATTGCTTTCAACATGCTTGAAAATGCACTGGTCATTCCAAAGTAGGAGAAAAGAATGTAACTGTCCACTATTGCCAAGGAGTAAAGCTAAAACTCAAGTTCATCCAAATTCAGATTCAGTTACCAATCAAAAATCCACACTGTGAAGATTTCTTTTGTCATTAGGTAGCTTTGAGTCAAGGAGTTGGGCCAGACTGTCAATGGTTCTTTATGCCAGCTTCAGATTTTTTAAAACTATAAACTGCTCTTAATGATTGTCACATAGAGTTGTGACCAAGTCTTTCTCTTCCTCCTTTATTTCAGACCATGCAGTAAGAAGCCAGCACAGCTCAAAAGAGAAAGACTTAATGTTAGCACTAATAGTGTTTAAGTTCCCTTAGGGGAAAGGTAGCCCCACTTTCTGGGACACCCACAGATGAACTCTTCTGCCAGTCTCCAGTATTTGCAGAATCCTAGTTCGTCAGAGCCTCATCTTTTTAAAAGAAAAACTAATCAGGAGTCTTTAGCAGCTAAGCCAGAATATCAAGCCATAAAACAGATTTTAATGTTTGCCCTGTTGCTTACAGGCTTTATGAACTTGGGTAGTTACTTAAAATGGGATGAAACTTTCCTCTCAGGGTTGTTATGAGAATTAAACGTCTAAAATGTGGAAATAATTTAGCATTAAGAAAATCAGCCACCCTACTGGAATTGATAGCACATCTACTGAGAGATTTCAGTATCTTTCATCCTAGGAAAATCAGATGCTGTCTGTTTTCTCTGGTCTCTGCCTCAGAATTCTCACATCTAGAAAAGTTGCCCATTTGAGAGAGAACACTGCTATGCACGTGAACTTCATGTCACTAGGTGATGCTGAGCCTGGAAAGAGCTCACTACAATTTAAATGTGACCTTTAAAATGCCTTCTATCAAGAGAAAATAACTCAGCACAGTATAATTTCCCAACCCTTCAGCCAGAACTTCTTCCTTAAAATCACTGAGTAACAGAATAAGAATGACTACTTTTTTTTTTTACCTTTTAACTTTACACACATCATTTCATTCTTTCTCTCATGGCTACATAGCTGAATCTACTCAATGACTTTTTTCTTTATAGGACTGTGAACTGGAATGAAATTCTCTTATTAAAGCAGATTGCATAGTTCCACTTCTCTCTGATCAATACTTGCAGTCCATTGAAAGATCTGTTAGATCCTCAAAAAGGCAAGCTATGGCTGGGTCCTCAATGCAACGAACATTAAGAATATTTTCTATTAGTCTCACTTGCAAAGATAAGGAAAAGAGAATAAACAATGTAGATTCTCATCTTTTTGTAGCAACAGATAGAGTGGAAGTTCATTTATGAAGACAGTAAATGAAATAAAGTTCTTTGGTCAATATAATTATCTGGTTTTGTGTTCACTTTTGCCTTAGAGTATTCTCCTGTTTGCCAAACTTACAAGTGCTGGATGGGATCTTGAAGCTACCAGAAGATCTTTCCCCACCAGAAACCAATATTTTTTCCAAAATGTGTACTATATCTTAACGCACTTGGTATAGAAAGAACGCAACCACTATTGTCGTTAAAAGCCAATAAACAAAGGGAATGTGTGATTAAATATTGTTACTTATTGTATTATGCATATATTAAATGTGTATATTATGTGTTGGTTTAATATATATTGCTTTAATATTACTAGAAACCCTGGTGGCATAATGGGTTAAGTGTATGTCTGCTAACCAAAAGGTCAGCAGCTCAAATGCTGAGTATTGTATATGTCTGGTGCTTCTTGGAAACTGGGGTGGTTCTACCCTGAACTCCAGAGTCCCTAGGAGTCTGACCCAGCTTGATGGGTATTAATATTATTATATATACTGCTCTGATATAAATATACATGCATATATACAATACTCAGCATATAAATTGTTTTCCTCTAAACCAGAGATTTTCAAAGATTTGTTATCATTTACATCCCTAGCAGCAAATATTAGGAGCCCTGGCAGCACAGTGATTAAGTGCTTGGCTGTAACCGAAAGTTCCAATAGTTGGAATCCATCAGCCACTCCACAGGAGAAAGATGCGGCAGTCTGCTTCCATAAAGGCTACAGCTTCAGAAACCCCGTGAGGTAGTTGTACTCTGACCAATGAGGTCAGTGTGAGTCAGAATCAACTCAACCACAATGGTGATGCATACATGTGTTTTAGTATACTCACAGAAATATTAATCTTATTTAGAAATTTTATACATGGCATACTAGAAAAATTATACAGTTTAAAATAAACACCCAAAAGTAGGAATCTTCAAATGATGACATAAAACTTTAATATGATTAAGGAATTTCAGGGTTTTATTTCCACACTCCAGAAACACATGTGGGCCCAACTCCGCTGCTGTGAGCTCCTTACTTTGAGAGCACACCCTTAAAAAGACCTAAATGGATCAAAAGGAGAAAGAGCCATCAGACAGGCCATGTATTATCTTCAGATACATTTGCATGGGTTTTTTGTATTTCTTAACACTGTTGTTTAATAGTGACTTTTATACTATGGGGTCGCTTTGAGTTAGAATCCATTTGACTGAAGTCAGTGGTCCAGGGAAGGAGGGAAGAAAGGAAGGAAATAAGGAAGCTTTCAGGAGTATACAGTTGGCTTTAGGAAGGTCCTAGGCCTCACGCTACTCCTTAGGTACTTAGAAAATGAACAGTAATAGCAAAGCTTCTTTTTATTCAGAGCACTTCATAAACACAATTGCAAAGCTGTCTTTCCTTTAAAAAGTCGCACTACTTAGAGTTGGCAAAGGTGCAGAGGAAAGGAGCCTCTCCGACCGCGTGATACCACTACCCGTCGATAAGGCGGTTTCTTTATGTGCAGCAACGGCTGTATACTCTCTGGGAAAGCAACTGCGTTTACAACAGTGTCTCCTAAGGACATAGGGATACGCAGAAAGATTTATTTCCAAGGAAGTTCCAAACAGTATTTTATACAATAATAATGTCAAAAATTAAAAAAAAAAAAATGGAGAATTTGTTTGTAACTCCTAATATCACAGAAATGATTAAATATGCTATGTTAGAGTAAAATAAAAATCTTGTTTTTCTGTGTGCCAGAGAAAATAATGTAATTGGGGAAAAGCTGACAACTAGACCACTTTTAATTTTATTTTTTAATTCATAAAAATCAACTTAGTTGCAGAAGAACTAAGGTTTTCCCAAAATGGTTCCTTGATTAAAGAAACCGAAGAGCTATTTTTCTGGATCATGCTGCAATGAGTGAATACTGTTTGGAAAATAAATATTTAAACATAGACCAAAACATGGGCCCTTTTCTCAAAAAACACACACACATATAAGATCAAAACCACAATGAAAAATGGCTGCGAATATCTCCTGTGAAAGCAAACACAGGGAAGACGTTTGGTTTTAAGTCATGGGAAACCACTTCAGAAACTTTATAGAGAAAAATCTCGTTTAGGATGACTCTTAATGCCTTAGCTGTTTGTGCTACCCAGTGGTGCCCTTTTATGTAGATAAGAATAACTAAGGCTCAGAGAGGTTAAATAATTTACTAAAGGTCACACAGATCACACATAGCAAAGCCAGCATTTAAAACCTGAATCCCTTTGGACACCCTTGCTGCATCTTCTAGTGGTCTTGTTGTTTTGGGGTGTTGTAGCGTTGGCTCTGCCTCATGCAATGTTATGGGTAACAAAACATCTGTTTATTTATATCAGACGCCCTGAAACATCTTCAGGATCACTGTTACGTTTGAGTTCATTGTTGCAGCCACAGTGTCAATCTGTTTCACCGAGGGCTTCCCTCGCCTTTGCTGACCCTTCACTGTACCAAACTGCCACCTAAGAAACGCCAACTGGTCCCAACACAGCTGGACCAGTGGTAAATGATGGGCATCAAGGACAGAAAGAAAATATAACCCTACCAGGTGGAAGGAGCCATGTGAGCCCGAGTCTGCCTCAGCATGGGACCTGAAGAACTAGATGGTGCCTGGCCACCACAAATGACTGCCTGAAGAGAGTGCACGAAAATGTTATGCATACCACCTGGGTGAATGGCATCTGGGGTCTTAAGAGCTAACAAGCTACCATCAGTAGTACCAATTGGTTCCAATCTACACAGACCAGAGCTAAAAGGGGGACATTAAAGGCAGGAGGAAATTATAAGCCTAGACTAATTTAACGTGGGACCAGAAGAATCAGTTGGTGCCCAGCCACCACCAATGACTGCCAGGATGGGGCACATAATACAGAGCCCCTATGTGGCAGGAGAAGCATAAGAGGGCAGAACTAGAACTCTACCAAATGACTGCAATTGATGGCCCTTTGGTCTGGAGGGTCCCCGGAAGGCGTCACCCCTGGGATCTCTAACCCCAAACCACATCCAGTGACAACGCCAGCTCCCCAAAGACTGAACTGATAAGACATGCAGTGATCCTGGCACCAAACAAACTTTGGGGCTTAAATAAATACACAGGGGCTGTCTAAGAAGCTCATTGCTTGGAGATGGAAAAATATGGTGTGTGGGGGATAGGTCTTGATCAAGTGAGCATGAGAATTTCTGGATGATAAGCAGGAGTGTACTTGTCATCGAAGGATAGAGAAGGGAGTGGAGAGCAGATAGAGTAAAATAGTGGTGTTAAGTTCCAACTGTTATATGGCAAATTGAATTGTTTACTTGTGCTTAAATTACAATAAAATTTATATATATTAAAAAAACAATTCTTGTGAGCACAGATTTACTCTGACACATGTAGGATCACCATGAGTCAGAATCAACTCAGTGGCAGCTGAGGGTGGGCTGGCTCTAAACGTTGAGGTCGTGTGATTGATGACATTAGTTTACACCAGTGTCTACTTGCCCTCCTGGGAGACGTCATCTGCTCCTTCAAGTCATATGTATCAAGTAATTTCTGTGGTCAGTGAAATATAAATGAGCATGATATCGTCTCAACGGCACTTGGCTTGGCTATAGGTAACTTGCAGATGAATATTTTGAGAACCATTCTGTGCTTTGTTACTGTCATGGATTGGATTGTGTCCCCCAAAAAATGTGTTTAGCAGTTTGGCTAGGCCATGATTCCAGGTACTGTGTGATATTCCTACATGTAATAAATCCTGCCTCTGATGCTGTAAATCCTGCCTCTGTTGTTAGTGAGGGAGAATGGGTGACGGTTGTGTTGTAGAGACAGAGCTCAATCTGTAAGTCTGTACTGTGCCTTGAGGGAATCTCTTGGGATATAAAGGAAAGGGAAGCAAGAAGGGAGTTGGGGACTTCGTATCACTGGGAAAGAAGCTGTGCTGGGAGCAGAGTGTGTTCTTTGGACCCAGGAGCCTCAGAAGCTCCCACTCTAGGAGAAGACTGACAAGGACCTTCCTCCAGAACCAACAGAGAATGACCTCCTCTGCAGCTGCTGCCCTAAATTTGGCTTTTTAGCCTACTTTTGTGTGAGACAATAGATCTCTTTTTTCACAGCCACCAGTTTGTGGTATTTCTGTTACAGCATTACTAAATGACTAAGATGGTCACAGTCTTTCTTTGTTCCACTTCAGCTGGAAAATTTCTAGGCTGAGACCATTCTATCACCCTCAGTTTGCAGTGAATATGAAGTGCAACAGAGCCATAATTAACCTGTGGAAGACGCAAGTTGAACAGACACGCAAAATGTCGAATGAATGGATAAATTGCTATCATAGGAAATCATGAACAGGGTAGCAAAATTACCAGGTGAGATACAACTACAATAGTTTAGGTGAAATGTATTGAATCATGTTAGAAATACAAGTTATGAGGGTGTGAAATATTATTGTCTTAATGTTTAAACTAGTGTGAATTGAATTATCTGTTACTTGCAGGCAAAACTTATTTTATTTTTATTGTGCTTTCAGTAAAAGTTTACAGTTCAAGTCAGTTTGCCATACAAAAACTTACACACACCTTGTTAAGTAACCCTCCTTGCTCTCCCAGCACCGGGATGGCTCACTCCTTTCCACGCCGTATATCCCGTGTGTCCCTCCAACCAGCTCCTGTCCCTCTGCCTTCCCGTCTTGCCTCCGGACAGGAGCTGTTCAGTTAGTCTCATGAAGCACATTCTGCACACTAGCGTCATTTTATGTCTTACAGCCCAGTCCAATCTTTATCTAAAGGGTTGGCTTCGGGAAACGTTTCGGTTCTGGGCTAACAGAGAGTCTAAGGGCCTTGTCTTCCAGAGACCTTCCAGCCTGTCGTGCCATCAAGTCTTATCTTCCTGCTAGAGTTAGAGTTCTGCACCCCACTTTTCTCCTGCTCCATCTGGGACCCTTTGTAGTGGTCCCTGTCAGGGCAGTCATTGGTGGTGTAGCCAGGCACTGTCTAGTTCTTCTGGTCTCGTGCTGATGTAGTCTCTGGTTTATGTGACCTTCCTGTCTCTTGGGCTCACATTTTCCTCGTGTCTTCCGGAATGTTCATTCTCCTTTGCTCCAGGTGGCTTGAGAACAATAGCTACTTCTTCAGCGGGCACTTGCTAGCTTTTAAGACTCAACATGTCACTCCGCAAAGTGGGATGGACAACATTTCCTTAAGAAACTTTGTTGTTGCAGGCAAAACATTCTGACTGACAAGGAAAAATCATGAGTTCCATAGATGGAAGGTAACAAATGTTGGGCTGTTGCATGTAGCTATGGTGATAAAGAAGGCTATATCACATTATTCCTAGGAAATTGCCTGTGTTGGTTTGGAACCTGATATTCTTCTCTTAAAAGATGCAGGGTATATGGGCAGCAGGGAAAGATGGAGTTAAGTTGGTGATGTCTGCCTATGCCAAAAGGGAGCTGAATAACATTATACATAAAATTGAGTTTTTCTCCTCACCGTGGTGGGGACAGCTGTAGCAGCCATAGGTGATGGCATGTGCAGTATGATGTTGTATTATCTCAAACAGACTTATTTGACCTCTGTAATATTTCCTGGTAACTTCTATAATACAAAGAGATCTGCACTAATCTTTACCTGTGGCATTAGCCAATATACAGACCTAATGTGTTGCAAAATATGCATGGAATTTTATGAGCAATAGAGCTATAGTTATGGCAGTTTTGCACACCAGCCTCAAAGATGACTGACTCCTGACCACAGTCAATTAACTCAACAGAATCACACCTCGGCTCCCATTTAAAAATTTTTAGTCAAATCTATCCTGCTGAAGATTGAGTTCTTTTTCAATGCACTGGAGGTAATAGGCATAAAAGGAAATAACCCAATGTCGTTTAATATCTCACATTCCATTTTTTGTCTCAACTTCATTTTTCTCCTAAATGGTACATGTATGCTAGTTCATAATTATCTGGATCACTCAATTCGAAGGAGTGACAGGAACTAATCTGTATAGATGTTACAATTTTCTGAGAGGAACATAATGCAAATACTTCCTTTTGCTAGCAAATAATTTCAGAGACAGAGGCTCATTCAGCTCATAAAGAAACCTGACATATGAATTAGTCCAGTCCCTCACCAGCTCACAATAAGTGCTTGTATCAGCTTTATAATACTTAAAAAAGGGATTTTCCAGTTCACATTTCAACAACTTGAGCATTTATGAGGTCTGAAAAAGTGATTCTTGATCTATCCTAGTCTTTCAAAGTTCTTAACTGTATTAATTTAGTATCTACAACTTCCAACTAATTATCAAAACTCTCAAATAAATTTAATTAATCCTGTTTTACAGGGTTTTTTCCTCAGTTCCAGGTTCTTGAAAATATCCTGTTATTTTTCCTAGTATTACCACTTAAATGTAAATGGTTAAACTAGGAGTCCTTGAGTGGAGGAAGGCAGAGAAGGATTGGGAAGAGCTAGCTAGGAAGATCCAAAGCAAGAAAAGATACTTTTCTTTCAAGTCCTATATACTTGTGTGCATAAATACATGCCAGTTACCTCAAAAATCTCAAAATTACAAACAGTGGTAAGACTCTACTATCTCATCCCATTGGGTTCCACACAAGAGACATTTACACGGTGTCAACAACCGAAAGATATTATTTATAGAAAGCTGACCTCGAACAACAGGAACAAATCAGAGGTGAGCCAGCCCTTCCCCCTACACGCATAAGCACCCTGCTTAGCACCATGGAAGACAGACCCACTTATGTCTAAACGGTGACCCATTCATCCTACCCAAATTACCCATGTCCTGCTCCATTTGCTGTATTGGAGACCTCCTGACATGAGGCATTCAGTTCTTCTGGAAGCTACACAATGCAAGCCTCAGTATGCAAAGGACGCAGTCCCCGTCTTTACCCCACCGCTGCCTTCTCAGCGGGCTGACTCTGCCTACCGTTGTCACCTACTAGTTCCTTCACTTGCAGTGCTGCTGCTGCTTCTGTGTTGCTCAGCACTGCTTTCAGCCTTCAGATTTATCAGCTCCGGGACTGTTACCAGCTCAGTGCGACAGCCTGTATTGCAGCTCTTCTAGAAGGTTCTCAATGCAGGCCCTGGTTTACAAAGGATGTGTTCTCCTTGTGGGTCTTATCAACCAGGAAGCCCTCCAAGACTGTGAGATTACTCCTGTTCCTGTCCAGTCAGTTCTGAACCTAGAGCAAAACTTCCCTTTAGGGTTTCCAAGGAGTAGCTGATGGATTCAAACTGCTAATCTCTTAACCACTGTGTTTACAGAGAAAATGTCTTGTCAATCTAAGGGGGTGGCTTTAGTAACAGACCAATCCGTTAGGCAGATCATAAACGAGCCAGATGAATTTGCAAGCCTTTTATGTGGATAGCAAACTGGTCAATCCTTGTAAACTGCTTATTCAGATAGTAAACTACCCATCTCTTCTGAGTTTGTGGCCCATCCAGTCATTTTGGGAGAAGTACAAACCCAAAGACAGAATGCACCGCAATATCCAAGGGAAGATCTCTAAAGTGGATTCTCCATATGAAATTAAAAAGTTAATGTGCTGATTTTTTTCAGTTCTTTGAGAAGTCATCTACTTTTCACCATTCTTTCTTTCCAGAACAGAACAATTATAACTAATTGCTTGTCATTATACTGCCAAACTGTGTTAATACATGCCCGTCTTTTTAAAGGCTAATTACAGTTACACAACAAAATGTCTAATTAATTTTAAAGCTTTGGAGCAGATGCATCAATATATGAATCATACAGGTGTATATTTGATTATCTCTTTTTATCATTCCTCTTCAGAAGAACTCTTGAGTTCTATTTGGAATTACTAAAAGGTCCTTCCAAAACATACTAGGCTGTGTTCTAAAATTCATACTGAAATCTACTGTGAGTTAATAATTCTCTAAACTCTTAATAAGTAAACTCTTTAAACTCTTAATGTCTTTGAGTTGTACATATTTTACAATACTTTTTACCTTATACTTTAGCTGTGTTTAACAGTGTCTACTGAATTGCAAATTTCTTCAAGGGCTGAATTCATCCTAATTACTCTTCTATCTGTCAAAGAACAGGGCACTATTCTCAGTGAGTACTGAGTGGATGAATGCAATCCAAGTATGTTCTTCTTGAGTTTAGAATTCTATTAATGGAAAATCAGCTTTCTTCAAATTGCATCTCTTGAGTCAGAAGAAGTAACTGTTACAGGGCTGAGAAAATACTTCGTGAAAACAAAAGAACTCCCTGAGTCATGAGCTTCTCCTTGTAACAGATGTGAGCCCTTGGTTGTCTGTGGCTTCTTGTCTACCTGTTTCCTCACTCAATTACTTGACCAGGAACCCTGATAGTACAGTGGTTAAGCACTTGGCTACTGTACAGTGGGTCAGCAGTTCTAATCCACCCACCATTCCTTGGAAACCCTATGGGGCAGTTTTACTTTGTCCTATAGGGTCACTGTGAGTCAGAATCGACCCCATAGCAATGACTTTGGGTTATCGGTTTTTCACTTGACCAAATCAAACCAAAAGCTAGCAGCTCTGCTCTCACTGTCCCTCCCTTAAGGAGAGACAGCTGAACTTCTGGGATGCTGATTACTGATTCAGCTGAATTTTCTGTGGGTTATAACTTTTCTTTTCCTAATTCTCTTCCACCTGGGAAGTGGTATTCTAGCTTGCTTGCTCACTGGCTCTCTCCCTCTCACCCTCTCTGCCTCTTCTTTTTTGTGTGTCTTGATTCAACTCTGTAGATCCAAAACAGATTTTCAATCTACTGACAATACCAGTAGTCAAAGTTTGGAAAAGTTACTACCTGTGCATATTATAAAATGCAAGAAGTTGGAAATATGGCAAATTCTTGTTGTTCAAATTAAAGATTGTAATAAGGAATTAATATAAATGTAAATTCATTGTCACAGAACACTGTAAATTCAAGTATATAGCTGCATATATTATCCAGTGAATTTATAGTCTTTCTTTGGCTTTCTAAAATAAAGACAACCCAACTGATTACTGGGTGAACAATCCAGGGTACATTTCAAATGAATTTATATTAAGTATCTACAGGATATTTTGCACATCATGTTTTAGAAGGCTCATTTTGAAGAAAAATTGTGTTTTAAAAGCATCACTTATTTCCCTTTTGCAAGTACACAGCTGTTCAAAGACTAAATATATTTTCCGTGCTTTTAAAATCATTATCAGTCTAAAACACATTAAAAAAAATAAAAGAACACTTTTTCTTTCAGTTAATTATCATGGATAAATGTAGAAAATGGCTCACTGGTGAGAGGGAAATAAATTGACAAAGAGAAGTTTCCTTTTATAATGCATTATTATTTAAGTTCTCTGAACTTTCAGAGGAAGTCTGTGTTCCTTCCTGCCGTGCTCCCCGTACTTAACTCTGCCGAGCCCTTTCATCTGGACATGTTCTCTAGCTTTCATCTAAGCTCTGTAATAGCTGGAGAGTCACTAGCTGTGAATCAGACACACTTGATCATATTTCTAGGACAGGCAGCGTTTATTTATCTGTCACAAGAAACAAGACCCTGTCTAGCATTTTTAAATCCTGTACTAGATCCTATGCTGCTTTCCTTACCCACCTAGCTCTTCTTTTTTGTAATTCTGGCTTTGGGCTGTGAAGATCCACATACTATCCATGGTGTCTGCAAAATCATCTCCTCAAATTTGTGAATGTATCAAGGCAAAAGCCTCTTCAGCATTTTGACTCTCAAATCCACCTGGGAGGAGATACTCATCTTCCCTTCGGTTTTAACCAGGACCAGAGTGAAGGTGGAGAGAAGCTGGGTTTAGTATAAGTGCAACTGGGCATAATTAGCTTTCGGCTTTTTTCTGTTCTCTCTGAGTCCCCAAACTCCAAGCAGGTCATGGTTATTTGTTTTTGTTTGTTTGTTTGTTTACCACCACTTGTATGTAGTTGGAAAGGACTCTTTCAATACATACTTTATACTCTCTCTTCTGTGGTTCCCTTGTTATGCTCCAGGTTTGAGTTCGTAATGACCTAACTTTTGATACCTGTAAGAAAAATTCTGGAATTCAGAAAAAAAATCTTTGCTCTCTCAAGTACCTAGTCCTTGCTGTTGAAAGTCTAGCTTTTACAACTCTTCAGTTTTTGCTATATACTTGTAAAAGTCTATTTTGAAAATCGAAGCTGAACAACGGCTCTTTGTCTTTGTTTTCCACCTACTCCATTCTGAGGCACCTGTGCTTGGAGAGCAAAGTCAACACGAACCCTGGGAAAGAACCAAAATCCATCAGGTAAGATTTTCCGTCTGTAAGAGAGTGGCATAGAATTGTGGTCCTCTACTCTGGCTTCACATGAGAAACGCCTAGGGAGCTTTAAAAAAGTACCGATTCTCTCGTCACATCTTCCGAAGATTCTAATTTTATTGTTCTCAGGTGGGTTCGGGTAATCTGTGCTCCTCAGGCGATTCTAAATATGCACTCAGGGCTGGGAATCATTGAGACAGAGAAAGGCCACTGCACAGGGCTAGTGCCTGGTTCTGCCATTAAGTGTCTGTAAGACCTCAGGGAATGCGCTCTTATATCTGGGTGCAGTGTGCTCATATGAAAAATGTGTAGTTGACTTTCAAGGTTTTCAGTGATCCATTTGTGAGGATTTATATTTTCTCTATCCGGAGGTGTAAATCCATACTGAAAGTTATGGTCTTTGATCTTCATGAATAAGTGCTTCAAGTCCTTTTCATTTTCAGCAAACATGGTCGTGTCATCTGTATGATGCAGGTTGTTAATGAGTCTCCTTCCAATCCTGACGCCTCGTTCTTCTTCGTATAGTCCAGCTTCTTGCATTATTTGCTTAGCACGCACACTGAATAGGTATGGTAAAAGGACATGACCCTGATGTACACCCTTCCTGAATACAAACTATGTAGTATTCCCTTGTTCTATTTAACTGACTGTAGAGGTTCCTCGTTAGGACAGTCAAGTGTTTCAAATTCTCCATTCTTTGCAGTGTTACCCATAATTTGTTTTGATCCACATAGCCAGATGCCTTTGCATCATCAACAAAACACAGGTAAACATCTTTCTGCTGTTCTCTGCTTTCAGCCAGGATCCATCTGACATCAACAGTGATATCCCTGGTTCCAAATCCCCTTCTGAACCTGTCTTGAATTTCGGTCAGTTTGCTGTCAATACAGTGCTGTAGCCACTTTTGAATGATCTCTGAGAAAATTTCCCTTGAGTGTGGATACCAGTGATATTGTTCCACATTCTATTGGATCACATTTCTTGGAAATACACATGAAAATAGATCTTTTTTCAATCAGCTAGCCATAGAACTATCTTCCAAATTTGGGGGCACAGAAAAGTGAGCACTTTCAGTGATGCATCTGTTTGTTGAAATATCTCTACTGATAGTTCATCAATTCCTAGAGCCTTGTTTTTCATAAATGTCCCCAGTGCAGACTGGAATTATTTCTTCAGTACCATTGGCTCCTGATCAGATGATATCTTGTAAAATGACTGAACGCTGATCATTGTTTTGGGGCTAATGACTATTCCTTCCATCTTCTTTTGATGCTTCCTGTGTCGTGTGGTATTTTCTTCATAGAATCCTTCACTGCTGCAACTTGGGGCTTGAATTTTTTCTTCAGTCTTTTCAACTTGACAAATGCTGAGTGTGTCCTTTTCTTCCTTTTGGTTTTCTATCTCCCACTCTTAGCACATGTCATTATGATACTTCACTTTGTTTTCTTGAGCTGCCCCTTTGAAATCTTCTATTGAGTTCATCATTTCTTCCTTTTACTTAGCTACTTGATGTTTAAGAGCAAGTTTCAGAGTCTTTTCTGATATTTGGTCTTTTCTTTCTTTCCTGTCTTTTTAACGACCCCTTGCTTCTTTGTAGATGATATCCTTGATCTCATTCAAGGATTCACCTGGTCTGTGGTCATTAGTGTTCAATGAGTCAAATCTGTTCTTGAGACGGTCTCTACACTCAGGTGGGATAGACTCAAGGTTGTACTTTGGCTGTCTTGGGCTTATTCTAATTTTCTTCAGTTTCAGTTTGAACTTACATATGAGCAATTGTTTCCATCCACAGATGTAGTCGATTTGATTTCTGTGTATTCTATCTGATGAGGTTAATTGTGTACATTTCCCATATAGTTTGATGAAAAAAGATACTTGCAATGAAGAAGTTATATGTTAAGTACCGCATGGGGTGGGGCGGGCGGACAGAGCCAAGCTGGCGGAGCAACGACATGTCCCTGCTAAGCCTTCCAACAACTAAGAACCTCAGAAATAATTAAATCCACCAAATACAACAATCCAGAAGGACTAAACTGTGCTTAGAGAACCCTAAGTACAAAGGGAGCAAAAGGAAGATCTTAAGGTGCTCTGAATCACCTCAGATAAAACAGTGTGGGCTGTGCAAAGATTCTCCACAAACTGAAGGCAACCCGGGGAGTGAGAAACCTGCCTCCAGTGAAGCTTAGCCACCAAGTGGCCAAGAACCAAGCTGCAGCAACCTTTAACTGGACTAAAAAGACCTTCCCAGCCTAGGTCTGAAGACTTCCATGCAGGTTAGAACACTCTGGGATGAGTCTGGCTGGTGGGCATTGCCCAGTTGGGCCCACCAGCTAGGCACCATTCAGTGTGGCAAGGGGCCAGGAAGCCTTGGCTGGAGAAGCAGGAAGACAGGATACGGAGTACAGGGATGGGAAGCCAGGGCTTCCAGGGCAATAGAGCAGGAGAGGGCAGAGGTGACAGGAGCATGGAAGTGTGTTCTGCACAGCAGGCCTTAGTCTTGCATGGGACTGGGAGGCCTGGGTCCAAACGCCTCATGGCTACAGAGCAGGTGATCACAGGACTTGTGGAGGTGGAGAAATTAGCTCTGTCAGACCTGGAGTCTTGGAGCTTGTGGGCCAGAAAACTCTGGGCTCGTGCAACCCAGGGTTGGGGGCCTCAGAGAGTGCATCCACTGCTAGGAGAGGCTTGGAGCCGTGTGAGCCAGTAAGGCTTGGGCCCCCGCAACCAGGTCTGGAGTGATCACCCCAGCAGCTGGACAGCCAGTGGAGATGATGCCAAGGAGACCCAGACTGAGGCAATGCAGTGGGGGGAGTGAGCTCCAGCAGCTGGGCAGCCATTAGTGCCACATGCACCAGGAAGGGTTGGGAGGAGGGGAGAGATTGCTGCAGTGGCTAGGCAGCTATTATAGCCAAGTGCACCAGGGAGGTCTGGGCTCAGGCGACCCATGGGAGGGATAGTGATTGTCCTAGCAGCTAGGCAGCCACTGGAGCCAAGTGCATCCAGGAGGCTCAGGGCCAGGTGACCTAGGGGGAGGGTCATGACCACCCCAGTGGCTAGGTAGCCAATAGAGCCAAGTGCACCAGGGAGGGCTGGGCTCAGGTGACCCAAGGGGGAGTGAATTGATCACTCCAGCTGGCTAAGCAACCACTGGTGCCATGTGCACCAGGGAGGGCTGGGCTCAGGTGATCTGTGAGAAGGGGAGTGATCCCCCATCAGCTAGGCAGCCATTGGAGCATGGTTCTCTGGGGATGCCTGAGCTCAGGCAACTCTAGAGGAGTTAGGCAGTTACCCTAGCAGCTAGGCCACTTTGTTTGAAGCTCCAGGACATCTCCGCCCTACCCAGAGGCAACAGAAACAACAGCAGCAGTTGCTGCTGCAGCCTGGGGGAAAGGCATGAGTGAGAAGCCATACCTCCCTCTAGACCTGAGTCCAAGGCTCCACAAAGGATCTGCCCAAATCAGAGGCAGCTACAGCAGTGACACTTGTGTCCTGACCACTTTTAGGTGGCTGTGAAAGAGCAGTGCTAGCACAAGAAACCTCCCCCAGCTAGGAGGCAGTAGCAGTGGTGGTGCTACTGAAAGCAGGTGTGACTCCCCAACCTAGGAGGTGCGCTGGCAGCAACAGCAGACCAGTGAGGGACAGTATGGGCAAGCCACAGAAAATAATCATACCACACAGAGAATCTAAGGTCCAGCACCAATAGAGAGATACTGGTCAGGCCAACTGAACTATTAAGTCTCTTTCACTACAATTTCCAGATGGCTTGGAGACAACAATCTCTAACACCTAAAGAAGCAGACTACCATGGCTTCCGAAAACTCCCAAAACAAAGCATCGTTCAATTCCCCCGATGAAGAAGAGTTCCTGCAACTATCAGAGAGTGGATGTATGTGTGAAGAATTACATATTCCAATACTGCTTATTAATTATATATAATATTTATTTTCTAATCAATTTTGTTATTTTTATTCAAGTCATGCATAGTGAACGGTGATCTTAGGTGAGTTACTGGTACTAGCGCCCATCGGATATAGTAAAACTGTCCCATAGGGTTTCCAAGAGACCGGTAGATTCTAACTGTCACTGGAGTTTCATTTTTTGTCTTTTATGTTAGAAAGCATGTAAAACTCAGTCTCATGACTTGGCCTGTGAGCAAAATTTCCTGAAAGTCTGTGTGACAAAGTGACATCTGTCTTCTCTATGTTATGCAGGTTTCTAAAAAAGCAGAGAGATGTGTTGGGTAGGTGGTAAAGGAAGGGCTATTTTTCTACCAGTGAAAAAAACAAACAAACATTGTTATCAAATCAGTTCTGACTAATTGTAACCCTGTAAGATAGGATAGAACTGCCCGATAGGGTTTCCAAGGAGCAGTCAAACATTTAACCACCTGGGATCTACCAATGACACTATGTAGTCTGAATAGGTCTTACTTAAATTACGAAAAATTCTTAAACCCAACAGTGGGGAAAGCAATGTCAATATCATTTCTTATAGAACAGTAATATTGAAAGATTTTTATTTTTTTGTGCTGAATTACATATTCCAATTCTACCTGTCTAATTATGTATGCCACTGATTTTCTAAACAGCTTTTAAAGTTTTATTTAAATCATTTCTAGTGATTTTAGGTGAGATTCTGTAACTATGCCATAAGGAGTTCCTAGGCAGAGTTCCTGATTTGTGTCTAGCACTGGAGGCTCAAGGAAGATCATTTTAAACTTGTTTTCATGGAAGGACAACAGACGCAAGACTGTGGGGCCACCTAGGGAATGATCCCGTAACAGAGGAAAGAGCTTGGAATAGTGGGCCATTCAGCAGTGTGGCCTCTGCCAGGGGTAAGCACAGAAGTGGGAGGGCCACAGCTGGGTACAGAGGGGGATTGATATCTGGGGAGCTAGCAAGGAGTGTGTGTTAAGTCTGTGACAGCTCCTCAGTATAGACAGCTAAACTCCACTAGGGAACCTTTTCCTTGTGCCTTAAAAACTGGAAGCGGAGACTATAGCGTTTTCTAACTAGCAGGCCCAACAACAGGTAGAGAGATGGAAAGGTTGAGTTGGGGAAAGCAGCATACCAAGTCATAGTGTGGCAGCAGAAAGAGAAGATTCCTCAGGGAGCAGCAGGGATCAGGGTCATTGTGAGGCGCCTGACTGAAGTCTGAACCAGGGCTGCCTGGGCTGTGCACCCAAGTGACTAGCTCAAAAACAAGAAACAAGACTGCACCAGCAAGAGCAGATTCTTAGAAGGGGGAAGGCAGATATACTAAAAAGGATTCACATTAAGTTTGAAATGAGTCTCCCTGGAAAAGTCAGAAAACAGATTCAAGAAAGATCTAGAAAACTATGCAAACTTCAGGAAAAGCCAATTCCCATTTGAGAACTACTGATTGATCTCCAGTCTGAGGAACATACTACGAGATCAATTTAAGTTAAATTTAGAGAACCATTGTGCAGCCACTATCTGTTGTCATGGAGGCTTGTGTGTTGTTATGACCCTGAACATGTTTTTGTGGAACTTAGAGATTAAGGCCTTGGATGGTGCAAATGGTTAATGAGTTTAGCTGCTAACCAAAAGTCTGGTGGTTCGAGCCCTCCTAGAGGCAACTGGGGAAAAAAGGCCTGGAGATCTACTTCTGAAAAATCAGCTAAGGAAAACCCTATGGATCAGTTGGATTGAAACTGATGAGGGCTTGGTGTAAGGGCAGCTAATGACAAACACAGCAACATTTCTTCATATATTGTTGTATATAATCTGCATATCTTGTCCGTTATAGTGTTTTTCCTTTATATGGTTAAGGAAATTGAAACTGAGAGAATACAGTGACCTCTCTGAGATCTACCACACTACTGAGTATTGCAGCTGCCTCAGATCTTAAGACTAGAAACCAAAGGCCTTATCATGTCATCTTGTCTTTAGAGTCTTCACTGTCAATGTACTGTCACTTCATTTCTAGATATTATCCAGGAGCTCAAAGTGAGTTTTCATCAATCACAATGGACCCCACAATAGGCCTGGAAGAAGACTGCTCCCATGGTGATTTTGAGGGCTGTTAGAATACCAGATAGTCTAACCAGGAGCTTAGACCTGAAGTTCTACTTTGCTATCTCCAGATACATAAAGCTTAACACTGCTTTGGCTGCTGGAGTGTCATCTCAACAGCAGAAGTCTGTCTACAAACATGCAAATAGAGAGACATTTCACATTAGGATGACTAGAGGGAGGAGAAAATGTTTAGGGTGTGGACTCAAGAAGAAATGAAGGGGGTAGGCTCTGTTATTCCCTGATCTGCAGCACTGAACAAAAATTTTGAACTGTGGTTTATCGTAAACTCTGTAAACAGCAATGTTTCTGCTATTTCTAATTCTAGGTTTAAACTAGAATCTGGTACCAAATAACTGAACTGAGCAACAGGTCAACAGAACAGGGTTAACTGTTCCTTTTTCATTTGTGTTTTTGTTTTTGTTCAAGAGATTAAGGGTCAGAGAGAACCACATCTGTTGGCAGTATAATTCTTCATAGTTTTATAAGGATTTGTAAATGAGTAAGTTCACCACATTTTTTAAACTTTCGATGTCAAGGTGAAGAACAAAAAGTGTAAGAAATGGTTATCTGGGGCAAAAATCTGCACAAACTACAGTTCTTTATAGCCAGAACATCTTTCTACACTGAAATGCCATTTTAAAAGCTTTTGTGGCATTATACCAAGATATCTCAAAAGACTAAATGCGTCACTTTCAGTGACACAGTCAAATGGTGCATTTGAAAAGAGGATGTAAAATTTGCAATTCCAGGCAGAGGACAAAAAAAGACACACATTTTAGATTTTGAAATTATAGTCACCTACAATAGCAGTGTCATTAATCTCACCATCATCATTATCAATACAAGCATCATCGTACAGGATTATGTAAGGACACACGGCAGAAGTGGAACAAATTTTGAATTTACCAAAAAAAGGAAAAAAAAAAGAGAGAGAGAGAGAGAGAAATGAATGCCAATGAAGGAATGCTTTTGGCAAAGACAAGTAACTAATACAAAACTATACAGCTTTTATTTATGCTACCTTTAATCTTTCTGGAAATTAAAACAAGGGGAGCCAAACAAGACAGAAACAATAACTAAGGTGAACAGAACAATCATAATTGCTTATATGATCCATGTATATTTATATCCTAAAACAAAACATGCCCTATTTCTCACTTTTCACATCCACATATAATTACCAAAATCCGTTTTGCAGTTGTGCTTTATCAAGATCATTGACTGCTTCACAGTTAATCATTAAATTATGAAACATGTCACAGCAATCTATGGAAGAACTCTGTTATTCCAAGCTTGTAACTTCAGTTTTGTCTTCTGATCTTATCCTTCACTGGAAAACATGTTGCATTCCTTTCTTGCATAGAAATATTAAAGATCATCAAAAATACCAAAGATACCAGACAAATAAGTTACCTGTCCAATTTATGGGTAAGAGTTTTGTTGTTAACCAAAAGATCAGCAGTTTAAATCTATCAGCTACTCCTTGGAAACAGTATGGGGCCTTTCCACCCTGTTCCTATAGGGTTGCCATGAAACAGAACGCACTCCAAGGCAATGGATTGGCCCAATTCATATCTTTAAAAAGTAGATCAAACAATTGTCTCAGCCTTTAGCAATATTAAGAGTTTGCCCATAATTCAGATATTTTTGACATAACCTTATACCACAGTACCCATCAATGTCAGTATGCATAGATGTTTATGATCAGTTTCCTTATTGACATATCATGAAGAGAATAATTTTGAATTTAATATATTGATCTGTATGTAACTCACAATTACTATTACTTAGCTCACTCTTTAGTTCAGCTCACTTTTTATTTTTTGCCTTAAGGTAAGATTTTTATCAGTTTTAGAAAGAGCAGAGTGGTATACTTTCTGGCCCAAACTCCTCAGTCTGAACAGCTGCTCCAGATTACTTTCCTGCTATTACAACTATGTCATCAGAATGTGTTCACATTCTACACTTTAACTCCAAATCGCTTATCCTGATGGCATAATCATCGTAACATTCAAATCACACATGTATTGAAGAATGTTAGCAATATCAATGCATTTGCCAAGTTGCAATGGAAAAATACATAGCTAGTTGTATTTGTTCTCACTGGTTCTCTATAACAGGAGCCATTTCCTAAATCTATCCAGCTCTGATATCATTGCAAAGGGCTGAAGCTACCTCCTTTGCCACAGAATCACCCACAATTTCTGAATGAAGATCTTTAATCCAGTCTTTGCCAAAGGCTGGAAACACTGGTGGCATAAAGGTTAAGTGCTACGTCTACTAAACAAAAGGTTGGCAGTTTGAATCCACCAGGGGCTACTTGAAACTTGATGCGGAAGTTCTACTCCATCCTGTGGGGTTACTATCAATGAGAACCAACTTGACAGCAGCAGGTTTGGTCTGGGGTTTGGTTCTGCCAAAACTTTCAGTCACTTGGTGATGTAGTATAGCTAGCTTGTCAGGCTCTCGTGTTTGTTCATGTGTGAAACAGTGAACCTTTGCTTATTTCAATATTTTTCTTTCAAAGAAATCACTCTGGCTATACTTCTTCTAGACAGTCTTATCTGTTCTTCTGGCATATTTAATATTCTTTACCTACACCATTATTCAAAGGCATCAATTCTTCTCACATCTTCCTCATTCATTGTCCAGACTTTATATGTATGTGAGGTATTTGAAAATATCGTTGGGTCAGGTGCACCTTAGTCTCCAGAGTGAACTCTTTTATATTTGAATACTTTCTTTATGTTTTGAATGCAAATCCTGCTTAAGTTTTATTGGTTTGATTGCTATCTTAGCCAGTGTATCTCTGCAAATAACACACTGAGGCTTTAGTACTCAAAAACTAAACTCCAAACATGAAGGATCATATTTCCACATAAAACAAGTAAGGATTTTTTTGGTCTTTCTTTCTTAAGAATCATATATATTGCATGCCATGTTGAGAAAAAGTATCCTTCTTCTCGACAAAAATACGCAGTGACCTAAGGTTTAAAAAAAAAGGCAACTGTAAATTAGAGCTTGAAAAAAACTGTAATTTTTATTTCTCAAGTATAGATAACAATATTAAACTGGAAAAATATTTAAATAAGTGAAAATAAGGAGTTACAAATATTAAATGCCTGGTTTTGTGAGATTTTAATGCATTTTGGGGGTTATAACTGATAAACCCTGGAATATCATGTGTGACTGGTGTGCAGCGCAACCCATGGAAATCACCACCCAAGTGCAAGTTCAACAGCATTGTACTGATCAGGAGACTGTCAGACAAGAAGAGTTCACTGATTAAGAGATTGGATGTTGTGGAAGGCCAACTGCTATAATAGTTCATAAGTGTTTATTTCATATTTTTCTTGTAATACCTGGTTCCAAACCAGTTACCAATAGTTTATCCACTATTTGTGACGCAAAACCACGACATCATTTCGATGTACATGTTGAGCTGAAGGATGAGCTAGAAACAAACAAGTGTATCAGTGTTGACACTTATTTGCGGTGCCAACCAGGGAAAATCTGGAGTCAGACCTGCACTGGGATTCACTTTCTACCCTTAGTAGGCATATGATCTTGGGTAAGTTTCTTCATGAATAAATGTGCTGGCCAGTAGAGAATCATTACTGTTCATTAGGTGCCATTGAATCAGTTTTGACTCACGGCAAACCTGTGTAGAACAAAACAAAACACTACCTGGTCCTGTGCCATGTTCACGGTCATGGTTACGCTTCAGCCCATTGTTGTACCCACTCTATCGATACATCTCATGGAGGAGCTTCTTTCTCACTGACCCTTTACCTAGCCAGGCCTGATGTCTTTCTCCAGGGACTGATCCCTCCTGAAAACATGTCCAAAGTACATGAGACAAAGTCTCGTCATCATAGCTTTCAAGGAACGCTCTGGCTATACTTCTTCTGAGACAGTCTTAGTTGTTCTTCTTGCAGTCCATGGTATATTTAGTATTCTTTACCTACACTGTTATTCAAAGGTATCAATTCTTCTCGTGAATTCCTTACTCACTGTCCAGATTTCATATGTATGTGAGGTATTTGAAAATATCCTTTTGTCAGGTGTACCTTAATCCCCAAAGTGAAATCTTTGCTTTTTAACACTTCAGCATCTTTTTGATTTCTTGACTGTGGCTTTCATGGGTGTTGACTGTGGATCCAAGTAAAGTGAAATCTTTGACAACTTCAGTCTTTTTCTCTCTTTATTATGATGCTGCCTATTGGTCCATTGTGAGAATTTTTGTCTTCTTTATGCTGCAACATAAACCATATGAAATGCTGTCATTTTTGACCTTCTTAGAGAACCAGGACAATTAGATAAAAAGTAATTCTAAAGCACTGGGAACAGTGTTTGCCACTGTAAATGCCATATAAACCAAAAACCTTATTGCTGTTGAATCAATTCCAATTCATAGTGACCCTATAGGCCACAGTAGAACTGCCTCATAGAGTTTCCAAAGGAGCACCTGGGAGATTTGAGCTGTTGACCACTTGGTCAGCAGACATATCACTTAACCACCACACTACCAGGGTTTTTGGTGCTATAAAGGAATTGATATTATTATCATTGCCTATTCAGATCACCATGAGTCGGATCCGACTTGACGGCACTTGGCTGGCTGGCTATTCAGATCTAGTAAAATGAATGGAGCAAAAACGAAGCTAGGACTGAGAACCTGTACTAAATCAGAAGACTACTGAGTACGCAGATATTAAACAAAAAAAGTTCACATGTATCATCGTGTCATGGATCGAATTGTGTCCCCCCCAAAATAGGTGTAGCCATGTGGTTGGGCCATAATTCCCAGCATCTTGTGACTATCCTCCATTTTGTGGTTTTTCTGTGCTGTATGTTAAAGGATTAGGGTGGGACTGTAAATCCCTTTATAAGATCACCTCCCTGCTCCACTGTAAAGGGAGTTTTCCTGGAGTATGGCTTGCCCCACCCTTAATCTTTTCATCCTGCGAGAGATAAAAGGAAAGAGAAGCAAGCAGAGATTTGGGAACCCCTTACCATCAAGAAAGCAGCACTGGGAGAAGAGCATGTCTTTTAGACCTGAGATTCCTGCGCCAAGATGCTCCCTGAATAAAGACTGATGTAGTACCGGACTTTCCTGCAGAGCTGACAAGGGGAAAGCCTTCCCCTGGAGCTGCCACCCTGAATATGGACTTGTAGCCTACCGGACTATGTAAGAATAAACATTCCTTTGTTAAAGCCATCCACCCTGTGGTATTTCTGTTAGAGCAGCACTAGCTGACTAAAACACATCATCTATGTCTATAATATTTAATATTATGAGTATTACGAAAAATAGTTTGTGGGCATGAATTAAAAAACATCAAACATAGTTTTTATTTTCTTTTCATTCAGAAAATTACTTTAGGACACTGTATTAATATTTTGCTTTTAAAATATGTTTAATTTTAGGCTACAAATACCTGGTTTTTCCCTGTGGTTTATCCTTTGTCCATATAACTGGCTCTCATTACATGTTTTCCCAGAAAACTTTGTAAGAACCAGATTTGTACACTTGTCATCATTTTCAAAACTTTGTGTTCTCTTTTGTTTCAGCAAATGCATTCGGGCATATTATTCATGTAGCCCCAGGCAATGCTCCTAGCATCACAGCAGAACTTTCTTAGCAAACTGATTTTTAAAATAATGTATTGCAAAATGGATTATTAAAGAGTTGGCTGCTTCTAGCATTTAGTTTTCCCACCTCACTGAGAGAGCCCTGTGCTACCTTTTGAAAGGTTTTTAGACAGAGCATTCAGGGGACTCCTCCGGAAAAGACAGAAGAAATAGGAGCATCTCTTGGGAGACAGAGTCCCCAAAAGTTGGAAGTAAAACGTGTTTAGTGTTTGTCTTAGTTATCTAGTGCTGCTATACCAGAAGCACCACAATTGGGTGGTTTTAACAGAAAAAGATTTATTTTCTCATGGTTTAGTAGACTAGCGGTCCAAATTCTGGAGGCTACAAGCACAGGTTTAAGAGGAGCTTTCTCTCTGTGTCAGCTCTGAGGAAGATCCTTGTCTCTGTTACTTGGCTCCTCGATATCTTCACATGGTATGGCATCTATCTTCCCCCACCTCTTCCTGCTCACTTACTTGTTTAATCCTTTTATATTTCTAAAGAGACTGATACACTCTAATATTATCTCATCAATATAATAAAGACAACCATGCCAAAAATCAAGCCCAGTGCTGTCGAGTGGATTCTGATTCATAGCGACCCTAAAGGACAGAGTAGAACTGCCCAATAGAGTTTCCAAGGAGTGCCTGGTGGATTTGAACTGATGACCTTTAAGTTGACAGCCATATCAATTAACCACTACACCATCAGAGTTTCCAAGGAAACAAAATCAGAGCACTTTCACCAAACTTTCTGAAACACGTTAGAATCCCAGGGTATTTGCATCAAACTGGCAAAGGAGAGATGGGCCCACTGATGAATAATATGGAGTTTCTACTGTTTTGGTCAGATAAGGGCTTTGAGAAGAAATGTGATTTAGAGAAACGAAGACTGGAAAATTTTTCCACTTTATACTCACCACCCATTCAAATGTCTACAGAGTAGAATCTAGCAAACAGATTTTACATTGAGATTCATTTTTTAAAAAAAATTCATTCTATTGGTGTCGTGGCAAGTGGTTTCAACATGGTAAATTTCCATACAATTTTTCATTGTATTCGTTCAACTGTTCACTTATGCAACAAAAGTCTGTAAGTTCTTTCTATGTACAAGGAAAGATTGTCGACACGGTAACATTTCAGGGAATGTAAAAGATTATAACTGTTGCTTCCATGGAGCTTCTATTACTATTTTAGTGGAGGGAGATTGATCATGATCTAAATAAACAACATACATAGCACAAGAGAGAATGGTAAGTGCTGAGGGTTAAAAAAAAAAGGAGAAAGAATCCAGGTTGTTCAGAGAAAGTACAGTTGTCAGTTTTAAAAGGCGTGATCTGATAAGGTATATTTTAGAAGGAGTTAAATGAACAAAGCCCTGAAGGAGATTAAAAAAAAAAAAAAAAAAAAGCAATGATAAGGCTTGCCAGAAGGTGAGTGATCCAGGCATAAACTCACTGCCATCGAGTTGATTCCAACTCACAGTGACCCTATAGGCAGAGTAGAAGTGCTCCATAGAGTTTCCAATGAGCACCTGGAAGATTTGAACAGCCAACCTTTTGGTTAGCAGATGTAGCGCTTAGCCACTGCACCACCAGACTTTCCTATCCAGGCCTAGGGAACAACAAATAGAAAAGCCTGAATTCAGGACAGTGACAGGTGTGTGTGAGTAAATGCAAAGATGCTGTTGCGACCAGAGCAGAGGAATGAAGATGAAATCCGAGGGACACGGTGAGCCACTTTGCACAGAGCCTTGTAAGCCACTATAAAGATTCTGAATTTCACATGGAGGGAAGTAACAGCGACTCGAGAGCTTTGCGCATAAGAGTGATCAATTCCGCTTACATTTTACAAGGTCATTTATAAGGTTTGCTTTGGAAATAGGAAGCAAAAAGATTTTTTTTTATTATTCTGGCAAGGTTCAGCTGCATAGATTTATTGGACAATCTTTCCCAGAATAATGAATGAAGTCATACTCATTCAACAAAATTTAGCAAGTGCTTGTTTATTTCCATTACGTGCTATTCCCATTGTAATCTCTGGGCATACAGTATTGACTAAAACAGTCAAAATCCCTGCCCTCAAAGGGTTGACATTAAGAAGCATATTTTATATCCCCTGGGCATTTGTCCTCCACTATTAGAGGACCCTTGGGCTTTTGCAAGTTGTCCCGCTCACCAACATCCACACAGTCTCAGAATTCAGTGAGTTAGTCAATAATCACCTGTAGAATGAATGGCTGAAAATCATTCTCTTCCTCTCATACTCTGACCTCCTTCAATGTCATCTACTTATAAGACATCTGTTGTATCTGTGTAACCACATGAAGGTGCCTCACATCCAATAAACCTGAGCCTTAGAGCTGACTGAGCTCTTGCTGGTCATCACTGCTACCCCAATGACAAGCAATCACTGCTACCCCCATGACAAGCAACCACCATCCACGACCTCTGAGAAGGTGAGTTTCTCTGAAGCCCTCAGTTCAATGAAGACATTCTGTATTTCATGCAGAAGAAGAGGTGGTTGGGTCAATCTGAGAGTCTTCCCTACATCTGACGCTTTGGTGTTACACTATGACACATAAACCAAACCCGTTGCTGTCAAACGGCTTTTAACTCATACTGACTCTGTATAAGGTAAACAAAAAGGGCTTGTGGTACTCAAATACTTTTAAAGAGTGTTAAAACTTCTATGAGTCTCCAGAAATTGGAGCAAAGTTGGGAAGCAAAATGAGAATGCAAGTAACATAAACCATGCTCTACTCAGAAATATTCAAAATGCACGGTAAAGTACAGGGTCAGTGCAAAAGTGGAAGACCCTCAACAAGATGGATTGACAGGTGGCCACACAATGGGCTTAAGCATAAAAATGATGGCACAGGAAAGGGTAGTGTTTCATTCTGTGTGCATATATGGTCACAGTGAGTCAGAACCAGCTCAGAGGCACCTAACAATAACTTACTAGGAGTCACTTTGCCATTGGGCCACTCACGTGTGTCTCACTCCTCTTCACCTTGCAATGATTCGTCTCTGAAGAGGTGCTTAATTCTCACTATAAGTTGACTTCTGAGGAAGCTGTTGTCCTCTGGGTGTGTCTGGTCATGTCTTAGCTTGAACAGTGTACACAGCTACAGATCAAACGGGCACCACAACTGCAGGCATCATCAGATTGAATGTGAGCTATAACTCCCTTGAACCAATCAGTGATGAACTTGTTTCCCTTCCCTGAGGTTTTGAAGACAATGTGTTTCTGGCTTTTGCCATGGTGCTGTTGTTAGTTGTTATCAGATCAGCTCCAAATCATTGTGACTATGTATAAGAGAATGACAAGTTACTTTGTCCTGAGCCATCTTCACGATCATTAATATATTAGAGTTCTTTTTTGCAGCTATTGTCAATGCCTTTCATAGTGACATGATCTATTCTTTGTTTTCTTTTGCTGTCTAGTTTACCACACATGATGTCCTTTTCTAGCAAATGACTAATCAGTCTTGCCATATCTTGTTGAGTCATTAAAGACATGACAAGTTGTTTCCTCTGCTGTTGTTAATGAGTTGGCTCATACTCATGGAAATCTTACATATGTAAGAGAATAAACATTACCTGGTCCCGCCCCATCTCCAAGATCTTTGATATGTTTTAATTCATTGTCAAGATTATTGTCACCCTGCTTCATTGCGGGTTCCCTCATTTTGCTGACTATACACTTTACCAAACGTGGTGTCCATTTACAGATATTGGTCTTTCCAGTGACTACTTGTCTAAAGCAAGCAAGATGAAACCTCACCACACTTGCTTCTAGGGAATATTCCTGTTGGATCTCTTGCAGGGCTGATCTGTTTGTTCTCTAGGAGGTTCATGGTATAGTCAATATTTTTCATCAACAACATAATTCATGTACATCACGTTTTCTTCTGTCTTCCTTTTTCATTGTCGGCTCTCACATTCATATGGCATAACTGAAAATACTATGGCTTGGGATAGGTGCTCGTTAGTCACCAAAGTGACATCTTTGCTTTTCATTTGATTCCTTTAAAGGCATTTAGTTACAAAGAGTTCTTGCTTTGAACAAGTTCCTCTGTAAACTCCTGCAACAAGTTTCTCCTATGTGCCTTATGTTACCAAGTTAAAATATAGATCTCTGGAAACCCTAGTGGCATAGTGAGTTAAGTCCTGTATCTGCTAACCAAGAGTCAGCAGTTCAAATCCACCAGGCGCTCCTTGGAAACTCTATGGGGGCAACTCTACTCAGAGCTCCAGGGTTACTGTGAGTCAGACTGGACTCGACAGCAGTAGTTTTTGGTTTGGGGGTATGCATGTGTACATGTATGTGTAGGTATATGTGTATGTATATAGAGAGAGAGAAACTGTACTTCATCTTCTTCCAGTGAGTTGTGCCTTAAAACTATGAACTGCCAGAAAAACAAACAAGTCTGTCTGGGAAGAAGTACAGCTACAGCGCTTCTTAGAAGCAAGGATAGTTAAGACTTCATTTCATATGGTTCAGTCATTAGGAGGAACCATTTCCTATAAAAGGACATCATGCTTGGTAAAGTGAGAGATCAGAGAAAAAAGAGGAAGAACCTCACTGCAATGGTTTAACACAGTGGCTGCAAAAACAGCCTCAAACACAGCAGCAACGGTGGAGATGGTGCAGGACCGGCAGTGTTTCATGCTGCCGTACATACAGTTTCTGTGAATCATAATGGATCAAGTGGCACCCAACAACAGCAACAATATACCTTGATAACTGTTACGGACCAAAATAAATAAATAGATAAATAAAATTTTCAATGTTAATGGCTGCCACTTCTAACATACCATCAAAGTCTGACTTGCAAAGCCCATAGTGCGTGATCTCTTAGTGGATGATGCAAGGGGTCATAACACACCAACCTCCCCTGTAGAGGGCTGCTAAAATTTTCTGTCTCATCTTTAGCTACAGATACACCCTTTGCGGCAAGTTAATTCAGCTCTTCCAGATTTACAACACAGTTCTCAAGTTCCTTGCTGGCAAATGACGGCACTTGGCTTGGCTTGGCTTCCTAACTTTTGTGTAATTTTAAATTTAGGTTTATTTTTCTTCATTTTACCCAGGCATGGTTCAAGTCATTTTCTCTAGTCTTCTCCACAATTTGCAAGGCAGATGTTACTCTACCCATACTGCAGTTGAGGTAACATGGCTCAAAAATAAGTTTACTTATTTGTCCACAGTCACCCAACCAGAGGCGGTAATTTGATGTTTCAAAGAAATGTTTTCAGTAATTAACAATCTCATTGTCCCCATAAATGAAGAGTACTACAATAATGTATGATGTTACCTTACCACACAGGTATTGTTAAAAAGACTAAAACTTGTGGCTTAGTTATACTTTGGAAAAATGTCTTGAAAACTGATGTGCATGCAATTCCCTGTGTTCATCTGTCTGACAGTGGTCCGTTTAAATAGGATACACACTATCAGATTTCTCTCTTGAACATGCACAGACAAACTTGCACACAAATTTTTGTTCAATACTAACTCCAACTGAAGCCAGCCCTATTTGTTTGCTGTTATTTTGGCATCAGGTTTTAAATATGGCCATTAATATATTTTCATGTTTTGTGAGCAAAGACTATATTTTAATAGGGAGAACCACAGCACTAAATTTTATACCACTGTTGCTATATTTTTGTTGTTGTTGGGTGCCATTATGTTAGTTTTGACTCAGTGACCTCTGTACCACAGAAGGAAACACTGCTCAGTCCTGTGCCATATTCATAAACATTATTACACTTGAGCGCATTGTTGCAGCCACTATGTCCATCAATCTCTTTGAGGGTCTTCCTCTTTTGCACTGACTCTCCACTCTACCGAGCATGCTGTCCTTCTCCAGGAACTGATCCCTCCAGAGAACAGTCCAAAGTATGTAAGACGTAGTCTTGCCATTCTTGCTTCCAAAGAGCACTCTGGTTGTTCTTCTTCTTTGACAGATTTTTCATTCTTTCAGGAGGCCGTGGTATATTCAATATTCCCTGCCAACACCACAATTCATAGACATCAGTTCTTCTTCAGTCTTACTTATTCATTATCCATCTTTCATATCATGCAATTGAAAATATCACGGCTTGGCTCAGGCACACTTAGTCTTCAAAGTGACATCTCTGCTTTTCAACAGCTCAAAGAGGTCTTTTCCGGCAGGTTTTCCAAATGAGCTGTGTCTTTTGACTTCTTGGCTACTGCTTACATGGATACTGATTGTAGATCCAAGTAAAATGAAATCCTTGACAACTTCAGTCTTTTTTCTGTTTATCAAGCTGTTGCTTATTCATCCATTTGTCAGTCTGCCATACCGTGAGGGCTTGCTGTCATTGTGATGCTGGAGGCTACGCCACTGGTATTCCAGTGCCGGCAGGGTTGCCCATGGTGTGCAGGTTTCAGCTGACCTTCCAGACTAAAACAGGCTAGGAAAGGGGATCTGGCAGTCTACTTCTGAAAATAATTATTCAGTCTAAACCTTATGAATAACAGCAGAACATTGTCTTGTATAGTGTCAGAAAATAAGCCCCACAACTGGGAAGAGCTGTTTCCTCAAAGTAGAGTCAACCCTAATGATGTAGTTGGAGTCAGCCTCTTTAGACCTTCATTTACTGATGCGGCACAACTCAGAAAAAATATCCATTAATAATCAGAAAATGTAATGTACCAAATATGAATCTAGGAAAATTAAAGTTATCAAAAATGAAGTGGTGGTCATTTCATTGGATAGTAGACAGGAATTTGGTTAGGTGAAAGCAGTGACAGCACACAGTAGGGAGCAGATCTATGTAACTGGACTACATCAGCAGCTGAAAGGTTTTCTAAACTCAATTCAGTAGTTCAAGGATAGAGTAGCAGAGGTGAGAGTCTGGGAACCATGTTTTCAGGGGACATTAAGGCCAATTGGCACAACTGGTCTTTTGCTAAGAGCATCTTCTGAACCCCATACCGGTGAGTGGCATCTGGGGCCTTAAAAGTTAGCAAGCTACCATCTGCAGTACACCAAATTGTTCCAACTCATCTGGGACAGATAATGACTGAGAAGAACAAAGACACTAGGAAAAAAAGGCCAAGAGACGCAAGGACCCGTATGAATGGGAAACTGTATCAGCATAAGACGAGAGGAAACACATGGAATCCAGCCACCCTCAAAGGCGATGCGGGACAAAATGTAGAGTCCCTGAGGCAATATGAGGAAAAGAAGGGTACAGATCAAGAACTCTACTAAAAGACCGCAATTAATGGTACAACAGTCTGGAGGGTCTCCAGGGAGCATGGCCCCTTGACCAGCTGCTGCCCTTGGCTAGGAAACATTACTGAGATCAACTCTCAGACAGGAATGGATTGGACTCGGGGACACAGTGTGACCTTATGGTGTGTATACTTTATGGGTCTGTGAATCTGCAGGATGCTGTCCTACTGGCCTCTTACTAGAAAGGAGAGAAGAGGGTAGAAAGGAGGGAACAGGATATTGTTAAGAGGATACGATGTATATAGAATGGAAAGGAGAATTGTGCTGTCACTGGAAAGAGATCATTAGCCATTAGAAAAACACAAACAATAACTACAGTGAGGTACCATTTCATCCCAACATTACTGACACAAAAGAAAAACGGAAAATTTAACATTGTAGAGGTTGTGAGGAGGTTGGAATTCTCATGCACTGCTGGTGGTAATATAAACTGGTACAACTATTATGGAAAACAGTGTGGTGCTTCCTTAAAAAGCAAGAAAAAGGAATACCATACGAACCAGCAATCCCGCTTTTTGAAATGTATCCTAGACAAATAAGAACCATGACACAAATAAAAATATGCATATGTATGTACATTGCAGAATTATTCACAATAACAAGAAGATGGAAACAACATAAGTGCAGGCACACAAATTTGAGTTGTATACTTTCACTCAATCAGAATTAAAAAAAAAAAAAGTTAAGTCAAAGCACCAAAACTTTAAACAGTAAAAAGAAAAAAAAAATTACAGTTACAAAAGAAATATGAGCTTAGAATGCAGAAACAGAAAATACAGCCCATTCAGGACCACTGCAGATCTCCAAGGACACCAGTCAATAATAATAATGACCGAACATTCCTCCACTTAATCTGTAGCTTTAAATCCAATATGTATGGTCTAAGGGAAATCTGCCCCCCATATATCAGTTTATCATACCGTAGTGGTTTACATGTTGCTATGACGCTGGAAGCTAAGCCACCAGTATTTCAAGTATCAGCAGGGTAACCCACGGTGGGCTGGTTTCAACAGAGTGTGCAGGTTAAGAAAGGTCTGTTGATTTGCTTCTGCAAACTAGCCAATGAAACCTTACAAATTACAACAGAATACTGTCCAGTATAGTGCTGAAAGATGTGCTCCTTAGGGAAGATACTTCACGAGAGCTCGAGCAATAAAATCCAACATATCAATGGTGATGAAGATAGCACATGATGCAGCAACACTGTTCCGTGTCACCTAACATCATCACTAGTCAGGGCTGCCTCAGTGGCAAGTAGCAACAATATGGAAAATAGGTAAAGCTCTAGAATCAGGCAGCCAAGGATTCAAACCTGGTTGCCACCAGTTTCTAGCCGTGCAAACTAGGAGTTCTCTATGCTATCGGTTTGTAGCAGGTGGAATTCTAAGATTACCCTCAAGGACCAAACTTTTGTATAATTTGCATCCCTATAAGTAGGGATGTGAATTTCCACAATTATGTTATGTTAGATGATATAGCTGATTTTAAGAAAAGGGTATACAAAATGGATCAGACATAAAACTTAAATGATAAAGATCATAAAAGAAAAATCAGGGCGAACACTAGGGGTCCTAATACATGGCATAATTACAACCATAACTAAGAATCTACAAACACCATAAGGGAAACCAGATAACTGGAAACTCCTAAAAATCTAACACTTATGCTCATCCAGAGATTACACTATACTCACTAAAAGAGAACCTGCCTCCTGGGGAAGAACACTGACTAGAATATATCCGACAGGAGCATAATCTCTAAAATCTGTAGAATACTTCAACACCTCAACAGCAAAAAGACAATAACTGAATTAAAAAATAGGCAAAGTATATGAACAGACACTTCACCAAAGAAGATATTCAGAAGGCTGAAACATGAAGAAATGTTTGAGATCAATAGCCATTAGAAAGATGCAAATCGAAACTACGATGAGGTACCATTTCATCCCAGCATTGCTGACACAAAACAAAAGCAGAAAATAAATGTGGAAGAGATTGTGAGAAGGTTGGAATTCTCATGTACTGCTGGTGGTAATATAAGCTGGTACAACTATTACGGAAAACAGTATGGTTCTTCCTTAAAAAGTGAGAAATAGGAATACCATATGAACAAGCAATCCCACTTCTTGAAATGTATCCTAGACCAATAAGAGCCATCACAAAAACAAAAATACACAGACACATGTTCACTGCAGCATTATACACAATAGCAAAAAGATGGAAGCAACCTAAGTGCCCATCAACAGATGAAAGGATAAACCAATCACAGTACATACACACAATAGAATATCCTGCAGTGATAAAGAACAAAGATGAATCCATAAACATCTCGTGACATGGATAAATCTGGAAACCTCCACTGAGTGAAATAAGTCAATCACAAAAGGACAACCACTGTATGAGACACTACTATAAAAACTCAAGAAAATGTTTACACATAGAACAAAACCATCTGATGGTTACAAGGGTCAGGACACGGGGAAGAGAAATCACCAGCTAGATGGTAGACAAGTGTTAACTTTGGTGAAGGATAAAAACAGCACACAACATAGAGGAAGTCAGCACCACTTGATTAAGGCAAAGGTGTAGAAGCTTCCTAGTCACTGGGCTACTGGGGCTAAGGGATGATACTGGATCTGAAAGACAGAGACCAAGGTCAGGGCAGACATCTAGGTCAACTGGTACGACATGGGTCATAAGGAAAGTTTTCTAAACCCTACTTTAGTGAGTGACATCTGAGTTCTCAAAAGCTTGTGAGTAGCCATCTAAGATAAATCTATTTGTCCCAGCATATTCAGAGCAAAGGAGAATAAAGAAAACCAAAGACGCAAGGAAAATATTAGTCCAAAGAATTAATGGTCCACCTGAACAACAGCTTCCTCCAGCCTAAGCTCAGAAGAACCAGATGGTACCTGGCTACATGCACTGACTGCTCTTACAAAGGATCAGTACAGAGAGTCCCAGGCGGAATGGGAGAGAAATGTAAACAGAGTTCAAATTCACCAAAAAGACTAGACTTACTGGACTGATAGATAGTTGAGGAATCCCCAAAACCAAGTCCCCTGGATACCCTATTAACTCAGTACTGAAGTTTGCCCATCCCCAAAGTACAACTTGCAGCCAAAGAGTAATATATGGGAGAAATGTGCTTCTTATTTCAATCAAGTATAGGAAACCAATTGGATGACACCTGACCAACAGCAAAGACCAGAAGGTAGGAAGTGACAGGAAAACTAGACAAACAGATAGGAGAATCGAGGGTGGAAAGCTAAACGAGAAGCATTCTGAGATGCTGCAGAGATTGCAGCTAATGTCACAGAGCAATTTGCATGTGAAATTTTCAAATGAAAATCTAATTGGCCCTGTAAACTTACACCTAAAAAAACAATAAAATTTAAAAGAAAAGAAGGGAATATAACCTAAGTGGGCCTGAGCTAGCCTCATGAGTTTCTTAAGTTTGAATCCAGAGACCAGAACATCTGTGATTCAATGTGTGATAGGCATTCAAGGCAGGAGACATTCTCCCTGGCCGTCTTAAAGATGGAAGAGGCCACGCAGTAAGGACTGCAGGTGGTATCTAGGAGCTACGAGCAGGCCCAGCTGGAAATCAGCAAGGAAACTGGGACCTCAGTTTTATAACCTTGAGAAACTAGACTCTAAAAACAACAGGGATGAACTTAGAAGTGTACTTAATTCTTCTCCAGAGACTCTAGGTTGGAATGCAGCCCTGGCAACACTTTGATTTTAGCCTTTTGTAAATCGTAATGGAGAACGCCATGCAATTCCTGGACATCAGCCCTACAGAACTGTGAGCCAGTAAATAGGTGATATTTTAGGCTGCTAATTTGTGGTGACTTGTTAAGAAGCCCAAGGAAAATAACACGCAGAGGGTCAGTTTACACATATGTAAAATGAGCGTAATAATGTATCAGACCCATAAGATGATAGGAAACCCTGGTGGCATAGTTGTTAAATGCTGTACCAAAAAGTCAGCAGTTCAAGTCTGCCAGGTGCTCCTTGGAAACTCTGTGAGGCACTTCTACTATGAGCTATAGGGTCTCTACAAGTTGGAACAGACTCAATGGCAGTAGGTTGTTTTGTCTGTCTGTTTTGTTATAAGATATATGCTTATCAAATCAAATAACCACGTAAAACACCTGAATAGTTGATCAAATAATACACGCTTAATTTGTGCTACCTCTCATTACCACGGAAACCTTGGTGGTGTAGTGGTTAAGTACTACGGCTGCTAACCAAAGAGTTGGCAATTCAAATCCGCCAGATGCTCCTTGGAAACTCTAAGGGACAGTTCTATTCTGTCCTGTAGGGTTGCTGTGAGTTAAAGTTGACTCAACAGCAATGCGCTTTGTTTGGAATTTTCTCATTACTATTGCTACTGTAACTGAAATCAGGTAAAGCAAAACCCTCTCTCCACATAAGAAGCTTCTTCTGTAAACTCATAAAAAGCATAATTTATTCAGTACTATGTCAGCCATACCTAAGATGCAAATAGTATTCCTAGTGTCATTCATGATTAAAGCTTTGGCTTTTATTCAAAATAATATACATTCCAACAGTGGAATTTCTTAGTGAAATGTAGCTTTCTCATTCCTTTAAAGCCTTGAGCACAAGGCTACCTGTCAACTTTTGATGATAGGTAGAAAATGATATAGACAGCAGGGAACAGTCTTAAAAATGTTCCTTGAATGTGACATTTAAAGTTTTATATGTTAACTGTATAAATGAAATTACACTGGCCAAATGACAGAGCTATGATGACATTCATGAAATAAACAAACCAAATCATCCAGAATAAAGTCACACTTTCATAGGGCTGTGTCTCACCTCTCCCAGCTAAGTCTCAGAATGCCTGAAATGCACATTCTGAAGTCAACTGTAAATGAGAACCTGTGCTTTTGGGAAGCAAAATAACACTTATTTCCAAGTGACAGTCATCTTCATCAATCATGAAGATGGTCTATTTATGTTAGACCAGGCTAGCCTTATTTCAAATACTCCACAATTTCTATAAATGTTTTATAATGTTATGAAGATTGCCATGCATTAATCTTCCTTATTATAGAAAAGGACTTCATCTACTTCATCATCTTCACTTTTTATCAATGGATTTTGCTTCCTTCATTTGGATGTCTAGGGTCATGGCTTCACAGGACATTCCAGTTAGTTGATCCAATCGTCAAGCTTTTTCCTTCTGTTCTATATCCCATTCTGTTGCACACTGTCTGTGATATTAAAAGCTTGCAAGAAACCATCTAAGGAACAACAATTTGTTTATATTTTCCTGGAACAACAGAAGGAGAGTCAGGAGGAGGAGGAAGAAATGGAATATACAACTAATTTCATCCATGAACAACTGCTTCTTTTACCATAAGACCAGAAGAATGGGTGGTGCCTGGCTACCATTACAGAATATTTTTTATCAAAAATTCTGTAGAAGGAACCTGATCAAGTGAGAGAAAATGTAAAACAGCACTTCAGATTCTCATGGAATCCGGACTTTCTGGAGCCACAGAGGCTGGATGAACCCCTGAAATGATTGCATTTAGTCTTTAGATTAATTATTGCTAGATAGTCTTTAAGCCTTGAGCCTTAAACCAAAAATATTCCCTTAAGTCTTCTTAAAACCAAACGAGAGTTTCGCTTAACTGTTAAAGAATGTCTGTCTTGAGCATTGTGCTCCTTTAAGAGTTGTCTATATGGGATTAACCTACAACAGCAAGTTGAAAGATCAGACAGAAAATTTAGCGGATACTGAGTTCATGTTAGTGGGTGAGGAACAGCTTAGAAAAAGAGGGAAAGAATGGCTGCACAACAGAAGTGTGTAATAAATGTCACTGAGTTGTACATGCAGAAATTGTTGGTGTATGTTCTGCTACGCATAGTTCCTTTTTTTGAGATTATTTATTTATTTATTTTTATTATGACTGAGTGAAAATGTACGTTCCCATATAAATTCACATGCCCACCTATATGCAGCTTCCACTGCTCTCCCTGCCCGGTGACAGCACACTATTCCTCTCTGTTCCACATATGTCTCATCCTCCCAACAGTCTCCTTTCCCCTCCTCTCCACCCACTCTCCTTCCTCCAGCCAGAGGTCAGCAGGATGATTATCTTATAGATGCATAGAACCATAAAGTGCATCCAATATGGTCACTCTTCATCGCCAAGTGCAATCCATTCACAGCTGGGATGGGGAGCAGGAGACCATGCATATTTTCAATAACAGCAAAAAATAAAATAAATTATTTTTAAAAATACACTGGAATTTAAAACTCTGTGATATTTGTTGAAATGCAATATTGAATGATCAGAGCAATCTAGCTCCCAAAGTAGATCCAAAGATCTGCGGTAAAACCGCTCCGAAAGCTTAAGTGCTAGAGAATCAACATCAGCATCTTAACAAAGTGAAATTGTCAACTAGCTGTATGGCTGAGTTTGAGATTAAGACAAAGTTTTGAGAAAATTACTAACCAAGTGGCATCAGATACTTGCCTTTTGATAAGCAACTTTTGATAACTTCATTTCTAGTTAAAGAAATTCAATTATAAATTTATTTGATATCTTATTCAAGCCTCTTCATCCTATACCTAAATCTTTTCTAACTGAGTGGAATCATTGCATATATCTTTATTGATTTTTAATCCTACAAAATTCTTATTTTTTATCATCATTGAAACATTACAAATTTTTGGAAGGAATATTTATTATCTTTACAAAAAATCTTGTTATCCTCAAAAGAAGTGCTGAATCATGTGGTTATTTTATTTATATACACTTCATCTTTTGACTCTTTGTACGTGCATTATAAATACACTGATCTAGTGAAAGAGAATGTCATGAGCATCAATAAATCAAATCGAGACTAAATCCTGATGTCAGAATGCTGACATAGAGCACGTCTTCATCCCACAAATATCAAGGGGAGAGATCAACTGAGACAAATTCCCACATTAGAAAAACAAAATGCTTAAAAAATAGTTTATTTTTATATATTTAGCCAAAATTTGGTTGAATATGTTGGGCATGGATTTATAATTGAATGGATAATTTCTAAAAATAGAAAAATAAAATTTGACTTGAAACATTTTTGTCAAGTAAGATTAGTTTAGATGGCCACTATCACACTCCCAGAGAAACCACACCAGTACCCCAGAAGATCCCTGGTGGCACCAGTAGATACGTTCTCAGCTGCTAGGTTGTGGAAGATTTGAACTGCCAGCTGTTCCACAGAAAAAACATGTGACAGTCTCCTTCTATAAAGATTGCAGCTTTGTAAACTCTATGGGACCATACTCCTCTGTTCTGTAGAATTGCTGTGAGTCAGAATGGACTCCATGGCAACAGAATCACCATAACAAACAAATAGAAAAGATGTGATTTTTGCTTGTTTTTAGAAAGAAGATTAGTCTCCACTGCATATCAGTGTGTCTTAAACTGGGTATGTCTCACATAATCGTGTAATTCCCCAGAAATTTTGTGTATGCAAGTTTCTTGTGAGAAGGCCAATAACTCTACTTCACTACTTGTGGTGTTGAATTCCCAAAATTGCAAGAATCATGAGATTGTCATTGTCGTTAATGATTTCAATAAATATTGAACTCGATCAAAAGGTTAAAAATTACTTTATCTCAATAGTGAGAGTATAATTTTGTTATTTTTATTTAATGTGAGAAATGTAAAAAATAAAAACAAATTACCTCTAATTTAACCCACAGAGATGTTCCTTTCCCCCCCTCTCCTCCCCTCCCACATCTCACACTGGAGAAGGGACTATATTCAAAGTTTGGTCTGTATATTCCACATATTTGCAGATGTTTTCCTAAAGTTACACAGGCATATTGTGTATATTTATACAAACAATCACGCCAATTGTTATTTTATTACATTACATTACACACATTTATCGTATATTACATATACTTACTTATAAATATACCCTAGACGTATTTGTATATTTTCAGGTCAGTACACATATATCTACCACATTCTTCTTATTGGTTGCAATTGTTCACTTCTTAACATGATTTAGTAAAAAAAATTAACATGCTTTAAAAATTATTTTCATTATTTATTTATTATGATTATTATATGTCTGTTTCTCTTCTAAAAAAACTTCACAGTTCTATATCTAAGTGCTTAAGACAGTCTCGGCACATCATAGTTCATCAATAAATATTTGCAGTGTTGATTAAGTTCTAAATAATAAACATACTAATAATTTTTTCATTATATGGTTATTAATGGAGCTTTATTTTGTGTGTGTGTTCCTTTTCCTTTTAGGAGAAATGCTTCAAGACTGTTTTTTACAGGTACATCTTTATTTTCTAGGGCCATTATTTCTTAAATTCCTAGACTATGATTGGTAGGTTATAGAATGTATGGTCTTAAAATTGGATGCTGCCAAATTTCTCTCCAAAAATGTCATAGCAAGTTATATTCCTATCACAGAATATAAGGAGGGAATTGAGTTCTATTCTGTATGATTTTCTGTGTTTCTCTAATTTTCTATTACCAGCATGTATACTCTTGACCAGAGGAAACTATAATAAAAATGAAAATCAGCTTTTACCGTCTTTCTTCTGCTGGAAACCATGATGACGTAGTGATTAAGAGCTATGGCTGCTAACCAAAATGTAGACACTTTGAACCAGCAGGGGCTCCTTGGACATCCTATGGTGCAGTTCCACTCTGTGCTATAAGGGCCACTCTGAGCTGGAATCTACCTGACAGCAAAGAGTTTATTATCTTTATAGTGCTATGTTGGCTCTCCCTCCAAATTTATTGTCTTAATCTCCCCAGAAATATAATTCAAAGGTCTAAAACATGAAAATAACTGTCGTTCAAACTATAGTACCTTTTTTTATTCCTTTAAATTATTCTAGTATCTAATGTTTTAAAATTTTTATTTCAATGTTTCAATAATTTACTATTAAAGAGGAACCTTAATACATGTTATTAGAGCACAAAAATTAGAATGAAAGCCTTTTCTTGCTTTCCAAAGTCAATGTTGCCTTATCATTTGCACAGAGAAGCATAGAGAAATTAGTTTGTCAATACCTTATTTTGATTTTTTAATAAAAAATAAATTAATAATAAACACATTACCTATCAGTAAAAGTCCAAAAGAGACATTACCTTCTAGTAAAAGCCCAAAGAGAGAAGAAACATATTAAAAATTTAAGAATACACCAGTTTTAGTACACTAGATTTAGAACACTTAGAAGCAACCGGTAGACTAAAGAAGTTAGCTTTAAACCTCACGTTATTACTCAAGAAGCGTGATTATTAAGTTTAATAAAGTATTGTCCTTCTATAAATGTATGTACTATTAACCCAGAGTCATAATACTGGAGCTTTTATCTGCTTCTTCAGACTTGCTGGTGAATTGCTGGGAACTATTTACAGATACCTGCACCTACTTTAATTGGAAGGAGGGTAAAGTCTGAGTGGGCGTACAGAAGATTTTTTTCAACAAGGCAAAGCAAATCAATCACTGAACTGGGAACCAGAGCTTCCTTCCTGCCTTCATCACGTGTGTCCTCTAGCTGCACTAAGAGATCCAGGGTGTCATTCACTGTCTCTTTCTAAAAAGTTAAGCTAACATACTATCATGACCTCGGAACTTCTGATATGTATAAAAACAACTTCTAAGTAATCAAATAGAAAATTTGCAAGGAACAGAAAGAGTCCCATTTTAGTTACATTAAAGTTACATTAGTTACATAAAGTTACATAAAGTTACACTACTTTCTACAATCCTAAAATCACGTCATGTATGTATGCATTTGTACGTGACATGATTTTAGAATGACAGAAAGAAAGCAAGCTTGTCCTCAAGTGACCCACATTCCTCCTAGCAGCCAAGGAGACTAAGAGAAAGGAGGCTAGAAAAGACAGAAATTTGAGAGCTATGTGTAGAGATTAATTTTATGATGCTTTAATTTCACTAACTGCAAGAAAATATAATGGACCTGTAGCCTTGCTAAATGAACAAGGAAAATGAAGTGGTGAAAGAGCTGTCACAGTTCAAGTGTGTTTCCCAGGTGAATTAAATATCTTCACATAATTAACTTTGATGTGGGAATTAAGATCTAGGTCATCCTTGCCTGTTCTGGTTTTTAACTTTCTCCTCAAAGTAAACTATTAATGCTTACTTCTTGAATTCTTTAATTCATTTTTCAGTCTTTTCACTACTCAAAAAAAGAAAGTTAATTTTCCAACTTTCAAAATCCACTTAACCTCAAGAGCTTGAATAGATGGGCTTCAGAAGACCTGCATTAAAAAAAAACCCAAAAAACAAAAAGTACTGCCATTCAGTCGAGTCTGACTCATAGCTACCCTAGTGGTCAGAGTAGAACTGCCCCATAGTGTTTCCAAGGAGTGCCTGATGCATTTGAACTGCTGACCTTTCAGTTAGCAGACATAGCACTTAACCCACTACACCACCAGGGTTTCCAGAAAACCTATATATTTCACTAAAAGGAATTTTATGAAAGAAAATTATTTAAATGGCTATTATTAGAGGTATTGTTTTAATTCTAACAAGAGTAGAGCACTAGTCAAATTCTTGGTTGGTTAAAATCAATATACCAATGAATCAGGGAACAGAAAGACAACAGAAGGAATCAACAAAACCGAAAATTGGTTCTTTGAAAGGATCAATAAAATGGACAAACCACTGGCCAATCCGACAAACGAAAATGAGAAGAAGTAGTAAATAAATAATAAATGAGATGGGTGATATTGCAATAGAATCACCCCAAACAAAAAGAATCATAGCATAATACTATGGAATTGTACACTTACAGAAAATGGAAAAAAGTATAGAAACACACTACCTACCTGTTGGTGGTGTTGTTAGGTGCTATCAAGTTGGTTCCAGCTCATAGCAACCCTGTGCACGACAGATCAAAACCATGCCCTGTCTTGTGCCATGTCCACAATCTTTTATGCTTAAGCCTATTGTTGCAGCCACTGTGTCAACCATCTCGTTGAGGGTCTTCCTCTTTGCCTCTGACCCTCCGCTCTACCAAGAATGATGTCCTTCTCCAGGGATTGATCCTTCCTGATGACATATCCAAAGTATGTAAGATGCAGTCTTGGCATCTTTGCTTCCAAGGAGCACTCTGGTTGTACTTCTTCCAGAACAGATCTGTTTGCTCTTTTGGCAGTCCATGGTACATTCAACATTCTTCTCCAATGCCACAACTAAAAGGCATCAATTCTTATACTGTCTTCTTTGTTCATTGTCCAGCTTTTGCATGCATATGATGCAACTGATAATACCATGGCTTGGGTCAGGTGCACTTTAGTTTTCAAGGTGGTGTGTTTACTTTTCAGTATTTCAATACTTTACTTTTCAATACCTACCTAAACTAACACAAATGGAGGTAGAAAAACTGAACATTCCCATAACAAAAGAAGAGCTTGAAGAGGTAATGGTAACAACAATAATAACTTCATCTCAAAAAAGCTCTGACCTGGATAGATTCACTGAAGAATTCAACCATTGAGAGAAGAGCTCAGACCAATATTACTCAAACTATTTCAGAGCATAGGAAAGGAAGGAATATTCCCAAATTAATTCTATAATGCCAGCACAACCCTGAAAACAAGCCAGAAAAAAGACAACACAAATTAAAAAATATATATATATGCACTAGTATCTCTCAAGAATATAGATGTAAAAATTAACAACGAAGTTCTAGCCAATAAAATTCAACATACCGAAAAATAATACATCATGACCAAGTGGGATTAATACCAGATATGCAAGAATGGTCCAACATTAGAAAATCAGTCAACATAATCCACCACATAAATAAAGCAAAAGAATCACATGAACTTCTCAATTGACAGAGAAAAGGAATTTGATAAAGTTCAACACTTGTTACTGATAAAAAAAAAAAAAACCTCAGCAAAATGGGACTAAAAGGGAAATTCCAGAACGTAATAAAGGGCACTTATACAAAACCAATAGCCAACATTAATTTCAATGGAGAGAGATTGAAAGCATTCTCCTAGAAGAACGGGAACCAGACAAGAACGCACTTTATCACCGCTCTTACTCTACATTGTATTTGAAGTCCCAGCTAAAGCACTAAGACAAGACAAGGAAACAAAAAATATTTGAATTCATAAGGGAAAAGTGTAAGTACCTCTATTTGCTTAAAGTCCTATACATAGGAAATCCCAAAGATTCAACAAGAAAGCTATTTGGAACTAATAGACTCAGCAAAGCATCAGGTTACAAGATCAACATACAAAAATTAGTTGGATTTCTCTACATGAACAAAGAGAAATTTTAAAAAAAGAAATTAGGAAAACAATGTTATTTACAACAGCCCCCCAAAAGATTAAGTATTTAGGAATAAATCTAAACAGGGATGTAAAAGACCTGTACAAAGAAAACTACAAAATACTACTGTGCTAACCAAAAGAGACCTATTTGAATAGGAAGATACGCTTTGTACATTGATAGACTCCGTGTTGTGGAAATGTCAGTACTACCCAGTGACCTACCTTTCTGTCTACCTCTGTCTCTGTCTCTGTCTCTGTCTCTGTCTCTATCTCTATATCTCTCTCTACCTCTACCTCTGCCTCTATCTCTATCTTTATCTCTAGGTATGTATAACACAATCCCTATCTAAATTCCAACAACATTTTTTAAAGAGATGGAGAAACATATTACCAACTTTATAGGGACCCATTGCTTTGGACATGTTCTCAGGAGGGATCAATCCCTGGAGAAGGATATCATGCTAGGTAAAGTAGGGGACCAATGAAAAAGAGGGTATCAGTGAAAAGGGCTTAGGTATAAAGATGATTAGGGGCATGGCCCAGGACTGGGCAGTGTTTCATTCTGTTGTGCATAGTGTTGCTACGAGTTGCAACCAACTTGACAGCACCTATTAACACAATATGGAACCATTCTTCACATCAAACCCCAAAATTAACTCAAAATAGATCAAAGACCTAAATATGAAAATTAAAACTGTAAAGATCATGGAAAGAAATTAGAAAAATTTTAAAACAGAGTAGAACTAAGCCATAGGGTTTCCATGGAGCAGCTGACGGATTAGAACTGCTCTCCATTTGGTCAGCAGCCAAGCTCTTAACCACTGCACCACCAGGACTTCAGAGAAAAGGCTGGAAACCCTAATGCACAGCATAAATACAATAGTAAACTTAACTAATACTGTACAAACAGCAGAAGATGAACTACACAAACTAGACCACCTAAAAGTTAAACACTTGTGCTCGTCGAAGAGACTTTGCCAAGAGAGTAAAGAGAGAATCCACAGACTGGGGGGAAAAAATTGGCTAGCACATGTTTGACAAAGGTCTAATCTCTAAAATATGTGGGAAACGTCAACATCTCAACAATAAAAAGACAAATAATCCAACTTAAAAATAGGCACAAGACATGAACCAATACCTCACCAAAAAAGACATTCAAGTGGCTAATGATCGTATGAAGAAATGCTTGTGATTCTTAGTCCCTAGAGAAAAACAAATCAAAGCTGTCTCTTGTCAACATTACTGGCACTGATCAAAAAAAGAAAAGAAAAGTGTTGGTGAAGTTTTGGGGAAATTGGAATACATTTAAACCATCTTTGAAAATGTAACGTGGTACACCAGTATGCAAAATGGTATGGAACTAATGGACCATATGCAATACAGCCTAAATTATCTCAGTGTTAGAAGAGCTGGATGGTACGCAGTTATCATTACTGACCACTCTAACTGGTATCACAACAGAGGGTCCTGGACAGAGAGGGAGGAAAATATAGGAAAGAAAATTCAAATTAACAAAAAATACAAAACTTATCAAAATTGAAAATATGACCCTAAGGCACCCTTCTGATCCAGAACTGAAGTCATTCCCAGTGGCCATCTTTAGGTCAAACAGTAGAGATAGACCCACAAGATAAACAGTAATATCTGAGAGGTATTCCTTAAAAAAATCAATTATGCAGGATAAAAAGACAACATCTTCCCAAAAGCACAAATGAGAGGAAGGAATGGATAGAAAATCCAGTTAAAAGGAACTAAGAACCCAGGGCAGAAATAGGAAAGCAAAACATGTTGTGGGGAATGCAGCCAAGGTTATGAAATACTTTATGCACAAACCATCAAATGGGAAACTAACTTGTTCTGTAAACTTTCACCAAAAGCACAATAAAATACTTTCAAAAGAAGTAAATAAAATCAATATCCTCCTTGTGTTACTTAAAAGTGTCTGCCAAGAATCCCAACACATCAAATTATTGTGAAATTTTTAGAGGAATCTATTAGAAGAAATGTCTTTGTATTTACCATGTTCTCTATACATTATGGGTGACCCTTATGGTATTTGAAATACTGGTGACTTAGCTTCCAGAATCACAGCAATGCATAAACCACCACAGCAGAACAAGCTGCCAGGGACCCCGGGCCCACGCTATGCCACTAGGACTTCAAATACAGCAGCCTCACCCGTAGTAGGCAGGCTTCAGTAGAGCTGACAGACTAGGAAATAAAGACCTCATATTCTACTTCTGAAAAAAATGGCCAGTGCAAACCTTATGCATAGCAGCAAAACACTGTCTGATATGGTCTTTGGAATATGAGCCCCTCGGGTTGAAAAGCAGTTAAAATACTGCTGGGGAAGAACAATCTCCTCAATGTGGTATCAACCTTAATGATATGGAGGAGTCAAACTTTGAAGATCTTCATTTGCTGAGGTGGCATGAAACAAAATAAGAAGAAACATCGGCAAGTATCTGTTAATACTCAGAATCAGAATGTACAAAATAGGAAAATTGGAAGATGTCAAAAACAAAATGGAACACATAAAAATTGATATCTTAGACATTAGTGAGCTGTAATGGGCTTTTACTGGCCATTTTCAACAGGACAGTCATAAGGTCTACCATGCCGGGAATGACAAATTGAAGAAGGATGTGTCACATTCATCATTAAAAAGAACAATTCAAGATCTATTCTGAAGTACGTTGTCAGGGATAGGATAATATCCATGTATCTACAAAGAAGGCCAATTAATAAGACTATTATTCAAATTTATGCATCAACCACTAATGCCAAAGATGAGGAAATTGAAGATTTTTACCAACTTCTGTAGTCCAAAATTGAACAATCAATCAGGATACATTGATAATTACTGGTGATTGTAATGAGAAGGCTAGAAACAATAAAGGATCAGCATCTGAAAATACACCTTGGTAATAGAATGCACTTTGGTGATAGAATACACCTGGGTGATAGAAATGATGCTGCAGATCACATGACAGAATTTGGAAAAACTAATGACATATTCTTTGTAAATGCATTTCTTCAATATAAACTGATCACACACATAGACTTTGCTGATTAGAAAATGTGAATATCAGATCAGCTACATCTGTAGAAAGAGATAAAGGAGAGGCTCAATATTATCAGTCAGAACAAGGTCAAGGGCTGATTGCAGAATAAATCATCAATTGCACATGTGCAAGTTCAAGTTGAAGCAGAAGAAAATTAGACAAAGTTGACAAGAGCCAAAATACAACCTTGAGTATATCACTCCCTGAATTTAAAGACCATCTCACAAATAGATTGGCTCACTGAATGCTGATGACTAAAGATCATACAAGTTGTGGAATGACATCAAAGACATCACTCATAAAGAAAGCAAACGGTCACCAAAAAGATGGGAAAGACAGTGAAGACCAAAATGTATGTCAGGAGAGACTCTGAAACTTGTTCTTGAATATAGAGTATCTAAAGCAAACAGAAAAGTAATGAAGCAAAGGACCTAAACAGGAGACTTCAAAGGGCAGCCTCAGAAAACAAAATATTACAATGAAGATAGAAAACTGTCACTGACTGAACTGTGTTCTGTAAAAACTCTGTAGCAATCTGGCTGGGCCATAATTCCTGGTATGGTGTGATGTGAGCACAGTCTCCATTTTCTTTACCTGTAGTCTTCGGCTCAGATGCCCAGGGCTCGCACACCTAGGGACAGCTCTAACCATCTGGCAACAGGACGTTAGAACCTCAGGGGTGCCAGTAATCAAACTAGTTCACATGAGTAGTCTATTTTGGCATTTCAAGACAAAACAAAAAGCTAGAACACAGTAAAAAAAAAAAAAAAAAAAAGTTGCCCTTGAGCTGACTCTGACTCTTAGTGATAAAATAGAACTGTCCCAAACAGTTTGCAAAGAATACCTGGTGGATTTGAACTGCTGACCTTTTGGTTAGTCACTACAGCATCTAACTACTGTGTCACCAGGTTTTCCAGAACACAGTGAGCAGATGTAAAATAAGTAAATAAAGCCACTTATTAATGGCTCAGAGAAAACAGCCAATCTCAAATCATTTGAAGAGGCAGACCATAATGGCTTTGGAAAGCTCCCAAAACACAGAACCAAGAAATTTTTCAGATAGAAAGAATTTCCTGGAATTATTTCAGGTAGAATACAAAAGATTAATATCTAGACCTCTTGAAGAGATCAGGAAGGAAAAGAGGCAAAATGTAGAAGAGCATAATGATAAATTCAACAGGCTACAAGAACGCACAGATGAACAGCATGCAGAAATTCAGAAGATCAATAATAAAATAAAAAATTATACAACTCTGTCTGCTAACTGAAAGGTCAGCAGTTCAAATCTGCCAGGTGCTCCTTGGAAATTGTATGACTTGGTTCTACTCTGTCCTATAGGGTCACTGTGAGTCAGAATCAACTCAACAGCAGTAAGTTTGGTTTAGTTTTGTTTTTAGGAAATCAAATGATAAGAATTGAGGCAATGAAAACAATAGTTAGTGAGACTGAAGATAAAACACTTAACAGCAACATATTTGAGAAAACTCATATAAAATAATTTTTACAAATGAAGAAACACTAAGAACTACATGGGACATTAGCAAGAGGAATAATCTACATGTGATTAGAGTACCAGAATAAGGTGGGGGGTGGAGACAGAGAATAACAGAAAATGCAGAGAGAATTCTTGAAGATCTGCTGACAGAAAAATACCCTGATGTCATAAAAGATGAAAAGGTGTCTATCTAAGACGCCCATTGAGCTCCACACAAGGTAGATCCCAAAAGAAAAGAAATGAAGACATATTATAATCAAACTTGCTAAAACTAAACTTAAGGAGATAATTTTAAAAACACCTAGGCATGAAAGCAATATGGTCTACTAAGGAGAGTCTCTAAGGCCAACCTCTGACTACACAGCATAAGTCATGCAGGCAAGAAAACAATGGGATGACATATACAAAATCTTTAAGGAAAACACTTGCCAACCAAGAATTCCATATCCAGAAAAAGCATCTCTCAAATACAGTGGAGAAATTTGAACATTTCCAGATAAACAGAAGCTCAGAAAATTTGCAAAACCAGACCAAAACTGCAAGAAATACTAAAGGGAATCCTCTGGTCAGGAAATCAATTACATCAGAAAACAACGAAGGCAAGAACACAGGACACAGCAACCAGTATCAACCCCGATAGGGAAATCACACACACACACACACACACACACACACACACACACACACGAAAAATCAAACCTGAAACCTTGAAAACAGGGAAGCTGAGATGTTACATAAAAGATAACAACACTGTAGCAAAAAGAAAGACTAAAAAATATAGTAATAGATCTTTCATATGGAGAGGAACTCAGGATGATAGAAAGAATTTAAAGACATATTTAAACTTAGGAAAAAAGTGGTAAATAGTAAGGTAAGGTAACCAAATTAAAAAAGAAGAAAAACATGAAGTCTCAGCAAATACAAAACCAACAACAATGAAAAAGATGGAAAATAATATGGAACAAAAAAATTGTCAACAATACACACAAAAAGGCATTAAAATGACAGCACTAAACCCATCCCTATCAGTAATCATGTTGAATGTAAAATGGATTAAATGCACCAGTAAAAAGACAGAGTGGCAAAATGAATAAGAAAACACCATCCACTTATAGGCTGCCAACAAAAACACGCGTTAGACTTAAAGACACAAACAAAAAACTCAAAGAATGAGGCGTGCAGTGGAAAAACAAGCAAACAACATTCAAAAAAAGTGGGAGTGACAATATCAATTTCCAGTAAAATAGACTTTAAAGTAGAATCCACCAAAATGGTTAAGGAAGGACACTACACAATGATTAAAGGGTCAGTATACCAGAAGCACATAATCTTCTAAAATAATTCATGTGCCCAATGATACGGCTACTAAATATATGAAATGAACTCAGCCTGCAGAGCAGAAAACACCTCAAACATCACTTTGTTTAAAGAGGAAGGGGCTTGACTGATAGTGGTGCAGCAGACAGACTCAGGTCCAAGATGACCACACACTCTGTCCTGTTACCAAAACATCCCTTTTATACATTTTCTCAAGGAAGCAGATGAAGAAATGTCCATATAGCCTTCTAATTGGCATTAGCAGGTTTACAGATTTACATATTGCTTTTCTTTTGGCATCAGCAAACTTATAGAGGCAAAGATAAGCAGTCACTGCTAAGTTACAGGGAAGGAACTCCTCTTTCCTTAGAAGTGGGGCTTATCTCAAGAAATTCTGTGAGCGAAGGGGGAAGTATCCCTGAGCTGGTGCTGTAGAGAGGCAGCTGGGCTTCTGCGAATTTCCAAGTGGAATCTTCTTAAAAGTTTTCTCCTCTCTCACTCTAACAGCATTGGAAAGGGAAATAGACAGCATGCCAACAATAGCAGGAGACTGTAACACACCACTTTTGGTGAAAGAAAGAATATCTGTAAACAAGCTCAAAAAGACACAGAAGAGCTAAAGGCAAAAATCAACGAACTGCACTCAACAGCAACCAGGTGTACTTTCCTTTCCAACACACATGGAACATTCTCCAGTCTCCAAAATAGAACATATATTATGCCATAAAGCAAGCCTTATCAAAATCCAGAGCATCAAAATACTGCAATGCATCTATTCAGACCATAAAACCATAAAAGTAAAAAGCAATAATAGAAACAGCAAGGAGAAATAATCAAACACATGGAAGCTGAACAACACCTTGCTCAAAAACTACAGGGATATAGATGAAATCAAGGACAGAATAAAGAAATACACAGCATCAAATGAGGAATAAAAGGGAAAGTCTTTCCCTGTAGCAGACACCCTGAATGTGGACTTGTAGCCTACTGGACTGTATAGGGACAAATTTTCTTTGTTAAAGCTACCCACTCATGGTATTTTCCATTCCAGCAGTACCAAATGACTATGACAAAATTTAGCACCAAGAGAGTCAGGTCCTGCTCTAACAGATGCCAAAAATATGGAAGGGATTTTGAAACTGGGAATGCATAGAAGGCTCAGAAGTAAGTAAGGATTGCTGCTAACACCTCAGTCTGCACAGATGGTGAGACACGATCAGCAGTGAACCAGCAATGAAGAGCCAGGAGACCAGCGCAACACATTGCTAGAGCTAACCCATGGAGTCAGGGAGTAGGAGAGTTAAGCAATGGTATGATAAAAGAAGAAAGCATTCAAGTGTCAAGGATTTCATTTTACTTGGATGCATAATCAATGCCCATAGAAGTTCAATTCAAGAAATGAAAAGACTTATTACATTAGTCAAATCTGATGCAAAATAACTCTTTCAATTGTTAAAATACAGAGATGTCTCTTTAACAACAAGGATGTGCCTAACCCAAGCCACGGTCTTTCTCGATCATCTGAGATGCAGGCAAAATCTGGACAATAAATAAGGAAGGCTGAAGAATAATTAATGCACCTGAATTATGGACTTAGTAAAGAATATTGAAAATACTACAGACTACCAGAGAATGAACAAATCTGTCTTGGAAGGAGTACAGCCAGTGAGGCTTTGTCTCAAATAGTTTGGATGTGTTATCAAGAGGGACCAGTACCTGGAGAACACCATACGTGGTAACGTAGAAGGTCAGTGAAAAAGAGGAAGACCTAAACGAGATGGATTGACCTAGTGGCTGTAACAATGGGCTCAAATATAGCAAAGGTTGTAGAAATGACAGAGCACTGGACAGTATTTCTTTCTGTTATCCATAAAGTCACTGTAGTCATAAATCACAGGGATGCACTGTATAGTACTGTCCTATTGTGTACCTTACTCTCACATCCCATTTGCCTTTCCTTTGTGGGAAATGATAACATATTACTGAAGCTGGTAGACAACCAGTCGAAGACTCACTTAATGACTTGACTCTAGAAACACTGCTAACCACAAGGTCGGCAGTTCAAATCCACCAGGCGCTCCTTGTATACTCTGGGGGTCAGTTCTACCTTGGCCCCTAGGGTCGCCATGAGTTGGATCTGACTCGACCGCACTTGGCTGGCTAGAAACACTGATTGAACTTGTCTGAGGAAAATTCAGAGATAGTCAATCATAGGCCTAATTCTCCTCAGATATAAAATCAAGTGCTAGAAATGATAATATAACTCAATGCCTAAATAAAATGTTGAGAAAAAGAAGAGGAGAGAGTGAAATTTTAGATACTGAAAAGTCACAAATGTATCATTAGTGTGAAATTTACGTTAAGTGCGTGTGTTCTGTGTGTTCCACAGCAAAACTACAAAAGCCCTGTGAACTTAATTATTTAACATTTACTACATACCTCATTTCACATAAAGGTTTTTTTTTTTAAGTTCTGTTCTTTTTTAATGTATTTCATTTATTTATTATAATTAAGCAAAAGTGTACAATCCAGCTTAAATTTGCATGCACGCCTATGTGCAGTTCCTACTGCTCTCCTTGCCCGGTGAGAGCACACTCCTCCTTTCTGGTCTGTACATGTCATATTCTCTTAACAATCTCCTGTCTCCTCTCCTCCACTCTCTCCACTCTCCTCTAGTAACAGAACAGTAGAATGACATTCTATCTATAGACATAGACCCATAAAGTTCACACATGATATGGTCACTCTCTGTTACCAAGTCCAACATATTGCTGCTCGAGGAGTTGACCTCAGTAATGATTTATGAACAGGGGCAGCATGAGGTCTCGGGGCTATGCTCACAGGGGAACCCCCAGGCTTTGGACCATCAGTTGCTGTCTTTCAGTGGAGTTCTTAGGGTGCACCCTTTTTCTCATATTGCCACTGGGACTCAACTTTGTGAGGCCCATCACAGCTGTCACTGGTGGTGGCCAGGCAGGATCTGGTTTTTCTGGTCACATATTGATGTAGTCACCCATTCACATGGGTCTTTATGTCTTCTGGGTTGTCTTTCCCCCATGTCATTTTTGTCCTTGTTGATCGTCTTTTCCTGCTGAGTTGGGAAAGTTTGGTGTATCTCAGATGGCAGCTTGCTAGCTTTTAAGACCCCAGACATCACTCACCAATATGGGGTGCAGAAGACTTTCTTAGAAAAAGACTAGTTATGCCAATTGGCCTTGATGTCCCCTGAGAGCATGGTCCCTGGACCCCTGCCCCTGCTATTCTGTCGTTGTAATATTGGGTTAAGACTGGAAGAGTTTTCAGGTTATGTTGAAGTCCAGTTAAACTGATCTTCTTTCTGATATGTGCTGTCACTGCTTTCACTATGAATTTCTATCAATCTATGACCAGCCCTTTCCCTCCTTCCCCTCCCTTGCAGCCATCAGTCTTTTCTTCTGTTCATGAGTTTGTTTTTAAGTCCTTATAATAGGGGTCTCATAAAATATTTATCCTTGTGCCTCTGACTAATTTTTCTCAACATAATATCTTCCAATTGAAACCAAGTTATGAGATGCTTCCTAAAATCATCATTGTTCTTTATCATGGCATAGTGTTCTATTGAGTGTATATATACCACGGTTTATATATCCATTCATCTGTTGTTGGACAGCTGGGTTGATTCCATCACTTAGCTACTGTGGACTGTGCTGCAGTAAACATTTGTGTGCATGTACCTGTTTGTGTGACTGCCCTTGCATCTGTAGGATATATTCCAAGTGGTGGGATTACTGGGTCAAATGGTGTATCTATTTCCAGCTTTTTGAGGAAGCACCAGATTGCTTTCCAAAGATGTTGTACCATTTTGCAGTCCTAAAGGGCTATTTTTTGTTGAGTACCTCACTTTTAGTCAATACTAGAATAGATTCTGTAGGAACTCAGAATTAATGTAGTATCCAAAAATAAAATATTAAGAGACTTAAGAATTGCTATTTGTCATAGAGACACTTGCAAAAGCTTTACCTAGAATACTTCTAGGGAATGTAAGTTTATTTAATAGAAAATATTTGTTACAAGAAAATTACAGGACACTACTGCAAGAAACCAAAAGACACCTACACAAGAGGAGAAACTCACCTTGCTCATGGATAGGAAGTTGCAACATTGTAACAATATCCATTCTACCCAAAGCATTCTATAGATACAATGCACTGTCAATGAAAATTTCATCAGCATTTCTTAATGAGATGGAAAAACAAATCACCAACTTCAGTCAGAATAGAAAGAAGCCCTAGATGAGTAAAGCATTACTGGAGAAGAAGAAACAAATACGGTGGCCTCACACTACCTGACTTTAGAATCTATTACACTGCTACAATAGTCAAGACAGCTCTGTAGTCATACAAAAACAGATATATAGACCAGTGGAACAGTATTGAGAATCCAGATACGAAATCAGCTACCTATAAGCAGCTAATATTTGACAAAGGCCCAAAGTTCATAAACTGAGGAAAAGACAGTCTCTTTAAACAAATGGTGTTGGTGTAACTGAATACCCATCTGCAAAAATATAAAACAAGACCCATATTTCACACCATGTACAAAAACTAACTCAAAATGGATCAAAGACCTAAATACAACATCTAAAATGACAAAGACCACCGGGGAACTAAAAAAAAGGACAATGCTGGGAGCCCTAATACACGGTGTAAGCAAACTACAAAACATTACTAACAATGCAAAAACACCAGAAGAAAAAATAGATAATTGAGAATTCCTAAAAATCAAACACTAAAGCTTATCCAAAGACTTCAATGAAAGAGTAAAAAGACAACTTACAAACTGGGAAAAAAAAATTGGCTATGACAAATCCAATCATCATCTCATCTCCATAATCTACAAGATACTGCAAAACTTCAATAGTAAGACAAATGACCCAATTAAAAAATGGGCAAGGGTATGAACAGGCTTCACCAAAAAAAAGACATCCAGCCAGCTAACACACATGTAAGAAAATGTTCATGATCATTAGCCATCAGTGAAATCCAAATCAGAAGTACAATGAGACACCATCTCACCCCAACAAGGCTGGCATTCATCCAAAAAATACAAAATAATAAATGCTGAGAGGCTGTGGAAAACCTGAAACCCTTCTATAATGCTGGTATGAATGTGAAATGGTGCAACCACTTTGGAAGTAGATTTGGCACTTTCTTGAAAAGCTAGAAATAGAAATAGCATACGATATAACATTCCTACTTCTTGGGACTTATCCTAGAGAAATAAGGGCTGTCACACGAACAGATATATGCACACTAGCATCTATTGCAGTACTTCCTACAATAGCAAAACGAGGGACTCAACCTAGATGCTCATCAGTGGATGCATGGATAAACAAACTGTGGTATATCCACACAACTGGGTACTATGCAGTGATAAAGAACAGCAATGATCCTGAGAAACATAACATGAAGGAGTCTGGAAGACATTATGCTGAGTTAAAGTAGTTAGTCACAAAAGGACAAATACTGTATAAGACTTTATTATAAAGACTCGGGAAAAGGTTTAAACATGGAAGAAAACAGTCTTTAACGATTACAAGGGTGCAGAAGGAGGGAGAGAGGTAGTCATTAACAAAAAATTTTTAAAAATCCCACTGCTGCCAGGTCAATTCTGACTCATGGTAACCCTACAGGATGGAGTAAAACTTCTCCCTAGAGTTTCCAAGGAGAACCTGATGGGGTAGGGGTCTTCAGCCCATGATTTTAGGGGACATCTAGGTCAACTGGCATGACAGTTTTCTTAAGAAAATGTTTTGCAGCTCACTTTGCTGAGTGGCATCTGGGGTCTTATAAATTAGCAAGTGACCATCTAAGTAGCATCAATTGGTCCCAACCCACCTGTAACAGAGAATGAAGGACACCAAAGACATAAAGGAAATATGAACACAAGAGACAGAAAAGGCCATATAATCCAGGGACTACATCAGCACGACACCAGAAGAACTAAACAGTGCTTGGCAACCACCAGTAACTGCCCTGATGGGGAGCGCAGCACAGAGCCCTTGACATAGTGGGAGAAAAATGAGTGTGCAGAGCTAGAGCTCTATTGAAAAGACCAGACCTGATGGTCTGACAGACTGGAAGGTTCTCAAAAGACCCCAGGACTTTCTGTTAGCCAAGAGCTGAAACCGTTTCTGAAGCCAATTGTTCAGACAAAAAGTGGTCTAGACTATAAAGAATAAAACAATACTGATGTAGAGTGTACCTCTTGGCTTACAAGAGACTAACTTAGGAGTCTCTGTCCAGAGAGAAGATCAGAGGGTGGAAGGGGACAGGTGCTGGTAGAATGAATGTGGGACATACAAGGTAGAAAGGAGAAGTGTGTTGTCACAGAGTGGGGAGAGGAGCTAGAGTTACATCACAGAACATATGCAAGTTTTTATATGACAAATTGACTTGGACTGTAAACTTACACTTAAAGCACAATAGAATATTTATTTAAGAAATTACTTTTACATTTTACCTACACTTTTTACATTGTGGGTTTTCTTTTCCATCTTAATAATTAAACCATTTAAAAAACACTTTGCATTAAGGGCTAAGATTTCTGGTAGTGCATAAACAGCATAAAATAATTCATCATAACATCTGTAAATCTCAGTATTTGCCTGAAAGTTTTCATTAGAATGGTGTCTTAGAAAATACCACGAGTGGAAGGCTTCACAAAGAGAAAGTTTTATTGTCACAGTCTGGTAAGCCACAAATGCCTTCATAAGTTACAAGTCCATTCAATATGAGAAATCATCACAGTCCAGTAGGCTGAGTCCAAGTTAAAAGAGAGCATCTCAGAACAGGAACCTCTGGTCCGAAGGATGTGCTCTGCTCTCGGTGCTGTTCTCTTGGTGGTGTGAGGTTCCCAACGTCCTCTGCTCCCTTCTCTCTCTTATATCTCACAAGCTTGTAACTTGAGTCCTGCCTCACTAACACAGTTGCAGCCCATTCTCCATCATCAATATCACAGAGGCAGGATTCACAACACGGGAGGAATGGCACCATATTGGGACTCCTAGCCAAGTCAAATCAACATATACATTTTTGGGGTGACACAATTCAAATCATGACAAATGCTAAGAACGGTAATATCCAAATCAGAGGTCTGATGCTTTCAACTGACAGCGTGTACGCAGTTCAGTAGTACTGAGTTACTTAAACTTTCGTAGTTTTGAAGAAGATAGCCAAGAAGTTATCCTTCAAAAACATTCACATTATTTTGTTGTCCTAAACAATATTTCACAACTTTGGCATTATAAAACATTTCCCTTCCTGCAGGATCACTATGAGTTGAAACAGACTCGATGGCACCGGGTTTCTCTTTGGTTTAATGATGGTAAAACATACTTCACCTGAAGTGCAGAAACCACTTTTACTCACTTCAGCAGTGACTAAGAATTAAATAATTTATTTGCACAAAAAAATTTTTTTAAATAAATGGAAGCTTGTATTCATGAGCCCTACGCAATGCCTAACAGAGAAGCAAAGCAGTTTCTTCAGTTAACATACAATCCCACTAGAGCAGACGAGTAGCTCAGGTTTTCACTATATGCGGGTAAAATCAAAATACTGTTTCTCTTACCCAGTTTCATTCACTCGTAATGGTTTTTTTGCTTCTTCAAAATCCCGTGAGGTTATACACATAAAAAAGGTGTCCAGGCATTATTTCAAAATGGAAAAGTAAGTACATTTTCCAAATGGATGGGTAAACTATGGTATATATACTCAGTGGAGACCTACGCAATGATAAAGAACAATGACGATTCCAGGAAACATCTCATAATCTGGTTTGAACTGGAAGACATTACTTTGAGTGAAAGTAGTCAGCGACAAAAGGACAAATATTGTATGAGACCCTTACGATAAGAACTCAAAAACAGACTTATGCATGTAAGAAAAGACTCTTTGATGGCTGCAAGAGAGGGGATGGAGGGAGGGGAAGGGGGAGAGTTTAGATTAGATATTTGGTAGAAATCTGGTTGGGTGAAATCGGTGATAGCACACATTAGAAACAAGAACAATATTAAGTGGACTTCAACATAACTTGAGTACTCCTTCCATCTTAACCCAATATTGCAAGGACAGAGTAGCTGGGGCAGGGGGTGGGGGGCCATGCTCTTAGGCAAAATCGAGGCCAGTTGGCACAACTAGCGTTTTGCTGAGAGCTCTCTGCACCCCACATTGGTGAGTGGCGTCTGGGGTCTTAAAAGCTGCCAAACTGCCATCCGAGGGCACAGCGAATGGTCCCAACTCAGCAGGAATGGATGCTCACCGAGAACCAGAATGACATGGAGGAAAGACAACCCTGAAGACAGGGAGACCCACAAGAGTGGGTGCCTACATTGACTTGTGATCGGAAGAACCGGATGGTGCCCGGCCACCACCAGTGATAGCCACAATGGAGCTCACAAAGTTGAGTCTCACTGATAACACAAGAATAAAAAGTGGTGCATCCTGAGATCTCCACTAAAAGACCTCAGTTGATGGTCCCGCGGTTTCCGGGTTCCCCTGGGAGCATGGCCCCTGGCCCTGATGCTACCCTTACCCATAAATTATAACGAAGGTCCACTCTTTGGACAGGAATGGATTGGACTTGGTGATGCAGAGTGACCATATTCTGGATGCACTTTATGGTTCTATACATCTGTAGGATATCATCCTGCTGACCTCTGGCTGGAGGAAGGAGAGTAGGTGGTGAGCAGGGGAGAGGAGACTGTCGGGTGGATGAGGAGTGTGGAGCAGAGAAGAATAGTCTGCTGTCACCGGACAGGGAGAGCAGTGGAAGCTGCATACAGGTGGGCATGCAAATTTATATGGGAATGTACATTTTCACTCAGTCATAATAATAAAAATAAAAATAAAAGGACATTACCCCCCCCCCAAAAGCACATTTTCCACTAGGCAAATGCAAGCAGCTTTTAGAGACGTTTAGGTATTGAAAATATGCTCCTAGAAATGGCTCAGTGACCACACAGTAGTGTTTCTTTGGTTCATCCAAACACTGCTGAAACACTCATTACATGTACACAAAACTTGAAAGGATGTTCTAAGACTGACCGAAGTGTTAAGTACTTCTCCACGAAAAACAAGTACACAAAAGGAAAGCTCTATTTGGTTTCTACTTGAAGCCTGTACACATGATGCTTACATAATGCCTATCAGAGAAACCAAAGGACTTTCTTCCTTTAACATACCATCTCTCTAGAGCAGAGGAGTTTCTTTACAATTTCACTATATGCAGATAAAACATAAATGCTGTTTGTCTCATCATGTTTCTTTTACTCCAAGGGTTTAATTGCTTTTTAAAATCCCTCAGCATTATGTACACCAAAATGGCACCCGCACATTCTCTCCAGGGGAAAAGGAAGTTTTTTCCCAGAAAATGCAGGCAGCCTCTTAGCTGGATTCTAGGAATTCAGGATGTATTTTTGGAATGGCATGTGAACAGTCCCAAAGAACACTGAACGAGAAGTCATTTGTCAGTTCATCTAAACAATATCCAAACGCCCTTTGCCTTACATTAAAAGTGAAGACTTCCAAGGCAGTCTAAGATTTGGACAATAACATCAAGTTCTTACCCATTATACCTAAGCACAGGAAAGCAAAGTTATGTTCAGTTTCTATTGAAAGTCTGTATAATGAGGCCTAAACAATGTCTAACAGGGAAGGCAAGGCAGGTTCTTCACTGCACTTGCAATCTTGCTACAGCAAATGACTTACGTGAGGATTTCACTGTATGTGTGTCAAACCTAAATGCTGTTCACATCATTGTGCTTCACTCACTTAGAGGGTTTTACCCCTTCTTTAAAATCCCTGTGGGTCATACACACTTAAATGGTGCCCACACATTCATTCCAGGGGAAAAGGAAGTAAGTACAGGCTAGCAGCAGCTTCTAGGTCTTTAGAATGTATTTTTGGAACTGGGATAGAAACAGGCAACACAGAACAATGAAAGAAAAACTATTATTGTTTCTTCAGTTCGTATACACACTGCTGAAACACCCTTTGCCTTTCATGCACAAGAAGACTTTGAAGAATGTATTCTAAACCTTTGACCAGAATGTCAAGTACTTCTCTATGAAAAGCAAGCATACAAAAGGAAAGCTGTGTTCAGTTTGACACCTGCAATCACGGTGCTTCCACAATGCCTGAGAGAAACCAAGGCATTTTCTTCATTTAAGATAGAATCCCAGTAGACCGGATGAATTTCTTTATGATTTCAGTGTTTGTGGGTAAAAACCTTTTCTAAGACTTTAGTAAAAATGTCATATTCTTATCCATTAAATCCAGGTAAATGAAAGCAAAGTTGCATTAGATTTCTATTGAAAGCCTGTATGAATGAGGCCTATGAAATGTCTAACAGGGAAACAAGGGCAGGTTCTTCACTTCATTTAGAGCAGATGATGTATGTTCATGAGAATTTCTCAGTCAAACCTAAATACTGTTTATGTCATCATGTTTCATTCACTGTGCTTCTGTTTTCCCTTCTTTAAAATCCCTTTCGGTTACACACACCATAAAGGTGCCCAATCGTTCCTTCCAGCAGAAAACGCACTAAGTTTTCTCCTATGCCAATGCAGGCACCAGTAGTAGTCTCGAGGTCTTCAGAATATACTGGTATATGAAGAGGCAACATGGAATGCTGAAAAAGAAAGCATTACTGTTCCTTCTGTTCATGTAAACAATGCTGAAACACACTTTGCCTTACATACAAAAGAAAACTTTCAAGGTATAAGATTGAACATGAAATTTACAGAAGAGAAAGGACTCATACTCCTATTTTCAGGAAGCTGCACGGAGGCTTGTTTCAGAGAACTGTGGCAATAAGACTCAAATTGGTAATCGTAGTACCCCCCAAACACAAGAAAGCTACAAAGTAGAGTCCCAGAGGACATCTATGACATAGGCCTAGAAAACAGGAAGTATAGGCTCAGGCACAAAAAAGGGTAAGATCTCTAAATGACCATACTTTGAGTATTTGAAAAAATAATAGCAATGAGCATTTGAGTGATCTGTCAGAATTTTGAAAGGTATATTGAAAACCAAGTCCCCAAAAGGGCAAGGCAATTATTAACTGCAGGAAAAGAAAAGGCTGAAAAAAGTAAACAACGGCTGCGTAATAAACATGATCAATCACTCAAGGAGATATTTTGCAAAGAGATTGGGAAGCAAGGCAAAGGCAAGAGAGACATCCATATCTGAAAGTCAATAGGTAATAGCTAATTGCTGTTGTTTTCTAACTATGAATTAATAAAGAAAGACATATACATACTGTTTAGATATGGAGAAAGAGGAAACAAAAGTGAATGTCTCTGGCTAATAAGGCTGGAAATTGAAGGGAGGTGGCTGATGTTTATTTATTATAACCTTTATATTGTTAAAAAAAAAACTATGTGTTTTTTTTCCACTAATTTGCAAACAACAATATACATTGTTCCTAATCTAGATACACAAAGAGTATCCAAATGCCTTTGCATAGTCAATGAAACATAGGTAAACATCTTTCTGGTATTCTCTGCTTTCAGCCAAGATCCATCTGACATCTACAATGATATCCCTGGTTCCATATCCTCTCCTGAATCCACCTTGAATTTCTGGAAATTTCTTGTCAATATACTGTTGCAGTGGCTTTTGAATGATCTGAAACAAAATTTTACTTGCATGTGGTGTTAATGACATTGTTCAGTAGTTTCCACATTCAGTTGTATCACCTTTCTTTGGAATGGGCATAAATATAGATCTCTTCCAGTCAGTTGGCAAGGTAGGCGCTCCTCCAAATTTCTTGCCATAGATGAGTGAGCACTTCCAGCACTGCATCTCTTTGTTGAAATATCTCAGCTGATGTTCCATCAATTCCTGGACCCTAATTTTTTGCCCATGCCTTCATTACAGCTTCAACCTCTTCCTTCAGTATCATTAGTTCCTGGTCATATGCTACCTCTTCAAATGGCTGAACATTGACCAGCTCTTGCTGATATAATGACTGTGTATTCCTTCCATCTTCGTTTGATGGTCCCTGAGTCATTTAATATTTTCCCCATAGAATCCTTCATTATTGTAGCTCGAGGCTTGAATTTTTTCTTCAATTCTTTCAGTTTGAGAAATGCAGGATATGTTCTTCCCTTCTGGTTTTCCATTTCCAGCACTTTGCACATGTCATTGTAATACTTTCTTTTGTCTTCTCGAGCTGCTCTTTGAAACCTTTTGCTTAGGTCTTTTACTTGCCCATTCCTTTCTCTTGCTTTAGCTGCTCAACATTTAAGAGCAAGTTTCAGAGTCTCTTCTGACATCCAGTTTGGTTTTTCCTTTCTTCCCTGTCTTTTTAATGACCTCTTGCTCTCTTCATGGCTGCTGTCTTTGGTATCATTCCACATTTTGTCTAGCCTTTGGTCATTAATGACCAACACATCAAATCTGTTCTTGAGATGGTCTTTAAATTCAGGAGGGATGTACTCAAGGTCATACTTTGGCTCTTGTGAGCTTGTTCTAATTTTCTTCAGTTTCAATTTGAATTTGTGTGTGAGCAATTGATAATCTGTGCCATAGTCAGCACACGGTTTTGTTCTACCTGCTGATATGGAGTTTTTCTATCATCTTTTTCCACAGATGCAGTCAATTTGGTTCCTGCGTATTCTATCTGGTGAGATCCATGTGTACAGTCACCATTTGTGATGGTTAAAAAATTGTTTGTAATGAAGAAGTCATAAGTCTTTCAAAATTCTATCATGCAATTTCTGGTATTATTTCTATCACCAAGGCTGTATTTTCCAACTACTGATCCTTCTTCTTTGTTTCCAACTTTTGTGTTTCAGTCACCAGTAGTTACCATTGTGTCCTGATTACATGTTCAATCAAGTTCAGACTATAGAAACTGGTAAAAATCCAGTTTCTTCATCTTTGGCCTCAGTAGTTGGTGTATAAATTTGAATAATGTTCATATTAACTGGCCTTCCTTGTAGGCTTATGGATATTATCCTATCACTGACAGCATTATACTTCAGGATAGATCCTGAAATGCTTGTTTTGATGATGAACACATCGTTCCTCTTCAAGTTTTCATTCCTCGCATAGTAGACCATACGATTGTCACATTCAAAACTGCCCAAACTGCATCCACTCCAGCTCACTAATGCCTAGGATATCAATGTTCATGCATTCCACTTCATTTTTGACAGTTTACAATTCCCCTGGATTCATACATTGTACATCCTATATCCTGATTATTATTGAGTTGTGCCACATCAGCGAATGAATATTTCAAAAGCCTTACTCCATCCATGTCATTAATGCTGACTCTTCTTTGAGGAGGCAGCTCTTCCCCAGTCGTCTTCCCAGTGCCTTCCTTCCAGCATTACTTTCCAGCATCGTATTTGACAATGTTCCACTGCTATTCATAAGGTTTTCCCTGAATAATTCTTTTCAAAAGTAAACTTCTGGGTCCTTCTCTCTAGTCTGTCAGTCTGCAAACTCAGCTAAAACCTGTCTACCACGGTTCACCCTGGTGGTGTCTAAATACAAGTGGCGTAACTTCTAGCATCACAGCAACAAGTAAGCCTCCACTGACAGACAAGTGACGGCTGTTCACTTGGTCTTTAACCTGCTTACCTGATGCTGTTACCCTCTGTACCTGATGCTGTCACCCTCCTTACCTGATGCTGTCACCCTCCTTACCTGATGCTGTCACCCTCCGTACCTGATGCTGTCACCCTCCTTACCTGATGCTGTCACCCTCCTTACCTGATGCTGTCACCCTCCTTACCTGATGCTGTCACCCTCCTTACCTGATGCTGTCACCCTCCTTACCTGATGCTGTCACCCTCCTTACCTGATGCTGTTACCCTCCTTACCTGATGTTGTTATGGCTAACACTGTGGAGAACAGGAATCCCAGAACATCTAATTGTGCTCTTAAGGAATCTGTATACGGATCAAGAGGCAGTTGTGTGGACAGAAAAAGCACACGTGGAGTGGTTTCAAAACAGGAAAGGTGTGCATCAGGGTTGTATCCTCTCACCATACCTTTTCAATCTGTATGCCACACAAATAATCTGAGAAGCTGCATTCTACAAAGAATGAGGCACCAGGATGGGAGAATGACTCATTAACAACCTGCATTATGCAGACGACGCAGCCTTACTTGCTGGAAGTGAAGAAGATTTGAAACACTTGTTGATGAAAATCAAGGACCACAGCCTTCAGTATGCCTTCTACATCAACATCAAGAAAACAAAAATCCTAACAACTGGACCAGTAAGCAACATGATCACAAATGGAGAAAGGATTGAGGTGGTTCAGGATTTCATTTCACTTGGATCCACTATCAACATCCATTCAAGCAGCAGTCAAGAAATCAAAAGGTGCGTTGCACTGGGAAAATCTCCTGCAAAGGACCTCTTCACAGCATTGGAAGGGGAAGATATCACCTTCAAAACTAAAGTACCCCGACCAAAGTCATGGTACTTTCAGTTGCATTATGTACATGCAAAAGCTGGACAATGAGCAAAGAAGACAGAAGAGGAATTGATGCCTTTGAATTGTGGTATTGGAGAAGAATGTTGAATGTACCATGGACTGCCAAAAGAACAAACCAATCTGTTCGAGAAGTACAACCAGAATGCAAGACTGCCTCTTACATACTTTGGACATGTTGTCAGGAAGGATCAGTCGGTGGAGAAGGACATCATGTCTCGTAGAGTGGAGGATCAGCAAAAAAGAGGAAGACCTCCGATGAGATGGATTGACACAGTGACCACAACAATGGGCGTAAGCATAAAAATGATTGTGGACATGGTGCAAGACGCAGCAGTGTTTCATTCTGTTGTTCATAGGGTCGCTATGGGTCAGAACCAACTCGACAGCACCTAACAACAACAGCACCACACAGAGAAGGAATCTGTCAAGGGATATTCAGGAACTCATAGGTAGATTCACTGTAAAGCCTAAAGAGACGAAGTAGAGGTTTAGCATCCAAATCTATGCAGATGTCTGGCCTAATGAAAAATATTTCCGTTCTCAAAAGATGCATAGCTCAGCTACAACAAACATGTCCTAGAAAATGGCTGCTGCATACTGGGGTTACTTAGTCTTCATTCCATCTTCCAAAAGTATGGATGACAGAAGCTAGACCCTAGTCCTTCAGCCTTGGGTCAAACGAATCCAGAGACAGAGTTTTATTTTCTTCCTTTCTACTGTGATTAAGTGAAAGTATACAATCCAAATTAATTTTACATTCTCAGATGTCTGCATTTTCTTCTGCTCTCCTTGCCCCATGAGAGTACCCTCCTCCTTTTCATTCTATACCTGTCATATCCTCTTAACATGCTCCTGTCCCCTCCTGTCTACCCTTTCTCTCCCATCTAGAAAGAGACCAGTAGGACAGCATCCTATAAATACACAGACTCATAAACCACACACACCATACAGTCAAGTTGTGTCCCCGAGTCCAATCCATTTTTGTCTGAAGAATTGACCTTCATAGTGTTTTCTGGTCAGGGGTAGCAGCAGGAATAGGGGCCATGCTAGCAGGGAATCCCCCAAGCTGTCAGACCATCGACTGTGGTCTTTTAGTAGAGTTCTTGAGCTGCATGCCTCTTTTTCTCGTGTTGCCACAGGACTTCAACGTTGTCTGCCCCATCATGGCTGTCTTTGGTGGTGGCCGGGCACCCTCTAGTTCTGCTGGTCACATGTTGATGTAGTCTCCTGTTCACATGAGTCCTTCGAGACAGAGTTTTCTGTATTCTACTTCGAGAAGGTAAAACTCCCAGTGTGGGAAATTACCCAAAATGTATGAAGGTGTTCAAAATATACTGGGTAGCAACAAATGATTAACATCCACTAACTGAGATACTTCAGTTCTTTCCTAGAAAGTATATTTGCTTCATAGATATCTGATCTGTTAAATATAAGAATCATTGATAAAGTACTCATGAGAAACAAAGTCTAGGAAAATGTCATAATTCCAGATTGTAACTTTTGGAAACTACGTAAGCATTCAAGTGTGATACATATATATGGCACAATCTATACAAGGAATATGCGTATAGGCCTAATTGTAAAAAAAGGTATCAACAAGCACCTGAGAAAGAGTAGAAAGCATTTCCTCCTAAGTTTTGCCTGTATGTCTCTACCTACCTACCTATCTATCATCTATTAAAAGATGCAGAAGCCAAAGCCAAGTGCTGTTGAGTAGGATGCAGAAGACCCAACAAAAAACACAAAATTTTGAGAGGATATTTAGAAGTCCTGTCATAACAGTGATTTACACTTGTATCTTTATCTTTTTTGCACACCAAAGAATAGTATTTAAAATTGGAAAATTTAAGGACAGATTTATTTTTGCTTTAACCAAAATTGTCATGAATTATTTGTTGATAGTGATTGTATGATAGTCAATTATATTAGGAGGCAAATATTCCCATTTGTCTCCAAGGTAATCTATGCACAAATGAAAACAGATGACAACCTAAAAAACACAGGAGAAGAAAATCCAAATCCATTCTATAACATCAATTGGAATTGTTATTTGATACAATAAGAGGGTGATTTTAATTTATCAGTCTGCATCAACATAATATTAGAAAATTAGATTAACCAACTCTATGTGAAGAAACTTTGCCTTAAAAAAGAAAGGTGGATTTTTTTGGCAAATGTTCTAAGTATTGGAATCTTCATGACCTCAACTCAGAAATCTGATGAAGCATAACACAAACTGACTTCTCTGTGCATTGGCTGTTGAGACATTTCTCAGTCTTGGCTTGATTCTGGTGTTGTGATTCTAGAACCTCTGAACACACATCTGAGCACAACAGAGGCATGCAGGTCAGATGCAGATTTAAAATTGTTTTCTGGTGTTGTTCAAGTGACCTAGAGAGAGAAAGAGATCAGTATATGTTAGTGAAAAAGGAGTAGATGTTGGTATTTAAAACATTCTAATTGTAAGGAGAATTTTCCTTACCAGTAAAAAAGACAGCACTGTGCATGTCATATGGATTGGACTTTAACATTAAAGAAACAAAAATCCTTACAACTGGACCAGTAAGCAACATCATGATAAATGGATTCAGGTTATAAAGGATTTTGTTTTACCTGGTTCCACAATCAATGCCCATAGAAGCAACAGTCGAGAAATCAAACTTGTGTAAATTACATTGGGCAAGTGTGCTGCAAACGATCTCTTTGACGTGTTGAAAAGTAAAGATGTCTCCTTGAAGACTAAGTGCAGCTAATCCAAGCCATGGTATTTTCAATCACATCTTATACATATGAAAACTGAACACTAAATAAGGAAAATCAAAGAATAAGTGCCTTTGAATTGTGGTGCAGGGGGAGAATACTGAATATATCATGGACAGCAAAGAGAACAAAGAGATCTGCTCTGGGAGTACAACCAGAGTGCTCACTGGAACCAAGGATGATGAGTCTGAATCTTACATACTTTGGATATGTTGTCAGGAGGGATCAGTCCCTTGGGAAAGACATTATGCTTGGTAAAAGGGAAGGTCAGTGAGAAAGAGGAAGACCCTTAACGAGATTGGTTGACACAGTGGCTGCAACAGCTGGCTTAAGCATAAAGATGATTGTCATCATGGCATGGGACCAGGCAGTGTTTCATTGCTATGAGTTGGAACAGACTCGACAGCACCCAGCAACAACATACACTTCGTGGAAACCATGCTGTTATAGTAATTAAGTGCTATGGCTGATAACACAAAGGTCAAGAGTTGGAATCCTCTAGGCACTCCTTGGAAAAGCTATAGGTCAACGGTTGTTGTTGTTGTTTTTTAAAATACACTTCACAGAGTTTTTGTGAATTGTAAATTCCTTAAGATCATTTTTAAAGTACATAGTACAGAATAAAACCAAACCAAACCAAACCCAATACCATTGAGTCAGTTCTAACTCATAGATAGCAATACCAATAAAATAGTAGACATCTTCACAGATGGCACAGCTACGCTTCAGGTTGATTCTGGGGCAATGAGGGAAAAGAGATGAGTGTTCTTCATATTCATCCTTAGGTGCTAGAGGTAACCTAGTTATTCTGCCTAGCATTTATATTAAGCAGTTGGTGAATTATAACTTACAATGAGTACATTGTCATGGCACTGAGACAAAAAGTTAAGCAATAAGAAACAAGAAGCAAGGGTTTAATTTTGGGGTCCAAGCTGAAGCACAGTTAAGGTGATAAAAAAACAGATTTTCCACCAGATGCTGTGGTAAAAAAAAAAGCAAGTGCCACACACAAGTTCACGTTGAACTAAAAGTGAGGCTAGTGGTATCCAATTTGATTCCCAGATTTAAGAAGTTGTGGAAGACCCAATGGACACACACATCCCATTAGTAAGAAATTGTGGATATCAAGAAAGATGTAAATATTTTTTTCCTTTCAATTTATGATGTTTTAAATTTATTTTCTCAAATACTTAGGATATATCAACTTATTAAGTGTTTGTACCTAATTACTTAATACATAGAACTTTGAGGTATTTGGCCTTAGGACACCATAAGAAAGAAACAAACACAAAAACACACCATGAAGGCTCCACGAACAGAGAAAGTTTGAGAATGTCTGCTGTGAAACCCTCTTCTACCTTGTCAACACAGATCAGGCTAAAATTTTACCTTCAAAGGCATTGTCTTCAAAAGCACTGCCTGACGAGGCTGGAGAGGTTAATTCTCCTCTTCACTAAAGCAGAGAAAGTTAACATAAACCTTAGGTCATTAAGATCTTTCAATCCACTGAGATATCCTGTTATGGCTCATGTTAAATATTCATCACCTGAGAACAGCCATCTGTTCTGTACAGCTCTCATTTGGCCTGTGCTTTCTCTCTTCCTGCCAGAAATATCAGATTGCTGATGACTTATTTCCAAAGCCAGAGTGCTTTGGGTTTGCCCATTGTATGTGCTTCCTTACAGCAATGTTCATTGGCTATTACCCGATTTCTGCATTTCTGACAAAAAAGAATCCACATTTCATAAAAATGCTATTCAACGTCTAATCACATTGCAAGCTGCAGGTCCTATGCAATAATGATTTCTCCTTTGTAAAGCTTTTCATCTTTTTGATTAAATTGGCAGAAACTAGAAAATATTCAGACAGTGTGAGTCCTTCATACTAGAAAAATGCACATAACAGATTCACAAGAATCCTTTCAAACCCTTTTCTCTTTGCTCACTATCAATAAGCAAACTCATACAACATCATTGCTGTCTCAGCAATGTAGGTGGCTTCCAAATTTCCATCTCCCATTTTATCCTCTCTTCTGAATTAAAGTTACACCTTCTAAATGTTAAATATTCCAAAAGCCTCTAGATATTTCATTGTACACACTATCTTTCCTTTCATGCAACTTCTCCTCCTACCTTCTTTCACAACACACTAAATCTCAGTTAACTTTTACCCATCCTTCTTCCTCGTTCCCAACAACCAGTGAGTTGCCAACGCATAGCAATTTATTTCTCCCATCCATCCTCTACATTCACTGCACCTTTCCTGATTCACTTCTTTCTTTTTTCTTACTTCAGTTCATTCTTTACAAAACAGTTAAAGTCATTTTAACAAAATTCAGACATGTCTATGTCACTTCCCTGATTTAATCTTTCGAGAGACCTTGCATTAGTTGACCTCTTTGGGTCTCACAAACTTCAAGTGTCTTATCATCTCCCTTGCAACTGCTTTGCCTGTCTTTCAACTTCTGAAATATTCATAGCTCCTCTCCAACACACTCAATACAAAACTATTCCTCTTGCTTATGCTGGCTTCCTTCTCATTTTATATTTGCAGTAGCTTTAAACTTAAACTGGTCTTTGCTTAAATTCTATCCTCTGCTGTAGGAGTGTTTCATGCAAGGCAACATACCAATCTAACCCACCACTTCTTCCCCAGGGATGAAAAAAAAGTGTTCACAGTTTCAAATTTGGAGTATTTAACAGCTTAAATATAAAGCCACAGTGGCACAATGAATTCTGTTAGTGATTACAGCAAAAAAAAACTCAAGTCTTCACTGATTGTCAGAAAAGAAATCTTAAATTCAACTGAAACATGAAGAAAATTCTTCACTGGCTTTGAGTGGAAAGACCTCCTGTATCATGACCAACTCAGAAATGTAAGATGAAAATGTTGGCATGGTTGCCTTCATAAAGAATTTTTTTAAATTTATTTTTTCATATATCATAATACATATTAAGACCCCCTAAAATCCCAGGCCCATTGCCATTGAGTCAATTCAAGTTTCTATCCCCTTGCTTTTCACTAATTCATCGCATATTTACTGAATTCCTGCTGTGTTGCAGGCCATGTGATACCTAAAGGTACTGTGCTAAGGAAGTGCCATTTCTCCACTGGAGCTCACATTGAGCAACATTCAGATTCATTCTAGAGTTTCCACTTTTCCCTCATGTTTTCACGTGCTGCTGAGTCAGCTCTGGCTCATAGTAGCTCTATGCACAACAGAACAAAGCACTGCCCAGTCCTGAGCCATTTTTGCAGTCTTCGCTATATGTGAGCTCATTGTTGCAGCTGCTGTGGCAGCTCATCTCATTGTGGCTCCTCCCCTTTCTTGCTGACCCTCTGCCTTACCAAGCATGATGTCTTTATCCAGGGTCTGATCCTCCTGACAACCTGTCCAAGGTGAGTGAGATGAGGTCTTACCATCCTTGCCTCTAAAGAGCATTCTAAGCTGTACTTCTTCCCAGACATGTTTGTTGGTTCTCCTGGAAGCCCACGGTGTAGTCAGCACTCCTCACTAGCATCATAATTCAGAGGTGTCAGTTCTTCTTCAGTCTTACTTATTCACTTTCCACTATCTTTAAGCTGGTGCTTTTATTTCTGAAGCATGGATTATCAGAGACAGAATGCAGTTGACTGGTAAGTTTTATTCTGTTTTTGGTCTTGTATACCTGTTTCTCAATATCTTTTGATCCTTCCCTACACAATCACCTGTGACATCTCCTAAGACCACATGCCAAGCTGTTAAATCCTTGTGCTACCGGAGAATAACCCTGTATCAACCAAGCCTCCCATGCAGTTTATGTTCAACCCCCATTGACTTGGGCCAGCACCTTCAACACTCCTACACACTTTCTTACAGATTTGCTAGTAGATTTGCCAAGTCTTGTCGGATCCGACTTGACGGCACTTGGCTGGCTGTGGTATCTTTGGAAATCCTAGTGGCATAATGATTAAGTGCTATGGAGGCTAGATCAAAGGGCAACAGTTTGAATCCACTGGGCACTCCTTGGAAACTCTATGGAGTAGTTCTACTCTGTCCTTTAGGGTCGCTATGAGTCAGAATCAACCCAACAGCAGTAGGTTTGGTTTGGTGGGTGGTATCTTTGTCACATAATTCTTTCCTCTGTTAGCAGACCCAGCACTTGCCTAGTCAGGTCACACTAAGTCTGGTCCCACATTACGGATCTAGTGGGCAGGAAGGAAATGGGGAAGAGCTTAAGGAGAAACAGTAGTGCCTTATGAAGCATTTGCCGCAACTGATGCTCCTATATCGTCTTCAAGCAAGTGTGAAGATTACGGTCTTTTAATAAGAGAGAGCGGGCCACTTCTGCAACCCAGAAGGATTCACGGGAATCAAACTTACCAAGAAATTCTCTCCTCAAATATCGAGGTCCTACTCTGTCTGCACTATGACCCTAATTTTGGGTTATGAAGCTTTTCTAGGCTGAGAACTTGGCCATCGGTGAAATTCTGCCACTCTTACAATTAAGTCTTGTTCCTGGCCCTCAGCTTTGCCTTACAACTGCAGAGGACAACTATGTATTTAAATGCAGTTGAAACCTGCTGATTCTTTTTCTCATTTTGGGGGGGCGGGGGAGGCAGTAAATTTATTGTTTATTGCCTTGAGTCTATCTTTTGGTGGTGTCATGGTTAACAGCAATGTATGCTAACCAAAAGACTGGCAGTTTGAACACCCCAGAAGCACCTTGGAAACTCTATGGGGCAGTTCCTTTTTGTTTGTTTGTTTTCATTTACTGTGATTGAGTGAAAGTGTACAATCCAGTTTAAATTTGCATGCCCGCTTATCTGCAGCAACTTCTGCTCTCCTTTACTGGTGACAGCATACTCCTTTCTGTTCTATACATGTCATACCCTCTTAGCAGTCTCCTTTCCCCTCCTCTCCACCCTCTCCACTCCCCTGTAGTAAGAGGACTGTAGGATAACATCCTATAGATGCATCGACCAATAAGGTGCACACATAATATGGTCACTCTGTGTCCCCTAGTCCAGTACCTATCTGTTCAAAGAGTTGATAGACCTCAGTAATGATTTATAATCAGAGGCAGCATGAGGTCTAGGGACCATCTCCATGGAGCAGTTCTACTCTGTCCTCCAGGGTCACTATGATTTGGAATCCACATGAGAACAATGGGTTCCATTTGAGAGCCTATCATATCTATTTTTGAAGTATAAATGGCATTCTGCTACTAATTCCATGATCCTTATTACTACTATTTCTCCCACATCTCAAACATTTAGCCTTAGCCTCCAAAGCTATTCCACAGATTGAACATCTCCTTCATCTTCTATTTCATCCCATTCCACCTCAGATAAATGTCTTAAGAATACACTACTTCATGTTTCAAGGGATTACCAGTACCCTTGGAAGCAAAAATCAAGAGTATAACAGATCTTGAAATGTTCTTCTTGACAATGAGTATAAGCCATTCCTCTTCAACTTGTCATTCTTGGCATGGTAGGTTGTCCAACTCAAACTGGCCAATATCAGTTCAATTCAGCTCACCAATGTCTAGGAAACCTACCAATGTTTATGTGTCCCATTTTGTTTTTGATGCTTTCCAGCTTTCCTAGATTCACACTTCATATATTCCACTTCCAATTACTGACAGATGTTTACAGCTGTTTCTTCTCATTTTAAGTTGTGCTACATCAGCAAATGAAGGTCTTAAAGACTTGACCCAGTCTGCATCATGAAGACCGACTCTGCTTTGAGGAGGCAGGTCTACTCCAGTCATCTTTTGAGTCACTCCCAACCTGGAGGGCTGGTCTTCTGGCACTATGCCAATGTTTTGCTGCTATTCTTACGGTTTTTGCTGTCTAGTTATTTTCAAAAGTAGACTGCCAGGTCCTTCTTCCTAGTCTGTCTTGGTCTGGAAGTTGAGCTGAAACCTGTCCAGCATGGGTGATCCTGCTGGTATGTGAATATTGGTGGCATAGTTTCCAGTATCACAGTAACAGGCATGTCCTCATGGTATGACAAACTAACAGACTCAGGACAATTGTCTCATATGTATGAGAAATCTGCACAAGGAATAAAGAAGACAAAAGAAGAATTGATGTCTTTGAATTATCATGTCGGCAAAGAATATTGACTATACCATGGGCTTTCAGAAGAACAAACACACGTGTTGTTTTAGTCAACTAGGGCCGCTCTAACAGAAATACCACAGAGTGGATGGCTTTAACAAAGAAAAATTTATTCTTACACAGTCTGGTAGGTTGCAAGTTCATATTCAGGGTGTCCGCTCCAGGGGAAGGAAGGCTTTCCTCTTGTTGGCTCTGGAGAAAAGTCCGGTATTGCATTAGTCTTTGTCCAGGGAGCGTCCTGATGCAAGAACCTCTGGTCTGAAGGATGCCCTCTGCTCCTGGTGCTGCTTGCTTGATGGTAGTGAGGTTCTCAAATTGTCCTTTGTCTCTTTTTCTTTTTATTCCTTGCAAGCTAAAAGCATTAAGGGTGGGGCATGCCATACTCCAGGGAAACTCCCCCTACAGCAGGAATTTACAGCCTCACCCTAATCCTTTAACATACAGGTTAGCAAAACCACACAATGGAGGACAGTCCCAAGATACTGGGAACCATATCCCAGCCACGTGGCTGCACACATTTTTGGGGGGACACAATCCCAACCATCACATGTGTCTTGGAAGAAGTACAGTCAGAATTCTCCTTAAGATCAAGGACGGCAAGGTTTTATCTTAGGTACACCAGACATAGTAAGTAGATTTGATTTCTGCCTTCAAACATGAAGCAGAAGGAGAAAACATCAAAGATAGAAAGTACAGAATGTGCCAAAGCAAAGACCATTGTGGTCTGAATACGAACAGCTGGTACACAGAGAACCAAGATTTAATCAGACTTTAATTTTCTTCTGGAACTTAACACTTGCCCTTAAATGCTCAGAACTCCTTAGCACAGCGGTTTTTTTTCTGAGTCTCACAGAGTTGAAATGTGAAGCTAAACTGAAAAAAACGGATAGAGTAAAAGTTGAGAGCAGAACCTCCCAAGGTTGTGTCATTAGAAACCATCAGGTTCTCTCCATTACTCTTAAAAGTGTCCCAACTAAAATTCATGATTTTAGACAATTCAGGCAAAACAGAACAGTTAGCGCCTGAACCAAGCCCAAGTCTAAGTGTCCTACTAATAGTCTGAGGATCGTTAGGGAGATGTGGAAGGGTGTCATGTGAAGAGGCTAAACTCTACAAGGCAAACAGGGCTGATTTCAGATCACTGGCCCTTTATGTGAACAAGGAAATTTCACCAGATCATAGTCTTCTCTTCAAAGAGAAGGGAAATCTTGTTTGCCTCATTGCTTTGTTTTGACGATATGACAACATATTATATGGTTATGGTAAACTTTTGTCTTGACATTCTCATATCAAAAATGAGAATAATAGTACTGACTCAGAAAGTTTTAGAAACTTTGGTGGTATAATACTTGAGACTTTGACTGTTAACTCAAAGGTCAGTAGTTCAAATCTACCAGGCATACTTGGAAACCCATGGGGCAGTTCTACTGTCTTCTATAGGGTTGCTATGAGTCAGAATCAACTCCATCAAAATGGGTTTAGTTTTTCTTTTGAGCTTGAAAAGTCAGATGATGTGATTTCACCTCACATACTTTGAACGTGTTATCAGGAAGGACCAGTCCCTGGAGAAAAACATTATGGTTGGTAAAGAGTCAATGAGAAAGAGGAAGACCCTCAACAAAATGGATTGACACAGTAGCTAAAACAATGGGCTCAAGCACAGTAACAATTGTGAGAATTGTGTAAGACTCAGCACTGTTTTGTTTTGTTGTAAATAAAGTTGCTATGAGTTGGAACTGAGTTAACGGCATCAAACAACAGCCCTCATAAATTGCTATGATAATTAAATTGGTTTGTCCCTCAAAATATTTTTAATCCATGTAAGCATTTAGAACATATCTTGCTCAATGAGGTATTATAATCATCATTATTGGAGTAGAATTTAGAAGTTGACTTGCCTGGGTTTGAATTCTTCCATCACTCTTATGTGAACTTAGAAAAATTGTTTGTGCCTCAGTTTCCTAACCTGTAAAATGGTGATAATTGAAGTATCTTCCTAAAGAATGATTATGAAAATTAAATAAATAAGTAAATCAATAAAGCAAAGAGTTCAGAGCAGTGGTTGGTATCTACCAAGTGCTCTAGAAAGCCACTAGCTGTTTTGAGGTTGTCGTTTTCTAAGTGATATAATTTTATGGAGGCTACAAAATCCATAGAATCACATACAGGTTCAGAATAACCTTTAATGTATATACTGAAATTAACTAAGGAGAAACATTCAATACAAAAAGTTCTGACTGAAAAATAATACAAATCCCAACCACTGACTATAAAAAGATGGCATTTTTGAAACCACAGCCCTGATATAATTCAGTTCTAGTTATCTATAATTTCTTATTCCCAGGAACAAAGCATTGTTTCTCTGTCCTGTGGCTTTTCTCTCATTAAAGCTAAAGTAATCATAACTTCAAGGGGAAAGTGGATATTTCAAATAACAAAGAAATAATAGCTCAGTTTTGAGCTTAAGATCAAACTTTGCATTATGCTTTTCTTTTCCTTTAAAAAAAACTTGCAGTTTTTTTTTTAAAACCCAACCCAACCCCATTGCCTCTGAGTTGATTCCAATTCATAGCAACCTTTCAGACAAATATGAAAACTGCCAATTAACTCATCCCAGAAAAAGTGCTACATAAATTACTGCTGAGTATCACAATGATCAACTTGAAAGTACTTCCCTTGGAAAGTTAGGTGCTGATGCCAGCACCTAATCCACCCTTCAGAGCAATTTTGGAACTTTTTTCCTAGAACGGCCATCAGAACTGTTGTCATATTACCCTTGGTGTCTTGAATGTCATCAAAATGCCTTCTTTTCAATATTTCCTTTATCTTCAGGTAAAGAAAAAGTCATTGTGGGTCGGATAAGGTGAGCAGGGAGAGCGTTCCAATACAGTTGTTTGTTTACTCGTTAAAACTCCCTCACCGACAAAGATCATACAATTCAGTTTGCAAACTTTCCACCTTGCCAACCTGTGCAGTAGCCATTCCAGAAAGAATTCCAAAATTGCTTTGAAGGACGGATTAGGTGCTGGCATTGGTGCATAGCTTCCCAAAGGGAGTACTTTGAAGGTGACCATAATGATACTCAGCAATGAGCTATATAGCACTTAGAATAATTAGTTTGCAGAATTGTCAGACTTCGTATGTTGTTAAAATTCAAGAAATGTATTTTTGGTATTTGTATACACTGCAGTCAATATGATACAAAATTCAAGAAGTATAAGAGGATAGTCAGTACAATTCCTCTCTTTTGTAAGTATTATCAATCCCATTTCCTATCTCCACAGACTCAGCAGGTTCTGGTGTAACTTCCTAGAGATAGCTTATAAATTTAATAAGAAATACATGCATGTCTTCATTTACCATTTGTCACACAAATGGCTCATACTGTTCAGAACTCTGTGTTTCTCACTTGCTGTATCTTGATGATCTTAGAAATCAGTACATAGAGAGGTACTTCATTATAATTAATGCCTTCATGATAATCCATTGTTGGATTTACCACAATTTTTATCTAACCAGTCTCATATTGATGGACACTTAGGTTGTTTTGCTATTATAATTCTGTAATGAATACTTGCCCTAAAAGTTTGTTTTGTGATCTCATGATTGTATCTGTAGGCTGTTTCCTGAAGGTAGAATTGCTATACAGGGTTGAGTGCTTTTAAAATTTATTAAATGTTTTCGAATATCATTGTACCAGTGTCAACCTGCTGACACCAATTCCTGGTGACTATGTGTATGGCAGAGCAAAGCTGTGCTCCATAGCATTTCCAGTGGCTTGTTTTTCACAAGGAGGCTTCACCATCTGCACTAAGAGGTGGTACCAGTTCACACACCCACTAGAAATGTATGAGGACTCATCAAACCAGACTCCTTTAAGTGTAAATCAAATATCAGTTTCATGACTTCTGCAACTTGAAATGAAATTCTGGTAAGGGCAGTGATGAGAAGAATAAAAATACCTCTCAGAATATTTTGCCACTGCCTAAAGAGGTGACAAGCCTCCAGAGAAGTCCCAGTTTGACAGTGTTCTGTCTTCCATATGGCATGGTGGGAACAACTTAGCAAGGATAAGGAGAAAGTCGAGTGCTGGTGGCATGGCAGTTAAATGCTGTTTGCTAACCAAAAGGTTGGCGGTTCAAATCTGCCAGTTGCTTCTTAGAAACTCTATGGTGCATTTCTACTCTGATCTCTAGGGTTGTTGTAAGTCAGAATCAACTCAAAAAGTCGTGGCTTTTGGGCTTGACTAGAACTAAAGCAGCTTTGAAGGGTCTTCCTCATGTTACCAAAAGATGGGAAAAATACCTGAGAATTCCTCAGACCTACACAGAACTGCCAAAAGAACTCACGAATATGTCTTGGAAGACATACAGCAAAAATGCTCCTTAGAAGTAAGAATAGCAAGACTGCATTTGTCTCACATACCTTGGAGACAGCCACCATTCTTGGCAAAGAAATGAGTTAGTGAAAAATGTGGAGAGCCTCGATGAGAAGGATTGATACAGTGACTGCAACGATGGGCTCCAGCGTGGTGACAGTTGTGATGACGGTGCAGCACGAGGCAGAGTTGGCGTCTGTTGTACATCAGGTCACTGTGAGAAGGAACCGACTTAACAGCACCACCACCACCAACCTGCGGGACTTGGAAATACCGAGAGAATCCATAGGCAAAAGAAAACTGGGGTTGGAACTGGGCAGCTACTGAGGGCAGACGTCTTGTAATCTGCAGTAACAGCCACATTTGCCATCAGCAGTAGTGTTTTAGTCAGCTAGGGCTGCTCTAGCAGAAATATCACAGAGTGGATGGCTTTAATAAAGGAAAGTTTATTCTTACATAGTCTGGTAGGCTGCAAGTCCATATTCAGGATGTCCGCTCCAGGGGAAGGCTTTTCCCTTGTCGGCTCAGCAGGAAAATCCGGTATTGCATCAGTCTTTGTCCAGGGAGTTTCTTGGCGCAGGAACCTCAGGTCTGAAGGACGTACTCTCCTTGCTGTGCTGCTTTCTTGATGGTGCGAGGTTCCTGAATCTCTGCCTGCTTCTCTGTCCCTTTATCTTTCATACGATGAAAGGATTAAGGGTGGGGCAAGCCATACTCCAGGAAAGCTCCCTTTACAGTGGAACAGGGAGGTGATCCTATGAAGGGATTTACAGCCCCACCCTAATCCTTTAACATACAGTTTAGGAAAACCACAAAAGGGAGGACAGTCACAAGCTACTGGGAATCATGGCCCAGCCACATGGCTGCACCTATTTTGGGGGGGACACAAATCAATCCATGACAAGTCACAAATGACAACTGAAATACAGATCCCAAACCCATTGCTTTTGAGTCAATTTCAACTTGTAGTGACCCAATGTGACAGAGTAGAACTGCCCCATATGGTTTCCAAGGAGCAACTGGCAGATTTGAACTACATGCCTTCTGGTTAGCAACCACAGCTCTTAACTACTTTCCTACCAGGGTCTGAAAAGTTATTTGGGACCTAACACATAACTATATAGGACGCACCAAGTGAGGGAGGAAAGAGGGCATACTAGAAGGAAGCACTTGGCCAGAGCCCTAATTAGACCAAGTATCCCCTAATGCTAGATAGCTAGTAAACTTGATAGACATCTGGGAGGAGGGCAAGGCACCTGTACTTTGATGCTTCACCTTCCATTCCTGGATGCTTCTCTCCCAGTTTGTCCAATGTCCTGACCTTAGCTGTCTCTCTCACTTCTTTTGGTAACTTAGAACTTGTTGTAGACTGCAAAATCTATTCCAACTAATGCAAACAGGAAGAGACTCATAAAGCATTATTAGAAAGTACATGGAGCTTCAAGGGAGCCCTGGGAACCAGGGTGAGGTATATCACCAGGAGCAATGCAACAATGAGGAAAGAACAATTAAAAACCACAGCCACCACTGCTCATCACTCAGATTCCGTGATTCCGGGGAAAGGATGCTAGAAACTCTGCCACAGCTAACCAGGGACCTTCACCGCCATGCCTGCCTGTCTGCTGGAGATTACTTTTCCCCATGAATGGAAACAGACACATGTAGCTCCCTTGAAAATCCACATTGCACACAGACATGTTGGGATCAGGTCACACTCAGCTCTAGCCAGAAGGGTACCTGGAAAGTGCCTTTAGGCTCCGTGGTCTACAGTATAAGAAAGCCAGCAAGACACGTGTTGGAATGAGTGCTGCATGAACCAGACAAGAGCATCCCGTCATTCTACTGTGAGCTTTGTGTTGAAAAGCTGCCTTTCTCACTTTCTCTCTTTCTGTGTGTGTATGTCAGATCAGCATTTTCAACTTTTCTGCTAGACAGACAAAACAACTTGCTTGTAGTATGGAAGCAATATCTCTTCGGAAATAGCACCATTTTCTAGTGATTCTTTCTCCTAAAGCTAGCCTTACCCTCTGTATTGAACATTCTTGGATGAGGTCTCTAGAGATCTGTTTTCATACTCTGTTGTCTGAGTTTTTATTTTGAGTTATCTCTCTGTGGTGCAATCTTCATACTGAATGCCAGTGGCATTTTCTTTTTTTACCATGCTTCTGCTGGAAATGGCTGGAAAAAACGAACAATTGTTTTTTAAAGGGAAGACATTTTTATTCTGAACTAGAACCTTTAAAACAAGATGATTAACCACTTAATGCTCTCATCCTCGCTTAGACAATAATTTATTTCTTGCTGTAGTTTTTCTTTATAGGTAGAATTACAACTCAGTGATTCCTTGATAAGACACTCAGCAGCATTTCCCACTAGGTGTGCCCATGTTTCTAGAATGTCCTATTCACAGTCCTTTTCTACTAGTCATTTCTCAGTTTATCATGAAACATTACTTCTCCTTCTTCTGTTTCCTCACTTTCTTCTTTCAAGGCACTGTATTTAAACATTTCTGCTCTCCATTGTTTATTGCTCTGCTGTCTTATTAGGTGTATTGCCCTAAATGAATCTTTACAAGAACATTTAAATACTTCAAAGGTAAGAAGTGAACGCATGCTGTGGTAAAAGGAATACTGGAAGATTCTTGTGTAAACAGGACCCTTGCCCTGAGGACTGAATTATTGATTTCCAGAGTAAGTGGGCCAAAATCATGATTATCAGAACCAACAGAGAAAGTTTTGATTTAAGCACATGAGGAAATGCCTTTGGATCCAAATGTGGGTTTCTGCGGGTCTGTGTTGCCCGTGGCTGATCAGTGTTGATGCAGAATGCCACACGGGAAACACTGGGGGTGAGGAGGACAGCTGGTAACTCTAATGCCCCAGCTCTATTTAGGCATCGTGCAGCTTGTTTTTATTTAATTAACAGAACATGCATATGTGCAGTAAAACAGGCATTGATTTGAATAGGGTTTGGGAAGTCCCTCACAAAGCAAACTTGTGCCTTCTTATCTAAACAGCATAAAAGGCCACTTCCTCAGGTAAATTCATCTTTTGAGGAGCAAGGCATGTAGGCCTGGGCACGGGCACAAGGGTGACATTTAGCCGGCCAGACCAGATCTGTCATTTGAGAGGATCTGATGGCATGCATTCCAATCGTGTGTGGCTGTTTACATTCAGCCGTTCACAGGCTCACAGCCCTGCACTCAGGCCATAATACTTGCCCTAACCGTGGCCACGTTGCCCGTAGCAAGAACCGTGGCATCTTATGTTAGCTGATGCGGTATGTATCTTTGTCTCCATTTATGTTAATAGGTACTGTAGTCTTTTAATAGACTCCCTGAATGGAACACCAGGTTAAGTGCTTGGATACTAACTAAAATGCTGACAATTCAAAACCACCCAGAAGCACTTCAGAAGTCAGTCTTGACAATCTGCTTCAAAAAAAAATCAGAGTCGTGAAAATCCTGTGGAGCAGTTCTACTTACACACAATGAGGTGCCATGAGTCTGAATCAACCCAACTGTAATGGGTTTGGTTTTCTGGTTTGGGTTTTCTTTTAAGTAACTGCATGTGGTTAAATTAGAGGCTTAGGTGGTTGTGCAATATTGACTTTTCACTTTTTGAATTTCACTTTGTTTTCTTTTAAGAAACTGTTGAATTTCTTTGGTTTTCTATCTACAACTCTTGGAAAGCTTGTTCTAACTACCCCACTGGCATTTTGCCTGCTTGAAGTCTTCAAGCTAAAGAGGTCTTTTTTTTTCTCAGATCTCTTGGCTAAAATATTCTTCTGTCTTAACTATTTCATGAGGAGTTATCTGCAGGTTTGAGCCATTAGGAACGGTGCATTTATTATTTCATTTTCAAGAAACAAGTCTTTAAGATTGAACCATCAGAACTTCCATTTGTCATTATTTTCTAAAGTTTATCTTTAAAACAACTGTTTTAGTCAGCTAGTGCTGCTCTATCAGAGATACTACAAGTCATTGTTTTAACAAGGAAAAGTTTATTCTTACATAGTCCTGTAGGCTACAAGTCCAAATTTAAGATGTCCACTCCAGAGTAAGGCTTTTCTACTTGTTGACTCTGGAGGAAAGGCCTTGTGTTGCATCAGTCTTTGTTCAGGGAGCATCTCGGCTCAGGAACCTCAGGTCTGAAGGATATACTCTTCTACTGGTGCTACTTTCCCAATGGTGTGAGGTTCCCAATTCTCTTCTTGCTTCCCTCTCCTTTTATCTTCCATAGGATGAAAGGATAAAAGGCTGTACAAGCCACACTCCAGGGAAACTCCCTTAGCAAGGGTGTTGCAGCCCCACCCTAATCCTGTTTTAATATAATCATCCTATCAATCAGCCACAGGCAGAGATTAGGATGTATAGTGTAGAGAAATCACAAAATACTGGGAATGATGGCTCAGCCAAATGGCTACACACATTTCTGGGGGGACACAGTTCAATTCATGACAACAACCTTTTCTCTTTGGCATAGAAATGTGCTGTTTAAAGCTATAAGAGTGAATGACTTTATTTTCACAATAGTATCCCCCTGGGGGGGGGGGAAAGATGTTGATACTTTTGTTAGACAGTAATTTTCTTTAAATGTCCTATCCTTTTTTAAAAAAGATAAGCATTTTAAATACATGGTCCTACTTTTTCTAATAAATCACTGTGCAACTTAAGTTCTTCACACTATTTCATATTTGTGTGTGTGTGTGTGTGCAGCAATAATGCAGTACAAAAGGGATTTAGAGAAGGGAATACAAAAAGATTTCTCTTATGCTGAATCTTATGATTTTTCTTTCCTATACAAAGGAATTTGGTTATGTGGATTCTAACAAATTATCAATCACGTTTCAAATAATGGGAACACTAGAACACTTAATTGTGCCCATGTAGAACCTGAATATAGATCAAGAGGCTGTAGTTTGAACAGAACAAGGGCATATTGCAGAGTTTGAAATCAGAAAATGTGTGCATCAGGGTTGTATCCTTTCATCTTACTTATTTAATATGTATACTAAGCAAACTATGTGAGAAGCTGGACGTGAAGAAGAAGAATTCAGCACTAGAGTTGAAGGAAGACTCGTTAACGATCTGTGATACGGAGATGAGACAACCTTGCTTGCTGAAATGAAGAGGAGTTGAGGCACTTATGGATGAAGATCAAATACTAGATCCTAAATTATATATAGATGAAGCTTCAACATAAAGAAAACAAAAGTCCCCTACAATTGGAATAATGAGCAACATTAAGATAAACACAGAAAACAGTGAAGTTGTCAAGGAGCTGTCATTTTATTTGGATTCACAATTAACATGTATGGAAACATCAGTCAAGAAATCAAATTAGATTGGATGGGTCCAAGATGACAGTGTAGATGGACACTCGCCACAACCCCTCTAACAACAAAGACCCAAAAGTACAAATGATATCCTGGGAGCCCTGTACATCAAAGGGAAAGTTGAGAAATCATACTGAGCAATGAGGAAGGGAGTAAAATGCCAGAAGTATGCAAGATTCCGCATACCTGACTTGCTGGGAAATGGATATGGCCACTGTGTGGTGAACAGATTGTGGACATTAGTGGGTGCCCTCCTAAGAGGGGTGATTGTCTGGAGAACCCAGTAGCACCTCTGGAGCCATGAAGAGACAGTACCAGATTGTCAAAAGCTAAGTCTTTGCATGTGACCTTCCATCCACAGATCTGAATATTTTCTACAAGATGAGTCTGTCTCCCTTCTCCTGGCACTTCTCCTTCCTTTCTCCACAGTATGTCTGGTGCTAGAGTCTGATACCATTAACTGAGCTGAAAGCAAGACTCCTCAAGCCAGCTCTGAGCCATTTGTCTCCTCCCTTCTCAGTACTGTGCCCACCTCTGGAGTCTGATGTCCTTAACTGAGCTGGAAGTAGGACTCCTTTAAGCCCACCATGAGCCATTCTCCAAGAGTCAGAGAGGAAAGAATTTTAAAAACTCAGGGAAGGGAGGTAAAATTCTGATGACTCCCCTAAGCTGGAAAAGCAGGGCAGGAACTGTTCTTTTACTTAGATTCAGGCATAAGGAAATACGCAATCCTCACAAACACAGAAGGACAGTTTTTAGCCCTTGCCTTTCTCAGTGGCTGTAGCCAGACATTTGTGCTTATATCAATCACCCCTGCCATCTAGAACAGGAGGTGAAATCCTGCACCACACACTTGGTGACTGACTACCTGGACACCGGAACTAAATCCATATAAGAAAAGTAAACTGTACATTTCAAAACAAGAAGCTAGAATGTAGTATGCAAACAAAAAATAGTAAATATGATTTACTGGTGGCTCAGAAACCATAGTTCATAGCAAAGCACTTAAAGGGGTGGAGCATAATCTCTTCAGAAAGCTCCCAAAACAAAGAATAACATTTTCTAGAGGAAGAAAGCTTCCTGGAATGATCAGAGATACAATACAAAAGATTGACATTTAGAATTCTTCATGAGATGAGGCGGAAGATGAGGCAAAATGCAGCAGAGTATAATGACAAAATGAATAAACTGAAACAAAGCATTGACTGGCCAGAATTACAAATTCAGAAAATTAATAATAAAATTACAGAATTAGACAACTCAATGGAAAGTCAAAGGAGCAGAATTAAGGCAATGTAAGCCCAAATTAAAGAGATTGAAGATAAAGCACATGACATCAACATATTTGAGGACAAATCAGATAAAAGAATTTTAAAAAATCAAGAAATACAGTTACATAGGACTCTCTGAAGAGGAATAATTGATGAATAATTGGAATACCAGAAGGGGGGCAGGGGCAATAACAGAAAATACAGAGACAGTTGTCAAAGGTCTGCTGACAGAAAACTTCCCTGATATCATGACAGATGAGAATATACCTATCCAAGATGCTCATCACACTCCTCACAAACTAAAAAGGAGGAGATACTTTTAAAAGTGGCTAGGGATAAATGAAAAACCCTACAAAGGAAAATCTGCAGGATTAAGTGTGGGCTACTTAGCAGAAACCATGCAGGCAAGAAGGCAATGAGATGACATATAAAAAGCCTTGGAGGAACAAAATCACCTTCCAGAAATTATATATTCAGTAAAACTGTCTCTCAAACATGATAGTGAAAATGGGACAATTCCAGATATTCAGAAACATAGAGAATTTGCAAAAATAAAATACACCAAAATTACAAGAAATGTTAAAAGGAATCCTTTGGTTAAAAAACTAGCAACACCAAGTAACAACCCAAGATCAGAACACAGGACAGGGCAAGGGGATACCAACCCAAATAGAAGAATCACAAAAATGAAACATGGGCAAAACACTAAAAATAGAGAAACAAAGATGTCATCATGTAAACATTATGACAAAACAAGAGGAACCAAAAGAACGTATAGTCACACATCTTTCTTATGGAGAGGAAGTGTCGTTCCCAGCACAGTATACCACGTGATTGTCCAATTCGAAATGGCCAATACCAGTCCAATTCAATATGCTGATTTCCTAGGATAACAATGTTTATGCATTCATTTCATTTCTGACAATTTACAATATTTTTAGATTCATACTTCATACATTCCATATTTCAATTGTTAATGGATGTTTGCAACTGTTTCTTCTCATTTTTAGTTGCCCCATATTAACAAGTGAAAGTTCTATAAGTTTAACTCCATCCACATTATCAAGGTCAACTCTGATTGGAGGAGGCAGCTCTTCCCCAGTCATGTTTGAAATGTCTTCCAACCTGAGGAGCTCATCTTTCAGCACTGTATCAGACAACATACTGCTGCTATTCACAGATTTTCACTGGCGATCTTTTTTCAAAAGTAGATTGCCTGGTCTTTCTTCATAGTCTGCCTCAGTCTGGAAGTTCACCTGCCCACCAGAGGTGGCTCTGCTGGTATTTGAACACTAGAGGCATAGTTTACAGCATCACAGCAACAGGTAAGGTCTCACAGTACAACAAGCTGACAGACTAGTGGGGCAGTCAGAGAAATGCAAATTAGAAATATGATGAGATATTACCTCGTCACCACATTATTGTCACTGATCAGAACACCAGAAAATAACAAATGTTGGAGACAACATAAGAAACTTGGAACATTTATGTAATTATGGCAGCCCTTCTTCCCAGGCACCTCTGGATGGACTTGAACCTCCAAACTTGTTAACTGTTTGCATAGCCAGGTGCCCACACTTTATAGCCATCAAAAAGTAGGTCTTAGATCCACCCATTTACAAACAACTGATTTTCAACAAGGGGCCAAAGTTCACTCAGTGAGGGATAAACATTAATAAATGATGCTGGCAAACCAGACATGCACTTACAGGAAAATGAAACAGGACCCGTACTTCACATCATACACAAAAACTAACACAAAATGTGTCAAAGACCTAAATGTCAAACATAAAACCATCAAGTTCCAGGAAGAAAATTCTGGGGCCTAAACTTCTGTAAAACTAAGGTAGTAAACATAACAAAATACGCAAATAGCAGAAGGCATATTAGACAAATGGGGGCCTAAAAAAAAAATGAAAACATAAATTCATCAAAGAAGTTTTTCAAAAAAGTAAAAAGAGAACCTACAAATTGGAAAACAGATCTTTGGAAACAATGGATCACATAAGGATCTAATCCCTAAGATTTGTAGAAAATTTCAACAGCTCAGTAACAAAAACACAAACAACCCAGTTACAAAACGAGCAAAGGACATGAACATAACCTTTATCAATGATGATGCCTGAGCACCTAATAAACACATAAAAAGATGTTCACAGTCATTAGCCGCTAGGGGGACAGAGATCAGAACTACAGTGAGATACCACCACATCCCTGTAAAATGGCAAGGACCAAAAAAAGAAAAAAAACAGAAAGCAACAAATGCTGGCAAAGATGTGGTAGGACTAAAACCTCTATCCATTGCTAGTGGGACTGTACAATGGTACAACTGCTATGGGAAACAGCATGACGCAGCCTCAAAAAACTGTATGATTCAGAAACCCCAATCCTGGGTATATATTCCAGAGCACTATCAGGACTGCCATGAAGACACACATGCACACCTATGTTTACAGCAGCATTACTCACAATAGCAAAAAAAGTTGAGACAACCTAAGTGTCTATCAAGAAATAAATGGATACACAAAATACAGCATATAAATACAGTGAAATATTATGTAACCATAAAGAACAAAGAAGAGTCCATGAAACATAACAGCAGGGACAGACCTGGAGTACATAATACTGACTGAAGTAAGTCAAACACAAAAGACAAGTATATGATCCTTCTTTTATAAGTAAAAAAAAATTTTTTTCTTTATATATGCACATATATATATATATATATATAGGGAAACCCTGGTAGTGTAGTGGGTTAAGTGCTACCACTGCTAACCACAAGGTCGGCAGTTCAAATCCACCAGGCGCTCCTTGAATACTTGGGGTGTCAGTTCTACCCTGGCCCCTAGGGTTGCCATAAGTTGGATCCAACTCAACAGCACTTGGCTTGGCTGGCATGTATATATTACAGAGAGAGAGAGAGAGACCAGCATTCATCCAGTGGCAACCAGGGGCTGGTGGAAGGAGGAATCATGCTCCAGATCATCAATGTTTGTGATTCTTGGTGATGGTAAAAGTAATACAGAAGGTAAGTGTAACGAGCACACTTGAACAGAGAGTAATTGTGTCACTTATAAGCTCTCAGGAGACAAGTACGCTGGTGTCAAAGAGTTTGGCAACAACACTAACAAAGACCAAAAACAAGTGTACAGTTCCTATGTATGTATAGAGGCATATAGATACATAGGTATGTGTAAGAAAAAACATGTATGTACAGGTGCATATACCCATAGAGGACACAACCACAGACACCTCAGATATAACCATATATCTCCCAAGATGGGTTTTTTAAGTTTGGAAGTTGAAGACTGTAGTCTCACAGGACAGCACAGACATTTGGCATAATATAAAACACAAAGTTCAACCAACTGAAGAGATAGCATCTGGAATCTTAAAAGTGACAATCTAAGATTCCGTTATCAGTCTCTACTCATCAGGAGCCAAAGAGTAAGAAAGAAACCAAAGTCTCAGAGAAGAAACAAGTCTGCCAGACAGTAAAAGCCATGGCATCACCTACCCTGAGACTAGAAGCTGGTAACCAGCTACAATTACCAACCCTTCTGACCAGGGTCACACCATGCTCCCAGAAAGAATGGAATCAAAATACAAAACAAAGCCTTAGTCCTTTAAAAAAATCCAGACTCACTGGACCAGAAGACCAGAGGACTCCTTGAGACTATTGCCCTGAGATTCTCTTTATAACTGTTCCTCAAGAACGTCTTTTAGCAAAATAGCAGAGTGGTACACAAAATGAAGAATATTACTTGTAAGCATGGGGCCCCACTAAAAAAAAAAAAATTAAAAAAAAACTTTATGGGACCATAAGATCAACACTCACTCTAAAGCAAGGTGGGAAGATTTCAGGGCAAGGGTGGAAAGCAGGGAAACTAGAGTAATAGAAACAGAACAACCAGAACACAAAGAGAATGGTGACAAAATGTGAAAAAAATGTAACCAAAAGTAATAAATCTTTATAACACCTGCTAATATGCTGGGATAGTAAAAAAGGCAATGTTTTAAATCATTTTTATGTGGAATAAATAATAATTGTACTGATCACACTGTCTAGGTACAGTAGTTCAGTTGTAGCAATGGGCATGATAATATGTTCATTGGTTGTTATCAAGGTCAGATTATATCTCAGTATTTACCAAAATAAGATAATACAAAACACACAGTGTAAACAAACATATATACACTGTCATGGACTGAATCCTGTCACCCCCAGAATATATGTAGCCATTTGGCTAGGCCACGATTCCTGGTCTTGTATGATGTTTCTGTTTGCTGTAAACTCGGCCTCTGTGATGTTAATGAGGGAGGATGGGTGGCAGCTGTGTTGGTGTGGCAGGCTCAACGTGTAAGAGATGCCTTAGGGCATCTCTTGAGATATAACCTGGGGACCTCCTACCCCCAAGATGCTGTGCCAGGAGCAGAATGTGTCCTTTGGAAAGGACCCAGGGTCCCTGTGCCTCAGAAGCTCCCAGTCCAGGGGAAGACTGATGGATGACAAGAACCTTCCTCCAGAGCCAGCAGAGAAAGTCTTTCCTGGAGCTGATGCCTTGAATTTGGACATGTAGCTTAGCAGACTGTAACAGAATAAAATTTCTCTTTTTAAAGACTTGTGGCATGTCTGTTAGCTGAGTACCAGATGACTAAGGTATACACATAAATAAGTGGAGAGAGAAGAATTAGAGAGACAGAAGGCTATGTTTCTATGCCACTACCACCTTAGCTTTACAAACAAAATTCTACTATAATATTGGCTTACATTTTTGTCTTAGCAGAACCAAAATCCTGCCTTTTAAATATCTATAGAGCCCCAGAAGGCAAAGAACAACTGCTCTACTGAAAATAATTTTGGAAAATGATTGTCACTATACTGAAGTGATTTATCTGCAGTGTCAGTCACACACATATTTATCATATTCTAATTCACCACCTTAAAAAACCTAGATATCATGTAAGTAAAACATGCTAGAGCTCTCATATTAACAACAAAGAAATGCAGATATAACCTCCTCTTTCATTCAGGGTATTCTTAGCAAGATTTGCAATGCATCTTACTATTACATTCACATAAATTATGCAGAAGAAAATTTCAAACACAGAGGTTTAATTTGCTTCTATTCCTTTTCAGAATTTCTTCTGATGTAGCTTTGAAACAATGAACAGTACTGTATTTTAGTCACTAAAACTAATAGTATGTTTTATAGCAACAAATTCTAGAAAATAAAAATATGTACTGATAATATAAAAAGTAACGTGTTGGCTGGGATTTTTTTGTATTTCAATAATTCTGTATCAGTCAAGAGTATATTTTAAGGCTATTGCACAGAGTTTTATTTGGCCTCTGAGTGTATTTTTGTCTTTGTGTGTTCTATTCAGAGAATCATGGAGAGAACAGTTTGTTTTAGCCAGAAGTGTTTTTAAAAGAAATCAGATAGTGTTTAGTTCCCCCCCCCCCTTATTATAAATGTAGAAATGTCAGTTAGAGAAAACTGGGGTAATACAGAAAATAAGAAACAAAAACAATTGCCCATAATTACATTATTAGTCATATTTTGGTATAATTTCTTTTAATTATTTTCAAGTGCATAGTTTTTTGGTTTGGTGTTATTATTTTTTTTTTTTATACATAGTTAGAATAATAAAGGCAACACAATTGGTTATCCTCTTCTTCCCACTTTCTTTAACTGCAAGTGATGGGATGGTAGAATGATGCTCAGGTTCCCCTCCACACTCTACCTCTGTCACCTTGTTTTGCCACCGTAACAAATTGCTTAATGGCTCTAAGCCTCCGATCCTTCATCTATAAAGTAGAGATAATACTGCATCTGTCTGTTGTGACATGACCCAAGTGAGTACGGGCCCGCATCTTCATCAGGTTCTGTCTGTGCATAGCCATGACCTACACAAGCAGGAAGCCTCCCCAGCGAGCTCCCGGTCGGGAGATCCGTCACAGGACAATAAGGCTTAAGCTGACATCTGCCAAGCACACAAGCATCCTCTAGCAATCAGAAATACCAGTTCTTTAAAATCAGCCATTCAAAATCCTATGGAGAACAATTCTATCCTGACACAAATAAGGTCACTATGAATCTGAATCAACTTGACAGCGTTATTTTCTGTTACATTCGAAGCGTTCTTTTTTTTTAATGTGTCATTCCACCCACGTGAACGTGTGACTATATCAACAGGTGACAAGAAGAACCAGATGATGCCTGGCCACCACCAGTGACAGCTGTGATGGGTCTTACAATGTTGAGTCCCAGTGGCAACATGAGAAAAAAAAGTGGTGCACCGTAAGAATTCCACTAAAAGACTCCAACTGATGGTCCGAGGGCCTGGGGACTCCCCTGGGAGCATGGCCCCTACACCTGATGCTGCCTGTGATCATAAATCATTACTGAGGTCAACTCTTCACACAGGAATGGACTGGACTCAGGGATACGGGGTGACCGTATCGTGTGTGCACTTTCTGGTTCAATGCATCTATCGGATGTCGTCCTACCGGCCTCTTATTAGAGGGGAATGGAGAGGGTGAAGAGGAGGAGACAGCAGATTGTTAAGAGGATATGACATGTATAGAACGGAAAGGAGGAGTGTGCTGTCACCGAGCAAGGAGAGTAGAAGGAGCTGCAAACAGGCAGGCACACAAATTTAAACTGGATTGTACACTTTCACTCAACCACAATTTTAAAAAAAAGTGTGGCTCCAAAGGCAAAGATCTAACAAAATTCAGATGTCAAAATTAGCTATCCCTCTAGCTGGAATAGGTGATGGAATCTAAAGCGCTGCTCTAAAGATGTTAGACCGCTGGGCTTCCCAGAGTCATGCACACCGTTCAGGCAAGTATGCAGACGTCTATAAAATCTTTCAAGCTGATTCACACACTTTAAGCATCACTCACATCACCAGCGAGAAATGACCTCAAATGTCCTTTAAAATTAACTAAAGAATTCTGTCATGAAAATCATAGTGATACCTGAAGCACCAGTGTAAACACCTCTAGAATAGGAACTCCTATTCAGTGTATATTAAACATTAAGCAGTCACATCTGGAATGTATTTTCCTGATGAGAACTGTTGACCAAATGTCTACAGGCTATAGGTGAAAGCTAATATACATACATTTGTATCTGATTGTCTATGATAAAGCATTTCAAAGACAATTATGAACAATTAAAAGCTACTACGATACTCTCAACAAGTTTCAATGATATCATTGAATGCATATTTATTGACAGCTTGAAAACATACCAGGCAGTATTCTAGGTTTGGGGCACGTGGAAGTGAACCAGAAAACCCCCTTTTTTTTCATGGGCATTATGTTAACAGTGCCTACACTCTGTGCTTTTAATAATTCTTTATAGAATGAATAAATCATTGGTTTTTTGCTGTCATAATGGGCTGGGTAAATATGATTACAATGATAATGGTTTATGTAGGTAATATGCTATGAGTTTTGCATTTACTATTACATGAATATTTTCTTGAACATCGTTGTTTATTGGTATGCAATGTCTCAAAGTCTGAATACGCAGCCATTTAATTATTTTTCTATCCTTGGTATTTACATCTTTTATGGTAAAAATAATATTGCGAGCAATCCAAGTTTAAGGTCCTCTTCCTTCACTGCTCCATTTATCTTCCATCTTCTAGTCATTTTTTTTGTAAACAAGGATTTTCAAAGATGGCAGCATGGTCAGATGACTCACAACATCCCCTTTACGAAGAAGACTCAATAAAACAAATAAGTCAGATATAGACAACTTGTGAATCCTGAGCAACAAATAGAAGGTGGAAGAACTTGACTGAGTGTCAGGTAGGAGACTCACTGCCATCAGGTTCATTCTGACTCATAGAGACCCTGTAGAACAAAGTAACACCACCCCATAGTTTCCAAGGAACACCTGGAGGATTTGAACTGCTGACCTTTCAATTATCAGCCATAGCACTTAACCATTACACCACAGTAGAAGGAAAGACTGCACAAAAACAGCAAACAAAGAACAGCAAACAGAATTACAGATTGTCAATGCACTGTCAGCTGGACCTGCTCAGCATGACCATACTGAGACAGCGTAAGCAATGTTCCAGTGGAAGAACACCAGAAGGCAATTCTATGGACCTCACAACAGGAGATGGAGATAATGAGGAAACAAACTTGGAATGAAATGAAGAGAGGGAGACATAAATCACATTTAAAAAGGCAGAGTAGATGAAGGAAGCCAAGAGCCTCAGTGATCCTCTTGACCACAGAGAAGAAAAGGAGCCAAGAACAAGGGATGGGGCTACTTACCAGCGGTGGTTCCTGACAGGAAATGTCCACTGAATAGTAAATGCCTAGCGCAATACCTAGAGATTCACCACTAAGCCAGCTTCTACTGCAGTACTCCCATCTCTTCTAGCCAGCCAAAGTCTCCATCACCTAGTCCTATCAAGCAGAAAGCAGCCCCTCACCCGCATCAAGAGTCAGACAGGAGCATTCTCCACTCAGTGAAAGCTAGGGCACTCATTGCTACCTCCTACACCCCTCTGCAGGAGATCTAGGCACCAATGGCCCACTCTCCCATCCTCTACCCGAGGGCTTGTGGGCCAGTGGCACTCTCTACCACCCTACCTCCCATTCTAAGGGATGACACATCAGAAGCCCCATGTCCCCCACCCAGCTGCACAAGACAGGGACCCACAGACTAGCAATAACCCATCCTCTACACTGCATGCTTGTGGACTGGTGGTGCACTGCCCCCCAAGGCATGCACCTGTGGTCTGGCAGCACCCCTTTGCCCTACCCCCACACAGCCAGGCAACCAGCAGTAGCACCCACTGTACCCAACTCCAAGTGACTGGCGAAAGTGTTCCCTACAACTCCAGTCGATCACAGCACCCCTACCCAGCCTTCCACCCTACCAGGTAATTGGCAGGAGGTTTCCACCATGCCAACCTCAGGGTGACTAGTGTGAGTGTTGTCTAAACCCTTATACAGTGACAGCTGAATGTGTCACACTCAAGGACACCTCGTAATTCATTCCAGGTGTATACGCTAGAAATCTAAGAGCAGTGACACTAATAGACATGTGAGTTGGAATCCACTCGACGGCACATAACAAAAGCATGCTCACTACAGCCTTATTCACAAGAGCAAAAAGATGGAAACAACCCTAGTGTCCATCAGTGGATGAATGAATGAACAGCTGTGGTTCACATGTATAAGCCAGCCAAGTGCCGTCGAGTCGGATCGGAAGATCAAAAACCAAACCTGTAGACTTCAAATGGATTCAGACTCAGAACAACCCTATAGGACAGAGTAGAATTACCTTATAAGATTTCCAGGGAGCAGCTGCTGGATTCGAATTGCTCACCTTTTGGTTATCAGTCACAGTTCTTAACTACTGCACCTCCACGGTATCTACACATAGTGAAATATTAGGAAGCTATAAAGTCTTACCATTTTTGCCTCTAAAGAGCGTTCTGGTTATACTTCTTCTAAGACAGATTTGTTTGCTCTGGCATTCCATGGTATATTTAATATTCTTTGCCACTGTCATAATTCAAAAGTGTCATTTCTACTTCAGTATTTCTTATTCATTGTCCAGCATTTGCATGCATACAAGGTCTGACAAGAAAGTCCACAAACATAATTGTTCTTTGTGCTATGTACCTCACTGCTGAGTATCAGTACAGTCACCTTTGAAGTACTCCCTTGGGAAGCTGTGGACTAATGCCAGCACCTAGTCTACCATTCAAAGCAGTTTTGTAACTCTTTCTGGAATGGCCATTGCACACAGCGACAAGTTCTCAAAATTAATTGTATCATTGTCCGTGAGGGAGTTTTTATCCAGTAAACAAATAACTATATGGGAACACTCTCCCTCCTCACCTGATCCGACCCTCAATGACTTTTTTGTTAACCTGAGAATAAATGAAATATTGAAAGGAAGACATTTTAATGATATTCAGGACATCAAAGGTAATATGATGATGGCTCTGATGGACAGTCCAGTAAAAGAGTTCCTAAATTGCTTTAAAGGGTAGACTAGACATTGGCATCAGTGTACAGCTTCCCCAGGGGAGTGCTTTGAAGGTGATGATAGTGATATTCAGCAACGAGCTATGCAGCACTTCCAGGATGAGTTGGTGAACTTAATTGGCAGTCCTCACAAGAGGCAATTGAGAATACCATGGCTTGGGTCAGGCACACTCTAGTCCTCAAAAGGAGATCTTTGCTTTTTAACACTTTAAAGAAGTCTTTTAGAGAATATGTGCCAGTACAACAAGTACAACATGCCCTTTAATTTCTTGACTGCTGCTTGCATGAGTGTTGATTGTGAATCTAAGTAAAATGAAATCCTTGACACAACTTCAATATTTTCTCCATTTATCCTGATGTTACTTATTGATCCAGTTGTAAAGATTTTTGTTTTCCTTATGTTGAGATACAATCCATACTGAAGGCTGTAGTCGCTGATCTTCATCAGTAAGTCCTTCAAATTTTCTTCACTTTGAGCAAGGAAGACTGTGTCATTTGCATACTGCAAGTTCTAGACAGAAGATGTTTGTTATATTTGATGACGGGAAAGGCAATAACCAATATGGGTAAAGTTTGCACAACCTGTTCAATGTAAATGAAGAGAATAGGTAGTATGTAAGAACAAGGAACAATTTCAGTGAGTGCTGTAACATAGAATTTTGCAACAACAATAATAACCAAAAAAACTTTGTAGTTACATAGACAGATATGTATGCATATACGTACATAGGAAGTTACATGTGAACATATCGGCAAGCATGTATAGGTGTATTTGTAAGCATATGCATGTATATATGTGTGTGTATATATGTGCATGCTGCATATATATTCATACATATAATAAACTCCATAGTGGCACAGCTTTGTACGCTTCTTACACACAACCAAATAGCACATGAGATTGGTTTACTGAGTTTGAAGGCTTGGGACCATAGTCTCATGGGAAAACTCGGGCAATGGACATAGCATAGTTTATAAAGATAATGTTCTATTTCCTAGTACACTGAGTAACTAGTCAAGTTTTAAAAACTCACAAGTGGCCATCTATGATACATCTGTTGGTCCTTGCTCATCTGGAACTAAACAGAATGTAGGAAACCAAAGACTAGAAGAAACTGGTCTGCGAGACTAATAATCCATGGTCTAATCTAGACTGAGACTAGGAAAACTAGGTGGTGCCAAGCTACTAGTGCTAACCATTCTGATCCGGGACACAACAGAAGGTTCTGGATGAAAAGGGAGGAAAACGTAGGATAAGACTCAAATCACACTAAGAGGTATCTTGGATTGAACTCTGTTCCCTAAAAAGTCTGTAACAACTTGGCTGTGTCATGATTCCCGGTACTGTGTGATGTTCCTCCGCGTTGGAATTCCTGCCTCTATGATGTTAATAAGGGTGGAGGGGCAGCAGAGCAAAAGTCAATGTATAAATAGGTTTTGTGCTTTAAGGTGGTCTCTTGAGACAAAAGGGAGAAGAGCTAACAGAGACATTTGGGAGACCTCATACCATCAGAAAGAAAGCAGTGCAGGGAGTTGAGTGCATGCTTTGGTATGCAGCGAGATCCGTGTGCCTCAGAAGCGTCCTGTCCAGGGAAAGATTGATGACGTGGACATTCCTCCAGTACCAGCAGTGAAGGCCTTCCCCTGGAGGCCATACCCTGAATTTAGATTTTTAACTTACTGAACTGTGACAAATAAAATTTCTCTTTTTAAGACCATCTACTTGTGTTATTCGTGTTAGAGCAGCACTAAATGACTAAAACAAGTGGCCAGACTTACTGAACAAATAGAGACTACAGGATCCCCCAGACTATCACCTAAGATGCCCTTTGAACTTGGAACTGAAGCACTCCAGGTAATCACCTTTCATCCAAATATTAGATTGGCTTGTAAAAGAAATAATACCACTCATGAGTACTGCATTCCCTTAAGTTTTCAACTACATGAGACCAAATGGAAAACATTTACTCTAAAACAAAGATGAGCACATAAGGAGGACGAGGGAAGCTGGATTAATGAAAACAGAACAGAGTGCGAGTGATGAGAAGGTTGATTCTTTGAGAAAGATGTTAACAAGTATCATGGAAAAATTTATGTAAAAACTGTTAAATAGAAACTTATTTCTTAGTGAAGAACAGAGTAGGAGGGACTTGAGCCTGTTAACCATGGTTTCGGGAGACAACTAGGCTAACTGACATAACCAAGCTTTTTCTAAGAAAATGTTCTGTATACCACTCCAATGAGTGGCATTAGGGTCTTAAAAGCTAGCAAGCTGCCATCTAAGTAGCATCAATTGGTCCCAGTTCACCTGGAACAGAGAAGAATGAAGACATCAATGACATGAGGGAAATATGAACCCAGCAAACAGAAGGTGGCATGTTATCTAGAGACTACATCAGCATGAGACCAGGAAGACCGGATGGTGCTGGGCTATGAACAAATGACTGCCCTGACAATGAACGTAACATAGAAATCCTTGATGTAGCAGAGAAAAACGGGTACGCGAGCTAGAACGTTATTAAAAGACCATACTTGATAGTCTGTCAAACTAGAGGGTTCCCCTAGGACATGACCCCAGACTCTCTGGTAGACCAGAGCTGAAACAAGTACCAAAGCAAACTCTTCAGACAAAGATTAGTTTAGACTATAAGACACAGATTGATGCTAGTGACAAAAGTGCTTCTTGGCCTAAATATAGACACGAGGCTGCCTCAACAGCTCCTGTCCAGAGGTGAGATGAGAGGGTGGATGGCAGACAAGAGTTGACTGCATGGATACAGAAAGCACAGAGTGGAAAGGAAGAGTGTGCTGTCCCAGGGAACAGAGGGAGAGCAGTGGCAGTTGCATAGTGATGTGGGTGTGGGGTTTCATATGACAAAGTGACTGGGATTGTAAACTTTCACTTAAAGTACCATAAAATATATTTTTTAAGTATTTTCTTTGGAAAGATTATTTACTTTGGAAAATGCCAAAGTATTTTCTTTGAAAAACCATTTCAATAGCTTTTCCCACAGAAGATACCTCTAGTACCAAGTCAAATAGTTCAAACAGTGATGCTCCTTGTACTACAGCTTGAGTCTGCTGCAGAAAACTTTCCAGTGCCATAACTCACCAAATGCTAGCAGCCTTTTGTGTAACCTGGTAAATGAGTTAAAACTCATTTTCCCAATCTTGGAAGATGCTGTTTCCAAACTTTAAGTGGTCTACCCAGCATTGTGATTCCACCCAAAAGATGATAGGAAGTATGGGGAATAATTGTTCTTTATTTTGAAGAGAATATCCCAGCATACCTCAAACCCCTAGACTCCTACAAACTACACTGATGTGGAAAAGCCTTTGAATCTCCATAGGGTTTATTTCTCTTTTCTCTGAAATGGAACATCTTAACAATATCTCCTTTGTTTGACAAATCTTGGTCATCTAGTCCAATTAATATAACATTGATATAATGGACCAATGCAATGGCCTGCACATAAACAGACCAGATTCCTTTGACTATAAGAAAGAAAAAGAGTTAACATAGCCCTGGAAAAGACCATAAGTACACACTACTGTTCATACCAAGTAAATGTGAAGTATTTCTGACCCCCTTCCTGATGGTGTTGGAAAAGAAAGCTTTTCACTATATCACTGTTGTTCCAGTATACATCAATTAATTTCTCTATCAAATACACATGTGGTAGAGTTTATTCTCTGCCTTCGGAATCAGTGTGGTTTAAGCAGGACATGACGGGAGCTACCCTCTGCATCCTCTGGATCTCTAAAGACAGTAGCCATCTCTGTCAGTCTCTCTGGGGTGCTAAATTGTTTTGTTTTGTTTTAATTCCATTTATTTTTCCTACTGTGATTAAGCGAAAGTATACAGGCCTAATCAATTCTGCATGCCTGCAGATCTGCAGCTCCTTCTGCTCTCCTCACCCTGTGACAGCTCACTCTTTCTTTTCATTCTGTACTTGTAGTATCCTCTTAACAGGTTCCTGTCCCTTCCTCTCCACCTACTTCTCTCCCTTCTAGAAAGACACCAGCAGGACAGCCTTCCACAAATGCACAGAACCGCAAAGTACACACACCACATGGTCACACCATGTCCCCGAGTCCAGTCCATTTTTGTCCAAAGAATTGACCTCAGTGGTGTTCTCTGGTCAGGTGCAGCAGCAAGTCTAGGGGCCATGCTCTCAGGGGATCTCCACAGCTAAATTCCTGTCTTAATTTACTGTCTTGGTAAGGTAAGGGGAGCAGTTTCAGACAGTTTCACTTGGCCTTCCTCATTGGCCTCCCCCTCAGGCCAAAGAACGAATGTGAAAGACTTTCCAACTACTGAGTATGTCCATTACACCAGTTCAGTTATGACTGGGAAAATGATCGCCAGTGGTTCTCGGGACCTGTACTAGCAGGATCTGGGCAAATATTCCACTATTTTCTAACTCCTATAGGACCCACTATAAAAGGGTAATTACGTTGCTACTTTGTAAGTCTCCTTAGGACTCTGTCTTTGCTTCATTATTGTAGGTTCTGGATTTGAAAACTGGCTCATTTCTGGAAAATTACACATGAGATCATAAATTTTTATTGGAAAAATTGCCCTCAGCCTTCTGATCAACCATCTTTGATTTATTTTGATTATGTCCAATGAGGGATATTTATCTTGGCCACGATCTATCTTGCCTCTTGTGATACTGTATTCTATTGATCAACTCCAAAGCTCATTATATTTGAAAGCTAGCAAAATTCAAAAAGGCTATTTTAAAGGAGTACTGACTGTCAAAAACTGGGAAAGGTCTGTGATTTTTGCCTTACTCACAAGCTAGCAAGTTATCCAGTTACAGTTTCATGAACGCTGGTAGGTGGCCCAGCACTACTGAGTCAGAGACAAAGTACTGTTTATCATACGCAACAATAATTGTAGCCACAATAATAGCCACAGTAATAGCAGCTTCTGTTCTGATTCCTCGAACCCTGATTCCAAAGGACAGTGCAAAAAGGGCCAGATGATACCTGCACATACATAGAGAAGAAACTCAGAGCTTAGGGAACCCAAATCTTTCATCTTGAGTGAAAAGCATACTTAGCCTTTGTTCGGAAAGTGATGTTAGTTCATTACAGTGGAAGGTAAATATGCCTGCTTTGTGTTCTGGAAGATGACACTGTTTTCCAAAGCTGTTGACTATGCAAAGAATGTTGACAAGATTGTTTGAACAAGGGGCAGTCAGTAACTGACTTTGAAAGAGGTAGAGAAGTGGGAGACCTTCCTGAAAAATTTTGCCCCCAAACTGATAACATGTGTTAAAAAAAATTCATAATATTTGCTCAATTCAACATGTTGAATCTATAAAATGATTACGGTCAGGAAAATAAGAGGATTGCCAGTTAAATCTGTGACCTTGTCCTAGAAAAACTGCTACATTCCTCATTGCTGAACATCACTGTGGTCACCTTCGAAGTACTCCCCTTGAGATACTGTGCATCAATGCCAGAGCCTAGTTCACCCTTCAAAGCAATTTTGAAGCTGTTTTTCTGGAACAGCTGTCAGAGCTCTTGCTGAATTACCCTGATGTCCTTTATGTCATTAAAATGTCTTCGTTTCAATACTACCTTTATCTTCGGTTAAGGAAAAAAAGCCTTTGGCACCCAGATTAAGTGAATAGGGTGGATGTTCCAATACAGTCATTTGTTTACTGCGTAAAAACTCCCTCGCAGACAACAGTACAATTAAGTTCGCAAACTTGACACCTTGCTGCTGTGCACAATGGCCGTTCCAGCAAGAGTTCCAAAATTGATTTGAAGGGTAGACTAGGTGATGGTTTTGACACATAGCTTCCCAAAGGGAATATTTCAAAGGTGACTGCAGTGATATTCAGCAATGAGTTATGTATCACTCAGAATTAAGTTAGCCAATTTAATTGTCATACCTGGTATGATTCTGATCACAGTTTTATCCTGGGAAGCAAATCATTAATAGACTGCTTTGCTGAGACTTTTTTAGCTTGTGAGTTTTTTGACTTGACAATCTATTTCTCATGGAGAAGCTGATTTCCTCAACTCCATGTAAAATTATACTGTATTTTATTGGCTATAAGATCACCCAGATTACAAGATAAACTAGTTTTCTATTTACCATTAAAAAATAAAACCACCTAATAACTATATGATACAATGCGTTCTCATAAAATTCACTGTAAATTTCATGATGATTTTTGAGATTCTAAATTATAGAAATACATGTGTCATAGAATCAAGGAAGTATGTATTTATTTATTACCTTTCCTAACTGGAATGTAAGTTCAAGGAAGGTAGAAATTTTGTGCAGTACCATGATTAATGCATACATCCAGTGCTTAGAAAAGTGTTAGGCACAGAATAGATGTTTAGTAAATAATTGTTGAATGAATATGGGAAAAAATTTCTAGGCTCTAACTTTCTCCCTCTTTCCTCTCTCCCACCATTAAATAGTTTACAGTACCAAAAAAAACAAACCCAGTGTCGTTGAGTCAATGCCGACTCATAGCAACCCTACAAGACAGACTAAAACTGCACCATTGAGTTTCCAAGGAGCACCTGGTTGATTTGAACTGCTGACCTTTTGGTTAACAGTCATAGCACTTAACCACTACACCACCAGGGTTTCCTGGTTTACAATAGTAGTTATGAAATCTATCTATATACGGAATCATCTAGCGAACTTTTACAATACGCCTGTGCCTGAGCACTATCCCAGACTAATTTAATCAGAGTCTCTGGGGGCAAGATCCAGACACAGATATGTCATAAAAGCTTCTCTGGAGAAGCTAACACACCAAGAAGCTGAGAATAGCTGATCCCCAGCATATTTTTAACAGCAAACACTAATGTGTCTCTGCAGCCCTCTTCTCCTCTCTGTGTAGAGATGAGAACACTTCCTCAGTGAGAGAAACTTTCTAAAGGAAATCACTGCTGTTTCCCCAAAGAATAATAATCCTACCCACTTGTCTACAATACACCCATACCAACTACCTAATTTGATTCCCAAACAGTCAAGTGAGAAAAGTAGGGCACATATTATCATCTCTAAAACTGTCATGATCTGAATCTCATTTGGTTTGCTCAAGGGAGAACTAAGTGTGTGTCCATTTTTTCTTCTTCTCTGTCTTACAGTTTTACACACAACAAAATCAGGGGGGAAAACTGCTCTAATAGTTTACTTCTAAATTCAAACAGCATTTCCTAATTTATGAATTAGTACAATACTGAGGGAAGATCTGATTACTGTGAGCCATTTATGCATTCAACAAGGTACTCACTGAATATTTAATATATTGACCTGTTTGCTGAGTGCTTGCAACATGCCAGCTACTTTTTTAAGGCAAGCTGAGCTTTTCCTGTAACTTTTGATCTGCCCAGGGGACGTGTACAATTTCTAGACCTCCTGCCGCTCATCACCCTCAAACTTCCCTTTACCTACCCCAAGCAGGTACTCTGGGTATTGCCAATAGCACAAGTCTATTCATTCTGTTCAGAACAACTAAGTGTTAATTTTTCCATTCCTTCTTTCCATTATTTGAAGTGCTGTTCATTTCCTTTGAACTACAGTGTCCTATTTTCTTCATGCTCTAAGTCATGATTCTCTGCTTCTTCCCCTTGCTAGATTTTAATCAGTGAGTTCAAGCCACCTGAAAGCAGATTGAAACAAGCTAGTAATAATATCCATTTAACCATTGGAGGCCTCCCTTTGAGAACTGGGATCAGTTTTGTGTTTTGTTTTTCCCAGGAAGGCCAAACAGTTACAACTCTAATGTGTTCAAAACATTTTTTGCTCGAGGATGAAGTTCCATTAAACTCTTATTTTCATGTTATATAGTAGGAAGCATTTTCTGGAATTAATAAAATGGATGGTTTTAGCAACAAGAGAATCTGCAGTTAAATGACCTTACATCCAAAAATGAATGGGACTACAATAAGGCATTTCCCTGAAATAGCCGCAAGAGACTTAGCATTGAAAGTCACCAACTGTGATGAAGATGTAGCCAAAATAGACAGACAGCTATAACTATCTTTAGGGACAAACCTATTTTTCTCCTGGAGTACTATAAGATTAAAAAGTTAATGGCACATTAGCTACCCTTAGAAACTTTTAATTCCAAGAATTTATATGATACAATTAAAGATCTTTCATTAAAAAATTGAACATCATTCATGGGTGCTATGGGATGGAATTGACTTGATGGCAATGGGTACAGGTTTTATAGCCACTTAAATACATATATATTTAAATATATGTATTTTATGTATATTATAGATTTATAGAGAGAGAGAGAGAAGTGATATTGCCTTCTTTTGACTTTTATGTAGCTTCCTCTTAAATCTGAAGTGAAGATGAGGTGCAAAATTCATTGCTTATAAGTACATATTTAAAACCAACATTTTACTAACACTCTTTCTCTCAGCCCTTAAATATATTTCAAACACACCTTTGAGAAACTCTATATGTTATTCCTCCACCATCTGTGAGTTTGCCAAACTGTGGTGGCTTGCTTGTTGTTACGATACTAGAAGAGAAGCTCTATCACCAATATTTCCTTTTTTGTCTTTTATTGTGATGAAGTGAAAGTATACAAGCCAAATTAATTTTGCATGTCCAAGTATGTGCTGCTCCTTCTGCTCTCCTTACCCTGTGACAGCACACTCTTCTTTTTCATCCTATACTTGCTGTATCCTCTTTACAAGCTTCTGTCACCTCCTCTCTACCCTCTTCTCTCCCATCTAGAAAGGGACCAGTAGGATAGTATCCTATAAATGCATAGATCCAAAAGGTACATACATATGGTCACATTGTGTCCCCAAGACCAGCTCATTTTTGTCCAAATAATTGACCTCCGTAGTGCTTTCTGGTCAGGGGCAGCAGCAGGTCTAGGGACTATGCTCCCAGGGGATCCCCCAATCATCAGACCATTAATTGACTACCACCAATATTTCTAAAACTGGCAGGGTGGCCCATGGGGGACAGGTTATAGAGTAACTTCCAGACTAAAACAGACTAGGAAGAAAGGCTTGATGATGTACTTGTGAAAATTAGCCAATAAAACTCTAGTGGATCCCTGTAGAACATCATCTTACTGACTTACTTTGAAATGGTCATCAGGGAAAATAGTTGCTGAAGGGGAAATACCACATTTGGTGAAGTAACAGGCCAGTGAGGGTGAGAGAGACCCTTGGTGATATGAATTGGCAAACTGGTCTCAGATATGCCAGTGATCAAGAGAATGATGAAAGGCCAAGTAATGTTTCATTCTGTTGTACATAGCCCTTCATGAGTCGCAGTTGACATGGCAGAAGCTATTTATCATCTCTCTACCTATCTGCCTGTCTACTTATCTGTCTGTCTGTCTGTCTCCTTCTTTAAAAAATGAGTTCATTGCTTTCTTAAAAGTTCAGTAAGACACAGTAAATTGGGTAATCATATCTTCATGCTTGCTGGGACCGTTCTAGTTTATGACTTTGCTTTGGCATAATAATGAACCTTTTCTCTCTCTCTCCCTAAAGTACCCCTGTTTAAACAATAAATTATATGGTCACCCACCAAAATTAGTTTAAACAGTATAACTTAACCTGGAATTTCACCACTTTGCTTTATTGTGAATCCATTAATCCTGTAGCACTAATCAACTTCCCTCAGAAATACCATTTTACAGCATTTCTAGTTAATACTTAAGATAATATGCAACAGTCCCTAGGCTCATGAGAATGTGTTGCTGTTATCAACTGTACCAATCACTTGCAGGAAGCAGGCCTGATGGCAGAAAACAACGGCATATTCAGGCACGTGGGAGAAGGATGCAGCCTATCTTATGTAACGTGAGGATATCAGTATTCTATTTACAGAATATCTGGCCCACAACCTTACTTTTACAGAGGAGACAAGTGAGGCTGCAAACAGATATGTAGTTTACTCAAGGTTTGTTGAGTGGTGCAGATTTCCCAATTTATCTCTACCGCATCTAGTGCACTGGGTGCTATAGTTACAATCAGTAGCAGCTGGCTTCTGTTTTGACCTTAAACACCTAAATGCACTTCATCCCACCACTATCCACCTATTAAACCTCTTAAATATTGCTTGTCAATGCAAAATGATTTATTAGCCAGTGAGCAGCAGAGGACTTGCACTCAACAAGCTTTGTGATAACCCCACATCCACTGAGCTTCATTACTCACCTTGAATGAGGTCAGAGAGAAGCTGGGTAACTCAGTTGCTTCCAAGTGTGAGTTTTTGTTGGTGGCAGCAGGTGTCCAAAGAAGTGTAGTTGGCCTGAGAGGTCCACAGTAGCAGAAGATTCCTGTTTGAACACAAGAATTCATGACCAGGGTATGCTCAAATTGGCTGACCCATTTTGCTTGGGCCAATATATCCTTTTAAGTGGAAGAGAGAGTAAGTCCAGACTTCTTCACGACTACTGTCACAGGGCCCCTGTCACAGGGCACCCCAAGGGAACCATTAAAACTCACATATGTCACAAAAACATACCATGGCAATTGAAAATCTTCAGATAATTTAAGTTTTTCAGTGGATTCACTTTTAACAGTAAACTCAATCACTGTAATTGAATTTACTGTTAAAATCATCACACCAAGAAAATGAAAAACTACCTATTACATTGAAATAGGCAATTTTGTCAAAAGAAAAACCAATCAGTATCTCAAATAATTTGTTTATAACTACCAAGCTAATCAATGTTCTCTGGAAAGTATTTTCTAGGCAATATTTGTACCCTAAAAAACAATTTAATATTGCTTTATAAAATGTCAACTGTTTCTATGCACTAGCTTTTGTTGTAACAAAAGCTGTGTTCAGCTGTGTTCAAAGTACTTTCCACGTATTTAATAATATAATGTTCCTAATACTCCTCTGAGCTAGATACAGATATCACTGTCCCCATATACAAATGAGGAAACTGAGATATAGAGAAATTTTCTAACTTTCTGTGTAAGTAGCAATCAGTCCTCATGTTCACTCAACTGAAACCACCCCTGTCTCTTCAGAGTAAGCTGGAAGAGCCAAAGGAAATATTCAAGGATCAAGTTGCAATACCAGGAGATTCTGTGGGGAAAAACGACGCAAGAAACATCAAAAGAAGGTGGAAGGACTACACAGAGTCAGTACACCATTTCAGGAGGTAGCATATGATCAGGAACTTAGAGAAGAGGTCCAAGGTGCAAGTAGAGAAGATTTCTCTACTGAAATCACTGCTGAAACACTGGGCTCCAGGAACTGAAGGAATACCAGCTAGATGTTTCAACACAGAGGTGCAATGCTGCGAGTGCTCACTACTCTATGCCAAGAAATTTGGAAGACAGCTAGCTACCTGACCAGCTGACTGGAGAGAGGTCCACGTTTGTACCTATTCCAAAGAAAGTGGGTCCAATAGAATGCAAAACTTATGAGACAGTTTCATTAATACCACACACAAATAATACCACACACAAAATTTTGCTGATGATCATTCAAAAGAAATTGCAGCAGTATATCAACAGAGAACTGTCAGAAACTCAAGCTGAATTCAGAAAAGAACATGAAATTGGGGATATTGTTGCTGATGTAAGCTGGATCCTGCCTGAAAACAGAGAATACCAGAAAGTTGTTCCCCTGTGTTTTATTGACTATGAAAAGGCATTCAACTGTGTAGATCATAGCAAATTATAAACAATATTGTGAAGAACAGAAATTCCAGAACACTCACTGTGCTCATGAGGAACTTTGTACCTAGACCAAGAGGCAATCATTTGAACAGAACTGAGGTATACTGCGTGTTTTAAAGTCAGGAAAGGTGCGCTTTAGGGTTGTATCCTTTCACCATATTTAGTCAGTTCAACCTGTACGTTGCACAAATAATCTGAGAAGCGGGACTCTGCGAAGAAGATGTTGGCATCAGGACTGGAGGAAGAAATTAACAATCTGTAACATTCAGATTGCACAACACTGCTTGCTGAAAGTGAAGAGGGTTTGAAGCACTTACTGAAGAAAATCAAAGACCACAGACTTCTGCACGAATTATGCCTCAACATAAAGAAGACAAAAGTCCTCACATCTGGTCAATAATCAACAACACGATAAACAGAGAACGCACTGAAGTTATTAAGGATTACTTTTTGATTGGATCCTCAGTCGGCACTCACGGAAGCTCAAGAAATCGGAGAACACATTGCATGGGGCGAATCTGCTTCAAAAAAAAAAATCTCTTTGAAGTGTTAAAAAGCAAGGATGTCACTTTAAGGACTAAGATGTCACTGGCTGAAGCCATGATTTCTTCAAATATGTTGTATGCACACAAAAGCTGCACAATGAACACAGAAAACCAAAGAAGAACCAAACATCTTTGGCTTATGTATCGGTGTAGAGCATTAAATATACCATGGACTGCCAGATGAATAAACAAATCTTTCTGGAAACAGGTACAGCCAGAATGTTCCTTAGAAGTGAAGTTGATGAGACTCGGTTTCACACATTTTGGACTCATTATCAGGAAGAATCAGTCCCTGGAGAAGCACATCATGCTTGGTAAAGAAGATGGTCAGTGAAAAGGAGAAACACCGTCAACCAGATGGATTGACAAAGAGGCTGCAGAGGTGGGCTCGAGCGTAACAGTGACTGAGAGAATGAGGCAGGAGAAGGCAGTGTTCTGTTCTGTTGTACCTAAGCCGCTATAAGTAGGAACTGGCTTGAAGCCATCTAAGGACTACTCTTCATAATACGCTATTGCTCGCTGGTATTTGAACACTGGTCACAGCAACATCAAGTCCCTGCAGTGTGACAAACCGACAAGATGCATGAGACTTCATAATATAGTACATTTTTAGTTGAAAGTTTTTGAGGAGCAGTATTGTATCTTTTTGTATTCCTTGTTTTTAATATCTCATTCCTTTCTTATACCTTGCAAACAATCAAGAATAAATATACGGATAGTTTAATTGATGGTAATCATGTTTCACATAAATGAAACACAAGTATTTCATAAAGATGTGCCTTGGGTACAGTAGAGTTTCAATAAACATTTGTGAATTCTTTCTGTTAACATATCTGGAGATTGCACCATGTTTCTAAAAGCTGTAGATACTATTGAACAATTTTCTAATTTTCTAGTCTGGTAAAATTCAGTAAAAATTAAACAACGTGCTTCCAAATAAAATTGTTTAACTGCCAGTTCAAGGATGTAAATACCTTAAGTATATTCTTAGTAACTTGTTTAAATAGGTAAAACTTCTAGAATTGTTAAGACAGTAAGACCAAATCCACTGCCATCCAGTTAACTCTGAATAATAGAGACACTAGAAGGCGAGTACCATTTCCCCAGAGTTTTCAAAGAAGGAGCTCATTACACAACCGCCCACCTTCTGGTTAGCAGCTGAGCTCCTAACTGCTGAGCCACGAAGGCACATGAATTTACCTAAAATGATCGCTTTTCAAAGTAGTACTGAAATATTTATTTAAGACTTTAAATAAGCTTATTTTCTGACGGTTAAACCCTGGTGGCGTAGTGGGTTATGTGCTACCTCTGCTAACCAAAAGGTAGGCAGTTCGAATCACCAGGTGCTCCTTGGAAACTCCATGGAGCAGTTCTACACGGACCTCCAGGATCGCTATGAATCAGACCTGACTCGACAGCAACGGTTTTGGTTCTGTCAGTTAATTGTCGCTATACAATGACGGGAAACCCTGGTGGGGTAGTAAAGTTCTTCACCTGCTAACCCAAAGGTCAGCAGTTCCAATACACCAGGCACTCCTTGTAAACCCCACGGGGCAGATCTGCTCCATCCTATGGGATCACTGTGAGTCAAAACTGAACAGGAGCAGGTTTGGGTTTGCGCCTACAACAGTGTGAATATCGTAGTGTGTTTCTTCTATTAACATCGATAATGGATCATTGCAAACCTACCTGGAGGAAAATGGTCTGAAAAACTCAAACCCACTGCGGTCCAGTCAGTTCTGACTCCTAGTGTCTCTACGAAACATGGTAGAACGGCACCACCGAGCTTTCAAGACCGTGCATCTTCATGGATGCAGACTGCCACGTGTTTCCGTCACAGAGCCACTGGTCGTTGTGAACTAACTGCCTACCTTTTAGGTAGCAGCCAAGAATTCTAACCACTGCACCACTGAGGCTCCTTGCTTTAGTCTCCTCTTATTCTATAATTAATTTTAGTGAGCACTTGGGGAAGGACAATTCAGGCCTAGTCCTGTTGTCTTTTCAGATAGATGACCTTTCCTTCTCTGCTTTTGTTTGTTCATAAAGATAAGGCAATGGCTTTGCAAATAATTTCAAAGCTACATTTAAGCATCCATTAATTAGACATTTAATCACTGAACAATGGATTGGTCAATTACATTACTGAAGTGACCCAAAAACTGCTAAAGTCAATACTCGCTATATGAAGCCATTTTGTGGTTATACAAAAATGTTAGCCATTTATTTTGCTTTCTCACACAAAAAGTTCTTTTTTACCGCAGGAGTATTTTCAGTCTGACATAAGAAGGTCAAAGAAAAATTCACACTTAAATTTTGCTTGTAACACACAGGGGTTGATTAACCAGTAAGAACTCGCTTTGAACAAGTACGAATGACTTGATCCAATTTATCTGCTAATCTGTGTTGAAGGACCAATTTCACGTGGGTTTCATGATATCTTTGACATGGTAGGGGCAGGGGAAGTTGTACACTGCGTATTTTGTGCACTGCATATTGGTTGGAAGGCACAGTTGGGCCCATGTGTACCTTGCTTATTGGATAAAATCTGGCCTTGCATGGCAATCTACATTAAGTTCTAAAACTCCAATTTACCTTCTCTGAAAAAAGAACAAAGTTAATTTGGTCTTAGAGCTACTAATTTTTTTCTTATTTTAGCAATTTCTTGGATTTCTGAAAAATGTCATTAAAGAGACTAGGTACATTTCTTTCTTTTATTGTGATTAAGTGAAAGTATATGGTGAAATCAATTTTGCATGCCTTCCCATCTACAGCTCCTTCTGCTCTCCTCACCCCATGACAGCACACTCCTTCTTTGCATTTTATACTTGTATCCTCTTAACAAGCTCCTGCCCTCTCCTCTCCACCCTCTTTTGTCCCATCTAGAAAGAGACCAGAAGGACAGCCTCCTATAAATGCACAGAACCATAAAGTGCACACACCATATAGTCACATTGTGTCCCCAAGTCTAGACTAAGCATATTTCTAAGTAGCAGGGAGAAATATGTGGCTTTCATGTGGTACAAAAGTAGTATTTCCAGTCCAAATATTTTGTGTTTCCCATTTGGGACTTAAGTATACTTGGATCTGTTGAGAAGGTTGCTTTCTTTGGGCGTCTCCTAAAGACACATTGGCAGAAGAAGTCTCAGAAGAATACCCCTGGGGAAATAACAGAGAAAGAAATGGGAGAAGAGCATCACATGAGTGTGTTGACTAGTTGTTTATTCTGGCCACCAAAAAACAAATGACAGTCCATTAATTTTTCATACGTAAGCCAAAGAGGTGGCTATGGTTTCAAAGCAAAAATGTACTGAAGAGGAAGTATTATAACTGACAACCCTCAAGTTGTGGGCTGTTGAGTACATACAAGGAAATGTTGAGATGTCACTTAATTCACAAGTTCTATGTATAAAGGAGACTGCTGACTCACCTCATCATTAAAACTGACTGTATGCTTACACCAGGATCTCAGATTCATGCAGTACAGCTCCCATTAATGCTACATAAGGCAGCTTTCTTAGAATATGCCTACTAAGGTCTACATCTATTTTTAATGGCTATCAAAAGTTCTATATTAAGTGAGGAAACTCCAGAATATGAACTAGTTGCCTTCAAGTCAGTTCTGACTGATGGTGACCCCACGTGGATCAGAGTAGAAAAACCGTGCTGCATAAGATTTTCAATGACTCTTTTTTTTTGAAATAGACTCCCAGGATTTTCTTTTGAGATGTCTCTGGCTTGACTGAAGCCTGCAACTTTTCATTAACAGTCAAAAGTTTTAGCCATTTGTATCGCTCAAGGATCCCCCAAGAGAATTAAAGCCCACATAAGCACTTTTCTATCATATGATAACTAATTCAGCTGATAGATCCTCAAAAGTCAAGAGCATTTACAGATCTGGTACTTGAGAAGTAAGATACACAGAAAATAAATTGGAATTATAGTTTCCATTTCATTAGCCTTGCATCTGTTTCTCCCCAGCTCTGAGGAGTCCTAAAGGAAAAGGATAGAAGAGGTTCCCAGGGACTGGTAACACCCACTTCAAAGCAGTGGTACAGAATCAAGGCGGTAAATTGTTTAAGAAATCACACTGAACCACTTGTAGGGATTACAGAAACTACTCCCAGAGTTCACATGGGTCACAAACCTTGAACCTCAAGAAAAAATATTATTATTTCACACTCACAGCTCAAGATAAAGACAGTGGGAAAGGTTTAGGAAACCAGTCTGCAGCCATTCTTCTTTATTACCTGGCATCCAGGCAACCAGCATCCTCAGGTTCACTAGCCCATCCCTCAATTATGAGGATTTAATGATACACATTTAAGTTACCAGAGAGTCTGTGGAGGTGAGTACCTTACCTTTTTCAGACATGGTCCTTTGCCAAACCCTTCAGCCCTGACTGAAGACTCCAGGTCTTAGTGCTCGCTGAGAGAAATTTCAAACATTAGTAAGTTGGCTAAGAGAAAACCAGAAGCAAAAAGCAGCTGTGGAGAACCGGTTGCCCTCTACGGTTCTTTGGCGTTGACAACATTCCTGTAAGTTAACACACCAGCAAGGCTCAAAGAGGGACAGGGCTTTCACACACGAATGCTCTTGCCCCTGACTGCTCTGTGGTACAGCTAATGGGAATTACACACAAGTCATATTTTTTGTTGTGTTTTTTAATTTATTTTTATTGTGATTAAGTGAAAGTTTACAACCCAACACAATTTTCCATATAAAACCCCAATACCTGCATATCTTCAACTCTATCTGCTCTCCGCACCCTGCAACAGAACACTGCCGTTTCACTCCTCCAGTACCCACTCAACCAACACTTGTCCTCTCACCTCCACCCACTCTCCTCCCTTCTAAAAAAAAACTAGTAGGGCATCTCATATATATATTAAACCATGAAGTAAACACATCACACGTATCACCTGGAGTTCCCAAGTCCAGTCCATTCTTTGTCTGAAACTTTGGCTTCAGCACTGGTTTCAGATCTGGGCTAGCAGCAAGTCTAGGTGCCATGTTCTCAGGGGACCTTCCAGATTGTCACACCATAAAGTATCACCTTTTAATAAAGTTCTGGATCTGCACAAGTCATAGTTTTGATACTCATGTAAACATTAAACCAGTTGCTATACAGTTGATTGCTATTCATGGCAAGCCCATGTGAGTCAGAGCGGAACTGTGTTCCACTGAGTCTTCAAGGACTGATTTTTTTGAAGTAGATTACCAGGACTTTCTTCCAATAGCCTCTGAATACACTTGAATCTCCACTTTTGTGGCCAGCAGCCTAGTGTGGTACCAACTACAACACCTGGGGACTTCACACTAAATACAAATAAGTAAAAATGTACTTTCAAAGAAGAACCAAGATTCTATTCCACAATCTCCTCCTATACTACCCCAAGCAGATAATTAAACCTGTCATTTTCAGAATAAATGCTGATGTTTCTATTCTTTCTAAAAGTATGTTTTAACTGACATTTTCCTCCAATCCAGTTTCATTCTTATAAACACGTATTGTGCTCTTTAACCAACATAGTAATTTTGCCACACTTCAAATGACTTGGTTCTTCTGCTTTTAAATCAGCACTAACAGTCTCTTTAAAGTGTTAAAAGCAAAGATGTTACTTTACAACTAAGGTGCACCTACTCCAAGACATGTTATTTTCAATCACCTCATAATGCTCATGAAATCTGGACAATGACAAAAGGAAGACCAAATGAACACATTCAAATTGTGGTCTTGGTGAAGAACACTGAATACAACACGGACCAGCCCTGGTGATGTAGTAGTTAAGTGCTATGTCTGTTAACAGCAAGGTCAGCAGTTCAAATCCACCAGGCACTCCCTGGAAACTCTTTGGAGCAGTTCTACACTTACCTGTAGGGTCGCTATGAGTAGAGATCAACTTGATGACAATGTGTTTGGGTATTTTCTTTATTTATCTTTTTCATTTATCAGAAAAATAAACAGATCTTCTTGAATGAAGTAGAGGTAGAATGATCCTTAGAAGTAAGGATAGCAAGATTTGCCTTGCTTACACTAGATATGTCATCAGGAAAAGCCAATCACTGCAGGAAGAGTGGTGACAACAAAGGTCCCAACATAGCAATGACTGTGAAGATGGCACAGGGTGGGGCAATGCTTCATTCTATTAGACATGTGTCCACTCTGAGTCAAGGGCAACTCTGTGGCGCTTATCAACACAACAGCAAAACAATCTCTTAACTAGCTTTTGCAATGTGAAAACCTGGCAGGGAGTTTAAAATCTACTGAACTATCAAAATTAGCCACCAAAGTTACATTAGGGTTGTATATTTTCCTCCTCTATGGTTTTGGAAAATTTCTGGTCTTGAATAGACAATAGGCTAAACACCAGCTGTTTTTCAACTTGAACTTCTCTCCACACTGTGAATAAACAGCAAGAGTGACTGCAGTGAGGCAACACTCCTCACTTTGGCCCTGCCCGGTGACAAAAACAAAAGACTAAATGAGTTAGCTCCTTCTGCTTTGATTTTTGCTTGTTGGTATTCACTTGTGTTTTGCATGACTTATATTTCTGTACACATAGCCTCTTTGTCCATGCTTTTAAAGTTTTATAAAGTTCCCAACAAATAAGTTGAATAAACCCCAGTTTGTTTAGATTCAGAGATGCCCGCCTCGGATGCTGAAAAGTGAGCCAGCAGAGCCAGTTCTCTGAATAAATGGCCACATCCTTCCTCAGAGACAGTTTGCACCACTTTTCTCTTTACCTGGACAGTCACCTTATGATTCCTAATATACTATTAGTTTTTCACAAAACAAACCCTTTAAAGTGAAACTTTTCTGTTTAGTTTAAAGTCAGCATGTGATGTGAGCAGATTCACTAACTTTTCAGCCCTTTTTGGTCAGAACACCTGTGACATTTATTCTACCTCCAGCCAAAGTGTCCCAAATCATTGAAAATTAAGGAATTTACATTGTTTTGAGGTCTGCAAATATTTCACGTGCTCAAAGTCCTGAGCAAGACTGTTGTTGTTGTGTTAGATACCATCATGTTGGTAATAACATGTTGCCCAGTTCTGGGCCACTTTTCTTCCACTCTGAAAGGCTCATCTTCTAGCATTGCATCAGACAGTCAGCTGTTATCCACAAAGTGTTCATTGGCTGATTTTCAGAAGTTGTCTAGAAGTTCTGCTGAATCTGTCTAACATGATTGGTCCTGCTGGTATTTGAAATACCAGTGACATAGCTTCCAGCATCACAGCACCAGAGTACACCACCAGCTGACAGATGCGTGGTGTTACAATAAAGCCTCCAAAATACTCCAAACCAAAAATCAAGCCTACTTCAGTTACATCTGTTCCAACTCAAAGCTACCCTTTAGGACAGAGTAGAAGTGTCCCATAGGGTTTCCAAGAATGTAAATCTTTACAGAAGCAGACCACCACATCTTTCTCCCATGGAGCAGCTAGTGGATGCTTAGTAGTTGAGCATTGTGAGTGGCTCTGTTGACACTCATAATGAAGCTTAGTTGTTACCAAACATCATTCAAACAACAGAGAAGGTAAATCAAGGTATACAGTCTCTGGCCTCTGACCTAAGAAATCACTCAGGACTTCCAAATCCAGCTTCTCTGTCAACAAGTGTCAAATGTAGAGGAAGAGAAATAAGATTCAAGAGGTAGACTAGTATGCTGAACAGTCAGTGATTCCAATCACAGTCTGAGGGATGTTGCAGTTTATCTCATTTTACAAGTATCTGAACAGATCTAAATTCAGGGTGGATGATGACTAGGATCAGCTCAAAGCTGATTCCTATGAGGTGAAGACTGGATATAACTCCACCCTCCAACCTTTTTACCGATTGACACCAGCCATCCCTCCCATCACACTGCCTACTTCTCTGAGTTCAATAATCTGTTGCAATGCCAAACAGCACTCACAAACCATACCTAGCAGTTAAGTGGTTTATTATGGAAGCAGCAGGCTATAGCTCACGACCAGGGATCAAGAAGCATGTAGGCAGTCTCCTTTCTTCAGCACCAGGACAGCTAGCTCAGATCTTCTCAGTTGTGCAAAGAAGCAAGCCCTTCTCCCAGCTGTGCAGGGCTCCTCACAGTTCTCTCAGGATGGGCTTCCTTGCCAACCTCTCAGGACAAGTCTCCTTTTGGTACTCTCTGGACAGGCTCCTCTTGGCCCCTCAGGACAGGCTTCTATTGGCCCTGTCATCTTTCACTACCAGATCTGCTGCAGGGTTCTTTCCAGACCTCCTTTTGGCTTCTTCTGGACCTCACTGTCTTCAGTGTTACAGTCCTTGACCCACAGTTCTTTTAGGAGGTCCTTAGCCTCCTCTCTGCTTCTCCTCTCTTCAATTTTGCCTTTTCTCTTTTCTGCCTTTTATCTAAAAAAGTTCTGTGCGTGGTTGCATATAATTGCAAACTCCTCATCAATTTAAAGGCCACAGACCAGGGCCATGAACTGACCAATCCCTTCTGGGTAGCCCACAGACACTTAATTTGCATTAAAAAAGAAAGAAAGAAACCAAACTCATCGCCATCAAGTTGCTTGTGACTCATACTGACCCTATGGGTAGAACTGTCCCATAAAGTTTCCACGGAACACATGCTGGACTTAAACTGCCAACTTTTTGGTTATCAGACATATCTCTTAACCATAGTACACTGTATAACTTCACTTGTGTGATGATTAAAATTATGTATCAGTCTAGCCAGCCCATCATTCTCAATAGTATGGCAGCTATGTAATGATGTAGTCCGATGGATGTGTAATTACGTAATTTGGCAGTTACATAATGATGTACTTATCTTCCATTTTGAGATATAATGTAATCACTTCATGATGTGAGCTTATGTGATCAATCAGTTGTAAGGGGAGTTTCCTTGGGGGCATGGCCTGCATTCAATATACAGATCTTTCAGCAAAGTACACAGTCTTTTGCTGGCTCTGGATCCTGCGTTTAGCTCATCATCATTTGACCTCCAATTCTTGAGACATGAGCCAATGACTTGTTGTATCGCCTACCAATCTTAGAATTTATTGACCTCTACAGCCAGTGATCCCACAGCCTGTTGTCTGATCTGCCGATTATGAATTCATCAGTCTCTGCAGCCTGTGAGCCTGGGCAGCCTACTGTCTGACCTGTCAATGTTGGTTTTATCAGCCCCTGCAGCTATAGGAATCAAGAGAAGCTGCAAACCTGACATGTAATCCATGGAATTAGGACCTGCCAACCTCTACAACCATGTGAGAGTAACACCATCAGGTAAGGAGAGTAAAGACAGAGTGAGAAGCCCCACTTGTCTGCTAGTAGAAGCTTACTGTTACCATGATGCTAGAAGTTACACCACTGCTGTTTAGGCACCAGCAGGGTCACCACTGGTAAACAGGTTTCAGCTGAGTTTCCAGACTAAGACAGACTAGGAAGTAGGACCCAGAAGTCTACTTCTGAAAAGAATTAGCCAAGGAAAATCTTATGAATAGCAGCAGGACATTGTCAGATATGGTGCTGGAAAATGAGCCCCCCAGAATGGAAGGCACTTGGAAGACAACCGGGGAAGAGCTGCCTCCTCAAAGTAGAGTCTACCTTAATGACATGGATGGAGTAAGGCCTTTGGGATCTTCACTCACTGACGTGGCACTACCCACAAAGAGAAGAAACAGCTGCAAACATCCATTAATAATTTGGACATGGAATGTATGAAGTATGAATCGAGGAAAATCAGAAACTGTCAAAAATGAAATGGAATGCATAAACATCAATATCCTAGGCATTAGTGAGCTGCAATGGACACAGTTTGGGACATTTTAAATCCAACAATCATATGGTCTACTATGCCAGGAATGAAAACTTGAAGAGGAATGGTGTTGCATTCATCATAAAAAAAATTTCAAGATTTGTCCAGAAGTACAATGCTGTCAGTGATAGGATAATATCTACACACCTACAAGGAAGACCAGGTAATACGACTAGCATTCAAATTTACACACCAACCACTAAGGCCAAAGATGAAGAGATTGAATACTTTTACCAGCTTCTGCAATTTCAAATTGGTTGAACATGCAATCAGGACACATTGATAATTATGGAAATTGGAATGCAAAAGTTGGAAACAAAGAAGGAGGATTGGTAGTTGGCAAACACAACCTTGGTGATAGAAAAAGTGCCAGAAAACACATGACAGTATTTTGGAAGACTAACAACTTCTTCACTGAAAACACCTTTTTAAAAAAACACAAACACAAACGGTGACTGCACACATGGTCCTCACCAGATGAAATACACAGGAACTAAATCAACTACATCTCTGGAAAAGTATGGTGGAAAAGCTCCATATCAGCAGTCAGAACAAGACTGGGTGCTGACTGTGGCACAGATCATCAATTGCTCATACATATCCCACCCAAGTTTAAAGACCATTTCAAGAACAGATTTGATGTGTTGACCACTAATGACCAAAGACTAGACAGATTGTGGAATGATATCAAAGACATCATCTATGAAGAGAGCAAGAGGTCATTAAAAATACAGGAAAGAAAGAAAAGACCAAATTGGATGTCAGATTAGCCAACTTACCTGATCTAGAAGGGACTCTGAAACTTCCTTTGGAATGTTGAACAGCTAAAGCAAGAAGAAAGAATGGCAAAACAAAAGACCTACACAGAAGATTTCAAAGCGCAGCTCGAGAAGACAAAAAAAAAGTATTATAATGACATGTGCAAAATGCTGGAAATGGAAAAGCAGAAGAGAGGAACATGCTCTGCAATTCTCAAACTGAAAGAACCGAAGAAAAAATTCAAGCCTTGAGTTACAGAAGTGAAGGATTCTACAGGGGAAATATAAAATGACTCAGGGAGCATCACAAAAAGATGGAAGAAATACACAGAGTCATTATCCCACAAAGAACTGGTCGATGTTCAGCCATGTGAAGAGGTAGCATATGACCAGGAACTGATGGTCTGAAGGAAGAAGTTGAAGTTGCTTTGAAGGCACTGGCAAAAAGCAAGGCTCCAGGAATTGATGGAATATCAATTGAAGTATTTCAACAAACAGAAGCAGCACTGGAAATGCTCACTCTTCTATGCCAAGAAAGCTGGAGGACAACTACTTGACTGACTGAAAGGGATCCATATATTTGCCCATTCCAAAGGAAGGTAACCCAACCCATTGTGGAAATTACCAAACAATATCGTTAATACCACATGCAAGTAAAATTTACTCAAGATCATTCAAAAGCAACTGCAACAGTATATTGACAGGGAATTTCCAGAAATTCAAGGTGGATTCAGAAGAGGACATGGAACCAGGGATATCATTGCTGCTGTCGGCCAAATCTAGCTGAAAGCAGAGAATACTAGGAAGATGATTGCTTATGTTTCATTGACTTTGCAAAGGTATTTGACTGTGTGGATCTTAAATTATGGCTAACATTGTGGAGAATGGGAATTCCCGAACACATAGCTGTGCTCTTAAGGAATCTGTATATGGATCAAGAGGCAGTAGTGCAAACAGAACAAGGGGACACTGCATGGTTTAAAGTCAGGAAAGGTGTGTGTCAAGGTTGTATCATTTCACCATACCTTTTCAATCTGTATGCTGGGCAAATAATCCAAGAAGCTGGATTCTACAAAGAAGAACGAGGCATCAGGATTGGAGACCAACTCATTAAAAAGCTGCATTATACAGATGACACAATCTTAACTTGCTGGAAGTGAAGATTTGAAACACTTACTGATGAAAATCATGGACCACAGCCTTCAGTATGCATTGTACCTCAACATCAAGAAAACAAAAATCCTCACAACTGGACCAGTAAGCAACATTGTCATAATAGGGAGAGGACTGAAGTTGTTAAGGATTTCATTTTACTTGGGTCCACCATCAACACCCACGCAAGCAGCAGTCGAGAAATCAAAAAACACATTGCACTGAGAAAGTCTGCTGCCAAGGACTCTTTAAAGTATTGAAAAGTAAAAATGTCACCTTCAAGACTAAGGTGAGAATGACCCAAACCATATTTTCAACGGCATCCTATGCATTCAAAAACTGTACAGTGAACAAAGAAGATAGAAGAAGAGTTGCCACCTTTGAATTGTGGGGCTGGCAAAGTTTAACATACCACAGACTGCCAAAAGAACAAACAGATCTGCTCTTGAAGAAGTACAACCAGAGTGCTCCTTAGAAGCAAAGATGGCAAAACTGCACCTTACATACTTTGGACATGTTGCTAGGAAGGATCAGTCCCTGGAGAAGGGCATCATGCTTGGTAGAGTGCACGGTCAGCGAAAATGAGGAAGACCCTCAACAATATGGATTGACACAGTGGCTGCAACAATGGGCTTAAGCATGAAAACAACTGTGGACACGGTGCAAGACCAGGCAGTGTTTCATTCTGTTGTCCACAGAGTTACTGTTAGTTGGAAAAGACTTGAAGTCACCTAGCAACACAACTGTGTAGCTATTTCCTTGAGAAAAACCTCTTTTTCTTTATATGTGCATACACGTTTCACTGATTTTGCATCTCTAGAGAAACCAACCTAAAACAGTTTGTGTAGGAAATACTTTATTTGCACCTATTGACTAACACTTGCAAGGTACACACCGGTCGCTAGACAGGCTGTAGACCAGATCCAGACTAAAAAGTATCCAGCTATCGGGGATTTACAAGTTGCCCAGGAAATGTCAATCAATCTGGACAAAAGTGACAAACTCTCTGGAAAACAGGGCAAAACTAACTACACAGGGCTTACAGGAAAAATCAAGTTGTTTTTCCAAAAACCAAGGCAAAAGTCAAATAAAAGCACTCACTTTGTCAAAACAAATAGCAAATGGAGGGGTAGAAAGGTCAGGAAACTCATCTAATTTCAGAAAGTTGATGGATAGTACATCCAGGGGTGAAATTCTTATTGGTCTCTTTGCATTATTGAAGTAATAATCATAGACTACCACTTCTATTCTTCCAGAGTTTGTCAAACTAGGATTCAGTTCACTGTTAATCAATCACAATGTCAGTATATTGAATCACGACCAACATTCCCAACAGAGTAAAATGGTAAAAGCATGAGTACTATTTTTTACAAATTTTATTTCATTTATGTAATACATACACATATATTCATGCATACTGGTTCATGATGTGAACGTATTTATTTCTTCCTGTATTCCTAGTCAGAAATTAAACTAATTGAGCCACCAAACTCCTCTAAGATTCTTTTTTAATCTATCAAAAAAAAAATTGTCTGTTTGAGACAAAGCAGTTGCATTCTGAGGTTTTCTTCAAGAGCAGAGATTACCACAATTATTGATTTATGAAACTCCCTGCAGCAATATTCTGAAATTCCCCAATAGACTCTGAAAGACATGCATATCTCACTATTATGCTATTTGCAATTTACTTTAAAATACTTCATCATATGAGTGAGATTAATCACAGAAGGACAAATATTATATAAGACATGATTACAAGGACTCGAGGAAAGGTTTACGCATGGAAGAAAATAATCTTTGATGGTTACAAGGGAGGGGTGGGAGGGTAAGGGATATTCATAGATTAGATGGTAGACAGGAATTGGGTTAAGCGAAGGGAGTAACAGTACCCAATAGGAGAGACGTTAATATTGCAGGACTGAGAGGTTTCCTAAATACAACCCAATGCTCCCCAAAGGTCAGAGTGGCAGGTGCAGGAGTCTGGGGACCATGGTTTCGGCTAGCACCTAGGTCTATTGGCATAATTAAGTTGTTTTTTTTTTTTTTTTTTTTTTTTTTAAGAAAATGTTCCTTCCTCATTCCATTTCTTTGAGTGGCATTTGCTTCCCAATCCATCTGGAGCAGAGGAGAAAGAGGGACTTCAGAAATGAGGAACATATGAGCCCAGCAGACTGAAGGAACCATATGATCTGGAGACTACATTAGAATGAGATGAGAAGAACTAGGTGGTACCCAGCTATTGCCAGGAAAACCCTGTTGAAGACTTGTGCCTGTCACCACTAAGCCAAATGCAGAGACAGGGATTGTATCTTTCTCTGAAGAGTGCTTTATTCAGATGGCCAACAATCTGAGAATATGGTAGATTAGCACCCTGAAAAAAAAGCATCTTAACATTTCAGTTCAGGCTGGCAGGTTTTATAGATGAGTTTAGGGGAGGGGAGTCAGGGTAGGTACGTGGGTTCTCAGAGGACAACAGATGGGTAGAGAAATACAGTTCTTTTGTTTCAAGACAAGTTGTCTTTGATGTCTGGAGGCTGGCTACTGTTTTTCAGGAACTCTTTTGCTTATCTGAATAGTGGGCTGCAAATTGATGTCATTCTGTCTGGCCACTGGTCAAGAAAAGTCTGGGAAAGCAGTCTCAAAACGTTTATGAGTACTGGTCAGAGGGGAGGTTATAATTTTCTTTATATGTCAGCATTCCTAGGGGAAAAAGGAAGTTTCAGTATTAAGAAAAAAGCTAGCTAAAAATTTCTCTACAGCTATTAAGCCTATGAATCCCCACAGTCGGTATTATAATATCTTATATCTATGAGACTAGTTTATTGTGAAAGTGTTCATCTTGGTCTTTTAATATGTTTTTTGGATCAAGGATAGCCATCTCTGTTTCATTTTCTGCTTTCTGAATATTTTTAACACAGCAGTTAATTATGCACCTGACTAATCCATATCCTATCCCTATAACTAATGTCATTATTAATAAGCATATTAACCAGCCTTTTAATAATTTTTGATAAGTTTTTTAGGCAACCAAGAAAACATTTTTTACCCAATTAATTAGTCCCTGTATTAAAGGAGTATGAGTTTTAACACTGTGTTATATTTAACTAACTCTGTTGTCCCCAGTGGAAGGAAACATAGTGGCCAAAGTGAGACTTTCTGTGTATGTCCCTGGAGTTCGTTTCATCTGAAAAATAGCACTGAGGAAGTTTACACAATTGTTTGTGCCCTGTCTCAGTGTCCCAGGATGTAGTTAATCATTGGATCTTTTTATCTCTTATTATTTGCTAATAGTTTTATTTGTGTTATTTATGGAAGCCCTCAGGTTCCTTGTCTCATTCCTAATTGTTGACTCAGAAGAGGTACTCTATTTTTTTAATAAGGTTTTCATTGTATGTTTCCCTCACAGACTATTTTATTTCTCTGAACTCCCTCCTGAGAGATTTCATACTCATAATTTTTATGGGAACATGGATGGTCTCTTCTGCATCTGCTCCATGCTGAATAGGGACGTAGTCCTTCCTAAGCAGAAACATTTCACTGATGCTGATAATGATTTATAAAAGACAAGATGATCATTACTAGGTACAGGTTAAGCATGTAACATTATTAATTATACTTGGAACTATTGCACCCTGGAAGATACAAACCTTTTTTTTTTCAATTTTACTGTAGCTGGGGTTATTGAGAAAGACTGTAGAGTGACAAGACAGGACCAAACCTTCAGAGAGTGGTACAGAGTCAGTTATTTACAGGATTCTAAAACTGATTTAGTAACAGAGCATTCACATTTGCATTTAGGTTTACTTTGGAAACCCACAGCACTGTGGCCTGGAGTTGCATAGCCTTCCATCTTTTCTCTTTTTCTGCTTCCTTTTATCTTCTTTTGCTTTCTTATTCTTTCCTCCTTTCTTGTTATTTTACCTTTTTTCCCTCACCGGTTTCCTATTCCATTTTTCTCTGTGCTCCATTTTCTCTCTCTCATTTTAAATAGCTGCAGATGCATGAAGGATAAAGTTTCATAATTAGAGAGCTCATGTTAAAGCAATCAGACCACACTTTACGTTTTAGTTTCAATGATATCATTCTGTTATAATAGCATAGCTTTCTCTGGCGTGGTAATATCCTAAACTTCTAATGTAACCTGACTAAGAAGCTTTTTTGACATATATTCTTGTGGCTCTTTAGTTTTTAATATATTAACAAATAATATCAGCAATTTTAAGTCCACATTTCTTATGTTTAGTCAAGTTTTAAAATGTATTTGCATCCTTACTTAGTAATTTTTGTTCCAGCAAAACTATAGGGCATTTGGAGACATACAGAATGAATTGTCCTATCGACTGTGACCCCATCAGATGTGAGTAAACTTTCTCCCCTTCGATTTTTAATCTGAGCCAGCACATGCACAGTCTCACCTGAAGAGCGGGCCCATTGGGTAATCTCAGACAGAGAAGGTGGCTTTGTGTCTAAGACAAATTTCCTCTCCTTACCATCCATATCCAGCGTAATCTTTTCCCACATGAAGACGTCAGTGACGTGCCTGGGAGCCAGGTGGGTTTGGGGCTCCACCGGTGGTCAGTCTCTTTAGATCCCTCGTATCTATTAAGATACAAACTGTTTCTTGATAGACTAGGAAACTTAATGCTTTTAACTTGTAAAATCTAACTAAAATTTCAGATCTTTTTTTGGTTATGATACTTACGACTTTGTTAAGTTTATTAATAAGAATTTCTAATTTGAGAGTTACAGTATTTAAACATATTAGTTAAATAATTTAAGAGAAAGGAAAATGACTTCTTATATTAAGAAAGTAGGACTTTGAAACATCAGCAATATTTCTAAACAGAACGCACAGTGTCTTTTTATTTACTCAGTCTAACATGATTATGTCCTGTTTCGCCTGATGCTGGACCAGCCGCGGTCTGCAAGGCCGTCAGTTATCACGTAAGAGTTTTGGAAATCTTCAGTCACAGTCCTTTTCACAAGTCTAATATCTTTTGTTGAGATATTTTGCTTAAACGTTCTCAAAAAAATCAGCAAAGATTTACCTGCAGACAAGAAAACTTAATGTGACCAGGATTAATTTACAAAAATAAATATTCTTAATTGTGAAAAGAACTGATGGAAGTTTACAGGGGAAATGTAAAGACCAAATAAAACCCAATCTATTAGAAAATCTTAGATAATATTCCTAAATTTAACCATTAACCATGTTTTTAAAGAAGTTCAAACACCATACATGATAATCTTGAGGTACAAATACTATATAGTCAGTATATAGTAAGATTATCAAGTCTGAATAGTATAAAAATAACTTCCGAGGCAAATATTTGAATTCCCTAGCCAAAGCACTGGCTTTAAAGCTGAGTTCAAAAAAATAAAGCTATAGTCAAATTATCAATTATGAAATAATAATGAAACAATGATAGAATATTATATATTTGCTACATAATATTATGAAAAAACAGGAGGATATAGCTGACATAAATTTTAACCAAATAAGACTCAGACGATTTTCTTAAATTTAAACCCATGCCACGGAATTTATGAAATAAAACTGTTTGGCACTTTTTCTTTATAAAAAATTATTTGTGGCATCCTATGAATTTTCAGAGTTGTCAGGTGTTTACTTGTAGGTTAACAAGAAATAACAATTAAGTTATTTAACCAATGATCTTAAAATAAAATCCTTAACTTTCTCTTTCTCTCTTTTTTTAAAGCTTGTTTTTCGGTTTTTGGCTCAGCAATCTTACTGTAATGAGAGGCCAAACCATTTGTCCTTGAGGCAGATTACATGAAGAATAAATTAACCCTTAACCAGAAATCAAAGAAATCAAAGAGAATTTTATTATTTAAACAGTAAGGAGAAAATCAATTTTATGTAACATTAGCAGGTCTAAAAACCTCATAAATTAAACTACTAAACTTCTGTCAGATGAAACTTTGGATCATATCAATTTTTTTTTCTTAGAAATATCTTCACCTACTTAGAAAGGGAAAACCTGGTAGCATAATAGTTAAGTGCTAGGCCTGCTAACTAAAGTTCAAATCTACCAGGTGCTCGTTGGAAACTATGGGGCAGCTCCATCTGTCCTGTAGCATTGCTATGTGTCAGAATTGACTCAATGGCAATGGATTTGTTTTTTTTTTTTTCAATTAGAAAAAGTCTTTTAAAAGCTTCCCTAGAGCTATATGACCTTGTTAGGTTAGGGAACAGAGAGGTCTGATCCAGCTCTGCCTTCATTCTTTTGACTCATGGAAGACAGTTATATATGTTTAAGTTAATCTAGGAATTTAAAGTACAAAAGATAATTTATTTCCCTTTTAGTGTTCTGGAATTGTTATTTTTAAGACCTGTAAGTTAGTCTTTTCAGCCTAGTGACAGTTTATTTTTTGATCTCGTTGAAATTCTGCTTCCTTATCATTTTTAATTAGTGTAGACAATTCTCTTCCTACCCTGATTAAGAGGATCTGGGGATAAAAGCTCTTTTCTTTAATGCAGATGATGGAGAGTGCTGGGAAGTGAAACTAAAACCAGCTCTTGAGCGAATATGGCTCAGCAGCTACTTAGAGCGGTCAGGTTTCACCTATCTGGGCTCTCTTGTCCAGGCAACCACTGGGATGCCCCTGTGAGGTCCCTGAACTTACTGGAAACTGTCTGGGGAGTCCTGATGCTGTCCTGCTGTGATGGCCAAAAATGCTACTGGAAAAACCCAGTCACACACTTATGCTACCAGTGGCTACTAAGCCAAACACAGAGACAAGGATTGAGTCTTTGGAGTGCACTTTATTTAGATAGCTGGTGATCTTAACGATGGCAAGTTAGCACCCTAAAGACAAAACAAAACATTTTAACATCTCAGTTCAGGCTGGCAAGTTTCACAGAAAGGTTTAGGGGAGAATGGGCACCGGTTGCTCAGAGGAGGAAAGTTTAGTGAATAATCACAGTTCCTTTGCTTCAAGACAAGTCGTCCTTGACATCTGGAGGCTAGCTACTTTTCTCGGGACCTGTGTTGTTTATCTAAATAGTGGGCTGCAAATTGGTGTCACTCTGTCTGCTCATTGTTCAAAAACAGCCTGGAAAAACAATCTCAAAATCTTTATGGATACCGGTCAAAAGAGAGGTTACAATTTTATTTATGTGTCAGCATTCCTCGGGGAAACAGGAGCTTATCGTATTAAGAAAGAAACTAGCTAAGGGTTAGCTTGTTTCAAACAAACATAGCTAAGAAACTAGCTATAAACCCTATCACCAGCACCACCAATGACAGCCCTGACACAGAACACAACATAGAGTTCTTGACATAATGCAAGAAAAATGGGGTACAGAGCTAGAACTCTATTAAAAAACCAGCCTGAACGGTCCAGCATCCTGGAGAGTTCTCAGAGGACATGGGCCCAGACTATCTGCTAGTCCAGAGCTGAAACCAATACCAAAACCAACTCTCCAGACAAAGATTGGACTGGATTATAGACACAGAGTGATGCTGGTGAGATGTGTGTTTCTCGGCTTAACTATACACACGAGGCTGTCAGAGCAAGCTTCTGTCCAGAGGTGAGATGGGAGGGTGGAGAGAGGAGAACTGGAGCAGCTAGAGTTACATAGCAGTTTTGGGAGGGTGGGGTATTACACGACAAATTGACTTGGATTGCAAGCTTCCAGTTAAAGCATAATAAAACAGTTAAAAAATACTTCAGCACAGATAGTGTAGTATGCTTAGTATGTATGGGGGTGTGTGTGTGTGGTTAGGGGAGGGTAGTTAGTAAAGGAATTTAGCACTGATGCTTCCCTAATTGTGAATACATGCTCCAGAGATGGCTAAATTACGATAAAGTTGAAAAAAAAAATCTAATTCAGTATTTTCAACATCAAACATACCATGTGAGGGATTCTCAAATTTATTCTTTGTCTTTACGCTATTGTGGAAACCCTGGTGGAGTAGTGGTTAAGTGCTATAGCTGCTAACCGAAAGTTGGCAGTTCGAATCCATCACGTGCTGTTTGGAAACTATGGGGCAGTTCTACTCTGTCTATGGGGTTGCTGTGAGTCAGAATTGGCTTGACAGCAATGGATTTTGTTTTGGTTTGTTATTTTATTTTCAAAAATTATTATACAATAAAATTGACATTTTTGTTTTTGGTGTACAGCTCTGCAGATTTGAACACATAACCCAAAGGCTGGTGGTTCAAACCCAGTCAAGAGCTCTGCATGAGAAAACCCTGGCGATCAGCTTCTGTAAAAATTACAGTTCCAAAGACCCTGAGAGGCAGTTCTACTCTGTCGTGTGGGGTTGCTATGAGTCAACTTACACCTAACAACAACAGCAGCAACACGGATTTGTGTGAGTCCTAATTGACTTCATGGTAGTGGATTTGTTTTTTAGACAGATTGATAGATAGACAGGTAAGTAGATTTGTTTCAGCACCTCCACAATTAGGACTTACAATACTTTCATCACCCCCCCAAAACTCACCCATGGTTGCTAGCCATTTATGGTTACAATCTCCCCACCATCCTAGCCTCTTATAACCAGGTTCTGTTATGGGCTTTCTGAAAATGCCAGTGCCCAGCTGTACCCACGAGATTCTGAGATCATTAGAGCGAGGTGGGCTAGGGCTTTGGGTTTTGTCATTTTCCTAGTGACTCTAACATGGACCCAGGGCTGAGAAATTGGGCTTTACTCAGAGCACACACTGAAGCTTTTCAACTGTCTTCATCTCAAACCAGGACTATTCTGGTTTTGAATGGGTGAAATTAATGCTGTTCCAAACAGGTGGTGGGCTAGAAGGCAGGTATGCAAACACCTCCACCTTCTGACAAAGAAGGAAGAGTTCAGCAAGTCTAGAACCCACCCATTGGAGAAACAGAGCTGTTACCAGAAGACAGGGACAGAATTTGAACAGATGTTTAGCTAAATTCTATTCCTAGAATTTTATAGGATCTGTTTTGAGCAAATTCTTCATTCCTGGTGACTGTTTAGGTCTAAAATGATGAGGAGCTGTAACTTCACTGAACCTTCGGAAAATTTAGCTGTTTCTACTGGCCTGTAAATATTTGCTCTGCAGATTTAGCCTGAAACTTGCTTTCAGTATAAATTGCCATCTAGGAGAGAAATGTTGGGAAGGTAGAGGGTATAACATTACACTTGCCAACTTCTAACTATTAGAGCAGTACTTTTCCACCTTGGCTGCATGTTAGAACTGCCTGGGGAACTTTAAAAACCTTAATGCTGCACCCTAGAGCAATTCAATCAGCATTTCTGGGAAAAGCAAGTATCACTATTTTAAACACTCCTGAGGTGTGTAGCCAAGGCTAAGACACACTGTATTAAATGTGAATACAATGTAAAAAAAAAAAAAAAAAAAGGCTTAAAATTTTCAACAAATAAATTGGGTTAAATTTATACAGCTCATTAAAAGAGAATTCCATCTTCGCTCACCAACGCATCTCAGCCAGGCTTCTTGCAGAACATCTGGCCTGGTGCCCGTTTGCAGCACAGCTGCGCAAACTTTTTACCCCTGACCTCTCCACTTGGAGCCATAAACATCCCTACAGGATGCGGTACTTAGCGCGGGCAGCACAACAACTTGCTCCAGAAAACTTACTGGTTTAAACCAATGAACATTCACTATCTCATAAATTCTGTACGTCAGGAATCGGGGACCCACTTCAGTAGATGTTTCAGGCTCAGGGTTTCTAATTACATTGCAGTCAAAGTGTAGTCGTCTGCAGCCTTCTTTGGGACTGGAGAATCAGCTTCCAAACTCTGTCACGTGGGCTTGTTGGGAGGTGTTACCTGCCGGCCTCCCTTTCTCGCCTCCTAGAGGTGGACCTCATCACAGAACGGCAAGAATAGCTTCCATCCAGGGCAGCTGGCTTCTCCTCTACTGAGGGACCGAAGAGCGAAGGCATGGAGAAAGTTGTCTTGTTTTATTTTTCAAGATAGACTTCAATTTTTTAGAGCTGTTTTAAGTTTACAGACAGATTGTATGGAAACCATAAAAGGTTCCCCTAGTCTCCTCCTCTCCTCTGCACACTGTGTCTCTCCTCCTCTCCCCTGCACCCTCTCTTCCTGTCCTCTGCACACTGTCTCTCCCCCTCCTCTCTGCACAGTGTGTCTCTCCTCCTCCCCCCGCGCACTGTGCCTGTCCTCGTCTCCCCTGCACACTGTGCCTCTCCTCCTCTCCCCTGCACTCTGTGCCTCTCCTCCTCTCCCCTGCACTCTGTGCCTGTCCTCCTCTCCCCTGCACACTGTGCCTCTCCTCCTCTCCCCTGCACTCTGTGCCTCTCCTCCTCTCCCCTGCACTCTGTGCCTCTCCTCCTCTCCCCTGCACACTGTCTCTCCCCCTCCTCTCTGCACAGTGTGTCTCTCCTCCTCCCCCTGCGCACTGTGCCTGTCCTCGTCTCCCCTGCACACTGTGCCTCTCCTCCTCTCCCCTGCACACTGTGCCTCTCCTCCTCTCCCCTGCACTCTGTGCCTCTCCTCCTCTCCCCTGCACACTGTGCCTCTCCTCCTCTCCCCTGCACTCTGTGCCTCTCCTCCTCTCCCCTGCACACTGTGCCTCTCCTCCTCTCCCCTGCACTCTGTGCCTCTCCTCCTCTCCCCTGCACTCTGTGCCTCTCCTCCTCTCCCCTGCACTCTGTGCCTCTCCTCCTCTCCCCTGCACTCTGTGCCTGTCCTCCTCTCCCCTGCACTCTGTGCCTGTGCTCCTCTCCCCTGCACTCTGTGCCTCTCCTCCTCTCCCCTGCACTCTGTGCCTCTCCTCCTCTCCCCTGCACACTGTGCCTGTCCTCCTCTCCCCTGCACTCTGTGCCTCTCCTCCTCTCCCCTGCACTCTGTGCCTCTCCTCCTCTCCCCTGCACTCTGTGCCTGTCCTCCTCTCCCCTGCGCACTGTGCCTGTCCTCCTCTCCCCTGCGCACTGTGCCTGTCCTCCTCTCCCCTGCACTCTGTGCCTGTGCTCCTCTCCCCTGCACTCTGTGCCTCTCCTCCTCTCCCCTGCACTCTGTGCCTGTCCTCCCCTCCCCTGCACACTGTGCCTGTCCTCCTCTCCCCTGCACTCTGTGCCTCTCCTCCTCTCCCCTGCACTCTGTGCCTCTCCTCCTCTCCCCTGCACTCTGTGCCTGTCCTCCCCTCCCCTGCACACTGTGCCTCTCCTCTCCCCTGCACTCTGTGCCTCTCCTCCTCTCCCCTGCACACTGTGCCTCTCCTCCTCTCCCCCAACACAGTTTCTCCTCTTCCCCACACTCTTCTGCTCTCCCACCTACACACTGCATCTCTCCTCTTCTCCCCTGCACAGTGTCTCTCCTCCTCTCTCCCCACACACTGTGTCTCTCTTCCTGTCTCCTGTACACTGTGTCCCCAACTGTTAGCATCTTGCATCAGTGTAGTACAATTGTTGCAGTAGAGGGACAATACTAATACATTGTTATTAACTGAAGTCCCTGGCCTGCATTTTGGTTTTGTACAGTCCTGTTGGTTTTGACACATGCACAATGTCATATGTCCGCAATCACAGTTTTATGCAGAAGTTTCCTAGCCCTAAAAATGCCTGGCAACTCCCCTAGTCATCTCCCCCCCTGCACCATGAGCTCTTGGTAACCAATGATCCTTTCACTGTCTCTATAGCCTTGACTTTTCAAGAATGCAGTTGAAATCATACAGTATGTAGCTTTTCCAGACTCGCTTCTTTCACTTTATAATATACAATTAAGGTCTGTCTAGCAGTTGCATTAAGCTGTAGGTTGCTAGTTGATTTCTTTTTATTACTGAATATTACTCCATTGTAGGGATTACCACAATTTATCCTTTCACCAACTGAAGAACATCTTAGTAGGTTTTGATTTTTGTCATTATGAATAAAGCTACTGTAAACATTTGTATGCAGCTTTTTACATGGACATACACTTTCAGCTCATTTGGGTAAATGCTCAGCAGCACAGTCGCTGAACTTTACTACACGTCTGTGTTAAGCTTGGTAAGAAGCTGTACTATTTTCCAAATTTATTGTCTTTAAGGATAGAACATCTGAGACAAACCATAACCTCCTTTTAGTTCTGTTTGTTAGAAGGCGGTAACACTTGAAGGAAGAGTAGCACTCTGAGGAAACAAAACGAAGCTCTACCACTTGAATGGAAAAGTACAAAAGATTTTGCACATGTAGTCTGGTCAAAACCAAAAACCCAAACCTATTGCCATCAAGTCAGTTCTGATTCATACTGACCCTACAGGTTAGAGCAGGACTGCCTCATAGGGTTTCCAAGGAGTGCTGGCAGATTCGAACTGATGGCATTTTGGTTAGCAGCCATTGCTCTTAACCTCTGTGCCACTAGGGTTTCATTTGTTTAGCCAGGATTAAGGAAATAGCTAGTTATTTTAATTATCTTTATGGGGAAAAAGAAGACGAAGAAGAAGTCCAATTCCACTGGGATACATCACTTACAGTGCTGAGACCAAAACTCTGAGTTGAAACAACACATCTGACTGTGTTTAATAAAAGGTGCCCTAGTCGGATCCGACTGGACGGCACTTGGCTGGCTAGCTGGTGGCATGTGGTTAAGCCCTCGGCTGGTGAGACAAAGGCTGACAGTTGAAACCGAACAGCTGCTCTGTGAGAGAAAAGATCTACAATCTATTTCCATAAAAATTACATACAGCCTAGAAAACCCTATGGTGAAGTTTCACTTTGATCCATGGGGTAGTTGTGAGTAGACACTGACTGGATGGCATACAGCAACAAGTGCCCATGGGCAGCTTTTGTAGTTTGTCCCGTGCATCACCTCTTACAAGAATAAAGGACACATTAGACAAAAAGATACCATCTCATCTTGCTCAAGCCAGTGTTTCCTATGAAGCAGTTCTTTGGGAGCCAAGTACTTTATGGGAAATGCTGTGTGTGTTAGCAGATAAACACAAATGGCATTTAATTTCAAGCTCCATTAGTGGCATACAAGAAAGGGAGAGAACAAGGTCAGGCAAAATAGTAAAGGACAAAAGTATTTCATTTCCCATTACTTAAAACAGTCTACAAAGGTAGAAGCTAAGATAATGCTGATTTCTTGCCAACTTGAAATAGGAGAGTTATAGCAAAGAACTAGAAAGTCTTGATACTCTCCACTGCTGTTGACTTACAGTGAGCCTATAGGACAGAGGGGTACTGTCCCGGAGAGTTTTCATGGCTGTGTGATCTTTATGGAAGCAGACTGCCACATCTTTCTCCTGCAAAGCAGTTGGTGAGATTGACCCACTGATTTTTCTGATAGCAGTCTAGCACTTTAATCACTGTACCATCAAGCCTGCTTCTTTAATATTTAGAGACCTCAAAATTCTCTATTTTCTGTTGAGATCATTGTTTTAGCACTTGAGCCATGTAGACTAGGTGCTGGCAAACTACAGTCAGCAGTGAAACCCAACCCACAGACTTTTTAATAGTTTTTTTTGGTGGGGGGGTTGGGCAGAACACAATTATGCTCTTTCCTGGCTGCTCTTGAAATGCAACAGCAGAGCTGAGTAGTTTCAACAGATGTCCCTTGGCCCGCAAAGACTAACAGATTCACTGTCTGGCCTTTAATGGAGAAAGTTTGCCAATCCTTGGTGTAGACTAAAGAATAAAGATATGCAAGTACACATAACTTCATTACAATAATCCATAATCTTTTATCACAGGTTGTGGGAGCCCCCAAGAGGCTTGCCCAAGATAGTGTTTAAGTCATCTGGTATTACTCTAACAGAAATACCACAAGCTGATGGCTTCAACAACAAAAGTTCATTTTTACACAGTCCACTAGAGGCTACAAGTCCAAATTCAGGGTGTGGGCTCCAGGGAAAGGCTTTCCCTCTGTCAGCTCTGCAGGAAAGCCCTTGTGTTGTATTAGTCTTTGCTCAGGGAGCAGCATCTTGGCACAGGAACCTCAGGTCTGAAGGGCACACTTTTCTCCTGGTGCTGCTTTCTTGATAGTGTGAGGTTCCCAACTCTTGTCTTGCTTCCCTTTCCTTTTATGCCTTCTGGATAAAAGAATAAAAGGTGGTGCAAGCCACACTCCAGAGAAACTCCAGCTAAGCAGGGAGGTGACCTTAGGAGGGGATTTACAGCTCCACCCAAGCCCTCTCTAACATAGTCCACTCTGCTAACCACAGGCAGAGAGCAGGATTTGCGGAACAAGAAAATCCAAAATGGGAGGCGATCACAGGATACAGGGAATCCCGACTCAGCCAAATCACTACACATATTTTGGGGGGGATACAATTCCATCTATGACAGATAGTGATTATCATCTGTCATTATTCATATTTATTAAGCATTGCTACATTTAAGGCAATATGATCAAAAGTTCATGGAAAGTATCTCCTCTGTCAGACTAAGAATGCTCTGCGCCTTAAGACACTTAGTGATCAGCTAAGTCAGTATTCTTTAGGAAAAGAGAGAAAGCGAGAGGGAGATCTATTTGCACCTGAAGTCGACGGCCTGAGAGAACCTGGCAGTCTGAACACTGCTTTCTGCATCTCTCCCCCGGCCCCGCCCACCTGTCTTCCCTCTCTGTTCCCCTCCTGCTCCTCTCTCTGCAGGGCCCTGGTCCTCTTCTGCTGTGGCAAGTTTTGCTACGTGTAAGGAGAAGGGTGCCTCTTGGCAGCTCTAGTCACGCGTGATTCCTGCCCTCATCAGGGAAGCCGCTTCTCTTAATTCAGCCTCAGTACAGAAATCACAGGGACGCAGATTTAAAGACTACATTGGGACGAGCCGGCACTCCTGGATCAATCACCATGGATGGCCTGAAAAATGGGATACAGTTGGGTCATCTCAGGTCTTGGGTCAACCGTGTGGTTACAGGTTCAAATCCGGCAACAAACGAAGATCAGAAGATGAGGAGGTATTGCGCTGAGAAGAAGACAGCCAGCGAGGTGAGGATACACGCCGCTCTGCAACAACTAGCGCTCCCACAGTGTTAGGTAACAGACCTGCAGAAACTCTAAGAGGATATTGCATGTATTTCCTGACTTAGGAGTCTTGTGAATCATAATGGACTATTCAATATATTCTAATTTAAAATCTTTCTAAATTGTATATCTCCATTCACCTGTTTCTCAAGAAATTCCTTATCCTCTATGCTAGAGTTGATGCTTTGAAAATGCTAGGCTAGCAGTATTACGTCTTCTTTAGCCATCTCTCAGGTCTAGAAATTCTAATTTCTTAATTCCTCCTTAATAGCCTATGGTTGAAGCTTCTTTTTTCAGTCTCTCCTAAGATTTGTTATGGAAACTTTATTACACCTCTTCTTGATACGTGAACTCAGAATATGACACTGAGTGATGATGTGAACAGTCTGGGATAGGTTTCAATCGTTAGCTTTGAAATCAGATTCACTGGGGAAGAACTCTTTGGCTCTGCCAATTTATTTATTGTAGGATGTTATAGTAATTAATATGCCCTTTCACAGCTGAGGACTAAGATATTCATTTTCTTATATCGTGTGTGCACTTTATGGTTCTCTGCCTCTACAGGATGTCGTTCTACTAGCCTCTTACTAGAGAGGAGTGGAGAGGGTGGAGAGGAGGGGACAGGAGATTGTTAAGAGGATATGACACATATAAAACAAAAAGGAGGCATGTGCTGTCACGGGGCAAGGAGAGCAGAAGGAGCAGCAGATAGGCGGGTGTGCAAGTTTAAACTGGATTGTACTCCTTCACTCAATCACCAAAAATAAAATAAAAAGATATTCATTTTCCAAATATTCATTGAGGAGCTATTCCATGCTACTGTTTGGGAAGCAATATTGTGTAAGAGAAACACGGTCCCTACTCTCACAGACCTTATATGTCAAGGAGAGTATAGATAAGTCAATGGGCTATTTCACTACATTGTGATATGTGTACTGTGGGATGGTGTAGGAGAATATTGAAACAGTACACACTCCAGACTTGAGGGCCATGGTGGGTAGGAAGTGAACCCTTTCCAGAGAAAGTGGCATTGAAGGTGAGAACCTAAGCAGTCTGAAAGCAGAAAGGAGGAGGACTAGGCATTGAGCAGTGTTTCTGAGGTAAGTGGAGTCTATGTACCATGATACGAGAGAGCTTGGTGATTTCAAGGAACAGAACGCTATTCAAGTATTAGTCAGGGATTTCAGGTGGCAAATTACAGAAGTCCATACGAAACTAGCAAAATGAAAAAGTATTGGTTGACCAATCTATTAGCAAACTTGGCTGGCGTCGGGAATGACAATATATGGGACTGAAAACAATACCAGTTCTCTTCATCTCTGCCTCTGCCTTTTGCTTCTGAATTAGATTTGTTCTCTAATCCTGTAGACTATTTTCTCCACTTCTGAGAAAATGGATACCAGCAGCTTCGAATTCATTCCAAAAATACTTTGTCATCAGAGAGGAAATAAACACACTATTTGTTTTTTTTTTGTTGTTGTTGTTTGTTTTGTTTTGTTTTTTGTTTGTTTTGGCTCCAGCCTGAAAAATACATCAAGAATTGTGTAGGGTGGGATTTTTACCCTCCTTACCAACTGGTAAGTTGGCCTGCCAGCTTCATGAAGGCTGGCGGAAGGCACAAGACTCCTGGGTCAGAACAAAGAACTTTAGTTCTCAGAGCACAGCAGGTGTCATAAGCTTCACAGTCACATTAGTGCCCTTCCTTCCCTCCACCCCCTCAAGTCCCACAGAGGTGAAGCAGAGTGCTTGAAGTGAATGCTGGGTATGCAACGGGGCTGAGTTTCAGCAGAAGAACATTGGTCTTAGAAAACCCCAGTCTTATAAAGGGGCTGCTAGCAAACACACCCAAAGGGAGACTTTATCTTCTATACTGTCCTGGTCAGGAAACAAACCTGCCCTGTGACCCAGAGGAGAACACCCACTCTAGCTTCCAAGGTCACTTACTTGGAAAGCATCCTTGAATATCTATATTCTCTTCTTTCATGACTTCGGGGAAGTTTTCTGTCAGCAACTCTTCAGTGATTCTTTCTGCATTTTCTGCTATCCCTCCCTGTTCAGGAACTCCAAGTATTCGTTAATTATTCCTTTTAATAGAGTCCCACATGCTTCTTCATTTTTTCATTTCCTGTATCTGATTTCTCCTCATAAATGGTTGTGTCAGTTGCTTTATCTTCAAGCTCACTAATTCTGCATTTCATTTCTTCAATCCTGTTCTTTTGGCTTTGCATTGAATTGTCTAATTCTATAATTTTACTACTGATCTGCTGGATTTCAGACCCTTGATGTTCTAGCAGTTCATGTAGCTTAATTTTTCATTTTGTGCTGCTGCATTTTGTTTAATCTCTAGAAGGGCTGTACATATAATTCTTTTGTATTCTACCTCTGATAATTTCAGAAAAGCTTCATCTGGCAAGTTTTTCGATTCTTTATTGTGGGAGTTTTCCAGAGCCATGGTGGTCTGCTTCAAGTGGTTAGACATTGATTGTTGCCTTCATGCCATCCAGCTGTTCAGTTTTACCGGTGTTACACCAATGGGAGCTATGGTGTAGTTCTAAGACAGGAGTAAGGACACTGCTAGATTTGGCCACCAGCTGCCGCCGTGTTCTCTAGGTGCAGCTGACTTAGGTATAGCTTTTCTGGCAATATAGACACTGCCAAGCCCCAGGATGCTGCTCAGCTTAGTGGCTGGCCCCAGCTGGGCCCTCAGGGGTGACAGGCCCAGCCTCCTGGCTGCTAAAGGTGGTGAGCTGCTTTTGCCAACTGTCATGGTTTGAACTGTGTCCCCCCAAAAATATGTGTAGCCACGTGGCTGGGATATGATTCCCAGTATCTTGGGACTCTCCTCCATTGTGTGGTTTCGCTAAACTGTATGTTAAAGGATTAGGGTGGGGATGTAGATTCCCGCATAGAATTACTTCCCTGCCCTGCTGTAGGGGGAGTTTCCCCAGAGTATGGCTTGCCCCACCCTTGATGCTTTCAGCTTGCAAGAGATAAAAGGGAAAGAGAAACAAAGGACAATGGAGAACCTCACTACCATCAAGCAAGCAGCACTGGGAGAGGAGTGCATCCTTCGGACCAGAGGTTCTTGCGCCGAGACACTCCCTGGACAAAGACTGATGCAATACCGGACTTTCTTCCGTTGGAGTGGTCACCCTGAATATGGACTTGCAACCTACCAGACTGGGTAAGAATAAACCTTCCTTTGTTAAAGCCATCCACTCTGTGGTATTTCTGTTAGAGCAGCCTAGCTGACTAAAACACCAACTCTCTGTCATCATGCCAGTCAAGACTATGGTGTAGCTGAGGGAAGGGAGGATGCCACCACATGGCTGCCAGAGACCACTGCGTTCTCTAGATGTGTCTTAAAAACTGCTTTTCTGCTGAGAGGGGTGCTGTCCAGCAGCTGCCAAAAGCAGCTTAGCCCTCAGAGGTAGCAGGCAAACACAGCACCCTACTAATGGGGTCTCCAGGGGGCTATCAGCCAATTTTATGATGTGGCTCAGTAAAGGGTGGTGGAAATGGTACGACCACATTCAGACAGCAGTCACTGCTATCTGTAGCTGCTCATAACATAAAACCTGCCTTTCTGCCAAGAGAGATGTTGACCAGCAGCAGCTGAAAGCAGCCAGGCCCTCAATGCTGGCAGGCCCCATCTCCTGGCTGACAGAGACGTTAACTCGTAGGCTGTATGATGTGGCTCAAGTGGGAGAGGAGTTAGGGCACTGCTGCACTCAGCCGCCGGCACCAACTATGATCCCTCGGTATGATAGTCTTAAAAACAGCTTTCCTGCTGGGAGAAGCACTATCCAGGCAGGCACTGTTGCTCAACATGGGAACTAGCCTGGGCAAACACCCTTGAAAAATCAAGTTATAAACCATGGAGGTCCATCTCTCCAACAAAAAAACTCCAGAGAATCAACTGGTGAATAGTGGCTCATGTGCCCATTCCTTGTTCAAGCACATTGTTCAAAGAGACAACAGTAGTATTGCTGGTTCTGCTAAAGTCAGCTTCCTTCCCCGGAGGACAGGGATCAGAGTCAGTTACCAAGAAATTAGAATAGAAATGTGCTTTACAAAGATGAGTCACTACATTTATTATGCTTCAGCATTAAAGGGGAAGTTTTAAGGTTCAAGTGGTAAGGTCAGATTATGAAGAATTATGTGGGTCAGGTGAAAGAGTTTAGAAAGATTCCTGTGTGCCAAGTGATTTCTTAAGTAATTTTGTACTGCAGTAATATTAGGGTTATTTTTATTAAGATGACACTGGCACAGCTTTTAAAGGCTGGTAGCAGAGATTAAGTAAGGAGATGAGTTAGCAGACTGCTTCAACTGTCCAGGTAAGTGAGAACAGAGGGCTGAACCAGGACAGTACAGACAAAGGGAAACGGGCAAATTGGAAGATATTCCGGTAGCAGCTCCAGAAGGAGAAGGTGGAATCAAGAACAAATTGTTCCTGAGTTAACTTAATGAGAAACTGGCTTTAGGTGGAAAAGGCAAATTTAGCTTTGAAAATTGTGAATGTGAGGAAGGATGGGACACGGAGAAAGACTGAGATGGACTAGGAGACACCGGTATGTCACTGGCAGGAGGAGGGTTAAACAGGACAAAGATCTCCAGGACAAAACATGAGAAATACTGATATCTGAAGGACAAGCATCAAAAGAGGAGTCTGCAAAAAAAGATTAAGAGTTTTCACGATAGTAGGAAGAAAACTAGGAACAGATGGTACAATTGAAGACAAGAGAAGCAAAACTCAAGAAGACAAATTGACTTGATTCATTCTGTTTAATGGCTGTGCAACATATCATAGCATGGATGTACCAAAATATAACAGCACTAAAAACAATCAAACCAGACAGAAGTTAAACAATGTCAGACGGTCTAAAAAGACACAGTTTGCTTTGTGAGAGGGGGAGCCCACAACTTTACAGGAGCAATGCGGGTTAAAGCAGATCCTACAAGACCCTTCTTATACGGTGAAGGCAGTCAGTGAATGTCAGTAATTTCCCACAGTACAAGTCAGTTCCTGTGGTTTACATGTGGCTCAGATTATACCCTGAGTCCTAGATGGTTTTCAATCCCTTCTAAAAATAATCAGTCATTGCAATCGTACTGGTGTAGCTTTTTTGTGCTCAATTTTACTTGCTCCAAGCTAAGTATAACCCCCCTTCTGATTGTGCTACTAAAACTTTGATTCACTGATTGCACACAAACTCATGGACTAACTGGCAGGATATGTGACACTGAACTTCATCTCATAAATACAGACCGAGACTGGTTTACCTTCCTTTCAAACATCAGTGAGAGGGGCATTCAGAAGGGGAACAGAATGCTCAGACTGCTGCTTTCCAGGGAGACTGCCTCAAGTTTTCAGTGTGTGCGTGTGCACCCGAGTTTTCCTGGTAACGAAAACATTTTGTGCTTGACCACCAACCTCAAGATTGGCAGTCAGAACCCACCCTGAAGTACTAGGGCGGAAAAGGCCTCCGGATCTGCCTTAAGATGACAGCCCAGAAAACCCCATGGAACAGTCAGTTCTACTCTAGACACATGGCACCAAGAGTCAGAAACGACCCAATGACAACTAGCAACAGAATGTATGTACACAGGACACTATTAACGGTTTCTACACCCGTTTCTCTTCTCTTCCCCCAGAACTAGCTCTAATCAAATCTTTCTGTAGGGAAAAGAACGGGGGGGGGGGGGGGGGGAGGAGGAAGGGAGGAGACGGGGGGAAGAGAGTATATGCCAATCCAATAGGGGAGATAAGGGAGTAAGGAGCAGCTTAGAAAGATTATTTTATAATTCATTAATATATATCTGTACCTTTTAGAATTACTCTTTATTAAAAAGAACTCAAGAATGTTTTAGGATCAGAAATCAATAAGAAGCCACATATTTTAGAAAGATTTACCACTTGCTTTTTAGGGCTTTATTGACTATTATCAAGTTTCGATATATTTCAAATAATTAAATACTGCCACTGGGACATTAAAAATACAAACTAATTTACCAAAATAATTGTATTCTGAATATTATATACAATATTATACATTTTACATTACACAAGGGTTTTTATACATAAAGCTAGGATTTGATTTATGATTACTGAAAATCCAAAATACATCTGAACAAAACATTCCTACGCACACATACACAATCACTCAACTGGACTAATCAAAACCATACACAATGTAGTTACTGAAAGATGAAATTGCATTCATACAATACTGGGAGCAACAAATTTGAACTTGTTAATTTGATTATTATAAATCCACATCCATATAAATTAATTACTTAGTTTTTATATATTTAAAAAACTTTATGCTTATGAATGAGACATGTCTATATTCAAGGGGAATTTTCAGTTTTTTAATTTTTTTATTGTAGGGATTTACTATAATTCATAAGTTAAAAAGCTTACTTCTGGGCAAAAAGCAGACCCAATCCCAGCAAATCCAAAAGTCATGAGATTATAACCTACCATCATGTGTATCTTTTATGGTTTCAAAATAATCCTATTTTACAGTTTGGTATGCCTTGTTATTCATACTCGTCATCAAACTAGTGATGTGTTGAGGCACAGAGCTTAAAGGTGAAGTAAGTGTTATTACAGAGAATTAAATGCTGAAACAAGATCATCGGATAACCTAAAAAAAAAATGGGTTCTCACAGAGAAAATACCATCCACATACACTACGTTAGTTTTTAAACAATGTGTAAGTCCTTCAAAAAGGTTAATACTCCAATGTGCTATACCTTGTTTGAACACTGAAATATCTCATTAAGTCCAGTACTATTTCACTTTCAAATTCTCTTCCTCTCGAGCAGAACAGCTATGATTTTAAATAGTGTCTAATATTTTTGTATCTGATCTGATCTGAAAAAAGTCTGGAAAACAATGTTTTTACTCAGTACAAAAAAGGCTTTTGAACTGTGTGCCCTCTGTGTGTGGATCCCATTCCAGAGACATTCAGCCAGGCGAACATTCTCTCTGACCCTGGGAAGGCAGCAGTTAACAAATCAGCCTCTCCTTCAGGTTCTCACAGTGCCCTGCGGTTTCACTGTCTGGGGATCCCTCACCATCTCAAATAGGATATTAGGGGACTACAAGACAGAAAGGCAACAAGTGGAAACATATACAAATCTGTTGTTCTTTCCAATTTCCCATAATCTATGAAAAATGAGATTCAGAGGCTAAGGTTTGCTTTCTTCTTTTCCTTCTTCTTCATGTTTAACTTGAATATAAAAGCTCTAAGCTAGGTTATCAAAATATATTCATATAAATGTATGAGTACTTCTAATACAAAAGTTAAAAAGTCTAGATTCCTAATTTCTGTAATTAAATATCCTAGAGTTCAGTAGGCAGATTTCCTTCTGAGCAGCTTGAGAAGAATCCCTCGGCTGAACACTGTCTGGGAGCCGGGCAGCTACATCTCCGCTCGTCGGTGGGGTTTCTCAGCAACGGCCGCCCCGTCTTCTTCCTCCTCGTCCCCCTCCCCATAGTGTTCCTCCCGGCCTTTCGGGCGGCTGGCCTCTCGACCTCCTCGCTCTCCGCCCTCATGGTTTTTATCATCCACCTTAAAAGAAAAACAAAGTAAGAGATAGAGAGTAGAGTTAGCGACATAAATAACTCCCTCTTCAAAGTGTTTAAAATGATACATTTTTGGCAAAAAAAAATGCATCATTCGACGGCACGTGGCTTGGCTTATTTTTGGCAAAAGGAAACAAGTGCGGAAAAAATAATCCTATACACAACAGTGCTCATTTATCCTAATTATCACAGTGTTTCAGCTTTTTTTAATTTCCAAGTTGGCCTGTCAGACTCAGTGGCACCTTTCTGGAGCCACTATACCCACTGGTACCTCAGGAGCCCTGAAGCTGCCGGGCTACTACCTGACAGGTCAGTGGTTCGATCCCACCCAGCAGCTCCACGTGTGACAGAAAAGCCTTGACAATCTGCTCCCACAAAGATTACAGCCTCAGAAACCCTATGGGGTGCATCCACTCTGTCACACGCGGCTGCGGTGAGTGGACATCTCCTCGACAGCACAAGGACAAGCAAGAAGGCACGCTGCTACCAAATCACACAAATACAAAAACATGCATCTATCCTCTACACTTTGTTCGAACACTGAACCATCACACACACATACACACACAGAAGTGTGCACATACAGCCTACACATACATTGTCATTTTCACCATAGTTCTCGTCAGCATTATGCTCCAGTTCCCTTTTTTTCTCTTCAGTCAAGTCTTCCTGAATCTAAAAAAAAGCAGAGATACTGTGCATCATTTTTATCGCTTCACCAAGTACAACAAATTCTGACCTCTACCAAGTTCACTCCAAGCAGCAGACAACAAAGCTGGGACGAAAGGTCCAAGTGTGACTCATGCAGTGGGTAAGGAGACACGTATAACACACCTGCTATAAAAGTCACTGTGACCGACTCGGAATGTAGGGCTTTATGTCTTAAATTCTGATTTCTTTGGATAAGGATTAACCCTCTCAAGTATAATAGCTGGAGAAGTTTGGTTTACGAAGCTAAAATCCCTCTTTTCCATGTGGAAAGAACCACAGAAGCCTGAAAGCTCTGGTATATTTTAAGTCCTATGAGGTCCAATAACTAAGTCCACAAACTTAACTGTCTAGTTGTCTGTGAGAGTTTTTAGCCAGTAAACAAATCACTGGAATGCAATGCCCTCCCTATTCACCTGATCTGGTCCCCAGAGACTTTTTTCTTTACCCAAACATCAAAGAAATATTGAAAGGAAGACATTTTGATGTGGGTGATATGACAATAGCTCTGATGGCCATTCCAGAAACAGAGTTCCTAAATGCTTTGAAGGGTGGACTAGGCACTGGTGTTGGTGCACAGCTTCCCCAAGGAGAAGTATTTTGAAGGTGACTGCACTGATATTCAGCAGTAAGGTATGTAGCACTTTTCCTAGGATGAGTTCACAAACTTAATTGTCACACCTCGTATGAAAGCAAAAGGTGTCTGTTTTACTCAACTCACTGTCTTCAATACCTAGCACAATTACAGCTGCTTAATGAACAGATTAGAATACATTAGTCAATGAATGAATCAATGCCAAAAAAAAAAAATCCGCTCTGTAAAGGCACACAAAATAGATACCACTGCTTATACGTAAGACGGTAACAACCTAAAGCATTTACTTGATAATTAAGAATAAACTTCTCTGGCTAAAATACCCAGAAAACAGCATGTGATTACTTCAATTTCTTCATGAAACAGGCTACCAAACCACTTCAAATCCTTACTTCCCTTTAGTGCTCCAACATGATACTTCTCTCTGCTTTAAGGACTCTTCCTTGGCATACTCCATCCTTACTGCATTTTATTGATCCCAAATATTTATCTCAAAATGCAGATAAAAAATACAGCCAAATGATGTTTCAGCTAAACAATTTTTAATGAATCTGATCACACTCTACAAAAATAGAACAAAACGCTGTCGAATTTGTTGACTACTTTGAAGACCCCATTATGTCAAAAGGTTTAAATCATCTGAATACATTTTTAGAAACCAATGAGTATTAGTTAAGCACAAGGTAGTGTCTAGGGGCTGAAATGAAGACTCGTCTCTCCCAGGATTGTGGTAAAATTGGGATTCCTCTTGAGTAACACACAAAATTACAGAATCTGGGGGGTTGCGAGTGCATTGAAAATATGAAAAATAGGCAAGGAAAAGGAAGTAGGTAGGCGTTATAACCAAAGAGCAAGAAAAGATGGGCCAGCTCCAGGTGTCCTGTGCAAGCGAGACAGGAGTGAACTGTGGTCTCTCAGACTGGCTTTGGGAGGAAGTCGGCTCATCAGAGCCCACAAAATTGACTCTTCTGAGATTCCCCAGACAGAGCCAAGCCTTCAGCAACCTCTTCTAACCAGCCACTACCCTGACACCAAATACCTCCTGAGGACTGCGGCACCAAACATCCCTTACAGTCACATTTTTCTGGCGGGTCAAGCTAAAGAGAAAACACCTTAATTTCATTTTATTGCTGTCAAGAAGCTCTGATAGTGCAGGGCTTAAGCACTCACTGCTGACCAAAAGATCAGTAGTTCGAAGCCACCAGCCACTCCAGGGAACAAAGATGCAGCAGTCTGCTCCCATAAAGATTTATAGCTTTGGAAAACCTAATGGGCAGATCTGCCCTATAGGGTTCCTATGAATTATAGTTAACATATACCAATTGGTTTGTTGGTTTGGTATGGCTCTATCAATGCCTCATGACATCTCCTCTGTCCTTACAGAATCTCATAGTAACATCACACAGGACACGGAAATAAAAATCACGAAGCACTTCTTTTATACCATTTGAAGGTCCAGTGAACTGAAACGTCACTCAATTACTGAAGTATCCCTGTTGCTTTCTATTAATGAAACATGCTATTTACACTGTCGTAAAAATAAAAAATAAACTATTAGTGAATACTACATGTGAGTTAAGTCGGAGGAGCAGGAATTGACTTGATGTCACGCAATACAGCAGATAGAGCACTGACAGGAAGCTACGCAGCATCGTGCACAGAACACGGAAGTCAGTTTGACAAGTTCTTCCTGTACCGAGTTGGGTAACAAGCACTTTTAGTTCTCTGGGCCATATGGTCTTGGTCACAACTACCCAAGTCTACTATCGTGGTGTAAAAGCAACCACAGACAACAGGTAAGCACAAGGGTATGGCTCTGTTTCAACAAAACTTTTTACAGAACAGGCTGCAGGCCAATTTGCCCACCTGATACAGACTACAGAATCAGGCTTTAACTAAAAGCCTGGCTCCACAACTCTTGTAGCTGCACAAACGGTAAGGTCACTCATTTTTGTTATCAAAAATTTCAAGCATGTACCAATGAAAATAATTCAGAAAGCCTCTTCTAACCATCAAAAGGTTCAAGAACTCTCAGTGCTGCCACACTTGCATCATCTATCACCTTGCTCGTTTCCTGATGAACTCTTTTTTAAAAATTCTAGACATTATGTAATCTCACTGCTTACATATCTCAGTGTGCGTGTCTCTAAAGATAATGGCCATTCACTGGTAGAACCATGATGCAATTTGCACACCTGATAAAATAATTTCCTGTTATCATTTAATAGCTAGTCCATTTTTCTGATCTGTCTTAAAAATGTCTTTGATGGCTGGTTTGTTCTAATCATAATCTAAACAAAGGCTTGGTTCTGCTCCTCTCCTTTGTCCTATAAAAAAGCAGCCACTTTTCTGGATGTGGTGATTCCTCACAGTGTCACTTCTCTCACTCATAGAGCCCCCACATTTCCTCTACACAGAAACTACCAGCACTCAAGTGCAACTTAAAAGTTGGGTAAGGACATAGCTTTCAGAGGTAAGGATATAGATTTCATATTTTCCCCACATCTGAAGGTACATCACATTTGTTTGTCCCACTAAAGGGCACGCAAAGGCTAAAATCAGCCAGCAAGCAGAGACAGTGACAGCCTCATCCGTCCACTGCAGACCTCTCCAACCTTCTTTTAGTGATTTCATCCATTTATTTCTTGAATCAACTGTACTGATTAAAAACCCAAACCTGCTGCCAATGAATTGATTTCAACTGACAGCACCTCTGCAGGACTGCCTAGAACTGCCCCATAGTATCCAAGGAGCATCTGGTGGATTCAAACTACTGACCCTCTGGTTCGCATTCACTATCACTTAGCACGCTATTAGAGTTTCCTCATATTACTTATGTGTCCCCAAATGGTGACTTCTCTATCACTCCTTCCGCATTTACTAACTTCACTGAGGAAGAACTTGTCCACATTGGTTATCACCCTAAACTACGGCCTGTACAAGAAATGCAAGATAAATTCTTACTTCTTTCTTAACGAATGCAGATTTACAGAGTAAGAGTCAATTTAATCATTCTCAGTGGTCTCCAGCTAGGATGAGGAAGAGTTACCACCACCATCACTATCTGCTTCCTTTTGGAGAATCATTACAACCCAGGCATGTCACATGTTCAGTGTATTTACATTATACCACCCTTTTCTGTGCTCACACTCTCCCATCTTTGGCCACCAAGAATTCCTTCATACTGATTGGCTCCTGTGTCTTTCTGATATAACCCCCTCAGTCTTTGCTGACTTGTGAAAGACCCTGAATCAGTATGAGGCTGTTATGGATTGTGTCCCCCCAAACTGTGTATTAATTTGGCTAGGCCATGATTCCCAGTACTGTGGGGTTGTCCACTATTTGGTCAGCTGAGGTGATTCTTCTGTGTGTCGTAAATCCTTCTACGATGTAAACGAGATGGGCCACGCAGCACTCACTGAGGCAGGACTCAGGACTTAAAGAGGCCGGACTCAGTCTCCAGCAAGTGGAGAAACATGCTGGTCAACAACAGTTATTTTTATGCCCTAGAAACCTAACACTGCTGCCATAAGATGAAAGAAAGCAAGGCTATTACCAATTTCCTAACAGTCTCTGATTTTGAGTCTTTTACTCCCAGACTTCTAGCCTACAATTCTGGAGAACTGCACCTGTCTGGTGGTACAGTGGTCCAGTGCTACATCTGCTAACCACAAGACCAGCAGTTCAAATCCACGAGGTGCTCCTTGGAAACTCCATGGGGCAGTTGTGCTCTGTCCTGTAGGGTCACTATGAGTCAGAACTGACTCCACAGCAATGAGTTGTTTTTTGGGGGGCGGGGCAGGGAAACCTGTGAAAAGGCAGAGCCTGGGAAGATGCAAATTCTCCCCAGGAGCAGATGCTAACAAAGCTTAGATTGTGAAAATGGCCAGGACAGGAATTGATGGCAACAGTGGGCCTTATTGACTCCCAAGGGTTACTTACAAAAGTGGGAAGATTCTGAGACTTAACAGAGATAAAGCGAATGCATAATTATGTGGCCTTTTATGGTTTTCAGAGTGACTCCATCAATGCTATTTCATACATATATACTTAATAATGATGTGACAGCTGTTCCCACATACTAACAAAAAGAAATGAAGAAAACCTGCTGCTGCTGAGTCGATTCTGATTCATAGTGAACCTATAAGACAGAGCACAACTGCTCCCTAGGGTTTCCCAGCAGTAAGATTCGAACTAACATCCCTTTGGTGAGCAGCTCAGCTCTTAGCCACTATGCCATTAGGGCTCCTCACACACACGACATTCCCCATATTTTTCTCATTTTGCTGAAGTCTGTTGAGAACTTCACGTCTGTCACTAGTCCTTGAATGATATTTGGGAACTATGTTTCTCCTTGCTTTTGAACTGAAGAATGGCAAGCAATGGAAACAGGAAGGAAGATCCAGTAAATAATCATCTCAGGAAACACAGGGCATTCTGAACAAGGGCCATTCGGTGGGCAGAGTGGAACGCAGAATCAAGGCAAGAAGCAACAGCTCTAAAGAAAAGGGCTGTGGCGGCCTGAAACCTAGGCAAGAGGGGATGAAAACACAGGGACACGAAACCCACATATGGGAATTCTGGGTAGGGAATTAGGCCCAAGAGTAGGTACAAAGACAGAACAACGGTGGTGGCCAATCACCAGACCCGAAGTTCGTGAGTAGATGCTGAGGGAATGGTGCTGAGGATGAGGCACTCACGGCCCAAGTCACTTCCTGAGCCTTTTCACCATTGCTCCTCTCTGTCTTTTCTTTTTATCCCTGATCTCTCTTGGACCTCAAGATTTCTCTCTCTGTCTTAACTGACGATAATATAGAAACATAAAACAATCAAAATCTACTGATTAAAATTTTATGTTTACCCTTCTAAATTTTGAGAAAGAAACCAAGGTGAAACCTTTTCTAATCCCATAAAGATTCCTGGTATCTGACACAATGAAGCAAAATAACATTAGCATAGATATCCTGCCACAAGAGAAGCCTAGATGAGTATCTTTTTTCTGCTGCAGATCTTAAAATTCAAGGCTGCCAGTTCTCTAACGCTCTCTTCTGCTGATAGCTCAGGATCCTGATTAAGACGGACACCAGGCTGACAAGAGTAAAAAACACTTCACGTAACTACAGATGTTGCCAGTGGTCTAAAGATCTCCATCCTTGCCTGTTTTCCTGAGCTGCACAGAAATTTTAGCATCAGCTCCAAAAACCTGGCAAATGTAAGGAGAAGCAGACCTAGCCAAGGGAACTACGGGTGTAAGCACAGCGGGGCACACAAATCTGGAGCAGGCTCTTCAGTGTTGGGGAACATTTGTTCAGGCACCCCTTCATCTATCTTCTTTTGCAATTCCCTCAGTGCCAAAGCCACAAGTTTGCGAGACCACTGGCTGATAAGTAGTCACAAATCAGGCTTTAATTTTTTTTAATTACAGTAAAAGAATAAAATTTCTACCATCTATCAATTATCTCATCTATGATAAAGCCTCAGCCCCCCCACCAACCCATGTAGCCTACACAGTCATCTTCTTCTGTGTATAATTCTCTTGTTAAGTCCTTATAACAGGGGTTTCATACAAAATTTGTCCTTTTGACACTGATTGATTTCACTCAGCATGATCTCTTCCAAATGAGACCAGAGAAGAGTTACAAGGGTTAGGCCAGATTCCCTCAACACACAGAGCTCTGTCCTTCTCTCTTTTATGATGGGAAGAGATAGGAGAAAATATTCCTATAAAAAGATCACATAAAATTAAATCCACAATTCCTAGACAATCAAATGTGTTCTTAAGTCAAAATTTCCAGTGAGAAACAGTGAGACAGATTCTGTTCCCCTGGTTTTTGTTGTCATCTAAAGGATGTCTCTATTGCAGCATCTGTTTCTTTGTCAGACTATTTTTTTTTTCCACACTGCGTAGGTCTTTCTGAACATTTCTATACAAGGTATGTCAGGGGCAATGCTGCTCAAGTTTGCTTTATAAATAAGATCACACAACTGGATCAGAACCCTGCATTAAATCTTACTACCTCCTCTTCTCCTTCCTCCTGGTACTGTTCATCAGCATTATCTTCCTGCTGGTCTGGATTTCCTGCCATCTGTTGAAATAGAAGGAGAGGCTCATGTTACTGTGCATGGGAGATGGATCTCGTGGTGTGCTGGGACAAAGAGCAAGCAGGCCACCATGAAAGTGCAAGTGCGATCTGAAGCCACCGGTGGCCGAGAAACCATGAACCATCATTTGCAGTACAAAGCCCAAGGCATTCACTGCCAGTGTCTCTCACCGGGTAGGCACATAATTCCATAAAATGACTTAAAAACCAGCCAAAGTGGCAAGCTTTCTGTTGATATAGGTTATGACTAGTCTCTTAATAAAACCAGGAGTTGACTGAAATGCCAAGCCAAGCCAAGCGCCGTCGAGTTGGAGCCCTAGGTTAAAAATAACCCTCTGCAGAGGCACCAGAAAGTCTGTTGGTGCAGCTGTTGAGAGCTCAGCTGCTAACCAAAAGGCTGGCAGTTCGAATCCACCAGCTGCTCCTAGTAAACCCTACGGGGAAGTTCTGCCCTGTCCTACAGCGTCATCACAAGTCAGAACCGACTTGGTGGCAATGTGTGTGGTTTGGGTGCAGTAGAGGCATCTGCTTACCACCAGGTGCTCCTCCACTTCTGCATTCTCTTGCTTTTGATTCCTTTGTTTTTGCACGCCATTTTCATCTGGCAGATTTTCTTCTCTCACTTGCTCGGCTTCCTCAAATTCATCCTCACCTTGGTTATTAGGGTCATCAGCTGGGTTTATATCCTCTACAGCTGCCCTCTGTAACATTTCAATAACAAGTGATGGCCCACTTCAAAATCCAGGATCAAGTTTAATTTCATTTGAAAGGCCACACACAGGCAGAAAATGAAACAGTCCCTCCGTGGATTATTCAGCTTCATTCTAGCCAAGATTCACCAGGACGCCACCCGCCCACTGGCGAAAGATGGAAAGGCTGTTTGCTCAGAGGTTGACAAATCACTATAAACTACAGATAGCACTTCTGAAAGGGATTCCAAAATAGTTCTCAAAACCTACCATCATAGGTAATGTAAACACAACCGAAAAGACAATACAAAAAAACAGCTGACAAAAAACACAGGAACAGGTAGGAGAAAAAAAATCAAAACAAATTAAAACGGGGTAATTTAGATGGGAAACGGTAGCACTTCTCACTGGTATACTGACTTTTATACAAACTTTCTTTTCCATGATATTTCCAATGTATAAGCGAGTGAAAAATACAGGCCTAGTGGGGTGCAGATGTTAACACACTCAGCTGCTCAACAAAAAAGGCTGGTGGCTCAAGTCTACCCAGAGATGCCTCAGAGGAAAGGCCTGGTGATCCACCTCCCCAAAACCAGCCACTCAAAGGCCTGTGGAGCACAGTCCCACTCTGCCCAGAGGAAGTTAGCATGAGTCATGTCTCCTTGATGGCAAATGGTTTGGTCTGTTTTTGGGGGGGATTGGGTAAATAAATGTAGTTGAAGGGACAGAAGGTCCACACCAGAAGGGATATGAGCCTTGAAAAGGTGAAAAGACATGAAGAAAGTCAACTCAAAAGTAAACGATTAATTTTCTAGTGTAGATCAAAGCTTTTCGTCACAAACACCACCATGAAACTAAAGGTGCTGCATTGCTAAGGGACAGGAAGAAACAGAACTGAGCTAAGCCAGTCTGTACAAACATATTCTGAAAAACTATGCCCCCTCCTACTCAACCTGCATCCCAAGTAGTTCTTGGATATTGTTCAAAAATTCCCTTTGTATTTTCAACTTTAGAATTGTCTCAGTTTTCACTTGAGCTCCCAAAGTGTCTTCTGAGAAAATACCTTCCCTCATAAAAATTTAGAATTTCAGAAATTGAGATGGGTAGAAAGGCTGACATTTGTGCGACCTCCCCAATCTCTCCAGTGTTACAAATAGGACACTTAATGAAGTGTCACATCTTTCAAGAACATGGAGAAGCCACAGAGTAGAATTTAGTATCTATGGGTATTCTCTGGACAACAAACTTTTTTTCCAGTTCACTGAAGAGCCCTGAACATGCTGAAGAGCTGACTGTGCTCTCGGGTGACTGATTCTGTGCCATGCCTGGCCCTACACTTCACTCAAGTGCAAATGGCACTTTTCTGGGAATGTGCAGAGTGAAAAACCGTCTGCTTGACACTGAGCTCTAATTATTCCACAATCTCTTATTATATGGATTTCTTCTTGTGTTTTACCAATAATTTGTGTGGAAATATTAGAAACATTAACATGTTTTCTTTAGGGGGAAAGAAAATATCAAACATCTCTTGCTTAAGTTTTCACAGAAGTTCATAAAAATGGATGCCCTCACACCAACTCCAACAAAGTAATAAACAAAGAGTAATAGACACTACTAGTAAATTCAAAATAAAACAGGTAAGAAGAGATGAAGAGAGGCACAGAGTGAACTGACAAATTCTAATTAAAAGAAGACATGATAGATTAATAGCCAGGGTCTTCCTGGTGTGTTCCCCAGAACAAGTCCGCAACAAATGGGAGAGGCCAGAGGTCAGCAGGGAAGTCATGGGCCCAGTTCAGCTGCACACAGCCTCTCCCAAACATCAAGTGGCTCCAGTCCCCTCTTCCCCGCCCTTGCATTGCTGCTCATGTACATTCACAGGCTTTTGAACACTCTCTTGCTCTGTCACTGTCCCATGGATCCTCTCCTGCTCTCTCACTTCTGTTCTTTCCCGAAACTATTCCATGGAGCCAGCCGGAGCTAGCATTCTATGGAGCAGGCGGGTGTGACTGTTACGTCGCACGTTTGTCACAATGCCACTGTGCTGCTAGCAGATTCCAGAGAGCCGCCTGGCAAAGAGAAAGCCCTCAAAGAGTCCCGGAGACTCTCAAGCAATGTGAATTTCCTTTCTCTGGTCCCCTCTCCAGCTTGCACACTGACATTTTCTCCACTGTTCAGAGTTACGTATGTATTTCAGTGGCTCTCGATTTTGCTTTTCTCAGTTTTATTTTTGCCAGTCTAAAAGTCCTCAGAGGGGAGAATCTTTCGATGCTTTCCCAGAGTAATCTGTCCTATCACACATACACACATCAAGGTTTATAGCCAACAACACTGCTTGTGGCATGTATTTATGCAAGCCTTCTTTCTGCACTGTTGAAACGGCAGATGCTTGCGGAGCTAGAGGCATGAGGCAGGCAAACCTGCATGTCTCCTTTCCACCTCATGAGTTACCGAGTGTTAGGACCACACAGAGGGCACTTACATCTGCCTCAGATTCTGGATTATCTTCTTGGAGCCTTTGCTCCTGAGGTTCATGACCATTATCTGTGTCTTCTCCTTCATCTTGATGCTGGGTGTCTCTTTCATAGGCTACAGAAGCAAATAAATTAAAATCAGCTCAGTATCAGCCAAGCGAGAATCATCCTTTCAACTCAGCAAATCCTACTGGTCCTGTCTGCTAGAGACCATGTCACTCAGTTCCCCCTCTATCCAGGCTAACTCAACATAGGCATTAGCTCTCAACTTTGCTGAAGTTATCCTTTTTCCAGACTTTGAGTCTAAGGATACAGTGTAGATGAGTGATACCACTCTAATCCCCTCAAATAAAGTCAGCAAGAGGGAGTGTTGTTTTTTGTTTGTTTGTCCCTAACTCTACAAAAACCAAGAATAAGAACTTTTCTTCATAAAAGGCAGCTCAGTTAGTAGGACATTGTTCAAATTACCAACTAATATTTCATATCAGAGGAACTAACAAGATATCAAAAGACGAAAGTGACCATGTTTCAGGAAACCAAAGAAAGAACAACCCCATCTGTAGAAATCAAAAATGAAGATGACCCATCTGTGTTTTCTCATACGGAAATGATGACGACAGCCACCAGAGAGATGCTACACTTCACGCTCACAGAGGCACTTACTTCTTTTGGGGGAAGGGGGGCAGTTCACATAAAGACAATTTTAAGAGCATATATAGAGAGAAGAGCAAATAACTTTTTAAAATAAGTGAGATGTCAGAGGCAAGGCTAACTGCAGAGAGCAGATACCCCATAGAAAATATGTAGGTGGGTAACTTGCCATCAAGTTTCAAGTGCACAGAGGGAGGTCTTAAACAAGTAAGGGAACAAACCATTCTCTAGTCTTACTGACAAAGAACAAAAGAGCTTAAGGTGCTACATGAGGGACATAGGGCAAACAAATTCCTCACTATAAGGGCTATAAAATATCAGAACAGCTGTTGAGGGAGTTAGTGTAATTACCTTCCTTTGGAGTCTTTAGAAGAGGACTCATATGTTAGTATCAGTGTTGCCAGAGACCTAGTTACTTTCTAGCTTTAAGAGCACACTAAGCAGCGGCTGATAAATTATAGACCACCAGTAGATGTGTACAATAAATAAGTTACTACTGATTTAAACAGAAAAGTTTTAAGACATAATCTAAATGCTTGCAAGGATAAAATGTGGAAGTTTCCCAAACTATAAAAGTTCTAAGATACTTTGCCAGAAATAATTATTTAGTATAAACAAAGCTTAAATTACAGGCAAAGGAAATAGATTATCTCGGATAATTTCGGCCACCAGTAAGTACTGTTTGGGGAATTAAGAAAAACACACAACAGCTAACAACACATGATTCACAAATCTGCTTTGCACTTACATACACATACAGCTTGTTAATATTACACAACACTGTTCTGGATTGAATTGTGTCCCTCAAAAAATACCTGTTAACTTGGCTAAGTCATGATTCCCAGTCTTGTGTGACTGTCCACGATTCTGTCATCTGATATGATTCTCTTATGTGTTAGAAATCCTATCTCTATGATGCTAATGAGAAGGGATTATCAGCAGTTATACTGACTCAATCTACAAGACTAATTTAAGCCAATCTCTTTAGAGATATAAAAAGGAGATGTGAACAGAAAGACAGGCATAGCTTACATCATCCAATCAAGCAGTGACAGGGGCAGAGGGTATCCTTTGGACTTGAGATTTCAGCATGGAGAAGCTCTCAGACCAAGGGAAGATTGATTATAAGGATGTTCCCCCAAAGTCAACAATGGGAGCACGCCTTCCCCTTGAGGTAGCACTCTGAATTTGGACTTCTAGCTGATTAGACTGTGAAACCAAAAACCAAACCCACCACTGTTGAGTGAGAGAATAGGTTTCTCTTTTTAAAGTCATATACTTCATAACAGTGGCATTAAACACTAAGACAATTACCAAGTAAGTTTTCTACACACTTATCATCTAAGCAGTCTCACCACCTCCTTCCTCTTCTTGGATGCCCTGGTCCTCTGCTCCCTGGACAATATCATTATCCATAGCATCATAGTGAGCTTGTTGCCTAAAAGGGATACAAGCATCAAAAATTCAGCAACACAAATTTAGTGGCACAATTCTACAAAGGTCATTTATTTTTAAAGTAGTGTTAAACAAGATTTTAAAAACTTAAAAAGTACACCAAACCAAAAATCCATTGCTGTTAAGCAGATTCTGATTTGAAGTGAACTACTGGACAAAGCAAAGTTGTCCCACAGGGTTTCTGAGGAGTGACTGGGGGATCCCATGACAAATACGCAAAGCCATTCTCAGTCTGCTTATGAAAACCAGGTGAGGGCCATCACTGGCCATCCGGAGAGGAACGTTACCGGAGCCGCTCCTGGCGCTGCTGCTCGGCCTCCTTGGGCTCAGCCTGCCTCCGCTGGGCCAACTCTCTCTCCCGAAGCTGCTGCTGCTGCTGTCGCTGCCACAGCAGTTGTTCCTGCAGCCTCTGCTGGTGCAAAGCTTCCTGCTGTTCTCTCAGCCGCTGGGCCTCCGCCGCCTGCCTTGCCACCAGTCTCTGCTGTTCTAACTGCTCCTCAAATGGAGATCGGAATTTGGTCACCGGCTTTGTGGAAGGATACACCTGGGAAAAAAGCAGTCAGCTCCTCTGGGGTTATCCATAAATTCATCTGTTTCTCATGAGAAAGCCAGAAGGCATCAAGTCCAAGGTCAACCAGCATCAATTTCTACTTCCCAACTTTCTCGAAACTGCCCTTGCTTCTCTCACAGCTAAGCTTGCCGATTTGGGGACAGATGGCAGATTTCCAATGTGGTGCCACTCAAACGCGACAGAGAGCACACTAGAAGGAGTAAGTTTCAAACCTTTTTTAAATTTAGGTTCAAAAGGCTCTGATACAAATGAACACTTGATAACCTCACTCTAATTGGGGCACTTAGTGACCCGCAGCTCTAACAACTGCTTTTCCAAGGAAAGTTAAAGACCTACGGATGCTAATTAACTCCACTGATATACAGACACCAACCTCAGGCTAAGCACTACAACCACAAGAGAAGAGTGTGAAATTCCAGACTGCGGTGGGAAAGCCGGGAGTCCATTTTCTTCAAAGAAGAATGAGTAAGAGGACAGAGAGTATCTTCTGGCTACAGCATAATCTTAATTGGCTTCCCAGCTGAGCTACCCACCTTTCCCACACACAGAACCCACCATTACCACCAAAGGAGAAAGACTAGACAGTTGAGGGGAATTAAATCTAGTGGGGGGTTATGTCTGAAGAAGGCTGTCACGGACCCAAGACTGGGAGCTAAGTTTGCAACTACATAACAATACACCTACAGAGGCCTTCACACCTGCCAGGCCTAAAGCTCCAAGGAAAATGAAGTTTTGGAAAGTTTGAGGTCAACCAGAGCTTCAGGATCATAAATAAAAGGTGACGACTAGCATCTAGAGCCAGTGGAAAAAAACACCCAGCTGCATTCAGCGCTGGGTAACACCGCAAGTTCTTTTAAAGTATCATTTACAGTAATAACAGCTGTTTTTCGAAGAAATGGCAAGTGTAACTTCCACGGAAGGGGGCTACTCCTAAGAGGAAGGGCCTGAGGAGACTGGTTAAACATACACACCCAGTGGAGTATCTCTACCAAGATCAGCTTTCTGACAACTGAGTAAGCATCTTGAAGGCCAATGTGCAAAAGCCAACATACAATTTGACAGTAAATAAATCAGGGAGAAGGGGAGTCTAGCCAAGCCAAGTGCCGTTGAGTCGGATCTGTCTAGACCACAGAAAATAAGACTTTTCTCAGCCTCCAGATGCCCACAGGGCTTGAACAATACTCAGCAGGTGTCCAACCAGGTGCTCAACCAGGTGTTCACCTATTCTCCTACTGTCATGGATTGAATTGTGTCCCCCTACAAATGCCGTAATTCGGCTAGACCCTCATTTCTGGTATTGTATGGTGTTCCTGCATGCTGTAAACCCTAGCCCTAGGACGTTAATAAGGAAGGGGGAGTGGCGGCTGTTAACGAGGCACGACTCAGTGTGTAAGCCTGTACTACGCTCTGAGCAGCCCTCTGGGACACAGAGGAAAGGGAAACAAGCAGACAGCTGGAGCCCTCACAACACCACGAGAGAAGCAGTGCCGTCTGAGCAGAGCCCGTTCTTCTAGAAAGAACTCCGAGTCCTGGCGCCTTAGAAGCTCCCAGCCCAGAGGAAGACAGACGACAAAGATCTCCACCAAAGCCAACAGGGAAAGCCTTTCCCTGGAGCTGAGGTCGTGAATTTGGACTTGGAGCCTATTGGACTGTGACAATCTAAATTTCTCTTTGTTAAAGACATCACTGTGGTATTTCTGTTATAGCAGCACCAGATGACTACGACACCAACCCACTTACAGGGATGTGAGAGTGAATCTCCCTTACTGTGTACTACCGACCAATGGAAAAAATGTATATGCGTGTATATACATAAACCCACTGTTGCTGAGTTGATTGCAACTCATGGTAACCGTACGTGACAGAGTAGAACCGTTCCACAGAGCTTCCAAGGAGCGTCTGGTGGATCTGAACTGCCAGCCTCACGGTGGGCAGATGTAGCCCTTAAGCACTACGCCATCAAGCTTTCCTCATATATATACCAGCAGCTCTTTCTCTTTTCCTCCAACAACTTCTCATTTTTCCAGTTACGTTATTAACATTACAATAGAAACCTTAAGTATGTGTACTTGGCACTTAATGAAATTACTCAAACTTTTACTTTAGAGACTGTCAGAGACGGGGAGGTTTATTCCTTTAATATTTAAAAATAAAGCCACATCCCCCATCCCAGCCAGCAAAGCACCAGCCTAGCCGACTGGGCGGGGACGACCCGGTACCTCAGCACGAGCGTGCCCTTCCAGAAGGTGGGCTTCTCCTTGCTGTGCACGCCTCTCCTTCCATTCCTGCTCCTGCTCCTCCGGCGACGGATCGTGCTCCTCCTCCAGGTGCTCCGCCTGCCCGACCTGCTCCATCTCCTCCTCCTCAAGCGCCTTGCGGTGCTCCTCCTCCACCCGACGCTCCTCAGGCTCTCTGGCTTCTGGTTCTTGCTGGTTCAGTTTGGCTGGAGCCTGAACTTCTGGCCCCCTCTGTGGAGGAGGATACAGCTTCGATTCTTCTATTCTTCCAGGAACTGCGTCATGCTTCTGTCCCTCATCAATATTTCGAGACACCTAGGCCAAGAACATCACTAGAAATGACCGTCTTCTATTTTAAAAGAAGTGACACAAGTTTTTATTACAGTGTCTGTGGGTCTACAAGATAAACAAAATGCTGAAATCTACAAATACATATTCCTGACTTAAGAATACTATTGCAAGGAAGTTGCATAACCCTTCTCATTGTGCATTCTTACCTACAAAACAGACATAATAAGCAAATTTCTCTGGACAAATGTAATCAGTAACATGGAAATTAAATGCCGTAAGTGACTATGCCTTACAAGTAGACCCTTCCCTCAAAAGCCATCTAACTCCTGTTTTCTCTTAGAGCAAAAAGAAAAAATCCCTTAAACTTCAAGAGGTGAAATAATTATGTGATCTTCCTTACCATAAATTTTATTTTCAATCATCATATGAAAAGACTAAGAGGGAAAACTGGTCTGATTTTTTATTAGTTTGGCTTGATCCAACTCGACGGCACTTGGCTTGGCTACTAATAAAGAATATAATCGTACATGGACATCCATGTTAGTTAAAAAATCATGTCCACTAGGCAAGACACAATAAAACATTTCTTCATAAGCCAGAGGGTGTCTTTTATAAGTATTTTGTATTGCTGATATAGATAACTCTGAACAGGAAAAAGAGGTCTTTTTGAGCATACCCCTCTAAAATTGGTTGACTGAAACCAGTTTACCTAACAAATTTAAAAAAACCTTTATATGATCTTTGATACTTAAAATAGGGGGCAAAGACGCTATAACATCAATAGGAAAATATGCCATCCCCTTCCATTTGAACCCTCTTTATCAGAAAAGTGAATTCTTTTATCAGACTGTCCTCTCGCAGCTGAAATAAATGTGAAGCTTCTAGTACCAAATTAGCAGGACAACAGCTACCAAACTTGAGCAACTGGATTGCATAAATAATAAGCTGGAGAAAAAAATCCTTTCTTAGATGTCTGAGGACAACTCCTGGAGCAATGCTCTATGGCAACACCCTCACTACCTCTGGCAACTAGGATGTAACACTGCCCCGGCTCCGGATAAAATCCTCTTTCTCTAAAGGGCCCTAAGTGCTTTCAAACACCTGCCATCTCTCTTCACAACATGCTTGTGAGGAAGGTTAGAGCAAGTAAGCACTATCTCCACCTCAAAGACGGAGAAACAGAGGCTCAGAGTCATTCAAAGATTAATCCAGTATAACCTAAGCAAACCAATTGACTGCCATTGAGCCAATTCCTACTCATAGAGGGAGTCAAATCAGGGTGAAGAACAGGACCACTCCCTGGGCCAGAGATCCAGTCGTGTTTTGTTACAGCAGTAGTAATGGAACACCCAGAAAAAGAACAAGAGTCCATGAGGACCCTGACCATGTCTGTAAAAGCATGCGCCCACAGACTAAGGACACTCAGCTATGACGTCTCCTGACCATAAACGTATTTCCCTAAGATGGCAATTCAGGGGCAGGTCTTCTCAAGTACGTATTGTTAAAAACAACTTTGTCAAGGGGATAATGAGACTTCCCACTTGACTTACACCAGTGATTGCAAAAATAACTTCGTAAGAATTAATAGCCAGCCAAATCAAGTGGGTAACTATTTTAAAAGTCCTACTTTTGAGATATCATTAGGCAAGGTTTGAGTCAGACGAAGAACAAGAACACAAAAAAGTGGCCCAGGAGACAAGCATTCACACCTACTGTAGGTTTTATAAAGGTCTTTTTATACAAATTTTAATGTGTTCTATATGGACTGACCACTGCACCAAGTTGAAATACATTATCTACTTTAATTCTTGAGTAGATCAACTGTACATAATATGCTTGTGGTCATTTGACCTTCTCACCCTACCAAAAAACTCAAATCAAAACAAACAAAAAAACCTTAAGAATTCAGGCACTTCGGCTCTTAAGACAAACCAACCCAGAAAATACTCTTATCAGTGTTTCTCAAAATGTGCTCCCTGACTGGCTGAACCACTTTGAAATGCAGACTCTCAGGCCTCACGCTAAACTATTTGAAACAGAAACTCATGGGCTGGGTCCAGAAATCTCTGTTGGAACACTCCCAGCTGAGGCCCTGAGAGCTGCTACCATTTGAGAATGACTATTCCACAGGCAGCTCAGGCAAAATGTTCGCCTGATGACGGCCTGACAGAGAAAGGGACCCATCACAGCTTACAGCCCGCACCTCTTACCTCCCGTGGCTCTTCTGCTGGTTTGCCATAACCTTGCGGGGAATGTACCACCAGGCTAACATTCTGTTCCTGTGCAGGTTCCGGTTTTCGAAAGCTTGGAATCCTGTTCAGAGTGTCTTTCAGCTGTTTATATTCTGCAACTTGAGTCTGCATATGAATTGCACATTTGGATGCAAATTGCACAATTTGAAAAGAAAAAAGATGTCATTTATAGACGACTATTTGGGCTTACTGGAGCACCAGACAAAACATTATACCTAAATACCAGTTAAGAGGAATACGCAGATTGTTCGCATGCATTAGCTCTTCTTATTCTGACCATGCTTAACTGTGTTTGAGCACATGCAAACTGGAATTAGAGTTAAAGGAAACAGAGAAAAATATCTGAGACAGATGTTAGTTTCCATGCTGTGTTAAAAAAAGACAGAATTTTATAAATGACTTTCTGATATAAATATCAGTATTAAAGAAAGAGAACTATGCAACCAGGTTTTATAGCTTAAAAATCCTATTGAAAACTCACAGGATGATACAAACATAAGTACAGATATCTTTTCCCAATATAACAGTTTTCAGCAGAAAAGAAACATAGGTTTAAATTTATGTATCTATATATCTATACCTATCTCCACCTCTATATCTATCTATCTAACTATCCATCTTTCAAGCTTGCCCTGCCCCAAACTTCTGCTCAAACAAGGTCTGTTACTGCCCAGAAAGCAATGGCACAGGAGTGAAGTGAGGCTGGATTTTTCTTCCTCATCCTCAGTGTCCTTCTCTTCTAAACTTACAAAGCCATTAATGTACATACAGGACAGAAATAAGCTCATATAGGTAATTATATGTGTGAATATGTATACATGGTGTGTGTGTGTCTGCATGTAATGCTTTCAAGAAGATAAAATACACTTAGTTCAAGGGCTCTGGTGGCACTGCAGTCAAAAAGCTTAGCTGCTAACCAAAAGGTTAATAGAGCAAGCCTACCAGCTGCTCCAGAAAGAAGATATGGCAGTCTACTCCCACAGAAACTTTACAGGGCAGTTCTGCTCTGTCCTGTGGGTGGAGTTGGAACCAACTCTACAGCAACTGGTCTGGTATACTTAGTTCATCATGTAAATAAACTGGTTACCTAGGAAATAAATGCTGTTGTTGCATAAACCCACACTTAACAGAAACACATACATGAAATTCTTATGGTGACCCCTGACAAACTACACGCTCAATCTATTCATGACCACCAGCCCTGTCACCTATATTTAAAAACCAGAAAAAAAATTTTTGTGTATGAGAAGCACAGATGCCGAAACAGCATTTGTTTTCTAAGGAGATCCGGGTAAAGTATTTTAACACGGGAACTAAGGGTGAGAATCTAATGAAGTATTAACACATAGCTTTGGCATGACTTAAAAAAAGAAAAAAAAGGACAGGAAGATTTGAAGCCACCTTCCAAAAGAGTCAAAAAGATTAATCTAAAGAAATATAAAACTATATACAGGTTAAACTAAAAAAGATTTCTATTACAAGACCTTGTCAGTAATATTCCCTTGTTTGATCATTCCAGTTTTCTAATTTTCAAATTGTTGCTTAGTTTAACATTTATGGCTATTAGAGTGCAGAGTCAATTCAGTTTTACAGTATCAAAAAGGGCTTCATATAAAATGAAGCATTTTTATAAAGAAGGATTTGCATAAAACAATCTCCTCTACAGTCAATTTAATTTACAACATGAAAAATATTTTCTCAATTACAGTTTGATAGGGAAAGACAGAATCAATAAGTACCATGAAAGAGATCCAGACACAGATGTTACAGTATCTGAAAAGATCAGAGCTTAGCATCTTACATCTTTCTGACCCTTCATTAAGAATAAAGGCATGGCCAAGATGGCCAAGTCATCAGACACTTCCTGTGATCTCTCTTACAACAAAGACACCCCCAAAACAAGTCAATCAATTATATATGACATTTTAAGAGCCCTGAACATCAAAACAAAGTTGAAAAATTGGACTAACTGGCAGGGGACGGACAGAAGGCTCAGAAGCAGAGAGAAGTTGCCAGATCTGACTAGATGACGATCAGCAACCTCTGGGCTAGATCCTCTGGTGTGAGCATGATGAGGCAAGCAGTGACATTCAGGACCCATTTACCTCATCAGAGCAGACCATGTGGCAGAGTCTACTTGCACTTCCAGAATCAATAAAAAGCAGCACTTGATCATCAAAACATTAAGTCATTTGCATCTAATCTACTGCTCTACTTCAGGATAAATCTCTCTCCCTTTTACCTACCCGCTTCCTGCTCTGCACTAGACCTGACTTGGCTCCGGAGACAACAGATATCCTGGGTCAGAAGTAGAACCCTTTACGGTCCTGAGCCATTCTCTCAGACTTGGAGAGAGAACAAATTAACAGAGAAAAAAATAATCTGCCATGTCTCTTAAGCCAGAAACTCAGGACAGAAACAGTTCCCTTGCCTAGGCATAGGAATAAGGAGTCCACAGACTCTGAATGTCTTTCACCCTTGCACAGATCTGTATGGTCCCATTGTAACAGTGTAGGCCTTCATTAACCCAGAACAACAGTATAAATAGCTGAACCCTAATTTCACTGTATCAGCCACACAGTGGAAAAGCAGACTCCTGACATTTGAGACTACGCTTCCTATTAAGAAGGGTTCTCAACTATTAAGCAGGAGAAGGAGGCGACTGAGAACTGGTGACTCCATCCACACCACCTAGTCACCCACAATAGGAATCCAAGAAGAAACGGTAACTCCCAGCCCTCACAGCCAACAGCAATGGATATCGACAGTCCAGCTTCAAAACCTACTCACCTTCACACTCTAGGAATCAGGGAAACACTTTCCTCACAGGCAGTCAAGGGTGACTGTCAGCCCCCTGCCTTGTCCAGTGCATGCGGCCAGAAAATCATGTGTATACCAATCATGCCTGTCCATCTAGGAATGTAGGTGAGAGCCTACACCAGATACTTCATACCTGGTGACTTGGATACCTGAGCTGAACCTACACAAGAAAAGTAAATGGACTCCTGAGCTCACAGTAATAATCACCTGGTGACAGGACATTAGAGCATCAAAGGCACCAATAATCACATTAGCTCACATAACCAGCCTATTTTGGCATTTCAAAAAACCAAGAAGCTAGGACATAGTAAGTAAGCAAATAAGTAAATACAATGACATGTTGATGGCAAGAAGACAAGAGTCAGTATCAACTCACATAAAGAGGCAGACCACAATGACTTCAGAGAGCTTCTAAAACAAAGAATCAAGAAGTCTTCCAGAAGACAAATTCCTCGAATTACTAGATGTAGGATACAAAAGATTAATACATAGAATGTTTCAAGAGATCAAGAAGGAGGTCAGGCAAGACGCAAAACAAGCCAAGAAAGACACAAACACAGTAACCTAGGAACTTAAGCTGTTTAGAGCACAGCATAAGGATACAATGAATAGGCAGCGAGAATCCATTGAGAAACAGCAAACAGAAATTCAGAAGATTAACAATATAAATTCAGAATCACACACATCAACAGAAAGTCACAGAAGCAAAACTGAAGCAATGGAAGGCTGACTTAGTAAAACTGAAAATAAAGCACTTGACACCAACATATTTGAGGAAACCTCAGGTAAAATAATTTTAAAACATAAAGACACTCTCAGAATCATGTGGGACTTTATGAAGAAGAATAACCTGTAAGTGACTGGAGTACCAGAACAGTGCAGACAACAGAAAATACAGACAGAATTGTTCAACATTTGTTTACAGAAAACTTCCCTGATATTGTTATGAGGTTATCTATCCAAGATGCTCATCAAACTGTACACAAAGTAGATCCCAAAAGAAAGTCACATATGTAAACTTGCCAGAACCAAAGATAGAGAATTTTAACAGTGTAAGAGGATAACCAAAAGGTCATCTACAAAGGAGAGTCAATAACACTATGCTCAGACTACTTAGCAGCAACTACATAGGAAAGAAGGCAATGAGTTGATACATATATACACACACACACATATATGAGGACTGGCAAGTTCCTAAACTCATATATATAATTGTCAGTCCTCATCCTAGAAAAGTGCTGCATACTTCATTGCTAATATCACTATGGTCACCTTCGAAGTACTCCCCTTGGGAAACTATGCACTGACACCACCCTTCCAAGCAATTTGTGAACTCTTTTTATGGAATGGCCTTCACAGCTGTCATCGTATTACCCTTGATGCCCTAAATGTGATCAAAATGTCTTCCTTTCAACATTTCCTTTATCTTCAGGTAAGAAAAAAGTCATTGAGGGTCAGGTCAGGTGAGTATGGAGGTGTTTCAATACAGCTGTTTGCTTACGAGCTAAAAATTTCCTCATAGACAATGGGACAATTAAGTTTGTGAACGTGCCACGGTGAGCAATGGCCATTCCAGAAAGAGCTCCAAAATTGTTTTGAAGGGTGTACTAGGCATTGGCATCAGTGCACAGCTTCCCAAGGGGAGTACTTCAAAGGTGGCCATAGTGAGACTCAGCAATAAGGTAGGTATGTAGCACTTAGAACAATCAACTTTGTGGACTTGATTGTTGAACCTGGTAAAGCCTTGAAGGAAAAAAACTGCCAGGCAAGAATTAATATATCTAGCAAAACTATCTTTCAAATATGATAGTGAAATTACGACATTTCCAGATAAACAGAAATGTATAGAATATGCGAAAACCAAACTAAAATTCCAAGAAATTCTACAAGGAGTCCTTCAGTTAGAAAATCAGTAATACCAAATAACAACCTAAGACTAGAACACAAGACAGGGCAAGCAAATACAAACTCAGATAGGAAAGTCGCAAAAATACTGAAAACAGCAAAACCAAGATGTCATTATATAAAAGTTGACATCAAAACAAAGAGGAGGAATTAAAAATGTAGTCATACATCTTTCACATGAAGAGGAAGTCAAGACAATATAAAGAAATATAGGGCTGGTTTCAACTTAGAAAAATAGAGGTAACTATGAAGGTAACCACAAAGAAAACTGACAATCCTACACATGGAAGAAAAAAAAAAAAAGACTCAGCACACACAAAACCAACAACAGTCAAAAAGATGAAAGGAAAATACATAAAGAAAAATGATAAAGTAAATGGACTACTGAGCTCACAGTACTAACCACCTGGTGACAGGACGTTACAGCATCAAAGGCACCAATAATCACATCAGCTCACATAAACAGCCTATTTTGGCATTTCAGAAAATCAAGTGGAATAATTTTCTGTTGACAATGCACCAAAAAAAGGTATCAAAATGATGGCACTGATTCCATACCTATCCATAATTACAGGGACTGTAAAGGGTTTAATGTACCAATAAAGAGATAGAGAGTGACAAACTGGATAAAAAAACAAGATCCCTCTATCTGCTGCCTACAAGAGACAACTTTATACTTAAAAACACAAGTTAAAATTCAAAGAATGGGAAAACATATATCAAACAACATTCAGAAAGGACAAGAGTAGAAATACTAACTTCTGACAAACCAGACTAAAGTAAAATCCACCACAATGGATAATGAAGGACACCATATAATGATTAAAAGGTCAATCAAGACACAGGAGAACATAACCATATTAAATAAGGACTCATTCAAACACAAGGCTTCTAAATACATCAAACAACTCTAATAGTAATGAAAGCAGACATAGCTCCACAGTAACAGCAGGAGACTTCAACACACTACTTTCAGTAAAGGACAGAACATCCAGAAAGAAGCTAAGTACAGACACAGCAAGTCTAAGTGACACAACCAACTACCACTCAGCAGCAGCCAAGTATAGTTTCTTTTCCAAGGCACATGGAGTATTCTCTAGGATATACCAAATATTAGGCCATAAAGCAAGCATTAATAGCATCCAATGCATCAGAATATTAAAAAGCATTTTTTCTGACCATAAAACTATAAAAGTAACATAATCAGTAACAGAAAAAGCAAGGCAAAAAGAAAGAAAGAAACATACAGAAATAGAACAATGCATTGGTCAAAAACTACTGGGTTACAGAAGAAATTAAGGATGGAACAAAGAAATTCACAGAAACGAACGAGAATGAAAACACATCCTCCCAGAACTTTTGTTATACAGTAAAAGCAGCAGAGGTCAATTTAGTTCAATAAACACACATAATCACAAAGAAGGAGGGACCCAAATCAAAGCATTAACCTTACAACTCAATCAAATAGAGAGCAACAAAATAAGCCCACAGGCACCAGAAGAAAGCAGATAATAAAATTAGAGAAGAATTAAATGAACTAGAGAATAGAAAAGCAATGGGAAGAGTTAACAAGACCAAAAGCTGGTTCTTTGACAGAATCAACAAAAATGATAAACCCACTGGCTAAACTGACAGGAAAAAAGCAGGACAGTAAATAATGCAAATAAGAAATGAGATACTATCACAACAGACACAACTGATATTAAAAAAAAATCATAACAGAATACTATGAAACACTATACTTAGGAAAACCTAGAGGAAATGGACAAGTTTCTAGAAACATACTGCCTACCTAAATTAACACAGAGGTAGCTAACTAAATCCACAACAAAAGAAGTCATTGAAAAAAGTAAATTAAAAACTCCCAACTATAAAAAGCCCTGGTCCTGACCACTTCACTGGAGAATTCTACCAATTTTAGAGAACAGTTAGCACCATTATTACAGGATTTCAGAGCACAGAGAAGGATGGAATATTCCCAAACTTGTTTAATGAAGTCAGCATAACCTTGATACTGAAACCAGGTAAAGACATCACCAAAAAAGAAAACACAGACCAACATCCCTCATGGACTTACATGCACAAGTCCTTAACAAAATTCAAGCCAAGAGAATTCACCATGACCTAGCGAGATCCATACAATGGATACAGGGATAGTTCAACACTAGAAAAAAAAAGACAAGAACTATGTGATTTTATCCATTGATGCAGAAAAGTATTTGACAATGTCTAACACCCATTCATGTTAAAAACTCTCAGCAAAACAGGAAGGAAGGGGAACGTCTTCAACATGATTAAAGGTATTTATATACAGCTAACAACCAACATCACCCTAAATGGACAGAGTCTGACAGCATTCCCCTTGAGAACAGGAACCAGACAAAGATGCCCTTTGCCACCACTTTTATACAACACTGTGTTGGAGGTTCCAGCCAGAGAAATTAGGCAAGATGAAGAAGGGCATCCAAATTGTAAGGAAGCAATAAAAGTACATTTGTACATGATAGGTCCTTATACACAGAAAATGCTAAAGAATCTAAAGAAAAACTACTGGAATGAATAGAAGAGTTCGGCAAAGTACCGGGATACAAAATAAACATACAAAAATCAGTTGCATTCCTTTATACCAACAAAGACAACCTCAAAGAAGAAATAGTCAAATCTGTATCACTTAAATAGCCCCCACAAAGATAAAATACTTAGGAATAAAGGTAATCAGAGACATGAAACACCCATACATAGAAAACTAGAAGACACTACTGCAAAAATCCAGAAGAGATCTACATGGAAGTAGGGAAACCTATCGTGCTCATGGATAAAAATTCAACATTGTAAAAATGTCTCTTCCACCCAAAGTCATGTACAGATACAATGTAATCCCAATCCAAATTTCCATAGCATTATCTGAGAAGATGGGAAACAAACCACCAACTTCATAAGCAAGTAGAACAGGCCTCTGATAAGTAAAGCACTACTGAAGGAAAAAAATCGGGAGGCCTCACACTACCCGACTTTAGAACTAACACACCACCACAGCGGTCAGAACAGCCTGGCACTGGCACAACAGCAGATACACAGACCAACTAAAAAGTACTGAAAAGCAAGACTTAAGTTCATCCACCTATGAGCAGTTGATATTTCACAAAGGCCCGAAGTCCATGAACTGGGGAAAAGACAGTCTCTTTAACAAACGGTGTTGGCATAACTGGATATCCATCTGCAAAAAATGAAACTATGCACAAAAACTAACTAAAAATGGACTCAAGACCTCAATATAAAATCTAAAATGATAAATATCATTTAAAAAATACGGACAACACTGGGAGCCCTAATACATATAGCATAAACAGACTACAAAACATTACTAACAAAGCACAAACAGCTGAGAGAAAACAGGTAAATGAACTTTGAAAAATCAAACACTTATGCTCATCCAGAGACTTTACCAAAAGAGTAAAAAGACAACCTGGTACTGGGAAAATATTTTGGCTACAACAAATCCAAGCAGCATCTAATTTACAGAATATACAAGATGCTGGAAACCCTCAACAACAAAAAGACAAATAACTCAATTAAAAAAATGGGCCAAGGATACGACAGGCACAAACAAGACATTCATGTGGCTCGTAGACCCATGAGGAAATGCTCACAATCATTAGCCATTAGAGAAATGCAAACCAAAACTACAAGACACCGATCTTACCCCAACAAGGCTGGCATTAATTCAAAAACACAAAATAATAAGTGTTGGAGAGGCTATGGAGCGACAAACACTTACACACTGCTGGTAGGAATGTAAAATAGTACAATCACTTTGGAAATCAACTTGGCACTTCCTGAAAAAGCTAGAAATAGAAATATGTTAAGATCCAGCTATCATACTCTTTAGATAGTTGGATTTTATGGTACTTCTTATTCCAGAGAAATAAATTCTATTGCACAAATAGAAATATACACACTGATGGATATTCACTATTCTACTGTCCACAAAAGCAAAAAAGATGAAATTAACCTAGGTGCCCATCAGTGGATGCATGGATAAACAAATTATGTTATATTCACACAGTGGGATATTGTACAACAACAAAGAACAATAATGAATTTTTGAAACATCTCATAACATGGAAGAACCTGGAAGGCATTACGCTGAGTGAAATTAGTTGTGAAAGGACAAACACTGTCATGAGACTATTATTATAAGAACTCAAGGAAAGGTTTAAGCACAGAATAAAACAATCTTTGACAGTTATGTGGGTAGAGAGACAGGTATTCACTAACTAGATAGTATATAAGAACTATTTTAGGTGAAAGGAAGGACAATGCATAATACAGGAGAAGTCCACACAACTGAACTAAACCAAAAGCTGAGTTTCCTGAGTACAACCAAACACTACAAGGGACAGAACAGCAGGGCCGGAGATCTGGGCACCATGGTTTGAGGGGCACATCTAGTCAAATGGCATAACAAAGTTTATTACAGAAAATGTTCTGCATCCCACTTTGGTTGAGTGGCATGTGGGCCCTTAAAAGCTAGCAAGTGTCCATCTAAGAAGCATCAATTAATCCCAACCCACCTGGACCAAAAGAAAATGAACAAAGATACAAGGTACACATGAGCCTAAGACACAGGAAAGGCCACAATACCACACAAACAGAAAGGACTTCATCACCTACCACCAGTAACTGTCCTGATACAGAACACAACAAACACTCCCTGATGAGGCAGCAGAAAATTCAGGTGCAGAACTTGAACTCCAGTAAAAAGACCAGACTTGATGGTCTGATAGACCTGTGAGTTTCCGGAAGACATGGCTCCCAAAATCTGTTAGTTCAGAACTGAAACCATTCCTGATGTCAACTCTTCAGACAAAGATTGGACTGGACTATAACGCATAAAATGATACTGGTGAACAGTGTGCTTCTTGGTTAAAGTAGATACTAACTGGTCAGCACATGTGTGCAGGTGAGCTGAAAGGCAGAGGGGAACAGAGAGGGTTGAATGAACAGAGAAATATAATGTCTAGAGGAGGAGTGTGCTGTCAACAGTGTGGGGAGACCAACCAGGACCACAAAACATGTGTGTGAGGTTTTATGTGACAAACTGACTTGGACTGTAAACTTTCACTTAAAGCACAATTTAAAAAGTTAATAAAAATAAAAGAAAGAAATAGGGAAAAAAAGTTTTCCTGATAAACATAGTGAGTTGGTTTTCCTCTGCCCTTTTCTCTCAATTTCTCCACAAAAAGAAAAGATCTAGTGACTAAGCTAGCCATTCCTGTGTCTTTGCGTCTACTAGAAAGCTGCAAAACACTCCATATGGTACCACTTTAATATGCTCTCCAAAGATTTTATTTATACATTTGCTTATTCAGTAAATATGTTTTGAGGGCTTGGCTTGTGCCAGGGACCATTACAGGCTTTGAGCAAATGAAGCTTATGACTCTTGATTTTGTTTCACGTTAACATGAGGTTTCATCTTACGTTCTATAGTTTTACCCACAACCCATAAGCTTGGTCTCCATAGTAATATGCTGGGAGTATGCAAGGGATAGAAGAAAAAGTCTGACAACAACTTACTTAGGTAGCTAACACCATAAAATTGTATAGATCTTACTCCTTAACTGGGAGCCCTGGTGGCACGGCCGGTTAAGAGCGTGGCTGCTAACCAAAAGCTCGGCAGTTCAAATCCACCAGCTACTCATTGCAAACCTTGTGGGGCAGTTTGTTAGGAGTCAGAATGAACTCAGTGGCACTTAATAACAATTCCTTTACCAAGAACCAGCACAAGTCAGACAGCTGCAAAAGAGCATCTATAGGGAATGATTTTGGAGATTTGAACAAGTATTAGACATACAGGCTGGTAGGTAGGAAAAGGGACAGCGTAGGAACAGCAATACGTACCACACAACCAGCGTGAAAAATTAACCAAGACATACTTATGTCTCTTGACTGTCTTTTGAAAGCATGCATGATCCTTAAGATCAGGATAGTTCTGTCCTAAGAAACTCTGATGATCGGTTTCCAAGAAGCTACATGCATAAAGGAATTTGAAGTGTTAGGCAGACTGAAAAGACCCATAGAGGCTGCTACCCGGCTAACCTGCGCAGCAGCTAGCGCACTCTTGTGGTCCTCCAGAGTCACTACAAGTTGTTCATGCTCGGAGAGTAAATTCTTATGCTGTTGCTACACAAAAAAAGAATTTTACATGTTGAGCTTTAAAATCCTGAGACCAGCTCTCTGTGGCTGACAGTGGCTATGACCACCCAACATTCCCTGCTTCTTTGTTTGCTGTTGCTCCAACATCTGTTGAGCTAAAAACTAGCGTTTGAGACAAGACTACAATTTAGGTAGTATTCCAAAATTTAAAACATGCTACCAAAATATTAAAACCACAGGCAATCAAAAACAAAGGAGCACATCTTTTATTATTAACAAACATCTGTAACAGGATTATTAAAACACAAACACCTATAGCAAAACAAACATTTTGGTATTAAGGAAAATATTTCGATCTCCAGACAATCTTTCAGCTTAAGATGTGGAAGTCATAAAAGTGCTAGGTATACTTCGATTTAGGCACAGCCAAACAACAATATGGTCTGTGAAGCATGAGTTTTAAAAACCAACCTAACAAAGTAAAACAGACAAACACTGAATGGTAAACTGCTTTTATTTTACCTTCACATCTTGAAGCTGTGTATGCATGTCTTGGTGTGCTTTCCTTAGTTGTCTGTTCTCTTCTCTCAAATTATACACAGTTTCTATGTTACAGAAACAAAAATCATACATAAATCCTTGAAATTGTCAACCTTATGATTCTATCACTTATACATTAAAGCCATCCATTAACTTGGTCTGGAAACCCTGGATTCAGTTGGACATCTTAATGCAATCTGGTTCAGTAGTTTAAACACTTTTAAACAAGTTATACATTGTAGAAGAAGCCAAGGATTTTAAATTACTCAGGAGTTAACTATTTCTGTTAATATATAATCTCTTATGTAATGTGGTAGAGGTAGTCTAAGACCTGAGCTGCTTCACAAATTAAAAGTAGAGTCATCAAGAAGTACAGACCTTATTTCTCATTGCATGAATAATTCCAGTAGTCCTCAACAGGTACTTACATTATGAAGGCAGCTCAGGAAAGAAAGTGGCAGACACAGAGGAAAGCACCTCACTTACCTGTCATTACGGATAGAACTGTGTCCCTCAAAAATATGCCTGAAAATCCTCCCCCATGTATCTGTGGCTGGGTTTTGTTTGTTACATTAATGAGGCCATGTCAGTGTAGGGATACACTAAGAGGCAATTATGCTCAGACAGAAGCAAGAACAAGTGGGGGAAAGACAGATGTCCTGTAGAGATCTTGAGGCAGTCCACTAGAGAAGCTAAGGCAAGATTTTCCCCCAGAGGGACAGAGGGAGCCTTCTTCTGAAGCTGGACCTCTGAAATTGGACTTCTAACCTCCTAAATTTGGAAAAAATAAACTTTGGTTTGGTAAAGCCACTCACTTGTGGTACTTCTGTCACAGCAGCACTAAGAAACTAAGGCACCCATCTAAAAAAGTGCTGTATGTGTTTTTCTTTCTCCTACCATTGATTTCTTGACTGATTCAAATTCTACCTCCTGAACTCCAGGAAAGTTTTCTGTAGGCTGTAACAGCCAGAGTGTGGCCGTAACATCTCCCCAGTCCCAAATTCTACTGTCAAAGGAATACACTGCCACAGCAATTTTCCTACATTCCCTGAATGCAGGCATCAGACACGAACTGGCAGCCAAATCCAACACACAGGCCAAATGTTTGGCCCCTGCATCTTTGTCCATATAGTGTATCTCTATCTGAGTAAGTGTCACTGTTTAGAAATCCAGAATTTGGGTTACTACCATCTGGCATTACTAGCCCAATTCTGATGTGACAGGCTCAGCAGGAGTTGAGTGGCAGTAAGGTGACCACGTAACTCATTTTCCAATGGGAGACACAAGGGGGAGTCAAAAGGTATGCTCAGCTGTGGGACTGTCCTGAGCAGAAGCCTGTGAGTTGCACAGAACACTTGTGCTTGACTACTAACTGAAAGGACTTCTTTAAAGAACTCAAAAGTCAGGATGTCACCTTGAAGACTAAAATGTGCCTGACCCAAGCCAGGATATTTTCGATCACATCATATGCACGTGAAAGCTGGACCATGAACAAAGAAGATAGAAGAACTGATGCCTTAAAATTGTGGTGTTGGAGAAGGATGCTGAATGTACCATGGACCGCCAAAGAACAAACAGATCTGTTCTGGAAGAAGCACAGCCAGAGATCTCCTTGGAAGCGAAGACGGCAAGACTGCGTTTTACATACTTTGGACATGTTGTCAAGAAGGATGGGTCCCTGGAGAAGGACATCATGCTTGGTAGAGCATAGCGTCAGCGAAAAAGAGGAAGACCTTCAATGAGATGGATTGACAGAGTGGCTGCAACAATGGGCTTAAACAGAAAAACGACTGAGGGCATGGCACAAGACAGGACAGTGTTTCGTCCTCTTGTTCACAGGGTCGCTCTGAGTCAGAACCGACTCGACGGTACCTAACAACAACTAACTGTCTGACAGCGGAAGCTGCCGAGCAGGGCTACAGAAGAAAGGCCTGGAGCTGTGTCTTGGTCAAAATTATGGTCAACAAAACCCTGCAGAGTTGAATTCTGACACATGGGGTTTCCATAAATCGTAATCAATTCAATGGTAGCAAGTCTGTTTCTTTGGTCCTGGGTGAACCACCCCAAAGTGACAGCCATACCCTGCAGAAAAAACCCTAATTCTTCTAAGGGCCACTGAGCACTAAAGCAAAGTATCAGTCCCTGTACCTCTTCTTTTACTTCTTTAGGACCTGGTCTAAGCCCTGGACATCAGATTTACAATTGGGTTTGGGGAGAAATCACGAAAAGGGATGGAAAATGTGGCCAATGACTGGGCTGCCTACCTCTAGGTAATGATGGATTTTTTTCAAAGGAAAAAAAATCAGGAAGCTACTGGCAATGTTGAGGATCTTACATGAGTCACAGACTGGACACACACACACACACACACACACACACACACACGCACACGCACACGCACACGCACATGCACACACGCACGCACACACACACACACACACGCACACGCACACGCACAAGCACATATACATACCCTTAAAACATCCAAACTTGGATCTCTTTGAAAGGAACTGCAGGTGATAAACTTAACGGCAGTGGAGGACTCCGGCCTGAGTCGAAATCTCAGCTCCCCTGCCTCAAGCAAGTTACTGCACTTTGGTCGATCTTAACCTCATCTGTTAAATAGGCTAAACACAATGCTAACCTCACAGGCTGTTCTAAGAATCAAATAAAATAATCCATACGAAGAACTCCAGAGTACTAGCATACGGTAAGCATTTATTAAGTGTCAGGTACTATACTGATGATAACAAAAAGACCAATTATCAAAGCATACACGCAATCAGTTCAACCTCCCTAGGAATTCTAAATTGTCTACTTGTGATCACACTGAGCTACCGAAGACAGTACAGCCTACACAACCGAGCTACCACTGACCTTCATCTACCATAAAATGCTTTAATTGACTATTCTAAGCTTTTATCAGGGATCATAACTAAACAAAAGTGCTGATGTCAAAATTATTTGTAAAAGTTTCATTAGAGGCACTGCTTCGTCTTTTAACGTAAAAGCCCTATAGAACGTCTGGAGCCCTGGTGGGGCTGTGGTAGAGAGTTTAGCTGCTAAACAAAAGGCTGGCAGTTCTAATCTACCAGTTGCTCCCTTGAAATCCTATGAGGCAGTTCTACTCTGTTCTGTGGGGTCACTATCAGCTTGAATCAACTTAACAGCAACAGGTTTGGGGTTTTCTAAGAAACAGACACTAGAGACACTGTTGTTTCCCCCTCCCTCTTTGTCCCTCTTTCTGAAGGCACTGGCACATTCTCTCTCTCAGATGACAAGAGCCCTCCCTATAACTTACTGTGCTTTCCCTTTTTGTCCTGCATGCTAGGAAGCTCAGAGCAGGTTGTAGGGCTTGGCTCATTTCAGTATTGGATATATTTGTGTCCTCCTGTTTTCCCTCTCATTTCTGACTTCTGTGTATCATTTGTTAAATTTAGACTATAAACAGACTTTGTTTCCCATCAGGATTAAATATAAAAGTGGACATAAGAAAACCTGCCTTTTCGGGCTGTCACTGAAAGCAGATGCACTGATTCATGCACAGGTCTTAAAGCACGTTAGGCACAGATCAGGTGCCTAGCAAATTCTATTTGCTCATTTTCTCATGCCTTAGCGAACTGACTTCTTATCAGTGTAACATACTTACTTGGCTAGCCTAGGTTTACACATGCTAAACAATGTACCATAACAACAGTCCTGAAGACAGCGCAGGACCCGGCAGCATTTCCTCCTGTGTATATAAGGTGGCCAGGAACGGGAGCTGACTCTACAACACCTACTGATACCAACAATCAGTGTACCCAGTACGCTCATGTCTTTTCTCGTCTCTCCACCCAAGGCAAGACAAGTGCCATCTGACTAGGACTAGAGTCCCTAGTCCTCTTTCTTTATATTACTTTGTGAGGACTTCCAGTGTTCAGTTTTCCTCCCTTTGTTTTGTCATCTTCAACAGCCCCTCGTCATCTGCCACCTCACCAATGAGCCAGGTAGCCTATACATCTGCATCTCTCGGGTACCATCCACCCATACGTGGCATGACTCTATCAACACCACTTTAACCCTCTGCACTGCTGCCTTGATGACTACCTAATTCCTATGTGTCTTTTTAACTTTTTATTTTGAAATAACTGTAGACAAAAAGTTGTAAAACATAGCACAGCAAAACCCCACATATCCATTACCCAGCTTTCCTCAGTGGTGACATCTTACACAAATAGAGTGCACTACCAAAACAGGGGGAACACATGGCACAGTGCAATGAAGTATAGCCTTACTAGGATTTCATAGTTTCTTCCATGCACCATGTGCCTTTTTAAAGCATTCCAACACTTTAAAATTATGCAGCCCCTGAATCTCCGAATGTAAATGTGCTGACTCCCTTTCCCAGGACTTTTATGCATTCAGAGAAGTGACATGTTTTGTTTCACTGTGCTCTGAAAACACTTGATGACGAAGGTAGATAACACATGCTCAACATTTTCCACATGCCAGTAACAGTTCTAGGTATTCACTTACATTATTTCTCACACCATCCCTATTAGGTTACTACTGTTTATGATTATCGCAACTTTAAAATAAGGACAGTGAAAGCCACAATGATTATACATTTACCACGAGTCACATGAACGGTAACTGGAGAAGCCAAGATTCACTCAGGCAGCCTGGCTCTACAGCCTCCGTTTCTGGAGCTGGTATTACACTCTCTGCCCCCTTGGGGAGTTTCACAAATATGTCAGGCAACTTCCCACTGTCCCAACAACTAAAGAGCATTGATGGCACTTAGCAGGCAGGGGTCAGAGAAACCAAACATCTTGCCACACACATGCAAGAACCATTTTGCCCAAAGTGAACATGTGCCCCACAGAGAAACTGTAAGTGTTTTGTTATACTTCCTAAACAAACTCAAAAAGACAAGGATAAACACAGAATACTAAAAGAGGTAACGGGCTGGTAATGAATCACAGGTTAAATCAATTACTATGCAAAAATAAAAGTCTATTGTTCTGTTCAAACATTAATATGAGCGTTTATTCATATGAACTGGCTAATCAGATTTTCACACACCTTTTAGCTTAGAAAGTTCTTGTTCCTTCTCCTGCTGAAGCTGCAGGTATTTCTGCTTATGGTCATTAAATGTCCTGCTGAAGTCCTCTCCTTGTTTGCGATGCTCCTCTTCTAAGTCGCTGTGCTGTTTCTTTAGCTCCTCATGCTGACTCTGCAAAGACAAAAAGGAGCACAGATTCACAATCTGTACGTGATCTGTATAGAAAACTATTTCTTAACAGCAAAATTTTTCTCCTGGAAGACAGAACAAATGAAAACATAGGCGTCATTTCCCTGAGGTGGCTTTTACTTCACATAGCCTCTCTATATTTCCCCTACATTTTACATGAATATGTTGGGATTATGGCCCAAAATAGTTTTTCTCTTAACTTTTAACATTAATAGGAGACAAGGAGTTAGCACATCAAATGGAGAGAGAGTGTTTTGGGTAAATTCAGAGGGACTCAAATTACTACAGAAATGAAGAAAGTAAATGGCAAAAATGTTCCTCCACGTATGTTCTGGACTTCATATTTCAATCTGCTATTTCCCTAGCAACATAACTGACCTGACTTCTCTGCATTCCAGCCTTCTCTGGAAACCCAGTCTAATAAACAACATACTGCCCCTTTTGAAGCAGTGGTAAATTGATTGTTTTAGAGAATGACTCTTATTTTCCTTACTTCTGATTATACTACTACACTAAAATTACAATCTACATAAATTCTACAGTTGCTAAACGCTAAACATGAAAGGACTGCATGCTTGAATTCATGTACTTGAAAACAGGAAAAGTTCTGGTTGCAAAAAAAAGCATGTGTGCTACCTGATATGGGGTAACCCTCCCAAACCAAACCTACTGCCACTGAGTCGACTCGGAGTCACAGTAACCCTATAAGGCAAAATTGTAACGCAAACTAAGGCCCAGAGGGTTGGGGCCTGGTCCCCATGTGGGCAGAGTGGCACAGTGGCAAGTGGTTCCTCTCTGCTGGCTTCACACGATCATTCTCTCACCCTTTTTTTTGTCTTCCTGAAACCCGGTAATCAGTTTTATCCAAGAACCAAGGAAGGAAAATCTTTAAATATAAACTGTGTTCCCACAGTAGGCAAAAGAATATTAAATGTAGTAACATGACCAAACCAAAAGCAAACCCACTGCTGTCGAGTCAATTCTGGCTCACAGCAACTCTACAGAACGGAACAGAAATTCCCCATAGAGTTTCTAAGGCCCCCTGGTAGATTTGAACTGCCAACCTCCTGGTTAACCATCATCAGGGTTTCCAGTAATATGACAAAAGTATTTTAATAGAAACAGTGTCTAGGTTGTCTAAGATAAAAAAACAAAATTGCTGTAAGAAACTAAAACAAATAAATAAATCTGAAAAATGTAAGAAGAAAACAAAAAATAAGGTGACCAAAAAAAAAAAAAAAAAAATACCATAGAGTCCATTCTGACTTATAAGAAAATATGTAATAAGCGAAATACGTTCTTCGTAATCAAGTAGTACGTATTATGGGACATTACGATTACACACAATTAAACCAAAACCAAATATGACTTCAGTATATTATATTACAGTATATTTCAGTATATTATATTATATTTCAGTATATTATATTATATTCAGTATATTATATTATTATACAAATCAACTTTCTGTAAACTTTCTTTAATGACTTCAAAGACCACTGCATTAACCAGTTCAACTATTAGATAATTCTTTGTTTAGTTCATGAAGAACACCTTTCAGTGACTCACTTTCAGCATCTGATGTTGGACATTCAGCGCGCTGTATCTGCTGTTGGAATCTTGCTGTAATTGAAAGGAAAGTGGTCAACACAAAAACAAACAAATGGAGCTCTCCTGCCAAACACAGCTTAAAGTCCTTCACAGGAGAACATTTACTTCACTGTGTAAGCTGAAATGAACTCTGTGCTTGAATCAGGATGTCTGTGGAGCCATTTCTTTATTTTATAGCAGAAATGACATTCTAGCACACTTTTGCCCAATTTTAGTAATGAAAGGCAGCATAGGGAATCACAAACTGGTAGCTGCAGCGGGCCTCTGGAGATGATCTAGTCTCACCTCTCACACTGAGAACTGAGGCCAGACCCGCAGACAGGCCTGTCCTCAGACAGTGACCCCATGTGGCTGATGGACTCACTGGGCTGGGTGCGCCAGTGAAGGGCAACAGGAGAAACCAAGCAGCATCACTCCTCACAAGCTCAGAACAGCTTCACTGAGAAAACAGACAGGCCGCTTCCCTTGACTGAGCTTCAAGGGGTAAGAGAGTCTGCATTTTACCCCAGTCAGACTCCACAGAGTAAGACACAAACTCGGAAAGGTTAAGGAAGTTTCCTGAAGGCGAACACCTTGTTTGGGCACCACAGCCAGGACTGAAAAAGCTCAAGCATACGCGGACATTCAGGCTCCATGTTCTGCTGGCACATGTGTATGTTCCAGTGGAGCATCTGTGCACACAGCACGGCTCCACAGCCCGAATAGCCGTCACCCGTCGGTGTACAAAGGGCTCCCGCAATGTCTGCTCCCCTGTACTGTGACGTTCTGTCTTCCTCTGCCTCAGGCTTTACCCTGCCACCAGCCCAGGTGCACTTTCAAACACTGTCCTGCATACTTCTGCAACTTCTAAAATGAAGTTATATTTTTGCTTTATCATTTGATTTTACTACTTTACTACTTTAATTAATAAGGAAATTAGATTCTAACATATATAACTGACAGTCACAGTGCTGGCCAGTAATGCTTAAAAGCAAGTAAGCATTGAAAGATGCTAGGCTCCCAGGCTGTCCAAGGAACTGACTCTTCTTACTTCTAATGTCCCCAAACTCCAATATTTTACTCCACTAATACCCATATATTTTTCTTAGAGTAAGAGGAAGACTTGTTTTTCTACAGGTCTTTACAAATGTTTTAAATGCCAATATTATTCATTCATTCATTCCAGCAATGTTTTTTAACCCATGCTCTAGACCAGGCAATGTACTAGACATTATGTATACAAAATAAACCAGTGTAAACATTACATTTCCTGGAAAAGAAGGAGTAGAAACGATAATCTTTTTATTTTTTCTTTCTTGAATATCTAAGCTATTCCAAATTTATCACTGCTATAGATGGAAGTGTGTGCCTCAATCCTAACCCCTATAAACCAGTGAATGTGAGCCTATTCAGAAATACGATTTTTGCTGTTATGTTAATGAGGTCATACAGCACTAGAGTAGGTCCCAAATCTAATCTTCTGTGAGTTGTGTCTTATTAAGCAGAGTTCAGATGCAGAAGCAGACACACACAGGAAAGACAGGCACCATGTGAAGAGGTATCTACAAACAACTCAGAAACCCCCAGACGTGCTCAGAATTACAGGGACAGAAAGAAGACAGATCTTCCCCAGAAGGGAGAGACAGAGGTAAGGAGGGAGGGGAATGGAAAGAGAGAGGGAAAAGGGACAGGAGGGAGGGAGAGAGAGAGGAAGAAAGGGCAAGAGGGAGGTAGAGGGACAGAGAGAGAAGGTGGGAGAGAGAGGGAGGGAGGGAGGGAGGGAGCACGAGCTCAGCCCTGCAGTCACCCAGCCTCACACTCCTTCCTCCCAAACTGTAAATCAATAAATTCTCATTCTGTAACACCATATGCTTTGTGGCACTTTGTTAGGACAGGTCCAAGAAATCAGGACAATCACTATCATCAATAATGATAACCAAAGGTATGTTTTAAAAGAATAACTTTTAAAGTCTTCCTTTGGAAATTTTGGTAATAAAAAAAGGACATTTTAGCCCCCAAACCCTAGTGATCAACAGAGTGAAATACTTTGTGACTGTATCTCCCTTTCCTTCAAGTTCCATAAGAAAAAAGTTAAAGGGATAACAGACTTACCCGTCCTTTATTTAGTGTTTCTTGTGCTTCTAATTTATAAACAAGAAAATCTAAGAAATAAAAAGGTAGTAAACAGAATGTAAGTTAATTCACTTTGGAATTTTAAAACATCTAAAAAACTAAAGGCAACTTTTCCTCTGTCTTGCAAAAATATTCTAGATTTTAAACCATCTATTTGGTGATTTATACACTTTTTTTAACCACTTCTATACTTCTTTTTTACCATTTAATATTTTTTTAAAAAGTGGAAAAGAGCTTTTACACAATCTTCCTCCTTACCTTAGTGCTGTGAATATGCTTCAAAAAAAAAAAAACACCCCACGTTACAGCCAACTGCTTAAAAGTGCCTTTAGAATATCTCTGTAATTATCTCTCCCAGCAAGTGAGGGGAAAAACCCACACGTGAGAAATGGGCGATTCACTGCTGTCCACTAGATGGCAGACTATAATCATTAATGTTCTTAAAGCTTTAGGGTCCGCTAGATGGCCCCATAAAACCGCTCAGCCTAGAAGACAAGGAACATCCAAATTCCATCAAAGCATTTTAATTACGTTAAACTCATATACCCCACACAAGATTGATCCAACGGTCACTAACACATCCCAACCCACACAGTCCTCCTCTGCTTTGCTTCCTCCTACCCCACCAAGGTAATCAGACAGAACAGTTCTAACTTAAACCTCAAAATGTACTTCAAAACATGAATAAATAAATAAAAATGGAAACATAGAGAAGTTCAAGTCACAGGCTCTACTAGGTTTGTGCTTTACAGAAAATTCTGAAACAAGTCAACAGTCTTACTAATACCTGTACTGTTTTCAAACTGAACCCTTCAGCTGTGCCAATACAATCTTTCAAAAGACAAAAATAGTTATGTAACTTAAAAGACACCAGACTACGTGATTTTACATACACACACGCTAGATCTTGCATACTGTCCCTCTTTATTTATTTATTTTCCCGGAGATCTACAGACAGAAGGAAGTTCTAGTTGTTCAGGGCACAATCCAACCCACTGCCACTGAGTTGAATATAGAGAGGAAGGGAGACAGAGGGAGACGGGAGAGAGCACAAGTGCTCGGTGACCTTGTAGGCAAAGCGGAGCTGCCCCAGAGGGTTTGCAAGGATCACCTGGTGAATTTGAACTGCCAACCTTTTGGTTAGCAGCAGTAGCTCTTAAAAACTATACTATCAGGGTTTCTATTAACAGACTATATCTATGATATTCAGATAAAAAATTATTTCTAAAATTAATACATGTATTACCAAGATGTGAACTATTTCAAGATGGTGTGAACACAGTGAAGGATTCTAAATCCAGTCTTGTGCAAGAATTATTGTGCAATCCACAACATACTGTTTGATCCTGTCTTTCTCTATCTACCTATAAAAATGACTCTGGGTTGATCTGAGAAATTTCTTCATAAAAAATTAGTAAAGAAAGTACACAGTGCTTCAAAGAACAATACAATAAAAACATGGCACACAAATTACTTACCTTCCTTTGCTTTCTTATGTTCAAGTCTTTCCTTTTGCAAGGACTTCTCTAATCTCGATCTGTGTTCATATACAACTAAAAAGAAAAAGAAACAAAGAGTTACAAGTGTCTGAAAAGAATGAGCAATTCTGAAGTATCATTTTTCAAAACAAGGTGAACCTGAAAGGAAAACAGCTTAGGGTCGTGTTGTTGAGTTTTACCATGTGACTCTGATAAGTCTGCTTCTTCACCCCAGCTGCCTATGAATGTGAAATTATTTATCAGGAGTCGGATCCGACTCGACGGCACTTGGCTTAGGGTTCTTTGTAGATGTAATCAAGTTATGATGAAGCCATACGAGATTAGGGCAGGCCCTAATTCAATGGCTCCCATTTTTCTAGAAAGAAGGAAATCTGGACAGAGAGGAGATACACGGGTAGAACCCATGTGACAACAGAGATGGTGACTGGAGTTACTTATCTACAAGCAGGGAACACCAAAGCGCTGAGCAGGCAACAGAAGCAATCTACCCCTAGAGTTTTAAAAAACAGCATGGTCTTATGACACCTTGATTAGAATGGTTAAAGAACAACATTCTGTTTTCAGCCACCTCACTGTAACCACCCACTGTAACCACCTGGTTACAACAGGGCTAGGAAATGAACACAAGCCCTTACATTGTGGAAGTGCCAGATTCCGGGCAGAGAACAGACATAATATTATTCTTGGCTGACTCCATATAGTCTGCCCCTTTACAGAACCTAGACTCTGAAAGACACATCCTCTTCTGCTCCTTAAATGCGAAGGTCGACCAGGTTTCCATGTCTGTCTGAGAAGCTGTACCCACCCCAATAACCTCAATCACCATGTACACAGATGTACACAGCATTCACCCTCACAATTCTCTCTTGAGGCACTTGACATGTATTTCCTGAAGTCTACAGGGTGTTTCCCACCTAGATATATCATTAGTACTGCAAAGTCAACATGATCAAACATGAATTAAGGCTGCTTGAACAGGTGAAGAAATCTCAGCTGCCACTACTGGGAGTCTCAGGGACGAAGGAAGAGAAGGCACAATCTCCCATCAGAATAGCAACATAAGTGAGGGATTCACAGAACCAGGGAAGGCAGGGACTCTTCCAAGAACCTATAAAACACCCACTCAAAGAAAAAAGAAGATTTAACATCTACTGAGGTTTAAAGAAATTAATGGCAAACTGACGTCACTCCTGTGAGATCTTCCTGCACTGAAGTAGGGAGGAAGAGATTTGCTAGAAAGGCAAACAGATGAAGAGGCTGGTCATAACCCTCTTCTCCCCACTACAGGATGCACATCACAAGAAGGGACGGAGAAAGGGAGGAGCTTTGCCACTGAATGAGTAAAATATGTATTACTACATGGGACTAAACTGGACACAATAATTACAGAACCAACACTGTATGTGTAGCTAAAAGTTAACTAAATTTCTTTTTAAAATCATCTGAGAAAGGTTAGATTTTTAGTAACCATGTCTCCCCTAGATTTCACCCAGACATAGGAAACTCTGCCCCACATGTGATTTGAACAGGAAATGAGTTTCAGAAGAGCAGAGAATAAAATCAACTTCTGATGGATGTTTCACATCCTATTTGCTTAGCATTATGGATACATGATCTCATTCTCTGGCAAGCTAACCCAAACCTGTCACTTGGTTCTTCGACTAGTCTTAAGCTCTCCATGACTACTTAAGATAGAATCTCATAATCAATCTGACTAAGCATGCAGAAGATGTTGAATTGCTGCAATGCTCTGGGGTGCCTCCAAATTGCCATGGTCATAGCAATTGCTCTCCCCTGCTATGACCCTTTGCAGCTGAACAGATCCTCACAGTCCCTGCTCTTGCATTTCCTCCATCGTCACAGCTGCCGGTTACCAGACACTGCTGTCTTGCTTCCAACACAGCTGTTGCCTCCTGAGACCTCCATACTACATCTCCCACCTTGCCATTCCACAGAAACCTTCCATTCCCCAGGCTCAGTCTGCCACTACCACTGCCCTGACCTCTACTCACATCTATGCTAACAATCTGCCCATGACTTCTAGAGTGCCTGCCACCACTCATAACGATGTGATTATACTGCCCTGATGGCATGCCTGCCTGCAGCTCATCCTTACTATCACCCTCAGCCTCCTGCCAATCATTGCAATAACCCCTGCCCTGTCCTCTTCTTTCATCAGAGTTAAAATTCTATTCATCAGATTCTTCCCCCAGCTCTAGAGGGGAATGTGATACAAACCAGCATTACTGAGCACTTACTATGTACCTGGCACCATATTACAAGTGGGAAAGAAAATGAATAGACATGGACATTGTCCTCAAGAAGCTCAAGCCTAACACAAGACACTGATTCCATGATTTGTACATTGTTAAAGCCCATGGCATTTGGCTTTAAAAAGTATATTTAAGTCCTCCAAAAGACAGCAGTAAACTGATGATTGGAGTGCTACAAAGGAAAGCTTCCCAGAGGTAGTGAACTTTAGGAAAGCTTTCAAAGTGAAGGGCAGTTTGGCAGATGGGGGTCCTAATGGAGAAAGGCACTTGGAGACGACACATCACAGGTGCAAAGCAGACTCATGTGAGCTAAAGCGAGACATGCATCAAAAGGCTTGGTCTGTTGTTGAGAAGTCATATTTTTCAAGCAGTTATATGTATAGTGCAGTCCTTTACGCCAATTTCTAAAAGCCAATTCAACCCAATGGAACTAATAGCACTACGTTGAGTGCTATTTGGAAGGAAGCAGTGGATACATATAGATTAGTACTTCAAAACCTCACTAAACCAAAATCTGAACCCAGAGCTCATAATCTTTTGAGAATTTCAGGCTAGTGAGGGAGATTTCATGGCAAAGAGATAAATTCCTACACCACCATGTCATAACAGAAGCAAAAGGGGAACACCTAACCTCCCCAGCTGGAAGGAAAAACACTCTAACTTCAATCCACAGGACAAAGTTCCCATGGTCATAGGAGTAAACATGATAGTTACAAGGGAATCCTGGTCACCGACTAGAAATATTATAGGTAATTCCTGCCTAGCAACATTCATGCTAAGTTCAATCAGAACAGATTAAAAAAAAAAAAAAAAAAAATTCTCAGATACCTTACACCCAGTATATTAAAGATTGTACTGGAAGAGGTAGATTGAGGGAAAAAAGTTGAGCTTAAACCCACACATTACTAGCACTAATCAAATAAATCCCCAGAAATAACAAACGTTGGAGAAGCTACAATGAGGTACGAATTCATGCACTTCTGCATAACAAGAATTCAAAATAGTACAATCATTTTCAAAATGACATGCTGCTTCCTTAAAAAGCTACAAAGAAATGCCATGTGATCCAGCATTCCTATTCCTAGAAATATATCCTAGAGAATATATAAGCTATCACAGGAGGTCTGACAATTAAGTTTGTGAACTCATCCTAGAAAAAAGTAATAAATACCTCATTGCTGAATATCACTATGATCACCTTCAAAGTGCTCCCCTTGGGGAGCTATGCACTGATGCCATTATGCAGTCCATCCTTCAAAGCAATTTTGGAACTCTTTTTCTGTAATGGCCATCAGAGCTGTCGTGGCATTACCCTTGATATCCTGAATGTCATCAAACGTCTTCCTTTCAATATCTCCCTTTTGTTTGTGTGAAGAAAAAAGTCATTGTGGGCCAGATCAGGTGAGTATGGAAGATGTTCTAATATAGCTATTTGTTTACTGGATAAAAACTCCCTCCCAGACAACTACACAATTAATTTGATGAACTTGCCACTGTGCTACCATGCACAATGGCCATCCTCACAGACCTTCAAGGGCATCTACTAGCACCCTGCATTTCTTAGCATGTATAGCAAAAAACCTGTGCCTACTCCAAGCATCTCTGCCCATCTAGGACAGCAGATGAGAGCCTGCACCATTCACTTGATGACTCACTACACAGTTACCTGAGCTCAATCCATATAACAAAAGTAAATGGAGTCCTGAAGTCACATGTCTAGTGACAGCTCTAACTACCTGGTGACAAAACATTAGAGCATCAAAGGCACAAATAACCAAACTTGCACACACAGCCAGCCTATGTGGACATTTCAAAACAACAAAAAGCTAGAACATAGTAAGGAAACATAAAATAAATAAATTCAACAATTTATTGATGGCTCACAGACAGTAGCCAATATCAAATCATTTAAAGAAGCTGACCATGATGGCTTCAGAAAGCTCCAACTACAAAGATTCATGAAATTTTTCAGATAAAGAGAACTTCCTAGAATTATCAGAGACAAAATACAAAAGACATTTAAAACTCTTCAAGAAATTAGGAAGGAGATGATGCAAAATATAGCACAGCATAACGACAAGCTGAACAAGCTACAAAAAAGCACATAGGGACAAGAAAAGAAATTCAGAAAATTAATGAAATTACAGAATTAGACAATTTAATAGAAAATCAAAGGAGCAAAACTGAGGTAGTGGAAGGCTAAATTGCGAAGATAAAGCATATTTGGTGAAAAAGTGAATTTAAGGAATGAAGAAACACTAAAAAATTTGTGGGACTCTATCAAAAGAAATAATTTACAAGTGATTTGAGTAATAGACTCATAGTGACCCTAACTTGGCTTGGCTGAGTAACAGAACTGAGAAAAACAAAACTGTCAAACATTTATTGATAGAAAACATCCCTGATATGACAAAAGATGAGAAGATATCTAGCCAAGATGCCCATTGAACTCCACACAAGGCAGACCCCAAAAGAAAGGCACCAAGAAATATCATAACCAGTTATCAAAACTAAAGATTAAGAGACATCAAAGACATGAGGAAAATATAAGCCCAAGAGACAAAAAAGAGTGGAAGTAGCAATATTAATTTCTGATAAAACAGACTTTAAAGTAACAATACACCACTCTGGACAAGGAAGAACACTATATAATAATTAAAGGATCAACACTCCAGGTGGATATAACCATATTAGAAATTCAGGAACCTAACAATAGGCCTCCAAAATACATAACTCTAAACGCACTGAAAACAAAAACAAATACCTCCACAATAATAGTAGGAGATTAAAACACCACTTTTAATGAAGGACAGAACATCCAGAAAAAGCCTCAATAAAGATAAGGAAGATCTGAAGGACGCAACCAACCAACTTGACCTCATAAATATATGCAGAATACTCCACCCAACAGTAGACAAGTGTATTTTCTTTTCTACTGCACAAGGACCATTACCCACAGTGGATCACATACAAGACCATAATGCAAGCCTTAATAAAACTGAAAGCACCAAAATATTACTAAGCATCTTTCAGACTACAAAGAACTCAAAATTAGTAACAGAAAAGCAAGGGAAAATAACATTAAAAACAAACAGCACTTTGCTCTAAAACTACCAGGTTATAAAAGAAATCAAGGACAGAATAAAGAAATTCAGAGGCAAATGAGCACGAAAACACATGCTACCAAAACATTTGGGACACAGCAAAAGCAGGGCTCAGAGGTCAATTTATTTCAATAAATGCAAACATCTAAAAAGAGGAAAGGTCCCAAAGCAAAGCATTAACCCTGCAACTTGAACAAGCAGCAAAAGAACCCCTCAGGCAACAGAAGAAAGCAAATAATAAACATTACTCATTAGAGCAGAACTAAGTTAGAGAACAGAGAAATCACAGAGTTAACAAGACCAAAAGCTAGTTCTTTGAAGGGATCACCAAAACTGATAAACCATTAGCCAAGCAAATAAAAACACAAGAGGAAGTAAACAGCCTGAATAAGAAATGAGACAAATCCAACTGAAATTTTAAAAATAATTAACAAAATACTTTGAAAAACTGTATTTCAACAATTTAAAAACCTAGACAAACCTGGACAAGTTTCTAGAAACACACTGCTTACCTAAACAAATACAAACAGAGACAGAACAACTCACGAGGTAGAACAACCCATCACAAAAGAAGAGACTGAAAAGGCAATTTAAAAACTCCCCAAAATAAAAAGTCCTGGCCCTGATGGTTTCACTGGTCAATTCTATTAAACTTTTAGAGAAGAGTTAACACCACTATTACTAAAGGTATTTGAAAGCATAGAAGAGGATGGAATACTGACAAATTTATTCTATGAAGCCGATATAAGCCTGAAACCAAAACCAGGTAAAGATAGCACAGAAAAGGAAAACTACAGATCAATATTTCTCATAACGTAGATGTACAAATTCTCAATAAAATTCCAGCCAATAGAATTCAACAACGTATCAAAAACACAGTTTACCATGATCAGCAGGATTCATACCCAGGATGTTATGATGGTTTAATATTATAAAAACAATCAATGTAATCAACCACATAAGCAAAACAAAAGACAAAAAAACACTTGATTTTATCAACTGATGCAGAAAAGGCATTTGACAAAGTGCAACATCCATTCATGTTACAAACTCTCAGCAAAATAGGAATTCCTCAGAACACTAAAGGGCATTTATACAAAATCAGTAGCTAACATCATCCTAAAAGAAGAGAATCTAAAACCATTCCCCTTGAAAACAAGAACCAGACATAGATGCCCTGTGTCAGCACTTTTACTTAACAGTGATGCAGTGGGGCAGAGTCAAGACAGCAGACTAGGCATACGTCTCCTTAATTCCCTTTGAAAACTAAGGCCTGGGATGACAATGAAATGGAGCCTTCTGGGCACCCAGTGAGGCCTAGGATACAGCAAAGGGCTGTCAATTTGGACTACATGCCACTGAATGGGAAACTTTTCTTTTGCTGACCCCTGCCTTTGTTGAATGGCCAGCTCTCACTGACTGAAGGTAACTGCCATTTCTAACTTTTTTTTCTCTGTCTTAGCCAGTGGCAGTGATTAGGGTTAACTGGCAGGAAAGTTCACCCACACTGCTGACGTGATCAGCAGGTGGAACAGCTACACTTTGAGAGCCTGGCTCTGGACTTAGAGCACCACGCTCCCCCACCCTCTCTTTCCTAACCTCTGCCATTGATTCAGGTGTTTTGCAACCAGTGGCACAGCTTGTGTGGAACACCATCGTGTTCGCGTGTTCGACTAGGGGGTGGAGTTACCCAAGTGGAGGCCTCAGCAGTGCCAGCCTGGGAGTGCTTGCCCAGCAGAAAATCTGTGTTTAGCATAGTGTAGCCTTAAGGGTGGGGCTTGGCTGTGGATGACAGGACAACAGCCTGTCTGTACTTTCAGCCAGATCACAGTCTCTGGGGATGGATACAGAGGTGCCTCCATTGCCAGCTGGAAAGGGCTTGCACACATGACAGCCTAACTGATTTTGGAAGCTGTCAGATAGCTTTTACCTTTCAAAATAAGATGACCTAGAGAAATAACTGCACTGCAGCCTGATGGCATCTCTTCCAGCCTTTACTGACCCACAACTTAGGGTCCGCTGACAGCCCCCTACTGACTCCATAAATAGGGCCGTGTCTTTTCCAGCCAGGTGGTGGAGCCCGCTATCCCAGAGATGCCACTGGGCCCAGTCACTGGAGTACACAGAGGTGACTGATGATCAACTTCTGCTTCAACTCCTGTTAAGGCAACACCAGAGAAACTAAACGACCTCTAGATCCCAAAAAGCAACAAACTTTGGCAAAACACTTAAAGAAAAATCCACCCATGGCTCCAGAAAGCGCCCAAAAGAAAGAACCAAAGAACTTCCCAGACGAAGAAGCCTTTCTGAAATTTCTGGAGGTCGAGTACAAAAGAATTATACAGACAGTCCTCTTAGATGTTATACAAAATTCAGCAGAGCAGAATGAAAAATTAAGGAAGCTATCTGAACTGATGGAACACCAGCATCCTAAAATCCAACAGATCAGTAACACAATTAAAGAATTAGAAATCACAATTCAGAGCCAAGAGAACAGAATTGAGCAAATGGAAAATAGACTTTCTAACTTGGAAGACAGAGCTACTGATGCCAGCATTTATGACGAGAAATCAAAGAAAAGAAACAAGAAAAATTAAGAAGCATTAAGAAACATGTGGGACTCTATTAAGAAGAACAATCTATGATTAATTGGTGTTCCCGAACAGGAAGGGACACCTGAAAACACAGAGAGTAAGCTGCTGGCTTGCTGATAGATAACTTCCCTGAAATAATGAAAGAAGAGAACATAGATATGCAAGATGTGTATCAAATGCCACATACTGAGCCAAGCCAAGTGCATGCCACATACTACAGATCCCAAAAGAAAGACATCAAGACATATTACAACCAAGCATAACAAAATGAAGCATAAGCAGAAACTCCTAAAGGCAGTGACAATCAAAGCAAAGCCAACATTCAGGCAGAAGCAGAAACCATGTTGGCACAGAGGCAGTGGGATGGCAAATTCAAAGCCTTGAAGGAGAAAAACTTCCAACCAGGAATTCTATATCCTGAGAAACTGCCTTTCAAACATGAAAATGAAACTAAGACTTTCACAGATAAACAGAAACTCTGAGACTTCATCAAAAAGAAACCAAAGCAACAACAAATACTGAAAAAAGCTCTTGGCTTAGAAGAACAAAACATTGTGATGGACGTTCTACCAGAGCAATTAGGCAAGAAAAGCAAATAAAGGGCATCCACGCAGGTGTGGATAAGACAGTGGAGTAGATGGATGCTTCCCATTACACCTCTAACAACAAAGACACAGAGCAAAATGAATCTAGTATATACAACATCCTAAGATACCTGAACATCAAAAGGAAAGCTGAAAAACTGGATTGAGTAATGGGGAAGGGAGAGTAGCGCCAGAAGTACATATGATTTGTCAGTCCTGACCTGTTGGGAAATGGTCACAGCCAGCATGGTGAGCACAGTGGTAGAAGTTGGTGGGCATCCTCTTCAGCAGGAAAAACTGACCAGGGAATCCACTTTGCACCTCCAGAACCAGTGAAAAACTGTACCATATCATCAAAACCGAATTCTTTACATGTAACCTATCGCAGGCAGGGAACTAAATCTTTTCTTTCAGATAAACCTCTCTCCCCTTTCTCCCAGCACTTCCTTCTCCCTTCTCCCAGCACTTCCTTCTTCCTTCTCCCAGCACTTCTTTCTCCCTTCTCCGCAGTGAACCAAAACATAAAATAAATAAATACAACTTACCAATTGCTTCAAGACAGCAGTCAATTTCAAATCACTTAAAGAAGCTGACCAAGACCTCCTCAGAAAACTTCAGCATAGACATCTAATGCAATTAACTAAGCCAGAAGAGGATTCCTTAAGCCCGAGCCATCTTCTGAGACTCAGAGAGGGTACAATTCAATAAACTGATGGAAGGGGGCAGGAAAGAAAACCAAGTGAAAATCTACCAATTCCCCTGAGCTAGAAAATCAAGACAGAAACTGTTCCTACATCTAGATTTAGATATTAAGGGACATGCCAAGCTCACAGACACTCAGGGACAACTGTTAGCCCCATTATTTTCAGGAAGGGTCTCCAGACACCTGTGAATATACCTACATCCCTGCCCATCTAGGACAACAGGCAAAAGCATGCACCACCACACACTTTGTGACTGACTACGTAGACACCTGAGCTGAATCCACATAACAAAATAAATAGAGTCCTAGGCTCTTTCAACTATCTTGTTGACAGGAAAAGAGAGCTTCAAAGACAACAATGACCAAACGTGAACCAACCTATCTAGACAATTCCAAAAAATAAAATGAAAATCTAGAACATAGCAGGCAAACATAAAATAAATACATACAGCTTACCAACAGCTTCAAGACAACAGTCAATATCAAATCTCTTAAAGAAGCAGGCTAAGATCTCTTCAGAAAACTGTCAAAATATTTAAGAATCAAATTTCCCAGAAAAACAGAACATACTGGAATAAGCAGTGGTAGAATACAAAAGATTAGTATTTCGAACTCTTCATGAGATGAAGAAGATGGGGCAAAATGCAGCAGAGCATAATGACAAATTAAAGGGCTGCAAGAAAGCATACCGCTTGAACTAGGAATGTAGAAAATTTATAATAAAATTATAGAATTAGACAACTCAACAGAAAGTCAAAGGAGAAGAATTCCCTGATAACAAGAAAGATTAGATGATACCTAGCCAAGGTGCTCACTAAACATCATACAAGGTGGATCTCAAAATAAAGAAACCAGGGCATGTTTATAATCAGACTTGCCAAAACTACGGGAGACACTTTTAAGTGGTTAGGGATAAACAAAAAATTGCCTACAAAGAAGAATCAATAAGACTAAGCTCAAACTATTCAGCAGAAGCCATGCAGGCAAGAAGGCAATGGGACAATACATGCACTGCAGTAAAGGAAAATAATTACTAGGCAAGAATTTAGGACTTTTCATAAAAACAGAAATTTAGGGAATTTGCAAAAACCAAAGAAAAACTGCAAGAAACACTAATGGGAGCCCCTCTGTTAAAAAGTCAATAACATCAGGTAGCAACTCAACACCAGAACACAGAACAGAGCAATGGCACGTCAACCCAAACAGGAAAAGTACAAAAATAAATCATAGGCAAAACAGCGAAAATAAGAAAACTGAAATGTCATTGTAAAAATAACAGAAAAGAAGAACTTAAAAGAAAACAGTCATAAGTCTTTCACATGGAAAGGAAGTTAGGGTGATATAAAGAAATTAAACATTGGTCTAAATTTAGAAAAGCAGGAGTAAGTATTAAGGTAACCACAAAGGAAACTATCACTCCTATGAATCAAAATAAAAATATTAAGTGTCAACAAATACAAAGCCAGTAAACTTTTTAAAAGATGAATATATAAAGATAAAAAACTTGTCACATAAAATTACATAAAACAAAGAAACTGTCTACAACACAAAAAGACATTAAAATGACAGCACTAAACTCATACCTATCAATAATTACCCTGAATATAAATGGAGTAAATATATCAATACAACGAGTGGGAGACTATATAAAAACACAAAACTCGTCTATTTGCTGCCTATAGGAGACACAGCTCAGACATAAAGACATAAATAACTAAAACAAAAAGGATGGGAAAAAAAATCAAACTAACAATCAAAAAAGAGTAGGCGTGACACAATTAATCTCTGATAAAATCCACCACACTGGACAAGAAGTGACTATATAATGCTTAAATGGTCAATACTCCAGAAGGACAAAACCATATTAAATATCTTCACACCAAATGACAGAGCTTGAAAATACACAAAATAAACTCTGACTGCAATGAAAATAGAAACAAACAGCTCCATAATAACAGGAGTTTGCAACACATCACTTTCAGTGAAGGAGAGAACTTCAAAAAAGGTTCAATAAAGACACAGAAGATATAAATGCCACAATCAACCAACGTGACCTCACAGGCATACAGAACACACCACCTAACAGCAGTCAACTAGTCAACTATATTTTCATTTCTAACGCACATTGAATATTCTCCAAAAGTGACCATGTAGTAGGCCACAAGGCAATCTTTAACAAAATTCAAAGTACTGAACTATTATAAAGCATCTTTTCAGACCATAAAGAAATAAAAGTAGAAAAAAGAAGGAAAAAATCAAACACAGGGAAAATGGAAAACACCCCACTCAAAAACAACTGAGTTATAGAAGAAATCAAAGACAGAATAAAGAAATTCAGAGAATCAAATGAGAATGAAAACATATCCTACCAGAACCTATGGGACACAGCAAAAGCAGTGCCCAGCGGTCAATTTATTGAAATAAATGCACACATCCAAAAGAAAGGACCCAAATCAAAGAATTAACCCTACAACTCAAACGAGTAGAAAGAAAACAGCAAACTAACTCCTCGGGCACCTGAGGAAAGTAAATAACAAAACTTAGAGCAGAACTAACTGAATCAGAGAACAGAAAAATAATTAAAAGTGTAAGACCAAAAGCTGGTTTTCTGAACAGATCAACAACATATACCATTGGGCAAACTGATAAAAGAAAGGCTAGTGAGGAAGTAAATAACCTGAATAAGAAATGAGATGGGAGATGTAACAACAGGTCTAACTGAAATTAAAAGAATCATAACAGAGTACTATGAAAAATTATACTGCAATAAATTTGAAAATCTACAGCAAATGAACAAATTTCTAGAAACATGCTATCTATAAACTAACACAGAGAGAAGTAGATGAACTAAACAAATCTACAACAAAAGAAGAGACTAAAAACATAATTAAAAAATTCCCAATTAAAAAAAAAGTCATGGCCCTGATGGCTTGACTGTAGAATTCAACAAAACTTTTAGAGAAGAGCATAACCCTGATGACAAAACCAGGACAGCACAAAAAAGCCAAAGTAAAGGCCAGTATCTCTCATGAACTTAGATGCAAAAGTCCTCAACAAACTTCCAGTCAATAGAATTCAACAATATTTATAAAAAAAAAAATCAATTCTCCATGATCAAGTGGGATTCACAGCAGGGACGTAGGAATGTTCAACATTACAAAAACAATTAATGTAATCAACCATGAAAAACTAAAGACAAGCATCACTCATTTTATCAATTGATTGCTGAAAAGGCATTTGACAAAGTCTAACACCCATTTATGTTAAAAACTCTCAGCAAAATAGGAATAGAAGGAAAATTATTCAACACAGTAAGGTATCCACACAAAGCCAAGAGCCAATATCATCCTAAGTGGACCAACTCTTGAAAGCATTCCCCCTTGAGAACAGGAAGCAGACAAGGGCACCCTTTTTATTCAACACTGTGCTGGAAGTTCTAACCAGTAGAATCAGGAAAGATAAATAAGGCACCCAATCTGGCAAGAAAAAAATTAAAGTATGCCTATTTGGATATGAAATTATACACAGAAATCCCTACAGAATCTTAAAAACAAACTACTGGAATTAACAGCAGAGTTCAGCAAAGTATCAGGATGTAAGATAAACATACAAAATTCAACAGAACTACTTTATACCAATGAGACCATCGAAGAAGAAATCACCAAATCAATATCCTTTTCAATGGCCCTAAGACAATAAAATACTCAGGAATCTATTGACACAGAGATGTAAAAAACAAAATACAAAGAAAATTGTAAGACTCAACTGCAAGAAACCAAAAGAGAACTACATAACTGGAGAAGCTTACCTTGCTCATGGAAAGGAAGACTTAGCATTGTAAAAATGTTTATCCTACTCAAAGAGATGTACAGAAACAATGCTATCCAATAAAAATTCCAATGTCATTTTTTAATGAGACGGAGAAACAAATCACCAATTTCATATGGAAAGGGAAGAAGTCCAGATAAGTAAAGCATTACTGAAGAAGTACAAAGTGGGAGGCGTCACACTACCTGACTTTACACACTATTACACTGTCACAGTAGTCAAAACAGCTTGGCGCTGGTATAAAAACAGATATACAGACCAATGGAACAGAGCTGCAAATCCACAAATAAAATCATCTTCCTTTGAGCCGACTCGACGGCACTTGGCTGGCTTGGCTCCTTTGAGCAGCTGATATTTGACAAAGGCCCAGAGTCCATGAACTGGGGAAAAAGTCTCTTCAATAAATGGTACTGACAGAACTGGATATCCTTGTGCAAAAAAAAAAGGAAGTAAGAACCGTATCTCACACCATGCACAAAAACTAACTCAAAATGGATCAAAGAACTAAATATAAAATCTAAAATGATAAAGATCATGGAAGAAAAAACAGCGACAATCTGGGAGACCTAATACATGGCATAAAAAGATTTTAAAATATTACTAAAATGCACAAACAGTGTAAGAGAAAACAGGTAATTGGGGACTCCTAAAAATCAAGCAGTTATTGTTATACAAACAAACAAAAAAAAAAAAAACAAATCCACTGCTGTCAAATCAGTTCTGACTTATAGTGACCCAACAGACAGAGTACAGCTGCCCACAGGGTTTCCACGGGGTGCCTAGTGGATCTGAACTGCCAGCCTTCTGGTTAGCAGCTGTAGCACGTAACCACTACACCACTAGGGTTTCTGAAGACTCCAACAAAAGAGTAAAAAGACTACCTACAGACTGGGGGAAATCTGATCAGCGTCCATTCTGCACAGTCTACACAGGAATGAAAACCTTAACAAAACAAAATCAAAAAGTGGGCAAAGAATATAAACAGGCACTTCACCCAAGATGTCTATCCAGGAAGCTAATGGATATATGAGGAAATCCTCACGATCATTAGCTATTAGAGAAATCCAAATCAAATTACAATGAGACACCACCTCACCCCATTAAGGCTGGTACTGATCCAAAAAAACAAAAATAATAAATGTTGGCGAGGTTGTAGAGAGAATGGAACTCTTCTTTATCATGTAAATGGTGTGACCATACCGATTTGGCACTTTCTTAAAAAGCAAGAAATAGAAAAACCATATAATCTAACAATCTTGCTTCCTGGAATATGCCCTACAGAAATAAGGGACTGTCACATGAATAGATACATGTACACAAATGGTTACTGCAGCACTGTCCACAATAGCAAAAAAATGGAATCAATCTAAATGCCCATCAACAGATGACCAGATAAACCGTGGTATATTCACAGGATGGAACACTATACAATGATAAACAAAAACAATGATCTTAGGAAACATCTGGTAACACGGAATCACCCAGAAGACATTATGCTGAATGAAATTACTCACTTGCAAAAGGACGAAGACTGTATGAGGCTACTATTATAGGGACTCAAGAAAAGGTTTAAGTATTGACAAAATTAATTTTTGAAGGTTTACAAGGGTGAGTGGCAAGGAGAGAAGTATTCATACACTAGACAGTGTACAGTAGAGAGATCAGCACAGATGAATTAATCCAAGAGCTAAGAAGTTCCCTAAATATAACCTAACATTTTGAAGGACAGAGTAACAGGTGCAGGTGTCTGAGGACCATGGTTTCAGGGGATATGTAGGTCACTTGGCCTAAAAAAACCTTTTTTAAGGTTTAAGAAAAATGTTCTGCTTCCTACTTTGGTGAGTGGCATCTGGAGTCTTAAAAGCTAGCAAACAGCCATCTAAGTAGGATCTATTGGTCCCAAACCACAGGGAGCAGAGGAGAAGGAAAGACATCAAAAACATAAGGAAAAAATGATCTAAAGAGACAGAAAATACCACATAATCTGGAAACTATATCAGCATGAGACCAGAAGAACTAATTGGTGCCCACCCACCAAAACCAATGACTGCCCTGGCAGGGAATACAACATAAGAGTTCCTGATACAGCAGGAGAAAAATGGGTGTGCAGAACTAAAACTCTGTTACAAAGACCAGACTTGATGGTCTTACATACTGGAGCGTCCCTGGAAGACATGGCCCCCAGACTTTTTGTTACCCCAGAACAGAAACCATTCCTGAAGCCAACTCTTCAGACTAAGACTGGACTGGACTACAACACACAAAATGATACTGATAAAAAATGTGCTTCTTGACTTCAGTAGATACATGAGGCTAACTGGTAGCTCCTGTCCATAGGAGAGATGGAATGGCGGAGAGGGATATCAGTTGGTTGGACAGACACAGGAAATACAAGGCAGAAAGGAAGAGTGTACTATCACACGGTGTAAAGATCAGCTAGAGTTACATGGTAGTGTATAAGTTTTTGTATGACAAATTGGCCTGGATTGTAAACTTTCACTTAAAGCACAGTAGAATATTTTTAAAAGAAAGTGAAAGCAAGTGACTACTCAATAACCTATAGAAATCATAAATTTACATGTTCATAAAAACTGAAGAACAGTGAAACAGATCAGAAAGAACCTTTGCATCCTTGTAGCTTTTCTAAAATATTCCACTAACACACACACACACACACACACACACACACACACACACACACGCACATGCACATGCACATACACTCTACTCTTAGTTCTTTTAGCATGCATTCTCCAGGCTTCTGAGCTGATGATTTATCTAGATAGGTTTACTGTTTCACTTAGAAGGAGGATTGCTAATCAATCTTTGTCATCCATCTCTATTTTTCTATTTATACTCTGAAGTCAAGGGCATCAGTCAAGATGAACTAACACTGCTACCACCTTTGTAACAAAATGGAATATAATGAATAATTTCAAAGCACCAAGGAAGTTTAAAGAAAAGTAAGCATGCAAGTAATGGCTCAATCTGGACACTCAAGATCTTCAACGCAGAATAACACTGCAACAGGAATAGCAGATGAATCACAAGAACTCACAATAAAAAGATGAAAATCCACAAAACTCATCTTTCCTTACTTACTAAAAAGTAGTTTAATATTTTCCAAAACAGTCAAGAATGGAAAGAGGTTTTATTCCCCCTCAAAGCACTTCAGAGTTTAAAAACATGCCAGCTTCCTAGAGTAATTTTCCATTTTAACTCTGAGTTCCATCTGAAAGTCACAAGAGAAATCAGCTGCGAACATTCACTTATTAGCAAAATACATATCTCTGCCATTTCAAGGGAAACTGCCAGAAGTCAGAATTTAAAAGCTTCAACTCTGAAGTCAGACAGAAAACACTTCTATGTATTGTAACACCTGAGGCCAAAAGAGGGCAATGTTTTTTGGCAGGAGCAACAGGCCGTGGGAGTTTCCTCATGGTCTTTGTTGGAAAAACAAAACCTTAGCATGAGAGTCACAGTGTTGTGAGAACATTAAAATTTCCAAGTACTTTTATGATTTAATGTCTGATAAAAGTTTAAATGAATACATTTGTGCTTTCGATAAGTACTGTTGAACATTTTCAAGTACAACTGAGAGATAAAAAAAGGAAAAGAAACTGAAATCAACTGAACAGCATTGTGTTCTAAATACACAATACTTTTTTTTAAAAAGGACTGAAATTGTATGTATATTCTACACAGCTGGAAACCATGGTGGTGCAGTTGTTAACAGCTACATCTGCTAAGGAAAAGGTCAGCTGTTCAAATCTACCAGGCTCTCCCTGGAAACTCCATGGGGCAGTTCTACTCTATCCTATAGGGTTGCTGAGTCGGAGTCACCTCGATGGCAATGGATTTAGTTTTTGTTTTTGTTTTTTTTTTTTAGGTTTATTTCTTTATTTTTATTAAATAAAAAAACGAAAGCGTACATACTCTGTGCTTACAATATTGGGTTAAGAGAGGAGGAGTACACAAGCTGTGTCAAAGTCTCATTAATATTGATCTTCTTACTAATGTGAATTGTCACCAATTTCACCCTACCAAATTTCTAACAATTAACTAATCTAAACCCTCCACCCCTTGCCTTCCCACCCTCCCACCTTCCCCACCCTTGTAGCCGTCAAAGAGTCTTTTCTATTATGTATGAGTATAGTTTTAAGTTTTTATCTTAGGGGTCTCATATAGTAATTGTCCTTCTGTCACTGACTAGTTTCACTCAATATAATGTCCTCCAGTTGAGACCAAACTGAGAGATGTTTCCTGCTATCATCGTTGTTCTTTATCAGTGTATAGTACTCCATGGAGTATATATACCAAAGTTTACCCATCCACTCTTCTGTTGTTGGGGTGATTCCAACTTTTTGCTATCGTGGACTGTGCTGCAATGAATATTCGTGTGCATGTAGCAGTCGGTGTGAATGGCCTTGATTTTGTAGGATATATTCCAAGCAGAGAAATAACTGGGTCAAATGGTATATCTATATTCATTATTTTAAGGTAACGCCAAATTGCTTTCCAAAGAGGTTGCACCATTCTGCAATCCCACCAACAGTGAAGGAGAGTCCCAATCTCTCCACAGCCTCTCCAACGTTTATTGTTTTGCGTTTTTTGGATCACGGCCGATCTCATTGGGGTGAGGTGGTATCTCATTGTCATTTTGATTTGAATTTCTTTAATAATTAATGATAGTGAACATATCTGTATGTGTTTTTTGGCTGCCTGGATCTCCTCTTTAGAAAAGTGTCTGTCCATCTCCTTTGCCCATCATTTAATTGGATGATTTGTCTCTTTCTTATTGATATTTTGTAGAACCTTTTAGATTATGGAGATCAGGCAATGTCTGTGTAACCACAAGTGCGTGTCTATGATCTCATAAGGTTGCTGGTTTTGTTTTGTCTTGTTTTTAAAGGGAAAACAGCTCTCCTTTCATCATATCCCCCAGTAGTTTTAACAGAAACCCTGGTGGTGTAGCAGTTAAACGCTATGGCTATGAACCCAAAAGGCAGCAGTTAAAGTTCATCAGGAACTCTTTGAAACTCTGGGGCAGTTCTACTCTGTCCTGCAGGGTCGTTGTGAGTTGGAATTGGCTCCATGGCAAAGGGTTTGGTTTTGTTTTAATGGTTTTAAAGACTTCAAACTCACACTCTCATAGCACTGAACCACAGGTGGGATACAAGCAGGTAAGGCAAGGGACATGGCCCTCTAGGGTGTGGGCTCTAGGGTGTTTGGCAGTTGGCAGGCAGGGAGGGAGGCGGCCGCAGGCAGAAGAGTGAGCGGGTCTGGATGTCCTCCTCTCCCTCTTCGCTACTTTCTCTGGCTCCTCTCCCACCACCACCTCTCAGCCCACCACCACCACAGCTGTGGTGACAAGTACGACCAGAAGTGAGCTCCCATAAGCTTTTAATATAATAAGCTTTATGGGTGTTGCTTTGTAACTATGGTTGTACATCAGTTGGGTGTTGATAAGTAAGTCAGCTGTTCATAACCAAGCGACCACCTGCACATGATACACACAATGTCCAAATCACATACCATCCTATTTCACAGAACACTGGGTGGATATGAAGTTACATATGAATGTATTCTCCAAGAAAAGCTGTCAGTTGTTCTATTTGCTAGAAGCAGGCAGAGGTCAACCACTCATCCACCACACTCCTGTGCAGAACAAAAAGCTGGCAATTCAACATGAAAACATCCGAGATGCGCGTTTCCCATCATGTTTCCTTTCCTTCCCTCGTCCATCATTTTACCTTATAACTCACCTGGGAAAACAGTTGTCTTTAGAAAACAACCCAAACAAAACAAGTAAATAAAAGGAAGAAAGGAGGGGGACAACCATCCCATTGCAAGGATGTTACTGGGTCCTTCCTCCAGCTGCTGTGGGTAGGGAAGGGCACCCCTAAGGATTGTCTTCAGCACCTGCACTGTTTCCAGTGTCCTCTGAGGTCTGCATCCATCTCCGTAACATTACTGCCCATACCTCTCGCAAGTGACTCCTAAGCCATCGCGTCCAGCTTTTACTTTTTGCTCAGTCACAGGTTCACATCTTGTAAAACAAACCAGTCTTTCCAATCTGCCTCACAATTCCTAAGTGAATTTAACCCTTTCCTGTGGTCAGTTCCTTTAACTGAATTGTGTATTTACATCCAGGCTGAGATCAAAGCCTTCCAATTCTCCTCTCACTCTGAGTGTAACGCAAAGCCCCCTCAAGGCTTTGCCCATACTGTTCATCCTCTTCTGGCTACAGCAGCCTCCCAGTTACTCTCTGAATATTCCAGGCACCCTCATACTTCACATCGCCTTTTCCCTGTGCCCCACCTGCTCCTTCTCCAGATATTTGCATGACTAGCTCCTTTTCTTCCCTCACATCTTTACTAGAAAGTTACTTTGTTATTGAGCCCTTTCCTGAAGAGCCCATCTAAAATGCACCCTGTTTTCCACCCTCAACATTTTCAGTCCCCTCTCCTACTTTATTTTTCTCCTTAGCACTCATCACTACTACTATATACACTATTATACACACTTATTGTCTCTATTACTTGTCTGGAAACCCTGGTAGCATAAAGCTTAAGACCTATAGCCACTAACCAAGAGTGATTGTTTGAATCCACCAAGCACCCCTTGGAAACTCTATGTGGCATTTCTACTCTGTCCTATAGCGTTACTATGAATCAGAACCAACTCAAGGGTGACAGGTTTACTACTTATGTGTATCACTAGGATGTAAGTTCAATGAAGATAAGGATTTCTGGTTGGTTTATTTCACTGTTCTACCACTGGTACATGAATCTCTGAGTGACACAAAGGTTAAGTGCTTGACAATTATTGAAAGGCTGGGAGTTCAAACCTACCCAGACATGCCTCAGAAGACAGCCTGGCAATCTGCCCCTGAAAGGTCATAGCCTTGAGAATCCTAAGAAGCTGTTCTATCCTCCGTACTGTGGGTTGTCCGGAGTTGGAACTGACTCAAGAAAAACTAACAACATCCACCAGAACACTAGAAGCTGAATGAATGGATGGATGGATGAGTGAGCAAATTTTAAGCATCTTGAAGGTTGGGACTGGCTATCTATGGTTTCTTTCTCTTCTATATTCTGAAACCTCATTTTCTCTCTAGTCCTGCTTCCCCAGTTCCTAACATCTAGGTGTTCAATTATAACCCAGAGTTTAATAATGCCTATTAATGAGTACTTTTAGAAGATACTTCATTGCTTGTCTTCCTTGAATGCCATTCTTTATGCTCCAGAATTTTTTAATTCCCAGATTTGTTAGTTCATTGTCACATATTTCAGAGGAGAGAATGAAACAGAGATTAAATATAAATTTATCTGTTGATGCATAGGCTTAGAAGATTAGCATTAGCTAAATCACAGCATTGAAATATAGAAGCTTTTGGAATGCTGAGAGAAAAAAAAAGATGGTCTGATTAGGTATTTTTCTACTGCTTGGCACTTGCAGTATTTCTTATGGCACAATAAAGTTGCTATAATAGTTCACATAAGTGTCTATTTTTAAATTTGCTAATGCACAGCATTTATACAGTAGTTTATATGGAAATTTTAACCATAATTTGAGTTGGCACTTAACTATTTTTTTCCTATTGTGGATAAAAATACGTCCAGACTTTCCCTGAGGACACTATCTAATTGAGACCTGGCTTTTTCAAACAAGTACTATGTTATCATCACCCATTGCTACTGAGTTGACTTCTGATTCATAGCAACCCTACAGAACAAAGCAGAACTGCCTCATACAGTTTCCAAGGAGTTTCCAAGGGTGGATTAAAACTGCTGACCTTTTGGTAAGCAGCTGTAGCACTTAACCACTATGCAATCAGGTTTTCCCAGTATTGTCTTAGCTGACTTAAAATATACTTCTTCATTTTGGCATCTGTTCAAGCAGTGAAACACCAATAATCATTCTTATTTTCAGGTCAAATGTATTTATCCCTCATGAAAGATTTCCTCTCTGACCTCTCAGAGAAATGTTTCAGGTATGTTGGGAGCTACTCTTATAAAAATCTTGTAATCAATAAATTTCAGCTTGTAAGATGCAGCTAAGACAGGTTAAAACAGTAAGAAGATAATTACAAATCACCAAAGGTTAGAAAGGCTGGGATGAAAGAAAGACCCTGCTGAGTACGCAGATTTTTAAATATCTCTCTGTAGACTTAGAGGAAAAACATTGTCTGTCCCATGAAAATGCTACACTCCACATACAAGAACTACATTCTCAAAGGTATGTGTGTATAAGTGTATATGGGTAAGTATTAGCAATTTAAGGACTCACAGTAATAAAAGCAAAAGTTACTTCAAAATCAAATCTATACACATAGACCCTGTACAGTAACATTCTTCTTATATAGCAGTGATGTTTCAGGTGTCCAACATCACAGTATTTCCTGTAAGAATCCACAGGGTCATAAGATGAGAGAGAGAGAGAGAAAGAGACTTCTGGTTACCAAACACTGATGCAAGAAATTTCAAGATTCACACCACCTATGAAAATTATCACAAAGAGACATAGAACAAGGTAATAAACTCATCACAAAAGAAAAGGTTGGAAAAGTAATCAAAAAACTACCAACCAAAAAAAGTCCTGGCCCACATGGCTTCACCAGAAAATTCTATCAAACTTTTAGAGAGGAGTTAATTCTCATACTACTGAAGCTATTTTACAGCACAGAAAAGGACCGAATATTCCCAAATTCATTCTGTGAAGCCAGCATAACTCTGATGCAAAAGCCAGGAAAGATCCCATGAAAAAAGAAAATTACAGATCAACATCACTCAAGAATCAAGATGCAAAAATTATTCAACAAAATCCTAGCCAATTGAATTCAACAACTTATCAAAAAATAATTCATCATGACTAAGTTAGATTCACACCAGTGATGTAGGACTGGTTCAACATCAGAAAAACAATGTGATCAACCACATAAATAACACAAAAGATAAGAATCACCTGTTGTTGTCAATTGATGGAAAAAGGCATCTGACAAAGTCCCACACTCATTCATGTTAAAAAAACACTCAGCAGGGGGGCGGAATCAAGATGGCGGACTAAGGACACGTCTCTTTCTATCCCTCTGGAAACCAAGACCTGAACTGACAATCAAACAGAGCCTTCTGGGCACCTAATCAGCCTCAGGACACAGCACAGAGCTGTTAATTGGGACTTTATATCATTCAGCGAAAAATCTCCTCTCTTTCGCTGACTCCCACTCCTGGCTAGCCCCGGCTCTCACGGACGGAAGGTAAACGCACTATTTTGACTTTTTTTTCCTCGGTCTCGGCTGGCAGGCGGAAATGGGCCTTGCCCGGCGGCTAGACTCAGACACGCTGCTGGGGGGATAGGCAGGCGAAATTCCCATGTTCTGAGAGCCAGGCTCAGGACTCTGTTAATCTAGACACTTTGAGCCTTTCGTTTTGTAGCTGCCTCAGTGGGGTTTGTGCGGAACTCCGCGGTCAGGGTGCGGGACGCCATGTTGGTACCGAGATTTTAGCGGGACCTAGTTCTTAGCCTGGGAGCCAGCGCCTGCAAACGGGACAGCGCTTCTCCATCAGAAAAGTAGTGATTTTGCATAGTGCTGCCTACATTAGGGGCCCTGCAACAGAACCAGAGGAATCGCTACCTATGGGCATCTTTAGCCCCCCTGTTTGCTGCCTGTGTGGAGGACGCCATCTTGGGTACGGTGGCCGCAGCTGGACCTAATTCTTAGCTTGGGAGCCAGAGCCTGCCCACAAGAGAGCGCTTTCCTATCACAAAACCAGTACTCGATGCAGTGTTGGATAAGGCTAGGCCCTGTCAGCAGAGGCCACCAGGGCACTAGCAGTGCTGTATTCTGAACTAGTTTGTTATCATCTGGGGTTGGATACAGTGGCACTTACTTTGTCAGATGGGAAGAGGGACCTCTACACCTGAAAACCTAACTGACTTGTGAACTGGTCAGATACCTTTTGCTTTACATTTGAAGACAGCCTAGAGAAACATTTGCAATCCATCCTCACAGTACCTCTTCCAGCCTCTATATACTCACATGGGACCCAAAAAGCAACAGACAATTGTGGCATACAAGCAATCACTCATGGCTTCAGAAGGCTCCCAAACAAAGCAACCAAGGAGTTTTCCAGATGAAGAAACTTTTATGAAAGCATCAGGAAGTGAATACAAATTGATTATATACAGGGCCCTTCTAGACCTTATACAAAATGCAGCAGAACAAAATGAAAAATTAAGCAAGTTGTTTGATCTGATGGAACACCAGTACTCTGAAATCCAACAGATCAAGAAGAAAATCAAAGACATAGAAGCTTCCATGCAAACCCAAGAAAACAGAATGGAACAAATGGAAAAAAGAATTTCTGACTTGGAAGACAGAGCCGCTGATGCCAGCGTCTATGAGCAGAAATCAGAAAAAAGAAACAAGAAAAATGAAGAAACATTAAGAAGTATGTGGGACTCTATTAAGAGGAACAACCTTCGATTAATTGGAGTCCCTGAACAGGGTGAGACATCTGAGAACACAGCCAGTATTGTTGCTGAGCTGCTGAAAGAAAACTTCCCAGAAATCATGAAGGAAGAGAATATAGACATCTCAGATGCCTATCGTACGCCACCCAATATAGATCTCAAAAGAAAGACTCCAAGACATATTATAATCAAGCTTAACAAAATGAAACATAAGCAGCAACTCTTAAAGGCAGCAAGACTCAAAGCAAAGCTAACATTCAGAGGGAAACCCTGTAGGCTCTCGTCAGACTTCTCAGCAGAAACCATGCTGGCACGGAGACAGTGGCACGACACATTCAAAGTCTTGAAGGAGAAGAACTTCCAACCAAGAATTATATGTCCTGCAAAACTGTCTTTCAAACATGAAAATGAAATTAAGACATTTCCAGATAAACAGAAACTCAGACACTTTGTAAAAACCAAACCCAAACTACAAGAAATACTGAAAGAAGTTCTTGGCTTTGGCTTAGAAGAACGAAACCACTAACTTTATATTTTAGAACGACACACTACACAATACTCATTTAGGGAAGGCTCCAAAGTAAATCACAGCTCTGATTTGGAAAGAAGCAATCCAGTGATCATCATGAAAACTATGGTGTTATCATAATAAAAGAGGGATGTACTACAGTCGTTATAGTCCTTCCAGAAGGAGAGGAAGATGACCAGACTGGTAGTAATTAAAATTGGGTTTATAAATAGTTTATTAAGGGGGTTCATAGGGGCAGCTGTAAAGCACAACAAAGATGTATCATACCATTTCAAGAAATCTAACACACAAGTCTCAACAACTATAAAAGCAGCTCTGAAAAAGGTGAAAAATCAACTCACAAAAAAGAGTGTCTCAGAACAGACTAATAAGAACAACAGAGAAACCATCAACATAAAAATAAACATAATCACAATGGCAGCAGTGAACACATACCTATAAATAATTACATTGAATGTGAATGGACTGAATGCTCCAGTAAAGAGACACCGAGTGTCATCTTGGATCAAAAGACACGACCCATCCATATGTTGTCTACAAGAAACTCACTTGATACCTAAAGACAGGAACAAACTGAAAATTAAAGGTTGGAAGAATATATATCAAGCTGACAATGAACAAAGAAGAGCGGGGGTGGCAATTCTAATCTCAGACAAAACCAACTTTAATGTCAAATCCACCATCGTGGACAAAGATGGACACCATTTACTGCTGAAAGGTTCAGTACACAAGCAAGACTTAACTATATTAAACATTTATGCACCTAATGTCAGAGCACCTAAATATGTCGAAGAAACACTGACTATGCTCAAAAGAGAGTTAGATGACTCCACAATAATAGTGGGAGACTTTAACATTCCACTCTCATTACTAGACAGATCATCTAGAAAAAAGCTCAGTAAAGATACAGAAGACCTCACTGACACAATTAACCAACTAAACCTCACTGATATATACAGAACTTTCCACCCATCAGCAGACAACTACACCTTCTTCTCCAGTGCACATGGAATATTCGCCAGAATTGACCACGTGATGGGCCATAATGCAATGCTCAACAAAATCCATACCACTGAATTATTGCAAAGCATCTTCTCAGATCATAAAGCCATCAAAGTTGAAATCAATAGCAGAAAAAACAGAGAAAGTGGAACTCTCGGAAACTGAACAACATCTTGCTCAAAAAAACATGGGTTATAGAGGAAATCAGGGATCAATTAAAGAAATTCATGGATTCCAATGAGAACGAAAACACTTCCTACCAGAACCTATGGGATACACCCAAAGCAGTGCTCAGAGGTCGATCTGTCTCCATAAATGCACACATCGGGAAGGAAGAAAGAAACCAAATCAAGGAACTAACTCTACAGCTTGAACAAGTAGAAAGAGAACAACAGAGGAACCCCTCGGGCACCAGAAGAAACGATATCATAAAGATTAGAGCAGAGCTAAATGAATTAGAGAATAGAAAAACAATTGAAAAAATTGAAAAGACCAAAAGCTGGTTTTTTGAAAAGATCAACAAAATTGATAAACCACTGGCTAAACTTACTAAAGAAAAGCAGGAAAGGAAACAAATAACCCAAATTAGAAATGAGAAGGGAGTTGTCACCACAGATGCAACAGAAATCAAAAACATCAGAACAGAATACTATGAAAGACTGTACTCTAACAAATTTGAAAACCTAGGGGAAATGGACCAATTCCCTGACTCATACCACCTACCCAAATTATCACAACGTGAAGCAGAACAACTTAATAAACCCATCACAAAGGAAGAGATTGAAAAGGTCATCAAAACACTGCCAATCAAAAAAAGTCCGGGCCCAGATGGCTTCACGGCAGAATTCTACCAAGCATTTAAAGAAGAGTTATCCCCAATACTATTGAAACTATTTCACAGTATAGAAAGGGATGAAGTACTCCCAAACTCATTCTATGAAGCCAGCATAACCCTGATACCTAAGCCCGGGAAAGATCCAACAAAGACAGAGAACTACAGACCGATATCACTCATGAACTTAGATGTAAAAATCTTCAACAAAATTCTTGCCAACAGAATACAACAACATATCAAGAAAATAATCCATCATGACCAAGTGGGATTGATACCAGGGATGCAAGGCTGGTTCAACATCAGGAAAACAATTAATGTGATTAACCACATAAATAACACAAAAGACAAAGATCACCTGATTTTGTCCATTGACGCCGAAAAGGCATTTGATAAAGTCCAACACCCATTCATGCTAAAAACTCTTAGCAAAATGGGCATAGACGGCAAATTCCTCAACACAATAAGAGCCATTTATACAAAGCCAATTGCCCACATCATCCTGAATGGAGAGAGACTGAAAGACTTTCCTCTGAGATCAGGAACTAGACAAGGATGCCCACTGTCAGCTCTCCTATTCAACATTGTGCCAGAAGTTCTAGCCAGAGCAATTAGACAAGACGAACAAATAAAGGGCATCTGCATCGGCAAAGAGGAAGTTAAAATCTCCCTGTTCACAGATGACACGATTGTATATGCAGAGAACCCCAAGGAATCTATAAGTAAGTTACTCAAACTGATAGAAGAGTTCAGCAAATTTTCAGGATACAAGATAAATATAAGTAAATCAGTAGGATTCCTTTATACCAACAACGAGACTGTTAAGGTGGAAATTATCAAATCTATACCATTTGTGATAGCCCCTAAGAAGATAAAGTACCTAGGAATTAATCTAACCAGAGAAACAACAGACCTTTACAAAGAGAACTACAAGCCCTTACTACAAGAAACTAAGAGAGACTTAGATAAATGGAAAAACCTACCCTGCTCATGGATAGGAAGACTTAACATTGTGAAAATGTCTATTTTACCCAAAGCAATTTATTTATATAATGCAATCCCAATACAAGTTCCAGCATCATTTTTTAATGAGATGGAGAAACAAATCACCAATTTTGTTTGGAAAGGGAAGAAGCCCCGGATAAATAAGGTACTACTAAAGAAGAAGAACACACTGGGAGGCCTCTCATTACCCGACCTTAGAACATACTACACTGCCACAGTGGTCAAAACAGCCTGGTACTGGTACAAGAACAGACAGACTGATCAATGGAACAGAATTGAGACCCCAGAGATGACACCATCTGCCTATGAACAGTTGATATTCGACAAAGGCCCTAAGACATTAAACTGGGGTAAAAACAGCATCTTCAACAAATGGTGCTGGCAAAATTGGCTATCCATCTGCAATAAACTGAATCAAGATCCATATCTTACACCTTATACAAAAACCAACTCCAACTGGATAAAAGACCTAAATATCAAACCTAAAACAATAAAGCTCATCCAAGAAAAGGTAGGAACAACAATGGAAGTTTTAATACACAATGAGGACAGACTCCAAAATCTGTCAAAGAAACCTCAGTCAACAGAAGAGAAAGTAGATAAATGGGAACTATTAAGAATCAAACACTTTTGCTCATCCAAAGACTTTATTAATAGAATTAAAAGAACACCCACAGAGTGGGAAAAATTATTTGGCAACTCTATGTCAGATCAACGCCTGATCTCCATAATCTATAAGATACTACAAAATATCAATAAGAAGAAGATAAACCATCCAATTAAGCGATGGGCAAAGGAGATGGACAGATACTTCACTAAAGAGGAGATCCAGGCAGCCAAATAATACATGCGGACATGTTCACGATCTTTAGCTATTAAAGAAATTCAAATCAAGACAACAATGAGATACCATCTCACCCCAACAAGATTGGCCATGATCCAGAAAACACAAAACAACAAATGCTGGAGAGGCTGTGGAGAAAGTGGAACCCTCCTACACTGTTGGTGGGGTTGCAAAATGGTCCAGCCTCTTTGGAAGGCAATCTGGCGCTTCCTTAAAAAAATGGATATTGATATACCATTTGACCCAGTAATTCCACTACTTGGAATATATCCTACAGATTCAAGGCCTTTCACACCAACGGACACATGCACCAGAATGTTTATCGCGGCACAGTCCACAATAGCAAAAAGGTGGAATCAACCTAGATGCCCAACAATAGAAGAATGGATAGGTAAACTGTGGTACATATACTCAATGGAGCACTACCCAATGATAAAGAATAACGATGATTCCAGGAAACATCTCCTAACCTGGTTTCAACTGGAAGACATTATGTTGAGTGAGAGTAGTCAGCGACAAAAGGACAAATACTGTATGAGACCTCTACGATAAGATCTCAAAAACAGACTTGTGTATAGAAGAAAAGACTCTTTGACAGCTGCAAGGGAGGGGAGGGAGGGAGGGAGGGCAAGGGGGGTAGGGTTTAGTTTAGGTAGTTACTAGAAATCTAGTTGGGAGAAAGCGGTGACAGCACACATTAGGAACAAGAACAACATTAAGTGGACTTCAGCATAACTTGAGTACTCCTTCCATCTTAACTCATACTGCAAGGATAGAGTAGCTGGGGCGGGGGGCGGGGGACCATGCTCTTAGGCGAATTCCAGGCCAATTGGCACAACTAGCATTTTGCTAAGAGAGCTCTCTGCACCCCACATTGGTGAGTGGCGTCTGGGGTCTTAAAAGCTGCCAAGCTGCCATCCGAGGACACAGCAAATGGTCCCAACTCAGCAGGAATGGATGCTCACTGAGGGCCAAAATGGCATGCGGTAAAGACAACCGGGAAGACAGAGAGACCCACAAGAGTGGGTGCCTACATCAACCTGGGACCGGAAGAACCGGATGGTGCCTGGCCACCACCAGTGATAGCCATGACGGAGCTCACAGAGAGGAGCGTCACTGGCAACACAAGAATAAAAAGAGGTGCATCATGAGATCTCCACTAAAAGACCTCAATTGATGGTCCAGCGGTTTTGGGGTTCCTGTGAGAGCATGGCCCCCGGCCCTGATGCTGCCCGTTCCCATAAATTATAACGAAGGTCCACTCTTTGGACAGGAATGGAATGGACTTGGCAATGCAGAGTAACCATATGTTGGAAGCACTTTATGGTTCTATACATCTATAGGATATCATCTTGCTGACCTCTGGCTGGAGGAAGGGGAGTGGACGGAGAGAAGGGGAAAGGAGACTGTTGGGAGGATGAGACATGTATGGAGCAGACAGGAATAGTGTGCAGTCACCGGACAGGGAGAGCAGTGGAAGCTGCATATAGGGGGGGCATGTAAATTTACATGTGAATGTACATTTTTACTCAGTTATGTTAAATAAAAAAAAAAAACACTCAGCAAAAGAGGAATAGAAGGGTAATCCCGCAGGGCAATATAAGGCATCTACACAAAGCTAACTGCAATATCATCCTAAATGGAGAGAGACTGAAATAAAATTCCCCTGAAAACAGGAACTAGACAAGGATCTCCACTCTCACCACTTCTATTCAACACTGTGCTAGAGATTCTGGCCAAAGCAATCAGACAAGGCAAAGAAATAAAGGGTATCAAATGGGTAAAGAAGAAATAAAAATATCCCTGTTTGCATATGATATGATTGTATACACAGAAAACCCTGAAGAATCCATAAATAAACTAGTAGAAGAGTTCAGCAAAGAATCCGGATATAAGATAAATGTAAGTAATCAGTAGGATTCCTTTACACCAACAAAGAGATCATCAAAGAGGGAATCACCAAATCAATACCATTTACCATACCTTCTAAGAAGATAAAATACTTAGGTGTAAGTCTAATCAGGGAACAGACCCATATAGAGAAAATTACAAGACTCTACTGCAAGAAACCAAAAATGACTTAACATAAGTGCAGAAATCTATCTTGTTCATAGATAGGAAGACCTAACATTGTGAAAATGTCTATTTTGCCCAAAGTGATCTATATGTACAATGCAATCTCTATACAAATTCCAGTGTCCTTTTTTTTAATGAGATGGAGAAACAAATCACCAACTTTGTTTGGAGAGGGAAGAAACCCTGGATAAACAGAGCAGTAATGAAGAAGAAGAACACTGAAGAACAGGAGGCCTCACATTAGAACATACCACACTGCCATGGCCGTCAAAACAGCCTGGTACTGGTACAGAATACAGACCCCAGAAATATCACCATGAACAGCTGATATTCAACAAAGGCCCAAAGGTTGCAAACCAGGGTAAAAACAATGTAACAAAAGGTGTTGGCAAAAGTGGATATTCATCTGCAAAAAAACCCGAAACAAGACCCACATCTCACATCGTACACAAAATCTAACTCAAAATGAATCAAAGACCTAAATATCAAATAAAATGATCAAGATCATGCAAGGAAAAATGAGGACAACAATGGAAGTTCTAACACACGACTTAGACTATAAAATCTCACCAACAAGGCACAAACAGCAGAAGAGAAAATAGATAATAGGAACTACTCAAAATCAAACACTTATGTTCATCCAAAGGCTTTATCAAAACAGTTCAAAGACTACCTGCAGAATGCAAAAAAATATTTGGCAACTACATGTTGGATCAACATCTGATTTCCATAGTCTACAAGGTACTACAAAATAAGAAAAAGGTAAATAACCCAAATAAGCCATGGGCAAAGGAGGTAGACAGAGACTTCACCAAAGAAGACATCCAGGCAGCCAAAAGACACATGAGGAAATGCTCATGATCATTAGCTATTAGAGAAATCCAAATCAAAACTACAATGAGATACCATCTGACCCCTGTGAAGTTGGCAATAATCCAAAAAACACAAAACAACAAATGCTGGAGAGGCTGTGAAGAACTCTCCTGCACTGCTGCTGGGAATGTAAAATGGTACAAGCTCTTCAGAAAGCAATTTGGCACTTCCTTAAAAAGCTAGAAACAGAAATACCATAGGATCCAGCAATCTCACTGCTTGGATATTCATCCTACAGAAATAAAGGCAGTCACATAAACAGATAATGCACATGATGTTTACTGCAGCAGTGTCCACAATAGCAAAAAGATGCAATCAACCTAGGTACCTATCAACAGATGAATGGATAAACAAATTATGGTACGTATACACAATGGAACACTATGCAATGATAAAGAACAACAATGATTTTAGGAAGCATCTCATAACCTGGTTTCAGCTAGAAGACATTATGCTGAGTGAAATCAGTCAGCTGCAAAAGAGTACGTATTGTATGAGACCTCTGCTGAGAGCCAAGTGCCGTCGAGACCTCTGCTATAAGGACTTAAAAATAGACTCATGTACAGAAGACACTTTGATGGCTACAAGGGTGGAGAGGGTGCGAGATGGATGTTCATAGTTTAGATTAAAAAAATTAAAACACTGCCACTGAGTCGATTCTGACTCATAGCAACCCTATAGTTCAGAGTAGAACTGCACCCATAGTGTTTCCAAGGAGCGCCTGGCAGATTTGAACTGCCAACCTTTTGGTTAGCAGACGTAGCAATTAACCCACTACACCACCAGGGTTTCCAATAGATTAGATAATTGATACGAAATTTCATTAGGTGAAAGGAGTCACAGCATGTAGTAGACAGCAGATCAGAATAACAGGACCACATCACAAATTGAAAGGTTTTCTAAACTGAATCCAATATTTCAAGATACAGTAGCAGGGATGGGGACCATGTTTTTAGGGGATATCAAGGTAAACTGGCATAACTAGTGTTTTACCAAGAGAGTCTTCTGCATCTCATATTGGTGAGTGGTGTCTGGGGTCTTAAAAGCTAGCAAGCTGCCATCCAAGGAACAAGTGGTCCCAATCCATCTGGAACAGAACTGAGAACATCAAAGACACAAGGAAATATGAGGCCAAGAGACAGAAGGAGCCATATGAATGGGAGACTGCATCACCATGAGACTATAAGAACCAGATGGTGCCCAGCCACCACAAAAGGCAGCCATGATGGGTGACACAGTGTAGAGTCCCTAAGGCAACACAAGAGAGAGAGGCATGCAGTTCAAGAATGCTACTAAAATACCACAGTCGATGGTCCGACAGCCTGGAGGGTCCCCTGGGAACAAGGGCCCTAGACTTGCTGCTCCCCTGACCTGAAACCAGTACTGAGGTCAACTCTTCAGACAAGACTGGACTGGACTCGGGGCCACAGTGTGAGCATGTGGTATGTGTACTTTATGGTTTTATGCACTTATAGGAGGCTGTCCTACTGGTTTCTTTCTAGATGGGAGAGAAAAGGGTGGAGATGGCACAGGTGCTCATTAAGAGGATACTTGAAGGACAGAGTGAAAAGGAGGAATGTGCTGTCACAAGGTGAGGAGAGCAGATGGAGTTGCATATAGGTGGGCATGCAAAATTGATTCAGATTGTATACTTTCACTTAATCATAATAAAAAAAATTGATAAAAGAATATGTAAGAACACATTTAAGACAGGCTAAAGTCGGTAGAACATATTGGTTTTATAATAGGGCTATGAATTTACATACACACCTTTCAAAAATTGTTACGCTTATACCAAACATCGAAGATGACTAATTTATGTAAGCTCTTTAATTTTCACAGGACCATGTCAAATTCTACAGACACTTCAAATGATTCAAGCAGAGTGATCAAGCTACTAATATCCAATGCCAAAGTATTAGCCTTGAAAGGTTTTTATTCTGTATTAAAGCCAGTGTTCCCAGGGAATACCCAAAACTAGGTCATACGATCCAAGCTACGACTAACTTTTCCTTCACATCAGTGTAGCAGTATACAAGCAACCCCATTTTCATGCAAACTTCCAAAGTCAAGCTTTCACTTCAAATGTGAAAATATGCAACATATCTCAGCATATGATGCATACAGATCTAGCTTAAAAGATACTATTTAAGGCCTGCTATCTATTGTATTTTGAGTATTTCATTCAACAAATCAAACAAATATTTATTGAGCATCTATTATGTGTCAAGCATTGGTCAGCTATTTAGGCATACACTGAACAAAAGAATAAAACATACCTTTTCAGAAGCTTATATTCTTGCAGAGAGGTACAAATGATAAATAATAAACATCAGAAGGTAATGCGTGTTATAGACAAACAAAAAGCAAACTCAAAGGGCAGGGTAAAAGAACTGAAAGGGTAGGGAGTATGAAGCCAGTTTTATTTTTAAATAAGGTTATCAGTGCAGACTTCACCGAGGAAGTGAACAATGATAGCAGCACCATCTGTAATAATCCTACCCTGGAAACAACTGAAGTATCTATCACAGTAAAATGGATACCAAAAATCAAAACCAAATCCATTACCATCCAGTGGATTCCAATTCACAGCAACCCCACAAAAGAGTTGAACTGCCCCAAAGAGTTTCCAAGGAGGGTCTGGTAGGTTGAAATTGCCAACCTTTTGGCTAGTAGCTGCAGGGAGCACTTAACCACTACACCACCAGGGTACCCAATGGGTAAGTTTCCAATGAATAAGCATTTGGTTGGCTATATATCTAGGAAAGGGATTTCTAGCTCATATAGCATGCCTAGGTCAAATTTACAGGGTCACTATAAAGTCACTATGGGTTGGAATCAACTTGATGGCAACAGGTTTGATTTTTGGTTTGTAACTCAAAATTGACTCAAAAGCAGAAACAGAATACCACTGGTGCATAAAGTTGCACCAAGACTTGAAACAAGCAAAGGGGTGCTGAAACCTAGGCATTAGTACAGACAGAAGAGCTGATTCAAGAGATCCACAAGCTGGGATGTTCTAAAAGCAACAGGAAGGCCAGTGTGCCTCAGGCAGGCAGAGTGAACTAGGAAGTGTGTATATGTGCATGTATAAAAACATAAGGACTCACAGTAATAAACACAGTATTTTTTAAAAATTTACTGCATATAAGTAGGCCTTGCACTGTAATATTCTAGTCTAGAAGTCAGATTTCACCTAGCCAGCATCATAGTTTAAAGAACGTAGGGAAGACGTAGATAGCAATGAACGTTACAAGGCCTAGTGAGGGTGTGGCTTTTACTCAGAGAAATGAATAGCCACTTGAGGGTTCTAAGCAAAGACATGTGGTGCTGACTGAGCTTTTAAGATAATGACCACTCTGACTTGTGTGTATCAAAAACTGACCGCAAGTATGCAAGCCAAAAATCAAGTAGTAAGCTTCAGTGGTACTCCAGGCATGAGGTAATGGCACATTGTGACCAATGTGGTAGCTGTCGAGCTGGTACAATGGTCAGGTTGTGCATTTACACGGCAGATAAAATCATCCTGTATTAGCAGCTGAGATGAGGAAGGCTGGCGGTAGAACAGTCAAAAAGGTCAGAATAACATTTCTTGATTGCAGAGGAATTACTTGGCCTGCAGGAGTCAATAAAGACTCTCAGAGGTTGACTTCTGTGTAGTTCTTGAAAGATGACAATGAAGGATGACAGAGAACCCACAGGGTGGACAGTGAATGTAATAGCACTAAGGCAAAAAACAAACAAAAAACCAATTACCTACTTGCTGACAGTAGCCCCCTAAGTTCATGGAAGATAAGAATAACCTGGGATGCTACACAACACAGATACCTGGGGCCCAATCTTATCTACTAAACCAAAATTTTCAGGGACATGACCCAGCAATCTGCATATTTACCACCGCCTTTCATATTATGAGCTTTTGTGGGGAGGTTCTCTAAAGATTATGTTAGCACGGGAAGGTGGACAATCTTGGCAGAGGAGAGTAACGAGACAGGTCTGCACATGATCAGATCCGTGTCTTTTTAAAAAAATCCCTGAAGAGTCAGGTAGCAGAGCTCAGCAATGGAGGAAGAAGGCAGGTCCATAAATCAGTTAGGGGATCACTTCAATAACCTAGAAAGGTAAGAGGAAGCTTAAACAACCATGTTGCCCAAATATAAAACGATCTCCAGTTTTGTCAATAAAACAATCGAAAGAATTTTTTACTTTTTTCTTCCAGCTGGAATATGTGACATTTTAGGGATGTGAAGAAAAGTGGGGCCAAGACAGTCTAGTGGCCATTAAAAGTACAAGAAAGCAATCAACTAAATTAATCATTAAGGAAGTGCAAATTAAAGTCATATTGGGACAGACAATTCTCCTAGTGAAAACCTGAAATTGAGAGACAGTAAAAGTGAGAGTTCGTCAGAGAGCCAGAATATCGAGAGTAGCCAAAACCATGGGAGGAAGAAACCATTATACTTTGCTGATGGATGTGTAAACTGCTAAAAACCATTTTAGAAAACTGTTTGATGTTACCTATGAAGCTCACCTAAAAACAAACAAAAAGAACCCTGCTCCTGTCAAGTCAATTCTGACTTACAAACAAACCTGTTCCAATTGAGTTGATTCCAACTCATAGTGGCCTTACCGTAACCCTAAATCTGACCTAAGCATACTTTGTGACCTAGACATTCCATTAGCAGATATATACTCAACCAAAAGTTTGGCATTTACTCACCAAAAGTCACTTAGGAGAACAACCACCGTAGCCCTATCTATAACAGTCCTACCCTGGAAACAATCCAAGTATCCGTCAGGGTAGAATGGATACTAAAAACGAAAACCAAACCTGCTGCCGTCAAGTTGATTCCAACTCACAGTGACCTTACAGAACAGACTACAACTGCCCCATATTTTCCAAGGGGCGCCTGGTAGATTCAAACTGCCAATCCTTTAGTTAGCAGCACTTAGCTACTACACAATCAGGGTTTCCAAAGGATAAGCTGTGGTTATTCATAAAACAGACTATCATTCAACAACGTCAAAAGTTAAATAAATACATCTTCATGGAAACAATCCAGATGAGAAAGGGCTACCTACTGAATGATTCTATTTATACAAATTTCAAAAACAAGCAAAACGAACCTAAAGAGACTCAAGACTGGATACTGTTTACACTGCATGCTGAGGGGAGGGCAGCAGGCAATGTCTGAAAGAGAGCAAAAGGAGGCATTTGGGGCTGCTGGTCATGTCCTGATTCTTGGTCTGTGGGCTACACTGCTGGCTTTGTGAGAGTTACTTGAGCTCCACACTTAGGACTGATGAGTTTTTCCCTATGTAATGCTATAAAGCTGATTAAAAAACTTACAAGAGATTGCAAGAAACAGCTACCTATGTATGTAACATAGTATGTGTCACTTTCAGTTGCATATATGAATTTAAGATTGAAGTGTGTTACACATTTAGATACATCATTTGTTTCTACATTTACATCTTCAAAAACATTTTTATTCAAACTCTTCATATGCACAATCTGACAGCTGTAACTGTGCCAACTCAATGTTTTTAGTCCTCTGAAGCATACTTATCTTTACTGGAGACACAGCTTTTGTAGAATCTGTCTGATGCTATCAGAGGAAATCTTGTCCTAAGCCACAGGTGTAACTTTATAAAATTTAGGATAGTTGCCCTTTTCATAGGTATTCTGGGTATATATTCAAGCTTTCTACATCCCCAACTTCTGAATATACTGGGTTTGTGTGTGTAGGTGTATGAAAAGGCTGGTTTATAAAGACATTTTGCATCTGTGACTGTGAGGACCAACTCCTGGGAATAAATACCCATACCTCACACAACCTTCTATGTTACCGCATCCCTTTAAAAAAACAAACAAAAAAAGATTTTGTCAAGTGTCCTCCACAAATATGTAACCAGCATCGAATGAGGTCATTTTGAGCTAATATGTCTCACAGGGCTGTTCACTGTAAAATAAAGCAGTTAAGAAAGCACCCAACAATGGTAGAGACTTTATTCTCAATACAAGGCAACTCCCTCTTTTACGAGGGATAATTCTTCAGGATGAAGTGACCTAACCTTTTAGTCAAGCACATGTGGTAATCATTCATAAAGGAGAGGAATGCACAGAACCAAAATATATTTTGGAAAGACAATAAGAATTCCTGAGTGACTAATTCAACATGTACAAGAAAGTGAATCCAAGAACGCTGCCAGTATCTCTGGCTTACCACACTATGCGAGAGGTAGAATCCACTATCAAGAAGGAAACAGAAGGGCATTACAATGGTTCCATTTTGGACATGTTTAATGTGATAAATAAAAGTATACAAAAATTACATATACACTCATATTGTTGGTATTAGAATTTAAGGTCACTGCTGGGAAGGTGGATTTTACCATTAACTATAGGTCTAAGACATAACAAGGCCCTTTCCCCAGCCAACCTCTCCAGGGCCATTGTTTATCCTTCTAGAACTAGCTTTTTTTTTTTTTTTTAACCCCAGTATCATCAAACTTATTGAACTGCTTATACTGACCAACAAGGGTATCTAAAAGAATGTTACTCATAAGAGACAAAGCCAACAGTACCCCAAAACCAAACCCACTGCCACCAAGTTCCTTCTGACCCACAGCAACCCTACAAACAGAGAAGAACTGCCCTACAGCCTCTGGGGAGCACCTGGTGGATCTGAACTGCCCGCCTCCTGGTGAGCAGCTGCAGCACTTCACCACTGCACCACCAGGCCCCAAGAGTCAACACCAGACGCCTAAAATCTGTTCCAGCAGTTCCACTGAAATTCTTAGTGACACTCGGCAATCTCTTTTCATTTTTGGACACTTTACATTCTCCTGTAGGAAAAGACGGGTTGAATTATTTTCTTTCCTCATATTTTCTGCAGAGAAAGAGTATTTTCCTGATCATTTGCTGAGAAATACGTATGCTTCCAAAGAGGACCACCTTCTGCACTGAGATACCGGACACTGCCTGGCTGGGTGGAAGGGGCGTTTTGTTTACTCACCTCTGCATAGCATGTAAAGGACCCTCAAAAGTCAAATGTAAGAGTTATCGTTCTTTTCATCCATTAAGGAAAGGCCCACTCCTCATTGGTACGGTGTGGGTTACTGGGATGGTGGTAAGATCACTGATGATGCAATCTGGGAAGGATTCAGAGGTGTTAAGAAAACGTATGTTGGTGAGACTTGAGCTATTTCCATTACACTGGCCTGTATTATGTAAATAAAGTCACCCAAAGAAGGGGTTTGCCCAGAGTGGTATGGATGCCTACTCCAATCTCCTGCAATGATCTAAGCATGTAGTTAGCATATCCAGACCCTTTTTATAACACTTTATCTGTAGAGCTGTCACTCCCCCTAGACCACGTTTACTGATAAACAGTTTCCTTAATCTGTGCTGCCTTGAGTCTGGTACAACACAAGTACTTACCTGCTAGATGTTTATTTAAAGACTGAAACAAACCAGTTACTGAATCCAAGGCAGTACATGATGTTAACAGTGTTCTCTTCCCATCAATCCTTTCATATATACATCAAAAAATTATCAAGATAGATTTCCAACAGTCCAGTTTTAAGAAACTTTGCAAAAATGACAGTTAGGCTATACCAATATACACCCACAGGCATTCATTAGCAACCTCTAATTTCTATGTGAACTAGAGGAAATACATCTACATTGTTTAAATTCATAAAGTCCATGTGGATTTTCTGAAGCACAGCATAATCAATAAATGGTCCAGAACTGCAGAAAGATACATGACTGGCCATTAAGAGAAAGGAAAAAATAATGACAATATTAATTTAGTACTACATTTTTTTCAACCTCATCCCATAGTTACGATTCAGATTAAATCTACTGAAAATAATTTAAATAAAACACAGATAGATTCCACTGGGGGGAAAAAAGAAAAAAAGAGAGACACACAGACACAAACAAATGGAGTCAACATATAATTTAACAAGGATATTCAAACAGTTTGGGAGAAACAACACTGGCCTAAGCCAAGATTACTGAGCTCCAGCTGACAGTGCACATTAGAATGGGGACCAATAGTGCTGGAACATACCAAGAGCCAGAACATTTCCTGTATACAGTCTAACAATATGAAGGGCAGAATGGGAACTCTAGAATGCTTGCACTCATGAGCAGCCTGTATGTGGATCCAAAGGCAGTCATTTGAACAAAACAAGGAGAAACTGGTTTTAAATAAGAAAAGGGGTATGTCACAATTGTATCTTTTCACATACTTATCCTATCTCTATGCTGAGCAAATAATCTACGAAGCTGGACTATATGAAGAACACAGCATGAGTACTGGAGGAGGATTTATTAACAACCTTCAATATGCATGACAATCACATCACTACCTGCTGAAAGCCAAAAGGACTTAAAGCCCTAATTAATGAAGATCAAAGACTACAGCCTTCAGTATGGATCAGACCTCAACATAAAGAAAAAAAATATCCTCACAACTAGACCAATAAGTAATGTTATGATAAACAAAGAAAACACTAAAAAAGTCCACTTTAAGGATCTACTCAATGCCCATGAAAGTGACAGTCAAGAAATCAAACGGTGTATTTATTGCCTTGGAGAAATCTGCTGTAAAAGATCCTTTTAAAGTGTAAAAAAAACAAAGATGTCACCTTAAGGACTAAGGCACAATTGGAGCCAAGGCATGGGACTTTCAGTCATCACATACACATGTGAAAGCTGGACAATGAATAAAAAAGACGGAAGAGGAATTGATGCCTTGGAGTTACGAGGTCGGTGGAGCAATACTGAATATACCACGGACTGCCAAATGAACAAACATATCTGTCTTGAAAGAAGCATGCCCAGAATTCTCCTTAGAAGCAAGGATGGCAAGACTTCATCTCACATACTTTGGACATGTTATCAAGAGTTACCAGTCCCTGGAGAAGGACACTGTTAGAGCTGGGATGTCATGGTTGGAATTGTGTCCCCCCAAAAATGTGTGCAGCCACGTGGCTGGGATATGGTTCCCAGTATCTTGGGACTGTCCTCCATTGTGTGGCTTTGCTAACCTGTATGTTAAAGGATTAGGGTGGGGCTGTGAATTCCTGCTGTGGGGGGAGTTTCCCTGGAGTATGGTTTGCCCCACCCTTAATGCTTTTAGCTTGCAAGGAATAAAAGGAAAAAGAAACAAAGGACAATTTGAGAACCTCGCTACCACCAAGCAAGCAGCACTCGGAGCACAGCGTGTCTTTCAGACCAGAAGTTCTTGCGTCAGGACGCTCCCTGGACAAAGACTGATGCAATACTGGACTTTCCTCCAGAGCCGACAAGGGGAAAGTCTTTCCCTGGAGTGGACACCCTGAATATGGACTTGCAACCTACCAGACTGTGTAAGAATAAATCTTTCTTTGTTAAAGCCATCCACTCTGTGGTATTTCTGTTAGAGCAGCCTAGCTGACTAAAACAGACACCATGCTTGGTAAAGCACGGGATCACTTAAAAAGAGGAGGACCCTTAACGTGACAGGCAGATACAGTGGCTGCAACAATGGGCTCAAACATAACAATGCCTAGGAGGACGGGGAGGGCTGGGCAGTATTTCATTCTGCTGTACACATGGTCACTCTAAATCACAGCCAAATCAACAACACCTAACAACAAAACGTTTACCGTAAAGGAAAAGATTAGTGGCACAGGCAATGCATAAATCATTACCATTTTGAGTCTGCATACTCTCAACAACTTGAATTTGAAGAGGAAAAGATTTAGTTTAGTAGAATGCTGGATAAGGATGTGATTTGCTAGGAAACGGTATTAGACAAAAGACTATCTTGGTAATCAAGAAACACCACAAGTAGAAGACAACAGCAGGTTATCGTCTCACAGTTCAGTAGGTTACAAGTGCGAATTGAAGGAATCAACTCCAGGGCAATGCATTCTCTCTGTTAGCTCAGGATGAGGGTCTTTGTGTTGTATCAGTCTTTCTTTGGTCTGAGAGCACCTCCGTGCAGGAACCCCTGGGGTCAAAAGATGAGCTCTGCTCCCAGTGCTTTCTTAGTAGTACAGTTGCCTGACTCTCTGCTTGCTTCCCTTTCCATCTGTTGTAGTATAAAAATTGGTACAAGCCATGCTCCAGGGAAACCTCCTCAGTAAGGGTGCTACAGTTCCACCCTAATCCTTTTTAACATAATCCAATCTTGCCCTATTAATCACAGGCAGAGATTAGGATTTACAGCATGGGAAACTCACGTAATAATGGGAACCATGGGCCAGCTGAACTGCTACATACATCTTTCGGGGGATACAATTCAGTCCATAACAAAGACTAGGTTGCTGATGAGTTTCTGTAACTTAAAAACTATTACCTGTACACTAAGAGTCTATATCACCTTTAGGGTGTCCAACTGTGGAGCTATCCGTTTCTGTAGGTATGACTGTAAAAATGTCAAACACATTAGCCTTTTCTAACACCAAATGATAGAAGCAGTACAGTACATACAAATGAAACTGTTGCTCTAATTATAAACAGGTATAACGAGTGTGTGCGTGCTCGTTTTTCTCCACATATATATTTTTCTCTCCCATATTCTGTGCTTTTCCCATAACCAGTACCTATATTTGGCGGATAACCTGGACACAAAGTAGAATGGAAACGTTAAATGTTCCTTCACGTAGTACATCTCTGCCTGTCTCCTTACGTGCATCCGCAGGCAACACGTCATGGTGGGACCGGCTGAAGGCTATAAAATTCCAGAGATTTGAGGGTGGTTTTTTGTCTTAAAAGTATTTATTTAATGCTTTATATTTTATTACTGATTACATACAAAGGCTTATGGAGTGATTTCCAAGGCCGTTTCCATTCTAAGATTCTAAGATTCTCTGATTTTCGGTTTTGGCGTAGCAAGCAAGAATTCAGCCAGAATTACGGAATGGCTTAAGTCAGTGCTGTAAGACTTTGGGGAGTAACAGCGATGTTCACAGAAGAACAGTGGCCTGACCAGAACAGAGGGACTTGCCTGTGATCTACAGGATGAGGAAAAGCAGAGGGGCAACACCTTTCTGCCCCATAGCCTTAACGATCTTCATTACAGGTAAAAATCTTAAAGCCCGTTTTTTCGTCCAAAGTGTCTGAAAATAATTAAAATTATTTTAACAGCTTCCAAGTAATTGGGAAGTAGAAGAAAACAGGAAGTACAGTCATAGAATCTAGTTCCAGATTATACCCATTCACTACTGGTAGTGATACAGAAAATAAAATCCAAAGAGGTGTCTGGTCTAAAAGTAAAAAGGCTAACTATGCTAAGACTCTACTGAAGGATTCCATGGGCAAAATACTGAATGATACACATCTCAAAAGAAGATGGAAGAAATAGACAGTCATGATACCAAAAATAATTCACTGACATCAAACCATTTCAGGAGGCACCATATGGTCAAGAATCAACAGTATTGAAAGCAGTAAGCCCAAAACTGCACTGAAGGCATTAGCAAAACACACGGCTACACAAAACAACAGAATATCAACTGAAACGTTCCAGTGAAAGGATACAGTACTGGGTTAGCCCCAGACTGAAACCATTTCCAAAGCCAATTCTTCAGACCAAGATTGGTCTGGACTATATACTATAGGGTTCCTATGAATTAGAAGCAACTCAGCCACAACGGGTTTGGTTTTGGCTTGTAAGACCTAAAATGATATGGGTGAAGACTGTGCTTCTTGGTTTAAGTAGATTCATGAGTCAAACTGGGCAGCTCCTGTCCAGTGGCAAGACGAGAAGACAGAGGGGGACAAGAGCTGGTTGAATGGACACAGGAAATACAGGACAGAAAGGAGGACTCGTGCTGTCGCAGAGTGGGGAAAGCAGCTAGTGTTACATGGCAATGTGTGTGTCAGTTCTGTCCGGCAAATGGATTGTAAACTTTTACTGAAAGCACAATAAAATACTAAAAAAAAAAAAATACAGCAGTGGAAGTGCTAATGTATCCATGCTAAGAAATTCGAAAGACAGCTACTTGGCCAAACAGTTGTAAGGGATCCATACTTGTGCCCATTCCAAAGAAAGGTGATCCAACAGAATGTGGAAAATATTGAACACTATTATTAATATTACAAGCAAAGCAAAATTTTGCTGAAGATGATTCAAAAGTAATAGCAGCAGTATATCAACAGAGAACCGTCAGAAATTCAAGCCAGATTCACAAGAGGACACGGAACACAGGATATCACTGCTTGACTGACAGGACACACCAGAAAAATGCCTGTGTTTCATTCACCATGCAAAAGCATTTGATTATGTGTATGATAACAAATTACACATAACACTGTGAAGAATGGGAATTCCAGAATACTTGTGTTCATGCAGAACCTGTACATGTATCAACAGGCAGTTGTTCACACAGAACAAAGGGATATTACATGGTTTACAATTGGAAAAAGCGTGTCAGTCATATTCTTTCACCATATTTATTCTATCTGTATGCTGAACAAATAGTCCGAGATGCTAGACTATGTGAAGAAGAACAAGGTATGAGGACTAAAGAAAGACTCCTTAACAACCTGCAGATGCAACAACACTGTTTGCTGAAAGTGAAGAGACAATCTTGCTTGCTGAAAGTTAAGAGGTTCAGGATTAGATCTCAACCTAAGACAAAAATCCTTACAACAGGGCCAATACATACGGATTACACTTTAACATAAAGACAAGAAAAAAATCCTAGCAACATCATGATAAGTGGAGACAATATTAAAGCTGTCAAGGATGTCATTTTATTTGGATTCACAATCAGTCCCCATGGATGCAGCAGTCAAGAAATCAAACAATGTACTGCACTGGGCAAATCTGTCATAAAAGACCTCTTTAAAGTGATGAAAAGCAAGTATATCACTTTTAGGACTAAGGTGCACCTATCCCAAGCCAAGATATTTTTAACAATCTCATATGCATGCAAAAGCTGGACAACGAACAAAGAAGACCAAAGAAGAATTCATGCTTCTGAATTAATGTGTTGGTGAAGAATACTGAATACATCATGGACTTCTAACAGAATGTACAAATCTATCTTGGAAGAAGTACAGCCAGAATCCTCCTCAGAAACCATGATGAGGAGACTACATCTCACATAATTTGGAAAGACTATCAGGAGGGGCTAATCCCTGGAGAAAGACAGCATGCCTGGTAAAGCAGAGTATCAGTGAAAGAGAGGAAGATTCTCAACAACATGGAATAATGCAGCGGTCACAACAATGGGCTCAACCAGTACAATGGTTGTGGGGATCATGTAGAATCACACAGGCTTTCCTTCTGTTGTTCATAAGCTATCTATGAATCAGAACCAGCTTGACAGCACCTAACAACCAAAACAACGCTAAGGCTCAATGTAAAATTTCACACATACTCAAACTTTGTTGCTTAGGAAACAAACACATTACTAATTTTTTGCGATTACACTAAGACTGTGACTCTGTAACTACATCTTAGCAAAAACTCACTGTGCTGGATCTTTGTGTTGTGTTTACCTCTAAAAATCCATTGCTGTTGAGTTGATTCTAACTCACAGCAACCCCACAGGACAGAGGAGAACTGTCCCACAGAGTTTTCAAAGAGTGCTTGGTAGCTTTGAACTGCTCATCACTATGCTACTAGGGTTTCCTTGTGCTTACCAAAGGAAAAAAGTCTCAAGAACCCGTGGTCGGTTTGGGGGAGTTTTCAGCTCAATGAGTTCATCTTTTTGTACAATAAATTAGAAAATAAAACCTCCCACACTAATCAGAACCAGAAGCCTATTTTAATTGGTTTTCAGAAGCTTCCAAGAGACAAAATAATAACGAATTTGTCTCACCGCAGAACACTATGTCCAAGCAAGGAAAGTAAACTGAGAAACTGCAGTGCCAGGACTCTACTGTAACTATAGTAGCATCTACTCTTCTTGCTGCTCCTCCCAAGACTGTCTCTTTATTCAAGAACCTGTGGTCAGGTCAATAAGTTAACCTTTTCCACAGTAAATTAAAAGCTAAAAGTTCCCAGACTACTCAGAACCAGTAGGAAGTCTACTCTAATTGGTTTTTGGAAGCTTCCAAGGCAAAATGATAATAGATTTGTCTCACTACAGAATACACCATGTTCAGGCAAGGAAGGTAAACTGATGAACTGCAACGTCAAAACTACTATAACTGCAGCGGCATCCACTCTTGCTGCTCCTCCCAAGACTGCCTCTTTTTATACATCTCTGCCTACTTGTCCCAACAATGTTTATGTGAGCCGCTCTGTTACCCTATGAATCCTCAAAAGAGACCAAACTCATAGCTACAAGAAAGACTACACAAGTCACTGAGATGCCTTTTAAAATCAAGTATCTGAGGCCCACATGAGGTCTCCTTAGCCCATAGTTATGCATTCATAAAGGAGTTCTTTAGCCCTCACAAAACCATCGTAACTTCTGTCAGGAATTTAAAATTCTGGCAGAAACATAAGAGCCTGGGACAGTAGACTTACATATCCCCTCACACAGGCTGCTGGGATGTGGAGATACTCAAAGGAAGATGGAGGAGGCCAAAGGAATGATCATGAAAAATCATTATTAATTCAGCCAAATGTCCCTGGTTGGGAGTTGGTAACACAGAGTACGGAAATTGTTGCACAATTTCCTAAAGGCAGTCTCTAGAAAGATAATCTGGATTAAGGTTGGAGCCTGCAAACAACAAAGAAACAAGAATGTATAAAATTACAGAGATTGTTTAACCAAATTATTTACGGAATACTCTAGAAACCCTGTTGGTAAAGTGGCTAAGTGCTACAGCTACTAATCAAAAGGTTGGCAGTTTGAATCAACCAGACACTCCTTGGAAACTCTATGGAAGTTCTACACTGTCCTATAGGGTTGCTATGAGTTGAAGTTGACTGGATGGCAACATGTTGGTTTTTTGTTGTTTGTTTTTTTGATTTTCTGGTTTAACAAATGCAAGAGCTATCATCACCTTTATTTTTGTGGGTGGCCTCCATGCAGAGCTCATTTAGTTAAACATCATCAAATAAATTACAAAAGTATTGATACCTTAAAATTAACTACTCTCACATAAAAACTGAAATGTTCAAACTAAACGCTAAGGAGTCACAATAGAAAACCAAGTTCAAACAAAAGATGGGCATTACAGTTATAACAATTAAAATCTTCACAGACTAAACACAGATTCAAACCTAGGTGTGAGAATACAGCTAAGGTTCCCCAATCAGGAGTCTCTGGCATTCATCATTATTGCGAAAAGCAAGGACATTTCAAGAAGGATTGCTTTAAACTGAAGAACAAGCTTAGTGTTTTGTCATTAGAACCCTTCAAGCCTGAAAGTAGGGGCTTTGGGGACACATCATAGGCTTTTTCAGTAGTAGTTCTCAATTTGCAAGGAGAAGCAACTCTCCAAATTAATGGAGAACCACATAAATTTTTAACTGACATGAGGTCAACTCTTTCAGCCATTCACTCCACAAGTCTGCAAAAGCCTCTACCCTGTATTACAAAAACCTCTAAAGTAGTGGTGGCTTCAATCATAAACAGGCTTTTAATACATTCCCAGCCTGTTTCTGTTTCTTTGGGTCCTATAGAAGATATGTAACCATTTTTACTCAGTTTAGCCAGTTAATTTGTTAGGTAGAGACTTTTTATCTAACTGGAATCATCATTATCACATTTATTGATCAAAGAAAAGTTATCTTAGATTTGCCTGCTTCCCACTTAGATTCAAAGATTTTTATGCCACCTTCAGGTACTTACCTTCCATTTACAGGCCTACAAGCTCCAAAAGCTATGGCGCCTTTAGATTGTTCCTCTACGGTGCCAGGAAGTTTATGGGCCAACTCATCTACAGAGATTCCCACGTTCTGTCAGCAGGACCTAGCGGAGTCCAGCCTGAGATCTCTAAATTTTTACCTAAAAGTTCTGCAGTATCCTTTAAAATGGGAGGCCAGAGAGCAACTTGTCACCATAATTCAAGATTTTCTGACCAAAGGGCTCATCATTCCATGCACTAGTCCATGTAACACTCTAGTTTCAGGTTAAGAAACCTAATGGCCAGAGCTGGAGGTCTATAAAAGGCTGTAGTGTGAATCCACCAGTCATTTCTTGGAAATCCTGAGGGACAGTTTTATTCTGTCTTATAGGGGTTTCAATGGGTATTCTGTTAACTATACTGTCATCCTAAGATTTCTCAAGGTGTCCAGTCCTCATTTGTTCTGTTTAATGTACCTCCGTACTCAACTCGTTTTCCCATGGTAAATTCATAAAGTGATTTTTTTCAGTATCCCAGTGCACTCAGACAATATCCGTTCACATTCACCTGGGATAATCAACAATATACTGGAGTGTCACGTCCCAGGGATTTATTCAAGTTCCCATATACTTTTCCCAGATTTCACAAGCTCTATCTTGTTCAAGTATGGAGATAATCTCCTTCTTGGTCCACTCAAATTCACTGCAAGCCTGCACAGAAGATACTGTTTTGCTGTTACATTTGGGCATTAGAAGGCAGACCATCAAAAAAAGAGCTGCAGCTGGCTTTCCCAGTAGAGAAATATTTCGGGGATGTTATCTCTGCACAAGAGGTTTCCAGAGATCCCCAAAGAAAGGATTCCATTGTATAACAAAGAATCAATTAAGATTTTTAGGCCTTGCAGCTACTGCCAAGAGTGGATTTCTAATTCTTTGCTGATGGCCCAGCCATTATACCAGTTTTTAAAGGGGTCTCTACCTGACCCATTTCAATTACCTGAGAAGGGCATCTAAGTTGTCTCTACACTGAAGAATTCTCTTCTCACTACTCCAGTTTTGGGATTGCCCAACTATAACAGACTTTTCTTTGCACGTTCTTGAAACAGCTGATAGTGCTTTGGGAACCCGCACACAAGCTTACAGGAGACACCAGAGCTGTGCGTTACAGCTTACAGTGAGACCCTGTGGTCACAGGGCACCCACCCCACCCAATGCCTTACAGCAGTAGCTTCCATGGCCCAATTAGTTAAGGCCACAGTTAACTTCATGCCTGGCAATCTCTTAGTTGTGTATGCTCCACCTGTTGTGGCTGCCCTTTTAAATTCTACATTGACCTGACATTTACTGGTTAGCAGAATAACCTGTTATGAGACCTCCTCTTGGCTGCATCAAGTATCTGGTTGCACACTGTAAGTTCTTTAAACCAAGCCTCTTTGTGGCCTCCATCTAGTGATGCTGACAGATTGCCTTGATTTAACAGAGGAAACTTCTCACCTCCTGGCAGGACTTGAAGGAGACTCCCCACATAAATCCTGACCTAATTTTTTGTTTTTCTTGATGGGTACTATTTAAAATGAGATTCTTCTAGCTCTCATAAACAAGATGGATATGCAGTCACCACATCTACCAAGATTTCAGGAAGCAACCCTTTACCATCTATTAAACGAGCTCAACAAGCAGATCTGATAGTGCTCACTAGGGCTTGCAAGTTGGCCTCTGTACAGTTAGTAATCATTTACATGGGATTCAGGTATGGTTTTGAAGGAATTCATGATTTTGTAAAGCTTGGAAACAAAGTAGGGGCTCCTAACATCCTCTGGTATACAGACTGCAAAATGGCTCTTGGTGGCTGACATACTAGAGGTTCTCTCACTCACCTCTAAAATTGTAGCTGTCCAAATTCAGACTCACAAATCAAAAAAGGTTCCTCAAACAGAAGTCAAAGAACATGTTTTTGCTGATATTGCTACCAAACAAGCAGTCTATCAACTTTTCATTTCCACTCACGACAATTACTATCACAGCTAGAATAAAGAGGAGGGGATGAAAATGTTGTACCTTTCTAAGCTGTCCACTTTTAAACCATCCCATTTCAATATTTTAAAGGCACTGGACCATGTGAACTTGGGTACAGGTAAGGCAATCAATACTTTATCTTCTAACTTTTGAATATTCTTAGTAGGCTATCAGTAACTGGTCATTACAGAGAAGATTAGGGACTGGTCACATAATGAATGTTATTAGGATCCCACTACTCATTTATGGATGAAAACCTGGTAAGAAGCCTGTGCTGACCACCTACTTGCATGTTTCCATGGTTAACATTTGTCTAAATGAAATCAAGGGCACACCAGATGATAACTGAATTCCTAGAAAGGTATTTTGGGGGAAATTGTATGACTGCTACCAATCACATATTTTCTTTTTACTGTGCCTCTTTGGTAATGCAGATACCCTTTATGGTGCTGAGTACCACTGACACAGATCTTTATAGTCCATGTTATACACATAGCCCTAACACAACTGTGCATGGCAGATGCCATCTTTGTGATAGAAATCTAAGAGGTATGTCCAAAAGATTCATGATTGAAGATCCTGGACAGGACCCTACCATTTCACATGACTTGTCGCATGACTTAGCTTGCCACCAGACCAATGCTCCTGCAACTGAAGTGGAGCTACGGACAAAGGAAAAACTGTACCATTCACCCTTACGGAAAGGCCAGATGCTAAACTTATGATTGCCAGCCAAAGCCAAGTGCCGTCGAGTCGGATCCGACTCCAAGGATCTGCATATATGTCTAGCAACTACTTTCTGTTTGAAGGAATATTTTGGAAGGGGAAAAAAAGGTACTTTATGAAAATAGTTTGGGGGACATTTTTTTAAAGTTGTAGATCAGGATGTATGACAACGTCCTCTGAATCCAGTCCCAGCAGACTTTACTAAGCTTCACCTTTCCCAACTGAACCAATCCTAAAATGGCAAATAGATTTTATCCAGTTAACTCCTTCTAATGGTTACAAATTTGTCTTGGTTCTGATTTGTAGATGTTCACAGTAGGTTGACGCTTTCCCTTGCCATAAGGCCACAGCAACTTTTGTGGCCAAAAAGTTATTAGAAAAATATTACTCCCAGCTGGGGAACTCCAGTTGCCTTCTACAATGACAAACGGACATTGCTGGACTAGTAATCACTCCCGTACACGGCATCTTTCCCATTTATCACAGATTCCATTGTCCTTATCACTCCTAGTACTTCAGGAATGTAGAGAGAACTAATGGTATCATAAAAATTCAATGGGCATGAGACTGATTTGGGGCAAGGCTCTCCTACCAGTCTTAAAGAAACTGAAGGCCAGTTCCTTTGCCACTCATAATTCAATTCCATGTGAAATTGTAACCACAAAACTTACGAATTGACCATATTCAGCAACTATCACTGACTTAATTTAATACAAGCAAATTTACTGAAGTACTGTCAGTCTTTAATTCATTATGGTGAAGATCATGCTAAATTTCTAAAGGAAGCCATTAACTATAAAGGTACTGAAAGATCTGCTACCCAAACACTATCACCTAGAGACTATGTTTATCAAAAAAGAGACCAGCTAAAAGACTCCCTTAGACCTCAACAGAAAAGACTTCACTTAGTTTTGCCCACAAATCCATATTCAGCAAAACTGCAGGGGGTGAAACCTTGGATTCGCCTATCCCAGCTGAAGAAAGTCCTGCCCCTGAATGGAATGTCCACCTGCTGAAGGACTAAAATGAAGGTTCAACTCCCCCCGGATTAGAAGAAGATGACATATGCGCAGGCATCTTTCTTTCCCAAAATCTTGGACCAGACCTGTATCTTGGATTTGAAATACTATCCATTCAACCTTTAGAATTTTTTTTACCTTAGTTCAGTGATAAAAGAAGTAATCACAGTGGTTGGAGACTGGTGGTATTATTCCTTTGCTTATTCATTTTAATCATGTTTTCTCTAACTATTTAATTAAACTCTTTGATGTTTTCTTACTCTACTGCTTGGAAAAAAAGTGCTTTTGTTAAAGTAACTAAATCAGTAGCCAGTGCTAGTAATCCAACTGATGCTGGATATGTCACTCTCCCTGTCAGTCTGCAAAGGATCTGCTCTTGACGGACCAGTATTAGATTGTAAGTCCATATCTAATTTTCCTATTGACTTTAAAAAACATTTAAATGGGCTACTTACATGAAGTTATGCCTAGAATTATGCACGTATTTATCAGCTTGCTGTTTCAAACTATCACTCATGCCTAGCAGGAATGTTTTCTTTCCACAATTTATGTTTTATTTAGGATGCTAGGTATTATTTTACAGTAGCAGATAACTGTTTGCAAAATCTCTCAGCTTGAACTCAATACCGGGATTCCCCAGAATTGGGAAAACTATTTATCTGTAATGATTCATTAACTACAAATTAGCTTGAAAGGGTGAATCAGTCCATTCCATTTCCTAATATTTAAAATGGGGCAAGTAAGTTGTGTACTTCATTTGATTATGTCATTTTATGTGGACAATCAGTTTATTTGAGGGAAAAGTTAAATGGTTCACCTTATCTTTGGGCTTTGCCATGATCAGATGGTTGGAATATACTAGCACAATGTACATTACTAGTATATTCTGTCACTGTATTCATTTATACAATAACAGCTTACTATGGGACAGTAGCTTGAAATAATAGCCACACATAAGACAGAACTTGTCCTCTCAAATAACTCCACAGCTGATTATCGAGGATTTGAATAGTCCTTCTTACATTCTACCATGCCATAGTTCAGGATTGTGAAATTAGAATAGTTCACTCACAATGTATCTGCCACTATGGTTAAAAGTGCTAATGATACACCCAATTGAATGGCTACCCAACAGAAATCTTTTAGAGTCTTTGGTAAAAGTAATACTGAACAACAGCAAATACCTGTTAGCCAACAAAGAGGGGTTTACACCATTGCTCACACTTCCTGTTGCTCTTGGGAGTGATATCGCTGGAGAAGCTGAAAGGGATTAACCAAAAGCTTGTGTAGTTACATTATATATCCCCAATACTTCATGATTCTTGTTTGATACCTTTAGCTGGCTACCTAATAGTGCAGGTTCTTGGTTCTAGTCTTTGTTACAAAGCAGGTTAACCATATTAAAACCAACCCTTATTACCGGAATTATGAAATGTGTTTCAAGATTTGCATTTACTATAAGAACTGACAGACTTGACTGACATTCAACCATTTCAAGAGGTAGCATATGATCAGAAACTGATAGTACTGGAGGAAAAAGTCCAAGTTGCACTGTGGCACTGACAAAAAACAAGGCTCCAGGAATTGATGGAGTATCAGTTGTGATATTTCAATAAATGGATGCAGTACTGCAAGTACTCAATCATTTTACATCAAGAAATCTGGAAGACAGCTATCTAGCCAGCCAACTGTAAGAGATCTGTACTCATACCTATCCCAAGAAAGGTGATTCAACCAAGTACAGAAATTACCAAAAAATGCCACTAATATCACACACAAGTAAAATTTTGTTCATCTGCTAATGTCTTAATTTCATTTTCATATTTGAAAGACAGTTTTGCAGGATCTATAACTCTTGTTGGAAGTTTTTCTCCTTTCAGGCTTTGAATGTGCCATACCATTGCCTCTCTGCCAACACAGTTTCTCCTGATAAGTCAGATGAAAGCCTACAGGGCTTCCCTCTGACTGATAGCTTTGCTTTGAGTCTCACTGCCTTTAAGAGTTTCTGCTTATGTTTCACTTTGTTAAGCTTGATTATGTCTTGGCATCTTTCTTTTGGGGTCTACATTGTGTGGTGTTCGATACGCATCTTGGATATCTGTGTTCTCTTTTTTCATCATTTCGGGGAAGTTTTCTGTCAGCAAGTCAACAACAATACTCTCTGTGTTTTCAAGTGTCCCTTCCTTTTCAGCAACTCCAATTAATCATACATTGTTCTTCTTGATAGAGACCCACATTTTCTTAATGCTTCTTCACTTTTCTTGTTTCTTTTCTCTGATTTCTCCTCATAGTTCTGTCTTCCAAGTCAGAAAGTCTATTTTCCATTTGTTCAATTCTGTTCTCTTGGCTTTGAATTGTGCTTTCTAATTATTTAATTTTGTTATCGATCTGTTGGATTTCAGAATGCTGGTGTTCCATCAGAACAGCTTGCTTAATTTTTCATTCTGCTTTGCTAAATTTTGTATAATGTCTAAGAGGGCTCTCTATATAACTCTTTTGTACTCCACCTCCAAAAGTTTCAGAAAGGCTTCTTCATCTGGGAAGTTCTTTTTTGGGAGGAGCCTTCTGGAGTCACGGGAAGTGTTTGACCAAGGTCTCTTGCATTTTTGGCATCTAGAGGTCGTTTAGTTTCTCTGGTGTTGCCTTAACAGGAGTTGAAGCAGAAGCTGATGATCTGTCACCTCTATGTACTCCAGTGACTGGGCCCAGTGGCATCTCTGGGGTAGCAGGCTCCACCTCCTGGCTGGCAAAGACACAGCCCTACTTATGGAGTCCCCAGGGAGCTGTCAGCGGACCCTAAGTTGTGGGTCAGTAAAGGCTGGAAGAGATGCCATCAGGCTGCAGTGCAGTTATTTCTCTAGGTCATCTTATTTTGAAAGGTAAAAGCTTCTGGCAGCTTCCAAAAATAGTCAGGATGTCAGGTGCAAGCCCCTCTTTCCAGCTGGCAATGGAGGTACCTCTATACTTATCCCCAGATGCTATGATCTAGTTCAAAGTATGGACAGACTACTGTCCTGCTGTCATAGGCTACTAGTTCCCACCCATAAGGCTACACTGTGCTAAACACAGCTTTTCTGCTGGGAAAACACTCCCCGGGCTGGTACTGCCTTCCAGCCTGGGCATAAACCCCTGCTAAGGCCTCTGTTTGGGTAACTCCACCTCCCAGTCGATCAAGATGGCATCCCGCACAAGCTGTCCCACTCATTGCAAAACAGCTGAATCAATGGCAGAGGTTCAGAAAGAGAGTGGAAGGGCTGTGGTGTTCTAAGTCCACAGCTGGGCTGTCAAAGTGTGGCTATTCTGCCCACTGATCACATCAGCAGTGTGGCTGAACTTTGCTGCCTAATCGCTGCCACCAGCTAACAAAAAGAAAAAAAGTTAAAACCACCAGTTACCTTCAGTCCATGAGAACTGGCCATTCAACAAGGGTTGGAGTCAGCAAAAGAGAAGAAGTTTCCCATTCAGTGGCATGTAGTCCAAACTGACAGTCCTATGCCATATCCTAGGGCTCACTGGGTGCCCAGAAATGTCCGTTTAATTATCAATCCAGGCCTTAGTTTCCAGAGGGAATTAAGGAGACATGTGTCTGGTCTGCCTTCTTGACTCCACCCTCACACACAAGTGAAGTTTTGCTCCAGATCATTCAAAAGTGACTACAGCAGTAAATTGAAAGGGAACTGTTTTAGTCAGCTAGGCTGCTCTAACAGAAATACCACAGAGTGGATGGCTTTAACAAAGAAAGATTTATTCTTACATAGTCCAGTAGGTTGCAAGTCCATATTCAGGGTGTCCGCTCCAGGGAAAGACTTTCCCCTTGTTGGCTCTGGAGGAAAGTCCGGTATTGCATCAGTCTGTCCAGGGAGTGTCCTCACGCAAGAACCTCTGGTCTGAACGATGCACTCTGCTCCTGGTGCTGCTTGCTTGATGGTAGCGAGGTTCTCAAATTGTCCTTTGTTTCTTTTTCCTTTTATTCCTTGCAAGCTAAAAGCATTAAGTGTGGGGCAAGCCATACTCCAGGGAAACTCCCCCACAACAGGAATTCACAGCCCCACCCTAACCCTTTAACATACAGGTTAGCAAAACCACAAAATGGAGGACAGTCTCAAGATACTGGGAACCATATCCCAGCCACGTGGCTGCACACATTTTTGGGGGGACACAATTCCAACCATGACAGGAACTTCCAGAAACTCAAGCTGGATTCAAAAGGGGTTCTGGAACCAGGGGCATCATGGTTGATGTCACATGGATCTTGGCTGAAAGCAGAAAATACCAGGAAGTTGTTTACTTGTGCTTTACTGACTATGCTAAGGCATTCAACTACATAGATCTTAACAAATTATAGATAATACTCAGGATAACGAGAATTCCAAAACACTTAACTGAGCTTATTTAGTAACCTAGACATGGATCAAAAGGCAGTCATGCCAACAGAACAAGGGGACACTGCATGGTTTAAAGTCAGGAAAGGTGTGTGTCAGGGTTGTATCCTTTCACCATACCTTTTCAATCTGTATGCTGAGCAACTAATCCAAGAAGCTGGCCTATATGCAGAACAAGGCATCACGATTGGAAGAAGCCTCGTTCACAACCTGTATTATGCAGATGACACAACTCTGCTTGCTAGAAGTGAAGAGGATGTGAAACACTTACTGATGAAGATCAAAGACCACACCCTTCCATGTGGATTACACTGCAACATCAAGAAAACAAAAATCCTCACAACTGGACCAGTAAGCAACATCATCATAAATGAAGAAAAGACTGAGGTTGTCAGGATTTCATTTACTTGGTGCCAGAACCAATACTACGGAAGTGGCAGTCAAGAAATCAAAAGGCACACTGCATTGGATAAATCTGCTGCTAAAGTCCTCTTTAAAGTGTTGAAAAGATGTCCTCTTGAAAACTAAGGTGTGCCTGACCCACGTCATGGTATTTTCAACTGCATCACATGCATGCAAAAGGTAAGGCAATGAATAAGGAAGACAGAAGAACTGACGCCCTTGAATTGTGATGCTGGAGAACAATACTGAATATACCATGGACTGCCAGAAGAACAAATAGATCTGGCCTGGAAGAAGTACAAGTAGAGTCCTCCTCAGAAGCAAGGGTGGCAAGACTACATCTTATAAACTTTGGACATACTGTCAGCAGGGATCAATCTTCCCTACAAAAGGACATCATTCTTGGTAAAGCAGACGGTCAGCAAAAAAGAGGAAGACCCTCAAGAAGATGGATAGACACAGCGGCTACAATGGGCGTAAGCATAAAAATGATTATGGGCATGGTGCGGGACTGGGCAGTGTTTTGTTCTGTTATGCAGAGGATCACTGTGAGTTGGAACTGAGTCAAGGGCACCTAACAACAATAACAACATTGGAACTGATAATCCTACCTTATTTTGTGCTCAGAGAATTCTGTATATAAACAATGCATTCAGGAACCCCAAACTAAAGAAGACTTATGTCTTACGAGATTAGCCATTTGAAATTAGATTAGGCTGTTCCTCCAGTGTGGCTACACCCTGTCCATTCCACAGGCCACAGACCCTGGAGACGGCTGCTCAGCCTCGGCACAGTGGACACAGTAGAGCTTCCTGGCAGCCACGGTACTGGTGCTCCTGGCTTGCAGAGAAAAATGGGCTTAACACAAGAAACACGAAAGACATAAACTGCAAAATGTTTAGCTGCTGCCTGGGAGCAGCACACTGACAAAACCCATGCAAAGAGCATATGCTCACAAGTATGATCAAAGATGTTATCTGAAGTCCTTGATGATATGGAGGGACTGACATGGGCTATAAAATCAAGAGAGAAGTCTAACCTGTAAGTGAAATGGCTGACCTAATGCTTACAATCCGTGTAAACTTTCACACACACTCAAACTCATCAGCTTAGGAAACAACCCTGTTAGGCTAAAACTGGGACTCTGTAATCAAAGCTTATCAAAAACTCTTTGTGTTATAACTGCCCAGGAGTTATAACTGCAGTGATGTTTAACCACTTGTTGTTTACAGTAGCTGTTATGTCGCTGTCATGCCACTGTTTTATGACAGTCATGAGACTCACTCACGACCTAACTAGCAATTATGTCCTTTACCCATTTAACATACTATAGCTGTATTAATCAATAGTGTTAAGAATCACACTTTGCTCTGTCTCACCTTGGATTCATCTGAATCACTGTAAATCAAGACTATTGTGTTTGTAGTTCCTCATATAGCCATAAAACCAGGGTGATTTGCAACATATCCTTTCAAATTTATGAGCTTCAGACCTTGATGTTTTCACCACTCCTGAACAAACCTCTTTAATTTCACTTTAACAGAGTTTGAAAGCCTTTTCTCTACAACAATAGGCAGCTGTATATGAATATGAAAAAAAGAAAAAAAAAACATTGCCATCAAGTTGATTCCAACTCATAGCGACCCTACAGCAGAAGAGAATTGCTTCACAGGGTTTCCAAGACACCACTGCTAGATTCAAACTGCTGACCTCTTGGTTAGTAACTGAGCTCTTAACCTCTGTGCCCAGCAGGGATCCCTGGATGTCAGTACCAGGGGGAAAAAAAAACCTACTGCCACTGAGTCAATTCTGACTCGCAGCTACCCTATCGGACAAAGTAGAACTGCTCCACAGAGTTTCCAAAAAGGACTGGTGGAGTCAAACTGCTGACCATTGCATTAAGCAGATGTAGAACTTAACCACTACACCACCAGGGTTTCCTGGACAGGAACAGATGATACTTATTATTATACTACTCATTTTCAAACAACAGAGAGTAAAATTAATTATGCAACCATGGCCTCTAAAACAAGAACTATTAGCAAGTTAGACATTGTATCTCTATTTTTTGTTATTTTCTCCTTGCCAAAGTGTAAATCTGAATTTACACTTTCAGTTTATAAAGCTACCACTATATATATATCTCATAATAAATGTTACTCCATTACAGAACTAAAATAAAGATTTTCCTTACAAAGTGAAAAATCAGGAATTCATTATAAGGACAAACAAGCGCTGATCATTCTCAGATGCCATCTTTGTTTTAGCCTTGTATTACTCACTATGATGGAAAAACAAAAGTAAAAAAATTACTTAGGTAAGAACTCCTTATTTGACATGCCAGTGACAAAATCAGAGAAAAAAAAATCAAAATTTGACTTCTGAATGGTTCCATTTTCAGAGCAAGTTTTTCCCAGAATTCTGAAATCAGGTGATTTATATGCAACTCTAAATTACATATGTGTATGTAAATACACATACTGATTTCTTGCAGAATTAAAAAACCTGTTTACAATAATTGACGGCACTTGGCATGGCTTGTTATGTATGGCCTACAAGACTGCAATGTTAAGTTAAAGAAAGGAGGTTGTGTTATTCATTTACTTATTTTTTTGTAAACTATGAAAACCCACTGCTGTTGAGTCAATTCCGACTCACAGCAACCCTGAAGGATGGAGCAGAACCATGCCTTCAAGTTTCCAAGGCCCGTTTGGTGGACTGGAACTTCCAACCTTTTGGCTGGCAGCCATAAAAGAAAGGTTCATTTCTTTTCATCTATTTTTCGCTTAGGTCTCTCAATTTTAAAATGAAAAAAAAAATTCATAAAGCAAAATAGTTAACTATAAAATTAAACAGGTTTTTTTTTTTTAAGAAAAGAACTTCACATTCATTTGCCTTTTATTCCTTAACAGCACAACAAACACTAAAATTTTAGAGGCCGTCCCTGCATGGTAAGATTATAAATTGCCTTCTGTCTTTCCCCTCTTAAAAGTTTTCCAGAGTCCAGAGTTTTAAATTTTCTGTGCAAATATACCCTACTCTTTAAATGTTTGATAATTAATTATGCTGTCTCAACAAGCAGCTCATTTCACCATAACCAAATGGAAATGTTATTTCTTTTACACTTGACATCTGGAAGACAAGAGATCAAATGTATTTAAAAAGCCAGTTCAACACTATGCTTGCTGGACAGTATACAACAACAGCATACACTGAATATACATCTCCAACCTACGTACACAGCACTGGAAGAAAACTGATGTTTCCCACCAAGTGAGTAACGCAAGGAATATAGTAGTCTGCAACACTCTTTAGTAAAATAACTTAAAGCCAAAAAGAATTTTCTTTGATTTCCTTTTTCCAGAGAAAAAAAATGGCAGGGTTTACAACAAAAACACAAATTCAATGGACTGATTTAAATATACAGAGCAGAAACCACACGGGTGGATAAGCTAATAACTTCTCTATTTAACACTGACAACTAAATTCACCAGAATATTTAATTTCCTGACAATTCCACTTCACTGAGTTTTACTGCTTTGTTGTTCTAAAATGAATGAATGACTCAAATGAGAGCCTGTCAAAGATTATCACAAAATATACCACAAGAGAAATAAAAATGCCTATTAAAACATAATGTTCTATAACATGCTAAACTTACTTTCCTTAATGGGGATCTTAAAGCGGGGTGAGTAGAACATTGTGCCCTCTCTATTTTCACTTTCTAAGTCAGTATTACACAACACCTTTGATGTAATACAGTTAATTTTCAACTATGAAGCCTCTGTATAAAAGCACGAAGCTACTAACTCGCCATTAATAACGCAAATACTTGTTTTTCCAGAAGTGGTAATTTATCAGCTAATTACAAGGTTGAATGGAGGGTGACTAACTTTCAAAACGCCTACTGTTACCAAGCGCAGTATACTTTGATTACACTCCTAATTCCAGAAAATGAGTACAAGCTTTATTTACACAGCTGGAGGGAGATTAAGTGGCTAAATAATTTACCACAGTATCATGGATTGAACTATGTCCCCCAAAACATGTGTCGCTTTGGTTAGGCCATGCATGATTCCCAGTGTCTTGTGGTTGCCCTCCATTCTGTGACTGAAGTTTTATGTTAAAGAGGAGGACGAGGGTGAGACTATGTAACACTCTTACCAAGGTCCCATCCTTGACCCAACGGAAAGGGAGTCTCCCTGGTATGTGGCCTGCACCACCTTTTACCTTACAAGAGATAAAAGGAAATAGGAGTAGAGACTGGGTTCCTCATACCACCAAGAAAGAAGCACAGGGAGCAGAGGGCATCCTCTGGACCTGAGGTTTCTTTGCTGAGATGCTCCGAGTCCAGGAGCAGATTAATGACAAGCACCATTCTCCAGAGCTGGCTGAGACAGAAAGCCTTCCCCTCAAGCTGACACCCTAAACTTGCACTTCTAGACTAACAGATTATGGGAGAATAAGTTTCTCTTTGTAAAAGCCATCCACTTGTGCTATTTCTGTTACAGCAGCACTGGATGACTAAGACACATAGGCTATCCAGATACTTGAGTATGAAATACAAATTTGAACCTAAGTCTATATTCATTTCAAACTTCAGGTAAAACGTCGTTTCTTCATCTTCATGAGCTAGCGTTCACACTGTGGCTTCATTCAAGTTTCAAAAGTCCTGTCTTGGATTGTGTCCACCAAAAAATGTGTGTAGCAATTTGGCTGGGCCATTGCTGCTGGTATGGTGTGATGTCCCTCCACGCTGTAATCCTGCCTCTCTGACATTAAGGAGGGAGGCTGGGTGGCAGTTGTGTAGGTGGAGCAGGACTCAGTAAATAAGACTGCGTTGTGCCTTGAGGGAATCTCTTAGGATATAAAAGAAAGAAGCTAACAGCGAGGTTTGGGGACCTTGCGTCAACAAGAAGCAGTGCTGGAATCTGACACACGCTTTGGGAAGGACCTCGGGTCCCTGAACCTCAGGAGCTCCCAGTCCATGGGAAGACAGACAACAAGGACCCTCCTCCAGAGTCAACAGAGAAAGACTTCCTACGGAGCTGATGCCCAGAATTTGAACCTGTAGCCTACTGGACTGTAAAATTTGTCTTTTTAAGGCCATACACCTGTGGTATTTCTGTTAAAACAGCACTAGATGACTAAGACAGTCATGTTCTACCTTATCAAACACAGACTCAAACATAAATTTAAAAAACACATATGAAACTCAAAGTGAATTGTTTTTAATATTCTCCTACATTAACACAATGAACCAATAGTTATCTATATTTTTCAACTCATGAAACCACCTTCCTTTCTATTAAGGCTATTGGAAAAGTAAAGACACATTCACTTCTGTGACCTATAAAGACAGGCATATGAAATTATAACTTCAATGGAAACCTTATTCAATTTAATACATTTCTGATTAAGGATCAAATCTATAGCTTAAAAAACAACTGCAGTTGAGGAAAGGTTCCTTCACTTTCATACATTTAGTAAGTTCACTGCATGGAAGCTTTCTAACATAAATTGCTTCTTCTACTCTAATTTTTTTTGTTAAATTAACAACAGCTTTCCCTGTATCCTACCTGCCAGGGATTGACATTACAGTGTCAGAGCAGACCCAGAGAATGGAACCTGCCACAGTTCTGCCACACGCTGCGTAGTCATTCCAAGGTGGTGGGGGGTGCGGGGAGGAGGGTGGTGGCAGCAACTCAAGCACGATCTAATGAAGCCTCCCAAGTCACATCATCAGTTTTTCTCAACCTCCTGGCACATGTATAGGGAAAAGAAGCTGTGTTAAACTCGAGAGAAAAATGAATTTGGAATCAGCAGACTTATAATCATATTCCTTCTGTAATTCATTACCACTATTGTCATTTGAGGTATACATTTAAGCTTCAGTTTTACAATCTGTAACATAAAGGCCTAATTCAGCGCATGGTTTATGCTAGGTACTCAAGGACTTTTCACTGAATTTAAAACAAGGATAGAATCTTACCACTGATCTGAACACATGGATTATGAACGAATATAGGAAAGACAACATTTAAAAGAGAGCAACCCGGAAGGGAGGGACTAGACATGGTCTGAAGTTCACGAAGTTCAGTAGAAACAAGCCCAAGGGAGAACAAGGAACTCGGCAGAGGAAGAGGCCCAAACTTAAAGGAGCAAGGTCAGAGACAACCAGCAGGCCAGGGAGGTAGTCAGTCTACTTTTTGTTTTGTTTTCTTTCATACTCTGTTTTGCAGTTGTAGCTGAAAACATAGCAGAAAATACACTAAATCAACTATTTTTGCCCACACTATTCAGTGACACTGCCTATATCCTTCAAGTTGTACAAACATTCTCACTCTTGTTTACTGAGCTATTTTTCCCCTATTAACATAAAATCATTGCCTCCTAAGTCTCCCATTTAATATTTTAACATCTATTATTACTTTGGTCTCATATAAATAGATATTAAAAGAGCACAATGCTCAAGGTAGACAATTATAGTAGTTAAGCTAAAGTATTGTTTGTTTTTAAGAAGACTTCACGGGCTATTTCTGGTTTAGAGATTATCTCAGGGCATTAGTTCTAAGGGTTCATTTACTCTCCTTTGCTCCAGGAAGTCTGCAATCCTTCATATTTTGAAATGCTCTTCTGCATTTTCCCCCATTTGATGAAGATTCTTCTATAAAATCACTGATCAAAATGTTCAGTAATGATTGCCAGGCACCAATCTGCCCTTCTGGTTTTATGGCCAAGGGGACAGTTGTTCACACAGGCAATTACCCACACATGCCACTTCCTCCACCTGTTTCAAACTCTCCTTTTTCCTCTGTTGCTCCAGGTCAACAGAAACCAAATGTTGTGTCTTGGATGGCCACTTGCACGCTTTTAAGACCCCAGGCACCACGCAACAAACTAGGAGGTCGAACAGAAGCACTAAACACGGTATCAGGCCAATAAACTGGGATGGTCTATGAAACAACAGCCCATTTTTTGCTTGAAGACCAGAAGAGAATGCTGATTTCACGGATCTCGCTACTGAATGAGTCACTGGGAGGTAACTTGAGAAAATATGTGAGGGAGTGGAAAATGTAAGTAAGTACAAGGATACCGTAGGGTCTATTTTAATTAAAAAATTCCTTCCTAAGAATGTTTTGTTAACTTGGGGAATCTATCCACAAATGCCCATGAAATCCCTATAACATTATTCTACTCAAGACTGATTTGCCTCAAGCAGGTAATGAAATGCTACATAGCATCTAAACCTGCTTCTAAACATCCAACCTCTGGAAGGTACATAGAAAGTATGTTCAATTCTACACCATTCTTTGATTTCGGATTTTCTACAGGGCCAAGAGCACTCTACAGGGAAACTCATCCTTGTATCATCCCCCAAGTTACAACAATCATCTTGGAAATAAAAGTGTCTGCAGGACTGGTCTTCCTAGTTCAGCCCTACTCCATTGGAGATAAACCAGAATGTCTTCGTCACAGCAGCATGGATGCTGTTAGCCAGGGCACTGTCACTAGGCACTGTCAGAGCATGAAGCCAATGTAACCCGGTGGGGACCAACTGAAGAAGAATGGAAGTAGGTCAACTGTGAAGATGACAGCTCTGCCTGCATCCTATACGCCAGGGAACGGAATGACATTGTCAAAGTAGACCCAGGTAACGTTCTGGGCCCCTCACACCCCTCGCTCACTCTTTACAACAATACTATGTAGATGACATACTTATTCCTCTTTTTTTTTTATTTTTAAAATATGAGGCTCAGAAAGATTCAACAACTTGCTAAAGGCCACAGAACTAAAACTTTGTGGAGCTATGAGTTAGTCTGACTCCAGAGTCTACTACAGCACACCGAATAGAGACAAGAAGTTCAAAAGAAAACTTAAGTAAAATAGCATCCTGCATAGTAAGTTGTTAAGACATAGGTGTATCGGTTACTACCAAACAGATCTGGAAATGGGCAAAGATAGTTAAACTAAAAAAAAAAACAAAAAACCCTTGAATACTTTTTGCTGTGGGGAACTCCTATTTATCTTTACTTTACACAGTTCTTTCAGGTCTGGTGATGTGATTTTCAAGAACACAGTAAAATTAGATGATGATGGAGATGGAGTGACTACTGTAAGAAGCTGACAGCAAGGAAGAAGGGTATTAAAAAAAAAAAAGAAAACCCTACTCAGAGAATAAAATCTTAAGACACAGTGATCTAGGGCTATTTAGAATACACAAAGACCAAAGAAGTGACACCTTTGAATTCTGGTGTTGGAGAACAATATTGAGTATACCACAGACTGCAAAAAGAACAAACAAAATGTCTCTCTGAGTAAGTTCTAAGAATGTTCCTTAGAAGCCAGTATGATGGGACTACATCACAGATTTTGGAAATTTCATCAGGAGGGATCAGTCCCTGGAGAAGGACACTGTGCCTGGTGAAGCAGAGGGCCAGCAAAAAAGTGGACGACCTTCAAGGAAACTGACTAACACAGCAAGTGCGACAATGGGCGCTAGCACAGAGACCCTGGTGGACGGACAAATGTTTTGTCCTGTGGCACACAGTTACTACAGAGTCAGAATCAACCGGACAGCACGTAACAGCCACAGCGCACACACGAACTTCTCTAAAACACTTGTAATTTCGTGTATTTTCAGTCACTTTAAAGTATCACTAAATAATTTACCCTTTCCTACTTATTTAGACCATATTTCCTGATTTGTTGTTGAGAAAATAGTTTCTTTCATTCTGAGGCTCCTAAAAAGAATATTACAACATAAAATAATACTTGTGCTTCCCCAGTACATGGAGAGTGTTCTATTCTGTGGCCCTCTCCAATTCTCACCACCCCTCTAGCCCCAATTCTCCTTCTTCTATTTGTTCTCAGATGGCACACACACTAGTCTACCATTCCTTACTAAAGACTCCTTAAAAATAAAGATCATGTCTTCTTTGTGCTTGTAACTTCAGATGACTCAGCTCAGTGTTTTCTACGTAAGATAAACTCAGTGAGTATCAAGTTAATGAAATGTACATTCACTATACTCGATTTTAGCAATGCCGCTATAAAAAATGGTGAAAATTCATTTTCCATGGTTTAAAAGGGTACATCTACCTCCGCATTTATCGAATACTGAACCACCTACTGTACTCCACCCCTACTAGTCAGTTTGTCATCCTGCAGTGGCTTGTGTGTTGCTGTGATGCTGGATGCTATGCCACTGGTATTAAGATATCAGCAGAGTCACCCACGGTGGACAGGTTTCAGCTAAGCTTCCAGACTAAGACTAGGAAGAAGGCCCTGACAGTCTACTTCTGGAGAGAATAAGAATTAGCCAGTGAAAACCAGAACACTGTCAGATACAGTGCTGGAAAACGAGTCCCGCAAGCTGGAAGGCACTCAGAAGATGACGGGGAAAGAGCTGCCTCCTCAAAGCAGACCTGACCCTAATGATGTGCATGGAGTAAAACTTCGGCATCTTCATTTACTGATGTGGCACAGCTCAAAATGAGAAGAAACAGCTGCAAACATCCATTAATAACTGGAACATGGAACATACAAAGTATGAATCTAGGAAAACTGGAAATCATCAAAAATGAAATGGAATGCATAAACAGCAATATGCTAGGCATTAGTGAGCCGAAATGGACCAGTGTTGGCCTTTTGGAATCCAACAGTCATATCGTCTGCTGTGCTGGGAATGAACACTTGAAGAGGAGGGGTACTGCATTTATCATCAAAAACAACATTTCAAGATCTGTCCTGAAGTACAGTGTTGTCAGTGATAGGATAACATCCACAAGCCTATAATGAAGGCCAGTTAATATGAGTATTATTTGAATTTACGCACCAATCACGAAGACCAAAGACAAAGAAATGAAAGATTTTTACCAACTTCTGAAGCCCAAAACTGATCGAATATACAATCAGGATGCACTGGTAATTATGGAATGCAAAATTTGGAAACAAAGAGGAAGGATTCGTAGTTAGAAAACACAGCCTTGGTGACAGAAACGATGCCAGATATCACATGACAGGATTTTGCAAGACCAATGACTTCTTCATTACAAATACCTTTTTTGACAAACACAAATGGCAACTACACACATGGACCTCACCAGATGAACACACAGGAATCAAACTGACCACATCGACTGAAAAAGATGACAGAAATGCTCCATATTAGCAGTCTGAACAAGACCAGGCGCTGACTACAGCAGAGACTGTCAGCTGCTCACATGCAAGTTCAAACTGAAACATAAGAAAAGTAAAACAGGTCCACAAGAGCCAAAGTATGATCCTGAGTGTATCCATCCCACTTGAGTTCAGTGACCATAGCAAGAACAGATACGATGTGAACGCTAATGACCAAAGACCAGAAGAATGATGGAATGACATCAAAGAAAGCAAGAGCTCATTAAAAAGACAGGAGAGAAAGAAAAGGCCAAAGTGGATGTATGAAGAGGCTCTGAAACTTGCTCTCAAACATCGAGCAGCTAAAGCAAAAGGAAGGAATGATGAAGTAGAAGAACTAAACAGAAGACTTCAAAGGTTAGCTCAAGAAGACAAAGTATTATAAGACACATGCAAAGAACCAGAAACAGAAAATTATAAAGGAAGAACATATTCTGCATTTCTCAAGCTGAAAAAATGGAAGAAATAATAGAAGCTTCGAGTTTCAATAGTGAAAGATTCTACATGGACACTATTAAACGATTCAGGGAGCATCAAAAGAAGATGGAAGGAATACATAAAGTGATTATACCAGAAAGAACTGGTCGATGTTCAGCCATTTGAAGAGGCAGCATATGACTATGAACCAATGGTACTGAAGGAAGAAGTTGAAGCTGCATTAAAAGCACTGGCAAAAAACAAGGCTCCAGGAATTGATGGAGTATCAACTGAGATATTTCAACAAACAGATGCAGCGTGAGACGTGCTCACCCCTCTATGCCAAGAAATTTGGAGGATAGCTACCTGGCCAACTGACTGGAAGTGATTCTTATTTGTGCCCATTCCAAAGAAAGGTGATCCAACCGAATGCAGAAATTACCAAACAATATCATTAATATCACATGCAAGTAAAATTTTGCTCAAGATCATTCAGAATCAGCCACAACAGCATACTGACAATGTACCATCTAATATTCAAGACGGGTTCAGAAGAGGACGTGGAACCCAGGGATATCACTGCTGATGTCAGATGGGTCTTGGCTGAAAGCCGAAAATACCAGAAAGATGTTTACCTGTGTTGCACCAACTACACAAAGGCATTTGACTATGTGGATCATAACAAATAATGGCAACATTGTGAAGAACAGGAATTCCAGAATCTTTAATTGCAGTCTTAAGGAGTCTGTAAATGGATCAAGAGGCAGTCATGTGTGAACAGAACATAGGGACACTGCATGGTTTAAAGTTATGAAAGGTATGCATCAGGGCTGTATCCTTTCACCATACCTTTACAATCTGTATGCTGAGCAAATAATCCGAGAAGCTAGCCTATACGAAGAAGAACCACGCATAAGGATTGCAGGAAGACTCATTAACAATCTGAGTATGCAGATGACACCCCACCTTACTTGCTGGAAGTGAAGAGGGTTTGAAACGCTTACTGATGAAGATCAAAAACTATAGCCTTTAGTACATATTGTACCTCAACAACAAGAAAACAAGAATCCTCACAACTGGACCAGTAAGCAACATCATGATAAATGGAGGAAGGACTGAGGAAGGACTCAAAGATTTCATCTCACTTGGCTCCACAATCAACACCCATGAAGGCACCAGTCAAGAAATCAAAAGATACATTACATTGGGAAAATCTGCTGCAAGGACCTCTTTAAAGTATTGAAAAGTAAGAATGTCACCCTGGAGACTAAAATGCGTGTGACCCAACATGGTATTATTATATGCATGCAAAAGCTGGCCAATGAATAAGGAAGACAGAAGAAGAATTGATGCTTCTGAATCGTGGTGCTGGAGAATACTGAATGTACCATGGACTGTCAAAAGAACAAACAGATCTGTTCTGCTAGAAGTACAACAAGAAGGCTCCTTGAAAGCAAAGATGGTGAGACCACGTTTTACATATTTTGGATTTGTTGTCAAGAGGGATCAATCTGTGGAGAAGGACACTATATTTGTTAAAGTGGAGGGTCAGCGATGAAGAGGAAGTCTTTCAGTAAGATGGGTTTCAGTAAGCTGCAACTATGGGCTTAAACACAAAAATGACTGTGGACACAGTGCAAGACAGAGCAGTATTTTGTTCTGCTGTGCAGAAATGACTCGACAGCACCTAACAATAACACTGTACTTCAGGCACTGTTCTAAACTCTAGCAATAGAAAGCTGAACATGAAATACTAGCTTTCCGTATTCAAGGTCCTTACAATTTCACAGGGCACAACAGACAATAAACAAAAAACTGGCGTCATCAAGTTGACTCCAGCTCATAGCAACCCTATGGGACAGACATATTCAAGGAAATATAAAATGAAATTTCACATAGTGATAAGTGCAGATGAGAAAATAATGTAGCAGGATAGACAGTACTTGTCTAGATGGATTGGTGTCCTATTTTCTGCTTATATACAGTATTCACTTATGTCAAGAAAGAAACATATTTATGAATTCTCTAATGTGTTCATAGGTTATAAAACCCCTCAATTCTCTCATTTACTACAAAAAAAAAAACATGGAAAGTCCAGGTTCCTCAGAAGCAATCAATAAAAACCTCAGGGGGGAAGGGGGGATTCAGGGCTACTGCAGTAGCCAGCCTCAGACTGTCTGCAGGGACCCGTCTCCTGGACTCACCCTCTCCTATACTCCCTTCCCATTCAGGCAATTTATGGTGAGGCGCAAGTGGTGAGACACTGAGGCTTCTGGCCAACAGTAAGGAACTGACGATGCCTGTCTGTAACCATGTACATAAGCCTGGAAGTAAATCATGCCCTCATTAATCCTCAGATGACAGCAACCCCAGTCAGCATCTTCATCACAACCTAATGTGAGACCCTGGGCCAGAACCGCCTCACTAAGCTGCTCCTGGACACCTGATTCTCACATAAATAACATTTCTATATTTGCTGTTTGAAGCTACAAAGTTACAGGGTAATTTGTTACACAGCTATGGAAAACTAGGAAAAGGGCTTTCTAAGCAGTTGAAATTTGAGCAGAAGCTTGAATAAAGAAAAGCTAGTCATAAAAAGATCTCAGGGAATATCATTCCAGACAAAGACAACAGCAAGTGCAGAGACCCTCAGAAAGCACACGTTTGAGGGCTCCTAAAACAGCCAAAAAGCCCATTAGGCTCAAATCTTGTTAGTGAAGATCAAAGAGTGGAATTTAGATTTCTTTCAAAAAGAAATAGACAGTAACATTATCTGATTTGTATTTTACAAACATTATTGCTGCTGTCCAGGAGGTAAGGTGGAATCAAGGAAAGCAGGTAGAAGCCTACTGCATTAACTCAATCAAGAGATGATGGTGCCTTGAAATAAAGTGCTAGAGACAAAAATATAGGCTGGAAGACTGAGGAAATATATTGGGAAAGTAGAGTCAAAACTGCATGAAAAACATACCTGGTGTCATGGGTGGAACTGTCTTCCTCCCAAAATACGTGTCAACTTGGTTATCACAAGGCACTTACCAGGGGAGCTAGGCTTGCTGAGTGTCTTCTGACCAAACTGTATCCAGGCAGTAAAGTACATCCAGCCACTATCAGTGGAGCTACAGAGTTTTGGAACATTTTGAACTAGGACACACATACGCCTAAGTCAACGGCACACAGTCACCCTCCCAGTGGGCCTAGAAGGCACAGCTGAAGCCTGGGGCTGAGGGGCCTCCACTCAATCTGAAGAGTATGGCCAATACCAGAGTCTGGAGGGCAGAGCTGTTGTGTAAACTGTCTCACAGAACAGAGGATTATTTTCAAAGCCTTCAGAGCTAGGGAAAGGTTCTGCTGACCTACTTGAAGGTGCCTATTATTCCTCCTTGCCCTGCAATTTCTTCCAGTTGTAATGGAAAGGTCTAGCCTGTTGTACCACCTGCTTTCAAACAGCAGTTAACTTGTGTTCTAGATTTCATGGATGAAGAGGAATTTTGGGATTTTGAACTTGAAATTGACTTAAGACTCTTGCTGTGGTATGATGGACACAAATTTTGAGGAGCCAAAAGGTGGAGTGTCATGGATTGAATTTTGTCATCCAAAAACATGTGTCAGCTTGGTTAGGCTATGATTCCCATTGTTGTGGGTCCTCCATTCTGTGACTGCTGTAATCTTCCTAGCTATTATAAATCATAATCTCTGCTTGTGGTTAATGAGGAAAGATTAGAGTACACTGAAGAGGTGAGATTAGGGTGGGATGAAACACCCTTACCCAAGTCACTTCCCTGATCCAACGTAAAGGGAGTTTCCCTGGGGTGTGGCCTGTGCCACCTTTTATCTTACCAGAGACAGAGGAAAAGGACGTCATCAGAGAGCTGGGTACCGCATACCACCAAGAAAACTGCATTGGGAGCACAGCCCATCCTTGGACCCAGGATTCCTGCACAGAAGTGCGCTTATTCCACAGGATGAGAGATGACAAGGACTTCCCTCCACAGCTGACAGAGAAAGACCTGCCCAGAACCGACACCCTGAATTTAGACTTGTAGCCAACTGCACAAAAGCAAATTTCTCCTTGTTAAAGCCATCTGTTGGTATTTCTGTTATGCCAGCACTGGTAACTAAGACATTCAGGCAGCCTAAGTCATGTCAATAGGTTCTGGTCTTCAGGTGACTAGAACAGACCACAGTAGAGAAGGGGGTATGCTCTACTGAAGCACACATCAAAATTCAAAAACTGGTTTATACATGTGGAGTTCAAAAACTATAACCTCTTATAATTACAGTGCTGTGGGTCTGGAGAGAAAGATTTTGCCCTTTATAAAAGAATAAAGCAGGGACTCATTATGTTCATCTTGGTGTCTTACTCTGACTGCTGCCAATCAGACTGTTTAAAAAAAAAAGTATCTAATCAACTGGTGGGTTTTAAAAAAAAGGGGGAAGAGGGATGAGAAGGACCAAAAACACAGCTAGATTTCTGTTCCACATCAATACCCAAAAGAATGAAGTTAATAAAAAAAAAACTATTTCTTCATAGTAGAAAGGAATGCTCCTCCCGGTAGCTGACAGAAGCTTCACTGGTTTCAGAAAGCATGTGTAACTTTATTAACTTCATTTACTAACAGGAATCTATCTACATGTTCCTATTCCAAAAACTTCCTAAGCAGGCATTATTCTCAAAGACTACATAAATGCATGTATCGGGTAAAAACAAGCAATTAGAAAAAAAAAAACAAAACACTTGTCTCTTCTTACTGTTTTTATTATACACATAAAAGCACATTAAGATCACTCATTTCCAAATCAAGGTTACTTTGTACACCTCAGGAACAGTCTTCCATTGCCCTTTTCTGGTAGAGAACTCTGATTTTCTTAAGCAGACACGTAAAAAAATCAAGGTTTCGAAACTGAAAACATAAACAATGTGATATTCAGTACTGTCTCACCAAAGAAAGCCAATGTAACAGATTAGTGTCTCTCTCTTACACACACCTATATACATACAATCATACACACAGACCTCCCAATAAATGGAAGAAATTAACAGATGCACAACTTGAAAACTGAAGGTATTTAAAGAAGTTTTTAGAATCATGTAAGTTATTAAAAAGAAAGGCAGACAGAAAAATAAGCCATCTCCCCCTGTATATTGTCCAGTCTTTTCCCAAAGCCTTGGGTATACAGCAGTCAGAGTAGCTGCTAGAACCTACAAGTAAATACTAAAGACATAATTTTATTCACTTAATTTTGTTTTACAAAAGAATCTAAGCAAATATGCAAACAAAACAACAACAAAGATGAAAGCACATACACATTCACCACATTCGTCAGGAAGTTCTCCACAACCTTCAAAATGCCCAAGCCATCCACAGGTCTGTGTTCTACTGTGTTAAAATTATTTACTCACAAAGACTGCTTTGTAAAAACAAATCTTATGTTTTTTACAGTATCAATTTTTCTGCTAAAATCAGCATATTAAATGTTGAAATACTTTGGTAAAGAATCATAAAATCCAATGGGAAAGTCTTAAACTTTAAGTGGCTACTTTATTTACAATGTCCTGCTGCAACACCTGTATAATAAATTTATACCCACCAAGATAGATGGTGAGGAGTAGGTGCTTCAGGACAGTTTACTGACTAAAAGAATAGATTTGCTTATTACCATTGGTTTAGAATTATGTTATTAATATATACATTCTGCCAAATACACAAGTATGACCAAAATATGCTATTTAATGTCAATATTTTAGAATGTCTGTATCAAATCACTGGAAAATGGTTCTTCAAATGCCAGCAGCTTATTTCCTTTATCTCCCACTGTACCAATTTTAATGTATATGGCGTCACTGCTCAAAGTCCTTCACTCCCTCCCTACCAGAATTATACATCCACAACCTACCATGCACTCTGCAGGGTCTCCTGCTGTCAGCAGTGTTCTTCCCCATCCCATTAACTAGCTGCATGACTCATTTGGCCAATGGAATGTGGACAGAAGGGATGGTATGTCAGTGCAAGCCAAGGCCTTAAGAAACACCACTGCTTAGTGATCCACCAGAAGAGCACCCCCGGAGAGATGCAATCCATTCAGTCTAGATCACACACAGAGACATGGGAAGCAGAACCGAAACTGATCAAAAACCTGTTACCCAGGGCAGCCAAATCACAGAGTCACGCACAGATCAACGCACAGTTAACCCACAGACCTGTGAACGTACATAAAAATGCCTGCTATTGTTAAGCCAGTGAGATTCTGAAATATACTGACTTGCTGTGTTTACGTGGCTATGCATATCATGTTAGTTGCAGGCCCTCTTGCTTTACCTATCCTAAACTAATAATGGAAACCCTGATAGCATAATGGTTAAGTACTAAATCTGCTAACCAAAAGGTCTGCAGTTTGAATCTGCCAGGCAATCCCCAGAAATTCTGTGGAGCAAGTTTTACTCTGTCCTATAGGGTTGCCATGAGTCAGATCCAACTCGACAGCACTTGGCTTTGGCTTGGTTATAGGGTCGCTATGGGTCATAACTGACTCAGTGGCAGTGAATTTTTTTTTTAATTTAAACTAATAATAACTTCCTTTGGCTGCTATATTTCAGAAAACTGGATCACTTTTAACAAGGAATTGTTTCAAGAAAACAGCCTCACAGAAAGAAAATACACCCATTCTATAATTACAGCCTAACTTATGGAACTGACTATTATATACTAAGCAAACTGATTTTTATAAATCTCAGGTTGTAATTTTGTAGCCTCAGACGATTTACAATTTACCAAGAAGTCCTCCAAGTGAACTGAAAGTAACAAACTTCCCTAAATGTCTGATACACCCTAGAACTTTTTTGCTTGTTTTGAGTAACATCTAGGTATTTTCTCTTCAAAACCACAGAGGCATGAAATAAGTATCACTGGGTGGGAGAAACTAGAACAAATTAGTAAAATTTTGAATTAAAGAAGATCTGAATAAATGCGATTGTATTAGTTTTGAGTACCAGTATTTCCAGAGTGTACCTAAAATAACAGAAAGGAATCATCTGTTAATTCTTTGGCCAGAAGGAGATCTTTGCTGTTCATGATCCTATGTAGAAGTTAGTTCCTTTAAAAAGTAGGACAGACTTTGTTTATGCAAATGTTTTACTAGTTAATTTTTTCTATCCTAGTTTATATTAACGCAAACCTTAGCCTAGCCCAAGTTCAATTATCACAACTTATAAAAGTAAAATTCATCAAATTTTCATGGACCAATTCTAAGAGCCTCATGGTATAGTAAAGCAAAGCACACACTGGGAAAACGTACTGCCTCTGTGTGCTGTTGAGTTCATTCCAACTTAGAGCAACCCTGTGTGACAGAGCACAATCGCCTCCAAGGCTTCCTAGGCTGTAACTGCTGTTGTGTGAGGCAGTTCCAGTGAACAGACGGTAAAGACATGGAGAAGGTGATGGCTGGGAACCACCAGCAGCCGCACGGGAGAAAGATGCGGCAAGTCCACTTCAGCACGGATTGAGAGCCTCGACAACCAACAGTGGATTAATCTCTACGGGAGCAGATAGCCAGGTCTTTTTTTCCTGTGGAAAGGTTTACGGATTCAAACTGCCAACCTTCCAATTAGCAGCTGATCACTTAGCCATTGCTAAAATTGTCAATTTGATGTCAACTGCTCCGTTAACAGCCTCCGAAACCCTATTCTTACCCTTAATGGCCCTCTAAATGGTCGGACGAAGCAGTCCTTCCCCAGGAGCTTTTCTGCTGACATTCTCTCCGTTATCTTAGACCTTCACAATCTTCATCTTTACACACACGCCTAGAATCTTCCTCACATACTGTTGGTGGCACAAGTAGCACGGATGTTACATTTAGAGAAACCTGAACAACTCGGCTTCAGATTAACAGCTTCTCATAGTAATAAACACTGCATAAGATCACGCTTTAGGCCTGATCGACAGCAACGTTAGCACCTGTGTTGCGATAATGACGTCAGAGCCCTGAGAGCTGCGGGATCCCAGCACAGTTCAACTGTCGTTGAGCGCTGCCCAACTTTCTGCCTGTGGCGACTCCCTACACTGACATGACTTCACTGCAGACCAGGTCACTGCCTGCTCTACGGCAGTGCTTTGAACAGGAAATCCTAAAAACTGAATATCTGAAAGTGAGTACCTAAGAATGAAAACCGCAGTGAATTATTAGCTGCAATCCTGCATGCAGTATATGCTACTAGTGGTAAGACGTACAAATAAAAACCAAAACAGGCTACAGCTTCTCATAACTCAAATATATCATAAACTTGTGGTGACTAACTATAAAATTAATAGTTCAGTTTCTCAGCTCCAAAAACCACAGTTCAAGTGCTACTGCTGTACGTGATCATCATCGATGGGTTTTGAAACCACCAAGAATAACGCCTTTCAAGCTGGTACTCCCCCTAACAGGCTACTTGGTGGCTTTATGCTGGGAGGATTTCAGGTCAACCGCTTTAAGCACCAGATCTTTTCCCCCGAAGTGCCGCTTCTTGCTAACTTATTTTAAATTCAATGGTGGTTCATATTTTAGGACATAATAAAACATGCTAAACATGACAAAAGTATTAAGTCAGATAATCCAAGAAAATAATTTATAACAGTGTCTGGCAGACAAAGTGCTCCAGGAGTGTCAGCTTATAATGACTGTGCTAACGACGATGCTACCAGCAGTGACAATGAAGACATTCAAATAAGGACTGTCAACTTGCGGTAAGCAGCCACCACAAGGCCCCAGTCTTCAGGCCTCCTGTTACGCAGCTCCGATAAGCTCCTGCCCTTGAGCTGACAAGTCCCTGGTGCTGAATCTGTTAACACTGTCACCCCCTCAGGGAAACAGGAGAGATGTGAATCTGCCCAGAGGCACCTCCAGAGAAAGCCCTGGCCATCAGCTGCTGAAAACCGAACATCAAAAACCCTACGGGACACCCCCACTTGGACACACATGGGGTATCCATGAGTCAGTATCAACTGGACAGCAACTGGAGACAGTCACAATGGCTTGAGCAAAGACCAGATTTAGTGATTTGATTCTAATGAACAGAAAATGACAGAATAATCAAAAATTAGGCTGTATAAAACTGACCATTAGCCTATAAATCCTGATTGGGTTATCACATATAACTTAGCAGCTGGCTTAGGTGCTTGCACTCTTTCTCGTTTGCTCTTACTATTTGCCAACTGCTATGTTGTGAGACAGCCCTGTAGGAAGGGCCAGATGAAGAAGATAGGTCTTCTGAGGCCTGGTTACGGACACGTTGACTCTGGAAGCGGATCCTTCAATCCCAGCCAGGCTTTGAGATGACTGCAACCCTGGCCAACAGCCTGACTGCCACTCCATGGGAGACCACGAGAGATCGAGCCAGCGAAGGCCAGAGCCCTGTCCCACAGGAAACTGCACAGTGTTTGCTGGTCTAAGTCAATTCAGTTTTGAAGAAATTGCTGTGAAGGAAAAAAATAACTAATAAAGATTCTGGAAGTGGGGTGCTGCCATAAAAAAAAAAATCTAGAAGTTGAAGGGAGCTGAATGTCAGTGAAAGTTTAGGGCCTTGAACACACTGTTCACAGAACTTTGGACTGTAAGGAAACTGCTAGTAAGGACTCAAAGGGCATTGTCAGTAAGGACTTAAGGTGAGAAAAAAATACTGGAAACTGGAAATTACGTACTAGCAAAACATTCAGCAACCTGCACGTATCTGCCATTATATAACTCGTAGTCACCTGCAGTTATGTGAAGTAAAAGCAATGTGCCACACAAACTGTGTAATTTAGCTAAGGAGATTTCCAAGTAAAATGTTGTTGCCGTCCGGTTTCCTCTTGCTATTTATACCAAAATTCAAGAATAGAGAAATAAATTGAGGGAAAGTCTGCTAAATAAAAAAAGACCAAGTACTTGATGGTTCTGAAAATTCTCCACCTCTCCAGACAGAAAACAACACTAAAAATAAAGAAATGGCATCTAAGCAAAGATCCAATCCAGGGTCCTACAAGAATATAGTGAAAATAAGCAGCTAGAGTCTTCAGAAAGATCAAAAGCTGTACTTCAGCACATTAAGAGACAAGTTTTCTCACTTCAAGCCCTTATTAGCAATCTCCCTAAAGTCCAAAATCTATGAACAGTATAGTCAAGGCCCTAAGTTTACCAGGGCCGTGAGATACACAGATGTGGCTTTGCTGAGTGGAGTAAAATCCAAGAGGTTTCACAAGACAGACACCAAGTTTTTGAGAGGATTATATCGGCAGAAACACTGTCAGTGTAGACTGAAAAGAATAATGCCAAGTGAAAAGAGACCACCAATTTCCAAAATTCTACTGGCAAGAGGCAGGTCGAGAAAACTGCTGAACTATAAACACGTACCACCATTCATGAAAAATGAAAGATGCTCAGAGAATGGAACAAGGAGTCCATAATGGAGCATCAAGAACCACACAGAATTATTTCCAAGCCTTGCAACTTAATCCAGGAAGGTTTGCCTAGCTGGACTGCAGAACTGCTACAGACTGATGCTTCTACGTACCTCACATTTCGGGCCTTGCTGAGTAGCAATACGGGTAATGCCCTGCCACTGTACATAGATTGTGTAATGGGCAGATAACTATTTTCAAAGATCTACAGATGAAGAACTATGCTTAGGGTGTTGTACTTCAAGAACAAGGAGCCTCATTCACACCCAGATCTAACTGAGATGACTTGTTGATTTTGAGCCAATAATCATCTATATAGTAAAGAGGAATTATTTTTAATTTTCTAATAGAAGTTCCATTTGATACCAGCACAATTTAACATGTGGTACAGCATCCAACCTCTAACTAGGATATAAAGTCCTATTAAAGTATTTCCTCTGTGTGCATGTCAATGAAATACTGATTCAGTAGGGCAAAGAAATACTGATTTGTAACAGTAAATCCCACTAATGTAAACTTGATAGATTGTTCTACACTCACCAAGTAAAGTCATAATTACCAACTGCCTAATTTTAATCTAGTTTATAACATTTATTTAACGGCACTGCAGCTGTTGTGAAGACAGCACACAAGACAGCTGCCTTCATTCTGATGTACAGTCTGTGCTGTTGCTTCTAACAAACACTTCACTTAAAGAAGAGGTTTGAAATGACAGGAACTGGAAAATGGAGTGCTTGACTCTTCTAAGACGATTATATGTATTTTTAAATCCACCTACTCTCAAAGGAAAGCAAATGGTATCATCTGAATGTTCCACGGTATTAGCCTCTTCATTCAGAATCACAGCACACCTTTCACTTTTCTATTCACTATCACATTGTGGCATTTCAAATACGAAAAAGAGTTAAAACAGTATTTTTTTTTAACGCCATGCTTTGTAGGGAGCAGTTTATCTCATTCCTAAGACCCTCCAGGCTCTGAACCTATTTAGTGAAGCTTATTACTAGACAAGAATAATGACTGGCATGTCCTTTCTATAAGCACTCACGAGCCAATAAAAACAAAGAGCACACATATGCTATTCAAAAATATACAGAGCTGTCTGAAAATAGCAATGCCATTTCCACTAGAACTGAAGAAAGGGTACTGCTGGCCTGAAGAGAGAGCACAGAGCAGTCATGGAATGTGGAGTTGTGTTAGGGATCAGCTCTGTCCTCAGCACAAGACACACAGTAAGCGACTCACCTGCCTCAGGAGAAACTAACGCTTATAGTTCACATTAGATTTGATTAGTTCATGCATTCCCCAACTTCAGAAATGCAGACACCTCTCCCTTGAGTTCTTACTGTGCCTATGCAAAACCTGAGTAAGTACTGTGACTTGCCAATATTCACTTTTTTCCCTAAAATTGGTTTATAAAAAAGAAACTATATACCACTACCTTAATAAAAATCTGACTCACGTGCCATTAATGGATGCTCACTATAGAAATTAAACACAATAAAATAACAGAACAATTATTAAATCTAGCTATCAGGCTGTCCACCTTCTGAAAGGTGCCCTGGTTAAGTGTCACAACTGCTAACCAACAGGCCGGCAGTTCAAATCTGCCAGGAGCTCCTCGGAAACTCTTGTGTAGCAGCTCTACTCTGTCCTACAGGGTCCCTACGCATGGGAATAGACTGGACATAATGGGTTTCATTTGATTTTTCTTTTTTTTTCTTTCACAAAAAGAGATAAGCAACTGCAGCCAGGAATGAGATTCTAGCATCAAACTGAGTTTGTTTCTGACTGGTCATAAAAACACGGCATGGAAATTGAAAATGAATTAAGTTTCTCATTATATGACTCGGTGTCACTTAATACAGTATCTGCACAGCACCTAAAACCTACCCCATTACCAACCAAAATTATCTTTCCTAACAGCAGCAAATGTCCTAAACTCTGGGAATACCGCATCAACTAATCAGGTCTGTTACTTCTGATTCTAAATTTTATCGTGAATCCTCATATGACCCACCTGACCTACTTTCTCAAAACCATTAATAACGTCATGAGACATTTAAAAATAAGTTTCAGGGCTATGGAAAGAACACAAGCCAGGAAGTCAGACTAGGGTTCTAAGCTCAGTTCCATTAGGTTAGAACTTGCCGCTGACAAGTTATTTAACCCCTCTGGGCCTCAGGGAGCCCGGGTGGCAAAGTGGTTAAGAGTTTGGCAGCTCGAATCCACCAGCTGCTCCTTGGAAACACTATGGGGCAATTCCACTCTGTCCTCTAGGGTTGCTGTTGAGTTGGAATCAACTTGACAGCAAAGGGTTTTTAGTTTCTGAGACTCTGACTGCTCACGTCATAAGCAAAGACAATACAATCCACATTCAAATGCTGTCATCATATCTATTGCTGTTAGCTGCTGTCCAATCAGCCCCTGATGGACAGCCACCCTGTATACAACGGGATCAGACTGCTGTGATCCACAGGCCTGCCCAGACGGAGACCACCAGGTCTTGCTTCCTAGTCCGTCTTAGTCTAGAAGCGCCACTGGAACCTGTTCGGCATCACCACAGCACACAAGCCTCCACTGACAGATGGGTGGTGGCTTTGTTAGGGAGGGTGCGCTGGCCAGGAACTGAAGCTGTCTTCTGCATGGAAAGGAAGAATTCCACCATGGAACCACTACTGCCCCTCTCATCACTGTTACAGTACAGATAATACATGTAATGCTCTTAGCGCAGTACTAGAATACAGTAAGTGCTTCAATAAATGCTATTGTATTACAAATAATTTAATACCAATCCAAATGTACTGGTGTTGGGTTGATTCCAACTCACAGGAATCCTACAGGACAGAACAGAACCGCCTCATAAGTTTCCAAAGCTGTAATCTTTATGGAAACAGACTGCCCCATCTTTCTCTCATAGAGTGAATAGTGGGTTCCAACTGCTAACTCCTGAGTTAGACATTGACCGCTTTAACCACTCCACCACCAGGGCTTTTGAATTTAATATCATCAAATACATTTTCAAAAAATTCTATCAAAATAAATTTACTCTAAATAGCAGTGGCTTGGAAAAAAATCAAAGTTTATCATTTCTCATTAGAGCCCTGATAGTGCAGTGGTTAAGAACTATGGCCACTGACCCCAAAAGGTCAGCAGTACGAACTTACCATCTGTCCCCTGGGGTACCTCTGAGTCAGAACCAACTTGACAGCAACGGGTTTTTCTTTTTTAGTGTTTCTGAACTTCGATGTGTGTGTGTGTGTATACACACACATATATGCACACATATACAGAGACACATGTATATATTTACATCACAGCTTACCCACCAGCTGCAGTAAAATCAGTTCAAAAGAACACTTGCTGTCTATTATGACTCAGGGTGACCTCCATTCACAGGTGTCTGTAAATCTATTGTTTTAGTCCGCTAGGGCCGCTCTAACAGAAATACCACAAAGTGGATGGCTTTAACAAAGTAAAGTTTATTCTTACACAGTCCGGTAGGTTGCAAGTCCATATTCAGGGTAATTACACAGTCCGGTAGGTTGCAAGTCCATATTCAGGGCGTCCGCTCCAGGGGAAGGCTTTCCCCTTGTCGGCTCTGGAGGAAAGTCGAGTATTGCATCAGTCTTTGTCCAGGGAGTGTCCTGGCGCAAGAACCTCTGGTCTGAAGGACATGCTCTTCTCCTGGTGCTGCTTGCTTGATGGTAGCGAGGTTCTCAAATTGTCCTTTGTTTCTTTTTCCTTTTATTCCTTGCAAGCTAAAAGCATTGAGGGTGGGGCAAGCCATACTCCAGGGAAACTCCCCCCTACAGCAGGAATTTACAGCCCCACCCTAATCCTTTAACATACAGGTTAGCAAAACCACACAATGGAGGACAGTCCCAAGATACTGGGAACCATATCCCAGCCATGTGGCTGCACACATTTGGGGGGGACACAATCCCAACCATGACATCTATGCTCCACAGGGTTTTCTATGGCTGTTTTTCAAAGGAGGTCGCTAGGCTTCACTTCTGAGACATCCTCGTCATGAACCGAATTGTGTCCCCACAAATTAATTTGACTACGCCTCGATTCCCAGTAACATGGGATGTTCTATATGCTGTACACCCTGCCTCTATGATGTTAATGGGAAACCCTGGTGGCACAGTGGTTAAATGCTACAGCTGCTAACGAAAGGTCAGCAGTTCAAATCCACCAGGTGCTCCTAGGAAACTCTATGGGGCAGTTCTATTCTACCTACTGGGTTGCTGTGAGTTAGATTCGACTCCATGGCAGTGAGTCTGGGTTATGGGATTAATGAGGAAGGACAGCTGTCAGTTGGTAGGGCAGGCCTTAATGTGTAAAAGTGTACTGTGCCTTGGCTGAAGCAATCTCTTGATATAAAGGAAAGGGAAGCAAGCACAGAGTTGGGGACCTCACACCACTCAGCCAGCAAGTAGGAGTTCCAGGAGCAGATCACATCCTTCGGAAAGGACCCAGAGTTCCTGTGCCTCAGACGCTCCCAGTCCAGGGGAAGGCTGACAACAAGGACATTCCTCCAGAGTCAACACAGAAAGCCTGCCCCTGGGGCTGAGGCCCTCAGTTTGGAAGTTTAGCTTACTCTCCTGTGGTATTTCTGTTACAGCAGCACTAGATGACTAAGACACATCTTAAGAAAACCTTCCACTTTCAAACAAAGCTACAAAATCCACAAGCCACCTACCGGCAAACGTAGCCAGAACACTTTGTCCTCAATGATAAAAGAAGAATACTTAATGGTCAAAATTAAAAATAGCAACTCCTAGTTGTAAAGTGCTTTGAGGTTTGTTCTTCCAAACAAGATCAATGCAGAAAACACAATGTCAGAGTGTCTTAAACAAGTTTCAGAGTCAAGCTGGGCACAGTTCTAAAAAGAGCCACATTTACATCACAGCATACCCACCAGCTGCAGTAAAATCAGTTGAAAAAAACAGTTGCTGTCAATTATGACTCAGGGTGACCTCCATCCCCATGTGTCAGTAAGTCTATGCTCCACAGGGTTTTCTATGGCTGTTTTTCAAAGGAGGTCGCTAGGCTGTGCTTCTGAGGCATCCTCAACTGGATTCTAACCTCTGACCCTGTGGGTAGCAGCTGAGGCACTAACCACTTGCACCACTCAGACAGAAAACCAGCACTACCAAAACCAACTGAGCAACAGCAGCCCTGGTCACCCAACGAACAGGAGTACTACAGAAGTGGACTAGTGCTAGTCATTTTAGATGTTTTTAGCTCACACTAACCCACTGAAGTGTACAAAAGAGACTGTTAGTCCCAATTCAAATAAAAGTTTGTGGAAATTAACTTGCCTGCTCAAGGTCACCCCAATGGTCAACACCAGAGTTGCAATCAGACTGCCGTGGGCACCCAAATGCATTTTGCTTTCACTATCCCACTGCTTTCTTCTGTGCACAAAAGAATGTGAGCAAGAACCTTCCTCACTCTTTTGTAAAGTCACCAGCTGATATTCCCTTTGTCTCTCTCCCTTCATTGCTCTGCTTTCTCGCAAATCCTTTGCTCTTTTCCTACACTATCTCTAGCCAGTCCCCATTTCGTCAACTCCAATTCACTCATTCCTGAGTCACTGACATCTGGTCTTGTGCCCCAGCCCTACAGGAAACTGCTCTTGGTAATGCCGACAAGAATAAAAAAGGCAGGCTACGGCTCCACTCCGCAGACTGCTGCGTCTTTCTCCCGCAGAGCAGCTGTTTGGTTCAAATTGCCAACTATCTAGTTAGCAGCAGAGGGCCTAACCACTGCTCCACCATGGCTTCCCTAGGGCTCACATAAAGGCTGCATGTGACACGCACTCAGACACTGAGATGCTCATTACAGAGTTGGCATCTTCCAGTTTACCTGGATGACTAAGGTGAACGTAATGTGTGCAATCCATCAGTTGTAGATCCTTGTACAAACCACATATGTTAACAGACGCTTTACTGACTCATATCTTCAAAGGGTATACAGAAACTTTCACTTTTTATTCAGGGGATGATTTTAAAGCAGCCAAAGCCAAGTGCCGTCGATATAAATAGACCGTACTAGACTTAAGGATCTTTATTTCTGTTTCTTTTTTGCACAATTAAACAAATACAGCTCGATAAATAACTCCTTGTAACTGCAAAATGTATTTCTGTAAAGATGTCTATTTAATAGACAAAATCTAATTGATATTCACAACTTTGTCCTAACTTTGTACTTGAAAATGAGTACAGATACCACACATCGTCCACCCTGTGGTTCTCAATTACTGAGGTCTGAGAACCACTCTGCTCTGTATGACATCCTCCAACAACCCAAACAGAACGCAATTACACCCTTCTCAGCATTGCACTGAAGCCCTGGTTGCCAGCGGTTAAAAGCTTGGATGCTAACCAAAAAGGTCAGCAGTTCAAATTCACCATCCACTGCTTGGCAACCCTATAAAAAACCCCACGGCCATCAAGTCAATTCTGACTCATAGCAACCCCACAGGGCAGAGCAGAAGTGACAGCACTTAGCCACTGAATCTCCAGGGTTTAGAACAGTTCTAGTCTATCCCATAGGGTCACTGTGAGTTGAAATAGACATCAGGACAATGGGCTCGGGTTTTTCTTTTTTTGTTGTTTTTTTTAAAGCATTGTATACTGGCTAACACCACTGATCACTGTAACAAAGTATCGTAAGCACTATTTTCCTGATCATCACTTACGATGAAACAGTCACAGAGAAGATACATAACTTGCCTAGGATCACAGCTGGTAAAGAGGGCAGCAGGAAAGCAAATCCAAGTGCTTTGACTCCCAAGCCCATATCCACTATATTTCATTATCCGACTCAAAGGCACTTGGCTTGGCCATATGAACATACATACAGTAAAAGAAAATATAAGTATACAGACTTACTATTTATTAAGCACCCCTGGCCCTAGGGTCGCCATGAGTCGGATCCGACTCGACGGCACTTGGCTTGGCTACTATATGCCAGGTATCAATCAATCATTGGAGATGAAGGAATAAAAAAAGCTTGATCTTGAGCTGAAAGAGACTAACAAAATGGACAAAAAAAAAAACCCAACTCAGAGTAATGTGAAAACGAAGAAGTCATCAGTTTTAATCAGTATGTTCCTGCTTAAAGTAGCATGCCACCCTAAAGGTTTACGATTAATCTAAGAAGCTAAGTGCTGGGGGAACTCAATGCAAATGTGACAGCTAGAAGAATCTTTTTTTTTTTTCTTTCCTTTTTTAATTTTAAATAGCTGTGAGATGCTTACCTGGAATACCAAAAAAAAAAAGTGTTGTCATCATTTTGACTGGGACTCATACATACAAGACTCTGCAAACTCTTTCATGATGGTTTCCCATTACCACTGGGATGACCGAGAGGGCAGCAGTGCTGCAACACACCGCGTTAGGCCACTCGAGGTTTTCTGACCCCACAGTAAACGCCTTTCTTTTTCTCAGCGGCAACCTTTCACCTGTTTACTGCTTGCCCCCGGCAGTGACACACACCCTCTCCTAAGGCTCTGAACGTGTTAATCACCAACCATACTCCAAATTTAAACAGTGGGGGGGAAGATCCCTTCTCTGGAGCAAAGTACACCAGATTCGTGCCACTTTATCTGTTTCCTTGCTGCTCAGGTCCCCCTGCTCCTCACCTCTGTCCTGCCTATTTCCACCTTTCAATGCTGAATCACCGCAGCTGACAGAAATAAGATGACCAGAAGCAGAAACGCTTTACTTATTCCTCATAGTTTTCTCTTTGAGAATTTAATGCTGACTCAAATTGACAAAACAACATATTGGAAGTTATAGAAGGCATTAGAAAATTCAGTGTTGCCCTTGCTTTTTCTAAACCACAAATTTCATGTCGGATTAAGTTCGTTTCAGGTCACAGCTCTTAAATTAACAAAATTAATCAGGGCAGTTTTCGTTTTGTGAGTTACCAAAATCAAACCTTTGCGTTTGGCAGTCGAGACTTAATAAAGTCAGGTGAACTGAGGAGGTGACACGTGAGGAGCCACTCTACAGGTGTGCACACGGAATGACCTCAGACCCGCTCCTCTCTCAGCTGCCCCAGAGCCATTTCCAGAACTACGGATGCCTGCCGAGCTCACAATGATCTGGAGAATTTTAGGTGCCAGATCCAGCCTTCGGGTACATGTGCCCAGCTGCCTCTGCCCAAACCTGCAGAATGATTCAAGAACCACTTCAAGTATGACATGGCCAATTTTACCAGCACAGACTTGTTGCTCAGCCAGGCGTGGGACAAGCTAGCTTTGAAGAGGAAAAAGCCAGAGCATAGCAGAAGAGCCCAACTCAACAGTTTACTCACTTTGAAACAGTTTTGGCCCCAAGTATACAAACACAATCTCCAATGTCCCCTAGTTCCAAAAGAGTGATAAACTGTCCCTAAGAATTTGGGGCTAACAAGGTAAGCATGAAAACCAAACCAAACCCAGTGTCATGAAGTCAATCCCACCTCATAGCAATCCTACAGGGCAGAGGAGAACTGCATCAAAGAGCTTCCACGGAGGGCCTGCCAGAGGACCTGGCGGATTCCAACTGCCAACCCTTTGGTTAGCAGTCATAGCACTTAATCACTTCAGCCCCCTGTACGAAAACAATTCTGTGAAAGACTAGGAAGATTCCCATTTCCTTCATCTAATAATACACAGTCCTCTCTGAATCAATTCCAGTATTGACCATCTGCTGTTGTGAGGCACTGTGCACAGTAATGTGTAACATTCTCACACTGACCGTCTTGCTACACAGATGAGGAAACAAGCGCTTACAGAGGTTGAGTAACTGGCCGTAGCTCATGGGAGGAGCCAGATGTGAAGGCAGGTCTGGCTCCACTGTTCATGTCTCTAACCACCCCGCTAAGAATTTCTGAGGAAATATAACAAACCGTCAAGGTACAAAGGGAACCCCTGAGTATGTTCACGTGGCTTGTTTCATTCAAATCTGAATAGATAATACACTCTTACATAGATCTAAGAAATAGTAACATCTGCATCAGGAAGTGGTCTATTAAATCACAAAAACCTAATCCAAAAATTTCTGGTTTTAAAAATGGAAAACAACTTCTGCTAGAATCATTAGATGCCGGTACCTAACAGTGATTAAGGATCAGGGTGGTCAAGGTTGTGGCGTTTTTGCTGTGTGGGATCTACTCATCTGACCGCAGCCAACACTGGCAGCCAACACTGGCACGTGAGGATAAATCTTTCTAGCACTCTCTGCCCCTGTAATTCAGGAAGAGCCTGACTCCTGGCTCTGAAGCCTGTGAATGAGGCCTATGCCAGTCACCACACTACAACCCACTCTTCCAACCATAATGATTAGTTCAGAAATGGGTATTAATCCTAATTTGGTCCAACAACAGTACTGAAGCCACCAAAAATAAAATATCTCCTAACCACTGGCAAAGTATAGTCTATGAAGTAGGTGACTCTGGGAACATTCAAAGGCTCAGAAGTCAATCCGGCAGAGGCTGAATTTGGGATTGATGGAGGAACACAATCATTCCCACAAGAATTTCCTTTCTCCATTCTCCTGACTGGTATTTGGTTTTTGCAGAAACTGGAACTCTACTCCAAGGGAAGGAAAAAGACACTTTTTAAGATCCTGTAGCATGTGGGAGCACCGGGCAGGGTTTGCAGACTCTGTAAGACTCAACTTTTAGCAGCAGAGAGAGAGCAGTTGCAGTTTAGCACTTACGTGCCCAAAAAAAAGAAAGAAAAATGAGGTAACTCTAAAAATAAATTCTGCCAATTTCAAGATTTTACCCATGACACTCCTGAAATGAGAGAAATTATCACCTTACCTCACACAGGATTCTACCCTCATCCCATGGTAAACACAGCTTATCTTTAATGAGCACCTACTATGTGCAAGTAGGTGCTAGAAGGTTTCCTGGCATTCTTTTCTGTTTTCTGTTGTTGTTGTTTTATTTTATTTATTTAATCACAAAAACTCTGTGAAGTAAGTTAAATCCAATCTGTATTTTATAATTAGGAAAACATGAGGCTCAAATTTCCACAAAAAGCTGCAGAGCAAGGATCTGAACCACCATTTGTTTTACTAGAAATCACAGCCCACGATTACTGGGGGGGAAAAAAAAGAATCCATAATCTTTGGGACTAGGCAAACACAGTACAGTAAATGTGTGGAATGGCTCAGTTTAAAGTTATCAAGTCCATGATTACTGAAAAGAAAAAAAAAGAATCCATGTCTTTGGGACTAGGCAAACACAGCACAGTACACGTGTGGAACAGCTCAGTTTTAAGATTATCACGCTGCGGTTCTCAAACTGACTATCCGCTGGCATCACCCTGGGAGCTATACAGAGTACTGATACCTGGGTTCCACCCCCATAATTGTGATTTAATTCAGATATCTGGGAGGTCTCCAGTAGATTCCAATGGGCAGTCAAAGCTGAGAAACACTGTGTATAGAGAAATGGTGCACAGACCACCTGAAAGTAGTTTTAAAAAATTTAAAGGTTAAATAAAAACTGTGCTGGACAAAACAAAGGTTGTCCCATTCCTCAGTATACTTAAGGCACAGTGTGAGAGAAAGACAGTCAGAAAAAGACATTTAAAAAAGAGAAAAACTCATTGGTATCTACTTGATTCCAATTCACAGCAACTCTATAGAACAGAATAGAACTACCTCATATGGTTTCCAAGGAGCAGCTGGTGAATTCTAACTGCCAACCTTTTGGTAAGCAATCAACTGCTTAACCACTGTGCCACCAGGGCCCCAGACATAGACATAAAAACAAAGATGGAGTTACCTAGTTTGCAAATGTTCCCCATGGGACCACTACTACTTCCTACTTACAGGTCTACAACAAAAGGCACCTGGAGTTAGAAGTAACCTCCTTTCAAACCAAGCTCTGAAGTACAATCCATTCCTAAACTGAGCCAAATATGCACACTTTACAACTGTATACCTTCAAGACTACAGGACCAAATCACTTAAACTTTTTCAAGAGTTATTTCTATAAAATAGGACACTCATAATGAACTCTTATCATAACCTAAACCAGGTCAGTACACCCTGCATAAGTAAGCAAGTCTTAAGAAGGGACAGCCCAATGTCCTTGCAATCCACCCTATTGCTGGCACAAGTCCTGCTGTGTAAAATTCCATCTGTCATTAGAAATGTGATGCGAAATCCACACAACACCAAAATATCTTCATCAAATAAATGCTACAGAAATCGCGGTCAACAATAAACGTGAAAATACATCTCAGAACAGGAAGAAAAAACTTTATCCTACTTAGGAACTACTCTTCATGAATAATCATTTTGTAATCACTGCAGCACCACAGAAAGGGCCAGAGTAACTAAGAAACGCACTTTAAGATAGCTCATTCCAACTAGCCAGAACATGAGTAACTTCTGCTACAAAGCAAAAGCTGAACATTTTAATGGCCTCGTATTATCATCACTAAAACCCAGGTGCCACTGGCTGGCCTCTGATTCACAGTGACCAGATAGAACTCTGCTCCATATGGTTTTCAACTGATGATTCAGGGGAAAGAGACTGACCTCAAGGCACCTGTGAGACTAGAACCCGCAACCTTTTGGTTAGCAACCAACTGTGCTGACTGTTTGTACTACCCAAGGACTCCACACCACCCACCACCATCACCAAAAAAATATGGAACTTAAGAGAGATTTTCAAAATGAAACAATGCAAATAAAGGTCACAATTCAGAAAGATCGGATCTCAGTCAACAAGTTCCAGCACCAGGAGCTGAGGCAGTGAGTCATTTGGGTTTCTTCTTTTTTTTTAAATTTGTGCTGCTTCCTTGGCTCTTGGGTCTTCAGAGCAGAGACACAGAAGTGAAATCCAGAGAGCAGATAAAAGTGCCTGGAATTAATTTTCTCACCACAGTTTAGCAGGATGCTATTTGCTGACGGAATAGTGTACAGGGATCCCCTTCTGAACGTCAGGTATTGGGAGGGGCTGAGAATGTACTGACGAACATGACAGTACCTGCCCTCATGGGTTCCTAAAATACGAGACCAAGACACACAACCTCAGATGATCCACTACAGACACTTCCTATTCTAGCTGCATTTGGAAAAAGCTAGCCCTGATACTGTACTGTTAGACGGCAATTTTTCCCTTGGCCTAGCTGCACTGAACCTCGCTCGTGAGGAGGCTGCCGATGTCCTTATATAAGTAAGTAAAATAAACATTCACCTTTCTCATACCAAATGGGTATTTTAACAATACGGTAAATTCCATCAACATGAGTAAACTTCCAGAAATTTAAGGAAAAATAAATTTAACCTAAGATTACCAAAATAGATTTTCTTTTTGAACCAAGCCCAGCTCACATATTTTCACTGCCTGCAGCTATGCAGCTTCAGTAAACTAAAAAGATTTCTTTTTACTAAGTTAGCAAGAGCAAATAAAACCAAGCAATCACTTTTGTTCATCTTAAATTTTTTACTACCAACCACTCAGAGTAGCTGGAGCAAGGAAAATACATCTGTTTTATATCTGTATACACATACAGACAGAAACATCCAACCAACTTGTATCCTCCTAGTAACATGAAATAAGCACTAGATTCATTATCAGCAGACTGTCAACATTTCCACTATTTATAGCTTTTTTATTGCTATTATTTTTTGGTCAGAAAGAGGGCAGTGCATGTGTTAAAAACTAACCCAAGCATAAGCTTTAAAAATTAATACGATGCGAATGTCTTTAACATGGCCACGCTGTGCTTACTTTGCAGTCACACATCATTTGTTTCTGAAATTTACATTAAATGAGATTCTAAAAGATTATATGCTTTACATCTTTCTAATATGTATCTTCCCCTCCAGTTGTGTTCGCTGTGTTTGACAAAGTGAAAAACGGGTGTTTCTCCTAGTCAACTTCTCAAGGTTAAGTGGTTAACACACACACACACACACACACACACGCACGCACGCACACGTGTCACCCTCTGTGATGAACTAAAAGCTAGTCAGGAAGACAAATACACCATTTTTGTCAAAAACATACCTGCCAGCTCGTGAACAATAAACAATGCGTGAGCTTTTTAAATAGAACCAACATCCCTCAAGTCACCCACTGACTTAAAAAGAATCAGAAACTAGCAGGTCTAGCTTGCAAACAACTGGGCCACTACTTTGGGATGCTAGGACATGGCTTAATTTTTCCTTGGAAAACAGAACAGTTTGAGAAAACTCTCCATTTGTTAGGCAAACTGAAAAAGTCAACTGGAAATCAAATACCTAAAAACCATGAAGACTGCCCCTCAGAGACGGTCTTGCCGAGTGGCTGGGGGCTGCCAGTGCGCCTGCACGGGTTCCAGCTGGACCTCTGACAAGTACTCGGAGCAGGCTCGGTGTGCGCCCGCCCACCAAACGCCCCGCGGGACCAGGGGCCGGCGCTATCAATTTCAAACGTAAAAGCCGGCGTGACCCGGGAGAAGGAAGATGTCACCTCCCGTGACATACGGGGGAATCCGCAGCCCGCACAGCTCGCCTCTGAGGTCCCTGAAGGTCACCAGCGGCACCCGCAGTGCCAACAGCTCACCAAAGCCACTTTTCCAGCTGGGGCGGGAGGTGCGGGGCGAAGTTGGCCACGGGCCGCGCACGTCCCGTTAACCGTACCTTGTAACTGGGCTGAGAGGGACTCCTGGTGCTGCTGGTACTTGAGCGCCACCGCCTCCGCTTTCCGCAGCTGCGTCTGCAGCTCGTAGTAGAGCATCGCGCCGTAGAGGAAGCCGAACACCACGGTCAGCAGCAGCAGCGTCTGGAAGATCCGCTTCTGTTTGCGGGAGCACATCCCGTTTCCCATAGTCCCGCCTGGACCCTGCGCCGCGGCCGCCCCCGGAGCCGCCGTCGCCTCCTCGTCGTCCCTTCAGTGCCAGAAAGAGCCTCAGCAGCGGCTGCCGCAGGAGGTGGCCGGACGCAGCATGAGAACAGACGCGAGACACAAAAGCGGGACAGGAGGGGAAGCGGCGCCCGCCTAGCCCCCGCGCGCCGCGGGGCGCGCAGCCATCGACGCCGCCCGGGCAGCGGCCGCCAAACTTTTCCGAGGCTGGTCAGCCGAGAGCGCCTGGGCCCGGGAGGGGGCCCTCCGCATACTTCCGAGCGACTGCCCTCGCGCGGGTCGCCAGACGCCGCCTGCCTGTCGACCTCCTCCCAACTGTGCGGCCCCGCTGTCCCGGAGGCGCTCGGAGTCCCGCCCCGGCCGCTCCCCACCCCTTTTTGCGGCGGCTCCCACCGCGCGACTCAGTGCCACCTCAGGGGTGCTGCGCGCCCAACAAAGGGAACTCAGTTCTGGGCGCGCGGCGTCGGGCGGGTGGGTCGGTAGGGGCCGGCTGCCCGGCTCGGCTGGGGAGACGGCTGGCCGGTGTCAGTGACCAGGCGGCCGGAGTCTTAGCCGCCTCCGCCTCCCACCCAACTTACGTGTCACCCACGGCCCCACTATTCTGGCCAACGGGATTCCGGGAGGAAGTCCCACTCCGCCTCCCCGCTCATTGGGCCCGTCCGAGCCGCCGCTCCCTCCCTTCGGGAAGGCAGTGCCAGGCTCGATTGGACGCCCGCTTTGTCCGTCCGACCCCGACGCTGGTCTTTCCCTCCCACCGCGGGGGCCGGTGAGGGACTCCGTGGGGAGCGCGGTCGTCTGGTGCCGGGTGCGCCCATTCGGTGGGGAGAGGCAGCAGAGCGAGGGACTGGGAGACTGGGGTGACCTAGGGACGTGTCCCAGCCTGTGTCTGCGAGAGGTGCAGTATGTGAGTGAGGGAGAGTGAGTGCGTATGTGTTTGTGCGTTCCACCACTCAGAACACACGTGTGAGAGAGGAATCCATAGTACACAGAGAACAGTAAGTGAAAGCAACTGGGTACCCTCTGCTGAGTACCCTTCATTTCTTTTCCCATGCAGTGGACAGATGCTGCAGGCTCAGGGGATCGACAGCTCAGTCTTCATAGCAGAAGCAGAAAAGCCGTGCCAATTGCGTCTTGCCCCATCCAATGTACAAGCCTGGATGTGTGTGTGCCCACAGATGGCACTGCACGAGTCGGGAGACTGAAGCACGCTAGACTTATTGCTCAACTATCCACGTGGGTTGAGAAAGTCAGCCTGTCGTTGGCAGAGGGGAAAGAAATGAGCTCATATTTTTTCCCCTCGCTGCAAACGAAGTAACTTTAAAACAAATCACAACTAAAAGTGACTTTGCATTCTTTTTGCCATATATATGGGTTTTAGTGCTGGCAAAAATAGATCAATTACCACATTTATAAATTACATATTAAAGGCCAATGAAGGTTCCTTATGTAAAAACAAGCAAAACAAATGTAATGACCACATATTCCTTCAAAGAAAATCCACGGTGCAGATGCTATTTCTGTATACTTGAGAAGGGGAAAACTTGAGGTTATGCATACACTAGCACGTGTAAATGATAATTATGTTTCTGCCCTTGATCTGTAGTCTGAGAAAAGTAAATTGTTTCTCAAATGCCAGAGCTGTATGTGGAATTTATTACATACTATATAATTTTCATGATTTTCTAACTGGGTTTTAGTCATCACCATCAGTAGACTGCACAGTAGATCAGTGTGGCCAAATGCAACGTAAAGACAGTTCATGATGCAGATTTTTTTTCAGATGGACTCTGAAGGTACAGGCTTCTAAAAGCCATTAAAGAAACAGTGTACAACCTAGCTATGCTGTGACATTGATATGCATTTCTCTTTAATAATAACTTACGTTATATTTGCTCAAAATGCTTTCATTAACAGTTTCGCTGTCTCAACCAGGCTAGGTATTATATTTTGGTAAATTGAGAAACCAAAGTTTATCAAAGTGGGTGCCATGGGTCTAGGACCTTCTAGGTCGTGCAGGAAGTTAGAAGCTGACTAGAATCCGCATCAGAATTCTACTCTTTCTACCAATTTTTCTTTTAGAATCCAGGACCCTATAATGTTATATTAGCTGATAGTATCTGGTTCATTAAAATGAGAACCTAACAAGAGATGAAGAATGTGGTGTGAGGATTGTAGGAAGACTCATTACCATCCAGACATGCAGAGACACAACCTTGCTTGCCAAAAGTGAAGTCAACTTGAAGCACTTACTGATGGATTTTAAAGGACTGTGGCCTTCGGGATGCATTATGCCTGAAGATAACAAAAATGAAAATGCATATAATTGGACCATAAACAGCATGATAAGTGGCGAAAGAAATTGAATGATTTTCAACGATTTTATTCTTAGGTCAACAATCAATATCCAAGAAAGCAGCAGATAAGAAATGAAATAACATATTACACTGGGCAGATCTCTTGGAAAAGACTCCTTCAGAGTGTTGAAAAGATGTCACTTTGATGACTAAGATGAGCTTGACCCAAACCGTGCTATTTTTCATAGTTACTAATGCTATCAACTTGGCAAAGAATGATTCTCAGTGATTTGGCAGATACTCGGTAATCACTGAAAACTCTGGTGATGTAGTGATTAAGTGCTATAGCTGCTAACCAAAAGGCCAGCAGTTCAAATCTGCCAGGCACTCTTTGGAAACTCTATGGAGCAGTTCTACTCTGTTCTATAGCATTGCTATGAGTCAGAATCGACTCGACGGCAGTGGATATGTAATCACTGGGAACCTTGGTGGTATGTTAACCAAGAAGTTAGCAGTTCAAATCTTCCACGTGCTGCTTAGAAACTCCATGGGGCAGTTCTGCCCTGTCTTGTGGGGTTGCTGTCAGAATTGACTCACTGCCAGTAGGTTTGTTTTTTTTAGTTTTTATGTAATCACTGGAGCCCCTGTTACACAGTGGTTAAGAGCTTACCTACTAACCAAAAGGTCAGCAGTTCAAATCAATCAGCCACTCCTTGGAAACCCTATAGGGCTGAAACTGTCCTATACAGTTGAAACAGACTCCAGAGCCACAGGTTTTGGTCCTTTTATGTGATCACCAGGAGCCCTGGCGGTGAAATGGTTAAAGTGGTAGGCTGCCACCTAAAAGATCAGCAGTCTGAACACACCACCTGCTCTGTGGGGGAAGGATGTGGCAGTCGGCTTCTGTAAATATTTCAGCCTTCTATAAATATTCAACCCCATGAGGAAGTTCTACAGTCCCATGGGGTCACTACGAGTGGGATTAACTCATGGTTTTGTGTAATCACTTTCCATTTTGTGATCTGATACAAGTAGCCAATCAGTCAAAAGGGAAGTTTTCTTGGGAGTGTTGTCTGCCTCCAGTATATGAATGGATGGATGTTCTGGCAAAGCTTGCTTACACTCAGAGACCCTGCATTCTTCCCATAACCTGACTTCAGGTTTTAGAGATATAAAACCTAAAATTTTGGATTGCCCAGCCCCACAATTCTGTGAGGATTCCATTTGGCTCCCTGACTTGCAGATTTCAGGTCTGTCAGCACTTGCAGCCACATAAGCCAGAAGAAGCCTTCAGCCTACCACCTGACTCATGAACTGAGGACTTGGAACTCCCAGAACAGAGTGAGCCCTTTCCTTGAAGTAAAACTCTTTATGTATTTATATCTATCCTTTGCTTACTTTGCTCCCAGACTGAGACAATATTTTGAAATGTCTTCTATGTGTGCAAAAGCTGGACAATGGAAAAAAGGAAGGTAGAAGAATGTACCTGTTTAAGTTGTGATTTTGTTGACTATATTGTGGACTACCAGAAGAACCAACAAATATATCTTAGAGAAAGTACAGCCAGAATGCTCCTTGCAAAGATGGCAAGACTTCATCTCACTTATTTTCAGTGTGTCATCAGAAGGGGCCAATCACTGGAGAAAGACATCATGCTTGGTAAAGTAGACGGTCATTGAAAAAGAGGAAGTTTTCCATGAGATGGATTAACAGGTTGGCTGCCACATTGGGCTCAGTCGCAGCAAAGACTGTGAAGGGCCGCATTTCGTTCTGTCATGCTTCGGGTTGTTATAGGTTGGACCCAACTTGATACCTAACAACAACAACAGTTTTAAAAAATACGTGAAAGAAGGTCTCAGCTTTTGTTTTGTAAGGGCAATATAGCCTTACTTGTGGAATCTACCACTGGTTAAACATCCGGTTTTCAGTTCAACTCTTACAAATTGAACTTGGATAATGACTACAACCCCTTTAGAATGCCTCATAACTAAATATTCCTTACCATTGTCATTATAAAATTTGCTAAACAAGCCTATCTTCCAGAAACTACCAGAAATACTCTGGAAACAATTTTACAACAACAGGGCTGGCTCATATTTTAGGAAATTATCCTAGCCAAAAAAATAAAAAAGAAATATCCCCCTCAAAAGCCCAAACCCATTGCCATTCAGTTGATTGCTACTCAAAGCAACCCTGTAGAACAAAACAGAACTGCCCCCCCCATGGGGTTTCCAAGGCAATAAGTCTTTACAGAAGCAGACTGCCGCATCATCCCCCCTACCCTTGGAAGGATTGATGCTTTCAAGTCACCCCCTTTTGACTAGCAGCTGAGCACTTACCCACTGTGCCACCAGGGATACTAAAATATCTACAGAAGGTTGGAAAAGTGTTACACAGTATGCAGTGTTTAGTATTTCAGAATCTTTAAAAATGCGTATGCTTTCTGAATACATCGTTATTCATATTAAACCTTTGATTCCTTAGCATCTGATTCTAGACTTCAAAGGTATTCTTTGCCTAAAGCTGTTGACTGACTCAACTGAATATAATAAATGTAGGCCATAAAACACAACTCAATATTTTAATCATAAAACTTGAAAGAGAGCAAAAATTACTACCTGAGCTTATCCATTATTTCAAATTCAAGAAGGGTAGGTAGAAGTACATAAAATCACTAATGACAATGTCTTCCTAATATTAAATTTCCAGAGTGAAGTATGCTGCTAGTTTCTTGAAAATATCTGTATAGAGTTTTTGAGAAGCCAACATTGGAGAAGCTGTCCAAGGCCTATAAGCTGAATTTATACTAAATTACCTTTAGTGGTAGAGATTGTAATTATGTGAATTATTTATATTGCTTTTGTAGGTCTGTCGTTAAACGAAATCAATTGCCTTCTAGTTGTTTCTGACTCGTAACAACCCTGTAGGACAGAGTAGAACCACCGTATAGGGTTTCCTGGCTGTAATCTTCACAGAAGCAGACTGTCACATCCTTCTACCGTGGAACAGCTGGTGTGTTTAAACTGTCAACTTTTCAGTTAGCAGCCAAGCACTTAACAAGGCTCAGGTCTGTCGTTCCAGATACATATATGGAAACTCTGGTGGCGTAGTTGCTGCTAACCTAAAGGTTGGCAGTTCGAATCCACCAGGTGCTGCTTGGAAACTCTACGGGGCAGTTCCACTCTATCCTATAGGATCACTATGAGTCAGAATCAACTCACTGGCAATAGATTTGGTTTGAGGTCTTTGAGAGGTACACACATACACAAATATGTATATACATACATATAATTAAAAAATTGTAAAGTCTGAGGAATTTCATCTATTTGACATTTTATTTCCAAGGCAGGAAGGTATTAACTTACAGAAATTCGAAGCCTTAAATTTCAGAAGGATTATTTTAAAATTTGTGAAACTTAGCATTCTCTCCAGCTTCAATAATTTGTCATTTTGATTGTATTTGTTCATTTTCAGAAGAGGGAAGGACAAAAAAGAAAGTTGAAGGGCAAGGCTGATGTATAATTTACAAAAATAGATTATTTGTAGTGTTTAGGATATAAAACAAGAATTTCCAGTCTATCTATGAAATTTTTCACTTAAATACCTTTACTGGCAGTTAGGGTTTTTTGGTTTTACGGTAGAATTTAATGCTTGTTTTGATTTGCAAAGAAACCACACCAAAGAAAAACTAATAATGTTAAATAAAATTTAAAATGTCTTTTCAGTATTGCTTTGCTACAGTTTTAACCGTTTCGTGTAAAAATTACTGAAATCCTCAAGCATTCATCCTGTGCAGGACCTCAGCACTCTCTCTGTCTTTTTCGTCCCTTCACCCATTTGCTGTCACTTAATTAACACACTTGCTTTACTACTTGTCACTTTTATCTGAGGCCTGTTCTGAGGGACAAAGAAAGCTGCGTTCAGGATACTCCATCTTTTTAAGGATGCTGTAAGAGATATCTTAAAAGTTCTTTTTCACAAGATTTTGCTGATGATCTGGTTGTAATTGTTAGCTAATTAATCAAGTAAGAAGTAGTCTTGTGGCTAAACAAGTAACAGAGTAATGGAACCCTCAGTGTGTCTTGATGCCTTGTTTTAGTCTGTCACTAAGCTGCCACCTTTATAACTTTGAACTATTTAAGAGGTTAGAAGAGGGTAAAAGAGAAAGTTAGATAATAGCTCTTATGTATAAAATGCTTTTCCGTAAGCGAAACCTTGCCGTCAGCATCACTGACAAACACCACTGAATACGGACTACTTTGATACAGGGAGAAATGATTTAGAAGCCCTGCTTGTGCAGTCGTGTACAGCTACCATTGCTAACTAAAAAGTCAGCAGTTGGAATACACCAGCCATTCCTTGGAAATTTTATGGGACAGTTCTATTCTGTCCTGTAGGGTTGCTGTGAGTCAGTATCAAGTCTATGGCATTGGTTTAGATTCTTTCGTTGCCACACAAGGAACCCTTAAGGCATAGTGGCTAAGTGCTCAGCTGCTAACTGAAAGGTCAACATTTGAACCCACAGCTGCTGTGCAGGCAAAAGATGGGGCACTATGCTTCTGCAAAAATTACAGCCTTGGAAACCCTATGGGGCAGTTCAACTCTGTCCTGTCAGATCACTGTGATTCAGAATAGCAAAACAGCATTGGGTTTGAGGTTCCGTTTTTTTGGACTTTCTACCTGATGTGTGATTAGACTGAAGACACAAGAACTATCATTTCAAACATCTTGAACAGCTTTCTAAAGCAGGACTATACCTAAACAGGTTGTAGTAGATTTGATCCTGGAAACCGTGGTGGCATAGAGGGTAAGTGCTACGTCTGCTAACCGGAAGATTGGGTAGCAAACTCTATGGAGCAGTTCTACTCTGTCCTACAGGGTTGCTATAAGTCCTAATTGATTCAATGGCAGTGGATTTGTTTTATGGTCATGGTGATCCCACATGTGTCAGGGTAGAATAGTGCTCCAAGAAGTTTTCAATAGCTGATTTTTCAAAAGTAGACGCCACACCTTCTTTCCCAGGTGGCTTCACCCTCTAACCTTTTGGTTAGCAGCCAAGCATAATTAACTGTTTGCACCAACCAAGGACTCCCAGCATACCCTTCTTAAAGCTCATCTAGATTCTAGGGCTGGACATGAGATTACCACAAATTTGTTGTTTCATGTTTTTTGTATCTAACATGTAATGAACAAAGTTGCATATTAATTGTATAGAAAGTTTAGTTTCCTAGAGGGTTAGAAGGGAAATGGACCACAGGTGAAAGCCAGAACAGTGAACTTCCCAAATCTTCCAGTGGGCTTGTTCAGCAAACTTTTCACTAACCCATGCTCTTCTGTGACTAGAGATATGAGGTCTGACAATTAAGTCCGAGAACTTAATTTTTCTTAGTGCTACATACCTGATTACTGAATATCACTATGGTCACCTTTGAAGTACTCCCCTTGGGAAGCTATGCACCAATGCCAGCACCAAGTCCACCCTTCGAAGCAATTTTGGAACTCTTTCTGGAATGGTCATTGCACCATTCAGTGGCATGGTGGCAAGTTCACAAACTTAATTGTATAATCATTTGTGAGAAAGCTTTTAGCTAGTAAACAACTGTATTGGAACACCCTCCGTACTCATGTGATCTGGCCCCCAATGACTTTTTTCTTCACCCGAAGATAAAGGACATATTGAAAGGAAGACATTTTGATGACATTGAGGACATCAAGGGTAACACAACAGCTCTGATGGCCGTTCCAGAAAAAGGGTTCCAAAATTGCTTTGAAGGGTGGACTAGGCACTGATGTTGGTATATAGCTTCCCAAGGGGGAGTACTTCTAAGGTGACCACAGTGATACTCAGTGTTGGGGTACATAGCGCTTTCTCCTATGAGTTCGAGAGCTTAAGTGGCAGTCCTCTTATGCAGAGAAAACATAGAGAAGATCAGTGGTCAGTGAAATATGACGTTTCTTATGGTCACTTCAAAACAATTTATGGTTGATTGGACTCCTTTGTATAAAAGATGGGCTTGATTTCTTCATGACCATTTTATTGAATTAGTATAATTACAGATATTTATAGTAATATCTTAATTGTCGTGACCCATGACTGGTCATCTTGTGATATATCTAATGTTAGGTCCTGGATCAGAAGTTCAACTCTAAATCTTGGAATGTTTCCTGAGGGAAATCATAATCTTCTTCATAAATATTCTTTTCACTATAATTTCCAGAGACATTTGAGCTGAAACAAGAGGACTACCATATATTTACTTATAAATAAGACATAACAAATTTTCAAAAACTTATAAGTATCACATTACTTTGGCATTAAATTCAGCCAAGATTAAAATTGTGATAAAGTAACATTTGGCTTGGATTACTCCTCTTGTTGCTATTCTACTCCCTAGTTTCAACTCTTGACATTGTCTATCCTGGTGATCTGCCTTTGGATTTCCAGAATCCTCATTTGTGACTATGCCCTTTAATTCCTGCCCCTTCCCCTCCAACATACAGACAAACGCAGGCACATACACACACAAGATTTCCTTCCTGGAGACAAAGCAGGCTAATCTAAACTGCCTTCAAAACTCCCAATATTGTCCTTTTCCTTTCTTCTAGTAACTGCTTGTATTTAAAGCAAATTGGAAATACTAACTAATCTGACAGTAGTCCACTGCTACTCATAAGGTTTTCACTGGCTAATTCCTTTCAGAAGTAGGCTGCTGAGTCCTTTATGGCCGGTTTAGTCTGGAAGCTCAGCTGAAACCTGCCCACCATGGATGACCTTGCTGGTACCTAAATACCGTTGCCGTAGCTTCCAGCATCACAGCAACAGGCAAGCTTCTACAGTACGACAAACTGACAGACAAGTGGGGGATAGTGATTAATAGAAAGTTATTAAAGAATGAATTTTTAACAATAGTCCTCCGAAGAATTTTGTGTGAAAATGTGTTGAATGAAAAGACTCAACTCAAATGCTGTAATTCTGTTGTTGTTGTTGTTGTTAGGTGACATTGAGTTGGTTCCAACTCATAGTGACCCTATGAACAACAAAACAAAAAACACTGCCCAGTCTTGTGTCATGTCCACAATCATTTTTATGCTTAAGCCCATTGTTGTGGCCACTGTTTCAACCCATCTTGTTGAGGGTCTTCCTCTTTTTCGCTGACCCTCCACTCTATCAAGCATGATGTCCTCCAGGGACTGATCTTTCCTGACAACATGCGCGAAGTATGTTAGATGTAGTCCTACACCTTTGTTCCAAAGGAACACTCTGTTTTCACTTCTTCCAGAACAGATCTGTTTGTTCTTTTGGCAGTCCACCATACACCCAACATTCTTCTCCAAAACCACAATTCAAAAGCATCAATACTTCTGTCTTCTTTGTTCATGTTCCAGCTTTCTCATGCATATGTTGCAACTGAAAATACTGTGGCTTGGGTCAGATGCATTCTAGTCTTCAAGGTGACATCCTTACTTTTGAATACTTTAAGGAGGTCCTTGAAGCAGATTTTCCAAATGCAATGCGTCTTTTGATTTCTTGATTTCTACTTCCATGGGCATTGATTGTGGACCAACGTAAAATGAAATCCTTGACAACTTCAATCCTTTCTCCATTTATGACAATGTTGCTTACTGGTCCACCTGTGAGGATTTTTGTTTTCCTGATGTACAGACTTTAATTAGAGTTTAGTTTATGTGCCAAGAGTCTTCATACTGAAGACTGTGGTTCCCTGATCTTCATCAATGAATGTCTCAAATCTTCTTCATTTCCAGCAGGTAAAATGGTGTCATCTGTGTAATGCAGGTTGTTAATGAGTCATCCTCCAATTCTGATGCCTTGTTCTTGTTTGTATAATCCAACTTCTCAGGTGATTTGCTCAGCGTAGAGATTAAAAAGGTATGGTGAAAGGATACAACTGTGACGCACACCTTTCCTGATTTTAAAACATGAGGTGTCCCCTTGTTCTGTTTAAACGACTGCCTCTTGATCCATATATAGATTCCTTAAGAGCACAGTTGGACATGACTCAACGGCACGTGGCTTAAGAGCACAATTAGGTGTTCTCGAATTCCCATTCTCCACAACGTTAGCCGTAATTTAGTATGATCCACACAGTCAAATGCTGTTGCATAGTCAATGAAACACAAGTAAACATCTTGCTGGTATTCTTTGCTTTCAGTCAAGATCCATCTGATGTCAGCTATGATATCCCTGGTTCTACATCCTCTTCTGACATTCTGTAATTCTAGACAGCCTTGTTTATAGAGGAGCAGTAAAAGTGACAAGAAAGCCTTGAGTTAGCCCAAATGTGAATGGGTTTTGGAACATTTAAAGGGAGCCTGAAATGCTCAATGACAGGGTGGAAATTCTGTCTAAGTCACAAAGGTCAAGAGTAAATTGGTAATTGGTAGAAGCATTGATTCTCTAATCTGTAAAATGGAAAAGATAATAATATCTGTCCTGCCTAGGTCAGAGAAAATTGCCTCTGAGGAGGTAACTTCACAGGGCTCGAGAGAGAAGCAAAACTTCCGACTTTAGATAACACTGAATGTTGCCTTTGTACTTCTCACTGCCCACCTAGAAATTGTCTGTACATTTCTACAAGGCTACATTTGATTTTAAAAAAGAGATAATAAATTATCATCTACCACCCAATTAAAAATAATACTTTCCCATTCATAATTATTAACTGACCTTTAATTGTTGGGAAGGGGTAAATTATGACTTCAAAGCAAAAGGGTAGTCTTGTGACATACTTGTTCTAGATGGATTTCTAGTTCTTTTGTTATAGTAGACTGATGATTTCCCTCTACAATAAGTCTAACTCAGCAATTTTTATCTTTATTGCTAATTGTGTACAAGGCAGGGAAGAAAGTGGAAGGTGGAGTATGCAGGGCTGAATGAATCATGGACCCTTTCTACATAGAGCTTGTAGATTTGGTACTTGCTTATTTAAGGGCTATATTGAAAACTTGATTGGAAATTAAATTTCTCAAAGAAAAAACTGAGCAAGCAAGTAGGAAGCCCTGTGTTCTAATCAAGCTATTCTCAGAGAAGCAGCCTTCTTAGACTAGGCAGTCAGGACTGCAAAAACCATAAACCAAACCTGCTGCTGCCGAGTTGATTCTGACTCATATAGGACAGAATTTTCAAGGAGCACCTAGAGTTTCCCGTAGAGTTGCCCGTAGAGTTTCCAAGGAGCACCTAGTAAATTTGAATTGCCAACCTTTTGGTTAGCAACCGTAGCACTTAACCACTACACCACCAGGGTTTCTGGTAGAGTTGGTTAAAACTAGGAAGCATAAAAGTGAGCCATAGGTACTTTAAAACATAAATATAATTTATTTAACCAAAGACATGTATGTCTTTTCATTGACTTCTCTTTTGAGGTGGGGCTAAAACCTTTTCCATGTATGGACCTGTTGTTGCTTGGTGTTCAGCTTTGCCTTCTAAGCTGTAAAGCATCACCCACAGATTCCAGTTTCAGTTTTGTTGAATGGTACAAGAACGTAAAGATGTTTGCAAAGTGAGTAAAATACGTCTAAGTTTTAATAGATTTTGTTTTATTTTTTATCTTGTCTTTCATTTAATTTGACTGCAATTGTCTCGACATTATCAGCCATTGTGGAACATTTCTAAAGCATTCCTCCTCATTTTCGTAGAAACAGCTCTTGTTTCACACCCACGTTCTATTACTTCACTTAATATTTGTTTAAATTATGTAATTAAAATGGCAAGTGCAATTGCATAAACAGTTCTTAGAACAAACCACTTGCCTCTACTAAGCACAGAGCTCCGTAGGCATATACAGACTTTAATTAGAGTTTAGTTTATGTGCCAAGAGTCTTCAATCCTAAGGCAGGTCTTCACACAGCAGATTTACGAGGGGAGGGGGAAGCCTCCTCTAATCCAATGGGTTGATTAAATCAAATCAGACTGTACTGAATGCTGTCAAGTCCATTCTCACTCATAGTGATCCAAGAAGACACAATAAAGCTGCCAATTGGGTTTCCAAGCCTGTAATCTTTATGGAAGCAAACTGCCACATCTTCCTCTCATAGAGATGCTGGTAGGTTTGAAACTCTGACCTTCTGATTAGCTGCTGAGCACTTTAACCACTGTACCACCAGCATTTCTTAATGAACTGTTTAAATAGTGTTAAATACTTTTCTCATTCATTAAAATGACTAGTGAGATACAATGAGGAACTGGTGTTCAAAGAAAAGGTATGTTATGGAAGTAACACAGAAACTAAATGAGTTCAGTCTTTAGGAGAGGAAATGTTTCAAGAAAGAGGAAAATGTTATGCTAGAACCAGAGAGAAGACAAGAAAGATAAAGTCTAAAACAAGACTGTAATAGTTAACCGAGTAAGGTGGAATGGAAGATTGTAGTAGGTGGGGAAATAAATGGGTAAAACCTAAATAAACCAAAGAAGAGGAGTAGTATTTGTGGACTCTGCATTTGACAGGAAGAGATAAGACAGGATACAATTCCCAGGAAGAAAGGAGATTGAGAGAAAGGTCTGTTGTTTGGGGTTTCCTTTGTCTGGTTTTTGTTTCTGTTTTGGACAGAGTATACGTACGAGTGTTTGGAAAATACCAAAGGACATGTTAAAGATGTAAAGTTCCACATTTAATTATAGATTCTAAAAAGCAAAAAGAGTCCACCTCATTGTCAGAATGTAAGTAAGAAACATTATTTCTTATGACAATTTCCTATTATCCCTCGTTTTCCAGTTTACAGATTAGGTAAACTATTATTAAATGATCATCTTAAGACTTACTGAAAAAAAAGAAGAAGGAGAAGAAATTTGAAAAGATTACCTGACTAATTAAAATTTGGAAGGGGGTGCTAAGGTGTTTTTTTATGTATTAATTCACTTGATTGCATTTGTATGCTAAAATAACAGGCATAACGGTACAGTTATATCCCACATGGAGTAATCTGTAAAGCAATACCTATTTAAGAAAAGAAACTAACTCTGATTCAAAGAAACTAATTGATTCATTGAAAATCATTTGTGATCTACTTTATGTATGATCTATGTCTATTGTAGATACAGTGCTGACTGAAGTCCATGGGTTGTGCAAACAGTTAATATGCTTGGCTGTTAAATGAAGGTCAAAGGTTCAAGTTCAACTGGAAGGAAAGGCCTGGTGATCTATGTCCGAAAAATCAGCCATTAAAAACCCAATGGACCACAATTCTATTTTAATACACATAGGGTCGCTGTGACTTGGAATCGATGTGACAGAAACTGGTTTATGGTGTTCAATCAGTAGTTTATGACACGTGAAAATGTTTTATAATGTTAAATGTAAAAAGTAAGTAAAATTGTCTAAACCATACTGTCAAAATGTTAAAATACAAGAAAAGAATTTGTTGTGTCTTAGTATTTTAGGTAATGAGAAAGAAAAAGGAAAGGCAAGTATTTTTAATAAACCATCAAAATTTTCTCATTTACTCCAGGGTAATGATGCTTTCTACTCCTCTGCAGTTTTTAACATTTTTGAACATATCCCTAGTCATAAGATCTGTTTTCTGTAAAGAGTGAGTTGATGGTACACTTATACAGGGAGGCAGAATCCCAGGGGTGGGGCTGCCACTCCGCCCATCCTCCCACCCACCAGTAGTCAACCAAGTCTACTTCCCACCACTGATCATAGGTGTGATTTCAATTTGCTTAACATTTACCTAGGATTACTATGAGTCGGAGTTGACTTGACGACAGTGGGTTCTTGGTAGCTGTGTCTAGCACTGTGCCTGGCACATAACAAACACAGGATAAATTTTTACTAAGCGAATGAATAAACTTGGCACACAAGATGGGCTCTGCTTTCCTTCCCTGCCTCATTTCAGGAAATCCTGGTGATGTAGTAATTAAGTACTACAGCTGCTAAACAAAGGGTCAGCAGTTCGACTCCACTGAATGCTTCTTGGAAACTCTATGGGGCAGTTCTACTGTGTCCGATAGGGTCCCTGTGAGTTGGAATCAACTCAAAGGCAATGGAGTTATTTATTTATTTATTGGTCATATGTCAGAATAAATAAGAAGAACTCAAAAGATAAATATTAAAAAGAGAAAACAAACAAAAATTTCTAAAAGAATATGTAGGATAAACTTGATCTGATTTGAAATGTACAGTTTTCTAGACAGAGAAGTGCTCTTGGCTTGGCTGGAAGAAATCACGAAGGAAAAATCAATAGAGTGAACTACTTGAAAGTTAAAACTACTGCATTTTAAACAATACAAAATTTAAAAGCAAGCACATAAGACAATATTTCCATAGATTATGTAAAACCCACTGCCACTGAGTTGGGTCTGCCTCATAGTGACCCTATAAGTCAGAGTGCAACTGCCCCATAGAGATTCCAAGGAGCGCCTGGCCGATTTGAACTGGCATCCTTTTTTGGTTAGCAGACGTAGCACTTAACCCACTACACTACCAGGGTTTCCAACAGATTACGTAGATTGTATAAATTATAAAGTTTTAACAATTTTAAGTATAAATTTTTACAGACTGTTAAAAAATCATTTATCAAAAAAGGCAGTTTATAAAAGAGAAGCAATCAGTAAATATGTGAAGAATAATTCTATTTCATTGTTAATCAAAGAAATGGAAACAATGCTAATCTTGTCACTAATAAAAATAGTGAAGGATTTTTAAAAGTTTATACTTAATACAGCTGAAAAAAAAATGGTATGCTGCAGGATGGATATATGAACAGATACACGTTTTCTGGAAAGCAAATTGGCTTTCCAGATTAAGCACCATACAGTATTCATGTCCTTTGATTGACTAATTTACCTTCTAGGAATCCATTCACAGAGAGTAATCTGCTGCTCAGAAAAGCATTTTTACTTGCAGAGATAATCGTCAGAAGCCAAGCCAAGTGCTGTTGGGTTGGATCCGATCGTCAGAAAGTCAATTATTATAGAAAAGAAATAGAAACAATGTAAATGCTGAACATTGGAGAATAATTAAATTATGGTGTAAGTTGTATAAAGAGTTGACTATTAGCCAGCCATTCAGACTGGTTGATTAAAGTTGGGAGCCTCAGGAATGGAGCCTGAAAAAAAGGACTCCTGCATAAGAGGATTATTAGGAAATGTTCTTAGGAAAAAAAATAAAGAAATGCGAAAAAGAGTAAACAAAGTTCCATGGAAAGTAATTTCTGACTAGTTTCTCAGAAGAGTTCTGGAGATAAGCATTCCCCATACCTCAGAGGTGGTCTGGTGTACCCCTGATCCGTTGAAGAACCAAAAGAAAACCCACTGCCTTCAAGACAATTCCAATTCATAGCAACCATATAGGACAGAGTAGAACTGCTCTGCAGGGTTTCCAAGGAGCACCTGGAGAATTTAAACTGTCAACCTTTAGGTTAGCTGACTGGCACTTAACCACTGTGCCACCAGGGTTTCCCAGAGGGAGTAAATGCCCAGGAATTCCCTTGCCCTAGGTGTGCGAACAGCAAAGTGGCCTCAGCAAGCTGAGAGCAGCCCCTTGACTGAAAAAGGCACATACTGGCTGTTGGGAGTAAGACTACAGTGGGGCCTGGATGCAGGAAAGTGGCCAAGCATCCACGGGTATATGCGGGAAGTACTGAACCATTGCATCAGGTCCATTCTGACGTACAGTGCCCTATAACACAGAGTAGAACTTCCCCTGCAGGGTTTCCAAGGAGCAAGTGGTGGATTTCAGCTGTCAGATTTTTGGTTCGTAGCCGAGCTCTTAATGATTGCAACTCTAGAGCTCTGAAGTACATCATCTGGTGTTTTCAAAAAATTTTCTATGAGTTGACGAATGCTAAATGAGAAAAAAAAAAAAAGACAAAATTAAATAATAAAAATTAAAAATAAACAAACAAACAAACAAAAACTAAGGTTCAAAGCAGTATACAGAAGAACTATCTTTAAACTCTGGCCTGAAATAACAACAACAAAATGTCATAATAGAGAAAACAATGGTTTTTAGACATTAAGGCATCAGCTAACAATAATCTTACAGAGAGGAAACAGAAGAGGTAAGCCACAGGATTGCCTGATAGTCGGAGAGAATTGCAAGGATGCCACAGAGAAAAGAGAGATCTGAGTTTAGCTCTGCAGTCTTCCTAATAAAGAGAAGATTATTAGCTGGGAGACTGTCTTAGTCATCTAGTGCTACTGTAACAGAGACAGCACAACTGGATGGTTTTAGAAAAGAAAAGTTTTATTTTGTCACAGTCTAGCATAGGCTGAAAGTCCAAATTCAGGGTGTCAGCTCCAGACGAGTGCTTTCTCTGCTAGCTAGAGAAAAGTCCTTGTTGTCCGTGTTCCCCTGGAGTATAAGCTTCTGAGTTACAAGGACCCCAGGTCCTTTCCAAAGGATGCCCGCACTGCTTCTTGGTGGGATGAGGTCCCTAAACCTTGATTTGCCTCATTGTCCCTTCTGCCTCAAGAGGCTGCCCCAAGGCACAATACAATCTTACACATTGAGTGCCACAGTGTTAACACAGCTGCCCCCCATCCTCCCTTATTCACATCATAGGAGGAGGCTTTACAACGTAAAGGAACATCACACAAAACCTGCCATACGTCTTTCTCAGAGAACACGATTCAATCAATGACAGAAGCTGAAGAGACATTTGCATTAGGGGAAGCTGGGTAAAGGGTATACAAGAACTATTACTTTTCCAGCTTTTCTGTAAGCCTAAAATTGTTTCAAAATAAAAATTAACAAAATATCCCCAAATTTAAAAGATATACCTTGATAACCCAAAGAAAGGATGGAGTGGTTATAGTAATATTGCCATGGATTGAATTGTGTCCTCCAAAAAAATTATATGGAAATTTGGCTGGCCCGTGATTACCAGTATTGAGTAAATGCCCTCCATTTTCTGATTTTCCTATGCTGTAAATCCTAATCTCTGCCTGTGGGCAATAGATAGGATTATGTTAAAAGAGGATTAAGGTGGGACTGCAACACCCTTACTAAGGGAGTTTCTCTGGAATGGCTTGCACAACCTTTTATCCTTTCATCCTACAAGAGATAAACAGAAAGGGAAGCCAGCAGAGAGTTGGGAACCTCACAGTTCATCAAGAAAGCAGTGCTGGAAGTACAGTATGTCCTTCAGACCTGAGGTTCCTGCACCAGAATGCTCCCTGACCAAAGACCAATGCCACACAAGGACTTCCTGCAGAGCCCAGAAAGAAGAAAGGCCTTCCCCTAACGCAGACATTCTGAATTTCGACTTGTGGCCTGTTGGACTGTGTAATAATGAACTTTTCTCTGTTAAAGCTTTCTATTTGTGGTATTTCCATTAGCATAGCACTAGATGATGAAGACAAATATCAACATAGATTTTAGGGTAAAGAATACTGTCAGGAATAAAAAGTTATGAAATAACAATAAAGGGATCAATTCATCAGAAGGCCATAATTCTAAATATTTAGGTGCTTAATAACAAGGTCTGTAGCACTGCTGTGATTCAGAATCAATTGGACAGCAGTGGCTTTTTTTTTTTCAATAACAGAGCTGCTAAGTGTGAAGCGAAAACTCATAGAACAGGGAGAAATAGGCAAATGAACTATTACAATTAGGTCCTATAACTCCTTTCTTAGTGAGCAGCCAGACAATCTGTGAGGATATAAAAGACTTGAACAACATTATCAACCAACATGACCAGCTGACGCCACAAAGCATCACACCTAACAGCAGAACATATATTCTTTTTAAGTGCCCAAAGACCATTTACCAAACTCTTATGCATTCTGAGACACAAATGAATCTTAATAAATTTAAACTATACCAAGTATTAGTGAAGATATGGGACAACTGAAATTCTCAGACACTGCTTCTGGGTGTGTACATTTGGGGAAACAATTTAGCAGTTGAACATATACCTGCAATGTGCTCATACAATCTCATATCTAGGTATTTACCCAGGAGAAATGAACCATGTCCACACAAAGACTGTACACAAAAGCAGCTTGTTTGCAATAGTCAAAAACCAGAAACAACCCAAAGTCCATGATCAGGCAAATAGATAAACAAGATCTATGCAATAAGACACCACTCAGCAGTAAAAAAGAAAGAAATGTGAATCCACAGAAGTAACTCAAAATAAGAGTCCCGGGGGATACCAATGGTTAAACACATTCAGCTGCTAACCTAAAAGTTGAAGGTTCAAGTCCTCATGAGGGTGCCTTTAAAGAAATATCTGCAATCTTTTTAAAAAATATCAGCCATTGAAAACCCTGTGAAGAGCAGTTCTATTCTAGCACAGATGAGATCATCACGAGTAAAGAGTCAGCTTGACAACTATTTTTTTAATCTCAAAATAATTATGCTAAGTGAAAAAAGAGAATAAAGAATATATAGTACATAGAATGAAAAAAGAGTTTGGATTTTCTCTTTAAGGTAATGGGAAGCTAGTGGAGAACATTAGGGAAGAACATAATATTTATACTTAATTTAGAAACTTCCCATGGAAAGCTGTGTGAATATTAGGTTTGAAAGTGGCAAAACTAGAGACAGATAGAAATCTGTTAGAAGGCCACTGAGCTATTACTTAGAAGAAATGATAAGGATAGTGGCAGTGGGGAGTAAGATGAGAGATGTGGACAGATTCAGATAAAATCCAAGTAGAATTGATATGATGACCTATTATATGTGGAAGATGAAGTAAGAACTAGGAAACAAGGAGTCAGGAGTAAGGAATTTCTGTTTTCTGCCTTAGGTCATTGCATGAATGATGGTCAGGAAATCTGGTAAGGATTATGGAAAGAATAACAGATTTGGAATACGGGTAAGAAGTTCAGTGCTGGGCATCTTTTGGACACCCAGGCAATTACAAACGCATGGCTTTGGATCTGACTGGAGATAAAGGACTAGGAGCTATCAGAATATAAACTTTGGAAGACAGGATGAAGTTATCCAGAGAAAATATGTAAAAAGAGACAAGTAGAGAACTCTGAAGACTTATTAACATGAAAGAACAGAGGAAAGTTAAGGGCAAGGAAGTAAAATAACCAAGGCAGAAGGACATCAGGACACCAAGATAGGAGTTTCAAGACAAAGAAAAGGAAGACTGTAAATTTATCATTTCATTGCAGAGAGGTTGAATACAGTAAATATTGAAAAGCGTCCAGTAGACACAGCAGATAAGAGGCCTGTGTTAATCAGCTAATGGTGCTAACAGAAATACCATAAAGTGGATGTCTTTGACAAAGGAAAGATTTTTTTTTTTTCTTTTTTTTTATGTCAGCTCCAGGGGAAGGCTTTCCCTCTCTGTTGGCTCTGGAGGAAAGTCCTTGTGTTACATTCGTCCTTGGTCAGGGAGCATCTTGGTGCACCAACCTCAGGTCTCAAGGATGTACTCTTCTCCCACTGTTGCTTTCTGGGTGGTGTGAGGTTCCCAATCCTCTGTTTGCTTCCCTTTCTTTTTTAATCTCCCATAGGATTAAAAGATAAAAGGTGGAACAAGGCACACTCCAGGGGAAACTCTCTGAGCAAGGTGTGGCAGGCCCATCCTAATTCTCTTTAATGTAATCATCCTGTCTATTGCCACAGGCAGAGATTAGGATTTACCCGATCAGAAAATCACAAAACGGAGAGCAATCACAGAATACAGGGAATCCTGGCCCAGCCAAATTACTACACATATTTTTGGGGGGACACAATTCAATCCATGACAAGGATCTTGCTATCCTCAGGGAGAACAGTTGCAGCCGTGGGATGGATTGAGAAGTAATTTATGCAAAGGAGACAGAGAAGTGAAACACGAAACACACGCTGTCAGCAGCTTGGATTGATGGGAAGTCAACAAGTGCTGCAGGATGGAAATAGAGTCTAAGAATGTTCCCCTAAAATGCTGAAGGAAAGTTCAGGGGTGTATCAGAGGAAAAGACAGTGAACAAGGTCCCTGATGAGATGGAATCCAGGATGCATGATGAGATTCATCGTGAACATGATAGTAACATTTATCCGTGTATTCATTTATCTGGTCCAGATTAATATAGTTAAGATTGTCATCACACTATTTGGTTGCATTCTGTTTACAAATGGTGGATAACGATTTCTGTTGTGAAGAATGGGAATTCCAGAACACTCCAGAACACTGCTCAGAAGGAACCTGTATATAGACCAAGAGGTAGTCGTTTCAACACAGCAGAGGAATACTGTGTGGTTTAAAACCAGGAAATGTGTGTGTGTTAGTTATATAGTGTAATTATAACAGAAATACAAGTGGAATTCATTCTCTCACAGTTGAGGAAGCTAGAAGTGTAAACTCAGGGTGTCAGCTGCAGTGGAAGGCTTTCTGCCTCTGCAGGCTCTGTGGAAAGTCCTTGTCATCAATCTTCCCCTCTTAGCACAGGGCCCTGGATCCAAAGGATAGGATACATTCCTGCTTCTTCATTCTTGGTGGCAGGAGGTCCTTGGTTCTCTCTGTTGGATTCTGTCTTTTGATTGACTTAAAGTACAACCTAATTATCCAGATTGAGTCATATCTCATTAACACAACTGCCTCTAATCCTTCCTCATTAACTTCATAGTGATTAGGATTTACAGCACATAGGATAGTCATGCCAGATCGTAAAAATGGTGGACAACCACAGAATACTGGGAATCATGGCTAGCCAAATTGACATACATTCGGGGGTGGGGGAGAGGACACAATCTAATCCATGATAGTGTATAGCAGGATTGTATTTTTTCACTGTATTTATTCAGTCCCTGTGCTGAGCAAATAATCCAAGAAGCTGAATTGTATGAACAAGAACGACACTTCAGGATAGGAGGTAGATTCATTAACAACCTGCTTTATGCAGATAACACAACTTCACTTGCTGAAAGTGAAGAGGACAGGAAGCACTCAATGAAGATCAAAGACCACGGCCTTCAGAATGGATTACACCCAAACATAAAACAAGAATCCTCACAGCTGGACCAATAAGCCACATAATAATAAAAGGAGAAAATACTGAAGTTGTTAGAATTCCTTTTATTTGGATCCACAATAAACACCCCCTGGAAACAGTAGTCAGGGAATCAAAAGACTTACTGTATTCAGCAAATCTGTTGCAAAAGACTAAAGTGTTAAAAAGCAAAGACATCACTCTGAGGTCTGAGGTACAGCTGACCTAAACCACAATATTTTCAATTGCCCCATAAGCATGTCAAAGGTGGACAATGAATAAGGATGATCAAAGAAAACTTGATGCATTTGAATTATGGTATTGGCAAAGAATAGTGAACATTCCATGGACTGCCAGAAGAATGAACAAATCTATCTTGGGAGACATAGAGCTAGAATACTTCTTAGAAGGAAGAATGGCTTCTCATGTACTTTGGACATATTACCAGGAGAGATCAGCCCCTGGAGAAAGACATCATGCTTGGTAAAGTAGAAGGTGAGTGCAAGAGAGGAAGACCCTCAACTAGATGGGCAGGCAGTAGCTGCAACAATGAGCTCAAGCACAACTAAGATTGTAAGGATGGCACTGGAAAGGGCAATGTGTCACTCTGTTGCACCCAGGGTCACCATAAGTCAAAACTGACTCTTGGTCACTTCACAACAATGAACAACAAATTTTTTAAACATGTGACTTCTTTATATTAATGCAAGTCATTGCTTAGTTTCATGATTTAGAAAAGAATCAGTATTCAAAGGGGTAATATATTTGAAAGCACTTTACAAGCTGTGAAGAAGTGTATAACTGGCAGCTGTAAAGTCATTGTGAATTATTTGGAAGAAATGTAATGTTGTTCTTATGCTCTACCTAATAATCATGGGTCCCAAGCCATGTGCTTCTTTGTAAGGGAATCATAAATTCTCTCTATAGCTTTCCTCACCTCTACTCCCTGCCCAAATGTGTCCTTAGCTTTCCATTCTGTAGTCCATTTTTTTCCCCAGACTTTCAGCAGTTCTCTAGCTTGCTGATTTCTTCCCCTTGAATCCATCCTAACATTGTAGCCTAAATTAAGTTTCCTTAAGAAATTGACTGCTACTGCACCATTTTGTTCAAAGTTCTTCCCCACCGCTCATTAAACACGGAAGTCCAGAAATCTCAGTCTGACAAAGCTCTCCCATCTAGTTTCCATTTTTTTCTTCAATTTGCTGACTTCTACCTAACCCCAAAAGCCTAACCTACTTCCATTGAGTAAATTCTGACTCATAGTGACCCTATAGGTCAGAGTAGAAGTGGCTCATAGAGTTTCTAAGGAGTGCCTGGCAGATTTGAACATCTGACCTTTGGGTTAGCAGCTGTAGCGCCTAACCACTAGGCTGTCAGGGTTTCCACTTCTATCTAGCACCTATATAATCCCTACCCCAGTCAAACTGATAAGTTCCTTGTTTCTTGATAGTCATCTAGACGGGCCATGTACTACTATAAGTGTTGTTCACAATATAACCTTATAAAGATTGCTCAGGATATAATCATAGTAAGTACCACTTACACACTGCAGTGTGACTTGGTGTCCACTAGCACTGTGACCTTCACAGCCTGGATAACTGTAAGTAGCAGAAATACTCCAGATTTTGTGGTTTTCCTATATTAGGGCCTGCATTTGGGTTGCAATCTCCATTCTTCCTCAAATCTACAGTGGGTGCCAAGGCCCCTCACCCACAAAGGCCTCTGTGAGCAAGGCTACAAGCCTATGTGATGGCAGGCAGATGCATCTCACCCCGGACATATTTCTGGCCATACTCTCCCTGATGATATTTTGCGTCCTAATTAAACTTTCCTCAAAAATACCCCCTTATTTCCCTGCACAAGGATCAAAGAAGGTGCCCTCTAAGAAGTGTTTTACAACCCCCTCGGCTTAATGAATCCCGACACAGAACGCCCAGCCCAGGAACGCCCAGCCCAGGAATGCCAAGGCTGGCCCGGCCCCGCTGGCTCCCCCCAACTGCACATCCCCCTCCACATGTGAAATGCAAGATTGCAGGAAGGCCCTGGGAAACTCCCCAGGGACGACCCCCCACACAGCTGTTAGATATAGACATCCCATTCCCTGCATCAGGAAGATAGATAGGCTCCCAAGTCTATTATATTTGGTATGGCAAATGAGTAAATACTAAAGAAATACCCTTCTTAGAACAGCTTCAGAAAGGCATAGGGTGGGGGACGGTAGGTGTTTACTGTCCCCACAGGAAGAGATAAAATAAAGAGCAAAGAAGGAACAAATAGAGACAGCCAGATTATCCTCCTGCACCTTTTAACCTTGAAGCAAAGATAGAACTGATTAACCTCAAGGCATAACTTTGTTTTCACTGTTAATTATTACCACAATATACTTGCCTTGGGCCATTACGCAGTAGGCCCCAATAATTACCATGAAAAAAGGTCACAAGGTATCACTTCCTTGTTAGCCAACAGCTTGTGTGGTCGAGGGGGCAGGGTGAAATCATGTCACTGATAATATAAAAAATAAAGAAAGACAGGCCCTGAAGGGCGGCTGATCTCCAGATCCCTGGTTGTCTCAGTCTCATCATTTCTTCTTCGCTGATGCCGCCCATTCCCTTCGTGATCCCAGACTCTGCCGAGGCTGGCTCCCGGCAAGTGGGGTTTACATCAACTTTACCTAAAGAATGTGATCTTTGTCCTCAGTTCCTGAGAGAGAATCTGTAAGAAAATCATAAGAATTTAAGGGTTGTCCATAAGCTCTGTAGACCCCATCTAAATATGGGTGAGGTGGTGAGGGAACTCTGAGGTGGGGCTGGTGACTCTGAGGTGCAGACTGAGGTGAGTTCTTTCCTCATGATGACTATCTGATGGTGGCATGGCCAGAAAGACTCATTAGACACTACCTCATGGTCACTTCATGATGTCATTCCACCTCAGGGGAGATGGGTGGAGTTTCTGTTACTTACAGGAGCAATATGTAATCCAGACTCCCAGTAAAATCTCTGGAATCTGAATCTCCATGAGTTTCCTAATTGACAAAAGGCATTTCTTCTCTGGTAGGTAATGTACCCTTTATGGGACACTGATGCTCCACATTGGGAACCTGCCTAGATTCTACCTTATGCATCTCTTCTTTATGCTGATCCTAATTTGTATCCTTTATGATATATAGTGATGTGTAGCACTTTCTGTCAGTTCTGTGAGTCATTCTAGTGAATAATCAAAACCAAGGGAGTTGTAGGAGGCATCAGGTCAGAAGAGGGCATACTGAGGATCCCTGAGCTTATGGCTGGTACCGTGAAGAGGTAGAGGGAAGCTCTAAGTTTGCAGCTGGCAGATCATAAGTGAGGAGAGCTCTGGAGACTCCAAAATTAGCAACTAGCCTGGCATGTGAAGTCTTGGGCACACTGGGCAGTCTGGAGAACTGTCCTTTAACTTGTAGGCTTTGACCTAGCACCAGATGAGTTGGGTCAAAGGAAGAAGTGTTATGCATGGCGGCTGGTATTAAAACTAAACAGATAAAAGAAAGTGGGGTTTTGATTTACTCATTATCCTCATAGTTCACATCAGAAAAAGCAGATTGGACTTTTCATCAACATATCTACATATAGTGAAAGTCTAACAAACTAGATTAAATTCAGACTTGAAGCCAGTTTCATTGTAGACATCAAGCCTAGGTCCCAACACAAATTCTCCACTATGGGAAAGCTATTCTCCACCATATGCCTCTACAAACATAATTCTTACCTGTAGGCCACTGCTTATTAATTCATTCTACCCTTATTCCTTCCCACCATGTTTTAACAATTTAAAAATGATCCATCTTTCATTGATCAGGGCAGATTTTGCTACCTCTAGAACATCCAGTGATTATCGTACCCCACAATCCGTCTTTTCTGAAATATTATTGTGGCTATAATCTCTGCTGTAATATTTAAACTTGGCCAAACTCTGTGTCTTAGCATATATATTTCCTTTATACAATTTTGTCAGCCACCAACTAGACTGTGATTTCTCAGTAGCCAAATTTTGGTTCTTGTATCATTTGCATCCCTCAAGCATAGTGCTCAAACATATGAACATGTACTTGCTGATCTCATATTCCACTAAAATCAAAACTTTTTTAAATTAGCTTTTATGTTAGTATGTCAGTCTCTTATTTTGTAGTTTTGTGGTATAGTTTTATATTTGACTTCCCTGCATTCTTTCACCAGTCCTTTAACTTGTTTATTCTGTATACAACTTTACTTCATGAAATGCAACCAGAATTAATAGTGTCTTTCCTGGGGTTAGGATATGGAAGTTGGGAGAGAAAAATCAGTGTTCTGCTAGAGTTTCTGGGCAAGAAAAGAATATATGCTGAGGCTGCTGTTGTCTTTTCTGACCACTTTGTGAAAGAATATTCCTTACAAATTATAGTCAAAGAAATACAGAAAAAAAAACAGAGAAGTGGACAGGAACTGTTAGAGACACTGCCTGAGGGCCCTCAGTCCTTTTATATTTTAAATCAGCTGTGTCCCTTCACTGCTCATTTATATGAGCCAATAAATTCCTCTTTTAGAAATTAAAACATTTTGACTTGAGCTTCTATTTTGAGACTGAACAAGAACTGACGCATATACATCATAATTCTATTTCAAATGTACGTGCAGACTTATGGTCAATGTAGTGCAATAGACAGAAGCACCACACCATCCCTTCACAACAAAGACCCCAAATCACTAAAGAAAACAGAGACAAACATCAAGAGTCAAATGAAGACATAAAGATGTCTGCCAAACACTGAGTGAAGAGAGTGAGAATAAATACCAAAGGAAGCCCTCTATCAGCTAACCCAGCATAGATTCACCATCTTGGACTCATGTCGGAGACTGGTACACAGGGAGAACAGCGTTTTAGTCATCCAGTGTTGGTATAACAGAAATATGACAAATGAATGGCTTTAAAAAGAGAAATTTCATTTTCTCAGTCCAGTAAGCTAAAAATTCACATTCTAGGTGTCAGCTCCAGTGGAAGGCTTTTGCTGCTGGCTCTGCAGGAAGATCCTTGTTGTCAGTCTTCCCCTGGACTGGAAACTTCTGAGGCTCAGGGATCCTGGTCCTTTTCAAAGAATGTGCTCAGCTCCCAGTACTGCTTTCTTTCTGTAGTGTGAGGCCCCCAAAGTCTCTCTGCTAGCTTCTTTCTTTTATATTTCAAGAGACTGTCTCAAGGCATAATACAATCTTACATATTGAATCTTGCCACCCATCTTCCCTCATTAAAATCAGAGCCAGAATTTACAACATGGAGGAACATCACACAATACCAGAATCACAGCCAGCAATATGGCTACACACATTTTTGGGGGGAACCCAATTCAATCCATGACACACAGGAAAGCAGACGCACGGAAATTCCAGCAGATGACAAAGCATGTGGTAACAAATGATACATGCTCTCTCACCCCTCATCTTCTGTCTGCTATTCTACCTCCAATGTCTCCTGGCTAGCTGTGGTCGCTCAGCCTGCTGAGAAGCACAGCAGCATCAGTGCCACTTAGATTCAGTGCCCCCATGCTGCAGATCAGCAAATGAGAAGTATTTGAAAACACCTGCAGGAACTCCCAGTAGGACACAGGTTACACATTTCCTTAGCACTCTTTTTGTTTACCAATTTCGTTTTGGCTCCTGTTTCTCTCTCCTCCCTCTTCTCTTTCCCATACCCATCTTAGCACCATGCACCACAACTTTCCTGCTCCTTCCTGCCTATCTACACCTTGTACTGGATATCACACCCCTAAGCAGCACAGGCACTGCCTACTAACCTGCCCAGAACTGATTGTTGGCCTGTCCTGTCAGCCCTAGCACATGTTGCAAATAACCCATGTCGTTACCTCCCCTTTAGCTGGACCTGTCTTGCTGTACCACAGCTGAGCAGCTGACCTTGTCTGTTGCACAAGGAGGTGAAAAATACTGTGACCACAGAATGCACAGCCCACTTACTCTGACATAACCAAGTAAAAAATCAGGATGAAACAAACAGATCTACAATCAATTAAAAAAAATAAATAAATTACTGAGTGGCCTGAAGACAGCAGACAGTATCAAAACATAAGAGAAACAACAACAAAAACCCAAGACAGAATGGTTCCTATATGTGTCCAAAATAAAACATCAGATAACTTTACAGTAAACGAAAAAACACTAGAAATATCTGACAGGGAATTCAGATTTCTAATATTCAGAGTTACCTAAGAGATGAAGCTAAAAGCAAACTAAAATGAGGAAAAAATAGACAAATTCATGGAAAAGGCAGACAAATTAATGAAGGAAGTCACGAAAATAATACAGGAACAAAATGTCAATTTCACAACTAGAAATCATGGAAAAACAACAATTAGAAATCCAAAACATAATAAGATTTCAGAAATGGACAGTGTCATAGAAGGGCTGAGGAGTGAATCTGGAAGACAGGATCAGCAAAACTGAAGACAAACACTTGGCTACAACTCTGTTTGAGGAAAAAATCAGAAAAAAGAACAAAGAAAAATGAAGAAACCCTGAGAGTTACATTGGATGTAAGCAGAGCAAAAACTGTCAAGTGATTAGAGTTCCAGAACAGGTGGACAAAATGGAAAACATAGAGAATCATTGAAGAATTGCTGACAGAAAATTTACCTAATATCGTGAAAGGTAAAAAACTGTCTATCCAAGAAGCTCAATCAACCCCACATAGGATAGACTCCAAAAGAAAATCCCCAAAGCATATTATTGTCATACTTGCTAAATCAAACTCAAAGAAAATATTCTGAAAGCTGCCTAAGAAAAAGAAAAAGTCAAATATAGAACACAAACAATAAGACTAAGCTCTGATTATCTGACAGAAACCATGCAGACAGGAAGACAATGTAATGACACATATAAAACCTGGAAAGAAAAAATTGCCAATCAAGGATAATATATTCTGCAAAACTCTCACCCAGACAGGATGGTGAGGTTAGAACATTTCCAGGAAAACAGAAATTAAGGGAATATGTAAAAAATCAAACCAAACTTACAAGAATTACCAAGGGGAGTCCTTTGGTCTGAGAACAAAGATCAGAATACAGCCTGAATCTAGTATGCAAAATTTTACCAGCCAGATACTAGCCTAGGAAATGGACTCTCAAGGGCTATCCAGAACCAAAAGAATTACAATAAGGAACCACAAGGGTGAATCTGCAGAACATCAGAACAATAAAAGCGGAAGTAAACAGAATAGACGTAGAAGATTCTAAAGGTGCAAAAGGCAAGGAGATACCAAATAATAATAGACTGGTTCAAACCTATGAAGATAAGGGTAAATTTCAAGGGTAAATTTCAAGGTAAGCACAAGAAAAACTCACAAACCTACTCATCAAAATAAAGGAGGAAAGCATACAGTCTCAATAAAAACAAAATCACTGGAGTGTTCCCTAGGAACATAGCCCATAGACATGCTGCTTGCCCTGACCGGAAACTAGTACTGAGATCAACTCTTCAGACAAGAATGGACTGGACTTGGGGACACAGTGTGATCATGTGATGTGTGTACTTTGTGGTTTTATACATTTATAGGAGGCTATCCTAGTGGTTTCTTTCTAGATGGGCGAGACGAAGGTGGAAAGGAGGGTACTAGAAGTACAGAGAGAAAAGGAGGAATGTGGTGTTACTGGGTGAGGAGAGCAGAAGGAACAGCAGACAGGTGGGCATGTGAAATTGATATGGATTATACTACTTCCACTTAATCACAATAAAAATAAATAAAAACAAAATCTATAACAAAAAATGAAAAAAAAAATCCACAAACCAAAGAAATTTATCACAGGAGAATAAGAGGAACAAAGAATATGTCAGTACTACTAAAAAAAAAAAAAAAAAAAAAAAAAAGGCTCTACAAAATGGCAGCAATCAACTCACACCTATCAATAATTACACTAAATGAAAATGGCCCAAACACACACATAAAGAGACAGAGTGGTTAAAAACAAATAACAGCAACAACAACAACAAAAAACAGGATGCTTCAATGTGCTATTTATAAGAAACACACTTTAAAAACAAAGACATCTGGTACTGGTACAATGATGTTGACCAGTGGAACACAATTCAGAACAAAGATGTGTATCCATCCACCTGTGATCACTTGCTCCTCAAGGGCCCAAAGTCCATGAAATGGACTTTGTAAAAAAGACAAGTCTTTTTTACAAACGGCACTCACAAAACTGGATGTCATTTTGAGACTGTAGGGCCCTATGCTGAGTGAAATAAGCCACAACAGGACAGATATTGTACAAAACGACTACTGTACAAACTCATGAGAACATTCACACACAAAGAAACTACTTGCATTTTGTTTACTCAAGACACTACATTGTTGTTGTCATTGTTAGGTGCCATTGACTCAGTTCTGACACAACAGAGCAAAACACTGCCCAGTCCTGTACCACGCCCACAGTCATTTTTATGCTTAAGCCCATCATTGTAGCCACTGTGTTAATCCGTCTCATTGATGGTCTTCCTCTTTTTAGACAACTCTCTACCACACACAGTGTCCTTCTCTAGGGACTGATCTCTCCTGACAACATGTCCAAAGTATGTGAGACGCAGTCTTGCTAACTTTGCTTTCAAGGAGCACTCTGGGTATACTTCTTCCAGGACAGATCTGTTTGTTCTTTTGGCATTCAGTGGTACATTTGATATGCTTCTCCAACACCACAATTCAGAAGACATCAATTATTCTTAGTCACTGTCCAGCTTTTACACACATATGATGTGATTGAAAATACCATGCACTTTAGTCTTTACGGTGACATCTTTACTTTTCAATTCTTTGAAGAGGTCCTTTGCAGCAGGTTTTCCCAGTGAAATACGTCTTTTGATTTCTTGACTGCTGCTTCCATGGGCATTGATCGTGGAACCAAGTAAAATGAAATTCTTGGCAATCTCAATCCTTTCTTCATTTATCATGAGATTGCTTACTGGTCGAGTTGTGAGGATTTTTGTTTTCTTAATGTTGAGTTGTAATCCATACCAACGGATGTGGTCTTTGACCTTCATCAGTAAGTGTATCAAATCCTCTTCACTTCTAGGAAGCAGGGTTGTGTCATCTACATAAGACAGGTTATTAATGAGTTTTCCTCCAGTCCTGATGCCTCTGCTTCTTCATACAGTCCAGCTTCTCGTATTATTTACTCAACATACAAATTGAAAAGGTTTGGTGAAAGAAAATTGACACATACCTTTCCTGACTCTAAACCATGCAGTGTCCCCTTGCTCTGCTCCCACAACTGCCTCTTGATCCATGTACAGATTTCTCATGAGCACAGTTAAGTGATCTGGGATCCCTGTTCTCCACCATGATACCCATAATTTGGTTATGATTCACATAGTCAAATGGTTTGCATAGTCAGTGAAACACAGGTAAACATCTTTGTGGTATCCCTTGCTTTCAGTCAACATCTGTCTTGGCTATATTCCTTCTTTAAGTTACCTGCAGTCTAATAGGAGAGATGAAGTGTATATAGATAATAACACAACACAACATGATGGATACCCTACGGGAAGTATGAAGTGTTAAAAATGATCAGACGAGGGACAAGTCTCTTTTGTTTTGTGGGATCACAGAGGCTTCATGGAGCAGGTGACATTGGAAATGTACTCAAGGGGACAGAGCAAGGCTTTCTCAAGGAATGATGACTGGTCCAATAATATGGGAAGTTTGGTATAGTGAGTAGGTGGCTATAAGTATAACATCCACTACTGTCGAATCAATTCTGACTCACAGCAACCCTACAGGACAGAGTAGAACTGCCCCATAGAGTTTCCAAGGAGTGCCTGGCAGTTTTGAACTGCTGACCTTCTGGTTAGCAGACGTAGCACTTAACCACTACACCACCAGGGTGAGCATAAGTTTGGTATAGTAAGTAGATTACTGGGTGGTGCCAACAGCTTGGTCTCATCTACTAACCTGAAAGTTAGCAGCAGTTCAGACTCAGGCAGTTGCCCCACAGAAGAAAAGACTGGCAATCTGCTTCTGGATTGTTGTTTTTGGGTGCTTTAGAATCAGTTTTCACTCAGAGGCTATGTGTGATGGAGTAGAACTGCCCCTTAGGGCTTCCTTGGCTGTTAATATTGCAGCCAAGAAAATTCTATAGGTCTATATTGGTTGGTAAGACATGGAGTTACCATGAGTCTGAATTGACTTACTGGCAGTGGGAGAGTGAGGATAGGAGACTAAACTGGGAAATAAATTGGGGATATGGCTAAAAATACTAAGATAAGACATATGACTTTATTATTAGGAAAAAGAGAGCTATGGTGGGTTTTTGAGTTCAGAGTTATAAAACACAGTTACTGTTTTAAAAATTATAGTTAGAATATAATCTAGAAATTTGAGACAGGAGAGTTTGATAGTACAAATTATACCCTCTGAAAAGTCTGTTTTGTTTGTAATGTCATCTAAAGTGTCATTATCAACATCTGTCAGCAGACAGATTTCTAGGAAACTACACACAAGAATGCCAAAAGGTTTTAATTAGCATCTGTCTTATGGAGATTTGAATTATTTGTAGTGTCTGATCCTTCAAAGATCAATTTCATTTTTATTGTGATTAAGTTAAAGTATACAATTCAAATTACATTTGCATGCCTGCCTATCTGCAGCTCCTTCTGCTCTCCTTGCCTGGTGACAGCACACTCCTTCTTGTTGTTGTCATATCCTCTTAACAGTCTCCTGTCCCCTCCTCTGTAACCTCTCCTCTCCCTTCTAGTAAGAGGCCAGTAGGACAGCATCCTACAGATGCACAGAACCCTAAAGTACACACACCATATGGTAGGTTACATTGTGTCCCCAGGTCCAATCCATTCTTTTCTGAAGAGTTGACCTCAGTGATGTTTTCTGATCAGAGGCAACAGCTGGTCTAGGGACCGTGCTCCCAGGTGATCTCCCAGGCTGCTGGACCATCAGCAGTGGTCTTTCAGTAGAGTTCTTGAGGTGTATCCTTGTTTTTCTTGTTTTTCCACTGTGACTCAACACTGTGTGCCCATCATAATTGCCTTTGGTGATGGCCAGGTACATTTGGTTCCTCTGGTCGCATGTTGATACAGTCACCCATTCACCATGGGTCTTTCTGTCCCCTGGCCCCTTTTTGTTCACGTCTTTGTTATTCTTGACTCTTCAAAGATCAGTTTTTTTGCCAAAATCATAAACCAGTCATTACAATTACTGAATTTGAATTACTTGTTACTACTCTAAAACATGCTTATCTCCTCTAATTACCCTTTAATTCCAGGTTAGTGATTATCCTGTTTACCTGAAATGTCCGTAGGCTTGAAGGTGGAGCAGATTCTTCAGGTTGTGTTATCTGAGATAATTGAGGAAGTAGACAACCGTATTACTTCGCCCTTTACCCAGTTACACCAGATATTCAACAAGCCTGATTTCCCGTTGCGTGCACATGGTGAAAAGAACCCAGAGGAGTTCTATTTTTACCAAATTGTGGGCCGAAAATGCCACACTGTGCAGTACAAGCCAACTAAAGGAGTAAACTTCCCACAGAATCATGAGACAGCCCTGTCTGTAATTCTGGGTGTAGCTGTGATCACACGCCAAATCTTTGCTTTGGAGGAGTTAAATTTGATTCTTTCCCAGAATTACTGAGAATAGTCATGTCCACACCCCAGTTAAAGGTCCAGGTGCTAGATAGCTTTTGTCTAGTTCCCAATACTCAAACGACTCCTTTCTACCCAGCAGCTGCCTGCTGGCCCCAGTTCACTCACGAAAGGTCATGTGACTCTGTGTCGGGACCCACCTGGTATTAGCAAATAATTAAATTGTGTCTTGTTTGCCCTGTTGGTACAGTCCGGGAAGCTTGTTATGTATTTTAGAAAGATTTCCACTTTAAAAAAGAAGTGTTTAAAAAATAGTCTGTGGTTTAAAGGATAACTCTTGGTATCTGAGAAAAAAATAACTGCTGCTAATTACCTCTCTGGGGTAATTCATCAAATGAAAATCACTAGATAGGCATTTCTATAATGAATTTGTATTGCAAGCCCAAAAGATTAACCCTGTTTCAAACATGATAATCCCCCAGAACAAATGTTTCTGATGTGAGCTCAGTAAATAACATATTTTTTGTACTTCTGATTCTAATCTTCAATTGCTGTTAACCAGAAAAGGAGCACTTCACCTAGGAATAAACAGGCTATAAGAAAAAGCCTTCCCGGGCGTGAAATCTTAGAGACTAAAGGCCTGAGAGACAATGCCATTTCTGAAGCGCAGCCCTTAAGGGAACAAAGACTTTATTGTTGTGGGCAAGCCTGAAGGGCTGCTTCCTTTTGTTTCTCTTAGCTCCTATGTACTCATCTGTGTTAGTATTAATAAATTACTCTCTGATTAAGCACTCGGTGTAAGAGCCTGTTTCCCCATAGCCTGGAACATTGCCACCGTGACCACAAGATGAAACAAGCATGAAAGATTGAAGTGTGTGGCCCCGAAGCACCATTGTGCTTTATTTTCTTCGCTCTTCAGATAGTAATGACACTGGGGAAGGAAGAGAAAGGCAGGCCCACTTTGTTCTCCCTAAAGCCCCAGCCTGGGGAGAAAAAGCACAAAGGCAAGACGCTTCTCAGGCCAAAGGGTCAGAGAACACCGTGCCCTGTGCCTGTGTCCTTCTGTTATTATATTGATGACAGTGAGTCAAAAAATCACTTACTTTTTAAAAAACTGCTATGGATAATGGATAGAAAAAAATTTGGAGACATTTAAATTAAGACTTTGGTTTGTCTGATACACATTTTCAATGAAATTTCTCCTTGAGCTAGGTGAGATTTTAGTGAATGAGATGAAAAAAGAAAAAAAAATTATGAAACAATTCTAGATTTTCATCTTGCAATTAAGTAAGCAAAAGAACAAACGCAGCGCTGTCAAGTTGATTTCAACTCATAGTGACCCTATAGGGCAGAGTAGAACCACCCCATAAAGTTTCCAGGGGGCACCAGGTAGATTTGAACTGCTGACCTTTTGGTTAGCAGACATAGCACTTAACCACTATGCTACCAGTGTTTCCATGCAGTTAAATACTGTAGACAAAATGAACACGTTCTCAAAATTGCTTGATGTACACAAATGAGGAAAGAACTACTGGGGTTTATACTTTAATTGGCATGCTGGTTTCTAGCAAAAAGGCAAACATGAATCCCTTGGACTGTCAGGAAGAACACGGTGGAGTGTACCTAAGTGACGAGTCATAGATGGTAACCAGCACCGGGACCACAGGAGGGAGAAAAGAAAGGTGGAAAGGAGCCGATTTTCCTGAGGAACACGGTCTTTCCAGATCAGACTCCTCTTCACCGAGCTCAGCACATTCGAGTCCCTGTTCCTAACTGTGAGCTCCACAGGTTCTGGCCTGCCCAACTCTGGTCAACTCCACAGCCTCTCTAACCTTGCATAAGTAATCTTGCCTCTCCTTCCCTTGTTTACTCACCCACAAGATGAGAAAAATGAGCTACATGATCTCTTAGATCTTTCTAACACTAAAATTTTGTAACTTAGGTTAGGGCTTTGAAACAAGTAATTAAATATCATATTTACATCTCTTCCCTAGGGTCGCCATGGGTCAGATCCGACTCGACGGCGCTTGGCTTGGCTGGCTGTACACGTGTGCATGCATGCTTTCGGGAGGATATTCAGAGATACACACACACGTATATATATGTACATAAGCCTTCTTCCAAATTCTATTGTTATTCCTCATGCTTTGTCTAAATGTCCATATTTCATTGTACACATTCATCAGTTCTGAGTAGAATATGTTGTTGTTAGGTGCTGTTGGTTTCCACCCACAGCGACCCTGTATACAACAGAATGAAAAACACCCTGTTCTGTGCCCCCTGCACAATGTTAGCTAGCCCTGACCCCATTGTTGTAGCTACTATGGCAATCCAGCCAGTGGAGGGTCTTCTTCTCTGCAGACCCTGTACCAGTTAGGAAGTCCTTCTCCAAGGGCCTTGGTACCAGTCCTGATAACACTCCTGACAGCATTCTGTCTGTACTTCTTCAAAGAAAATTTGTTCATTCTTTTGACGGTCCGCGGAATATTCAGTATTCTTGCCAACAACATATTTCAAATGCATCACTTCTTCTCTGGTCTTCTTTATTCATTGTCTAGCTTTTACCTGCATATGAAGTGATTGAAAATAGAACATACCTGCCTTCAAATTGTCTCTTTCTGCTCTGTCGTAGCCTCTCCGTATTCAGATCACATTAACCCACTTCAGTGACAGCTGGACCAGTCAGCCCCATGAGAATTAACATAAGGCTGTTAAAAGAAAAGGACCTACAGATCAAGAGATAATAGCAGAAAAGCTTTAGCGACATGGATGATATTAGTCTAGATGTAATTCAAATGCTTTTCATGTCCCTCAAAAGTTGTTGATGCTGATTAAATATATGAGCTTTGTTTGCCACGATTCCCTTAGGGTCCGTGAAACAAATATCTTACTGATGAGATAAGCTTGTTTTGAATTACCAGTGACAAGATGTGGAACTATGGTTACTCTTCTTTGAATCTTGAATGGACAAAAACATCTAAATTTTAGTTGTTGTTCTAAAATAAAATTCATTACAGCATGAAAGATGTTAACTGTGATATCAAAGCTCTAATGTACTAAATCCTCTGATAACAGGGTGTCCGTGTTTTTAGAAAGCAGCCTCAAAGTGTTTGTTTGTTTGTTTTTTTAAATGGGTGAGACATAGCTTTCCTGTTCCTTCACAGACATGTTAATATTTAAATACCTTGTGTGACTTCTTATTTTTTAAGCTGGGAGAGAATAAAACAAGGAGGAAGTTAACTGATCCACGGAACTGGGAAGTTCAGAGTGGCACCAGCTGTTCAATCCATGTGTCCAGAGCGCTGTCTGTCTGACTCCTTTCCTGCTTTATGCAGACTTAATTTTGAAAATGAGCAATAATGTACTTTTGTGTTTGGGATTTTAATATGGAATAGTCACATGAATTGTTTACGAATGCAAGGAACTCCACGTCACTTCATAAAGTTTTAACAGGATAACACCGACCTCTGCATAGAAGAGTCTTTGCTGCTCGCTTTGTAAAGGCTGGACTGCCAAGTCTTCTGAAAGCCAGAAGAAGCGTTCTTTCAGTTGACTGAGTGGTCCCTGGAGAAGTTACACAATCACCCCTGACAGGCCTCCTGAGAATTTTTTTTGTACTTTCATCCGTGCATACGCAGGTGCCAGTGACTTGAACTTTCAGCTGCGTAGCCTCAGAGATATTTCCTTCTGTTTGATTATACATTCTGCCAAAGAAACTCTAATAGCTAATTTGCCATCCTTTTTGTGATTCACTGATACTGTTTCCTATGTGTACCACTTAATGAGTAAACATGGATGCCCATTTTATTTCATTTAGAGAAAAAAAATCAATTATTAGCCATCATTAGCCATCACTTACATGATAGGTGGGCTTTGGCTAAACTCTGTGAAGAGCAGGATAAAATATGCTTTGTTGAATGAGTGACAGAATGAATTCACAAATCCTCCTGTCCTTTCATCGCCTCCCCTGAGGCTACAAGGATTTCTCCAACCAGCCCTTCATTACCCCACCAGCAAATTTCTTTACCTAATATTCACCAGTATGAGCAGAGAAAACAGGGAGTTTACTCTTCTTTGCCTATAGAACTTTCGGAAGAAGGTGTTCATGATAATACTTCGATTGTGTTTTGATATATAGATTATAAGGTTCATCCTCATTATTTCTCAGTTAATCATCATTACAACCATTTCTAAGACTAGCTTAGATATTCAGGTTATGCCCTTTCTCAGCACTGACTTCTCTTTTGCATGATTTAGTAATCGCTTATTCAGTATCTGGGAATCACTGAGAGGTGTAAATTGTGAACACACTCAGCTGCTAGCCAAAAGGATGTAAGTCTGAGTCCATCCAGAGGTGCCTCAGAAGAATGGCCGGTGATCTACATCCTAAAAATCAACCACTGAAACCCCTATGGAGCATGAAACCAAAAACCAAGCCCTTTGCCATCAAATCAATTCCAACTCACAGCAGCCCTGTAGGACAGAGTCGAACTGCACCATAGAGTTTCCAAGGAGCCTGATGGATTCAAACTGCCAACATTCTGGTTAGCAGACATAGCACTTAACTACTACACCATCAGGTTTCCCTATGTAGCACAGTTCTACTCTGACACACGTGGGGTTTCTGTGAGTTGCAATCAACTCAGTGGCAACTGGTTTATTTCATATTTATCTGTGTGCCTTACATACTGCTTGACACACAGTTAATGCACAATCAATACTTTCAAATGAGTGGATAATGTGATAAATTGGGAACGCAAGTTTTCATTTCCTTTGTATCCGAGAAAACTGAAGCTCAGAAAATTGGAGAAACTTCCCTAAATTCAGAGAGTGAAAAGAGGCTGTTAGGGCTCATATGCTGCTGGATTTTAAGTTCTTCCCTTCTCATCCCAAGCCGCTAGACTGAAGGAAGCCAAATTAGAAATAAAATGATAAAAAACAGGACTACTGTGAATAATGGAAATACGGTTGGCTTATTTCGGCAGGTAATAGTTGCCACTTTTAGGTTCTCTTGAGTCAGTTTTGACCCATAGTGACTCTGTGTACTGCAGAACAAAACTCTGCCCAGTTCTGCACCCTCCTCAACATTGTTGCTCAGCTTGAGCACTGCAGCCGCTGAGCCACTCCACCTTAGTGAGGGTCTTCCTCTCTTTTGCTGCTCTTCTCCATTACCAAGCATGATGATATTTGCCACAGTGCTAAGATTATAACTATTAAATCACATGGTATAGCATTTCCCCAAGCATGCTTCTTTGAACACTAGTTCTGCAGGATATTCAGAAGCATTGCCTAGCAGGAAAAAGATTTTATTGTTAAGTAGTTTTAAGAAATGGTAAGCCAAAGAAAGTTAAATATTCTTCTTGCTACAGTACTAACTGTAGCCTTTAATATGCCAGAGTGCATCATGAAAATATCGTAAGTTTCCCAAACTTCTGTATTAATAGATCATTTTCTAACTCAAGTGCTATAAGTCTTAGGAAACCCTGACCTCATAAGCAACATCATATTGCAATTATTTGCTTAAAAATTTGTCTCTTTTGATTAGGTTGTGTGTTCCTGAAAGTCAGACTTCATATTTCATTAATTTATGAATTCCTAAACATGCTTAGTGCCCAGCAACTACAAGACCATTTGTTGGAGACAAAGGAAATGAAGGTCCCTGACTTACACAGTAGGTCTTTTATGGATATAAAGAGTAGGTAATCATATCAGTTAGGATTGCTTTCAGTCACATTTCACAAATCCTGTCCACTTTTTCTTGAACACGAAGTGACTTGTTTTTCTGGAGAATAAGAAATCTGGGAGGCAGTAGTCCAGAAGCAGTGCTTAAAGGAATTTGCATCTTGTCTAATAAGAGGGTTTCATTCTCACTGTAAGAAGGATGCTTCACATTCAGCCATCACCTTTAAACCCCAGGTAGGAAAAAAGTGAAAGCAAGTCGGGGGGTCGGGTGGGGTGGGGTGGCTAACTTTCAGGAAAGCAATAACTTTTCCGGAAACCTCCTGCAAGAATTTAAGATTTTTCTTTATTGTCCAGAACTGGGTCTCATGGCTACTTTCAGCTGCAAGAGAATCTAAAGGTGTGGAGTTTTAACTGGACTCATTATTAAGGGAAATAAAAATGAGCCCAGTAGGACCAGAAGAATAAGCTGGGTCCCCAGTAGTGCACAGTGTACAATTATCATTTTTGTGAACTGCACTGAAGTTGAGGCTAGTGCTGGTCTGTGGTTTTATATATATATAAAAAAGATTTTTAATGAAATTTTTGTCCATTTTGTATTAAATGGAGAAGAAAGTTGGTTCAATAGTCATTTAGGCTGCTACATTATGTAACTCATTAGTAATAAACTACCTTGATGTAGAACAAAAATGTGTTGGAATGCATCCCAAGAGTTCTGGGCCCAGGATGGTAGGCTAATTGAACAATTATGTAGTCATTGAATAAACTCACAATACAACTGAACAAGGAATTAAATATACAACTTCTAAATATTCGATTGATTCATAGCATTGGAGAACCTGTTTACTTAAGACATCTTTATTGATTCTTCATGATAAATAAAGGCTTTGAACTGGGACTTGGATTCCATAATGATTCAGATTCTAACATCTGTAGAAATTTTAAATCAGCCCGGAAAATAACCAGGGAATTTTGAGCTTTGCTGGGATGATGTTTACTTTACAAAGTTGGTGCCTTTTCCATCCTAGATACAGCCACACTCAATTAAAATCATGCAATGTTGGCTAAGTAGCAGAGCAGCAGCCAACATTTAAACTGTAGAGGAAAAATTCCAAGTGTGTCTGAATAATAGGAAGCAGAAACTCAAAAATAGAAACTGCTTTTTGTTGTGATCACACCGTGTAGCCATTAGAGAATTTTCCACTGATTTTTGGGAGTGTAGGAGAAATAAATTAAAAATAGGTAACTGTAAGCAGCATTTCTAGGACTTATTCTACCACATTTAATTAATCAGAATTTTGGAAAACTTAGGGCTTTGATATAGCTGTTTTATTTTTCATTCAATCTATTCTTAGACTTCCTGTTTCTAATTAGAAGACTTTAAGACTAGATCTCCTTTGGTAATCTTAAAATGCTTAATATCAGGATAATTCACTGAAAAACTGCTAACAGACATGGCACTCTAGCACCTCTGACTTCCCGAAGATGAATAAAGGGCTTACCTGGTGGTCTCTCAGAGGTATGCTCACAATATCCTCTTTCGGGGGCTCGAATGCAGAAGCCTTGAGCTCTGTCTCACCTCTCAAAGCTCATGGAGCTGAACGATGCGAGGACCCCAGCAAACCTCACTCAGAGGCTTGATCAAACCTCAGGCCTTAAATTTGTGGTGTGGCTGCTCTCAAAAATTCCCCGATAGGTTACATGTACATTTTCGTTGTTTATTTCACTTGTAGCAAATTCTAAACGAAGCTCTCTGCATTGTGCCAGGGCTATCAGGCCCCAGGCTCCCAAGGAGCTTTGTGGAGCTCCTGGTTTCTTCCTGCCTTAGAACCTTTGCACAGGCCGTTATTTTTTGCCTAGGGTATTCTATTCCCCCTTCTTTCTTTTGGTCTTTTACTCTCTTCACGTATCCTTTTAAATTTCACTTGTGTACTCACAAAAGTTTGCCCCAATTCTGACTTGCCTAGTACACACCTCCATTTTAGCACTTATTATATTCATAAACATGAATATTTAAACATTATGTGGTTATTGCCTTATTCTCTTCCTTACGTGCCACTCAATGGAGGCAAGATCAAGAGGCGGAAGGGAGGTATAAAGAACGCTGGAGCTACACCAACGCTGAGCTTCCTTTTCTATTTTAACTCTTATGATAATGTACTGTAATAACCGTTTGACATAATAGCTGTTTTCTAGTGGATTGTGTGCACCCCAGCACATGGTACTACACTGATTAGTCCTATTTCCCATTGTTATTGTTGTTGGAGGCCATCAAGATGATTCTGACATTTAGGGACTCCATGTGACCGAGAATTGCCCCGTAGAGTTTCCTTGGCTGTCATCTTTACTTCAGCAGATTGCTGGATGTTTTCCCTGTGGAGCCACTGTGTAAGTTCGAACCACTAGCTTATGATGAGCAGCAAGGCCCTTAACCATTATGCCATCAGGACTCCTTATTTTTATCTCCTAGGAGCTAGTAGTCGAGAACCTAGACGTCTAGTCATGAAAAATACATCACCCTGCAAGCTAGTCTATGCCCAGCGCCTCTCAATGACCTGATGTGACAGGCTTCCGCTGTCCATTATGGTGGTCACCAGCTGTGTTGCTTGCTGTTGAGTACTGGCAATGTGGCCAGTCCAAATTGAGATGTACTGTGGCTATAACCACACATTGGATTTTGAAGACTCAGAATGAAGAAAAATGTAAACATCACATTAATTATTTTTATGTTGATTATGTGCTTCAGTTTGAATGATAATTTGGATATATTTAAGAAAAAAAAACAAAACAGTGCCATTGAGTCAATTCTGACTCATAGCAACCCTAGTAGGACAGAGCAGAACTGTCCCGTGCCTGGTGTATTCAAACTGTCGACCTCTTGGTTAGCAGACATAGCACTTAACCACTGTGCCACTAGGGTTTCCTTTGGTTATATTAGGTAATAGAAAATGTATTATTAAAATTCATTTGTTTCTTTTTACTTTCATTATATGGCTACAAAATTTTAAATTGTGTATGTGGCTCATATTACATTTCTACTGACAGCAGTGTCACTGAATTTCAAAGTGCTGTGTGTTGTAAACCCTAACCTCTGTGATACTAATGGAAGCCTTAGTAGTTAAAGTTTTGGCTGTTAATCAAAAGGTCAGAAGTTCAAATCTTCCAACTACTCACTGGAAACCCTATGGGACAGTCCTTCTCTGTCCTACAGGGTAACCAGGAGCCAGAGCCAAATTGACAGGCACCTAACAACAGCAATGTGATGTTAATGAGGTAAGACTCAGTTTGTGGGCTTTGCTTGTATATTGAATCAATTTCTTTTGAGATATAAAAGAGAAGTGAGCAGAGGAGAGGAATCTTATGCCACCAAGAAAGAAGCGTCTGGAGTGGAGCGTGCACTCTGGATCTGGCGTGTCCCTGTGCTGAGAAGCAGCTAGACCAGGGAAGACTGATGACAAGGATGTCTCCCAAAAACTGACACACAAAAAAGCTTCCCAGGGAGCTGGTACCCCAAATCTGGACTACCGGCTTCCTAAGCTGTGAGAGCAGGTTGAAAGGGCAGTGACAGATAGACACGCTGTTTGAAATCTCTGGCAGGCCCCTATTGGTGAATCACACGACAGACTTAGGATTTTAAATCCCCGTCATGGTATGTGGATAACTACTTTCCTTTTGAGAAACAGCTTAGGTTTTGTTCCTAGGTCTAGGTAGAGGCTTGAATGTTTAACCACAGCTAACCAAGTCACCATGCATCCAGAGGTGCTCATCATAAACTGTTTTCTGACTCACGGTCATAAGTTGGATGTGTATGAAAGCATGCCACCCTTAACAGGAAGTGATATGCATGAGGCTGAGCCAAAGCAGGACCTGAAGGCATCAGTGAGTTACATGACAGTGACCCAGGTGCCCATGGCATCCACTCCTTCACGCCATCTGCCCTCTCCTAAGCTGCACTTATGGCTTCATGGAGAGTTCCTCCTGGTCAGTTGACTGGGGAAGAGGAAACTTGTGCCTGGTTTACAGATGGTTCTGTACAATATGCAGGCACCACTCAAAACTAGATGGTGGTAGCACTAGGTCTAGTCGCTGGGATCTCCCCGAAGGACAGTGGTGAAGGAAAATCCTCCCAATGGGCAGAAATTCAATAATGTAACTTCTTGTTCATTTTGCTTGGAAGGAGATGTGTGACTGTATACTGATTCATTGGCTATGGCAAATGGCTTGCTGGATGGTCAGGGACTTGGAAGGAATGTGAATGAAAAATTGGTGACAAAGAGGTATGTGGATAGGTTATGTGGATAGGTCTCTCTGAATAGACCAAAGAAGTAAAAAATACTTGTGTCTTATGTGAATGCTCACTGAAGGGTCAGTTCAGCAGAGAAGAATTTTAACAATCAAATGGAAAGATAATGTGTTCTGTGGAACCAAGTCCTCTTCGTTCCATAGCTACTCCTGTCATTGCCCAGTGATTATGAACAAAGTGACCATGGTGACAAGGATGGAGGTTATGCATGAGTTCAGTAACGTGGTCTTTCATTCCCCAAGGCTCACTCAGCTACACCCAATGCTGACTGCCCAATCTGCCAGCAGCTGACACCAACACTGAGTCCTCAGCACAATACCATTCCTTGAGGTAATCAGCCAGCAGCCTGGGGGCTGGCTTGTTGACACTGGACCACTTCCATCAAAGGGAGAATAGTTTTCTTAACAGAATAGAAACTTACCTGGCTACAGATTTGCCTTCCCTGCACATAGTGTCTCTACATTAGGGACCATCTGTGGGCTTACAGAGTGCCTTGTCCACCATCATCTCACATCATCCCACACAGCATCTCTTTGAATCTAGGGGCTCACTTCACTGCAAATGAAGCATGGCAATAGGCATATGATCATAGATTTCACTGTCTTATCTAGTTCCCCAACATCCAGAAGTAGCTGACTTGAAAGAACAATGGAATGGCCTTCTAAAGACATAGTTATTGTGGCAGCTAGATGGTAAAAGCTTGCAGGGTTGGGTCAGTATTCTCCAGGAGGCTGTGTGTGCTCTAAACAACAAGTTTTTCTGTCTCTCCCATAGCTATGATTCATGGGTTGAGGAAACAAGAGGTGGAAACAGGAGTGACAACAGTCACTATTACCTCTAGTAACTCACTTGCCAAATTTTTGCTTCTTGTCCCTATGGGACTCTATGCTCTGCAAGTCAAGAGGCCTTAATTCCAAAGGGAGGAATGCTCCACCAGGAGACACAACACTGATTCCATTGAACTGGAAGCTAAGAATGCCACCTATGGCAATCTGGGTTCCTCATGCCTCTGGATGAACAAGCAAAAAGTTATAATTGGCTACTGTGGTTGATCCTGGTTACCAAGAGGAAAGCAGATTAATATTACACTTGTTAAGTGTCATCAAGTCAATTCTTACTCATAGAGACCCTAGGCACAACGGAGTGAAACATTGCTTGGTCCTGTGCCATCCCCACAATACTTTCCATGCTCAAGCCCATTGTTGGAGCCACTGTGTCAATCTGTCTTGTTGAGGGTCTTCCTCTTTGTCAGCGACCCTCCACTTTACCAAGCACCATGTCCTTCTCCAAGATTGATTCCTCCTGACATGTCCGAAGTACATAAGAAGCAGTCTTATCATCCTTGCTTCCAATGATCATTCTGGTTGTACTTCTTCCAGAACATCTCTGTTCATTCTTTTGGTAGCCCAGGGTACATTCAATAACCCTCTCCAACACCGCAATTCAAAGGCATCAATTGTTTTCTTTTCCTTGTTCATTATACAGCTTTCCCATGCATATGATGTAACTGAAAATACCATCTCTTGGATCAGGCGTGCCTTAGTCTTCAAGGTGACATCTTTACTGCTCAACACTTTAAAGAGGTCTTTTGATTTCTTGATTGCTGCTTCCTTGGGCATTGATTGTGGAACCAAGTAAAATTAAATCCTTGACAACCTCAATCTTTTCTTCGTTTATCATGATGTTGATTACTGGTCCAGTTGTGAGGATTTCTGTTTTCTGTATGTTGAATTGTAATCCATTCTGAAGGCTGTGGTCTTTGATATTCATCAGTAAGTATTTTAAATCCTCTTTCAGCACGCAAGATTGTGTCAATCACATAATGCAGGTTGTTAATGAGTCTTCCTGCCTCATTCTTTTTCATATATTCCAGCTTCTTGGATTATATGCTCAGCATACAGAGTGGAAAGGTTTGTGAAAGGATAACAACCCTGACACACATCTTTCCTGACTTTAAGCCATGTAGTGTCCCTTTGTTCTGTATGAATAACTGCCTCTTGATCCATGTACCGATTCCTCATGAGCATAATTAAATGATCCAGAATCCCCATTCCCTGCAACATTATCCATAATTTGTTATGATCTACACATATTACATAATGGAGGTAAAAAAGAGTATGTCTAGAACCCAGGAGATGTCTTTGGGCTTTCTTTAGTACCTACCAAGGCCTGTAATTAAAGTCAGTGGAAAACTACAACTGAATTCTAACATAACTGTTAATGGCCGAAATCCTTCAGGAATGAAGTTTTGGGTTACCCTACCAGGCAAAGAACCATGACCAACTGAGGAGCTTGCTAAGATTAAAGGGGATATGGAACGGGAAAAGATAGTCCTAAATACCAGCAATAGCTCTTCGACTGGTTGCAGAAATGAGGGAAGCAATCGTTATGAGCATTTCTTCCTTGTTTTTGCATCAAATGTTTTTGTTTTTTTCACTTATAAAATATAAGATGTAAACATTTTTAGTTGTACATGTGTTAGTTATACCATACTAGGCATAAGTATGACTTTATAATTGTATTATAGATTAAATATGGTTTAGTGAGATGGGTACAAGTGTTAAGCTGACAAGGGGTAGACTACGATGGTTAAGGTTGTGTGTCAACTTGACTGGGCCATGAATCTCAATGGTTTCGTAGTTTTGATGTAGTTTGGCAGCTGTATAATGATGTAATTACATGCATGACAAGATTTGGTATCATGTAATCACCGTCATGATGAGATCTGCTATGAACAACCAATCAACTGAAAAGGAGTTTCCATAGAAGTGTGACCTTCATCCAATATATGTGGCCTTTATCAAAAAGCTCTGATTGTTGCTCACTCTGAATTGTGTAACTGGTTCCTGTTCATCTGATCTTTAGTTCTTCACACTTGAGCTAGCAGTCAGCCTCTGAGCCAGAGGCCTGCTGTTTGGTCCGCTGATCTTGGGTTTGCCAGCCCCTGCAGCTATGTGAGTCAGGAGAAGCCTCCAGGCTCATCCTTGGACTTGGGACTTTTCAGCATCTACAACTGCATGAGCCATTTCCTGGACATAAATCTCTGTTTATATTCTTTGTATATATATATAGTACATGAGAGCAAATGTGTACATACGTGTGTATACATGTAGGTATATGCATGCTTCTCTAGGACAGAGTATAAACTATGGTACAGGAAAAAATTTAAGGATAGGATGTGCGTTTAGGACACAGAAAGGATCAAACAAGATGCCAAGGTTTTGTTCTTGATACACTGGAAAAACAACAGCAATGTGGAAATTAGGAGAGAGATCCTTGTTAAGGGAAGAATAAGACGGACTGACAAAGTGTCTACAAAGATGGGCTCAAGCACAGTAACAATTGTGAGGATGGTGAAGCACTGAGCAGTGTTTTGTTCTGCTGTGAATAGAGTCACCAAGAGTCAGAGTCAAATTTATGGCACCTAAAAACAACAGTCTTTACAGAAGCAGGCTTCCATATCTTCCCCTTTTGAATAGCTGATGGGTTGGACCACCTCATCTTTCAGTTAGCAGCTGAACATTTAACCGCTGTGCCACCAAGGCTCACTCAACCAACCCTAGCCTATGCTATTTTACATCCGCTCCTTTCCCTTGTTCTTTGTATGAGGCAGAGAAACACTTACTTCAGCCATTTTGGTGGCTAGAAGGGTTAATACATTACAATAAAGAGGTGGCATAAGTCTATACACATAAATATAAATACTCCCAGGTTATAAATTATGTCATAACAAAATTCTACATATGGGCTAAAGAAATGCCCTGGAATAGTGGAGATAGATATAGAATTAAAATTCAAGGGCTTAAATAACAGAATGTGGAAGAAGAACAAAATATAACATTAATAGGCACTATTTTTAGAATTAGCTTGGGGCATAGTACTATCACCCTTCAATATATAGAAGTTTGCAGAATATTATTACCTTCTGAATTTTTTACTATGTACTTACAAAAGGTCAAAAATTCCTATGTGAATGCATTACTTTTTAAAAAATAAAATTGAAAAGAAATAAAAAGAAAAATGGTAGTATCAATGACTTATGTTTAACTTTAATTATGAACTAATAAATCTTTTTAAGCTGCTCATGTAATGTTACTGTACTCTTAGAAGATCAGTTTCAAAATTATGAACGTATTTTAATAAAACTATATTTTGAAGGTGGTTTTTAGAAAATTGGGATAGAAGTATGTGGCTTACGTGAAAATGCGAATGATAGAACCACAACTGGCACGTGTTTAAATTACAAAGAACTTGCTGGGAGCAGTTATATAAATACTTTCTAGATAACTGGTTTCACAGACTTCTTCTGTGATTCTGTGTCAGTTCTGAATTTTGTGGTCATTGTTTTATAATTAAGAATCTATGATTTTCAAGAGTTTTCCCTTTTGATTCATTTGATATACAACAGGTCTTTATTTCTTCCACCGTACATCAATTCCCTACTCAATTATTTTTATTACAAAGGGAAATAACACTTTAGAAACTTATGACTAAAATTTTAAGAATGTGTCCGTTTTTATTACGAGCATAATGGATGCAAGTGTTCCAGTCCAGGTCCCTGTTTTAATGCTTGGTTGGTGTTTAACAGATGCTTCCAGTTGCGTTAGTGAGGTTCATTTATAAAATAGCTACATCTCAGAGTCAGCATATCAGTGTCAATCCCTAATGAAGCCTCCAAATCCTGCTGAAGTTCCTTTTGTAACATTGCAAATACGTATTTCTCTCAAGACTCATAATGACTTCAAATAGTTATAAAATTGTTTTCCTTCTGTTTCCAGTTTACACAGAAAAGTGTTCTCATTTCTTAAAAATTGTTAATTGGACAGAAAATTTCCTTTGTTTAAACAGATTCAGCATCAATTTGTGAGATAGCATTAAATCTCTTGGACCTATTTTTGTGTACTTACAATATGGTTCTTAAAATGTTTCTCATTGTACTTTAGATGAAGCCTTACAGAACAAAATACATGTATTGTTTTGTAACACTGGCCAAGCCAAGTGCCATCGAGTTGGATTGTTACAAAACCCTCTATAATACGTCAGCACTCTCCCCTTCTTGACCTTGGGTTGCCCATTACCAGTTTTCCTGTCCCATCGTGACTTCTTACCCTTGCCCTAGACTGGTGTGCCTGTTTAGTCTTGTTTTATGTGCCTGTCTGATCTTTGGCTGAAGGGTAAACCTCAGAAGTGACTTCAGTACTGAGCTAAAGGGTGTCCAGAAGGCATATTCTCAGGGTTTCTTTATTCTCTGTCCGACCAGTAAGCGAAGTCTTTTTCTGTGAATTAGAATTTTGTTCCACATTTTTTTCCAGCACTGTCTGGGACACTCTGTTGTGACAGTTGTCAGAGTGGTCGGTGGTGGCAGCTGGATACCATCTAGTTGTGTTGCACTCAGTCTGGTGGAGGCTGTGGTAGTTGTGGTCCATTAGCCCTTTGAACTAATCTTTCTTTGTGTCTGGATTTCTTCGTTCTTCATTGTTCCAGAAGGCGTGAGAGAAGTGGAATATCTTGGATGGCCACTGAATAGCTCTTAAAATCCCAGATGCTGTTCACCAAACTAGAATGCAGAACATTTTCTTTATATACTGTGTTATGCCAATTGAGCTAGATGTCCTTTGAGTCCATGATACCCATCATTTGCCCAGTAATTCAGTCTCTCAGGGAGTTTGCATATGAATGTGTCCATGAAGCTTCTGGAAACTCTGGTAGTGTGGTAATTAAGAGCTATAGCTGCTAGTCGAAAAGTCAGCTGTTCAAATCCACCAGGCTCTCCTTGGAAACCCCATGGGGGCAGTTCTACTTTGTCCTATAGGGTTGCTATGAACTGGAATCAACTTGACAGCCAAGAGTTTTGATTTACGAAGTTTCCATGACCTAGCTTTGGTTAAGATATGCTGACTTCCCCAGTGTTTTGTACCGTCTCACTCACCACTGAAGTTACCACTTACTCACTGTCTAGTTAGTGTGTGTCCCTGCCCTCCCTAGTGACCACCAAAGGTTGTTTCTTCTTCTTTGTAAACCTTTTCAACCGTTTTTAGAATAGTGGCCTCATATGGTATTTTTAATACTGCAATTGACTTATTTCACTCAGCATAATGCCTTCCAGATTCATCCATGGTATGAAACATTTCCCAGAGTCACAGTTGTTCATTCCATTATGGGTATGTACCGTGGTTTGTCTATCCGTTGATGTGTTGATGGGCACTTAGGTGACACTCTCTTTTTGCTATTGTGAATAATGCTGCAGTGAACACGGATGTGCACGTGCCTATTTGTGTGATGGTTCTTATTGCTCAAGAACAATCCCTAGGAGCGGTATTTCAGGATCATATATTTCTACCTTTAGCTTTCTAAGGACATGTTGTATTATTTTTCTGAAACAATTGTACCATTTTACATTCCTACCAGCAGTGAGTGAGAGATCCAGTCCTCTGGAGCCTCTCTAGCATTTGTTATTTTCTGTTTTTTGACTCATGCCTGTAATGCGGGGGTGAGATGTTATCTCACTGTTTCGATTTGCATTTCTGTAGTTTTATTTTTTTGTGATGGTGCCAGGGTTATGCTGGATTCATAAATGAATTTTGGTATATTCTTTTCTACATTCTGAAATAGTTTGAGAAGTACTGGGGCAAGCTTGTCTCTAAATGTTTGGTAGAGTTCTTTATGAAGTCTTTTGATCCAGAGCTTTTTGTTGTTGTTGTTGAGAGTTTTTAAAATTATCTTTTTAGTCTCTTCTCTTGTCATTCAGATTTTTTTACTTCAGTTTGTGTTAGTTTATTTCTAGTGAAATGTAATTCTTAACTTGTTTGGCCCTTAATGTCACATGGGGATTTCAACAAGCAGTGTGTTTAGCCTGCCAAATTCCATTTTCTAATGACAGTAAGTAGAGAGCAAGAAACTGTACATAATTGCATTTCACTAGCTCTAGAGTTTTGGTGTTCGTGACTGCTAAAGTAGTTATTTCTGAATAATGAGCTTTAAATACAAATACAAAACAGCAGGACACATTTCCTCAAAATATTAACCATTAGTTACATTAAAATATAATTTGTTGGTCACTATTAATCTGGCATTTTTCTAAACAATTACTTGTGTTTGTTGGGAGCAACAAGATAAATTGTATTAATTAGTACTTACTGTGTTTACTCTAAAAGGTATATGATTTTAAAATATCTTCTGATATAACAAAGAAATATTAAGTTATAATTTCCAAATCATTTCATTGACCAGGAAGCTTCTATTATTTGAAGACACTTAATCTATATGCAATAAAGATGATAATTCTTTAATATATTAGTAAAATATATTCTGTAAAAAGCATAATGTTAAAACAAGCTTTCTGCTTAGGAAAATTTTCTGTTTAAGAAAAGCCAAACTATGAAACAGTGCCAAGTGATTTCCTCCTCTTAACTGTGTCATCATTAGTGATTTTCTTTCTTCTAACACAAGAGCTTATAATTAAGAAATAATTGGATTTTTCTAAGTGTAAAGAATATGTTCTGAGAAATTTTTAAGTAGGACTATGTTTCTCCCACAACATCAAGAGAAACATGTTATGTTTGGCATTAGAAGTATGTAATATGGTCAGTGAATGTATATAAATCACAATATAAAAAGGAGCTTCCGACCTGATGGCCCTTGGCTTTTGGCTGGCATAGTATAATAATATGTATAGTAAATAAGCCATGTTTTCTAGTCTGTTGTGCTTAAAGATGAGTAAGTAAGTAGGATCAACTTTAGTCTTAACTGAACTCTGGCTATCGAATCAACTGTCATCCAGCTGGATTCATTTTTCCCACTCGACTAACCTCCTTCACCCAGGCCAGACACGATTTATACTCATCAACCCCAGCAGAGGCTTTTTCAGTAATCAAAGAAGCAAGCAGCTGCTGGTGTGTTTTACACTTTGTGCCTGCCCAGAAAGGCAGTCATTCTCCTCCAGGTATACCTTAAAACAAAACAGGAAATGAAATATACCATACTCCACTTGGCCAGGGACCCATCTAGGGAGAATAGCACCTAGGGCAATAAGGATTGATGTGCTGAATGATCTCTCAAAGCTGGCCATAAAAACTGTGATAGCCAACTGAAACTGCTCATTGACACCCTGCCTGAAGTCACCCCCAGGACTTACACCCTACTCGGAGCCCCTTCCCTATCTAGATAGGTCTCTGAGCCTCACTGCCATTCATGGGAAATATAAGCTCCACCTAAAGGACTGGTAACTATCCTGACAAACTTCATTGAGTCCCAGGATTTACTCCCTCAGTGAAAACTATTAAAACATAGAATGTGTCTGGTACAGTTTTAGCTGTCTTGTGTATTCATGTCTACTTTGTTTTGTCCTGGCTTGTTATCTACCACTTGACTTTAAATAGAAAGCTCAAACCTGGAGGTTCTTTCAAAGAAAGCGTCAGAAGATGACTAACTGGAGTCACTCGAGTATTCAGTAGGGTTGTTGCTGTTCTTAAGTGCTGTCAAGTTGGTTCTGACTCATAATGACCCATGTATGACAGAAGGAGACACCGCCCAGTCCTGTGCCATCTTCACAGTGGTTTCTGTGTCTGAACCCTTTGTTGCTGCCACTGTGTCAGTCCGTCCCATTGAGGGTCATCCTCTTTTGCATTGACCTTCTGTTTTACCAAGCGTGATGTGTCTCACCAGGAATTAATCCCTCCTAATAATATGTCCAAAGCTATCCTGACTTCTAAGCAGCATTCTGACCGTACTCCTCGCAAGACAGATTTGTTCTTTCTTTTGGCATTCGGTAGTATATTCAGTATTCTTTGCCAAAGCCACAATTCAAAGGCATTAATTCTTCTTCCTCTTCCTTATTCATTGTGCAGTTTTGAGGCTATTGAAAACACCATGACTTTGGCCAGGCATACTTTAGTCCTCAGGGTGACATCTTTGCTTTTCAACACTTTATAGAGAGGACTTTTGCAGCAGATATTCCCAGAGCAATGTGTCTTTTGATTTCTTGGCTGCTGTTCCCAAGGGTGTTGATTGTGGAACCATGTAAAATGAAATCCTTGACAACTTTAATACTTTGTCTATTTATTATGATATTGTCAGTCTCATTCTAAGGATTTTTTGTTTTCTTCATATTGAGGTGAAATCCATACTCTGAAGACCATGGTTTTTGATCTTTATCAATAAGTATTTCAAGTCTTTACTTTTAGCAAGCAAGGTTGTGTCATCTGCATAACACAGGTTGTTAATGAGTCTTCTTCTAATCCTGATGCCCGGTTGTCTTCACATAGTCCATTTTCTCAGATGAGCTGATGAGCATACAGACTGAACAGTTACGGTGAATGGATACAACCTTAACATACACCTTTCCTGATTTTAAACCACGCAATATCCACTTCGTTTGTTTGAACGACTGTCTCTTGATCCATGTACAGAATCCTTAGGAGCACAGTTAAGTGTTCTGGAATCCCCATTCTCCTCAGTTTTATCTATAATTTGTTAGGATTCACAGAGTTGAATGCCTTTACATAGTCAGTGAAACACAAGTAAAGAGCTGTCTGGTACGCCCTGCTTTCTGCCAGGATCCAACATCAGGCACGATAGCCTTGGTTACACACCCTCATCTAAATTCAGATTGAAATTCCGGCAGTTTCCTGTCAATAAACTGTTGCAGCTCCTTTGAATGATCTTCAGCAAAATTTTGCTTGCATGTAATATTAATGATATTGTCCATAACTTCTGCACTTGGTTGGATCACCGTTCTTGGGAATAGGGGCAAACACGGGTCTCTTCCACTCAGCTGGCCAGGTAGCTGTTTTCCAAATTCCTAAGCATAGATGAGTAATCAGCTCCAACACTGCATCTGCTTATTGAAACGTCTCAATTGATTGACCATTAGTTCCTGGAGCCTGGTTTTTTTGCAATACCTTCAACGTAGCTTTGTCTTCTTTCTTCAGTACCATCAGTTCCTCGTGATACGTTACTTCCTGAAATGGTTGAACATCAACCAATTATTTTTGTTGTAACGACTCCATGTATTCTCTCCATCTTCTTTGAATGCCTCCTGCATCACTTAATATTTTTTCCATAGAATTTGTCAGTACTGAAACTCAGGGCTTCAATTTTTTCTTCGGTTCTTTCAGCTTGAGGCAGTGTGTTCTTCTCTTTTGGGTTTCTTTTTCCACCTCTTTGCACATGTCATTGTAATGCTTTATTTTGTCTTCTTGAGCTGCCCTTTGAAATCTTCTGTTTGTTTTTCTTTTACTTCATCGTTCCTTTTGCTTTTGCTGGTCAACATTTGTAAGCATGTTTTAAAGTCTCATCTAATTTGGTCTTCTCTTTCTTCCTTCTCTTTTTTAATGACCTCTTGCTTTCTTCACGTATGATGTCCTTGATGTCATTCAACAACTTGTCTGGTGTTCAATCATTAGTATTCAGTGTGTCAGACCTGGTTTTAGTCAGCTGAGGCTGCTGTAACAGAAATATCACAGAGTGGATCGCTTTAACAGAGGAAGGTTTATTCTTACACAGTCCAGTAGGCTACAAGTCCACATTCAGGGTGTCCACTCCAGAGGAAGGCTTTCGCCTTGTCGGCTCAGGAGGAAAGTCCGGTATTACATCAGTCTTCATCCTGGGAGCATCTTGGCGCAGGAACCTCAGGTCTGAAGGACGTGCTCTTCTGGTGCTCCTTTCTTGATGGTGCGAGGTTCCCAGTTCTCTGCCTGCTTCTCTGTCCTTTTATCTCTCATAGGATGAAAGGATTAAGGGTGGGGCAAGCCATACTCCAGGGAAACTCCCTTTACAGTGGAGCAGGGAGGTAATCCTATGAAGTGATTTATAGCCCCACCCTAATCCTTTAACATACAGTTTAGGAAAACCAAAAAATGGAGGACAGTCACAAGATACTGGGAATCATGGACCAGCCATGTGGCTACACATATTTTGGGGGGAACACAATTCAATCCATGACAGATCTATTCTTGAAATTGTTTCTGAACTCAGGTATGATACCCTCAAGGTAATATTTTGGCTTTTGTGGTCTTTCCATAATTTTCTTCAGTTTCAATCTGAATTTGCATATGAGCACTTGGTGGTCTGTACCTCAATTGGCCCGTTACCTTGTGCTAACTGATGATATTGAGTGTTTCTGTCTTCTCTTTACACAGATGTAGTTGGTTTGATTCCTTGTGTGTTCCATCTGGTGAAGATCATGTGGATAAGTTGCTGTTTAAGTTGGTGAAAAAAGCTGTTTGCAATGAAGTCATTGGTCTGGCAAAATTCTATCATGTGATTTCCTGCATCATTTTTATCACCAAGGCCATATTTTCCAAATACCAGTCTTTCTTCTTTGTTTCCAACTTTTGTATTCCAATCACCATGTAATTATCAAGTCATCCTGATTGCATGTTTGGTCAATTTCAGATTGCAGAATGTCGTAAAAATCTCCAAATTCTTCAGCTTTGACAATTTTGGTTGGTATATAAATATAAGTAATAGTCTATTAACTTGTCTTCCTTGTATGTGTATAGATATTATCCTCTCACTGACAGCATTTTACTTCAGGATAGATCTTGAAATATTCTTTTTGATGATGAATGCAGCACCATTCCTCTTCACACTATCATTACCAGTATAATAGACCATATGACTGTCCAATTCAAAACGGCCAATACCAGTTGATGTCAGCTCACTGATACCCAAGATATCAACATTTATGTGTTCTATTTCTTTTGTGATGCTTTCCAATTTTCCTAGATTCATACTTAGTACATTCCTCATTCTGATTATTAATGGGTATTTGCAGCTTTTTCTTCTCATTTTGAGTGGTGCCATATCAGCAAATGAAGGTCCTGAAGCCTTACTCCATCCACATCATTAACATGGAGCCCATTTTGAAGAGGCGGCTCTTCCCCAGTCATATTTTGAGTGTCTAGCAACCGGGATGGGGGAAGGAGGGTAGCTCAACTTTCAGCACTATATTAGATAATACCCTGCTGTCATTTATAAGGTTTTTGACTGGCTAATTCTTTTCATGAATGTACTACAGGGTCCTTCTTCCTAGTTTTGGTTCATCTGGAAGCATAATTCAAACCTTTCTGCCACAGGTGTCAGTACACTGGTGGCATAGCTTCCGGTATCACAGCAACAAGGAAGCCACCCCATAGTACAGTAAACTGACAGACACGTGGGCGCTTCATACCATGCCTACTACACTGTATTAACAAGATCCCCAGGTGAGTGGCAATGCGTATTAAAATTTGAGAATTATAGGCCTAAAGCATTATTTCTCAAATCATACACAGTTTTTGTTTAGTATGATGCAGGAAGAAAAAAAATCACAGAAATTTTCACCTCAAAGAAGTTAAGAATTAGGGACAATTTGCTTAACGTCTTCCTCTTATAAACATTGCAGATGATTTATATGGTGATTATATATTTACAAGTAAAGAAATATTTATGAAGTCTTATGAATTCAAGATACATTTATTGAGCATCTGTCATCTACCAAACTACATGCCAGGTGAGAAGGGAAAAAGAGATCTATAAAATCATGCCCTCTGGTGTCCCAGTTGAGGACACAAGTAGCAAGTGCATGGAATTCACGGGTGCCATGTACACAGGTGCCGTGTACATACAGTGTATTCTAGAGCACACAGGAAGAAGTACATTGGAATAAGAATTGGGGAAGAGTTCATTAAGGAGAGAATGCTGGAGGTGAATCTCGAAAAGCCAACAGGTGTTGATCCATGGGCCTGAAATTTGTGCCTTTAATTTCCAACAGGGCCAATGAATGTTAATTAGGGCAATGAGCTATTTAGAGGAAGCAGTTATTTACAGGATTGAATCTCAACCTCAACTTTATACAGAATCGCCTGGAGAAATTTACAATATTGTATTTCTGGGCCTACCTCTAGAGTTACTGATTTAACTGGTATGGGGTGAGAACTTCAAATTAGAATTTTTAAAACCCCACATCTGATTCCAGTGTCCAACCAAGGTGCCAATCACTTGCCTGATTTCTCTCTAAACTGTCTCTATCTTCTGGCCATTTCATCTGGTTCCTGATTCAGGTTCCCACTCTGGACGGGAGACCCACTCCAGTCACGAAACTTGGCTTGCTGTCTCTTGAATTTTTAACCCAGTCTGACAGCAGATGCCATGCACCTATGACCCCCTGAGCATGGAGTGCTCTTTTTGCAAACCACAGCACAGCGGAGCCAAAAGCAGCTCATTGTAGTCAGGTAAGGCAGCCTTGAAGCAGCCTTAGAACACAACCTCCTCATCCCTCTCTAGTTTAAGAAGTCAGAATATTCTCCCCCCAATAAAATAAAATATCAAAAGGTTTCCTTTACACTTTTGGTGATTCTGATTTCTAAACCAAATATGGATTCTTACTGGATTCAGTAGGATATGAGGCAAAAATATTTGTACATGAAGCAAATGAAATACTTAATGTTACTGATTATATATTATGAACCATGTATAAAAGAAGAATGTGTATTTCTCAAAGTGTGACCCCTGGACCACCTCCATCAGAGTAACCTGAAGAAGCAAAATAAAATTCAGATTCTAGCTTTTTCTCCAAACCTACTCAGTTAGATTCCCTGTAGATGGATCCAAGAAGGCTGAAAGTGTAACATTCACCAGGTGTAATTCTAATAGACATTAAAGTTTGAAGATTACTGGGTGAGTGTGCTTCATTTTTCCTTATTCTAGGAAATTTATGTTTTTTGTTATTGTTTGCTGATTCTTAATTCTACATCTAAAAGAAAATGTAAGAGCTATAAGCAGTCAACAGAACACTACAGATAACCATAAAATAAGAAGTACGTTTCAAATATCTGAATAGGCAAGTATACTACTTATTTTTGTGTTGGCGAAATTTTAAAAAAATGTATGGTGATACCTCTGTAGAGCTAAGCACTGTTGGGGTTTCTAATGTCTAGACCAGGTCTTTACTGATGTGATTTCATTTTAAAGCAGTGATTTTGCTAATCAAGTTTGCTCAACCAAATTTGCAGGAAAGGGAGAGTCTACAACAGTGCCTAACCGAAAACCAAACCAGACCCAGTGCTGTCAAGTCGATTCCAACTCATAGTAACCCTGTAGGATAGAGCAGAACTGCTTCATAGAATTTCCGAGGAACCTCTGGTAAATTGGAATTGCCAACTTTTTAGTTAGCAGAAGTAGCACTTAACTACTACGGTGCCAGGATTTCCTGGAAAAGTGACCAGGAATCATTAATGTGGAAGGGTTCCATTAGGTGTAACCACTGGACAACACTGTTGTGTTTCACCAGTCCTGGAGAGCAGAGAAAATACTCTTCCCTATGTGCTCAGCAGGACGGGGAGCAGATAGCAGAAACAAACCATCTGGGTGGGGTCAGGTGGGCTGCAAGAGGATTCCAACCATTTCCACTTATTTCTCTTGCTTGATTCCCTTCTTTCCCTCTTTTTCACCACTATTTTTTATTCTTGCTGCATAAGTTTGGACTGGACTCTGGTACTGTAGTGGTTAAGTGTTACAGCTGCTAAGCTAAGAATCAACAATTCAGATACACCAGGAACTCCTTAGAAATTCTATGGGACAGTTCTACTCTGTCTTACAGGTTTGCTATGAATTGGAATTGACTTGACAGGGTATTTAAGTTTGGACTATCATATGTACTCTGGATTATCACAAAAATCTCCTAACCTTCTAGTTTTCAAACTGTTTCTACCTTCTCTGTGAATTCTTTTTCTAAAACCCCTCAAACCCAACCAAACCCGCTACCACTGAGTCAATGCTGACTCATAGTGACCCTATAGGACAGAGTAGAGCTAACTGTTGTTGTTAGGTCCTGTTGAGTCAGTTCCAACTCATAGTGACCTATACCCAACAGAAGGAAACACTGCCTGTTCTTTTGTGATGCCCACAGTTGTTTTTATACTTAAGCCCACTGTTGCAGCCACTGTGTCAATCCATCTTGAGTAGGGTCTTCCAAGAGGGTTGGAATCCTCTTGCTGACCCTCCACTCTACCAAGCATGATGTCCTTCTCCAGCAACTGATCCATCCTGACAACATGTCCAAAGAACATGAGATGCAGTCTCACCATCTTTGCTTCCAAGGAGCACTCTAGTTGTTCTTCTTCCCAAATAGATCTGCTTGTTATTTTTGGCAATCCATGGTAAGTTCAATATTCTTCTCCAACACCACAATTCAAAGGTGTCAGTTCTTCTGTCTTCCTTGTTCCTTGTTCAGCTTTCACACGTATATGATGCAATTCAAAATATCATGGCTTGGGGCAGACACACCTTAGTATTCAAGGTGACATCTTCACCTTTTAACTTTTCAAAGAGGCCCTTTGTGGCAGATTTTCCCAATGCAATGAATCTTCTGATTTCTTGACTACTGTTTCCATGGGGCCAAGTAAAATGAAATCCTGGAAACCTCAATCCTTTCTCCATTTATCAAGATGCTGCTTACTAGTCCAGTTGTGAGGATTTTTGTTTTCTTGATGTTGGGGCATAATCAATACTAAAGTGTGTGGTCATTAATCTTCATCAGTAAGTGTTTCAAACCCTCTTCACTTCCAGCAAGCAGGGTTGTGTCATTTGCATAACACAGGTTGCTGAAGAGTCTTCCTCTAACTCTGATGCCGTGTTTTTCTTCCTGTGGGCCAGCTTCTTGGATTATTTGTTTGGCATACATATTGAAAAGGTATGGTGAAAGGATACAACACTGACACACACCTTTCCTGACTTTAAACCATGCAGTGTCCCCTTGTTCTGTTGGCATGACTGCCTTTTGATCCATATACAGATTCCTCATGAGCACGATTAAGTGTTCTGTAATTCCCATTCTCTGCAATGTTAGCCATAATTTGTTATGATCTACAAAGTCAAATGCCTTTGCGTAGTCGAAGAAATACAGGTAAGCGTCTTCTGGTATTAAGTGAGCACTTCCAGTGCTGTATCAGTTTGCTGAAACATCTCAGTTGATATTCCATCAGTACCTGGAGCCTTGTCTTTCACCAATACTTTCAAAGCAGCTTTGACTTTGTCCTTCAGTAACATTGCTTCCTGATCATATGCTACTTCTTGCAATGTTGAATATCGACCAGTTCTTTCTGGTACAATGACTGTGTATTCCTTCCATATTCTTTGGATGCTTCCTGAGTCATTTAATATTTTCCCTGTAGAATCCTTCACTACTGCAACTCAAGCCTTAATTTTGTTTTCTTCAGTTCTTTCAGCTTGAGAAATGCAGTGTGTTCTTGCCTTCTGGTTTTCTATTTCCAGCTTTGTACATGTCATTATAACACTATGTTTTGTCTTCTCAAGCTGCCCTTTGAAATCATCTGTTCAGTTCTTTTACTTCTCCATTCCTTCCTTTTGTTTTAGATGCTCAATATTCAAGAGCGTATTTCAGAGTCTTTTCTGACATTCATTTTGGTCTTTTCTTTCTTTCCTGCCTTTAATGATCCCTTCCTTTCTACATGGATGATGTCTGTGATGTCATCCTGAAGTTTGCTTGGTCTTTGGTCATCAGTGGTCGACACATCAAATCTGTTCCTGAGATTGTCTCTAAACTTAGGTGGGATATACTCAAGGTTGTACTTTGGCTCTAGTGGATTTGTTCTAATTTTCTTCGGTTTCAGTTTGAATTTGCATATAAGCAGTTGATGGTCTATACCACAGTCAGCACGTGGTCTTGTTTTGACTGTTGATGCTGAGCTTTTCCACTGTGTTTTTCCACAGATGTAGTCAATTTGATTCCTCTGTGTTCCATCTGGTGAGGTCCATGTGTATAGCCACCATTCATGTTGGTGAAAAAAGGTATTTGCAATGAAGAAGTCATTGGTAGTGCAAAATTCTACCATGTGATCTCCAGCATCATTTCTATCACCAAGGCCATATTTTCCAGATATCAATCTTCTTTCTGGTTTACAACTTTTGCATTCCAATCACCAGTAATTATCAATGCATACTGATTGCATTTTTTATCAATTTCAGACTTCACAAGCTGGTAAAAATTTTCAATTTCTTCATCTTTGGCCTCAGTGGTTGGTGTGTATATTTGAATAATAGTTGTATTAACTGGCCTTCCTCGTAGGAACATGGGTGTTATCCTATCACTGACAGAATTGTACTTCAGGACAGATCTCAAAATGTTCTTTTTGATGATGAATGCAACACCATGCCTCTTCAAGTTTTCACTCCTGACGTAGTACAACAAAATGGCAAATACATGTTCATTTTACCTCACTAATGCCTAGGATATCTATGTTTAAGCATTCCATTTCATTTTTGACAATTTTCCTAGATTTTTTATTTTTTATTTTTTTATTATGACTGAGTGAAAATGTACATTCCCATATAAATTTACATGCTCACCTATATGCAACTTCCACTGCTCTCCCTGCCTGGTGACAGCACACTATTCTTCTCTGCTCCATACACATGTCATCCTCCCAGCAGTCTCCTTTCCCCTCCACTCCACCCACTCTCCATCCTCCAGCCAGAGGACAGCAGGATGATATCCTATAGATGCACAGAACCATAAAGTACATCCAATATATGGTCACTCTGCATCGTCAAGTCCAATCCATTTGTGTCCGAAGAGTGGAACTTCGTTATGATTTACGGGCAAGGGCAGCATCAGGGCCAGGGGCCATGCTCCCAGGGGAACCCCAAAATGGCTCAACCATCAGTTGTGGTCTTTTAGTGGAGATCTCAGGGTGCACCTCTTTTTATTCTTGTTTTCCCAGTGAGACTCAACTTAGTGAGCTCCATCGCAGCTATCACTGGTGGTGGCCAGGCACCATCTGGTTCTTCCAGTCCTGAGTCGATGTAGGCACCCACTCATGTGGGTCTCTCTATCTTCTGGGTTGTCTTTACCCCGTGCCATTTTGGTTCTCAGTGAGCATCTTTTCCTTCTGAGTTGGGACCATTTGCTGTGCCCTCAGATGGCAGCTTGGCAACTTTTAAGACCCCAGATACCACTCACCAACGTGGGGGTGCAGAGAACCCTCTTAGCAAAATGATAGTTGTGCCAATTGGCCTTAATTTCACCTAAGAGTATAGCCCCATGCCCCCTGCTCCAGCTGCTCTATCCTTGCAATATTGGGTTAAGATGGAAGGAGTATTCAAGCTATGCTGAAGTCCACTTAATATTGATCTTGTTTCTAATGTGTGCTATCACCAATTTCACCCAACCAGATTTCTAGCAACTATCTAATCTAAACCCTCCCCGCTTCACCCTCCCTCCTTCCCCCCCTTGCAGCTGTGAAAGAGTCTTTTCTTCTATACATAAGACTGTTTTTGAGATCTTATCATAGGGGTCTCATACAATATTTCTCCTTTTGTCGCTGACTACTTTCACTCAACATAATGTCTTCCAGTTGAAATCAGGTTACAAGATGTTTCCTGGAATCATCATTATTCTTTATCATTGCGTAGTGCTCCATTGAGTATATTTACCATAGTTTACCTATCCATTCCTCTGTTGTTGGGCATATGGGTTGATTCCATCTTTTTGCTATCATAGACTGTGCTACGATAAACACTCTCGTGCATGTGTCCGTTAGTGTGAAAGGCCTTGATTCTGTAGGATATATTCCAAGTAGTGGAATTACTGGGTCAAATGGTATATTTATATCCATTTTTTTAAGGAAGCGCCAGATGGCTTTCCAAAGAGGCTGGACCGTTTTGCAACCCCACCAACAGTGTAGGAGGGTTCCACTTTCTCCATAGCCTCTCCAGCATTTGTTGTTTTGTGTTTTGGGATCATGGCCAGCCTTGTTGGGGTGAGATGGTATCTCATTGTTTTCTTGATTTGAATTTCTTTAATAACTAAAGATCTTGAACATGACCACATGTGTTTTTTGGCTGCCTGGATCTCCTGTTTAGAGAAATGTCTGTCCATCTCCTTTGCCCATCGCTTAATTGGATGATCTATCTTCTTCTTATTGATATTTTGTAGTATCTTATAGACTATGGAGATCGGGCATCGGTCTGACATAGAGTTGTCAAATATTTTTTCCCATTCAGTAGGTGACCTTTTAATTCTGTTAATAAAGTTTTTGGATGAGCAAAGTGTTTGATTCTTAATAGTTCCCATTTATCTATTTTCTCTTCTGTTGACTGTGGTTTGTTTGACAGATTTTGAAGTCTGTCTACGTTGTGTATTAAGACTTCCATTGTTGTTCCTACCTTTTCTTGGATGAGCTTGATCGTTTTAGGTTTGATATTTAGGTTTTTTTTATCCAGTTGGAGTTGGTTTTTGTATAAGGTGTAAGATATGGATCTTGTTCCAATTTTTTACAGATGGATATCCAATTCTGCCAGCACCATTTGTTGAAGAGACTGTTTTTACCCCAGTTTAATGTCTTAGGGACTTTGTCGAATATCAACTGTTCATAGGCCAATGTTGTCATCTCTGGGGTCTCAATTCTGTTCCATTTATCGATCTGTCTGTTCTTGTACCAGTCCAGGCTGTTTTGACCACTGAGGTAGTGTAGTATGTCCTAAGGTCAGGTAATGAGAGGTCTCCCAGTGTGTTCTTCTTTACTCGTACCTTATTTATCTGGGGCTTCTTCCCTTTCCAAGCAAATTTCGTGATTTGTTTCTCCATCTCATTAAAAAATGACGCTGGAACTTGTATTGGGATTGCAATATATAAGTAGATTGCTTTGGGTAAAATAGACATTTTCTTTTCAGTCTTTTCAATTGTTTTTCTGTTCTGTAATTCATTTAGCTCCGCTCTAATCTTTATGATCTGGTTTCTTCTGGTGCCTGAGGGGTTCCTCTGTTGTTCTCTCTCTACTTGTTCAAGCTGTAGGGTTAGTTCCTTGATTTGGTTTCTTTCTTCCATCCAGATGTGTGCATTTATGGAGATAAACAGACCTCTGAGCACTGCTTTGGCTGTATCCCATAGGTTCTAGTAGGAAGTGTTTTCATTCTCATTGGAATCCATGAATTTCTTTATTTCATCCTTGATTTCTTCTATAACTCATGATTTTTTGAGCAAGATGTTGTTCAGTTTCCAAGAGTTCTATTTTCTATCTATGTTTTCTCTGCTATTGATTTTGACTTTGATGGCTTTACGATCTGAGAAGATGCTTTGCAGTAACTCAGTGGTATGGATTTTGTTGAGAATTGCATTATGTCCTAACACATGGTCAATTCTGAGGAATATTCCACGTGCACTGGAGAAGAAGGTGTTGTTGTCTGCTGATAGGTGGAAAGTTCTGTATATATTGATGAAGTTTAGCTGATTAATTGTGGCAATGAGCTCTTCTGTATCTTTACTGAGCTTTTCTCTAGATGATCTGTCCACTATTGAGAGTGGAGTGTTAAAGTCTCCCACTATTATTGTGGAGTGATCTAACTCTTTTTTGAGTGTAGTCAGTGTTTCTTTGACATATTTAGGTGCTCTGATATTAGGTGCATAAATATTTATTATAGTTAAGTCTTGCTTGTGTACTGAACCTTTCAGCAATAAATAGTGTCCATCTTTGTCCATGATAGTGGATTTGACATTAAAATTTATTTTATCTGAGATTAGAATTGCCACACCTGCTCTTCTTTGTTCATTGTTAGCTTGATATATGTTCTTCCATCATTTAATTTTCAGTTTCTTTCTATCTTTAAGTCCCAAGTGAGTTTCTTGTAGACAACGTATGGATGGGTCATGTCTTTTGACCCAAGATGCCACTCAATGTCTCCTTACTGGAGCATTCAGTCCATTCACATTCAGTGTAGTTATTGATAGGTATGCATTCAGTGCTGCCATTGTGATATGTTTATTTTTCTCTTGATGTTTTCTTTGTTGTTCTTATTAGTCTGTTCTGGGACATACTTTTTTGCGAGTTGATTTTTCACCTTTCTCAGAGCTGGTTTTGTAGTTGTTGAGACTCGTGTGTTACATTTCTTGAAATAGTATGATACATCTTTGTTGTGCTTTATAGCTGTCCCTACGATCCCCCTTAATAAAACATATATAAACCCAATTTTAATAACTACCAGTCTTATCATCTTCCGGTCCATCTGGAAGGACAATAACAACTGTAGTACATTCCTCTTTTTAATATGATGGCACCATAGTTTTCATGATCATCACTGGATTGCTTCTTTCAGTATTAAAGCTATAATTGACTTTGGAGCCTTCCCTAACTGAGTAGAGTTCGGAGTAATGCGTTGTTCTAAAATATAAAGTTAGTGGTTTTGTTCTTCTAAGCCAAAGCAAGAACTTCTTTCAGTATGTCTTGTAGTTTTGGTTTGGTTTTCACAAAGTCCCTGAGTTTCTGTTTAATTGGGAATGCCTTAATTTCATTTTCATATTTGAAAGATAGTTTTGCGGGATATATAACTCTTCATTCGAAGTTCTTCTTCTTCAAGGCTTTAAATGTGTCAGGCCACTGTTTCCATGCCAGCATGGTTTTCGCTGAGAAATCTGACAAAAGCCTACCCTCTGAATGGTAGCTTTGTTTTGAGTCTTGCTGCCTTTAATAGTTGCTGCTTATGTTTCATTTTGTTAAGCTTGATTATAATATGTTTTGGAGTCTCTCTTTAGAGATCTATATTGGGTGGCGTATGATACGCATCTGAGATGTCTATGTTCTCTTCCTTCATGATTTCTGGGAAGTTTTCTGTCAGCAGCTCAGCAACTCTCTGTGTTCTTAGATGTCTCATCCTGTTCAGGGACTCCAATTAATCAAAGGTTGTTCTCCTTAATAGAGTCCCATATACTTCTTAATGCTTCTTCATTTTTCTTGCTTCTTTTTTCTGATTTCTGCTTATAGACACTGGCTTCAGTAGCTCTGTCTTCCAAGTCAGAAGTTCTTTTTTCCATTTGTTCCATTCTGTGTTCTTAGCTTTGCATTGAAGTTTCTATGTCTTTGATTTTGTTCTTGATCTGTTGGATTTCAGAGTACTGGTGTTCCATCAGATCAAACAGCTTGTTTAATTTCTCCTTTTGTTCTGCTGCATTTTGTATGAGGTCTAGAAGGGCTCTGTATATAATCATTTTGTATTCACTTTCTGATGCTTTCATAAAAGTTTCTTCATCTGGAAAGCTCCTTGGTTGCTTTGTTTGTTAGCTTTCTGCAGCTATGGGTAATTTCTTGTATGCCACAAGTGTTTGTTGCTTTTTGGGTCCCATGTGAGTAAGTAGAGGCTGGAAGAGATACTGTGAGGATGGACTGCAAATGTTTCTCTAGGCTGTCTTAAAATGTAAAGCAAACGGTATCTGACCAAGTCTCAAGTTAATCAGGTTTTGAGACGTAGAGGTCCCTCTTCCCAACTGGCAAAGTAAGCACCACTATATCCAACCCCAGATGACACATACTAGTTCAGAATACAGCAATGCTACTGTCTCGTTGGCCTCTGCTGACAGGGCCCAGCCTTAGGCGACCCTGTGTAAACTACTGCTTTTCTCGTAGAAAAGTGCTCTCCTGTGGGCAGGTTCTGGCTCCCAAGCTAAGAATTAGGTACAGTTGTGGCCACCATATCCAAGATGACGCCCTCCACATAGGCAGCAGATAGAGGAGCTAAAGGTGCCAAGAGGTAATGATTCCTCTGCCTCTGTTGACGGCCCCCACTGTAGGTGACATTGTGTAAATTGCTGCTTTTCTGTCAGAGAAGCACTGTGCTGTTTGCAGACATTGGCTCCAGGCTAAGAATTAGGTCCTGCTAAAATCTCCGTATCCAACATGGCATCCTGCACTCTGGCAGTGTGGTTCTGTACAAACCATGCTGTGGCAGTGATAAAAAGACAGGCCCAAAGTGGCCAGATTAATAAAGTCCTAAGCCTGGCTCTCAAAATATGGGAATTTCACCTGCCTATCCCGCCAGCAGTGTGCCTGAGTCTAGCCGCTAGTTCCACCTGCCGGCCAAGACAGGGAAAAAAAGTCAAAGTGGTGCATTTACCTTCAGACCATGAGAGCCAGGGCTAGCCAGGAGCAGGAGCCAGAGAAAGAGAGAAGGTTTTTCGCTCAGTGGTATGAAGTCCAAATTAACAGCCCTGTGTGGTGTCCTAGAGGCTCACTAGTTGACCAGAAGGCTCCATTTGATTATCGGTTCAGGTCTTGGTTTCCAGAGGGATATAAGGAGACGTGCACTTAGTCCGCCATCTTGACTCTGCCCACCAATCTTCCTAGATTTATACATCTTATATTCCATGTTCCAATTATTAATGAATGTCTGCAGTTGTTTCTTCTCATTTTGAGTTGTTCCACATCATCAAATGAAGGTCCTGAAGGCTTTACTCCATCCATGTCATTCAGGTCAACTCTACTTTGAGGGGGAAGCTCTTCCCTGTTTGTTTTTTCAATGCCTTCCAACTTGGAGCTCTCATTTTCTAGCACTATACCTGACAATGTTCGGCAGCTATTCATAAGGTTTTCATTGGCTAATTCTTGTCAGCAGTAGATTGCTGGATCTGCCTTAGTCTGGAAGCTCAGCTGAAACCTGTCCACCATGGGTGACCTTCCTGGTATCTCAATACCAGTGGCATAGCTTCCTGCATCACAGCAACATGCAAGCCGTGACAGCACAACAAACTGACAGACAAGTGTTGGTGGAACTAACTAGATGTGTTTAATTGTTTAGCCTAAAGCTTTTAGATGAATGTGGTCTCCTTGCCTACAGGGTCAAGTCCAAAATTTTCACTATCCTGCTGAAGACAACCTGACTCTTCCCAACTTTCATCCCCCTTGTCTGTAGACACTCTCTTCGTTACATGTACTTTGTAGTCATGTTTCATCACCTTGATTGCAGTTAATGGGCCCATTCATAAACTTTCTTCTCTCCATTTCTTCCTTACAGGCCAGAGAAGCAATACAACAAATAAAACCTCCTAACAGTGTACATTTTTGGCCAAGGCTTTTAAATGTCAAACAGTGTAATCTTTTATCTTCCATCACAGATTGCTGAGCTCCCAAATTATGTGACTACTGTTAGGAGACAGTACACATCATCTTGATCCCAAGGCTTTTCCCCTTAAAGGTGCAACTTGTCCAGAAGTTGACCAGGGAAGCTCTTCTGATCTTAGTGTGTGCTGGTAGTATCATGTGTGTGATAGTCTGCTTAATACTTGGAGGTTTTCCTGGACATCTTTGCACTCACATGTCTTCCCCATGTCCAGCTTCACCTGGACATGTAAGTCCACATATCAGTGGGGGAAGTTGCAGCATCTGAGACAAAGGGAGAGAAGACTTTCATATGGTGTGGCTTACCTTTAAAAAAACAGGAAGAAGGGTCTCAATACCGAGTAATCTTGCAACGTTCTTACATTAAGCTCTGAATTTTGCCTAAGGTGGAAGTCTAGGATGTTTGGGATATTCAGCTACAAGAGAAAATTTAATATTCTCATTCCTATTTGCTAAAAATATACCTAGGACTAAATAATAATGAGAGGTGAAATTAATAATTGTATTCAATTCCCCAATTTATTTTTGTTTTGTTTTCAGTGGAAATTTACAATTCAATTTCCTACACAAAAGCTTACAGAGGTTATGCAACCCAAACTGCTCTCCCAGCACTGTGACTGCACACTTCTTTCCATCCATATTTCTCATGTCCATTCAACAACCTCCTGTCCCCTTCTATTTTCTCATTTTCACATCTAGGTAATTACTCTCCTAACTTCTACCGAGTTAGTGTCCTGTATACCTACTTAAGCCAAGAAGCACACTCTTCACAAATATTTTATATCTTACAGACTAGTTCAATCTTTATCTCAGGAGTTGGTTTCTGAAATGGTTTCAGTTCTAGACTGACAGAGATTTTGGGGACCATGTTCTCTGAGGACCTTCTAGTCTGTCAAACCATCAAGTCTGGTCTTCTCACTAGAATTCCAGTTCTGCATGCCACATTTTTCATGCTCCATCAGGGACTCTTTGTTGAGTTCCCTGTAAGAGCAGTCATTGGCGTAGCCAGGCACAATCTAGTTCTTCCGTTATCATGTTGATGCAGTCTCGTTTATACAGCCCTTTCTGTCTCTTGGGCTCATATTTTCCTTATGTCTTTGATGTTCTTCTCTTCTGCTCCAAATGACATGAGGCCAATTAATGCTTCTGACTGTTGTTAGCTTTTTTTTTTAATTTATCATGCTTGAGTGAAAATGTACAATCCAGTTTAAATTCACATGCCCGCCTATGTGCAGTTCCTACTGCTCTCCTTGCCTGGTGACCGCACACTCCTCCTTTCTGTTCCACACATGTCATATCCTCTTAACAACCTCCTGTCCCCTCTTCTCCACCCTCTCCACTCCTCTCTAGTAAGAAGCCAGTAGGACAACATCCTATAGATGCATAGAACCATGAAGTGGGGGGGCAGAGTCAAGATGGCGGACTAAGCACATGTCTCCTTATATCCCTCTGGAAACCAAGACCTGAATTGACAATCAAACAGAGCCTGCTGATCACCTAATCAGCCTCAGGACACGGCACAGAGCTGTTAATTGGGACTTCATACCACTGAGCGAAAAACCTCCTCTCTCTCGCTGACTCCCGCTCCTGGCTAGCCCCGACTCTCATAGACGGAAGGTAAACGCACCAGTTTGACTTTTTTTTTCCTCTGTCTCGGCTGGCGGGCAGAGCTGGGTCTTGCCTGGTGGCTGGACTCAGACGAGCTGCTGGAGGAATAGGCAGGCAAAATTCCCATATTCTGAAAGCCAGGCCCGGGACTCTGTTAATCTAGTCACTTTGAGCCTTTCGTTTAGTAGCTGCCTCAGCGGGGTTTGCGCTGAGCTTTGCAGTCAGTATGCGGGACGCCATGTTGATACTGAGATTTTAGCGGGACCTCGTTCTTAGCCTGGGAGCCAGCACCTGCAAAGAGGACAGTGCTTCTCTGACAGAAAAGTAGTGATTTTGCACAGTGCTGCCTACGTTGGGGGCCCTGCAACAGAATCAGAGGAATCACTACCTCTCGGCACCTTTAGCCCCTCTGTCTGCTGCCTGTGTGTAGGACGCCATCTTGGATACGGTGGCCGCAGCTGGACCTAATTCTTAGCTTGGGAGCCAGAGCCTGCCCACAGGAGAGCGCTTTCCTATCACAAAACCAGTACTAGACGCAGTGTTGGATAAGGCTAGGCCCTGTCAGTAGAGGCCAACAGGGCAGTAGCATTGCTGTATTCTGAACTAGTTTGTTATCATCTGGGGTTGGATATAGTGGCGCTTACTTTGTCAGATGAGAAGAGGGACCTCTACACCTGAAAACCTAACTGACTTGTGAACTGGTCAGGTACCTTTTGCTTTACATTTGAAGACAGCCTAGAGAAACATTTGCAGTCCATCCTCACAGTACCTCTTCCAGCCTCTATGTACTCACATGGGACCCAAAAAGCAACAGACAATTGTGGCATACAAGCAATCACTCATGGCTTCAGAAGGCTCCCAAACAAAGCAACCAAGGAGTTTTCCAGATGAAGAAACTTTTATGAAAGCATCAGGAAGTGAATACAAATTGATTATATACAGAACCATGAAGGGCACACACGATACAGTCACTCTGTGTTACCAAGTCCAATCCATTCCTTGCTAGCTTTTAAGACCCTAGATGTCACTCACCCAAGTGGAGTGTAGACCATTTTGTTAATAAATTTTGTTACGCCAATTGACCTGAGTATTCCCTGAAACCATGTCCCCAGACCTCTGTCCTTGCTACTCTGTCCCTTAAAGTCTTTGGCTGTGTTTGGGATACTTCTTAGCTTTCAGTTTAGTAAAGTTGGACTGATGTCTCCTCTACTGTGTGTTGTCTTTCCCTTCACCTGAAATAATTCTTGTCTGTTATGAAATTAGTGAATGCCTCTTTCCCTCCCTTGTAACCACCTAAGACTGTTGTCTTTTGTATTTAAACCTTTTCTTGAGTCCTTATCATAACCCATTGTTGTCAAGTTGGCTTCCAAGTAATGGTAACTCTATAGGACAGAGTAGAAGTACTCAATAGAGTTTTTAAAGAACTCCTGGTGGATTTGAATTGCCAACCATTTTGGTTAGAAGCTGTAACTCTTAACTACTACACCACCAGGGTTTCCAAATTCATATAACAGTGGTCTCATACACTATTTGTCCTTTCAAAACTAATTTCACTAGTATAATGTCTCCTGGATACTTCCATATCATAAGATGTTTCCAATATGGGTCATTGTTCTTCATCATTATGTAATACTCCATTGTGTGAAGATAATACAGTTTGCTTATCTATTCATCTGTTGATGGATACCTAGGTGGATTCCATCTGTTTACTATTGTGGATAGTGCTGCAGTGAACATTGGTGTGCATGTAACTATTTGTGTGGAAGCTCTTTCTTCTCTAGGATATATTCCAAAAAGTGAGATTGCTGGATCATATGATATTTCTATTTTTAACTTTTTGAGAACATATCAAACTGATTTCCAAAGTGGTTGTACCATTTTACATTGCCACCAGCATATATAATTGTTCCAGTTTCTCCATAGCTTCTTAAACATTTATTATTTCTGTTATGGGGTGAGATGGTATTTCACTGTCATTTTGATTTAGATTTCTCTAGAGTTTAATGATTGTGAGCATTTCATCCTGTGTCTGTCAGCCACTGGATGTCTTTGGTGAAGTACCTGGTTGTACACATTGCCCATCTTTTTAATTGGATTGTCTTTTAGTTAGTGAAGGGTTACAGTACCTTATAGAGTTTAGAGATTAGACAATGATCCAATTTGTGGTAGCCAATTTTTTTTTTCAGTCTGTAGGTTGACTTTTACACATTTGGTGAAGCCTTTGGATGAGCATAAGTGTTCAGTTTTTAGGAGTTCCCAATTATCTGTTGTCTCTTCTGGTATTTGTGCATTGTTAGTAATATTTTATAGTCTGTTTATGCCATGTGTTAAGGCTTCCAGCATTGTCCCTGTTTTTTCTTCCATGATCTTTATTGTTTTAGATTTTATATTTAGATCTTGGATCTATTTTGAGTTAGTTTTTGTGCATGGTGAGAGGTACAGGTCTTGATTCATATTTTTTGTAGATGGATCTAGTTGTGCCAACACTGTTTATTAAAGAGACTGTCTTTTTCTCAGTGTGCAGGCCTTGGTCCTTTGTCAAGTATCAGTTGTTCATAGGTAGATCCTAATATTTCTTTAAAAAGAAAAAAAAAGCAAGCTATTTGCAGATGCTTGGATACTTGCTGTTCAACAAAATTTTTATATGTTTTAAAGAGTAGATATTATTTCTGTCACTCAGGTAAGAAGTTTTTTCTTAGATTGCTTGATTTAGAAATTGCATTCTAGGCTTTAATGATGCATGCATTTGTAAAAGAGACAGACCAAAAACATGGCTAGCAAATAGCAGCAAAAAATGGCAAAATGGTGACATACACGACTGTCTTTTTCTTTCCTCTCTCCTTTCTTCCTTATTCCCCCTTTCTTTCTCATATACTTTCACTCTCCCTGTTGCCCTTCCTCCCACCTCTTCCACCTTTCACTCTTCTTTTATTATATTTTCTTTTTTCTTCTCTTTCTTCCCCTCTTACTCTTCTACCTTTTTTTCTTTTCCTCTCTTCCACTCCCTGTTTTTCTACTTTTTTGCCTTTCTTCCCTCCATTCACTGAACAACACAGTAGGCAAAGCACCATGCTAAACATTCGAGAGAAAAAATATTGGGGGAAAATCTGTTACTGTCTTTAGAGATCAGACAATCTAGTGTTGGGAGAACCATATAGGTACACAACTGGCCATTCATTTCAGATTGAAACGGATGTTTTTCGAGAGAAGGGAGATTTTTGCATTTTCTCATTTCTTAATGTTTATTCATTAGTGGCAACAAAGTGCTGTTCACACCGCAAATCATCCCATGTAGCTGTGACATACGAACTGAGTTGCAAGGTGCTGATAAAGAACCTGAAAAGGAAAGCAAGAGGTAGATAGTTATTGGGGCAGACATGGTTCAGTGTTAGAGTTCTGGCCTCCCCTCATCCTCCATCCCTCACCAGTTAGGGAAACCTGGGTTTGTTTCCCAGCTAATGAACCTCATACACAGTCAACAACTCTCTGTCTCTGAAAGTTTGCATGTTACTATAATGCTCAACAGGTTTCAGCAGAGCTACTAATCCAAGCTAGACTAGGAAGAAAGGCTTGGCAATTTCCTCTCAAAAATTAGCCAGAGAAAAACCTTATGGATCACAATGATTTCATCTATAATTGATCATTGAGATGGTGCAGGACTGGGCAGGGTTTTGTTTTGTCATTCATGGGGCCATGATGAAATCAGAGGAGACCTGACAGCAGCTAACAGCAGCAACATAGTCTACCACAAGGGACTTGTCTTGAAGACTGTGAGAAGCCACTACTAAAGGATTTTAAACAAAGTGATGAGACCATCACACTGTTCAGAATAATAACTGATAACATCCAAGAGATTAGAAGGTAGTGGAGGCAGGTACAGATTAGAGGTGAGAAGTCCAGCTAGAAAGTTATTTACATCAGTGACACTGAACTAAAGCATTCAAAGTTGGATACAACTAGACAAGATACAGGAGGTTATGGTGACAGAAGAGATGTAGCCACATGGAAACTGAGAGTTTCTGTGTGTCCTCCAGGTGTACACATCACAGCTGTACTAATGGAGACACAAAACAGGAGGAAGAACAGGCCTGTAGTTGGGACAGAAGAGGGTGAGGATGGGTTTAATTTTGGACATGATGAATTTGAGATCTTTTACTGGTGTTTCATGGATACTTAGGGAAAACGTAGGCTTGGAACTCAGAGGGGAGATTGAAATTAAGAATGTGGCTTTGGGAGTTGTCAGTACATGGATGTAGTTGACACCTTGGGATGGGTGAGATCATGTTCAAGGATAAGTTCAGAGGGAAAAGAATGGAGGGAAAAGACCAAACTCTTGGGGGAACTGATACTTAAGGGAATGAGATGCAATTTATAAGTCTAAGATTAAATGTCGAAAGGTAGAAAAAAAATAGAAAGAGGTACTGTCATGGATTGAATTGTGTATCCCCCCACCCCACAAAAAATGTGTGTAATAATTTGGCTGGGCCATGATTCCTAGTATTTTGTGATTGGTCTCCATTTTGTGATTTGCTCATGCTGTAAATCCTAATCTCTGCCTGTGGCTATTAGGAAGAGTTATGTTAAAAGAGGATTAGTGTGAGACTGCTATTTAATACTCTTACTAAAGGAGTTTCCCTGGAGTTTGCCTTGCACCACCTTTGTCCTGTAAGAGACAAAAGGAAAGAGAAGCAAGAAGAGAGTCAGGAACCTCGTACCATCAAGAAAGCAGCACTGACCACAGAGTATGTCCTTTGAACCTGAGATCACTGTGCCAAGATGCTCTCAGACTAAAGAAAGACTGATGCAATACAAAGATCTTCCTCCAGACCCAACTAAGAGGGAAAGCCTTCCCCTGGAGCTCACACCTTAAATTCAAACTTGTAGACTACTGGACTATGTCAGAACAGATTTCTCTTTGTTAAAGCAATCCACTCATGGTATTTCTGTTAGAGCAATACCAGACAACTAAGAATGGTACGGAAACAAATTATTTAATGGGGGCCAAGGCAGAAGAGTTCGCAGCACCAAATACTGCGGATAAGTAATAGAAGAATTGAAGACTATCGACTGAATTCAGAGACAAAGCACTTACTGTTGATCTCAGTGAGAGATGTTTCTCTAGGGTAGTGAGGTGGGAAGGAGTGAAAGTCACAGGGAGTCACTTGAGGAAAGACTGGAAGGTGGCGCTGGAAAGCTGGGTAGGAGGTGATGAGGGATGCGCTGTAAAAATCGTGACAAACCTGGGCTGATAATAGAGTTTATGAATAAGGAAATTTGATGTGAGCACTCTGGGTGCTGGGGTGGATGGTCTTTCAGTGGAGACTCAGGAAATGTTGCTGCTGAACCACCACAGGGACAAACAGAACGGCCGCACAGCCTCAGCTGGCCCAGAGCCCGTCCTCTGGTTCAGGCCCACAGTGGACTGCAGGCCTCAGTTCTGAAGTGGCCTTGAGCGTCTTGAGAGGCTCTTTTAAAGCACTCAGGGTCAGGAAATGGACTCTACATTCTCTTCTTTGAAAAATCAACCACAATACTATAGAAAAGCAGGAGAAGAAAAAAGATAATACATAGGTGCCCATCATCTTTTCTCCCCTCATTACAAATAATAATAATAATAATAATACTGTCCTTGCTTAGTCAGCCCCATTTAGAAAACTTGAAGGAGAAATATATGAGATCATTTATGGAGGATAACTTACATTCATTTTTATTCTGAGGTTAATGTTTTATTAGTTATGCCATAGGTTCAAGAGGCTTATTAAAAATATTTTGTTGTTGTATCTGTAGAGGGGTTGGAAAGTCTTGAGCGTGTGTATATGCAAAAGGGAAAAACCTTGAATAGGGAGTGACTGAAGATTCCAGAGAGAAGTGAGTTCTAAAGTGGAGAGATGTCACACAATATAGTGGTGAAGAAAGGAGGAAATACTTTCATCCAAGGTGAGAGAGAAGGGAGGGGAGGTTTAAACATGAAAAAGCAGAAATCTGACTTTCTGTTCATTGATCTCTCATTACTATACATGGAGGAGACTCGTCTTTCACCAGGACTGTGTTCATGGCTAAATTTTAAGCATTTCAGGACATGACAGATGGACAAATTGTAGAAATGGACCCCAGAGCAGTAAGAGTCAGGTTCGTGGAGAGCCTTTTCTTTTAGTAAAATCGTGAAGGAGAGGGAAGTTTTAGTGGTCTAGGGTGGATGAAGGTAGGAATGGGACCAAAGAGACAGCAACAACTAGTCCCTTAGAGAAGAAGGCACCAGCAAAAGTTGTTTTTCTTGAAAAATAGAAACTGACTGTAGGTAACAGTGTTCACTGAAACACATCTACACTGTGACATTTAGGGGCTCCTGGCGCATTGATTCTCTGTACTACAATGACAGGGCCTTGGAACCAAAGGGACTATGGAAAACATGGACGTATCAGAGGATGCCCAGTTGGAGAAGACAGCTGGTCTCCACAGATGTCTGTCTCTTGGTGTAGTGCTGAAGTCTTAAGAGACCAGATGAAGGCAAGGGCTATGTTAAATAAGGTTACATTTTCATGATAAATGAGGACAGGTCATGCAAGGTTTCAGTCTAGAGGAGATGAGAAAAGTTTAAGGGGAAGAGGACAGAGCATTATCTAGAGACAGACAAGATGGCCGAACAGTGGGGAAGACCTAGTTCAAGGTAGAGAAGATGAGTTTGCAGGGATATCATTGATCTGAGTTTCTTCAGTGTAGGAAGCTGGGACTTGAGAAAGTAGAAAGTAGACGACTAGGTTAATTCAGGAATGAGATATTTTCTAAGCCAGAGAGTGACAAATTCATAAGAAGACAACCCCTAAGACTCCCCAGAAAGAGTTGCTCAAGAATGGTGTCTAGAATTGCTTTGGGGTGATTAGTGGAACACAGGTGATTACCAAACCAAAAACACTGTTTTCTAAAAGGTGATTGTGACTGGTGTGGCCTGGAGGAAATCTTCATTATATTTCTAGTAAGGCAGCCTGCAGTCACATTAGCATTTTTGGCAACCACATCACCCTGTTGGCTTATACTGAGTTTACAGACCATCCACATCCCTAAATCTCTTCACATGTGCTACTCTTAAGACACATTTCCTCCATCTTGCACTTACAAAATTATTATTTGTGACTTCAGAGTAGGGCTTTACATTTACGGCTATTAAATTTCAACTTATAAGATTTAGGCCTTTGTGCCAACTTTTGGAGAATATTTTACATATTGATTCAGATCTTCACAATTCTTTCCCATAACTCTCAATAAGACAGAATCGTAAGAAATTAATTATGTACAATAAAAAATGACCAATTCACCCTCCTGACTTGTTTTTAATTCCACATCTTTATTTGGTCTTAAAAGGATTTTGCCATATTTCTTCTTAACATCCTGATTTGCCAAACTGCATCAATCAGGATGTTATTGCCTGCGAGAATGAGAGTCTAAGTCAACCTGGAATAAACAAGAAGGACATTGATTAGTGCACCGAGGTAGGGAGAGTTCTTGGCATGGTCCAAACCCCTACTTTGCTGCCTGTAGCCTGGCTCTGCCTTTTCTCTTGTGTTGTCCTCAGGCCAGCTTCCTCTGCGGTTGAAAGATGGCTGCCAGTAGCAGCAGAGGCAGAAAACACCATTCCTTGTTTGTGTCCCGAGGGATAGTAGGAAGCAGACTGGGAGAAGTCTTGTCTTTCAGTCTGTCTGAAATAACCTCTTAAGTCACCTTTAGGGTGACTTAACATCCCAGTTTGCCTGGGACTGAGGGGCTTTCTGGGACATGAGGCTTTCAGTGCTAGAACTAGGGAAGTACCAGGCAAATCAGGACAGTTGGCTAATGGATCTCCTGTCTATACTTAGATTGAAAAAATGCTGACCAAGATAATTCTGACTACCGACTGGCATAGCCTAGTTTCCCAGCATGGGACAAATACCCATGATTTGCTTGGGCACATGTTTCTAAAGTGTGATTTATGGCCCAGCTGTACTAGAATCACCTGGTGGCCGACTCTTAGCTGCCTAGGTCCACTAATTCAGCGTTTCTGTGTATGGAGACTGAGTAGTTATGGTTACTGAGCACCACAGACAGTAGTCCTGCAAACAAAATACTTGAGTAATACCGGTTTCGGTTAAACAGTATTCACTCTTGCAGCTGCGAGTCAACGCTCAAACTGCCATGAGTGCTACTCTGGGAGCAGGGCAGCAAAGGACGGCAGGACACCTACACTCACCTACTGTATTTCCCTGGTCTTACTGTCAAGTAATTCTAACCCCTTGAAAGGTAAAGAAGTCCATTTGGGATGTTCGGTGATATCTGACTCCTTTTACTTTATGCTCACAAGTTATGCTTGGGAGTTACTCCTGATTTTTCCCTGGAAGCAGTGTCAGTCCCACAGTTAGTCAGCTCCTAGAACCTGGGGTATCCCTTGTTTTTAATTTTTTGAAAATCAAAACAGTGTTTTCTTCTATTTAGTCATTGAGGAAACAAGCATACAATTTGAGGGTAAGAGATCAAGCTCTGGTCAGGTAAACCAACCCCTGCATTTGACTAGGCTATGTGATTTACCTATGTTCTTCAACTTCCTGGAACTTCTTTTCTGCAAAATAGAACAATTATTGAACTTGTTGAGCTCTTGAGAAAATTAAATGAAATAATAGTTGTAAAGTTTTAATACAGTGCTTGGCTCCCTCTTTAATAGTCAGTAATTTTTGTAATTAATTTTCTGTCTCTTCATTCACAGTTTGAGATATTCTGAGTACTGAGAATAGTCTGGCACAACATTCATCACCTGAGAATATGCAAGTAAGAAATAGTCCCTATTCACAAGAAACTCAGAGTATTGGCATTAAAACATGAGAGCACCATAGAAGATTCATATACATGATACCAAGACAGAACAGAGGGAGGATGTGATCAGTTCGGGGGATTATCTGACTCTTGAAGAATAAAGAGTTTTCTGGATGAATGTGGGATGTTAGACAAGGGAGGTATATTCTGTAAAAAGGGTATAATATGAGCGTTCATGAAAGCTCGAAGGAGCTTTCACACGAAGGAGCAGGCCCACTTGCTGAATGTAAGTAAAACAAGGTTGAGGGCAGAAAACTCTGGTGGATTACATTTGAGAAATAGTTACGGACCGACTCAGGGGCTTTCAGAGGAGTTTGGAGCCCTAAGGTAAAGGTTTTAAGCACAAAAGTTGGTTGTATAATCCTATTTGCATTTTGTAAAGACTGAACCGGGGACAGTGAAATAATAAGAATGATGAGGCAGGGAAATCAGTTAAGAGCCTGCTGTAGGACCCCCATTGAGAGGAGACAAGGGCCCAAATGCAACAGGGACATTAAGAATAGGTGCAAGCGATGGAAACAAGAGGCATAGAGTAGATGCAAATGACAGAATTATGGTGATTAATTAGGTATGAAATGAGGAAGAAGGGAGGTTTGAGGGGAACACCCAGCTTTCTCTCCTGGGTAGTTGAAGATATCGCTGTCTGCATAAGGACTATGGGGTGGTGGTGGACAGAATCATGAATTAAGCTTTCGATCTACTGGACTGGAGTTCGCTGGAGGAATAGCAGGTCCCCAGTTAATGCAAACAGTTTTCACTCCTCTTAAACCCACCCAGGGGCACCTTGAATGAAAGCCTGCCAGTGTGCTTACATAAAGATTACACCCAAGAAAACTCAAGGAAACAGTTCTATTCGGTAACACATGAAGTTGCTATGAGTTACAATCAATTCAACAGCAAAGAGTTTGGTTTGATTTTTTTGGTTGGGAAGATATCTAGTTGAAGATGCCTAGTGGGCTACGGGCTCCCTGAGTGTATAATTCAGGAGTGAAGTGTGAGCCTTCAGATAGTGCAACTGGTGGAGAAGCAAATTGCCCACGATGATGCAACAACAGGAAGTACAGACTAGATGAGGCCAAAAGTCTGTTGCCACGGAGTCAATATTGACTCATAGCGACCCTACATGACAACAGAGACCTGACCCATAGGTTCCAAGGAGCAGCCCATGGATTCAAGCTACCAACCCTTGGTGGGCAGCTATACCTCCTAACCACTGTGGTACCTGGGTTCTAGGTGAGGATGGGACCCCACAAACAACAAAATCCCACAATTGTCACGGACTATAATTCAATGGTATCATCTGCATGTTTTCCCAGATTCAAAGTCAGAAGATGAAAGACATTTAAATTTTTATTTTTTGACTTTCTTCTTTCCAGTATTTTCAACTAATCTTTTTCGTCTTTCAATTTTGTTTTCTAAAGTATGAAAATATAACGTCCAAATTTTTCAAACTACTTTTTGAGAAGCTCATTTAACTTAGTCAGATTTTCTAGTTGTTTGGAGCTACTTATAGCTGCTGTCTTACTATCTTGCACAAAATTCAGACAATTCTAAATTGATAACTTAAAAAATAAATTTACACTAAAATAATATATTTCTTCTGATGGAGAAATGGCAGGGGCAGGGATCACGATATTTAGACAGGTCTATGAAAGATACACAGAAGGGGGAAAAATTCTGCAAAATCTGTGTCCAAAGAACATTTTTTTAAAAAGCAATGATCCTGTGGCTACTCGGAGCTGCAGCAGCATTCCTCTGAATCTCTGTTTTATTCCCCGTAGCAGTCACGGGAAAGACTGAGAGAGAAAAGCAGGGTACTTTCATGAATGAAGAAAACTTAAATGATTCTGGTGGAACCGTTGAAAAGGACTCTGCCAACTGCACACAGAAACTTTAGGTCACTGGGAATTAAAATGAGCATCTCAAAAAGTGAAGAACTACAGATAGTGGATGCCACCTAGTGGGAGACTGGAGAATTTGGGAGATAATAGGTGGATGACAACAGAATTTCAAAACTTGGAAATAATTTAAAATAATTATTGTGGGTTTTATTCACTCTTCCGGTAATCACTCATTCAGGACCTGCTACATACCAGGAACATTAGGAATTACTTAGAAATTATTTCAGGCACCAAAGAGTCTTAACCTTATTTTTCTGTGTTGTTGTTAAGTTGCCTTCGGGTGAGTCCCAACTCAGAGCGACCCCATGTGTACAAGGTAGAGCTGCTCTAGATAATCTTCAAGACTGTGGCCTTTCCGAAAGCAGATTATCAGCACTGCGTTTTCAGATACCTTGAGGTAGATTTGAACTACCAACATTTTGACAATGTAGTTAAGTGCTTTACTTTTTCTTCCATCATCCTATAACACAGTTAAAGTTAATATCTATATTAAACTTCTAGTTCATCTCACAGTATAGAATATTCCAGTTACATTAGTGCCCCTGTCCTGGATATGTCTGACTTCTTAGGCTTAGTTGTGCTGAGGCATCAGCGCTAGAAGAGTCTGTCTGACCCTCCATGTCTATCTTGGTCTACTCTTTGGATCTTGGCCCCACAGGTTGCTACTAAATCATCTTATTTCTTAGCATGGATTATTTCTAGTCTACCTGTTTAATGCTATTTCCAATACCTTTGCAGACATAGAGTTCATTCTGCTTCCCCTGTAAGTCTGTCTATTGCCTGTCTGCTTGGACACATCCAACAACCTCTTTTGTAGTGGAATCTTGAGGCTTCTCTTGGCTTCAATTAAAAGCTGGGTCAAAGGTCCTTTGACTTCAAATATTCCAGGGATCAGTCCCTGGAGAAAGACATCATGCTTGGTAAAGTAGAAAGTCAGCAAAAAAGAGCAAGATCCTCTATTACCTGGATTGGCACAGTGGCTGCAGCAATGGGCTTAAGCATTACAAGGATTGTAAGGATGGCACAGGACCTAATAGTGTTTCCAAAGTGATTTTATCATTTTGCATTTCTACCAGCAGTACGTATGTGTTCCAGTCTCTCCACAACCTCTCTAACATTTATTGTTTTGTGTTTATTTGGATTAGTGTCAGCCTTGTTGGTGTGAGATATCTCATTGTTGTTTTGATTTGCGTGTCTCTAATGGCTAATAATGGAAACCCTGGTGATGTAGTGGTTAAGTACTATGGTTGCTAACCAAAAGGTTGGCAGTTCAAATCTGCCAGCTGCTCCTTGGAAACTCTATGGAGCAGATCTACTCTGTCCTATAGGGTTGCTGTGAGTTGGCATCAACTCTACAGCAGTGGGTTTGGTTTTTTTGGTTGGATTGGCTAATAATAATGTGCATTTCTTCATGTATTTCTAAGCCACCTGGTATCTTTGTGGAAGTGTCTGTTCATGTCCTCTAACCATTGTTTAATAGGTTATTTGTTTTATTGTTGTAGAGGTATTGCAGTATCTTGTAGATTTTAGAGACTATACCCTTACTGAATACGCCATAGCCAAATTTTTTCCCAGTTTGTAGGTTCTATTTTTATTTTTCTTACTTGACAGCACTTGGCTTGGCTTATGAAGTTTTTGGATGAGCTTGAGTGTTTGATTTTCAGGAACTCCCTACTTTCTCTTTTGGTGTTTGTGCATTGTTAGTTATGTTTTTATTCTCTTTCTGCCACGTATTAGGGCTCCTAGCATTGTTCCTGGAAACACTGGTGACATAGTGGTTAAATGCTATGGCTACTAACCAGAAGGTTGGCAATTCTAATCCACCAGGCGTTCCTTGGAAGCTATATGGGCCAGTTCTATTCTGTCCTTTCAGGTCACTATGAGTCAGAAATGACTTAATGGCAACAGGTAGCACTGTCCCTGTTTTTGTGTTCATAATCCTTTTTTAAAAAATATTTTACAATGTTGAAGTGAAAATTTATAATCCAGCTTGTTATAAAATCCCCTCCACACCAGTATTTGAATCTAGCTGCTACCCTTGCGGTATGACACACACCTCCTTTCTACCCCATATTTCCCATGTCCATTCAATCAGCTTCTGTCACACTCTACCTTCTCATCTCGTCTTTGGACAGGAATTGTGCTTTCAGCTTCATGTATATACTTAACCAAAACACACACTCTTATTGTCTTATGTCTTATAGTCTAGTCCAATCTTCAAAGAGTTGACTTTGGGACTGGTTGCAGTACTGGGATAGCAGAGTCCAGGGGCCATGTCTTGAGGGCACCCTCCAGTTTGTTGGACCATCAAATCTGGTGTTTTAGTAGAGCTCCAGCTCTGCATACTCATTTTTCTCCTGGTATGTAGGGAACCACATGTTATATTCCCTGTCAGGGTAGTCACTGGTGTTAGCCAAGCATCTAGTTCTTCTGGTCTCATGCTGATGTAGTCATCAGATTATATGGACTCTTCTGTCTCTTGGGCTCATATTTCCCTATGTCTTTGATGTCCTTCGTTCTCCTCTGCTCCAGGTGGTTTGGGACCAATTGATGCTGCATAGATTGCCATTTGCTAGCTTTTAAAACTCCAGAGGCCACTCACAAAAGTGAGATACAGAACATTTTCTTAAAAATATCTCTGATATGTAAACTGACCTAGATGTGCCCTGAAAGCATGATCTCCAAACCCCTGGCCCTGCTACTCTGTCCTTCAAAATGTTGAGTTATATATAGCAAACCTCCTTGCTTTTGCTTTAGCCCTGCTGCGGTCACCTCCATTCTACGGTGCGTTCACTCCTTTTACCTAACCCAAATTCCTGTGTACTGTCTCATTAATGAGTACCCCTTTCCCTTTCCCCTTTCCCCCTGTAACCCTCAGTGACTGTTTCCTTCTATGCTTAAACCTTTTCTTGAGTTCTTATAATCATGGTCTCATACAATATTTGTCCTTTTGCAACTGACTAATTTCACCCAGCATAATGTCTTCCATATAACTGTGTTATGAAATGTTTCCCAAGGTCATTATTGTTTTTTATCATTGAATTGTATTCCATTATGTGAATATACCACAGTTTGTTTTTCCATGCATCTGTTGATGGGCATGTAGATTAATTCTATCTTTTTGCTACTGTGGACAGTGATCCAATAAATTTTGGTGTACATGTATCCATGTGACAGCTTTTATATCTCTAATATATGTTCCGAGAAGTAGTATTAATGGACTGTATAGTATTTCTATTTCTAGCTTTCAAAGAAAGTACAAAATTGATTTCCAAAAGTTATACTATTGTATATTCCCTCCAGCTGTGTAGAAGTGTTCCAGTCTCCCCACAGCCACTCCAACATTTATTATTTGTGTTTTTTTGGATTACTGTCTGCTGTGTTGGAGTGAGAGGGTATCTTATTGTAGTGTAGATTCTGATTTCTGTAATGGTTAATGGTCATGAGGATTTATTCGAGTATCTTCTAGCTAACTGGATGTCTTCCTTGTGCATGTTGATATACTTTGCCCATTTTTTAATTTGGTTATTTGTCTTTTTCTTGTTGAGGTTTAGTAGCATCTTGTAGATTATGGAGATTAGATACTAACACAATTAGCAGTAGCCAAAATGTTTTTTTCTTATCTGTAGGTTGTTTTGTAACTCTTTTGGTAATCTTTGCAAAGAACATGTTTGATTTTTAGGAGTTCCTAGTTATCTATTTTCACTACTGGTGTTTGTGCACTGTTAGTAATACTTTGTAGTCTGTTTATGCCACGCCCTAGGGCTCTCAACATTGTCTCTATTTTTCCTCCCATGATCTTTATTGTTTTAGATGTGATACTTAGGTCTTTGATCCATTTTGAGTTAATTTTTGTGCGTGGTATGAGATATGGGTCTTGGTTAATTTTTCAGCAGATGCATATTCAATTCTGTCAAAACCATTTACTAAAAAGAGCGTCTTTACTGTAGTTTTACACTTCGGACCTTTGTCAAATATCAGCTGCTCATTGGTGGATGATACTATATTTGGATTCTCAATTCTGTCCCATTGGTCTACGTATGTGCTTTTGTTCCAGTACCAGGCTGTTGGACTACCGTAGCAGTGTGACAGGTTTTCAAGTCAGGTGGTGCAAGGCTTCTTGCTTTGTTCTTCTTTAGTAATGATTTACCTATCGAGGCCTTATTCCCTTCCGTATGAAGTTGGTGACTTATTTCTCATTGAAAAATGCCATTGGATTTTTTATTTTATTTTTTATTAATTAAAGTAAAAGAATAAAATTTCTAAAAAATCTTTCAATTATCTCATCTATGATAAACCCTCAGCCCACCAGGCACCCATGTAACCACCCAACTGCGGTCTCATACAAAATTTGTCCTTTTGACACTGATTGATGTCACTGAGCATGATCTCTTCCAAGTGAAACTGCATTATGAGATGTGTTCTAAAATTGTCGTTGTTTTTTATCATAACATAGTGTTCCATTGCATATATGTACCATGGTTAGCTTATCCATTCATCAGTTGATGGATATTGGGGTTGATTACAACTTTTTGCTATTGCGGACTGTGCTGCAACAAACATTCATGTACATGTGTCCGTTCGTGTGACAGTCTTTGTTTCAGAAGGATAAATTCCAAGCAGTGGAATTACAAAATCAAATGGTGTACCTATTTCAACTTTTTAAGGAAGTGCCAGATTGTTTTCCAAATAGGTTGTACCATTTTGCAATCCCACCAGCAGTGTAGGAGGGTTCCAATTTCTGCACAACCTCTCCAGCATTTGTTGTCTTGTGTTTTTTGGATCATGGCCAACCTTGTTGGGGTGAGATGACATCTCATTGTAGTTTTGATTTTAATTTCTTTAACAGCTAATGATCATGAGCAATTCTGCATGTGTCTTTCGGCTGCCTGGATATCCTCTTTAGAGAACTATCTGTCCTTCTCCTGTGCCCATCGCTTAATTGGGTTATTTATCCTTTTCTTGTTGATATTTTGTAATACCTTATAGGTTATGGAGATCAGACGTAGGTCTGACATATAGTTGCCAAATATTTTTTCCCATTCTGTAGATGGTCTTTTAATTCTTTTGATGAAGTCTTTGGATGAGCAAAAGTGTTTGATTCTTAGTAGTTCCTATTTATCTATTTTCTCTTCTGTTGATCGTGCTCTGTTTGTCAGATTTTGAAGTCTGTCTACATTGTGTATTACGACTTCCAGTGTTGATCTTATTTTATCTTGGATGAGCTTTATTGTTTTAGATTTTATATTTAGGTCTTTTATCCAATTTGAGTTGGTTTTTGTATAACATGTGAGATAATGAGTCTTGTTTCAATTTATTGCAGATGGATATCCAGTTTTGCCAGCACCATTTGTTAAAGGGACCATTCTTACCCCAGTTTAAAATCTTGGGGTCTCCGTTAAATATCAGCTGTTCATAGGAGGATGGTGGCATCTCTGGGATCTCAACTCTGCTCCATTGGTCTATATGTCTCTTTTTGTACCAGTACCAGGCTTTTTTGACTACTGTGGCAGTGTAATAAGTTCTAAAGTCAGGTAGTGAGAGGCCTTGCAGTGTGTTCTTCTTCTTCTGCTTTACTTATCCGAGGTTTCTTCCCTTTCCGAACAGAGTTGATGATTTGTTTCTCCATCTCGTTAAAAAATGTCTCTGGAATTTGTATTGGGATTGCATTATATAAATGGATTACTGAGTAGAACAGACATTTTCACAATGTTGAGTCTTCCTGTCCATGAGCAGGGTAGATTACTCCATTTATGTAAGTCTCTCTTAGTTTCTTGTAGTAAGGTCTTGTAGTTCACTTTGTAAAGATCTCTTATTTCTCTAGTTAGATTTATTCCTAGGTATTTATTCTTCTTGGGGGCTATAGTAAATGGAATTCATTTGGTGATTTCTTCTGTAATAATCTCACGTTGGTATAAAGGAATCCTACTGATTTACTTATGTTTATCTTGTATCCTGTTACTTTGCTAAACTCCTTCATTAGTTAGAATAGTTTACTTATGCATTCCTTTGGATTCTTTGTATAAACAATCACATTGTCTGCAGATAGGGAGAATTTTACTTCTTTGTTGTCGATACAGATTCCCTTTATTTCTTCGTCTTGTCTAATTGCTGTGGCTAGAACTTCTGGCACAATGTTGAACAGAAATGGTGAGAGTGGGCATCCTTGTCTAGTTCCCATTCTCAAGAGAAGTTCTTTCAGTCTTTCACCATTCAGGATGACAAAGGCAGTTGGCTTTGCATAGATGCTACTTATTGCATTCAGGAATTTCCCCTCTATTCCTGTTTTCTGAGAGTTTTTAACATGAACAGGTGTTGGACTTTGTCAAATGCCCTTTCTGTATCAAATTGATAAAATCAAGTGGTTCCCGTCTTTTGTATTATTAATGTGGTTGGCTACATAATTGTTTTTCTGATGTTGAACCAACCTTGCGTCCCTGGAATAAAACCAACTTGATCATAGGGAATTATATTTTAGATACGTTGTTGAAATCTATTGGCTAGGATTTTGTTGAAGATTTTTGCATCTAGGTTTGTGATAGAGATTCTGTAATTTTCTTTTTTTCTGGAGACTCTGCATGGTATGAGGCTTTGGTATGAGGGTTATCCTGGTTTCAGAGAATGAGTTTGGGTGTATTCCATCCTTTTCTATGCTCTGAAATACCTTTGGTAGTACTGATGTTAACTATTTTCTGAAAGTTTGTTAAAATTCTCTAGTGAAGTGATCAAGTCCAGAGCTTTTCTGTTGGCAGTCGTTTCTTTTCTTTTTTTTAAATTACTTCTTCAGTATGTTTTGTTGTTGTTGTTATAGGTTTATTTAGTTGTTCTACCTCAGTTTGTGTTCATTTGTTCAGGCAGATGTTTCTAGAAATTTATCCACGTCCTCTAGGTTTTCAAACTTGTTGGAGTACAGTTTTTCATAGTCTTCTGTTAAGATCCTTTTAATTTATGATAGGTCTGTTGTGACGCTGCTCTCTCCATTTCTTAACCATATTATTTGCATCCTCTCCTGTTTTTCTTCTGTCACTTTGGCCAGTGGTATATTAGTTTTGCGAATCTTCACGGAAGCAGGTTTTGGTCTTGTTGACTCTTTCACTTGTATTTTTGTTCTCTGTTTCATTTATTTTGGCTTTAATCTTTATTATTTCTTTTCTCCTCATGACTGACAGATTTCTTTTGCTGCTATTTGTGTAATAGGTTTAATGCTTTGATTTTGGTCCTTTCATTGTTTTCGATGTGTGCTATAATCATCCTCTGAGTTGTCCTCTTGCTGTGTCTCAAAGTTTCTGGCAAATGTGTTTTCATTCTCATTCAATTCTGTGAATTTATTCCATCCTTGATTTTGTGTATATCCCAGGAGTTTTTGAGCAAAGTGTTGTTTAACTTCCTTGTTTTTGATTTCTTTCAGTTTTCTGTGAATAGTTTCTAATCTTATGTCTTTATGACCAGGAAAGATGTTCTGTAATATTTTGATGTTTTGGATTCTTTTAGGGCTTGCATTATGGTCTATTATATGATCTGCTCTGGAGAATATTCCATGTAAATTGGAAAAGAAAATGTACTTGGTGTTGTTGTGTGGAGTGTTTTGTATGTGGTATATTGAAAGCGGTATATTGAAATCTCCTCCTGTTATTGTTGGAATTGACTTGACAGCAGTGGGTTTGGTTTTTGGTTTTTTATTGTTACTGTGGACCTGTCTACTTCTCTTTTCAATACTGTTAGAGTTTGTTTTATGTATTTATTGTAACCCTGTCATTCAGTGTATATTTATTTAATATGGTTATATCTTCCTGATATGTTTACCCTTTAATCATTAAATAATGCCCTTCATTATCCTTTGTGACAGATTTGAAGTCTAATTTGTCAGAGTTTAATATTGCTATTCCTGCTTTTTAAAATTGTTATTTGCTTGGTATGGTTTTTTTTTTCCTTCTCCTTTGAGTTTTAGTTTGTTGGTGTCTTTGAATCTAAAACATGTGTCTTGCAGGCAGCAGATAAATGTATTATTTGTTTTTTAAAATGCTTTCTGACACTCTGTGTCTCTTTATAAATTCATTTAGTGCATTTACATTTAATTGTTGATAGGAATAAATTTAGCGCTGTCATTTTGATGTATTTTTTTTAGGTTTTGACAGTTCCTTTATTCCACTTAATTTTCCATGCTGACTCATTTTTCGTTATGTGTTTTCATCTTTTCATTATTGTTGATGTTTTATTCACGGAATTTTTATGTTTTTCTTCTTGATTTTCATGGGTGGATTTACTTGCTTGTGGTTCCCTTAAAATATACCTTTATTTTTCTTCATTTAAGCCAACCTTTCATTTTTTTATATCACTTTAACTTCCTCTTCATGTGAAAGATCTGTATTTCATTTCTCTCTTTTGTTGTAAAATTGTCATCCTTTGCTTATTGATCTCCCTGTTTCCCTATTTGCAGTGCTTTGACTTTGATGTAATTTTGTAATTTCCCATCTGGGTTGAAATCTGGTTGTTCTATCCTGTGTTTTAGTCTTTGGTTGTCCGATACTATTAGTTTTCTATCCCAAGGACTCCCTTTAATATTTATTGCAATTTTAATTTAGTTTTTATACATTCCTTTAACTTCTGTTTATCTGGAAATATTCTAATTTAGCCTCCAGTTTTGAGAGATAGTTTTCCTGTATATGCAACTCTTGGTTGGCAAGTTTTTCCTTCAAGGCTTTATCTGTGTCATCCCATTGCCTTCTGGCCTGCATGATTTCTGCTGAGTGTTCCAAGCTTAGTCTTATTGACTTTCATTCACAGATGATTTTTTGTTTATCCTTAGGTGCTCTTAAAATCCTTTCTTTATCTTTGGTTTTGGCAAGTTTGATTATAATATGTCTTTGTGACTTTCTTTTGGGATCTGCAATATATAGGGTTTGATGAGTTTCTTGGATAGATATCTTTTCATATTTCATAATATCAGGGAATTTTATGCCAGCAAATCTTCAACAATTCTGTCCGTGTTTCCTGTTACCCTTTCTCCACTTCCATTCTGGTACTCTAGTCAGTCATAGGTTATTGTTCATGATAGTTTCCAAGAAATTCTTGGGATTTCTTTATTTTTTATAATTTTTTTGTCTGATAGTTCCCCAAATAAATTAGTCAAGTGCTTTACCTTCAGTCTCACCAATTCTGGCTTTCACTGCCTCCATTCTACTCCTTTGCCTTTCTATTCTATTAAGTTATTAAATTTTGAAGTTTTATTATTAAACTTTTAGGCTTCTATTTGCTGTCTCTTTATGGGTTCTAGAAGGCTGTTTGTCATTCTTACCTTTTATAGTTTTCCTGAATTCCTCTGTTACTTTTTCTGTACATTCCTTAACTTGGTCTGAGTTTTATGTAATCTTCTTCCTGATCTCTTGAAGAGCTCTGTATATTAATCTTTGGAATTTGACCTATAAGACCTTCTATTCCTCTGGAAAGTTTCCTTGGTCTTTGTTTTGGTCACTTGCTAGAGTCATATTGATCTGCCTGTTTATGTGAGATGATATTCATTGTTGTCTGCAAACCATTAATAAGCTGTGTGTGTGAACTACTTTGATTACTGATGTCTTTGATACTCTAACATCTGGTGTCAGGTAGTTAAATCTGATACTACATATGTGAGCTCAGGAGTCCATTTTCTTTACTTGTGTGGATTCACTTAAAGTATGCAGGTCACTGAGTGTGTGGCACAGGCTCTCGTCTACAGTCCTAGATGGGCAAGGCTGCAAAGGGGTAACTGAAACCAATATAAGTATTTTGTTATAGGACTATGTACTGTGGCACAGTAGCTTAATTGCTATATCTGCTAACCAAAAGGTTGACAGATGCTCCTTGAGTAAATGAAAACCAGGTGCTCCTTTGATATTCTATGGGGGCAGTTCTACTCTGACCTCTAAGGTTGCTATGAGTTGGACCTGACCCAGTGCAGCGGGGGGGGTGCTGAGCAAGGTGAGGGGCTGATGGCTGTCCTTGAGTGCCTAGGTGGAAGGATGTCTCTATCCCCTAGAGTGTGTAGGTGGGTGAGTTTTGCAGCTGGACTTTGAGCACCCAATGGGAGGTACCAGTTATTTTTGGATCTTTGTTGTGGCTGGCTAGTTGGAATAGATGAAGTTGCCAGTCCTCAAGCCTGTGAAGTAGGTGGGTAAGCACTCTCTTTAATGGCAATGTCAAATGTCACACATTTGTCATCACCCACCCACCCCCATCAGTTTCATTTGAAAATAGGCTTCAGGTATATAGCTTGTTGTTCTGTGCTAATTGGGGCCTAAACTGTTCAGTAGGCCTCCACAGGTCTAGGCATGGGTAACAATCTTTCAAAGTCTATAAACCCCTGATGCCTGTCTTAGGGACTTATGCAAAGGGGCAGTATCTGTCCTGAGTTCCCGACTTAGGAGGTGTGGTGATTTTTAAAGTGATAAGACTGGTTTAGGATGTGATAGCTCCTACTTCCAGCTTAGGGGGACAGGTTACTGTTGAATACTGCTCAAATGGTATCGGAGCAGGTGGGGGAAGAGGAGGTTAAGAGAAAAGAGACATTTCTACACTACGAGAGTCTCAGAGGGGGAAAGGTTATTTTGATCCTATAAGGTAAGTAATATGATTATACTTAACCTTTGCAGACCTAGCTCCGCTTGACCCTGGCTCCAGAGTCTTGTGCAGACTCTACTATCTAGTATCTCCAGATATGGTAAAATACGTCCCAAGTGCTACTGCTTGCCTCAGCCTGCGTAGACCAGCTGATCCAGCCTGCCAGGTGCTAACTAACTCAAATCTGGCAATTCTTTACTGCTTCTGAACTGTCTCTCCTTCCTCCTGTCACTTAATCTGACTCCTCAACTTTGTCTTTGATGTTCAGGGCTCCTCTCGATTATCATAGAAAATTGATCTGCTTGTTTTGGGGGGGGTCTTTGTTATAAGGGGGACCACAAGAATCATCTGACTGTCATGTTGTCCCTGACTCCTGATATTTTATTTTTATTTAATTCAAGACATTTTGTGTTATTCTTTGGATCTTACTATTATTATTATTCCTAACTATGTGTGAGATCTGGAAAGTATTTGGCCTACTACTTTTTCAGAATTATTTCTTCAGACTCATGGAGTTTTATCTTACACAAAACTGAATACTTAGACAAAGACTTAAAAAGATTCCTGCTGTAAATCTCCAGAGCAGTAATCTGAGGAAATTATACTATTGGCTTACTTGTTTTCATTTACTCAAGGACCACAGTCTTTCATTGTATATTCCCCAGTGCCTAAAACCAATTATTGTATTTATTTTGTCAGTTTTAGTTGTTTTCTGTAACAGAGTAATTCCTGGGCAGAAGTAAAAGTCTCATTATTATTTTTAAGGCTTAAATTGTCCTGATATTTTTCCAAAAACTATTTAACTAGAATCTCAACAAATTTTTAGAAATAAATTGAAGTTTTCAAAAAATACAAGGAACAGCAGAATAAGTTACAGGGCATTGTGAGGATAAAACTGGACAATTTAGAATGCTGTATTTGCCAATAAAATTTCATAGCTCTCCAAAAAAAAGTCGGTGATACATACTAAAAAGATTAGGGAACTATTCTAAATTAAGACCAAGAAATGCAACTAAATGCAATATGTAAACTCTGATTAGATACTGGTTTAAAAAATATTTGTAACATATTTCTGAGAAAATAGGGGAAAATTTAATATAGATTGAATATTCAATAGTATTAAGGATAGATTGTTACTTTTAATAGGTATGATAACGGTATTGCAGTTATAATGATTGCAAGGATGGCACAGGAATGGGCAGTTTTTGTTCTGTTTTCACTGTGAGTTGGAATGCATTTGACGGCACAAAAACAACCTTGTGGTTATATAGAAAATGTTCTTATTTTAATAAGATGCCTACTGATTTATTTACAAGTAAAGCATCATGGTGTGTACAACTTGTTCTATAGAAACACAGTGCCACATACATGCAGATAAAGCAAATATGGCAAGTTATTTATAATTTTCTATTTTAGGTGGTGGGTATGTGGATAATGATTATGTAATTGTTTCAGTTTTGCAATGTTTTAAATTTCTATAGTAAGTATTAAGAAAAGAGTAGAAAAATGATTAAGCTCTACAATTTTTTCTCTCCCTATTTGCTTTCTCACTCATACCTAACCTATTGCCACTGATTTCCTTCTTACTAGACAAAACACAGATACTTGCTTATTTATTTATGGTAACTTTCCATATATAGCCAGAAAACCAAAAAACCAAACCAAACCAAACCCATGGCTGTCAAGTTAATTTCCACTCATAGCAACCTTATATAGAAACCCTGGTAGTGTAGCGATGGATGGAAACCCTGGTAGTGTAGCGAGTGAGTGCTACCAATAGGTAAGCTGTTCAAATCTGCCAGGTTCTCATTGGAAACCCTATAGAACAGTTGTACTCTGTCCTGTAGGATCACTGTAAGTCAGAATTGACTTGAAAGTGGTGGCCACATATAGGACCCCCCCTAAATTACACTAAAAGCTGAAAGAAGAGAGGCAAAGATATATTCAGTGTGCTTGAGACTCCCACAGACTTCTTTTATGTTTACCTTGATTCATCCTAGACCCTTATCCTAGGACTCTTTTTAAATGTTATCTTAATATTTCCCCCTGTGTATCCTGTAGCAACTATTGATATTGACATTAAATTTTTTCAGGTTGAGATTCACACAGCACTACAGTATTTGTATATTTTAAACCATTCACTTTGGTAAACTCTTTTTTTTCTATGTAACTTTTCATATTTCAAACCAAAAAGCCAAACCCATTGTTGTCAACTTGATTCTGACTCGTAGAGATGGTGTTCAACCGAATAGAAATGTTCCACAGGATTTCCAAGGAGTGACTAGCAGATTTAACCATCAGACTTATGGTTAGCAGTTGAACTCTTAATTACTGAGACAACATGACTTCCCCTCATATTTAGAACCTCTGAATACTATTACTGAATTTTACCTTTAAAGGAGTTTACTTTTCCTGTGGCCGAAGAATCATTAAAGTCCAATAAGAAGCTCCCTTTGGCAATTAACTTTTCCTTCTATGAAGACATAGGTAACAACATTTCATCACTTCTCTTATAACTCATGAGCAGTTGGTGTATTTTATCACAGTAACGTGGTAAGAACTAATGAGGCTTGTCTTTTCTGGAAAATTAATTTACTTCTTGGTCAGTTGAATACTGAGCTTTTTTTTTCTCATTCTTTTACTGTTAGTCTCTTGGAGCTTTGAGCTCCTTGCACTGTTTTGCTTTATTTAACCTATATCTTTTATGTAAAAAATGAGAACATAGACTTTATCAAGGTTTTGTCACCTTGGGTATGAACGTCCTTTAAAAAGTAAATGCCTTTGAATCACACAAACTTTCTCTCCCTATGCCTAACTTGAGACTGATTCCTTATAAACTCTTTTCTTTCACTACTATCTTTTTAAATACCTAAACAACCACCACAACAAAAAAGCTGAAAACTGAGACTCTGACAGTGACAAAGAAGGACAAGAAAAGTATGTATTTTGTTTAAAAAGTAAAATCGTTTTTGTTACTAGCTGACTGTGCACGAAAAAAACAATTGCTGATCAGTCCCATGCCATTTTCTTGATCAATTGAGTATCAAACTGTTGTGATTCATAGGGTTTTCAAGATTGCCAGGCTTTTCTTCTGAGACACTTCTGGATAAACTCAAACCTCCAACCTTTCTTTTAGCCAGTATGCATGTTAACTGTATCACAAGGGACTTTTACCTCTTGATGGTACTTGGCTTGGAGGCACCTAATTATTAACTAGGCTATTAAGTGTTGGTTTACTAAGTGACTCCTATAAGTCCTGGGCTGATAGAGGTCCATACAATGCTTTTTGCAAATTGACAAAGTTGCCTCCTTCTTTGAGATACTTTACTTTCTAAAACAATGTATACTAATTTCCATAATGATCTAGTTTATTTATAATGAAGCATTTAATAGAATTCTGTGGTTCCTAGGATGCAAATGGCATCCTCTTAGATGTGCTGTTAAGCAGCATGTAATCAATACAGTTGTACTGAGAATATTTTGTATTCCTACAGACAGGAAAGGAGCAGTTATGATGGCATCCAGCTTTTCTATGGAGCTCAATTAAAATTAAAACTGTGCATCAAAGAATCTTTGGTTACTCCTACAATGTTTCAGTAGTTTATGGAGAAAATGATTAACATTATGTATTAGTGAAAACAACAAATTCAAAGGAAGATGTAATCATATTTGGCAATATTTTAGAGGCACATGAACAGATCTATTGGCATTAAACTTCAAAGCTGTTCCTTGACCAAGGCCATAAAATGTGTGAGATGCTCAGTGTCCAAACAAGTGGTGAGCACACATCTTGAAGAAATAGAGTCATACTTTGAATGGGAATGCCGTATAACAAATGTTTGAAAGTTCAAAACAGTTTTGGGATTCAATGATTTTTCTAAACCTTGTAAGTGTTACTATTAAGTTGCCCAAAACTCATGGCAACCTTAAATATAACAGAAAGGAATACTGTCTCTTCAGCACTGTCTTCATCACTGAGTCCACTATTGTAACCACTGTGTATTTTGAGTGGCTTCCAGTTGTGGCACTCATCTTCCAGTTCTATATCAGACATTTTCTATCTTGATCGATAGAGTTATAATTAACTAATTAATGGAGTGGATCACCAAGACTTTCTTTCCCGGCATTTTCTGTTACTGGTTCCTACTTTTATGACTTTATGGTCAGAAAAGATGTTTTGTGACATTTTGAAGCTCTGGTTTCTGTTAAGGTTTAGTTTGTTGCCTAGTACATGCTCTGTTCTGGAGAAAGTTCGTGTGTGTTGGAAAAGAAAGAATACCTGCTGCTGTTGGGTGGAGTGCTCTGTATATGTCTATGAGGTCAAGTTGGTTGATAATGGCATTTAGATCTTCAGTGTTTCTATTGAACTTCTTTCTGGGTGTTTTCTCTTTAGCTGAAAGTGGTATGTTCAAGGCTCGTACTATTATAGTACAGCTGTCTATTTCTCTTTTCAGTGCTGTTAGAGTTTGTTTTATGTATTTTGGAGCCCTGTCTTTGGGTATGTAAATATTTAATATGATATGTTGGCTTTTTGTATATTGACTATTCATTATATAGCATCTGTGCTTGTCCATTGTGGTAGATTTTACTCTGAAGTCTATCTTATAAGAGGTCAATGCTGCCACTCCTGCTCCTTTTTGAATGTTGTTTGCTTGATGTATGTTTTCCTATCCCTTGAGTTTTAATTTGTTTGTGTCTTTAAGTTGAAGATGTGACTCTTGTAGGAAGAAAGTACATTGTGTTTTTTTTTACCCCATTCTGCCACTCTCTGTCTCTTTAGTGATACATTTAGTCCATTTACATTCAGTGTAATTATTGATATGTATGAATTTAGTTTTGTCATTTTGATGTCTTTTTGTGTGTGTGTGTGTGTGTTGTTGACAGTTTATTTGTTCCACTTAATTTTCTATGTTGAGTCATTTTCCTTTATGTATTTTCTTTTCATCTTTTTCATTGCTGTTGATTTTGTATTTGCTGAGTATTTATGCTTTTTTGGTTTTTATTATGGCATGTAGTATTCTTAGTTTCCTTTGTGGTTACCTTAATATCTACCCCTATTTCTAAGTTTAAGCTAATTTTTTATTTCTTTGTAATACATTGGATTCCTCACCACAGGAAAGATCTATGACTACATAGGTAGTCCCTCTTTTTGGTTTTACTGTTGTTATCTTTTACATAATTACATCTCTGTTTCCATATTTTCAGTATTTTAGCTTTGATCTCTCTTTGTGATTTCTCTACCGGGATTGATAATGAGTTGCTCTGTCTGTGTTCTAGTCTTGAGTTTTTATCTGATGTTGTTGATTTTATAACTGGGGAAGTCCTCTTATTGTTTATTTATTTTTTAATTTTCCTTTGTTTCCCTAAAGTTCTCTGTTTGTCTGAAAATGTTCTAATTTCACCATCACATTTGAGAGACAGTTCTGCTGCGTATACAATTCTTGGTGGGCAGTTTTTTCCTTCAAGGCTTTATATATGTATCCCACTGCCTTCTAGCCAGCATAGTTTCTGCTAAGTAGTTCCTTTAGTTTGTGGATAACTTTTTATCCATCCTTAAGTGCTCTTAAAATTCTCTTTTTTGTTGTTTTTTTATTTTGTTTTGTTTTTTCAGGTTTGATTATAATATGTCTTCATGACTTTATTTTGGGATCTACCTTATGTGGAGTTCAATGAGCAGCTTGGATAGCTATCTTCTAATCTTTTTTTGATATTAGGAAAGTTTTTTGTGAGCAACTCTTCAACAATTCTGTCTGTACTTTCTGTTATTTCTCCTGTCCCGGTACTCCAATCATTTGTAGATTATTGCTCTTGATAGTGTCCCAAATAATTCTTATGGTTTTTTCATTTAAAAAAAAAAAAAAGCTTTTATCTGATGTTGATATTAAGTGTTTTATCTTCAATCTCAGTAATTCTAACTTCCATTATCTCATTTCTGGTCCAATGACTTTCTACTGAGTTTTCTAATTCTGAAATTTTATTGTGTCTTTTGAATTTCTTTTTGCTATCTTTTTGCAGTTTCTTGCATTCTGTTAAATTTTCAGCATGTTCTTCTCTAACCTTCTTAAGTTCCTCTATCTCTATGTCTATGCCTGTCTTGGCTTGTTCTGCATTTTGGCTGAACTTCTTCTTGATCCCTTGAAGTGTTCTGTATATCAATCTTTTGTGCTCTACATCAAGTAGTTCTAGAAAGTTCTTCTCATCCAAGAGATTTCTTGATTCTTTACTTTGAAACTTTCTGAAATCATCTTGGACTGTCTCTTTATATGATTTGACGTTGACTGTTGTCTCTAAGTCATTAACAAGTTACTGTATTTATTTGCTTTATACTAGCTTACTGTGTCCTAGTGTATTATTTTGTTTTAATATGCCCAAATAAGTTGGTTATGTGAGCTAGTTTGACTACTGGTGACTTTGATGCGCTAATGTCCTGTTATCGGGTGGTTAGAGCTGTTACAAGGTATGAGAGAGTCCAGGAACCAGTTTAATTTTCTTATATGAGTTCAGCTCTTACCTACAGCCTTAGATAGGCAGGGATGATTGGCTATAACAAAGGGTTATGCTCTGAGAAAGGCAGGGGCTGTCAGCCCCTGAGTCTCTCTAGGAAATAGGCTGCTCCATTCCCTAAAAAGTGCAGATGGCTGAGCTCTGCAGCCAGACCATGGACACCAGTGCTGATGGCTTCAAGAGCTAGGAGGTACCACTTATTCTTGGACGTCTATCATGGGTGACTAGGTGGCATGGGTGGAGCCACCTCTCCTCAGCCCCCTGATGTAGGTAGATGATGACCCTGATTAATAGTCAAAGCAGTGTCCAATGTCACAAACCTGCCTCTCCACCGTATAGCAAAATAGCTGAGGCTAGACTTCAGGCACACAGCTCACCGTGCTGCACTGATGAGGGGCTACACTGCTGAAATGGGCCTACACAGGCCTATAAAGTCCTTGGACACCAATGCCTGTGCTTAGGCAAAGGAACTTTCACTGCCCTGAGCTCCTGGCCTAGGGGAGCCATCAGATTATTTTTTCCTGTTTGTTGATTTTTTCCCTCTCTAAGGTTGAGAGAATGGCCTTGGGTATGTGATGGACCAAACTTCTAACCCAGGGGATGTCTCTGAAGCCAGCTCGGACCCAGCACAGAGTGAGAAGTAGGAAGGAGGTAAATGGAATAGAGATTTTTCCCAAACATGTGTATTTTGATCTGAGTGGCAGGATAGATGGAGGAACTTATCCTTTGCCAATTACCGACTCGACGGCACTTGGCTACTTGGCTTGGCTTCTACTGATTCTGGAGGCATGGTCTCTCCTGCTGTGGAAAACATATCCTGAACACCAGTACTCACTTTACCAGCAGATCCAGCCTGTGGGGTGCTGGTTCCCACAAAGGTCAAAGCTGGTAACTCCGGGCTGCTTCCAAACCATCTTATCCTTCCTCTACCACTCAGGCTGACTCCTCAAGTTTGCCTTTGATGTTCGGGGTGCTGAATTGTCATATAAGGACTGCTGATAAGTTTGCAAACTTATCCTAGAAAAAGTGCTACATACCTTGTTGCTGAATACCACTACAGTCGTCTTTGAAGTAATCTCCTTGGGAAGCGATGCACTGACATCAACACCTAGTCCACCCTTCAAAGCAATTTTGGAAGTTCTTTTCTGGAATGGCCATCATAACTGTCATCATATTACTCTTGATGTCCTGAATGTCATCCAAATGTCTTCCTTTCAATATTTGCCTTATTTTCAGGTAGGGAAAAAGTCATTGGGGGCCAGATCAAGCTAGTAGGAAGGATGTTCTAATACAGTTACTTGTTCATTAATTTACCAACTTGCCACCATGTCCAATGGTCAGAAAGGGTTCTAAAATTACTTTGAAAGTAATCAGTGCTGGCACTGACGCATTGCTTCCCAAGGGGAGTACTTCGAAAGTGCCCATAGTGATATTCAGCAATTAGGTATATAGCACTTAGAACAATTAAGTTCATGGATGCACTTGTTTTTCCAATTCTTTGTTGCAAGAGGGACAACAAGAAGCATCTGGCTACTCCACCACCTTGGTCCTGCCCTCCTCCAGGTCTTCCTTTCTAATCTTAGTCTGAAAACTCCACTGAAACCTTCCTCCTATGGATGACCCCGCTAATATTTGAAATACTGAATGACAGAGCTTCTAGCATCACAACACACACAAGCCACTACAGTATGACAAACTGAGAAACTGGTGGTGGAAAGCATTTAATAGCATACATGTAAATAATGCATTAAAAACAGGCATCTATACATTTTAGGAAAATCTTGGTGGTATTGTGGTTAAGAGCTTGGCAGCTAACCAAAATATTGGCAGTTTAAATCTACCAGATATTCCTTAGAAATCCTATACCAGAAAAAAAAAAAAAAAAAACCCACTGATGTGAGGTTGAGTTTGACTCATAAAAACCCTATAGGGCTGCTTTGTTCTATACTATAAGGTCCCTATGAGTCAGAATCAACTGATGGCAATAGGTTTGATTGCCATTTTTGTTTTGTTTTTAAATACATTTTATGTGAGGCAGAACTTATCCTTTGGGGCGATCAGAATTTTGTAAGCTTTCTGTGGAGCATCAGTTAGTCAGATGGATGTGGTGCTTGACGAAATGTAGTGGTAGCAGTTTCTGACAGACGAATACAACGCACTATGCAATGTAACCACAAATTTTTCTTTTCTAGAAATTCTTTTTTTACAGACTTATTTTTCTTGGGACATTTTGCAGTTTTTATTTCTTTATATGTAGTTATTAATACAATCCCACCATGGAAGAATTACTATTACTTTACTGAAAATATGAACTTCACTTAAAAGATTTGTTTTACCTAAAAAAGGAAGATGAGTGTGAATAAAGACCTTCCTCCCAGTAGTGGCATGAGAAATGCTATAAAAGTGTAAAATTCTCAAAGTCCTTTCTAGCATACAGAAATTATAAAATTAACTATTATTAATCCAAAGATATCTTGGCAATCTGGAAAAATGAATCCATCAATGAGATAAAATTATTACAAATAGAAATTTGTATGCCTATGCCCCGAAATAACAAAATTGAGTAGCTTTTTTTTTTTTTTAAAGATTGATGTAAGTGTGAAGTTAATAGTATGATCACGATAAGGTTCCCTGGCTGCAGAAAATTCCACTACCTCAAACAGTTTGCTTGCCAGCCCTGTACTTTTACGTTAAAATAATGGTTCCTTTTCTTGACAGGCCCCATCGCTTTACATTAAAACACTGGTTCCCCTTTCCTTAACTGCTACCCGAAACTAGAAGAAACTGTCAGAAACCAGTTAGCTGTCGTGTTGACGTTCAGCATAACCTTTAACTCATTAATTACCTCATACACAGTACCTTTTCTTGCCTGTAGGTGGAGATTATCTGCCATTTTCTGAACTTGAGCTGCATGAAGTTGTAATTAAACTCATTAACCCCGTGTAGCATGATCAAGAGTATTACTGATGTAACTTGTATGAACTTGCTACCTGTAAATCCCTTGCCCTTGCTGAGCAGTCTTGATGGCTGAAGCCCCAACTGTCTTCTTTCATTTTGGTAGAAGCAGCCCCAAATGTTTCCTTTCCTTGTACAAGGAAATGAAGGTATTTTTCTCTCTCCCATCTCAGTGCCTCACTTATTGGCTGAGCAGAATTTGGCATGTCCACCCCATTGCATGATGGTCTGTCAAAAAATAGTATGATCTTTGACTCCATTCGTACAGTGTTTAGAATAAGGGAGTAACAATCTTGTCCTGCTCTGTGCTGATCGCTCATTGTCTGAGCATTACATTCAGTGCTAGCCACAAAAATTTAAGGAAGCTGGGTCTAGGTTTGCAATTAAAGTCTATTTAAAATAGTATTTGTTTAGGTTATTGGAATTTTTCTCTTGGTACCATTGTTTTGAGGGAAAGTTTTTTTAAAAAGTGAATGTTTCATGTAGAAAGGAGAAATTTGTTAGCTGTCTTCAGATATTTAAAAAGATACCATGTATATAAATTAAAGTGGATATAGCTAATTGAAATTAGGAATATACAGAGAATCTTACAGAATCTGAAGAACCAGGTCTCAGCCAGGCAGGAATCAGGGCAGCTCTGGGGTCTCACTTAGCAGTTGGACCATTTTTCTAGGAGCTGCCATTGATGTTCCTCACCAAATCATCCCTGAGCTCTTCCTTGCTGGCTAGAGAATCTGGATGTCCAGCCTATAGCAGGTCCATCTGTGGATTAAGTAGGTACATCCAGGTAGTAAAGTAGACTCCAAATTTAAGTTCCTAGGAGCTAAGGCAATAGAAAAACACCCTTGCTGTGAAATGGATTCCAACTTACAGTGACCCTACAGAACAGAATAGAACAGCCTGATGGAGTCTCCAAGGAGTGCTGATGGGTTCATACTACTTACCTTTTAGTTAGTAGCCTTAGCTCTTTATCACTATGCTACCAGAGTTTTCCCGAAGCAATGAAGGGGCACTCTCTTCCTATGTTCATGGCTTGGACTGCCTTCCTTTACTTCTCTTACCTCCTCTAATGTACAGACAGAAAACAATTTTAAAGAAGATTTTTGATGCTCTCTCCTTTTTCTTCACAGTTTATTGCCCTAAACCCATTATCTAGCAGTTGCCGTTAATCTCTACTTTAAACAGAAGGAAAGATGCTGATTTTCCCCAGAAATTAATGATTAATGTGATATATCTTAAAAGGTGGAAGATTGCATCTAAAAATCCTTGTAAAAATGATAGCTGTGTGTGTGAGGTAATGAGTTTATTTTGGATCTAGGCCTACTAATGGAGTCCCTTTTTAAAACACTATTTTAGGGCGGTATAGACAATATGGAAACCTGACCACTTAGTGTTTAACAAAAGATCAGCAGTTCAAATCCTCCAGGTGCTCCTTGGAAACTACTGGGGAGTTCTACTCTACCTATAGGGTCACTATGTGTTGGAATTGATTTGACAGCAATGGGTTTGTTTTTTGGTTTATTGATTATATATTATTTTGTTTATATAAGAGACGTGTTTTGGCTAACTGCAATGTACAATGTAACACATCTCTGCTAACCTGCTTATACAGAAGTACAGCATAAACATTTCATGGCAAAAATTCTATATCAGTATTTATAAAATATTTATAAATCAAATTATAAATATTATTGATATTTTCATCAATATCAATGACTTTTGATAACAAAAAATTCATGATTCATGAGTCAGTGATTTTTCAGAAAATCTTTTGGCGACTGTCATGTTACGATGCAGCAGTTGGCAAAGTTTTTTGAAAGGGACCAGATGGTAAGTATTGTCAGCTTTGCAGGTTATCTGATCTCTGTTGCAACTATTCGGTTCTGCCATTGTAGCTGAGAGGCAGCCACAGACAATACACACATGATTGACTGTGGTTGTGTTCCAATGAAACTTTATTTACAAAACTAAGTGACAGCTCACGTTTGGCTCAAAGGCCATAGTTTGCTGATCCCTGTTTGTAACTAATAATATGTCTATATTTGTTTTGACTGCCAGCAAGCTCAGACTCACCTTTGCAACTGACCTCAACCGAGGACCACATGGCTCATCAATACCACAGTATTCGTGTTGTCTTTCCTTTATGCCAATGCCCCCAGCCACCTTATTTTTTTAAACATTCTATTATATTGTTTGTATGTAAAACTATCACATAAAGTTATTTTGGGAATAAAATCAACATAATTAAATTCAAGTAAACAGAGCTTTTAATCGGGAACCAAATTTATGTTACTCTAAGTAAAATTCTCAGTTCATAAGGTGTAAATCTGACAAGTAAATTTCAAAATTTCTGCCTTTCACATGGTTATTGTTGTTAGATGTCCTTGTGTCAGTTCCAACTCATAGCAATCCTACATGTAACTTAAAATGATGTCATTGTCTGGGGACCAGGCCCTCCTAATAATGTGTCCAAAGTATGATGAAGTGCTGCCATTCTCCCTTCTGAAGAATATTCTGGCTGTACTTCTTCCAAGGTAGACTTATTTGCTTTTCTGACAGTTTGTATTATATCCAATATTCTTCACTGACACCAGAATTCAAAGGCATCCGTTCTCCTGCGGTCTTCCTTACTGACTGTTTCAGTCAGCTAGGGCTGCTCTAACGTAAAAACCACAAAGTGGATGGCTTTCAAAAAAGGAAAGTTTATTCTGACACAGTCCGGTAAGCTACAAGTCCAAATTCAGGATGTTCGCTACAGAGGAAGGCCTTCCCCTTGTCAGCTCTGGAAGAAAGGCCAGTACTGCATCAGTCTGTGTCCAGGGAGCATCTTGGCGCAGGAACCTCAGGTCTGAATGACGCGCTCTTCTACCTGTGCTGCTTGCTTGATGGTGAGAGGTTCCCAGTTCTCTGCCTGCTTTTCTTTCCTTTTCTCTCTTGCAGTTTGAAAGGATCAAGGGTGGGGCAGGGAAACTCCCTTTAGGTGAGCAGGCAGGTGGTCTTATAAAGGGCTTTACAGTCTCACCCTAATCCTTTAACATACAGCATAGGAAAACCACAAAATGGAGGACAGTCGTAAGATACTGGGAATCTTGGTCCAGCCATGTGGCTACACCTATTTCGGTAGGACACAATTCAATCCATGACACTCACTGTCCAGATTTTGCGTGTATATGAGGTGACTAAAAATACCATGGCTTGAGTGAGGCATACCTTAATCCTCAAAGCGGCATCTTTACTTTTTTATATGTTAGTTCTTATTGTAACTTCTGGTTATCAACCAAACTTTTCACACTTGAACTGATCTTTTCTGCTTTTCTACAGAATTCATTTAAAAAAATATATTTTATTGGACTTGAAAGTTTGCAGTCCACATCAATTTGTCATTCAAAATCTTACACATACACTCTACTATGTGTAATTTCAACTGCTTTCTCCACCCGATGACAGCACACTCCTCTCTTCCATCTTGTATTTACCGTGTCCATTCAACCAGCTCCTGTCCCCCTCTGCCCTCTCGTCTCACCTCTGGGAGGAGCTGCCCAGTTAGCTTCATATATCTACTTAAGCCAAGAAGCACACTCTTCATCAATGTCCTTTTATATCTTATAGTCCAGTCCAATCTTTGCCTGAAGAGTTGGCTTCAGGAATGATTTTGTGTTCTGGGCTAACAGAGATCCTGGTGGGCCATGTCTTCCAGGGGCTCTCTGAACTATCAGATCATCAAGCCTGGTCTTTTTAATAGAGTTCCAATTCTGTACACCCCTTTTTCTCCCACTGTGTCAGGGACTGCATGTCGTATTCACTGACAGGGCTGTCGTTGGCAGTGGCTGTGTACCATCTAGTTCTTCTAGCCTCATGTGAATATAATCTTTGGATACATAACTCATTTTTTAATCTCGGTGAGATTTTGCATTTTTCTGCTTATTGTCTGTTAGGCTATTTTAAAGAACATAAAAACACAGTAAGACAAAAATCTACATACTGACCCCTAAAAATGAAAAAATTCATCTGCCTGCCCAGTGGCAGAGAAGAGTTTGGGGAATTCATCTGCCCTTTTCATTGAAATTAGCATTTCAAAAACCACTCATGATAGCCTTCATAATTGTTAGCATGTTACATAGAAACTTAGCATTGTTGATCATATATTAAACAATTTTTTTAATGAAACAAATATGAAAAGAAAACATTATATTACCAATGCAAGTGGAAAATCAGTATCATAGAAAAGGTCATTAAAATATTAGTAAATACGTATGTTTTACCTCAATTTATCTGTATAATACAAGTAGTATGTAGCAGACATTTTTGGAAATACAGGTTTAAATGATTTCAAATCTGGTCCCCTACAAAACTGTAGACTGATGAAGCAGTCAAGCAATAATCAGATTTTAGGGCCTCATGCCTTTTTTCCTACATCTACCCAAATAAATTCCTTCTGACTTTCCTGAGACCTGGAGTCCAACAGAACTTGGCCCACCTTTAGTTCCCTGCTTTCTAAAACTCCCGGGTCTACCTCTGTCTTGTATAGTCTACATGTCTTTTGATCAACATCTTGCCCACTTCCACTCAAGTCAGGAATCACCCAGAATATCAGAGATGTAATTTTACACTACAAGTCCATGCACATCATTTTTTAAGCAACAAATAACAGTTTCAGCCTTGATTTTCTTTGAATACCAAGTACCAAAAATCAGACCTTTTTTCCTTTTAGAAGTCACACTGAAGTCATTTAGTTAAATAATTACCAGCCGACTAATAATGACCAGTTGCAGCTGAGTTGACTTGTGCTCCTTAGGACTTTCCAATGGCTAATTTTTCCCATAGATCTTCTGGTGTTTCTTCTGAGGCACCTCTAGGTAGATCTGAACTCCTAACTTTTCAGTTTGCAACAAGTACATTAGCCGGTTGCCTAACCCTGGAACTTCTTGCTAAATAGAAATAATTTAGAATGGATGTTAAGTTTTATCATTCATGTACATAAAGCTATCCAGAAAATAGAATTTTGAGGAGCAAATGATATTCCTAATTCTCACTTTACCATTATATAGAACACATTGCATTTAAAAACTATGGTCATTATTTAATATTAAAAACAAACAAACAAACAAAATAAACTTGTTGCCATTGAGTTAGCTTTGACTCACAGCAACCCTGTTGGACAGAGCAGAACTTTCCAGTACAGTGTTCAAAGAGAAGCTGGTGGATTTGAACTGCTGGCCTCTTAGTTAGCAACAATGTTTTAACTACCCTACCAACAGGGCTCCCTATTTAAGATTAGGTAAAAGCCAAACCTTTTTTTCTCTTTTTTTTTTGTCTCCTGCCTTTAAATCTCTTTATGGTGCAAAATCAGATTTCAATAGACTGAAACATTGTTTGTAATATGGAAGTGTTGCTTCAATTCTCTTTTAAAAGTTGAGATAATTACTAAAAATATTTGAAAAGTTAAATCTAAGTTTTGTTAAAGCACCAAATGCTCTGAATCTTCACCCTCTGCGTCACAGAGAGGACTTCATGGAGAGGGCACTGTTTCAGTCTGCTGGTGCTGCTCTAAAAGAAATACCATGAAGTCAATGGCTTTAAAAAGAGAAATGTTTTTTCTTACACTACCTGGTAGGCTGCAAGTCCAAATTCAGGATGTCTGCTCTAGCGGAAAGCTTTCCCCCTTGTCACCGCTGGAAGAAACTCCTTGTTCAGGGAGCATCTTGGCACAGGGAGCATCTTGGTGCTGCAACCTCAGGTGTGCAGGTTGGGCTGTACTCCAAGTGCTGCTTTCTTGATGGTGTGAGGTTCTCTCCGCCAGACTTTTTTCTTTATATCTCAAGAGACCACCTCAAAGCACAAAACAAATTTACACATTGAATCTTGCTCTACCAACAGGACTGCTGCCCATCCATCCTTCCCAACATCATAAAGGCAGGAATTCCAACATGAAGGAACATCGCACAAGACCAGAAATTATAGCACAGAACAATTGTTAGATTTTTTGTTTTAGGGAACACATTCAATTCACGACAGGCACAAAAATCTGACCTATTCAGTCTTTTGCAAAAGTTGTCCTAAATTTGAGATCTGCCCAGTTGGCTGTGTGGCATCAACAGGCTTAATAGCCTCCTAACTGCCATTTTGACACTAATCAGGATTATAGGAGACCACACTGCCATCTGCCATGTTTTCCGAATGAGTAAAATTGTTTCAAATTGACTTTAAAAGTAGCATCATTGGTTTGCAGTTCTTTATAAACACTATCCAAAGTCTGATTCATGAACAGTAGCTTTGGACAAAGGAGCTTTGGTGTCACAGCGGTAAACAACTTGGCCGCTAACTGATAGGTTGCTTGTTCGAACCCATCAATTGCTCCATGGAGAAAGATTGGACAGTCTCCTTCTGTACCAATTTACAGCCTTACAAATGCTACTAGGTAGTTCTATTCTTGCTGCCAAATTGAAGCCAAGTTCATTCCACCTGTTACTATAGCCGAAAATGCAGAGACAGCATTGGATTCAAGGAATAAGTTATTGGCAGATCTGCTAGCAGTCTGGAAGACAATAAGCCAAAAGTTGCCCCAATTTGAGTTACATTTCCAGTGGTTTTTACAGCCAGAATTCAAAGGGGTAAGGGTGTGTCACAGAACAATAGTCAGGAGTCACAAAATTTCATTACATCATAAGGTTTCAAACAATGTAAAGTAGGAAGAGGAAATGCAGAACTATTAGTCTGGCCTGAGGGTGGTCATTAGGGCAGAGAATAGACTACAGCTGATAACCTATGTGACCTTGGAAAAGGAATTCAGACCTGTTGGACCTTTACATTTACCGTCATTCTCTCCTATAGGATTGCTATGAGTCGGAATCAACTTGACAACAAAGGGTCAGCTTTTTTTTTTCTTATCTTTACCTTTATTGATCTTTATATGTATCATTATAAATAGACATCTTATATCCTGTAGTAAGTAATCTCAGAATAGATAATTATGATAATTAACATTTATAAGACACATTATAATTGAAATCTTTTAGATACAGCCTTATTTAAAATCTTTCCCAACTTTATGTGAAGTAGGTGACGTTAAAGCCATCTGCTATAGAGATGATGTCAGCTCACGGTGATTCCATGTTTGTCAGCAAAGAACTACACTCCATTGGGTTTCTTCAGTGAGTGAGTTTTCAGAAGCTGATGACCAGGGCTTCCTTAGTTCTGAGGCACCTCTGGGTGGACTTGAATCTTTAGCCTTCAGTTAAAGTGTATGTCAAGTGTGTCAACTGTTTGCACCACCAGGGATTTTGTGTGGCATTATATTTCCAAATTTACAGTGAAGAAACTTAATTTTAAGATGACACAGCTTGAGAGTGATTCCATTCTTATTCTTATTCTGCATCCTTTGTTGTTTCCATGATGGCACCCTCCTCAATGAAGTAAGTGAAGAACCAAGGTAAGGAATAGCCACTGGAGGGAGTGAAAACATAGCAGGTTCTCTTAGTAATTTCATAAGATAGCTGAAAGTTCAAAGTTGAATCTAATGAATTTTATTACATCCACTAAGAGAAAAGAAGACAGTATTCAGAAAGATAATGAAGAAAGGTTTTGTTTTTTTTTTTTAAACTTTGGCATGAGGGTAATTACTTAACCATTATAATATTTTAGTCACAAACGAGTTTTGAGTACTCTTAAAATTGATAATGTTAAGTAATATAAATTTGAATCTTGACATTGAACAACTCACTAAAGATGTTAGCATAATGGTTTCTTTGAAAAAAAAATATAGAAAAAATGTCAGTATTGAGGAAATTTCAGCCATGGGCTAACCTAACTGAGAATGAGCCATGAGATAGCATCCTTTAAGCTGCTCTTTTTCATGGAAAAATTATAAGCATTAAAGAATACATATATTTCTTTTTAGACAAAATATGATTTTGATTTTTAAAAGCTTCAATTATGCCCTAATGTAGAATTTATGTATTCAGCAGCCTTAACGAGATAACAAACAAAATTTTAGTTTGACAATAGTATAAAAGTATTAGGATACTTTGGAATTAGAAAGGCTTATAATATGTATTTTTATTGTTTGTTAGATGGAGATTTACAGAACAAATTCATTTCTCATTAAACAAGTCATACACATGCTGTATTGTGAGCTTGGTTGCAAATCCCTCTACCTGTCAACACTCTTCCTTTCTCATCCTTGGTTCCCTGTTTCCATTTGTCACTTTCCCTGTCCCCTCTTGTCTTCTTGTCCTTGTACCTGGGCTAATGTATCTATTTACAATTGTATACATGGTTCTGTGTCTAATCTTGGGCTGAAGGAATTATTTCAGTACGGAGTTAAAAGAATGTCCAGAAGCCATGCTCTTGACATTTCTCCAGTTTCTGTCAGACCACTAAGTCTGGTCTTCTTCATGGGTGTGAATTTTGTTCTACATTTTTCTCCAGCTCCGTCAGGAAGCCACCACTGTGATCCCTATCAGAACAGTTAGTGGGAGTAGCTGGGCACCATCTAGTTGTGCTCAAGTCGCTTTGGTGGAGACAGTGGTAGCTAGGATCTGTTAGTCTTTGGGCTAATCTTTCCTTCATGTCTTCGGTTTTCTTCATTCTCACAAAGGGGCAGCTGTTGAGATGCTCTGTAGGGAAAAAAAAAGGAAGGGGAGTCCTTTGGGAAACTCTATATACTCCGACTTCTCAGGAATTCTCAGTGCAAAAGCTACTTACTGAAGGTGTGGAGAAACCTTTCTCTTTGTTCATCTGTTGTTTGAGGCTAATAAGGCTATTTTAGCTTGTCATGATCCCTTGTGGCAGACTAGAACTACCCTCATGGAGTTTTCTAGTCTGTAATCAGAACAGCAGGCAGCAGATCTTCAGGCCTTTCTCCCTTGGAGCCGTTGATGGATTCTAGCTGTCAGCCTTAAGGTTAACAACGCGGAAGTTCACCATCGCACCACTGGGGTTCCCTTTAGTTTATCTAGAATTTCTGAGATCTGTTTGACTGCAGCCCTGTTTTCTCCTTTTTAGACTTAACATTGTAACCTCTCCTCAAACTAACGGTAATGTTGCTTTACATGTTTTATAAGATACATCTTTATGCTTGTAGTCAGGATCTGCCTTACTTGTATCTGCTGCTCCAACTTTACCCACAGGGACTAGAGAAGCAGTCCAGAGAGCAAATGTCTCTAAGATTAGTGCTTTCATTTTTATAATAAGTTCTACTTACTGACCTTTATTTTGATACAGGTATTGTATTAAAATATCTGTAGTTTTAACATTTTGCACAATGAATAATTATATTAATTTTTCTGATGGAAAAATTGGTAGTGAAAAGCTGAGTATCCAAGTAAAGCTATGCTTCAAATTCAGATCCAATCAGCATCAATAGCAGACCTTTCTGTTTAACCCTGTACCCCTCCCTTTCTTTCCTCACTTTTTTTTAAGTCTGGAATCTAGTTGACTGCCTACTTCAGAGTACTTTAAAAATATATATATATATATATATATCTACTTTTTAGGGCTTTCTGGAATATTGGAGTAGCCTTGCCTGTCTGAACCAGGATTCTAGTTTGCTTTTCCTACAGGATTCTGTCCTTGTCTAGGCTTATGAATCAACTGTGGCTCATCTCAACTTTTTGACTGCCTGGAGAACAACTTTATTAGACACTTCTTCTTCTATCCTCTTTATCTAAAGACTGAGGGCCACTTATTTACTAGTACCAAACTATATACTGTAAACCCTGGTGGCATAGAAGGTTAAGTGCTATGTCTGCTAACCAGCAGTTCAAATCCAGCAGACACTCCTTGGAAACTCTGGAGCAATTGTGTTCTGACCTCTAAGGTTGCTGTGAGGTGGACCAGACTTGACGGCAGTGAGTTTTTTCAGAGTTAGTCCTGTGTTGTTGTTACTTATTTATTTTAACATTAAGAACACATGAACAATAGAATGGAAACTGTGGTGGGTCAGTGGTCAAATGCTATGTCTTCTACCCAAAAGGTTGGCAGTTCAAATTGCTAGGTGCTCCTTGGAAACTCTATGGGGCAGTTCTACTCTGTCATATAGGATTGCTATGAGTTGGAATTGACTTGATTGCAGTGGGTTTGGTTTGGGGTTTTAGTACAATGGAACGATTTTAGATTTCTCACCTGTCTTAAAGAACTGTTGCCTATTCTCACTCAGCAACCAACAACTAGAACTGAGTAGGCCACCACTCCTGCAGACTGGACAGTGCACTTTAGGGCACCACTGTTTTTATCAATCTACTTTGTTTCCTTAACTTTGAAACTTGAGTGTCAGGGCCAAGTTTCAATATTCCTGAACTGCTGTATTTACTGTCGTAGGCTGGAGTGATTTCTCAGTAAGTCCCACTGAAGGTAGGAAAACACAAGATTTGCTGAAGGGTCTCTGCATTTCAAAAAAAGAGGGGGATGGGATGGTAGTAGAGAAATAAGGGAACATATTTCTTTACTGTAGGAGAAGGGTGTTCTTTTCTTTTTAATATATAAACGAAATGTATCTGTATTGAACCAGTGTCAGATGGGAGCTTCTCTCTTTAACCCATTTCCGAAGGCATTTGCACAGTTGATCCCTAAACTTTGACAATTTATAAAGACTACCAGTTAAGTTCACTAACTCATCCTGGAAAAAGAGCTAATACCTCTTTGCTGAATATCCCCATGGTCCCCTCCCAAGCACTCCCCTTGGGAAGCTGTGCACTAATGTGAGCCCTTCGTCCCCCCTTCAAGGCAATTTTGGAACTCCTTCTGGAATGGCTATCAGAGCTGTCATCATGTTACCCTTGATGTCCTCAATGTCATCCAAATGTCTTCTTTTTAATACTTCCTTTTCACTGGGTAAAGAAAAAGGTCATTGGAAGCCAGATGAGGTGAGTAGAGAGGCTGTTCCAATACAGTTATTTTTTTACTGGCTAAAAATTCCGTCACAGGCAACTAGACATTGTTTGTGAACTTTCCACCTTGCCACTGTGTGCGATGGCCCTTCCAGAAAGACTTCCAAACTTGCTTTGATGGGTGGACTAGGCACTGGCTTTGGTGCCTAGCCTCTCGTGGGGAGTGCTTCCGAAGGTGACTGTCGTGAAATTGAGCAATGCAGTGTACAGCAAGGACTTAGAACAATTAAGTTTGTGGCCTTAACTGTCAGACAGGAGGAAGCAGGGCCGGAGGGAAAGAAAAGCCAGAGAAATAAAGATCTGCAGTGACCAACAACAAAAGCATGAAGTGAGTGGTGTGCTTTGTCTCCCTCAGTATTCCTCACGGTGACAAGAAGACAGTTATTGGTTCCCTCTTTTAAGGAACACTACATTGTGAGGTCTGAAATCAACTGAAAACAACTACTTTATATGTTTGTACTACTGTAAATGGCTTTTTCACTTTGAAGACCCACTCCTCACTTTTTTTTTAATGGACACATGCATGTGCATGTGCACACACACACACGTACACCCACACTCACACCCCCCCGCACATCCATATCTAGTTTACTTCATACAGGTAAAACTAGTGAAGACAGGACAACTTTTAACTTCTTCTTTACCTACTTCTATACTTTCAAAATTTTTGTAAGTACATATTGCCAAGAGTGATTCACAAATTTGTGCATTTCATGTTTTAAGCATTATCCTTTTATCAAGCAAGAAATACTATGGGGGAGGAGGTGGTTTACAAAGGTTGTAGGAATAGTGAATCTTGAAACCAATCGCAGAAATAGATATTAAGGTGAAATTATGCATTGTAATCCTAATTTATTTTAAACCTTGGCAATATTTTAAAGAAGTAGATTGAACTGGATGTATAATATACCTGATTTTGAATAGCAACTAAGTCATTTAAACTGTAATTAGAATTTTAAAAGAAATCATCATAATTTCCCTAAATATGCAAACTGAGTCATAATATTGTTTTCTGGAAACCACATTAGAGATCTATTTAAATACAGCATTGGAAAAGTTTACGAGTTCATGTCTAGGTATATAAATGAAAAATGAAGAAAACCACCCAAAAGTTGCTGGTTCTAACCCAACAGCTATTCCCCAGGAGAGAGGTACCAGGCAGCTTCCATAGCACTGAAAATCACCAAACCCATTGCTATCGAGTCAATTCCAACTCATGGCAACTCTGAAGGACAGAATAGAACTGCTCCAGGGGGTTTATGAAGCTGTAGTCTTTACAAAAGCAGACTGCCTCATCTTTCCTGTACTCGTCTGAGACAAAATTACAAAAGGCTGTTTATTCCTAAACTGAGCTGAGTAAGCCATCTGTCTTCACTCTAGTTTCAGTGAGCGTTTGCTAATGTTAGAAAGGAGAGTAAGTTGTTTACAGAAAAAAGAGAGAATACTGAGACACTCTCTGTTCGGCAAGCATTATGTTACGGTGGGGCTTTCTCTTTGGTCTTCAGCAACCCTGTTGGTGTAGTGTTTAAGTGCTGTGGCTGCTAACATGAAGGTCAGCAGTTCAAATCCACCAGGTGTTCCTTGGAAACTCTCTGGTGAAATTTTAGTCTGTACTTTAGGGTTGCTCTGAATCTTGACAGCAGTGAATTTTGGGTTGCTTGCAGGGGGAATACGAGCAGTTTGGGGCATTAAAAAGAGGAAGCAGTATTCGAGGGGAGGGGAGGGGTTTTCTGTGTCTAGTCATTTCCTGGACACAGGGTCCATAGGGTGGCTTTTGTAATCACATTATTATAATGGATTATAAAGGATTGCCTTTCATGACAAATAGTTACCCAGTAGAGACATAGTTAGACAGCTTTTGACTACTATTGAGTCTCTGAAATCTACTTCTATTTCCAACCTCTTCTCCTCCACACCCTCCCCCATTCCCTCTATCTTCGTTCAGCCCTCTGACCTTATTTCTGTTCCTTAAGCACATGCAACCAGTTCCTGCCTCAGTGCCTCTGTTTCACTGCTCCTTCTATCTGAAAGGTTATCATCTTTGGGGAAGGATCACCTACACAGCCTAAAAATAATTCTACATAGTACAGGACAAACAAAAAGCAAGAAATAGATGCTTATATTTTATAGATTATAATGTTCTTGAGATCCAAAAGAGAAAAAGAAAATTTTCTCCTTTGTAAATGAAGCTAGAGAATGAACACCAAAATCTGAAACCATGTTTTTCACCTTTTTTTTTTTTTTAAATATTATTGTGGTCAGTGAAAGCATACAATCCCAATTAAATTGCATGCCCACCTATCTGCAGCTCCATCTTCTCTCCTTGTTCAGTGACAGTACACTCCTCCTTTCTGTTAACAATCTCCTGTCCCTTCCTCTCCACCCTCTTCTCTGCCTTCTAGTAAGAGGCCAGAAGGACAGCCTCCTACAAATTCATAGAACCATAAGCACATACGTCATATGGTCATATTGTATCCCCGAATCCAATTCATTCTTGTTCAAAGAGTTGATCTCAGTAATGTTTTCTAGTCAGGGGCAGCAGCAGTTCTAGGGGCCATGCTCCCAGGGGAACCACCAGGTCTTTAGACCATCAATCGCAATCTTTTAGTGGAATTCTTGAGGTGCACTCCTCTTTTTCTCATGTTGCCACTGGGACTCGACATCGTGTGCCCCATCACAGCTGTCTTTGGTGGTAGCCAGGCACCATCTGGTTCCTGCAGTAACATATTGATACAGTCACCCATTCATGTGGGTCCTAAAAACTGAAATCATGTAACGTGTAACATTTGCTAAGTGATTCAGCAGGATGAAGAATAAAACAGGAATGTGAAAGGATGAGGTACCTTTGACTTGAGATTTATTTCTGGACACTCACTTGAAACAATAACTACTTTGTACACCACAAGGTGATAACATTAGAGTTACTCCTAAGAGAAATTACTCTAGGGCTAAAATTAGACCTATGGTGGAACAGCTTACAGTCAGCAAAGTAGAATAAGCCTTTCCTTCTTAATGAAAAGGAAAAAACATCATACCAACTTGGCTGCACAAACAGTTCATGCATGTGCTCATACATGCGTTCTCCTGCTTGATACTGTTAATAGTCTGGACACTCCTTATGACTCAGTTTAAGTATTAATCTGCAACATTCGGCAGAGAGCGTGTATACAACAAGAGTTCAAAGATGAGAGAACTGAGATACAGAGCAGTTCAGAAACCTACCCAGTGTTACACAGCTACTGTGTACAGAGCCTGCTTCAGATCCAGGCAGTAAAGCCTCAGAACACACACTTTTAACCACTATACCAAGTATGTTAAAGTCAATTCTGACTATAGCAACCCTACAGGGCAGAGTAGAACTATCCAATAAGGTTTCCAAGGAGCACCTGGCAGATTTGAACTGCCGACCTTTTGGTTAGCATACGTAGCACTTAAGCACCACCCTACCAGGGTTTCCTTTAACCACTGTGCTATTTTTAAATCATTATACCTTTTAATTTTTATATGCTAATAACATCTTTCTCTCCTAGGAAAACTGTTCCCTCTCTAAGAGAGAGAGTTTGAAAACATTTCACTCACTTAGGAAATAAACTATGATATATAAACATTTAAGTCTTAAGTACAGGCTATAATAATCTCCTCAGCTGGGAAAAGTGAATCTTACCAAAGACCTACTCAGAGAAAAAACCTGGGTTCTACAAACATACCTAAAATATCCTTTCTGGAAGAAAGTTTGGGATTATGGGGTTTTTTAAAGAATAGACGCAGGATAAAATCGGCAGTAAAAATGTATTCTACTACAGAAATGCTCACTTTGTTAGGTTTTACTACATATGTGAAGGACAATTAAGTAAATGAAATTGAAAACTGACAAAAGTGTTTATCAAATACCTGGTGGCGGGAAATTTTCTGACTAATACAAATAGCTAAATGAAAGGTCATGCTATTTTTAAGCACTAGGTCTAGAAGTTGCTGCAGAGGCCATTGTCTCTTACAGAAGAAGGATGCTGGTCATATGTCTAGTCCAGAACGCCAAATATAGGGGCTGTCAAATAAGCTACTTCAGCAATCTATGTGATTTCTTGTTCAGCAAACTTTGTTACCTTCTAGAAGTCTCCTTTACCACGATTTTATGTACGAGAACATTGAGAAAGTTTCATTGAGCTTGTTAGGATAATTTTCTTCCTATTGTCTCATTTTTTTAAAATGAATTATTTTTTTACTCAAAGTTTCATTAAGACAGTGCACAGAAGTGAAACCATGTTGTTGTTAGGTTCGCTGTCGAGTCAGTTCTGACTTGTAGAGAGCCTCTGAGCAGCAGGATGAACACTGCCCAGTTCTGCACCATGTCCAAAATTGTTTTTATGCTTAAGCCCATTGTTGGCAGTCACTGTGTCAATCTATCTCGTTAAAGGTCTGCCTCTTTTTTCGCTGACCTTCTACTTTACCAAGCATGATGTCTTTCTCCAGGGACTGATCCCTCCTGACAACACGTCCAAAGTATGTAAGATGCAGCCTTGCCGTCTTTGCTTCCAAGGAGCACTGTGGTTGTACTTCCAGAACAGATCTGTTTATTCTTTTGGTAGTCCATGGTACATTTAATATTCTTCTACAACACCATAATTCAAAGGTGACAATTCTGTCTTCCTTATTCATTGTCCAGCTTTCACACACCTATGATGCCATCGAAAAGACCATGGCTTGGGTCAGGCACAGCTTGGTCTTCAAGATGACGTCTTTGCTTTTCAACACTTTAAAGAGATCTTTTGCAGAAAATTTTCTCAATACTATGTGTCTTTTGATTTCTTCACTGCCGCTACCATGGGTTTTGGTTGTGGAACCAAGTAAAATAAAACCCTTGACTACCTGAATCCCTTCTCTGTTTATCATGACATTGCTTACTGGTCGAGTTGTGAGGATTTTTGTTTTCTTAATGCTAACATGTAACCTATACAGACACAACCTTGCTTGTCGAAAGTAAAGAGGCCTTGAAACGCTTGCTGAGACTATGACGGGTATTTCACAATTCTTTCTGATAGGTGGTGTCATAGGCTGGCTTCTCTAGAGAAGCAAAGCCGATAAAGTGAAGACAGAGAGAGATTTATATAAAAAAAAATAGCTCATGGTGATCAGAGAGGCTGGAATATCTGCAGTGTGAACCAAGATAAGGGTTTCTCTTGATTCACATAGCCTCAAGGGCTGGTGAACCCAAGATCAGCTGGTCAGAGGGCCAGGCCCTTGCTCATAGACTATGAAAGTTGATGAATCCCATAATTGACGGTAAGACCACAAGGCTTCTTCTAATCCACATGGCTGCAGGGGCTAGTGAACCAAAAATTGGCGGGTAAGCTGCTAGCTCAAGTCCCAAGAACTGGAGTTCAGATGTACAAGAGACAGCTGCAGGACCCAGAGAGGGCCCAAACCAGAATGTGCGCTTATATTTGGATGCCGGCTACACACCCAAAGAAATTCCTTTTCAACTGATTGGCAGCTCATAGCAGATCCTATCATGGGGCTGATACCATGTAAACACTAAGAATGAACCAGTCAAGTTGACACAATCCTAGACTTCACAGTTAGGTAAAGGTATTTGACTCTGGGAGGGATAAGAGAACAACAGTTTTGCAGTTTTACTTATTTATTTTTTAATAAAAATATTAGCCACCATATATCGAGTCCTTACACCTTGTAGTAATTAATAATTAATAAATATTAAGATATTTAATTATCATAATATCCCATGTGTTGTTATTGTTAGGTGCTATAGAGTCAGTTCTGACTCATAGAGACCCTATGCACAACAGAACAAAACACTGCCCGGTTTTGCACCTTGTCCACAACAGTTTTTATGTTTAAGCTCATTGTTGTAGCCACTGTGTCAATCCATTTCACCGACAGTCTTCCTCTTTTGCACTGACTGTCCACTCTATCAAGTATGATGTCCTTCTCAAGGGCTGATCCCTCCTGACAACATGTCCAAAGTATGTATGATGCAGCCTTACCGTCCTTGTTTCCAAGAAGCACTCTGGTTGTACTTCTTCCAGAGCAGATTTGTTTATTCTTTTGGTGGTCTATGGTATGTTCAACATTCTTCTCCAACACCACAATTCAAAGGTGTCAATTCTTCTGTCTTCTTTGTTCATTGTCCAGCTTTCTCATGAGTATGGTGCCATTTTAAATACCCTGGCTTGGGTCAGGTGTGCTTTGGTCTTCAAGGTGACATCTTTATTTTTCAATACTTTAAGAGATCCTTTGCATCAGATTTTCCCAAAGCAATGAATCTTTTGATTTCTTGACTGATGCTTCAAAGGGCATTGATTGTGGACCCAAGTAAAATGAAATACTTGACAACCTCAATCCTCTCTCCATTTATCATGGTGTCACTAACCAGTTCAGTTGTGAGGATTTTTGTCTTCTTGATGTCGAGGTGCAATCATACTGAAGACTGTGGTCTTTGATCTTCATCAGTAGGCAATTTCAAATCTTCTTCACTTCCAGAAATTAAGGTGTTGTCATCTGCATAACACAGGTTGTTAATGAGTCATTTTCCAATACTGATGCCTCGTTCCTTTTTGTATAATCCAGTTTGTTGGATTATTTGCTCAGCATACAGATTGAAAAGGTATGGTGAAAGGATACAACCCTGATGTAGACCTTTACTGACGTGAAACCATGCAGTGTCTCCCTGTTCTGTCTGCACAACTGCCTCTTGACCCATGTACAGATTCCTTAAGAGCACAATTAAGTGTTCTGGAATTCCCCTTTTATGTAATGTTAGCCATAATGTGCTATGTGGGGGTTACATAATACGATGTGAAAGCTGAGCCTTAGAGAGATGGATTTACCAAGATTAATCATCTAGTAAACAGTGAAACTGGCTCAGTTCAGAATGTCTGACTCTAAAACCTGAGCTTTTCTGTGTTCCACACTAATTTTTCAAATAATAGGACTACATTCTCTATTCTACATAGCTCTATCATTTTATGGCACTTGTAAGGAACCAAGTTTCCTCTATCTTAAATAAAATTTGATAGTTGGGGAAAATCTTGGACTAGTTGCGGGGTTTTTTTAAAAAAAACATACTGTTACATACTGTCAGAAAATGAGGCTACAAAAAGGCAAATATGAGAAGTTTCCTTTTCCTGATGTTTATTTTGGCAACTGACAGAGATACAACATGAGACTAAATTGTGTAAATAACAGAGCTAATGTTGAAAGAGTGGGGAGGTTGTCATCCATAAAGTCTTAGTGAAAGTTTCCTACTATGAGTCAGTCTTAAGAAAAGGCAAGTCTTCTCCCATGGTGTCTTACACAGTGTGGGGTCATGTATTGTCCTAAGACTCTTGACAATGGCCCCCGATCTTTAGAAGCATGGCTGCTAGGCAAGTGTTCCGACAAATGACAGATTTTTTTAACTTTAGTCCAACCTGACATCACTGAGCCTCAAGCCCAAGTCTTTTAAACATATGCCATGAAAGTAGAACATTATTTCAATGAACCCAGGATGAACTCTAGGCAAACTACAAAGGGCACAGTTTCAGATTAATATTCTCTAATCTGGGTAGCCTAAATTCCCTGGACCCTAAGCACTCAGGACCTGAAAACTTCCTTTAATAGTTGTTCTTGTTACTAGTTACTGTTGAATCAGCCTCCCAATCGTGGCCACCCCATGCACAAACTGAACAAACTTCTGACCACTCCTATGTCATCTCCATAATCAGCTGAGGGTGAAACTGTTGTGATCCACAGGGGTTTTAATGGCTGATTTTTGGAAGTTGATGGTTGAGCCTTTTTTCCTAGTTTGTCTTAGTTTGGAAGCTCTGTTGAGACCTGTTCAGCATCACACTAACACATAATCCAGCACCAACAGATGGATGGCAGCTGTGTATGAGATGCACTGACCAGGAATTGAACATAGGTCTCCTTCATGGAAAGTAAGAGTTCTACCAGTGAACTACCACCGCCTCACTCCTTTGGGAGTAAAAGAACATTATCTGTCAACCCTCCAAATCTTGCCCATTTGCACATGCCAGGGTTCCCCAGCCACACATTTAACCTCTATCCTTTTTTCTTTGATCTAACTAAGCAAGTTTTACAAGATCCACTGAGACTGTCATAAAAGGAAGATCTGAAGGGCCAGCAGCTAGCCTGCTGTCGTAATTACCGAGTGCTGCTATAACAGAACTGTCGTAAGTGGATAGCTCTAATAAACGTAAGTATGTTCTTTTTACAGTCTGGGAGGCTTGAAGTCCAAATTCAAGACACCAGCCTCAGGCGGCTTTCTTGCGCTATGTCACTAGCTGGATCTAGTAGTTTTTCAGCACAAGGATACCAGGTCCAATGGATGTTTTCTCCTCCTGGCTCTTCTTTTATGGTGGTATGAGGTCCCTTTCATCTGTATTCAATTATCTCTTTTATATCTCAAAAAAGACTGAGTCCTGTCTCAGTAACATAACTGCTTCCAAACCTGCCTAATTAACAGCGTTGAGATCAGGATTTGCAAAACATAGGATAATAACATCAGATCACAAAATGGCAGACAATCACACAATACCGGGAGTCATGACCTAGTCAAGTTGACGTACATTTTTGGAGAATACAATTAAGTCTATAAAACTTGGATATTAGAATTTTTATGTAAAAGAAATAATCTGATATTTTGGTTAGCAATCTTTCCTCTTCTCAAAAAATAATTTTGAATGATGGAATTTCAGCAGTAATCTAAGGCCTGGACTGAAGATCAGGGAATAGCGAAAGGAGTTGTTGCCGGGGGAAGTTCACTTTAAATTAGAATTGGCAGACCTGGCTTTGAGTCCAGGCTGTACAACTCATCTGCTGCATGTTGATGTACACATTGTTTAGCGTCTCTAAGTTCTAGTTACTTTGTCTCTAAAATGGAACTAACATTGATGTCTACCTTAGATGGTTGTTGCAGAATTTACATGGACAATTGAAGGGGCAGATTATCCCAAAGGGAGGTAAGCATGGTGTTTGTCTCACCACATCATCTATAATGAACAGTTTCACCTTTCTTCACCACATCAACGATTCTGCTTTTAGGTACGGCTGGCATCTCTTTCTCTCCCAACATCATAGCACCTTCCTAGAGAATCAAAGCCTCTTTGGAATTTATAACCCCTGACAAGAATGGATTGTCCAGTAATCAAAGTAAGCATAGACCTTACTTACTAATGTGGAGGGAACAATTGTACCTTTTTTTTTTAAACCACCTCATGAGCAGATGCTGCTCATGTGTGTAAAGTATGGTATTTGTTATAGGCATTTGTTCTAGAAGTGCTGGCTCCATTTTGATCTTGGATGCTCAGGTGCAGTCAACTAAGAAGCTGGTGTTATGACTGGTTCAAAGGCGCAAGCAAACATAAGCAGATGGACGTGATGCACTGGTTACTTAGTGTGGGAATTCTCTTGACATAACTGCAGCCATCTTGGCTGCTACTTCAACTCTGTATAACCTTCTGTAATAATCAATCACTTTGACTCTACTCTGTGTGCGGTAACCTAGGGGCAATCTGGGAACACCTCCAAATGCTTAGACCAGACATATAGGACAATGGATGACCGAAACCATAAACAACTAGCCTAATTATTGAATGTTTCAGTTCCTTGTTTTCTGGGATACCAAACTGTATTGATGAAGGGTATAAATACCTTAATAAAACTTGGTTCTGGGCTCTCGGCTGGGGAAGGCCATTAGCCCCCTGATCCCAAATTGTTTCATGTCTGTCTTTTCTTAGTCTCGGGGTCACTTCTCCTCCACCTGTGTTCATCAGAGAACTCTCCGACTAGCAGGAACTCCGACAACTTCGCAAATGGGTATCATCAAGAGGTGGATCTTCACATCTGCCAATCAGATGCTTTCTCATGAGTTTCCTGTATTTTCTTGCACTGCACACCATGTAATACAGAGAAATACCTGTTTAGTGTTTTCCTCTTTTCTTTTTTTTTTAATATGACTGAGTGAAAATGTACATTCCCATATAAATTTGCATGCCCACCTATATGCAGCTTCCACTGCTCTCCCTGCCCAGTGACAGCACACTATCCCTCTCTACTCCATACATGTCTCTTCCTCCCAACAGTCTCCTTTCCCCATCTCTCCACCCACTCCCTTTCCTCCAGCCAGAGGTCAGGAGAATGATATCCTATAGATGTATAGAACCATAAAGTGTATCCAGTATATGGTCACTCTGCATCGCCAAGTCCAATCCATTACTGTCCTAAGAGTGGAACTTTGTTATGATTTATGGGCAAGGGCAGCATCAGGGTCAGGGGCCATGCTCCCAGGGGAACTCTGAAGCCACTGGACCATCAGTTGCGGTCTTTTAGTGTAGATCTCAGGGTGCACCCCCTTTTATTCTTGTGTTGTCAGTGAGACTCAACTTTGTGACCTCCATAGTGGCTATCACTGGTTGTGGCTGGGCCCCATCCAGTTCCTCTGGTCCCAAATCTATGTACCCACTCATGTGAGTCACTCTGTCTTCTGGGTTTTCTTTCCTCTATATCATTTTGGTCCTCGCTGATCATCCGTTCCTGCTGAGTTGGGACCATTTGCTGTGCTCTCAGATGACAGCTTGGGAGCTTTTAGGACCCCAGAAGCCACTCACCAATATGGGGTGCAGAGAGCCCTCTTAGCAAAATGCTAGTGGTGCCAATTGGCCTCAATTTTGCCTAAGAGTATGGCCCCTGCCCCCTGCCCGAGCTACTCTGTCCTTGCAATACTGGGTTAAGATGGAAAGTGTACTCAACTTATGTTGAAGTCCATTTAACACTGTTCTTGCTTCTAGTGTGTGCTATCACCGATTTTACCCAAACAAATTTCTACCAGCTATCTACTCTAAACCCTCCTCCCCGCCCTCTCTCCTTTCCTTCCCTTGCAGCCATCAAAGAGTCTTTTCTTCTATACATAAGTCTGTTTTTGAGTTCTTATCATAGGAGTCTCATATAATATTTGTCTTTTTCTTGCTGACTACTTTCACTCAACATAATGTCTTCCAGTTGAAACCAGGTTATGAGATGTTTCCTGAAATCATCATTGTTCTTTATCATTGCATAGTGCTCCATTGAGTATACACACCATAATTTACCTATCAATTCCTCTGTTGGGCATTTGGGTTGATTCCATCTTTTTGCTATTGTGTACTGTGCTGCGATAAACATTCTTGTACATGTATCTGTGTGAACGGCCTTGATTCTGTAGGAAATATTCCAAGTAGTGGAATTACTGGGTCAAATGGTATATTTATATCCATTTTTTTAAGGAAGCGCCAGATTGCTTTCCAAAGAAGCTGGACCATTTTGTGACCCCACCAACAGTGTAGAAGAGTTCCACTTTCTCCACAGCCTCTCCAGCATTTGTTGTTTTGTGTTTTTTGGATCGTGGCCAACCTTGTTGGGGTGAGATGATATCTCATGGTCGTCTTGATTTGAATTTCTTTAATAACTAAAGATCATGAACATGTCTGCATGTGTTTTTTGGCTGCCTGGATCTCCTCTTTGTGAAATGTCTGTCCATCTCCTTTGCCCATCACTTAATTGGATGATTTATCTTCTTCTTATTGATATTTTGTAGTACCTTATAGAATATGGAGATCAGGCGTCAGTCTGACATAGAGTTGCCAAGTATTTTTTCCCATTCTGTAGGTGGCCTTTTAATTCTACTAATAAAATCTTTGGATGAGCAAAAGTGTTTGATTCTTAATAGTTCCCATTTATCTACTTTTCTGTTGATTGTGGTTTGTTTGACAAGATTTTGAAGTTTCTCTACATTGTGTATTAAAACTTCTATCATTTTAGATTGGATATTTAGGTCTTTTATCCAGTTTCAGTTGGTTTTTGTATAAGGTGTAAGATATGGATCCTGTTTCAATTTATTGCAGATGGATATCCAATTTTTCCAGCACCATTTATTGAAGAGATTGTTTTTACCCCAGTTTAATGTCTTAGGGCCTTTGTCAAATATCAACTGTTTATAGGCCAATGGTGTCATCTCTGGGGTCTCAATTCTGTTCCATTGATTGATGTGTCTGTTCTTGTACTAGTAACAGGCTGTTTTCACCACTGTGGCAGTGTAATAGGTTCTTAAGTTGGGTAATGAGAGGCCTCCCAGTGTGTTTTTCTTCTTTAGTAGTACTTTACTTACCTGGGGCTTCTTTCCTTTCCAGACAAAATTGGTGATCTGTTTCTCCATCTCATTAAAAAATGACACTGGAACTTGTGTTGGGATTGTATTATATAAGTAGATTGCTTTCGGTAAAATAGACATTTCATAATGTTAAGTCTTCCTATCCATGAACAGGGTAGCTTTCTCCATTTATGTAAGTCTTTCTTAGTTTCTTGTAGTAAGGGCTTGTAGTTCTCTTTGTAAAGGTCTTTTATTTCTCTGGTTAGATTAATTCTTAGGTGCTGTATCTTCTTAGGAGCTATACTAAATGGTATTGATTTGATGATTTCTTCATTAACAGTCTCGTTGTTGGTATAAAGGAATCCTACTGATTTACTTATGTTTATCTTGTATCCTGAGACTTTGTTGAAGTCTTTTTATCAGTTTGAGTAGTTTACTTATAGATTCTTTGGGATTCTCTGCATATACAATCATATCATCAGCAAATAGGGAGATTTTGACTTCTTCTTTGCCGATGCAGATGCCCTTTATTTCTTGGTCTTGTCTAATTGCTCTGGCTAGAACTTCTAGTACCATGCTGAATAGGAGAGGTGAGAATGGGCATCCTTGTCTAGTTCCTTTTCTCAAGGGAAACTCCTTCAGTGTCTCTCCATTCAGGATGATGTAGGCAGTTGTCTTTGTATAAATGGCCCTTATTGCGTTGAGGAATATTCCATCTATGCCTATTTTGCTAAGAGTTTTTAGCATGAATGGGTATTGGACTTTGTCAAATGCCTTGTCTGCATCAATGGACAAAATCAGGTGATTCTTGTGTTTTGTGTTATTTATGTGGATAATCACATGAATTGTTTTTCTGATGTTGAACCAGCCTTGCATCCCTGGTGTGAATCCAACTTAGTCATGATGGATTATTTTTTGGATATGTTGTATTCTATTGGAAAGAATTTTGTTGAAGATTTTTGCATCTAGATTCATGAACGATATCGATCTGTAGTTGTCCTTTCTGGCTGGGTCTTTCCCTGGCTTTGGTATCAGGGTTATGCTGGCTTCATAGAATGAGTTTCGGAGTACTCCATCCCTTTCTATACTGCAAGATAGTCTCAGTAGTATTGGAGATAACTCTTCTCTAAAGGCTTGGTAGTATACTGCAGTGAAGCCATCTGGGCCTGGGCTTTTTTTAGTTGGCAGTTTTTTGATGACGTTTTCAATCTGTCTGTTTCTGATGGTTTTATTAAGTTGTTCAGCTTCACCTTGTGATAATTTGGGTAGGTGATATGAATCAAGGAATTTGTCCATTTCTTCTAGGTTTTCAAATTTGTTAGAGTACAGTCTTTTATAGTAAGTATTCTGTTATGATATTTTTTATTTCTGTTGGATCTGTTGTGACAACTCCCCTCTCATTTCTAATTTTGGTTATTTGTTTCCTTTCCTGCTTTTCTTTAGTAAGTTTAGCCAATGGTATGTCAGTTTTGTTGATCTTTTCAAAAAAACAGCTTTTGGTCTTTTCAGTTTTTTCAGTTGTTTTTCCGTTCTCTAATTCATTTAGTTCTGCTCTAATCTTTATGATCTGGTTTCTTCTGGTGGCTAAGCAGTTCCTCTGTTTTTCTTTCTCTACTTGTTCAAGCTGTAGGGTTAGTTCCTTGATTTGGTTTCTTTCTTCCTTCCAGATGTGTGCATTTATGGAGATAAACAGACCTCTGAGCACTGCTTTGGCTGTATCCCATAGGTTCTGGTAGGAAGTGTTTTCATTCTCATTGGAATCCATGAATTTCTTTATTTCATCCTTGATTTCTATAAGCCATGGTTTTTTGAGCATGATGTTGTTCAGTTTCCAAGAGTTCCACTTTCTATCTATGTTTTTTCTGCTATTGATTTCAACTTTAATGGCTTTGTGATCTGAGAAGATGCTTTGCAGTAATTCAATGGTTTGGATTTTGTTGAGAATTGCATTATGTCCTAACACATGGTCAATTCTGGAGAATGTTCCATGGGCACTCGAGAAGAAGGTGTAGTTGTCCGCTGATGGGTATAAAGTTCTGTATACATCAGTGAAGTTTAGTTGTTAATTGTGGCAATAAACTCTTCTGTATCTTTATTGAGCTTTTCTCTAGATGATCTGTCCAGTATTGAGAGTGGAGCATTAAAGTCTCCCACTATTGTTGTAGGGTAATCTAACTCTTTTTTTAATGTAGTCAGTGTTCCTTCAACTTATTTAGCTGCTCTGATGTTAGGTACATAAATACTTAATGTAGATAAGTCTTGCTTATACACTGATCCTTTCAGAAATAAATAGTGCCCATCTTTGTCCATGATGGTGGATTTTACATTAAAATTGATTTTATCTGAGATTAAAGTTGCCACACCTGTTTTTCTTTGTGTATTGTTAGCTTGATATATATTCTCCCATCCTTTAATTTTCAGTTTGTTCCTGTCTTTAAGTCTCAAGTGAGTTTCTTATAGACAACATATAGATGGGTCATGTCTTTTGATTCAAGGTGTCACTCAATGTCTCTTTACTGGAGCATTCAGTCCATTCATATTCAGTGTAATTATTGATAGGTATGTGTTCAGTGCTGCCATTGTGACATGTTTATTTTTATGTTGATGTTTTCTCTGTTATTCTTATTAGTCTCTTCTGGGGCATTATTTTTTGTGAGTTGATTTTTCACCTTTTTTCAGAGCTGGATTTGTAGTTGTTGAGACTCCTGTGTTACATTTCTTGATATGGTATTTTGCATCTTTGTTGTGCTTTACAGCTGCCCCTATGATCCCTCTTAATAAACTATATATAAACCCAATTTTAATTACTACCAGTCTTGTCGACTTCCTCTCCATCTGGAAGGACTATAACGACTGTAGTTCAATCCTTTTTTTAGTATGGCGGCACCATAGTTTTCATGATAATTACTGGATTGTTTCTTTCAGTATTAAAGCTATGATTGAGTCTGGAGCCTTCCCTAACTGAGTAGAATTCTGGATGATGTGTCGTTCTAGAATACAAAGTCAGTGGTTTTGTTCTTCTAAGCCCAAGCCAATAACTTCTTTCAGTATTTGTTGTAGTTTTGGTTTGGTTTTTACACAGTCTCTGAGTTTCTGTTTATCTGGGAGTGTCTTCATTTCATTTTCATATTTGAAAGACAGTTTTGCAAGATATATAATTCTTGGTTGGAAGTTCTTCTCCTACAAGGCTTTCAATGTGTCATGCCACTGTTTCCGTGCCAGCATGGTTTCTGCTGAGAAATCTGACACAACCTACGGGGTTTCCCTCTGAATGTTAGCTTTGCCTTGAGTCTTGCTGCCTTTAAGAGTTGGTGCTTATGTTTCATTTTGTTAAACTTGATTAGAATATGTCTTGAATTCTTTCTTTAGAGATCTGTACTAGGTGGTGTACAATATGCACCTGGGATATCTATATTCTCTTCCTTCATGATTTCTGGGAAATTTTCTGTCAGCAGCTCAGCAACAATACTCTGTGTTCTCAGGTGTTTCATCCTGTTCAGGGACTCCAATTAATCAAAAGTTGTTCCTCTTAATAGAGTCCCACATGCTTCTTAATGCTTCTTCATTTTTCTTGTTTCTTTTTTCTGATTTCTCCTCATACACGCTGGTGTCAGTAGCTCTGTCTTCCAAGTCAGAAATTCTTTTTTCCATTTGTTGCATTCTGTTTTCTTGGCTATGAATGGAGGTTTCTATGTCTTTGATTTTGTTCTTGATCTGTTGGATTTCAGAGTACTAGTGTTCCATCAGATCGAACAGCTTGCTTAATTTTTCCTTTTGTTCTGCTGCATTTTGTATAAGGTCTAGAAGGTCTCTGTATATAATCCGTTTGTGTTCACCTTCTGACGATTTCAGAAAGGTTTCTTCATCTAGAAAACTCCTGGTTGTTTTATTTGTTAACCTTCTGAAGCCACGAGTTATTTCCTGTTTGTCACAAAAATCTGCTGCTTTTGGGCTTTTATGTAAGTAAATGCTGGGAGCGATACTGTGACAATGGACTGCAGATGCTTCTCTCGGCTGTCTTAAAATGTAAAACAAAAGGTATCTGACCACTTCCCAAGTCAGTCAGGTTTTCAGGTGTAGATATCCCTCTTCCCAACTGGCAAAGTAAGCATCTCTATATCCAACCCCAGATAATATGAACTAGTTCAAAATACAGCAATTCTACTGCCCTGTTGGGCTCTGCTGACAGGGCCCAGCTTTAGGCAACACTGCTTTTCTGGTAGAAAAGTGCTCTCCTGTGGGCAGGCTCTGGCTCCCAAGCTAAGAATTAGGTACAGCTGCGGCCACCACATCGAAGATCGCGCCCTCCACACAGTCAGTGGATAGAGGGGCTAAAAGGTGCCGAGACATAGTGAGTCCTCCATCTCTGTAGCCGAGCCCCCACCATAGGTGACACTGTGTAAACTACTGCTTTCCTGTCAGAGAAGCACTGTCCTCTTTGCAGGCGCTGGCTCCCAGGCTAAGAATTAAATCCTGCTAAAATCTCCATATGCAACATGGCGTCCCACACACAGGTGCTGCCAGTTCTGTACAAACCACACTGTGGCAGAGATAAAAAGACGGGCTTAAAGTGACTAGATGAACAGAGTCCTAAGCCTGGCTCTCAAAACATGGCAGCAGTTTGACACTAGCCGCTAGGCACGAGCCAGCTCAGCCCGCTGGCCAAGACAGAGAAAAAAAGTCAAAATGGTGCATTACGTTCAGTCCGTGAGAGCCAGGGCTAGCCAGGAGCAGGAGTCAGCGAAAGAGTGGAGGTGTTTCATTCAGTGGTATGAAGTTCAAGTTAACAGCCCTGTGCCATGTCTTGGGGCTCACTAGGTGACTAGAAGGCTCCATTTGATTATCAGTTCAAATCTTGGTTTCCAAAGGGATATAAGGAGACCTGTGCTTAGTCTGCCACCTTGACTCCGCCTCTGTAGTGTTTTTCTTACCTATGCATAAAAAAATTAATTCCAGATAAAAATTTATCACTAACATTAATTTTTGCCGTCTATCTGAATACTGATTGCAAAAAGTGGTTTTTGTCATTAAATATTCTGAGTATTCTTTATTTCAAAGTTTCTTAGAATTCAATATGTATCAGCAGTACTTGAAAGTTTCTAGTTAGAAATCCAGTTTCCAGGGCATTTCTTCAGAGCTTCTGAGGTAGGGCATTGAGAAGACAGCTATGTTTTTAATGAACACTCTCAGATCTACTTGTTATCATGAATTTAAGGGGAGTTTGAGCTGCCTGCCACAAACAGCCAATCTTTGAGACAGGGTGAGATGAGAATCAAGATGTGTACTGCATACCAGTAGGCAAGGAGAGGGGATCATTCCTCCAAAATCTGCCTCCCTGAAAAGGAGACTAGCTGAAGGTTTTATAGAAAAAGGAAGTAAGGTTTTATGAGTCATAGGAATTTGTAGAAAGTTAATTCTTCTTTAGGTGGTTGCAGTGGTCTCCTTCTAGCTGTGCTGATGTCTCAATTTGTATTTGGGGCCCAGAGGTGATTCAGCCATCATATAATTTCCTGGGGTCACAAGGCAGATTACTATGTTTTTCTTTTATTGCTTTTAGAGTACTATCACTTGTTTTTCCATGGACCTAAAGAGAGCATCTAATCATCCTCAACCTTGAGAGAAACTGAAGGAGACAATGGACTCCTGTTTGGAGACCGAATTAGGAACCAAATGCTGCAGGTTATGCTCAAGATGCAGCCACGGACTTTGCCTGTTCTGACCTGATCTAGGTGAATAGGATAGCCATTTCAAGATATTCTATTCTATTACTTCTTTCTGGTTGAAAAGAAACAAATGTTTATTTGCCACTACCACCCTCACATTGTTTTCTGTATTTTCCCCATCTAATTTCTACAAGTTTAATACTTATTTGCATGTGAAAGTTTACACCCAGTCTTAAAGGGCCATCATCCAAATTTTAAAATACAAGCTTGCATTTGAATCTTATTTGACAAACTTAAAGTATCCACCAAACTAAAGCCAAGCCAAGAGCTGTCAAGTGATATCCGACTCATGGTGACCCTAGCAAATCCTTCACTGTGGAGTCAGTTCAAACTCAGCACCCTATAGACAGAGTGCAACTAACCCCTAGTGTTGCCAAGGAGTGGTTGTCAGATGGGAACTGCCAACCAGGGCTCCAAAATATCCCCACACATACAAAATATCTCACATTGTAACTTATTTTTTAAACTTTGGTAGGAAAATTTAAACCCAATCCCAGTGCCATCAAGTCAATTCTGACTCATAGCTACCCTAGAGGACAGAGTAGAACTGCACCATGGAGCTTCCAAGGTGTTACCATTCAATCAGTTCTGACTCATAGTGACACTATAGAACAGAGAGCTGCCTACATAGAATTCCCAAAGACTGGCTGGTGGATTTGAACTGTCAAGCTTTTGATCAGCAGCTAAGCTCTCAACCATGGTACCACCAGAGCTTGGAGGGTGTAATTAAAAAACCAGAACCACACCTAGTGCCACTGAGTCAATTCCGACTCATAGTAACCCTATAAGACAGAGCAGAACTGCTCCATAGGGCTTCCAAGGGGCCCCTGGTGGATTTAAACTGCCAACCTTTTGGTAATTAGTAAATGCTAATTAAGTACTTCCAAGTTATTAGGTGAAAGCACCTATTTGCACTCCCAGCCCTCAAAAACACAGACACAGCCAACAGTATGTCTTTAGGCTAACGTTATGAGTGTTGGGATTACTTTCTTTGACTCAAAATGCCTTTTCAAGATGCAACCTGCAGATATTGCATAGAAGATTACATTTCTTTCTTCAGGTGAGTAGAAGAAGAAAGCATGCTCTCATTCCTCTGCTCGAAGTCCTTATGGTATTCTCCTTTTGTGGGCCACCTTAGCATTTCAAGTATACCAGTGGGTCTAGGTTTATTTAAGGTGAAGGGGAATTTAATTAATAAGTTAATTTTTATTGTACTTTAGTACAATAAAAAGTTTCTCTTTAAACAACAAATATACATATTTTTTTGTGACATTAGTTGCCAATCCTTCGATGTATTAACACTCTCCCCTTCTCCACTATGGGTCCCTCATTATCACCTTTCCTGTCCCTTACTGCCTTTTTGTCCTTGCTCTTGGGCTGGTGTACCCCTTTAGTGTCATTTTGTTTTATGGCCTGTCTAATCTTCGGCTGAAGGATGACCTCAGGAATGACTTTATTACTCAACCATGTGTGTGTCCAGAGGGAGGGTTTAGGTTTAGGGATACATCGTCAATTATGGGTACATCGTATATTAGTCCAATTACTCTATGACTCAGAATTTCATCTTTCTGAGCTTCATATCACACATTTATAAAACCAGGACTTCAAACCAGCTCATTCTGGTTTGAACACCTGCTGAGAATTGTCATTTCTACTTTAGATACACAGAATCAGAATCTGCATTATAACAAGATCCACAGGTGATTCCTATGTATAATAAATTTTGAGAGCCACTGCTCTACTAGTGGTTCTGAGAATTAGTCTTTAACCAGCAGCATTAGTTGTTGCCGTTGTTATTTGGTAGGTGCCATCGAGTCTGTTCCAACTTACAGCAACCCTAGGCACAACAGAACGAAACACTGCCCGGTCCTGTGAGATGTCCACAATTGTTTTTATGCTTAAGCCCATTACTGCAACCACCATGTCAATCTGTCTCATTGAGGGTCTTCTTCTTTTTCGCTGACCCTCCACTCTACTAAGCATGATATCCTTCTCCAGGTACCGACAATATGTCCCAAAGTATATAAGACACAGTCTTGCCATCTTTGCTTCCAAGGAGTACTTCGGTTGTACTTCTTCCAGAACAAATCCATTTATTCTTTTGGCAGTCCATGGCACATTCAGTACTCTTCTCCAGTACCACAATTTAAAGGCATCAATTCTTCTTCTGTCTTCCTTGTTCATTGTTTAGCTTTCACATGTATGTGATGTGACTGAAAATACCATGGCTTGGGTCAGGCATACCTTTGTCTTCAAAGTGACATCTTTACTTTTCAATACTTTAAAGATGTCTTTCTGCAGCAGATTTTCCCAGTGCAATGTATCTTTTGATTTCTTGACTGCTGCTTCCAGGAACCGCATTAGCATCACCTGGGAAATAGTTAGAAACGTGAGTTATCATAAAGAGCAATGATGAACCTGTAAAACATGTCACAATATGAATGAATCTGGAGGGCATTATGCTAAGTAAAGTGTAGCTACCAAATAGACAAATACTGTATGAGGTCACTCTTATAAAAACTCATGAAAAGTTTACACAGAGAAAGAAACAGTATTTGATGGTTATACAGGAGGAAAAGGAGGAAGGAAAACACTAACCAGATATAGATAGGAAACTCTGGTGGCATAGTGGTTAAGTGCTACATCTGCTAACCAAAAGGTTGGCAGTTCAAATTCACCAGGCTCTCCTTAGAAATTCTATGAAACAGTTATACTCTATAATATAGGGTTACTGTGAGTTGGAATCGACTCGATGGCACTGAGTTTTGATGGAGATAAGCGGAACTTTGGTAAAGGGTTAGGTTTAATGAAGTCAGCACAATTTGACCAATGCAAAGTCATGGAAACCTGATAGACATAGCCAAACTCCCTGAGGGACTGATTTACTGGGTTGAGGGCTGGGAATCATGATCTTGAGAAAATCTACCTCAACTGTTATAATATAATTTGTTAAGAAAATATTCTACATCCTGTGTTGGTGAGTAGTGTCCCAAATCTTAAAAACTTACAAGCAGCCATCTAAAATATCTCATGGGTCCTACACTGTCTGGAACAAGAGAGAACGAAGACAACCAAAGTCACGAGGGAAACATTCGTCCAAAGCATGAGTGGGCCCCAGCTGCCACAGCATCCACCACGCTGAGTTGAGCACAGCTAGGTGGTGCCCTGCCTCTACTGGTAACTGTTGTGACAGGGATCATAGCAGAGGGGCCTGGGCAGATCTGGAGAAAAATGCTGAACAAAATTCCAACTCACAAAAAAGTCCAGACTGACTGGTTTGACAGAGACTGAAGAAACCCCAAGAGTATGGCCCCAGACACTCTTAACTCAGTGCTTAAGTCACTCCTGACGTTCACCCTTTAACAAAAGATTAGACAGGCCCATAAAACAAACAGCAATATATTTAACTCAACTATGTATATGAGACTAGATGACCATATCAGTTCAGGGACAAGGATGAGAAGGTAGAAGGGGATAAAGGAAAGCTGGACACATGAAAATAGGGAATCTAAGGTTGGGAAGGGGAGAGTGTTGACATATCACAAAGTTGGCAACCGATCACAAAACAATATGTGTATTAATTCTTTAATAAGAAACTATTTTCTCCTGTAAACCTTCACCAAAGCACAATGAAAAGAAAAGAAAAAAGAAACACAAATTATCAGCAGGGTTCAAACTGGAAGGAAACAGTTCAAAGCCCTGCATAAAACATGGGTTGTAGTCATAATTAATAAGATAACATTTTTAAAAATATGTAAAATGTTTAGCACTTGGTAATCAGTGAATGCCAGTTATTATTTTTCCTACCCTCCTATTTGCTAAACCTAGCTAACAGAAGACAACTTCTGTAAGAAAGGACTTGGCTTCCAAGCAGCAGGAGATATCTTACAATATATTAGGTGAAGTATTTGTTCTGTAGGCCTCATATGGAGTCTATCCTTGAAGTATTTGGCCTTGCAGGAAAAATAAAGGAAGGAAGATGGTTTGCAAAACTGGCAGGACGTTGCTCAGCTTGGCTAGATAGCTTTCAAAAGCCAGCATTATAGAGGAGAATTCTTGGAGAAGTGGCCTTTAGTTAGCTTCAAGGGCAATAAATCTTTTCCACATTCATTTTATGGAGCTTTGTTTAAGGAACTTTCTTGTTAGCATTTGCTCTTTCTTGGATCAGAAATACATACATTCAATTGCTTTGAAAAGTTAGCAGAAGAGTGTAAACTCCTCTTGTATTGACAAGTCAGGAATGTTGTCACCCCGAGGAAATGCCAAGTTACTGCATTTATCCAGGTAACTCTGTGGAATCCTTTGTTCCTTTATATGGATTTGATCAGCATAGATGGCACATCTGGAATAAAGTGACAGCTTTCTAAAGACTCCTTTTTTAATGTGTTCTGGGGCTCCGAGAACTAATTATACAGCCATCAATCAAATGTGTCTTTCTCACTTGTATACTTTGCGATTCCACAGGATAGGAGCTGGCAAACTTGTTAGTGTGAGTGAGCCTAGATACAACTAAAACTCTAGGCTCTATCTGGATAATGATGTTGATCTGCTGTAGTAATATGCTTGAGAATGAAGAACATGCTCAGTATTTCTTAAGCTGAAATAACTGAAGAAAAAATCAAGCCCCAAACTGTAATTTTGACAGTCCTATGATCAAAATCTGTCACCTGAAAAACTAAGGTGTGCCTGAGCTAGCCATGGTTTTTTCGATAGCCTCCTATGCATGTGAATGCAGGGCAATGAATGAGGAAGACCAAAGAAGAACTGATGCCTTTGAATTATGGTGTTGATGAAGGATATTCAGTATACCACGGACTGACAAAAGAGGGAGGAAATCTGTCTTAGAAGTAGAGCAAGAATACTGCTTAGAAAGAAGTATGACAAGGCTTTGTCTCACGTACCTTGGACATGTCATCAGGAGGCGTCAGTACCTGGAGAAGGACATTATGCTTAATAAAGTAGAAGGTCAACAAAAAAGAGGAAGACTGTCACTGGCAATGATTGACACTCTGGCTGCGACAATAGGCTCGCGCAGAACAGTGATGATGAGGATGGTGTAAGACCATGCAGTGTCCTGTTCTGTTGGACATGATGTCACTGTGATTCAGAGCTGACTCAGTGGCACCTAGCGACACAAAAACATGGGCAAAACATTGAACAATGCAGGAAGCATCAAAAGAAGATGGAAGGAATACACAGAGTCACCGTACCAAAAAGAATTGGTCGATGCTGAACTATTTCAGAAAGTAGCATATTATCAATAACCAATGGTATTAAAGAAACAAGTCTAAGCTGCACTGAAGACACCAGTGAAACATGAGTCTCTGAGAATTGAAAGGAATACCGGTTATAATGTTTCAACAAACAGATGCAGGGCTGGAGGTGGTCACTTACCTATACCAAGAAATTAGAAAGGTATCTGCCTGACCAACCTACTGGAAGAGATCTGTATTTGTGCCTTTCCAAAGACAGAGGGTCTAAGGAAATGTGAAAATTATTGAATAGTATCATTAATATCACATACAAGTAAAATTTTGCTGAAGATCATTAAAAAGTAGTTGCATGGTATGTTGGCAAGGAATTGCCAGAAATTCAAGCTGTATTCAGAAGAGGACCTGGAATGAGGAATACCACTGCAGATGTTAAACAGACCTTGACAGAAAACAGAGAATACCAGTGCAAAAAAAATGTGTGGATCATAAAAAATTGCTAAGGACAGGAATTTCAGAACATTTCATTGTATTTGTGCTGAATTTTTACACAGATCAAAAAGCAGTTCAAACAGAGCAAAGAGATATTACATGGTTTAAAATTAGAGGAGGTGTGCATCAGAATTGACTTCTTTCACTGTACTTATTTATTCATTCTTTATGTTGAGCACATAATCTAAGAAGCTGTGTTATATGAAGAAGAATGTGGTAACAAGACTGGTGGAAGACCTAATAATAGCGCTCCATGTACAGATGGGAAACACTCATGGCATAGTGGGTTAAGTGCTACATCTGTTAATCCAAAGGTCAGCAGTTCAAATCCACCAGGAGCTCCTTGGAAACTCTATGGGGCAGTTCTAGAGTCAGAACCATACCCAGTAACTGGACAAACAGTCTCCCATCCTCCATCCCCTCCCTGTTGCCCTACCTCTGCCACTTCCTGGTTAACTGCAGTGGCTCAGCTGTCTGAGAAGTGCAGTATTTCTGCCATTTGTAATCATTCCACTCACTCTGTAGATCAGCACACAAGGGAATACATGAAAGCAGCTTCAGGGAGCTCCCCGAAGGACTTGGATCATCTAGTAACCAGTGTTACATGTTTTCTTAACTCTCAGCCAGGGTCTCCTGATTAGGCGGGAACTCCTCTGTTCTTGGACCACTTGGATTCACCCCACCCACAGTTTCCTGAGTATCATTTGTCTGTAGCGGGTGTTGCCTTTTCCATTTCTTTTCATTTCTCCTGTGCCTTCTGCCACCTCCCCCTCCTTTCTCAAACACCTGGCTCCAAGTGCTAGCTTTCCTTCTTCTTAAAAGGCTGTGAAGTACTGCTCAATCACAGAACCATGCCACTGGCCCATGATGCCACACTGTGGAGTCTTTAGGGCTTTTCCTTGTTTTGATTTAATTTGATATGTTTTGTTTTGTTTGTTTGCTTTCTTTATCTTTTCACACCTTGGAAAAGCTATAGCTAAGCTACACTGCACAGTTTAGGACTACTCTAGTCTGATTTAACAGTGTTGCTGGGATCTGTAGAGCATTTCCTGTTCTATATTTTGCTTTTTGTCTTTCTTCATTTCTTAGTTCTCCTCTCTCTATACTTAGCTTATTTTCCTTACCACTGAGCACCCGGTGCTGTGTGACATCTTATGTGCCCTCTAGCTGTGCTGTACTCTGCAGCCTGGGAGATTCTTCCCTTATCTTTGCAACTACGCAGGTGGGACCATTTGGGACATTTCTTTTTCATCCTTTTATCCCCTTCAATTTTTATTTAGGCTTTTTTTTCTGTTTAACTTTTTATATTTTTCATTTTTTTTTTGTCTCTCCATTTCTCAGTTTCTCATCTCTCCACTCCAGTGGCAAGCTCCTTAGCACTCTGTTCTTGGTTTTCATTCATTGTTTCAGGCTCTTATTTCTCTCTCCTCTCTTTCATACTCATCTTAGCTCCATACATCACAACCTTCCCCCTCCTGTCTGCATACCCAACTATGCATGAGCATCACACCCCCAAGCAGCACTGCAATGGTCTACCACAACCTGCCCAGCACTGGTTCCTGGCCTTCATGTTGGCCCTAGTATGTACTCAAAACAATCCATGCCAGCCCTGCCCCTTCAGCTGAACCTCCCTGCTACACCATAAGTGATTAACTGGGCCTGCCCATTGTACAGAGTGAAAATTGTAGTGACCACAGATGAGCAAGCAACAAAGAACACACCGCTATCATGCTCTGACTTAACCAAATACAACAAAAGGCAGGATGAAGCAAACGGATCTAAAATTAATAAATGAAGAAAATAACTACCAAATGGCCTGAAGAAAATATCAAAAATATCAGAATAACAGAAAATATCAAAACTTATTAATAAAACAGGACAAGATGGTTCCAGTAGGTATCCAAAATAAAACACCAGGTAACTTTCCAGCATAAGAAAAGGCACTAGAATTACCTGACAAGAAATTCAAATCTCTAGTAATTCATCGTTGGAGCTAAAAGCAGACAAAAACAAGGAAAAACTAGACATGTAAGTGGGAAAATCACCAAAGGATATCATAATCACATTTACTAAAACCAAAGACAAAGTTCTGAGAGCAGCTCAAAAAACAAAAAGTCACAGACAGAGGAAAAACAGTAAGACTAAACTCTGATTATTTGGCAGAAACCATGACGGAAGAAGGCAATGGGATGACGTGCATAAAACCTTGAAGGAAAAATACTGCCAACCAAGGATAAGAATAATTTTAAAAAACCCACTGCTGTTGAGTCGGGTCTGACTCATAGCAACCCTAGTGGTCAGAGTAGCACTGCCCCATAGAATTTCCAAAGAGAGCCTGGCAGATTTGAGTTGTTGACCTTTCAGTTAACAGACATAGCACTTAACCACTATGCCACCAGAGTTTCTGTGAAGAACAATATACTCTACAAAATCTCATTCAAATATGGTGGTAAAATTAGGACATTTCCAACAAAACAGAAACTGAGGAAATACGTAAAAATCAAACCAAGCTTACATGAGTTATTAAAGGGAGTCTTGTGGTCTGAGAACAAACAACATCAGCCTGAATCTAGGTTGTAAGATTGCATTAGCCAGATACTATCTTAGAAGAAAAACTTCCAAGGATTATCCAAAACTAAAAGAATCACAAGGAACCAGAGAGGATGACCTGTCAATAGCAATAGGTTTGGCAAAGTCTTTGGTCTTGCAAAACTGCATCATTCAATCACCAGCATCATTTCTGTCACCAAAGCCATATTTTTCAACTACTGATCTTTGTTTCCAAGTTTTGCATTCTAATCATTAGTAATTATCAGTGCATCCTGATTGCCTGTTTGATCAATTTCAGACTGCAGAAGGTGGTAAAAATCTTCAGTTTCTTTATCTTTGGCCTTCGTGGTTGGTGTGTAAATCTGAACAATAGTAGTGTTAACTGGCCTTCCTTGTATGTATATGGATAGTATCATATTAGTGATCACATTGTACTTTAGGACAGATCTTGGAATGTTCTCTTTGATAATGAATGCAACACGATTCCTTATCAAGTTTTCATTCCTATAATAGTAGACCATATGATTGTCTAATTCAAAATGCTCAGGCTCACTAACACCTAGGATATCGATGTTTATGTGTTCTGTTTCACTTTCGACAATTCCCAATTTCCCTAGATTCTTACTTCATACATTCCATGTTCCAATTACTAATGGATGTTTGCAGTTGTTTCTTCTCATTTCAAGTCATGCCACATCAGTAAATAAAGGTCCCGAAAGGTTGACTCCATCCATCTCATTAAGGTCAGTTCTACTTTGAGGAGGCAGCTTTTCCTCAGTTGTCTTTTCAATGCCTTCCAACCTGGAGGGCTCATTTTCTAGCACTGTATCCAAAAACGAAACCTTGGTGCATAGTGGTTAAGTGCTATGGCTGCTAACCAACAGATTGGCAGTTCAAATCTGCCAGGTTCTACTTGGAAACTCTATGTGGCAATTCTCTGTCTGTAGAGTCACTATGAGTTGGAATCAACTTGGTGGCAGTGGGTTTTCTTGGTTATGTCTGACAATGGTCTGCTGCTATTCATTGTATTTTTGCTAGCTAGTTCTTTTCAGAAGTAGACTGCCAGGTCTTCCTGGCCAGTCTTAGCCTGGAAGCTCAGCTGATACCTATCCTCCATGGGACCTGACCCTGCTGGTATCTGAATATTGGTGATATGTCTTCCAGCATCAGAGCAACACGCAAGAGCCCGCAATACAACAAACTAACAGACAAGTCAGTACCACATATTAATAGACCAGTTCAAACCCAAGAAGAGAAGGGTAAATTTCAAGGTAACCACAAGTAAAGTTAACAAGTCTATTCATCAAAATAAAGAAAAAAAATAAAGCATCAATAAAAATAAAATCTACAAAAAACAAAAACAAAGGAAATCCAAATGAAAGGAATTCAGCTCAAAAGAGTAAGAGGAAAAAATAAAATGTGAGCACCACAGGGCTGGAGGGAACTACAAAAATGACAGGAATAAATTAACATCTATAAATAATTACACTGAAAATAAATGGCCTATGTACACCCATAAAGAGACCCAGAGTAATAAAATAAATAAAAATAATAATAAATCAGGATCTACCAATATGTTGTCTATAAGAGACATACCTTCGAAACAAAGGTATAAATTTGTTAAAAATCGAAAGTTGGGAAATAAATGTCAAACAAATAGCTTCCATAAAAGAGCTGGAGTAACAATACTAATCTCAGATAAAGTAGACTTTAAAACAGAGTGTACCATACAAGACAAAGAAGTGAGCTATATAAAGATTAAAGAGATGATCTGTCATGAAGACTTAATCCTAATAAACATCTATGCACCCAATGACAGGGCTACAAAAATACATAAAACAAACTCTGACAGCCCTGAACAGTGCTGAAAGTTCCACGAGAATATTAGGAGACTTCAACACACCATTTTGATAAAGGACAGAACATCTGGAAAGAAACTAAACAATGACACAGAACGGCTAAGAACACAGTCAGGCAACTTGACCTCCTAGATAGGTATAGGGCACTCCACTCAACAGCTACAAAGAACACAATTTGTTCCAACTACAAATGACAAATATTGCATGATACTGCAGTAAAAACTCATGAAAAGATGTACACACATAAAGAAGCCATGTTTGATGGCTATGAGGGAAGAAAGGGCATGGGATAGAAAAACATAAATAGACAGGTAAGTTTAGGGAAGGGTTAGAAAATGCACAAAACTGGAGAGGTCAACACAACTTGTACAAGGCCAGGTCACGGAAGCTCCACAGACTCATCCAGACTCCCCGACAGGCCAGATTGCTGGTCTGAGGGCTCTGGGAACCATGGCGTTGCAGAACATCTAGCTCGATTGGTGTAACATAGTTTATAAAGAAAATGTTCTATATTCTACTGTGGTGAGTAGTGTCTAGGCTCTTAAAAGATTGTGAGTGACTATCAAGAATGCTCCACTGGTCTCACCTCTTTGAGAACAAGGAAGAAGCAGAAAACTAAAGATGCGAGGGATAGATTAGTCCACAGGACTTGCTGACTGCACCTATACTGGCCTCCATCAGACCAAGTCCAGCACAACTAGAAGATGCCAGGCTACCACTGCTGACTGCTCTGATCGGGGTCACAAGAGGAGGTCCCAGACAGAGCTGGATTAAAAATATAGGAGAAAATTCCAACTCAAAAAGAAAGGCTAGGTTTGCTGGTCTAACAGAGACTGGAGAAACCCCGAGCCTGTGGCCTCTAAACACCCTTTCAGCTCAGTAATGAAATCACTCCTGAGTTTCACCCTACAGCCAAAGATTGGACAGGGTAAGCCAGCCCAGGGGCAAGGCTAGAAAACAAGAGGGGAGAGGAAAGCTGGTAAAAGGGAACCCAAGTTTGAGAAGGGACAGTGTTGACACGTTGTGGGGTTGTTAACCAGTGTCATTAAATAGCATGTGTAGTGTTCTAATGATAAACTGGTTTGTTCTGTAAACCTTCACATAAGGTACAATACATAAAAAGAAATCTTCCTGGCTTTGGAAAGAAAAAGAATTTTGTGGGTTCCAGAGAAGTAGGGGACTTCTGTTTCTGGGCTGCTGAGGGGAGAACTGGCTCAAGGCATTGGGATTTCCAGGGGAGTTTCTTAAAATCAGCTCTGGTGTAGAATTTCATTTAAAAGCAAGGGAAGAAACTGTGACTATAAAGAATGTCTTAAAAGCTTAAGATACTTTCATAAAATTATAGTGAAGGACCTAAGTACAGCAAAGTGGTTAAGCAAAACCCGGGTCCAAATACTGGGTTTAAGTCTTGAATCCCAAAGTCACCTGCTGTGCCCCTTACAGAAAGTTATCTAAAGTCATCATTTCCTCATCTTTAAAATGGGAATGATACTTAGTAACCCTAGAACCTACCTCATGCTGCTATCAAAATTAAACTAAAACTGTAGATCTGATATGTTTAACAAACAGGATTCATGAGCTATAATCTTAAAGAATTTTCATTTTCATCTTCCACTGTCCTTTTAAAATTTATTCCTTCCCTTACAGCTGGTTGAAAATGCAGGCTGAGTGATGAATTTTCTGCATCCTTTTACATACTAAAAAGTTTTTCAGATGTTATTCAAGATCACAAACATTACCTCAATTCTGAAAATAAAGTCCAATCTCACATAGCAATAAAAACTCCTAAAATTTTATTTTAGGGTAAATTTTCCTCTCATCTGGATCTTCTGCAGATGGGAAGGAGGGGGAGAAAAGCTCTCACTCCTTTGGTACTCCTACCGTAGTATTGCACTGACCAGGCGTGGCAGCTGCCACAGTTGACATAGCCTGGACATTCACCTGTGCCCCACAGAGGACTGCACTGGGAGTCTCCTAGTGATGCTAGCAATGGCTTGTCCTCCAGCTGGCCACTAGTCCCATCAGCCTGTGATTTCTTTTTCTTTCCTTCTGTGTAGTTCACACTGCACAGACTCCATTCCTTGCTGGACTGTTACTTCCCTCAACCATGCTCTTGGGTAAATTTTAAAACAATTCCATGCTGTCACATGGCAAATACTTCGTAAAAAAAATGGCATTATTATTATTATAGTTGGAAATAACAACTCTGAGAGAAATGCACCAAAAAAAAACTCCACTTTTTCTCTAGTTCCCAGTGAGGGAGCTAGATATGTTTTTATATCGTAGATATATTTTTAGTGTTTTTGTTTATAGTAAAATGTTGACAATTTGGTACTTGTCACAAGTACCTATTGTAAATTCCATGTGTGAGTTTACACAGTGTAAATGGGCCACCATAGGATGCATTAACTAAATACCAGGTTTGACATTTAAGTCTGAAAACTTAATTGTCTAAGTCCTTGTTACACAACTCATTGCTGAATATCATTAAGATCACCTTCAAAGTACTCCCCTTGGGAAGCTATGCACACAATCCCAGTGCCTAGTCTACCCTTCAAAGCACTTTTGGAACTCTCTTTGGAATGGCCATTGTGCACAGTGGCACAGTGGCAAGTTTACCAACTTAATTGTATAGTTGCGTGTGAGGGAGTTTTAGCCAGTAAACAAACAACTGTATTGGGAAACCATCCCTATGCACCCGATCTGGACCCCAGTAAACTTTTTTCTGTACTGGAAGATAAAGGAACTGTTGAAAGTTCTGTTGAAAGGAACTGTTGACATTTTGATGACACTCAGGACATCAAGGGTAATAGGGTGACAGCTCCGATGACTCTGATGAGTTCACGAATTTAGTTTGCAGATCCCGAATACGTGGTTTCTTATGAAGGGAGCATGGAAGACTTTTTGGAAGAGGCGGCATTTGAATTAGGCTTTAAAGGATGAAGAGAGTTTTGCTGTGATAGGCCAAGATAGCAGGAAGGAGAACAGAGCATAAAAGGAGAGTCATAGAAAATGTGTCCAGAGCCGACACCCGTGGGTCCAGTGGGCTACAACAGGGTTCAGTGATGGGTGGCAGAAAACCTAGGACTGACTGAGGACTCCCTGGTGCATTATTTGGACTGCCCAATTTGATCTTCTAAACTCTGTGCACCCAGTACAATTAGCAACCTGTTATACGTAAGGAAATTCAGACTTAGAGAGGTAAAAGTAGTTGCCTGAGGTCCTCTGGTGAATCAAGGAGCGATGTGGCTGTCTGACTCGAGTTGGCACTACAGTTCACAGGGTCTTTAGCTGTTACGGATTGCAGTAGAGTATTCACAACACAGATCTGGAGCATAAAGAAAGCTTAGGATGATCTATTTTAAGAAAATTTTAGATTATTGAATTTCAGAGAAACTTCATTTTTACTATAGTAGCTATTAAATTTTTTTTTCCTTTCTTGTTTCTTGCTGTGTTTCTTTTCTTCTCATTTAGTCAAATATTTATTAATCCAGGAACTATGTCTGGGTAACAACAAAAACTCAGTGCTGCTGAATCGAGTCTGACTCATAATGACCCTATAGGTCAGAGTAGAACTGCCCCCATTGAGTTTCCTAGGATCACTTAATGGATTTGGATTGCTGACTTTCTGTTAGCAGCCATAGTACTTAACCACAACTGCTCCAGGGTTTCCATGTCTGGGTTAAAACAAACAAACAAACAAAGACATCCAGTGCCACTGTGTCAAGTCTAACTCTTAGAGACCGTATAGACAGACTAGAACTGCCCCATCAAGTTTCCAAGGAGCATCTGGTGGATTTGAACCGCCGACCTTTTGGTTAGCAGCCGTAGCACTTAACCACTACATCACCAGAATTTCCACGTCTGTATAAAGGAGGTGGTAAACCAAAATGTATCATCTCTGTCCTTAGGGGAATTATATTTCACTTGAGGAGATACTCGGATACTTCTTAAGAGTAAAATTATAAAAGTAACTTTTGCCGAAAGGAATATGGAGTTGTTAGAATTTAAGATTAGGGACATTGACTTGAAAAGGCCAGGAAAGAGTCAGGTTCCGAAAACTGAGCGAGTTCACCGGATGAAGCGACACCAAGCAGCGTCTTTATGCGAGGGTGCAAACTTTAAAATCACCACCAGATGGCACCAAAACATTATATTTCAAGTATTAAGCACTTGCCCTCTTACTGGAAAGGAACCCGCACCATTGTTTATCCTGAGTTTCTAAAACTCAGCTTCAGGTTTAAGTTTAACAAAAATGAAAATTCATACTCCCGCATCCCAGGATGTGTGGTGTTGGATTTTACCAGCTTCCAGTGGGAGGCAGAAAAAGGAGGACGAGAGAAAGGAGTGGAGGGCAAAAAGATACAGCAAAGAGACAGACTCCCTCGGGTCAAGGTCTTCCACCTCTCCCATTTTAGAGTCAGGCTGAAAGGCAGTGATGGAGATTACAAAATCAGGAACACCTGTATCCCCAGAGAGCCTGTCATTTTCACTTAGTGTTGCCTTCACTGTCCTTTCTCTGTGCTATAAGCTCTGTCACAGCCCTGCCTTTTCTCGGGAATAGAGATACAACAGCTGCCTCTTAGCAATATGATAAAAATGAGTGACAATAAATCCATGCATCTTTCTAGCTAAACAGAAGGGTAAAATGAACTACTTTCTCTAATATTAAAATGTAATTTTTCCTTCAGTCTTACAATTTCATTATCATGGGTGATCAGTTAAATTAATAAAATGGTTAATAAAGTTAGCTGAAATATGTCTTTTTTGTATTATGGTCTCACTGCAGAATACGTAGTTTTTTCAAATTTCATCAATATAATTTGTAATTATGTTACTGAAGACATAGTTTAAAAGCCATGAGCTTTTTTTTCCTTTGATAATATTGCAATAAGTTAAAAAAATTCTGAACGCCTTGTAAATGAATGATCTCTACTGGATGTCTTAATCTGGATTCTCTAGAGAAACAAAACCAGTGAAGCATATATTAAAATATAGAGAGATTTACTTCAAGGAAATGGCTCATGCAATTTTGAGGAAATGGTTCATGGAATTATGTGACTGGCAAGTCCCAAATCCACGGGTCAGGCATCAAGCTGACAATCTCTGCTGGCTCCCGACTATATGGGTTCATCAACCTAAATCTTCAGTTGAGTTGGCAGGCTCAAGAAATCTGCATGCTTACGTTCCTGAATCTGGGGAGGTTAAGTAACAATAAAAGATTGCAGGACAGGAAGAGAAAGAAAGAGAGAGAGAGAAAGAAAGAGAGAGAGAGAGAGAGAGAGAGAGAGAAAGGGAGGAATGGAGAGAAAGAGAGTGTGTGTGCTTTGCTGGACCAGTCACTTATATACTGCAGACAGGCCACACCCCCAAGAAAACTCCTCTTTCAACTGACAGGTTGCTCACATCAAATCATAAAAGGGAAAGTGATGGCATAGTGTTTGCCAAAGCACTGGGAAAAATAGCCTGGCCAAGCTGACACTGTATTAAACATCACATTGGGTAATCAGCTATCCATTTGGCAAAACATGATCAAAATTTTATGTGAGAAAAAAAATCTACAGCTGTTCTTTGGAGCCCCGCCCCCCTGGGACTAAATGATTAAGGACCTTGTCAGGGTCACAGCCTATGGATAAGGGAACATTAGATATTAATTTGTATTATTTTCCTTCTTCTTTGTGGAGGGCAGGAAGGAATGGTCTAAAATGCATAGATGTGGTGGATTAAAAAACAAAACCATATTAAATAATTTGGTTATTTTTGTATATACAATTTTATAATTTTTTGCATGTATGCAGCTGTGTAATACTCTGCCAGTAATTATAAGAGAAATCTCTGTATACATATGTTGTTGGTTTCAGCTACCACTGAGTCAGACCTTAACACATGATGACCCGGTGCACAGCAGATTCGGACTGTTCACGATCCAGAAGGTTTTCCCTGACGGATTTTCAGAAGTAGATTACCAGGTCTTTCTTCTTAGACACTCTTAATCTGGAAGCTCTCTTAAAACCTGTTCAGCCTCATAGCAACATGCAAACCTCCACTGTTTGAGTGCTGGATGTCCTTGAGGCACATTAGAGGGAAATTAAACCTGCATTTCGTAAATGGAAAGTGAGCATTCTACCGCTGAACTACCACTGCCTTATATGCACATGTAAATTCATAAATATTCCATGTTTTTTAAAGCTGTGTGTGAGCATGTAGCTGTGTATTTTCTCACTGCATTGAATAGAATGTGCCATGTTCTGGGGCTTAGATGAATGGCCAGCTGCATTCTCACCCTGGGGAGTCATCCAGATGTCCACAGTTCCCAGTGTGCTTTGGGATCACTTAGGCTAAGAGACGCTATTCATTGTGAAACCTATTTTATTCCCCAAAGAATTTTATTGCTTTGTATTTGTGGAAACTGTCAGTGTGTCTTTCTCAAAATGCAATTATCTGAAAGAAGCAAAGCAATACAGAGTGGACCCCTTGTCTTCAAAGTCATTTTATTAAGAGTAAATTAGACTAGAAAAATGATAGTCTAAAATGCATTTTCAATAGATGGCTGTCTAAAAATGCATTTTCAGTGGATTGCTGTCAGGCTTGCTACCTGTCAAACGAGCACCCTGAAGTTTCATAGTGACATATGGATTAGCCCAGTCTTCCCTGCAGAGCAAAAACAAAAGACAATTGGTGATGCATAGGGCAAGCTCATCTTAAAACAGAGATATCAACAAAGGAATACGACAACATGAAAAGACAGAGTGCAGGCCACTGTCCACATTTGCCATGAGATTCTGTCTGAATCCATAACTTCAATACACGTTGAGACAGACAAAGAGAAAACACACATTAGATGCAATTGTTCACTTGGTACTTCGTTTCAGCAAATGCTGGATTTCATTCTCTAACATGGGAGAGAAACTGGAACAGTGAGTAAAGCAGAGGAAGTTTTAAAAAGTCATTAAGAAGAACCATATGGGATTAGCATCATTTGATTTTTTAAAATTATTCATCCAACCCGAGGACTTTAAAAGAATATTCAACTTTCTCACCCACTGTTCAGTCTGGCAAAGAAAGGCTGGCTGGAGTCACAGAAGAATCTCAGGAGCTCAGAGTTCTTCTCCCAGTTAGAGCTTTAAACCAGGGTGGTGCCATCATCTAGTTCAGGGTTTGTTCGAAAAAATGTGCACATCAAAGTTAAAGAAAAGCATACAGATCTGCTTAGGTGTGGGGAAATAGGAAAATGGATTTTTTTTTTAACATCCCGTGTGAACAATTATGTAGAATGCTTGTCTGACTGGTAACTTTGAATTAAATAGAAATGAGAGTTCCTCTAATAGCCATTTTAATGCATATATCCTAAGGCCTAAACAAACAAGCGCAATAATACAATGCAAAATTTAGTGAAGTAAAATGGTGCATTGAACTACAGAGACTGCTGGGTTTCTGAACTTGGGTCTAGATACTGTATAACAGGTATGTGTGTAAGACAGTTGTGCAATTACACAAAGCCCATCAGAGAACAATGTGGAACTGAGAAAAAAATAACAGGGAAAGTCACCTTGTTTGGGTGCTGCTGAGTTGGTTCTACCCCACTGCAAACCCACATGCACAACAGAGCAGTCTCGTACTACTGTAATTGTGGCTATGCTTGAGTCCATTGTTTGCAGTCACTGTATCCTTCCATCTTCTAGATGGTCTGCCTCTTTGTCACAGACCCTCTACTTTACCAAGCATGATGTCCTTCTCCAGGAACTGATGCCTCCTGATAACATGATGTCCTTCTCCAGGAACTGATGCCTCCTGATAACATGTTCAAAGTCTGTCAAATGCTTCTAAAGAGCACTCTGGTTGTACTTCTTCAAGACAGGTTTGTCTGTTCTTTGGGTAGTCCACGATATACTCAATATTCTTGGCCACCACCACAATTCGAAGTTGTCAATTCTTCTTCAGTCTTTTTTACTCTTGTCCAGCTTTCACATGCATGTGAAGCAATTGAAAAAAACATGGCTTGGATGGATGGCACTGTAATTCTCGAGGTGACATCTTTGTTTTTCAACACTTTAGAGAGATCTTTTGCAGCAGAGTTACCAAATGCAATGCATCTTTTTCTTTCTTCACTGCTGTTTCCATGGGTGTTTATGGTGTCCCTCCATAAAATGAAATCCTCGACAATCTCAGTTTTTTTGCTGTTTATCTGATGTTGTTGATTGGTCCGGTTGTGAGGATTTTTGTTTTCCTGATGTTGAGGTGTAAGCCATACTGAAGGCAGTGATCTCTGATCTTCTTCGGTAAGTGCTTCAACTCCTGTTAGCTTTCACCAAGCAAGGTCGTGTCATCTGTGTAATACAGGTTGTTAACGAGTCTTCCTCCAACCCTGATGCCATATTCACCTTCATCTAGTCCAGCTTCTTGGATTCTTTGCTCTGCGTACAGGTGAAATGATACAACCCTGATGCACACCTTTCCTGACTTTCAATCATGCAGTGTCCTCTTGTTTTGTTTTAATGAATGCCTCTTGATCCATGTACAGACTCCTTATCATCACAATTAAATGTTTTGGGATTCCCATTCTCTGCAGTATTACCCACAATTTGTTAGGATCTACACAGTTGAAAGCCTTTGCATAGTCAATAAAACACAGGCAAACATCTTTCTGATGCTCTCTGCTTTTGTCTGGGATCCATATGACATCAGGAATGACATCCATGGTCCCAGGTCCTCTTCTAAATCTGGCTTGACATTCTGACAGTTCCCTGTGGATATACTACTGTAGTCACTTTTGAGTGATTGTCAGCAAAATTTCACTTACATGTGGTATCAATAATAATGTTCAATAATTTATGTATTCAGTTGAATTACCTTTTTTGGGAACAGGCATAAATACAGATCTCTTCCAATTCTTTGTCCAGGTAACTGACTTCTAAATTTTTGGTGCAAATGAGTAAGCACTTCCAGAGTTGCATCCATTTGTTGAAACATTTCAGTTGATCAGTTTCCAGAGACTTCTTTTTAGCCAGTGCCTTCCATGCAGTCTGGACTTCTTTCAGTATGATCAATTACTTATTGCATGTTCCCTCTTGAAATGGTTGACTGTCAACCAGTTCTTTGTGATATAGTGACTCTGTGTACTTCTTCCATCTTCTTTGATGCTTCCTGTGTCATTTAATATTTTGCTTGTAGAATCCTTCAGTATTTCCACTCAAGGCTTGAAGTTTTTAGTCAGTGCTTTCCACTTGAAAAATGCTGAGTGTGTTCTCCTCTTTCAGTTGTTTTAAATTCAAGTCTTTGCCCATGCTATTATAATACACTATTTGTCTTCTCAAGCCACCCTTTGAAACCTTCAGTTCTTTTACTTCATCATTTTTTTCCTTTTACTGTTGCCATTCGATGTCCAAGTGCAAGTTTCAGAGTCTCTTTCAACATTCATTTGGGTGTTTTCTTTTTATCCTACCTTTTAAAAGACCTCCTACTTTCTTCACACTCCTTGGAAACTCTAGGGAGCAGTTCTACTCTAACCTATAGGGTCTCTATGAGTCAGAATCAACTCAACAGCAGTGGGTTTTTTGAGTTTGCTTTCTTCATGTATGTTATACTTGATGTCATTCCACAACTCATCTTTAGTTGTTATTGTTCAATGTGTCAAATCTAGTTTTGAGATGGTCTCTTAATTCAAGTGGAAGATACTCAAAGTCATACTTTTGCTCTCATGGACTTTTTCTAATTTTCTTCAGTTTCAGTTATCAATTTGCATATGGATAATTGATTGTCTGATTTGCAGTCAGCCCCTGGCCTTGTTCTGACTGACCATACTGAGCTTTGTATCATCTCTTTTCACAGATGTAGTCTATTTGATTCCTGTGTATTCCACCTGACAAAGTCCATGTGTATAGCTGCTGTTTACGTTGGTGAAAAAGAAATATTTGCAATGAAGAAGTTGTTGGTCTCCCACAATTTTGTCATGTGATCTCCAGTATCATTTTTATCACCAAGCCCATATTTTCCAACCAACTATCCTTTTTCTTTGTTCCCATTCCAATCACCAGTAATGATCACTGCATCTCAATTACACATCTAATCAATTTTAGACTCAGAAGTTGTTGCAAAACCTTCAGTTTCTTCATTTTTGGCCTCAGTGGTTGGTGCATGTATTTCAATAACAGTCGTATTAACTGGTCTTCTTTGCAGGTGTATGGATATTAGCCTATCATTAACACCATTGTGCTTCAGGATAGATCTTGAAATGTTCTTTGTGGTGATGAATACAGCATCATCCTCTTCAAGTTGCCATACCTGCTATAGCAGTCCATATGATTGTCTGACTCAAAATGACCAATATCAATCCACTGCAGCTGTCTAATGCCTGGGTATGCAAACCCTGGTGGTGTAGTAGTTGAGCGCTACTGCTGTAAACCAAAAAGTTGCCAGTTCAAATCCACCAGTTCTCCTTGGTAACTCTATGGGGCAGTTCTGCTGTGACTTACAAAGTTGCTGTGAGTTGGAATTGACTTGACAACAGTGGGAATGCCTAGTATATTTCTCTTTATGTGTTCCATTGAAGTTTTGACCATTTCCAATTTTCCTGGATTCATGCTTCATGCCTTCCACATTCCAGTTATTAATGGTTGTCTGCAGCTATTTCTTCTCATTTGGAGTCATGCCATTTCAGTAAATGAAGGCCCGAAAGCTTGGCTCCATTCCCATCATTAAGGTCAGCTGTCCTTGGAGGAGGCAGCTCTTCCCGAGTCATCTTTTCAGTGCCTTCCAACCTGAGGCACTCACCTTCTGGCATTATATCAGACAATGTTCCGCTGTTATTGATAATGTTTTCACTGGCTGGTTCTTTTCAGAAGTAGGCTACCAGGTCCTTCTATCTAGTCTGTCTTAGTCTGGAAGCTCCGCTGAAACCTGCGTGCCATGGATGACCCTGCTGGTATTTGAATATCACTGGCATAGCTTTCAGCATCACAGAGACATACAGGCCCCACAGTATGACAAACTAACAGATGTGTAAGGGAAAGGCATCTTAGAAATTCCCAAAGGAGTTTGTGATTTGACAAAGATCAGTAATGGCTGCTGTTTTGTCAAACCCTTTTCCCCTGGAATCTCCCTTCAGTGGAGACAAATCTGGCCTTGTTCAGAGGAATAGCACCTTCCAAAGAAAAGAGAAGGAACCTGTTGCTGCAGAGTCGATTTTGACAGGAAGTGACACTATGAAACAGAGTAGAACTGCCCTGATAGGACTTCTAAGGCTGTAACCCTTATGGAAGCTGACTACCACAGCTTTCTGCTGAGAAGCAGCTGGCAGAGCCAAACCAACAAGTCAGCAACAAGTCCTTAAGCACCGCACTACGAGGGCTCCGTGAAAGTATTCCCCAGATTCACGATTTTGCCCTAAAGTAGAGCTCTGTCTATGGATTTATGCCCATTGATATTTTCTTTGGGACCATATAGATGTAATACACATAGAAAACCTTTACAGCGTAAAATAAGCATTTATTTGTTGTACATTTTTACATTTTGTTTTTTCACACATGTATTTTCATTTACTGCTTCTTTGTTTTCGCTATTCGTTATATCTGTTGCTAATGAATCTCTCTTCTGTAAGATCAGCTTACACGCTTCAATTTTGGAATGAACTCACAGCCCTGGAACCCAAGTGTGTACTCCTCTGATATTATTGTTAAAACTGTTGCTATTATATTTGTTACTGTTGTTGTTGCAATAGATTCTATTTACTGAGAATTTAGCAAATGCTCAGCATTCTGCTATGTACTCTGCAGCAGTATCTTCTTTACTTCTCATAACTTCCCTAAGAAGTAAGCATCATTTTTGTCTCCACTTTAGCATTGAAGGAACAGAGGCTTAAAGGGATTCGACAAGTAGGCCAAGTCTCACAGCTGGTCAGTAATGGAGCTGGGAGTGAGACCCAGGCTCGTCTGACTCAAAATTTTAACCATCATGTTATGCTGGTTCCCATATTTTGTATTTGTTTTATTTCTTCATTACTGGGGTGGTGGTGGGTTGAAAAACACCCTGGGGTGAAGAGAGATCTGAAAATAAGCAACATATGATGAATTTGTCCAGGAAAATTAACCACCTGGTGGGGATGCCAGCCAAGATCACTGATGTTGCGTACAATGTCTTTTAATTAATTTGATGAACTCATCCTAGAAAAAGTGCTACATACCTCACTGCTGAATGTCACTGTGGTCACCTTCAAAGTACTCCCCTTAGGAAGCTATGCACTGACGGTGGTGCCTAGTCCACCCTTCAGAGCAATTTTGGAACACTTTTTCTGGACTGGCCACCAGAGTTGTCATCTATATGGTCCCAAAGAAGATACCAATGGGCATAATTCTATAGACAGAGTTCTACTTCATGTCCTGAATGTCATCAAAATGTTTTCCTTTCAATATTTCCTTTATCTTCACTTAAAGAAAAAAGGGGCAGATCAGGTGAGTAGGTAGGGTGTTCCAGCACAGTTATTTGTTTACCGGCTAAATACTCCCTCACAGACAGTGCCGTGGGAGCTGGTGCACTGTCATGATGCAAGAGCCGTGAGTTGTTGGCAAAAAGTTCAGGTTGTTTTCATCTAACTTGTCAGCACTTCCAGTTAGTAAACTTGGTTAACTGTTTGCCTACTTGGTACAAATTCATAGTGAACAATCCCTCTAATATTGAGAAAAGTTAGCAAGGTTGTTTTGACTCTTGATTTGGACTGATGGAACTTTGTTTGTTGCAGAGAATTAGCTGACTTCCACTGTGTAATTTGATGCTTTGTTTCATGGTTGTTTTGGTACACTTGTGTTTCATCTCCAGTGATAACATAGCCCAAAACTTCATTTTGCCTTCTCTAAAAGGTCTTGGCAAACTTTGACTCTCTTTTCTTTCATTCATTGGTGAACTCCTTTTGAAACCACTGTTGCACATACCTTTTGTCACAGATTGAATTGTGTCCCCCCAAAAATATGTGTAGTAATTTGGCTGAGCCAGGATTCCCTGTTTTCTGTGGTTGCCTTCCATTTTGTGACTTTCTGATGCTGTAAATCCTAATCTCCACCTGTGGTTAACAGAGAGGATTATGTTAGAGAGGTTTAGGGTGGGACTGTAAATCTCTGTATAAGATCACCTCCCCGCTCCACGGCAAAGGGAGTTGCCCTGGAGTATGGCTTGTACCACCTTTTATCCTTTCATCCTATAAGAGATGAAAGGAAAGGGAGGCAAGCAGAGAGTTGGGAACCTTACACCCTCAAGAAGGCAGTACCAGCAGTAGAGCACATCCTTCAGTCCTGAGGTTCTTGTGCCCAAATGCTCCCTGACCAAAGACTGATGCAACACAAGACTTTCCACCAAAGCGGACAGAGGGAAAGCCCTTCCCCTGTAGCAGACTGGACACCCTGAATGCGGACTAGTAACCTACTGGACTGTGTAAGAATAAACTTCCCTTGGTTAAACCCTTCTACTTGTGCTATTTCTATTAGAGCAGCACTAGCTGACTCAAACACCTTTCTTATGCCAAGATTTTCAGTTAAGATTTTTCTGTTTCTCTGTTGATGTTCACTTGGTCTGCCACTCTTCACAGTCAGCCGATGGTTTTGAGGTACAATTCAATGGATTTTTACAATGTTTTCATTCGTTCTGCTCATTATTGGCTGCCATGACCTCTCTTCATCAGTGATACTGTCGCTCCCCTGAGAAAAATATTGAATTCATTTGCACACTGCCTCTTTCTTCATGGCATTGTCCCCATAAACTTGGACTGACATGTCCCTGATTTCACTTCCTCTCTTGTGAAGTGTTTGTTCATTGCCCTAATTCAAGCACTGACATTCTCATGACAGCATACGCACAAAAAACACATAACAACAATCGTGAATGCCACTCAGCAGGACACCCCCATATGTCGACACAAACACAGCTGTGAGACACTAATATACCAAGGTTATGAAACCTTACTGAGGTGTTTGTACACTGCGGCCAACATAAGTGCATGGTGGCAAGCTTGCAGACTTCATTGTCAAATTTCAGAGCTTTCTGAAGTCCATGTCTGATGTGACTTGCAGTGTCAAGTTTTACTCTAGTCTCCATCCTGCTTTACGATATGGTGTCTGCCAATACTTCATCACCTCTTATCTCTTGCTTATGTGACATATGTTTACTTATGTCTTTTGTTTTCTCTTCAGTAATCTGGAAGGCACATTATTTTTATTTACTTTTGAGCTTTATAAAAACATTTTTGAAGCTATTAATGATGAATATTAATATCAATTGACCATTAATATCAATTATCACTTGATATTATTAATATTAACATTGATTATCAATATCAATCACAGCCTAATTATTAATTATTAATAATCAGTATCAATTATGACAGAATTTTGAAATGCTTTCTTTTCCTTTCTTTCCTGATTATGCAGATTTTTCAAAATGTGACTCTTCAAATCATCCTAAAATTTTATATTATTTTTATCTTTTAATAATTATTTTTAATACTTGTATTTTTATAATAATTTTTATACAGAACTCCCTGCTATCTTAATTAAATTTCTCTTTATACAAGTAAAGCAAGTATTGTTGAGTCATCTGTGACTCATGGTGATCACTGATAGGTGAGAGTAGAACTGTGCTCCATAGTGTTTTCTATGACTGGTTTTTCAGAAGTAGATGGGGGTCTCATGCTGATTATTTTATACCACAACCTGTCCATTTCTTCAGGCTTAATTTCAGCTCATATTTTTGCTATGGCTGTGCATCTCTAAGTAATTTTGCCACAGAGTGTTGAAAATAGAATTCTGAATCTTGACTCACCTTAGAATGCTTTTAGTTGCTGGTGCACATTAATAGCAGTTGGTTGTAAACTTAATAGATCATACGTAATCTTTCTTTATCAAAATTCTATAGAATCTTGCTCTATTTTTTACTGCTGTTTTGTATTGCTGAAGAAACACCTGAGTGGCTAAAGTTGAAATAGACTTGAAAGCAATTAACAACATTTTTTGTGGAAAACTGTTTTTCCCCATTCCAGGTATTGTTGGAGGTTTTTTTTTTTTTTCCATATTTAACACAATTATGAAAAAAAAATGCTTAATTAGAATTTTTGATGTCCAGCTCTTCTTAGTAACTTTTCCTAGTATTTTGAGGGCAGCCTTGAATTGCAGCTTCATCTTTTACAGGCTCAAGAAATTTTCTTCTATTAATTTCTTTGATTTTTTTTTCTTCCATGTCAGTAAAGCATGATTTAAGACCCAGTAAACCAGCGGTTCAGCATTAAGCCAGACTTGGTTTTGATCGTGTTGTAACCGCAGTCGCGGTTCCGTGCCTCTTGTCTGCAAAGCCAGTACTGAGACAGGAGGTGATGTGATTAAATGAGGACATTTACTGAGTGCCCACACACAGGAGGCAAGGGACAATCAGTTCCTCCAAAGCCTGCCTGCATGTATAGGCTAAGCCTGGAGGTTATAGAGGTTGATTAAGTGAGGAGGAGTGGGACACCGGTTAATATTTTTCCTGGTCTGAACAAGTGATTCTTTTGATGTTTGAACAATATTCTTTGTGGGGGTCTCCACGGCTCCAACATGTCGGGGCTTGATAATTATCCAAACTACACGGTGATTTGGTTAATAGTCTTAGACAATAACTGAAAAGGGATAATCAAAACAATTAATTAATACTCCTAAGAGGAAAGAATGGCTGTGCGACTTATGACCGGTACAAGGTAAGTTCTTACAGAGCAGGATAAATCAAGTTCTCAGGACTCAATGTTTATAACACGGTTGTCTTAACTACTGTTTGTTAAGTGGAGTCAGGCTGGCCCAGGGTCTCCCTTTCAATGTTCTAATTTATAACCTATTTTCTCATTTCATATAGTTTCTGATGACTGTATCTTTTAGCTACCAGTGCCAAACACCATGTCTCTATCTTTTTTCTCTGTATGATACCAAGCTGTCATTTCAGGATTTAATCAACCTTTTAAGACTAATACTCTGCTTCAAACTGTAATTTTATTAGCTGTATCCTGATATTTCTAATAATGACTACCTTTCCTTTGGAAGTACCACTGACAGGCTACTGCTAAACTACTAGGACTGTGTCTGCTCCCCCGGAGCCTGATTCTAATCTAGCAGGCTGCACTGGTTTAGCCGGCTTACTGTACGAGGTCATCCTGTCTCCGGTCTCATTATCTCCTTCACCTGGACTATTCAACCGCCAACTATACCAGCTTCTCAGAATTATTTCAGTCGCGTTACTCTGATGGATGTACCAGAAGTGACATTACAGCTTCCTAATTTGTCCCTAGGATCTGTTCTGCTACCCTTTTCAATGTGCCTTATAGAGCAGTGGAAAGCCTCGGACTGCGGCGTGGACTATGACCTTGGCTATACCACTTAATCTCTTCTTTCCTCTTAGCCAAGAAGCTACTCTTTGGCTCTCTATTATTTGTCTGCCATGAACTCTCTCTGAATTTCTTTTCATCTCTATCCTTGCTCCATTCTTCCAAATACTTTTGCCGGAATACTGTAACCTGGATTCGGTACCCTTGCTATACTCCAGCAGCACTCTGTGCAGAGCTTTACCATCACAATTAATGCTAAAGTGACCAACCTGCAGAGATTTGACAGGACTGTCACAGTTTTAGTGATAACAGTCCTGTATTCTGAGAATTTCCTCAATCCCAAACAAACCAGCATGGTTGGCCACTCTATGCACTGGTAGTAATTGTCTGTTCACATGCCTGTCTTCTCCATCACTTTAGAGATCTTCCCTAACTGGAATTCCAGATCTCCAACATGTAGCATAATCCTGGCATACCATTGGTATTAAGCCAATTTACGTTGAGTAAATTCAGATTACCTCTATATTTCAATACATCCCTATCCGTTTTAAAGCTAATGCTTATAGAGAATATAATGTTAAACTTAATTTTTGTTACTTGACTTGTTTGTATATATCTTTAGAAGTTTCAGGCTTTTTTTAGGTTGATGTCAGTAATTGCTTGTCAGTTTTGTAACATCAGGAAGGACAGTGACTTAGCCCAGAAATACAAGAGTTTAATGAACCCTTTTAGATGGTGAATTTGTAAAACTAAAGGCACTCCATTAATGTGCTCAGATTTGGGGGGTCTTTTACCTCGTTGCTGTATGGGTGATAGTGGTTATGTGTTTATCTCAGCATTAACACGTTATGTCAGATAGAACTGTGTTCAGGTCCATGAAAGAGAACACAGTCAGGTTATTCAGATAAGGATGTATTTTGCTTATATAGAAGCTACCCAAGGGATCAGCCATCCAGGATTACCACATGGCTCTTGGTGTGAACAAGTTCTAGGGTATTTCTCTCTTTCTTCTCTTTTATCTTTGGCACGTAACTGTCATCTACATGGTCATCTCACGGCTTCAAATTGCTGATTTCTAGTCTCTCTTGAGCATCGCAGGTGGAAGAAGAAGACAGTGACAAGGAGAAAGGGTTGTCTCCACAGCAGGAAAGCAAAATTCTCCCCGATATCACCAACCATTTTCTACTTACATTTTGTTAGCCAGAGTTGTGCTAGATAGCTACCCATAGACTTGAGGAGGCTTCTATCTATCTATCTATCTATCATCTACCTATTTATCTATCCATCCATCCATCCATCCATCTCTCTCTCTCTCTCTCTCTCCATATATACTTAGTTGATCACAAATCTAAAGTTCTATTTGTGTGAAAGAAGGAGAGAAATATTGGCAGGTAGCTGACAGATTCTGCCTCTTATTGACATCTCAGAAAAGAATCTATGTACTAGAATGGAAAAGAAATGCACATTATTATAAAAATCCAATATTTAAATTGCTCAGGGTATGAACAAAATACATGGGGGGAAATGTAGACAAATAGAAGAAGCCTCCTTGAAAATTCTGGAGAAGGATGTAGAGAGATTGGTGTTTGGTCTAAGTGTACTAAGAAAAAGTTGTTATTTAAGAAAAAAAAATTATTAAAACAAGGTATTTAAGATGGACTTACCTGGCCCGTAGGGTCGCCATGAATTGGATCTGACTTGACAGTACTTGGCTTGGCTTTGTCTACATAGAATGAAAGAAAAGGATTGAACAATAATACTAACATAAAGTAATATAAGAAAATAGTCAAAATTTGTCACTATGTTAGGTCTTGAAACCAGAGAAACGCATAGGAATTTTACCTGTCTGCATGTCACCTAGAGTCCCTGCTTAGTGCAACTGTTAATGAATTCACTGCTAGCTGAAAGCTTGGAGGTTTTAGTCCACCGAAGTGTCTGGAAAGAAAGGCCTGGTGATCTACTTCTGAAAAATTAGCTATTCATTATCTCACAGAGGACAACTCAGCTGGACAGTAACTTCTGGTTCATTCTACACAGAGTTGTAATGATTAAGAACAAAAGTGGACAGAATTATTGTAATCTGAATTCTCTGTTACCTGTATAACTTGATTCTAAACTACTTAGCCTTCCTATCTGTGAAAGCGATACAGTAAAGATTTGTACCTCACTGGCTTGAAGAGTTAAATAATACAATGGCGGACATAAAATTTGATCAAAATATTCTAAGTATCTTCAGCAGCAGCATCAACATTATCATTATTATGATTACAGAACTGGGAATTATTTCAGTGATTCTGGCTCGATCTTCATAGCTGTTCTGTGTGATTTTGGACCAATCATTTCATCCTTGGCCCAGTTTTTTTTTTATAAAATGAATGTAGTAAAACAAAGCTCTCAGGCCTGCTGTAATAAGCAAGTGACAAAGTTACTTAAAAATCCCTTAAATAGGTAAAGTGTTGTACCAAAGTTTGAGATGTTGGCTGTAATTTTTTTCTTTCTTTCCTGTATTCCCTCGCTGCTCCTTAGGTGAAACTGGCAAAGAGTAAGAATGAATAATATCTAACATCTTTTTAAATATCTGAATTGACAAGCCTGGATGTTCCCCTGCAATGTGCAGCCACAGTGCTCAAATATTATCTACAAGAAACTGAGCCATGATCTAAAATATTCCTTGCTACTTTTTAGCTGAAATGAAAAAATATGTTTTCAAGCTGCATGTGCCAGGGACCAACAAACTATTTTGACATCTTACACGTTCTACACGCTTGCTTTTGTCTTCAGACAGTATTAAATTGCTGACCTTTGTAATAAGCAATTCTCATTAAAAACAAGCTTGGCTTGGGAGTCACTAGAGGAGAAAGCTGTGGATTATCTGCCCCTGACAGCGGGGCTTGTCGCTGCTCTCTGTTACCCCATGCCTCAGGCCTTGGGGCAATGCCATATGAAGCAGACCTTAATGGCCCCACAGTTTCCACAAATGCTGTCAGTTTTAGTCACTTGAAGTGATCTCTAGCAAGTTGTGAACAAGTGATTTCACTAGGATATCCCTAATTTTTAGAGCTTAGGTAAATTCCAACATGTTCCTTTTACACTTCCCACGTAATTTCTATTTGTGCAGTGTATTGAATTTCTATTCCAATTTTCCATAATTTTACTTAAGGGACACTTAGTACTTGATAACAGCTTTTTCCAAATTGATGCATCAGAACTTTTGCTTTTTTGCCATTAATTTTAAACCTTTAAAATTAGGCTGAGTAATGACTGGCACTTTTCTTTTTTTCTGTGTTTGAAAGCAAAGCTCTTTACAGCTGGCTTCATTCTCCTACAGTTTATCACTCTTTTCTATTCCTAGTTCTCCTCTTCCTGTAGACAAAATACTGATGTCACCTGGTATCACGGCTAGCACTCAGACAAAGTGTACAGTGCCATTCTCGTGATGCTGTTCCCATGGTTTGGGTCCAGTTCTTACAAATACATTCTTGTGGTTCTATACAGTCAAATTGATTCCAACCATTAGTGACCCTGTTAGACAGACTAGAATTTCCCATTAGAGTTTTCTAGCTATAATCTGTATGGGGGCAAACCACTAGGTCTTTCTCCAGAGTAACAACTGTTAGATTGGACCCACTGGCCTTTCGGTTAACAGCCCCGTGCTTGGCCGCTGCACCACCAGAGCTCATTTTCTAGGAATAGAAAACAAACAAAAAAACCAAATCCACTCCCATCGAGTTGACTCCGACACATAGAGACCCTATAGGACAGAGCAGAACTGCTCTATAGAGTTTTCAAGGAGCGCCTGGAAAATTCAAACTGCCGACCTTTTGGTTAGGAGGCATAGCACTTAACCACTACACTACCCCATTTTTCACCTATGAATATAGGACTGGGGAATTCAGCTGAAAAGATTGAAAGAAGTGGTTTGCAATCTGCAGATGCCTCAGACAATTATTTATGAACAAGAAGGATAATCAACTAATTCACAATAAAAAAATACGTCTTATCAATTACCAGAATATTTATGACTAGCCATCCCTGGTATTAATAGAGCCATGTTTAAAACCTGTAGGCTCTGAGACAAGCATATAAATTCAGGTCCAGATATAACATCTAAGTGAGGTCCTTGGGGGTACAAATGGTTGTAGGTTGGTAGGTTAAACCCAGTCGGAAATACCTCTGAAGAAAGGCCTGGCTATCCACTTCTGAAAGGTCATAACCTTGAAAATCCTGTGGAGTGAAGTTTTGCTCTGCAACACATGGTTACAAAGAGTTGGAATCAACTGGACGGCAATTGGTAACACCTGATTGTTTACAGATAATAAACTAAACTGACAAACTGTTAATTTACAAAGTTATGTTTTCCCATCTTGACTCTTACTAGGAAGCCAGGCTTGAAGCTAGAATTCTACTCTTTCCCTGGGAAGCGGAGCCTCACTCGGAGCTTCCAGCCTACGTGCTTGAGCTCTTCCAGTCCCAGGCCATTGCTTTTCAGCCTTGTACTTTCCTGCCGCAACCAGTGGTCTCACGTCCATGTGGTGAACAGCCCAGCTTGCCAAGCACAAGTTGAATCCATACCAACAGTAAACAGCCACCCAATTGGTCCCCCTCATTCACCTGCTTATGGGAGGTAGGCCTCAGAGACGAGCCTGGTGAAAGAGCCATTTGGGCAGGGCACCTAGCACATGTTACTAGAAAGGGCGATCCTGTGGGAAATATAGTCAGCATCTTATCTTCTTACCAATTACCAGCACATTTATGACAAACCAGTACAATAAATCGAACAACACAGGGCAGGCCATGAGATCCTCCCTGAATATCAGAGTGACTAGGATATTAAACCATCATCAGTAGACAGTTTCTGACTCAGATCTGACTCATAGTGACCTTACGTATAACAGAACGAAGTGTTGCCTGGTCCTCTGCCACGTCACAGTAGTGTATGTGGTTCAGCCCAGTGTTGCAGCCGCTGCCGTTAATCCACCTTGTTAAGGGTCTTCCTTTTCAGCACTGACCCTCTACTTTACCAAGCATGATGTCCTTCTCCAAGGACCAGTCACTCCTGATGTCGTTGTTGTTTAGGGGCCGTGGATTCAATTCTGAGTTACAGTGGTGCTGTGTACAACAGAATGAAACCCTGCTCAGTCCTGCTCTGTGTCCACAGTTATTTCTATGCTTAAGTCCATCATTGCAGCCACTGTGTCAAACCATCTCATCGAGGGGCTTCCTCTTTTTCAATGACGCTCTGCTCTACCAACCATGCCGTCCTTCTCCAGGGACCGATCACTCCTGACAACATGTCCAAAGCATGTAAGACACAATATTGCCGTGCTTGCTTCAAAGGAGCACTCTGCTTGTACTTCTTCTGGAGCAGATCTCTTTGTTCTTTTGGCAGTCTGTAGTACATTCAATATTCTTCAACACTGCAATTCAGAGATGTCAATTCTTCTTCTGTCTTCCTTATTCATTTTCCAGTGTTTGCATGCACATGGTGCAACTGAAAATACCATGGCTTATATAATGCAGCTTAGTCTTCAAGGTGACATCTTTACTTTTCAATACTTTAAAGAGGTCCCTTACAGCAGGCTTTTCCCACTGCAGTGTGTTTTTTGATTTCTCAACTGTTGCTTCCATGACTTCAGAACCACATAAATCAAAATCCTCAACAACCTCAATCCTTTCTCCATTTATCACAGTTTATGTAAGATGAAGTCTCACCATACTCACTTCTAAGGAAACTTCTGGTTGTACATTCTCCAAAACAGGTTTGTTTGATCTTCTGGCAGTCCATGGTATATTCAGTATTCTCCACCAGCACAATAAACAGTAGTTTGGGGAGCATGAAATTAGAGTCAGGAGAGATAAAAAATATTCAGGAAGGAGGTGAGACCAAGCTGGTAGAACAGTCAGATGTTTGTTATGGTCTTCTTATAACAAAGACCCAACAGACAATTGAACTGATTATACATGACAAGCTAGCAGCCCCGAACCTCAAAGACAATGCTCAGGATTCAAACTGAGGGGCAGGGGAGAGAAACACACTTCAGAGGTATCAAAGAACCAGACCTGAGCGAGCTGGTGCACTAGAGGCTGGATCATTTGGTACATGCGGGCTGAGGCAAGCAGCAGCACTCAGGATGCACTCTTACCACGCTGGGAACTGAGCAGCAGAGAGTCTATGCAAGCCTCCAGAGACAGGAGGAAGAGGTGCTGGATCTGCAAAAGTCAAATGCAAGAGTCTAACTTACTGTGTGAGAAAAAAATAACTCTATACTGTCTAGGCAGTTCTTCTTTTAGCCTTACACACCCTCTCCATGCTCTGCTCCAGTTCCAGCCCAATAGCATTCAGCTGTTGCTGTGCACATTGGATTGGAAGTGAAATCATTCATTCGAAGTCAGTCTCCTGGCTTTGGAAAGGAAGCAAATAAAATAATGATCAAACAAAAAAGGATGGTTTGTTTTTTTTCCTATTGATATTTTGTAGAACTTTATAGATTATGGAGATCAGGCTTTGGTCTGACATAGAGTTGCCAAATATTTTTTCCCATTCTGTAGGTGGTCTTTTAATTCTTTTGGTGAAGTCTTTGGAAGAGCAGTAGTGTTTGATTCTTATTAATTCCCATTTATCTATTTTCTCTTCTGACGAATGTATTTTCTTTGTCAGACTTTGAAGTCTGTCTGTATTGTGTATTAAAACGTCCATTGTTGATTCTATTTTATCTTGGATGAGCTTTATCATTTTAGCTTTTATATTTAGGTCTTTTATCCAATTTGAGTTGATTTTTGTGTAAGGTATGAGATATGGGGCTTGTTTCAATTTTTTGCAGGTGGATGTCCAATTATGCCGGCACCATTTGTTAAAGAAACTGTTCTTACCCAGTTCAAAATCTTAGGACCTTTGTCAAATATCAGCTGTTCATAGGAGGATCGTGGCATCTCTGGGATCTCTACTTTGTTCCATTGGTCTATATGTCTCCTTTTGTACCAACACCAGGCTGTTTTGACTACTGTAATAGGTTTCAAAGTCAGGTAGTGAGAGGCCTCCCAGCATGTTCTTCTTTTTCAGTAGTGCTTTACTTTTTCAGGGCTTCTTCCCTTTCCAGATAAAGCTGATAATTTGTTTCTCTATCTCATTAAAAAATGTCTCTGGAATTTGTATTGGGATTACATTATATAAGTAGATTTGAGACAATGAGGTACCATCTCACCCCAACAAGATTGGCCATGATCCAAAAAACACAAAACGATATATGTTGGAGAAGTTGTGGAGAGATTGGAACTCTCCTACACTGTTGGTGGGATTGCAGAATGGTGCAACCTCTTTGGAAAGCAATTTGGGGTTACCTTAAAATAATGAATATAGATATACCATTTGACCCAGTAATTCCTCTGCTCGAAATATATCCTACAGAATCAAGGCTATTCACACCAACTGATACATGCACACGTGTGTTCATTGCAGCACAGTCCACGATAGCAAAAAGTTGGAATCAACCCAGATGCCCAACAACAGAAGAATGGATGGGTAAACTTTGATATATGTACTCCATGGAGTACTATACATTGATAAAGAACAACAATGATAGCAGGAAACATCTCTCAATTTGGTCTCAACTGGAGGACATTATGTTGAGTGAAACTAGTCAGCAACAGAAGGACAATTATTATATGAGAATCCTACGATAAAAACTTAAAAGCATACTCATACATAACAGAAAAGACTCTTTGACAACTACAAGGGTGGGGAGGGTGGGAGGGCGGGAGGGAGGGAGGGAGATGGGTGAGGGTTTAGATTAGATAGTTGTTAGAAATTTGGTTGGGTGAAATTAGTGACAATACACATTAGCAAGAAGATCAATGTTAAAAAAAAAAAAAAAAAGGAAACAACCAGTTGTCCTAAGCTGAACCCTCAGGGGTAACTGCACCCAAATGAGTCTTTCAGCTTTAAAAATCACCATGCCCCCTAAGCTGGGCAAACACTACACCTTTGCCCAGGCACCAGTATAAGGGGTCCACATACTTCAAATGCCTGTCACACCTGCTGGGACTTATGTGGGCCCATTGAATAGCATGGACCCTCATTAGCATAGCACAGAAGAGTATATACCTAAAGTCTATTTTCAACTGTAACAGCTAAGGAAGAGTGGCAGATCTGTGATATATGACACTGCCCTTGCCCCCTTTAAAAGTGGCCCTCACCCACCCACATCAGAGGCCAGTGGTAACTTTGTCTACTACAAGTAGTCACCCATGACAGGGATCTAAGAATAAATGATGTCTCCCTTGACAGCACTTGGCTAGTCCTTAGCAGCCAACAGCACTGGATTTTCAAAGTCTGTTTGCAAAACCCCACCACTTATGCTCTCTAAGAGACAAGAACATACTCTCTACCTAGGCACTCTAGGATAGCTATCAACCCCCTACTTTGCTTAGCGTGTAACGTCTTGACTGCAGCCAGATATCTGTGACTGCTCCAATCATGCCTACGTGTCCCATTGCATCTAGGACTGTAACTAAGAACCGGCACCAGCACTTGGCAACAATAACTTACACATTTGAGCTAAATCTACACAATTAAAGTAAATGGATTCCTGGGATCACACACCTAGTAGTGGCTCTAACCACCTGGTGACAGGATGTGAGACTTTCAAAGACACCAATAATCAAAGTGACTCACATGCCTAAACTACTTGGGCATCTCAAAACAAAACCAGAAGTCAGGACACAGTAAGCAAAAATACAATAAATAAATGTAAAAGCATTAATGGCTTATAGACAATATCCAGCACTGTCGAGTCAGGTCCAACTCATGGCGACCCTAGAGGTCAGAGTAGAACCAATGGTCAATATCAAATCACATAAAGAGGAAGACCATCATAGCTGCAGCAAAGAACTAAAATGAAAAACTAGGAAATTTCTCAGAGGAGAAAGGTTTTATCACTATAGTCATCTTTGAAGTACTGCCCTTGGGAAGCTATGCACTGATGCCAGCACCTAGTCTATCCTTCAAAGCAATTTTGGAGCACAGCAAATGGTCCCAACTCAGCAGGAAAGGATGCTCACCGAGGACCAAAATGGCGTGGGGTAAAAACAAACCAGAAGATAGAGAGACTCACATGAGTGAGTGCCTACATCGACTTGGGATCTGAAGAACAAGATGGTGCCCGGCCACCACCAGTGATAGCCGCGATGGAGCTCACTAAGTTGAGTCTCACTGGCAACACAAGAATAAAAAGGGATGCATCCTGAGATCTCCACTAAAAGACCTCAATTGATGGTCCAGCGGTTTCAGGGTTCTCCTGGGAGCACGGCCCCTGGCTCTGATGCTGCCCTTGCCCATAAATCATAACAAAGGTCCACTCTTTGGACAGGAATGGATTGGACTTGGCGATGCAGAGTGACCATATATTGGATGCACTTTATGGTTCCATGCGTCTATAGGATATCATCCTGCTGACCTCTGGCTGGAGGAAGGAGAGTGGGTGGAGAGGAGGGGAAAGGAGACTGTTGAGAGGACAAGACATGCATGGAGCGGAGAGGAAGAGTGTGTTGTCACCAACAGGGAGAGCAGTGGAAGCTGCATATAGGTGGGCATGTAAATTTATACAGGAATGTGCATTTTCACTCAGTCATATTAAATTTTAAAAAATAAAAAAATAAAAAGGCAAAATGTCTTCCTTTCAATATTTCCTTTACTGGAATGGGTGGGTTCTGGTAGAGAAAAAGTCATTGGGTGCCTGTCATGGACTGAATTGTGTTCCCCTGAAAATACATGCACCCATGCGACTGGGCCATGATTCTGTTTATTCTATGACTGTCCTCCATTTTGTGATTTTCCTGTGCTGTACATTAAAGGTTTAGGGTGGGACTGCAAATCCCTTTAAAAGATCACTTCCCTGCTCCACTGTAAAGGGAGTTTCCTTGGAGTATAACTTGCCCCACTCTTACTCCTTTCATCCTACAAGAGATAAAAGGAAAGCGAAGCTAGTAGAGAATTGGGAACCTCATACCATCAAGAAAGTAACACTGGGAGAAGAGCACATCCCTCATACTTGAGGTTCCTGTGCCAAGATGCTCCCTGAACAAACACTGATGCAATACTGGAGTTTCTTCCAAAGCCAATAAAGGTGAAAGCCTTCCCCTGGAGCAGACGTTCTGAACTATGACTTGTAGCCAACCAGACTGTGTAAGAATAAACTTTGTTAAAGCCATCCACTCTGTGGTATTTCTGTTAGAGTGCCACTAGCTAACTAAAACAGGGCCAGATCAGGTGAGTAGGAATGGTGTTCCAATACAGTTACTTGTTTACAGGCTAAAAACTCCTTCACAGACAACTATACAATTAAGTTTGCAAACTTGTCACCTCACCACCGTGCACAATGGCCATTCCAGAAAGAGCTCCAAAATTGCTTTGAAGGGTGAACTAGGCACTGGCATTGGTGCATAGCTTCCCACGGGGAGTCCATGAAAGGTAACCACAGTGATATTCAGCAATGAGGTATGTAGCACTTAAAACAACTAAGTCTGTGGACTTAAGTGTCAGGCCTCATATCAAGCAAAGAACAATCAAAAGTGAAGAAATGGGAATACCAATCTCTGACAAAATAGATGTTAAACAAATATTCGCAAAGCATAAGGAAGGACACTGGGAAGACATAAACATAACAAACATACGTGTACCCAACAACAGGGCTTCAAAATACATAAACTGTAACAGCACTGAAAAGAGAAATAGAGAGTTCTATAATAATAGCTGAGTACTTCAACACACTATTTTCAGTAAAGGACAGAATCTCTAGAGAGAAGCTCCGTGAAGATATGGAAGATTTAAATGCCACAAACAACCAAGTTGACCTCCCAGACATGCACAGAACACTCCACCCAACAGTAGCCAGTTATGCCTTCTTTTACAACTGGCATGGAACATTCTCCAAAATAGACCATATCCTAGGGCACAAAGCAAGTCTAATTAGAATTCAAAACATCAAAATGTTACAAAGCATCTTTCCTGACAATAAAGCCATGGAAGTATAAATCAATAACAGAAAATAAAATGGGGAAAAAAAAATCAAACACATGAATATTAAACATTTTGCTCAAAAATAACTGGGTTCTAGAAGAAATCAAGAACAGAGTAAAGAAATTCAGAAAATAAAATGAGAAAGAAAACACATTTTATCAGAAACTTTGGGAACACATCTTCCCTCCTATCTGCCCTCTCATCTCTGCTATAGAATGAAACCAGTAAGACAGCCTTCTGTAAATGTGTAAAACCATGAAGTACACACACCACATGTTCACTCTGTGTCCCTGAGGACAGTCCATTCTTTTCTTTTTTTTCTTTTCGATTTTGATTTTTATTTAACATAACTGAGTGAAAATGTACATTCACATATAAATTTACATGCCCACATATATGCAGCTTCCACTGCTCTCCCTGTCCGGTGACAGCACACTATTCCTCTCTGCTCCATACATGTCTCATCCTCCCAACAACCTCCTTTCCTCTCCTCTCCGTCCACTCCCCTTCCTCCAGCCAGAGGTCAGCAAGATGATATCCTATAGATGTATAGAACCATAAAGTGCTTCCAATATATGGTCACTCTGCATTGCCAAGTCCAATCCATTCCTGTCCAAAGAGTGGACCTTTGTTATACTTTATGGGAAAGGGCAGCATCAGGGCAGGGGGCCATGCTCTCAGAGTAACCCCAAAACCGCTGGACCATCAATTGAGGTCTTTTAGTGGAGATCTCATGATGCACCTCTTTTTATTCTTGTGTTGTCAGTGAGACTCCTCTCTGTGAGCTCCATCGTGGCTATCGCTAGTGGTGGCCGGGCACCATCGGGTTCTTCCGGTCCCAAGTCGATGTAGGCACCCACTCTTGTGGGTCTCTCTGTCTTCTCGGTTGTCTTTACTGCATGTCATTTTGGTCCTCGGTGAGCATCCGTTCCTGCTAAGTTGGGACCATTTGCTGTGTCCTCGGATGGAAGCTTCGCAGCTTTTAAGATGCCAGATGCCACTCACCAATGTGGGGTGCAGAGAGCTCTCTTAGCAAAACACTAGTTGTGCCAAATGGCCTGGAATTTGCCTAAGACCATGGTCCCCCGCCCCCCCACACCAGCTACTCTATCCTTGCAGTATTGAGTTAAGATGGAAGGAGTACTCCAGTTATGCTGAAGTCCACTTAATGTTGCTCTTGTTTCTAATGTGTGCTATCACTGCTTTCTCCCAACTAGATTTCTAGTAACTATCTAAACTAAACCCTCCCCCCCGCCCTCCCTCCCTCCCCTCCCTTGCAGCTGTCAAAGAGTCTTTTCTTCTGTACACAAGTCTGTTTTTGAGATCTTATCGTAGAGGTCTCATGCAGTATTTGTCCTTTTGTCGCTGACTACTTTCACTCAACATAATGTCTTCCAGTTGAAACCAGGTTAGAAGATGTTTCCTGGAAACATCGCTATTCTTTATCATTGCGTAGTGCTCCATTGAGTATATGTACCACAGTTTACCTATCCATTCTTCTATTGTTGGGCATCTGGGTTGATTCCATCTTTCTGCTATCATGGACTGTGCTGCGATAAACATTCTGGTGCATGTGTCCGTTGGTGTGAAAGGCCTTGATTCTGTAGGATATATTCCAAGTAGTGGAATTACTGGGTCAAATGGTATATCAATATCCATTTTTTTAAGGAAGCGCCAGATTGCCTTCCAAAGAGGCTGGACCATTTTGCAATCCCACCAACAGTGTAGGAGGGTTCCACTTTCTCCACAGCCTCTCCAGCATTTGTTGTTCTGTGTTTTCTGGATCATGGCCAATCTTGTTGGGGTGAGATGGTATCTCATTGTTGTCTTGATTTAAATTTCTTTAATAACTAAAGATCATGAACATGTCCGCATGTGTTTTTTGGCTGCCTGGATCTCCTCTTTAGTGAAGTGTCTGTCCATCTCCTTTGCCCATCGCTTAATTGGATGGTTTATCTTCTACTTATTGATATTTTGTAGTATCTTATAGATCACGGAGATCAGGCGTCGGTCTGACATAGAGTTGCCAAACATTTTTTCCCATTCTGTGGGTGTTCTTTTAATTCTATTAATGAAGTCTTTGGATGAGCAAAAGTGTTTGATTCTTAATAGTTCCCATTTATCTATTTTCTCTTCTGTTGATTGAGGCTTCTTTGACAGATTTTGTAGTCTGTCCTCATTGTGTATTAAAACTTCCATTGTTGTTCCTCCCTTTTCTTGGATGAGCTTTATCGTTTTAGGTTTGATATTTAGGTCTTTTATCCAGCTGGAGTTGGTTTTTGTATAAGGTGTAAGATATGGATCTTGATTCAGTTTATTGCAGATGGATAATCAATTTTTCCAGCACCATTTGTTGAAGATACTGTTTTTACTCCAGTTTAATATCTTGGGGTCTTTGTCGAATATCAAACTGTTCATAGGCAGATGGTGTCATCTTTGGGTCTCAATTCTGTTCCATTGATCGATCTGTCTGTTCTTGTACCAGTACCAGGCTGTTTTGACCACTGTGGCAGTGTAGTATGTTCTAAGGTCAGGTAATGAGAGGCCTCCCAGTGTGTTGTTCTTCTTTAGTACTACCTTACTTATCCGGGACTTATTCCCTTTCCAAACAAAATTGGTGATTTGTTTCTCCATCTCATTAAAAAATGATGCTGGAACTTGTATTGGGATTGCATTATATAAATAAATTGCTTTGGGTAAAATAGACATTTTCACAATGTTAAGTCTCCTATCCCTGAGCAGGGTAGGTTTTTCCATTTATCTAAGTCTCTCTTAGTTTCTTGTAGTAAGGGCTTGTAGTTCTCTTTGTAAAGGTCTGTTGTTTCTCTGGTTAGATTAATTCCTAGATACTTTATCTTCTTAGGGGCTATCGTAAATGGTATTGATTTAATACTTTCCTCCTTAACAGTCTCGTTGTTGGTATAAAGGAATCCTACTGATTTACTTATGTTTATCTTGTATCCTGAGACTTTGCCGAACTCTTCTATCAGTTTGAGTAGCTTACTTATAGATTCCTTGGGGTTCTCTGCATATACAATCATAGCATCTGCGAACAGGGAGATTTTAACTTCCTCTTTGCCAATGCAGATGCCCTTTATTTCTTAGTCTTGTCTAATTGTTCTGGCTAGAACTTCTAGTACGATGTTGAATAGGAGAGGTGACAGTGGGCATCCTTGTCTAGTTCCTGATCTCAAGGGAAAGTCTTTCAGTCTCTCTCCATTCAGGATGATGTGGGCAATTGGCTTTGTATAAATGGCCCTTATTGTGTTGAGGAGTTTGCCATCTATGCCCATTTTGCTAAGAGTTTTTAGCATGAATGGGTGTTGGACTTTATCAAATGCCTTTTTGGCATCAATGGAAAAATCAGGTGATCTTTGTCTTTTGTGTTATTTATGTGGTTAATCACATTAATTGTTTTCCTGATGTTGAACCAGCCTTGCATCCCTGATATGAATTCCATTTGGTCATGATGCATTATTTTCTTGATATGTTGTTGTATTCTGTTGGCAAGAATTTTGTTGAAGATTTTTGCATCTAAGTTCATGAGTGATATCGGTCTGTAGTTCTCTGTCTTTGTTGGGTCTTTCCCTGGCTTAGGTATCAGGGTTATGCTGGCTTCATAGAATGAGTTTGGGGGTACTCCATCCCTTTCTATACTGTGAAATAGTCTCAGTAGTATTGGGGATAACTCTTCTCTAAATGCTTGGTAGAATTCTGCCGTGAAGCCATCTGGGCCCGGACTTTTTTCGGTTGGCAGTGTTTTGATGACTTTTTCAATCTCTCCCTTTGTGATGGGTTTATTAAGTTGTTCTGCTTCATGTTGTGATAATTTGGGTAGGTGGTATGAGTCAAGGAATTGGTCCATTTCCCCTAGGTTTTCAAATTTGTTAGAGTACAGTCTTTCATAGTATTCTGTTATGATATTTTTGATTTCTGTTGCATCTGTGGTGACAACTCCCCTCTCATTTCTAATTTGGGTTATTTGTTTCCTTTCCTGCTTTTCTTTAGTAAGTTTAGCCAGTGGTTTATCAATTTTGTTGATCTTTTCAAAAACCAGCTTTTGGTCTTTTCAATTTTTTCAATTGTTTTTCTATTCTCTAATTCATTTAGCTCTGCTCTAATCTTTATGATCTCATTTCTTCTGGTGCCCGAGGGGTTCCTCTGTTGTTCTCTTTCTACTTGTTCAAGCTGTAGAGTTAGTTCCTTGATTTGGTTTCTTTCTTCCTTCCAGATGTGTGCATTTATGGAGATAAACAGACCTCTGAGCACTGCTTTGGCTGTATCCCATAGGTTCTGGTAGGAAGTGTTTTCATTCTCATTGGAATCCATCAATTTCTTTAATTCGTCCTTGATTTCCTCTATAACCCATGTTTTTTTGAGCAAGATATTGTTCAGTTTCCAAGAGTTCCACTTTCTATCTATGTTTTTTCTGCTATTGATTTTGACTTTTATGGCTTTATGATCTGAGAAGATGCTTTGTGGTAATTCAATGGTATGAATTTTGTTGAGCATTGCATTATGGCCTATCACGTGGTCAATTCTGGAGAATGCTCCATGTGCACTGGAGAAGAAGGTGTAGTTGTCTGCTGATGGGTGGAAAGTTCTGTATATATCAATGAGGTTTACTTGGTTAATTGTGTCAATGAGGTCTTCTGTATCTTTACTGAGCTTTTTTCTAGATGATCTGTCTAGTAATGAGAGTGGAGTGTTAAAGTCTCCCACTATTATTGTGGAGTCATCTAACTCTCTTTTGAGCATAGTCAGTGTTTCTTTGACATATTTAGGTGCTCTGACATTAGGTGCATAAATGTTTAGTATAGTTAAATCTTGCTTGTGTACTGAACCTTTCAGCAATAAATATTGTCCAACTTTGTCCACGATGGTGGATTTGAAATTAAAATTGATTTTGTCTGAGATTAGAATTGCCACCCCTGCTCTTTTTTGTTCATTGTTAGCTTGATATATATTCTTCCATCCTTTAATTTTCAGTTTGTTCCTGTCTTTAGGTCTCAAGTGAGTTTCTTGTAGACAACATATGGATGGGTCGTGTCTTTTGATCCAAGATGACACTCAGTGTCTCTTTACTGGAGCATTCAGTCCATTCACATTCAGTGTAATTATTGATAGGTATGTGTTCACTGCTGCCATTGTGATACGTTTATTTTTATGTTGATGTTTTCTCTGTTCTTATTAGTCTGTTCTGGGACACTCTTCTTTGTGAGTTGATTTTTCACCTTTTTCAGAGCTGGTTTTATAGTTGTTGAGACTTATGTGCTAGATTTCTTGAAACAGTATGACACATCTTTGTTGTGCTTTACAGCTGCTCCTATGAACCACCTTAATAAACTATTCATAAACCCAATTTTAATTACTACCAATCTTGTCATCTTCCTCTCCATCTGGAAGGACTATAACGACTGTAGTACATCCCTCTTTTTATTATGATGACACCATAGTTTTCATGATGATCACTGGATTGCTTCTTTCCAAATCAAAGCTGTGATTTACTTTGGAGCCTTCCCTAACTGAGTAGAGTATTGAGTAGTGTGTTGTTCTAAAATATAAAGTTAGTGGTTTCGTTCTTCTAAGCCAAAGCCAAGAACTTCTTTCAGTATTTCTTGTAGTTTGGGTTTGGTTTTTACAAAGTCTCTGAGTTTCTGCTTATCTGGGAATGTCTTAATTTCATTTTCATATTTGAAAGATAGTTTTGCAGGATATATAATTCTTGGTTGGAAGTTCTTCTCCTTCAAGACTTTGAATGTGTCGTGCCGCTGTCTCCATGCCAGCATGGTTTCTGCTGAGAAATCTGACGAGAGCCTACAGGGTTTCCCTCTGAATGTTAGCTTTGCATTGAGTCTTGCTGCCTTTAAGAGTTGCTGCTTATGTTTCATTTTGTTAAACTTGATTATAATATGTCTTGGAGACTTTCTTTTGAGATCTATATTGGGTGGCGTACGATATGCATCTGAGATGTCTATATTCTCTTCCTTCATGATTTCTGGGAAGTTTTCTTTCAGCAGCTCAGCAACAATACTCTCTGTGTTGTCAGATGTCTCACCCTGTTCAGGGACTCCAATTAATCGAAGGTTGTTCCTCTTAATAGAGTCCCACACGCTTCTTAATGTTTCTTCATTTTTGTTGTTTCTCTTTTCTGATTTCTGCTCATAGACGCTGGCATCAGTAGCTCTGTCTTCCATGTCAGAAATTCTTTTTTCCATTTGTTCCATTCTGTTTTCTTGGCTTTGCATGGAAGTTTCTATGTCTTTGATTTTCTTCTTGATCTGTTGGATTTCAGACTACTGGTGTTCCATCAGATCAAACAACTTGCTTAATTTTTCATTTTGGTCTGCTGCATTTTGTATAAGGTGTAGAAGGGCTCTCTATATAATCAATTTGTATTCACTCCTGATGCTTTCATAAAAGTTTCTTCATCTGGAAAACTCCTTGGTTGCTTTGTTTGGGAGCCTTCTGAAGCCATGAGTGATTGCTTGTATGCCACAATTGTCTGTTGCTTTTTTGGTCCCATGTGAGTACATAGAGGCTGGAAGAGGTACTGTGAGGATGGATTGCAAATGTTTCTCTAGGCGTTCTTCAAATGTAAAGCAAAAGGTATCTGACCAGTTCACAAGTCAGTTAGGTTTTCAGGTGTAGAGGTCCCTCTTCTCATCTGACAAATAAGCCCCACTATATCCAACCCCAGATGATAACAAACTAGTTCAGAATACAGCACTGCTAGTGCCCTGGTGGCCTCTGCTGACAGGGCCTAGCCTTATCCAACACTGCGAGTACTGGTTTTGTGATAGGAAAGCGCTCTCCTGTGGGCAGGCTCTGGCTCCCAAGCTAAGAATTAGGTCCAGCTGTGGCCACTGTATCCAAGATGGCGTCCTCCACACAGGCAGCAGACAGAGGGGCTTAAGGTGCTGAGAGGTAGTGATTCCTCTACTTCTGTTGCAGGGCCCCCAACGTAGGCAGCACTGTGCAAAATCACTACTTTTCTGTCAGCGAAGCACTATCCGTTTGCAGGTGTTGGCTCCCAGGCTAAGAATGAGGTCCCGCTAAAATCTCAGTACCAACATGGCGTCCCGCATACTGACTGCAAGCTCCACGCAAACCCCGCTGAGGCAGCTACAAAACGAAAGGCTCAAAGGGTCTAGATTAACAGAGTCCCGAGCCTGGCTCTCAAAATATGGGAATTTCGCCTGCCTATCCCCCCAGCATCGCGTCTGAGTCCAGCCGCCAGGCAAGACCCTGCTCCGCCCACCAGCCAAGACAGAAGAAAAAAAAAGTCAAACTGGTTCGTTTACCTTCCATCCGTGAGAGCCAGGGCTAGCCAGGAGCGGGAGTCAGCAAAAGAGAGGAGGTTTGTCGCTGAGTGGTATGAAGTCCCAATTAACAGATCTGTGCCGTGTCCTGAGGCTGATTAGGTGATCAGAAAGCTCTGTTTGATTGTCAATTCAGGTCTTGGTTTCCAGAGGGATATCAGGAGATGTGTGCTTAGTCCGCCATCTTGACTCCGCCCTCAGTCCATTCTTAATCTGAGTTGTGGACCTAAATTTTGATTTCAGGCGAGGGGCAGCAGCAAGTCTAGGGGCCATGATTCCAGGGAACCCTCCAGGTTGTTCGGCCTCAATTCTGGTCTTTTAGTGAATTACTTGATCTGCTCTCATCTCTTTTCTTATGCAACATTAAGGACTTCACATTGTGTCCCCTATCAAGGCTGTCTTTGGTGGTGGCCGGGCTCCATCTGGTTCTTCTGGTCTCATGTTGACATAGTCTCTCAATCATATGGCTCCTGTCTCCTGGGCTCATTTCCCCTCTCGTTTTGATGTTCTTGGTCATCATCTGTTTGAGGTGGATTGGGACCACTTGATGTTCCTTACATAGAGGTTTGTTGGCTTTTAGGACCCCCAACACCACTCACCAATATAGTGTGCAGAAGGCTCTCTTAGCAAAAGACTAGTTATGACAGTTGACCTCGATGTCCCCTGAAAACACAATTCCCAGACCCCTGGACCTGCTACTCTAGCCTTTGAAATGTTGGGTTGAGTTTAGAAAACTTTTTAATTTATGGTGTAGTACATTTATGCTTTCTTGCCTTCCCCTGAGTGCTGTCACACCCTTCACCTAACTGAATACCTATCAGCTATCTAATCTATGACCAACTCTCTCTCTCTTCCCATCCTTGTATCCATCAAAGAGTCTTTTATGCATAAGTCCTAACAATAGCAGTCTCATGTAATAATTGTCCTTTTGCTGCTGACTGATTTCCCTCAGCATAATGTCTTCTAGTTGATGCCCGGTTATGAGATGCTTCCTAAAATCATCATTGTTCTTTATCATTGTGTGGTGTTCCATTGAATATACATACCACAGTTTATCCATTCATCTGTTGATGGGCACCTAGGCTGATTCCATCTTTTTGCTATTATGGACAGTGCTGCAATACACACTCATGTTTGCATGTATCTGTTCATGTGACCACCTTTATTTCTGTAGGATATATTCCAAGAAGTGAGGTTGCTGGATCATGTGGTATTTCTATTTCTAGCTTTTTGAGGAAGTGCCAAACTGCTTTCCAAAGAAGCTGTACCATCTTGCACTCCACCAGCAGTTCAGGAGAGTTCCAATCTCTCCATAGCCTCTCCAGTGTTTGTTGTTTTGTGTTTTTTTTTTTTTATTTCTGTCAATGTCCTTAGGATGTGATGGTACTTAGTTGTGGTTTTGATTTTGATTTCTCTCACGGTTAATGACCGTGAGCATTTCCTCGTCAATCTTCTGGCAGCCTTAATGTCTTCTTTGGTGACATGTCTTTCCATATCCTTCACCCACTGTTTAATTGGGTCATTTGTATTTTTCTCATTGACATTTTACAATACTTAATAGATTATGGAAGCTAGACATTGATCCAATACAAAGTTGCCAAATGTTTTTCCCCATTCTGTGGCAGTGTTTTAACTCTCTTTAGGATGAGCATAAGTATTTGATTTTTAGTAGTTCCCATTCACCTATTTTCTCTTCTGTTATTCATACACTGTTGGTAAGATTTTGTAGTCTGTCTAAGTTGTGTATAAAAATTTCCATTGTTGTCCCTATTGTTTCTTTCATGACATTTAATGTTTTAGGTTTAATATTAAGATCTTTGATCCATTTTGATTTAGTTTTTGTGTGAGATGTGAAATATGGGTCTTGTTTCAGTTTTTTTTGCAGATGGATATTAAATTTTACAAACATCATTTGTTACGGAGACTATTTTTACCCCAGTTTACAACCTTTGGGCCTTTGATGAACATCAACTATTTGTAGTAGGATAGTGATATTTCTGGATTCTCTATTCTAGAGAACATTTGGAACATTTTAAGAGTCAATAAGACCAAAAGCTGGTTGTGTGAAAATATCAATAAAATCAATAAGCCAACAGTCATATTAACAAGCAAAAAACAGGAGAGGAAGCAAATAACCTGAATAAAAAATGAGATGGACAATATCACAAGAGAACCAGCTGGAATTGAAAGTATCATCACGAATACTATGAAAATTGTACTCTAACAAATTAGAATACCTAGAGGAAATGCATAAATGACTAGAAATACACTATCTACCCACACTCGCACAAACCAAGGTGGAAAAACTAAATAAACCTATAACAAATGAGGAGATGGAAAAGGTAATTTAAAAAAAAAAAAACTCCCAGCAACAACAATTAAAAAAACTCCCAACATCTACAATAAGAAAACCCTGGCCCTGATGACTTCCCTGAGAAATTCTACCAAACTTTCAGACTATTCCTGAACTCATTGTATGAAACCAGCATAACCCTGTTACCAAAGCCAGACAAAGGCACCAGAGAAAAAGAAAACTGTTTTTATTTAAATAATTTTACTTATTTATTTATTACAGAAAATGAATAAAATTTCTAACATCAACTATCTCATCTATGATAAACCCTCATTCCCCCACCCTCGTAGTTGTCAGACTTTTTTTTCTTCTGTAGATACTTCTGTTTTTAAGTCCTCGTGTAATAGGGATCTCATACAACATCTATCTTTCTGCCACTGACTGATTTCACTCAGCATAATATCTTCAATTGAAACCATGTTATGACATGTTTTCTAAAATCATCACTGTTTTTTATCATAGCATAGTGTTCCATTGAGAATATGTACATAGTTTGTTTATCCATTCATCTGTTTATGGGCATCTGGGATGATTCCATCTTTTTGCTGTTTTGGACTGTGCTTCAGTAAACATTCTTGGGCATGTGTCTGTTCGTGTGACAGCCTTCGTGTGACTATCCTTTCTGAAGGATAAATTCCAACCAGTGGGATTACTAGATTAAATGGTATATCTATTTCCAGCTTTTTATGGAAGCACCAAAGTGGTTTCCAAAGAGGTTGTACCAATTTGCAATCCCACCAGCAGGGTAGGAGAGTTCCAATCTCTCCGCAGCCTCTCTAGCACTTGTTGTTTTGTGTTTTTTGGGTCACGATCAACTTTATTAGGGTGAGGTGGTATCCCATTGTAATTTTAATTTGGATTTCTCTGATAGCTCATGATTATGAGCATTTCCTCATGTGTCTTTTGGCTGACTAGATGTCTTCTCTAGTGAAGTATCTGTCCATTATTTTTTCCCATCACTTAGTTGAGTTATTTACCTTTTTCTTGTTGATATTTTGCAGAACCTTATAGATTATGGAGATCAGATGATGATCTGACATGTAGTTTCTGAATATTTTTTCCCATTCTGTAGGTGGTCTTTTAACTCTTTTGAAGAAGCCTTTGGATAAGCAAAAGTGATTGATTCTTCATAGTTCCCATTTATGTATTTTTTCTTCTGTTAATCATGTTTTGTTTGTCAGATTTTGAAGTCTGTCTAAGCTGTGTATTGGAGCATCCATCATTGATCCTATTTTTTCTTGAACGATCTTTATTGTTTTAGGTTTGATATTTAGGCCTTTGATCCATTTTGAGGTAGTTTTTGTGTAAGATGTGAGATACGAGTCTTGTTTCAATTTTTTGCAAATGGATATCCAATTTTGCCAACACCATTTGTTGAAAGAGAATGTTTTTACCCCAGTTTACAGTCTTAGGGCCTTTGTCAAATATAAACTGTTCATAAGAGGATGGTGGCATCTCTGGGGTCTCCACTCTATTTCATTGGTCTATATGTCTCTTTTTGTACCAGTACCTGGCTTTTTTGGCTACTGTAGTAGTGTAGTAGGTTCTAAGGTCAGATAGTGTGAAGCCTCCCATTGTGTTCCTCTTCTTCAGTAGTGCTTTACTTAGTCAGGGTTTCTTCCCTTTCCAAACAAAGTTGGTGATATATTTCTCCATTTCATTGAAAAATGTCACTAGAATTTGTATTGGGATTGTGTTGTGTATGCAGATTGCTTTGTGTAAAACACACATTTTCACAATATTAAGTCTTCCTATCCAAGCTCAGGGTAGATTTCTCCAATTATACAAGTCTTTTTTGGTTTCTTTCAGTAAGGCCTTATAGTTCTCTCTGTGTAGGTCTCTTATTTCTCTAGTTAGATTTATTCCTAGGTATTTTATCTTCTCTAGGGCTATAGTAAATGATATTGCTTTGGTGATTTCTTGTTTGATGATCGCTTTGTTGGTATAAAGGAATTCTACTGATTTACTTACGTTATCTTGTATCCTGATATTTTGCTGAACTCCTCTATTAGTTCCAGTAGTTTACTTATGGATTCCTTAGGATTCTCTGTATATATAGTCATATCATCTGTAAATAGGGAGATTTTTACTTCTTCTTTGCCAACAAGGATGCCCTTTATTTTTTGTCTTGTCTAGTTGCTTTGGCTAGAACTTCTAGTATAATGTTGAGTACAGAGTGTCTAGTTCCCATTCTCAAGGGGAATTCTTTCAGTCTCTTACCATTCTGGACAATGAAGGCAGTTGGCTTTGCGTAGATGCCACTAATGGCATTGAGGAATTTCACCCCTATTCCTTTTTTGCTGAGAGTTTTTGGCATGAATGGGTGTTGGACTTTGTCAAATGCCTTTTCTGCATCAATTGACAAAATTTGGCAATTCTTACCTTTTGTGCTGTTTAAGCACATGATCACATTAATTGTTTTTCTGGTGTTGAACCAGCCTTGCATTCCTAGAATGAAGCCAACTTGGTCATAATGAGTTACTTTTTTGATATGCTGTTGAAGTCTATTGGCTAGGATTTTTTTGAAAATTTTTGCATTTAGGTTCATGAGTGATATTGGTCTGTAATTTTCTTTTTAGGGGGGATCTTTTCCTGGCTTTGGTATCAGTGTTGTGCTGACTTCATAGAATGAATTTGGGAGTATTCCATCCCTTCCTATGGTGTGAAATAGCCTCAATAGTATTGGAGTTAACTCTTCTCCAAAAATTTGGTAGAATTCTCTGCTGAAGGCATCTGGGCCAGGACTTTTTTTGGTTAGCAGTTTTTTTTATGACTTTCTCAATCTCTTCCTTTGTGATAGGTTTATTAAGCTGATATACTTCTCCTTATGATAATCTTGGTAGGTGATATGAATCTAGAAACTTGTCAATTTCCTCTAGGTTTTCAAATCTGTTAGAGTACGGACTTCTGTAGTATTCTGTTATGATACTTTTGATTTCAGCTGGGTCTGTTGTAACATCTCCCATCTCATTTCTTATTCAGGTTATTTGTATCTTCTGCTGTTTTTCTTTTGTAAGTTTAGGTAATGGTTTGTCAATTACGTTGATCTTTTCAAAGAAACAGCTTTTGGTTCTGTTAATTTTTTTCAATTGTTCTTCTATTCTCTAATTAATTTAGTTCTGCTCTAATCTTTATCATCTGTTTTCTTCTGGTGCCTGAGGATGTTCCTCTGTTGCTTCAGATCAATAGCCCCCATGAACATAGACACAAAAATCCTCAGGAAAATTCTAGCCAATAGAATTTAACAACATATTAAAAAGAGTTCATTATGACCAAATAAGAATCATACCTGGTATGTAAGGATAACTCAGCATTCGAAAAAAAAATCAGTGTAATCCATCACTTAAACAAAACAAAAGAACCACATGACCTTATCAATCAATGCAGAAAAAACATTTGACAAAGTCCAACATTCATTCAAAAAAAGGTTTAAATAAGAAGAAAACATTCTTTGATGGCTACAAAGGTGAGAAGAAAGGGAAGAGAGGAAGTCACTGACTAGGTAGTAGACAACCATCACCTTTGATGAAGGGAAGAACAATACACTATAGAGAGAAATCTGGACAACCAGATTAAACAAAAAGCAAAGAAGTTTCCTGACTACAGTCAAACACTTCAAGGGACAGAGTAGTTGGGTCTCAAGACTGGGTCTGATGAGGCACCCCAACCTGTTATCAAACTATTCCTTTTATACATTTTCTCAAGAAAGCAGATAAAGAGATTTCCATACAGCCTTTTAATTGGCATTAGCAAGTTTACAGATTTACATATTGCTTTTCTATTGGTACCAGCCTGTTCTGGTAAACAGCATTTAGCATTTAGTTCTGTTCTATTTTTTTTCCCCCCTACTCACCTTTTTCTAGTGGAAGCATTAAGGGTCTTTTGTCCCAGGCATTTTGTCTCTCTATTGATGAAGTGAATTTTTCCCTCCTCTAGTGAAGCAGTTATTGACCTGTTGTGGAGGACCTTGGGACCCAGAAAGCCTCGCTGTGAGGCAGTCTCTTTTGGTATATCATATTAATAATTTCATGAGGCGATGACTCTTTTGTCTCCCATGGCTGCTGATCTCCCATTAGAGCTCCTCAGTACACACAGCATGATGTGACATTCAGGGACTGAGCTATGCCCTCCACTAGTCCCAACAATAGATTCTTGCCATCCTGTGGAGGTTGGGGTGCAGGTCTGCTGATCTCCTTATAGAAAGATGGGAATACCCTATAAGTCTTTTCAGGAAGGCTTTGGATTCACCCTTTTATGAGAATGGAGATTGCAAGATCTTGTCTAGAACTGTCTATCCCCTATGTCACCCTCACCCCCAGCTTCCATCAGGGGTCTGTCGGGTCAGTGATCACTAGTTCTGACTAGCTTTGTAGTTTTTCAGGGCTATTCCCTTCCTTAGGTATGTTTTTCCCAAACTATGTCCCTTCTAAGGACGCCACCATACACGTGACCCCCCACTGGCAGTCTGTACCACAAATTGGGGAGCATTGGTTTGTGTATTTACATCCTTTCATGTAGCTCCTTTGTCAGCTAAGGGAACCACAAATGCCTATGTCTGTAGTGTGACTTAGGATAGCACAGGCATCAAACTTTAAGGTCACCTGACTGGGGTTTCCTTTTACCTCAGCTTGGGCTACTGCAGGTCCCTCTCTAGCTAAAAATCATCTTCTTCTCGGTCTTATTTCACATATTACAGATATGGGGGCTTAGTGGGATTGTAACACACATATGGACCTGTACTCTCTTCAGGATTACATACAGAGTACTGAGTTTGGTTATAAGTGCAAGTCCCCTTGCATTTATAAAAGCTATAGAATAAAGATGCAGTTATTAACTTTTGTCCCACCTTAATGGTGTGCATGCGCAAACTACACTCTTTTTCTCCTTTCCCCAAGGTCCACAGTCCAATTAAGAGCAGTCCCACGATGAACGTCCTCAAGCTTCTGCCACTCGTAAACCAGCCAGCTTTCTGGTTGTGCCAGGGGCAAGGCGTGCTGGACGTCTCTGTACCTTGCAGGGGTTGGTTGGGATGGTCTCTGCCTCCCACTGTGGTGGCGACACCTCCTTCAGCCTGCTGTGATGGATCCAGGCAGGGATTCCTTCCGTCTTTGCTGCTGTGGGTACGATCAGGATGATGGTGCAGGGCCGCCCCACCAACCTGGGCCTGAAGGGGACTAGGCCTTAGTCTTTAACTCAGATTTGGTTTCCTGATTTCCTGGCTGGAAAGAATGTGTAGCTATTTCAACAGGAATCTTCCATCAGATTCACGCTGTGCAGTGTAACTGGGAGAGAATCCTGGTAACAGAAAGTAAATCTTTCGACATTATGCCAGTGGAGGGCTGGATGGAAGAGGGTGAGGAAAGCTAGTCAAGACAATATGGTCTCCCACAAAGTATTTTAAAAGAACTAATTTTAAGTTTTTCCTGGGATGCAGTACAGACTCAGAGGAGGGCCGTTGTAGGACATCTACCCAAGGTAATCCACTCTCTTGATACAATTCACCAAGATGACATTTTATGGTCTGATTTATCTTTTTACCCTTTTTTTACTAAGTTGAAATCTTCAAGTTTTGTGGTGTTTTTACTTTATTTCCAAAGCAGCTGAAACTCTCTGTGCCACTTTTTCTAGCTGTCTCAGTTTAGTGGGTCAAAGTTTTTACCTGCATTGAAAAAGAATCTACACACACACACATCAGTAAATGTTTTATCCAATGTGCAGCCTTGAATATTTTACAAAAGGCAAATTTGACTTTCTCAAAAGCTGGGTCTTTGATTTTAACCCTGGGCTGTTGACTGGGACCTTGATTTCAAAAGGATTGTTGACTCCCAGGAGTCCATCTGAAAGGTTTTGTCTTCGTTCCCTAGCTTGATAGGGAGGTTAACTTGTAACAATTTTAGACACTTGATATTCAGCTTTTGACCCAAAACTAGAGACAGTCATACTATTTGCAATAGAGTCCCCACAATTTTGTTTACGGCCTGTAAACTTTGAACAAAATGGTACTCACCGGTTGCTATCTTCTTCACCCAGAGGACAGCCTGAGCTCATCCTGGTCAGTCACTGGCCCAAACCCCAGGGCTACAGCATCAGCCACTCTTTAGACTGTAGAAGAGACAGATGTTGGGGGCAGCACCTGTCCTGTGACAGCTGAGAGAGCTGCTTACAATTTCCAGGCATTTGCAGGAGGTGCTGCCAGAGACAAGACTTTTTTTCATCACAAGAGATTGCAGCCTGTATTTAATCAGGAAATTTCACCACAAAGGGGCACCTGACATTCTGGCATGTATAGCAGCTGGTGAGATAGCTTAGTTTCTCCTTTTTCACAGTTCATTGGCTGCAAGGTACATCTAGTCACCTCTTTTCCAGTTACCCAACAACCTGAGTGCTGTTAATCAAGACAGTCCCTTTAGGCTTCCGGATGAGAACCAAGAAGTCTCCTTCAGTATCAATCAAAAAGTTTACTGGTTGTCTTCTTATCAGAACTTTCACTGGGGAGTCAGCATTCCCCCCTTTCAATCTTGGCTGGCCCTTTTCTAGTTTTCCTTTGGGGGCACTCAGTTTTTCCGGAGTTTCTCCTTTGTCTTGTCTTGTTATCTTTTTCCTTTCTTCTATGCAATTTTTTTGCCTTCTCCATTTCTCTCTAGTTATCTAGGCTTCTGTCTTCTCTTTCTCTCTTTCTACTTCCTCTTCACCTTCTCTCTCTACATTTGCTACATTCGGTATCTCACCACCTGTCAGTATTTCAGCTCCAGTTTCCTCTGCAGTGGGCACTGGCACCTTCTGGAGTGGGTAAAGCTCTCCCAGGAAGCCAGGCCAAACTGTAACACACGGTTAGTGTGGGGTGGGGAGACCATATCTGTCCCATCTCTTCTAGCCCCTTTCTCTGTTCACCCTGTCATCACTATTTACCTGTAGAAGAAGTGTGAAAATAAAGCTTTATCTTTTTTCCATGCCATAAAGTCATAAAGTATGTCACATATACACAGCAGTTTAACCTAAGAATTTTTCTCATCTGCACCATATATACACAGATGCAGACACAGACACCTAATTTAGAGTTCATTTGTTAGTAACAGATCGAACTTTAAAATGATACCAAGGTGTCTTCAAGGAATCCCTTCCTAAAATAAGTCCAGGTCCCAGTGCACTCTCGGCCAGAACCTTACCTTCCTGGGTAACTGTTGCAACGGGGGAGCCTCACCAGTCTCTCTTATCCAGCCTCATGGGACTTGGTCACCAGTTCTTGGAGGGAGTTTATAAGAACCAATACCCTCTATGGCTTTTACAGAGGACTTACCACCAGATGCCCAATCTACTACCATGGCCACCAGAAACTTTCTCTCTTTCTAGAGATTGCTGCCTTGGAGTCCTCCCCCATCGCTTCACCTCTTGGCTGTTACAAGTTAAGAGACCTCCACATTTCAAGGAGAGGTGCACCTTTTCTCACATTGGAGGCTTAAATTTGTTGCCTGAAGTGGGTCTGTGACTTGGAGCAGTCAAGCCAATATAACATACTCCAAATTAGAAAGAGGAAGAAGGCTTATTAGGAGGTGTGATAACACCGGATACTTGATAGCAATGTAGGCTGGAGTCTCGTTCAGCCTACCCCATCTCAGTCAGTCTCTAAACAATTTTACACATGCACACACCTTTGTCCTATCCTAGGCAATCTCAGCTTTCCATTTTTAGCAGTACTAAGGAGATGCCAGGAGGTGATCGAGTTCCCCTTCTACCCCCTTGGAAAGAACCTTTTCCAAGTTATACCTTATACCTAGGCAGTCTCAGTTTCCCATTCATGCACCCCTTACAGTGCAAGTCTGAAGAGTACTCAGGAGGTTCCCGGAGGTGATCAAGCTCCCCTTCACCTCTAGAAGGCCACCTTTCCTCTCCTTTTTAACACAGACGCATCTTACTGTGATTCAGACATCTGCCTCCCAGGGCCAATTCCTCTTGGTGTTCAACTTCTCGAGAGCCCTCCAAAGGAGGACCTCCTTCTGCCCCAGTGAAGTGACTACACACAGGGACAGAATTAGTACCCCCTGGTGTGCTCAGCAGCCTACTTCACCCAGAGTCGAAGGGGCCTCCTCTGTGTGCTGTTGGAGGAGGATGGGTGAAAAATCACCAGGCAAGTCTGCTCTTCTCAAGTGTCTCGCTTCCCAGTCAGGGAACCAGAAATGTTGTAAGAAAAAGATAAGTTCAGCTCACATAGCAAAAAACACTTCAAACACCACTTCGTTTAAAGAGGAAGGGGCTTTATTGCTAGCAGTGCAGTGGACAGACTCAGGTCCAAAATGACCGCACACCCCATCCTGTTATTAAAACATCCATTTTATACATTTTCTCAAGAAAGCAGACAAAGAAATTTCCATACAGCATTTTAATTGGCATTAGCAGGTTTACACATTTACATGTTGCTTTTCTATTGGCACTGGCGAACTTACAGAGGCAAAGATAAGCAGTCAGTGTTAAGTTATTGGGAAGAAACTCCTCTTTTCTTAGAAGTGGAGCTTATCTCAAATTCTGTGAGGGGAGGGGGAAGGGTCCTTGTGCCGGTGCTGGAGAGAGGCAGCTGGGCTTCATCGCATTTTAAAGAGAAATCTTCTTAAAAGTTTTCTCCTCTCTCAATACCTCGTCAACAATCCCATTCCTTGATCTGCCCCAGAAACATAGATGATGCCTTCTTTCCCTTTTCCATTTTGCTATACTTAAGGAGCCTTGTGAAGCAGTGATTAGAAACTCAACTGTTAACCGAGAGGTCACAATCTGCTCCTATAAAAATTTACAGCTGAGGACAACCTATGGGGCAACCTGTTGTGGAGAGTTGCTATGAGTTAGAATCGACTCAGTATAAAACAATAACCATACTATGTTTAGGCTCTTATTAGTCCATCTGAACACCAGTTACATAAACCAGTCTTCTCACTCTGGGAGAATCTTGAATGGTTTTCACTTTTTTCTTCCAGTTATGGGGCATGTATGGTGGTGACAATTTCCTTTCCAGCCATTATCATCCTGCTGGGTACTAGTACCCCACTCTCATTCTTTAGGTGTATAGCAAAGGTGTGTCCACGAGAACTAACATAAGGGAAACAAAATCTTCAAGCAGGGACAAATGTCAACTGCCAGGTGGTCCCTTGGCAAGTAATGTTATTTCTGGCCTGGTGGTCGCAATATGAAAATGTAGCTTGACCACAGCTCCTGGATCCTTGAATAATGTTATGATTGTCCTTTGCTAAAAATATTTTTCATTTTGCTTGGCTTTTACAGGTTTGACTCTCTCTTCCTTTTTCATTAAACTCTCTGCCCTCATCCTTTCCCCTTTCATCTCTCTTCCCCACTTCAGAGAAGGAGAATCTTTATCATTCAATCAAATGTTTTATCTACTATAGGAGTTCACTATATCCTCAAGGTTTAAATCTTTGGAAACAACATCAGGGAGAAGGATGATTCCCTTTTGTTCTTCTTTGCTTTTATCCAATTACATCTGTCTCCTGGGTAACAGGTCCTGCATGGACCAAGCATTTCTCTGTGGGATGAGAGCAGAATGGAAAGGGCAATGTTTGGAAAAAGAAAATATGTTCCTTAGGTTATTATGTCAAAATATACACAGTGATTCAATTAACTGTGATGCCAGAAGTCTTGACTGTAACCACTGTGTGGTGAGGAACTCTGTGATGTTCATCTGTGTAGCTACCTTGACCGTAACGTGTATCATGTAATAGGTACTCATGGAATGTTTATTGGAGGAACAGGGAGTATCATCACCTTATGCAAAATCATAGTCTGTCCTTTTGAAGGATTTCAAAGATCACACTGTTTACCCCTAATATAATGCACTCCTGGGGTTTTAGGTTAGCAGGTCTGAAAAGATCCTCTTGAATAATCTCCCTCCTTCAAAGCTGTTTCTCCATATAATCCAGGGTCAGTAGCAGCAGCAAGAATGCCAGCAACAGCCACATATGTGCAAATCAAGCTTTTCTCCATCTGCTTCCTCCTTAGGGAAAATCTAACTCTAAAATGACTTTCTAAGGGGAGGAGAGGAAGCACAGCTGCTGTCACCACCATCCCTGTAGAGTCACGGGAGAAAAATAAAGAAAGCAAGAAAATTGCTTCCTCTCCCCCTAAGCTCCAGTCTCTTTGACACGTTCAAGTGGCAAGAATGATTCACTTCGCTGGTGGGCCTCAGGCTCCAGTGGTACTTCCTTCACTGCTCTGGCCTCTACTTAGTTGTCTTCTGGCCTCAGGAGCCAGGGACACAGGCCTATTTCTATCTCAGACATCTGTGTTACTCATCAAGCTGGTGTTTTAGGCTAATCTAAGATTGTGAAGTCATGCTACTCCTCTGGGGAATGGCCAGAGGTATGTGCTGAGGGTTGAAATGCCTGAGCTGGAGTGCGGGAAGGACTATGAGTTGAATACCGCCACTACCTTTGAGAACCCAGGCTAAACTCGGGGGATTCAGAATGTTGACTGGGCTAGAAATCTTTGGAACAACCTGCCAAGTTCTTCACAGTTCTCTCTCCAAGTTAAAAAAAAATAAATAGATAAAATAATCTTTTATTCCCCTAGCCCTTATAATAAAATTATGGACAGAATGAATAATCTCTACTGCTTTGCTTTAGTTTACACATCTATGTGGAGATGCTAATTTTCCAGAGGAAATCCAACTTTAGATATTCAAATTTTATGTGAATAATCCTTAAATTGCATGTTTTTCAAGTCATCTTTTCTTTTTTTGAAACGTGATTTAGATGAAGGTTTACAGAGCAAATTAGTCCCCCATTTGAAAAGTAACACACATAATGCTTTATGACATTGATTGCCAACCCCATCTCATGTCAACACTCCATTTCTTGTCTTTGGGTTCCTCGTTATCAGCTTCCTGTCCTCTCCTGTTTTCTCATGCTTGCCCCTGGGCTGGTCTGCCTATCTAGTCTCATTTTGTTTTTTGAGACTGTCTAACCTTTGGCTAAAGCGTGAACTTCAGGAGTGGTTTTAGTATGGAGCTAAAAGGGTGTCCAGGGGCCATACTCTGTCAATCTCTGTCAAAGCAGTAAGTGTGGTCTTTTTCTGTAAGTTAGAATTTGTTCTACATATTTCTCCAACTTTGTCTGGGACTCTATTGTGATCTCTGTCAGAGTAGTTTGTTGCAGTAGCTTGGTACCACTGAGTTGCACTAGACTCAGTCTAGTCAAGGGTGTGGCAGTTGTGGTCCATCAGTCCCTTGGACTAATCTTTCCTTTGTGTCTTCAGTTTTATTCATTCTCCCTTGCTCCAGAGTGAGGCCAGTGGAAAATATTAAACGGCCACTCACAAGCTTTTAATACCCTAGGTACTATTCACCAAAGCAGGATATAGAATGTTTTCTCTACAAGCTGTTACACTAACTGAACTAGATGTCCCCTGGACCATGGTCCCCAGCCCTCAGCCCAGTAATTCAGTTCCTCAGGAAGTCTGGTTGTGTCTATAAAGTTTCCATGACCTTGACTTGGTCAAGTTGTGCTGACTTCCCCAATACTGTGTACTGCCTTATCCTTCACCAAAATTACTACTTACCTGTTTTTTCTTCTATGATCCTTATAGGTTTTGGTTTTGTATTTAGATCTTTGATAAATTTTGAATTGTTTTGTGCATGGTGTGAAGTATGAGTTATGTTTCAGTTTTTTTGCAGATGGACATCCAATTTGCCAGCGTTTTTAATCTCATTGTGTTTTATGGGCCTCTCTGGCCTATGACTCGATGGCACTTGGCTTTGGCTGGTCTATGACCGAAGGGTGAATCTCAGGAGTAACTACATTACTGAGCCGGAAAGGTGTCCAGCGGCCGTACTCTCAGGGTTTCTCCAGTCTCTGTCAGTCTAACAAGTCTGGTCTTTCTTTTTGAGTAAGAATTTCTCCTACATTTTTCTCCAGCTCTGTTTGGGGCCCTCTGTTGTGATCCCTGCCATAGCAGTCAGTGGAGGCAGCAGGGCACCATCTAGTCATACTGGACTCAGTGCAGTTGAGGCCATTGTAGATGTGATCTGTTAGTCTTTTGGACTAATTTTTCCCTTGTGTCTTTTGTTTTCTTTGTTCTTCCTTGTACCTGAAGGGGTGAGACCAGTGCAGTATCCTGGATGGCAACTCACAGACTTTTAAAACCCGAGACACTATTCACCAAAATAGAACGATTAGCATTTTCTTTATACCAGTTGAGCTAGATGTTCCCCAAGACCATAATTGACTACCATAGCTGCATAAAAGATTCTTAGGTCATGTGGTGTGAATCCTCTTTCTTCTCCTTCAGCAGTGCTTTACATACCTGGGACTCTTCCCTTTCCATATGAAGTTAATAATTAGTTTTTCCATCTCTTTAAAGAATGTTGATGGTACTTGGGTGAGGATTGCATTGTATTTGTAGATGGCTTTGGGTAGAATTGACAAGCTAACAGTGTTGAATATCTACTTATTCATGAGCATGGTACGTTTTTCCATTTCTGTGTGTCTCTGTTGGTTGCTTACAGTATTATTTTACAGTTTTCTTTATACAGGTCTTTTACACCCCTGGTTAGATTTATTCCTAAGTCTTTTATCTTTTTTAGATAATATTTACATGGTATTTCTTTTCTGATTTCATTTTCATATTATAATTGAATGAAAATGTACATTCCCATATAAATTTGCATGCCCACCTATATGCAGCTTCCACTGCTCTCCCTGCCCGATGACAGCACACTCTTCCTCTCCACTCCATACATGTCTTATCCTCCCAACAATCTCCTGTCTCCTCCTCTCCATCCACTCCCCTGCCTACAGTAAGAGGTCAGCAGGATGACATCCTATAGACGCATAGAACCATAAAGTGCACACGTGATATAGTCACTCTATGTCACCAAGTCCAATCCATTCCTGCCTCAAGAGTTGACCTTCATTATGATTTATGGACAGGAGCAGCATCAGAGCCAGGGGCTGTGCTCTCTGGGAAACTCTGAGGCCCCTGGACAATCAGTTGTGATTTTTTAGTGGAGATCTCAGGGTGCACCCCTTTTTATTTCTGTGTTGCCAGTGAGGCTCAACTTTGTGAGCTCATCACGGCTATCACTGGTGATGGCCAAGCACTACCTGGTTCTTCCAGTCACAAGTCAATGTAGTCACCCACTCACGTGGGTCTCTCTGTCTTCTGGGTTCTGTTTCCCTCACGTCATTTTGGTCCTTGGTGAGCATCCGTTCCTGCTGAGTTGGGACCATATGCTGTACCCTCAGATGGCAGCTTGGCAGCTTTTAAGACCCTGGACACCACTCACCAATGTGGGGTGCAGAAGACTCTCTTAGCAAAACTCTGGTTGTGCCAATTGGCCTCGATTTTCCCTGAGAGTATGGTCCCCGATACCCCACCCCAGCTATTCTGTTCTTGCAATATTGGGTTACAATGGGAGGAGTAATCATGTTATGTTGAAGTCCAGTTAATATTGAGCTTCTTTCTAATGTGTACTGTCCCAGATTTCACCCAACCAAATCTCTATCAACTATCTAGTCTAAACCCTGCCCCCTCACCCTCTCTCCCTCCCCACTCTTGCAGCCATCAAAGACTTCTTTCTTTTATGCATGAGTCTGTTTTTAAGTTCTTATCTTAGGTGTCTCATACAGTATTTTTCCTTTTGTCCCTGACCACTTTCACTCAGCATGATGTCCTCCAATTGAAACCAAGTTATGAGATGTTTCCTAAAATCATCATTGTTGTTTATCGTCTATTTCCTATTCAGGTTATTTGTTTCCTCTCCTGTTTTTCTTTTGTAAGTTTAGTCAGTGATTGATCAATTGGTTGATCTTTTCAAAGAAACAGCTTTTGGTTTTGTCAGTTTTTTTCAATTGTTCTTCTGTTCTCTAATTCATTTAATTCTGCTCAATTTTCATTATCTGTTCTCTTTTCTTCTGGTGCCTGAGGATTTCCTTTGTTGCTCTGTTTTTCCTTGTTCAAATTGTAGTCCCACATGTTTCTTAATGCTTCTTCATTTTTCTTATTTCTGAATTCCCTCATAAATGCTGGTGTCAGTTGCTTTATCTTCGGGTTCACTAATTCTGCCTGCCGACTTCTCAGTCCTGCTCTTTTGGCCTTGCATTTACTTGTCTAAATCTGTGAGTTTATTATTGATTTGCTGGATTTCAGATCATTGATGTTCTAGCAGTTCATATAGCTCACTTAATTTTTCATTTCTTTCTGTTGCACTTTATTTAACCTCTATGAGGTTTTTATACACCATTCTTTATATTCTATCTCCAATAACTTCAGAAAGTCTTCTTCATCTGGGAAGTTTTATGGTTCTTTATTTTGGGAGTTTTCTGGAACCATAGTGGTCTGCTTCTTTAAATGGTTAGATATTGACTGCTGTCTTTGTGCCATCAAGAAGCTGCTCGGTTTCTCTACTGCTACAACAATGGGAGCTGTGACATAGTTCTAAGAAGGAAATACAGGCACCAATAGGTTTGGTCACCAGCTACCTCTGCATTCTTTAGGGACTGGCCCCAGCTGGGCTCTCAAGGGTGGCAGGCCCCACCTCCTTGTTGCTAAAGGTAGAGAGTTACTTGTGACAATTCTCCACCATTATGTCAGTCAAGCCTAGATTCAGTTTTTGTCTGATGTTGTTAGTTCTCTAACCAAAGGACTCCCTTTAATAATTCTTATAAGTCTGGCTTGATTTCTACATATTCCTTAATTTCTACTTATCAAAAAATGTCCTAATTTTTCCATCACATTCGAGTGTGTTTTACAGGATATATTACTCTTGTTTGACAATTTTTTCTTTAAAGTTTTTCTACAAGGCAGCCAATTAAGCTTGCAAACTCATCCTAGAAAAGGTGCTACATACCTCGTTGCTGGATATCACCACAGTCACCTTCAAAATACTCTCCTTGGGAAGCTATGCACTGACACCAACACCTAGTCCACCTTTTTCTCTGGAATGGCCATCAGAGCTGTTGTCATTTTACCCTTGATGTTCTGAATGTCATCAAAATACCCTCCTTTCATTATTTCCTTTATCTTTGGGTCAAGAAAAATGTCACTGGGGCCAGATCAGGTGAGTAGGGACGATGTTCCAATACAGTTATTTGTTTACTGGCTAAAAACTCCCTCACAGGCAATTGTATAATTAAGTTCAGAAACTTGCAACTATGCCACTTTGTGCAATATCCATTGCAGAAAGTCCCAAAATTCCTTTGAAATTTGAACTTGGCACTGGCATTAGTGTATAGCTTCCCCAAAGTAACTGTAGTGATATTCAACAATGAGGTATGTAGCACTTTAAGTTCATGGATGTAATTGTTAGACCTTGTATATGTCATCCCATTACCTTCTTGACTGCATGGTTTCTGCTGAGTACTCAAAGCTTAGACTTGTTGATTTTCCTGTATCTGTGATTGTTCATTTCTCCTAATCTGCTCTCAGGATTCTTTCTTCACCTTTGGTTCTAACATGTGTGATTATGTTAACCCTGGTGGTGTAGTGGTTAAGTGTTAGGTTGGCAGTTCAGATTCACCAGGCTCTTCTTTGAGGGTTTCCAGTTTTAAAGAAAGAAAATTTATCTCTAATTTAGTTAAGCTTCTTGAATGGTCAGCTTTTAATCTTTTATGACCTTAAGGAGATTTCCTATCAGCAAATCTTCAATGACTCTCTCTGTGTTTTGTGTCTTCTCCCCTGTTCTGGGACTGCAAATACACATAGATTTTTGCTTTAGATTGTTTCCCACGTCTTTCTCAAGATTCCTTCCTTTTCCTTTGTTCTTTTCTCTGATATCTTCTCAAGGGTTTGTCTTCAAGTTTGATGATCCTGTCTTCCATTGTTTCAAGTTTCCTCTTAGTCCTTCTATTTCACTTACCATTTCTGAAATCTTTTAAATTTCTAATTGCTGTTTTGTATGATTTTTTGTTGTTTGTTAATTTTGATGTTTTTTCCTGTATTATTTTCCTGAATTTTTCTTTTTTTTTTTTTTTTGCTCTTTTCTGTGATTTTGCCTATTTTTCCCTTTTTTTTTTTTTCAGTCTGCATTTTCTTTCATCTCTTGGATAGTCCTAAATATTAAAGTGTGAATTCCGTGTCAGGTCGTCCCAGTGCCTTTTTTTCTACTGGAAGGTCATCTGATATTTTATTTTGAGCAGTTTCTGGAGCAAACCTGTCCTCTTTTTTTTCTAAAAAAAAAAATTTTTTTGGTATTACCCACTGTTTCAGGGACATTCAGACAATATTTTCCTCATTTACTTGAGTAGACTTGTTTGCTTCATCCTATGTTTTTGTTTTATTTGATTATGCCTGGGCTAACAGGCTGGCTACGCTTTGTTGCATGTTCATTCTTATGATACTTCCCACCACCTTGTCCAAGTGAGTAGGGCCAGTCACTCAGTTATGGTACAGCGAGGCAAGTCAAGAAGCTGCTCCCTCTGCAGCCAGGAAACTGTGGCCTGTTGGAAAGCTGCAGAGACCATGAAGAGGGAAGAGGAGTCAGGGGTAGAACAGTATGTTTTTCTGGTTTCCAGGTGTTCTATCTCCTGCTGGGACATCTGTTATATTGCCTTCCCATACTCCCTGTCTTGGTGGCTGAGGTCCGAGATGGTGACTCTGTGCTGCAGTAGCTGGTACAGGACCTCCACTTCATAGCTTACCTCACTGTCTCTTCTCTGTCCATTTCTTTTGTTACATATACATATATTTTAAATCATCAATTAAGAACAATTTTACAGTCTATATCATGTTGCCATACAACACCCAGAACTTTTATCTCTATTCTATTCTAACTACCCCACCTCCCCTTCCCCTGACGTGACAGCATACCTCCCCTTTTGTTGGGAACTTCTCGTGACCTTTTGACCAAAGTCTGTCCTTCCTGACCCAGTCAACTCAGCTCCAGGGAAGTGTTTCTCAGACAAACTTGTATACATATTTCAAGGTTTGTTCTCCTCCAGTATCTCTCTATGTTTTGTATAGTCCAGGTCAGTCTTTGTCAGGGGAGTTTGTCCCAGAGCAGGATGCAGTTTGGGGTTAGAGGTTCTGGGGGCCATGCTCCCAGAGGCTCTCTATTCAGAAGGACTGTCAAGGTCTTTTGGTAGAGTTCTAGCTCTGCCTGCTACTCCACTGCCCACTGTGTCTGGAGCTCTGTTCTGTATACCCCATCTGGGCTGTCATTGATGGCTGGGCACCATCTGGTTCTCCTGGGCCAATGTTGAAGAAAGCTATGGCTTTCCCCTTCCATCTGGTGGGCTCATATTTTTCTCCTATCCTTGATGTCCTCCATTTGTATCAGGTCCAGGTATACTGGGACCATTTGATGCTATTTAGATGGCAGCTTCGTAGCTTTTAAGACCCTAGTTGCCACTCACTCAGGTGGTGTGCGGAGTGATATCTTGAGAAAGAGAGAGAGAAAAACCTTGTGTATGGCAATTAGTCTGGATGTTCCTTGAGAGCACGGTCCCCCAATCCCAGACCTTGTGTCTCTGTTCTTCCAAAGAGGTGGTCCACATTAAGGGGACAATTTGGTTTTGAAGTTGAGTAGTTGTGGATATTCCACTTCTGGTGTGTGCTGACACATCCTACAACCATCCCTAATCCTAACAACTATCTAATTTGTAAAAAATCTCTCTCTGTCCCTGCCCCCATCTCTGTAATCATCAAATACTGATTCCTGCTATGGTTAAATGATTAGTTGCATCCTTATAATAGTGGTCTCATACAAAATTTGTCCTTTTGTGTCTGGCTAACTTTGCTCAGCATAATTTCATCTATATGGTCCAGTGTTGACAAGTATTTGTTTAAGCCATCATTGTTTCTTATTGTTGTATGGTATTCCATTGTGCAAATACCATTGTATTTAACCATTCATCTGTTGATGGGCATCTAGGTTGTCTCAAACTTTTTGTTATTGTGGAGACAGCTGCAATAAACATTGGTGTGCAAGTATTTGAGTAGTTTTTATTATTTCTTTGAATATATTCCAAAGAGTGGGAGATTACAGGATCATATGGTATTTCTATTTCTAGTTTTTAAGAAAGTGTGAAATTGATTTCCATAGTGGTTGAACCACTTTACAGTCCCACCAACAGTTTAGAAGAGTTCTAGTCTCTCCACATCCTCTCCAGCATCTATTATTCTGCAGTTTCTGGATTATTGTCAGCTTTGTTGGGGAGAGGTGGTATCTCATTGTGGTTTTAATTTGGATTTCTCCGATGGCTGGAACTGTGAACATTTCCTCATGTATCTGTTGCCAACCTGCTTGTTTTTTTGGTGAAGTGCCTGTTCATGTCATTTGCCCATTTTTTTAACTGGGTTGTTTGTCTTTTTCTTGTTGAGATTTTGCAGCATCTTGCAGATTGTAGAGATAAGGTGGCGGTCAGAAGCAATGTGGGCAAATATTCATTCCCACTCAGTAGATAGTCTTTCTACTCTTTTGATGAAGGCTTTGGATGAGCATAAGTGTTTAATTTTTAAGAGTTCCCAATTATCTATTTTTGTTTCTGATGACTGAAGGTTGTTGGTGGTTCTTAATAGACTGTTAATGCCCTGGGTTAGCACTTCCAGCATCTTCCCAATTTTTCCTTCCAAGAATTTTATTGTTTTAGCTTTTATATTTAGGTCTTTGATCCATTTTGAATTAGTTTTTGTTCATGGTGTGAGATAAGGGTCTTGCTTCATTTTTTCTTTTTTGCCAACATCAATTATGCCAACACCATTTGTTGAAGAAACTGTCTTAAGCCCAAGTCATTGTTTGGGAGACTTTATCAAATATCAGCTCTTCATAGGTGGATGAAGTTGTATTTGGATTTTCAATTCTGTTCCATTGGTCTTTGCGTCTGTTTTTGTGTCAGCACCAGGCTGTCTTGACTACTGTGGCAGTGTAGTAGGTTTTAAGGTCAGGAAAGGTGGGGTATCCCACTTCGTTCCTCTTCTTTAGTGATAATTTACTTATCTGCATCTTCCTCCCTTTCCGTATAAAGTTGGTGATTTGTTTCTTCATCTTTTTAAAAAAATGACATTGGAAGTTGAATTGAGATTGCATTGTATGTATAGATTGCTTTGTGAAGTATAGACATTTTCATCACAATGCTAAGTCTTCCTGTCTGAGAGCAAGGTAGGTTTCTCTACTTGTGTAAGTCACTTTTTGTTTCTTGCAGTAGGGATTGCAATTTTCTTTGTTTAGGTGTTTTACATCTGTGGTTAGATTTATTCCCAGGTGTTTTATCATCTTGGGGGCTACAGCAAATGGTCTTGTGATTTCCTCTTTGGTTGTCTCTTTGTTGGTGTAAAGGAATCCCACTCATTCATGTATGTTTGTCTTGTATCCTGATATTTTGCTGACATCTTCTGTGAGATCCAGTAGTTTTTTGGTGGATTCTTTGGGGTTTTTTGTGTATAAGATCACGTCACCCACAAATAGCAATACTTTGACTTCTTCTTTGCCATTTTGGATGCACTTTATTTCTTTATCATGCTAATTTCTCTAAGTAGGACCTCCAGAACAACACTGAATAGAAGTGGTGACAATGACTATCCCTGTGCAGTACCTGTTCTTAAGGGGAATGTTAAATATGATGTTAGCTGTTGATTTACTGTAGGTGGTCTTTTTAAAAAATTTTTAATTAACTAATTTATTTAGTATGACTGAGTGAAAATATACATTCCTGTATAAATTTACATGTCCACCTATATACAGCTTATATGCAGCTTCCACCACTCTCCCTGTCTAGTGAAGCACACTGTTCCTCTCTGCTCCATACATGTCTCATTCTCCCAACAGTCTCCTTTCCCCTCCTTTCCACCCACTCTCCTTCCTCCAGCCAGAGGTCAGCAGGATGACATCCTATAGATGTACAGAACCATAAAGTGCATCCAATATATGGTCACTCCTCATCACCAAGTCCAATCCATTCCTGTCTGAAGAGTGGACCTTTGTTATGATTTATGGACAAGGGCATCATCAGGGCCAGGGGCCATGCTCCCAGGGGAAACCCGAAACCACTGGACCATCAATTGCAGTCTTTTAGTGGGGATCTCAGGGTGCACCCCTTTTATTCTTGTGTTGCCAGTGAGACTCAACTTAGTGAGCTCCATTGTGGTTATTACTGGTGGTGGCCAGGCACCATCCATTTCTTCCGTTCCCAAGTCAACGTAGGCACCCACTGATGTGGGTCTCTCTGTCTTCTAGGTTGTCTTTACCGCATGTCATTTTGGTCCTCAGTGAGCATCCGTTCCTGCTGAGTTGAGACCATTTCCTGTGCCCTCGGATGTCAGCTAGGCAGCTTTTAAGACCCCAGACGCCACTCACCAATGTGGGGTGCAGAGAGCCCTCTTAGCAAAATGCTAGTTGTGCCAATTGGCCTCGATTTCACCTAAGAGCATGGTCCCCTGCCCGCTGCCCCAGCTACTCTGTCCTTGCAATATTGAGTTAAGATGGAAGGAGTACTCAAGTTATGCTGAAGTCCACTTAATATTGTTCTTGTTTCTAATGTGTGCTATTGCTGATTTCACCCAACCAGATTTCTAGCAACTATCTAATCTAAACCCTTCCCCCTCTTCCTCCCTCCCTCCCCTCCCTTGTAGCTGTCAAAGAACCTTTTCTTCTATAAACAAGTCTGTTTTTGAGATCTTATCATAGAGGTCTCATACAATATTTGTCCTTTTGTCGCTGACTACATTCACTCAACATAATGTCTTCCAGTTGAAACCAGGTCATGAGATGTTTCCTGGAGTCATCGTTATTCTTTATCATTGCGTAGTGCTCCACTGAGTATATGTACCATAGTTTACCTATCCATTCTTCTATTGTTGGAGGCGGTCTTAATTATGTTGAGGAATTTCCCTTCTATTCCTATTTTGCTGAGAGTTGGTAACATGAATGGATGCTGGACTTTATCAAATGTCTTTTCTGCATAGGTTGATAGAATGAGATGGTTTTTGTCTTTTCACTTTATGTGGTTGATTACGTTAATTGTTTTCCTTATGTTGAACCATCACCACATTCCTGGTATGAATCCTACAGAGTTGTGATGAACTATTGTTTTGACATGTTGTTAAACTCTGCTAGCTAGGATTTCGTTAAGGATTTTTGCATCTAAGTTCACAAGAGATATTGGTCTGTAATTATTCTTGTTTGCTGTCTTTACCTGGTTTTGGTACTAGGGTTATACTAGCTTCATAGAATGAATTTGGGGGAATTCTCTCTTTTTCTATGTTCTGGAATACTTTTAGAAGTAGTGGTGTTAACTCAGCCCTGAACATCTGATATAATTCTGCAGTGAAGCTGTCTAGACCAGGGCTTTTTTTGGACGAAAGCTTTTTAATTACCTTTTCAGTTTCTTCTTTTGTAATGGGTTTGTTGTTCTATATCTGATTTCGCTAGTTTAGGTAGGTGGTGTTTTTCCAGAAAATTGTCCATTTCCTCTAAATTTTCAAATTTATTATTAGAGTATAATTTTTCTTAGTATTCTTCTATGATTCTTTTAGTTTCAGCAAGATCCATTGTGATGTAGCACATCTCATTTCTAATTTGGATTATGTTTCTTCTGTTTTTCTTTTGTCAGTTTGCTTAGCAATTTTGATCTTTTTGAAAAACCAGCTTTTGGACTTGTCTACATTTTCAATCATTTTTCCATTTTCTATTTAATTTATTTCTGTTCTAATTTTAATAACTTACTTTCTTCTGGAGCCTGGAGGGTTCTTTTGCTGAGATCTTTCTAGTTGTTCAAGTTGATGGGTTAATTCTTTGATCTGTGTGCTTTCTTCTTTTTGGATGTGTGCATGTATTGAGATGAATTGACCTCTCAGCAGTGCTTTTGCTACATCCCATAGATTTTGGTGGAATGAGTCTTCATTCTCATTTGATTCTGTGAAATTGTTTATTGCATCCTTGTTTTCTCCTATTACTCAATAGTTCTTGAGCAAAATGTTATTCAGTCCCCATGTTTTTTATTCAATTTGCAACTTATTTTTCTGTTATTGGTTTCTAGTTTTATGGCTTTGTGGTATGAGAGGTTTTGTATTATTTCAATGTTTTCAATTTTGTTGAGTATTGCTCTGTGGTCTAATAAATGGTCAATTCTGGAGAACATTCCACGAGTATCGGAAAAGAAAATACACTTGACTGCAGTTGGATGAAGTGTTCTGAATATATCTGTAAGGTCAAGTTGGTTGATTGTGGTATTTAGATCATCCATGTGTTTACTAAGCTTTTTTGGGGATGTTCTGCCCTTACTGTGAGTGATGTGTTGAAGGTTCCTACTATTATTGTGGAGCTGTCTATTTATATTTTCAGTGCAAGTAGTGTTTGTTTTATGTATTTGGGGCCTTGTCATTGGATGTGTAGATATTTAGTATGGTTATGTCCTCTTGTTGAATTGAGCCCTTTACTGTTAGATAATGACCCTCTTTTTCTCATGTGGTGGACTTAACTTTTAAGTCTGTTTTGTCAGAGATTACTATTACCACTCTTGCTCTTTTTTGAATGTTATTAGCCTGATATATAGTTTTTCCAACCTTTGAGTAGTAGTTTGTGTCTTTGAGTCTAAGGTGTGACTCTCGTAAGCAGCATATAAATGGGTTGTTTTTTTAAAATGCAATTCACTACTCTCCTTCTCTTAATTGGTGCGTTTAGTCCATCTACATTCCAGCCAGCCAAGCCAAGTGCTGTCGAGTCAGTGTGATTATTAATACACATGATGCTAGTGCTGTCATTTTGATACCTTTTTTGGGTGTTGTTGACAGTTCCTCTGTTGCATTCCATTTTCGGTCCTGAATCTTTTTTCTTTACGTATTTTCTTTTTGAGGCTTTCAGTGTTCATTTTCTTGAAATTATGATTTTGTGTGTTGATTTTTGATGTGTAGAATTAGAGGTTTCTTTGGAGGTTATTCCCTTAGGCCCTTTTATTAATCTAAAAGTAGTCCAAACTTCATTGTCTATGTATCTCCTTGTCTTCCTCTACATCTGGAAGGTCTATGTGTACCTTTTTTTAACCCTCTTTTTCATATAATGTAGATGCCAAATATATCCTGAGATCTCTGAATTTCTACTTTTTGTGATTTGGTTTTGGTTATTGTTTTTGGATTTCCTTTCCTGATGGTATCTAGATGCTCTGTCAAGTGTTGGATGTTAAGTCTAATGCTATTGATTTTCTAATCTAAGCATTTCCTTTAATGTTTCTTGTAATTTTGGTTTGGTTCTTACAAATTCTCTAAATTTGTGTTTGTCTGTGAAAGTTTTAATTTCACCTTCATATTTGAGAGACAATATTTCAGAATATGTTTTTCTTGGTTGACAGTTTTGTTTTCCTCAGGCCTTTGTATGTGTTATACCATTGTCTTCTGGTCAGTATCATTTCAGCTGATTTCTCTGAGGATAATCTTAATAATTTTCCTTTGTAGATTATTTTTTGCTTATTTCTGGCTGCCCTCAGTAGTCTCTCCTTGTCCTTAGTTTTATTGAGCTTGACATGCCTTGGTGTACTTCTTTTGGGATCTATCTTGAGTGGGGTTCAATGAGCATCTTGAATGGAGATCTCACCTTTCATGATGTCAGAGAAGTTTTCTGTTAGCAGGTCTTCAGCTATTCACTCTGTATTTTCAGCTGTTCCTACCTTGGTCATACCAATATTACTTCTCTCAATAGAGTCCCACATTGCCCTTAGCAATTCTTCAGTCTTATTGCATCTTTTATCTGTGTATGCTTGTGTCTCCATGAGTCAGATCCGACTCGACGGCACTTGGCTTGGCTATGCTTGTGTCATTACTTTGTCTTCAGTCTCACTAATTCTGCCTTCTATGTCCTCAATCTTGCTTGTATGACTTTCCATTGAGTTACTTAACTTGGAGATTTTACTGTTAATCTGTTAAATTTTAGATCATTGCTGCTCAAGCCTTTCTTGTAGCTTGTTTAATTTTTCAGTGTGCTCTGCTGCATTTTGCCTTAACGCTCTTCTAATATCTTGCAAAAAGGCATCTGGGAAATCCACTGATGCTTTATTTGGGGAGTCTTTGGAAGCCATGGTAGTCTGCTTCTTTAGGTATTTAGAGATTGATTGTTGTCTCTGAGCCATCCAGAGGTTGTTGCAATCAAAGAGACTTACGAATTCAGTTGGTCTGAGCAGCATCTCTCTGTTGGTGTTGGGCTGTAGATTCTCTGTGCAGTCTGGTTATTTTCTGTTTCTTGCTCTTACAGTCCCACACTGGTTTGTTGCCACTGGTGGTGCACCTCCTGGGTACAGAAGTCACGCCTACTTTTGGTAGCACTACTGCCACTGCTGCCTCTAGCTGGGGGTGGGGATTGCATGTGCAGGTACTGCACTTTCTCTGGAACCCCGTGGCAGGCAGGACAGAAGTGTCACTGCTGCAGCTGCCTCTGGTTTGGGCAAATTCCACATGGAGCCTCAGCTTCATACTCAGGTGTAGGGGGAAAGGGTGGTTGCTTGCTCGTGCCTTCTTTCCCAAGCTGTGGCAGCAACCACTGCCACGGTTTCTGTTGTCTCTGGGTTGGGTGGGATCTCTGGGAATTTCATTCAATGGCTATCTAGCTGCTTAGGCAATCACTCTCCTTGCCCCACATCTGCTGAGTCTAAGCCCCTCAGGTACACTTGGCTCCAGTTGCTGCCCAGCCACTGAGGTGATCACTTAACTTCTCTAGAGTTGCCTGAGCCCAGCCTTCCCTGGCACACATGGCACCAATGGCTGCCTAGCTGCTGGGGAGATCATGTCACTCTTCCATGGTTGTCTGAGCACAGACCTCCCTGGTGCACTTAGCTCCAGTGTGTACCTAGCTACTAGGGTGATCACTCCCCTCCCACCTGAGGGACCAATCCTGTGGGACACGCTTGACTCTAGTGGCTGCCTAGTCACTGGGGTGACCACTTGATTCCTCTAAGGTCATCTGAGCTCAAGCCTCACCCACCCACCTAGCTCCAACAGCTGCCTAGCTTTCAGGACAATCACTCCTCCATGATGGGTTGCTTGAGCCAAGTCTTCTCTGCTACATGTGGCACCAATGGCTGCCTAGCCACTGGGGTAATCTCTTTCCTCTTCCTGGTCCACCTGAGTGTAGTCCTTCCTGGTGCACACAGCAATAATGGCTGCCTAGCCACTGGCACACATTGTCCTTCCCCCATAGTCACCTGAGCCCAAATGGCTCCAATGGCTGCCCCACAGCTACGTGTCACTCAGACCTGCCTGGTAGCCTGTGCCCAAGCCTTACTGGCTCACCTGGCTCAAATTCTCTTCCAGCTGTGGGTGTGCTCTCAGCTCCCCACCCCCCAGGCAGTGGGAGACCAGAGCTTCCCGGCCTACAGGCTCCAAGGCTGGTCCCAGGTCTGCCAGTGGCAGAGCCATTCACTCTACCTCCCAAGGTCCCATGACCACCTTCTCCACAGCTATGGAGTGCCTGGACCGAGGCCTCCTCCATTCCATGTAGGACTAAGGCCTGATGTACACAGCTCACTTCTGTGCTCCTCCCAGCTCTGCCCTCTCTGCCCTATCACCCTGGGATGCTGAAAGCCTTGGCCTCCTGTCCCCACTCCCTGCCCCATCTTCTTGCTCCTCTGGTTGAGGCCTCCCAGCCCCTTGCTGCTCTGACCACTGGCTGGTCTCATCCCAGAGTGTTCTAACCTGAATGTGGATTCTTCAGATCTGGCCTGTGGGGCTGTGATACTTAGGCTGGGGCAGGTCTCTTCAGTCAAATTCTAGGTTACTCTGGCTTTTGTTTCTCAGCTCCCCTACATTGATAAGATTCACTGGAGATGGGTTTTCTCCATGCTCAGGTTGCCTTCATTTTGTGGAGAATCTTGGCCCTGGCTGCACTGTTTTGTCTGAGGTGATTCAGGGCTCCTAAGATCTTCCTTTTGCTCCCTTTGTACCTAGGGTTCTCTAAGCACAATTTAGTCCTTCTGGATTCCTGTATTTGGTGGATTCTGTTAATTTTGAAGTTCTCAGCTGTTTGAGGGCTTAGCAGCGATCTGTTGTTACTCCACTGTCTTGACTCTGTCCTCTTCCCTCCATTTCTTGTTCCATTTGGTTCGTTGTTAGGTTCTTTACCCCTCCATTTGACACTTAAGCTTCCAGGATTCATGTTTGTGTTTGCTTCATTTTGTTTTTCTGGTCTTTGCTGTAGAAAGATGGTAGCCAAGCCAAGCCAAGTGCCGTGCCTCTTTTTGTAGTGTCATGTTGGCTCTGCCTCATGATCTTAATCTTTTAAAGAAACCAAACCCAAAATGTATTGCCATCAAGTCAATTCTGACTCATAGCAGCCCTATAGGACAGAGTAGAACTGCCCCTATAGAGTTTCCAAGGAGCACCTGATGTATTTGAACTTCCAACTTTTGGGTTGGCAGCTGTACCACTTAACCACGGTGCAACCAGGGTTTCAGTTCTAAAGAAAGAAAATTTAATTCTAATTTAGCTGATTTGAAGGCTATGCCTGGATGTCTGTATTGTTTCAGTTCTTTGAAGATGATTCTGTAGTCCTCCAGGGCTGAGAACAACTGCTTCAGAATCTATAAGATCATTCAACTTTAAAGTGTTGTTTGGTAAACCTAACATTCACAAATAACTTAGCAATACCAGTTGGTTTCTTGTTCATTAGTGTCTCAATATTCAGTTGGCATTTTTAATGTAGTTTCATAAAACCCAGATCTACCTCTCTCCTGCCTGCTCATATTGTAATGGTACCACTGAGAAAACCCAATCTGAAGCTAGAGATCAAAGAAGACCACTTGATGAAGAATGTAAATATCCACAGAGCAGGGTGAGGAGTAGATGCAGAAGGGAAGACAGAAAATATCCATTACAAGACGATACAAGGTGGGATACACACCAAAAATATCAGCCAAAGCCAAGTGCTGTCGAGTTGGATCCAATATCAAGGATAAATTTATATGGTTCTATCTAATATCGAAATTTAAAGGCAGGTGGTTTGTCAGTTCATTGTACTGTGGTGACTTATGTATGATGCTAGGAGCTATGTCACTGGTGTTTTAGATGCCAGGGTCATAATGGTAAACAGGTTTCAGTGGAGCTTCTAGACTAAGACAGAGAAGGACCTGAGATTCCACTTCTTGGAGGAAAAAAAAAAAAAAAAAACTGCCAGTGAAAACATCATGAATAACAGTGGGACATTGTCTGATAGCAGATGAGCCTGTCAGTTTGGAATGTGCTGAAAACACAAGTGGGGAAGAGCTGCTGTCTCAAAACAGAGATGATCTGCATGATGTGGAGGGAGTAAATATTTCGGGACCTTCATTTGTAGATGTGACGTGACTCAAAATGAAAAGAAATAGCTGTAAACATCCATTAGTAATTGGAATAGGAAATATATGACATACAAATGTAAGAAAAGTGGAAGTTGACAAAAAATGAAATGGAATGCTTGAAGACAGATATCCTACACAGAAATGAGCTGAAGCAGACTGGTAACCGGCCGTTTTGATTTTGACAGTCATGTGGTTTGCTATGCCAGAAATGACAAATTGAAGAGGAATGGTGTTGCATTCATTATGACAAAAAACATTTCAGGATCTGCCTTGAAGTACAATACTGTCAGTGATAGGATAACACCCCTACACTACAAGGAAGACCATACAACAGTACTATTACTCAAATTTAAGTATCAACCATTAATGCCAATGATGAAAAAACTGAAGAGTTTTACCAATTTTTGAAGCCTGAAATTGATTAAATATGCCATCAAGATATATTGACAATTACTGGTGATTGGAATGTGAAAGCTGGAGACAAAGAAAAATGTTGTTGCTAGGTACTGTTGGGTTGGTTCTGACCCATAGTGACCCTATGGACTACAGAACAAAACACTGCTGGCTCCTGTGCCACATCCAGAATCGTTTTTATGCTTAAACCCATTATTGCAACCACTGTATCAACCCACCTCCCTGAGGGTCTTCCTCTTTCTCACTGACCCTCTGCTTTACCTATCATGATATCCTTCTCCAGGGACTGATCCCTCCTGACAACATGTCCAAAGTATGTAAGATGCAGTCTTGTCATGCTTGCTTCCAAGGATCACTCTGGCTGTGCCCTTTCAGGACAGATCTGTTTCTTCTTTTGGCAATTCATGATACTTTCAATATTCTTCTCCAGCACCACAATTCGAAGGCATCACTTCTTCTCTGCCTTTCTTACTCATTGTCCAGCTTTCACATGCATATGATGCTATTAAAAAGAGCATCTTTAATTTTCAACACTTTAATGAGGTCTTTTGCAGCAGGTTTTTCCTGTGCAATGCATCCTTTGATTTCTTGACTGCTTCTTCCATGGGCACCAGTTATGGAACCAAGCAAAATGAAATCCTTGGCAACCTCAACCTTTTATCTAATAAATGGATAAAAGAAGGATAGCTGGTTGGAAAATACGGCCAGAGTGATAGAAACAACACCAGAAACCATGTGATAGAATTTTGCAAGACGAAAGATGTATTCATTGCAAATACTTCTTTTTTTATTTTTTTTTTTCAGCATTATAAGTGGTAACCGTATATGTGGAACTCCTAGGAACCAATGGAATACATAGGAATGAAATTGACAACATCTGTGGAAAGAGACAATGAAGATTAATGCCATCAGTCAGAACAAATCCAGTAGTCAACTGTGAAACAGGCTGTCAGTTGTTCCTATGCAAGTTTAAGCTGAAGCTGAAGAATATTAAAACAAATCCACAAAAGGCAAAGTATGACCTTGAGTATGTCCTATGAGATTTTAGAGACCATCTCAAGGGTAGATTTGGCACACTGAGCACTAGTGACCAAAAGTCAAAAAAAAACGTGAAATGATACCAAGGATATCATACATGAAGAAAACAAAAGGTCATTAAAAAGACAAGAAAGAAAGACCAAAATCGGTGTCAGAAGAGACCCTGATGCTTGCTCTTGAATGTATAGCAGCTAAAGTGAATGGAAGAAATGCTGATGCAAAAGAGCTGAACAGAAGATTTCTAAGGACCGGTCAAGAGACAAAGTATGATAATAAACGTGCACAGTTGTGGAGTTAGAAAACCAAAAGGGTAGAACATACTCAGCGTTTCTCAAGCTGAAGAAACTGAAGAAAAAAATTCAAGTCTTTAGTTGCAACACTGAAGACTTCTGTTGTGAAAATATTACATGACACAGGAAGCATCAAAAGAAGACGGAAAGTATACACAGAGTCACTATACCGGAAAGGCTGGTGGACGTTCAACCTTTTCAGGAGTTAGCATATGATCAAGAACCAATTGTACTAAAGGAAAAAATCCAAGCTGTGCTGAAGGCACTGGCAAAAAATGAGACTCTGGGAATTGACAGAATACCAATTGAAATGTTTCAACAAACAGATGGAAGGCTGAAAGCACTCATTCTATGCCAATAAATTTGGAAGACAGCTACTGACTGGAAGGCATTCATATTTATGTCCATTCCAAAGAAAAATGATCCAACAGAATATGGAAACTACCGAACAATATCCGTAATGCCAAATGCAAGTGGAATTTTGCTAAAGGTCATTCAAAAACTGCTGCAGCAGTACATCAATAGGAAGCTGCCAGATATTCAAGCCAGATTCAGAAGAGGAGTGGAATAAGAAATGTCATTGTCAAAGTCAGAAGGATCTTGGCTAAAAGCAGAGAATACTAGGAAGATGCTTACCTGTGTTTTATTAACCATGAAAAGGCCTTTGACTGTGTGGATCGGAAAAAATTTTGAACAACCTTGTGAAGAATGGGAATTCCACAACACTGTATTGCCCTCACTTGGAGCCTGTACATAGACCAAGAAGAATCACTCAAACAGAACAAGGGGATATTGCATGATTTAAAATCCTGAAAGATGTACATATGTGTTAAAGCCTTTCACCATATTCAATGTGTATGCTGAGCAAAGGATCCAAGACACTGGACTCCTTGCAGAAGAGAATGGCAGCAGGATTGGAAGGCTCAGTCATTGCCTCAATATGCCTGTGACAACCTCGCTTGTTGAAAGCAACGAGAACTTGAGGCGCTTATAGATAAAGATCAAAGACAACAGCCTTTAGTATGGAAAAAGTCATCTCAACTGAACCATTAAGCAACATCATAATAAAGTAAGAAAATACGGAGGTTTTCAAGGTTTTCATTTTATTTAGATCCACAGTCAACACCTATGTAAGCAGTGGTCAGTAAATCAAAGGATACATTACACTGGGTGCTTCTGCTGCAAAACATCTCTTTAGTGTGAAGGAAGTGAAGATGTCACTTGCAGGACTAACGCACATTTGACCCATATTGTGGTACTTTAAATAACCTAGTAAGCATGGGACATCTAGACAATGAATAAATAAGACAAAAGAAAAACTGATGTCTTTGAATTATGGTGTTGGCAAAGAATATTGAGTGTACCGTGAACTGTCAGAAGAATGGGGCCTGGTGGTACAGTGGTTACGAGCTCAGCTGTTAAGTAAGAGGTATGCAGTTTGAGTCCACCAGCTGCTGCTTAGAAACTCACTATGGGGCACTTCTACTCTGCCCGGTAGGGTCACTAGAAGTCAGAATCAACTTGACAGCAATCGGTTTGTTTTTGTAGGGGGTTTGACCAAAAGAATGAACAAATCTCTTTGGTGAAATACAGCCAGAATGTTCCTTAGACGGGAGGATGGTGAGATTTTGTCTTACGTCCTTTGGCCACGCTATCAGGAGAGACCAGTCTCTGGAGAAGTACATCTTGCTTATAAAGTAACCAATGCCACTGCCGTTGAGTCAACTGTGACTCACAGTGACGCTGTAAGTCAGAGTGGAACTGCCTCATCGAGTTTCCAAGGAGCACCTAGTGGTTTTGAACTGCTAACCTTTGATTAGCAGATATAGCACTTAACCACTATGTCACCAAGGTTTACTTGTGAAGTAGAGGGTCAGCAAAACACAGAATGAAGTTCAATGAGATAGACCGACCCGGAGGTCGCAGCAGTGGGCTCAAACTTAGCACCAATGTTGAGGATGGCTCTGGATCCAGCACTGTTTCACTCGGTTCTGTTGTGCATAGTATCACTGTGAGCCACTGATGGCACCTAACAACAACACAAAATATCAAAGATACTTAATGCTTAGGAAGCTTTTATTAGGTTTGGCAACTGTTTGGTTCTGAGTATCCTTTGAAAGCATAAAAGATAGTTGGAGACCAAGCCTGTAGTAGATGATGAGTTTATTGTATGAGCTTTATTTTTATTAGTTTTTGGTAGGGAGTAAAATCACATTCATTTAATTTAGAAGACATTATTTAAGGTGTTGCTCTTCCATTCTATAGAGGCCTTGCTTTGGTAGCAGTGGTGAACGGGATAGGTGATCCGTGAAGTATGTATCAGGTTACAGCCAAAGTTTTATGGATTACAAAAGGTTTTGCAGAATTCTGTACAGCAGGCATAAGTACCAATTGTTAGGACTTACTTCATTCCTGCTAACAGAAAGTCTGCCTTGGAAGGACATAAGCATTAAAGAACCACCTTGGCTTCTATAATGAAAAAACTTACAGGTTGTTTTGACTTTGGGTGAAGTTTGATTCAGAGGATCCTTGATTTCTCCCACTTTCTTTGCTCAGTCTCTTGTTCCGCTGGCATTTTAAGTTGGTCTTAGCAGTACCACTCACATATCATTTTAGGATTAATAGACTCAGCATAAAAGAACACATTCCATTTTCCCTTCAGTTCAAAGTATTATGTGTCTTACCTGGCTCTGGACGTACCATGTGACAACATTGGCTGGTCACTGAAGACGGGGAATTTCAATGCTCTGATTGGCCAGTGCTGACCACAGATGGTTGACCGCATATCCAAATCTGTAGCTGAAGCATTAAGTGCTACGTCTGCTAACCAAAAGGTTGGCAGTTCAAAGCCATCAGGCACTCCTTGGAAACTAGCGGGCAGTTCTATTCTGACCTCTAGGGTTGCCATGAGTCAGACCCAAATAGAAGGCAGTGAATTTTGAGGTAGCAGAAGTAGAGTTAACTTCATCCAAAGCATTTTGTAGACAGAAGAGAAAGTAAAACCTATACAATGCTACTACAGTAGATGCTTTGTAGGCAAATAAAACAGTGGTCCACATGAGCGGGGGTTCTTTCCTAGGATCACCATCACATTTTAGAGCTGGAAAGGACCTAATAATTTCTTTAATAAAACCGGTTATTATACAGACATGAAAACTAAGGGCCAAAGAAGTTAAATGATTTTCTAGGTTATAGCAGATTGCCAGGCTTGTCTTTCAAGTACCTCTGCGTGGGTTTGAATAACCAGCCTTTCAGCTAATGGTCAAGTGCTTAACTATTTATGCCACCCAGGGACTCCAAAGTCACACAGCTGCTTCCAAAATGCACGTGTAAGTAAATAACCCAAGATGCCTGATTCTCAGTTCATACTTCATTCTAGGTGCCTTTACTTCTCTCACTGTGAGGTTGCAGTGATTCTATTGCCTAACTCTGTACATTTAGCATTATCTCTCTTCATGCTGATGGATGTCTGAGATATATATCAGGTAGCTCAGTTAACTCAAGGGTATCTATGCCATTAGTCAGAACTTATGCTGTTCATCAACTAATGTGCATGCCTGTATAAACTAATTTTAGCAGTTACTCTGTCTACTCCATGGATCATGAACAGCATTACTTTTTACTAAGTAATTATTACTATTTTTTGCCTAGGTCAACATAAAGTATTGATGCTAACATTAAATGCCAATTGCCGTCAAGTTAATTCTAACTCATAGTGACCCTACTGGACAGAGTAGAACAGCCCCCATAGAGTTTCCAAGGTTGTATTAGCTTCCTTCACATTTTTTACTTTTTTTTTTTTTTTACAGTAAAGCTTAATAGCTACCTTTGCTTCATCTCCCAGTAGGAAAATATCCCCATTCTGGTCTCTTATAGGTATAATAGCCCCAGATGAAGGCAATGAGGAGGAAACGCAGGTCTCACCCTCGGAAACAAAACACTGTGGAAAGGAAACTAGCTTTTCTTGGTTCTCTTTCGGTTTTCTAGCTTTTTGTGTCTTTCTTCATCACTTCACAGGTCCAAGTACCAATGTCATCTTCATTTTCAGGGCTATTCTTTAAAGCTGAAGTCCCCTTTAACTCCGTGTGAAGTCAAGTAAGCACTGAGGAATAAGAAAGACCTCTTCTTAATTTATTATCACAAAAGTTGAAATTCAATTCTATGGTGTGAATATGAGGTACCCTGTAAAGACTGATGTGCTAGATGCCATACCTGCTCAATGAGACATTTTAAGTATAATGTCCTAAGCCCAAAGCAAGAATCTCTCCTCTTCCCAAATTTTGCCTTCATCAAAGCCTTAAAAACTTTTAATAATATTGACATTTTAATAAGTATAAAGGAGCCCTGGTGGCCTAGTGGTTAAGAGCTTAGGTGCTAACCGAAAGTTTGGCAGTTTGAATCCACCAGCTTTTCTTGGAAATCCTACAAGCAATTCTACTTTGTCCTATCAAGTAACTTTGAGTTGGAATCAACTCTATGCCAAGCCACTATAGCAGTGGGTTAATAAAGAGAGGAAGCCTTGAAGTTAACTTAAACACTGGTGAGAGACACTACCCAATGCAAGCAGTAAGAAGCAACTTGATTGCAATGTCTCTCTTGCAGATAAAGAGATAGTACTAGCAGGTACAGGTTGATCATAAACATCACCAGCCTCTTCAAAATACAAAATAAACAAAAGCAAATTATGCCACAACCCTTTATTTAACCACATCTATCTCTGCCATCTTACATGGTCAAAATGGTCCACCAAATGTTTCTAGATACGAACCTATCTCACGTATAGGTAGGCTTCTCTACTGCCTCCCTGCCTTATGAAAACAAAGACTTGTCCTCCACAGATGATTCCCACTCTGACCTCTGACTGAGAATGAGGTATTTTCCTATTTCTTGTGATAGACGTTTTTTGTTAAGTAAGAACGGAACAAAAGTTTGCATAACTTCTTAAGTTACCGTATGAACATGTTATTTAACAATAATTACTAAGAAAATGCATAAATGGAGAATTTTTGAATTTTTTTTTGAAGGTATGTAAACCCACATTGTGAGACAGGGCTATTCTTTAAAGCTGAAATTCCATTTAACTTTGTCTGAAATCAAGGAAGAATTCTGGAATAGGAAAGGCCTCTTTTTAAGATGTTTCTATTGAAGGAAAATGTGAAAGAAAATGCTCTGAAACTTAAGCAAATTACGGTAACACAGGACCTTGTGGCTTTTAGCTAAAATGGGGAATAGTAAAGCACTACCAGCTGGAATTGTCAGTAGGGCTGCGGCCTTGCTAAGACAGCCAAGTTGTTTTTTGAGTGAGATTCAAGATAAAAGCAAACTTATTACAAGTGAAGTAAGAAGCCAAATTTCACGTTTAAAGACCAAGGATAGCCAGGGAGGGAAAGATGGAGTCCACTCTTAGGATGTGCTGAAATTCTGTTAAGAATGTTAGAAAAAATTGGAAACAGATAGTGGTGGTCGTTGCAGAACGTGATGAGCATAATTAACGTCACTGAATTGTGTGTGTAAAAAATGTTGAAATGGTCACTGTTACTTGTGGTCTTAGCTCCCTAGAGCTCTTATAACAGAAATGCCACAAGTGGATGGGCTTTAAAAACTGGTAAATAATCTTCTCACAGTTCTAACGGACAAAATCCACATCAGGGTCATGACTGTTGATTTCTTGCTTGTCGGCAGCCCTAGATGATCCCTGCATCCTCTGCAATCCTCACATAACGTCTGTCTTGCCCTACGTGTGCCTACCTCTCTGTGTCTAGTCTGCTCCCTCTGTAACTCAGAAGTGGCTGGCTTTAGGACCCACCCCGCTCGGGTATTACCTGATTAACATAACAAAGACATGTCTATTTCCAAACAGGGTTACACCCATAAATATAGGTGTTAGGGGTCCAACCCATATTTTCGTGGTACAAAATTCAATTAATAACCTCTCTCTATGTATATATTTATCTATATTAATTTTAAAAAATTGTAATATGTGTATGTATTATATACTTTATATATGTTTATTTTTTAAAATTGTGGTACATATGTAATTTTTAAGTTGTGGTATATATATTATGTGTATATATATACACATAAATAAGTATGTACATACATATACATATATACGTACCACAACTTAAAGAATTAATAGCAATCACAATAAAGAAGAAAATACTACTTGTTGAGTTTTGGCAGGATATCAAAGAATATCCATAATTATCCCAAAAGTCCATTAAAATGCACTTATCTTTTCAAAAGAGGAAAGCCTACTTCCCTAGTTTGAATATTTAGTTCTATTTGCCTCTTTTTGGACTCTATTTTATTAGACTTATTTATTGATTGTTAAGTGAACAAAATAATATAGCACATTGTAAATAAACACTGACATATTTATTAAATTGTTATGTCTGGACTATCTTGGGGATACATAATTAATTTACCTAAAACTCTGACCAAAACAACTGCTCAGTTCCTGCAACTCTCATAAGCTGGTGGCAGCAGTGAATGGGAGATGACTGAGTCTTCTGCTGTAAGGGGAGACCCTCAGTGCTCATTTGTCTGCATGTACATACTTGGTGACAGCCTGACACACGCAGCAACACGGATGTAGAAATGCACTGGCAAACTCACGGCAAAAGTGGAAACGCCTGAGCTGAAAAATAAACCAGGGAAATAGGTGGCAAGTTTTTTTGGTGATATCCACACCTGAATTTCTCTGGGAGGCTATACTTTTTTTTTCTAAAACAAAATGACTACGGAGTTATTGACTGTTAACTACTGAAACATTGAGCAAGTATGCCAAGGACTTCATTTATAGCCTGCTGCTTATTCCTCATGTAAGAGAGTACGGTCTCTGTTTTGCTTTTGGTGTTGCAATGAATTGAAGTTAAGATTTCTGCATCCAGAAGGGGAAGCTATAACCCTGAGAGACAAAAAGATGCTTTATTTAAATTTCATTAATGCTGTTCTGTTTCCAGACTCCCTGCCTTCCAATAACAAGAAGTGCTTCTGAGTGGGGCCACATGTAAAAACCAATATAAAGAGCCATATTTTTTTCCCTAAAGAGAATATACTCAGAATGTTTGCTAGGGGTCTTTAGGAAAGCAGACAGATGATAATAACCTTGCCAGTTTTCTGTTTAGAGTTCAAGGCCATGTTTGGTTGAGAACCTCTTGGAGGATACCTGCTGAAGCCACCAAAGGAGGTTGAATAGAGAACATAACACTGTGGACATTGATACTATGCCTTTACTTGCCCTTGACAATGGAAACATCCCTTTAAACAACTAGGAAATATACTCAACTTTAAGTCCAGTGTTTTTCAATAAAGGAGCCCATCATTTTACCTTCAGACATTTAGCCAAGTCCTACAATTCTAGGCTAATGTTTCTTACCACACTCTCTCCGTAACAATTCAACAACTTCTACACAAGCTCACCTGTGTGCAAACCAGCCACTATGGAAAAGTGCCAGTCCTAGGTAGAAAGACAACACATTGTAGGTCCTGTGGTGCTCTATATTTCCTTCCCAACCAAGAAAAAGTTTGCTTACTTCTGGCCTTCTTTCATTCTGTAAACTTATTTGAGCAAAGTAAAGTCTCCGTAGTCCAGAGACCATGCTTCTGCTCAAACTTATTGTAAGCATATTGTGAGTTTATCATGTCATGTTTTTTGTTTTGTTTAATCTGCTTGGCATTTAGCAGCGTTGTGCTCACATTAAGTGTTCAATAAACCTGATGGATTGTTGAGCTGTTGAAAATAATGTCACATATCTGGGCACTTTGGAGGAAAACAAAGTGTAGTCTTTGCTATGATGAATGCCAACACTCTCTAATTAATTTCTTATAGAGTTGCCAATATTTTTTACTTCCCATGTCCTGTCTTGTCTTCTGTCTCCTTTCCTTTTACTTCAAAGTAGCTCTGTCTTGCCCCCCTCACCCTCATAACCCCACTCAACCCATCTTTCTTTCTATGTATTTTCATTTGTTTGACTGATATTTTTAGTGCCTCCTGTGTGCCAGGTACTGTTCTAGATTTTGTGAATCCAGAGCAAAAAAAAAAAAAAATTAATATGTCTCTTTTTGTCTTTTTATCTTCAGCTTTATTTGGAAAAAAAATTACAAGCATATCACAAGGAACATATACAAATAAACTGGTCCATACTAGAAATAGATAATGAAGAGATTAAAACAAAATAAAGACAAAAATAATAGCATTAGGGATGAGACTACTATGAAAAAGATGGAACATTTGTTTGTGACACAAATTTGGCTCTCAGGTTTATATTGACATCTTCTAGGTTCTCCAGGTACAAAAAAGGTCCCTAGAGTAGTCATATCTATTCAGTAGGCTTAGTACCTAAGCTTTACAATTATTTTCCCTGTGGAATTGCTTCTAAGGAAAATGGTTCACATTTTTTTGGAGGCAACCCATCATGGAAAACACATGTAGAAACTAGAGACCAAGAGTCCATTTAAACCATGTCCATTGCTGGACTTAGGTTCCCTGTTAAATATATACATATGTGTATGGCTGGTATTTACATATATAGTGTGTATTTGACGCCGCTTGGGTTGGCATATGTATATATGTCTATAGACACATATATACACACATACATACATGTGTGTATATATATATTTAAAATTGTAACTGGAAACACTGGTGGTATAGTGGTTAAATGCCACAACTGCTAACCAAAAGGTTGGCAGTTTGGTACCACCAGGTACTTCTCAGAAACTCTATGGGGCAGTTCTACTCTGTCCTACAAGGTCTCTGTGAGTCAAAATCGACTCAACAGCAATGGCTTCTATTTTTTTAAATTGTGACTACAACATGCCTCTTGACTGCAAAGGCATACGAAAAGGAAAGCGATTATGATTCTAATCTGAGAGATAAAAAATGACACTTCAGATAGGCTCCTGTGTGTGTGGCGAATTGATATTTATTCCTTCGTTTGTCCTTCATCATACCCAAGTTCTAGCATTTCAGCTCCTTAACTTAGTCTTTAAGACATCTCACATATTAAACTATTGCAATAAGGGTTGCTCAGCATGTTACTTCTTAATAAAGGATATCTGCATTTGTTTTAATGCTTATTTAAAAAGAAATTGGGATTTAGAGCTTTTCGGCACTAATGGAATCAATGGTACTTTAATATGTGTTAATGGCACTTCTGTTCCCTTAGCGGAAGAAAACAGTGAGGTTATTAGCCAAACACACTGGTGCTCTAAATGAAAGAGAAAGTATATGGGATTTGGAAAAAGCAAAGATGGTACATGATTTTCTAGTGTAAGATCATTTAACCCTAAATGGAATGCACACATTTTTCTCCTTGTAGTGCTTTAATCCAAAGGGTTAAACAAAACTGGTGTGGTGGCTACTAGCAAAGCCATCATGTATGTTGTCAAAACCAAAGGAAAAAGAACATGCTCAAAGCTCATTCTGCTGAAATTTCAGTGAGATGCTGTCAGTTTCTAGCTTTAGGAAAGGATTTTCCTCTCCACTGATACAAATATCTTCAAAGGACCAAATGATTAAGAGGAAGGTAAGGGAAGACGTGCTCTGCAAAGAACAGAGCGGGACAATGCGGGGGGTTAGACCTGAGCTCCCCACACTAAACTCAGCAGCACACAACGGTCAATTAACGGCCGAGGTCTTAGCTGGTATGCTTTGCTTTTGGACCACCAAGCCTCCCTTTCCCTTACATCTGTAAGAGCCTGTATCTTTTAGGTGCATATTTGGATGTATTCACTGAACCTGGTGGCACATTTTATAATGTTACTGCTATATGAGGTCACAGGATAGCAATAGAAAAATGTAAGTCTAATTGCCTTTCTAAAAAAAAGAACAGAAATGTTATTCTACTTGTTATCTGTATCAAAATGATCTTAAAGATATCCTATATTACTAATCTTAGTGTTTTTAAAGCTAGGTGAAAAGTTTCTGGTTAGTTGAACATATCGAATTAGTTAAGAGTATGCTTAACTTTTGGAATATTTTGTGTAATTACTGGGAACAGTTTTATTGATCTTTACGTAACCTCCATGTTATTCTTTGCAGAGATGGAATAATAGACTTCACTCTTTAGGTGGGAAAAGAATGTCACTTCAACTCTCAAGGGATTGATTTTTCAACTTGTCTATAATGGTCTGTAAACTCCAAGAGAATCTTCTCTGAAATACTACCTTTTAAAGTCTTGAATAGAATGGATAATTTTTGGCAGTTTTGGAAACTGAAAGGAAAACTGATGATTACATGTTTGAAATAGTTGATTGGGAATCAGGAAATTTAAGGTATTAATAAAGATTGGTTTCAAATACTTTGCACTGCTGACTTGTAACAAAACCTAATAAGGTAATTTTAAGGAAATGCTTTGTACTTTGGGGAAGAAAGGTTTTCTGTCAATATAAAGCATTAACATGAGCCACTTGGAGTGCCATTGCATGAAATCTGAGAGTCAATAGAGTATTCTCTGATGCTAGTGTCTAGTTACATCAAACACTCTAGGATTATGCCATCAATTTTATATCCCTGCAGGGTTTTTGTTAAAGTACAATCTAAAAGAGGACACTAAATGCTGAGATCAATGGGCTATCAGAAGTCTCACTGTATGTATGTGGGTAACATTTCTTCCTCTATCCTCCCTCCTAGTTTCCTAAGAGAACACCTTACTTTCTTGAATTTCAACAGGTTATATATTTAGCTTCACATCACAGAGACAACCATACAGTTTAAACTCTTTCTCATGAAAGAATGGTGAATAACATAAACGAGTGGCTTTGAATGTTTCAAAAAAAGAGGGAGCAGTAACGCCATTGTGACTCCTTGTAGCATTGCTGGACATGAGTCTAACAGCAATGAGTTAACTTAATCATGTCACAGCTCCAATTCCGCATGGACTGCCTAGAAGGCCAGTTTGTAACACAATTTCTGCCACAAGAATGTAGCTATTTTCAAATCTTTTAAAATGTGTATCAGGCAGCATTCTAAGCACTTTAATACAGGGCCATTTTCTTCAGTGCTCTCTTCGGGGTGAACAGCTATCATCCTACAAAATGAGAATTCAAGCCACATGTCAAACTTTCAAGGAGGTACCCTGGGAGGTGATAATGCCCAAAAGATAAATTGGAAAGATACCATAGGTATTAGCTTGTGTAAATGCTGCTTTCAATTTGTGTAGCAGCCACTGTAGCACTTTCAGAACAAGATAATGAATTAAATGTAATTCTTGGCTGTTCCCTGAAGTCTTAATAAGGACCAAATAGCTGGACTCAAACTGATTTGAAATCTATCCTGGAACCATTCCATAGATGCCTCACTCTCATTCCATTATTTGGCCAAGATAACCTTTAATATAGTTTAATTTCTACTCTCTTTAAAGCATTGACAATAATGGCTCCTGAATAATAGCAAAACGTCATATGTTTCTTTGCTTATAAGGGACCAAACAAATGCCAAGACTTTTGTCCTTAGTTTTCATTTCTTAGGTAGAATGGTGTTTATATTTTGCCAAAATGGACTTTGCTATTATTTTTCAGTTTTTCTCTTTTCCATGAATCGTGGTAATAATGCTGGTATACATCAGCTCTTTTGTTAAATAGTTTCCTAGGCTGGCCTTCTGGAAACTTTGGCTTTAACTCAAGAAGTCAATCATACAATATGACACCATTAACTACTTTTTATCCCCTAGGTCTGTCAGATGCTTTGAATGATATAAATAAGTATAAGGTGTATTTTCCATCTTTAAGAATATCAGAAGAGATACGAATGGGAGAGGATAGACAGTAAAATTAAAATTAAAAAATTACATATTAATTAGAAACAATTCCAATTTTATCATACAAAATTCATGTGGACAGAAAATGTTCCAGTCTCTTTTTGTTTTTTTGCCTTTCCAATATTAGCTATAGCTAGGGGTGTATTCAGAAGGGGTTTGCTGTGAGGAAGAATTGCAAGAGCAACTTAAGAAGGGCTTATTTTTCTTTTGGAATATGCAAGCTGATTTTTTCTGAATTCAATTTATATTTTAATTCATGTTTTTCAGGGCTTTTCCAAAATTGGTTCAACTGTCCAGTCAATCCAAAAGGATTTATTAAAGCCGTTCTCTGTAAGGCACTGTTTATAACAAATCAAGCAGATAGCATCATTCAGACCTGAATGCTGTACAAAGGACAGCAAGCCAAGGTTTCCTGGAGGAAGAGGCAGGAGGCCTCAGAGCTTCCCCGTCAGTAACCAAGTAGTCAGAGCAGCTTCTTTCCCACTAAGGCATCCAGGTTATAACTCTATGTCAACCCTGTGGACCACAGTTTTGCACTTCTCTACCTGATCTCTTGTGTCTTAACTACATCAAGGCTTATCCTCTTGAAAGTGCCTACTCCAGAGTCCAGTTTCTGCTTCACTTTGTCTCCTCAGCAGTTTCCATTCCAGCCAGTGGCTCAGCCTCTTGGAGAAATTTCCAGTACTTAATAAGAATGTCCCTGGTGGTGTAGTGATTACATGCTACATCTGCTAACCAAAAGGTCAGCAATCCGCCAAGTGCTCCTTGGAAACTATGGGGCAGTTCTACTCTGACACATAGGGTTCCTATAAGTCAGAGTTGACTTGACAGCAGTGGGTATTAAGAATGACAAGTTTCCTTCACATTATATCACAGCCCCATTTGCTTCAAACTCCTGGTGTTTTAGTCTGCTAGTGCTGCTCTAACAGAAATACCACAAAGTAGATGGCTTTAAAAAGACAAAATTTTTCTTACACAGTCCAGTAGGCTACAAGTTCAAATTCAGGATGTCCACTCCTGGGGAAGGCTTTACCTCTGTCAGCTTGGAAGAAGGTCATTGTGTTGCACCAGCCTTTGGTCAGGGAGCATCTTGGTGCAGGAACATCAGGTCTGAAGGAGTACTTTTCTATCTGGTATTGCTTTCTTGATGGTGTGAGGTTCCCAATTCTCTGCTTGCATATCTCTGTTTTTATCTCTGTAGGATGAAAGGATAAATGGTGGTTGTCACGGGTTGAATTGTGTCCCCCCAAAAATATGTGCAGCCGTGTGGCTGGGACATGATTCCCAGTATCTTGGGACTGTCCTCCCTTGTGTGGTTTCGCTAAACTGTATGTTAAAGGGGCTGTAAATTCCTTCATAGAATTACTTCCTTGCTCTGCAGTAGGGGGAGTTTCCCTGGAGTGTGGCTTACCCCACCCTTAATGCTTTCAGCTTGCAAGAGATAAAAGGAAAGGGAGACAAAGAGAATAAGGAGCCTCGCACCATCAAGAAATGTGCACCGGTAGAAGAGCGTGTCCTTCAGACCTGAGGTTCCTGCGCCAAGACACTCCCTGGACAAAGACTGATGCAATACCGGACTTTCCTCTAGAGCTGACAAGGGGAAAGCCTTTCCCTGGAGCAGACACCGTGAATATGGACTTGCAACCTACCGGACTGTATAAGAATAAGCCTTCCTTTGTTAAAGCCATCCACTCTGTGGTATTTCTGTCAGAGCAGCCCCAGCTGACTAAAACAGTGGTGTAAGCCGCACTCCAGGAAAACTCTCTTAGCAAGGGTGTGGTAGTCCCACCCTAATCTTCTTTTAAAGTAATCATCCTATTAGCCACAGGCAGAGACTAGGATGTGTAGCATAGGAAAATCACAAAATATTGGGAATGATGGCCCCGGCAAATGGCTACCCGTATTTTGGGGGGACAAAGTTGAATTCATGACACTTGGTACATGTCACTCTTTAAAGTATGAAGTGGGCCTTTGAGACTTCCAGGGTTTAAACTCAGATACTAGTCTTTGAGGGGTGACTTTCTCTCCTAACCTCATCAGTATTCTGAGTTATCAGCAACCACTAAACCTTTTCAGAGCAAAAATAGGGTTGTGGCTTGCCTCACTTGCCAGAGGCCCTGTGTGCTATTGTTTGGATAACTTCTATAGAATTATTGCAAATCAGACAGAATTCTTCCTGTTGAGATTTTTATGACCAAATATTTAAGACAGTATAAGCCCAAAGCTTTTCTGAGTTTGAATTAAAGGAATAACCTTAAGAAGACAGAAAATTCCCACTATGGGAAAAACAGGTTTTTAAAAAATTAGTGAGATCTCAATAGCAGTAAATTCATTGTTTAATTCAACCAGAGAGGATAAAAAGTTTTCATATACCTAATATTTTCCAAAAGCCCAGTTTTGCTTTTTTTTTTCCGTCTTGTACTGATTTCACCTTGTGATTTGAGGCCTTTTTTTTTTTTAAGAACACGTGAACATGAAATGTTCTAAGTAAAAGAAAATGAACACCTCTGCATTTGCACTGTCAAAAATGACTGTTTTCTGTGCATCCTGTGGACCACAACTTGGCCAAATGGAGTCCAGGAAACATCAAATATTGAAGAAAATCTAGAGCTGTCTACCAGATTTTGCATACAATTTAAGAGTGAATTATGTCGGGGAAAAAGCAGAAATTCACACAAAGAAGCAACAAGGGTCATACCAGATGAGTCAAGATAAAATAAAGGTGAAGAAAAACCAAATACAAATTCAGATTTCATAAAAAAGATTAGGGTAAATATAAATCCATACGTGTATGGTCAACTGGTTTTCAACAATGTTGCTAGGTCCATTCAAGGAGGAAGAGTCTCTCTTTGATCAATTAAAAAAAAAACAAAAAGCATTGCTGTCGAGTAGATTCTAAATCATAGCAATCTCGCAGGGCAGAGTAGAAATGCTCCAGAGAATTTCCAAGAAGCCCTTGTGGCTTCATACCTTTTGGTTAGCAACCCTGGTGCTATACCACCAATGTTTCCCTGCAGTAAACAGTACTGGGAAAAATGTGTTTCTTCATGGAAAAGATGAGTAAGGATTCATGCCTCACACCATGTACAAGAAAATAATTCAAAATGGATCGAGGACCTAAATGTGAAAACTAAAACCGTAAAATTATTATAAACAAATACAAGGATATCAAATATAACAACAAAAGTATGAGGAACAAAAGGCATAATGAATACTTAAAACAACATTAAATGAATAAATACTTTTGTTCATCAAAGGATTTAATTAAAAAAGTGAAAAGAGAATTTACACCTTCAGAGAAATTTTTCAGGAACTGTGTGTCTATAGCATGGCTGTGAGTTGGAATAAACTCGACAGCAATGGGTTTGGTTTATTCATTTATTAGAATGTCTAGTGGAAACCTAATAATGCAGTGGTTATGAGCCATGGCTGCTAACCAAAAGGTCAGCAGTCCTTGGAAACCCTATGGTGCAGTTGTACTGCCCTATAAGTTCACTAGGAGTTGAAATCGACTCAAAAGCAATGGATTTGGTGTTTTACTTGGTAATGGCTTGAACTTCTTTTCATGTGCTTGTTTGCCATTTGAATGTCCTCTTCAGTGAAATGTCCATTCAAGTCCTTTGCTCATTTTTTTTTGGTCTGTCTTTTTACCATTGTAGAAGTTTTTATATATTTTGGATATTAGACTCTTACAAGACATATAACCACCCCCCCCCAAAAAGCAGAACGCATTGCCGTCAAGTCAATTCCAACTCATAGTGACCTTACGAGACATAGTAGAACTACCCCATAGTGTTTCTACAGAGTGGCTGGTGGATTCAAACTGCCCACCTTTTTATTAGTAGCCACTTAACCACAGTACCGCCAAAGTCCCATTCAAGCCGTTAGAGAGACACAAATCAAATCTGCAATGATATAGCACCTCATACCTGTTAAAATGGTAACCCACAAAATGGAAATCAACACCTTGGCAAAGTTGGAGAAACTAGAATACCTATCCACTGCTGATAGGATTGCAAAATAGTACAGACATTGCGGAAAATAGTTTGACGGTTTCTTGCAATGCTGGATACGTAACTGCCATGTTGCTGTTGTTGTTAGGTGCCATCAAGTCAATTCTGACTCATAGTGAACCTATGCACGACAGAAACACTGCCTAGTCTTGCTCCATGCCTACATTTGTTTTTATTCTTAAACCCATTGTTGCAGCCACTGTGTCAATCTGTCTTGCTGAAGATCTTCCTCTTTTTCACTGACTGTCCACTCTGCCAAGCATGATGTCCTTCTCCAGGGACTGATTCCTCCTGCCAACATGTCCAAAGTATGTAAGACAGTCTCACCTTCTTTGCTTCCAAGGAGCACTCGGGTTGTACTTCTTCCAGAACAGATCTGTTCTTGTGACTGTCCACGATACGTACACTCAACAGTCTTCTCCAACACCATAATTCAAAGGCATCAATTCTTCTGTCTTCCTTATTCATTGTCCAGCTTTTTCATGTGTATGATGTGACATCGTGGCTTGGGCCAGGCACACTTTCATCTTCAAATTGACATCTTTACTTTTCAATACTTTAAAGAGCTTGTTTGCGGTAGATTTTCCCAATGCAATACATGTTTTGATTTCTTGACTGCTGCTTCCATGGGTGTTGATTCTGGGCTCAAGCAAAACGAAATCCTTGATGACCTCAATTCTTTCTCCTTTTATGATGATATTCCTTACTGGTCCAGTTGTGAGGATTTTTGTTTTCTTGATATTGAGGTGCAATCCATACTGATGGCTATGGTCCTTGATCTTCATCAGCATGTTTTTCAAATCTTCTTCACTTCCACCAAGTGAGGTGGTGTCGTCTGCATAGCACAAGCTGTTAGTGAGTCTTCCTCCAATCCTGATGCTTTGCTCTTCTTCGTAGAGTCCAACTTCTCAGATTGTTTGCTCAGCATACAGATTGCGAAGGTATGGTGAAAGGATACAACCCCGACACACCTCTTTCCTGACTTTAAACCATGCAGTGTCCTCTTGTTCTGTTTGCTTGACTGCCGTTTGATCCACATACAGATTTCTTATGAGTACAGTTAAGTGTTCCCATTCACAGTTAAGAATTCCCATTCTCTGCAATGTTACCCATAATTTATGATCAATACAGTTGAATGCCTTTGCAATGAAACACAGGCATTCGACTGTGTGTATCATAACTACCATATGATCCAGCAACTCCAATTCTAGAGACTTGAAAGTAGAAATGCAACCAGACATGTGTATACCAATATTTATTGCAACACTTTTCACAATAGTCAAAATATGAATACAACTGAAATGTCCTTCAACAAATGATGGAACAGACAAAATCTGATATCTATATGCAATGGAATACTGCCGAGCCATAGAGACAAATGAAGTCCTGACGCATATCACAATGTGGGTGAAACTTAGCGTCACGCTGAGGGAATTAAGTCAGTCATAAAAGGACAAATCCGGTGTGATCTCACTTATGGGAAATAAACAAGCACATAGAAACCAAAACTTATTACCAGGAGGGAGGAGGGGAAGGAATGTGGACTTTTTTGCTTAGAGAATCATTGACTTTATGTTATGGCAGTAGAATGACTGGGAAAAGGGTAGCAAGAATGGAGGTACACCTCAGAGAATGTAATAAATGTCACTGAATTGTACATTCAGAAATTGTGGAGGTAGCATGTGTTACACTTTGTTATTGTGGTGCTTATGTATGTACCACAATAAACCAAAAAACCAAATCCACTGTCTTCGAGTTGATTCCAGCTCATAAGAACCCTACACGACAGAGTAGAACTGCTCCACAGAGTTTCCAAGCAGTGCCCAGAGGAATCGAACTGCCAGCCTTCCCATCAGCAGATGCAGCATTTAACCATTATGCCACCAGGGTTTCCACACATCACAATAATCATTTTTAAAAATGGGGTTATCAGGTTGGTTGGCTCTTAACATTTTAGTGAATGGGCTTTTACACTATTTGCTGATATTTACCAATTTTCACTGCTTCAATCTGATTTGTAAGAAGATAAACCAGTGGTGTCTTCAGGGTAGCTCAGGTTGCCAACACGATCACTGTGACAGAATTTCATTATGTGAGATGCTAAGAAAAATATGCACATAAAAACTAGCTGAATAAATTCCTGTGTCTGAAAGATGTCTGTGTTCCTAGCAACCTATTCATCACATGAATGAGAATCTTTTCAATGAGAAAAAAAAATGTTTTAAACTGGATATCCACCCCACAGTGCCCATAGTCTGTATCTTTTATGCTTTCCACTTACATTAGCCATCAAACAACAAATAACGCCATGTGCAAAGGTTTGGGAAGCTTCCCCAGAGAGGGCTACCATGAAGACAAATGGTTAATGTCTGCTCTCCCAGCTGCTTAGTTAATTACTGTAATAGAAAACATCTTGAGGGAAAACACTGCATACAGTTATTAGCAATTAACCCACAACTCTAAAAATCACAATTCTTACTAATAATAGAACATTGCCCAGCCAGTCTAATTATAATTTCTACGTGAATCTACTGTTTTCAGAAAATGTGAAATCCTACAAGTTACTACTATTTAAAATGCAGATAGGAAATTGGGATGGTGAAGATTACACTCAGCAATGCAAAACGGAGGAGAGGAGGCAGACACAGGGAGGGATGTGATTTATGTGGTGATCGACTCGCTCCCTGACATGTAAAAGATTCAGATATATGAACCAAAAGAACTTTTCTCTGAGTGTTGACAACGACCCAGGGACCCGAGACGCTAATGGCTGAGGGCACTGAAGTGGTGAAGGCAGGGCAAGGGAAGTCCCTGAAGCAGACAGCTGTGGTCTAGCTTTGTGTCTCTTTGGACCAGGGAGCAATCTTAAATATAGCACAGCCTTGCAACTCTCGTGCTTTTCCCCCCAACAAGGAACGTCCCTACAGCCCTCCATGCTGCAGGCTTTGCTCCGTGTTCACTGGCCTCTCTGCTACCTCGAGAACACACTAAGTTTATTCCTGCCTGGAAACGTCAGTGCTTACTATTACTTCTGCTTGAAATATTCGTCCTCCTGACTTGACGTGACTGGATTCTTCTGTGCCTTCAGATTTTTGCTCAGAGACGTTCTGGTCACGCTACAAAACAGCCTACTTGGCCCTTTCTGTTCTATAGCATTCTTTTATTTCTGAACGTGTTTACCAATCTAATACAATACATTCATATAATTAATGTAATGTAATAGATTATATTACTTTTTAATTGATCTGTAACTTTATTTCCTGGCTTCTCCAGTAGAATATTTGAGCGAATTATCTACACTCAAATTCAAACTTCTTCCTCCCCAGCCCCAGGCCACTTCTCTGAAACAGCCACTTGGAACTCACACTGACATCTACTTTTCTGCGAATAGCCCACCTGTATTTACATCTTTGTTTCTAATTGCAATGTCTAGTCTGCTACTCCTTAATTTATCAGCATCACATTACATCTGGAATCCCTAGTGGCATAGTGGTTAAGTGCTACAGCTGCTAACCAAAAAGTCAGCAGTTCAAAACCCCCAAGTGCTCTGTGGAAACTCTATAGGGCAGTTCTACCCTGTCCTCTGGGGTATCTGTGAGCTGGCGTCGACTCTACAAGCACTGAGGTTATTTTTGTTTTGTTTTGAGTTTAGATCGTATTTATTGATGTTCTGTTTTGGATGTTTTATTACGTCTTCTTAAACCTTCCCTTCCTATACTGTCCCAGTAGAGTATATGTGTTTACCTTATCACTACTGTGAGATATTATTTACAGCTTAGCCAAATAATGTCTTCAGATAACATTTCCTTTTCTTATGATTTTTCTTTTACAGTTAATACTTTTCCTGTGTTTCTTGTTTACTAGTTGTCATTTTTTTTTTCTCAGATGTTTTAACCCTCAAATAGACTAAATAAGCAACCACCCTTTTTTATGTTTTGGAGAACTCCCTCCTAGAATTACTGTTTACCCCACCTGGGTTGGATGCTTCTTGGTTCTGGTGCAGACCTCTGCTAATGAAACTCCCTTCCACCCTTCCTGAAAATCCCCTTTTTTGTCTGATCAGAGCCCCTGTTTTCCAGCTGCCTCCTTCTCAGTTTGCTCTCTGGTATCCAAATAAGAAGCCATTTGCAGATAGTCAGGTTTCAGAATTTTTCTGTGTCTGTAAATGTCTTACTGTAGCTTCATACTTGATTGGTAGTTTGACTAAGTATAGAATTCTAGGTGGAAAACCTTCCCCCAACATTTGGAGGTTATTGCTCACCTATTTTCTATCATCTGGTATTTATTTCGAGAAGCCCAATGCTATTCTGATTGATGCCCTTTATAGGCATCATAGCTTAGTCATCTACAGAAGCTTTTATAATATTCTCTCTGTCCTTGCTGCTCGGAAATTTCATGATGATGTGAGTCACAGGTACTCGGGGGCCCTAACAGTCTGGGGATTAATATGTTTTCCTTCTTGAGTTGTTTCTCTGATAATTTCCTCACCTGTTTTGTCTTTTCTCTCTTTCTGACTCTCTTAGATTAAGCCATTGATTTGATTTCCTTTCATTCTTAGTTTCTTCTTTTTATATCTTCTGGAAGATATCTTGATTTATTTTGAAGCTTTCTACTGAGCTTTTTTCATTATCTATTTTTAATTTCAAAGATCTGTTTCTCATTTTCTGAGTGCTCCTGTGTTGTAGTATTTTTTGTGTATGTGTCTGTGTATTTTAATATACTGTCTTCTCTCTCTGAAGATAATAACTATATATATATATATATATATATTGTGTGTGTGAGACAAAAGTCTTCTCTTCCCTTCAGGTTCCTTTTGTGTTCTTTTCACATAGGTCCCTACGTAATGGAAGCTTTCCTCATCTCTGGTGATGCTCAGTTATATTAAAGAGTAGGCACTAGAATGACTATTGGGAGTTTGGTTTTTGTGGATGGGAGTAGTTGACTGGTAGGCTTCACTGTGAGGTTATCAGTCAGTGCACTTAATCACACTTTTGCTTAATCACACTGACCTTTTCACTGGAGTCTCCAGAGAACAGTCTTCTAAACTGCGTGACGTTAGATGCACACTTGGATACAGACTTCTTGAAACCACAAGCGAGCAGGGGCTGTAAGCAGTTTCCCCATCCAGGCTTGGATCTACTCTTGTGTTCAGCCCTGTGCCTGACCTCTGCCTTCCTCTGTGTCAAGGCTGGTCATCACTGTTGAATTTCTCTAGAAAATGCATCTCCTGCCTCCTGACAGGCAGAAAAACAAGGAGGCATCAGGGAGTCAACTGTTCTACATATTTTTACAACCAGATTCCTCATTTTAAGCCTAAGTATCACCTGCCTCCTCCTTACAGGATACTTGGGACCTTCAAGCACTAAGATCTCATACATTGCTAAAGGAGAACTGGCTTACTTCTGCCTTCTGCAGGCACTTACCTTATACCTTTTGTGACGTTTTCACAACTTCTAAGAGTCTGTCAGTAGAGCAAATGGTTGATTGCTTGGCTAGTTACCAAAAGGTGGGTGGTTGTGAGGTTATCCAGAGGTGCCTCATAAAACAAACTTGAAAATGCAATGGGGTTTTTGATAAGATCACCTTAAGTCAGAATCAGTTAGAGGACAACCGGCTTAGTTTGGGTATTCAGATTTAGCAAGGGAGTCAGAGATCCTGTATCAGGTTTTTTTTCCTTGAATTGTTTGGCCAGTTATTTTCAGTCCAATTTATCTTTGTTGGATAGTCACTTTTAAAACAGTTTCCTTTACTATTCTTTTAATGAGGTTCTGGAAGGATGAAGAGATAAAATAGTGTAGTCAGTTTGCACATTAACCTGGAATTCTCTGTGCGCATTCTTTTTTTTTTTTTTAATCTTTCCTAAGACTCAACATTTTTTAAAGCTAGGTGCTGTCTTTATCTAAAAGAATGGTTCTCAGACTTTAGTGTGCATCAAAGTCACATGAAGTGCTTCTTAAAACACAGATTCCTAGTCCCTACTTGCAGACTGATTCGATAGCATCAGAGGAGTCTGAGAATAGATATTCCTGACAAGGTCCCAAGTCATGCTGATGCTGCTGGTTTGAGGAACATACTTTGAAAACCACCAATTTAGTTTAATTCAGTTAACTCTGGCTTTGTTCTTTCATATGCAAAGATGCATACCTGCTGAACTCCTACTTAACCTTTATGAGCATGTATATCCTGTGGAAGCATTTTCTGACTGTGTAGAAAGCATATCCTGTTCCAAAAGTAACCTCTTTCCCTGGCGGTCTTATAACTGCTTTTCTTTTTCTAATAATCACATTTGGCAAGTCACGTGTCTGACTCCATTAGACGAGTGCACCTGCTGAGTGTGAAGCACCTGCCTTCTTATTTGTGTAGATTATTCTTCCTTTTCCTCCTCCTCCATCTTCTTTTCTCCACCACTTAACCTCTTCCTCCTTGTCCTCTTTGTCTTTCTCTTCCTTCTTTATTTTAATTACCTAACTCACCACCTGGCACATACAGACATGATGAATGGACCTGAAATGATGTTACCATAGATCATTAGCAAGTAGGATTTGGTCTGGAATGATGTGTTAGTCATCCAGTGCTGCTATAACACAAATACCACAAGAGGATGGCTTTAACAAAAATAAATTTATTTTCCCAGTCTAGTAGGATACAAGCCAAAATTTAGGGCATCAGCTCCAGGGTAAGGCTTTCTTTCACTATCGGCTCTGGAGAAGGGTCCTTGTAATGCCTCAGTCTTCTCTTGGCCTTGGGGCATCTCAGTACAGGAACCTCGGATACAAAAGACACACTCTGCTCCTAGCTCTGCCTTCTTGGTAGAATGAGGTCCTCAATTGTCTGCTTGCTTTCCTTTCCTTTTATCTGTTCTAAGACAAAAGGTGGTACAAGCCATACCTCAGGGAAATTCTCTTTACATTAGATCAGAGATGTGATCTGAGCAAGGGTGTTATGTCCCACCTTAATCCTCTTTAACCACAGGCAGACATTATGAGTTATACAGGAAAAGCACAGAATGCCAGCCAACCAAACAATACTGGGAATCAGGGCTTAACCAAATTCATATGTATCTTGGGGGTGGGAGGGTGGGTGGGCAGAGGGCAGTTCAAACCATGACAAATGGCTTACCTCAAAATTTGTCCATGTTCTTTTATCAGTGTTTCTTGTAACAGTGGCAGGTGCCCTCTTGAAGTCAGACAGGTACATTGCAGTGGCTTTATTCAAAGAAACCATCTTATGAACTAGTCTTTACTGGTCCCAACCATGATAAGACATGATAAGAGGCTTACCTCCGAGTGAAAATTACTGTTTACTTCATTCAGAAAATCTTGCTGTGGGAAAAAAAAAAAGTATCAACTGTTATGCTTAGTGATATAATTTTCCTTCATTTAGTCATAAACTTATCATATCTGGAACCAGAATGAAATGGTTTGCAGTTCAGCACTGGTCTTCAAACTGTTCTCTTTTTAAAAATTGACGCACAAAATTCACAAACCGTAAAACTGGTCCTTTTAAAGCACACAATTTAGTATTTTTTAGCACATTCATTAAGTTGTGTAATCACCTCCACTCTTTAATTCCAAATAATTTTCATCCAAACCTCCCTCACCCAAGGGAACTTCATCCCTCAGCAATCCTTCCTCTTTCTCCCTTGCCCTCAGATCCAGGCGACCACTATTTGCCTTTGTGTTTCAATGGATTTATCTATTCTGGGCCTGTCACATAAATGTAATCACACCATATGTGGCCTTTCGTGTCTTGCTTTTCTCTCTTAGCCTTACGTTTTCTCAGTCTCTGTTGTCGCAAGTGTCAATACTCTGTCTTCATTGCTGAATAATAGTTTACTGTACGGACATACTACATTTTGTTTATCCAGTTATCAACTGGACATTTACATTGTTCCTACATTTTGGCTTTATTATAATGATGTTTTTGAAGATGGAAGGAAAACACAATGTCATTACACCAAAAAGAATTGGTTGACATTCAGCCATTTCAAGAGGTAGCATATCACATCAAGAACCTGTGGTACCAAAGGCACTGGTGAAAAATGAGTCTCCAGGAATTGATGAAATATCAACTGAGATGTTTAAACAAACAGATGCAGTGCTGAAACTGATCTCTCATTCATGCCAAGAAATTTAGAAGACTGCTACCTGGCCAACTGAATGGAAGAGATTCATATTTATGCCTATACCCAAGAAAGGTGATCCAACTTATTGTAGAAATTACCAAACTATATCATTAATATTATAAGCAAGTAAATTTTGATAAAAATCATTCAAAAGTGGCTGCAAAAGTATGCTGACAAGGAACTGCCAGAAATTCAGGCAGAATTTAGAAGAAGATGTGGAACCCAGACTATCGTAGCTGATGTCAGATGGATCTTGGCTGAAAGCAGAGAATATCAGAAAGATATTTACCCGTATTTTATTGACTATGCAAAGCTTTTCACTGTGTGGATCCTAACAAATTATGGATAACACTCAGGAGAACAGGAGTTCCAGAACACTTAATTGTGCTCATGAGGAATCTGTACATAGATCAAGAGGCAGTCATTCAAATAGAACAAGGGAACACTGATTGGTTTAAAGTTAAGAAAAGTGTTTAGCAGGATTGTAACCTGTCACCACACTTATTCAATCTTTATGGTGAACAAATAATTTGAGAAGCTGAAGTATAGAAAGAAGAACAAGGCTTTAGGATGGGAGGAAGACTCAGTAACAACTTGTGTTCTGCAGATGGTGTAACTTTACTTGCTGAAAGAGGACTTGAAACACTAATTAAGATCCAAAACCACAGCCTTCAGTATGGATTACACCTCATAATCAAGAAAACAAAAATTCTCACAACGGATGAATAAGCAACATCATGGTAAATGGAGAAAAGGTTGAGGTTGTCAAGGATCTCCTTTTACTCAGGTTCACAAAAAACACCCATGGCAGCAGCAGTCAAGAAATCAAACAACACATTGCACTGGGCAAATTTGCTGCAAAATACCTCTTTTAAAGTGCTGAAGAGCAAAGACGACACCTTGAAGGCTAAGATGTGCCTGACCTCAGGCATGGTATTTCTGGTCACATCATAGGCATGTGAAAGCTGGACAATGAACACGGAAGAAGGATGAAGAACTGATGCCTTTGAATTGAGGTGCTGGAAATATTGAATGTACCATGGACTGCCAAAAGAATTATCTGTCTTGGAGGAAGTACAACCAGAGTGCTCCTTAGAACCAAGGATGATGAGACTACATCTTACATGCTTTAGACATATCATTGAGGGGGATCAGTCTCTGGAGAAGGACTTCATGCTCGGTAGGGTGATTGAGGGTGAAGAACAGTCACAGTCAGATGGATTGACACAGTGACTGCAACAATGGTTCAAGCATATCATTGATTGTGGACATCATGCAAGCCTGGACAATGTTTGACTCTGCTATACATAGGGTTGCTACGAGTTGGATCTAACTCAAGGAAATTTAACAGCAACAACAACAATGTTGTTATAAACATTCATATATAAGTTTTTGTGTAGACATACATTTTTTATTCTCTTGGGTATATGCCAACAAGTGGAATTATTGTGTCATATGGAGCCCTGGTGATGCAGTGGTTAACAGCTTGGCTGCTAACCAAAAAGTCAGCAGTTTGAATCTACCAGCCACTTCTTGGGAGCAGTTATTTCCTGTCCTGTAGGGCTGCTATGCGTTGGAATCGACTACAGCAACAGGAATGGTAACTCTGTGTTTTACATTTCTGAGGAACAGTTAAACCACATTTTGTAGCAGCTTCACCATTTTCTACCCCACCAGTAATGTAAAAAGATTCTAATTTCTCCACATCCTTGCCATTACTTGTTATAGTCTATCCTTCCAGTGGTTTGTGTGCTTGGCTGCTAACTGAAAACTTGTTGTTTAAAGTCCACCCAGAAGTGCTTTGAAACGCTTGAAGATCTACTTCCAAAAATTCAGTCATTGAAGACCCTGTGAAACACACGAGGTCACCACAAGCTAGAATCAACTAACAGCAACTGGTAATGTTATGTAAAACATAGTTAAAGCTGCAGAGGACAATCCTGGTGCAAACGTGCACGAAGTTTTTGATGTAAGTGTAGCGTAATAAACTTTCAAGTGCCCTCATTTTTGGCTGGTGATTTAGGGTCTCTACCACGATGTGTACTTAGCTTTCTAGAGAATAGCTGACAACATTTCCTGTTGTCCTACCTGAAGCTGAAATGGGTAGACCTAAATCATATTGGGTTTGGACACTTTTTCCTGAAGTACATATTTTTACTTATTTACACTGACATTGATTGGCCATTATTTTGGCCACTTATCCACTCTTGTAAAATCCTCCTCTGATTTATCCATATTGGATTGAAAAAGGAATTGAAAACTTGGTATTGTCAAGGTTTGTTTTTTTTTCTTTCCCGAATGTGAATGTCTGTTCTGCAAAAGGTAAGCTAATGGCATATTTTCAGTAACTTACTGCGTCCTCAGGCTTAAAAAATGAGTTAGAGACTCTCTACTATCATGAACACATCAGGTTGTGAGGTCGCAGTGTCATTACGATTATATCTATTCCACATTCTTAGTGTGGCTAGTTGTACAGGCATTGATAGTAGTTGTTTAGGTATGATCAGTTGAAGGCAGGTAGATCCCAAGAAAAAGATTTCAGAATAAATGTTAATTGGGAAGGAATTTTAGTCTTCACTTTCCCCTCTCTGATGTAAAACAATGTCAGAAAAAGAAGTGGACTTGACTCAAGTAATAGTGATCAGCCTTTTTATATATAAAAATTGGCTGTCCAAAGCATAATGAAGTGCAAGTTCGATGTGTATACGGACTAATCTCGTAACTATATTCTAATAAAGACATGTGATCCTGGAGTTGGTAGTTCCATTATGACTCACATTTGTTTGATCAAATCTTTATGTTCAACAAACAGCTCAGTACAGAGAAATTATGTATAAATTACTAGATATGTATCTTAAGCTTTTCATGCTGAATTTATCATTTCCTTAAAAAGAAAGAGAGTGCTTTGAGTTTGTAGGGAAAAATTTTAGCAGCAGAGGAAACCAAAATGAGAATGCTTATCCATATCTTGTGTGAGAATCCCAGTTGGTTCCTGGGTAAATTTCGTTCTATTTTGCTTGACATCAAGATTTCAGTGTACATGGCTCATTAGTGCTTGTAGGTATTTCTATAACGGCAGTTTATTACAGTTTCAGTGATAGAAGCTGTCCTTTGAAGAATTACTTTCTGACCTCCTCCTCTTTCAACCCACAACACCTGCCAAGTGAAGTGGCCTGCTCGCTTTTCCAGGCTGGAAGTTTGTGTGTGGAGGAGAGCAAGGCTGAAAAGCTTTGGCAGGAAGGCTTTTACAAAAGCAGTCTGTCTGTTGAATTGCATGGATCAACAGTTTCTCAATTAGAAAAAGATAGACGAGAAGATAAAGTATGCTGGGAGTGTAAAACTTTAAGCAGCAGCAGAGGAAGATTTTGAGAACATCTGTTTGAAATCTATTTATTTTTAGGTAACCATTCCTTTTTACAGCCAGCATACATAAAGCATGAAATTGGTTCAGCCCGCCTCCCCTAACGAGGAGAAACTGGTTGTATTTATTTCTCCTTTGATGCAGGTCCGGAGGGCGACTGAGGTGGCATGTGGCAACTCCTGCTGCAGGGCCCCTCAAATCCTTTGGACACCTCTCAGAGAGAACATTTGTCTGCTGTGTCAAATCCATTTTTAGGAGTCTGTCTGGGTTGGAAACATAGAAGATCACTGACAAAAATAAAACCCAATTCATATGGTTTCTGCTCCCCCCCGATAAAATTTATATCTGAGCGAAGGGTGTGAGCAACACAACCTTCTCCCTCTGTTAATTTTCAAAATTGGTTATTTGTGTGCTGGGCTCTTTTCTCTGTTTTGTTAATTAAAAAAGGAAAACTTTTTTTTTCCACTTTGGGCAATAAAACCAGAATGAATTGTTTCGTGTATACCTGGCTTTGTGTATTCACAGGACCCCCAAAACATCAGACAGCATTTCTCAAGATAATAATTTCAAATATCAAGAAACATCTGAGGGTGTAAAAAGGTTTCACAATGTTCCTCCATTTTAGAGAGATATATAGCACCAACTAATCCATCAAACCAAATAACGAGTTATTTTAAAATTGTATGAGCAGACTGCAAAAAGGGAACTGAATTCAGACTGAGGTTTCCCAAGGCATGGCAAAACTTTAAATGTCGCTGCTGGGTGTGTGTAAGTTTTACTGAATGGTAACTGCTTACATGGTACTGTGTCCATATTATTATCCATGTGAAAATAAAATTTGAAATCAATCTCACTTTATGAAATATACACTAATCATATTTAGTTTGTCACATACAAAGTGCTTTAAATGTTCCTCTATAGAAAACATGCTTTTAAACCAATGTACAGAAAATTTTTCTAATTTGTGATTTTTCAGCTTACAGATTCACTTTCCATGTACCTAAGCTGTCCTTTGCAAAACAGTCATACAGTCTGATAATGTGTATACATTCCTATATTTGTTCATTACCTTTTACATTTAAAATAGTTCTGAGTTTCAGCTGTGGCTTATACAAAATTCAGCCTTGTAGTAGTAAAAAAACCTCTATTATTTACACAAGGCTTTCTGTAATATAAAGAAAGAAAATGATTAGAAACTTTTTATACTCCAGGAGGTAATGAGATTAGTTGAAGACAGAGCCCTGCAGAGTTAAAACTAGTCCAGCAGCAAAGAAAGGCTTAGCAAGGCACTGTGAACTTTGGCGAACTCTTCATCTCTATGGTCATCTTTAGGTATAGTATAAATTTCCATTAATACAATTAAAATTAAACTATATTGAAACAACCTGGAGTCTTTAGGTTTCATCCAGAAGACAAACAAGAAATTCAATCAATGGAGAGGATTCATCCTTTCACCTATGCATACGCATAGGCAGGGACTGGGAGCCCCACTTGGAACAGTCAGGGCGCTCTGTTCTGGGAGCCACCATTCCGGTGTTGTCTCCAGTTTCTTTTCCTCTGAAATGAAACAGTGCTCTGCCTCCCTTTGGTCATTTCATTGCTCATTAGCACCTTACTAGGAAAGAGAGAGAAAAAGAAGTGCAGGTGAAATGAAGCATTCAACTTTGTTACTTGTTAATAAAGGTGGCAAAAAGGTTTGGAAGAAATTAAAACTAACAGATTTTGAAATTATCCGACTCGACGGCACTTGGCTTATAACTGTTTTAGCTGCCCATGCTGGGCCTGTCATTATCCAAACTCACTAAAAGCCAAATGACAGTACATCTTCAGGACAGTTATCTGCACTGTCGTCAAATCTACTGTCTTTGAGTTCCTAGAAGTTAATATTGTACAGCTGATGTTTAAAAGAGGAAGAAAGAATGAATCCCTTTTCCACAAATTGAGGAATTGACAAAATGATTTCTCTTGTGCAAGCGACTCTGAAATTCTCTTTGTGGACAGGAAATCCAGTAACAGGCACCTAAGGTGGAGAGTGTTGACATGTGGGGCTGGGTTGGCAACCAACGTCACAAAACAATGTGTGTATGCATTGTTTAATGAGAAGCTAGTTTGCTCTGTAAACCTGCATCTAAAGCAGAATAAAAAAGATTGAGCCATCGTCTACTAGTGTACCTATGACTTTTCCACTAGTTTCCAAGTTAAAAGTCAAAAAAGAAAAAAAAGAAAAAATACAGACCTGTTTAACAGGAGACACTGCAAGATGCGTGAATTTCATTCAGTTCTATCTACAAATCAAGAAAGGAAAAGGCACAGAATGCCACAGAATCCAGGTCGTGTATTTCTACCTCATCCTCATCTTTCCTTTCTCTTCAGAGAACCCCCCAAAAGTTTATTCCTTAGTTACTCCAGTAAATGCCTGCCTTCTACTTGAATTACAGAGAAAGCAGAAAGCGGGGTGGGGAGGAACAAAGGCTCAGAAGACTGAAACTAAACGCCAGATGGTTAATTCATATATGAAGGGCAAAAGGGAGCCTGAAAGATCTTTTGGGGAAGCTCATTTCAGGGCTCCCAGCACCGAGGAAATCCGGTGGTACCACTTCAAGTATCTGACTGTGAAGGGGTCTTTGGAGGGCTACTTCGGTAAGTTTAAGAATCGAAGCAGAAGTTGTCCCATGGCAGATTTCTGCAGGGCTAAATAGCAGATTGTGGCATTGGAGTCTAGGCGGTCCTTGCTGGAGGGCACTGTGCACCATAGATTCTTACTTTCACAAAACGGACTCCAGAGGTTTGTGGCCTTCCAGACAGCAGCTGGCGCCGGGCGGAGGCACAGCCTCCGGCCGGAGCTGCCGGCGACCGCGCTGCGCTTGGCTGTGCGTCCCGGGCAGCCCCGCCAGCGCCGCAGACTGAGCTTCTGGAAGGGTCTTTGGGGCTCGCAACTGGCCCCTCCTCCGTGTGTTTTAGGGAGGGGGACAGATTTGGAAGAAAGGATGGAGGAGGTTTGTGTGAAAGGTTTGGCTCCTCCTTGTAACTCCGAAACCCGAAGGGAGCGAGATGGTAGTCAAATCAAATGAAGGGAGATTTCTCCCGTTTTGTCGATTTTTTTGATGAGCCGGCGATGTGTCCTGCAGTTGTAAATCTGACAGGAGATTTGACTCAATCAACTGTCCTTTGCTTCCCACTTCAAATACACCTCTCCCAGTCTGGTGCTCTGACCGACTCCAGAGTCGGGGTGGGAGGAAGCGAAACAAGAGAATCAAAAGTCAGCCTTCTTTTGGTCTCTGCTTGTGGTAGATGAACAAGCCGGTCCGGTTCTGAGCAGGTTGATGTCTGAGGGGGAAAAGCCAGAGCTTCGTAGCCTTTGGCCGGGTTTGTGTAGGGGGAGGGGGTGTTGGAGGGGGCGGTAGAAAGAAGTGGGGAGCTGAGTTAGGCGACAGGAATGAAAGAAGCTCCCAATTTTGCGTCCCAGCTACCTCTCCAGCCCCTGGCGTCCAGGCACTCCCTGTGTGATTCCTCGGCCCGCTGGGCGGGGAGGAGGCGAGGGGGAGGGCGCGGGGGTGGGGGCGCCCCGCAGAGCGCCGAGCCCGCCGCCGTGGCGAGGCTGTCTCTTTAAGCGCTCCAGAGGGGCCAGGGCGGGAGAGCCGCGAGCGCGTTTCCATGGTGCCGGGGCTGAGGGGCTGCGGGCTTGCCGGCCGCCGGGCTCACTGAGCTCCAGTCGCTCCCGGCGGCGCAGGAGCGCGCAGCTCGGCGGCCGCGGTGCCTCGGGGGCTAGTCCGCCGTTCCTGCCGCGCTCCGCGTGTCCAGCGGCGCCAGGTCGGGCCGCGGTGCCGCCTTGCCTGCCGCAAGGAGACGTTCCTCAGCTGCCCCGGGGGCCCCTCACACCAACTTCAGCCCCGCGAGACTAACTTCGGAGCCCTGCTCGGACTGGTGGAGCGGGACCCGCGCTTAGCGTTTAGCGTGTAGCGCTTAGCGCGTAGCCGGGTTTGTGGTCCGAACCTCGCGACCCAGCCAAGATGACCTCGGGGCTGTGGCTGTGGTGCTTCTGCGTCCGGCTGGCCACCAGGCAGCGCCCTACGGCTCCGGCCGGGCATGTAAGTGGCTCCCGCGCGCTTCGGGGCGCGTGAGGAGAGCAGGCACCGTTGCGTTCCCGCCCTACCCTGGATGCTGCAGCCAGAGCGCTCTTTCGTCCACGTTAGAGCGCCGGCGCTCAGCTCTGGGACCGGATGGAGAGAGAGCGAGAGCTGCTGGCCGACACTGAGTGGGACGGCTGTGGGCTGTCCGGGGCGGGGCGCGGCGGAACGCTGTCCCCAAGCGCGCCCTGGGGACAGCCTGCCTGTGAGCAGAAACCGGGACCGGGGGACTGTGTGCTTTCCACCTGACTTGCACTTTCTCAGGGGCTGAGCGATTTTGTTTTAGGTTTGGGTGTGTGCGTCTGTGCGAGGTGTGTGTTTCGGTTGATAGCTTGTTTTAGAAACGTAACTGGCTAATGGCAGGTGCCACTTTCTGAAAGCATTTTGAGTGAAATCCTGTCGGAAAGCGAGTTCCTTGGTATTTTCCTCTTTCCAGAAACCAGTTAGTTCATGTACGTGTATGTGTATGTTTCCAGTGAGAAGTATCACTGAGTCCGAAGGAATGGATTCCACAGGTCTGATGAGAGAGCTGAGCTGAGACTAGTACTTAGCGGCTGGATGCAAAGCCGCTTAGACACTAGCTGGGTTAGGAGAGAACTGAAGGTTCAGGTGAAGGGGTAAATGGACGATTAATGAAAAGCGTCTTCGGAGGATGGGGCATGATTCTCATTTCCATATCAAAAGTGATGAAAGCTGAGAAAACCAAACCAAATACTGTAATCAAGTCGATTCCAACTCATAGTGACCTTAGAGAACAGAGTAGCTAGAGCTGTCCCAGAGGGTTTTCAAGGAGCCGCTTGTGAATCCAAACTGCCCGCTTCTTGGCTAGCAACAGAGCTCTTAACCACTGGGCTACCAGGGCTGCTAGAGCTGTTATTTCTTGGTAATAGTCAAGTTCAGAGAGCAGGTCACTGGAAGTCTAAATCTTTGCAAACTGTCTTGTCTAGTCTGGCTAGAGAAGTTTTCACCCAATTCTCTGTAGCATCAGGGAGATAAGTATCCAACTGTCTAAGAAGCCAGATCTAGTTCTCCTTTTCTGTTTTTCCTTAAAATGGTTATGAATAGATGCCAGAATATTTTGAACATTTAAAAATATTTGCTGCTTCTTTGTTTTATCTTTGCTTTTTTGAAATGTGAATATTTTATGATAGAAAAATGGTTTAGATAAGGACACAAAGCTATCCTGGTATCTTTCTGGGGCTTTACTTTTTTCCTGTACCAACAATACTATTTTGGGGTTCACTTTACATTTTCATGTTTCATCTCTCTATGTGATATTCAATTTGCTACCTGGTTACTGCAAATGCCATTAACTATAAATCTTGAGCTATCGCCAGGGTGTCGCATCACAGAAGAACTTCTTGCCTACATAGTTTGTAAACACATATTTGGCAGAAATACGAGGAATTCCTTGGTATCTGATGTATATTGCATGAATAAGAGGTATCTTCTTCTTTTGAAGTGATTTATTTAGGCGTTTCCTCTCCAGTTTATCTAGAAAACACATCTCACTTTGTATATTTTGTACATGCATGAGCCTTCATTTCTTAGAAGCAGTGTTTTAGCAAGCTTACTGTGCAGCTCTATTCTTACCTTTAAAGAGCTCTTATTAACGTGATCCCAGGTTGACTTACTGGGTAGCCACAAAGTCACGCATGCACATTTACACTGAATTACCCCTTTGAGGGGCACTGAGAAATTGCAGAAATACCCAATTTTTTACATTGGTTAACTGTCTCACCTAATATTTCAGTATTCTTGCTGAAAAGGCTGAAGGGATGGCATTGGTTTCTTTCTTTTTTTTTTTTTTTTAAGGAGACTGCTAGTGTAACTCACTTATCAGGTGAAATGAGATCAGATACTGAAATGAACATAAATTCTTTGATGTTTAATAAAGATGCTCTTTCCAGGGATCACTCTGATGACTTTTAGTACTTTCTGCACTCTGAATATGAAAAAAATCCTCCACAATACTGAGTTGATGATGATTTCCTTAGCAGGAACCGTGTTGGGATTTAGTGTCAGGTTTCTCTCCATGCCCCTGCACTTGTGGTAATCACGTGGAATGCTACCGAGTGTAGCAGTTGGCTTCCACACATCTGTCCATCTATTAAATTAAAAAGAATTCTTCCTGAGATTTTTACTGACCTCTGAGGTCCTTTATCAGTGAGAGCAGGCTTCTAATGAGGTAAGAACCGGTAATGAGAGTGCATCATCTTGCTGACTGGCTCTTATAGGTTGACACAGGTGAAAGTTTTACGTAGCTGATCTTGTGCTAGGGCAAACTTTGGAAATCAGGTGACAAGTAAAATTAGGAAATGACTGCCCCTAGCTAACCATTAACTTTTACTTTAATTCATTGTATATGTGGAAAGTTTCACCACAGGTAAGCATATTCTCAAAGGAAGTTTTATTAATTAAGCAGAAGATAGATGACTTACAGCTGCCCAACTTTTTTTTTAAAATCGTTGACTCATGTCTTTTTGGCTTGGTTTTGTTTTGCTTTGTTTTGGATTGTTGCAGTGATTATAGGGTTCTACTAGCATTTAGTGCTGAGCATGCAGGGAATAGTTTCTCACAAGAATGATCTGGTTTTTCTCTTCTTCACACTCTTCATAAAAATTGTCTTGTTCTCTCATAGGCTGTAGGCACTTTAAGTATTAAAATGATGGACTGGGTCTTGAGGGGTGAGGGAAGGCATCCTTGACAAGTACATTTGAACTGGAGAGTAGTAAGGGCTGATGAAGGAGTTTACTTTTGTTAATAGTGCTTTGTAAATGTTTCCTAAAGGATTAACTAGGAGGAAACAAACTCCCTTGTAGATCTTTGAGACGACAAAGGAAAATGACTGGCTGTAATCACTCTGTTAAAATTTATTCTTTGTGATGTTCTCTTGTAAACACTTGCGTGATTATTGCATAGAGCATGATTAAAAAGTAGTCAACGTGAATATGTTGTAGACAAGCCAGACAGAAGTGAATAAAAGCAGATCCAGGAGCTTCAGCTCCTGGAACTTGAGATACCTGAATTTCTCTGGTCATAGAAACAAACCTTGTGTTGTTGTAGAGTTGATTTCAACTCATAGCAGCCCTGTAGGACTGAGTATAGCTGCCTCATAGGGTTTCCGAAGAGTGGCTGGTGCATTTGAACTGCCAGCTTTTGGGTTGACAGTTGACTGCTTTAACCACTGCATCACCACCTGCACCAAATTCTCTGGTACCAGGAGAGAATTAAAAAAGAAGTGTGGCCACCTTGTGACTTAGCAGTCTCCTAAACTGTGAGAACATGGGTGTTGCTCATTCTCTAACGCAGATATCGGATACAGGCAGTGTTGACATGTAAATCCAAAATATGCCTGATGTAGTACTATTTGAGGAACCTATATTTCTCCTCCTCTGCCTTCTGTAGATGATGTACCCAGTGCTATGGAGTTGATTAGGGCTCATAGCAACCCTGTAGGACAGAGTAGAACTGCCTCATAGTTTCCAAAGAGTACCTGGTGGATTTGAGCTGCTGAACTTTTGGTTAGCAGACATAGCACGTAACTACTGCGCCACCAGGGTTTCCATAGATGATACAGAAGCTTGGAATCCGAATGGGGGTGGCAGAGATTGAAATATTATGAGGAATAAATGGATTTAGCAGTAGAGAAAGACAAGATGCTGTAATACTAGTGTGAAATAGTGAAGGAGAATAGATCCGGTTATCTCTTAAGGCACCACACGTGTTGGAATTTTTGCTCATTTGCTTGTTTGCTTGTTTTACTTTTTATGATAAAACCTGAAATTGAACCAATCAGTGGTGTTAGGGCTAATCTGAGTGTGGTCTGAGGTCTGTCATTTACTTACTGGTAGAAATTATTTCAACAAGATATTTTTCTTTCTTGTGACATCACCCATGCTAAATGGGCACCAAGTGACCTAGAGAAGAGTGGACTGTGTCCTTTCTTTATGGGCAAAACACTGTTTCCAGTGCTATGTTTTTATTAATATTATTAATCCTAGCTATTGAAGGCTAAGGTCCACCTGACCCACTGTGGTGTTTACAATCACCATGTCTGCATGTGAATTTGGACAATAAATAGGGAAAACTGAAGAAGAATTGATGCCTTTGAATTATGGTGTTGGCAAAGAATATTGACTATACAGTGGACTGTCAGAAAAACGAACAAATCTGTCTTGAAAGAAGTACAGCCAGAATGCTTCTTAGGAGCAAGGGTGATGAGACTTTGTCATACTTTAGACATTTATCAGTAGGGATTAGTTCCTGGGAAGGGCATCATACTTGGTACAGTAGAGGGTTGTTGAAAAAGAGGAAAGATCCTCAAGGAGATGGACTGACACAGTGGCTGCAACAATGAGCTTAAACACAGTGACAATTACAAGCATGGCATACGGTTGCTATAACTCAGATCCAATTTGAGGGCATGTAACAACACCACCAGTTGTGACAATAATCATCAGATGAGACCACTGAGGCACAGAGAGGATAAGTAGTTTGCCTAAAGTTTCATAGCTGATAAGTGGTGGGACGGCCTTTTGACCCTTTCACTTTAGCTCTAGAGCCCTGTTCCTAATTAGTATGTGCTGTAAGGGCCCCTCCACCCCGAAGTGCTCCTTCTCACCTTCTCAAACTGCTAGCCTCCTGTGGTTTTCCCTGGTCCTAATTGGTCTGTTCTGTTTACTTTTATTCAGCAGTATTTGACTGTGCCCCATTACCCCACCAAGCCCAAACCAAACTCACTGCCATTGAGTTGATTCCGACTTATAGGGATCCTATGTGACACAGTATAACTGCTCCATAGAGTTTCCAGGGACTGCCTGGCAGATTTGAACTGCTGACCTTTTGGTTGGCAAATGTAGCACTTAACCACTGCTCCACTTGGGTTTTGTTCGTTACCCCAAGAAGATCCAGTAGACCCAGATTTCACTTTTGCCTTGCAGTCAACTCTAACATGCAGTTTGTTGATGATATTACTGTTATACTTGGGTTCTCAATGGCCCTGTCCTCTTTTTCAGTATTTGTTCTGTATCTTTGTTTCTCTTATGTCTTTGGTATCTAGGAGGAGGATATTTATTCCCTACTCCTTTTACTAGGTAATCGCTTCTATTTATCTTCCATTGGTATCATTTAGAAATTTCACTGTCAGTCATATCACAAACTGTTCCCTTCTACTGGATTTTTTTTTTTCTTCCTCTCAGATGTATCCAAGTTTCTCTTTCCAAATCTATGTCTAATTCTATGTTTTTGGTATGTTTTTGTCTGAATGTAAATCTGTCTTGACTTTTCTTCTTCTGTTTTTCACCTTCAGGTTCTCAGAAACAGCTCATTGACTTGGCTTTCATGCTTGTCATTGATTACTTATCTCACTGCAGTCTGGCTTCTCCCATTAAACTCCCTTCTAAGAGGATGCACTCCTTTCATAAATAACTGTGTACTCACTTTTCTGTAGCATTTTGATGTTACCTGCTATTCCTATTTCCTACTTTTCCACTTAAGTGCCTCTGCTTTTTTATTTATAACTTACTGAGTTTTCCTTCTTCAACTACCCACGGCATTATCTTGCCTTTTATCTCTGTTCTTTCTTCCATTCCTTACACTTTACTTGGTGTCATGAATTGAATTGTGTCCTGCCAAACTATGTATATCCATATGGCTAGGCCATGATTCCGAGTATTATGTGATTGTCCACCTTATATCATCTGATGTTATTTTCCTGTGTGTTGTAAATACTACCTCTAAGATGTTCATGAGGTGGGAGAGATGGCAATTATGTTAATAGAGAGGACTCAGTCTACAAGACTGGATTGTGTCTTGCCAAAAGCCAGCCAAGTGCCGTCGAGTCGGAGCCGACTCGTGGAGCCTATCTATTTTGAGATATAAAAGAGAAAAGCGAGTAGAGAGACAGAGGAACTTGATACCACCAAGAAGGCAGTACCAGGAGCTGAGAGGGCAGGGAAAGATGGATGAGTAGGACCTTCCTCCAGAGCTGAGAGAGCAAGCCTTTCCCTGGAGCTGACACTCTGAATTTGGACTTCAGTCTACTGACGTGTGAGAAAATGAATTGGCTTTGTTAAAGCCATCTACTTGTGGTATTTCTGTTATTGCAGCACTAGATGACTAGTTTATCTCTTTTTTTTTTTTAATCTCTTACCTGGTTTATCTCTTTTTCTCTTTTGGCTGTATTCTGAGGAGACCCAGATCTGCTGTTACAGTCTAACTCCAGCCTCTCTTCAGAACTACAGGCTTGCATTTTGAACTCTAATCTATGATCTTCATGGCTGTCACACTCATGATGTCTGTAAAGTTTCTGTATTCATCCCAGCCCCTCTCTAGATCTTCTCCTTGCATGCTTGACCCCTCTTCCCCTTCTTTCAGATTTTAAATTTGGTCTCTGTTACTTTGGTCCCAGTTTACTTTGTGGCTTTAATTATGAGCTTTATGTGTGATGATTATGCAAGGACCTTTGTAAGTGTCAATTGGATGAATGTTTTAGTTACTTTAAATTCCTATCAGTTGCCAAATCCTATAAACACCCGTAAGGAAATATTTCTTAAAGTAGTTCATTGATTTCTATTCGTGTTGCCAACACCCAAGCCCAGCCACTCTGCTTTTTATTCCTAGACTAATACAGTTATCACTTGATTGGTCTTCTCTTTCAAAGCCTTTTGATTTTGTTTATTTTTATTAGCTATACTTTCGAATTTCATCAGTGACCATTTCTGAAGCAAAGATCTAATAACATCACTTCCCTTCTTAAAAATTTTGATTATCCATATATAATAAAGCTCAAGCATCAAAACCATATTATTCTTAAATAGTACTTACAAGACAGCAGCAATTTATTACAAAAGGTTACCATTGAGTTGATATTTACTTGTGATGATCTTTTGTGTTATCGAGTGTGAAGTTCCAGTTAGTGAGAAGAACAGGTACAAGAAAATGAAGAGAAGATCAGATTCCCCCTTTGGGAAAACTGTAATAGTGTTTTTTTTTTTGGTCACTGTGTCTAGAGGGAAGGATATATGAAGCTAAAGAAAAGATCAGGCGGGTAAAGGAGACTGTCTCGGAAGGATCTCATGTATCAAGATAAGAAGTTTGAACTTTGCATTGGAAACAGTGGGGAGCCAAGAAGTGCTTGAAAACAAGAGAAGGACAAAATCAGATTGTGTTTTTCAGTAAAAATTGGGCTGGAGAGAGATGAAGCCAGAGGCATAGTGTTTTAGTCAGCTAGGGCTGTTCTAACAGAAATACCACAGAGTGGATGGCTTTAACAAAGGAAGGTTTATTCTTACACAATCCGGTAGGTTGCAAGTCCAAATTCAGGACGTCTATTCCAGGGAAAGGCTTTCCCTCTTGTCGGCTCTGGAGGAAAGTCCGGTATTGCATCAGTCTTTGTCCAGGGAGCGTCCTGGTGCAGGAACCTCAGGTCTGAAGGACGTGCTCTTCTCCCGGTGCAGATTTCTTGATGGTGCGAGGTTCCCAACTCTCCTTGTTTCTCTTTCCTTTTATCTTTTGCAAGCTGAAAGGATTAAGGGTGGGGCAAGCCATACTCCAGGGAAACTCCCCCTACAGCAGAGCAGGGAAGTAATCCTATGCAGGAATTTACTGCCCCACCCTAATCCTTTAACATACAGTTTACAGAAACCACAGAATGGAGGACAGTCCTAAGATACTGGGAATCATATCCCAGCCACAAGCTACACATATTTTTGGGGGGACACAATTCAACCCATGACACATAGGGAGTGCCTTCATCTAGGAAGTTTGCTCTGTAGTCTAGAGAGAAGTGGTAAGAGTCTAATAAAAGAAATAGTGATAGCAATGAAAGGAAAGAATAGATGTGACAGACTAATGTCCACAGGAATTGATGAACAGTTGCATGTGGGGAAGTGAGAGAGAAGGAGGAATTAGGGGATGCCTTCTATATCAGGGTCTGAAGCTTGGGCTAGAGCTTTACTTGAACGGTGTAGTGGAGGGAAAAAGGTGTATGTACAAAGAAAGTAGATAATGACTAAAGGAGAAAATCTCAGGAATTCTAGTATATGAAAGGAGGACAGATGAGAAATGGCTAAGAAGGGAACTAAGAAACTGCCTGAAAGAAGGAAAGAGGGAGTAGTGCTTGTTGTGGAAGACCACACAAAAGTGAGTACAGTAAGTCAAAAAGTATACACTGTCACTACCGAAAAATAATTGACTTTAGAGCAACTGAAAAGACCTAAAAGAAGAATCTTGTTCTAATGGAGAATTTTGATTCTGCTTTGGGTTGTGGTGACAAGAAATGGAAACTCCTAAAAGACTGGCTACGTGTGGGCAGGCTACATTCTTGCCTGACTAAACATTTTATTATGTTTCTGCCATTCTTCTCAGCATCATTATGCCCATCCCCAGAAATGACAGGAGAAAAAATTTCCTGCTGAACTACTCCAAAAACATTAAATAACAGATGGCATACAATTTAGGATCAGTTCGCAGTCATTAAGGTATTTTCCTTGGCTCTGTGGAAATTGTAAAGATGCATAAATTAGAGTATACACCTGTGACTTAAAATCAAGTATTGTGTTCTTTGTTGTTATATAGTTAAATACCGTAAAGGATTTAGATGAAGGTATCAGTGATTAAGAACTCCTTTGCTAACCAAATAGCTGGCAGTCTGACTCTACCATCCACTCCTTGGAATCCCTACAGGCTTGTTCTACTCTATCTCATAGAGTCGCTGTGAATTAGAATTGACATCTGACAATAGGTTGTTTTTTCTCTCTTTGGTTGTTTGTTTTGTTTTATTACTGAATTGAAAAGGAAGAAGGAAACAAATTCATGAGACCATGAAATGTTTCATGGAATAGGTAGCCTTAGCAGGGCTATTGAAAGGATAGAATGTCTTCTGGGGATGACTGATGCTGCCATTGTTGCCTCCAAGCACTCACGATTTTCCTTCATCAGAGTATTCCAGTGTCCCTAAATGCTCTCTTCCCTTCTTTGCTCTCAATGTACTTTCTGCCCCTCCCATTTTTTTCTGTCCAAATTGTACCCAATCTCGAAGGCCCAGAACAAATGTTAAGTACGTCGTGATTACTTCCACGATGTTGTTGTTAGGTGCTGACAGAGTGATTCTGACTGGTGGTGACTGTATGCATCACAGAACAAAACTCTGTCCAGTCCTGTGCCATCCTCACAGTGTTGTTATGCTTGAGCTTATTGTTGCAGCCAGTGTGCCAATCTGTTTCCTGAATGGTCTTCCTCTTTTTGGCTGACTCTCTTCGCAGTGAAGTATGATGTCTTTCTCCAGGGATTAATCTCTCCTGATAACATGTCATAAGTATGTGAGACACAGTCCTGCCCTCCTTGCTTAAAAGAACGTTGGGCAGTACTTCTTCCAAGATGGATTTGTTGGTTCTTCTGGCAGTCCGTGGCATATTCAGTATTCTTTGCCAACACTGTAAGTCAAAGTCATCTATTTTTCTGTGGTCTTCGTTATTCATTGTACAGCTTTAGCATGCATATGCCAAAAAAGCCTAATGCTGTCGAGTTGGATCGAAAACACCATGGCTTGGGTCAGGGGTACCTTAAGCCTTAAAATGACGTCTTTTTTTAAGAAAAACACTTTAAAGATGTCTTTTACAACATGTGTACCCAATGCAGTGGGTCTTCTGATTTCTTGATTGCTGCTTATATGGGTGTTGGTTGTGGTTCAAAGTAAAATGAAATCCTTGATGACTTCAGTCTTTTCTCTATTTATCGTGATAATGTTTACCGGTCCATGTGTGAGGGCTTTTTTTTCTTGATTTTGAGGCACAATCCCTACTGAAGCCTGTGGTAGTTCATCAGTGCTTCAAGGCCTCTTCACTTTCAGCAAGCAAGGTTGTGTCATCTGCGTATTGAAACTTTAAATGAGTCTTCATCCAATCCTAATGCTGTGTTCTTCATACAGTAGTTTCTTGAGTTATTTCCTCAGTATGCAAATTGAATAAGGCTGGTGAAAAGATACAATCCTGATACACATCTTTCTTGACTTTAAACCATGAAGTATCCTTTGTTATTCTCTGAGGACTGCCTCTAGTTCTAAGTGCAGTTTCCTTACGAACACAATTAAGTGTCTTGGATTTTCCTTTTCTTTATAATATTATCCCTAATTTGTTATGTTCCAGACAATTGAATGCCTTTGCATGGTCAATAAAATACAGGTAAACACCTTCCTGGTATTCTCTGCTTTCAGCTACGATCCATCTGACACTGGTAGTAATGTTCCTCATTCCACATCTTCTTTGGAATGTGGCTTCAGTTTCTGGCAGTTCCCTGTCAATATGCTGCTTTTGAATGATCTTCAGCAGAGTTTTACTTGTGTGTGATGTTAATGATATTTTTGGATAATTCTGCATTGTGTTGGATCACCTTTCTTTGGGATGGGCACAGATATGGATCTTTTCAGTCAGTTGCCTTGGTTGTTGTCTTCCAAGTTTCGTGACGTAGACGGCTGAGCACATTGAGCACTGCATCTGTTTGTTGAAGTATCTCAGTTGGTGTTCTGTTAGTTCCTGGAGCTTTATTTTTCGCCAGTACTTTGAGTGCAGCTTAGACCTCTTCCTTAGATACCGTTGGTTTTTGATCATATGCTACGTCCTGAAATGATTGAATGTTGTCGGTTCTTTTTGCTACAATGACTGTATTCTGTCTTGTATTGATGCTTCCTGCATCATTTAGTATTTTCCCTATACAGTCCTTCAATACTGCAAATACAAGCTTAAAGTTTTTTAGTTCTTTCAGCTTAAGACATTTGGAATATCTTCTTCCCTTTTGGTTCTCTGTCACTAGGTCTTTGCACATGTCTTTAGAATATTTTGTCTTCTTGAGCTGTCCTTTGAAATCTTCTGTTTATCTCTTTTACTTCTTCAATTCTTTGTTTTGCTTTAACTTCTCAATGTTAAAGAACAAATTTCAGTGTCTCTTCTGACATCCATTTTGGCCTTTTCTTTCTTTCTTGTCTTTTTAATAACCTCTTACTTCTTCATGCATGATGTCCTTGATGTCATTCTACATCTTGTCTGGTCTTTGGTCATTAGAGTTCAGTGTGCCAAATCTTTTCTTGAGGTGGTCTCTAAATTTGTGTGGGATATACCCAAGTTTGTATTTTGGATTTCATAGACTTTTTCTAATTTTCTTCAGCTTCTGTTTGAATTTGCATATGAGTAATTGATGGTCTGTTTTGCAGTTGAACCCTTGCTTTCTCTGACTGATGATATTGAGCTTTCCCATTGTCTCTTTCCATAGATTTAGTTGATTTGATTCCTGTGTTTTCCACTGGGTGTGTTCCTTGTGTATAGTTGTCATTTATGTTGTTGAAAAAAGGCATTTACAATAAAGAAGTCATTTGTCTTGCAAAATTCTATCATATGATAGTTGGTATCATTTCTGTCACAAAGGCCTGCTTTTCCAATTACTGATCCTTCTTTGTTTCCAACTTTTGAGTTCCATTCACCTGTAATTATCAATGCATCTTGATTGCATGTTTGATCCATTTTAGACTGCAGAATTTGGTAAAAAATTTCAATTTATTCATCTCTGGCCTTAGTGATTAGAGTGTAAATTTGAATAATAGTCACTGTTTTAGGCTGGGTTCTCTACAGAGCAAAACCAGTAAAGTATACAAATCCATGCAAAGATTTATATGAGGGAAAAGGCTCACACAATTGTAGAGGCTGGAACATCTCAAGTCTGTGGATTAGGATGGAGGCTTCTATTGATTCATGTAGTCACAGTGGCTGCAGAACCCAAGATCAGCAGGTTGGAGAGCAGGGCTTCCACTCTCAGGATGTGAAGATTGACAGCTTCTAAGGTGTGCAGATCAGCTGACGACTGAAGTCCCAAGACCCAGAAGTCAGATGAACAGTAGCAGGATCCAGAGCAAGCAAAATGCCAGAATGCCTGCTTATATACTGATGTAGGCCACATCAGGAAATTCCCCCTAAAATGATTGGCTGCTGACAGCAGATGTGGTCATGGGAGTGATCACGTAAAAACAGAGAATCATGGCCAAGACAAGTTGACATACAATGCTGACCATCACACTTGTATGAACTGGATTTCTTTACATATATGGATATCATTCTATCACTGACAGTGTTGTACTTCAGGATAGATTTTGAAGTGTTCTTTTTGACAGTCAGTAAGTTGCCATTTGTCTTTAATTTGTCATTCCCAACAGAGTAGACCATATGACTGATTCAGAATGGCCAAAACCAGTCCGTTTCAGCTTTTCAGTGCCGAGAATATCAACGCTGTGTTCCATTTCATTTTTGATAACTTCCTGTTTGTTTAGACTCATACTTTGTACATTCCATCTTGTTATTATTAATAGATATTTGCAGCTGTTTTTTCTTATTTTGAGTTGTACCATGACATATGTAGAATTGCTAGCATGTCTTTCTGTCTCAGTAATTCTGACATTTTTAAAATTTTATTTTATATTATATCTAGATACCTCTAGATTCCTTAAAGAAATCTATTTGATAGCAGTGTGATAATAATGAGGACATGTTTGGAATTAGTAAAGCCATTCCCAGGTGACTCTTTGTACAGTCAGCTCCTCTTACATAAATTGTGTGTCTTGTCAACTTATGATCTGGGAAATGTTTCAGTCACTCTTCAGTGGACAGTTTCCTGTGGTGTTTAATGTCCTCTTCACTGACAGAGTTAATTAAAAGTTGGCAGTAATTCTGAGCTTTAGTGCATCTCGCTCTTGAGGGAAGAGGCAATCTCAAAAGACTTTGAGGTTTGCTTTCTTTGAATTATTAAGAAAACTCTTGTCATGGTTTCATATAGTGAATGCCACCCAGGAGAAAGGCAACCTTGTGTTGAGTGGTTTTTCCTTTCTGAAGCTCTGAGAACTAATATTCATTCATAGTACTTGCAAGTTTTTATTATCCTGTAAAAAGATTTGCTTTATAAACAAAAATACATGGTAATAAAATAATAGTCTAATTGTTATGCTTTTTTATTTATTGTGAAGTTTGAGCAAATTTTGTCTCTCTTGTTTTACAAAATCCAAAAGATAAGAAAACAATTCTGAGCATGAATAAACTAGGACTGTATCTTGACATCAAAAATTTATTTTCCATCGCATTTCACGGTTTATTCATGCTGAGAAGCACTTCTTGTATTTGAACTTTTGAACTCTTTGTGTATTTGGATGAGCAGAAATGAACACGGATTTCCTTTAAGTGTAGTGTGGAATAGCACGTGTAAAATAAAACAAGTAGAAACTCAAGATGCAGCAATACACATTGGCCGATTATGTGATAACAGAATAGTATTTGTATTGGTCCTTTAGGCATGTTATGTGCAATAGGGAAATGAGCTTTGAAATAGGAAACATCATAGGCACCAGCCACTAAAGGGTATGCTTTACATCTTTTGTAAAGCAAATCTTGCTTGAATTCAAGTGACAGTATCAAGTCTGGCCCAGGAAGCAACTCAGTCAGCAATCTCCTTCTTCCTAAATCTATTTACAGTAGAATCTCATTAACATTTTAATTGTTTCACATCTAAAGTTGCTCTCAGTGCCACCTTTATACAGATCAGGTTCATTAAAATTTAAGAGACAGGGAGTTCATAGTGTACTGTAATGCCCTAGTGATGGTTATAAAGGCTCTAAATATTTCTTTGGCTCATTGAACAACTGAAGAATTTTCTTGTAGCGGCTAAGTATACTCAAAAGTAGATGTTTGTGTTACTTCATTTCAATCACACTGTAACAGGAAAAAGATAAGTTCAGCCCATGGAGCAGAAAACACTTCCAACACCATCTTGTTTGTAGAGAGGAAGAGGCTGTTAGTTAGCTAGCGGTGTGGCGGATGGACTCAAGTCTGAAAAATAGCCGCGCACCCCGTTCTGTTGTCAGACATATCTATTTATAGGTTTTTCCGAGAAAGCAGACAAAGGAATTTCCGTATGTTCTCTTAATTGGCAGTTACAGGTATACAGATTTTCATATTGTATTTCTGTTGGTCCAGCATACTTAAAGAGGCACTAGATTAAGCAGTTATCATTAAGTTACATGGGAAGAAGCTGCCCCCTCCTTATAAACTGGGCTTATCAAGGATTTCCATTGGAGGGAGGAGGGAGCATCTTGGGCTGGTGCCAGAGAGAGGCATCTGGACTTCTACCTTCTCCTTAGAAACCGAGTTTATCACAGAATTTCTGTGGCGGGCGGAGGGACGCTGGTGCCCCAACCCTAATTTAGGCATCACGCAGAAAGCAGGCACTGATTGGAATAGGGTTTGTGACGTTCCTCCCCACGCAAACCCGCAAACCGGTGCCTTCTTATCTAAACCGTATAACAAAGGCTACTTCCTTAGGTGAATTCTCTGAAGGAGAAAAGTACACAGGCCTGGGTTTGGGTGCAGAGGTCACATTCAGCAGGCCAGGCCTGTCGTTTCTGAGGGTCTGATGTCATGCATTCCAGCCGTTTTCAGCAGTTTACAGTTACTCATTCACAGACTCACAAGCCCTGTACCCAGGCCTTCTGGAATTTAAGTGGTATCTTCTTAAAAGGTTTTTCTTCCTCTGTCAACACCAGAAAAATTTTTCCCACTACTAGCTTATCTAGTAGAGAGAGAAAACTGTGAAGATGGCATGGGCTGAGGCAGTGCTTCCTTCTGTTGTATAGAGGGTCTTGCTTTAGTCAGCTAGTGCTGCTCTAACAAAAACACCACTGAGTGGATGGCTTTAACAAAGGAAAGTTTATTCTTACGCAGTCCGGTAGGCTACAAGTCCAAATTCAGGACGTCTACTCCAGGGGAAGGCTTTCCCTGTTGTCAGCTCTGGAGGAAAGTCTGGTATTGCATCAGTCTTTGTCCAGGGAGCTTCTTGGTGCAGGAACCTCAGGTTTGAAGGATGAGCTCTTCTCCTGGTGCTGCTTGTTTAGTGGTGTGAGGTTCCCAATTCTCTGCTTGCTTCTGTTTCATTTTATCGCCTATAGGACGAAAGGATTAAGGGTGGGCCAAGCCATACTCCAGGGCAACTCCCTTTGCAGTGGAGAAGGGAGATAATTGTATGAAGAGATTTATAGTCTCACTCTAATCCTTTAACATACAGCACAGGAAAATTATAGAATGGAGGACAGTCACAAAATACTGGAAATCGTGGCCCAGCCACATGGCTATACCTGTTTTTAGGGGGACACAATTCAATCCATGACAGGTCTCTAGGAACTGAAACCAGTTCAGAGGCACCCAACAGCAATAATTAGATCATCTGAATCCCAGAGCCTTTTAGTCCGTTTCAGTATTTGCTATCAACTTGTGTTTTGTTGCCCCGTTAATGCTCCAGCTAGATTTGCTGGATTCTGATTTCCTTGACTCACTATTAGTCTGCCTTCAGCCAAGGTTTCTCAGTTCCCCTGTACTGTGCTACCTCCACAAACAACAAGAACAAAAACTACCCCAAATTTAATTTATAAATGTTGGGGGTTCAAATTCTGGCTGTGCTGCCACGTACCTGGGCTAAATTATAACCTCTCTGCTCTCCATTTTCCCATTGGTCTGTTAAATTTTGGCAAATGTTCTAGGTGATTGTTCTTGTTATGAGATACATGTGCTTCAGGATTAATTGAGCCTTAAAATATATCTTTAGAGTGACTTGGCATATACAGCTATCTAATGTTGAGCACTTAATTGTAGGTGAATGTTTGGCCCAAAGGACAGTTTTCTGATTGGGCACCAGTTTATGTTAAGCACTACCTGGTAAGGTACAGTTAAAGAATCTTTTTTCTTTACCTAAGGAATATGTTTTGTTAATAATAAGGAAACCCTATTATTTTCTTTATAGAAGTAGACAATATTTGACAGTATTTTCTGTAGGGAAATTGAGATGTAGAGCAGTAACAGCAAACACCAAATTGGTCCTTAGCCTTTACACTATTAAAATACATTAAAAACCAAGAGCAATCAAGATCAAAAACAAAAAACCCAAAACCCATTGTTGTTGGGTTGATTCTGACTCATAGAGACCCTACTGGACAGAGTAGAACTGCCCCGTATGGTTTCCCAGGACTGCCTGGTGCATTTGAACTGCTGACCTTTTGGTTAGCAGCCATAGCTCTTAATTACTGTACCACCAGGGTTTGGTGGTAATAAGAATCTGTTCTTAATCCATGATTTGGCAGTCAGCAATCTGATAGTAGAATGCAGATTAAAAAACCAAACCAAACCAAAACACTGATAACTAGAGGTATGTGTTTGCTTATTCTTTTTACTAGGTGACTTTTGTATATTTATAAACATGCGAGGTCAGACGATTAAGTCCGTGAACTCGACAGCACTTGGCTGACTACAAACCTCATTACTGAATATCACTATGGTCACCTTTGAAGTACTCCCCTTGGGAAGATATGCACCAGTGCCAGTGCCTAGTCCAGCTTTCAAAGCAATTTTGGAACACTTTCTGGAATGGCCATTGTACACAGTGGCACGGTTGTAAGTTTGTGAACTTAATTTTAAGCTGTGAGGGAATTTTTTTTTTTATTTGACATGACTGAGTGAAAATGTACATTCCCGTATAAATTTACATGCCCACCTATATGCAGCTTCCACTGCTCTCCCTGTCCGGTGACAGCACACTATTTGTGAGGGAATTTTTAGCCAGTAAGCAAATAACTGTATTGGGACACCTTCCTTACTCACCTGATCTAGCCCCAATGACTCTTTACCTGAGGATAAAGGAAATACTGAAAGGCATACATTTTGATGACATTCAGGATATCAAGTGTAATATGACGATAGCTCTAATGGTCACTCAGAAAAAGAGCTCCAAAACTATTTTGAAGGATGGACTAAGTGCTGACGTTGGTGCATAGTTTCCCAAGGCTAGTACTTTGAAGGTGACCGTAGTGATATTCAGCAGTGAGGTCTATAGCACTTTTTCTAGGATTAGTTCGTGAACTTGTGTGTCAGACCTCGCATGCGTGTGCGCGCACATACACACACACACACACACACTCACCCCCATTGCTGTCAAGTCAATTCCAACTCATAGTGATCCTATAGGACAGGGTGAAACTGTCCTATAGAGTTTCTGTGAAGGATGTGGGGGATTTGAATACTGACCTTTTGGTTAGCAGAAGTATCATTTAATCACTGTGCCCCTAGGGTTTCCTTATAAACGCAAGGGTACGAGTGTGTTGCTGTCTCTTTCTGAAAATGTGTTCTATGTGCTTTACGCACTGTATGTCCTCTATTTCCAGATGCTGTATTTTTCACTCAGGGTTGAAAGATTTTGGCTAATGATAACAAATAATAATTGGAGTGGACGTTAAGGTGTTGCATGCCAAGTTGTTGCTTCTGTGAGCCAGAGCTACTTGAGAGACTTCTAGAATCCTTTTACTTTATGGGTACATTCTTCAGTTTTACCAGCTCTTTTTGTCTTGTAATTTTTATCAAAAAATATTTCTGTTTCTACTGGTGTTTTATCTACATGACATCTGCATATAAGCTGACCTTTTAATTTCTTGAATAATTTGTCCTTCCTAAATGTGCACAATAGACTGATTAACCTAATGACATAGATTCAAATTAATTACAGTTTTACAATCCCATATTCACAGTTCTGAAATCCAAAGAGCTTTTGGTGTTATTTTCGGAAACTAGTTAGGACGTGTCTTAGTTATCTAGTGCTGCTATCACAGAAATACCACCAGTGGATGCCTCTACTTTTCATAAATTTATTCTTTCACAGTCTAGAAGGCTGGAAGTCTGAATTTAGGGTACCAGCTCCAGGACAGACTTTCTGTCTCTGTTGCTCTGGAGGAAGCTCTTTGTCATCAGTCTTTCACTGGTCTAGAAGCCTCTCAGCACAGGGACCCTGGATTCTGATAATATGCTGTGCTGCTCCTGACAACTACTCTCCTGGTGATAGGAGGTCCCCATGTCTCCCTGTTTGCTTCTCTTTGTTATACCTCAAAAGAGATTGACTTAAGACACAACTTAATCTTTCAGATTGAGTTTTCTTTTCTTAACATAATGGCTTCTAATTCTGCTTCATTACCATCATAGAGGTGAGATTTACAATACCTAGGAAAAGCATATCAGATGACAAAATAGTGGAGAGTCAATACTGGAAATCAGGGTCTTATCCAGATGGACACATAATCTTGGGGGGTGTGGTTGAGTTCAGTCCAAGACTAAAACATGATGATATGTCTACTTACAGACTTTATTTTATTTAGTATGAAAGTTCTTTGTTTCCTTGAAGAGGTATTAATGTACATGATTATGATTAGAGTGTGACTCAGTGCTGTATCTGCTAACCAAAAAGACCAGCAGCTTGGATCTGCCAGGAGCTCCTTGAGAACTCTATGGAGCAGTTCTGCTCTGTACTCATAGGTCGCTATGAGTTGGCATCAGTTAGATGGCAGTGGGTATACCCTGTATGGAAACCCTGATGGCATATGGTTAAGTGCTGTAGTTGTTAACCAAAACATTGGCAGTTCAAATCTGTCAGGCGCTCCCTGGAAACCCTATGGGCCATTCTTCTGTGTCCTCTAGGGTCACTATGAGTCAGAACTGACTTGATGGCGGTGGGTTTAGTTGCCTTTCTAAAATCTGAAGAATTCTGAATTGTGAAACAAAATTGCCCCAAAGACTTCAGATATTTAACATATTTGTAAATGTAATGTTTGAAGAACATACTGCTTTTCAAAGGGCAATTTGGACTTTCAAAAATTTGTTTATTTGAATAGAGTTCTTTTCATAAATTCTAGGATTGGCTGTAAGCCAATAGTATCCACATTTTTTTTGTTTTTGTTTAATCTCTGAATGTTATTTGTATAAAGCAAGGTTCACCTTTGTGTGTTCTCAGAAATTATCTTTATCATAATATTAGTAGGTTTTAAACCTGAAATCCCAGCATCTTATGATACAGTATCAAAGTTTTTTAAAAAAGGTAGTTGCATTTTTGCCATTTGAAAACATTCCCATTTCAATGATTATAAAATGGACATTAGAATGATCCATTAGGGATAACACATCAAAACAAGTGTTGTCATTCTATCAAGTTCATTGTTTCTGTCTAGGAGGATCAGCATCAGTTCACATCTATTGAACAGGATCTCCATGCCAGGCAACATGCCAAAGGACTTTCTGTATTATTTTGTTTTATTTCAGCCAAACAACATGCGCTGAACATAGTAATATGCTTTTAAAGCTGGAAATAATTATTTGGGGATTATGATAAGGCAGATACACATTTTCTACAGTTTAGATATTTTATTCATTCTGGGTTCGTTCTTTGAGGTGTGAGGATAAAAACCTTCATTGGCCCCACTTCTGATTACTTTGGTTGAATGGCCTTTCACCCAGCTAAACTGAAGTTGATTGTCTTCTTTAAGAAGGTTGGATTACTTTTTATGTTGTGTAATCCCAGAGGGTGTGCTGGCCTTTTGAAGGGTTAGATAGTGTGGTTAGGATCACTCCAGTGGGCCCCTACTACCCATTTCTGTAGTAATAGAGGTGGACTTTGAAATCTTTCCCTTTCCTCTGCCTCACAAACTTCCCTACTTGATTGTTTCATATTTGCTTTTTTCTATTTGTCTTGTGAAGTCCTGGTTTGACCCTAACACGCTGTTCTACCTTTAATTTAGACAGTACTTGTAATAGATCTATAGCTGTGTGGAATCTGGTAAGGTTTCTGTTTCCAAGGAGAGTCAGCTGAAGTTCCTAACTTACTTTGCAGTCACCATTGAATTTTACATTAAACAAACTTCTGATAGTCTCTTTTGTATGTGAAATCTGCATGACCACATGTTGCATTATTAATAGCCTCCCTGAGGCTTGGCATCTTGCCATGAGTGCTTCAGTTATCTCCGAGTTTAAGCTGTTCATCTGGTGGCACAGGTAGAATGCTTGTTTTTGGCATAACTTTGTGAGGCAGTGGGAAGGAAACCTGGACTGAAGGAAGAAGGGGTCCACTGAGCAGGGATGGAGTCCGCAGACAGGGAGTGCTGGCCCCCCCCCCCCCCACAGAGACACACACTTCAAAACAAGTGAAGGGCCTGGGAAGGAAAGTTAATGCTAAGGGACTCCAGAAGTTCAAGGAAGGCACTTTTGTGTTTGGTGGAATGGCCAAGAATTGAACTTGGAGAGGTAGCTGTTCCCCTAAAAGAGGGGTGTTACCCATAGGAAGGACTGCAGGTGAGGCATCCCACCCCTGGTCAGCGTGGCAGAAAGAGATAGCAGGGCTTTTGACCTACAGACAAATTAAATGTCACCTGTCAAAAAAAGTGAGTTTTGTGGCTGAGTCTTTGCAGTTGTGTGAGACAGAAAACACATTTGTGAGGAAGCAGCTAGGAATGGGAAGTTTGAATTAAAATGAATTACTACTTGAAGGAAAGATAAATGCCTGTTCTGATTGAACTTGAGGCGAGGAGTGAGTCCGTTACCCTAACATATCATCACTGTTTCATTGCGTACTTCATTTGCCTACGAAATGAGACTTGTCTTCTCTTGAAAACCATCTTTAAAATTTCTGTGTGTTAGCCAAAAAATTGGAAATGGCCTAAAATGTCCAACAATGAGGAAACAGGTAAATTATAACCTAACTTTATGATAGTGTGTTTATGCAGCTATTAAAAAATGATGTTTACAAGGAATTTTAATGCTCTATAAAATGCTTATATTATAATAACTCAAAACAGAAGCAGGATATAAATGCCTATAACAGCATGATTTCGTATGTAAATGTATAAATATAAAGACAGTAAGCACAAAGGGAGGGAAATGCATCAAAATGTTTTAATAGTGTTTATCTCTTGGTGGTGAGTTAGGTATAATTTTTATTGTCTCATTTACAGTTATCCATTTTTTTGCCAGCTTTTCTATAATGAATATCGGTTACTTTCTTAGGAAAGACCCTTAAAGGAATTTTTTTCTGCTTCTAGCACTGTTTTCTGGCTTGTTATGTTTTTTGCCCATAGCCATTCAAAGACAACTTTGTGAGACCACCAAGCTACATTTTTGGTAAGAAATTTTACTAGTCACTTGTATTTCAGTAAAAATGTGTCATCATGTACTCTTTCCCAGTATTACTTTCTGTAATATTCTAGTGGTAGTAAAACATCCATTTAATGCTTCTCAAAGCATCCCAGATCAGGGGAGCAGAGATGACCATAATGAATGGGCTCCAGTTTTGTCACAAAACTTCAGGTTAACCAGTGTGAAGTAAAAGTGATTAGAAACAAGTGGGACATAACTTGTCATCTTCAGTCCTATTTTTAGTGATTCAGAGTTATAGTCTTGTGTAGTATTTCTCCCTACACACAACACACACAGACACACATACTGCCCACTCAGAATTATTCTCTCAAGTAATTTACTGGATGTTGGATTGTTGGGTATGCTGCAAATAGCTAAATGCTTTAACAAGTTTACCACTTTCATTTTTTCACTCTCAGATGAGATGAATCCAGCTTGTGTTTTAGGTGATTCTTAGCTCTTTAACCAGCTGGTTACATATAGAAATCTGTATTACCTGTCTGAAAAATAATTGAGAATCCAGAGATAAACACTAATAGCGTTAAGTATAATACTCACTGACACTTACTGGGAGTCCCTGGGTAGCCCAGAAACCATGATGATGTAATGCTTAAGTGCTGCCTCCCAGCCAAAAAGCTGGCAGTTTGAATCTGCCAAGCACTCTTTGGAAACTCTGTGGAGCAGTGCCACTCTGTCCTGTAGGCTAGCTATGAATCAGAATCTACTGCAGTGGGTTTTGGTAGCCACCTGGTTAAACTCTTGACTACCAGCTGAGAAGTCGTTAGTGAACCCACTCAGACTTGTCTCCGAAGACAGGCCTGGCAATCCGCTTTGAAAAAGTTACACTCTTGAAAATCCTAGGGGCAGTTTTGTTCTGCACACATGGGCCACTGTGAGTTTGAATTGACTCAACTTCAACTGTCAACAACAACTACAGTCTTACTGAGAGCTTGCTATTGTTTTAAACCCTCCAGTCAGTCTTTTGTCTCATCACCTCGTGTAATCATCATGACAACACTATACAGTTGTTATTGTTACCCTATTTACGAAACGGAAAACTGAGGCCCAGGAGAGTAGTGTGTCCAAGGTCCCAGAACTGATTTCTTTGGATCTCAGAGCCCAACCACTTTCTAAAGCCGAGGGTCTCTCCTACAGTAAATAGAGTGAAAGTAGATGTTACAAGGTCTGTTTTTCGGAAATGCGGGACTTTACATTCATGTTAAGAAAAGGTTGGACTTTGCACTTCATGTTCTTAAGAAAAGATCACTTTTATAAATGAGTTTAGCAAATGTATGAATAACTAAAGAACATGTTTCAGCAGGGGAAGGGAGGCTTCTGACAACAGGTGTTGGTAGTAAAACAGAAGGTATGGCTGAAGACTGATAGTGAGAGGGGCTGAAAAAGCAGCTCATATTCCCAAGAACTCTGTGAGTGTAATCCCCGGATCGTTAGGTTAAAGCCATCTTGTTCATGTCCTCAGCTTTTGAGAGTGCCAGTTTAGTGACTTGATCAGAGTAGATTCATCTTGCCAACAAAATACTAAATTCAATATAGTCACCTTTATTATATAATTTATATATTTTAATTCTAGAAATAGAATTACAACATACAGATAAGATGAAAAAAATAAAAATTTCTTTTAATATCATAGCCAGAGCTTTCCGCTATTTACTTTTTGGAAGAGCTCTACAGTATGAATACAAATGTAAATATAAATATATGTATTTCTATTTCATCAGGAAGGACTACACTTTTTAGAACTTTACTTGCTATGCAGTGAGCATGTGTTAAAATATTCTTTCATTATAAAAGTAGAGAAGTGCAAAATACTTTGAGAATGATTTTCGTCTAGAAAGGACAAAAGCAAACCAAGCTGTTATGTGATGCTTTAAGGAAAAAATATACAGTAATCCAGAAAACTCTTTCATGTGCATAAGTTTGTTCCTCTATGACACTTTATCAGTGAGGCTATGCTGTAGTTTATTTGTCTTCATGTCATAGAGCTCTCATCTTTCTCCTCTGTTTAGATTAAACATATTAAAGTAAGCATTTTTTTATTTTTTTGGAAAAGATCAAGAATGAGAATGATAATTTAAAGATACTTTGAAAGGAAAATAAACTGTATCCTCTGGCTGGTATTGATGTAGTTTACAGCCCTTTGCTTCTTTCACTTGAAATCCTGTTACCTTTGTATCCAGCAGCCTCATTCATGGGGAGAACAGGACCAGCTTCAAAAAGCCATGTTTGATTTGGCCAAGATTTTTTGAATGTCTACTTTATGCAGAGTCCTGAGTTAGGTGCTATTTAATGCACAGAGGGGTAAGATATGCCTTCTGTACTCAGAGAGGTCTTGCCTGGTGATGGAAATAAACCAACAAACAGCTGATTACAATTCAATGTAGACTACCTGATGGGGCAAATGCTTGGCTGCTAACTGAAAAGTTAGTATAGTTCAAGTCCATCCAGAGGTGCCTCTGAAGAAAGGCCTGGCACTCTGCTTCCAAGAAAACGACATTGAAAAGCCTATGGAGCATAGTCATACTCTGATATGTGTTGAGTTGTCATGAGTTACAGTTGACTGCGTGGCAGCTGGTCCCGGGATTGATATGGTTAAGTGCAGGGACAGCAGTGAACTTAAGGGGCTCTAGGAGCATGTGGGACATGGGGACACCTGAGTGGGAAGGCAGAGGGAGCCAAGAAACTGTGAAAAGAGGGAAAGGAGACTTATAAAGTTTGCTTCAGCCTGCAGGGGTTGCTTGTGGAAGGGTTTGGGGACTCTGAAATGAGGGTGTGGTGTTCAGGGTCAGGGAATTAGGATGGTAAGTGGGAAGAAATGAGGCTTGATAAGTAACTGCTGTCAACAAGGCTTTGTGTGCCAAGTTGAGGAGTTAGATTTCATGCTGGAGGGTAGAGGAGTCATCAGATGGACCTAAGTGGAGGCTTTAGGAGAACAGTAGTAGGTGAGAGAAGTCTAACTAGCAGCTCTGTGAAGAGACTCTGAAAGGTGGAGAGGAAGAAGCAGAATTGATTAGCTTGCTGACTCTTGGCTGCCTGAGGCCAGGGAGTCAATGGGGCCAAGGATGATGTCATGGGTGAGCAGGTACACGATAGGTTTTCAAAGGTGAGAGGGCTCTGAAGAAAACAGATTAGAGGACATACATCAGAGACTACAAGTTTGTTGTGTGTGTGTTCAGCAGGCAGTTGACTCTACAGGTGGTAAACTGAGAAATCAGTGGACTAAGAACGATAGATTTTGGTAGTCATCTGGTCATTATGAAACCAGGGAAGGGATAGGATCTCATAGGGTATCTGTGAATTCAGAGGGAACCTCTGCAACCATCATTGTTTAAGGAATTAGTGTAGAGTAGTGGCTAAGAGTATGGGTTTTGCCCTCTGGGTTCACATCCTCATTCTGACACTCATTAGAGCAAACTATTCATTCTCTTTGTTCTTCAGTTTCTTCATTCATAACAGAGTTAACACTTATTTGAGCCATAGTGTGGTTGTGAACCATGAATGAGTTGGTGTATATCTATGTTTGTATTTATACACACATAAATATATGTGTATGTAAAGAACATCTGGTAGTTATATGGTTAAGTGCTCAGCTGCTAATCATAAGGTCAGTTTTGGGAGAAAAGACCTAGCAATCAGCTCTAGTAAAAGTTTATAGCCTAGAAAACCCTATCAGGCCATTCTACCCCGTCCTGTAAGACTCGAAGACACATAGCAACAACAATGATGTGCATATGTAGGACTGGCAAAGAGCCAAAGTTCAGTAGATTTAACTTTATGCTAATAAAGTAATGACTGAAGGAAATTTGGAAGAAAAAGAAAAATGGGAACCACTGAGGAGGCAGGTGTCAGTGGGTAGGGGGTCATCTGTGAGGACAGTCGTCAGAATTGCCACAGGCGCGTATTTCAGAAGGGACGTGTTGCAGGGGGACAAATCACGTGGGAGCTAAGAAGTGTCAGTTGTTTTCGTTACAGGAGTTTGCCTGTGCCCTTGGTGGCACGAGGTGGGGGTGGGCGTCCTAACACAGTGCTCTGAGGGGTAAGGAGGAGGTGAGAGTGAAGGGAGCACGTGAAGACCACTTTTTCAAGAGGCTGCAGGAAGGTGGAAGAGTTAGGATTGGTAATCAGAGGGAAACAGGAGTCTTTGTGGTGGTTGGAAAGTGTGCATGAATATAAAGTGTTTTTTATGTGTGTGAGGAAAAGGCCAAAGCAGGGGAGAGGACTAGGTATTGAATTGAAAGAAGCCCTTCTTCATTCCTCAGTTACTCTGACTACGTTCCGTGAGTTGAGTAAACCCCGCAAGGAACTTACAGTTTGTGACTATGAGAGACAGAGATGGCCGTCAACTTTCCTTCCCTGGGAGCTGGCTGACCCTGAAGTACACACTTTAGGGAGAGAGGGTACCTTCTTTTGGCTGTGACCAACTTTAGAAACAAATATAGTCTATTCTGTTTTTATTTTTAGCTCATGTGCATTAATTTTTTGAAGTTTTTAATAATGTTTGGGGTGATGTGGAAGTAGACACTAGTATTTCTTAGTATGGTGTTTCCTGAACAAAGCAGAGGAGGACTGAAGTGGATGGAGTATGTCGTTTCTGGAACCCAGTGACATGGTAGTTAACAGCAGTGGCTGCTGACAAAAAGGTCAGCAGTTCAAATCTACCAGCCGCTACTTAGAAACTCTGTGAGGCAGTTCTACTGTATCCTGTAGGGTTGCTATGAATTGGAATCAACTTGACACAGTGGGTTTGGGTTTTTAGGTTTCTGTAGTGTCTGGAAAAATTTAGCTTTGTTGATAATGCTTTTAAATTCTGGGTAAGTTGGGAGATGCTGTGAAATGCCCTGTGCTGTGTTTGTTAAGAAATAAGATCCTCTCAAAGAGCATAGCCTGTGCCTGGGACAAATCTGCTTTGACCTACCTACTCAGCACAGGTTGGGGACAGGGAGAGTTTGGAGCCAGGCTGCCAGGCAGGTGCCCTATGGTCGCTCGGCACTTCCGCTCCGGCTTACCTTAGAATTAAGATTTCTTAGCTAGCAGACTATATGCCGAATTTAGCATTACTGATGCCCAAGAAAAGAAATTTAGGATGTTTCTTGCAAACAATGCCATATAGGGTTACCACAGTTTGGCTTTGTTTTCATTTTTCTCAGTGGTCAGGGAATATTGCTTCCAACAAGAATATAATTCCTACGTGTCCTTCTAAAGACTGATTTATGGGTTGCTATGGAAACTGGATTATCAAATTTTGAAAATTAGTGTATTTTAGGTCCTTGAATATTGCAGCCCGCTGTAGTGTATGTGTATGTTTTCTTCCACTTTGGGAAGGAAGGAATAGGTTCTTTTCCATTTGTTGTTATCAAACAAAGTAAAATGCATGGTTTTGTTAGGGGAATTGTGGATTGAATGATGTAACCCTACGTTCTCTCATTCGCTGACTTCCATTGTTTAACTTCGTTGTCCCATTGCCATGGGCACACCATAACTAAAATGCTGAGAAAGGTGTACTTGGGGTGTTGACAGCTCTCTTCGCTTTCCATTTTTATCTCTATCAATGAAAAATAGAATTTTCCTGCTATCCCTGGATAAGTAGGTTCTTGATAACCGGTGCGTGAATCACATTTTATGGGAACTTTGAACAATTTGATTATATTTCGAATAATTAAACTTTCTCCCCTCTGGGATATTTTCTCTAACAATATGGAGGTGGTAGATACAAGCTTCCTTGAACTCCTCCTGAAACAGTACAAGGCTCTGTTTACTTCCAAATCTCAGATTTGCTGGTCAACTCTGAGGATCCTTGTATTTCCTTCTAATGGCCTCTTTCTGCCCTCACTACCAAGGGATGCTGTGCCCTGAAATAACAGGGCACTCTGGGCTTCTGCTACTTCAGTCCCTATGTTCTTTCCTTCACAGCCAGACTCCTTGTATTGCCTTCTGCTTCCTCCTTCCTCCTCCTTTATGCTCTTCTTTATCTGAGGATGAATGTCTTATTATATTTTCTCTTAGAGAGATAGAAGAACGAAGCTACTGAATGTGTTCTCCATCTCATAACTTTAATGCATTTGAGACATGGCCAAAGGACTGTTTTTCTGTAGTGGTTGCTGCACTTTGCCCATTTAGATCCTGGCCAGTTAGTTGCCTTATTCTTCAGAAGCTGTGACCCACACTGCAATTTTTGGAAGGCTGAATAACTCATGTTCCATATAAATTAGTTCTTTGTCTTTCAAAATTCTTAGGTTGAAAATGTTAAAGTCATGGAGTACTGTCTTTAATTTTATATGCTGTTCCAAACCTATGAGCTCTGCCAGTCAGATACATCCAGGCATGGGCCACTGTTTACCATACTATTAACTAGCCTCGATCCAAGTTATTGTCATCTCCTGTCTGGATTATTGATGTTGACTCTTAACTGGTCGTCTTGTTCATGCCCTGGTCTCTTTTCTTTACCCTGCCCCTGGAGTGGTTCTGTTACAGATGTAAGTCAGATCAAGTCACTCTTCTACATAAAACTCTCCATTGATTCTCACTTCACTCGAGGTGAATGCCAGCATCCTCACCGTAGTATACAAAAGCTGTGTGATCAAGCTTCATCCAGTCTCTCTGAACTCATCTCTGACCACTGTCTTCCATATTCACCCTGTGCTAGACACGCTGGGCTCCTTTGAAGGAATTTTGCCCCAGGGTTTTGGAACCTGCTGTTCCAGCTACCTAGAATGCTTTTCCTCTAGATGTGTGCATGGCTTATTCCCTCCTCATTCAGGTCTTTGATCAAAAGTTACTTTCACAGTGAAGCTTCCACTTCTCAAGATCTCAGTACATCCTCTCCTCTTGTTTTTTGATAGTACTTACAGTGATCTCAAATACCATCTGTCTTGTTTATTTATTTTCTGTGTTTCCTTCATTAAAATGTTAAGCTCCAGGAGGGCAGGGCATTTTGTCTGTTTGGTTCACTGTGGTATCCCTAACATTTGGAAAGTTACTCAGCATGTAGTACTTGCTAATCCACAGTTGTATCTCTTACTTTTGGAAATAGTTCTGCTAATGGCCACTCAAGTGTTGTTGACATATTAAGCCCCAAGTGGCAGGCATTACTGGTAACCCCAGCCACTTATACAAAGATGTATAAAAAGCAGAGTCTGTCCACAGAAAGCTTGCATTCGAGGAAGGAGACAGTTGCAGTAACTGTGAAGTGCTGTGGTAGAGATGAGCTTGAGGGGAGGTATGCACATTCAGCCTACATCTGTGACAATCCAGGCACTGTGTACTCACTCACCATGGCTCTCCCTTTTGCTAGTAAGGAAGTGGCTTCAATGAGGTAACTCAGTTTTCCCAAGATTGTATAATTGGCAAGTGAGAATGTGAAGACTGGTTTCCTGCTGCTCCTAAAGCCTGTGCTATGGCAGAGGCTCCTCAGCTTCTTTACAGGGAGGTGTATTTAACTCCGTAAACACCGATTTGCTTCTTTCCTGGTAATCCTAGATGCGAGTAACCAAACCAAACTCACTGCCATTGAGTTGAGTCTCAATCGGTAACCATGTAGGTCGGAGTAGATGTGCCCCATAAGGTTTCTAAGTCTGTAAGTCTTTCCAGAAGCAGGCTGCCAGATCTTTCTCCCACAGAGCAGTTGGTAGGTTCCAACTGCTTAACTTTCAGTTAGCAGCAGAGCACTTACTACTGGGCATCCAGGGCTCCTGCAAGTAATAGTGCACATTTAAGAAGACTAAAGCTGGAAGTGGTTTGCCTTTAAGAGAAGAGATTGTGTAAATTCATATAATTACTTCTAATCATTAAATATGCTGAAATAGTGTGGCAATGCTGTCGTGAATGGGGACATTAAAGACTCATCCTTCAAGCGTCCTTGTCTTTATGACTCCTTCTCTGACCTCCAAAGTGTAAATGCTTTTCTTTTCTGTGTGCCCGTAGTACTTGTGTGCGTATTCATTCATGACCAGATTTTTCTGTAAATGTCTGTCTATTTAGGTATCTCCTTTGTTATATGGAGGACACCTTGAAAGCAAAGCTTTTGACTTGGTTATCTCTGTGGCCAGTGCTTTCAAAAATGTTTGTTGAGGGTATAAATCCATAAAAAGCACCTATAAATCCATGGTAAGCATCCACTGCAGGGAACAGACTGTGACCTCTCCTAATTGCCAGCTAATATTACAAGAGTAGGAGAGAAAGGCAAGTTGTACTGTATTTGTTAACCATTCATTCATAGCTGGACAGTAACAAGATGCAGGAAAAATTGATCTCTAAAGTGGAAGTGCTAATGATGTTTGGAGAAAGTCAAAGGAACATGAATCATAATTAGAATGTATAGATTATTTTATAATTTACCAAGTGCTTTCACAAACACTTAATTTTCACAAAACTAATTGATGTTCCCATTTTATAGATGAAGAATCTTCAGAGAGGTTAGGATAACTGTGCTTTTAGCCAAGTTAACGTAGTCAAATTGTGGAGCGGTCACAGAAACCAAAGTTTCTCATTCCAAATTCTGCATATTTTCCACTATATCAGGTTCTTTCCAGAATACTGGACTTTTGTGTCATTAAAGATATGTCAAAAAACCAAACTAGACCATTGTTGTCTAGTCAATTCTGACTCACAGCGACCCTATGGGCTATGTAGAACTCAAATTTGTGTTCTCATTTCACAACATTTGAAATTTTACTTAATAACTGAATCAATTGTATATATTTGTTTCAAATACTTTTTTTCCCTCCTGTTCTGAAGTGTTTGATTTATTATTTAAAATTTTCTAAGAACCTAAAATGCACATTAAAATGTATTTTATATTTTGCTCATTTTTGACATGTAAAATGGGATTATACCTCTATTTCTGTGAGTCGCTTGAAGTGCTTTAGAACAAATAAACTCAGGCAGAATCCAGATGGGCACACATATTTTATAAATTTCAAAAAACAGTTTTCTCTTTGTTTCTTGACTTCTATTTTGCTGATCATGACTTTTCAAAGATTTGTGGTTAAAAGCAGAGTAACACAGTCTCAGTGCTGTGTGCCCAAAAGCTGTTATGTGAAATTTATATATGACAGATGATAGATATAATCTTTGCAGATACATACTAGTAATATGGAGCAGCAGATATTAATATGAAAAATGACAGCTTATTTAAAAATAACTGAGTGAACTTTTGACTGAACATTCATGCAGTGTGCCTGCAGGGGTAGTAAAGGGTAGATAGGAAGTTGTGATTCATACCTTCCTACTTAAAACATCCAACTCTGGTTTCCCTCCAGCATGATCAATTTCATTGATTATAGTTTTTATTTTTCTTTGCACTTCAACCAAGTTTTCAGACAATTCAGAGTAGTTACATGATCGATCTGTGTACATTTACTGATTGATTGCATTTATCACAAACCACAATGGAAGAAGTTGTCATAAAGGTCTTGATTAAATAACATACCAGCTGCCAGGGATAAATATGCTGTAGCTGAATTTTGGTTGAATACACTGGGCTGTAATTTTTCATTTCATATTGATTGGATGGCTAGTGATTGCAGGTAGGGACAAAAATAGCTCTCCAGAGAAATTCCATCTGTACTTTGTATTTGCAAGTATGTTTATCTGTGCAGTAAGGGTGAGAGTGCTGGGAAAGTTCATGACGTAACCATTGATCTGGGATCTGGAATTCATTTAAGATAAATTCTGAAGAACTTAGGTGCCTCTGTTAAAGGTTATAGAAAAAAACAATTCACTGTCATTGAGTCTGTCTGACTCACAGCCACCCTAGAAGTCAGAGTAAACTGCCCTATAGGAGTTTCCATGGAGCCCCTGGTGGATTTGATATACCGACCTTTGTGGTTAGTAGGTGTAGCACTTAACGTATTATGCAACCAGGGTTTCTGTAAAGGTTATAGAATGACATAAACGGAAACATTGGTTATAGATCATGGCAATTAATAGTACTGACTTCATCAGACACCCTTAGTTAATAACAGCAGAGCTAGATTTCTACTTACTTTTCTTGTTAAATGAGAAGAGTAGCATTCATGCCCTTTGTCCTGTCAGCACTCTTTTTCTGCACAGTTGTTGTAGTCTAAAGCGATAGTTCAAAATATGGAGAAAACTGCATGATTATGTCCACAAGGCCTTTATTTCTAAAAAGGAGAGATTGAAAGCAACCTTATAGGACATAATGCACCCAGTTGATAGAATTTTGTGCGGGCACTGATAGTTCTGGTTATGAAGTCTTAGCAGTGTGGATGCTGGTTTGATATGATGATAAACCCACCTACTCACTGCCATCCAGTTGATTCTGACTCAGTGATGCTGTAGGAAGGAGTAGAACTGTCCCATAGAGTTTCAAAGGTATAAATCTTTACATGTGCAAAGTGCCACATCTTTCTCCCACAAGTGACTGTTGGATTTGTACTGTTGGCCTTTTGATCAGCAGCCAACCACCTAACCATTACCCTACTGGGCTCGTATGATGATAGGTGCAGTATTATTTTATGCAAATAAAGTTGTAGATAACTTATATAATTTTGTGGTATTTATATGAAAATAGATATATGGAAGAATAGCAATCATTTGAGTACTGTCAGCATTTTAGAGTTGAGAAAACCGAGGCTCAGAGCAGTTAAGTAACTCGACAGCTAATCAATGAGAGAGATTGGGCCTTCCTCTATGCCTTGAATATTACACTAAACGTGTAGTAATGTCTCTATACTTAAATTATGAATGTATATTATAATGTGTATTAAGGAGAAATCCAGAACTGCACTGTGAATACTTTTGTCTTTGACTTAATTTATTCAACTTGAATATTTTTTGCCGCTTAATTTTTTCCTGTACTTTTCCATTGATTGTTCCCTTTCTAGTTTCTTTCTCCTGCGTTCACTTATCAACCAAAAAAGAATCATATTTCTACTAAGAATCAGTTTTGGCAGACAATCAAATCAGTGCTTTACCAGGCCTCCCCTGTTGTTCCTAACTGTTCTTTTTCTCCCAGCCTTGGACATTCCTGCTTGACTGCTTCCCTTTCTTTTAAGTTACTTCTTCTTCACTGAGGCAAAGGGGAGTAGGCAAAGGAATGTCCAGTTCTCCTTTAGGGGTGACACTTATTGAGTTTGTGTATTTGACATGTGAGCAGTTGAAATTTATACTCTTGCTCTTTTACTCTCACATAGTAACATTTCTTGGGGAGGCAGTGACTTTGTAGACTGTTTCTGGAGGATTTATACTAATTTGGCCCTTCAAAGTTTTAAGTAGAAAGGCTATTTGCCCAGGCCTCCTAGGAGTAGTGGGTAGAGATAGAAGATGCTGGCATCTATCCTGTGTTTTTAATTAACATGTTTGTTTTTAGGGTGTATTCTCTGGCATTTCTCCCTCTGGACTCAGCAAGTTTTTGAATTGCTGGTTCTCCTGCTGGGAGAACATCCTTTGAGAGTGGCCCTAGAGACATTAAGAGACTCTGGAGATCTCAAGAGATGTTAATTAGTAAAAGTAAATAAATGGCCTGTTTATTCATATGCGCATTTTAATGCTATCCTTTCCTTTTTTAAATTAAGAAGTAGAAAATGGGCTTGTGCTTAAATGTGTATAAAGTTTCCTATGTTCTTTTGGGTGCTGATGTCTTTTCCCTGGTTGCAAAATATATATTCAAAGGAATTTTGTCTCTTGAGTACATCTTTTCTCTATTACCTTTTATTGCCATCTTTACACTCTTCCAACAAAATGGCATCTGAATTGTAATAATATTTTATAATGTGCTGTAGTAACCATACTTGCTTATTCTAAAAAACTGCATGGGACTAGAATTAAAGAAACAGAGGCTCAGGAATTGCCCATCATTTGCATAAAGCTTTTCATACAAAAGTATAGAAATAAGAATGACAGAGCAGGAACAGACATTTAGAATGTCTTCTCAGTTTTTATGTTCGGGAAGCCTCACAGTGAGACAGCTCAGGAAAATGAAATCCTGCTGTATTTTTTTTAAAAAAATAATTTTTATTGAGGAATAATTCATGTGAAATATAATCCACCAATTTTAAGTGACACGATGACAATTTTTTTGCCCATTGCCTCTCCTCCTGTCCCCTGATAACTACAAATCATCTTTTTTCTTGATGGATTTACCTATTCCAAAAATTTTGTTCAAGTGTGTTCAAACAATATTTGTCCTTTTGTGTCTGGTTTATTTCATTTAGCGTGAAGTTTTCACGATTCATCCATGTGGTGGCATGTATCAGAACTTCGTTTTTCTTTATAGCTGTGTAATACAACATGGTGTACACATCCTACAGTTTGTTCATCTGTTCATCTGTTGATGGACCCTTTGGTTGTTTCTACCTTGTAGTTGTTGTAAATAGTGCTGCAGTGAACATGGATATACATGTGTCTTTTGAAGTTGCTGCTTTCAATTCTGTTGAATATTTATCTAAGAGTAGAATTGCTGGGTTATATGTTATTTTTATGTTTAACTGTTTTAGAAACCACCAAACGGTTTGCCACAGTGACCACTGTTTGCCACAGTGACCGCTGCCTTCCCCCACTAGTGAGCAACTGTTCTGATTTCTTTAAATCGTAGACAACACTTAGTTTCTCCCTCCCTTCCTCCCTCCTTTTTTCACTAATAGCCATCCTAGTTCATGTGAAGTGGTATCTCCCTGTGGTTTGGATCTGCATTTCCCTGATGACTGATGATGTTGGGCATCTTTTCAGGTACTTGACCATTCACATTTCTTCCAGAAACATCTATTGTGTTTAGCCCATTTATTAATTATATTGTTAATCTTTTTGCTGTTGAATTTTGTGAGTTTTTCATAAATTCTGAACATTAAACCTTTACCTGATACATGGTTTACAAGTATTTTCACTGATTTTGTTGATTGTCTCATCTCTTTGTTTACACGTCCCTGGTAGAACAAAAATTTGTCATTCTAATGAAGTCTAGTTTATCTTTTCTCTTGTTGTTTGTGCTTTTGGTATTGAATCTAAAAATCCATTGCCTAAAAAAAAAGTCTTAAAACAGTGCCTTTATGATTTTAGGTCAACTATCCATTGTAAGTTATTTTTTGTATGTGGTGTGAGGTATTGTTATAACTTCATTTGTTGAAGAGATTTGTTTTCCTGTTGAATAGATATGGAACTTTAATCAAAAAATCAAGAGAATGTCAATATATGGGCTTAGTTTTAGATTCCTAATTCTATTCCATTGGTCTACTTGTTGATCTTTGTACCATTACCATACTTTTGTAGTTTTGTAATAAATTTTAAAGCTAGAAGATATGAGTCCTCTTTATTCTGTTTTTCAAGGTTGTTTTGTCTACTCAGAGCCCCTTATAATTCCATGTGAATGTAAGGGTCACCTTTTCCAATTTTGCAGAGAATTTAATAAGAGTTGCTTTGTATCTGTAGATAGCTTTGGGTACTGTAGATATCTGAACACTATGCATTAAGTTTACCAATCCATGAAGCTGTTATAATTGTTTTCAAAACTTCTTGTATCCTCCTTCCAAAATGTAGTAAGTCATTCTGTTGGTTCTTTCTTATTTGTGTTTTATTTATCTTTTGCATTAAAATAAAACTTGTTATTTTATATCCCCCTCAAGGAAAAACAAAAAACAAAACAAAGCCATTGCCACCGAGTTGATTCTGACTCAGTGACCCTATACTTTCTCAAGAGGAGCAATATAGAATTGTGGAGCCAGACCAGCTGGATTCAAGTCTTGACCTTGCCACTTACTAGCTGTGTGACACTGGTTAAGATATTTGGGTTAACTAAATGGTAATATTTACATGGAAACTCCAGTGGCGTAGTGGTTAAGTTTTATGGCTTCTAACCAAAAGATCAGCGGTTCAAATCCATCGGATGTCCTTGGAAACTCTACAGGGCAGTTCTACTCTGTACTGTATGTCACTGTGAGTCAAAATTGACTCAGTGGCAGTGGGAATATTTTCATCTCTGAAACTGCATGATAATAGTTATGAGGTATTACATGTAGAGTACTTAGAACATGTCAGGTACATAGTAAGCACTAAATCATTATTACTTGATTCAGTACATCAATTTACCAGTAAAAGAGGACAGTGGTTTATAGGTTTAGAAAGGTTAGAACAATAGTTGAGAAGTAATTAAATCTCACAATGTCAAAAACCGAATCCAAACCTACTGCTGTCAAATCGATTCCGACTCATAGCAACCCTATAGAACAGGCCAGAACTTGCTCCATAGAGTTTCAAAGGAGCACCTGCCAGATGTGAACTGCTAGCATCTTGGTTAGCAGCTGTAGCACTTGACCATGAAACCAGCAGGGTCAGGAGACATCTAATTGAGGTTTCTAGCCCTAGATTTACTATATAGTCCAGATTACTGGTGCACATGTTACGATGGAAGTACTTTTGGTACTCTTTTGGAAGTCATCAAACCAAAAACCAAACCCATTGCCGTGGAATGAATTCCAACCCATAGCAGCCCTATAAGACAGAGTAGAACTGTGCTGTATGGTTTCCAGGGAGCTTGGGGTAGATTCGAACCACTGACCTTTTGGTTAGAAGCCATAGCACTTAACCACTATGCCACCAGGGTTTCCTTTTGAAGTCAGGAAAGACATCCAACAAACCTGATGATGTCCTTTTGCCTTGATGGTGCAATAACATTTGATTATAATATGGTTAGATGGATTTTTGGGATATTTTTTGCACCTGTACACGAGGTGCACTGGCTGAAAATTAAACTGTGCTTTCCCAAATACCCACCCAAGCCCACTGCTGTCAAGTCAATTCTGACTCACAGTGACCCAACAGGGCAGAATAGAACTACCCCACAGAGTTTCCAAGGTGCATTTGGTGGATTCAAACTACTGGCCTTACAGTGTTAGTTAATGGGTCATGGTAGTTTGATTATAAAAAATCTTATTCCATCAATTATTTCAATGTATTTACAATGAGAACATGTTGCATTCATAGTTCAGTGGTAGATTTCTCACCTTCTGTGTGGGAGACTGGAAACCCTGGTGGTGTAGTGGCTAAGTGCTATAGCTGCTAACCAAAAGGCCAGTAGTTTGAATCCACCAAATGCACCTTGGAAACTCTGTGAGGTAGTTCTATTCTGCCCTGTTGGGTCACTGTGAGTCAGAATTGACTTGACAGCGGTGGGCTTGGGTGGGTATTTGGGAAAGCACAGTTTAATTTTCAGCCAGTGCACCTCGTGTACAGCTCCCACCCATATGCTGGTGGAGGTTTCCGTGCTGCTGTGATGCTGAAAGGGTTTCAGTGAAGCTTTCAGACTAAGACAGACTAGGAATTAAAACCTGGCAATGTGTTTCTGAAAAATCAGCCAGTAAAAACCCTCTGTATCACAATCGTCTGATACACAGCTGATCATGGGGATCAACATTTCATTCCATTGTACATGGGGTTATCATGAGTCAGGAGCCAACTCAGTGGCAGCTAGCGACAAGAATACCTTTGATGAAAACAACATTAATAAAAATAGAAGATTAGCTCTGTGAATCTATAGAATGCAAGAATCAGAGTGCAAGTATATCAGCCTAGTAACCAGCATATATGTTTTTATTCAACTTTAGATTGCGCTCTTAGGTTCCGGACAGCCGAGATGGTAAGAAAGATGTGACTAGTTGTGTGATTAACCAAGAACACCAAACCCACTACTGCTGATTCTGGCTATGATTAGTCAGTTCCTCAAGAGTGCATTTTTCTAGTGCTGAATTTTAAAAGAGATTTATCACATGGGACCATAAATAATGAATACTGTTGTAATAGCTTACCATGATATATTTTGAAAAAAAATGCTTTTTTTAAGAGCATAGTTTGCAAAAATGTATGAAGATTATTAAGTGTCAGTGCAGCAAAGATACTGTTTTGAAAGGCTAAATTAATTCATGTATAAGAACTTCACGTGCCTTGACTTGATCTAAGGAATAATTCAGAGAACCTGAAGCAATAGCTTGCTTTTATATCCTTCCAACAATGTTTTGTAAAGTCATTCTCTCAGCAGAGGAGCTGGACAACAAGTGCTAATAAGATCAGGGATTGCTGTTGTTCTTAGCTGTCGTTGGTTAGGCCTTGACTTGTGGTAACCTTGTGTATTAATGGGGTGAAACATTGCCCAGCCCCATGCCTTCTTCGTGATCATTGGTATGCTTGAGTCCATTGTTGTGGCCACTGCAGCAGTCCATCTCCTTGAGGAAAATCCTGGATAAGATAGACTGACACAATAGCTGATACAGGATGTTGTTATATGCCATCAAGTTGGTTCCCAGTCACAGTGACCTTATGTAACAGTAGAAGTGCCCCCTGAGGTTCCATGAAGCTGCTAGTGGACTTGAAATGCTCATCTTTTGGTCAGCAGCCCATATCTTAACCATGGTGCCACCAGGGCTCTGTAGGAATATTCTAGGTTGGGTGTTTAATAGGACCAATATGCTTTAGAAATGAGCTGGGAGATAGTAAAGTTGACCAATTATTAGGAATCCATAAAGTGTTTCTACATCAGATTTTCTGAAGCTCTGGGGTATATTAGGGTATCTTGGGGTGCTTGGAAGGGAGGAAAGAAGAAAACTTGAAAGGTAAGATGGCATGGCCTACCTTTACTTATTTTTATATGGCAAGATCTTGCAAAAGACTGTATATGGCAAACAGTAAAGAAGGTTGCTTTGCTTAAAAATATTGGAAATTATTGCTGTATTGCATGGCTGTATTGTATAAGGTCGCTATTGGTGACAAGTGACTTGACAGCACATGTTTGATTTGAGAGGTTTGTTAGTCATTTGAATATCATTACATGTCAGTAAAAAAAGTCATGATAAACTCTCATAGATTGGTTACTTTAATGATAACTTTTTCTGAAGATCTATTGAGATATATTAGCTGTATTTTGTACCACCTGGGAGGGGTTTAGAAGTAAACAAACATAGAAATAACAACTGCTTTTTGAAGACAAACGCAAAGATACCAATTTTGGGTTTAGGGTAATTAATAGTAATCACTAAATACTAATACTGATATGAATTACTAACTACTAATGCTAAATACTTTGGCTAGAAAACAGAACATATTATATATTGAGGCTAACATAGGATAATGATAATAAAAACATATATCATCATGCAGGAGAATAATTATTCTTTTAATTTCTATGGAGACAGAGTCTAATTCATCTCATTGTTTTAAGACACACATTTTAATACACTGAAACACAGCCATGCTCCACACCAGTAGAGATTATTTGTTCTGCTTGGATAACCCTGATTCTTCCAAAGTATAAAAATGCACATTTTGTGTGAGTATAATTGGTTGTCCATATTGATATCAGTCAGTGTAGGTTGCAGCTAGCTCCTGTTCTTATGGTTAAGAGAAATACAAAGTAGATGAAAAAGCTATCTTAAACCTGTTTTGAAATGACAGATTATAGATAGATAATAAAAGATGCAAGAAATGTACTCTTACTAGCTTCTCCATAAGGTATAGCACAATAGCAATCAATAGAGAAATATGCAGGTTTGTTTATCCAGTAGAGGTCCAGAGCATGTGAACTTCAAGAACTAATCAGTCTCAAAAAAACCATTATTGGCTCCAGAATGCAAAAAGATATTTAAAAAATTGAAAAGTCTGTTTTGGTAAATGTCTATAAAATACAATTTTTATCAAATTCCAAAGTTATAAATTTACTTTCCATAAAAATTTGATGATACTTGAAAATAATTTGTAGGTAGGATTGATATTTTTACTTTGCAAGAATTTCATTAAATAAACCATGATTGCTGAAAAATTATAATCAGACATAGACTCACAGGCAATATCAGAAGCAATTTTTTTTTTAAATTCACTTTGTTTAAATCGTTGTCCTAGTCATCTGAACCCATTACTGTTGAGTTGATTCTGACTCACAGCAGTGCTATAGACAGAGTAGAACGGCCTGGTACAGTTTCCAGGGAGTGCCTGGCAGATTTGAACTGATGACCTTTTGGTTAGCAGCTGTAGCTTTTAACCAGTATGCCACCAGGTTTCCGTTTGTCACCTATTCCTGCTATAACAGGAGATAGGGCTTTAGTAAAGAGAAGTTGATTTTGTCACAATCAGTAGGGTAGAAGTCCAAACTCAGGGCACTGGCTCCAGGGGAAAGCTTTCTCGCTCTGTGTGGTCTCTGAAGGAAAGTCTTTGTGGCACATTGGTCTTCTCTTGGTCTGGGAGCATCTCAGTGCAGGAACCGCAGATCCAAAGGATGTGCTGTGCTGCTTTCTTGGTGGCCTGAGGTTCCTAACTCTCCAGTCATTTTGCTTTCCTTTTATCTCTTGAGAGATAAAAAGTGGTGCAGCCATACCCAGGAAAACTCCCTTTACATTGGATCAGGGATAGAAACTTAGTAGAGGTGTTAGTCTCATCCTAATTAGTCCCAACCTAATCCTCTTTAACATAATCCAGCCTTGCCCCACTAATCACAGACAGAGATTAGGATTTAAAACATATATGGAAACTATAATCATAGTATAGAGAACAACCACGATTTTGGAAATCATGGCCTAGACAAAGTGATTTATACATTTTTCTTTGAGGGAACACACTTCCATCCATGACAATGACCAAAAAATCATTTTATTTACTATAAAATGAGAATGCCTTTTAAACAACATCTTGGAACCAGCCCTCAGGATAACTATACATGAAGTCTGCGTAGTATCACACACTGAGAACCCACTTATAGGTTGCTTAAGAATAACATTTTCATTTCTGCCATCTGTGGATGTAACAATATGCCTAGATGTCTAAGGGCAGCTCAAAATGAACATATTCAGAACCAACTTGACTTGTTCCATTCTGTCTCCCCAGTTCTACCTCGACAGCTTCCTTCCTTCTGGAGCCTTTCCAAACTCAGTCAATGTTGCTGTGTCAGCTCGCTCTCCAGCTAATGTCCATCCTAGGAGTCATTTATGATTTTTCTCAGCAAGCCCTCTTCATTCTGTCTCCAAAACACTCCTGATTCATTTACCCTTCAGATTTCCTTTGCAACCAACTTTGGTCTAATGTTTAACAATAGCTTCCTAAATTTCCTTGTTTCCATTCCCTGCCCCCCCTCCAAAATCCATTCTTAGCAAGTAACCAAAGTGATATTTGAAAAAAATAAAATTGTGTCACCTTGGTTTAAAATACTTGAATGGCTTCTCATGATTGCTTATGATCAACATGGTCCATTTCCCATCTAACTGTGATCTTGGGGCCCATACCCCATTCCCTCCCTCATCACCTTATTCCAGCCACTCTGTTTTTCTCCATGGACCTTACAGATACTGAGTTCTCACCTGACTTAACGGATTTCACCCTTGCCATTCCGTCTGTCAGGATAGCTTGATCTTGGCATAGCTGGTTTTGTCATTCTGGTCTTAGTTCAAATATCATTTGCTCTGAAAAGCCTTTCCTGACTATACAATCTACATGCTCACTCCCCACCACCATCTCCAGGAATTACAGCATGATGCTGTGTCATTTAAACCCTGGTGGCATAGTGGTTAAGTGTTGCACTTGCTAACCGTGAGGTTGGCAGTTTGAATCTGCCAGGTGCTCCTTGGAAACTCTAGGGGGACAGTTCTACTCTGTCCTGTAATGTCTCTATGAGTTGGAATGGACTTGATGGCACTGAGTTTTTGTTTTCTTTTTACTGTGTCATTTATTTCTTAGTATTGACTCTATGTAATATCTCATTAGGTAGTTGTTTATTTTCCTTCTTCAAAAGTGAACCAATTTGAAATACTACGAGCAATATGATTAGATTGCCCCAGATTGTTGATTTTTTCTTATATAACATATATTCCACAATACCTAAAATGGGAAATTTTATGTATGTGCATGTGTTTGCAAACAGGTGAGCACATACATGCATGTGTATAGTTTCCCCCAGGCATAGCTCATGAATTTCCGTACAGCAAGTAGAAAATGATTACTTCTTTGAGATGCTCTTTGCTTTATTAACTTTTGAGAAGTCACAAAATCTTTCATTTTAATCTCAGTGTTTTTATTAAATGACAAAGCAGGGTGTAAGGGATTGAATATGAAAATACCAAAATGTACAGAAATTTCTTACATGTTCAAGTGATTTGAAAAACTGAAATGGAATTAGGTAACTAAATTAGTGTTCAATGGTACTTGTAAGTGCCAATCAGAGTCTGTGAGGTGAAGTTGTGAATATCAGAGCTTCTGAGTTGAATGACGCATCCCAAGTGGGGATAGTGGGCAGTTTGGTGGATAAGAGTAACATTAATTTAGGGAGTCTTCCCTTTTTCTTGGTTGCAGAAGAGAAATGAGATTATTTTTCAGGGGCTAAAGCCTATCCAATGGGCATAATTCTCCATGGAGAAGATAGAGGATTACAGGAGCTCATCTTCAGAGAGTCGTTGTGAGCAAGACTGAGCTAGGGTATGGGAAGAGAATAAAGCCTGTGGTCCATTCTAAAGGTATCAGGAATCACAAACAAATCTTAGACCTATCCATTGAGGGTTTTGTTTATTTGGCTCTTTGTTTTTTTAATTTATGGGAGTCATCAGACAAGTTTCTTTTTACTCTGTTCTAAATAATCTGTTGAGAGAAAACAAAAACAAAAAACAAAACCCAAAACCAGTTCTAGCTAACTTTTCTTTGCTCCTTAAGTTGAGGGAAGAGAATTGGGCAGTCTGTTCTTTTAAAAGTCTCCTTATGAAGAGATGTCGTGATCAAGGCAAAGAAGACAAGCAGGGTCCTTCTATAATATTTCTCAAGGACTTCTCTGAGTATTTCTGTAACCTTTCTCCTCATCTCGTGTGTGAATTTCATAAGACATGTAAAGCATCCAAAATTGTTCAGGGCGTAACCTCTAGACTCAGAGCCCTGACTTCTTTATTAGAACTTGGTGGTATGTACTAGGAGAAACAGTATTAATTAAGCACTTCAGATGTGTTGGTAATACATGCAAATCTTCTAAGGTAATAAGCTGTTTTGGAAGTCTCCACTGAAGGTGATCATAGATGTCTTAGGTAGGCTGTATTGATATGTTATGTGGAGCATTACTCAAGCCACTAAGCTTTAAAGCTGAATATTTAAGTCTTTTATATACTTCTAAAACAGGAGTCATCACTTTGAACAAGATAACTAGGCAGACATGGCAAAAGAAATAGAAAAGTCATTGGTAGAGATAAACTTTGGTACATTCTTTTTTTCTAATGGATGAATACTGTGAGAAGCAATACCAACCAAACAAAAAAGAAAATAATTTCAAAAGAGTGTCTTGGGAAAGACATCCAGATTAGAAAAGCTGAGAGTCAGTGAGAATGAGGAAAACCCTTCATGAGCCGTATTGACACGATAGCCAAAGCAGTTGATTCAAATATACCAGCAATCACGACGATGAAGAAGGACCAGGAAACATTTTGTTCTGTTACCCATAAGGTTGCTGTGAGTCAGAGCCAATGCAATGACACCTAACAACAGTATCTTAAAAAATTTTTTTTTTTTTCTAACTGTGCAGAGGAAATTTACTATGCTTCATGTGTACCAAGGTTAGAAAAAATAAGAATGAAACCCATTTCTGTCAGGTTGGTCTTACCTCATAGTGACCCAATAGGACAGAATAGAACTGCCCTATAGGATTTCCAGGGAGCAGCTGGTGGATTTGAACTGCTGACCGCTGTATTACCAGGGCTACAACATTAAAAAAGGAGACAAAAAAGGTCCTTAAAAATGCAGGATGAGAAACTTAGCTTGGTTATAAGGAATAATATTCTGGTAGAATTGTTAAACATTGTAAAGAGTTACCTTGAGAAGCAGCACAAGCTGGAAAGAGGGAGAGTTGCCGGCACACCTGGCCTGTGCATACATTGTAGGGAAGGGTGTTAGAAGCTGTCTGCAGTGGTTCTGTGAAAAGCCATAGATAAGCCATAGCTACAGACTGTGAGGCTTTGTTAGTAAGAAGGACAAGAAAAAACCTACTTCTAGGCTGAAAAGACACACACATACAAATCTCTGGGACAGTGGAGGAAAGAAGTTCTAAGGCACATTAAGATATAGAATCATGGGAAGGGAGGGCCTGTCTAGACAAGTGGAGCATGCTGAGGAAAGGAGAAAGGAAAAGGAAGCAGTATTAAAGTGAGAGCTTGCTGTGTTTATAGGAATTAGTTATGTGGTGGTGGAAATGTTTTGGTTTAGTAGCTGAAGACTGTATAAAATGTAAATGTATTTTGTATTTATCACTTTTTGAATTGCCGTCTTAAAAGATTAGTCAATAGTGGTAGACTCTTAATTGACTGAGGTACTTATGTGCTTTCAGATGAAGGATAACACCAGTAGTCTCTTAGAGTTAGTGCTATATTATAATTCCCTGATAATTATTGAGATTTTTTTGGTGCTGTGTGTGTGTTAGGAGGTTCCAACTGTGTATGGGATATAATTAAACACATGCTTATTAAGCAACTACTATTTAAAAAAAAAGGAGCCCTGGAGGCATAGTGGTTAAAGAGCATAGCTAGAAATCCAAAGGTTAGCAGTTTGAATCCACCAATGTCTTCTTGGAAACCATAGAGGGCAGTTCTACTCTGTCCTATAGGGTTGCTATGAGTCGGAATGGACTGGACAGCAACAGATTTAGCTTTTACTGTGAAAGAAGCTGTGGAGATTCAAAGTTCAATAAGATGCAGTGCCTTTTTTTATTTGTTTAAAGGAGCTTGCAGTTGCCTCAAGGATATTTGAAGGTAGCTGAAAGAATAAGAGTGGCCTGAGAGATATGCAGGCATTTCTCTGAGAGCAGAGATTAGTAGGAATGAGTTTGGACTATGGAAGAACATGCAACACTTTCTTGGTGAGGTTGCATTTGGGCTGGGCCTTTAAAGGGAGATGGGATTTCTGACAGCAGGATATGGAAAGGCGGAGAGAGAGGCAAGGAGGATCCTGGGAGCAGACAACAGTAGCACGTAGGAGCTGTGCTGTGTAAGATATATCTGATGTTTTCTAAAAGCCAGTGAAGGATTTGGAGGAGAAAAGAGTATCACCAGTATTTTAGAAGATAACCTTGGAGGAGAAATGAAAAAAGACCAGATAGGCAGCTACTCAGTAGATTAGGCAAGAGCTGATGGCTGTTTATCTTAGATCCGGTCGCTATAAGTTGCAATCAACTCAGTGGCAATGGGTTTTTTCTGTTGTTAGATAGGGGCCCTTGTGGCACGGTGATTAAGAACTAACCAAAAGGTTTGAATCCACCATCTGCTCCTTCAAAACCCTGTGGGGCAGTTTTATTCTGTCCTGTAAGGTTGCTATGAGTTAGAATAGATTCAATGACAACTGGTTTGAGTTTTGGGAGCTTATCCTAGATAGGAGTACCTGAGTCATGCGAATGGTTAGGATGTTTGGTGTCTGACCAAAAGACTGGAGATTTGAGTCCCTACATGGGTACCTGGGGATCTGCTTCTGATTACTCAGCCATTAAAACCCCTTGGGAGTACAGTTCTGCTCTGACACACATGGGATCATGTGAGTGAGAATTGACTCAACAACCACTGCTTTTTACTGGTTTGTCCTAGGTAAGCCACCGAGGAAGTGGAATTGAGGGAGTCATGAAAAAGGTGTGTTGAAGAAAGACCAAGGAGAACTTGAAGTTAACACAAAGACGGTATGTAGGCTGACTGAGGAGATATTGAGGCCACTGGCAAAAATAGGCAAGAAGGCAAGAGAAACAGGTTTAAAGGGAGACTCATTTTGAGTAAAGAATATTGATAAGCAAGAACTTGGGGTGAAAACTTATGACTCTTTTGGCTCCTCTTCTGCCTTCCTCCTCCTCCTCCTCCCTTCCACTTCACACAGTTAGCCACTGCTTGCACCTGGCTTTGTGCAAGGTAAAGTAATAAAGGGAAGTAAAAACTTGCACAGGATATCCTTTGCCTTTTAAGTGCTTATTATCAGAGTCCTTGGGCGGCAGAAATCCTTGATTGCTAGACTTCTAGTCAACAGGGTGACAGTTTTGAATCTACCCAAATGTATATCAGAGAGGCCTGGCGATCTCCGTCTGTAAAAGTCACAACCTTAAAAACTCGATGGAGCACTTCTACTCTGCACATAGGGAGTTGGTGTGAATTGTAGTTGACTGATGACAGCAACAGTGACAGCGTCTGGGTTAGAGACTGGGATCTATCTATCCATACATGTGAAATAATTAGGAGACAGTTCAAGATAATATAACTGTGATGTTAAATCAGAAGAGAAGGGTGATGAGTTGGGGCCTCTGTCCTGCAGAAGCCAGTCAATTTAGGTGCATGTGCAGATTGCACTCTGCTTTATCTATCGAGTGATAAACAGGGTCGGGTTCACCATTCTGGTTCCAGTTTGCTGTGAACAGATTTCTCTTTCAGGTGTCCTTGAAGACGTTAACATGTCTCCATGTGTTGTCACCCTCATCTTCAGAGATCAGAGGAATACTAAATAAGTTTATGACAAGCTATTCCTGCCTTCTTTTTATTTATGGAGATCCTTTACCCCTAGGAATTACTTTGCAGATGCTTCTTTTTGAAAGCTTTCCTGTCTTCCATAAACATTTGTTGAGTGAATGGGGTAACTTTTAAAAATTAATTTAACCCTTGCTTTCAGATATAGTATTCCTAGTTGCAGTGAAACTGTCAAATGATTTTAGGGTCAAAGATGTGCTAGTAAGTCTTAGCAGAGCATTTGAGCTTCAGATGTCAAATCTGGGAGCTGTGAAGTAGCGTTATTGAAGGGGGCCCCCTCTCCTTCTTTAAAGATTTTGTAACTTGAGTAGAAGCTGTAAGAATTTACTTTATTCCTGGACTGTGTCTTTTTTAAACTCTTAAACAAATCCAAGTTGGACTAGTTGTTTTGCACTTCCCTCTTTATAATGCCCATGGAGAAATGCTGGTATCCTTTGTTGCCATCTGCTTTCTAGATTTATTTTTGTTTCATTTCCATTCTATTAAAAATTCTATTCTATTGGTAAAAAAAACTCATGTAGTTGGCAATATGAGATTTTTGTGTCATGTATTTTGTAAGATAAAATACTAGCTCATTTTGATTTGTGAAATTTGAATACAGAAACTGATAGCATAGGGCAGAAAAGCAATCTCTTTGCCAGCTGGTGAGACCTCATTGCTCTTTTTTTTTTCTCTCATTGTTTTACGTGAAAGTTTACAATCCAGTTAGTTTCTCATACCAAAACTTGCACACACTTTGCCATGTGACCCCAGCTGCTCTTTCCACACATGAGAGCACAGTCCTCCCTTCCACCCCGTATTTCACATGTCTATTTAACTAGCTCCTGTCCTCCTCTATCTTCTCATCTTGCTGCCCAACAGGAGCTGCCCAGCTGGTCTCCTGTACCTACCCAAGCCAAGAAGCACACTCTTCACCAGTATCATTCTATGTCTAATATACCACTTTAGTCTTTGAGGAGTTGGCTTTGGGAATGGTCTCAGTTCTGGGCACCAGGGGCCATGTCTTCTGGGGACCCTCCAGTCTGTCACACCATCAAGTCTGGTCCTCTTTGCTCTTTTGAAGGCTATGGTGAATGTCCTTGACAGGAAAAGTCCCTCTGTATCTCATCTTTTGATACTTGGGGCATTAAGTGTCTTCAGAACACGTAGTGTCTTTTGTAAGTCCCTGGTGCAAATGCTTCAACACTCAACTACTTACCATAAAGCTCTAAGGTTGGACAGCTCCAGAGGTGCCTGGAAAGAAAAGTTTGAGGACCTATTTTCTGACTTGAAGGCAGCTGGTTGTGCTTTTTTAAAAAAAATTGTCTGTAGAAAGATATGATCATGATCCTGTGGGACACTTGAAGGCATTTTTTTTTTCTCCCTATTTCTGCTCTTTTGAAGCTCTGTTCTCTAATTAAAATTGGTGTTTTGGAAAAAGAGAACATGAATTCTGAATACAGTAATAAATTATACCCTTGCCTCAGATGGAATTAAAATGACTGCAGACTTGAAATTTCCTTGCCTCTGAAAACTTAATTTGATCTTTTCTGTTCCGCACCGAGTAGTGATTTGCAGAGGCACAGACTGTAAGATTAATTGAGGCAGCCATCTCTTCTGGTGCATCTAATCTTACATCTAATTATCTGATCATCTGAATCGCAAATGTGGTAGTTAAAGGGTGTCTGTTTAAAGGGCAGCCTCAAAATGTAAATATTAAAAAGGAACACCCTGGTTTCCCAGAGACAGACATGTGGACTTGTACTAGCCGTTATGTTATTCATGGCATTAGGTCAGCAGGTCATGTAAAAATGTGGATTACATTGTTCTAGCATCTAAAATGTGAAGATAATTCGGAAGTCTGTACTAGGCTTGTTTTGACAATTAACCCCATTTGTATTCTAGACCACACAGAGTAAAACCCTTAAAAGGTTCGCTTTTCATGAATTGACTTCATTTAAATAGGACTGTAGTCAAAGTAAATGATGAGTTGATATTTATACAAAGCATAACCTTAATTAAAATATTATGAGCAATTAAACCTAGTGTTCACAGAATTATTGTACATTTTAGAGTAAAAACATTGCATAGGACTCTTAAGCTTTTTTGTATGACTCCAATTAACTTTGACAGGCTTTGGGCTTTTCTCCCCCTCATTTTTAGGGCTGTAGATAAATGGACTTGCATCTGGAGAACTTCAAACAGTTTTGATCAGTGTTTCAGGTCTGATTTAAAATGTACGTCATTGAGATGCTGTCATAAATACAGAGTCAATAGACATGCCTTGCACAACTGCTTGTAGCAGGGAGGCACATGTGCCGGGTGTGGCAGGGAGCACAGCTGTAGTTTAGAGCTCCAAGTGGGTGTTGCTTTTGTCACCCTTTAATGTCAGGCAACAACTGCTGTGAACAGGATTTTGTAATTTTGACTCTGGTTAGTGTTGGGGTGTGAAAAGGTGAACTTACACCGGTGATTTCTTGGAAGGCAGTTGTTTTTTGCCATTATGTCAATTCTGACTCATAGCGACCCTGTAGCAATCCTATAGAACAGAGTACAACTGCTCTATAGAACTTCCTAGGCTACAGTCTTTATGGGAATGGCTCTCCAGGTCTTTTGTTCTGCAGAATAGCTGGTGGATCTGAACCACGGAGCTTTCAATAAGCAGCTGTGTACTTAACCACTGCACCACTAGGGCCCCTTAGAAGGCAGTTCCAAAAAAAAAAAAAAACCAAACCCAGTGCTGGGTAAGAAGGCTGTTAGGAGGGAATTGTTTCTCTCTTTTTCTCTTCACCCTTACATGTCTGTAACCAATGGACCAGAGTCACTGTGAGCATGTCCAGGTTCCGAGGGAATCCTCATGACTTCCTGGTTTTCAGATGTAAGGGAATGTAGTCCTGCCAACCTGAATAGCACTGCAGAGGATGCTAGGGTTTCTGTTCTACCGCTGATTCCCTAAAATCCCGCTAAAGTTCAACCCAGAGAGGAAGCTGGAAGTTCTCAGTCCAGTTTCTGTGGTTTAACATAAAAACAACAACAATAATAATAGTGGCTATGTTTTATTCAAACAGCTATTATTATTATTGTCGTTGTTATTATGTTGAACCATAAAGTCAAGTCTGTAAAATCAAAACCAAAACACATCAACAAACAACGTGATAGCAACTCTGCAACTAGGTCTGTCTGATGCCAGTATTTATGCTTTTTCCACTAAATAGCGTTTTTAAAATGTCTGATTAATGCTAAAAAACAAACAAAGAAAACCCCTGTGAAAGTATATGGTGACCCTCAAAAATAATAGGTGTCGGTGCATATCCAGGAAGGAGCCCTGGTAGCAGTGGTTAAACACTCTGCTTGAAAGATTGGCAGTTGGAACCTGCAACGTTTCTGTAGGAAAGAGATGCAGCAGTCTGCTTCTGTCAACATTGCAGTCTTGGACACCCTATGAGGCACTCTTCTACTCTGTGCTATCAGATTGCTGTGCATCAGAATCTACTGGATGCCTTGTTTTTTTGTTTGCATATATAAGTTGACTCAGACTCTTGGTAACCCCTTGTATGTCAGCGTAGAATGGTGCTTCATAGAGTTTTCAGTGGCTGATTTTTAGGATGTAGCTTGCCAAATTATCCTTTATAGATGCCTCTGGGTAGATTGTAACCTCTAACCTTTTGGTTAGTAGCCAAACGTATAAATTCTTTGCACCAGTTGTAAGTGTATAAACGCAGACAAACAGAATCAGACCCGAGCATCCTAGGTGATTATGTTGGGGGGCAGAGCATGTAGGAAGACAGAATAGAAAGAGTTTGCAAGTTTTGTTCAGTAATCTCTTGAATTGTTTAAATTTTGGGTAATCTCAACCTAAAGATCAAATAACTTTTGCTGCTAAAGTAAAAGTCTGTAAAAACAAAACCAAAACACATCAACAAAGAATGTGATAGCACCTCTGATTGTAACTAGGTCTGTCTAGTACCAATATTTATGCTTTTTCCACTAAATACCCTTTTTAAATGTCTGATTAATGCTAAAAAAAAAAAGGAAAAACAAAAAGAAAATCCTATGAAACTATATGGTGACTCTCTGGACCTCTTTCTCTGGTCCTTAGAAAACCCTGTTTATGCAAAGATGACATGGGGATACATTAGAATTCCTTCCTTAATCAATCTGAGTCAACCAGTATATATCTGGTACCCATGATAAGTCAGATGCAGTGTGAAGCCCTGAGGAGGCAACAGAGACGAAGGTAATTAACTGCTGAGTGGTACAGGCTAGGCCCTCCATGAAACAAGAATTTACTGTGGCTAAGACATGTGGAAGGCAGTTTCGTAAGGAAATAACGATGCTAGAAGTTTTTGGCTTAGCATGGTTGCTCTGAAGAAGAGAAGGGATCAAGACTCCCAGTTTGTGCTTTGGAATTGGCCATTGAGTAAACTCTCTTCATTTGCTTAAAAAGAGCAAAATAACAAATTCATCCAGGCCTGATATATTTTATATATATAATGTGTGTGTGTGTGTGTGTGTGTATATACATGTAAGTGGAGTATATAAAAAAGCAAATCCAGTGCTGTTGAGTCCATTCCGACTCATAATGACCTTATAGGCGGAGGGGAACTGCTCCATGGGAGCAGCTGGTAGATTCCAGCTGCCAGTGTTTTAGTTAACAGCCATAGCACACTGTAGCTCTTAGCCATAGTGGTATATAAAAATAAGACATCACAAATGTGTCTCTTCTTCACCTGTCATATGTCCTTTCTTTTTTGGTGGCTCTCTCCTTCAGTCGTCGCTCTTTCTCTTCCTTTTTTTTTTTTTCTGTTGGATTTTCTAAGAAATTGGGCATTGAGCCAAGTATGTTTGATTTAAAAACAATTTCTATTTAAAAAAAATAAAGTGTGGAAGAGCTAGCTGTTTAGGGTGTATTCCTTTTAGAAGCGTTAAAACTGTGTTCAGGATTCTCCTAAGTGTTAAGTGTGTAACTTAAGTCCCTAACACAGTCTATAGCTCCTGCTACATGATTAGTTAAGTAGTAATTGTCTTCCCCACGCCTTCCTCCAGCTTCTTCATGAGTGATCCAGTCCGGGAAGAAGAGAGAAAACCACATATGTGTAGGGGTGCAATAAAATACAGGGCTATGCATTTGGAAGAAATTTGGTTTTCTTCTTCTTCTTCCTTTTTTTTTTCTTTTTAATTTAACATAACTGAGTGAAAATGTACATTCACATGAAAATTTACATGCCCCCCTATATGCCGCTTCCACTGCTCTCCCTGTCCGGTGACTGCACACTATTCCTCTCTGCTCCATACATGTCTCATCCTCCCAACAGCCTCCTTTCCCCTCCTCTCCGTCCACTCCCCTTCCTCCAGCCAGAGGTCAGCAAGATGATATCCTATAGATGTATAGAATCATAAAGTGCTTCCAACATATGGTTACTCTGCATTGCCAAGTCCATTCCATTCCTGTCCAAAGAGTGGACCTTTGTTATAATTTATGGGAACGGGCAGCATCAGGGCCGGGGGCCATGCTCTCAGAGGAACCCCAAAACCGCTGGACCATCAATTGAGGTCTTTTAGTGGAGATCTCATGATGCACCTCTTTTTATTCTTGTGTTGCCAGTGAGGCTCCTCTCTGTGAGCTCCGTCATGGCTATCACTGGTGGTGGCCGGGCACCATCCGGTTCTTCCGGTCCCGGGTCGATGTAGGCACCCACTCTTGTGGGTCTCTCTGTCTTCTCGGTTGTCTTTACCACATGCCATTTTGGCCCTCGGTGAGCATCCGTTCCTGCTGAGTTGGGACCATTTGCTGTGTCCTCGGATGGCAGCTTGGCAGCTTTTAAGACCCCAGACGCCACTCATCAATGTGGGGTGCAGAGAGCTCTCTTAGCAAAACGCTGGTTGTGCCAATTGGCCTGGAATTCACCTAAGAGCATGGTCCCCCGCCCCCCGCCCCAGCTACTCTATCCTTGCAGTATTGAGTTAAGATGGAAGGAGTACTCCAGTTATGCTGAAGTCCACTTAATGTTGTTCTTGTTCCTAATGTGTGCTGTCACCGCTTTCTCCCAACTAGATTTCTAGTAACTACCTAAACTAAACCCTCCCCCCCTTGCCCTCCCTCCCTCCCTCCCCTCCGTTGCAGCTGTCAAAGAGTCTTTTCTTCTATACACAAGTCTGTTTTTGAGATCTTATCGTAGAGGTCTCATACAGTATTTGTCCTTTTGTCGCTGACTACTCTCACTCAGCATAATGTCTTCCAGTTGAAACCAGGTTAGAAGATGTTTCCTGGAATCATCGTTATTCTTTATCATTGCGTAGTGCTCCATTGAGTATATGTACCACAGTTTACCTATCCATTCTTCTATTGTTGGGCATCTGGGTTGATTCCACCTTTTTGCTATTGTGGACTGTGCCGCGATAAACATTCTGGTGCATGTGTCCGTTGGTGTGAAAGGCCTTGAATCTGTAGGATATATTCCAAGTAGTGGAATTACTGGGTCAAATGGTATATCAATATCCATTTTTTTAAGGAAGCGCCAGATTGCCTTCCAAAGAGGCTGGACCATTTTGCAACCCCACCAACAGTGTAGGAGGGTTCCACTTTCTCCACAGCCTCTCCAGCATTTGTTGTTTTGTGTTTTCTGAATCATGGCCAATCTTGTTGGGGTGAGATGGTATCTCATTGTTGTCTTGATTTGAATTTCTTTAATAGCTAAAGATCGTGAACATGTCCGCATGTGTTTTTTGGCTGCCTGGATCTCCTCTTTAGTGAAGTATCTGTCCATCTCCTTTGCCCATCGCTTAATTGGATGGTTTATCTTCTTATTGATATTTTGTAGTATCTTATAGATTATGGAGATCAGGCGTCGATCTGACATAGAGTTGCCAAATATTTTTTCCCACTCTGTGGGTGTTCTTTTAATTCTATTAATAAAGTCTTTGGATGAGCAAAAGTGTTTGATTCTTAATAGTTCCCATTTATCTACTTTCTCTTCTGTTGATTGAGGTTTCTTTGACAGATTTTGGAGTCTGTCCTCACTGTGTATTAAAATTTCCATTGTTGTTCCTCCCTTTTCTTGGATGAGCTTTATCGTTTTAGGTTTGATATTTAGGTCTTTTATCCAGTTGGAGTTGGTTTTTGTATAAGGTGTAAGATATGGATCTTGATTCAGTTTATTGCAGATGGGTAACCAATTTTGCCAGCACCATTTGTTGAAGATGCTGTTTTTACCCCAGTTTAATGTCTTAGGGCCTTTGTCGAATATCAACTGTTCATAGGCAGATGGTGTCATCTCTGGGGTCTCAGTTCTGTTCCATTGATCAGTCTGTCTGTTCTTGTACCAGTACCAGGCTGTTTTGACCACTGTGGCAGTGTAGTATGTTCTAAGGTCGGGTAATGAGAGGCCTCCCAGTGTGTTCTTCTTCTTTAGTAGTACCTTACTTATCCGGGGCTTCTTCCCTTTCCAAACAAAATTGGTGATTTGTTTTTCCATCTCATTATAAAATGATGCTGGAACTTGTATTGGGATTGCATTATATAAATAAATTGCTTTGGGTAAAATAGACATTTTCACAATGTTAAGTCTTCCTATCCATGAGCAGGGTAGATTTTTCCATTTATCTAAGTCTCTCTTAGTTTCTTGTAGTAAGGGCTTGTAGTTCTCTTTGTAAAGGTCTGTTGTTTCTCTGGTTAGATTAATTCCTAGGTACTTTATCTTTTTAGGGGCTATCACAAATGGTATAGATTTGATAATTTCCTCCTTAACAGTCTCATTGTTGGTATAAAGGAATCCTACTGATTTCCTTATGTTTATCTTGTATCCCGAGACTTTGCTGAACTCTTCTATCAGTTTGAGTAACTTACTTATAGATTCCTTGGGGATCTCTGCATGTACAATCATATCATCTGCGAACAGGGAGATTTTAACTTCGTCTTTGCCGATGCAGATGCCCTTTATTTGTTCGTCTTGTCTAATTGCTGTGGCTAGAACTTCTAGCACAATGTTGAATAGGAGAGGTGAGAGTGGGCATCCTTGTCTAGTTCCTGATCTCAGGGGAAAGTCTTTCAGTCTCTCTCCATTCAGGATGATGTGGGCAATTGGCTTTGTATAAATGGCCCTTATTGTGTTGAGGAATTTGCCGTCTATGCCCATTTTGCTAAGAGTTTTTAGCATGAATGGGTGTTGGACTTTATCAAATGCCTTTTCTGCATCAATGGCCAAAATCAGGTGATCTTTGTCTTTTGTGTTATTTATGTGGTTAATCACATTAATTGTTTTCCTGATGTTGAACCAGCCTTGCATCCCTGGTATGAATCCCACTTGATCATGATGGATTATTTTCTTGATATATTGTTGTATTCTGTTGGCAAGAATTTTGTTGAAGATTTTTGCATCTAAGTTCATGAGTGATATCGGTCTGTAGTTCTCTGTCTTTGTTGGATCTTTCCCGGGCTTAGGTATCAGGGTTATGCTGGCTTTCTTCCTTTTTTTTTTTTTTTTAACATTTTTGTTTTATTTTATTGGATGTTAGTTGAAAATTTCCAGCTCAAGTTAATTTCTCATTCAAAAATTTATATGCAGTGTTTTGTGACATTGGTTGCAATTCCCCACAATGTGACAGCACGTCCTTCCTTTCCACCTTGGGTTCCCTTTGTCCATTCATTCAGTTCCTGTCTCTTTCTGCTTTCCTGTCCAGCTTTTGGATAGAAGTTGACCATTTGTTCCTGTTTGTTTGATTGAACTAAGAAGCACATTCCTCACATGTGTTATTTTGTATTTTACATGCCTGTCTACTCTTTGTCTGAAAAATGGGCTATGGAAATGGTTTCAATACTAGGTTGACAGAGTGTCTGGGGGCCATAGGTTTGGGGCGTCTATCAGTCTCTGTCACATCAGTAAGTCTGGTCATTTTTTGTGAATTTGAATCCTGTTGACATTTTTCTCTTGCTTTTTGCAGGACTGTCTGTTGTGATCCATGTCAGAGCGGTCATTGGTGGTAGCTGGGCACCATCTAGTCTTCTGGTCTTAGGCTTGTGTAGTCTCTGGTTCATGTGGTCCCTTAGTCCCTCGGGCTAATATTTTCCTTGTGTCTTTGGTTTTCTTCATTTTACTTGCTCTGCATGGGATGGGGCCAATAGATACATTTTAGATGGTTGCTTAGAAGATTTTAAGACCCTAGATGCTACTCACCAAAGTGGGATGTAGAACATTTTCTTTATGAGCTATGTTATACCAGTTGAACTAGCTGTCCCCTAAGAGTATGGTCCTTAAGCCTTAGCCCCAGCTGCGTGATCCATACAAGTGTTTGGATGTATCTAGGAAACTTCTATGCCTTTGTTTTGATACAGTTGTCCGACTTCTCCTATGCCATCTTTTCTCCTTTCCTCTGCTGAAGTTACTTATCTACTATCTGGTTCGTGATTTCCCTTCCTCCTCTCTCCCTCCCTTCTTTTTTTCTGTATATAAAGCTTTTATTGAGTTCTTGTAATTGTAGTCTCATAAGCCAGTTTTTGCTAATGTTTCAGTATTACAGCAATTGTGCCAGTTATTAATGAGCAACCTTGAATGTCTTAGAAGGAAATAACAATGTAAGTACTGTAAAGCCTGCAAAAGCTGGAATGTGTGTAAGGCAGAAACCTGTCAGACAAAGAAAACGAAATATTTTACACTAAATGGAGTGATAGAAAAGGGGTAAGGCTGCTCCCTGTCAAAGGCGGAAAATCTGTGAGACCTGGATTATCAAGGCATTTTCATTGTGTTCTGGCTCCTACAGGTTTCACTGTGTGTAAAAATGTGTGTGCATCTGAGCACACCACATATACTGCTGAGGAATTGGAATGGTTATTTTTGAAAAAGATATTTCTATAATACCCACATCCTTCTCTTTTTAAAAAGTAGTTTTAAATATAAAAATCTTCACAGCCAGCCAGTCTGACTCATGAGCTTACTTAATTGAAGACTAAAGTCAAGATTCAGCCCCTCCATGTTTTTTTTTAAATTATGATTTTCCAAATTATGTAAGTATGCAATCTCACCCTAGAAAATCTGTAAAATACACAAGGGGTGTACTGAACAACAACAATAAAGAGAACAGTCAAACTCAAGTTACCTGTAATCCTACAAGCAGAAGAAAACGATTGTTAGCATGTAGATCCCAGTTCTCTCTGTTTTTATGCTTGTTTACAAAATGTTGTTGTTAGATGCTATCAAGTAGATTCTGACTCATAGTGACCTCCTGTCACAGAGTAGAACTGCCTCGTTGGATTTTTCAGGCCATAATATTTGGGGAAGCAGATTGACAGATGTTTCTTCCCTGGTGTGTCTGGGTAGGTTCAAACCACTAGCCTTCTAGTTAGCAGCCTAGTGTTTAACCATTTGTACCACCAGGGCTCCTTTATTTGCAATATAGGCGTTGTATAGGTTTGATAAGCCAAAGGCTTAGCTACTACTTGAAAGGTTGGCAGTTGGAACTCACCCAGCTGATCTTTAAGAGAAAGACATGGCACTATGCTCCTGTAAAGATGATAACCTTTCATTTCTCTGATACGCTTACATACAAGGTCTGACAATTAGGTCCGTGAACGTAACTGTGCAAAGTGCTACATACCACCCCTTGGGAAGCTATGCACCTGACACCAGAGGCTAGTCCACCCTTCAAAGCAGTTTTGGAACTCTTTCTGGAGTGGCTGTTGGGCACGGTGGCACAGGGGCAAGTTTGTGAACTTAATTATATAGTCATCTGTGAGGGAGTTTTTAGACAGTAAACAAATAACTGCTTTGGAACACTTAATCTGCTCACCTGATCTGGCCCCAATGGCTTTTTTCCTTTACCCAAAGATAAAGGAAATATTGAAAGGAAGACATTTTGATGACATTCAGAACATGAAGGGTAATAGGACAACAGCTCTGATGGCCATTCCAGAAAAAGAGTTCCAAAATTGCTTTGAAGGATGCACTAAGCTCTGGTGTCAGTGCGTAGCTTCTCAAGGGGAGTCCTTCGAAGGTGACCATAGTGATATTCAGCAATGACGTATGTAGCACTTTTTCTAGGATGAGTTTGTGAACTTAGTTGGAAAGTCTTTGTACATGTATTTGGAGTAGCTTTGGGGAGTCTGGTAGCAGTTACAAAAAGCAAAACCAAACACTTTGTCATTGAGTAGAACTGCTCCAAAGGTTTTCCAAGGAGGACCTGATGGATTCTAACTGCAGACCTTTTAGTTAGCAGCCAAGCTATTATGCACTGTTCTAACAGGGCTCCAAATTATGAAACCTAATAAAACCAAATCCGTTGCCATTGAGTTGATTCTGACTCATAGCAACCGTAGAGGACAAAGTAGAACTGCCAGCAGAATTTCCTGGGAGCACCTTGTGGATTCAGATTGGCATCCTTTTGATTAGCAGCTGAGGCTCTTAACTGCTATGCCACCATGGTTTCTATCCAAATTACAAGGGGTGGTTAAATTACAGGCAGTAATTTAACTGAGAATTATTCTTAGTTCCGCAAGCATTCTTGGAGTCCTGTTTGAGAGATGGTTCTTATCATCTGAATATACTAGTTGGGTGCCACAGAGTGCCCCTAGGCTCGTGGTAGCAAAGGATTTTTTGGTTTGTTTCTGTGTTGAATGAGTCATAGGAATATTCCTATGCTTAGTACATATTTACTAAGTTCCAATCATGTATTATATGCTGTATGGAAATTGATAGAAGTAATCCTATTCCCAAGGAACAATACATGGAGAGATAGGTTTGCAAAAACATTAACATAATTTTCTTGGAGGTCTTCAGTCATAGGGCTTAAATTAGTGGGAACCCTGATGGGGTTAAATCAGAAGGTGGGCAGTTTGAATCCACCAGCTACTTCTTGAAAACCCCATGGGGCACTTCTAGTCTAGTAATGAAACTGGTGGAGCTCTGATGTCTCAGTGGTTAAGAATTCACTTAATGAAAAGGTCAGCAGTTTGAGCCCATCAGCCACTCCACAGGAGAGAGATCTGACAGTCTGCTTCCATAAAGTTTGATCACCTTGAAAACCGTGGGACTGCTATGAATCAGAGTTGACTTGACATAGGCTTGGTTTCTTGGTTTTACTGAATGATTGTTGAATGGTTACAAATTATGCTTACCTAGCCAATATAGCCTTTTATCAAAACCAGGATTCTACACATAACTTCTGTTATGCACAGCTTCTCATGCTAACTTATGTTTTGAAACCTGTGTGAATACACTGTTGTCACTTTTCCCTACTGTTTTAACAATGTGCTTCATTGAAACGTCTTTTTGACAGTCTGCTTTCTACTTAATGCAATGTTTAACTTGATGTGAGAAGTTGCCAGGTTATTATTCTGCTAATGCTGTTTAGATACAGATATTAGGATTATGGCAGCAGTTTCTGAGACTCACTGAGTAATCATTTTGCAACTTTGGTAGGGAACGTGGGTGCCATCACCAGTATATATGTCAAGGTCGTCAGTTGCTCAGATGCTTCTCACAGTTAAGAGTCACTGGTGACTGCTGACTTTACACTGCACATGGCTCGGTTGCAATAATACATATATTTTATGCTTGCAGATTGCACAGCAGTATGAGTCTGCCATTGTAGACAAAACTGGATTTGGCTTTTGATCTTTTTTAGAGTAGAATAATAAATTTTAATTTATGGAAATGAGTCTAGTTCTTTTGATTTTGCTTTTCTGTTTCTGCTTCCCCTCTCTTCCATTCTGTGTCCCTTAATCTCTTGTCTCCTTCTTCTGTCCTTTCTTTCTACTCTGTCTCCACTTCATGATCACAGTGGGTAAGATGGTGGTTGAAGATAGGCTTGTGAGCACTGGGGAGGGTGTGTGTACTGCTGACCTGGTTGTTAGTCTGTAGGTCTCTAGCGTTGCGGCTCCCAGACTAGCATGCATGAGAAGCACCTGGAGGGCTGGCTAAAACGAAAATTGCTTGGTCTCACCTCTACTTTCTGATTCAATACAGACATCTGGGTGGGGCCCAATAATTTGCATTTCTGGCAGTTTTCAGGTGATACTTATATTGCTGATTCATGGATCACACTTTGGGAACCACTGACCCAGGAAATGCATGACTGTTTCAAAACTATTATTATTTTTGTAATGTGATCCGACTCGACAGCACTTGGCTGGCAATGTAAACTTGAATAAAATAGCTGCTGGGGGATGAATTCTCTTCTGGAATAGCTCTGATTCTGTGGGAAACAGGAAAAGCTACTCTGTTTAAGCATTGTTAGAGAAAGAGACAGTAATTGTTAGAGAAAAAGACAATAATCTTGTGACTTATTAAATAGTGCTTCAGTAAGAAGAAAAAAAAAATTACGAAGCCTTTACCTGAAACTTATCGTTTGTTTTAGACTTCTTGACCTTGGAAAGGTGGCATCAAGTACTTGAAGAAAATTACCCGTCTTCTCTCATTCCTCCTAACCCAAATCCCCAGTTTACATAATGTGTTCCTTTCGTACTGACCATAATTTGTGAGAAAGAAACAGACATTGAACAGTGATACTAGTCGTCTTCAGTGAGAGAAGGCTGAATTCTTTTAACTTGTATAAGAAAAATTTCAAAGAAAACACTTAAGTTTCAGAAAGGAAGTTTATTTGATCTAGGTATAGATAGGCAGCAGGAGAGGATTACCCAATAAGCAAAGTGAGCGTGGCCTTACTTGTGCTTACTTATTAATCTGTAGTGAATGGGTTTCACTGCATCTTTGATGTATTTGGAAAAGATATTCCTATAATAGCTGTTTCTATTTTTTACAAATGATAATAAAAAAACATATGAAAATCTTCAGAGCCAGCTAGCCTGGCTCATAACTAACTTAATTGAAGACTAAACTCAAAACTCAGCCCCTCCATGTATTTTTCTAAATTATAATTTTCCAAATTACATAAGTATACCTCTCACTATAGACAATCTGTGAAATAAACAGAGGAAGCATAGAACAAACAACCGAAAAACCTCTGAAAGGCCTGTAATCTTACAAAACCAAACTTACACTGCTGTCAAGTTGGGTCTGACTCATAGTGACCCTAAAGGTCAGAGTAGAAGTGCGCCGTAGAGTTTCCAAGGAGCGCCTGGTAGATTTGAACTGCTGACTTTTTGGTCAGCAAACAGCACTTACCCCAGTATGCCACCAGGGTTTTCTGTAATCCTACAAGAAGAAGAAAACTATTGTCAGCATTTGGTTCTTATAGTGAACAATTTCCTATCTTTGATGTGGTGAAACTTGTGTGAAATTGTTCACTGTAGGTTAATAAGTAAGCACAATTATGCTTGTGCTTACCTTGTTTCCTGGGCCCCGTCAGGGATTGTAAATTTGGAAAGAGGATTTGATTTTGTCAGAAGGTGGTGTGGTGCTGAGAGAGAGACAGATGTCATCCATACATGGAAGCAAAATCTTTCCATGTGGTGAAAAATATGAAACTGGTCACTACAGGTGATGTGGTAAGCAAGGTATGAACTATGCTTACCTTACCTTTTTTTGATAGGCAGAAATAACTTTAATTTAGCATACATATTTAGACTAAGTAAAATTTTCTGGGTTTGCTTCCCTTTTCTTCCTCTCTGTTTCCCTCAATCGGTCTTCTGTGTCTTCTCCCCTCCTCTCCTTTCTCCCTACTATCTCTATACTTCATTATCAGAGAATCGTTTGATATATTTTGATGCTGGTTGTGTCTTCCTGTAAGTACATTAATACCTATTGTTAATGCTTAGCCTGTTGAATAGGTATGCAACTTTTTTCTTGGACATCAGGGGTGATTACCAGTTTTTATGACACTTAAGGCTAGTAAGGATATAGGGTCACTCTGAGTTGGAATCCACTTGATGGCAACAGCTTTTAAGGCTAATAAGATTTTGAAGGCCTTATTTAAGAAAAAGAACCCAAATATATCTTAGGATCTCAAATTTTACAAAATTATATAATAATTAAAAGATACTGCTTTATTTCTTCCATAGGTGTACAGAACAAGCCATTCAAGTAAGGAGCCTGAAATTTAAGTTGCGTTAGCCTCAAGTACAATTCACTTTTGATTGTATTACAGGACCCTGATACTGTAGATACCCAAGGACATTTTGTGGTGTGAATGCATGAATTCTTCACCACAGTATCTTCAAAGCAGTGTAATCTTCATTATCTTTGAGCTACATATGTCACTGTCTATGACTTGATGTGGAACATAACATCAGAGCTAAGATTTTTCAGATAGAGAAAACACAGGACCTAAATCAACCAGCCACCACTGGCCTGTCACTTTGTCATACTGTGGTGGTTGGCATGTTTCTGTGATGCCAGAAGCTAGGCTTCTGGTATTTCGTGTAATAGCTGGGTAATATGTGGTAGACAATTTCACGAAGAGCCTCCAGAAAAAGTGGGACTAGGAAGGACCTGATGATCTATTTCTGAAAAAAATGGCCAGTGAAATTATGAGTAGCAGGGAACATTGCCTGACATAAACCGAGAAGGCGAGTCCCTCAGGTTGGAAGGCACTCAGAATATTAGTGGAAAGAGCTGCCTTCTCAAAGTAGAGTCAACATTAATGACAGGGATGGAGTAAAGGTTTGGGGACCTTCATTTGCTAATGTGGCACAACTGAGAATGAGAAGAAATAGCTGCAAACATCCATTAATGTTTGGAATGTAGAATGTATGAAGTCTGAATCTAGGAAAATTGGAAATGAAAAATAATGAAATAGACCACATAAACATTGATATTTTGGGCATTAAAAGAAACCCAAACCAAACCTGTTGCTGTCAAGTAAATTCTGACTCCTAGTGATCCTATAGGACAGAGGAGAACTGCCCCCATGCAGTGCACAAGCAGCACTGGATCTATTTGAACTACAAGGCTTAAGGTTAGCAGCGGTAGCAGTTAACCACTTGTATCAGTAGGCATCCGTGAGATGAAATTGATATTGGCAATTTTGTCTGATTTTTCCTCAAATATGTTGATGTCACGTGCGTTATCTTCAGTCTGACTATCTTGGCCTCCTATTGCCTCAGTTCTGCTCCTTTGACTTTCTCTTGAGTTGTCTAGTTCTGTAATTTTATCGTTAATTTTCTGAATTTGTATTTCTCTGTGTATGCTTTCTTGCAGCTTGTTTAATTTGTCGTTATGATCTGCTGCATTTTGCCTCACTTCCTTTGTCATCTCTTGAAGAATTCTGAATGTTAATCTTTTGTATTCTGCCTCTGATAATTCCAAGAGGTTCTCTTCATCTGGAAAATTTCTGATGTTTTGTTGTTGGAGCTTTCTAAAGCCATTGCAGTCTGCCTGTTTAAGTGATTTGATATGGACTGTTGTCTTGCAGCCATCAATAAAATTGTTGAATTTATTATTATTATTAAGTTTGGTTACTGTGTTCTAGCTTCTTGTTTTGTTTTGATTTGAAATGTCCAAATATGCTAGTTGTGTGTGCTGGTTTGATTATTGGTACCTTTGAAGCTCTGACATCCTGTCACCAGGTCGTTAGAGCTGGTATTAGACATGCAAGCCCTGGAGTCTGTTGACTTTTCTTAGATGGATTCAGCTCACGTGTCCAGGTAGTCAGTCACCAGATGTGTGGTACAGGCTCTCCCTTATTGTCGTAGATGGGCAGGGGTGAATGATATAGTCATAGGTATCTGGCTGTAGGCACTGAGAATGACAATGGGCTAATAGCCGTCCCTGAGTGTGAGGCAGATGTGTCCCCTTACGCTGGAGCCTAGGTGAAGGAATTGTTCCTGCCCTGAATTTCTCCCCTTCTCCCAGTTTGTTAAATTGTTCCTCTTCAACTCTGGGAGAATGGTTCAGGGTAGGCCTAAGGAGTGCTACTTTTGTGTCAAGTGATGGAATCAGACTCCAGAGCTGGGTGCAACGCAGAGAAGGGAAGGAGAAGCACGGGGGAAAGTAAGAGAGGTTTATCCCAAAGGAAGATTTAGATCTCTACAAGGTAGGTTAGATGCAAGCCATTTAGCTTTTGATGAACCAGTATTGCTTTTCACTGTTCCTGCTATGTCTCTCCTGCTGAGGAGATGCCCTCCAGAGGCCACTGCACCGTACACCATGCTGGCTGCAGCTAATTCCTAGCAGGTCAGGTCTGGCCAGTACTAGGTACTACTGGACAAACTCTTCTTTCCCTGTGACTCGATAGGATTTCTCAACTCTCTCTTTGATGTTCAGGGGTCCTAGAATGTCATATGTAATCAATTCATTTTTTTCTTTTGAGTCTTTGTTGTTAGAGTGATTATAGGAAGTGTCCAGCTATCCTGCCGTCTTGGCCCTGCTTGGTATTGGCAATTCTGAATCAGACACTCATATGAACTACTATGCTGGTAGTGACAAAATGAGGATCAATGACATTATGTTCAAAAAGAACATTTTAAGATTTTGCTTAAAGTACAACACAGTGATAGGGTATTATCCATATGTCTAAAGGAAAGGCAAGTTAATATGACTATTTTTCAAAGCTACACACCAAGGACTAAGGATAAAGGTAAAAATATTGAAGATTTTTACCAAATACGACAGTCTGCAATTGATCAAATATGTGGTCAGGATATATTGATAATTGCTGGTGATTGGAATGTGGAAGTTGGAAACAAAGAAGAAGAATTGGTAGTTGGAAAATATGGCTTTGCTGATATAAAAGATTCCAGAGATTAGATGATAGAATTTTGCAAGACAAATGGCTTCATTGTGCATACCTTTTTTCAGACACATCCAAGAGTAAAGATACATGTGGACCTCAGCCTCATCACATGAAATACACAGGAATCAAATTGACTGCATTCATGAAAATAGATGATGGAGAAACTCATCATCAGTCAGAACAAGGCCAGTGGCTGATTGTGGAACAGATTGTCAACTGCTTATATGCAAGTTTAAGCTGAAGCTGAAGACAGCTAAACAGGTTTGAACTCAAGTATGAACTTGGGTGCATCCCACCTGAATTTAGAGACCATTTCACAAATAGATTTGATACACTAAACAGTAATGACTGAAGAGCAGACAACTTGTCAGGTGACATCAGGGATATCATATATGAAGAAAACAAAAGATTGCTTGAAAAGTAGGAAAGAAAGAAAACACCAAAATGGATGTGAGAAGAGTCTCTGAAACTTGCTCTTGAGCACCTCACAGGGCATGACAGTACTAAGAGAAGCCCTAGAGGATCCCTTGCATTCCAGGATATGCTTCTTTGCTTTTATTATATAATATCAATCTGATTTCTTCTTGGTAATCAGGTTGAGTCTCACTAGTCAATATAGTAACTCCCTTCTTTAGCTGTTGATCCAGAGGCATAAGGAGCCAAATACAGCCAGGTGGCATTTTTGACTTCCATTACAGTGGAATCTGTTATGTTTTTCTGGATGAGTGCATCCTTGTCTTTGAAACTAAGACCTCTAGACGTGCATAGCTTAGGGTCATGGGGAGTGGAAGCAAAAATTTAGTGAGTAGATCACAAGGGGTAATAGTGAGTGGTACCACTGCCATTTCTACCCTTTGATTCCTTGACTCACAAATCCTGGCTGTGGGAGAAAAAGCACCAGATATCGGATGCTGGTTTAGAGCATATGTAGCCTACTGGAGAACACTACTCCAAGCCTGCAAGATATTGCTGTGTAACTGGTGCCATAATTGTGTCTTTAGAAAGCCTTTCCATTGTTTTGTCAAGCCAGCTACTTCAGGATGATGGGGAACATGGTAAAACCAGCGAATTCCATGAACATGGGCCCATTGCTACACCTCTTTTGCTGTGAAATGAGTCCCTTGACCTTAGCTGACACTGTATGTGATACCATGATGATGGAGAAGGAATTCTGTAAATCCATGGGTGATGGTTTTAGAAGAAGCATTGTGTGAAGGGAAGGTAAATCTGTATCTGGAGTAGGTGTCTACTCCAATAAGGACGAAATGCTGCCCTTTCCATGATAGAAGTGGTCCAGTACAATCAGTCTGCCACCAGGTTGCTGACTGGTCACCGTGAAGGTTGATATCATATCAGAGACTCAGTCTTGGTTTCTGCTGTTGACAGATTGGGCACTTAGAAGTGGCTGTTAGCCAAGTTGACTGTGTTGCTGAGTCCGTGCATAACTTCCGTCCCTGCCACTGTGACCACTTTATTCATGAGCCCCTTGGGCAGTAACAGGAGTGGCTGGGGAAAGAGGAAAACTGGGTTTCATAAAAAGTATCATCCCATCTACTTGATTGTTAAAATTCTTATCTGCTAGGTACATCCTTTGATGAGCATTCGCATGAGACACAAATATCTTTCCTTCTTTGGCCCATTTAAAGAGGTATGTCCACATCTGTCTTTGTCTCCAGTTTTCCAGTCATGTACCTTCCAAATCCTTCACCATCAAGCCAAACTATTGGCCACAGTACATGAATCAGTATACAGTTGCCCATTGGGCAATTTTTCCTTCCCAGTGAAGTGAACACCAAGTAGCAGTGCTTGAAGTTCTGTTCGTTGGGATGGTTTCCCTTTATCATTGTCCTTCAGGGAGGTCCAGAAAGGGGCTATGGTGAAGCCACTGTCCACTTTTGAGTGGTGCCTGCATATTGTGCAGAACCATCTATAAACCAGGCATGAGTTGTCTTTTCTTTGGTCAGCTGACCATGAGGCCATATGTACAGACTGGCAGATGGAAGATAATGTAACAGGAGTGTAGACCATGGGCATTTTAGCCAGTTCCTCATGCAACTTACTTGTGTCTTCAGGTCCTGCTGTGGCCCTGTCTTGTGTATGAAGGCTGCCAGTTAAGTTCACAAACTCATCCTGGAAAAAGTGCTATATACCTTGTTGCTGAATTATCACTATAGTCACCTTCAAAGTACCCCCCTTATGAAGGTACGCGGCAGTGCCAGTGCCTGTGCTTAGTCTACCCTCCAAAGAAATTTTGGAACTGTCTTTTCTGGAATGGCCATCAGAGCTGTTATTGTATTACCCTTGATGTCCAGAATGTCAAGAAAATTTCTTCTTTTCAATATTTCCTTTATCTTTGGGTAAAGGAAAAAAGTCATTAAGGGCCAGATCAGGTGAATAGGGAGGGTGTTCCAATATAGTTATTTGTTTACTGGCTAAAAGCTCCCTCACAGACAACTATACAGTTAAGTCCACAAACTTGCCACAGTGCCACCATGTGCATTGGCCATTCCAGAAGAGTTCTAAAATTGCCTTGAAGGGTGGACTAGGTGTTGGTGTCAGTGCATAGCTTCCCAAGGGGAGTACTTCAAGGGTGATGTTAGTAATATTTAACACTGAGGTATTTAGCGCTTAGAACAATTAAGTTCATGAGCTTAATTGTCAGACTATACCACTTCTGTTTAATGATGGAGTGTTGCCGTGCATGTCTAACATTATGGCTGTGTTTATCAGACAGCATCAATTTCTTAATGGGCACCTGTGACTGCATGATGACTTGGTGGCCTATCAGTAAGTTTCAGTGTCTACAAGACCTTCAACAAGGCAAAAGCTGTTTCTAAATAGCAGTATAGTTATCTGCAGAGGGCAGGAGGGCTTTGCTGCAAAATCTTTAGGATCTGTGTTGTCTCTGGTGTAACAGCTCTCCTCACATCTTTGTGAGTCCTCACCACAATTGCGTTTGATGCTTGCAATTCCATCAACAGTCTCTTCTGGGAATCTATGCTTTTTCTACTAGGTACTCTAAAACTCTTTTAGCCTCCATCTGTTCAGTTTCAAGGCCAATTCTACGTACTGGTTATCTTTTAGAGTAGCATCCTAATATTCTGGTACTAAATTCTGTCTTAGACTGGGTTCTCTGGAGAACCACTGAATCATATGAATATTTGTGGAGAGAGATTTACATGAAGGAAGTGTTGTTGTAGGGGTGGGAATGTCCCAATTATTTGGGTCAGGCTTCTGATTCATGTAACCATGGGGGCTAGCAATCCCAAATAGACAGATTGAGGAGCAGACCACTTACTCCCAGGCTGTCAAGATCGATGACTCCTGAGATTGACAGGTGAGAAGGCAGGTAAGCTGCTAGCTCAAGTCCTGAGCACTTCAGGTCTGATGAACAGGAGCCAAGCTGCAGGATACAGCACGAGTGAAAGCCTCTAAGCCTTGCTAGAACATCCATTTATATTGGATGCAGACCACACCCCCAAGGAAACTCCTTTTCAGTGGATTGGCTACTCACAGTTAATTCTATCATTTAAGTAATCATGTTATAGCAAATCCCATCATGGAGATGATCACATCATCATATGTCTGTCAAACTACACCAAACTACTGAGAATGATGGCCTAGCCAAGTTGACACAGAGCCTTCATTATCACAGGTGGCAAAGAGTAAAGTCAAGCCTTCAATCTTAGCAGACTTTATTTGCTGTGAGCAGGAGAACACTTGTTGTGGTCAGTTCTTCGGGTAGGAAGATTGGCCAGATCAATATTCTTACTTTGGTCTTGAATCTTGTCTGAGGTCAGTTGGATGCATCACGTGTGTAGCTGCTCAAAGGTGACAATAAAAAGTGAAGAAATAAATACTTCGACTTTTGTGATTAAGGCAAATGCAGTGGCTTAGATCTTTCCAGAGAGTTTGAAAGAAAATGCAGTAGAAGTAGAGGCTCAAGGAGGTAGACAAAGCAATTCAAACATATTCACAAGATGGGAAAGCTTTTTCTTAATATTTGATTTCAAGTTGTGAGATGATCATCTAAAAGGAAGCAGGGTGTATTATTAGACTATTATATCCCTGGTCAATATAAACCACCCATTGCTTTTAAATAGTTTATGCATAATAACTAATAGATTGCCCAGGGAAAGCAAAGTATCATTTATAATTGTTTTTTGAATATTTTATGTAAAAGCTAATCTTCTGAAGACTTAGAGAAATCATTGTAGATTAAAATAAGAAATAAAGATTTGCATTTATAAGAAATTAATGATAGTTTTGAAATTGAAGAACTATTTAGTGCTGGGAGAAATAAATACAAATTGTAACATCTATCTGATGGAATTTTGTTTAGATTGCTTCTGGTGATAAACCATCTATAATCATATAAATCAAGGGCTGGTGTTTGCCATAAATTTGCAATGTTTAGCATAATTTTCCTTTGCGTTTCATACGAAAGTGACACCAAGAAATATGAGATTAATAGTTAGTTATTAAGTGAAAATGACTTTCATGTCTGTAGTCATTTTTAGAAACAGTTATGTGTAATTCATTTAGGGAGCAGAGAAAATTAATTTGCAGCTGTAGTAGGATCAGGCACATTAAAACAAAGAGGGAAGTGGCATGTAGCGATAAACTTTGAGAGCATAAGGGTGGATTCATTTCTACTCATCTGTGTTTATCTCTAATTTCTCAATACCTTATGTTGTCTATCAGGTCACTACTTTTTTTTGTTTATTTCTAAACACTATGCTAATAGCGTAAGGAACAGGAAAGTTGGTAGTGTTCTCCTATTATGCCTTAACATTGGAGAACACAAGATTAACGTACTTAAGAGGAATAGAGGGTCAGTGGTGGCAATATGGTGCCTTTTTAAAATTTTAATTAGTGTTTTCATTAGGAAGTGTCATATTAGATTCTTAAAAATGATACATTCTCTGCTTTCATTTGTTTCTCTGCGGTGATACAGAAGTTAAATTCCAGAAATAGTTTTTCTTCAAGAGATTTTTCTCAGAGTTGCTTAGCTTAAAATATATATGTGTGCGTGCGCACACACACACTCACACACACGGGAAAAAAAACCCAAAGTAAACCCATTGCCACCAATTCCAACTCATAGCTACCCTATAGGACACGATAGAACTGCCTCATAGGGCCATAGAGTTTCCAAGGAGCACCTGGTGGATTTGAGCTGATGATCTTCTGGTTGGCAGTTCTAGCATTTAACCACTATGCTACCATGATTTCCATAGGTATAGCCAATATTTCCTATGCATTTATCATGAATCAGGCATGGTTCCTAATGCTTTTTAAGTGGTGACTTATTTGTGTTATCTTGATTACTGCAGCCCTTTTCAGGCAGAGTCATGCATTCACTCATTCAGGTAAAACTGTCTTCACACGTCAGGCCAATCACTAGGTTGGAAGCAAAAATGTTTTAGAGAATGGTGGAGGAAAAAAATCATATTTAAAAGAGCTTATAAAAATACATCAAAGCTTCTTGTTGATATGGAAGTGGATGTTTGTATCTTGAGACCGTGCTTCTCAACACAGTTAGCAAGGCTAGATAAAATATTTTCAAAAGATAATTAAAAAAATGTAATGTGAAAAAATTAAATTAGACAGCTTGGTGGGTCAGAAAAGGCAGAGAAGTGTCAAGCATTGGTTAGCTGGGATACAGTGTGGACTTGCTAGGCTGTGTGTCCAAAAGCAGGCAGTGGTCACTTAGACTTAAGTGATGGGGCTTGAAGAGGTGCTGGGAGAGACTAACTGTGCCCCTACACCAGGCTTACCGTGTGAAGTTAGAAACTGTCATTTACCTGCCTCTCTTTCCTCCACTGCTGCCGTAGGACAGTGATTTCTAGCAAGCTGTGTGTTAGTACTGGGAGGGCAGATTCCTTCATGGACTTCAGCCAAGCTGCCTGTTGCGTTGGTTGCTGGATCTGTAGAAGGGCCTGGCACATCATGGGGCAGTAATCCCCAACTAACAAGATGAGACACCTGGCTCTGGACTGACATCCCAGGAGGATATGCTACAGTATCACAGGAAACTGTTTTATTTTTTTCTGATCATTACTTTCAGTTAGGTTAGGTTAGTTCCCCTGTTGCCATTCTTTCCACATGCCCTAGCTGATTCCAAAGTTACCCAGCCATTCTTACTTGTTAAATTAATCTGTTGTTGTTAGGTGCTGTTGAATTGGTTATGACTCAGTGACTGTGTCTACAACGGAACGAACCACTGCCCAGTCCTATGCCATCCTCACAGTCATTGGTATGTTTGAGCCCGTTGTTGTAGCTGCTGTGCCAGTCCATCCTATTGAGGGCCTTCCTCTGTTGTGCCAAATGTTTACTGTGCCAAGTATGATTTCTGTCATGGATTGAACTGTGTCCCTGGAAAGTGTGTGCAGCTGTTTGCTAGGACTTGAGTCCTGGTATTGTGCTGTGTTCCTCCTGGCTGTAAACTCTGCTTCTATGATGTTAATGAGGGAGGATGGGCAGCAGTTGTGTTGTTGGGGAAGAACTCTATGTGTAAGACCCTCTTGTGCCTTGAGGCAATCTCTCGAAATAGAAAGGGAAAGGAAGCAAGTGAACAAATGGGGACTTCATACCAATAAGAAAGCAGTGCTGGGAGCAGCGTGTGTCCTTTGCGAAGGACCAGGGTCCTTGTGCCTCAGAAGCTTCCACGATGGAGAAAGATTGACGAGGACCTTCCTTTAGAGCCAAGGAGAAAGCCTTACCCTGAATTTGGACTTTCAGCTTACTATACTGTGACAAAATAAAATTTCTTTTTGGAAAACCATCCACTTGTGGTATTTCTGTTAAAGCAGCAATAGATGGCTGAGACAGAATTTCTTACCAAGAGTCGAGTGGTGCTCTAGCAGATACCTAAAGTGTGGCAGTGGTTTTGAGACTGAGTAGGTAGAAGACGTAGAAGGAACTAAGGAGAACTGTTAACACTGGAGAAAGCAGTGATGGTGAGAAGCAGAAGCAGATGGGCAGCAGCAGAACATGGAGCTGACACAGGGAGCAAGAGAGCTGAGTACCTGTGTGCAGGTGGCTTCCTGGCAGAATGGGGTACCTCCAGGCACTCAAAATTAGTAGAGCTACAAAGCTATGGACAGCTTGCCCAGCAGGGCAGATGTGGGCATGAGGCCAAGGCCATGAGGCCACAGGAAGCAGAAGTTGACGAGACGACATAAATCATTACTGAGATCAACTCTTTGGACAGGAATGAATTGGACTCGGTGACACAGAGTGACCGTATTGTGTGTGCACTTTATAGTTCTGTGCATCTACAGGATATTGTCTTGCTGGCCTCTTCCTAGAGGGGCGAAGAGGGTGGAGAGGAGGGGACAGGAGATTGTTGGGAGGATATGACATGTATAGAATGAATAGGAGCAATGGAGCTGTACATAGGTGGGCATGCAAATTTATACTGGATTGCACACTTTCACTCAATCACAGTAAATAAAAAATAAATTATAAAAAAAAGAGGTTAAAGGGACAAGTAGTAGGAGAAGCTGAGCTGCCTCATTCTCAAAAGATATGGCCATGACCTCAGAAGTTTCTAAGGGTGGAGCTATGGCCCCTGGTGTTTCGAAGTGTGGAGTTGCCACTCAGTTGGGCTGGGAAAATGGTGTGCCTAAAGCCCAGGGAGCCGAGCTGCTCTTCAAGTGGTCCTGGAAGGCAGAACTGTAGCTCAAGGCCAAGGGGATTCCACTCAGAGTCTGAAGAGTGTGGCCAATACCAAGAGTCTGGAGGGCAGGGTGTTTTGTAAAATGTCTGGAAAAATGGAAGTTTTTTTTCAAAGAGTTGAGAGCTAATTTTTGTTCTTCTGGTTATTGATGTTTTCTGCTTATTTGCTTGTTTGCTGTTATTTGGTCTTTCTCTGAAGATGCTCCCATTTGTAGTGGAAGTATCTAACCTATGCTTACCTGTTCTGCCATTGTATTTTGGAAGCAGATTTCACAGTTGAAGGGGAATTTCTGAATTTTGGATTTGGACTTAGGACTTTTGCTGTGATGGGATGAATATGTTTTACATGTTACATGTTACAAGGATGCAGTTTTTATGGAGACAAAGGGTAAAGTGTTACGGATAGAATTGTGTCTCCCTAAAAATGCGTATAGCAGTTTGCTAGGGCATGACTCCTGGTGTTGTGTGCTGTTCCTCCGTGCTATAGACCCTGCCTCTATAATGTCAGTGAGGGAGAATAGGGGACAGTTTTGTGGGTGGGGCAGGACTCAGTGTGTATGATTATATGGTACCTTGAGGCAATCTCTTGAGGTATAAAGGAAAGGCAAGCAAGCAGAGTGTTGGGGACCTCATACCATCAAGAAAGAAAGCAGTGCTGGGAGCTGAGTATATCCTTTGCAAAGGACTGGTGTCCCTTTGCCTCAGAAGTTTGTAGTTCAGGGAAAGACTGATGACAAACACCTTCCTCCAGAGCTAGTGGAGAAAGCCTTCCCTTGGAGGTAACACCTTGAATTTAGACTTTTGGCTTACTGGTCTGTGACAAATTAAATTCTCTTTTTAAAGCTGTCTACTTGTGATATTTCTATTAGAGCAGCACTAGCTGACTAAGACAATGTCCTTCTTCAGAGACTGGTCACTCTAGATGATGTGTCCAAGGTATGTGAGATGAAGTCTTGCCTTTGTCCCTCCTTAGGAACATTCTGGTTGTTATTTTTTCCAAGATAGATTTGTTCATTTGTCTGGCAATCCATGGTATATTGAGTATTCTTTTCTAGCTCCGTATTTCAAAGCCATCAGTTCTTCTTTGGTGTACTTTATTTACTGCCTGGCTTTTGCATGCCTATGAGACAATTGAAAATACCATGGCTTTGGGTTAGAAGGACCTTAGTTCTCAATATGACGTGTTTGCTTTTTAACACTTCCAGAAGGTCTTTTACAGTAGAGTTGCCCATTGTAATATGTCACTTGGCTTATTGACTGCTGTTTCCATGGACATTGATGATGAATGTAAGTAAAATGAAAACATAGACAACGTTAGTATTTTCTCCATTTATCATGGTGTTGCTTATTGGTTCAGTTGTCATAACTTTTGTTCTCCTTATGCTAAGGCGTTACCCCTCCTGAAGGCTGTAGTCTTTGATCTTTACAAGTGTTTCAAGTTCTCTTCGCTTACAGCAGGCAGGGTTTCATCATCAGCTTGTTACAGGTTGAGTCTTCCTCTGATTCTCATGCTGCATCATTTTTCACATAGTCCAGTTTCTTGAATTATTTGCATAGTATACAAACTGAAAAAATATGGTGAAAGAGTACAACCTTGATGCACACCTTTACTGATTTTAAGCCACATAGTATCCCTTTGTTGTGATTGAACAATTGCCTCTTGGTCTATGTACAGGTTCTGCATGAGCTCAATTAAGCATTTTGGAATTGCTATTTTTCACATCGTTACCCATAATTTTTTATTGCCTGCACAGTCAGATGCGTTTGCACAGTCAATAAAACACAGGTAAACAATCTTTCTGGTGTTCTCTGCTTTCAGCCAAGATCTGTCTGACATTAGCAGTGGTATCCCTTGTTCCACATCCTCTTCTGAATCTGGCTTGAATTTCTGGCAGTTCCATGTTAATTACAGCTGAAACATTTTTTTGAATTCTTTTCCACAGTCTAGCCTAGTTTGAAACTTAAATTTTCACTGTCTGACACATCCTCTTCAGCATCACAGACTGGAACTGTAACTGTGGTACCTTGGAGGGATCTGGCAAGGGTAAGGGTTGGTGGTGGTCTTGCTCTGTGGTACCTTCTTTTCTCCCTTTACTTCTAACAGATCCAGCCCCTCCTGGGTTGGCAGGGGTAGGGGGAAGTAGTGAAGGAGGCTGACTTCCTGCTGCTGACAGAGGCAGTAACTGATGGTTCTTGGATTTGACCTAGATGTGCTTGAAGTTGGTATTTCTACTTTAGATGGTGGACCCAGTGTTCTTGGAAAGTATCTACCTGGCTTCCCCTTCTTGTTCTAGGTCAATCAAATGATGTCCTTTCCCTCTGTCTTAGCTAGTTCTGCTGTAACAGAACTACCACACAAGTTTGTAGATTTTAACAGCAAAAATTTATTTTCTCACTATTCTGGAGACTAACAGTCCAAATTAGAGGCTCCATAGGTTGATAGCACTGGGCATCAACTATAAGCTGTTTCTCTCACAGCAAATTCTTTGTTTTTCTTTTTTTCTTATTTATTGTGATTGAGTGAAAGTGTGCAATCCAGTTTAAGTCTGCATGGCTGCGTATAGGCAGCTCCTTCTGCTCTCCTTGCTTGGTGACAGCACGCTGCCCCTTTTCATTCTTAACAATTCTTAACATCTTAACAATCTCCTGTCCCCTGCTCTCTACCTTCACCACTCCACACTAGTAAGAGGCCAGTAGGACAACTTCCTACAGATGCTTAGAAACATAAAGTGCCCACACAATATGGTTAGTCTCTCACAGAGAATCCTTAATTGTGTCTAATAACCCCAATGTAAATATGTTGTGTGCTGTCCAGTAGATTCCAGATCACAGTGATCCTGTAGGACAGAGTAGAATTGCTCTTTAGGGCTTCCTAGACTGTAATGTTATAGGCACAAATTGCTGGATATTTTCTCCTGAGGAACCACTGGTGGATTTGAACCTTTGACCTTTTAGTTAGCAACCAAGTGTGTAACAGCCACGGCACTACCAGGATTATTTGCTTACATACAGGCTGGTAATAATAATTAAATATTTGGGACAACCAAAACATAGTAGCCAAGCCAAATGCCGTCGAGTCGGAACATAGTAGAAGGAGATAAAAACAAATAAACAAAAGGAAACAAAGAAGTGAAAGAAATCCCCAACAGAACCTGGACAAAAAGGAACTCAGAGGAAACAAATACTGGTAGCACAAGAAAATCTAGAAAGAAAAAATAACTAGTTGCTTATATAGGAGCTTGTATTACAGTGGTTTTGAGTCACAAAATAATGGTAATGCCTAAATATCTATCATGTTGGCTAAGTTAATTTTGCTATAATAGTCTGATAATGCCATTCTCTGAAATACAATAAAAGGATTAAAATTGTTCTGTATATTTTGAAATGGGAACCTGTTCATCCATGTTGTTTGCTGAGTTAAAAAAAGACCACTTACATAATTTAAACAGTAGTAAATATACTCTGAAATGTAAATGTAAAAGTATGTTTGTATGTTCAAAAATAGAGCTGGCAGTGAATGCATCAGATTATTAGCAGAGATTCCATCTGGAAATGTTGTGGGGCTAAGACCTTGACTCTCTGTCCTTCTGCACTGCTCAGGTTTTTTACCACTTGCATATATTGCTTTCACAGTTAAAAAGGAGATTAAATATTTACTGAAATATACTTCCGATGACTGCAGCATAACCACGTCACTGACTTTACTTAGCCACATGTGCTTAGCAATCAGTAATGATACAGATTTACTAAAACATTCCCTTGAGTAGAGTTAAAACTTAAACTCACCTCACTAAAAATATGTTAGGTGTTAATTATGGTTCAGTGACATGGTATGTAAAATTGCCTAAGAGCATGTTTGTATTTCTTATGATGTTATCAGAGAAATTACCTGGTGACAGTCAGGATTTGCAACTAGTTTTCCAGAAACATTAGTCTTACTATTATGCTTGTATAATATATATGACACAGTAATAATATTTTTGCTATTCTCTTGTGATCCATAAAATGTGTTTCCATGTTCACTAGTGCTGCTGGCTTTGGATTTCACTGAAGGTATAGATTTCTCTGGAGAGCTTCTTTTGTCTTTGTAGAAACCAAGAAAACCTCATGGGGGTCGAGGGATGGCAAACTCTGGGGCTTGGGGCCACACTGAATTGGGCAGGGCTATTACTTCCAGTAACCAGGAGCAGATGTATCTAATTTGTTTTTAAAGAGAGCAGTTCCAGCTCTTTACTGTGGTCTACAGTGCTCTTCCTGACTCCTGGAGTGCTCGTCATATGAGCCACTTTGAGCTTCTTTATATTCTCAGGGGGGCTGGGATTTTCCCCTTTTAGAGCCTCTGCTTAGTTATTTCTCCTTCCTGAAATGATGTCACTTGACTCTTCCATGAAGCTACGATGCCAGAGAGGTTAAGAGCTATGACTGCTAACCAAAAGGTCAGTAGTTTGAATCTACTGGCTGGTCCTCGGAAACCTTGCTGAGCAATTCTACTCTGTCCTGTTGGGTCGCTATGAGGTGGAATCAACTTGATGGCAACAGGTTTGGCTTGGTTTGACTCTCACAAAGCTGACTTTTCTTCATCTTTCAAGTTCAGTGTCACCTTTCCAGTGATATCTTTCCTAGTTAAGGTATCTAAGTAAGCTTCTTCTATCTATGTCTCAGCCCTCAGACTGCTTTCATCTTAGTGTGTAGTTAGGTGCTTTTCACTTCTCTCTTCAGTTAGATTGTTAATGCAATATATGCAGATAGATTGTTAATGCAAGTGTGTATATATGTATATATATATGCACATATATATATACACACTTATGCAATATATGCAGATAGATTGTTAATGCGAGTGGGTATATATATGTGCACATATATATACATATATATATATACCCACTCGCAGTAACAATCTATCTGCATATATTACATTAACAATATATATGTATGTCATGGTTGGAATTGTGTCCCCCCAAAAATGTGTGCAGCCACTTGGCTGGGATATGGTTCCCTGTATCCTGGAAATGTCCTCCATTGTGTGGCTTTGCTAACTGTGTGTTAAAAGATTAGGGTAGGGCTACGAATTCTGCATAGGATTACTTCCCTGTCCTGCTGTAGGGGGAGTTTCCCCGGAGTGTGGCTTGTCCTGCCCTTAATGCTTTCAGATAAAAAGGAAAAAGAAACAAAGGACAATTTGAGAACCTCGCTACCATCAAGCAAGCAGCACCGGGAGCAGAGCACGTCCTTCAGACCAGAGGTTCTTGTGTGAGGACGCTCCCTGGACAAAGACTGATACAATATCGGACTTTCCTCCAGAGCCGACAAGGGGAAAGTCTTTCCCTGGAGCGGACACCCTGAATGTGGACTTGCAACCTACCGGACTGTGTAAGAATAAATCTTTCTTTGTTAAAGCCATCCACTCTGTGGTATTTCTGTTAGAGCAGCCTAGCTGACTAAAACAATATATATATACACACTTGCATTAACAATCTAATATATATATATATATGGAAACCCTCGTGGCTTAGTGGTTAAATGCTATGTCTGCCAGCGAAAAAGTCAGCAGTTGAAACCCAGGTGCTCCTTGGAAACTCTGTTGGGCAGTTCTGCTCTGTCCTGTAGGGTCTCTTATGAGTTGAATCAACTCAGTGACACTGGCTTTGATTTGGGGTTTTATATATATATTGTATATAAAGATATCTGTTATATATTTATATTTATATAAAAATATATATGTATTTCTTTTGTTCATCTCGTCGGCAGCTGAAACTGTTAGTGCCCTGCCAACATTCCCTGTTCCTTATGCCTCCTGTACAATCAATCACTAGTGTTTTTATTTCTTTGCTGGAGGGTTTACTTTGTTTCCTGGGAGCTGACTTGGCGGCCTGTGCAGCCGGCTGAAATGCTGGGGAGGGAGTAGCCCTCAGCCAACCACTGATGGAAATTAGTATATGACTACCAGGGCTGCTTACCCTTTGGGAGTGTTGTTGTTGAGTATCACAGAGTCAATTTGGAGGCACAGTGAACTCCAGTGACATAGTAGAGTTATCCCGCAGGGTTTTCTTGGTTGTAATCTTTATGGAAGCAGATCACCAGGTGTTTCTCCCATGTAGCCACTGGTAGGGTTGAACCGCTGACCTTTAGTTTTGCAGCTGAGTGCTTAACTGCTGTGCCACCCGGGCCCATTTTAATCTTCCGCAGTAATGGTTATCAATAATGCCTAATTTTACCGGCTATCTTTTTACGCTGTTGCATTTCATCACCTTTTTACCTGTGTTTTTGCAGCCTCCCTAATGAACTATTTATACTCAAATCCTTGTCTTAGGGAATGCTTCTGGATCAGTGCTTTACATATGTCAGTGCTCACAGGTACATAGTGTTTTTTTGCATGAGTGAGTAGATAGATGGATGCCGGTATAAAGAATAGGTTGCAAAGTGAAGTTCAAGACTGGATGAGATACATGGATGTAAATTATTGACTGAAAAAACATAGATGTTGTGAACTTGGGGTTAACTGGATCACCAAAAGCGTGTATGCTCATGTAAAGTGTAGGTATGGGTAATTTACAGAGCATCTGGTATGGGATTTTTAAAAGTGAAAGAGTTAAGACTTTCTTTCAGCCCACTAGCCAATTCCTGATCATGTTATTGTGATTTGGTGCCTAACTTACATGCTCTATTTACATTAATTGTTTATTATGGTATTTATCTAAAGTATTAAAATGAGCCATGCAAACTCATAAATAAAGCTCAGTATGAACTTTACTCCATTTAGCTGACAATTAACAGTCGAGTCACCTTTCAGAAATATAACTGGAAGTGGGAACTGGGCTTTAAGTGAAATCAGGTGGTGAGATTTAGTTGGAGTCACAGAAAGAAGTGATAACAAAAAGGGACCGCAACTGCAGTGGTGATGTAGCTGCTGTGGCTTGTGGCGGGCTCTATGCATGTATCAGGATTATTGTTACTAGAGCATCCTGGACACATGCACAGTTCCTCGGCAGAAGGCTAGATTATGGGTATGGACAGAGTGCTAGAGTGTGAGTTTCCAGAAGGGAAGAACATGAACATCTGGTTCACCCTTAGTATTCCCAGCTGGGATCAGTGTGTGGCTTTACAGCTGTTCTGGAATGCATAGACACAGTGAGTCATTGGCCCAACTCTGTTACAATTTCAAATGCAAAACAATTGCTGTGGACTAGGAAGATATTACAAAAACAGGTACTGTCTCATCACTGAGAAAGCATTCTCCAGATTACAAAAAGAGGTGACAAAAAGAGCTTAATTCTGGCTCCCCACGTCACCACTGTTATCTAGCCTTACACTTTTAAGAAATTAAAGCAGTGGGTCCACGATCTTCTAAATTTGTACAAATTCTTTCTTTAAAGAAATATTAGTATAATGGTACCAATTGAAAAATATTTGTGTTTCAAGGCATTACTTGTGTAATTTAATTAAATGTCCAATTGGAAAATATTGTTCAGAAATAATTTCCTGGGGAAATTTAACTTCTTGTGATGAATTGGACTTCTTTTTCTTTATGTATATTGAGAATCTTTTAATTCTATTTCTTTTTTAATTTTGGCTACCAGACAGCTCAGAACTTAATTTGAAGCTCAGTTTTTCTTAGCGCATGCGATCTTGTGGCTTTGTTATTTTGTCTATTGTCTAACTTTCTTCTAGTGTATCAGACCCATTCAATTTTTCTTTCTCCTTGTATTGAATTTTTAAAAAAATACTGTCTATTTTTCTCTCGTGTGTTTTTATAAGTTGCCGTGAGCTTTTTGTGGGAAGCAGAAGAATAAATGATGCATACATAAAGCACAAACAGTACATTTTCATTACATTACTGCTGTTTTCTTTTTTGAAGCCCAAATGTGTGTGAAGAGCAGCAGCTGACTGTGGTGGAACTTGCCTGACCACACGTCTGGGCTTCTACATGCATTGCAAGGCTCTGGAAGCAAGACTGCAGAAGCCCAGGGTAGTGTGGGGGCTACGAAAGAAGGTAAGGGACATCCACTGTCCCTGCTCATTATTGAAAATCAAAACCAAAAGATCTCAGTGGAATCTAAATGCTTTCATTCAGTACATTTTAGGAAATGTTATCTAATTAAGTAATGAGCATAAGCTGTGCCTGCCAGCATCTTTCAGAATTATATACATATGTTTAGACATCTATGGACAGTTTGTGTGAGGAGTTTTAGGCTAGATGACACTAATTTGACCTCAGGGTATGCTATACCATTGAAAGCTGACTATCAGAAGACTGACCGAAACAAGGAATATTGTGTTGGTTTGCTAAATTTAGCAGGACTTGGATCTGGGGTATCTACAGTTGTGAACCAGTGTCTGACCTGGCTCTGTCCTCTCACAGCACTTTGAAACCTAGCGCTCCTTTAACTTTACTATGGCCTTTGAATTAGGATTAAGTCAGCAGGCTGTGAAAGGTGCAGAAAGCAAGTCTCCACTGCTTTCTAGGAGAGTCAAGGCTCCATGCAGACTGTTCCCCAAAGCTTTAAAGCAGTTTTACAAAATGTCTAACCACCTTTTAAAATAACACAAAAAAGTTGTCAAGAGGTTATGTTTTATGTAAATAAATCAATGAGTCTGAATTCAGGGTGCTTAATTTTTTTTTTTAGAAAGTACACTTTTAGGTTAAAATGAAAATTATTGTTATTGTTGTTATTATTACTATTGCCAAAGTAAATATGGGGACATTTGCCATAGCATAGAAATATTAGAACACTGGTAATATAGGGCTAAATAAAACATTATCAAATGAAAAAATACAATGGGCAGTATTTACATGTATACTTTGTTCATTAATTCTTTTAGAAGAAAAATATTTTTCTTTGGTCTAAACTCAAGATCTTTAAAAGAAGTTTATTATAGTTTCAGAGGAATGCTTTGTTTTTGGTTTAAACTCAGGACCTTTAAATGAAACTTAAAGCAGAAAACTCTGCCTAGCACTTACTACTTATATGATCTTAGGCAAAATCTCTACCTTACTCTGTAACATTAGAAAAATAATAGAATGCATGGATGTTAGGGGGATTAAATAAAAAGAGTAACACTTGGCATACAGTGCTTGGTGCACAGTAGATACTCAGTATGTGTTAGATAGTATAATGTCGTGTCAGGAAAATTCTTTTAAAAGAAATTAGCTTGAAAATCAGTTTGCAGTATATGTGATTTGTTCATTAGAGTTCTTGCTTTTGAAAATGGCTTTTCTTTGGCTTTTTGTGTCCTGTCCTCTTGAGGCTTAATCAGTGTTGGTGTTAGACTAAGCCAAAAATGCATGTTATCGTATTGATACTCAGACTTGGGAAAACAAATATGAATAAATAAAGCAGGTCTTAATATTTTTATTCTCAAGAGCTTAGTGTATAAAATTTATTTATTCCTGTATCTGACAAATATTTAAAGAGAATCTGCTACATGTATGACACTAGTCTGGAGTTGAGGCCAATATTCAAAAACGTTTGGCAGGAGTCCTGCCCCCTGCTTCCATCCCCTATGGAGAGAGACACACAGATTATTGGTTGCACATCAAGACGGTAAACAATTAACTGTCCTGCAAAACAGCACAGACAAGAAGTCCTGTTTTTGACAGAGGAGAAGGAGCAATATGCAATGTCGTGGTGGGGAAGGAGAAGCTGGAGGAAACAGAACTTGAAGTTGGCCTTGAAAAATGAAGGGGATTTGGGTTAGGGAGTGAAGAGAGGTGTGTGAAGGGGAGAGATTGTGTTAATACTTTTGGGATCAAACAGAAACATGAACTGATTTGACGCAGAAGAAATGTGCTTATTTAGAAGTATTTGGTGTTCTGGTCTAGTGAGAGGTCGGCAAGAACAGCAGCCGATCACTGTTTTTCATCCTTTTGTTCATAACTGACTTCAGGAAACCTTTTGGAGTATTTATTCTTTCTTTTTAGTTACCTTTCCCATAACATTTTAATACCACAGATACATTTTGCATCCATTTATGTCACTACCCCTTTAAAAAACCAAATCCACGCCCACCACCATCGAGTTGATTCTGACTCATAGCAGCCCTAGAGGACAGCATAGAACTGCTCCATAGAGTTTCCAAGGAGTGCCTGGTGGATTTGAACTGCCAGCATTTTGGTTAGCAGATAGAGCACTTAACCAGTGCACCACTAGGATTTCCACCATCCCTTTGGATGGCCTCAAGACACTACATTAAAAAAGAAAAAGAACAGCAACAAAACCCATTGCCATTGAGTTGATTCTGACTCATAGTGACTCTCTTGCTAAGGTTTTTTCCCATCACACCCTCCCAAGAACCAACTGTTGCTCTATTGTGGGTGATGTCACCCCTGCTGAGAATGTGTGCTGTAGTAGGATCAATATATGGAGCACTGTCAGGGTCTAGTTACAAAGCATGTACATTATTATTTTTCAAGGTGTCATTCTTTTCATAATTTTGAGTTCCACACATTAGCATGTGTGACTCATAAACCACAAGGCATGAGGGCAGTCTTCATTTTCATTGAGTTAGCATCCAACTGCTAATGGCAAGGAATTCAGCAGTTTAAACCTACCAGCTGCTGCGTAGGAGACAGATGTGGCCATCTGCTTCTGTAGTGGTTTCAGCCTTGGAAGCCCTGTGGAATAGTTCTACTCTGCACTATAGGGTTGATTTGGAATCAACTTGATAGCAATAGATTTGCTTTGGTTTTTGGTATACCTAAATTAGACTAGGTAACCCTGGTGACCTAGTCATTAAGTGCTATGGCTGCTAACCAGAAGATCGGCCGTTCATATCCATCAGGTACTCCTTGGAAACTCTATGGAGCAGTTCTCCTCTGTCCTGTAGGGTTGCTCTGTATCAGCATTGACTCAACAACAGTGGGTTTCTGTTGGACTTGGAAACCCTGGTGGTATGGTGGCTAAGTGCTATGGCTGCTAAACTAAGGGTCAGAAGTTCAAATCTACCAAAGGTTCCCTGGAACGTCTGTGGGAACAATTCTACTCTGTCCCATAGGGTCCCTGGAAGTTGGAATTGATTCAGTGGCAATAGGCTTATGTATTATACATACATATACATATACATATATATTTACATATACATATACATACATACATATATATTTATATATATATATAAATATATTGGAGCCCTGGTGATATATGGCTGCTAACCCAGAGATGGGCAATTTGAATCTGCCAAGTGGTCCTTGAAAACTCTATTGGAGCAGTTCCACTTTGTCTTACAGGGTTGCTGTGAGTTGGAAACAACTCATTGGCCATGAGTTTGCATTTCTTATATAGGGCTTCGGTTGCATATGTAGGATACATATGTTGTGAAGTGCATGTGTGTTTGCGTATAGGGTCATTATGAATCAGAATCGACTTGACAGCAGTGGGTTGGGTGGGGTTTTCTGTGTGTGTGTGTATGCGCGCACGCGCACGCATGCACTTAAACACACGTTTGTGTGGATGTGGATGTGGATGTTTATGGCAGGGTTTGAGTAGGAGGTGGTCATTTTTAAGCCTCACAGCTCCCTGACCCAGATTCTTGCGTATCTCAGGACCCAGCGCTATGCCCTGTACAGACTGGCGTACAGTGTGGAGCAGCAGCCTGTCTACAAGTGCTGCCCTGGCTGGAGCTGGCAGCAGGACAAGCCAGGCTGTCTACACCGTAAGTTATAATTCTTCTTGTGTAATTCTCTGTCACAACAAGTCATGGTTTGGACCTGTTTTCAGCTGTAGTCATGTCATTCGTGTCAGCTTTTAGGCATCTTTAGAATCACCACAGATTCAGAGCATTTCTTTAGAGTGAAAATTCACATATGACATGTGCAAAAATGCACAAAAAGCCTTTTTATTAAGTGTTTCTAATGATAGGTCAGGACTCAGAACCCATGAAGTGCTGCTTTATATTCTGTTCTTTATTTAAAAGACAGTTTATTTAAAACCAGACAGGTTAGACCTTGCCTTCCATCCTCCTCTTCTGTTTGCCCATTTGCCATATCATCAAATTTGTAATCCACAGTTGATTCAAAAGTCCGCAGGGAAATCACCGTACTAAATCTAAATGGGATTTCTTAACTTCGGCTTGTCATGATTAATTGCAGAACTCTGGAGGCAGTTTACTTTTTAAGATGAGGTGTGCAGTCTTTTCGCAAACCTCCTGTGAGGCTATTTCAGAACCTTTGGAGTATGTTTGACAGTACTCAAGCAGCAGAACTGGTGGCTTGTAGAGCTCATTGACGCCAGGAGAAATGGTTTCGTTTAGAAGCTCCTTTACCTGTATTATGTGTTTATGGTTATTTTGAAGTCACTTAAAATGCTTCAGTATGTTGCAATCAATGCAACACTACAGCACAACAATTCATCTTTCCTGCTATCTTGTACCTTAGGGAGTTTGTCGGAGTCTTGCTTCCTTTCGCACTGTGTTTTCTCCTCCTGAAATATCTTAGCAAAGCTGCCACAGGCTGCCCGTGCTAAGTGGGTTTAGAGTTGAGGGGTGCACCGAGGGTCACTGTGTGTTTGCATGCAGTGCACAGCCACTGCAGCTGGCTGGTTTCTGCTCAGTGAAAACATCTGACCACGATGCCATCAACTGTGCTAGAAACCCCTGGAAATGACTGATTGTGAGACCACCCTTTTATATTAGTGCATAACACCTTTCAGAATCCTTTGCCCCTGGTAAGTTTTAGTATTTCCTGTTTGATTTTTAGACTGCTTTAGCCACACAAGGGTCTTATCTATGGAGTTTCTTTAAGTCAATGTATCTTACACTTGAATGGGACCACAAATCACCTGGGATCTTGTTAAAATGTGGACTCTGGTTCTCTAGGGCTGGGGTGGGGCCTAAGGGTTCTCATTTCTACAAGTGCCCAGATGATACCAATGCCAGGACACACGGAACTCTTCAAGATGTCACACAGTGAGGTCTTGTAGTGAAAATCCTGTTTGAGCTTACTATGGAGGAGCTCATGGAAATTTCTAGAGTATATTGTTATTAGTAATATGGTGCTTACATCAGTGCTTTTATTTTTTCTTTTCCCTCAACTCCATTCTCCCCCTTTCCTCATCCACCCCTCCTTTTAGCTGTCTCTGCAGTGTGGACCTGTTTCAACAGAGGAGGATGCTCAGATCGTGAAGCCCAGTGGTGGTGGTGTTCAGAGGGATTTCATAGACTCTGCTGTCAATATGGTGAGTCACCAATGAGACCATTTTATTGTGGTCTGGAGCTGTCTGCTTTGCTTTCAAGGGACAGACAGTTTTGTTGATTTTAAGCTAGTCGCAGGGTAGTCCCTGTGGGGATTGGTGAGCATTTAAAATCAGCCACTAAGCAAAAACCTGCAACCTGTAGTATAATCAGCATCACAAAACATGCTTTGCTGTTTAGTTTTAATTATTCACTATATGAGTTCAAAGGGTAGCCAGCCAGCCGAAGCCAAGTGCCGTCAAAGGGTAGCAGTAAGTCAAAATCATCTGTTTTGTAAAAGAAATGGCAGCTTAATGAGAAAACCACCTTCTGACCTCAGATGTTAAATCTTTAACAGAGCTGTGGTTTGAAATTGCTAGTACGGTATTCTGTGAGATCTCTGTGGTCTGTGAAGGAACAAAGTGGGGATTAACAGGAATTCACTGGGCTGTGATATTTACTCCTTCCCTGTCCTTCATTTAAAACAAAAACAGAAACAAAACTTTTCAAGTTTGGAACTTTGGACATGTGCATTTCAAGTGTTTCTTTTGCATGGAATTTCCAGGATGGCCCATAATCTGTCCCTTACTGTGTCTGCCCTGAGGTGAGGTATTTTCAGAAAGATTTGTTTTAACTTGATCTTGAGGTTCCTGGTCTCCAGAGAATGTGACTACATCTGCATTTCTTTTTTTGGAGCAGGAAAAACAAAGCAAAAGCTATCTTGTAGAAGTGAAAGAAATAGGTGTGAAAAGCAAGCCAAAATATTGCATTCATTATCTTCTGCTGATATGTTTGCCTTCTCTTATCCATTTGTGAATCTTGGTAAGTGAAACTGGAAGGTTGCTGAGAGCTCATCACTCATGTCCGTTTGTGTCCTCTGCCCTTGGCATAAGGTTAAAGCACAGGTTTTTCATGGGTCACCGGCAGAGCTACTTTTCTTGTAAATTAATCCTGCAACTCTTTTTTGGATTGTTTGCTTTGAGAAATGTAAATTAACACTTTTTTGAATTAAAATGCAGCTGATTTTTAACCATGATTTATGCTTTGACTCTTGAACAGTGATCCTGAAAGAGGTTGGTGGATGCTAAGAGCTCTGAGGTGTACCTTCAACTGTTTTCAGCATTTTTAAGAAGCTACATTGTAACAGGAAGCTACATTAATCTGTGAAAAAAAAAAAACAATTGTTTGCCTCTAAATATTTCAACTATGCATATAACACTAGTTTCTAAATCCTGATCAGTAGTTGTGATGGCATGTAGTAAGAATTAAAAACAAAATTATTTAGGAATTTGTTTTGGTAGAACAAATCTTATAAAATATCAAATCTCTGAGGGGAAAGATAATTAAAAAGACACATGGTGATGATAATGGCCTAGAAATTATACCTGGAATTAATTTATCCTTTATCCATTATATCAGTCCTTGGATATTTTGATTATTCTAATTTCATAATAACTTTTATACACCAGAATAGTTAAAATGCTTTCCAAAATTCAGGTAGCTAGACTTCTTGTTTTTCAGTTTGGCACTGATGAAAATATAGCGGTTTTAAACATGTATTGAGTCAGTGTGTCTTCTCCACAAGTTCGTTTGTACATAAACAAGCTCCAGTCGTCATGGGAGAAGACCAACTATGCTAAATACCTTCAGGAACTTGCATTACATTTTTCAGTATTACGTCTATGTGTTTACCTGTAGATTTTGAGGATGTTTCGTGTCTTACTGTGTAACTCCTACTGCATATGAAAAGAAATAGATGAACCTGGGGATACAGAGGCTGACACAGAAGTTCTTGCACAGTATTGTACTTCATGTGCCAAAGTAAGACATCACAAAGTATGTAAACTGAAGGGAATTTTATAGAGGAATTCCGAAAGCTTCCTCAGAAACCAAACATCTGGGGAAACAAATGGAGAACCCAGTTAAGAAAGAATGATGTTAGCTGAGTTTTGAAAGTGGATTTAAAATTAAAATCAACAGATTTTTCTTTAAGAATATGTTGATAAGAATATCTTCAGTGTAGTGCATTGATTGCAGACTGGTGCTACCGTCTGTACACCAAAACCAGACCGGCTGTCTCATTGCAGCCTCAGCTGTTTCAGGGTTGAACTGTTCCCCATAGAGTTTTTAGTGGTTGGGATCTTCCAGAAGTAGAGTGCCAGGCCTTTCTTCTGAGGTGCCTTTGGTGGATTTGAACCACCAAATTTTTGGTTTTAGCTATACTACTCTCTATCTTTTTCTATACCCCTCCCAATAGTATGTATTTACATATTGTGTGTGTGCGTATATATTTTCATTATGATATATATGTATATATCACAATTAAAATAGCTTTGATGTTATTTCTCAAGTTATATAAAATAATAATTTACATGATAAAAAGTCAGTAATTCAAATGATGAAAATTCAAATAATAAATAAAATATGCAATATAAGAAAGTAAATATATATAGTCACATTACCCTTGGATGATCAAAGCGGGCATGGTTTTACGTGTATTTATTCATATTCATGCATACATATGTAAGTTACATAAATGAGATCACATCTTATAAATATTTTGTAATGAATGACCCTTTTTATTACCTTCCCATTTCTATTCTCTTCCTCCACCCATCTCTCCTCTCCATAATAACAACCTGATAAATGCTTGTTGCACTCTCATTCAAGCTAATGTAATCATATATAAATGGCTACATGATATTCCAGGGCATGTATATACCACAGATTTTCAACCACTCTTTCCTTGATGGACATTTAGTTTGTTTCCATCTTTTGTCACAGTAATTAATGCTACAGTAAACTTTATTTTGCTCACATCCTTACATAAAACCAACCAAAAACCAAATGCCCTGCCATTAAGTCAGTTGCGACTCATGACAACCCTACAGGATAGAGTAGAACTGCCCCACTGAATTTCCAAGGAGCACCTGCCGAATTTGAACTGCCAACCTTTTGGTTAGAAGATGTGGCACTTAATTACTGTGCCACTGGTATTTCTATATCCTTATATACAATGGTTTAATTTCTTTTGGAGTGATTTCTAGTAGTGAAACTGTAGAATCAATGACTGTTTGTGTTTTCAGTTTTAATACAATCTTTTAAATGATTTGTGAAATGTTTTGTGGGCCATTGTAATATCTTTACCAGTTTGATTGGGTCATATTAAAATCTGGATGAATCCTAATAATTTACTAATTTTTAGAAATGTTACTGTAATAGGGAATCACTTGCATTTTCACCCCTAATTAAGGTGTGGTAAATCAAAGTACTTGGATGACAGTTATTATAAACATAGACTACTCTTTTAAGTAAAGTTGACTTTATTTGAAATGTATGAATAAAGGAAGACTAGAAGCTGAACCCGATGGGATTTAAAGATGGAGAAAAAACTGGTCCTAGAGAGAGAAGGGGCATTCTAACAAATGAGAGAAATGCTTGAAGTTAATAATGGTTTGAAAATGGCTGATCTCCTTAACTCATTTGAAAAAAATCTGCCTCTAATAAGGAAAAATGAAGAAAATGAATTTGGACAATTAGGAAGTAATGAGGAGTTTTCTAAAATAGCTATTGATTAAAGAAATCAAAAGGAATATTTGGAAGATTTGAACACATGCAAATCAGCCTAGATAGCTGGTGGTAAAATTTTCTCTTTTTTAAAAAAAATTCTATGGTTGTGTCATTAATTGATTAATATCACACATGAAGTCACACCTTTTTTCTTCATAATTTATTCCATCTTGACTTTCTCTGATGAGAAGTCAAGTTAAATGATAGTGTTCCTAGTAGTTGAATATGGAGACTCTGAGGTCTTCCTGTATCTTTTATTCATAAATGATTCATTCAGACTTCCAGTCAGTAAATATTTTATGCCAGGCTGTGTGCTAGGCATTACAGATACCAAATTAGATATGGTGATATGCAGGCAAAAGTTGGAAACGAATAAGGAAGGCAGAGAATTGATACCTTTGAATTGTGCTTTTGGAGAAGAATGTTGAATATAGCATGGACTGCCAGAAGAGCCAACAGATCTGTCCTTGATTAAGTGCAACCAGAGTACTCCTTAGAAGTAAGAATGGTGAGACCACATCTTACATACTTTAAGCATGTTGTCAGGAGGGATCAATCCCTGGAGAAGGCCATTATGCTTGGTAAAGCAGAGAGTCGTTGAAGAGGAAAACCCTTAACAAGGAATATTGACACAGTGGCTGCAACAATGGACTTAAGCATAACAATGATTGTGAGTATGATGTAGGGCCAGGCAGTGTTTCGTACTGTTGGACATAAGGTCACTGCCAGTTGGGACTGACTCGATGTCACCTAACAACAACAGCAGCAGCAGCATTGTAGTTGGAAATAGATACCAGGAAAGCAGTAATGATAATGTAGCTCACGAGAGCTGTGGGGAAGGAAAATTCATTCTGTTGGAAAACAGAAGAGATTCCAATTGATGTCACTCTGAGAGGCCAAGGAAAGTTTCTGAGAAGATTTAAAGTTATTAAAGATAAGCAGAATAATATTGTATAATAGTGAAGAGGGGATAGTATATTGCTTGAGACAAGAAACAGCACAAGTTCTAGGAAGAAGAAGAAGAAGAAGAATGGTTGTTTTGACTGCAGTGGGGTGCACATGTTGTATTTTGTGTTATGAAATCTATTTGGACTCATAGCCACCCTGTCCTGTAGAGTAGAACAGCCCTATAGGGTTTTCTAGGTTGTAATCTTTACAGAAGTTGATTGCCAAGTCTTTCCACAGAGCTAGTAGGTGGGTTTGAATCACCTGCCTTTTGGTCAGCTGCCAAGCACTTAAGCATTGTATCACTAAGACGCATAAAAAAACAAATGCAGACAAACCAAGCCCTTTGCTGTTGAGTCAGTTCCAATCATAGTGACCCTATAGGACTCATAGAACTGTCCCATAGGGTTTTCAAGGATCAACAGGTAGATTTGAACTGATGATGTTTTGGTTAACAGCTATAACTCTTGACCGCTTGGGCTCATTGGGTGATTCAAGTACTGACTTTATTTAGGTCCACTGTAGCAATTCTTAATCCTCTTTGGTCTGGCCAAACCAGCCAGTCCAAAATTTTTATGCAGAGATGGTTGATGGAATCTTGTAAGGACTTCGACTTCCGTAGGTCCAGTTTGAGCAGCCTGTCCAGCAGTTGGAGAGTTCTGAGCACACAGCTGGACTCACTGGTGCTCTTTGTGTAGTTCAGAGTTCCCAAATGTCTCCATCACTCTAAAGTATGATGCTTATGTCCACTAAAAATAGAGTGTTGCTGGGATGTGTCTGGTGACATGGAAAGCCCGAGGAGTTCTGGGTTTGAGGTTGGGCCTCACCATCAATCACCTACATTATCTTGGAGAAATCTTTTAATTACCTGAGCCTCAGTGTCGTAATCTGTCAAAGAATAATCACAGCTATAATTGTCCTGAACACCGGTTGCACATCAGGTACTTTTCTAAACAATTTACAGGTATTGAACTGTTAATGCTTATAGCAAATCTGTGAGTTGGGTACTTTTACTCAGCCTGTTTTGTACCTGACAGAGGCATTTAAACTTGCTGAAGTCAGTCAGCTAGGAAACAGGGAACTGGGATCCACACCTGTGTACTCCGTCTGGATCCAGATCCTGCAGGCTGAGTCTTCCAACCATGGTGTCTGTGTAATAATACTTGGCAATATTATCTGTCTGTAAGATTGCTGTTTGTGAGAACTGGGTGAGGTAATGCACATCCTATCTAAGCTAGAAAGCATTATCCAAGTGTTACTTTTCATTGACTGTAATTACCTGAGAATCTTTAGGGAAAAGCTTAAAATGAATGGGGAAACAGTCCTGTAGCTGCTGTTCTCCCCATCCGATGAGAAATCTGAGCAAGCTTTGGGTTTTGGGTCCTAGCTTAGACTTGGAGCCAACCAGTTCAGTGGGCTCCCTACATGGTATATCTCTGCTGTGTGGATAGGAGTTCAGATGAAAGGATTTTCCTAAAATGTCCTGTCCCCAAGAGCATTTTGAATGTGAGGAGTTTACACAACGTGTTCTTTTTATCTACAGCTTCATTTAAGCAGCTGGCCTACTGAAACAATGAAAATGGGGAAAAAGTGGCAGGGGGTTTATAAAGAGCAAATCATGCTAAGACAACTTGATGGTTTATTTTAATTGAATTATAAAATTAGTGTGTGAAGGAGATTTAATTTGGAAAAAATGCAAAATCATTAATTGAACACACTTATTAATCTGCAGTCCTAAATGAGCATTACTAGGAAATGGTACAAAATGAAACGCAGGTTATCTTGTGGAAATAAATTGATATGCGTTCGTAGCATGAGCTGACAGTGTAAAATACAGTGTTATTTTGTTGCTCACGTAAAGATGCATTAAAGCCGTAAGCCCTCAGCAGGGTTCTAGTAGGTCCACATGAAGGCAGCTGCCTTCTGCTGTACAACGCTTGACAGAAGAATGTGAGGATAGTAATGAGCAAGTACAGTAAAGGGATGGATTGACTGTGTACGGGGAAAGTAAAACAGTAGCTATCTGCCATTTTCCTCTGTGCCTAGTAATGGAACATTCTGCTATTTTGAGTCCATGCAGGGGATCCACGATGCTGACAACAATTTCAGAATAGAAGCTTTTGAAACATTTTCACTAATATACCCTTTCAGTTTTGCGTTGCATGGACAATAGTGGCAAACATAAGGAACAGTTTAAATAAAGACTTCAGAAAATCATCCAGTATTGCAAATATGAGGACATCAGAGGAGAATGAGCTAGCATCTTCCAGGGTTGTTTGATTCTGTAGAGTGTAATTAGTGACAAACTAGAAACTATTGAAGGTGGATGGTAGCAACAATAGCTAATTACCTAATGTGCTTTGTAAGGGCCAGGTGCTGTCCTAAGTGCTTTAATCCTGTTGGCTCATTTAGTACAACAACCTTGCAAAGCAAGTGCCACTGATGGTCCCCTTTTACAGATGGTAGTCACTGAGTGGTGGAAATGGTTAACATGTTTGGCTGCTAACCAGAAAGCTGAAGGTTGGAATCCAGCCACGGGAGCCTCGAAAGAAAGGCCTGACCTCCAAAAAATCAGCCATTGAAAACCCTATGGAGCACAATTCTACTTCAGACCCATGGGGCATGTTTGGGTTGGAACAGACTCGATAGCAACTGGTTAACTGATTTTATGGGTGATAAAGAGGCAAAGACAATTAACTTTCTTGACATTGTACAAGTGGTAAATGACTTAGCCAGGGTGTGGAGTAAACAGTGTGACTCTTCTCTACTGCCAAGCTGTGTTTGTGTTTAACATGTAAGAACTTTCTTGTTCATAAAGGATATCAAACTGGAAAAAACCAAACCTGTTGCCACTGAGTTGATTCTGACACATAGTAGCCTGATAAGACAGAGTAGAACTGCTGCATAGGGTATCCAAGGATGGCTAGTGGATTCTGATTGCCCACCTTTTGATTAGCAGCCCAGCTGTTAACCACTGCTACCAGGGCTCTGTAAAACCTACAAACTGAAAACCAAACCCAGTGCCGTAGAGTCAATTCTGACTCATAGTGAACCTCTAGGACAGAGTAGAACTGCTCCATAGAGTTTCCAAGGAGCACCTAGTGGATTTGAATTGCTGAGCTTTTGGTAAGCAGACATAGCACTTAACCACTAAGCCACCAGAGTTTCTTGTCATATATATAAACCAACCCAACCCAACCCGCTGCTGTTGAGTCGAGTCTGACTCATAGCGACCCTATAGACACAGTAGAGCTGCCTCAGAGAGTTTCCAAAGAGAGCTTGGCTGATTTGAATTGCTGATTTTGTGATTAGCAGCTGTAGCACTTTAAGCACTATGCAACCAAAGTTTCTGTAAAATATAGTTTGTATTTATTCCATGGAAAGGACATATGGGACTTAGACTTTATTTTTAGCGTGTAAACCTTGTGAATATGCTTAGAGAACATTTTTTCTATAAAATGTACATGCTAAATGGTTTTCTTCATTTACAGTTTTACTCGTTACATGTATACTTACTAACTGACTGCTTAAGACCCATGTAAGAACTTCATAGCTCTCCCGCTGAAATACTACATTCTGGTTAAGAGAACAGGACAAACAATTATAATAGGGTGAATGGTGTCCCCAGAAATACTTTCAAACAAAGGAAAATAGGAACCATTTCATGGTGACAGTGGGGCCTGGGGAGTGGTGGCAAATAAGACTGGATAGGAGCATCATGTCACACATTGTTGACATGCAGACTGGTTTGTATTTCATGTCCTTAGACATGCAGTGCCAGTGAAGATATTAAGATGGTGAGTTTTGTTGTCTAGAGGTATATTTTAAAAATATAGCTTTCTACAATAGAGAGAGGCTGAAAAGCCCAAAGGAAGTGGAAATATTACATCATTAAAATGGGTGGACCTTGCTTATGGTCCTTACAGGAATTTTCTTTTGTTGCTAGCTATAGACATTTTTTTGTTGGTTTTGTTTTTGTTTTTAATATTGGATGACTCTTACTCTATCATGAGACTTAAAAATGTCCTTTTTAGTTTTTTTGACTACAAGTTCAAGTTCTATTTTCTCTCAAGAAACTGAAAGATGATGAACATAGTCGGAAAGAAGAAATGTGGTTCAGAAAAGTTAACATGCTCTACTGACAAAATCAATACTGTTTACTTTTTCTTGAACAGTCTAACTGGGTGATATACTTTTTGTTGAATAATGGAATTATGTGGTGAGTCTGTGGTTAGTTTTGACTTAAGCTTATTTACTTATTTCTGAGTGCCATGGACCAGGAGCCTTGGGGATGTAGTTGTTAAGTATCCTACTGCTAACTTCAAGCCCACCATCCACTCCATAGGAGAAAGATGTGGCAGTCTGCTTCAGTGAGGAATTACAGCCAGATGGGCTGGTCCTACTATATCCTGTAGACTTGCTATGACTTAGAATTGACTTCATGGACTAGAAATGCTGTAATAACATTGCCACTAACAGAAGTCATTGGCATTTTGCACTTGGTTTGGGTTGAGCAACTTTATTTCGTGGTTACTTTTGAAATCATACATTCTTTAATGTACTGTAGAGACATACTGGTAAAGACTGTAAATGGAATAGAACACTCCATTGTCTGTTTTAGTTGTGGGTCACTGTTGGAAACTACTAGCTTAATAATTGGTAGTCAATTATTAAAATTCCCTTAAGTGATTAAATGAAAACCAACCTTGTTGACAATAAGTTGATGCAGACTCAGCAGAGCATGTGACTGAAAGTAGAACTGCTCCATAGGTTCTTGATGGCAGTCTTTGCGTGGGTAGAGCACTGGACTTTTCTTCTGTGGTGTCAATGGGTAGGTTTGAACTGCTGGCCTTTCATTTAGTAGTTGGGTGCAAACTGTGCCATACAAAACCTCTTAAGAGTTCATGTTGGATAAGGAAAAATGAAACTTTCCTATGAGATTCTCTGCTTTCATGCTAGGCTGGTGGGTCCACCATGTAGAAGTGTGGGGACGGGAGACAGGAGGAAGCACCTGCTGAGCCTGCCACAAGTCCATTCCTCAGAAGAAGGGCCAAGGGACCCAGTTAGCCTGTGTATGGGCTTTATATAGAGACAATTTAACGTACATTTCCTGGAAGAAGCCAAACAAAAAACTGGAGAAGACAAAGTAAAAAGGCTCCTAGGGCTAGAATAAGGGAGGAGAATAGCTATAATCAAGAGCATGGGGAGAGATTCCACGATACAGACAGCATCATTTGGTGGCTTAAGTTAGGACTTTGTTCTCAACAGATGCATCTCTGCTGGGTACCCTAATTCTTACAAATCATAGTAAAAAGGTAGATGCATTATTATTACATTTTAAAAACATGAGTTGCTGTAATGCACTGTATTGCTGAAATTCTTTTTCTCTGTATTTGTAATTCCATTTGATTTTAAGATAAATTTGGGAAACAGATTTCGTTACTGTATTTTCTCTCTTTCTATTTGAGGATGTATACTTTCAGTGTTGAAATGCATTCTTACTGAGTGTGTTTAAATTTTTGGTTGGTAATACGGATTTTGAAAAGTATGATCTGGCAATATAATTCACCAGTGAGGCAAATGATGCTTTGGTGCCTCTGGTCTGTAGCATGGCAGTATGCCACTGAGAACTAACTAGATAATTTATTGCTGGTGCCTTTCTATTAGGTGAGGTGGGGAGCTTCTGGTTTTCCAAACATGGCACAGGCAAACCAAAATCAATTCACTGGTGCTCCCTAACTGTCACATAGGAAAGCCTTAATTATGCACATGTCTTTTTTTTTATTTAATATGATTGAGTGAGAATGTACATTCTCGTATAAATTTACATGCCCACCTATATGCAGCTTCCACTGCTCTCCCTGTCTGGTGACAACACACTATTCCTCTCTGCTTCATACATGTCTAATCCTCTCAACAGTCTCCTTTCCCCACATCTCCACCCACTCTCCTTGCTCCAGCCTGAGGTCAGCAGGATGATATCCTATAGATGTGTAGAATCATAAAGTGCATCCAGTATATGGTCACTCTGCATCACCAAGTCCAATCCATTCGTGTCTGAAGAGTAGAACATTGTTACGATTTATGGGCAAGGGCAGCATCAGGCCAGGGGCCATGCTCCAAGGGGAACCCTGAAACTGATGGACCATCAATTGTGGTCTTTTAGTGGAGATTTCAGGGTGCACCCCTTTTTATTCTTGTGTTGTCAGTGAGACTCAACTTAGTGAGTGGCTATAACTGGTGGTGGCCAGCCACTATCCAGTTCTTCTGGTCCCAAGTCGATGTAGGCACCCACTCATGTGGGTCTCTCTATCTTCTGGGTTGTCTTTACCACATGTAATATTGGTCCTTGGTGATCATCAGTTCCTGCTGAGTTGGGACCATTTGCTGTGCCCTCGGATGGCAGCTTGGCAGCTTTTAAGACCCCAGACACCACTCACCAATGTGGGGTGCAGAGAGCCCTCTTACCACAATGCTAGTTGTGCCAAATGGCCTCAATTTCACCTAAGAGCATGGTCCCCTGGCCCCTGCCTGAGCTACTCTATCCTTGCAATATTGGGTTAAGATGGAAGGAGTATTCAAGTTATACCGAAGTCCACTTAATACTGTTCTTGTTTCTAATGTGTGCTATCATGGATTTCACCCAACCAGATTTCTAGCAACTATCTAATCTAATCTAAACCTTCCTCCCCTCACCCTCCCTCTCTCCCCTCCCTTACAGCTGTCAAAGAGTCTTTTCTTCTATACACAAGTCTGTTTTTGAGATCTTATCGTAGAGGTCTCATACAATATTTGTCCTTTTGTTGCTGACTGCTTTCACTCAGGATAATGTCTTCCAGTTGAAACCAGGTTATGAGATGTTTCCTGGAATCATCATTATTCTTTATCATTGCATAGTACTCCACTGAGTATATATAACATAGTTTACCTATCTATTCTTCTGTTGTTGGGCATCTGGGTTGATTCCATCTTTTTGCTATCGTGGACTGTGCTGCGATAAACATTCTTGTGCATGTGTCCGTTGTGAAAGGCCTTGATTCTGTAGGATATATTCCATGTAGTGGAATTACTGGGTCAAATGGTATATCAATATCCATTATTTTAAGGAACGGCCAGATTGCTTTCCAAAGAGGCTGGACCATTTTGCAATGCCACCAACAGTGTAGGAGGGTTCCACTTTCTCCATAGCCTCTCCAGCATTTGTTGTTTTGAGTTTTTCGGGTCATGGCCAACCTTGTTGGGGTGAGATGGTATCTCATTGTCGTCTTGATTTGAATTTCTTTAATAACTAAAGATCGTGAACATGTCCGCATGCGTTTTTTTGGCTGCCTGGATCTCCCCTTTAGTGAAATGTCTGTCCATCTCCTTTGCCCATTGCTTAATTGGATGATTTATCTTCTTCTTATTGATATTTTGTAGTATCTTATAGATTGTGGAGATGAGGCTTTGGTCTGACATAGAGTTGCCAAATATTTTCTCCCATTCTGTGGATGTTCTTTTCATTCTATTAATAAAGTCCTTGGATGAGAAAAAGTGTTTGATTCTTAATAGTTCCCATTTATTTTCTCTTCTCATAATTGTGGTCTGTTTGACAGATTTTGGAGTCTGCCCACATTGTGTATTAAAACTTCCATTGTTGTTCCTATCTTTTCTTGGATGAGCTTTATCGTTTTACGTTTGATATTTAGGTCTTTTATCCAGTTGGAGTTGGTTTTTGTATAAGGTGTAAGACATGGATCTTGTTTCAGTTTCTTGCAGATGGTTATCGAATTTTTCCAGCACCATTTGTTGAAGATACTATTTTTACCCCAGTTTAATGTCTTAGGGCCTTTGTCGAATATCAACTGTTCATAGGCTGATGTTGTCATCTCTGGGGTCTCAATTCAGTTCCATTGATCGATCTGTCTGTTCTTGTACCAGTACCAGACTGTTTTGACCACTGTGGCAGTGTAGTATGTTCTAAGGTTGGTTAATGAGAGGCCTACCAGTGAGTTCTTCTTCTTTAGTAGTACCTTACTTATCCGAGGCTTCTTCCTTTTCCAAACAAAATTGGTGATTTGTTTCTCCATCTCATTAAAAAAAGGTGCTGGAAGTTGTATTGGGATTGCATTATATAAGTAGATTGCTTTGGGTAAAATAGACATTTTCACAATGTTAAGTCTTCCTATCCATGAGCACGGTAGGTTTTTCCATTTATGTAAGTCTCTCTTAGTTTCTTGTAGTAAGGGCTTGTAGTTCTGTTTGTAAAGGTCTGTTATTTCTCTGGTTAGATTAATTCCTAGGTACGTTATATTCTTAGGGGCTATCGTAAATGGTATTGATTTGATGATTTTTTCATTAACAGTTTCGTTGTTGGTATAAAGGAATCCTACTGATTTACTTATGTTTATCTTGTATCCTGAGACTCTGGTGAACTCTTCTATCAGTGTGAGTAGTTTACTTATAGATTCTTTGGGATTCTCTGCTATACAATTATATCATCTGCAAACTGGGAGATTTTAACTTCGTCTTTGCTGATGCAGATGTCCTTTATTTCTTGGTCTTGTCTAATTGCTCTGGCTAGAACTTCTAGTACAATGTTGAATAGTAGAGGTGAGAGTGGGCATTCTTGTCTAGTTCTCGTTCTGAAGGGAAAGTCAGTCTCTCTCCATTCAGTATGATGTGGGCGATTGGCTTTGTATAAATGGCCCTTTTTGCACTGAGGAATTTGCCGTCTGTGCCTATTCTGCTAAGAGTTTTTATCATGAATGGATGTTGGACTTTATCAAATGCCTTTTCTGCAACAATGGACAAAATCAGGTGATTCTTGTCCTTTGTGTTATTTATATGGTTAATCACATTGATAGTTTTTCTGATGTTGAACCAGCCTCCTGGTATGAATCCCACTTGTTCATGATGGATTATTTTCTTGATATGTTGTTGTATTCTATTGGCAAGAATTTTGTTGAAGATTTTTGCATCCAGATTCATGAGTGATGTCAGTCTGTAGTTCTCCTTCTTTGTTGAGTCTTTCCCTGGCTTTGTTATCAGGGTTATGCTGGCTTCATAGAATGAGTTTGGGAATACTCCATCCCTTTCTATACTGTGAAATAGTCTCAGCAGTACTGAAGGTAACTCTTCTCTAAAAGCTTGGTAGAATTCTGCAGTGAAGCCATCTGGGCCTGGGCTTTTTTAGTTTGACAATGTTTTGATGACCTTTTCAATCTCTTCCTTTGTGATGGGTTTATTAAGTTGTTCTGCTTCACGTTGTGATGATTTGTGTAGGTGGTATGAGTCAAGAAATTTGTCCATTTCCTCTAGGTTTTCAAATTTTTTAGAGTACAGTCTTTCATAGTTTCTGTTATGACAGGTTTGATTTCTGTTGGATCTGTCGTGACAACTCCCCTCTCATTTCTAATTTAGGTTATTTATTTCTTTTCTTGCTTTTCTTCAGTAAGTTTAGCCAGTGGTTTGTCAATTTTGTTGATCTTTTCAAAAAACGAGCTTTTGGTCTTTTCAATTTTTTCAATTGTTTTCCTATTCTCTAATTCATTTAACTCTGCTCTAATCTTCATGATTTGGTTTCTTCTGGTGCCTGAGGGGTTCCTCTGTTGTTCTCTCTCTACTTGTTCAAGCTGTAGGGTTAGGTCTTTGATTTGGTTTCTTTCTTCCTTCCAGATGTGTGCGTTTATGGAGCACTGCTTTCACTGTATCCCATAGGTTCTGGTAGGAAGTGTTTTCGTTCTCATTGGAAGCCATGAATTTCTTTATTTTGTCCTTGATTTCCTCTATAACCCATGTTTTTTTGAGCAGGATGTTCAGTTTCCAAGAGTTCCACTTTCTATCTATGTTTTGTCTGCTATTTATTTAAACTTTTATGGCTTTATGGTCTGAGGAGATGGTTTGCAGTAATTCAGTGGTATGGATTTTGTTGAGAATTGCATTATGTCCTAACACATGGTCAATTCTGGAGAATGTTCCATGTGCACTGGAGAAGAAAGTGTAGTTGTCTGCTGATGGGTGGAGAGTTCAGTAAACATCGATGAGGTTTAGTTGGTTAATTGTGGCAGTGAGGTCTCCTGTATCCTTACTGAACATTTTTCTAGATGATCTGTCCAGTATTGAAAGTGGAGTGTTGAAGTCTCCCACTATTATTGTGGAGTCATCTAACTCTTTTTTTAGTGTAGTCAGTGTTTCTTCCATGTACTCAGGTGCTTTGATATTAGGTGCATAAATATCTAGTGTAGTTAAGACTTTCCTGTGTACTGAACCTTTCAGCAATAGTGTCCATCTTTGTCCATGATGGTGGATTTTACATTAAAATTTATTTTGTCTGAGATTAGAATTGCCACACCTGCTCTTCTTTGCTCACTCTTAGCTTGATATATATTCTTCTATCCTTTAATTTTCGGTTTGTTCGTATCTTTAGGTCTCAAGTGAGTTTCTTGTAGAGAACATATGGATGGGTCATGTCTTTTGATCCAAGATGTCACTCAATGTCTCTTTACTGGAGCATTCAGTTCATTCACATTCAATGTAGTTAGTGATAGGTACATGTTCAGTGCTGCCATTGTGATAGTTTATTTTTCTGTTGATGTTTTTTCTGTTGTTCTTATTAGTCTGTTCTGGGACATTCTTTTTTGTGAGTTGATTTTTCACCTTTTTCAGAGCTGGTTTTGTAGTTGTTGTGAATCCTGTGTTACATTTCTTGAAATGGTGTGATACATCCTTGTTGCGCTTTGCAGCGGCCCCTATGATTCCCCTTAATAAACTATATATAAATTCTATTTTAATTCCTGCCACTCTTGTCATCTTTCTCTCCATCTGGGGGGACTATAACGACTGTAATACATCCCTCTTTTTTTTCGTTTAATTTTTATTTAACATGACTGAGTCAAAATGTACATTCACGTTTAAATTTACATGCCCACCTATGTGCGGCTTCCACTGCTCTCCCTGTCCGGTGACTGCACACTATTCCTGTCTGCTCCATACATGTCTCATCCTCGCAACAACCTCCTTTCCCCTCCTCTCCATCCACTCCCCTTCCTCCAGCCAGAGGTCAGCAAGGTGATATCCTATAGATGTATAGAACCATAAAGTGCTTCCAATATATGGTCACTGTGCATTGCAGAGTCCAATCCATTCCTGTGCAAAGATTGGACCTTGGTTATAATTTATGGGTAGGGGCAGCATGAGGACCGGGGGCCATGCTCTCAGAGGAACCCCCAAACCGCTGGACCATCAGTTGAGGTCATTTAGTGGAGATCTCATGATGCACTCCTTTTTATTCTTGTGTTGCCAGTGAGACTCAACTTAGTGAGCTCCATCGCGGCTATCACTGGTGGTAGCAGGGCACCATCTGGTTCTTCTGGTCCCAAGTCGATGTAGGCACCCACTCTTGTGGGTCTATCTGTCTTCTCAGTTGTCTTTACTGCATGACATTTTGGTCCTCGGTGAGCATCCTTTCCTGCTGAGTTGGGACCATTTGCTGTGTCCTCGGATGGCAGCTTGGCAGCTTTTAAGACCCCAGACGCCACTCAGCAGTGTGGGGTCCAGAGAGCAATATTAGCAAAAGGTACTTGTGCCAGTTGGCCTGGAATTCGCCTAAGAGCATGGTCGCCCACGCCCCGCCCCAGCTGCTGTATCCTTGCAGTATTGAGTTAAGATGGAAAGAGTACTGAAGTTATGCTGAAGTCCATTTAATGTTGTTCTTGTTTCTAATGTATACTATCACCGCTTTCTCCGAACTGGATTTCTAGTAACCATCTAAACTAAACCCTCCCCCCTCCACCTTCCTCTCCCCCTGCCGTGCTGCTGTCAAAGAGTCTTTTCTTCTATACACAAGTCTGTTTTTGAGATCTTATCATAGAGGTCTCATACAGTATTTGTCCTTTTGTCGCTGACTACTTTCACTCAACAGAATGTCTTCCAGTTGAAACCAGGTTAGGAGATGTTTCCTGGAATCATCGTTATTCTTTATCATTGCGTAGTGCTCCATTGAGTATATGTTCCATAGTTTACCTATCCATTCTTCTATTGTTGGGCATCTGGGTTGATTTCATCTTTTTCCTATGGTGGACTGTGCTGCGATAAACATTCTTGTGCATGTGTCCGTTGGTGTGAAAGGCCTTGATTCTGTAGGATATATTCCAAGTAGTGGAATTCCTGGGTCAAATGGTATATCAATATCCATTTTTTTAAGGAAGCGCCAGATTGCCTTTCAAAGTGGCTGGACCATTTTGCAACCCCACCAACAGTGTAGGAGGGTTCCTCTTTCTCCACAGCCTCTCCAGCGTTTGTTGTTTTGTGTTTCCTGGATCGTCGCCAATCTTGTTGGGGTGAGATGGTATCTCATTGTTGTCTTGATTTGAACTTCTTTAATAACTAAAGATCGTGAACATGTCCGCATGTGTTTTTTGGCTGCCTGGATCTCCTCTTTAGTGAAGTGTCTGTCCATCTCCTTTGCCCATCGCTTTATTGGATGGTTTATCTTCTTATTGATATTTTGTAGTATCTTATAGATTGTGGAGATCAGGCGTCGGTCTGACATAGAGTTGCCAAATATTTTTTCCCATTTTTTGGGTGTTCTTTTAATTCTATTAATAAAGTCTTTGGAGGAGCAAAAGTGTTTGATTCTTAATAGTTCCCATTTGTCTATTTTCTCTTCTGTTGATTGAGGTTTCTTTGACAGATTTTGGAGTCTGTCCTCATTGTGTATTAAAACTTCCATTGTTGTTCCTCCCTTTTCTTGGATGAGCTTTATCGTTTTAGGTTTGATATTTAGGTCTTTTATCCAGTTGGAGTTGGTTTTTGTATAAGGTGTAAGATATGGATCTTGATTCAGTTTATTGCAGATGGATAACCAATTTTGCCAGCACCATTTGTTGAAGATACTGTTTTTACCCCAGTTTAATGTCTTAGGGCCTTTGTTGAATATCAACTGTTCATAGTTAGATGGTGTCATCTCTGGGGTCTCAATTCAGTTCCATTGATCGATCTGTGTGTTCTTGTACCATTACCAGGCTATTTTGACCACTGTGGCAGTGTAGTATGTTGTAAGGTCGGGTAAAGAGAGGCCTCCCAGTGTGTTCTTCTTCTTTAGTAGTACCTTCCTTATCCAGGGCTTCTTCCACTTTCCAAACAAAATTGGTGATTTGTTTTTCCATCTCATTAAAAAATGATGCTGGAACTTGTATTGGGATTGCATTATATAAATAAATTGCTTTTGGTAAAATAGACATTTTCACAATGTTAAGTCTTCCTATCCAAGAGCAGGGTTGGTTTTTCCATTTATGTATGTCTCTCTTAGTTTCTTGTAGTAAGGGCTTGTAGTTCTGTTTGTTGTTTCTCTGGTTAGATCAATTCCTAGGTACTTCATCTTCTTAGGGGCTATCGTAAATGGTATTGATTTGATAATTTCCTCCTTAACAGTTTTGTTGTTGGTGTAAATGAATCCTACTGATTTAGTTATGTTTATCTTGTATTCTGAGACTTTGGTGAACTCTTCTATCAGTTTGAGTAGCTTACTTATAGATTCCTTGGGGTTCTCTGCATATACAATCATATCATCTGCAAACAGGGAGATTTTAACTTCCTCTTTGCCGATGCAGATGCCCTTTATTTCTTAGTCTTTTCTAAGTGCTCTGGCTAGAACTTCTAGTACAATGTTGAATAGGAGAGGTGAGAGTGGACATCCTTGTCTAGTTCCTGATCTCAAGGAAAAGTCTTTTAGTCTCTCTCTATTCAGGATGATGTGGGCAATTGGCTTTGTATAAATGGCCCTCATTTTGTTGAGGAATTTGCCATCTATACCCATTTTGCTAAGAGTTTTTAGCATGAATGGGTGTTGGACTTTATCAAATGCCTTTTCGGCATCAATGGACAAAATCAGGTGATTCTTGTCTTTTGTGTTATTTATGTGGTTAATCACATTAATTGATTTCCTGATGTTGAAGCAGCCTTTCATCCCTGGTATGAATCCCACTTGTTCATGATGGATTATTTTCTTCATATGTTGTTATATACTGTTGGCAAGAATTTTGTTGAAGGTTTTTGCATCTAAGTTCATGAGTGATATTGGTCTGTAGTTCTCTGTCTTTGTTTGATCTTTCCCTGGCTTAGGTATCTGGGTTATGCTGTCTTCATAGAATGAGTTTGGGAGTACGCCATCCCTTTCTATACTGTGAAATAGTCTCAATAGTATTGGGGATAACTCTTCTCTAAATGCTTGGTAGAATTCTGCCAGGAAGCCATCTGGGCCCGGACTTTTTCTAGTTGGCAGTGTTTTGATGACCTTTTCAATCTCTTCCTTTGTGTAGGGTTTATTAAATTGTTCTCCTTCATGTTGTGATGATTTGGGTAGGTGGTATGAGTGAAGGAATTTGTCCTTTTCCCCTAGGTTTTCAAATTTGTTACAGTACAGTTTTTCATAGTATTCTGTTATGACATTTTTGATTTCTATTGGATCTGTGGTGACAATGCCTTTCTCATTTCTATTTTGGGTTATTTGTTTCCTTTCCTGTTTTTCTTAGTAAGTTTAGCCAGTGGTTTATCAATTTTGTTAATCTTTTCAAAAAATCAGCTTTTAGTCTTTTCAGTTTTTTCAATTGTTTTTCTATTCTCTAAGTCATTTAGCTCTGCTCTAATCTTTTTGATCTCATTTCTTCCGGTGCCCAAGAGGTTCCTCTGTTGTTCTCTTTGTACTTGTTCAAGCTGTAGAGTTAGTTCCTTGATTTGGTTTCTTTCTTCCTTCCAGATGTGTGCATTTATGAAGATAAACAGACCTCGCAGCACTGCTTTCGCTGTATCCCATAGGTTCTGGTTGGAAGTGTTTTCGGTCTCATTGGCATTCATGAGTTACTTTAATTCGTCCTTGATTTCCTGTATAACCCATGTTTTTTTGAGTAACATATTGTTCAGTTTCCAAGAGTTCCACTTTCTATCTATGTTTTGTCTTCTATTGATTTCAACTTTTATTGCTTTATGTTGTGAGAAGTAATTCAGTGGTATGGATTTTGTTGAACATTACATTATGGCCTATCACGTGGTCAATTCTGGCAAATATTCCATGTGCACTGGAGAAGAAGGTGTAGTTGTCTGCTGATGGGAGGAAAGTTCTGTATATATCAGTGAGGTATAGTTAATTGTGTCAATGAGGTCTTCTGTAACTTTACTGAGCTTTTTTCTTGATGATCTGTCTGGTGATGAGAGTGGAGTGTGAAAGTCTCCCACTATTATTTGGAGTAATCTAACTCTGTTTTGAGCGTAGTCAGTGTTTCTTCGACATATTTAGGTACTCTGACATTGGGTGCATAAATATTGAATATAGTTAAGTCTTGCTTATGTACTGAACATTTCAGCAATAGTGTCCATCTTTGTCCACGATTTTGGATTTGACATTAAAATTGGTTTTGTCTGAGATTAGAATTGCCACCTCTTCTCTTGTTTGCTCATTGTTAGCTTGATATATATTCTTCCATCCTTTAATTTTCAGTTTGTTCATGTCTTTAGGTGTCAAGTGAGTTTCTTGTAGACAACATATGGATGGGTCGTGTCTTTTGATCCAAGATGACACTGGGTGTCTCTTTACTGGAGTATTCAGTCCATTCACATTCAGTGTAATTATTGATAGGTATGTGTTCACTTCTGCCATTGTGATATGTTTATTTTTCTGTTGATTTTTTTCTCTGTTGTTCTTATAAGTCTGTTCTGGGACACTCTTTTTTATAAGTTGATTTTTCACCTTTTTCAGAGCTGGTTTTATAGTTGTTGAGATGTGTGTGTTAGATTTCTTGAAATGGTGTGATACATCTTTGTTGTGCTTTACAGCTGCCCCTATCAACCCCCTTAATGAACTATTTGTATACCTAAATTTAATTACTATCAGTCTGATCATCTTCCTCTCCATCTGGAAGGACTATAACAACTGTAGTACATCCCTCTGTTTATTATGATGACACTATCGTTTTCTTGATGATCACTGGATTGCTTCTTTCCATATCAAAGCTGTGATTTACTTTGGGTCCTTCCCTAAATGAGTATGAGTAGTGTGTCATTCTAATATATAAAGTTAGTGGTTTTGTTTTTCTAAGCCAAAGCCAAGAACTTCTTTCAGTATTTCTTGTAGTTTGGGTTTGGTTTTTACAAAGTCTCTGAGTTTCTGCTTATCTGGGAATGTCTTAATTTCATTTTCATATTTGAAAGATAGTTTTGCAGGATATATAATTCTTGGTTCGAAATTCTTCTTCTTCAAGACTTTCAATGTATCATGCCACTGTCTCTGTGTTAGCATGGTTTCTGCTGAGAAATCTGACGACAGCCTACAGGGTTTCCCTCTGAATGTTAGCTTTGCCTTCAGTCTTGCTGCCTTTAAGAGTTGCTGCTTGTGTTTCATTTTATTAAGCTTGATTATAATGTGTCTTGGAGTGTTTCTTTTTAGATCTGTATTGGGTGGCATACGATATGCATCTGAGATGTCTATATTCTCTTCCTTCATGATTTCTGGGAAGTTTTGTTTCAGCAACAATACTCTCTGTGTTCTCAGATTTCTCACCCTGTTCAGGGACTCCAATTAATCCAAGGTTGTTCCTCTTAATAGCGTCCCACATGCTTCTTAATGTTTCTTCATTTTTCTTGTTTCTTTTTTTCTGATTTCTGCTCATAGACACTGGCATCAGTAGCTCTGTCTTCCAAGTCAGAAATTCTTTTTTCCATTTGTTCCATTCTATTTTCTTGGCTTTGCATGGAAGTTTCTATGTCTTTGATTTTCTTCTTGATCTGTTGGATTTCAGACTACTGGTGTTCCATCAGATCAAACAACTTGCTTAATTTTTCATTTTGGTCTGCTGCATTTTGTATAAGGTGTAGAAGGGCTCTCTATGTAATCAATTTGTATTCACTTCCTGATGCTTTCATAAAAGTTTCTTTGTCTGGAAAACTCCTTGGTTGCTTTGTTTGGGATCCTTGTGACACATGAGTGATTGCTTGTATGCCACAATTGTCTGTTGCTTTTTGGGTCCCATGTGAGTATATAGAGGCTGGAAGAGGTACTGTGAGGATGGATTGCAAATGTTTCTCTAGGCTGTCTTCAAATGTAAAGCAAAAGGTATCTGACCATTTCACAAGTCAGTTAGGTTTTCAGGTATAGAGGTCCCTCTTCTCATCTGACAAAGTAAGCGCCACTATATCCAACCTAGATGATAAGAAACTAGTTCAGAATACAGCAATGCCTTGGTGGTCTCTTCTGACAGGGCCTAGCCTTAGCCAACACTGCGTCGAGTACTGGTTTTGTGATAGAAAAGCGCTCTCCTGTGGGCAGGCTCTGGCTCCCAAGGTAAGAATTAGGTTCAGCTGTGGCCACTGTATCCAAGATGGCATCCTCCACACAGGCAACAGACAGAGGGGCTAAAGATGCCGAGAGATAGTCATTCATCTGCTTCTGTTTTAGGTCCCCCAACGTAGGCAGCAGTGTGCATAATCACTACCTTTCTGTCGGAGAAGCGCTGTCCTGTTTGCAGGCGCTGTCTCACAGGCTAAGAACGAGGTCCTGCTAAAATCTTGGTACCAACATGGCGTCCCGCACACTGACCGAGAAGCTCCGCACAAACCCCGCAGAGGCAGCTACAAAACGAAAGGCTCAAGGTGGCTAGATTAACAGAGTCCCGAGCCTGGCTTTCAGAATATGGGAATTTCGCCTGCCTATACCCCCAGCAGAGCATCTGAGTCCAGCCGCCAGGCAAGACCCAGTTCCACCCGCCAACCGAGACAGAGGAACATAAAAGTCAAAATGATGCGTTTAGCTTCCGTCCTTGAGAGCCGGGGCTAGCCAGGATTGGGAGTCAGCGAAAGAGAGGAGGTTTTTCGCTGAGTGGTATGAAGTCGCAATTAACAGCTCTATGCTGTGTCCTGAGGCTGATTAGGTGATCAGAAGGCTCTGTTTGATTGGTAATTCAGGTCTTGATTTCCACAGGGATATAGGGAGATGTGTGCTTAGTCCGCCAGCTTGACTCCGCCCCCACATCCCTGTTTTTAATATGATGGTACCATAGTTCTCATGATGATCACTCGATTGGTTCTTTCCATATTAAAGCTGTGATTGACTTTGGAGCCTTTCGTCACTGAGTAGAGTTTTCAGTAATGTGTTGTTCTAAAATACAAAGTTAGTGGTTTTGTTCTTCTAAGCCCAAGCCAAGAACTTCTTTCAGTATTTCTTGTAGTTTTGTTTTGGTTTTTACAAAGTCTCTGAGTTTCTGTTTATCTGGGAATGTCTTAATTTTATTTTCAAATTTGAAAGGTATTTTGCAGAATATATAATTCTTGTTTGGAAGTTCTTCTCCTTCAAGGCTCTGAGTGTGTCATGCCACTGTTTCTGTGCCACCATGGTTTCTGCTGAGAAATCTGATTAGAGCCTACAGGGTTTCCCTCTGAATGGTAGCTTTGCTTTCAGTCTTGTTGCGTTTTAGAGTTTTTGCTTATGTTTCATTTCGTTAAGCTTTATTGTAATATGTCTTGGAGTCTTTCTTTTGAGATCTATTTTCAGTGGCATACGATATGCATCTGAGATGTCTATATCCACGTCCTTCATGATTTCTCGGAAGTTTTCTTTCAGCAGCTCAGCAACAATACTCTCTGTGTTTTCAAATGTCTCACCATGTTCAGGGACTCCCAATTATTCCAAGGTTGTTCCACTTAATAGAGTCTGACATGCTCCTTAATGCTTCTTCATTTTCTTGTTTCTGTTTTCTGATTTCTGCTCATAGACGCTGGTGTCAGTAGCTTTGTCTTCCAAGTCAGAAATTCTTTTTTGCATTTGTTCCATTCTGTTTTCTTGGCTTTGCATGGAAGTTTTTATGTCTTTGATTTTCTTCTTGATATTGGATTTCAGAGTACTGGTGTTCCATCAGATTGAACAGCTTGTTTAATTTCTCCTTGTCTTCTGGTGCATTTTGTATAAGGTCTGGAAGGGCTCTGTATATCATCATTTTGTATTCACTTTCTGATGCTTTCATAAAAGTTTCTTCATCTGGAAAACTCCTTGGTTGCTTTGTGTGAGAGTGTTCTGAAGCCATGGATGATTTCTTGTATGCCACAAGTGTCTGTTACTTTTTGGGTCCCATGTGAGTAAGTAGAGGCTGGAAGAGATACTGTGAGGATGTGCTGCAGGTGTTTCTCTAGGCTGTCTTAAAATGTAAAGCAAAAGGTATCTGACCACTTCACAAGTCAGTCAGGTTTTCAGGTGTAGAGGTCCCTCTTCCCAATCAGAGAAGTAAGCACCTCTATATCATACCTGAGATGATACAAACTGGTTCAGAATACAGCAATCCTACTGTCCTGTTGGCTTCTGCTGACAGGGCCGAGCCTTAGGTGACACTGTGTAGTGTACTGCTTTTCTGGTAGAAAAGTGCTCTCCTGTGGCCAGGCTCTGGCTCCCAAGCTAAGAATTAGGTCCAACTGCAGCCACCATATCTGAGATGGCGTCCTCCACACAGGCAGCAGATAGAGGGGCTAAAGGTGCCGAGAGATAGTGATTCTTCTGCTTCTGTTGCAGGGCCCTGAATGTAGGCGGCAATGTGTAAGTTACTGCTTTTCTGTCTGAGAAGTGGTGTCATGTTTGTAGTCGCTGGCTCCCAGACTAAGAATTAGGTCCCGCTAAATCTCTGTACCCGACATGGCATCCTGCACACTGACAGTGAAATTCCATACAAACCCCGCTGTGGCAGACATAAAAAGACAGGCCCAAAGTGGCTTGATTAACAGAGTCCTAAGCCTGGCTCTCAAAATATCGGAATTTCGCCTGCCTATCCCCCAGCTGCGTGTCTCAGTCCAGCTGCTAAGCAAGACCCAGCTCTGCCCGCTGGCCAAGACAGAGGAAAAAAAAAAGTCAAAATGGTGCGTTTACCTTTAGTCCGTGAGAGACAGGACTAGCCAGGAATGGGAGTCAGCAAAAGACACTAGGTTTTTCACTCAGTGTTATCAAGTCCAAATTAACAGCCCTGTGCCGTGTCCTAGGGCTGCTTAGGTGATCTGAAGGCTCTGTTTGATTATCAGTTCAGGTCTTGGTTTCTAGAGGGATATAAGGAGATGTGTGCTTAGTCCGCCAGCGTGACTCCACCCCCCTGCACATAGTCTTAATTCACAAAAATAAAGGAAACCAGGCAAAGAAACACATCCAGAAGTGTTATCTAACAGAATGCTCAACCTGCGCCACAATGAAGGTCCAGCTCTGATCTGCCAAAATTTATGCAGTTCAAGAGGTACCAACCTTGATTCTGAATGCATTAGAAACAGAATACCTCCTTATCTCTGAGGTCTCTCCTAACAAACAGACAGACAACAAACAACCATTGCCATTGAGTTGATTGTGACTCATCATGAATCTATAGGACAGGGTAGACCTCCCCTATAGAGCTTCCAGGGAGCACCAGGTGGGTTTGAACTGCCAGTGTTTTGCTTAACAGCCATGGCATTTAACCATCATGCGACCAAGGTTTCCCTCTGAGGTACAGAAGCATAACAAGTAGCTGGCATATGGATTAGGCCATTGGTAATGAAAGGGGTAAGTAATGTTTAACAGTGTACATTTTTGTAGGGCTTTACAGATCCTTCAGTGTGCTAACATGTATTCTGACTCCTTCACAAGGATAGGTAGATTCCTGTGTAATGTCGTCTCTGACTTAGATGGGGTTCTGTTCCAAGTACTCTCTTGTTCGTTCTGACTTAAGTCAAAATAGTTCTCATTGTAGTATTCATTGTTAGTGCCTTTTATTATCAGTATGTTTATAAATCTAATCTTTATTTGTCTTTGGGTATGGGAAACATTGCATATATTTTCATATGGACGTACAATAGATGAATCACAAAAATTTACTCTGCAGATAAGGAGTTAGCTGATGTTGGCATTTTATCAGTTATTGTAATAGCTCCAGTTTTGGAATTTTCTGGATCATCTGGATTATCCCTGGGCAGGGGGATGGCATATCTGGCCAGAAAATGAGTGAGCATTGTCTCTGTGTCATCATTTTCTTGTTTTTCTATGTATGTTTCACAGTAGCATCTCACTGCTTCCTGAATCTGTCTGTTGACTTTAGCAAAGTGATCAGCATTTGCACCCATGTACTGAAGCCCTTGATTTAGTTTAGAAACTTAATCTATCTGGCAGTGTTTTGAAAAATAAATTATAATATTGAATGTCTGAATATAGTATATGTTACTAAAAATAAGATATACCAAAACAACAACAATGAAAACAAAAGCTTAATCCCCAAACCAGTGGTTGTAAGGTTCTGCTGGCCAGAACTCAAATACACAGTAATCGAGGACCGCTTGTGTTCTAAATGTTTGTGACTAAAAAGCCCCTTTTGTGAAAGTGCCTTGAATTCTTTTATTTTATAGTACTCACTTCAGGACTCATGATCCGACTCGGCGGCACTTGGCTTGGCTGGCACTTCAGGAAGCATTGCTCTGAGGGATGAATATGTAATTATATACCCATGTATTTCAATTTCTCAAAATTTAATAGAAGTAAAAAACTCTAAACCTATTTTTCCAGTCTGTTCATCTAATCATAACATATATGTATAGTAGTTAAAAAAGAAAAAAAAAAATAAAACCCAACACCTACCAAGGTGCTTTCCCATATGTTGCTTCAGTCGAGCCTAACACCCACTCTGTGAGGGTGTTTGTATTGTTCCCAGATTAGAATTGAGGTGACAGAGTCCCAGAAAGCTTAATTTATTTTTGCCTAAATTATAGTATTTAGGTAATAGAGCCAAGACTTCAACCTAGATCGTTCCCTGCACTGTGCAGGGTGCTGGAAGAGGAAGAGTCGGGGTAAGGGAGCCTTCTTGTTTCTCCATCTGGGATTTCATGCAGTTCTCTTTACTTAGACTTTTCTCTTTCCTTCCCTTCACTCATCATGATTTAGTTCCATTGCTTCTCCAAGTAAATAGCTGGAAATGGAAGTATTCCTAAGTATTACTGGTTTAACATATTTACAATTTAATAGGGGCTTCTGGAAACACAGATGACAGTAGTGGTTGAGTAGTAGAATTCTCACCTTTCATGTGAGAGACCGGGGTTCAATTCCTGTCTGATGAATTTCAAGTGCAGCCACCAACCGTCTGTCTGTGGATGCTTGTGTGTTGCTCTGATGCAGAAGAAGCTTCAGTGGAGCTTCCGGACTAGGACAGATTAGGAAGAAGGCCCGGGAATCTGTTTTTTTTTTTTTTTTTAGTGGACAATGAAAACTCTATAGATCATAATGGTTAGACCCCATTGTAAAATGAGTCAGGGACAGACTTGACAGGAGCTAACAACGACATCTGGAAACATAAAGCTTTAACCTAAAGAGTGACAGAGCTCTGGTCTGCAGTGGGTGAGGATGTCTTGTTAGGTAGGGGGAGCTTTAAGAAATACTTAGAAGTCTATCATGCAGGATACTGTTTCAGATGTTTCCATGATGAGATGCAGAGCCGGCTCTGAGGCAAGCTTGAGAAGTTCATTAATGCCAGTTAAGCAAAGAATTATAGTCGTGTTTGCTCCAAACATACAAAGGTCTGGGTTCCTGATCAGACATCTTACAGCATCTCATACCCACCTCTTCCCTTCCCTTGCCTCCACACATATTTCCCTTTAAATTATCTTTCTGCATGTCTATTTCGTTATGTAAAACTCCCTGGACCTTCACAGTCCTAGAGGGGATAGTTACAACCATAAAATTGTAATTTTACCGTTGAGTTAGGCGTCCCTCATGAAAGGTGTAAGAACAAATGAAGGGGGCTGTTTTCCCCCTTTCTTTTCCTTCCAGAATAAAGTGCTTCCTTGTGTGAGTGTGGGTACAGTGCAAATTAAGTTGAACTCATTGGCTGCTCGGTTGTGCAGGATGGTGCTACAGGAGGGATCTTGCCATCGTTGCTGAAGAACAATACTGTCTGAACTGTCTAAATGGGTTAGAAATAATGGCTTAACCCATCCGCTATTGAATGAGATGGCAAACCACGGAAGGCAAATGCAAAAGCAACATTTTTATAATCTGTTAGTTTTTAACAACAGTAGGGGACAGGGGATGTGGGGGAGTTGGAGAACTGAACTACATTTTAAAGTTTTTAGAACCTGCCTGCATTTTGAGTGAACACTTGCTGAAATCATTGTAATTCAAAAATAGTTATAAAGTCTTTATGGTAAGAATATTTAGTAGTTGGTGATTTAGTTATGTAACTTATATAAAGGCTTTTTTTGTTTTCAGTTTTGACAGAAGGGGTGCTATGTTTTGTTCTGTTGAGAGTTCTAGTGACCCCTGCTTAGCTTTCATTTATCACAAATAATCTTCTCCAGGATACTGAAATTGCTGCAATGTTGAGATGCTTATATTACATCTAACCTTGGAGAAGGGTCAGAATAAATCTGTGAATTAAGCAGGAATGTATTACGGCTGGCTGAAGAGCATGTCAGGAATACCTGAAAACTGGAACTTCATTCTTCTAGCTTACGTACAAGTTGATATGGTTCTTTCTCCATCTAACTGGAGTTTAATTGAGAAATATTGTCCTTCATTTGAACTTTAATGTGGGCAAATGTCCATGGTGGACAGAGTGCATTAGATAGTCACTATTTGTAGACTAAAGAAGATTGTTGCTGTCCTTGTGTTACTCACAAATGCAGAAGAAATAGATAAGGCATTAATCTTTTGGGTTTGAGTTGATTATGATTCATAGTGACCCTGTAGGACAGAGTAGAACTACCCTATAGGGTTTCCAAAGAGTGGCTGGTGGATTGGTGGATTGAAACTGCTGACATTCTGGTTAGCAGCCAAGCTTTAAACAACTGTGAAACCAAGGCTCAGCTGTGGTAATTTTCATTTACTGAGAAACAGCAATAACAACAAAACACAATGCAGAGCTCAGATACTTACACACTATAGTTATATAGGTGTTTATAGGGTTGCTATGAGTCGGAATCAACTCAACAGTGACAGATTTGTTTTTTTTGCTTTGTAGACTACATAAATAGTATGGTTGGCAGAGAGTTAGTGAAAAGCAGAACATCAGGTCAGCAGGATAGTAACTTCATTGTTTTTCTTGGAGAATTACAGGTTAAATGCTGTTGACATTTGAAGAAGCCATGTCACATATATGAGAAAAGCAGTGAGCAGCACAGGTGTGGAAATGGAATACAAGGAGATCAAGCAGAGGAGTTATATAACAGGAAATAGATATGTAAGACTAAGTTGCTAATATATGGAAATGCAAAAGTGGGTATACTGGGCGTATCTTGAAAAATGTAAATTCAGAGTGTTTTTTTCTCTTATTCAGATAGTTCCACCTTATGACTGTTGTTGTTAGGTGCCTCAAGTCAGTTCTGACTCACAGTGACTCTCTGCACATCAGAATGAAATACTGCCAGGTTCTACTGCCATCCTCAACAATTGTTGCTATGCTTGAATCCATTGTTGAAGCCACTGTGTCAGTTCATTTCACTGAGAATCTTTCTCTTTTCGGTTTAACCTCTACTTTACCAAGCATGATGTCCTTCTCCAGATAACACGTCCAAAGTATGTGAGACATAGTTTTGCCATCCATACTTCTAAGGAGCATTCTGATTACACTTCTTCCAACACAAGTGTATTCGTTCTTTTGGTAATCCATGCACATTCAATATTCTTCACTAATACCACAGTTGAAAGGTGTGAATACTGCTTTAGTCTTTCTTATTTGTCGTGTTCGACATTCCAGCAGCCAGCGCTGGATAAAGTCTGAGGGCCGAATGTGGATAGGTGAAAGGATGAGAAATCTCACTCATGTGTGAAAACATGCCACTTACACAGGAAACACATCACTCACACAAGAACAAATAAAAATATCACACAAGATAAAGTTGGGGCCTGGTGGGACCATGATCTCTGGTGGAGAATCATGGACACCAATCCACTTACACGAGCTTTATTTATAGACTTAACAGGTAGGAAATCAACAGGGTGGTACATAGCCAAAAATGGACATGATTTTTGTTACAGAACAAAGGACAGGAACATGCAAATAATTTTAACCTGAGCCATTAACCTGTAAACCGTTTCAAGGAAATAGCGCTAACTTTGAGCCTATTACATTACAGATAGCTTGGTCTGGGCTAATAGCTTCAAGGAATAAGTTCTTATTATTCTGTAAAGAGTTTCAGTGCCCCAAGCAGTGAGGTACAAAACATGGAGAGAGGGAGGAAGGAGCAAGGGGGCTGGGACCCAGGAGCTCCCAGCCCTCAGCACTCATTAGTTGTCCAGTTTTCACTTGCATATGAGGTAACTGAAAACACCATGGACTTTATGACTATGGCACAATTAAGGAAGGCAAAAATATATTTTCTGTGAGTATCTCTTAAAAGTTATTTTTTCATAACAAGCTGTGATTAAGGTTTTATAAATACATTTAGGGAAAATATGATAGGGTGACGAATGCTTTTTCACAGCCAGTTGACAATCAAGTGAAGTTTAGTAACAAGGAAATTAAAGGTGAGTAAATCTAATAGTTTAATAAACAGAATGATAATATGACATTTTGTGTGATTCAAAGTTGTATATACATTGAAAGAAATGGAGAAGCCTTTAATGAATTATACAAAATAAAGTATGAATGGACTTTATAGCCGCTGATACGATCCATCAACAAAGTATCTCTCCTTCTCTACTTGAGATGTTATATACTCATTCATTTATTCCTTCATGCATTCATTTATCCAAAACCCTGGTGGTGTAGTGGGTTGAGTGCTACCGCTGCTAACCAAAAGGTCAGCAGTTCAGATCCACCAGGCACTCCTTGAATACTCTAGGGGGCAGTTCTACCCTGGCCTCTAGGGTCACCATAAGTTGGATTTAACTTGACGGCACTGGGTTTGGGTTTTATTCATTTATCCAGCGAATCATTATGCCAGATACTAAGCAAGCTCCTTTAATGACAAATGCAAAATATTATAAATGGTTAAGATGTTGTCTTGATATTTAAAAGAAGTGGTTGAGTGTCTTTTGAACCTTTAAGCAGTGCTTTGTTTAGTATAAGCTAGTGCAGAGTCTTTGGGTGATGCAAATCGTTAATGCACTCAGCTGCTGATGCAAAGATTGGACGTTTGGGTGTACCCAGAGGTATGTTGGAAGAAAAACCTGGTGTTTTGTTTCTGAAAAAACAGTCACTGAAACCCTGTAGAGCACGGTTCTACGCTGACATAGATGGGATAGATCTGACATCAACTCGTAAGCTAGAAGTAAACAATTCATTGCCTACTTAGTTTTTTAAAAAGGTGGTGTTCTACTTTACTATCTTGTTGTGTGGAAACACAGTTAAGTCCCAGCGTAAAAAGCATCCAGCTTATATGCAACTCCTGCTTGTCCTTCAGTATTATGTAATTTTGTCCTAGCTTAGAACTAATTTAGAAACCATTGAATAAGCTTCCACCTGTTGTGGAGTCAGCTTAGACTCATAGAGACCCTAAAAACCCCACATAGTTTCTAAGGCTGTAAATCTTTACAGAAGTGGATGGTACTACCTTGTCTCCTTTGGAGCAGCTGACAGGTTCCAATCTCTGACCTTCTGGTTAAGCACATTAACCTCTGTACCACCAATGCTCCTTCTCTTGCACTAAAGACTGAATAAGAACTTTGTGCACGTGATCCAATTTACCTACAAATCTGACTTAAAGACATACTTGATAACTGATCTGTTCACAACCTTGGAGCTGCCTATACTGGAGGAAGTAATCAGGGCAGGCAGAAAACAGGCTTCTAGAAGATTCCTTTGCTCCTTTAAGCTGCATTCTGGTCCTTCTGGCTTCAACTTATGTCTTATAAAATGTCACTTGTAGGAATCAGCTAGGGATCGGTAAGTGAGACGCAATATGAGTTTCTAAGGAACCTGTAACATGAAAAAGTTTTTTGATGTCTTATCATTAAAAAAGAGAATGTGTATGTGCACTTCTTATCATGTTACAAGAACATTGGTGTTGATCAGAAAGAGAAATGCATAGAACTCAATTTCAGAGGCTTAATTAGAGTGGCTCTTTTTGTATTTTGCTTATTTATTTAATTTTGGGCAAGATGCTAGGCCTTATTGTAGTTATACTTTTTGAATCAAAAGGGGAAGAGCTTTCTTACTAAGAAAATGCTATATTTTCTGTCATTGGAAATATACAGCCAGATTATAAATGACAGTATGGTGGGATTGGCATAAAGGAGCTTGGAAGTTAAGAAGAATAGCAGAAAAAAAAAAAAAAAAAAGACCTCTAAGACCATTTCAAAGTCTCAGGTTCCCTGATCTCTAGATGCGAACTTCTGAGGCCAGGACTGAATGCTCGCTTCTAGAAGAGGAAAAAAAAAAAAAGAAAGAAAAATCCTCACACAAACTGAGATTTAAGTGTTTGTGCTGAATGAATGGATTTATGGATTAATCAGAATTCCTTTTAACCATTTTACTTGCCACTAATTGTTGTGTCTTTGAATTTGAGGCTGTAAATCGAGGCTTAAAAGGCAGTTTATTTTTCTTTGTGTTATCATGTCAGCATTTGGGGTCATTGTCTCAGGATGAATAGTATTGCAGGATCATTTGTGGCTGCTTGATATGCCTGCTGGGCCTTTCCAAGAGATAGATAGGTTATACCACGTGATCCAATCAGGAATGTTACCTTTTGAGAAATAAATGTGTATTCAAATAACAGATTCATATCAAACAATCACTAACACTGGCTTAGGTTTTTAAAGATGTAAAAATTATTGAAAGAAATAGAAATATCTATTTTCAAATTAAATGCTATCACTGAATTTCATGGGTAACTAATCATTACCTAATCCCACTCTTGTATCCTCCCAGGGATTAAGTAACCAGCTCATTTCAAAATTTCCCTGGAGTTAACAATCTTCCCAGCTGCATTCGTGGCTCCACAGTGCTTTGGGCTTACAGAGCACTTGGGCATCAAAGCTTTTATTTCAGTCTTTGATCCTTCTCTTCAGGTTAGACCTTTTTCTGCCTACTTGCAATTTCTCAAAGAGAAGGCATTAATAATTTGCCATCGGAAGACTTCCAATTTCATTCTCTTCTTCCTTTGTCTACTCTGTAACTTTTTTTTTCCTCTCAATAAGGATAGTCAGCCTTTTTTGACACCATGTGCTTGGCTTCAGCAGGGGTGAGGGGTTTGCAGAAGCACACTCCCATGACTCTTTCTAGCATGAAGCCCATGTTAGTGTTCTCACTCCACTTGACCTGTTTTTCTTGCCTAATTCCTAACCTCTTCTAGTCAGCAATTGTGAAGTTACTCTGCACTGAATTAAGATTCTATTTTAACAACTTTTTCAAGTTTCTAGAGGTTGTAATCGGCAGTTCTAAAAGAGAATTTTAAGGTAGAACTAGTTAAAAAGAGGTCCGATCCCTTTTGGCCTCTAAACATTTAAGCAGAACACAACTAAGTTTTATAATGTAAACCAGGGGATTATGAAACAATTACTCTGGATGATTCTTTCCATACTGTAGGGACTCTGTATTTATTGAACGAATTAATAAGGTGAAGAGTCTAAGATGCTTGTCGAATTTCTCTTTACTGCTTTTAGACAGAAACTATTCGAATAAAAGAAGAGAAGAATACGCATTCATGGCTTAGGCTTCCTTTGTATTCTTCTAGAGGTGATCTTGGTACTTGGATGAAATTGTAATGGACATTTGAAAATGAGGTCCTTTTTTACGTTGGCTTATTTCAGACTGAAGCTACTTGGATGCAAATCTGCCTATCCAATCTTCTTAGTATAAATTTGCCTTTGATGTCATTGTTTCATAGTCAAGATGTGCCTCTTTTTCATTATGTCTTCGGCACACTGGTATTTGGGGAGACATTTTCATTTTCTATGCAGGCCTGACTAGGGGCGGGGGGGAATGGGTGGGGTGACTGGTCTACCAGATGCCCTTGCTTGATAGTGGCTCCCAGATGCATGTATTGAATGTGCATGTCTGTGTCTTCAGGCATAAACTTTTGGAAAATATCTTTGCCCTGGCTTCCCTAGCAGGGTCCTTTATCTTCAGTTCTGCCTGTTTAGCTGGTCTCTTCTTAAAGTGACAAAAGCACAAACCAATTGCTACTTTGTGTCAGCAATTTAAATTCCAAAATTTGGTATGAATTTCAGTTGCCAACAGAAGTCAAATTTCTATTCGAAGGCTTTAAAAAAAATTCCTATAGCATAATGACATTATTGTATTCACTGACATTTTTGAAGTTAAAATGTGAATGCTGAAAACTAAGATTATAATTATTCAAATTCTCTGAAGTACTAAGATATGAGTTTAAGTAGCAGAAAACCTGAAGGCTTGTTATATGCTTTATCGTAAAACATGACAAAGAAGAGATCAGGAAAGAAACAGACCTATTTTGAAGATAAAACATTTGAAATGAAAGGATACACTAAAGGAGATTTATTTGAAAAAGCTCGTCAAAGATATGATGGGAACGGATCTACCAATGTTGTTTGTAGTTTTTCAAAGGTATTTCTCGAGGCCAGTTGCAGTTGCAAGGGGATTGATTAACACATAGAAAAGCTTTGTATTTTCTGTTTTGAAAGGAATGTGTACTAGACATAAACAAGAGATAGGCTATAATAGGCCCAGTCCTCTGCTACAGTTCATTTTAATCTAAACCTGTAGGTGACCTCCAACTTCATGTATACTGGTTAAAATATATCGACATTTACTATGTGGCCTGCACTAGGATAAAGTATTTCTCCAAATATTTCTCGAATGCATATTAGTATGTTTCCTCCCCCCAGCCTTTCTATGAAATGTGTCTTTAATTGTCATTATCCTTCTTTAGCAATGAGAAGACAGAGGCAAGAACAGATGAAATATTGTCCAGTGTCACATCACTACTAATTGTGGGTGCTGGGGTTCGGACGGAGAGACCGTGATCCCGACACTGTTCTGCGTTTTTTGATATGATGCTGTGTTTGTGGTTGACCCCGCTCTGCTTCTGGTTGCATTGTGTGCTTGTCGTCTATCTTGTTAGCAATCCTGTACCTTAACTGGGCGATGCAGATTCACCTTTTCTCTTGCCTCTGGCTTTTAAAATGACTCCCAACCAACAGGAATATCTTACGGAGCTTTGAAGAGGCATTTCAGGTTGTTATCACATTATAAATCATAGTTATTGCCATTTATCAGAGATACTTTTATTGCTTGAAAGTGCACTTGCCACAGATTCAAATGTTTTATGGTAGCTGTTTAAACGTGAGAACCTTCTGTCATTTTTCATTCTTAAAGGAAACGACAAAACAGTGATTGAAAAATCATCAGCCAGCTAAGTTGTGGTGGTAATACGTAGTTCATCTTGAAGAAGCACTCACAAGTTCCTGAAACTTCTGTGGCTGTTCATTTAAAGATGCGCGAGATAGACAGAGCACCAAGTAGCAAAACAAAGGCACTGCAGCCTGGAGGAGAATTGGGATTTCATTGTGTATATCAAAAGGAAATGAATTCAAGAATAACCACTTGAAAAGGAATTCTCCCTTAATGTCTTTGGTGCAAAAATGCGCTCAGGTTGTGCTAGCTCTGAAGAGTGAGACTCGAAGAGATAAATTACTTTTCTAGCTACTAGCTTTCAATTGCTACGGGCTCAAAGGGCTAGCTAACCTTGCAAAAAGGGAGCAGAGATGAGAGTAGTTTGCATTTTTCTCCCAATCAAAATGGGAGAGAATGAGTGAAATACCATAGCGGCCACCAAGATATCTGATGGCAGAAGTTTATAAATAGGCATAAACATCTCATTGCAGGCCTCAACAAGAACCACTTAAATGTTCTGTATACATTTTCTCAAGTGAGTTTTATTTGGAAGAAGGGGTCTAGCAAATGGTTTTGAGGTGTGAAAACTGATATTTATAGACAGTAAGCTGTTTTCTTTGAAGGCTTTTCAAGTGTATATTCAGCAGTCCTGTAATTATGTAAATACATCTGGGATAGTTAAAGCAGTTTGAAGCCAATACTAATAAAACTGTAGGTCATAGGTTCAACCACAGTCTGGGCCAGTGTGTTTCAGCAAAAGTGAAGACTTTGGTGTGTCATAGGAACCATCTCTGAGGCTGACCTGGGATTTGTCAGGTGCCTTTGAACACACAGGGCTGAGAGGTGTAAAAATGAAACCCTTTCCCAGGAAATGTACCTGAATTGCATCGCAGTGGCACCCTTTGCTTTCCAGATGAGTAGCACTGAATAAAATATGCATTTTGGAAAGGAGAGGGTTGATGTTTAAGCCTGTGAATCTGTAAATGAGCATCCAATAAACAGTGCAGGGTTTCTTTTTACATGAATTTATTTAAATAAATTTAAGATATTTGTGAACCCATTCACACAATTACTGGAAGAAAATGCACACTTCTTGAATTGCTTTTATATTACTACCCTCTGTAAAGTAGGTAATAATGCCTAGTTTCAGGGTTGTTGAAAGAATTAAATAATGCATGTATGGGCACTTCTCATTAAAGTGCCTGACAGTAAATACAAAATAAATGGTGTCTTGCTTGCTGAAAGTAGAAAGGATTTAAACACTTGATGATAAAGATCAAAGACCATTGCCTTTGGTATGGATTGCACCGCAACATCAAGAAAACAAAAATCCTCGCAACATCATGATAAACATCATGATAGATGCAGAAAGGATTCATGTCAAGGATTTCATCTTACTGAAATCCACAATCAACATCCATGGAAGCAGCAGTCAGGAAATCAAAGGATGTATTGCATTGGGAAAATCTGCTGCAAAAGACCTCTTTAAAGTGTTGAAAAGTAGAGATTCCACCTTGAAGACTAAGATGCACTGAAGCTGTGCTATTTTCAGTCATGTGGTATGCATATGAAAGCTGGAGAGAGAATAAGGAAGACTGAAGAATTGATGCCTTTGAATTGTGTTGTTGGAGAAGAATATTGAGGATACCGTGGACTGCCAAAAGAACAAACAGGTCTCTTCTGGAAGAGGTAGAACCAGAGCACTCCTTGGAAGCACAGATAGTGAGGCTGCGTCTCACATACTTTGGACAGGGAGTCAGGAGGATCAGTTCCTGGAGAAGCGTATCATACCTGGTAAAGTAGAAAAGTCCAAAGCCAAAATCACTGGTGTTAAGTTGATGCTGACTTATTGCAACCCTATGAGACAGAGTAGAACTGCTCCATAAAGTTCTCAAGGAGCACCTGGCAGATTCAAACTGCCAGGTTTGGTTAACAGATATAGTACTTAACCACTATGCCTCCAGGATTTAGTAGAGGGTCGGTGAAAAAGAGGAAGACTTCAGGGAGATGGATTGACACAGTGGCTGCAACAATGGGCCGAAGCATAAAAATGATTGTGGGCGTGGGGCAGGACAGGGCAGTGTTTCATTCTGCTATTTATAGGATGGCTTTGAGTCAGAAGCAGCTCAACAGGGCCTAACAACAACAAATGGTATCTATTATTGTACTTTCAGTCATCTCCAACAAGTGTAAGTATGAATTGAATGCAACAAACACTAATTTGAGGTATGAATATGATGCAATTAAAATTATCACTGTCAGTAACTTATGGTGTGGTAAGATATGAGGTTTATGGGCCTCAGAAATCTGACATGACCTACTGTGTTGTAGGACTGGTAATATAGCTTTACTGAAGAATCTGCAACCACTCAGCATCAGCAACCTTTCTGCTCTTCTCATTGGGAACCCCTCCTAAGTAAGGCTACGTAGCTCACAATGATAAATGGCTGACTCAGGAGCAAGGCATTGGCTTCTAACAAGAGCTGGTAATTTTGGAAGCTTAGGATAAAATGGCCCATGCAATAGTGGGTGGTTGGTTCACTAACCAAAAGAAAGGATAGCTTGGATGATTTTTCTGGAAAAACTGAGAAGAACAAAAGAATCTGAGGAAATAGAAGTAAGAAGAGAAAAATAAAGAGGTCACTAGATCGTGACTACAAAGAAGGAGTAGGAGTAGGAGTAGCAACCACTAGTACAGTTCCTTTCAGACTATTATAAATTAAAATCAGGCACGTATGATCTGCAAAATGCTTGCATGAACGTGCACTGGGATTTAGGAAGCGTTAAAAGGTAAAGTCAAATAAAAACAATGTATAATTGCATACCAGAAGCCTCCTAATCACTGTCTAGGAGCAGAGAGAGTGAAAGAGAGGGTAAAAGAAATACAGACTGGGCAGATGAGTGAAGATGACCTGTCTACTCACAGATGAACTTACAGGAAGAGGGAGAGCAATGCATTTGCAAGAGCAGAATTTAGGAGTTGTAGGTTCTAGTCCTGTTTCTGCCATAGTATAAAATGTTTGTTTTTTCCTTGGAAAATCACTTAAATTTCCTGGATATTATCATCTTCTTTCATACTAGAAAGAAAATTAAAATTGATTTCTAAGGTGTCCTCTTACTCTCACATTCTGTGGATTCTATAAATCTGATGGGGGCAGGCATCTGTGCAGACAGTTTACTGTCTCAGCGTCAGCAACCTTTCTGCTCTTCTCATTGGGAACCCCTCCTAAATAAGCATACATAGCTCACAATGCTAAACAGCTGACTCAGGGGCAAGGCACTGGTTGCTAACAAGATCTGGGAATTTTGGAAGCTTAGGATAGAATGGCCCATGCAATAGTGGGTAGTTGGTTCACTAACCAAAAGAAAGGATAGCTTGGATGATTTTTCTGGAAAAACTGAGAAAAATGACAGAATCTGAGGAAAGAGAAGTGAGAAGAGAAAGAAGAAAGAGGTCACTAGATAGTGACTACCAAGAAGGAATAGGAGTAGGAGTAGAGCTGCTGGGATAAACAGATTTGGTCAAAAGAGGGTAGAGCTGGCCTGCCCTCCACCCTCTACCCCTCTACCCTGCCTTCCTCTGTCCACAGCAGACTTCATTGCCAATTACCGAATTCTTGTGATTACAAATTTGGCTTCAGAATCCTTCTGAACACAGCATTCCACAAAGTGATTATCAACAAGAGTTGCCACGTTGAAAGGAAATTGCGTCTTGTGGGTGAAAATGTGAGTTTAGATTTATAAACTGTGAGCTCTTCAGGCCTATCTCATTCCCAGTTTTTCCTTGAAATCCACGATGATTTCACTAGCTGTTATTTTTCACTTCTCCCAACTCCTATATCATGGTACATCTTGGTCAGTCACTTGGAATGTTCCCTCTTCTAAGGTCTTTAGCATTTTGTCATCCCAATTAGATATGAACTCTTAGAGTCTGAGATAATGTCTTACATGCCTTTGCTTTCCTCCCAGGGACTATTGGACACTGGAAAGTTCACGTTGATCATTGCTGTATCTACACTCTTCTTAAAGTACTATCTGAGGAAATTATGTAACTGATTTTGGAGTTTTTCTAAATAGTTGAAGTGAAAGTGTTAGCATGACAATTAAATTCTAGAATATTTGTTTCATTAGCTATTCTGAATAACTGACATGTTATTACAAAATTCTCAGAACAAACTAATCAACAAAGATGCAAGCTAATTTGTCGAATGTTGTATGTAATTTAGTAGTTCACAGGTGAGCACACATGTCCCACTGAAGATCTCAGTGTCCTCTGGCAAATCTCAGTGATTGTTTGTCATTTTTGAGCACCAGCTATGATTTTGGTTAGATCCCGATCAGCTGACTCCGTGTATAAGTTTCATCCACTGTCAGCAGGGATGGGATGATTCTTCCACAGGCTGTACTGATTTCATTCTGCCCTGTTGGACTTTCTGATTCTTGAATTTGATGGAGAAAACTATTCCCACAATTGCGTGATTTTTTTTTAAAATGGCAGAGTGTTTTCCTTCTTATGAGTGAAGTTGAAACATAATAACTCATTTACTGAGCACTTACTATTTACCAGGCACTTTCCCAAGCACTTTGCATGAAACTGCTTATATAATGATAGCAACATCTTTATGAAATAGGTACTAATTATCACTATATAAAGATGAGGCATAAAGTAGTTATATAACTTGCCCAGGGTTGCACAGCTAGTGTTCTAATTCAGGCAGCGAGACTTCAGAGTTGTCCATGCTCCTAATCCTTATACTGGGTCTCTCCATGTGAATCCAGATAGCAGAGGTCTTATCTTTGATTGGCTTCATTAGCTAATCAGCATTAGCTTATGTTCTCTGATCCTCTTACAATGGTTCATAGCCAGTACTGTGAATAGGATACTTTCTAGAAGGCCAGCACCCCATTTAAAGATAGCTTCATTCTTTAATATGAGGTGTAGAAAGTAGTGGTTAAACCAGTGTTCTCAAATAAGACTATGAGTCTTAGCTGAGTTCTCTAGGTTTCACTTGGTTGGCTATGGGAGCATTCAGCAAGTATCATCATCATTATCTTAATCTTTATGATCACCATGGATTTGGAAGAAAGATAGCTGTGCTAAAATGCCTAGTGTCTTGGTACAAGAGTAATTTGCGTTTATGTGAAAGAGACAAGTCAATCACAGAGTAACTTGGTCAAGGGAACTTTTTCTAGACCAGATTATTCTCATAGGACAAAGTATTTATGTCCACTGGCATTGGCTCAGACTGAACTCATAGCAATCCTATAGGTCAAGTAGAACTGTCCTATAGGGTTTCTAAGGCTATAAATCTTTCCAGGAGCAGATTGCCACATCATTCTCCCAGGGAGCAGCCAGTAGGTTCCCACAGCCAAACTTTGGGTTTGCAGCCCAGTGCTTTTACAACTGTACAACCAGGGCTCCTGTACAATCTACATGTGGCTCTGTATCTATAAGCACATATTGAACATAGTAACTAATGACCCGTTGATGATCCGAAATGATGAAGATGACATTTTCTAATGTCCATTCTGGTTTTCAGTATCTTATGTTTAAGAAGCAGGGTGGGGAGGGCATTCATGGTATGTTTTAGAAATATTTCTATTGAAAAAACTGAAATTGTATCTCTAGTATAAAGATTTGTAGCTTAGCTATTGCAAAAATATGTATATATTTTTAGTCCAGACTAGTTCATTCTCAAAGGATTTCTAATAGCACCCAGTTTAGTGTTTGTCTAAAATTACTACTGTTCTAACACCTAGATATTGGAAAAAAAAAAAAAAAAAAGGCGGGGCATGAAACCCACTGCCATTCAGTTGGGGCCAACTCATAGTGACCCTAGGGTCAGAGTAGAACTGCCCCATACAGTTTCCAAGGAGCACCTGGCAGATTTGAACTGCCGATCTTTTCGTTAGCAGATGTAATACTTAACCCACTATGTCACCAGAGTTTCCACACCCAGGTAAAAAACCAAACCCACTGCCGTTGACTCAGGTCTGACTCATAGGGATCCTAGAGGTCAGACTAGAACTGCCCCATATAGTTTCTAAGGAGCTCCTGGTAGATTTGAACTGCTGACTTTTTTGGTCAGCAGACATAGCACTTAACCCACTATGCCACCAGGGTTTCTACACCTGGTGTGGAATAGTATAGTACAGATTAATCAGTTAGATCACAAACCCAAGATGGCAGAGTGCATGGTTTATTCCACAGCTACTCTCTGGAGAAGCAGGAGTACTGCAGTAATCAGTGGGTGAGGGCTGTGGAGGAGAATGTAATCAACATGCCAAATGCACCCTGCGGAGGGTAGGTGGGGGACAGTGAATTTGGTGGACATCTTGTCTTTCTGCTTATCAGCTTCGAAAACATAAGGACATTATTTAACCATAATCAGCTACTTTGTTATGTGTAAAACAGGGACCGTAATTCTCACCTTGTAAAGTTAAAGATTATGCTGTAAGCAAAATACCTGATGAGAAGTAACATCTATTCAACAGGTACTTACAGATTTCGCTGGCTAGCCATAGGTCAGGATTTTGTTGCCATCCAGAATGATGGCTGTTCTTATGGCTTACTAGAGTTAGTGTGCTATATGTACCATGCTGTTGAAACATAGCCCTCTTGTTGCCAAGAAAGGAATTAAAAAAAAAGTTGTGTTATTGAAATGCATGTGGTGGAGGAGATCCACCAAACTCAGTGCAACCCAACCCATTGCCATCAAGTAGGCATCCTAAAATGCCTACCCTGGTACTTATCTAATTTTGGTAAGTAGGTACAGAAAGAGCCTCAGTTTTAGATAGACCATGGATTAAAAGATTAAACTTGGAGAAGTTATTAGTATGGAAGGAAAAGATTGAGGAATTAGTATGTTAGTCTTGATTCATATCACTCAGATGTGATATAGACAAGGTGAATATGGAATTTATTCCAAGGTGGAATTCAGAAGCCTTGGGAGAGATGCTTTTTTGCCTTCCTAATATGATATTTAAAGGTTGTTAAATTATTAAAGTAGGTCTGTCAGTTCATTATAGTATAGTGGCTGGCCTGTTAATATGATACTGGAAACTATACCACTGGTATTTCGAATGCTAGCAAGGTCACTCATGGCAGACAGGTTTCAGTGGCACTTTCAGATTGAGGCCGATTAGTAAGAAGACACTGGTGGTCTACTTGTGAAAAAATTGGCCAGTGGAAATCTTATGAACTGAGTGGAACATTGTGCTAGAACATGAGACCCAAGATTGGAAGATACTTACAATGTAACTGGGGAAAAGATACCTCCTCAAAATAGAGTGGACCTTAGTGATTTGGACAGAGTCAAGTTTTGGGGGTCTTCATTTGTTGATGTGGCACAACTCAAAATGCAACGAAACAGCTGCAAGCGTGCATTAATAATTGGAATGTGGAATATATGAAATATGAATCTAGGAAAATTGGAAGTTGTCAAAAATGAAGTAGAATGCATATAAATATTTATATCCTATGCATTAGCTAGCTGAAATGAACTGGTATTGGTCACTTTGAATCCCACAATAATATGGTCTACTGTGCTGGGAACCGTAAATTGAAGAGGGACTCGATTAAATTTGCTGTCAAAAGAACATTTCAAGATCTATCCTTGAAGTACAGTGCTGTTAGTGACAGATTAATATCTATATGTTAATAAGGAAAACAAAATGATTCAACTATTATTCAAGTTTATGTACCACTAATGTCAAAGATAAGGATATTGAAGATTTTTACCAGTTTCCACAGTCTGAAATTGCTCAAACATGCAATCAAGATATGCTAATAGTTACTAGTGATTTGGATGCAGAAGTTGGAAACCAAAAAGAATTTGTAGTTGAAAATCAGGCCAGAAATCGAATGATAGCATTTTGCAAGTCCAATGACTTATTATTGCAAGAGCTTTTTTTTTGACAACATAAACAATGACACTACACATGAACCTCACCAGGATGGAAAACACAGAAATCAAATAAATTACATCTACTGAAAAAGACAGTGGAAAAGCTCAGTATCGTTAGTCAACAGAAGGCCAGGGGCCAGCTGCAGAGCACACCATCAATTGCTCATATACAAGCTCAGTTTGAAGCTGAAGAAAATTAAAACAAGTCCATGAGAACCAAAATATGACCTTGAGTACATCCCACCTGAATATGAAGACCATCTCGAGAATAGATTTGATGCATTAAAAAAAAACACTAGTGGCTGAAGGCTATACTCTTTGCATAATGACATCAAGGACATTATACCAAAGAAAACAAAAGGTCGATAAAAAAGATGGGAAGGAAAGAAAAGACCAAAATAGGTGTTGGAAGAGACTCACAGAAGAAACGATGAAGTAATAGAGCTGAAAAGATTTCAGAGAGTACCTTGAGAAGACAAAATAAATTATTGTAATGAAATGTTCAAATACCTGGAGTTAGAAAAGCGAAAGGGTAGTGTATGCTTCGTCTTTTTGAAGATGAAAGAACTGAAGAAAGACTTCAGACCTTGAGTGACACAGGAAACATCAAAAGCAGATGAAAGGATTATACAAAAGTCACTGTACCAAAAGTAATTTTAGGAGGTAGTATATAATCAAGAACAGATGATACTGAAAGAAGTTCAAAGCTGTAGTGAAGGCATTGATAAAAAACAAAGCTCCAAGAACTGATGTATTACCAGTTGAGATATGTCAAAAAACAGATGCAATTCTGGAGGTGCCCCATTGACTCTGGCAAGAAATCTGAAAGACAGCTATCTGGCCAACTGACTGGAAGAGATCCATATTTATGCCCATTCCAAAGAAAGATGTACCAGCAGAATGCACAAATCATCAAGTAGTATCACTATTAACACACCCCAAAAAATTTGCTGCAGATAATTAAAAAATGGTTGCAGCAGTACATAGACAAGGAATTGCCAGAATTTCAATCAGATTTAGAAGAGGACGTGGCAAAAGGAATATCATTGCTGATGTGAGATGAATTATGACTAAAAGCAGAGAATACCAGAAAGATGTTTACCTATGTTTTGTTGACTGTACAAAGGTGGTCAACTGTGTGGATCACAACAAATTATGTATAATGTTGTGAAGAAGGGTGTCATAGATTGAATTGTGTCCCTCAAAAATGTGTGTAGCAATTTGACTAGGTCATGATTCCTGATATTGTGTGATGTTCCTCAATGTTGTAAACCCTGTCTCTATGATTTTAATGAGGGAGGATGGGCAGCAGTTGTGTTGGCAGGGCTCAACATGTAAGACTTTTTTGTGCCTTTGAAGCAATCTTTTGGTATATAAAGGAAAGGGCAGCAACCAGAGAGTTGGGGACCATGTGCCATCAGGAGATAAGCGGTGCTGGGAACAGAGCACATCCTTTGGAAAGTACTGTGAGGTCCCTTTGCCTCAGAAGCTCCCAGTCCAAGGGAAGATTGATGACAAGGACCTTCCTTTAGAGCCAACAAACAGAGCCTTCCCTTGGAGCTGATGCCCTGAATTTGGACTTGCAGTTTACTGGACTGTAATCAAATACAGTTTCTCTTTTTAAAGCTATCCACGTGTGTTATTTCTGTTAAAGCAGACTGAGACAAGTGGGATATCCAGTATACTTAATTGTACTCATGAAGTACTTGTTGTTAGAGCAGAACAAGGGGATACTGCATAGTTTAAAATTAGGAAAGGTGTGTGTGAAGGTTGTATTTTTTCACCATACTTATTTAATCTGTATATTGAGAACATAATCTTGGACTTGCTGGAAAAGAACTTGGCATAGGGACTGGTGGAAGACTCATTAAGTATCTGCAGTAGGCTGATGGCACAACCTTGGATGCTGACAGTGAGGAAGACTGGAAGCTCTTACTGATGAGAATCGAAGACTACAACCTTTAGTATGGATTACACTTCAACATAAAGAAAACAAAAATCTGTGCAACTGTACCAATAAGCAATATTATGCTAAACAGAGAAAAGACTGAAGTTGTCAGGATTTCATTTACTTGTATTCCACAGCAACACCTGTGGAAGCAGCAGTCCAGAAATCAAATGACATATTACATTGGGCAAATCTGCTGCAAAAGACCTCTTTAAAATGTTGAAGAAGATTACTTTGATGACTAAAGTGTCACTGACCCAGCTATGGTATTTTCAGTTACCTCATATATATGCAAAAGCAGGACAGTAATGAAGGAAGCCTGAAGAAGAATTGATGCCTTTGAATTATGGTGTTGTCAAAGAATGTTGAATATACCACAGACTCCAGAAGAATGACTGACTCTGTCTTGGAAGATGTACAACCAGGGAGCTTGTTGGAAGCAAGGGTGGTGAGACTTTGTCTCATATTCTTTGGATATATTGCCAGGAGAGACCAGTCCCTGCAAAAGAACGTCCTGCTTGATATGATAAATGGTCAGCAAAAAAGAGGATGACCCTGGATGAGATGAACAGATCCAGTGGCTACAGCAGTGGGCTCACGTGTAAAAAGGATTGTGAGGATAGTGCAGGACTCAGCAGTGTTTAGTTTTTTGTGTATAGAAAGGAGTGCTCTGAGGTGAACTGATTTGAGGTCAACTAAATACAACAACAAATGACCTTATATACAGAGTCCATTGTTATTTCTACTCATTGGTGTAGAGTTGACTCCAGTCATAGCGACCCTATAGGACAGAGTAGAGCTGCCTCATAGATTTTCCCAAGGAGTGTCTGGTTGATTTGAACTGCTGAACTTTTTTTTTATTTTTTTTAGCAGATGTAGCACATAACTACCATACAACCAGGATTTCTTTGTTATTTCTAGGGACACATATATTTGGTTTTCATAATCCAAATTAATGAATAATTCAGTACAAAAATAGTCTGGTGGGCAGAATAATGGATCGCCAAAGATGTCCCAGCCTACTACCCAGAACCACTGTGTACGTGAGTTTACAGGGAAAAAGAGACTTAGCAGATGTGATTAAGTTTAAGGACTTTGAAATGGGGAGATTATCCTGGATTATCCAGGTGGGTACAATCTACTCACATGAATTCTTAGAGTGGAGAACCTTTCTCAGATGTGACAGAGAGGGATGTGAACATACTATACTGCTGGCTGTGAAGATGAAAGAAGCAGGGAGTGCGGGTGACTATCCGAAGACCCAAAGCCAGGGTCAAGCAATGTCTCCTAAAGCCTGCACAAGGACCCCAGCCTGCTTACAACTTCCTTTTAGCCCAGTGACACCTGGGTCAAATTTCTGACCTCTAGAACTATAAGAAAATAAATTTATGTTCTTTTAAGCCATTAAATTTATGGCAGTCTATTACAGGAGCGAAACCGTACTTAATAATGAGATAGTAGCGATCTTCATTTGTCTTTTTATTTACATATTTATTTAAAACTTTTGGTCTGTAAAAATCAAACAGCTGCTGATATACTTGGGCAAGTAAACAGGTAACTGACTTCAGAAAATTTTCTGGCTGATAACATCAAGCACTAATTAAATGGCTAATATTAAAGTGCATTTTGGGCTAAGTACTCTTCTGGGTGCCATCACAATTTAAAAATTAGATGGTTTTGAAGTATTTGCAGAGCAACAGATTTATTTTATAGTCAGTTAGAACACATTTACTTTGCATTGTTAGTCCAAAGCAATAGGAAAGCACGTTGATGTTGCTTTAGTGGATACATCTCAGTGTTGTTTGACAAGTTGGCTCTTTTGCATTGTGAACTGTCTTGTTTCTATGTACTAGAGTTAATTTTTCATTAGCAATAAACTGTCAGTTGACATGAGCTGTTGTGTGTGAAATCTGAGACTGTGTTCTTATGTGGAAGATACATTAATATACATTACATCAAATGGCTAAACACCAGTAGGCTGTGCATTGGTATTGGCACTGATTCTGTATTCTAATGACCCAACTGCATTCCTTTGCATGAGTAATATTTATAGTAGTTTAATTCACTGTATTCTTTAGCTCTCGGTTTTATTTAATGTGAGAAGGCTAGTAAAGTTAATTATGTTGTCTGGAAATGGAAAAAGAATCCCACCAACAACCCCTAAGATTGCTGCTAATGTTGATATGATTGAATTCATAGCAGAGGCAGCTGGATTTAATTATCAGTTTGCAACGTTGTGGTTTCAGCAGCAGTTGCTGAGGAATGGATAATGCAAGTAGCCTTCAAAGCCACTCACATTAGAGATAAAAACCTTGTCATTCAGGCAGACAGCTGACTGAACAAGTATTAAAATGAACAAAGATTTCCCAAGGGAGGTTGCAGACTAAGGTTTGGTTTTGTCTCCTTGGCTTTCATTCAAGTATGTCAGACAGGCAGGATCTTATTCTTTCTAACTTAATAAAATGTTAGCTTTTCTTAGCATTAGTGGTGAATTGGAGGGAGAGGTTGAGGATGGGAGCATTAAATGGCAATTATAGAAATCCTTACTTAGCTAATTACTTCACTCCTTATTCAGCTCATTTATAGAAAGGAATGTAGGGAGGAAAAATAAACAACAGCCTAGGTTCTAATTATCTTAGCATTACTGAAGTACCAACTTAAATGCTGTAACAGCTAAGACTGAGCTTGCTAAGTAAGAGCAACAGTGGCTACTGGTAGCAGAAATCCAATATTTTCCATCTAATTCAGTTTCTCACAGTGGCACTATTGACGTGTTGGGCCAGATAGTTCTTTGTTGTGAGGGACTGTACTGTGCGTTGCAGAATGTGTAGTGACATCTCTTGCCTCTTTGTGCTCAATGTCACTACACCCTCTTCCAGCTGTAAAAACCAAAAACCAAATGTGTCTCTAGATATTGCCAGAAGGTCCCTGGGGGGCAAAACCATCTCTCCTTAAGAATAGCTGCAAATCTATGAGACGAATATAGGCAAGTTACTTTAGGAAGTTTTCTCTTCCTAAAAACCCCTTGATCTTGTCAGCTAGCTCATCTGTAGGAAGGGCAGTGCTTCTGATCCAGTACTCCCAAGAGAATGAAATACTTGCAAGAAATACATGCATACCTGCAGGAAACACGCACACACACACTCCCCAGATCGCTATACATTGCCTGTGTTTGCTTTTGTAAGTACCACTCTTGTGATGTTCTAGACAGGGCATTGGAAGCACAGGTCTCTCAACATGAATTCTGTAGCTGGTGTTGCTTCTCTGCACAGCAGTACTTCATACTCTAGGAAGCAGCCCTTTAGCTACATAAGATATGAAACAGCAGGATGCAATAAGAAACGAATGAATCTTTAATGAATAGTTTTTAATAGAAGTCACATTGTTTTAATAATGGGGAAGATAACGTAGTATTAGCTCTGGCAATTAATTAAGGAATTCTTGCTAAGATAATTGGTAATCATTTTCTTAATTTCTTTCTGTGATTCAATAAATACATTTTTTCAAAGTGTGCTGACATAAGCTGACTGAATATAGCTCACTTTGCTGTGTAGCGAAGAGTTACCAGGTAATTATTAGGTTTCTCAGGTTTAAAAATATTGAGGACATTTGTCCTGCACTGTATTGACTAATAAATTAAAAGAATAATTAAAATAAAACATTAAATAAATGGACCCTTTAAAGTTAGGCCTATTTGCATGATTATATTTGTCTTTGGCTGTATTTTTAATACGCCCTCAAGTCAGAACTGCCACCTAAAGAATACAGGAACTCACCAATCTGCTGGAGTTAAATGCAGAAGATAGACCTTGGAAATCTGAGTTTTGATTCTGTCTTTCTCACCTGCATGACCTTGAGGAAGCTGGGATTTACTCTTCTTGTTTCTTCTATATGAAAGGAAATAAGCTCCTCCAGCCCACATTTTATAGGAATTAACAAAAGAAGTCATTTGAAGTGTTTTGGGAGCCTTGAAGAAAAGCACTGTACATAATACAAGATATTACTCAGTGTTTTTTCTTCCTGCTTTTCTCTGTGCCAGGCAAGCTCTGCTTCGCCTGTCTACTCTCATCTATCCATTTAGCTGTTGGGGGTTGATTAAACTGTTACTCACACTCTCTTTCCCAGCTTGCATTAAAGGAATGGTATTACATTTCATTTTGGTGAGAGATTTAAACCCTACCATGTCTGACGGACTTTGAATTCACCCCGTAAGTGCGTTCCTACAGGCCTCAGCCACAGCATCAATAAAGTTGAAAGCACCAACTTTATTTGTAGTCACCTTGAATAAAAATGATGCCTTTTATTTTTAACAAGTTTGGAATATTCTGATACAAACACTATCAGTTCTGATGTACTTCAGTAATGGGAATTGTGTCTGTGCTTTTTTTTATGGCAACTTATTTCTAACAGTTTCCTTTTTTTGTAAATCTAATTGCTTTTGGTTCACCAAGAATTCATGGGCAATTGCTTTTCTCACTATTACAAATATATTGCAAGTGGAGCTTTTATATTCAGGGTTGCTGACCTGAATCTGTTTTCCTTCACAGTAATCTTGTGCCGTTTCCAAGCTTAGGAAAGCTGAAGAGTTTGAAAAGACAGTATTCATCAGGAGACTCTGGGTGCTGCTTCCCCATCCTTTACACGTAATTGTCAAAAAGTCATATTAATTCCCCACTACCGGCCAATGCATGAAAATGTAATCGGCACATTGCAGAAATGATTGAGAAACAAACAGGAACTCTTAAATTGTCCCTCATTTTTGACCCCAATTTACTGCTATCCCACACAAATTTGGTGTTCTCAATTTCTGAGATTATCTGTATCAGACATGCAGGCTCATGGTTCCAGAGGTTATAGGAAATGTCACTTTACATTAACAAAGAACCCACCTCAAACCTGGCTTTGTGCTTTGCTGCTTGTATTAATAGCAATGTCTTTCCAGCCCTCTTTCTGCTTGTCAGTCCTGAGGGACATGTATTTTAATTTTTCATTGGCTGTGGTAGAGTTTTAGCAGATTCAGAGGGAACCTATCCCACATGCTTCCTGATGCTTTTAGGAAGAGATTGTTGAAGGGTATGCATGTTGTGTGTGTGTGTGTGTTTATTGGTTGGTGAGGCCGAAGGAAATGGTAACAGTTGATTTCAGTTGAAGTAGCACATATTTATGTTTCTGTTTAGAGTGGAGAAAATCAGAACTCTTCTGCCTACCTGAGCCCTTTTTCTTCACCTAGTGGACCTTAACCTCTGAACTTCTGGAGGATAAAATGTGTTGAGATGATAATAAGATGAGTCAGTTTATCCAGGATTTAATCTGATGGTAAAAATCCATTGAAATGCAAAGTTTTGTGTGGTTAAACATTAGTAAAAAATGATGATCACTGTCAGCTAGTCTACTAGTTTCTACCTTCTATGTGATTACCTGGTGTGTTGGCATTTCAAAGGTAGAACACTGCATATGCACTGGCATGTGATTTTAATTTATACTCCCTAAAATCCTTACACTGGAAGCCCTGGTGGCATAGTGGTTAAGTACTACAACTGCTAACCTAAAGGTCAGCCGTTTGAGTTGGCCAGGAACTCCTTAGAAACTCTATGGGTTTTGCCTGTAGGGTTGCTATGAGTTGGAATCAACTCGACAGCACTGGGTTTGGTTTGGATTAAAATCCTTACATATGAATTATTTTCAATTTCAATAGTTATGTACATAGATGTTTAAAAATGTATAAAATATCTATGATAATTCGTCATCTTGCAAAGTGACTACAGGTTTTTCAAATTAGTAATTGTGAACATTTGACTTTTTAGGTGATTTAATCCTTACTGATTGACAGACAGGTACACTGAAGCTGTCCAAGGAGTCCATCCTGCATACAGTGCAGATCACCTGGTGTAACAGTAAACACTGTAAGATGCATGGTACAGGCCTTTACAGCTGGGTCCTGATGTTTATTCGGCACTTCAGTTACCGTGCAGTCCATAAAAGTGTCTCGGAGTTCCCTTCTTTGCCATATGAGCATCTCATTATTCAGTGATAGCATGATAAAATTGTCCAGAAAGTTTTTTTGTGTGTATGTGTGTATATGTGAGACAGAGAGATTTAAATTATAAAATATAAGACCTGAAATCCCATTTTATGTGTATGTGTGTAGAGAGAGAGAGAGGCAGCCGAAGACGGAGAGAGAAGCTAATTAAAAGTTTTGTATCATTAATTTAAAAAATCTTGTAATTAATTAAAACTTCTCTTGTCTTCACTCCCTGCATAGCTGTAGAGCTGTCTGTGTTTTGGCATCCAGCTTAGTGCTTTTTGAAAGACTTCCTGAACTGGTTATTTTTTGCTTTGGATTTTTCGTTAATGTCATGTGCTTTCATTAGTGGAAGAAGCTGAATCACTGAATGTGTCTGAATTTCCGATAGGTGGTATGGATTTTTTTTTTGCCCCCTCTCACAAGTGTACCCTAAGTGTTTAATGATGCATTCAAAGTACTACTGATATCCCCACTGGGGTCTGTTGGTATGAATGTATAACAAATTTAAAAAATTCTATTTTTCTTACCAAAAATTCAGACACCTCATACAATACACTGTAAAAGCAGTAATTTGTGGAACACACTTCTACAGTTTTGGTCATAAAGGCCCTTTATGGCAGCACGAACCATCAGTGTGCTGTAATTTCCCAGCAAACCTCGTGAGGCAGAAAATTCACTTGGTCCCTGGAGGTACCTGTGAGCATGAGAGGGTTTAATTAATTAGTACTGAGTCCTTAATTTTCTTCTTGAATTCTTTTAGCTGTGTAAAATTTGTATCCTCTCATGAAAATGGGGATGATGATGCATGTGCCATAAACTCTTTGGAGACAAAGGGTGGTATATGTCATTTAGGATTTTCTTAGGCCACAAATAGTTTTTAAACTGCAATAATCTTCAAAGACTGTATTATCATGTTTCTCAGCTTCATAGAGAGGTCTGAAGATGTGCAGAGCTGAGCTTCTCATTTTCCTCACAGATTTACTACTTGCAGAATCTTCCCTGTCTCCTTGATGGCAATGTTATTATTCCAGTTGCTCAGGCAGAGAGCCTGAATGGCACCCTGGACTTCCCTCAGAAACTCCTTTTGGCTCTCTGTGAAACTGACGCACAGAACCTAACACTCTTCCCTGCCTCCAGTGCTGTTACGCTCATCTGAGCTACCAGCATGTTTTGCCTCCATTATTGTAGGAAGCTCCTACCTGGTCTGTCTGCTTCCACTTTTGTTCTTTCTTTTCTTAACAAAATAGCCACCGTGATCCTGCAGATGCAGAGTTAGGAAATATTACTCCTTTGATCAAAGCACTGAAGTGGCTCCTCATTTCTCTAACATATATGAGAATCTACACAGTCTGTCTCTCCCCATCCCTCACCTCCCGTGCACACTGTCTATGACCTCATCTTTTCTGACTCCTTCATGTTCCTGCCTTAGGCCTCTTCACTGGCTCTTCTTTGGCTCAGTTGCTCCTGCACTCTTCTGCCCTTCTCCTTAGAATATCTGCAGATAGCTTCTCTCAGTACTTTGCTGTTTCCTTGTCATGAGCTCTCTTGACCGTTTTTTTTAAAATTGCAGCTGTTTCCCCAACACTGCTGTTCTTCCTTACTCTTGCTTTTCTCTGTGGCACTTAAATTTTTCTGGAAGACCATACAATTGACTTGTTATATTTATTTTCTGTGGCCATATCCTAGAACGCCAACTCTGTGAAGACAGAAATTTATTGTTGGTTTTGTTCAATGCCATATTCCCAGCCTAGAACAGTGCTTGGCATAGAGTTTATGCTAAATAATAATCACACATTAATTACTGCTTTATTGTGTATACATTTTCAATTTCAGCATTTAATTTCATCCTTCTCCATACTCCTAGGACACCTTGACACCTGAGTTAGGTTTTGACTCATGAATAGACTTTAAACAGACAGACAAAAGCAGTAAATAGACATTCAAGGAGCAGAGAGTCAACAAAGACATGGAGTGGTGAGAGCACAGTGTTTGCAGATTTGGAGGTGGAGGGATTGAATTGTGTAGCAAGGAAGAGGTGAGAGAGAAGCACACAAAGGTTGACAGCAGCCAGATTATTCGGAGTCGTACATAGCATGCCAAGGGGTTTGAAGTTATCCCCTAGGCAGTGGTGAGTCATTAAGAGATATGACACAGGGGTTGACTTGCTCAGTTTAGTGCTTTGGGAAAAAAAAATCCCTGCAATGTAAACTCTCTTCAGAAATTCTGAACTCTTTCAAATATATGTTGCCATATACATAAATGATGCAGAAAATTACTGTGAAAGCTTTGCAACTTAAATAAATTTGGTTGAAGGTTACAGACAGAGCTAAGTCTACACATCTAAGCTGAAACACGTGCTTGTATGGCCTGTATAAATGCCTACAAATGCCATCACTTGTGGAGGAATTGTGTGCCACTGATACACTGTTCCTGTTGTACCACCACAATACACTAGTTGTTACTGCGTTTCATCACGAACATGTTTGTAGCTAAAGGGAAAATTATCACTTTCCTTTCAATCAGTAGTCCTTTCAGTTACTGTCAATCTACATTGATAAAGAAAAAGTGACTATTGTGATTGTTGAGAATATGAAATATATTTGGTTTATGAAAACAGAGGCTTTTCTTTGTGGTAGAAACAAATAGCCCCTAAGGGACAAAATTCTATTTTTATAGAAAGTGTTGGAGGATGGTGTTTTAGTGACAGTGTGTGAGTTGCCAACAGTGGTTTTGCTTTTTTCAGGTAAAGAGAGCATATGCCAGGTGGATAGTCAATGGAAAATAGCCATATATTCAATTAAACTGTTTTAGCAAATTTAGAGTGAGTTGGGTGTTTTTCATCTTTATCTCAATTTCCAGCACATCAAAAGAATTTAACTTTAATTGCCTCTTGTAGGAATTAATCTGTATGGAAGCCTATCTCTAAATAGCCAGAAAGGCCATGCCCAAATGTGAAGCCAATCTTTTCTCCACACTTGCAAGTGCCTCAAAGAGATTGGCTCACATGTAAACAGACCCCTATTGGGTTCCTGTTAGTAGGGTTAACAGTAACTTACTTTAAGTCTAGATTTTAGAAATTCTAATAATATATAGTATATATTTTTTACCCATTAGGACTCTTGGTCCTGAACTGTAGAAACTGGCTGGTGATGTTAAGATAGAAAGAATTTAACTAGAAGGTAGTAGGGGAGGGCAGAGGGCCACACAAACAGATGGGAAAATGGAACGTCTGATGTGGAAAATGTGCAGAAACCAGGGATCTCTAGGGGAAGCAGGTACTGCAGTTAACAGTGGAAGTCTGATGTGTGCATGGACGTTGATGCTGCAAGGAATTTGGTCTGCAGGGTTCCTCTGTTTTGCTTGTGGTTCAAACTACAAAAGCAAGTACCTGATAAAACCCCAAACCAAACCCACTGCTGTCAAGTTGTTTCTGACTCATAGTGACCCTATAGATAGAGTAGAACTGTCCCACAGAGTTCTTAAGGAGCACTTGGTGGATTCGAACTGCCAGCTTTTTGGTTAGCAGCCATAGCACGTAAGCATTATGTCACCAGGGTTTCCAAGCACCTGATAGCAGATAATTGAAAGTACATAACTCTGTCCCTCTAAATTCCTTGGGGTTGTGCTATCCAGTCAATGCCTACTCATAGTGACCCTGTATGACAGAATAGAACTGCCTGACAGGCCTTCTCAGCTGTCATCCTTCTGAAAGCAGGTCCTTGGGTCTTCCTCCCGCAGAGCCACTGGGTGGATTCAAACCAACAACGTTTCAGTTAGCAGCCCAGCATTTAAGTGTTGCACCATCAGGGCTGTTTCTTCAGTTCCCAGGTGACAGGCAACAGGTACGACTGCCAAGACTACACCAAGTGAGTGATTTCACTAAGACAGACCATAGGAAAAAAAGGGTGCTTGGCTGTTATGAAAATGGACAGTTTTCTGCATTTGGTATTTTACTGTTTGGTACTTCACCTTTCTTGAATTTAGTTAACAAATGTCTGCCTATGGCAACTCAGAGGAGCTCTGCTGGCACACTGGTTAAGTGCCTGTCTGCTAACAAGCAGAAAAGTTGGTAGTTCAGAACAACCAGACTGCTTTATGGGAGAAAGATGTAGCAGTCGGCTTCCAAACAGATTATAGTCTTGGAAACCCTATTTGATAGTTCTGTTGTGTTCTTTAGGGTCTCTATGAATTGGAAATAACTCGAAGGCAAGGGTTTTGTTTTTAAATAGCAACTCAGGATTATCTGTAGTGCTGTGGAGTCAAAATGGTTCATTTGAGTTGTGCTTGAACTGTTTTACTCTTTTCTTACTGTTGACTTCTAAATTACTAACAAAAAGGAAGCAGGTTACACTAACACCACCGAAAAACTCTTTCTTACTTCAAAAGATGTCAGGATCAAAGGGAATCTTGATTAAAACTTGCGTACATGTACATTAATACAAGAGGTCTGACAATTAAGTCTGTGAACGTAATTGTTCTAAGTGCTACATACCTCATAGCTGAATATCACTGCTGACTCCCCTTGGAAAGCTATGCAGTGATGCTGGCACCTAGTCCACCCTTCAGAGCAATATTGAAACTCTTTCTGGAATGGCCATTGTGCATTGTGGCACGGTGGCAAGTTCACAAACTTAATTGTATGGTTGCCTGTGAGGGAGTTTTTAGCTAGTAAACAAACAAGTGTATTGGGACACCCTACCTACTCATCTGATCTGGCTCCCAGAGACTTTGTCTTTATGCAAAGATAAAGGAAATATTGAAAGAAAGACATTTTGATGACATTCAAGGCATCAAGAGTAATATGATGACAGCTCTGATTGCCATTCTAGAAAAAAATCTTCCAAAATTGCTTTGAAGGGTAGGTTAGGCACTGGTCTCACTGCATAGCTTCCCAAGGAGAATTCTTCGAAGGTGCCCGTAATGATATTCAGCAATGAGGTATGCAGCTCTTTTTCTAGGATGTGTTCCCAAACTTAATTGGCAGTCCTTGTAGTTATACATTTTATTTAATTTTCTTAAATTTTTGAGTTAGTAGCATATCTTATACCCTTAAAACTTCAGAAGTTAATTTATATAACTGTAGGATAATGTAAAAATTCAGAAATTAACTTTGGTGTGATACTGTTGTCTGTAGGCTTTATTCAGATTTAACCATCTGGTTACTATGTATTTTGTAATTGGTATTTGGGGGGGACATATGTTGAGGTGCAAATATGTTGTTACTTCTCAAACTTCTGCCTACTAGGTTTTTTTTGTAATTTCATCACTCCAATATTTATTATTTGTATTTCTACTGTAAGCTTCCTTTTTATTTATTAACTGATTAATTAGTATCAGTGTGGGTCACAGATGTTTATCCAATGCATTACAGTAATTTACGATCAGTATGTGTTTTGATAATCAGAGTAAGACTTCCTTCTACCGTTTTAAGACAGTGACTGTGGATTTACTTCTTGTCCTCTTTCAGAAGGGAACCCTGTGTTTGTGTTCCCCAGAGCACAGTGCTTTGTGTGATCTAGATGCTTCCTAACTACATTAAATTTGCCAGTAACTCATGTCTTATTTTCCTTTAAGTCTTGAACTTAATCTTTTATAAAATTCCCCTTTATATTTCCTATAAAATAAATTCAGGAAAATGTGTTTTTTATTCTTCATACTAAGAATACCATGGATTGTGTAAAATTTATTTTTCTGATTTTGTCTGAATAAAATGAATTTCCTCTTTATGATTTTTATATGTATATATTCTTTACTTATATAAGATATTGTGTACATTTTGGATTAAGAACAAAAATTATAATTTAGAAAAAGTATTAGCTGTGTTATCTGAACATTTCCAGTCCTAAAGGGAGCTGTAAACTTTGGATCAGATGAGGAACAATAGAAATGGCCTTTTAAGAGTAACTTAAATCTGTGCTACCGACCACTCCTTTAGAAACAGCCCTTATAGTCTTCTTCCCTCTGTGCTAATTACACACATAGCTCCTGTACTGAAAATATTTTAGAGATTAATAATCTTTCAATTTATTTTATAGAAAAGCCATAAAAGTGACAAAATATCAAAACTAATCATATGTTGATTATGTTACTATGTTTTTTAAAAGGGAGCCATCAATTTAGCTCAGTCTTGTTATCATCTCTCCTGGAAAAAAGATTTCTGTGTGTATTCTAGAATGATTGATATCAAATGGTCATTTGTGATAAAGAAGACTGTAATTATTTTTGACTTTTTTATCATTTAAATAATAAAATGGTGAGCTATGAGTTTGTGAACATGTTCTGTTGGACAGATTTGCTTTTGTAAAATGAGGCGGCATAATGATAGGATAAATGGATGAAAGTAGTCAGTAAAATCCATCTGCAGTGTTAAAAGGCACTTGATTACGTTTTATGTGATATGATTAGAGAATTATCAATTCTTAATATTAAAGAATGAAAATTACTAAACTTCATATCCATGGAGCCATTAGGAGGGGATGTCTGCATGCATAAGTATCATGGAGCATATGAAACCCTTCAGACTGTAAACCCCTTTTTTTTTTTTGAGTTTGCATTTCAGTTATATTTCTCTGTATACTTTCATGCAGATTTCTTAAGAGCACAATTAGGTGTTCTGGAATTCCCATTCTCCATAATGTTAGCCATAGTTTATTATGATCCATACAGTCAAATGCCTTAGCATAGTCAAAGAAACACAAGCAAACATCTTTCTGGTATTCTCTGCTTTTAGCCAAGATTCATCTGACATTAGCAATGATATCCTTGGTTCCATATCCTCTTCTGAATCCAGCCTGAGTTTCTGGCAGTTCCTTGTCAGTATACTGTTGTAGTCACTTTTGAATAATCTTGAGCAAAATTTTACTTATGTGTGATATTAACAATATTGTTTGGTAATTTCTGCAGTCAGTTGGATCACTTCTCTTGGGAATGGGTGGAAATATGGATCTCACCAAGTCAGTTGGCCAGATAGCTGTCCAGGTACCCTCCTCCATAAAGACAGTTACAGTGTCAGGTAAGGAGGATAACATTATCAGGAAAAGAGGGTAACAGCACTGGGTGAGTAGGATGGCAGCATCGAGTAAGGAGGGTAACAGCATTGAGTAAGGAGGATAACAGCATCCGGTAGGAAGGGTAACAGCACTGGGTAAGGAGGTTAATAGTGTTGGGCAAAGGAGGGGACAGCATCAGGTAAGGGGGGATAACAGCATCAGATAAGGAGGGGAACAGAATCAGGTAAGGAGGGTAAAGATAGAGTGAGCTGTCCCCACTTGTTTGTCAGTGCAGGTTTGTTTATTGCTGTGATGCTGAAGCTATGCCCCTGGTATATAGGTACCAGCAGGGTCACCCATGGTAGACAGGTTTCAGCTGAACTTCCAGACTAAGAAAGACTAGGAAGAAGGACTTGACAGTCGACTTCTGAAAATAATTAGCAGGGAAAACCTTATTAATAGCAGCGGAACATTGTGAGATATGGTGCTGGAAAGTGAGCCCCCCAGGTTGGAAGGTACTTGAAAGATGACTGGGAAAGAACTGCCTCCTCAAAGGAGCCAGAGTCGACCTTAATGATGTGGATGACTGATGTGGCATGACTCAAAATGAGAAGAGCTGCAAACATCCATTAGTAATCAGGAAATGGAATGTACGAAGTATGATTCTAGAAAAATTGGAAATTGTCAAAAATGAAATGAGATGCGTACATGTTGGTATTGTAGGTGTTAGTGAACTGAAATGGACCAGTTTTGGCCATTTTGAATCCGACAATCATATGGTATACTATGCTGGGAATGAAAACTTAAAGAGGAATGGTGTCACATTCCTCATCAAAAAGAATATTTCAAGATCTATCCTGAAGTTCAATGCTGTCAGTGATAGGATAATATCCATATGCCTATAAGGAAGGCCAATTAATACAACTACTATTCACAAATTTGTGATCAACCACTAAGGCCAAAGATGAAGAGACTGAAGATTTTTACTAGCTTCTGAAGTCTGAAATTGCTCAAACATGCAGTCAGGATGCACTGATAATTACTGTTGACTGGAATCCAAAAGTTGGAAACAAACAAGGAGGATCAGTAGTTGGAAAATACAGCCTTGGTGATAGAAATAATGTCAGAGGTCGCATGATGGAATTTGGTAAGACTAACGACTTCTTCATTGCAAAAACCTTTTTAAACCAACAGAAATGACAGATGTACACATGGTCCTCACCAGATGGAATACTCAAGAATCGAATTGACTACATCTGTGGAAAAAGATGGTAGAAAACTCTGTTAGCAGTCAGAAGAAGACCAGGTGCTGACTGTGGCACAGATCATCAGTTGCTCATATGCAAATTCAAATTGAAACTGAAGACAATTAGTACAAGTCCACGAGAGTTAAGATATGTCTTTGAATATTTCCCTCCTGAGTTTAAAAACCATTTCAAGACCAGCTTTGATGTGCTGACCACCAGTGACTGAAGACCTGGTGAATTGTGGAATGACATAGGTAACGTCATCTATGAAGGGAGCAAGAGGTCATTAAAAAGACAGGAAAGAAAGAAAAGACCAAATTGGATGTCAGAAGAGACGCTGAAATTTGCTCTTGAATGTCGAGCAGCTAAAGCAAAAGGAGGGAATGGCAAAAAAAAAAAAAAAAAAAAACCTAAACAGAAGATTTCAAAGAGGAGCTTGAAGAGAGAAAAGAAAGTTTTATAGTGACATGTGTAAAGAGCTGGAAATGGAAAATCAGAAGGGAAGAACACATTCAGCATTTCTGCCAGAAATTTGGAGGACAGCTACCTGGCCAACTGACAGGAACAGACTAGTTAATAAATATTATTTGCTTTGTTGGCCATGGGGTGAAAGCAGCTGTAGACAATACATAAATACGTAAGTAAGTAAGCATGGTTGTGTCCTGATAAAACTTCATTTAAAAAACTGGGTGAATTTGGCCCAAGGGCTGTATTTTGGTGACCCCTGAGCTAACTACACATTAGAAGATAGAGTCTGATTTTAAGAGAAGCTTAAAGATCCTGAACAGTAATCTCAGTAGGATGCTACTGCAGGGCCACGGTCCAGTATTGTGTAATTCCACCGTCAGAGGCTGTTGGGTGATAATAATTTATGTTTGACATAAAAGATAATTTTTGGCAATGAAAGTGGTTATATTTGAGAATGAATTACTAGGGCAGTTTGTGGACTCTCTCTGAAAGGATGTAAAAATAGTATAAATTTTCATCTTTCTGAGATGTCTTTCTATAGAAACATGAACAGGATAATCTCCAGGCACTGGGTGATGAACAACTTGGCGTGTAGAACTCTGTTTGAAAATAAAATTGGAAGCATTGGACAGAAGCAGACTAACTGTTCAGAATTCTGATCTTTATATTACATCTCTGCTTTGTATTCTTAGGCAAAGGTTTTTTTTTTTTTTTTTTTTTTAAAAAAAACATTTTCTTAATTCCTGAAACACCTATATGTTCCAGGGGACATCTAATGAAACTCTCTGTAGCGTATTTAATGATTATGAAATGCTACATAAATTTTAAGTGAAGATATAATTTCTCACTGAACAGCGTTGTCCTAAAATTCTTTTGACATCCCAGAATACTTTTGTCCGTTTTCTTCAGTTACCTGTGAAGACAGCTGTGTTTCTATGAAGGGGAAAATTAAGATCATGTATTTAATTTACTTATAAGAATACTGTCACTAATTTAAGACAGTAACTGCAGCAACTTGTAATTGGTTCAGGTTACCATCTTTTATCAAATACATTCATTGAAGAATATGGTGAAAAAATTTTCAGGGACCCTGGAGGATGTATAATTCAACTTTTACTATTTAAATCAGAGAAAACAGAGCCCTGGGTTTCACAACACCTAATGACGAATCAGGACTTCACATGTACTGCTTATCCTGTGGAATTAACCTTTCTATTTGTGAATCATTTTTGTCTAAAAAGTTGATTGCAAGGCAGTAAACTTAGGATTCATATGCTTACTTAGCCAAAGAACTTATTGTGTATCCAACCTGTTGAAGTGAAAAAAGAAATCTTTTTCAGGGCTTGTCTGTGTTCATTTTGACAGCTGCTTATTTCACTTTCTTAACATGTATTGTGAGAATGTGTACATGAGTAAGAAGATGAATTAAGAGCATGGTGGTAAAGACTGCTGCCTCAGACACTGAATTAAAGATTCGTTCTGTCCTGTTGTTACAGCCTTATGGGGGCTGGTGGGAAGGTAGGAGGGTAACTGTGATCACTGAGTTATACTTATTCAATGATGAGTAAAATATAATAAAGGAAGAAGACTCTAGGGATTGAGCTTGGGCATAATTACAAATTTAAATTTTATCTGACATTATCTTGTCCTCCAGATATTGTGTAATAAAGAAATAATATATTTCTTTTCTGACATAGATCTTATTTGAAAACATAATGATGCATATGTACATTCAGATCACAAAACAGGTACATTTAATTTATCAGAGTGGTTCCCTTCAGTGGAAACCCTGGTGGCGTAGTGGTTAAGCGCTGTAGCTGCTAACCAGAGGGTCAGTGTTTTGAATACATGAGGTAGTCTTTGGAAACCCAACGGCACAGTTCTGCTCTATGCTCTAGAATTACCGTGAGTTAGAATCAACTTCACAGCAATGGATTTTCCCTTCTACATATGGTTGAGGTAATTTTCTTTAAAGTGGTGAATAAGGGAAGCTTTGGCAGTTATTTCAGGGATTCCACATTTAACCAAAAAGTTTAAATTAGATTTAACATGCCAGTCAGTTTGTAACAGAAGAAAAATCAGTTTCATTAAATCAGTGTGGTTAAAAAAACAAAAAAGTTGCTTCTCACCGTGATCACTTACACAGTGCAGACTTGCTTCTGAATAATACTGAATATTTCCAAAACTTAATTCACTCTCTGGAGATTTGCTGCTATTGGTATCTCATAAATGTATTATGTCTTAGCATTTCTAAAAGGTGGGCTCCAAAATCTGTATGCCACCCAATGTGTTTTGAGGCCTGCTCTCCTTAAGAAGAATTATGTCTGGTGGCATAGTGATTAAGTGCTAATCAAGAGGTCTGCCAAGTGCCTCTTGGAAACTCTGGGGAGCAGTTCTACTTTGTCCAATAGGGTCATATGAGTTGGAATCGACTCAACAGCAATAGGTTATATATTACTTTTATGAGCCTAAAGTACAGTTTGTATGGACCCTTGGTGGCACAGTCATCTGCAAACCAAAAGATCACCAGCCACTCTTCGGAAACCCTATGAAGCAGTACTGCTCTGTCCTGTAGGGTCACTGTGAGTCAGAATCTACACAAAGTGTTTTTGTTTTGTAATGTTAGATTATACAAATCAGTTCAATGAGTTTGGAAAATTATATACACCTGTGTAACGTGCCTCCCTGCAGTGAAATTATATAACACTTCCATCAGCATAGGTTTTCTCGGGGTCCTATCATTCCCTGAATTAAATACTAGTACAACCAAAGAAATAACTTTATCTAGTGCTGCTATTAAAAAAATAGCACAAGTGGATGGCTTTAACAAGCAAATTTGTTCTCTCTCAGTCTAGGACACTAGAATTCCAAATTGAGGATGCCACCTGCATGGAAGGCTTTCAGCCTCTGCCAGTTAGGGGGGAAGATCTTTGTCATCAATTTTCTCTGACTGAGGAGCTTTTCAGGGTAGGGATCCTAGGTTCAGAGGACCAACCATTCTCCTGGCTCTTGTTTCTTGGTGGTATGAGATCCTCTTGTCTCTGCTTGCTTCTTTTATATCTCAAAAGAAATTGTCTTAAAACAAACGAATCTTGTAGATTGAATCCTGCTTCATCATCTTAGCTGCCTCTAACCCTGCCTAATTAACATCACAGATGTAAGATTTATAATATATAGGAGAAATCACAAGAGATGACATGATAGTGGACAGTCACACACTACTGGGACTCATGGCCTAGCCAAGCTGGCACAAGTTTTTAGGTGACACGGTTTAATCCGTAACATCAGTTACCTGATTTCTTTCATTCTTCATTAGTTATCCCTGTTCTAGAGCTTCATATAAATGGCATTATATTGCATATAAATTATTTTCCCTCAGTGCGTTTTTCATATTCATCAGTGAAGGTGCGTGTGTGGACTGCTCATATCTTTTATTGTCAAATATACCTGCTTTTGTTACAAGTCTTGGTTTCTTTTTTAGCTTATGGTAAAACTATAGTAAGCATGGAGTATCTCCTTAGAAACTTAGTATAAGGCCACACTTGAGTATTTCTCATTCACGTAAGCCAATTTCTACTTTATATAATACTATTACATGAAGTATTTCTATGAGAACAAAATTATTTTAATCATAATGACAGCTAATAACTCATTTTTCTGTATCTTAGTAAAAAATTGTATCAGGTATTTGAATTTTTAGTATATGTATGTATAATATTAATTGCATTCAGTAATTATTTACTGTAAGGTTACAGTGAGGCAGACATAATGCCATGTGAATTGTCTCATATCTGTTACCCATAAGTCAGTTTTGACTTGTGGCCCCTTTGCAGGGCAGCCCCATAGGGTTCCCAAGGAGCAGCTAGAGCTCTGAATTTTCTCATGTTTTGAAATTATATGTAAAACTTTCAGAAGAGGTCAGTAATTGATCCATTCCTAGGGCCGCCATGAGTCGGATCTGACCCAATGGCACTTGGCTTGGATGTGTATTTACTTATAAATGATAATTACCAGTTTTAATCTGTCACTTCATAGGCTAATGCAACTAGATAAAATGTTTTTGTGAAGATGCAGGATCTGTTAGAAAGGTACAGGTATGGAGAAAAATGAGTTTCTACATATCATTTCTCAGAACCCCTGTGTCCTGGAGACTGTCTTTGCTTCTTGTTGTTGAAAAATGGACTCCATGGGGTTCAAGCATCATAGAGATTTTAATTAAGTTTTAATTAAATGTTTTCTGTGGTTTTGCATAATAAGAAGATAATAATCAAATATAATTCCTGCAAAATCTAACTTGCATCTGAGTACAAGGAATCTCTAAGCATCGTGACAGTTTAGTATTATTTCCAATAAATGTATTTTAAAAGAATGATCCTTGCAATGTTACTAAATATATTTATTAAGAACTTGCAGGAACTCTCCAGGAGGGGAAATTTTGGTTTAATTTTAACTCTAAATTTAATATCCCAGAAAAGGCTCTTTTTGAATTTAAAAAATGCAAGAGGCTGGACTATAAAAGTGTTGCATCACTTTCAGATGTATAACTGTGTAAAATTGTCTGAACTCTTTTTGTTTCTTTGAATTTAAGAATGATAATATATCAAGTCCATAAGGTTGTTCCGAAGGTTATATGATGTGGTTACTCATGGTCTCTTAGTGTTATCCACTGACTAGGACCCATACTTCAGATCTTGTATCAAAATGAGGTTATAGGGTTAATCTCAGAGATAGTGTACACAGGCTTACACATTTAAAATACATTTTGTTTTGTTCTTTCTTCATTTTTAATATAGTGTGTCATGGATTGAACTGTGTTCCCCAAAAAATATGTGTAGCCATGTGGCTGGGCCATGATTCCCAGTATCTTGTGACTGTCCTCCCTTTTGTGGTTTTCCTATGCTGTATTTTAAAGGATTAGGGTGGGGCTGTAAATCCCTTCATAGGATCTTCTCCCTGCTCCACTATAAAGGGGAGTTTCCCTGGAGTATGGCTTGCCCCACTGTTAAGCCTTTCATCCTGCAAGAGATAAAAGGAAAGGGAAGCAGGCTGAGAATTGGGAACCTCATAACACCAAGCAAGCAGCACTGGGAGAAGAGCATGTCCTTCAGATCTGATGTTCCTGTGCCGAGACACTCCCTGGACAAAGACTGATGCAATACTGGACTTTCCTCCAGAGCTGACAAGAGGGAAAGCCTTCCCCTGGAGCGGACATCCTGAATATGGACTTGCAGCCTACCAGACTATGTAAGAATAAACTTTCGTTTATCAAAGCTATCCACTCTGTAGTATTTCTGTTAGAGCAGCACTAGCTCACTAAAACATAGTGTAAATCTTAAACAAGTGAAAGTGTCCTCTATCTCTGTTGGCCTTTAGAAAATATGATAGTTGAGATTGTGTACCAACTGGCTGGGCCATGATGCTCAGTGTTTGGCAATTGTATAATGTGATCACTTCCCTGTTGAGATTTGGTATATGGTAACCCCCATGATGGGATTTGCTGTGAGCAGCCAGTCAGTTGAAGGGGAGTTTCCTTGGGCATGTGGGCTGCATCAGGCAGGGCCTTGGGGCTTTTGCTTGTTCAGAGTTGGCAACTGGTTCGTCTGACAACTGATTCTTCGGACTTGAGCTGGTAGTTTACCTGAGGTCCTGATCCTGGGATTTGGTGATCTTCACAGCCTGTGAGCAACAACCCTGCTCTCTGGCCTACAGATCTTGGGTTGCACAGCCCCTGCAGTTATGTGAATCAGGAGAAGCCTCTTTCCTGACCCACAAACTTGGCATGTCATAGCCTGTACACCTATCCTTGATGTAAATCTCTCTCTTCATAGATAACTCATTCTAAGACAGAAGTCTACTTGAAAACAAACAAAAAACCCGTAACATATAATGTAATCAAGTTGACGAAACATATATTGAGTTCTCAGTATTGACAAAAACTGTACTGAGCACTAATCACCAAAAGGTCAGCAGTTCAAATCCACCAGCTGCTCTTTGGAAACTCTGTGAGGCAGTTCTGCTGTGTCCTTAGGGTCTCTACAAGTTGGAATTAACTTGACTGTAATGGCACCAGGCGTTGAGCTATAAGAATAAAAAGACTGGTAATACAGGATTCCTTAAATCCATTTCCTTACTTAACTTTTTGTCTATACTTCTGTAAAACCTTTCATTCAACATTATTTTTACCTCTAATTGTTAAGACCTCCCTTTTAACTCTAAGTGAATAGGTTGGTCTAAATTTTTTCTAAAATATTTTTCAAATCTGCAATTCTGTGCCTTCTTATCTATACTTTGAGTACTAACATGGATATGTGAAAATGCTGACAATGGGCTTTGCTAAGAAATGCAGAAAATTTGAAATGATTTTAATTCCAAGATTAATAAACTAGACTTCAGAGTCAGACAGGCCTAGGCACAAATCTTTATCACTTGGGTTACCCTTGGGCAAACTAGCTAATTTCCCTGAATTTTTTCTGTGGTACAATCTGTAAAATGGGGATAATAATGCTACATAATTTATAAAATTTATGTAACGTGAAAGAATGCATGTAACCAAAACCCACTGCCGTTAAGTTGATTTTTGTAATGACTCTATAGGATTTCTAAGGCTGTAAATCTTTATAGAAGCTGACTGCCACATCATCCTCCTGTGGAGTGTGTGGAGGATTCAAACCACTGACCTTTTGTTAGCAGCCAAGCATGTAACACATTGTGCTACCAAGAATGTGTATTGGCCTTATCATTCTTTCATCTGACATAGTTGCTTCCACTTTTAAACTTTTCTGCTTACATTATGCTAGAATTACCTCAAAACAGTATCTACTATCCCTAAAAATATTAACAGACTTTCCTGAAGCAATGCTACAAACTTTAGTAATGGCAATTAATTTGACTACTTGGGCAGCTGTGGCTTCAGGGAAGGCCTGACTTTTAAGTAATTCAATTGAAGTAACCAGCTTGATATGAGGATTACTATGATTAGATTTTAAACAGGCACCATCCACTAACAAAACTAAATCGGGGTTAGTTAATGGTGTCTCCTTGACAATTTTCCAAGGGGTTAAAAGTCAGTTAGTCAAATATAGACAATCATGTGTAGGATAGTTGTTCTCATTAGCTGCAAGAAGAGTAGCTGGATTTAAACAGTCCATGGAGTGTAGACTAATGTTGGACATAGCCAGAAGGAGAACCTCATAGGAAGTGAGCATGCTGGCAGAAATATGTTGTGTTAAGGCAAGGCAGAGTTAAGTAAAGCAGACACAGCATGGGGCAAATAGACATTTAAAAAGTTTTCAAAACCACATCTGCTGTGTTTTCCACTAGTTTGACAGTAGCAGCCACAACTGTATGGCAGGGAGGGTATCCCCTGACTATAGGACAAGCTGTAGGCTATAATAACCTATAGGTATTTGTTTTCCTTTGTTTTTGAGTTAGTAGCCCTAAAACATTTCCAGATTTTTGATATACAAATAACGAAGAATCCAAGTGGTAATTAGGAAAACCTATAGTAAGTGTGTCCATTAAAGCCTCCTTTAATTGAACTGTTGCCTCTCAATCTTCTCTTGCAATTTGGAATGAATCCAGCTCAGAGGATTTTGATTATTTGTTTACAGTTTGAGGAAAAAAAAATTGGAATCTAAGTTCAGCAATAGTGCAGAGTCGTAGAAATTCCTGTAGTTGTTTCTTTGGCATAGGAAAGACAAAATATAGCTTCTTTCCATTTAGGGTCAATAGAGATGCCTTCAGCAGAAATTAGGTAGCCCAAATATTTAACAGAAGGCTGAGCCAACTGTAATTTTTCTTTTGAAACCTTATATCCACCAGCAGCCAGAATTTGGAAAAAAAAGCTGTATTGCCATCAATGCGGGCTTCCTGCGAGATTGATAAAACTAACAGATCATCAACATGTTGCAATGACACAGCTTTGTTTGTAAACTATAAAGGCTGCAAATGCACACGCAGAATCTGAGTAACATAGGTGGAAGATTCAGTAAATCCTTGGGATGTTATGATCCAGATAAATTATTAATTTTCCAAAGTGAAAGAAAGTTTGAGATGCATCTGTTAACCTACTGTCATAGTGTTGATTCTGACTGACAGCAACTCTAAGCCATGCCCTACATGGTTTCCAAGGAATGTGTGGTGGATTTGAACTGCTCACCTTTTGGTTAGCAGCTGTAGTTATGCATAGGAATACTGGAAAAGATGCTACAAGATCCAGAACCATGAGATTTCCAAAGGCAGTGTGAGAATACAAAGAATTGCTATGAAATGTGCAAAGATCTGGAGTTAGAAAACAAAAAAGAAAAGACATACTTTGCATTTCTGAAGCTGAAAGAACTGAAGCAAAATTCAAGCCTTGAGTTTTAGTGTTGAAGGTTTCAATGGACAAAATATTGAATAACTCAGGAAACATCAAAAGAAGATGGAAGGTATACACAGTCACTGCACCAAAATGAATTAGTCAGTGTCCACCCATTTCAGAAGACAGCATATGGTTAATAAATAATAGTACTGAAGGACAAGGTCTAATCTGCACTGAAGGCACTGGTGAAAAAGAAATGACTGCAGGAATCGATGATGTACCAGCGGAGATGTTTCAGCAGTACATGCAGTGCAGACGTGCTCTTTCATCTACATCCAGAAATTTGGAAGACAACTTCCTGGCCAACTGACTAGAAGATGTCCATATCTGGCTCCATTCCAGTGAAAGCTGATTTGGCAGAATGCAGAAACTATCAAACAGTATCACTATACCACAAGTAAAATTCTGCTGAAGATCTTTTGAAAGCTGTTTTGTCAGGGAACAGCTGGAAGTTCCAGCTAGATTCAAAAGAGGTCATAGAATGAGAGATACCATTGCGGATGGCAGGTGGATCTTGCCTGAAAGCAGAGAATACCAGAAAGATGTTTATCTGTGTTTTATGGACCATGCAAAGGCATTTGATTGTATGGATCATAGCAAATCATGGTCCACATTGAGAAGAATGGTAATTTTGGAACACTTAATTGTGCTCGTGGGGAACCTGTATATAGACTAAGAAGTAGCTCTTCAATCAGAACAAACTGATAGTGAGTGGCTTAAAATCAAAGATATGTTTCAGAGTTGTATCTCTTCACTATCCTTATTCAGTCTGTATACTGAGCACATAAAACAAGAAGCTGCACTGTATTAAGGAGAATGTGTCATCAGGATTGGAGGAAGATTCATTAGCAACTTGCAGTATGCAGGTGACACAGCCTTGCTTGCTGAAAGTGAGGGTGATTTGCAGCACTTATTGATGAAAGTCAAAGACTACAACCTTTAATGTAAATTATATGCAACTTAAAGAAAACAAAAGCCCCACAACTGGACCAGTGAACAACATCAGGATGAATAGAGAACATGTTGAAGTTGCCAAGGATTTCCTTTTACTTGGATCCCCATTCATTGCCCATAGGAGCAACAGTCAAGAAATCAAAAGAAGTATTATTACACTGGGCAAAAATACTGCAAGAGGCCTCTTTAAAGTGTTAAAAAGTGAAGATATAAGTTCGAGGACTAAGGTACACCTGATCCAAGCAGTGGTATTTTCAGTTACTTCTTAACCATGTAAAAGCAGGACAGTGAATAAGGAAACTGGAAGATTTGATGTAGTTGAATAATGGTGTTGGTGAAGAATAGTGAATATACCACTAACTTTCAAGACAATGAACAAATCTGTCTTAGAAGAAGTACTGCTAGAATGTTCCGTAGAAGCAGGAATGGAGCTACTTCATCTGATATACTTTGAACATGTTAATTAAGAGGGACTAGTCTTTGGAGAACAACATTATGCTTTGAAAATTAGAGGGTCAGCAAAAAGAAGGAAGACGCTCAACAAGATAGACACAGTGGCTCTAAGAGTGAGCTCAGATGTGGTATTGATTGTGAGGATGGTGCCGGACTGGGCAGTGTTTCATTCTGTTGTACAGAGGGTTACTATCAATTGGGATTGACATGGGGACACATAACAGCAAGAAGATACATAACTGTAGTCATTAATCTGTCGCCCCCTCCCCAGGAACAAGTTGCTTATGTACTGACATGTCCTTCCCAAATGGTTTATATCCTGACCCCTTTTTTCTGGAAAGGCTTGTTGGCCTCGTCATTTTATGTCTGGTATATGTGCCTTTGTTTTGAAACTTTTTTGTTTACACATATGATGAAATAATATTTTTGACTTTTCCACACATGAATCCCAATTACACAGTGGGTGGTTAGCATTAGTGTCCTATTTGGTCTTCAGATACTCGAGAACTTGAAGAAAATAGCCTGGAGTTAAAGAATAATTTTTAGTGGATAACATGGGACTGTGTTGCAGGGAGAGGTGCTTCTCCTCCCAGTGTTGTGTGTTATCCAGTCTGTTCAGTGATGGCCTGAAGGTCTCTGAGCTGAACCTCCCAACAGTGCTCTGCAACTCTTTTGCACTCCACTGGACCCATTGTGACTATGCCAAGCCAAGTGCCGTCGAGTCGGACTATGGAACTCCATTAAAGAGACTGTGTTAGAGATTGATTCCTTTATGTATTTTTGATCTTACTGATCTGAATTTGGGCCAGAGTGGTATTATGCTCTTATAACAGGTGCTGTAGTGTGAAAGAGGATTTCTGAGGAGTAGGGGGAGGTAAGGAGGGAGGGAAGGAAAGAGGAAGGGAAGTTGAGAAGTATGAACTGGGGAGAAAGAGAGAGACTGTGAAATATGAACTGAAATCAGGACTAGTGAAATCAGTTTTCAGCTGGGTGTAACGGAACATTTTCATATCTAGTATGGCAAGGTACCAATAATTATGGGTCATGTGTTTTGAATTAAATATATACTAAAGTATTATGAATTAGAAATTCACTCATCCGTCAGAGTTTTTCTGCCCCATATTGTATGTGTAGAGTCAAATAAAAAGTAAAAATAGAATTGGAACCTAAAGAAACTGCCAGTAGGAAAATCAGTTGAAGTAATCCAGATGCTTCTACTATTTTAAAGGTTAAGCCTCATTTATTCACAAAGCCCAGAGTAGTGTGAGAGGAGATGTTTAATAAATCTTGGAATTCGGTAGTAGAAGAAAAGTGGTAAATTCACAGACCTTATGCTTGGTGGCTTGGGTTGTCACATTATGCCATCTAGGAGTGGAAGATATTTCTTCCAGCTGTAAAATTGTGGGTTAAAGGAAACATTGTGCTTTAACTTTTTTTGCTTATTTAAATGAATATCCATATGCTCTGAATGATACCAAATTTCCACTCTTTAGAAACTAAAGAATTTTTATTCATAGGGTAGGCCTTGCAGGAGCTCCCATAGTGCAAATCTATCCTTATAACTCTCCTAACATACATATAATTCTCTTTGGAAGTACCAGCTCTTGGGGAGCAAGAAGAATTTCCTCCCGGCCTCCATAGCCGACGGCTATTGTGTGAAAGATCCAGCAAGTGCAGAGGTTGTGATGTATTGCTTCAGTGACAGGAACACTTGTCTCTTAGGATTGACGTTTTAGGAACTTCTTTACATGTGGCAAAGCCACGTGCAGAGTGTTTGAAAGGCACTGGATGGCTGACTTCACCCACAGGGAACGTGACAGAGGTGTGGAACAGAGCTTTTTCAGTGAAAACCTTTAGGCATACTTAGATTATTCATGTCAATCCAGCTATCTCCAGAGGATGCTGAAAGCTACCAGCATCACAGGATAGCTTACACTGGCTTTTGCCATTAAACTCTGAGCCAACTTCAGAGATCTTTTGAATTGCATAATGTGACAATCCAGGGGGCAGACATGCAGTAGGCTCAAGAGACATTGTAAAGATTCATCTTTCCGTTTGAGTTGACCCTAGAGATTCAGAGAGAACTTGGAACTGTGTAGGTAATTCTACGATCCTCTAAAATGTGAAATATCTATAAATTATTGGTATGATGTGACATAGTGAGCTATTCATACAATAGCAGTGTGATGTAAAATTTTCTAATGATGGTGGTCTGTCATATAGTGAAATATGCACAAATATGCTAGTGTTGAGACAGGGCTTATTATACGTTATGAGTTTGTTGAGTTTGCATAAGTTTTGTTTGAATGTTACTGTGGGAAGCATGGTTTTATAGGGAGAGTTAAATTACACAATTAATAATTAGTTCTATCGATGGCAATTGGCTTGGCTGTCCAAAAGTATTAAAAGGATTTTTTAACTGACATGTTAGCTACTTATGCGTTACCCATTTCCTTTCTTTGTTGTTTAGCCCATTACATCATATGCCTTTTATTACATTTCTGTTTCCTACATTGTTGGCCACTTGACCCCATTCTAATGAATGAGATCTAAGGGAAATAGGCTGTTGTAGCTCTTGGGAAACCTTTTGCTTTCTTGATAAAAGGACGATAACATACTTGGTCTAGCTTTACTTTGCATTTTCGCATGTGTTCGTTACCACATTGACTGTCAAATGAGTACAGCCATCTTGTTCTTTCCAGTTCTGTGAGACAAACTCACAGTTGTTTATGGCACCTTTGAAACACAGATTTAAAGTGACGGCTGCATCTGCAGGCATCAGGTCCTCACTCAGGTTAAGAGAAAGGTCGTGCATAGGTGACTTTCATTTAGAGCTGAGTGATCATAGTTATATGACTAGAAAAAACTTCTTGAACCGAGTTAGCATTGAGTTGATTCTGACTCACAGTAAGAGTATAGGACAGAGTACAACTACCACATAGGGTTTCCAGGTAGCAGCTCGTGGATTCAAACTGCTGACCTTTTGATTAGCAGTCAGACTCTGTACTGTCCTGCTGCCAGGACTCCACAGGACTAGAATGGTGGGACACACATGTAGAAAGTGCCTGAATCCCTAAAAGCTTCGTTTAGTAGTTGAACCAATGTGTTCGTCTGATCTGCCTTGGGACCTTTTGGTATTTGTTTAAAGCATTGTGATCATTTCTTTTCTTATTTGAAAACATTTTGAAATAATATTGATGAGTAGAATTTGGATAAAGGTGGAGGAAGAAGGAAAATATTTGAAGATTGAAAAAGAAAATGACTGAAGGAAAAGCCAGTGAGTAGATTGATGTGTCTGAAGTAGATTAATTGTTCTCTAGAGTAGTGGGAAATAGGTTATTAAATCAATAAAGGCTTTAGTATAAAATGAGAGTTTATTCTAGCATGATCATGGGTATTATTAACACAAATCCAAGCGAAAGCATTTCATTGGTCCTTTAATGGTCACTGTTCTCTTTTTGCTTTGTTCTCAGGGAACAGTTTCTTAACCAGGATTTAGGAAAGAACTCTAATTATATAATCAGCTCTCTATTAAATAGGCAAATTGGTAGGAGAGAGAGGATATACAGTCCAAAACTGTTAATCTTAAGATGTCGTTATTTGTAATTTATGTCAGCAAACATTTTTGAAGCATTTTCAGTTGTTCTGAACTGATTGTTGGGGCCCCAGCACTTTGGTAGGATGCTTAATTCAGTCATGTATTATTAATGATTAATTATGTGTGACTCAATAGGTAATAACACAAAATTGTAAATATTTGCTTCTGTTTTAAATAGATACACTCATTGAAAAAAATGGAGACCTTTTTTCAGATATTCAAATTAAAGTGTCCATTCTTTTCTTTAAAGCTTATTCAAGTATGATTTTTGGAGCAGGATTTAACTTAAAGACCAAAAAATCTGAAATAGCTCAGTAGAATTTAGAAGCATTGATTCCCAAATGGCAGATTCTATAGTCTAATAAGTCACTGTCCTGTGTCTAAAAAAATTCAGTCCAGAATGTCAAAATACTTTTTCACATTGAGTTTCATACTGGTGACTATTTCATTATTGCAAGGGAGCCCAGTGTGGGTGAGATGTTACAAATACCAACAGTGAGGAAATCTGATTCTTTCAAGTCTGTGTTTTTGGCTGAGGCTACAGAGTTTCCCAGTGGTGTCTGTTATAAAGCAACATGCAGGACTTGGCAGCAAGTTAAAGATAAGAAGACTTCCATCCCAAAGACTGTTCAAGCTGCATGCTAAATTTTGCCCATCTGTCACCAGTCTCCTCTGTCCCGTGTCAGAGTCAAATATGGAAACTGGTGACATTGAAGGTACTTGTTATGCCTGGCAGAAAAAAACTGAAAGGTCTTATTGTTCATGACAGTTCTGATGTACTTGAACAGTAATTACCGTTCATATGGATTTCCTTGTGGTATTCTCCTGTTTCATGAGCTTCCGCCTTCCCTTAGATAAGTCCCGGAGAATAGGGTATTTAATATTAGAAGAGATGGTGCCACAGCTGATTTTAAAAATGTACTTTATGTGAAAGCCAAATAATGTTAGCATATACCTAATACCTGATTGTACTATATTGTTGGCATTTTAACAAAGTAAGTGGGGATAAGTAATAAACAGCTATATTCTAAGAGGACCATGGTTTATAGCATTTTAGTTTTTGAGTGTATAATTGAAAATGTTACCTTAAACGTTGCCGTTTATGTACAACAATGTAGATGAGAAACTATGGTGAATAAAAGAAACCAAACACAGGAAAATACATTCAGTTATGATTCCGTTGATGTGAGTTCCAAAACAGTTGAAACTATCGTATAATCTCAGAAATCAGGGTGGTGATTGGAAGAGGAACAAGGTAGGGACTAGTAAGGTTCTCATTCTTGATTTGGGTAATGGTTGCAGGATGTTTTTACATTATGAAAGTTGATCAGTTTGTATATTTTGTGTTCTTTCTGTTTGATTATTATTCTTCAGTTGAAAAAGTTAAAAAATCCTCTATAAGTAAAATAGCATTTGTTTTTTAAAAATTTGAAAAGCTGTAAACTAATTATATTGTCATCATTGACCATGGGTACATCTTACATGTTAGACATGGCCCTGTGTGTTTCAATTACCAGCTTTGGAGGGTCTTGTTATTATCACTTTGCTTCGAAGAAACTGGACCTTGGAGAAATTAAGCAGCTTGCTCAAGGTTACATATCAATTTGGTGGTTGTGTGTGAACTGAAACGCTTGTCTGTTTAACCTTTGAAGAGAAGGCATTTTTCCATCATGTCACACACTTCCTCTTACAATCACAGTTGCACAGTGATGCAGGTTGTCAATTGCAGACTCTGGATTTAATTTTCAGGTTGAGGACAGACAGTTTTCTTTCCAGATTTAATTTTATGTTCCCATGATAATCAAGGCTTGCTATTACAAACATATTTTGTTCTCAATCTGTATTCAAAATTTTTAGAATTCAGAATGTAATGAAATAAAAAGCAGCAATATTGGTTTAACCAAAAAGATCAGAAAATCTAAATGGCTAGGAGTACTTTACAGAAAACTCATACAGGTAGATTTGAGGGTGTTTTGATTGGCAGTATCATATTCAGTTTTATTTTGTTGTTAGCCTTTGTGCTTCTAAAGCATGTAGTTGAGAGAGAAAACACAAATAAGCTAAACTGTCTTGAATTTAAGAACAGTACACACATATATTTTAATATACTGGGGTACTATAGGTTAATTAGCTTTTGAGAAGCCTTGTACAATAAGAAATTGTATTTTTATTTCTTCTTAGAAAATTGATTTTCTCCCATGGGCTGTACATAGTGCTGGTCTGGGCCAAGGGCTAGGGAAAAGGTAATGTAAGGTAGAACTCTGCCCATGCTGTAGTGGACGTGGGCATTAACTGCCCTCTAAAACTGGTGCTTCATGGTTTTTAAAGCACTGTCACTTCTCATTTTACCCTTATGATCTCTGAGATCATTATCAATGTTATCTTCATTTTCTAAATTAGGAATCTGACACTCACAGAGGGTATCGTGGGTTGAATTTTGTCCCTCTAAAAATGTGTGTAGCAATTTGGCTGGGCCAGGATTCTCAGGATTACGTGGTTGTCCTCTTTTCTGTGATTTTTTTCTGTGTTGTAAATCCTAATCTCTGCCTGTGGTTAATAGGGCAAGACTGGATTATGATAAAGGGTGGGACTATACCACCCTGACTAAGGTCACCTTCCTGATCCAGTGTAAAGGAAGTTTCCCTGAAGTATGGCTTGCACCACCTTTTATCCTATACAAGATAAAAGGAAAGGGAAGGAAGCGTAGAGTTAGGTACCTTGTACCATCAAGAAAGCAGTGCTGGGAGCAGAACATATCCTTTAGGTTCCTGTGTTGAGATGATCTCAGACCAAAGAAGTATTGGATGCAACCTAAGGACCTCCTTCAGAGCCAACAGAAAGATAATGTGTTCCCCTGGAGCTGTCACCCTGAATTTGGACTTGTAGTTTACTTGACTGTGTAAGAATAAACTTTTCTTTTTAAAGCTATCCACTTGTGGTATTTGTGTTATAGCAGCACTAGATGACTTTAAGACAGAGGATAGTGAGCACAAATACATTTTGCTAGGAAGCTAGACTATGGGAATGAACAGGAAGAATAGTTAATTGTGACTGTACCACCTAAAATATACGTTATAAATTCTAACCTCTGTGCTTATGGTTGTAATCCAGTTTGGGAATTGATTATTAAATTAATAAGGCTGAATTAGTGTACAATGTCTCCAGTCATCTCTTTTGAGATATAAAGAAATTAAATAAGCAAGCAGAGATGTGGGAAGAGACATGCCAAGCTGTGTGAAGATCAAAGGCATCCTGAATTCAGACTTTTATCCTCCTAAACTGTGAGAAAATAAATTTCTGTTTGTTAAAGCCACCCGAATTTAGTCATCTGTGCTGCTATAACAGAAATACCACAAGTGGATGGATTTAAAAAGAGAAGTCTATTTTCTCACATTCTAGTAGGCTAGGAGTCCAAATCCCAGGTGCCAACTCCATGGAAAGGTGCTCACTCTCTCTCTGTCTCTCTCTGGAAGAAGGATCTAGTAGTGGATCCATCTTATTATTATTTTTTTTTTTTGTCTGGGAGCATCTCTGTGCAGGAACCTTCTGGCCAAAGGATGTACTCTGCTCCTGGTTCTGCTTACTTTTTTTTTTCTTATTATTTTTATTTAACATAACTGAGTGAAAATGTACATTCACGTATAAATTTACATGCCCAGCTATATGCAGCTTCCACTGCTCTCCCTGTCCAGTGACTGCACACTATTCCTCTCTGTTCCATACATGTCTCATCCTCCCAACAACCTCTTTTACCCTCTTATCCGTCCACTCCCCTTCCTCCAGCAAGAGGTCAGCAAGATGATATCCTGTAGATGTTTAGAACCACAAAGTGCTTCCAATATGTGGTCACTCTGCATTGCCAAGTCCAATCCATTCCTGTCCAAAGAGTGGACCTTTGTTATAATTTATGGGAGAGGGCAGCATCAGGGCCGGGGGCCATGCTCTCAGAGGAACCCGAAAACTGCTGGACCATCAATTGAGGTCTTTTAGTGGAGATCTCATGATGCACCCCTTTTTATTCTTGTACTGCCAGTGAGACTCCTTTCTGTGAACCCCATCGTGGCTATCACTGGTGGTGGCTGGGCACCATCCGGTTCTTCCAGTCCCAAGTTGATGTAGGCACCCACTCTTGTGGGTCTCTCTGTCTTCTTGGTTGTCTTTACCACATGTCATTTTGGTCCTCGGTGAGCATCTGTTCCTGCTGAGTTGGGACCATTTGCTGTGTCCTCAGATGGCAGCTTGGCAGCTTTTAAGACCCCAGACGCCACTCACCAATGTGGGGTGCAGAGAGCTCTCTTAGCAAAACACTAGTTGTGCCAATTGGCCTGGAATTCGCCTAAGAGCATGGTCCCCCGCCCCTGCCCCAGCTACTCTATCCTTGCAGTATTGAGTCAAGATGGAAGGAGTACTCAAGTTATGCTGAAGTCCGCTTAATGTTGTTCTTGTTTCTAATGTGTGCTATCACTGCTTTCTCCCAACTAGATTTCTAGTAATTATCTAAACTAAACCCTACCCCCCTCACACTCCCTCCCTCCCCTCCCTTGCAGCTGTCAAAGAGTCTTTTCTTCTATACACAAGTCTGTTTTTGAGGTCTTATCATAGAGGTCTCATACAGTATTTGTCCCTTTGTCGCTGACTACTTTCACTCAACATAATGTCTTCCAGTTGAAACCAGGTTAGTAGATGTTTCCTGGAATCATCGTTATTCTTTATCATTGCGTAGTGCTCCATTGAGTGTATGTACCATAGTTTACCTATCCATTCTTCTATTGTTGGGCATCTAGGTTGATTCCATCTTTTTGCTATCATCGACTGTGCTGCAGTAAACATTCTTGTGCATGTGTCCGTTGGTGTGAAAGGCCTTGAATCTGTAGGATATATTCCAAGTAGTGGAATTACTGGGTCAAATGGTATATCGATATCCATTTTTTTAAGGAAGCGTGAGATTGCCTTCCAAAGAGGCTGGACCATTTTGCAACCCCACCAACAGTGTAGGAGGGTTCCACTTTCTCCATAGCCTCTCCAGCATTTGTTGTTTTGTGTTTTCTGGATCATGGCCAATCTTGTTGGGGTGAGATGGTATCTCATTGTTGTCTTGATTTGAATTTCTTTAATAACTAAAGATCGTGAACATGTCCGCATGTGTTTTTTGGCTGCCTGGATCTCCTCTTTAGTGAAGTATCTGTCCATCTCCTTTGCCCATCGCTTAATTGGATGGTTTATGTTCTTCTTATTGATATTTTGTAATATCTTATAGATTATGGAGATCAGGCATCGATCTGACATAGAGTTGCCAAATATTTTTTCCCACTCTGGGTGTTCTTTTAATTCTATTAATAAAGTCTTTGGATGAGCAAAAGTGTTTGATTCTTAATAGTTCCCATTTATCTAAGGTTCTGCTTTCTTGATGGCATTAGGTTCCCAAGACCCTGCTTGTTTCCCTTTCTTTTTGTCTCTTGTAGGATAAAAGGTGGTTCAGGCCGTATCACAGGGAAACCCCGTTTATACTGGATCAGGTAGGTGACCTTATCAGAGTTGTGAGGTCCCATCCTAAACCTCCTTAACACAATTCAATCTTGCCCTGTTAACTACAGGCAGAAATTAGGATTTCGAACATAGGAGAATCACCAAATAGATGGTGACTACACGATGCTGAGAATCATGGTCCAGCCAAATGGCTACAAATATTTTTGCAGGAACGTAATTCAATCCATGACACATCTGTTGTGGTATTTCTGTTATAGCAACACGAGATAACTGAAACAACTGGGAAGGCTTTATGAAGGAAGTGCATAAATTAGGTCTTAAGGAGCACATAAGATTTGTGTGTGTGGTTTATAGCTTTGGTGTTCTTTATTATTGTTTAAATGTATGTATGTATATGTATGTGTGTATATATGCATAGATGGTGCTATGTCTGCTAATCAAAAGGTTGGCAGTTCAGATCCATCGGGTGCTCCTTGGAAACTCTGTGGAGCAGTTTTGCTTAGCCCTATAGGGTCGCCATGAATTAGAATCGATTCGACGACACTGGGTTTTTTTTTTTTTTGTTATACATGGACATGTATATATACACACATATATATGTATATATTCAGAGACACATATGTATTTATGATATTGGCCAGTTGAGTATTTTTCATGTGTGCTAATTAGTCCTTTCGTGTAATTTAAGCATCCAACTAATCGTTGCCAAATGTCCTGTTACCATGAACAAAAACTTACTGCTTCCTAAACCGTGGTCTTTCCCCCTCCCTTTCACACAAGGTAGTCACTAAGAAACTTTGATCTGCATACATTTGCCTGACTCGTTAATTCATATAAATGAGATTGTGTAATACTTTTCCTTTTATGATTGACATATGCCTGCAGCATAACGTTTTCAAGGTTCATCCATATTGTAGCATGTATCAAGAGTTCATTTCTCTTTGTAGCTGAGTAGTGTTCCATTACATGCATGCACCCATTTTTTAAACTATTCACTGAACACTTTGGACATGTTATCAGGAAGGACAGTCCCTAGAGAAACAAAGATGATGAGGATGTCACAGGACTGGGCAGTGTTTCATCCTGTTGTACATAGGGTCTCCATGAATTGGCACCAAATGGTGACATTCATCTGTTCATGAAAATATAGATTGTTTACAAGACAGTAAGATTTTTTTAATTATGATTGAATGAAAATGTACATTTGTATATAAATTTGCATGCTGACCTACATGCAGCTTCGACTGCTCTCCCTGCACGATGACAGCACATGCTTCCTCTCTGCTCCATACATGTCTTATCTTCCCAATAGTCTCCTATCTTCTCTCCACCCAATCCCCTTCTTCCAGTGTGAGGTCAACAGGATGACCTCTTATATATGTCTAGAACCATAAAGTGCCCACACAGTATGGTCACTCTGTGTCACCAAGTCCAATCCATTGCTGTCTGAAAAGTTGACCATCAATATGATTTATGGACAGGGGCAGCATCAAGGCCAGAGGCCCTGCTCCCAGGAGAATTTCAAGGCCCCTGGACCATCAACTGCAGTCTTTTGGTGGAGAACTCAGGGTGCACCCCTATTTATACTTGTGTTACCAGTGAGACTCAACTTTGTGAGCTCCATCGTGACTATCACTGGTGGTAGCCGGGCACCATCTGGTTCTTCTGGTCACAAGTTGATGTAGACATCCACATACATGGGTCTCTCTGTCTTCCAGATTCTCTTTCCCCTATGTCGTTATGGACCTTGGTGATCATCCATTCCTGCTGAATTGGGACCATTTGCTGTACCCTCAGATGGCAGATTGGCAGCTTTGAAGACCCCAGACACCACTCACCAGTGTAGAGTGCAGAGAGTCCTCATATCAAAACGCCACTTGTGCCAGTTGGCCTTGATTTCCTCTGAGAGCACGGTCCCCGGCCACCTTCCCAGCTACTCTGTCCTTGCAATATTGGGTTAAGATGGGAGGAGTACACAAGTTGTGTTGAAGTCCAGTTAATATTGATTTTCTTACTACTGTGTGCTGTCACCAATTTCACACAACCAAATTTCTAACAACTATCTAATCTAAACCTTCCCCCCTCCCTCTCTGCCCTCCCCACCCTTGCAGCCATCAAAGAGTCTTTTCTGTTATGCATGAGTCTGCTTTTACATTGTTATCATAGGGGTCTCATACAATATTTATCCTTCTGTCACTGACTATTTTCACTCAACATAATGTCCTCCAGTTGAAACCAGGTTAAAAGATGTTTCCTGCTATCACTGTTGTTCTTTATCATTGCATAGTGTTCCATTGAGTATATATGCCATAGTTTACCTATCCATTCTTTTGTTGTTGGGCATCTGGGTTGATTCCATCTTTTTGCTACTGTGGACTGTGCTGTGATGAACATTCGTGTGCATGTATCAGTTGGTGTGAATGGCCTGGATTCTGTAGGATATATTCCAAGCAGTGGAATTGCTGGGTCAAATGGTATATCAATATCCATTTTTTTAAAGAAGTGACAGACTGCCTTCCAAAGAGTTTGCACCACTTTGCAATCCCACCAACAGTGTAGGAGATTTCCAATCTCTCCACAGCCTCTCCAGCATTTAGTGTTTTGTGTATTTTGGAGCCTGGCCAACCTTGCAGGGGTGAGATGATATCTCATTTGTCATTTGGATTTGAATTTCTTATTTATTTATTTATTTATTACTTAACATGAGTGAGTGGAAATGTACATTCCCATATAAATTTACATGCCCACCTATATACAGATTCCACTGCTCTCCCTGTCTGGTGACAGCACACTATTTCTCTCTACTCCATACATGTCTCATCCTCCGAACAGCCTCCTTTCCGCTCCTCTCCGCCCACTCTTCTTCCTCCAGCTAGAGGTCAGCAGGATGATATCCTATAGATGTATAGAACCATAAAGTGCAACCAATATATGGTCACTCTGTATTGCCAAATCCGATCCATTCCTGTCCAAAGACTGGACCTTTGTTGTAATTTATGGGTAGGGGCAGCATCAGGGCTGGGGGCCATGCTCTCAGGGGAACCTCGAAACTGCTGGACCATCAATTGAGGTCTTTTAGTGGAGATTTCAGGATGCACCCCTTTTTATTGTTGTGTTGCCAGTGAGACTCCTCTCTGTGAGCTCCATCGTGGCTATCCCTGGTGGTGGCCGGGCACCATCCGGTTCTTCCGGTCCCAAGTCGATGAAGGCACCCACTGTTTCGGGTCTCTCTGTCTTCTCGGTTATCTTTACTGCATGCCATTTTGGTCCTCGATGAGCATCCGTTCCTGCTGAGTTGGGACCATTTGCTGTGTCCTCGGATGGCAGCTTGGTAGCTTTTAAGACCCCAGATGCCACTCACCAACGTGGGGTGCAGAGAGCTCTCTTAGCAAAATGCTAGTTGTGCCAATTGGCCTTGATTACACCTAAGAGCATGGTTCCCTTCCCCCTGCCCCAGCTACTCTATCCTTGCGATATTGGATTAAGATGGAAGTCGTACTCACGTTATGCTGAAGTCCACTTAATGTTGTTCTTATTTCTAAGTGTGCTATCACCACTTTCTCCCAACTAGATTTCTAGCAACTATCTAAACTAAACCTTCCCCCCTCAGCCTCCCTCCTTCACCTCCCTTGCAGCTGTCAAAGAGTCTTTTCTTCTATACACAAATATGTTTTTGAGATCTTATCGTAGAGGCTTCATACAGTATTTGTCCCTTTGTTGCTGACTACTTTCACTCAACATAATGTCTTCCAGTTGAAACCAGGTTAGGAGATGTTTCCTGGAATCATCGTTATTCTTTATCATTGCGTAATGCTCAATTGAGTATATGTACCACAGTTTACCTATCCATTCTACTATTGTTGGGCATCTAGGTTGATTCCACCTTTTTGCTATTGTGGACTGTGCCGCGATAAGCATTCTTGTGCATGTGTCCGTTGGTGTGAAAGGCCTTGAATCTGTAGGATATATTCCAAGTAGTGGAATTACTGGGTCAAATGGTATATCAATATCCATTTTTTTAAGGAAGCGCCAGATTGCCTTCCAAAGAGGCTGGACCATTTTGCAACCCCACCAACAGTGTAGGAGGGTTCCACTTTCTCCACAGCCTCTCCAGCATTTGTTGTTTTGTGTTTTCTGGACCAATCTTGTTGGGGTGAGATTGGATCTCATTGTCGTCTTGCTTTGAATTTCTTTAATAAGTAAAGATCATGAACGTGTCCGCATGTGTTTTTTGGCTGCCTGGATCTCCTCTTTAGTGAACTGTCTGTCCATCTCCTTTGCCCATCGCTTAATTGGATGGTTTATCTTCTTCTTATTGATATTTTGTAGTATCTCATAGATTATGGAGATCAGGCGTGGATCTGACATAGAGTAGCCAAATATTTTTTCCCATTCTGTGGGTGTTCTTTTAATTCTATAAAGTCTTTGGATGAGCAAAAGTGTTTGATTCTTACTAGTTCCCATTTATCTATTTTCTCTTCTGATGATTGTGGTTTCTTTTACAGGTTTTGGAGTCTGTCCTCATTATGTATTAAGACTTCCATTGTTGTTCCTACCTTTTCTTGGATAAGCTTTATCGTTTTAGGTTTGATATTTAGGTATTTTATCCAGTTGGAGTTGGTTTTTGTATAAGGTGTAAGATATGCATCTTGATTTAGTTTATTGCAGATGGATAACCAGTTTTGCCAGCACCATTTGTTGAAGATGCTGTTTTTACCCCAGTTTAATGTCTTAGGGCCTTTGTTGAATATCAACTGTTCATAGGCAGATGGTGTCATCTCTGGGGTCTCAGTTCTTTTCCATTGATCAATCTGTCTTTTGTTGTACCAGTACCAGGCTGTTTTGACCACTATGGCAGTGTAGTATTTTCTAAGCTCTGGTAATGAGAGGCCTCCCAGTGTGTTCCTCTTCTTTGGTAGTACCTTACTTATCCGGGGCTTCTTCCCTTTCCAAACAAAATTGGTGATTTGTTTCTCGATCTCATTAAAAAATGATGCTGGAACTTGTATTGGGATTGCATTATATAAATAAATTGCTTTGGGTAAAATAGACATTTTCACAATGTTAAGTCTTCCTATCCATGAGCAGGGTAGGTTTTTCCATTTCTGTAAGTCTCTCTTAGTTTCTTATAGTAAGGGCTTGTAGTTCTCTGTGTAAAGGTCTGTTGTTTCTCTGGTCAGATTACTTTCTAGGTACCTTATCTTCTTAGGGGCTATAGTAAATAGTTTTGATTTGATAATTTCTTCCTTAACAGTCTCATTGTTGGTATAAAGGAAACCTACTGATTTACTTATGTTTATCTTGTATCCTGAGGCTTTGCTGAACTCTCCTATCAGTTTGATTAGCTTACTTATAGATTCCTGGGGGATCTCTGCATATACCATCATATCATTTGCAAACAGGGAGATTTTAACTTCCTGTTTGCTGATGCAGATGTCCTTTATTTCTTGGTCTTGTCTTATTGCTCTGGCTAGAACTTCTAGCATAATGTTCAATAGAAGAGGTGACAGTGGGCATCCTTGTCTGGTTCCTGGTCTCAAGGGAATGTCTTTCAGTCTCTCTCCATTCAGGATGATGTGGGCAATTGGCTTTGTATAAATAGCCCTTATTGTGTTCAGGAATTTGCCTTCTATGCCCATTTTGCTAAGAGTTTTTAGCATAAATGGGTGTTGGACTTCATCAAATGCGTTTTCTGCATCAATGGACAAAATCAGGTCATCTTTGTCTTTTGTGTTATTTATGTGGTTAATCACTTTGATTGTTTTTCTGATGTTCAATCAGTCTTGCATCACTGGTATGAATCCCACTTGGTCATGATGGATTATTTTCTTGATATGTTGTTGTATTCTATTGGCAAGAATTTTGTTGAAGATTTTTGCATCTAGACTCATGAGTGATATCGGTCTGTAGTTCTCTTTCTTTGTTGGGTCTTTCCCTGGCTTATGTATCAGGGTTATGCTGGCTTCATAGAATGAGTTTGGGAGTACTCCATCCCCTTCTATACTGTGAAATAGTCTCAGTAGTATTGGAGATATCTCTTCTCTAAATGCTTGGTAGAATTTAGAGAAGAGATATCTCCAATGCTTGGTAGAATTCTGCCGTGAAGCCATCTGGGCCCTGACTTTTTTTGGTTGACAGTGTTTTGGTGACCTTTTCAATCTCTTCCTTTGTGATGGGTTTATTAAGTTGTTCTGCCTCATGTTGTGATAATTTGCGTAGGTGGTATGAGTCAAGGAATTTGTCCACTTCCCCTAGGTTTTTAAATTTGTTACAATACAGTTTTTCATAATATTCTGTTACGATATTTTTGAATTCTGTTGCATCTGTGGTGACAACTCCCCTGTCATTTCTTATTTGGGTTATTGTTTCCTTTCTTGCTTTTCTTTAGTAAGTTTAGCCAGTGGTTTGTCAATTTTGTTGATCTTTTCAAAAAACCAGCTTTTGGTCTTTTCAATTTTTTCAATTGTTCTTCTATTCTGTAATTCACTTAGCTCTCCTCTAATCTTTATGATCTCATTTCTTCTGGTGCCCGAGGGGTTCCTCTGTTGTTCTCTTTGTAGTTGTTCAAGCTGTAGAGTTAGTTCCTTGATTTGGTTTCTTTCTTCCTTTCAGATGGGTGCATTTATGGAGATAATCAGACCTCTGAGCACTGCTTTGGCTGTATCCCATAGGTTTTGGTAGGAAGTGTGTTCATTCTCATTGGAAGCTATGAATTTCTTTATTTTATCCTTGATTTCCTTTATAACCCATGTTTTTTTTGAGTAAAATGTTGTTTAGTTTCCAAGAGTTCTACTTTCTATGTATGTTTTGTCTGCTATTGATTTGAACTTTTATGGCTTTATGATCCGAGAAGATGCTTTACAGTAATTCAATGGTATGGATTTTGTTGAGCATTGCATTATGGCATATCACATGGGCAGTTCTGGAGAATGTTCCGTGTGCACTGGAGAAGGTGTAGTTGTCTGCTGATGGATGGAAAGTTCTGTGAGATTTAGTTGTTTAATTGTGGCAATGAGGTCTTCTGTATCTTTACTGGGCTATTTTCTAGATGATCTGTCTAGTAATGAGAGTGGAGTGTTAAAGTCTCGTACTGTGTTGTGGAGTCATCTAACTCTCTTTTGAGCATCGTGAGTGTTTGTTTGATGTATTTAGGTGCTCTGATATTAGGTGCATAAATATTTAATTTAGTTAAATCTTGCCTGTGTACTGAACCTTTCAGCAATAAATAGTGTCCATCTTTGTCCACAATGGTGGATTTTACATTAAAATTGATTTTGTCTGAGATTATAATTGCCACCTCTGCTCTTCTTTGTTCATTCTTAGCTTGATATATATTCTTCCATCCTTTAATTTTTAGTTTTTTCCTGTCTTTAGGTCTCAAGTGAGTTTCTTGTAGACAACATATGGATGGGTCATGTCTTTTGATCCAAGATGACACTGGGTGTCTCTTTACTGGAGCATTCAGTCCATTCACATTCAGTGTAATTATTGATAGGTATGTGTTCACTGCTGCCATTGTGATGTGTTCATTTTTATATTGGTGTTTTCTCTGTTGTTCTTATTAGTCTGTTCTGGGACGTTCTTTTTTATGAGTTGATTTTTCACCTTTTACAGAGCTGGTTTTGTAGTTGTTGAGACTCGTGTGTTACATTTCTTGAAATGGTATAATACGTCTTTGTTGTGCTTTACAGCTGCCCCTATGATCCCCCTTAATAAACTAGATATAAACCCAATTTTAATTACTAGCAGTCTTGTCATCTTCCTCTCCATCTGTAAGGACTGTAACAACTGTCGTACATCCCTCTTTTTATTATGATGACACCATAGTTTTCATGATGATCACTGGATTGCTTCTGTCAAAGCTGTCATTGACTTTGGAGCCTTCCCTAAAAGAGTATTGAGTAGTGTGTGGTTCTAAAATACAAAGTTAGTGGTTTCATTCTTCTAAGCCAGAGTCAAGAACTTCTTTCAGTATTTCTTGTAGTTTAAGTTTGATTTTTACAAAGTCTCTAAGTTTCTGTTTATCTGGGAATGTCTTAATTTCATTTTCGTATTTGAAAGATAGTTTTGCAGGATATATAATTCTTGATTGGACGTTCTTGTCCTTCAAGGCTTTGAATATGTCATGCCACTGCCTCCGTGCCAGCATGGTTTCTGCTGAGAAACCTGATGAGACCCTACAGGGTTTCCCTCTGAATGTTAGCTTTGCTTTGAGTCTTGCTGTCTTTAAGAGTTGCTGCTTATGTTTAATTTTGTTAAGCTTGATTATAATATGCCTTGGAGTCTTTCTTTTGAGATCTGTATTGGATGGCGTACGATATGCATCTGAGATGTCTATATTCTCTTCCTTCATGATTTCTGGGAAGTTTTCTTTCAGCAGCTCAGCAACGATACTCTCTGTGTTCTCAGATGTCTCACCATGTTCAGGGACTCTAATTAATTGAAGGTTGTTCCTCTTAATAGAGTCCTACATGCTTCTTAATGTTTCTTCATTTTTCTTGTTTCTTTTTTCTGATTTCTGCTCGTAGACGCTGGCATCAGTAGCTCTGTCTTCCAAGTGAGAAATTCTTTTTTCCATTTGTTCCATTCTGTTTTCTTGGCTTTGCATGGAATTTTCTATGTCTTTGATTTTGTTCCTGATCTGTTGGATTTCACAGTACTGTTGTTCCATCAGATTGAACATCTTACTCAATTTTTCATTTTGTTCCGCTGCATTTTGTATAAGGTCTGGAAGTGCTCTGTATATAGTCATTTTGCATTCACTTCCTGATGCTTTCATAAAAGTTTCTTCATGTGGAAAACTCCTTGGCTGTTTCGTTTGGGAGCCTTATGAAGCCATGGGTGATTTCTTGTATGCCACAAGTGTCTGCTGATTTTTGGTTCTCATGTGAGTATGTAGAGGGTTGAAGACTTACTGTGAGGATGGGTTGCCAATATTTCTCTAGGCTGTCTTCAAATGTAAAGTAAAAGGTGTCTGACCAGTTCATAAGTCAATTAGGTTTTCAGGTGTAGAGGTCCCTTTTCTCAACTGACAAATTAAGCGCCACTGTGTCCAACCCCAGATGATAACAAACTAGTTCAGAATACAGCAATGCTACTGCCCTGGTGGTCTCTGCTTACAGGGCCTTGCCTTAGCCAACACTGCATCGAGCACTGCTTTTCTTATAGAAAAGCGCTGTCTTGTGGCCAGCCTCTGGCTCCCAAGCTAAGAATTAAGTCCAGCTGCGGCCACCACATCCATGATGGCATCCTCCACACAGGCAGCAGACAGAGGGGTAAAGGTGGCGAAAGGTAGCGATTCCTCTGCTTTTGTTGCAGGGCCTGCAATGTAGGTTGCACTGGGAAGATTACTTTTCTGTCCGAGAAGCGCTGTCTTGTTTGTAGGCGCTGTCTCCCAGGCTAAGAATTAGGTCCTGCTGAAATCTCGGTACCAACATGACGTCCCGCACACTGACTGCGGAATTCCATTCAAATCCCGCTGACGCAAATATAAAATGAAAGGCTGAAAGTGGCTTGATTAACAGAGTCTTAAGCCTAGCTCTCAGAATATGGGAATTTCACCTACCTATCCCCCCAGCAGCGCGTCTCAGTCTAGCCGCTAGGCAAGACCCAGCTCCGCCCGCTGGCCAAGACAGAGAAAAAAAAAGTCAAAATGGTGCGTTTACCTTCTGTCCATGAGATGCAGGGCTAGCCAGGAGTGGGAATCAGCGAAAGAGAGGAGGTTTTTCACTCAGTGGTATGAAGTCCCAATTAACAGTCCTTTGCCATGTCTTGAGGCTGATTAGGTGATCAGAAGACTCCGTTTGATTGTCAATTCAGGTCTTGGTTTCTAGAGGGATATAAGGAGATGTGTGCTTAGTCTGCCATCTTAACTCTGCCCTAAGGCTATATGGATTTGAATTTCTTTAACAGCTAATGATCATGATCATGTCTGCATGTGTTTTTTGTGCTTCCTGAATCTCCTCTTTAGAGAAGTGTTTGTCCATGCCTTTTGCCCATCGCTTAAATGGATGATTTATCTTTTTCTTGTTGATACCCTGTAGTTGGCTGGCTTGGCTATAGATTATGGAGATCAGGCGTTGTTCTGACATAGAGTTGCCGAATATTTTTTCCCATTCTGTAGATGGCCTTTTAATGCTGTTAAATAAGGTCTTTGGATGAACAAAAGTGATCAGTTCTTAGTAGTTCCCGTTTATGTATTTTCTGGTGATTGGGGTTTGTTTGACAGATTTTGAAGTCTGTCTGTGTTGTGTATTAAACCTTCCATTGTTGTTACTATGTTCTCTTGGATGAGCTTTATTGTGTTTGATTTGATATTTAGGTCTTTTGTCCAACTTTAGTTGGTTTTTGTATAAGGTATAAGATATGGGTCTTGTTTTAATTTAGTGCAGATGGACATCCAATTTTGCCAGCACCATTTGTTGAAGAGATTGGTTTAACCTGAGTTTAATGTCTTAGGGCCTTCATCAATTATCAACTCTTCGTAGGCAGATGATGTCATCTTTGGGGTCTTGATTCTGTTCCACTGATCTGTCTGTTTTTGTACCAGTAGCAGGCTGTTTTGACTAGTGTGGCAGTGTAATAGGTTCTAAAGTCAGGTAATGAGAGGCCTCCCAGTGTGTTCTTCTTCTTTAGTAATGCTTTGCTTATCCGGGACTGCTGCTTCCCTTTTTGTTGCTCTATCTCATTAAAAAAATGTCACTGGAACTTGTATTGGGATTGCATTATATAAGTAGATTGCTTTGGGTAAAACAGACATTTTCACAATGTTAAGTCTTCCTATCCATGAGCAGGGTCGGTTTCTCCATTTATGTAAGTCTCTCTTAGTTTCTTGTAGTAAAGGTTTGAAGTTCTCTTTGTGAAGATCTGTTATTTCTCTGGTTAGATTTATTCCTAGATCCTTTACCTTCTCAGTGGCTATAGTAAATGGTATTGATTTCGTGATTTCCTCCTTAATAATCTTGCTGTTTGTATAAAGGAATCCTACTGATTTACTTATGTTTGTCTTGTATCCTGAGACTTTGTCAAACTCCTCTGTCAGCTTGAGTAGTTTCCTTATGGGTTCTTTGTGATTCTCTGCATATACAATCATATCGTTTGCAAATAGGGAGATTTTTAGTTCTTCTTTGCCAATGCAGATGCCTTTTATTCTTTGGTCTTGTCTAGTTACTCTGGCTAGAACTTCTACTACAATGTTGAATAAGAGAAGTGAGAGTGGGCATACTTGTATAGTTCCTGTTCTCAAGGGAAACTGTTTCAGTCTCTCCATTTAGGATGACGCAGGCAGTTGACTTTGTATAAATGGCCCTTATTGCATTGAGGAATTGGCCATCTATTCCTATTTTCCTGGTCAAATGTGTTTTCTGCATCAATAGAAAAGATCAGGTGATTCTTGTCTTTTGTGGTATTTATGTGCTTGTTCATATTAATTGTTTTTCTGATGTTGAACCAGCCTTGCATTCTTGGTATCAATCGAAGTTGGTTATGATGGATTATTTTTTGATATTGTTGTTGTATTCTATTGGCAAGAATTTTGTTGAAGATTTTTGCATCTAGATTCATGAGTGATATTTGTCTGTAGTTCTCCTTTTTGTTTGGATTTTTCCCTGGTTTTGGTATCAGAGTTATGCTGACGTCATAGAATGAGTTTGGGAGTACTCCATCCCTTTCTATACCTTGAAATATGGTCAGTAGTACTGGAGATAACTCTTCTCTAAAAACTTGGTAGAATTCTGGGCCTGGGATTTTTTTGCTTGGGAGTTTTTTCATGATTTTTTCAATCTCTTCCTTTGTGATGGGTTAAGTTGTTCTACTTCACCTTGTGATAATTTTGGTAGGTTGTATGAATCAAGGAATTTGTCCATTTCCTCTAGGTTTTCGAGTTTGTTAGTATACAGTCTTTCATAGTATTTAGCTATCATATTTTTGATTTCTGCTGGATCCGTTGTGACAGTTCCCCTCTCATTTCCCATTTGAGTTATTTGTTTCCTGTTTTTCTTTAGTAAGTTTAGCCAATGGTTTGTCAATTTTGTTAATCTTTTCACAAAACCAGCTTCTGGTCTCTTTAGTTTTTTCAATTGTTCTTCTATTCTGTAATTCATTTAATTCTGCTCTCGTCTTTATGATATGTTTTCTTCTGGTGCGTGAGGGGTTCCTCTATTGTTCTCTCTACACTTGTTCAAGCTGTAGGGTCGGTTGTTTGGTTTGGTTTCTTTGTTCCTTCTAAATGTGTGCATTTATGGAGATAAACTGACCTCTGAACACTACTTTGGCTGTATCCCATAGGTTCTGGTAGGAAGTGTTTTCATTCTCATTGGAATCCATGAATTTATTTATTTCATCCTTGATTTCTTTGGTAACCGATGTTTTTTTTTTGCAATGTGTTGTTCAGTTTCCATAAGTTCTGCTTTCTGTGTTTTTTTCTGCTGCTGCTTTCGACTTTTATGGCTTTATCATCTGAGAAGATGCTTTGCTGTAATTCAGTGGTATGAATTTTGTGGAGAATTCTTTTATGTCCTAACACATGGTCTGTTGTGGAGAATGTCCCATGTGCATTGAAGAAGAAAGTGTAGTTTTCCGGTCATGGATAGAAAGTTCTGTATATGTCGATGAGATCTGGGTGGTTAATTGTTGCAATAAGATCTTCTGTGTCTTTATTGAGCTTTTTTCTATATGATCTGTCCAATCTTGAGAGTGGAGTGTTGAAGTCTCCCACTATTATTGTGGAGTGATCTATCTCCATTTTGAGTGTAATCACTGTTTATGTATTTCGATGCTTTAATATTAGGTGCATAAATATTTAATATTGTTAAGTCCTACTTGTGTGTTGAACCTTTCAGTAAGAAATAGTGTCTGTCCTTGTCCATGATGGTGGATTCTACATTAAAATCGATTTTATCTGAGATTAGAATTGCCACCCCTGCTCTTCTTTGTTCTTTGTTAGCTTGATATATGTTTTTCTATCGTTTGATTTTCAGTTTGTTCCTTTCTTTAGGTCTAAGTTGAGTTTCTTGTAGGCAAGATATGATGGGTCATGTCTTTTGATCCAAGATATTACTTGATGTCTCTTTACTGGAGCATTCAGTCCATTCACATTCAATGTAATTATTGATATGTATGTGTTCAATGCTGCCATTGTGATATGTTGCTTTTTGTGTTGATGTTTACTCTGTTGTTCTTATTAATCTGATCTGCGACCTTCTTCTTTGCAAGTTGATTTTTTACCTTTTTCAGGGTTGGTTTTGTGGTTGTTGAGAGTCCTGCATTACATTTCTTGATATGGTATGTTGCTTCTTTATTTTGCTTTATGGCTGCCCCATGATGCCCCTTAATAAACTGTACATAACCCTAATTTTGATTACTATCAGTCTTGTCAACTTTCTCTCCATTTCGAAGGACTGTAACGACTGTAGTACAACCCTCTTTTTAATGTGATGATATCATAATTTACATGATATGATCCCTGGATTGTTTCTTTCACTATTATAAGTTTGATTGTGTTTCAAGGATTCCCTAACTGAGTAGGATTCTGGATAATGTGTCCTAAAATACAAAGTTAGCAGTTTTGTTCTTCCAAACCAAGAGATTCTTTCAGTATTTCTTGTAGTTTTGGTTTGGTTTTTACAAAATCTCTGAGTTTCTGTTTATCTGTGAGTATCTTAATTTCATTTTCATGTTTGAAAGATAGTTTTGCAAGATCTGTAATTCTTGGCTGGAAGTTCTTTGCCTTCAAGGGTTTGAATGCGTCATGCCACTGTCTCTGTGCCAGCATTGTTTCTGTAGAGAAATCCAACGAAAGCCTACAGGGTTTCCCTCTGAAGATTAGCTTTGCTTTGAGTCTTGCTGTCTTTAAGAGTTTCTGCTTATGTTTCATTTTGTTCAGCTTGATTATAATATGTATTGGAATCTTTCTATTGAGATCTATATTGAGTGGTGTACAATGTGTATCTTGGGTATCTATATTCTCTTCTTTCATAATTTCTGGGAAGTTTTCTGTCAGCAGCTCAGCCACAATACTCTCTGTGTTCTCAGGTGTCTCACCGTGTTCAGGAACTCCAGTTAATTGTAGATTGTTCTTTTTAATAGCGTTCCACATGTTTCTTAATGCTTCTCATTTTTCTTGTTTGTTTTTTCCGATTGATCCACATCGATGCTGGAGTCAGTGCCTCTGTCTTCCAAATCAGAAATTCTGTTTTCCATTTTTTGCATTCTGTTTTCTTGGCTTCGAATTGAAGTTTCTGTGTCTTTGATTTTGTTCTTGAACTGTTGGATTTCAGAGTACTGGTGTTCCATCAGATCAAACAGCTTGCTTAATTTTTCGTTTTGCTCTGCTGTATTTTGTATAAGGTCTAGTAGCGCTCTCTATATAATCGTTTTGTATTCCCCTTCTGATAGTTTCAGAAAAACTTCTTTGTCTGGGTTGTTCTGAGGTGGTTTCTTTTGGGGGTCTTCTGATGCCATTGCTGTCTTCTAGGTTACCATCCTGTGCAACGTCTACTGCTTTTTGGGCATCATGTGGGTCATTAGAGGCTGGGAGAGACACTGTGACAATATACCATAGTTGTTTCTGTAGGCTGTGTTAAGATGAAAAGTAAAAAGTATTTGGCACCTTCTAAAATCAGTCAGGCGTCCATGTGTCTATGTCCCTCTTGCCAGCTGGCAAAGTAAGCACTTGTAGTCTGAACACTGGATGTTATAAACTAGCTCAAAATATCGAAGGGCTACTGGCCTGTTGGCCTCTGCTGTCAGGCCCCAGCTGTAGGAGATATTGTGTAGAACTTCTGGGTAGGAACTGCTCCTCAGCCCAGGAATTAGGTCCAGCTAAGGCTTCTGTATTGATGACCCTGCCTCCCAGCAAAACAAGATGGCATCCTGCTTAAGCTTGCCAGCTGGCCAGGAATGCCTAAGTGCCCAGAGTCTACAGCTCCCACCGCTAGGTCCCGGCCCCAGGTGACACTGTGCAAAACATCGCCTCCCTGCTAGAAAAGCTCTCTCCCCCCGGCAGGAGCCACTTCCCAGCCTAAGAACCAAGTCTGGCTGGGACCTCTGCCTGGGCTTCTCCGTTTCCCAGTAGGCCAGAGGAGCCAGCATATATAGAGTCCAAAGCCAGGCTCTCAGGACCTGGCAATTACACTTCCCGGTGCCACTAGCAGTGTGTCCAAGACTAGCAGCTAGTCAAGTTCCAGTTCTGCCCACTGGCCAAGGCAGAGGAAAAAAAAATCAAAATGGTGAGTTACATTTGGTTTGTGCAAGCCTGTGCTTGCCAAGAGCGGGGTCAATGAGAGAGAGGAGGTTTTGCGTTCAGTGGTATGAAGTCCAAATTAACAGACGCTGCATCCCAGGGCTCGCTAGGTGTCCAGAAAGCTCTGTTTAACTATCTTATCAGGTGTTGGTTTCCCGAGGGACTTAGGGAGACGTGCATGTAGTCCGCCATCTTGACTGCTTCCCCTGGAGACAGTAAAATTTAAAAGCAGAATAGTAAGGGGAATGATACCCTTGATTTAAGTGAACTGTTTAGGCCAAAGGGCCAAAGGTAGGAAAAAACATTGTTTTTTTGGTCTGTGATCAGGCATCCTGTGTAATGGAGAACAGGTATCAGGAGCACTGCAGTTTGTGTGGCTATAAAAATCCTTTACAGTTACATCGAGGTCCTTGTTCTATAGGCTGTAGGAAGCAGTAACTCTCTTCTGTGTTATGAAACACTGGTACTATGGATGAGTATGAGACGTGAAAAGATGACAGAAGAGAGACCGAGTAGTGAATTATCACCATAGTACAGTATGTGCTTCAACTAGAATGAGGTAGTAAAATTAGGAAAGGGGGATGTTGGAGAGGACTCCCCAGCTGTGACTATTCCCCAGTGAGTCCCCAGGTACTCCTAATTTCATATAACTTCTTGTTTATTACTATTGCAGAGGAATCATGAAGAATCTCGTTAAAGGATTTTCCTTATGATTCTGCTCACTATTTTGGGAAACTTGGATTTTCTATATTCTCAGCAAGTCGCAAGGGTAAATGTGGTCCTTTTGATTTATATTGTTTTATTTCACATACATATTATGCAATAAAATTTTGAGTTACAAAGCTTTGAAGTCATTTGAGGTGAAGCTGTTTGAAGTAAATATAACTTGCTATATACCACATGCAGAAACCCCAGTGAAAAGCTACAACTGCTAATGAGAGGTTTCGCAGTTTGAGTCCACCAGGTGCTCCTTGGGAACTCTATGGGGCAGTTCTTCTCTGTCCTTTAGGGTCGCTGTGAGTTGAAATTCACTCAGTGCAATGGGTTAAATGGGTGTACCACATACAGCTCTATTACCTTTCTTTGTAGCCTGAGTTGCTGTCATATTTGACCCTCAGAGCAGATTATTTTTTAGAAACTTTCCTCTATATGCAAGATTATTTTATTTTGATTTTGGTTAGTAGTAATTATTTTTCTTGACTTTTAAAACAATGAGAATATATTTTAATTTTAAACTTATAATTTAACTATTGTAAAACAGTCCGTGAATGAACTAAAAATTGCAGTTAGAGAATAAAAATATTGCATCTTATAATTTGTACTGTTTCTGTGTTTTCAAACTTAATTACACATAAAAATTCCAATGTCCAAAAAGAAGGAGAGAATTAACATAGTTGAATTCTGTTGATTCGTGTTTACAAAGCCAGCCTTTTGGTTAGCAGACTTGGCTCTTAAACAGTGTGTCACCAAGGTTTCCAAAGACTTTGTTACTGTTGTTTATTTCTAGTCTGCTGATTAGATGTAGAAATGTACGTTACAATAGGAGGTGTTGGAGATATGAATTTCACCTGAAGCAGCTCAAAGACTTCTGAACTTAAAATGAGTATGTGTGATTTAGTCTACAGCGTTGGCCATTATTTGTAACTAGAAGTTACTTGTATACTGGAAATTCTCTAAACTTGTATGTAAACTGCATTACTATAAAAAGATAAATAGAATAATGTGCTAATTTCAAGTTTACATATGTTATTATAATGGAACAATTACTATACAATTATTTAGTAATTAACAATGTTTTTTTCAGGATATTTTGTCACTGACATTTTTAAAATTGCAGGTTTATGATGCTAATAAATGGACCAATGTTAAGCCAGGTTTTGAATCCCAACTATTATGAGGACTGCCAGTTACATTTAGGAACCCATCCTAGAAAAAGCGCTACATACCTCATCACTGAATATCACTACATTCACCTTTAAAGTACTCTCCTTGGGAAGCTATGCACCAATACCAGTGCTTAGTCCACCCTTCAGAGCAATTTGGGAGCGCCTTTTCTGGAATGACCATCAGAGCTGTCATCATATTACCCTTGGTGTCCTGAATGTCATCAAAATGTCTTCCTTTCAATATTTCCTTTGTCTTTAGGTAAAGAGAAAAGTCACTGGGGGCCAAATCAGGTGAGTAGGGAAGGTATTCCAATACAGTTATTTGTTTACTGGCTGAAAACTCCCTCACAGACAACTATACAATTAACTTTGTGAACTTGCTACCATGTGCAATGGTCATTCCTGAAAGAGTTCCAGAATTGCTTTGAAGGGTGGACTAGGTGCTGGTGTCTGTGCATAGCTTCCTAACAGGAGTACTTAGAAGGTGACTAGTAATACTCAGCAGTGAAGTATGTAGTACTTAGAACGATTAAGTTCATGGACTTGTCAGAACTCATGTTATTGCCTGGAACCTACCCTAGTTAGGAAGCCAGTGCCTTGATTAAGGCCTTTTCTACTTTGAAAAGACTCCTTTTCTCTTTTCCCCTCACACTACCTCATGCCACACATTTTCATGGACCTTCTAGCATAAGTCAGATAGCACTTACATATCTTTACTTCTGTGACTACTGAGGAAACACTGGTGGAATAGTGATTAAGTGCTATGTTTGCAATCCAAAGGTCAGCAACTTGAATCCACCAGGAGCAACTTGGAAACTCTATGGAGCAGGTTCTGCTCTGTCCTGTAGGGTCACTATGGGTTGGAATCAACTCAACTGCAGTGTTTTTGTTTTGTTTTAATGACTATTGAATGCTTTACCTCTTTCCTTTGAACTCAGAGCACTTTGTATCTGTCCATTATAACATTACTATATAGATCACTCTGTGATACAACTTTGCAAATATTGTTGTTGAGAATAGAATTTTTTCATTTTTCAGCATCTACTATTGAATATCTTTTTTGGATAAATAACTGTATTTGCTGTGTCTTGTGGTTTGTTGTTACTGTTATTAGAACTTGATTGCCATCAAATTGATTCTGACTCATACTGACCATAGAGACTCAAAAATAGGATTTGGGGGGATATTATTATATAAAAGCCTTTAATTCAATATAAATACTTAGTTTTATATATTTTTTCCTAGCAAAATGAAAATTTATTCAGTAGCTCTCTTGTGATCCAGAAAAGGATGAGGAACTTTGCCCACTGCTGTATCCCCACTCTTCTTCTGTGTTTCTAATACCTCGAATTTTATGTCTACATATAATTTTAAACTCCTCCAAATTAAGTTTTGTACCCTCTATTTAGATAGAATTACCCAAATATTTTATATTTAATTTTGTTGCTTTTCATGCACTCCATTTCTTCTTTCTTTGCCTCTTATTTCCAAAGGTGTCCTTTAGTAATTTTTGCAGAAAGCATCTGTTGGTTCTAAACTCTCTTAGTCAATACATGCCTGGAAAACTCCTCATTTTACCATCACTGTTAATGGTTATTTAAGCTGGGTATATGATTTTAGAATGACAGTTAATGCCTCTTAGAAGTTTGAAATATTATAACCACAGTTGATAATGATGAGATTTATGCTGTCAATCTAATTCCCATTTATTTAAAAATAATTTATTGTTTCTCACAGGAGATTTTTTTTTAAACACACAAACTTTATTGTTTGCTAATCATTTTACTACATTTGATTATCATCTGTGCTCTTTTTTGGAATTGTACTTTAGTTGAAGGTTTACAGAATACTAGTTTCTCATTAAACAGTGCATGTATTGCTTTATGACAGTGGTTAACAATGCCACAATATGTCAGCATTCTCCTTTCTCAACCTTGGGTTTCCGACTATAACATTTCCTGCCCCCTCCTACTTTCTAGTCCTTGATGCTGGTCTGGAGTGCCCCTTTAGTCTCATTTTGTTTTATAGGTCCATCTAGTCTTTGGTTGAAATGTGAACCTCAGGAGTGACTTCATTACTGAGTTGAAAAGATGCCTGGGGACTATACTCTCAGGTTTCTGTAGTCTATGTCAGACCACCAAATTTAAAACAAAATATTTAAATAAATATTTAAATATTTTAAAACAAAATATTTTATTGTCCTCTAAGTGAAAGCATACAATCCAGGTAAATTTGATGTGTAAGTATGGACAGTCTACTGCCCTGCTGTCATCAGGTATTGGGCCCTACCCTAAGGGTAAACTGTGCTCAACACAGTTTTTCTGCTGGGGAAGTGCTCCCCAGGCTGGCACTGCCTCCTAGCTTGGGAATTAGCCTCCACTGAGGCCTCCGTTTGGGTAGCTCCGCCTCCCAGTCGGACGAGATGGTGGCTTGCAGAGGCTCTCCCACCTGCTGGGATATAACTGAATCAATGACATAGGCTTGGAAAGAGGGGTGGAAGGGCTGTGGTCCTCAGAGTCCAGAGCCAGGCTCTCAAGGTGTGGCTATTCTACCTGCAGGTCGTGTCAACAATGTGGCAGAACTGTGCTACCAGTTAAGCCTAATCACTGCCACAGGCTAACAAAAAGGAAAAAAGTTAAAGCTAGTAGTTACCGTCGGTCTGCAAGAGGTGACCATTCACCAAGGGTGAGGGTTAGCGAAAGAGAAGATGTTTCCCGTTGAGTGGCATGTAGTCCAAAATGACAGCCCTATGCCGTGTTCTAGGGCTCACTGGGTGTCCAGAAGGCTCCATTTATATCAGTCCTGGCCTTAGTTTCTGGAGTGAGTTAAGGAGATTTGTGTCTAGTCTGCCATCATGACTCCACCTCCCCTTTATTTCTTTTTATTGCATTATCACTCTAGCTAGGATTTCTAGCACAATATTAAGTAGGAGCAGTGATAAAGAGCATCCTTGTCATGTTCCTAATCTCAAGGGGGAATGTTTTCAATCTGTCTCCTTTAAGAATGATATTGGTGATTGGTTTGCATAGATGCCACTTATTATTGCTGACATGTTTCTGTTCTATACCTATATTATTGAGCTTTTATCAGGAGTGGATGTTGGACTTTGTTGAGTGCTTTTTCTGCATCAACTGAGATGATCATGTGATTCTTTTATTTCTGTGGTAGACTATGTTGATTGCTTATCTAATGTTGAGCTATCTTTGAATACCTGGTATTAATCCTACTTGTTAGTGGTACATTATTTTTTGATATGATGCTACTGGCTAGAATTTCGTCAAGAATTTGTGCAACTTGTCTACAATAGCAAAAAGATGGAGTCAACCTAGGTGCTCATCAGCAGATGAATAGATAAACAAAATACACACAGTGGAACAGTATGCAATGGTAAGGAAAAATGATGATTTTATGAAACATCTCATAATCTAGAATCAATTGTAAAACATGCTAAGTGAAATCAGTCAGCTTCAAAAGGATAAATACTGTATGAGACCACTAGTATAAGGACTTATGCACAGGATGGCTATAAGGTTGGAGAGTGAGAAAAGAGTTGTTCACAGATTAGATAGTCGATAGGAATTCATTTAGGTAAAGAGAGTGACATCATACAGCAGAAGACACCCCTGGTAGGGGACACAATGTAGAGTCCCTGCCATAGCATGGGAAAAAGAGGTGTGCATGACAAGAACACTATTAAAAGACCAGAATTGATGGTCTGACAGCTTTAAGGGTACTCTGAGGGCATCACCTCTAGACTTACTGGTAGCCCAGAGCTGAAACTAGTACTGAAGGCAAAGAATGGATTGGACTTGGGGACACTGAGTGATGCATGTGGTGTTTGTACTTTATGGTTTAGTATATACATATGAGGCTGTCCTGCTAGTTTCTTTTTAGAGGAGAGGGGAAAGGGTGGAGAGGAGGGGACAAGTGTTAGTTGCGTGGATACTGGAAGGAAAGCATGAAAAAGAAGAGGGTGCTGTCACAGGATGAGGAAAGCAGTCGGAGTTGCAGAGAGGCAAGTACTTGGAGTAACAGGGAAAATTGACTTGGATAATCAACTTGCAGTTGATCCCCCCCCCAAAAAAATTTAAAAAGAATGTATGTATCTGTATTTGTGAGAGATACTGGTTTATAGTTTTCTTTTGTTGTTTCTTTGCCTGGTTTTGGCATCAGTGCTATGCTGGCTTTATAGAATGAATTTGGAAGTATTGCTTCCTTTTCTGTGTTTTGAAATAGTTTGAGTAGTACTGGTGTAATCTCTTCTCTGAATGTTTGGTAGAATTCTTCAGTGAAGACATCTGGGCCAGGGCTTTTGTTGTTGGGAATATTTTTAAATTACCTTTTCCATCTCTTGTTCTGGGTCTCTTCAAATTTTCAACATCATTTTTTTCTGAGGGTAGGTTGTGTTTTTGTCAAAATGTGTCCATCTTCTCTAACCCATTGCTGTATCCCCTAGGTTTTCAAATTTGTTGGAGAACAGTTTTTCATAATATTCTGTTTTATTTCAATTGGTGTTGTAATGTCCCTCATTTCATTTCTTATTTGGGTTGTTTAAGTATTCTCCTGGTTTTCTTTCAGCAGTTTGTCCATTTTGTTGCTTCTTTCAAAGAGCAAACTTTTGGTTTTGTTGATCCTTTCTGTTGTTTTTCTGTTGTTCAATTTCATATCTTTCGGCTCTTTTGTCTTTGTTTATTTTCTTCTGGTGGCTGTGGGCTTCTTGTCCTATTCGCTGTTCAAGTTGGGTAGCTATTATTTTGATTTTGTTCATTCCTTTTTGATGTATGTATCTCTTGGTATAAATTAAGCTCTGAGGACTGCCTTTGCTGTGTCCAAAAGTTTTGGTATGATATGTTTACATTCTCATTTGATTTTAGTTTTTTTTTATTTTTTTATTTAATTTATTCTGTTATGTAGTGGTTTTGAAGTAAGTTATTCCATTACATGCAATTGATTTTTTTCTTTTGTCTTCCTGTTATTAATGTCTACTTTAATGACATTATGGTCAGAGAAGATACTTTCAGTGTTTTGGACTTTGCTGAGGGTTGGTTCTGTGGCCTAAGAGGTGATATATTCTATTTTAAGTCTATTTTACCTGAAATTACTCTTCCACTTCCACTCTTTTTTGGTAGTTAGTTACTGGATATATTTTTTGTATGCTTTAATTTTGAATACATCTTGTGTCTAAGGCATGTCTTTTTAGCAGCATATTGATGGATCCAATTTTTGTATCCATTCCGTGATTTTCTGTCTATGAGTGCATTTAGGCCATTTTTAGTCAGTGTAATTATTGATAAGAATGAATTTATTATATCATGTTGTAGTGCTTTTTTTGTGGTTCTGACATTTTCTTTGTTCCTTTTACTCTCCTGTGCTGAATGCCTTTTGTTTGTGGATTTCTTTTTCATTTCTTTTGTAGATTTTATTTTTTAAACTCTATGTTTTTCTTCTTTATTTTGATAAGTAGGCTTATTAACTTTCTCTGTGGTTACTTTGTAATTTACCCATATCTTCCTAGGTTTGAACTGGTCTAGTTTTAGTTGGTATTGCTCTGCCTTCCACTCCATTAGGAAGTTCTGTTGCTACTCTCTTTATTCTGTCTTTTATTGTTCTGACATTGCTGTCATTTATGGATTTAACTCTGCTTCCCTGCTGTAATTCTTTTGATTTTGGATAGTGCTTGAGAATTCTATTTCTAAGTTAGTATCTAGCTAGTATCATCTTACATCCTAGGTTCAGGCTGTGATCTGATGCTGTTTGCTTTCAGATAAGAATTTAATAAATTTCGTAAATTTGGTTTGGTTTTTTATATAATCCCTAATTTCTGTTTATCTGGAAATGTCCTAATTTCACCATCATATTTGAATGAGAGTTTTGCAGGATATGTTATTCTTCGTTGTCAGTTTTTTTCTTTTATGATTTTATATACGTCATCCCATTGCCTTCTTGCCTTCATGGTTTCTGCTGAATCACCAGAGATGAGTCTTATTGCATCTCTTCTGTATGTGACTTTTTGTCTTGCATTCAGTACTTTGTGTTTCTCTTTGATTTGAGAGAGTGTGATTATGACATGCTTTGGTGATTTTCTTTTGGAGTCTGTCATATCTGGGGTTCAGTGAGCTCTTGGATTATCAACGTTTTATCTTTCATGATATTAACAAATTTTTTTTTTTGCCAGCAGTTCTTCAAAGATTCTCTCTATATTTCCCATTTTCTCCTCCTGTTCTGAAATTCTGATCACTTGCACATTTTGCTTTTGATTGTATTCCTCATGATCCTGAGTTTCTTCTTTTATTTCTTATTTTCCCCTCAAACACAGTAATGTCCAAATAATTGTCACCATTTTACTGCTCCTCTCTTCTGCCATTTAAAACCAGATCTTGAGCCTTTAATGACACTGTCCATTACTGAAATCTTGCATGATTTCTGTTTCTGAATTTGTTTTAACATTTTGTTCCTGTATTATTTTCCTGAATTCTTCCATGTTTTTTTGTCTGTACTTTCCATGAATTTGTCTGTTTTTGTCTCTGCTTTTTGCTGCAATTCTTGGTGTCTGTGAGTATCGTAGATTTGAATCCTCTCTCAGGCAGTTCTAGTACCTTTTCTTCTACTGAAAAGTCATCTAGAGTTTTAATTTGAACACTTACTGGAACCATTCTGTGCTATTTTTATTTATTTATTATTTTTTAAAATATTTTTTATTATGATTGAATGAAAATGTACATACCTATATAAATTCGCATGCTCACCTAAATGCAGCTCACACTACTCTCCCTGCCCCATGACAACACACCCCTCCTTTCTGTTCCGTACATATCCTGTCCACCCAAAAGTCTCCTATTCCCTCCTCTGCACCCACTCCCCTTCCTCCAGCAAGAGGTCAGCAGGATGACATCTTATAGATGCATAGAACCATAAAATTCCCATAAGATACAGTCACTCTGTGTCACCAAGTCCAATACATTGCTGTCCGAAAAGTTGACCTTCATTATGATTTACGGACAGAGGCAGCATCAGGGCCAGGGGCCATGCTGCAAGGGAAACCCTGAAGCCCTGGGACCATCAATTGTGTTTTTTTCTTGGAGATCTCAGGTGCACCCCATTTATTCTCTTGTTGCCAGTGAGACTGCACTTTGTCAGCTCCATTGTGGCTATCACTGGTGGTGGCCAGGCATCATCTGGTTCTACTGATCATGAGTTGATGTAGAGACCCACTCACATGGGTCTGTCTGTCTTCTAGGTTCTATTTTTCCCATGTCATTCTTGTCTTCAGTGATCATCTGTTCCTCTTGAGTTGAGAGCATTTGCTGTACCCCCAGATGGCAGCTTGGCAGCTTTTAATACCCAAGATGCCACTTACCGATCAGGAGTGTAGAGAGTCCTCATTAGCAAAATGCTAGCTGTGCCAGTTGGCCTTGATTTTGCCTGAGAGCATGGTCCCTAGCTCCCCGCCTCAGCTATTCTGTCCTTGCAATATTGGGTTAAGATGGGAGGAGTACTCAAATTGTGTTGATGTCCAGTTATTATTAATATTCTTTCTAATGTCCTTGAAAACTCTGGGGGTCTCACCATGAGTCGGATCTGAATCGAAGGCACTTGGCAATGTGTGCTGTCACTGATTTCACCCAACCAAATTCTATTAACTATCTAATCTAAATCCTCCCCCCCAACTGTTGCAGCTGTAAAAGAATCTTTTCTCCTGTGCATGAGTCTGTTTTTAAGTTGTTATTGTAGGAGTCTCATACAAGATTTGTCCTTTTGTCACTGAGTACTTTCACTCAGCATAATGTCCTCCAGTTGAAACCAGGTTAGGAGATGTTTCCTGCTATCATCATTGTTCTTTATCATTGCATAGTGTTCCATTGAGTATATATACCATAGTTTACCTATCCATTCTTCTGTTGTTGGGCATCTGGATTGATTCCATCTTTTTGTGGACTGTGCTGTGATGAACATTCATGTGCATGTATCGGTTGGTGTGAAGGGCCTTGATTCTGTAGGATATATTCCAAGCAGTGGAATTACTGGGTGAAATGGTGTATCTATATCCATTATTTTAAGGGAGCGCCAGATTGCTTTCCAAAGAGGTTGCACCATTTTGCAATCCCACCAGCAGTGTAGGAGATTTCCAATCTCTCCACAGCCTCTCCAGCACTTGTTGTTTTGCATTTTTTGGATCCTGGCAACCTTGCTGGAGTGAGATGGTATCTCATTGTCATTTGGATTTGAATTTCTTTAATTGCAAATGATTGTGAGCATGTGCGCATGTGTTTTTTGGCTGCCTGGATGTCCTCTTTAGAGAAGTGTCTGCCCGTCTCCTTTGCCCATCACTTAATTAGATGATTTATCTTTTTCTTATTGGTATTTTGTAGTACTCTGTAGATTATGGAGATCAGGTGTGAGTCTGACATAGAGTTGCCAAATATTTTTTCTCATTCTGTAGGTGGCCTTTTAATCCTGTTAATAAAGTTTTTGGATGAACAAAAGAGATTGATTCTTAGTAGTTCCTACTTATCTATTTTCTGGTGATTGGGGTTTGCTTGACAGCTTTTGAAGTCTGTCTGTGTTGTGTATTAAACCTTCCATTGTTGTTACTACTTTCTCTTGGATGAGCTTTATTGTTTTTGATTTGATATTTAGGTCTTTTGTCCAGTTTGAGTTGGTTTTTGTATAAGGTATAAGATATGGGTCTTGTTTTAATTTAGTGCAGATGGATATCCAATTTTGCCACCACCATTTGTTGAAGAGATTGTTTTAACCTGAGTTTAATGTATTAGGGCCTTCATCAAATATCAACTGTTCATAGACAGATGATGTCATCTTTGGGATCTCAATTCTGTTCCACTGATCTGCCTGTTTTTGTACCAGTAGCAGGCTGTTTGGACTACTTTGGCAGTGTAATAGGTTCTAAGGTCAGGTAATGAGAGGCCTCCCAGTGTGTTCTTCTTCTTTAGTAATGCTTTGCTTATCCGGGGCTGCTGCTTCCCTTTTTGTTGCTCTATCTCATTAAAAAAATGTCACTAGAACTTGTATTGGGATTGCATTATATAAGTAGATTGCTTTGGGTAAAATAGACATTTTCACAATGTTAAGTCTTCCTATCCATGAGCAGGGTAGGTTTCTCCATTTATGTAAGTCTCTCTTAGTTTCTTGTAGTAAAGGTTTGAAGTTCTCTTTGTGAAGATCTGTTATTTCTCTGGTTAGATTTATTCCTAGGTACTTGATCTTCTTCGGGGCTATAGTAAATGGTATTGACTTTGTGATTTCCCCCTTAATAATCTCATTGTTGGTATAAAGGAATCCTATTGATTTACTTATGTTTGTCTTGTATCCTGAGACTTTGCCAAACTCCTCTATCAGCTTCAGTAGTTTCCTTATGGATTCTTTGGGATTCTCTGCATATACAATCATATCGTCTGCAAATAGGGAGATTTTTAGTTCTTCTTTGCTGATGCAGATGCCTTTTATTCCTTGGTCTTGTCTAACTGCTCTGGCTAGAACTTCTAGTACAATGTTGAATAGGAGAGGTGAGAGTAGGCATCCTTGTCTAGTTCCTGTTCTCAAAGGAAATTGTTTCAGTCTCTCTTCATTTAGGATGATGTAGGCAGTTGGCTTTGTATAAATGGCCCTTATTGCATTGAGGAATTTGTTGTCTGTTCCTATTTTGCTGAGAGTTTTTTAGCATGAATGGATGTTGGACTTTACCAAATGCCTTTTCTGCACGATCAGGTGATTCTTGTCTTTTGCGGTATTTATGTGCTTGATCACATTAATTGTTTTCCTGATGTTGAACCAGCCTTGCATCCCTGGTATGAATCCCACTTGATCATGATGGATTATTTTTTGGATATATTATTCTATTCTATTGGCAAGAATTTTGTTGAAGATTTTTGCATGTAGATTCACCAGTGATATTGGTCTGTGGTTCTCCTTTTTGGTTGGGTGTTTCCCTGGCTTTGGTATCAGTGCTATGCTGGCTTCTGAGAATGAATTTGGGGATGTTCCATCTCTTTCTGTGCTGTGAGTTAGTCTCAGTAGTATTGGAGATAACTGTTCTCTAACAGCTTGGTAGAATTCTGCAGTGAAGCCATCTGGACCAGGGTTTTTTTTGATTGGTAGTGTTTTTATGACTTTTTCAATCTTTTCCTTTGTGATGGGTTTATTAAGTTGTTCTGCTTCACCTTGTGGTAGTTTTGGTAGGTGATATGAATCAAGGAATTTGTCCATTTCCTCTAGATTTTCAAATTTGTTAGAATACACTCTTTCATACTGTTCAGCTATGATATTTTTTATTTCTGTTGGATCTGTTGTGACAACTCCCCTGTCATTTCTTATTTGGGTTATTTGTTTCCTTTCCTGTTTTTCTTTAGTAAGTTTAGCCAATGGTTTGTCAGTTTTGTTGATCTTTTCAAAAAACCAGCTTTTCGTCTTTTCAGTTGTTGTATTCGCTAATTTGTTTAGTTCTGCTCTCGTCTTTGTGATATGTGTTCTTATGGTGCCTGAGGGGTTCCTCTGTTGTTCTCTCTCTACTTGTTGAAGCTATAGGATCAGTTGTTTGATCTGGTTTCTTTCTTCCTTCCAGATGTGTGCATTTATGGAGATAAAGAGACCTCTGAGCACTGCTTTGGGTGTTTCCGATAGATTCTGATAGGAAGTGTTTTCATTCTCTTTGGAATCCTTGAATTTCTTTATTTCATCCTTGATTTCTTCTATAACCTGTGTTTTTTTTAGCAAGGTGTTGTTCAATTTCCATGAGTTCCACTTTTATCTGTGTTTTTTCTGCTATTGGTTTTGGCTTTTGTGAGTCTGTTTTTTCCTGTTTTTATTTTATTTTATTTTATTTTAATATGTCAGAATAGGTGGGCTGTGCATTCTTTTTTTGTTTGCTAATTTGTGGTTACAGTACTTCTCATCTCCTTGTCCAGTGGGCAGGGCCAATTACTAAGCTATAGTGCAGCAGAGCAGGCTCAGCTGAAGCGGAAGAGCCAGAATGGGTTGTTTGTGGCATGTATAAGGGCCAGCAGGTGGGCTAGGATTCAGTTCTCGGCAGATTCCAGTAGGTCGTGCCTACACTACTTAGAGATGTGATGTTCACTGCACAGTGTAGGTATCCAGGAAGGAGGGTAGAGATTGTGATAGTGGAATTAAGATAGGTATGAGAAAGTGAGAAGAGAGAAAAACACGAGTCCACAACAACAACAACAACAACTGAACAGTGTGCTAAGGTAGCAGGTGATCTGTGTCTTGCTAGTAGGTCCGTGAAGCTGCTTCCCAACAGTCCCTGCCTACTAATCTCTATGAGGTGAGCTTGGGGAATTGAAGCATCAGACACTGCACTTCCAAGTTAGCTGAGCCACTGCAGGTAATCAAGAAGCATCAGAGAAGTAGACCAGCAGGGAGAGGATCAGGAGGCGAGAAAGCATGTATCATTGGTTACTGGGTGCTTTGTTTCCTGCTGGAATTCTGTGAAGCTGCCCATATGCTGATCTCTAACAGGAGTCCAAGATGGTGAATCTGTTCTGTGTTCATTGATAGGGGACTTCTGTTATTATCTCTTCTCACTCTCCCTTCTCTGTCACTTTCTCACTCTGGTTGTTTGGCTGAAATCTTTATGTCTTTGATATTTCAGGTTCCAGGATTGATGTTCCTGTCTCTTTTGCTTAATTTTTTGGGTCATTGCTATGGAGGGATGGCATGCTGCTTGTATTTGTGGTGCCATATTGGCCAGAAGTCTTATAAAAGATTTTTAAAGTTTTTGCTACATAATTCATTTGTGGTAGTTTTATGATGATAGGTTTAAATATGAATTGAAGTTGTCATGTTCTCTCTTAGTTTGCATTTCTAAGAAGATATATATTTTTCTTCAACTCAGGAAAATTCTCAGACATAATTATTCTCAAACTATAATTATTTTCTATTTAATATTGCTTCTTTACCATTTTCTTGACTGTCTACTGAAACTTTTATGAACAGTGGTGAGAGCAAGGTGATGTTACTAATGCTAATCTGTACCCTAAGATCAAGTTCTTTTAGGGATTATGGAAGGTTATACCTTTTATCTCCTTGTGTTTAAACTGAGCCATGCAACTATGTATGACTAATAAAATGTGGTGAGCATGTGTGATGTTTGTTATTTGCAAGCTGAGAGAGGGAAAAACTCCCGTGCAACTCTCTGGTGCCTCGTTTTTCTTTTTCCTGCCTCAGCAATTATTTAAGTGGAAATTTAATGAGTGATAATTAAACTTTTATTAAGCCACTAAGATTCTAGGGATGTTTTGTTACTGGAATATGAACTATCTTATGCTAACTAAAGTAGGGAGTCCTTCAATCTGATTGCATAGCTCCTAAAATTCTCTTTCATAGTTTTGTGTCTTTATTACTCTGATGTAATCTATTAGTTAAATAATGATTGCTTAATTCAGCCCAGAATTGTTTTTTTTTAAGTTTTTAAATGATTTTTTTGAATTATCAGGTATGTTCTTTTTGGCATTTGGTTTCTTTATATATTGCAAAATTTTTGTTACAAGACTCATTTTGTGTAGAAGCTTTTTTGTTTATTTTCTTAATCCCCTTCTCTGAGAGCTCAAATACTTTGTCTGCCAGTTTTGCCATTGCCTCTACCTGGTTCCTGTTCAGAGCTAAGCCATGTACTGCTATCTCAGGTCTCCAGTCCTGTAAGGATATTGGTATGGTACATATTCATTCACTGAGTCAGAGAATGACTGAACCTAGGGGAAGGGTAAGAAGCAAGCAATATTGACTCCTGCTCCCTTCTCTAACAGCAGGGTAATACATTTTCAGCTTCAGGCTGTGATCATTTTTTTTAAATCTCTTTTTATAGGTTAGGAAAGCTAAACCCAACCTCCAATTTTACAGCCTGATTGTTTTTCCAGTCTCCTGAAAGAGGTAGAACATTGTGAATTCCTTCTACTCCTTCTTTCTTTGAAATATCTTTTTTTCCCCCAGGAGTCTAATAATTTTTGTGTTTATATTCACATGTCATATAAAAAAAAGAACACAGTAGTCCTCTAGTTATAACAGGTTCCATTCTGATGACTCCATTATAAGCTGGTTCTGATACTAGTCCAATACCTCATTTTTAGAAGCTTTCATTCTTATTACATTTTATTGTCAGTATCTTTAAATATCTGGCAGTGTTTTTTTGAACAATAAATCATAGAATTGAATATCTGCTGATATGATACTATCAGCAAATTACACACTGTAGCATATTACTAATGATAAGATTTACAAAAATGAAAAAATATAGAGGTTGTAAATGAAGTACATTGTAACTTGAATGTGTTGTGAGGGGTTACTTGTATAAGAGTATTATAAATTATAAATGTGTGTGTTTTTCCCATTGCTGTAGATTTGAAGCAGGAGTGAGTGTTATACCTGAATTCAAGATTCTGTCTTAATGCTAAGTCAAAAAATTTTAATTTAAATGAGATTAATGCTCTGACTTGTCATATGGTAATCCTTCTCTTATTAAAAACTACAGCTATTCCATTTTGATTTAGTTCCCTTCCAATGACATTCATTTTATTTTTGAAGATTCTGTGAGGCTGGGTGCAACTGACTTAATCAGAAGGCTATCATAGTAGTCTGTTGTTGTTACGTGCCTTGAGTAAGTTCCAATTCTTAGTGATCCTATGTACAACAGAACAAAACACTGCCTGCACCCACACCATCCTCATTATCATTGCTATGTTTGAGCAGCACTTTATTGTAGGCACTGTGTCACTCCATCTCATTGAGGGTCTTCCTGTTTCTTCTACTTTAAAAAGTACTTTAAAGTACTAAAAAGCACTTTAAAAAGCATGATATTCTTCTCTAGGGACTGGTCCCTTGTGATAATATGTCCAAAGTATGTGACATGCAATTTCACCATCCTTGCCTTCAAGGAGCACTCTGTTTGTAATTCTTCTAAGACAGAGTTTTTCCTTTTATCTGGCTGTCCATGGTATACTCAGTGTTTGACAATACAGTATTTCAAATGCATGAATTCTTCAGTCTTCAGTGTTCATTGTCAAACTTCCACATGTGTGTGAAGCAATTGAAAATATCATTGCTTAGGTCAGGTACACCTTAATCCTCAAAGTGACACTTTACTTTTTAACATTTTAAGAGGAGTCTTTTGCAGCAGAATTGCCTGATGCAATACTCCATTTGATTTCTTGACTGTTGCTTCTGTCGGTGTTGATGGTGCATCAAAGTAAAACAAAATCCTTCAGTATTTTCTCCGTTTGTCATGATGTTGCTAGTTTGTCCAGTTGCAAGGATTTATGTTTTATTTATGTTGAGATGTAATCCATACTTTAATCTTTGTCGGTAGGTGTTTCAAGCCCCCTTTGCTTTCAGCAAGGAAGGTTGTCATCTGCATACCAAGTTGTTAATGATCTTCTTCCAGGCCTGATTATATATTCTTTGTATAGTCCATCTTAGATTATTTGCTCAGCATACAGATTGAATAAATGTGGTGTAAGGATATATCTCTTTTGCACAACTTTCCTAACTGTAAGCCACACACTGTTCTATTGTTCTGTTGGCTCAACTGCCTCTTGATTTATGTACAGATTTCTCATGAGCATAATTAAGTGTTCTGGAATTCCCATTTTTCACTGTGTTATCCATAATTTGTTGTGATCTACACAGTCAAATACTTTTGCACAATCTATAAACCACAAGTAAACATCTTTCTGGTATTCCCTGTTTTTAGCCTAGATCCATCTGATGTTAGCAATGAAATCTTTTATTCCACATTCTCTTCCGAATCTGGCTTGAACTTCTGATAGTTCTCTGTTGATACATTGGTGTAACCATTTTTAAATTATCTTGAGCACAATTTTACTTGTGTGTGATATTAATGATACTGTTTAATAATCTCGGAATGTGCACAAATGTGAATTTTGTCCAGGTGGTTGGCCAGGTAGCTGTCTTCCATATTTCTTGGCATAGTTGAGTGAACACTTCTAGCTCTGAATCTGTTTGTTGAAACATTTTAACTAGTATTCCATCAGTTCCAGGAACTTTGAGTTTTGACAGTGCCTTCAGTGCAGTCCTTGACTTCTTTCTTCAGTACCATTAGCTCTTGATCAAATGCTACTTACTGATAAATTTAAACTTCAACCGATTCTTTTTGGTACAGTGATTTTGTATACTCCTTCCATCTTTTGATGATCCTTGAGTCGTTCAGTGTTTGGCCCACATATTCCTTCAGTATTGCAACTCAAGGATTGAATTTTTTCCCCTAGTACTTTCAGTTTGAGAATGTCAAGTATGTTCTTCTCTTTTGCTTTTCTGTATCTAGGCCTTCACATGTTTTGTTGTAGTACTTGCCATTGCCTTCTTGAGCTGCCCTTTGAAATCTTCTGTTCAGTTATTTTACTCTATCATTTCTTCCATTTGCTTTAGCTACTCTACATTGAAGATGCCAGTTTCAGAGTCTCTTCTGACATCCGTTTTAGTTCCCTTTTCTGTCTTGTCTTTTTAGTACCCTTGTGTTTTGTTCATGTATGATGTTATCCTGCAAATTGTCTGGTCTTTGGTTGTTAATGTTTAATGGATCAAATCTATTCTTGAGATGGTCTCTAAATTCAGGTGGGATGTACTCAAGTTCATGGTTTTGGTTCTTGTGGATTTCTTTTAATTTTATTCACCTGCGTGTTAAACTTGCATATAAACAATTGATCTGTTCTGCAGTGGTTCCCTCACCTTGTTCTGACTGATGATATTAAGCTGTTCCATTGTCTGTTTGCACAAACATAGTTGATTTGATTCCTGTGTTTTTCATCTGGTGAGGTCCATGGATATTGTCTGAAAAAGGTATTTGTAATGACTAAGTCTTTGGTCTTGTGGGAATTCTGTCCTGCAGTCTCTGGTGTTCTTTCTATCACCACTGTCATGTTTTTCAACTAAAGATCCTTCCTTGTTTCCAGCTGTCACATTCTAATCACCAGTAGTTATCAATGCATCTTGATTACATTTTTAATAAATTTCAGCCTGCAGAATTTGGTAAAAGTCTTCTATTTCTTTAACTATGGCATTAGTAATTGGTGAATAAATATGAATAGTAGTCACATTAACTAGTTTTCCTTGTACACATATGGATAGTATCCTATTATTGGTGGCATTATACTATAGAATAAATCTTGTTTTTTTTTTGTGTGTTGAGCGTGTACCATTCCTCTCCATTTTGACATTCCCAGCCTAGTAGAGCGTAGAATTTTCTGATTCAAAATGTCTAATAATCAGTCCATTTCAGCTGACTGTTGCCTAACATATTGATTTTTAAGTGACCTATTTCATTTTTGACCACTTCCAGTGTTCCTGAAGTCATACTTTGAATCTTCCACATCCTAATTATTAATGAATGTTTTCAACTCTCTTTTCTTATAAGGAGTGATGTGTAATTAGTAAAGGATGGTCCAGAAAGCTTTACTTCATTCATATCATTAAGGTCAACTCTACTTTGAGGAGGTAGCTCTTCCCTTTGTCATATTTTGAATGCCTTCTGACCTGAGGGGCTCAACTTCTGGCACTGTATCAGACAATGTTCTGGTATGGAGCATCTGATTAGAGTGGTTTAATTAGAATAATTAAATCTACCTTTCTGGTAAGTGTAATAACCACTCATATTTTCTCCTCCTGAAGGTTTATTGGCAGCCATTTGAGCCACTTTAGTAAGTTTAGTGTTGATATGACTGCCTAAAAATAAGGAAGTTGGTCTGTGTTACATTCTAGTGTTGAGAGACATTTATATGCCCAGATGCTTCCTGGGGTAATTGTGTGAAACTTTTGTGCCTTTTGGTTCCTTACAGTGAGATAAAACTTGTAAATATGATTACTTCATGTGTGTTTGTTTGTGTGTGTGTGTTACTGGAAAGATGTGATTACTGATATTTGGAAATACTCAAGTAAATGAGTTATTTTTGCTGTGGAAACTGTTTGTGATGCACTTTCCAACCATAAGACTGATACGTACTGTGTGTGTGATGGCTTAATGGAACATGGAACTGATATGGCCCACTTACATTAGTCACTTCCCTGATAGTATCTTTTATTTAGTACTTGCCTCCCTGCTGACATCTTTTATAAAATGCTTGCCTCTTTGAAAACAGTGTATGGTGTACTTCATGGAACATGGGATCAATATGGCCCACTTGTAGTTGGCACTTTGTTTTATAAAATAATAGTAATAGTAATTCCCAATAAAAAAAGATTCAGCATCCACTCTGGGAAAAAAAAAGCATCATCAAAAAAGTCTAAAAAAGTTTCATCCTTTTAAGGGTTAAAGCAGGTGAGTGTGAGTTAGCTCAGCTTTTTGGTTCTCTCCTATTTGTTTTTCTTTTTATCCTTCATTCAGCAATGAAATGAATAATAACTTACAGAAAAATAGATGGAGAGAGGAGAGAACATCTGGGATAAAATCACCTAATCAAATGTCAGTGGCAGTTAAATGAAAAAGATTATTCCACATTAACTTTTCGTGTCCTTATGGCTGAGATGAGAATCAGGCTATCTGTTTCATTTTGTGGTGGGAGTCTGTAAGTGCCGCACAGAATGTAAAATGCAATGTTCTCCAAAGGTGTACCCATAGAGATGGGATAGTGCCTTACTTTCAAGATTAGATGTTTTTCATCCTTTTTTTGCTAAGTGTTTGCTGTCACAGTGTGTCTCCTTTGAGGATATTTTATAGGGAATCAAAGCATCCAAAACAATTTTGGGAATAATTTCTACATTATTATAAAAGGCCTTCTTTTATTAAATACTGAGCAAGCCCTGCTTCCCTAGTGCGTTTACTTACTTTTAAGTCATTTCTTGTTTAACCAAAAAATATTTTACTTTACAAAAAATAATAAGTTCAGTTGAAATAGTTCTAAAATGCTTGATACATCATTTCCCTTCTTACTGGTATAAAGAACGTGTGCTTTTACTGCCATGATGTTTAAGATGCCGTTGAGTGATACTGCATTTACCTTGACCTTTAAGGAAGGTAAACACCCTAACTTTACTCTTCTTGTTGCTTGTATTTCTGCCTTCTTCTAGTAGTTGGTTATTCTTTATCTATGTTTTATTCTTCTTCTTCTTTGAGTCTAAACAACTATTGTGTATATCAGAAGGACTGAAGGTTGCTAGGAAAAAAAAAAAAAAACTAACCAAAATTTGTTAAATCATTTCTCAAATTTCACATACCATTCCAGTGTATTTAGCCAAAGGTGCACTGGAAAAAAATGTCGGATGATGGTGCTGGTGGTGCTGATTAGAGGTGATGATGTTCATGGTCAAAAGTGGTTTGGAAAGTGTTTTCTAGTGTGTACTACCTTTGGATAATTTAGATTATTTTACTACACACACACACATACACACACACACACACACACACTAAACGTCTATTGCCTTCAAGTAGGTTCTGACTCACAGCGACCCTGTTGGACACAGTAGAACTGCCTCATAGGGTTTTCAAGGAGTAGCTGGTAGATTGAAATTGTCAAACTTTTGGTTAGCAGCTGAGCCCTTAACCGATGTACCACCAGGGCTCCATAATAGTAGTTTATGTTACAGTAACTGAAAAAGAAAAACCTCATTGTTGTTGAGTCTATTATAACTCATAGCAACCCTGTAAGACAGAATAGAACTAATCCATAGGGTTTTGAAGAAACAACTGGTGGATTTGAACTGCTTAACTTTTGGTTAGCAGCCCTAGCTGTTAACCACTGCACCACCAGGGCTTCTATACAGCAGTGTGTTAAATACACATATATACATATATGAAATTTATATGCATATATATGTGTATATGTATTATTACTATTGTATGTAGTAAATATACTACTATTAAATGTATAGTATATACACATTTGGAAACCTGGTGCAGTGGTTAAGAGCTAGGGCTGCTAATCAGCAGGTAAGCAGTTCTGATCCACCACTTACTCCTTGGAAACCCTATGGGACAGTTCTACTCTGTCCTGTAGGCTTGCTATGAGTCAGAACTGACTCAGCAGCACCCAACAACAGCAACATATTTTAAGCATATACTTGTATGTATGTATAGACATATATATACTACAACTAAAGATATAGTATATACATATATGTATTAATATTATAGATATATACTATATATGTATATAAAAATTGCTCTTGCTAATGAGTCACACTTATAATATAGTAGTATAATATACATAATATGTACTGTATATTTAATTGCAACATATATAATTTTATATATACATAATTTTACTATACACACACAGAGAGTGTATGTGTATGTGCTATACATAATAAGCAAATGTACAGTGTCCTTCTCAGGAAACTCATTTAAACTGGAACTTGATACCAGAACCCCTTCTGTAGTGTCATCTGTTAATATCTCAGATATTTCATTTTCAGTACAAATCACTTTTAGGAGCACTGCCTTAAGAAAGAAATGTCTGTTCCTTGCTAGAGCAGTTTTTTTCCAAGGCGAGAGCTGAGGTGTTCTTGGTGGGTCCACAGGTCTGTGGCATTGTTTGGAATATGTGGGGTTGTCAAAAGTAGGAATTCAGAGATGTGAGGAGTTGTTTTGTTTTTCATAAGAATTCATCTCCCTAAAGTTGTGTTTTCTTTAGATGGGCATTTGTTTGTTATTTATTTATGTTTTATAAATTTATTCTCCTGTTATAATCTAAGTACTCAGATAGATTAAAGAAAATTCTCTCTCTGGAAAATGCTGTATAAATTGAAATCAAAGACAAATAAACAATATTATAGATCGTCTCATATTTTATTTTCCTGTTCGTATACTCAGCCCTTCACATTTCCTGAAGTTTGATTTTTACCTGTATGGCTACTTTTGAGTTTGAACCTAGGCTTGAGTGTATGGCATCCTGTTTTGTATGTGATTATTTCAGTTCAGAAATGGATCAGGACCGCTCAAGTAGTGTCGTGACAGTCTTGTGACAAATGAGAACAATTTCCTTGTGCATTTAGTCATCTGGTCTGTAAACACTGATGGAGCGTTTTCCATGTGCCCAGTGGTGTTCCAGGTAGTGGTGGTACAGCAGGTAACACAGCACACAAAAGCCCTGACTTCGGAGGAGTACACATTCATGTAAGGAGAGATCAACAACAAACAGCACTAATTGTCACAGGCCACTATGTATAAAGTAGAGGGAGTGGTGAGGGAGTGGAAGGGTATAAGGTCAGAGAAACCCAGGAGCTTGATTACTGAGCACCTTATGGAGGCCTTTTAGGGCACTGTAAGGATTTCGGCTTCTACTGTGAGTGGGGCTGGAAAGCAACTGCGGATATCTGAACAGAGAAAGGACATGGTCTGACTTGTAACAAAAACATGCTAGTTGTTGGTTGTCACAACCTAGTCCCATACAGCAGGCCTCATAAAGATGTTTTTGAAACAGACCAATGTGTTTTTTTCATGGGCAGGGACTATTACTGTGGAAGAACTTATGGCAGCAGATTGGATTCTTCCACCCCAGAGAAGGATGACCTCGCCCTAGCAGAGGAGTCCCTGTGGTGGGCATTTGTTTTCAGAATGCTTCAGCTGGGGGCCTCTTTATGTTCTTATCTCTCTGCCAGGAGACACCAGCTAAGGCTGATGTGTGTTGCTATCAATTTCATAGTCATCATTTTGTTCTGGCATTTCACTGCCACCAGATTAAACAATTCTTGTCATGATAGATAATTATGTTTTGGGGATTCTAGATGAAGATAAAAGCCCAAGTTATAAAAATTGCTACCTTCAGCTTGTCTGATTATGCCTTGGTTAAATAAACTTTCAACAACTGGTAAATAAAGGAATAAATCAAGAATTTATACTGTCCTTCTTTAACTATACCTCAGGATAACTGAGTAGTTGATGAAAAGGATGTTCTTTTAATAGAAATACATCAGTTATTGAAGAAGAACAGGAGTCACAATATGCCATTCATTAATGAACCTATTTATAAAATCTGTCCCTACTCATTTATCAACTCAAGCAAATGCTTATTTTTATTACATTTTATCTCATCAACATCTTTTCTGATCAGTATATCTTAGAATTTGCCCCCCCAAACGTGTGTTGTAAATTTAAACCTACCTGTGGAATATTCCCATTTGGGACTGGAATTTAATTTATGTTAATGAGACAGCATCAGTCTATGGTGTGTTTCAAGCCAATCACATTTGAGATATAAAAGACCAGATTAGGCACAGAAAAGGAAGCATAGAGGAAGATACACATCACATGAAGATTACCAGGGAACCAAAGAACAAAAGTTGAGAAGACACAAGGACTTGCTTCTAAAGCCAGCAGAGAGAGAAAGCATTGACCTAGAGCCAGTGCCATGGATTCAGACTTGTAGTCTTCTAAACTGTGAGAAAATACATTTCTATTTGCTAGAGCTGCCCATTGGTGGTATTTCTGTTATAGCAGCATGAGGTAACTAAGACACCTACTATTAATAGACATGAACACATTGAAGAATTCAATACAGATCTTCTGAAAATGAAAATACTATTCATTCAAGATGCATAGAATTGTAGGAAGGCCACAAAAGCAATGCTGCAGAACTTCTTGAACTAAAATTCTTAGCAAATAACTGTCTGGCATGGTTATACATTATCATTTGAAGAAGAGGAAAATCTTCATGGATGATCATAAATAGTGCTTTGAAAGTAAATGTTTTGAAAGTCAAATAATAGTAATTGACATTTATTAAATCAATATCATCCTGCCAAGTACCGTTCTAGGTGCTTTATATGTAGTCTCAGTTGGATATTGGTTAGGCTGACTGTGACTAAGGACCAAAGCACCAGGAACCTAGATAAGCCAGGAGTCCATATTTTCTTGATTAGAAAACCCTGAAGTGATGTAGTGGTTCTGCTTATAAAATTCTCAGATGATCAGCCTCCTTTTATGCTGTCGTTCTGTTACCCTAGTGATTCTCCTTCATTGGCACAATCCAAGAAATATCCCTTACTGTGCATGTTTCTGCTAGTCACAAAGGCATTTCTCTTCCCTGTAAGTTCACAGACTGGAGGTTACATGCATCACTTTTGATCATACACTGTTGTCGAGTACTTAATCATGTCACCACATCTAGCTGCAAAGGAGGTAGGGAAGCGTATTTACTCTCGGTTTCATGTGCTTAGGGAATGATGAGCAGGCAGGGTCTCTAAGGAGTTATTTTATTTTAGTCTCATGACAATCTTATGAGATAGAAACTGTTATGATTCCTGTGTTACTGAGACATCACAGGCATAGAAAAGTTTGGTGGTTTTCCTAGAGTCAGGAATTTTTTCTGAATGTTCTTTCAAATGAGATCTCTGTTGTGATCTTGCTTTGAACATCAAAAAAAAAGAAAAAATGCCAGTGTTTTCCAGACTTTCTGGGTGAAGGACAAAATTTTCTTTGTGGGGTGGTCTGCTTTTCTGAATCCATTGTAGTTGGTAGGTTTTGTTGAATCCAAGAAAACTGTTATGGTAATTGCTCTAAAACTTTCTAAACATCTTCTTTCGATTCTGTACATGTTTTGTTGTAGACCAGCAAATACGGTTTGTGGATTCCTCTGAGGTCCCAATCTGAGAACCCTTGAATTAGATAGTACAGTTTTAGCAGTCAGTTTTATTGAAAGGAGCTTTTATGGCACAGTGGTTAAGAGCTCAGCCTGCTAACCAATAGATGACAGTTTGAATCCACCAGCCATTCTTAGAAAACTTTGTGAGACAGTTCCATGTACCGTCAGAAGTATACTTGAACACTTTGGCAGTTGTTGGTGCTATGGCATACTTTCATTTCCAAAAAGGATTTGATTATATTTATGATTAAACAAACAAACAAACAAAACCCTACATGTCAATAAATCTGTCAAACAGACCTAGGAACAATATAAGGAACAAATTGCAGGATGTAAAACAGATATGGCCATCACTCAGGCTTACTATAGTTATTTCATATCATGTGTAAGTTCTGCTCAATTGATCGTGAATTCCTAGAATATAACGTTGAGACAGATTTTTAGTCCAAGAAATTCAGCAGGGAAAAGTTGTCATGCTTGATTAATGAGGCCTAGGAGAGGAGCAGGTGGGGTGGCACATACATGCCATGCATTTTCCTCTATTAACTATTATAATAGGTTCTTAGCTTCCAGCAGTGAAGGCAAAGCATTAAATATAGTTGGTCTATTCATTATGTAGTGGAAAAGAAAGATTCACATTTGTAGAAAGGTCAACTTTTTTTCTTATTTTAAATTTAAAATGATCTTATATTTTTCTAGATGCATATTTTCTTGAAGCATATGAGTAATATCAATGATTTTTCAGTAGTTGTGCAAATTGTTATATATCAGTTAAAAAAAAAGACCCTTGATAAACCAAGTGTGTACAAGAGAAAAAATGTTTTATTTTTGTAAGAATTTCTACAAATATTTCATTGTACTTATAAATAATAACACGGATGAGCAGAATAAATGTGTGAAAGGTATTCTTTTCTGTCTTTAAAAAGTTATAGGCATACAACTTTTCTTTTTTTCTTTTGTCTTTCCTGAACAAAGAGACAACATGATGTTGTATTACAGAAGGGGTTCGGAAATGAAGTATGAATCGGGCATGTTGAGGAGCTTAGACTACTCTGAAAGGTGATATTTGAGTATTTCCAAACTGTGACTGATGTGATGGCAGTGGTTTTTGATATCTTGTGACTGTGACAAAAGAAGCTTGGGAATAGTTTTTAATATTTCCCAGAAGATATAGATATACTTTTGTATTCTGGATACATTGTTGCTTTTTTCCTACTTTTCCAATCTCTGCTTCCTCTTCTTCCCAATACCGTATTTCTTTGTCCTTTGTCAAAAGTTTTCTGCTGTTCTCCCCAGAGTTACCCTTCCAAGGAAGCATATTTTTTAAATTTAACATTAACAGATTTAATTATCGTTTTAAATCCTGTCACTTTTCAGTTGACAAAACTAACTTTGAACTGTTAACTGCATTTAGTACTAGTGACTAGATATCCGTTCTATCTCAGTTTAGTGCTTTTTCTAATACCACGTGCGTCAAACTCAAAATCATCTCTTATTTCTTGATTTTCTCCAGTCACAATTAAAAATCCATCAGGGATGCCCTTGAATAAATAATGTTATATTGTAACAAGCTCTCCTAGGGGGAAAATGTATTTTTAAACTAGTTTAAATTGTTAATAAGGAGAAGTATGATCAAGATAGAATAACAGAAACTGGATTTAGGCTTTTGCCTGAAACATCTTACCTCAAAATAGGTAAAACAGATGAAATAATGATTTTCAAAAAATGGATATCAGGCTGCAAATGAGAGTGATCTGAGAGAAAACAAATGAAATGTGTTTATGATTGTGTCCGGCTGTTTTACATGGAGAGCGAACCCAGACAGAGTCTGGCAAACCCCTGAGTGGAGATAACAGAGGTGAGAGCCCCGGGAAACTTAGTCCTCGGGTTCCCAGAGTGGAGTACTAGAGAAGGGAAAACTGCACAGGGACATCTGCAAAGAATTCTTTTGGAGTCAGAGTACTGATTGTCAAGGTTGACAAAGAATTATCTGCAAAGATTAAAGAGAAGAATGCCTAAGGCTGACAGAAAAAAGTATGTATTCCAGACTAAAAAAGTTCTAGTATTGTCTTATGGGATCACTATGAGTCAGAATCAATTCAATGGCAATAGGTTTTAACAGTGTGTATGTGTGTGTGTGTAGATAACTCAGTACCCATTGCCAATTCATAGTGACCCTGGAGTTCAATGTAGAACTACCCATAGGGGTTCTAAGGCTGTAATCTTTACAGGAGCAGATTGCCACATCTTTTTTCTATAGAGCAGCTGGTGTGTGAACCCCATACCTATTGGTTGGCAGCCTAATGCTTAACCACTGCACCACCAAGGCTCCTTAGAGTATGCAGTGCAGCAAAACAACAACATATTGCCATCAAGTTGTTTCCAACTCATAGAGACCTTACAGGACAGAAGTGCCCCATAGGGTTCCCAAGGAGGAGCTGGTGGATTCAACTGCTGACCTTTTGGTTAGTAGCCATAGCTCTCAACCACAGCACAGAGGGAGAGATAATTAGTCCTAGATTGAGAAGTCCTCTGAACCCACTTAATAAATCATAGCAACAAGCCCCAAAAGGATCAAACTGCACCCTCCCCCTCCCCCGCCAAGTAACTTAACTGCATTGCAGAATAAGAGGTAAGAGTATTTATTGGAATCGTAGTAATCTGGCACCCAACAAAATAAACTCATATTGTGTACCATTCAAAGTTTACCAGAGTACAGGATGTCCAAATACAGGATGCCAGCTTCTTGGGAAGGCTTATTCTGCTGGCTTTGGACAAACATCTGTGTCATCAGTCTTACACTGGCCTGGAAGCTTCTGGGATGTCGGGACCCCAGGTCCTTTGCAAAGCACACACTTTACTTCCAAAATTGCTTTCTTGGTGATGTGAGGTCTTCACCTCTCTGCTTCACTTTCTTTTATATCCCGGAAATAACACAGTCTTACACACTGAGTCCTGTCCCACAAACACGACTGCTACCCATCCTCTATCATTAACATCACAAAGGCAGGATTTATGCATATAGGAACATCATGCAATACCAGGATCACATATTTTTGGTCAATTTTAGTGTCTATCCATGACACTAGATATTTAAAAAAGCAGGAAAGCACACTCCTGATAAAAAGTATAATCAATCAATTGAAACTAACTCAGAAAAGACTCACAGGTGTTAGAATTAGCAGAAAAAGACATTAAGATCATTATTACGACTGTATTTAATATGTTCAAAAAGTTAGAGACTTAAAAGATATAAAAAAATCCACATGCAACAAAGATGAAATATAAAGTGCGTAGGATTAATGGCAGGTTAGATAATGAAAAAAAGATTAATGAACTTACAGACGTAACAATAAAGACTCTCCAAAGTTAAATACACAAAGCAAAAAGAATCCAGTAAAATAAAACGAGCACCAGTGAAGTGGAAGACAAACCTAGCAAAAAAACAAAACCACTGCCACTGAGTCAATTCTGACTCACAGCGACCCTACAGAACAGAGTAGAACTGCTTCATGGAGTTTTCAGGGAGCACCTGGCAGATTCAAACTGCTGACCTTTTGGTCAGCAGACATAGCACTTAACCACTATGCCACCGGCTTTCTGAGACAACCTTAGATGATCTCATATACATGTAATTGAAACCATTAGAGGAAAGAAGAGGAGGAGACTGAAAAAAATATTTGAAGAAATAATGCCTGGAAATTTTCCAGATTTCATGAAAACTACGAAGTCACAGATCCAAAGAGATCACTGACCTCTGAGCACAGGAAACTTGGAAAAACAAACAACAGAAAAAACATACTGAGCCACGCCATAATCTAGTTGCTTAAGAAGAGAAAGAACCCATTGCCATGGCATTAATTCTGACTTATAGTGACCATGTGGAATGGGGAGAAATGCCCCACAGTGTTTCCAAAGAGCATGTGAAGGATTTGAACTGCTGACCTATTGGTTAGCAGTGTAAGTCTTAACGACTGTGCTACCAGAGTTTCCAACCTAATTAATTACATAGCATCTGTGATAAAAATAAAATCTTAAGGAGAGATGGAGAAAAACATTGTGTCTTGTGTTTTACACAGCAGTGAACAAGAAGGTTCCTTTGAGAAAACAGTTAAATCTCCATTTACATCAGTGTCTGAATCCTGGACTATTTTAGTATATAATGCCTATGCAGTATTTTGAGAATGCCCTATAAAAAACAAAGGAGATTCTCCTATTTCAAACAAAAACAAAAACACATTATTTGCAATGAGTTGTTACAGTAAAATGCTTGATAGAAATATAATTTAAGATGAAATTTTTAATATCAAATAAGGATAACAGCAAATTTTTTTGGCAAAAATAATGCAAGTGAGAAGACAACAATGTCTTCAAAGTATTTAAAGGAATAAAAAAAATAAACTTGTTAAGCTAGAATTCTGTATCCAGCAAAAATATCTTTCAAAATCAAAAGTAAAATAAAGACATTTTAAATAAAAGCTGAAAAAATTCATCACCAGCAGACTCAAAAGAAAGGTTGGTGGAAGTCCTATAAGCAGGAAGAAAATCACAAGATAGGAACATGGATCTGCACAAAGGAATGAAGACCACAGAGAATCTAACTAAATGATTAAAAATAATAGCATTATTTATTATTATTTTACAAAAAGTTCCATAATAGCACTTGAAGGTAGACTGTAACAAATAAACAGTATACTTTACAGACAAAATCTAACATAAAAATAGCAATTATAGTTAGTAAGCCAACAAAGAAAATGGAATAAAAAAATACTCGATGCAAAAGAAGTCAGTAAAAGAAAAAGAGAACAAGGAGGAATAATAAGATGATAGATTTAAGCCTAAAAGTATCAATGTTTATATTACTCTAACTAAAAGATAGGGATAATCAGTTTGGATAAAAATGAAGTCTGTACTATATGCTGTCTAAAACAATTACACTTTAAATAAAAAGACATGTATAGCTTAAATATAAAAGACTGGGAAAGAATTATCCCAGGAATTTAAGTTTGGTTTAATATTAAAAACTGAATCAATGTCATTTACCATATTAACAAACTAAAAATGAAGAAGCATAGAATCATCTAAATAGATGCAAAAGGATTTGACAAAATCTAGCATTACTTTCTGATCAAAACTCTGAGCAAAGTAATAATAGAAATAGAATTCCCTAGTCTTGTAAAGGGTATCTAAAAAACCAACCTCTACAGCTAACATCATATTTAGAGAGGAAAGACCAAATACTCTTTCCAAAAGATGAGGAACAAGAGAAAGAGGCCCACTCTCACCATTTCTATTCAACACTGTATAGAAGTTCTAGGCAGTAAAATAAGGCAATAAAAAGAAGTAAAACATATCTATCCACTAACCCAATGTTGTCAAGTCAATTCTGACTCATAGCAACCCTGTAGGACAGAGTAGAACTGCTCCATAAAATTTCCAAAGAGTTCCGGAAGGATTCAAACTGCTGACCTTTCAATTAGCAAACAGTTAACCACTATGCAACCAGGGTTTCCAAAAGGTACCTGGATGAGAAAAAGGAAACAATCCTGTCTTTATATTCAAATGGCCTGATTTTCTATGTAGAAAATCCAGAGGGATTTGTGAAAAAAATGTTAGAATATACTGCATGACTGCATTTATGTAGAATTATGGGGTACCCAAATTAGTACTTGATCACAGAAAGTAGATGGATTTTTGCCTGGAGATTGTGGGGAGGGAAGGGCAGCATGAAATGAAGAAGGGCTTGATAAAACTTTTGAGAGTGAGCCAAGCCAAGCCAAGTGCCATCGAGTCAGATCCGACTCATGGCGACCCCAGAGGCCAGAGTAGAACTGCCTTCTGAAGGATATGCTTATTAACTTGATTTTGATCGTGGTGATTTCATAGGTATATACATACTTTATAGATAAATTTACATAAATACAATTTATATATAAATTGTGTACTTTAAATGTGTGTAATTTATTATATGTCATTTACATCTTAATGAATCTGTTAAAAGTGCAAAATTTGAAGGAATCCTCCAAAAATGTAATTTTAGCTATAAGTAAAAAGCATAAAATCGCATGATCAGTTCTGCTTAGTACCAAGCAGCTACGCTCTTGACTGACTACTTGCATCTTTTGAAGTGGCCCCATAAACCCTAAAACCTGTTGCCTGCCTGTGTCTACTTACATTGTTTTTGATTGTTGTCTCATTATTAGTGCGCTATGACAGAAATATCACAAGTGGGTGGCTTTCATGTGTAGTCTACCGTGATCTGACCTCATTAATATACCAAGGAAAGTCCTGTTCTCTAATAGGATTATCTCCACAGGTATAGGGTTTAGGCTTTACAACACATATTTTTTGGGCACACAATTCAGTAGATAACAACTGGGAAGAAAACATAGGTTGTTACAGAAAATTTCCTACATTTGATAATCAAAATCTGAGAATGCAATAAACCTCATTAAGATGAAATGCTGAGAGTATCCTAGTGATTTCTCCCCTGGATCGCCCTTAGCTGCTGCTGTGGAGAGATGGTGAGTGTGGAAAGGATAGAAAGGGGAAGATGCAGCAGGTGAAGACCCCAGTCTCCAGCTTTTGCTTAGCTTCATTCAAAATAGTATTATTTTATGTGTTTCAATATTTCCGTTTTTTTCTATTGACAACTTCCTTTATTTGTAAATCACTGGAGTGATGGAAAGAGCTTCTGCTTTGAATTTTCATCTTTCTCATCCATTTTCTATATGTCATACACATTAGCAATGTTGGTATGGATTGAATTGTGTCCCCCAGAATATGTGCCATCTTGTTTAAGCCATAATTCTCAGTATTGTGTACTGGTCCTCCGTTTTGTGATTGATATAATTTTCTCATATGTTGTAAATGCTAATCTCTGCCTATGGTTCAGGAGGCAAGATTGGATTCTGTTTGAATAAGATTAGGGTGGAAGGTAATACCATTGCTCAAGTCACATCCTTGAACTACTACTGTAAAAGGAGTGTCCCTGAAGTGTGACCTGTACTGCTGTTTATCTTTCAAGTGATAAAAAGAAAAAGAGGCTAACAGAGAATTGGCAATCTCATACCATCAAGAAAGTGGTGCCCAAAGTAGGGTACTTCTTTTGGGCTTGAGGTTCCTGCACTGAGAAGGTCCTAGTTCAGGGGAAGATTATGGCAAAGATCTTCCTCCAGAACAGAGAAGGAAGGCTTCCTCTGCAACGGATGCCCTGAATTTGGGCTTCTAACCTACTTTACTGTGAGGAAATAAGTGTCTCTTTGTTAAAGCCATCCACCTGTAGTATTTCTGTTATAGCAGCACTAGATAACTAAGGCAGTAAAGTGAACGCACATTTTCTGCACTCAGAAACGGTAATTATGATAATTGTAAAATAAACGTGAATCTATACTTGTATGTAGAGAAGATTTTTAGATCATTGATATCTCGACTGTTAGAAGCAAGGATTTTTCCCCTTATAATTTAAAATGTAACAGAAGCTATAAAGTTATCATAGAAAATACTGCTCAGGTTACAATGCATGTCTGCTTTTAACAAGTTAAGTTTGGATGGGGATGGTAAGACTTGACTGTCATTTGCAGAGCTCTCCACTCAGATAAAAAGGAATAATAGCCCTTAATGCTCTAGAGCTCTTAAATTAAGGGAGAGACCCAATGAAGAGCAGAGGGTATGTTGAGTGCACCTAATGGCAGTGCTGCTAAGGGAGAACAATTTGCATAGCCTCCAATTCCCCTCATGCTTTACCTCAATTCTGGAGGAGAAATGAGCCTTTGCTCAGTTGAGGTTTAAGCTATTGTCATAGAAAAGTTGTTTTTGTTTCTTTCCCTAGTGAAAAATTTAAGAAGTCGGAAATTCAAACATACTCGTGAAATGTAAGTTTTTATTTATTAATGGCCACTAATGGTCTGTAATCATTACAGCTGATTAAGTAAATAAGCAAATCATTTATTAGAGGTGTTTGCATAGTGGGATTCATAACTTCTTAATTGTTTTGCCTCGATATGGATTTAACTATATCTGATCTTGAACTGAGTTAAGGAACAAAGCTTCCAAAGAACACTGTTTGAAGAAGCAGGGGAATATCTTGTAATTATAAAATATCATGATACTCTTTAAAATTCTATATGTTACTCATAATTTATAAGCTCAATGATCTGTGCTGCTATATTAATTAACTCTCAAAATTCTAATAGCTGAGCAGATCACTTGATTTCACGTGCCTACACTACTTTATGTTAATTAATGAAAACCATAAATTCAGAGCCCTTGCAAATTGTGCTGCTTCACTGCATTTAGTGCTCTTGTAATTCCTCCTCTTAATTAAATAATGAGCCTTCATGAAGAGCATGTTTCTAGCTGAGAGTTATAGTAGATTATAGTTCTGGCCGAGATTGCTAATAGTCAGTCAAGCCAATGAAAATTTGTCTTTTCTAAAATATAAATAAACTTATAATTCAGCCCTCGAAGCCTGATGCGATGGGAGCCGTGTTACAGGGAAACTTATCTTTGTTGTCAGTATTGGATTTTCATTTGTTCCTTCCTGTTGCACCCAGCTGGATTGAAAAGGGCAAAATCTCGTCTTTTCTTGTGGTGGGTGCAAAGCACCTATGCATTAAGCATGTAGCAATCAAGGTCCCAGGAATGATGTGCTATTTTCTTTCCTCAGATGCATCTCTCTTTGACATTCATTTAAGGTTCAACAAATATGGATTGAGTGGCTACTAAATTCCCAGGGGACACAGCAGTGAACAAGAAAGTTCCTTTGAGACAACAGTTAAATCTCCGTTTACATCAGTGTCTGAATCCTGGACTATTTTAGTATGTAATGCCTATGCAGTATTTTGAGAATGCCCTATAAAAAACAAAGGAGATTCTACTATTTAAAACAAAAACACATTATTTGCAATGAGTTGTTACAGTAAAATGCTTGATAGAAATATAATTTAAGATGAAATTTTTAATATCAATAACCAGACTTGGTTTTAATCTGTCTCTGTAGCATCAAACATCTTCCCTACTTCTCTATCCTTAAAAAAGTCTTGACCCAAATAACCTCAAATAACAGGAAAATTTGTACTAGGAAGCAAGAAATAGTTAATTTGACTGACATAGTTAATGCTTAATCATTTATGAACTACATTTCAAACTAGTGGGTTATCCAGTCTCCTTTTTGCCTACTTCTTGATCTCTGCCTTCAGCCATTTAATTTCTTTGTGGAAAAGAAAGTAAAATAATCAATTTTACTACTTGGCCCATTTAAGAAGATATATTGGTTAATCATAATTCAAAATTATATGCAATAAAATATTGATTAAAAAGGATTCAAAATTATAGGTAATAAACTTTGGTTACTGTAATATTTCATTGACTCTGAGACGATTATTGAAAATGTGGTTTATGAACTGTTGCAACCTGTATTAAGAGAATTTGATGGGACACATATTTAGAGGTGTTAATAGCAATTTGCTGTCCTTGGACATTCATGTGCAGGATCAATGGACTCTCATTAAACAGAATAGCACTATAAAAGAATTGTGGACAAACAAACATTAATCCTTCACCACAGAGAACTTGAGAAGCACTGATACAAAATGATGATCATTAGTTGCATCATCAATTTTAAGATGCATTCCAATTTTAGAGATGTTAAAATATGGGAAACCATTATTTAGAATTGTTGCAATGATAGTTTTCTGTTACTAATTTATTCCTTTGTTTCCATATGGAGCCCTGGTGGCACAGTGGTTAAAAGCCCTGTCTGCCAAGGTTGGGAGTTCAAATCCATCAGTTCTACTCAGTCCCATAGTGTTGCTATGAGTTTAAATCAACTCAACCTGAAGGGATTTGGGTTATTTTCTCATAGAAAATTTCCTATTTCATGGATTGTCAGGGATAGTCTGAGGATTATGATCTCATACTTGTAATAGTAATTTCAACTTCTGTGTGGTATAATAGAAAATAAATTGACAGCACAAGAATAAAAAGTGGTGCATCCTGAGATCTCCACGAAAAGACGGCAGTTGATGGTCCAGGGGCCTGAGAGTTCCCCTGGGAGCGTGGCCCTGATGCTGCCTCTGTGTATAAATCATAATGGAGGTCAACTGTTTGGACGGGAATGGATTGGACTTGGCAACACAGAGTGACCATATCATGTGTGCACTTTATGGTTCTGTGCATCTATAGGATGTCATCCTGCTGACCTCTTACTGGAGGCGGGGGAGTAGGTGGTGAGAAGGGGATAGGAGGATAGGATATATATCGGGCAGAGAGAAAGAGTGTGCTGTCACTGGGCAGGGAGAGCAATGGGAGCTGTGTATAGGTGGGCATTCAAATTTATATGGGAATGTACATTTTCATTCAATCATAAATTAAAAAAAAGTAAAATGGCTTTGACTTCTGACAAATTGTCATTTACCTGGTTTGTGATCTTGGATAAAGCTCACATTCGTTAATAGTAAAGAGGAATAACAGATCTATCCCAAAGTTGTTCAAACTGCTTTCGTAGCATGACTAGTAGAATGGGGGCAATCTCAACATGCTTCTTTTTTATCTATAATAAAATATAGATCATCTATGTGTGTACTTGAACACATATGTAATTTATGGTGCCTTAGTAGAATATAAATTAACAGTTTCAAAATTTACTTCATTAGGTAGGTATGACATTTTAAATATTCTAGAATTAAAATGTAATCATATGAACATTGTAAGTTAAATTTACAAAATGAGGTCAAGATTACTGCCTATATTTTGATTCTTCTAACACCCAGTGAATGATATAGCTCATTGAATTCTTACTGTAAATAAAGTCTGCATAGTCATTTCACTTTGATTAGTTCAATATTCATCTGTTGAACCAAAACATTTGATATGAATCTTCTATACAAATACTTTGCAATCCAGTATTTTAAAATATTTGAAAAGTTACATAGCCCTGAGTTCTTGTCAATTTTTAATTCAAAAGTTGGCTGAGTTGTATTTAAATATTTTTTTAATCATGAATTAATAGTTAATGAAGATTTTTTTGGATTGTGACCTCTTTAAGAAAATACAGCTCTCACAAAATAGTGCTAACTAAATAGTCTTTATCATACAATCCTTAAATATTGCAACTGAGCCAAGTCAAGCCAAGTGCCGTCGAGTCGGATCCGACTCATGGAGACTCTATTGCAACTTGAGGCTTGTATTATTTTCTTCCAGTCTTTCAGCTTGAGAATTGCTGAGTGAGAGGACAGGAAAACTGGGGAGCATGTTGACATGTTGTAGGTTGGCCAGCCACTGTCACAAAACAATCTGTATTGTTTAACAGGAAACTAATTTGCTCTGTAAACTTTCATCGAAAGTAGACTTAAAACAATGTTAAAAAAAAAAGAAAGAAATGAGAGGTGGAACAAAATGGTGGAGTAGTTGGATGCTTCTTGTGATCCTTCTGACAAAAAAGACCCAAGAAAACAAATGGATCAATTATACATGACATTCTAGGAGCTATAGACATTAAAGGGAAAGTTGAGAAATCGGATCCAGTATTAGGGAAGGGAGATTAGGTCCAAAAGTAGCAAGTACTAACTAGCCCTGACCTGGAGGGAGTTGACATCCTACAGGCAGATTGGTGACTATGAGATTGATGAGCAGAGCATTGGCTCTTGGAGGGCATCTTCCTCATCAGGAGAGATTCAGTGGTGGAGAATCCATTCATACCTCCAAAATCAGTGATGGATGGCATTTAGCTGTCAAAAGCTAAGCAGCTTGTATCTAATCTGCCACTCAAGGATATAAATCTTTCTTTTAGGGTAGACCTCTTCCCTTTACCCAGCACTTTCTCCCTCTGTTCTTTACAGAACAGCCAGCTCTAGAGTCTGATGCCATTAGCAGAGCCAGAAGTAGGACTGCGTACACATGCCCCAAGCCATCTTTCTAGACTCAGAGAGGGAACAATTTAAAAAACAAAGGGAAAAATAAATAAATAAAATAGTGTGCCAGGTCCTCTATGTGGGGAACTCAGGGCTGAAACAGTTTTTTTGCTTAGGCTCAGATGAAAGGCGGTGATTCTCCCTCACAGACACTCACTGACAGCTGTCAGTCCCCTGCTTTTCTCAGTGAGTATACTCAGATATCTGTGCCTATGCCAATCACTCCTGCCCATCTAGGACAGTAGGGGAGAGACTGTACCACACACTTGGTAACACACTACCGGGGAACCTGAAAAAATACTACAGAAAAGTAAACTGACACCTGGACTCCCTTGCCTAGTCAGAGCTCTAACCATCTGGTGACAGGATGTTAGAGATTCAAAGGTTTCGGTAATCAACTAACTCATATGACCAGCTATTTTGGCATTTCACAACAAAACAAAAAGCTAGAACACAGTAGGCAAACATAAATGTAACAACTTACTGATGGCTTAGAGACAACAGTCAGTATCAACTTACCTAGGACAGATCATGAGGGCTTCAGAAAACACCCTCCAAAAAAGAATGAAGACATTTTCCAGATAAAGAGAACTTCCTGGAATTATTTAAGGTAGAATACAAAAAACTAATATTTAGAGTTTTTGAGGAGATCTGGAAGGAGATGAGGCTAAATACAGCAGGGCATAATGACAAATTAAACAGGGTGCAAGAAAACATAGGAAAACATGATGCAGAAATTCAGAACATTGATAATAAAACTACAGAATTAGACAACTCTATTGGAAACACTGGTAGTGTAGTGCTTAAGTCTTATGGCTGCTCATCAAAAAGCGGGCAGTTCATATCCAAAAGGTGCTCCTTGGAAACTGTGAAACAGTTCTACTCTGTCTTATAGGGTTGCTATGAGTTAGAATTGATGACAGTGGTTTTCTTTTTCTTTTTAATAGAAAGAGGAACAGAATTAAGTCAATGGAAGCCAGAATTAGTGAAATTCAAAATCAAACCCTTGACACCTACAGGTTTGAGAGAACATCAGTGAAAGAATTTAAAACAGAAAACATCTCATAATCTGGTATCAACTGGAAGACGTGATGCCGAGTAAAATCAGTCAACTGCAAAGTGACAACTATTGTATGAGATCACTATTATGAGAACTTAAGGGACTTATGCACAGAAGAAAAAACTCTTTGATGGCTATAAGGGTGGGAAGGGAGTGACAGGGTTGTTCATAAATTAGATAGTTGATAGTAATTTGGTTAGGTGAAGGGTGTAACAGCTTTCAGTAGAAGGCAGGTTAGCATAGCTGGACTACACTGTAAACTGAAAGGTTTTCTAAATTCAACCCTACATTTCAAAGGATAGAGTAGCAGGGACAGGAGCCTGGGGAGCATGTTTTCAGGGGACATAAAGGTCAATTTGAATAGCTCACCTTTTGCTAAGAGAGTCTTCTGTACCCCATATTAGTGAGTGGTATCTAGGGTCTTAAAAGCCAGCAAGCTACCGTATGATGAACATTGATTGGTCCCAATCTATCTGGAACAGATGATGACTGAAAACATCAAAGACATGGGAAAAATTAGCCCAGGAGACAGAGGGACCCTTATAATTGGGAGAATACCTAAGCATGAGACCAGAAGAAACAAATGGTGCCCAGACAGCCTTGATAGGGGACACAATGTAGAGTTGATAACATAGCATGTGAAAAAAAGATGTATGGAGATCAAGAGCTATACTAAAAGACCAGAACTGATGGTTGGGCAATGTGGAGTATCCCCTGGGAATGTGGCCCCTAGACTTGCAGCTATCACAGACCTGAAACTAGCACTGAGGTCAACCCTCAGACTATGAATGGACTGGACTTGGGGACACAGAATGGGCACATGGTGTGTGTACTTTATGGTTTTATGTGTTTATAGAGGTCTGTCCTACTGGTTTCTTTTTAGAGGGGAGAGGAGAGAACAAGAGTTTGTTAGGAGGATACTTATAGTGAAGAATGAAAATGAGGAGTGTGCTGTCACAGGATGGGGAGAGCAGATAGGTTTGTAGAGAGATGGATGTGGAAAACTGACTTTTAATCATAATGAAAAAATTAAAAAAAAAAACAACCAGAGAGTTTAAAATAATGAAGAAACACTAAGCATTATGTGGGACTTAACCAAGAGGAGAAATCAATGAGTGACTAGAGTACCAGAATGAGGGAGTAATAGAAAATACCTAGAGAATTGTTGAAGATTTGTTAACCAGAACTTCTCTGATAGGCAGTAAGGTGAGCAAGTGCCTATCCAAGATGCTCATTAAACACCACACAAGGTAGATCCCAAAAGAAAGACAGCAAGATGTCTTATAATCAGACTTGCCAAAACCAAAGACAGAGAGAGAATTTTATAGATGATGAGAGATAATTAAATAAAAAATAATCTACTAAGGATCAGTAAGTAGATCAGTAAGTAAATCCTACTAAGGATCTACTAAGGATCTACTAAGTCAGTAAGACTAAGCTCAGACTACTCAGCAGAAACCATGCAGGCAAGAAAACAGTGGGATACCATATAAAAGCCTTGATGGAAAAAAAAAATGCCAGCTACAAATTATAAATCTAGAAAAACTCTCTGTTGAATATTATGGTGAAATTAGAAAGTTCCAGATAAACAGAAATCCAGAGAATTTGCAAAAACCACACCAGAATTACAAGAAATTCTAAAAGGAGTCCTTTGGTTAGAAAATTAATAACATCAGATAACTACCCAAGGTTAGAAGGTAGGACAGCACAACCAGATATCAACCCAGATAAGCGGATCACAAAAATAAATCAAAGCTAAAATACTGAAAATAGGGAAATAGAGATGTCATTATGCAAAAGTAGACAACATTACAACAAACCCAAACCATCCACTTCTGTTGAGTCAGGTCCAACTCATAGCAATCCTAGAGGTCAGAGTAGAGCTACCCCATAGAATTTCCAAGAAGCATCTGGCAGATTTGAACTGCAAACCTTTTGCTTAGCAGGCATAGCACTTGACTGACTACACAACCAGGGTTTCCTACAACAAAAAGAGGGTCTATAAAAGGTAGTCATAGATCTTTCATATGGAGAGGAAATCAAGACAATACAAAGAAATTAAAGATGGGTTTCAATTTAGAAAAAATGGGGTTAAAATGTTACGGTAACAACAAAGGAAAATAACAGTCTCCATCCCCAAACCCCTGAAATCTCAGCAAATACAAAACCAACAACAATGAAAAAGTTAAAAAGAAAACACATAAAGAGAAATGACTCAGCACAGAAAATTAAGTGGAACAAAGACATTGTCAATAAGGCACAAAAAATAGCATCTAAATGACACTACTGAATGCATATCTATTAATAGTTATACTGAATATAAATGGATTAAACGCACCAATAAAGAGAGAGGGGCAGAGTGGACAAGAAAACAAGATCTGTCTATATGCTGCCTATAGGAGACATCCAATAAACTTACAGCCTCAAACAAAATAAAACTTGAAGGATTGAAAACAATATAACAAGCAAAAAAATTTTTTAAGAAAGAGCAGGTGTAGCACTATTAATTTCTGATAAATTGAACTTTAAGGTAGAATCCATCACAATGGATAAGGAAGGACACCATATAATGGTTAATGGATTAATATACTGGGAGGATATAACCGTATTAAATATCTACCACCTGGTTACAAAATAACCCAAACCAAACCCTCTGCTGTTGAGTCAATTCTGACTCATAATGACCTTATAGCACAGAAAAGAACTGCCCCAAAGAGTTTCCAAGTAGCACCTGGTAAATTTGAACTGCCATCCTTTTGGTTAGTAGCTATAACACTTAATCTCTAAGCCACCAGGGCAACCAGTTATACCCAAACCCTCTGCTGTCAAGTTGGGCATAATGACCCTAGAAGTCAGAGTAGAACTGCCCCATAGAGTTCCCAGGGAGAACCAATTATAAAACTCCTAAATACATAAAAGTAACCCTAACAACATTGAAAAGAGAAACAGATAGCTCTACAATAATAGTTGGAGATTTCAACACACCACTTTCAATGAAGGACAGAACATCCAGAAGGAAGCTCCAGAAAGACATGCAAGATCTGGGCAACACAAATAACCAACTTGACTTCATAGACGTATACAGAACACTCCACCGGACAGCCACCAAGTATACTTGCTTTTCCAATATATGTGGGACATTCTCCGGAATAGACCATATTTTAGGTCGCAAAGCAAGCCTTAACAAATTCCAAAGCATTGAAATATTACAAAGCAGTTTTTAGACCATAAAGCCATAAAAGTAGAAATCAGTAACAGGAAAAGCAAGAGAAAAAAGTCAAACACAGGAAACCAAATAAAACCTTGCTCAAAAACTACAGATTATAGAATTAAGAATGGAATAAAGAAATTCACAGAATCAAATGAGAATGAATATACATCCTATGAGAACATTTAAGACACAGTAGAAGCAGTGCTCAGAAGTCAGTTCATTTCAATAATGCCCATATCCAAAAAGAAGAAAGAGCCCGAATCAAAACAGTAACCAGACATCTTGAACAAGTAGAAAGAGAGCAGCAAAAGAACTCCTGAGGCACTAGAAGAAAGCAAGTAAACAAAAGCTAAATGAATTCAGAGAATAGAAAAACAATCAAAAGAGTTAACAATACTAAAATCTGGTTCTTTAAAAGATCAACAAAATCACTAAACCACTGGCAAAAGACACTGAGAAAAGAAAAACAACAGAGGAAGCAAATAACCTGAATAAGAAATGAGGTGAGTGATATCATAGCAGACCCAAATGAATTAAAAAAAATCACCAATGCAAACTCTATCAAAAAGACTACACTTGATAGTGTGACAGACTGGAGGGTCCCCAAAATGTGTGACCTCTGGACTCTCTGCTAGCACAGAACTGAAACCATTTTGTAAGTCAGCTCCTCAGAAAAAAGATGATTGAAGTTGTCTATAAGACAAAATGATAATGGTGAAGAGTTGTGCTTCTGACTTACGTAGATAAAGGAGAGTACCCGGGCAGCTTCTGTCTGGAGGCAAGATGAGAAGACAGATGGGGATAGGACATGGGAAATTCTGAGTAGAGTGGAGGAATGTGCTGTCACAGTGTTGGGAGAGCACCTAAGGTCGTATAACAAAATGTGTGTAAGTTTTTGTATGAGAAACTGACTTGAATTATAAATTTACATTTAAAACACAGTAAAAAAAATCAAATGACACATTGTGTTGGACAGATCTTCTCTGAAAGATTCCCAGAAGTGTCAAAAAAGCAAAAATATCAGTTTCAGGACTAAGATGCTTCCAACTCAAGCCATGGTATATTTTGTCACCTTATGTGCATGCAGAAAAATAAAAATAAAAAAACTAGACAGTGAATATGGAAGACTGAAGAATTGATGCCTTTGAACTTCGATGTTGATGAAGAATACTGAATATCCCACAAACTTCCAGAAGAATAAACAAATCTTGGAGTGCTTCTTGGAAAAGAGAATGGTGACAATTCGTTTTGAATACTTTCGACATAGACATGTTATCAGGAGGGACTGGTCCCTGGAGAAGGACATTATAGTTGGTAAAGCAGAGTGTCAGCAAAAAAGAGGAAGACCCTCGAAAAGATATATGACTCAGTGGTACAGCAAAGATTGTGAGACTGGCACAGGACCAGGAACTACTTGTTTCTTTTTGTTGTACCTAAGGTGACTGAAATGGAACTGACTCAGCATCACCTAACAGTAGCAATAAATAGACCTGACTTCATCTCTTAGACAAATAAGTTTAAGTAGCTTTTATTTTGAATGCTCTTAGTTGATCAACAAAGTTGTATACTAACATCTAAGTTTACTAAATGAACTAGATTTTTATTGCTTATTTTATGCTTGACATCAATTAACATGTGATATTTTAATTGTAATATTGGAATAATAGCCTTTAATTATCAAAAGTTGTGAAGAAACTTGGACTTAGAATTGAAACAAACTAGTACATTAATGGAATGTAGATTTTCTCATTTTACTTTTATCTTTACTCAGAAACTTATAGTAACTAGTATAATTATAATAGTGAGTTGCCAGGAGATTATTTTAATTCTGGATAACTTCCTGTGTGTCAGAGTAGACCTGTGCTCCAAAAGGTTTTCAAAAGCTGATTTTTGGAAATGGATTGCCAGTCTTTCTGAGGTGCCTTAGGGTGGACTCAGACCTTTAACATTTAGTTAGCAGCCCAGCACATGAACTCTTTGTGCCTCCCAGGGACCCTGATATAAACCTAACTAGTATTAGCTAGCATAATTAAGATTATACTAACTGGAACATTTTTAACATTTTATGTGTAGTAAAGTATGTTTGTACATATATTAATATTTTTTCAGTCTTAAAAAATATGTTTATTTTAAAAAGTAGAATACACAAAATTATTTTTTTAAAGTCAGCTGTTGTATTCCCTGATAGTGCTTTATTTTTTTTTCAGAACTTAAAAAATGTATTCTTTACTTAATTGTGTAATATTTCATCTTTTATAGAAACATTATATCATAATATTTATTCAACTTTAGGAAAGTATATTAATAAACATAATGCATCACATGGATATATTAGTACTTAGAAAACCATTCACCTCTTATTGAATATTTAGATTGATTCCCATTTTTAAGTAAATAATATTCTGTTCATATTTTTAGGTGTATATCACATGATCTCTTTTGTTCAATATGACTGTTCTGTGGTTTAGGCAAGGACTGCTTTATTCATTTTTTCATTCTGATCAAGGAATTGAGAGGTTAAGATACTGACCCAATATCACAGACTCAGAAAGTATAGCTGTTAGCTGATAAACCCAGAAGCCTGATACTGAGCTGTTGCTCATTCTCTTGAAGTGCCATCATCACTGAAAGGGTTTAAGATGGAGCGTGTGTCCACACAGCATCTGTGACAGATGTAGAGCTGCTGTTTCTACGCAGAGTTGATGGCAAGGTGATGGATGACGTGACTGTTTTTAAGCAGGATCACAGAGTTGGGGCCAGTTGTCTATTGGGACTGAGACTGAATCCATCAAGAGTAATAAATGTGTCGCATAGAATCCTTGACAGAATAATGATAGTTCTTTCCAAACTGAAGAATTCCAGTGAATCCACCAAATCAGCTAAAATCATACTTGGTAATCAAGAAATGAACAGATGTCTGGTTAAGGCTAATCTCATGTCTGGTTAAGAAGAAACTTAATTAGAAAATATAGGACTCAAAAACGGTTGTTTGCGCTAATGAAATAACTGGTATTCAAGATATGTATTTCAAAATAATGTACAAAATTATAACTCAGAACATATATCCTTTTTCAAAAACTAAACGTACTTTACCCCTGAGTCAGGTTAGCATTTTTTTCCCTAATACCCAGGAAAAGTTATGGCAGTTTCTCACTGTACTATGTCTCTATAATAGTATGGATTTAATCCTGTCTTTTAGGAGCTGCTTGTTAATTGAATCATGGGAGTTATTTGTGTTTCACATAAGCAAGGTTGGCACGTATCACAGGCAGTGGACAGGATGATAGGGCTGTAATGAGCATGCACTTAGCCCTGAGCAAAGTAGTAACGGACTCACTGGGGCCTTACGCTTCCTAAAATGCTGAGGGTAGCTGAGAAGAGAACCTCAGAGGGCAGAATGATTTACAGTGCCTATGAGTGGAAAGTGCTGATGCTCTTCTAGGTCCTACCCTTGACTGCCAAAGGAGCAGGCCGTACCAGAATAGTCATTATGAGCTCTTCTTGAATCCATCCTGGCTCCATCACTCTTTCCCTTCTGAAATAAAAATTCTGACTTGATTTTTCACACCACAAATTCTTCAAACAGTAGTGCTGCTCTTCAAACATCTTCCAAGACAAATTTCACCCTGACTGCCTGGGCTGTTACCCAGGTATAAGTGCTTCAGAATGAGACATATTTTTTGTTCAAGCACGAATTTCTAATCTAATATTTTTAAAACTTTATGAGCCTCAGTTTCCTTTCTGCAAATGGGAACAAAATCTGTTTCTAATGTCTGTTGTGAGAAGTATATGTGAAAATACGGCTCAAGTGCAGTCAGTGCTGGAGTCCTTGGTGATGCAGTGTGAAGAACTATAGCTGCCAGCCATGAGGATAGCAGTTCAGATCCACCAGGCACTCTTTGGAAACCATATGCGTGGTTCTACTCTGTCTTCTAGGGTTACTGTGAGTTACAGTTGACTCAATAGCAGCAGGTATAGGTATATAGTCAATGCTCAGTCATTGGTAGATACAGTTACTTATGTAAGGGGTTGGAAAAAACCATAGCAAAATAGGTTTTGATATTAGCTACGCCGGCATTAAGTTTTATATTTGCTTTTTATTACCTGTATGACATCAGGAAAAAGATAGAAATAACTAAGCTGAAGTGATATTTTAATTCCTAAAGTTCCTCTGGGGGATTTTAGACAGAGAGAAGAAGAAGCTGGGCACAGGTATTTGGGGAAATACTTAAGAGTATCAGAAGAATTTTTCTGGAATCATTTGAGAGGAACAAATTGATAATAGTTTTATAGTAGTCATTAGTTTCTTCAAGAACACATGGGTGGATTTGGTTGTCAATATTTTGTGATGAAGGTAATGTATCATGAATGCTTGACATTCACTCTCATAATAAGTTAAGCTCATATTATGAATCATTTCAAATCACTGAGGTTATTTACCAACCTGTACACATAATTAACATTTTAATCCCATGCATATCTTATCTCTATTCACCGTGCTTGGGAGAATCCATTAAGCAGACTCTGGTGGCCAGTAAATGTCTTCTCTTTCAGACCTCTGTAAGACATTGAATTGCTATTAGAGACCAGGTGAGTTTGACTCAACTTTGGAAATGAGGTTAGAGTAAGTTGTACATATTTTTATGATGTCACTCACTAAACAAAATCATGAAGGAATGGAAGTTGGATTTGGACTAAGTGGGTGAGATTTTGAAGTGAGCTATTATGACTTAGAAGAGCTAATTTGCTTTCGTGCAAGCTACTTAACCTCCAAGGTTTTCCAAGCCAATGAACTGGTGACTTTACCAGTGTCTTTCCCATCTCTGCTGACTATAGTCACCCTCTGTTATTATATTCTTCTCATTTTTAAATAGTTAAACTGCCATTCCAACTCTAGAATGGTTTTCAAATGTACAGAAATGTGTTAGCTTTATGAGATATGTAGAAACTATGTTTACATCTGTGAGCTAAGACTTGAAATGCAAGATAGCAAAGATCTTCACCTTAATCAGTTTATGTGCACTCAGACACAAACATGCACACACTGCGATCTACTAGATCTGAAATAAATTTTCTATAGTTTGCTTTCTATAGGTTCTTTTTCTCTTTTAGATTGTTTTTTTTGTTAGATAATTAATGTTTATCTCTTGTTTGTTTTCTCTAGTGTACTGTTTTATTTCTCTGAAACAGAGAACTTACTGCTGTCAAGTCAATTCCGACTCATAGCAGCCCCGTAAAACAGAGTAGAACTGCTCCATAGAGCTTCCAAGGAGCACCAGATGGATTTCAACGGCCAACCTTTTGGTTAGCAGATATAGCACTTAACCACTATGCAAGCAGGGTTTCCAGATAGTTGAGGGAACAGATAGTTGAGGGTTAATATGTCCTCCAAAGTAATAGGCCTCAATTTAATAAATCATTTCAGTACCATTAATACTCTTTAATGATGGCCTCTTGTCTCTTGGCAATTTTAATATTTCTGTTTTCTTAAAAAATGTACTTTAGATGAAGCTTTACAAAGCAAATCATATTCTTATTAAATAATTAATACACCTATTGTTTTGTGACATTAGTTGGCAGCCCCATGGCATGTCAGCACGCTCACCCTCTTGACCTTGGGTTCCCTGTTACCAGCTGTTCTGTCCCCTCCTGCCTGCTCTTCCTTGCCCCTGGGCTATTGTTCTCATCTAGTCTCATTTTGTTTTATGGGCCTGTCTAATCTTTGGCTGCAAGGTAAACCTCAGGAGTGACTTCAGTACTGAGTGGAAAGGGTGTCTAGGGACCATACTCATGGGTTTTCTCTAGTCTCCATCAGCACAGTAAGTGGCCTCTTTTTGGGAGTTAGAATATTCTACCTTTTTTCTCCAGCTCTGTTGTGATCCACGACAAAGCAGTCAGTCATGGTAGCCAGGCACCATTTAATTGTGCTGAACTCAGTTAGGTGTAATTCTGATGCACTTTTTATGGCTTTCTCTTTTTTTCAGAAGATAACATTCTTATTTTTAAAGAAAATAGTAAGTGTTAAGCAACAAGATCAATCGTCAAATAAAAAGCAGATGTTGAGAGTTTTAAGGTGAACTGATTCATGCAGGCTGTTTCTGAACCCCTGTTAGGAAACAGTAGGGGGTGGGGAACCTTATAACATTGAAAGCCAATACGTATAATCAATCTATTATAAGAATTTGCAGTAACTAGAGAAGTGAAAAAATGATACAGAATTAACTTCGAGGCACTCACTTCTTTCCACAAATTTGTTGAAATGATTTATATAGCTATTCACTAATAAAAAATTTGAATTAAAAAGATAAATTAAAAAATACTATTTTTTTTAAAAACAAATCACTTTGAGGAACATTTCTGCCAACTGAAATGATCTAAAATTATAATGACAAAAATGGTTAAAAATGGAGATAAACTTTGGATGCATAAAACAAAGATAAATGTAAATAGTAATATTGTTATCAATTTGATAATAAAATTCAGTTGGAAAGTTAAATTCTCAAAGTACTGTGGACAATGTAAACATAAGCTGTTTGATTAAAAATAGATAAGCTCCACAGATGATATATTAACTAAGATCAGAAAGTATGGATTAGAGAATAAAGAGACGAAAAAACAACAACAAAAAACCCCAAAACATTGCTGTTGATTCAATTTTGACTTATAGTGACCCGATGGAACAGAGTAAAACTGCCTCTTAGAATTTCCCAGGAATGCCTGGTGGATTTGAACTACTGACTTTTTGGTTAACGGCTATAGCACTTACTCATTACGCCACCAAGCTATCCTTATTTCTGAATCTCTTGTCGTAGAGAGTCAGAGGATACTACTTAGTTGTTGGTAATTTGAAACTATACTTTATGATTAAGTTAAAGATATTTTCTGGTAGAGTTCGAGTATTCTGTATGTTTTGCAAATTTACTGGGAAAAAAGTTACAAACTTGGAGTCTATATGTTAAAAGTCGTAAATCAAAGGAAGCATTATAAAACAGCATACAACAACTCTGTTTTAGTGAAAGATCTAAAGTAACAGTTGTGACAATAAAGAACAATAAGTTGCATTCCTCTGTTTACATGTAAGACTTTAACATTTGGTTAAAAACTAAAATATTACTCTTCCTCACTTGCTTAAGGGTAGAGAACCTTGAAAGAGTAAATATTTATACTGATATCCAAAATATGCTGATATCCAAAAATACAAACAATGATTGAATTAATTTCAGACAAAATTGTTTTCAAGACAAAATTTTTTTTAATTTAAGAAATGTTAGCATCTTGGTGAAACAAGAGCAGCAAAATGAACATATCAAGAAAACTGAAGTGCAAGCAAAATTGATGAAAATAAATGCTTTAGAAAAATTTAATATACCATTCAGCCAGTAAATGAAATAAGCACAACTAGGATAAATTAACCAGATTAAAATACTGTACATAAAATTGAACTTTACACCTCTGAAAAGTGTACCCTTTTCCCAAGAACTGAGAAAAACTGAGTGCTATATCCACTTAAATTTGAGATTGTACAGGACATTCTTTCATAATGAAAGTGTTTATTAATTGTGTGTTAAGTAAGGTAATTGGACTAGAAATGAATGACATTTTTGGACAAAAAAAAAAACCTCCCAGTACTAAAAACTAAACCTTAAATAACTGCCTGAAAACTTGAATATTCTAATTTAAATGATGTAGCCAAAGCTGAAAGTAAGCGAAATCTCTTAGCTTTAGGTTCTTTTATTATTAAACAAGAATTCATAATATAAATTAATTAAAAGATTTAACACACAAGTTAGAAAAACTAAAATAATGTGGGCATAAATAAATTAGGTGAAAAATTATCAATCTAAAGTCAAAAATCAATAAATTAGGCAAAAGAAAAATAATCAGTAATTTCAAGAATGTGTTCTTTAATATTGGAAGGTAGCATTAAACTTCAAGCTATCATATTTGAAAATATATATGAAATAAAACATCTCTGAAAAATATAAATTGCCACATTTACTCTAGCAGAATTCAAAAGGACCAACAATCTGTTAAAAATAATTGAAATAATAATAGAGCCTTCTATAAAGCTTTAAAAAATAAGACGATGTTAACAGTGAGTTCCTTTCCTTCAGATTTTCAGAGTAATTTGTACATGTCCTTGTAAAACATGTAAAATTTAGGATTCTACATATCCCAGTATCCCATTTTAAGAAATAAACTTCAACTGATTTCTAAAAATGCTGAAGTAGCCCTCTCCCCCCGCAAAAGAAGACTATGCGTTAAATTAATAAATAAAAATACAATAGCTATGGTGGCATATATATTATTAATTTTATATAAGAACCATTTCTACCCCCTTCCTTTCTTTGGTACTGCCTTTGAGTCTGTTCTGACTCATAGCTACCATAGAGGTCAGAATAGAGTTACCTGATGGAGTTTCCAAGGAGCACCTGGTGGATTTGAACTGCTGACCTGTTTGTGAGCAGACATAACACTAAACCACTATGCCACCAGGGTTTACAGGGCACTGTGAGCTAGCAGTGACTCAGTGGCACTGGGTTTCGTTGGTTTGTTCCCTTCTTTACTAGTAAAAACCCAAACCACATCCAGTGCCGTTGAGCCGATGTTGACTCATAGCAACCTTATAGCACAGAGTAGAACTGCCCCATACAGTTTCCAAGGAGCACCTGGCAGATTTGAACTGCTGACCTTTTGGCTAGCAGCCATAGAATTTGATCACTATACCACCAGGGTTTCCTCTCTGTTAGTAGTGGGCTTATTTTCTTTGAGCTGTAATTTCTCCAGCTCGAGGTGATTGTTGAACTGGGAAGATTGGTTTCACTCTAAACTAAGAATAATAATTCTGTTTGTTTTTGCCAAGAACTCCCTTTCCCAGCTTTCCTTACAGTTTGTAGTTGTTGATTGACCCTGTTTTGGTGATTGGAACTTAAGGGAACTCTGCTGAAGAGCTTTTGTGAAAGCTGAATCAGTGTCCTGGTATCAGGGAGGTCTTTTTGTTGTCTGGAGATGTAGCAGCAGCTGGTTTACCAGCACAAATTGTCAAGTGTGAAAAACAAAAGCATTTGACTGGGGCTAAAGATGATGGAAAACAAAGAGGAAAAAAGCTTAGGTCATTGACGACATGACCGAATACTGAATTAGCTCTGGAGTGTCACACACATACACTCCACGCCTGCACACATACACTCTATCACACTTCATGTCGATGTTACATGGTTTTGTTTTGTTATACTTTTCACAGCTGAAGAATTTTTCAGACACAAAGGCAAATATTCTAAACGAAATACTGGCCAAAAAAATCAAAGCACAGAAATTTACAATGAGTCTCGTTTGCCACACTTTATTAAAATTATTCTGAACTAATAAGTTATTTTAAGAAGCAAGGAAGGTCTAATATGTGTTGTTAAGTGCTGTTGAATCAGTTCTAGGTCATTGAGACTCTACATTCAACAGTTTGAAGCAGTGCCAGGTCCTGCATCATTTTCATAGTCATTGCTGTGATTGAGCCTGTTCTTGTAGCAACTGTGTCAATCCATATTATTGATGGTTTTCCTCATTTTCCTGGAAACTGTATTTTATTAACAAGCATGGTGTCTTATTCTAGTGACTAGTCCCTCCCTATATATAATGTAACCCTATTTTCGAGTTTCAGTCAATGAAATGAGTTCTAAAATAAACATAAAATTAAAAATTTTAAAAGGAAACATACTATTTAAAGGAAACAGTTATTTAAAAACTGTACAGTTATATGCCTATAAATATAAAGTGAATATACAGAATTAGTAAGGATACAATGCTTGTCAATTAAAGTGGCCCTAGTTAAAATAGATATTTCTCTGATTTAGTGGAATTTGCAGAGTATACAGAGACCCCACAGTACAGAGTGACAGTGATGATAGCAGTGACACATCAAAAAATTGAACAAATTTATCATAAAACAAAAACTATAATGGATTTCCTTTTCTGTGTAGGATAGAGACATTGACTCTCAGAAACATAATAATTCTAGTCACTATCAAGTATTGCTTTGTATGTTGTAAGGTTATTTTATGATGTTTTACCAAGGCCCAGATAAAATGTCCCTAAGAATAGATATCATCTTCATTCTGATTTCAGCTCTGTCTAACAGCATTTGACAAACTATTTGGTTTTTCAGATACTTGGATCCTGGGAAGGTGATTGTGTGTATGTTTCATATAAATAGAGTTTGAATGTTCTCTTTACTAATAATGGCCTATTTCCATAAATACACCAATAAATGGGATTTCTGGTAACCACAATATAATGAGAAGGACATAAATTAATATATGATAAAGTCATAATAATGTCTTTGATAAAATATATCAAAAGGAATGCCATATGAGTTAAACAAATTTAAAATAAATGGATAAATAAAAACAATTTTTAAAATTCTAGAAAAAAGACGTGTGACCATCTTTTTATTAACATTTTTACTTTCTTATTGTGTTTAAGTGAAACATTGCATTTATAGTGAATATTTATCTTATATCCTGGGTTAAGAAAAATTTCCTGATCAGAAAAGTAAATGACAACGATCAACAGAGGCATGGTTACCGGAGATCTTTCCTGTGTTAGTAGATGATATCGTAAAAAAGGCATTTGAATGTTGAGTGTCTGAATGTAGACCAGTAGACCCACATATTTTGTGAGGAATGTTCCTTCTTAAAGAGTTTAACAGAAATGATAAAATCCCTGCTGTGGTTTCTGCATTCATTACCCTCTGTAGCTAGGGCCATCTAGAAGGCTTTTCAGAACTTTCATAAGCTGTGAGATTCCTGGATGGCTGTGTTTAAATTTCCTAGTCAGTCATTTTGACAGCAACTGGTCAGTTGTTGGATTGTTGGTAGTCAGTCATTCTCATTTTCCTCTAGCAAGTCAAGATAGACATTTCCTTTTTCTGTTGCACCATTGTCCCCTAATCTCTCTAGAGACAGAGGTCAGAGAGCTCTGTGTCTTTAAGGTTCTTCCTGGGCCACCTAGTTGCCTGGTGCAGGGGGACCAAGAAAGCACTTTCCCCTGCCATCAGAGCTGAAGGAAGTGGTTCTTTTGTGAAGTTCTCCGTACCCTCATGCCACAGCACCTCATGTACTCTTCAGGCAAAGGCCTCTACTTTGTTGTGTCTTTGCCACTCATCATTGCCTGTCCTGCATGGTGCTTCCTCCATGAAAATAGAAAGAAATGCCAAGGGAAGGTAGAATGTAAAGGATATACTGGGTATCATTAGTTGTATTGCTTGAGTAAGTCAGTTTTTAGACCCCAGATAGTAATGCTCCTGGAGACCCTCTGTCCCCAATACAAGCTTTGCTAGAGACAAGTCTGAGTTTGCAATTCTGCCTATACCCTCACCGTATAAGCTCCAAGTGCCATGGCTTCCTGTCCCACACTGTCACTCTAGGTGCCTCAGCAGAGAACTGGAAATTTATCTCAACAAAGCAAGACCAAATCCACTACCCTCAAGTTTATCAAAACATGGTGACCCTATTCTACAGAGCAGAACTGCCCCATACAGTTTCCAAGGCTGTAAGTTTTATGGAAGCAGAGCACTGCATCTTTCTCTCACAGTGATGTTGGTGGGTTCGAACCTCCACCCTTTTGGTTAGCAACTGAGTGCTTGACCTCTGTACTACCATGATTCCCAGGACTTTATCCTAGATCCTTTAAATGGTTTAAAATCTCTCTAATCATCTGATATATAAAACACAGATACAGGCATATGAAAAACCAAACACGCTGCAGTTCAGTCGTTTTGAACACCTAGTGACCCTATAGGATGGAGCAGAACTATTTCATAGAGCTTTCAAGGAGCTGATCTTTTGGTTAGGCAAGGTAGCACTTAAATCAGGTGTAGGAAACATGATTTGAGGGCATCAATGTGCAATATACAAAAGTGCAAGGTATGTGAAAGTTGTGCATGTAAAAGTGAAGACTGAATGGATGTAATAGGAACAATTCTTTTTTTAATGTCAAAAGTATCCTAGAAATAATATTAAAAGATAAATAAGGAATCAAGGAATATGTTTCCAGCAAATGAAGCAAGCAGAGATATGCTTGTCTTAATAAATACTTATCTCTTATAAGAGTAAAAATAAGATCATTATGGACAAGTGACAAATAAAATACATATCTTATAAATGAAATTCACGGAAATGAGATATATAGTGAGCAGAATTGTTTTTTTCAATTGTGGCTTTCAGGAAGGATAGGGTAAAATGGTAAGAACTTTCTTTTGAAAATTGCAGTCGTATAGATACTGCATAGGATTGACTCAGAATTGACTCAGTGGCAATGGATGATGTAAATGGAAAAAGAAATCAAACTGCAAAGAAGGGTAGAAATGAAAGATAGTATTCTTCTTATCTACTTTCTGTTTAGCTTCCGAGAACCAACCACTGCTCTCAGTCTTTGTAGCTGTTTTGGCAATGACTACGAGAATGTTAAAACCCCTCTATCTTTATTTATCCACTTAGACAGTATTGACTTCATTTATGAAAGATGAGAGATTTAAAACACCTAAGATTCCTGCCAGTCTTTGTATGTTATTATTTTAAGTCTTCTAGGTTTCTTGTTTTATTACTTCTGTATATTTATTAATATTTATCTGAGTCCAAAATATTAGTAAATATTTTCCATTATCTTCACTCTCTTTCATCCTCTATTTTATAATATTCATTACATTGTGAACATTTATGATATTCAAATTAATAAAAATTACGATGTTTTGTGCTTTTCTTGTAAGCCAGGCCAAGTGCTGTCGACTCAGATCCAACTCATGGAAATTGATTCTAAAAACTGAAAACCAACAAGCGACATCAAAAATGTTATGATTCTGTACATGTATGTCACTATGAAACACAAACAAAGCTGTTACTGTGGCTTTGCCTTTGACTCCTAACTAGCTGTAGTGTAATTTGGTCCATTAAAAATAACAAACAAAAACTGTGATTCATAGCTGTGCTATAGGAGGGAGTAGGACTGCCCTGTATAGTTTCCAAGGAGCACCTGGTCAACTTGAATTGCTGATCCTTTGGTTGGCATTTGTAGCTCTTCACCAGCACACCACCAGGGTTTCCATTGGGTCCATAGAAAAGGAAATTGCATCCTTTGTCTCCAGAATTTTTGCACAAAGTATATGCTTCCAGGTATCAGGTTGTCCTTGAGTTCCTTTCATTTCTTTCTCATTTTCTTTATCCTTTCTATTTATTTTGTTTTACGTGCCTGGGTTGCTTGCATCTCATGCCATCAGCTTTCTTGGAATTCTTTTTATTTGTTTTGATGAAAAATGAGGTCCAGTAATTTTTTCACATATGGTGTTTGAGTTGAAAATCTTCTGCTCATTTGTAAAAATGATTTTTATTTTCCTGTGATATTTGGCCAGCAGTTAGATGTACTATGGAATATTAAATTCAATATAGTTTTCTCTTAAGATTTCAGAAACTGCTGTTCTGTGATCTTGCATACAGTGTTGCTAATGAGAAGCTGATGACAGTAAGGAGTGTGGTTTCAGGTACCCAGTTTCTTGTCGCTTTTTGTGTAACTGATTTATTGTCTCTAGAAATTTTTAGGGCCTTCTCTTTATCCTTAGAATTCAGAAATTTCACCAGAAAGTTTCTAGGTGTGTGATTTCTGTTTTTATCTTTTTGTTGTTGTTGTTAGGCCTACTCGGAGTCACCTCCATTTAAAAATACACATCTTTCAGTTCTGTTTTCTTTTATGGTTTCCTTTTTCTCTCTCTTTTTCATTGATCGATTTCTTTTGCACTGTATGAATGTTAACGCTTGTTTTAGTCAGCTAGTCATAAAGAACTCCACATGAAGCTGTAGGTGCAAACTGGGAGATGGAAGGTAATATTACAGGAGTGGAGAACATGGGCATTTGGGCCACTTCCTTGGGCAACTTGTGCCTTCTGGTCCTGCACAGGCCTAATCTCATATATACTGCTTCCATTTAGTGATAGATTGCTGTTGTGCTTATCCAACTTTATGTCTCTGAGGGTTAGAAAACATTTGGGTCATGATAGGTAGCTGAGGACGCATGATGACTGGGTGTCCCATGGTTAAGTGTTCAAGTCTCTACTAAGGCCCAATAACAAGCCAAAAGCTGTTTTTTTAAAAGGAGAGTAGTTATCTGCAGAGGATGGCAGTGCTTTGCTCTAAAATCCTAAAGATCAATACTGTGGTTCATCGATAGGGGCCTACCAAAGACTCCAAACAACATCTCTATCTGCCACTGACACTTCAAGCACTGTTGAGTCAGCTGGATCATATGACCCAAGTGGCAGAGCAGCCTGCACAGCAGCCTGAACCTGTTGCAGAGCCTTTTCTTTTTCTGAGCCCCACTCAAAAGTAGCAGCCTTTTGAGTCATGTGACAAATAGACCAACATAGCTCACCCAAATGAGGAATATGTTTCCTTCAAAGTCCAATCTTTTTGTAGTTGTCAGAGCAGCCAGGTGCAGTAATTTATCCTTAATTTTAGAAGGAATGTTGCAACATGCTCCACACCACTGGACCCCTAGGAATTCCACTGTGTTGTAAGGTATCTGAATTTTTGTGGGATTAATTTCCCACCCTCTACTATGCAGATGTTTAAGTAGTAAGTCAGAGTCACTGACACTTCCTCCTTACTAGGTCCAATCAGCATAATGCCATCAATATAATAGACCAGTGTGACATCTTGTAGAAGCGAGAGACAATCAAGATCCCCGCGGACTAAATTGTGACATAGGATTGGAGAGTTAATGTAGCCCTGAGGCAAGCAAGTAAAAGTATATTTCTGGCTTTGCCAGCTGAATGCAAACTGCTTCTGCTGATCCTTTGGAATAGGTATGGAGAGGAAGGCATTAGCCAGATCAATAGCTGCATACCAAGTACCAGGAGATGTGTTAATTTGCTCAAGCAATGAAACTACATCTGGAACAGCAGCTGAGATTGGAGTCACCACCTAGTTAAGCTTGCAATAATCTACTGTCATTCTTCAAGCGTCACAGGCCAAATAAGCAAGTTGAGTGGAGATACGGTGGGAATCACCACCCGTGCATCTTTCAAGTCCTAGATGGTGGCAGTAATTTCTGGAGTCCCTCCAGCAATGCAGTATTGCTTTTGGTTCACTATTTTCCTAGGCAGTGGCAGTTCTAGTGGCTTCCATTTGACTTTCCCTATCATAATAGCCCACACTCTGTCAGGGATTCAGTGTAGGAATTCTGCCAATTGCTGAGTATATCTATTTCAATTATGCATTCTAGAACTGGGGAAACCACTGCAGGATGTGTTCGGAAACCCACTGGACCTACGGTGAGATGAACATGAGCCAAGACTCATTAATAACCTGACCTCCATATGCCCCACCGCTGGTACCAAATATGTGGATAGACCTCCCTGAATGGCCAAGGATGTGAAGATATTTGTGTGTCACCAGTGACTTCAGCAAAGAATGAGCTTAACAATCAAGTACATAAGATGATATGTTTTGTGGGTTTCAGTCATCCTCTTTCCGTGGCTGCCCATGTTGCTGCTCAATGGGCTGATGAACAAAGCGGCCATGGTGGCAAGGATGGGGGTTATGCATGGGGCCAGCAATGTGGACTCCCACTCACCAAAGCTGACTTGGCTACAGTCACTGCAGAGTGCCCAGTCTGCCAGCAGCAGAAACCAGCATTGAGTCCTCGACATGGCACTGTTCCTTGAGGTGATTAGCCAGCAACCTGGTGGCAAGTTGATTACATTGGGTTGCTGTCATCATGGAAAAGGAAGCATTTTGTCCTTACTGGAATAGATACTTACTCTGGATATGGATTTACCTTCCTTTCATGCCATGCTTCTGCCAAAACTACCATCTGTGGACTTACAGAATGCCTCATCCACCATTATGTATCCCACACAGCACTGCGTTTTTTCAAGGCACTCACTTCACAGCAAATGAAGTACAGCAGTGGGCACAGGCTTATGGAATTCACTGGTCTTACCATGTTCCCCATTGTCTTGAACTAGCTCACTTGGCACAGTTACACCACCAGCTAGGTGACAATACCTTGCAGAGCTGGGGAGATGTTCTCCAGGAGGATGTATATGCTCTAAACCAGCATCCAGTACATGGTGCTGTTACTCCCATAGCCAGGATTCATGGGTCCAGGAATCAATGGGTGGAAATGGGAGTGGCATCACTCACTATTACCCCTAGTGACCCACTTGCAAGAATTTTGCTTCCTGTCCCCATGACCGTGTGCTCCGTTGGTCTAAATGTCTTAGTTCCAAAGGGAGGAATATTGCCACCTGGAGACACATCAATGATTCCACTGGCAAAATTTGCACCAGGCCATTTTGGGCTCCTGGTATCTCTGTATCAACAAAGAAGGGAGTGACCATGCTCGCTGGTGTGATTGATCCTGACTACCCAAATGAAATTGGATTGGCATTACATAATGGAGGTAGAGTATGTTTGGAATGCTGGAGATCACTTAGGATGCCTCCTAGTACTAGTATGTCCTGTGATTAAAGTCAATGGAAAACTATAGCAACCCAGTTCCAGAATGACTTCTAATAGCGCAGACCCTTCAGGAATGAAGGTTTGGGTGACCTCACAAGCCACAGAACCATAACTAGCTGAGATGCTTGCTGAGGACAAAAGGAATACAGAATGGGTTGTAGAAGAAGATAGGTCTAAGTAGCAATTATGGCCATGTGACCAGTTGCAGAAATGAGGACTGTAACAGTTATGAGTATTTACGCTTTGTAGGTGTGTATCAGATATTTTTGTTTATTTATAAAACATGAGATGTAGATGGGCATTTTCAATTCTACATGTATTAATTATGTCATGGTAGACATAATATAACTTTGTAATATTCCTTCAGAGACTGTGTCTGGTGAGGGGAGATGGTATGCAGATGCCAAGTTAGCAAGGAGTGGACTATGGTGGTTGAGGTTGTGTCAACTTGGCAACTCCTTGTTTGGCTACTGTATCAAGTGGCAGGGATGGGGACTGTGGTGGCTTCCCTTCCCTCAGCTCTCATCTCTCTGCCTTCCACCACCTATTTCATGTCTGCTCACATTGCCAGCAACTCCTGCTCTCTTTGGCATCTGTTTCCTGGATTTCAACTAGCAGCTTTTGAATTCGCAAGTGAGAGTCCTGTTCCCTGACCTAACGATCCTGGGTTCACCAGCTCCTGCAGTAATGTTAGTCAGCAGAGACTTTGCAGTCTTACCACCAGCTTGGGATCTGCAGACCTACACTGGTGATCTAGAACTCTGGTCTCTGATCTGCTGACCTTGTGTTCACCAGCTCCTATGGCCATGTGAGGCTTGTGACAGGACTTGGGACATTCAGCTTCTACAAATTGTGTCAGCTTTTTCCTTTATGAAACTGTGCGTATGTTATGTACTCATTAAGTATACACTTAATGAGTCCTGGTGTTAAATATATATCTTGGCCAAAAAAAATTTTTAAAGCCATAGATTTAATCTATAATTAATTAGTTTAGTTAAATAATTTCCAAATTATCCTTTTTTGTCCTTGAATTTGCTAACTTGTCAAAGAAGAGTCATCTTGATTTATGGATGTAATATCATTTTGGCTGTCTTTGAATATATTAAGTATAATGCTGTTGAAGAACTCTTTTTTCACCTGATATGATGCAGTATTCTCTTGGGTTTGTTAATTTATTTCCTTATTTTCGTGATTTTGGTGTTCTTCCTACATCTGATGATCTTTGACTATATTTATTAATAAAAGACTACTATAGCTAGCTTGCATGAGATTATTGTGCAGTATTTAGTTATTTCCCAACTTCCCTTGAATGGCAGATTATGATTTTAAACTGTGAAAGGGCAGGATTTGGTGACAGGAGGCACAGTGATGTCCAAGAGCAGAGAGTATGTTGCCCCATGATGTCATCCATCACCAAGTAAGGAGGATTTTAGGAATGTGGAGGGAATCAATTGAATTTTGTTTTGGTTCAAATGGTATTTTCTTTCTTATTCGTATTTTATAGAGGTTTAACATTACTTTAAGCTTGTTATGTTTCTCTCAGGTTTCAACACCCATACATGTAGACTTCCACTGGGAGGTGACCCACATTCTTAGGAGAAAGTTCTCTGGGTTTAATCCTAAGAGACAAAGACACTGGACTCTATCTGCAGGGGAAGACAAGGGCTACCTTGTCCAGCTGTGCTAAATATAGTGCTTTAATCCGTCTACTTATATGACACATCCTGCTCTTTTGTGTCCTTGTACTTACTGACTTTGAACTTGAAGCTTCTACAGAGCTCTCAGGGAGAACTCTGCTAAGCCCTGGTATTTGAAACTGTTTTTCTCAGCTCTGTTTTATTCTGTAATCAGATTGCATCTAATTCTTTATGTTCCATACATTCTTCAGATACGTGAATATTTTCACAGCTTTTCTTCTACTTTCAGAACTGTGTGGTTTTATTTGTTCAAAAATATCCTTTCTGCTTTCTCACTGTGAACTTAAGAGAGGAAGATTTGTGTTTGATCTGCTACTTAAATTGACAAGTATAACTTTCCTTGAAAAAAAATTAGACACTATTTGGTAAGACTTCTTTTTGCTGTCTTACCGGGGATACTACTTTAGGGAATACGTCTGAGGGAAATAAGGCAACATGTAGAAACAGAGTTATGTTTATATCAAGTTATATATATATAAATAATACAATGCAGGAGAATAGTTAATATGATTTATTCATCTGATACCATATCATGATTTCATTAAACATCATGTGTCAGAGATTTGTTCAAATTGTATGTAAAATTTTTATCATCTAATGTTAAGCTCTGTTTAGAAGATCATTGCTAATCTATAAATAAGGAATAGTATATATTTATAGGCAGGATTAGAATCAACATGTCAAATTACAATGTTTGCTATAGTCAAATCTGAGTGGAGTCTTATTATCTGTATGTTATTTTTTACAGTTTATTATTTAGTTTTATATAGTGAGCACACACTGTTTTATACTCATAAGTTATTTAAACTATTTTAAAAATAAATTACATTTTTATGTGCTTGGTTCTTGTAAGGAAAACCCTGCCTCTATTTATCATCTCTGTCCATATTTGGGTACTACAATAACATTTATAGCATACTGAAATGATCTCTTTTTGTATCTATTTCTCAGCATAACTTAACTGTAAGTTTTTTTTTTTCCAGGTTAAAATTTTTTTTTTTAAGTTAACTAAGCTTTTTAAAGGTTGGTACAGTATATCAATCTTAAATATATATGTGTTATTTAGTGTGTAATAATTTCTTAGTCTCATAGATAGATCTGGTGGAAACACTGGTAGTGTAGTAGTTAAGGGCTAAGGCTGCTAACCTAAAGGCTGGCAATTTGTAATCCTCCAGTGCTCCATGGAAACACTGTAGGGCAGTTCTACTCTGTCCAATAGAGTCGCTATGAGTTGGAATCAACTCAGTAGCATTGGATTGGTTTTGTTTTTGTTTTTTTCTCTGGTAGTCTAACCTTCAGGTTTTCTGAAGTAGCAGGCAGTAGTTTTCAAAGTGTGGTTTGTGGACTGCTGAGTGTCTGCAACACATTTTCAGGGCTCCTGTGATGTCAGAATATCTTGCTAATAACACCAAAATATCAGTGGCCTTTTTATCTGTGGTGACAATTGCACTGATTGTACAAAAGCAACAAAGGGTAAAATCACTGGTTTCTTAGCCCAAATCAAGGCAGTGACATCTACTTGCTAGTGTAGGCTGTCACTGTAGTCTTTATTGCCATATATTTGTAAGTTTTAAAAAAAAGTCAGTTCACATAAGAATGTCCCTCATGAAACAGTAAAAATTCTTAATTATGTAAGTCATGACTGTTGAATGTACTACTTTTCAATAGTCTGCATGATAAAATGGAATGTTTGGAAAAAATACTTGTGCTGCATGGGTTTTTAAAAGGGTATCAAATTCAAGGTGGACCTATGGACTTTATGCAAGGTTCATTGATGTGGTTTCAAATTCTTTGTTGCAGCTAATCTTTCAGAAACAACCGCTTGTCAGATTTTAGTGTAGTTTCAAAAAAAGAACATTCATAATTATCTTAAAAGACTATTAAAATACTCCTTCATTTTGTAACCACATATCTGTATATAGTTGGAATTTATTGATATAATTCTTACAAAATAACCTATTACAACAGATTGACTGTAGAAGCACATATGAGAATCTGGCTGTGTTTAATTGTTAGAACCGTAAAGAGTTTTCTAAAGATGTAAAATATGCCACACTCATTATATTTTAGACAATGTAATTTATAAAAATACATGAAGATATAATGGGTTTATTATGCTGTATTTCAGTAAATTAGTATTTTTTTTTTAAAATCTTAGCTTAAATTTCTAATATGTGAATATTGGCAAATGTAACCAACATAGGCAGAAGCTTTTTGGGTTGCACAATAATTTTTATAAGTGTAACGGGGCATTTGGTGTGTACAGAGCTTGTTTTTTAAGTTATTATTATTACAAAATAGAAGTTACGTGCTAGTATGGGCAGAGTAAGGATTTGAGTTCAGATCTGACTGCTCCAAAGCCCACCTTCTTAAACATTTGTACATTTTATCTTTGAAAGCTTTCTGTCTTTGAAAGCAGATATCTGTCACTGTCTCATCCTAAATCATTACTTGCTTGATTATCACTTTCCTTGGTCTGGCATCCTGCAGATTCTGGGTGCAGTATTTATGAGGAGAGCTTTTGAGGAGTCTTGTATACATTTCTGAAATATCTTTGACATTCTCAGCAGTCATCAACCATTCTTTCTTCAGCTGGGGTTGACTTCCAGTAATCACACCTGTGCCTATTCAGGCTTTCAGGCACTCTCTATAAACTATTCTTTTCTTTGTCCCTTCAGGATTTGAATTTTGTCAGTTCTTAGTGGGCATACTGTTATCACAAGTGCTATTGTATGTTACAACAGGTGTCGTTAAGTAGTTTTGATAGTCACAATTATGACATGTTACTCACTATTAGCAATTGGTACTGAAATAAAGTATTAGTGTACAGCAGTCATTATTGTAGCTGTAACAGCACCTCCTTGCTTACAGTTTCAGTTTTTAGATGAGAAAGGTGCCAATTTATGACATCGGTCAATGTAGCATCTTTCCTGTGCTCTGAACCAAACAGCTCTGTGGCTACTGCTGGCTCTCCTGGGCACTGGCACCTGTTAACTGATCCTTCCCAGGCAGATCACTTGCTGTTTTCCCTCCAGACCCCTGCTTTTGCCTGGACTCTGTCTTAGCTCTCTTTTTGTCACCTCCAAGCCTCAGCCAGCCCTTTAGGAGCATTTGTAATAATTAGAAATAGATCCTCCTTCCTCAGGGCACCCCAGTGCTGAAGCAGACCCTGGCTCGGCTGGGGAAACAGGTGCTAAGTTGCAGCTTCTCCTCCTTCCCTCTGCCAGGACCTTGTAGAGGTCTCAAGGTCTGGGAACTGGAGCAGCCTCTGAGAGATGCTCAGGGTAAACTGGTGCAGAACTTTCGTGGCACTGATTCAGAAAGCACCAAGACAGTCTGAGTGCATTCTAGGTAGTCCCCCACTTTCTGGATAAGAATGCAAGTGGTACTCTTTAATTTTCAAAAGAAAAGCTATGTCTGCCACTTGCATAGCTGGTCTCTGTAGAAAAAATTGTGCTACTTCAGTATAGAATACCTGTGTGTTGTAAGCAGTTACTTCCTGTGACTTTAATTTCAAATTGTGTGCTCTCCTGATTTTTCAAACAAGTCTAGGTGATATTTTGTTATGTTCAATCCTTTTAATATCTACCCAGTCCTATGGGACCTAAATAAGATAAATGTCCTTTGTTCCTGGCCATCTTTTGGTCCTTGTTTAGCGTCTCTTGCTCCCATTTAGATCCTTTTGTGCATTTTCTTGTTTATTATTGTCAGTCCTTGCTTGCCTGGACCCTCCCCAGTTGTTAATTTTTTCGACTCGGGCCTTTGCAAGTTGTCTGTCTGGCCTCCTAAACTTGTCTTTTTTCTGTCTGACGAACTGCCATAGAGAGATCTACCGACAGCCTCATCCTCACTTTGGGAAGTCTGTTGGCATTCCTTTGTAGACATTTCCTTGTAGGCAGTCTTACCACATCTGAATTGTTTCTGGTTTGTGAACGTAGCAGCGCTAAATGCCTTTTCTTATGGTTTATCAAGCGCTGTACCTGGGTAAAGTGAGATCATTAAGTAGCTGTATATGTGGACCTTATAGAAGTGGTTTCACTTTGTGTTTTAACATTATGCCTTTAATTTTCATGAAGAATTAGATGAAGATATGACTGTCTGAAGAAGGCTTGTGTAACTTTTATTAGCAGCCTATAAGATGACCTTGTTCATTGTTCTTTTCAGTCATCCTTAGGTAAAGATTCACATGATAAATTCATCATAAGGTATTGAGCTAGAGGAGATTTGTCTCCCCTAATGAAATGATACTCTTAGGTTATTACATAATGAGTGGTAGCTCATATTTCCTGTTTTGCTGTGTTTACCAGGAAGCATAGAGCTTTGTGTTGGGCTTATTTAGCTGAAAACATGACAACATCAACACACTTAGAGTAGGTATATTGCAAGCTCATCTTTTTATTTTGTGATTATGAGATTTCTCAATTCCCCCTGCTGACTTAAATTATCTGTTATTTTATGCCTTCCTCATTTTGACAGACGCCCAAGCACAGAAAAACAGAAGTAATGATCACAGTACAATAAAGTGAGGAAATAGGTATAGAGATCCTACCCCCCAAAACTCCACTGCCATCATTCAGATAAATTAAAAGAAATTAGAGAAAATAAAATAAGCTGATGCTCTCTGGGCAGTGATATTTAATGTAACTCCAAATCATGTTTTCTTCAGCACACGAAATAGTTCCACAGTCTTTACTTCTCTTAGGGCACTACCGTCTACTCATTTGGACTCAGATGCTTGAATCACCTTGAAGTCTTTCCATGCTGGCCGATCCTGCTTAGTCACTGGAAAGAGTTGTTATGAAAGCAAAAGAATGGTACTGGCTAGGTACAGAACTGAAAGTAATTGCTGTGGTGCCCCCACATGTAAACATGTGTGAGTATAATGATAAGTGGAGGGATTTAGATCTTGTCTTTGCTTACTATTTTATTTCACTGGCAGTTTATGGACTTAAATATGTGTTTTTGTTTCTGTGCCATATATATTTTTTTCCCTTTATTAGTCCTTTATAATAGTTTTTTTTTTCAGTTGTAGAAGAAACCAGCTCCCTTCTTTTCTCTTTCCTTCTCTGGCCATATCTTTGAAAGGCCCCAGGAGACCCCACTGATGCCACTCTACTTAGATGGCTTGTCCCAATAATCTTTATGGCACAGCATAGGTTATTTTTGTTTAATTTTATTGTTTTTGGTAGGAGAAACTTATTTCCAGAATGTGGAGTTGGAGTATAAAAGAGTTAAATATTTGCCAAAGCTTCTTAGCAAGGAATACCAGAGTGAGGAGTCACATCTTGAGAAAAGAGTCTACTGTTTATCTGCAGAGACTGTGGTACCAATGTCTAGCCTGTTTCTTGACATTTCTGTGGACTGGTTAGTAACCTTAGTAGTCACTGGGTATGTTTCAGTGGTGGAGGCAGGGAGATAAAGAGAAGGGAGGGCAAATAACAGCAGTCCAAGACACATCAATTCTCTTTTTCTAGATGAAATTTTACTTATTTAATGTATTCCCAAAGAGGAAGTAAAATTTTACAGATTAACATGAGGATTCAGAGACACTACATACAAATTTATCTTTTTAATAATATATGTCTATATATGTGTGTGTATGTGTATATATACTTATATACATTATATATATGTAGATAATAACAAGTCAAACTTAGTGCCATCGAGCTGATGCCAACTCTTAGCAACCCTGTAGGACAGAGTAGAACTGTCCCACAGTTTCCAAGGAGCACTTGGTAGATTCAAACTGGTAACTTTCTGGTAGCAGAGGTAGCGCTTAACCACCACACCACCAAGGTTTCTATATATATATATATATATATATATATATATATATATATCGATGGCACTTGGCTGGCTATATATATATATGTGTATATATACTTATGTATATGGCACTATGGTGGCATAGTAGTTAAGTTTTATGTCTGCTAACCAAAAGGTTGGCAGTTTGAATCTACCAGGTGCTCCTTGAAAACTTTATGGGGTAGTTCTATTCTGTCCTTTATGATCGAGATGAGTTGGGATTGATATGATGGCAATGGATTGTATATATATATATATTTTCAAAGAAACACTACATGCAAATTTATCTTTTTAATAATATATGTGTTTATATATGTATGCGTGTGCGTATATATACACACACACTTATGCATTTTATATATATATATATATAAAACAAAAACCAAACCAAACTCAGTGCCACTGAGTTGATGCCAATTCATAGTGACCTTTCTGGACACACACACAGACACACAGACACACAGACACACAGACACACAGACACACAGACACACACAGACACACACACACATACACACTCACTCACACCACCAAAAAATTCCTCTCTAACACATCCTCACACCCCTCCTAATAAGCCTCAAATTGTATTTTAAGTGTTCTGTGTTTGGTTATGGCTGCTACCATTTTCAGAAAATTCTCCATTCAATTTTTTTCCCAAATTTGTTGCTTCAAAAGGTCCCTTAGGGTTGTGTAGGGTGTAGGTCTACACAGTTATTAATTACTGTCAGCAGAACTGAATGGCTGGGAGGGAATAATTATATGCTCCCTGGTGCCATAAGCCACTTCTGAACATATTGCAGTATATACTGGATTCATTTTAGAGTGGTTATAACCAAATGAATCACAACCTTTTGAGGACAGGATAGTAGATAATATATTAAGACTGTGTACAGTCTGTAAGAAGGTAGTATATTAAAATCTGTCAGAAAAGGTCATCATTGACTGTGGGTTAATATCTGTAGTCAGTACATTGAATGGTGCCAGTATGTGTCAACCCTTATCTTTTATGTGACTCAAGGCAGGAAATGAAATCTGAGACTTTAGCTGGAGGGACAGGGACAGGAACCAGAATACCACACTTTTTAGTGGGGAAGTTCCTAATTTTTTGTTTGTTTGTTTTGAGTGATTCTTAGTATTTTAGTACTGAGGTATATGTAGGTAGGATTTTACAGTCTTTGGACAGTTGGATCTGGGGAGAGAAAGCATATGCCCTTTTCCTCTCATCCCACCCCTAACCGATTACCTCTGGAGCAGTATCAGCTGTGTTTTGCTAATGAGCAATGCTGGAGGACATTCTGGAAAGTCACCCAACACAGGGACTTGTAAGAGTCACAGTGGAATCAGACAACCTGTCAGTCTATTTATATAAGTGCTGGTATTTTCTTTACAAGGCATGCAAACCTGTTAGAGTGATGCTGCCTTCAAACGAGGGGGTGGACACTTCTTTTAATGTTTGCTGTGAACATCTGTTGTACTGGAGGGTTAGAGCAGCAAATTTATGATCCATTTTAGAGAAAAGTTTAGGATGAAGGTAAAAAAGCAGGTTTTGTTGTAACAGGGTTAACAAAGAAAATTATCTGTGTGAGTCTCTGTACAGTTTGAAAGTGCAAAACAAGAAATATAAACATGTTTTCTTGGCTGTGATTTTCATTTAGTGCCTATTGTTTCAATAATTAGTTCATTAAAAAGGAGACATGTGAATAGTGACCTCTGTCCACTCTGGCTCATGAAAAGTAAGTGGACTGATTGTCTCGGGGCAGTGTGATCAGTTACTAGTTATGAAGTTGAAATGAATGATCCTGATACATGCCTTTGTGCATTTTATTTTGCAGAGAAATCTGTGTTTTATGCAGTTTTGAAGGCGGGTAGAACTAAATGCTAGTACCGTAATATTTTGCCTTTATCCCTTCATCAGGACTTACTGTCAGATAAATCCAACTGGTGCCTTGAGGAGAAATCAGGTGAACACGAGGCAGAGACAGTAGAGTTGTATTTTGAACGTTTCGTACGATATGAATAGCAGCATTTAGAGAATAGATAAGCATCAGCAGTTTTATTTTAATTCTCTGCTATATGGAACCCCAGGGAGGAAATGTTCTTATATTTAGTGAAGAGTTCTTTTCCTTTTTTCTAAGTTGTACGATGATTAAAAATTATGCTCATTTGTACTTCTACCTTTACTATTTGCAATTATGGTAAGATGATGGCAACTGTATTTAGAAACTGATATTAAGGAACTACAAACATGTATTATAAAAACAGGTACTTAGACACTATATTCTGTAGTTATTATCACTACATCCTGTTAAAACACTGACAAGGCTCTGTGACAGTGAGTGGTACCGGGGTATCATCTCATCCTTTGCAGACTTCCCTGTGACTGTAAATGTTGGAAATGGAAGCTGTAACTTCTACTTATGAGACAAGTGAGATAAATTTTACTCTTGTTCTAGTTTTGTGCTGTCTTGTCTGTTTCTTACTTAGATCAACCATTAATTTAAAAATATGCATTTTCTTTGTTGTATTAGCAATATAAAAATAAAAGGTCTGTAAGAGTTAACCTCAGTAAGTGTGTCTGATGGATTGAATAAGCAAACTCTTTTGTTGTTTGGTTTCTGTCCTTCCAGCAGGTTGAGGAAGTAACACATGTATTCATTTAATACCCTCATTTGTAAGTGTGTCTTGTTAAAATTATGAATGACAGTGTACTGAATCATTAATGTCGTGTGATGGAGAGAGCCAAATAACTGCCATCAGTAGACACAGTTTGAGTCTGTGACTCTGCCACTTACTATCTTTGCAATCTAAGAGAGTTCTCTAATTTCTAGACTGTAGTCTTCTGATCTGTTCAATAAGGTTTTTATGCTAAACAATCATTAATATTGCTTTTACTATTCTATTTTTCAGTAACCATTAACCATTATCACCCATTATTATTTTCAGCAGACAATATTTTTAGTCACCTAGGTACCAGGACTTTACTAGTTGTTGAGCAGATTGAAATGGATGGTAGCAAACTCTAGTTTTCAGGAGCTTACAGCCTAGTGGAGATGACAGATAAGTTGTTGTTGTTAGGTGCCCTCAAATCAGTTCTGAATCATAGTGACCCTGTGTACAGCAGAATGAAACACAGTGTGGTCCTGAGGCGTGCCTACAGTCGTTGTTATGCTGGAGCCCATTATTTCAGCCTTTGTGTCAATCCGTCTAGTTGAGGATCTTCCTCTTCTTTCCTGGCCCTCTAAATTACTAAGCACAATGTCCTTATTAGGGATTGATCCCTCCTGACAATGTGTCTAAAATATGTTAAGGTGTAATATCACCATCCTTGCTTCCAGGAATACTCCGGTTGTACTTCTTCCAAGAGAGATCTATTGATTCTTTTGGCAGTACGTGGTATAGTCAGTATTCTTCTCCAGCACCACAATTCAGAGGTGTTGGTTCTTCAGTCTTCCTTTTTCACTGTCCAGCTTTTGCATGCACATGATGCAATTTAAAATACCATGGCTTAGGTCAGGTGCACCTTAGTCTTCAAGGTGACATCTTTGCTTTTCAACACTTTAAAGAAGTCTTTTGAAGCAGACTATCCCAGTGCAGTGTTTCTTTTGATTTCTTAGCTGCTGCCTCTGTGGGTGTCGATTGTGGGTGCAAGTAAAATAAATCCTTGACAACCTCGATCTTTTTTCCACTTATGGTAATGTGGCTTATTGGTTCAGGTGTGAGGAGTTTCGTTTTCGTGATGTTGAAGTGTAATCTTTGGTCTTCATCATTAAGTGCTTCAAGGCCTCTTCATTTCAGTAAACAAGGTTGTGTCATCTGCTTAATGTGAGTAGTTAGTGAGTCTTCCTTCTTACTCTATTCTTCATATAATCCAACTTCTCAGATTATTTGCTTGGCCTACAAATTGAATTGGTATGGTGAAAGGATGCTGTTCTGACATGCGTCTTTCATGACTTTAAACCATGCCATGTGCCCTTGTTGTGTTCTAACAACTGCCTCTTTATCTATGTACAGATTCTTCATGAGCACAAACAGCATGCTGGAATTCCTGTTCTCCACAATGGCATCCATAATTTTTGTGATCCACACAGCCGAGTGGCTTTGTGTAGTCAAATAAATGCAGGTAAACATCTTTTTGGTATTTCCTATTTTCAGCCAAGATCCATTTGACATCAGCAATAGTATCCCTGGTTTCACATCTTCTTCTGAATCTGGCCTGAATTTCTGAAAGTTCCCTTTAAATATACTGCTGCATCTGGTCTTGAAAGGTCTTTAGCACAGTTTTACTTGCATGTGATATGAATATTTTTTGATAATTTATATATTCTGTTGGAGTCACACAGGAGTCACAAAGGAGTGGTCTTTTTTGGGAATAGACATAAATATGGATCTCTTCCAGTCAGTTGGTCAGATAGCTGTCTTCCAAATTTCTTGACATTGCGGAGTGTGGCAAATAGTGAATGTTTTAGGCTGAATTCTCTAGAGACGGAAAACCGGTAAAGCATATGTACATACATGTATATGTATATCGAGAGAGACATATTTATATCAAGGAAATGGCTCGTGCAGTTGCAGAGGCTGGAAAGTCTAAAGTCCATGGGTTATATTGGAGGCCTCTCCTCCTTTGAGTACCTGCAGGGGCTGGTAAATTCATGATTAGAAGGTCAGACAGCAGTCCTTTGACTCATAGACTTTGGAGGCTGACATACCAACATTCGCAGGTGAACTGCTAGCTTAAGTCCCCAGAACTGGAGGTCCTGTAAACAGCAGCCAAATATAAGAGTCAAAGTAAGGAGGAACTTGGCAGCTTCCTCGTAAAAGATCTCATCATGGAGATGATTACATTATCTCAGATCTCATTATAGAAGTGATTACATCATTACATAGCTGCCAAACTATGTCATAACTACTGAACCACTGAGAATCATGGCCCAGCCAAGTCAACACACAGCCTTAACCATCACACTAGATAAGCCCTATTAGCTTATCTACCTCTGTCATACTTGTCTAAGGAAGTATCATAGGGACTGCAGGGTCTTCTAGGAGGACAGATATAAAGGACTTACTATCAGATCTTGTCTGGCTGTATGATTCTTCTTTATTGGAGTTTTCAAAATAGGCAAGGAGCTCATCTAGGGATTCAATAGATGTCTTATCTTTATCTTAAGAAGAATGTTAATTTTCAGAGATGAACTTGTTTTAGTGTGACTCTGGTGCCTTTCAAAATATCCTTCAGTTGAACTCTGAAAGAAATATATCCAGTTTCTTTAACAGACATAACTGAAAGAAGACGTCATTAGTAATAGTAAACATTGGAGAACCTAATGGAAGAGCTGCCTCACAGTAGGAGGATTGCAGTGATGAATACAAAAGGGAAATGATTAGACTAGTGGTTAGAAATGAGAGCAATACTAGTCTCCATGTCACAGGTGGCCATACGTTCTGTGGAAGTCCTCAATATCAGTGGAGGCAGAAGAAAAATTTTAAATTTAAAGCTCTTCATTTTTTTTTCCTTTATACCTGTAACCTATTTATTAAAGAGAGACAAAAAATATACTTTGTTACTCTCATCTTACTGATACAACTTTCTGTTTTTCCAGATTGCCAATATCATTTTTACTTTATGAGATCTAACCCTGGTGGCATAATGGTTAAGTGTTACATCAATTAACCAAAAAGTCAGCAGTTCAGATCTGCCAGGTGCTCCTTGGAAACCCTCTGGGGCAGCTCATCTCTAATCTCTAGGACTGCTATGAGTTGGAATCAACTTAAGGGCAGTGGGTTTGGGTTTTAACCTGCCACTATGTCTAAGACTAGAAAAATTAGTAATTAAATAAGGCTGCATCACTTAAATTTTTATTTTAATTATATTGTGGTTTAAATTTATATACTTTATTTACTTTTTATGTTTTTCAATGTACAGAAAGACTTCTTTGCAGATCCTGTACGTGCTGTGTGAGTCTCCTGACTGTGCTGTACCAAATGTAAAACAAGGTAAACTGTGGCAGAGGTGTTACCTTAGCCAGTAGATAATCTGACCCAAAGAATCTGCCTTGTTTGATAGCATCTTTGCTGGGCCTACAACTGTAAGGTTTACAGTCCTGGGGCTCTCAGAATTGGTTTGGAAAAAGGACAGCTGTAGCCTCACAGGGATGAAGGGCTGGAGAAATAGTGACAGGGTGATTTACAGCTGCCAAAAGAGGTAGAATATTTGTAAGATGCACCCTGATCTCAGAGATGTTAAAATGTGGAAGAAAAAAAAAGTGCATTTGGAATAGAGAAAATCACCTCTGTGTGCAGTGTAATAAGTGCCATTAACCCCCTGCTATCCAGTTGATTCTGATTCATAAGGACCCTGTAGGATAGAGTAGAACTGCCCCAAAGCGTTTCTAAGGAGCACATGGTAAATTTGAACTGTTGATCTTTTGGTTAGCAGCCCTAGCTCTTAACCTCTGTGCCATCAGGGTTTCCTGGGGCAGTAAACAGGAGCTTTGTAATGTTGCCAGATGTTGAACGTTGAAATGCAGCTGAGGCACCTACAAGAATTACGAGTATGTTCTCAGGCAATTCTGTTGACAAGTTACTTTTACCTATGTTGACACCTCACTAGTGCACTGCTAACTAGCCCTTACCAAAAAGAAACAATCACCTTGATGTTTTGTTGATTGCACGTCATAGCAACCCTCTAGGATAGATTAGAACAGCCCCATACAGTTTCCAAAGAGTGCCTGGTGGATTTTAACTGCTGACCTTTGGGTTAGCAGCCATAGCATTTAACAACTATGCTACCAGGGTTTCCACACCAGCCCTTAGTCATAGGCAAGTGTGAATATTGGTAGAACTGCTGCACTTCATCTCCTCTGTGTGTGTGTATGAGAGAGTGACGCAGAGCAAGACTGAGGACAGAGAGAGAGAGACTGCTTAGATGCAGACAACATCCCAACCTGCGTGCAGAACCTTAGCTTTGAAGACCACAAGGCAACCACTCAGTCCTTTAAAAAAAAAACAAAAACAGAAGATCCAGTCATGTGTTAAATTGTTCGCTTGGTAATACATTCAGAGAGAAGATGACAACGTTTGATAGCATTGTTAATTGAATGGCACAGGCATTTGTGCTAATGCTCCAGCACTCTGTGCAGAGTAACTAGTGTGGATGATTATGTGGGGTGGATGGAAGGATGTCAGCTGGCTTTTAGCCTGTTGGCAAAATGTCTGGACCATTTGTATTGGTTGACTTCATGGTGGGTTTCAGAGAACCTGATTTTGGTTAAAAAAAAAAAAAAATGCTTGTAGTATTCTGTATGTAAGTATTTAAATAACAGATAATTGCATTACAATTAACCAAATATTTGTGTTTAAATAGCTACAGTTTTATTGAATTGTGTAGTGTAATGTTTATTTTAAGTAAATATTTGGAAGTTTTTGCTTTAATTACTCAGCTCATAGCCTTCAGTTTCTTTATCTATAAAGAAAACTTATACTAGATGATGTGTAATATTCTTCCCAGCATTGAAATTATATTGAAGTTATTTATTTTTATGGTATTATATCAGAATCCACTCAATGGCAAGTGGTGTGATTTTTTTTCTTTTTAAAAAACAGGTGCTACCTTTTGATTCTGTAAAGTTTCAAAGATGTACAAAGTAAATCATTTAGTGCTGTGAAGCCTAATAGATCTATTGCATAATTTCAATAATATGGCCCCCACTCCCTCATCCCACCTTACGGGTTATTTTGATCATGGCAATTGTAAATGATCATTGATATCTCTAACAATAAAGACTGACAAAATATAGTGCCAAAATCACACCTAAAAGTTTAATAGTAATTGCTAATATCATCAAGTATCCAGTTGGTGATTAAATTTTCCCAATAATTAGAAAAAAGCTTCTAGACATTTTATTTTTTCCATAAAAAAGAAAAGCCAAATCTGTTACACTGAGTTGATTCTGACTCATAGTTGACCCTATAGGGCAGAGTAGAGCTGCCTCGTAGGAATTCCAAAGATGTAATCTTTATGGAAGCAGATTAATGACAAAACTACAGGCAATAGTTTGATCGTTTTATGCCAGACATTGATCACATCCTCATGGATAAGCTCTGAGTTTGTTATTGCCAGATGACAATGCCAGCTAAGCCTCACATATTATCAACCAGTATATATAGTGGAGCATCTCAGTGTTTCTTCCAATTCACTGCCTTGTACTTGGCAATTGCATTTTGAAAACAATGGTCTGCTCTTTTTCCCTAAAATTTTACTGTGTTTTAGGTAAGAGTTTACAATACAAATTAGTTTCTCATTCAAAAATTTATACTTAAATTGTTTTGTGGCACTGGCTACAATCCCTGGAATGTGTCAGCACTCTACCACTTTCCCTTTACATGTTAGTTTCCCCTTATCCACTTGTCCAGGTTTCCTGTCCATTTTGTGTTCTTCTCTTTGCTTTGGGCAGATGTTGCCTATCGGGTCTTTTCTACTTGATAGAGCTAAGAAGTATGCCCCTTATGTGTGCCATTGTTTGTTTTATTGGCTTGTCAAAACTTTATTTGAAAGCTGGACTTTGGGAAAGGTTTCATTTCTGAGTTAGCAAGCTGTCTGCAGCCTGATTGTCAGTCCAGTAAGTCTGGTCTTTTTTGTGAATTTGAATTTTGTTCAATATTTTTCTCTTTCTATGTCTAGAACTCACAATTGTGATCCCTGTCAGAGCATTCAGTGTTGGTAGCCAGGCACCATCTAGTCCTTTTGGTTGCAGGCTGGTGGTGGTTGTGACTCATGTGGTCCATTAGTCTCTTGGACGAATATTTTCTTGTGTCTTTGGTTTTTTCATTCCCCCTTGCTCTGAATGTGGTGGACCAAAAAATGTATTTTAGACTGCTAGTCACAAGCATTTAAGATCCCAAAGGCTACTCATCAAAGTAGGGTGTAGAACATTTTCTTTATAAACTATGCTGTGCCAGTTGACCTAGATGTCCCTCGAGGCCATGGTCTGTAGCCCCCAACCCTCATATAACCTGGACTCTGAAGTGTTTGGATATATCTAGGAAGCTTCAATGGTTTTGCCTTGGTCACGTTGTGTATTGTTATGTGTTGTCTTTCGTTTGACCAAAATTAACATTTATCTATTATGTAATTAGTGGTTTCCCCTCTCCACCCTACCCCTCTCTTGTCACCATCAAAGATTATTGTTTTCTGTGTGTAAGCCTCTTCTTGGGTTTTTATTAGAGGTCTCATTTAATACTGTCCTTTTGTGATTGCCTTATTTCACTCAGCATAGTGCCTTCCATGTTCATCTGTTTTATGAGTTGTTTTGTGGATTCATCATTGCTCTTTATTGTTGCATAGTATTCTGTTGCATAGATGTACCATAATTTGTTCCTCTGGGTTATTCATCTGTTGTAAATAATGCTGCAATGAATATGAGTATGTATAAGTCTATTCATGTGAAAGCTCTTATTTCTCTAGAATATACTGTTAGGAGTGGGATTACTGAATTGTATGGTATTTCTATTTCTACCTTTTCAAGGAGGCATTGTATCATTTTCCATAGTGGTTATATCATTTTACAGTTCTATTAGCTGTGGATAAGAGTTCCAGTCTCCCTACAACCTCTCCAGTTATTTGTTATTTTCTGTTTTCTTCATCAGTGCCAGTAGTTTAGAGATAAGATAGCATCTTACTGTAGTTTTGATTTGCACTTCTCTAATGGTTGGTAGAAAAACTGGATGATGTACTGGTTAAGTACCACATCTGCTGACCAAAAGGGCAGCAGTTCAGATCCACCAGGTGCTCCTTGCAATCTCTGTGGAGCAGTTTTACTCTGAGTTATAGGGCCATTATAGGTTAGAATCAACTCAGTGGCAGTGGGTTTGTTTTTGGTTTTTAATAGCTGGGGATTTCAAGTATTTCCCCATGTGTTTAGTAGCTGCCTGAATGTCTTCTGTGGTGATGTGTCTGTTAATATCCTTTGCTCATCTTAATTGAATTGCCTTTTTGTTGTTGACGAGTTGAAGTATTACACAGATTTGAAAGATTAGACCCTTGTTGAATATGTGAAGGCTAAAGACTTTTTCCCATTCTGTAGGTTTTCTTTTTATGCTTTCATAGAAAAATCAAAATAATTTTGATGAGCCTAAGTATTTAATTTTGGGGAGCTCCCAGTTATCTAGTTTATCTTCTGGTGTTCATGTGTTGTTCGTTGTAATTTGTATTGAATTTATGCCTTGTGTTACAGGTCCTAGTGTTGTCGCTAGTATTTTCTTCCATGATCTTTATCATTTTACATTTTTGACCCATTTTGAGTCAGTTTATTGTATGGTGTGAAGTTTGAGTCTGGTTGTATATATATATATATATATTTAAAGATGAACCTCCATATTTGTCAGCACCATTTGTTAAACTATCTTTTCCCCATTTAATGGACTTTATGTCTTTTTCAAAAATCAGCCAACCAAAAGTGAGTGGATTTACTTCTGGGTTCTCCGTTCTGTTCCATTGGTCTGTGTGTCTCTTTTAATATGATTTTTCCAGTTATGTCAGTCTCTTTCGGTTTCTTGCAGTAGTGTTTTGTAGTTTGCTTTGTATATGTCTTGTATATCCTGGTTAGATTTATTCACGAGTATTTTATCTCCTCAGGGAATAGTATAAATGGTATTGTTTTCCTGATTTCCTTTTTGAAGTTATCATTGTTGATATTTAGCAATCTGAGTCATTTTTATGTGTTGATTTTCTATCCTGCTACTCCTCCAAATCTATTAGTTTTCAGTAATTTTCTTGTGGAATCCTTGGACATCTCCAGGTATAGAATCATGTCATCTGTAAATAAGGATAGTTTTACTTCTTCCTTATTGATTCATATGCCTTTTATCTCTTTCTACTGCCTTACTACTGTAGGTAGAACTTCCAGCCCAATGTATAATAAGCATAGTGGTGAAGGGCATTCTTCTCTTGCTCCTGTTCTCAGAAGATATGTTTTCAGCCTCTCCCTACTGAAAATAACATTGGCTGTTAGTTTAGTATTCCTGTTTTGCTGAGAGCTTTTTTAAATCAGAAATGGGTATTGTACTTTATCAAATTCCTATTCTCCATTGATTGAGATGATCATGTAATTGTTTTCTTTCACTTATTTATACAGTAGATTACAATGATTGATTTTCTAATGTTGAACAGTCCTTCCATATCAGCAATGAATCTCACTTGGTCATGGTGTATTATTTTTTGATATGATGCTGAATTCTATTGGCTAGAAATTTGTTGAGAATTTTTGCATATGTATTCATGAGAGATACTGACCTGTAATTTTCTTTTTTGTGATATCTTTGCTTACATTTGGTATTATTGTTATACTTTATAAAGTATTTAGAAACATTCTTTCCTTTTCTTTGCTCAGAAATAGTTTAAGTAATACTGGTGTGTGCTCTTTCAATGTTTATTAGAATTCTCCAATGAAGCCATCTGGGCCAGGACTTTTTCATTATTTTGGTGGGTGGGGAGGTTATTACCTCTTCAATCTATTCTCTTATTATGGTTCTATTCAGATATCCTATCTCAGTTTGTGTTAGTTTAGGTAGGCAATATGTTTCTAGAACTTTATTCATTTCTTCTGTGTTCTCAAATTTGTTGGAGTATAATTTTTCATAATATTCTTCTTTTATTTCATAAATATTTTATTGTACTTTAAGTGTAAGTCTACGGTCCAAGGCTATGTGTCATACCAGACCTTGCACACACACTGCTGTGCCACTCTAGGTGTTCTCTCCATCCTGTGACAGCACACTCTTTCCTTCCACCCAGTATTTCCCACATCCATTGTTCAAGCTTCTGTCCCTCTCCACTCTCTCATCTTACCTTTGGGCAGGAGCTGCTCACTTAGCCTGGTGTATATAGTTAAGCCAAGATGAACACTTTTAACCAATATCATTTTACGTCTTACAGTCTGGTCCAATCTGTGTCCGAAGATTTGGCTCATGGAATAGTTTCATCTCTGGGTAAAGGAGAATCCAGGGCCATGTCTTCCAGGGACCTTTCAATCTGTTGAACCATCAAGTGTCATCTTTTAATAGAGTTCTGGTTCTGTACAGCCATTTTTTCCTTCCTCTCTGTTGTATTCCCTGTCAGGTCAAGCATTGGTCGTGGGCAGGTATCACCCAGTTCTTCTGGTCTCGATTATAGTATCCTGTTCATCATGCTTTGTTTGTTAGATTTCGAAGTCTGTCTAAGCTGTGTATTAGAACTTCCATTGTTGACCCTATTTTTTCTTGCATGATATTTATTATTTTAGGTTTCATATTTAGGTCTTTGATCCATTTTTAGTTAGGTGTTTTTGTGTAAGGTGTGAGAAATGGATCCTGTTTAAATCATTTGCAGATGGATATCCAATTTTGCCAAACAATTTGTTAAAGAGTGTTTTTATCAAAGTTTATGACTTTTGGGGCTTTGTCGAATGTTAAGTCTTCCTATCCGTGAGAAGGATAGGTTCTTCCATTTATGTAAGTCTCTTTTAGTTTCTTGTAGTAAGGTCTTGTAGTTCTCTCTGTATATGTCTCTGGTTTCTCTGGTTGGGTTTGTTTCTAGGTATTTTATCTTCTTGGGGGCTGTAGTAAATGGTATTGATTTAGTGATTTCCTCTTTGATGTTCTCTTTGTTGGTGTTGATGGGTTATTTTTTGATTATTTCTGTTTCAAGTTTTTGTTTTTGCTTTATTTTTGAGAATTTTTTACCTAGTTTGGTATCTGGTTTATGCTGTCCTGTGTCATAGACTGTAGTTGCTGTCTGATGTTGGTTGTCTAACTGAAGATTTCCTTTTAAAATTTCTCCTAAATGTGGTTTGTTTTTACGATTTCTCTTAATTTCAGTTTACCTGGAAATATTCTGATTTTGTCATCATATTTGAGAGGAAGATTTTTGAATTTCTTTTATTCTTGGTTGGTCCCCACGGTTTTATGCATATCACACATTGCCTCCTTGCTTCCATAGTTTCTGCAGTGTAATCAGAATTTTAATTGGCTTTGGTTTTGGCAAGTGTGATTAAGCTGTGTCGGTGACTTTCTTTTAGGGATTTATCATATATGGGTTTTGTTAAGCTTTTTGTTTTTAATGACATTTGGGATGTTTTCTGTCAGCAAACCTTTGACAATCTTCTCAGTGTTTTCCATTTTTGCCCTCTGTTCTGGAACGCCAGTCCCACACAGATTTTTACTCTTTATTGTTTCCCACATCCTTCTTTGGTTTTCTTAATTTTTCTTCTTCAGTTTTTCCACAAGCTGTGTGTTTTAGTCAGCTAGTGCTGCTCTAACAGAAATACCACAGAGTGGATGGCTTTAACAAAGAAAGATTTATTCTTACACAGTCCGGTAGGTTGCAAGTCCATATTCAGGGTGTCCACTCCAGGGGAAGGCTTTCCCCTTGTCGGCTCTGGAGGAAAGTCTGGTATTGCATCAGTCTTTGTCCAGGGAGCATCCTGACGCAAGAACCTCTGGTCTGAAGGACGCGCTCTGCTCCCGGTGCTGCTTGCTTGATGGTAGCGAGGTTCTCAAATTGTCCTTTGTTTCTTTTTCCTTTTATTCCTTGCAAGCTAAAAGCATTAAGGGTGGGGCAAGCCATACTCCAGTGAAACTCCCCGTACAGCAGGAATTCACAGCCCCACCCTAATCCTTTAACATACAGGTTAGCAAAACCACACAATGGAGGACAGTCCTAAGATACTGGGAACCATATCCCAGCCACGTGGCTGCACACATTTTTGGGGGTACACAGTTCCAACCATGACACTATGTGATGCCCATGGCTCTATCTTCAATCTCACTGATTCTGTCTTTCATTGTTTCAGATTTGTTCTAGAGATCTTTCATTGAGTTATCCATTTTTGATATTTGTTGTTTATCTTCTGGATTTCTAGTTGTTGGTTTTTCGTGATTCCTAATTTTTTTTTATCTATTTTGGTGTTTTGTTCCTATATTGCTTTCTTGAATTATTCTATTGGTTTGTCTGTGTTTTCCTTAATTTTGGCTATATTTTTTATAGTTTGTGTTTTCTGTGATTTTTTTTTCTAGGTTTGTTTGTGTTTTTCTTGATTTCTTTCCTAGTCTTTCAGAAAGTCCTCAATATTAGTCTTTTGAATTCCATATCAGGTAGTTCCTCTGCTATTTCTTGTACTGGAGCATCATCTGATTCTTTGTATAGTTGCTGGAGCTGTCTTGTCTTTTTTAAGGTTTTGATAATGTCTGCTGTCTCCAAGACATTAAGGTATTATTTTCTAGATTTATTGATTGTATGTTCTTTTGTTTAGTCCTGCTTTTCTGTTTTGCTTTGATGTGTCAGGGCAAGAAGGCCAAGTGTTCTTTGATGCTTGTTTGTCTGAGGACAGCTGGAGGCAGGGCAACTCTGCTTTGCTGTAGACTGGTTTGATGAGATGGCTGAGGATAAACTAGGTGGGTGCTGTCTGTCTCCTAATGTTGGTCCAGTAGTGTGGGAGCATTCACAGCATCTTAACATGTAGGTGATGATGTTGAAGTGGGAGTGGTATATAGGCTTGCTTCCTACCATTCAGCAGCTAGTTGAGTGGTAGATGAGGAGAGGTGGTATGGCCCTAATGTGGCAGTGGGCCTGAGTGCTGGAGACAGTCTAACTGCAGCTACAGGGTGGGAGGTATTTGGAAGGGGGTGTGGCATATGGGGCTAGGTGGGAGGAGAAAGAAAATGAAAGAGAAGATAAAGAAAGGAAAAGATCTATGGGGCCAGGTGGGAGGAAGAAAGAAAAGGAAGAGGCAAAATTGGCATGGCAGGAGCAAACTGGTAGGGGCAGGTTAGACTTAGGGTGATGGTGAGCCACTGGCTGTCTTTAGCCAAGTGACATGAGCTGGTCTGTAAGAAAGGAGTGGAAGTGGTATATGGGGCACAAGTATGAGGGGTAGAAAAGTTTGTTCCCCTTGTTACCAGGTGCTCTGTCTTCTGTTGGAAATTCTGTGAAGCTGACTTCCTGTATTCCCTCTCTGGAGTCCTTGCTGGCTGTGTTTCTAGGTGGTGATGCTGTGCTGTGTTAGGTGGCAGGGGACCTCCAACCTGTACTTCTTGTTCTCTGTATCTGTCACTTTCTTCTTCTGTTTGATGTTTGATCTAATTTTTTATCCGTTCGTTTGATGCTTAGGGTTCCAGGATTCATATTTGTACCTGTTTTACTTAGTCATTTCAGTTCTTTATTGCAGAGGGTCAGCATAGTATGTCTGTATATGGTGCCATGTTGGCTCTTCCTTTCTGATTTTTTGAGATAATATTATATTTATCATAAGAAGTCTCGGTGGCTGCTTACCAAAGGTTGGTTGTTGGAATCCAGCAGCTGTTCCATGGGAAAAAATAAACCTGCCATTCTATTCCCATAAAGATTATAGCCTTTTAAACCCTGTGGTATAGTTCTACTCTGTCTTATAAGATCACTGTGAGTCAGAATTGACTGGACAACATACAGCTACACCACTAAGAATATCAATTAAGTTATATTTTAGAAACATTCAGTTTCAGTTTAAATATTTAGTATTCCTTTTAAGAAGGATGAATGGGAAAGTAGGGCTACTGAAAGTAATTTGCTTTGAGAGATCCTCAGACCACCTTCCTCAGATCCTTCTGGGGTACTGGCTGACAACACAGATATCTTGGCTCCAACCTAATATTACTAACATGAAATACTGGGAATGAAGTGGCCCAGTAATCTACATTATCAAAAAGTTGCCCAGTAATCTGCATTGTAAAGTTTTTATCCCTAGTGTTTCTTATGAACATTCAAGCTTCAGACCTTTGGCTTCAATTTATATGAACATGATAATAAGTAAAAATTTGAACTCTAACATTTCAGTAAGTAAGCAAAGACAGCTTAGTTTGTGCACTTTCATTTCTTCATTGGAAGCTTAGTACAATTAGATTAGGGTGCCAGGAAATAATTTGTTTCCTTAACAAGTACAGGAAACTTGGGCCATAGAAACTTGGACAATACCTGTAACACTTGGTCTTCAGCCTTAGAATTTCCTCTGCTTCTCAGGCTCCCTACTTCCTTTTCCTCTCTCCAATCCCTGAACTGAGGACCATATGTCTCAGAAGTCCCAGTCACGCATAGTTCTCTGTAGAGGGCGGAAGGAAACCAACAACAACTCATTTCTTTTAGACTTGTTTTCTTCTTTCATTGAAGCTTTTACAGTCATAGTTTTAATTTGGGAGCCAGAATTTGCTCAGTGAAATTAATTAAAACCATCAAAAGTATAAAGCATAGTTTTCAATGATTTGTGAGATAAAAAAGATGCTTTGAAATTTTCCCAAAAAGAAATACAAAAGGGAGTCTGGGATTTTGTTTTTCTTTTTTTTTTTTTTTTTATTGTTTTTGTGTTGAGAGTGGGAGAATGGCATTGATGAAGAGGACAAAAGTGTGGTAGTTCTGGAAGATATGAATCTCAGTGCAGGTTAAAGTTTTACCTGAATTGGAAAACAAATAATTTGCAAGTAATAATGAGATGGATGGTGATCTCTCCTCCACGGTGGCTCTGTGGTACACAGGGTTGTGAAGGGACTATGTAATTTCTACTGAAGGTGACTGTAAGGATGAAGAAGATGATTTTGGTCTCAGCCAAAAAAGACATTGTAAGGCCAATTGCTTACAGTTTAAAGGAGTTTTAGACTATGCAAAGTTTTTGAGATAAGCTGTAGGAAAGTGCAGGAGCAATAAAGCCCAGTATCACAGGATATAGCACAAGGAACTGAATCGCTGCTCAGTTGCTTCAAGCTGTGGACCTTTAATCAAGCATTTACTGAGTTTTCCAAGCCTCCATTTTCTATTTTGTAGAATAAGAATAAAATACGCAGTTTGTGGGACTGGTTAGGGCATGAAATGATATTGTAAATTTAGAGGTCCTAGCATGCTACCTGGCATATGTAAGCAGCCAATAGACAGTGAACATATAGAAGGCAGATTGTAGAACAACAGCATGATGGCAGGATGCTGAAGCATGATGGGAATATTTGATCTCAAGGCCTAGGACCAGAGTCAGGGCCCTGATACCACTGGCTGACTGTTGTCTCAGCTCAGACATCCAGTGATAAATCTGAATGATGTGTGGACTATCCTGAGGACCTCTGGAAGAATCCAGTCATACCCTGACCCAGTCTTTCCTACCACGGAAAATGAGCCTAGGTGTTCAGAACATGGAATATGATGGATCCCATGACTTTCTCTTTGCTTATTCAACAAAGGGTTGTATGTAGTATGAGTGTGTTGTGTGTAGTATGTAGTATGCCCATCTAAGGGAGGATTGTTAAGGGGTCAGAGTTAGCAGTCAATACTGCAGATAGCCTCTGGAGAAGCTTTTTTGTCCTCTCTAGGTTCTTGCCATCTTTATGCTGCCCTCAACACAATTCTTTCTGACAGTATTTTATGTTCCAGATCTAGTTTCCTCTTCTATTCCCTAACAGCATCCTCTAACACTCTCAACACATCTCGGCATGAACTTGTCCTGGCCCCACGCCTTGGCCAGCAATTTGATAAATTAATCCTTGCAAATATATTAATGCATTTCCAGATGATGAGCTTTCAGGTAACTTATTTACATTTTAATAGAGAACTTTAAGGAGGCAGAATCTCAAAACACCGAGGAGTTATTCTACTAACATAAATTTCAGACCATATCCCCCCTCTGATTATCATGTAAGCAGCTGTCTCATTGACTTAAATCAAAAAACAACCTAACACAAATGTATAAATAAAACAGAACCAAATCAGCTCTTCTCAGGGTAATAAAAAGCCATGAAAGAGATTTACTGCACCTCCCTCCCGACATACAAACCTGCAGGATGCTATTCCTTCCTGTTCTTGTTTGTTCAAGAACCGTGCTTTATCATAATTCTCATTCTCTCTGTCTCTGTCTCTCCTTCCACACCTATTTTCACTGAACCTGTTCAAATCTTTCCCCTCTTAAGATGCAACAATACCTCTACATTCCCTTCTCTCTCTTCTGCATCCTGAGCCAAATGTATAAAAAATAGAGTCTAGAGAGTCACTGCCTGTATGCCTTATCTTACAATCCTTCTTCAATTTGGCTTCTGCTCACACTTCTTACCTTTTACACAGTTCCAACTAAGGTCACCAAGAACTTTCTTTTTATTAAATTTAATGAAAACGTTCCCATCTTTTGGTCCTGAGAGGCATTGCTTACTGTTAAATATTCCCAGTTTGTTGTTGAAAACATCACCGTCACCCACAAAAACACTCTACGGATGCTTATAGAAAATGTGTTGGAAACCCTGCTGGTGTAGTGTTTAAATGGTATGGCTGCTAACCAAAAGGCTGGCAATTTGAATCCACCAGATATTCCTTGAAACTCTATGGGGCAATCCTGCTCTGTCTTATAGGGTCTCTATGAGTGAGAATTGACTTGATGGCACTGGGCATGGTTTTGGTATAGTAAATTTATGTCTAAGACATCTAAAAGAAAGCAATTCCAGATGATGACTCCCAACAGCTATAAGAATATACTCTTTCTCTGTAACCCCTTATTTATCTGGGCCTAAAACTAAGTCAGAAACTGCTTTTGAGGAGTGGTAGAAGAAAAAAAGCAAAGCAAGAAAGAAGGATCTTTCCATTCCTTCATAGCCTTTGTAGATTTCCATGTCCAAAGTCTCCAACTAGAAGAGAACAGTTGTTCTCTTCTTCTTAAAGCAAAGTTTCTTAGCCTCGGCATTATTGACATTTGGGCTAGATAATTTTTGTTGTGGGGCATGTCTTATACACTGTAGGATATTTAGCAGCATCCCTGACATCTATCCACTAGATTCCAGTACCATCTGCTCCCATGTTGTGACAATTAAAATATCTGGGGATATGTACACATTGCAAAATCCCTCTCCTCTGCCATCCCTGCTGTCACTGGGAACCACTGCATGAAGGGAAATGAAGTTTGGGTTTTAATTATTGCCCTGTACAGAATATTAAAATCAATGAAATGAACTGTTATTGTGACCAAAGAAGGTAGGAAACATTACTAGATTTGCCAAAACTTCATCCCGTGGAAAGGAAGGAAAAGTTGGAAAAGTTTAATAATGATTCATGAAAAACAATATTTTTTTTTATGATTGCCCTTTTTCTGATCATCTTTTTTGATAAATAAAATGATTGTGCTTGCTTGCTTTATTTATAGGGTAAATATATGAACATGTGTCCTTGTGTACTCCAGACAATCTAGTCCTGATATAATTATTAGAAGCCCCTTTCACTACCAAAAATGGCCCATTAGATGCTAAATTACATGGTTACCCTACCATCTGTGTTCTCATCTGTACTATAAGCTTCAAGAGGGAAGCAACTTCTTTGTTGCGCTGTGTTGTCCACCCACAGCACTATACTATACTATAGCAATATATTAATAAATATCTACTTCTGAAGTCAAAGCAAAAGTTGGTGGTATGTGTACTGTTAAGATCCTTTGTGAAAGCGTACATGGGGAATTTACCTTGGTGAGCTAAGGTACAGTTTGGAGGTCCTCTCTAGAAAACTCCCCTGGGATTGTCTAGCCATGTTTCACATTTTGTCTACAGTCAGTGAGGAAGCAGGCTGATTATACACACATTTAAATGCTTTTCACAGCTTTATATTTTTAAAAGATAACCATTATTCAGAGTTCATTATGTTTTTGGTAGGTCAGCTCATGTGATTTCTTTCCCAAAGAGGGATATATAAATGTAAAATTTATATCATGAAGTATATTTCTTATGCAAAAATGCCATGTCAAACAGGTATGTCTTAAAGATCCGCTCTAGATTAGCACCTTTGTCTCCTCCATCTTTATTCTGTCTTTCATTACAACTGAACGCACTCTCTGTCTTATACACACAAACATACAAACTTTGACATACCTTACCTTACCTAAACTTGTGTTTAAACTTTCCTAACACCATGTTTTCTTAGGATTATTTTGGTCAATATTAAAAGTTAAAGGAACAAATATTCCAACAAATTTAGTGCATTTAATGTAAAGATAACTGTGCACATGGAGAAGTTACTTAACCACACCAAACCTCCAGTTTCTTATTTGTAAAGTGAGGATAATAACAGTCATTACCCAATAAAGGCTGTTAAGAGACTAAAACTGGATTATATATATTCAGAATTTAGCAAAATCTCTGCTTACAGTAAAGGTTTACCAAGTGAAACTTATTAAGGGCAGAGAAAAAATACATTCTAATAAATCTATAAATTATTTGTAAAATACTTAGGAAATAATTTGGAGACATTAACAACTCTAAACATTCTTTTGTTTTCTGCACCAGTCAGGTATGTAAAAAAAAACTGGGTACTATTTGCAGTGTTGTAAACATATCTTGGTGAATATACAGACTATCTTGCCTGCTGTTGAGCAGCTGACTTCCTCATTAGGAAGAAAAACCACATGCTTAAGTTAGAGAGCAGCAAATTGTGAGATTTCACTGGTAAATGCAATAGGCATTCAGTGAAGGGAGAAATTGTTGTATGCCAAAAAACAGAAGGGATGGAGCTTGTTAGTGGACTCCTTAAGAACTGACTGATTTTTCAGAGGGAGGTCAGAGGAAGAGTGCAGGGGGTTCCTCAGTAAGACAAGAATATATAAAGGATGAGGGTCTTCAGGAAGAAGAGTGAGGCAACTGGACATAGCCAGTGATACTGCTTTGCTAGAATAAAAAAGGGAGGAAAACTTTGACGGGCAACCTTGTTAAGTGCTCTGTGATTGTCCTTACAGAAGCCCTGGTGTCCTAGCGGTGAAGTGCTACATTGGCTAACCAAAACATCAGCAGTTGGAATCTGCCATGTGCTTTTTAGAAACTCTACAGGGGAAGTTCTACTCTGTCATGTAGGGCTGCTATGAGTCAGAATTGACTCGACAGCAGTGGGTTTACAGAAACCTTGAGAAATAATTTTCTCCTTAAGTCTGTTTGAGAATCTCAGTGTGGCTTGGGCAGTGAAGGGTGTGGGGAACCTGAGAGGGGAGCTAGGGAGTTTTAAACTCAGTGGCAGCTAACACAAATGATGTGTGGATTTTCCCAATAACATATATGAAGATGCAAAGTCCATTCTGTGCAATATCTGATATCTCCATCTTTTATTTTAAATCTGTTTAAAATGTTACTTGACCACTTAAATACATCTCCAGGTAGCCTCCTTGCCTACCTCTGAGCTTGGCTTTCATCTAATGAGTGGGGGATATTTTAGCCTCATTTGTTCTCCCACCCCAATATTTACCTATTACTGACCTGTCCTAAGATCTGTTGGAATGGGAAGATTACTTTTCATCAGATATACTTTCAAAGACATTTGAGTAAATTTTAAGCCTAGGTATTTACATTTATCCCATCTATACTTCATTCTTTCATATCATTTTTAACAGCTCTATTGAGATATAGTTCAAATATACAATTCACCAGTTTAAAATATGCAATTCAATGAATTTTAGTATATTCATGGAGTTATACAGACATCATGACAATCTGATTTTAAAACATTTTCACTACCACAAAAAAGGAATCTCGTATCACTTTGCCATCACTCTCATTCTCCCCAGCCCCTCAGCCCTCGAAAACTGCTAAACTACTTTTTGTCTCTATAGACGTGCCTGTTCTGGATAGTTTATATAAATTGAATTATGTAGCATGTGACTTGTGTGACTGACTTCTTTCACTAGGCATTTCACACATTTTGTAGCATGCATGAGTACTTCAGTTCTTTAGTGTTCCGTATATGAATATGCCACGTTTTAGTTTTCAGCGTAACAATCAATGGGAATTTGGGTTCTTTCCATTTTTTTTGAGATATTTTGAATAATGCTGCTATGAACGTTCATATACAAGTTGTCATTTTGGATATATATTTTCATTTCTCTTGGATGCATTCTTGCAGGTGAACTTGGTCAGTCATATAACTATGTTTAATCTTTTCATACTTTTTGAGCTCAGAGCTGCATTTATACTATCCCTATGTTCAGGCTTGCCAGGCACAAGCATTATTTTGCTTGGCTCCATCACAGACCTTCTGCTCTTCTTATATTCATATTCTCAATTATGTCTTCATCCAAATACAAAGTTTAGGATACTACCCAAATGCATATCTCTAACTCAGTGTTCTCTGGACTCAGTATCTCTGTATCCAAATGCTAGATACAAGAAAGGTCTTTTTGAAAATCCCAATAAGAATTCTAAATGAATTCTACCCCCTTCCAAAATTCTCCTCCTTATATATATTGCAAATAGATGAATGTCACATCCTAGTAAGAAACGCAAAGGCCGTTGTCAGCTTTTCCGTCCCTTATTGTAACCAACCATGTAACCCCACTGAGTTTACTAAACATATCACAACTCTGACCTCTTATTTCCATTTTCTCTCTCACTGCCTTATTTTTAAGCTCTTATGTCTTCTCTGTGCTGTGGGCTCCTACCACATCACTCTTTGGACCACCTCCTTCCTTTTCTATCTCTTCTTTTGGGGCTGTCAGAAGGGTAGTTCTGAAACACAAATCTAATTGTATAACTTCCCTCCCTAAGATCACCCTATGTTTCCCAACAGTTTTCAGAATAAGATGCAAACTCCTGGGCTTGGTCACAAAACCTTTCATAATCTAGTCAAAACAATCTTTTGAGCTTCTTGGACTATTTCTATCCTGTGTCCAGACATAACAAGCTTCACAGAGATTTTCTGATGAGCTGTGAAAGTTTTTACCTTCATGTGTTCATATCAGATACCTTTACCTAAGCTGCCTGTTCCCAAGCCTTTTCAACACCTGGCTGAATTCTGCTATGATACTGGGGCTGACAAATAAACACCGACATTTTTTTCAAAAAATATAAAGTATTTTTGTTCTTTAAGATGTCTTGAACCTTCAGGACAGTCTTTTATAATTTTTTTTTTATATTTTTAATGCTAAAGCAAAGCAAGGCTATGTCCTTCATATAGAATCAGCTCCAGAGAACCTTCAACATCTTCTGACAACATCAAGCGCTTGATACGCAGCATTGGTGGTCCTCTTGTTCTGGTATTCTTTTCTTACACCTGCTCTCCTGCCAGCTACTAGCCTGCTGTTCTTTCTGGTTCTCACGGATCCTCTTGCTGTTTTGCCTTAGATTTGGTAAGGATGGCAGCTTAGACTGCTCTCCAAAGGCTGAGAGGCTTGAACTCACTCCAGGTCTTGTGAGGGCTCTGTGTGTGCCTGATCTTCCTGCTGCGTCCTTATTATTTGCAACCACACTGCAGGTGATTCTCTTTGCAAGTGGATATAATGGGAAATGAAACATTTGCCTCTGTAATAGTTATTGCTTAATCGCTACAGAACAGTCTAAATAGTTCTACAAGCTTTCTGTTCCTCCTGACTCTCTCTTTAAACAGTTAAATTTAGTTGTATTTTTTAAAAAGGAAGGGAAGTTTGGGGGTGATAAGGGAGCTCAATTCATGCATACTTCTTTTCCCACACACATCTGTAGAACCACTTCTTTAAACATCTGCTTCTGTTGTAAGGAAAATAGCTTTTATTTCAGTACCCCCCTCTGGGGCTTCAGATTCTTCTCATTAAAATGAATGTAGTCGCAGTTTGGGAGAATTAATAGGCTGTCCTGCTGAATGTTGAATCAGAGAGTGAAGGCGTTTTAAGCATAAGGGGCTCTTGCTTGTATGTACGTAGCCGAGAAAGGCTGTATAAAAATTATAGCTGATGCCCAGTCCCCATATGCATCTATGCTCTCTTAATCAATCTTTGGTCTTTCAAGTTTTAATTGGTAGCTTCAAAATTCCTTCTATATGGATATCAATTAATCTGAAGGAAAACAGAAAGAAATTTAATTTTTTTAAGCTTTTTTATATTTGAGAGTATTTGAAATGGACAAAATAAACACATTGGTGATTGTAATGTAGCGTTTACCATCAAAATGCAGTATTTCTGTCTTATCTCTGGAGAGTTTATAATCTAAGATATTTTTTAAAGATTTTAGACACCACATTAAAATTTCTTTTGTAAAACAAAGGGAGACAATTGAGGTACTGCACAGTATGCTCACAGAATTGTTTTTAGTTGAAAAACAGTAGTTGAACAAAGATGAATAGATTTTCTAGCTTACTAGTCCCTTTATACATTACCAAGAAGGTCAAGTCTGGAGGAAATGAATGCAAAAGGTAGAAAGTAATAACTTTTATAATGAGACATTATTTATTCCCAGAAACAAATGAGATTCATAGATGAAACAGAAGCCATATGTGATAAGTAACATTCTAAAGCACTAGTTTATAATTTGCCTCCAGGTTTCATTTTTAATCTTCTGAAGTCATTTTTAATTCTGGAAATTCCTGCAGGTTGTTTCCTAATTGTTACCTTCATCACTTGTAATGAACTCTTAAGTTTAGGAAAGCCTGTTTTTCTTCTTCAGTTCTGTTTACATACTTTTTCATCTTGTATTTGAAAAAGTGGTAACGAGGAGAAGCTAGGGCTCAAAAGAACTGATTAATTGTATAGGCTGGTGAACCATTCCTTATGGCTTTCCACAGTATGGAAGAAAACAAAGCAGAACAAAATAAACAACCAAGCACACCTAAAATCAAAGGGGTTGGCAGAGGATGAGGACTGAAGAACAGATGCTTCAGCTGCTTTGTGCTGATGATTGTCAGTTGCTGTCTGTGACTGTAACTCTTGGCATAGAAGCAGAGTCAACACATACTTGTACTTTTATGGAATGCCGTATGAATGCAAAACACACTGGGGAAGAAGTTTTATGAGAAAGCAGTCTTTTGATGGAAAGCATCCCTTAAATTTTATGCTTCACTATATAAAAAGAGATAAACTGAAAGACCAAATCATTTTCTAAGTTGAGAGCCAAGACTTATTGAAATGACATATTTTTCCTTTGCACTGGAGTTTAAGCTCTGAGGCAAGTCTTTCAGAGAGTTGGGTCAGAGCTTTTCAAGCATATTGACAATAGGAAGAGACAGCTGTCTGGTTTAGCTTCTGAATAGGCTTTCCTTTCTCTTTTTATGGTGTTTAATACTAACCTGTTGCATCAATGTGAAAAAGATTGTCAGCAACTTAATTCTTACCATTAATTGTATAAGCTTCACTTAAACAACAGCAGAAACTCTGACTTTTATTAGTGAAAATAAATAGCAAGGTGAGTGAGTATCAGGCATGTAAGTAACATGCAGTGGAATTTGACGTGTGTTGAAAGTTATTCCAGCTTGGTTAATATTCTCACTCTATAGAAAGTCTGAGTTTCAGACTTTTGTGTGTCACCTTTCTTCAAGTAAATGTTTCCTTTTGTGAAAGCAGCTACTCTTTACAAGACCTTTATATTAATTGGAGTGAGTATATGAATATATTAGCCTTCTTTAATATTTTTACCTTTAAAATATAGACCGTCTACGTAATGTCTCAGGTAGGAAAAGCAGAGTTAGTAAGTAATTGAGGATAAATAATCAGGAGCAAGCCTAAAACCAAAACCAAACTTGTTGTTACCAAGTTTATCCTGACTTATAGAAACCCTATAGGACATAGTAGAACCACCCCATAAGGTTTACAAAGCTATAAGTCTTTAAGGCAGTAAGCTATTACATTTGTCTCCCTCTGAGAAACTGGTGGCTTCAGATTGCCAATATTTTTGGTTAGCAGCCAAGTTCTTTAACCACCACACCACCACAGTTTCCTGGAGCCATACTGCCTGAGTTTAAATCCTGACTCTTAGGTTATGAACTTGAGAAAGTAATGTTACTCGGCTTTGCCTCCTTTTTCTCATCTGTTAATTAAGGACAATAAGGGTATCTTCTTATCTGGCTCTTTTATGGATTTAGAACAATACCTAGTATATGGTAAATGTCATAAAAATGTTTGTAAATAAATGAACAAATACATATGTACACACATACATGCTGGGAATACAGCTCTTCAGATGGCTGTGTAATATTGGCAGGAAGTTGAGGTGTGTATGGAGGGAGAAGTCTTTTGAGAAGCTCTAGATATATCATAGGGGAGAGCATTTTGAAGAGTAAAATTGGTGCCCACATGGGGGCTTCTGAGCAGAAACTGTTGTACAATATTAAGCAAGTCTCTAATAAATTCCTTATTGAGTTTGATTCTGTTTATTGTAGTTGTCTATTATCTCCCTCCCCTCTCCTGCCACCTTTCATAAATTGATGCCAGGATTGTGTGTTCTCTGTAGCAATCTAAGATCCTTGTTTTTGTTTGTTGAACCTAAAGCACACAAATTCATATTGCAAATGTTCTCAGTGTGATTTAGATTACACAAACTAATGGCCCGTGGGTAAATTCTGGGCCCACACATTTGTGTGGATTTATGTCAGCGCACATAGTATTGCATTTTGTTTTTAATTGAACTCATGGCTGTATCAGCCAGCAGAGGCTACGCTATACTGCAAAAACTAAGGCATCCCATCTCAGCAGTTAAGCAAAGTTTTCTGTCTTATTCATGTAATATATATCCTGGAAGAACAGGTACACGGAAGTGTTCTCACTTGGGACCTGGGTCGATAAAGTAGCTGCTACCTGCAATGTTATTAGTTGCCATACTAGAAAGAAAAGGAGTTTGGAAGGTCATAAACCCACAATTAAAATATATGGTTTCACAGTGATTGACTAAAAACCACTAACATGGCTGATCTTGCTACATCGGGGCCAGGAAATGCCATACACCGTATGCCCAGAAGATGGAGAGCCTGTAACTACCGCAGTGGCAGACACCTTAAAGTCAGAAGAGGACACACAAAGATTGAAAAATCCAGGGATTTCACAAAACTCCTCCCCAAATTCTGCTAGGAAAGTGACAGAGCTGAAGGGGAGGTGACCCCCTTAGATAAATCAAATGGCAAGTCTCCCATTTAACATCATCTCTGCAACTCCCTTGAGTCTTCCTTGGTAGGTGCCTTTTACACGTAAGGGACATGTTTGTAACAATTTGTATCAATAGCCGAAGAATAAATTTTAAGAGCAGGTTCCAAGAAAAATGCACTAGACTGTTTTCTTGTGAGGGAAGGGGAAGTAAGAACACATTTCTGGTAGTTGAACACTGTTTAACCTGCACAAATGGATAAATAAATTCGTGTTAAAATTTATTCCTTTTGTCCCCTGAAGACATGTAAATTACCAACCCTGCTCTAAATAAATCTAAGAATGGGGCCCCTGTGGATTAGTTTATTTTGCCTTAGAGCACTTTTGAAAGCTTCACTTGAGACTTAGACTTTAAAACAATATTACTCAGTACAGAGTCATGATTGGTGGCAAGCATGAGGTTACAGTAGTTGAGCTTTGAGAATACTACTCATTAGGCTAGAATCTAAAATAAACTTTCTGTGTATGATGTCATCCCTTTTTCTTATTGTTCTTTCAAGAGTATCTTGTTTTCTCTAAAGAATGTTCTGGGAAAATTCTTACACATTTCATTTTGACAGTAATAGGGAGAATTGAAGTTAGTTGATATTTACTTGCCAGATAAAAAAATTATTATTGTAAATAGACTCAGTGTCAATTTTGTTGTTCAGAAAGAACGCTGATCAGCTTGTTTTTGAAGGTTAAATTCATCATTTTTGGAATTTGGTTAATGCATGGTTGAAAATAATGTGAAAAGATTTTCCAGATGGCACTGGGCAATCCTGAAGTCAAACCATGAAAAGATACAGAGAATGATCAATTCTAAGTGATCCACAATTCAGGAGTTGGTCTGCAGTTTCTAAAATTGAGTATTTAATTTTCTACTGCTGATAGAGAAGATCACCGCACGTTGGAGAGAGCAGAGGTTTTTTTTTTTACCTTTAACTATTAAAATTGGGATGAAATATTGCTGTTTTCCTCTGAATAAGAGGTATCACACTTTCAGGTATATTAAAATTTAGATGGCTTAATATATATTGCCAAATCATATGAATGGCCACAGACAGCTGAGTGAGTAATTTTGAGGAATGACAACTCAGTGTGTTATTCCTTTCAAATGAAAGCTGTAAAAACTCACCCTGCCTAGTCTGCTTTTAGAAGTTAATATAAGTTCAATCCATTTTCATATTTCAATTGTATGTGAATTTGAAATGCCAGCTTTCATCCATCTCTTACAGGAACTCTATGGCTAATCATTTCCTGAAATATTTTCTACAGTTCATGTGAAATCCTACTGGGGGAAAACGAAAAAAAAAAAAAAAAAAGCTTTGTAGTAGAAGATTGGCTCTTGTGTAGTTTAATCAGAGTATAGATGCTTAAAAAAATAAAAACTATCCTTAAAATATGTTATTAAATATTTTGGATGAAGTTACACCTTGTAGTTAAGTGTGACAGACTTCCATTTTTCTTTCTCTATGTGGAGTTGAAATCGGAGCACATTCAGGAAAATATAATCACATTTGAAGGTCAGGAGATTTGTGGGTGGTGGGGCATAAGGACTGAGTATGTAGGACCTTTGTAATCTGAAGTCATGTGAGCACCCTTTCAGAATTTACCAGCTTTAGATATTAAAAATGAAAATTTGATGACAATGTAGGGAATCTCTTTTAACTGTTTGGTGTTGTTTCCCTAAATATTCATTGTCATCCATAATATTCCATGGACTATTTTTTGCAAGGTACATTTTCTCCATCAAATTTTAATTTTCTAATTACAGTACTTTAATCTGTATGTTCAAATTGTGATCATACACATTCTCAGGAGCTTTGTAAAGTACACAGTTTCTTGACAGTACCACACTACTTTGCTACCTAAGACATGGTCTGCAAAATCTTCAATCTTTCCCTTTATAGTCTTTCTCAACTTCTTCTCTGTGATTGTTGGATTTTATTTTACTAGATTTTAGGACTTACAAGTATCACCAGCATTAACACACAACTACTTAATATCCTATGCATTACTATTTTCTCCCAGAGTCTCAGTGACTGCCTTCATCTGCTGTTTCTTTGAGTCAGAGCAGTGTTCAGAGAGGTCATTCTCATTGCTTTTTCAACCTTTTGAGAGATTAAGTTGTCAACCAAGGAAGGGAAGCATTTGTTAGATCCTCTACTCTTAGCTGGATCAGAATGGCCTGAGAGTTGAAGGCTTTCTCTACTTTGCACCACCTCTATGTATGGAAAGCAGTATTGACTCAGGTAATCGTCCAGTCTTCCATTCTTTGATAATATATACTGTCACTACATAGTACAGTGTCTGGTAAATAGTTGTTCAATACATTTTTATTAAAATATGTAAATCAATGATTGATTCCAGCCCAGATTTTGTTAGGTACACTCAAGTCAGTTCCAACTCACAGCAACCCTACATATAACAGAATAAAACACTGCCCAGTCCTATGGCACCCTCATGATGTAACATGACAGTGACTGCCATGTTTCAGTCCACTGCTTCAGCCACTGTGCTAAACTATCTTGTCAAAAGTCTGCCACTTTTTCTCTCGCCCTCTGCATTACCAAGCATTGTGTCCTGCTCCAGGGACTCGTCTCTCCTAATAACATGTCCATAGTACATGAGACAAAGACTCACCATCCTTGCTTCAGGGAGCATTCTGGCTGTAATTCTTTCAAGACAGATTTGTCATTTCATTTTGTTCACCAACACCATTAATTGAAAGTCATCAGTTCTTTTTCTGTTTTCCACACTTGTTATCCAGCTTGACCATGTGTATGAGACACCTGAAAATATCATGGCTTGGATCACGATACCTTAGTCCTTAAAGTGACATCTTTGGTTTTTAACAATGTAATGAGGTCTTTTACCGCAGATTCGTCTAGTGCTATACACGGTTTTATTGCCTGACTGCTGCTTCCATGAGTATTGATTATGGATCCAAATAAAATTAAATCCAAGCAACTTCAGTTTTTTCTCTGTTGATCATGTTGTTTATTGATCCAGTTGTGAGAAGTTTTGTTTTCTTTGTGTTGAGGTACGGTGGAGACTTCCATCTCCATCAAATCCTGATACTGCATCCTTCTTCATATAGTCAGCTTCTTGGATTATCTGGCCAGTATACAGACTGAATGAGTATCTTGAAAGGATAAAACCCTGACGCACACCTTTTTTGATTTTAAATCACTCCGTAACCCATTGTTCTGTTTGAGCAACTGCCTCTTGGTCTATGTGTAGGTTCTGCTTGAGCACAATTAAGTGTTCTAGAATTCCCATTCTTCATAATGTTATCTGTCATTTGCTATGATCCACAGAGTGAAATGCCTTTGCGTAGTCAGTTAAAACACAGGTACGCATCTCTCTGGTAGTCTCTGATTTCAGCCACAATACGTATAATGGCAGCAATGATATCAGCCGTTCCATTTCCTGTTCTGGATCTGGCTAGAATTTCTGGCAGTTCCTTGTTGATGTACTGCTGTACCCATTTTTGAATTATCTTTAGCAAAACTTTTTGTTTGATGTTAATGACATTGTTCAATAATGTCTGTGTCCTGTTGTATTATGTTTCTTTGGCACAAACATAGCTCTCTTTCAGTCAGCTACCCAAATAGCTGTCTCCCAAATTTCTTGGTATAGCAAATGAGTGTTTCCAGCCTTGCATCTGTTTGTTGAAACATCTTAATTGGCATTTCATCAATTTCTGGATACTTTTTTTTTTTTTTTTTTGGCTGATGTCTTTAGTGCAGCTTTAACTTCCTCCTGTTGTATTGTTGGTTCTTGATAATACACCACCTCCCCAAATGGTTAAATGTTGACTAGTTCTTTTTGGTATAGTTACTCTGTGTATTTTTCTTCAGTCTCCCTTTGATGATTCTGGCATTGTTTGGTAGAATCCTTCAGTATTTCATTTTGAGGCATGAATTTTCTTCAGTTCTTTCAACTTGAAGAATGGTGAGTGTATTCTCCCCTTTAATCTTTGTAACTCCAGGTCTTTGAAAATTGCATTGTAATACTTCATTTGTCGCTTGAGTTGCCCTTTGTAATCTTCTGTTCACTTCTTTTACTTTATCATTTCTTTTGTTCACTTTAGCCACTCTACATTTAAGTTTCCTAGTCTCTTCCGATATCCATTTTGGTCTTTTCTTTCTTGCTTGTGTTTTTAATGACTTTTGACATTTTTTGTAGATCCCCTTAATGTAATCCCATGACTTGTCTGGTTTCAATCATTAGAGTTTAGTGCATCAGATCATTTCTGGAGATGGTCTCTATATTCAAGTGGGATTTACTCAAGATCATACTGTGGCTCTTGTGGATTTTAAAAATTGTCTTTAGCTTCAACTTGAACTTGCATATGAGCAGTTGAAAGTTTGCACACAATTCACCCCTGACCTTGTTCTATTAATACTGAGCATCATCTCTTACTTTAAATGTAGTCAGTTTAATTTCTGTGTATTCTATCAGGTGAACTCTATGTGTATAGTCACCACATATGTTGTTGAAAAATACTTGCAATGAGTAAATCTCTGGCCTTGCAAAATTCTGTGATGTGATCTTTCACATCATTTCTATAACCAAGTTCTTATTTTCCAAATATAGATATGTCTTTGTTTCCAGCTTTCACATACCGATCATCAGGAATTATTGATGTATCTGAGTTGCATGTTTGTGTAATGTTAGACTTAAGAAGTTGGTAAAAGTCTTCAGTTGCTTCATCTTTGTTGTAAGTGGTTGGTTAGTATGTAAATTTGAATAATAGTTGCACTAACTATAGGTGTGTAGATGTTGTCTTCTGGGTTCTCTAGGGAAACAAACTCAGTAAACTTCATATATGTATGTGTCTATACATATAAGTGTGTATATATGAATATGTATGTGTATATATATGTACGCAGAGAGTGAGAGTGAGTGAGAAAGAGAGATTTGTCTTAAGGAAATGGTACATGCTGTTATGGAGCCTGACAAGTCCCAAAGACCACAGGTCAGGTATCAGCTGAAAGCTTTTCTGGACTCATATGGCTGCAGGTAATGACAAACCCAGTGTCAAGAGATTATACTGTAGGCAGCTGGCTCACAGAACTGTACAAGTCAGTAAATCCCAAAGTTAGCAAATCACATGACAAGCTGCTGGCTCACAGGACTGAAGAGCTGGTGAATCTCAGAGTCAGTAGTTCCAGTGAGAGGCTGCTGGCTTGAGACCTAACCATTAGAGGCCAGATGATGAAATCCAGAAACAGGATACAGGGCAAGCGAGATTAGCCAGAATATCCGTATATGTCCATACACATACACATGTGTGTACATGTGTGTATGTATACATATACATGTACACACACACACACACACACACACACATATACACACATCCAATATATGTATATATTGGATGCAGGCCATATCCCCAGGGAAACTTTCCTTATAACTGATTGGCTGATGCTCTCAGATCACAAAATCACAGGTCATCATAATTCTGAGAATAATAAAACATTTACTATCACAGTTCACCCCTTTCATCCTGGCACCTGTACATATTTGCTTAAACCATACGTAATCTCTAAATGAAGTCAATTATAAAGTTACACTGGCATCTAACATGATGCATTAACATGCATATATTCACAAACATACTAGCCCCTTATGTCATATTTTATGAGTTATGGGATAAAAGAGGGAAGAAAAAACATATACATATCTTAGTCGTCTAGTGCTATTTTAACATAAAAACCATTAGTGGATGGTCTTAACAAGGAAAAGTTTATTTTCCCACAGTCTAGTAGGTTAGAAGTCCAAATTCAGGGTGTCAGGTTTAGGGGAAGTCTTTCTCTTTATGTCACGTCTCGAGGAAGGTCCTTGTCATCAGTCTTCCCCTAGATGAGGAGCTTCTCCACACAGAAACTCAGGGTCCAAAAGAGGCACTCTGTTCCCGGTACTTCTTTCATAGTAGTAAGAGATCCCCCTGTCTCTGTGCTCGATTTTCCTGTTTTATATCTCAGAATAGATTGGCATAAGACACGATCTAATCTTACAGATCTTATCAACACTACTGCCAATAATTGAGCTCAATAATATCATAGTGATAGGATTTACCACACATAGAAAAATCACATCAGATGACAAAATGGCATACAGTCATACATGGGAATCATAATCTAGCTAAGTTGCAGACATGTGGGGCACAATTCAATCCATGACTATATAGAGATGCCATCAAGTCAGTTCGAACTCACAATAACATTACATGCAACAGAACAAAACACTACCTTGTTCTGCCCCATCCTCAGAATCATTGTTAATGTTTGAGCCCGTTGTTGAAAACACTATGTCAATCTGTCTTGTTGAAGATCTTCCTTATTTTAGCTGACCTTCTGTTTTACTAAGCATGATATCCTTCTCCAGGGACTAACCCTCCCAATAACATGTCCAAAGTATGTGACACAGTGTTTATCCATCCTTGTTTCTGAGGAGCATGCTGGATATACTCCTTCTGAGATAGACTTATTCATTATTTTGGTAGTCCATGATATAGTTGGAAACCCTGGTGGTGTGGTGGTTAAGTGCTACAGCTGCTAATCAAGAGATCGGTCATTTAGTTCTGCCAGGGACTCTTTGGGAACTCTGTGGAACAGTTACACTCTGTTCTATAGGGTTTCTGTGAGTTGGAATCAATTCAACGGCAGTGGATTTGGTTTTGGGGGGGCTATAATATAGTCGATATTCTTCACCAGCACCATAGATTCAAAGTAACCAGTTCTTCGGTCTTCCTTATTCATTGCCCTGCGTTCCCATGCATATTAGGCAATTGAAAACCCCATAGCTTCAGTAAGGCATGCCTTAGTCTTTAAAGTGACATTTTTACTTTTTAATACTTTAAGGAGTCCTTTTGCAGAAGATTTCCCCATGTAGTGCATCATTTGTTTCATGACAGTTGCTTCCATGGGCATTGCTTGTGTATCCAAATAAATGAAATCCTTGACAACTTCAATCTTTTCTCCATTTATTATGATGTTGCTTATTGGTCAGTCGTGAAGATTTTTGTTTTGTGTATGTTGAGGTATAATCCACATTGAAGGTTTTGGTCTATGATCTTTATCATTAAATGCTTCATGATCTCTTCACTTTCTACAAGCAAGGTGTCATCTGCGTATCTGAGTCTTCTTTTAATTCTGATGTCACATTCATCTTTATAAAGGCCAGCTTCTTAGAATATTTGTTCAGCATGCAGATTGAATAAGTATGGTGAAAAGATACAACCCTGACACACAACTTTCCTGATCTTGTTAGGTGCCATCGAGTTGGTTTCGACTCATAGCAACCCTATGAACAACAGAATGAAACGCTGCCTGGTCTTGCACCGTGTCCAGAATTGTTTTTATGCTTAAGCCCGTTGTTGTGGCCGCGATATCAATCCATCTCATCAAGGTTCTTCCTATTTTTGCTGACCGTCCACTCTACTAAGCATGATGGCCTTCTCCAAGGACTGATCCTTCCTGACAACATGTCTGAAGTATGTAAGACACAGTGTTCTCATCTTTGCTTTCAAGGAGCATTCTGGTTGTACTTCTTCTGAACAGATCGGTTTGTTCTTTTGGTGGTCCATGATACATTCAACATTATTCTCCAGCACCACAATTCAGAGGCATCAGTTCATCTTCTGTCTTCTTTGTTCATTGTCCTGCTTTTGCATGCATATGATGTGACTGAAAATACAATTGCTTGTGACAGGCACTCTTTAGTCTTCAAGGTGACATCTTTACTTTTCAGTACTTGAAAGAGATCTTTTGCAGCAGATTTTCCCAATGCAATGCATCTTTTGATTTCTTGACTGCTGCTTCCATGGGCATTGATTGTGGACTGAAGCAAAATGAAATCCTTGACAACCGCCATCCTTTCTCCATTTGTGATGATGTTGCTTACTTGTCCAGTTGTTAGGATTTTTGTTTTCTTGATGTTGAGGTGCAATCTATACTGAAGGCTGTGGTCCTTGATCTCCATCAGTGTTTCATATCTTCTTCACTTCCAGCAAGTAAGGTTGTGTTGTCTGCATAACGGAGGTTGTTAATGAGTTGTCCTCCAATTTGGATGCTAATCCAGCTTCTTGGATTATTTTCTCAGCATACAGATTGAAAAGGTATGATGAAAGGATACAACCCTGACACACACCCTTCCTGACTTAAAACCATGCAGTGTCACCTTGTTTTGTTCACACAGATGCATTTTGATCCATATACAGATGCCTTAAGAGCACAATTAGGTGTTCTGGAATTCTCATTCTCTGCAGTGTTAGCCATAATTTGTTATGATCCACACAGTTGAGTGCCTTTGCATAGTTAATGAAACACAAGTAAACATCTTTCTGGTATTCTCTGTTTTCAGCCAAGATCCATCTGGCGTCAGCAATGATATACCTGATTCCATGTCCTCTTCTGTACCCATCTTGATCGTAATGCACTTTGATCTTTTTCTGGATGATCTGTCCATTACTGAAAGTAGAATATTGATGTCTCCCACTATTATTGTGGAGTAATCTATCTCATTTTTCAATGTTGTCAATGTTTGTTTGATATGTTTAGATGCTCTGGTATCGGGTACCTAAATATTTGTTGTGTTATGTCCTGCTTACATATTGACTCTTTCATAAATAAATAGCGACCAGCCTTGTCCACAGTGGTGGAGTTTACATTAAATTCTGTTTTATCGGAGAATAGTATTGCTATTCCTGCTCTACTTTGTATGTTGTTGGCTTGGTATATATTTTTCCGTCCTTTAATTTTCAGTTTGTTTATATCTTTGAGTGTTAGGTGTGTTTCTTGTAAGCAACATATAGACAGGTTGTGTCTTTTGATCTATGGTGTTACTCATTGTCTCTTTATTAGAGCATTCAGTCCATTTACATTCAGTGTAATTATTGATAGGTTTGTGTTTTGTGTGGTCATTTTGGTGCATTTGTTTTTGTGTTGCTGATATTTTCTATGTTTTTCTTAATATTCTGTCCTGGGTCATTCATCTTTATGGGTTGACTTTTCATCTTTTTCAGAGTTGGTTCTGTGTTTGTTGAGACTCCTGTATTACGCTTCTTGTTTGGATATGTCACATTGTTACTTTGCTTTGCAGCTACCCCTATAATCCCTCTTACTATTCTAAGTTTAAACCAGACTTTAAGTTTTACATATCTTTTCAATTTCCTCTCCATCTGAAAGAGTTATACATACTGTAGTATATCCCTCTTTTTGGTGTGGTGATGTCATAGTTTTTGTGTTATGATCACTGGTTCCCTTCTTTTAACAATGTATTCTTGATTGAGCTTATTGACTTCCCTAAATGAGTAAGATTCTGGATGCTGTGTCCTGCATTGCCTCTGTGAGTATACACTTTATGTTTTTGTTTTTCTGAGCAAGGAACTTCTTTTGGTGTTTTTTTTTTTTTGTAGTTTTGGTTTGGTTTTTATGAAGTCTCTAAGCTTCTGTTTATCTGTAAATGTCTTAATTTCACCATCGTATTTGAGTGATTGTTTGGCAGATATCTAATTCTTGGTTGGAAGTTTTTCTCCTTCAGGGCTTTGAGTATGTTATCCCACTGCTTTCTTGCCAACACCATTTCTGTGGAGAAGTCAGATGAAAGCCTACAGTGTTTCCATCTGAATGTTAGCTTTGCTTTGAGACTTGCTGTGTTTAAGAGCCCTCTTTATGTTTCATTTTATTGAGCTGGATTATAATATGTCATGGTGTCTTTCTTTTGGTGCTTGGTTTTTGTTGCATTCAATACATGTCTTGGATATCTGTGTTCTCTTCTTTCATAATGTCAGGGAAATTTTCTGTCAGCAACTCTACAGCAGTACTCTCTATATTTTCATCTATCCTTCCCTGTTCAGGAACTCTGATTATTCATAGATTATTCCTCTTAATAGAATCCCAAATGTTTCTTAACACTTCATTTTTCTTATTTCTTTTCTCTGATTTCTCCTCATAAATGCTGATGTCAGTTGCTCTATCCTTAAGGTCACTAAGTCTGACTTCTGTCTCCTCAATTCTACTCTTTTGGCTTTCGATTGAATTGTCTAATTCTGTAATTTTGCTATTGATCTGCTGGATTTCAGATTGTTGATGTTCCATCAGTACAAATAGCTTACTTAATTTTTCATTTTGTTCTGCTGCGTTTTGTTTAATCTTTAGAAAGGCTCTCTATATGATTGCTTTGTACTCAACTTCTGATAGTTTCAGAAAGGCTTCTTCATCTGGGAAGTGTTTTGTTTCTTTATTTTGAGATTTTTCTGGAGCTATAGTGGATTGCATCTTTAAATGGTTAGTAATTGATTGTTGCCTGCTGTTCAGTTTCTTTGGTGTTAACAGGAGCTGAGGTGTAGTTCTAAGAGGGGAGTTGGTCATCTGCCATCTCTGTGTACTCATGACTGGCCCCAGGTGGACTCTCTGGGGTCACAGGCTCTGCTTCCTGGCTGGGAAAGATGGTGCCATGTTTATGGAGTCACTAGGGGGCAGCTGTCAGCTGACCCTATGATGCGGATCATTGGATCAGTAAAAGGTGAAGGAGATGCTGCTGGGCCTCTCAGCAGTCAGTTCTCCTGGTGCTCTTATTTAAAAGAGTACTTTACTTCATACCAGAGAGCTCTCCAACAGCCACTGAAAACGTTTAGGCCACCCTGAGATGCTATGATGTCATTCAAAGTAGGGAGAGGTTAGGGTCTTCCTACCACCTTCTACCAGGCCCCACCCATAAATCTAGACTGAACTGTCTCAAGCACCACTTTTTTGCTGTTGAAGCACTTGCCAGACCTTTTGAGGATCAACTGTAGCTAAGACTCCTGGCTGGGGGACTCTGCCTCCTAGCCAACCAATATGGTGTCCTGGCTGAGCTGCCCTTACTGCCCTGAAATTGCAGTCTGTAGTGCAGCTCAGAAAGAGAGGGTGAAGGGGCAGTGGTACCCTCAGTCAGCAGCCAGGCTCTCAGCATGTGGCTGTCCCATGCACTGTCTCTCTGCTGTGGTATACGCTGTTTACTTAAGTGCTGCGGTTTGGCGTATACACTGGCTCATGCCAAGTCCCCACCTCCTGGATAACACAGAAGGCATCAGTACTTGCAATCCTCCAAAATGGTGAGTCAGCAGGAGCAGGGTTCAGTGGCTGCTGGCTCATCTTTGAGAGGGGTAGTTTAGTCTGTTACTGGTGTCTAGTCAAAACTGACAACATTATGCCAAATCCTAGGGCTCCCCAGATATCCACTGCTCCATTCAGTTATCATTCCAGGCCTTAGTTCTCATAGGGAATTGAGGAAATGTGTGTCTAGTGTACCATCTTGGCCCTACCTCCCATTAATCCAGCTTGATGTTAAACCGTGTAGTATCTCCTTATTGTGTTTAAACAAATGCCTCTTATGTACATGTTCCTCATGAGTATAGTTATATGTTCTGGAATTCCCATTTTTTGCAGTATTATCTAAAATTTGTTACCATTCTCACAGTTGAATGCCTTTGCATCATAAATTAAACACAGGTAGACATCTTTCTGATAGTCTCAGTTTTCAGCCAGGATCCCTCTTGACATCAGCAGTAGTATCCCTAGTTCCATGCCGTCTTCTGAATGTGACTTGAATATTTGGTAGTCCCCTGTTAATTTACTGCTGCAGTCATTTTTGAAGGATCTTCAGCAAAATTTTGCTTGTGTGTGATATAAGTAATGTTGTTTGAAAATTTCCATTTTTAGCTGGATCATCTTTATTTGGAATAGGCATATATATGGATTTCTTACAGTTAGTTGACTAGGTTTCTGTTTCACAGATTTTTTGCAATAGATGAGTACTTCCAGCTTTCCTTCTGTTGTTATCTCAACAGGTATTCCATAAGTGCTTAGACCCTTGTTTTTCTCCATTTTTGTCAGTGCAGCTTGGAAGTCATCCATCAGTACCATTGATTCTTGATCATATACTGCCTTCAGAAATGATTGAATGTGATCATTTCTTTTTGGTACAGGGACTGTGTATTCCTTCCACATGCTTTTGATACTTCTTGAGTCATTTAGTATTTTGCATATAGAATCGTTCACTAGTGCAAGTCAAGTTTTGGATTTTTTTCTTCAGTTCTCTCAGGTTGAAAAATGTGTTTTCTTCCCTTTTGATTTTCTAACTCCAGGCCTTTGCATATGCCATTATAATACTTCACTTTGTCTTCTCCAGCCACTCTTTGAAATCCTTGTTCAGCCCTTTTACTTCATCATTTTTTCCTTTTGCCTTAGCCACTCAGTATTCATCTGAAAGTTTTAGGATCTCTCTGACATCCATTTTAGTCTTTTTTTTCTTTTTTGTCCTTAATAACGTCTTGCTTTCTTCATGCGTGATCTCCTTCTGCTACTCATCTGGTCTTTAGTCACTTCTGTTCAGTAAATGAAATCCATTCTTGAGTTGATCTTTACATTTAGGTGGGAAATACTCAAGTTCATACTTTGGCCCTTGTGGACTGTTTCTAATTTTTTTGTTTCAGCTTGAATTTACATATAAGCATTTGATGGTCGTTTCCACATTTGGCACCTGGCCTTGTTCTGACTGATGATGTTGAGCTTTTCCAATGCCTCTTTCCATATTTTTGTAGTCTATTTGATTCCTGTGTATTGAATCTGGCAAGGTCTACATGTGTAGTCTCAATTTATGCTGTTTGAAGAAAAAGGTATTTGCAATGAAGTCATTGGTCTTGAAAAATTGTGTAATGTGGTTTCTGCCTTTTTTTTTTTTTAACACTGTGACCATATTATCCAACTACTCATCTTTCTTCTTTATTTCCAGCTTTAACATTTCAATCAGCTTCCATTATCAATACATCCTGATTGCATGTTTAATCAGTTTCAAACAGGAGAAGTTAGTAAAAATCTTCAGTTGCTTCATTTTGGCCTCAGTGGTTGGTGTATAAATTTGAATAAATGGTTGTATAAACTGGTCTTTCTTGTAGGTATATGGATATTATACTATCAGTGATAGCTTTGTATTTCTGGATAAATCTGGAAGTGTTCTTTTTGACCGTGATTGCAATGTTGTTCTTATTCAGTTTGTCATAGTAGGTGATATGATTGTGCTATTCAAAATGGCTAATAGCAATCCAGTTCAGCTCACTAATGCCTGGGATGAGAAACTCTGGTGGCATAGTGGTAAAGAGCTATAGCTGCTAACCAGAAGTTCAGCAGTTTGAGTCCATCAGGTGCTCCTTCGAAATCCTATCAAGCACTTCTACTTTGTCCTGTAGGGTCACTGTGAGTTGGAATTGACTCAGAAGCAGTGGGCTTCATGCCTAGGACTTCAACATTTATGCATTCTATTTCATTTTTGATGACTTCCAGTTTTTTTGAGATTTATACTTCATACATTCCAGGTTTCAGTTATGAATGAATGCATGCAGCTGTTTCTTCTCATGCTAGGTCACACCATATCAGTAAATGAAGATCCCCAAAGCTTGAATCCATCCACATCATTAAGGTGGAAGCTACTTTGAGGAGGTAAGTCTTTCCCAATTGTCTTTTGAATGGCTTCCAGCCTGAGGGGTTCATCTTCCAGCACTGTATCACACAGTGTTCCACTGCTGTTCATAAGGTTTTTGGTGGCTAATTTTTTGTTCCTTCCCAGAAATGGGAAACCAGGTCCTTCTTCCTAGTCTGTCCTTGTCTGAACGTTTAGCTGAAACCTGTTCCACATTGGTGATCCTGCTGGTATTTGGATACTAGTGGCATGGCTTCCAGCATTATGGTAACGTGCAAAGCACCACGGTATAACAAAGTGACAGACAAGTGAGGTATATGCGTGCTCATGCCCGTCTACATATAATACGATATGAAATGAACACTCATAACAATTATATTCCTCATTTCTATCACTAGGCATGTGGTGATAATTGGTATTTAGAACTACTTTCTTCTACTACCCATTCTGTATTGTCTTTGCCCTCAGCGAGTACTTAAGTTGGTCTTGGTTCTTTGCTTGGTTGTGTGACACAAAGCTTTTTTTTCCTGAAGGTTCTGTCGTTATTTCAGAACTGAGTTTCTGTAGCATTCCATTGACATCAATCACAGGGCAGGGTAGTACTGAGAGACACCCTAAGAGTTCTCTGTATTCCTTTTTACCTCCATCGTGTATTATTAATCGGATTTCATCTTGGTGTTCGAGATTAATCAAACCAGCCAAAATGGAGTGGTTCTGCCTGTTCATCCAGAGCCATAAGGAGCCCAGGTGGCAAGGTGGCAATCATCACTTCTAGCTCAGTGGAATCAGTGTTGTGTCTATCCTTTGGAACTAGATTTACAGAACATAGGGTCACAGGGAAAGGAAGCAAATTTTTGCAAGTGGATCATTAGTGGTGAGTGAGTGGTGTTACTCACATTTCCACACCTTGGTTCCTGGGCCTATGAATACTGGATATAGGACAAACAGCACCATATATTAGCTGCTGGTTTAGAGCATGTGACAAGTTGACAGACAAGTAGTGGCTCTACATACTAGAGACCCCTAATTGTGAAGCATCATACTTCTATTTTTCTATTTTTATCCTTATTGATATGCTTCCTTCATGACACAGCCTTAGGTTTTAGAATTTAGTGTGTGTGTTCTGTCATGTCGAAAAACTGTTTTATAAAGGTGACTTACCTTCTATTAAGGCATAGTTTTGAACAGCAGGTGTTATGGAACCAGTAGAAGTTTGCTTACTGACTGCACTGTTTTCTAGCTAATTTTATTTGTTGTTATTATTCTTTAAATTACTACATTACTCCTTGAGGCTTTCAGTGGTACATCTGACCATCATTCAGGTTTTTAGGACTGAAATTTAAAAGATACTTCCTTCGAGCTTTGCTTCCTAGGCCATGTGTGGTACCTTTATAGCATCTAATTGTATGTTATTATTTGAGCATTTGATCACTTCCTTTTCTGAATTTCAGTTTAAAAGACTCTACTGAGTGTCTTTTGTTTTTATTATTGCTTTTAAATTGTGATAAGTATATTACAAAACATTTTTCATTTCAACATTTTTTATATTTACAATTTGATAATGCTATGTATATCATATGTGAATATCTGTGATCTCCCATCTTTGAATTTTATGTTGGCTTTTACTGTAAGGAGACACTAGAATTATCATAACAGTTCATATATTTATATTTTTCCCTGCAGGTAAAAGTGTCAATATTCAGTCACAGAACAAGTAGTTAAATTTGTGTGGATTTAAACAGATATCTATCACCTTAAACTGAGATCATTTGATTATTAATGTATACATTTCAATCATCAGTTCCCTTGTAATGTCGTGACTTTAACTGGAAGGACTAAAAACCAAACGAAACCCAGTGACATTGATTCTGACTCACAGTGATCCTATAGGACAGAGCAGAACTGCTTCATTGAGTTTCCGTGGAGTACCTAGTAGATTTGAACTGCCGACCTTCATGGCTAGCTGATGTAGCACTTAACCATTATACCACCAGGATTTCCTTAACTGGAAGATAAGATGTAAATACTGTTTGTGCTAACAAATACTTAAACTGCTAAAGGGGCATTTTAGGTTGCTTGTGAATCTTCCTTTTATTTTCAGAGCATTAGCTGAAGTGATGAGCAACTGGTGAGATTGATGCTTTTGAGTAGGAAGACAGCAGATATCTCAATTGTCTGACAGATATGTATCCATAGAGGGTGCCTTCCCTGTATGTAGCAGCAATTCACTAAACCATTGTCCAGCATTCTATTAATCTGCTGGCACCTTAATATTTTTTGGAATATGAAATGCTGGATGGAGCCTAACCAAAGACATTGGAGGCATTAGCAAAAATAAGCCTCAGGAATGGATGGAATGCAAATTGATCTTTTTCAATGAGTGATGCAGTGCTGGAAGCACTCACTAGTCTATGCCATGAGATGTGGAAGATAGCTGCCTGGTCAGCCAACTGAAAGAGATTCACATATGTGCCTATTCCACAAAAAGATGACCCAATGGAAAGTAGAAATTATTGGATGGTATCATTAATATTACATGGATGTAAAATTATGCTAGAGATAATTAAAAAATAGTTGCAACAGTACATCAGCAGGGAGCTACCAGAAATTCAAGCCTGATTCAGCAAAGGATGTGGAAAGAGGGATTTCACTGCTGATGTCAGATGGATCTTGGCTGAAAGCAGAGAGTGTCAGAAAGATATTTACCTGTTTTACTGAGTATACCAAGTCATTCAACTCTGTGGTTTCAACGACTATGGATAACATTGTGAAGAAAGGAAATCCCAGAACACTTAATTGTGTTCATGGGGAACGTGTGTACATAGTCCCAGAGGCAATGATTCAGTAGAAAAGGGGATATTTTGGTGGCATTCTGGGTTAAATGCTATGTCTGCAAACCGAGAGGTCAGCAGTTGAAATCCACCAGGTACTCCTTGGAAACTCTATGAGGCAGTTCTGCTCTGACCTCTAGGGTCGCTATGAGTCAGACTGAACTCGATGGCTGTGGTTCATGGTTTAAAATCAAGGAAGTGGTATATTGTGGTTGTATCTTTTCACAATATTTACTCTATTTGTATTCTGAGCAGATAATTTGAATAGTTGGACCATGTAAAGAAGAATAGGACATTAGGATTCCAGGAAGACTCGTTGACAATCTGCATTATGCAGATGACACAACCTTGTTTAATGAAAGTGAAGAAAATGGAGCATTTACTGATGAAGATTGAAAAATACAGCCTTCCATACAAATTACTCCTTAACACAAAACAAAAATCCTCACAACTGGACCAATAGGCAAAATCATGATAAGCAGAGAAAATATTGAAGTTGTCAAGAAATGGAAGCAGCAGTCAGGAAATCAAAGGACATGTTAGCCAAGCCAGCCAAGTGCCGTCGAGTCAGACATATTATATTGAGCAAATCTTCTCCAAAAAATCTCTTTAACATGCTAAAAAAGCAAAGATGTCAGTTTGAAGACTAACGAAAGCCTGACCTACCCATGATGTTTTCAGTTTCCCTTTCTGGCATAGTGGTTAAGTGCTACTACTGCTAACCAAAAAGTCTGCAGTTCAAATCGCCAAGCACTCCTTGGAAACTCTATGGGGCAGTTCTACCCTGTCCTATAGGGTTGCTATCAACTTAATGGCAGTATGTTTGGGGTTTTGGTTTCCCATGTATGTGAAAGCTAGGTAATGGTAAGGAAGACAGAAGAAGAATTGATGCATTTGAATTATGATATTGGCAAACAATAGCAAATATACAATGGGCTGTCTGAATAATGAACAACTCTGTCTTAGAAATACAGCCAGAATGCAACTTACTGGCAGGGATGGCAGGAGTTCGGCTTAAGTACTATGGACATGTTATCAAGATGGTCTGGTCTCTGGAAAAAGGATGTCATGCTTGGCAAAGTAGTGGGCAGTGAAAAAGAGGAGGACCCTTAAGAGGTTGATTTACACAATGGCTGCAACAATGGGCTCCCACATAGCATCAGTTGAGGGTGGTGCAGGACCAGGAAGTTTTTAATTCTGTTGTTCATAACATCTCTGAGTCAGCACCTAACAACAAATGGTCAGTGGCCACATTCTTTGAAAAAGCCCCAAGTCTTATACCTGTGGTGGAACTGCAGATATCCCAAGACATAGAAGATTTGTTTTCAACTTTGGTTCTCAGAAAGAGCTTTAAACAAATAGTGTTAATGCCTGGGATTCTTTCCCAGAGATTCAGAAGTACAGCATCTCATGTATCCAAGTTTTTAGAAGCTTCCCAGGCTGTTTTAATGTGCAGCCAATTTGAGAGTGTTTCTCACATTTTTTGTGTGTGCATACAGATCACCTGGGAATCTTGTAAAATGCAGATTCTCGTTCAATAAGTTTTGAGTGGAGGGTATGGTAATCTACAACTCAAGCAAGCCACCGGGTGATGCTGATGCTGCTGGTTCATGGACCACACTGTGAAAGGAAAGCATGGAGAATTTCTTTTCCTTCTTTGGCATAGACTTACACACCCCAGAACTTGCATGCCAGTTTTAATTCCATGCCAGCTTCCGGCAATCTTTGTCTTTCCAACTTTGTAGATTATTGTTCACAAAATTTTATAAGAACATTTTCGTGTCTCGTAAACCAGGATGTAAGAGAGGCATTCTTCAACTCTTCTGCTTTTTTTTGTTTGTTTGTTGTTTTAGCATGGAGGTCAACTTACGTTTGTAGTGCACATAATTTGGTGAGTGCCTCAGGCAGGAAGGTAAATATGACACTGGTCACTGAGAGATTTCCTTCAGTGGCCCTCTTGGGTCTCAAGTGGAAAAACTGCCTTTTATGGTTCCCCTGGGAGGCCTTCATGTTAACTGCTGGACAAACTGCATCCAAGTGATCCAGCCAACTCTTTCCCTGCAGCTAGTCTCTGCTTAATTGCTTGCTGTCGATCATTGGCTCTAATTTGCCCCAGTTTTCTTGAACTTTGAAAGCAACATTCCAATATTCTGTTTGCTGTTTTACAACTCATAGCTTTTTTCTGTCTCCTTTGCTCCATCTAACTCACCAAGAGGCTCTAAGGTAGTATGGAAACCATCTGGACCATTTATAATGAGGATTCTTGGTAAACACTCAAAAATGCTGACTTGCACGGTCTTCAGTGGGCCTGGGTAGCTATATCTTTATTGAATTGCTCCTCTGAAGTGATTCTGTTTGTACACGGTCAAGCCTACGAAGAACACTGCTTTCACCTAAGCTACTGAAACATTAATAATGTATATTTGAGTTCTCTGGGGATCGTGTTATAATACACACTCTAATTTAAGAGTTCCAAGGAAACCCTGGTAGTGTAGTGTGTTAAGTGGTACATCTGCTAACCAAAGTTTGGCAGTTCAAATCCTCCAGGCCCTCTTTGGAAATTCTGTGGGGCAGTTCTGCTTTAAGCTATAGGGTCACTATGAGTCAGACCTGACTCTACAATAGTGGTTTTTAACCAAAGCCAAGAAAACTGGGTGGTGTAGTAGTTAAGCGCTACAGCTACTGACCAAATGGTCAGCAGTTCAAGTCTACCAGGCACTCCTTGGAAACAGTATAGGACACTTCTGCACTGTCCTTTGGGTCACTATGAGCCAGAATTGACTTGATGGCAATGGGTTTAGTTTTTTTTCATTCAAACCCATCAAGTCAGTTCTGACTCACAGCGACCGTAAAGCACAGAGTGGAACTGCCCCATAAAGTTTCTAAGGAGCACCTGGTAGATTCAATCTGCTGACCTTTTGGTTAAGAGTTCTAGGGTGGGATATTTCTGATAAGTGATTAGGTGATGCTGATGCTTCTGGTGCCAGTAGCCACAGACTTGGTGTAGTAAAGTTTTAGGTCACATAGTTAATACCACATAATTCAGGTCGTTGCTGTTAGACACTTTGTAGTCGATTATGAGTCATAGAGATTCCATGCGCTAGAGTAGAACTGCCCCTTTAGGGATTTCAAAGCTACAGTCTTTACAGAAGCAGGTCACTAGGTCTTTTCTGCCAATGAGTGGGTGCCAACCTTTTGTTTAACAGCTGAGTATTTAAATTTTGTTCCACCAGTACACTTCAGAGTAAATGCTTTTCATTTAGTGTAAGTTCTAAAATTGTATGTCTATGTTAAATATAAGTACCTTAAGGTTGAAAATCTCAAACTGTAGACTGCTACCCTGGAAAGGGAACTTCTAATCTAGAACTCTTTTGCTCAATCAAGCTCAGCCCAAGCACTTATCCATGTGTTTCCCCCAAACTGAATAGATTTAAACAAATTTTCTTTTTTTAAGGAAAAATTGAATTTGAACGCCATTTCAGAAGACCTGTTTTTTTATTTTTCTCAGACTGCACCTGGCTTCTGAAAGTCATTTGCTTTTGAATCATTTCCAATTTCTGCAACCTAAGATGAGATGGCTGTGAGCTGGACATGACTTGACAGCAGTGGGCTTTTTTAAGGTGTGTGAGAGGAGATCTGTGCTCACTAGGGTTTTGGATGGCTCATTTTTCAGAGACAGATCACCAGGCCTTTCTTCTGAAATTCCCCTGGGTGAGCTGAAACCCCCAACCTCTTTGTTAGCGGCCTGTTATCATCTGAAAACTATTCCAACTGTATTTGAGGTTCCAGAAAGAAACCGCTGTTGTCCAACTATATTAGTCATCTGATTCTGCTCTGAAAGAAATACCTCAAGAAGATGGCTTTAACAAAGAAAAGTTTGTTCTTAAACAGTCCGGTAAGCTACAAGTCCAAATTCAGGGGACCTGCTCCAGGAGAAGGCTTTCCCTTTTTGCCAGCCCTGTAGGAAGGTCCTTGTGTTGCATCAGTCTTTCTGTAACGTGATAGCATCTCAGCACAGGAATCTCAGGTCCAAAGGACGTGCTCTGCTCTTGGTGCCGCTTTCTTGATGGCATGAGGTCCCCAACTGTCTGCTTGCTTCTTCCTTTTTGTCTCCTGTGGTAAAGGTGTTGCAGTCCTATCCTAATCCTCTCGTAACATTAATCCCAGATGGACATTTGAATTTACACTATAGGAAAATCACAAAACGGAGGATAATCACGCAGTTCTGGGAATCGTGGCCCAAATTACTATGCATGTTTTTGGGGGAACACAGTTCAGTGCAAGCCACCAACTAATTGTTGAATTGCTGATTGGTGAGGAAATGAGAGCAGGCCTTAAACCGGTCAGTGTTGCACACTGTAGCACAAAGCTGGGCACAGAGTGACCTTGCAGTGCCTGCTCATTGATTGGTTAAAATCTGCATCAAGGTACTGATTTCAAAAGTTCTCTTGAACTGCAGATTTTGTGTAAAAGACATAACCCAGCTTTGCTTTAGTATTAAAAGCATCAAAAGTTATTAAAGAGTGCCCTGGGGGGTTCATTGTTGATGGAGATAAGGCTGATCTCTGTCTTTTGCTTGCTGTAGTAGCTTTAACATGAGATTGATCCAGCTAAAGCATCCCTACAGTGAAATTTCTTCTGTTGAAAGGAAGCCTCAGGTTGTCAAAACATCTTTTACAAGTAAGGTGAATTTCTTTTCCATCATCTCCCGTGGAGGGTATTAGAGTTGAGCAAAAAGAAAAGTTTTTGATTAAAGAGGAACACTAAATCTAAAAGCATGGTATGAACTGGGCAAAAATTTGGGGGTTGGATAAGCCTGAATTCAAATCTAGACCCTGCCATTTAGTGTCACTGTAGCTAGACAGTTTACTTTAGCTTATTCTCCTGTATCTGGTATGGAGATAATAATGACTGCCTGCAAAGTTGTGTAATTTGAAAACATGATAAAAATATCCACACCACAATACATGCAAAGACTAATCACTAGCTCTCTTCTTAGGTATATTTTCTTAGGTATTATTATAAAAAAACAGAAATAGCTGATTGCCCTTTAGGCAATTCCAACTCATAGTGACCCAGTAGGACAGAGAAGAACTGACCATTAGGGTTTCCAAGGCTGTAAATCTTTACAGGAGTTGGACTGTCACATCTTTCTCTGTCAGAGTGAGTGGCTGGTGAGTTTGAGCCATGGACGTCACAGTTAACAGCTGAGCTGTTTAAGTCTGCATCACAGTCTCGTTATTTCTCCATATTTGCTTTTTCTAAATCAAATGTGCAATTTTATTATATTTAGTCTATTTAAATACTGGAAGTTTTACATAGACAACTTTAAAGAGATATAGATGAGGACTGTGGTAAAAATACTCAAAATTATATATCTCCATAGAGTCTTTTGGAGCCCTGCTGGTAGGGTGGTTAAGATACTAGGCTGCAAACCTACCAAAAAACTGTCGGTGCAACAGTATAAAACAAATTTTCCTGGTAACAACAGGGAGGTACTAGCCAAACACTTGCTTGACTACATGGCTTGCAAAAATGGACCTTGTAGAGGAGAGATTCCGTTGAGGGAAATTCACTCTACTTCCCTAGAATTCAGGAACTGTGTAGAATCCTTAAAGTGATGCTGTTCAAAACAAAACAAGTTATAGCCTTCATTTGTCATATATGAATAGTGGTTATCTGTGGGCAAAACTTACTTTAGATTGTTGTTGCTGTCAGGTGCCACGGACATGCCAACTTAACAGTGACTATAAATACAGCAGAACAAAACACGGCCTGGTCCTGTGCCATCTGTATAGTCTTTGCTGTGTTAGAACCCGTTGTTGCAGCCACTGTATCAGTCAATCTCATTGAGCTGCTTCTGCTTTTTTGCTGACCCTCTGCTTTACCAAGCAGGATGTTTTTCTCTGGGGACTGGTTTCTCATGATAGCATGTCCAGCGTATATGAGACCAAGCCTTGCCATTCTTGCTTCTGAGGAACACTCTGATTGTTTTTTTCCAAGGCAGATTTGTTCATTCTTCTGGCAGTCCATAATGTATTTAATATTCTTCACCAACACTGTAATTCAAAGGCATTGATTCTTCTTTGGTTTTCCTTATTCACTGTCCAGCTTTTGAATGCATAGGAAGTAATTGAGATCACCATGGCTTGAGTCAGGCAAACCTTAGTTTTTTCAAGGTGACATCTTTGCTTTTTAACACTTTCAAGAGGTCTTTTCCAGAAGATTTGCCCAATGCAGTGCATCCGATTTCTTGACCGCTGCTTCCATGAGTGTTGAAAACAAATCATACAGTGTTAAAAGTCTATGGCTGTAAACTAAACCATGCTTTCTCAGTGAATGTAGTATTGCTTTCAAGGGGGGCAGAAATCAGTTCTTTGTGGACAAAAAAAAAAAATCTTGAACATTTCTGTGGTATGTGAACCTCCAGATACAGCTCACACAACAACTAAAAAGAGATAACAGGTTATTAGTAGGGTGAAAATTTCACATGCCAAAAGCCAAGTGCTAGAGGTGTTATTAGAAGAAAAATTTAAAAAGACTCTCCGGGTGGATGATAACAAATAAAAGGTTGAGAAATACTTCTCTTAACTATTGTGTAGGTGTGTGTTACCTGGAAAATCACTCTCTGCTTTGTGCCCATGTGCCCAGCTGTATTCTCCTGCCCTTGTGTGCACTTTGGACCCTGCTGCCCAGCACCAGTGATGGAAGCTGTTCCACCCAAGAGCTATTCCCCACCACTTGGCTTCCTCTGAAATTAATTACTCTAAATTTAATCTTGCATCAAACACACTCTCATACAACACCCATTGTTGCTTGCTGTTTCTCAGATAAACTTCTGACCTCCTTTTCTCTCTCTCTCTCTCTCTCTCTCTGTTTTAGTCATCAGGTACTGCTCTAGCAGAAATACCATGAATGGATGACTTAACAAAGAAAAGTTTATTCTTACACAGTCCAGTAGTCTACATGTCTGAATTCAGGGTGTTCACTCCAGGGGAAGGCATCCACTCTCTGTCGGCTTTGGAGGAAGGTCCTTGTGTTGCATCAGTCTTTGCTCAAGGAGCATCTTGGCACAGGTGCTTCAGGTCTGGAGGACACACTCTACTCCCAGTGCTGTTTTCTTGATGGTATGAGGTTCTCAAATCTTTCTGCTAGCTTCTTTCCTTCATGTCTCAGAAGAGTGCCTCAGGGCACGAACACAACTGTGCTCATCCTCTCTCATTAGTATCTTAGAGACAGGATTTAGAACATGGAGGAACAGCATGGAATACCAGGAATCGTGGTCCAGCCAAACTGCCACATATGTCTTTGGGGGCACACAATTCAATCCATGATGTAGATTCTCTCTTTTTTCCCCACTCTTCATTGTGCTTTAAAATCAGAAACTCACCCCTCACTTGACGATTCATGGATTCATGGATGAGAACATCGGGGTTTTGGAAGACAACTGAGCATGTAAAGGACTCCTTGCTCCAGCCTTCAACAGTTTCAAGTACACTTCTGAATGTTCACCCACTTCTCTCCATCCTTCTTCTCATCTGCTTTTCCTTAAACTCCTTCCTTTAGTGCTCCCCATGGGCCGGCACAGTTAAAACATATTCAGGAACAGACTAGAAAATGATGTATGTCCTTGGGGAACTTACATTCTAGTACAAGAGGGAGAAAATAATGTATATAATAAATAAGTACATCATTTAGTGCAATATGCTAGGTTATAGGTGCTACAGAAAAAGTATATGCCAAATAATGGGGATTTGGAAATGCTGGGAGGTGAGGGAAGTGTGCAACACTAAATAGAATGATCACAGTATGCTTTGCTTAATATATATAGCAATTTTATTTTTTATTTTGCATTTTTTCTTTTTGATGAAACGTATACATAACTCTACTATATGTACATCTTTACAAAAATATAAGCCAGCCAAGCCAAGTGCCATCGAGCGGGTGTATCATATATAACAAGATTAGTGGAAACTAAAACTATAAAGAATTATTTAATTTCCAAAGATGCAATTTAAAATATAACAGAAATTTGTACAGTGCAAATGCAGATTTAACACTCTTTCAAGGTCTCTCTACTTTAATACTAAAAACTAACAATTTTTAAAACAATAATCTGTGACTTACATTTAATTTTCACACACACACAAATACTTGTAAACTAAGTATTACTATAAATCATATCCATTTTACAGATGATGTCTCCAGAGCAGAGAATGTGGGCAGTGTTCCTAAGATCATGAATACAGGAGATAACAGAGCCACAGCCAAACCTGAACAGTCCAGTTCTGTGATCGTACCCCTGACTGCTGCAGTATACTGCTCTTCTACTGAATTTAATTGAGTCACAGTTGAATTATTTTTAAGTTGCATGTCATGGGTAGTACAGCATGATGGTTAAGAATCAGCCTGCTTGATTTGATTTCTGACTTCCTACTTACCAGCTGAATGGCACAGGCACGTCACTTAAACTCTGTGCCTGACTCAAGTGTAACATGGGGCTAACAATAGTACTTAACTCTGAGGCTTGTGGTGAGGCTTAAAGTAGTATTTGATAGTAGTTGGTAGTTGCTGTCAAGTCAGTTCCAACTCGTGCTCCATGGGAGTTTCGAGGCTGTGGCTTTTCGGAAGCAGATCACCAGTCCTGTCTTCTGCAGCATCTCCAAGTGGTTTTGAACTGCCAGTCTTATGGCTAGCAGTCAAGTGCTTAACCTCTTACACCACCAAGGGACTCTGAAGTAACATTAAGCACCATTGATTTGTTGATTACCCACCACGTGTTAGTCTAGATAGTCTCCTTATATTGACAGTGATTTACACAACAACCCTGTAAGTATTATTATCTCCACCTTACAGATGAGGAAGCCAATGCTCATGTAACTTATTTAAGGATTCGAAACAGGCAAGTAGAAAGGACGACGTACGCTTTCGTTATGGTCTTATGTCTAGCTGATTCTAAAGCCTGTTCCATTGGTTCTGTCTTGCACTAACTGTCACTGCGATAAACAGGTGTTACAGAAACATTGCAAAAAAAACCCCCCAGCAAACACTTGTTTAAGGTTTTCTCCAGGGAGGTAAACAAGATGGGTAAATTTGGGGCTTTTTTGAGTTCTAGCCAGTCTCAGGAAGTGTGTCCATTCTCCCTTTCAAGCTTCACCTTCCATCTCTCTTCATCTTCCATCTCTCTCTTCCACCTCCTGTCTCCTCTGGGACCTTATGCCAGAATTTTTTCTCTCTCTCTTGTTGCATTTTAACTCCTTCACTTTGCTGGCTCATCCCCTACTTCCTATAACATGCCTCTAAGTCTCTTGCAACTTGTGAAACCCTACCTGAGTCCGTTGATTCACTTTAGATACTACCCTATCCCACTTCTTCCCTTTCCAGCACCCTCTTTGTAAGACTCATTTACAACTTCATCTTCTCTTTCTCAGCTGCTGTTTACTCAGGAAACTCTTGTGGTGTAGTGATTAAGGGCTACCTCTACTTGGCTTGCCTTGACTGCTAATCAAAAGACCAGGAGTTTGAATCTGCCAGGTGCCCCTTGAAAATTCTATGAAATAGAGTTCTACTCTGTCCTGTGAGGCAGAATCCTGTGAGTCAGAATCGACTCAGCAGCAGTGGGTGTGGGTTTGGGGGTTTACTCTTGAATGCTCCCAAATCACATTTCCACTCCTCAGATGGTAGTTTCTTAATCATCAGCTCTCATCAGACTTGGCTTCTCCCAGGGACTTACATTGTAGAAACAGTCTTCTAATTGAAACTCCTTATCCTTTTGGCTGTTGGGACATGCTTCTCTGCCTGCATTCCTCCTGTTTTTCCAGCCTCTGCTTTCAGCCTCCTTTGCCCACACCAAAGGGCACAGAGTTTGACCTTGATCCTCTTCCCCTTTGCTGCACGGATTCTCTCACTACTTTTCATGTGTCCGTGTCTCATCCATCTGAATATCAAACCCAGAAATTGCTTATGACTCCTGACCCATGTATTATCCCACTATCCTTTCAGTATTTCTATAGGAAACCCCAGACTTCACAGACTCAACATGCCTAAAGGTAAACTCGTCTTCTCCTCATGCAAATCTGTTCTTTCTCTTGCAATGATTATCTTAGGCTTTGGCACAGTCATTCATGCAGTTATCCAAGCTAATCTATGTACCAAGTCTGATCAGCCATATGGTGGTCATTCAGTAAGTGATAATTCTTATTAATTTAATCCTCACTAAACACTGTAAGTGCTTTTATTGTCATGTTATATATGAGAAATCAAAGCATAAAGAGGTAAATGGCCTTCACAGGGTCATTTCTTGTTCTGTAAAAACTGCAAATTAGTAACCAAGCCCTCTAAATGTTAAGTATTTCACCATCTTCTGCTGCCTCAGTTGGAGGTCTCTTTATTTCTCATGTGGCTACTGTTTCTTCCTGTAGATTACTCTTACAACAGTCCATCTGCACATGGATTCCCATTGTTAATGACACTGCCTTCCTTTGAACTCTTCAGTGATTTGTGTTTCTTATTGTTCTTATTCTTCAAGTCCAAATACCATGGAACAGGTCTTCAGTACCTCACCTCCCTCCAATCCTGCCTTTCAATTCCTGTTCAGACCACACAGAATAATGAGTCAATTCTCAAACACATCATGCTGTTTTATATTTCCGTGTCTTTGTTCACACTGCCTCCTCTACACAAAATGCACTTTTGCTCTTTGTTCTCCTGAGGAACTACTGCACATTCTTTATGGCTGACATACATGTCAGCTACATCTGTAAGCTTTTCTACTGGAAATGTCAGGTGCACCTGAGCACCGTTTCTTTCCATGGGCTGTGCATGTACTTTATTGTAGCAACTTCAGCAGTGGATGGCAAGCAGTTCAGAGCTTGGACTGTCGGTTTCGAATCTTGCTCTTACTATTGTTTTTTTTGTGGATTTTAGCAGATTATTTTTCTTGTCACCTCCACCTTTGAAAGAAAGATGAAATGGAGTCATTTATGGTTATTGAGAGCAGTCACTGATAATCAAAGTGAGTGTTTGGCATATCATACCTTACCTCTTTTCCTGCTCTCAGCAGTCCCATGGCTGCTTATCGTAGTTAGCCTGAAATTTAAACAGTTGTAATTTTGTGCTCTTTAAATATATTCAGTGTTAACTCCACAGAAAGAAGGTTTGGAAAATGAGGGGTGCTGGTACTTATCGTGACCTGTGTAAACCTGTACTGTCTGCTCTTGGATCTCCTTATGACCTGGCTTCCTACCACTGGTACTGTCTTAGGAGGATCTTGTTGTTTTTTTGACTGTAGCATCTCAACTCCTTCCTGAAAGCTTTCATTCACCCTTGCTTTTTCCTCCAGCTACACTACTCTTCTCATTAATGCCCACATGGGTCGTCCCTTCTGCATTGACAGCTGTTGCTTAAAATCACTTAACTATTTGTCTAAAATAGTTGTCTTTTCCCTTTGTTTTCTTTCATGTTGCTTTGTTTTTCTTTATTACACATATCGAGTCTTCTGTTGGTTGTTTTTTACCCACCTATTGTTCACTGGAATGTTAGTGTAATAATTCCAAGAACTCAGTTTTGTTTATTGTTATATCCTTGGCATAGAAAAATGCTTGACTTGTAATAGACATGGAAATACATTTGTTGAAGGAATAAGTTAGTAACTAATATATTAGTTAATATATTTCTCTTTAGTATCTTTTTGATTTCAGATACACCAGGTGTTCAGTTCATTGGTTTGGAAACATTGTCCCTTGGAGCCTTAAAGATTTCTCCTGACATTCTTCTGGGGCCCAGCTGTCCTGGCTTTAGGATTAGAGTAGCTCCAGTTGTATTTGCTATATATATTGATTTGCAGTAATAGTTTTACTGCTAAATGCTTTTGAAATCCACTGACTCAGTGTAATTCCCAACACATTCAGTAAGTCATTGAATAAATGCTTGCTGGAATGAAGGCTGTAGAATGAAACTGTCAAAAAAATTACCTTCAACATGAAGAATAACAACAGAGCTGAAATTTTCATATACTGTCCATAATAAACTATCCCTAACAGCTTTAACTTTTATTTGTGTGTCCTTCCAAAACTAATTTAAATTTGATTAAACAATTAAAAATGTATTTAACAGCAGTTTTTTGGTACAGCCTGGTGGTGTTTCTTCTGTTATGCCATTGCTAGATATAGAAACAGCAAGCATTAATTACACATTCACCATAAGATAATTGCTTTATTATTAGCATATTAAAAAAGCATTATCTCTAAATATTGCTAGAATATTTCTTACTAAAAATGTTTTACACCTTCAAAATATCCAGTAATATTGGATTTGGACAGGAGAGAATTTTCATATTTATTTCAAAGCACTTTTTCAAAGATTAAATAACTATACTTGAGTGTGATACATAAAACCTGCTGTCCTCCTGTCTATTCTGACTCACAGGGATCCTATAGGTCAGAGTACAACTGCTAAATAAAATTTCCAATATGCACCTGGTGGATTTAAACTACTGACCTTTTGGTTAGAGATGTAGCACTGAACCACAGGTTTTTCTGAACTATATAGCTAATACAAATAAACTCACTTGGTTTGACAAAACTAGGATGAAGCTATAATGAAGTATAACTTTATTTTACCTATTATATTTTGTTTAATATAAAATTTAAAGGTAGTTATACAGACCTTATAAGGGTCAAGATGTGTATGTAACAGAGAAGTAATTTTTGGCATTTATGAGTGGAAGAATTCATATTCTTTAAGCTCTTTCTACCATAATAATGTCCAGGAAAATGTTTTAACTCTGTTTGGGTCCCATCTTGACCTCTTTTTAAGGAAAAAAGTGAAGATGGAAAGTAATGGTGATGATGTTGGGGATTTGAGGTAGAAGCTGAGAATATACAGAAATGAGGACAAAGGCAGGTCATCACAAGAAAGAAGGAAGCAGATTCTGGTCATGAAACAAGCTGTGTTTAATAGCCAGACCTAGTTTTCAGTGGAAACAGCTAGGTTGGTTGAAAATCCCCAAGAAGGCAAGCAAAGCAAAGCAAAGCAAAGCAAAATAAAAAACTTCTACTATATTCCATGGCCAAAGTGAAATGAAGAGAAAGTGTTAAGGTAATTCAAAGTGATTACTAACGAGCAATCTAGTTAGGTTAGAGAGATAATATAGTATGGCTTAAAATCAGGCTGCCTTTTCAATTTGAAAACAAAGACAAGCAATATGGTTGGCATTGAGTTTGTTGGATCATTAAAAAGTGGCTCAAAGGCACTGGTTATTGGGTTTTATCTTGTTGACAGCAGATGTACTTCAGCAGATGTAGATTGTCTGATTAGACCCTGAGGATCACAGATCACAGTAATACTTTGTACCATACAGACCTAAAAAACCCATTGCTGTTGAGTTGGTTCCAACTCACAGTGACCCTACCAGGCATAGTAGAACTTCCCCATAGGGTTTCCAAGGAGTGCCTATGGGATTTGAACTGCCCACCTTTGGTTAACAGCCCAATGCTTAAGCACTAAAATACCACAAAGTCTTCCATATTGTGTGCTATAGGAATTAAAAATGGCATTTCTTTCATTTTTTTAAGGTAGACCAGTTATTAAACCTGATAATCCATTGCCGGTGAAATGATTCTGACTCATAGCAATGTTACAGAATAGACTAGAGCTGCCCCGTAGGGGTTCTTCTTTCTCCTGAGGAGCAGTTGGCAGGTTCAAACCATCAGCCACTGTGCTACCAGCCTTAGCTTTCAAAAAACAAAGCACTAAATCTCTTCAGTGACAGTGACTGGTGCTACAAACAACATTTACACGTACCTGTGCAGACAGATTTCCGTGTTATGCTGCATGATGTGTGTCAAACCACACAATAGGTATATTTCAATAAACACATTTAACAATACTATTAAGAAAGACAAATAATGTATAAAAATTGACCTCTAGAAAAGACCTTGAAGAGGATCTATTTCAACAGTGTAATTTTGCAGATAGGGCAACTGAGATACAAAAAGGATAATGGGCTCAAGATCTTACAACCTAAGTTATTAATAAAAGAATAAAGGCTTGTAGGTCGCAGTACAGTATTCTTTCCCTTTACCATTTAAATAAGTTTTGGGTATGTCATTTATTTAATAATATTTAGTTGTCTATCCATCTACCCCACACTTTTTAATTTAGGTGAAAATGTACCTAAAATATCATGTGAATCTTTATTTTCCCCAATAAATGCATTTAAGACTATATACATATATATATATCATATATAAAAAACTTTGACTCTACCCTGTAATATGTTCATTGTCTTCCCTTCTTAAATAGTTGAAATTTTGTCATGACTGTTTGTTTATTTTGAGTTGACAGACTTGTTGGAAGTTATTTTTTTTAAATAAATCTTTAAATGTGTTTTGTTAATGTATAAAATAAACAAAAGCTTTCTGCTTATTTTTAATGGCCAGCATATAGTGTGCTTTGTAAACATTTTGTGCCTGTTATGTTTAATGCTTTCAAAAAAGTGTATCTGTCTGTCTGTGTCTTTGTGTATACTTAATCATTTTTGTCAGACTATTGCATGTTATTTTTTTAAAAAAAATAAATTTTGTTGTGATTAAGAACAATGTAACAATTTGTATCAATTTGCCATATAACACCCAGAACTTCCACTGCTACTCTAGTCTAAGTACTCTCCCTCCACTCCCCATGACAGCACGCATCTGCCTTCATCCACAACTTCCTGTGACCCTTTGACCAAGACCTGACGCCCCCCTTACCTTATCATCTCAGCTTGGCAGTGACCTCTAAGAAAGCCCTGTGTACATATTAAAGTCCAAAGGCTTGTTCATCGCCAGCTGCATTCCTTGTTTTGTATAGTCCAGTTCAGTCTTTGTCAGGATTGCTGGAAGTGGTGTTGGATGCAGTTTAGGGTTAGAGAGTCTACGGCCCGTGCTTCCAGAAGGCTCTCCAGTCTGATGGACCATCAAATATGGTCTTTTGGTAGAATTCTGGCTCTGCCCTCTACTCTTTCTCCCACTGTGTCTGGGGTTCCATATCATGTACCCTCTTTGGGCAGTTATTGATCATGGCTGGGTACCACTCATTTCTTCTGGTCCCTCGCTGAAACTGACACTGGCTATTATGGCTCTTTTCATCTGATGGGCTCATATTTTTGTGCATATTTGTATTTGTTCCTTGATTCATTGCCTTCCACCAGATGGGGGATAAAATCCCCCAGTGTTATAACTCGATGGCCCATGGCTTGGTTTGGCAGTGTTACTATGGATTTGTCAAGTTCTCCTTGTGTTCCCAGTCCTGTTTTACATAGTTCAGAGCTATATCATTTGGTGTATAAAGGGTGATGATTGTTCACATATTTTTATTGATTGCATAGTTAATCATTAACAAATATCCTTTCTTAGTCTAAAATTTGGAAACTGTGGTGGCATAGCCAGTTATGTGCTATGTCTGCTAACTGAAGCATCAGCATTTCAAATCTACCAGATGCTCCTTGGAAACTTTAAGGGGCAGTTCTACTCTGACCTATTGGGTCACCATGAGTCAGACCTGATTCATGGGAATGGGTTTTTAGGATCGTAAAACTTAATTGTGACTAGTTAGTATCTCTACATGTACTTTTCATTCTGTCCACGTTTGTTTAATTTACCTTTTTTGTCTTTTATTTCAACTTGTGTGCCATTTTTGTTTCAGCTGCATTTTTTATAATCAGCAGCAAACTAGGTGTATTAATTTATTGCTTTTTGATTCATGGCTATCCTATTATTTCATATTCTGTAGTTGCCATCTTTCTTATTCATACTTGATTCCTCCTGCTTTATTTTTAAATTTATTGCATTTTATTTATTTTATATTCTTTTGCAATTTGGATTTTACCCATCTCATTTTTCTTATTAGTGATTACCCTAGAAAATTTCAAACATATGTTTAAAAAATAATTTTTACTTTCACATCTAATGGTTAACTAATATTTATGTTCTTTCTTGCCCCGAGCCCTCCTCCAAAAATCAAAAATAAGTAAAAACTGAATATTCATCCCTTTATACCTCCTGTGTTTTACTGTGGTGAAACTACATTTCGTATACTTTAGACATGCTATCAAGAGGGATCAGCCCCTGGAGAAGGACATCATGCTTGGTAAAATAGAAGGCCAGCGACAAAGAGGGAGACCTTCCATGACATGGATCGACGTAGTGGTGTCAGCAGTGGGCTCAGTGATTGTGAGGATGGCACAGGACCAGTCAGGGTTTTGTTCTGTTCATGATGAGTATGAGTCAGAACCAACTCAGTGGCACCTAACAACAATAACAACAACAGCAGCAGCAGCAACGTGTTTTACTGTAGTGTCTGGAATTTCAGTTTGAGGAAGTTTAGAACACATTTATATTATGGCTCCACTTTCTTGTATGCTTCCTTCAGAATTACCTAAAATCTCACTGCCATATTTAAAACCAACATTATAATTTACTGTTCCTCTCTTTATCTTTTTTTTCCTTATATTTCACATTCTCTTTCTTCGATTCATTTTGCATTTTATTAAAATGCATTCCCAAGTCATTCTTTGAAATAGGTGTTGACTGAGTCTGTACAAATTGTTTTTTTTTTTTCTCTACCTGAATGTAATCTTAGTAAATTTATAGTAGTATAAATTCATGGTTGATTTTCTTTGAGATATTAAAAGCTGGATAACCTCTAATTTAAGCAAGATAACACAAGTCAGTCTGTAAAGGCAGACACAGGACACAGAGTCTGGAAGGGCCAACAGGAGTGGGTGAAAGAACTAAGACAGAATGTCACTGCAGTGTCAGTGGGAATTCAGGATCTACCTACAACCACCCCAGAGAATATGCTTGAGTTATTAAGTGCCACTGGCCCAGCAAAAGAACCACTTAATGTAACCGCCCACCTTCCAGGGTAATATTGCAGGAGAAGGCAAGGATCTAGCGCTCATGTGTGTGGCCTAGGGGTTCAATTTACTCTGGAAGTGCATCAGATAGCAGGCTCTTTCTACACTACCCTCACAGGAGGCAAACATCCACAGGGAGATGATTGTGTAAACCAGTTTGGAACAGACGGAAATAATTCAAAAGGAAAAGCCATGATTTTTATAAAAACACCTGTATTTTATTCAAAATATTGGGATACACAGATGTTCCCTGAAGTAAATTATCATAAACTTGCTGACTTAAAACAACAGAACTTTCTTCTCTCGGTTTTGGAATGCAAAATTCTAAAATCAAGGTGTTGGTAGGACTGTACACGTTACTGTCGATTTTTATTATTTATTTTTTCATGATACTAGAGGCTGAGTTCAAATCAACCAAAAGAAAACAAAGCAAACTTCACTGCTGTTGAGTTGATTCCGACTCACAGTGACTCTACAGGACAGAGTAGAACTGCCCCACAGACTTTCGAAGGAGTGCCTGGCAGATTTGAACTGCTAGCCTTTTGGATAGCAGATGAAGCACTTAACCAGTTCAAATCAAGGTAATGCAAATTCTTTCTTTGTTGATAGCTCTGCCAGTCCTTGTTTCCTGGTAATCCTCCTTCGCATTTATCTCAGCCAGTGTATGCTTGTGTCTGTGTGTTTGTGCTGCTCTTTAACTCAGAGGTGATTAGGTTTAGAACCCATGCTACACTGATCTGACTTGAATTGGTTGATTATATTGCATTGTGTTATGGAAGTTGTTCACATTAGATTATGTCCATTGAGGACTTAGGATTCCAACATATTTTAGGATGACACAATTCAATCTATAACAAGCACTAATAAAAATAGTGATATATAAATGGGAGTAGGTCTGAAGGATAGTTTATACTGCTGTAAATGCAGATAATGGGAATTTGGAAGAAAAATATATGATGTTCAGTATTTTGCAATTCATACTGTATCTCCAAGACATTGATTCTTAAAATGCAATGTTCTTAAAAATTCTCTAGTATTGCCTATTAAAAATTAAAATATTTTACACTCCACTCCTGAAATTCAGCTTTCAGAATTCTGGAATTGAACCCAGAAATCTGTACTTCAGCAGGCAGCCAAAGGAAGAAAAGTTACGCTATGTGGGGCCAGAAACTAATTCAGTTTGGAGGTTTTCTATAAGAAAAGCTAACACAAAATTCTAAGTATAAAATTGAGCATCCTGTCAAAGTGCACAGCCTAGAAGCTGAAGCTTGACTAGCCTTTGAGCACATTTACAGCAGCAGGGACCCCAGGTAAACTACACTTCGAAGAAAAATGTTCTAGGAGGCCCTTTCTTTCTTCTTTTGCTAAATACTGTCTCTTTGTGAGATCAACTGCCTTTACAAATTGAACTTCCCTTTACACTCTTACCGTCGGATCCGACTCGACGGCACTTGGCATGGCTTACACTCTTACCAAAAAATTAATTATTTAAGCAAAGTCCTTAATACTAAAGAGAATTCAGATTAAATGAAGCAGTAGACTGACTCATCCCTGGTACTTGTAAATTTTTCAGAAACTTCTTTGAATCCTGGGTAATGCAAATAGTTAAGAGTTTGACTCTTAACTAAAACATTGGTGATTTGAGTTTACCCAGATATGCCCCTGAAGAAAGGCTGAGGGATGTTCTGAAAAGTCATAGCCTTGAAAACCCCAGGCAGCAATTCTACTCTGTGCACAGAGGGGTGGCATGAGCCAGAACAAACACCAAAGCAACTCATTTATGCATGAAATAGATAGCTCACCAATTTGCTCCAGGAATTAAGTAAGGTGATTGCAGTGTACCTGGGACAGTGGCTGTTACATTCAGATAGTAGTATTGACATAGATGCTTGGTAAATATTTCTTTTCTTGCTTTATTTTTATTTTCCCCTTCTTATTTCTCCTCCTTGCTCTAAGTTAGCAATGGCTTTAGGTTATTAAAGAGCTCTTGAAGGAAGAAAATCTCAAGTTATTTGTGGAATTCTGCTTTCTTATTCTTACCTGTTTCACATAAGAAAAGACTAAAGATATTCTGTTACTTTACTCATGTAATTATTAATGTTTAAGTTTTTATTAGGGACTGTCTCTAAGTTAGGCTGTGCCGTCAGTGTTACGTACACATTACTGTGTTTAATTCCCACAACAAACCTGTCATGTAGGTCCAGTGTATCCCAGTTTGCTGCAAAAAACTAGGCTTACTGAGCTTCTGAAACTTTCCTACAAACTCAAACAATGAAAAAGTGCCAAAATTAAGAAAAAGTTGAAGTTGCCAAACATTTTCTTCTATTTGAATCAACAATCAGCACCCATGAGGAGTCAAGAAATCAAAAGACTGACCACAGTGGGCAGATCTGCTGCCCAAGACCTTTTTAAAGTTCTTAAGATCAAAAATGTCACTTTTATGAGTAAAACGCACCTGACCCAAGCTGTGGTGTTTTCAGTTGCCTAATATGTGTAAAAATCTGTACAGTAAAAAAAAGAAGAGAGAAGAATTGATGAATTCAGATTGTAGTATTGACAAAGAGTACTCACTATGCTGTGGACTGCCAGAATGAAGAAATAAGTCGTAGAAGAAAGGCAACCAGACTACTCCTTAGAAACTAAGGTGGCAATAAAAGGACATTATGTTTGGTAGAGTATCAGTGAAAAGAGGGAACCTTTCAAAGAGACAGACTGATGTAATAGCCCAGTGGGCTCAAGTATATCAATGACCATGGAGAAGACATGGAACCAAGTAAGATTTCATTCTGTTGTACATACAGCTAACAGGAGGTGAAGTCAACTAGAGAGCAGCTAAGAACAACAATCATTAATCACTAGACTACAAACTAAAAAGTTGGCAGTTGGAACCTACCCAGCACTGCCTGGGAACATAGATCTAGTGATCTGCCTCCTCAAGGTTACAGCCGTGACAACCCCATGGAGCAGTTATACTCCGCCCACAAGGGGCATCATGATCTGGAATCAGCTTGACAGCAGCTGGCAGCTGACAATGTTAGCCTGACCCTGCGATCCTGTTCGTGCCTGCTGCTACATATCCACAGCGACTTTCTGTAAAGCTGAATCTGTTTTTAATAAACCGTTTTTCCTATTTAATAAACTTATGTGTGTATTAGAAACTGGTGGTAATAAAATGTTGCTTCTTCATTTTTAAATACTGGTATAGAGATACCACAGTTTGGGCACTTTAATCCAGAAAATCACTGAGAATACAATTTTCAGTGATTGGACAGAAATGCTTTTAATTTCTATCTTCTCTTGGCAGTTATACTTTTTAACAAAACACTTTGCTGTACATTTCAACTTTACTAATGTGATTATGTGGTCTGACATCAAAAAGGTTCATTGCTTAATGACCAAGAACCAAGCATGTCAGGATGCAGGGGTTGGAAATGGTTTGAAATAAATCAATTTCAAGTGAATTGATCTTTGAAAACAGTGCTTGAACATTTTCCATATGAAAGTAATTTCCATTATGCCTTCATAGAACCATTCAAAGTGTCTTTTTGATGTTTATTGTCTTTACGGTACCAAGAGTAAGCTACATTTTGTTATGATAACACGGTTTATTTCTGGTTCTAAATTATCTGTGGATGTGAGTAGATTTATATAGCTGTGCATATTTGCTTAGTGCCTCTTCAGTGTATTTCCAGAATCACTCATACGATGCTGTTGGTTGTGTATGTGTCTTTGAAAATGACAGCAAGCCCTGAATCAGAGTGATGCACCGTTTACACTGGGATGCTTTATGCATTGCCGCTGCGATGGCATGCTCACTGGCAGCGTGGTGCGCTTAAGATTTACAAGTCATTTGTTTGCTTCCAAGAAGCCGTCTAAGATGACAGTGTGCATTAAAGTTGCTAAACAAATTATATTTTTTGTGCTAAAACTTTAGAGGTTCAAGGTACATCAGTATCTTCCTCTTCTTGTTTCCTTTTTTAAAAAAGGAGTATCTTCTGTGGTGTGTTAGGAAACTTCACTGAGAATCTAAATCATTTTTCTTAGAAATCTCTTTTCTTTCCAATTTTTTCTTTGTATTTATATTGTCTGTGTAGCTCAACTTAATGTTTGTCTCAAAAGCAGTTCACATTTTTTAAGCATTCTCTTTGTTGATATTATTAAATTTGGATGCAATTGCTAAGCTGATGAAATGGAAAGCCCAGTTACAGATAGAAGACTTCTTTAGCAATATATTTATAAGGCATACAGTACTGCAACAAGCCATCATTGAGAAAAAGAATTCCTGCTGGATAAATCTAGTACTGTTTTACAAACTGTTAAAAACAGCTCTGTCAAATTCCATTTTAAAAAGATATGTGGAATTTTTCAAATGTTACAGGTAAAAATTTTCAGCAGTCCCTTATTAAAATCATATTTGTTTTTTTTTTTTTTCTTCTCTGCAGTAATCTAAGATACCAAAAAACCCCACTGCCACTGAGTGGATTCCAACTCACAGCGACCCTATAGAACAGAGTAGAACTGTCTCATAGAGTTTCCAAGGAGTGCTTGTTAGATTTGAACTGCCCACTTTTTGGCTAGCAGCCATAGTCTAAGATAGGTAACTTCATTAATGCAGATTCCTGGCATTGAACCTAAAACCAAGAAGTATCAGGTTTATTGAAATATATGTATATATTTGGCATTTACCAGAGAGTCCCCTTTCTGTCTCTCCCAAATGTTCAAGTCTGTTGCTTATTATTTACATCAGAGTAAAACTGTACTATGATGATAGTGCTGTAAGTAGAAGAGTACAGTGAATGATAGCCTATGCCTAAGGCTGAATGGCAGAAGCCTATATAATGTTTGTGTTTTGTGCTCATGAAATATGGCTTTTAATTTTGATCCTACATAGTTCTGAGCAACTGTAGAAAACATAATAAATATCTTTTTTTTTCTTCCTCACTTCCTATTTTTTTACTTCTTCCCACAAAAATAGAGTTTTGAGCTAGAAATGGCAATTCAGAAATGATGGGCCCCAGTACTCCAGGATGGCTTTCAGATGTAGACTTCTGGTTCCTACAAAGAACTTTGTCACACAACTGAAAGTCATTTTTGAACTACCACAAATTTAAAGGAATTTGGCAGTTACTCAGTCTCTGCCTCTAATAAGAGCCACTATTATTAGGTGCTTTCTTTAGGCTTGGAGAGAAAATGATTCAATAATCTCTTTTATAACTTATTTCATTTAATAACTTGAACTGTCAAAAAAAGATTTTTTCCTCATTAACCTAAATTCTTTTTTGTTGGCATTTAAACCTGAGTCAGGTAAACAGCCTCATAGAATTAATCTGTGAATTCAACATCAATAGGATGCAATCATTACAATCCAAGTTGTTTTTTTGTCAGTCATCCCATCCTAATTCTAAGTCCAGCACGGAGACTTTGATAAGTAGTGATTAGATGTTAGTATTTAATACTCTTGGCATAAATAAAGACAAAATCTCCAGGATATACCTCTGAATATCTTCTAACTTGTCTACAACCATATTAAAAATGTTACTTCTTTGTAATGTACATATTGCTATTCTTTCTGTTTCCTATGGTTGAAATTTTGAGTCTCTGAATAACATTCTAAACAGGAAAAATCGACAGAATGGCAGTGTAAAAGTAATTGTTTTCATGGAGACACTATTATTAGAATCCTTAGTATTCTAGAACTTCTTTAGTTAGAACTTAGGGTAATGTCAGTCATTTTGTGCTAGAATCGGACTTCAAGATTATTGTACCATTCCACTCATGGCCCAGTGCTTTCTGTCCACTAGAGTTCAAGCTTATTTCCTCTGATCACCTTCCTTCCTGAACCCTGTGATTCTGGTTTGAACACCAGCCTAGTTCTGCCACTCCAGATCTGTTAGTTTGTGTTTCTCCCTATACTCAGGGTATTAGCATTGCTCTTGACTTCTGTTGTTAGTTTTATCACTCTTATTAAACCTGGAGGACCTTGTAGTTCATGTACTTATTTCTTGGATACTTCCATTTCTGTTGCTACACTCATGGAAAGGCTTTGTCATGGCTTGAATTGTATCCCTCCAAAAATGTGTGTAGCTAGTCCCTGATTCCTGGTATTGTATGATGTTCCTCCGTATTGTAAACCCTGCCTCAGTGATCTCCATGAGAGAGGATGGGTGGCTCAGCAGTGGTGTTGGTGGGGCAGGACTCAATGTGTAAAATCATACTGTGCATTGAGTTAATCTTGAGATATAAAGGAGAGAAGCTAGCAGAGAGATCTGGGGACCTCATATCACCAGGAAAGAAGCAGAGCTGGGAGCTGAGCATGTCCTTTGGAAAGGACCTGGGGTCCCTGTCCATTGGAAGCTCCCTCTCTGGGGGAAGACTGACGACAAGGACCTTCCTCCACAGCTGCGGAGAATGCCTTCCCCTGGAGCTGACAACCTTAATTTGAACTCTCAGCCTACTAGACTGTGATAAAATAAAATCACTCTTTTTAAAGCCATCTACATGTAGTATTTCTGTTAAAGCAGCACCAGATGACTAAGGCATACTTGCTTCAGATTAAGTTCTATTGTGTTTTAAAGAAAAACTGATATTTGTTGGAAGTTACCCAAGATATGATAAGATATATATGTGTGATTTTAAAATTAAGCCAGGAGCATTTCGTATTGATTGGAGAGGGTGAAATTCCTTTGTAAATGAAGGAACTCTAATTCAGAACAGTTGAGTCGGAAATGAAGATGATACAAAATAAGAGGTACAGCTGCTATCAGTCAGGTAAATTAGCAATTAGGGGAGTGATATGATGCCCGAAATCTCTTCATCTCCTCTCTATCTGATGGATCTGGTCTCTTAAGACAGGTTTATTATTCAGGATAGCTCTGGTGCCTCACAATAACTTTGCCACTGGATGAAGACTGGAATTCCTTAGCTCCAATGGGCTGATTTTAATGGGATGTTATTTTATGATATTAAGTAAGAGTGTAGCTTGATCTAGTTTATACCATAGAAAGAGGATGGTAGGGAAAAAGAGTGCAGAAGAGAAGGAAACCAGTTAGGCCATTACAGTAGCTTAGGTGAGAAATAGTGGCTTTTTGGGATTACAATGGTCAGAGTAGAAATAGTGAGAATGGTTTAATTGGGGATATATTCTGTGGGATAACTGACAGATCAGACTTATAGTAAGGTGTGGGGAATCAAAGCAGAATGAGGTAAACTCCTGAGTTGTTTTGTCTAACTGATTGAAAAGATGATGTAATTTGGTGAGAAATAAAATGTTTCAGTATCAAAATAATAATTCACTGTGACCAAATAGGATGCATGCTAGGGATGCAGGGATGGTGGTTCAACATTAGAATAACAATTAATGTAGTAAACCACATAAATAAAACAAAGATAAGAATCACTTGATTTTATCAATTAATGCAGAAAAGGCATTTGATGAAGTCCGGTACTGATTAATGTTAAAAACTCTAAGCAAATCCAGAATACAAGGGAGATTCCTCAATATAATGAGGAGCATCTGTGCAAAGCCACGAGACAATATCATCCAGTAATCCCACTGTTTGGAGTGTATCTTGGAGAAATAAGAACTATCACATGAACAGATACAGGCGCACGTATGTTTATTGCAGCAGTGTCTACAATAGTGAAAATGTGGAATCAATTTGAGTGCCCACCAACACATGAATGGTTAAAGAGACTATGGTATATCTATACAGTAGACCCCTATGCAATGACAAAGAGCAATGGTGATTTTATGAAATATCTCATAACCTAGAATCATCTGGAAGATATGCTGAGTGAAATCAGTCAGTTGCAAAAAGACAAACATTGTATGAGACCACTCTTATAAGGACTTAGAGGAAAGACTTAGGCAGAGAAAATACTCATTGACAGCTACAAGGATAGGCAGAGAGGGAGATTAGATAGTTGACAGGAATCCAGTTAGGTGAAGGGGGTTGACAGCATGTAGTAAAAAGGAGGTCAGCACAACTGGACTACATCATTATCTAAAAGGTTTTCTAAATACAACCCAGCATTTTAAAGGTTGGAGTAGTAGGGACAGAGGTCTGGGTACCATGGTTTCAGACAACATCAAGGTCAATTGGCATAACTAGTTTTTTTTTCCTAAGAGATTGTTCTGCACCCCATATTGGTGAATGGTGCCTGGGTCGTAAAAACTAGCAAACTGCTATCTAAAGCACATCAGTTGGTCCTAACCCACCTGGAGCAGATGAAAACAAAGAGTGTAAAAGACATCAGTAAAATATAAGCCCAGGATACAGGATACAGAAAGTTCCAGATGATTGGGAGACTACTTCAGGATGAGACCAGAAGAACTAGATGGTGCCTGGCTACCACCAAAGACCGCCCTAACAGGGAACACAATGTAGAATCCTTGATAAAGTGCAAGAGAAAGGAGAGTGCAGATGTAGAACTCTTTTAAAAGACCAGACTTGATGGTCTGACAACTTGGAGGGTCCCTTGAGAACATGACCTCTGGACTTGGTGCTAGCACAGAGCTAAAACCAGTACTAAAGCCAACTCTTCAGACAAAGATTGAACTGAACTGTGGGATATAGAGTAATGTAGCTGATACATGTACTGAGAGCTGATAGAGTTGCACAGAGGTGGGTGTTCAGGGCTTTATATGACAAACTGGCTGGAATTGTGAACTTTCACTTAATAACAATAAAAAAATTAAAACATTTGTGGGGAACAGTAGTTGAAGATCAGTGTGCTTATTAAACATCGAAGTGGAGATGCAAGTAACCGGTTGGTTATCCTATTCTAGAGCTCAAGTCAGAGGCTAGAATGGAGATAAAATTACTGGAAAGACATCATAAAATTATCATTATATGAAGATAATGTCATTCACATTACCAGTAAAAGCTAACAAAATCAAGAGAAGATTAAGAAAGGACAAAACAAAAGATAATCGTAATAAAGTTTCCCTATATACCATTGGAGCCTTGATGATGCAATGATTTAAGAGCCTGGGTACAAACCAAAAGGTTAGCAGTCTGAATCCACCAGCCATTCCTTGGAAACCCTATGGAGCAGTTCTGTTCTGTTCTGTAGGGTCACCATGCATTGCAATTGACTTGATGAAAATGGATTTGGTTTGGGCTTTTGGTATACAATTAATAACCACTAGCCAATAACCAAAACAAAAAAACCTGCTACCTTTAACTCAGTCTCAACTTGGTGACCCTGTAGACCAGAGAAGAATGATCCCATAGAATTCCAAAAGTTGTACATTTTTATAAAGGCAGACTGCCACATTTTTCTCTCATAGAGCAGCTACACACTTTGAACTGTAGACTTTGATCCTCAGGTGAGTACTTCAACCAGGACTCCTAGTGAAAGATATAGATCTGTTCTAAAATATAGACCAAAAAAACCCAACCAAATAAGCAAATAAAAAACCCAAAACCAACCAAACAAAAAACCCAAACCCATTGCTGTTGAGTCAGTTCTGACTCATAGTGACCCTATATATATGGGGAGGTGGGGAAACAAGCTAGGAATAGCTACAATAAAGAACATGTAATGTATTTCTACTAACAAATTTTTACATGTATATCTGTTATTAATTGAATCGTGCCCCTAAAACTATGTGTTGTATATCCTAACATCTGTACCTGTAGGGCCACTATGAGTTGGAATCGACTCAATGACATTGGTTTTGGTTTTGGTGGTACTTGTGGTTACAGTTCCATTTGGGAATGCATTGTCTGTCTTAAGTTAATGAGACAGAATTAATGCAGAGTGTGTCTTCAGTCAATCTCTTACAAGATAGAAAAGGAGTAAATCAGACAAGCAGAGGTGACAGAAGAGAGATGCCAAGCCATACAGAGATCACACATAAGCAGAAGCTCAGAAGAGCCAAGGACATTTCTCCAGAGCTGAGAGACAGAAGGCTTTCCCCTAGAGCCAGCACCCTGAATTCAGACGTCTAGCCTCCTAAACTGAGAAAATAAATTTCCATTTGTTAAAACTACCCACTTGTGGCTTTTTTTGTTATACTGCACCTAGATAAACTAAGACAAAATTTAGTACTGAGAGTGGGGTGATGTTCTGACAGATACTAAAAATGTGAAAGTGGTTTTGGAATTGGGTGATGGGTAGAAGCTGAAAGAAGTTTAAGGCCCCTAGCTTGGATCTGTAACTAATAACCTGGAAGCAGGCCCAGAGCCATGAATGTTAATTCATAGTGACTCTATAGGACAGAGTAGAAGTACCCCATAGGGTTTCCAAGGAGTGGCTGATGGATTTGAACTACTGACCTTTTGGTTGGCAGCCAAACACTCAACCACTGTGCCCCCATGGAAACAGCCATCAGTAAATCAAATGAGACATTGCATTGGGCAAGTCTGCAAAAGACTTTTTTTTTAAAGTATTAAAAAGCAAAAATGTCACCTTGAGGACTAAGGTGAGCTTAACCCAAGCCATAGTATTTTCATTTGTCTCATATTCATGGGAAAACTGTACAATGATTATGGAAGACCAAAGTAGAATTGATACCTTTGAATTACAGGGTTGGTGAAGAATACTGAATACACCATGGACTGCTGAAAGAACAAAAAAATCTGTCTTGGAAGAAGTACAGCTATAATGCTCTTTATAAGGGAGGATGGCAAAACTTTGTCTCACATATTTTGTACATTGTACCAAGAGGGACCAGTCCCAAGAGGAGTAAAAAGAGGAGCTTCTCAATGAGTTGGACTGCTACAGTGGTTGTAACAATGAATTTAAACATAGCAACAATTGTGAGGATGCTGCAGAGTTGGGAAGTGTTTAGTTCTGTTGCACACAGGGCCACTATGAGTCAGAACTGACACAATGGCACCTGATGAGACTGTTGGTAGAATTGTGGACATCAAAGGCAATTGTCTCAGAAGAAAGTGATCAGAGCTATGGAAAAAGTCTTTACTGTCTTAAAGAATATATAGGAGCCAGCAACAGAATGTTGCTAGAAATATGGACATTAAATGTCCTTTGGGTGGGGCTTTGAAACAAAAGGATGAATGTGTGCTTAGATAGTGGAAGAAAGGTGATGCTTTTTATGCAGTGGCAAAGAACTTGTTTGACTTATGTTCAGATGTTTGATGGAAGGTAGAACATGTAAGTGATGAACTTGAATATTTGGCTAAAGAGATTTCTAAGCAGTATTTTAAGTGGGCTATGTGGTTTTTCCTTGCTACTTACAGTAAAATGCAAGAGGAAAAATTAGAATTAAACATGAGCTGTGCAAAATGAAAACAAAACTTAGAGATTTGGGAAGTTCTGTTTAACAAGGACATGTATACTAGAATGTTCACCAAGGATGTGGCTCCACACTCTCTTGCTAAAGAGATTAAGCCTGTGACTGATGAGTCTAACCAACTACTGTAGCAGAAAAGCCATCAGCTTAGACTGAAGGGAACAGAGAAAGAATGAAAGGAAGAATTCTGTCTCTTGGAGTTCTACAGCTTAGAAACAAACCAAAGGAACTACATCTGTTGTTTTGCCAAACAAGAAGAGGGGTATCAGCAGAAACATTCAAAGAAGCAAGGGAACCTGGGCTGTATTGTTTTCAAAGGGTGGAGTCTCAGTCTCCTAGGTTTAAAAGACTCAAGTCTTCACCAACATGGTTCTGGAGTACAGGGCTGCTACTCACAAATGCCAGGGGCAGGGGGGATGGAGCCACTGCCCAAAGATAATGGTTACTATGACCAAGGGGCAAAAGAATGGGGCCTGCTGGGGCTGAGGAGGATAGGGTCACTGCTCAGATCTTCTAGGGGAGTGGACCTCATAATTCCAAGGGAACAGAGCTGCCACCCCAGTGGGCCTGGAAGGTGGAGCTGAAGCTCAGGGCAAAGGGGTCTTCATCAAGATTCCAGAGTATGGCCAACATCCAGAATCTGGAGGCAAAGGCCGTTGCCTAGACGATCAGAGAATAGAGGATTAATTTCAAGCCTTGACAGCTAGGATAATTTGTTCTGCTGGATTTTGATCTTGCTTGATATGTGCTATCCCTTCTTTCCATCTATTTTTTTTTCCATTTGTAATGCAAAAGTCTACCTTGTGCCTTTTCCACCATTTTATTTTAGAAGCTGATCACTTGAAGTCTAGATTTCACAGGTTCACAGGTGAAGAGGAATTTTGTCTCAGGATGAAATATGCCTAAAGTCTTACCCATATTTGATTAGAAGATGAGATTTTGGACTTGGACTGTAAGACTTTTGGAATGATATGATGGCACGAATGTCTTTTGAATGTGACAAAAGAGCCAAACCAAAAAAACTCATTGCTGTTGATTCCTACTTACAGTGACCCTATAAGACACGGTTGACCCACTCATAGGATTTCCAAGGAACAGCTGGTGGATTCAAACCCCCAGCCTTTTGGTTCCCATCCAAGCTATTAACTACTGCACCACCAGGGCACCCTGTGCAAGAATATGACTTTTTGAGGCCCCAATTTGGAATCTGATGGATTAAGTTATATCCTCACCCCAAATATGTGTTGTAAATCGTAATCTCTGTGACTGTGGTTATAATCCCATTTGGGAATGGATTGTCTTTGTTATGTTAATGCCATAGGATTGGTGTAGGATGTGTCTTGAGTCAATCTTTTACAAATATGAAAAGAGCAGAAACAACAAGCAGAGGTGGGGGAAGAGAGATAGCAGGCCCAGGAGCAGAAACTCAGGTAAGGACTTTCCTTCAGAGATGTTAGAGAGACAAAGTCTTCTTCTAGAGTTGGCACCCTGACTTTGGACTTCCAGACTCTAAATTATGAGAAAGTCAATTTCTGATTCTCAAAGCCACCCACTTATAATATTTTTGTTATAGTAACAGTTTCCATAGAGTCAAACAAATGGAGACACACCATGTTCCTATATCAGAAGACAGAATATTTTAAATATTCTATCCAATTTTATTTATGGATTTGACAAAATTCTGATCAAAATTTTATATAAGAAATGAATATAAATTTCATATGAAAAACTAAATAGCATAACATATTAAAGTTGACTATAACGTTATAAAATTAAAACAGTATTCTGGGCGTGCAACCTGCCATATTAAAACAGAATGTGCAGCCCTTAGCAGAACTTACTATATGATACTGAAAACTTCACAGAATCTGATTCTGGGAAATTCTTATTTGGAAAAACAAGGCTTAAGTTGGTGCCTTCCTCATGCTATACAACAGCATAAACTGAGTTAAAAATAAAACATAAAAAGCCTAATAACTTGCAAAAATTATCTTTGAATGCTTAACTACTTCAAAGTAAGGAATATGTTTTTAAGCAAAACTTGATATGAGAAATTAGAAAGAAAAGTATTGAGAATTTAACATATGGGAGTATAAAAAGTTTTATATGTTATATACATAAAACAAAGCTAAAAGATAAGCACTAATTGATAGAGAAAATATTAAAATGTGAAAGATGTAATACTCTTAATATCCATTGCTGTTAAATTGATTCCAACGCTTACTGACTCTACAAGACAGAGTAGAACTGACCCTTAGAGTTTCCAGGAAACACCTGGTAGACTTGAACTGCTAAATTTTTGGTTAGCAGTGATAGCTCTTAACAACTATGCTACCAGATTTTCCAATATCCTTAAAGCATATTGTAGAAGTCTTTAAAAGCAGTCAAAAAAAACTATAGCACTCTAATAGAAAAAAATGTCAAAGAGAAAAGTAATTCTATATAAGGTGTTCTAATTTTTAAAAATCTTCAATTTCATTACTAACAAATAATATTTTAGCTATTAAATTGGCAAAAGTAAAAAAGGAAAGATAGTCACTATTGGTAAAGATATAAGTTTACAATGGGATACATCCTCTTACTGAGTCGCTGATTGGAGTGTACCATTTTACCTTTATTCTTTTAAGCAATTGTTTACTACACTTATTCCTCAGTTATCAACTATTGCATTATCCCACACTTTACTTTTATGACAACTGTAGAAAACCTACTATCCAACTATTTTGTGAGTAAAATAGCATACATCCGCAAGTAACAAATGCTGAGATATGAGTTGAGAATAATGCTGGCTGGATGGCTAAGACGATATGCCAACTTGGATGGGCCATGATCCTCAGTGTTGTAGCTGTGGCAGTTATGTAATAGTGTAACTTTGTAGTTATGGGTGATATCTTCATCCTCTGTTTTGTGATCTGATGTGATTATCTTCCATTTTTGCTTAATGCCAGTTTTCATATAATGATCTTGTCTTTGGAAACTAACAGTGTCAATAAGTGAGGAATGAGTGTGTTTATTAAAATCTTTAAGGAGCCTTGGGGTGAAATGAAAGGTTGATAGTGCAAACCCTCCAGCTGCTCCTTGGGAGAAAGATGTGTCTGTTGGCTTTGATAAAGATTGTAGCCTAGGAAACCTAATGGGGGAGTTCTACTCTGTCACATATGTTTGCTATGAGTTTTAACCAACTTGATGACAACAGATTTAGTTTTTGGGCTATTAAGGTCTTTAAAAAAAAAAAGTGTATACCAAACCTTATAATAAGTTTGGCACCCAATTTTGCTGTTTAACAGAAGAAAAATGACCCTGAAAGACTGTCAGGAAAAGTCCTAGAAAATATAAATGATTCTTTCTGTAATTATTGGACTGATAGTGAACCCAGTTAAAACCAGCACTTTGGTTACTATGTCAACTGGGATTTTTATTGTGATATTTTTGACTCCGAAGTACAGAAACTAGTTCATTTAAGTGGAGGGAGCAAAGACTTGAGGTATTTGAGCTTGAACTCATGTAAGGAGGCTGTGATCACATTAAAATTCAGCTTGAGGGAGCAGGAATCACAAAGAAGCAGATGAAGTGGCTCTGCAGAGAAATCCAGAAACATGAAGCTAAGTAGAAGCAAGGAACAGAAAAAGAAATTCCACTTTATGCTATGAGAGAACAAATGAATTGTCTCAGTTCCCAAGTTTCCCCTTTACATGTTGCATTGTCAGGCAAAATTTTGTTTCATCTACTAGGAGATCACTACTTCCTATCCTAGATGTAGACTTAAACAATACTCCCATTAGGCTGAGTCAATAATTCTGAGTCAGATAAGAGGATGACTCTGGGTACAAAAAAATAGTTATGTGTAAGGACATGCAGAACCAATTTGTTTAATAGGAAAAAACCCTTAAATCCTCTATAAAGGGAAATGATTTTTTTTACAGTATCCATAAAGAGGAAACTATGGTGAAGTAGTGATTAAGAGCTCCGTCTGCTAACCAAAAGATCAGCAGTTTTAATCCACCAGATGTTTCTTGGAAACTCTATGGGGGCAGTTCTGCTGTCTCCTATATGCTAACTGTAAGTTGAAACTGACTTGATGGCAATGAGTTTGGTTCTATCTATACAGAGGCTGCAGTCAATAAAGGTTATTAAGTTCAAAGGCTATTCAACTATATATACAAATGCTCGTGTTAAGATATTAAAAAATAAAAAAAGGAAAATACAAACCTGAGGTAGATAGGATATATTTACATGTGCATTCCTGTAAGCCATAGTCTTCAGCAGCCTGGGACTTTAAAATGTGGTTATATATTATTTCCATACACTAGCCAAGATCTGCCTGAAAGCAGGCTCTTAAAATCATTGTTATTCTAAGAGTTTCTCATAGGATCTACTCATGAGCCAGCTGCTTTGAAACATGTTCATCCTATTTTGCTCAGGTCTTCACGTCTGACCTTGGCTGCTGGTAGACTTGATGAGATGTCTACTCTGCAAGGACTGGCAGCCATCCACTGGGTACTGTGATGAAAGTACTGCACTAGGCTTGGGATGGCAACTCTTCTCTCCCCAGCACACAGCAGAGTAGTTATTCTGGCCTTCACTAAAATTGTAAGAGTAATGTAAGTAGAGCACAGAAGATACATTCCCATGACTCATAGTACTTACAGCATAAATGCAACCTTATATCCTAGCCTTTTCAGAAAGGAGTTCTTCATGTTTTATCAGCTCAATGTCCAGAGATAAGATTTCTTGACACATTCCTGTCTAGGGACTGGGCCTAAATACACTGCAGCCAGAGAGAGAGAAGGAAGAATTTTCCATTCTGAGGGCTTTGTCTCTGATGGTCATGACTCAGGATGATTGATAACGGAAATATACATTTCCTGAAGAAGAAATTTCTTCCCATAAGAAGTTGCATGAATTCCCATGACCTCTATGATAGTCACAATATCCACATTGCATTTCCCAGAGTCTATGTTATTAAATCTTAAATAACCTTTAAAGGAGATAGGTCATGGGCCCCTAGGGTATGAAGTGAAGGGTTGATGAGAGAGACACATCCTCTGAGGACAAGTATGCTGACTTTTGTGATCAAATACGAGAGCACCAAAAGGCAGAACAGACAGGCAAAGACATCATCCCTGTGCTGTCAAGTTGATTTTGACTCATGGCTACCATGTAGGAGAGAGTAGGGCTGCCTTATATGGGTTCCAGGGAGTGGCTGGTGGATTCATACTGCTGATACTTTGGTGAGCAGCAGAGTTCTTATCCACTGTACATGCATTCAAGAATACAAACAAAATTGAAACAGGTTTTTGTTAGGTGCCATTGAGTCAGTTTCAACTCCTAAAAACCTTTTATACAACTTACCAAACAGACAAACAAAACAGTACAACACTTCTTGGTCCTATAACATCCATATGATCGTTTTTACACCTGAACCCATTGTTGCAGCCACTCTGTCAGTCCACTTCATTGAGGGTCTTCCTCTTTTTTGCTGACCCTTTACCAAGCATGATGTGCTTCGCTGTGGTCTGGTCTCTCCTGATAACACGTCCAAAGTGTGTGAGAGGAAGTCTCATCATCCTTGCTTCTAAAAGAGCATTCTGGCTGTTCTTCCAAGACAGATTTGGTCATTCTTTGGCAGTCCGTGTATATTCAGTATTCTTTGTCAACACCGTAATTCAAAGGTATCAGTTCTTCTTGGATCTTCCTTATTCATTGTCCAGCTTTCTCATGCCTGTGAGGTAATTGAAAACACCATGGCTTAGGTCAGGTACACCTTTGTTTTCAAAGTGGCATCTTCATGTTTTAAAACTTTAAAGAGGTCTTTTGCAACAGATTTGCCCAATACAACATGCCATTTGATTCCTTCCCTGCTGGTTCCATGGGCATTGATTATGGATCCAAGTGAAATGAAATCTTTGACAACGTCGATCTTTTATCTGTTTATTGTGATGTTTGCTTATTGGTATAGTTTTGAAGATTTTTGTTTTCTTTATGTTGAGGTGTAACCTGTAGTGAAGGCTTTGGTCTTTAGATTTCATCAGCAAGTACCTCAAGTTGTCTTCACTTTCAGTAAAGAAGGTTGTATCATCTGTGTAACATTGTTAATATTTTATTACAGTGTTATAATATTGTTAAAGAGCCATTCTTGAATCCTGAGGCCCATTCTTCTTCATTTAGTTCAGCTTCTCAAATTATTTGCTCAGCATACAGACGAATATGTATGGTAAAAAGATACAACCCTGTGGGACATCTTTCCTAACTTTAAATACACAGCATCCCTTTGTTCTTTTTGAAAGACTGCCTCTTGGTGTGTGTACAGAATCATACCACTGTTAAGTTTATATGCCCCTTTTGAGCACAATTAAGCATCCTGGAATTCCCATTCTTCACATTTTTATCCATAATTTGTTATGATACAATGGAACACCTTTGCATAGTCAGTAAATCACAGATAACCGTCTATCTGGTCTTTTCTTTCAGCCAATATCCATGTGACCTCAGTAATAATATCCTTCCTTTCACACTCTCTTTTGAATCCAGCCAGAATTTTTAGCTGTTTCGAGTCAATGTACTGCTGTGACCACTTTTGAATGACCTTCAGCAAAATTTTACTTGAGTGTGTTATTAATGACACTGTTGTATAAATTTTGCATTTGGTTAGATTACCTTTCTCTGGAACAGGGTAAGAATGAATCTCTTCCAGTGGGTTGGCCAGGCAGCTGTCTGTCAGATTTCTTGGCATTGATGGGTGGATACTTCCAGTGCTGTACCCATTTGATGAATCATCTCAGTTAGTATTCTGTCAATTCTGGAGGCTTGTTTTTGACAGTGTCCTTAGTGCAGCTTGGACCTCTTCCAAAAATAGCATTGATTGCTGATCATATGCTAACTCTTGAAATGATTGATTGTCAACCATTCTTTTTGGTACGGTGGCTCCATATTCCTTCCATTTTCCTGTGATGTTTAATATTTTCCTTGTATATTCCTTCAGTATTGCTAACTCGAGGCTTAAATTTCTTCTTCAGTTCCTTCAGCTTGAATAATGCCAAGTGTATCCTTTTTTTTGTTTGTTTCCTAACTCCTGCTCTTTGCATGTCATTATAATACTTCACTTTGTCTTTTCAAACCACCCTTTTGAAATCTTCTGGTAAGCTCTTTTACTTCATCATTCCTTCTTTTCACTTTAGCCGTTGACATTCAGAAGCAAGTTTCAGAGTCTCTTCCGACATCCACTTTGGTTTTGTAATGACTTTTTTCTTTTTTTATGTATGATGTCTTTGATGTCATTCCAGAACTTGTCTTCATTCTTGGTCGTTACTGTTTTGTACATCAAGTTCATTCTTGAGGTGGTCTCTAAGTTCAGATGGGATACTTGAAAGCAACCAGCTTGGTTTGAGGGGATTTATATTCAGTGTTGAGAAACACTGGTGGCATAGTGGTTAAATTCTATGGCTGCTAACCAAAAGGTTAGCAGTTTGAATCTACCAACTGCTCCTTGGAAACCTAATGGACCAGTTCTGCTCTCACCAATAGGGTCACTGTCAGTCAGAATTGACTCAGCGGCAGTGAAGTTTATAGGTATTCAAGGTTCTACTTTGGATCTTGTGGGCTTGTTCTAATTTTCTTCAGCTTTAACCTGAACTTGCAGCTGAGCAACTAATGGTGTGTTCTTCAGTCAGCCCCTGGCCTTGTTCTAACTGATGATTTTGAATATTTTCATTGTCTCTTTCCACAGTTGACTTGATTCCTGTGTATTCCATTTGGCCAGGTCCTTGTGCAGTTGAAAAACAATATTTGCAATGAGGAAGTAGTTGTTTTTGCAAAATTCTGTCATGCAATCTCCAGCATTGTTTCTATCACCAAGATCGTATTTTCGCACTCCTGATCTTAATTCTTTGTTTCCCACTTTAATATTCCAATCACAATGCATCTTGATTTCATATTTGATCAATTTCAAACTACAGAAGTTGGTAAAAATCTTCAGTTTCTTCGTATTTGGACTTAATGGTTGGTGTGTAAATTTGAATAACAGTCAAATTAACTGGTCTTACTTATAGCTGTATGAGTATTATCCCATCACTGGCTTCATTGTTCTTCAGGAGGTATCTTGAAGTATTCTTTTTGACCGTGAATGCAATGCCATTCCTCTTCAATTTGCCATTTTCATCATAGTACATCATATGATTGAGTCAAAATGGCCAATACTAGTCCATTTCAGCTCAGTGATACCTAGGATTTGACATTTATGCACTCCATTTTATTTTTTATTACTTCTAATTTTCTTAGATTCATGCTACATGCAGTCCATGTTCTCATTATTAATGGGTGTTTGCATCTGTTCCATTTTGTGTCATACCACATCAGCAAATGAAACTCCTGAGGGTTTCACTCCATCCACATCATTAAGGTTGACTCTGCTTTGAGGAGGCAGCTCTTCCCCAAACCAAAACACCAAACCCACTGCTGTTGAGTCAGTTCTGACTTATAGTGACCTTGTAGGATGGAGTCTAACTGCTCCATAGAATTTTCAAGGACTGCCTGGTGGATTCAAACTGCTGACCTTTTAATCAGCAGCCTCAGCACTTAACCACTACACCACCAGAGCTGCCAAACAGAAGCTGTGAAGAACCAGCAGCACTTTGATATAAAGCAAGTTTTCCTGCTAACAATGCAATGTGCTAGCCAAACATCTGCTAGAGTACAAGATTTGCTGAAGTGGTCTTTTGCTGAAAACTTCTCTTGGGTGAAATTCACTTTTCTATCCTAGAATTTGCAAACTCTGGTAGTGTAGTAGTGGTTAAAGGCTATATCTGCTAACCAAAAGGTTGACAGCTCTCATCCACCAGGCACTCTCTGGAAATTTTATGGTAGAGTTCTACTCTAACCTATAGAGTTGCTATGAGTTAGAATCAACTTGACAGCAGTGGACCCTAGAACTCAGAAACTGATTTTGGTTAGCAGCCAAACTTTGACCACTGTGCCACTAGGGTTTCCAGGAACTGCTTGGAATCACCAAAATGATGCTATTCAAAACAAAGTAAGTTACAGTTTTCAGTTGTCAGATATGAACAGTGATTTTCTCTGAGGGAGATTTACTTTTAATTATTGTTATTGCTAGGTGTCGTTGAGTAGATTCCAACTTGAAGGGACCCTGTGTACAAATGAAGGAAACAATCTTGGTCCCTGACATCCTCAGAATGTGTGCTATGTTTGAGCTCATTGTTGCAGCCACTGTGTCAATCTATCTTATTAAGGGTCTTCTTTTTCTCTGATGCTTTACTTTGCCAAGCATGATGTCCTTCTCCAGGGACTGGTCCTTTTGGATAACATGTTCAAAGTATGTGAGATGAAGTCTTACCATCCTTGCCTATGAAGTGCTTACTGGCTGTACTTCTTCCAAGACAGGTTTGTTTATTCTTCTGGCAATCCACGGCATATTCAGTATTCTTTTCCAACACCGTAGTTCAGAGGCATCAGTTCTTCTTACATCTTCCATATCCATTGTTCAGTTTTCACATGCATATGAGGTGACTGAAAACACCATGACTTGAGTCAGTCACACCTTTGGCCTAAAGTGACATCTTTGCTTTTTAACTCTTTAAAGAGATCTTTTACAGCAGACTTGCCTAATTCAAGGTGTCCATTCATTTATTGACTGCCAGTTCCATAGGCATTGGTTGTGGGTCCAAGTAAATGAAATCCTTGACAGTATCTGTCTTTTCTCTGTTTATCATGATGTTGCCTATTGGTCCAGTTGTGAGGATTTTTGCTTTCTTAATGTTGAGGTGTAATCCACACTGCAGATTTTGGTCTTTAATCCTCATCAATAACTTCTTCAAGTCCTCTGCACTTTAAGCAAGCTAGGTTGTGTCATCTGCATATTTTCAAATTCCTGTACTGGCATTGTATTTTAAAAAATGAATCATGAAGTCTAATTTGAAGTTTATTTAACTGCCTTTACTGTAAATTGGTTAGTTAAGTCTTAGATACCTTGTTAATGGCTTGTAAATAGGGTTTCATTTGAAATGAAAATTTATCATTCTGAAGAAAACCATAGACCTTTATTATTGACATGGTGATAATATCTGTAAGAATTTCAGTTCAAATTTATAGCACTGGAAGAATTCAAAATTCCCAAAGAATAGCAACAAGAATGATTCTAATTTTTTCCCCCAATTATTTCATAACATTATTAACTCTGTGTTATTTGGTGCTTAAGGGGAGGTCCATTTTCTGTTTGCTTTTTTTTTTGGTCAAGAGTAGCTCTGTACAAATGGGATTAATCATTGAATTACAAAAAAAACAGTTTTGAAGGACAGATTCTCGATATGATAATTCTGTGACAGGGCCTCTGAAGTCACCAACATTTTTCAGAATTAAGGAAATTGTTGTATCTTTATATTATCATTTGGGACAGCATCTCTTGTCTTAGGTTGAAGAAACCATCTCAGCTTTAATTTTTGAACCAATTAATCATGTGTGTCACTAGAATTCAAGTAGAGTTAGTTTCAAGCTCAATTTTCTTTCACTGTAGTGGAAGTCAGCAAGAAACTTTAATTCCAGGTTAAGTGCAAAATAATTAAATGAACTGAGCTCATGAATGAAATCGCCTGACTTAGAAGTAACAGAATATTAATTAAAATTTTTCTAGGATTTCTGTAAATGGAAATCCAGCTACTAATGATGTGACAAGTGTTTACATTATAAAACTCCAAACATTGTTGATTTGGTTGTCTTACTTTTATGAAATCATCCTGGAGTAAAGAATTTCATTAAGTTAAAAATCTACATATAGTTTTGAAAGAGCTTTCTCAATATGCAGAAACCTTTATTGTCTGTTTTTCTTGACCAAAATTACAGTTCTTTGAAATTTGGTTTTATTTTACCAAAGGCAATTTTATCATTATTATTATTATATTGTGAAGTATACACAAATAATATAGTTTTGGATGCTGAGATATTGGTTAAAATATGTATTCTCTCTATGTAATCAAACTACTTTTTTATAAATGCTCTAGAAAGCATCATTAAAAAAAATCTGAAACTGTTTCTGATTTAGTCAAGATGTTTTTAAAAAGCTCTGTGAACCTTTAAATCATTTAATTTCATTTTCTCACTTTTTTCTCATTATGTAACTTATCCACCCTTTTACTGACCTTTGTAAGTGGTTCTCTTTGTTATAAGAACAAAGTAACTGTGCACTGCTACTTGTTAATTATCAGGAAACTCTGAGATCAAAGAATGAATGGTTAATTTTATGTCTTTTTCTTTCTCTAAATCTTCTATGCTCTTTGATGTTCTTCCTTATTGACCAGAAATGAAAGCTTAGCTCAAGTGGGGGTACAGGTCAGCAAATACAGCTCTTCAACTCAGACAAAGATGTCTTTTAAAATAGAATAGAGTTTTCCTTTAATTATTCTTGAACAAATTGGCTGTGTATATTTACTTTTTCTGTCTATCAGGCAAATAGCAAACAGGTTAAATTGAAATTGTTTCCTGTGTAAGTCACAAAATATTTGTAATACACTATTAAACTTACTGATATTAATTAACTGAGGGCATTCTATTTCTTACAGAAAAAATATGTTAAACCAAAAACTTGAATCCCTATCTCCATGTCTTTATTTTATAGCTGCCTATATCGGCTATGCATAGATATTTAGTAAAAGAGGTGAATTAATTTGCTTGGTCTTTTTTTTTTTCCCCCCCCCAGGTACATTCTTGTCTGTTATCCATTGCCACTGAGTCAATTCCACCTTGTAGCCATCGTATAAGATTGGGTAGAACTGCCACATAGAGTTTTCAAGGAATGCCTGGTAAATCTGACCTGCTCACCTCTTGCGCTTAACCACTATGCCACTAGGGTTTATTCTTATCCGTTAGGTAGCTTGTGTTCTTCTGCATAATTTATTTTATTTAAAGTTAATAATCCTAGAATGTGAATCACAGTAAATGCATCTCTTGAGTTGCTGAAGCCTCCTCTGTATTTTGGATAATGAGGTCATCTGCCTCTTTGAAATGCCTCGTGACTACTAGCTGTTCAGAGAGATGGTTCATCTGAGACAGACCTAGTGAGATGATGTGAATCCCTTCTCACCTTATAGTGAAAAAGGAAAATGTACTGATACACTTTTGGCTTAGAAATGCAGGTAGAAATGAAATTACTCATCTAACGTTTTATGACCATTTCTCTTTCAGGGTTTTTGTTTCATGTTTTTAGTCTAATATATCTTGTAAAATAATGAAGCGGGTAACAATACCGCGTGGCTTTAATGGTTGGCTTCCAAAAAACATAATCACTCATCAAATTTATTTTTTTTAATTATGGTTCCCTAGGCCATTCTCAAATATTTATTGAAACAGTTTATTAGTGTAAATATTAATTATGGTAATTTCATTGTATTGGGATTAGATAAAGACTCCTTCAAAAACTCCTTTTGATGAAACAAGTAATAAAATGTAGAAACAGTGAATTCTGTGGTTCAGTATTTATGTGTTTGTGATAGCATCTTTACAATAAATTCAAAGAGTTTTTATAGATATTTGCCAAGTGACAATATCTCAGTACTTTAGGCATATGTATAAACTTTTTTCTTCAGTCTCATTGGCCATGTTCAGTAAAGTTTAATATCACTTAAAGAGTCATTATTGTTTACTGGCTTAATAAAGCAAGTTGGGAAAACACTTGTGTAATACCTGTTCTGGGCTAGGGGTGCTTTTTAAAGTTGCAAAGATTGAGTTTTCAACAATTCCCAATGATGGATTTTTTCCAGTGTGACAAAACCAGGGGGTTAACTACATACGTGTCCCCCACACACGCATGCCTACACAAGTTCTAGTGCTTCCTGGAGACCATGTTAACTGCCCCAATGAGAGTATCATGAAGCAACAATAAATAGAATATTACTTTCTTCTTTTGAAACTCTGCCAGGATATCACAGTCCAGGATATCACAGTCAGCATGCTTAGACGGAAGAGTTTGTGAGTCTGATAATTTACATTTTTTCATACAAGAGGCTTTCTGTAAAAAAAAAAAGATTGGTCCCTTGTTAAGTCAGTTCATTCTTAACATACACGTTTTCACAGCTGGATCATAGTTGAAGAACCCTGGACTTCCTGAAAAACAATTTCTGAAAGAAGAGGTTAAAATCCCGGTTTAGTTTAAAGAAGAGAAATAGGAAGAAAGCCATGTATAGGTCTGTGTAGTCTTGTGTAGTGTTTCAATTTACTAGGGAAGATGAATCTGGAAAATGTCCCTCTAGCAAGCAATAATACGGGCAGAATCTTTTGTTCTGTTATTTGTCTCCATGTCTTAAAAACACTGATTCCTCTGTTCTCAATTGTATCTTAAAGTATCAATTTTAAGGCATGTTATTTTATTACTATGCTTTCTTGTTGTGTAATAAATTATTATATTCTAGTACCATTTAAAGACTTCATTCAAGTCAAGAAATAGATTTACTCTGCCTCAAGAAATGAATAAAATCTCTAAGGCTGCCTGTGAAGTTTTATCAAAACACTTGAGTGATTTGGCTAGAAAAAAATTGAAAGTGTGTGGTGAAAAGAGAATTTTCTTAGAAAAAAAGGAAAATCATAAACTTCATACTTAATATAAAATGAACACATGATAAATTGTACTTGATGCATTAATATCTGAGAAAATCTGTAAGATGTTCAAACTAGTTTAAAGGAGATTGCAAGCAAGCATATATATACAGGTAATAAGGTAAACTGAAATGAACTTTGAAATAGGTCCCAGACTGCTCTGTCAACATGGCAGTCGAGAACTGCATTCCAGAAGATTCCCTCTTTTGCATTTCTGTGGTTAAGAATCACAATATTATCACTCCTCTGCCATATATAAATTTGTAAAATAGTTAAATGAAGTGAAAGGCAGTGGTAACGAAGAAGGGTGCACTAGACAGGACTTCTAGTAGTCTTTTTGCCCTTTTCAAATTATGTCCTGGCTTTTCTTGATAGTACTAAAGCTATTCACATGCCATCTTCCAACAAATTCACTCATTAGGCAAAGCCATGAGGTTTTTAATATTAATTTCTATGAGAAAATATCTGGCAAAAATAATTGTTAGATTCCAGCCAATAATTTTGAGATGACTGCTAAGTACTACAATTTGAAGATAAATAACTTTTTGTTCCTGACATTCAAGATTATTTAATCTAGACTGAGAGCAACATATATGGTGTGATGTGTGCTGTGGTGGTGCAGTAGCTCAGTGCTCAGTTGCTAAAAGGTTACAATTCAAATCTACTGGCCACTCCTTGGCAACCACATAGGGCTCTTTTACTCTGACCTGTAAGGTCACTCTGAGTTGGAATCTACTTGACAATAAGTTTTGATGAGTATAGAAAAGGGATTCATTTTGACTTGGGAAGATCAGGGAGCATCTCACGTAATAACATTAAACATTTAACCACATGTGAAGGGGATCTTTTGTTATCTTCCACTTTTTGTATCAACTGCTATAATTTGAAGACTCTCTCTGCATATAGTTGGCCATGTTGTACTGTCCCTCAAATATGTACACAAACATTTGACACAGAATTGAAGAGACTTCAAGTGAAATATTTTCTCACCCAAAGTCTCATGCTCTGAGGATGTAGTAATATATCATAATTGAAATGGATTTAGAAAAAAGTAAAAGACATGGAATGGAGAGTGGGGAGCCCAGTCTGAAGAAAACTGTGCCTAACTGGGGAATTAGACAAGTGTGGCAAGTGTGAAAACCAGGTGATAAGGCTGCCAGTGAATATAGATAATGGGAAACGGCAGAAAGTCTTTGAAACTGAAGACTGTAAATTTTACATCTATTCACCAAGAGTGAAAATTTGAGGGCATCTTGAAACAGCTTAGTAAAAACTGAGTTATTTAAAATACAAGTAGTCCCTGATTTATGAACCACACTTAAGACTGTGTTTTTTCTTTTGCACATCTTATCATTAGTGATATGTCTACATACAGCATACAGTGCATGATTTGCTGATGGCATCCTCAGATGGTCACTCACAGATGTTCACTCACAGATGTTCAATGTTATTATTTATTGTTCAAAACACTGCTGTATATTGACAAATCAGTACTTAATTTTTTTTAGTAAGGTTTCTTTGATTTGTTTTTCTTTTTTATTGTGCTTTAAGTAAACATTTACAATTCAAGTCAGTTTCATATACAAAAACCTACACACACATTGTTATGTGACTAGTTGCTCTGCCCATAATGTGATAGCTCACTCCTCATCTTCACCCTGTATTTCTATGACCGTTCAGCCAGCTCCTGGCCCCGTTTAGTTCTCATCTCACCTCTGAACAGAAGCTGGCATTTAGTGTCATGTATCTACTTAAGCCACGAAGCACATTCTTCACCAGTATCATTTTGTGTCTGATAGTCGAATCTAATCTTTGAAGAACTGGCTTCAGGGATGATTTTTGTTTTGAGCAATAGAGAGTTCAGGGGCCATGTGTTCTGGGGACCCTCCTGTCTCAGTCAGACCACCCAGTCTGGTCTTTTCCTGTGAATTGGAGTTCTGCGTCCCGCTTTTCTCCGGCTCCATCAGGACTCTGTTGTATTCCCTGTCAGTGTGGCTCGGTAGTCAGGCACCATTTAGTTCTTCTGGTCTCAGGGTGATGGACTCTCTGGTTTATGTTGCATTTTCTGTATCTTGAGCTCATGATTTCTTTCTGTCTTTGATGTTCTTCATTCTTTGGTCCAGGTGTGTTGGGACCAGCTGATGCATTTTAGATGGCCACTTGCTAGCTTCTAAGATGCTAGACACCACTCACCAACGTGGGATGCAGAACAGATTAGTAAACTTTGTTGTACCACTTGACCTAGATGTCCCCTGAAACCATAGTCCCTAGACCCCTGACCCTGATACTTTTCTGAGTGTTTGGCTGTCTTCAGGAAACTTCTTCGCTTATGGTTTTGTCCACTTGCACTGACTTCTTCTGTATTGTGTGTTGTACCTCCTTTCACCTAAAATAATTATTTTTTATTATGATTAAATGAAAGTATACAAACCACATTAAATTTACATGCCCGCCTATCTGTGACACTTTCTGCTCTCCTTGCCCTGTGACAGCACACTCCTATTTTTCATTCTGCACTTGTCATATCCTCTTAACAATCTCCTGTCCCCTCCTTTCCACCTTCTCCTCTGTCTCGTAGTAAGAGACCAGAAGGACAGCATCCTGTAAGTGCATAGAACCATAAAGTAAACACATCATGTGGTCACATTGTATCCCCGAGTCCAATACATTCCTGTCCAAAGAGTTTAACTCAGTAATGTTTTCTGGTAGCAGCAGGTCTAGGGGCCATGCTCCCAGGGGAACCCTCAGGCTCCCGGTCCATCAGTTGCAGTCTTTTAGTGGAGTTCTTGGGGTGCTCTCTACTTTTATTCTTGTTGCCACTGGGACTCAAAGTTGTGTGCCCCATCACAGCTCTCTTTGGTGGTGGCTGGCCTCCATCTAGTTCTTCTGGTCATGTTTTGACACAGTATCCCAGTTATATGAGTCCTTCTGTATCCTGGGCTCTTTTTACCTTGTGTCTTTGTTGTTGTTAGTCAGCATCTGTTCTGGATGAGTTGGGACAATTTCGTGTACCTCAGATGACAGCTTGCTAGCTTTTAAGACCCCAGATGCCACTCACCAATATAGAGTGCAAAGGACTCTTTTAGCAATAGTCTAGTTATGCCATTTGGCCTCAATGTCCACCAAGAACACAGTCCCCAGACCCATGCTCCTGCTACTCTATCCTTACAACATTGGGTTAAGATTAGAAGAGTTTTCAGTTTATGCTGCAGTCCAGTTAAGCTGATCTACTTTCTACTGTGTGCTGTCACTGCTTTCACCCAACCAATTTTCTATCAACTATGTAATCTGTGACCAGCTGTCTCCCTCCTTCTCCGCTGTTGTAGTCATCAGTGTTTTGTTCTGTATGTAAGTCTGTTTTTAAGTCCTTAGGGTAGGGGGTCTCATAACAATATTTGTCCTTTTGCTACTGACTGATTTCACTCAGTACAATGTTTTCCAGTTGAAACCAGGTTATAAGATGCTTCCTAAAATCATCTTGCTCTTTATTATTGCATAGTTTTCCACTGAGTATATGTACCATAGCTTGTCAATTCATGGGCGTATGGGTTGATTCCATCTTTTTACTATTGTGGACTGTGCTGCAATAAATATTTCTGTGCATATGTATCTGTTTGTGTGACAACCACTGTTACTGTAGGATATATTCCAAGCAGTGAAATCGCTGGATCAACTGGTATATTTATTTCCAGTTTTTTTAAAAAAAGAGCCAAATTGCTTTCCAAAGAGGTTGTACCATTTTCCAGTCCCACCAGCAATGTAGGAGAGTTCCAGTCTCTCCACAGCCTCCCCAGCATTTGTTGTTTCGTATATTTGGATTATAGCGAACCTTGTTAGGGTGAGATGGTGTCTCACTGTAGATTTTATTTGGATTTCCCTAATAGCTAATGATCATGAGCATTTTCTCATGTGTCTTTGCGCTGCCTAGATGTCCTTTTTTGATGAAGTGTCTGTCCATCTTCTTGCTCATTGCTTAATTGGGTTATTTGCCTTTTTATTCTTGATATTTTTCAGTACCTTGTAGATTATGGAGCTCAGACATCAGTTTGACATGTAGTTGCCAAATATTTTTTCTCATTCTGTAGGTGATCTTTTAATCCTTTTGATAAATTCTTTGGAAGAGTAAAAGTGTTTGATTCTTAGTAGTTCCCATTTATCTATTTTCTGTTGAGCATGCTTTGTTTGTCAGGTTTGGAAGTCTGTTGAAGCTGTAGATGAAAGCTTCCATTGTTGACCCTATTTTTCTTTTATGATCTTTATTATTTTAGGTTTGATATTTAGGTCTTTGATCTAGTTTGAGTTTTTGTTTAAGGTGTGAGACACAAGTCTCGTTTCATTTTTTTCAGAGATGGATATCCAATTTTTCCAACAACATTTGTTAAAGAGACTGTTTACCTGGTTTACAATCTTAGCGTCTTTGTCAAACATCAACTGTTCATAAGAGGATGATGGGATCTTTAGGGTCTCAGCTCTGTTCCATTGATCTATATGTCTCTTTTTGTACCAGTACCAGACTGTTTTGACTACTATAGCAGAGTAATAGGTTCAAGGGTTGGGTAATGTGAGGTTTCCCACTGTGTTCCTCTTCTTCAGTAGCACTTTACTTATCCAGGGTTCTTCAGTAGCATTTTGCTTATCCAGGGTTTCTTCCTTTTGCAAATAAAGTTGGTGATTCGTTTCTCCATCTCGTTAAAAAATGTTACTGGAATTTGTATTGGGATTGTATTGTATATGTAGACCGCTTTGAGTGACAAAGACATTTTGACAATGTTAAGTCTTCCTATCCATGAACTGGGTAGATTTCTCCATTTATGTCTCTCTTGGTTTCTTGCTGTAAGGTCTTGCAGTTCTCTATGTGTATGTCTCTTATTTTCTCTAGTTAGATTTATTCTTAAGTATGTTATCTTCTCAGGGGCTATAGTAAATCAATTTGATTTTGTGATTTACTTCTTTGATGATCCCTTTGTTGGATCATGCATGGAATCCTACTGATCTGCTTATGTTTATCTTAAATCCTGCTACTTTGCTGAATTCTTCTGTTAGTTCCAGTAGTTTACTTCTGTCTTCTTTAGGATTCTCTGCATATACAATGATATTATCTGCAAACATGGAGATAATTTACTTCTTCTTTGCTGATGTGGATACTCTTAATTTCTTGTTCTTATCTAATTGCTCTGGCTAGAACCCCTAGTACAATGTTGAATAGGAGTGGTGAGAGTGGGCATCCTTGTCTAGTTCCCATTCTGAAAGGAAATTCTTTCAGTTTCTTTCCATTCAGGATGATGTAGACAGTTGACTTGTGTAGATACCCCTCACTGTGTTGAGAAATTTCCCCTCTATTACTGTTTTGCTGAGAGTTTTTAGGATGAATCGGTGTTAGAATTTGTCAGATGCCTTTTCTGCATCAATTGACAAAATCTGTTGATTCTTACCTTTTGTAATATTTATGTGGTTGATCACATTAATTGTTTTTCTGATGTTGAACCCAACTCGATGGCACTTGGCTTTTTTGGGGATGTTGAACCAGCCTTGTATCTCTGGTATGAATCCAACTCAGTCATGATGAATTCTTTTTCTAATACCTTATTAAAGTCTTTTGGCAAGGATTTTGTTGAAGATTTTTATGTCTAGGTTCATGAGTGATGTTGGTCTGTAATTTTCTTTTTTGTGTGGGATTTTACCCTGGCTGTGAATCAGTGTTATGCTGGCTTCATAGAATGAATTTGGGAATATTCAACCCCTGTCTAAATTGTGAAATAGTTTCAGCAGTGTTAGAGTTAACTCTTCTCTAAAAATTTGATAGAGTTCTCTGGTGAAGCCATCTAGGCCTGGGCTGTTTTTGATGACTTTTTTAGTCCCTTCCTTTGTGATGCATTTATTAAACTGTTCTGCTTCACCTTGTAATAATTTTGGTAGGTGATAGGAATCAAGGAATTTGTGCATTTCCTCTAGATTTTCAAATTTTTTAGAGTACCGACTTCCATAGCATTCCGTTATGATATTTTTTTATTTCTGTTGGCTCTGTTATGACAACACCCCGCTCATTTCTTATTTGGGTTATTTTTTTTCTCTCCCGTTTTTGTTTTGTAAGTGTAGCCAATGGTTCATCAATTTTATTGATATTTTCAAAAAACCAGCTTTAGGCTTTGTTATTTTTTTTCAATTGTTCTTCTGTTCTCTAATTCATTTAGTTCTGCTCCAATATGTATTAACTATTTTTTTCTGGTGCCTGAGGTGTTCCTCTGTTGCTCTCTTTCTGCTTATTCAATCTGAAGGAATAATTCTTTATGTTGAGTCCTTTATTCCTTCTGTAGGAAGGAATAGCGAGAAACCAGAAATAAGAAATAACCCAAGTAAGAAATAACCCAAATAAGAAATGAGAGGGGATTGTCGTAACAGAGCCAACAGAAATAAAAAATATCATAACAGAACACTATGGAAGTTGGTACTCTAAAAAATTTGAAAATCTAGAGGAAATGGACAAATTACTTGATTCCTTGTGCATTTATAGAGATAAGCTGACCTCTGAGCACTGGTTTTGCTGTATCCCATAGGTTCTGGTAGTGTGTGTTTTCCTTCTCATTTGATTACATTAATTTCTTTATTTTGTCCTTGATTTTTTGTATAATCCATGTGTTATTGAACAAGGTGTTGTTCAGTTTCCATGAGTTCTGGTTTCTCGCTATTTTTTTCTGCTGTTGATTTCAACTTGCACAGCTTTGTGGTCTGAGAAGATGCTTTGCAATAATTCGGTGGTATAGATTTTATTGATACTTGCTTTATGTCCTAACACGTGGTCTATTCTGGAAAATGTTCCGTGTGCATTGGAGATTTAGGTGTACTTACCTCTATTGATGGTTAAAAGATTCTGTATATGTCTATGAGGTCTGGCTGGTTAATTGTCACATTAAGATCTTCTGTGTCTTTGCTGAGTTTTCCTGTATGATCTGTCTGTTACTGAAAATGGAGTGTTGAAGTCTTTATTATTGTAGAGTGATCTATTTCAGTTTTCAGTATATTCAGTGTTTGTTTGATTTATTTAGATGCTCTGCTATTGGGTGTTTAGATATTTAACATTGTTAAGTCTTTCTTATGTATTGAACTGTTCAGCAATAGTTACCATCCTTGTCCATGATGGTAGATTTTACATTAAAGTCTTGCATCCCACATTGGTGAGTGGTATCTGGGCCTTAAAAGCTAGCAGGTAACCATCCAGGAAGCATCAATTGGTCCCAACCTGCCTGGAGCAGAGGAGAGTGATGGACACCAAAGACATAAGGAAAATATGAGCCCAAGAGATACAAAGGGCCACATAACCTACAGAATACATCAACATGATACCAGAAGAACTAGATGGTGCCCAGCCACCACCAATGACTACCCTGACAGGGAACTCAACAAAGAATCCATAAGTGGGAGAAAATGGGGTACAGAACTGGAACGGTCTTAAAAACACCAGATTTGATGATCTGACAGACTAGAGGGTCTCCAGGAGAAATAGTCCGTAGACTCTCAATTACCCTAGAACTGACACTATTCCTGAAGTCAACTCTTCAGACAAAGATTAGAATGGAATGTAAGATGCAGAATGATACGGTGAAGAGTGTGTTTCTTGGATTAAGTAGATCAGGAGACTAACTGGATAGTCCATCTGCTGTCCAAAGGCTCCTCATGACCAAAGGTGAGATGAGTGGGCAGAACAGAAGAGGAGTTAGCTGAATGGCCATAGGAAATACAGTGTGGAAAGTGAGAGTGTGCTGTCAATATGTGGAAAGCAGCTAGAGTTACCTAGCAGTGTGTAAGTTTTTATGACAAACTGACTTAGATTGTGAACTCTTACTTAAAACACAATAAAATATTAAAAAAAAATATATTGGCACTTCCTTTTTGATTTTTGTTTGTTTGATAGATTTTTCCCATCCTTTGAGTTTTAGTTTGTGTCTTTAAGTCTAAGATGTGTCTCTTAAAGCCAAGTGCCGTCAAGCAAAAGAGCAGCATAAAGACAGTGGTTTTTTCACTTGTTCTGTCAACTCTGTCTCTTTACTGGCACATTATGTCCGTTTGCTTTCATTCTAATTATTGACAGGTGTGAGTTCAGTGCTGTCATTTTGATTGTGTGTATGTGTGTGTATTGTTGACAGTTTCTTTGCTCCACTTAGTTGTGTGTGCTGCCATTTTTCTTTACATATTTCCTTCTTTTTCCTATTGTTGATTTTGTTTCTGCTGAGTCTTTTTGTTTTTTTTTACTTTAATGTATAGAACTGTTAGTTTCCTTTACATTTACCTTAATATTTACCCCTATTTTTCTAAGTTTAAATGAAACTTATTTTCTTTACATCACCTTGACTTATAAAAGATCAGATTATATTTTTTAGTTCTTTTTTGTTTTAATGTTGTCAATTTTTTCAAAATGATACCTCTGTTTCCCTATTTTTAGTATTTTAACTTTGATTTATTTGTTGATGTGTTTACTCTCTCTGGGCTAATAACTGGTTGCTCTGTCCTGTGTTCCAGTCTTGAGTTGTTACCTGATGTTACTGATTTTTCCAGCTGGAGAGACTTCCTTTAGTGTTTTTTGTAATTTTAGTCTGTTGTTGTTGTTAGGTGCCATCAAATAGGTTCTGACTCATAGGAACTGATCTCCAGGAACTGATCCTGACAGCATGACTAAAGTATGTAAAGCTTCAGTTCTTCTTCTGTCTTCTTTGTTCATTGTCTGGCTTTCACATACATATGATGTGACTAAAAGTACTGTGCCTTGGGTCAGGTGCACCTTAGTCTTGAAGGTGACATCTTTACTTTTCAATATTTGGAAGAGATTCTTGGCAGCAGGTTTTTTTTGCCAACCTCAATCCTGTCTCATTTATAATGATGTTGCTTACTGGGCCAACTGTGAGGATTTTTGTTTTCTTGATGTTGAGGTGTAATTGATACTGAGGGCTGTGGTCCTTGATCTTCATCAGTAAGTGTTTCATATCTTTTTCACTTCCAGCAAGTAAAGTGGTGTCATCTACACAGTATAAATTGTTGATGAGTCATCTTCCAATCCTGATGCCTTGTTCTCCTTTGTAGAATCCAGCTTCTCGCATTATTTGCTCAGCATACAGATTTGAAACAGTATCGCGAAAGGATACAACCCTGATGCTTACCTTTCCTGACTTTAAACCATGCAGTGTCCCCTTGTTCTGTTTGCACGACTGCCTCTTGAACCATATACAGATTCCTTAAGAGAACAATTAGGTGTTCTGAAATTCCCATCTCTGCAATGTTGGCCATAATTTATTATAATCCATACAGTTGGATGCCTTTGCATAGTCAGTGAAACACAAGTAAACATCTTTCTGGTATTCTCTGCTTTCAGCGAAGATTACTCTGACATCAGCAGTGGTGTCCCTGGTTTCACATCCTCTTCTGAATCCAGCTTGAATTTCTGGCAGTTTGTTGTCAATATGCTGTTGCAGTCACTTTTTAATGATCTTGAGCAAAATTTTACTTGCGTGTGATATTAACAATATTGTTTGGTAATTTCTGCATTTGGTTCGAATACCTTTCTTTGGAATGGGCATAAATATGGATCTCTCCCAGCCAGTTGGTAGCTGTCCTCCCAATTTCTTAGTATAGACAAGTGAGCACTTTTAGTGCTGCATCTGTTTGTTGAAATATCTCAGTTGATATTGCATCAGTTCCTGGAGCATTGTCTTTTGCCAATGCCTTCAATACAGTTTCAATCCAACTTCAGTGCCTGCAGTACAGCTTCGACTTATTGCTTCAGTACCGTGGGTTCCTGATAATATGCTATGTCTTCAAATGGCTGAACATCGACCAGTTCTTTCTGGTATAATGACTCTGTATTCCTTCTATCTTCTGTTGATGCTCCCTGAGTCATTTAATGTTTTCCTTGTAGAATTCTTCACTATTGCAACTCAAGGCTTGGATTTTGTCTTCGGTTCTTTCAGGTTGAGAAATGCAGAACATGTTCTTCCCTTACACTTTTCCATTTCCAGCTCTTTGCATGTGTCATTGTAATACTTTCTTTTCTTCCTGAGCTGTTCTTTGAAATCTTCTGTTTAGGTCTTTTACTTTGCCATTCCTTCCTTTTGCTTTAGTGCCTTGATGTTCAAGAGTAAATTTCAGAGTCTCTTCTGACATCCAATTTGGTCTTTTCTTTCTTTCCTGTCTTTTTAATGACTTCTTTATGGATGATGTGTTTGATATCATCTCACACTTCATCTGGTCTTCAGTCATTAGCAGTCAGCACACCAAATCTGTTCTTGAGATGGTTTTTAAACTCAGGAGTGATATACTTAAGGTCATACTTTGGGTCTTGTGGACTTTTTCTTCGGTTTCAGTTTGAATTTGCGTATGAGCAACTGATGACCTGCGCCACAGTCAGCACCTGGTCTTGTTCTGACTGCTGATACAGAGCTTTTCCATCATCTTTTTCCACAAATGTCATCAGTTCAATTCCTGTGTATTCCATCTAGTGAGGTTCATGTATACAGCTGCTGTTTGTGTTGGTTAAAAGAGATATTTGCAATGAAGTCGTTAGCCTTTCAAAACTCTGTCATGTGATTTCTTGCATCATTTCTGTCATCAAGACCATATTTTCCAACTGTCAATCTTTCTTCTTTGTTTCCAACTTTTGCATTCCAGTCACCAGTAATTATCAATGCATCCTGACTACGTTTAATCAATCTCAGGCTGTAGAAGCAGGTAAGAAGGTAAGAATCTTCAGTTTCTTCACCTTTGGCCTTAGTGGTGGGTGCATAAATGTGAATAATAATCATATGAACTTGCCTTCCTTGTAGGCATATGGATATTATCCTATCACTGAAAGCATTGTATTTCAGGACAGATCTTGAAATGTTCTTTTTGATGAAGAACACAACACTGTTACTCAAGTTTTCATTCCCAGTATAGTAGTCCATGTTATTGTTGGGTTGAAAATGGCCAATACTGGTCCATTTTGGTGCACTAATGCCTAGGATATTGATGTCTACATGTTCTGTTCATTTTTGATGATTTCCAGTTTTTGTAGGAATAGGAGTGGGGGATCATTTTCCAGAACTATATCTGACAGTGTTCCACTGGTGTTTGTAAAGCTTTTTCTGGCTAATTCTTTCCAGAAGTAGACTTCCAGGTCCTTCTTCCTAGTCTGCCTTAGTCTGGAAGCTCAGATGAAACCTGTCTACCAAGGGTGACCCTGCTGGTACCTGAATACCAGTAGCATAGCTTCCAGTATCACAGCAACAGTCAAGCCTCCACTGACAGATGCTGTTATTCTCCTTACCTGATGCTGTAATCCCCCTTACCTGATGCTGTTTCTGTCCTTGCCTGGTGCTTTTAACCTCCTTACCTGGGTTTGGGTTTTGGAAATTCCCCAAAACTGCTGTTTATTGGAAATGTGCAAATTTTGCTGTCATATTTGAGGAACAGTTTTGCTGTATGAAATAATTCTTAGCCGACTTTTTTTTTCCTTTCAAAGATTTTATATGTCATCCCATCACCTTCTTGCCTGAATAGTTCCTGCCAAGTAGTCGAAGCTTAGTCTTGACTGACTCTTATTTCTAGATGACTTTTCATTTTATCCACAGCAGTTTGCAAAATTCTCTGTATTATTAATCTTGGAAAGTTTGATTATAGTGTGTCTTGATTACTTTCCTTTGGGATCTACCTTGTATGGAATTCAATAAATATCTGGGACAAATATCTCATTTTTCATGCTATCAGGGAAGTTTTGTTCCACCAAATCTTCAGCATTTCTCCTTTCTTTTTAAGTATTCCAGTTACTGTGAGATTTTTCTTCTTTGTATAATCCCTCATAATTTGTAGGGATTTTTTTAATTTTGTCAAACTTTTTTATCTGATTTTTTGATATGTTGATATGAAGTACTTTATCTTTAAATTCATTTATTCTTACTTCCATTGTCTCAATTCTGCTCTTCTGACTTTCCACTGAGTTGTCTGCTTCTGAAATTTTATTATTAATCTCCTGAATTTCTGTTTACTGCTCTCTGTGTGTTCTTGCAGCCTCTTAAATGTGTCTAATCTTCTTAAGTTTCTCTATTGCTTTGTCTGTGGCTTTCTTGGTTTGTTCTGCATTTTACTTGATTCCCTTCCTAATTCCTTAAAGAGATCTAAATTATTACTCTTTTGTATTCTGTAGCTGATAATTCAAAGAAGTTCTCTGCATCTAGAAGGTTTCTTGAGTCTTTATTTTGAGAGTTTGCTGAAGTCATCACAGCCTGCCTTTTTATGTGAGTTGATGTTGACTGTTGTCTCTGAGGCCATCAGTAAGTTGTTGCATTTATTTGTTTTATATTTGACTATTGTGTCCTAGCTTCTTGTTTTATTTCATTTTGATAAGCTCATTTTGGCAGTTTATGTGAGCTAGTTTGATTATTTAAGCTCCGTCATCAGGTGTTTGGATCTCTAACTAGGTATGTGAGCCCAGGAGTGTATTTACTTGTTTTGTATGGATTTGGCTTAGATGTCCATGTAGTTGGTAATCAAGTGTGTGATGCAGGCTCTTGGCTAGAGTCCTAGGTAGGCAGCAGTGATTGGTGTAGGTATAGATACGTGGCTTCAGTAGGGAGTCACAGGCTGAGCAAGGAAGTGCTGACAGCTGCCCATGAGTGTCTGTGAGGAAAGTACATCCCTGTTTCCTAGAGCACATAGGTTGGTGGGTTTTGCAACTAGATTGTGGGCATCCAGTGTTGTTGGCTGTAAGAACTGGAAGGTGCTACTTATTCTTGGACCTTTGACTTGAGTGGCTAAATTGCATGGATGAAGCTACCAGGTCTTAGGCCCCTTTATGTGGCTAGGTGAGGGCCCTGCTTAATGGGTAGTGTCATGTCAAGTGTCATGAACCTACCCCTTCACCGTACAGCTGAAACAGCTGAGGTTAAACTTCAAATATATACCCTGTGCTAATGATAGACCATCCTGTTGAATTGGCCCCACATAGGTATGTGTAGGGGTGAAAAGCATTTAAAGTTCATGGAGCCTTTATGCCTCTACCTAGGCAGAGGAACTGTTACTGCTTAGTTCTGGCTCAGGGAGCTGGCAGATTATTTTTTTCCTATTTGTTCATTTATTCCCTCTTCATGGCCTGGGGAATGGCTCAGGGCTTGTAATAGATCCTACTTCCAGCCAAGGGAACACAGCAATTGTGAAGCTGGCCTAGACCTGGTGCAGGGCAGTGAGGCAGTATGTAAATGAGAGAGAGGTTCTTTCCCAAAGGATATTTTTAGATTTGTACAGTAGAATAAACACACATACTTATCTTTTACTGATTGAACACCCTGATTGTACTTTTTACTGATTCTGGAGGCATGAATGTACTGCCCACCACTCAGTCTCTCCTGATGTGGAAATGCATCCCGGATACCAGTATTTGCCTCATTATGCTTGCAACAGTGGATCCAGCACATGGGGTTCCAGTTCTTGCTGTGTCAGTTCTAACCACTCATTGCTGCTTCAGTACCATCTCTTCCTCCCCCTTGTACCCAGGACGACTCCTTAACTTTGCCTTTGATAATCATGGCTTCTAGATTGTCATATGTTATCAGTTCACTTGGTTTTGGACATCTTTGTTGTAAGCAGAATCACAGGAATCGTGTGACTACTCTGCCATTTTGGCCATGCCTCTCTCTAATAGCTTTCAAAAGGAAAGAAATGATGAAAAAGAAGGGGATAATGTGGAACAGGAAAGAGAAGAGTTGTTGAAAATTTTTACAGTGAAAGAATTATTTAAAGTTTTCTCTAAACTAAATTGAAGCTTTCAGTTGCTTGAAAACATGGACCCAGACACTGATTGTTTTGCTAAAGTTGATAGATTCTGGAAGCAGTGAGATGTTACTGTGAAATATATGAAGAAAAAAAGTGAAAGGGCCATACAGAAAACTCTCACTAATTTTCTCACTAGAAACACTATCATCATTCCCAGAGATAATCCAGATGATCCCAAGCCTTCTGGTAGTAGAGTTATTACTCAAAACAGACAAAATGCCAACGTTGTCCAGCATTTCCTCACTGTCAGAGTAAATTTTTATGATTTATGATTCTGTTATAGTGTGTGTATTAAAATATATATATAAGTTTATGTGTAATGTTTACAATCCCCAAAGGCAAATAAAGATTGGATTTATAGTAACACTGATAGTAAAATGTACTGATAATGAAAACTAGAACCAAGAAGTATTTGACTTAAGTTAGAACAGAACTCAGCTTAAATCAGGGACTACCTGTAGTTCTGAGGATGTTACTATAACCAGTGAGTTTATTAGATGTGTTACTTTTGGTTCCTTTACAGAGTTTTATCCTTCACATTGAGATAAAAGTTAACTACACCATACTTTACCCATGACATTTGTTAGTAACAAGCTTTGAAAATTTTCCATGTTCATTCTGTTGTATTCATTAGTATGTGAGTCTTTAGAATTGTGCATTGTATACATGGATGCCCTGGTGGTGTAGTCATTACGTGCTAAGACAGTTCAAATCCACCAGGCGTTCCTTGGAAACTCAGTAGGGCAGTTCTACTCTGTCCTCTAGGGTCACTATGAGTTAGAATCAACTCCACGGCAGTGGGTTTGTTTGTTTTTTTTTTATGCATGGTATTAAATATAATAAATGTGTTCTGAGGTACTCAGTAGGGTTAGATGTTTCCCTGAATTGCTAAGATGTTCTTAGTAATAACTATACTGAAAAAAGAAAAACTCTGCTTTATTGGGACATTCATCTCAGGAAGTCTTTCATTTAAAAAGACAAAGATCTTCTCCAACTCTCCCACCAGAAACAAAATAACAAACAAATGAACGGAAAAAGAAAACCTAATGTTTGTTGATGTAGTATAGATTCATGGGCATATTGCTTAGTATATTGGTATGTTGCTTAGGATCTTTGCTTTGACTGTCATGTAGAGAATTATCAAAACAAATAAAATGGACGTGGCTGAGAAATACATTTGGACTTTTGCTAAACTAGTGACAAACTTTAAAATATAGTGAATTGTGCATACAACTGTGATAATTTACACTCTCTATATTTTTCCCTTGTATTCCATATGTTGTTGGCTGAGTGCTGTAGAAGCATTCTGGTCTAGTATCGTGATTGGATTTATATTTCTCACCCTTGTCATTTCCTACCTTTACATCTTCTTGGTTGGAAAAGGAACATATTATATGTAATTTCTTTTAACATTGTATTTTTCAGTGTAAAAGAGTAGAATACAGGATTAAAGGGGAAAATTTTCACTTTTAGTGCTTTCTTGGAAATTTCAGTGTGATGTACACAGTGCATACCCAGCAGCCACTATCATTGATTCATTTCCAGCTCATAATGACCCAATGGGTCGAAGTAGAAATACTTGATAGTTTCCAAAGAGCACCCTGTGGATTTGAACTACTGACTTTTTGATTAGTAGATGTAGCACTTAAACGCTGTGCATATATCCTTAGAATTTATGAACTCAGTTAAAACTCGTTATGTGAAAAAATAAATTGGTAAGAACCAGTGCAAAATGGATGACATTTGTATTAGCAGATATATTACCATTAAATAACACAGGTTGCATGTATGTTGCTGACAGACTCACAGAGTGACTCAGGCATCTTCTAAATCTCACTTTAAAAAAAAGTCTAGGGAGTGGAGTCAAGGTGGCAGACTAACACATGTCTCCTTAAATCTATCTGGAACCCAAGACCTGAATTGATAATTTAATGGAGATTTCTGGACACTGAGGGAGCCCTAGGACACAGCAATTTGGACTTCATACCACTGAATGGAAAACCTCCTCTCTTTCACTGACCCTACTCTTGGTGAGCACTGGTTTTACAGACCGAAGGTAACTCACAGTTTTAACTCCTTTTCTCTGTCTAGCCAGTGGGTGGAGCTGGGACTTGACTAGCACCTAATCTCAGACACACTGCTGGTGGGATCAGCAAGTGAAATTGCCATATTTTGAGAGCCTGGCTTTGGACTTTGTGCATCTCAGCACCTTTGGCCTCTCAGCCTCTGCCATAGAGTAGCCAGTATGGAGACAGGCGGTGAGCTTGTGTGGGAAGCCATCTTGTTCCATTGGGAGGCAGAAACACACATACAGAGGCCCCAGCTGAACCTAGTTCCTAGGCTAGGAGGCACTGCCTGCCCAGAGGAGAGCACTTTCCCAAGAAAAGCAGTATTTAAAACAGTGTCACCTACGGCTGGGGCCCAGCAACAGAGGTTGTGTGGACTCTGTGATCTCTGCACCTTTGGCCTCTCTTTCCACCTCCACCATAGAGTAGCCTGTACCAAAGCAAGCAGCAAGCTTGTGCAGGACACCATCTTGTTCCACTGGGAGAAGGAAATACCCATATGGAGGCCTCAGCTGGACCTAATTCCTCGGCTGGGAGGCAGCACCTACACAGAACAGAGTGCAGTATTCTACACAGTGTTGCCTACAGCTGGGGTCCAGCAACAGAGGCCAACAGGGCAGTAGCATTTCTGTATTTTGAGCTAGTTCATAACATCTGGGATTCTATACAGAGGTGCTTACTTTCTCAGCTAGGGAGAGGGACCCATACACCTTAAAACCAGACTGACTTTGGAAGTTGTCAGATACCTTTTACCTTTCATTTTAAGATGGCATAGAGAAACAACTGCAGTCTATCCTCATAGCATCTCTCCCAGCCTCTATTGACTCACATGATGCCCCAAAAGCAACAACCTCTGGATAAACGCATAACCAAGAAATCAGTCATGGCTTCAGAAGGCCCCCAAAAGAAACCACCTCATAACTTCCCAGATGAACAAACCTTTCTGAAACTATCAGAAGATGAATACAAAAGGATTATGTATAGAGCCCTTCTAGACCTTATACAAAATGCAGCAGAGCAAAATCAAAAATGAAGCAAGCTGTTCAATCTGATGAAACACCAGTACTCTGAAATCCAATAGATCAAGAACAAAATCAAAGAGATAGAAACTTCAATTCAAAGCCAAGAAAACAGAATGGAACAAATAGAAAACAGACTTTCTGAGTTGGAAGACAGGGTTACTGACTCCAGCATCTATGAGGAGAAATCAGAAAAAAAGAATAAGAAGGAAGAACCATTAAGAAGCATGTGGGACTTTATTAAGAGGAACAATCTATGATTAATTGGAGTTCCTGAACATGGCAAGACACCTGTGAACACAGTGTTGTTGCTAAGCTGCTGACAGTAAACTTCCCAGAAATTATGGAAGAAGAGAATATAGATATCGAAGATACATATCAAATTCCACTCAATATAGATGCCAAAAGAAAGACTCTAAGACATATTATAATCAAGCTTAACAAAATGAAATGTAAGCAGAAACTCTTAAAGGCAGCAAGACTCAAAGCAAAGCTAACAGTCTGAGGGAAACCCTGTAGACTTTCATCAGATTTCCCAGAAGAAAGAATGCTGGCATGGAGACAGTGGTATGGAGAAAAACTTCCAACCAAGAATTACAGATCCTGCAAAACTGTCTTTAAATGTGAAGATGAAATTAAGATGTGCAGATAAACAGAATGTCAGACTTTGTAAAAACCAAACCAAAGCTGCAAGAAATACCAAAAGAATCTGTTGGCTTAGAAGAACAAAACCACTAACTTTATATTTTAGAGGCAAATACAGGACACATCACCCAGAATCCTACTCAGTTAGAGAAGGTTCCAAACTAAATCAAAGTTATAATAGTGAAAGAAATAATCCAGTGATCATATCATGAAAACTATGATGTTATCATTTTAAAAAGAGGGATGTACTACAGTCGTTATAGTCCTTCCAGATGAAGAGGAAGTTGATAACAATGGTAGTAATTGAAATTGGATTTATACATAGTCTATTTGGGGGGATGTTAGGGGCAACCATAAAGCACAATAAAGATGCAACATATCAAATCAAGAAACATAATAAAGGAGTCTCAGCAACCACAAAACCAACCCTGAAAAAGATAAAAACAACTCACAAAGAAGAATGTCCCAGAACAGATTAATAAGAACAACAGAGAAACCATCAACACAAAAATAAACATATCACAGTGGCAGCACTAAACACGTGTCTATCATTAATCACATTGAATGTGAATGGACTTAACACTCCAGTAAAGAGACATCAAGTGACACCTTGGATCAAAAGACACAACCCATCGATATGTTGCTTACAAGAAAATCACCTTAGACTTACAGATATTAACAAACTAAAAAATTAAAGGATGGAAGAATATATGTCAAGCTAACAATACCCAAAGAAGAGCAGGTGTGGCAATTCTAATCTCAGATAAAATAAATTTTAATGAAAAATCCACCATTGTGGATTATTGCTGACAGGTTAAATACACAAGCAGGACTTAACAATATTAAATATTTATGCACCTAATATTAGAGCACCTAAATACATTGAAGAAACACTGACTACACTGAAAGATGAGATACATCACTCCACAATAATGGTAGGAGACTTCAACACTCCATTCTCAATCTTGGACAGATCATCTAGAAAAAAAGCTCAGTAAAGACACAGAAGACCTTAACATATACAAAACTTTCTGTGCATCAGACAACTACACCTTCTTCTCAAGTGCACATGGAACATTCTACAGAATAGACCATGTGTTAGGACATAAAGCAATTCTGAACAAAATCCATACCATTAAACTAATGCAGAGCATCTTTCAAGATCATAAAGACATAAAAGTTGAAATCAATAGCAGAAAAAACAGAAAGTGGAACTCATGGAAACTGAACAACATCTTGCTCAAAAAGCTGTGGGTTATAGAAGAAATCAGGGATAAAATAAAAAAAACAAATTTGGATTCCAATGAGAATGAAAACACTTTACCAGAACCTATGGGATACAGCCAAAGCAGCGCTCAGAGGTCAGTTTATCACGATAAATGCACACATCTGGAAGGAAGAAAGAAACTAAATCAAAGAAGGAACTCTATAGCTTGAACAAGTAGAGAGAGAACAACAGAGGAACCCCTCAGGTACCAGAAGAAAACAGATCATAAAGATTAGAGCAGAGCTAAATGACTTATAGAAGGACAATTGAAAAAATTGAAGAGACCAAAAGCTGGTTTTTTGAAATGGTCAACAAAATGGGCAAACCATTGGCTAACTTTACTAAACAAAAACAGGAAAGGAAGCAAATAACCCAAATAAGAAATCAGAGGGAAGTTGTCACCACAGATCTGACAGAAATAAAAAATATCATAACAGAATGCTATGAAAGACTGTAATCTAACAAATTTGAAACCTAGAAAAAAATGGACAAATTCCTTGATTCATGTCACCTACCAAAATTATCACAAGTGAAGCAGAATGACTTAATAAACTCATCAGAAAGGAAGAGATTGAAAAAGTCATCAAAAAACTGCCAACCAAAAACAGCCCAGGCCCAGATGGCGTCACCACAAAATTCTACCAAGCTTTTAGAGAAGAAATATCTCCAATACTACTGAGACTATTGCACAGTATAGAAAGAGCTGTAATACTCCCAAATTCATTCTATGAAGCTAGCATGACCCTGGTACCAAAGCCAGGGAAAGACCCAATGAAAAAGGAGAACTACACACCGATAACACTCATGAATCTGGATGCAAAAGTCTTCAACAAAATTCTTGCCAATAGAATACAACAACATATCCAAAAAATAATCTGTCATGACCAAATTGGATTCATACCAGGGATACAAGGCTGGTTCAACATCAGGAAAACAATTAATGTGGTCAATTGCATAAATACCACAAAAGACAAGAATCACCTAATTTTGTCTATTGATGCAGTAAAGGCATTTGATAAACTCCAGCACCCATTCATGCTAAAAACTCTCAGCAAAATAGAAATAGACGGCAAATTCCTCAATGCAGTCAGGGCCATTTATACAAAGTCAAATACCTACATCATCCTGAATGGGGAGAGACTGAGTTTCCCTTGAGAACAGGAACTAGACAAGAATGCCCCTTCTCACCTCTCCTATTCAACATTATACTAGAAGTTCTAGCCAGAGCATTTAGACAAGACCAAGAAATAAAGGGCATCTGTATCAGCAAAGAAGTCGAAATCTCCCTATTTGCAGATGATATGATTGTATACACAGAGAGTCCTAAAATTGTATAAGTACTCAAACTGACATAAGAGTTCAGCAAAGTCTCAGGATAGAAGATAAACATAAGTAAATCAGTAGGATTCCTTTATACAACCAAAGAGACCATTCAAGAGTAAATCACCAAATCAATACCATTTACTATAGCCCCTAAGAAGATGAGCCAAGCCAGCCAAGTGCCGTTGAGTTAGTTTCAACTCATGGTGACCTAAAGCATCTAGGAATAAATCTAACCAAGAAATAACAGACCTTTACAAAGTGAACTACAAGTCCTTATTACAAGAAACTAAGAGAGACTTAACATAAATCGAGAAACCTAACCTTGCTCATGGATAGGAAGACTTAACATTGTGAAAATGTCTATTTCACCCAAAGCAATCTACTTATATAATGCAATCACAATACAAATCCATGACATTTTTTAATGAGATGGAGAAACAAATTACCAACTTTGTTTGGAAAGGGACGAATCCTTGGTTAAGTAAAGCACTAGGGAAGAAGAAGAAAACACTGTGAGGCCTCCTGCTACCCAACTTTAGAACCTATTACACTGCCACAGTAATCAAAACAGTCTGGTACTTGTACAAAAAGAGACAGATAGATGAATGGAACAGAACTGAGACCCCAGAGATGACACCATCTTCCTATGAACAGTTGATATTTGACAAAGGCCCTAAGACATTCAACTGGTGTTAAAAACAATCTCTTCAACAAACGGTGCTGGCAAAATTGGCTATCCATCTGCAGTAAATTGAAACAAGGCCTGTATGTTCCACCTTACTCAAAAACCAACTCAAACTAGATAAAAGACCTAAATATGAAATCTAAAATGATAAAGCTCATCCAAGAGAAAGTAGGAGCAATGGAAGTTTTAATATACAATGTAGACAGACTTCAAAATCTGTGAAAGAAACCACAAAGAACAGAAGAGAAAATAGATAAATGGGAACTATTAAAAATCCAACACTGTTGCTCATCCAAAGACTTTATTAATAGAATTAAAAGGCCACCTACAGAATGGGAAAAAATATTTGGCAACTATATGTCAGACTGATGCCTCATCTCCGTAGTCTATAAGTTACTACAAAATATCAGTAAGAAAAAGATAAATCATCCAATTAAGTGATGGACAAAGGAGGTAGACAGACACTTCTCAAAAGAGGAGATCCAGGCAATCAGAAAACACTTGTGGATATGCTCATGATCATTAGCTATTAAAGAAACTCAAATCAAAACTAACATGAGATACCATCTCACCCCAACAAGATTGACCAGGATCCAAGAAACTCAGAACAACCAATGCTGCAAGACTCGGGAGAAAGTGGAACTCTCCTACACTGTTGGTGGGATTGCAAAATGGAGGAACTTCTTTGGAAAGCAATCTGGTGCTTCCTTAGAAAGCTGGATCTAGAAATACCATTTGACCCAGTAACTCCACTGCTCAGAATATATCCTACAGAATCAAGGCCATTCAAATGAACTGATATATGCACAAGAATGTTTATCGCAGCACAGTCTACAATAGCAAAAAATGGGATCAACCCAGATGCCCAACAACAGAGGGATGGATACGTAAACTATGGTATGTATACTGAATGGAACACTATGCTATGATGAAGAACAATGATGATCTTAGGAGACATCACATAACCTGGTTTCGATTGGAGGACATTATGTTCAGTGAAACTAGGATATTATGTTCAGTGAAACTAGTCAGTGACAAAAGGACAAAAATTGTATGAGACCCCTGTGCTAAGAACTTAAAAACAGACTCATACACAGAAGAAAAGACTCTTTGACAGCCGCAAGGTGGAGAGGGAAGGAAGGCGATGCGGGGAGGGTCTAGATTAGATGGTTGAGAGAAATTTGGTTGGGTCAAATCTGTCACAGCATACATTAGAAAGAAGAATTAATATTGACTGGACTTCAACATAACGTGATTACTCCTCCCATCTTAACCCAATATTACAAGGACAGAGTAGCTGGGGTGGGGGGCCAAGTATCGTGCTCTCAGGGGAAACTGAGGCCGATTGGCATACAGTTTTGCTAAAAGAGCCCTCTGCACCCCACATTGGTGAGAGGTGTCTGAAGTCTTAAAAGCTGCCAAGCTGCCATCTGAGGGTACAGCAAATGGTCCCAACTCAGCAGGAATGGATGATCATCAAGGACTATAATGACATGGAGGAAAGAGAACCCAGAGGGCAGAGAGACCTACGTGAATGGGTGACTGCATCGACTTGTGACCAGAAGAACCGGATTGTGCCCAGCCACTAACAGTGATAGCCTTAATTGAGCTGACAAAGTTGAGTCTCACTGGCAGCACAGGAATAAAAAGGGGTGCACCCTGAGATCTGTACTGAAAAGCCACAGTTGAGGGTCCAGGGTCCTCGGAGTTCCTCTGGGAGCATGGCCCCTGGCCCTGATGCCACCCATGTCCATAATTCGTAATAGAGGTCCACTCTTCAGACAGGAGTGGATTGGACTTGGTGACACAAAGTGACCATATCATGTGTGCACTTTATGGTTCTGTGGATCTATAGGGTGTTGTCCTGTTGACCTGTTACTGGAGAAAGGGGAGTAGGTGGATTGGATGGGATTGGGATTGTTGGGAGGATAGGACATGTGTGGAGTAGAGAGAAAGAGTGTCCTATCACTGGGCAGGGAAAGCAGTGGGCCTGCATATAGGTGTGCATGCAAATTTATATTGGAATGTACATTTTCGTTCAATAATAATAATAATAATAAAAGTCTAAGTGATCTTTTAAACATTACATAAAATAACACCAACATACTTCATTTATCTTGAGATAGTGTTAAAATAAGCGATATTATTTGCTTGCTGGTAATAAAGGTTGTTGGAAAGGAAGAGATTGTTGTAAAGAAGGAATTCACCTTTATGTTGGGGATGCATTATTATCTAGTGGATATACATGTTTCACAATTAGAAAAATATATCCTATGGTATAAAACTGATTTGATACTTGGTTTGGGGGTCCAGAGATGTGTTTTAGGTACCATCTTGCTATCTGACAGTCATGTAACCCTGGGAATGTAGTCAAATTCTATCCTCTTTTCTCAATCTGTGAAGTAAGATTGATGATTCCACCACATGATTAATGAGAGCATAAATGAAATGTAATTACCTATCATAATTCCTGGCATACCATAAGTGCTCAATAATTATTTACGGACATGACCTCTTCCTAGAGCCTGTTTGAGGAGCCTTGGTGCGCAACGGTTAAGGGCTTGACTGTTCACCAAAAGATGGAGAAGTCTAACCTACCCAGCCACTCTTTTGAAAGACCTGGTGTTTGGCTTCGTTAAAGAGCACAGCCAAGAAAGCTTGATGTCACTTGCAGTCACTGTGAGTTGGCAGAACTTGAGAACACCAACAGTAAAAACTACAGTCTGGTTAGAATAACTGAAGAAACTTTTTTCTTGTGGTATGGTGCTAATCATCCCTGTTCTGCCTTACCATGGCAGTAGAGTGCCACAGCCTATCAAAGGAGTGACAGAGGTGTGTTCCAGCAGTTCTTGGGTGACAGTAGAATGCCCAGGTGAAATTAGTAGAAAATATAAAGTCTGATGAAAGCTCTTCAACTGATTCTGACATGATTCCATCTAACTGGAAAATCAGTTTAATAGAAGTATATATATATACATATATATTTAACTACAGTATTACATTGATGACAAGAAGAAGCCAGTGAATAAAATGTATAATTTCTCTAACTCTAGAAATATACCTAGTATATAAATCACCACATTATAATTGAGGATTATAAATCAATCACTGGTCATGTTCAGCTTGCTATTAAGAATTAAACCTGTAGATGTGGAGACTCAGAGCATCCAGATAAGGACCTTGCACTTTCCTCTGAAAACCTAGCCATCTGCCACTGGAGGTATTTTTGGGCACACAGGTTTGAAGACTGTAACTTTCCATCAGTGAAACCAGAAACCCATTCTTAAAGGCTCCCTACTGATTTTAGGCCAAAGACGGAAAAGTTTAATAATGGTGAAGAAACTTCTAAATATGTTGTTTTTTTCTTGGAAGTACTGTAGATGCTGAAAAGTTAATGCCGTTTTGAAAGTTAATTCATGATAATTGAACCTAGAATGCTTTTGGAGAGTCTGTTTTATGAACCCCGTGCTCCCTTTGTCAGTGCAATGAAAGCACCACTCGGTAAAAGAAAGGGGAGGCAGATGGCTGCATGTTGTGCACTTAGCCTTATTCTGTCCTTTCCCCCTGAAGTATCTGTTTTGCTAAGTGCTTTTAAAAAAGAAAAAGAAAAAAAAATCCATCCACCTCATTGTGTCAGCAGGGACACAAAGCCCTTTGTCACTCCACTTTGAGGATTGGCAAGGGCTGATGCAGTGTATTTTGATAGTGGTTCCCCACAAATCACTTCTGTTGCTGAAGAGTAGGTCAGTGTTGGCTGTGTCAGTCAGCAGGAGCAGAAAATATGATACAAATGAATTAAATAAACTACCATTTGGAATGTCACATTGATAAATATGTTACATAATTATAATGCCTATTGTTGGTTAGAGTATGAGATATTAATTGTTTTTATGAGTGCTGGTGACAGTATGTCCTTTATAGACCCAATAAGCTTTTACCCAGCATTTCTGTTTTATAATAGCAAAATACTGGTGACACCTTTATGTCCAATAGTAGATTAACTTAATTATCCTGTACTTATACAGTGGAATACTAAGTAGGTATAAAAATGATGATGTAAGATAATAATTTGTTTGTGTGGGAAATTATTATTGATTGGTTACAAAGGAGATTACAAAAAATGTTTTTTTGTTATAAAAAATATATATTTCTCTATGTGACAGGAAAGGAACTACAGGATATGCATATAATATTAATAATGATTCTTTTGCTGATGAGATTTTAAATTTTCTTCTTGTTCTCTCAACTACCTTTAATAAGCATGATTTATAAGGAAATTATTTTAAAAACTATTTTTTTTAAAAGAGTATGTACATGTCAGAAATTATCCTTCTCAACCAAAGAATTAGAAAGCAGGTAAAGTCTTACACCAGTACATTTCTAATTTATTTACCTAACTATATTAGCTTGTCCCTGAAAAATGAGCCTTCCAGAAATCTCTTTAAACTTAAAGCCATATTGAAGGAGAAATAGATAGTAACTATGAGCATGTACTTCCTGAACATACTATAGGAACTCAATGACCTATAAATGCATAAAATCAATTGAATCCATAATAGCTTCTTATTCCAAAAATGATAGTAGATTATAATTGTTTGGAGGTACAGTTAAACCTTTGAGAACCAGGACTCAAGAAGATTGCTTTTTTATTCTGAACCTTGAAAATTTTCTGCCTTTGAAAGTACAGTTTTACCACTTTTGTATTGTTTTCTATTAGTAGACAGTGTTTGTGTTTTTCCTATTCTAACAGGTCTCCACCTTACACAGGTTCTGGCTTTTGCAGGTTTTACTATAATAAATGACAGCATATTACTGAGGAAGTGAGTTGTGAGATATTTATAATATGAAACATTGCATAGACTAACAGAAAGTCCTGGAAACAATGACACCTTTAGCTGATGAGGAGAATTTAAAAGTTCCAGACTCTGAAGTTTGCTGGTTCTTCACTGCACTGGCTGTTTAAGAACAGATAGTTGGGGGTTGAGGGTGTTGAGCTAGTGGTAATTCTGGAGTAATCTGATATGAAGAACAGGGAATTGGAATGACTTTCTAATCATCTCACAGGGCTTAGTGACCTCTTTAGTCCTTGGGTTTTCAATCTGCAAATTGGAGAAAAAAATAATAAATACCTACTAAAGTTGTTAAATAAAAAGCGTATCTAAAAGTGCCTAGGAAAAATGCTTTCAAAATAGCAGTGATTCAATGAATATTAGCTCTGTGCTTGAATTTGGAGTCTCCCTTGGTAATTCAAATTTAATTATTGAAAAGGCTAATGGCTTCAAAAGTAGCCATTTTAGAGAGTGAATTCACAGCAGGGAGAAAGATTCAAGCAGTTACTCTTTCACAGAAATCTAAGAACAAGTCCTCAGCTAATTTATTCAATTTAGCACCAAAGGGCCATGGAACAGTGAGTTTTCAAATTTCTATCATTTGTTTGGGTTCAAATTTGACTTTGCTAAGTTCACAAATCATTGATTCTTTTAGCTAGAGAACAACTTGGATTTTCATCCCAGAAATTTCATCTTCAGTGGCTTAGCTTGACTGGCAGCAGTTCTAAGGGAGGGATTCAGAAGCAGAGTAACAAGTATGTGGCAGGTAAAGAGTCAACCACTGAATAAGGACGTTATGTTGGAATTTTGTCATCATGATATCCATTTGACTTCCATAACCGTTATGGTGGGGGCAGGGAGGAGGGAAGAGGCAGGGACCAGGCATCTCTTTTCAAAAGAATAAGAAGAAAGGAAGTGCTAAAACAGTTTTATGAAAGCAAATTCTCTGAGATGTTGCATAAAATAGTACTCTCTGAAAAAATGTAATTCAGTTTTCAACAGTTTTGAAGCATCTGAATAGTGATTGCTGCTTGGGTCTTTGTTCAAGAATGTTCAGGGATTGGATGACATCTGGACTTTGAGCTGCCTCTCCTGGTGCATCCTGGTTGACCAGACCAAGACTGTGTGGTACAAACAGTTATCAGGCTCAACTGCTAGCTAAAAGATTGGCTGTTGAAGTCCACCCAGAAGCACCTAGCAAGAAAGGCCTGGCAATAACTTCCAAAAAATAAGCCATTGAAAGTCGTGTCACACACAGTTCTGCTGAGACCACTCGTGGGGTCACCATGGATTGGAATCAACTCCAGGACAACTGCTTTATTTTTAGTTTTTCTTCGTTTATTCTTTCTGGGGTCACAACAATCCAGAGGTATAATTTAGCTCAATAAGGCAGAATTCCATTGGCTTTCGATCTTATTTCTCTGAATCCTTTTTGTTTTTTAAGCATTGTAGTCTAGATTTTTACATACTTATTTTCAAGTTACAATAATTCTGAAATAATCATTTCACCAACCGCAGCAAAAATAGTCTCTTAGGCTTTTAGGCTGCTCAATAAAACAAAACAACCATATGATCACCAAACGCTTTAAACATCTGAATTTGATCTGAGAGAAGAGCACCGTGTAATGTCTTTTCAGACTTGTAAAGCACATGGAAGAGGATAGTATTGGGCATACGGAGTTGTTCACTTCGCAGAGCACTTGCTATCAGATGTTCTTAAATAACAGGATGAGGAACACATGCTTAATGAGCTCAATTGTCTGTGATAACTGTGTTGATGCTCAACTTTTCTTTCAGTTTCAAGTTTATGGTGCCTTGAAAATTCTTTCTGAAATTAGCTGTGGTATAGTATGTAATACTTGTACATGGTATTTCAATAAAATTATCCAGAGCTGCTGAAATCCTATTGTAATCCATAAAATGCTTGTCAGCAATAATATCACTATGTAAAGCTACAGCCATACCTTAAGCTATAGCTTTATGGGCTATATTTTAAAGACATACTGTTCTACTGTTCTCTTTCAATTGTGCCTAGGTCTTCCTATTACCTGTAAAAAAGAAAACAAAAAAGTTTTTAATAGTAAACATAATAATGCTAATACATCTTTTGGTTATCCAGTCATTGAGGAACTCATTTGGGTGTTATGAGTATCAGTGTAAGAAGAGGTGATGACCTTGGTGAACTGGAAAGCCCAAGCTCTAAAAGGTGTAGCCACCACTCTGCTCCTGGGGATTGCTATACCCCAAGGGACCAGACTACTAACCTTCTGCCTTCTAGTTGGTTCTGACTCGTAGCAACCCTATAGGACAGGGTTGAATTGCCTTAGAGGGTTGACAAGCCTGTAAATCCTCACAGGAGAGACTGCCACCTGTTTCTTCTATGGAGAAGCTCGAGGGTTCAAACTGCTGACCTTTCAGTTAGCAGCTGAGCACTTAGCCACTGTACCACAGGCCTCTTCAACAGGGAATACCATAACAAATTTCCACAAACTTGGTGGCCTAAAACAACACACCTTTATTATTTTACAGTTCTGGAGGTTAGAAGTTTGAAATTCATCTCTCAGGGCTAGAATCAGGGCCTCAGGAAGGCTGTGTTCTTTTCAGAGGTTCTAGAAGAGAATATACTTCCTTACCTTTTTCAGCTTCTTGAGGCCATCTGCATTTCTTGGCTACTTTTCCCCTTCTGTGTTCAGACTCAGCAGCGGCTGGTCCAGTTCTTCTCACTTCCCGTCACTCTGACACTAACCCTTCTTCCTCATTCTTCCCTTCCACATTTAAAAGGTCCTAACATTGGACCTACTTGGGTAATTCATGATAATTTCTTTATTTTGGCATCTATTTATTAGCAACCTCAATTCATCTTTACTGTGAAATAAACATTCACATGTTCCAGGGATCAGAGCACGGGCAGTTTAAATGGTAGGCAATTGTTCTATCACAGTAGCTATTTTCATTTTTAAGAGAAACTGGAAACCCAAATTTTTATTTGAAATATCTGGATTTTTAAAGATAGAAAACTAATTATTATTACTATTATTTAACTCTGTGAGATATAGAGTACCTCACTGGGTCCATTGTGGCCTCTGGGTGGCCTCTTTTGAGCTGCTGGCTGACTTCCTGCCTGACTCTATGCAGAGGATCATGTCTCCTTTATTCCATGCTTTTAAATGTGGTTGAGAAGATAAACATTTAGGAATGCTTACAAAATATTACATAAAAACAGTACAGTAAGAGGAACACTGTATAGGGGTTTTAGAAATGATTCTTGTGAGATGAAGTAAGATAAGTCTGATTATGAAAAATAAAAAGATGGACCTATATTGGCACAGGGAAATTAAAAGATAATGTGATTAGCTGGAACAGAATAATCATTGGCTAGAATACAAAAGAACAGGAAGGGGAGAAGGGGACTGAGACTTTCAAGAGTCAGTTTTGTGTTTTTTTTTTTTGGAGTAGAAGGAACAAATTAAGGATAGATTATTTGATACAGTGGCACAGTTATTAGGCAAGTATGAAGATTTTCTTTAGAATTTGGCTTTATTTTGGGAAGCAATAAGTTTTTGTTTCAAGTTCTGGGGGCATAAAGTGGTATATATAATTCTGAATAGAAACTTTTCTTGAAAGCTTTCAGTGCAACAGATGTAAATATGAAAACCAAGCAAACAAACAAATAGGATGATTTTAGTTGTCTAGGTATGCAGTTGGAGCTCTGGTGACACACTGGTTAGGCTCATCTGCTAATCACAAGGCAGCAGTTCAAACCTGTTAGATGCTCCTTGGAAACTCTATGGAGCAATTAAACTCTGTCTTATATGGTTGGTATGCGTCAGAATCAGCTTGATGGCAACGTGTCTGTATGTACTGGTGCCATAATGAGAAAGCTAGACCAGGATACTCAGTGCAGCTTGGAAAACACCTGAAAGGCCTGCAAAGAAAGGATCATCAGGACCTGGTGAAAGATTGGTTGTGTGCAGCTAATGGGATAATGGCCATAAGACTTTAAGTGTGGGGACTAGCAGGATAGTGGAACCATTGGCTGAAGTACATAGATTTCGATCATTGTTTGGTTATCTAGTGCTTCTGTAACAGAAATACCAAAAGTGGATGGCTTCAACAAAGAGAAATTTATTCTCTCACAGTCTAGGAAGCTAGAAGTGAGAACTGAGGGTGCCACTCCAAGAGAAAACTTTCTCTGTCAGCTCCTGGGGAAGGTCCTCATCAGTCTTTCCATGGTCTAGGAGCTTCTCCAAGCAGGAACCCTGGATCCACACACTTCTCCCAGATGTTGGCTTCTCTCATTTATATCTTCAAAGAGATTAGCTTAAGACACTATCTTATCTTGTAGCTCTCATCATTATAACTGCCACTAATCCATCGTAGTTACAGGACTTACAACACACAGGGAAATCTCATCAAGTGACAAAATAGTGGATGGTCACACAGTACTAGGAATCAGGAGCTAACCAAGTTGACACACATTTTGGGGGAACACAGTTCAACCCATGGCAGTGATTAAAACCATTTAATGTCTTCTTTCCAAAGGAAAAGATTTTGAGGCTAAGGATCAAGCTTTAAGAATTACGTATATTGGAGAAGTAGAGGAAAGGGAGAGAGCAGAGGGAGAAAAAATGAAGAACAGAACCATTATAATGTAGTCTCCAAACACCAAAAGGAGGGGCCAGTTTTCAGATAAGAAGGATTCCAGAAGAGCAAATATAGCAGCTAATGGTATTATACATGAATGTGAAAACACTTGATTGAGTAGATTGATCTTAAAATTTTATTGTAGTTTTTAAGAGAAGGAGATGTTATCATACAAAATAAAATGCAATTTCACAATTCTGAACTGTAAGGCTGTGTTACTTTAGAGATAGCAGTTTCACTGAAAGAGTAAAGGCACCTTAAGTTTGTTGGAATGTGAGACTTGTTGGATTGATGAGGAAGCCAAGACAGCAAAATGAAGAAGCATGAGTCAGAAGAGTTTGCAGTTAGGTTTGAGGCAGCCAGCCCTGGTGTCATAGTAGTTAAGTCTACCAGGCATACCTTGGAAACTCTAGGGGACAGTTCTCCTCTGCCCTATAGGGTTGCTATGAGTCAGAATTGACTGGATGGCAGTGTTTTGTTGTTTTTTTCCCATAAAGAAGAGTTTGCAATATAGAAAGTGCTATGTTTTAACTGAATGGGGGCTCTGCTTGCACTGTTTGGAATGAAAGTTTGGTCTCCACTGGGAAAATATGAATTGTTCTTTCAACAAATATACATGACCCCTCACTTTGTGAAGCTTCATGTCCAGAGCCAGTAGAATAGAGGGGAGTAGTGTCCCTCAGGAGGCATGTGTAGACACTTTAAAATGCAGACACTTTAAGTGCAGACACTTTAAAGGCCAGACCACAGCTTCTTCTGTGAAAAATGTTCTTTGTATTTGGGAGTCAGTCCAAGAAAACCTTTTTTCTATCATGTTACCTTATTGTCTACACTAGATTTTGTCAGAGAGAGGGAAGTGGGCACCTGACTCAAGCTAGGCCAATAAAAATCTCTTTCCTAGAGATTAGCCATTAAGTGTGACTCCCATTTATTAATACAGATAACATGAAAGGAAATATGTAAACTTAGGTGCTGTCAGCTGTATACTACTGCAATGACAACTGGTTTAGAGAAGAGAGAGTACAAGAGAGGCAGACAGAGAAAGGGAGGCAGAGAGTCAAGAAGGAGAAGAAGAAGCAGACACTGTCTACAACCCTGCTGGCTTCCCTATTTGTGCTTTGAGCTCCATCTGAGGTTTACCCTCTTCCTCCTGGAGTTCTGTGTTTATCCTGGACATTTTTTTTTTTTTTTTAATTTAAGCAAGATTGTAGGATCCTGTTACTTTTAACCAAAATCTTAACTAAGGTACTAGGAAAGGGTTAAATCTGTGACATAAGCTGAGTTTTTGAGACCACCTCTTCCTTTGGGAATAAGAAAGTGAAGCAAATTGGTACCGTGAATGATCTAGAAAAACAGGAAACTTTTTAAAAGGGGTGCTTTGTAATGCTCATGTTGGTCACCCTATGATTAGTTCAAGCCTCTGTTTAAACGATACTTCTGAGAAGTATTCTTTAAACCACAGCTGAGGAGCCCCTTCAATACATTCCCTCCAGTGAGCATATCCTCTACCATAGCATTTATTAAGCTGGATTTAAATTGTGGGTTTACATGCCTCTGTCAGTCTCTAGACTTTAAATTCAATGGTATAAGGGCTCATGTATGAGAGTTTGATAGTAGAGACCCAGTACAGTGAAAAATAAATTCTTATATAATTAAATTAAAGCTCTTCCCTGAAAAGCTTAAAGTATGAATTGAGAGTTGGTGCATGCTATATCTTGAGGCCATTCCAAAGCAAAAAAACCAAACCAAACCCAATGCCACTCAGTCAATTTGTGACTCATAGCAACTCTATAAGACCAAGTCAGACTTTCCCATAGGGTTGCCAAGAAGTGCTAGTAGATCTCAACTGCTGACGTTGTGGTTAGCAGGCAGACTTACACACTGTGCCATCAGGTTTCCAAGACTGTGCCTAGCAATTATAAATATGTTGGTTTATTTGTATTACAGTTACCAAACACTTTTTAGTGGCTTCTTGTGGAATTTTGATGGCTTTTTTAAATCTGTACAAAATGATTTTCAAAGCCATCTAAAAATATTACTGTATGATCATTTCAAGAGTCTTGGTGTTCTAATTACAAATATGGAGGAACTGGAAAAATATATGAAATATTCCTGGTGATTTTTGGTATGCTACATAAAAAAGGTATATATGTGTAATCAGGGAAAATTTGATAAAAGCAATGTAAAAAATAAAGCAATCTCATAAAATGAGGCAGTCATAAAATGACTGGCTAGAGTAGTAATACATAGCTATTGGGAACTTGAGCTCAAAAGCTGTCCAAGCAGGTTTCCGCACTCATTGCTGCAACAAGTGATAGTCAGACCTCTAATGAGGTCAAAATAAAGAAATGAGAATGTAGTTCTCCATCCTAAGAAGGCTGAAGACCTCTGATAGGAAGAACAAAATGTAATAGTGATGTTATAGTGATATTACAATAGAAAGTTCAGTTCTGGCAGTGTATTCACTGGATACTAAGCTATAAAAAACATGACAAGCTTAACTGTTATTTCCAAGGCCTTATTATGTTAGACTTGATGCCATAGGCCTTACATCCAATGAGAACTAGTTTTAGTGAATTGACTCAGGCATTTCAAAATAGTTTTGAAGCTGCAGTCTTTGATTCTGAAAATAAGAACGTAGCACACCATGCTGTACCTCGCACTCAACAGCAGCCATCAGATGAGAGGGAGGCCCTCCTCCTCCCTCCCCACATGTCATTCACGTCAGCTTTGGCAAGTGTCAGATTGTCAGGCCTTCTTGGTCTTCCTGCACACACTCGAGCCATCTAAATCAATTTTTTACCCTCATTGAAACCCAGCCCATCATCTTCTGAACATATTGATCTTCAGTCATGCACATACTCATCTTACTCTTCATGATGTTTCTGCCTGCAGGCCTCTCCGTCTCATTATTTCTGTATTGGTCACTCAGTCCTCACAGCTAATGCCAATCACGCTTCTTGCAAGTTCATTTCAAAGGCATTGAGCCTCCAGAGTTCCACTCACAGGAAAATAACACTGACTCTCTCCTTTGTACCTGTAGTATAGAGTCACATAGCTGACTTAATTTTGACTGCTAGTCAAAATTAAAAAGAAAATTTTTTATATGGCATTTTGATCCCCTCCCTACATCCCCCTTCAACTCCCATACACAAGAGAAAAAAGAAGGGTTTCATTTAAAGAGCATACAGAATGACTGTATCACCCACAAAAAAAAGACTCAGTATTAATCATGACCTGCATTCATACTACCTTTGGATATGATCATCTTAGATCTCCTATCTGAGAGGGGCCCAGCTGGCTGCATTTTTTAAATAAGAGGACCCCGTAGGGGAGCCAGGAGGTGGTCAGAAGTACATCTGGTGATTCTGTTTGTGCTGTTGCCTTCCTGCAATCCTACAACCCTGCCTTTTTTGAGAAGACTGGGTATGCTCCCTAGATTTCTAGTAGAATGTTTTACAAGGTTGTTACTTGCCTTTTGGGGTTAGTGTGGACTGCTCCTCCTCACATATGTGATAGATGCATTGAGATTTTTGGTTCAAGTCGATTTAATAAAAATAACAACATCAATAGTTAAACCTGATTCAGCTGTTACAAAGTGCCAATGGCTGCACAGCCTGCTTTGTGTGATTACGTCTTCGGTCACGTCCATTAGCTTCTATCTGGGTGAGGAAACTGCTTGCAAACTGATGTTAATATTTTACCAGTTCTGCCATGCACATTTTTGGGGGTATATTTTAAGATTGATTCATCTTACAAGGACAAGTTTTGTGTTAATGTTAGTTTTGCTTCACTTTTTTAGTGGCCCATAAAATACTAATATGTCTTCCAGTCAGAGCTCTTTCAGTTTCATGAAATACAGTACTGCTTCCAAAGCCATGCAACTACTTGGGGCAAAACAGACTTGAAATCTTGTGCTGTATTCTCACACTTGGCATCTTTCAGAAGCGAGAACTTGGGAGAACTAGAAGAGAGGTTGTAGCTGATGAGAAGTAGTACAGTGTTGCTAAAGTTGAGACATGGGTTCTTCTCTGAAAGAGTTACCAATAATAAAGGACGTGTCAAGACCTTTGCTATTCCAGCCCCCACTGGTAGGAAAGATGGTTATGCAACTTACAGGAAGCTATTGCAATGTCATGATGGAAAGGGCAGCCTTGGACACTTCCTTCAGTTTTCAGTGCTTCTGAGATCGACATCTGATACTGAAGAGGAAAGGAATCTCTGACTCTCTTTGCATTCTCTATGCTTTTAAAATCTTGTATTCACTGAACTTTTTCTACTCTCTCTTCAACAGACCCGAGTAGTCCTTGACTATACAGGTTATCCTCGCAGGATTCGTAACCTAATTAATCAAAGACAAGGGCAGCCATCTCTTTGCTTCGGGACTGATAGTTTTCTGTTACACATTAGGGAATGTGTCTCAGAAGGCATTTATCTTTCTTTACCTGCCATTCACAGTGAAGAGTGAGAGAGTGAGAAAAGCAATAAAAAGTTTCTCCTTCTGAGCACTTCAGCATCTTTTGTGTGGCTCCTCATGCTCCCCAGCCTCCTGTTTTAGTAGCACTTTAAAATGTCTGCCAGTCTGTTTTAGAGACAGTTTATTGGCTGTGATTTTGAGAAACATGCAACTTATGTTTCTTATTTTTTTTTCTGCCGTATTTTCCTCTGCAAATTAATACCACCACAAATGGCAACCTTTGAAAAAGTGGGAACTTGTCAGAAGAATTGGAAAAAAAAAATTATCCAGTCTCAGACTTCTGCAATATGATGTTAATGAAATATTTTGGTATACTGAAACATCAATTTAACACTGGCCTGAAAAGTGAAACGGTTTTGTAATGAGTGTTTTCAGGTCACCAAAACTCTTGAAAAGGTTCCCAAGATTACTCGAGTAGTATAATATCAAATTTCATTTGGGGGTAAATCTTCTAAAAAATTCCAAATATTTCACACTTCCTCATCAAAGATCGGTGTCACTTTGACTGTTACATGAAATTTTTTATTAGCCTTTGAGGTAAGTAAATGTTAATTATGGAGATCTTCATATAACTGGGTCATTTGTCACAAGGTGGCTATTCTTACCACCAGAAATTAGATGCCACATTCCAGTTCTCTGATTTCAAGGTTTTTAAGTGTATGAGACTGTATTTTATGATACATGGATTGTTTCAAGCCCTTTAAAACTATTCCCTCAGCCTTTTGCACCTATTCTTTGCACAGGGATTATTTATTTTTATCCAGCCTGCAAAAAGTAAAGGTCAAAGAATTTGGGAGTTTCCAAACAGAGCAAGTTATTTCTTGATTTGTCTTCCTCCTGCCTGACTTGTAATTTCTCATCACTTGTCTGCCATCCAATTAATGCACATCAGTTTTGTTTTGTCACCTCTGTTGAGAAATGTGATTGACTGATTAGTCTAATTTTATGCTATTATCTAACACATCACACATACGTGATTGAAACAAAATGCTGCATATAGACTTGCCTAAATTTGTGCTTCAGTAATCTCTCACAGAGTTGGTGTAAGGATTACTCCTCCAGAAACAGACATCATCAGGGCCAGCTGTGTAATTGGTGGGGTTAAATGCAGTATGGAAATACAGGACTGCCTTTTGGAGATGGAGAAGTCATTCTCCCCTTCCTTAGTCTGTAGGGAGATGACCATCAACAGACTGCAATTTTCTCTACTCAGTATGAGGACTGGAGGTGTGTGACAGACTCCTGTCAAGTCTACCGTGATCAGCCTAGGCTCTGGTAGACACCTAACCTGCTTCCCTAAACCTGCACCCAGGCCCTCAACCAGGTATCACACTCTACCCACGTAGCTCTGATTGGAGGGCTATGGTAGTAAGGCAGACACTAAGAGCTGTGGGGCGGGGAAGGGAAGAGACTAAGGACGCTGTGTGAGCAGTGCTTCCATCTCCCATTGAAGTTCATGTACAGAGCACACAGTCAAAGGTTAAATGATTAAGAATTTCAAGATGGCAACCACAGCGGGATACTTTAAGCTATAAATACTGCAATAGCTGCATCACTATGAAACTGGTCTCAAAGATGACCACTTCTTCTGTTGTGAACCATCTATTTCAGTTATTGTACTTCTTGCTTAGTATTTTGAATGTTTATTAGCAGACATTTCCCCTTCTAGATCATGATCCATTTTTAGTTAGTTTGGCTTGGCTTGTGCATAGTGTGAGGCGTGGATCCTGTTTCCTTTTTTCTGTAAATGGATGTGCAGTTTTGTCAGTACCATTTGTTGCTTCACCACTGAATGGACTTCAGCCCTTTGTGGAAGATCAGTTACCCATAACCAAATCAAACTCATTGCCATTGAGTTGATTCTAACTAATAGCAACCCTATAGGACAGAATAGAACTGCCCCCATAAAGTTTCCAAGAAGCATCTGGCAGATTTAATCTGCCTACTCTTTAGTTAACAGTAATAGCACTTAACCACTACCCTGCCAAGGTTTCCAGGTGTGTCTCCTGTTGAACTCATACCAGGCTGTTTTGGTTACCATGACTGTATAGAAAGTTTTGAGCTTGGGAACCGTGAGGCCTTATACTTTGTTCTTCTTTAGTGCTGCTTCAGCTATTCAGGGCCTCTTTCCTCTCCGTATAAATTTGGAAATTAGTTTTCCATTTCACTGAAATATGTTGCTGGAATTTGGATCAGGAATGCATTATATCTATGAATTGTTTTTTGTAGTATGAACATTTTGACAACATTGATTCTTCCACTCCATGAGGATGAAATGGCTCTCCATTTATGTATATTTCTTTCAGTTTCTTACAGTGTAAATGTTTTATAGCTTTCCTTGTATAAGCCTTTTGTGTCCCTGGTTAGGTTTATTTCTAGGTATTTTATCATTTTAGGAACTAGCATAAATGGTATTTTTTTCTTGATTTCAGTTTTTGGAGTCCTACTTGTTCGTGTAGAGGAAACCAACTGATTTTTGTAAGTTGATCTTATATTCTTCCAGTTTGCTGAATTTTCTATTAGTTTCAGTAACTTTCTTGTGGATGCTCAGGGATTTTCTGTGCATAGGATTATGTTGTCTGTGAATAAGGATAGTTTTACTTCTGTTTTCCAATGTGGATACCCTTTGTTTCCCTTTCTTCCTGTATTGTTATGCCTAGAACTTTCAGTACAGATTTGAATAAGAGTGGTGATAAAAGAAATTTGTATCTCATTAGTCTTCTCAAGAAGAATGCTCTCAAATCTTTCACCATTGAAAATAATGTTGGCTGTTGATTTTGTGTATGTGTTCTTAATTATATTGAGGCGATTCTCTTCTATTCTTATTTTGCTGAGAGGTTTATTTCATTTTTCTTAATTATTTATTTATTTATATATTTTAATTGTGATTGACTGAAAGTGTACATTCCCATATAAATTTACATGCCCACCTATATGCACCTTCCACTGCTCTCACGTTATTCCTCTCTGCTCCATACATGTCTCATCTTCCCAACAGTTTCCTTTCCCCTCCTCTCCACCCACATCGCTTACTCCAGCCATGCATCCTATAGATGCATAGAACCATAAAGTGCACCCAATATGTGGTCTTTCTGCATCGCCAAATCCAGTCCATTTGTGTTTGAAGAGTGGACCTTCGTAATGATTTATGGGCAAGGGGAGCATCAGGGCCAGGAGCCATGCTCCCAGGGAATCCCGAAGCCGCTGGACCATCAATTGTGGTCTTTTAGTGGAGATCTCAGGATGCACCCTTTTTCATTCTTGTGTTGCCAGTGAGACTCAACTTTATGAACTCCATCGTGGTTGTCACAGGTGGTGGCCAGGTACCAGCCGGTTCTTCCGGTCCCAAGTCGATGTAGGCACCCACACATGTGGGTCTCACTGTCTTCTAGGTTCTCTTTCCCCCATGTCGCTTTGGTCTGCAGAGAAAAATCTGTTCCTGCTGAGTTGGGACCAGCTGCTGTGCCCTCGGATGGCAGCTAGACAGCTTTTAAGACCCCAGATGCCACTCACGAATGTGGGGTACAGAGAGCCCTCTTAGTAATATGCTAATTGTGCCAATTGGCCTTGATTTCACCTAAGAACATGGTTGCCTGACACCTGCCCCAGCTACTCTATCCTTGCAATATTGGGTTAAGATGGAAGGAGCATTCAAGGTATGTTGAAGTCCACTTAATATTGTTCTTGTTTCTAATGCGTACTATCACCGATTTCACCCAACCAAATTTCTACCAACTATCTAATCTAAACCTTGCCCTCCCCCTCCTTCCCTCCACACCCTTGCAGCCCTCAAAGAGTCTTGTCTTCTACACATAAGACTGTTTTTGAGTTTTTATCGTAGGGGTCTCATACAATATTTGTCCTTTTGTCGCTGACTACTTTCACTCAACATAATGTCTTCCAGTTGAAACCAGGTTACGAGATGTTTCCTGGAATCATCATTATTCTTTATCATTACATAGTACTTCATTGAGTATATATACCATAGTTTACCTATCCATTCCTCTGTTCTTGGGCATCTGGGTTGATTCCATCTTTTTTGCTATTGAGAACTGTGCTGCAATAAACATTCTTGTGCATGTATCTTTTGGTGTGAATGGCCTTGATTCTGTAGGATATATTCCGAGTAGTGGAATTACTGGGTCAAATGGTATATATGTATCCATTTTTCTAAGGAAGCGCCTGATTGTTTTCTAAAGAGGCTGGACCATTTTGCAACCCCCTAAAGAGTGTAGGAGAGTTCCACTTTCTCCACAGCCTCTCCAGCATTTGTTGTTTTGTGTTTTTCGATACTGGCCAATCTTGTTGGGGTCAGATGGTGTCTCATTGTAGTTTTGATTTGAATTTCTTTAATAACTAAAGATTGTGAACATGTCCGCATGTGTTTTTTGGCTGCCTGGATCTCCTTTTTAGAGAAATGTCTGTCCATCTCCTTTGTCCATTGTTTAATTCGATGAGTTATCTTCTTCTTATTGATATTTTGTAGTACCTTGTAGATTATGGAGATCAGGCGTCGGTCTGAAATAGAGTTGCCAAATATTTTTTCCCATTCTGTAGGTAGTCTTTTAACTCTTGTGACAAAGTCTTTGGAAGAGCAAAACTGTTCGATTCTTAGTAGTTTCCATTTATGTGTTTTCTGTTGACTGGTTTCTTTCACAGATTTTGAAGTCTGTCTAAACTGTGTATTAAAACTTCCATTGTTGTTCCTACTTTTTCTTGGATGAGCTTTATCATTTTAGATTTGATATTTAGGTCTTTTATCGAGTTTGAGTTGGTTTTTGTATAAGGTATAAGATATGGATGTTGTTTCAATTTATTGCAGATGGATATCCAATTTTGCCATGACCATTTGTTGAAGAGATTGTTTTTACCCCAGTTTAATGTCTTAGGGCCTTTGTCGAATAGCAACTGTTCATAGACAGATGGTGTCATCTCTGAGATCTTGATTCTGTTCCATTGATTGATCTGTCTGTTCTTGTACCAGTAACAGGCTGTTTTTGACCACTGTGGCAGTGCAGTAGGTTCTGAAGTCGGGTAATGAGAGGCCTCCCAGTGTGTTCTTCTTTAGTAGTAATTTACTTATCCGGTGTTTCTTCCCTTTCCAAATAAAATTGGTATTTTGTTTCACCATCTTATTAAAAACTGACACTGGAAGTTGTATTGGGATTGCATTATATAAGTAGATTGCTTTGGGTGAAATAGACATTTTCACAATGTTAAGTCTTCCTATCCATGAGCAGTGTAGGTTTCTCCATTTATCTAAGTCTCTCTTAGTTTCTTGTAGTAAGGGCTTGTAGTTCTCTTTGTAAAGGTCTGTTATTTCTCTGGTTAGATTAATTCCTAGGTACTTCATCTTCTTGGGGACTATAGTAAATGGTACTGTTTTGATGATTTCTTCGTTAGCACTTTCACTGTTGATATAAAGGAATCCTACTTATTTACTTATGTTTATCTTATATCCTGAGACTTTGCTGAACTCTTCTATCAGTTTGAGTAGTTTACTTATAGATTCTTTGGGATTCTATGCATATACAATCATATCATCAGCAAACAGGGAGATTTTGACTTTTTCTTTGCCGATGCAGATGCCCTTTATTTCTTGGTCTTGTCTAATTGTTCTGGCTAGAACTTCTAATACAATGTTCAATAGAAGAGGTGAGAGTAGGCATCATTGTCTAGTTCCTGTTCTCAAAGGAAACTCCTTCAGTCGCTCTCCATGCAGGATGATGTAGGCAGTTGGTTTTGTATAAATGGCCCTTATTACCTTGAGGAATTTTCCATCTCTGCCTATTTTCCTAAGAGTTTTTAGCATGAATGTGTGTTAGACTTTATCAAATGCCTTTTCTGTATCAATAGACAAAATCAGGTAATTCTTGTCTTTTGTGCTATTAATGTGGTTAATCACATTAATTATTTTTCTGATGTTGAACCAGCCTTGCATCCCTGATATGAATCCCACTTGGTCATGATGGATTATTTTTTGGATCTGTTGTTGTATTCTATTGGCAAGAATTTTGTTGAAGATTTTTGCATCTAGGTTCATGAGTGATATCGGTCTGTAGTTCTCCTTCTTTGTTGGGTCTTTCCCTGGTTTTGGTATCAGGGTTATGCTGGCTTCATAGAATGAGTTTGGGAGTACTCCATCCCTTTCTATACTGTGAAATAGTCTCAGTAGTATTGAAGATAACTCTTCTGTAAAAGCTTGGTAGAATTCTTGGTGAAGCCATCTGGGCCTGGGCTTCTTTTGGTTGGCAGTTTTTTGATGACTTTTTCAATCTTTTCCTTTGTGATGGGTTTATTAAGTTGTTCTGCTTCACGTTATGATAATTTGGGTAGGTGATATGAATCAAGGAATTGTCCATTTCCTCTAGGTTTTCAAACTTGTTAGAGTACAGTCTTTCATAGTATTCTGTTATGATATTTTTAATTTCTGTTCGATCTGTTGTGACCACTCCCCTCGCTTTTCTAATTTGGGTTGTTTCCTTTCCTGATTTTCTTTAGTAAGTTTAGCCAGTGATTTGTGCGTTCTGTTGATCTTTTCAAAAAACCAGCTTTTGGTCTTTTCAATTGTTTTCCTGTTTTCTAATTCATTTAGTTCTTCTCTAATCTTTATGTTCTTCTCTAATCTTCTGTTGCCTGAGGGGTTCCTCTGTACTTTCTCTACTTGTTCAAGCTGTAGGGTTAGTTCCTTGATTTGGTTTCTTTCTTCCTTCCAGATGTGTGCATTTATGGAGATAAACAGACGTCTGAGCACTGCTTTGTCTGTATCCCATAGGTTCTGGTAGGAAGTGTTTTCATTCTCATTGGAATCCATGAATTTCTTTATTTCATCCTTGATTTCTTCTATAACCCATGGTTTTTTAAGCAAGATGTTGTTCAGTTTCTAAGAGTTCCACCTTCTATCTGTGTTTTTTCTGCTATTGATTTTGACTTTTATGGCTTTATGATCTGAGAAGATACTTTCCCTTAATTCAGTGGTATGGATTTTGTTCAGAATTGCATTATGTCTTGGTCAGTTCTGGTCAATTCTGTAGAAGGTACCATGAGCACTGGAGAAGATGTAGTTGTCTACTGATGGGTAGAAAGTTCTGTATGTATCAGTGAGGTTTAGTTGGTTAATTGTGGCAATGAGGTCTTCTGCATCTTTACTGAGCTTTTTTCTAGATGATCTTTCCAGTATTGAGAGTGGAGTGTTGAAGTCTCCCACTATTATTGTGGAGTGATCTAACTCTTTTTTGAGTGTAGTCAGTGTTTCTTCCATGTATTTAGGTGCTCTGATATTAGGTTCATAGATATTTGATATAGTTAAGTATTCATTTTGTACTGAAACAGCAGTGAATAGTGTCCATCTTTGTCCATGATGGTGGATTTTACATTAAAATTGATTTTGTCTCAGATTCGAATTGCCACCCCTGCTCTTCTTTGTTCATTGTTAGCTTGATATATATTCTTCCATCCTTTAATTTTCTGTTTGTTCCCATCTTTAGGTCTCAAGTGAGTTTCTTGTAGACCACATATGGATGGGTCGTGACTTTTGATCCAAGATGTCGCTCAATGTCTCTTTACTGGAGCATTCTGTCCATTCACATTCAATGTAATTATTGATAGGTATGTGTTCAGTGCTACCATTGTGATTTGTTTATTTTTGTGATGATGTTATCTGTGTTGTTCTTGTTAGTCTGTTGTTCTTACTAGTCTGTTCTGGGACATTGTTTTTTTGATGAGTTGATTTTTCACCTTTTTCAGAGCTGGTTTTGTAGTTGCTGAGACTCCTGTGTTACATTTCTTGAAATGGCATGTTACATCATTGTTGTGCTTTACGCCCTTAAGATCCCCCTTAATAAACTGTATATAAACCCCATTTTAATTACTACCAGTCTTGTCAACCTCCTCTCCATCTGGAAGGACTATAACGACTGTAGTACATCCCTTTTTTTATTATGATGGCACCACAGTTTTCATGATAATCACTGGATTGTTTCTTTCACTATTATAGCTTTGATTGTGTTTCGAGCCTTCCCTAACTCAGTAGAATTCTGGACGATGTGTCATTCTAAAATATAAAGTTAGTGGTTGTCTTCTTCTAGCCAAAGCCAAGAACTTCTTGCAGTATTTCTTGTAGTTTGGGTTTGGTTTTTAGAAAGTCTCAGAGTTTCTGTTTATCTGGGAATGTCTTAATTTCATTTTCATATTTGAAAGATAATTTTACAGGATATATAATTCTTGGTTGGAAGTTATTCTCCTTCAAGGCTTTGAATGTGTCATGCCACTGTCTCTGTGCCAGCATGGTTTCTGCTGCGAAATCTCACAAAAGCCTACAGGTGCCCTCTGAATATTAGCTTTGCTTTGAGTCTTGCTGCCTTTAAGAGTTTCGGCTTATGTTTCATTTTGTTAAGCTTGATTATAATATGTCTTGGAGTCTTTCTTTTAAGATCTACATTGAGTGGTGTACGATATGCATCTGAGATGTCTATGTTCTCTTCCTTCATGAATTCTGGGAAGTTTTCTATCAGCAGCTTAGGAACGATACTCTGTGTTCTCAGGTGTCTCATCCTGTTCTGGGACTCCAATTAATTGAAGGTTGTTCCTCTTAATAGAGTCCCACATGTTCTTAATGCTTCTTCATTTTTTTTGTTTCTTTTTTCTGATTTTTCCTCAAAGATGCTGGTGTCAGTAGCTCTGTCTTCCAAGTCAGGAATTCCTTTTTCTATTTGTTCCATTCTGTTTTCCTGGCTTTGCATGGAAGTTTCTATGTATGATTTTATTCTCGATCTGTTGGATTTCAGAGTACTGGTGTTCCATCAGATCGAACAGCTTCCTTAATTTTTCATTTTGTTGTGCTGCATTTTGTATAAGGCCTAGAAGGGCTCTGTGTATAATCCTTTTACAGTCATCTTCTGATGCTTTCGTAAAAGTTTCTTCATCTGGAACTCCTTGGTTGTTTTGTTTGTGAGCCTTCTGAAGCCATAGGTGATTTCTTGTTTGCCACAATTGTCTGTTGCTTTTTCGGTCCCATGTGAGTAATTAGAGGCTGGGAAAGATACTATGAGGATGGATCACTGATGTTTCTCTAAGCTGTCTTCAAATGTAAAACAAAAGATATCTGACCACTTCCCAAGACAGTCAGGTTTTCAGGTGTAGAGGTCCCTCTTCCCAACTGGCAGAGTAAGCTCCTCTAGATCCAACCCCAGATGATACGAACTAGTTTAAAATACAGCAAATACTACTGCCGTGTTGGCCTCTGCTGACAGGCCCAGCCTTAGGCGACACTGTGTAGTGTACTGCTTTTCTGGTAGAAAAGCGCTCTCCTGTGGGCAGGCTCTGGCTCCTAAGCTGAGAATTAGGTCCAGCTGTGGCCACCATAAGTAAGAAGGCACCCTCCACATGGTCAGCAGGTAGAGGGGCTTAAGGTGCCCAGAGGTAGTGAGTCTTCCACCTCTGTTGCCGGACCCCCACTGTAGGCAACACTCCATAAAATACTGCTTTTCTGTCAGAGAAGTGCTGTCCTGTTTGCAGGCGCTGGCTCCCAGGCCAAAAGTTACACCCTGTTAAAATCTCCGTGTCCAACATGGTGTCCCGCACATAGGCACCATGGTTCTGTATGAACCGCACTGTGGCAGATATCAAAAGACAGGCCCAAAGTGGTTAGATGAACAGAGTCTGAAGCCTGGTTCTCAAAACATGGGAAGTTTGACTGCCTATCCCACCAGGAGTGTGTCAAAGTCCAGCTGCTAGGCAAGACCCAGCTCCGCCTGCCGGCCAAGTTGAGGAAAATAAATGTCATAATGGTGTGTTTACCTTCAGTCTGTGAAAGCCAGGGCTAGCTAGGAGTGCGAGTCAACAAAAGAGAGGAGGTTTTTTGTTCAGTGGTATGAAGTCCAATTTAACAGCCCTGTGCCGTGTCCTGGGCTCACTAGGTGACCAGAAGTCTCCATTTCATTATCATTTCAGGTCTTGGTTTCCAGAGGAATATAAGGAGACGTGTACTTAGTCCGCCACGTTGACCAATAGGTTTATTTTTTAAATTTTTTTTAATCAGGAGAAGATGTTGGACTTTGACAAATTCTTTTTCTACATCGATTGATACAGTCATGTGATTTTTTTTCCTTTGGTTTATTTATGTGGTGAATTATGTTGACTGGTTTTCTAGTGTTGGACCACCCCTGTATCCCTGATATAAATCCCCCTTGATTGTGATGTATTGTATTTTGAGATGCTGTTGAATTCTGCTGGCTACAATTTTGTTCAGAATTTTTGTATCTGTCTTCAAGAGGAATCTCAGTCTATCATTTTCTCTTTTGTGGTGTCTTTGCTTGCCTATGGGATCAGGGTTATGCTGGTTTTGTAAAATAGATTAGGGAGTATTCCTTTCTTTTCTATGTTCTGATATATTTTAAGTAGAATTGGTGTCAACTCTTCTCAGAATGTTTGGTAGAATTCTTCAGTGAAGTCATCTTGACCAGAATGTTTTATTGTTGTTGTCCATCACCATTGCTTTTGTATTAAAAAGCTAGGATTCTAAAAATCACTAGCTTAGAATTCCTAATGCTGATTGTAAAGCCTATTTAAAAAAATATTGGTGATTGTAAGAGTATTTTTTCTGAATGTTTATAAAAATGAAAGCAAGATAAATGATAAAATCTGTTATGTTACTATATTTTCCTTTCCAGCTCCATTTCAATTAAAGAAATATATAAAACTGTGATTTGGTAGGAAATCCAGGTGGCATAATGGTTTAAGAGCTACAGTGGCTAACCAAAAGATCAGTAGGTTGTATCCACCAGGTATTCCTTGGAAACTCTGTGGGGCACTTCTACTCTGACGTATAGCCATTATGAGTTAGAAATGACTCACTGGCAGTGGGTTTGGGTTGTTTTTGTGTGAAATTTGTTAGGAGAGTCAATCCAACTCTTCAATTTTATATCTGTGAAACCAAAAAGACAGAATAATAAATAGTTTAAATTTTATCAAACCTAGCCTTGTCACTGGCTCTTTATGTATACCACTTCAATTAAGATACAATAAAAACAAAACAAAACAACACAAAACAAAACAAAAAAAAAAAAACCTCTCTGCAACTGAGTTGATTCTAACTCATGTAACAACCCTGTCGGACAGAGTAGAACTACCTCATGGTGTTTCCAAGGAGAAGCTGGTGGATTTGAACTCCCAGTCATTTGGTTAGCAGTAACAGCTCTTTATCACTATGTAAGACATTCATTTTTAATCCTTTGTTCACCATGGTTTAAACCAGCCACTAGATTTATATGACAACAAATGTTTGTCCACACCTGCCTAGTTTCTTGTCTTTCCTGGGTGTGACAATATTCTGGAGCTTTGCAGAAGATATTTTGATTCAGTTTTTGTGAATGTGAATGTGCTATTTTGGTGTTGTGAATGTTTAACCAAAGCTAGGATATAGTAACTTAAAGTGTTCTTATTCAGCATATTTATTATATCCATTGAGCAGCCTGAGTACATTTAGGCAACCTGAAATGAGTGTACAGTACACATTATACATAGATATTTTATGTGACTCCAAGGAGCATTCATCTTTGATGAGCGCACACTCAGCAAGACTAAATGCAGGCTACAGAAACATCTGTGCATTTATTTTACTGTTGGTAAGTTTACACTCACCTCATATTTTCTTTCCAAGACCTGAAAACTATTATTAGTAGCAGAACTCTTAAAGAATAGATCAGTAGGCCAGTCTGGAAGCTTAATTCAGTACATTCATTTCCTGGGCAGAGATTCAGCCATAGGGAAGAGTCATGAAAATATCAGCAGTATTAGCAATCAGCTTCTGATACATTCTGAAAGTGTCAATCTCTTATCACCTTGAACATATTTTTTTCCAAATTTCATACCTCTTTGTAGTTTCACATGTCTTACAGTTTTTCTTAATTTGTTTTTTTTGTAAAGAATCACTGTTTTTCACCCTCCCTTCATCCTGTATCCCTATGACATTTTTGAAATACAAAAGTGAGCACCTTCCCACATCTGATGTTTGGGGATGTCCTTAAGTGAGGATCATCAGTTTCAGAACTACTCTTGTATTCACAGAAACTGTAGGATGTTGGATATACTTCAAATCTATGAGATCAGTAAAGTGCCCAGGAATCTACATTTTAACAGGTGTCCTAGGAGACTCTTCTTTATGGGAAGTTTTGAGACTTACTGCTTGCTGCCTTAGAGCCTTCCTAGCAGGGACCCACAGCATGGACATCCCTTGAGGACTTGTTAGAAAAGTAGAATCTCAGTCCCCACCCCCGACATGCTCAATTGGAATGTGGAGTTCAAGAATATGGTGCAGTGATTCATATGCTCATAAAGTCTGGGAAGCATTGATGTAGAAGGTTAGGTCCATATTCTAAAGCATTGTAGACAAGGGTAAGCATGATGGATACTGCCTGTGTCTCTCGCTGGCTCCTTCTTCTGCCATTTTTCCTCATGTTATTCAAGTCTTTCCTAACTTGGAAGATGAGTTTTCTGAAATTGCAGGTATTCTACCATTTTTGAATGACAAAATGACATCATTCAACACAAATTCTTGTAGTACCTTGTTATAAAGGTTAGTATCTCATGATTATTTGCCCTTTGGCTTGTTGAACTTTTGCTGTGGTAACTCCTATTCTCACGTGGTGAACTGTGACTCATTCTTAAGGACAAATCTTCTGTAAAGTTTGCCTTCCATCTTTTCTTTGAATGTATCTTGGTTACAGCACTTTTTGGACAGCTGGTGGTGCTATGTGGGTAAGAGCTCAGCTACTAACCAAAAGGTTGGCAGTTCAAATCCATCCACCAGCTGTTTCTTGAAAAACCCTATGAAACAGTTCCACTCAGTCTTGTATAGTATTGCTGTGCATCCAAACTGACTCTGTGGTACCTAAAAACAAGCAATAACAGGATTTCTTACATTGATTGAAATAATGTTTTTAGAGATCGGTCTCCCACCACTGCTGATTGCAATGCCCATCATGAATATGGTGCTCCATTATTATCCGTTAAATGAATAAGTGAATAAAGACATATTTCACATGTGTTTTTTTAATTTGTACTGTCTTCTCCAACACTATAAAACTGCTACTGAAGCTGAAAAATTTATTGTAATTTTCTTTATCATGGTGACTGTCTAAAGAAAATAGAGATATATTTTTTATTTTTTAATATAAGTAAAGGAAATATGTAAGTATATTGTGTATCATGCAAAATGTAGGTCCCTAAAATGTTTTGTTTAATTATGGTATTAGTCAAAGCATTTTTTTAATAAAAAAAAAGGGAAATGCCCATCTTTCTGAAGTTTAGACCTAGAGTATATTCTTTTAATAAAGTGCTGACCTTTCTTATGATGGTTATAGTCATCCCTAGGCTTGGCTAACTTTAATAATTTTCTAACTGTGTCTTGTAGCTACTTCTACTGATAAACGGGAGAGGGTTGGCAGGGAACCCCTGATTTTATTGTGAGAGATATAGGAAACTGGCGAACATCTTTACATCTCAGGATTTTCTGCTATGATATGAACTATGACAATCACTTTTAGCTTCACTGGAAAATACATACTTTGTATACGCTGTTTGACTTTGGCGATGCTATACTGTGATTCAAGGATTTTCCTTTCAGTTGGCAGGGTTTTCTTCAGGTAGTGTATCCTTGATAAAAATGATATCTTAATGAAACCTTAACTTAGACACCACAAAATCACACACATAATCTATGGAATAAATAAATGAGAAATGTACACTTAGCACCAAATCCTCACAGACGAGGTTTTCCAGATTCCTTGGACATTTAATATCTGAATAGTTCTGATAACCTTTTTAGCCAATAAGAAATTAAATTTAATCTCCTTTATTATTTTTTCTGCTTGAAAAAGTAATTGTTTATTGTAAAAAATAGAACTCCTTCTGAAATATAGTAGAAAGGTGAAATCCAGGATAATAATTCTGTTGACATTTTAGCAAACATCAGTGTTCTACATTCTGCTTCCGTAAGTAACATCTGGAATCTTAAAAGCTCATGAGCAGCCATCTGAGATACTCTACTGGTCACACTCGATCAGGAACAAGGGAGAATGAAGCACTCAAGACACAGGGGAAAGATTAGTCCAAAGGACTAAGGACCCACAACTAGCGCAGCTTCCGTGACACTGAGTCCAGTACAACTAGATGGTGCTTGGCTACTGCCACCAGCATCTTTGACAAGGATCACAGTAGAGGGTCCCAGCCAGAGCTGGGAGACATGTGGAACAAAATTCTAACTCACAAAAAAGACCAGATCTATTGGCCTGACAGAAACTGAGGAAGCCCCAAGAGTATGACACCAGGATATCCTTTCTGCTTGGTGGTAAAATAACTCCTGAGGTTCACTCTTCAGCCAGGGGTTGGATACGCACTTGAAACAAAATGAGATTAAAGGGCACACCAGCCTAGGTGTACTAGACTGGAGGATAGTGGGAATAGGAAAACTGGTGGTAGGGAACACAAGGTCATGACGTGTTGTGGGGTTAGTGATCAGTGACACAAAACAGTAGGTGTGCTGTTTAATGAGTAGCTAGCTTGTTCTCTAGACCTTCATCTAAAGTATAATCTAAAAAAAGAAAAATTAGCAAGTATTTCCCACATTTATTTTTCTACAGATCCTGTAATATGTATATTATCACTCATGTATAGCATGAAATGTATCTAAAATGCACCAGAGAAAACCTATGTGCTTCTAGCATGCAGCTGTGAAACATTTTCAATCTAGTTGTTCACCCTACAAATAAGTTATAATATACTTCTTGAGGGCAGGAGAAGCACTGTTTTCCTATTTGTGTTTTGAATGCATATAAATATTGTACATGTTATATTGATATTACTTTGAGCAGTAGAGTATTGGAAATAAATATAACACTACATAAGTATAGTGTTAAATGAAACGATTATTTTAGAATTTCGTTTAACTCCATGTTTTTCCTCTCCAGAATATTATGGAGTTTTTACATTTATTCTTTTTCATAAAAAAAGATCACCATGAAATTTGAAAAACTTAGTTATTTTTCTCTCTGAGTGGGAAAATTTTCTAAATTGAGAACACTGATGTTCTGGGATTCTTTGAATTATATTCCTTCTAAAGCAAGAAATGAAGACTAATTGTCTCTTTTTAGTAGATTTTACTGAGCAAGAAATTAGGAATTTGCTATTTTTCTTCCTTGTATTTTCAATTTCACTGTTTTTCCTTTAAGAAAACCCTAGTTCTATTCAAGTTTTGATGTTCTGTAATTTTTTTGAGTTTTTACCCTGATTGTTATAAAATTTCAGCTTTATTTAGAATTTACCATAAATTAAAACACCTAATCTCTATTTTCTCTTCCGAGATATGTGTGACTTGGAAAAAGAAAACCACTGAAAACTCTGTCTCTCACACACACTCACACCCACACATTCATTTACAGATATTGGAAGCATGTTTCCAGTTCAGGGTCAAGGCCTAAATATTTCAATTGATTAAACTTAATGAGGACAGGGCATTTGAGACACTAGATAAGAGATGTTATTCATAGTTGCAAAGATTATGTGATAATTATAAAAAGTGGACCCACTGACCTTTATTCTCTACAGAATCCTCTAAAGAAGAGGAAAATCAAGTTATTATCCTAGTATGATCTTGTTCTTTAAGATGACTCAAAAAGTGGACTTTTCATAATAATTACTTTGAGATGTGATTCATCAGTAGCTTTGGGCTAGATTTAAGGCTTGGACCAAGGTCAGGAATAACATCGTTTTGCTTAACAAAGTATTACTTTTGGGACTTAAATTGTATACTCGGTTGCTCTGGTCAGTTGGAGATTCTTTGTGCTTTTATTCTTTCACTTTTTGAAGAATGTGAAATGAAACCATGTACCCTCTCCTTAGTACTGTGTGGACTATAGAGTGTCAAGGCAGAGTGTGCCAGTGTTAAGGGTGCTTGACCTTTCAGTAAACTGGGTTTTTAGAAAATGAAGTGTATTACTTCTTGTGGGACATTTCTGTAGGGTTCCTTAAGTCTCAGTTGTCTTAGATACTTGCTCGATTTGTGAAAATATGAAGGAGATATCTTATTAAGCTGATTACCTTCTAACAATTAAAATTGATTTTTTAGTGTTCTTCTTAGGTTCAAATTTTTATAGCTGTAAAGAAGGACCCTCTGCTTTGTAGTAGCATTGACTCCATGGAATCTTTGTGTAATCTGCAGACTGCAAACCAGTTTAACCCTGAATGCTTCATTTATGTTGTAACCAAATGTAGGTTCTTGTTCTGTCGTATTAGCTAATTGAAATAAGAGGGCTACCACATCACCAACTGCAAAGAAAACACAAGTGGAAATTGCTTGCACAAACAAGGAACAACTTGGGGCTTAGCAGCCAAAAGACCATGAGCTCCTTGCCCCAGGGAATTGAGGAGCTTTTATGTCCTTCGGTCATGAGGGGGTGGGGATTGGTTCCTGAATTCTGAAACTCCAAGCTCTCTTATTACCGTATTCAGGTACCAGGTGCTGAATCATGCTGCAAAAGAAGGGAGCTTTTGCCTTTTAAATGGGCCGGAGGAACCCCTGTGTACTGGTAAACATCTTCCTCTCCAGAGAAGTTCAGGTCTTGGGTCAAGTTCAGAGCACAGTTCTTCAGATCCAGCCCACGTGCCAAGAACCCGGTGTGCACATGTGCAGGATTCTGGAGTCAAAATTCAAGCAGCAGTTTGGTCCTCAGCATGGTCCAACCAAGGCCCAGTTAGGATATGTGTGACTAGTTCTGGGGGATCTGTGGTAGAGCAGGGGAAGCCTCTGCTGTGGTTTCAGTGTCTTGGTTTTTGTAACTGGATAATGACTTCTACCAGGTCTTAAAAGAAGTAACAGGTGGAGTGCTGCTTGGAAGCAGATTGGCGAGACATGTTATCAGGAGGGACTAGTCCCTGAAGAAGGATGTTATGTTTGGTAAAGTAGAGTGTCAGCAAGAAAGAAGAAGATTCTTGATGAGGTGAACTGATGCAGTGGCTGCAGCAGTAAGCTGAAATGTAGCAACAATTGTTAGACTGTCCTAGGACCAGGCAGTGTTTTTTAGAGCAGCTCTAAGTTGGAACCAACTTGACAACCTCTAACAACAACAACAACAAAGGCTGTGAGAGAGATTTTCCATCCTAATAAGACTTTTTGTATACAGAATTGCAAATTGGGATTAGGATTTATAGAGAGGGGGGAAAAAAAAAAACCCAGCATTCTATGAACGAAAATAATTGTGTGTGTATTGCCAGGGAGAATCTCCTAAGTGACATTTTGGTTACAGATGGCAGGGAAGAACTTTTTTTTAAAATTGTGCTTTAGACGAAGACTTACAGAACAAACAAGTTGCTCGTTTAGCAGTTAGTACATCTATTGTTTTGTGACATTGGTTAACAACTCCAAAATGTGTCATCATTCTCCCTTCTCCTACTTGAGCTCTTAGTACCAGCTTTGCTGTCCTCTCCTGCCTTCTAATCCTTGCCCCTGGGCTGATGTGCCCCTTTAGTCTCATTTTGTTTTATGACCCTGTCTAAGCCTTGGCTGAAGGGTAAACCTCAAGAGTGACTTCAGTACTGAGGTGGAAAGGGCATACACTCAGGATTTCTCCAGTCTTGGTGAAGCCAGCAAGTCTGATCTTTCTTTCTGAGTTAGAATTTTGTTCTAGAATTTTTCCCAGCTCATACTGTGACATTTTAGTGTGATTCCCATCAGAGCAGTCAGTGGTGGTCACCAGGAGCCATCTCTTTGTCTTGACTCAGTCTGGTACCATGATAGGTGTGCTCCCTTGGTCCTTTGGACTAATCTAGGGAAGAAGTTTTTGAACAGATGTTGCCATAGATTAGGTTCCTGGGAAACAAAGATTCTGAGATTTGAAATCAGGAGGCTGACTGGGCATGGTTCTTGAGAACATTGTGAAAGGACAAGTAAGAAGAATTGAGCAGAGGTTGAACTGTGGGATGCAGTTACAGCAGAAGCTTAGTCAATCCAATAGAGAGCTCTTGAATTGAAATGGTTCTTCAAAATTAAACCTGCCTTGAAACAAGGAAACTGGCTTTGCCTTTACACAGTACACCTCTGCTAACCCCTTTGCCCCTACTGGATGTGGGCTTTCCTTCAAGAGAAGGTATGAACTCTGGTAAGGCAGCTTACCTCAGTTGAGGGTAATTCCTGGTTAGGAACTTGGCAAAAGCTTTTAACCTTTGGCACTCCCAGATGGAAGCACACAGGTTCCTTGGTTCTGAGGGGAAGTCTAGGCAACACACTTCTGTAGGTAACTATAATCTAGTACTTAGGGAACAAAAATGACACTGCAAAATGAAAATGGAGTGGGAGAACTTTGCAGACAGATAAAGCATCATGGAAAAAGCCCTAAAGTGTGTGTGTGGGGGGCGACTAGATTTATTTAAGGACTTCTGTAAATAATGTATGGATAATGGTTTTGGTAAAATTAAGAATAATAGTTTGGACATCACTGCAGTCCTAGGTATCATAGCAACAGTAAATCTGAAGAAAAACATATATGTTTTCAAAATACTTGAGCATAGAATCAATAGCTTGGTGATGGATTTGGTGACAGGTGAGTGAATGAGAAAAAGCAGACAAGAACATCTACATTTCTCATTTGAGCAGATAAATGAGTGTTGGTGCTATTTTTTAAGACGAAGAGTACTGGGGAGGAACAGCTTTCTAAAGACTATGCTTTGACTGAGTCAATACAAACCAAAATAAAAACAAACCACACTTCTGTTGCAGTGTTTTATAATGCTTTTGGATCTTTCTCTTCTCCCTCATCACCAAAACAGTTCACATATCCTGAAAAACAGCACAACCGTTATTAGGAACTGTTTGAGAACCAACCTACCAAATGTCTACTTTGCATCAATTCAGAAATGTTTATCCTGAGATTACTATCTTGTTCTACAGCACTTGTGTAAAATAACAACACCAAAATTCCAAAAGGTCATAGATACTCTGTACATCTCAGCGCAAGTGCATGTCACTTTGGACGTCCATCATGCGAAGCTTCCTGCTTGTCCAGTCACATACTTAACTATGTAAGAGTCACTTGAGAATCTTTTAAAATGTACATTCTGATTTAGTGTATCTGGAGTGGAAATGTAAATTCTCAGCAGGGATTTGAACCAGAACAAAACAGTTGGAAGTCCTGGTTTGCACAGGTGACCTTTAGCTTAGGAGTCAAGCACAAACTGTTTCTGATCCCTAGGGACCTTTCATTTCTGGTAATGACTAATATAAAAAAAAAAAATTGAAAAGTTCCTGCAAGTGCTAGTTGAGGGGGGGATTACAGCATTCAATATGGGGTCATGGTGCAAAATGGTCCAGCCTCTTTGGAAAGCAATCTGGCGCATCCTTAAAAAAATGGATATTGATATACCATTTGACCCAGTAATTCCACTACTTGGAATATATCCTACAGAATCAAGGCCTTTCACACCAATGGACACATGCAGAAGAATGTTTATCGCAGCACAGTCCACGATAGCAAAAAGATGGAATCAACCCAGATGCCCAACAACAGAAGAATGGATAGGTAAACTATGGTACATATACTCAATGGAGCACTACATAATGATAAAGAATAACGATGATTCCAGGAAACATCTCCTAACCTGGTTTCAACTGGAAGACATTATGTTGAGTGAAAGTAGTCAGCGACAAAAGAACAAATATTGTATGAGACCACTAAGATAAGATCTCAAAAACAGACTTGTGTATAGAAGAAAAGACTCTTTGACAGCTTCAGGGGCGGGGAGGGAGGGAGGGCGAGGGGGGAGGGTTTAGATTAGATAGTTGCTAGAAATCTGGTTGGGAGAAATCGGTGATAGCACACATTAGAAACAAGAACAACATTAAGTGGACTAACTTGAGTACTCCTTCCATCTTAATATTGCAAGGATAGAGTAGCTGGGGAAGGGGGCAGGGGACCGGGGACCATGCTCTTAGGTGAAATAGAGGCCAATTAGCACAATTAGCATTTTGCTAAGAGGGCTGTCTGCACCCCACATTGGTGAGTGGCATCTGGGGTCTTAAAAGTTGCCAAGCTGCCATCTGAGGACACAGCAAATGGTCCCAACTCAGCAGGAATGGATGCTCACTGAGGACCAAAATGACATGGGGTAAAGACAACCCAGAAGATAGAGAGACCCACGTGAGTGGGTGCCTACATCGACTTGGGTCCGGAAGAACCGGATGGTGCCCAGCCACAACCAGTGATAGCCACGATGGAGCTCACAGAGTTGAGTCTCACTGGCAACACAAGAATAAAAAAGGGTGCATCCTGAGATCTCCACTAAAAGACTTCAATTGGTGGTCCAGAGGTTTCAGGGTTCCCCTGAGAGCATGGCCTCTGGCCCTAATGCTGCCCTTACCCATAAATCATAACGAAGGTCCACTCTTTGGACCCGAATGGATTGGACTTGACAATGCAGAGTGACCATATATTGGATGCACTTTATGGTTCTATATGTCTATAGGATATCATCCTGCTGACCTCTGGCTGGAGGAAGGAGAGTGGGTGGAGAGGAGGGGAAAGGAGGCTGTTGGGAGGATGAGACATGTATGGAGCAGGGAGGAATAGTGTGCTGTCACCAGACAACCAGACAGGGAGCGCAGTGGAAGCTGCATATAGGTGGGCATGTAAATTTATACAGGAATGTACATTTTCACTCAGTCATATTAAATAAAAAGAAAAGAGAGAAGAGAGAAAAAAAGAAAAAGAAATGGGGTCATGGAAGGCCTCTGTGAGGAGCTAATCATGTGAAGATCTAGGAAGAGATCTTTTAGGGAAAAGGAAGAGAAAACTCAGCTGTTCATTGACGAAATAGGCTTGGGGTATCCAGAAAGCAGGAAGAAGGCCAGTTTAGACTCACACAAAGTGACAGGGCAAATACCAGGAAACACAGAAGTAGATGGAAAGTACGTTGGATGCCACGGAAAGAACTTTGCATGTCATTCATAGAGAAAGAGAAGTCACTGAAAAACATGAGCAGTTGAGTGACGTGATCTGCTCTGTTTTCGAAAATTCTGTTTGGCTGGTGTGGTGGTGATGAGATTTTAAGGCAGCATGGGTGAAGCAGGAGGAAACTCTTTAGGAGGATCTTGCATTTGGAAAACTAAGTAAGATAATTTTGATTAAGGTGGTAGTAGTAGAGGTAGAGAGAAGAATGTTTTGAAATATAATTTGAAGGTAAATCCAATGGGACCTCAGACCTGAAAGAAGAAAATATCACTCCTCAATTTTTGACTGGAGCAGCAGCAAATTAATAGTAGTAGAGAAGAATAATTAATGGAATTCTGTGGGAAAAAACGCAATTTGGAAGCAGAAATCAAATGTTCTCTTATGGAAATATCAGAGATGCTACTAAATTTAGTTTGAATTTGAAGGAAAGAAATTTGAATGCAAGTTATAAATCTTGGTGTTGTTAATGGTTAACAAAACCAAAACCAAACCTGTTACTGTTGAATCAGTTCCCACTCATGGCAGCCCATTGCGTTCCAGAGTAGAAATGAGTGCTTTCTTGTCTATGCTCTATAAGGAAGCAGGCCACTAGGACTTTGTTCTGTGGAGTTACTGAGTTTATTGTTTGCTAAATTTTAGGTGAGTAACTGAGTGAAAATTGATTGCACCATCCAGGGACCTTCAGATAATATTTAATGCTGTGTGATTGGATAAGATCACCCCAATAAAGAGAAGAAAGAAGAGGGCCAAGGACCGAGTTAGGTGACAGGCTTCTTTCTGTCTAGAGGTATGAAAGAAAAGGAGAGCGCAGCACAGTCTATACATACAAAGTCTGCCAGTTAAGTTCACGAACTAATCCTAGAAAAGGTGCCACATACTTCACTGCTGAATATCACTATGGTCACCTTTGAAGTACTCCCCCTTGGGAAGCTATGCACCGATGCCAGGGCCTAGTTCCAATTTTGGAACTCTTTCTAGAACGGCCATCAGAGCTGTTGTTGTATTACCCTTGATGTCCTGAATGTCATCAAAATATCTTCCTTTCAATATTTCCTTTATGTTTGGGTAAAGAAAAAAGTCATTGGAGGCCAGATCAGGTGGGTAGGGAGGGTGTTCCAATACAGTTATTTGTTTACTGGCTAACAAGTCCCTCACAGACAACTGTCCAATTAAGTTTGCAGACTTCCTATCTTGCTGCTGTGCACAATGGCCATTCCATAAAGAGTTTCAAAATTGTTTTGAAGGGTGCGCTAGGTGCTGGCATTGGTACATAACTTCTGAAGACAGGTACTTCTAAGGTGACTGCAGTGATTTTCAGCATTGTGGTATATAGCATCTAGAACAGTTAAGTTCACGGACTTACTTACCCAACCTCACACGCATATATTTACTTTCTTCTTGGTGTTAATGTGTCTAAGGATGACTTCTCATTAGGCAATGCACACACACATACACACACACACACATACACGCACACACACATACACGCACACACACAAAAGAACAAACAAAAATAAGAATGGGAAAAATATTTGGCAACTGTATGTCAGAACATTATCTGATTTTCATAATCTACGAGGTACTGCAAAGTATCAACAAGAAAAAGGGAAAGAACCCAATTAAGCAATGGACAAAGGAGTTAGGCAGATACTTCACCCAAGAGGACATCCAGGCAGACAAAAGACACATGAAAAGGCTATCAGAGAAATCCAAATCGAAACTATATTGAGATGCCATCTCAACCCGACGAGGTTGGCCATAATCTGAAAAACACAAAACAACAAACACTGGAGAGGCTGTGAAGAGACTGGAATTCTCCTACACTGCTGGTGGCATTACAAAATAGTACAACCACTTTGGAAAGCAACCTGGTGCTTTCTTAAAAAGCTGGAAATTGATATACCATTTGATCCAGTAATCCCACTACTTGGAATTTCTCCTACAGAAACAAAGGCTGTCACATGAATGGACAAATGGACATGACTGTATATTGCGGCACAGTCTACAATAGTGAAACGATGGACTGATTCTAGGTGCCCATCAACAGATGGATAAATAAACAAACTATGGTACATATACTTGATGGAATACTATACAATGATAAAAAACGATGATTTTGGGAAACGTCTCATAACCTACTTCTAGTTGGAAGACTTTATGCTGAGTGAAATCAGTCAGCAGTAAAAGGTCAAATATTGTATGAGACCACTGCTATCAGGACTTAAAAATAGGCTTATGTACATAGGAAAAGACTCTTTGATGGCTACAAGAGTGGGGAGGGGAATTGAGGATTGATCATAGATTAGATAGTTGATAGAGATTAAAAATATACATATTATGAAAAAAAGCAGTTACTGTTGAGTCAGTTCTGCCTACCTCATGTGTGTCAGAGTAGAAGTGTACACTTTCAGGCTTTCAGTGCTGCTGTTTCACAAATAGATTCCAAGACTATTCCACAAATAGTCTTCCAAGGCACCTCTGGTGGCCTAGACCCTCCAACCTCTCAGTTAGCAATAGAGTACGTTAAGTGTGTGCACCTCCCAGTAATTCTGAGCTGGTAGTAAAACTAGGGGAGTGCACCATCACGAAAACCCACAAGGAAAAAAATACTTCAATAAACAGAAAATTGTAATGGCCTTCGCTGCTCCTCTACCTTGAGAGCTAGTAACATGACAGTCTAGTGCTGCTGTAACTGAAATACCACAAATGGATGGCTTTAACAAAGAGAAATTTATTTTCTCACAGACAAGTAGGCTCAAGTCTAAATATAGGGCAGCAGCTCCAGGGGAAGACTCTCAGTTGGCCTTCTTTACCCAGACAAGGAGCTTGTCTGCACAGGAACCCCCAGTCTGAATGATGCGCTCTGCCCCAGGCACCACTTCCTTGGTGGTATGAGGTTCCCCTCTCAGATTGCTCACTTCTTTCTTTTATATCCCAAGAAACTCAACACAGTCCAGCGTGATAGATTAAGTCCTGCCTCACTGACACCCACTGTCCCTCATTAACATCATAGAGGCAGGATTCTTATCACATGGGGAAAAAAACCTCACACACACAGGAAATCATGTCCCAGCCAAAGTGACTCATACATTTTGGGGCAGACCTAACTCAGTCCATGACACATGGTACAAATAGTTTCAGTGGACATCTGAAACCTGATTGCAGAAGAGTGAATGTGAGGAAATGGAATACTAACACCCATGTAGAACACTCTTTCTGTGTATTTTACTGAGAAGGCTGTAGAGCAGAGAAGTGTAGGGCTCCATAAGGAACAATGAAAGGGCTAGAGACAGATTTCTAAAAGAAGAATATACAGCATATTTGATAATGGAAATATGCTAGCAAAAAGTAAAAAAAAGAAAAAAAAATGATGTGGGAATGAGGAGAAAATTGTAGGAGTAATGTCCCCAGAGGTGGGCTGAAGTTGGAGGAGTTAAAACCCAAGTGAAAGGCTTCCATCTCAGTAGAAACAGGATGTGTCTTCTTTAGAAGGAAAGCAGAGACTGTAGGTACTGTGTAGGTGGGGGAGGAACTGGCAGGTTTAATAATAAAAAAAATGAAGATGTTCCTGCACTGTTGTTTCCATTTATTTCCCATGAATGATCAGGTGCTGAGAGATAGAAGGGTGGTTGAGAAGGCAGGTGAGTTGGAAATATTGATCGGAGGAAAAACAAAATTAGCAGTCATGTCTATCAATGCAAGGGAAACATTCTCAAGTTACTGCTGATTAACCATATTAAATAGATAAGGCAATATGGGATGATAGATACCTACAAATGCCTACTGCTGATAAAAGCTAAAAGCAATGCTAATCTTAATAGTGTGATTTCCTCAAGCATTTCCAATGCTCTTCGACAAAAGTAATCATTTCTAACATTGAAAATTATGAACATTTCTACTTAGGGTTATTATAGCTTTTTTTTGAGAATTAATGGGAATATTTTTGATATTAGCTTTATTGTGAGTTTATTGAGCCAAGTGAGTAAAATATTTATTCTCTAGATGATTGTGTTTTTAATTTGCCCTTTACCTCTCCATAAGTAAGCAGTAACTACCCTTTCCAGAGCTCTTGTAGGGTAGCTATAAGTTATAAAAGTATCTGTGTTTAGGATAATAAAGCTTACCTAGAAAATTTCGGTACTCTGCTTCATCAACTCCATTTCCTCTTCCAGCTGTGCAGAATGTCAGTTGTGTGGTAGTCACAAGGGGGACACAGCCTGTTGATGAAAGCACTTTTGAGGACAGATTTTATCATGCTTGATAAAATGCCTGTTCTACAGCTAGTCTGTCTTCATGGGCACAGATCCTTGTGCTGTTAGAGTTCTCAAGTAAGGGTGTTGCCCTTTTCTGTACAATTCTAAGCAGAAAGGAAGGTCAACTCTGGGTGATAATGATGTTTAGTTCTCTTTTCATTGTTGTTAAAAGTTTACTTAATGACTGACAGACAAGGAACTAAACCTGCATTTTTGGAATAATGAAAGAAGAAAATGTTATCTTCCCTCCCCTCATGTGTATCTGTTAGGTATGTATATTCTCCTATTCCTTGGTGTTGGACATATAAGATTCACTTTTTACACTACACAATTTTAATTCCTCTCAAGGTTATAAGCATTTTGTGGTTCTGTTTATCTGCAGTTTGCCAACAGTTTTAAATTAAAGAAAAAAAACTTGAGGGTTTAAAAAGATCATTTTAACTGAGGCAAGAGAGAAAATGGAGGATTGTGTGTTGTTGAAAGCGAGAATTGAATAAAGATAGATTTAGAATCACTATACTTTCATTTAAGTTTAAAAATGTATTTTGAGAATTGGGTCATGATTAACAAGATGATAGAACTGACACTTTGCCTTTAAGCTGGTCTGACTTTGCAAGAATCTGAATTCTAGATCCTCTGGAGGAATATAGAGGTGAACACCTGGAAGCTTAAAACCATACCTGGGTACATTAAAATATGACCATAAATTTTAAAGATTTGTGGGCTAGAGCCAATTGCAAAATATTTCAGAGACTTCATCCATCTTATTAAAATGCAGACTCACACACAGTGTGCTGTAATGATATGCATTTAAGCACCAGTTTTGTATGCTTCCAAGTCAGTTAATCTCTTATGCAAAAGAGCTTAAAATATTATGAAATTATATTTTTTGCTTAATAATTATTTTATACCCGGATGTTAGAATAATGTTTTGGTATCATTTAGCACCTGTACTCATCACATGTATGCCTAAGTATATGCGTACTCACTAGAGACATAATGCTATATAAATCTAGGAAATAAATATGTACCTATTATTAAAGTTTAACTGCCGGTGTATATTTATGATACACGGTATTTTTCTTTTCTCTTTTGGGATGATTGATTTTTGTCTCTGTGTAGCTTTTATGGTTAGATTGAGTGATGATTTTCTCTCTCAGAGGTATCAGTGGAAACATTTCTGACTGCCTGAGGCAGTCATATGCCACAGCTGGTACCGTATTTAAACTGCTTCCCTATGTAAGTGCATAATTTTGTCACCTGGTGATAAACAGCAAAGAGCTACAAAAGGAAATTTTGCAGAAATACTTTGATTTTCACTAAGCTAAAGATACAACTCTGTCAATTAGGCCTTTCAAGGTAGATGAAAACATTTGTTTGCAAAGTAAATAACTCAGCAAATTTCTGCAAGACTCAGCAAAACTCAGAATTCCGTTTGCTAAAGAGGCAGCCAGGTTCTTGTTAGGTGCAGACCATCAGATACTGTCTGTGACATTTAGTGGCATCCCATATACTGAAAACCTTTGAAGTCTAATTAAAAAATACTTTTAACTAAGGGAATGTCAAAGAAGATAACAACAACAAAAAAGTGAAATAATTGTTTGAAAATATGTGTACTGGGAAATAAGAGAAGATGAGAAATAATAAATTGGTATAAGTTGTTAAGTCTTTCCAGTTTATAATTTAAGGGTTCACTCAGATTCCATCATTCCTGAAGGGTAAAGTTCCTTAATGAATGAACAGGCATCTTTGAGTTAATAGGATATATGGAGTTTAAACACAGAATACTGATTTGGTGAAATAAATAAATGAATGAAACAACAGACATCATGTTAAAATAACATTTTGAGAATTATTTAAAAATCTATTTTTAATTTTTTACTCTTTTACTATTACTTAAGAATCCTCAAAAAATATGTGTTAATTCCAAAGGGAAAATGTACAAAAATGTTCATAGCCACACTCTGCTAAACCACCATCCAGTGTGATCTGTCCCCACTTTCCCAATGCTGTCTCACCAGAGTACCTACCCTGGGGCCTGCTTCCATGCCTGTCTTTTCCTTAACTTCTGTCACTATTAAGTTTGTGTCAGATTCCTTCACTGCACTATTTTCTGCTTACTAATTTTTGCCTTAAAAATAAAATGATAATGTCCACCAGTGAATATTTGTCTCCTTGAAAGACTCAATTTGTGACTTTGGCCAACATGCTTGTTCCCATGGAAGGTGGTGGAATGATTTGCTGCCTTCCTCCCCTCTTTCCCCACCAAATTACACTGGACTGAAATCTGCTACATTTGCTCCTGAAGCTTGACCCTACATCTCTCTACAGAGAATTGAACTGTCAGCCTTTGAAATAACAGAATAATTTAGGAGATGAGGTTTTCTTTTTTTTTTTTCTTCCAGGAGGATAATACTGGAAAACATACAGCTTTCTGTAGAGATAAACCTCAGATTCTGTGGGAATAGTAAGAACAGCGCCTCTTTTGAAATGACATTTATGTGAAAAGTGAGCAGCTCATGTAATAAATTTGAAGTAGCAGTTTCTCTCGGAAACATGAATGGACAACAAGATAATTACACTTTCTGGGCAGCAGAAGACTGAGAGGGATAGAACTATTTCTGATTCTGGGTAGATAGTAAAAGGAAATTTCTTGTAGAACAAAGAATTATGGTTCTTTTATTGAGGAGATAGGAAAATAATGGACGAGGAGATCACTGAATAGTGTTCTTTTTAGGGAATGTTGATTCTTACCCGGAGCACTGAAAAAAGATTTCGAAGTCATAAAAAGTTCGGAAAATTGTCCTCCAAGTTTTCCTAGGCTGCTCCCCACTAACAGTATAATTTACAAATATGGACCATATCGGATCAGTCCCTGGAGATTTTCACCTAGATACTCTGGGGTGATGCCTGGTCACTGGTGTTATTTAACACTTCTGTCCCTATGCATTGATAGTTAAAAATAAACGTGAAGAAGAGTTTGTAGCTACCATGTGTATTCAAATATCTTCTTTGTGTAAGAAGATACTACTTCAGATACTTTACAGGCATTATCTTCTTAGGACTCTGGACCCTCAGAAGTGTATCACCGTATTAACAAGAAGGATTCTGAGGCTCGTTGTTTATAGTTACTCTCCATTTGACTCCAACTCATAGGGACACCTCCCACTTCCTGGCTTAAACTTTTGCACTCCATTACTCAGCCATCAAAACCAGAGGTCTGCCTCTGCTATCAGTTTCTGAATCTCAGTTGTAAGCACTTAACTTTGAATTGCATTATTTTGGGGAAATGCTTTTGTACCTTGTTTTTTCTCTGGTAGATGGACAGTTTCATGCCCTGGGAATTGCATAAATCCATTCCAGTCCAGGAGCAATTTGAGATGAATCATACCAGGTGACATTCAAAACCACTTGCAAATCCTGACTGCTTACCAGGGTGCCAAGAGCAAATTTATGCTGGCCACTGGCTTCCAAATCAGCCACGTTCCCTGTTGGCTTCAGGCTGATAAAATTTGTGGTGTCCGCCTAAACTTTCTGACATGCCTAGATGTGGGAGAATTCCCACGGGGTGTGGCGATGTTAAACAGACAGCTGAGATACAAGGAAAGAGGTACGGGAGATGGAGTGAAAGTCTTGGGTTCAAGTTCAGCTCCAGTAATTTCTAATTATGAGACCTTGGACAGGTTAACCTTTTCTGTAATTTCCTGTTACAGTTGAGATACAGTGCCTTCCTGGTGCAAAATTTAAAGACAGTAATGCTTTAAAAACAAACAAAATAACCCTGTGGCATAGTGCTTAAGAACTATGTCTCCCAGCCAAAATGTCCTTAGTTCAAATCCACCGGGTGCTTCTGGGAAACCCTGTGGAGCAGTTCTGTTCTGTCCTATATGGTCGCTATGAGTTAGAATCGACTCACTGGCAACAAGTTTGGTTTGGTTTGGTTTCAATGCTTAAAAAAAGCTTTTGTAATGTCAGGGTCACATGGGGATGTCTGGTACATTTTCAAATAAAGATACTTCTGTTTCTCAAAAAGGGTATCTGTTATTCTTTCATAGAAGCTGCATTTCCTGAGAAATCTTTTTAAAAAAGTTTGGTGACCCTGCTAATGCTTCTCTTGTGTGACTTCAATAAACCATCCAGAAAGCAGGGCACCTGTTATGAGTGATAAGGTGCAGTTGTAGGGATTCTAGATGTTACTAAGTTTTGTCACTCCCTACCTCCTGCTTGGAGACCCACAGTCAACTTGAAAACATACATCAACAGAATTATTAGAAAATATTTCAAACTCTCCTTTCTTGTTAGTGTAACGTGATCAGTCGGTACTGATTTATGTAAGGTATCAAATTTCTGCACTCTTTACTGGCAATGCCCTCTTTCATTGCTTTTAGATAATAAATTAAATGGAGAGACACTTATGTTTTATTCTCTACAGAGAGAAAAATAAAATATATGTTACTTTTTATCAGATGTGTGTATTTTAGGGAGAGAAAAAAGAGAAACTACACGTTACATATGCATTTATTCATTAGATTAACAAATCATTATCAAGTACCTACTCTGTTCTAGGGACTGTTCTGAATGGTATGGAAAAATTGCAATAAACAAATCTCCTCTAACTTAAGTTCCACAAACAGTAGGATACAACATGAAGATGGATATTTTTTTATTTGCATTGCATGCCTGTTATGACCTGTTAGTGTGTATTTGTTCTTTCTGCATTATAACATGCTTTCACACTCTTTAAATCTTCCTAACAAAATTGTATGCAATGGTTAAGCACTTGGCTGCTAATCAAAAGACCGGGGGCTTGAACCTACCCAGTGACTCCTTGGGAGAAAGAACTGGCAATCTGTTCCCATGAAGACCATAGCCTAGGAAACCTTTCAAGGCAGTTCTACTCAGTCATGGAGCTGCTGAGAGTCAAAAATTGATAGGACAGCCGGTAACAACAGAACAACAATAAATTTGTGAGAGTATGATTATAGTTCCATGTCCTGATTACTCATGGATGCTTACAGCTGTTTCTTCTCATTTGGAGTTGTGTCATATCTGTGAATGGAGATCCCGAAGGCCGTACTCCATCCACATCATTAAGGTCGACTCTACTTTGGGGAGGCCGCTCTTCCCCAGTTGCCTTCTGAGTGCCTTCCAACACGGGGGCGCTTACTTTCTGGCACCATATCTGACAATGTTTGGCTGCTATTCATAAGGTTTTCCATGGCTAATTCCTCTCAGAAGTAGACTGCTGGGGCCTTTTTCCGAGTCTGTCTCAGTCTGGAAGCTCAGCTGAAACTTGTCTACTATGGGTGACCCTGCTGGTGTCTATATAGCAGTGGCGTAGCTTCCAGCATCACAGCAACAAGCAAGCCTCCACTGACAGAGAGGCGGAGGCTGCTCAGTCGATCTTTACTCTGCTTACCTGATGCTGTTACCTTCCTTACCTGATGGTGTCACCTTGGTTGGATAAGAACATCAGGTGTACCACGGACTGCCAAAAGAACAAACAGATCTGTTCTGGATGAATTACAATCAGAGTGTTTCTTGGAAGCAAAGATGGCAAGACTGTGTCTCATATACTTTGGACATGTTGTCAGGAAGGGTCAGTCCCTGGAGAAGGACATCATGCTTGTTAGAGTGGAGGGTCAGCGAGAAAGAGGAAGACCCTCGATGACATGGATTGACACAGTGGCTGCAACAATGGGCTTAAACATAAAAATGATTGTGGACATGGCACAAGACCGGGCAGTGTTTCGTTCTGTTGTGCATAGGGTCGCTATGAGTCAAAGGCAACTTAATAGCACCCAGCAACACCAACAACATGATTATAGTTTCCGTGGCAAAGCCAGTGGTACAATTGGCCATAACCTTGAGATCCTCTGACTTATGGTGCCTTACTCTTTCCACTGGCTCATTAATCCTTGTTTTAATATTGTTGTTTATTCTGATAATTTAACACTATATGCCATTCCTGTCAAGAATGAATGGTAAGTTATTTTTCTTGATTTATTATATCATAAATGCAAAAAATGTAATAAAATAATTACTGAAGGTAGATAAACCAAATCATTCTAAAAGAGAAATAAAAATAAAAGCAGTTGTAAATAAATCAATCTGATACAGCTGGCAGTAGCTTTCAATATAGATTTTTTTTTCTTTTTAAAATGTTTTTGTGGTTCTTTATTACTGGCATGGTGGTTAAGTGGCTGCAAATGCTAATGGAAAGGTCAGCAGTTCAAATTATCAAGGTGCTCCTAGGAAACTGTATGTTCCATAGGGTTGCTGTGAGTCAGAATCAACTTGACAGCAGTAGGCATGGTTTGGTTTCGTTAGTAGTCTGGAGAATGTGAGAGTTAACCAGTGTATGTCACCTGCACAGGCAGTTGGAGCTAATTTCTCCACTGGGGTCTTTATTTTCCTGCCCTCGTATGTCTCACTCTTAACATAATGTAGCCCTTTGGCTTTTCCTCCTGTGTAGTTTAAGCAGCCTCCTTTGGCTGGCTGGCTTTATTGTTAGTTAACATTCATTAGTCAGAACTCAAAAGATGCACTGCATTGGGAAAAGCTGCTGCAGAGGATCTCTTCAAAGTCTTGAAAAGCAAAGATATCACCTTGAAGACTAAAGTGTGCCTGACCCAAGGCATGGTATTTTCAGTCACATCATATGCATGTGAAATCTGGGCAGTGAACAAAGAAGACAGAAGAAGAATTGATGCCTTTGAACTGTGTTATTGGATGTACTGTACACTGCCAACAGAATAAGCAGGTATCTTCTGGAAGAAGTACAACCAGAGTGCTCTTTGGAAGCAAAGGTTGTGAGACTACGTCTTACATACTTTTGATATGTTCTCAGGAGAGATTGGTGCCTGCTTGGTAGAGTGGAGGCTCAGTGCAAAAGAAAGACCCTTGACAAGGTGGCTTGACACAGTGGCCACAACAATGGGCTTAAGAATAAAATTGATTGTGGATGTGACACAAGACTGGGCAGTGTTTTGTTCTGTTGTTCACAGGGTCACTGTGAGTCAGAAACAACTCGACAGCACCTAACAACAGTGTCTAGAGGAGACAGAGTTTCCCTTAAGGAAATGATGATGGTAATTTAGAATATCTTTGGGCATGGCTCTGAGGGAAAAGATCGTCTTCAAAAAATATACAGTATTAAGATATTTTTTGCCTAGCACTCATTTATGGACTATTTAACAGATGCATTTCATCAGAAAATTTGTGTGTTGAAGGGGCAACACATATATTTGTCTTATCTGTATGACAGTGGAAACCTTGGTGGTGTAGAGGTTAACTGCTATGTCTGCTAACCAAAAGGTCAGCAGTTTGAGTCCACTAGGCACTCCTTGGAAACTCTGTGGAGCAGTTCTACTCTGTCTATAGAATCGCTGAAAGTTGGCGTTGACTCGGCAGTGGTTTTTGTTTTTTGTTTTTTGTTTTGGCTTTGTAGCACAATAGTGATTTCTGTTCTCATCATCAGGAACAGCTGCTGAAACAGATGCTTTTGCATTGATTGTGCATGACTAAATACTGATAGCACAATATAGTCCTCTAGCTAAGCTATGGTATATAAAATGGTTCATATCTTTACTCGCTAAGAAGCATTCTTTAAGAAGGAAAAAAAAAAATGCCAATTTGAGGAAGCAAGAAATAAACTTCCTCAGTTGACCAATATATTTCTGAGAGGAAAAACTGAATATTAGGACACCATTCACATAGTGTATCTTCGCCCACTTACTCTTCAGGTTCCTTGTTTAGTGTCCTCAGAGACTCTGTTCTACAAAACATCTGGTGTGAAGTAGGGTAACCAAGAACCTGCAGAATTTGACTGCTTCCCTCTGAGCACCAGCACTGAACCTGAAGGAAGGAACAGGTTAAGTGAGGGTGAACTGAATGTGATGGAAGGCTGGTTCAGGAAAGAGGGTTGTGTAGGTTGGTTTGTTTCTTTAAAAAACAAAACAAAACAAAAAAGACAGAAAACAAGCCCACTGCTGTTGCGTCAGTTCTGACTCATAGCAACGCTATGGTCCAGAGTAGAACTGCCCTATAGAATTTCCAAGGAGTGCCTGGTGGATTTGAACTGCCAAGCTTTCGGTTAGCAGCCATAGCTCTTAACCACTACACTACTAGGGTTCTGCAAACCTACAGAAATGACTTTAAAATGATAATATATTCTTTAAAAATTGTAATCATTATCCTACCATACTGATGCTTTTTTATACTATTTTTACCTACTGACCTCATTGTACCAAGCAAAATTAGCATAGAGATATTGGACTTTAAATTATTTTTGTCATCCAGTGAGTATTACAGTTTTAAATTTCAGAGTCTCCATAGCTCCACTGAAGTTTAATAACAAAGACCTATTTAGCTCCATTCAGTGACTATCAAAATGCCAGACATATCTTAAGTGCTCAGTGTATGGTTGTTGAATGAATAAATGAACACCATTACCTAATAGTCAAATCATTTTTCCTTTCAAGATTCTTTTCCTGTCCTGGTCACATCCTCCCAAAGTCAGTTTTTATACTGGGATATAATTCACATACCCTAAAATGCACTGTTTTAAAATATACAGGATTTTCAAAGAGCACCTCGTGTATTTGAACTGCTGAACTTTGGGGTAGCAGCTGTAGCTCTTAACCACTGTGCCACAACGGTTTTGTCAGGGAAATAAAAATTAAGACTACAATGAGATGCAACTTTCCAACCATTATAATGGTGATAATTAAAGAAATAAAAAATTAACAAGTATAATTAATGGGAATATAAAATGGCATAGTCACTTTATAAAACAATTTTGGCATTTACTCAAGACGCTCACCATACAGTTACCATGTTTTTGTTTTCTTAGGTTTTTTTAAGTCAGTTCCAACTCATAGTGACCCTATGTACAACAGAATGAAACACTGCCCACAATAGCTAATGTTCAAATAGACGAGGTGCTCTTTGAAAATCCTGTGGGTCCAGTACGACTCTGTCCTGCAGGTTTGCTGTGAGTCAGAATCAACTTGATGGCAATGGACTTGAGGTTTTTTGGGCAGGAGTGGGGATGGGGGTGGAAGAGGGGGTTAATGATGAATGATGTTGAGCATCTTTTCATGAGCCTGTTGTCACATGAAATGCCAGTTAAAGGAGAAATGCCTATTTTAAAGTACTGTGTGTATTTTCAAAAATGTATTGTCCTTTTATTACTGAGTTGTAAACCTTCTCTTTTTATTCTGGATATCTTCCTTGTTGTTAGTTGCTGTCCAGTTGATTTTGACTAATGGCAATCCCATATGTCAGAGAAGAGCTGCTCAATAGGCTTTTCAAAGCTACGATCTTTTTTTTTTTTTTTTTTAGAAATTGTGATTGAGTTAAAGTTTACAATACAATTTAAATTTGCATGCCTGCCTATCCAGAGCTCCCTCTGCTCTCCTTGCCTGGGGACAGCACACTCCTCCTTTCTGTTCTGTACATGTCGTATCCTCTTAACAATCTCTTTTCCCTTCCTCTCCACCCTCTCCACTCCTCTCTGGTAAGAGGATGGTAGGACGACATCCCATAGATGAATAGAACCATAAAGGGCACACACGAGATGGCCACTCTGTGCCCCCAAGTCCAATCCATTCCTATTCAAAGAGTTGGCTTTAGTAATTATCTGTGTATCAGGGGCAGCATCAGGTCTAGGGGCCATGCTCCCAGAGGAGCTCCCAGGCCTTCAAACTATAAATTGCAGTCTTTTAGTGGCGTTCTTAGGGCACACCCCTTCTTATATCATGTTGCCACTGGAACACAACACTGTGAGTGCTGTCACGAAAGCTCTGATCTTTTGGAAGCAGATCACTAAGCCTTCCTTCTGAGCCTCCTCTGGCTGGGTTTGAACCACTCAATTTTGTTAGCAGTCCAGCCCTTAACCGTTTGTACCATTTGTGCTCATTATTTTTGTCACTGATTGTGGACAGTGCAAACCTGAAAGCTCTGATTTCACTTTAGTGTCATAAAATTAGTCTTGAATTTTTTATTCATTCTTTTTTGCTTCCCTTTTCCTCTCCCCCTTCCTTTCTTTCCTGCTAAGGTACTAGGAAACCTGGAATGTTGACGTGCAGGAGAGGAGCAGCTTGTGCACTAGCTCTCATTGTCCTCAGAGGCATGGAAAAGAACATTAGCTTTTGAGTTTAAACCGTGAGACATTCCTCTAACTACTAAATCTTTCTGAGCTTTGGCTTTGGCCTCTCCCGTAAAATGAAAGCCATGGAACTGACCTCATGAGATTGTTTTGAAAAGTAAGTGAAATAAATTTATAGTAGTTAGATATAAATTTAAAAACAAAAAACAAACCAAAAAAATGCCATTGAGTTGATTCTGACTCACAGTGACCCTATAGGACAGAGGAGAACTGCCCCGTAGAGTTTTCAAGAAGTACCTGGCGGACGTGAACAATCAACCTTTTTTTTAGTCAACAGCCATAGCTCTTACCCAGTAGGCTTTCTGGTTATAGATTAGGTATCATTATTAATTTTGTTTCATCTCATTTTATGCCATTTTGTCATCAGTATTATTAACCATATTTTTTGACAAAAATCAAGAGTGCTTAAAAATCCATTCATGATAAAGCAAGGTGTTTGTTCTCTTGCTTGTTAACTAGCTCTCTCTGTAGGTAGTGTAAGAGACTTTGATATGAAAGTTCTAACTGTGTTCAGAATGTACACAGACTGAGGGGTCTTGTGGCCCTGGGAAGATGCTATGTTGTCTTTTTCATGTCAAACGTGGTATTAATTAAATCTGCTGGCAACATTCATGTATATTTTTAATGAATGGCTATTAACTAAATAAGAGGAAACAGTCATGATTCTTGACTAATTTTGTTTCCCAGAATATCCTGCTTGGTTTTGAATATTTCTTTGGATTAACTAATACACGCTACATATTATTTGTGATTATATTTCTATGGAAGAATTCCAAAACACTTGCAAACCATGATTCTGTCAGTGTGGAGAAAGGAGTTGTAGTTTCTGCTTTGTCACTAGACCCTGACTTGATAGCTACTGTTATAGTGATGTAAAATGTACTAGCACAAGAGTTTTGAAACATTTTGGCCTGGTACGTATCAAGTAATACAGTTTTATATTGCTAGCTAGCACATACACATTCTTAACCAGCAAAAAAAAAAAAAAAAGTCTTTTGCTACCTGTAATATCCCCCTGAATTTTCTGACCTATTTTATTTCATTAACCAATGACACCGAATGGATTTTATAACCACTAATGGGTTGCAGGCAATTGGAGGCATTGTGGTTAAGTACTCTGGCTGCTTGCCAAAAGGTCAACAGTTTAACCCACCAGGCACTCCTCGGAAACCCTATGTTCTACTGTGTCCTATAGGGTCACTCTGAGTTGGAATTGACTCTATGACAGTGGTTTTTTTTTTGTTTGTTTGTTTTGGGATGGGTTGCAGGAAACTCTGGTAGCATGCTGGTTAAATGTTACATCTGCATTAACCAGGTCAGCAGTTTGAATCCACCAGAACGGCAATGGGTTTGGTTTGGTTTGAATAGGTTGCATCTTTGAGTTTGATAGACACTTCACTTCAAGAAGTCATCACTTTGCTTTTGACTCCCTGCTAGAGTTGCCAAAGCCAGGCCAACAAATTACATGAAATACATAGAAAAGTTCTTAACATTTCCACTTTCGTGTCAGATGGTTTGCTGTGTTAATATGCCCCCTCCCTTTCGCACTGGTTGGAAACCCTGGTGATATAGTGGTTAAGAGCTACAGCTGCTAACCTAAAGCTGGCAGTTCAAATCTACCAGGTATTCTTTGGAAACTCTATGGGACAGTTCTACTCTGTTCACAAGGTTGTTATGAGTCAAAAACCACTCCATGGCAGCAGGTCTGGTTTTCCCATTGGTTAAAGGCTTTCTGCATTCTTTTTGTTAAACATATAAAAGCACTGAACTGCAATGGGGAATTGCATGTTATTCTCTTTTAAGTACAGTAAAAAGATATTTCACTAAATCCATATTATGCTCTTTCTTTTATTCTTCATGAGATTTCTATTAATTTTGCTACATTTGATAAGGTTTGCATTCCATATTAAGTTCTTCCTACCTAGTGATTTGTGTTAAATGTCATGTTTCAAGTTTTAAAAAAAAAAGAAGTATATTATCACAATGAGAAAGAAGCATGTTGAATGGAAGAGCAGGTGGACAGGGCTTGATTGATGTTCAAAAGTTATTTTTGCTGTGAACTCCCATTAGCCTAAAAACCATAAAACAGAAAGGAAGCTTGGTTCAGCTCATACACCATTAGGGGACGTATTTGAAAGAATTCAAAATTGTGATAGAGTAACTTCAAAACTGTAGCAGTGAAATAATTTATTTCACTACAGAGCAACCAACAGAACTTTTACATTGAAATTATGAGTTTTGAACTTCCGCATGGTGGTGAGAAGACCTCGTGGTCCCTGGGCATTGGTCTGTGGTGCTGTGGTTGCTCCGCTCAGACTTCTTGCTCCAAACTCAAGGGCAGAAGCTGCTTTGGCCATTTCTCACCTACTCACTGATCAAAACACAACCCTGAAACCATCATTTCAGAAACAAGGAAGAGATTGAGGGAAATGGATAAGCTTTTCTGTTCATCCTGAGATAGGGATAATCTTATCTAGGTTAATTTTTGTCATTGTGTGGAAGTAACAGAAGAAAATATTGGGGCTACTCAGTACAGGCATTTTTAAACGTAGTGTCTAACCACTTCAGATTAGTTGGAATTACTTTGCCTGTCTGTGTGTTTGTTTTGAGTTGGATGTACCTCCATGTCTTCTGAGAAGTGAGTCAGGCGAAGGATGCCACCAGTGGTGAGGCATGACTTGCCTTTCTTCTCTCTCCCCTCTATTAAGCTGTACCTGGGCAGTCGGATCCGACTCGACGGCACTTGGCTGGGGCAGCTGCAAGCATTTGATTGTTCTAAGTGGTAGTTAGATGATGACTCACAGGAAGTAAAACTCTAACCCCCCTCCAAACGGTGTTTTACCAAACTAACTCTATCTGTGTTTTATGCACAGCTAAGAATATACAAAAGAATGACATCAATAAACTGCAAAATTGGTTTCGGTTTTACTAATCAAAAGCAACATCATGAATTTGATAAACAATGCATCTGTGTAGGTATAAGTTTGAGCATATAATCTGTCATTTATTCTATCTGCAGAACATGAGACTCCCCAGACTCTTTTTCAGTCATTTCGTCTATCTGGATTGGATTGTGTTTCAGTTCTTTGGTACTGCTCTAACAGAAATACCACTAGTGGGCGGCTTTAGTAAAGCAAAGTTTATTCTTATGCAGTCTAAGAGGCTACAAGTCTGAATTCAAGACATCTGCACCAGGAGAAGGCTTTCCCTCTTTGTCAGGCCTGCAGGAAGGTCCTTGTGTTGCATCAGTCTTTGGTCAGGGAGCCTCTTGGTGCAGGAACCTCGGGTCTTCAGACATTGTGCCCTCTGCTGCAGGTGCTGCTTTCCTGATGGAGTAAGGTTCCCAACTCTCAAATTTTCATAGGCACTCCCAGCAAAGGTGAAAGAACTAGAATTATAGAATACATTTAAATTTGTGGTACTGAAACTTTCATTTAAAATATTCTTTTTATTTAAGGTGGAAATGTTTCTATTAAAAAAAGTTACATAAAATGCAAATTTGAAAGCAGAAAAATTCACATTATGGTTGGAAGTTAATATTGAATCATGTCACGGTTTATAGTTAGTTTGAATTTATCTAATGCTGAACAGGGAGAGTCAACTGAAAAGAGGTCTCTCACTAACAAGTTTTTGCTAGTGAGGGTAATTTTGGTCCCCCACCAAAGAACACTAGATTGCATTCTATGCTAATGAAACTGTTTTTCAGTGGAGCATACAGCAATTTGCATAATTCTAGTCCTGGCTGGGATATTGGGGAAATGGCATATAGCCAAAATAATTAAAATGGGATTCAAGGCCATGTTTTAGAAGGCTTTTATCCTTCGCTGTGGTTATGTTTGTGACTGCAGTTACTTCTGAAGTCTCAAGAACTTCAGACCTGAGAATAAACTTGGTGTCAAAGCTTTGATTCAAATCCCAACTCGTGTACTAGTATATCTCTGTGATCTTGAGCAAGTTACTTAACTTCCCAAATTCCTTAACTGTGAAAGATTGAATGTAATACTTACCTTTTAGGGTTGTTAGGCGGCATCTATATTATATCTAAAAGATCTGTAATGTTGTAGTCAATAAGTTATATTTGATATAGTAATATGATTAATATTATTAACAATATAATAGAATAATGATTACTATTATTCCTTTGTGATTTAACAGATGATTCTTTATAAATCTAATTGAAAATACACTTGTGATAGAGCTGTCAGGCTAATTATATACAGTATAAGATAAATGAATGGGGCTTTGAAAGCATTGCTATGGTGAGTTTATGATACTTGTAAATGCTGAATCTGGTGAGATGACTCAATTTTTTTAATGTGACATAGCAGGTGAGATTTTAGAAGGACCCAGATTGTCACACTTTAAGTTATTCGGTCACCTTTTGACTTGCTTCCTTTCCAGTGAATACTGCCTCTTCCGTAATTGTCCACAAGGCTGTAAAATGTCCATACATCTATATTGGTCTTCATTGGTCAGACAGTGATGCTAATTTTTTCTGGCCTGTTCCTTTGGTCTAGCCCTGCCCATATTTGTTACACTTTTTGTCTGCAAAATATTGCTTTTCCTTTATCTGAGAAAAGAACAAGATGAATGAACGGAAGAGGAAGTCTGTGTGAGAAATCCTTATACTTTCAGTCTTTGCTTGGAAAAACCAGGAAGAGTTAGGGTGCCGAGAACTGGGATGTGGTAGGTAGAGGTCTCTCCACAAGATGGCACTCATCCCCCCTGCTTTTTTCTTATTTTTCTTTTAAGGTGACAAAAGTAAAATGTATCTTTTTAATTTTTTTAAATCACAAAACAAGTATGTTGGTTTATGGATCAAATGTAGCTGGTTCAAGCTTTTGTAAGCGTCCTCTCATGTTTTTTACTCTCAATGTTTGTTACTCTTAGAAGTAATGAGTGTAATTTGACTGCCTCTGAAGGCTTTGTTTGGAAACCCTGGTAGCTCAGTGGTTAAGTGCTACAGATGCTGACCAGGAGGTCTGCAGTTCACACCTCCAGGTGCTCCTCAGAAACTCTGTGAGGCAGTTCTACACTGTCCTATAGGGTCGCTATGAGTTGGAATCAACTTGAAGGCAATTTTCTTTCTTTTTTTTTTTTTTAAGGTTTTGTTGGGAAACCTTGGTGGTATAGTGGTTAAATGCTACCACTGCTAACCAAAGGGTCAGCAGTTCAAAACCACCAGGCACTCCTTGGAAGTTCTGTGGGGCAGTTTTGCTCTGCCCTATAGGGTCACTGTGAGTCAGAATCCACTCAGTGGCAGTTTATTTTTTAAGGTTTTGTTTGAATATGGGTATAATGTTAGTAGTAAAAGGACATACTTACTCTCATTCCCATTCCCACTCCCAAACGTGATGAACTCACATCAACTTTTTAAATATTAACTCCTGAAACCTATATAGAGTATAAACTTAAAAACAAAGCTGAAGTTTAGCTGAAAAGATTCATACTGTCCCCCCTTTTTATCATTGTTATTATTTTAAATGTTAAGTGGACATACCTTTCAATTTTAAAGAAAATTACTTCAGTCCTTCTGTTTGAATATGATTTGAATGTACAAGAAGAGGAACTTTGATCGTCTTTATTTTTTCCAGTGATGTAGAATATCAAACCTATAATCTTGTTACCTTATGTTAACTTTAGTGTGAATCTCCACTACAAAACCCACACTAATTCAGCAATTTTTTCATGTACAATTCAGTAACATTGATGACGCTATTCCAGTTGTGCAGCCATTCACACCCTACTTTTCTGAGTTTTTCCTCCTCCAATGACATAAACTCACTGGCCCCTAAAGTTCCTATCTAACCTTTTGGGTTGCTTTGTTGTCTTGATTCATACAGATAGTTCTTTCAACGAGCACAGTGCTCAAGGCAGACATTATTAATTAAGCTAAATTGGAGTTTGGTTTAGAAAAAGACATCATGGGTTATTTTCTGTTTAAGGTTTAAACATTATCGTAGGGCAACAGTTTGGGTGGTTCGTCCAACCTCAGTGGCTCCAGAAAGACAAAGCTTTGAATAACATGAATATAAATCAATAAATGGACTTTAGTTGACATTTTAGCATTTATATCTTTAGCACTTACATCAGAGTGTATTTCCTAGTTTCTGATTTTCTTTCAAATGACTTAGAGGGTTTGGAGTGTATGTGAGCAGAATTTGTTAATATACTGACGATTATCCCCTATTGAGAAACTCTTATTGTAACATAGTTTCCCATGTGTAAGTTTTCTTTTGACAGACTTTAGAGTAGTTTACATTTCTCTAAGATAATATCACTGCAGATTGTCTTAAAATCTTTTGTGCCTTGATCATAGCAACTAGTATTATGAAATTTTTGCCTCATGTATTAAATGGCCAGCTGTGTGTTAGAAGCAAACATTGCAAAATGGTTGCCTCCCCATGGTGGAAGTCCCACTGCGAAAGGAGGAGAAATCCAGAAGGGTTCTAAGAAGGGAAAAAGATCGTTAGAGACAAAATACTAACACTTGTAAGAAAGGTCACAGGTAAACAAGGCTAAAGTTTGAATGATTTAATCAAAATAATATGCTTCTGCTATAATAACCTTGTCTGGGCTAGAAGATAATCTAAGAGCTTCACATTTATTAGCTCATTTACTCTCCTGACTGTATTTAATGAGACAAAAGTTATTATCCTCCTTGTTAACAGGTGGTATGACTGAGAATCAGTAAGGTTGAGTGGCTAGAGTTTGGAGGTAGAATTTGTTGGATGATGTAAATCGTTAGTTACCTGGTTGGAGGTTTGAGTACACCTAGAGGTTGGAATTCATCCCTGGTGGTGCAGTGACGAAGCTCTACAGCTGCTAACCAAAAGATCAGCCGTTCAGATCCACCAGCCACTCCCTGGAAACTGTATGGGGCAATTCCATTCAGTCCTATAGGGTTGCTATGACTCAGAATCAACTCAACTGCAACCAGTTTGGTTTTTTGTTTAGAAGCACATAGGAAGAAAAACTTGGTGATTTGCTTCCAAGACATCAATTAGCAAACACCCTGTGGAACAGCACAGACACACAGGAGGTTACAATGAGCTGGAATCAACTCAATGGCAACTGTTGCCAATAGGTCTTACCTTTAAGTTATACACCTCTGCCTCACTGACTTGCAGGAACATAGAATGTTAGAATTTGGCCATTAGTTTCCAATATAACGGCACTTGGCTGGCTGGCTGGCTGGCTGGCTGGCTGGCTGGCTGGCTGGCTGGCTGGCTGGCTGGCTGGCTGGCTAGCTATATGAGTGTAGATCAATTCTTTCATACTGTTGTAATTTAAGACATTGTGCAAAAACATTTTTTTCAGCAAATTCAATGGAGCCTTTGATTAGATTCCAGGAGCAAGTTTTTGACCCTCAAGGTGTGGAAACGATGAAATAATTCCAGGAAGGACAGTGTGGGCTTTGAAACAGAGGTCTTCAAGAAGCAGATAGTCACCACCTTTCATAGTTGTTTTGGTTAATCCCTAAAGAACATAAGGAGCTGCCCAAGATACTCCCATTTTAAAGAATTGTATTATGTTTGCAGATACCTTTATGTGATCTCAGGCAATGTCGTTCCAACATCCACTTTTGACTTCTGTCAGTATAAAGCCTTAGATCTTTCGATTGTTAGCATTCATCTATATGGTTTACTTTTCTCATTTACAGCTTCTTCATATTCTCATCAAAATTATGAACATGACTTGCTTTTGATTTGTAATAAAAAAAAACAAACCCATTGCTGATGAGTTGATTCTGACTCACAGCAACTCTATACAACAGAGTAGAACTGCCCCCTTGCATTTCCAGGGAGTGACTGGTGGATTTGAACTGCCAGACTTTTTGTTAGCAGCCACTGCACTTAACCACTATGTAACCAGGATTTCCCAATGGAAGTTGCTTCTGTTGTTATGCCATAGTTTATTTAGCTATTCAAATATAGTTGTATATTTAGGTTTTCCCAGCTGTTTGCTACTATGTATGGACATTTGTTGTTGATTTTGGGGAAATGTGGGAGTGGGTGGGAGTAGAGGGGTGCATTTTTTTTTAAATCAAGTCCCAAAGTAGAATTATTCTCTCAAAGTATATAACAGCTCTTCGCAAATATTTCCACATTGCTTTTCAGAGAAAACAACTAATTTTGTTAATGAGTTCAGCAGTGGACAAATCGTAGATCTCAAACTCCAGTTCTCAATAATTGAGCTTTTACCAGTTTACCAAACTGGTACAGCAAGGAAGCACAGCTGACCAGGTGGTTGACAGCTGAGGATGCAGTCAGTAGTGCATGCCCCACCTCCGCTTGGTAGCTGTGGGTGTTACCACCTGGAAGGCCTCGTGTTGCGACAGAACTTCCAGTTTCTCTAGAGATTCTAAAGGTCCAGGCTTTATATGAAGCCTCACAACTTTTAGGTATTGTAAAAACATTTAATTTTTTTTTTTTTTTTTTTTTTAATTACTCTGGCTGAGAGAGAGAGAGAGAGTGCTTTGGTGGTATAGTTGTTAAGAGGTTATGACTGCTAACCAAAAAGTCAGCAGTTCAAATCTATCAGGTGCTCCTTGGAAACTCATCACACAGTTCTACTTTGCCCTATAGGGTTGCTATGAGTTGGAATGAACTTGATAGCAATGCCTTTGGTTTTGAGGTTTTGATGTTTTGATATAAATATATATACTGTGTGCTGACCTGATCCATCCCTTGGACAGGCCTCCAGTTGTTTACTTCTGAGGTATGTATTCTGCTTCCCCAAAGTTCCACATTGAGCTTTGTGATTTTTTTTGGTCATATCAGTAGGTGTGCAGTGATACCTTGGTGTTAATATATTTGTTCTTTTATCTGTAAGTTTATGTATATAAACATATTTTTTCCCTTTAATAGTTTTCTCTTTTAAACAGAAATTTTTCTCATCTTTATTTGGTGGCTCTGGACACAAATTTGAACAGCATACCACTTTATCTATCTGTGTGTATATAAGTATTTGTGGGTGTACACATACAGCCAGTCCCCAGCTGATCATAGGATTCCTTTCCAGTGACTCCACTGTAAGTTTGTTCTGATGCAAGCCAAATCTGTCCCTCTCTTTTATGTTAGTTTTCACTATTATTGGCTTTTATTATCAGTACCTTTATAAGTACAAACTTTGTGTTTGGGTTGGCATGAAGGTGATTAATTATGGGCTACAACATTTTATGTAGTATATATTAGTAATGATAAAATGTATTAAAAATAAAAATAGATGGTTGTAAGTACAGTTAGTCATCACTTGAATACTTCGTAAGTTGGGAACTGCCTGTATATACATATGCATATATGATTGTGTATGACAGTATGTTTTAGGCACCTGTATTTATTACATAATCTCATTGTGCTGCTTTCTTCATTTACATGATATAGTTCAGGGCTTTTATCTTTATGTATGTACGCTCATCCCTTTTGCCTCTGGTAAAATTCTAGTATCTTCCATTTCTTCAGTGCCAGAAATTTATCTTCCCACAGCTGGAGAGAAACTATTTTTTTTCCTCTAGTTTTCAGTAAAACGCTTAACTCTGTCTCATCTGGAATTTAATACAGTGTGTGGTAGGAGAAATGACTCCAAGGTAATTTTTTTTTTCCATAGCAATATCCCATTGGCCCAACACTATTTATTAAAGAATAATTTATTTCTCTAGTGTTAGGAATTTTGATAATCATTTGAATTGATTTTGTCAAATTCAGGTGCATTTCATTGGATATGTCTTATGAGTTTTAGGCTCTTTGTAATGATTGCTTTGTGATTTTAATCTCTGATAGAATAAATCATGCAGAGATGTGTTAAATTTCTTTGTTATTTAGATGAGGTGATCTCTTCATGCCCTCTAATGTTTTCTTTTGCCAAAAAAAAAAAAAAAAAAAATGTCATCGTCTGAGGCCAACATATGGTTAAGGAGCATGGTCACAGTTGCACATGAACACAAAATTAGTGCCGTGTGAGTTGTAGGAGTTAATGTAAGTTTTTGTTTCAGTCATTGCATACATCTATGAAATCAGGAACTGGAAGAGATAGTCTCAGAGTTTCTTTATAAAACTGATATTTTGTAAATATCTTTTCTTCAACAGCATCATTTGGGTGATCCCAAAATGATGACCATGTATTTCTCCTATGAATTGAACATGTTCTCGGGCACTGTCTCATCCGGGAAGACTTTCCTAGCTGTTACCGTAAACCCCTGTATCCAAATCTAGACTTCTCCTCTTTGGTCACCTAGCATCCCGTGCGTATATATCATCACAAGGGCCCTGGGACACAGTGAGAAAAGCATAATTCATGAAACAAATTAAGTCCAGGTGTGTCCTGTGAGTGACCTTCACTATTAAAATACTTCTTTCCAGTGTGGCAGAAGCAAGAACAGATTTCCAAACCTAGAAAGTTTGAGCTTCTGTCAGCATAAGAGTCTGCCTGGACTGTTTGCAGGAGGCAACTTCATCATGGCCCTGCCTCAGATGATATTTGAAATTGGAGAGAAGGCTAAAACAAGGTCTGACATACCTGATAAGTGTTGTTAAAAAAAAAAAGAACGTATGTGAATGTTTTTGAATTCTTGTCTTAGTCTGGGAGGACCAGCACAAGCTGTGCAAACATGCAGGATTAGAAACACTGATTATTTTGAGTCTTTGTCCAGAAAATCATAGAAGACATCCTAAAGTTTAAAGCTTAAGGCCATTGCATTTTCACTCTGTAGTTTATTATCTATGGCCAGTGATAAATTGGTTATTCCTGTTATAAGAATATGCCTCACTGAGACTCTGGGAACTCTATCTAGACAAAGATAATATATAACATAGTAAAGAGAAATGAAATTTTCCCATCTACTGTGTTGTCTGATTACATCTTAAGGAAGTACATTTTGGTAAATATATCTAAAATGAAGATAGGGATGTTTTACAACTAGAAACCATCCTTGCATAGCAGGGATGTAGTCCATTAATTCTCAGAGCTTGAGGCAAGGCTGACAATTCATAAGTGGTAAATCCAGAGAGTTATGAAGATATTAAATCTCACATCTGGTGAGAAAATGTGTTATTTCACTGGGCTGATTGATGGACACTTTCCCATTACAGTGCAATTTGGAAAATCGCACTGTTAATTGCTAGGGTTTAGGAAAGCTCTGTAGTTCAATTCCAATTACTTCAGTTTTGAAAAACAGAACAGCTGGATGGTAAAATTGCCCAGAGCTGTCACCAAGGGAGGGCACAAGCCAGCAACCCAACCTCTGCCATTCCTGACTTGGATTTTCTGCAGAGCTGTTAGTGAAATCGAATTCTGCTGTCGTATCGGATCTCGTTGCCATGAGCTTTCTTCTGCCTGAGACCAAGTTTGTTTGTTCACCGCTCAGGTGATCGCTACCCTGATCATCTGGTGCCCTCCGTTATTACTCACTTGCCTCCGTCTTCACAGGAGAGATATGAGTAAAAAGCAAATCTGGTTGCATCTTGATCTCCTTACTGCAAGGTGATCGCTTCCCTGCTTCAGAGCCAACAGCATTTTAAAACCCTCCCCTCACTGATTTCTTTTGCTGTCTGTTTGACCTTTCAGGTCTCTGCTTATGGGAGAATTGCATGTCTCCACAAACTATCTCTTTTTGTCTCTGGCCAAATTTAGAAAGAACAACTCAAGTCCTGGTTCTGAAATGACCTCTTAGCGGCAGTTAATGCAATCAAACTGGGTGACTCCTGTCTCTCCCCCATCCCACTCCCCAGGTTTATCTCAGCTCACTGGCTGTTTAAACAAGATAACTATCAGATGTTTCTTTTGGTTAATGTAAGATACATACCAGGAAGCTCTGTCTTACCTTGTGTAGCTGTGAGTATATAAAGGGGCTTGTTATCTTTTTTTAAAATAGTAATTTCACGACTTAGAAGCATTAATGAAATGCGGGCTTGACAAATCTAGCTAAAATTTCAATGATGAAAAAGTTGGGTAAAGGTTTCAAGGAGAAATATTTGTGAGAAAGAAAATTTAATTATGCAGATGAAAAATTTAAAGAAAATAGCACCTTGTGTTTCTAGAACTTCTTGTTACTTGCTGGGGAGTGGATTCTGACCCATGGGGACACATGGAGTAGAACTATCCCAAAAGGTTCCCAAGGCTATGACCTTTCAGAGCAGTTCACTAAGCCTGTCTTCCAAGGCATCTCTGGGGGGTTCACACTGCCCACCTTTCGACTGTTAGTTGCGTGCTTAATTCTGTGCACCACCTAAGGACCAGACAGAATATCCTGATAGCATTTGATGTCTATAATTGATATTATATATTTAGACTAATACTTTTCAGTGCATTTTCAAATCAGTGGAGCCCTGGTGGCACAGTGATTAAGAGCTTCGCTGCTAAAAGGTCAGCAGTTCGAATCCACAACCTGCTCTTTAGAAACCCTGTGGTTTCCTGCTCTGTCCTATAGGGTCATTATGAGCTGGACTTGACTCTGCAACACTATTTTTTTCAAATCAATACTCTTGAAACATTTCTGCAACATATTTTAAGAGGGCAGGCTAGGGAGTGTAGGCAGCAGGTTATAAGAGAAGGGGCTTACCCTCTCTGGCAATTGCCCTCCGCAAAGCAGCTCTAGTCCCCAACAGCATAATCCTCAGCAAACAGAGCCCGTCACCACCTATTAGAAGAATGCTTCTTGGGAACCTCACTTCCCCTTCCCTCCCCGAGAGCTTTTTTAATAAGGGGACTGTATGCCTAGGTAGTCTGTCCTTTGTTATTATAATTATTAATAGTAAGCTCATAATGTTCAAAAGAATCCCAATCTGGACGGTAAAGTATAGTTACCCAGCTTATCAAAGTAGGTGTTCTGGGTATTACATAGTATGCAAATGGTGAGGATGTCTAGTAAGTAAAATGTTCTCAACCTCCCTAGATTTCCTGTCCAGTGTTTAAGTAACCTTTATAGATTGGTGCCCCAGAGAGTGGCCCATCCCTTAATCAAACCCTGCGTAGACTCTCTCAGTCATAGACAAAGAAGTTTCAACAGAAACAAATGAAAATTCTTAGCAAATTAAGGCATTAGACTTACTTTAAAAAATGAAGGCCTAATACAAATGGTTTACAACTGACTACTCACCTAAAAGTGGTAGTTTGAACCCACTCATTGAGCAGTGTTGCATAAGAAAGGACTGCCAGTCTACTTTAAAGCCAAGAATGGGGTGCTTCTCCTCTGAAACACATGGGGTAGCCATGAGTCAGAATCAACTTGAAAGCAGTGGCCCAGTTGGTTGCTTTTCTTGTGTGTTTGTTTTTTGTTTAATGGTGTTGTTATTGTTAGGTATCACTGAGTAGTACTAGCTCATAGCAAACAATGTGATGCACAGTAAAATGAAACAGCATGTGATCCACTCATTGCTGTGCCTGAGCCCATCATTGCAGCCACTTTGTCAGCCTATCTCATCAAGGGTTTTTCTCTCCTTCACTGACCCACTACTTTATCAAGCTTGATATCCCTCTCCAGGGGCTGGTCTTCTAATACATCCGTACGTGAGATAAAGTCTCTTGGTGCTGGCTTCCAAGGAGCATTCTCTCTCTAATTCTTCCAAGATACATTTGTTCATTCCTCTGTCAGCCCATGGTATATTCAGTATTCTCCAACAACACTGTAATTTAAAGGCGGCAAGTCTTCTTTATTCATTGCCCAGTTTTTGCATGCATATGAAGTAATTGAAAATAGTCCAGTTGGAGTTAGGTATACGTTAGTCCTCAAAGTGAGATCTTTTCTTTGCAATACTTTAAAGAGGTCTTTTGCAGTAGATTTGCCCAATGAAATACGTTGTTTGATTTTATGGTGATGCTTCTATGGGTGTTGATTGTGGATCCAAGTAAATTAAATTCCTGACAACTTCAATCGTCTCCATTTATCATGATTTTTCTTTTTATCCAGTTGTCATTATTATTATTGTTATTATTTTTTGCATGTTGAGGTGTAATTTATACTAAACATTGTGGTCACTGATCTTCACCAGTAAATGCTCCAAAGTCCTCTTCACTTTCAGCAAGTGAGGTTGTGTAATCTGCATAACACAGATTGCTAATGGATCTGTCTTCAATCCTGATTCTACAGTCTTCTTGATGTAGTCTGTCTTCTTGGATTCTTTTTTTTTTTAATTTTAATTTTTATTTAACGTAACTGAGTGAAAATGTACATTCACGTGTAAATTTACATGCCCACCTATATGCAGCTTCCACTGCTCTCCCTGTCCGGTGACTGCACACTATTCCTCTCTGCTCCATACATGTCTCATCCTCCCAACAACCTCCTTTCCCCTCCTCTTTGTCCACTCCCCTTCCTCCAGCCAGAGGTCTTCTTGGATTCTTGGCTGAGCATATACATTGAATGAGTATGGTGAAATGACACAACGCCCTTGCATACCTTTCCTGACTTCAGACCAGGAAATATCCCTCTGTTTTGTTTGAACAACTGTTCTTGGGTTATGCACAGGTCCCTCATGCATACAATTAAGTATTCCGAGATTCTCATCCTTCACAGTGTTGTCCATGATTTGTTATAATAGTTGAATGTGTTTTCATAGTCAGTAAAACAAGGTAAGCATCTTCCTGGTGTTCTCTTCTTGCAGTCTTTCCATCTGACATCAGCAGTAGTATTTCTTGTCCCACCTCATCTTTTGAACCCTACTTGTTGCTGGCAGTTCCCTGTCAATATGCTGCTGTAACTGCTTTTGAATGATCTTCGGCAAAAATTACTTGTGTGTAATATTAGTGATATCATTCAATAATTTCTGCATTCAGTTGGATCATCTTTCTTTGGAATAGGCATAAATATAGATCTATTCTAGTTGGTTGACCTGGTAGCTGTTTTCCAAATTTCTTGTCATAGACAAGTGAGTACCTCCAGTACTGCGCCCATTTGTTGGAACATCTCGTGTGGTATCCTGTCAACTCCTAGAGCCCTGTTTTTCACCAACACCTTCAGTACAGCTCAGACTTCCCCCTTCAGTGCTATCAGTTCTTGATCATGTGTTATCTCCCGAAGTGGTTGCCTATTGGCCACTTCTTTTTGGTACAGTGACTGTTTGTGTGCTCTTTCCATCTTCTTTTGATGCTTCCTGTGTCATTCAATATTTTGCACATGAAGTCCTTTACTATTGGTTATGGTGTACGTAAGCATTGTTTACACTTGTTATTATTTCTTTCAATTTATTTTGCATCTATGACAAACATCTCACTTCTGACACCTTTGAATTTTTACCTTAGCTGCTGTTACAGCTCCTATAACTCTTCTTTTCATGTAACAGCCCTATTATTTTCACCCTTTTCTTGTAGGTCTTCTTTTTCAGCTTCTCATTCCTGTAACTGTGGTCTGTAGCCTTTCCATGCTAGCCTTGAGCTTGTCTACTTCCCAGAGAACAGGCAGTGCCCTGTGGACAAGGAATACCTGCTGATAACAGAGATAAAATTATTTATATGGAGCTTATGTAGTGAAACTAAACACTAAAATTCATCACTAATGAGTCGTTCATGTATGAGATCCCTGCAAAGCTATTTGTTGAGGAACTTTATTACTGTTATTGAAATACATGCACTACCTATTTTTCTTTATTGAAATTAATTTGCTTATACTCCTAGTGACAAAGGCCATTTTTTTCAGGTTCTAGTTTGAGCTCAATCCTTCCCTGCTTCCAGAAAGTCTCTATTTTGTTCTCTCCTTTTCCAGAACTGCTGTTGCACAAAAAAATTGGGATTTTTCTTAGTAATTTAGTTATTCATGGTTCTGTAATCATTTCTTTTTAATTTTAATTTTAATGTTTTTTTATTATGACTGAGTGAAAAATGTACATTTCCACATAAATTTACATGCCCAGCTGTATGCAACTTCCACTGCTCTCCCTGCCCAGTGACAGCACACTATTCCTCTCTGCTCCACACATGTCTCATCCTCCCAACAGTCTCCTTTCCCCTCCCCTCCACACACTCTCCTTCCTCCGGCCAGAGGTCAGCAGGATGATATCCTATAGATGCACAGAACCATAAAGTGCATCCAATATATGGTCACTCTGCATCGCCAAGTCCAATCCATTTGTGTCCAAAGAGTGGACCTTCGTTATGATTTATGGGCAAGGGCAGCATCAGAGCCAGGGGCCATGCTCCCAGGGGAACCCCAAAGCCGCTGGACCATCAATTGAAGTCTTTAGTGGCGATCTCAGTGCACCCCTTTTTATTCTTATGTTGCCAGTGAGACTCAACTTAGTGAGCTCCATCGCGGCTATCACTGGTGGTGGCCAGGCACCATCCGGTTCTTCCAGTCCCAAATCAATGTAGGCACCCACTCATGTGGGTCTCTCTATCTTCTGGGTTGTCTTTACCCTATGTCATTTTGGTCCTAGGAGATCATCTGTTCTTGCTGAGTTGGGACCATTTGCTGTACCCTCAGATTGCAGCTTGGCAGCTTTTAAGACCCCAGATGCCACTCACCAATGTGGGGTGCAGAGAGCCCTCTTAGCAATATGCTAGTTGTGCCAACTGGCCTCGATTTCACCTAAGAGCATGGTCCCCCGCCCCTGCCCCCACTGCTCTATCCTTGCAATATTGGGTTAAGATGGAAGGAGTATTCAAGTTATGCTGAAGTCCACTTAATATTGTTCTTGTTCTGATGTGTGCTATCACCGATTTCACCCAACCAGATTTCTAGCAACTATCTAATCTAAACCCTTCCCCCCTCACCCTCCCTCCCCTCCCTTGCAGCTGTCAAAGAGTCTTTTCTTGTATACATGATTCTGTTTTTGTGATCTTATTGTAGGGGTCTTATACAATATTTGTCCTTTTGTCGCTGACTACTTTCACTCAACATAATGTCTTCCAGTTAAAACCAGGTCGTGAGATGTTTCCTGGAATCATCATTATTCTTTATCATTGCATAGTGCTCCATTGAGTATATATAACATAGTTTACCTATCCATTCCTCTGTTGTTGGGCATCTGGAATGATTCCATCTTTTTGCTATCGTGGACTGTGCTGCAATAAACATTCTTATGCATGTGTCTTTTGGTATGAAAGTCCTGGATTCCTGATCCCCATAATCTATAGGATACTACAAAATATCAGTGAGAAGAAGATAAATCATCCAATTAAATGATGGGCAAAGGAGATGGACAGACATTTCTCTAAAGACGAGATCTAGGCAGCCAAAAAACACATGCAGTCATGTTCACAATCTTTAGTTATTAAATTCAAATCAAGACTACAATGAGATGCCATCTCACCCCAACAAGGTTGGCCATGATCCAGAAACACAAAAGAAATGCTGGAGAGGCTGTCAAGAAAGTGGAACTCTTCTACACTTTTGGTGGGGTTGTGAAATGGTCCAGCCTCTTTGGAAAGCAATCTGGCACTTCCTTACAAAAATGGGTATAGATATACTATTTGACCCAGTCATTCCACTACTTGGAATATATCCTACAGAATCAAGGCCTTTCACACCAACGGACACATGCACAAGAATGTAATCATTTTCTGTGTGTGATTTCTCTCTCTGGCTATATTTGAAGACCCATGGGGTCAAAAATCATGTCTTCAAACACTTTTTGAGTTTCTGCAGAATTAAAGTTCTTTGTAGTATGTGGAAATTAACTGTATTTGTCAGCTTGACAGATTCTTAGCCAAAGATATCATCTTCATAATGTCTGCCATTCTAGGTTATGGGACTTGTTTTATTCACTACTGTTTGACTGCAAGCATGAGAAATCACTTTAAGTGGAAGTGAGAATGTCACTTGGATCTGGTGGAAATTTATGGCATTTTCTCAGAAAATAGAAGCCAAAGCCAAGTGCCATCGAGTCGCATATAGAAGAGACAAAGCAAAATTGGCCTTAGAAGCAGCAGGACCCAAGGCAGTCCTAGAGTTGTGCCCAACAGTCATCCATAGCTAGAGTCTTTGGTCTTGGTGTTGTTTGGCTCAAGATTCAAATTCTAGAGCCGAAGTTGGGTCTTCTACTCAGTTTTTCGACAGTAGAGTGTAGGGAGGGGAGAAGAGGGAATCTGGGTTAGTGCTGCCTTGGTGACTATGACTAGTGAGCTTATAAAAAGCTCAAAAAACTCTACCTCTAAAGCCCCTCTCTTTGTGTAGCTACTTAAAATGCTACATATCTAAAGCAGCAATGATTGGGTTGTTTGCTCCCTTGGGTGTCCTCCATTCTATCCCGCTATTGTTCTTTTTTACATTAATTCACCCAAGCAAACATATATGTAGTCTGTACTACTCCTTCAGACATTTATGTATAGATCACTCTAGAGCATCTCCATTTGGTGCTTCCTGTTGTAAGCTGTTATATCCCGGTGATGTCTACAGGATTTCTATGAAGACTACAGAGTGGAGGTGAAAGTAGCATTACTAGTTCTGTAAGAATATTATTAACTAGGGGGAAAAAGCTTCTCTGCATTATTTGAAAACTGGCAGTTATAATATTTTCAGGTTCCTATTAAGGATTTGTGTGAAGCGATATATGCTCACCTATTATTCTTTCCACCTAAAATTTTTAGTTGAATTTTCTGTTTTTTTATATTACCTCGTCGCCATGAGTCGGATCCGACTCGACGGCACTTGGCTTTGGCTTCTCAGGTAACCTACTCCTCTTTATTTCTAAAAATCAGTAGTTTTCACAGAGTGCTCATAAAGTGTGTATAGCCAAAGATTGCCTCTGATGAACATGAAAGAAAAAGTGTGATGGATGCTTAATCCATTGTATTCTATACAGTAGTGTTGTTTTCTCTTCAGATCTTCAAAATATTATGCTAGATATAACTATAGCTCTTGTTAATTGATACTAGTGAGCTTACCATAACAAAAAAGAAGATAAAAAGTTCACCAGGATAAGAGAAGATAAAAAAATCACCGGGATGTAACAGCTTACAACAGAAAGCACCAAATGGAGATGCTCTAGAGTGATCTATACATAAATGTCTGAAGGAGTAGTACAGACTACATATATGTTTGCTTGGGTGAATTAATGTAAAAAAGAACAATAGCGGGATAGAATGGAGGACACCCAAGGAAGCAAACAACCCAGTCATTGCTGCTTTAGATATGTAGCATTTTAGGTAGCTACACAAAGAGAGGGGCTTTAGAGGTAGAGTTTTTTGAGCTTTTTATAAGCTCACTAGTATCATTTTGTTATGGTACATTTCATTGATATTTTATTAATATTGTTCAATGTTGATATTTTATTTAAAACTGTCTATCATAAGTAGTTGATTTACCATAGTTTATGCATTGTTTTTCATTTTTTACATCTCACTCTCTCCCTGTATCCTAGTAACTGCTGATCTACATTTGTCTCTCGGTATTTGCCTGTTCCAGATAGTTCATAGAAATGGGGTCATACATGTCTGTTCCTTTATTTCACTTAGCAAAATGTTTTCACAGCTTGTCCAATGATAGCATGTATCAGAACTTCATTTGTCTTTATGACTGAATAACATTCTCTCGTATGTATATGCCACATTTTGTGTACTCATTCATCTGTTGACAGAAACTTGAGTTGTTTTCACTTATGACAATCTTGTATAATATTCCAGTGAACATTGATGCACAAGTATCTGTTTAAATCTTTCGGTTCTTTTGTGTAGATGTTTAAGAGTAGAATTGATAAGTTGTATGGTGAGTCTACATATAACGTTACCAGCCAAGAGCCGAACTGCTCTTCACAGATGTGCCACCACTTTACATTTTCACTTGTAATGCACAAGTGTTCTAATTTCCCCATGTCCGCGCCAACACTTATTATTTTTATGTTTCTTTCTCTTCTTTTTTTCTATAGTAGCAGTCATAGTGGGTGTAAGTGGTATCTCGTGGTTTAATTTACATTTCTCTAATAACCCTGATCTCTGGGGTCACTATGAATCGGGCCCGACTTGACAGCAGTGGAGTTAATGACTAAGATGTTAAGTATCATGTACTTATTTCATTTCTGCATTTTAAGGTATGTTTAAATTATATTACACCATAATGCACCTTTTTTGCAGAGGAGGGGATGACTAGAACTTGTCATATTTTTAAATAAGTCAGTATAAAAAAGTGGGTTTAACTTAATTTGTAGTACAGTTATGACATTTTGAAGTAATTTTTTTATCTTCTTTTTTGTTACAACTGTAAACTGGAAATGATAGGTACTCTCCCATTTGAAGAAAATAAGTCACACTGTCAGTTAATGGCAGAGAAAGAAATACTAATACTAAGGTTGTTGTGTTGTTATGTAACATGGAGCCCTGCTGGTGCAATGGTTAAGAGCTATGGCTAGTATCAGCTGCTAACCAAAAAGTCAGCAGTTGGAATCCACCAGCCACTCCTTGGAAAGCTGTTTTGTCCTAGAGTCACTGTGAGTCAGAATCTACTGAAGCAATGGGTTAATTATGGGAAAGAATAATATTGTACAAATACTATTGTTTTAGTCATCTAATGCTGCTCTAACAGAAGTACCATAAAGTGGATGGCTTTAACAAGAAAAATTTATTCTTACACAGTCTGGAGGGTACAAGTCTACATTCCGGGTATCCGCTCCAGGGGAAGGACTTTCCCTCTGTCAGCTCTGGAAGAAAGTCCTTGTGTAACATCAGTCTTTGGTCAGGGAGCATCTTGGCATGGGAACTTCAGGTCTGAAAGATGCCCTGTACTCCTGGTGCTGCTTTCTTGATGGTATGAGGTTCCCTATTCTCTGCTTGCTTCCCTTTCCTTTTATCTCTTGTAGGATGAAAGGATAAAGGATGGTGAAAAACGTACTCCAGGGAAACTCTCTATACAATGGAGCAAGGAGGTGATCCTATGAACAGACTTACAGTCTCATTTGAATCCTCTAACATACAGCATAGGAAAATCACAAAATGGTGTACAGTCATAGAATATTGGGAATCATGGCACAGCCACATGGCTACACACAGTTTTGGGGGGTGACACAGTTCAATCCATGACAACTATCTACCAATTTTTTGAGTATCTAGGTAGAGCCACGCATTATACTAATGTTTTTGTATATATTACTTCATTTACGAGATTTAAATATTTTTTTGTCTACATTTTTCAGAAGAGGAACATGAGGCCCAGAAAGATTAAGTGGCATGGCCTATGCTACAGAGGTAATAAAAAATAAAGAGAGACATCTTACTCATGTCTAATGCAGGAACAATCCAATGATATTTAAAATAACTTTTACCAACCCAGATCCCCAACAACAGATGAGTGAATAAATAAACTATGGTATATATACTCAGTGGAACACTATGCAATGATAAAGGACAATGATGATTTTAAAAAGCATCTCATAACTTGGTTTCAATTGGAAGACATTATGTTGAGTGAAATTAGTCAGTGGCACAAGGACAAATATTGTATAACAATAAAGACTTAAAAACAGACTCAATGTACAGAAGAAAAGACTGATGGCTGCAAGGGAGGGGATGGAGCGAGGCAGAGGGTTGGTTATAAATTAGATAGTTGATAGAAATTTGGCTGAGTGAAATCAGTGACAGCACATATTAGAAAGAACATCAGTTTAACTGGACTTCAGCATAACCTGAAAACTCTTCCAATCTTAACCCCGTATGGCAAGGACAGAATAGTAGGGGTTGGGCTTCAAGGACCATGCTCTCAGGGGACATCAAGGCCAATTGGCACAGCTAGCCTATTGCTAATAGAGTCTTCTCCAGTCCATATTGGTGAGTGGCATCTGGGGTCTTAAAAGCTAGCAAGCTGCCATTTGAGGTACATCAAATTGTACTAGCTCAGCAGGAAAGAATGATCACCAAGGACAAAAATGGCATGGTGGTAAAAGAACTCGGAAGACAGAAAGACCCACATGAATTAATGACTACATCAATATGCGACCAGAAAAACCGAATGGTGCCCCGCCACCTCCAATGACAGCCATGATGGGGCTCACAAAGTTGAGTTCCAGTGGCAATACAAGAATAAAAAGGGGTACACCCTGAGATCTCCACTAAAAGACCACAATTGATGATCCAAAGGCCTTGGGGTTCCCCTGGGAGCATGGCCTGTAGACCTGATGCTGCCCTTGTTCATAAATCATTACTGAATTCAACTTTTCAGACAGGAATGGATTGGAATTGGGGATATAGGGTGAACATGTGATGTGTCCACTTTATGGTTTTATGTATCTACAGGATGCCATCCTACTGGCCTCTTACCAGAAGGCAGAGCAGAGGGTAGGTGGGGGGATAGAAGATCCTAAACAGGATACATGATATGTATAGAACAGAAAGGAAGAATGTGCTGTCATCAGGCAGGGAGACCAGAGGGAACTGCGGATAGGCAGGTGTGCAAATTTAACTTGGATTGTATACTGCTTTCACTCAGTCACAATAAAAGAAATATATTTGCTTTATAAACAATTTTACTAGAATACATTTACTTCTGAGAAGATAAAATCATTTGGACTCAAGCCCTCATCTAGGTTACTATATGAAAGATAGTCTACATTATTTTTCAGATTGCCAGTTTCCACAGGGAAATAGTCTTGATTTTCAAGTTAGTACTGAGTCAAGTGGAGGAAAATAATAAATCTTATTAGTACTGATGATTAAATGTGTTACAGAACTGCCTTTGAGCAGCACTGATTTCCTCCTTGCAATTTGACATCATCATGAATTAGAGCTTTGCCTACCCTTAAAATTCTAGTTCTGTTTTACCATTTCAGGAGAATGGCCATTCAAAAAGAAGTTTTTTTGTTGTTGTTTGTTGTTTTTTAAATTGCATACATAATGTAGGAGATGAGCAATTCTGTAGAATATCAGTGTTGAGGGAAAAAAATGGGTTGCAATTAAAAGTATTCTCATAGAGGAGACTGCCACAGTGTCTTCTGTACAATGAAGTTGATAAACCTGTAGTAGAGTTTTGAAAGAGTTAAGAGAAGATAATTTATGGAAGCAGTTGGACTATGATTTGGCTGATGTAGGAGCTATGTCCTATTGACTGCTGACTTCCCAGTCATTAAAAAGTGTGTTCTGATTACCTCCTATTCACCTCATTCATGAGGTAAGGATCTTTGCCCTAAATAGCTTGGGATGGCCAAACACAAGAAACCAATGCAGGAGAACTGAGCCCTACAGCAGTGTATCGCTCCTACAGCCGTGGGGAAGAGGGTACCACACACCGTGTAGGACCACAGAAAGTATGGAGTTAACAAGGAAGGGCTGTGGGTGGCAGGCTTTGTAGTAGGAAGAGAGCAAGGTGACCTTTAGTTCCCTGGAAAGATAAGATTGGTTTTGAATAATTTCTTGGGCTGGCTGGGAGGTGAAACATGCAAATTTGAGAACTGGGTGGAATGCAGCTGGTCTATCTGCTAGATGTATTAGCTGGGTGGAGAGCTTTTCTCACCGAATGGAGCCATCTCTGAGGAGAGCAGGAGAACTCATGTTAGGCCATTGGAGGCCCTCTAGGTTCAGATGTCAAGACAAGCACGTAATATTGAATCTTCATTTCAGCCCTGAACCACAACAGAAGGAGCCCTGGTGAGGCAATAGTTAAGCTCTTGGCTGTCAACTGAAAAGTCACTTTGAACCCACTGGCAACTCTGTGGGAGAAAGACTTGACTATCTACTCCCGTAAAGATTAGAGCACAGGAAATGCTTTGGGGACAGTTCTAGTCTGTCACACAAGGTCACTATGAGGCAGAATCTACTCAGTGGCGTACAATAAGCAATGACACATCACAACATGATTGTTCCTTATTGCATCACTGCTTAATAAGTACTTATTGAATGAATAAGGTACTGATCTACTAGATTTTGAATCAATATAATATGGAATACTGAACTTACCAATTTCTACTATTTCATCAGATCATTTGTTTTGTTGGGGAGAAAACTAATTATGGATTCTCTTTGATATATTCTTAACAAATTTCACCCCCAAATTAATTATTCTCCAGATTTGTTAATATAAATGTATTTGTTTAAAGAAACCAGTTAATTAGATCCATAACACTTAAATTGATTTTACTTTTCAAACTGTTTTGTTAAAAAAAATTTGCCTTTTATTTTTTGGTTTAAATACCTGAAAAGAAAAAAGGCGAGGAAGGAAAGTAAAGAAATTCCCATACAAGATGAAAATTCAAGCAGTACCAAAAAAAACTTGTATGCATGACAAAGGAAATCTCCTTCCTGCCTTTACTAATGGAATCTTTTAAGTTTTTCCAAGCATGAGTTTATTCTTTTTTCCCCTATTAGTTTTACATGTATGCATTAGTTTGATTTGTAGAGGCTCTTAAAGTTCTATTGTTTGTTTGTGAAATCTCAAGACCCACATTTACTCACCATTTTTTGACATTCTTTTTGTCTCCTTATCAGAAATTAACAGGCCCCACTTAATTTTGTTTGTAATCTTCTGTTTATATTGCTTCTTTATTATCCTTTTTTTAATGCCTGCCAGCTACCACTTCGTTAGACGTTTTATTTTGATACTGCACATTGGTGCCTCATATTAAAATATTTATCTCTCTCGTACCAAGTCAGATTGACTATTCAGTGCCAGCTAGGAAGGAGACACCTTTTAGTGTTTTGAGGGTCATGTTTTAGAAATATCCAGGTCTTAGGTAATGAATCTTCTCTGTGGTGCTTTCCATTCTGATGTTAGATTTGATGTGTGTGTGTATGTGTTAGCCAGCCTTCAGAAATGACCTTTCCTTTCACAGAACCTGCCGAAATTCTGTTGTGCATTCTTATTTAATGATCAGGAGAAAATTAGACACACATATCAAAGGCATGCTGTGAAGAACTGAAATAGAGATTAATATTGTAGAATAAATTAGGCTGAATAAGCTACATTACTCTTAGAAAATAGTACATACTTAGTGGGTATCAAGATGTCAATAATAAAGCATAATCTCATGGCAATTAAAATTCCAAAGATCTAAAGAAAGTTGACCATTAGCAAATGCTCAGTTAAGAGCACTTTTCATATTCATTTGTAACTCTTGCTTCTTTAGAAGATCCTAAGAGAGCAGCTTGAGGAATAAATTGCTTAAATTAAAAGAGTTAAGACAGATCATCAATTTAATTAGCAAAAAAGCTTCTTAGTTAAGTTCCTGTAGTAGTACACTCAACTCATCTAGCAGATATAAGCAGAAATTACAATTCAGTGCTAATGTGTACTAAAGAAACCATGGAATTTTATGGTTCTCCATTCAGTTAACAACATATCTATAGATCCTCTTTGTAGAATTCACCGGTCTTTCATTCACATTTTATGAAAGGAAGGAATTACAGTGAGAGAGGTCCCTTAAAGTCTGAATGACGGCAATAGCTGGCATGTTTTAAGTGCTGCTTTTATGCCAGGCAAAGCATTTTATGCATTTTGCTCACTTAATTATTCCTAAAAATACTACAAAAAGGTTATATTATCCTCATTTTACAAAGAACAGTGAGTCCCAGTAGCTGAAATACCAAATTTGAGGTGAAGTCATAGCTAACAGTAGGGGAACCAGGGTTTGACAGTGTGACTCCAGAATCCTCAATTCTAAGATTTTAGAGCCAGAAGGAACTGGAGGATGTCTTGAATACCTTTTCTCATGTTTCAACTAAAGAAACTGAGACCTGCTGAATAAAACAATAGCTAGTGTTTGACAAAGGAGGAAGAAGGGTGTGAGTCTCTGGACCTCAGTTTAGTATGTGTTTTAGTCATCTACTGCTGCTCTAACAGAAATAAAATAAAGTGGATGGATTTACCAAAGAAAAGTTTGTTCTTACACAGTCCAGTAGGTTACAAGTCCAAATTTAAGGTGTGCACTCCAGGGGAAGGGCTTTTCCTCATCATGTGTGGAGGAAAGTCCTTGTGTTGCATCAGTCCTTGGTCAGGGAACATTTCGCACAGAAACCCGAGGTCTGACGGATGTGCTCTTCTCCCAGTACTGCTCTTTTATTTATTTATTTATTATGATTGAATGAAAATGTACATTTCCAGATAAATTTGCACGCCTACCTGTATGCAGCTCCCACTGCTCTCACTGCCCGGTGACAGCACACTCTTCCCTACTGCTCCATACATGTCTTATCCTCCCAATAATCTCCTATCCTTGCCTCTCCATCTGCTCCCCTTCTTCCAGTAAGAGGTCAGCAGAATGACGTCCTACAGATGCATAGAACCATAAAGTGCACACATTATAGGGTCACTCTGTGTTACCAAGTCCAATCTGTTGCTGTCTGAGAGTTGACCTCCATTATGATTTATGAACAGGGGAAGCATCAGGGCTAGGGGCCATGCTCCGAGGACAACACCAAGGTCCCTGGACCATCAGTTGTGGTCTTTTAATGGAGATCTCAGAATGCACCCCTTTTTAGTCTTGTGTTGCCAGTGACACTCCACTTTGTGAGCTCCATCACTGCTATCACTGGTGGTGGCCAGGCACAATCCGGTTCTTCCAGTTACAAGTCAATGTAGTCACCACTCACATGGGTATCTCTGTCTTCTGGGTTCTCTTTTCCCCATGTCGTTTTGGTCCTTGGTGATCATCCACTCCTGCTGAGTTGGGACCATTTGCTGCACCCTCAGATGGCAAATTGGCCACTTTTAAGACCCCAGATTCCACTCATCAATGTGGGGTACAGAGTGCTCTCTTAATAAAACACTAGTTGGGCCAGTTGGCCTCGATGTCACCTGAGAGCATAACCTGCGGTCACCCAGCTACTCTGTCCTTGCAATATTGGGTTAAGATGGCAGGAGTACTCAAGTTATGTTGAAGTCCAGTTAATATTGATCTACTTTCTAAAGTGTGTTGTCACAGATTTCACCCAACAAAATTTCTAACAACTATCTAATCTAGGCCCTCCCCCTGACCCTCCCTCCCTCACCACGCATGCAGCCATCAAAGAGTCTTTCATTCTATGCATGAGTCTGTTTTTAAGTTCCTGTTGTAGGGGTCTCATGCAATATTTGTCCTTTTGTCACTGTCTACTTTCACTCAGCACAATGTCCTCCAATTGAAACCAGATTGAGATGTTTCCTAAAATCATACTTGTTCTTTATCATTGCATAGTGTTCCACTGAGTATATGTGCCATAGTTTACCTATCCATTCCTCTGTTGTTGGGCATCTGGGTTGATTCCATCTTTTTGCTATTGTGGACTGTGCTGCAGTAAACATTCGTGTGCATGTATCAGTTGGTGTGAGTGGCCTTGATTCTGGAGGATATATTCCAAGCAGTGGAATTGCTGAGTCAAATGGTATATTTAGATCCAGCTTTCTAAGGAAGCACCAGATTTCTTTACAAAGAGGTCACACCATTTTGCAATCACATCAACAGTGTAGGAGAGTTCCAGATTCTCCACAGCCTCTCCAGCATTTGTTGTTTTGTGTTTTTTGGATCCTGGCCAACCTTGTTGGGGTGAGATGGTATCTCATTATACCTTTGATTTAAATTTCTTTAACAGCTAGTGATCGTGAGCATGTCTGCATGTGTTTTTTGGCTGCCTGGATCTTCTCTTTAGAGAAGTGTCTGTCCATCTCCTTTGCCCATCGCTTAATTGGATGATTTATCTTTTTTTATTGACATTTTGTAGTATCTTACAGATTATGGAGATCAAGCATCAGTCTGACATATAATTGCCTAATATTTTTTCCCATTCTGTAGGTGGCCTTTTAATTCTATTAATAAAGTTTTTGGATGAGCAAAAGTGTTTGATTCTTAATAGTTCCGATTTACCTATTGTCATGGAATGAATTGTGTCCCCCCCCAAAATATGTGTAGCTGGGCCATGATTCCCAGTATCTTGTGACTGTCCTCCGTTTTGTGGTTTTCCTATGCTGTATGTTAAAGAATTAAGGTGGGACTGTAAATCCCTTTGTAAGATCACCTCCCTGCTCCACTGTAAAGGGAGTTTCCCCAGAGTATGGCTTGCCCCACCCTTAAGCCTTTCATCCTACAAGAGATAAAAGGACAGAGAAGCAGGCAGAGAATTGGAAACCTCGCACAATCAAGAAAGCAGCACTGGGAGAAGAGTGCGTCCTTCAGACCTGAGGTTCCTGTGCCAAGATGTTCCCTGAACAAAGACTGATGCAGTACTGGACTTTCCTGCAGAGCCGACAAGGGGAAAGCCTACCACTGGACCCTGAACATGGACTTGTAGCCTACCAGACTATGTACGAATAAACGTTCGTTTGTTAAAGCCATCCACTCTGTGATATTTCGGTTAGAGCAGCCCTAGCTGACTAAAACACCTATTTTCTGTTGATTGTGGTTTGTTTGACAGATTTTGAAGTCTGTCTGCATTGTGTATTAAAATTTCCATTGTTGTTCCTACTTTTTCTTGGATGAGCTTTATTGGTTTAGATTTGATATTTAGATCTTTTATCCAGTTTGAGTTGGTTTTTGTATATGGTGTAAGATACAGGTCTTGTTTCAATTTATTGCAGATAGATATCCAATTTTGCCAGCACCATTTGTTGAAGAGATTGTTTTGACCCTAGTTTAATGTCTTAGGGCCTTTGTCAAATATCAACTGTTCATAGGAAGATGGTGTGATCTCTGCAGTCTCAATTCTGTTCCGTTGATCTATCTGTCTCTTTTTGTACCAGTGCCAGACTGTTTTGCCTACTGTGGCACTGTAACACATTCTAAAGCTGGATAGTGAGAGTCCTCCCAGTGTGTTCTTCTTCTTCACTAGTGCTTTACTTATCCAGGGCTTCTTCCCTTTCCAAAGTTGGAGATTTGTTTCTCCATCTTGCTAAAAAATGTCACTGGCATTTGTATTGGGATTGCATTATATAAGTAGATTGCTTTGGGCAGAATAGACATTTTCACAATGTTAAGTCTTCCTATCCATGAGCAGGATAGGTTTCTCCATTTCTGTAAGTCTCTCTTAGTTTCTTGTAGTAAGAGCTTGTAGTTCTCTTTGTAAAGATCTGTTATTTCTCTGGTTAGACTTATTCCTAGGTACTTTATCTTCCTAGGGGCTATAGTAAATGGTATTGACTTGGTGATTTCTTAATTAATAATCTCGTTGTTTGTATAAAGGAATCCTACTGATTTACTTGTGTTTATCTTGTATCCTGAGACTTTGCTGAACTCTTATATCAGTTTGAATAGTATATTTATGGATTCTTTAGGATGCTCTGTATATACAACCATATCATCTGTAAATAGGGGGATTTTTACTTCTTTTTTGCTGATGCAGAGGCCCTTTGTTTCTTGGTCTTGGGTAGTTGTTCTGGCTAGTAGTACTGGAACTTCTAGTACAATGTTGAATAGGAGAGGTGAGAGTGGTCATCTATGTCTAGTTCCTGTTCTCAAGGAAAAGTGTTTCAATCTCTCTCCATTCAGGATGATGTACGCAGTTGGCTTTGTATAAACGGCCCGTATTGCATTGAGGAATTGGCTGTCTATTCCTATTTTGCTGAGAGTTTTTAGCATGAATGGGTGTTGGACTTTATCAAATGCCTTTTCTGCATCAATAGACAAAATCAAGTGATTCTTGTCTTTTGTAGTATTTATGTGGCTGATCACATTAATTGTTTTTCTGATGTTGAACCAGCCTTGCATCCCTGGTGTGAATCCAACTTGGTCATGATGGATTATTTTTTGGATATATTGTTGTATTTTATTGGCAAGAATTTTATTGAAGATTTTTGCATCTAAATTCATGAGTGATATCGGTCTGTAGTTCTCCTTTTTCACTGGGTCTTTCCCTGGCTTTGGTACCAGGGTTATGCTGGCTTCATAGAATGAATTTGGGAGTACTCCATCCCTTTCTATACTGTGAAATAGTCTCCGTAGTATTGGAGATAACGCTTCTCTAAAAGCTTGGTAGAATTCTGCGGTGAAGCCATCTGGACCAGGCTTTTTTTGTTTGGCAGTTTTTTGATGACTTTTTCAATCTCTTGCTTTGTAATGGGTTTATTGTGTTGTTGTGCTTCACCTTGAGATAATTTTGGTAAGTGATGTGAATGAAGAAATTTGTCCATTTCCTCTAGGCATTCAAATTTGTTAGAGTACCATTTTTCATAGTATTTTGTTATGATGTTTTTTATTTCTGTTGGATCTTTTATGACAACTCCCCTCTCATTTCTTATTTGGGTTTATTTGTTTTGTTTCTGGTTTTTCTTCAGTAAGTTTAGCCAATGGTTTGTCAATTTTGTTTATCTTTTCAGGAAACCAGCTTTTGATCTTTTCAGTTTTTTCCATTGTTCTTTTATTCTCTAATTCATTTAGTTCTGCTGTGATCTTTATGATCTGTTTTCTTCTGGTGCCTGAGGGATTCCTCACTTGTTCTGTCTCTACTTGTTCAACCTGTAGGGTCAGTTGTTTCATTCAGTTTCTTTCTTCCTTCCAGATGTGTGCATTTCTGGAGATAAACAGACCTCTGAGCACTGCTTTGGCTGTACCCCATAGGTTCTGGTAGGAAGTATTTTCATTCTCACTAGAATCCATAAATTTCTTCATTTCATCCTTGATTTCTTCTATAACCCATGGGTTTTTGAGCAAAATGTTGTTCCATTTCCAAGAGTTCCACTTTTTGTCTATGTTTTTTTCTGCTGTTGATTTTGACTTTTATGGCTTTATGATCTGAGAAGATGCTTTGCATTAATTCAGTGGCATGGATTGTGTTGAGAATTGCTTTATGTTATAACACATGCTGTATTCTCGAGAATGTTCCATGTGCACTGGAGAAGGAAATGTAGTTGTCTGCTGATAGATAGAAAGTTCTGTACGTGTCGATGAGGTCTAGTTGTTTCATTGTGGCAATAAGGTCTTTTGTCTTTACTGAGCTTTTTTCTAGATGATCTGTCCAATATTGAGAGTGGAGTGTTGAAGTCTCCCACTATTATTGTTGAGTGATGTATCTCATCTTTGAATGTAGTCAGGGTTTCTTTGATGTATTTAGGTGCTCTAATAATGCCAAGCCAAAGCCAAGTGCCGTTGAGTCAGATCCGACACATATTAGGTGCATAAGTATTTAATATTGTTAAGTCCTGTTTGTGTATTGAACCTTTCAGCAATAAATAATGTCCATCATTGTCAACCATAGTGGATTTTACATTAAAATTTATTTTATCTTAGATTAGAATTTCCACACCTGCTCTTTGTGTGTTGTTAGCTTGATATATATTTTTCCATCTTTAATTTTCAGTTTGTTCATATGTTTAAGTCTAAGGTGAGTTTCTTGTAGGCAACCTATGGATAGGTTGTGTCTTTTGATCCAAGATGTCAGTGTCTATTTACTGGAGCATTGAATCCATTCACATTCAATGTAACTATTGATAAGTATGTGTTCAGTGCTACCATTGTGATATGTTTTTGTGTTAATGTTTTCTCTGTTGTTCTTATTAATCTGTTCTGGGACATTCTTCTTTGTGAGTTAATTTTTCACCTTTTTCAGGGCTGGTTTTGTGGTTTTTGAGACTCCTGTATTACGTTTCTCGATTTGATATGTTCCGTATTTTTTGTACTTTATCGCTGCCCTAACCCAATTTAAATTACTACCATTTTTATCAACTTCCTGTCCATCTGGAAGGACTATAATGACTGTAGTACATCCCTCTTTTTAATATGATCACATCGTAGTTTTCATGATATGATCTGTGGATTATTTCTTTCAATATTAGAGCTTTGATTGAGTTTGGAGCCTTACCTAAGATTCTGAGTGATATGTATTGTGTTTGCTTCTGAAGTATAAATTTAGTGGTTTTGTTTTTCTAAGCCAAGACTTTCTTTCAGTATTTCTTGTAGCTTTGGTTTGGTTTTTACAAAGTCTCTGAGTTTCTTTTTATCTACACATGTCTAGATTTCATTTTCATATTGGAAAGATAGTTTTACTGGATATACAATTCTTGGTTGAAAGTTCTTGTCCTTTAGGGCTTTGATTGTGTCATGCCACTCTCTCAGTGCCAGCATTGTGTCTGCTGAGAAATCAGATGAAAGCCTACAGGATTTGCCTCTGAATGTTAGCTTTGCTTTGAGTGTTGCTGCTTTTAAGAGTTTCTGCTTATGTTTCATTTTGTTAAGCTTGATTATAATACATCTTGGAGTCTTTCTTTTGAGATCTATATTGAGTGGCATTTGTATGTATCTTGGATATCTATATTCTGTTTCACAATTTCTGGGAAGTTTTCTGTCAGCAGCTCAGCAACAATATTCTCTATATTTTCAAGTGTTTCACCCTGTTCAGGAACTCCAGTTAATCATAGATTGTTCCTCTTAATAGGGCCCCACATGCTACTTAATGCTTCTTCCTTTTTCTTGTTTCTTTTTTCTGATTTCTCCTGATAGACAGTGGACTCAGTAGCCCTGTCTTCCAATCAGAAAGTCTAGTTTCCTTTTGTTCCATTGTGTTTTCTTGCTTTGAATTGAAGTTTCTATGTCTTTGATTTTGTTCTTGATTTGTTGAATTTCAGAGTACTGGTGGTCCATCAGATTGAACAGCTTGCTTAATTTTTCATTTTGCTCTGCTGCATTTCATATAAGGTCTAGGAGTGCTCTCTATATAATCCTTGTGTGTTCACCTTCCAGTAGTTTCAGAAAAGCTTCTTCTTCTGGGAAGTTGAGAGGTATTTTCTTTTCGAGGCCTTCTGAAGCTGTGGGTGATTTTTTGGTTATGGATTGCTCTAGAGTTTGTTGGGTTTTGGACATCATGTCAGTCAGTAGAGGCTGGGAGAGATGCTGTGAGGATGGACCATAGTTGTTTCTCTAGACTGTCTTAAAATGAGAGGTAAAAAGTATCTGACAACTTCCAAAGTAAGTCAGGTTTCCAGCTTTATAGGTCCCTCTTCCCAGCTGGCAAAGTAAGCACCTCTATGTTGAACCCTAAGTATTATAAACTAGCTCAAAATACAGACAGGTTACTGCCCTGCTCCCTCTGCTGTCGGGCCCCAGCTGTAGGCAACACTGTAGAATACTGCTTTTCTGCCAGACAACCACTCTCCCTCAGGCAGGCACTGCCTCCCAGCCCAGGAATTAGGTCCAACTTAGGCTTTCATATGGGTGTCTCCACATCCCTATTGATCAAGATGGTGTCCCGCAGAAGCTTGCTGCCTCACTGGGTCCATGCTACTCTATGGCAGAGGCAGAAACAGAGGCCAAATGTGCTGAGATGCACAGAGTCCACAGCCTCTGTTGCCAGGCCCCAGCCGTAGGGGACAGTGTATAAAATACTGCTTTTCTGCCAGAAAAGTGCTCTTCCCAGGGCAGGTCCTGCCTCCCAGCCTAGGAGCAATGTCCAGCTGTGGCTTCTGTATCGGTATCTCTGTCTCCCAATGGATCAAGATGGCAACCCGCACAAGCTCGCTTCCTGGTTGGGTCAAGGCTATTGTATGGTGGAGGTGGAAAGAGAGACTGAAGGTGCCAAGATGCACAGAGTCCAAAGCTGGGATCTGAAAATATGGCAATTTCACTTGCCGATCCCACAAGCAGTGCATCTGAGATTAGCAGCTAGTGAAGTCCCAGCTCCGCCCACTGGCTAAGACAGAGAAAAAATATTAAAATGGTGAGTTACCTTTGTTCTGTGCAAGCTCGCACTTGCCGAGAGTGGGATCAGTGAAAGGAGTTATTCCTTTCAGTGGTATGAAGTCCACATTAGCAACCATATGCCACATCCTAGGGTTCACTAGATGTCCAGCAAGCTCCATTTAATTATCAGTTCAGGTCTTGGTTTCCAGAGGGATTTAGGGAGATGTGTGTTTAGTCCGCCATCTTGACTCCACCTCCCCAGTACTGCTTTCTTGATGGTGTGAAGTTTGCAATTCTCTCCTTACTTCCCTTTCCTTTTAACTCCTGTAGAATGAAAGGATAAAGGGTGGTACAAGACATACTCCAGAGAAACTCCCTTTACAGTGGAATGGGGAGGTAATCTTATGTCAGTTTTCACAGTCCCACCCTAATCCTCTAACATAAAGCATCAGGAAATCACAAAATGAAGGACAGTTACAAAATACAGGAAATTCTGACCTGCCAAATTAGTACACGTATGTTGAGGGGGTACATAGTTCAATCTATGACAGTGTGTTATAATTACATTTTATTTTCTCTCCACACATTGTTAGATTAGAACAATTCAAGATCAAAAGTTTCAAAAATTAAAGACATGCAGACATCTCCATAATATTTAACACAGTCACCAGTTCAAGAAACAAATAAATCTACAGTACTAAATATTTAGACTTTTCAGCAGCTTACTTAGGATATGAAAACTTCTCTATGAGCTGGTTGCTGATTTATCTTCAGCCTGCTCTAAGAAAGTTGCTAGGTGACAGAATGGAATTCTTAAATCAAAACAGATGGAAAAAGGTTTGTACCTGAGTTACTCGAATCTGAATAACTGTAACTATAGTTTACATTCACAATTATACTAAAAACTGGTTTCTACAGAAGATATAGAATCAAACAATCTTTCTTTAACACAATATGTTAGTTCAGGCAGGTTTTTAACTTGTTCTTCTTATTTTTATTCATAAGTGATACAAATCTAAGAAGTTATGTAATTTATTTTGAGTATTGGAAATACAAGTTCTCTTTGGATTTCAGGTTCTTTTCCTTCTCAGAATTCTCTACCAACTGACCTTCATGGCAGAGGGAAATGGTGCAAGATACAATAGCCTTTCATAAGCAAAAATGCTTTGAAGTAATCTTTAATTTGCAGTGTTTTGTGTTTCTTACTCTTTAGTGTAATGACAATTTAAATTGTCACTCCAGAGGTATGTACCATGCCTGTTTGGTAGCTTTGGGTATTTCTGTCACATTATAGTCTACCTTTGTCTTGGGTGAATGCATACACCTGCCTTAAGAACCCCAGAGATGGAGTATGTAAATTTTGGAGGTCGTAAGACTAGACAAACAAATGTCTTTGTTGTAGAGCTATTTTGTGTTTATACTGTTCAGATGATTTGGCTTATTAAATTATACTGAGAATCAGAAAGAAGGGGATACCTAGGAAGCAGCATTTCCTAAGTACGTTTTACCAGATAATCTCTTCTTCAATTATCATCAGCAGTTTATGAAACTAGTATTCCAAGGAACACAATATGGGAAAAGGTGGCCAAGTCATCATTATTTCTTTTTTGTTTGCGTGTTTTATTCTTTCTTTTTTGGATCCAACTTTTTTTTCTAATTATACTTTAGATGAAGGTTTACAGAACAAATTAATTTCTCATTAAACAGTTAGTATACATGTTGTTTTAGAACACTGCTTAACAACCACACAGCAGGTCAGCACTCTCTATTCTCAATCATGAGTTCCCTGTTATCAGCTTTTTTTTTTAAAGATTTCACTTGTTTATTGGTGAATTCAACCTACTAACTCTGAGGCATGAAATCAAAGAAATAAAGCTTTTCCCAATACATGCTTAAGTGTATAGACCACAGTGAAATTTTCATACGGTAAAAGGGTCGCCGGTGCTGATAACAGGGTCAAGTTAGTGTGTGTGTGTCGTCATACACATGCGTCTCCTTAGCTGTTGCCGATACAAGAGTGAGTCAGTGTGTCATCATCTCCGTGCGTCTTACAGACCCAGCTTTGCTCTTCTCCAGTGTCTCCTCTTGGAGTTGTACCTGATTTTATTGCCAGTTTTCATTCGAATCCATTGGGGAATGGGCCGATTCTGCTTTTGTTTCTGGGCCAGAAATCTCTTGATCCTGAAAGTCTTATGAGACGACATGTCTAGGATGTGTTGCAGCGGAACCTACCACGATGGCGGAGAAAGAAAGAAAGAGCCCTATTATTAGCTTTGCTGTCCCCTATTGTCTTTTCATCTTTTGTCATGGGCTGGCATACCTCTTAGTCTCATTTTACCTTTGGCTGAAAGGTGTCTTAATCATTTAGTGCTGCTATATCAGAGATACCACAAGTGGATAGCCATAAAAAGAGAGATTTTATTTTGTCACAGTCTAGTAGGCTAAAAGTCCAAATTCAGTGTCTCAGCTCCAGTGGAAAGCTGGAACTAGAAGAAGGTCAATCTTCCTTCCCCTGGAATGGAAGCTTCTGAGATGTAGGGACCCCTGTCCTTTCCAAAGGATGAGCTGAGTTCTAGGCACTGCTTCTTAATACTAGGTCCCCAAATCTCAGCTTGCCTCCCTTTCTTTTTTATCCCAAGAGGTTGCCCGCCCCAAGCTGCAATACAATCCCACATGTTAAGTGCTGCCCCACCAACTCAGCTGCCACCTATCCTCCCACATTAACATGACAGAGGGAGGTTTACAGTTTACAGAATACTGGGAATCATGGTCCGCCAAACTGACTCACACATTTGTATACAGATTTAGGGGAGACAATAAATTCAATCCATAACACTCCATCTTTTGTTCTCCAAAAAGAAAATCACATCCCTATAGCATGCAAAAGCAGATTCACCCCATCATAGTAGAAGTCTTTAAGTCCAAGTCCAAACTCCAGAAATGCCTCTTCTGCTGTGAAATCTAGAACAGTTATCTGTTTCCAAAATACAGTGGCAAAACAGGCAGGTACAAATTAGACATTTCCATTCTAAATGGATGAAAGAATGGAAAATAGCAACAGGCAAGTGAGCAAAACACATTATATTAGCCCTCAAGGCTATGAAAATAGTACTCCATTCTCCGAGGTGTTTTATGTCATGAGCCTGCTCTCCACACTGGGTACTGGCTGCATTCTCCAGATTCTGAGTAGAAGCACCTTGGCCCTGTGCTACGGCTCTGCCTTCCATGCCCACTGGAACAGCAATTCTATCTCAGCTTTAAGTGCACTATTTTTCTATTTTATGTAAGTAACAACTCCACCCTTAGAAACACCAGAGGCCATAGTTCCTACCTTAGAAGCCCCTAAGGTCATTGCCATACCTTTTGAGACTGAGATGGCTTAGCTTCTCCCGCTCCTTGTCTCTTTAGCTTCTGCTTTCTGTTTCCTCATGGCTTGGGCCTCAGGCCCATTTCTGTTGTGCCAGAGCAGGTGTTCCAAAGCTCTGTAGCTCTCTAATTAAGTGCCCAGAGGCACCCTACTTGCCAGAAGCTACTACCTGTACGCAGGCAGTTAGCTTTTACTCTGTGGGTCAGCAAGCCTGGCTCTACCAATTTTGAATCCAATACTTTTTTTTTAATTGTATTTTAAAGTTTAACAGAACACACTAGTTTCTCTTTAAACAGGTAGTATGCATATTGTTTTATGGTACTGATAACAACACTCCAACAAGTCAACACTCTGGCTTCTCAACCTTGCGTTACCTATTACTAGCTTTCCTGTCCCCTCTTGCATTTTAGTCATTTCCCTTGGGCTGAGTGAAGAGTTACAGAAGAAGCAAATTTTGTCATTAAACAATTAGTATACATTGTTTTATGACATTGATTAACAACCCCACAACAGGTTGACACTCTTCCTTTCCAACTTTGAGTTCCCTACTACCAACTTTTCTGCCCCCCTCCTGTCTTTTCATCCTTTGTCCAAGGCTAGTATATCTCTTAGTCTTGTTTTGTCTTTGAAAGGTGAACCTAAAAGAGTAACTTCATTACTGAGCTGAAAGTGTATCCAAGGGCCATACTCTCAGGGTTTCTCTGACCCCTTTCAGGCTAGCAAGTCTGGTCTTTTGTTGTTGTTGTTGTTTGAGTTAGAATTTTGTTCTACATTTTTCTCTGGCTCTGTCTGGGATTGCTTGTTGTGATGCCTGTCCAAACAGTCAGGTTGTGGTAGTCAGACACCAGCAAAGTAGATGGTTCTCTGGTGGAGGCCATTGTAGACATGGTCCATTAGTCCTTTGGACTTATCTTTCCCTTGTTTCTTTAGTTTTCCTCTGTCTTCCGTGCTCCCAAAGGGGTAAGAACAGTGGAGTATCACTGACGGCCACTCACAGGATTTTAAGACCCAAGATGCTACTCACCAAAGTAGAATGTAGAAGATTTTCTTTATAAATTGTTGTGCCAATCGAACTAGATGTTCCCAGACATCACAATCCCCCTGGGCCTCGGCCCAGTAATTCGGTCCCTCAGGGAGTTTGAGTGTATCTACAGAGCTTCCGTGACCTTGCCTTAAACAAGTTGTATTCATTTCCCCAGTAGTATGTGCTAGCTTACTCTTCATCAAAGTTACCACTTACTGTTGTCTCTTTAGTGTTTTTCCATTCCACCCCTCTGTTCTTTGATAATCAGCAAAGATTTTTTCTCTCTCTGTATGTAAACCTTTTCATGAGTTTTCATAGTAGCATTCTCACATAACACCTGCCCTTCTGTGACTGAGTCCTTTCACTTAGTACAATGGCCTTCAGTCTCCTCCATGTTATAAGATGACATCCAGCTTTGCCAACATTGTCTGCTCAACAGACTTACCATTTCCCATTTGATGGACTGTGGGCTCTCCTTGAAGATCAGGTGACAGTAAGTTGATGGATTTACATCTGGGTTCTCACTTCTGTTTCAGTGATCAATGTACCTGTCATTAGGACCAGGCATTTTTGTTTCTAAGGTATATGTATTGTAACATTGATGAGTCTTGTTTTTTTAAATTCACTTTGTCACTGTCTCTTTACGGATGCACTTAGGCCATTTACATTCATTGTAATTGTTGACAGGTGTGAGTTTACTGATACCATTTTGTAGTGCTTTTTTTTGTGCAGACAATTTCTTTGTTTCTTTGACTCACTTGTGCTGAATTCCTTTGGTTTGTGGATTTCTTTTTCATTTCGTTTGTTTTTGTAGATTTTGTTTTTATTTAGACTTTGTTTTCTTTATTGTGATGAATAAATTTATTAGCTTGCTTTGTAGTTACCTTGAAATTTACTGTTTTCTAGATTTGAATTGGTCTGTTATTACTTGGTATTGCCTTGCCTTCTACTCCATTGGAAAGTTCTGTATCTACACCATCTAGTCCTTCTTCAGTTATTTTTGTATTGTATTCAGTTATTTTGTTGTCATTTGCAGATTAACCTCTCTGCTTGCCTATTGTAATGCTTTTGTTATTTCTTTTTAAATATTGTATTGTACTTTAAGTGAAAGTTTACAATTCAAGTCAATTTGTCATACAAAAATTTACACACACATTGCTTTGGAACTCTAGCTGCTCTCCTATACTGTGACAGCACACTCTTCCCACCCTGTATTCCCTGTCTCCATTCAACCAGCAAACCCTCTCTGCCCTTTCATCTCACTGCTGGATGGGAGCTACCAGGTTAGTCTCATATATCTACTTAATACAGGAAGCACATTCTTCTCCAGAATCATTTTATGTAATATAGTCCAGTCCAATCTTTGTCTGAAGAGTGGGCTTCAGGAATGGTTTCAGTTCTGGGCCAACAGAAAACACAGGGGCCACATCTTCTGGTGGTCTTCCAGTCAGATCATCAAGTCTGTATTTTTTAATACAGTTCCAGTTCTACACTCCCACTTTTCTACTACTATGTCAGGGACTCTTTGTTGTGTTCTCTGTCAAGGAAGTCACCTTGCATGGCTGGGCACCATCTAGTTCTTCTGGTCTCATACTAATGTAGTCTCTGGCTTTTGTGACCCTTTCTGTCTCTTGGGCTCATATTTTTCTTGTCTTTTTTGTATGTCTTTGATGTCTTTCATTCCTCAGGTAGGTTGTGACCAAATGGTACTTCTTAGATGGCCACTTGCTAGATTTTAAGACCCAGATGCCACTCACTAAAGTGGGATGTAGAACATTTTGTTTAAAAACTTTGTTATGCCCATTTACCTAGATGTTCCATGAAACCATGGTCTGTAGACCCATCCCCCTGCTACACTGTCCTTCATGTAGTTATTTTGGTTTTGCATAGTCCTTGAGAGTTCATCTTCTAAGCTGATATCTGACTGGTACAATCTTGTGACCTAGATTCAGGCTGTGGCCTAACATTGTTTGTTCTCAGACCATAGGACTTCCATTTTTAATAACTCTTGTTAGTTTGGTTTGGTTTTTACATGTTCCCCTAATTTCACCATCATATTTGAATGAGAGTTTTGCAGGATATATTATTCTTGGTTGACATTTTTTTTCTGTCAAAATTTTATATATATCATCGTATTGCCTTCTTACCTATGTGGTTTCTGCTGCATAATCAGAGCTTAGTTTTATTGTTTCTTCTCTAGATGTGCTTTTTTATTTTTCTAATAAAAATGGAACTGCTTTCAGAATTTTTTCTTTGGTTTTAGTGAGTTTGATTATGATATGCCTTGGTGATTCTCTTTTAGGATCTATCCTATATGCAGTTTATGGACTTTCTGGCATTGTCAGCTTTTCATCCTTATGATATTAGGGAAGTTTTCTGTCAGCAATTCTTCAACAATGTTTTCTTGTTCTCCATTTTCTTCCCCTGTTCTGGAACTTCAATCACTTGTAAATTTTTGGTTTTTATTGTATCCCACGTAATTCTCAGGGTTTCTTCATTTTTTTTTTTTTCCTACTCTTTCCTCACAGTTGGATCCAGGTCTTTGTCTTCAATTTCACAGACCTTGTGTTCCATCATTTCAGATCTGCTTCTCAGCTCTTCTGTGATAATGTCCACTTCCGCAATCTTGTTGTTTATCTTTTGAATTTCTAATTTTTGTTTTTATATGACTTCTAGTTGTGAGTTTATTTTGGCATTTTGTTCCTGTGTTATTTTCCTGAATCCTTCCATGAATTTGTCTATTTTTTTTTTTCCTCTCTTATGTTTGCCTTTTGCCTCAACTATTGGGTAGTTCTGAATATCAGAGATTTGAATTCCCTGTCAGGTAATTCTAGTGCCTTTCTTCTACTGCAAAGTCATATGTTGTTTTTTTCTGGACACTTGCTAGAATGATTGTGTCCTATTTTTTAATATGTTTTACTTCTGTCTGCTATCTTTGGGCCTCTTAGTAGTTACTGGCATTGTTTTTATTGATTGTAGAGCTGTTTGTTTCATCTTGTGTTTTTTATTTTATTTTCTAGATTGTGGTCACGATATTTTTCACCTCCTTGTGCAGTCAGCAGGGCCAGTCACTCAGCTATGGTGAGGCAGGGCAGGTCTAGCTGAAGGGTATGGGAAAGGGGAAAAGGAGGAGAGAGAAATAGGAACTAAAAAGAAATAAAACAAAAGAAAGAGTGCTAAGGGAGCTTGCTAGTGGAATGGAGAGATAAGATACACAGAAATGGAGAAAAACAGAAAGATAAAAGAGAGAGAAGAAATGAAAAAGAGGAAGTTAAAAATTTACAAAAGAAAGGCCCCAGGGGTCCCACCAGTGTTGCTGTGAAGACAAGGGATGTGCAGTATAACCTGGCCAGATGGGATATTGCTATGACATAGCATCAGGTAGTCATGAGACAGAAATGAAGGTAAGTCTAGAGAGATGAGAACTGGAAAATGAAGAAAGATACAAAACCAAAAAGAGGAAAAAGGAAAATGAAAGAAGAAAAGAAAAGAAAGAAGAAATACCCCTAGGGATCTCACTGATACAAAAGTATAGACTGGAGAGGTAGGTATAGTACATCCTGGCTGAAAGCCATGAGAAAAAAAGGAAACAAATAAATAGGAAAAAACAAACAAACAAACAGAAGGCTACAAGGCAAAAAGAAAGTCCCCAAGGATTCCACCAGCCGGGTGTCACAGGTAGGGAGAGTGTTTCCCTAGTTCAATAGTGCTTCAAAGCCTTTCAAGAAGAGGCAAAGATGGCACATGGAGCCAGGTATTCTCAAGAAAGAGGATGAAAGTGGTAGGAGGCATGGAAGAAACCAAAATAAATGGCACAAAGGGATACCAGCTCTAGACAAATGACACTCACAGAGCTGGCCAGTGGGAGTGGGGAGTGTATCCCAGTGGCTGGGACCAAAGGAATTTCCTCCCAGTGAAGCAACTGCAGCTGGCAGAAAGCAGAGGAAGCTGAGGGAGCAACAGCAGTAGGATGTAACGAAAGCATTTTACTGGTTACTGGGTGATCTGGTTTCTGCTGGGAGCTCCTGGTAGTACTTTTGTGTACTCCCCATCTGCTGATCTCTGATATGGGTATGGCAAATCCACACAGCATGAACTCTGCACTTCCTAGCCAGCTGAGCCACAGCAGCTAACAGGAGGCGTTGAGGTAGAGCAATAAGGAGATGGGGGGTAGGAAAGCGTGTTTTGCTGGTTTCCAGGTGCTTTGTCTTCTACAGAGATTTCTGCAAATCTGCTTTCCCAAGCTTGCTGTTTGCCAATCTGAAACAGGAGTCTGAGTTGGTGAATTCGTGCTAGATTAACTGATAGGGAACTTTCTCTAGCATCTCATCTCACTCTCTGTTTTCTGTCGGTTTCTTAGCTCATGTTTGTCTGAGATCTTTGTTTCCATTTGATACTTTGAGTTCCTGGATTGACATTTGTCTCTGTTTTGCTTAGTTTCTTGGTCTCAACTGTGGAGGGGCAGTGTGCAGTGTGGTACTTCTGTCTAAGCCACTATGTTGACCAGAACTAATTCATCATTATTTCTATTATGTAAATACATTATTATTAAAAGAATTTTCTTAATTTAAAATTTGTGTAGCGTGAATATCAACTCTGTCGGATGTCAAGACAGATGTATATTTTGGTAGTTTCTCTTAAAGTCCATCATAAAGCTTTTCTGAGTGCTTGAAAATAATATTATTAGGCAACTAGTCTAGAAATTAGAGAAACTTGTTTTGATACCTACTGGCTGTGGGATTCCAACCTTTCCTAGTTGTATAACCTCTGTTTGCCTCAATTTGTTGTTTAGTAACTTTTAAAAAGAGAATACGAGAATACCTGTCCTATCCATCTCACAGTTTCCAGTATTGATTTCAATAGTATGTTTACATTTACTGTATAAACTAGTAAGCATGATAAAAATTAAAATATTATCAATATTAATAGTATCACAGCTTGGAAATGTTAAGAGTATTGGAGATGTACAAACACTGTTGCAGACAATTTGAAGAAAAGAATGATTGTTTGAATCAAACATGAGTTTCTTCTAGCACAGTTTCTTCCATCTTCTTTTCAAAAGAAGCCTCTCTACATGCTTATATGGTTTAGATAACTTTAATTTGATTCTTCTTGTTTGCACTCAGCTATCACAGCTACCATTCCCAAGGGAGGCTTTCTTTGTCTTATAATTTGTTTTTAAGTGAGATGGCAAAACTGTTTCAGTTTAATGCATTTTTTTCCTTAAGTTTCCTGTAAATGGCATTTATGAGCAATTTCAGATTTATTCTGTTATAATGGCATTTTAAAAAGATTATCCTTAGGCATTATGATGGCTTTAGAATAAATCTAGCTAAAAATTTCATCATTGGTGTGAAAAAGAAAGCTCCTAAATGTCTTTAAACATAGTCCATCTTTTGGAGACCTTACTGTTTAGAGACAAGTTTGTCTCCTGAGTGTATTGAGCAACAGTAATTCATGGCATTTATTCAGCATTGTGTCTTTTCAAAGCAATTCGCAATCATCAATTCATTTAACTGCCCAACAATCCAAGCATTGAGACGCAAATGTGACCTGACTACCACCTGAGCTGGTATTACAGCACCAAATTGCCTCCTGTGCTCACATCAGCAAGCCTTGCTTTGATTAAAAATCACCCTTGGAAGAAATGAAAGGCTAAGTATAAGCTACTCTCTTCTACTTCTTTGTCCTTTATTTGCTCGTAAGTGGAATAATCCACTGTCATTTCAGTGGGAGCTGCCTATGTCCCTGTTATTCCTTAGAGATGAGTTGCCTGAAATGATAAGCTGTTGTGGTATGATTCTTTCAGGGAACTTGTATTCATTCTCTGAGGTCCAACTCAAATGTTATTTTATAACTGAAATGTATCATGAAACTTCTCCTTCTGTCTTGCTATAGTTTAATTAATTTCTTTCTCCTATGTTCTCACAGAATTTTTATTTCCTTCTGTTGCAATTCTTGCCACAATTCTGGTGTAGCTCTGAGTCTTGCTGGGGTACCCTTATATGGCCTGTAACCAAGCTTTGTGTATTAATTCATTGATACATCCCTATCCATTAGCACAGGGTCTGGAGAATGTAGGGACCCAAGAATCTTTCATCTCAATTCAGAACTTAGTTTCTTCTGGAAGTTTTCACAAAAGTGTCTACTCTTTGTTCTGGTTCCTATGGAAACTGGAAGAGAAGCATCCAAATCAATGGGTTCAAGGAAGTCTCCTTGGAAGTATTAATGCTTTGACTAATTTCTCAAAATCATGAGGACTTATTTAGATGAAATAGATGAGAAACAATCAGTCAGAAACAAGTGAACAGGATGTACACAACGTGATGACAAAAAAGCAAAATTGCACAGTCTACTAAGAATAACCCCAACAAGACTAGCCATCAAATTGAGCATCCTCTTCACTGTCATCACGGTTGTATAGTTTACATTCATTGAACACTTAACTGTGTGCATCCCACTGTCCTAAACTGTCTCTAAAAGTCATAGTAACAATGCAGTGTAGGAATTATCAGCATTTTACTTTCTCCAGCAGAAAAAAGAGAGAGAGAAAAAAAAATCAGATTCAAAGAGGCTAAGAAATTTTCTTAATTTCACTCAGATAATAGGCAGGATAGATAGGACTTCCACTTTAATTTGACTGCCTTCAAAGCCCAAACTCTTTTTGCTGTGTTGGATCCTCTCCCAAAACGGAATGGGCACAGCACATCATAAATCACTGTATGCAATGGATTTTTGCCCATTTTTAGAATGGCTCCTAAGTGATTGGAATGAAATGACTTCAGGTTCTCATGTGTTGTTCTTGATGGCTGGAGTCAGGTCAGTACCACAGACTTGAGAACTGAGTATTTGTGTGGCCCATTGTGCCACATGGCTGCATCTCAGGGCTGCTTGCTTCTCTTTTCTCCTTTGTCTATGAATCTTTGAGAGGTGAGCAGCCCCAAGACCACATTATATAGCTCTATTCAGTTCTATGATGCTGTTCAGAAACCGCACAGCCTCTAAAAGGCCTCCTAGAGAAGGAGTCCCCATTAGCTGCAAATGGAGCTCTGATCACAGGAGGAAGGAGGACAGGAGCTGAGACCATTATTCTCTATTCTAAGATGTCTAAAGCAGACCATGACAGCTTTTATGTTTTTATTCCTTACTTTGAGGCCTACACCTTGAAGGCTACCTTTCTTCTCAGGTTCCCCAAATGGTTTTTATTCTCAAAATTATAAAAGGCAGTGTTATTAGTGCATGCTCATGCTGTTTAAGGAAATCAAAAACTTTTCAAATCTTGAATACAATCACCTAGAGGGTGTTTAATTTAAAACAAGGCAAATTGAGCCCTACTGCTGAGGTTAAAGATGTGATGTGTTCCTTGTAATGCTTTGGACCATGTAGTGACTCATTGCAGAGTCAGCTGGAACTGTTGGAGAGTTTCTGGACACAATATAGAGTCACTTGCAATTTACATCAATCAAAGAAATCAATGAAATTTGCAATGCTTTGTGGCTCTCTGAAGACTAAGGTATTACTAGAAATTCCAGCAAAGAACTGTTTACTGCTCTGAAGAGTTCTATTCCATCTTTCATTGCAAATATACAATGTCCTCAAATTAACTCAAGAAACATTTAATGAATATGAAAAGAATAAAGAAATGTAGAACATGGACAGAATGTATATGTGTCCGTGTGCTTCTATGGTACTTTGATATGTAGAAATGCATTCAGAGATCAGAAAGAAAATATGTGATGAGTATTATTTCTTCCTTTTCCCTTCCTTCATTGGCCTTTATATTGTAATTGCCATCAGTTGATGACATGGCTTTTAGTAATTCTTGATCATTATGTGGTTAAGCATTTTTATTTATAAATGAATCTGACCTAATCCATTGTATGTGTGGTTTGTTACAAATTTATCATTAAGTTATCTGATTTTCTTGATCTTGCATAGCAATGCTTTTCTAGGGTTATAAAAGCCTAGGCTAGAGGACAAGCACAATGATGGAGCCTGAAGCTCTGGAGGGGCCACAAGTCATTAGGTCCTTAACAACTGATTTTATTCTTGGCCTTCTTACAAGATTTTGTAAGATGCCATTATAATAGATGATATTGAGCTAAAAAACAAAATAGAAGAAAAACAATATATCGTATTGAATTCGTAGCTGTTACATTGATGGACAGAAAACAGTTAAGAGTCATTAAAAACGTGTTATTAAGTACCATAAAGTCTTGTGGTATTAATTTGGACATTGACAGTATTATTACATTAACAAAGATATTAATGAAAAAAAAGGCCATTTGTGAAACTGAGGAAATACTAACATGGAGTATAAAAGTTCTGTTTGGTAAAAATAAAACAAGTAAGTATATTTCACATAAGCACAAGTAAAGTTTCTTTCTTGGGGTGGAGAAATAGACATTTTTTTTTTAATACTTCAGGAAAATGTCAGGATGGTTGGATTTTAGAAACAATTTCACAAGGACAATAATGATAAATTACAAAGCAGGGATATGTGAGATATATTTGTCATAATGATTAGGTGTCTGCAAAACTCAATTTAGCAGACTTAGAGTTTGAATTATTTGAGCTATAATGAGAGAAAACAGAATTGGGGGATAGATGTAAGAAGTAAGCCACAAATGCTCTTCTATGAATATTTCATCATCTTTAAAGTGAAGCAATTCATACAGCACACTGAATATACACAGTATTGATGGGATTCTATAGGTCTTCAAATTAGTAAAATATTTTTACTACATTATTATGAATTTCCATTTACCAATCCCTTACCTGTGTTAAATATTTTAATGTTTTCCTCCCCTCTTACGAAAATGCTTTTAAATGTTTCAGCTTTGATGTGTCCGTGAAAATTTTAACTCTTCCAGCAAGCATTTCAACATTTAATGACTTCTGATAGAATCATTCAGAGATGCTGATCATTTGCCCCAGGCTCTTCCCCACATTGTTGGCTGTCTTTTGGAAGTAGATGCACTAGGCCTTTCTTCCTGGTGTCTTCCTTTCTGTCTTTGTCTGAAAGCTCCACTGAAACTTATCCACTGTCGGTAACCTTGCTGATGTTTGAAATACCTGCTGCCTAGATTCCAGCATTCCAGAAACACCCAAGCCACAACAGTACAACACACTGACAGGTGGGTGGTGGAAGTCACGTATACAGTAATTGAGTGTAGAATAAACAACTTTTGGTTGGCAGTAGATTTAAGACACTACTTGTGAAAGTAATAATCTACTCTCTGATGCTCCAAAACTTATAGTCTTAGAAACATTTTAATTATGCTGGGCACAGAATAAAGTACTTTTAAAAGAAAAATTACAGAATAACCCTTATAGCAGTGCATGAATGGTTTTAAAAACATGTATAAAAGTTTGGTAGGTGATGTTAGAATTTCAGGGTTAGTGCCTGAAATTTCTTCCATCTCTAGAATTTCCTTACATCTCACTTCCCCTCTTCCTAATGTCTTCTCTTTCCATAGTTTCACTCCCTGCCAGAACATAAATAGGAGATATTTCGCTCTGTGGCAAATGTGTGTTCATTAGGCAGCATGACTCCTGAGCGAACCTGCCTAACTGGAGTCACAGAATTGAAACACAGAGAGCACCTAGCTGCAGCTCACGCTGGTGTTGTGTGCTCCTGAGGTCCAGTTTAGCCCTGAGCTTTGCCACCCACAGCTCTGGAGAGCTTACGGATGGTGAGGTTTTTCTCAAGCTAGCGAGGTATTTGTGCATTTCAGAGTGTTTTGGAGTAATATGCATCTGCTCCGCCTCAAATTGTTAGAGGTTAAGACTCCAGGAACAGAAGATCTTAGCAGCTGACTGACATTCAACGAAAAAGATGGCCTGATGCATGCACATTTTGTATCCTGGCATTCGTCCACCTGCAGCTTTTCTTTTTGTTTCATATTTATGATGAGCAATGGCTGAGAAGCTGGCTTCTGGATTCTAGTCCCCAGCAGAACACAAATTTGCTGTGTGGTTCAGGCAAAGAAGTTTCAACTCTTCAGCTGTAGGTCCTACAGATATAAAAGAATGTGTTCTTGTTGATCTTTAAGAGAGTTTACAGGGGTACATGTCTTTAATTCCACACATTTCTGGTCTTTAAATATGTGTTAAAAATCTCCATGAGGCCGACATACCTAGAACGGTGTTGATTGTAATTTATGCTTGGGAGAAATTAAATTCATTTGAGGAGGGGAAAAAAAAGTATTAAAAAAAAATGCCTCTGCCATAAGTTAAGGAATGTCTATCACTTCCTTCATCTCAGTGATGTACTCTTGGTCTATGGAGTGAGGTTAACTTTGAAGCTGTTACTGGTGAGGCTTTCTTTAAACTTCAAATTGAAAGGTTATCGTAACTGGATGTTTGGTGTTCTGAAGGCTATATGTCTTAGAGGTTATATATAGAGAAGGACAGTAAAATTTCCTACTAACCGTAGAGGAAAAACCTGAGAATTGTCCTACCTTATGTCACTTGATTGGGGGTGATGTAAATGAAAAATTATTTCCTAGTATAGTTTCAAATGGAACTGGCTTTCTGGTTAAAGGATAATTACTGACAGTGATGCTTTTGTTCTTTCTTTTCTTTTTTATACGGGAGCTCCCCACCTTGTTAGTTGAAACCACTTGTCCCACAGATACCATCAGGTATGTGTGAATACTATTAAAAGTGCATTTTCAGTAGAGAAAGGCTCTAGAATATGTCGCTGCTAATCTTCTGAGCCATTAGTGGTATTCATATGATAAAATGTTAATGCTTCTCTTCTAATTTAAGTGCATTTCTGAACATACCTCAAAGCCAAGCCATGCTGGGTTGAAATGAGGAATGTGATTGGATTTGATTTTAATATAACATAACATTGATGGAATTGAGATTGACCTCATTATTATTCTCAATTCCATACTAGATCTTTGCTTTAGGCATTAAAGAGCATATGGTAATAACATTTTTTTAAAGCTCTCCTGTTAAAGATCTAGTGGAAAGATTATCTAGAATACTTTTTAGCAAATATCTTATTTAAATAAGAGGAATTCTTTAAAGAATCAGCATTAAAAATTGACAGAACCCACAAAATTAAAGATAGAAATACCTATTAGGCTATCTTTCCTCTCCCAGAAAAGGATTACTTCAGAGAAAGGAAGCTATGAAAATGAAAAATAACAACTTCAACAACTATAATATCACACTGTAGATAAGAGAGGAAAGATAATGGATTAGAGAAGTCAATTGAAATGTGCTTTATACTTTGAGAAGCCTTGTACTCCATTTGTTTATGTTAAATTTATGTCTGAAGCATTTACAGTTAATCATTAGTCCTTGTTATTTTTAAATCTGAGTGATCTTGAGGCCTTTTTGTTATACAGTAAGCAGCTGAAATTGCAATTTAGTTGAAAGTTCTCAGTGCAGAGTGTCTGCCTGTGGTACCTCATTGACACACTCTGACTTTTTGTTTTTAAATTCTCAGGACAGACTTCTGTTTAAGCGCTTGTATGATGTTTTCATTTTGTTGTATAATATGCACACAGATTGAAATAATTTTAAATCTTCTCTATGTAGTTGAAAGGAATTATTTACAAATTCATCAGTACAATTCTGTTTCTGATTTTGTTTTCAAGAAGTCATAGGCTCCTATCCTACTGAGCAATGAGCACACGGGCCTGTTTGTCAATTTAGAGCATCCTGATGCCTTCAGTTTACATGATCTCTTTTGAATAACTCAGAACCCTTTAGGAAATGTTAGGTGTTCTAGATATCCCCCACACTGTCCCTGCTCCCCCCTGTAGGAGGAGGCACGTGGGTTTGTTTCTTGTGATGGGAGATATGTTATCTCTGCAGTAGCATGGCTGATCTTGCCTGTTCCTGGGGCTGGCAACTGGTGAAGTCTGACTAGTCCCATCTGAACAGTTGGGTGGAGTGCGGGCACCCACGATTGCAATCTGTAGTCTCTATAAAGGATCACCAGTCTTGATGTTTCATATTCTATATCCTTTTCACACCCCTTGATCCATTTTAAGATTGCTACTTCAGACAGGAGTTGAATTGATGCTAAGGGCTGGGTAGTCCTAGCTCAGGAGAGAGGGAAGATATGGAAACTAAACAAAGTGGATAGTTCTTATAAGTGATGTTAGTCTTCACAGCTGAAAGGTATAAACTTGCTGTATTCCAGTAACTTGTGGGTCCTAGTTCACTGTGGATCAAATGAGCAACAACATCATACACAATTTGCCGAGTCTGTCTCTTCAAGCTCGTCTTTCCCTCCTCATTCCCTGAGTCCTGCCAGCCACACTGACCTCCTTTCTGTTTCTCTGTCTTGTCAAACTCCAGAGATGGCACCTTTACACCTCGTTGATTCTTGTTCCTGGAAGGTTTTTTACTTGGGTGCTTCCTTCTTATCCTTCATTGTCTCAGCACAAATGTCACCTCCTTACTGCTCTCCTGTGGCACTCCTATTCCATGCTGTGCTCCCAGTACCTAGAACAGTGCTTAACTGTGTCACATTACGTATTAATCAAATGAAAGCCAAAAGAGTAACATGATAGCATTTAGTCTTTATAACAGTTTGTTGAAGTGTGTATTGTTTTCACCATTTACTACAGGAAATTCAGGCTTAGAGAGTTTAGATGATGTACAAGGCAGAATGGAATTCAGATTCAGGTTTTTCTGATTGCATAGCCCATGCTTGGTACTCTAAGCTACATTAGCTGTTTCTGCAGTGCAAATTTGGGTACTTTTTCTTGTAGCTTTGCCTATGTGGCAGTAGACAAATGTATAATTTCTTTTCCGTGTGTGCTGTACAACTAAGCATTTTATGCATCAAATTCAGAGTAGATTCCACTTCTTACATCTGCATGTTCATTTTTCTTACAGCCCCCGAAGAGGGATTATTGCATTGTGTCTCTTAGTAGTGGCACAAAGAAATTCTGGTAGCACAAATGGTTAAACACTTGGCTGCTAAGCCAAAGGTTGCTAGTTTCAGCTCATCCAGCCACTTCATAGAAGCAAAACCTGGCAGTATGCTTCAGCAAAGACTACAGCCAAGCAAATTCTGTGGGGCACTTCTACTCAGTCACATGGGGTCTCTATGAGTCAGAATTCATTGTGTGACATGCAGTGACAACAACAGTGAAGTGGAAAATCTCATATATACTCAGACAAGTAAATAATCTTTTGTAAATAACCCAAGGAGATGGAGACGTTTTTAGGTAGCAACAACTGAATGTAACTCTCAATGATGTGAAATATCTTATATTTGCATCTTATACTCATCTCTAGTTGAGACAGGCCATTTTAGATGATTCCATCATTGGAAGAAAAATTCAGCTAAAAGGACGTAAAGTTGCTAATGAATAGCAAACCAGTCTTGACTGATTAAGTAACACAAGTTGATGTGCTCTTGGCCACAGTTTCAAGTCCTTTCCTTGACCATAGTTGTCACACTGCTGCTAGCTCTCTATGTCATTGACATATTAGACAGCTGATGATGGGTAAGTGCATCAAACAGATTTTATCCCTTTCCTTATATTGAGGATTTTGTGTCTCTACCTGACATAGTTACTTTGGGGTACTTACTCTCTTATTTTATGGATGAGAGGAAGAAAAATAGAAAATTGTCTTTCTATCAAATTTTCAACCTACGTACGTTTTGCTTCAACAACTTGTGCAATGAGAGATGGCAAACCCAGACAGTTTCTAGCTTGTGCATTAGTGCATATTGATCCACAAGGACAGAAAAGAGTGATTCTGAAGGAGCAGGAATTAGAAAATGAAGCTAAATCAGTGAAATAAAACAAACGGAAGTGCCTCTAGCAAATTAATGATGACAAAACCTGTATAAAATGCAGAGAACAAGTTGCTGTACCTTGAACTTTTAATAATAAACCTTTTGAATTTTACTAGTATGGAAGATTTAAAAAGAAAAATAAAAAAAAAACTGATTCTAAAATTACAAAGTCTCCAGAGGGTGTAAGATGGGCTGAGAAGATACATTTTAAGGAGAAATTTGGAGAGAAATTAAAAGTATCAATTGAAATAGCTTTTGAGATACTTATTTTACTTTTTAAAGAGAATATTCACTAAAATATTGATACTGTAAGATCAGAAAAGTGATGTATTTTTCTTTTTCTTAAAATAAAGCTTTATCTTGTAATTGGATGAACATAAGCCTCCTAAAATGAAGTGCAATAAGATTCTAATATTTGTGACTTAGTTTTTGTCCCAGAAATGAGATTCTATTAAAAAGACAAACTATTTCAGTTTATCATAATGCTTTTTGTTATCAGACCTAGCTTTGTTAGTAATTGTTGACTCTGGCAGTCATCTGTGTTGATTGGATGGTAAATAATATTAGATTTACTCATCTGCCTTTGTATCTCTTGGTTGAAAACCAGCTACTAAATTATTAGTGGCATTTTACAGAACTCAAAAGCTTATCTTTGTAACATTTCTTCTTTTGAAAATTAGTAATAGGTTGTTGTAGTTAGAGATTCCTTTTTGAGTGAGAAACATAAATGCAACTGTGCATAGAACAAAGGTAGCTCATGATTATTATATGCAGAGGATAAAAGATTACACGTAATGAGTTAGAAATTTCTGAGATGCATACTTTATATAGTAAGGCTAATAGCATGTAATGATATCTGAAAAATGCCGAGAAAGCAGCTTTAGTATTTCTAAAGACTGAGGCAGAAAACTGAATATTTGGTTGGAAGTTTCATTGCAAATATATTTTCAGCAAATATAACTGAAACAACTGAAAATGGAAGAATTGGAAGTAAATATTTGGCTACAAAGATGGGACAAATGATTGGAATTTAAATTTCTGAGACTTGGCTTGAGCTACAAGTTAGGCTTTCACATGGATCAAAAAAATATGGATCCAGATTTCTTCTCTGGATATATATAGAGAGAGAATATATACATATACATAGAATATATATGTATTTCTATGTATATATTTACATTGATATATAATTATATATAATAAATGTATATTCATATAATTATATAAATTATATATATCTATATATAGAATAGAAATATGTATATAGAATAGAAATAGAATGAGCTGCATAAAAAGGTAGATTTCCTTATTTTGGGGGTATATTGGATCTAGTGGATATTTTCTTGGCGAGAAATGTATAGAGGGTCAGTATAGGTGGTTAAACTAGATGATTTTTAAATTTTTTCATAGTGTGAAATTTCATAATTTTGTTCATTCTTCTCAAACTTTCCATATGTGTGTGTATATATATATATATATATATTTTTTTTTTTAGCAATATTGCCATTTTATGAAATACCAGACCAGCTAACCTAGATTATTTGTGTAGTTGTTGGGTGTCTTCAAGTCTATTCTAACTTGTAGCACCCTATGTGACAAAGTAGAACTGCCTCATAGGGGTTTTTTGGTTGTACACTTTACGAAAGCGAATTGCCAAGTCTTTCCCCACGGAGCCACCAAGTGGGCTTGAACTTGCCAGCCTTTCAGTGAGAAGCCAGTCGCTGAACTGCTGAGCCACCAGTGCTCCTTTAGCCTCGAGTCAATGAAAATCCAGACCTGCTGCTGCAGGATGGATTCTGACTTACTGAGTAGAGCTACCCTGTAGGGTTTCTAAGACTGTAATCTTTATGGAAGCAGACTGCCACATCTTTGCCTCTACCAGAGGAAGGTGATCCAGTGGAATAGAGAAATCATCAGATAATACTTGTACTGTGACATGTAACTAAAATTGTGCTGAAGATAATTTGCAGCAGTGCCTCCACAGGAACTGCCAAAATTCAAACTGGATTCAGAAGAGGGTGTGGAGTGAGGGTTATCATTGCTGATCTCAGATGACGTCTGACTGAAAAGAAGAGAATGCTGAAAAGATATTTACTTGTGTTTTACTGAATATACAAAAGTATTTAACTTGTGGATAGTAGCAAATTATGGATAACCTTGTGTAGAATAGGAATTCCAAAACATTAATTGTACTCGGAAACCCCAGTGCCATAGTAGTTACATGTTACATCTACTAATCAAAAGGTTGGCAGTTCAAATCTGCCAGGCACTCCTTAGAAATTCTGTGGAGCAGTTTTACTCTGTCCTATAGGGTCACCATAAGTAAGAATTGATTCAGTAGCAGTGGGTTTGGGTTTTGGTTTTTAACCATACTCACACAGAACTTATACATAAACCAAGAGTCAGTAATTTGAACAGAACAAGGGGATACTGCTTGGTTAAAATCAGGAATGGTATGTATGTATCAGGGTTGTATTCTTTCATCGTGCTTATATAACATACATGTGCAAATATGAAAAACTGGACAATATGAGGAAGAAGGTGGCATGAGGACTGAAAGAAGAATAACAGTCTGCAATATACAGATGACACAACCTCGCTTGCTGACAGTAAAGAGGACTTGAGACGCTTAGTGATGAAGATAAGAGTCCAGAGCTTTCAATATGGAGTATACCTTAACCTAAATGAAGAAAAAATCCTCACAACTGGAAAAATAAGCAACATCATGATAAATGGAGAAAATATTGGAGTTGCCAAGGATTTATTTCAATTTACTTGTATCCACAATCAATACTCATGGGAGCAGCATTCAAGAAATCAAATGAAGTATTATATGATGTTGCTTATTCATCCAGTTGTGAGGATATTTGCACTTCCACTGTTAATGAGTTGGTTAAGTGGTTAGGTCCCATGACTTTTAAGACCCTTTGCAACCAGAGGTTCCAATGTTTTATTCTATTTTATGTCCTTTTTCTTGAAGATCTGCAATCAATTTTTTTTTTCAAAAAACTCACTGTTGCTAGGAAGATGGTTAGGTCAACTCATTAGAAAACAGTTGTGAAAAGGTTGAGACCTTATGTGAAATCCCTATTATTAGGCCAGTTTCTTTTGCTGAGGAGCCTGGTTTTCCAGTGGTTAAAGCACTTGGCTGCTAAATGAAAGGTCAGCAGTTTGAACCGACCAGCTGCTCTGTGAAACAAAGCTATAGTAGTTGCTTCTGTAAAGATTTATACCCTTGGAATCCTCATGGGGCAGTTCTACTCTATTCTTACAGGGAACCTATGAGTTGAAATCAACTCAATAGCAGCAGGTTTTTGGTTTTGTACTACTGAGCATAGATGACCACTTTGAAAGTGCACATTATCAGTAGTTTTGCTAAACGTAGCTGGGGACAGTTAGTGAAATAATGTGACTACAACAGCATATCCGTCACCGGTCTTGGAGAAGTTCTTATAGCTAGATCCCCAGGGGATTCCCAGTGACTTCTGAAAACAGAGGAAGCTCTCTTATTCAATGTGATTAGGATGAGTAGTTGGCTAGTTAATAGAAACATTGGTGAGAGTATGGAATCCAAAGTCAGTAATATGTAACAAGTTGTGACATTTATTTTAACTTGAGACCAATAGATATAATTTCAGTGACATATTTTTTGTTGCAGAAGCAAGATTTTTTCTTTGAATATGTGTCTCTTTTTGGGTATTTTCTGTTGTATTTTTAGTACAAACCACATTCATTATATATCCTTTCCTTCACAATTTCATAGTCTTGAAAAACTTGTAAGAATATAAAGATGCTTGCAAAATTATCTGTGAAAAATCCTACATTATTTTTTCATACCAAATTGAGTAGCGCGTTTGCAGCTACTTACTTTTACTAAATCTTCCCAAAACTTGCAACTTAGTTATTTAAACACTCAAATTTTATTTATTTCATAATATTTAGTCTAATTTATATAATGTTAATTAAAGTACAATGAAGAAGTCCTGGGAGTGCAGTGATTAAAGCACTGAGCTGTTAACCAAGCCACTCCATGAGAGAAAGATGTGGTTTTCTCCTTCCATAAATATTTACAGTCTTGAAAATCCTTTGAGGCTGCCAATTAAGTTTGCAAACTTGGAGTCAAGATGGCGGACTAAATGCATGTCTCCCTAAATCCCTTTGGAAACTGAGACCTGAAATGATAATTAAACGGAGCCTTCTGGACACCTGGTAAGCCCTGGGATACAACATAAGGCTGTTAATTTGGACTTTATACCACTGAATGCAAAACCTCTCTTTCACTGACCCGTCTCTCCACGAGCAGAGGCTTGCACAGACTAAAGGTAACTCACTGTTTTGATTTTTTTTTTCTCTTTCGTGGCCGGCAGGCAGAGCTGGGACTTGACTAGCTGCTGGTCTCGTACACACTGCTGGTGGGACCAGCAAGCATAATTACCAGGTTCTGAGAGCCTGGCTTTGGACTCTGTACACCTTGGCTTCCCTGGCCTGTCTTTCTTCCTCTGCCATGTGTTAGCCATACAGACGTGCTTGTGTGGGATGCCATCTTGATCCACTGGGAAACTGAGAAGCCCAGGCAGAGGCCCTGGCTGGACTTGGTTCCTAGGCTGGGAGGTGACACCTGCTGGGGAGGGGAGAATGCTTTTCCAAGCACAGTGTGGCTTGGGGCAGAGGCCCAGTGGTGGAGGCTATGGACTCTGGGTATTTTGGCACTCTTGGCCTCTCTTTCTGCTGGGAGCCTGGGCCCAGCCAGCTGGTAAGCTTGTGGGAGACAGCATTTTTTTTTTGCTAGGTGGTGGAGTCATCTACACGGAACCCTCAGCTGGACCTAATACCTGGGCTAGGAGGCAGTGCCTACCCAGAAGAGACCACTTTTCCAGCAGAAAAGCAGAATTCTACACAGTATTGCCTACAGCTGGGGCCTGACAACAGAGGCCAGCAGGCCAGCAGTCTTTCTGTATTTTGAGCTAGTTTATAACATCTGGTTAAATATAGAGGTGCTTACTTTGCCAGCTGGGAAGTGGGACGTATAAACCTGAAACCTGACTGACTTTGGAAGTTGTCAAATACTTTTTACTTCTCATTTTAAGATGACCCAGAGAAACACCTGTGGTACATCTTGACAGCATCTCTCCCAGCCTCTATTGACCCGCATGAAGCCCCAAAGGCAACAAACATTGTAGCAGATGGTAACCGGGAAATCACCCATTGCATCAGAAGCCCCCAAAAGAAACCACCTGAGAACTTCCCAGATGAAGAAGCTTTTCTGAAACTATCAGAAGGTGAATACAAAAGGATTATATAGAGAGCACTTCTAGACCTTATACAAAATGCAGCAGAGCAAAATGAAAAATTAAGCAAGCTGTTTGATCTGATGGAACATCAGTACTCAGAAATCCAACACATCAAGATCAAAATTAAAGACATAGAGACTTCAATTCAAAGCCAAGAAAACTGAATGGAACAAATGGAAAAGAGACTTTCTGATTTGGAACACAGAGCTAGTGACTCCAGCATGTATGAGGAGAAATCAGAAAAAAGAAGCAAAAAAAAAAATGAAGAAGAATTAAGAAGCATGTGGGACTCTATTAAGAACAGTCTACAGTTAATTGGAGTTCCTCAACAGGGTGAGACACCTGAGAACACAGAGAGTATTGTTGCTGAGCTGCTGACAGAAAACTTCCTAGAAATTATGAAAGAAGAGAATATAGATATCCAAGATACATATTGAACACCACTCAATATAGATCTCAATAGAAAGATTCCAAGACATATTCTAATCAAGCTTAACAAAATGAAACATAAGCAGAAACTCTTAAAGGCAGCAAGACTCAAAGCAAAGCTGACATTCAGAGGGAAATCCTGTAGGTTTTTGTCAGATTTCTCAGCAGAAACAATGCTGGCATGGAAACAGTAGCTTGACATATTGAAAGCCTTGAAGGAGAAGAAATTCCAAAGAATTATATATCCTGCAAAACTGTCTTTCAAGTATGAAAATAGAATTAAGACATTTGCAGATAAACAGAAACTCAGAGACTTTGTAAAAACCAAACCAAAACTACAAGAAATACTGAAAGAATTTCTTGGCTTGGAAGAACAAAACCACTAACTTTATATTTTAGAAAGACACATTATCCAGAATCCTACTTAGTTAAGGAAGGCTTGAAACACAGTCCAAGCTATAATAGTGAAAGAAACAATCTAGTGATCATATCATGGAAACTATGATATCATCATATTAAAAAGAGGGATGTACTACAGTCATTATAGTCCTTCCAGATGGAGAGGAAGTTGACAAGACTTCAAAATTGGGTTTACATGTAGTTTAGTAAGTGGGATCATAGGGGCAGCCATAAGGGACAATAAAAAAGCAACATACTATGTCAAGAAATGTAATACAGGAGTCTCAACAACCACAAAACCAACCCTGAAAAAAGTGAAAAATCAACTCACAGAACAGATTAATAAGAACAACAGAGAAAACATCAACACAAAAATAAACATAATCACAATGTCAGCACTGAACACATGCTTATCAATAATTACATTAAATGTGAATGGACTGAATGCTCTAGTAAAGTGACATCTTGGATCAAAAGACATGATCCATCTATATGTTGCCTATAAGGAACTCACCTTAGACTTAAAGATGGGAACAAACAGAAAATTAAAGCTAACAATGAACAAAGAAGAGCAGGTGTGGCAATTCTAATCTCAGATAGAACCAATTTTAATGTAAAATCCACTATCATGGACAAGGATGATCACTCTTTATTGCTGAAAGGTCCAATACACCAGCAGGACTTAACAATATTAAATATTTATGCATCTAATGTTAGAGCACCTAAATACATCAAAGAAACACTGACTACACTCACAAAGGATATAGATCAGTCCACAATAATAGTAGGAGACTTCAACAGTCCACTCGCAATATTGGACAGATCGTCTAGAAGAAAGCTCAGTAAAGACACAGAAGACCTTATTGCCACAATTAAACAACTAAACCTCATCAACAGATATACAACTTTCTGTTCAGCAGTGGACGACTACACCTTCTTCTCCAGTGCCCATGAAACATTCTCCAGAATTGACCAGGTGTTAGGACATAATGAAATTCTCAACAAAATCCATACCATGATTTAATGCAAAGCATTAAAAAGTCAAAATCAATAGCAGAAAAAACAGATAGAAAGTGAAACTCATTGAAACTGAATGACACCTTGCTCAAAAACTCATGGGTTATAGAAGAAATCAAGGATGAAATAAAGAAATTGATGGATTCCAACAAGAACGAAAACACTTCCTACCAGAACCTATGGGATACAGCCAAAGCAGTGTTGAGAGGTCAGTTTATCTCCATAAATGCACACATCTGGAAGGAAGAAAGAGACCAAATCACAGAACTGACCCTACAGGTTGAACAAGTAGAGAGAGAACAACAGAGGGCCATTTATAGACAGCCAACTGCCTACATCATCCTGAATGGAGAGAGACTGAAGCAGTTTCCCCTGAGAACAGGAACTAGACAAACATGCCCACTCTCACCTCTACTATTCAACATTGTGCTAGAAGTTCTAGCCAGAGCAATTAGACAAGACCAAGAAATAAAGGGCATCTGCATCAGCAAAGAACTAAAAATCTCCCTATTGATATGATTGTATATGCAGAGAATCCCTAAGAATTTGTAAGGAAACTACTCGAATTGATAGAAGAGTTTGGCAAAGTCTCAGGATACAAGATAAACATAAGTAAATCAGTAGGATTCCTTTATATTGACAATGAAATTATTAAGGAAGAAATCACCAAGTCAATACTATTTATCATAGCTCCTAAGATAAAGTACCTAGGAATAAATTTAACCAGAGAAGTAACAGAACTTTATAAAGATAAGTACAAACCCTTACTACAAGAAACTAAGACTTACATTAATGGAGAAACCTACCATGCTCATCGATAGGAAGACTTAACATTGTGAAAATGTCTATTTTACCAAAAGCAATCTACTGATATAATACAATCCCAATACAAGTTCTAGTGACATTTTTTAATGAGATGGAGGAACAAATTACCAACTTTGTCTGGAAAGGGAAGAAGCCCTGGATAAGTAAAGCACTACTAAAGAAGAACACAGTGGGAGGCCTCTCATTACCCAACCTTGGAACATATTACACTGCCACCGTAGTCAAAACAGCCTACTACTGGTACAGAAACAGACAGATCAGTGGAACAGAATCGATACCCCAAAGATGACATCATCTGCCTATGAGCAGCTGATATTTGACAAAGGCCCTAAGATATTAAATTGGGGTCAAAACAATCTCTTCAACAAATGGTGCTGGTAAAATTGGATATCCATCTGCACTACATTGAAACAAGACCCATATCTTACATCTTATACAAAAACCAACTCGAACTGGATAAAAGACCTAAATATCAAATCTAAAACGATAAAGCTCATCCAAGAGAAAGTAGGAACAAAAATGGAAAGTTTAATACACAATGCAGACAGACTTCAAAATCTGTCAAACAAACCACAATCATCAGAATAGAAAATAGATAAATGGGAACTGTTAAGAATCAACCACTTCTGCTAATCTAAAGGCATTATTAATAGAATTAAAAGGCCACCTACAGAATGGGAAAAAATATTTGGCAACTCTATGTCAGACCGATGCCTAAGGTATCACAAAGTGTCGATAAGAAACGTAAATCATCCAGTTAAGTGATAGACAATGAGATGGACAGAAATTTCTCTGAAGAGGAGATCCAAGCAGCCAAAAATTACATGCAGACATACTCACAATCATTATCTATTAAACAAATTCAAATCAAAATGACAATGTAATACCATCTCACCCCAACGAGGTTGGCCATGATCCAAAAACACAAAACAACAAGTACTGGAGAGGCTGTGGGGAGGTTGGAACCCTCCTACACTGTTGGTGGGACTGCAAAATGGTGCAACCTCTTTGGAAAGCAACCTTAAAAAAATGGATATAGATATACCATTTGACCCAGTAATTCCACTGCTTGGAATATATCCTACAGAATCAAGGCCATTCACACCAACTGATACATGCACATGAATGTTCATCGCAGCACAGTCCACAATAGCAAAAAGATGAAATAAACCCAGATGCCCAACAACAGAGGAATGGACAGGTAAACTATGATATATGTACTCAATAGAATACTATGCAATGATAAAGAACAATGACGATTGCAGAAAGCATCTCAATGTGGTTTCAACTGGAGGACGTTATGCTGAGTGAAAGTAGTCAGTGACAAAAGGATTATATGAGACCCCTATGATAAGAACTTAAAAGCAGACTCATGTTTAGAAGAAAAGACTCTGAAGGCTCCAAGGGTGGGGAGGGAGGGAGGGTAAGGGGGGAATAGGGTTTAGATTAGATAGTTAATAGAAATTTGGTTGAGTGAAATTAGTGACAGCACACACTAGAAAGAAGATCAATAATAACTGTACTTTAACACAATTTGAGTACTCCTTCCATCTTAACCCAATATTGCAAGGACAGAGTAGCTGTGTTGGGGGACTTGGGACCATGCTCTCAGGCAAAATTGAGGCCAATTGGCACAGCTAGCATTGTGCTAATGAAGACTCTCTATACTCCTCATCGGTTAGTGGCATCTGGGGTCTTAAAAGTTGCCAAGCTGCCATCTGAGGTTACAGCAAATGGTCCCAGCTCAACAGGAACACATGATCACTAAGGACACGAACAACAAGGGGAAAAGAGAACTGAGAAGACAGAGTGACCTATGTGAGTGGGTCTCTACATCGACTCGTGACCAGAAGACCCAGATGGGGCCGGCCACCACCAGTGATAGCCATGATGGAGCTCACAAAGTGGAGTCTCACTGGCAACAAGAAAATAAATAGGGGTGCACCCTGAGATTTTCAATAAAAGACCTCAATTGATGGTCCAGGAGCTTTGGAGCTCCCCTGGGAGCATGGTCCCTGGCCCTGGTGCTGCCCCTGTCCATAAATCATAATGAAGGTTAACTTTTCCAACAGCAATAAATTGGACTTGGGGACACAGAGGCCAATGGGCACAGCTAGCATTTTGCTAATGAAGACTCTCCACACCCCTCATTGGTTAGTGGCATCTGGGGTCTTAAAAGCTGCCAAGCTGCCATCTGAGGGTACAGCAAGTGGTCCCAATTCAACAGGATGGGATGATCACCAAGGAGAAGAACAACATGGGGAAAAGAGAACCGAGAAGACAGAGTGACCCGCATGAGTGGGTCTCTACATCGACTCGTAACCGTATGTTGTGGGACCGTATGTTGTGGGAATTGTATGGTTCTGTGCATCTATAGGATGTCATCCTGCTGACCTCCTGCTGGAGGAAGGGGAATGGGTGGAGAGGATGGGATAGGAGACTGTTGGCAAGATAGGACATGTATGGAGCAAAGAGGAGGAGTGTGGTGTCACCGGGCAGGGAGAGCAGTGGGAGCTGCATATAGATGAGCATGCAAATTTATATGGGAATGTACATTTTCATTCAATCATAATAATAATAATAAAAAAGAAGCAAACAAACAAAAAAGTTTGCAAACTCATCCTAGAATAGTGCTGTGTACCTCATTGCTGAATATCACTGTGGTCACCTTTGAAGTACTCTTCTTGGGAAGCTGTACACTGATGCCAACACCTAGACTACCCTTCAAAGCAATTTGGAACTCTTTTTCTGAAATGGCCTGTCATCGTATTACTTTTGATGCCCTGAGTGTCATCAAAATGTCTTTTCAATATTTCATTTATCTTCAGGTAAAGAAAAAAAGTCATTGGGGGCTACATCAGGTGAGCAGGGAGGGTGTTCCAATACAGTTATTTGTTTACTGGTGAAAAACTCCCTCACAGACAACTATACACAGACGCTGTGCACAGTGGCCATTCCACAAGGAGTTCCAAAATTGCTTTGAAAGGTGGACTAGGTGCTGGTGTTGGTGCATAGCTTCCAAGGGCAGTACTTCAGAGGTGACCATAGTGATATTCAGCAGTGAGGTAAGTGTAGCACTTAAAACAATAAAGTTTGCAGACTTAATTGTCAAGTCTAGTATGTGGTAGTTGTACTGTGTCCTGTGAGGTCACTATGAGTGAGCATGGACTCAGTGGAAGTCGGTTTGAGTTTAGCGGATTAGTTGGTCTGGGAACAAACTCAGTCATAGGCATACAACTCAGAGTTGGGTGAAGAAGCTGTTGGTGAAAGAGTAGCCACTAAAATGATGAATAGGACAAAAACATCAGCTATTGTATTTAAAGGATGAAATAGTGAGTGACAGTCCAATAAACTGATGAATAGAGATTAGTTAAGTGTTTCTAATATTTTAATTTCCCTGATTGTAACCTGCTTGAATGTGGTAACTGCATCTAAACCAAAAATTTGTTTTAATAAAGTCAGTTCTGACTTATAATGACCTTGTGTTACTGAGCAGAACTGTTCCATAGAGGTTTCTTAGCTTTCATCTTTTGGAAAGAAGATTGCCAGGCCTTTCTTCCATGGCACCAAGGGACAAGTTATAACTGCAAATCTGCTGTTTAGTTGTCAAGCCTAAGCCACTATGCTACTATGTCTTAAGCATCTTTATATGAACTATTTAACTAGCACAGTGCTTGGCACATAATAGGCATTAGCATTTGTTTCTTCATTTTAATTACTACATTAACAACATAATGCATAATTACATCTATAATTATTACATCAATTAACATAATCATCCCAATAGGAGACAGTTCCTTTAAGTATATGAATGCAATAAAGCTTTATTTTGCTTTCTTTTCACCCAGGATCCCTGAGCAATAAGGCAATATTAACATCTTGTTTGTGTTTCATTTTGATTGCCATTTGGTCAGCTTGAACCTGAGAAAATTCATACACAGTGTTTAAAAAGACCCATTTATGCTGAAAGCTTTGGAATTATCTTACAACCATCTTGAAGCCACTGCAAAGTGCAATTACAGTCATGGAAATGCTAGAAATCAAATGAATCAAGTGACATTTGGTATGCAGTGTCAAAACATGTTTGGATTACTCCTTTGAACACAAACAGTGAAATGCGTTGGCTCTTTAGAGAATTATAAGGTTTTTACTAGCTACTAACTTTCTATAAAATGTATTTTTATTTTATGAAATATCACATGTTCATAGTTTTAAAGTATCACATGTTCATAGTTTTAGAAGTCAAATCATAACACAAGACAATATTTCTTGTTAAGTTTTCCTCAGTCTGTCTCAATTCCCAAGATTATACCTAATTTCCACTCTTACATAGTTGTTTCTTCAAATATGTGTCTTTATATTTCTAAATAATCATACTGTTTTCTGATATTTCTATTCCAGTTATGGTCTGTCATCCTCCTATAGAAGATACATGCAGACTGAAGGCTCATACTTCATGTCCATCTCAAGGCCTGTTGCAGACATCTTTTCTCTTCTTTATCCTCACACGACTGTCACATACTTTCACTACTAAATCAGTACTCAGTACTTACATGACTATATGTATCTATGGGTATATAATAGATAAGCTATTTATTGTACTATGATTATGTATCTTTGATGACTTTTTTTGAGTCTGCATTTTTCTCCTGTGCTTATTTTTCCCTGTAATTATTGCACTAATTTATTGAAGACTTTCTGAAATAGCTTATAGGTTCTCCTCAAATGAGGTGAAAGGCATGAAGAAATCTATCAGTCCTGTTTTCTCCTTAGGGACAGCCTCACAGAGCCCGGCGAGACCCTGTTCCAGTCTGAGTTGGTCGCCCAAGTGTCTGCAGCAGGGGAACTCCATCATTGCCTTCAGGAATTGCCACTGCCTCTCTCTGGTATTGCGTTCCCTGGTTCTCTTGTCTAACTATCTCTTATGAAGAACAACTTCCAGTGGCTTCTTGAGAGAGGTGTGTTATATACTCCTTGATACCTTTAATGTACCAAGGAGTCTTTCTTGTACCCCACATTTGATTGATTACACGACTGGGTTATAGAATTCTAAGTTGAAAAATTACCTCTCAGAACTTAGAAGGTAATGTCCCATTCTCTTACTGTCTGGCTTCAGGTAATTTTATAAAGGAGTCTGAAAACCTTCAAATTCTCAATCTGATGGGTTATTTCTAAGATCTGCTCTTCTCTGGAATTTCTCAGTGTCTTGTCTTCATGTGGTCCTTTTTTCATTAATTTGTGCTATGTATTTGCCTGACTCTTCTAATCCACAGGTGCATTTCCTTCAGAACTACAAAACAATTATTTCTTTGATCATTTTAGGTCCTCTCTTTTTCTTTCTTCTTTTTCTGGTGCTCCCATTAATCAAATGTTGGATCTCCTATATTGATTTCCTACTACATTATGTTATTAACCTTTTATTATCTATCAGAGCCCTGGTGGTGTAGTGGTTAAGCTCTTGGCTGCTGACCAAAAGATTGGCAGTGCAAATCTACCAGATGCTCCTTGGAAAACTCTATGGGGAAGTTCTACTCTGTCCTATAGTGTTGCTAGGAATTGGAACCAACTCTGTTGCAATGGATTTTGTTTTTTTAAGATTATTGTTATTATCCATCTGTTTTATTTTTCTGAGAGCTTTCTTCAGACACTATGGGATGTTTGTTTGCTTTTTGTGGACAACCACTATTTAGATTTCTACTAGTTCATTGGACACCCTGCTGGCATAGTGGTTAAATGCTATGGCTGCTAACCAAAAGGCTGCCAGTTTGAATCAACCAGGCACTCCTTGGAAACTCTATGGGGAAGTTTTATGCTGTCTTATATGGTCGCTAAGAGTCAGAATCACTCCACAACAGTGGTTTGCTGTTTTCTAAATGTTTCTATTTATAGTTTTTTATCTTATTACATATATGTAAAAATCTACTGTATCTTTCAATTTCTGAGGGTACACAAACACACATAAGTGCACATACTAATTTAGTTTCTTCTTCTATTGTCTAGTCCCTCCAGGTCATCTTTTTTTAACTATTTATTTCAGCCTCTGTTTCATACTAGAGGCATTCTTCAGATGCAATCCTTAACTGTCTTTTATATTTAAAAGCAAGTCATGTGAAAGTTTGGTTGAAAACTGTGTGTGCATGTGTGTTCTTGAGCACATCAAACTATCTTTGGGTGAATTGATAGGACCAAGTATTTTTTGGGTTGACCTCCATATGTTAGTCACAATCTCTAAGCCATTTTGGCAGGGCAGTTAGTTTCCCCAGAAAAGAAGTCTCAGGTCTTACTCAATTGGAGCGGTTTATTTTTTTTCAATCTCAGTAGTTACCCTACCTCTCCACCCTTAGTGGAGAAAGTAAACTTAGTGAACAGAAAGCAAACTTCCTGTCCTCTACAAGGGCAAGAAAAGGGTATTCAACTTGTCTGAGTGGACCATCCAATCTTAGAACCTGCTTTTCTTTATATGCCCTTAAAAACAGTTCTGATTTCAGTCCCACTTTCCACCCTGGACTTGAGATGAGGGATTGTGCATTTGAATGAATTCCCTAGTGGCACAGATGGTAAAGTGCTTGGCAGCTAACTGAAGGGCTAGCAGTTCACATCGTCCCAGCAGTGCTGAAGAAGAAAGGCCTGTCAATCTGTTTCTGAAAGAGCACAGCCACCGAAAACTCTGTGGAGTACAGTTTTATTCTGAAACACTCAAGGTCACTGTGCAACTGGTTTGGGTTTTTTGGGTGCATCTGAATTTGGCTTCTGTTCTACTGGAAATCTATTTTGTCTGTCCGGGCAGTGAAGTTTCTCTCTTTGGCTAGCTCAGTAACTCCTTTTCATTCACTTCCTCTCACAATCTGACTACCGTCTCTTGTCGGCACGTGTTGTGTCATCCTTGCAGTATTTACTCTGGATTTCAGTGTTTATCCTTATTTCTTTATTTTCATTGTAGTAAGTTTTGGAGAAGGAATAGTGTAAATTTGATGAGAATGTCTTCTTTTATTAGAAGGAAATTGTTCAACATTTGCATTTTAAATGCTAGATGAGATAGATAATAAACTTATTGATTATTTTGGTTAACCATATTTTGGCATTAGATGTTACTTTCTCAAATTCAATACTGTTTAATTCACTAGAAGTATTTCTTTACATAACCTGAAAAATAATATAAATGCTCCCATAAACAAAACCAGTTAATTTATGTACCGTTGTGTTTTAGATTGTGATCAATCTCTAATAAGATGTTTTAATGCATGTCTCATTCCATGTGATTCTCACAAGTATTTTCATGTAATGCTTTGTTTTCTTTATCTGATTTACATCATGAAATGTTCTCTTTAGCAAAATTTAGTAGTTTATTACTTATTTTCTGATTCAATGAGATTCCATACATGTAAATACTATATTCCAGCTATGTAGTCAAAACACTTCTGTATACGCACTTGACTATTTATATTAACATAAATCGTGATTTGAAATATATTACTTTCTGCTGGAGATAAAATGTATTAAAGGTTTCTTCTTTTTAAATAACTTATGAATTATAAATCTGTGCTTGTAACTTTATGATGCCTTCAAGTGGCAATTTTGTCAGTGGAAAAATTATAGTGGGAGTTTGTTTTTATGCTGCTAGTAAAATGAGTCTGTCTTAGGTAAGAATACATTTAAACAGTTAAGCTAAAGAAGAAGCCACTTAATAGTGTTTGTATCCAATTTAAACAAAAAGCAGTATTTACACAGAATTCCTGGGAGCAGTCATCCCAGGTGGAGTTTGTATTGAGCTATGATGACAGTTATATTCTTAAACACAATAAATTGCTGGAAAAATAAACAACTATACCTTGATGACAAGTTTGCCATGCTTTTTAGCCATTTGGACTTTGCCTTAAGCTCAGTTTAATTGATGATTGTCACTGACTTAAGCAGAAGTTTAGCTTGTGCTGTATAGGATGACTAAGCTAAGGATTTTCACTGTTGTTGTTTGGTGCCATTGAGTCGGTTTTGACTCAGCAACCTTATATCTTACAGTAAACGAAGGTTTTCTAGGCTGTTATTTATTTATTTATTTGAGAATATACACAGGAGAACATACACCAATTCAACAGTTTCTACAGGCATAGTTTAGTGATATTGATTAGAATAGAGTTTTCTAGACTGTAGTCTTTTCTTAAATCTATTATATTGTTGAAAATAGATACAGAAGTTCAGTGACACTGATGACGTTTTTCTGTTGGTGTAGCGTTCTCACCCTCATTCTTTGAGTTGTTCCTCCCCCATTCACATGATTTCACTGGCCCTCTAAGGTTTCTGCCTATTTTTTTAAACTGCTGTTGATAATTTGATCCCATATATAAAGCAAAACAAAACAAAAACTGTTGCTGCTGAGTCAACTCTGACTCATAGCAACATTATAGGGCAGAGTAGTACAGCCCCATAGAGTTTCCAAGGAGCACCTGGTGGATTCAGACTGCTGGTCTTTTGGTTAACAGCTATAGCACTTAATCACTATGCCACCAGAACTACCTTGATCCCATATAGGTGGTTCTTAAAACAGTGCAATTATCAAGGCAAATATTTTTTACTAGTTGAACTAGACCTTATGAGGACTTCAGAGGATATTTTTAGTTTAAAGTTTAAAGATTGCCTCAGGGAAATAGCTTCATGGCTCTAGAAAGTCTTGGCATCCATGAGAATGTGAAATTCTGTTCTTTGTTTCCCCCCTTTTGATCAGGATTCTTGTATAGACTCTGATCAAAATGTTTGGTAATGTTAGCTGGGCACCAATCAGTTCTGATCTCATGGCGCAGTAGACATTTGCTCATGGAGGCAATTAGTGATGTTTTCTATTTCCTGCTCCTGTTCCTGACTCGGCTTCTTTCTGTCTGGCTCCAGGTGAATAGAGATCAGTTGTTGTACCTTGGATAGCCACCTGGAAGCTTTTAAGACCCCAGGAACTACACAGTGACCTAGGAGATAGCGGTAAAGCACTAAAAGTGTTATAAAGTCAATTAACTAAAGTGTTCCATGAAACCATGACCCTAAACTTCCAAATCAAGAAACTAAATCTCATGAGATATTTATTTGGTTGTACATAGTCGGCCTTGGCAGCTATTACTTTTTTTTTAATCATTGTAGTAAATATGTCTACCACACAAATTTCACCTGTTCAGCTTTTTACAGGTGTGTAACTTACTGACAGCACTTAAAATAATCAGCTGTGGAAGAAAAACCTGTTGTCATCAAGTTTTTTCTGAGTCAGAACTGCCCCTTAGTTTTTCCAAGGTGTGCCTGGTAGATTTGAACTGCCAAAATTTTGGTTAGCAGCAGTAACTTTTAATTGCTGTATTATCAGCTTTCCCTTAATCAATGAGATTTTTTTTCCATCACAGTCAACTGAAACTCAGTACTCCATATATATATGTGTACATGTATATATAAGTGTGTGTGTATGTGTGTGTGTGTAACACATATATGAGGTCTGACAGTTAAGTCCATGAACTTAATTGTTCTGTGCTGCATACCTCGTTGCTGAACATCACCACGGTCACTTCCCAAGTACTTCCGTTGGGAAGCTGTGCACCAACATCAACACCTAGTCTACCCTTCAAAGCAATTTTGGAATTCTTTCTGGAATGGCCATTGTACAAAGTGGCAAGTTTGCAAACTTAATTTCATAGTTGTGTGTGAGGGAGTTTGGGAACTGTATAACACCCTCCCTACTCAACTGATCTGGCCCCCAGTGACTTTTTTGTTTCCCCAAAGATAAAGGAAATATTTAAAGGAAGACATTTTGAGGACATCAGGGGTAATGCAATGACAGCTCTGATGATCGTTCCAGAAAAAGAGTTCCAAAATTGCTTTGAAGGGTAGACTAGGCTCTGTCAGTGGTGTCTAGCTTCCCAAGGGAAGTACTTTGAAGGTGACCGTAGTGATATTCAGCAATGAGTTATGCAGCACTTTTTCTGGGATGAGTTAATAAACTTAATTGTCAGACCTCATATGTATATATATATATGTGTATATAGTATAGTCTTTATGGAAGCAGATTCCAGTGGGGCTGTGGGCTAGGTTCAAACCAGTGACCTTTCAGTTAGCAGCTTAACCATTTGTGCCACCAGAGCTCTTTAAGGCTTTTTACTACTTTCTCTCAATTGAGCAGTTAAACACAGAAATTACTTAAAACCTCTGAACCTTAGTACTACCAAAGACAATGTGATAGGCTGAATAATGCCTCCCTCCCAAATCCACATCTTCTTCTGGTACCCTGCGAATATATTACGTGATATGCTTTTTTTAAAGAGACTTGGGAGGTATGATTAAGTTAAAAAATCTTGAGATGGGAAAAGTATCATGGCTTAACCATGTAATCACAAACATCCTCATAAGAGGCAGAGGGAAATACAGCTCCAGAAGAGAAAGAAGGAGGAGATTTGTCTTATGAAAGTAGACAGAGATTTGAAGATGTTCTGTTACTGGTGTCACTGGTTGAAGAAGGCTCCCTGAGCCAAGGATTACATGAAATACAGCTCCAGACTCTGTGTTTAAAAAGGTATTTGATTCTCTCTTAGAGCCTCCAGAGAGAGTGCAGCACCTCCCACATTTGACTTTAGCCCAGTGACATTGATCCCAGACTTTTGGCCTCTGCAATCCCAAGAGAATAAATTTGCATTCTTTAAGCTAAGCTTGGAAATATTCTTTAGGTTCAACAACAGAACAATTTTGTTTTAATCCCTCCTAGAATTTTCCTTTTTATACTCTAGTCTCTAGGGGCAATGAAGTGAATTATATAACTTAGCATTTATTAAAGAATTTAGGGATTTGTGTCCTGACTCAGAGATATCTGTGGTAAGGTATATTTCCACTACACATAATCAAGGAGGAAAAATGAGATGACCTAGATGCATGTGAGACCTGGTCAAGGAATAAGGCCAGCCTAAAAAGAATGTTTGCATTCGAATTGTGGTGTTGATGAAGAATACTGAATATACTGTGGACTTCCAAAAGAATGAATGAATGTCTTGAAGATGTACAGCCAGAATATTCCTGTGAAATGAGGGTAGAGAGACTTGAGTCAAATACTCTGAACATGTAATCAGAAGGGACTAGTCCCTGGAGAAAGACATTATGCTTGGTGAAGTAGGGTGAGTGCGAAGGAGGAGGAGCCCAAGCCAATGGACTGACAGTGGCTGCATCAATGAGCCCACACATAGCAATGATTATGAAGCTCGCATAAGATGGGGCAGTGTTTTGTTATATTGTGCATAAGGTCACTGTAAGCCAGAACCAATCTGATGGCACCTGACAACAACAGCAACAATATACATAGATCAAAGCAAGCAGAATAATCATCAGTTACTTTGCATATTACATAAACTTGACAAAATCTACCCCAAATGTGCTAGGTTAAAACAGCATCCATTTACTTGCTCATGATTCTGCAGTTTGGTGTGGCCTCAGCTGACTGATTTTTCAGTGCTGCTCCCAGCCCCACTTGGACCCAGTCATGTTACTAATAGTCATTTGACACTCAGCTGGGGGTAGGATCCACACTGATCGCCCTCACCTGCCTGCATTGATGCTCGCGGTTAACGGTGGCACCTGGATCTCTTTTCTCTGTTTTCCAGCACTTGGACTGGAATAGCTTCTTCAAGTGATGACAGAAGCATCCTAAGAGAGCAAAAACAGAAGCTGCCGATCTCCCAAAGTCTAGGCTGAGAAATCATACAGTGTCACTTCCATCACATTGTCTGGCTAAGAGCAAATATTGAGTCCAGTTGGGTTTCAAAGGGTCCTTTTAGAGAGAGACTTCACTTCTCAGAGGGTAGGTGGTGAAATCGTATTTCAAGGGACTTGGGTATAGGATGATGTGATTTATCAAGAATTTAGTATGATCTTGTACCACATACCTTAAAGTGTATGATTCCGTATTTTTTAATCTTTAATGGTTTTTCTTCATCGATGATGACTAATGGTCAGAAATAACATGTATATAGGGAAGGATTGTGGAAATTTAGTAGGAAAAAGCAAATTATTGAATAGTTCGAAGGCATATATAGTGGACATTTATTTCTTGGGATTTTTTTCATTATTTTTATCATATGTATTATGTATAGAAAATACTATGCAATCAAATTGAGTCATAGATAGATATTGACAATTAGACTGCTTTGATCTCTTAGTCCAGGAGCCTTGGTGGTACAGCAGTCAAAGCACTCAGCTGCTAACTCAAAGGCCGATGATTTGAACCCACCAGCCACTCTGCAGGAGGAAGATGTGGGTGCCTACTTCTGTTAACCCTTGAAAACCCTAAGGGGCAGCTGTACTCTTTTCTGCAGGCTGACTATGAGACACTATCAATTTGAAGGCAGTGTGTAGGTAGTGTCTCCCATTCTGTGTGTTTGTGAAAGGAAAGGGACTAATTCTGTAGTTTGGGAAACCAAGCAGTGAGAATGGATGCTTGGACAGCTAGTAGGTTGCTTTAGGGCAGTAGTTTTAAACCTGGCTACATCTGGGAGTCACCTGGGGAGCTGATAAAAATGTTGATACTCAAAATCTGTCCCTTACTGAGTACATCAGTGGTTGCATACTGATTAAGTGCTATGTCTGCTAACCAAAAGATCAGCAGTTCAAATCCATCAGGCACTCCTTTGAAACTCTATGGAGCCATTCTACTCTGCTATAGGGTCACTATGAGTCAGAATTGACTCAGTGGCTTTGGTATTGGTTTTGGTTTTTTACCTTATAAGAGGAAACTCTGGTGGCATAGTGGTTAAGTGGCTGCTAACCCAAAAGTTGGCAGTTCAAATCCACCAGGTATTCCTTGGAAACTCTATGGGGCAGTTCTACTCTTGTCTGTAGGGTCAGAATTGACTCATCAGCAGTGAATTTGGTTTTTATATCTTATAAAAGCTTCTTAGGAGAATCTAGTGTGCATCTGGGATTTAGGACCACTAATTGTTTTAAGGGTTAGTGACTGGAGGAATGGCTTGAAATAATGAGGCTGGGGATGCGGTATAGAAAAGTTGAGTTTAGACAGTAGCCTCAAGCCAGAAGTGATAAATTAACAGTGCCTCCAGGTGCACAAATTATTAACCTTCCTGTTTGGGTAGGAGAGAAAATGTCCTAATTTTCTAATGGACTCTTAGTTTTTGAATGTATCTGTAGAGGGCAAAAACATATTTTGAGCCAACAAAATGTAAGTAATTGGAACTCTGATAATGGGGTGATTAGTAAAAAAAATAATGGTAAAAGTGGTTTCATAGACAGAATGCATTTTTATCTTCTCTGTTTAAAAGGATAACGTTAATAACCAGAGATTTCTAATTTGTAGTCTCTTTTCCCATGGTGTTATTCTTAAGTCATTTATATCTAGAGTTGAAAATACATCACTTAAAATTTGGTGAGGCTTTCTAAGAGGGCTAGAAGCTATGCTACCTTCTTGTAATCATTCTTAAATATATTACCCTCAGGAAATGGAAGAACACACCTGAATGTATGCAAACCATTTATCCGGTTGCCCTGTTTCATGTAAGAAAACACTGTCATCCATTGTAACTGGGGAATTTACAAGATTCTGGAGTGATTTAGAATGGTGAGAAATGTAGCTGGTTTATTAATGCCACTGCAATTTTGCTTTTTACAGTCTAAGCTCCTTCTTCTCTGATACTTCTGCACAGTGAACTGAGTAAGGGTTCATATGAGAACCATTCATGGAAGATTGAAATAATGGAAATGCTCATTCATTGACCCTCAAAATTAGTCAATTAAAGATAGTGGCTGGATGGCTCAGCCTTGTCATTCCAAATCAAGACCCGAATGTAAGTGGGAAGGAGTTAGCTCATACTGGACCTGGAGTGAAGGATTAATGTGTCAGTCTGGGCAAGATCGTCAAGTGGATTATATTTTTCTTTTTCCTTAAGAAAGCAATTACTAGTAGAGTAAAAAATACACTCAGATACCCCAGAATTTAAGATCACACAAAATCCTTGGAGTTACAGTTATAAAAGTTGATTTATTTGAGGAGACTAAGAAAAACGATTCCATGAAGACAGCTCTACATGTTGAGACTGTTTGCTTCTGCCCAAGCCTCTGGGATGGAAAAATCAGTTTTGAGATTAAAAATTCCATCTAAGGTAAGCACTCTATGTTAAGGTTCAGGATTAAGAAAGAAAAAAGGTACCTTTTGATCTTAACGTTAAATTTAAAGTAATCTGTAACAACAGACCTTTTGGGTTATGATTTCCAGTCTGTGGAGGTAGGATGTGTGCTGTGTTTAATAAAGATTATGTGACTGGCTACTTGTGACCCACTGACAGCTCCCTGTAGTGTCTTTTATGTGTTTAAAGTTCTGTCTTACTTTATAGGCCACCTGCTCTTAAAATGGTCTGTATTAAACTTTCCTGGAAGTAACATTAGGGTCCAAAAACAGAAAGCAGAAGCCTGTGGAACTGATCTGCATATAAAGTGACTGTTGTGGGGGACAGCACTAAGGAGTGGGGATGGAGCCCCAGGCAAGCTAACGTTTCTGCTCAGTTGTTCTATTTGTCAAGAATATATTGAGTCTTTACTTTGAGTATGGCCAAAGTGTTACATGTCGATGTGAAGATGCTAAGTGGGAAGAATGAAGAACCTGCTTTTTGTGACTGAATTTGTGTGATTTGCTTATTTATATTTCTCTGATTGAGTTCATGGAGAAATCTTAATGGGTGAATACAGGAAAAGCAGTATTACACTATGCCTTATAACATAAAATAAATATTTACTAGAGGTTCTTAAGTAACTGTACTACATGAAGATCAGTATGAAACTCTGTGTTTCATGTATCAACCTGCATGTGTATAGTTGGAAATAATTATAATCTTGCTGTAAATTAAGCTGAGTTTAATTTTCAAAATAATAATACAGTAAATACTTTATATGCCAGTGTAAGACTGAGATTTAGTAAAAAGGATACAAAAAACTAAGTTTTAAAATATCTGTAACATGACAGTATGACTTTGTATGGTCTACATAAAAGTCAGAACATCGTTTCACTTGATTTGTGTCACTTTCTCCTTCAATTTGAGGTCATCTGATTTTCTGTCTTCCCATCATTATGCTTGTCTCAGTATGCTGTCCTTGAGTCATCCCAACTATTCTTTTGACTTTAAAATCAGAGATTACCTAGTCTATTATTTCACATTCACCATGTTTAAAATTGAGTTCATTATGTACTTTCTTTAGATCTGCTTTCTCTCTAGCTGTCTCTCTTTCTCAGTCTCTTTCTTCTCTCTCTCTCTGTCTTTTGTTTTCCTCTCAGTAAATGGCATCACTATGTTCAGGCAAGCTGAAAACCCTAGTGTCGTTATGCCTTCTTCCTCCACCCTGCCATCCAGTCATCAAGTCCTACTGATGCTGAATGTTTTCCTCCCTTTTACTATAACAATTCTAATTTCAGTCTGTCTTAGTCTTCTAGTGCTGCTGTGGTAGAAATACCACAAGTAGATGGCTTTAACAAAGAGAAATATTTTCTGCCACAGTCTAGTAGGTTACACGTCCAAAGTCAGGGCATCAGCTCTAGAGGAAGGTTTTCTCTTCTCTGACGGCTCTGGAGGAAGGTTCTGTCATCAATCTTGACAGCTGAGGAGTTTCTCAGTAGAGGGACCCTAATTCAAGAACCTGCTCTGCCCCTAGCATTGCTTTCTTGCTGGCTTATCTTTTAGCTTCTCTTTTATATCTCGAAGAGATTGGCTCAAGACACCACCTAACCGTGTAGATTGAGTCCTGCCTCGTTAACGTAACTGCTGCCTATCCTGTGGCATTGACATCACAGAGGTGAGGTTTAGGACACATAGGAAGATCACACCAATCACAAAATGGAGAACAACCACACAGTGTTGGGAATTATGACCTAACCAAGTTGATTCATATTTGGGGGTGGCAGAGCACAGTTCAGTCCATGATGTGGGTTCTCTTCATTTTTCACCTGAGAATTGCAATAGCTTTCTGACTAGTTTCCTTGCCTCTGGTATCTCCCAGCCTGCTGAGAAAACATTCAGATCCCAGTTTTTTCCCCTGAAAGTTCAATCTTTCATTAGTTTTTCACATTCCTCTGACTTGTTCTCTGGTGTGAAGGGCCTTCTGGGAGCTCCCTGAATTTTATCTCCAGCTTTTACACATCCATCTTCCTCTTCTTGGAATGCTTGTTGTATTTAAGTATTGCCCTTGCATTAGATCCTGGTTCCACCCCTCTTCCCCACATAATGATTCCTTGAAAATCCCTCTTGTGTGACCAATACTCTCTGAGCATATGCTACCTTGACATGAAACTTTCTGCAAAGATGTGTGTCATTTAGTTGATTCTGACTTGTAGTGATCCTGTGTAACAGTAGAACTGCCCAACAGGGCTTTTTTTGTCTCTAAGCTTTACAGGAGCACATTACCAGGTCTTTTCTCCCACAGAGCCCCTGGATGGGTTCAGGGGCTGGATTAGCATCCAGCACTTAATCATTGCACTCTCAAGGATATGCAAAGAAGTTAATGTTGGTAAAATGCTATTTGTGTGTTACAGCATAGGATTGAAGCAAAATCCAATGGCCTTGAAAATATCTATGATGAGCTTTCCCTCTCCAAACTGACATACTTGAGAGGTGTATTGTCCAGACCAGAGACAGAACTCATGTATGTGTGGAAAGGAGTCTAGTTCATTGTGGTTATAGTGTAGAGGGGAGACCAAGATGAGGTGTGCCTTTCTGTCTGAGGAAGCCAGGAAGGTTAGAACCAGAGGAGCTAGTGTAAGGCAGTCTTTATAGAGCACTGTAGATGAAAGTTAGGATAAGAAATGTAAATACCTCGGTGTGAGGATGGATGAAAATGAGGTGACACTGAGCTGGGAATCGGGTAGAGGTGGAACTGAATAAAGAACAGGGACGGAATGGAGCAAAGAAGTTCTAGGCTGCTGTCAGAATAAGCTGTCTTTGCCGTTAGCTTGTCGTTCTTGGCTAGAGGGCACAGTGGCCTAACACTTGTCACGAACTTCACCAACCTCTGGTTCCACATTGACAAACCCAGATTGAGTTCCTAAAGGCCAATAACTGCTACTCTGTCATCTCTAAATTATTGGGATTAGACTTGGAGCTTATTTTTGTGGTATTTATCACTTCTGCCATGCTACCTTTCCATGATTTTATTTTTATTTGATAATCTTATAGGTACCGTAATTGCATTTTGCATATTTAGAAGATGACATGTCTTGGGGACAGTATTTTTTCCCTGTTTCTTAGTTTCAGTTTTCCTTTTAATACCAAAAGACTGTGATAGGCACTTGTGTAGTCCTTAGTTAACAGAAATTAGTATTCAGAATTTCTTAAAATTGTATAATATTTCTGTTTTGAAGGCTCTTCTTTTCTAAAACCAAATTTTTCTCATCAAATTATAGGTGTCATGAAAGAATTCAGTAGATGTAGGTATTGACAATATATCCTAGTTTGTATTTTTACATAGTTTTTAAAATATGTAAATGGAATATATGCCAACATTAGGAAGACTGTATGGAATTGCAGGGTTTGTAAATACAGTTTGATGCTGGAGAAATTTAGACATTTAAGTCTAGAATGATTGGTATAAAGTACATTGAATAAGACTGTGTAGTTGAATTTTCCAGATGATAGCAAATAGGCAGTGAAGAAATACACACAAAATAAGTTTCAGAGGAGTTGTTGAATGCTTCCCTGTCACTGCGAATTGCCTTTGAGACAGTACAAATAATCTGAATAGAAAACTGTACCAGAAAAGCCTCCCTTTGAGCCATGGTTACCTGTACTTTGTAAGCTGTTATGTAACCAGTGATTTGACTATATCATACTCTTAGCTTTTTTCTTTTATCTTCCTCTTCTGGCTTAGAAAATTCAGACCCATATTGATTCTGCCTGACATGTCCCGTGGCCCATGAAATCAAGCGTGGGTGAGACCTGGTGCAAAACAGGAAGGCGACCCATACTTGGTTTCAGAGGCTGCGAGAATACCTACAGTTATGAGGGAATGCCATTTATGTTTATGTCTGCCTTCTAAAATGAAAACATCACGGTGACTTTGCTTTATCACTGACAGAAAACTATGAATCCTAGATTAAACTCAACAGCTGTATGACTGTTATATTCCTGGTGCAAAGAGATTACTTTAGAACTTACCAAATGGTGAGAATCAGGTCCACAGCTAATAGTGTGACATCTGTATTTGGAGCCATGGCAGCACAATGATAAAGAGTTCAGGCTGCTAACCAAAAGTTTGGCAGTTCAACTCCAGCCAGCTGCTCCTTGGAAATCCTGTGTGGTAGTTCTAGTCTGTCCTGTATGGTCGCTATCTGTTAGAATCAACTCAGCAGCAACAGGTTTGATTTTATTAATGATTTTAAAGCACTTTACAAACCTGAAGCCTCTCCTTTCTTCAGAAGCCTCCTCCTTTCTCCCACGTCTCCAGTTGTGGTGGTCAGCTTGCCCATGGTCCTAGCTTGCTCTTCAGTTGCTGACAGACAAATGGAGAGGTAAAGATAAGAGTATGGATATTGCCGGACCCTTCATTCATGCTTTGGCAGCTGCCAGCCCTTTCCCAACCATTTTTTTCTACCCACAGTCCTACTCACAGCTGCTTGCCTGTGCAGCCAAAAATCTCTAGTTAGAATTCTGCCAGAATCCCACTTTTCTGTGTAGGAGATTGGAATTGTTTCAAATAACCCATCTGGTGGAATGAAGAGAAGTAAAGAAACTGAGGCAAATAACTGCATATTGTTAAAATGTTGTTATGGGCATCGTATCTTTGCTGATAAGTTCTTTCCAGACTGTACTGTTTTGGCTGATATTTGTGAATTTTGTTTGTTTTTCTTGTACTCTTCCAGATTTTCTGTGAGGATTTGGGGTGCTGGTATGTCTCATCCCTTAGGCCATTTCAAAAATTATTATTTTTATTTCCTCAACCAGAATCCTGAAGGCCTGAATCCTTGGCATGGGAAATTAAGCAGGAGAGGTAGGTTCTGCCAAGGATATATTACATACATGCTGGCCATGGATTCTGGTAGACTCACTCAGAGAAATAATAAAATAGTTTCCAATGAAGACTTACTCTATTTTTCCTTAATTGACCTTCATATTTATGATGCTGGCTTTGGCTATTTATAGATGGTAATCTTTTGTTTCACTTAACAAAACAAAAAACCCACTGCCATCTCCTAGTAACCCTATAGGATGGAGTAAAACTGCCCCTTGGGCTTCCAAGGAATGCCTGGCAGATTTGAACTGCCAACTTTTTGGTAAGCAGCCGTAGCACCTAACCACTAGCCACCAGGTTTTCTTTGTTTCACTTAGGATAGTTAAATCTATAAATATGCAAAATTAATTAAAGCCTTTTCTGTATCATCTGATAAAATCAAGTGATTTTTTTTTTCTTTTATTTTGTTTATGTGTTTGACTACAATAATTGTTTTTCTAACATTCAGCCGTCATCCCTGTGTCCCTGATATGGAACCTACCTCGTCAGGAACCAACCCAAACCCACTGCCGTCAAGTCAGTTCTGACTCATGCTGAATTATCATTATTATGTGATATGCTGTTGAATTTTATTTGCTAGAATTTTGTTGAGGATTTTTGCATCTAAGTTCATGAGAGATATTGGTCCATAATTTTCCTTTTTTCTTTACCTGGTTTTGGTATCAGGGTTATGCTGCCTTCATAAAACGAATTTGGGAGTATACCATCTTTTTCTATTTTGTGAAATACCTTTAACAGTGGTGGTAACTCTTCTCCAAAAGTTTGGCACAATTCTTAACTGAAGCCATCTGAGCCAGGAGTTTTTTGGTTGAGAGTTTTTTTAGTTGCTTTTTCAATCTCTTCCTTTGTGGTGGGCTTGTTATTCTACTTAAGTTTGTGCTTGTTTTGGTAGGTAGTGCATTTCTAAGGGATCTAGAGTTCTTTAAATTATTTAGGCAATTTCTTTTAGCTTCAATTCAACAAATATGTCTTTATCAGTTCCATTATGAATTTTGCAACCTAAATTTGAATATTTTAGAACAGTTTTTCTTTCATTACTGTGCTTGTATCCAATAAATTAAGGTAATTTTCCATGTTTGAAACTATTTATAAGAATGTCACTTAATTTTTAATGCATGCCATATTGATAAAATTTTTACTGAAAGCTAAAAGCTAGCCAGTTTTCAAGGAAAGTTCACATGGTTATTGAGTGTTAATATTTGGTCAGCATTGGCCAATACTCTCAAGTTGTAAAATAGAATTTGATAGACTTTCTCTCCTCAAGGACCTAACAGTCTTACTGGAAAGAAGTGACTAACGGTGATGTAAGAATTAAAAATAAATAAGTACTAACTCCTATTATGAAAGCTAGGAGAATAAAGAGGGCAAATTACATGTGGGTCCATAATAGCAGTTCTACCCTGTAAAGCTGGAAGCCTTCTGATAAATCACTTACTCTCTGAATTTTAGAAATGGTGTTTGTGTAACTCAACAATGGGCATACTTATCAAGATTCTACCTACAGTCATCTTATGACATGCACAGAACTAGAAAGATAGTTTCTTGATCTCAAATCTATCAGTTTCTCCTCACAAACTTTCTTTTAAGACTCCCTTAAAAAGGAGAGTGGTCTTGAAATTCCATTCAGATGAGAACGTCCATTGAAAAGCACTAAATTTCTGATATGGTGAGGGAATAATTTGGAAACAGTGGTAATGATTAAACAGTATTAGTGTCATTAAATTGTACATGTAAAAAACGTTAAAGAGGCAAATGTTTTGTTAGATATATTTTAACAGTTTTTTTTAAAACAAAGATAACTGTGGTCAAGCAACCAAGTCTTAATTCAAGTCTCATTTCAAGTATGAGTTTACTTTGTCAGAGTGTTCCCCAAACTTTAATTATTTACCCAAGGCATTTATGATTTTTGTTGTATCCTTCCACCTATACTGATATGTGTAAGAGTTTTATTTTAAATTTAAATTCATTACAAGGGAAGTAGAAAACTATCACTTATCATAAATAAAAGGTAATTGAGAAATAAATACCTCAATGATAAAAATTAATATTACTGCTTTCCCTAGGTCAGAAGTCTGTTCTTTTTTTCATAAAGGAGATTAACAAGAGTTGGAAAGGACAACAATAGTCACACATTACTTACCTGGTTTTAAAAATGTAAGATTTACACCACCCTATTGCTTAATCTAGAGCCTTGGTGGCCCAGCAGTTAAGAGCTTAGCTGGGTTGAATCTACCAGACACTCCTTTGAAACTCTATTGGGCAGTTCTCCTGTGTTCCATGAGTCTAAATTGACATGAAGGCAACGGGTTGGACATTTTTTGGTGTCATATTGCTTAAGCTAATACCTTCCCCCTTGAACCACACCTTGAATGTTCTGTTGCTTCCCCAGGAGCAGTTAGTCAAGGACCCTTATTTATATATCACATGCATGCTTGTCTACATACATTTGTGTGTTGGGTTGACTGGCAATGGTGAGTGATGGTGAATTCTCCAAATTGTGTGATAATCGTATATGTTTTCTGATTGATATTCCTAATTGAAACAAAGCTTGTTTGAACTACTATTTGTGTTTTGTTGTTGTTACCCTTTATAACTTGTTACTGTTGAGTCCATTCTGACTCACAGTAACCCTATAGGACACAGGAGAACTACCCCCTTAGTGTTTCTAAGGTTGTAAATCTTTACAAGCAAACTTCCACGTCTTTCCTCTGTGGAGCAGCTGCTGGGTTCAAATCGCCAACCTTTCAATTAGCAGCTGAGCACTTAATCCCTGTGCCACCAGGGCTCCTGTTTATAACTGTATAATTAAATAATCATATTTTTAAATGTTAATCATGTAGAATTTAGGTAGATTACATCTTAGTCTAAAGACATGCAAACTTATCATTCATGCCAGCCAAGTGCCGTCGAGTCGGATCCAAGTAAACATAAAAATGATGGCTGATGGTGGGACACTCGGGACCTGAGGTAACTCTGGCCCAGGGGAATTGTTTGTCATACAGAAAAAAAATGATGTGTGTATTTCTTTCGCATGTAGAAATTGATGTCAAAGTATAGTTTTAAAAAATGTGACATGAACATAGAAAGTGAGGCTGTTTCAAAGGGTGATTAAAGTCATCATTATGTAAATCTGGTACAGAGAACATTTTAGCAGTAGAAATTTATATAGTTAGTTGGGAAAGGGATGACCAAATAAGTTTGCTAGGTTAGGGACAAAACTGGTTAAATGCCCCTATTGGGCAATAAAACAATATTCTTTAAATATATCTTATTTACCAGAGAAAATCATCTGTAACTCTACAAGACAAAAGTCTACAAGTAAAGATTAATTTGTTGAGTCAAGCCAGGTGGTACAAATGGTTAATGTATCTGGCTGGTGACTGAAAAGTTAAAGCTCAGTCCCACACAGAGGCACTTTGGAGGCAAGGCCTGAAGAGCTGCTTCTGAAAAAGCCCCGTGGAACACATTTCTGCCTTGACACACGTGAGGCTGCCGTGAGTCAGATTCAGTGCAAAGGCAACTGGTTACTGATTAGCACTTATTGATATACAGTAAATAAGACAATGATATATTCCCTTAGAATGACAGCTCTAATTGGGGAAATGGGAGGATTTTGCATCTAGTTTCTACTGGGGGGAGGTCAGAGATACTGTATGCACAGAGATCCTGTATATAGCACAGGATAGACCCTCACAATGAAGACTGATCAGGCCCCAAATCTCAGTAGCACTGAGGTTGGGAAAACCTGCCCCTGAAGAACTAGATAATCTTTGGGTACATTATTAGCACCAGTATGGCATTGCAAGGACCTGGAATCATCCTTTTACCTTAGTTCCGAGTTTTGGGATTTTTTTTTTTTTTTAAGTTCAGAGACTTTCCATGCAATACAGTTTTTTGTTTTATATTTTTGAATATTTTTCATATTTAATAGAAGTAGACATACATCCACATTGCATAGGAGCTTGGGCTAGAGCTCTGTTTTGTTTTCATGTTTCCTGTCCTTCACTTTCATTCTGTGGTTACTTTATACATTTGAATTCTTAAAAAAAAAGTCTAAAAATAAGTGGTGAAAAAATCTTGAAGCATGCATTACCTGTCATTGTGACCATTTTAATGAATGCTTCATTCCATTTTCCATAGGACGGTGTTGTTTCTCAGCTGAATGTATCCTTTCCTGATTGACGTTTGTGATTCTTGGAAAAGAAATAGTAGGTGATGTACAGTAATGCAGGATTGAAAGGAGCATATTAGTAAAATGTGGGCTCCGTGCACTTTCTCTCACTACATCTCCTCCGCAGTTGATAAGTCAAGGAAGACTCACATATTTTCTATAAGGATGTATGGAATTGATTACATTGCACCCTAGCCTTTTTCAACCCTTCAAAGAATTGAACTAGGAGTTAGTAATTATGAGCTGTCTTCCTTATACCTCTAATGAAAAGCTAAAACAGAAAGAAACATTCATTCGTAACTCACATGACCAAGAAGCTGCCACTAATCATTTTTGTGTATCCAGTCAGGCTTTTAACTAGGTAGTAAAAAAGATAGAATCATTTTTTTTTTCTTTTGGAATTAATGAACTTTAATTCAACATATGGTTTCTTGGAGTAGATACGTAAAGATGAAAAAGAAAATATGCACTCAAGAAACTCTTAGACTAATCTCCAAAGTCATAATTATAGTGTATGTCTCTTTGGATACTGTTTTTTCACTTAACATTATATTATAAAATTCTTCATGTTACCTAATTGTCTTCTTTCTTTTCATTTTAATGGGATAATTTTGATTGTTTTAAAAAATGGTTCAGGTTTCCCATGGGAAAAAAGAGTATAATTTGTATTTGTATTTCTGTCTAAGTGCTAACAATAGGGTACCATATTTATGGGAGTAAAATTATTGTTCAAAACATGTAGTGCACTGTCTGACACTTGGTAGGTGCTTGGAAAATGCTCATTCCTTTTCTTCTATTTAAGTCCTAGAATTTATGTTCTAGAGTCTTAGAGGTAGGCATATTCCTTTCTTTCCTTTCTCCTTTTCTTTTCTTCTTCTTCCCCTTCTTTTTTTTAGTGTTGAAAAAACTGAGACACAGTTAATTTAATGGAGGCAGTCTGGAGCTTTCTACTTGGATTTAAAAGATTAGGTTCAAACTGTATTTTTCCCCTTTATTGACTGAGTGACATTGGATGAGTCACTTTATTTCCTGGAGAATCTTTCTCTGTGCTAGGGGAGGGGGTTTCACAAGAGGATGTATTAAGTTTTACCATTTTCTTTGCTTTTATCTGAGATCTCAGCCTAAAAAATTGAGCTAAGAATCCTTTTGCACTTTTAAAAAATATAAAATGAATGTAGACCTACCAAATGCATTTACTATGTCAAGAACTAGAGAGTACTACTGTAAAGTAGAACACATATTTATCATATAAAATTTATTTATCATGTATTTGAAAATAGAGACTAACATTTAAGCACCGGGCTATGTATTAGAGATGTCTCTAAACACTTCTTGTGGGTTTTCGTTATTAATTGTCAGTTAGTCTGTGAGATACACTTCCCTGTTTATTTGAGAAAACTGTGTCTTAGGGAAGTCTTCACTGGGACTGGCATAGCCACTCCAGTGTGCCACAGATGTGGATTTGAACCCAGATCTACTTAGCTATATAAAACTTGGTTACTTTCCAGTACATCATGTTAATAAGGAGAAAACTGAAGCGTTCACCTTAAAATTTTACTTACACCTGTAAGTAATAGTGTTCCTTTCTCAAATGTTTTAGAAGGGTCTTGTGGGAATGGTTTTGTGGACAACAACTATTTAAAAAGCTCTCCAGGGAAATAGGAAATACTCTTTTATGACATGCGATTATTATTGTAGCAGGGACCTGTCAAAATCATTCTCCTTATCCTTCTTCATAAATGCCGGGAGTTCAGGGCTGGACAGCCTTTGCACCAGCAGACCTATGGCTCCGTGAAAAGCATTAGAGTCCTGTTCACAGAAGCTCTAGCTCTTCTTCCCTGGTGCTACTGGGTGGGTTAGAACGGCCAACGTTTAGGTTATTAGTCAAGTGCAAAGTATTTGTGCAACTTTGAGACCTTTTAACCTCAGGCCATCTATAAAAATGAGGAAATTATACAAAATGATCTCTATGACCTTACACTCTGTTTTCTTCCCTTTCTCTGTATATCTGCCTTTATTTTTCTCTTTGCAGCAGTCATGGATTACAGCTTTACCTATAATCTCAGGGGAAAATAGTTATAAATGGGAGAGCTGATCTATGGAGATACAAGCAGAGGGAGAGGAGTGCAGTCACACAGTTTGGCCCTCATAGAGAGGTTTTTCCAGAAAAGGTTGGTGGTTCAGAACCTCCAGCAGCACTGTGGGAGAAAGATGTGGCAGTGTGCTTCTGTAGGGGTTTACAGCCTTGGAAGCCCATGGGGTTGCTTTGAGTTGTAATCAACTTCATGGTAGTGGTTTTTTTTTTTTTTTAATTAAAATATCGATCTCACGAGGTCCTAAAGAAAAACAAACTCATGGCCATTGAGTCAATTCAAACTCTTAGAGGCCCTATAGTGGTAGAAATGGATATGAACTTGTGTGCTAAGCAAAAGATTTGAGGTTTGAGTCCACTGAGAGGCACCTGCACTCTGCAGTCTCTTCTGTGACAACCAACTTTTTTTTCTTAAACTGATTTCAGACTTTATTTTTGTGATTAAGTGAAAGTATACAATCCAAACCAATTTTGCATGCCCACCTATCAGCAGCTCCTTCTGCTTTCCTTGTCCAGTGACAGCACACTCCACCTTTTCATTCTATACGTATCATAGCCTCTTAACAAGCCCATGTCCTGTCTTCGCCACCCTCTTCTCTCCCATCTAGAGAGAGACCAGTAGGACAGCCTCCAAAAATACCTAGAGCCATAAATTACACACACCATATAGTCAAAGTGTGTCCTGGGTCCAGTCCATTTTTGTCCAAAGAGTTGACCTCAGTAGTGCTTTCTGGTCAGGAGCAGTGGCAGGTCTAGAGGCCATGTTCCCAGGGGATCCTCCAGGCCATCAGACCATCAGTTGCGGTCTTTTTATAGAGTTCTTGACCTGCACCGCTCTTTTTATTGTGTTGCCACAGGGACTCAACATTGTGTGCCCCATCATGGCTGCCTTTGGTGGTAGCCAGGCACCATCTGGTTCTTCTGGTCACATGGTGATAGTCTCCCATGCACATGGGTTCTTCTGTTCTCCTGGGCTCTTTTTTCCCTCATGTCTTTGTTGTTCTTGGTGATCATCTGTTCCAGATGAGTTGGGACCATTTGATGTACCTCAGATGGCAGCTTGGTAGCTTTTAAGACTCCAGAAGCCATTCACCAACATGGGGTTCAGAAGACTCTCTTAGCAATAGACTAGTCCTGCCAATTGGCTTCAATGTCCCTTGTAAACATGTTCCTCAGACCCCTGCTACTCTATCCTTGAAATAGTGGGTAGAGATTAGAAGAGATTTCAGTTTACAGTGCAGTCCAGTTAAATTGACCTACTTTCTACTGTGTGCTATCTCTGCTCTCACCTAACATGATTTCTATCAATTATGTAATCTATGACCAACCCTCGCCCTTGCTCTGTACCCTTATAGCTATCAAAGGCTCTTTTCTTCTGTACAGAAGTCTATTTTTATAAAGTCCATATGGCAGAGGTCTCAAACAATATTTGTCATTTTACTGCTGACTAATTTCACTCAGCATGATGTCTTTCAAATGAAACCAGGTTATGAGGTGCTTCCTAAAATCATCCTTGTTCTTTGTAACTGCATAGTGTTCCACTGAGTATATGTACCATACTTTGTTTATCCATTCATCTGTTGATGGGCATCTGGGTTGATTCTATCTTTTTGCTATATGGACTGTGTTACAACGAACATTCCTGTGCTTGTATCTGTTCATGTGACAGCATTTGTTTCTGTAGGATATGTTCCAAGCAGTGACATTACTAGATCAAATGGCATATGTATTTCTAGTTTTTTAAGAAAGTGCCAATCACAGTGAATGGTCCCAACTTAGCAGGAATGGATGATCACCGAGGACCAAAATGACGTGGGGTAAAGACAACCCAGAAGATAGACAGACCCACATGAGTGGGTGCCTACATAGACTTGGGGCTAGAAGAACTGGATGGTGCCCAGCCACCACCAGGGATGGCTGCGATGGAGCTCACTAAGTTGAGTCTCACTGGCACTGAGATCTACACTAAAAGACCTAAATTGATGGCCCAGTGGCTTCGAAGTTCCCCTGGGAGCATGGCCCCTGGGCCTGCTGCTGCCCTTGCCCATAAATCATAATGAAGGTCCACTCTTCGGACACGAATGGATTGGACTTGGTGATGCAGAGTGACCATATGTTGGATGCACTTTACGATTCTGTACATCTATCAGGTATCATCCTGCTGACCTCTGGCTGGAGGAAGGAGAGTGAGTGGAGAGGAGGGGAAAGAAGACTATTGGGAGGATGAGACATACATGGAGAAGAGAGGAATAGTGTGCTGTCACTGGGCAGGGAGAGCAGTGGAAGCTGTATATAGGTGGGCATGTAAATTTATATGGGAATACACATTTTCACTCAGTCATAATAAAAAAAAAAAAAGAAAGCACCAGATTGCTTTCCAAAGCAGTTGTACCATTTTGCAATCCCACCAGCAGTGTGGGAGACTTCTGATGTCTCTATAGCCTCTCTAGCATTTGTTGTTTTCTGTTTTTTGGATTATGGCCAACATTGTTGAGCTGAGATGGTATCTCATGGCAGTTTAGATGAGGATTTCTCTGATAACTACATGTGATTTTGGCTGTCTTGATATCCTCTGTGGTGAAATCTGTCTCCTTTGCCTCTCACTTGATTGGGTTATTTACCTTTTCCTTGTTGATATTTTGCAGTACCTTGTAGATTGTGGAGGTCAGACATCAGTACAATGTGTAGTTGCCGAATATTTTTTCCCATTCTGTAGGTATTCTTTAAACTCTTATATAAAGTCTTGGGATGAGCAAAAGTGTTGGATTCTTAGTAGTAGTTCCCATTTATGTATTTTCTCTTCTGTTCACTTTGCTTTGTCAGATTTTGAAGTCTGTCTAAGCCATGTATTAGAGCTGCTATTGTTGACCATGTTTTTCTTGTATGATCTTTATCATTTTAGGTTTGATATTTAGGTCTTTGATCCATTTTGAGTTAGTTTTTGTGTAAGGTGTGAGACATGGATCTTCTTTCAGGTTTTTGCAGGTGGATATCCAACTTTGCCAACACCATTTATTAAAGAGACAGCTTTTACCCCAGCTGACAATCTTAGGGCCTTTGTGGAGTATCAACTGTTCATGAGAGGATGGTAGTATCTCTGGGATCTCAACTCTGGTCCATTGGTCTAGATGTCTCTTTTTTGTATGAGTGTCAGGCTGTTTTGAATACTGTGGAAGTGTAATAGGTTCCAAGATCGGGTAGTGTGAGGCTTCCCACTGTGTTCCTTTTCTTCAGTAATGCTTTACTTATCCAGGGTTCTTCCTTTCCAAACAAAGTTGGTAGTTTGTTTCTCCATCTCCTTAAAAAAAGACACTGGGATTTGTATTGGGATTGCATTGTATATGTAGATTGTTTTGGTTAAAATAGACATTTTCACAATGTTAAGTCCTCCTATCCATGAGCAGGGTGGATTTCTCCTCTTCTGTAAGGCTGCTTTGGTTTCTTACAGTAAGTTCTTATAGTTTTGTCTGTATAGGTCTCTTATTTCTGTAGTGAGATTTATTCCTAAATATTTTATCTTCTTGGAGGCTATAGTAAATGGTATTGATTTGATGATTTCTTCTTTGATGATATATTCATTGGTGTAAAGGAATCTCACTGATGTACTATGTTTATCTTGATACTTTGCTGAACTCTTCTATTAGTTCCAATAATTTATTTATGGATTCTTCAGGATTCTGTGTATATACAATCATATTATCTGCAAATAGGAAGATTTTTTACTTCCCTTGGGAATGCAGATCCCCTTTATTTCTTTGCCGTGTCTAATTGGTCTGGCTAGAACCTCTAGTACAATGTTGTATAGAAGTTGTGAGCATGGCCATCCTTGTCTAGTTCACCTTCTCAAAGATAATTCTTACAGTCTCTCCCCATTCAGGATGATGTAGAAGGTTGGCTTTGCATACATGCTCCCTATTGTGTTGAGGAATTTCCCTCTATTCCTTCTATAACCCATGGATTTTTGAGCAAGGCATTGTTCAGTTTCCATGAGTTCAAATTTCTGTGTATGTTTTTTCTGCTCTTGATTTCAACTTTAATGGCTTTATGGTCCAAGAAGATGCTTTGCAATAATTCAACAGTTTGGATTTTGTTGACTTGCTTTATGTGCTAACACACACTCTATCCTGGAAAGTCTTCCATGTACATTGGAGAAGAAGGTGTACCTATCTGTTGATGGATAAAAAGTTCTTCATATGTCAGTGAGGTCTAGTTGGTTAATAGTCACAATAAGTTCTTCTGTGTCTTTACTGAACTTTTTCCTGGATGATCCCTCCATTACTGAAAGTGGAGTGTTGAAGTCTCCAACTATTATTATGGAGTGATCTGTCTTGTTTTTCAGTGTTGTCAGTGTTTGTCTGATGTATTTATTTGCTCTGGTATTGGGTGCATAAATATTTAATATTGTTATGTTGTGCTTATGTATTGAACTTTTCAGCAGTAAATAGTGACCATCCATGTCCATGATGGTGGATTTTACATTAAAGTCTATTTTATCTGAGATTAGTATCGCAACTACTACTCATCTTTATATGTTGTTGGCTTGGAATATATTTTTCCATCCTTTGATTTTCACTTTGCTTGTATCTTTGAGTCTAAGATGTGTTTATTGTAAGCAACATATAGATAGATCATGTCTTTTGATCCAAGATGTCACTTGGTATCACCTTATTGGAATGTTCAGTCCATTTACATTCGGTGTAGTTATTGATAGGTATGTGTTTAATGCTGTCATTTTAGTGTGTTTATTTTTGTGTTGTTGATGTTTTCTATGTTCTTAATATTCTGTTCTGGGTTTTTCTTCTCTATGCTTTGACTTTTCATTTTTTTCAGTGTTGGTTTTATGTTTATTGAGGCTCCTGTATTACGTTTCTTGTTTTGATATGCTGCATTGTTATTTTACTTTGTAGCTATCCCATAATCCCCCTTGATATTGTAGTTTAAATGAGTCTTTAACTTCTCTGTATCTTTTTAATTTCTCTCCATCTGAAAGGGTTGTAACTTCTGTAGTATATCCCTGTTTTTAGTGTGATGATGTCATAGTTTTTTGTGTTATGATCACTGGTTCCCTTCTTGTAATATCTAACTCTGATTGAGCTTTGTGACTTCCCTAACTGAGTAGGATTCTGGGTGCTGTGTCATGTATTGCCTCCTTAAGTATACACTTGACTTTTTTTTCTAAACAGAGAGTTCCTGTCGGTATTTCTTGTTGCTTTGGTTTGCTTTTAGCACAGTCTCTAAGCTTCTGTTTATCTATGAGTGTCTTCCTTTCACCTTCATATTTGAGAGACAGTTTTCCAGGATACATAATTTTTGATTTGAAATTTTACTCCTTCAAGGCTTCGAATGTGTCATCCCACTGTCTTAATGCCAACATGATTTCTGCCAAGAAATCAGATGAAAGCCTACAGGGGTTCTCTTTGTAGTTAGCTTTTGCTGCCTTTAAAAGCCTCTCTTTATGCTTCATTTTATTAAGCTTGATTATAATATGTCTTGATGTCTTTCTTTTGGGGTCTAGTTTTTGTGGTGTTCAATAATCATGCTAGATACCTCTTCTCTTCTTTCTTAATTTCAGGAAGTTTTCTGTCAGCAACTCTACAACACTACTTTCGTATTTTCAGGTATCCCTCCCTGTCCAGGAATTCCAATTATTCATAGATTATTCCTCTTAGCAGAGTCCCACGTGTTTCTTCATTTTTCTTATGTCTTGTCTCTGATTTGTCTTCATAATGCTGGTGTCAAGTTGCTCTGTCCTGAAACTCACCAACTCTGGCTTCCATCGCCTCAATCCTGCTCTTTTGGCTTTGGATTGAGTTTTCTAAATCTATAATTTTACTATTGATCTGCTGGATTTCAGATCACTGATGTTCCATCAGTTCAGATAGCTTAATTTTTCATTTTGTTCTGCTGTATTTTATTTAATCTGTAGACGGGCTCTATACATAACTGTTTTGTAGTCTGCCCCCAATAATTTCATAAAGGCTTCTTCTGCAAAGTTTTGATTCTTTATTTTGAAAGTTTTCTGGAGCCATAGTGGCCTACTTCTTTAATGGTTAGCTATTTATTGTTGTCTTCATGCCATCAAAAAGCTGTTTGGTTCTTCTACCTCAACAGGATCTGAGGTGCAGTTCTAAGAGGGTAAGAACACTACTAGTTTTGGTCACCAGCCACCTCTGCATACTCTAGTGACTGTTCTTGGGTAGACTGCCTGGGGTGTCTGACCCCACTTCCTGGCTGCTAAAGGTGGGAGTTACTGGAGGCGACTCTTTTGTTGCACCATTCAAGCCTATAGTGTAGCTCAGGGTGAAGGGGCGAAGGATACCACCCAAGGTGACTGCCCAGGACCTCTGTGCTCTGTAGATGTGTTTAGCTTAAAAAGTCCCTGTTTCCTGAAAGGGGTGCTCTACAGTGTCCACCGAAGGCACTCAGGCTCTCAAGAGTGGCAGGCTTCACCTCCTGGCTGGAAATATGGCACCCTACTTATGGAGTCACTGGGAGGCTGTCAGCCAACATTATGGTGTGTATCCGTGAAGGATGATGGAGATGCTACCACCCACTCCAGTGCTCCAGGTGTTCTAATTTTAGAAAGGTACTTTACTGCTGAGCAAGGAGCTGTCCATCAGCTGTGGAAATCAGTCAGACCCTCAGATGTGGCAGGCCCCACCTTCCAGCTGACAGCAAAAACATAGGCCATCACCAGATGCTATGTTGTGGTTCAAAGGAGGGAGGGGCTGGGGCTTTGCTTCCTGTATCAGCCAGACCCCACCAATAACTTTAGGCATGATCTTTTTCAACACAGCTTTTGTGCTAGAGAAACCCTACCCACACAGGCACTGCTTCTCAGCATGAGAATTAGCCCTGGCTGAGACCTCCAAGTGCCTGACTCCACCACCCATCTGACCAAGATGGTGTCCCAACCAAGCTGTCCTTTTTGCCATGAGACAGCAGAATCCATGGTGTGGCTCAGAAAAGAGACGGTGGAGGTGTGGTGCTGCCCTCAGTCTTGTACTCTCAAAATATCACTATCCCAAGCACAGTCTCTCTGCTGCACTATGCACTATTTACTCAAGCACTGCAGTTCAATGTATTTGCAGGTTCATGTCCAGTCCCTGCCTCTTAGAAAGCAAATCTGCACCTGCAGTCTTCCCAAATGATGCATCAGCATAAGCAGAACTCAGTGTGCCACAGCTCGTCTTTGACAGGGGCAGTTTCCCCATTACTAGCACCTAGTTCAATCTGATAACCCTACACCAGATCCTAGGGCCCCTAGAATGTCCATGCTGCTCCATTCAGTTATTCCAGGCCTTAGTTCTCGGAGGAAATCAAGCAAACATGTGTCTAGACCACCTTCTTGGCCCCACCCCCTGATTTCAGACTTTTCTTTTTAGTCTCAACAGGCAGAGTTCTCTTTTTATTGCTTTCTACATATACCTTAGTCAAGGCCCACTTTGGCTTTCTCAAAATGAAACAAAACATAATGAATCAAGAAATAAGAGGTAAAATTGGTTTTAAGTAAACAATTTTGTTATATTAGGAGACATAATAGGTAAACTGATTAGCCGTGGAAGAACAGGAAAAGATAAAAGAGGTTAAGATTTTAACTATTGGGGCCGGCTTAGGCTAGGGGCTCATTGGGCCTGGGTGCAAGTCTGTCAGGTGCTGTGACTGCCAAGTGGGATGGTATTAAAGATGACAGCAGAAAGGTCTGTGATGTTCGACACTGTACAATGGGAGGAGTGTGTTTTGTTTCATTTCAAATAGCATTTTTGTTATTTTATGATGAAAAATAATACACATGGTTAACAAAAATGAAATACTTCAGGAATGCTTAGGTGAAAAGCAACAGTCCCCTGCTCAGGTCTCCTTCCTCTGATTTTCTGTTGCCCAAAGGCATGTACTTTTGGCTCTTGTAACTGTGTCTCTTGATAGCTACTTCCTAAAAATAATATATTTGTGTTGATATTTTTTATTTCACCAATTTTAGATTTGTTTCTATTTATTCTCATCCATCAGCGATGCATCTATAGCTCTTTAATACCATTCTCTGTCTTCCCTGTCCAAACTACAATTATAATGATACTACTGGTTTTAATTAAACCAGTATACCAACTAAACCAAAGACATTGTCATTGAATCAATTCCTACTCATAGCAAACGTTATAGGAAACCTTACAGGACTATCTCATAGGGTTTCCAGGAGCAACTGGTGAATTCAAACTAGTGGCCACTTGGTGAGCAGCCAAACACTTAACCACTGGTACCAAAGGGCTTGCATAATTATGCTTGCATATAAGTTACGTATCAGCAAGTCAAGTTGTATATTATGATTGCATTTCTCTTCTTGTACGGTGTAATGAGATGAGTTCTTTGTGTGGCCTTGGTCCTTTGGAAAAACAGCTTGAGAGACTTTTTCTCCTAAGCCCTGAGGAGTTACCTCTGCCCTAGTTTTCTGGCCCAGAGGGCGTGGTAATTTTGTCCAGGTTGACTGATGTTTCCTAGGTAAGCTGTAAACAATTTGTGGTTTAATACTTTGTGTCTGGCCCTGGGCTGCAACCTGCCCTGTGATTGCAAGGATTGGTCAGTAGACTATGCAGATAAGAGAGATACAGGATACTATGCAAGTGAAGTGTCTATGGCCTTCTAAGAAGGAATTGATCAGTTTGTGGCCCCTGCCCTCACAGTGGGAGATGCCATGCCTTGAAATTGACAAGAAGTTGTGTATACTCTTATAAGCACCCAACACAACCAAGGCTTACAAGGCAGAAAGAAGGAAAACAGGAAGCAGACAGAAGCATAGTAAAGAAGAAGGAGAGAAGCAGCAGAAAGAGAGAAGGTGAAGAGCCTTCTGAAAGAGCTGTGACAGAGGTCAAGGGCTGTAACACTGAAGACATCCAATAGGCCCTGAAGAGCCCTGAGGCAGGGTTGGTGGTGGGAGATGGCAAGATCTAGAGAAGAGCGATCTGAAGGGCTGAGAAGAGCCTACACAGTCTGGAGGAGCTGATTGAGTTGTCCTGAAGAAGAGAGACTTTGTGCACGAGCTTCCTGATCATGATCCTAAGTTGCAGCCTGTCCATCCTGATCCTGAATTATACCTCTTACTTCCTTAATAAACCAGATGTGAGTTCTTTGTGGCCATTTCAACAGATATCAAACTAAGATTTACAGAGATCTGTGGGAGGGATGGCTCATGTCAGAATTGCTAAAAAGATGGGACAGCGGATGCTGGTCTGTTCTCTACTCCTAGGAATCTGCTTTGGGCTTTTCTCGATTTCCTGTATCCCTCCCCGAAATCAGACAGGTTCTGACACCACTGCTTCCACTACTTCACATATGGCTTTTTTGCTTCAGCTATTTCCTGTATTTCTTTCCTTTTTATGTCTTCAGTGGTTAAGAGCTACAGTTAGTAACCAAATATTGGCAGTTTGAATTTATCAGGTGCTATGTGAAATTCTGTGGGGCAATTCTTCTCTGTATAGGTTTGCTACGAGTAGGAATCTGATGACAGTGTGTTCGAGTTTCTTTCGTTGTTGTCTATATAAATCATAGTCCTCCTGCCCTCATATTGTAGTTATATAAGTTATCTTGCCTTTTAAACAAAACTTACTTTCTAAAACACCCTGCACCCCTTCTGTAGCCAACGCTGGCTGCATTCTAGGCCTTGGACATCTTCTAAGGGTTCTCCTGTTTCCTGTGTATTCATTTCTTCATTTGGTTTATTCTCTCCTTTTGGTGCAGCCCATCCTCAAGTATTTTATAGGGGCAAATTCAGACCCTACCATTTTTAGCTTCTTTATGCTCCTATAAAGTGAGCATAATAAGGGTACCTATATCATATAGTGGAGACCCTGTTGGCACAGTGGTTAAGTGCTATGTCTGCTAACCAAAGTTGGCAGTACATATTAGCTAGGTACTCCTTGGAAACTCTACAGGGAAGTTCTACTGTGATCTATAGGGTCACTATGAGTCAGAATTGACTCAGTGGCTTTGTCTTTCTCTGTACACATATCATAAGGTAGGAGCTCTGGTGGCACTCTGGTTAAATGCTTGGCTACTACCCAAAAGGTCAGTGGTTCTAACTCAATAGCTGCTCTACCAGAGAAAGACCAGGCAATCTACATCCTTAAAGATTTACAGCCTTGGAAACCAGGCAGTTCTACTCTGTGTTATGGGGTTGCTATGAGTCAGAACTGACTTGATGGCAGTGGGTTTCTGGTTTATGTCATAGAGTTTAACATTGGGCCCAAACATATTAACAGTTGTAAGGACATTGCAGGACTGGGTAACCTTTCATTTTGTTACACTTAAGGCCACTATGAGTTGGAGACAACTTAATGGAACCTAACAGCAATGACAACCATGTCATAAGGTTGTTGTAAATATTCAATGAGTTGGTGTGTATGTTAGGCATTATTACTTTATTGTTACGGTGCCTGTGAATATCACGTTTGATCTTTATTTTCTACTCAGTTATTTTTAAGTTCTAGATTTAAAATTTTTTTCTGTGAATTAGAAATAGTTCCTCCATTATCTTCAACTATCTAGTGTTCTGCTGAGAGGGACAATGCCATCTTAAGTCTTACTAAGTTGTAATTGTTGGTTTTGTGGTTTTTTTGGAAGTTTTAGGGCCTTCTGGTTACCCACCACTCACTGTACATTTTGGAAATCTGTTATTTAGTGTTATACTTTTATCTTTCTATTAGGCAATTGATTTTTGTATTTAATGTATTTCTGTTCCTCAGAAACATTTAAATTATCTTGAAACTATTTCCCCTGTGTTTTCTTCATTCTTCTTATCTGAAATATTCCTAGGTTGTTGTATTTCTAGGGTTGATCCACTAATTCCTTATAAGAAGATTCTTACAAAAAGTACTCTGCAGTCTTTTTATTGTTTTGTTTTTGCCTTATATTGATTTAGCAATCAATCTTTTTCCTTTCTAGTGACTTTTCATCATCTTGTTCTTGTTTTTGTTGTTGTTGACAGTATATTTTCATTTTATTTTTCTTTCCCATGTACATCAAGGATGTATAAATTTTTTTGTTCTTGCTTTTCTGTTTTCTTCCTTCTGTTCCTTGCATTGTCTTTTTCTTTAAAAGTCTCTCTTTTAATTATTAGTTTGTCATAGTTCCACTTTTCTATGTAAGATGCCTTTTTCTGATGTTATCCAATAATCTTTGTTTTCTGTTCATATTTACTGTGAGCTGCTATAAAGCTCTATGTATATATAGAGAGAGTGACTCTTTTGACTTACTGACTTGACTTGGATTGATTTCAGATTTTAGCCTCTGAAGTTCTTCCAGCTGTTTGTACAGTCTCTGTGTTCTCTAAGGAAGTAATACGAGATTCCTGCCTGATGAGATTTCTTGCACATGGCAGCAGTAGTATGTCCACAGTTCTGTTTGCAAGCTGTTAGTCCTGTTTTTGTTTTTCATTCTTGTTCTTGTTTTTTCTTTTCATATTCCATATTCCGTTTATCTACTCTACAAGTAACAAATCTCCTAGATTTTTGTCAGACAATTCAGCTCCTTTCTAGCCTCTTCCCTTCTATGACCACTCTGATTTTGACTTACACTTCTCTTTTATATTTTACTGCATCTGTTATAAAGGATCTTCAGAGTTGTAATGATATTTCTCATTCAGAGATAGCTCCTTGGCTATTCTCTTTTGTGTGTAGATTTTATTGCAATCATTTATAAGTTTCCACTGATTTCAGTGTCATTTCTAGACAGAACGTGTACAGCATGTGTAAGCTTTGGAAAGTTCGTAGGGAGTGGAGGTGATAAGTTGGATAAAAAGATAGGTAATGTACTTCTAGATGGAGGAAGTACAACCCAGAAGGGGCCATCCCAGTTCTTGGCCGTCAAGTCAATTTCTGACTCATAGCAACCTTATAGAGCAGAGTAGAACTGTCTCAGAGAGTTTCTGAGAAGTACCTGATAGATGCAAACTGCTGACCTCTCAGTTAGCAGCTGTAGCACTTAACCACTAAGGTACAAGGGTTTCCCACAGATGGCCAAAAAGGTAGCAAGAGGAGAAAAGGGGGCTATATGAGGTTAAAATGAACCAGAAGAGAGTGTTTAAAGTTGGTTTTGTTGTGGTTCTTATTAGGAATATCTGATTGAGAATGTAAAGTCATGTACCAGCCCAACAGCTGTTGACTCTGAGACTGTTGTGTATGAGTTCTACCCTAGGTGCTGATGGTGTGAAGACTAAAAGGTACAGCTTTGGTTGTCCCTTTGCTTGTGACATAAACAGGGAGTCAGAAACTTAAACAAACAAATAAAATTGAAATATGACACTGTGCTTTAAAGAAGCTATCATAATTTAGAAGTAACCAATTACCCTAAATGAAAGGAGAAATCCTTTGATACATACTCTGGTTAATGTTTTATAGAGTGGATGCTGGTGACTTTTAAGTTAATCAGGAGTTTGAAAAATGTTTCTTAAAGGGTGGTATGTGATACATATATAAACTAATTAGGAATTGGATAATATTTCTTAAAGAGTAGTTGCTATGATACACTCAATCTAAGATTCATATGTGGCAAGGAACTCAAATCATGTTTGGGGTCTCTAATCATAAACTATATGAAATGTGGATTCTTAAAAAAGGAGAATTAATTATGTTTGAGATTCATTCCCGTTTTGCAAACTACAATAAACAGTAGGCAATGAAGCATCATGATGCACCAGCTAAACAGCTCAAGGGAGAGTCTCTATATGGGGGTGAGCATTAGTACCAAGAGGATGCTTCTCAAGGGAGAAGCAGAAGGCTTAGGTGGCCCTTGGTTTGCAGGAGAACATGTGTTCTTCAAAGACTAGGTTCTCTTGAAGTATTCTTGGAGAGATTATAATTGGTTATATCGAGGCTTTAAAATAAAGGAACTGTAGAATGTGCTACTTATTTGGAGACATTCTCCTGGGATGTAGATACAATTGACCTCAGGATTTCTTTACCTCTTAGTACACCATTGTCCACTCATTACAGTTCCCCTTACTCTGCAATTAGAAAAGGAACCCCCCCCAAGAACCATGTCCCTGTCTACACTCTCTTCAAATCACTTTCACAATCAGGAGAATAAAGTCATCAAACAAGAATCATTTACTTCCAGGCACTGCTTCTGTTCACGTGTATATTAGGGAATTTTACCAGGCATGAGTCATGCTGATATTAATTTCAAATTACACTAAGACTATGTATGACCTCTTTAAATCAGCTATTTTCCAATTCATTTATTTTGGCTGCAATTATGACTGATTGCTCAATTCTTATTGAACTAACTACGATGTGACATAATTTTAGCTGAGCATTTTACAATTATAACTAGGGAATCTTTCCACATAAATGTATAATATACCTATTTTTATCACACCAAGGTAGCAGATTTGGACACCTGATGTATGTCTTCTTACTACATTGTGGAAAGGTACATTTTTATTCTATGGCTGATCTAGGAAGCTATAATAAATTAAACTTTGTTTTTTTTAAAAGAAAACAACATATCAGCCATGAAGTAGTCAATTTATTAATATTATATGTGTGTATTTGTGTGCATACCTATAAAAACACACAAGACATCAGAAGCAAGTTATTCCTTGATAAGCTTTAAAAAAAGCCAAACTAAGATCCGTGTCACATCCTCAGTCTAAAAAAAAAACCCTTTTTTATGTATTGAAACTGGAAAAGACACTACACCGATGGTTGGTCTTATGTAAAAAGGTTCAAATCTTTCTGTTCGACATCATGTTCTATTTAAGCCCATCCTTTATCGTATGACAGAAATCCATTTTAAATATGTTTTGGAAGCCAGGTTTCTTATGCTCTCCACTGCTGCTAGACCTTATTTTGTGTGTGTGATGTACTGCACAAAATTGTCTATTGATATGAAGCAGGCTGCAGAACGATTTTTCAGCTTTGATCACTAGAATGAATCGATTTTTAACAAGCCCTCGGTGGAGGAACAGTAGCTGATGTGTGTCTAACAACTTCATTGAAGGGCTGCATTTGATTTGCTGTTGCTAAGTGCCCTCTTTCAGTAAGCTTGTCTGTGAAGACTTCCTCAACCAACAGATCATTTGTAGGGTTGGCAAATGCTCTTACATGTTAATTACTGATTAAAAAATAATTATAGGCCATATAAATTACACAGAATCATCAATTTGCCATTAGCTTTACTTGGTGAAAATTTTGAGAATGCAAATTAAACTCAAAACTAGCTCTCCTAGCAAACACGCTGATTACAATAAAAAGGTGTTTGTTCACTTTGAATGTGCAAGGTTGGTGGCACAATCTATTGTGTTGTCCCTTTCTGTTAGTGCTTATTATTTTTTTGTGTTCAGCTGGTGGGGAGATTACAAGGTGTTGTCTTTACAGAAGAATTGTGCAACAGGAAGTTTCCACAACTGTCAGTACCCTAACATAATTGGAAACAACACTGATTATTTATGTCTCCGCAAGAGCTAGACCATGGGCCAGTATGCTAAACTGGACAATTAGGTGTTGTTGCTGGCTTCCTGGAAACAGCCAAACAGTTTTTAAATCTGCAGTAGGATTGTCACTCTCTCTTCCTGTAATCATCCCTTAATCTCTGCAGTCAGCTAATAGACCAGACTGGGTAAAATGTCAGTGAAAACAGTCTTTACTTTTAAAAATAATTCTCATTAATATTAATGCAAGTTTTATTCATCAAAGTAATTCTTCTTTTCATCTCTGTTATGAAGTTAATGTGTTAGAGGCTTTCTGTTTGTGAGTGTGAGGGTGTAGTACCTCTCTGGTACATGAGGATGATTTACTTTTCTAAAACAGTTTTTACCCAACTTGTCAGGTATCTTGGCATTGCCCGTGGTGGATTCTGCTAAGAATATAATGTCCTTTAAATATATTGACAACATAAGCCCAGAATATTCATAGTTTCTTCATTCTATTTAAAAATATAGTTTAACTTTTTTCTTTTATCTGGATATTTTCATCTTGACCCAAGACTGACGATTTTGAGAGTATTCTTGACAGCTGTTACTGTCAAGAATAGAACTGAATTAATGAGTAAACTAGGTAAATCCAGGAAAACTAACCTGCCATGGTGATGGAAAAAAAAATTATATTTCTGGTTTCAGAAATAAATATGTCAAACTAAAATAATTGCATTTGTCCTTAGCCTACTTTTCTGAGAGGTTTGAGTTCCAGCTGCTCATCAGCCACTTTACTGGTATAAAAGGATTATGATCAGAAACAGACCAAACATTCCACAATTTCACAGACATTACCATGTCCTTGATCGGTATAAAAGTTCACTGTTTTATTAAAATAGTTTATCTTACACCAAAAATGGAAATAAATAACATGATCATAATAAACTTTGAGTTTTATTTTACAGACAAAATATGAATGGGAACTGAATAATAGCAGATTATAACTTCAGGCTTAACCTTTATTTTCTTCTTTACATTTGCTTCTTCTTTTGAGTGCTAAATTGACCAGAATGGGCTACAATTTCTGGGCTTTTCAGTTAAATATATGAAAAAGCACCCTGTGTGGTAGGTGCCTAAAACACTACTTATTTACACTATTTTTCTTGTCAGCTCTCATTTTGCTTTCCATTAATAAGAATGACCAAAAGAAAAAAATTCAGTGAGTTTATGTGTTTATTCTGTTCCCTTGTGTGGTCTCTGGGTTTCTGTATTCTTTTACAAACACATTCACATCTCATTTTTAAAAATGTAAATACCAAACAGTGTTTCAGGGCTGGTCAAGAGACATGGTGTGGACTGTTCACTTTCATCAGTCTGCTGCTTCTTCAAGTTAACAGCATGAAAAGGCCTCACCAGACTTGCTCCAGTTTGCCTTTTCTGAATGAAACTGTGCTCAAAACTAAAACCAGCTGACAGTGGTTACTCATTTTGTTGCTAACCATATGTAAGCCCTTTATTTATGTCTGATTTAGCTGCCAAAGCACAGATGCTTAATGATGTCCACTACTTTTACTGTATCTTAGAGTGAAATAGGACCCTCCCTCTAAGCCTTTTCATTTCCCTTCATTCTTCTCTGAGAGAGAAAGAGTACTTTGGCTCAATTGGCAACTGTTGGAAAACCATCTTTTCTGTAATAATTTTCCCGAAAAACACTCAAAGTTTCTATCACTTTTCTAAAATGGCAATTCCATCTTCCTCTCCCAAAACACGTTAGTATACAAGATGCCTGACAGCTGATTAGGAAAGTGACATATATTTTACCTCCTTGGAGATGAAACCTTCTAAAGATGTACTGACTTACAAGGGGCAGTGACAGCCTGTCCAGCAAAAATAATTGATAGCCTTTCTGGTTGCAGTAGAAGAGGAACAATGAAACAAGAAAGACCTTTCTCATATCTTCAGAGATGAAGAAGCTGAAGATATGGATTGTCATTGAATTAAGGTTTTCTTTGGGGTTTGTGTGGCCACTGACATAGTCATATAATTTAGGAAATCTGCCTCTCTGAGGTAATACTGCAGTCTGGTGTGGTGTTTCCAAATACTTCAGCCATAGAAAAATGCATATTCTCCCTTTTGGGTAGGATAAAAAAAATATCTAAAAATAAGCAAGTTTATACATCATCATACATCCCTGAAATAGTATATGGGTTAAATGCAATACTTCAGTAAATTCAGATTAACGTATAGAAAAGTCTTTTATTTGTGAAAGCATATTCATTTATGAATGAAATTTGACCTGTATTGGCGGTACCAGAATGTATAAATACGTGGAAAGCCATTAAATCTTGTTATTTATTTTTTTACTTTGAGTATATATTATGTTCAGTGATAAAACTTTGTAGCAGTGTTGTAGAACCTTGTCTGCAGTCAAAAGTGATGGATTATATAATTGTTAGTAATTGTTATGGAAATCTTTAAAGAAATGTGGCTTTGTAACTTATGTGCACAAAGAGCAAGAACTTAAGTACTTTTTTTTTCTTTTTCCTGAGAGAAAGACTGTATATCCTACCTTACAAAACAGACAAACCTGTTGCTAATAATTAATTGTTTATTTTCAAGGTCAGGATGTCAACATTGTTTTTGTATGCATCACAGACATTTTCAAAGGTATAGTTACAACATGGATTCCTGAAAGACTTTGTTATAAATCCTTTTTTCATTTTAACATTATAACCTAGGCTAGTTCAACCTATTACCCAAATCCGTACTGATGTATATATTTTCTTGACTCTTAAAATTTAATCACAGGGCAATGTTGTTCATTTTAAAGCCAGACAGAGTGAGGTTCTTCATTATTCTAGGAATTGCGGTAAATCCTTGGAAACCTGTTGTTTTTAGGAGATAGCAAGTCAGTTCGAGCTCAACTGACCTTACATACAATGAAATGAAATACTGCCCGGTCCTGCGTCATCCTCACAATTGTTATTCTGGAGCCCATCGTTGCAGCCACTGGGTCAACACATCTCCTGAGGTTCCTCTTCTTCTCTGCTTTGCCCTTCATGATGTCCTTCTCCAGGAACTGGATCCTCCTGAGAACATGTCTAAAGTATATAAGACAAAGTCTCGCCGTCTAAGGAGCATTCTGATTGTACTTCTCCTGAGACAGATTTTTTTTCATTCTTCTTGTAGTCTGTGCTATATTCAGTATTCCTTGCTAACACTGTAATTCAAAAGTGACAATTTTCTGTGATATTCCATACTCACTGTCAGGCTTTACCATGCATGTGAGGTGACTGAAAAATAGCATAGCTTGAGTCAGGCGTACTTTAGTCCCCAAAGTGACCTATTTGATTTGTAACACTTTAAAGTGGTCTTTTGCAGCCTGTTGCAGTGTGTCATTTAATTTCTTGATTGTTGCTTCCGTGGGTATTGATTGCAGATCCAAGTAAAATGAAATCCTTAATAACTACAGTATTTTCTGTTTATCATGATGTTGCCTGTTAGTCCAGCTGTGAAGACTTTTTTTTCCTTTATGTTGAGGTAAAATTCATACTGAAGACTGTAGTCTCTGATACTTATTAATAAGTGCTTTAATTCCTCTTCCCTTTCAGCTAGCGAAGTTGTACCATCTGCATATTACAGGTTACTGGTGAGCCTTCCTGATGCTGCACTGTTCTTCATGCAGTCCAGCTGCTCAGAGTATTTGCTCTGTATACAGATTGAATAAGTATAGTAAAAAGACACAACCCTGATGCACACCTTTTCTGACTTTAAACTATGCAGTGTCCCCTTGTTCTGTTCTGACAACTGCCTGTTGGTCTGTGTACAGTTTTTCATGAGCTCAATTAAGAGTTCTGGAATTCTCATTCTACACAATGTTATCAATTATTTGTTATGATCCACACAGTTGAATGCCTTTGCATAGTCAATAAAACACAAGTACGCATTTCGTGGATTCTCTGCTTTCAGCCAAGATTCTTCTGACATCAGCAGTGTTACCCCTCATTCCATGACTTCTGAATACAGCTTGACCTTCTAGCAGTCCCCTGTTAATGCACTGCTACAACTACTTTTGAACAGTCTTCGAAAAAATTTTACTTGTGTGTTATATTAATGATATTGTTTGGCAAGTTCTCCATTCTGTTGGATCACCTTTCTTTGGATGATCACAAATGCAGATGTTTTCCAGTTGGTTGGCCAGAAAACTGTGTTCCAAATTTCTTGAAGTAGAACTGCAAGCACTTCCAGTACCACATTCTTTGGTTGAAACATCTCAATTGGTGTCTGTCAATTCCTGGTGGTGTGTTTTTCACCATCCCCTTCAGTGCAACATGGACTTCTTCATTCATTACTCTCCACCTTTTATCACATGCCATCTCCTGCAATAATTGAGTATCAGCCAGTTTTTTCTGGTACAGTGACTGTGTCTTCTTTGTGTCATCTTTTGATGCTTCTTCATTGTTCAATATTTTTCCCATAAAATCTTTAATATTGCAACTGGAGGGTTGAATCATTTCTTTGGTTCTGCCAGCTTGAGAAATGCCAAGCATATTCTTGCTTTTTAGTTTTGTAATTCCAGGTCTTTGCACATTTCATCATAATACTTTGTCTTCTTGAGCCTGGCTTTGATTTCTGTTCAGCTCTTTTGCTTCGTCATTTCCTCCATTCACTTTAGGTACTCTGTGTTTAAGGGCTAGTTTGAGAGTCTCTCCTGACATCTATTTTGATTTTCTCCCTCTTTCCTGTGTTTTTAATGATTGCTTTGCTTTCTTCATCTGTGATGTCCCTCGTGTCATTCCACAACTTACCTGGACTTCAACAATTAATGCTCAGTGTGTCAAATCTGTTCTCAGGATGGTCTCTAAATTCAGGTAGGATATACTCAAGGTTGTATTTTGATTCTTGCAGATTTACTCTAATTTTCTTCAGCTTCACCTTGAACTCACATATGAGCAATTGATGGTCTGTTTTGCAATTGGTCCATGGCATGTTCTGACTGATAGTATAGAGTTTCTTCATTGTGTCTTTCCACAGATGTTGTCAGTTCAATCCCTGTGTTTTCCATCTGGCAAGGTCCACGTGTATAGTTGCTGTTTATGTTATTGGTAAAAGGTATTTGCAGTGAAGAAGTCATTGGTCTTGCAAAATTCTGTCATGTCATTCCTAGCATTGTTTCTAAGACCAAAGCCATATTTTCCAATTCCAGAGCCTTTTACTTTGTTTCTAACTTTTGTGTTGCATTCACTGGTAATTATAAATGCATCTCGAATGTATGTTTCATCAATTTCAGACTGCATTAGTTTGTAAAAATCTTCAGTTTCTTCATCTTTGGTATTAATAGTTAAAGTATAAATTTGAGTAATAGTGATATTAACTGGTCTTCTTTGTAAGTATATAGATATTATCCAATCACTTACAGCACTGTACTTCAAGACAGATTTTGAAATATTCTTTTCAATAGCAAATGCAATGCCATTCCTCTTCAATTTATCATTTATAGCATAGTAGACCATGTGATCATTTGATTTGAGTTGGTCAGCGCAAGTCTATTTCAGGTTACTGATGCCTATGATACTGATTTTTACGTAGTCCATTTCATTTTTGATGACTGAATTTTTATAGATTCATACTTTGTAAATTCTGTATTCTAGTCAGTGATTATTTATTAGATGATAAATCTGTCAGCTTGTACTCTGATGGCTTGTTTTTTGCCTTGGTGCTGGAAGCTATGCTACCAATATTTCAAATACCAAGAGAGTCACCCTTAGTAGACAGGTTTCAACTGAGCTTCCAGGCTAGGAAGTGGGATCTGGCAGTCCACTTTTGAAAAGATTGGCCAGCGAAAACCTTACGAATAACAGTGGAATACTGTTTGGTATAGTGCCAGAAGATGAGCCCCATAGGCTGGAAGCCACTCAAAAGACAACTGGCAAAGAATTACCCCCTCAGAGTAGAGTTTGATCTTAATGATGTGGATGGAGCCCCACTTTTAGAACCTTTGTTTGCAGAGGTGGCATGACTTGAAGTGAGAAGAAATAGCTGAAAGTATCCATTAATAATTGGATGGTAGCAAACCTAGAAACTAGAAATTGAGCTACTTTGCCCAATTTCATTTTCTTCCAGGCACTACGGAATATCCTTTGCTATGTTAAAGCATTCAGCTATATATAAATCAGTATGTGGCAGATGCCATCTGATCAGAGAGTGCTTGTGGCCATCTGTAGAAGTCATGCTTTGTTGACTTACTGGAAGCTCAGTCATTAGGGAAACAGAAAATTGGTTGTTTCTGTAGGTCATAAAGTTCCAAGCCATTGCTTGCCACCTGGGAGCATTAATTGCATATTATTGGCTGTTTCCATAGTTAAGGAGTAGCTTCTCATAGGTATGACTATCTCCATCTCTTCTCTAAGACAGCAGGTAGTAAACTTGATGTTGTATGTAATTTCTTAGGTTCTTTCATTTTTACATATAATGAAAGATAATTACTTTAAATTCCAGGCATGCAAATGTTCTTGATCCATCTCATACATTTTCATATTGTTTCCTGATCAATGAAAACTGCAAAACCTTTTTGTTTTTGGCCGGGGCTGTGCTTATCACTAGCTGGATCAGTTTTCCCTCCCTGTGTTTGACCTTGGATAGTCTCTGACAGAGATCTCTTACTCGACTAGATGCACATTTTATGAAGTCAGAATTTTAGTCCCTAAGTTCTTAATGCCAAGCCAAGTGCCATTGAGTCGGATCCTACTCATGGTCTAAATAACAGTCAATTTTTTAATGACTCCTGCTTAAAATTTATATTATCATATCATAAATTGGATATCACCTATAATCTTGACATTCAGTACTGTAAATCATCAGTTGATCAAACAACTATACACAGTGATTTTTAGGATACATTGGCAACAAATACTTTATGTATTTGTTTCATATCATCTATAAACACATTTGGTTATATTATTTCCATTTTTCGTTATTATTTATCTCATTTGTGAATTGACGACTGACTTGAGCAGTGAAAGGTCATATAGCTAGTTAGTGGCAAAACCAGAGCAAAAGCCCAGATGAGGTTAAATGCTTTATCTCCACTATAACAGGATGACAGTAATCATAGTTTCTGTTATCAGAGTGCTTATTTATCTAATAAGTCAAGCTTCCTCCCTAGACGATTGTGGCCATCCATTACTTTCTGATAGCCTGGATGGCTCATGCCACTGAAGAATTTTGCAGGCAATAGCTTTCCAGTTTACTTGCCTCTCACCAAATTTTCAGGTTTTCCGTCTGTCCTGTGGAGATAAAGGCAATCTCTGCTGCATGGAAAAATGTGAATGGGAACTACTTCTTGAACAGCAAGAACAATAAATTTCCGTCGAAATGTTAGATGATGCAGTAACCCCAAACTATGCTGTTTCCTAACTTAGACCACAGCCAATTAGAAAGCATCTACCACATTACCACTTGCAGTTTATTACATTTTTTTTTTTTTCTCCCTTAGGAGAAAAATGTGATTTCTATCATTGTACTGCTAAAAAACCATCCACTGCCAATGAGTCAATTCCAATTCATAGTGACATTATAGGACATATTAGAACTGTTCCACAGAGCACCTGGTGGATTTAAATTAAGCTAGCCTTTTGGTTAGCAGAGGTACCACTTAACCAATGTGGCACCAGGGTTTCCCACATTACTGTAGCATCTCAGAATCAGTTATAGTTGAAAAGCATCACAATTTCCAGTCAAAATTTCACCAACCTTTTGAATCCCCTTGTTTGGGTTGAGAGTCAAAGACGAGAAACTGTGTTGCCACTGGAGTAGCTACAAGGAAGGCTTTATGTAGAAGCCAAAGTTAAAATGATGCCAGGAGGCAGATGGAACCCAATTCCAAATGAGAAAAATCTAAGCCAGGCCTCTTGCTGGGGCTTTATTGTAGCTCAGTGGGTGCCCTGATTTTGCTGTCCTTATTACTGGGATTCCAGTTATTTATGAATTGAATTCCCATGTAGTTATCTTGCTGTTATTGTAAAATGCCACATGATATTTTGTGCTAAGTCAATAAATGCCTCACACCACCACTGTATTTATTTTGGGTTGGCAATTTCTGTGCTTTCACCCTTTTTCTGACATTTTCCAAGTCTCTCCCTGCAAGTTAGCTGGCCATGAAGTGGAGCTTCCTTGCAGCAACTGACAGCCTGCTGCTGCAGGCCCAACCACCAATTCACACCCCAGGGGACTGTCCACCCCAAGAAGAGATTTGCTTTCAGTCTTCTGACACTTGGGTTAGTTTAAAAATTACTTCTAGGATTTGGAAGTAATTCTTAGGGAAACACAAAAAATATTGGTTGCTTGAAGCTTAAGAGATAAGTATTAAAAAAAAAAAGCAGAATCATTTGAATTGGAGAAATACAGGGGATTTCAAGAGGTTATGGGATAAATTTTTTAAATCACTAGCTTTTCAAACTCTTTTGATGAAGATCCACCATAAGAAATAAAATTTCCAGTGTGACTTCTTACATGCACTATAACTGAAAGCAAAATTTTATACAGGAATGCTTATCATACATGAGGGTGTCAAACTATAATTATTAAAAAGTTAAAAATATGATTCTCATAGAAAAATGCAATGAACACATATGAAAGAGATAAGAAGTTTGTTAAGTAATGGAGCCCTGATGGTGCAATAGAAACCCTGGTGGCATAGTGGTTACAAGCTGTGGCTGCAAACCAAAAGGGACAGTTCGAATCCACCAGGTGCTCCTTAAAAATTCTGTAGGGCAGTTTGCCTCCATCCTATAAGGTCAATATGAGTTAGAATCGACTCAGTAGCAAGGGGTTTTTGTTTGTCTGTTTTTGTTTTTCGGTGGTTGCACAGTGGTTAAGAGCTTGGCTGCTAACCAAAAGGTCAGCAGGGAGAATCCATCAGCCACTTCCTGGAAATCTTATGGGAAAGTTCTACTCTGTCTTACAGGGTACCTACGAGTGGGATTCAGCTTGCCAGCAGTGGTTTTATTTTTACATTTATTAATGAAAGAACCAATAACATACTAAGGTGAGTTGAAAGATCATTTGAGGAGCTAGGTATTTAGATGCAGTTAAATAAACTGGTGGTAAGATCATATCACTAAGTTAGATATAAAAGTTTTTCATGTGTCATGGAACAATTGTAGTCTTTAGGACAGTCTTTTCTATGGAACAGAAATTATTCCCATATCTACCAGACAAAAATCTGTAAGTTTACTGGTCATTTCACCAGATAAGAAACCTTTCATGCATCACAGAGAGTAGAACAATTTACATTCCCCTAAATAATGATTGAATGGGCCAGTTAAACAGTGCCCACATATACTGTTCAAAGACATACAACCCTTTTTAAAAATTTTATTTCCTTTAAATTTGTTTGATTTTTTTGAATAAGCCACACTCTGATATTTTTCTCTCATATCGCATTCCATTTCATTGTTTTAAAATGCTGTTATATCTAACTTAATTGTTTTCATAAGCCATTGTTGAGTGATGGGCCAGTTTCAATAACACTAGTCTAACACACAAAATAGGACATCTTCAGACCTTCCCAGACAGAGGCAAATTTCTTTCTCTGCTTTATGAATAAAGAGGTAATATGAAGAAGGAGGTGGATAGGTATGTGTAGAGAAGGCTAAGAAATCCTTAGCTGTCTGTCTTCAGGCAGATCAGAATTCTATAAAGTGATATGACTTTTTATAAAAGTCATTATTCTTTGTCAGAAAGCACAGACTTTTGTCAGGTTGCAACTTAAGTTTGCTTTTTCACCATCATAGTGGCATTTTGACAACTTTGTAGAAATTTTATAACTATGAGAAAAGTGAAGTAGTTATGTAGAATCATTGCCTCATATCACAGATGAGAAAACTGTGAACTAGAAAACTCAGATAACCTACTCCATCACCCACTAATTCTATGGAGAAGCCCCAGTGTGTACCCAAGGCATGAAGAGAACAGGTCTGGATTCAGAAGCCTCATCTGTGAGTGACAGTCACCAGATTGAGGACCTCAGACAAAGCACTTGTCTTTCTGGTCTGAGTTGCTTCATCTCTAAAACAGGAAGAGAGTTATTGTTAGGATAAAAGGATAGACTACATGTAAACATCCTTCATGAAGCTGAAAAACTCATCAAGAATAAAACAGTGGCTTTAATTTTTCCTGACACTTGTTCACCCATAAAAAAGAAAAAAAATCTAAATATTGATCCATTTGCATATATTTAGAGATAATCCAGATCATATCTATAACTATGTCTAGTTAATTTTGTGTCCTTGTCTTTATATACATTTCTACACTGAAGTATATAAAATGTGATAGTTATTATTGCTAATACATCATTACTGTAAAGTTGTCTAAAATTTACAAATTAAAGAACACCATTCTGATAAAATGTACTATTTTTATGTAAGTCTTTCCACCTGTGGCAGCTTCTAATTATACTTTCCATGCATTAAAAAAAAATGCAACTAGGAATACTGATAAATGGCCAACAGCTACTTCTCTGCTGATTACATGATATTTCATTATAGTAGAACATTTAACAATTTAACTCCGAGTTCTCTCAGGAATAGTTCACAAAATGTCTTGCTAGGTCTCTTTTTAAGCACCAAATTCTTAGTGTAAATAAAAGGTACATCAAATCTTTGCCATAAGCAAAGTTAAGTCATTAAGTCACAAGAGATGAGTTTGATGATGACAAGCTATGACAAATGAAATAAAAGCAAACCAAACATGCCCTTAATGTTTTGGTCTCTCCTTCTGACTCTTAGAGACAACAGTTGAGATAGAAATGAGGCAGTCTTGCTGCAAAGGTTACTTTCCTGATTCCTGAGGGACAAGTTTTAAAATTCATTATAAATGCCAGAAAAAAAAATTCTAGGTGTATTTATGCCTTTTACAAAGCGTTTCAGACATTTGCAGTAATGGGTCTCTCTAGTTTTATCCTTTTCAGTGCTTTTTTTCACTCCTTCCCCCTACCTTGACTGTTGTGATTGCATTAAAGAGAATGAGAAGGCTTAATTTAAGCACTAATGTGTCTTTTGTGCTTGCCAGTCTTCCATTTTTTAATGGGAAAAAAGCAGGCCCCAGGTGGATTGCCTGGGAACCTTTGCAGACAGCAGAGTGATCTAGGGGTTGTGAAGGCAGTCTGCCTTGCAGAACCAGCAGCGTTCTGCTCTAGGATGGCATTTCAGTGTGTTCAGTCATAGCTTTGACACATGAATCCAAAAGGCTTATAGATCATTACAATGCAGGACTCTTTCTGCAATTTCTCTATCACGTGACTTGTATGTGCATCACTTTGTGCTACTGTTTCTTCTGGTAAAATTCCAGGGATCTTACTCTTTTCCCTCTAAGGATGTTCAGAAAGATTAATTGCTTCATTTCTACCTAGAGAAGCAGGTCATTCTTTTACTCCAGCTAACACGTTGACCCTTGCTCAGTCATGCGCCTGCTCTCATCTTTACTCCGTGCTCCAGCCCCAGCACACACCACACACTTCCCTGTACAAGCAAATGAAGGCATCTGACAGCAGGAAGATCCTGGCTTTGGAATCAGATCAACCAGCTTCATGACCTTAATAAATTTACTCATTTCTTGAAGCCTCAGCATCTGGCTCTATAAAATAGAGTAAAAACATAGGGTTGGTAGGAGAATAGATGAAGTAATGTTTGTGCAAAGAATAGTTCAATTCTGGATGCTGCTGTTACCAAAAAGTAAATACTGCATACAAATGTATTTCATAATAACAGATTTTTGAATGCAATAAATTCTAGGTGCTAGGGATACAGTGAACAAAATAGTCAAAGGCCCTGCTCTTGTGGAGATTATATTCCAGAGGGAAATATATGGGAGTGAGATGACGATAACTACAGTGAAGAAAAATAGACGAGGGTAAGAAGGAAAAGACACATAGGAAGGCAGGCGCAAGGAGTGCGCATTGTAACATAAGAAAAGAAGTCTGGAAAGGCCTCTAGGTCAGGGGATATTTGAGCAGAGTCCTGAAGGAGGTGGGAGAAAGCATGGAGCCCATCACATAGATATCTGAAGGAAGAATCCTGGTATTTCTCAAATATCAGGACAAGAAGAACTAAGCCTGACAATACGTACAATTCGATTTCCCCACTTACCCACTGCCTGTGTTGTTCTTTTCCATCGTGCTCCTTCCAGCTGATGGCAGCCCCATGTGTGGAGGGTAGGGCTGCTTTGGCCAAGCCAGCCAAGTGCCGTCGAGTCGGATCCGAGGGTTTTCAACATTGTGATCTTTTGGAAGCAGGTTGCCAAGGCACCTCCAGGGGGCGCTGAACCACCAACCTTTAGACTAGCGGTCCAGGGCTTAATCTCTGGCTCCACCCAGGAATGCTCCACGGCTTTACAGGCTCTCTTTTCAAAGCTTTTAAGAAAAGTACTTCTCTACCCTTGTGCTCCTGGATTCCACTCTTCCTTTCTCTCTCTGTTTTGGCTGTTATATTAACTTAAAATCCGCCAGGTCGACAAAACTACTCAGAGCTTGGGGGTAAGGGAAGGAGATGAAGAAGGATAGAGTCAAAGAAATGATGGGAGACAGGAAATTTTCACATCTATGAATATTGTCTCACATAGTGTCCATGCAGTAAGCTTTAGCATCACCGGTGGACACTGACTCACGAAAACCCCGTGTGTGACAAGGTAGTCTCTGTTTCCTAGGGTTTTTGATAGCTGATTTTTCGATAGTAGGTGGATAGGCTTTGCAGCCGAGGTGCCTCTGTATACATCCTAAATCTTGGGGTTAGCAGCCTGCCTTATTATATACCTTTACCTTTCAGGCGCTCCTTGGAAACTCTATGTGGCAGTTCTACTGTGTGCTGTAGAGTTGCTATAAGTCAGAATTGACTCAAGAGCACTGGGTTTGGTTTATTTTTTTTTATTTTTATTTTTTTGGTGGCCTGTGCTACAGCTGCTAACCAAAATGTTGGCAGTTCATATCTACCAGGCATTCCTTGGCAACTCTACGGGGTAGTTCTGCTCCATCCTATAAGGTTGCCATGAATCAGAATTGACTTGATGGCAGTGGGTTTGTGTCCTATGCATCTTTGTCTTTTTATTGAAACTTTGATTACTCCAGCTGGAAATAATCTTACTCCAAACTTCCATGGAGACTGTTTATTATATTTTATTCCCTTGATTCTTTTCCACAACTTGGGACAGGTAAATGTGACCATTCAAGTTGCTTGTCAGTGTGGCTGGGCCAGTGGTTTGGCAGTTAGGATGTAGTTTCACAACTTTCTAAATGATGCAATCATTTCCATAATGAAATCTGATATAATGCAATGGCTTGCTTAATGAGATCTGTTGTAAGCAGCCAGCCAGTTGAAAGAAAGAGTTTCCTTGAGGGTGTGACCAACGTCCAATATAGGTGGACTTCCTGACAAGGTTCACTGGCTTTTGCTCACTTTGGATCCTGCAGCTGGATCCTGTTCATCTGTTGTGCAGTTCTTGGGACCTCAGCTAGCAGCTTACCTGCTGTCTTACCTGCTGACCTTGGGATTCCTCAGCCTCTATGGTCTGTGAGCCAGTAGGCCTGCTATTTGACCTTCTGGTCGTGGCTGTGCCAGCGTCTGTGGCTTATCAGTCAGGTAAAGCCTCCAGCCTGACCCACAAACTTGGGACTGCCTACCCTCTATAACCTTATAAGCTGTTTCATCTAAGTAACTGTCTCTATATGGCTTAGTGGCACTTGGCTGGCTTGGCATGTATTTATACACTGCACTGGTATCGCTTGGCTAGAGAACCCATCCCAAGACAGTATATGTCTCAAGTTTCTGGTTTAATTGACCTTTAGAACCACTGTTCTTCCAGTGTCTTGCAACATGATACAAAATTCTACTTAAATAGTTGAACTCAAGTTTAGATATATGTAAATATTATATTTAAACTAGTCATCTTGGATATATGTCATCTTGGTGGTATTTTACCGTCACTACATATGGTTTTCTCTTGTGCGTGGACAGAAGCACACAACCAAAGCAAGATGATACAAGCTCATTTCTCCTGATGAGAAGTAAGCCTAAAATACTTGCATCTAGTTTGATGTTCACTAAGAAAGTGAAATTTTTAACTACTAGATAGCCAGCCAAGCCAAGTGCTGTCGAGTCGGGTCTGACTCACGGAGACACTCTTTGCTATATTTTACCAATATTTGTGGAAGAAAATCATTTCTAAAGAAATAATTCCTTTTGGGGGGCTCCTCCTGACTCTGGTAACGTTCACTTTGCTCACTGTACCAATAATTGAGCAAGGTGAGAGATCACACACACACACACACTGTATTCCCTCAAATGTTCCCTTTAATTCACTGCTTGGTAGCAATTCTGACAACTGCTAACTTAGACAAAATTTAAACCAGATACTTTATAGGAAAGGCTGAAATTCCATCCCTTAATTTGTGAACTTGTCATCTTCTAGTTTGGAAGTTTTGAATAAATCTTTTTTGTTTCACATTTCAAATACACTGGCTTTAAAGTTAGAACAGACTCCCAAAATCTGACCTTTTTTTGAAGTCTTAGAAATTGAATAAAAGAAAGTCAGTGACTGATTTCATTTCAGCTGAATTTCCCATAGGAGGACTGAGGGGAGCTATGGATCACATTTTATATCATTTGATGAGAATGAATCCATGATAATCTATGGTTTAAAGTAAGATAAATTTTTCCATTATGGCAACTGGTTCTTGTGTTAAAATCTGACACTTGACTACAGGTCACTGCTTTATTTCTTCGAGAATTGCATTTTATAGAACATCAAGAACACAGCTCTAAGCTTTGCTTTCTTGATGACCAAAAGGACAGTGTGACCTATATTTAAGGAGATGAGAGTTATACTTGGTGAGAAAAATGATGTATTTTAAAATTAAATCATAATTCAATTACTTGGTAGATTGACTGTTTAATACCTTTGCACTTTGAAAATTGATTCTGTTTGCAAATTGCAGTTTTGCAAACAGAATTCACTTGCTGTTTTCTTGACACCATTGACTTTGGACAATTAAATTCATACATATGCCCCAAGGAAAGAAAATAGAAAGCTTGACTCTCTTTCAGCATCTATCACTCTCTTGCCATAAATTTGTAATCTCACTGTGACTTAAGGGAAGGCTAAGCATGAATGGTTTTCCTTGTAATATGAAAATTTCTGATTTAATTGTTTTCAATAAGTGATTCCAGTTTCTGACCACATTGGTAATTCTGGTTTCTGACCACAGCTCTCTTCTTCCTGACAGCATCTCTCTCGTGATCTCCTGTCTACCTGTTCCACCCTCATGGCTGGACAGGAAGATACTAAAAGCTGACGAAAAACTATCTCAGGCCTCTAGCACATTGCATTTTACTTTAACAGGTACTCAGTAATTATTCATTGAATGAGAGCTTAATTTTCCCTTTTGTGTGTAAGTTGCTATGAGGCAGAAGGTAACGGTTTGGAGGTGGTGTCTTAACCAGATAATGTTGTAGTTGTTGTTGTTAGGTGCTGTTGAGTCAGTTCCAACTCATAGAGACCCTACGCACACCAGAACAAAACATTGGTTTGCACCATGTCCCCAGTCATTTTTATGCTTAAGTCCGTTGTTGCGGCTACCATGTCAGTTCGTCTTGTTGAGGGCTCTTTTTCAGTGACCCTCTGTTTACCAATCATGACATCCTTCTCCAGGGACTGATCCTTCCTGACAACATGTCCAAAATATTTGTAAGACCCAGTCTTGCCATCTTGCTTCCAAGGAGCACTCTGGTTATACTTCTTCCAGAACAGATCTGTTTGTTCTTTTGGCAGTCTGTGGTACATTCAACATTCTTCTCCAAACCACAGTTCAAAGGCATCAATTCTGTCTTCTTTTTTCATGGTCCAGCTTTCGCATGCATAGGATGCAGTTGAAGATACCATGGCTTGGGTCAGGCACACATTAGCTTTCAAGGTGACATCTTCACTTTTCAATACTTGAAAGAAATCCTTTGCAGCATATTTTATCAAAGCAATGCATCTTTTGATTTCCTGACTGCCACTTCCATGGACATTGATTGTTGACCCAAATAAGATGAAATCCTTGGCAACCTCAATCCTTTCTAACCAGACAATTCAGGGTTGATGAAACAGTATACCAAATACCAAAGATGATTCAGGTGGGCCCAGTGAAGAGAGGAATTAGTGGAAAGAGTCCTGCTCCCTGAATATCTGGAAAACCTTGAGAGCATCCAGGACTGAAAGATTTGTGAGGACCGTGATGTCAAAACCTGACTCTGTATTTATTCTGTTATATCTCATGTATCTGGCATGATCCCTGGTAAGGGACCATAAGGTAGATGCTTAAAAAGCACTATTAATGAAATCATTATTATCAAAACAAATAACAATCTCTAAATGTAATGTAGGAGTGATTTCTGTTTTAGTCCCTGAAATCCTTTTTTTTTTTCTTTTTGGCAGAGTGTTGTGAAAGATAATTATCTTTGAATAGATGATGTGTTCATATAAGAAGCAGCTATTAAGTCTATCTGGATAATTACTATGTAATCCAAGAGCAAAGTTGCCATTTATTGATTTCTAATCTTGAGTGGCATGGCAATAGTTCTCAGTATGCAATATTTAGTGATGCAGATGCAGAAGGACTTTCTAAATTTCTATTTTGGAAGCAGAAGTGGGATTTCTAATCAGTGCAGCACCCTTTAAAAATCATTGGATTGATGCCTGTGTATTTAGAGACAAAAGAAATGAGAAACATGAATAGCTTTCCAGAGAGAGAGAGCGTGAACAGTGATTAAGCTTAGAACATAAAATTACCATTTATGATTAGTTCAGTTCAATTAATTCCATCCGTCTATCCATCCCTTAATTCATTTATTCAGTCAACCAGCGTTTATTGAATAACCTATTTTGTGTCAAGCTCTGTGCAAAGCTCTGGGGACATGAGGATCAAAGACAGCATCAAAGATTTCATCGTCTTGTGGTAAAGGCAGAGCTATAATTGCAGTACCTGAGGGCAGCGCAAGTTTTATCCTAGGGACCAACAGGGGCTCTGGGAGCATACAAAGCAGGTAAGTAGGGCAGGCTCTGGGTCACACATTATGTGACAATCACCTGGAAGACAAGGCAGAAGTGCCAGAACAGTGACCAAAGCGCAGTCTGAACTGAAATAAGAAATGATCTCTGCCCCTAGGGATCTCAGCTTCCTCTTTCTCTTACTTTAAATGCATATATTTATAGGCAATCAACTTTGAAGATATGTTTAGCCCTGAGAGGCTTCAGTGAAATTTCTGGAAACAAACTTTGGATAGGTAATGCCTGGTCTCCGATTGCTTGTTTGGTCAAAATTTCCCAGCTTGAGTGCCAACATTCCGTTCTGTCAAAGAATTTCATCACTGTCACAAATTTTGCTCCATGCTGTATTCAGAAGTCACACAGAAGTACGGCAAGAAAATCCGACCAACTAATAGGAAGTTTGGTGACTGTGACATGTTCATAAATTTTTCTATATTATCTATTGAAATGCTATAATCCTGTTTGTCCCAAGAAAACCCTTGCATCCCTGTCTTAATTAAATCTCTCAAACCAAGCAGGTTTCTGCAGGATATAATCCATTCATTCAGGTGTGAAAGGCCGGAACGTATTTACATATTCACAACTCTGATAGCTGTGTCTGGGATAAAATAAATTTATTTCCGAGTTGTCTGGGCTCTGCAGATATTGCAATTACTATTGTATATTCAAGCTTTCTCCTAAAAGACTCATTTAGGTGAGTTCTGAAAAATACTGGAAATATGAAAATAGATTGTAAGCTCTTGGGGCAAAGACTGTTTTGATTTTGGTTCTCTGTACTGCTCTAAATGTGCTGTGTGTGCCTAAAGTTCCTTATAAATATGTACATAGACATAAAATAATTAGCTGAATTGGAATACAGAAAAGAAACCATTATATTTCCAACAGTTCGTAGATTTAAAACAAGTTACAGTGATTTCATTTCCAGCGATGTGATACAGTGGTGGATAAGGTATTCCAAAAGGTTTCTAAAGACTGATTTGTAGAATACTGTCCAAGCCGGTGAAACCCTGGTGGCATAGTGGGCTTTGTGCAGAGCTTGACACAAAATAGATTATACAATAAATGCTGGTTTATTGAATAATTGAATTAAGGGGGATGGATAGATGCATGTGTGAGAAAATAACTGGACTTTAAAAAATGCAGCCATTGGGGGAAAAAATATTCTGGATTATATAGCTCTAGGTTTATTTTCTTAGAAGCATCACAATGAGAACAATATTCGAAGTTTTAGCAATGGTCTGAGAAGAAAAGAGGTACAAGGCACATCAGCAGTGTGACATAGGGCACGTACAACCACTGTAGCACCAAGTGACCGTACTAGTTGCTGGGGGCATCGAAATGGCAGAATTCTGAGGAAGGAGAAGGAGAAGGAGTGAAGAGGCAGAAAGGGATAAAACAGACACGTTACTGAGCTTAAAATGTTTGAGGGGACTATGACATGGACACCAACTCTAAGAGGAAAAATGGTATGGGACCGTTCCGGGAAGTAGTATTAAAGGCAAAACAGAGAAATAGCCATGCTGATGAAGAACAAGATAGGAAGACCGTAGGAATCTACTATCTGTAAAGCATAGTCTGTTTTTCAGGCCTGGAATGCAAAAAGCAATTATCTGCTGAATAGGAACAAGGACAGATTAGCAAGGACAAGTAAGGAAACAGCAGAAGCCTGCAGGGTGGTCAGAAAGGCCAAGACACAAAATGAGTTCCAATTAGAGCATGTCACCAAGGAGAGGGCAAAAACCTTTCATAACACATTTGAAATAAGTTAAAATGAAAGGAAACACAGGCGCCTCAGTTAATAAGGAGGACAAATAAATAACATGGTACAGAAAAGCTTTAAGTTTTATACCTATTTATTTTTAGATTGTGGCCAAGGAGGGGGAAATGAAGCATCAATAAGAGACTGCAAATACAGCCTACAAACAGAGGCTCAAAGGTAGACATTAAAGGAAAAATCAAGCAATTGAAACTTGACTCATTTTAGCTGAATGCAATGGAGAGAATACCTGTGATAATGAGTGAGATGAAAAAGAATCTTCTTTCTGGCAGCCCTGCCTTTATGGGATGTTTCCTATTACTGAACCATACATACTTAGGCCCAACCCAACCAAACCCGCTGCCACTGAGTCAGTTCTGACCCATAGCAACCCTTCGGTGTTTCCAAGGAGCACTTGGCAGATTTGAAATGCTGACATTTTGTAAGCAGCCATAGCACTTAGCCACTATGCAACCAGGGTTCCACCTGCTTGGACAGTAGTCTACAAATCAGAGTCTTTAGAGATCTTTTGGAATACCTCATCCACTGTATCAAACAGCTGGAAATGAAATCATTATAAACGGTTTTAAATACAGGAGATGTTGGAAATATGTACCTTACAACCAGATTTCTATGTTTAGGAGGAATATACTGAATTCTTGTCTCCCAAGTCCAGCAATCAGGCACAGAAAAGTAATGAACTCCTGTTTGGTAACAGAAAATTACTCGTAAAAATCAGTTGCCATAAAGTTGATTCTGACTCATAGTGACTCTATAGGACAGAGTAAAACTGCCATAGTTTCTAAGGAGTGACTGGTGGATTTGAGCAGTCAACCTTTTGGTTAGCAGCTGTGCTCTGTGCCACCAGGGCTCCAACTGAAAATTAGATGAGCTCAATTTCTTCTTAAAAAATTACTATATTTTAACCCTTGAGAATGAACTCATTTCAACAAACATTTATTAAGCAGCTCATATGGGTATATAGCCAGACTACTGAGGAGCTGAACTTATTAGGACACTAATAAGAAATGTTTTCATGTTTTTCCAGACTTCTCCTTTAACCATACTTTGTGTCTCCCTTTATGACCTTTTCACGTGGAGAGGTAGAGGAACGTGGTCATTAACAGTAAGGCCCTGAAGTACATATGGTGTTAATCAAGTATTAGTTGTATGATCTTGGGAAAGTTACTATCGTGAACAGAATATGAATTGGAATCCTAACCCTTATATCTGTAAATGTAATCAATTTGGGAATAGGATTTCTTTTTTATGTTAAAATGGTCATATCAGTGTAGGAAGTATCCTAAACCTAATCATTTCTGAGTTATAAAAAGAACAAATTAGACACAGAAGCACACACACTGGGGGAAACAGACATGTAAGAATCCTTTTCTAGCCAAGAACCAAAGACCATGTACAAGGAAGGAATCAACATGGTTGAGATTCTAACTTAGATTTTTAGCTTCCATAACTGTGAGAAAATAGTATCTGTTCTTTAAAGCCACGCATTTGTAGTATTTCTGTTATAGCAGCACTAGGAAACTGAGACAGTTACTTTACCTTTTGACATCAGTTTCCACATCTGTAAAATGGACAGGATGATAGTGTTTACATCAAAGGATTGTTTTGAGGAGTCAGTGAATTACTGTTTAATTCACAGTGCCTAGTATACAGTAAGTGCTCACTAGGTGTTAGTTATATTATCTCAGTTAAATTCCACATTTTTCTAGGCATGTTCATTTATGTAAAACTCAATCCAACTTTTTTTAAAAAAAGTTTTAGTCATTATCTCCTCTTTTCTGTCTAGTTTGAAGAAACTAGATTTGAAGGAACTGCTTGACATCTAAGAAAGGAAGCCTGATCTCTTTCAGTCTTCTTTTAGGTTCTAACATCTTAAGTATGCCTCCAAGGTGACTGTGATGAAATTGCACCTGTCATTACAAGTCACATACAACACAGCTGTAACTCCCAGAGGCATGTGGGTCCTAAGGCATGTCAGAAACCCCAGAGTAGGAATTAAAACTCTCGTGTTCTGCCAGTTTAGAAAGTTACCCTGTCTCTCTGGGCCTTAGCCCAGCAGTTAGTTCAGTGGTTCTTTTCCATAGCTATTATTTTAGTTTGATTTCAACCCAAATGTGTCATCTGGGCCCCCAAATAAAATTTAAAATGTTTTACTAATAGCTGGTGTTCATTACTTACTGTGTGGTAGGCATTGTACTGAATACTTTATAACAATTATTTCATTTGATCCTCACGACAACTCTTTGAGATAAGTAATATTTCCTATGTAAAGAAACTGTTAGAGAAAATGAGTAGCTTGCTCAAAGTCTGAAAGTTTCTAAGTGGTTGAATTCTGTTTTGAATCTTGGTCTTTCTGGCATCAGAGGGCAGTTTTATCCCCCAAAAAATTATTGTGTGTTGAGTGAAAGTTTACAGTTTAAGTCAATTTGTCTTGCAAAGATTTACACCTACTGGTATGTAACTCTAGCTGCTCTCTGCACACGGTGACAGCACATTCCTCCTTTGCACTCTGCAGTTTTCATGCTCATTCAGCCAGCTCCTGCCCCTCTCATCCCACCTCTGACAGGAGCTGCCTAGTTAGTCTCTGTATCTAGTTCAGCCAAGAAGCACACTCTTTGCCAGTATTATTTTCTGTCTTATAACCCAGTCCAATCTCTGTCTGAGGAGCTGGCCTCAGGAATGGTTTGGGTTCTGGACTAACAGTGCGTCCAAGGGCCATGTCTTCCAGGGGGGAACCTCCCATCAGTTGGACCACGAGGTCTGGTCTTTTGCAATAGGGTTTGAGTTTTGCACCCCATTTTTTCTCCCACGTCATCAGGGACTCTTTGTTGAATTTCCTGTCAGGGCAGTCATTGGTGGTGGCCAGACACCACCTAGTTCTTTTTGTCTCATGCTGGTGTCATTTTGTCTCTTGTGTCACTTGGGCTCACATTTTACTTATGTCTTTGATGTCCTTCATTCTCCTCTGTTCCAGGTAGGTTGGGACCAATTGATGCTTCTTAGATGGAAGCTTGCTGGCTTTTAAGACCCAGATGCAGTAGCCAGATTTTTAACCATGCTTCTAATAAGCCAGAGCCCTGTTGGTGTAGTGATTGAGATCTTCATGCTAACCAAAAGTTCAGCAGTTCAAATCTACCAAGTGCTCCTTATAAACTCTATAGAGCAGTTGTACTCTAGTACAGGTTCACTGTGAGTCTAAGCCAACTTGATGGCACCCAACGAAAACAACAATTAATATATATTAAAACTGCATTGTATTCTTTTATTTTTTAGTTTCCTAGGGCCATCATAACCTGTGTTAATTTCCAAGAGATGTACTGACTAAGTACCACAAACTAAGTGGCTTAAAAGAAGTTCATTGTCCCACAGTTCCAGAGGCCAGAGTCTGAAATCAGTTGTTGGCAGGGCCTTGCTCTCTCTAAAAACTCTAGGGCAAGGTTCTTTGTCTTGACCAGCTTCTAGCAGCCCCAAACATTCTTTGATTTGTGGCAGCATAACTGTGAGCTCAGCCTGTGTCCATCTTCACCAGGCTGTCTTCACTCTGTGTGTCCATGTCTTTTCTATTCATATAAGGATACCATATTGGATTAGGGTCCACACCCCTCCAGTAAAACCTCATGTTAACTAATTTCATTTACGAAGACTAGGTTATTAAATAAGACAACATTCATGGACACCCAGGTTAGGACCTAAAGACACATCTTTTGAGGATACAAAGGGTGAGCAATGACACTAGGTCAGTGCAGTCATTTCTTATAGAGTGATATGGTAAGTTTGCAAACCTTAGTGACAGATTTTGAGATCTACATTGCTAAGTAAATTGTTTTCATTATGTCTTTCTAGTAGTCCAACAAATCTTCATTTTAGATTCTGAACTGGATTTTGCATATCAGATTCAAGACCTCACACAAACAAATTATCAGCCTTATGGATGATATTAATTCTTTCATCTGTTTGTCTTCCATCCTGTTCTTCTATCTGTGCTCAGTTTTAATTCTGTCCCTATTGCCACTTTCTATCCTCCTAGCAGCGTGAGACTTGATCTGCCTATCTTTCTTCATTGTAGTTCATTTTCATTCAGTTGCCCAACTTTTATTAAGTGCCTGTGTCAGTTAATATTGCAAAACTCAAAGACTTCTTATTAACAAGTGATTTAAAATTACTACCTGAATACAGTGTTTATCTATTTTTAATAGAGCAACATCAGATGGGAAGAAAATTCTGAGCAATTGCCAATTTCTCTTTTAGGGAAATTGTTTAATCCTTTCATTAACCTAGAACAAGTGTAGCTGATACAGTTATTAGTAACAAGGATGCCATTCATTGTGATCTGCCATGTACAGAGTGATTTGCATGGTGGATTTCCATCAAAGCTGCTGTTGCCCCAGGCCTTCTGTTTCTCCTGTGGTTGTCTTTTTGTTTGTGATACAGCAAAAGTTCATTGCACTAGAAAAATCAGATAAATTGGGAATGGTTTAAATCAGAGAGACGGGGAAGGAGAGAATTTCTTTTTATTTTTATGTTTTGAAGAGATACTCACCTTGCTACAAACAGCTATATACTTCATTCCTCTCGGACCAATTAACCAGTTGCTGTCGGGTTGATTCTGACTGATGGCAATTCTAGGTGTATCACAGTAGAAATATGTTCCATAGAATTTTAAATGGATGATTTTTCTGATTTAGCTCATCAGGCTTTTCTCTGAGGAAGCCTTTGAGTTGACTTCAACTTCCAAACTTACAGTTAGCAGCTGATCAAGTTAACCATTTTCATTATCCGGAGATTTCTTTCTCTTCTAGCCATTCCCTAATACCTGAGGGAACCTGAAACTTTGGGGTTGCATTTTAGAGAGACCACTAAAAAGGGGTTTGAGCTAATCCAGGTCAGCTAATATCTAGGCATCTTTAATGCTGCCTTAGGCTAGTCCTGCCACCATTTTGAAGCAGGAATTTTCTAGAGTCAGGTTTTTTTTTTTTTTTTAATTCTTGTATGCCTGCTAAACAAATGCAAGAGATGTATGTGTCATCCTTTTCTATGGCAGTGTTTACAAAAGCATCTTTGTAAGGTAATGGCAGCACCACAGGAACACTGGGGACACTCAGTGGTGGGTACCCTCAGGAAACATATGAGTAGACAGCTGTCTTTCAGGCAAAATATCACAAAACTTTGAAAATACTACTATGAGGAGCCTTGGTGGCACCATATTTAAGAGCTTGGCTACTAATCAAAAGGTCAGCAGTTTGAATCCACCAGCCATGCCTTGAAAACAAGACCTGGAAAAAAATGCTATGGGACAATTCTACTCCTATAGGGTTACTATGGGTAGCAATCAACTCTACAGCAACAGATTTGGTTTGGGTTTAAAGCAATTGTCTAAGAGACAGGTGAGTGACTACTGTTAGGGGTTGAGTTGCAACCCCTCAAAATAAGCCCCAGACGAATCCCATTTGGGAACAGATCTTTGTTATGAGGCCATGCAATGTTTATAGGATGTGTCCTAAACCTAATTACTTCTGAGTGATAAGAAGAACAGCATAGACAAAGATATGCAAATATAAATGGGGATAGATGCCCCACAAAGATTGCCAAGGAGTCAAGGACAGCTGGCCACTACAGGTGGTGCCTTGGTGCCATGGTGGTTAACCACTATGGCTGCTGACCAACGAGTCTGCAGTTTGAATCCATGAGGTATTCCTTGGAAATGCTGTAGAATAGTTCTGCTCTGTACTAGAGGGTGACTGTGAGTCAGAGTTCAATCAGTGGTGCCATGGATTGAATTGTTTCCCCCAGAAATGTGTGTGGCCATATATGTAGTGGTTTACTTGGGCCATGAGTTCTGATATTGCGTGATGTTGTCAATCCTACTTCTGTGATGTTAATGAGGGAATATGGGTGCAGTTGTGCTGGTGGGGCAGGACTTCCTGTATAAGGTGGTACTATGCCCTGAGGCTATCTTTTAGAATATAGAGGCAAAGGAAGCAAGCAGAGAGTTGAGGACTTCATGCCACTAAGAAAGCAGTACTAGGAACAGAGTACATCCTTTGCAAAGGAGCCAGGTCCCTTCACCTCAGAAGCTTTCAGTCCAAGGCAAGATTGATGGCAAGGTCCTTCCATCAGAGCCAGCAGGGGAATCTTCCCAGTGGAGCTGACACTGTACATTTATACTTTTAGCCTACTGAACTGTAGAAATATAAAATTTCTCATTTTAAAGCCATCCACTTGTAGTATTCTGCACAAGATGACTAAGACAAATGACAACAGTTTAGAGCTGGAGCCCTGGTTGCACTGTAGTTAGAGCTCTGACTGCTGACCAAAAGATCAACAGATCACATCCACTAGGCACTCCTTGGAAACCTGAGGGGGAAGTTCTACTCTGTCCTGTAGGGTCCCTGTGAGTCACATCTACTTGATGGCAGTCATTTGGTTTGGCTTTATGTTTTTTAAGCTGAAATAAAGGATCCTTGGCAGTGCTATGGTTAAGCACTCAGCTGCTAACCAAAAGGTTGACAATTCAAACCCACCCAGTTGGTGATCTACTCCTGTAAAGATTACAGCCCAGGACACCCTACAGGGCATTCTGTCACATGGAGTCACTGTGAGTCAAAATCATCTCAACAGCACCTGACAACAAAAGACCCAAAATTGACAAAGAAGGACCTCCCTCTAGAGCCACACTCTGAATTTCTAGCTTCCTAAACTGTGAGAAAATACATTTCTGTTCTTTTGACCTACCCACTGTGGTACTTCTGTTACAGAAAAACTGGGAAATGAAGATAGTCACCAAAACCTTTCTCATAAAGCAACAATGGAGATGAGAGTTCCTCTCTATGGAAACAGATGCTGCTGTACAAATAGACGTTTGAATGGCTCCCACCTGCATGGGTACAGGGTGTCATTATTCTCTCTGCTGGCATGAATTCTTAATAAATATTTTCTACTTATTTCTGGTGGGTATGTGGTTTTACAGCCATTGTGGGCAGAAACTTGGCAGTGTGTTTAAAGAGCCATGCCCTTTGATTCAGTAATTCCTCTTTTGGAAAGGTATTCTAAAGGGTAATATAAAATAGAGATGATATATGACAAGATTTTAGTGTAGCAGTTTTTAAAAAATAGATAATGTGTTTAGTGTAGCAGTTTTTAACAAAACATGCTACTAGAACAAGTTGAATGCCCAAAGATAAGAAAATTATTCCACATTCACATGGATTATGAGATAGCCATTTCAAGTGCTGATTAAAAAGACTGCAACAATGCAAGAGCCCTTATGAGAAGTCAATAAAAAGGGAGGATGCAAAATTATATATGTACATAATGAATATGTAAACAATGAGTCAGATCCGACTCAATGGCACTTGGCAAACAATGAAAAAGGCAAAGATAAATCTTCCCATAGAAAATATACAAAATGCTAGCAATAGTTATGTTTTCTTTTGACTGATAGGTTTATGCATGATTTTTTTCATTTTCAAATTCTTTTAAAAACATGTATATTTATACTAGTAGATTAAAGATATATTTGTTAAAATAGAAGACAAAGAGATTGAGGTGACTGTTCCTTTTTTGCATTCAAATTTTGACTTCTGCGTAATCAAGATTTGTTGATTTTACTTATAATGGGTATAGGCAGCCTACATGTGAGAGATGAAGAAATTTCTCCACTTGGCCAGTGATACTCCTACCCAAGCCTTTCCCAGTAAAATGGGCAGGTTTTAATGTGAAGTTTCAAGTATTTGTGGAGTCTCTATACAACAACTGTAGCGCTCTCATTGTGATTGCCGTGAGTGACCAGATAATAACATACAAAATGAAGGGAAGCTGAAGCAAACATTTGTTTATTTTGTTTAATTTATGTAAACGTTAATAAAATCCCATATATGAGCTCTTCAGTGTCTAAAGTTATTTCACGTAGATTTTTAAACATCTTTATTATTGAAATGAAAGGGAGAAAAAAATCAATGAGAAACATCCTGTGGAAGGAACACATTTGATTTCAATTTTCACCAAATTGTTAGTTATTAAATCCATTGTGAAGCTCTCTGCAACTTGTTTAAATTCCTCACACTTTAGCTTACTGAACAAGGGCTTCAGAATTTTCAGATACTTTTTTACAATTGTCCTTCCTGGTAGCATATGACTTGTCATTTAAAGACACACCAGAGAAGAAATTTTCAAAATATGTCCCTAATCATTCAGAAATCAGAAAGTTTTCTGTACTGGTTTGAGTTTTAAAACAGTAAAAGGGAACAGGCTTGAATCATTTTGTAGTAAAAAAAAGTTCTCTCTTGACTTGCAGTCCTGAGAATATTCTCTGTTAAAGACCCTTTTACTGTTCCCATGAGGGTTGACATACATCATAACTAATGTATTCTGGACATGTATTTTTCCTTCTGTTCATATGAAACACTCATCTGCAATTTTGAAGTGACCTTGACTATAGTTTGGAAATCTGAAATCTTTACTGGAGAATATTTTAAAAATAGAACAAACTCATTGGTATCTAACGTTTTAGAAATCAGTTGTGTGATTACTGGGGTATGGTGTAGAATATGTTCATCTGCAAATAGCAAAGAACCTAACTACCAGAAGTTTAAACAATTAGTGCAACATTTGTCTCCCATTACAAGTAGTCTAGGAGAAGGCAAACAAGGCTATTGAAGGGACTCAGGGATACATTCAAGGACCTAGGCTCTTTCAGCCTTCCCACACCAGCATTCTTAATTTCATGCTTTTTGTCTGTGTTTTCAAGATGGCCTTTGTACCACCACATCAGTATTCCAATCCAAAAGAAGTAGCAGGAAGTAGACATCATCAGACATCTATTTACATTCTTAAAAGCTGTCACTGTGTTACATGGCCATCTATAGCTGCAAGCTAGCTTTCAGGCTTCTCAGAAAGGAAAAAGCAAGACAGAGGTTAGGAGTGGGTGTTGAGTGAGCCTGTCCCTAGTAACTTACTTCCCTAGAGCACAAGCATAAAATAGTCACAAACCAAATTAGATATTTCAAAATCATGCACTAAAAGTTAAGAACTTCATTATCATCCATCAAACATGTTGCTCAGTTCTTACCAGAACTGTTTTAAAAGGAAAGCCAGCCAGAAGAAATGGACCACCACACCTCCAGCAGACAAAACTCATACTAAAACCCAGTGCCATCGAGTATATTGGTAAACCAAAACTAAAGGATAAAAAGAAATGTTAAGATGAAAGTCCCATGGACGTATTTGAAGCTGTAGGGTAAACCTCAAACCAAATTTATCACCATTAAGTCAATTTTGAGTCATTGCAACCCTACAGGAAAGAGTGTCCAAGGAGCACTTAGTGGATTCAAACTGTTGACCTTTTGGTTAGCAGCCATAGCACTTAACCACTGTACCATCAGTGTTTCCATAGCTTGGATGCATTTAGAAGTTCTTTATTTCACAGTAAACTGCAATATATAATGAAGCCAACAACAGTTTCAAGAAGGAGAGAATCACGTTCAGTATTTTTGTAATTAGAGGAGGTAATGATGCAAAAATTTATCTCCTTTAAAGCTCAGAGTTGAAATAATATGCCGTTATGCAACAAGGCAAATTCTGATAGGTTGTCTAGACAACTTGACTAATGAGAAGAATGTTCAAGACTTAGTTTTCATGAGTCTTCACTTTTTTTCTATTAGGAAACTAGAATAGTAAGAGTGTAAAGGGAAAAAAATCCGTCTATGAGTGTCCTAATTTAATTTATAAAGTCCTTTTAGAAACAAAGATGGAACCATACTAAGAATAGTCACTGAACTGAGGAAGAATTAAATATTGTAAACACTCACACACACACACACACACACACACACACACACACACACACACATATATATGTATATTTTCTTATTTTGAGGAGCTCAGATATTTGGTGACGGATCAACATCAGTCCAGGGTTGTGTGTTTAAGGACCACTGAGGAGGACTTTGAATAGCTGGGAATTACTTGCCTGATTTTGTTTCCTTTCTTCTAAAAGCATGTATCAAATCCATGTTACTTTGATGGCCCTGATGTGTTTCCCTGGTGGTATAGTGCTTAAGAGCTATGGCTGCTAACCAAAAGGTTGGCAGTTCATATCCACCAGGTGCTCTTTGGAAATTCTTTGAGGCAGGTCTACCTTGTCCTGTAGAGTTGTTATAGGTCAGAATCTACTTGATGACAACGGGTTTGGTTTCAGTGTTTTTGATGTGTTACCAGCTCGCTACTGTGTACTGCAAATGATTTATCTTTCATTGTCTGATATAATTGTATCTCTTTTGTACTAAAACAGGAAGGGCAAGTGCTATACTTTTGCCATCATAGACCCCTCCCATGCCGATAGCAAACTTGCTACTCGCTGTAACTTTTACTGCTGAGTTAAAACATACCAGATTATATTGCAACATGGTGTTTAGGAAGCCATCAGAGCCGACACATGGATAAATTCTGTTGTCCTTGTTTAGTTAGAGACCTTTGTTGAAATACACTTGTTATGTGAAAGAAAAGCCTTACTGACACATCAGTTCAGATTAACTGACAGTTCTGTGATAGAGAACAGAATACTAAGAGACTGAAGTAGAAATCAATTGTACTTTAAAGACGGCGGAGGAGAGGTTGGAGAATGGAAGAGAACCTTCCAAGGGGCAGCATGAACACAAGGGTGGAGGACACTACCAAACACATTGTTATCATTATTGTTACTGTTATTAGGTGCCATCGTGTCTATGTTGACTCATAGTGACCCTATGGATAACAGGACTGCCTAGACCTGTGTCATCTTCACAGTCATCAGCAACACTTATACTAAAATTGGAACAATACAAGCAAGATTGGTATGGCCCCTACACAAAGATGACATTGAGCCCGTTGTTACAGCCACTGAGTCAATTCGTGTCATTAGTGGTCTCTTCTTTTTTGTTGATTCTCTGCTTTATCAAGAATGATGTCCTTCTCTAAGGGATGGCCCCTTCTGGTCAAAAGTACATAAGATAAAGTTTCACCATCCTCCCTTTTAAGGAGTATTCTGACTACTTCCAAGACAGATTCATTTGTTTTTCTGTCCATTACATATTCAGTATTCTTTGCCAGCACCATAATTCAAAGGCATCAGTTCTTCTTCAGTTTTCCTCTCGCATGTTCCCAGCTTTTTCATGCATATTAGGTAACTGACAATATCATAACTTGGGACACAGGGGTATGTGGGGCAGGGCCAAGTTAGCAGACTAGACTAACATCTCCTCTATTCCCTCTTAGAACTAAGGCCTAGAACTAAGGCTTAGAACTAAGGCTTAGAACTAAGGAATGGTAATTGAACGGAGCAGCATGGACATCCTGGGAGCCCTAGGATCTGGCATAGGGTTGTCAGATTAAACTAGGTGCCAATAGGGGTGAAACTGCCTCTCTCAAAATGAGGCAGCTGCACACTGAGTCCTGCTTCTGCTGATGCATCATTTTGGAGGGCTGAAAGTACAGATGCCTTCTTTGTTCTTCAGAAGGTGAGGACAGGACATGAGCTGGCTAATATGCTGATCTGCAGTACTTAAGTAAACAACATATAGTACAGCAAAGAGCCTGTGCTGGGTATGGCCACATCTTGAGAGTCTGGCTGCTAACTGAGGGCACAGGAGCCCCTCCACCTTCTCTTCTCTGAGCTGTAGAATAGATTCTGATGAACTCATGGTAGGAAGTGTAGCTTGGGTGGGGTGTTATCTTGGTCAGCTGTGAGGCAGAGTCAGCTACACCAGAGGTCTCATCTGGGGCTAATTACCATGCTCAGCAGCAGTCCCTGTCTGGATAGTGTTTCTATGGCAGAAAAGCTATGTTTAAGGTGATCATGCTTAGAGTTATGGGTGGGATCTGACAGAATAAGATGGCAAGGCCCTAACCCTGCCCTTCTTTGAACCACACCATAGTGTCCGGGGACAGCCCGTGAGATGGCTTCGTTGTCAGGCAGAAAGTGGGGCCTGCCACACCTGGGGGCCTGACTGATACTGACAGCTGATGGACAGCTCCTCAGGAACAAAGCACCTTTTTAAAATAAGATCACTTGGAGGACTGACTGGTGAGCAGCGTGGCAGCACCTTCACCACCCTTTGCTGATCCACACCATAGTGTTGGCTGATGGTCCTCGGTGACTCCGTAAGTAGGGTGCCATCTTTGCCAGTCTGGAGGCGGATCCTGGCACCCCTGATGGCCCAGCCACTTTCAGTGGGCACTGCATAGCACCCCACTCAGGAAGTATGCAGTTTTTAAGCTAAACACGTCTACAGAGTGCAGTGGTCCCAGACAGCCAACTGGGGACATATACTTCTGCCTTCTCTTCCCTGAGCTACACCATAGGATTGACTGGCATAATGATGGGAAGTAACCCCAAGTGACTCTTGCATTTAGCAGATGGGTGGTAGGGCCGGCCACCCCAGAGTCCATCTGGGGCCGGTCACTGGAGAACTCAGAGGTGGCTGGTGGCCAAATCTAGTACTGCCCTTGCTCCTCTCTTAGAAATATGCCTCAGGTCTTGTTGAGGTAACACCAGAGAAACTGAACAACTTTTTGATGACATGAAGACAACAGTCAATCTCTAACCATTTAAAGAAGTAGTCCACCATGACTCTGGAAAACTCCCAAAATACAAAATCAAAAAACTTCCCAGAAGAAAAAGTCTTTCTGAAATTATTAGAGGTTGAATACAAAAGAATTACTTACAGAACCCTCCTAGAAATTAAACAAAATTCAGCAGGACAAAATAAAAAATTAAGTAAGCTATTTTGACTGATGGAACATCAACAATCTGAAATCCAGCAGATCAATAAGAAGATTACAGAACTAGGCAATTCAAATCAAAGCCACAAGAGCAGGACTGAAGAGATGGCAGCCAGAATTAGTGAGCTTGAGGACAGAGCAACTGACACTAGCATTTATGAGAAGTCAGAGAAAAGAAATGAGAAAAATGAAGAAGCATTAAAAAAAATGAGACTCTAGTATGACAAATAGTCTATGAATAATTGGAGTTCCTGGACAGGGAGGGATAGCTGAAAATACAGAGTATTGTTGTAGAGTTGCTGACAGAAAACTTCCCTGAAATTATCAAAGAAGAGAACACAGATATCCAAGATGCTTATCAGATGCCACAAAAACCAGACCCCAAAAGAAAGATACCAAGACATATTATAATCAACTGTAGTAAAATGAAACATAAACAGAGGCTCTTAAAAGCAGAGAGGCTTGAAGCAAAGCTAATGTACAAAGGGAAGCCCTGTAAGTTTCTTAATGACACCTTGGCAGAAACGACATTGGCAATAAGGCTGTGGGATGACACATTCAAAGCTTTGCATGAGAAAGACCTTCCAACCAAAAATTATATGGCCTGCAAAATTGTCTCTCAAATATGAAGGTGAAATTAAGACATTCTCACATAAACAGAAGCTTAGAGACTTTGTAAAAACCAAACAAAAACTACAATAAATACTATAGAAAAACAAAAAACATGAAGTGTATACCTAAGGAGGCAATGCAGGACCCAGTATCCAGAATCCTACTCACATAAGGAAGTCACAAAACTCTGTAAAAGCTAAAATGTTAAAAGGAGGGATCCAATGATCTTAACATGAAAACTATGACATCATCACACTAAAAACAAGGATATATTATACTACATATAACCTATTCTGATGAGGACAAAATTAAAAAGATATGCAGAAGTTAAAATCTGGTTTAAACTTAAAATGTTAAGGGGAATCATTGTGGTAGCCACAAAGCAAAATAACAATATGACATCAAAACAAGAAACATAATACAGGAGTCTCAACAAACACAAACCAACACTGAAAATGATGAAAACTTAGTCCATAAAGAATGACTCAGAACAGAATATTAAGAGTAACATAGAAAACATCAACAACACAAAAATAAAAGCATCAGAATGACAGCACTAAACACATACCTATCAATAACTATACTGGATTTAAACAGACTGAATGTACCAATAAAGAGAGAGTGACAGCCTGCATCAAAGGATGTGATCCATCTATATGTTGCTTACAAGAAACACACCCAACACTCAGATATGAACAAACTGAAAATCAAAGGATAGAAAAATATGTACCAATCTGATTACATACAAAGAACAGGCATGGCAATACTAAACTCGCAAAAAATGATTTTAATGTAAAATTTACCATCATAGACTAGGGTGCTCAATGTTTACTGCTGAAAGGTTCAATACCTAAGCAGGACCTAACAATATTAAATATTTATGCATCCAATACCAGAGCATCTAAATACAGTGAACAAACACTGACAGCACTGAAAAATGAGATAGATCACTCCCCAATAATAGTAGGAGACTTCAACACTCTACTTTCAGTAATGGACAGATCATCCAGCAAAAACTTCAGTAAAGATACAGAAGATCTTGTTGTGACAATTAACCAACTAGACTTCATTGACGTATACAGAACTTTTTACCCTTCAACAGATAAATACACTTTCTGCTCTAACGCACATAGAATATTTTCCAGAAAAGACTGTTTATTAGGATGCACAGCAAGTCTGAACAAAATCCAAACCACTAAATTATTGCAAAGCATCTTCTTGGACCATAATGCTATAAAAGTTGAAATAAATAGCAGAAAAAATCATAGGTAGAATTTTGAACTCATGGAAGCTAAACAAAAGTGTGCTCAAAAATCCATGGGTTATAGAAGAAATTAAAGACAAATTTATGGAATAAATTGAGAATGAAAACATGTCCTACCAGAACCTGTGGGATACAGCAAAAGCAGTGGTCAGAGGTAGGTTCAGCTTTATAAATGCACACATCTGGAATGAAGAAAGGGTCAAAACCAAAGAATTAACCCTACAGTTTGAACAAATAGAAAGAGAACAACAAATGAACCCCTCAAGCACCAGAACAGATAATAAAGATTAGAGCAGAACTAAATGAATCAGAGAATAGAAGAACACTTGAAAAAAATTACCAAAACCAACAGCTAGTTCTTTGAAAAGGTAAGCAAAATTGACAAACCATTGTCTAAACTTACTAAAGAAAAACAGGAGAGGAAACAGATAACCCAAATAAGAAATGAAATGGGAGATGTCACAACAGACGAAACTGATATCAAAAGTATCCTAACAGAATACTATGAAAGCCTGTAACTCTAACAAATTTGAAAACCTAGAGGAAATGGACAAGTTTCTAGATTCATATCACCTACCATAATTACCACAAGGAGAAGCAGAACAATTTAATAAGCCCATCACAAAAAAAGAGATTGGAAAAGTAATCCAAAAACTACTAACCAAAAAAAGTCTTGTCCCAGATGGCTTCACCAGAGAATTCTGGTTACCAAACATTTAGAAAAGAGTTAACTCCAGTACTACTGAGGCTATTTCACAGCATAGAAAAGGATGGAGTACTCCCAAATTCATTCTGTGAAGCCAGCATAACCGTGATACCAAAGCCAGGGAAAGACCCCACAAAAAAGAAAATTATAGCCCAGTGTCACTCATGAACCTAGTTGCAGAAATCTTTAGCAAAATCTTTGCCAATAGAATTCAACAACATATCAAAAAAAAAAAAAAAAATCCACCATGACCAAGTTGGATTCATACCAGGGATGCAAGGCTGGTTCAGCATCAGAGACGCAATTGATGTCATCAATGGTAAATAGCACAAAGGATAAGAATCACTTGACTTCGTCAATTGATGCAGAAAAGCCATTTGACGAAGTCCAACGCCATTCATGCTAAAATCTCTCAGCAAAATAGGAACAGAGAAGAAATTCTTCAATGTAGTAAGGGGCATCTATGCAAAGCCAATTTCCTGCATCATCATGAATGGAGAGAGATTGAAAGAACTCTCCCTGAAAACAGGAACTAGACAAGGCTGCCCACTCTTACCACTTAAATTTAACATTACACTCGAGATTCTAGCCAAAGCAATTATACAAGGCAAAGAAATAAAGGGCATCTGCATCAGTAAAGAGGAAGTAAAAATCTCCCTGTTTGCAGATGATACAGTCATATACGCAGAAAATGCTATAGAATACATGAGTAAATCCATAAGTAAACTCTACTAATAGAAGAGTTCGGCAAAGTTTAAGATAAGCATAAGCGAATAACTAGGACTCCTTTACACCAACAAAGAGATCATCAAAGAAGATATCACCAAATCTATACCATTTACTATAGACCACAAGAAGATAAAATACCTGGGAATAAATCTAACCAAAGTGGTAAGAGACCTATACACAGAGAATTACAAGACCTTACTGCAAGAAACCAAGAGACTTACATAAGTGGAGAAACCTACCCTGCTCATGGATAGGAAGATTTAACATTGTGAAAATGTCTATTTTCCACCAAAGCAATCAACATATACAATCCCAGTACAAATTCCAGTATCATTTTTAATGAAATGGAGAAACAAATCACCAACTTTGTTTCAAAAGGGAAGAAACCTCAGCTAAGTAAAGCACTACTAAAGAAGAGGAACACAGTGGGAGGCCTCACATTACCTGACCTTAGAACAAATTACACTCCCACAGTAGTTAAAACAGCCTGGTACTGGTACAAAAAGAGATATATAGACCAATCGAACAAAATTGAGACCCCAGAGATGTCACCTTCCTCTCATGAACAGTTGATATTTGACAAAGGCCCTAAGATTGTAAACTGGGGTAAAAACCGTCTCTTGAACAAATGGTGCTGGCTAAATTGGTTATCCATCTGTGAAAAACTGAAACAAGACCAATATCTTACACTGTACACAAAAACTAACTTGAAGTGGATCTAAGGGCTAAATATCAAACCTAAAACAATAAAAATCATGCAAGAAAAAATAGGGTCAACAATGGAAGTTCTAATACACAGGCTAGATAGACTTCAAAATCTGACAAAGCACAAACAACAGGAAAGAAAATAGATAAAGGGGAACTACTAAGAATCAAGCACTTTTGCTCATCCAAACACTTTGTCAAAGGAGTTAAAAGACCAGCTACAAAACGGGTAAAAATATTTGGCAACTACGTGTCAGACTGACATCTGATGTCTATAATCTACAAGACACTGCAAAATATCAACAAGGAAAAGGTAAATAACCTAATTAGGCAATGGGCAAAGGAGATGGGCAGACACTTCTCCGAAGAAGACATCCAGGCAGCCCAAAGACACATGAGTAAATGCTCACGATCATTAGCTGTTGCAGAAATCCAAATACAATGAGATACCATCTCACCCCAGCAAGGTTGGCCATGATCCAAAAAACATAAAACAACAAGGGCTGGAGAGCTGTGGAGAGATTGGAACTCTCCTAAACAGCTGGTGGGATTGCAAAATGGTACAACCACTTTGGAAAGCAATGTGACTACACTTCCTTAAGAAGCTAGAAAGAGATATACCATTTGATCCAGTAATCCCACTGCTTGGTATTTATCATACAGAAACAAGGGCTGTTAACATGAACCGATACATGCACACAAATGTCTGTTTGCAGCACAGTCCACAATAGCCAAAAGATGGAATCAACCTAGATGCCTGTCAACAGAGAAATGCATAAACAACCAATGGTACACATACTCACTGGAACACGATGCAATGGTAAAGAACAATGATACTTTTAGGAAGCATCTCAAAACCTGGTTTCAGTTGTAAGACATCATGCTGAGTGCAATCAGTCAGCAGCAAAAGAGCAAATACTGTATGAGACCGCTGCTTGCTAAAAGGACTTAAAGATAGATTTATGTACAGAAGAAAACACTCATTTATGGCTATAAGGGTGGGGAGGGTGGGACAGGGTTGGTCATAGATTAGAGTTTGGTTAGGTGAAAGCAGTGACAGCACACAGTAAAAACTAGATCAAATTAGCTGGACTTCAACAAAAATTGAAAACTCCTCTAATCTCAACCCAATACATGAAGGATAGAGTAGCAGGGGTGTGGATCTGAGGACCATGCTTTTGGGGAACACAGAGGCCAGTTGACATTACTAGCCTATTGCTAAGCAAATCTTCATCAACCCAGGTTGGTGAGTGGCTTCTGGGGTCTTTATAACTAGCAAGCTGAAGTACACCAAATGGTCCCTACTCATCCGGAACAGATGATGACGGAGAATAACAAAGACATGAGGAAAAAAGAGCGCAAGAGACAGAAGGACCCATGTGAATGAGAGACTGTATCAACACTTGACCAGAAGAACCAGATGGTGGCCGGCCCCACCAAAGATAGCTGTGATGGGGGCACACAGTGAGGAATCCCTGAGGCAACACAGGAGAAAGAGGAGTCCAGTTCAGTGATTCTACTGAAAGACCAGGATTGACAGTCTGATGTCCTGGAAGATCCCCTGGGAGCATGTCCTGTAAACCTGCTGCTGTCCCTGACCAGAAAACACTACTCATTGGACAAGAATGGACTGGATTCGGGGACACAATGTGACCATGAGGTGTGTGTACTTTTGGGTTGTATGCATTTATGGAAGGCTGTCCCACTGGTCTCTTTCTGGATGGGAGAGAAGAGAGTGGAGAGGAAGGGACAGGAGCTTGTTAGAAGGATACTAGAAGTATAGGTGAAAAGGAGTGTTCTCTCACTGGCAAGGAGTGCAGAAGGAGTTGCTGAGAAGTGGGCATGAAAAATTAATTTGGATTGTATACTTTCACTTAATCACACACAAAAAAGATACCGTGGCTTGGGTCAGATGCATCTTAGTCATCAAAGTGACATCTTTGCTTTCAACACTTTAAAGAGATCTTCTTCAGCAGATTTGCCCAGGGCAATACATCTTTTGACAGCTTGACTACTGCTTCCAAGAGTGTTGATGCTGGATCCAAGTAAAATGAAATCCTTGACAACTTCAATCTTTTCTCCATTCATCATGATGTTGCTTTTTGTTCTGGTTTTGAGGATTTTTTTTTTGAATTATAATCTATAACTGAAGAATGTAATCTTTGATCTTCATCAATAAGTGCTTCAAGACCTACTTACTTTAAGCAAGCAAGTTTGTGTCATCTGCAAACCACAGGTTGTTTATCTTCCACCAATCGTGATGCTACAGTCTTCATGTAGTCTGTCTTCTTGATTATCTGCTCAGTACACAGTATGGTACCATACATAAGTATGGTAAAAGGATGCAGCCTTGATGTAGACCTATCTAGTTTTTAAACCATGCAGTATCCCCTTGCTGTGTTCCAATAACTGCCTCTTGGTGTATGTATAGTTTTGAATGAGTATAATTAACTGTTCTGGAATTCCCATTCTTTGAAACATTATTCATAATTTGTTATGATGTACACTGTTAAATGCCTTTGCATAGTCAATAAAACACAATCACCTTTCTGTGATTCTCTGCTTTCAGCCAGGATTGATTTGACATCAGCAGTGATATTCCTCCTTCCATGTCTTCTGCTGAATCCAGCTTGAATTTCTTGTGGTGATTCTCCATTGATGTACTAGTGCAATCACTTTTGAATGGTCTTCAGCAGAAGTTTACTTGTGTGTGATGTTACTGATGCTGTTTTATAATTTTCACATTCCGTTAGATCACCTTTCTTTGGAATGGGGACAAATATGATTTTCTTTCAGTCAGTTTTCCAGGCGGTTGCCTTCTAAGTTTCTTGGCATAGATGAGTGACCACCTCCAGCACTGTATCACTTTGTTGAAACATCTCAATTGGCATTCCATCAATTCTTGGAGCTTGTTTTTCACCAATGCCTTCAGCTCATCTTGGAATTTTGTCAGTACTATCAATTCTTATGCTTGCTTCAACAGCACATATACTAAAATTGGAATAATATAGGGAAGATTAGTGTGGCCCCTGGAGAAAGATGACAATGACACAAAAATTTGTGAAGCATTTCATAATTATATTGACATGGGTTGGTAACCAGTGCCACAAAACAATCTGTGTATTGTTTAATGAGAAAACTGATTTTCTTTGAAAAGTATTTAAAGTACAATAATAATTTAAAAACATACCATCAGTTCTTGGTCATACCCAACTTCCTAAATAGTTGAAGTTTGACCAGTTTTTTTTTCCCTTTGGTACATTGATGGCACTTGGCTGGCTGGCTTTGGCACAGTGATAGTATATTCCTTCTACCTGTCTCTGATGATTCTTGCATCATTCAACATTTTGCCCATAAAATCCTTCAAAATTGCATCTTGAGACTTGGGTTTTTTCATCAGTTCCTTCAGCTTGAGACATACTCAGCCTGTTCTTCCCGTTCAGTTTTCTAACATCTAATTTTGGCACATAATATTTACATATTTTATTTCATCTTCTCAAGCTACGCTTTGAAATCTTCTATTTAGCTCTTTTGCTCCATCATGTTTTCCATTCATTTTAACTACTCTGTGTTCAAGAGCAAGTTTAAGAATCTCTTCTGCCATCTATTTTGGTCTTTTTTTTCTTTTCCTGTCTTCTGGATGACCTCTTGCATCCTCTGTTTGTGGTGTCCTTGGTGTCATTCCACAACTCATCTAGTCTTTAGTCATCAGTGTTCAGTGCATCGAATCTATTCTTGAGATGGTCTATAAATTCAGGTGAGATATATTCAGAGTCATACTTTGGTTTTCATGGACCTGTTCTGCTTTTTCTAATTTCCTTCAACTTCAGCTTGAATTTGCATGTGATCAATTGATGGTTTCTTCTGTATCCAGCCCTGGCTTTGTTCCTGACCAGTGATCTTTTTTGTCATCTCTTTCCAAAGGTGTCATCAATTGGATTCCTGTGTTTTCCATCCACTGAAGTCCATGTATGTAGTTGCCACTAGTGATTTTGGAAAAAGATATTTGCAATGACAGAGTTGTTGGTCTTGAAAAATTCTTTCATGTGATCTCCAGATTCATTTCTATCCCCAAGGTCATATTTTCCAACTACGTATTCTTCTTCATATCCAACTTTTGCATTCCAATAGCCAGTAATTATCAATGCATCCTGATTGAATGTTTCATCAATTTCAGACAGTGGAATTTGTTAAAAATTTTAAATTTCCTCAGCTTTGGCATTAGTAGTTGGTGTATAGATTTAAATAACAATCATGTGACCTGGTCTTCTTTGTAGGAATGTGGATATTAGCCTAATACTAACAGTACTGTATTTCAGGATAGATCTTGAAATGTTCTTTTTGATGATAAATGTGGAACCATTCCTCTTCAGTTCATCATTCCCAGCATAGTAGACCATGTGATTCTCTGATTTAAAATGGCCAACACCAATCTATTTCAGCTCACTAATTGCCTAGGATTTTGATGTTATGCATTCTATTTCATTTTTGATGATTTTTGGTTTTCCTGGATTCATACTCCATGCATTCCACATTGTGGTTATTAATGGATATTTACAGCTGTTTCTTCTCATTTTGAGTCTTACCACATCAACAGATGAAAGTCCTGAAAGCCATTAAGGTGAAGTCTCCTTTGGGGAGGTAGCTATTCCCCAGTCACCTTTTGAGTACCTTCCAACCTGAGGGACATTCTGGCCCTTTGAAGACAGCATTCTGCTGCTAGTCCTAGGGTTTTCACTGGCCAGTTTTTTCAGAAGTAGACTTCCAGTCTTTCTTTCTCATATATCTTTGTCTAGAAGCTCATCCGAAACCTGTCTACCAAGGGTAAACTTTCTGGTATTTGAAATACTGATGGTAAAGCTTTCAAGCTCACAAGCCATCACAGTCTTACAAACTAACAGATGCATGGTGAATATATATATGTGCATGCATATATGTGGCTTCACAGTTTTTATAATTCCATTTAACATTAGCATGCTTAAATTTGTCTGACATTGTTGGCTACTTATGTTAGTTTTTTCAGTGAATGAGGTATGTATATTCCTTAAGTTTTTTAAAATTCATGTTGTAAATCTTTCCAAGTGATTAGACATCCATTTGCATTTATACTAGCCATATCTGAAAAAGTAAAAACAGCATCATTATATTTTATCTTATATTTTAATTTAGCCAATAATTTATAAATGACAAACATGTTACCTCTTTGTTGTATTAATTTGCTTTTCTGTTGGTTTCTAATGAGGTTTATGTTTTAAAAATGTTTGTTAAAATTGTGTTTTCCTTTTGCAAATGACCTATTTATGGAATTTAGTTTATGTCTAATGGGTTCTTAGTGTTTTTCATTTTAATAAGTGTATTCTGTTTAGTAACACAGTCATCTGTTATATGATGTATTTTTGAAGTCTTATACTTAGCTCTTTCATTTTAGCTATATTTTTGTAACATGCAAAAGGTTAAAAAACTATTTTGTGAACATAAATTCAATGATTATATTCTTTGTGATTTTGTTTCTGCTAATTGTACAGTATCCTTCCCTTTTCTGAGATTTGATGAATATCCAATGCCAGGTCTTCAATAGTTAGTTTTAAAAAATACTTAAATTCACCCAAATATGTGTTGGTAAATGATGTGAGATGAGGCCCTAAATTGATTTTCCCCAAGATTGCTAATCAGTTACTCAAACACAATTTACTGAGTAATTTACCATTTCCCAGTGATTTGGGATGTTCTATCTATGACTAAAACTTGATGGAAAATACAACTATCTTTAGTCCAAAGAATTGCTTTAAGTTTAAAATTTAGAAAGGAAAACACTTTTTTAAAAATGCAAAATATGATGAAATTTAAGTATAATGCAGAGGGCACATAGCAGACACTTTGAAATGGTTCTCTGAGAACAGAGGAACATGGAAATCACTACTGTAGTATAGAGGTAGAATGTGCTTTCAGTATTTCCTTTTTTCAGACCAGACTTTTAGACTAGCATGTAAATAACAGGAGAGACTTGGACTAATTCTTTTTAGCAACATTAAGAAGTCATACCACAAGCATCAATGTATAAAAAGGTTTAAAGGATGTTAATAGTCTTATTGACAGTAGGAAATACTAAAGATAAACTCCGATATTAGGAAGCTATAGAAACCATGGCAACTAAAATCATTCATTAAATTTACTATAGAATGTTCATGACCTGGAAATATTAATGAAATATCATTAAGTTAAAGTGATAAGCTGATTCATAAACAGTGTACAGCATGACCTCATATTGTTAAAAATATGTATGTTTATATATTCAAATGGTACTTTCTTTGCTGTTTCAAAACCCTGGTTCTGTAGCAGTTAAGAGCTGTGCCAGAAAGTCACTAGATCAAATCTACCAGGCATTCCTTGGAAATTGTATGGGACAGTTTTGTTCTGTCCTATAGGATTGCTGTGAGTCACAATTGACTTGATGGCAATGGGTTAAATATATAAAGAAGAGGATAAAAAAATACTTGAAAGATACTCCACATAGTGTTGCCTTAGATTATCTGATTATCTCTGTGTGAATATACTACATGTGCACATAAACACACTAAAATCAGTGGCTGTCTGCGCTAGTTCTTTCCTTGATTCTCCATCTATAAATAAACAATAGGTATTAAGAAAAACTATTTTGAGGAGGTTGATTAAACAGCATAAAAATTCCAAATTTCACTTTCTTAGGACCTGGGTTTCTGTTCAGATGGGAAAACAAAATTCTGGCAAGAATGCTGCCCCTTGTTTCTCTTAGCTCTGTCATTATTTTGTTTTTAGGTACCATCCAGTCAGTTCTGACTCATAGCTTCCCTGTGTAGAACATGACAAAACCCTGCCAGATCATAAACCATTCTCACAGTTGTTTCTATGCTTAGACCCATTGTTGCAGCCACTGTGGCAATCTGTTTTGTTGAGGGTGTTTCTCTTTTCCACTAATCGTCTGCTTTGCTAATCATGATGTAATTCTCCAGGAACTAATCTCTGATAATGCGTCCAAAGTAAGTGCGACATAGTCTCACTGTCCTGGCTTCTGAGGAGCATTCTGGCTGTACATCTTCCAAGATAGACTTATCTGTTCTTTTTGCAGCCCATAGTATATTCAATATTCTTCATCAGTCCACAATTTAGGGTGTCAGTTCTTTGATCTTGCTCATTCATTGCTCAGCTTCTGTATGAATGTAAAGTGATTGAAAACACCATGGCTCGGGTCAGGCACACCAAAGTTAGGAAACAGCATCCTTTGAAACACACCTGCAAAAGCAGGCCATTAAGTTCTATTCGATCTGTATGCCAAGCAAATAATCCAAGAAGCTAGACTATATGAAGAACAGGGCATCAAGATTGGAGAAAGACTTATTAACAACTTGTGTTTCACAGATGATGCAACCTTGCTTCCTGAAAGTAAAGAGGACTTAAAGCACTTACTGATGAAGATCAAAGACGAATCGGTATGGATTATGCCTCAATATAAAGAAAACAAAATCTCCCCAACAGGACCAATAAGAACATCATGGTAAATGGAGAAAAGATTGAGGCTGTCAATGATTTCATTTTACTTGGATCAACAATCAACGCTCATGGAAGCAGTAGTCAAAAATCAAAAGAGACATTGCATTGGGAAGATCTGTCAAAAACTTCTTGAAAGCATTGAAAAATAAAAATGTCACCTTGAAGACTAAGGTGTGCCTGTCCCGACCCATGGTATTCTCAGTCACATCATATGCTGAACAATGAATAACGAAGACAGAAGAAGAACTGACACCTCTGAATTGTTGTGTTGGAGAAGAATGTTGAATATACCACAGACTGCCAAAGGAAAGAACAGCTCTGTCTTAGAAGAATTACAACCTCCTGAGAAACAAGGATGGGGAGACTACGTTGTACATACTTTGGACATGTTGGCAGGAGGGATCAATCCCCGGAGAAGGACGACATGCTTGGAAAAATAGAGGGTCAGTGAAAAACAGGGAGACCCTCAGTGAGGGGAATTGACTTAGTGGCTACAACAGTGGGCTCAAGCATAAAAAAGACATTACGGTGCAGGAGTGGGCATTGTTTCATTCTGTGTACATAGGGCCACTGCGAGTTAGTACCACCTCAACTGCACCTGACAACAGCAGCAACTTCATCAACATGAACAGAATATATGTTTCATTAGGACCCTGGATGAAATCTTATTGTCCAGAAGATTAGTTTTACCTACCAACTAATACAAGGCATAACTAGCAAGTAATAAGGGAAATCCCAGAAACTACATGAGAAAATCAGTTTCATCACTGTATTGTTATATCTCATATTATCTTTATCTCATTCTGTGCCAATCTCAGAAAGGGCCAGTGGAATTGGAAACAATAATTGAAACTTTGAATTCAGTGCTGAAAAGCAATACTGATATTTTCTCTTGTTAACATTATAGATAAGAATGAAGGTAGGTAAAATATGTTCCTTATTTTTGGTATATGGAAAACTCATATGAAAGGAAGAACTGTGGGGTGAAGATGGAAAAGGAAAGCTAGTAAAGTTCTTAATCCTTCATTTTAAGTACTGAATTTATGCCAAGCCAAGTGCCAAGGGGTATTGAACATATATAATCACCTATAAGGCACACAAAATTCACAAATTCAAAGCAGATGCCAGAGCTGTTGGGGTTCTGGGAGTTGATAATAAATTCTGTCCTTACTGGGAATGCCTAAGAAGTCCAGGGCTGGGGTGTTGTACTATCAGGAGTTAATAGTGTGCTGTATCCTTACTGGAAATTTCTGGGAAGGTCAGGGCTGGGTGTTTTGCTATGAGGAGTTAATAATGTATTGTGTCCTTACTGGTAATACCTAAGAAGTTCAGGGATGGGATGTTGTACCCTCAGTAATGGTGCTGGTGCTGGTGGGATACAGCGGGACAGATACTGTTTTCCAACCAGTATGGAAATAAACATCAATACTTTAACAAACTGTGAATACCAGCTGTAGTTTTCTACAACTAGAGGTGTTTCAGAAATTAGGAGAGTATGTGTCCAGGACTTCAGGTGCAGAAATGTTATACAAAGACTAGAATTCAAAGGTTTTCAATTCTCAAAGATTTCTAGGCATTTCCTGGCTCCCCACCCCTTTGAGTGCAGGCTCCTGTCCTTTTGAATGGCTGTGGTTGGCTGTGCTTTTTAGCTCCAGTCCTAAGAGAGGCAGTTACCATCAGTTTGTCTCACAATTTTGAGCAAGATCATTTCCAGTGCAGCTTTGGGTGCAAATGGCTATCAAGGTTCTGACCCTGTCCTGTGACTACTGGTATCCTCTCCCAGACTCCTCCTCTGAAGCTGAACACCTATGCCCACTGCTACCTATCAGCACTTCTCTGTAATTCATTTAGTACCTTGAATTATCAGGTTCTCCAAGACTTTGGCCTGACATGGAGGAATCATGGCTTATTCTAGGCACTGTTTTGGTCTGTTGAAAGTGTGAAAGCCCCCATGTATCCAATGGACAAAACTCACTTGCCCCGGGAAGATACCCTTGTCATTTCCTTAAAATCTTGGCTATCTTGACTCTACCCTTGCAATTTAACATCTGTTATCTGGCATTTTGTTACATTTGGGAAAAGCAGATGTTTTTCTTTCTAAGTACCATTTGCTTTTCATAGACCTCCAGGATCTCTGATGGTGTGGTGATTAAGAGCTCAGTTGCTAACCAAAAGGTTGGCAATTCAAATTCACCAGCTGGTCCTTGGAACTCTGTCCAGTAGGGTCACTATGAGTTGAATCATTTCCATGGCAACAAGTTTGGTGTGGGATTTATGCCTGATTTAACCTTAAATGATCTGTTCTATAAAGTAATTTGTCTTTAGAAAGTTGAACTTTAGAATCATCCAAGTACATTCTAATATTTTTTAATCAGTAAAGAATTTCATTTCTTTATTTTTAAACAAATTGAAAGAAGCTTCAGTTTTTACATTTTTTTCAGTGCACCAATCTTTTTTTGTTTTTGTTGTTCTTACATAAAGTCCTTGTAACTTTGTCAGAGGGATGGTGCAGAAGAATAACTCCCCAGGTGAGATAATTTATAAATTGATTATTCCCCCCCCCCCAAAAGCAGTGCAAATACAAAAAAAGAGATACACTGGTAAATTCTTCTAAAATTAGAGTAGGTAAGTGTAGATTATCATAAGAAAAAGCATAGCAAAAGTGTTTTTGATGGATGGAGTCTGTTTTCACTTCAGGTTAGTCTTCCTTCTACAATTTACCTTCCTGGAGTTTAAAACTTTAGAAATAAGCAAAAGAATAGGAACCATTTTCCAAAACCTTTCATAAATATGACATTGATTCATTGATATACAGCCCATTAGCTTAGAGTTTCATCTCTTCATCTATCATTTCAATTATCCCACAATTTCTCCAGGGCATTTGATAAATGGAAGACCATTTACGTTTCGTGTGTTAATGACCTTGGAGGATTTGGAAGATGCACCTCCGTATTCTAGTCGTATGTGTTTTCAACACAGCCTACCTGTTCTTTGTCCATGCTACAGGGTAGAACAACATGTATGCAACTCCATTACTTTGAGATAATTTAAATACGAAAATATAGTTTGCACTTAATGATATTACGTTACCATGCTTGTACCAATAAGGAATTGTACAGAGGTTAAAAATTATCTATAGCAAAACAGTCAGACAGACATAATTCAAAATAAATATGATTAAGCATGATCTTTTTTTTTTCTTATTAGGTTACACCCCCTCAAAACATTACTAAGATCAGACATGGTTACAGAACAAGGTTTTTTGTTTGTTTAGGTATTTGAGGTATCCTTGCTATTACTACCCTCTTACCATGGTAATTTAAAAGAGAAATTTTTCTTTTCCAAAATCTTTGTTGGTTTACCCCAAAAGGCGTACCAACCGAAATAGAAAGGCAGAAAGACAGATACATCCATTTGTGCCTTGTCATGTTTAGTAAAGTGGAGTGAGTGTCAGCAAAAGTGAGGGAAGCCTTCCTGATTGATGTAGTAGCTGCAACAATGAGCTCAAATATACAAAACACTCCGAGGGTGGTACAAGACCAGGCAATATTTTGTTCGTTATACATCTAGCCACTACAAGTCAGAGCTAACTCCATAGCAACTAACAACAGCTTCTTTTGAGGAGAGAGTTTGACAGTGACAGGGATGGTGTGATGGGGGGTCATGCGGATGGGTCCTACCATTATTCTAGTAGCCTTAGGTGAAGCACAGATTCTTCAGGCATGCCTATTACCCAGTTCTCTGGAGTTTCCTTTGGTCATCAAGATAGTTACGGAACTGTGATTTGAAAGACATTGGACTAAAGAGTGTCTTCCAGACAGAGCCAGTTGAACAACTGTAGTCTGTTTGAGGGCTTAGAGAACTAGATCATTAGCTATTGCTTTAAAATTTAAATTGCTTATCAGAAACTTCAGTGGTCACAGAATGCTATCTCTCTATTCTAAAATGCTGATGTCCAATTCTTCATATTAATTGAGCCATATTAATCTTCACTGAGAACTTTATATTCCATCACTTAGCTTATATCAAACATAAAAAATCATCTATTATATGGTTTCTTTTGTACAAATGTCTTAGTCAGTTTGATGAAGTTGTTTAATGCATCTATAATAAAATAAGCTTCTTTGAAAATACTTGTTAGAAGAACAAAGTGGGAGGCCTCACACTAACTGACTTTAGAACCTATTAACCATCATAGTAATCAAACAGTATACACAGACCAATGGAACAAAATTGAGAATTCAGATATGAAATCATCCACCTATGAGGAGCTGATACTTGACAAAGGCCCAGAGTTCATAAACTTGGGAAAAGACAGTCTCTTTAGCAAATGGTGCTGGCATAACTAGATATCCATCTGCAGAAAATTGAAACAAGACCCATATCTCACACCATGCCAAAAAACTAACTCAAAATGGATCCAAGACCTAAATACCGAATCTAAAATCATACAGATCATGGAAGAAAAGCTATAGATAATTCTGGGAGCCCTATTACACAGTGTAAACAGAATGCAAAACATTAATAACAGTGCACAAACACTAGAAGAGAAATAGATAAATGGAAACTCCTAAAAATCAAACATTTATGCTCATCCAAAGACTTCACCAAAAGAGTAAAAAGACAACCCACAGCCTGTGAAAATTTTTTTGACTATGACGTATCTGATCAACATCTAATCTCCTTAATCTACAAAATACTGTAAAAGCTCAACAACAAAAAAACAAATAACCCAGTTAAAAATGGACAAAAGATAGGACGGACACTTCACTAAGGAAAATTACAAGGTAGGTAACAGATGCATGAGGAAATGCTTACAATCGTTGACCATTAGAGAAATCCAAATCAAAACTAAAATGAGCTATTATCTCCTTCCAATAAGGATGACATTAATCTAAAAAATACGAAATAGTAAATGTTGAAGAGGCTGTGGAGAGATCGGAAAACTTCTACACAGGTAGTGGGAATATAAAATGATACAGTCACCTTGGAAACTGATTTAAAGCTTTCTTTTAAAGCTAGAAATAGAAATACCATGTGATCCAGCAATCCTACTTTTTGAAATATATCCTTGAGAAATAAGGGCTGTCACACAAACAGACTCGACAGCAGTTGGCTTGGCTTGACACAAACAGATGCTTGTACACGAATGTTTTTTGCAGCACTGTCCACAATAGCAAAAAAAAGATGGAATCAGCCTAGGTGTCCATCAACAGATGGATGGATAAACAAACTCTGGTATGGTCATACAATGGAAGACTATGCAATGATAAAGAACAATGACCACCTTGGCAAACATCTCATAACATGGAAGTAGCTGGAAGACATCATGCTGAGTGAAATGAAAAAAACCAAACGAAACCTACCACTGTTGAGTTGACTCTGACTCATAGCGACCCTATAGGACAGAGTAGAATTGCTCCACAGAGGTTCCAAGGAGCACCCAGCAGTTTCAAACTACCAATTTTTTGGTTAGCAGACTTATCACTTAATCACTATGCCACCACATTTCCTGCGTGAAATTAATCAGTTACAAAAGGACAAATATTGTATGAGACCACTGTTACAAAGACTTAAGAAAAGTTTTAAACACAATAGAAAACAGTCCTTGATAGTTATAAGGGTGGGTGAGGTGAGAGGGGCATTCACAGATTAGATCGTAGACAGGAATTGGGTTACGTGAAGGGAGGGACAGCATGAAGTAAAAGGGAGATCAGCACGGTTGTACTAAACCAAAAGCTAAGGCATTTCCTAAATATATCTCAACACTCGGAAAGACAGAGTAGCAGGGGCAGGGGTCTGGAGACCATGGTTTCAGAGAACATCTGGGTCAACTGGCGTGATCAAGTTTTTTTAAGAAGATATTTCGCATCCCACTTCAGTGAATGGCATCTGGACCCTTAAAAGCTAGCAAGTGGCCACCTAAGAAGCATCAGTTCGTCCCAATCCATCTGGAGCAGAGGAGAATGAAGGACGTCAGAGTCATAAGGAAAGTATGAGCCCAAGAGACAGAAAAGACCATATAATCTAGAAACTACATCAGTACATGACCAGAAGAACTAGACTGCCAGTGAGTGCCCTAACAGGGAATAAAACATAGAGTCCCTGATATAGTGGGAGAAAATGGGTGTGCAGGGCTAGAACTCTATTAAAAGACAAGCTAGACTTGGTGGCCTGACAGACTGGAGGGTCCCCAGAAGATATGGCTCCTAGATACTCTGTTAGCCCAGAGCTGAAACCATTCCTGACGCCAACTCTTCAGACAAAGATTAGACTGGGTTGTAAGACATAAAACGACACTGGTAAAAAGTGTGCTTCTTGGCTTGACTAAATACATGAAGCTAATTGGGCAGCTTCTGCCCAAAGATGAGACATGAGGGCAGAGGGGGATGGGTCAGTTGAATGGACATAGGAAATACAAGGTGGAAAGGAGTGTGGTGTCACAGGGTGGGGAGAGCAGCCTGCAGCCTGAGTTACATAAACTGTGTGTGTGCAAATTTTGAGTTGACTTTGAGTATCAACTTTCACTTAAAGCACACTATATATACACATACACACACACATGTACGTAACGCATATACGTATGAAGACTGAGGAGAATAGCAGTGACAGAGTAAGGGGAACAGAAAACTGCATTTAACTGCGCTTTTGTTATGACATTCATGCCTGCGTACATGGGGACTCAGTAACAGACTGCCACATGCATACATTACCTTGAGACACATGGACACTGGTAGACCTGGTCACATTCTCTCCCCTTCTCTGAATCTTAAATGCCATGTGGAAGATGTTGAGTTGAAGGAGACATTGTGCTTTGTAATTCATCCATTTTGAAAGAATTAAAATTCTCCCCTAAATTGTAACAATAACAAATGCTTCTTAAAGTGCTTTGAAATTACTGAATAAGTAAGAGATTTAGATCAAACATTTTATATGACTGGTTGTTAAAAATTTTTGGAGGCATAAAAGCTACTGATAGCTCTCTTTAAGGACAACTTGTAAGTTTGTATTACAAGTATAATCAAATGATTTTAAAGCTAAAAAGGTAGCATAAAGTACTGTTAATTCACCTTTGCAACTTCTGTGCAAAAACCCAGATCTTTGGGTAAGACTGTGGGATGTTTATAACTGGAAGTGTAGACATTGCATTAAAGGCTTTCCAAAATTCAGAAGGGATGCTTAGACTTGATCTGAAAGAAACTTACTTGAACCTCAGCTCTGCTTCAGGGTTATAGCCTAGTCTCATTTAACAGATGGGTCCTTTATGTGCAGGGCTTTTAGCAGGCATGGAAAGTACTAGAAAGACCTGAAAAACCATGAAAGTACTAGCAAAGGTAGAAAGTTTGTTGCTTTATAGCCCTTTTTGGTTAGGTTTCTGGAATTCAAGGGTATGTTGTATTTATCCTTCTGGCACCTAGCTTAGCATCTGGCACACAAGAAACAGTAATCTTAAGGAAAGGAATGAATGAGTGAAAGAAGGGATGAATGAATGAGTGGACACTGTTTTACTGAGAGGCTTCCAGAGCTATTTACAAATCACCTAGCAAGTACCCAGAAAAGAGCCAGTAAAGTCAGTTACAATGAGTCACAGGAGAAGTTCAAGGCTAGAGAAAAAATGGGAAATTATGACATTTATTTATGTGATAAATTTTATCTCTGTGCAGGTGAGTCCGATATCCCTATTGAGCCTCTGTCTTTTCAGGCAGGGCTCATCCAAGCTCAGCCAAGAGATTAAGATGGGAGCTGGGCTCTTCAGTGGTAGGTCTGGACTGCAGCAAGTGTTACCTATCCAGTTAGTGTTGGCGGAAGCGTAGTTCCAAAGAGCCAGCCTAGCAAAAGGGAAAAGCTGAGGCCCAGATGCTAGAGAAGAAACATAACCACCACAGAAGATCTTGGTCGAGGACAGAAAACCAAGATTTTAAAGCCTGTTATACACAGGCATCAGGGTAAAGGAGGTTGTTAACAAGGAGTGAACAGGAAGAGGGATGGAGTTTCAAGCCAAACAAAAACCAAACCCGTTATCATGGAGTCCGTGCCATCATGTGGCAATCCCGTGTGTTCAGAGTCCATGTGTTCAGAGTATAACTACACTCCATAGAATTCTTACAGTTTCCTCAAATTCTAGTCTCTGATTTTGTCTCAATTTTATGAGCTTACTTGATAAACCAAACCCAATGCCATCAAGTCAGTTCCAACTCAGAGTGACCCTATAGGTCAGAATAGAACTGCCCCATATAGTTTTCAAGGAGCATCTGTCAGCTGCCAGCCTTCTGCTTAGCAGACACAGCATTTAACCACTATGCCACCAGGGTTTCCTTGCTTGATAAGGTGTGTGAAACGATCAAGCTGACAGAGCTGACAAGTATCTTCAAACCTGTCGTAGTACTAATATCCAGCTCGTATTTCTGAATGCATTCTGCACTCTCTTATCTGAATGTTTCTTTGACACTGCATATCTAATATATCTAAAATGGAAAGATAGTTTCTCGTATGTTAATTAACAGAAAAAATAGTCCGAGACTTATAAATAGCTTGTTTGCCCTTTCAGTAGAGTGTCCAGTCGTTACCTAGGGGACTGCCCAGGGATTATCCAATTCTACAGGTATGTGCACTTTTTATTGTGTTTAAATTGACTAAGTTATTTTACAACTTTTTAGAGGTAGAAGTTAAGTTCCGGAACACTGATAGTCATTGATGTGAATTCTTCTCCAGAGCAATACAGAGATATTTTGTCCCATAGAGACACATTTGATTTTACACTATGTGAAACCATAAGACAAACCATTTCATTACTCTTTATGATATTGAGCAGTTTTCCAGTTTTTAGCGAATTAAAGTCAGCATTTCTGATTGCTTGTGTGTGTGTATGTATGTGTTTGTGTGTGAGTTTATATCTTACTGATTCCCTTCTTAATGAGTATTGTGAAAATTAATTTTATAATTGCATGAGAGTCATGTTGATAGCTTTTTGGAAATTTATACTAACATCTTTACTATTGTTAATGGCTCCACTATTACCAACTAAAAAACTCCACACTTTATGGCTGAGTTTTCCCATTTCATAATTCTCCATTATACAGTTAGTTACCAAGTTAGCCTCTTTGCCATTCCCACTAACCATGAGGCAGTGAGAAGCCTCTAATTTTGTGCATGGGCCAATCTAATACTCTCCAAACTGATCATCCAAATTCTAATCTCTTCCAGCATTGTATTGTAAATGCAAAAGCCAAATTTTTCAGTCTAATCCCAGGTCATCAGGACTTTCTCAACTCAAAAACCGTCTGACTTCCTATTGACTAACCAATCATGTCACTAAACATCAGCTACTTAACAGTAGAGATTCAGTGTTTCTTCTCAGCCCTATGGATTCACTGAATCCATAGGAAAGAAGAAAGTTGAATCCCACAGGAGTGAAGTATTATCTTTTATGCTTTCACATAAGTTAAGAAATACATGTTATATTGCTTTCCTGAACATATACTAACTCAGTTTCTACTCATACCACCTCACCTTTAATAATCCTGCTGGCCTCTCATCAGGGGTGGTATCTCCTTTCTCCGAAGTTTCCATGACCTTTACGTTTTTCTCTTATCGTTATACTTTCATATTTTGCCTGGTTTTGTGATCATTTTGTACTTGGGTTTCTCCATAACAAACTATTACTTCTTTGAAGGCAAGGCTATTATCAACAATTTTAGAACACTTTTAAGGCACATGACCTGTTGTCCAAAGTGTGTGTATATATATATACACACGTATGAGGATTGCCAGTTAAGTTCACAAACACAATGTCGAAAAAGTGCTACATACCTCATTTCTGAATGTCACTATAGTCACTTCCAAAGTATTACCCTTGGGACCTTGGGAAGCTATGCACTGACACCAGCACCTAGACCACCCTTAAAAACCATTTTGGAACTCTTCTGCAATATATTACCTTTCATGTCTTGAATATCATCAAAATGTCTTCCTTTCAATATTTCCTTTATCTTTGGTTAAAGAAAAGAGTCATTGGGAGCCAGATCAGGTGAGTAGGGAGAGTGTTCCAACACAGTTATTTGTTTACTGGCTAAAAACTCCCCCACAGACAACTATACGGTTAAGTTTGCAAACTTGCGCCCATGCCACTGTGCACAGTGGCCATTCCAGAAAGAGTTCTGAAATTGCTTTGAAGGGTGAACTAGGTGCTGGCTTTGGTGAATAGTTTCCCATTCATTAGGCAGAGATCACATCCTTTCCTCTATCTTTTATCTCTGCATGTCAGCATATGTCTGTCTCCTAGAAGATGGTCTCTTCTTCTTTTGTAAGGACAAGGCATATTCTTGGCTACTCATAAACTAGAAGAGAACATGCACTCTGATCTACTTATGCCCAAACATCGATATCGCTCCTCCTAACCAATCTTTGCCTGTACCTGTACAAGTTTCAGTCAGGTCAAAGAAGGCACCCATCTTTATACCTCTATTGGCTGCCCTGGGGGTCACAGTGGGTATTGGCAATGAAATAGGAGGGTTAAGAACTTCACTGTATTATTTCCACCTCCTTTCACAAAACCTACAGGATACCATGGAAGATATTTAAAGGATTAGTAAAAATACAAGACCAAATACATTCTCTAACTGCTGTCTCCCTACAAAAGAGATGTGCCCTGGATCTGTTGACTACAGAGAAGAGAGGTACTTGTCTCTTTCTAGATGAAGAATGCTGTCTCTATGTTAACCAGTCAGGTCTGGTCCAAGATGCAGCTGAAACACTTTCAGAGAGAGCAACCAAGTTATGAAAACAGCAAGGAGGTGCCTAGGATACTTGGCTCTATACAGAAAACTGGCTTCCCTGGCTTCTTCAGTTTATAACACCTCTTGTCTTACTCATTTTAGGACTCTCTCTTACCCAGGTCATATTTAGAGCTGCCATAACACAGCTGATCCAGAGATCAATCCACAACCTTACCCACCAACAAGTGAGCCAGATTCTGTTCCTCTAGGAGACTGGAGAAGAAAAACAGCCAGTGAACCTCCCTGTTTATGCCAGGAGGCCAGAGGACCCCCCAGTTCGCCATATACCCTACAGTAAGTCAACCACCCTTGTCTGCAGGAAGTAGCTAGAAAGATAATAACACCCCTCTGTCCCTAAACCAAAAAGTCAGAAATTGAAGGAACTCTTTCCCTAGATTTCAGAGAGGTTTAACATAAGGCTGCTTCTGCCATGTCCCTGGGTTTCAGAGAGGCTTAGCATAAGCCATTACCCAAGAAACAGCCCACAGAAATTTGAACCACAAATAAAACATGCCCACCACCTCCCAGCAAAGCTTTTCCCTTACCAAAGACCGTAAGCAAACCTACCACCCTCCTCTTTTTAACATTCTTTCCATATCAAACCTTAAGACCGCTCACTCCCTTCTCTCTCTCTTCCTCTCTCTCTCTTCCTCTTTCTCTCTTTTTCTCTCTCTCTCTCTCCCTCTCTTTCTCTGTCTCTCTCTCCCCTCTCTGAACAGGCTGGGCCACTATCAGCTCAGTCCCCTTTGTCTTTCTCTTCAAGGGGGCTGAACCAACCCTCGGCTCAGACCCCACTCTCTTTCTCTTTGAATAAACTTCGCTGGACTCTCAGACAGGCATGATTCTGCCTCTGCTTCACAGCATTTGCTCCTCAACAGTACTTCAAAGTTGACTGTAGTGATATTCAGCAATGAGATATGTAGCACATAGAACAGTTAAATTCATGAACTGAATTGTCAGACCTCATATATTAGTCAGTTAAGAATTCAAAGGACTAAGAAGAAAGTCTGTAAAATGAATAAGATAGAGTGGCCAAGTTTAGGAAGAGAGGGAGGCAAAAGGAAGAAGCACAAAAGGAATTCTTAGAGGAGCTCCAGTTCAAGAGCTTTTAAAATACAGGGCAATAATTCACCTTTTTTTTTTTTTTGGAACCTAGATGTTTTCATAACTTACCTATTACTTTGTGGCATTTGAGCAAATCATATTCCACTTAAATAGTTTCATGGCTTCAAGAAATGGAGAACATCATGATTCTGGGATCAAAATGATTTTAACATTAATCCATATTTTCACTGTCCTCCGTCACAGTGGTTTAAAGGTCTGATTTCAGATAGAAATTTGCCTCTAACAATCAGCTGAGGGATGGCTTACAGTGACAAGTTATTGTGATGCAGCAAACCAGTTCCATAATTCAGCCAGTGTAGTTTGGTGTGTGAAGCATGAAAGGATTTGAAGGTCCCGGTTAATGTGCATTACACATATCACATTCCCCAAAACGAAGCCTAAGACTTGTGAGGGTGTGATCCATAACTCCATCAACTTCCACCAGACTGTGATATTTATTGCTGTGAAAACTCCCATGACAAATTTGTTTCTGTGGCACATTTGCCATTATAAACTGACATGAAGCCATAGATGTGATGACTTCAGACATAGCAACACCAGCAATTTATTATTTTTTCCAAGTCTTTGACTTAGGCTTCTGTGAAATCTTAGGAAGTCCCATTTCTTTCGTTGGTTTATTAAAAAAACAGAAAACTAGCAGGCCAACAAATTATTCCTTCATTAGGATCTATTATTATTCAAATCTTTTCTAAAGTTTCCTCTGATTCCTAAATTTAAAAATATGCTCTTATCCCAAAATTTGAGTCACCATGTACTTGACGTGTTTTTCTCATTACTGAAGTATTCTAGGATTTTCCCTTAAAAATAACTAAACAAACCAAAAAAAGCAGAAAAAAACCTACTGCCCTCAAGTCGATTCCAACTCGTAACAACCCTAGAAGACAGAGTGGACCTATCTCATAGAGTTTCTAAGGTATGCCTGGTGGGTTCAAACTGCCAGCCTTTTGGTTAGCAGATGTAACACTTAACCACTATTCCATCAGGATTTCTAAATAAACCAAAAAAAAAAAAAACTCCACTTCTGTCAAGTCAGTTCTGACTCATAGCAACACTAAAGGACAGAGAATGCTCCATAAAGTTTCTAAGGAGCACCTAGTGGAATCCAACTGCCGATCTTTAGGTTAGAAGACGTAGCACTTAACCTTGGTGCCACCAGGGTTTCCGCAAATAAACCAAGCAAGGCTAAATTTAATGGCCTGTACAGGTACTGCTATAGCAAGAGGGCAGATGAAAATACACTGTCCTGGTAAAGTAAGATCATCTAAATTGGGAAGTGTAGGGTTAGATTTATAGCTTCAGTATGTAAGGGGCTCTGTGTTATGTCTAAGGGACACAGGGATGAGTAAGACGTTGTCCTAGGGGACACAGGGATAAATAAGACATTGTCCTGGCTCTCAAGAAGTTCACAGTCACCCAAGAAAAGACACACATAACCAGAGTTTCTTATCAGAGATTGATTTTTGTCACCTGTTCACCCACCCAAGAGACATTTGCAGTTAAGATGAGTTATATGCATAAACAGGTGGTGGTGCTCTGAGCTGGATATGTGGATTTGGGAGTCATAACGCAATCACTGATGAAATCAAAAGATTGGTCATTTCCTGAATAAGCAGGACACTTGATGAGGGACCCCAGCGTGTAGAAGGTTGAGAAGCAAAGGGTTGGTTGGAAGTGCAGATTAAAAAAAGTTTGAGAAAAGCACGTACTATTGGACTACAGGCTATCTGTCCTGAGATACAAGGGTTTCCAAATGCATGCTGCACATTTTGCTTACTAATTGTGATCATTTTACAGTAACATGCTAACACATCTTGAACATTTTTTCCATTAGTGCAATACTTACATGGACTAATGTGTTTCCTCACCCAAGAGTTTCCCACTTCTCTTAGTCTGGCCAAAAATGTGTGTCTTACACTGTATCTAGTCTACATGATTTGTTTAGCCCTACACACTGAGTTTCAGCTATGTACTATATCCTGAATTTGTAGGATATTTGTATAACTATTTATTAGTTTTTTAGTGCTGCTGTAACAGAAATATCTTAAATGGGTGACGTTTGCAAACAATTTTATTTTCTCCCAATTTAGGAAGCTACAAGTCTGAATTCAGTTTGCTGGCTTTCTCTTTAGGCTCTGGAGGAGGGCCGTTGTCTCAGTTTCTCTTCCTGGGCAATCTTCACATGGTTTAGCATCTCTCTTCCCCCATCTCTGCTTGTTTCACTTGCTTGTTTAATTTCTTTTACATCTCAAAAGAAATAGACTCAAAATATACTGCTGATCCTGCTTTATCATATCAACATAATAAACATAACCAAATCCTTACTGACATGACCAAATCTGCCTTATTTACATAACAAACTCAACATTTTCACAAATGAGATTGTAACCACAGGCAAACCAAAACCAAACCCATTCTGACTCATAGCAACCCTAGACAGAGCTTTGGATTTACATTATATTTGGGGGAACACGATTTAACTCATATCAATATGATTCTGACACCTGTAAGAGCTCACAGTCTGTAGGAAAATTAAATAGAAAAAATAAGTGCTCCAATAAATGTAATATATAATAGTCATACAAACCAATTCAGTAAGTAAGCAATCCCACCCCCTCAATAAAAAAATGTCTTCTACTCAAACCCTCAATCACTTTCGTAACTCTAAATGAGCTGTCAAGAGTAGAAACACCCTGCTTTCTGCTTGATGGATTTTTTTTTTTTTTTTCCTTTCTTTCTCTCTTTGGTTTGTATCCTGCCAGTTCCCTGCAGGGCTCCTTTTTAATTCTGAAATCCTAGTTAAGGGACGTTCTCACTGATTATAATGACATAGGTCTGTTTTCACAGCTGTAACCTGAAAATTTCTTAATAATGCTATGTTTTAAACATTATTCTGAAACACTGGAAGGTTTGAAAGTACTCAAAAAATAAACAGCACATGAGAAAAGTTGTAATATAAAACTTTCAACAATTTGTATCAGATCGTTGACACTTCATTGAAAATCTCAAGCTGTTAAGACAACAAAATTTTCCACCAAGGAGGATGAACTCACTAAACGTGTGTGTACATTAGAACCAGAAGAAGGTGAGGCAGTGAAATTGGAAAGACAATCTCTAGGCTTATTAGAAGGTAGAGACCATGGTTTTTCGTTGTTGTTGTTTTGTTTTGACTGATTCCTTTGACTTTGGCAAGGATCATTTTCCCAGCAGAGAAAATTTGGGGAATGTGTGCTTATGTTCATGATCACCTTCAACATCTGAGAAGCTAAGGACTTGACATCACACACTATTATTATAAACAGAGCTCCCAAGCTGCTGAGTTCAAATTGCTACTTTGGTGTTAACAAGAATGGCTCTACATGGTGAGCATATGCTGTTTGCAAAACTGAGTGATGCTTTAAGAGTGTTTTACTCTCAAAAGGAAGTCTACTAGACAGATAGTGTAGATTAAATCTCTGTGTATGTGTTCTCCTTTGACCATCATAGACATTGTTCAGATTCAAGGTTGTTACCAGAGAGTAAATCAGAAGTCCTTTAACATTTGTGTAGATGTATTCACTGTAAAGCAGAGGAGACATTTTTTTTCCCTACATTTATCTTTTTAAAAAAATGTATGTATTACACTCCTGAGTTTTCAGAATCCTTGAGATGGTACCTCAGTAGAGCATCCTCAGCACAGGCATGATTTATCTCTCTCAATGGAAAATTTGCTTAAATCTATTCTTTAGAAACTTGCTATTATCATAACTGGGTGCAGAATTCCTTTGCATTGGACAGACTTAAAAAAACAAAAAAATAACTCCCAAGACTAATTAGGCAATTTAAGTGCTGGATAATGCTATTTCCCTATGCCTCTGCCTTGTGAGTTAAACTGATGAAGATTTAATCTTCTTTTTCACAGTTTCTATTGTCTACAAAACTAAAGACCCCATCTTATAAAAGATTTTCCTTTGTTTTGTTTCAGAAAGAGATTTGACACCTGAATGGTGGAGGTAATGAAATTCTGTGTGAACTAGGCTTTGAGAAAGCAGTATTAACATGAAGCTAATGAAGTATTAACAAATAAATTGAGTTGATAATGGTAACCATTTCCCTATGTGATATGCGATAACCATAAACTTATTTATGAGTGGTTTTGAGCTTTCATCTTAGCCATCAGTGCAGTCCTAAAAATAAGATGATTGGGGGAAACTGTAGTCAATAGCTTTATCAGAATGGACTATAAACCCCTCAGCTATCACAAGCCTTTTTTTCCTCTTCAAGCAATTTATTTTCTCTTATAAGAACTGAAATTCTAATGTGTGATAACTTGAACTACGAGATTAAATATGAATAAAACTGAAATTAAATAAGGAATATCACTTCCCTTCTTTTTGCTTCTATATTCTCATGCTTCATGGGGAATGGCTGCAGCCTACAAACTGTCAAGTTTATCCTGCTTAAATTTAGTTCTCAGCAAGTGAATTCTGGGTGCACATACTGGCAGAAGACCATGCAAGGCCAGACAAAGCACTTAGATCTGATGCAGTCGTAGAAAGAGAAGTACTGAGGGTAAGAGAGCAAGGGTGTGATAAGATGCAAATACTTTTTAAGAGCAGTTAGTCCAGAAACCAAGAATGAAATAAGCGTGGCAGATTGACAAGCTGGAGACAAGGAGACAGTGTTTGTATTACCTGAGGAACTTGGCATCAACTCAGGTGCCTCCTTTCTAGCCTGGATTGGTTTCAGGTAAATGACATTAGGGACATGGCACAGGGCTGTTAATTTGGACTTTATACCACTGAGCGAAAAACCTCTCTTTCGCTGACTCTCGCTCCTGGCTAGCCCTGGCTCTCACGATCTGAAGGTAAATGAACCATTTTGACTTTTTTTTCCTCTGTCTTGGCCAGCGGGCAGAGCTGGGACTTGCCTAGCAGCTAGACTCCGATGCGCTGCTGGGGGGATAGGCAGATGAAATTCCCATATATTGAGAGCCAGGCTTAGGACTCTGTTAATATAGCCACTTTGGGCCTGTCTTTTTATCTCTGCCACAGTAGTGTTTGTACGGTATTTCACTGTCAGTGTGTGGGACACCATGTTGTACACGGAGACTTTAGCGGGACCTAATTCTTAGCCTGGGAGCCAGCGCCTGCACACAGGACAGTGCTTCCCTGACAGAAAAGCAGTAATTTACACAGTGCCGCCTATGTTCGGGCCCTGCAACAGGAGCAGAGGAATCACTACCTTTCGGCACCTCTAGCTTCTCTGTCTGCTGCTTGTGTGGAGGGCACCATCTTCGATACGGTGACTGCAGCTGGACCCAATTCTTAGCTTGGGAGCCAGAGCCTGCCCACAGGAGAGCACTTTTCTACCAGAAAAGCAGTACTCTACACAGTGTCGCCTAAGGCTGGGCCCTGTCAGCAGAAGCCAACAGGGCAGTAGCACTGCTGTATTCTGAACTAGTTTGTACCATCTGGGGTTGGATATAGAGGTGTTTACTTTGCCAGTTGGGAAGAGAGACCTCTACATCTGAAAACCTGACTGACTTGGGAAGTGGTCAGATAGCTTTTGCTTTACATTTTAAGACAGCCTAGAGAAACATTTGCAGTCCATCCTCACAGTATCTCTTCCAGCCTCTACTTACTCACATGGGACCCAAAAAGCAACAGACACTTGTGGCATACAAGAAATCACCCATGGCTTCAGAAGGCTCCCAAACAAAGCAACCAAGGAGTTTTCCAGATGAAGAAATTTTTATGAAAGCATCAGAAAGTCAGTACAAAATGATTATATACAGAGCCCTTCTAGACCTCATACAAAATGCAGCAGAACAAAAGGAGAAATTAAACAAGCTGTTCAATCTGATGGAACACCAGTACTCTGAAATCCAACAGATCAAGAATAAAATCAAAGACATAGAAACTTCCATGCAAAGGCAAGAAAACAGAATGGAACAAATGGAAAAAAGAATTTCTGATTTAGAAGACAGAGCTACTGATGCCAGCGTCTATGAGCAGAAATCAGAAAAAAGAAACAAGAAAAATTAAGAAGCATTAAGAAGCATGTGGGACTCTATTAAGTGGAACAACCTTGGATTAATTGGAGTCCTTGAACAGGGTGAGACATCTGAGAACACAGAGAGTATCATTGCTGAGCTGCTGAAAGAAAACTTCCCAGAAATCGTGAAGGAAGAGAGTATAGACATCTCAGATGCATATCATACACCTCTCAATATAGATCTCAAAAGAATGTCTCCAAGACATGTTATAATCAAGCTTAACAAAATGAAACATAATCAGCAACTCTTAAAGGCAGCAAGACTCAAAGCAAAGTTAACATTCAGAGGGAAACCCTGTAGGCTTTTGTCAGATTTCTCAGCAGAAACCATGCTGGCATGGAGACAGTGGCATGACACATTCAAAGCCTTCAAGGACAAGAACTTCCAACCAAGAATTATATATCCTGCAAAACTATTTTTCAAATACAAAAATGAAATTAAGGCATTCCCAGATAAACAGAAATTCAGATACTTTCTAAAAACCAAACCAAAACTACAACAAATACTGAAAGAAGTTCTCGGCTCTGGCTTAAAAGAATGAAACCACTAACTTTATATTTTAGAACGACACACTACTCAAAACTCTACTCAGTTAGGGAAGGTGCCAAAGTCAATCACAGCTTTAATACAGAAAGAAGCAATCCAGTGATCATCATGAAAACTATGGTGCCATCATATTAAAAAGAGGGATGTACTACAGTCGTTATAGTCCTTCCAGATGGAGAGGAAGATAACAAGACTGGCAGTAATTAAAATTGGGTTTATATGTAGTTTATTAAGGGGGATCATAGGGGCAGCTGTAAAGCCCAACAAAGACATATCACATCATTTCAAGAAATTAACACACAAGTCTCAACAACTGCAAAACCAGCTCTGAAAAAGGTGAAAAATCAACTCACAAAAAAGAATATCCCAGAACAGACTAATAAGAACAACAGAGGAAACATCAACACAAAAATAAACATATCACAATGGCAACAGTGAACACATACCTATCAATAATTACATTGAATGTGAATGGACTGAATGCTCCAGTAAAGAGACATCAAGTGACATCTTGGACCAAAAGACATAACCCATCCATATGTTGTTTACAAGAAACTCACTTGAGACCTAAAGATAGGAAAAACTGAAAATTAAAGGATGGCAGAGTATATATCAAGCTAACAATGAACAAAGAAGAGCAGGGTGGCAATTCTAATCTCAGACAGAATCAATTTTAATGTCAAATCAATCATCGTGGACAAAGATGGACACTATTGCTGAAAGGTTCAGTACACAAGCAAGACTTAACTATATTAAATATTTGTGCACCTAATATCAGAGCACCTAAATACTTCAAAGAAACACTGGCTACACTCAAAAGAGAGTTAGATGACTCCACAATAATAGTGGGAGACTTCAACACTCTTCTCTCAGTACTGGGCAGATCATCAACAAAAAGCTCAGTAAAGATACAGAAAACCTCATTGCCACAATTAACCAACTAAACCTCATTGATATATACAGAACTTTCCACCCATCAGCAGACAACTACACCTTCTTCTCCAGTGCACGTGGAACATTCTCCGGAATTGACCATGTGTTAGGACATAATGCAATTCTCAACAAAATCCATAGCATTGAATTACTGCAAAGCATCTTCTCAGATCATAAAGCCATGAAAGTTGAAATCAATAGCAGAAAAAACATAGATAGAAAGTGGAACTCTTGGAAACGGAACAACATCTTGCTCATAAAAACATGGGTTATAGTAGAAATCAAGGATGAAATAAATTCATGGATTCCAATGAGAACAAAAACACTTCCTACCAGAAGCTGTTGGATACAGCCAAAGCAGTGCTCAGAGGTCTGTTTATCTCTATAAATGCACACATCTGGAAGGAAGAAAGAAACCAAATCAAGGAACTAACTCTACAGCTTGAACAAGTGGAGAGAGAACAACAGAGGAAGTCCTCAGGCACCAGAAGAAAACAGATCATAAAGATTAGAGTGGAGCTAAATGAATTAGAGAATACAAAAACAATTGAAAAAAATTGAAAAGACCAAAAGCTTGTTTTTTGAAAAGATCAACAAAATTGACAAACCACTGGCTAAACTTACTAAAGAAAAGCAGGAAAGGAAACAAACAACCCAAATTAGAAATGAGAGGGGAGTTGTCACCACAGATCCAACAGAAATCAAAAATATCATAACAGAATACTATGAAAGACTGTACTCTAACAACTTTGAAAACCTACAGGAAATGGACAAATCCCTTGACTCATACCACCTACCCAAATTATCACAACATGAAGCAGAACAACTTAATAAACCCATCACAAAGAAGAGATTGAAGAGGTCATCAAAACACTGCCAACCAAAAAAAGCCCAGGCCCAGATGGCTACACTGCAGAATTCTACCAAGCATTTAGAGAAGAGTTATCTCCAATAGTACTGAGACTATTTCACAATGGAGTACTCCCAAACTCATTCTATGAAGCCAGCATAACCCTGATACCTAAGCCAGGGAAAGAACCAACCAAAAAGAACTACAGACCAATATCACTCATGAATCCAGATGCAAAAATCTTCAACAAAATTCTTGCCAATAGAATACAACAACATATCCAAAAAATAATCCATCATGATCAAGTGGGATTCATACCAGGGATTCAAGGCTGGTTCAACATCAGAAAAACAATTAATGGGATTAACCACATAAATAACACAAAATACAAGAATCACCTGATTTTGTCCATTGATACAGAAAAGGCATTTGATAAAGTCCAACACCCATTCATGCTAAAAACTCTTAGCAAGATGGGCATAGACGGCAAATTCTTCAACACAGTAAGGGCCATTTATACAAAGACAATTGCCCACGTCATGCTGAATGGAGAGAAACTGAAAGACTTTCCCTTGAAAACAGGAACTAGACAAGGATGCCCACTCTCAGTTCTCCTATTCAACATTGTACTAGAAGTTCTAGCCAGAGCAATAGACAAGACCAAGAAATAAAGGGCATCTGCATCGGCAAAGAAGAAGTTAAAAAATCTCCCTGTCTGCAGATGATATAATTGTATATGCAGAATCTATAAGTAAACTATTCAAATTGAGGGAAGACTTCAGCAAAGTCTCAGGATACAAGATAAACATAAGTAAATCAGTAGGATTCCTTTATACCAACAACAAGACTGTTAATGAAGAAACCATCAAATCAATACCATTTACTATAGCCCCTAAGAAGATAAAGTACCTAGGAATTAATCTAACTGAGAAACAACACACCTTTACAAAGAGAACTACAAGCTCTTACTTTGTAGTTTCTTGTGAAACTAAGAGAGACTAAGAGAAATGGAAAAACCTACCCTGCTCATGGATAGGAAGACTTAACATTGTGAAAATGTCTATTTTACCCAAAGCAATCTTCTTATATAATGCAATCCCAGTACAAGTTCCAGGGACATTTTTTAATGAGATCGAGAAACAAATCAACAATTTTGTTTGGAAAGGGAGGAAGCCCCGGATAAGTAAGATACTACTAAACAAGAAGGACACACTGGGAGGCCTCTCATTATCCGACCTTAGAACATACTACACTGCCACAGTGGTCACAACAGCCTGGTACTGGTACAAGAACAGACAGATCGATCAATGGAACAGAATTGAGACCCTAGAGATGACACCATTTGCCTATGAACAGTTGATATTCGACAAAGGCCCTAAGACATTAAACTGGGGTAAAAACAGCCTCTTCAACAAATGGTGCTGGAAAAATTGGTTATCCATCTGCAATAAACTGAAACAAGATCCATATCTTACACCTTATACAAAAACCAACTCCAACAGGATAAAAGACCTAAATATCAAACCTAAAACGATAAAGCTCATCCAAGAAAAGGTAGGAACAACAATGGAAGTTTTAATACACAATGTGGACAGACTCCAAAATCTGCTAAACAAACCACAATCAACAGAAGATAAAATAGATAAGTGGGAACTATTAAGAATCAAACACTTTTGCTCATCCAAAGACTTTATTAATAGAATTAAAAGAACACCTACAGAATGGGAAAAAATATTTGGTAACTCTAGGTCAGACTGACACCTGGTCTCGATAATCTATAAGATACTACAAAATATCAATAAGAAGAAGATAAATCATCCAATTAACAATGGGCAAGGGAGATGGACAGACATTTCACTAAAGAGGAGATCCAGGCAGCCAAAAAACACATGCGGACATGTTCACGATCTTTAGTTATTAAAGAAATTCAAATCAAGATGACAATGAGATACCATCTCATCCCAACAAGATTGGCCATGATCCAAAAAACACCGAACAACAAATGCTGGAGAGGCTGTGGAGAAAGTGGAACCCTCCTACACTGTTGGTGGGGTTGCCAAATGGTCCATCCTCTTTGGAAAGCAATCTGGCGCTTCTTTAGTAATTCCACTACTTGGAATATATCCTACAGAATCAAGGGCTTTCATACCAACAGACACATGCACAAGAATGTTTATCACAGCACAGTCCACGATAGCAAAAAGATGGAATCTACCCAGATGCGCAACAACAGAAGAATGGATAAGTAAACTATGGTACATATACTCAATGGAGCACTACGCAATGATGAAGAATGACACTTATTCCAGGAAACATCTCATAACCTGGTTTCAACTGGAATACATTATGTTGAGTGAAAGTAGTCAGCAACAAAAGGACAAATATTCTATGAGACCCCTACGATAAGACCTCAAAAACAGACTTATGTATAGAAGAAAAGACTCTTTGACAGCTGCAACAGAGGGGAGGATGGGAGGATGAGGGGGGAGGGTTTAGATTAGATAGTTGCTAGAAATCTGGTTGGGTGAAACTGGTGATAGCACACATTAGAAACAAGAACAATATTAAGAGACTTCAGCATAACTTGAGTACTCCTTCCATCTTAACCCAATATTGCAAGGATAGAGTAGCTGGGGCAGGGGGCAGGGGACCATGCTCTTAGGTGAAATTGAGGCCAATTGGCACAACTAGCGTTTTGCTAAGAGGGCTCTCTGTACCCCACATTGGTGAGTGGCATCTGGGTTCTTAAAAGCTGCCAAGCTGCCATCCGAGGGCGCAGCAAATGGTCCCAACTCAGCAGAAACAGATGCTCACAGAGGACCAAAATGACATGGGGTAAAGACAACCCAGAAGATAGAGAGACCCACATGAGTGGGTGCCTACATCGATTTGGGACTGGAAGAACCAGATGGTGGCCGGCCACCACCAATAATAGTTGCGATGGAGCTCACTAGGTTGAGTCTCACTGGCAACGAAAGACTAAAAAAGGGTGCATCCTGAGATCTCCGCTAAAAGACCTAAATTGATGGTCCAGCAGTTTCAGGGTTCCCCTGGGAGCATGGCCCCTGGTCCTGATGCTGCCCTTGCCCATAAATCATAACGAAGGTCCACTCTTCAGACAGGAATTGATTGGACTTGGTGATGCAGAGTGACCATATATTGGATGCACTTTATGGTTCTGTACATCTATAGGATGTCATCCTGCTGACCTCTGGCTGGAGGAAGGAGAGTGGGTAGAGAGGAGGGGAAAGGAGGCTGTTGGGAGGATGAGACATGTATGGAGCAGAGAGGAATAGTGTGCTGTCAGCGGACAGAGAGAGCAGTGGAAGCTGCATGTAGGTGGCCATGTAAATTTATACAGGAATGTACAGTCATATTAAATTAAAAAAAAAGATTACAGCCAAGGGGGCAAAAAAAAGTGAGTCTATGTCAAGAGTCAAATGAGGGGCTTTGTGGTGGGAATCAAAAAGCTGAGAGAAGAGATCCAAAAAAATCAGTTTCCCAACCGTGTAACCCGAGAAAGAAAAGCCTAAGGACTTTGCTGTTGAAGATGCAGGCATAGCTTTCATTTTGGGATTAAGTAAATAATCTGATTTGTGAATGAGCCTGTTTACCCAAGCAACAGATGTTTCAGAAGGACCATAAGGGAGGTCAGCGGAGAGATCTTCAGCTTTCCTTTCTAAACTCAGGAGGGAGCTAGTTTTTGATTTGCATTAAAGACCAGAAGAAAAGCACAGAGGAAACAGAAAGTTCTTTAATGTTACCATAAGTACAGTTTTCAGCCATAACTGTCCCCAGCAGGAAGGAAATCCATCCATAGAAGCTTATAGGAGGCCAGTGGAGGAAGGAAGAAATTGAAGGATGGACACTCATGGTTTATGTGCAGAAATAAACTGCTAATGCCTACCCACTGGTAACTAAATTTTACACCAAAGATTTGTCTACATTTGAAACACTTCAGATGCTTAGTTTCAAAGGCAACATGTTGACCACCAGTTTGAAGAACTTTAAATTGTTGGGTAATAATCTTAACCCAGCTTCCTCCCTTTGTCTAAACAGTACTCTTAACCACCAGCAGTGGTAATTACTTGCTCTTTACCTTTCTGACATTAGACAATGAGGATTGTTGCCAATATGGGCTCTGTCATTGGGAAGTGAGGATCCGGGTGAAAGGTGAGATTGACTTCTCATTGCCCAAGCATCAGAAAAGCAAGTCACTTCTCAACGCTGTGTGTGTGTGCATGTGTGTGCGCGCATGTGCACACATTCATTTCAGGTCCTATTTCTCTTCCTTTCTATGGTATGCCGAACACTGATAGCATACTGGGTTAAGTGTTATATCTGCTAACGAAGTTCAGAAGTTCAAATCCACCAGGCACTCTTTGGAAACTCTATGAGGCAGTTCTACCCTGTCCTATAGGGTCGCTATGAGTCATACCTGACTTGATGGCAGTGGGTTAGTCTTTAAAAAAAATAACTGTTTTTTCCTTTCTGTCCTGACCCTTTACCAGTATTGAAATTCTCTTCTATTTTAGATGTGAAAAGAAGATTTAGCTCCTAAGCATTTAGAGTTTGTTTTCCCCATGTTTTCTAGTTATGAAAAGTTTAATATGTGAAAAACAAAGTGTCTAGCTCAAATCAAAATTGATTTAAACACAAAAGGTACATTTGCATAATAGCTGCTTCTCTCTCAAACTCCTTTAGGGACCAAAACCAAAAAAAACCAAACCCACTGCTGTCAAGTCAGTTCCGACTCATAGTGACCCTACAGGACAAGGTAGATCTGCTCCATAGAGTTTCCAGGAAGCGCCTGGTGGATTCCAGCTACCAACTTTTAGCAGCCATAGCACTTCACTGCTACTCCATCAGGTTTCCTTAGGGACACAAGAGGGCAGTGAAAGGAAATTAATTCTCATCATATGCATGTTTTTCTCCATTTTTCTGAAATACACTGATTTCTTTAAAATGTGGACTTTGTAGCTTTCAGATTTTCAAGTCTTCAGCACTCAGCTGCAAGCTCTTGCTCCTGTGACTTTTCTTCAATCAAATTGCTTTAAAACAAAACATTGCTGTTAAGTCCATTTCAACTCATAGCAACGCTATAGAATAGAGTAGAACAGCTCTTTAGGCCTGGTGGATTCTAACTGCCTACCTTTTGGCTAGCAGCCATAGCATTTAAGCACTCCACCACCGAGATTTCCCCAATCTCTTTGTTCCCACTGCTGTTCAGTCAATTCCAACTTTTAGTGACCCTATAAACAAGAGTTTCCAAGGAGTGCCTGGCAGATATGAAACCTTCTGGTTAGCAGCCATAGCACTTAGCACTTAACCACTCTACTGCCAGGGTATCCCCAGTTGCTATACCAAAAAGCTGAAGTCACTGCCACTGAGTCAGTTCTGACTCCTAGTCACCTACAGACAGAATAGAACTGCCCCATAGAGTTTCCAAGGAGTACTCTGCCGTATCTAACTGCTGACCTCCTGGTGAGCAGCCATAGCACTTAACCACTATGCCACCAGAGTTTCCAGTTGCTATGCTAAGCCAAGTGCCATCGAGTCGTATCCGACTCATGGCGACCAGTTGACAGTTGCTATAGCAGTGTGTTTATAACACATCCTTTTCCTAGTTTTGAGAGCTTTTTTGGGAAGAAATTCCTATGGTCTTTGCCTCTGCCCAGCGCTTTGGATAAGCAAGCTGCGAACTTCCTAGCAGTTCACTGTAACCTTGCCCTGCAGAAACATGATCTGGTAATGATGAGGTGTTAGGTTCATTGGACTGAATGGGGCAAGTCCCCAAGGACAGCAGGATCAGAGGTCAGACTGATGATGACAAAGATAAAGAATAAAGAGTTAGGTGAACAATGCAAAAATGCGTATATGCACAGCACAAAAACGTGAATGAATTCAGCTGTCATTACCGTGTCTGAAAACTTTCCGGATTTTGATCCTGACTTTTTCCCTTACCAGCATTTTGGCCACAAGCATGTAATTTAGCTTCACAGAGCTTTGTTTCCCTTTTTTGAATATCTAGATAATACGAGCCTACAAGGATTATGGTCAGGTAAGCACGAATTTTTATGTAAACAGTGCTGGAATACCATTTACTCTTAAAACTATGTCTTTCTGGAGCCACATGGAATCTGAATCTTTTCGCCTTTGTAGTTCAGCTTTTGCAAGGTAGTCCTAGAGTTTACCTGTAATTTGATTTGATATCTAAGTGATAGTTTTTGGACAGAGTGACAATCTCTATTTACTGCTTTTATTAGTCTGACCTTGCTTGCCAGTGCAGGCATCCACTTTTCCTTCTCTCCCTAAATAACAGCCTCTTTCGAAAAAATGGTGTGTCATCTTCTCACCTTGAAGACGGCCATGATATTATTTTTGCCCTTGCTTGTCACCATGAGTCGGATCCGACTCAGCGGCACTTGGCTGGCTGGCTGTCTTCTGAATTGAATGAAGTAACCAGGCCCAGCCCACCCTCTTCAGTGACCTCATGCTGCACCTGCTTTTGAGCAGCCTTCCCACTTGAACTGTCCTCTTCAGTCTCTGATTGTCAAGGTGGTGAGAACATGGATTCCCGCAAAGCTCTTCAGTTATTAGAAGAATGTGCTTCACGTTCAACAATTTGGTTCTAGAAGCTTTGCCTCATTTCTGTTATGTATACCATGTCCTTAAAAAGACAAGAGTGCTGGAAGACATCAAGATAAAATGGGAAGCTTTAATTTTCATCCTGTTTAAACATTTGGAAATCCTGGTGGTGTAGTGGTTAAGTGCTATGACTGCTAACCAAAAGGTTAGCAGCTTGAATCCACCAGGCACTCTTTTGGAAGCTCTGTGTGTCAGTTTTACTCTGTCCTATGGGGTTACTATGAGTCAAAATCAAGTCAGTGACAGTGGGTTTGGTTTTGGGTATTTAAGCATTCAAGGGATACCACTAAAGTGAGCAGTTGTAGATTCTTCGCAAATACTCCTATAGGTATTTCAGTTGCTATATTACTACTTAGTAATTTACATGTAGTTTTAAATTATAATTTATCAGCTAACAAAATATACATTCACTGTAACAGTCAAATTCTTTACTGGGGCCTGTGTTTCATCAGGCCTTTTTCTGGTGGCCCAAACTAGTACCTATGATTTTGTCAAGACAGGTGACTTGAAAACGTTCACTTTGGCACAAGCATCATTCATTCTGTGTGACTCCTGAAACTATACTTCCTCATTCTGTGAATAACATTGGAATTCAGGTTGCTTCATTGAGCACATAAGCGCTGGCGTTAAGACATGGCACCTAACCTTAAAGGGATCATGTGATCCCTTTGTCATTGGTGGATAAGTTCTCTTTGAGCCTTCAATGCCCTCTATAACCACCAGTCTTCCTTGGTATCTTCTTCTCTGGTCTTACTCCAAACTCTCCCCTTTGCCTATCTACGGATCTCTAAATGAGTTTACCTTCATTTAAAGTGATGTATCTCTCTCTTCCAAGCTTCAGGCAAATTTTACCTTGGAGCCATTGGGGGTGGTGTTCTAATCTACCAGATTCATCTCTGTCACCCTCTCCTGCTCCTCTCTGGCCACAGCCTGTCACTGTGGTTCAGCCTTCTTTCAATAATCCGGAAGGTGCCATAGTACAGTGCAGAATAGTTTACAAAATTGTGGCCAGCTGGGATAAATCAAGCCAAATGATGCTTTCTTTGACTCAGAAATTGAGTCATCATTTAAAGATTAAAAAATGTCAGATAAAAATGCTTTCTTTTTTTACAGCTTTTATTTCCATAGCTGAAGATTTGACAATATTGTTTGTTTTTCTTTCTGTCAACAATCTTAACCTTGCTTGCAACTCACACAATTTTATGCAGATCTTTTGCATCTAGCCTCCACATTCTTCCTAAATGTTGCCTGCTTTTTTTCCCAATAGGCAATTGAGCGCACAGATACCAATGTTTAATCAAATAGATGTGATTTGGGGGGTAGGGTGGCAAGGTTGAGGGGAAACAACTAATTCTCTTATGTGTGTGCTCACAAAAAGAATTGGGAAGCCTGTTTAGACTGAGGTTCTTTAGCATGGGTTGGTAGTAATGGAGCATATTTTGTTCCCATTTTCACAATATATGTGTACCAAAATTTATTTTGCAATAAAGAGAAAGTTTTCTGCAGTTTAAATTGTGGGATGATGGGAAATTCTGAATAGCTTAAGAAAAATTATCATATGAGTGAATATATTTGCATTGTATCAGCTTGAGCCCAGAAAATTTATTATATATAGATTTTAAAGAAGCTGCACAAAGCTTAATGTGTGTGTGTGTGTGTGTGTGTGTGTGACCTGAAAAGTTATGCTGGTTCTGTTTTATTATTCTTAAGTTGAATTTCCAAGGCAAACAGATACATTGACATAGTGATAAATTATATAGTTTAATTCAACCTCACCAATGATAACTCAGATACCTTTTACTGATGTAATGCAAGAACACATTTTTCATATTTGTTCCTAATTCCAGTATAAACACCTAATTATAGAACAACGGTAGTCAAAAAAAAATTGCTTAGGGAAAAGGCTTTACGAGTAATCAGTGCAAAGCAGAAATCTCTTGCTGGGAATAATGTAGGCAAGCCAAGGTTTTTAAGGAAGATTTTTTTTTCTTGGTTGTATACTGACTGGGTGACCCCTTCTTCTCATCTATCACTTAATCAGAAAATCAAAGGACAGTATGTTGCAAGGCGGACTCTCTTGTTCCTGATAAACCCTGTGACCTCCTAACAGGTTACTGAATTTTCTGTGGGAGTTCAGCTGACCAAGGAACTTCTTGGGTTTGGAATTTATTCATGAGCTTTCAAGGCTGTGCCTGATGTCTCAGAGTGAGAGTACCTGAATGCTGTCTGCTGACTTCGCCATCTTTCGGTGTGGCTATTATGTCCTGTTCTCTTTCAGAAACAAGTGAGGGAACACGTCTTTAAAATCAAACATTTCAGATAAAATAGGGTCTGCTTTTCTCTATGAGCATATGCGAGCCTCCTATTAATGCTAATGAGCCAGGGACATTTGAAAAGAACACCCTAATAAGGTAATAATGCTGAGTATTGTGCTGAGAAAGAAACAGGTTTTCTGTGGCGGGTAGGGAGGAGGTAGAAAAGGACTAAGGGGGCAGGGGGTCCTTTATGAATTAAATGGTTGAGAGATAAAGCATGTCAAATAGAATGCTTTTATTCCTTTTATATTTTCTGAGGACAGTTCTGCCTGTGAATTCACAAAGTGGTACAAATACAAATACATCACATTTGCCTGCTGTGATTAAATTTCTCTAATTACACAACCACACTTGATATGTGGGACTGATGCATCACCTCGTTGTTTCTTTTGTAATCATTGTTATACCCGCAGTCTATAATCAACGTTCATCACAGCTAATTAGAGTTTCTTCGTCTGTTGTTTCTGAGATCTGACATTCCTAGAGTTCAACTGCAAAATTCATTTTTAAACATCTGTGGGTGCTTGGGGGAAAAAGTAAGCAGAATGAAGCAAGCTGTAGGGCTGTATTATTCACAAATGGCTTTTTGAAATTTTAATGTACTATGATTTTCTTTTTGATTTAATTTAAATGATTGCTCTTAGTGCGGGAGACCAAGTCCTGCTTATGATTTTCCAGGACTGTTCTAGGGTTTAAAGGCATATTCATGTTGGCTAAAGGAGCTGACCGTCTTTTTTGTGGCTAAAAACTTTGTCACTTTCCATATGACACCCAGGGAGAAGTGCTTTTGTTGTCTTAGATCGACATCAATGTTGATTTCTTTCCTGCAAGAGTTAGAAAACAGTGAGCTCCACTGCGGCTATCACTGGTGGTGGCCGGGCACCATCCGCTTCTTCTGGTCCCAAATTGATGTAGGCACCCACTCATGTGGATATCTCTATCTTCTGGGTTGTCTTTACCCTGTGTCATTTTGGTCCTCGGTGAACATCCGTTCCTGCTGAGTTGGGAAAAAAAAGAAAAGAGGTAGAAAGCTGTGGAGCTACATCCTTTACAGGTTCAAAGTTTATGTTCCATTTCAGCTGCAATTTTCTTTCAGCAGATGTTTTTGATTTTGGACACTACCTGATTAATTAGAGTGATAGGAGAGCTAGTTAAAATGCCAGCTAGATGATTCCAACAAGTTTAGTCTACTTCCCAGATGTTAATTTAAGACTGGAGCATTCTAATTCATGACTCTCTTTTTTCACCTGGAATCCTGCCATCTCTTGCAATCTCTTATTAAGGTGATTGGAGCCTTTAGACCTTTGATAGAAGAGTAAAGCCACCTGGAAATCAGATGTTTAGTACTCTCTGCCTGCACTTTGCATTGTCCTGCTTTGTTCTCCCTACCCTTCTTAATTGCATCACTGTGGTTTGTGTTGACCTGAGTCATTGTTCTAGTAAAGAAACCTGTCTTCCTGGACGACAATTCTGGTTCCTGCTCCTGAGAAGTTTGCAACGCACTGGAAGAGCTAGACACATGAACATGTGATCTCAACAGAATCTGAAAAAGTGCTAGAGACGTAACATCAAAGCTACAGCAAGTCTGAAGAGAATAAAGATGAGTGTGAATAATAAAGAAAATTTCACTGCTGAGATTGCATTTATGCTGGGAATTGGAGATATTAATAATAATTGAAATTTGGGGGGTAACAGTCTGTTTGCCAGGCACTATTCTAAGCATCAAACCTCAAGGAAACCCTTGTTCATGTTAGGTACCATCCAGTCAGTTCCCACTCATAGCTTTCCATTGTACAACAGAACAAAGCACCACCCAGCTCAGAGCCACCCCTACAACATTGTCGTGCTTGAGTCCGTTGTGGCAGCTACTGTATCAATCCATCTTTTTGCGCATCTACTTCTATTTTGCTTACCTTCTATTTTAACAAGCATGATGTCTTTCTCCAGTGACTAGTCCTTCCTGATAACATGCCCAAAGTTTGTGAGACAAAGTCTTACCATTCTTGCTTCTAAGCAGCATTTTCTCTTTACTTCTTCCAAGATAGACTTGTTTGTTCTTCTGGCAGTCCGTGGTATATTCAGTATTCTTTGCCAACACCATAATTCAAAGCCATTGATTCTTCAGCTTCCTTATTCGTTGTCTAGCTTTCACATGTTTTCATGGATTGAACTGTATCCCCCCAAAAATGTATGTATCAGTTTGGCTGGGCTATGATTCCTGATATTGTATGATTTTCCTGTATGTCATAATTCCTGCTTCTATGATGTTAAAGAGGAGGATGGATATCAGTTGTTTTGTTGTAGGTGGACTCAGTCTATAAGATGGTATTGTGCTTGGAGGCAATCTCTTAGGATATCAAAGAAAGAAGCTAGCAGAGAGAAAAGGGAACCTTATCCTACCAGGAAAGCAGTGCCAGGAGAAGAATGTGCTCAGGACCCGGGGTTCCTGTGCAGAGAATTTCCTAGTCTAGGGGGCGATTGACATGAAGGCTGATAGAGAAAGCCATACACTGGAGCTTACATGCTGAACTTGGTCTTTAAGTGTACTTTACTGTTAGGAAATAAACTTCTGTTTGTTAAAACCATTCACTTGTGGTATTTTTGTTATAGCAGCACTAGATGACTAAGACATAAGCAACATGAAGGATTGAAAATACCATAGCTTGGGTTGGGCACACGGTAGTCCTCAAAGTGGCACCTTTGCTTTTCAACAGATTAAGGAGATCTCTAATAGCCAATTTGCCCACTGCAATACATCATGTAACTTTTGACTGCTTCTTCCATGGCTGTTGATTGTGAATCTGAGTAAAATGAAATCCTTGATAACTTCATTATTTCTCTATTTTTCATGATTTTCCCTCTTGGTCTAGTTGTGAGGATTTTTGTTTTATGTGGAAGTACAGTCCATACTGAAGGCTGTAATCTTTGATCTTTTTCAGTAAATGCTTTGAGTCTTCTTTGCTTTCAACAAGCAAGGTTATGTTATCTGCATTTCACAGGTTATAAGTGAGTCGTCCTCCAATCCTGATGCCTCATTCATTTTATATAGTCTAGTTTCTTGGATTATTTGCTCAGCAAAGAGATTGAATACGTATGGCAAAAGGATACAGCGCTGACTCACACCTTTCCTGATTTTAAACCATGCAGTATCTCCTTGTTCTGTTAGAACAACTACCTTTTGTTCTGTTTGTAGATTCCTCAAGAATACAATTAATTGCTCTAGAAATCCAATTTCTTGCATTTTAATTTACAATATGCAGTGATCCACGGAGTCAAATATCTTTGAATAGTCAATAAAACACAGGTAACCATTTTTGTGGTATTCTCTGTTTTCAGCCAAGTTTCATCTGGTATCAGCAGTGAAGACCCTATGAGATGCTACATGTTATACCCATTTCAAAGAAAAGAAAACTGAAGCAAAGAAAAGTCAGGCCAAGGTTACTGTGTCAGAATTTTATTTTCCAAAGATAGCTCCTTTTCCATAGACATTTCTAGGATCTTGTCAATATTTTAGGAGGGGAGTCCAATTCCTCTTTGAGTCTTAATGTATTTGTGGCTTTCTTGAAACCAATAGATTGTGGCAAAACTGCCAGTGAATGATTTCCAAGTGTTTGTCAGAAAGAAAATTCACCTTGCACTGGAGCCATCAGCCACCATGTTGACTTTTTAAATGCCCAAAAGCTGTTGTGTGTTGAGGAAGTCCAAACTTGCCTGATGTGAGAGGTCATTTGGAAGCATGAGTTTACAAAAAGAGAAGAAAGAGATCCTTGACCATTCCCAGGTATTCTGGATACCCCTTCCTTCCAGCACCAGCCACCATTTGACTACAGCTGCATGGGAATCCAAGAGACAGTACTGCTCAATCACACCTTCCCCAAATTCCTGACTCACAGAAACTGAGATGATAAAATGACTGCTGCTGTTCTAAGCCACCACATTTTGGGGTTGTTTGTTACATGGCAACACTAAAAGGAAGAGTCATACAGCTACTAACTGGTACAGATGGAATTGAAACTTACTCTTAATACTATCCTTCAGAAGACCTATAATTGTTCCTTCAAGTTTAACTAGCATCTCCATGTTACATAATTTTGTTAATGAATTTTCTCTTTCTCATCAATATTTTGAAGGGCAGGAATTTTTGTGCGCGCATGTGTGTGTATGGTGAGCTTTTTCTTTTATGGTGGAAAATTAAATGAAGAACAAGAAAATGTTGAGTGGAATCATAAATACATCAGCTATCATAATTGAAAAGCTGACTGCACAATAATTGGTTAGATATATATTGTATTGTCTCAGTAATGACTTCCAACCATATTAAAGTGATGCAGCAGTTTAGAAAACAGTAAAAAAAAAAAATTTCATGAAGAATAATTTCTAAATAGGCAACTTGGAAATAGAAAAGAGTAAAGCTACTTCAAAGCCAGAAAGCCTGGATTTCAATCTTAGCTGTGGTTAATTTACAGCAACTTGTTGAATTACACTTCCCTCACACTAGCCAGTAAGTGTATTTAGCATGGAAATGAGGTCTTGTCTTTTAAAACAGTAATGATCCTTGAATCCCTTGGACCCAGCATAGAGAAGATAATCAATGCATATTTGCTAAATGAAAAAAATTGTGAGTGACTATAATTTCTCAGACCCGCAGCTTCCTTACTTGTAAAATGCTAATCAAGAGTTGAGTTTGCAATCTAGATATTATCAGTTTTTGTCATACTTTGGACTACTAAATTCCTAGGTCATCAGTGGGCCTCCACTCCAAGATTAAAGTGGATGTGTGCATTGAAAATTTATTTTCTTCACATGTTAGAGGATAGATCAGTCTTATGTGTCAAATAAATACTTTTAGTGCTACGGTGACTTCCGTTCCTACTATTGTCCCATAAAGATGCATGAATGAAAGAAGATTTGAGACTTCAGCTAGAAGATCAGTTCAAGATACTTCATTTTACTTCAGGCTACAGAAGGTCTTCCTATTTCTTAACTGTCTTCTGGAATATAATTTTCTCAACAATGGATACTTAAGTTAAAAAGTTATAGTCTGTCATAGTAATAATAAAACCTTCCCAGATTTGTAGGAAACCCTGGTGGCATGGTGCTTAAGTGCTGTGTCTGCTAACCAGAATGTCAGCAGTTTGAATCCACCAGGCACACCTAGGAAACCTTATGGAACAATTCTACTCTGTCCTATAGGGTCACTATGAGTTATAAAGTTCAAATGAAACCCTGAATTTGAAAATATAACTGTTGATGATGTGAAGCAATATATAATGGGTAATTATAATTGTTAATCATGGCTAATGTGTACAGTAGGAAACCTTGGTGGCACAATAGTTAAGTGCTATGTCTGCTAACCAAAAGGTCGGCAGTTTGCATCTACCAGGTGCTCTTGGAAACTCTATGGAGCAGCTCTACTCTGTCCTGTAGGGTTGCTATGAGTCAGAATCGACTTGATGGCACTGAGTTAGGGTTATAATGTGTACAGTGAATATCTTAAGACAAATATAGACCAAAAAGCAAACCAGTTTAACTTCTTGTCGTACTTTTGTTACTGCAGCTGGAGACTTGACTGTGGCCTTTCACCTTCACCAAGAATTGCTGATGAATCAGTAAAAATTGCTGATGAATCAGTAAGAGTGCCATCTGCAAGCTTGCAACATCCCACTACATCAGTCGGTGGAGCTATTTGTGCAGTTACTTTGTGTAAGCTATTTATAGATATAAACTGCATGGACAACTTGAGTTAAAGATAATTGCCCTCAGAAGGTTTGCTTGCTGTAAATTGAACCCAAAAATTAGAAGAGAAAAAGAACATATTTTATATGTAACTGACATTTGGCAAATATAAGAAAGTAATAATAGGTAGCATTTGTTGAGCCCCAGCTGTGTGACTGAAAGAGTTAAAAGCATTTTACTTGCAATAATTCATTTAATCCTCACAATAACCCTATGGGTCAGGCACTGTTGCTATTATTATTATGTTACAGATGAGAAAACCTACAGAGAGGATAAACTGAAGAATCTGATTCATTCAATCTAAACCCGATGGTCTTTTGTTTTCCTTTTTTAATTTTATTTGTTACACTAAATGAATAAAATTTCTAACATCTATCAACTATCTCATCAGTGATAAACTCACGCCCCCCACCCTAGTAGCCATTCAGGTTTATTTCTTCTGTGGATAATTCTATTTTAAAGTCCTTATAACAGGGGTCTCATGCAGTATTTGTCCTTTTGACACTGACTGATTTTACTCAGCATAATACCTTCCAATTGAAACCATGTTATGAGATGTTTTCTAAAATCATTATTGTTTAATATTCCATTGAGTATATGTACCATAGTTTGTTTATCCATTTATCTGTTGATGGGCATCTCGGTTGATTCCATCTTTTAGCTGTTGTGGAGTGTGCTGCAATAAACATTTCTGTACTTGTGTCTGTTCATGTGACAGCCTTTGTTTCTGAAGGATAAATTCCAAGCAGTTGAATTACTGGATCAAATGGTATATATATTTTCAGCTTTTTAAGGAAACACCAGATTGCTTTCCAAAGAGATTGTACCAATTTGCAGTCCCACCAGCAGTATAGGAGAGTTCCACTCTCTCCACAACCTCTCCAGCATTTGTTGTTTTGTGTTTTTTGGATCATGGCTGGGGTGGGGTGAGATGGTATCTTTTTGTAGTTTTGATCTGGATTTCTCTAATAGCTAAGGGTGGTGGGCATTTTCTCTTATGTCTTTTGACTGCCTGAATGTCCTCTTTAGTGAAGTGTCTGCACATCTTCTTTGCCCATCACTTAATTCAGTTATTTACCTTTTCTTATTGATATTTTTCAGAACCTTGTAGATTGTGGAGATCAGACAACAGTCTGACATGGAGTTGCCAAATATTTTTTCCCATTCTGTGCGTAGTCTTTAAACTCTTTTGATAAAGTCTTTGGATGAGTAACAGTGTTTGATTCTTAGTAGTTCCCATTTATCTATTTTCTCTTTTGTTAATCACACTTTGATAGATTTTGACATCTGTCTAAGCTGCATATTAGAACATCTATCATCGATCCTATTTTTTCTTGCATGATTTTTATTGTTTAAGTTTAACATTTAAGTCTTTGATCCACTTAAAGTTAGTTTTTGTATAAGGTGTGAGACAGGAGTCTTCTTTCAGTTTTTGGCAGATGGATATCCAATTTTTCCAGCACCATTTGTTGAAGACCTTTTTTTTTACTCCAGTTTACAATCTTGGGGCCTTTGTTGAATATCAACTGTTCATAAGAGGATGGTGGCATCTTTGAGGTCTCTATTCCATTGGTCTATATGTCTCTTTCTGTACCAATACCAGGCTGTTTTGACTACTGTGACAGTGTAATAAGTTCTCAAGTTGGGTAGTGTGAGGCCTTCCACTGTGTTCCTCTTCTTCAGTAGTGCTTTGCTAAGCTGAGGTTTCTTCCCTTTCCAAACAAAGTTGGTGATAAATCTCTCCATCTCATTAGAAAATGACACTGGAATTTGTATTGAAATTGCATTGTATAAGTAGATCACTTAGATGAAGTAGACATTTTCACAATGTTAAGTCTTCCTAACCCTGAGCAGGGTAGGTTTAGCCAATGTAAGTCAAGCCAATTGTAAGTCTTTTTTGGTTTCTTGCAGTAAGGCTTTGTAGGTCTCTCTGTATGTCTCTTATTTCCCTAGTTAGATTTATTCCTAATATTTTATCTTCTTGGGGGCTATAGTAAATGGTATTGATTTGGTGCTTTCTTCTTTGATGAACTCTTTGTTGGTATAAAGGAATCCTACTGATTTACTTATGTTTATTTTGTATCCCAATACCTTGCTGAACTTATTTGTTTCAGTAGTTTACGTATGGATTCCTTAGGATTCTCTGCATATGCAATCATATCATCTGCAAATAAGAAAATTTTTACTCCTTTGTTGCTGATATGATGCTCTTTATTTCACTGTCTAATCCAAATCCAACAGTCTTGATCATGTCATTATAGTTTGTAATTATTAGTGTCAATTGAAATTTTTAATTACTGAATACCTTAAAAATACTTCAAGATATTTTAAAGGTATCCTGATAACTAACAGATAGGATTTTAAGGAGAAGTCAAGTAAGTTTATAGTTATAATTTAACTTCACTGATTTACTGCAAATTTTGTAAGCTGTGATATAAGCTTAAACAATATAACTTCAAGTTAATCACTTTACCATACTTATTTATCATAATTTTTGGAAAAATTCTTAAATATATGTCTAGAAATGTATGCTGCATTAAATGAGTACTCTAAAATATAATTACTTTTGTCAGTGCCTCTTGTTTCACTTACTTGAAGTATCTACAATTTAATGTAAGTTTTTTTCAACCTGCATATTACTAGGTTTCCATAAGTCTCTTTATTAGATTAGTTTATACTGGATATTTTTTAAAAAGTCAATTACATATGTAAGAAAAACCAAAAAAAAAAAATTAATACCTGAGAGTAAACTTATGTTGGGTTTCAAGTTTGCATGACCTTTTCATAAATATTATATTTAAACTCCTCAGTATTTCTATGAAGATCATCATATGCATTTTTGAGTGAATAAGAATGTGATCAGCTACCTGGCCAACTGACTGGAAGAGATCCATATTTATGCCCATTCCAAAGAAAGATGATCCAAACAAATGTGGAAATTACTGAACAATATCATTAATATCACAAGCAAGTAAATTTTCTCAAGATCATCCAAAAGCAGCTGCAACCATGTATTGACAAGGAACTGCCAGAAATTCAAGTAGATTCAAAAGAGGACATGGAACCAGAAATATCATTACTGATGTCAGATGGATCTTGGCTGAAAGCAGAGAATACCTGAAAAATATTTAACTGTGTGTCGTTGACTGTACAAAGGCATTTGACTGTGTGAATCATAACAAATATGACCAACATTGCGTAAGACGGGAATTCCAGAATACTTAACTGTGCTCTTAATGAATCTGTATATGGATTAAGAAGCAGTCATGTGAACAGAACAATGGGGCACTGTATGGTTTAAAGTCAAGAAAGATGAGGATTGTATCCTTTCACCATACCTTTTCAATCTGTATGCCAAGCAAATAATCCAAGAAGCTGTATGAAGAAGAATGAGGCATAAGGATTGGAGGATGACTCATTAAGAACCTACATTACACAGACAACACCACCTTTCTTGCTGAAAGTGAAGAAGATTTGAAACACTGATGAAGATCAAGGACCACAGCCTTCAGTATGGATTGCACCTCAACATCAAGAACACAAAAATCTTCACAGCTGGCCCAATAAGCAACATCATCATAAATGGAGAAAGAATTGAACTTGTAAAGAGCTTTATTTTACTTGGTCCAGAATCAACACCTGTGGAAGCGGCAGTCAGGAAATTAAAAGACATTGCAGAGGGAAAGTCTGCTGCAAAGGATCTCTTTAAAGTATTAAAAAGTAAAGATATCACCGTAATGAAGGTAGTCACTAGCTCTTAATGAATAATCTCTGAAACTTTTCCTAGTAGACTAACATATTTCATATTCTTCATTACTTTCTGTCTTCATCACTGGTAATGAATAGTATAAGGAGGAACTTGGTTGGTCTCAGAAGGCAAATGGATATCAAAATTTTTATTTTGAATTTCTTGTTTTGTTATGTAGTAGCTTGGAATAGGACAGGTTGTTCAAGTCAGAAAATGGACACACATATAAATTACTTTTAGGAAAATACTAAAGTTAAAACCAGGTATAGAATTTATTCCATTGCCATTATCTAAATGTTTCAGAATAGATGTAGCTTTAGTAAATTTATGTTGTTGTTAGCTGTTATAAAGACTCCAAACCGTGATAAAAGAATGAAGCACTGCCTGGTCCTGAGCCATCCCCATGACTGGTGGTGAATGAGACCTTTGTAATGCATAGAATTTTCATCAGCTGATTTTCGGTTGATTGCCAGGCCTTTCTTCCTAATCCATCTGAGCTTAGAAGAGCTGCTGAAACCTGCTCAGCATCACAGCAACACAAACCCTCCACTTGAAAGTTGCACAGGAGGTGCACTGGCTGGGAGTCAAACCCAGGTCGCTCCTGTAACCAAAGACCGAATCAAACCCACTGCCACTGAGTCAATTCTGACTCATAACAGCCCTCTCCTATAGAAGACAAGAAGTCTATGTATCGTTCATGTATAAATCTATAATTGCACCATTGAATTCATAAAGACCTAGCACTTACTTGAAGTGCATTTACCAATTATTTTGTGTATGTATGATTTTTGTAGAAATGCTGATTAATGCTCCATCTTACCTTAACCATTAGAGAACTGCATTAACCCTGGGACCTAAGAGAAATTGGCTGCTCTTCTATAAAAGCTAATTGCCATAAGAAGCTTAAGTCATCACTTTATGAAGCCTATTGATTTGAAAATGACTATGATACATAAGATGTGTGTGCATTTCTTGGGAAATTTTCACAGAGCAATCACAGAGTCCTTTAAAAAAGAAATAAAAATACGTATGCTAAATTGAACAAAACACATTTAGTTTGGTGAAAGATGTGAGTTAAAGCAGGACACTTCTTATGTTGCCTCTTTACGTTGTGACCGCCTGTGTTCAGTTTATTTGCTAGGCTCAGAAAGCAATATAAGCTCTCACTAAACCTCTGTAAACTAGAGGGTCAGCAAAAAAGAGGAAGACCCTGAAGGTGATGAACTGACACAGTGGCTGCAGCAATGACTTCAGTATAAAAACAGCTGTGGGCGTGGTGCGGGACCAGGCAGCGTTTCGTTCTATTGTGTATAGGGTTCTATTGTTCATAGGATCACTTTCGGTCGGAAGGAGTTCAATGGCATCTAACAACAGTAACAAACCTCTGTAACTATAGACTAATTGAATCATGTAATTTTAGAATAAAAGCAAGTTCTGGGCAAATGATCAAATATAAGTAGCCCAAATCTACAATTTTTGTTTAAAGCTGGAAATCAATACCTTGTATATGTAGCTGGTATAACAGACATTTTATGCATTGGCAGTACTGTTGCATTTTTTGTCCTATGTGCAGAAATGCAACTCTGCTCTTGCAAACATCATATTTAATTCGTGAAGAGATGGCATTATGTCATTTCAGATGGATTGAGAGCCTTGATGATATCATTGAACTTTTGTCAGGCTTAACCTAGAAGACTTGCTATATGTCAGAGAATTTTTGCCATTCATCTTGCTTTTTTGAAAGTTCAAATTTATTTGCAACCTTGAATGACATTGGACACATGAAACAGCCTGAAATCTATCATGTAGTGTGTATCTTATAAAACTGTGATTTAAAATCCTAAGTATTGACTGGATTTTCAGAACTACCTGTAAAACCAATGACTTTCAAATTTTTTAGTTATAAATACTAGTTTTTAGTTGACATAAATAACTTTGTTTCCTTTTTTTTTGAGTACATGGAGCCACCACATGTATACCATACTTACTCTTTAAATGAAAGTAGAAACAATAGTTGCATGGATATGTCTTTTATTTATTAGAATCAGTATCTACTTGATCAGTGGACAAGCATGAGTTATAGAGTCTATCCTTTGGTTGAATTGTTAGTCAATTTTTTAAAAAGCCTCATTTAAGAAGGAGAGTGGATGGAGAGGAGGGGAAAGGAGGCTGTTGGGAGGATGGGACATGTATAGAGCAGAGAGGAATAGTGTGCTGTCACCGGACAGGGAGAGCAGTGGAAGCTGCATATAGGTGGGCATGTAAATTTATACGGGAATGTACGTTTTCACTCAGTCATGTTAAATAAAAATAAAAAAGCCTCATTTAAATGATAATAGTAATAGCCAATATTTAGTTAGTAATGTTAATAAAAGCTAGCGTTTCTAAAGCTTGCTCTATGCCAGAAATCGAGCACTTTCAATGTATAGTTTGTTCTCACAAAAGCCTTACTTGCTTTTTCCCTACTGCCCAGATGACAAAACTAAAGACCATAAAGTTAGAGACAAGCACTTCATAAAGGAGTTTACTCTCGTGCCCACTTGGGCACTGGCAGACTAAGACCTGAGCCAGATAGGAGCCATTCCATTTGCAGTTGTTACCAACCTAGAGAAGTCTCCTGCCTGTAACATCTGTTGGTTGTTAAAAAGCTTCAACTTTAGTCTCAAAAGGAGGTTCCAGGTGTAGACATTCTCTCCTCCTGTTATCAGTGTATTAGCCTGGATTGACTTTCCAGGTGGAATGCATAGTCTCTTATATATCTCCTACTCAGAATATTCCAGAATCCCACCAACCCACTGCAATCTGGTCAATTCTGACTCGTAGCAAGCCTATAGGACAAAGCAAAACTGCCCCATAGAGTTTCCAAGGAGCACCTAGTGGACTTGAACTGCCAACCTTTCAGTTAGCAGCTGTAGCACTCAACCTTTACATTACCTGGGTTTCATTCCAGAATATTGTCTGTATTATTTGAATGTTAACATATCCCCAAATGTCAGAAGCACTCAAATGGTTTGCTGCCTTTTCGAGAATGGCACATCTAACTCTTTGAGTGATACAGCTTTGGTCATAGAAAATGGACTGAAGAGAATGCTCGTAATCACCCATACGTGAGTGTAATCATCGAGTAGTTGTAACTTCTTTAGGAGGGGAAAGGAGACTGTTGGGAGGATGAGACATGTATGGAGGAGAGAGGAATAGTGTGCTGTCACTGGACAGGGAGAGCAGTGGAAGCTGCATATAGGTGGGCATGTAAATTTATACGGGAATGTACATTTTCACTCAGTCATAATAAAAAAAATAAAATAAAAAAATAGAAAAGAAGTAATTTAACAAGCATAAACCTGAAGATCTTTCATTTGAAATATTCTTTAAAGCGTTTATATACTCATGTTCATTGCAGCACTATTTACAATAGCTAAAAGGTGGAAACAACCTAAATGCCCAGCAGATGAATAGATAAACAAAATACGGTACACACATACAATAGAATACTACTCAGCCAGAAGAGAAAATGAAGTTTTGATACATGCTACATACATGGAGCTAGAAGATATTATGCTGAGTGAAATAAGTCAATTAGGAAAGAGCAAATATTGTATGACTTCATTTATATAAAAAGACAAGAAAAGACAAAATGAATAAAGAGCAAAGTCTACTAGTGTTTCCCAAGGGCAGGATGGAGGGAAAGGAGATTAATAGTGATGGAAAACTTGCATGATTAAGGATGCATACCTGATTATTGTAACTGCGGTCATTAAGTTGTACATTTGTAAAGTGCTGAATTTACAGAAGTCTTGTGATGTATTTACAACAATGACAAAAAGAAAAAAGAAGAAGAAAGACTAGCTACTGAGGCTAATTATGTACAACAAAAAACCTCATAAGATATGGTTTCTTGGCTTGGAAGTTTAGGGTTGTGATTTCATGGGATATCCCAGTTAATTGGCGTAATAAATGTTTAGTGCCTCTGTTCTGTCTCCTAGTTTGATATGCTTTGCCTGGGGTTTTAAAAGTTGCAAGCAGCCATCTAAGGCACAACAACAGTTCTGTATTCACCTGGAAAAACAGAGGGAGAAAGAGAGTCAGAAATAGGAGGAAGATATGGAATATGTAACTGGCCGCATGAGCAACTACCTCCTTTGCCATGAGACCAGAGGAACTGGATGGTGCCTGGTTACCGTTACTGAAGGTTTTGATCAAAAATTCCATAGGCAAACAATGGCAAGAGGGAAAAAGAGCCCAGAAGACAGAAGGACCCATGTGAATGGGTGACTGTAACAACAGACAACCAGAAAAACCAGATGATGCCCGGCCACCACCAATGCCAGCTGTGATGGGGCTCACATTGTCTAGTCACAGTGGCAACACGAGAATAAGAGAAGTAAACCATGAGAACTCCACTAAAAGACCACAACTGATGGTCGAAAGGCCTGGGAGTTCCCCTGGGAGCATGGCCCCTAGATCTGACGCTGCCCCTGATCATAAATCATGACTGAAGTGAACTCTTTGGACACGAATGGATTGGACTCTGGGACACAGAGTGACCATATATGCGTGTGTGCGTGTACTTCATGGTTCTATGCGTCTATAGAATGTCATCCTACTGGCCTCTTATTAGGGAGGGTTGGAGATACTGGAGAGGAGGGGACAGGAAATTGTTAAGAGGATATGACATGTATAGAAGGGAAAGGAGGAATGTGCTATCACCGGGCAAGGAGAGCCTGAGGAGCTGCAGATAGACAGGCATGCAAATATAACTTGGATTGTACGCTTTCACTCAATCATGATTACAAAAAAAAAATCATAGATAAAGCTTGATCAAAAGGAGGAAATACAGAACAGAATATAAAACTCTCATGGAATCTAGACTTTCTAGAGCCATGAAGTGTACATGAGAGCCTGAAACTATTGCCCTGAGATAATCTTTGAAACTTAAACCAAAAATAGCCCCTGAATTATTAATAAAAACCAAACTGGTTTAACTGTCTTCCTTGAGCATTATGGTCTTTTAACCTCTGTCTTTGTGGGATCAAATTGACAACAGGAACTTGAAAGATTACACAGGAACCATACAGGGCAGTGAATTTATGTTAATTTCATTCTGTGAAAATAAATTCACAGAAAAGGAGGGGGAGAATGGTTACACAACTCGAAGAATGTCATCAATGTCAATAAATGGTACCTATAGAACTGTTGAGTTGGGATATATTTTGCTGCATATATTCTTAACAGCAACAAAATAAATTTAATTATATGTATAAAAAGAATGAGAATGAACTCAGTTTTAAAAACTCACTATGTATTTCAAAATTCAGGTGAACACAGATTTTGCACTAAAGCTTAAATAACTGCATCATGGCACAGAATATATAAAAAGGAAAGAAAGTAGTGGGAACCTTTGAACTTCAACTTTTGAAAAAACTGGCATCTGTTTTTCTGAAAGTATGCTGATTGCCATGAAATAGGGAAAAAAGTTAAATGGAAAACAACAAAACAAAAAACACCCATAATCACTTATCCAAATATAATCACTATTAGCATTTTTAATACATCCTTGCATTTCTTTCTGAAGATGTACATTAATAGAAAAGTAGGCACAAAGGCAATTACCTTCTTGTATATGTATGCATGTATGTGTGTGTCTCAGTATACATACATTTAATATGCCATGGTATTGACAGAGATAAATAAATTTTCTCTAGAGTATGAATGCTTACTGCTGTATGGTGATCCTTGGTTTGTATGTTATCATAATTCATCTCCTACTGTTTGATGCTGTTTAGGCAGGTTCTTTTTTTTCTCCTCTGGTAGTAAAAATATATAAATCGTTGCACACACTGGTGATCATATCCTTAAGATAAATTCTTGAAAGTCAGGTTGCTGGGGCAAAAGCATATACGTCTTCAGATATCTGTAGGCACTTGAATCCCAGAAAGCCTGTCCTAGGTCATTCTCTTACTAGCAAAACATGAGTACATCTCTGTAGCTGCACCCTTCTCAACCCTACCTATCAGCATTTATTTAAATCTTTGTAAATCTGAAAGAGAAAAAACTACTTTGTTAACCCATGAGATTCATCAGTATTTGATATTTATTACACATTTGTATTTGTGATTTACTTTCAATTTTTTTCATTAGCTGAAATTTTTGTTTGGGAAGGTTCATCTTTTTCTTATTGATTTTAATGAGCTTTTTGTGTATTGATGATGTCTACACTTTGTTTTATTTGAGTCAATGTTGTTTCTTATTTCTTTTTTTAAATCTTGTTCACTTTCAGAGATTTTAAACTTTTGTTTATGGACAAATCTATCAGAATTTTAATTTATGCTTTTTACATTTGATGTTATCTAACTCCAAAAATATGAAATGTATTTCTAATATATCTTTAGCAGTTTTTTTTTACTAAAATTCTTCCTGCATAGTAGAAAGGGGTTTTAAATCTTTTTTCTTATTTTTATTTATTAATCACTCTAACCAACAAAACCTCAAATTGTCTTTTATTTCTTAGCCTTTGAAAACATGTATGTCCTGCCCTATCAGTTTTGTTATGAGCTTTCTGATGGCAAGGGCCAGTTTGGTACCAAGTCTTAGCATTTTCTTCCGTGTTTTCAATTTATAATCAGAAGACCATTATCTTACCGTAGGCCAGCAGTAGACCTACAGTATATACAGAGGAAATATGTGTATGTGATCAAATGAAACTTAAAATTTTGTTTGACATTTACTAATCATAAGCATAATTATTAGCTTTTTGGTAGCTGCATGTGAAAGCATCACTCATCTGTCAGTTTGTCTTACTGTGGTAACTTGTCACCATGAGTCGGATTCGACTTGATGGCCCTTGGCTGGGCTGTGTGTTAGACAGGTTTTGGCAGAGTCCAAACTAAGACAGACAGGAAAGAAGGACCTGGCAATCTACTTCTGAAAAAAAATTGGCCAGTGGAAACCTTCTGGGTAGCAATGGAAAAATGTTTGCTATACTACTGGGAGATACAACCCTCAAACTGGACAAAGAGACAAAAAGCAAACCCATTCCCAGTTACTCAATTCTGACTCGTAGCAACATTATAGGACAGGGTAGTATTGCCCTATAGGGTTTCCAAGGAGCAGCTGGTGGATTCAGCCTGCCAACTTTCTGCTTAAAACCTGTAACTCTAAAATATGACTAGAGAAGAGCTTTCTCCTCAAAGTAGAGTGAACCTTAATGATATGGATGGAGTAAAGCTTTTGGGACATTCGTTTGCCAATATGGCATGACTCAAAATGAGAAGAAATTGTTACAAACATCCAATAATAGTCAGAACATGAAATATACTAGTATGAATCAAGGAAAATTGAAAGTAGTCAAAAATGAAATTGAATGCATGAAGATCAATATCCCAGGCATTAGTAAGATGAAATGGACTGATATTGTTCCATTTTGAATCAGACAATTACAGGCTCTAGTATGCCCAGAATGACAAATTGAAAAGAATAGAATTACATTCATTGTCAATAAGAACACTTCAGTATACATCCTAAAGCACAACACTATCAGTGATAGAATAATATTCATATGCCTACCGCAAACCCATTGCCATCGCCTACGGGAGGACCAAAAATACAGCTATTATTCACGTTTATTTACCAACCACTGAGACCAAAGGAAAGAAAAAAAGATTTCTTTACCAACCTCTGCTGTCTGAAATGGATCAAACATGCAATCTAGGTGCACTGATAATTACTTGTGATTGGAATGTTAAAGTTGGAAGCAAAAAAAGGATCAAACTCAAAAACTCACTGCATTCAACTTGATTCCAACTCATAGGAACCGTACAGGACACAGTAGAACTGCTCTATAGAGTTTCCAAGGAGTGTTGGTGGATTTGAACTGCTGACATCCTAGCTGGTACTTGGGGCCCTTAATCACTTAGCTACCCATGTTTTCTAAAGCCAAAAAAGCCACTACCATCAAGTCGATTCCACTCATAGTGACTCTATGGGTCAAAGTAGAACTTCCCCACAGAGTTTCCAAGGAGTTCCTGGCAGATTTGAACAGCCAACCTTTAGATTAGCAGACATAGCACTCAACTACTATGCTACCAGGTTTTCCATTATAAGAGGATCAAAAGGTAATAGAAGTGACACAGGAGATTGCATGATTGGAAAGGCCAATGACTTACTCATTGAAATAAATACTTTTTTTAGCAGCATAAACAGCAACAATATGCATGGGCCTCACTGGATGGAATACACAGGAATCAAACTGACTACATTTGGAAATGTGGAAAGAGACACTGGGGAATCTCAATATTGTCAGTTTACAACAATGCAAGGACTTGACTGCAGAAAATACCATCAGTTGCTCATATGCAAGTTCAAGTTGAATCTGAAGAAATTTTAAAACAAGACTATGAGAGACAAAGTACAATCTTAAATATATCCCACCTGTATTTAGAGGTCATCTTAAGGATGGATTTGATGCATTTAACACTGATACAAAGACAAGTCATGGAATGATTATCAATAATATCATATATTAGAAAGTAAGGGCATTAGAAAGAAAGAAAAAAAAAGAAAATGACTGAAAGCAGAGCATACCAGAAAGATGATTACCTGTGTCTTATTGACTGTGCAAAGTCATTTGACATTGTGGATCATAAAAAATTATGGAAAATGTTACCAAATATAGAAATTCTAGCACACTTATTTGTGCTCGTGCAAAACCTGTGCATAGCTAAGAGGCAGTCATTCAGACAGAAGAAGGGGATGCTGCATGGTTCAAAATTAGGAAAGTTATCCATCAGTGCTGTATCATTTCACCATACTAATTCAATCTGTATGCCGAGCAAATAATCCAAGAAACTGAAATATCTGAAAAAGACGGTATCATCAGGGTTGAAAGAAGATTCATTACCAACCTGTGAAGTGAAGAGCTGAAAGCAAAGAGGACTTGAGATGCTTATTGATATTACTCTTCAACATAAAGAAAACAAAAATCCTGTAAACTGGACCAATAAGCAACACATCAAGAACAAGGAAAATTTGAAAGTGTCAAGGATTTCATTTGGATCCACAATCAATGCTCATGAAAGCAACAGTCCAGACATCAAATCATATATTGCATTGGGGAAATCTGCTACAACAGACCTCTTGGAAGTATTCAGAAGCAAAGACATCACTTTGAGGACTCAGGGGTGCCTGATCCAAGCCGTGATATTTTCAGTCACCTCATATGCATGTGAAAGTTGGGCAATCAGTAAGGAAGACTGAAGAAGAATTGCTGCCTTTGAATTATGGTGTTAGAGAAGAATATTAAATATGCCATCCACTGCCAAAAGAACAAATCTGTCTTGGAAGAGGTACAGCCAGAATGCTCGTTAGAAGTTTGGATGGAAAGACTTCCTCTCACATACTTTGGGTGTATTATCAGGAGGGAGCAGTCCCTGGAGAAGGACATCATGCTTGGTAAAATAAGGGTCAGCTCAGAGGAGGTAGACCCTCAGGGAGATGGACTGACACAGTGGCCACAACAGAGAGCGTAGCAACAATCGGGAGGGTGCTGCAGGACCGGGCAGTATTCTGTTGTCTTGTAAGTTGTGTCACTGTGAGTTGGAACAGTCTTGATGGCACCTACCAACGATATATGTGAAAGAGGACTTTACACTGATGTTCATTAATTTTTACAATCAAAACTGAGTTTATTGACACTTTTCCCTCATATTATCCCCCAGAGATATCCTTATTTATATTCTTTAGGTGTAAAAGGTCTTATACTCAACCCACTCATAACCAGAAGTAACAGTGAATCTCGTGATATCAACCTAAGTCTCTCAGGCCAAAGGAGGAAAGTTAAATACCTTCAGAGCCAGAGACAAACTGTATCAACCAAGTGAGATTACTCCATTTGAGAGACTAGGTTGGGAGAAAACCTGAGGTGAACTGCAAAACACATAGAATGCGTAAGTTTGGTCCAAAAGCAAAAACTATTTGCCAAAGTTCTATTTAGGGCTGTTTCAACTAAGCATTCCTTTTGTCTTAAAAATTATGTACTTACTTCAAGTCAAGCCAGGCAAAGAAAATTTAATTAGGCCGTACTAACTGCTTTCCACTGAAATCATGTGATCTTAATATACTTCTACATTATGTCTTACCTTTTAATACTGCTCTGTATTAGTCAAAGATTGATAAAGAAAATTTTGACATTTTTTAAAATCCTCCATTTATGACATTATCATCAGTTTCCCTAATATTCTTTACATTCAAAATGCATATAACAAATTTCTGTAAGACTTTAATGCCAGCAAAAATTGATCCCTTCTGTAAAACAAGTATTTTTTAACAGTTGCTCAAAATTATGAAATCCACTGTTTTATTTCCCTTTTTATTGGCTGTCAGAAATAATGAGCCTATTTTTAAGACTAATAATGAAATAAGCAATACTACAAAAACAAAAAAAGAAACTTTAAAAGACATAAACCCACCACCACTATAACATATTAACATTTGGTTTTTTTGATCTTTCCAAGTCTTGTCTATAAAAATATATGACTTTTACAGTTGCAATTAAAGCACAGAATCAGCTTGAAATCTATTTCAACTGAGATTTTACATGCTTTCTATCATAACAATTGTACTTTTAAAGACTACATTGAGGTGATAGATTAAATCTACTTAATTATTCCCATATAGTTAGAAATTTAAATTGTTAACAGATGTTTTGCTTAATATAGTTATGACCTTCAGCTTTCTCTTTTTAAACACCATCTTTTTATATCATAATTTGAGATCTGCATGATATAAATGTAAAGGTGCCTAACACTTGAATTCCTATGACATATATTTTTTTTCTTGTGCTGTAAGTGAACTTTTAAATCCAAGTCCATTTGCCATAGAAAATACTGTACACACACCACTACCAACTGTAGCTGCTTTCCTCACCCTGTGACAGCACACTTCTTTCCACTCTGTACTTCTCACCTCCATTCCAACAACTCCTGTCCCCTTCCACCGTCTCATCTCACCTCTGGACAGGAGCTGCTCAGACAGCCTCATGCGTATATTTAGGCCAAGAAGCACATTCTTCACCAGCATCATTCTGTGTCTTATAATCCAGTCCAGTCTTTGGTGGAATAATTGGATTCAGTCCTGATTTCAGCTGTGAGCTAACAGATCGTCCAGGGCCATGACCTCAGGGGACCCTCCAGTCTGTCAGACCATGAAATCTGTTTTTGTAGTAGAGTCCTAGTTCCACACACCTGTTTTTCTCCTGCTATGTCAGGGACTGCATGTTGTGTTCCCTGTCAGGGCACTCATTGGTGGTGGCTGGACACCGCCTAGTTCTTCTGATCTCAGCTGATGTAGTCTCCAGATCACATGGCTCTTTATGTCTCCTGGGCTCATATTTTCTTTATGCCTTTAATATCTCTCTTTCTCCTCTGTTCCAGGTGGATTTGGAAAAATTGATGCTACTTAGACAGCTGCTTGCTAGCTTGTAAGACCACAGACACCACACTTCAAAGTGGGATGCAGCACATTTTCTTTAAAAAAAACTTAGGCCAGTTGGCCTAGTTGTACCCTGAAAATCAGACCGCTACCCCTGCTACTCTGTCCTTCAAACTGTTGGATTGTATTTAGGAAACCCTGGTGGCATAATGGTTAAGTGCTACATCTGCTAACCAAAATGTCAGCAGTTTAAATCCACCAGATGCTCCGTAGAAACTCTGTAGGGCAGTTCTGCTGTATTCTATGGGGTTGCTATGAGTCAGACTCAGTTTGATGGCAGTGGGTCGGTCTTAGCTGTGGCCATAGTCCTGCCATGTTAATATCCCTACTACTGTGTGCTGTCATGCCCTTCACCTAACCCAACTCCTGTCTACTATCTAATCTATGAATACTATTTTCCCTCCCTCCCCACCCTTGTAAGCATCAAAGATTATTTTCTTCTGTGCTTGAAACTTTTCTTGATTCATTCTAATACTGGACTCATACAATGTTTGTCCTTTTGCAGCTGATTGATTTCACACAGCATGACATCTTCCAGATGACTCTGTTATCAAATGTTCCCCAGGCTCATCCTTGTTCTTGATCGTTGCATAGTACTCTATTGTATGAATATGCCATGGTTTATCCATTCAACTGTTGATGGCCACCTAGGGTAATGTCCCTCTTTGCTAATGTGCACAGTGCTGCAATAAACATTGGTGTGTGTGTACCTATTCATGTGACAGCCCTTAGTTCTCCAGGATATATTACAAGAAGTGGAATGGCTAAGTCATATGATATTTCTACATCTAGCTTTTTAAGAAAGTGCCAGATTAACTTTCAAAGTGGTTGTACCATTTTACATTCCAGCCAGCTGTGTAGCAGGGTTCCAGTCTCTCCACATACTATCCAATTTTTATATTTTGTGTTTTTTAGATTGATGGTATGAGGTGATATCTCATGGTAGTTTTGATTTGGGTTTCTCTAATAGCTAATGATTGTGAACATTTCCCTGTGTATCTGTGAGATGCCTGGATGTCTTTGGTGAAGTGTCTTTTCATATACTTTGCCCATTTTTTAATTGGATTATTTGTATTTTTTCTTGTTGAGGTTGTACAGTACCTTATAGATTATAGAGATTAGACACTGACCAGATTTGTGATTGCCAGAATTTTTTCCCACTATGGAGGTAGCATTTTTACTCTTTTGGTAAAGTCTTCAGATGAACATAAATGTTGATTTCTAGGAGTTCTCATTTATCTGTTTTCGCTTCTGGTATTTGTGCATCGTTATTAATACGTTATAATCTGTTTATGTTGTGTAATTGGGCTCCCAGTGTTATCCTTATTGTTTCTTCTATCCTTTTTATTGTTTTAGATTTTATAGTTAGGTCTTTGAACTATGCTGAGCTATTTTTAGTGCATAATGTGAGATACAGGTTTTGTTTCATTTGGGGAGGAGGAATGGATATCCAGTTTTACCAACACCATCTGTGAAGAGACTGTCTTTTCCTGAGGTCATAAACTTTGGGTCTTTGTCAAATATCGGCTGCTCATAGGTAGATGATGTATCTGGATTCACAGTTCTGTACCATTGGTCTTTGTGTCTGCTTTTGTACCAGTACCAGGCTGTTTGTCTTCCATGGCAGTGTAACAGGTTCTAAAGTTAGGTAATGTGAGACCTCCCAGTTTGTTCTTCTTCTTCAGTAATGCTGTATGTATCCAGAGCTTCCTTCCTTCCTGTGTGAAGTTGGTGATTTGTTTCACCATCTCATTCAGAAATGTCATTGGTGTTTGTATTGGGATTGCATTGTATCTACAGGTCTCTTTAGATAAAATATACATTTTCACAATGTTAATTGTTCCTTTCCATGAGCAAGGTAGGTTTCTCCACCTAAGTAGATCCCTTTTGGTTTCTTGCAGTAACGTCTTGTAATTCTGTTTGTATAGGTATTTTACATCTCTGGTCAGATTTGTTTCTACATATTTTGTTTTCTTGGGGGATATTATTGGTGGTATTGATTTTGTGATTTTCTCTTTGATGGTCTCTGTTGACAAAAAGTAATCCAACTGATTTGTCTATGTTTGTCTTGTATCTGATACCTTCCTGAATGCTCCTGTTAGTTCCAGTAGCTTATTTGAGGATCCTTTAGGGTTTTCTGTGTATAAGATCATGTCATCTGCACATAGAGATACTTTTACCATACTTTACCAGTATGGCTATCCTTTATTTCTTTGTCTTGCCTGATTGCTCTGGCAAGAACTTCCAGCACAATGTTGAACAAAAGTGATGAAAATGGGCATCCTTGTCTGGTTCCCATTCTCAAGGAGAATGCTTTCAGACTCTCTCCATTTAGAATTAGGTTGACTTTGCACAGATACACCTTATCATGTTGATGAATTACTCTTCTATTCATATTTTGCGGAATTTTTTAACATGAATGGGTGTTGACCTTTATCAAAGATCTTTTCTGCATCAATTGATAAAAATTAAATGATTCTTGTCTTGTGTTTTATTTATGTGATTGACTGCATCAGTTGTCTTTCTACTGTTGAACCATGCCTGCATCCGTAGTGTGAACATCACTAAGTCATGGTGAGGTTTTTTTTCTTTTGATGTGATATTGAATTCTCTTGGCTATGATTTCATGGAGGAATTTTGCATCTAAGTTCATAACAGATATTGGTTTGTAATTTTCCTTTTTTCTGCTCTCTTTACCAGCCTATGCTGGCTTCATAGGGTGAATTTGAGAGTATCCCATCCTTTTCTATGTTCTGAAATACCTTTAGTGATAGTGGTGTTAACTCTTCTCTAAAAGTTTGGTAGAATTCTCTAGCAAAGTAGTCAGGGACAGGACTTTTTTGGTTGGGAGTTTTTAAATTACCTTCTCAATCTTTTCTTCTGTGATGGGTTTATAACTTGTTCTACTTCTGTTTTTATTAGTTTTGGTAGGTAATGTTTTTCTAAAAATTTATCCATTTCCTTTAGGTTTTCAGATTTATTAGAGTACAGTTTTTCATAGTGTTCTGTTATGGTTCTTTTAATTTCAGTTGGGCCTGTTGTGTTACCACCCTTGTCATTCCTTATTTGAGTTATTTGCTTTTTTCCTGTTCTGCTTTTGTCAGTTTGACCAATAATTTATCAACTATTTTCATCTTTTCAAAGTACCAGCTTTTGGTGTTATTAACTCTTTGAATTGTTTTTGTATTCTCTATTTCTTTAGTTCTGCTCTAATTTTTATTATTTGCTTTATTCTGTTACCTGAGAGATTCTTTTGCTGCTCTGTTTCTATTCGTTCAAGTCGTAGTGTTAATTCTTTGATTTGGGCTGTTTCTTCTTTTTGGATGTATGCCTTTACTGAGATAAATTGATCTCTAAACCCTGCTTTTGCTGTGTACTGTAGGTTGTGGTAGGATGTGTTTTTATTCTCATTTGGTTCTATGCATTTCTTTATTCTGTTCTAGATTTTTTCTATAAAGCAGAAGCTTTTGAGCAAGGTGTTGTTCAGTTTCCCTGTGTTTGATTTTTGTCCCCGATTTTTCTGGTAGTGATTTTGACTTTTTTAGTTTTATAGTCTGAAAAGATGCTTGCAAGATTGCAGTTTCTTGGATTTTGTTAAGACTTCCTTTATGGCCCCATATGTAGCCAGTTCTGGAGAATGTTCATGAGCATTGGAAAAGACAATATGCTTTTTGTTGATGGATGAAGAGTCCTGTATATGTCTATGAGGCTGAGTTGGTTCACTGTGGAATTTAGATCTTCTGTGTGTTTATTGAGTTTCTTTATGAATGTTCTACACATCATCAAAAGTGATGTGTTGAAAGCTTCTACTGTTATTACAGAGCTGTCTATTTTACTTTTCAATGCTGTTAGTTTATTTGATATACTTAGAAGTCCTGTCACTGAGTACTTAGATATATAATACAGTTATGTTCTCCCAACATATTGACACTTTTAAAAAAAGCCAACCAAAACCACTGCCTCAAGTCCAGTCCAACTCTAGAGGTCAGAGTGGAACTGCCCCATAGAGTTTCCAAGGAGCACCTGGTGGATTTGAACTGCTGACCTTTTGGTTAGCAGACATAACAGTTAACCCGCTATACCACCAGGGTTTCCACTGACACTTTAATCACTATTTAATGACCTTCTTTGTCCAATGGGGTGGATTTTATTTTAAAATCTATTTGTCTGAAATTAATATTGCCACTCCTGTTCTTTTTGGAATGTTGTTTGCTTGTTATATATTTTTCCATGCTTTGAGTTTCAGTTTGTTTGAATCTTTAGGTATAAGATGTGTCTCTTGTAGGCATATAGGCAGAAGATGTTTTTGTAATCTATTCTGCTAAATTTTGTCTCTTTATTGGTACATTTAACCCATTTACCTTAAATGTAGCTACTGGTAGGTATAAATTTAGTGCTGTCATTTTGGTGGCTTTTTTGTGTGTTGTTGGCAGTTTCTTCATTCCGATCAATTTTCTGTGCTGAGTTATTTTTCTTTATTTTATTTATTTTTTTAATCCTTTTCATTGTCTTTGGTTTTATATTTGCTGAGACTTCTTGATTTTTTTTTTTTTTATATTTTGATGTGTAATGTTCCTAATTTCTTTTGTGGTTATGTCAATATTTACCCCTAGTGGTCTAAATTTAAACCAATGTTTAATTTCTTTCTGTGTTTACTTCTTCTCCACTTGATAGATCTATGGATACATTATTTAGTCCCTTTTTTTGATATACTGTTTTCATCATTGCATATTGAGATCTCCCTTCCCCTATTTTTAGTGTTTTAGCTTTGGTTTATTTTTGTGGTCTCTCTATCTGTGTTGATATCTGGATACTCTGTCCTCCATTGTAGCCTTGAGGTTGTATTTGATGTCATTGATTTTTCTAATTAAAGAATTTCCTTCAGTGTTTCTTGTAATTTCAGTTTGATTTTTGTAAATTCTCCAATTTATCGGGGAATATCCTAATTTTACCGTAATATGTGAGAGCCAATTTTGCAGGATATGTAATTCTTAGTTGCCAGTTTTTATTTCCTTCAAGGTTTTGCATATGTCATCACACTGCCTTCCTGCCTACACCATTTCTGCAAAGTAAGGGGGGCTCCCGTTTTTAGATTGGTTTTGATTTAACCCTAGTTGCCTTTAAAATATCTCCTTGTCTTTAATTTTGTAAAGTTTAACGATAATATGTCTTGATGTCTTTCTTTTGGGGGTCTACCTTATGGAGTTTGATGAGCATTTTAGATAGATATCATCTCATCTTTCATGATATCAGAGAAAATTTCTGTCAACATGTCTTCAACAATTCTGCCTGTATTTTTTGTTCTCTCCCCCTGTTCTGGTCTCCAGTCACTTATAAATTATTCCTCTCAATAGAATCCCACATAACTCTTAGTGTTTCTTCATTTTTTTAAATTCTTTTATCTGATTTTTCTTCAAATATGCTGATGTCAGTTGCTCTATCTTCAGTCTCACTAATTCTGCCTTCCATTGCCACAATTCTGCTCCTTTGACTTCATGTTGAATTATATAATTTGTTAATTTTATTATGTATCTGTTAAATTTCAGATCATTGTTGTTCAGGTATTTCTTGCAGCCTATTTAATTTTTCATTATTCTCAGCTACAGTTTTCTTAATCTCTTTTCTGATGTCTGAAAGAGCTCTAAACATCAGTATTTTGTATTCTACCTCTAAAGATTTCAGGAAGTCTTCTTTGGAAAGTTTTTTTTTGTTCTTTGCTTTGGCAGTTGTCTGAAGGCATCATGGTATGCTTTTCAAAATGATTTGAAATTGACTATTGTTCTCCAGTCATCAGACCATTGTAATTTATTTACATTTTGTTGTTATGTTCTAACTTGTATATATAATAATCAATAATCCATGTAGCTCACACCAGCAGCCTATCTGGGCACTCAAAATACATATAGAAAGTCAGAGAGACTGCATAGAGAGAGAGATGCATGACTACTCCCAAAATATTACAGTCATCTCCATTCAAATCTCAAACTTTCATATGAAAAAGCCTGCATGCAAATGTATCCTCAGTTGCCATATTTGAACTGCTACCATATTTGAAACTCTAAGTAAGGTTGACACAACTAAGCCTTTTAATCTCCAGAAATGTAGAACAAAATAATAAGCTTGTATTCAACCACTTAGTTTTGATGTGATTGGTTATATATTTATGGATAACCAGAAATATTATAAAAGAATAACAGCTAAATATCAACAATCTAAATTCCATTTCAGTAAGGTAAAAGCAGAAAAATGAAGTAAATCCAAAGAAAGTAGGAAAAAGCAGTGACAAAGATAACGACAATGAGTGGAAAAATTATGGAAAATGAAAAATCAGTAAAGCCACATGTTCTCTGAAAGGACAAAAATAGATAGATAGACAGACAGACACATAAGTAAATGTCTAGCAAAGCTTATCAAGAAATGAAGAAAAGTCACACGTGAATTTCAGAACAGGAAAGGGGACCTCACTACAGATGAGACAGACGTTAAAATAATAATATGAAAATACTGTGAACAACTTAACAATACATTTGAACATTAATGTAATGGACAAATTTATTGACAAACATAATGTATCCAATATATTTAAATGAAAATCTGAATATTCTTATATTGACTACAGAAATTCAATCTGTTATTAAAACTTCACACACATGTGCACACACAGGCCCAGATGGCATCACTTATGAACTGTTCGAAACATGTAAGAAGGAATAATAACCAGTATTTCATAAGCTCTTTTAAAGAATAGGAAGAGAAGTTAAACCTTACAACATTTTGTGCATCTATTGTGACACCAGATGACAAAAACTAACAAGGATATTACAGGAAAGAAAAAGTCTAGGCTACTCTCTCTCATGAACAGAGTTAACAAAAATCCTAAATAAAATATCACTTAATGAATATAGAAACATATCAAAATTGTACTATATCATGACAAGTCTTATTTCAGAAATGCAAAAATTTGAAGCCATTCATCACATTATCAAATATCTTCAGTTAGAAGAACAAAAAAGGAGCCTATAGAATATAATATTTTCAGGCCATATATTCACAAAAGCGAGGGTGGAGTTAAGATAGTGGACTAAACACATGTCTCCCTAAATCCTTCTAGAAACCAAGACCTGAACTGATAATTAAACAGAGCCTTCTGGACACCTAGTGAGTCCTGGGACATGACATAGGGCTATTAATTTGGACTTCATACCACTGAACAGAAAACGTCCTCTCTTTCGCTGACCTCTGTTCTTTGTGAGTGCTGGCTTTCACGGACCGAAGATAACTCACCATTTTAACTTTCTTCCTTTTGCTTAGCTGGCAGGCAGACCTGGGACATGACTAGCAGCTAATCTCAGACACACTGCTGGTGGGATTGGCAGGCAAAATTGCCATATTTTGAGAGTCTGGCTTTGGACTCTGTGCATCTCGGCCCCTTTGGCCTCTTTTTCCACTTCTGCCATTGACTAGCCTGTACAAAGGCAGTCAGGGAGCTTGTGCAGGATGCCATCTTGTACCACTGGGAGGCAGACATACCCATACGGAGGCCTCAGCTGGACCTAATTCCTAGGCTGGGAGGCAGCACCTGCCCAGAGGAGAGTGCTTTTCTGGCAGTAAAGCAGTATTCTACACAGTGTTGCCTATGGCTGGGGCCCAACAGCAGAGGCCAGCAGGGCAGTAGCCTTTCTGTATTTTGAACTAGTTTATAACATCTAGAGTTGGATATAGAGGTGCTTACTTTGCCAGCTGGGAAGAGGGACCTGTACACTTGAAAACCTGACTGACTTTGGAAGCAGTCAGACACCTTTTACCTTTCATTTTAAGACGACGTAGAGAAACAACTAAGGTCTATCGTCACAGCATCTCTCCCAGCCTCTACTAACTCACATGATGCCCCAAAAGCAACAAACTCCAGATAAAAGTGTAACCAAGAAATCACACATGGCTTCGGAAGGCCCCCGAAAGAAAGTGTGAAAGAACTTCCCAGACGAAGAAACCTTTCTGAAAATTATTGGAAGGTGAATACAAAAGGATTATATATAGAGCCCTACATATAGAGCCCTCCTAGGGCTCTAGGAGCAGAGCCAAATGAAAAATTAAGCAAGCTGTTTGATCTGATGGAACACCAGTACTATGAAATTCAGCAGATCAAGAACAAAATCAAAGACATAGAAACTTCCATTCAAAGCCAAGAAAACAGAATGGAACAAATGGAAAAGAGAATTTCTGACTTGGAAGACAGAGCTACTGATGCTAGCATCTATGAGGAGAAATCAGAAAAAAACAAAACTTAAGAAGCATGTGGGACTCTATGAAGGGGAACAGCTACGATTGATTGGAGTTCCTGAACAAGGAGAAACACCTGAGAACACAAATAGTATTGTTAGTGAGCTGCTGACAAGAAAACTTCCCAGAAATTATGAGAGAACAGAGTATAGATATCCAAGATGTATATCGAACACCACTTGATATAGATCTCAATAGAAAGACTATAAGACATATTATAATCAACCAAGCCAAAAGCCAAGTGCCGTCGAGAATCAAGCTTAACAAAATGAAACATAAGCAGAAACTCTTAAAGGCGGCAAGACTCAAAGCAAAGCTAACATTTAGAGGCAAACCCTAAAGGATTTCATCAGATTTCTCAGCAGAAATGATGCTGGCGTGGAGACAGTGGCATGATGCATTTAAAGCCTTGAAGGAGAACTTCCAACCAAGAATTACATATCCTGCAAACTTATTTTGAAATATGAAAATGAAATTTCGACATTCGCGGATAAACAGAAACTCAGAGTCTTTGTAAAAACCAAACCAAAGCTACAAGAAATACTAAAAGAATCTCTTGGCTTAGGAGAACAAAACCACTAGCTCTATATAGAAGCAACTACAGGACACATCACCTAGAAACCTACTCAGGGAAGGCTCCAAACTCAGTCAAAGCTATAATACTGAAAGATATTATTCAGTGATAATATCATGAAAAATATGATGTCATCATATTAAAAAGAGGGATATACTACAGTCATTATAGTCCTTCCAGATGGAGAAGAAGTTAATAAGATTGGGAGCAGTTAAAATTGAGTTTGCATAGTTTCTTAAGGGGGATCACAGGGGTAGCTTTAAAGCACAGTAGAGATGCAACATATCAAATCAAGAAACATAATACAGGAATCTCAACAACCACAAAACCAACCTTGAAAAAGGTGAAAAATCAACTCACAAAGAAGAATGACCCAGAACAGATTAATAAGAACAGAGAAAACAGCAACACAAAAATAAACCATATATTCACAAAAGCATTGGTATGTCATCTATATATATCTCTTATGAATCGATAGAGTTCACCCAGACCAATAGAAAAATGAGCAAAATATTTGAGCAAGTATTTTTTTAAAAAATGTCACCCAAATCAACAATACCATGAAAATATGCTTAACCTAACTAATTCTTCAGGACAATGCAAATTAAATCACAGTGTGACATTATTACACACTTCTGAGAACAGCTAAAATGAAAAAAATCAAAAGCTAAACAACAGAATATCCCAAATGCTCCCAAAGATGAGTGGGCATCTGGTCTCTAATATACCACTGGTGGGAGTGTAAATTAGACCAGCTTCTTTAGGAGACATTTTTGCTGTACAAATAAAGCAAAACATATCATACATTTTGACCCAGGAATTACAATTCTAGATCTGTTGCCCGTTAGAAGCAAGCATACCATTTCATTAAAGACATGTGCAAGCGTGTTCCTGGCTGCACGCTTTACAATAGTCACCAACAGGAAAATATTCAAATATCAACAGTAGGCAAACAAAAATTGTGGCAAATGGAATAATATACAGGAGTGGGAATTACAAATAAATGAAAAATAAAATGGATATATCTCACAGAAAGAATGCTAAATGAAAGAAGTCATGTACACACACAAAAATAGATGCAGTATTATTCTACTTATATAGAAATCAAAAAGGCAAAACTAACTTATCAGAGTAGTTGTTAGCTTCAGCGAGGCCAGGTGCTTCTTGTTGGGTGCTAATCAGGCTCCGTCTCTTGTGGTTACCTGAGCATACTGTATTTCTGTGAACAACAAACTGTATACTCAAGATTGATGTACTTTTCTATATGTATGACATACTTGAGTGAAAATTTACTAAGAGCAAAGCAACAAAATTCGTCTCAACAGCTACAAAGCCAATCCTCAGAATCAGTTACAATCAGTCAGGAAGCATGGTAGCTGACTCTGCCTGGTGCCTTATCTCTCCTTCAGTGTCAAGTATCCACAGTCAATGATGACCCAACTCCTCTGTCTGTGCTTCTACTTTGTCTACTTCTACTCTTCCTGGCTAACCCATTTATTGCTTCTCTCTACCTACCTGTCTCCTTCTCTGCCCTTGTCTTTTCCCTCTTTGCTGGCCTACTCCCTTCTCTGTTTCAGCCACAGCACATGAGACAAAGACTTCTTCGGTCAGTGAAACAACATGCAATAGAAATTTCTCTTTGGAGCAGAACTCTTTCAGACTGAGACGGATCAGAATACGTATAAGCTGTAGGCAGAATGGGAAAAATGTGTAAAACTGGGCCCTTGCTATAAACAATTGCTTTTGGCTAGTGACTCAGGAGGGGGCTGTGAGCATGTCCAGTACGTGAGCACAGCCAAAACACCCTTCCATTTTGTCGTGCACTCCCAGCTTCATTTTAACCTTTGGAGGCTATGGGAGCTCCTTTTATCTTCTTCATACTGTCTAGCACAATATCAAGTATGTACTAGCAATTGCTGAAGATGACCTTTTGAGAATAGCAACATGTTCAATGGCTGGACAGATGGCCGAGTGTTCTGTTATTTCTTTCTTTGTTCTTGCTTTCATCCTCAAATGGTGACTTGGAAGTGAAATTTTGATATCTGTACCATAAGTCAAAATCTACAAGGCTGAAAAACTTCGTTTACTGATCAAAAACTGTATTTCAGATAGCAAATATTATTTTGACTCTTTACATCAAAAGTAGAGTGCATTTGCTGTAATTAACATAAGATCTTGTAATTCTACCTCAGTTTGAATAAAAAGAATGATGTCACTCCACACTGACTGATTTATAGGAGATCCTTTGAAGTTTGTTTTTGTAGATCTGGTTAAAAGAGGCTAATTCTGTTTAAACATTCAATTGCAGATATAAATGAATGTGCCATTGACAATGGTAGCATCAGGACCCATGCTGTAATATGGTTGGCAGTTATTACTGCAAATGTCAAGCCAGCCAGAAGCTGAAGGAAGATGGCCAAGGATTTGAAGGTAACAGTTAGGATGGGCTACTCACTGATAAGGAAAGGGAACACCTCTGTAATGCAGGTGAGGGTGTATGTCTTCTATCCAGAGCCACTTGAAGTGCCTGTGTTGAATACTTTCAAGAGCACAGATCTTTCTCTCATCTCTAGATTATAAAATTGTAACCCTAAGAACACTTCAAGTAGCTTATTGTAGAAAATAGTGATTATATTGTGGTTTGGTGGTGTCGTATTCTGATTACGGAATTTCAGTCGTTGGTTTAAATCCCAGAGTAAAGTACATATTTTTTTAAAGTGTTTCATTTAATTCTCAAGTAAAAATGATGCATAAAATAAAATCTCATATATTGCTGCAATAGAAACGGAGGTGCTCCAGCTAGACATAAGAATAGTGTGCTTAGTCTAAAACTAGCTTTTTGCACAAACTTCAATTTTCTGCCTTCTTTCATGTTAATTCTTTTTATCTATCTTTCCTTTATTTATTGATTCATTATTTTATTTATTTGAAAATCAGCAAGTTCATACTGAGTATCAGGCATTATTCCATAATGTGGGGATACAAACAATTAATGGGAAAGAAATTCTTCTCCAAAGGAACACATTGATTTGAGACAAAGATTAAAACATAAACCCTAACTTCACAAAAATAATGTTTTAAGGTGTTATTCCCAAAACCCACTTCTGTCAAGTCTATTCCAACTAATAGAAACCCTGAAGAACAGAGTAGAACTGCCCACTGGCTTTCCAATGCTGTGATCTTTTGAAAGCCAACTACCACATCTTTTTCCCATGAAGTAATTACTACACAAGGTTCAATGCATTGGATTCAAAGAGCAGTGGTTCTAAGTCCCAGCTCTGTCAGTTACAACTTTTTTGAACTTGGGCAAAATTTTTAACCTTGCTAAGACTCTTTCCTTATTTGTAAAATTTAGATTGATGGTTATTGCTACATCCAGAGAGTATATGTGAAGATTAAATGAGATAGTCTATCTAAAACCATTATCGTACTTAGTAATATATAGAAGATGTTCAAATGGTAACTTAATGCTTTCCTCATATATGAACTCAGCTGTTGGTCATATTGGGAATACACTGGGGACTAGAGACAGCTTCATTCTCTGTAAAATAGGAACTAGCCAGGCCAGCCAAGTGCCGTCGAGTCAGCTTAAAAAGATTACCTGTATGCTGTCCTTTCTGGTTGTTTTGCTTTCCTGTCTATTGACGCTACTCAAATGCTTGAGCACTTTACATACTCAAATATTTTATAAACATATTTTATTGTGTTTTTGTTGAAAGTTTTCATAGGAAATTAAGTTCTCATTTAACAATTCTTCTTTGTTTTGTTCTGTGTCATTGGTTACCTCTTCACAACATATCAGCATTCTCATTGTTTCCATTTTGGTTGTTCTGTTTCTATTAATCTAGCTTCCCTGTCCCCCATAGCTTTTTCATCTTTGGTCTAGGGTCAATATTAACCATTTGGCTTCGTCTACACAACTATTTTGAGGAAAACAGTACTCAGTGGTTGATATTTCTGTGGGAGGTCAATCTGTCATTTGGCTGAAAAGTGACCTCTAGGAGCATTTTGGCTTACCAGTATAAAGAGTATCTCAGGGTGATCATCTTGAGGTTTCATCTCCTCTCTATTGTTGTTAGATTTTTTTCTTTAACACATTAAAGAGATCATTGACAGCAGATTGGCATAATGCAATATGCCACTTGAATTCTTGACTGTTGTTTCTATGGGTATTCATTGTGAATCCAAGTAAAGTGAAATTGTTTTATTTTTTTTTTATTGTGATTAAGTGATAGTATACAATCCAAATTAAATTTACATACCCACTGCCTATCTTCAGCTCCTTCTGCTCTCCTTGCCTGGTGACAGAACACTCCTTTTCATTCTATATATGTTGTATCCTAATAATCTCTTGTCCCTGCCTCTCTGCCCTCTCCTCTCTCATCTAGAAAGAGATCAGTAGGATACCATCCTATAAATGGATAGGACCATGAAGTACACACACCATAAGGTACACAGAGAGAGAGAGAGTCATATTGTGTCTCCAAGTCTAGTCCATTTTTGTCCAAAGAGTTGACTTCAGTAGTATTTTCTGGTCAGGTGCAGTAGCAGGTCTAGGAACCATGCTCCCAGAGGAACCCCCAGGCTGTTATACCATCAGTTGTGGTCTTTTAGTAGAGTTATTGAGCTGCACCCCTCTTTTTCTCATGTTGCCACAGGAAATCAACATTGTATGCCCCATTATGACTGTCTTCGGTGGTGGCTGAGCACAATCTGGTTCTTCTGGTTGCATGTCGATACAGTCACCCATTCACATGGGTCCTTTATCTCCTGGGCTTCTTCTTCCTTGTGTCTATGTTGTTTTTGGTCACCATCTATTCTGGATGATTAGAAGCATTTGGTTACCTCAGAGAGCCACTTGCTAGCTTTTAAGACCCCAGACACCACTCACCAATATTGGGTGCAGAAAACTGTGTTAGCAATAGGCTAGTGATGCCAATCGGCCTCGATGTCCCTTGAGAGCATAGTCACCAGCACCTGCCCCTGCTAGTCTATCGTTCAATACTGGGTTAAGATTAGAAGGGTTTTCAGTTTACGCTGAAGTCTGCTTAAGTTGATCTGCTTTCCACACCGCTCTCAACCAACCAAATTTCTGTCAACTGTCTAATCTGTGTCCAACTTTCTCCCTCCTCCCCACCTGTGTAGCCATCAAAGAGCCTTTTCTTCTGTACATACGTCTGTTTTTAAGTCCTTATAGTAGGGGTCTTCTACAGTATTTGTCCTTTTGCCACTGACTGATTTCACTCAGTGTAATGTCTTCCAATGGAAACCAGGATATGAGACACTTCCTACAATCATCATTGTTCTTTATCATTGCATAGTGTTCCATTGAGTGTGTGTTCCATAATTTGTTTATCCATTCATCTGTTGATGGACGTTGTCATGGATCAAATTGTGTTGCCCCCAAAAATAGGTATAGCTGTGTCGCTGGGCCATGATTCCCTGTATTCTACAATTGTCCTCCATTTTTTGAATTTGCTGTGCTGTATGTTAAAGGATTAGGATGGGACTGTAAATCCCTTCAGAAGATCACATCCCTGCTCCACTGTAAAGAGAGTTTCCCTGGACTGTGGCTTGCCCACCCTTAATCCTTTCATCCTGCAAGAGATAAAAGGAAAGGGAAGCAGACAGAGAACTGGGAACCTCATACCATGAAAAAAGCTGCAGCAGGAGAAGAGCATATCCTTCAGACCTGAGGTTTCTGCACCAAGATGCTCCCTGGACAAAGACTGATGCAATACCGGACTTACCTCCAGAGCCGACAAGGGGAAAAACTTTCCTCTGGGGCAGACACTGTGAATATGGACTTGTAGCATAATGGACCGTGTAAGAATAAAATTTCCTCTATTAAAACCATCCACTCTGTGGTATTTCTGTTGGAGCAGCCCTAGCTGACTAAAACAGGCATCTAGGTTGATTCCATCCTTTTACTACTGTGGACTCTGCTGCAATGACCATTTGTGTGTGTGTATCTGTTCACATGACAGGCTTTGTTTCTTTAGGATATATTCCAAGCAGTAGGATTCCTGGATCTATTTCTAGCTTTTTAAGGAAGTGCCAAATTGGTTTCCAAAGAGGTTGTACCATTTTGCAATCCTACCAGCGGTGTAGGAGAGTTCCAATCTCTCCATAGCCTCTCCATCATTTGTTATTTTGTGTTTTTTGGATCATGGCCAACTTTATTGAGATGAAATGGTATCTCGCTGTAGTTGTGATTTCGATCTCTAATAGCAAATGATTATGATCATTTCCTCATTTGTCTTTTGGCTACCTGGATGTCCTCTTTGGTGAAGGGTCTGTTCATCTCCTTTGCCCATCACATGTTTGAGTTATTTGCATTTTTCTTGTTGGTATTCTGTAGTACCTTGTAGATTACGGACATCAAATGTCTGTCTTATATGTAGTTGACAAGTATTCTTTTCCCATTCTGTAGGTGGTCTTTTAACTCATGTGATAGTCTTTGAGTGAGCAAAAGTGTTTGATTCTTAGTAGTTCCCATTTATCTATTTTCTGTTGATCATGCTTTGCTTGTCAGATTTTGAAGTCTGTCTAAGCTGTGTATTAAAACTTCCATCATTGACCCTATTTTTTATTCCATGATGTATATCATTGTAGGTTTGGTATTTATGTCTTTGATCTGTTTTGAGTTAGTTTTTGTGTAAGGTGTTGGATATTGGTCTTATTTTGAGGCAGAGTCAAGATGGTAGGCTAAACACACATCACCCTAAATCCCTCTGGAAACCAAGACTTGAAATGATAGTTAAACGGAGGCTTCTGGACACCTAGTGAGCCCTGGGATGTGGCATAGGGCTGTTAATTTGGACTTCATACCACTGAACACAAAACCTCCTCTTTTTCACTGACCCCACTCTCGGTGAGCACAGGCTTACACAGACCACAAATAACTCACCATTTCAAATTTTTTTTCTTCCGTCTTGGCCAGCAGGCAGAACTAGGACTTGACTAGCTGCTATTCTCAGACACGCTGCTGGTGGTACTGGCAAGCACAGTTGCCAGGTTCCGAGATCCTGGCTTTGGACTCTATACATGTTGTCTCATCTGGCCTATTGGGAAAAGGAGAAGCCTAGGCAGAGGCCCCAGCTGAACTTAGTTCTTAGGTTGGGAGGTGGCACTTGCTGGGGAGAGAGTGCTTTTCTAGCAGGGAGACAGTGTTCTGCACAGTGTCACCTGGGGCTGGGACCCAGCAGTGGAGGCTGTGGACTCTGGGCATTTTAGCAGTCTTGGCCTCTCTTTCCACCAGAAGCCTGGTCCCGGCCGGCTGGCAAACTTACATGGGACGCCATCTTGTTTTGCTGGGAGATGGAGTCATCCATATGGAAGCCTCATCTGGACCTAATTACTGGGCTGGAAGGCAGTTCCTACCCAGAGAGACTGCTTTTCCAAAAGAAAAGCAGAATTCTGCACAGTATCGCCTACAGCTAGGGCCTGACAGCAGAGGCCAGCAGGCTAGTAGCCTTTCTGTATTTTGAGCTAGTTTATAACATCTGGTGTTTAATATAAAGGTGCTTGCTTTGCCAGCTGGGAAGAGGAACTTATACACCTGAAAACCTGACTGACTTTGGAAGGTGCCAAATACTTTTTGCTTCTCATCTTAAGACAGCCTAGAGAAACAACTGTGGTATGTCTTCACAGCATCTCTCCCAGCCTCTATTGACCCACATGAAGCTGAAAAAGCAGCAGATGTTGGAGAGGACGCTAACCTGGAAGTCACCAATGGCATCAGAAGGCCCCCAAAAGAAACCACCTAAGAACTTCCCAGATGAAGAAGCTTTTCTGAAACTATCAGAAGGTGAATACAAAACGATTATATAGAGAGCCCTCCTAGACCTTATACAAAATGCAGCAGAGCAAAACAAAAAGCTAAGCAAGCTGTTCGATCCGATGGAACATCAGTACTCTGAAATCGAACAGATCAAGAACAAAATCAAGGACATAGAAACTTCAGTTCAAAGCCAAGAAAACAGAATGGAACAAATGGAAAAGAGAATTTCTGATTTGGAAGACAGAGCCACTGACTCGAGCATCTATAAGGAGAAATCAGAAAAAAGAAACAAGAAAAATGAAGAAGCATTAAGAAGCATGTGGGACTCTATTAAGAAGAACAATCAACGATTAATTGGAGTTCCTGAACACGGCGAGACACCTGAGAACACAGAGAGTATTGTGGCTGAGCTGCTGACAGAAAACCTCCCAGAAATTATGAAAGAAGAGAATATAGATATCCAAGATAAGTACCAAACACCACTCAATATAGATGTCAATAGAAAGACTCCAAGACATATTATAATCAAGCTTAACAAAATGAAACATAAACAGAAACTCTTAAAGGCAGCAAGACTCAAAGCAAAGCTAACATTCAGAGGGAAACCCTGTAGGCTTTCTTCGGATTTCTCAGCAGAAATGATGCTGGCATGGAGATAGTGGCATGACACATTCAAAGCCTTGAAGGAGAAGAACTTCCAACCAAGAATTATATATCCTGCAAAGCTATCTTTTAAATATGAAAATGAAATTAAGACATTTGCAGATAAACAGAAACTCAGAAACTTTGTAAAAACCAAACCAAAGCTACAAGAAATGCTGAAAGAGTCTCTTGACTTGGAAGAACAAAACTTCTAACTTTGTATTTTAGAAGAACACATTATCCAGAATCCTACTCAGTTAGGGAAGGCTTCAAACACAATCAAAGCTATAATAGTGAAAGAAATGATCTAGTGATCATATCATGTAATCTATGATATCATCATATTAAAAAGAGGGGTGTATAGTCGTTATAGTCCTTCCAGATGGAGAGGAAGTTGACAAGACTGGTAGCAATCAAAAGTGGGGTTATATATAGTTTATTAAGTGGAATCATAGGGGCAGCCATAAAGCACAATAAAGAAGCAACATACCATATCAAGAAATGTAATACAGGAGTCTCAACAACCACAAAACCAACCCTGAAAAAGGTGAAAAATCAACTCACAAAGAAGGATATTGGTCTTATATCAATTTTTTGCAAACGGATATCCAATTTTGCCAACACCATTTGTTAAAGAGACTGTTTTTAACCCAGTTTACAGTCTTAGGGCCTTTGTCAAATGTCAACTATTCATAAGAGAATGGTGGCATCTCTGGGGTCTCATTTCTGTTCCATTGGTCTATGTGTCTCTTTTTATACTAGTACCAGGCTGCTTTGACTGCTGTGGTGGTATAATAGGTTCTAAGGTCGGGTAGTGTGAATCCTCCGACTGTGTTCCTCTTCAGTAGTGCTTGACTTATCTGAGGTTTCTACCCTTTCCAAACAAAGCTGGTTATTTGTTTCTCCATCTCGTTAAGAAATGACACTGGAATTTGTATTTGGATTGAATTCTATAAGTAAATCACTTTGGGTGACAGGCATATTAACTCTTCCTATCCTTGAACAGGGTAGGTTTCTCCACTTACATAAGACTCTCTTGTTTTCTTGCAGTAAGACCTTGTAGTTCTCTCTCTGTATAGGTTTCTCATTTCTTTAGTTAGCTTTCTTTCTAGGTATTTTATCTTCTTGGAGTCTACAGTAAATGGTATTGATTTGGCAATTTCTTTCTTGATGATCTCTTTGTTGATATAAAGGAATCCTACTGATTTATTTATGTTTATCTTATATGCTGATGCTTTGCTGAACTCTGTTAGTTTCAGTAGTTTGCTTGTGGATTCTTTAGGATTCTCGTCACATACAATCATATCATCTGCAAATAGGGAGAATTTTACTTCATCTTTGCTGATGCAGATGCAGATGCCCCTTATTTGTCTTGTCTAATTGCTCTTGCTAGAACCTCTAGTACAATGATGAATAGACATGGTGAAAGTAGGCATCCTTGTCTAATTCCCATTCTCAAGGGGAATTTTTTCAGTCTGTCACCATTTAGTATGGTGCAGGTGGCTAGCTTTGCATAGCTGCCCCTCATTGTGCTGAGGAATTTCCCCTATATGCCTGTTTTGCTGAGAGTTTTTAGCATGAATGGGTGTTGGGCTTTATTGAATGCTGTCATGGATTGAATTGTGTCCTCCCCCCAAAATGTATGTGTTGATTTGACTTGGTTTGGAGTTCCAGTATGGTGCCCTTCCTCTCATGTGTTGTGAATCCTGCCTTTGTGATATTGATGATAGAGAATGCTTTGCAGTTGTGTTAGTGAGGCAGGACTCAAGCTTGTGGAACATAAGGGAGAGAAGTGAGCTGAGGAAGTTGGGAACCTCATATCACCAAGAGAGAAGCACTGAGAGCAGAGTATGTCCTTTGGACCCGAGAGTCCTGTGCCGTGATGCTCTCACTGGATTTGGACTTATCCTACCGGACTGTGATGATCTCTCATATTGAATGGACTTGTAACTTATTAGTGGATTTGTGGTTTACTGGACTGTGACAATAAACGATTCTCTTCATGAAACCTTCCACACGTGATATTTTCTATTAGAGCAGTACCAGATGACTAAGAAAAATGCATTTCTGCATCAATTGACAAAATCAAGTGAGTCTTATCCCTTGTGCTATTGTTGTGTTTGATCACTTTGTTTTTCTGATGTTGAACCAGTCTTCCATCCCTGATATGAATCCAACTTGGTTATAGTGAATTATTTTTTTGATATATTGTTGAATTCTTTTGCCTAGGATTTTGTTCAGTATTTTTGCATCTAGGTTCATGAGTAATACTGGTTCATAATTTTCTTTTTTAGTGAGACCTTTCCCTGCCTTTGGTATCAGGGTTATGCTAGCTTCATAGAATGAATTTGGGTGCATTCCATCCCTTTCTATGCTGAGAAATAGTCTCAGTAGTATTGGAGTTAATTCTTCTCTGTAAGTTGGATAGAATTCTCTGGTGAAGCCATCTGGGCCAGGACTCTTTTGGCTTCATAATTATTTTTATTTTATTTTATTTTTTATTTAACATGACTGAGTGAAAATGTACATTCCCATATAAATTTACATGCCCACCTATATGCAGCTTCCACTGCTCTCCCTGTCCGATGACAGCACACTACTCCTCTCTGCTCCATACATGTCTCATCCTCCCAACAGCCTCCTTTCTGCTCCTCTCCACTCACTCTCCTTCCTCCAGCCAGAGGTCAGCAGGATGATATCCTATAGATGTATAGAACCATAAAGTGCAACCAATATATGGTCACTCGGCATTGCCAAGTCCAATCCATTCGTGTCCAAAGAGTGGACCTTCATTATAATTTATGGGTAAGGGCAGCATCAGGGCCAGGGGCCATGCTCTAAGGGGAACCCCGAAACCACTGGACCATCAATTTAGGTCTTTTAGTGGAGATCTCAGGATGCACCTCTTTTTATTCTTGTGTTGCCAGTGAGACTCCTCTCTGTGAGCTCAATCGTGGCTGTCACTGGTGGTGGCCGGGCACCATCCGGTTCTTCTGGTCCCAAGTTGGTGAAGGCACCCACTCTTGCAGGTCTCTCTGTCTTCTAGGTTGTCTTTACCACATGTCATTTTGGTCTTCGGTGAGCATCCGTTCCTGCTGAGTTGGGCCCATTTGCTGTGTCCTTGGGTGGCAGCTTGGCAGCTTTTAAGACCCCAGACGCCACTCACCAATGTGGGGTGCAGAGATCTCCCTTAGCAAAATGCTAGTTGTGCCAATTGGCCTTGATTTCGCCTAAGAGCATGGTCCCCTGCCCCCAGCCCCAGCTGCTCTATCCTTGCAATATTGGGTTAAGATGGAAGGAGTACTCAGGTTATGCTGAAGTCCACTTAATGTTGTTCTTGTTTCTAATGTGTGCTACCACCACTTTCTCCCAACCAGATTTCTAGCAACTGTCTAAATTAAACCCTCCCCCCCACCCTGTCTCCCTCCCCTACCTTGCAGCTGGCAAAGAGTCTTTCCTTCTATACACAAGTCTGTTTTTGAGATCTTATCGTAGAGGTCTCATACAGTATTTGTCCCTTTGTCGATGACTACTTTCACTCAACATAATGTCTTGCAGTTGAAACCAGGTTAGGAGATGTTTCCTGGAATTATTTTTATTCTTTATCTTTGCATAGTGCTCCATTGAGTATATGTACCGTAGTTTACCTATCCATTCTTCTGTTGTTGGGCAACTGGGTTGATTCCATCTTTTTGCTGTTGTGGACTGTGCTGCGATAAACATTCTTGTGCATGTGTCCGTTGGTGTGAAAGGCCTTGATTCTGTAGAATATATTCAAGTAGTGGAATTACTGTGTCATATGTTATATCTATATCCATTTGTTTAAGGAAGCGCCAGATTGCTTTCCAAAGAGGCTGGACCATTTTGCAACCCACCAACAGTGTAGGAGGGTTCCACTTTCTCCATAGCCTCTCCAGCATTTGTTGTTTTGTGTTTTTTTGGATCGTGGCCAACCTTGTTGGGGTGAGATAGTATCTCACTGTCGTCTTGATTTGAATTTCTTTAATAACTAAAGATCGTGAACATGTCTGCATGTGTTTTTTGGCTGTTTGGATCTCCTCTTTAGTGAAATGTCTGTCCATATCCTTTACCCATTGCTTAATTGGATGGTTTATCTTTTATTTTTTCCATTCTGTGTTCTTGGCTTTGCAAGGAAGTTTCTATGTCTTTGATTTTGTTCTTGATCTGTTGGATTTCAGAGTACTGGTTTTCCATCAGATTGAACAGCTTGCTTAATTTTTCATTTTGTTCTGCTTCATTTTATATAAAGTCTAGAAGGGCTCTGTATAGAATCATTTTATATTCACTTCCTGATGCTTTCATAAAAGTTTCTTCATCTGGAAAACTCCTTGGTTGTTTTGTTTGGGAGCCTTCTGAAGCCATGGGTGATTTCTTGTATGCCATAAGTGTCTGTTGCTTTTTGGGTCCCATGTGAGTAAGTAGAGGCTGGAAGAGGTACTGTGAGGATGGATTGCAAATGTTTCTCTAGGCTGTCTTAAAATGTAAAGCAAAAGGTATCTGACCACTTCACAAGTCAGTTATGTTTTCAGGTGTAGAGGTCCCTCTTCTCAACTGACAAAGTAAGTGCCACTATATCCAACCCCAGATGATAACAAACTAGTTCAGAATACAGCAATGCTACTGCCCTGTTGGCCTCTGCTGACAGGGCCTAGCCTTAGGCGACACTGCGTCGAGTACTGCTTTTGTGATAGAAAAGTGCTCTCTTGTGGGCAGGCTCTGTCTCCCAAGCTAAGAATTAGGTCCAGCTGCGGCCACTGTATCCAAGATGGCGTCCTCCACACAGGCAGCAGACAGAGGGGCTAAAGGTGCCGAGAGGTAGTGTTTCCTCTGCTTCTGTTGCAGGGCCTGCAACGTAGGTGGCACTGGGAAAATTACTGCTTTTCTGTCAGAGAAGCGCTGTCCTGTTTGCAGCCACTGGCTTCCAGGCTAAGAATTAGGTCCCGCTAAAATCTCGGTACCAACATGGCATCCCGCACACTGACTGTGGAATTCCATTCAAACCCCACTGATGCAGATATAAAACGAAAGGCTCAAAGTAGCTAGATTAACAGAGTCCTAAGCCTGGCTCTCAGAATATGGGAATTTCTCCTGCCTATCCCCCCAGCAGCACTTCTGTGTCTAGCTGCTAGGCAAGACCCAGCTCCGCCCGCCGGCCATGACAGAGGAAAAAAAAGTCACAATGGTGCGTTTGCCTTCAGTCCCTGTGAGCCAGGGCTAGCGAGGAGCGGGAGTCAGTGACAGAGAGGAGGTTTTTCGCTTAGTGTATGAAGTCCCAATTAACAGTCCTGTGCCATGTCTTGAGGCTGATTAGGTGATCAGAAGGCTCTGTTTGATTATCAGTTCAGGTCTTTGTTTCCAGAGGGATACAAGGAGACGTGTGCTTAGGCTGCCATCTTGACTCCGCGCCCCCTGGCTTGGTAATTTTTTGATGACTTTTTCAATCCCTTCCTTTGTTATGGATTTATTAAGTTATTCTACTTCTCCTTGTGATAATTTTGGTAGATGATATGAATCTAGAAAGTTGTCCATTTCCTCTAGGTTTTCAAATCTGTTAGAGTACAGTCTTTTATAGTATTCTGTTATGATACTTTTGATTTCAGCTAGGTCTGTTGTGACATTTCACATCTCATGTCTTATTCGGGTTATTTGTTTCCTCTTCTGTTTTTTTCTTTTGTAAGTTTAGCCAATGGTTTATCAATTTTGTTCATCTTTTCAAAAAGCCAGCTTTTGATTTTGTTAATTTTTCAATAGTTCTTCTAGCTCTGTTTCATTTAGTTCTGTTCTAATTTTTATTGTCTGTTTTCTTCTGGTGCCTGCTCTCTACTTGGTCAAGCTGTAGGGTTAATTCTCTGGTTTTGGTCCTTTCTTCCTTCTGGATATGTGCATTTATAGAGACAAACTGACCTCTGAGCACTGCTTTTGCTGTGTCCCATAGTTTCTGTTAGGATATGTTTTCACTGTCATTTGAGTCCATAAATTTCTTTATTTCATCCTTCGTTTTTTCTATAACCCATGGATTTTTGAGCAGGTGTTGTTTGGTTTCCGTAAGTTCAAATTTATACCTATGTTTTTCCTCTTCTTGATTTCAAGTTTTATGACTTTATGGTCTGAGAAGATGCTATGCAGTAATTCAGTGGTTTGTATTTTACTGAGACTTGCTTTATGTCCTGACACATGGTCTGTTCTGGAAAATGTTCCATGTACATTGGAGAAGAAGGTGTACTTACAGGTTGATGAATAAAAAGTTCTGTATGTGTTGATGAGGTCTAGTTGGTTAGTTTTCACAATAAGATCTTCTGTGTCTTTACTGAGCTTTTTTCTGGATGATCTGTCCATTTCTAAAAGTGGAGTGTTGAAGTTTCCAACTATTGTTGTGAAGTGATTTATCTCATTTTTCAATGTAGTCTATGTTTGTTCAGTGTATTTAGATGCTCTGGTACTGGATGTATGAATATGTAATACTGCTAAGTCCTGTTTGTGTATTGAATCTTTCAGCAATAAACAGTGGCCATCTTTGTCCACAATGGTGGATTTTACATTAAAGTCTATTTTATCTGAGAATAGTATTGCCACTCCTACTCTTCTTTGTATGTTGCTTGTTTGATATATATTTCTCCATCCTTTAATTTTCAATTTGTTCATATCTTTGAGTCTAAGTTGTGTTTCTTGTAAGCAGCATATTCACTAATGTGTCTTTTGATCCAGGATGTCACTCCTTTTCTCTTCATTGGTGTGTTCAGTCCATTTACATTCAGTGTAATTATTGCTAGATATGTGTTTAGTGCTGTCATTTTGATGCATTTATTTTTGTGTTGATGTTTTCTATGTTGCTCATAATATTCTGTTCTGGGTCATTCTTCTTTATGAGATGACTTTTCATCTTTTTCAGTGGTGGTTTTGGGTTTGTTGAGACCCCTGTATTATATTTCTTCTTTTGATATGTTGTGTTGTTATTATGCTTTATGGCTAACTGCTGTGATTACCTTAATATGCTAAGTTTAGAGCAGATTTTAACTCCTACATATCTTTTTAATTTCTTCTTCATCTTAAAACCTATAATTAGTGTATTGGCTTGGCATTCCTCTTTCTAGTGTGGTGGTATCATAGTATTTGTGATACGATCACTGGTTCCCTTATTTTAATATTATAGCTTTGATTGAGCTTTTTGGCTTCTCTAATTGTATAGGATTCTGGATGCTGTGTCCTGCATTGCCTCCTTGAGAATATGCTTAATGATTTTGTTGTTCTAAAGAAAGAGCTTCTTTCACTATTTCTTGTAGTTTTTCTTTGGTTTTCACAAAGTCTCTGAACTTCTGTTTACCTGCGAATGGCTTAATTTCATCTTCATATTTGAGAGACAGTTTGCAGGATACTTAATTCTTGGTTGAAAGTTTTTCTTCTTCAAGGCTTTGAATGTGTCATCGCACTGCCTCCTAGCCAACATGGTTTCTGCTGAGAATTCAGATGACAGCCTACAGGGCTTCCTTGTGAATGTTAGCTTTCCTTTGAGCCTTGCTGCCTTTAAGAGAATCTGTTTTCCAAGCTAAGCCAAGTGCCGTCGAGTTGGATCCGACTCTAGATTTCATTTTATTAAGCTTGATTACAGTATGTCTTAATGTCTTTCTTTGGGGGTCTATTTTTTGTGGTGTTCAATATCCATCTTGGAAAACTATGTTCTCTTCTTTCATAATTTAAAGGAAGTTTCCTGTCTGCAACTCTACAAAAATACTCTGTATTTTCAGCTATCTTTCCCTGCTCAGGAACTCCAGTTATCCATAGGTTGTTCCTCTTAGTAGAATCTCACATGTTTTGTAATCCATCTTCCTTTTTGTTATTTCTTTTCTCTGATTTCTCCTTGTAAATGCTGGTATCAGTTACTATATCCTCAAGTTCCCTAACTGGCTTCATTTCTTCAATTCTGCTCTTTTGACTTTGGATTGAATGATCTTATTCCATGTTAGTATCTATCTGCTGGATTTCAGATCATTGATGTTCCATCAGTTCAAATAGCTTACTTAATATTTCATTTTGTTCTGCTTCATTTTGTTGAATCTATAGGAGGACTCTCCATATAATCCCTTGTGCTTGACCTCCAATAGTTTCAGAAAGGCTTCTTCATGTAGGAGGTTTTTTGATTCTTTATTTTGGGAGTTTTGCAGAGCTGTGGTAGACTGTTTCTTTAAATGGTTAGCAATAGACTGTTGCCTGTGTACCATCTGGAGTCTGTTCAGCTTCTCTGGTGTTACCCCAACAGGATCTGTGTACTCTAGTGACTGGCCCTAGGTGGACTTTCTGGAATGACAACTTCTGCCTCTTGGATGGCAAAGACAGCTCCCTAGTTATGAAGTCATCAGGGGACCATCTTGACAACTTCAATCTTTTGTTTATCATGATTCTACTTATTGGTGCAATTGTGAGGATTTTTGTTTTCTTTGTGTTGAGGTATAATCTATACTGAAGGCTATAATGTTAGATCTTTGTCAGTATATATTTCAAAACCTCTTCACTTTCAGCAAGCAATGTTGTATCATCTGCACATCACAAGTTGTTACTGAGTCTTCCTCTTATCCTAGTGCCCCTTTCTTCTTCATATAATTCAGCTTCTCTGATTGTTTCCTCAGCATAAAGACTGAATAACATGGTGAATGATACAACCCTGTTGCATGCTTTTTCTGGTTTTGAACCGTGCAGTATCCTCTTGTTCTGTTTGATGACTGCCTCTTAGTCTGTATGCAGGTTCCCCATGAGCACAATTCAGTGTTCTGGATTTCCTATTCTTGCAATGTTACCCATAATTTGTTATTATCCACAAAGTAGAATGCCTTTATGTAGTCAATAAAACATAGGTAAATATCTTTTTAGTAATTCTCTGCTTTTGATCAGGATCTATCTGATATCAGCAATGACAGTCCTCATTCCATGTCCTCTTCTGAATCCAGCTTGAGTTTCTGGCAGTTCCCTGTCTATGTACTGTTACAAATATTCTTTGTTTTCTTTTAGAAGAATTTTACTTGTGACATTAGTTATATTGTTTGATAATTTCCACATTCTGATGGATCACCATTCTTTGGAATGGGAACAAATATGGATCTCTTTCAGTCAGTCTGATAACTGTCTTACAAATTTCATGGCATAGATAATGAGCACTTCCATAGCTGCATCTGTTTGTTGAAATATCTCAGTTGGTATTCTGCCAGTTCCTGGGGGCTTGTTTGTCCCCAGTGCTTTCAGTACATTTTGGACTTCCTCCTTCAGTACTTTTGGTTCTTGATCATATACTGCTTCCTGAAATGGCTGAACATCAAGCAGGTATTTTTGATACAGTGACCCTGTATATTACTTTCATCTTCTTTTGATGCTTCTGGTGTTATTTAATATGTTCCCCTCAGAGTCCTTCAGTACTGTAATTTGAGACCTAAATTTTCTCTTCAGTTCTTTAAGACTGGGAAATGCTGAGTATGTTCTTTTGTTTTGATTCTCCAACTCTAGTACTTTGAAAATTCCATTATAATGCTTTGCTTTGCCTTCTGAAGCTCCCCTTTGAAATCTTCTGCTGAATTCCTTTACTTCATAATGTCTTCATTTTGTTTCAGCTACTTGATAATCAAGAGCAAGTTTCAGAGTCTCTTTTGGCATCTATTTTGTTCTCTTTCTTTCCTGTCTTTTAATGACCTTTTGCTTTCTTCATGTATGATGTCCTTGATGTCATTCCACAACTCATCTAATCTCCAGTCATTAGTATTTTATGAGTCAAATATACTCTTTGGGTAGTCTCTAAATTCAGGTGAAAGGTAATCAAAACTGTGCTTTTGCTCTTGTGGACCTGTCTGATTTTTTGGGGGCTTCAACTTGAATCTGTGGATGATCAATTGACAGTCTATTCCATGGATTTTTAGCTTTCTTATCACCTCTTTCCACAAATGTAGTCACTTTGATTCCTGTGTTTCCCATCTGGTGAGGTTCACAGATGTAGTTGCCATTTATGTCAGTGAAAAAGGTATTTGTAATGAAGAAGTTGGTGGTCTTGAAAAATTGTCATGTACTCTCCAGCATTGTTTCTGTCACCAAGGGTGTATTTTCCAACTGCTGTTTCTTTGTCTTTGTTTCTAATAGTAAGTTTCCAATCACCAATAATTATCAAAGCATCTTGATTTTATGTTTGATCAATTTCAGAGTATGGAAGTTGATACTTCAACTTCCTCACCTTTGTCATTAGTAGTTGGTGCATAAATTTGAACAATGATCATATTAACTGATCTTCCTTGTAGGAGTATGGATATTACCCTGTCACTTACAGTATCAGGATAATCACTGTATGGATATTATTCTATCACTCAACTTGCCAAAGCCATTTTGGCACACACCATACAGCCAAGTAGAGCCTTCTGTAAATTATTACACTGAAAAATAATAATTAGACGTTAAAATAAGGATTGTTAACTAATGTGAACCAGACAGCTATAATTTGAGAGCAGAGAATTTTAAACTAAAATATTAAAACATGAGGGGGGACAAATGGCAGGAGTATGTTCTGCTTTGATTTTACTGAGGTAAACCAGTTGTTGTACTTTAGGATAGATCTTTAAATGTTCTTTCTGATGATGAATGCAATCCTATTCCTTTTCAATTTGTCATATTTGACATAGTATACCATATAATTGTCTAATCCAGAATAGCTAGTACCAGTCTATTTCAGCTCACTAATGGCAAGGATAACGATATTTATGTGTTCAACTTCATTTTTGATGATTTTCAGTTTTCCTAGATTTATTCTTCATATATTCTCTGTTTCTATTATTGATGGATGTTTGCAGGTGTTTCTTCTGTACTATGATGGCTTGTGTATTGCTATAATGCTGAAGGCTATGCCACCAGTATTTCAAATACCAGCAGGGACATCCATTGTGAACAGGTTTCAGCTTAACTTCTAGACTTAGACAGACTAGGAAGAAAGACCTGGTGATCTACTTCTGGAAAAATTAGTCAGTAGTCAGTGACAACCTTATGAATAGCAATAAAGCACTGCCTGATACAGTACCAGAAGATGAACTCCTCAGGTTGGAATGTATTCAAAATACAGCTAGAGAAGAGCTGTCTTCTCAAAGTAGAGTTTATCTTATGAAGTAAATCAAGTTACACTTTCAGGACCTTCATTTGCTGATATGGCACAATTCAAAATGAAAAGAAACAGCCACAAACATTTGTTAATAATAATCTGTTGTTTACTGGTTTAGTATGTCTGACCTTTTTTTTCCTTAGGAATTTAGGTTTGGTAGCCGCCACCATCTACTTCTGGTCTCAAGATAGGTGATGCCATTATTTGTATAGACTACTGTTCTGTAGACTAGTTTCTTCTTTGAGTCTTTAATTTCCTTCTTTCTCTTTAGTTCTGTATAAGGAGAGAACAATAGTTGTATCTTAGATGTCTGCTCACAAAATTTTAAAACCCCAGACACTACTCACCAAACTAAAGTTTAGAATATTCACTTCAGGACTACAATGTGCCAATGAACTGAGTTCTCCCACAAGATATGATCCTGAGCCCTCAAACTCAGCAAACCAATCCCATGAGATGTTTGACTGTATCTAGAAAGTATCTATAACCTTACTACTTACGTGTTTTATGCTTTAAAATATATGCAGCACATATAAGCATGTATACGCACATACTTAGTCTTTCATATGACAACCATTATTTTCAAACCATAGTAGATCAGAAAAATCCAAAACCATAGTAGAAAAGCATTTATTCTAATTGTGTTTTCCCTTTGGCCATAGCAAATCATACTCTCTCTCCTTCTGATGACATCTCCCCATATGTGAATAGGCTGTTTTTGTTAGATGCCATCAGGTCAATTCTGACTCATAGTGACCTTATTACAACAGAAGGAAGCATTACCTGGTCTTGTCCTATGTTCACAATTGTTTTTATGCTTCAGCCCTTTATTGCAACCATTGTGTCAGTCCAGCTTGTTGAGTGTATTCATCTTTTTTGCTCACCCTCCATCTTACCAAGCATGATGTCCATCTCCGGGGATTGATCCCTCCTAACAACATCTCTGAGGTGTATAAGATGCAGTCTCACTATCCTTGATTTTAAGGAGCACTCAGGATGTACTTCTTCCAGAACAGATCTGTTCTTTTGGCAGTTTAAGATAAGATGCAGTGTTCTTCTCCAACACCACAATTCAAAGGCATCAGTTCCTCTACTATCTTCCTCAATCATTGTCCAGCTTTCACATGTATGTGTATATGTGATTATATGTCTTGGGTGTTGATTGTGGAAGTGAATAGGCTAGTAGGAGAAAATAAAACAAACAAAAGACATCATCATAGATAGCAACTGGAGTCGGGGCTGTGTGTTCGGTTGGTGCTACCAAGGACAAGATAAGTTGTGGGTTTGAGTACATTGGAAAAGCAATCTGGCTGTCAAGATTTTGAATGGTTCAGTCCCTGTGAGCAGAACTCAGGAAAGTAGCAAGAAGGGCTCTAGGTGGACAGCCTGCAAAAGCTGAAAACAACTATATCTGGGAGACCCTGCCACACGCAAGAGTCTCTGGGCTGGAATATTGTAGTTCACGTAGACAAGTCCTAAATTTCCCTAGGCTTCTTTTCATTCAAATACAATCATCTTTATTCCTGGCTGTGGTTGTTTGACAATAGTGCACTCAGTAGTTGATTCATTATCAAGTCAGCAACCTCATAGTGCCCAGCTCAAGGTGAGACCATAACAACTGAAATCTACATGGTCTGCATGATGAGAACATTGTTTGTCAAAAGATTCTTTTCCTGCCTGCCATGCATAGACCTCTTCATTTCTCTTTGGCTTTTGTCATCATTATAGTTCTGTTTGAATTGCTAGCATATCATTTAGCTGTTGTTAGGTAAAACGTTTGTTATTATTATATTCAAAATAGCCATTAGTTTGATAAGGGATGTGAGACTTCATACCCACTAATTCATTTTAATTTATTTCATATTTAAATAGAAGTTAGTCATTCTTGGTCTGTCCTATAAATGTCAACATGTTTAGAGAAGTGATTTCTATGGTTTTATTTAACAGATAACCATTTGTACAAACTAAGTAAAGGTAGGGTCAATAAGTCAGATGTTGACATAACAATAACTTCTTATTTACCAGAATACAGATCTAGGGATGGAGGTAAAGAGTGGGCTAACTCACTGGTAAAGAACTACAAGGCTCAGTCTCATATTTATATTTTTGTGTATTTTTCTTTTTGTTTCCCTAAGTGACCATTCTGTCTGTAAAAATGGTAACACTAAAGATTGAATTTGCTTGTATTGAACATGTGCTAATCACAGATGTGTTTATATACATAAATAAATACATAAATAATAGGAATCATTTTGAAATCCAGTGCAATGCATTCTAAAAGCACTATAAATGAAGATGTCAACACAAGAGTGTTACTAATGAGTCCTTCAAATTTACTTGCAGACCCTAACAGTAAAGGTCAGTTGGTTTCAAAGACCATATGTATTGAATGCCACAACCACAGAAGAAAACAATCATTTTTAAAGGTTTTTTTCTTTGCATTGATAGAAATTGAATTTAACTTTTATAAATTGCTATTTAAAATGCAGATAAACATTTCACTGCAAGTGGTTGTTGTAAAATTAAAATAAACTAAACTTGTTTCCTTTCAGTGTATTCTAACTCATAGCAACCTCTTGTGTTACACAGTTGTCATGGATTGAATTATATCCCCCAAAATATGTGTGAACCAATTTGGCTGGGCCATGATTCCTAGTATTATATGGTTGTCCTCTATTTTGTGATTGTGGTTCTCCTATATCTTATAAATCCTAATTTCTGCCTGTGCTTAATGGAACAAGACTGGATTCTGTTAAAGAGGATTAGAGTGGGACTGTAGCACTCTCTACTAAGATCACATCCCTGATCCAATATGAAGGGAGTTTCCCTGGAGTGACCTGAACTACTTTTTAACTTATAACAGATAAAAGGAAAGGGGAGGGGGCAGAGAGTGGGGACCTGATACCTCCAAGAAAGCAGTACTGGAAGCAGAGCAAGTCATTTAGACCTGAGGTTCCTTTCCTTAGACACTCTCAGAGCAGGGAAAGATTGATGCATCGTAGGACTTTCTCGAGAGCGAACACAGAAACAAAGTTTTCCCCTGGAGCAGCACCCTGAATTTGTACTTCTAGCCTACTGGACAGTGAGAGAACAAACTTCTGTTAGTTAAAGCTGGAAAACCTGGTAGCACAGTGGTTAAGTGCTATAGCTGTCAACCAGAGGACTGGCAGTTCAAATCCACTGGGTGCTCCTTGGAAACTCTATGGGGCAGTTCTGCTCTGTCTATAGGGTCACTGTGAGTCATAACTGACTTGATAGCAGTTGACTTTTTTGTGGGGGAGAGTTTGTTAAAGCTATCCACTTGTGGTATTTCAGTTATAGCAGCACTAGGTGATTGAGACAAGGGTAGCACTGCTCCATAGGATTTTCTTGGCTGTAGTCTTTCTGGAAGGAGCCCTGGTAGTACAGTTGTTAAGTACTTAGCTGCTATCCAAAAGTTTGGTGGTCTGACTCTACTGGACACTCCATGGGAAAAATGACCTGTCAGTCTTGTCTAGTAATGATTATAGCCTAGCAAATCCACTGGGGCAATTCTGCTCTGTCACATGAGATGACTATGAGTCGGAATCAACTACGTGGCACACAATAGCAACAATATTTACAAAAATAGATCACTTTCTTCCATAGTGAGTTTGAACCACCAATCTTATTTTTATGATTGAATGAAAATGCACATTCCGGTACAAATTTGCATGCTCACGTATATGCAGCTCCCACTGTTTTCCCTGCCCGGTGACAGCACACTCTTTGTCTATGCTCCGTACATGTCCTATCCTCCCAACAGTCTCCTATTGCCTCCTCTCCACCCATCCCCCCCTCCAATAAGAGGTCAGCAGGATGATATGCTATAGATGCGTACAACCATGAAGTGCCCAGAAAATATGGTCACTCTGCATCACCACATCCAATCCACTGTTGTCCGAAGAGTTGACCTTCATTATGATTTATGGACAGGGGCAGCATCAGGGCCAGGGGCCATGCCCTGAGGGGAACCCCAAAGCCCCCATATTATCAGTTGCAGTCTTTTATTGGAGATCTCAGGGTGCACCCCTATTTATTCTTGTGTTGCCAGTGAGACTCAACTTCGTGAGCTCAATCGCGGCTATCGCTGGTGGTGGCCGGGCACCATCCAGTTCTTCCAGTCACCAGTCGATGTAGACACCCGCTCATGTGGGTCTCTCTGTCTTCTGGATTCTCTTTCCCCCATGTCGTTATGTATCTTGGTGATCATCCATTCCTGCTGAGTTGGGACCATTTGTTGTACCCTCAGATGGCAGTTTGGCAGCTTCTAAGACCCGAAATGCCACCCACCAATGTGGGGTACAGAGAGTCCTCATTAGCAAAATGCTAGTTGTGCCAGTTGACCTCAATTTCACCTGAGAACATGGTCCGTGGCCCCTCGCCCAACTACTCTGTCCTTACAATATTGGGTTAAAATGGGAGGAGTACTGAAGTTGTGTTGAAGTCCAGTTAATATTGATCTTCTTACTCGCCCTCTTGACTTCTCTATCCTTGCAGCCATCAAAGAGTCTTTTCTTCTATGCATGAGTCTGATTTTAAGTTCTTATTACAGGGGACTCATGCAATATTTGTCCTTTTGCTGCTGACTGCTTTCACTCAACATAATGTCTTCCAGTTGAAACCAGGTTATGAGATATTTCCTGAAATCATCGTTGTTCTTTTATCATTGCATAGTGTTCCATTGTTTACCTATCCATTCCTCTGTTGTTGAGCATCTGAGTTGATTCTATCTTTTTGCTACTGTGGACTGTGCTGCAATAAACATTCGTGTGCATGTATCAGTTGGTGTAACTCCCAATCTTTTTGTGTGTGCGTGATTAAATGAAAGTATACAATCCAAAGTAATTTTCTTGCCCACCTATCTGCAACTCCTTCTGCTCTCCTTGCCCAGTGACAGCACACTCCTCCTTTTCATTCTATACTTGTATCCTCTTAACAAGCTCCTGTTCCCTCCTCTCCACCTTCTTCTCTCCCATCTGGAGATTAGTAGGACAGCATCCTATAAAAGCATAGAAGCATAAAGTGCACACACCATATGGTCACACTGTGTCCCCGAGTCCAGTCCATTTATATCCAAAGACTTGATTTCAGTGGTGTTTTCTGGGCGAGGACAGCAGCAGGTCTAGGGGCCATGCTCCCAGGTGATCCTCCAGGCCATCAGGCTGGCGATAAACATTCTTGTGCATGTGTCCGTTGTTGTGAAAGGCCTTGATTCTGTAGAATATATTCCAAGTAGTGGAATTACTGGGTCAAATGGTGTATCTATAGCCATTTTTTTAAGGAAGCGCCAGATTGCTTTCCAAAGAGGCTGGACCATTTTGCAACCCCCACCAACAGTGTACGAGGGTTCCACTTTCTCCACAGCCTCTCCAGCATTTGTTGTTTTGTGTTTTTTGGATCATGGCCAACCTTGTTGGGATGAGATGGTATCTCCTTGTCGTCTTGATTTGAATTCTTTGATAACTAAAGATCGTCGACATGTCCACATGTGTTTTTTGGCTGCCTGGATCTCTTCTTTAGTGAAATGTCTGTCCATCTCCTTCACCCATCACTTAACTGGATGGTTTGTCTTCTTCTTGTTGCTATTTTGTAGTATCTTATAGATTATGGAAATCAGGCATTGGTCTGACATAGAGTTTCCAAATATTTTTTCCCATTCTGTAGGTGTTCTTTTAATTCTGTTAATAAAGTCTTCAGATGAGCAAAAGTGTTTAATTCTTAATAGATCCCATTTATCTATTTTCTCTTCTGATGATTGTGGTTTGTTTGACAGATTTTGGAGTCTGTCCATATTGTGTATTAAAACTTCCATTGTTGTTACTACCTTTTCTTGGATGAGCTTTATCGCTTTAAGTTTGACAAGGTCGGCAGTTCAAATCCACCAGGCGCTCCTTGAATACTATGGGGGTCAGTTCTACCCTGGCCCCTAGGGTCGCCATGAGTCGGATCCAACTCGACGGCACTTGGCTTGACATCCCGTTGGAGTTGGTTTTTGTATAAGGTGTAAGTTATGGATCTTGTTTCAGTTTCTTGCAGAGGGATATCCAATTTTGCCAGCACCATTTGTTGAAGATACTGTTTTTACCCCAGTTTAATGTCTTAGGGCCTTTGTCGAATATCAATTGTTCATAGGCGGATGGTGTCATCTCTGGGGTCTCAGTTCTGTTCCACTGATTGATCTGTCTGTTCTTATACCAGTACCAGGCTGTTCTAGCCACTGTGGCAGTGTAATATGTTCTAAAGTCAGGTAATGAGAGGCCTCCCGGTGTGTTCTTCTTTAGTAGTACCTTGCTTAGCCGGGGCTTCTTCCCTTTCCAAACAAAATTGGTGATTTGTTTCTCCATCTCATTAAATAATGTCACTGGAACTTGTATTGGGATTGCATTATATAAATAAATTGCTTTGGGTAAAATAGACATTTTCACAATGTTAAGTCTTCCTATCCATGAGCAGTGTAGGTTTTTCCATTTATCTAAGTCTCTCTTAGTTTCTTGTAGTAAAGGCTTGTAGTTCTCTTTGTAGAGGTCTGTTGTTTCTCTGGTTAGATTAATTCCTAGGTACTTTATCTTCTTAGGGGCTATGGTAAATGGTATTCATTTGATAATTTCCCCCTTAACAGTCTCGTTGTTGGTATAAAGGAATCCTACTGATTTACTCATGTTTATCTTGTATCCTGAGACTTTGCTGAATTCTTCTATCAGTTTGAGTAGTTTACGTATAGATTCCTTGGAATTCTCTGCATATACAATCATATCATCTCCAAACAGGGAGATTTTAACTTCCTCTTTGCCAATGCAGATGCCCTTTATTTCTTGGTCTTGTCTAATTGCTCTGGCTAAAACTTCTAGCACAATGTTGAATAGAAGAGGTGAGAGTGGGCATCCTTGTCTAGTTCCTGATCTCAAGGGAAAGTGTTTCAGTCTCTCTCCATTCAGGATGACGTGGGCAATTGGCTTTGTATAAATGGCCCTTATTGTGTTGAGAAATTTGCCGTCTATGCCCATTTTGCTAAGAGTTTTTATCATGAATGGTTGTTGGACTTTATCAAGTGCCTTTTCTGCATCAATTGATAAGATCATGTGATTCTTGTCTTTTTATTTATGTGATGGATTACACTGATTGTTTTTCTAATGTTTATAAATTTGAACTGGTCATGGAGAACTATTTTTTTGATATTCTGTTGAATTCTATTGGCTAGAATTATTTTGAGAATGTTTTGCCTCTATGTTCATGAAGGATATTGGTCTGTAATTTTCTTTCCTTTTTTTTTTGTAGTGTCTTTACTTGATTTGGAAACTCCGGTGGCATAGTGCTTAAGAGCTATGGTTACCAATCAGAAGGTCAGCAGTTCAAATACACCAGATGCTGCTTAGAAACTCCACAGGTCAGTTCTGCTCTGTCCTATAGTTTACGAGTTGGATCAACCTAACAACAACAAGTTTTTGTTTTTTTGTTTGTTTGTTTGTTTTACTTTGGTTTGGCATTAGAATTATGCTGGCTTCATAGAATGAGTTTGAGAGTATTCCATCCTTTTCTATGCTCTCAAATACCTGTAATAGTATTAGTGTTAACACTTCTCTAAAAGTTTGGTAGAATTGTCCAGGGCTTTTTGTTGTTGAATATTTTAAACTTACCTTTTCAGTCTTTCCATTTCTTATAGGGTTTTTAGTTTTTCTACCTCTGTGTTAATTTAGGTAGGTAATGTGTTATTAGAAACCTCTAGGTTTTCAAGTTTGTTGGAGAACCATTTTTTGTAGTATGTTAGTCTTTCCATTTCAGTTGTGTCTCTTGTGTTATCAACCATCTTATTTCTTATTTGAGATATTTCTGTCTTCTGTTTTTATTTTGATAGTTTGGCCAATAGTTTATTGGTTCTGTTGATTTTTTCAAAGAACTAGCTTTTGATCTTGTTTAATCTGTCAGTTTTTTTTCTATTCTCTATTTCATTTAATTCTGTTCTGATTTTTATTATTTCCTTTCTTTCAGTAACTTAGGGCTTTTTTTTTTTTTTGCTGCTCTCTACTTGTTTGAGTCATAGAACTAATGTTTTGATTTAGGCCCTTCCTTCTTTTTAGATACGTGCATTTATTACTGTAAATTAACTTCTGAGCACTTCTTTTGCTATGTCCCAAAGATTCTGATGGGTGTGTTTTTACTCTAATTTGACCCCTGAATTCCTTTATTCCATCCTTAATTTCTTCTATAACACAGTAGTTTTTGAGCAAGATATTGTTCAGTTTCTATGTATTTGATTTTTCCTTGGTTTTTCTGTTATTGATTTCTACTTTTATGGTTTTATGGTCAGAAAACATGTATTGAAATAGTCTGATGTTTTGAATTCTGTTAAGGCTTGCTTCATGGTCTAATATGTTGCCTATTCCAGAGAATGGTCCATATGTGTTGCAAAAAGTATAGCTGAGTGCTGTTAGGTTGAGTTTTCTGTGTATGTCTACGAGATCAAGTTGGTTGATTATGGCATTTAGCTCTTCTGCCTCCTTTCTGGATGTCTGTCCTTCATCAGAAGTGGTGTGTTGAAGTTTTCTACTATCAGCATAGAGCTATTTCTTAATGAATGCTGTGGAATTTGTTTTATATCTTTTCGAGACCTATCATTGAATCTGTAAATATTTAACATGATTATGTCCTCCTGGTATATTGATACTTTAATCACTGTGTAGTATTGTCATGGATTGAATTCTGCCCCTCAAGAAATGTGTGTAGCAATTTGGTTAGGCCATGATTCCTGGTACTGTGTGATGTTCCCATATAGTCTAAATCTTGCCTCTATGATGTTAATAAGGGAGGATGTGTGGTTGTTATGTTAATGAGGCAGGACTCAATCTCTAAGATTATATTATGCTTTGAGGCGATCTCTTGTGATATAAAGCAAAGGGAAACAAGCAGAAAGTGGGGCCCTCATATGACCAAAAAAGCAGTACAAAGATCAGAGTGCATCCTTTGAATCTGGGGTTCCTGTGCCTCAGAAACTCCCAGTCCAGGGAAAGGCTGATAACAAGAACCAACAGAGCCAACGGAGAAAGCATTCCCCTGGGGCTAATGCCCTTAATTTGAACTCGTAGCCTACTGGACTGTGATAGAATAAACTTTTCTTTGTTAAAGCTATCCACTTGTGGTATTTCTGTTATATTAGCACTAGATGACTAAGACAAATGTCCTGCCTTATCCTTTGTAGTGGATTTCATTTAAAGTCCAAGATTAATGTTTCTACTTTTGCTCTTTTTTGATTGTTATTTGCTTGTATATATATATTTCTCATCTTTGAGTTTTAGTTTGTCTTTGTCTTTAAGTCTAATTGTGTCTCTTGTAGGCAGCATATAGATGAATTTTTCATCCATTCTGCTACTGCCCATCTCTTCATTGATGCATTTAGTTTATTTACATTCAGCATAATTATTTACAGGTGTGACAGTTAGGATTGTGTGTCAGTGGAGATGGGGGACACGTGACACTCAATGTTTATGTTATTCACTCCCATGATTGTATCTTCTGTGAGTAGCCAACCAGTTTAAGGGGAGTTTCTTTAGAGGTTTGGCCTACATCCACTTACAAGCAGACATTCTGGCTTTTTGCTTGCTCTGGATTCTTCATCTAACTACTGTTTGTCTCCCCTGGAACTTGAGCTATCAGCTTGTCTGCAGATCTTGGGATCAGATCCTATAGCTGCCTCCTAATCCTCTTAGGCTCTTGGGACTTGAGCTATGGACTTATCTTTAGATCTTGAATTTGTCAATCTTCACATACTGAGAGTGGGAACCCTGCTCTCTGACCTGCTGATCTTGGGTTCAGTAACACCTGTGGCTACATAAATTGAGAAAAACCTCTGTCCTGACCCACTGACTCAGGACCCTTCCAGCCTCTACAATTGTGTGAGCCATTTCCTTGATATAAGTCTCTCTATATTATATGCTTTACAAGTTTACTGTCTAGAGAATCCAGCCTGTGATAATAGGTATAAGTTTAGTCCTGGTCATTTTGATGTACTGATATGTGTGTGTGTTGTTGTTGGCAGTTTCTTTGTTCCACTTAATTTAGTGTGCTGAATTGTTTTTATGTATTTTTTATCATTGTTGATTTTATATTTGCTGTCTTTATGTTTCCTTTATGACTACCTTAATATTTAGCCTCAGTTTTCTAAGTTTAAACTAATCTTTTATTTATTTATGATGCCTTCACTGCCTCTCCAATGATATATAATGATATATAACTATAGATTTTTAATCCCTCTTTTTTGTCTTAATGTTGTCAACTTTTAGATATTGATGTCTATCTTCAATGTTTTAGCTTTGATTTATTTTTGTTACTTCCTTATGTAAATTGATATCTACTTTGTCCTGTATTGTACTTTTGGATTATTATTTGATGTTACTGATTTTCTAACCAGAAGACTTCCTTTACTATTTCTTGTAATTTTGATTTGATTTTTGAAAATTCCCTAAACTTCTGTTTATCCCCTAGTTTCACCATTGTATTTGAGGGACAGTTTTGCTGGAAATATAATTCTTGGATGACATTTTTTTTCCTTCAGACCTTTATATATGTCATCCCTTCTTACCTACATGGTTTCTGCTGAGTAGTCAGTGCTTAGTCTTATTGCCTCTCCTTTATAGGTAACTTTTTGTTTATTCCTGGCCACTCTTAAAATTCCCTCTTTATCTTTGGTTTTGGCATGTTTGGTTATAATGTCTTGATGACTTTCTTTGGAATATACGTTGTGTGAGTTTTGATCAACATCTTGGATAGATGGCTTTTCATCCTTCACAATATCAGGGAAGTTTTCTGCCAGCAAATCTTCATCAATTCTCTCTGTATTCTCTTTGTTCCGCTGCCCCCTATTCTAGTGTTCCCATGGCTGGTAGGTTATTTTTTGTTCAGGTTCCACAAAATTCCCAGGATTTCTTCTTTAAAAAAAATTCTTTTATCTGATTTTTCCTCAAATAATTTGATGTCAAATGCTTTATCTGCAAATCCTGCCTTGGAACGCTTCGGTTCTGCTCCTTTGACTTTCTATAGAGTTGTCTAGTTCTAATATTTTATTACTAATCTTTTGGATTTCTATTTACTGTCTCTCTATAGATTATTGAAACCTGTTAAATTTGTCTTTATGCTCTTCTGTAACTTTCTTAAGTTCTTCTGTTGCTTTATTGTGTGTTTCTTGGTTTGTTCTGTGTTTTACCTGAACTCCTTCCTGGTGTCTTAAACAGTTCTGTATATTAGCTTTGTAAATTCTATCTCTGTTAAGTTGAAGATGTTGTCTCCCTTTAGAAGGTTTCTTGATTCTTTTTTTTTTTTTTTTTTGGTGGTTTGCTGAAGCCATCATTGTCTGCCTGTCATGGATTGAATTGTGTCCCCCCAAAAATATGTAGATAAATTTGGTTAGGTTATGATTACCAGTATTATGTGATATCCCTTCATTTTGTGATTTCCCTGCCCTGGATTTTAAAAGGGATTAGGGTGGGACTGTGAATACCTTCATAAGGTCACCTCCTTGCTCCATTGTAAACTGAGTTTCCCTGGAGTGTGTCTTGCAATACCTTTTATCCTACAAGAGATAAGAGAAAAGGAAAACAAGTAGAGAGTTGGGAACCTCACATCATCAAGAAAGCAGCACCAGGAATAGAGCATGTCCTTCAGACCTGAGGTTCCTATGCCAAAATGCTCCCTAACCAAAGATTGATGTAACACAGAGGCTTTCCTTCAGAGCCAACAGAGTGGGAAAGCCTCCCCCTGGAGCACACACCCTGAATTTAGCCTTGTAGACCACTGGAATGTGTAAGAATAAACTTTCCTTTGTTAAAGCCATCCACTTGGGATATTTCTGTTAGAGCAGCACTAGCAGACTAAAATGCTGCCTCTTTATGTGATTTGATATTGACTCTTTTACATGAAGCATCAATGAGTTAACTATATTTTATGTTTCCCTTTCAATATCCTAGCTTTTTATGTTGTCTTGATGTGCCCAAAGAGGCTGATCATGTGAGCTACTTGATTACTGGTTCTTTGAAGCTGTCATGTCCTGTCACTGGATGGGTAGGCCTGTTGCTAGGTATGTGAACCCAGGTCTCCATTTATGTTTTTTGCATGGATTCATCTCAGGTGTCTATGTTGTTGGTCACTGAGTGTGTTATGCATGCTTTCATTTACAGTCCTAGACTGGAAGAGGTGACTGGAATAATCTCAGGTATCTGGCTGAAGCAGGCATCATGCACTGGTCAAGGTAGTGGGCTGACTGCTACCCCTGAGTGTCTGGTGAGAAGACATGTCCCTGTTTCCTAGAGCACATAGATAGGTAGGTTTTGCAGCTGAACTGTGAGTACCCAGTGCTGTTGGGTATAAGGCTAGGAAGTCACCATTTATTCTTCAACCCCTGTCACCGGTGGCTCAGTGGAGTTGGTGGAGCCACCAGTCCTCAGGACCCTATTGTGAGTAGATGCGGAAACCCAACCCAGTGCCACTGAGTCAATTCTGACTCATAGAGATCCTCTATGACAGCGTGGAACTGCTCCACTGAGTTTCCAAGAAGTGCCTAGTGGATTTTAACTGCCAGCCTTTTGGTTAGCAGCTGTAGCACTTAAGCATTATGCCACCAGGGTTTCCAAGATCCTGCTTAATAGGTAAGGTGGTGTCAACTACTACAAATCTGCCACTGCTCTGTGTAGCAGATACAGTGGAAAAGATATCAGGTGTATACCCCATTATACTGTGCTAATAAGGGTTTATGCTGTTGAAATGACCCACACAGGTCCATGTGGGGGTGAAAGACATTCAGAGTCTATGGACCTCTTGTGATTGTGCCTTAGCAAAGGGGCTATGCCTGAATTCCTGGGTTATTACTTTTTTCTTGTTTATTCATTTGTTCCCTCTCCAAAGTCAGAAGGTCCTACTTCCAGCCCAGGATGCACAGTTGCTGCAGCCAGAGCAGGTCCCAGAGCAGAGTGGGGAGAGGTCAGGTAAGTGGGAGAAAGGTACCTCCCAAAAGGAGGGAGGGGTTTGATCTGTGCAGTAGGTTAGATGCATGTGCTTATCTTTTGCCAGCCAAGCTCTGTTTCTTGCTATTTCTAGGACTTGAGCAGACTGTCTACCACTTGGTCTCTGCATATGTGGAAAGCACATTGCAAGTGTCACTGCTTGCTGTATCACTCTCACCAGCTGATCCAGACTACAATGAGCTGGTGCCAGTCAGATCTGGTCTAGCAACTCTTGTCTGTTTCTCAACCATCTCTCCCTCCCCAAGGTACTCAGTCTTATTCCTCAACTTTGTTTTTGATGTTCAGTGATCCTAGATTATTAGATATAATCAGTTCATTTGTTTTGGGGGTCTTGCCCCCCATAGCCTACTGTTAAAAGGAACCATTTATAAATGGTCTTGTTGTCTAATCTTGTTCTCTTGCTTTTTCTCTTTAGAGATATAAACTTGTGGAGAAGGCTTCTAATTAGCTCAGCTTCATTAGTCTCATCTCTCAAAGGTAGCATTGAACCTAAAGCATGGTTTCTGAGTCAGATTGCAGATTCTTACAAGTTATGGACTAAAGAGAAAATAAAGAGGGGGAGAACTGCCTACCACTGGAAGCTATGAGGATATTTATTTTATATACACTTGTTGCCATTGAGCTGATTCTGACTCATAGCAATGCTATAAAACAGAGGCTACTAGATTCAAACTGCCAAACTTTTGGTTAGCAGCTGTGAGCATTAGCTCTTAACCAGGGCTTCATTTCGTATGTAGATATAGATATTATTGAATTTCTATATATAAATACATGTATCAATCACAATTTAATTTAATAAGAATAACATTGATGAATGTACCACCCAACCCATATGTAACCAATAACATTACTACCCATGCGTTCTTCATCAATTTTGTCTCTGCACCAGAGGTGGCTGTTCTGAATTCTGTGTTTGTGATTATCTTGCTTTTCTTTATATGTATCCAAAATCAAACCAAACCAAACCCATTGTTGTCAAGTCTATTCTGACTCACAGCAACCCTGAGGACTGAGCAGAACTGTCCCATAGGGTTTCCAAGGAGTTGATTTGAACTTCTGACATTTTGACACCAGCCAAACTCTTAACAACTGAGTCACCAGGTACCCATTATATGTATCTATAATGTGATTATTGGCACTTGGCTTGGCTTGGCAACGTGATTATATGTATATGCATAATATGATTATATGTATACCTAGCTTCATCATATATGAGGGTAATTAGAAACTGTATTTTTAATTTGGTTCATTTTGAACTTTATGAAAAGGATATCACATGGAATGTCATTTTTTTGGACTTGAATTTTCCATTCACCATTATTCTACTAAGATTCATCAATTTGTTTTCATTGTTATGTAATATTCTATATACTATTATTTATCCATTTTTTTATTAGTTGGCATTTAGGTTATAAACGATTGTGCTTTGATCATTTTTATACATAGCATATGTGCAAGAATTTGTCTTGGTAGGTACCCTGGAGTAGAATTGTGCCATAAGGTATGAACATTTCTGCATATATTTATTGGCTATGTACATGTCTTTGATTTGTTCAGCATTTTTTTTATTTTTTTGAATTGCTTATTTTTCATTTATTAATCTGAAAGAGATCTGTGTGGTTTTCCCTTTTTGATTATTATTTCAAGTATTATAATTTATTTTTCTCTAACTGGTGGCTTATCTTTTCATTTTCTTTAATTTATATGTATAATGAACAAAAATTTTTACTCTTACTGTAGGAGAATTTGTGAGTCTTTAAATTTTAGAGCTCTTTCTTTGTCTTGTCTGAGAAATTTTTCTGTACTGCAAGGTCGGAAAGATACTCATTTATATTTTTTACTAAAGATTTTTGACTTACAATGTTACTCAATCTGGATTGAATTTTGAATATAGTATGAAGTAACAACACAACTTTTTTCAAATAGATAATTATTATTTGTAATTCCCACTTATTGAGAAGTCTTTCCCAATAGCCCTCTAGACTACCTATCTCATGTAGCAAAGTTTTGTTGGTCATGAATATATTACCTTAATTCTGCATCTCCTTTATGAATCTTCATAACTGGTAGAGTAACTATAACGTTCTTTGATTTTTCTAGTGCATTCTTGGACATTTATACTTTTCTATGAATTTTAGAATCAGCTATCAAGCCCTACAAAAAATTCCATTAAATATATGCCAAATATGAAAATAAATTTGAGGAAAATTATCTTAAATCATCCTAAGCTATCATTTTCTCATTTAGGATAATATTTGTTGAAATCATTTTATACGTACCCTTATTGGATTTTGGAAGTTGCTGTCTATCCCTAATTTTATGTATAAAGAATGTGTGCTAAATTTTATCAAAATTTTTTTCTTATCTTTTGATAAGACATCAGATTTTCTTTCTTAATTTTCTAGCATTCAAATTTATGATATTTGAAAACACTGTGTTTCTGGGAAACACCCATTTGATTTTATTTGTTATTGCATTCAATTTGCTGTTATTTAGGACTTTTTCACCCACAAATACACGTGAAATGGACCAGCAATTTTTGTACCTCATCTGGTTTTAAATGGCCGTGGTTCTCAAGTGGGGATGCTTCACCTCCCTTGGACAGTTTGGCAGTGTCTGAAGACGTGATTGTCACAATGAGGACAGGAAGCACTGCCTGCATCTAGTGAGCAGAGACCAATATACTGCTAAATGTTGTTTTCTTCTGTGACTCTAAGTATATCTATATACATATGTGTGTTTCTCATGCCTCTTTCTTTAATATATCCTATATTCTTTTCTTTCATAACACATTTTGGATAGGTGATTTAGTTATATTGTCTAATTCTGTATCTTTCTATTTATCTCTGTTTAACCAGCCCATTGAGTGTATTTCAACCAGCCAAGCCAAGTGCCATCGAGTCGGATCCGTCAACAATCTAATTTATAATTCTTAAAAATTATGATTTTTTTTCAAATATGTAGGTTTCTTCTATGTGCTTATTTTTATAGTTGTACCCTTTTATTTTAGTATTTTACACATCCGTGTTCCTGAATGCAACATTTGTGGTCTTTTGGGGCTGCAGGGATCTAAATCTATTTCTTTTATCTAGTGACTCTTATTCAGCCTGCTCCCATCATTTCTGTTAGGTCTGGCCAAGCTTTCAGGGGCTGAAAGCCCTCAGCAAAAGTAACTTCTGATTCCATTTAACATCCATAGTTTACTGCTAAGCCTGTATTTTAAGTGACCATGTATATCTAAATTGAAACTGGTGTATTGCAAGCAGGTTATACTAAACAACTTCATTTCTAAGGCCTGTGGGCTCTTATTTCTTTAGAACAGCAGTTCTCAAAGTCTGGTCCCAGACCAGTATTATGAGATGCACCAGGGATTTTATTAGTAAAGCAAATTGTCAGGCCTCAACCCACCCAGACCTACTAAATCAGACACTCTAAGAGTAGATCCCAGAAATCTGTTTTCACACACCTCCAGGTGATTCTCATGCTCCCTAAGCTCTAAAGATCATTTCTCAGTCAAATCTCGTTTTAAAATGGATATTGCTTAAAACATCTTAAGACCCAAAATACGGAATGTGTACTTAATCTACGGCCAAAGATGTCTCAAATGTTTCAGATGATAGCCCTTTGCAAAGGGTTATCATGACTGTTGCCAAATGCTCAGAAATTGAGGAACATTACTTGCTCAGTGTTTCTTTAAGTCAACATTTTTATCTTACATTTAACTGAAGTGAAATTCAAAATAAACTTTGTATCTTTACTATAGAAGGCAAACCAAAATACTTGCCATGACTAAGATACAACTATAAAATGGTTAAGAGCTATGGGGGCTACCGCTGCTAAGCAAAATGTCAGCATCTGAACTCCCTCAACCAAAATCAGAAACCAAATCCACTGCTGTCGAGTCAACTCTGACTCACAGTGACCCTACAGGACAGAGTAGAACTGCCCCACCGTGTCTAAGGAGTGCCTGGTGGATTTGAACTGCCAGCCTTTTGGTTAGCAGACATAGTACTTAATCACCACACCACCAGGGTTTCCAGACTCTTGCAGCTGTTCCTTGAAAACCTTATGAGGAGGCAGTTCTACTCTGTCCTATAGTTTTGCTATGAGTCAGAATCAGCTTGATGGCAAAGGGTTTTTGTTATGCAAAAAAGAACACACTGAAAAAAACAGTACTCTTAAATGTTGATTTAGGGATCTGAAATTGAGATGTGCTTTCCTTTTGATAAAAAGGAATACTGACAAGTATTAAAGAGGTGTTAAGACATACAAGATAATATCTTTTTGATTTTCAGATAAGTAAAAGAAAATGTATAAAGAAATAACGTTCATTGCATGATTCAATGGCATTTAATGCCATATCTATGTACCACCGAAAATTACTCATCATACTATCTAAAATGAGTATGCATTCCATATTTTAGAAAAAATGTACAAGTTGTGGCAGTAGCAATGCAAAGGAGTGTAGCTTGGAGACTTCCTGGAATTCCTGATTCAGGTAGAGAAAAGTCTGAAATGGAAGAAAGAAGGAAGAGTTTTATTTGGGATCTTGGCAGGAATTGAGAAGATGTTCTTCAGATGTAGGACCGTCAGGAACCTGGGGAAATTAAGCTGATTTAAGAATTTGGACAACAGTAACCATTCAGATAATCTCAATTCCTGTTTGTAGCCAAGACAATGAAATTGCATTAAGAAAGGGTCAGAAGGCCTGACTTTTCAGCCAGTTTCTGACTTGATTACTTTCATTAGGGAATAAGAGAGTCTCTGAAGACAAGGTAACTCGCCATGTAATAACTGTTTGTTTTGTTTTTCCAAAATGGAGATGGGTGCTTCTAAGCTAACTTAGGGAACATAACTGAAAATCATATGGCTGGCAAATTAAAAGTTTTAGTAGGATAGTTACCTCTCTCCTTCCCTGTAGAATGCTCTCCATCTGGAATTTTCCTCACTGGTTAAAGAAGAGGCTGGAACTATGGGAAGTATCTATTTGCATTAAGGCATTTCTCTCCTTGCTTACTCAAAGAATAATTTGTTATTTAATATCTCAATAGTAGTGGTGGTTGTGTAACTGTATACACTTGTGAAAACCCATCAAACTCGTCTCTTCAAAGGGTGAATTTTTTTTTACATATATCTTACACTTCAATAATCCTGACTTAAAAAAACAAAAACACCCCCCCCCCCCCAACCAAAACCCCTGCTACTCTGCTATCTCATTTGGCAAATTAGGAGCATCTGTTGAGACAAAGGACAAAATAACCATAGTTAAGTTGAGAGAGAAATTTCTTTTTTGCTCACGTGTAGCAGTTTGAACGTATACAGTCCAGGACTGAAGTAGCAACTTTGTGCCTCCGTGGATCAGAGCTCCCTCTATCTTTATTTTCTCTACAGTCTTCAATCAAACTTGCATGTGCTGGTCTAATCTGGCTGCTTCAACATTCTGCAGCTTGTCCATATTCATATGAAGGTAAGGGAAAAAGGATAGGTTTGGAAAGAACACACAGATAATGACTGTAAACACACTGAGCCGTTATATAGACTCTCTTGGTTCTGTATTTCATGGAACTTTCTGCACAGAATTGCGTTTACTTATTTGCGCATGCGCACTGTCCACTAGAAACATCTCCTGGGAAAGGACCATGTCATCGTTTCTACATCTTATAGCTGTCTGGCACTTAGCAGAACTCCGTAAATGTTTATTGATGAACGAATCGATAGATGGATACACATCTGTTCAAATTTAAGTGCATGCAAGCATATAGCCTGTACACTTTCTTCTCAAATCTATCTCCAGAGGCCATCATACTAACATTGTCACTTAAAGTCTAAGTAGTTAAACTAGTTATCAGCAGGTCATTATGTAAATCGTTGCTGATAACAGGTCTGTTACATTTGAAAGAATAAATCACATTTTGTTTCTAGAGGGTGAATTAAAAATCACTGACTTGATTTGCACTCTCTCCTTTTGGTTTGGGTAACTTCTTTGCGCAGCCATGTAACTGTGTGACTCACTGAGCATGAGGTCAAAGAAATCGAAAGGAAATGTAACTGAAGTTGTGTCCATTTTAATAAGTGAGCTTTGAAAAGTAATAAAAATTGGGCATTTGAGATAAATAATTGTATTTGAGACAAATGAACAAACAAACAATGTGTTGTTAAAGGTATATTTCTTCATAAATTGATTGTTAAAATACTTGGGGGTAATTTTAATGATTTTTTTTTCTGAAACACTTTAGAAATGATAGTGTGAATAAATAGAGACTTTAACACACCATACACTTATAGAATTAGATTTTTTTTTTTGTAAAAAGGCTTATATATGGACTGTCACAGAAACTGAATTATTTGAATAACCTCAAAAATGCTAGTTGGTGGACAACTTTTCATTTGGAGTCTAGTGTCTTTTCCCTTTATATGACTCATATGCAGCATGAGCTGGATATAGTGCAAATTCATTATCACCAAAGAGTTATAATGCTGCAATGTCCAGACACAGTCAACTCTCAGAGTCCATGATCTACAGATGAGGGAAATTAATACCAGGGGACCAAAAACCAGAAAAGCAGGCAGACCATTCATACCGAAAGGCAATGGGATGACATATATAAAACCTTGCAATTAAGGAAAAAAAAAATTGCACACCAAGAATATATCCTGTAAAGTCTCACCAAAATATGATGGTAAAACTTGGACATTTCAGATAAACAGAAATTAAGGATACATGTAAAACTAAATCAAACTTATAAGAAATATTGAATGGAGTCCTTTAGTGTGTGTGTGTGTGTGTGTGTGTGTGTGTGTATAAATCAATCAGACAACACCTGGATCAAGGACACAATACAGCATTAGCCAGATAACAGCCTCATTAATGAGCACTCAGAAGTTAAACAAAACTAAAAAGATTTACAACAGGATACCAGAGAGGTCAACCAGTAAATGACAACAACATCAGAACAATATAACAGGAAATAAATCATGTAGCCGTAGAACTTTTAAATGGAGAAGTCAAGGTCAGATAACAAGATATAAAAGATTGATTCAAATTTAGGAAGACAGGGGTAAATTTCAAAGTAACCACAAAGAAAGTTAACAAACTTATTCATCAAAATATAGAGGAAAATCATAGTCTTACTAAGTATAAAATCTACAAAAAATAAAGAAATAATAAAAAAAAAAAATCCACATACAAAAGAAATTCAACACAGGAGAGTAACCAGAACAAAGACAGTGGTAAACACCACGCAACAAGAAAAAAGCACTACAAAATAACTTCAATAAACTCACATTTAGCAATAATCACCCTGAATGTAAATGGCTTAAATGCACCCATTAAGAGACAGAGAGGGCCAGAATGGATTAAAAACCAGGGCCCATCAATATACTATCTACAAGAGACAACAACTTAGAAACAAAGATGTAAATATATTAAGAATCAAAGTATGGGAAAAAATATATCAAGCACACAGCTACCAAAAAAGAAAAGGAGTGGTGAAACTAGACTCAGATAAAATAAACTTGAAAGCAACATTCACCAAAGAAGACAAGGAAGGAATCATATATGGTAGGCGATCCACCATAAGGACACAACCATGAAGAACAGATCCAATGACGGGGCTCCAAAATACATAAAACAAACTGACAGAGTTGAAAAGAGAAATTGACAGTTCCGTAATAATAGCAAGAGATTGCAGTATACCATTATGGGTAAAGAACAGAACATCTGGAAAGAAACTCACAAAAATATGGAAGATGTAAAGGCCACAGTCAACCAATTTGACCACATAGACTTATATAGAATGTTCCACCAATCAGCAGCAAAGTGTACGTTCTTTTCCAGTGTCTATGGAAGGTTCTGCAGAATAGACCACAACCTAGGCCACAAAGTAACCCTCCAAATATATATATGTATATGTACATATATATATATATATACATATATATATAAAACACTGAGACAGTACAAAATGACTTCTCTGATCAAAACCCCATAAAAATAGAAGTTACTAACAGGAAGAAAAGGGGAAAAATCAAATATGTGGAAAATTAATAGCACCATGCTTAAAAACCACTAGGTAATGCAAGAAAGGAAAGATGGAATAAAAAAAATTCCTATAATCAAAATGAAAACACATCACACCCAAGCCTTTGGAACACAACAAAAACAGTGCCCAAAGATCAATTTGTAGCAATAAATGCACATGAAAAAAGAAGAAAGGGACAAAAGTGAAAAATCAGCCGCACAACTCAAACAAGTAGAAAAAGAATAGCAAAAGAAACCCAGAGCCACCAAAAAAAGGAAATAGTAAAGGTCAGAGAAAAAAAAACTGAGTCATAGAACATGACAATGATAAAATCAAAAAAACAATTTGGTTATGTGAAGGATGAACAAAATAGAGAAAACATTGACCAAATTAACAAAAAGAGAAACAAGAGGAGGTGCAAAAGACTCAAATAAGAAATGAAAAGGGGGACATTACAACAGGCTTGACAGTACTTGGCTTGTATACTCCCACGAATTTGAAACCCTAGAGAAAATGGACTGATTTTCTAGAAATACTACCTGTACTAACACAAGATAAAGCTGAAAATCTGAACACACACATAACAAGAGAAGAGATTGAAAAGGTAATAAAACACTGCCAACTGAAAAAGCTTTGGCCTAGATAGCTCATTGCAGATTTTACCAAAGATTCACAAAACAGCTTGTCCCAGTACTATTCAAAGTATTTCAGAACAAAGAAAAGGAGAGGATACTTCCAAATTCATTCTGTAAACCCCACATCACCTTGATGCCAAAACCAGGGAAAGACAACACAAAAACAAAACTGAAAGAAAGGAAGAAAATTAGACTGATTATTTCTCATGAATATAGATGCAAAAATTATCAACAAATTCTTTGTGAATAGAATTCAAAATCATATTAGAAAAAAAAAAAAGGCTCCACAACCATGTGGACTTCATAGCAGTTACACAACGAGGGTTCAATATTAGAAAGTCAATCACTGTAACCTGCCACATATATAGAAGAAAAGAATCACATGATCATCTTACTTGATGCACAGAAGAAATCTGACAAAGTCCAACACTCATGCCTGACACAAACTCTCAATAAAATAGGTATAGAAGGGAAATTCCGCTGTATAATAAATGCATCTATACAAAACCAACAGCCAATATTGTTCTTAATGGAGAGAGGCTGATAACCCTTTGAGAACAGGAGAAAGACAAGGATGTCCTTTATTACCACTTCTGTATAGCATTGAGCTAGAAGTCCTACCTAGAGTAGTAAGGCAAGAAAAGAAATAAAAGGCATCCAAATTGGTAAGAAGTAAAGCTGTCCCTACTAAATGCAGAGAACTCAAAAGACTCCACAAGAAAACTGACAGGACTAGTAGATTCAGCAGAATGGCAGAAGATAAACATAGGTAAATTGATTGGATACGTATACTCCAACAAAGAGAACTCTGAAAATGAAAGCAGGAAAGTAGTCCCATTTATAATAGCCCCTAAAAAACAAAACAAATAAAACTTTTAGGTACAAATCTAACTAGGGATGTGAAAGACCTATACAAAGACAACTACAAAAAGTCTACTGCAAGAAACCAAGACCCACATAAATGGGAAACCATACCATGCTTATGAATAGACTCAAAACCCCCAAAAAACTAGTGTCATCAAGGCAATTCCAACTCATAATACCCTACAGGACAGACAAGAACTGCCTCATAGATTTTTCAAGGACCACCTCACACTTAACCACTGTATCACCAGGGTTTCAACAATGTGCAAATGTCAGTTTTACCTAAAGCAATCTATAAATACAAAGCAATCTTGCTACAAATAACAGCAGCCTTCTTTAGAGAGAAGGCAAAGCTTACCATTAACTTTACATGGAAAACAAAGAGACCCCAGATAAGTAAAACACTGTTGAAAAGAGGAATAAAGCAGGAGGACTCACACTACTTGACCTCAGTACCTAGTATACAACTGTGGTAGTCAAAACAACAGAGACATTGACTGATGGAACAAAATTGAGAACCCAGTCATAAAGCCATCCACATACAGTCACCTGATTTTTGATAAAGGTCCAAGGCCCATTAAATGGGGAAAACATGGTCTATTTAGCAAATAGTACCAGCAAAACTGGATGTCTATCTGCAAACAAAATGAAACAGGACTCAGACCTCACACCATACACAAAACCTAATTCAAAATGGATCAAAGACCTAAATATAAAAGCAAAAACTAATGATTATAGAACAGAAATTGCACAGGCCCTAATACACAGCACAAATATGATACAAACCATAACTAACAACACACTATTGCCAGAAGGTAAGCTAGGTAGCTGAGGTCTTCTAGAAACTAAATAAATATGTTCATTAGAAGACATCACTGAAAGAGTTAAAAGAGTGGGAAAAAAGTTGGGGCTAGGATAAAAGTGACAAGAAGTGAATTTCTAAAATCTATAGGAAAATCTAACACCTCTGCAACAAAAAGATAAACAATTTAAAAAATGGGCAAAGGGTATGAACAGACATTTCACCAAAGAAACATTCAAGCAGAGCTAACAGACACGTGAAGAAATGCTTGCAATCACTAGCCATCAGGGAAATGCAAACCGAAATCACATTGAGACACCATCTCACCTCAGCTTTACTGGCAAGAATTAGAAATAATAACAAATGGTGGAGAGGCTGCGGGGAGGTCAGAACTCTTATGCACTTCTGGTAGGAGTGCAAAATGGTACAACCACTTTGGAAAACTACAGGTTGCTTCCTTAAAAAAGACGGAAATAGAAATACCATACAGTCCAGCAACCACATTCTTAGGAAAATGTCCTAGACAAATAAGAATTGTCAGACAAATAGACGTAACCACACTCATGTTCATTGCAGCATTACTTACAATAGCAAAAAGATGAATGGATAAACAATGGTACGTGCACACAATGGAATACTGCACAATGATAAAGAACAATAATGAATCTGTAGAGCATTATGCTGAGTGAAATAAGTCAATCACAAAGGACAGATTGTATAAGATGGTACAATTGCAAACATTTATATACTTTTTAAAAATTTATAAAAACTCATGAAAAGATTTATACACAAAATGAAAAAGTATTTGGTAGTTACTAGGGAGGTGTGGAATGGAAGGAAAAACATGAACTAGCTAATAGATAAATTATAACTTTGATGACAGATATGATAGTACACAATACAGGGGAAGCCAGATCAGCTTGACCAGCAAGGGCACGGAAGCTTCATAGACTCGTCCAAGCTCCCTGAGGGACTGGATTACTGGGCTGAGGGCTAGGGATCATGGTCTCGAGGAACATCTAGCTCACCTGGTGTAACGTAATTTATAAAGAAATAGATTGCATTCTACTTATTCAAGTAGCATCTGGGGTCTTAAAAGCTTGTGAGCAGCCATCTAAGATATTTCACTGGTCTCATCCTGTTTGGAGCAAGTGAGAATGAAGAAAACCATAGACGCTGGGAAGGATTAATCCAAAGGACTAATGGACCGCAAGAACCACAGCCTCCACCAGACGGAGTCCAACACAAGCACGTGGTGCCCGCCTGCCACGCCAACAGCAGTGGTTCTCACAGTAGAGGGTTCCAGACACAGCTGGAGAAAAATATGGAACAAAATTATAACTCTCTCGTTCTCTCTCTCACACAGACACACACAGACACACACACGCAAAGAACAGACTTACTGGTCTGACAGAGACTGGAGAAAGTCTGCTTGTGTGGCTCCCAGACTCCTGTTTAACTCAGTGATGGAGTCACTCCTGAGGTTGACTCTTCAACCAAAGGATTAGGGCCATACAATGAAACAAGACTAAATGGGCATACCAGCCCAGGATGAAGGTGAGAAGGCAGGAGGGGACATGAAAACTGATAATGGAGAACCCGAGGTCGAGAAGGTGAGAGCATTCACATATTATTGTGATGTTGGCAACCAATGTCGCAAAGCAATGTGTGTTTGAACTGTTCGATGAGAAACTAATATTCTCTGGACACCTTCTTCTAAAGAATGTTTAACAAAAAACAAAACCAAATCTGTTGCCATTGAGTAGATTCTGAATCATGGTGACTCCATGTGCTAAGTAGTAGAACAGCTTCTAAGGGTTTTCTTAGCCGTAATCTTTATGGTAGCAGATTGCCAGGCCTTTCTTCTACAGTGCTGCTAAGCACAGTTGAACCATCAACCATCAACCTCATGTTAATGGATGTTGTTGTTAGATGCCATCAGGTTGGTTCTGACTCATAGTGACCCTACACATACATAATATAACACAACGGAACACTGCCCAGTCCTGTGTGATCCTCACAACTGTTACTGTGTCTGAGCTCGTTGTTGTAGCCACTGTGTCAGTCCATCCTGTTGAGGGTCTTCCTGTTTTTTGCTGACCCTCTATCTTACCAAGCATAATTTTCTTGTCCAGGGTCTTGTCCCTCCTGATCATGTGTCCAAAGTGTGTAAGACAAAGTTTCACCATCCTCTCTTCTAAGGAGCATCCTGAATGTACTTCTTCTAAGACAGATTTGTTTCTTCTTATGACAGACCATAGTATAATTAGTCTTTTTTTGCTAACACCATAATTCAAATGCATCCATTTTTCTTTGGTGTTCCATATTCATTGCCAGTTTTCACATGAAAATACCATGACTTGGATCAGGCATGTACTTAAAGTACTTAAAGTGACATCTTTGCTTTTCAATACTTTCAAGAGATCTCTTGCAGCAGATTTGCCCAAGTCAGTGCATCTTTTGATGTCTTGACTGCTGCTTCCGTGGGCATTGATTTGCTGTGCAAGTAAAATGAAATCCTTAAGAATGTAAATATTTTCTCCAGTCACCACGATGTTGCTTATTTGTCCAGTTGTGGATGTTTTTCTTTATGTTCCATATTGAAAGCTATAGAATTAACTTTTCATCATTAAGTGCTTCAAGTCTTCTTCACTTTTAGCCAGCAAGATTGTTAGGTGCTGTCGAGTCAGCTCTGTTTCATAGTGACCCTACATACAGCAGAATGGAACACTGCCCAGTCCTGTACCATCCTTACAAAGGCTAGTTAGCATGCTTGAACCCATCGTTGTAGCCATTGTGTCGGTCCACCTCATTGAGGGTCTTCCTCTTTGTCACTGAGCCTCTATTTTACCAAATATGATGTCCTTCTCTAGGGATTGATCTCTCCTGGCAACACATTCAAAGTATGTGGGAGAGTTCCACATCCTGCCTCGTGGTTGTAGTAGTCAAGTACGAATTGTTTGCACCAGCCACGGACCTAATATCAGAAGAGATTGACTTATTGTCCCCAACTCCCACTCAATTACTTATTTATTTTGTAGCACTAGGGGGAAATAAAAACCAAGAGGTAGAATGCATGATTCTTTTCCCATTTGTTGTTCCTCCCAGTTATTGGTCAATCTGGTCAAAAAACACTTATGGTGACTGACTATATGGTCAGCACTGCAGAATACTGGGATTGGACAAAATATCCTTTCATTCTTCAGCAGAGTTTTGGTGACATTAAGCATTCTGTAGATAAAATTATAGTGTGATAATTTAAATGAAAGTACAGATAATTACATCATATGCATTGAAAGTTCACTCTGTCCAACTCCTTGTCTCCAAGAAACACTTCCCCTACACCCCGTGATTGTTTATCCCAGTGGATTCTGGGGTTTATTTTCGCAGCCTATTTAATAGCTGTTGCTCTCAGGAAAGCCTTCCTTATGTGTAATCTGTATCACTCCTGCTGAAGTTTAAGCCTCTTTGATTTCATGCTCCCTTTGGTTCCAAAAGACAGAACTAATTGGAATCATTGTGCAAATATGTAACACAGTAAAAATACCGATTGAACCAAATACTGACAAACTACTGAAGACTTTTGGCCCTTGAAAAAAGAGAGAAAATACACACAGATAAATTTAGATATATATCTGTGTACATATGTATATATGTATACTAATAAGTAGGTAGGTGATAGATAGGTAGAAATATGTATTTGTCTCTGAGTTAATAAAAATGACTTAAAGAGAGACTTATCAGGGATTTATCCACTTGCATGTAGTGCTTGAGCATTTGCCTAATTCTCTGTAGAGTTTTAAGAAACCTATTGTTGATATACCTCTAAATCCTACCCTCCAGTTTCAATTTCAGCCAAAACAAACCTGATATTTTCTCTTCTGAATATCTTGGATTAGCTCTCAATTCAAACATCAGACAAGAGACATAACTCTGTTGCTGGATGCTCTCAAATTCTAACACTTTGTATTTGCTTTCTGTATCATAAATGCTGAATAAATCTTCCTTCCTTCCTCCTTCCTTTATTTCCCCCAAAGCTATGTGTTGCTGAAGATAAAAATATGTGTAAGGTTGTCTTTTTCTCTCCAAGGAGCTTCCAGTTCAATAACAGATAAGAAGGATACACAAACAGCTATAATCTAAGATAGCAGGAGCAAATAGAAGACACAAGCAGAGTGCTACTGAAGTTAAGAGGAGAAAGAGATTACTCCACTTTTGAATCAAAAATGGGCTTCAAGGAACAAGGACAAGCACTGATCACTCAGAGCCAAGACTGAACAACCCTCCTTCCATTCCCTTAATCTCCTTAATACAATTTCTTATTGGAATTCTCCTTAGTACTGCTGTCTTGTTCTGTTCTGTCTCTCTTGATTGACCCTGGAAGTTATATATGACATAATGAAATGGATTGATAGAGACACCACAACAGTGAGCTCAGACACAGCAATGATTGTGAGAACAGTGCAGGCCGGGCCAGCATTTTGTGATATTGTATGTGGAGTTGCCGTGTGTTGAAGCCAACTAGATAATGCCTAACAACAATGACAACGTGGTCTCTTCTAGCTGGTCACACTTCCTAAGACACTGTTGACTGTAATAAGTGTCAGCCAAAAGCTGAGGTGCTGAAATGGTTACTGAGGATTATCGGAGTGGGCGTGGGGTGTGGTTAGCCTCCTGTCTTTTTATTGCCACTGCCATGCCTCAAGTCATTCTTTGTAGGAATTCTGAGGACCTCCTTAAGTAGCAGAGACTTCTTGACTAAAAGAAAACATGTAAAACCTAAACGTGAAATTCTACCATGAAAGTAGAAATCAACTGGATTTATTTTTAAACCATTCTGTCATAAAGTCCATCCCCCACCTTTTAATTCGTAGTAATCATTCCAACACCTCAGCTTGCAGCTGACATTAGTGCCTTAGGTGTGAGGACGGCCACAGGGGACCATGCTGTTGTTATGCTTAGGTGTGAACAGGCTGCTTTTAACACACACCGACTCCACATACAACATAACAAAACACTGCCTGGCCCTGCGTCATCCTCCCAGTCATTGTCAGGTTTCGGCCTGCTGTTGCAGCCACTGTGTCAATCCGTCCCATTGAGGGTCTTCCTGTTGTTCATTCACCCTCGACTTCTATACTGAGGTGTCATGGCCTTCCCCTGGGAATGACCCTTCCTCACCTCATGTTCAAGGTATGGGAGAGGATATCTCGCCATCCTCACGTCTGAGGAGGACTCTGTCTGTACTTATTCCAAGACAGATTTGTCCATCCTTGCAGTGGTCAGTTCTTATTTCATCTTCCTTATTAATTTTCAGTCTTTCACATGCCTGTGTTGTTGGGTTTAGGTGCTATCTGCAGAGTTCCCCTGACTCCTAGTGGCCCTGTGCACGACAGAAGAAAGCACTGCCTGATTCTGCGCCATCCTCACAATCACAGCTATGCCTGCTCTCATTGTTGCAGCCACTGTGTCAGCTCGTCTTGTTGAGAGTGTGTCTCCTTTGCACTGAAATTCTACCAAGCATGTCCTTCTCTAGGGACTGGTCTTTCTTAACATGTCCAGCTTATGTGAGATGAATTCTTGCCATCCTTGCTTCTAATGAGCATTCTGGCTGTACATCTTCCAAATGAATTTGTTCACTCTTCTGGCAGTTCATGCTATATTCAATATTCTTCACAAATACCATAATTCAAAGGCATTGATTCTTCTTCAGGTTACCTGATTCATTGTTCAGTTTCCACTTGTATGTGAAGCAATTGAAAACACCATGGCTCTGGTCAGGTGTACCTTAGTCTTTAAAGTGGTATCTTTGTTTTTAAAAACTTTGAAGAAATCTTTTACAGCCAATTTGCCCAAGGCATTGCATCATTTGATTTCCTGACGGCTATTTCCATGGGCATGGATTATGGAACCAAGTAAAATGAAATCCTTGACAATGTCAGTATTTCCTTTGTTAAATAAGATATGTTTACATGTAATCTATACTGAAGGTTGTAGTCTTTGATCTTCATCAGTAAGTGCTTCAAGTCCTCTTTGCTTTTAGCAAGCAATGTTGTATCACCTGCATATCACAGGTTGTTAATGAAACTTCTTGCAAGTCTCATGGTATATTTTTCCTCATACAGTCCAGCTTCTCTGCTTCTCTGAATATTTGCTGAGCATACAGATTGAATAAGCATGGGGAAAGGATACAACCTGGACACACAGCTTCCTTGAGTTTAAACCACCCAGTATCCCTTTGTTCTATTTGAATGACTGAATTGTGGTCAAAATACAGTTTTCTCATGAGCACAGTTAAGTCCTCTGGAGTTCCCATTCTTTATAACTTTATCCATTGGGACATCGATTGAATTGTGTCCACCCAAAATGTGTGTAGCACTTTGGATAGGCCCTCATTCCTGGTATTGTGTGATGTTCCTATATGTTGTAAATCCTGTCTCTATGATGTTAATGAGGAAAGATTGTTGGTAGTTGTGTTAGTGAGGCAGAACTCAATCTGTAAGCATATATTGTACCTTGAGGCAGCCCCTTGAGATATGAGAGAAAGAAACTAGTAGAGAGATTTGGGGGGGCTCATACCACCAAGAAGCATTGCTGGGAGTGGGGCATGTCCTTTAAAAGTACCTGGGGTCCTGAAATCACAGAAGCTCCCAGTCCAGGGAAAGATTGATGACAAGAACCTTCCTTTAGAGCCAACAGAGAAAGCCTTGTCCTGGAGCCAATGCACTGAATTTGGATTTATAGCATACTGTACTGTGATAGAATAAAAATTCTCTTGTTAAAACCATCCACTTGTGTATTTTAGTTATAGCAGCCCTAGATGACTAAGACATATGTAATTTGTTATGAGTTGCACAGTCCATAGTCAATAAAACAGGTAAATATCTTTCTTGCATTCTCTGCTTTCAGCCAGTATCCATCTGACCTTCACAATGATATCCCTTATTTCACATCCTTTTCTGAGTTCAGCTTGAAGTTCTGGCAGTTCCCTGATGATATATTGCTGAAACTGCTTTTGAATTATTTTCTACAAAATTTTAAATGATTGTGATATTAATGATGTAGTTCAATAATTTCCACATCCTATTTGATCACCTTTCTTTGAAATAAATACATATATGTCAGAAGATGAGCTCCTCAGTTGGAAGGAACTCAAAAGATGACTGGGGAAAAGCTACTGTCATGGATTGCATTGTCTTCCACGAAAAATCCATAGCAACGTAGCTAGGCCGTGATTGCTGGTGCTGTATGCTGCCCTCAGTGTTTGAAATCCTGCCTCTGTGTTGCTAATGAGGGCAGATGGGTAGCAGTTTTGTTGGTGGGGAGGGACTCAATATATAGATTATTTTGTGCCTTGAAGCAGTCTCTTGAGATATAAAGGAAAGAAGCTGTCAGAGATTGGGTGGGCTCATGCCACCAAGGAGCAGTGCCAGAAGCTGAGCACATCCATAGTAAAGGGCCAAGGTCTCTGTGACTTGGGAGCTTCCAGTCCAGGGAAAGATTGACAACAAGGACCTTCCTCTAGTGCCAGCAGAGAAAGGCTTCCCCCAGAGCTGACGTCCTAAATTTGAACTTTTAGCCTACTTTACAGTGACAAAATAAAATTTCTCCTCTTAAATCCATCCACTTGTGGTATCCCTGTAAAAGTAGCACTAGCTGACTACAACAGCTGCCTCATCAAGGGAGAGTCGACCTTAATGACATGGATGGAGTCAAACCTTCAGGATCTTCATTTGCTGATGTGGCAGGAGAAGAAACAACTACAAAAAAAATAGCAGGAATGCAGAATGTATGACGTAGGAATCTAGGGAACATAGAGACTATTAAACAGAAAATGAAACACATTACTTTCACATCCTAGTCATTAGGAAGCTGCAGTGAACTTGTACTAGCTATTTTGAATCAGACAATCACATGGCCTGCTATGGCAGGAATGATAAATTGAACAGGAATGGAGTCACATTCATCATTATACAGAACATTTCAATATCAAAGCTGAAGTACAGTGCTGTCAGTGGTAGAATAACATCCGTATGCATGCATATGAAAAACCAAAGCGCAAACCAAACCTAGTGCTGTTGAGTTAATTCTGACTCATAGTGACCCTGTGAAACAGAATAGAACTGCTCCACAGAGTTTCTAAGGAGCCCCTGGGGGTTTCAAACTGCTGACCTTCTGGTTAGTAGATGTAGCACATAACCACTACTACAAGGTGATTGAAAATACCATGGCTTGGGTTACCCACACCTTGTACCTCAAAGTGACACCCTTTTTTTAAAAAAAAGATTTTTTTAAATACTTTAAAGAGGTCTTTCGCAGAAGACTTGCCCAGTGCAATATATGACTTGATTTCCGGACAACTGCTTCCATGCGTGTTGATTGTGGATCCAAGTAAAATGAGGTCTTTGGCGATTTCAGTAGTTTCTGTGTTTATCGTGATGTTGCTTATTGGTCCAGCTGTGAGGATTTTTGTATTCCCTACGCTGATTTTTAATCCATACTGAAGACTGTGATCTTTGATCTTCATTAGTAAGTGTTTCAAGTCCTTTTCACTTTCAGCAAGCAAGGTTGTGTCATCTGTACAGCGCAGGTTGTTACTGAATCTCTCTCCAACACTGATGCCACATTTTTCTTTAAATAGTAGTGTCTTAATCATCTCATACCCAGTAAAAGAAACAACATTAAGTGGATAGCTTTAACAAAGAGAGGTTTATTCTCCCACAGTTCAATAGGTTAGAAATACGAATTCCAGGTGCCAGCTCCAGAGGAAGGCTTTCTCCTTCTGTCTTGAAACTTCCCTTGGTCTGTGAGCATCTCAGTGAAGGCATCTTAGGTCTAAAATATGTACACTGCTTTCTTGTTGGCATGAGGCCTCCCTATCTGTCTGCTTGCTTCTCTTTTTTATAGCTCAAAGAGACTAGCTTAAGACACTATCCAATCTCATATATCTCATCAATACAACTGCTACTAATCCTTCTTATTTCTTTATAGTGATAGTATTTATAACACATAGGGAAATCACACAAAATAGTAAACAATCATACAATATTGGGCCTACAGCCCAGCTAAGTTGACAGATTTGGGGGGACAAAACTTAAATACAAGACAAGTCATTTAGTGAATTGTTTGCTCAGCATGCAGACTGTATATGTATGGTGAAAGAATACAACCCTGATATACACCTCTTCTGATTTTTAAGGGGTCACTTTCCCTTGTTCAATCTGAATGACTTCCTCTTGATCTGTGTACAAATTTTACTTAAGCACAATTGTCTTAGGCTGGGTTTTCTAGGGAAGCAAAACCAGTAACATGTATCTGTACAAGGAAAGATTTATACATAAAGGAAACAACTCATGCAATTGCAGCTCATGGTCCTGGCACAAGCCTCACGTAGCCGCGGGAGCTAGAGGACCCAAGTCAGCATGTCAGAGACCAGAGTTCTAGATCACCGGTTGTGTACTTTGGCGGATCCCAAGCGGGTGGGGAGATAGAGGTTCAGAGGCTGGTGAACCCGAGATCAGCAGGTCAGGGAAGAGGAGTCTCAAGTGCCAGCTGTAAGCATTGATGAATGTAACAGCTGCTAGTTCAGAAGCAGGAACCAGATGCCGGAAGAAAGCGGGAGCTGCTGGCTACCTGAGTAGACTCCCCGTAGGTTGTGGAAGGCAGGCAGATGAGAGCTGAGCAGGGGGAAACCACCACAGGCGCTGCCCTGCCGCTTGATACAGCAGCCAAACATGGAGTAGCCAAGTTGACATAATCCTGACCGCTACAATTGTCTAATCCTCATTCTTCGTAACATTATCCATAGTTTGTTATGACACACACAGTTGAATACCTTTGCATAGTCAGTAAAACACAGGCATACATCTTTCAGTTATTCTCTGTTTTCAGCCAACATACATCTGGTATCAGCAATGATATTCCTTGCTCCACACCCTCTTCTGAATTCAACTAGAATTTCTGGCATTCCCTGTGGACTTTCATCTGCAGTTGTTTTTAAATTGTCTTCAGCATGCTTTCACTTGTGTGTGATATTGATGTTGTGTGATAATTTCTACATTAGATCACCTTTCTTTGGAATGAGCTCAAACATGTATCTCTTCCAGTCACTTGGCCAGGTAAAGGTCTTCCAAATTTCTTGCCATAGACAAGTAAGCACTGGTATAAAATTTTCGAGGTGAACTAGCTCACTTGCCAAATTGCATTAGGGACATCTAAATTTATGGCAATGAGAACTCTTAGGCAGTGCTCAAAGAGGAAAACCAGATGCCTGTGTCTGCCCTACAAGATATCTTTTATCAAATGCATCTTATTGGTAATATACCAAGATAAAATGTAGCCATAGGCGAGTCTACTGCCTCAGCGGCTGCTGCCTCTTGTAAAAACAATAAACAGAAGCAACCAGTCAGGGAAAATGCTTTTCTGGGAGCATCGGGGAATGGCGGACTGCAAGGAACTTCTTTTCCAAAGTTTGACTCATGGTCCTTAAATCTTACCATAAAACATAAAGTGTGGTGTAGGTTTTATATTCAGAAAAATAAAACCTTTTAGTTCCATTCAAAATTATGTTGAGTTTCTCTGTTTGGCAATCTTAAATAGAATGTGATCTTTTAAAAAGTTTATAGTATATTTTTGATTTATGCATGAGAAAAATTTCCAGCTGAAGTTCCTTGTCCTGACTTTGTCAGACTTTCATTTGTCTTCTGGAAACCTTTTATGCTATAGAAGCCCACCCACCAAAGGATCAGGAAGTGTGATGCTGTATTCTGAAGAAAGATTTTTATGGACTCCTGAAATGTAGCCTTTGCGAGATGTACATCCTCTCTAATACTGTCATAAAAATAGTAATAGATGACTAAAGCTGAAATTTTCTCAGTTTATAAGTGACAGAAACATGTTTTCTTTCAACAAAGACTCAGTAAGGGGGGCAATGACTCTAAACATTTGATTTCTTATCAGGAAGTAAGCCAGTTAACACTGACTTATTACTTTGCTGTTGGCTTTCATGTATCTATATTTTTAGTGGCCTTCAACATAAAATCTCACTGAAAGACCTGAAGCTACTTATTTCTGAAAAAAGCTGTATACCTGTTCAAGTTAACTCTCTGGTTTTATTATTCATTCTAGTTCTTAATTTCCTTGCAGCCTAGGTCTGTACTTCTTGAATAAAGTTAATATTTTTAAAAAGCATCATTCATTTGCACTGTAAATATATAAAGCACTTCAAGCTGTTTTGGAAGCATAAATTCTCATACACTTCACCATTTCCAATAACCAGAGTAGTTAAAGAATCATCTCTTGAGAATGTTTCTAAAAATTGTTCTTTTTTTAAAAGGAGAATGATGAGCCTCTGGCATTATACAAAAACATAGGCTCTTTGTGCTTGTTTTTCAAAATACTCAAGAAAACTGGTCATAAATTAATTACTCTCATCCTTATGTAATATTTTCATGGTCTGTCTTCTAGACTAGGAAAAGCAGTTGGTGTTTCCTAAAATTCTTTGATAACCTTCCAATAATAACCACATGAATCTGTTGGTGGCACTGCTTATTGTAGGCTGCTTAGAAAAAGGAGTTACCTTGGGTCTCAGTTTCCCACTGGGTCCTCATTGACCCCCATTTCTGGCTAGCATGGAGCAGAGAAGGGCCAAGATGCCCAATACTTCCCTATCTGTGTAGATAAGAGAGGACAGGGAAAAGGGTAGGTGGTGGAGACACATGAATCAAACACTGGAAGGAATACATCTTAAATGTACATTTTATGCTGTGATTAAGTATTTTCTGCTATGACTAAGTAACCTGTTTCTGAGTTATGGATTTCTTTAGTCTAAGCTTCCGGAAGTAGGAGGCTTCAACCCTTCACATATTTCCAGCAACAAACCATCCAGTCAAGTTCTGGAAAATATCGTTTTTCTGCTTCATATATATTTAATATTTTTTAAGCATGACCAAAATTACCACTGTGCTAATTCATCCAAAAAAAAAAAAAAATTGTTGGCAATAGTAAGAAAAATAGAGGTCGATATAAATTGCTTTTCATTGTTGAGAAAATAAGTTGGTTTAAAATCATCTGTTATGCACTTTTGAATAAATGAACTATAAGCCTCTGCCTTAAAATGATGACAAAAGACGGTATTTCTGTAAAAATTCAAGGCGCTAAAAGACTTAAGTAAGCTACCTATTTATTTTTATATAATTTCTCATGTTTTCAATAATTACTACATTGTGGAGACCTAACCAAGCAGTGGAAACATGAAAACTGCAGCTGAGAAAATTTAGTTAATGGTGATTCATTAGATATTACCCTTATTAAAAGTGCATTCCTGTGATCGCTATTAAAAATCCCTAGACATGAGAAAACAAAACAGTTCTAAGAAAGCTTAGTGTACTCAACAATTAGAAGATACTGTGATTCAGAGTTTCGCAAATTTTTATGTGTGTGAATCATCTAAGATCTTCTTGAAGTGCAAATTCTAAATCAGGAGGCCTAAGGTGGGAGTGAGCATCTGCATTTCTGGTCAGTTGTAGAGTGCTGTTGGTCCCTGGACCATGTTTTGACTGGAAAGGCTTTCATCAGTGCTTCCCCTCACTTAGCTTGGAGGCACAATGGTGAAGTGATTGACAGCTAGCCAAAAGGCCTGAGATTCAACCAACCGATGGCTCCATAGGAGAAAAGACCTAGAGATCTGCTCTTATAAAGATTACAGCCTAGGAAACTCTCTGTGACAATTCTGATGTCATATAGGGTCACTATGAGTTGCAGTTGACTCACCCTCAGGGAGATAATTATAATATAGGATAATGAACCAAGAACCAAACGAAACTGGTTGCTGGTAAGTTGATTCTATCTCATAGCAACACTATCCATGTCATAGGACAGAGTAGAACTGTCCCATATCATTTCCAAGGACCACTTGGTGAATTCAAACCGTCAACCTTTTGATTAGCAGCGCCTAAAGCTCTTCACTTCCATGCCACCAGGGTGTCTCCAGAATGGTGAGGGGTTAGAAAGCAGTGTGAGATGTCACTTCTCTTCTGGATCTTTTAATTTAGGGAAAACAAGGAAATGTTATATTTATATGTATACACACAGATATATCAAGCAAGCAATTTGCTTCATGAAAAAGGTTCTGTGGTGAGTTTTGGGTAACACTATAAACTAAAACCTTAAGGAAAACCAAGCAAAAGAGAAACCATTTAACTTTGTTTATTAACTCAGATTTCCCCAAACATTTTTAACAAGGAATCAGTCTTTGAATGTAAAATATTTACAACCTAAGGATTTAGTATTTTGTAGACTGTACTTTAAGAAACAGTTTAATCTTATATTCTGAAAATAAGGAGAAGAACTTGGAAGAAGCAGAGAGTATATTCATGGAAGCACTGGGTGACTTGTTGAAGCTAGCAAATGTCTTCTACTCTAAAGATAAATTCTGTAGGTAAATGGGCAGGAGATGTGGTTTTTCAGTGGCAGATTTTGTACTATGGGAATGATAAGATGGAAATGTAATTTGTAAAAATTGTTTCAGCCATGGTATGGAGGCTGATATGAAAGCACAAGAACATGTAGAAGTGGTAGGGAGATCATTTATAGACTTGTGAAATTGTTCAGCTTTTGATATTCAAAAGGTTTATGAGGGGGGTGCATCAGAACATGGTGACGGGCCCAAAGGAAGGAGAAATACCAAGTTCTTTGCAAATAAGATGATGAATGATAACTTAATGGTGCCAAGTGCGATATGATAAAATGTTTTTGAGCTCTGTGATACAATGGCTAAATGCTCAGGTACAAATCAGAAGTTTAGCAATTAGAGCCTATTTAGTGGCTCTGTGGGAGAAAGATCTGGCTATCTGCTCCCACAAAGATTACAGCCTTGAAAGCTCTATGGGGCAGTTCAACTCTGTCATATGGGGTTGCTGCAAGCTGTTAAGTCAGTCCCAGACTTACAGCTACCTCCTGCAGGAAAGGCTACCCAGTCCCCATGATCCACTGAGGACTGGACTGCTGTGATTCACAGGGTTTTCACTGACTGGTTTTTGTAAGGAGATTGCTTAGCCTTTCTTCTTAGTCCATCTTAGCCTGGAAGATGGACTGAAAACTCTTTAACATCTTAGCAACATGTAACGTTCCCCTGACTGTCAGGCAGTGGATGTGTTTGAGGTTCATGACTGACAATCGAACCCAGGTCTCCTGTATGAAATGCTAGCATTTGCCAATGAATTATCACCACGCTGTATATAAAATAAGCACACCGTAAAATGTACAGATTAAAGACACGACATCCCAACTATCCCAATCATCACTAAATGTTAATAAAATTTCTACATGAAAGTTTTCCGCTTTACAAAAAGTTCCAGCCCATTTTTACATCATCTCTCACTTGAAAACCAGTTCTTGATTTCTGTATATGACCCTGCCATAGTTTGATATTGCCATCTGGCAGAGCTGCTGATTAGCTCTTCATTATCAGCCAGGCTTTCTTTTTATGCTGATTCCTGTTTTTCTCAGTTGCATCCTAAGTCAGTTTTAAGTTAATGAGAAGTCAGATTAAAGATGAGAACTCCCCCTGAATGTTATCTTTAGTTATGTTGTTGAGACCTGGTATTCAGCACCTTTCCAATCTGGTTGTAAACAAGTGCTCTCTTTGATGAGATGACCTCTCTTTACTTTTGTTCCTGCTTCTATATTTACTGTTTTCCTTTTGTTGAATGTCATTAGAAAAAGAATTGCCAGATGGTTTGTAAAGAGAAGTCAACAAGTACTTTAAAATTAAAAAAAAAAAAAACTCTTTATATACAAGCAAGCAAGCAAACAAACAAAAGTGAGCATTTGCTTTAAAGAGAAGTCAAGAAGAAACTTTTGCTTAACACACACACAGACACACTCAGAATCTCAGAGTCCTGACTTGTTGATATTGAGATGACTGTGACAAACATGGGTGACAGTGTGGTTCTCCAAGAGTCACACCTTGTCAGTGGAGGATACACAATATTCAGACAGACAGCCTTCATCAGCTGTAGTTGTTTAAGCCTCCAGTTTTTTTCTCCAGTGGGCTCTCTGGTAGCAGTAGAGATTCACCCTCTCTGACCTTGTGATGAACTCAGACAATATGAAGCTCACTAACATGGGCTTGGAAATCCTGGCTTAGTGGGTTAAGTGCTATGTCTGCTAACCAAAAAATTGGCACTTCAAATCCACCAGGCTCTTCTTGGAAATTCTATGGGGTAGTTCTATTCTGACCTCTAGGGTCACTATGAGTTGGACTCGATTTGATTGCAGTGGGTTTGTTCTTTGTTTTTTGGGGGGCGGGGGTGGCGTGAGGTTTGGCTTAGTGGTTAAGAGCTACGTCTGCTAACCAAAAGGTGGATAGTTCAAGTATGCTGGGCACTCCTTGGAAACTCCGTGGGGCAGTTCCACTCTCTCTTATAGGGCTTGCTGTGAGTCAGAATAGACTCTATGGCAGTGTGTTTGTTTTTTGGGGTTTTTGTTTGTTTGAATGTGGGCTTTAGGAGATCTCAGGGACCATTTTAGGTCAACCCATTATAGAACCTAAACTACAGCATTCTCTTCTCTGTACCTCAATTTCCTCACCTATAAAATGAGGCTCGTGGAATGGAAAATCTCATGTAGTTACTTCCATAATTCATAGGCATAAATTTACAACTTTAAAAGACATCCAAGGATGGTACTGTGTTTAAAAGGTCAGGAATTGATTGCTAGAGGTTAGTGACAACATGAAGACTGCTTCTCTGAACTCCACATTTTTTTTTCATTCATCCTGGAGCTGTACAGAGAATCTAGGAAGTCTAGTAACATATCCAACTAGAGAATGAAAAAAGAACAAAGAAGGAGCAGCAAGAAAACTTCATCAGAGATTATGGATCCCACATAGTTGTTTTATGTATAGCTTGGTGGTGTGGTGGTTAAGTGCTACATCTGCTAACCAAAAGATTGACAGTGCAAATCCACCAGGTGCTCCTTCGAAATTTTATGGGGTAGTTCTGTCTGTCTTATAGGGTCACTATGAGTTGGCCTTGACTCTACAGTAGTGAGTTTGATTTGGTTTGTTAAAATAACAGGAAACCCTAGTGGTGTAGTCGTTGGGTGCAATTTCTGCTAACCAAAAGATTGGTAGTTCAAATCTGTCAGGCATTCATTGGAAACTCTACAGAGCAGTTCTACTCTGCCCTATAGTGCTACCATGAGTCGGAATCAACTCGACAGCAGTGGGTTTGGTTTGTTTTCCATTTAGGCCTTTTTCTATGTCTCTTCAAAAAAAAAAAAAAGGCAAAACAAAAGTTTTCTCAGACTCCTGCAGCTCCAATAGCTCTAGCACAGTGCTAGATACTCACCTGTCTTGTAGTCAGTGTGTCTGTGTTGAGCTTACTGTTATAAATTTTTCACATCACTGGTCAGTCTGTGAAAGATTTCAAGCAAGAAAATAAAACATTATTTTTTCAAATAGATTTTCCATTCCATGAGTCTCACTTTTCAAATGAGAACAGTAGCAGTCTCCATAAACATTTCTGTAGTTATTACATAGACATTTCGACAGCACTTGGCTTTTGATAAAAATATGTTTTCCCTTAAAAAAATAATATAATTCATATTTGTTGTGTTGACTCTCAGGATACAAGTTTTAAATTCTAAAACATAGTTCTTATTTTAAGAAAACTATTCATTATATATTTGCTAAACATACATCAAACACACTTACATAAGAAATATATTTAGTTCTTAATTATCATAGGTTTATAAACCTATCAGTAAAGAAAGTGACAATTATACTTTTAAAAAGGACAGTACCATTTAAAAAGTTGTTTTTCAACAGTCTTTTCTAATGTGTTTATGATATTAGCAGATGTTAGAGATCCAGAAAGGCCAAACCCAAGAAATTAGATAAAGAAATCAGATATTTTCTGAAAGCTAATACGTGATCATCTAGAGGAAAAATAATCAGAATTAACTCTGTTTTCAGAGAGGTTGGGAGAACCTGACCACAATTGTCAGCCACTCAGAGAAATTTAAGAATTTGCCAATCAAAGGAAGAGGACTGGTCTTTAGACACAGATACATAGGAAGAGCTGAGCCCATCTCAAATGTGTACAGGAGAGATGGAATCACTTTAAGGTTGTGTGTCAACTTGGCTGGGCCATGATTCTCAGTAGTTTGGTAGCCATGAGTTAGTCTGGAATTCATGTAATGATGCAATCACTTCTGTGGTGAGATCTGGCATAATGCAATCACCTCCATCATGGGATCTGCTATGAGCAGGCAATTAGTTGAAAATGAGTTTACTTAGGGGTGTAGCCTGTATCCAACGTATGTGGACTTTGTAGCAAAGTTCTCTGGCTTTTGCTCTGTTCTGCTCTCCTCTAGATCCTGCATTTGACTCCTCAACAACTGACTTCTAGTTCTTACCTGCTGACCTTGAATTCATCAACCTTTGTAGCCATAAGCCAACAGCCACCATCTCACCTGCAGATCTTGGGTTCATCAGCCTGTGCAGTATGTGAGTTAAGAGAAGCCTTTACCTTGATGCGTGACCCATGGATGTGGGACTTGCCAGCCTCAACTCCCTCATGAGAGCCCTGGTGATGCATTGGATAAGAGCTCAGGCTACTAACCAAAAGGCAGTTCAATCTACCAGCCACTCCTTAGAAATCCTACAGAGCAGTGCTTCTCTGTTTATAGCCAAATGTTGGAGGAAAGAGATGAAATTAAAAATAAGCTGTGCAAAATGAAGGCTGAACTTAAAAGTTTGAAAAATCCTGTTGTACAAACTAAGGACTTGTGCCATAGAATGTTTAGCAAGGACCTATTTACATGAACTTTTGTTAAAGAGACTTAAACCTGTGACTGATGAATCTAAGCAACTGCTATAGAAGAAAACTCAACAGCATAGATTGAAGAGGACAGGAAAAGAATGAAAGGAAAGAATACCATCTGCCTTCTGGAGTTTTATAGGCAGGAAATAGACCAAAGGAAACTACATCAGTTGTCTTCCATTACAAGGAAAAGATCATCTCTCGGAAGCTTGGAGATCACCAGAGCTGTTGGGAAAAGCAAGCGAAGCAGAATTGCCTAGGTCTTAAAGAATTGAGTCATGGCTTCTGGTTTTGAAGAGTACGGCCATGGTCTCTGGGGTCTCAAAGGGTGGAGTCACAACTTCCCAGATTTCAAAGAGTCAGATCTTCCCCAACTCAGTTCTGGAGTGTACATCTGCTACCTAAAGCAGAGGGCATGGGACTGCCAGGTATAAGGGACAGAAGAATGGAGTCTGCTCGAGCTGAGACAATAGGATCACCACTCAGATGTATTAGGAGAATGAGACTGTCCAAAGCCAAAGGAGTAGAGATGCCATTTCTGTGGGCCTGGAAAGCTGAGCTGAAGCCCAGGGTCAAGGTGCCTCCATCCAGAATCCAGAATGCACAGCCACCATCCAGAGTCTAGAGGGCAAAGCCATTGCTTAAATTATTTCAGAGAAAAGACTATTTTGAAGGCTTGAAAGCTAATATAAATTGTTTTGCTGCTCAGTTTCCATTGTTTCTTTTCCTCCAATTTCTCCTGTTTATGCCTCTTCCACCATTGTCCTTTGGAAATAGACAACTTGTAATTTGTCATCTTGATGTCACAGACACACAAATGAAATGGAATTTTCCCTAGGATGAGACATGTCTGAAGTCTCAACCATATTTGGTTTGGATGACTCAGAAGGAAAGATTTTGGATGGAAATGGATTTAAGAATTTGGGGATAATATGAGGTGAAGAATGTGTTTTACATGTGGCAAGAACATGAATTTGGAGGTGAGACAAAGGGTGGAATGTTATGGATTGAGTTATATCCCCCCCAAATATGTGTTGTAAATCCTAACCTCCATGTCTGTGGTTATAATCCCATTTGGGAACAGGTTGCCTTTTTTATGTTAATGAAGCAGGATTAGTGAAGGGTATATTTTGAGTCAATCTCTCTTGGTATGTAAAAGAGTTTAAACAATGAAGCAAAGCAGAGATGGCAGCAGTGAGATGCCAAACCACATGATGATTGCCCAAGAGTTCAAAAGACAAAGACATTCCTCCAGAGCTGGCACAGAGAGAAAGCTTTCTCTTAGAGTTGGCACACTGAACTCAGCCCACCACTGTGCATTCTGAGTCCCAGCTTTCTCATTTCTCAAATGCGGACAACAAAAAAACTCAAAATCTGTTTTCTTCTTCTTTCATTTGGGTTTTTTTTTTTTTTTTTGGACGATTTGGTGAAAATATTTATGTGAAAGAGACATGTAAATATTAAAGATGTTTGCAAATGTGAAAGTTTTTGATACAAAGAGGTAGTGAATGATATATTGATATCTTCCCAAATCCCAGAGAATTAAAGGCCTAGTCAGGGGAGTAAGATCTAATGGTCTTTAAAATATATCTGTCTTAGTCATCTGGTACTGCTCTGACAGAAAAACCACAAGTGGATGGCTTTAACAAAGACAAGTTTATTCCCACACAGTCCAATAGGCTAGAGGTTCAAATTTGGGGTGCTGGAACCAGGGGAATACACTCTCTTTCTGTTGGCTATGAAGAAGGTCTTTGTGTTGCATCAGTCTTTCTTTGTTCTGAGAGCACATTGGTGCAGGAATCTCAGGTCCAAAGGATGTGCTCTGTTCTCCATGCTGCTAAATTCCTGAACCCTCTGCTTGCTTCTCTTTCCCTTTGTCTCTTGTAGGGTAAAAGGTGGTACAAGCCACACTCCAGAGAAAGTCCGTCAGTAAGGGTGTTTCAGTCCCACCCCAATCATCTTTAAACATAATCCTGTCTGTTAACCACATGCAGAGACCGGGATTTACAACACAGAAAAATTCACAAAATGGAGGGCAGTCACACAATACTGGGGGCACAGCTCCCAGGCAAATAGCTACACAAATTTTGGGTGGACACAATCCCATGCATGACAATTTCCAGTTCCAGAAAGAAACAGGCTACTGTGATCAGCCTTAAAGGTGAGGTTAGGCAGAAATATATCTTTCTTCTGGTTCTGAAGTCATTAATAACCTGATAGCTTTAACTTTTAAGAAGTATCACATTTCCCCAAGATCCCATAAAAAAATAAAACAATAGTGATCAAGGAGTGGAGAAATTGACTCCACAATAATAGTTGGAGACTCCAACACTCCATTTGCAGTAATGGACAGATCATCTAGAAAAAAAGCTCAGTAAAGACACAGAACATCTGTTTGGAACAATTAACTAACTAGATGTCCTTGACACATGTGGAACTTTTCACCCATGGACAGATAGGTACACCTTCTTCAATGTACATGGAATATTTTCTATAAAAGACCATGTATTAGGACATAAAGCAATTCTCAACAAAATCCAAACCATGGAATTATTGCAAACCATCTTCTTGGACCATAAAGCCATAAAAGTTGAAACCAATAGCAGAAAAAACATAGGTAGCAACTTGAACTCATGGAAACTGAACAATGCCTTGATCAAAAAAATCCATGGGTTATAGAAAACATCAAGGATGAAATAAAAAAATTTATGGACTTAAATAAGAATGAAAACACATCCTACCAGAATCTATGGGATACAGCCAAAGCAGTGCTCAGAGGTCAGTTTAGCTCTACAAATGTACACATCTGGAATGAAGAAAGGGCCCAAAGAATTAACCCTACGGCTTGAACAAATACAAAAAGTGCAACAAGGGAACCCCTCAGACACCAGGAAAAAAAGTGGATAATGAAGACTGGGGCAGAACTAAGTGAATTAGAGAACAGAACAATAATTGAAAAAATTAACAAAACTAAAACTTTGTTCTTTGAAAAGATCAACAAAACTGATAAACCATTGACTAAACAAGAGAAAAACAGGAGAGGAAACAGATAACCCAGATAAGAAATGAGATGGGAGATGTCACAACAGATGCAAGTGAAATCGAAAGTATCCTAACAGAATACTGTAAAAGACTGTACCCTAACAGGTTTGAAAACCTAGAGGAAATGGACAAATTTCTAAATTTTTATCATCTACTGAAATTATCACAAGGAGAAGTAGAACAACTTAATAAATGCATCATGAAGGAAGAGATTGAAAAAGTAATCCAAAAACTACTGACCAAAAATGTCCTGGCCCAGATAGCTTCATCAGAGAATTCTGCTCCAGAGAAGAGTTAACTCCAGTACTACTGAAGCTATTTCACAGCATCAAAAGGGATGGAATACTCCTAAGTTAATTCTGTGAAGCCAGCATAACACTGATACCAAAGCCAGGGAAAGATCCAACAAAAAAAAAAAAATCAAAATTACAACCAATATCACTCATGAACCAAGATACAAAAATCTTCAACAAAATCCTAGCCAGTAGAATTCAACAATATATCAAAAAAGTAATTTATCATGACCAAGGTGGATTCGTACCAGGGATGCAAGTCTGGTTCAACATCAGAAAAATAGTTAATGTGATCGACCACATAATTAGCACAAAGGATAAGAATCACCTGATTTTGTCAATTGATGCAACAAAGGCATTTGACAAAGTCTAACACCCATTCACACTAAAAGCTCTCAGCAAAATAGGCATAGAGGGGAAATTCCTCACTGCAATAAGGAGCATCACCACAAAGCCAACCATCTACATCACCCTGAATGGAGACAGACTGAAGGAATTCCCTCTGAGAACAGAAACTAGACAAGGATGCCTGCTCTCACCACTTCTATTCAACATTGTACTAGAGGTTCTAGCCAGAGCGATTAGACAAGACAAAGAAATAAAAGGCATCGCGTCAGCAAAGAAGTAAAAATCTCCCTATTTGCAGATGACGTGATTGTATATATGGAGAAACCTACAGGTAACCTACTGGAACTAATAGAAGAGTTCAGCAGAGTCTCAGGATATAAGATAATCATAAGTAAATCAGTAGAATTCCTTTACAGCATCAAAGAGATTATCAAAAAAGAAATCACCAAGTCAATACCGTTTGTGATATCCCCCGAGAAAATAAAATGCCTATGAATAAATCTAACCAGGTAAATAAAAGATCTACACAGACAGAACTACAAGACCTTACTGCAAGAAACCAAAAGAGACTTACATAAGTGGAGAAAGCTACCCTCCTCAAGGACAGAAAGACTTAACATTGTGAAAATGTGTATGTTACCCAAAGTGATCTGCATATACAGTGCAATCCCAATACAAATTCTAGTGTGTTTTCTCAATGAGATGGAGAAACAAATCACCAACTTTGTTTGGAAAAGGAAGAAACCCTAGACATGTAAAGCACTACTGAAGAAGAAGAACACAGAGGGAGGCTTCACACTACCCAACCTTAGGATGTATTACACTGCCACAGTAGTCAAAACAGTCTGGTACTGGTATGAAAAGAGACATATAGACTAATGGAACAGAGTTGAGACCCCAGAGATGCCACCATGCTCTTATGAACAGTTGATATTCCACAAAGGCCTAAGATTGTAAACTGGGGGGAAAACACCCTCTTCAACAAATGTGTAGGCAAAATTGGATATCCATCCGCAAAAAACTGAAACAAGACCCATATCTCACACCTTATAAAAAAAACTAAGTCAAAATGGATCGAAGACCTAAATATCAAACCTAAAATGATAAAAATAATGGAAAAAATAGAGTCAACAATGGAAGTTCCAATACACGGCTTAGACAGACTTCAAAATCTGACAAAACATGATCAGCAGAAGAGAAAATAGATAAATGGGAAATACTAAGAATCAAACAGCTTTGCTCATCCAAAAGCTTTATCAAAAGCCTTAAAAGACCCCTACAGAATGGGGAAAAATATTTGGCAAGTGCATGTCAGACCTTCACCTGATCTCCATAATCTACAAGGTACTACAAAAATATCAACAAGAAAAAGGTAAGTAACCCAATTAGGCTATTGGCAAAGGAGATGGACAGACACCTCAGCAAAGACAATATCCAGGCAGCCAAAAGATACATGAGGAAATGGTCGTGATCATTCGCTATTAGAGAAATGCAAATCAAAACTACAGTGAGATAACGTCTTACCCCAACAAGGTTGGCCATAATCCAAAAAGCACAAAACAACAAATGCTGGACATGCTGTGGAGAGACTGTAACTCTCCTACACTGCTGGTGGGATTGCAAAACCTCTTTGGAAAACAATTTGGCATTTCCTTAAAAAGCTAGAGATAGATATATCATGTGATCCAGCAATCCTACTTCTTGGAGTATATCTTAGAAAAATAAGGGCTGTCACACAAACAGATACATGCACATGAATATTTGTTACAGCACTGTCTACAACAGCAAAAAGATAGAATCAACCTAGGTGCCCATCCACAGATGAATAGATTAAAAATCTGTCATACATATACTCAATGGAACACTATGCAATGATCAAGTACAATAATGATTTGGAGAAGGATTTCATAACCTGGTTTCAATTGGAAGACATTATGCTGAGTGAAATCGGTCAGTGGCAAAAGGACAAATATTGTATGAGACCCCTGCTATAAGGACTTAACAAATAGACTTATGTATAGAAGAAAAAGACTCTGACAGCTGCAAGGGTGGGGAGGGAAGGAGAGGGCTGGTCATAGATTATATAGTTGATAGAAGTTTGGTTGGGTGAAAGCAGTGCCAGCACATAGTAGAAAGTAGATCAAATTAACTGGACTGCACCATAAACTGAAAGCTCATCTAATCTCAACCCAGCATTGCAAGGATAGAGTAGCAGGGACAAGGGTCTGGGGACCATGCTTTTGGGGAACACTGAGGCCAATTGGCCTAACTAGCCTTTTGCTAAGAGAATCTTCTGCACTGCATATTGGTGAGTGGCATCTGGGGTCTTAAAAGCTAGTAAGCTGCTGTCTGAGGTACACCAAATGGTCCCAGCTCAGCCAGAACAGATGATCACTGAGAACTACAAAGACTCAAGGACAAAAGAGCCCAGGAGAAAGAAGGGCCCATGTGAATGGGAGACTGTATCAACACACGAGCAGAAGAACCAGATGGTGCCTGGTCATCAACAATGACAGCTGTGATGGAACACACAACATTGATTCCATCTGGCAACATGAAGAAAAGAAGGGTGCAGCTCAAGATCTCTACTAAAAGACCAGAATTGATAGTGCAATGGCCTGGAAGGTCCCCTGGGAGCATGGTCCCTAGATCTGCTACTGCCCCTGACAGAACACACTGCTGAGGTCAACTCTTCAGACAAGAATGGACTGGACTTGGGGACACAGTGTGACCATATGATGTGTGTACTTTATGGTTCCATGGATTTACACAAGGGGATCCTACTGCTCTCTTTCTGGATGGAAGAGAAGAAGGTGGGGAGGAGGGGACAGGAGCTTGTTAAGAGGATATGGCAAGTATAAAATGAAAAGGAGAAATGTGCTGTCCCTGGGTTAGGAGAGTAGCAGGAGCTCCAGATAGGCGGTCATGCAAAATTGATCTGGATTGTATACTTTCACTTAGTCGCAATTAGAAAAAAATCATCTGTCAAGCAAGAAATAAAGAGGTGGAGAAGTTGTCTGTGGGAAAACTCCCTGATCGGTGTATTGCATTATCAACAAAAGAGACAGTATGATGGCAGAAAAGCATAATAATAGATTTCAAGTAAAGATTCAAGGATGGAGGGAAAACCTCAGCCCACAGATCATCTTTTCTATTAATTTTCCTGGACTCAGTTGCCTCCCAATTTAGAGGAGATTTAGACCCTCTGCTCCTCTGTCATCTTACAAGTCTTTGGACTAACCTTCAATTAGAGCTTCAAATGATGCATTATATTTATTTTTACAGTTTTGGTCTCTCCCAGCAGACTGTGAACACCTTGAAGGCAAGAATCTTGTTTTAATTGCCTAGTAGCTTTGGTACCTGTCACAGGGCCTGGCATATAGGAGATGTTCAATAGACAAGTCAATGGAGGAATAAAAAATAGGTGAAATTAAAGTCATAGGAAGAGACAGGACTTATCGAGGTTTAAATCAAACATGAAGCTTCTAAAATTGTAAGGTAGTGTGTTTAAGATATATTCAGTACATATTTTATATTAAAGTTAAGTAAAAATTTGTCAACAAGCTTGATACAATTTTTTTTCAGAAGACTCCTGGAAAACATCATTACTGTCTCTTGAATTAATGAGCTCCTATATTTAAGTTTATGCATTTCCTTAAAAAAAAAAAGACTTAAAACAGTTATGACATATTACTTCAAAAGCTAACAATAATTTTCTCTGAAAAAGAAATAGGGTTTCAGATTAGAATGGCGTGAGGGAGACACTGAGAGTCAGAGGGATGTGCCCAGTATGTAAGCCTGAAAGCTAAGAATCTTTTTCATCATAAATAGCATATTAGATTTATTGTAGAAAGAAAAGAGAATTTTAAAAACTACTTGAATTCAGCATATTCTAAACTATAATAGTAGCATTAACTTTCATATTTTTCAAGTATCTTAAAGATGGTATAGCATTCTCAACCATTTTCTCGTGCTTTGGAACAGATGTAACTTTTGAAATATCTGCAATTGGATTATTTCATTCTTAGTCTCTACTGTGACAGCAGGATCTATATAATCTTGGAATGTACTTAAAGGAGATGTTAGAAAACAAAACAAAAACAAAACACTGTATCTGCCAGACTGTCCAGATTTGACTTTCAACAGGAATGCTTGGTAAGGTAAATCTTACTTTTTTCATTGCTTGCCTGCTGTGGTAAGATTCCTTGCCCACTAATCAGGAACAACTGGAACCACAAAGCTCTCTAGAATAGGCTATATACATATTTCTGTTACCATCTCTAATCATACTGATGCCATTTTTTGCAAGAAGACTAGTAAAAGTCATGCTCTGTATTGAAATATCTGCGTGTTTTATGGACCTTTCTGATATACCCTTAATAAAGTTTTAAAACAATCTGTAATAGATTCTGCAAGAAGCTCAGATCTACCAGTGCTCTCATTAACAGCCCAGTTTGAAGTATTACTGTATGCATGATTATCTGTTAAATGTTAGTAGGGTGGTTTAATCTTTAGTAGCTGAACAGACAGGAAACTCAATTATTCAAAAATTCAGTTACATTGCTATTTAGAGTAATTTAACAAAGAAAATTACATTTTGTTCTTATTTTCAAATTGCAGACTTGTCTTCCTTTCCACCAGTATGTAGCTCACTGGAAATGCCAATGCTTCTAATGATTCTGCGTGTGAAGAAAAAGTTTGTTAAAACAAAGTTTCTCCTCAGCTTGTGAAAAGACAAACGTTTTACAAATGACGACTTACCCAGACAGTGTATGTTGGTCGACTATATACTTCACAAAACAAAAAAGCCAGAGCTTCTGCCCAACCTAATGTTTGCAGAAAAGACAATTAGCAAATATATAACAAGAAATTGTCTTTTACATGTAATTCTTTTTCATTGGCTTACCTATCTGGGGTTGTCCTTTGGGCCCCAGAGCTATTGAAAAAGATCTTTACTTACCTAGACTTTTCTGCCGTAACCAAAAATGTTAGCAGATTAAAACATAAAATAATCATCAGAAGGAATGAGATAGATACCTATGTTGTAATGAAAAGTTGACTGCGCTGTGTGTGTTTGTATGCTAGAACAGGTTTTAAAGATATCTGAATGAGTTTACCAGAAATTAACAACAGTATTTTGAGTCACTTGAAGTCAACCGTACGTACCAACAGTCACTAAGATGGTGCTGGATCTGGCAGTGTTCTTTTTTGTCATATGTGTGGTTGCCATGCCTTGAAGCTGACTCACCCACAACTAACAACAACAACATTAGCGTATGACCTCTGAGTATTGGATCTGGGAATATATTAGAAGGTGACCCAAGAGGAGAGAGATATATTTTCAATTGATTTTTCTCTGCACTACGTGTGCATGCATGTGCGCGCGCACACACACACACACACACACACACAAACACTTTGAGCATGTAATATTTTTGTAATAAAACAAAATATCTTCAAAATGGCAGTTTTTTTATTGTACCTGAGGGGGGAAGTTTATAGCTCAAATTAATTTCTTATACAAAATTTATATGTATATTATGTGACATTAGCTGCAATACCTACAATGTGACAGTACACGTCCCCTTTCTACCCCAGGTTTCCACAACCAGTTCCTCCTGTCCCTTCCTGCTTTCTCATCCTGCCATCAGACAGTAACCAGCCATTTGATCTTGTATCTTTTTCTGAAGAGTGGGCTTCTGGAATGGTTTCAATTCTGGGTAGAGTGTCCAGGGGCTTTGGTTTCAGGGGGTCCTCTAGTCTCCGTCAGACCATTAAGTCTTGTCTTTTTATATGAATTTCAGTTTTTCTCTCTGTTCTGTTTCTTGTCACGGCTGTCAATAGTCATGGGCACCATCTAGTTCTAGTTTCTGGGTAATGGAGTGTCTGGTTTATGTGGACCTTTTGTCTCTTTGGCAAATATTTGCCTTGTGAATTTAGCATTGTTCATTCTCTTTTGCTCCAGATGGTTTGAGACTAATTAATAGATCCTAAATTGCCATTCAAAAGCTTTTAAGACCCCAGACGCCACATACCGAACTGGAACACAGAACATTTTCTTAGCAAACTGTGCTATGCCAGTTAACCTAGATGTCCTTTGAAACCACAGACCCCAGACTTCAGCTTCAGGTACTCCATCCCTCAGTGTGTTTGGATGTATTTAGGAAGCTGCAGAGCTTCTGCTTTGGTCCAGTTTTGCTGACTTTCCCTGTACTGCATGTTGTCTTTCTCTTCAACAAAGACAGTCCTTGTCCTTTTCTGCTTAGTAAATTCCCCACCACCAGCCTCCCCACCTGTGTAACAAAGAATGCTTTCTTCTATGTTTAAAACGTTTCCAGAGTTCTTATAGTAGTGATGTCCTACAATATTTGTTTTTCACAACTAGTTTCATTCAGCATAATGGCTTCCAGATTCATTCATGTTGTGAGATGTTTCATGGATTCACTATTTTTCTTGATCACTGCATAGTATTCCATTGGATGTGTGTACTGTGATTTTTTTACCCATTCAGCTGTTGATGCACACTTAAGTTGTTTTCATTTTTTATATTGTGAACAGAGCTACAATGAACATGAGTGTGCATACATCTAGTCATGTGATGTTACAAGAAGTGGGATTGCTGGACTGCATGATACTTCTATTTCTAGGCTTTTTAAGGAAGTACCAAATTGTTTTCCAAGTGGTTTTACCGTTTTATATTCCCACCAGCTTTGCATAAGTGTTCCAGTCACTACACAACCTCCCCAACATTTATTATTTTGTGTTTTTAGATTTGTGTCAGGCTTGTTAGAGTGAGATGGTATCTCATTGTAGTTTGGGCACAGTGGTTAAGTGCTATGGCTTGCTAACAAAAGATCAGTACTTCCAGGCCACTTGGCATTCCTTGGAAATTCTATGGGACACTTCTACCCTGTCTGGTAGTGTCACTATGAGCTGGAATCAACTCAGTGACAATGGATTTGGGTTTTTCTGTTTGTTTAATGACTAATGATTGTGAGCATTTCCTGCTGTATCTGATAGCCACCTGAACATTTTTTAGTGATGTGTGTGTTTGTATTCTTTGCCCATTTTTTAATTGAATTATTTTTTTTTTGTTGGTGGTGGTTTTGAGGTTCTTCAGTATCTTGTAGATTTTAGAGATCAGGCTCCAATCAAATATGTCATAGCCTGAATTTTTTTTTCCATATCTGTAGATTCTCTTTTAACTCTTTTAGTGAAGTATTTGGATTAGTACAAGTGTTTTGTTTTTAGGGACTCCCGGTTATCTAGTTTTGCTTCTGGTGTTTGTGCGTTGTTGGTTATGGTTTATATTCTGTTTATGCCATATATTAGATATCTCAATGTTGTCCCTATTTTTTTCTTCCATGATCTTTATTGTTTTAGATTTTATATTTAGGCCTTTGATCCATTTTCATTTAGTTTTTGTCCATGACATGAGGTATGGCTTTTCTTTAATTTTTTGTCGAATAATATCCAGTTAAACCACTACCATTTGTTAGAGACTGTCTTCTTCCCATTTAACAGACTTTGGGCCTTTGTCAAATATCTGCTGCTTATAGGTGGATGATTTACCTCTGGGTTCTCAATTCTCTTCCATTGGTCTATGTATCAGATGTCATACCAATAGCAGGCTGTATTGATTACCATGATGGTATAATAGGTTCTAAATTCAGATAGTATGAGACCTCGCACTTGGGTCTTCTTTAGTTATTCTTTACTTCTCTGGGGCTTCTTCTCTTTCCAGATGAGTTGGGGATTTGTTTCTCCATCTTGTTAAAACATGCCATTAGAATCTGGATCAGGATTGTATTGTATCTGTAAGTCATTTTGAGTATAATTGACATTTTCACAATGTTGACTCTTCCTGTCCATGAGGATGGTATGTTTGCCTACTTATATAGGTGTCTTTTGCTTTCTTGCCATAGTGGCTGGTAGTTTTCTTTGTTTAGGTCTTTTATGTCTTGGATTAGATTTATTTTCCTAAGATTTTTATCTTCTTGAGAGCTATTGTGAACGATCCCTATTTGGGGTTTTACTCTTCAAAGTTCTTTTAGTTGGTGTAGAGGAATCCAACTGATTTTTGTGTGTTTATCTTGTGTCCTGATTCTTTGCTGAACTCTTCAATTAGCTCTGGTAGTTTTCTTGTAGATTCTTTAGGGTTTTCTATGTATAAGATCATATCACCTGAATAGGAATACTTTTACTTCTTCCTTTACAATTTGGATGCCTTTTCTTTTTCCTGCTTTATTGCTCGGGCTAGCACCTTCACCACCATGTTGAATAAGAGTGGTGATAAAGGATGTCCTTGTCTGGTTTCTGTTTGTCATGGGTTGAATTGTGTTTCCCCCAAAAATCTGTGTAGCAGTTTGGCTAGGCAATGCTTTCTGGTATTGTATTCTGTTTCTCCATTTTGTAAATCTTGCCTCTATGATGTTAATGATGGAGGGTGGGTATCAGTTGTGTGGATGGGGCAGGATTCAGTGCATAAGGTTGTTTTGTGCCTTAAGGTAGTCTCTTGAGATACAAAGGAAAGAAGCTAGCAGAGAGATTTGGGAACCTCATGCCATCAAGAAAGTAGCCCCAGGAGTAGAGCGCATAGTTCAGATCTGAGGTTCCTGTGCCGTGATGCTTTCTGACCAAAGACTGATAAAACATAAGCACCTTCCTCCGGAAAGCCCTCCTTGGAAGTGGACATCCTGAATTTAGACTTAGAGCCTACATGCTATAAGAATAAACATTTCTTTTTTTAAAGCCATCCATTTGTGGTATTTCTGTTAGAGCAGTACCAGGTGACTAAGACATTGTTCTCAAGGGGACTGCTTTCAGACTGTCTTCATTTACAGTGATTTTGGCTGTTGGCTTTGTGTAAACAAAAATGGCACTGTTTAGTTTCCTTGAACTTTACCATATTTCACATCCAGTGAAAAATATGTAAACCAACAAACGATAAAGATATAAACATACTAAATTTAAAATATGCAAGCAAATTTTTATTTATTGTTAGCTACAAGAAGAGGAAACCCAAGTCATGTTTATTAAACTAGTAGCACTCACGGAGTAATAGTCCCCAGTGCATCTGTCAGTCTGTAGTATGGTGGGGTCTTGTATGTTATTGTGATGCTGGAAGCTGTACCACCAGTGTGCAGATATGAGCAGGGTTACTACGGCAGACAGGTTTCAGCTGAGCTTCCAGACTAAGACACACTAGGGAGAAAAACTCAGATGAGAAACTTATGAGTAGCAACAGAACACTATTAGATATAGTACCAGGTTGGAAGGCACTGAAAAGACAACTGGGAAAGAGCTATCACCTCAAAGTAGAATCCACATTAGTGGTGTGGTTGGAGTCAAGCTTTTGGGACTTTTTTTGCTCGTGTGACATGACTCAAAATAAAAAGAAACAGATGCAAACATCCATTAATAATTGGAACATGGAATATATGAAGTGTGAATCTAGGAAAGTTGGAAATCATCAAAAACAAAATGGAATGCATAAACATCAATACTCTAGGCATTAGTGAGTTGAAATAGAGTGGCATTGATCATGAGTAAGACAATCATGTGGTATACTATGCCAGGAATGACAACTTTTAAAGAAATGGCATTGCATTTATCTTCAGAAAGAACATTTCAAGATCTATCCTGAAGTACAAACTGTCAGTGCTAGGATAATATCCATACTCTTATGGAAGACCAGATAATGTGACTTTTATTCAAATTTATTCATCAAACCGTAAGGCCAAAGGTGAAGAAGGTGAAGATATTTACCAACTTCTGCAGCCTGAAATTGACTGAACATGTAATCAGGATACACCGATAATTACTGGCGATTGGAATGAGATCGTTGGAAACAAAAGAAAAAGGATTGGTAGTTGGAAAACACAGCCTTGATGACAGAAACTACGCCAGGTGTATGTGACTGAATTTTGCAAGATCAACTACTTTTTTATTGCAAATATATTTTTTCACCAACATAAACAGTGAATATATCCATGGACCACACCAGATGGAATGCACAGGAATCTGATCAACTACATCTATGGAAAGAGATGATGGAAAAGCTCAGTATCATCAGTCACAACAAGACCAGGAGCCAAATACAGATCACACAATCAATTACTCATATGAAAGTTGAAGTTGACACTAAAGAAAATTGAACAAGTCCAGGAAGACCAAAGTGTCACCTTGAGCATATCACACCTGAATTTGGAGACCATCTCAAGAATAGATTTGACACACGGAGTGCTAATGAACAGGTGAGTTGTGGAACAACATTAAGGACATCACACCTGAAGAAAACAAGAGGACAGTAAAAAGACAAGAGAGAAAGAAAATTCCTAAATAGGTGTCAGAAGAGACTCTGAAACTTACTCTTGAAAACTGAGTAGCTAAAGCAAAAGGGAGAAAAAAAAATGAAGACCTGAACAGCAGATTTCAAAGGGTAGCTTGAGAAGACAAAGTAAAATATTACGATGACATGAGCAAAAACCTAGAGATAAAAAAACACCAAAAGGGAAGAATACATTCGGCATTTCTCCATCTGAAAGAAATGAATAAATAAATTCAAGCCTTGACTAACAATACTGAAGTGTTCTATGGGGGAAAATATTAAATAACACAGAAAGACTCAAAAGAGGACTGAGCGAATTGTGGTGGTCAGGATTATGTCAACTTGGCTACTACATATTTGGCTGCTGTATTAAGTGGCAGGGCGAGGTTTGTGGTGGCTCCCTGCCCATCAGCTCTCATCTCGTGACCTTTTACTACGGCTGCTGGTTGCTCACGTGGTCAGGAGCACCTGCTCTCTTCTTCCAGTGTCTGGTTCCAGGACTTGAACTAACAGCTGTTGGACTCATCAGTCCTTACAGTCGGCACTTGAGAGTCCTGCTCCCTGATCTGCCGATCCTGGGTTTGCCAGCCTCTGTCTCTTCGTCTCGCCACCAGCTTGGGATCCACTGACCTACACAACCGGTGATCTAGAACTCTGGTCTCTGACTTGCTGACTTTGGGTTCTTCAGCTTCCGTGGCCATGTGAGGCTTGTGCCAGAGCTTGGGACATTCAGCTTCTGTGATTACATGAGTAGTTTCCTATATCTGTATCTATCTAGCTATATTATAAATCTTTCCTTGTACCTACACGTGTTACTAGTTTTGCTTCCCTAGAAAACCCAAGACAGGAATATACACAGTTACTAAGCCAAAAAGAACTGGTTGACATTCAGCCCTCTCAGGAGGTACCACATGTAGACAAACCAATGCTACTGGAGGGAGAAGTCCAAGGTGAACTGAAGGCAAGGGCAAAAAACAAGCCTCCAAGAATTGATAGAATATCAATTGAAATGTTTCAACAAATGACTGTAGCTCTCAAAGTGTTCACTCATGTGTGCCAGGAAACTTGGCCAACTGATTGTAAGAAATCCATATTTTTGCCTAGTCCCAAGAAAAGGTAATCTAACTGAATGAAGAAATTATCAAACAGTACCGTAACTATCACATGCCAGCAAAATTTTGCTGAAGATCATTCAGAAGCAACTGTAGCAGTATACAAATAGGGAACTGCCAGAAATTCAAACCACAATTAGAAGAGAAAATGGAACCAGGGATATCATTGCTGATGTCCATGAATCCTGGCTGAAAACAAAGAATACCAGAAAGAATGCTACCTGTATTTTATTGACTGCATAGGCATCCAACTGTGTGGACCACAACAAATTGTGGATAACATCATGAAGGACGGGAATTCCAGAACACTTAAATTGTTCTCATGTACAGGTTCTACTGTACATAGAGCAAGAGGCAGTTGACAGGACAGAATAGGGGACTGCTGCATGTTTTAACGTGAGGAAAGATGTATGTAAGAGTTCTGTCTTTTCACTATACCTATTCAATCTGTATGCTGAGCAAATAATTCCCAAAGCTGTACTATAGAAGAAGAACAAGGCATCAGGATTGGGGGAAGACTCATTAACAAGCAACATTGTGCAGAGGACACTACCTAGCTTGTAGAAAGTGAAGAGGACTTGAAACACTTACTGATGAAGACCAAAGACCACAGTCTTCAGTATGGACTACACCTTAACATAAAGAAAACAAAAATCTTCACAAGTGGATTGCTAAGCATCATCATGATAAACGGAGAAAATATTTAAGTTGTCAAGGGTTTCATTTTACTTGGATCCATGATCAACGGTCATGGAAACAGCAGTCAAGAAATGAAAAGACACATTGGATTGGGCAGATTGGCTACAAATGACTTCAAAGTGTTGAAAAGCAAAAATAGTCACTTGTCTTGAGGATTAAGATTCATGGGACTGACACATGCCAGGGTGTTTTTAATTGCCTCATATACATGTGCAAGTTGGACAATGAATAAGGAAGACTGAAGAAGAACTGACACCTTTGAATTGTGCTGCTGGAGAAGAATATTGACTACACCATGAATTGGCAAAAGACTAGACAAATTTGTTTTATAAGAAGTACAACCAGAATATTCCTTAGAAGCAAGGATGGCAGGAGTAGTTCTTACATACTTTGGACATGTTATCAGGAAACATAATTTCCTGTAGAAGGACATCATGCTTGGTAGAGTGGAAGGTCAGTGAGAATGAATAAGACCCTCAAGGAGACGGATAGACCTCAAAGAGATGGTGGGCTCAAACATACTAACAATTGTGAAGATGGCGCAGGACTAGGCACTGTTTTGTTATGTTGTGTCACTATGAGTGGAAACCAACTCTATGACACTTAACAACACTCACAGTAGATTCAGCAAAAAAATAAAATCGCTTCAGAGTCGCTGTTAGTCATCATTCTCTGCTGCACATATTAGTGTAACTTTTAGTCAATATTCAATCTTCATTATATGTATTAGATACTATGTCCATTTTTGTATACTTTTGTCATTAAATTTAGCAGCGTTCTCAGTTTTTAGTGTAACAGTTAAGTCATTGAAACCATTTCGGATCAGATGTTAATGTTTGGAATTTCGGGACTGAAATAAGCATAAATAGCGTAGTTTTGTCCATTTTTGTCCTTTTCCAAATTACTTAGGAACCCTGATTGCACAGTGGTTAAGAGCTTTGCTGCTGATAAAAAGATTAGCAGTTCAAATCTACCAGCTGCTCCTTGGAAGCCCTGTAGAGAAGTTCTGCTCTGTCTTTTTGGGTCACTGTATGTCAGAATTGACTCAACAGCAATGGATTCACTCCTGAATCTGTTTTAGAGTTCTGATAATTTATCCAAAATTATCTTAAATTCTCAAAGGCCATGAGGTCAGAAGTGGGTCAAAGTTACAAACATCACTTTTAAAATAATTTCTCCTTCTGCTTTCATTGGTTGGTCTCATGGATTCATCCCTAATAATTACCTAAACCTGCATGAGACAGCTAGGAGATGAATGAGACAAAATAACATCCTGAGTTTGGTGATAGCTTTCCTTGCCATGCAGACAGAATCTAGTTTTCTTGGAAGAATTCCTTTACTCATAGGAAATGGTGTGTTCCTCTGCTTCACCATGAAAGGTAATAATTACAGGACCTGTTTTTTACTTTGATGTATTTGTTAGCTTTTTTGGATAGAGATTTTGGGTTATTACTATAACTGTGGTGTTTCAAACACTAGCTTATAAGAGCTAAACTTTCAAATTATCTTTTATGCATCATTCATTTCCACTTGTTTAGTTGATGGTGTTGTCTGTGACCTAATCTGCAATATCTTTTTAAAAATTTTGTGTCTCAGTTAGTGTTCATTTCAGTCTGTAATTTGCAATATTAAGGGAGTCAGAAACACTCCCTTTCAGGTTAATGACGTGTTAGCAAAGTTTGGGGATTTGTTTTTCATATCTACGTTGTTATTCTTTTTCTAAAGCTGGAAAAGAATAATTGATGATCATTTAGGAGGATCTATCACCTGGTTTATAATTTGGAACTACTTACCGCAGGTATTAATTTGCTTTTTTGTTTTTTTACATAAATGAGAACAGCTCATTTTCTATAAATGTCTTGATTTTGTATGAGCTGCTTCTTTATGAAGGCAATTTATCAAGGATATTATTAAATACTGAATTTGTAACATTCTTATATAAATGCATATACAAGTAAGAATAGATATTTGCTTAATGTGTCCTCCAATTTAGGTCATCAAAGATAATCTATATTTTCTTCCTCTCTGGTATGTAAGCAATCTGAAATACAATCACCATAAAGTAACTTGGGAGGCTCAATGGCAAAATATTCTGCCTCTTTACAGAAAGGTTAATGAAACAGTGGGTTGACCCGGCCCAGGCAGCCATCTTCAGTTTCTTGGTTTGGCTGAAAATCAAAACCACTTCTGGCTCTGGCTAGGGTTTGGTGTACCAGCTGACAATCTCCTACTCCAGTTGAACATCAGTAGAGGAAATTCTGGGTTCAGTGGCTGCGTGGGGCTTTGAGGCTAATGACACTGATTTCAGGAGCACCGTTGTAGTTGCTGCCCACAACAGAGGCCAGGAAAGTACCGAAGTCATAAGAGGGTTACCAATACATTATATAATTGCCCCAGATATAGCACTTTGGCAAATAGAAAGGAGTGCACAAAAATAATTAAAATTGTATAGTTGTAAATATTCAAACAGATAAGCATGGCATATCATAAAATAAATACTTGTGATTTATAACAATGAATAAAACAACAAAGTATAACAAGACTATTCATACTACTCTTTCTAAGCTCTATGGCAGGACTGCTGAGCCTTCTATGAACAAGCCTATCATTTCTCAGATTTTCCACTGACCTTGTCAAGTAATGGTCTGCTACAGCAAAAATGAATGTTGGAGCCAATCTCCTCTACATTTTTAGAAGACAAGGTGATGACAGCTGATATGTGAGCTGGATCTCTACCTCATGGTTTGTCGGGAAGGTTAAAATGAATGGATTGGGTGTAAAAAATGCCTATCATTCTGTCATTTTAAATGACCAAGCAGCGTTACTTTCCTTCCAGTTCTCTTTTTCTCTACAGCACACACTTGCACAAAATTCATACAATCATTCGTCCTTGAGTGAGTGGTTCACACATTCGTCTGTCTGATTAGGCTCACAGCTCTTTGAATGCAGCTTCTTTTGCAAGCATCTTTGAATCTATCCAGAGACCTGTTCTCTACTGGATCATAAGAAACAAGCATTTGTGAATTAAATGTTTCTGTCTATGCTTTTTTAGCCCCAGCCTGTTTAATGAAGAAGAAATAACATACAGCAGAGGAGAGTATTTTATTGTTTATTTATTGATTTATTTAAACTCGATGGCAGTAACTGTTCAAGGCCAAAAACTCTTTAGTCTGATTGACCAGGCCAGCTTCTCACCTATAATGTGGTTTTTTGGGTAGTTAAACTCCACAGTAACATGATTCTATGAAGAACAGGCTAGGTTTTTAAGCTTGCAGTATACCCATAAATACAAATTCACTTCAACCTGTATGCAGTTTCTTCTCTCTTTAGGCTTGTATGTGAACCTAGACATTCAAACCTCTGACTTCAGTGTGTTCAGTGTCACAGTCTGAAGCAGAAAGAGCAGGACCCGCCACTGTGAGCCACATCTGCTCATCTGAGTCAGCCTGGCCATTCTGATTCGGCACTAGCATACCTTTTTACAAGTTAAGATGGCAATGCCGTGATGTGAGTCCTTACCTTTCAAGAAGATTATTAGTCTATGCCAAGTTTTATTTTGGTTTCCAATTTTTCCATTGTTTTCCCTCAAATTTTTACAATAATGTAAATAAACACTTGTTATTGAGTAACACCTTGTGATTCTTACAGTCTACAATGTGAGGTAGGAAGTATTATTATTCCTATTTCTGTTTATGAGAAAAATGAAGCTTTAAGAGATTAAAAGATTTTCCTATAATCAGTAAATTGTGGAAACAGCACTTATTTTTGTTGCAAATCTAGTTCTCTTTCCCTAATACCACTAGTTTCCCTATGAGTATTGCGCAAAGACAGTAATCTCTCCAATGAGAAATTTACATAGAAAATCAGTTAGTTAATATCCCAGAAACGCTTCTTTTAAGACATAAAATAAAAATTGGATGAGAATTTAGTGGGAGACGAGTCCATCCCGTTTTCTTTATGCAGTTGTTATCCATTTTTTATGACTCTAATCTCAATCCTGGTTGTATTGTATTTTTTAATGCACATTTCTAGTTGGATTCAATTCTATTTAAAATTTGCTAGGCTGCTTTGATTTGTTTCTAGGCCATGGATGATGTTTGCAGATACTTTGAATCTGAAATCATTGAAAGGTTTTATTAATGAGTTAGTCTCAAGCTGTTCATCAGTGAAAATAACACAGATGCATATGGGTGTTAGTCTCTGTGTAGCAAAGTGTGTCATCATGTCCTGCTACTCAGGACACCTGGGGAGCTTGACACTTCCCACATACATTCTAAGGAGGCTCAATTTGATGACAAATTTGTTCTTCCAGTAGACACCTGGGTGAAAGCTGGCCAGCAGAAGGGTGAATCAGCAAAATATTAGTGTAAATTAAAGGGAAGCATAAAATGACGGTAGATAGTGATAATTGCTTTTTATTTTTTTATTCATCTTACCTGTTCCCTTAGAATAGGTATATGGAGGAATTTTGACCTACATTTTTAGAAAGAAAAGTATCTTGTTTCCTTAGTTACTTTACATTTTCTCTGCCTTCCTTCATCCTTTTTTCTTTTCCTTTATAAAATGTTCCTAAGACCGTGAATCAGAATATTATTTTCTAGATCTCTCTTTCTGTATGTCTATCTTTTATGTGCTTTTCTTTTACAAAATAAATACATGCTTTTTATAGATAACCTGAAAACAGATTTTCAGAAAAGATGGCATGATGAGTTCCCATATTAAACTCCTCACCCTTTAAAAAAATATATGGTAGTGGTAGATAAAATACATTTAAAAAATAAAGTAAAAGTATCAAGACTGGAAAGAAGAAAAGGGACCACAGTTTTAAGTCGGTGTGGCTGGAATGGCTAAACGTGAGTTCCACATTTAGAAACATACAAGGCACTAAGAATTGGACTCGTAATAGAGACTGCAAAAAACTCACGTATGGCAGGGTAGTAGGGCTGTACTCACTGCAGGAAACCAGGGGTTTGGGCAGAATTTTCCTATCTTTGAAAGCAGGCTGATGCAAGCTGCTTGTTCAAATCCATATAGTTCAGACAGTGAAGAGTCAGAATTAGGTCAGGTCACCAGGCTGCAGAGTGGCTGGGTCTATGATTGTCCCATTTCCAGGAATGCGTGTCCTTCAATACAATGCCTTGTTTTGAGACCCTAGACACAGACAGCTGCAAAACTGATAGATAGGGAGGAATGAGCTCAAAGTAAAAACAAAGAGAGAAAAAATACTCTCATATAAAGTTGCCAATTAAAATGATCAAATACAAAGAAAAAACAAACGCCAAGAAAAACAGAAGATGTCAAAAGTTAAAAGATGAACATAGGCTATCAATACACAAACAACACAACAGTCTATACATGGAATTTAAATAAATATGTTCAAGATCCTCAAAGAGCTAAAGAGAAGGAAATTAACAGAAAATAGTGAACAAAAACTGGCAAATATGAATAAAAAACAAGAAAACACAAAATAAAACTGATAGGAATTGTGGATATAAAAATACATATAAGGTGAAAAAAGAATTAGTAATTTAGAAGATAGTATTGAACATTTCATTTAGTACAAAGCAAAACAATATTAAAAAACAGAAAACATGACCAAAGAGTTAAGATAGTGTAATAGTTAATTTTGTGCGTCTGCTTGGCTAAGCCATGATTCCCATATTGTGTAATTGCTTTCCGTTTTGTAATCTGATGGAATTGTCCTCCACGTTGTGGTGTTATGTAATTATCCTCCACTTTCAGTGCTGTAAAGTCTGAACTTCTATATATTAACGAGGCAGGATTAGCGGGGAGTGTCTCTTGCGTGCTATCCTCACTGAAGGCCATGATCCCAGCCGTGTCCTTACTCAAGTCGCTGCCTTTCTCGATTATCTGGTGTGAGAGGAGTTTCCTTGAGGTAGGATCACTACACTGTGTGTGTGTGTGTGTGTGTGTGTGTGTGTGTGTGTGTGTGTGTGTGTGTGTGTGTGTGTGTGTGTGTGTGTGTTTACACAGATATAGATGCTTGGCAAAGCTTGCTCTGGTTCTGGATCCTGCATCCAGTCATCATTGTCTTACCTCCAAATCTTGGAATTTGAGGCAGCAATCAAACATCTGACCTGTTGATGCTGGAATTCTCCAGCTCCGCAGGCCCATGGGTCAGCAGCTTGTCATCTGACCTTTCAATTTAGGAATCATCAGCTCCTGAAACCATGTGACTTAGGAGAAGCCTCCAGCCTGATGCCACACCCATGGATTCAGGGCTTTCCGGTCTCTGCAACAGCGTGATACATTTCATTTAAATACATACACATGTATGTGAACATAAACATACATACATGTAGTTCATTGGTTTTGCTTCTCTAGAGAATGCAGCCTACGACAAATATATAGACAATATATAGGGAAGTTCCAGTATATACGTATTATGTGCCCCAGAAATAGAGAATATTAAAGCAACATTTGAAGCCAAACCAAGATGTATATTTTCAAAATGGAAGTGGACACTGACTGATGTAGAGGTAATTAAAATTAAAGTCATATCTTTATACTTTATGGTGAAACTTCAGAACATCAAGAATAAAGAGAAAATCCTAAAATCAACTAGAAGACAAAGACAACCTAAAATGCCAAATCATTTTTCTATGACAGCACTGAAGTCTAGAACAAAATGGAATAATATCGTCACAATGTTGAAGAAAATAACTGTCTTTCCACTGGTATACCTAACTTAGTATTCAATAGTGAAAGCAAAATAAGTACATTTTCAGGCATAGAATAGGCCACAACTCTTCAAAAGAAATCCTGATTTACTTCATTGAGACAAAAAGTAAACTGCAAAGGAAGAAAGGAGATTCAAGAAACAATGGTGAGCAAATAAGTTTGGATAATTATATTAACTGTAAAAATGAACTTTGTGGTGTTTAGAAGCATAGAGCTAACATTCTAGTCAACAATGAAAACAAAGTTGGAAAGATCAATAGGTAATTATATTAAATATGGCCTTTTCTTGGTGTGGAAACCTTTGTGGTATAGTGGTTAAGTGCTACATCTGCTAACCAAAAGACCGACAGTTCAGATCTGCCAGGCACTCCTTGGAGGCTTAATAGAGCAATTCTACTCTGACCTAAAGGGTCGCTATGAGGGGAAGTTGACTTGATGGCAGTGGGTTTTTGGTTTAGCAGGAGAGGAGAAATACTGATTAATGAGATAATATTAAAAATTAAATGTGTTAGAATTGAAGGAAACAAGTATAGGAACAGAAATATAAACTATTAACTTCCAAGTAAAAAAGAATATTTGATCCATTCCTAGCATAAACCAGGAAAGGAATAACAACACTAAGAATACTGTTAATCAGTACATAGTAGTTTCTATGTATTCCTGGCAGTAGTCTGAGTTTCTCGTATGCATTAGTTTATTTAACCCTTATAGCAACTACAAGAAATAGATACTGCTTTTATTTATTTGGCAGAAAAGCACATTGAGATAAAAGAAACTAACTTGCTCAAGGTCACATAATTAGATTCACGTTTGTATGACGAGTTTGACTCTAAAGCCTGGAAAAATGAAAGCAAAAGAAAAATACAGTGAATACAGCATAAAACAAGGTGGAGATCAAAGTCCAAATATGAAGTGATAACAAATAAAAACTGATTAAAATTAGCAATTTAAAGAAACTGTACAATTCAGTTTAACAAACAGAAATGTTTTTGTTGTTAGGCACTGCCCAGCCATTCCCAGCTCTTTACAAGGTGACACTATGTGAAAAGAATGAAACACTGCCCAGTCCTGTGCCATCCTCCCTGTTGTCACTGTCTGAGCCCGCTGGTGCAGCCACTGTGTCAGTCCACCTTGGCGAGGGTCCTCCTTCTTGCTGACCCTCTGCTTTACCAAGCATGATGGCTTTCTCTAGGGACTGGTCCCTCCTGGTAATATGTCTGTCATGGATTGAATTGTGTTCCCCCCAAAGTCTGTGTAGTAATTCAGTTAGGCCAAGATTTCTGGTATTGTGTGATGTTCCTCCGTGTTGAAATTCCTGCCTCTGTGATGTTAACTGGGGAGGATGGACAGCAGTTGTGTTGATGGGGTCGGACTCAGTGTATAAGGGTGTTTTGTGCCTTGAGGCAGTCTTTTGAGATATTAAGAAGCTAGAAGATTTGGGGACCTCATTCCACCAAGAAGCTGTGCCAAAACCTGAGCACATCCTTCGGAAAGGACTGGGGTACTGCACCTCAGAAGTTTCCAGGCTGGGGACAATTGACAACAAGTACCTTCCTCCAGATCTAGCAAAGAAAGCCTTCCCCTGGGGCTGACACCCTGGATTTGAACTTTTAGCCTACTGGACTGTGACAAAATAAAATCCTCTTTTTAAAGCCATCCACATGTAGTGTTTCTGTTAAAGCAGCTCTAGACGACTAAGACAGCATTCACAGTACTTGAGATGAAGCCTCAAGGTCTTCGCTCTGAGGATCATTCTGGATGCATTTGTTCCGAGACAGATCTGTTCACTGTTGTGGCAGTCTGTGGTATATTCAGTATTCTTCCGCAACACCAGAATTCAAATACATCATTTCTTCTTCAGTCTGCCTTGTTCATTGTCCAGCTTTCACATGCAATGAGGCTATTGAAAACAGCATGGTCTGGGCAGGTGCACGTTAGTCCTCAAAGTAACATCTTTTTTTTTTTTTAAAACACTTTAGTCTTTTGAAGCAGACTTGTACAGTGAAGCACATGTTTTCATTCCTTCGTCCCTGCTTCCAAGGGCATTGGCTGCAGACTCAAGTAATATGAAATCCTTTAGTATGTCAATATTTTCTCCATTTATCGTGATGTGTTTAATGCCCCAGTTGTGAGGATTTTTGTCTTTATGGTGAGAAGTAATCCGTAATGAAGGCTGTGGTCTTTGATCTTCGTTACTAATTGCTTCAAGTCTTCAAGTCCTCTTCACTTTCAGCAGCTAAGACAGTGTCATCTGCATATCACAGATTGTTAATGACTCTACCTCTGGTCTTGGTCTTCATATAGTCCAGTTTCTCAGAATATTTGCTCAAATACAGAGTAAATAAGTATAGTAAAGGAACACCACCCTGACAGACGTTGTTCCTTATTTTAAACCACATAGTATTTCCTTGTTCTTTTCAAACAGCTGCCTCTTGTTCTCTGTACCGGTTTCACGTGAACACAATTATGTATTCTAGAACTCCCATTCTTCAAAATGTTATCCATAACTTTTATGATCTACACAGTCATAAGCCTTTACGTAGTTGCTAAAACACATGTCAAAATCTTTCTGTTCTTCCTTGCTTTCCACCAAGATCCATTTGACATCAGCAGTTCCAAATCCTCCTTTGAATCCATCTTGAATTTCTGGAATTTCCCTGTCAATCTACAGATGTAATTGTTTTTCAGTTATCGACACCGTAATTTTATTTCTCTGTGATACTAATGGAAACCCTGATGGCATACTAGTTAAGTGCTGCAGCTGCTAACCAGAAGGGCAGCAGTTCACATCCTCCAGGTGCTTCTTGGAAATTCTATGGGATACTTCTATTGTGTCTACAGGTTTGCTATGGATTGGAATTGACTTGAAGGCAGTGGGTTTGAGTTTGGGGTGATAGTAATGATATTCCTGCATTCCTCTGAATCACTTTTCTTTTGAATAGGCTAGTATATGGATCTCTTCCTATCGGGTGGCTAAGTAGCTGCCTTCCAGATCTCTTGGCACAGTTGAGTGGGTATTTCAAGTATTGCATCTGTTCATTGAAACATCTCAGTTGGTACTGCGTCCATTCCTGGAGGCTTGTCTTTCACCAGCGCAGTCAGTGCGGTTCAGACTTCTTCCTTTAGTTGCAGTGGTTCTTGATCATGTGCTGTCTCTGGAAATGGTTGAGCATCTCCCAGTTTTTTGGGGATAGTGACTCTATGTATTCCTTCTGTCTTCTTTTGATGATTTCTGAATCATTCATTTAGTATTTTTCCAATGAAACCCGTTGTTTTTGAGTCAGCTCCAACTCATAGTGACCCTAAAGGACAGAGTAGATCTCCCCAATATGTTTCCAAGAAATGACTGACGGATTTGATCTGCCAACCTTTTGTTTTGTAGCTGAGCTGTTAAATACAGTACCATGTTTCTCTCCTAGAATCTTTCAACACTGTAACTCAACACTTCTATTTTTACTTCAGTTCTTTCAGCTTGAGAGATGCCAAAGTTGTTCTTCCCTTTCAGGATTCTAACTCTAGGTCTTTTCCCATTTTTTTTTTTTTTTTAATAATAGTTTCTTTGCTTCTGGAGCTAGCCTCTGAAATCTTCTATTCAGAAATTTTATGTCATCATTTCTTCCATTTTCTTTAGCTAATCTACATTCAAGACCTAGTTTCAGAGTGTCTTCTGACATTCCTTTTATGTCTTTTCTTTCTTTTTTGTCTTTTGAATTATCTTTTATTTTCTTCATATATGACATCCTTGATGCCATCCACAACTAGTCTGCTGTTTGGTCGGTGGTGTTCAGTGTATCAAATTTATTCTCGAGATTGTCTGTAAAATCAGTGTGATATACTCAAGGTTGTACTCTGGCTCCTGTGAGCTTGTTTTAATTTTCAGCTTCAACAACATGAACTTGCTTCAGGGAAGTTAATGGTCTATTCCACAGCCAGCCTTGGCCTTGTTCTGACTGATGACATTGAGCTTTCCTATCAACTGGGTCCACAAAAGCAGTGGATTTGATTTCTGTATATTCTACCTAGTGAGGTCCTCATGTAGTGTAGTGTCAAGGATTGAACTGTATTCACACAAAAAAATCTGTGTAGCAATTTGGCTAGGCCATGGTTACTGGTATTGTGCAGTGTTGGAATTCCTGCCTGTATGATGTTAAAGAGGGTAGATGGGTGGCAGTTGTGTTGTTGGGACAGGATTCAATATGTAAGATTATTTTGTTCCTTGAGGCTGTCTCCTGAGAGATAATAAAGGAGAGAAGCTAGAAGAGACATTTGGGAACCTCATACCAACAAGAAAGCAGCACCACCAAGAACAGAGCATGACTTGAGGTTCCTGTGCCTACTGGAATGTGATAATTTCCCTGGACAGTGAGAAAATAAATTTATCTTTTTTTTTAAACTATCCACTTGTGATATTTCCGCTAAAGCAGCACCAGATGACTAAAACAAATAGCTATTTATGTTGTTGAAAAAGTTATTTCTAATGAGCAAGTCATTAGTCTTGCAAAATTCTATCATGTGATCTCTTATGTCATTTCTGTCACCAAAGCCATATTTTCCAACTACCATCTGTGTTTCCAACTTTCAAATCTCAATGCCAGTAATTATCAATGTCATCTTGATTTCGATCAATTTCGGGCTGTAAAAGTTGCTAAAAATTTTCAGTTTCTTCATCTTTGACTTTATTGATTGGTGCATAAATTTGAATAATAGCCAGGTAACTGGTCTTTCTTGTAAGCATGTGGATATTACCGTATCAGTGACAGTGAAGTATTGCAGGATGTATCTTGAAGTGTTGTTTTAATTTTCTTAAATTGTGATTTAGGTGAAAGTTTACATAGCAAACAATTTTCTATTAAACAGTTAATACAGAAATTTTTTGTAACATTGGTTGGCAGCCTGTGATATGTCAACAGTCTTCCTTTCTCCGTCCTATGGAGTGGTATCAGCCATTTTGAATCAGACAAATGTATTGTTTACATACAAGGATAACAAATTAAAGAAGAACAGAATCACATCCATCACCAAAAAGAACATTTCAATAATGAGTTACTGCTATGTGATTGTCCCATTCCAAATGACTGATACCAGTCCATTTTGGCTCACTGGTGCCTAAGATATCAATGTGCAAGTATTCCATTTCTTTTTTGACAACTTCCAGTTTTCTCTGATTTATGCATTGCACTTTCCACTTTCCAATTATTAACGGATGTTTGCAGTTGTTTCATGTCATTTTAAGTCATGCTCCATCAGCAAATGAAGGTCCTCAAAGTTTTACTCCATCTAAGTCATTAAGGTCAACTGTACTTTGAGAAGACAGTCATGTTTTGAGTGCCTTCCAACTTGAAAGGCTCATCATCTGACAGCACATCAGACAATGTTCTGCTGCTATCCATATTGTTTTCACTGGCCAATTTTTTTCAGAAGTAAATTTCTAGGTCCTTCTTCCCATTCTGTCTGAACCTGGAAGCTCTACTGAAACTTGACCAATACGAGTGAACCTACTGGCATTTCAAATGCTAGTAACATAGCTTCCAGCATCGCAGTGACAGCTAAGTCACTACAGTAGGACAAACTGATAGACGAACAGGGAGCAAATGCAGCTACATGACATTTGTAGCTAAAACAGCCAAACACTAAATTAAATTACCTGCTTTAGCAATAGTAGTGTCAAACAAAAATAGGGTTTTTTTAAGCACAAAGAGTTAAATCGGTCTGTTGGGTGGTTGTCTCCTCATTCTCTGTATTCTCCTGTGTATTGGGGCCAAGGGTTAAAAGTTACATGTCCCAGAACCTTTTGCTAGTTGGGTTTGACCAAGGGCTGGCACTCCTGTCATTCTAAGAGGGGAAGAAATTAACTGCTGCCTGATGTAGTGGTAGTCCCTGCCATGGCTGTGGACTGTTGCTCTTGTTTAGCAGCTGCATGTAGAAGCTCCAGGAGCATTAACTGCAGCTTGTTATCCAGCACAGAGGCAGCAGCAGGTTCCTGGTCTCTAAAGATATTCCATCCTCTTCTTGCATTTCTCCAGCCCTCTCAGTACCTTTGTAAATATTATTTTGCATGAAATATTTCTCTGCGTGAAGTCCTCACTACACAAGTACTTCATAGTTACTAGGTTTATTATTAAGAAGTCATTCAGAAAACACAAATGCATATGCACCTAACAGTGTAGTCCCAGAATGTATGCAGCAAAACCTGATGAGTTAAGAAAACAAATTAAAAAATTCATAATCAAGTAAAATTCTAATACAGATTTATGTGGTACTTATCAGACAAACAGTAAGAATAAATAATAGTTAAATAGCTTGTTATGCATACTATTTAAATATATGGTAGGACAACTCTGTACCCCCCAATTAGAGTATACATTATTTTTCAGGCACACACGTGATATTTAAAACAGTAGGTTATATAATATGTTAAAACAGAACTTGGAACAAAGATTTAAGACACAAAATCTTACAGAAAATTTCAAAAACAGAGAAACCTATGAAGAAAAATAAATTATCAATAATAATCCCCCCATGGAGAGGTAATGTCTATCGATATTTCTAAGTTTATCCTTAAACTCTTCTGTTTTGTAAATATGCACTTATAAGTCTACTTGTAAACAGAAATATTTATAAATCTGCATCTATATGGGTATGGCATTGTATATGATACCAAGATGTTTACATCCTGTTTTTTAATGAGTGTTTTACATCATGGTTCTTCCACTTACGATTATTAACTTACTATTTATTTGATGTTGTCTCATATCCATGAATGATCTGTCAGGGCTCTGTTAGGATGATGGTAGGAGAACATCAGATCTGAAATTAGCAAAGCATTGCATTTTGCATATCTAGAGTGAAAAGATGATGATTATGTTTCTGTAAGCTATTTACTCTCAGTTTACAAGCCTGATTTGCATGTGTCCTTTATGTAGTTGATTTAGCAATATCACTGTGTTAAGCATCAGGGCATGTGCATGACTGAGTTGGTGGACATGGGCTAGCATGAATCTCGTGGTTGTTGGGAGCAGTTGAGTCGATTCTGACTGATCAAAATAAAGGAGAGAGGAGACAAACATAGGCACCGTGAACAAGTGAGCTGCGATTGATGGTCAGCCTTGGTGCTCCCGAGTAGGACCTAGTGGGGTGGCAGGAGCTGTTTTCAAAGCCTCTCTCAGTAATCTTTTTAGGAAAAGAATTTCCGTGGCAGTAAGAAGTCAGGAGCAGAGGTAAGGATTGGTAAGACACTTTAAAGTATCATCCAGAAATTAAAATGTGTCTCTCTTGTATACCTTTTTACTCATAGAAATAGAAAACAATTTTTTAAGACTAAAGTATTATTTAAAGAAATACATACTTACAGATATTGGCAAATGCAAGAACACTATATTCTTCATATACCTGAGCGAGAAAACACTTCTCTTTCAAGTCAATAACACCTCATGGTGACCCCATAGAACCTTACAGAGAGGTAAGGTTTCCATGGGAATAAACCTTTACGGAAGTGGACTGTCATGTCACTGTCCCATGGAAAGGCAGGGAATTGGAACTGCTAACTTGACGGTTTAGCAGGTAAGCACCTTACCACTGGGTCACTGGGGCTCTTCTATACCTGAGTAGGGTACATCATGTTTGTTTTAAGCAAGATACTAAAAAAAGAATGACTTACTACATGAATATTGTACCAGTTTGTTTGTGTTAGTGTTGAAATCATTTTGGGTTGGGATTGTTTTTTCTTCTGCATAGTCTTATGTTTAGTGAAGAAGCTGCTTGTAAAAAAAAAAAAAAAAAAAGTCTTATTTATTTATTTACTTTTGTTTGTTTTTCTCATTGAGCTAGGGCAGACATCACTTTTTTGTGTATCAGTAGCAGTTCAAGTTTAAAACAGATTACCTTAAAACAAAGCAGCCGTTGTCTTTCTTTTGGACTACATATACCTCATCATTGATGCATCTCTACTTTGTACAGTATTAAGAATTCTCTAAAACCCAGCAAGGGGCATTCATTTAGCCGCTAACAAAACTCAGATGTCTTCTATTGGAGATCAATTATTATTTTCTGTATTTCTTATTCAGTAACGTTATTTTCAAGATGTCATGTCCTGCTGAGCAAGCGTTCAAGAGCTCTGTCATAAAAGAGAGCTGGACACAGCTTGAGTTGTGAATCAACAGGCCCTCAAGTGGAAAAAGGAATTTAACATTTTCTTCCTTGATAATTTGGCTATTATAATAATAAGTTTTACAGAGCTAAGCATAACGTGGATGGAAGTCAACTTGTTGGATGGAAATTTTTGTGTTAAGTGGGGAGAGGGGGACCTCAGGGAAATTTTTAAGAAGTTTCTCATTGTTACTTTGAGCTCATTTGTTGTTGCTTCTGTATTCTTCTTGGGATAATACCTTCACCTTTATCAGTTCGGCTAGTGTCCCAGTACCTTATCAACAGCAGAATCAGGGAAGCATATGATATCACGGATTTATTTTCTACTCTTACTGGAGGTAAACTCTCCCAGGGAATTTTATTTAATTTTTATCAGTTTTTCTTCAGTTAAGGGGATTTTAGACATTCTGAAGTAGGAAAGAGAGAAAAGCTGGAAGAATCCTCCTGGAACTCTTCAAAACCAATTAAAATAATAAAAATAATAACAGCCAAAATGTATTCACTTCTTGCCACGTTCCAGGTTCTCTGCTATCAATTGTTTTAATCCTGAAAATTACCGCATGGGGCAGGCACTATTACTAAACCCCATTTAAACAGATGATAAAAGCTAAAGAGGATAAATAACTTGCAAAAACCACACACCTAGTAAGTGACTGCATGTGTGCGTCTATCTGTATTTCACATGCAGACTGTACTGCAAACTTCCAAACAACCATAACACTGCTAAGAATGAGATACATATATTGACAGTGTCATGTTTATCTGTGACTGAGCAGGACACAGGAAACACACAATGTTGACAAAGTGGAAACCATTATCTTTATAGAAAGCAAACAGTAAACAGTAGCAACAGACTCTCAAGGGTGAAATTCTTACCTTTTCCTGTTAGGATGAAACCCAAGCCCCCTCCCCCAACCATTCCCGGTGTGGACCGAGTCAAAACTTCTCATCAGCCAGCTATTCTGGAAATTCCATTCAAATGAGACTAGCTGTCCAGGTGACTAGCTGTCACTTCTTTCCCATGGGCCAACTAGACCTTTTTTCACCTGACTCCACTGAAATAATACCCTTATGTTAACTAAGCGACTCTAATCATCCACAACCCCATAGGCTACTTGCCGCGGGCACTGTTCTCATCCACAGGGGCGCTGTCCTCAACAAGGTCCACTGGCACCCGTTTACAAACCGCTGACCCCCAAGCCAGCATGCGGTTCTGCAGACTCCCGTCTGAGAACTCTGTAAAGCCGCCTGGGACGCAAATAAAGTCTTCCTTTTCTCTTCCCTCCTCTCTCTGGTTTTTCCTCTACATAATTTCGATTAAATGAAACCCACTGCATCCAAAAATCTCTAACATTTCCCAAGTTATCCGCATCTAGTCCTATGTCTCAAAAACCCTGGTGGCGTAGTGGGTTAAGTGCTACCTGTGCTAACCAAAGGTCGGCAGTTCAAATCCACCAGGCACTTCTTAGAAGCTCTAGGGGGCAGTTCTACTCTGCTCTCTAGGATTGCCATGAGTCAGACCTGACTCAATGGCAATGGATTTTATTCCTATGTCTCTGCCATGTTTGTGTCGCCACTGCCTCAGTCTACCACCAGACGCCCAAATGACTCTGGGGGCCTGTACAGCCCCTGGAGCTTCTGATCTGCTGCTGGGCCTTGCTTCTGCCTCTAGCTTCCTCATACTGTTGTCGTCTGCGGAGTTCCCATTGCCCAGGATGGGAGGAGTGCAACCCTCACATGAGGCACACTCAGGCCTTGTTTGCCCTGCACAAGTAAGTGTTACTTTTAGCTCTACTAAGCAGAGGCTTTTGGCTCTGCTGAAGCATAGAACGACACTTATACAGCATCCTTCTATGCAGACCCATGCACAAGGCACATTCAGGCATCTACCCAGCAGAGACAAGTGTTATAAGTTTTAACTCCACTGGCAAGCCTCCTGCAGAAAGGCTCTCAGCTCTTTTTCTGTGAGTTGACAGGCCCACAGCAACTGCCTCACTGCAGGAGCTGGCAAGCTGACCACCAATCTCTCTCACCGTCTTATACTGTGAACAATTTAGTGTTCACGCTTTCTTCTGGGTCTTGGAGTTTCTTTGAACAGGGCCCCAAGATCCTTGATCCAAAGAACAGGAACTGCTCCTGACTCTTCTTAAGCATGATGAGGTACCCTTGAACCTCTGTGGAATTGGCCCATATGTAACCCTGTTCCTTGATAATTTCAAGGCATGGTCCTCCCACTGGGAACACAAACTGACCAATCCTTCCTGTGGACCATAACCCTCCTCCCCTCCTCAGGAAACCAAATCCATTGCCAGTGAGTTGATTCCAGCTCAGAGTCACCCTAGAGGGCAGAGTAAAACTGCCCTCTCGGGTGTCCCAGGAGGGACTAGTGGATTAGAATGGCTGACATTTTGGTTAACAGCTGTAGAGCTCTTAAGCACCTGCCACCAGGGTGTCACTCAATTTCCATAGTCTCAACCAGTCACTTTTGTGGGAGTTATAAAAACCATGGTTGAATAGGCTATATAAAAACTACTTACTGTATCATGACGATTAAGAAAAGCGTGTAAGTATTAAAATATCCTCTTCCTACAGGGAAGATAAAGTTGTGGAGCTAGACGAGTGTTCTCAGAAAGTAGTCACTGAACCAACAGCTTCAGTATGCCTTGGGAGCTGGTTAGAAATGCAGATTCTCAGGCTCCACTGCAGATTTAATGAACCAGAAACTTTGGATGCAGGGTCCAGTGATACATTTTATGGCCTCTGTGAGTTGGGATTGACTTGACTTCAAAGGATTTGGTTTTTCTAAAGTATGAGAATATGAGAACCTCTGACAGAAATGTTGCTTTCTTTCTTTTTTAAAAAATATTATATTGTGCTTTAAGTGAAAGTTTACAGTCCAAGTCAATTTGCAGACAAAACCCCATACACACAGCCCTGTGCAACTCTAGCTGCTCTCCTGACCCTGTGGACAGCACACACTTGCCTTCTGACCTATACTTCCCCTATCTATTCTACAAGCTTCTATCCCCCTCCACTCTCTCATCTTGACCCTGGGCAGGAGCTGCTCAGTTGGCCTCCAGTATATACTTAAGTCAAGAAAGACACTCTTCACTGAGAGCACTCTAAATCTTATAGTCTCGTCCAATCTTTGAAGAGTTGGCCTTGGGACTGGCTTCAGTCTGGGCTAGCAAAAAGTCTGGGGACACATCTTCAGGGGGACCCTCAAGTCTGTTGGACCATCAAATCTGATGTTTTCATAGAGTTCTAGTTCTGCATATCTATTTTTTACTTGCCACACCAGGGATTCTCTGTTGTATTCCCTGTTGGGGCAGTCATTGTTGGTGGCTGGGTACCATCTAATTCTTTTGCTCTCGTGCTGATGTAGCCTCCAGATCATATGATCCCTTCTGTCTCCTGGGCTCATGTTTTCCTCAACTCTTTGATGTCCTTCATTCTCCTCTCCTTCAAGTGGGTTGCGACCAGTTGTTGCTACTTATGTGGCCACTTGCTAGCTTTTAAGACCCCAGATGCCACCACCAAAGTGGGATGCAGAACATTTTCTTTAAAAGAAACTTTGTTATGCTACTTGACCTAGATGTCCGTTGAAACCATGAGCCCTTGATCGCTGTTTCTCTGTCCTTTTAAACGTTGGGTTATATTTTTATTAATTTTCTGAATTTCTAATTTTTGCTGCTGTATGCTTCCTTGCAGCCTGTTCAATTTGTCATCATGCTCTGCTGCATTTTACCTTTTCTCTTTCCTGATCTCTTGAATATAAAGTTCTAAATATTAGTCTTTTGTATTCTGCTTCAAGTAGTTCCAGGAAGTTCTCTTACTGTGGAATATTTGATTGTTTATTTTGAGAACTGTCTGAAGATATCATGGTCTGCCTCATTAACTGATTTGAAATTCACTGTTTTTCAAAACCATCAGTAAACTGTATTTATTTATTTTATGTTTGTCTACTGTGTTCTAGCTCTTTCTTGCATTTTATTTTGAAATGTCTCAATAGGCTGGTCATGTGTAATAGTTTGGTTATTGTTGCCTTTGGAACTCTGATGTCCTGTCACCAGGTGGTGTGAGCTGTTGCTAGACATGCGAATCCAAGAGTCTATTTACTTTTCTTATATGGATTCAGCTCAGCTATCCAGGTAATCAGTCAACTAGTATGTAGTGTAGGCTCTCATCTACTACCCTAAATGGGCAGGGATGACTGGTATAGACACAGGTATCTGGCTGTAGCCCCTGAGAAAAGCAGTGAGCTAAGAGCTGTCCCTGAGTGTCTGTGAGGATGGCATGTTCTCTTATGTCTGAATCTAGGTGAAGGAACTGTTTATGCCCAGAATTTCTGCCTCAGAAGAATTGGCAGATTTTTTTTTTTTTTTATCCTTTTACCCCAGTTTGTTACATTGTTCCCCTTCCAAATTTGAAAGAGTGGCTCACAGCAAATTTAAGGAGTCCTACTTCCAGCTCAGTTAACAACATCAGACTCCAGAGTTGGATGCAGTGCAGAGAAGGGAAAGGGAAGTGCTGGGATAAGGGAGAGAGGTTTATCCTGAAGGAAAGATTTAGATCCGTGGCTCATGCACATGCAGTAGGTTACCTGCAAAGACAGCTATTGACAAGCTACTGCTGTTTTTCACTAGTTCAGGGGGTGCAATATGGTTCTCTGGCCAGTTTCTCCTGCTGAGGAGGATGCCCTCCAGTCACCGCCACTCTGATCACCATTCTAACCATGGCCGTTTCCTGATAGGTCAAGTCTGTCCAGTCCCATGTATTTCTGGAGCTACTCTGCCTTCCCGGTCTGATTTCTCAAACTTTCCCTTTGATATTCAGGGCTCCTAGGATACCATATATACTGAATTGATTTGTTCTTTTGGGTCTTTGTTGTTAAAGCAGTCACAGGAAGTGTGTCTACTCCACCATCTTGGCACCTCCTCCAGAAATGTTCCTTTTTAATGGAACTTCTCACAAGTTTCATTTTTGTTTTGTGCTAAAGAACAAGAATTGTATCACATTTTTTTTTATTTCATTCCTTAAAAATGTGCCTGATAAACAGAAGGTGCTAAATAAATAAGTATTGTCCTGATATGTGGAAGGTGTTTAATGAATGAGCAAGTGCTTCTTCATGGATTAGTCTGCAATGATTCAACCTTTGTAGCTCTATCAAGAATGAAGGATGATTTGATTGTTCTGATGCCCATTTTAACCAGGTGTGTTTTCTCTTGTTTGGGGTAGGAATTTCCATAATTTTTTTCCAGGAAACATCAGGCATCAGGTTTCTGAAACACCAAGATCTGTGTGCAGTGGTAGGGTTTTTACTTGTGAATTGGATCATTCTTCTTAAGACTTTACAATTTGGTCAGTGAACCTGACTCATAGTGTTCTTATTTTTTCAGAGGTGTAGGAGGCTGGGGGGAAATTGAAAGGAGAGAGCTTCTACTACATTCTAGATATTAAAAGAGTTGCAAATAAGAGTAGCCAAACAGACAAGCCATGAACATGCAAAACAGATAAATACCAACATGCAAAATATTAATTTAAAACATCAAGAGCAACTATATTATAAAGCAGTACATAATTAATGAAATTGTATGTGCATAGGGTCACCATGAGTCGGAGCCGACTCGACGGCCCTTGGCTGTGGGTATTAAATATTCTGAGTTTGGTACTTGGTCAAGAGCAGAATAGGAGTTAGCAGAATCAGATTGAGTCTTCTTTCTGCCATTACTGGCTACATATTAATAGATGAATCATTTAAGCTCTCTGAGCCTCTGTTTCTTCATCTGTAAAATGAAGGAAATAAAAACAGCCTTATCTAACTCGTAAACTTATTAAGAGAATAAAACAAGAACAATGTACAGATATTTCTGGTATAAGATGAAATTTGAGTTCCTAGAGAATCTCAACACTGTCAAAATCATGCAAATTTTAAAAGTAATAAGGGCACTACACTCAAAATACATGCCACTTTATAACCTGAATACTATGTACTATGCAAAACAACTGCACTAATAAAATTGCCACTGAAAGTTCCAAAGAAAAATTAAATTCCTTATGAAGTAGTTCTGCAGTAAATATGGAAACTCTGGTGGCATAGTGGTTAAGTGCTATGTGTGTTAACCAAAAGGTCAGCAGTTCAAATCCACCAGGTGCTCCTTGAAAACTCTATAGGGCAGTTCTATTCTGTCCTATAGGGTAGCTATGAGTTGAAATAAACTCAACAGCAGTGTGTTTGGTTTGGTTTTGGCAGTAAATACAGGACTTTGAAAAGAATGAGAGCCAAGCCAAGCCAAGTGCCATCGAGTCGGATCCGACGAAGGCAACTCAATAAAAAGAGGATGATAAAGGGTTCAGTCTTCTGAGTTAGGAAATAGGGTCAAAGTAAACCAGTGTAGCAGGTATAAGCACTTCTAAGGGTAAGCAAGTGGCCGCCTGAGTTAAGAAGAATTTGGAGTGAGTGACAATTGCAGGCAGTACCAGAGTTCTCTGAGCTTGCTGCATTCATTCCATGGCTCAAGCAGATTGTACTGGACCATTCACCTACAAGGTTGGCAGTTCAGACTCAGTCCACTAAAGATTACAGCAAGATAACCCTATGCAGCTCTTCTACTCTGTACACACATGAAGTTACCATGCATATGAGTCAACTTAATGGCAGAGGGTTAGTTTATTTAATTGTAATCCACTTGTTTGGGCAAAACAATAATATGCTGGAGAAACTCAAGTATGAGCCAATGCAGTAGAATGATCTGATTACCGTACTTACCAAGGTCGTATCAGCTGATTCTTATTCCAGGAATACTTGGAACAAAACAGGCTACATCTGAAAGTGTTTTAAAATGTAGTACAAAAATTGTATAGTTTTATTAACATTTTTTTTGTCTAAGTTTGTAAAGAAAGAACTGAGCTCCCAAATTGTCAGTGTGCTGTAGTTTTACACAAATAACACACACTGTCAATTTGGTTTACCAACCATACACTCCCCCTGCAAGATAGTTTTCAAGCTTGCTAAGCTAACTTGTTTGCAGAAACATGTAAAAAAAAAAAAAAAAAAAATCAGCATGGTAGCACTTAAGAAAATACCTTGTAGGGATAAGGGTGTGGCTGGCAAACAAACATACAGTAAACAAGTGCTTTATGAATCTTTCCTTAAATCTTTGACAAAATGCAAAAGGTGCTGTGCTCAGCAACTTAAGGAATATTAGAAAGATTAACTATTTATGGTCTTTGAATTGTATTCTGAGTGATTGGGATGTACCTTTTGGATAAAGCAATTCATTAATATATTTTGTTTATAAAAATTCTGCAGTAATACCGAGGCAATCTTGATATCTCCAAGAATTAGTAACTTAGAATATTCCATAATTTTCATTTAGAAAAGTGTGTGCTTATGAATATTTTTAATTTGATACACACTTTTCTAAATGAAAATTACGGGAAGTAGAATAATGTACGGTGACAGTAATGCCTTTCTTGTTGCCATGGTCCCAGGAATCCGAAAAGCTGACTGTCTCTCACCTCCTCTCCCTCAATGCAGGCATGCCCTTCCCAGGATTTGAGGTCCATTTACCTTGTAAAGTAGTTGCGTGTTGTAGGTTTTGAAAACTTAGACAGTCTGAGGGAAATTTTGCTGTACTCCAGAGCATAGAGAGGGGCATTGGTGGTTGGTAGTAGAATTCTCACTCTCCATGGTGGACATCCAGATGTAATCCCTTGTCGGGGCACCTCACACACATGCAGCCGTCATCCATCTGCCAGTGGACACTTGCGTGTTGCTATGATACTGAACACTTCCCAGCAGAGCTTCCAGATTGAGACAGACTAGGAATAAAGGCCTGGCCTTCCGCTTCCAAAACTCAGCTGATGACAATGCTATGGGCTACAACAATCCAATCAACAGCCAATCATGGTGGTGGTGCAGAGTCATGTACTGTTTATTTCATCGTGCCGGCAGTTGCTACCAGTTGGAAGCCAACTCAGCAGCCAATGACAGCAAAGAATGTGGAGAAACTTCAGTAAGATACAAAAGGAAACTAAGGCAGAAATAGCCTAAACAGGAAGTGGGGAGAATTTGAGTGGAACTTGGGGGAAAGATGGGCATGTTGGTGAGTCTTAGGAGAACAGAATCATGATCCCCCACCTAGAATGTCCAAGGTAGTCAGAGACACAAAGGAGCTGGCCTCTAGGTGTGAAAGCCCTCCATCCTACAAAAAGGTCCCATCTCATCTCCAAGCCTGGCAGCAGGAATAGTGCCAGCAGTGGGACATTGAAAAGTCTGCCACGTGTGACTGTTACACACTAAAGACCAAAACACCTTTTGCCCAGAGCTTGGGGTGTGCTGGGTAAGAGATCCCTCTTTCCTGAAAGTCCTGTAAAAGAATTTTCTGTCAGAAGGATTTCACGGCAGATTACATTTGGTTTAGGAAATAAGCTAAAAACTGACACTTACTACCTTTTGTGGTGTAGAAGAAAATACATACCTTCTGCAAATGTAAAACATACCACCTCAGTTAACTTTGACTGTGTCTGGATGGTGCGACTAGTTAAGCAAATGGACTACCAACCAAAAGGTTAGTGGTTCATACCCACCCAGAGGTGCCTCAGAAGTAAGGCCTGGAGATCTGCTTCCAAAAGGTCATAGCCATAGACACCCTGTGAAGCAATTCTACTTTGCGCACACGGGGTCACATGAGCCAGAATTGACACCAACATTCATAGACTATTTATGTGCTTGTATTCTATTTTGTCCTTACAAGACAATGTGACACAACTCCAATTTTAGAAATAATGTTTTTGCTTTTTGAAGCTTTACCGCTCTTTCCTTCCTTCTCCCAGACACCTGCTTCTTACTAAGTCTTGCTTCTTAGTGCTACAGGTAAGCAGCTGTCTCCCTGGTTTTTGGCTGCTGCTTTTATTTAGCTGTGGAGTTAAAATTAGAAGTGTAAATAATACATCAGAATTTTAAGGATTTGTTTCAAAAATTTATTTACAGTATGGGAAAATGTTATGATACACTCGCTTATGACAAAAAAAGAATATAAATTATACAATGTGATCTGAACTCTATATTAAAAAGAAAGTGTAGTGGATATAATTTGAGCCTCAAACAGGATTGAAACTGCCTTGAGAAATTTTAATCACCTGGTGACAAGGCCTGTCCCAGGTTGAGGTTCATAAGATGATTGGCATGAGATGGGGCCTTTGCTTTTGTTATTCCTTAAAAGAATGAAAGAGATAAAGAATGAGTTTTTGCACAGGTTCTTTGAAGGCACAGCTGAGAAAATGGGAGGATGACTTGGGTCCGCCTACTCCCTGGTAGGAAGATGTCTGTCTACACAGAGCGAGTGAAATTAAATAAAGCAGAAATAAAAGTAAGCTATTGTAGATAAAGGTATAAGGGCTAGGAGAGACGTTCATAAAGACTGAACTACAGAAACAGATCAGATATGTGATGGCTAGAAAGAAATATATCAAAATGTTAACATAGACTTTCTCCAAATAGCGGCTAGTTAGGATATTTAATTTCCTTTTAAAAAATGATTTTCTGTTTTATCCATGTCATCAACAATAATAATGTATTACTTTCATGTTCATAGAGTGTATTTAAATGTTTATGCATCAGGGAAGGTTGAGTAAGCACAGAGTAAGAGCTTGTTTCCTTGATTAACAGGACTGTGTAAGCTCTAGTTTTTAAAATTTTAATTTCTAAGTTTTGGGGGCTCTATGTCACTCTTCGCAAGGACATCATTAGCTGCCATTGAATCATCTCTGACTCCTGGGGACCTTATATGTATAACAGAACGAAATGTTGCCTAGTTCTGCCCAAACTCCATGCTTACTGATACATTGGAGTCTATTTCTTCAGCTATTGTGTAGTGCTGTCCAACCTAGAGGCTCGTCTTCCAGCCCTGCATTTGACAAGATCTTGTTGTGATCCATAAGATTGGCTGATTTGGGAAAGCAGATTTCCAGGTCTTTCTCCTTGATATCTTTGAGTCTGCAGCCTTCACTGAAACCTGCCTCCCATGAGTGACCTGCTAATATTTGAAATACTGATGGTATTGCCTTCAGTGTAATAACAGCAAAAAAGCCACCACACTAGCACAGACAGAATGGATGACACATGTGTTCAGTGAATTTTTTATTTTTGCTTATGGACTGTGCCAGATTATTCATATTTTTCATTTTATTAACAAAAAGACATCACAGAGGAACTTCCCTGGTGCACTGTTGGTAAGCAGTTTACTGTTGTGAGGGTAATGGTTATGTTGTCAAGTTGACTGGCCACGATTCTCGGTGCTTTGACCCTTATGTAATGATGAAGTTGAACAGTCATGTAATGATATAATCTGGCAGTTTTGAAACAATGTAGTCATCCTCTATGATTTAATCTAAACGGTTTAGCTAGTCAGTAGTAAGGGGAGTTCCTTGGAGGTATGGTCCGCATCTTATATATATATATATATATATATATATATGTACACACACACACATACACACACACACACACGGACATTCTGACAAAGCTTTCTTGCTCTGGATCCTGCATCCTTCTTGTCATCATATGACTTCTGGTTCTTGGGACTTGAGCCAATGTCCTGCCATCTGACCTGCCAATCTCGGGTTCATCAGCCCCTGTAGCTGTATGACTCAGGAGAAGACTGCAGCCTGACACCTGATGCGCAGACTTCGTACATGCCGTCTGTTACAAAATGTGAGCCATTTCTGTGTCTCTGTCTCTCTGTGTGTATATATGTATATATATAAATACATGCCAAAAGCCAAGTGACGTCGTAATCCACTGCTATCAAGTTGATTCTGACTCATTGCGATCCTAGAAGACAGAATAGAACTGCCTCGTAGAGTTTTCAAGGAGTGCCTGGTGGATTCAAACTGCTGACTTTTTCATTAGTAGCCATTGCACTTAACCACTATGCCACCGGGGTTCCATATGTGTGTGTGTGTGTGTGTGTGTGTATATGCTTCATTTGTTTTCCTTTTGCTTCCCTGGAGAACCCAAACTAAGAAATTTAGTACTGTCAACATGTTGCTGCAGCTGCTTTTGAATAATCTTCAGTGAAATTTTACTTCCACGTGATATCAATATTGGTTGATAATTTCTGCATTCAATAGTATCACCATTCTTGGGAATAGGCATAAATATGGGAATATTTCAGTTGGTTGACCAAATATCTGTCTACCAAATTTCTTGGTGTAGATGAGTGAGCACTTCCAGCACTGCATCGATTTGTTGAAACATCTCAGTTGGTGTTCTGCCAATTCCTGGTGCCTTGTTTTTCACCAGTGCCTTCAGTGCAGCTTGGATTTCCTCCTTCAGCAAACTGGCTTCTCCTCATATGGTACCTCCCCAAATTGCTGAACATCAAGCAGTTCTTTGAGGCATTTAACATTTTCCCTATTGAATTTTTCAATATTGCAATCTAAGCTTGAATTTTTTCATTTCATTCAGCTTGAAAAATGCAGAGCATGTTCTGTCCCTTTGGTTTTCCTTCTCCAGGTCTTTGCACATGTCGTTATGACACTTGGCTTTGTCTTCTCGAGCTGCTGTTTGAAATCTTCTGCTCAGTTCTTTTATTTTGTCATTCCTTCCTTTTGCTTTAGCTTCTTGATGCTCAAGGGCAAGTTTCTGAGTCTCTTCTGACATCCATTTAGGTTTTTCCTTTCTTTCCAGTCTTTTTAATGACCTTTTGCTTTTTTTCATGCATGATGTCCTTGATGTCATTCCACAACTCCATCATTAGTGTTCAAAATGTCAAATCTGTTCTTGAGATGATCTCTAAATTCAGGTGGGATGTATTTAAGATCATACCTTGTCACTTGTCAGCTTGTTTTAATTTCCTTCTGTTATAGCATGAACTTACATGTGAGCTCCTGGTCTTGCTCTGACTGATGATTTTGAGCTTTTCATTGTCTCTTCCCCCAGATTTAAGAAGATGTATTCCATATGTTCCATCTACTGAGGGCCACATATATGGTCACTGTTTATGTTCATGTAAAAAGGTATTCATGATGAAGAAGCTGGTCTTGTCAAAAGTTATCACGCAATCTCTGGCATTGTTTCTGTCTCCAAGGCCATACTTTCCAACTATAATATTTTTTTGTTTTCAGGTTGTGCATTTCAGTCTCCAATAATTATCAGTGCATTCTGATTGCATGTTTGATCAATTTTAGACTTCAAAACTTAGTAAAAGTCGTCAATTTCCTCATCTTTGGCCTTAGTGTTTGTTGTGTTAGTTTGAATAATAGTCATATTAACTGGTCTTCCTTGTAGGAATATGTGTATTATTCTATCACTGACAGTGTTAGACTTCAGGATAGTCTTGAAGTGTTCTTTTTGATGATTAATGCAACACCATTCATCTTCAAGTTGTCCTTCTTGGTGTAGTAGACTATGTGGTTGTCCAGTTCAAAATGGTGAATAACAGTCCATTTCAGCTCACTAATGACTAGGATATCAATATTTTTGTATTCCATTCCACTTCCGTTGACTCCCGATGTTATAGATTGGCATTTCATACATTCCATGTTCTGTTTATGAATGGAGTTTCCAGCTGTTTCTTCTCATTTTGAGTTGTGCCACATGATTGGATGAAACTCCCAGAAACTTGACTTCATCCACATCATTAAGGTTAACTTAACTTTTAAGAGGCAGCCCTTCTCCAATCACATTTTAAATACTTTCCATCTGAAAGAATTCATCTTCTGACACTGTGTCAAATGGCATTCCGCTCCTATTCATAATGTTTTCACTGGATAAACATCTTTTCAGAAGTAGACTTCCAGGTCCTTCTTCCTAGTCTGTCTTAGTCTGGAAGCTCATCTGAAACCTGTTCACCATGGATGACCCTGCTTGTATTTGAATACCAGTGGTATAGCTCTCAGCATCACAGCAACACATAAGCACTGTGGGGACCAGCACTGAAAAATGTGCTGCTAATCTTTGGCATGAGGTGGCAATATTAATAGTCAGAATACAACCAGCAATTTATCAGTTATTGGCAAAATGCAAGACTCTAGGTGATAACATGTTTGATACTTTTCTACAATTTTGGTCAGGATGAAGATAGGGAAAATAGCTTGTTGGTCCTACTTTCGCTAGACAAAATAGTGAAAGAGATATGAGCTCAGAACTTCAGAGTTACACTTCAGCTGATTTTTGTGGTAACAGAGTCGATAATACCAAAAACCAAATTTAGGGCTTAATGTGAGACTGGCTAAATTACAATTCCAGCCTCAAATGATGTGCGAAGTTCAAGTGAGGACATTGATTGGGAAGAAATGAGATTCAGAAGCTTGGGTTGAGGATAAATGAAAAGATAATCAGGAATCCCGAGACACTGAATCCCTAAATTCCATTATTTCCCCCCTGGCAACAGAACCAGCCGTTTTACTACCATCTGAAGAGATCACTAAAAAGATTTAAATTTTTCTACTATGCTCTGCTCCCCTCCCCCAGTAAAACTGTTATCCTGTGGACTCCCATCTTGTGAAATTAACCCAGCTGTGCCAGAAGGCTCTTTGAGCTATTGCCTGATGTGGCAACTGGGGTATTGTTTGGGGCATTGCCTGAAGTAGATGCCCTGTAAGAAACTGCTGAATAATCCAAGGATGCACTTCCACAACCCATTTTTTGTTGAAGACATGTAACTACACTTAAGTGATGGTGAGCCACAAATACGCTACAGTCCAAAAGAACTTGTTGACTTTTCTGATACGCACAAACAGAAACCTGGATGATAAAATGCCTGGTAATTCAATTTGCAAAGTAATCTTAGAAAAAGTACTACATACCTCATTGCTGAATATCACTATGGTTACCTTTGAAATACTTCTCTTAGGAAGCTTTGCACTGACACCAGTGCCTAGTCCACCCTTCAAAACAATTTTGGAACTCTTTCTGAAATGGCCATCAGAGCTGTCATCGCATTTCAGTTGATGTCCTAAATGTCATCCAAATGCCTTCCTTTCAATATGTCCTTTATCTCCAAGTAACGAAAAAAATCACTGGGGGCCAGTAAGGAGGGTGATCCAATACAGTTACTTGTTTAATGGCTAAAATTCCCTCACAGACAACTATACAATTAAGTTTGTAAGCTTGCTATCTTGCCACCATGTGCAATGGCCATTCCTAAAAGAGTTCCAAAATTGCTTTGAAGGGTGGACCTAGCACTGGCTTTGTGCATGACTTCCCAAAGGGAGTACTTCAAAAGTGACTGTAGTGATATTCAGCAATGAAGTCTGTAGCACTTAGAACAATTAAGTCTGTGGACTTAACTGTCAGACCTCATATGTGTTAGAATGGCTGTTAGTGGTGTGGGGTGGCGGTGCAGGGACACTACACCTATAGGTCAGTCTGAGTTTGCTAACATTTGACTGCTGAGCACTAATTCTTCACTCAGTGTTTCAGTCTGAGAGGTGAGGAAAAGGTCTAATAGATTATTTGGTTGGTACACTGCAAAATGGATTACATAACAGCCTGTTCTCAATCAAGCTGAATTACCAAATTGCTTTGGTATATTCTGGAAAAAGGTATTGAAAGGCTTAAGGAAATTGGCATGTTAGAGTGGATTTATCAGGTTAAACCCACAGATCCACACAGGGAGTTCCCAGAGGACACACCTTTTACCACAACAGCAAGGAACAAACTTGTGGAGGGAACCCTAGCATCTTTGGAGACTGCTATGATTGCTATTTTATTTAAGTCAGATCTGAGAGTGGGAATTGCCCTAAATGAATTAAGAAATGTAACTAAAATGGGGAGGTCTGGTGGCAGAGCACCTAAGTGCTCAGCTGCTAACCAAAAGGCTAGCAGTTCAGACCTACCAGCTGCTCCTTAGAAATCCGATGGGCCATTTTGACTCTGTCCTATAGAGTTACTATGAGTCAGAATCAACAGCAGTGATTTTTAGGTACAATAATTCTGACTGGATATCATGATGCTATGGGCTAAGTGGTAGCAATCAACTGACAAAAAGAAAGTAAATGTGGTTAACATAACGGACAGAAGAGTAAAAGGCAGTAATCAGAATAATCTGACTCACATAGACCTACAGTGTTGGCTACTTAGTCATGGTGCCCCTAAGAGTAAATAGGAAACCTAATAAATATTTGCTTGATTTCTACAAGCAGAAAAATTCCAGGTCAATTGAACAACAGTCTATCTAACTCAAATCACCAAAACAGAGAATCACAGCCACTGAATCAGTTCCCAGACTAAAGCCAGTTTATGTGTCCATAACCCCCTGCATAGAGGGAGGGCCGTATTGTCTTGAGGAAGGACCCACTACACTGCCAAAAATATATGTTCTTAATTTTTCTCCCAGCTGTTTCCAGAGGAATATATGGCCTCTTACAAGAATAACTATTTATTGGGGAAAAGGCAATAATCAGACTTTTGAGGTTTACTGCCTCTGAACTAACATTAATTGCAGGAGACTAAAAATGTTGCTGTGGCCTTCCAGTCAGAACAGAAGCATATGGAAGTCAGGTTATTAATAAAGTTTTAGCTCAGGTTTGTCTCTCAGTGGATTCACTGTGTCATTGAACCCATTCTGTAGTAATTTCCCTATTTCTAGAATGCATAACTGGAATAGATGCTAGGGGCTCAGCAAATGATAGATCTCTGATAAGTAACGAAAGGACTATTATAGTAAAATAAAGTTGAATCCATTAGTGCTGCCCCCACCTAGGAAAATAATAAACTAAAAATATTACTACATTCCTGGAGGGATTGCAGAGATTACTACCACCATTAAGAACTTGATTCCCACCACATCCTCATACAACTTACCTATTTGGCCTGTGCAAAAAACAGATGGAACTTGGAGAATAACTGCAGTTTATTGTAAACTTAACCAGATAATGACTATGATTACAGCTGCTGTTTCAGATGTGGTTTTGTTGCTTGAGCAAATTAATGTATCACCTAATATCTGGTATGCAGCTATAGATCTGGCCAGTGACATTTTCTTGATTCCAATTTGGAAGGAATAGCAGAAGTAGTTTGCTTTCAGATGGCAAGGCCAACAGTACACTTTCATGGTCCTACCTCAAAGGTTTATCAACTCTTTAGCCCAGTGTCATAATTTAGTCCTCAAAGAACATAACTGTGTTTCCCTTCCTCAAGACATCATACTGGTCCATTATGTTGATTACATTGTACTGACTGCACCTAGTAAGGAAGAAATATCAGTGACTCCCCAAACAGTTGCCTCAGCAGGATTTTAGCAATCAAGTAGAAACCATTCAACCTCTTCCCCCACCCACTCCACTGATAGCCCAATGAGTTCATGAACAAAGTGGTCATAGTGGTGTGGATAGAGGCTCCACATGAATTTTGCTACACGGATTTCTATTTGCCAAGGCCAATTTTGTTACAGCCACTACTGAGTGCTCAATATGCTAACAGGAGAGACCAGCTCTGAGTCACCACTCAGTCAGTCAGAAACTTGATGGAAAATTGATTACATTGGACCATGTCATCATGGAAAGGGTAGCATTTTCATCATTCCTGGGACAAACATTTACTCCAAGTACAAATTTGTCTTACCTGCACATAATGCCTCTGCCAAAACTACCATTCATTGACTTATGGAACACCTTATCCACCATCATGATATCCCACACAAGATCACCTCAGATCAAAGAATTCACTTCACAGAAAATGAAGTATGGAAACAGCATATGTTCATGGAATTCACTGGTCCAGCCATCATCCCCATCATCATGAAGCAGCTGGTTTGATAGAATGGTGACATGGCCTTCTAAAAACACAATTATCATCATCACCAGTTAAATGGCAGCACTTTGAGGGCTAGCTAGGGCAGTGTTCTCCAGGAACACCAGCTACAGTATATGGTACTGTTTCTCCCATAGCCAGGACACATAAGCCCTGGAATCAAGAAGTACAAGTGGAAGTGGTACCACTATTTTCCCTAGTGACCCACTTGCAAAATTTTTGCTTCCTTATGCTTTGCAGGTCTAGAGGTCTTAATGCCAAAGAGAGGACTGTTCCCACCAGGAGACACAACACTGATTGCATTAGACTGGAAGATAGAATGTCACCCAGCCACTTTGGGATCTTCATACCTCTGGTTCAACAGACAAAAAAGACAGTTATCATATTGCCAGGTTTTACTGACCCTGATTACAAAGGGTAAATCAGATTGATGTTGCATAGTAGAGATGAAGAGGAGTGTGTCTGGAATTCAGGAGGTCCTTAGGGTATCCATGTCCTGCGATTAAAGTTACTGGATAAATACAGCAATCCAATTCCAACCTAACTAGTAATGGTTCAGACCCTTTATGAATGAAGGTTTGGATCACCCCCACCAGGCAAAGAACTACAACCAGCTGAGGTGCTTCTTGAGGGTAAGGTAAAGGGATTCAGAATGTATGGTGGAAGAAGGTAATTCTAAATACCAATTACAACCACGTGAACAGTTATAGACACAAGGAGTTTAATTGTGTTATGGAGTCATGATGAGTGAGAATCCATTAGGCAGCAATGGTGTTTTTAAAATAGGTCTTTTTAGAAAGAGAATCTAAGTGAACAAGAAACCACCACAGGACTTATCTACTTGGTTGTCTTTTCCTTTTATCTTATGGGAAATAGGAACACGGAGACAGAAAATACATTGACTCTTTTGCTGTGTTCCTTAATATTTCAGGAGATGGTAAGTAGAAATAGTTATTATAATCTGTATCCCTAAGGATGACATCAGAGTTTTTAATAAGGTATTCTAAGAGGCTTAGATGAGATGCTTAGTTAGTTACCTAGTGCTGCTACAATAGAAATACAGCAGATCATTTTGGTAAACAGAATTCTATTCTCTCATGATTTAGGATGTGTGAAATCTAAATTCACTACACCAGTTCGGGGAAAGGATTTCTTTCTTTGTCAGTGCTGGGGGAAGGTCTTTGTCATCAATCCTCTTTTGGGTCTAGGTATTCCTCAGGACATGGACTACAGGTCCAATAGCGGTACGGTCCTCTGGCTCTTTTATCTTGGTAGTAGGAAGTCCCTCAGCTTTGCCCAACCCCATTCTCCTAATCTGTTTCTTCAGATGCTGTTTCCTAATTCCCTGGTCTCTCAGTCCCTCAGACCTATTGGAATAAAGCCCTGCCATCCTCTGTAGTTAATTACTCTCCTTTTGAGAAACAGCTTTTGGCTTTTTACTCAGCCTTAGCAGAGAATGGATGCTTAATCAGCGGTCTGAGGCCTGAAACCCTTTCAGCCTCTACCCATTACCCAATTCCAAAACTAGTTCCACATTTTAGGTATCAGATAGAGCAATACCCCACTCCTGGTACCAAATGCCTTAGACTAGGTTTTCTAGAGAAGCAAAAGTAGTCAGCTGCAGGGAGTAGTGAGGGAAATGGAGAGAGAGAAAGAGTGATAGGAAGAGAGAGAGAGATTTAGCTCAAGGAAATGGCCCACACATTTGTAAAATTTGGCAAGTCCCAAGTCTATGAGTCAGGTTGCTGGCTGGAGGCTTCTCATTACTATATAGTTGCAAGGGCTGATGAGTCCAGGACTGGCACATCAGATGGCAGACTGCTGGCTCACAGGCTACAGAGTCTGGGGAATCCCAAGATCAGCAGGCAGTATGGCAGGCCACTGGCTCGAGTCCCAAGAATTGGAGATCAGGTGATGACAAATACATGCAGGATACAGTGAGAACAAAAGCCAGTAAGCTTTCCCAGAAAGTCTGTATGTATGAGATTCAGGCCACAACCCCAAGGAAACTCCTCTGATGGCTGACTGACTGATCATATCAGATCACATCAGGGAAGCGATTACATCATATCACAAAATAGAAGATAATTACATTACTGCCAAACCACTGGGAATCATGGCCCAGCCAAGTTGACTCATAATCTTAGCCATCACATGCTAATGAGCATGCTAACTGTATTCACTGTATTACAAGCTCATTCACTTCTTTTCTGTACTCAGAAATGTATTTAAGACCAATTTCTAGATTATGGATTTTTTTCCCTCTCCATATTAATTGAAAAAATAAAAAGGAAACAAAAACATGTTTAAAGCCTTGAACTTCGTAGGTTTGGTGTGGAGTGATAAATAACAAGTTTTTAAAGTTAATGTCATTCTTAATGGAAAGAAATCTTTTAAAAGATGATAATAGGAAGCTTCAGCATATTACTTTTGAGATGACATTTTGGTGATTTGTGATTTAAATTGGAAAAATATATATTAAATTTCTGTGAAAATATTCATGAGAATATTAGACATATATTTTGAAGTAAGAATACTTAGAAGTAATCAGAACTAATTTTCTGGGCTCAAATATATGTTTGGGAAATTAAAATTGTCAAGCTCTATTTTTAGATTTTTAATGAAGGAATGAAAATGGCACTAAATATTGATATTCACCTTTAAATATGTGTTTTTAAAATAAACCTTTGATACTGTTTTTCTGTAAGTTTTATACCAAATGTTATTACTCATTTTTGAAAGGTTCCTCCCCCTTTGGAAAGAAAGAATCTTAGGATATTGTGTTCAAAATAGATCAGAATTATAATTGAACTTTTATAATGGGTGAGTTATCTAAAGCTATTATTAGGAATTTGTAGTAAATTGAAGTAATAGTGATTCTAACCAAAAAGAAAGGAAATAATCATTTCTCTTTGGAGGCTAAATTATTAAATATGTGACACTAAAGAAAACTTTCTTTTCCTTACATAACTTTCCATTTGGTTACAAAATTATATTTCATTTAAAATGTACCTAGAATTAATAATGTTTAAAATTTCCTCTTCAAGAAATTACTTCTCTTACAGAAATTTCAATAAACTATATTTTAAGTTTCTTCATGAGGGCTAAGCATTAATATTTTGTGTCTACCACATAATCTTATGCAGATATTATTTTAAAATGTTTGTCTTTTAGTGACTCACTTTACCAGAAATCTATCTACATTATGAGTTTTAAAAGTCATGTCAACATAATCTACAATGTGAAGTGTTTCTCAGTTATGCATGTTAAGAACAAGGTATTCTAAATCATGTGGATAAGAAATTGCCAACCTTTTGCTGTGTGATATGTCTTTGAGTTAAAATGCCTGGAGGCTTTGTCCAGGTTCCCAATTGCAAGCTTCCGTCTTAAAGACCACCCTATGTTTTCAAATATAGATTATTGTATTTAATAAGCATCTGGTTCTTCTCATACTTTTGACTCTCTTTAATTATTATAAACACTTTTTCCTTTTATCTTGTGAGAACTTCACAAACTCAGGAAATTTAGTGCAGTAGATTTTTAAAAATTTAATTAATAAAGCGTTATTTTACAAAAATGCATTACAATAGAATTATTCCAACATTAACATTTTATTCTATTTTTCTGAATTTTTTTTTCTTGTGACTCAAGTGGTTTGATGATGTAGCCTGGTCATTGTATAAACAGTATGTCACAGGCTGGGTTCTTAGGAAGCCAACTTTGAGATAAGGATTTATGGGCAAGTGTCTGATTAGGGAGTATCTTTAGATCAATATCTATGGAAAGGGAGGGGGAGAAGCAAAAGTGGTCAGAAATAGATATTTGGGGTATGATGTAGCCACAAAAAAAGCTTCAGCCAATCTTGTGGGAACTTCAGAAAATGAGAAGGCACTTCAGAGTTCTTCCAATTGTTTACAAAAACTACTGAGGTCAAAGGGGCTAGGCTTTTATATACCACATGAGCCAGTGACTAGATTTGGGCTGCTCCAGGAAGGAGACATGTCCTTGGATAAACAAGCTGTCTTCAGATGCAGTGATTCGTCAGCATCATGGCAGCTGAGGGCTGTATGCTAGCAGCACTCCTGGAACACGGGATTATTAATCCTTTGCTCCTGAAGGGGTGTCTGAGTTATGCATAATAGTGTGTACCGCACCAGTCTAGTGTTCGGCATGTTCAGTTGACTCTTACTCAAGTTCGTTAGCTCAGGCACATTAAGAAGCTCTAGCACACAAAATCATCAGGCAAATATTGCTTTTATTTTCCTGCCTGTTTCATTCCCTGATACTTTAGGGTTTTTTTGTGAGTATGTTTGTTTTGCTTTTTTTTTTTTTGGCACTTTTAGACCAGCCTGTGATACGCTTTATTTTCTATGCTTTTGTGGATTACAAGTCAACATGGAGATTACAGATAGATTTAACTGACAATGGGTCTGTTACATTGTTTTCTGTGTGTAGTGTTTCTCCAAAAATATTTGGTAAGTCTTAATATAGTTTCTCTTGAAATGTTGTTTAATTTGAATGGACACTTTTAATTAGAGCCTACAAAATTTCTAAATGTGCCATATGGTTTGCATAAAAGATCAGGAATAGAAGGAAGGATAATTATTTTCTGAGAAATAGCTAAAGGGATGTTGAGCTAGCCAATTATTAAATGTGTTTCGGATGCAAAAGAAGAAACTGAAGCAACAGTAATCAGTTTTGAATTACATTTAACAATTCTTTATGGCCTTTTCATTTTCTGTAGAATTTGTGGGTAATAAAAGTACCAGACTCATCCTTCCACAATATGTACGTTTTTGAGGGAGCAGATGTAACTTACTCTCTCATGGATTTAGGCAGTTGCTCTAGAGTATTTTATAGTTTTTTAAAAAGGAAGAGTTCTCTGATTAGAGCAATATTTTAAAAATTCTGTGAGTAGTTATGTCTTGATACTCATTTTTAAGTTTGGATTTTTAAATGTGGGCAACAGCACTTGTTTGAAGTTCATCTTAAGTTACAGAAGAAGTTAGAGAAAATTCTAGCCAAAGAATGGCTGTAGCTATGACAGGAAATATAGAATATGTAATGTGTTCACTGTCTTATCGATAGAGATCAGCATCCAGGTGTCATTAGTGATTCCAGTTATCAGTGTTGGAGATGCAGTGCCTATAATTCAAAAAAATAGAGAAATTTTTAATTCTCATAATAAAATGTGTAAGTAATACAAGGAAAGTGAAATTCTCTCTTTAGTGCCCCTTTATTACGCTTTGTGCTCATCCTTTCCTTTACCCAGACTTAACCATTGTCATAAGTTCTGCATAAATTCTTAGCAGTCTCTCGTTCATGTAGGTATATGTATAAATATACATTCTTAGACTAAAAATTAAATACGTATGGATGTGCATGTATGCATATGTATGTATACATGCACATATTGCATATGCAACTTCTCTGTATATGTACACATATTGTATATGAAACTTCTCTTTGTCTTTCTCAACTTAGCATTATAACAGATACATTTTTGTGCCAGCATATTTAAATAGAACCATTTTAAATTGTCGTATATTATTCCATAGGATGGTTTTAGCCATTTTAACTGAATGATTCTAAAGCAGGTGAATAACTGTTCTTTGAAGATATATTTACTTGATTTACTGCAGTTCACTTCTTTTATTAAAAAGATGGATAATTTAATGCTCCTTTATTATACCTTTCAAAGACCGCAGTAGTAGATCTTCTTCTCCACTTTTGATTGCTATACTTTACAAAAATTTAAATATTACATTTATGTTTAGACACACCTTGAGATTGAAATGTTAACTGTAAAATTAATATCCTATTTTACTTTTAAAAATACTCTCTGTCAGTGCCTCTTATATGCTCCTCTTCTCTGAGGCAGCTGCTTCTGTGCTTCCTTCCTTTCTGAGAAGACCAGTTCCTCTACATCACTGTATAATACATAAAAGCAAATACCAGGTTCTTCATAAATAGGTGCAATCCTATAATTAAAGTCTATCTCTAAGTGAAGTTTATATTTTGCATTAAAGTTCCAATTTTTTGAGACATGCATTATAAAATCCTGACCTACGACAGCACATTCTCCCAATTTCTAATCAATGTCCATTCAACCAGAGCAATAACTGCTTCATAAGCTAAATTAGAGTGCCTTCTTATAGCTGATAATTCTTGGTACAGCCTCTTGAGCATCAAGTGTGAATTTTAAGAGAATCCATCCCTAGACAAATTCAGTGTTATCAGCCTCAATCCAGACAGCTTTTGCTTCCCTTTGAATGTTACAAGCTTGTACTTTTCCATCTCTTTCATTTCTGCCGCTTTTGTGAATCCACAAAATCATGTTCAGAACACTAGTGGAGGAAAGAGCATAGGGGCCAGAATGTGTGTTTTCTTCACTAAAGCACTTCAACCCCTACATATTTCTTTTCCTTGTTCAGTTCTCAATAAGAGCCTCATCTATGCCTTGTTTGCCTGCAGTCAGAAACTCTTAAATGATAAACCTGGAAAATACATTTCTCTTATACTGTCACATCAGGTTCTAGCAGACTTCTTTTGTGAATCAGATCCACACTCTAAAATGTGTAGCTTAAGCCGAAATTCATTCCCTGACATTTGTTGGAATATTTCTAACCTTGATCAGCTGTGTTCTTGGCATCACTGCTTTTGGGTTGAAGATTTGTGTCTTGAGAAGTGAATTGTTTTGTTAGATTCTTTTTATGTTTAGCAATTTGTCTGGTTACTGAGTGCTTTTGTTTATATTTATGTTTAATTTTATATTCAGTCATTTAATTAATAAGCCTTTCTTAGTATCTGTTAAATTCAAGACACTGTGCAAAGTACCAAGGGTCATTTACCCTTACGTGATATAAAGCAACTGAAAGCAACATAGCATAAAGGGGCAGGAGCACTAGATTTAACATCAGACACTATTGGTTTGAATACCAGATCTGCCATTAAGAGCTGTCTGACCAGTCAAATTACTTAAGCTGCCTCGGTTTCTGTTTTTGCATGTAGACAAATCAGGCTGATAAATTTGTTTTTCACTGACTTCACTGAAAATGCCAAAATATTTCATAATTGATTAGTACAAATGTTAACAATAGAAAATTGTACCTGTTTTCTGCCCTTAAAGAGCCCACATTCTAATGTTGGACAATATGAAGTATTACAGATGACTATGACAGAAGATAGAGTGTATATAAAAGAGAAAAAATTTTCCAGAAATGAGCTCACTTCCTGTTGAAGGAATCACAGAAATCTTATGGAAGAGGAAGAATCTCAGCTGGGACCTCTAAGATGGTAGAATTTCAGCTTGTGGAAAAATGGAGAGCTCACTGCAGCGGCAATGATTGGAATAAACCAATGCATAGAATTAGAGAAAAGCCTCTGCAGTAATGCATTCGAGTTTCACTAGGATATTGAGTACGTAATGCAAAGTGATGAACTGTAAGTCTAGAAGTCAGTGTCATAACTAAAGAGCTGAGTTGCATATCAGAGTTTCTTTCTATCTGTAAACATTAAGTTCATAACTAAAACCTTGGGAGGGCAAACAACAAATAGCTATTAGACATCAGGCTGTACAAGTGATAATTTTTTGATGGAGTACCAGAGTTATAGTTCTGCCAACATATACAATTTACTTGCTAAAACAAAACACTTAAGGCCTCAGTCTGAAGTATTTGCCTTTGAACTACCTCAGTGATTTGAGAAATTCCTGAAGGACTTCTCCTTAAATTAAAGAGCACACAAAAGAAATCACATTCAGAACAAAGGCAATATTCATCACAACAGAGAACTCGTCTCTAGCCTCAAAAGCATATACAACTTGTAAGCTCATAAAATGAAATGTTTTCGGTTCAGACATACTAAGATTTCTGCTAGTCATGTCATTAAACCTCCATTCAATGGGTGATAGGATCAAAAAGAGAAAATACTGAGACCCAAGAAGTAGTCAGGATGTGAGAGAGAATCATTAAAGTGTCAGGACAGTGAAGCCAAGTTAGGAGAGAAAATTGAGAGACTGGAGGTTGTCAATAGTATTGACATCTACAGAAAGGTCATAAAGTGTTAAGACCATGAAATGCTATTTGGTTTGGCCTCTAGGAACTCTCAGATAACCTTTGGCCATGTAATTTTACCAACATAATGGATACAGTGGCTGAAGAGCTAGAAAGGGGATGGCAGAGAAGTAGAGACAGTGAATAGACCACTGGCTTTTAAAGTCATAGGAGTAGCAAAGTTTGAGGGTATATGTTTCCTGAAGAATGGAAGACACAAGTATAGAAACTAATACCCACCAGGGAGAGTGGAAAAATTGAAGCTGAATGAGATGATGATGTTACAAAGCTTGAAGGATGCAGATGAAATCAGATCCATGGCAGAGTATAGAGGAACTGGCTTTAGAACCCATAGGAAGAAGGGAAAGAGAAGAGGAAATAAAAGGCATTTTATAGTATAAAGAAGAGAAGTCAAGGAAGTTCCTCATTATCTGTTGTCATAGTTCACAATAAGATCAAAAGGGAGTTCTTTTTAAAAAGTATTGTGTGTGTACAGGGCTAGCTGGCTAGTTCATAGAGTCTAGTACAAAATTAAAATGTATAACCCCTTGTTCAAGAACTGACAAAAGTGTTGTTAAAACTCTACTAAATATGAAGTTTCCCACCTGTGCTTAGCCCCCACTGGCCTACTGGATACCTTGGTCATGGTGAATGATAAGCATAATTCAGATGTGGGATGAAATCAGAGAGAGCTGATTTCAAGAGCGGGTAGGACAGCATGGCTAGGTCAATAGAGATAAGAGAAGGCTGACAAGATTGATGAATTGTGAGAAGATGATCTGGAGCAGAGGGAAAAGTCAAAAGGAATGGGATGTGATAGTTAAGATTGTGTGTCAACTTGGCTGGGCTATGATTCTCACTATTTTGGCAGTCATATAATGTGATCACTTCCCTTTTGAGATTTCGTATGTGTTCACTCCTGTGCTAGGGTCCACTGTGCGTAGCTAGTCAGCTGAGAGGAAGTTTCCTCGAGTGTGTGGCCTGCATTGAATATAATGAGACATTCTTGCTAAGCTTTGGCACATTTTACTTGTGCTGGGTCTTGTAGCTTGCTCTTGTTCATCTGACCTCTGGTTCTTGGGACTAGAACTAGAAGCTTACCTGTGATTTTACCTGCTGATCTTGGGAATTCATCCGTCTTCTCAGCCTGTGAACAAGAACCCTGCTCTCTGACACCTTGATCTTGGGTTTCCCAGCATCTTTGGCTATGTGAATCAAGAGAAGCCTCTATCCTGACCCAGAGACATGAGACATTCCAGCTTCTACAACTGTGTGAGCCATTTCCTTGATATGAAGCTCTTTCAATGTATTTATATGCCTTACCAGTTTTGCTTCTCTAGAGAACCCTGACGAAGACATGGGGTAATAAACAAATGCTAGTTTGTGAACAGATTGGGAAATAATCCAGGTCTTATGATATTGAAAACGTTCAATGCTATAATCTAAAGACCAGTCCTAGGCCAATCTCTGTTTTATATTAATGCTTAATTTTATTCATTTGCATTGTAATCTATACCAAGTATTAAGTAATCAATAAATAGTTCCCTAAAAAATAAATTCTGTGGGGGGGGGGAGATTTTTGAATAATTCGTAACAATGTTAAGGCAAAGTTCCCTAAATTATATTCTCCTACTTTCAGTATATTTGCCTGTGATTAATGAAAGAAATGAAAAGAATATTGTTCCAGCTGGTGCTTTTAAATATGATAAGTACACCAATTTTTGCAAACAGCAACTTCAGAATTTTGAATTCAACACATTTAAACTAATTTACAAGTGCTACAGTTTCTGAAATAGTTTTAAGCAACACAGCATCAGATTATATATGAGCTATTTTACAATAGAAGTCACATTTAACTACAGGTTAAGTGACTACGTTAAAAGGGAATACAATTATTTTAATGGATTTTTAATTAAATGCTTAAATCCTGGGTAGTCTAAAACTGCACTTTAAATTAAATTGATCTTTCTTGGAGTTTTGGTTGAAAGCTGATGGCAAAAAAAAAAAGAAAGTACAAATTCTGTTTTCAGTGTAATACTTTATAATAGGTAGTATCTGTCATCTGTTTTGGTAAATAGGAGGAAGGAGAAGGGCAGAGAAAAGATAGGATTCTGTAATTAAATAATGGATGAAAAATCATAAAAAGGTATTTTACCAGAAAATAAATATACCTTGTAAACCAGCATAAAGTCTTCACTCTTAAAAGAAAAAATGAAAAGGGCAATTAATACAAGGTAAAAATTTTGCTAAGTAAATAAATTAGCAGAATGTTATGTTGTTTTTTATTCTTAATTATTTTTCTGATAAAAAATGTGTAATTATTGGATTTTTTTCCTTCTCGATATTTTGAAATGTTACATAAATACAAAAGAACAAAGAAGAGGAGGAGAAGCAGAAGGAATAGGAGTGGGAGCAAAACATAAGAAAGATAAGAGTTAGCTCTCCTTAATTGGAAATGTTCAGATTCTAAACACCACTTGTTACCAATTTTGAAGAAAGGACTCCTGCAGTATGTAGGTGTTTGGACTAGTTTATTTTTTAATATCTTTTCAAAACCTGCAATTATATAAATCAGCAATTCTTTGCATATTAACAAAAATTCTTTCTGGAAGAAAAAAAGACATGCATTTAGGTTTGGTGACACCTAATTGAACTATCCTCTCAAAAATATGAATCAGACTCAAGCTTTATCATTTAAAGGAAGAGCAATTTCAAGCATGCTTTTTATATTTATGTTTCATCACTGAATCTTATACCACATATGGTGCATTAAATACAGTTTTAAAAAATTATTTTGGGAAATTCTTAGTTTAGATTAAAAGTTTAGATCAGTGTGTCTCCAAATGCAGTTACTGGAAGATGATATCATAATCATTATTAAAAATCTTTACCTGTTTTGAGAAATACTCTTACTGTTATAACATTATGAGTGCCTCCAAAAATATTACATACAGCTTGGACTAACTGGTTCAAAGGAGTCAAGAATGATGGCTTAGAGGTTTCCTGAGAAGGTTGCCATTGCCATCAGGTCAGAAATATGAAACAGAAAATAAGTTTCTTTGCATTATCTTGGGTGATGGCCTCATTTTGAGACAGTCTGAAATTAGTTAAGACTCACTTGGTTTTAACTGAGAGAAAGCGTGTCACAGCAGTTTAAACTGTTACTGTTCTGTAGGGTAAAGAGTTCACTGGCGTATATAACTGAAAAATCCAGAGGTGATCAGATTGCACGTAGAGTTGTATCCAGTCGAACAAGTATCTTCAGAGAGCTCTCTTTTCCTCTGTTGAGTTTTTCGTTCCACTGGGTTCACTTTATTCTCAAGCAGATTATCCCAATTTTGAAAAATGTATCTCCTGGAAAATACAAGTTTTTGTTTACTTTATAACTCACGATTCCACAGAAAAAAACAGTGCTTTCTTTCCCCCCCAGTAGCTTGAGTAAAAACCCTTGGTATAATTCGGCTTCATCTAACTTGGGTGACATGTCCTTGCTTGATGTCATCATTGCAGCCTGGGAGGTGGAGCTGTCAGGCTCCCTCAGCCAGGGTTCTGTGTCCACTCCATGGTCTGGTGATAGTCATGAGGCACCGGTCTGGAAACACCCACCACTCTGTGCTCACCTACAAGAGATCTGTAACCAGCATAAAGAGGCAAGGAAGAAAGGACTGTGCAGAAAACATCATTAATAGAGTCTTTCTATTATCAAAGTTTCCATTAAACTCCCACACGTGGCATAAACTGTGAGGTTTCTGTATGTTTTTTAAAAAGGCCAGTTCGAGTGAGCTAATTTGACCATTTTAGTCAGAGTATGGAGAAGAAGGCAATGAAAACCAGGTAGGGTCCATCAGGAGGAATACAGGTAATGTGACAGTAAGTGCTTGACTGCCAGCTGAATGGCTGGGGAACCCACCTAGCAGATCCATGTGTGAAAGACCTGGCGATCTGCTTCTGTAATGATTACAGCCTAGCAAATCCCATGGAGGTAGTGCTGCTCATCACATGGGGTGGTTATGAGTCAAAATCCTCTCAACAGGACGTAACAATGATCATAACAGAAAGTCAATTGGAATTAAAGGAAGGAAGCCAGGTTACTTCCTGAAATCCCTTTCCGAGTCTTAATCCCCAGCTCGTGGTTCCCCTTCTTTCCTCTACAACTTCCCAGTGACTTAGAACTCTATATTATTTCAGTCTTAATCCTATCCTCTCTGCTGTCCTACAGGTGCCCGCAACTATGATTTTCCCTCTTTCTTGCTTACATTAGAGATACCAGGCTATCTCTGAGTCTTAGGTGGGGAAAGTTAGCTAAAACAAGCCATCTTGCAATGAGAGTACTAACCATACAATCACTTCCCAGAGATTTGAGCCTGGAAACTTTCTTTAAATTTGTCTGTTCATCATGGAACTTCAGTTTTCATTCTGTTCTGTATCCCAAAATCAAGGAAAAGATGCACTTTTCAATGACCTGTAGAACCCAGGAATTCAGCTGTTCCTGCTACAGAGCTTCAGAAGTAGGTATTCAAAAGTCTTCAGGAAAGTCTTAGGAGAATTTCTAGATCAACACGTTGTGTCAGTCAGGCGGGTTGTCAGTAAGACAGACATTTTTCATCGCCTGTCTCCTGTCACCGATCCCCATGTCGGCCCTCCCGTTTCCTGTGTCTCCTCATCTCCACTCCCGCAATGTGTCTCATTCACCTCCTACTTAAACCAAAAAAACCAAACCCGTTGCTGTCAATTCTAACTCAGCACTTATTAATCACCATCTGAATGCTAGAGATATGTTAGATTCAGAGGCAGAGAATTAGGACCAGTTGCTGTCTGTTGCCATTTTGAGTTAGTTCCAACTCATAGCGACTCTATAGGACTGAGCGGAGCCACCCTGTAGAGTTTCCAAGGAGCACATGGTAGATTTGAACTGCTGACCTTTTAGTGAGCAGCCCTAATACATAAGCTCTACACCACTGGGGTTTCCTCTATACCAGCACCAGAAAGAGAGAATGTAACCTGTACAACACCATGAAAATGGCATTTGGCTGTCAGCCCACAGAGGGTCTGGCTCTTCCTTCACAACAGAGAAGATCAATGTATTTTTTTGATTAATAATTCATCAAAGCCATCTATGTGAATTTTTGCACAGGCTCAGTTTTACTGGCTCACCAAAGTTCTTTTGGGTCGGTGCCTACTTTTACAAACCATTTTGCGTATCCTTAAATACATGTCAGACTGATGTTTACAGTAAACTCAATATTCATGCTTTATCTTCATTCCCTGCTCCTCCCTCAGACAGACACTCTGATGATAGTACTGCATCACAGTACACCAGGGCTTTGTCACTCTGTGCTCTTCAGGGATGGATAGCAGGTCATATTATGAATGAGGCGCCAATATAACAGATCTGTGATAGTATGACCTTGGCAGCCTCTTTTCCAGCAAGGAAGAAAAAATAGGTTATTCTGGGCTTGGAAAAAAAATGAAAACAGAGACCCTCCTATGGCTCTCTTGCTATCCACATTCTGCCCTGTAGCTGAAAGACGTTGTGATCATCACATCCACCAGTTTCTTGTCAGTCCCCCACGTACGTGATTTTCAGTAGAAATGATGACTGTTGTTCACTCTCTTTTTCAAAGTACTTTCTCCTTAGGAACCAGAATTCTATACTATCCTGCTCTTCTACCTTCTGGCTCTTCTTTCTCGGTTTGCTTTTTAGAGCCCTCTTCCTTCAACAATTCAACTATCTGTCCCTCATTTATTCTTTTCTTTCTCAATGTTTTGTTAAATATTTATTGTGTACTTACTATGTGCAGACAAGCACTAAGTACTATAAACACCTAACCCAACCCATTGCTATCAAGTCAATTATAACTCACAGTGACCCTATATGACAGAGCAGAACTGCCCTCATAGCATTTCCAAGGAGCACCTGGTGGATTTGAACTGCCAATCCTGCGGTTAGCAGCTGTAGCACTTGACCGTTACACCACCAAGATTTCCACTAGAAGTACAGTGGTAAGCAAAACAGATACCATATCTGTCCTTAGCGAACAAATAGCGTAGTAAAAGTGGACGACTTCCAAGGCTGAGTGTTTGCTTTCCTGGTGTTCTTAGCAATCACGTGAAAGGACATCAGCATGACATCTCTCAGTGTGACATCTTTTACTTCCTCCTTTCTGAGCTAAAACAAAGGACCAGAGTGTCAAACCAGGTGCATATGGATCAGATCCATCTAGTTATTATGCTTTAATAATAATTTCAAGACTACAAGCAGTCAGCAGACATAGGTGAGGCAGGGAGAGGATTGGAATGTCCCCAGGTCCTTTTTTCCCTCACTGACATGCTTTCTTTAACACAGAGTAATTGATAATAGGCTCTAATTTATAACAGTGTCTAATAATAGGCTTGCAGGTAATCTCACATAATGGGGAAATTTAGATTATAAAGCATGTCCACTTAATATTCCACACGAATACCTTGCTTATGTGACATTTTTGAGCAAGTTGTGCCCTATAAATTCATAGAACCTAAGTTTATCATTAAAAACCTTAAGCCAGGAACATCCTGTTAAAAGATTCTTAAAATGAGATACAGATAGTCTTGTAAGTAAATATCATTAGTCTACACACCAGAAGGCAATTATCAGCATGTTTATAAGGAAATTAAAAAGGGACATTTTCTTCCCTTTCTTCTTCCTACCTTTCTTCTTCCTTTCATCTTTCTTCTTTCTTCTTCCCTCCTCTTTCACTCTCTTCTTCCCTTTCTCTCTCTCTCTATGTCTTTGTCTATTACTTTCTTTTTGACCGCTGATACCCCTAACTTTCATTGGAAGAGAAAGGAATCAACTTTTTAAATTCCTTCCTCCTGACCTCTTGTTACAATGGAAGAGGTATTCTTTAACTTTCATTAGAGTCACACAACAAATTTAATTTCTCTCCTGTGCAATGCAGGAGTTGTGCAGGCTCTGATAGTTTATACTACTTTCAAACTAACAACGTTAGCCTGTTACTATTTAATAAATGCTGGCATAAGACATACAATTTCTGGGTCAGAGACAAAGGGCTTTATGATTCATGGCAAAAGCAGTAGCCAGAGCTTCATTTGTTTATGCCAATTTCCCATGCCCCTTCACCTATATTTCGCATTAGTGTCCGCTATAAATGACTATATGTACAGTCAGTTGCATTGCAGGGGGAAAACAGTGCACTTGAAGAATCACCATTTTATAGTAAGTGGAGTCACGTCTACTTTCTTTCTTAGGCGAGAGGTGAGCTCATCCCTCAAGGTTGCTGACTAAAAACACAGCCTTGAAAAATCAGTCTGGGTAGTTGTTGTTAGGTGTCTTGAGTCTATTTTGGTACGTGGTCACCCCAAGTGACAAAGGAGAACTGCATCATAGGTTTCTCTAGGCTATAATAAAGTCCTTGAATTGTTAACTTATTCAGCAAGAAAATACAGGAATTGTCAGAGCCAATGGCAGTGTCTCTTCCAATGTATACCTTCTGTCAGAACATGCAATACTGAGCATTCCTTCTCTCTCTCTCAGTCTTTAAACCAACCCTCTGTATTGGCTCTTTCCCATCAGTATTTAAGCTTCTGTATGTCTCATGCACCTTGAAAACCTCCTCTCTTTACCAGACTTTCCTGCCTAGTTACAATCCCATCTCTTTGACAGCTCAACAGTGTAAGATATGTTTTAACTCATTGACTCTGTTTCTTCATCTCCCATTTCTTCAATACAATCCATTGAAATTTGGAATTAATTCTTGCTACTGCCCTTTGAAGCAGCTTTCTATGTCTCAGCTTTCCCGTTGGTAAAAAGGTACAATAACAGTAGCTACTTAATAGGGCTGTTTTGGATATTAAATATGTTAACATTTGTAAAGAGGTTAGAATAGCTCATGGCATACAGTAGGTGATCAATAATTGTTAGGTGGCATTACTGTTGTTACTAGCATCCTCCTCCTCCTCATGTCACCAGTGAGATCCATGTTGGCAAATCTAATGGGCACTTGAAAGTTCCTACCTGACATCTCTGTGTCAATCAATTCTGCTTTCTTGAACCTTCCTCCCCCCAGTTTCTGCAATATTTTGGCTTCTCTGCTTTATATGCTACTTCTTATTGTACTTTGCGTGTCCCAACCTCAGCCTACCTTGTAAATGTTGGTGTCCCCAAGATTCTGTTAGGTTCCTTTCTCTTCTAACTCTACCTGCCTTTGTTTGATAATATCACCCACTCTCGACTCGATGGCACTCGGCTTGGCTTAGACTTGAATTATTATAGTAAAACCTGCAAAGGCTGGAGCCTGTGTCAGGTGGAGACATGTCAGGGAAGAAAAATGTAAACAGTTTCCATTAAATAGAAAATGCTAGAAATCTGGTGCTTGCAAACTATGGAAGGTGGAAAACTTGTGAAATGTGGAAAAACAAAGGATCCTATTAAGTTCTACTTTCCTAGCTTTTGCTGTATTTATATGTAGATGCCCCAGTACCCTGTGCATCATTCATCTGCTTATTTAGAAAATATTCCTAGAACATCCTCTGTCTGCCAAGGATTACTATTATGTGCAAAAACCAGCAGGGTTCCTGCTTTCATGGAATTTAGTCACAAATGGAGAAAACAGAAAAAAATCACACTTTAGATACGTAAGTATGGATTAGAAAATTGCTGCAAAGGAAGAGAAAACTCAAATCAAACCTATTACTATAGAGTCAATTCCTACTCAAAGTGGCCTTATAAAACAAAGCAGAACTGTCTCATATGGTTTCCAAGAAGCAACTTGTGGATTTAAACTGCTAACATTTTAGGTAGCAGCCATAGCTCTTAACCACTATCCTACTTACCTAGGACTCCAAAGAGAGGAGAAGGTAGTTTTTAAAAAGTCTAACACGATCAGTCCAACCTGGATTGAAAGATAAAGACAGTACTATTTACTGTAATGGTGCTTGGGAGTACACCTACCAGACATATAGATCTTCATTAGATAAAGGGGAGCATAAAAGGCAGTATAGAATCTCCAAGGAACCCAAATAAAATTAGTGTTGCTAAAGCATAATCAGTGGCAAAGAATCACAAGATAGGCAGAAACCAGAACTTACAGAGACCTCCAGACCATGCTGGTACTCAGTCTTAGCCAGACAGTAATGACAAACTCTTGAAAGACAGAAAATCATGACTTGAGTGAGTGGGTGACTTGATCAGTTTTTACATTATTACTGCAGTGAAGCATGGAGAAGAGATGAAAGGATCTAATGGTGAGGAATGTGGAAACCCTGGTGGCATAGTAGTTAAGTGCTACGTCTGCTAACCAGACTGCTCTCAGGCACTCCTTGGAAACTCTATGAAGCAATTCTATTCTGTCCTACAGGTTCTCCATGAGTCAGAATCGACTTGATGGCAGTGGGTAATGGTGGAAATGGAGGGAATAGTTAATAAGTTATTGCAAGCAACCATGCCTTTTAGATTCGAGTGGTATTAATGGAGATAAGAAGTGGAAAGATTTAAGAAGTACTGGGAGATAAATATGAAACAGTGAAATTTGATATTACATTGGATATTGGTGAAAGAGATGAAAGTATCAAGCATAACCCCTAAGATTTGAAAATCTAGAGGAAATACACAAATTTCTAGATTCATGCCACTTACCAAAACTATTGCAAGAAGAACAACCTAATAAACCCATCACGAAGGAACAGATTGAAAAAGTCATCTAAAAACTACCAACCAAAAAATGCCCTGGCCCAGATGGCTTTAGCAGAGAATTCAAACAAACTTTTAGAGAAGAGTTAATTCCGATACTACTGAGGCTCTTTCACAGCATAGAAAGGGATGGAATACTCCCACATTCATTCTATGAATCCAGCTTAACCCTGATACCAAAGCCAGGGAAAGATCCCACTAAAAAAGAAAATTGCAGACCCATATCACTCATGAACCTAGATGCAAAAAATCTTCAACAAAATCCTAACCAATAGAATTCAACAACATGTCAAAAAATTAATTCACTCTGACCAAGTGAGATTCATACCAGGGATGCCAGACTGGTTCAAAATCAGGAAAACAATTAATGTGATCAACCACATAAACAGCACAAAGGAAAAGAATCACCTGATTTTGTCAACCAAATACAGAAAGGGCATTTGACAAAGTCCAACACCCATTCATGCTAAAAACTCTCAGCAAAATATGAATAGAGGGGAAATTCATCCATGCAATAAGGAGCATCTACACAATGCCAACTACCTGCATCATCCTGAATGGGGAGAGACTGAAAGAATTCCCCCTGAGAACAGGAACTAGACAAGGATACCCACTCTCACCGCTTCTATTCAACATTGCACTGGAAGTTCTAGCCAAAGCAGTTAGACAAGACAAAGAAATAAAGGGCATTCACATTGGCAAAGAAGTAAAAATCTCCCTATTTGCAGATGATATGGTTGTATATGTAGAGAATCCTAAAGAATCCGTAAGTAAACTACGGAGCTAATAGAAGAGTTCAGCAAAGTTATCAGGATTTAAGATGAACATAAGTAAATCAGTCGGATTCCTTTACACTAACAAGGAGAGATCATCAAAGAAGAAATCACCAAATCAATAAAATTTACTATAGCCCCCCAAAAGATAAAATACCTATGAATAAATCTATCTAGAGAAATTAGAGACCTATACATAGAGAATTACAAGGCCTTACTGCAAGAAACCATGAATGGAGGAATCTACCCGGCTCATGGATAGGAAGTCTTAATATTGTGAAAATGTTCATCTTACCCAAAGTGATCTACATATACAATGCAATTCCAGTACAAATTCCAGTGTCATCATTTAACGGGATGGAGAAACAAACCACCAGCTTTGTTTGGAAAGGGAATAACCCTGGATGTGTAAAGCACTACTGAAGAAGAGGAACACAGTGGGAGGCCTCACACTACCCAATCTTAGAACCTGTTACACTGCCACAAAACAACCTGTTGCTGGTACAAAAAGAGACACATACACCAATGAAATGGAGTTGAGACCCCCAAAGAAGCCACCATCCCTTGCAATATTCAACAAAGGCCCTAAGACTATAACTGGGGTCAAAATAGTCTCTTTAACAAATGGTGCTGCATCTGCAAAAAATTGAAACAAGACCCATATCTTGCACCTTACACAAAACCAAACTCAAATTGGATCAAAGACCCAAATATCAAACTGAAAATGATAAAGATCATGCAAGAAGAAACAGAGTCAACTATGGAAGTTGTAATACAGCTTAGGCAGACTTCAAAATCTGACAAAGCATGATCAACAGAAGACACAATAGATAAATGGGAATTACTAAGAATCAAACACTTTTGCTCATCCAAAGACTTCATCAAAAGAGTTGAGAGACCACCTCCAGAATGGGAAAAGATATTTGGCAACTACGTGTAAGACCAATGTCTGATCTCCAAAATCTACAAGGTACTGCAAAATATCAACAATCAAAAGGTAAATAACCCAATGAAGCAATGGGCAAAGGAGATGGACAGACACTTCCCACCAAAGAGGATCTAGGCAGTGAAAAGACATGAAGAAATGCTTATGATCATTAGCTATCAGAGAAATCCAAACTAAAACTATGATGAGATACCACTGAACCCCAACAAGATTGGCCATAATCCAAAAAACACAAAAGAACAAATGCTGGCGAGGCTGTGGAGACATAGGAACTCTCCTACAGTGATTGTGGGGTTCCAAAATGGTACCTCTTTGAAAAGCAATTTGGCTCTTCCTTAAAAAGCTGGAAATAAATATACCATTTGATCCAGTAACCCCACTGCTTGGAATTTATCCTACAGGAACAAAGGTTGTCACACAAAAAGACACGTGCACATGAATGTTTATTGCAGCACAGTCCACAATAGCAAAAAGATGGAATCAACCTAGATGCCCATCAGCAGATGAATGGGTAAACAAACTATGGTACATATAGTCAATGCAATACTAAACAATGTTAAAAAACAATGATGATTTTAGGAAACATCTCATAACCTGGTTTTAACTGGAAGACATAATGCTGAGTGAAATCAGTCAGTGACAAAATACTGTATGAGACCCCTACTATAAGGACTTAAAAATAGACTTACTGTACAGAATAAAAGACTCTTTAAAAGCTACAAGGCTAGGGTAAGGGGGAAGGTTGGTCATAGATTAGATAGTTGATACAAATTTGTTTAGGTGAAAGCAGTGACAGCACACAGTAGAAAGTAGATCAACTTAACAGAATTTCACCATAAACTGAGAACTCTTCTAATATCAACCCAATATTGCAAGGATGGAGTAGAGGGTCAGGGTCTGGGGACCATGCTTTCAGGGGACATAGAGGCCAATTGGCATAAATAGCCTATTTCTAAGTAGGTCTTCCGCACCCCATATTGATGAGTGGCATCGGGGGTCTTAAAAGCTAGAGAGTTGCCATCTGAGTTACACCAAATTGTCCCAACTCATCCAGAACAGATGATCACTGAGAAGAAAAAAGACATGAGCAAAAAAGAGCCCAGGAGACAGAAGGACCCATGCAAATGGGATACTGTGACCAGAAGAACCAGATGGTGCCTAGCAACAACCAGAGACAGTCACGATGAGACACACAATGTTGAGTCCTTGCGGCAACATGAGAAAAGAAGGGTGCAGCTCAAGAACTCTACTAGAAAAACACAACTGATGGTCCAGCAGCCCAGGGGACCCCCTGGGAGCATGGTCCCTAGAATTGCTGCTGTTCTTGTCTACAAAACACTACTTTGTCACAGCTTAGTAAGCTAGAAGTCCAAATTCAGAGGACCAGCTCTAGGGGAAGTCTTTCTGTTTCTGTTGGCTCTAGAAGAAACTTCTTATCTCTTTTGAGCTTCTGCTCTTACGTAACCTTCATGTGGCATGGCATCTATCTTCTCCTGTCTGTTCCTTAATCTGCTCCTCTATGTCTCAGAAGTGATGGACTCAAAAACACTGTATGCTAAATCTTCCTTATTAACATAACAAATAAAATCTATTCCCAAATATGATTTTAACTACAAGTATAAGGGTTAGGATTTACAGCTCGTATTTCTGGGGAGTACAGTTCAATCCATAACTTTCCACACTTTTGCCCCACGTATTTATGCTCTTTCTTCAGGCAAAACACAAGCACACCATCACGTCATTCCAAAAGTCCTGCATCAATGACTTGTCCAAAAATTCATCTTCTGAGTCTTTAAATCAAATATAAGGGAGACTTTAGATATGTTCTATCCTTATCAAAATTCCTCTCCTTCTGTGGACCAGTGAAATCTAGAATATAAGTTACATACTTCCACAATACAATAGTGGAACATGCACATAGGAGAAATTGGAGCACCAAGCAAATCCAAAACCCAGCAGAAGAAATTGCATTAGCTCTCAAGGCTTGAAAGTAATCTACTGTTCTCTGAAATCATCTGGGCAGTGGCCTCAACCTCAAGACTCTGGTATTGATCACACTCTTTGGATTCCAGGTAGAGACCCCTCCATCCTGAGCTTCAGCCCTGCTTCTAGGACTACAGGGACAGCAGCTCTGCTCCCTGGACACTGGGCAGCTACGTTATGCTAGATTATCAGAGGGCAACTCCAATCCCTTAGCCCTGGCAAGACCTGTTCTTCTGCCCCTTTTAATAGATAAAAACATTTTGTTGATTAGAGAACAATAAATCTTTTTGGAAAAGATGTTGTGTTTGAACCATAATTCATACTTCATCCTATATACCAGCTTTACAGTATGCATGCATCATTTACAGTGATTTTGTTTATGAAAAATTGAAACATTCTACTCAAAATGCCTAAGCAATATTTTAGTGGATTATTGGATCAGTTAATTGAGAAGTCCAGAGCTTACTTCCATTAGGGCTGCAACTGTCTGTGAGTCCTTCAGTTCTGCCCTATGTTTGTTGGGTTTATCTTTAGTGTTACTTCATTCCAGGGAGCAAAATAGTTGTAGCAGAGCTAAGCCTTACAACCACCCAGAATTCCCAGAACAGGAGAACATCTGTGTTCTGGAATTTCCAACTTCTCTGGCTAGTTTAATGCTAATTAGATAACATCGGAACTCATGTATTAATTCAGGAGAAAGTCATACGGTAATGCACAGATAACCCAATACAATCACTATGGCAAATGGAAGTGAGACGATGTTCAGCAGAGTTGGGTGGCATTCATCATGGGCAGTGTTCATCAATCACACATAAACTGCATAACTTCTCCAAAATGTAAGAGACAAAATTCTGTAAAGTAAAACCTGGGGTTACTTAGTATGACAAAAAGAGAAACGGATGAATCCCAGGCAGGTAGTCAGTGAATATTCACTATAAGCACAGTTCAGTTTTGTTTATTAACAAAGATAATATTTCACGTGCTAAATTTTCAAATCTACTTGTGAATCTTCAAAAACAAATGTCAGTAATTTAGCACCAATGATAAAGATGGGGTAAATGGAACCAAAGAGCCCAATTTGGAGGCTTCTCTTAGATGAGTATGGGTGGGTATGCAGACTGAAGGCTGTGGATGACTGTAAAACCATTCATTCATTCATAGAACGTTTACACAGTGTCTATGTTATGCCAAAGGTCCCTGGATGGCACAAGTAGTGATCCTGTCTACTAAATTAAAGGGTGGTAGTTCAAACTCACCTGGTGGCAATACAGAAGAAAGGACTGGTGATCTGCTTCTATAAAAATTATGGCCAAGAAAACTCCATGAAGCAGTTCTGCTCTGTAAATTGTTGGTGTCCATGAGTTAGAATCAACTTTACAGCAACGAGTTTCAATTTGGTTTTATTCTATGGCAGAAAATGCTTAATCCAACACGATTTTTTCCCTTAAGGAGCTCATGGGCTCTCCAGCATAGCAAAACTGAAAGAAGGCAGTTTAAATATACCGAGTGATTACCACTACAGCGAAACTGAGTGAAACTGCGTCAACAATGGAAAAATATAGTCAAATCTTCACTACACCCTTCAAAACTTCCTCCAGACCTAGCATTGCAATCGTCAAACTAAAGCACCCCAGGAACACTTATTTTCAAACAACAGGTTTCTCAGAATAGTACATTATAAAACAAGAAGAAGAATAATTTATCTTACTGTGGTTCTCAGGTAAATGGTCACACATTCTAAGAAAAAATAATGTGAAATAATGTTGGTTGTTTGGAAACAAAAGTGAACTATTTTTGTCTCAGGGAGCTTTTATGTACAAAATACATTTGATAATAATGTGGATTCTTTTAAGCTATTATATTTTGTGATCATCTGGGGAAATAGTCCTGGGGAATAAATACAGCAAGAATATTTAGAGAAAGGATATTAGAAGGAAAAATAGCAGACATAGTTGATTCTTTCTGGTATCCTTTTATAGTATGAAAAATCATAGAATCCTTGATTCATGTCACAGTGAGAATGCTGACAAATTCTAATCACTTTATCGTTATTCCCATCAGTGTCCTATCATTCCAATTCCAAGGGCAGGCCTTTTTGTAAACTAACATAAAGATATAACTGAGAGAAATTTTTGGAGAAATAGTTTCTTCGCACAAAGTATACTTGATAATAACATTTTAATGTAATATTGACATTTCTGGTTTTTAACTCTGTTGAGCTGAATCTTGATCGAAAAGAAAATTACTTGTGAGAGCTTCAGCATGAGTGTCTAATATCATGGCAATTTAACTGGGTTTTATACTGTATCAGACGTATTGCATTTGAAAAGAAGTAAAGTTTCCTTCATGTTTTTCAGAAGCATGCCATTTCTCATAACAGATCATTTAGAAATTGTCTTAAAATTATTTATTAATTATTTTGAGGGTAGCGGTCATTGAATTGTAGATTTCTCATCTTCCTTGAAGGGGACCAGGGTTCCATTTCCCACCAGTGCAGCTCAGTGCAGCCATCACTCATCTGTCATTGGAGGCTCTGGTGTTGCTATAATACTAACAGCCCTCAGCAGTTTCTACACTATGATGGACTAGGAAGAAAGGCCTGGAGATCTAATTCCAAAAATCAGCCAGTCAAAATACTATAGATCGTGATAGTCCAATCCACAATGGATCATAGGGAGATCACAGGGCTGAGTAACATTTCATTCTATGATGCGTGGGTTTGCCACAAGCTGAAAGTCATTCAAACACAGCTAACAACTGCTGTTTTGCAGTGAATATTATAAATATTGGTGGTTTATTTTTAGATTTTTTAAAAATAGTTTAAAATATTTCACAAATATTTTTTTAAGTTGTTCAGGATTTATAAATTTAAAAAATGTTTTGTGCAGACCATTGCTTTAGCTTTTGGACTGAATTAGTCTAATTTAGTCACAAAATTGAGAAGTTCATTAAATCTTGCCATTTATGATCCAGATGGGATTTATGGTTGAACAGGTAACTGTTTAAACTTATGCTACTCAGAATGTGATCGACAGGGCAGCAGCAGCAGAAGTACCTCGGAGCCAGTTAGAAATGCAGTATCTTGGTCCCTAGTCCGACATCTACTAAGTCAGTGTCTACACTTCAACAAGATTTTAAGGAAATTACAGTGCTAACTACTCCAGTGATACTCAACTGTGAATATATATTAGAATCACTGTAAGATATCATGATTCCAAGGCCTCACCCTAGACCAATTAATTCAGAATCTCCATAGGTGAGACCTTGGCATGGGTGGTCTTAAATGCTCACTAGTATATTGTTTCAAACACTTATCAATTACACAGTGCCCAGTAAGTGAATTCAGTTTATTCTGAATACACAAAAAAGAAAAAGAAATTGAACTAATTAGCTATTATTTTGTACCACTCCCTAAATGACTATTTTGTTTTGCTTTAAAAAAAGCTTGTAATAATTTTGCTTTGCCACTATGTGAACACAATCTATTGCATCCCAATCCAGCCATAAGTGTATTGTATTAATAATCAAGAATAGGAAGTCTTGACTGCCTGAATTAATTACAAGGAGATTTTAGATTAGTGTTTCAACTTAGCTTCCTTTTGCCAACGTTATTCTCCAGCCTGATAGATCTGAATGCTGAATCCCAGATACTGGACGCATTCAAATTACTACTCCTTTGGAATACCAAGTAACTCAAAGATTATTTTACCACTTTCCCCTAAGTGGGTACTCCCTCCTCTGAATGCTACTTTGTTTGTTGTTCCTATTATGTTTATAAACTTATATTGTTAGCTCCACTAATTTAGTAGAATAAAAATTCCTGTTGCTAAATTTCCATATTCTACTATCAGGCAAGGAGATTGGCTACCGCATCGTTCTCGTTTGAAACTGCTGATGGGTGCAAACCAGCAACACTTTCATTAACAATCGAGCCCTTTAAATGCTGCGCAACAGGATCCACCATAAAGATTACAACCTTGAAAACCAAACAGGTAAGTTCTACTCTGTCCCATTGGGTTACTATGACTCGGAATCAACTCAGTGGCAGTGAGATCTGAAGAATGAGTAACCTATACCAGAAAGGCATGAAGAGGGAAGAAAAATAGAGCTCATACCTTTTATGTATGTAGGGCCCTCAAATTAAAGAGTTCTCAAATTAAAGAAAGAACACTGACTTTGGGATTTATAAAGTATTTGTTGATGGTCTGCCAGTGCGTCAGATACTTTCACATAGCTACCTCCTATCCATGCATCCACGCATCCACGCATCCACGCATCCACGCATCCACGCATCCACGCATCCACGCATCCACGCATCCACGCATCCACGCACCCACGCACCCACGCACCCACGCACCCACGCACCCACGCACCCACGCACCCACGCATCCATCCACGCACCCACGCACCCACGCACCCACGCACCCACGCACCCACGCACCCACGCACCCACCCATCCACCCATCCACCCATCCACCCATCCACCCATCCACCCATCCACCCATCCACCCATCCACCCATCCACCCATCCACCCATCCACCCATCCACCCATCCACCCATCCACCCATCCACCCATCCACCCATCCACCCATCCATCCATCCATCCATCCTATTTATTTATTTGTGTGTTCATTCATTCATTCATTTTGTCAGAAGAGATATTTAGTCTTTTTTTTTTGTCATGAGGGATTGATCCCTGGAGGAGGATATCATGCTTGATAAAGTAGACGGTTAGAGAAACAGAAGAAGACCCTAAACAAGACAGACTGGTACAGTGTCTGCAATGATGGCCTCAAGCATAACAATGATTATGGACATGGGATTGGACTGGGCAGTGTTTTGTTCTGTTGTACAAAGGGTGACTATGAGTTGGAACCGACTCAACAGCACCCAGAAACAATTTCTTTTTTCCACTATTGTAAGATAGAGATTACTCTCTGTAGTTTGTTGATGTGATACATTGTTTCAAACAGCAATGTCACCACTATTTGAATATTAAGCAGAAACACTTCTTTATATGTTAGCCTCACTCGATCCATATGTGTGTTATTGTTAGGTGCCATAAAGTTTGTTCTGATTCCTGGTGACCCTAAGTACAACAAACTAAACACTGCCCCGAACTGTGCTGTATTCATGTCCACTGCTATGCTTGAGCCCATTTTTGAGGGCGTCTTGTTAAGAGCCTTTGTTTTTCCTCAACTCCTTTACTTTGCCAAGCACGATGTCCTTTTCCAAGTACTGGTCCTTTGTGATAACATGTCCAAAGTATGTAAGTCAGGCCATCCTTGCTTTTAAGGGGCATCCAGGTTGTACTTCTTCCGAGACAGATGTAATCATACTTCTAAAAGTTCATGTATAGTCAATATTCTTCATAAGTACCGTAATTCAAAGGGTCAATTCTCCAGTCTTCCTTATTCATTGTTCGGATATCACATGTGTGTCAGGCAGTTGGACACCATGGCTTGGGTCATGTGAGCCTTATTCTTAAAGTGACAATTGCTTTTTAACACTATAAAGAAGTCTTTTGCAGAAAATTTGCCCAAAGCAATGTGTCCTTTGACTTTTGTAACTACTGTTTCCATGAGTAGTGACTGTGTATCCAAGTGAAATGAAATCCTAGACAACTTCAATCTTTTCCCCATTTAGTGTAATGTTGCTTATTGTTTCAGTTGTAAGGATTTTTGTTTTGTTTTGTTTATTGTGATTAAGTGAAAGTATACAATCCCAATTAAATTTGCATGCCCACTTACCTGCAGCTTCTGTTTTCCTTGGCAGTGACAACCTGCTCCTCCTTTTCATTATATATATGTCATATCCTCTTAGCAATCTCCTGTCCCCTCCTCTCCAACCTCTCCTCTCCCTTCTAGTAAGAGGCTCGTAGGATAGGATCCCATAGATGCGTAGAACCATAAAGTGCACACACCATAAGGTCACGTTGTGTCCCTGAGTCCACTCCATTCCTATCCAAAAAGTTGACCTCAGTAATGTTTTCTGGTCATGGGCAGCAGCAGGTCTAGGGGCCATGCTCACATGGGAACCCCCAGGCCACTGGACCATCAGTGGTGGTCTTTTAGTTGAGTTCTTGAGCTGCACCCCTCTTTTTCTCATGTTGACAGTGGCACTGAACATTGTGTCCCTCATCACAGCTCTCTTTGCTGATGGCCAGGCACTATCTGGTTCTTCTGGTCACATGTTGATACAGTCTCCCATTCACACATGTCCTGTATCTCCTGAGCTCTTTCCCCTTTTGTCTGATTGTCTGTTCCAGATGAGATGGGACCATGTGGTGTACCTCAGATGGCAGCTTACTAGCATTTAAGACCTCAGATGCCACTCTCCAATATGGGGTTCAGAAGACTCTTAGCAATAGACTAGTTATGCCACCTGGTCTTGATGTCCCTTGACAACATGGTCCTCAGACCCCCACCCCTGCTAGTCTATCCTTGCAATATTGGGTTAAGATGAGAAAGGTTTTCAGTTTATGTTAAAGTCCAGTTAAGTTCATTTTCTTCCTACTGTATGCTGTCACTGCTTTCACCCAACCAAATTTCTATAAACTATCTACTCTTCAACCTGTCTTCTCACTCCTTCCTCTCCTTTGCAGCCATCAAAGCATCTTTTTTTCTGTACATGAGTCTATTTTTAAGTCCGTATAGTAGGAGTCTCATATAAGGTTTGTCCTTGCTTAACTGACTGATTTCACTCAGCATGTCTTCCAATTGAAACCAGGTTATGAGATGCTTCCTAAGATCATCATTGTTTTCTTTATCACTGTGTAGTGTTCCAGTGCATATATGTACCATAGTTTGTTTATCCATTCATCTGTTGTTGGGCATCTATGTTGATTCCATCTTTTGGCTATTGTGGACTGTGCTGCAATAAGCATTCATGTGCATGTATCTGTTCATGTGACTGCCTTTGATTCTATAGGATATATTCTAAGCAGTGAGATCACTGGATCAAATGGTATATTTGTTTCTAGCTTCTTAAGGAAGTGATAGATTGCTTTCCAAAGAGGTACCATTTTGCAGTCCCACCAGCAGTGTAGCAGAGTTCCAATCTCTCCACAGCCTCTCCAGCATTTGTTGTTTTGTGTTTCTTGGACCATGGCCAAATGTGTTTGGATGAGATGGTATCTCACTGTATTTTTTCTTTGAATTTCCCTAATGGCTAATGATCATGAGCACTTCCTCATGTGTCTTTTGGCTGTCTGGATGTCCTCTTTGGTGAAGTGTCTATCCATCTCCTTTGCCCATCACTTAATTGGGTTATTTACCTTTTTCTTGCTTATATGTTACAGTACCTTGTAGATTATGGAGATCAGACTTTGGTCTGACGTGTAGTTGCCAAATATTTTTTCCCATTCTGTAGGTGGGCTTTTAATTCTTTTCATAAAGTCTTTGGATGAGCAAACATGTTTGATTCTTAGTAGTTCCCATTTATTTTCTCTTCTGTTGATTGTGCTTTGTTTGTCATATTGTAAAGTCTGTCTAAGCTGTGTATTAAAGTTTCCATTGTTGACCCTATTTTTTCTTGGATTTTTGTTTTGTTTATGTTGAGTTATAATACATTCTGAAGACTATAGTCTTTGATTTTCATCAGTAAGTGCTTCAAGTCCACTTCAGCTAGCAAAGTTGTATCATCTTCATCTCCCAAGTTAATAAATGTTTCTCTAATCCTGACACTATGTTCTTCTTCATATAGTCAAGCCTCTTGAATTATTTGCTAAGCATACAGATTGAATAAGTATGATGAAAGAATACAAACCTAGCATACATCTTTCTTGATTTTAAACTATACGGTCAGTGTCCCCATTTTATGGCTAAATGACTTCCTCTTGGTCTGTGTACAGGTTTAGCATGAGCACAATTAAGTTTTCTGGAATTTCCGGTCTTGGTAACGTTATCCATGATTTGTTACGATCCACACAGCAGAATGCCTTTGTTTAGTTAATAAAACCCAAGTAGATGTTTTTCTGACATTCTCTGCAATCATCTCTGCAAACATCAGCAATGATGTCTCTCGTTCCACATCCTTGTCCATATTCAGTTGAATTTCTTGCAGTTCCATATTGATGTCCTGCTGCAATCACTTTTAATTATCTTCAGCAGAATTTTACTTGTGTATGTTAATGCCTTCACTGACTTATTTCCACATTGTGTTTGACCACCTTTCTTTGAAACGGACACATATATGGATCTCTTCCAGTTGATTGGCTGGGTAGCTGTCTTCCAAATTCCTGGGCTTAGGCCACTGAGCATTTCTATCATTTCATCAATTTATGGAAACACCTCAACTGGTATCCCATCAGTCCTTAGAGCCTTGTTTTTTGCCAATACCTTCAGTACAGCTTTGACTTCTTCCTTTCTGTACCATCATAAGCTGTCTCATGAAATGCTTGAACATTGGCCAATATTTACTTTTTTGAAACATCGGCTCTGTGTATTCTTGCCATCTTCTTTTGATGCTTCCTGTGTCATTGAATTTCTATCCACAGAATCCTTCAATATTGCAACTCAAGTTTAGAAAGTTTTCTTTAGTTCTTTCAGCTTGAAAAGTGCTGAGGAAGGTCTGCCCTTTTGATTTTCTAACTCTATGTTTTTACACACAATTTCTTCCATTCACTTTAGCTACTGTGCTTTCAGGAGCAAGTTTCAGAGTCTCATCTGGCATAAATTTTGGTGGTTTCTAATCCTTATCATATTTCCTCAAGTTATATGTTAAACAATTCTCATTATCCTTATTTGGTAAAATAGTCTTAACCTTTGTTTTTGTTCTTGAGAATATAGACAGCAAACATACACCAATAGCATCACTTCTGCAAGAATAATTCAGTTATGAGGAAGCTGAGTCACAGAAAGGCAAGACGATTGGCTGAGACACTTTAGCAAGAGTTTCTAACTCAAAGTACGGAGGAAGTTTGATTTGCTTCTGCTCATTTTTGTGTACTCATTTGTTTCTAATGCAGTATGTTAAATATGATTTGGGGACAGGTTAAGAATATGAATACAGTAACACATGCTGAAAGAAGGTTCATTTTCAACACTGGTCTTTACTGTTATCTTTGGAATGAATCTAGTGTCTGTTTTTTGTTTTGTTTTGTTTTTCTTTTTGCTAGGAAATTATGAAGATTGATGAATTGGGTGGAGGAAGGTGGTAATATTATGCTTCTTTCTTTATAATTCTATTTCATCACAAAAGTAATACTTGGATGACTTTCCATTATTAAAAAAAAAAAAAGATAAAACACTAGAGATACAGACGACACTTTCACTCACCCTTCAGTCTACCAAATCTACATGCCTGTTTTCCAACCTCAGAAGAAAAGTATCTAGACTGGTCGTGTGCCCTCTCAAAGGTAACCATTTATGTCAGTGTATTCCCTTCAAGATAGTTTTCAAGGTGTTTAAATACATGTCTGAAACACGACTCTTGACGTATCAGAGTTTGATTTGCATGCCTAAAAAATAAACTTGGGAAGGATATCTAATTCAGGGACTGACAGAATAAAAATTAAACACTGTATTTCAACCCCTTGTGAATAATAAGCTAAAGACAGAAAGATACAAATTTAGCCAGCATAAATATTAAAATCATGCATAAAGTACAAGCAACAAGTGGAGAGATTTGGTTTGCTGTCAATTTATAAGCCAAAGATATAGAGATTCAGTTGTCATCATCTCAGCATTTAATTTAAAAAAATTACACTTTGAAAAGTGAGTAGCTCTTATCTCTAAAGTAAGATTTCTTTAAAATACCAGAAATGGCTCCAGAATATCTAATTCTAGAAGGAAAATACTAATCTATGTAAAATATAATGAAAGAGTAATTTTAAAAAGTGAGACTTGGTTTTCTTTCCTAATATATTCTTCATATATGTGTATATATAAACCAAAACATCCATTGCTGTCAAGTTTGTTCTGACTCACAGTGACCCTGCAGGACAGAGTAGAATTGCTCTCCAGGGTTTCCAAGGGGTAGCTAGTGGAATGGAACTGTTGACCTTGTGGCTAGCAGCCAAACATTTACCTGTTGCACCACCAGTAGTCCATATATATATATACATATATGTCATTGCTAGGTGACATTGAGTCAATCTTGAGTCACAGTGATTCCCTGTACAATAAAATGACACACTGCTGGGGCTTGCACTGTGCTCACAATGTTTACTGAGTTTCAGCTCATTGTTGCAACCACTGTGTCAGTCCATCTTGTTGAGTATTTTCCTCTTTTTGCTGGCTCCCTATATTACCAAGCATGATGTCCTTCTCTGAGAACTGGTCCTTCCTGATAACATATCCAGAATTTGTAAGATGAGATTTTGCCATGTTGCTTCAAAGGGGCATCCTGACTGTACCTCTTCAAAGACAGAGTTTTTTCATTCTTCAGGCAGTTTATGGTATAGTCAGTATTCTTTGCCAAGACCATGATTCAAATAAGTCACTTCTTCAGTCATCCATATTCACTTTTCAGCTTTCACATGCATATGAAGCAATTGGAAATACCCAGGCTTGGTTCAGGCTCACCTTATAGCGACATCTTTGCACATGTCGTTAAAATACTTTGTCTTCCTGAGCTGCCCTTTGAAATCTTCTGTTGAGATCTCTTACTTCGTTTCTTCCTTGTGCTTCATCTGTTCTATGTACCAGAGCAACTTTCAGAATCTCTTCTAAACATCCACTTGAGTCTTTTCTTTCTCTCTTGTGATTTTAATGACCTTTTGTTTTTTTCATGTGTGATGTCTTTCCACAGCTCATCTGGTCTTCAGTCATTAATGTTCACTGTGTCAAATCCATTCTTGAGATGGTCTCTCAATTTGGTGAGATATACTCAAAGCCATACTTGGAATCTCATGACTTCTAATTTTCTTCAACCTCAACTTGAACTTGCATATGAGCAGTTGATGGTCTGTTCCACAGTTGGCTCTGGTCTTGTTCTGACATGTATGGTTACCATTTGTGTTGGTGAAAAAGGGTATTTGCAGTGAAGAAGTTGTCTTGCAAACTTCTACCATGTGATCTCTAGCATTGTTCGTATCACCAAGGCCATACTTTCCAATTACTACTCCTTTGTTTCCAACTTTTGCATTCCAATGGCCAGTAATTATCAATGCATTTTGACTGCATGTTTGATCAGTTTCAGAGTACAGAAATTGGTAAAAGTCTTCAGTTCCTTCATCTTTGGGCTTAGTATTGGTGTGTGACTTTTAATAATAGTTGTACTAACTAGCCTTCCTGGTAGGTTTACAGATGTTATCCTATCACTGACAGCATTGTGCTTCAGAATAGACCTCTAAATGTTCTTTTCACTGTTGAATGTAGTGCAATTCCTCTTTAAGCTGTCATTCCTGCTATAGTCTCTATGTGATTATCTGATTCAAAATGACAATGCCAATCCATTTTAGCTTATTAATGCCCAGGACATTGATGTTTATGTGTTCCATTTTTGATGACTCCTAGCTTTCCTAGAATAATTCTTTGTACATTTCATGCTCTGATTATTAATGACTGTTTTCAGCTGTCACATCTCATTTTGTGTCATGCTACATTGGCAAATGAAGGTCTGGAAAACTCGATTCCATCTGTGTCGTTCAGATTGACTCTACTTTGAGGAGTCACTCTTCTTCAGTCATCTTCTTCCAGTTGGCACTATCACACAGAATGTTCCACTGTTTTTCAGAAGTAGGCTACCAAATCCTCCTTTTGAGTCTTGGTCTAGCAGCTGAGGCAAAGCTTGTCCACCAAAAGTGACTCTGCTGGTACTTGAAATACTAGTGGCAGTTTCCAGAACCACAGCCACAGAAACGCTACTATAGTATAACAAACTGACAGACACTGGGTGGATATATATCTATATACACTCACATACACACATGTATATGATTTTTATTTGTATATATTTATGTGTAAATATATATTTTTCCTTTTCATAAAAAACTATACCAAATAAAAGAAAACTATTTTACTTTTCTCAGATCAAATCCTCTGCTCTTTGCTAAAATATGAAAGAAATTATAGATCATAGGATTTTATCATAAAAAGTGTTCTATGATGTGTCCCTGAAATAGTATTTCTTCTCAGTTCTGGTGTTTATGTGTATAAGATTCTTAGCCTCTGGAATTAATCCCACTTGAAATGAAGCTAATAGTCTAGTAATAATTTCTATGTTAGTGAAGAATATTTACACCCATCATTCTTTGCTGGAATGTGTAGAAGTGGGGACAAAGGAAATCAAGGCCTTCCTCTCCATGAGAGCTGGTTTTCCCAAGCTAAATCTTAGCAGCCCTATGTGAAGATTATTTTTACTTAGGAACCTACCAAAAGACTTAGATTTCAAGTAAAAACAAAATCTCAAACAAGAAGATTTAGAAGTTCTTCATCCACTGATCACCCAAAAAACCCCACCCTGCCTAAATCTGTGGATATCTTCTTTTTTGATTTTTGGTTTGTAAATAGTTGTCTTAGTTATCTAGTGCTGATACACCAGAGATACCACAAATGGATGGCTTTGGAAAGATAAGCTTTGTTTTGTCACAGTCCAATAGGCTAAAAGTCCAAATTCAAGGTGTCAGCTCCAGAGGAAGACTTCTCTGCTGGCATTGCAGGAAGGCCTTTATCATCAGTCTTCCCCTGGGCTGGAAGCTTCTGAGGTGCAGGGGCTTCAGTCCTTTGCAAAGGATAAGCTCAGCTACTGGCGCTGCTTTTTGGTGGTATGAGGTGCCCTACTCTCTGTTTGCTTCCTTCTCCGTTACATCCCAAGAGATAGCCTCAAGGCACAATACAGTCTTGCAGACTGAGTCCTGCCCCACCAACACAACTGCCGCCATCCTCATCAACATCGTAGAGGCAGGGTTTACACCATATAGGAACATCACACAATACTAAGAATCATGGCCTAGCCAAATCACTACACATTTTGGGGGGAACACAATTCAATCCATGACAGTAATGATTGCAAACAGGACAGAGAAGTAGAGGTTCTGAGAGATGATTTTTTTTTCTTTCCCAAAGGCAGATGAATATCACGTCTGTTTAACATGACCTAGACTGATCCTAAGATATAGGTGGCTATAAGTCTTGACCTCTTTCCAAAGTTTTCTTTAATTACCATCACCTCTAATATAAACATGTTAAGTATTACAGACAATGGCACCCCAGGATAAAAGGAAGAAGCTGACTCAATGGGTAAAGTTATTGGTGTAGTTTTAAGAAAATCAAACCATGATTTTATTTAAGTTTATCTGTCTTTGCCCCTTTGCACCTGAGAAGGCGATTCAAGATCTTAACTTGATTACTAGCTTTATTCAACAGGGTCAGACCAATAACAGGTGTTTATCTAAGAGCATGTGCTGCTCCAGATAGAGTCACACATTGCGATTCTCCCCTCCAATTTTCCTTCCCCAGGGAGACATCTATAGCTTGGATCTGTCTAATTAACCTGTATCTGAAGAACAGAAAATTCTAAGACAATGCCTGCACTCACCGTTGCTGGGCTTTCAGAAGTTCAATAAAATTTCTATCTACATTTTCTTGTTTACACTGTGGAGTAAAATCAATCAAACAAGTGAAGATTCGTGGCAACAGAAATGGTGCCTTTGTACAGTATAACACATACTGTGTATCAAAGAAATCTCGTGCCACTTCTCCAGAGCTGACATTGGAATGACATTGTAATCCTGGCCATCTGTCTTCTTCCTTTAGATGTCGATGAATGTGCAGCCGTGAACGGCGGCTGCCGGCAGCGCTCCATTAACACTCCGGGCGCCTTCCACTGTGAATGTGATGCGGACACAGGCTCCGTGCTGGTGGACGCACCTGCGTAAGTGAGTAAATATTAGAACCAGCTTGAAGCCGTTTTCAATGAAAATCGACCTGCCCATGCAGGGGTAGGAAAAAAAGGTTTCTCTATTGTGAAAATATCTAGAAGCTGTGAGTTCTGAAGTACAATGCTATAGCTTTGAATGACGTGTGTGTGTGTGTGTGTGTGTGCGTGCACGCATGCGTGTGTACTTTAAAAGACTAAATTCTATAAAGATGAGTGAGAACAAAATACAGCAATTAACATTCACAAGCAAAATTTGAATCCCCCAAATTGTGAGCATTTCTATAGCACGTCATTCTGCCGTATGCAATAAAGAATGACTTTGTAGGTTACTGCTTATAAACCACGAGGATAGCGCAGATCCCCAGTCAAATGAGGGTGCTGAGCTGTTAGGAACATTAGCTGTGATGTTCACTCACTTCACACCAGACTCAGAACTGGACTCAGAAGCAGATTCGTGATTAAAATTCAAGGCTCGGCAAAGGTAAAACAGAGTTTTACCTTTAGGGTGCTCAAGCTTAGTCAAAACAACAAACATTAAATCTGAGAATACTATACATTTATTATGCATCAAAATATTCTTATATATCTTTTTTAGTGGATTGCAGAATTATTATTTTTAATCTTTTTTTGGATATTTCTAAATTTGATGTGTTTCCTAAAATGTGCCTTTATAAATAGAAAAAATACATATAAACCTGAAACACTTAAGATCCTGGGCTGTCTGCATAATTTTTTAAATACTCTTTGTTATTTTAACAGATTCTTTACATAAAAGAGTTTCTTTCATTAAGCAGTGATCCTCAGAGGACGTAAAAATGCATTCCAATTTCATCTCCAGGTTCCTTTGACAAATATTTATAATATTAAATGAGGAACACTTTGTGCAGTGTGGTAATTGTTAATTTGATTTATATGTTCTTGTGTTTTCATGGCTGTCCCTGCTAGGTAGCAGATTGCAAGGCCTGTCTTTTGGAGCGCCTGGGGCTGAGTTCAAACCACCAATCTTTCTGATCCTAGTGAAGGGCTTAATGGTTTGGGCCACCTAAGTGACTCCTCTTGATTTATACTGTGCTCATTAACTAGTCCATTCACACAAAAGTATTAGTATCTTACAATTATTTTGTAATTATAAAACTTGGAAGAGAAATCAGTCAATTTTACCTAGTTTCATAAGATGTCCTCTTCTTTCTTTTTCTTAGCTCCTCTTATTAGGAAATGGGAAACGGCAAATAGGTAAAAAACAGAGCTCCTGAAAGCAGAAGGAAAACTTTTCAAAGGGAAGTGAGGGTACAAATAGAAGTCACGTGGTACGATTCTGCGAACTCGGTATCGTGATGATTGTATCTACAACGAGCGCATCTAAATCCATGTCTGTGTTACTAAGTGTGGAGTGACAGCACATGCATATTTATTTAATCCACATTTCTCCTTCTTTTTGGAGTTGCTGGCTTTAGCAACAAGAATTTCCTTCCCATGCCAACCTGTAAGATCTTCAGCTTGTAACATCTTAAACTGGTTCTATAATTTCCTTCATTCACAAAATATGTAGAACCAGCAGGATTGCTGCTATATGCAGATGAGGTATTTATCAGTGAAGCTTGAATTGATGAATTTTTCTGTCTGATATAATATTTTTGCAAAACAGTGATTCATGTGAATCTATGATTTCTAGTCATTATGATAAAGCAAAATAAACCTTATTGTAGCCAACTGAATTATTTTCATCAACCAAAAAGAAAAACTCATTGCTGTGGATTGATTCTGATTACATGTATAATTAATTAGTTCTACCAACCCTGGCATTTGTTATCTATTTGTTGGTAAGATTATTAAGCTATTCCCTTATTCCTCACTAGAACCACCCTGAGCTTTCCAATTTTTCTTTTTGAGTGGCAGCACATCAAAAGTGGACTTGGACAAAAATGTCAAAGTTTATTTTCTGTATTTCTATACCTTAAAAGTTGATTCCTATTTAACAAATACATGGATACTGTGGTAATAGTTATTTACACCTTCACATACTGATCTTCTGCTTATGTAGAACTTTAACACAATGTAAAACTAAACTGATTTCTAGATACATGAATAAATTAAGCCAATAGAAATACACGTTTCATGACTGCAACTACTTTCAAGTCTTTACTCTCTGGGATGTTGTTCTCGGAGCTGCTCTGTTAAATGCCTTGCACTTGACCCTGGGTGAAATTTTTATGCCTACTTCATATGCATACACTGAACTTTTGGTTTCATGGAATGATCTTAAGAATCTCACTTGATACAGCTTACAGTAAAGCAGTCTTGTTGAAAGAAACCCAGGAGGAACTTAAGTACTTTGTTTTATTTAAATTGTCTATAGGGTTGCCATTACACCACCAGGTTATGTGCTACCACTGCTAACTACAAGGTTGACAGTTCAAATCCACCAGGCGCTCCTTGAATACTCTGGGGGTCAGTTCTACCCTGACCCTTAGGGTCACCATGAGTCAGATCCGACTCTACGAAACTTGGCTGGCATTATCCAATTACTTTATTTTTTATTCTTCTCTCGGATCCGACTCGATGGCACTTGGCTTGGCTATCAATTTTTAATTTTATTTATTTAGTTATCCTTATTTGTCTGTTTGTTTTGAAAGAATTTATGGTAGAGAACTTAATTTTACATTGATCTGTATTTAGGGTTATATGATGGAAAAGGTCAGATGATATTTTGATAAGCAGAAAATTGAATGAGATCATTTTCCCTTAGAGATTTTGCCAAGAAAGGGACTGAGAATGGTGTCACAGATTGAACTGTGTCCCCCCGAAAAATGTGCATAGCAATTGGACTGGGCCATGATTCATTGTGTTCTGTAATTGCCGTCCATTTAGTGATTTTCTGGTGCTGTGGATTATAATCTCTGTCTGTGGTTAATAGAGTGGATTATGTTAGAGAGGATTAAAGTGGGACTGTAACACTGTTCCCATGGTCACTGCTCTACTCCAACATAACAGGAGTTTCCCTGGAGTGTGGCTTTCACCACCTTTTATCATTTCATCCTACAAGACAGAAAAAAAAGGGAAGCAAGCAGAGAATTGGAAACCTCACACCATCAAGAAAGCAGCACCAGGAGTACAGTGCATCCTTCAGACCTGAGGTTGCTGCCAAGATGCTCTCTGAGCAAAGACTGATACACAAGGACCTTCCTCCAGAGTCCACAAGGAGGGAAATCCTTCCCCTGGAGCAGGCACCCTGAATTTGGACTTATAGCGTATCAGACTATGTAAGAATAAACTTTTCCTTGCTAAAGGCATCCATTTTGTGGTATTTCTGGCAGTATCAGATAACTAAGACAAATGGTAACAGATGCTTAATGAGAGACTTTTGTTGACAGAAATTTACTGTAATCCAGGGGGCAGAATATGAGCTTATATGGGACTCTTGGTGTACCAGAAGGGGTTGTTCAGACTGATGATACAGTGTTGTCCCATTAAAACAGGGATCTTCATCTCAGCAGACCTCCATGTGAGTCCGTGAGTTTATGTGACCTTTGGACTATGCACATCGTTTTTCTGAGAGCAAGTAACAGTAATTTTTGTCAGATATCTAAAGGAGTCTAGAGAATCCATGGCAGTGCAGAGGTTAAAACACTGGACTGCTAACCAAAAGGTCGGTGGTTCAAACCCATTGCTAGTGTTCTGTGAGAAAGATGTGGCAGTCTACTGCCATAAGGATTTATACCCTTGGGGACTTCTGGCCAACAAAGCGCCATTGGCAGAAACATCATGCTGTCCCTCCAAGGCAAAGACCAGAAAAACTAAGTAAAACAGAGACAAATGTCAGCCCTGGAAACTGAAAAGTTAAATGAAGAGATAAAAGTCTCAGCCAGAAACTGAATAGAATAAGAAACTAATACAGAACAGAGAATGAGATTTGAGAGGAAGTTCCTTATCAGCTAACCCATCATGGATTTACCATCTTGTACTCCCTCCAGGAGACAGGCTGACAGAGAACGTGGGAAAGCAGAGTCACAGAAACCTCAGCAGAAGACAAAGCACCTGATAACCAGTGATATACACTCGTCCCTCCTCTTTGCCCTACTCCTCAACCTCTGACACCTCCTGACTAGCTGTGGTGGCTCAGCTGGCTGGGGCATACAGGGTCCACGCTGTGTAGGTTCATCCCCCCATGTCAGAGGATGACAGAAGTGAGTATGCAGAAGAACCTTCGGGAGATCCCATCAGGAGTAGTCAGCTAGGGCTACTCTAACAGAAACAGCACAGAGCGGACGGCTTTAACAAAGGAAGGTTTAGTCTTACATAGTCTGGTAGACTGCAAGTCTATATTCAGGGTGTCCACTCCAGGGGAAGGCTTTCCCCCCTGTCATCTCTGGAGGAAGGTCTGGTATTGCATCAGTCTTTGTCCAGGGAGCACCTTGGTGTAGGAAGCTTGGGTCTGAAGGATGCACTCTTCTCCCGGTGCTGCTTTCTTGATGGTGTGAGGTTCCCAATTCTCAGCGTGCTTCCCTTTCCTTTTATCTCTTGCAGGATGAAAGGATTAAGGGTGGGGAAAGCCATACTCCAGAGAAACTCCCTTTACAGTGGAGCAGGGAGGTGATCTTACAAAGGGAATTACAGTCTCACCCTAATCCTTTAACATACAGCATAGGAAAACCACAAAATGGAGGACAGCCATAAGATACTGGGAATCATGGCTCAGCCATGTGGCTACACCTGTTTTTAGGGGGACACAATTCAATCCATGACACCTGGTAACCAGCAATATATGCTTTCGTAACCTTCTATCTCTCCTACACACCCCTACAATGGGTTTCCTCTGCTTCCTAGTTCGTCGGCCAAGAGGAAACTCCTTCAACTCCAGCTGCTAGGATTTGTTGGCTCTTGCTGTCTAGCTCCTTGAATGCCATTTCTCTGCAGCTAGGATCCGACTCGACGGCACTTGGCTTGGCAGTATTGCTTTGGAAAATCTGGTAGTAGTGGTTAAGAGCTACCTCTGCTAACCAAAATATTGGCAGTTCAAATTCAGCGGGGACTCTTTGGAAACTCTACGGAGCAATTCTACTCTGTCCTATGTAGAGTCACCCTGAGTTTGAATCATCTTGACAGCAGCTGGTTTAGTTGGGTTTTAAGTGTAGTTTATTCCATTTATTTCAGTTTCTTCCTTACCTCCCACCAACTCTCCCATCTTTTTCTGGAACACGGACCTGTGTGTCATTTTTGCCTCTTGTTGAAAGGCTATAAAATATTCCTCATTTGAGGAACCATACCCTGGTCATGACGCCATGCTAGTGAAATCCTAGGTGTTCCTTGTTTTTTGTTTTTTTCTGTTGCTTCTTTCTATTTTTCTTTCTTATTGTTTTTCTTTTTTAGGTGTGGGAGTTCCTTTCAGCTGGGCTGTACTGCATGGCTTAGGACTCAAGTCTCAAGTCTGAATATCTGTCAGTGGGATCCTGAGGGGCATTTCTTTTTCTCTTTCTTTTTTCATCATTTCTCTTTTTTGCTTCCTGTCTTTTCTTCATTTCCTAGCTCTGTTCTCTCTGTACTTACCTTCTCTCCTGTCTAATGAATACCGGCACTGTGCGACATCTATGACCTTTCTAGTGAGACTATATTGTGCTACCTAGGAGACACTTCTCTAGTCTTCTCAGCAGCATCAGTAGGTCCCTTGGGGCCTTACTTTTCTTTTCTAAATTTTTAACTAGTTTTTTTTTCTCTTGTTCTTTGCGTGCTTCCTTTTGTTCCCTTCCATTTCTCATCTTTTCACTCCAATGGCAAGCTACCTTAACAGTCTTTTTCTTGTTTATTTGTTTTGGGTGCCTGTTTCTCTCTCTCTCTCATCTCTTCTTCTAAATACCAGTCTTAGCTCTACATATCTCAACTTTTCCTCTCCTTCCTACCTACCTTCAAACTGCCTGGAACATCACAACCCCAAGCAGCACAGCCACAGCCTACTGGAACCTGCCAACCTCTGATTTCTGGGCTTCCTTATCAGCCCTATTGCATACCACAAATAACACACTCCAATACTCCCTTTCAGCTGGATCTGCCTTGTTGCACTGTAGGTGAGCTATTCACATTGCCCACTGGAGAAGCTGCTATTCTTCAAGTTTTCCCTGGCTAATTCCTTGCAGAAGTAGACTGCTAGGGCCTTCTTTCTAGTCTGTATTAGTCTGGAAGCTCAGCTGAAACTTATCTAGCATGGTTGACCCTGCTGGTACTTAAATACCAGTGGCATAGCTTCCTGCATCATAGCAAAAAGCAAGCCTCCACTGACAGACAAGTAACGGCTGCTCACTCCCTCCTTACCTGATGTTGTTAGTTTCTCAGAAGATGACTAGGGAAGAGCTGCCTCCTCAAAGTAGAGTCCATCTTAATGATGTGGATGGAGTAAAGCCTCCGGGATCTTCATTTGCTGATGTGGTGCAACTCAGACTTCATACACTCCATGTTTCATGTGGTTTGCAGTTTCTTCTCAAAATGAGAAGAAACAGCTGCAAACATCCACTAATAATTGGAACATGGGATGTATGAAGTATGAATCTAGGAAAGCTGGAAATTGTAAAAAAACAAAAAAAGGAACACGTAAACATTGACATCCGAGGCATGAGTGAGCTGAAATGGACCAGTTTGGGCCATTTTGAATCCAACAATCATATGGTCTGCTATGCTGGGAACAAAAACTTGAAGAGAAACAGTGTTGCATTCATCACGGAAAAGAACATTTCAAGATCTGTCCTGAAGTACAGTGCTGTCAGTGATAGGATACTATCCATACACCTACAAGGATGGCCAGTTAATACAACTATTATTCGAATTTACACATCAGCCACTAAGACTAAAGATGGAGAAGTTGAAGATTTTTACCAGCTTTTTCAGTCTGAAATTGATCAAACATTGCAATCAGGATGCATTGATAATTACTGGTGACTGGAATGCAAAAGTTAGAAACAAAGAAGAAGGCTCAGTAGTTGGAAAATACGGCCTCGGTGATAGAAATAATGCTGGAGATCACAAGACAGAATTTTGCAAGACTAATGACTTTTTCATTGCAAATACCATTTTTAACTAATACAAATCGCAACTGTATGCATGGACCTCATCAGATAGCATACACAGGAACCAAATTGACTACTTCTGTGGAAAAAGATGATGGAAAAGCTCCATATCAGCAGTTGGAACAAGACCAGGAGCTGACTGTGGCACAGATCATCAATTGCTCATATGCAAATTCAAACTGAAACTGAAGAATATTAGAACAAGTCCACGAGAGCCAAAGTATGACCTTGGGTATGTCCCTCCTGAGTTTAAAGACTATCTCAAGGACAGATTTGATGTGTTGATCACTGATGACCAAAGACCAGATGAATTGTGGAATCACAACAAAGACATCAAACATGAAGAGAGCAAGAGGTCACTAAAAAGACAGGAAAGAAAGAAAAGACCAAATTGGAAGTCAGAGGAGACTTTGAAACTTGCTCTTGAATGTCAAGAAGCTAAAGCAAAAGGAAGAAATAAAAAACTCAAAGCCCTAAACAGAAGATTTCAGAGAGCAGCTCGAGAAGACAAAAGAAAGTATTATAATGACATATGCAAAGAGCTGGAAATGAAAACCAGAAGGGAAGAACATGTTCTGTATTTTTCAAGCTGAAAGAACTGAAGAAAAAATTCAAGCCTTGAGTTGCAATAGTGAAGGATTGTACAGGGAAACTCTTTAGTGACTCAGAGAGCATCCAAAGAAGCTGGAAGGAGTACACAGAGTCATTTTACCAGAAAGAACTAGTTGATGCTTAGCAATATGAAGAGGTGTCATATGATCCTGAACCAATGGTACTGAAGGAAGAAGTTAAAGCTGCATTGAAGGCACTGGTGGAAAACAAGTCTCCTGGAATTGAAAGACTATCAATTGAGATATTTCAACAAACAGATGCAGAGCTAGAAGTGCTCGCTTGTCTATGCCAAGAAATTTGGAGGACAGATATCTGGCCAACTGACTGGAAGAGATCCATATTTATGCCCATTCCAAAGAAAAGTGATCCAACCTAATGTGGAAATTACTGAACAATATCGCTGATACCACATGCAAGTAAAATTCTGTTCAAGATCATTCAAACGTGACTACAACAATATATTCACAAGACACTACCAGAAATGCAAGCTGGGTTCTGAAGAGGATGTGGAACCAGGGATGTCACCACTGATGTCAGATGGATCTTGGCTGAAAGCAAAGAATACCAGCAAGATGTTTACTTGTGTTTCATCAGCTATACAAAAACATTTGACTGTGTGGATCACACTAATCTATGGCTAATGTTGCAGAGAATGAGAATTCCAGAACAAGTACTCTTAAGGAATCTGTACATGGATCAAGAGGCAGTAGTGCAAACAGAATGAGGAGACACTGCATGGTTTAAAGTCAGGAAAAGCATGTGTCAGGGTTGTATCTTTTCACAATACCTTTTTAATCTGTATGCCAAGCAAATAATCCAAGAAGTTGGATTATACGAAGAAGAATGAGACATCAGGATTGGAGGACGACTCATTAATAACCTGGGTTATGCAGATGACATCACCTTACTTGCTGGAAATGAAGATTTGAGGCATTTACTGATGCAGATCAAGGACCACAGCCTTCAATATGGATTGCACCTCATCATCAGGAAAACAAAAATCCTCACAACTGGACTAGTAAGCAACATTGTCATAAATGGAGAAAGGATTGAGGTTGTCGAAGATTTCATTTTACTTGGGTCCACAATCAATGCCCTTTGAAGCAGAAGTCAAGAAATCAAAAGACACATTGCACTGGAAAAATTTGCTGCAAAGGACCTCTTCAAAGTATTCAAAAGTAAGGATGTCACCCTGAAGACTAAAATACACCTGACCCAAGCCATGGTATTTTCAGTCACATCATGTGCATGCTAAAGCTGGACCATGAACAAAGAAGACAAAAGAAAAATTGGTGCCTTTGAATTGTGGTGTTGGAGAAGAATGTTCAATGTACTACGGACTGCCAAAAGAACAAAGAGATCTGTTCTGGAAGAAGTACAACCAGAGTGCTCCTTGGAAGCAAAGATGGCAAGATTGCATCTTACATACTTTGGACATGTTGTTAGGAAAGATCAGTCCCTGGAGAAGGGCATCATGCTTGGTAAAGTGGAGGGTCAGTGAGAAAGAGGAAGACCCTCGATGAGATGGGTTGACACAGTGGCTGCAACAATGGGCTTGAGCATAAAAACAATTGTGGACATGGCACAAGACTGGGCAGTGTGTCATTCTGTTGTTTGTAGGGTCACTGTACATTGGAATTGACTCAACAGCACCTAACAACAACAATATTGGATAAGCAGGTAAAAGCATTGTAACCACAAACAAGCAAACAACAAAAACACACAGCCTGCCTCTTCTGATACAACCAAATAAAACAAAAAAGAGCAAAATAAACAGACCTACAATCAGCAAACAAACAAACAAAAAAATCACTGAATGTCCTGAAGTCAGCAGATAATATCAAAACATACATGAAATAGAGGTTAGACCAAGATGATGGAATTGTCAGACACTTAACTATGATCCTTCTAACAACAAAGACCCCAAAGAATAAATGAATTGATTACATATGACATTCTAGGGGGCCTGAAAGTTGAGAAATTGGACTAAGCAGTAGGGAGGAAAGCGTAGGTTCGGAAATCCTAAAACTGGCGAGACCTAACAAGCCAGGAATTGGCTGCAACTAGCATGGTAAACAGAACAGGGCATCTGGAGGGTGTCCTCATCAGTGGGAGAAACAGAGCAGTGGCAACTACCCTCACACCTCTAGAACTAGTGAAAAACAGCTCTAAATGATCAAAAGCTAACAATCTTGTGTCTAACCTACCACCTGCAGGTCTAAATCTCTCCTTCAGGATAAACTCCTCTTCTTTTTCCAGTGCTTCCCCACCCTGATCTTCACTACTACGCCTGGCTCTGAGAGCCTGATGCCAATACCTAAGCCAAAATAGGATTCTTTAAGCTCTCCCTAAGCCATTCTCCTAAACTTAGAGAAGGAACAATTTAAGAAACTGGAGGAAGGGGAGAAAAGACAGTAGACTCCCCTGAGCCAGAAATTCAGAACAGAAAGAGTACCTTCATCTAGAATTAGACATAAGGGAACACACCATCCTCACAGACACTCAGGGATTTTTGTTAGCCTTCTGCCTTTCTCAGCACATGCAGCTACATACCTGTGCCTAAAATAATCACTCCTGCCCACCTAGGATTATAAAGGAAAGCATGCACCACACACTTGGTGACTGCCTGCCTGAACACCTAAGCTTAGTCCATAAGAAAATTAAGCAGACTCCTGGGCTAACCTGTCTAGTAACGACTCTGCTTGGTGACAGGATGTTAGAGATTAAAAGACCAATTACCACACTAGCACACAAAACCATTTGGACATTTCAAGTCAAAATAAAACAAGAATCTAAAACACAGTGAGGAAACATGAAAGAAATAAATTCAACAACTTACTGATAGCTCATAGACAACAGTCAACATCAGATCACTCAGAGGCAGACCATAATGCCTTCAGAAAGCTCCCAAAATGAAGAATCAAGAAATTTTCCAGATAGACAGAGCTTTCTGGAATCACCAGAGATAGAATACAAAAAGTTAATATTTAGAAGTCTTCAAGAGTTCAGGCAAGAAATGAGGAAAAGTATGAAAGAACATAATGACAAATTGAACAGGCATCAAAAAAGCATAAAGTAGAAATTCAGAAAATTAATACAATTACAAAATGGAAAGGCAAAGGAGCAGAATTTAGGCAATGGAAAGCTGAGTTAGTAAGACTAAAGATAAAGCTGTGCTATCAACATATTTGAGGAAAAAAATCAGACAAATGAATTTTTAAAAAAATCGAGAAACACTAAGAATTATTTGAGACTCCATCAAGAGAAATAATCAAGAGAAATAATCTATGAGTGATGGGAGTACCAGAATGGGGCATAAAAGAAAATACAGAGTGAATTGTCCAAGGCTGGTTGACTGAAAACTTCCCTGATACCATGAAAAATGAGAAGAAATCTATCCAAAACACTCATTGAAATCCACACACAGAATGTCTCAAAAGACACCAAAGTGTAGTATAATCAAACTTGCCAAAACTAAAGACAGCCAAGAGCCAAGTGCCGTCGAGTCAGATCCAACTCTTGGTGACCCTAGAGGCCAGAGTAGAACTGCTCTGTAGAGTATTCAAGGAGCATAAGGATCGACTTTTAAAACTGGCTGTGAATAAACAAAGATTAATCTACAAAGGAAAATCTGTAAGACTAAGCTTGGACTACTCAGCAGAAACCATGCAGGCAAGAAAGCAATGGGATGACGTATACAAAGACATAAAGGAACATAATTGCCAACAAAGAATTATATATCCATCAAAAATGTTTCTCAAATATGATGACAAAATTAGGACATTTACAGATAAACAGAAATTCAGTGAATTTAGGAAAAAGAACAAACAAAAATTACAAGAAATACTAAAGTGATTTCTTTGTTTAGAAAATCAATGACATCAGATAACAATCCAAGAGTAGAACACAGAACAAAGCAACTGGATATCAACCCAGAGAGGGAAATCACAAAAATAACTTAAACGCAAAAACACTGAAAATATGGAAACAGGGATGTCATTATGTAAAGAATTATATGAAGGACTTTAAAATAATGTACTATTATAACATTCATCTGGAGAGAAAGTCAAGGTGATATAAAGAAATTAAGATTGGTTTAAATTTAGAAAGCAGGTGTACATATTAAAGCAGCCACAAAGGAAATTAAGAATGTTACACCACCCACCCACTGCCATTGACTAGGGTCCGACTCATAGTGGCCCTAGATGTCAGAATAGAACTACTCCATAGAGTTTCCAAGGATCACTTGGTGGATTTGAACTGCTGACCTTTTGCTTAGCAGATGTAGCACTTGTCCGACTACACCACTAGGGCAAGAATGCTACACAACAAAATAAAAGGAAGAAAAAAAACCCATGAATTTTTAGAAAATACAAAACCACCAGCCAACATTGAAAAAGATGAAAACACATAAAGAAAAACAACTCAGCATAGAAAAATAGAACAAAGGAATGACTTACAATCCCCATTAAAAGACATAAAAATAACAGCACTAAATTCATGCCTATTAATAATCCTGCTAAATGTAAATGGCTTAAATGTATCAGTACAGAGACAGAGAGTGGCAGATTGGATAAGAAAACATGATTCATCTATATGCTGCCTACAGAATACACACCTTAGATGTAAAGACAAATCAACAGAAACTAAAAGGATGTGAAAAAGTATATGAAGTGAACAGCATTTGAAAAAAGAGCCAAAGTGGCAATGCCATATGGATAAGGAAGGACATTATACAGGGTCAGTACTTCAGGAGGACATAACCATATTAAATATTTGCCCACCCAATAACAGGGCTCCAAAATACATAGAACAAACTTTAACTGTGTTGGAAAGGACATAAATAGTGCTACAAAAATAGTAGGTGACTCCAACATACCATTTTCAGTGAAGGACAGAACACCCAGAAAAAATGCCAATAAAGGCAAATGTCACAGTCAACCAACTTAGCCTCATAGACATATACAGAACACTACACTCAACAGCAGCCAAGCATACTTTCTTTTCCAATGCACACGGAAAATTCTCCAGAATAAAACACATTCTAGGCCGAGAAGCACACCTTAACAAAATTCAAAGCATTGAAATATTGCAGGCATCTGTCAGGCCATAAAAAGTAAAAATCTATAACAGAAAAACAAGAGGGGAAAAAAAAGCAAAGACATGGAAACTGAACAACACCTTGCTCAAAAGTGGAAATCAAAGGTGGAATAAAGAAATTCACAAAGCAAAATAAGAATGAAAACATATCCTGTGAGGACTTTTGAGATACAGCCAAAGCAGTGCTGACAGGTCAGTTTATTGTAATAAATGCATACATCCAAAAAGAAGAAAGGGCCTGAATCAAAACATTAACATTGTAACTGAAACAAGTAGGAAGAAAGCAGCAAAAGAAGCACTCAAGCAGCAAAGGAAAGCAAATAATAAATACTAGAGAGGAACTAAATGAAATAGAGAATAGAAAAATGATAAAAAAGAGTTAACAAGACCAAACGCTTGTTCATTAGAAAAGTAAACAAAATTGATAAACCATGGCCAAAATGACAACAGGAGAGGAAGTAAATAAACTGAATATGAAATGAGATGGGCAATAGCACAACTAACCTAACTGGTATTAAAAACATAACAGATTACTATGAAAAATTTACTCTAACAAATTTGAAAAACTCAAGGAAATGGACAAATTTCTAGGAACACACTACCTACCTAAACTGACATAAACAGCGGTAGGACAACTAAATAAACCAATAACAAGAGACTGAAAAAGTAATTTACAAACTTCCAACAAGTAGACCTGGCTCAGATGACTTCATTGGACAATTCTATGAAATTTTCAAAGAAGATTTAACCTTACTATTACTAAAGGTATTTCAGAGCATAGAAATGGATGAAATATGGTGGGGCCAAGATGGTGGACTAGACACACATCTCCTCAATTACCTCTGAGAGCTAAGCCCTGGAATGATAATTGAATGGAGCAATGTGGACATCCATGGAGCCCTAATATCTGGCATAGGGTTGTCAGATTGGACTACATGCTGGTAAATGGGAAACTACTGCTCTCTAACATGAGGCAGTGCACAGTAAGTCCTATTTCAGCTGACTCATCATTTGGGAGGATTGTAGGTACTGATGCCTTCTTTGTTATCCGGGAGGCAGAGACTGGGCATGAGCTGGCTAATACACTGAACTGCAGTGCTTAAGTAAACAGTGTATAACACAGCAGAGAGACTGCAAGGGATAGGTACATACTGAGACAGCCCAGCTGCTCACCGAGGGCACCACTGCTTCTCTACCCTCTCATTTCCAAGCTGCACCATAGATTCCACTGTTTCATGGCCAGAAGGGCAGCTCAGTGCCATCTTGGTCAGCTGAGAGACAGAGTCACCCACCTGGAGGCCTAAGCTGGGTCTAATATTCACACGGAGAAGCAGGGCCTGTCAGGAAAGTGCTCCTCCAGCAGAAAAGCTGTGGTTAGGACAGTGGAGGCTCTAGCATTATGGGCAGGGCCTGGCAGAGGATGGCAACAAAGCTGTGACCTCTCCTGACTCTGAACGACATCATAGCATCTAGGGACAGCCTCTGAGGTGCTTCCATTGTCAGCCAGGGGGCAGAGCCTGCCACACTTGAGTGCCTAGCTGATTTCAGCAGCTGTTGGGCAACTCCTCAATTAGCAGTAAGGTACCTCTATAAAATAAGATCACCTAGAAAAGTGACTGCTGAGTGGCATGGCAGCATCTCTTCTACCCTTCACGGATCCATGTAATAGCATCAGGTGACAGCCCCTCAGTGACTCCAAAAGTAGGGCACAATCTTTGCAAGCCAGGAGACAGAGCCTGCTACTCCAGAGAGTCCACCTAGGGCCAGCCACTAGAGTACACAGAGCTAGCTCATGACCAACTCCCCTCTTAGAACTGCACCTCAGCTCCAGCTGACAAAATACCAGACAAACTAAACAACTTCTAAATGGCACAAAGGCAGCAATACATAGCTAACCATATAAAGACACAGTCCATCATGGCTCCAGAAAGCTCCCAAATAAAGAATCAAAACAATTCCCAGATGAAGAAGCCTTCCTGAAACTATCAAAGATCAAGTACAAAGAATTATATAGAGAGCCCTCCTAGAGATTAAACAAAATACAGCAGAACGAAAGGAAAAATCATGCAAGCTATTTTAACTGATAGAACATCAACAATCTGAAATCCAGCACATCTATAATAAAATCACAGAAATGGGCAACTCAACCCAAAGCCAAAAGACCAGAATTGAGTAAACTGAATCCAGAGGTAGTGAGCTTGAGGATAGGGTAACTGACAACTACATTTAGGGGGAGAAATCAGAGAAAAGAAATAAGAAAAATGAAGAAGCACTAAGAAACATGTGGGACTCTTTTAAGAGGAATTATCTGTGAATAATTGGAGTTCCTGAACAGGGATGGATAGCTGAAAATACAGAGAGTTTTGTTGTAGAATTGTTGACAGAAAACTTTCCTGAAACTATGAAAGAAGAGAATACAGATTTCCAAGATGCATATTGAACACCACAAAAGATAGATCCTAAAAGAAAGACATGAAGACTTATTATAATCAAGCTTAATAAAACAAAACAGAAAGAGAGGCTCTTAAAGACAGCAAGCTTTAAATCAAACCTAACATTTAGAACGAAGCACTATAGGCTTTTGTCTGGCTTCTCTGTAGAAACAATGTTGGCAAGGAGGAAGTGGGAAGATATATTCAAAGCTTTAAAGGAGAAAAACTTCCAACTAAGATTTATGCATCCTGCAAAATAGTCTCTCAAATGTGAATATGAAATTAAGACATTCATGGGTAAACACTAGCTTTGAGACTTTGTAAAAACCAAACCAAACCAAAACTATAAGTAATACCGAGAGAAGCTCTTTGCTTAGAGAAACAAAACCATTAAGTGGATACAGCATCCAGAATCCTACTCAGTTAGGGAAGTCTCAAAGCTCATACAAAGCTAAAATGTTAAAAAGGGAAACATCTCATAACCTGGTTTCAACTGGAAGACATTATGATGAGTGAAAGTAGTCAGTGACAAAAGGACAAATATTGTATGAGACCCTACAATAAGATCTCTAAAACAGACTTATGTATAGAAGAAAAGACTCTTTGACAGCTGCAAGGAAGGGGAGGCAGGAGGGCGAGGGGGGGAGGGTTTAGATTAGATAGTTGTTAGAAATTTGGTTGAGTGAAATCGGTGACAGCACACATTAGAAACAAGAACAACATTAAGTGGACTTCAACATAACTTAATATTCCTTTCATCTTAACCCAATATTGCAAGGACAGAGTAGCTGGGGTGGGGGACAGGGGACCATGCTCTTAGGCAAAATCAAGGCCAATTGGCACAACCAGCATTTTGTCAAGAGAGCTGTATACACCCCACATTGGTGAATGACATCTGGGGTCTTAAAAGTTGCGCTGCCATCCGAGGGCACAGCAAATGGTCCCAACTCAGCAGGAACAGATGCTCATCAAGGACCAAAATGACATGGGGTAAAGACAACCCAGAAGGTAGAGACCCACATGAGTGGGTGCCTACATAGATGTGGGACCTGAAGAACGGGATGGTGCCTGGACACCACCAGTGATAGCCGCAATGGAGCTCACTGAGTCTCACTGGCAACACAAGAATAAAGAGGGGTGCACCCTGAGATCTCCACTAAAAGACCACAGTTGATGGTCCAGCAGCTTTGTGGTTTCCCTGGGAGCATGGCCCCTGGCCCTGATGCTGCCCTTGCCCATAAATCATAATGAAGGTCCACTCTTCGGACCCGAATGAATTGGACTTGGCGATGCAGAATGACTATGTATTGGATGCACTTTATGGTTTTGTACATCTATAGGACATCATCCTGCTGACTTCTGGCTGGAGGAAGGGGAGTGGGTGGAGAGGAGAGGAAAAGAGACTGTTGGGAGGATGAGACATGTATGGAGCAGAGAGGAATAGTGTGCTGTCACCAGGCAGGGAGAGCAGTGGAAGCTGCATATAGGTGGGCATGTAAATTTATATGGGAATGTACATTTTCACTCAGTCATAATAATAATAAAAAATATTTAAAGAAGAATGAGTGATCATGTCACAAAAATTAGGACATCATCACACTAAAAAGAGGGATACATTACAGTAGTTATAAACCTTTGGGATGTAGAGGAATTTAAAAAAATATGCAGAAATTAAAGTCTGGGCTAAACTTAGAATAATAAGAAGGGTCACAAGGGTAGCTGCAAAGCAAAATAATAATGTGACACATAGAAACAATAAATATGATACAGGAGTCTCAACAAATACGTAACCAAAACTAACAGATTAAAAGTCAACCCATAAAGAAGAATGATCTAAAACAGAGTATTAAGGGTAACATAGAAAACATCAACAACACAAAAATAAATGCATCAAAATGACAGCACTGAACACATACCTATCAATAATTACACTGAATGTAAACAGACTGAATGCTCCAATAAAGACACAGCAAGTGACATTCTAGATCAAAAGACGTGACCTGTCTATATATTGCTTACAAGAAGTACACCTTAGACTCAAAGATATGAACAAACTTAAAATTAAATAATGAAAAAATGTATACCAAGCCAACAACATACAAAGAAGAGCAGAAGTGGCAATACTAATCTTAGATAAAATAGACTTTAATGTAATATACACCACCATGGACAAAGATGGTCACTATTTTATTACTGAGAGGTTCAGTACATAAGCCGGACATACCAAATATTTATCCACCAAATAATACAGCATCTAGATACATCAAACAAGCACTGACTACTTTGAAAAATGAGATAGATCACTCTACAAAAACAGTTGGAAACTTCAACATTCCACTTTCAGTAATGGACAGATCATCTAGAAAAAAGCTCAGTAAAGATGCAGAAGATTTTATTCTTATTTTTAAGGAGTTAGACTTCATCAATGTATACAGAACCTTTTACTCATCAACAGATATGTACAAGTTCTTCTCAAAGGTACATGGAACATTTTCCAGAATAGACAATTTGTTAGAACATAATGCAAGTCTCAAAGAATCTGACCTAATGAATTACTGGAAAATGTCTTCTTGAACCATAAAACCATAGAAATTTAAATCAGTAGCAGAAAAAACATTGGTAGAAATTTGAACTCTGGAAACTGAAAAACATCTTGCTGAAAAACCCATAGATTATAAAACAAATCAAGTATGAAAAAAAAAAATCCATAGAATCAAAGAAAAGGAAAGCACATCCTACTAGAATCTATGGGACACAGCAAAGGCAGTGTTCAGAGTTCAGTTTATCTCTATAAATGTGCACATCTAGAGTGAAGAAAGGACCAAATCAAACAATTCATGCTGCTGCTTGAACAAGTAGAAAGACAGCGACAAAGGAACCCCTCAGACACCAGAAGAAAACAGATGATAAAGATTACAGCTGAACTAAATGCATTAGAGAATAGGAGAATAATTTTAAAAATTAACAAAACCAAAAGCTAGTTCTTTGAAAAGATCAACTACATTGATAAACCATTGGACAAATTTACAAAAGAAAAACAGGAGAGGAAACAACCTAAATAAGAAATGAGATGGGAGATGTCACAACAGACCCAACTGAAATCAAATGTATCCTAACAGAATACTATGAAAGACTGTACTCTAACAGATTTGAAAACCTAGAGGAAACGGACAAATTTCTAGATTCATATCACCTCCCAAAATTATCACAGGGAGTAGTAGAACAACTCAATTAACCCAATACAAAGGAAGAGATTGAAAAAGTCATCAAAAAACTACCAACCAAAAAATTCCTGGTCCAGATGACTTCACTGGAGAATTCTACCAAACATTTATAAAGGACTTTACTCCAATACTGCTGAGACTATTTCACAGCTTAGAAAGAGTTAGAATACTCCCCAATTCATTCTATAAAGCTAGCATAATCCTGACACCAAAGCCAGGGAAAGATCCCACAAAAAAAGAAAATCACAGACCGATATCACTCATGAACCTAGATGCAAAAATCTTCAGCTAAATCCTAACCAATAGAATCCAGCAACATCAAAAAAAAAATTAATGCATCATGACCAATTTGGATTCATACCAGGGATGAGTTTGTTTCAGCATCAGAAAAACAATTAATGTGATCAACCACGTAATAGCACAAAGGTTAAGAATCGCCTGAGTCTGTCGATTAATGTAGAAAAGGCATTTGATGAAGTCCAACACCCATTCATGCTAAAAAGTTTCAACAAAATAGCAATAGAGGGGAAATTCCTCAATGCAATAAGGGGCAACTATGCAAAGCCAACAGCCTACATCATCCTGAATGGAGAGAGATTGAAAGAATTCCTCCTCAGAATGGGAGCTGGGCAAGGATGCCCACAGTCACCACTTCTATTCAGCATGGTACTAGAGGAAGAGTTTTTTGGCAAGGAAGAAGTAAAATTCTCCCTGTTTACAGACAATATGATTGTATATGCACAGAATCCTAAAGAATCTGTAAGTAAACTACTGGAACTAATAGAAGAGTTCAGCAAAGTATCAGGATATATGATAAACATAAGTAAATCAGTAGAATTCCTTTATACCAGCAAAGAGATCATCAAAGAAGTAATCACCAAATCAATACCATCTTTATAGTGCCCAAGAAGATAAAATACCTAGGAATAAATCTAACTAGAGAAAGGACAGATCATCAAAGAAGTAATCACCAAATCAATACCATCTATGGTACATATACTGAACAGAATATTATGCAATAATAAAGAACAATAATGATTTTAGGAAGCATCTCATAACCTGGATTTAAATGGAAGACACTATGCTGAGTGAAATCAGTCAGTGGCAAAAGGACAAATATTGTATGAGACCCCTACTATAAGGACTTAAAAATAGACTCATACAGAAGAAAAGATCCTTTAACAGCTACAAGGTTTGAGAGGGAGGGAGAGGATTGGTCATAGATTAGGTAGTTCATAGAAATGTGGTTGGGTGAAAGCAGTGACAGTATGCAATAGAAAGTAGATCAACTTAACTGGACTTCACCATAAACTGAAAACTATTCTAATCTAAACCCAATATTGCATGGATAGAGTAGCAAGGGCTGGGGCTGGGGGCCATGCTTTTGGGGGACATCAAAGTCAATTGGCATAACTAGCCTATTGCTAAGAGAGTCTTTTGCACTCTATATTGGTGAATGGCATCTCGGGTCTTAAAAGCTATCAAGCTGCCATGTGAGGTACACCAAATGGTCCCAACTCATCCCAAACACATGATGACCAAGAACAACAAAGAAATGAGGGGGAAAGTGCTTAGGAAACAGAAGGACCCATGCAAAGGGGAGACTGTATCAACATGGGACCAGAAGAACAAGACAGTGCCCAGCCACCACCAAAAACAGCCATGATGGGGCACACAATGTTGAGTCCCTGTGGCAACACGAGGAAAAGAGTAGTACAGCTCAAGAACTCGACTGAAAGACCACAATTGATGATCCAACAGCCTGGGAGATCCTCTGGGGCCAGGGCCCCTAGACCAGCTGCTGCCCTCTCCAGAAAACCCTACTGAGGCCAACTCTGGAGAGAAGTGGACTGGACTTAGGGGCATGATGTGACCATATGGTTTGTGTACTTTATGGTTTTATGAATTTATAGGAAGGATAATGTCCTATTGGTGTTTTTCTAGATGGACAAGAAGAAGGTAGAGAGGAGAAGACAGGATACTGTTGGGAGGATACAACAAGTGTAGCATGAAAAGGAAGAGCCTGTTGTCACCCGGCAAGGAGAGCAGAATGAACTTCAGATAGCATGGCATGCAGTATTGGTTTGGGTTGTATACTTTCACTTAATGACAAATAAAAAAAAGAAAGGATGAAATACTGACCAATTCATTCTATGAACCCAGCATAACTGTCATACCAACCCCCAGTAAAGACAGCACAAAAAAGGAAAATTACAGACCACTATCTCTCATGAACTAAGAAGCAAAAATCCTCAGCATAATTGTAGCCAAAAGAATTTAACAAGATATCAAAAAAATAATTCGCCATGACCAAGTGGGTTTCATACCTTAGTTACGGGGATGCTACAGTGTTAACAAAACAGTCAATGTAATCAACTCCATAAACAAAACAAAAGACAAGAGCCAACTGATTTTATCAATTGATGGAGAAAAGGCATTTGACAAAGTCTAACAACCATTCATGATAAAAACTCTTAGTAAAATAGGAATAGAAGGGAAATTCCTCAAAGTAATAAGGGGCATTTATACAAAATGAAGGTTCAACATCATCCTAAATGGAGAGAGTCTGGAATCATTCCCCTTGAAATGAAGAAGAGGCAAGTGTACCTTTGTCACCACTTTTATTCAACATTGTGCTTGAGGTTCTAACCAGAGCAATCAGATAGGATAAAAACATAAAAGACATCTAGCTTGATAAAGTAAAAGTATCTACCACTTCCATATGATATGTTCTTATACACAGAAAACCCTAAAGAATCCACCCAAAACTACTGGAACTAATAGAAGAGTTCAGCAGAGGACCAAGATACAAAATAAATATTCAGAAATCAATTGGATTGCTTTACACCCACAAAGAGAACAGCATCAAATCAATACAATTTATGATAGCCACCATGACAATAAAATACTTAACAATAAATCTAACCAGAATGTAAAAACCTATACAAAAAAATTTACAAGACTCTACAGCAAGACACTAAAAAAAACCTACCTAAGTTGAAAATCTTACTTTGTTCATTGACAAGAAGACTCAACATCATGAAAATATCTATTCTACCTGAAGTGTTCTATAGATAAAATGCAATTCTGATATAAATTGCAATGTCATTTTCAAGTGAGATGGTGAAACAATTCACCAACTTCATATACAGAGAGAAGAGGTCCTGAATAAGTAAAGCATTACTGAAGAAGAAGAACAAAATGGGAGGCCTCACGCTACATTATATTAGAACTTACTTCAGAACAGCTTGGTACTACTACAAAAACAGATATGTAGACCAGTGGAACTGAATTGAGAATCCAGTCAGAAAATCATCTACCTAGGAGTAGCTGATATTTGCCAAAGGCCCAAAGTCTGTAACCTTTTTTAACAAACGGTTTTGGCATAGCTTGAATCAAGACCTGTATCTCATGGCATGCACAAAAACTAAACTGAAAATGAATCAAAGACTGAAACGTCAAATCTACAACAATAAAAACCACAGAAGAAAAAATAGGGACAACATTGGGATCCCTAATACACAGCATAAACAGAGTACAAAACATTACTAAGAATGCACAAATATAAGAAGAAAGAATGATAACTGGGAAATAACACCAACAATTCTGGCAGTAATCAAAAAACAAACAGAAAATAGTAAATGTTAGACTGCAAAGAGACTGGAACAGTTATTTGTTGCTGGTAGGAATATAAAATAGTACAACCACTTTGGAAATAATTCTGGTGCTTTCTTATGAAGCTAGAAATAGAAATATCCTATCAACCAGCAACTCCAGTTCTTGGAATATATCCTAGAGAAATAAGTGCTGTCACACAAACAGGTACATACTCACCAGTGTTCATTGCAGCGTTGTCCACAATGCTAAAAAAGATGAAATCAACTTAAGTGCCAATCAACAGATGAATAGATAAACACATTGGAATGCTATGAAATGGTAAAGAACAGTGATGAACTTGAGAGACATGCAGGAATCTGGAAGGCATCAGGCTGAGTGAAATCAGTCAGTTGCAAAGGGAAAATTATTGTATAAGACCACCATTAAAAGGACTCAAGAAAAGGTTTTAAAACAGAAGAAAACAGTCTTTGATGCTTACTGGGTTTGGGGAGGGAAAGAGAAGAGTATCCCCTGATTAGATAGTAGACAGGAACTGGATTAGGTGCAGTGAGGGACAGCAGAGGTGAAGTCAACACAGCTGTAGTAAACCAAAAGCTAAAGATTTCCTAAATATAACCAAACACTTCAAAGGACAGAGTAGCAGGGGCAGGGGTCTGGAGACTATGCTTCAGGGCACATCTAGGTCAACTGGCATAGCTACTTTTTAAAGAAAATGTTCTTTATCCAACTTTGATGAGCAGTATCTTGGGTCTTAAACACTAGCAAATGACCTCCTAAGAAGCGTCAATGGGTCCCAACTCACCTGGAAACCACCAAAACCATATCCATTGCCACTGAGTTGAATCCAGCTCTCATAACCACCCTACAGGACAGAGTAGAACTGCCCCATACAGTTTCCAAGGAGCACCTGGCAGATTTGAACTGCCAACCTTTTGGATAACATATGTCGCACTTAACCAAAATGCCACCAGGGTTGCATGGTGGAAATCTGGTGCAGAGGAAGTTGAATGACATGGAAGGTACAATGAAAATATCAGACCAAGAGACAGAAAGGCCTCATAGTCCAGAGACAACATCAACATGAGACCAGAAGAATAAGATGATGCCTGGCCACATCAGTGACTGCCCTAACAGGGAATACAACAAAGAAAGAGTCCCTGACATAGCAGGGGAAAAATGGGTGTGCAGAACTCAAAAAAACTCCTAAAAAGACAAGACTAGGTGGTCCACCAGACTGGAGGACCCCCAGAAAATATGACCCCCAGACTCCCTCTTAGCCTAGGGTCTGTCCTAATGGAGTTTGTTGACCTCCTTGGATTGTCAGATTTTCATTTTTTATACTGGGTAAGTTTTCTGTCAGTAATTCTCACCACCTCCTTAGACAAATAATGGATGGGCCTATGAAAACATAAAATGATACTGGCAAAGAGTGTGCTTCTTGGCCTAAGTGGATATATGAAATTAACTGGGCAGCTTCTATACACAGACAAGCTAAGAAGGTGGAGGGGAACAGGAGCTGGTTGAGTGGACATGAGAAATAAAGGTTGGAAAAAAGGCGTATGCTGTCACAGGTGGTGAGAGCAGCTAGAGTTATATAAAAGTGTGTGTACATGTTTGTGTGTTTTTTAATAATAAATTGAATTGGATTGTAAACTTCCACTTAAAGCACAGTAAAATACTTTTTAAAAAATAAAACACCCCCCTTACCCTCTCCCACATGTATAAACAAAACAGGACAGAGTGGTTCCAGTCGGTAACCACAACAAAACAATAGATGACTTTCCAGTAGGAAAAAAGGCACTAGAAGCACTTGAAGTAATTCAAGTCTGTAATTTTCAGAGGTATCCAAGATTTGAAGTAAAAAAACAAACACAAAGGAGAAAAAAATAGATTCATGGAAAATATACACAAATTCATAAAAAAAATAATTTAGGAACAAAATGCCAAAGTAAATTCACAACTGGAAAATATACAAATATAATTAGAAATCTAAAATATAAACTACAATATTTCCGAAAAGCACAGTGCCATAGACACTCTGGGGAGCAGGTTTGAAAAGGTGAAAAACAGGATCAGCGAAAATGAAGACAAACACTTGGATACAACTCTGAAAAAAAATCAGAGCAAAGAAAAGTGAAGAAACCTTGATAATTATGTGGAATACAATCAAAAGAAAAAATTTTCAATTATAGTTCCAGAGTAGGGGATGGGATGCCAGACAGATTTCAGAGATCATTGAAGAATTGTTGACAGAAAACTTCCCTAATATCAGAAGATGAAAAGCTGACCATCCAAGGAGGTCAACAAACTGCATATGGGATACACCCTAAAAGGAAATAACCAAGGCATAGCACCATCATACTTGCTAAAGCCACAGAAAAAATTCTGAGCACAGCTCAGGAAAAACAAAAAGTCACACACAGAGAAAAAACAGTAAGATTAAATTCTACTTATTTGGCAGAAACCATGCAAGCATTAAGGTAGTGGAATAATATATACAAAACACTGAAAGAATAACATTGCTAACCAAGACTAATAATATGTCCTGCAAAGCTGTTGTTCAGATATGAAGGTGAAATTAGGACATTTCCAGATAAACAGAAATACGTGAAAAACAATAATATGTAAAAAACAAACCAAACTCACAAGAATTATTAAAGGGAGTCCTTCAGTCTAAGAACAAACAACATAAAACTGCAGCCTGAATTTAAGATGAAAGATTGTGCCAGTTATATACCAGCCTAGGAGATAAACTCTCCAGGACTATCAAAAACCAAAAAAATTACAACAGAGAATGAGAGGGGTTAAGTCATAAAATGACTACGACATCAGAACAATAAAAGTGGGAATAAACAGTATAGGTGTAAAACTTTCTATTGGAGTGCAAGGCAAGTTGGTTCAAACTAAGGAAGATAAGGGTGAATTTCAAAGTAACCACGGTTAACAAACCTACTCATCAAAATACAGAAGGAAAATATAAAGTTTCAGTAAGAACAAAATAAATCCACAACTGAACAGAAAAAAAGCACAGGAGAATAAGAACAAAGAAAATGTCAGCACCACAAAATGACAGCAAACTCGCAAATATCAATTACACTGAATGTAAATGGCCTAAATGCACTGATAAAGAGACCGAGAGTGACAGAATGGATTTAAAAAACATGATCTGTCAATACCTTCTCCTAAAGAGGCACACATTAGAAATAAAGACATAAATTTTATAAAAATCAAAGGATGGGAAAAAATATATCAAGCAAATAGCTACCAAAAAGAGCAGGTATGACAATACTAATTTCAAATAAAATAGACTTTAAAAGAAAATCTATCATAAAAGACAGAGAAGGGCACTACTATAATTATTAAAGGGATGACTCGTTATGAAGACTTAACCATAATAAACATCTACATGCTGTGATAGGACTCCAAAATACACAAAACAGACTTAATTGAAAGAAAAATGGAAAGTTTCACAATAATAGTAGGAGACTTCAACATGCCACTCTTGATAAAGGACAGAACATCTAGAAAGAAGCACAACAAAGAAAGAAGAACTAAAGAACAGAATGAGCCAACTTGATCTCACAGACATATATGGAACACTCCACACAACAGCTACAAAACACACATTCTTTTCTAACACACGTGGAACATCCTCCAGAATTGATAACATCTTAGGCACAGAGCCAGCCAAGCCAAGTGCCGTCGAGTCAGATCCAACTTATGGCACAGAACAGTCCCCAACAAAATCCAGAACATGAGACAATACAAAGTATCTTCACTGGCCACAGTGCCATCAAAGTACAGATTAACAAAAGAAAGAACAAGGAAAAACAATTACACAGAAACTGAAAAACATCTTGCTTTAAAAACCACTGAGTAATAGAAGAAATCAGAGATGGAATAAACAAATTTCTAGACTCAAACAAGAATGAAAGCACATCAAATCAAAACTTTTGGGACACAGCGAAGGCAGTCCTTGGAGGCCAATTTATAGCAATGGATGCAAACATCAAACAGAAAAGAACCAAATCAGAACATTAGCCACACAACTCTTACAAAAAGAACGAAAACAGCAAAAGAAACTTATAACCAACCAAAGAAAGGAAATAATAAAGATCAGAGCATAAATAAATGAAATGGATAATAGGAAAGTAATAGAAAGAATCAACAAAACCAAATGTCTGTTCTTTCAAAGGATCAACAAAATTGACAAACCGCTGACCAAATTGACAAAAGAAAAACAAGAGAGCACTCACATAACCCAAATAAGAAATCATGTGGAGATCATTACAACAGATCTAACTGAAAAAGATCACAACAGACTACTATGAAAAACTCTACTCCAACAAATTTAAAAACCTAGAAGAAATGCACAGATTTCAAGAAACACACTACCTACCCAAGCTAACACAAAATGATGTTGAGAATTCTACCAAACATCCAGAGAAGAGCTTACACCAGTATTACTCAAATTATTTCAGAGCATAGAAAAGGAAGAGACACTTGTGAATTCATTCAGTGAAGCTAGCATAACCCTGATACCAAAATCAGGCAAAGACACCACAAAAAAGGAATATTTCACACTAATTCTCTTACTGATATAGATGTAAAAATTCTCAGTGAAATTCTAGCTAGTAGCATTCAGCACTGTAACGAACCATTACCAACTAAAATTCATACCAGGTATGCAAGGATGGTTCAACACTAGAGAATCAATCAAGGCAATCCACCACATAAATAAGAAGAAAGAAAAGAATCCTGTAACCATCTCAGTAGATGTGAAAAGCCATTTGATAAAGTCCAACACCTATTCCTGATAAAAACTCAAAAGGTATCTACACAAAACCAATGGCCAACAGCATTCTTAATGGAGAAGGGCTGAAAACATCCCTTTGAGAACAGGAAAAAAAACAAGGATGCTCTTTATTATCACTCGCATTTGTCATTGTGCTGGAAGTCCTAGCTAGAACAATAAGGTAAATAAAACAAACAAATAAATAGCATCCACACTGGTAATGAAGAAGTTAATGACAGGATACTAACATAGAAAATCTAAAACACTCCACGAGAAACTACTGGAACTAGCAGAAACTTTCAGTAGAGTAACACAATACAATATAAACGTACAAAAATCAGTTTGATTCCTATACACCAATAAGGTGAATGATGAAAAGAAAATCAGGAAAACAATGCCATTTAGAATAGCCCCTAAATAAGCAAAATACTTAGGAATAAATCTAAGCAGAGATGTAAAATACTTACGTAAAGAAAACTACAACGCACTACTACAAGAAACCACAAGAGATCTACGTAAATGGAAAAAATGTATCATGCTCATGAATAGGTAGACTCAGAAGAAAGTTTGTTGCTGTTGAGTTGATTCCAATTTGTAGCAGGCCTGTATGTAGGAGTAGACTCAACATTGTGAAAATGATAATTCTACCCAAAGCAGTTTACAAAAATAATGCAATCCTAATGAAAAAACAGACATTCTTTAAAGAGATGGAAAAACTTGTCTTTATATGGAAAGCAAAGAAGCTCTGGATAAGTAAAACACTGCTGAAGAATAGAGTAGGAAGATTCACACTACCAGACCTCAGAACCTACTATGCAGTGACATTAGTCAAAAAGCCTGGTACTGGTTCAAAGGCAGATATACTGACCAATGGAACAGAATTGAGCACTCAGATGTAAATCTATCCATGTATGGTCATCAAACCTTTAACAAAGTTCCAGAGTCCATCAGCGAAAAGACAGGCTTTTTAATAAATGATGCTGGCAAAACTGCATGTCCATCTGAAAAAAAAACAAAAAAGAAACAAGACCCAGAGCATCACACCATATACAAACAGTAATTCAAAATGGATCAGAGCTAAATATAAAGCCCCAAACCATGAATTTCAGAGGAGAAAATTACAGAATCAACACTAGAAGCGATTATACATGGCATTAACAGGATACAAACCATAACCAACAACAAACTGCAGAAGATAAGGTAGGTAATTGGGATCTTCTAAAAATCAAACTCTTTCACACTCATCAAGACCTCACCAAAAGAGTGTAAAGAGAGCCTATAGACTGCAAATAAAAATTGGGGTATTATAAATCAGACAAAGTTCTAATCTCTAAATCTACAGGAAAATCTACCACCTCTGAAACAAAAAGACAAATAATCTAGTTAAAACATGGGCAAAGGAAACGAACAGACATTTCACCAAAGAAGATATTTAAGCAGCTGGCACATGAGTCAATGCTTGTGATCACCGGCTATTAGAGAAATGGAAACCCAAACCACAGTGAGATACCACCTTACTCTGGTGTTACTGCCATGAATTAGAAAAAAGGGATTCACAAAGGTTGAAGAAGCTGTGGCGAGACTGGAACTCTTATGCACTGCTGGTGGGAATGTAAAATGATATAACTACTTTGGGAAATGGTACAGTATTTCCTCAGAAAGCTAGAAATAAAAATACATAATCCAGCAATCACATTACTAGAAATATATCCTAGAGAAATACAATTGTCACATGAATAGACATATGTACACCCATATTCATTGCAGCATTGTTCACAACAGCAAAATTTGACAGCCACCTAGTTTCCTATAAAAAACGAATGGAGAAACAAATTGTGCTGCATGCCCACAACTCAGTATTACACAACAATAAAGAACAATGATGAAGCTGTGAAATACTCAAAACATGGAGGAAGTTGGAGGACATTAAGTTAAGTAAAATAAGTCAATCACAAAAGAACAAATATATGAGATCACTACTGTACAAACTCCTGCAAATTGTTGTACATTAAAATACACAATTTTTTATTGTTACAGGGGAGAGGGGAGATGGAGATGGAAAAACACTAAATAGACAATAGATAAGTGGTAATTTTGATGAAGGGTAAGACAATGCACAGTTCTGAAGAAGCGAGCATAACTTGTACAAGGCAAGGTCGGGGGGCCACTGACACATCTAAACTTCCTGAGGGACCAGCTGCAGGAATGAAGGTTGTGGGGACTATGATCTCAGGGACCATCTAGCTCAACTGACATAAAAGTTTATAAAGAAAATGTTCTACATTCCACTTTGGTGAGTAGCATCAGAGGTCTTAAAAGCCTGTGGGTGGCCATCTATGATACTCTACTGGTCTTACCCCTTTAAGAGTAAGGAAGAATGAAGAAAACTAAAGAAACAGGGGAAAAATTAGTCCGAAGGACCAACAGACCACATCTACAACGGCCTCCACCCGAATGAGTCCAAAACAACTAGCTGTGCCAGCTACCACCACGGACTGCTGTGACAGAGATCAGAACAGCAGGTCCCCGAGAGAGCTGGAGAAAAATGTAGAACAAAATTCTAACCCACAAAAAAGACCAAACTTGGTGAGCTGACAGAAACTGGAGAAATAATGTGAGTATGCCCCCCGTGCCTCCACTTTTTCAGTACCTCGTAAGGTACACCCTTCAACCAAAGATTGGACAGGCTCATGAAACACAATGAAACTAAAGGGGCATGCCAGCCCAAGGGGAAGGACTGGAAGGCAGGAAGGGTCAGGAGAGCTGTACCGGGGAACCCAAGGTTGAGAAGGGAAAGTGTGGACCTGTTGTTGGGTTGTTAACCAATGTCATAAAGCAACATATGTACTAACTATTTAATGGGAAACTAGTTTGTCTAGAAAACTTTATCTAAAGTACAGAGTTAACCAGTCAATCAAGCAAGCAAGCTATAAAAATCTATAGCCTTGATAACCCTGTGGGGCAGCTTTACTGTCTCCTATAGGGGCACTGTAATTCAAATCAACTTCACAGCAGTGGAGTTTTTGAAATTTTTTAAAGGAGACTAAACCAAAATCAAACCCACTGCTGTCAAGTTGATTCCGACTCATAGAGATCCTATAGGACAGAGTAGAACTGCCCCATACAGTTTCCAAGGAGCGCCTGGTGGATTTGAACTGCCAAAGCGTTTGGTTAACAGCTGTAGCACTTAAGGAGACTATGACCTCCCTAAACAACTGACATCATTTTGTCTGTTATAACAACATCTCTCTTAAAAAAAAAAAAAAGGTATACATAGGAGGATGTCGTGTTACTATTACCTCTCCTGAAAGGCATCATCAAGAAAGTCAGTCTGGGAAGTCACCCTGGGGCAGGAGAGTCATAGAAGATGAAGCTAAGCTCCCCTGGTTGGTGGAAGAATGGGGAGGCAGACAAAAGTAGGCTTCTTACTGTGTTTGTGTAACTGTTCTCCATTCACACAGATGACATCAAGGCAATTTACATGTCTTAAGATTCCCTTTATTTGGAAACCACTAGCTCAAGAAAGTGGAAACTAAATATTAGCAGTCACCAGAAAGGCAGAGATGTTTATATTAATTTGACAGTTAAATCCCACTCATGTGGAATAGATAGAATGATACTGAAATCTAGCTTGGTATGTAACCTTCAGCAAGCCACTTACTTATTCTCTCTGAATCAAATTTCCTCATGTGTAAAATACAGAACTTGACAGAACTTGGAAAAAGGGACCTTAAAATATTTGTGTTGTAAGTTTATGGAGTTTCAAAATTAGCAGTTCATTACAAATCATCCATTAACTGTATTTTTAAAATCTCCATTGTATTATGTAAAATAACTGTTTTATGGAACTCTGATTTTGTCTGAAAAGTGTTTAATGAATTCAGACTTTAGAAAAGGTATCATGTGATGATTTTATGATTCAGTTTAATAAAATTAAGTAACAAATACCTTTTTATAAAAAAATTACACTTTGATTATTTTGTGAAAATACTGTTTCCCACATTACAGAAGCTTGTGTAGAAGGAATTGGAAGAATAATCTAGACTAATCCCCCACCTTATAGATACGAAATCTGCGAGCCAAAGAGATCAAGTAACTGTTGTTTTCAAAATAAAGGAGAACAACTTAGTTTTCAGAAAAACCTGGCTCTTCTCACTCATGATCTGGTGCTTTCAAATAATCTCTGATAAATGAAAAATGAACTAAGAAATAATATAAAAGGACAGCTAAATGAATATCTTAATGTTTTAGTAAATATTTTCATTGTAACTATTGATAAAAACCCTGGTGAGTAATTGATAAGAACCCTGGTTAAGTGGTACAGCTGCTAACCAAAAGGTTGGCCAGTTCAAATCAATTGAGTGCTCTCCTTGGAAACTCTATGGGGCAGTTCTATGAGTCAGAATCAACTTGCTGTCAACAGGTGTTAATGAAAGGAACTCATCATAAGTCATCAATCTACAAGTATAAATTTATCAGTTCTCATTTTCATTTTTTAGCTCCAGCAATATCTGGCTTTCATGAATTCTCCAAATAAGTGTTACCCTTTCCACTTCCACACCTTTTTTTACCCTTAATCTAAAATATCTCTCCTTCTCATGTCTCCATATATCAAAACTCTGTTTACAAGCTTCCATGTTAAATGTCACCTGGCTGCTAGACTTTCTCTAGTTACTAAAGGTAAAGACATTCTGTCTTTTCTCTAAAATACTATGTAGTTTTATTTGTGCTGCCTTATGATACATCATAATACATAGTCTTAAACCAAACCCATTGCCACTGAGTGAAATTCTGACTCAGCAGCCCTATAGGACAGAGTAATACCATGCCATAGGATTTTGAAAGCTGAAATCTTTAAGCAGACTGTCACATCTTTCTGAAGGTTGATTTGAACCACTGACCTTTTGGTCAGGAACCAAGCACTTACTCATTGTACCATCAGTTTTACATACACGAGGCCTCACAACTGAATTCATGACCTTAACTGTTCTCAGGGCTACATAGCTCACTATGGTCATCTTCAAAGTACACCCCCTGGGAGCTATGCACCAGTGTCAGTGCCTAGTCTACCCTGCAAAACAACTTTGGAACTCTTTCTGGAACGGCCATTGTGCGTGATGGCATTATGAAAAGTTTGCACACTTAATTGTATAGTTGTAAGTGAGAGAAGTTTTAACTAGTAAACAAATAACTGTTTTGGAACACTCTGCCTGCTCACCTGATCTGGTCACCAGTGACTTTTTTCTTCACCTGAAGACAAAGGGAACACTGAAAGGGAGACATTTGAATGACATTCAGGACATCAGTGGTAATACAGCAATAGTGCTCATGGCCATTCCAGAAAAGAGTCACAAAATTGCTTTGAAGAGTGGGCTAGGCGTGGGCCTTGGTGCATGGCTTCCCTAGGGCCATGCTGTGAAGGAGCTGTAGCGACATTCAGCCACGAGGTGTGTAGCACTTTTTCTAGGATGAGCGAAAGAACTTCAATGGCAGTCTTTGTACGTAGCTAGGCTTCAGACCATACGAAAATCACTAATGGCCTAGCTGTCAACTCTAAGAGGGTTCCTTTCTGTTTTTGATGACCTTTGACACTTTTTCTAGTTCTTGCACTTGACTCCACTGCTAATGAGTTTTCAGCCTCAGCTCTCTCTTTCCCCTCATTCCCTTCTGGCTACCACATTTCTGAGTGTGAATCGTCTTCTCTTCACTTGAGCTTTTTTATTTACCCCTTCAATGTTTTTTTCTGCTTTTCGCCCTTTCTTACATATAAGCCAAAACATGTAAAACAAAATATTACCTGGAATATTATATGTATAAATTAAATATTGCCTCGATTATTATTTTATAACAGAATATCTTAAAAAAATAAGGACCACCTAGAAGGGCATGCTGGTTGAGGAAAAACTGAAAATCAAAAAGTATTCCTACTTTGGGGCCTTTGCCAGACTACTCTTAAGCAACATTATTCCCTGGTAGTTTTTAAAAGGTGACTTTCCTGGTGTTCGGAGGCAGGCTTTAGTATGTATTACTAAATGTGAATGATAGTTACATAGACCAAAGTTCTTTTTTTTAATTGTGATTAAGTGAAAGTTTACAATCCAAGTCAATTTGCTATGTAAAACCCTGAGCACCCACCTCTGTGCAGTTCTGTCTGTGTGGAAGGCGGAAAGGGGCCCAAGATGGCGCCTGGGCCCTTTGACAAAGCCGGACCACACCCTTGTTTACCAGACCTAGGGCTTTCATGACGCATGCCTGTGGGCAGTGGCCTCCCGCTAGCCTATTGTGGGCCTCCTTCTTGGGAGAGCGTGGCACATGAGGATTGGAGGAATCTAGGTTATAAATTGAGCAAGCAACCTGCAAGGCTCGGCTCAGACCAGCTTGTGGAGAAGCAAGAGGGAGGAGAGAATAAAGTAAGCACCAGGGACCAGCAAGAGAGAGGAGGAGAATAAAGTAAGCAAAGAGGAGAGAATAAAGTAAGCAACCGGCAAGGCGGCTCGAATCCGTGTGTCCTGTCTTCTTTCCGTCGGAGGACAGTTAGGCAGCGACATGTCTGCTCTCCTCACCCTGTGACAGCTCACTCTTCTTTCCACTCTTTGCTTCCAGTATCCACTCGACCAACAGTCGTCCCCTCCTCTCCACCTTCTCCTCTCCCCTCTAGAGAGAAGCCAGTTGGGTAACCTCATATATCTGTATTAAACCATAAAGTATAAACACCACTTATGTCACTCGCTGTCCTATAGTCCAGGCCGTTCTTAGTCTAAAGTGTTGATGTCAGTCCTGGTTTCGGCTCTGGGCTAGCTGCAAGTCCAGGGCCACGTTCTCAGAGGCCCCTCCAGAATGTTGGACCATCAAGTCTGGTTCTGGATCTGCACACCCCTTTTCCTCATGCTTCATCAGGGACTCTACGTTGTGTTCCCTGTCAGGGCAAGAAGGCAGGCTTTAGTAGATACTACAAAATGTGAGCGATAGTCACAGAGACCAAACTTTTCATTTCCTGTTGATAATAGATTTGAGACACCAGAATAATTACCCAGATTTTCAGTATTTAACTGTGTAATTTACATTCTAAGTAAATCATGAGATTTTAACTATAATTTCATATACCTAAGAGGATCTTTCTGGAATTCTTTTTAATAATAACCTTGTGAAACACACTCAGCTCAAATCTCCATTCATAATCATGTCCTTCCCCTGATATATTTGCTGAGATTGGCCTTTATGGGGGGATAGAATAATTAAATGATTTGAAGTTCTCCTGTGTGCCAGCTTTCTTAACTCTCATACTTGAGCACATACATTTATTAACATCTGCACTAAACAAACCAATGGAATAACTGATGTTTGCACAGAGAAACCTCAGATAAGTAATGTTTTAAAATTTATTTGAGTCTGTAATACAGCAATTCTTTGTTTCTAGCTTTATGGAATCATCAGAATCTATCTTTTTCCAATGGCTTCTTTCTATTTTCACTAAAGGAAGAAAAAAGAAGGGTTTCCAAAAGCTATACTCTAGAAATTTTTATAACATTTAGCTTGTGACGTGGTGGAGTCATTCAACACAGAAGAAGCTGAGTTACAAGAGGAATGTGGATGTACAACCTAGAAGCCTGATTAAATTAAAGATATTTTAGGTAAAACTTGGAACTTCGAGAAATTTTCTTATATCAGAATTTTTACAAAGTCTGCATTTTAAAATAAAGCTAAATTAAGAAAGAAAGAAAGAAAGAACAAGAAGATTGAGAAAGCCATCAGCTGCAGTGGTCTTCACACAATGCATTCTTTTGTTTTTGATCTCAGTGTTCTGATCAGTGATGTCTAAACTTTATTTGATAAGAGGAGCAGAAGATTCTTTCTAGGGAATGTAGAGACTGCTCTCAAATTGGAGATGAAAGAGGTTAAAGACATTCATTGTAACTACCTTTAAATTATTTGCATTATTTATGAAGACAAATTAGAAACAGAATTCATTTCAGATGACAGCTGACGTCTTGAATAGGGCTATGTCAGGTTAAAAAAATTATTTAGTTTGTCAGGTTGATGGCATCTCTCAGTCATTATCAAGCTCATCACACTTCACTGTTAAGCACTTTCCTGTGGAAGGTGATAAATTTAATTCCCCAAATCTGAATTTAAGGAACATTTCCCCTCTGCTGTCCTCATCCCCAATTCTGCGGACTTGGAGAAAAATCAGCAACTTTTCAAATTTTTATCCAGACTGTTAGATATAAACCCAATTTAAAAAGTTTTCCCAACTACTTGAGACTCAGGAATGTGTTTAGATTTTTTTTTTAAGATTTTTCAGACTTGGAAGAATAATATTGGCACTTTTAGATAAGACAGAGACAAATCAAGGTTTAGATTCAGCAGCATTGTTTATGCATTGTATGATCTTGGCCCAGTTGCTTTGTCTCACTGATATTCACAGTCTGAGCAACATTTCTCTGTATGTGTGTCTAATAAACTAGGATAATAATGCACAAAAATGAGTATTACACATTACATTAAAACACACTTTATGAAGAGGAATGTGTCTAATATACTAGAATGGTTGTTCCTAGAGAGGAAAGGAGATTTCAAGTGGGCTTTGGGGCTAAAAGTGAAAAATAAATTGGGAGAAGCCCTGCCAAAGACCAGGGACTGATAAGAATTTTCCTTGAGCTGAGGGATATGATTCACTCCATCTTCTGTAACTGAGGTTAAAACAAAACAAAATGAAATGATGAAACCTTAGCACAGACATCTTTAAATGGTAGTTTCCTTTTCTTTTTTTCTCTGTGTATGGAAAGTATCCTCACACATCTTTGGAACCATTTCTAGGATTTTTTTTCTAGTTTGATTTGCAAAATATTTGTCAAAGTTACATTTTTATAATCTAAATTTATACTATATAATCTATAGTCATCAAATAATACTTCAATATTAAGGTACAAATAATTTTAGGTTTCTTATATTTTTGGAATCATTCCACATACATCATAAAATCTCCTTTGCATAGGTTAGACTTAGAGGTGAAGATATTAAGCAGTACCTGACACATAGCTGATGGTCAATAGACAGTAGCTTTGGTCAGTAATTTATTATTATTACATTACTACTCCAACATTGTTTGCCACAGTAGAGCATGCATTCATTTCACAGGGATATTGAGAATGGAAGCTTCTGCACTGGTGCAACTAGAAACGGAAGAGTTTAACTCTAAAATGTTCAGTTTTGAAAATAGAGCTTGGGTTTTAAGATTGTGAAAAATAATGATCACTTGAGAACTACATGGTTTGGAAGAAAATTGTGTGCTCATTTTTGGATAACAATGCTAACTTTAGGACAGAGCTACCCCACATACAAACTGTGTAACTTTCTGCCCACCACTTAACTGTTCAGGGACTCGGTACGAGGTCTGACAATTAGGTTCACGAACTCATCCTAGAAAAAGTGCTACATATCTCGTTGCTGAATATCACTATGGTCACCCTTGAAATATTCCCCTTGGGAAGCTAGGCACCAACACCTGCATCTAGTCTACCCTTCAAAGCAGTTTTGGCACTCTTTTTCTAAAATGGCCATCAGAGCTGTCATTGTATTATCCTTGATGTCCTGAATGTCATCCAAATGTCTTCCTTTCAATATTTCCTTTATCTCTGGGTAAGAAAAAAGTCACTGGGACCCAGATCAAGTGAGCAGGGAGGGTGTTCCAATACAGTTATTTGTTTACTGGCTAAAGCCTCCCTCTCAGACAGCTATACAATTAAGTTAGCAAACTTGTCACCTTGCCACCTTGCACAGTGGCCATTCCGGAAAGACTTCCAAAATTGCTTTGAAGTGTGGACTAGGCTCTGCTGTTGGTGCATAGCTCCCTAAGGGGAGTACTTGGAAAGTCACAGCAGTGATATTCAGCAATGAGGTGTGCAAAACTTAGAACAATTAAGTTTCTGGGCTTAATTGTTGGACTTTGTATGTAAGGGTTAGTTGGGAAATAGCAACAGTGCAGGTAGAATCTTTGGTGCAGTGCCTGATGCAGAAAATACAATTAATATTAGCTAACATGAATATTAGTTTCATACCTGTGGTTGGCCATAATTGTAGAACTACATAAAACTAAAGAGAGTCAACACTCCAGGCATTAACTTGCTTTGGTGATCAGTTGGTTATCACTGACCATCTTTGTTGATAGGCATTTAGTAAGTATACATCCATTGGTTCTTTCAACAACCTGTTTGCTTACATTTTTAATAACATTTTGAGGTGTTAGAGCAATATTCACAGCTTTGTTTTGACTGTGTGGTAAAACATGCCTGTTCTCATTTATCACTGGAGTAAAGATTTATATCTCCCTGTTTCTTAAAGCTGCATGCTTTAGGCAGCTTACACGTTTTACCACATACAAAGTGCAAAAAGATATTAAACATAAAACAGCACTACCTACACTGGAAAGAAGCAGAAGGAATGAATACTTACAAACACCAAATATGAGCAGAAAACTAAAATCCAAATTTAGTATTCTGGTAGTTTCCCAGCTGCTGACAGGAAAAGAACTACATGACCTTAGAGTTTGTGATTTCTGCCAACAATTATACAGACTTATTTTTGAAATTAAATTATTTCATCATGTATTACTGAATATGTATCATTTATTTTGTGTAGAAAACAAATCACTAGCTAAGAGATCCCCCCAATTTTTCTCCCTCCTAGAAAAGTGAACATTAACTCTCAGCTCTGCCCTCTTTGTTCCTGACTTAGCATGTGGCTGGAGTAGATACAGCATTTGATTTTATTAAATAATTCTGTATTTATTCATTGTTGAAAGTGTAAATATTCTTGCAGTAAATTGTTTTCTTTAGCAGTAGGAACATTTTCTTTCATTTTTCTCTTTATTAGATAAAGAGAATTAATACAATGTTAGGCATAGGCTCCTAGCAAACCTAGCACTAAGTTTAAGACCTAACTACAGGAATTCTCAAATAAATAAATAAACCAAACTCAGTGCCATTGACTCAAATTCAACTCATAGCAACTTTTTAGGACAGAGTAGAACTGTACCATTCACTTTCTACCACCTGATAGATTTCAACTGCTTACCTTCTGGTTAGCAGCTAAAGCTCCTAATCACTATGCCACCAGGGTTTCCCACAGGGATTCCACTTAACCTGTATTCTTAATTTATCTGTCTCTTCCCCACTTCATCACATGGTTGTTGTTTTGATGTGAGGGTTATTTTTATACTTTTCCCCACTTTAACATTTGTTTCTGTGATGATGGTACAGGATCAGGAAGTTTTTCTTCTGTTCTACACTGAGTTGCTATGATTTGGAACTGATGCAATAACATCTAACAACAACAATACATCTTTGTTTTCATGGTTCTATTATATGTATATTTTTATATTGTCTACGCCTTTGACCATCTTTGGAATTAGATGGAATATAAACATCATATAATCTATAAAGGTTAAGGAGTAAATATATCACCTAGATCCTTGCAAAAACAAATGCATGATAGCATGGACTATATCTTAAACTTCTGGTGCACCAAAGGCATGACCTATCATTCAGTTGAGGTATTTGCGTATTCATACCCTTCAAAATCCTACAGCAGTAAGGAGATAGAGTATGTCGGGAGAACAAAGTCAGGCCTTCATGCTAAAGAGTAGTACTGCCTAGATATCTGTAGAGACCAGAGTCTGATGCTGAGCAGCCACTTCACAAGGACAGGATAAAAACAAAACATACAACAAAAACCCTATTGTCATCAAGTAGATTCAGACTAATAACAACCCTATAGGACAAAGCAGAACTGACACATAGACTTTCCAAAGAATAGTTGGTAGATTCAAGTTGCTGACCTTTTTGTTAGCAGCCAAGCACTTACCTACTCTACTGCCAGGGCTCTAACAATGAGAGTTGAGGGCAAGGCAATAGTGGGAATTCAGAGTGTCATTTCCAAACAGAAGATAAGGGCAAGGTATAAGTCATAAAACACAAGAAGGGTTTGAGGTCATCATTCAGAAGTTCTGGCTGACAGAAGGCTGGGCCTGCCACACTTGAGAGCTTGACTGATTTCAGCAGCTGTTGGACAGTTCCTTCTTCAACAATAAAGTACATTTTTAAAATAAGACCACTTGGAGAGCTGACTGCTGAGTTTGTCCACCATTCACTGATCTACATCACTGGGTCAGTTGATGGCCCTCTAGTGACTCCGTAAGTAGAGCTCCTCTTTGCCAGTCAGGAAGCAGAGCTTGGTGTCCCAAAGAGTCCACCCGGGACCACTCACTAGAGTACACAGATGTGGCTGTTGAACAACTCACCTCTTAAAACTATGCCTCAGCTCCATCTGAGGTAACACCAGAGAAAGTCAACAGACTCTAGACGGCATGTAGGCAACAATCAGTTGCTAATCACTTAAAGAAACAGCCCATCATGGCTCCAGAGAACTCCCAAAATAAAGAATAAAAAAAAATTCCCAGACGAAGAAGCCATTCTGAAACTATCAGAGATTGAGTACAATAGAATTATACATAGAGCCCTCCTAGAGATTAAACAAAATGCAGCAGAAAAAAAAATGAAAAATTAAGCAAGCTCTTTCAACTGATAGAGCATCAGCAATCTGAAATCCAGCAGATCAATAATAAAATTACAGAATTAAACAATTCAATACAAAGCAGAAAGAGCGGAACTGAGAAAATGGAAGCCAGAGTTAGTGAGCTTAATCACAGAGCAACTGACACAAGCATTTATGAGGAAAAATCAGAGAAAAGAAATAAGAAAAATGAAAAAGCATTAAGAAACATGTGGGACTCTATTAAGAGAAATAATCTACAGATAATTGGAGTTCATGAACACAGAGGGATAGCTGAAAATACAGAAAGTATTGTTGTAGAGTTGCTGACAAAAAACTTCCCTGAAACTATGAAAAAAAGAACACAGATTTCCAAGATGCGTATAAAGTTCCACAAAAAGTAGACTCCCCAAAAGAGACACAAAGACATGTTGTAATCAAGCTTAATAAAATGAAACATAAAGAGTGGCATTTAAAGGCAGTGAGGCTTAAAGCATAGCTAACATTCAGAGGGAAGCCCTGTAGGCTTTTGTCTGACTTCTCTGCAGAAATGATGGTGGCAAGGAGGCAATGTGATGACACACTCAAAACCTCAAAAGAGAAAAGCTTCCAACCAGGAATTATATATCCTGCAAAATTGTCTCTCAGATATGAGGATGAAATTAAGACATTTGCAGATAAACAGAAGCTTACAGACTTTGTAAAAACCAAACCAAAACTACAACAAATACTGAAAGAAGCTCTTTGTTTAGAAAAACAAAAACATTAAGTGTATACTTAAGGGTGCAGTGCACGACACAGCATCCAGAATCCTGTGCAGTTAGGGAAGTCACAAAGCTCCATCAAAGCTACCATATTAAAATAAGGGGACCAATGATCTTAATGAGAAAACAATGATATTATCATACTAAAAAGAAGGATATGTTACTCTATGTATAACCCTTTCTGATAGAGATAAAATTAAAAACATACAGAAGTGGAAGAAGTCTGGTTTAAACTTAGAATATTAAGTGGGATCGTAGATGTAGCCACAAAGCACAGTAACAGTGCAGCATAACAAAACAAGAAACATAATACAGGAGTCTCAACAAACACAAAACCAACCATGAAAAAGATGAAAAGTCAACCAATAAAGAAGAATAACCCAGAAAAGAATATTAAAACAGCAACATAGAAAACATCAACACAAAAATAAATACATCAAAATGAGAGTACAAGTCACATACCTATCAATAATGATGTTGAATGTAAATGGGCTGAATGCTCCAATAAAACGACAGAGAGTGACATCCTGTATCAAAAGACACAATCCGGCTGTACGTTCCTTGCAGGAAACACACCTTAGATTCAAAGATATGAACAAACTGAAAACTAAAGGATGAAGACATATATGCCAAGCTAACAACATATAAAGAATAGGAGTAGCAATACCAATCTCAGATATAATAGATTTTAATGTAAAATCCATCATTGTGGACAAAGATGGCCACTATTTATTGGTGAAAGTTTCAGTACGTAAGCAAGTCTTAACAATATTAAATATTTATCCTCCCAATAGCAGAGCACCTAAATACATCAAACAGACACTGCCTACACTGAAAAATGAGATGGATCTCCCCACAGTAATAGTTGGAGACTTCAACACTTCATTTTCAGTGATGGACAGATCATCCAGAAAAAAGCTCAACAAAGACACAGAAGAACTTATTGGAGCAATTAACCAACTAGACCTCATTGACATACACAGAACATTTTACCCATCAGAAGGTAAGTATACTTTCTTCTCCAGTGCACTGGAAACATTTTCCAGAATTGATCATGTATTAGGACATAAAGCAAGTCTCAAAAAAGTCCAAATCATTGAATTATTTATTGCAAAGCATCTTCCCAGGCCATTCAAGTTGAAATTAATAGCAGAAAAAAAAAAAAGGTAGAAATTTGAACTCATGGATACTGAACAACACCTTGCTCAAAAATCCCTGGATTATAGAAGAAATCAAGGACAATATAAAAAAAATTAATGAAATCAAATGAGAATGAAAACACATTCTACCAGAAACTATGGAACACAGCAAAAGCACTGCTCAGAGGTCAATTTATTCCTATAAATGCGTACATCCAGAGGAAGAAAGGACCCAAACCAAAGAATTATCCCTACATGTTGAACAAGTAGAAAGAGAGCAACAAAGGAACCCCTCAGGCACCAGGAGAAAACAGATGATAAAGATTAGAGCAAAAATAAATGAATTAGAGAATAAAAGAATGGTGGAAAAAAACAAAAATTGGTTCTTTGAAAACACCAACAAAATTGATAAACCATTGGCTAAACTTACAAAAGAAAAACTGGAGAGGAAACAATTAACCCAAATAAAAATGAGATGGGAGATGTCACAACAGACCAAACTGAAATCAAAAGTATCCTAAGAGAATACACCGAAACACTGTACTCTAATAGATTTTAAAACTTAGAGGAAATGGAAAAATTTTCTAGAATTATATTACCTACAAAAATTATCACAAGGAGAAGTAGAACAACTTAACAAACCCATCACAAAGGGAAAGATTGAAAAAGTAATCCAAAAACTACCAGCCAAAAACAAGTTCTGGCCCGGATGTCTTCACTGGAGAATTCTACCAAACTTTTACAGAACAGTTAATTCCAATACTACTGAGCCTATTTCACATCATAAAAAGGGATGGAATACTCTCAGACTCATTCTGTGAAGCAAGCATAACCCTGATACAAAAGCCAGGGAAAGATCCCACAGAAAAAGAAAATTACTGACCTGTATCAGACATGAACCTAGATGCAAAAATCTTCAACAAAATCCTAACTGATAGAATTGGACAACATATCAAAATAATAATAATAATAATTCATCATGACCAAGTTGGATTCATACCAGGGATAAAAGGCTGGTTCATCATCAGAAAAACAATTAATGTGATCCATCACATAAGTAGCGCAAAGGATAAGAATCACTTGATTTTGTCAACCAAATGCAGAAAAGGCATTTGACATAGTCCAACACCCATTCATGCTACAAACTCTCAGCAAAATAGGAATATAGATGAAATTCCTCAACACAATAAGGAGTGTCTATGCAACACCAATCGCCTACATCATCCTGAGTGGAGAGAGACTGAAAGAATTCCCCTCGAGAATGGGAACTAGATAAGGATGTCCATTCTTACTACTTCTATTCAACATTGTACTAGAGGTTCTAGCCAACGCAATTAGGCAAGACAAAGAAATAAAGGACATCTGCATCTGCAAAGAAGTAGTAGAAATCTCCCTACTTGCAAACGATATGATTGTATATGCAGAGAATCCTAAAGAATCCATAAGTAAAGAACCAGATGGTGCCTGGCCACCACCAGTGCTAGCTGTGATGGGGCTCACAAAATTGAGTCTCAGTGGCAACGTGAGAACAAAAAGGGTGGACCCCGAGATCTCCACTAAAAGACTCTAATTGATGGCCCTGGGGCCTCGGGGTTCCCCTAGGAGCATGGCTCCTGTCCCTGATGCTGCCACTGTCCATAAATCACAATTCCACTCAGAAAGGAGTGGATGGAGGTTTACTACCCTGAAACAGAGTGACCATATTTTGTGTGCACTTTATGGTTCTATGCATCTATAGGATGTTGTCCTGCTGACCTTTTACTGGAGGTGGGGGAGAGGGTAAAGATGAAGGGATAGTAGATTGTTAGGAGGATATGACATGTACAGAATGGAGAGGAGGAGTGTGCTGTCACTGGGCAGGGAGAGCAGTGGGAGCTGCAGGTAGGTGGGCATGCGAATTTATATGTGATTGTACATTTTCGCTCTATCATTAAAAAAATCCATAAGTAAACTACTGGAACTAATAGAAGAGTTCAGCAAAGTATCAGGGTATAAGGTACATATAAGTAAATCAGTAGGTTCCTTTATACCAACAAAGAAATCATCAAAGAAGAAATCACCAAATCAATACCATTCACTATAGCCCTCAAGAAGATAAAATACCTAGGAATAAATCTAACTAGAGAAATACAAGACCCATACAGAGACAATTGTAAGACCTTACTGCAAGAAATCAAAAGAGACTTACATAAATGGAGAAACATACCCTGTTCATGGATAGGAAGATTTAACATTGTCAAAATGTCTATTTTACCCAAAGCAATCTACATATACAATGCAGTCCTAATACAAATTCCAGCACCATTTTTTAACAAGATGGAGAAACAAATCACTAACTTTTTTCGGAAAGGGAAGAAACCCCGGATATGTAAAGCACTACTGAAGAAGAGGAACACAGTGGGAGACCTCACACTACCCAACCTTAGAACCTTTTACACTGCTGCAGTAGTCAAAAGAGCCTGGTGCTGGTACAGTAAAGAGACATATAGACCAAATGGAACAGAGTTGAGACCCTATAGATGCCACAATCCTCTAATGAGCAGTTGATATTCGACAATGGCCTTAAGATTGTAAACTGGAGTAAAAACAGTCTCTTTAACAAATGGTGTTGGCAAAATTGGATATCCATTTGTAAAAAAATTGAAACAAGACTTGTATCCCACACCTTACACAAAAACTAACTCAAAGTAGATCAAAGAACTAATATCAAACCTAAAATGATAAAGATCATGGAAAAAAAATAGGGTCAGCAATGGAAGTTTTGATACACAGCTTAGGCAGACTTTACAATCTGACAAACAAAGCACTATCAACAGAAGAGAAAATAGATAAATGGGAACTACTAAGAATCCAACACTTTTGCTCATTGAAAGACTTTATCAGAAGAGTTAAAATACCACCTACAGAAAGGGAAAAATATTTGCAAGTACATGTTGGATAACATCTGATGTCCATAATCTACAAGGTACTGCAAAATATCAACAAGAAAAAGATAAATAACTCAATTATGGGCAAAGGAGATGGACAGACACTTCATCAAAGAAGACATCCAGGCAGCCAAAAGAGACAAGAGGAAATACTATTATTAGAGAAATCCAGATCAAAACTTTTTTTTTATTAAATAAAAAATGAAAGTGTACTTACTCTGTGTTTACAATATTGGGTTAAGATAGGAGGAATACACAAGTTGTGTAGAAGTCCCATTAATATTGATCTTTTTACTAATGTGTATTGTCACCAATTTCACCCACCCAAATTTCTAACAACTAATCTAAACCCTCGCCCCTCGTCCTTCCATCCTCCCACCCTCCCCAGCCTTGTAGCTGTCAGTCTTTTCTGTTATGTATGAGTATGCTTCTAAGTTTCTTATTGTAAGTGTCTCATGTAATAATTGTCCTTCTGTCACTGACTAGATTCACTCACCATAATGTCCTCCAGTTGAGACCAAATTGAGAGATGTTTCCTGCTATCATAGTTGTTCTTTATCAATGTATAATACTCCACTGAGTACACAGTATACTCATGCATTCTTCTGTTATTGGGCATCTGGGTTGATTCCAACTTTTTGCTTTCATGGACTGTGCTGCAATGAACATTTGTGTGCATGTATCAGTTGGTGTGAATGGCCTTGATTTTGTAGGATATATTCCAAGCAGAGAAATTACTGAGTCAAATGGTATATCTATATCCATTATTTTAAGGTAACGCCTAATTGCTTTCCAAAGAGGTTGCACCATTCTGCAATCCCACCAACAGCATAGGAGAGTTCCAATCTCTCCACAGCCTCTCCAACATTTAGTGTTTTGTGTTTTTTGGATCATGGCCAATCTTGTTGGAGTGAGATGTATCTCATTGTCATTTTGATTTGAATTTCTTTAATAATTAATGATCATGAGCATGTCCACATGTGTTTTTTGGCTGCCTTGATCTCCTCTTTAGAGAAGTATCTGTCTGTCTCCTTTGCCCTTTGCTTAATTGGATGATTTATCTTTTTCTTATTGATATTTTGTAGAAGCTTATAGATTATGGAGATCAGGCATTGGTTTGACATAGAGTTGCCAAATATTTTCTTCCATTCTGTAAATGGTCCTTTAATTCTTTTGATGAAGTCGTTGGATGAGCAGAAGTGTTTCATTCTTATTAATTCCCATTTATCTATTTTCTCTTCTGATGAATGTGTTTTGTTTGTCAGATTTTGAAGTCTGTCTTGTGTATTAAAACGTCCATTGTTGACCCTATTTTATCTTGGATGAGCTTTATCGTTTTAGCTTTTATATTTAGGTCTTTTGTCCATTTCTAGTTGATTTTTGTATAAGGTGTGAGATATGGGTCTTGTTTCAATTTTTTGCAGATGGATATCCAATTATGCCAGCACCATTTGGTAAAGAGACTGTTCTTACCCCAGTTCAAAATCTTAGGACCTTTGTCCAATATCAGCTGTTCATAGGAGGATGGTGGCATCTCTGGGGTCTCTACTTTGTTCCATTGGTCTGTATGTCTCTTTTTGTACCAGTACCAGGCTGTTTTGACTTCTGTGGCAGTGTAATAAAGTCAGATAGTGAGAGGCCTCCCAGTATGTTCTTTTTCAGTCGTGCTTTACTTATTCGGGGCTTCTTCCCTTTCCAAATAAAGCTGATAATTTGTTTCTCCATCTCATTAAAAAATGTCACTGGAATTTGTAATGGGATTGCATTATATAAGTACAGTGCTTTGGACAAAATAGACATTTTCACAATATTGAGTCTTCCTATCCATGAGCAGGGAAGATTACTCCACTTACGTAAGTCTCTCCTAGTTTCTTGTAGCAAGGTCTTGTAGTTTTCTCTGTAAAGATCTCTTATTTCTCTAGTTAGATTTATTCCTAGATATTTTATCTGTTATAGTATATGGAGTTTTATAGTAAATGGAATTGATTTGGTGATTTCTTCTTTAATAACTTCACTGTTGCTATAAAGGAATCCTATTGATTTAGTTATGTTTATCCTGTATCCCGATACTTTGCTGAATTCTTCTATTAGCTCTAATAGTTTACTTATGGAATTCTTTGGATTCTCTGTATAAACAGTCATATCATCCGCAAAGAGGAAAATCTTTACTTCTTCATTGTCAGTATGGATGCCTTTTATTTCTTTGAGTTGTCTACTTGCTCTGGCTAGAACTTCTAGCACAATGTTGACTAGAAGTGGTGAGAGTGGGCATCCTTGTTTAGTTCCCATTCTCAAAGGGAATTCTTTCAGTCTTGCACCATTCAGGATAATGAAAGTAGTTGACTTTGCATAGATACTACTGATTATATTGAGGAATTTCCCCTTTATTCCTATTTTTCTGAGAGTTTTAAGCATGAATGAATGTTGAACTTTGTCAAATGCCTCTTATGCATCAATTGACAAAATCAGGTGATTTTTATCTTTTGTGCTATTAATATGGTTGATGACATTAATTGTTTTTCTGATGTTGAACCAATGTTGCATCTCTGGAATGAAACCAACTTGATCATGATGAATGATTTTTTTTATATGCTGTTGAATTCTATTGGCTAGAATTTTTTTGAAGATTTTTGCATCTAGATTCATGAGTGATATTGGTCTGTAATTTTCTTTTTTTTGTGGGATCTTTCCCTGGTTTTGGTATCAGGATTATGCTGGCTTCATAGAATGCATTTGGAAGTATTTCATCTCTTTCTGTGGTGTGAAATAGCCTCATTAGTATTGCAGTTAATTCTTCTCTAAAAGTTTGGTAGAATTCTCCAGTGAAGCCGTCTAGGCCAGGACTTTTTTTGGTTGATAGATTTTTGATGACTTTTTCAATCTATTCCTTTGTGATAGATTAAGTTGATCTATTTCTCCTTGTGATAGTCTTGGTGTGTCATATGAATCTAGAAACTTGTCCATTTCCCCTAGATTTTAAAACCTGTTAGAGTATAGCTTTTCATAGTATTCTGTTATGATATATTTTATTTCAGTTGGGACTGTTGTAACATCTCCCAACTCATTCCTTAATCAGGTTACTTGTATCTTCTGTTGTTTTTCTTTTGTAAGTTTAGCCAATGGTTTATCAATTTTGTTGATCTTTTTGAAGAACCAGCTTTTGGTTTTATCAATTTTTTGAATTGTTTTTCTATTCTCTAATTCGTTTACTTCTGCTCTAATCTTTATATTCTGTTTTCTTCTGGTGCCTGAGGGGTTTCTTTGTTGCTCTCTTTCTACTCGTTCAAGTTGTGAGGTTAATTCTTTAATTCATGCTCTTTCTTCTTTCTGGAAGTGTGCATTTATAGAGATAAACTGACCTCTGAGCACTGCTTTTGCTGTACCCCATAAATTCTAGTAGGATGTGTTTTCATTCTCATTGGAATCCATAAATTTCTTTACTCATCTTTAATGTCTTTTATAATCCAAGCCTTTATGAGTAAAGTGTTGTTCAGTTTCCACAAGTTTGAATTTTTACCTATGAATTTTCTGTTATTGATTTCAACTTTTATAGCTCTGTGGTCCAAGAAGGTACTTTGCAATAAATCAGTGGTTTGGATTTTGTGGAGAATTGTTTTATGACCTAACATATGATCTATTCTGGAGAATGTTCCATGTGGTTTCGAGAAGGAGGTGTATTTATCTGCTGATGGATGAAAAGATCTGTATATGTTGATAAGGTCAAGCTGGTTGATTGTTGTAATAAGATCTTCTGTATTTTTACTGAGCTTTTTTTGGATGATCTATTCTTAACTGAAAAGGGAGTGTTCAAGTCCCCAGCTATTACTGTGGAATGATAATCTCATTTTTCAGTGTTGTCAGTATTTGTTCAATGTATTTAGGTGCTTTGGTATTGAGTGCATAAATATTTAATATTGTAAGTCTTGCTTGAGTATTGAACCTTTCAGCAATAAATAGTAACCATCCTTGTCCACAATAGTGGATTTCACATTAAAATCTGTTATCTGAGATTAATATTGCCACAACTGCTCTTTTTCATGTATTATTAGCTTGATATATATTATTCCAACCTTGAATTCTCAACCTGTTCTTATCTTTAAGTCTGAGATGTGTTTCTCGTAAGCAACATATAGATGGGTCATGTCTTTTGATCCAGGATATCACTCACTGTCTCTTTACTGGAGCACTCAGTCCATTTACATTCAATGTGATTATTGATAGGTATATGTTTAGTGGTGTCATCGTAATATGTTTATTTTCGTGTTGATGATTTCTCTATTGTTCTTATTAAATCTGTTCTGGGACAGTCTTCTTTATGGATGGTATGAGTTTTGATTTTATATTTGTTAAGACTCCTGTATGGCGATTTTTAATTTCAACCAATATATTGTTAATCTGTTTTATGGTTACATACGTAATTCCCCTTAACATATAATTATTGAAATGAATTTTAACTATTTTATAAGCCTGAAATTTTTGCTGCATCAAAACAACTGTAACTATTGTAGTGTATCCCTCTTTTAATGTGATGGTATTATAGTTGTCATGATATTATCATGGATTCCCTTATTATAACATTGTAGCTTTTGGCTTGGTTTGGTGAAGCTTTGTGCCTTCCTTAACTGATTATAAATTTGGATGAAGTGCCTTGAATTATCACCTAAAACATACATTTAGGGGAAGAGCTTCTTTCAATATTTCATATAATTTTGGTTTAGTTTTTAGGAAGTCTTTAAATTTCTCTTTATTTTCAAAAGTCTTAATTTCACCATTATATTTGATACACAATTTTGCAGGATAAATAATTCTAGGATGGAAGTTTCTCTCATTCAGGGTTTTTAATGTGTCTGCCCATTGTTTTCTAGCTAGCATTGTTTCAGCAGAAAAGTCAGATGAAAGTCTACAGGGTTTCCCCTCATAATATTAGTTTTGATTTGAACCTTGCTGTCTTCAGAAGCATCTCTTTGTGTTTTAGCTTATTAAGCTTAATTATAGTGTGCCTTGGCTTTCTTCTTTTTGGATCTAACATTTGTGGTGTTCTATAAACATCTTGGATACCTATGTTTGGTTTGTTCATAATCTCAGAAAAGTTTTCTGTCAGCATCTTTACAGGAATGCGCCAAGCCAAGTCCTCTCTTGTTCAGGAACTCCAATTAAACGTAAATTATTCCTCTTCATGGAGTCCTATATGTTTCTTAATATTTCCTCATTTTTTTAATTTCTTTTCTCTGATTTTACCCCATAAATGCTGGTGTTAGTTACTTTGTGTTCTAGGTCACTGATTCTAACTTCCGTCTCTTCAGTCCTACTCTTCTGGCTTTGGATAGAATTATCCAACTCTGTAATTTTGTTATTAATCTGATGTGTTTCAGATCTTTGAGGTTCTAGCATTTCAAATAGTTTACCAAATTTTTCATTTTGTTCTATTGCATTTTGTTTAATCTCTAGGAGGGTTTCTTATATAACTCTTTTGTATTCAACCTCTGTTAGATTCAGAAAGGCTTCTTCGTCTGGGAAATTTTTTGACTATTTAGGGAATTTTCGGAAACATTTGAAGACTGTCTCTTTAAATGATTAATTGTAGTCTGTTTCCTGCGTGCTATCTAGATGCTATTTGATTTCTCTGATAATGGATCTAAGAGAATTGTTGGTCACCAGCTATCTCTATTACTCTAGTGATTTGACCCAGGTGGACTCTCAAGAGTGGAAGATTTTGCTTATTGGGGAGCAAAGAGACTGCTCTGTTTATGTAGAAACTGGGAGCTGTCAGCCAATCTTACAACGTGAGTGAGAGAAAAGAGATTTTTCAATAGAGAGTCAGGGGGAAATACAAGCCTCTCAGCCTTAAAGAGTAAACCTTAAAAGCAAACTGCACTACTACCAGGGAGCTGTCCTGGTGCTGAAATGGGAGCTAGAAATGGGAGCTAGAAGCTGTCCAACAGGCTCACCTGAACAGGCAGTGGGGAACAGCTGACTTTACCTGCCAGCTTATAATGAAAACATGTTACCATTACTGGTCCTTTGCAGAAGCTGCAGTTCTCTGTTACAATGAATCAGCTGAAGCAAAGGTCAAATGGTTGCTGGATTTTTTTTGAGAGGAGAAGATTAGTCTGATACTGTTGCCCAATCAAATATGTTAGGTCCTAAGGCTCCCCAGGTATTCAATGCTCCATAAAAAATATCATCCAGGCCTTAGTTCTCAGATGGAAATGAGGAGATGTCTATTTACTCCACCATCTTGTAACAGAACAGTGAGATACCATCTCACTCCAACAAGATTGGCTATGATCCAAAAAAAACCCAAAACAACAAATGCTGGAGTCTCCTCCACTACTGGTGGGATTGCAAAATGGTACAACTGCTTTGGAAAGCAATTTGTCCCTTCCTTAAACAGATATACCATTTGATCCAGTAATCTCACTGCTCAAAATATATCCTACAGATACACATGCAGATACATGTACACCAATGTTTATTGCAGAACACTCCGTAATAGCAAAAAGACTGAATCAAACTAGGTACCCATTGACAGATGAATTGATAAACACACTATGGTATGTATACACAGTGAAACACTATGCAATGATAAAGAACAATGATGACTTTAGGAAGCATCTCATAACCTGGTTTCAACTGGAAGACATTAGGCTGAGTGAAATCAGTCAGTGGCAAAAGGACAAATACTGTGTGACTTATGTACAGAAGAAAAGACTGATGGCTGCAAGGGTGGGGAGGGAGGGAGAGGACTGTTCATAGATTAGATAGTTGATAGAAATTTGGTCAGGTGAAAGCAGTGATAGCATATAGTAGAAAGTATATCAACTTAACTGGACTTCAACATAAACTGAAAACTCTTCCAATCTTAACCCAATCAATAGTGTAAGGGCAGAGTTGTGGGGTAGGACTCTGGGGGGGGGGTAGGACTCTGCTCTTGGGGGATATCAAGGTCAATTGGCATAACTAGCCTCTTGCTAAGAGAGTCTTCTACACCCAATATTAGTGAGTGGCATCTGGGATCCTAAAACCTAGCAAGCTTCAATCTGAGATACACCAAATTGTCCCAGCTCATCTGGAACAGATGATGACTGAGAATAGTAAAGAGATGAGGAAAAAAGTGCCCTGGAGACAGAAGGACCTATGTGAATAGACGATCATATAAACATGTGACCGGAAGAAGCAGGTGGTGCCCAGCCACCAACAAAGACAGCCATGATGCAGCATACAATGTCGAGTCCCTGTGACAGCATGAGAGAAAGAGGGATGCAGCTCAAGAACTCTATTAGAAGAGGACAAATGATGGTCCGATGGCCTGGGGGATCCCCCGGGAGCATGGCCACTAGACCTGCTGCTGCCCCTGTCCAGAAAACATTACAGAGGTCAACTCTTTGGACAAAAATGGACTGGACTCAGGGACACAATATGACCTTATGTCATGTGTTCTTTATGATTATATGCATTTATGGAATGCTGTCCTACTGATCTCTTTCTAGATCAGAGAGAAGAGGGTAAAGAGAAGGGGACAGGAGATTGTTATGAGAATATGACATATATAGAATGAAAAGTATAGAGTGCTGTCACTGTGCAAGGACAACACAGGGAGCTGCAGATAGACAGGTATGCAAATTTAGTTTGGATTGTATACTTTCACTTAATCACAATGAAAAAGTTCATCCTGAATACTCAAGCAAATTGGATACACACATGTTTTAGGAATGAGACAGAGGTCACCAACATGAGTAGAGGCCCAAGGTAGGGTTAAAATTTCAGCCAAAGTTAACAGGAAAGGCAAAAAATGGATTTTGAACTATACACTAAAAACTTTTCAAGGAATTTACATTTAGTAGCTACAGAATGAGGCTACAATCATTGACAGAACTCTCAAGATATTGGGAGCCCTGCCACTACAGGCTTGTTCCTCTTGGGAATTAATGGGTGCTAGGGCATGGACAGAGAGGCAAAGACAGGTCTCTCTAGGGCTCAGCCTCTGGATGATACGATCAGGAGACTGAAACAACATCCACATCCTCTGCCTCCTGACACTTTAGTTAATCCAATTATTCAAATGCTGGAATCGAAGTAATTGTAATGGGTCTAACCACAACCCGGACTCCTTGTTAGATAATTTTGGCTGTGTCCCACAGTAATAATAGTTCCTCTTACTTCAAAAATATTATCTCTAATGCTTGCAACAGCCTTAAGTGGGAAAAATTACTACCCTCATTTTAAGACCCAGAAACAGAAGTTCCCAGAGGTTCATATTGCAGCTTTGGAATCACAGATTTGGGTTTACAGTTCCTCAGGTTCTCTTTAAATCTGTAAGCACCATGTGGAATCATACTGAAGGAGATTTTGCACCTTTCAAAGGGTCAAAGGAAGGCAGGAAGAGAGCTGAGTACATCTGCCATTTAATGTTTACTCAACTTTTGTCTTTCAGGCTATGGAGCATGGTAATTCAGAGTCTTAGTTCATCCTAAATTTGTAAGCTTAAGGAAATTCTCTGTGTTCCCTCTTCGAAAACAAAAGTTTGCCTGATTCAGTAAATACCCGCACTGTTTCTGTCTGAGCTACAGTGGCTTGGCCTTCTGTCTGGGCACGAATACAAGTCAGGCTCTCAAGCCTTCACAACAGAATGTCAGCCTTGCCTCCCTAGTGTCTGGTGACTAAATCTTATGGCTCTCACTTCAATCGACAATACAGAAATTCTGCGCTACAGGCCCATGTTAGAGGATTTGACTGTGAACGGAACAGGGTCAGCATCCATCCAAATCTCCCTTAAGACATCTGATATGTGGAGTGCATACAGAAAGATCATAGGCCTTGGCACCGAGAAGCTCAAAGGTAGAATCCAGGCTTTGCACCTACCAGCTTTGTGAAAACGTGGAATGTTCTTAAATGATAACAACAGCTAATATTTATGGATCTCTCGTTACCTATCAGGGCACAGTGCTAAGTGATTTATATGCACTTTTTTGTATAAACTTCATAAAACCCTGTCATTATCTCTGTTTTACCAACATCAAAAAAAGGAGACTTGGAAAGTATAAGCAACTTGACTAAAGCCACACATACTAATCTCCCCACCTGTGAAATTTGAATTCTGGGCATAGCTGACCAGTGGAATCCAGCAAAAATTCCCATGTCTATGCAAAAGGAAGATGTTTCAACTTTACTGTTAAGGCTTTTATAAGGAAGTAAAAGACACTGTTGAAATTTGGAAGACTAACATTGCAGTGTGGTGTGAAAAAGGGTTGGCAGGTATAGAATCAGGGAGATGGAGGTTACTGCTTTAAGACTGAAAACAGTGGAGATCCTGGCACTATGTATTAAAAGAGTAGCCCAAGAAATTGATGCCAGGAAGCTGCTGGGTTTTTTTGTGCATACTTTGCCATATCCATTTTCTTTTACAAAAAAAAAAAAAAATATGCTATCATATAGTCCATGTAAAATTTTATAGCTTAATGTTTTCAATAAAGTTTTAAAATTAGGTTTAAGTCAACTTAGCGTACTCTTATGGATGTGTATTCTAAATTCACAGCGATTTGCATCAAGTTCTAAAATGTGGCTGTGTTGTGTAACACTAGCCAAGCATAAATAAAGCGGCCTCAAGACCTATTCTTATTTGACACTGCTTAAAATTTGATTAGAAAGTTTTATGTTGTATTATTTGAAATTTGTAGAAACCTGCATCATGTTTAAAAGAAAAATGCCTTTGAGCTGATTTTGACTGATAGCAACCCTATAGGAGAGAGTTGAATTGCTCCATAGAGTTTCCAAGGAACATTCAAGGACTTGAGTTGCCAACCTGTTGGCTAGCGGCCGTAGCTCTTAATCACTATCCACCAGGGTTTCTGCCAAACAAGATTCACAGATTATAAACCAATATCATAAAGGGTACCTTTGCCTGTTCTGCTGCCCTGTAATCTCAAAGCCCATATGATTTACTTTGGGATTGAATATAGTATGTGACTCAGCTTTTTAACAATTGCAATAGAATGGTTTGACTGACTTTCTATCTCTAAGGTTTACTATATTGTATGTTAGAAAAATATTCAAAAAATTAAGTATTTCTCCTAGATTCAAGGAGAATTCAAATGATTTTTACACCAAATTGATGAGTTATTCCTCTTTTTTCCTAAGGAAAAATGCCCTGAATCCTCCTATATACATTTGTAATTAAATTTGAAAAAGTCTAATTTTAATGTAGTCTTGTTTTCCAATGAAAATGGTTTAACAATCTTGCTAATTTCTCATTATAACTTTGATGAGATCCTGTGGTACAAAAACTACGCTATTTCACCGCATAGTATTTAAACAAGACTAGTGCACGTTTCTCTCAGTGCTATGTTACATACATATCAGAGCAATAAATTAAAACCAGAGAGAATGAAAAAACTGTGTGTGAGGCTTCTGCAGCCCTACTCTGAATACCAGAATAGACCATCTTGCTTTTGTTACACAGTTAATTAAGCCCACGGTACAAGAAATTTCACCTTGTATGGACTCATCGGAGTACGTGGTTTAAGATGTAGAAGAATAGGCTGCCTTCATTCAAGTGACTGACGTATTTGCCAGCCCTTCTTCTTGTAGAGAGCATAAATTAATAAGAGCAGAATCTTGAATTCAATAGCATACATCCTGTATTAGAATCAAGAATTATGAGATCAAGAATAATTGATGTGCCATGTGACCCATTAAAGCAGTTCTCGTTTTATGCAATAGTGTCTAAGACTGTATCTCTTTTAAGTGGTGTAACCTGAATGTAGGCACCCTGTTTTACACTTGACAGTAAAACTGAGCAATTCCCTCAACCATCCTGATCAGAAGACCTTGAACTGAGAGCACATGTTTAATGATGCCCAGACTAGCTATTGATTAAACACTGACAATGTTCAGAGGAATTGAGAATCAAAAAGTCTCCCCTATGGCCAGGTCTGCCATGCTCACTTCTTAATAGATGGCAAAGGAGGATTTTAAATGAGGTCGGCTGCCCTGCTCGTCCTCAGAACTCCACAGGCAGTGGGATTAATTTCTGCTTTGCAGTCCTTTGGAACTACCAAGTCTAAAACGTCCATCACTCCAAAAATGAATACAGATGTTCCTCCTTAAAAAAAAAAAGTTCCTCTTCTTTGAAGAAAAAAGGTTTCATATATGAATATAATGCAAAGAGTTATATCACTTCAAATGCAAAAGGAATTAAAGATCACTATTCATTAATACAGATATAAAGGAAACAAATCCTGGAGAAATGATTCTGGCTGAGCCATCACCTCCCAAATCGAGCAAGCAAACAACCACAAAGAAGCCCAAAGAAAATAAAGTCTAAAATAAAACACAAAAGAGTAAAAGGGTTCAAAGGCAGGACTAGTGTTCACACTGACATTGCTTCTGTTGAGTTAGTTACCACCCAGAGCCTCAGATATGTTGAAGATATTCTTTTGTCTAGGTAGGAAACTGTGACCCAGAACTGCGAAGTAAAACTGCTTCTACACTAAAAAAAAAAAAAAATGTGGTTTCCAATGGTGGGACCACCCAGCTGTTTTACCTTCAACAAACATGGATAGAACACCTGGAGGGTGTCAGGCTCTTTGTGTGGTGTTTTCCCTTTTAATGTTGTTTAATCCTTCCAACAATCCTGTGAAATGTTCATCATAATCTTTTTTAATGATATAAAACTGAAGCTCAGAGGAATTAAGCAAATCCCTCATTATCAAATAATCAGTAAGTAGGGGAGACCAAAATTACGCTGCTAGACACTGACAGAGCAAGGATTAAAATCTAGGTATTGTGATTAATATTCTATTGAGCTAATTACCATATAATGCCTTCCTTACTTTAGTAATACACACTTAATGAAAGGTTCTTTGGAAAGTTCATATTTTTTTTCTCCCTAAGCTTTATATTCTTAGAGTAGAGGAAAAATATTCTTACACTACCAAAAATATTAATAAGGAGATAATAAAGCACCCATAATCCGACCACTCTGAGGCAACTTCTGTTAATTTTTTGAGCTGATTTCATTCCAGTCTTTTGTCTGTATGTTACGTCTCAGCATAGCTGAGACCACGGCTACTTTTTGTTATACATAACACAGCACACACACACACACACACACGTCTTAATACGTATTAAACTAAAACTATTTATATGACTCACATTAGTGGTGATAAAATAGTTTTTTTTAACATATGTTTATACATATAAACATATATATGTTGGGTTCTCTTTTCTAAATAATGTTGATAATAATTTATGTAAATCTTTTGTCTAGATGTTTTATTGTTTCTTAGCAAGATTTCCAGAAAAGTGTTAATAAGTAAATGTTAAACAGAGTGGATACTTTTTAAATTCTTGGTACGGATTGTCAGATGTTTCCCAAGCGTGAATGTGATTTTTTGATCCATCACCCCTATAGACTACTGTCTATCTCAGCCTTACTGGTATCAGATTTTATTGTCTGTTCCAGTCTTGGCTAATTTAGTAACTAAAATCACGAGCATCTTTTGACTTCTTTCATTAAGTGCACATTTTAAAATACAAGGTCTCACAATTAAGTTCATGAACTTGTGCTAGAGAAAGTGCTACATACCTCATCACTGAATATCATTATGATCACCTTCGAAGTATATCTGTCACTTGGTACTTTATGTCCAGTTTTTAAAAACTGATACAGTCTTGAAAAATTATATATATTGCTTTTTAAAACAAATCTGACAATCACTTCTCATCCTTCTTGCAAATAAATGCTGTCAATTTAATAATTTAAGTTGCATTCTTATTATATTGAGATTATTTTGTGTGTAAAAGCTATGTATGTGACAATTTGTATTATATTATTAAGAAAAAATGAAAAGTGAAGATCATCAACACCACAACCCAAAGTTAGTGATGGTTAGCATTTTCATATGAAAAATTGTGTCAAATTGAAATATGCTGAAACAACAAACACACACATACATACATATATATATATGTACTTCTCTCTTTCTCTCTCTCTCTCTCTCTCTCTCTCCTTCCTTATGTAATGCCATTCATAAGACTTCAATATTTATGCTACATTAAAATTCTAGGGAGTTATAGTAACTGAATTCGAAGAGCTCTACACATAGTTGAAAAATTTTAGAACTCACAGAATGAAAAAGCTAGATAATCACTGTTTTAATTCTTTCACTTTTTATTCATTTTACAAGAACCACTGAAAAATTAAAATGTGGGGGTCTCTTATTCAACATACATACACACACACCTTGGTGGTATAGTGGTTAAGAGCTATAGCTGCTAACCAAGGGGTCAACAGTTCAGACTCACCAGGCACTCCTTAGAAATCATAGGGGCAGTTCTAGCTGTCCTATAGGATTGTGTGAGTTTGAATTGACTCGATGACAACAGGTTGGTTTGGTTTGGGTTCAAAAACTAGCACACTCACGAAGTCAGGTCATAAATGGGTACAGCCCATACATTGCTATAGGCAGTGGGGGTGTCAGAGTAGGGAAACGGACGCAGTTCCTCTCTTCATGGTGCTCACAGATTTGATGTGGATGGAGGCTGGCTTGAGACAGTATCAGTTCAGTCTTCTCTAAGAAGATGAATTTTGTTAGTTTGTTTGAGCTAAAACCCAAAGGAAGTATAAGAATTAGTCCAGTGATACACAGCAGAAAACAACATGTGTTTGAGAGATAGACTCTTCAAAGAATGGTAAGTTCTTTCTTTGAGTGGTTCTCCAGTACTTCTCTAGTTAATTCAGAATTGGTTTTAGAGATTTGATTACTTCTCACCTATCCTGTGTCCCCAACACAGTTTTTCAACCACCCCGTGCTTAGGCAATCATCTAGCAGAATTTGTTAAATGATTACTCTTGCACTCTTGTAGGACACTTAATAAGAACTCAGTGAAGACAAAAAATAAAATTAAAATACTTAGTTTATCACTAAAAAAAATATTTCCCAAAGCAGTACAGAGGCCCTTTTTAGAATACCTTTACATGTCTAAAGTGGGCATGTATGTGCTACAAATTATAGCAACAGCTAGAAATTTTGCATTCTTTCTTCTGAGTCCCTGAAGAGATACTATTTTCCAAGTAAGAAGCAGTGTGCATTAAGTAAAAAATGCATGTTGTTAGAATAAAAATGTAGATAGCGATTGTTTAGTTTGTCTTGAATTTGGGAATAATACATAAATGATAGTTTTGATTGCAAAGGGGAATGATGTCAAAATCTATTAGTCAGAGACCCTCAGGAGAAGGTAGGAAATAGAAATATGTTTCCTTTAGCAATTGATTCCTCCGCATGTTATTTACGTGCAAACGAGCACAGGATACTTTGACGTCTGTTTTATTCTTTTTCTTGCCTTTCCCAGCAATCAAGCTGTCAGTTCTTGCTCTGTTAACAGTTGAGGCTGTGAGCCAGAGTACTCAGATCACTGCTGAACCCGGTAGCCACTGGTGCCTTCCACACCACCTGCTGAAATGAGATGGTGAATAGTGTGAAAAGAAGTCAGAGGAAGCACATATTACCTGCTACAAAGAAACAATGCACTGAGAGCCATTCAACTTTCTCCATTACAATGCACCCCTGAAACAATAGGGTTTTTTTTTTTTCCCCCATACAATCTTCTTCACACATTGCATTCCAAAAACAGCTGTTGTCTTTTTGTGTATGAAACTGTTTATGGCTCTAGATTCATACCCACTAGCTTTTAAGGGAGAGCAGCCAGCTATAACATTAAGATTCAAGGGGATGAGTTTTGACTGAATTCAAGAATTTAAGGTGATGCTAAATATTTCACTGAGTTTAAAAGAAATCCCAGATAAAGATTTCTGGCAGATGCTTATATGCACAAACTGAGTATCCCATTGAGTTTATAAGAAATTCCAAACAAAGATTTCTAGAAACTGCTTATATACACAGACTGAGTGTAATGAGTAAGGGCTTTAATTCTCCACTGTGTGTTTTCTGGAGACCCTGATGGCCTAGTGGTTAAGTGCCAGGGCTGCTAAATGAAAGGTGGGCAGTTTGAACCACTATGAGCTCCTTGGACAAACTGTGGGGCAGTTCTACTCTGTCCTGTAGGGTTGCTATGAGTCTGAATCAGCTCAGCAACAGTGGGTTGATTTTTTGGTATATTTTGTTGTGGCACATCAATGGTCTACAGACTAAATGGAAAAAAAAAACTACATGCAAGCATTCATGGTAGATTTTTTTTTTTTATTGTGATCAAGTGAAAGTGTGCAACCCGAATCAACTTTTGTATGCCTGTCTATCTGCAGTTCCTTCTGCTCTCCTTGCCTGGTGAGAGCACACTCCTCCTTTTCACTGTATACTTGTAGTATCCTCATAACAAGCTCCTGTCCCCTGCTCTCCACCCTCTTGTCTCCCATTTAGAAAGAGACCAGTGGGACAGCCTCCTATAAATGCACAGAAGCATAAAGTACAAATACCATCGGTCACGTTGTGTCCCCAAGTCCACTCCATTCCAGTCTGAAGAAATGACCTCAGTAGAGTGTTTTCCAGTCAGGAGCAAGAGCAGGTCTACGGGCCATGCTCCCCGGGGACCCTCCAGGCTGTGAGACCATCAGTTGTGGTCTTTTGGTAGAGTTCTTGAGCTGCGCCCCTCTTTTTCTCATGTTGCCGCAGGGACTGTACATTCTGTGCCCCTTTATGGCTGTCTTTGGTGGGGGCTGGCCACCACGTGGTTTTTCTGGTCACATGTTGATACAGTCTGCCATTCACATCGGTCCTTCTGTCTCCTGGGCTCTTTTTTTCTGTGTGTTTTGTTCTGAGTCATCATCTGTTCTGGATGAGTTGGGAACATTCGGTGTACCTCAGATGGCAGCTTGCTAGATTTTAAAACCCCAGACATCACTCACCAATACTGGTGCAGAAGACTCTCTTAGCAATAGGCTAGTGACACCAATTGACCTCAATGTCCCCCAGAAGCATGAATCCCAGACTCCTACTCCTGCTACTCTATCCTTACAGTATTGGTTGAGATTAGAAGAGTTTTCAGTTTATGTTTAAGTCCACCTAAGCTGATCTACTTTTTACTGTGTGCTGTCACTGCTTTCACCTAACCAGATTTCTATCAACTATCTAATCTATGACCAACCATCTCCCTCCCTCTTTACCCTTGTGGCCATCAGAGAGTCTTTTCTTCTGTACATAAATCTATTTTTAACTCCTTATAGCACAGGTCTCATATAATTTTTGTCCCTTTGCTGCTGACTGATTTCACTCAGCATAATGTCTTCCAGTTGAAACCAAGTTATGAGATGCTTCCTAGAATCAACATTGTTGTTTATCATTGCATAGTGTTCCACTGAGTATACGAACTATCATTTGTTTATCCATTTACCTGTTGATGGGCACCTAGATTGATTCCAACTTTTTTCTATTGTGGACTGTGCTGCAAATAAACATTCGTGTACATGTATCTGTTTATGTGATAGTCATTGTATCTATAGGATGTATTCTGAGCAGTGCGATTACTGGATCAAATGGCATATTTACTTCTAGCTGTTTTAAGGAAGAGCCAAATTGCTTTCCAAAGCAGTTGTACTAATTTGCGTTCCCACTAGCAGTGGAGGAGACTGCAGCTTTTGTTGGTTTGTGTTTTGGAATCATGGCCAACCTTGCTGGAGTGAGATGGAATCTCATTATAGTTTTGATTTGGATTTCTCTAATAGCTAATGATAGTATTTCCTCATGTGTCTTTTGGCTGCCTGGATGTCCTCTTTGGTAGTGTCTGTCCATCATCCTTTGCCCATCACTTAATTGGGTTATTTACCTTTTTCTTGTTGATATTTTGTAGTACCTTACAGATTATGGAGATCAGACATTGGTCCAACATGCAGTTGCCAAATATGTTTTCCGACTGTATAGGTGGCCTTTAGAATCTTTTGATAGAGTCTTTGGATAACAAAAATATTTGATTCTTAGTAGTTCCCATTAATCTATCTTTTATTTTGTTATTCATGCTTTGTCAGATTTTGAAGTCTAAGCTATGTTTTAGGACTTCCACTGTTGACTCTATTTTCTTTCATGATCTTTATCATTTTAGGTTTGATATTAGTTCTTTGATACATTTTGAGTTAGTTTCTGTGCAAGGTGTGAGATATGGGTCTTGTTTCAGGTTTTTTCCAAAAGAATATCCAATTATGCTAACACTGTTAAAGAGACTATTTTTACTCCAAGTTACAGTCTTAGGGCCTTTGTCAAGTTATCAACTGTTTGTAAGAGGAGGGTAACACCTCTGGGTTCTCAACTTTGTTCCATTGGTATATATGTCTCTTTCTGTATGAGTACCAGGCTGTTTTGATTTCTATGGCAGTGTAATAGTTTCTAGGATCAGATGGTATGGCACCTTCCACTGTGTTCTTCTTCAGTAGTGTTTTACATATCTGGGATTTCTTCCTTTCCCAGAGTTGGTGATTTGTTTCTCCATCTTAATAAAAAATGAGACTGGAATTTATATTGGGATTGCATTTTACATGTAGATCCCTGTCAGAAAATAGACAGTTTTACAATGTTAAGTCTTCCTATCCATGAGCAGGGTAAGTTTCTCCACTTTGAAAGTCTCTTTTGGTTTCTTGCAGTAAGGTCTTGCAATTCTCTCCATATAGATCTCTTATTTCTCTGGTTAGATTTATTCCTAGGTATTTTATCTTCTTGGGGGCTATAGTGAATGGTATTGATTTGGTGATTTCTTCTTTGATGATTTCTGTGTTGGTATAAAGGAACCTACTGATTTATTTATATTTATCTTATATGTTGATACTTTGCTGAACTCTTCTATTAGTTTCCTTAGTTTTCTTACGGATTCTTTAGGATTCTCTGCATACATAATCATATCATTTGTAAACAGGAAGGTTTTTACTTCTTCTTTCCTGATGCAGATGTCCTTTATTTCTTTGTCTTACCAAATTGCTCTGGCTAGAATCTCAAGAAAAATGTAAACGAAACTATTATTTAAAATTTTGGTATTCTCATTAATCTCTAAAGTAAGTGTTCTTGTTCTTTAAATGTAGCTTCCAGACTGTACTCTGTTCCAAGTGGATTGTTTTGGTTAAGTTGCTGTGCACAGAATTCCTGAAAGGGCTACTGTTTATTTCCAGATGGTTAGAACTTTTTCTTCCAAAATGCACCTTCTGGGTATTTCTCTCAACTTTCTAATCTTTTCCCCTTTCTGGTCTCCAAGTCAACATATCTTCAACTTGACAATAAAGCCCTCCTTAGTAGCCTCTTTTCAGACCCTAGTTCTGTGTCACTGCTCTTCTCCATCCCCATGCCTGCTCACCTTCAAAGGTACAAGCTTCTGTGGTCTACATAGTGTAGGAGTTTTTTGACTAGGCCACTTGCAGTTATGCAAAAGAATGACAGCTTTTCATGCAATCCATAGTTTCCTTTTCTGAGCAAAGTAATGGAAAGGTAGCTGAGATTTATTGTAATACTGCAAAGTTATGGGACAAGACAAAGACCCCAGTTACTTGCTGAAAGAAAAAATATCCTAGCTTTTCTAAGACAGTTCAAAAATGTGTTAACTGGCACTGAAATTAGGCACATTTTATCTGAACAACCTTGCATGTTCAGAGGTTATGGATTATTCTTCTTTAGTCATTCAGTGTAACCAATGGAAAGCAGCAGAGACATCTATTTGAGCCAGCCTAGGGGTGTCTGAATTTACATTACCAAAGGGTAAGGTCACAATCCTGGCATAGATAGTGTTCATCACTTATAGAAGTCAGTTTGCTACCAACAACTAAGTCAAGACTACTTTGGAAAAATGTGGAAGAAGAAAACCATTTTCACATTAGGATTTCTTACTTTTAGAGTCACACAGGGGAAGGGGTCTGAGCCTTAAATGTGTTATAATCTGGACCAATTTATTAGCACTGTGGGTTTGTGACACTTGGAAATAAATCAGGGACACAGATTCTGTCTTTCACCCTGATATACTTGGTAGGAAATTCCAGTGTTCCCAATGGAAAGTTGTCTTCCAGCTTCTATTGACATGAGCAATTACTCTGCTTAACTAAGTTTTGTGTTGACATAAACAGATTCTCTGTTTACATTCATTTGATCTGACAAAAGCTGAAAGAGACTATGCTTTGTTTGTTCAACAAACATTTATGTATCACTTCCTCTTTTTTTGACCATAGGCAAGACAGTGATTTTTCTACCACTTAGAAGTTACTAATTACAATTTTAGTTAAAAATCAGTTCTGCTGTAAACTGAAGTTTGGTAGCAGGACTTTTATTGCTAGAAGCAGGTCCTGGAAAGTGGGGCCATTTTCCGGCTTCTGACTTAGACCATCTCAGCATCATTTAAATAATTTATTTCAAATTAATGTTTGGAGCTATTGCACATATTTTTCTATTAAAGGCTATTGGGAACACCACTCTGTTACCTTTTTTGAAGCCAGATCATTGAGAATTCTTTGATTTAACCATACAGGTTTATTTTATTTTGGGTATGCATCTGCAATTATGCAATTTGGCCAAAAGAGTTGACTTTAGAAAATAGTCATCTATCTGGATGAATCATGGCTTACCTAATTTTTGGTCACAAAATGAGCCACAAAAAGTCATTGTGGCAGTCAGAGAAACATGGGCCTAGGACTGCGATTCTACTGCCAAGGTGTCACCACTCTAGGCTATAGAGAGAAAAGTAACAATAGTGTGATAAAAACATATAAAATCTTAGACACCAACAGTGCTTCCTACCCAACAACATGGCAGTATAAAAGCTGTGCAGTAACAGGCGAGGTTAAAGATGAATACGGGAAATTAGCACTACAGATGTAGAGCCATTTGATGTCAGAGTTAAAGAAGTAAGGGTAAAAAATCCCACCCACTGCTCTACAAGCTGCACTCATCAACACTTACTTTAGAGGGTTATGTTTGACTGAAACTACTTCACAAGCAAGGTAATTCCAGCTTTTCATGAACTGGGCATTTTACCTATTCATTACTGGAGGTGCAGAATAAGTGTATCTTTGAGTTGTCTTCATAAACAGAAACAAGAAACTACAGCATTCACATTCTCTAACTGGGGAAGATGGCAAAGAAGACAGTATAGGAAGAATAAACGGAAAACAAAAAAATAGGATTTCCATGATTGCTGTGCCAGACCCAGGATCACAATCCTGTGGAACAGGCACTTGACCACTAGAACACAATAGCGCAGAGGACAGCAGTCACCAGCATCTGCCATATGAGACTTCAAGACCCAGCTTAAATCCCCAACACCTCCCCTACACATACGTACAAGAAAACACACAAACTTACTCTCCATAAACATTTTTCAAATAACTTCTGTCTATGAATTCATTTACTTACCTATTACTTATTGTATTCCCAACTCTGTCTCACGTTCCTACCATCATTTTGCCTTTTTTTTAAATTAAAAAATGATAAATGTTTGTTGACAATGAACTAGAAAATACTAATGGGTGAAAAATAAAAAAATAGCACTTCAACTTTTAGTGTCACAACCTAAACACCACTTGTTAGTGGTTTCATGTTGTAATATGTGTTCTTCCCCCCAAATTTTGTATGTGTTCCTTTGGTTTTGTTTTCTTTCATTCTTTTTTAGCTATTCTGGAATTCTACTGTTTATATGGTTTTATAACCTAACTTATATTGATTTCTTAATAGCTTATGAACAGATTTCCATGTCAATTATGATAATTCTACCATGTAATTTCTAATAATTACATAATAATCCACAGAATGGATGTAGCAAAATGTCCTTAGTAAGTTTCCCTTTATCAGAAAATAAGTTTTTGTCTGTTTGTTTTTTGCTCTTTTTTACATACATTCTTAATTATTTACTTTGGATAAATTCTCAAAACTTTAACTATTGGGTCAAATATGAGAGGGTTTTGATATGTAGCCTGTGGTGCTTAGGATTATGTCAACTTGGCTACTCCACGTTCGGCTGCTGTATTAAGTGGCAGGGCAGGGCCTGTGGTGGCTTCCCACCCCTTAGCTCTCTTCTCTCCGCCTTCCACCACCTACTAGCAGTCTGCTCATGTAGCCAGCAGCTCCTGCTCTCTTCTGGAGTCTGGTTCCTGGACTTGAACTAGCAGCTGCTGGATTCATCAACCCTTACAGCCAGCGCTTGAGAGTCCTGTTCCCTGACCTGCCAATACTGGGTTCGCCAGCCTCTGCAGCTCTGTTTTGCCGCCAGCTTGGGATCCACCGACCCACACAACCAGTGATCTAGAACTCTGGTCTCTGACCTGCTGACCTTGGGTTCACCAGTTCCCATGGCCACGTGAGGCCTGAGCCAGGACTTGGGACGTTCAGCTTCTGCAGTTGCATGAGCTGTTTCCTATATATATGCATACATATATATATATATATGTATGTATCTTTCCTTGTACTTTATATATATAAATCTTTCCTTGTACATACATGTTACTAGTTTTGCTTCCCTAGAAAACCCAGCCTAAGACATAGCTGAACTGGAGTCATGAAGTCTCTTATTTTCCTTACATAGCCCTATCAAAATGCCACAAAGTAGGTGTCTGTAAGAAATAGAAATTTATTTTCTCAGAGTTATGGAGGCTACCAGGACAAATCAGGTCCTCATTCAGGTTCTTTCCTTCTGGGAACTTTGAGAGGAGAATTATTCCATGACTGTCCTAGTTTCTGGTGGTTGCTGGCAGTCCTTGGCATTTCTTTACCAAGGCAGATTGTTACATGCTGTTTTTCTCCTGTGTGTGACTCTGTTTCCACACCTTCCCTTTTCTAAGAAGCCACAGAAAAGGGATTTAGGTTAAGGGTCACCCTACTCTGGTGTGACTTGATAATATAACTGATCCCACCTGTAAGGAACAAACCCCCAAAGAAGATCACATTCACTGTGCAGGGTTTAAGACTGCAACATAGCTTTTTTGAGAAACAAATAGGCAGACCCTATAGACAGAGTAGAACATCCCCATAGAGTTTCCAAGGAGCACCTGGTGGATTCAAACTGCTGATCTGTTGATTAGCAGCCATAGCACTTAACCACTATGCCTCAAGGGTTTCCCCATAATGTGAAGCCATGTTTAATTCTGTTAGGAATGTAAGAATATCTATGTCTTCTCAGCTTTACCAGCCTGAGAGGCCTAAAGGTATCTGATTATTGTTCTTGCCCATTCATCTTTATTATTATTATTTTCCTTCACTGTGACTAAGTGAAAGTTTACAATCCAAATCAGTTTGCCATGCAATACCCCGAATACAAAGCTCTGTGTAACCCGAACTGCATACTCCTGTTCTATCCCCACTACCCACCTATCTAGCTTCTGTAGACGAGCTTCTCCAACAGCCTCACGTTTTATAGCCCAGTCCAATTTTTGTCTGAGAGTTGACTTTGGTACTGGTTTCAGCTATGGGCTAGCAGTGAGTCTAGGGGATGTGTTCTCAGGGGACACCCAGCATGTTGGACTGTCAAGTCTGGTCTTATGATAGAATTCTAGATCTGCACCTCCCATTTTTCTCCTGCTATGCCAGGCAGTCTACAATGTGTTCCCTGTCATCTTTTTTTATTAATGAGGTACAATTTTGGATTATGCATTTCTTGATGATTGAAATAAATTTTGTTTTATATTGCATAATTATAAACTCTCCCAGTTTTTCTCCGAGTATGTTCCTTTTGTTGCTATATGGGTGCTTATTATATATTGTAGGCAGCTCTGGTGGTGTAGCCAGTTTGCCTGCTAACCTGAAGGTTGCACTTCAAACCTATTCAGTGCATTGCCTAAGAAGGGCCTGGCAATCTCTTTCTGTAAAGATTAAAGCCAGGAAAACCCTATGAGGCAGTTATAGTGTGCAGCATTTGGGGTCTGACAATTAAATCCATGAACTTAGTTGTCCTAAGTGCTGTGTACTCATTGCTGAGTGTCAGTGTGGTCACCCTTCAAGTATTCCCCTTGGAAAAATATGCAGCAACACCAGTGCCTAGTCCACCTTTCAAAGCAATTTTGGAACTCTTTCTGGAATGGCCATTGTGCACAGCGGTAAGGCGACAAGTTTACAAATGTAATTGTATAGTTGTCTGTGGGAGAATTTTAGCAAGTACAAATAATCATGTTGGAACACCCTCCCTACTCACCTGATCTGACCCCAATGACTTTTTTCTTTACCTGAAAATAAAGCAAACAGTGAAAGGATGACATTTTGATGACCTTCAGGATATGCAAGGTAATGTGATGACAGCTCTGATAGTCATTCTAGAAAAAGAGTTCCAAAATTGCTTTGAGGGGTGGACCAGGAGCTGGCATCAGTGCATAGCTTCCCAAGGGAGCGCTTTGAAGGTGACCATAGTGATATTCCTCAGTGAGGTGTGTAGCACTTTTTCCAGCATGAGTTCACAAAACTAATTGTTAGTCCTCTGTTAGGGTTGCCCTGAGTCAGAATTGATTCAATGGCAACAGGTGTGAGTTTTTTATTTACTTTTTAGCATATTGTATGTTGTGGCAGGAGCCCTGATGAGGCAGTGGTTAAGTGTTCAGCTGCTTACCAAAAGGTCAGCAGTTTGAATCTCCCAGCCACTCCTTGGAAACCCTATGGGGCAGTTCTGCTCTGTGCTATAGGGTCACTGTCAGTTGGAATAGACTCAGTAGCAACAGGCTTAGTTTGTCAGCTTTGGGGGGGTAATAAGCCCTAGTGGCGTAATAGTTAATCACTTGGTTGCTAACCAGAAGATTGGTGGTGTGCACCCAATAGTGGCTCCATGGGAGAAAGCTGTGGTAGTCAGCTTGCATAAAGATTACAGCCTTGGAAACCCTGTGGGGCTGTTCTTGATGGCAGTTTGGTTATGTCTCATGGGAATTAGTGATCTCTACAAAGTTGGTAAATATTAATATATTTTCCCCAAGTTTTATTTCCTTTTTACATTGTTGGAAGAGGTTTCTAACTGCTAGTCTGAACTGTTTTGTTTTGTGTAGTAATATCTGTGTTTTCCTTTTAAATAGAGTGGTTTTTTACTCTAAAATATTTCCTATTCTTAACAAAATAAATTCTGAAATGCAGAAAACTTAAATAATAGGTTTCAAATGTGTGAAAGCTCCTTTTATGCAAAGATAAAAGCTGTAAATACTTGTTGTATATATTTCCAGACTTTTACCAGAGCATATCTAAAAACATGTAGATTCAGATGCACATTTTAAAGATGAAGTTATAAGGAACTTTTTAAGTTTATTATTTGCTTTTAACTTAAGATGTAAAAAAATTTTCTCTGAACATTTTATGTCTATATAGTGCTACATTGTACAGCTTGCCATAATTTATGTGGCCTATCCCTGAATAATGGAAACATCTATTAAATTAAACATCCACACATAAAGGATGCGTAGTGTTATTACTGTTAGGTGAGGTCAAGTCAGTTGCAACCTCATGCAACCTCAAGTCATAGCAACCTCATGCACAACAGAACAAAATCCTGCTCAGTCTTGTGTTATGCCTGCAATCATTTTTATGCTTAAGTTCATTGTTGCAGCCACTGTGTCAATTCATCTCCTTGAAGGTCTTCTTTTTCGCTGCCTCTCCACTATGCCAAGCACGATGTCCTTCTGTAGGGACTGATCTTCTTGACACCATGTCCAAAGTATGTAAGAAGCACTCTTGCCATCTTTGCTTCTAAAGATCACTCTGGTTGTACTTCTTCCAGAACAAATCTGTTTGTTCTTTTGGCGGTCCTTGGTACATTCCATATTCTTCTCCAACCCCACAATTCAAAGACCTCAATTCTTTTTCTGCCTTCCTTATTTATTGTCAAGTTTTAGCATATATATGATGCTGCTGAAAATACCATGGCTTGGATCAAGTGCACCTTTGTCTTCAAAGTGACATCTTTACTTTTAAACTCTCTAAGGATGTCCTTTGCAGCAGATTTTCCCAAAGCAATACGCCTTGATTCCTTGACTCCTGCTTCCATGGGCATTGATTGTGGAGCCAAATAAAATGTCATTCAACCATTTCAAGAGGTAGCATATGATCAAGAACTGATGGTTCTGAAGGAAGAAGTCAAAGCTGCATTGGGGAAAAACAAGGCTTCGTGAATTGATGGACTATCAGTTGAGATGTTTCAACAAATGGATGCAGTGCTTGAAGTGTTTACCTGTCTATGCCAATTAATTTGGATTACAGCTACCTGACCAAACCAACTGGAAGAGATCCATAGTTATGCCTGTTGCCAAGAAAGATGATCCAACTGAATGTAAAAATTACTGAATTCATTAATATTGCATGCAAGTAAAATTTTGCCCAAGATCATTCAAAAGCAACTGCAACAGTATATTGACAGGGAACTGCCAGAAATTCAAGTCAGATTAAGAAGAGGATGTGGAACCAAGGATATCACTGCTGATGTCAGATGGATCCTGGCTGAAAGCAGAGAATACCAGAAAGATATTTGTCTGTGTTTCATTGACTATGAAAGGCATTTAATGGTGTGTTTCATAACTAATTATGGATAACATTGCAGAGAATGGGAATTCCAAAACACTTAATTGTGCCCATGAAGAATCTTTATATGGATCAAGAGGCAGTTGTGTAAACAGAACAAGGGGACACTGCATGGATTAAAGTCAGGTAAGGTGTGTTGGAGTTGTGTCCTTTTATCAGACTTTTTTCAATCTGTAGCAGAGCAAATAATCTGAGAGGCTGGACTCTGTGAAGAAGAGCAAGCCACTGGGATTGGACTCCTTAACAACCTGCATCATGTAGATGACGTGACCTTACTTACTGGAAGTGATAAGGATTTGAAACACATGCCGATGAAGATCAAAGACCACAGCCTTGAGTATGGATTGTACCTCAACATTAAGAAAACAAAAATACAGCTGAACCAGTAAGCACCATGATGATAAATGCAGAAAGATGCATACTACACCTAGGAAAATAATCCACAAAAGGCCTATGGTGCTGGAAAAAATGTATAAGGCACACATTATTTTCATAAAAAAATGTGATAAAAGAGGGCTTCTTCGTTTATATCCACCAACATAGGACATTGTCATTTTTGATCATCAATTTTTCAATTATCACATTTTAATTTGTAAAAGCAGAAATTTGATAGGGAGCATGAGGGAACGAGAACTAGTGCATCTTAGAGCTTAAACCTGATGTGGGAGAAAAAGAAGAGAATCTGGATCTCTTGTCAGCACGGAACCGACACAATGGAGTTAGTGTTGTAGGAAATCAGACTGGTGATTAAGAAATGTGTTGCAATAATCCCAGCAAAGATGTTAACAGGAAGAGTTATAATTGAGTTGAAACAATTAAAAAGCTGAGGAAGAAATTAGAAGACTTGGTGAGGCATTGAAGACAGAGAGAATTTCCCAGTTGGGGGTCAAGAATTGTATTTGTATCACTGTGATGACAGGGACGTCAGTAAGGAAAAAGGTTACTGAGATACTGAGTTAAAGATGTTAAGCTCCCACCAGGTCAGTCTGGGAAAGGCAGGCAAGGCAGAGGAGCAAACAGAACATCTTCATCAAGTGCTAGAGAGATTGTTGGCATCAGGCTTTCAAAGCTTGCATTACAACCTCAGGTCTAAGAGAAATGGAATAATGGACTGAAGTCTGCCAAAGTTAGAATGCAAGTTCATGTTAATTAGATGTGTGATTGGAAGTGAAAAGGAGAACATCAGGGCCACCCCTTTGAAGAGACCAGCATGACACATAGAAAGAGGACTAGAGATTATCTTGTTGAGTAGTTTCCATGTTAAATGCTCTCAGGGACAGCAATTTAAGGGAGAGTGTGTGTGCATGCATGCGTGCATGTGTGTGTGTGTGTGTGTGTGTGTGTGTAGGATATGTGTGTGTAGCCCTTTCAGGTTTTTCATATGCTATTTAAGGAAAGTCCATTTTTTTACCCTTTAGTATACAAGGATTTTGCGTAAGATTTTACTTATGATAGGGTTACTGTGACCTTAGAAGAACTGGAACTCAGTAATCCAATCCTGGAAACTTTGGTGGTGTGGTGGTTAAGTGCTACATCTGTTAGCCAAATGGTCAGCAGTTTGAATCCGCCAGACGCTCCTTGGAAAGTCTGTGGAGCAGTTCTGCTCTGCTGGATTTGACTTGGGTTTTAATTCAGTCCTAAATCCAGAATTAACCAGTGGAAGGAACTGAGTTTCAAAGAGGCTAAAGACTTGCTTTAACCTCATTCATTTATTCAGTATATATAGTGAGTGGCTACTCTATGCCAGAAACTGTGATAAGCATTGGAAGCCAAGCAGTGGGACCAAGCAGTCCCTTGGAGGAGATAGATACCTATCATACTCACCACTCAAATGAGTGTATAAATACAAAACAAACTATCTTACAAATCAACCAGTCCCAGATCTGCAGGACATTCTCTCTGATCTTACTTAGAATTGTCTCAGGGCTCCTTCCAGCACTGTGTCCTACCTTGGAGCCTGCTCAGATCTTGAAATTACCTCTAAAATTTGTATTTATTGTAAAAAACTAACCTCAAAGAAAGCATGATTAGGTTAAATAACTTAATCAGAGCCTTAAATATTTAACTCAAAGTGAAATCACCATATTTCCAGATCATTTGAAACAATTATGCTGTTCTTCAGTGGTAGCTATCTTAGGGTTGAAATTGCTCCTTTTGTGTTTTCAGCAGGCCTTGACTCTTTGGCCCTAATGTCATAACTTCAAATTCTATTACCTGTTATTGATTACACCAAGTCCCCCTCCCCACCTCTCCACTCTCCCTGTGTTCTTTTTTGGTATCATTAGCATCTTTTGCCTCAGGAACTATTGACATACTGATAGCAGCAATTTCTCCTGAAGTCCTTTAAACTTTGTCAAGGATCAATATATGCCATGCAATTTATTTTATTTTTATGGCTTTATACTCTATATTATAAAAGTAGTATGTGTTCACTGAAAAAATGTTAGAAAAAAATGGATTCTACAGTAAAATGAAATGAAACAAAAAAATTAAAAGTACCCGAAAAGCCACCTCACAGAGTTAACAGTTAACATAAGGTTTATGCCTTTCCAAGCACTTGATTTGCATGCAGGTTTTTATGAAATAGGATTATACTCTGCTTATTTTATGACTTGCTTTATTAAAATAATCTTGAAAACTTTATGTAATACCATTATCTAATCTTCCATATGATTTTTGTAGTTGCATTATAATTATAGCTTTTATTTATCTGGAATTTCTTGATGGCCAGTCACTGCTATACAGTAAACTTATGTGCATTGTCTTATTTAAATTTCATAGTAAACATATAAAATAGGTGCTGTTACCATCCTTGTTTTGCAGAAGAGGAAACTGAGGACAGATTAGGTAACTGACTCAGTAGTTCATATCATGGAAGTAGCAGAACAAGGATTTGAACCCAGGGTTTTTCAAGTGGATGCCTAGGATGCCTAGGATGCCATTGGTGCTGGTTTTCTAATTCCACTCTACCAATTTTCTATTGTTGGATACTTTTTTGTACTTTTCACTATTTTAAACAAAATTGCAATAAATTCTTACAGATAATTCTTTGCTCCCACATATAATTACCTTAAAATAAATTCCAGTGATTAAAATTGCAAAGCCTAAGAGTGATTTGCATAATTTGTGATGTTGAATTTTCATGCAAGTGCAGATCTAAAGGCAGCCCAGTCTGATAGAGATAGACTGAAATCTGGAAGTAACGTAACCCGACACTCAAATCCTTTTTTTTGATTTCCATAAAATCACTTCATCACGGTATATCATCTGGGAAACAAATGTAATAATCCCATTCTTGAAAGTCTAAAAGGTGATTCATATGAATGCTAATTTTTTTAAAAAAATCCCTAAGATGCAAATTTTAGAAACTCTTTAAGGCAAAAATTGGCACTTAGAGAAGTGCCTCACATACATAATGCACTTTAATAGGGGCTTGATGACTAAACTAACTGCCACAGATCCAGAATGTATCCTGTGTTTCCTAGTTTTTGCAAAATTTGATTTAAGGAAATGTTTGCCTGAAAATCCCTTGATAATTTCAGAGATCTCATAGAAGCTGAATAAATGACATATTAGAAGAGTCAGGTTAGAGAGTCTTTGATGACCTATTGTTATCTTTTGCAAATATGTCAAGAAACTATATCTACAATCGTTTTAATAGAATTTCTAAGTGACTCTGTTTTCAATATTAGCATATCATAAAATGCTTTTTGTACATGGAAATTATTAATGGCAGATACAGGGCTACTCTGGAAATAATCTGAACTTTTTGAACTTTTGCATTTCCAAGCCAAAAATTGAAGTAAAAAATCTAGCATGTTTAAAAAACATTAATTACACTGCGTTTAAATCTAATACTCCGACATCCTCCTGAAAGATTAACAAGAAAGCGCCCAGCTTTATAGCTATTAGGAGTCTACATCTCTTCTCCTCTCAAATTGTGGAAGAGTTAAGAACTAGCCTTTGAAGCCAGACTATCCTAATTTGAATTCCTCTTTTACTTCCTTGTAAATCTCTCCTTTCATTTTTTTATCTTTGAAATCCTAAAGAGATATTTGTGTGTTTGCTTATTTTAACCTCTCTTTATCTTAATTTCTTATCTGTAGAGACAAACCCTGTCTCCGTTAAGAAATTATTTAAAAGATTAAATGAATGAATTCATCTAAAGTACTTAGAACAGTGCCTGCAATATTTTTAGCACTATAAGTTATCTGTGATTATAATAATAACAGTTATTATTAATTAAAGATTTCTGAACATAGTTCAAAGTTGTTATCATTTCCATATTCATCTTCTTCTTTCCCGGTACCATTCAATGAATATTTTCCGTAACTTAACTGAAGGATGTGCTAGACTAGTATGTGAAGTGAGGCCTGAAACGATGCCTTTTGGCTGACTCTAGGCCCTTTAACAGCTGACCCACTTTGCCCTTGTCTTTCTTCCTGAAAATCTGTCCCTGGATTTTGAGACCATATTATTTGTTCTGTTGTTGTTGTTAGGTGCCGTCGAGTCGGTTCCAACTCGTAGCGACCCTATGAACAACAGAACGAAACACTGCCCTGTCTTGTGCCTTGTCCACAATCATTTTTATGCTTAAGCCCATTGTTGAGGCCACTGTGTCAATCCATCCCTACTTGTAGTCCTTTTCTGACACTGGACGGTCGTCCTCTGCATCTTTCCCACGTGTGCACTCTTGCTCATCTCCCCACACGATGTAAGATCCTTAAGGACAATGGGGATGTCTTATTTTTCTCTCTCCCATGCCTTGCACATACTAAGTTCTTAGTCAGTCTTTGCTGACTTTAATATTTGTCTTGATTATCCTAACTTCCTAATAAAGATTTGTTTATTATTTTGATTTTAGCAGCTCCACTCAGTTTTAGCTACATATAAGCCTGACCACACTCTGGATTTTCCTAACACAACAATTGCTTGAATTCTAATATTTTAAGTTCTAAAACCTGTCTTTCTGATGTTAGATTATTATTCTTTTGTCCATTTTAACTCCTTTCTCTATACTATACTTACACTACTAATGCCCTGGTATTACAAAATGTCTACAATATTCTAGACCTAGTAGTTGTTTTACATACATTATTTCATTTGGTATTCCAAGTAAGTGGATGTTATTATCTTTGTTTTACAGAAGGAGGTTAAGGCTCGGAGAAGTCAAGTGATTTTTCCAAGGTTGCAAGAACAATTTAGTGGTCATGGCAGAGTCAGGCTATACTTCCATGTCTATTTGCTCTTTTCTCTGTGCTCTTTGGAAAGTTTAACATATTAAATGTCAATATGAATATTCTAGACAGTAATTGTTACAGCATTTCTGAGGAATTAACATCTTTTTATATTACGTGTAACCAATTGAAAAAAAAAAAGTTTTGTTCCTGTCTATTGGTTTTCTCACTGCTTCTACTAATGCTTCACAAAGCAGATAGTCTCCTAGTACCTGAAAGAATGCGGGTTTGGACTAGCAGACCTCTGGTTGGGGCTGGCTGCAGTTGTGCTGGAAATTGACTCTGCAGCTGGGCCGGACCACAGTTAGGAAAGGTGATTGTAGATGGTGAACTGCTACTGTGGGATGTGAACCAGACGTGAATGTTAAGCAATAGTGTCCACAATTTGCAACCCAGGAACTGCCAACTGACAGCTAAACTAAGCTGTAGCAGCATAGGAAGCCATGACTACTTTCTCCATTCAGTCAATACCAGGTCTTAAATTGTACTCTGATGAGTGCAATCTTACTGTCCCATAAACTGAGTCACTGTCAGTTTATGAATCTCAGTTAGATTCTTAGAAAGCATTTTATGTGTGAATGCCCTTTTAAGCTTCACAGTGGCTCTTACTCTAGTTGGTTTGGATTAGCCTTTAAAGTGAGCACACAGTTCATTAAGCATGTAGAAACTCCAACGGCAGCTGCACGTCTCCCCGTGAACTAAATAGATTTCTTGCATTTTATCCAGGACTAGATAAAAGAGATCCATAATGGTGTGCTAGAAATAAAGTCTTGACTCTCTGAGACTTCAACAGATATCGTGAGTGTATGAAATGAATAAAACTAGTAATGAGCAAAACTTGAAAGGAAAATCTAAAGGTTTAGGGTGTTTTCTTTTTAAAAGGGTGTCTCTTTTTAAAAGCATGTACCAAGTGATTGTTTTATCTCATTTTTACTTGGAGGAATTCTCTTTTTCAGGCTTAGGGATAGTCAACTGGTATTCTATTTCACCAGGGGGAAAATGGGCATACCTAGCTCACCATCCTCTAACATGTTGCTTTGTCATTCATTTTCTTTAAGCAAGAGGTATATTTCACATCTCTGTCATGTGCCAGACACTGGGCTTGAAACTGAGGAGTTCTTTAATACAAAAATCAAAGTTTCCTGCTTTTGAGAAGCTCATGATCTAGGGAAGGAGATGGATGCATAAATGAGAGTGTGGCAGCACAGTGGTACAAATTTGCATAGTATATTGAGGGGACAATAGTGAGTAGCACCTAGGCCAGACACAAGAGACTCAGAGAAGGCTTTTAAGAGAAGATGACTGCTAATTTGGATTTTAAAAAACATCGACTTGGGACTGGAAGAACCGGATGGTGCCCAGCCACCACCAGTGATAGTCACGATGGAGCTCACAGAGATGAGTTTCACTGGCAACACAAGAATAAAAAGGGGTGCGTCCTGAGATCTCCACTAAAAGACCTCAACTGATGGTCCAGCGGTTTCAGGTTTCCCCTGAGAGCATGGCCCCTGGCCCTGATGTTGCCCTTGTCCATAAATCATAACGAAGGTCCACTCTTCAGACATGAAAGGATTGGACTTGGCAATGCAGAGTGACCGTATATTGGATGCACTTTATGGTTCTATGCATCTATAGGATATCATCCTGCTGACCTCTGGCTGGAGGAAGGAGAGTAGGTGGAGAGGAGTGGAAAGGAGGCTGTTCAGAGGATGAGACTTGTATGGAGCAGAGAGGAATAGTGTGCTGTCAGCGGACAGGGAGAGCAGTGGAAGCTGCATATAGGTGGGCATGTAAGTTTATACAGGAATGTACATTTTCACTCAGTCATGTTAAATAAAAATAAAAATTAAAATTAAAAAAAAAAAACAAGTTAGAGTTCATCCAGAGAAGAGAAATACAAAGGACCCAGGCTTTCCCTGATTATACAATTGCTACACAGAGATGTCCTTATATTTCAAATATCACTAATTGGGATTTTGGGAGTTACTTTCTCTAGTGCTATGTATCCAAGTGTTTTTTTTTGGAGAAATAAGTTCCTTGAAACCTGAAATTATTCTCTGTTAAAATGCCACCTGGTCCTCCAAGGTATGCCTTGTTTAGACATATAAGTGCTTCATTAAACATGAATATCCCAATCTCCTGAGTAGAATCACTGGCTTTAGAACATCTTGAAAGGTAAAGAAGTGAATATCTAGGAAGAAACGAAATCAAGGAACTCTGACTAGAGAATACACATAGCAGATACCCGGAATCCTATGGGAAAGTGCATGGAAAAAATGATTTTGTGAACATGCTGTTGAGTATGTTAGAAAGCAAGACATAACTAGAGCAGAAGTAGTCAGATGCTTTCCATAGCATTTCTAATCCTTCTGTCTGTAATTTCAGTAGATTGGCCACTGGAACACTCAAGAAAGGGTAATGAGTGAACTTTCCCGGGGGGAAATATCCTAGGTAAAAGCTTAAAACTGGTATCACTGAGTGTAATAAAATAACCTTTTTTTCAGTGCACATTTGTATGGATTTTAAAAGGGTTTTCTTAAAAATTCAGAGAGGTAAGTTGACTAATATATTTTGCCACATGGGTGTATACCTAATTTTGCAAACATCCCACGAATATATCTTTAATTCTCTATGCAGTATATCCTTTGGAAAGTAGAAGTGTATGTCAAATTTTCATCTGAGATAAGTACTGTACTCATTACTGAGTTCTGCTTTTTTTTCTTCTTTTTTTTTATTATGACTGAGTGGAAATGTACATTCCCATATAAATTTACATGCCCACCTATATGCAGCTTCCACTGCTCTTCCTGTCCGGTGACAGCACACTATTCCTCTCTTCTCCACACATGTCTCCTCCTCCCAACAGTCTCCTTTCCCCTCCTCTCCACCCACTCCCCTTACTCCAGCCACAGGTCAGCAGAATGATATCCTATAGGTACATAGAACCATAAGTGCATCCAGTATATGGTCACTCTGCATCACCAAGTCCAATCCATTTGTGTCTGAAGAGTGGACCTTCATTATGATTTATGAACAAGGGCAGCATCAGAGCCAGGAGCCACGCTTCCAGAGGAAACCCGAAGCCACTGGACTATCAGTTGTGGTCTTTTAGTGGAGATCTCAGGCTGCACCCTCCCCTTTTTATTCTTGTGTTGGCAGTGAGACTCAACTTAGTGAGCTCCATTGCAGATATCACTGGTGGTCGCCAGGCACCATCTGGTTCTTCTGGTCTCAAGCCTACGTAGGCACCAACTCATGTGGGTCTCTCTATCTTCTGGGTTGTCTTTCCCCCATGTCATTTTGGACCTCAGTGAGCATCCATTCCTGCTGAGTTGGAACCATTTGCTGTGCCCTCGGATGGCAGCTTGGCAGCTTTAAAGACCCCAGACACCATTCATCAATGTGGGGTGCAGAGAGCCCTCTTAGCAAAATGCTAGTTGTGCCAATTGGCCTCGATTTTGCCTAAGACTATGGCCCCTTGCGCCTGCCCCAGCTAATCTGTCCTTGCGATATTGGGTTAAGATGGAAGGAGTATTCAAGTTATGCTGAAGTCCACTTAATATTGTTCTTGTTTCTAATGTGTGCTATCACCAATTTCACCCAACCAAATTTCTGTCAACTGTCTAATGTAAACCGTCCCCCACCTCGCCCTTCCTCCCCCCATCCCTTGCAGCCGTCAAAGAGTCTTTTCTTCTATACATAAGTCTGTTTTTGAGATCTTATCATAGGGGTCTCATACAATATTTGTCCTTTTGTTGCTGACTACTTTCACTCAGGATAATGTCTTCCAGTTGAAACCAGGTTATGACATGTTTCCTGGAATCATCATTATTCTTTATCATTGCATAGTGCTCCATTGAGTATATATACCATAGTTTACCTATCCATTCCTCTGTTGGACATCTGGGTTGATTCCATCTTTTTGCTGTCATGGACTGTGCTGAGATAAACATTCTTGTGCATGTGTCCATTGGTGTGAATGGCCTTGATTCTGTAGGATATATTCCGAGTAGTGGAATTACTGGGTCAAATGGTATATCTATATCCATTTTTTTAAGGAAGGGCCAGGTTGCTTTCCAAAGAGGCTGGACTACTTTGCAACTCCACCAACAGTGTAGGAGAGTTCCATTTTCTCCACAGCCTCTCCAGCATCTGTTGTTTTGTGTATTTTGGACCATGGTCAACCTTGTTGGGGTGAGATGGTATCTCACTGTAGTTTTGATTTGGATTTCTTTAATAACTAAAGATCATGAACATGTCCACATGTGTTTTTTGGGTGCCTGGATCTCCTCTTTAGAGAAATGTCTGTCCATCTCCTTTGCCCATCACTTAATTGGATGATTTATCTTCTTCTTATTCATATTTTGTAGTACCTGATAGATTATGGAGATCAGGCATAAGAGCCAAATATATTTTTCACATTCTGTAGGTGGTCTTTTAATTCTATTAATAAAGTCTTTGGATGAGCAAAAGTGTTTGATTCTTAATAGTTCCCATTTATCTATTTTCTGTTGACTGTGGTTTGTTTGACAGATCTTGAAGTCTGTCTATGTTGTGTATTAAAACTTCCATTGTTGTTCCTACCTTTTCTTGGATGAGCCTTATCGTTTTAGGTTTGGTATTTAGGTCTTTTATCCAGTTTGATTTGGTTTTTGTATAAGGTGTAAGATATGGATCTTGTTTCAATTTATTGCAGATGGATATCCAATTTTGCCAGCACCGTTTGTTGAAGATACTGTTTTTACCTCGGTGTAATATCTTAGGGCCTTTGCCGAATATCAACTGTTCATAGCAGATGGTGTCATCTCAGGGGTCTCAATTCTGTTCCATTGATTGAGAGTTCTGTTTTTTTAAAATCTTATATTTCTTATTGTATTTGTCAGAACCCTAATTAAGGTTTTAAAATGTATTGGGTATACAGAATATAAAAATGATTTTTTTACTCTAAGCATATTCTAAAACTGTGACAAATCATCTAGTACTTAATAATTTCCAGCCAACATTTGAAATGTTCAAGATAAATGGCAAGGTATTATTTTAAACTGCTATTTAACTAACATATTTAGTGGAATGCATGCCAATCCATCCACTCAAATCACCTTCTTATTTCTGTCCTCTAAGTAACATAGAAAATGTTAAAAAAAAAAAAAAAAAAAAGGCAAATACGTTTGAACTTGAAATTTCTTAATTGTGCATAAAAATGCAAGATACTAAGGGAATGCAAAGTCAATGAAACGTTATACAGCTTCCAGGCTACAGTTTTGAAATGAAGCATTTATTTTTTTTTAATATACATGTTTTAACAATCTCTAGATAAAAGTTTTAGAGAAAAGTAGGAAACCTTTGTGTTACTGGTTAAGCACTACATCTGCTAACCAAAAGGTTGGCAGTTCTGTTCTGTCAGGCACTCCTTGGAAACTCTGTGCAGTAGTTCTTCTATGACCTATAGAGTCATTATGAGTTGCAATCAACTTTATGGCAGTGGATGTGGTTTGGGTTTAGATAAAAGTATTCTTGAGCCAAGAATCAGGAGACCTGATTTTTCACTTCAGCCTCTAGCAGTTCTCTGTTAAAAATCTTCAATGGCTTACTCTTGAACTTGTAATAAATTCCAAAATCCTTCCTATCAGCTACAAAGTCTTACATGTGTAGCTGAAGAGATTGCCTTATGGTTCTGTGAACATAAAAAGTCTTTCTTACTGTTTGTCCTAGACTGTGTTCTTTAGAAAAACAAAATCAGTAAAGAATATAAATATATATATAGAGAGAAAGAGATTCGTATCAAGGAAATGGCTCACAAGATTGTAGAGGCTGGAATGTCCCAAGTCCATGGGTCAGGATAGAGGCTTCTCTTGATTCACATAGCTGCAGGGACTGACGAACCCAAGATCAGCAGGTAGAGAAGAGAGCTCTTGCTCATAAGCTGTGAAGATTCATCCATAAATCCCAAGATCAGAAGCTGCTAGCTCAAGTTCCAAGAGCTGGCTATCAGATGAACAGGGGGAAGCTGCAGGATCCAGAGCATGTAAAAGCCCAAAGTTCTATTTATATTCAGGTGCAGGCCATACCCACAAGGAAATTCCCTTTCAATTGATTGGTTGCCCTTAAAAAAAATCCATCATGGGACTGATGACAGTTCAGCCAAGTTGATACACAGTCTTAACCATCTCACTTAGCTCAAGGTGTCAAGACCTCTGCCCAAAATTCTGTTTTGCAGTTAGGCTCTCTTTCTCAGCTATTGTCCCACATATTATCCTCTATTTCTTCACAGCACTTACAGTAATTTGTGATAATTATAAGTGTTGGCTTACTCATATGGATGCTTCATGAAGGCATGGACATATTCCTATTGACTGCTATGCCTCTATAGTCTATTACTGTGGATCTACCGAGTGTTGATCAAGGTGTTGGTGTTGTTAGGAGCTGTCAAGTCAGTTCCAAATCATAACGACCCTATGAACAATAATCCTATGAATGAAACACTACTTGGTCTTGGGCAGTGTCCACAATCATTTTTATGCCTCAGCCCATTGTTGCAGCCACTGTGTCAGTCCATCTTGTTGAGGGTCCTCCTTTTTTCACTGACCCTCCACTCTACCAAGAATGATGTCTTTCTCCAGGGATTAATCCTGAGAACATGTCCAAAGTATGTAAGATGCAGTCTTGCCATCTTTTCTTCCAAGGAACATTCTGGTTGTACTTCTTCTAAAAGAGATGTGTTTGTTCTTTTGGACGTCCATGATACATTCAACATTCTTCTCCAATACCACAGTTCAAAGACACCAATTCTTCTTCTGTTTTCTTTGTTCATGGTTCAGTTTTCACATGCGTATGATGTGATTAAAAAGAGCATGTCCTGGGTCGGGTGCACTTTAGTCTTCAAGGTGGCATCTTTACTTTTCAGTGCTTTAAAGAGATCCTTTGCAGCAGATTTTCCCAGTGCAATGCATCTTTTGAATTCTTGACTGCTGCTTACACAGGTGTTGATTGTGAACCCATGTAAAATGAAATCCTTGGCAACTTCAATCCTTTCTCCATTTATGCTGATGTTACTTGCTGGTCCAGTTGTGAGGATATTTGTTTTCTTGATGTTGAGGTGCTGTGGTCCGTGATCTCCATCAGTAAGTATTTCAAATCTTTTTCACATCTGGCAATTAAGGTGGGATCATTTGCATAATGGAGGTTGTTAGTGAGTCATCTTCCAATCCTGATGCCTCATTCTTCTTCCTAGAATCCAGCTTCTTGGGTTATTTGCTCAGTGTGATTATCAAGATTGTGTCATCTCGGCAACTTCATGTTTGGCTGCTGTATCAAGTAGCAGATGTGGGGCCTGTGTTGGCTTCCCTCCCCTCAGCTCTCGTCTCTCCACCTTGCACCACCTACTTCTTGTCTGCTCACATTGCCAGCAGCTCCTGCCCACTTTTTTGCATCTAGTTCCTGGACCTGAACTTGCAGCTGTTGAGTTCATCAAGTGTCATAGATAGCACTTGAGAGTCATATTCCCTGACCTGCTGATCCTGGGTTCACCAGCCCCTGCAGCTCCATGAGTCAGCATAAAAATTTGCAGTCTCACCCACAAGCTTGGGATCCATCGACCTACAGAGCCGGTGATCTAGAACTCTGATCTTTGACCTGCTGACCTTGGGTTCACCAGCTCCTGTGGCCAGATGAAGCTTGTGCCAGGACTCAGGATGTTCAGCTTCTACAATTGCCTGAGCGGTTTCCTTTACATGTATATCTTTCCTTGTACCTCGTATGTAAATCTTTCCTTGTACATGTGAGTGTTACTGGTTTTGTCTCCCCAGAAAACCCAGCCTAAGACACTCAGCAAACAGACTGAAAAGGTATGGTGAAAGGATGCACCCCTGACACACACCTTTCCTAACTTTAAACCATGCACTGTCCCCTTGTTCTGTTTGCAAGACTGCCTCTTGATCCATATACAGATTCCTTAAGAGCACAATTAAGTGTTCTGAAATTCCCATTTTATGGAATGTTAACTATCGTTTGTTATGATCCACATAGTTGAATGCCTTTGTATAGTCAGTGAAACATAGGTAAACATCTTTCTGATATTCTCTGCTTTCAGCCAAGATCCCTCCGATACCAGCAATGATAGCCCTGGTTCCATGTCCTCTTCTGAATCCAGCTTGAATTTCTGGCATTTCTTGGTCAATACACTGTTGCAGTTACTTTTGAATGATCTTGATCAAAGTTTGACTTGCATGTGATATTGAAGATATTGTTCAATAATTGCTGCATTTGGTTGAATCAGCTTTCTTTGGAATGGACGTAAATATGGATCTTTTCTAGTCAGTTGGCCAGGTAGCTGTCTTCCAAATTTCTTGGCACAGATGAGTGAGCACTTCCCGTGCTGCATCTGTTTGTTGAAGTATCTCAGTTGATACTCCATCAATTCCTGGAGCCTTTTTTTAGCAATGGCTTCAGTGCAGCTTCAACTTCTTTCAGTACTATCAGTTCCTGATCAGATGCTACCTCTTTAAATGGCTGAACGTTGACCAATTCTTTCTGATATAATGACTCTGTGTATTCCTTCCATCTTCTTTTGATGCTCCCTGAATCATTTAATATATCCCTTGTGGAATCCTTCACTACTGCAACTGAAGACTTGAATTTTTTTTCCAGTTCTTTCAGATGGTGATATCTAGGTATACAAGTCAACTTTCTTCCTTCAGGATTCATTCAAAGATACAGAAACTGTCTTGTTATTGATCTTTTAAAGTGACAAATAGGAAAATAAAAGAGCTGAGTGTATAGTATCATTTGGTGGTGTCACTTGTTTTTCTCTATTCTAATCATTGTGCAGTGATGTCTTAGTGTGGTTTTAATTTGCATTTCCCTCAGGTTATTCATGCTGAACATATTTTCAGATGCTTTTTGTGTTTATCTTCTTTGGTGAAAGCTCTTTCCATGTTTTGTGTCCATTTCTAATTTGATTTTTGGGTTTTTGAGTTTTTCTACTGTTGATTTTTAAGAATTTTTCATATATGTTAGGTACTAGTCCTTATTCTTTAGCTATTTTTTCATGTTTGTGCTTTATTGTGGCTCTTTTAAATTGATAACTTTTTTAATTTACTAATTTTCTAATTACTTAATCTTCTATTCATCCCATTTAGTGAAGTTTTCATTTCAAATCTTGTATTCTTCTCTTTTAGATCATCCCTTTGGTAGTTTTTCACATCTTCCATTATTCTCTTCATTAAATTTATGTTTTCTTATTCATTAAGTGTATTAAGTTTATTTATAAGGGACCTTTTAATGCAATTACCTGCTAATTATATCATCTCTGTTGTTTCTGAATTTGTTTGTATTGATTGACCTTTCTCCTGGCATGAAACCCTGGTGGCATAGTGGCTAAGAGTTATGTGTGCTAGCCCAAAGGTCAGAAGTTCAAATCCAGCTCTTTGGAAACTGTATGGGACAGTTCTACTCTACCTTTTACGGTCACTAGGAGTAGGAATCAACTTGATAGCAACACATTTGGGTTGTTTGTTTCTCCTGATTATGGGTCATGTTTTCTTACTACTTTTTGCATTTAATCTTTATTTCTAATTATTATTATTTTTGGAATGCCAGACATTGTGAAGCTTACATTGTTGAATATTAGGTTTAATTTTCCTCCTTTAAAGAATATTATTCTTTTTGTTTTCTAGAAGCAAGCTAAGTTGCTTGTACATCAGTTTTTATCCTTTCAAGTCTTTTTTGAAAAACCTTCTTAGGGTTAATCTAGAGTATCATGTACTCTAGGGTTAGTTAACACAATGTGACATGGCCCTTCTGAGATCCTTACTGAATATTTCATATATTCAATAACATTTCTTCACTCTGCCTGCTGAGAACTGATAGATTCTTGGCCCTCTGTATGCTTTTGAAATTGCTTAGCTTTGGCTCTGCTGTAATTCTTCTTTCTCCAGGTGCTTTTTGTCTGACCTCATGTAGATCCAACCTACGCATACATAGGATAATATTTAGCCACAGGCCATGGGGATACTCATGCAGATTTCTGGAGTTATTTTTGTGTGCGACCTCCCCCTCTTTGAGCACTTTACTCACACAGATTGTAGCTGCCTCGATTTTCGTGAATTCTGATCTCTGTCTCTTCAACTTAGCGAGATAATTGAGCTGTTTTCATTTCTCCTTCTTGTGCTATAATCCAGAAATTTCCTCCAGCATAAACCTAGGGCAATCGTTTGACCTACTTTATTTTCTTTCACTGAGGGACCCATTCCTATACCACCTATTGTTCAATGTCCACAAATAGTTGTTTATTTTATTTTTATCTTTTGATGTTGTTTGTGGAGTGAGATAAGTCTAATCACTCTTACTCTTTCAGGGCGACAAGCCACGTTTGAATATGAGCTGTTTGAGTGGCATTATGTAAAGAATTCTGCTCTTTATCTGGCATCAGAATCTTAACTTAAAATATTTGAAAATAGCACATGTCCCACATGCTACTTTCAAATACCCTCTTATGTTCTTTAGTTAAAAATAAGCCTGCAGTTTATAATCAAATGTTTTATTGTATACATTTCATCTTTTAGCTCTTCCGTTCCCCTTCCATGTGGGTGAAGCCCACAGTTGCCATCAGCCAGGGCAGCAGAAGGAGATTTTAACAGGACTGGAGCTTGCTGTGAAGCTTGAGTGGCAGAGTGGCTAAGAGCTACATTTGCTTACTGAAAGACCAGCCATTCAAATTCACCAGCTTGTCCTTGGAAACCCATGGGGCAGTTCTACTCTGTCCTGTAGCATCACTATGACTTGGACTCGATGGCAAAGGGTTTAGTTTGGAGCGTGCTGTAGGAGAAATTTATCTGGCTGGTTTCTGAAAGAATACTTCCTCATAGCTGGGTACTTTGGGTATCCAGAAGACATTAAAGACAATAAAAGCTTGAAGTAAGTTTAGAAAAGAAGCTTCTAAACATAGATAGTCATTTAGAAAAACAGAGGAGAGACAACCATCATCTACTGCATTCTTGGAAGGGCCAGCCCTTCACTTTTTCAGAGATTAAATGAAAAGTTACCTATCCCGTTATCTTGATAGCTGATGATAATCTCAAGCCAAAGCCACTGCAACTGAGTTGATTCTGACTCACAGCAACCATACAGGGCAGAGTAGAACTGCCCCATAGAGTTTCCAAGGAGCACCTGGTGGATTAGGATTGCTGACCTTTTGGTTGGCAGCCATGGCACTTAACCACTACGCCACCAGGATTTCCATAGCTGATAATAGAAGATTTGAATTAAAAGAATTATGTTACTGGCATGAACATGATTGTGTAGATTATCATTTATCTTTTTCTCTTCTGAGAGAACATACAGACCAAACAAAGAAAACAAACAAAATCAAAAGGTCCAGGAAAATTTATTTCCTGTGAAATTAATAGGCAGAGAAAATCATCAGCCCTACATGTAAGAATTACTAAAGAATTTAATTATGCAGAAGTAACAGAAGAAATGTAAGAAAAGGGGATAAGTATGGAACGTGCTAGGAGGACCAAATAATAACACATTTCATGAAGTTTTCATACAACAAAATATCTGAGAAATAAAGGAACCAATAATTAAAGGGCAAAAGCCACCAACAGAAATAGAGTGAGCAATGAAAATGACTTTCAGATCTATAAGATCTTCTGCCTTCCTCTGAACATAAGACTTGTAAATTTGAAATACTCTGAATTATTCTTCTATCCATAAGACTTGCAAAATTCAAAAAATAACAATATATTCTGCTGGCCAATCTGGAAATAACGATCTTTCACAGTATGTTGCTTGTGAGGTAAACGCAGGAATCCCCAACTTACTGCAGACTTCTGTTCCAATGACTCTATGGTAAGTAAATTGACTATGTCGTAAGTCAAATACCTTTTTTAAAAAAAATCAGTAGCTTTCTAAAGCCCGTCTTTATTTGTCTCTGGGAGTTGGCATGAGAATGATAATAGTAGCAAATTACATGCTACACCATTGTGTGCAATACCAACAATACCTACAAAAAAAAGTTGAATGGTCATTATGTTTCATCATAACTGGAACAAGTTGCTAAGTCAAGGATTACCTGTATCCATAATCACGATGACAGCAATTTGGCAATAATTACAAATATGTATGCCGTCTGAACTTTGACTTAGGTATCAAACCTCACGTATATTTCCAGCGCTGTAAAATCACATAAGTTTACACCTTGTGCTATTGTTTGTAATAGCAAAAGACTGTAAACAACCCAAATGTCCATTAAAATGTACATGTTTAAATATATAATGGTGCAATGATATAATGTAATATAACAGTGTTATAAAAAAGATAGTGAAAATATTGACATTGACAGTGAAAATATCTCTGAGTGATACTCTTATATGAAAAAGCAAGGACCATCTCCCTAACAAACAGTAAGTTTCAAATAAAAAATCATGAGGAAAATTATAAAATACTTTTGGATTACTGAGAATGAAGGCAAAAAGCACCAAAAGCGATGCTTAGAAGTAAATGTATAGCTATAGAACCCACGATAACAAAGATGAAAGATCCTAAATCAGTTACCTAATTTTCCACCTTAAAACACAGGAGAAATGAGAAAAGTAAACTAAATTAGGCAAAACAAACAAACAAACAAAAAAAACCCTGCCATTGAATTGATTCTGACTCATAGTGACATTATAGGACAGAGTAGAACTGCCTGATGAAGTTTCCAAAGAGTGTCTGGTGGATTCAAACTGTCGACCTTTCAGTTAGTAGCCATGGCGCTTAACTGCTGTGCCACCAAGGGGAAAGGTAATAATAAAGATTAGAATGGAAATTAATGAAATAAAGTATAAAATGATCATAGAGAAAAATCAAGAAAAACAAAAGTAGGTTATTTGAACTTTGAAAGGGTCAATAACACTGACAAACTTTCAGCTAGATTGCCCAAGAAAAAAAGGCAGAAAACTCAAATAATAAAAATCACTGTTGACAGATGGGATATCATTACTGACTTTACAGAAATAAAATGGAGGATAAATGAATGTTATAAACAATTATATGCTAACAAATTAAATAACTTAGAATGATACCAACCTCTGAAACTGACTTGAGAATAAATAGATAATCTGGATTGATATATAACAAGTAAAGAAACTAGCTTTTTAGCTTAAAAAAAATTCTGCAAAGAAAAAGAAAACAGGCCCAAATGCTTTTAATAGTGAATTGTAATAAATATTGTTAAAAAGGAATTCATACCAGTTACCCACTAAACCAAACAACATAACTACTGTTGAGTCGACTATAACTCATTGCAAACCTGTAGGTCAGCAAATTGCCCCACAGGGTTTCCAAGGCTGTGTAATCTTTCTGGAAGCAGACTGCCACAGCCTTCTCCTGCAGAGTTGTTGGTGAGTTTGAACCACTGACCTTTCAATTAACAGCCAACCGCTTAGCCACTGTACCTGCCAGGACTCCTAATTATCCACACATACTTCCAAAACATAGAAAAGAACACTTCCCAATGGTTTCTTTGAGGTCAGTTAGTACCCTGATACCAAAACTGGACAAACATACCACTAGAAAGAAAACTACAGAATAGTATCTCTTAATGAATATAGATGTAAAAATCTTCAGCAAAATACTAGAAAACCAAACCCACCAACATAAAAAAGACAACACACTATCTTCAAGTGGAGTTTACAGTAATACGTGATTGGTTCAAAATCTGAAAAATCAATCAACGTAGTACGTCCTATCGATAGAATAAACGACAGAAATCTCAGGATCATCTCAATAGATATAAAAAAAAACTTTGACAAAATCATTTATAACCCTTTTATAATAATTAAAAAAACTCAACAAAATAGAAATAGAAGGGAAATTTCTCAGCCTGATAAAGGATATCTATGAAAAAAAAAAACCCACAGCTGAGATCGTATTTACTCACGTCAGACTGAAGCCGTTCCCCCTAAAATCAGAGCGTGACAAGGGCGTTATCTGTCACCACCTTTACTCACTAATGTACTAGGGGTTCTAACAAGGCAAGTAGGCAAGAAAATAAAATAAACGGCACCCAGATTGGAAAGAAAAAGTAAACCAGTCTCCATTTTCAGGTGACTTGTTCTTAAGTGTAGATAATCTCAAAGAATATACTAGAAAAAAAAAATTAGACCTAATAAACAAATTCAGCAAAATTAAAGAATACAAGGTAGACGCAAAAATCAATTGAACTTCGAACACTATCAATGAAAATTGTGGAAATGAAAGTAAGAAAAGAAATTCATTTACAATAACATCAAAAAGAGTAGGATACTTAGGGTCGACTGGTGAGTTTGACCAGCCAGCCTTCTAGTTAGCACTTAAGTGCGTTAACCACTGTGCCATTAGACCTCTAGTCTGTGTACTACCAACGAACAGTCTAGAAGTGAAAGTAAGAAAAAAAAAGTAAGAATCATATGGACAGAAAGAAGTGCAAAACTGAAACACTGAACATTATAAAACATTGCTGAAATAAATTAAAGACCTAACTAGGTGGACCATCAGCCATCTGTCAGTTTGCTGTGCTGTGATGACTTACATGGTGCTGTACGACTGGAAGCTGTGCCACGGGTATTTCAAATACCAGCAGCGTTATACACAGTGGACAGATTTCAGAGGCACTTCCAGAATAAGACAACTGGGAAGAAAGACCTGGGAATCTACTCCCCAAAATTAGCCAATGAAATCTTTACAGATGACAACAGAATACCATTCAATGCAGCATCAGAACATAAGCCTCCTAAGCTTAAAGACACTACGCAACTCACTCAAACATGCTAGTAACCTTGAAGATGTCATAAGACCTCACAACGTTTCTCTCTGCTGTACATAACGTCACCATGAGTCAGAACTAACTCACTGGCGGCTAACAAAATGACAACAAATAAATGGAAAGACATTTCACGTTCATGGATTGAGTAACTTAACATTGTTAAGAAGGTAGTACTTACCAAATTGATCTGAAGTTTTAACATAAGCCTTATCCAAGAAAAGAATAGCAGAACAGTAATTATCATTATACTACAACGTATGCTGTACATATGTAACTTGTATTTTGTTTAAAGAAAATCTAGAAAGATACTCAAGAAACTAATTAAAGCCTTATATATGATAGCTGTTGGGCTGGAAGTGGATGAGTAGTGGACAAGTTGGTAGTTTTATATATTATTTTTCTTGTTATACTCCGTTATTTATTTACGTATTTTAAATGGGATAGAGCAGGTAGGGAGGTAGGTGGGGTCAGTGGAAATTCTGAAGTCCCAACCTCCAACCCAGCAGCCTGTAAATGTAGACAAGGCTGGATTCCCAGGATCAGAGGGGAAGCAATTAATTCACAACTCAACACATAAGCCCTGGGTGGGGATAAGCTTGATAAGATGTCTGACTTCCAGTTGCAGCAAAACACCTCCTCCCCACGCTGCAGCTGCTCATCCAAAGAGGAAGGGGAGCTGGAGGTAGGAAAAGGATTCACCTCAGGATGGTCCTGCTACCTAGAGGAATGAGAACATGGGGGTGAGAAGGAGGAAAAACGCTAAGTTGTAAGGAGGAGTTCCCACCCAACTCTTTCTCTTAACTTTGGTTGCTCAAGGGCAGGAGCTAAGCTTTCGGGAAGGGTGAAATTAAATTAATTTTTCTTTGGCCTTTATCCACATTTCGTTTGTTCAGATTTTGGAGTCCAGATCTCAAAACGGGAAAGCTTTTGTTGCATTAATTCCATCTGAAAGGGATGATGACTTTCTGAAATCCTTTCCATCTTCATGTAAGAAGCTTCGTAGCTGCCGTTTCCTGTTTATCATTTTTCCCCCACATTTTCAATCTGCGTGTCTTCCTAAAGTGAGTGAATTATTAACTATCACTAGTTAATTGCTTTTAGAGATGGACCCCTGTGCAGGTGGCAATGGATGTACCTACACCTGTTAAAGTGAGAGTGGCATGGCCAGGTGTGCCTACCACCTAGGGTACCAGCTGTCTGAAGACAGAAAGGCCTGTGGAGGTAGAAAGCTGAAGCTGATGGCTTCATCGTGTAATTGTTTGAAATTTTGTGATAATTCTGTTTTGAACAGATAGAACAGGTAGGGGGAAAGGTGTTTTCATTTGTGCTTAAAAAGGAACATTTAAATTGTTATTTGATGATTCCAAAAGGTATTTTTATGATGCTGTAGAAACTTGATGAATTCTTAGTTATGATTTTTTTAAAAAATGGACTGGTGTATTTTCAGAATTTATGCCTTTGTTTTATGTTTCTCACTCTGAAGTGAATTCCAGAATTAATATTTCAAAACCTCCCATAACCACACAGGGAGTTGTTTATTATAGGCTACAGAAGGTGGAGATAACCTTTGAAAAGCAAAGTATGTGCAAATGAGTTTTCTCAGAAGTTAAGAATAATTAAAATAAAAACCAAACTCTATAAATACAAAGTTACACATTTGTTTCCTAGAAATAGCAAAACAGACACACTTCAATTCAAAGATGAAAGTCATAAATTATTCCAGGAGCAGGCCTGATACATGAAGTCAGTCCTGCGGGACAGTCTCTATTTTAATAACTTGGAGAAATCACAGAATCTTTCATTTTTATCATGACATTTTCATGAAATGAGAAGCAGTTTTTTTGGATTAATTATAAAAATACTAAAATGTTTCCTGGCTTACGGTACTGATAAGCATTTTGAGAATTTGAAAGAGAATTAGACATAAAAATTAGTGTTCAATCTTTTTTCTCTAAACTAAAACTAAGATAAAATTTTCCATGAATTATGTAAGCATAATTTTCAGACAGAGACCAAAAATGCTTTGCTGCACTGTTTCTGCAGTGCCTTGTTTATATGTGTATCACCAGTTTGCACTTAACTACTAATCTAAAGGTTGTCTGTTCAAATCCTCCCAACAGCGCCATGAAAGAAAGACCTGGCCATCTGTGTCCATAAAGATTACGCCAAAGAGCATTCTATGCAGTAGTTCTCTCTGTAACACATGGGGTTACCATGAATTAGAATCAACTTGAAAACTGCATGTTAGCTTTTTGTTTTTTGGTACAGATATTGCATACGTAGACTTACACACACACACATATATATATACACTTTTTAATAGATCTATATGTATACATGCACATGTATGTACTCTCTCTCTATAAATACATATGTATACACACATATATACAAAAATCAAAAGCAACGCCCTCAAGTTGGTCTTGACTCATGGTGCCCCTGTAGGACGGAGTGGAACTGCCCCATAGAATTTCCAAGGAGCACCTGATGGATTTGAACTGCCGACCTTTTGGTCACCAGAGATAGTATTTAACCACTACACCACCAGGGTTTTCATTCGTATTAAGGAATTCACATGGTTACTTTTCATCTGTTTTTCTTTTCTGTTTCTATCAGGTAATAGATGTTAGTAAGTTCTAATAAACGGAAGAAATCCTGATGGCAGAGCGGTTAGGAGCTTGGCTGCTGAGCATTTGGGATCCTAAGATCAACACTGCAGAGTTAATGTCATAAGCAGTCGATTCATGTGCAAATGCTTCTTTCACACAAAGAAATCGGAGGCCATGTGGTGCTCTACTGTTACACTGACTGTGGGGGAATACACTGGTTCTTTTTAGTAACTTGCAAATTATAAAGTCTTAATTAGCACTCAGAATTACAGTGAACATGTATCTCCTTCTGCAGATATAAATGAGCCTGCCAAAGGGCTTGCTCCCTGTGGCCATTGCTCTGTGAACACTGTGGGATCATTCACTTGTGCCTGCCACCCTGACTTTGAGCTGGGAGCTGGTGAAAAACAGTGTTACAGTGAATGCTGACAATCACCACCCAGGAAATGTGTGGCATTTTTGCAAGTATTGAGCAAAAGCACAACACTGAATAGCTTCCCAAACAGAGGCTCCTAAAATGTTTCCCACTTGGTGGTGGTGACAGGGCTTAGAAGTCCATCCACATCATTTTATAGATGGGAGAAAAACCCAGAAACCAAACCCACTGCCACTGAGTCAGGTCCAACTCATAGCGATGCTAGAGGTCAGAGTAGAACTGCCCTGTAGTTTCCAAGGAGCACCTGCTGGATTTGAACTGCTGAACTTTTTGGTTAGCAGAGGTAACGTGTAACCCACCATGCCACCATGGTTTCCACATAGGAAAGGGGGGGCCCAAAGCCAACAGAAAATATTTTGCATAATGACCTGCCATGTAGAAGGCAAGCGGTAAGTGTCAGGTCTTCTGGCTTGGGGGTACTTTAGTGCCACTGCTATTCTTGTGAAGAGTTGACGTCTTTAGCTCTGCCACGCAATGTTTATGGACAATACCACAATAACATCAATATAAAACTTAGAGAAAGAGAGCTAGTAGGAATTAAGAAACCAGTACATTGAGCAGCTCCAGACTGTATCACCATGCCTGACACTTACTAGATGCTCGAATGAGTGCCTTCTGAGTAGGTCCCTCTTTCTCTCTTCTTTGCATCTGTGATGCTCTTTAAGCAGCACTGACTTACTTTGCATTATCTTCCACTGACTCACCCTGCTACCCATTTCCTTCAAACATTATGAGCAATGCTTTCTAATCTTAGAAAATTCCTCACCTGGGCTCAGTTATACAAATTAACATATCCCATTTAAGATCTCCAATTTTTTATTATATTGGATTCCCATTTTTAAAACATCCTCACTGGAACACACACCACACTCCCACAATATTTTTTTTATTACCTTCACCAATGTCTTCTCCTCCTCACCTTGGATTCTTTTATTAGGCCACAAAAATCAAGTTTCTATCTCTACCCATCCACTGGGGACCGTGACCTTCACGTTAACAGTTTGGGTGGCTGCGTCTCTAGTCCTACCCTCTGTGAATTCTCAGCAGCTTTCAGCATGCTTCACTACCTCCATCCTTGTTGAAACGCTTTTTTCTGTTCCGTACTACCATACTCTCATGGCCCCTCTATGTCAATGTCAAATATATCTCTATTTTTACTCTTTCCTTTAACTGCATGTTAATAGGCTGAGCTACCTACTCAGCATCTCTATTTGTGTAACTGATAGGCATTACAAGCTTGATGAGTCCGAGACAGAATTACTGGTTTCTGGTCTTAATTCCAAAGATGCTCTTCTCAGTAGTTTACATCTTAGTAAATGGCAACACCATCCATCAATGCTAAAGCCTGAAACAAAATCACATAAAGTTAGAAAATGACCTAAGCAGGACTTCCACCAGGGTCTTTTGGCTCCAAATATATATCCTTTCAACTTCACCGTGTTCTTATGTATCCTGTATTTTTATTATTAGTTTTAATCAAACAAGAATAAAGATGACGAAAAAAATAGTATTCTTGCCTCATAAAGAGATATTAAACAAAAAGTGGTTGCTAAATTCTCCATCATCCTCCCTTTAATAAGATCCCTTTTCTTTAATGACTGGTTTGCCGGTATAAACTTTAAGACCTGCTGGCTTATTTTTACTGCTTAAAGACAGTGAAGTTTTGCTATGGTGATATTTGCCTTTTAAAAAGTAAACTAAATAAAGTAGTGGAGAAAGAATTAGCTACTAATTAGGATATAACTTCTTCTGAAGTCAGTTTTCCTCTGAATGCCCTGAGGAGTCCTTTCATACAGAGAGAAACATGGACTGGTTTTTTCTTTCTTATGAATATTTTGGTTTTTTAATGTGGCCAGAGCTTTTAGTGCATAAGCGCATTTGACAAATACATGAAATAAAACTTGTTGCAATACGATTGGTGCACTCTATGTTACCATGAGAAAGGGGACTGTTATTGTTAACATGTTATGAAGTACAGATTTTCTGTAGAATTTACTTGGAAAAGCAATTTGCCCTGGAGTGGAGTACATTTGGTCATATTCATCTATGAAAGAAGTCTATTTTTACATTTATTTCCCTTATGCGAATATTTGGCTGAGTTCTTCCTGTGGTCCTCACCAGTCTGAATATTCACTAAGTAATATCAAAACTTTTCTGGGTGAAAAACTAGTACTTTGAGTTATCTCAAAACTTGAGGATAGAATCAATCTCTTCTGACCATTATAATGTTTAACAATGAATTCGGTGTTCTCATGTAGTGTGTACATTTCAGAATAATGCTTGTTTTATATCCTTTCTAGGACAGGATTCTTTACATTTATGTTATTTCTTTCCAGGGGCTCTGTAAACACTAGATGGTATCAGCCACCGAAGCCTCGCTATGTGCTATGAACTAGCTATCACAATTTGGGAATTACAGATTAGAAAAACTATACATGTAGAATGGTTAAATAAGACTCCGGAATACCAGGAAACCCTGGTGGTGCAGTGGTTAAACGCTACGTTTGCTAACCATAAGGTCAGCATTCCAGATCGGCCAGGCAGTCTTTGGAAACTCTGTGGAGCAGTTCTACTCTGTCCTACAGGGTAACTATGAGTCACAATTGACAGCAGTGGGTTTTTGTTTTGTTTTGTTTTAAGAATATCAAGCAATACGATGTATATTTGAACTTAAGTTCTACAAATATTTAATGTATATTTTATTTCCAAGGGATCCTTCGTGGCATGGTGGTTAAGAGCTATGGCTGCTAACCAAGAGTTTGGCAGTTCAGATCCACCAGGCAGTCTGAAGTAAATAAAGATTATTTGCTACCTATGAAAAACTACAAGAATCACTGATGTTTTTCTAAGAATGACAGAAAAAAATTGTTTATTATCTGGATCAAAACCTCAGTATCTCTATTGGCTTATCTGTAACGGACCGTCACAAGTTTGAGTATGCACTTGTTTTAAACCCATGCATTTTTAGATTGAGTTTCAACCACATCATTTATATTTAAATTAAAATACCACTGCCAATCAGAACATTGCAGTGACACAGGAAAATTGCAAGAAGAGGAGGAAGAAACCTACACAAAATTGTTCAAAACGGCACCTTTGTCAAGTTTCTCCTAAAAATTTGTTAGCGCTGAAAAAAATTACTACAGTTTTCAGTGCCTTAAATATAATTTAATGTAGAGGTCACAACTTTGACACTAATATACAAGACAGGTAGCTGACATAAAAATGTAAAGCAAGCCGAGTATAGACTTGCTGAACTGAACAGGGAATTCTGAAGGGGACTTCCGTTACTCAGTTCTAATTAACTGTGGCCCAGAGAGAACATTATGTCAGTGAGGCTGGATTTGCTGATTCATGTGGTGTTTATGAAACAGCAGCCGCATGGTGAGCACTGTTCAAACACTGAATGCGGCAGTGCAGAAGACAGACCAAGTCTTACATGCTAACAGTGGCAACAGAACATCAAAAAGGAAACTAAGAAATACATGCTATCATGTCATATAGTAATAAGAAAATCCAAGCAGAGTAGCAGTAAGAACTAAGACCCTAAGGAAGATGACCTTGGTATGTTTTGGGAACACCCGACAAGCCCGTATGGTCTGGTGAAAAGTGAAGAAGGAGGGAGGTAGGCGATGAAGGCAGACGGTAGTGGGGGAGAGGCAGCAGCCACGTTGTGTAAGACCTTGCAGGCCAGATGTTCCGTGAAGGCAAACACAGAGAGACTTCGTCTCATATATTTGGACCAGTCCCTTTACCAGTCCCCTGGCGAATCAGAGGGTCGGTGAAAATGAGGAAGAAGCTCAGTGAGATAGACGCAGTTACTGCAACAATGGATTCAAGCACAGTAAAAGTGGTTAAGGATGATGTGATACAGGGCAGCGTTTTGTCCTCCTTGAGTGGAAACAGACTTGACAGCACCGAACAACGACAGTAACAGGCCACGGCAAGGAGTTCGGATTTTATTCTAAACTTGATGGGAACACCTTAGGTCATCTTTGAACAGGATTGCTGTGGTGTGATTTCCATTTCTGAAAAATCCACGGTGGCTGCTCTATAGAGAATGGACAGAGTGCAAGTCAGGTTAGCGTCACCTAGGTGAGTTATGGCAAGTGGGAATGACTTTTACTGAAATGTGAAATCTCAAGGGAAGATAGGTCTGGGGTTTGGACAGAGGACATGCTTGGAAATCACAAGTTCTCTTTTGACTGTGTGAAGTGTGAAGTGCCCAGCCGCGACGGCGGGCAGACAGCTGTGCGGAAAGGTTAGGGAGCTGCAGAGATGCTGGGACTGGGGCGCACAGCTCATCAGTGTGAAGACGCCGGCGTTGCAGCCAGAGCAGGAATGCGGTGACCCGTTCAGAAAGGTAGCTAGAGGAATGGACAGGCGATCGACTTCAGGGATTTCAGTGTTTAGCAACTAGAATATGACACAGAAGCAGGAAAGATGACTGGAAAGAAGTATCCAGCAAAGCCTGAGGAAAACCTAGACAAGGCGGTTTCCTGGAAGGCAAAAGAAGAAAAGGTTGAAGAGAAAGTGACTGACACTGCTAAGCAATTGCTGAGAATCAAACAGTGTGGCGGTACCTGGAGAGTGATGTGGGACTTAGGGACAGTTATTTATTCATTTAATTTTATTTTTTTAAATCAATGGGCAGTAAAATTGACTTTTTGGTGTGTGGCTTTATTAGTTTTAATCTGTATGTTGACTGGTGTAGCCACCATTAAAATCAAGAGTAAGAATTCAACACCAGAAAACTCCTTCTGTTTGACTTTTGGCAAATACTGAGTTGTTCTCTATCAATGGACTTTGTTTGCTTGCTTGCTTGTTTGTTTGCTTTTCAAGAAAGTCATATAAATGGAACTGCACAGCACGTAGCCTTTCAGCGTTATACCTCTGAAGATCATCCACGTTGTGGCTTGTCTCACCAATTCCATTTCTTGATGAGCAGGATTCCACTGTGAAGTCCCTGGTTGGTGCAAACAAGTTAGCATTTGACCACTAAACCAAAAGGCTGGCAGTTCAGATTCAACTAATGTCATCTTAGAAGAAAGGTGTGGTGGTCTACTTCTGAAAGGTCACAGCCACTGGAACCCTGTGGAGAGCAGTTCTAATCTGGGACACATGGGAGTAGGCATGAATTGGAATACACTTCATAGCAACTGATTTTTGGTTTTGTTTTTTAATTCCAGTGAATGGATGACTCACAGTTGGTTTATTATTCACCTGTTAAAAGACATTCAGGATGTTCCCAGTTTTTGATACTTATAAGGAGAGCTGCTATAAATTTTTTCATACAGTTTTTTGTTTGAACTTAAGTTTTTAGTAAATACCCAGAGGTAGAATTCCAGAGTCCTGTGATAACTATGTATTTAAATTATAAGAAACTGCCAAATTGGTTTTTGGATTGGCTATAATGTGGGTTATTGGTTTTTATTTTGATGCTTTGTTGTTTGTTTTGATGTTTGTGTTCCTAATGTTGTTGCCCCTTCCTGGTCACTGCTGAGAGCATTCAGGGAGCCTTGGTAGCACAATGGTTAAGGCCTGCAGCTGCCAACCCAAAAGCTGGCAGTTCAAATTCGCCAGTTGCTCCTTGGAAACCCTGTGGGGTGGATGTAATCTGTTCTGTAGGATCACTGTGAGTAAGAATCTAGTCAACACAATAGATTTGGTCTAGGGACTTGGGGGTTTAGGTGGCCCAATGCTTAAATCAATCAATTGCTAACTGAAATCAATCATCAGTTGGAGGCTGCCGGTGGTATGGCAGGAGAAAACTGCAGCAGCCTTCTTCTGCAGAGATTTACAGCTTTGCAAACCTTATGGGGCCACCATGAGTGGGAACTGACTCGACAACAGGGGGTTTCTTTTTGTTGTTGTCATGTGTCCTTGAAGACAGGAGAACTTTCTTTTTGAAGGAAAAGTGGAAATTCAGGATTTTACTTTTAAAAAAAATCTCTCAATATTTAAACACCTTGAGAGGAGAATTCATATGTATGTATGCTACCAGCTCCCATACCTTGATGTAACTCAGTCCCTGTACTATCAATGGAGGAAAAAAATGAGGATAAGAAATACAAAATAATTTCCTGGTGATCACACAGCCCTAAAGTGTCGGGTCTTCTGACTTTAAATTTTGTGTTTTCTTTCTGTTGTATTACACTGCCTCTCTCACGAAAAAAAAAAAGTTACTCTTCAGTCAAATAAGTTATATTGCTAGTCAAATTATTTTCTCTTCATACATGATATTATATAGGAAAAATACTTCAGCTAGAAAACTTGAACTGTGGCTTCGCTTCCCGTATAAGCAAGTAAAAAGGAATCCTACTATATTACAATATATATTAAATGAAACAAAACCAAACAAACATGATACCCTCTGTAACTACAGATTTATGAAGCATCTTGGCCTGTAACATTAAGTTTCAGGGAGTGTTTGGATTTAGACAAGTATGACTATTAACTTTTCCTCTGCCTCTTATTAGCTCTATTATCCCGAGCAAGTCTTTTATCCTTTCTGAACTTCGTTTGTCTGCTAGCCTGTCAAATCAGAATCTTAATGTTATTTTTAACTTAGTCTGTAATAATTAGACTAACAAACATACAATGTATTATGAGTAATGCAGGCATTACAAATAAGTGGATTTATTACTATTTCATGTAATTGTGCTAGTATCATTCTAAAACAAATTTTCAAATGAGTATATGTCTAAATATGAGGCATATTAAAGCAGTTGAGGGAATAAACACTGTATAGAAAAAAAAAACCACATTGGTCCAAGAGAGCTGCCTTTTAATCTCAGCAGCAAGAGTGATCAGAGAGAAGTCACTAGACCTCGGTTAAGCCCACTCTTCTCTCAGCATAATGCCAAGAGTTGACTCAATGGACTCGAAGATATCACCTATGATTCATAAATCAAAAACAAACCTGCTCCTGTCAAGTTGTTTCCAACTCACAGCAACCCTATAGGACAGAGCAGAACTGACCCACAGAGTTTCTAAGGAGCGCCTGGTGGATTGGAACTGCTGACCTTTCACTTAGTCACCACAGCACATAACCATTATGCGACCGCAGTTTCATACTTTCAAGTACTTCTTCATGAGAATGACAATGACGGGCATGGATAAGGAAAAGAAAAAATATCCAGTTCTGTGTTGTACAGGCACACACGCACACATATAGATGTATCTATCACCATCCCAGTAATTTGAAATATGTCTCCCTAAAGAGCATGTTAACACACCATGAAAAGTATTGGCTCCTTCATTATTTTAACCTTTCCTTTAGCTTTCTAATGAACCATTTTTTTATATTGATTAGCACCACCCCTTATTTGTTTATTCAGTTATTCAGTCTTTTTTGAGCATCTGTTTTGATCTATGCAGTGTGAGATGATGAGGGCACAGTGGGTTGACAGCAAAGACAGGGCAGTGTACTGGGTGCTTTGGGGGCATGTAAGCTGCCTCTCACCTTAGGCTGAGAGCGACAGGTGAGGGCACATGATTTCTGGCACTGTACTAGATTATCTAGGCAGTCAGAATGACGGTGTCTGTCTTCAAGGAGCACCACAATTCCAAATACCCGACTCTTTCCCATCTGCTTTCAGAAGATTTGGGAGTTAGATATAGAAGGAAATGAACCAGTGTAGATACTCTCAATAAGTAGGCATGTGTCCAAGCAGTGCAACTGAAGAATCATAGACTCCAATGGGAACAATAGAATTATCTAAGTCTCATGTTTAACACAGATTCAGTCCTTTTATTTCATATTTCTTCGCTTAGAAATCAAACAGGTGCAATGCCTGTGTGATCGGGCCTAGTAACATCCATGTACTCAGACTGATGCCCACACATATGCCCCAGATTAGTAGAATATACTAAGATTTGGCAAACTGGTTTTCCAAGTAATAGTATATTGTACCTGTGTAATACATGACTCCCATAAACACCACAACTGATTAGCATACCAGCATGGCACTAGCTGCATGTCATCGGCCAAGGCATGGGTTTTGCGCTCACACTTCTTCCAAGGCTATTTTTAACAGTATTTTATTCACTAATACCCCCTAAGTGTGACAGATAATAACTATCATTAGTTTGAAAGCAGAAGCTGACAACCTGTTTGTTTTCTGGTCATTGGTTTATTACACGTATGTTTTATATCCTGAAGTAACAAGTGTCTTTTGGACTAAGTGTTGAGTAGTGGCTGGTGCACTCATCATTGCCTTCCTGCATCCCTTAGTCAACTTTATTAATAAATTTAGTATTTTTATATTCATAGACATTTCCAATATTTAATTGCTCCTGAGTTTTTACTTTTGTGTGTATAGAGTGTTGGTATCTCTCCAGTAAACTTTGTCATATATACAGGTTCCTCTATTATTATGTTAATAACCCTCTTTCACTTGTTTTGGTAAGAGATTGAGTTGGAAATTATCAATGGCTGTGAAAAGAACAATAATGATTGTTCCCATAACTGTGAACATCCATTTGATGGGCCCCTTTGTTCCTGTATCTATGGACACCAGCTTGATTCAGCTAAGAAAACATGCATAGGTGATGTATGGTAAATGCCACCTCCATGGATTCACATAGCCCTTCCTCTCTAATGCTTGTTGTTGTAACGTAAGCCACATCTCTTAGGCTGTAAGGAGAAATAGGCTGAATATGGCTGTCTGCTGGATAAGTGCCAAAGAGTGATAACTTGGTCGAAGGTATCTTTACATTTACAAATATACCTTGAAACTAGAGGAGATAGAAAACATTATGTACACACACACGCATATGGACTTCACAGATTTGTTTCAAAAGAATATTTCAAGAGCTATGTAGCCATAACATGTAATTTGTGATTCAAACAATTGCTGCCATTTACCCCACTTTTATCTACCTTAAGCAGAAATTATTGGTTTTCAACTGGCTAACGATTTGGATTCGTGTTCAAGTTTGGTATGACAAGTAGTATATTCTAAAAGAAAACTTTGAAAAATATCATTCTTTGGAAATCACAGCTCAAACTTATTTTTAATAGCTAGCTTTTCCAGCATATTGTCTGAAGTTCTGTCAATCACATGGGACAATGAGAAGAAAACTTTGTACCCTAATCTTTCTTGATCATGAAATGTTTAATTTGGACCTTCTGAGAAAAAAGAATACATGCTATAAAAGGAAACAGTGAGCATTGAGCCATATTACTATTTGTTCCTAAAGCAGTGGTTTGCCTAATTCTGGAATTATGATACCATATATGCTTATTTTTTTTCATGATGCTTCATGTCCCCTCTCTTAAAAAATTAGAATATAGGTACATTAAAAAAAAAAAGAACGAAAACTTTCTATGACTTCATGGTGCTTGATAAACTTATAGACAATTTGAAATATCATGAAAGAAGAGGACAGTTTCAATGATCTAAGTGTTAGGACTTTTATTTAGGCAATATGATGACACAGTAGACATCAAGCAATTTTACGGTATTCTGGTTTAAGATATTATTTAGGTCAAAATAATGTCATTGCTTGTGTTTCCTGATTCAACATTGTTTTATGTATTGCTCTTAGAGTCTTCAGTTACTGAAACTAATTGCTTTCTTTGCTTCTCTTCATATAATGAAAAATGCAATTATATTTTTCCTACTTCGATAACTTTTAATTCTGTAGAAAAGTTAAAGGCTTTTCTTTCTTTCCATCCTTTCCCCCATCCTCCTACTCTTCCGCTCTCCTTGTCCTCCTCCCAGCCTCCTCCCTCCCATCTTGCCATCCTCCTGCCATCCCCCACACCCTCTTTTCTTCCCTCACTCCTTCCCCTCTCTCCTCATCCTTCCTCTTTCCTTGCTTCTTCCCTGCTTTGCATTTTTGCAGTTTGATCTTTTTCCTATTCTTACTAAAGTATAATTCAACACAGTTCTATTTATAGCTAGAAAAAAAATAACATCTTCCAGGGTCAAAATTTAAAGAACTGCATATTCATGAGATCTCAGCAGTCGACATGATAATGTTACATTGTTTATGACTAAAGTTTCTTTCATTTTTCAACAATAAATACCATCAATTTCTAAAAAGCAAATATTCTGTAGAGCAAATGCACTGATTAATTCAGGGTGCACGTATTCTGCTTATTTGGCCAAGAACCAACTAAGGCCACAGATGTTTTGTAAAAACATTCATGCATACATGAAATTAAAGACTTTTCTTTTTAGCTCAGTTTTTTTAAAATATAAGATTATACAAAGAAACATAAAAATATGTGTTCCAGTGTACAAATGGCCAATCATTCTTGCTTTAATTCGAGAACTTATTAGCTTCATTTTCAACTTTGGTGTACCCCAAAACACAAATCTATTTTTGTTGAGTTGATTCTGACCTACAGAGATCCTGTCAGATGATATAGAACTCCCCCATAGTGTTTTCAAGGAGTGACTGAAGGATTCCAACTGCTGACCTTTTGGTTAGCAGCCATGGCTCTTAGCCACCACAGTGGTGACACAGTGGCTAAGAGCCACAGTGGCAGTGTATTCTAAAATGAAACTTTAAAAAATACGCTTCATTAGAAATCACAGCTCAAATACATTCTAGGATTTAAAAACCTATAGATGGGTGAACACATTTTGAAAGACATAGAAAATGCAAGTTCTAACCAGTGGTAAATTCAGTAAATTTAACCTTGGTCATTTAACAAAGTACTTGTAATTTCTACCCTATGAAATATTATTCAGTGACTATTAGTTTTTATGTTTCCCTGATGTTAGAGCTAAGCTAAGTTTCCCTGCCTATAAATGATACTCTACTTTTGAATAGGACTCAATTTTTATGTGCAAATGTGTTTTTCTGTGAAGTTAAAAATTTGGCATATTGGCCAGTTTAGGAAAGATTAGATCATCAGAGAGCAGGAGATTTTGATGGGAAAAAGAGGAAGCAAAGATCTTAGCAAATAAGATCTAGAGATTTAGGAAACAGATGATGTAAAACTCGAAATGATAGAGCATTTTAAGAAAGTCTAGTCCTGTAGGAAGGATGAGGTTTCAGGTGAGGCTGGATTGAGGAAGGCATACCTGAGGCAAGCTAGAAATAGCCAGAGAGGGATGATAACAGAAAAGGAATCTGAAATGGATCATAAAATGACAGGCAGACCAACAGACATTTTCAAAGTGTGAGATGCAATTGTGGCTGTTGCTTGTTGGCAACATGGAATCCTGACACCTATGTTTTTGGATGCCCCAGTAGTAGCTGAGAAAGCTTTTAAAATTCTGGAAAACTTCTTAAAACTCTCTCTCTCTGTTCATGTGTATGTATATATGTGTATGTATATGTGTATGTGTATGTGTATATGTGTATGTATATATGTGTATGTATATGTGTGTGTATGCATATGTGTATGTATCTGTGTATGTATGTGTATGCATGTGTATGTATGCATGTGTATGTATGCGTGCATGCATGTATATGTGTGTATGTATATGTGTATGTACATGTGCATGTATATGTGTATGTATATGTATGTATATATGTGTGTATATGTGCGTATGTATGTGCATGTGTATGTATGTGTGTGTGTGTGTATATGTGTGTATATATGTGTATGTATATATGTGTATGTACATATATATGTATACCTAAGTTTTTGTTGTCCTCTGTGTTATCTAATCCAAGGGACAAAGGGAAACAAATACAGGAAAGGGAAAATATCTTCTGAAATTTTATGAAGAGCACTGCTGGTGACACTGCAGGAGAGCTAATGTTTATGTTAAATGACCATCACTTAGATATTTTACAGTGACCTGTCTATCAGGATAGGTTGATTCCAGTTTTGTTTCTTTCCTTTCCCTTGTCTGTGTTTCCTTTTGCTGACACCTTTTCCTGACCTCTTACATCTATAGCTGCTTACCTAGTTTCGGAATAATGGGATTTTGTCAACTCACCAGTGAGAGGTCATCTGTCTGAACAGTTCAGCCAGCTAACTAGTGTGAACTGAATAAACCAATGGGCTAGAGTAAAAAAATCCTAACTGCACAATGCACAGATTTCCAAGCCTAAAGAGAGCAGCAGATGAAGAAGTACCTGCCTTTGTTACTTGGACAATTATGTTAGAGATGCCAAGCCAGCCAAGTGCCATCGAGTCGGATCCGACTCATGGTGACCCTAGAGGCCGGGGTAGACTGACCCCCAGAGTATTCAAGGAGTGCCTGGTGGATTTGAACTGCCGACCTCGTGGTGATCATCTCAAAACTCAGTCTTAATAGATTATTCTTTTGATGACGGGTTTAACTTCATATCTTCTTGTACATTTGTATTTTCCTTAGGAATGTCTGAGGAGGAAACCTTCGTGACTGTAGAATTCTAGAAGAGGAGTGCTAAAGGAGACTTAAAAACCACCAAGTAGAAAAATTTGTTCAACTCATAGGACATTCCAGGATATCCACATTACAAATTATAGCAAAAGATGAAGACCTTATTCATCCCAGTCAGATCGTCATAAAAGGCCCACAAATGATTTGAAACATCCCGATATATATATGTATTTAAAATGATTGTCCTGCCGTCTCTCGTAACCGCAGTTACCGCCTCTGTCACCACTCATGTGAGTTCCGTCGCTTTAATATGACGTTCTGAAAGAACAAATGCATTATAAAACGTAAGGTGGTCTTCTCTGTGCAACTGCCACATGGTCACCAAAGGGAAGGTTTTGGCTGGGCTTTCTCAAATTTTACTTTGTTTAAATTCTGTTAATTCTACCGGATTCCTATTGGACTTTGAAAAATAGCAAAGACTTCATTTTCTGTGCTTGCAAATGCATTCATGGAAATTATTGCTCTATTATTTATATACTTTTCAAATACATAGGAATAGAACAGGCATAGCAAAAGTACACAAAAACCATAAACTCAAATGTGAGTGTCATTCTTATTGTGTTATAGTTTCTTCCATGTCTGTACTACTTGGCCTGAGCAATAGAATGCTATTACCAGTTTTAATTTTGAATTGAAGCATGTTGGTTTTTTTTTTAAGTCGATTTAATTGCAGTGTTCTCTAAAATAAAATGTCTTTTTTTCCCTTCAGAACTTGATGAATGTGAAAGTGGAGAAGCCTGCTGTGCCCAGCTCTGCAATGAGGAGGCTATGAATATGGTTACAAGGAAGGCTTTGGGCTCAGTTGGTTGTGGATGTGCTGGCAAATTCTCGAGATCTAACACAAGGTAAATGATGTGATGGGTTAATTGATGGAGGAGGAACATCCTAAGGCTGAGGGTGAAGGTGGAGAAAGGGAAGACTTAACACAAAAGCCCTGGTGGCACAGTTGGTAAAAGCTTTGGCTGTTAACCAAGAGGTCAACAGTTTAAATCTACCAGCTGCTCCTTAGAAGCCCCGTGGGGCAGTTCTATTCTGTCCTAGCTATGTGTTGGAGTTGACTTGATGGCAATGGGGTTTTTTTCCCCTACATGTATATCAGTTTTTTATACTCTGGGACTTGCATATTGCTGTGACACTAGAAGCTGTCCCACTGGTGTTCAGATACCAGCAGGATCACGCATGCCAGCCAGGTTTCAAGTGGGCTTCCAGACTAAGACAGACAAGGAAGAAGCACCCACTGGTCTACTTCTGAAAAGAATTAGCTGCAGAAACCTTATGAACAGCAGTGGAATACTGTCTAATGTAGTGTCAGAAAATGAGCACTCCAGGTGAGAAAGCACTCAAAGACAACTGAGGAAGAGCTACCTCTTCAAGGTAGCCAAGCCAAGTGCCATCGAGTTTAGAGTCAACCTTAATGACATGGATGGAGTCAAGGTTTGGAGACCATCATTTGCTGATGTGGCATGACTCAAAATGAGAAGAAACAGCAGCAAACATCCATTCATAATCAGAATGTGGAATGTATGAAGGAATAATCTAGAAAAATTGGAAATTATAAAAAATGAAATGGATGCCTTAAGCATTGATATCCTTGGCATTAGTGAGCTGAAATGTACAACTATTGGCCATTTTGAATTGGACATTCATATACTCTACTATGCCTGGAATGACAGTTTGAAGAGAAATGGTGTTGCATTCATCATTATAAAGAACATTTCGAGATCTGTCCTGAAGTACAATGCTGTCAGCAACAGGATAATATCCATACGTCTACAAGGAAGACAGTAAATATGACTGTTATTCAAATGTATGCACCAACCGCTTAAGCCAAAGACAAAGAAATTGAAGATTTTCATCAGCTTCTGCAGTCTGAAATTGATCAAACATGCAACCAGGGCACATTGATAATTACTGGTGACTGGAATGCAAAAGTGGGAAACAGAGAAGGATCAGTAGTTGGAAAATGTGACTGTGGTGAAAGAAATGATGCTGGACACAATTTTGCAAGACCAATGACTTCTTCATTGGAAATACTTCTTTTTTTCAACATAAATGGTGATTATACATATGGGCCACGCCAGACAAAGTACACAGGAATCATACAGACTGCATCTGTGGAAAAGACAGTGGAAAAGCTCGTTATCATCAGTCAGAACAAGGCCAAGGGCCCACAACAGTGTAGACTATCAATTGCTCATGTTGTTGTTAGGTACCATCAAGTTGGTTCCGACTCATAGCAACCCTGTGAACAACAGAATAAAACACTGCCTGGTCTTGCGCCATGTCCACAATTGCTTTTACGCTTAAGCTCATTGTTGTGGCCACTGTCAGTCCATCTCGTAGAGGGTCTTCTTGGTTTTTGCTGACCCTCTACTCTACCAAGCATGATGTCCTTCACCAGGGACTGATCCTTCCTGACAACATGTCCAAAGTATGTAGGATACAGTCTTGCCATCTTTTCTTCCAAGGAACACTGTTCTAGAACAGATCTGTTTGTTCTTTTGGCAGTCCGTGGTACATTCAACATTCTTCTACAACACCAGAATTCAAAGGCATCAATCCTGTCTTCTTTGTTCATGGGCCAGCTTTCACATACATATGATGCAATTGAAAATACCATGACTGGGATTAGGTACACTTTAGTCTTCAGGGTGACATCTTTACTTTTCAATACTTTAAAAACATCCTTTGCAGCAGAGTTTCCCTCTGTAATGTGTCTTTTGATTTCTTAACTGCTGCTTCCATGGGCATTGATTGTGGAACCAAGTAAAATGAAATCCTTGAAACCTAATCCTTTATGATAATCTTGCTTAATGATCTAGTTGTGAGGCTTTTTGTTTCTTGACGTTGAGGTGCAATCCATAAAGAAGGCTGTGGTCCTTGATCTTCATCAGTAAGTTTTCAGATCTTCTTCACTTCCAGCAAGGTAGCATCATCTGTGTAATGGAGGTTGTTAATGAGTCATCCTCCAATCCTAATGCCTTGTTCTTCTTCATAGAATCCAGCTTCTGAGATTATTTGTTTGGCATACAGATTGAAAACGTATGATGAAAGGATATACCCCTGACGCACACCGTTCCTGACTTTAAGCCATGCAGTGCTCCCTTGTTCTGTTCACACTACTGCCTCTTGATCCACATACCAATTCCTTAAGAGCACAATTAGGTGTTCTGGAATTCCCATTTTGCACAATATTAACCATCATTTTTTTATGATCTACACAGTTGAATGCCTTTGCATAGTCAGTGAAACACAAGTAATCATCTTTCTGGTCTTCCCTGCTTTCAGCCAAGACCCATCTGACATCAGCAGTGATAGCCCTGGTTTCACAACCTTTTCCGAATCCAGCTTGAACTTCTGGCAGTCCCTTGTCAATATACTGTTGCAGTCACTTTTGAATGAATTTGATCAAGATTTGAGTTGCACGTGGTATTAATGATATTGCTCGGTAATTTCTGTATTCAGTTGGATCACTTTTCTTTGGAATGGGCATAAATATGGATCTCTTCCAGTCAGTTCACCAGGAAGCTGTCTTCCAAATTTCTTGTTGTAAACGAGTGAGTACTTCCAGTGCTACATCTGTTCATTGAAATATCTCAGTTGATATTCCATCAACTCCTGGAGCCTTGTTTTTTGCCAGTGTCTTCAATTCAGCTTCTACTTCTTCCTTCAGATGATTCCAGAACAGATGCTAGCTGTTCAGATGGCTGAACACTGACCAGTTCTTTCTGGTATAATGAGTCTATGTATTCCTCCCATCTTATCAATTGCCTATATGACAGTGTACGCTGAAACTGAAGAAAATTAGAACAAGTCCACAAGAGACAAAACAAGGCTCTGGGAACTGATGGAATGTCATTTGGGATGTTTCAACAAACAGATGCGGCTCACTTATCTCTGCCAAGAAATTTGGAAGATAGCTACCCTGTCAACTGAATAGAAGAGATGCGTTTTTATGCCTATTCCCAAGAAAAATGATCCAATCAGTGTGGAAATTATTGAACGATATTATTAATATCATATGCAAAATAATTCTTGGTGAAGATCATTAAAAAATAGCTGTAAACAGTATATTGTCATGGGTAATTCCAACAGCATATTGACAGGGAACTTCCAGAAATTCAGACCAGATTCAGAATGGATGTATTACCAGCAATATCATTGCTAATGTCAGGTAAGTCTTGGCTGAAAGTAGAGAATAGCATAAAGGTGTTTACCTATATTTTATTGACTATGCAAAGGTGTTCTACTGAGTGGATCATAACAAATTATGAACAGCATTTCAGAGAACGGGGGTTTCAGACCACCCAATTGTGCTCGTGAGGAATGGATCAAGAGGCAATTGTGCGAACAGAACAAGTAGACACTGTATGGTTTAAAGTCAGGAAAGGGGTGTGTTAGGGCTGTATTCTTTCACCATACATAATATGTATGTCAAGCAAATAATCTGGACTATATGAAGAATGGGGCATCAAGATTGGAGGAAGTCTCACTAATGTTATACAGATGACACAACCTTGCTTGCTGAAAGTGAGGAGGATTTGAAACACTGATGAAGATCAAAGACTACGGCCTTCAATGTAGATTGCCCCTCAACATCAAGAAAATAGAAATTCTAACATTTGGACCAATAAGCAACATCATGATAAACAGGCAAAAGACTGAGACTGTCAATGATTTCATTCTACTTGCATCCACAATCAACACCCATGGAAGCAACAGCCAAGACACTGCAAGACCTCTCAAGAGGGTAGATTGACTCAGTGCCTGCAACAATGGGATCAAACGTAATATCAATTGTAGGCATGGTGCAGGATCCGGCTGTGTTTCATTCTTTTGTGCCTGTGGTCACTGTGTGTCTACTTAACAACAACAAGAACACTAAGAGATCTAAATTTCTATGTGACTCTACTATCTACTATCATATGAACTTGGGTTACTCATTTAACTGTTCTAAACCTCAGATCCTCTTCATTAAAGTAAATATGATAGTAGGATTAAAAAAATAATAATAAATAGGATAGTAGGATTAAAGAGTAGATTAAGTAATAAATGTGAAGTGTATATTACAATAGTTGATGGAGAAATCACTCAATTAAAATTAGACATTATTATAATATTCGTTGATCCATAATCCCTTTTCGCTAATTTAATATATGTAGGCAAATGAAAGATTCTGGCAGACCATAGTACCCTGCTATAGAGATTATCCATGGCAATTGGAATTAACTGGAATTAGAAAGTTGGTTACTGAAAGTCATTTTCAATGAGCTTTTTAATTAGAGAGCAGGAGCAAAAAATTGCTAGCTCACGAGCCACAGATCAATTCTTTACCTGTGAATCCCTTATATAGCTGATAGTAATAGAGCTAATGCAATTTTAAGGAGTCATTTTACACTTTTCTAACTTGTTTGTCAATAGTGATTCACTTTACTTTCAGATTTCTAGTTTATGTATTTTTTAATCTATCATAGTTAAACTTGAATGCACAGACTGTAGTCACTTGACTTTTCTACCATTAACAATATTCATGTAAGTCATTGCTGTATTTTTACTTTTAAACATTTGTCTGAATTGTTAAAATTTTCATTTTGGTCTACCATTACCATTATTGTGAACCACATTTTTTTTTAATCAAAGCAAACATGAGAAGACTTGTATCTATTCCAAAAACAGTTATTAGGTAAGAAAAATGTAACACCTCAGAGAAAATAGATTTCCTTTACTTAAATAATTCTATTGAGGTTGATAGGTACATTTCTGCATACAGATGGCCAAGCACTCAGGCTTCGCCACACAGATAGCAGCAAAGAACATGAGTATGTAATGAATACGTTCTAAACACAGTACAGCACATTACCATTTATTGCGTTCCATCCAATTAGCAGGGCCAGAAAAAAGGAGTCCAAAAATATGAAATTCATGTGCCATCTGGTCTTAAACAGAGTAAGCCAAAAGAAGATTGTACAGTGTGAATGTACACAGTTGTGTATACACATCCATATGGAAAAGGTACCCACAATCTGAGATAAATCTTGGAAGCTCAACTTCATCTATGAATTCTTTATTGTGAATACATTGACCTAAGTCTGAGCTCTAACGTGGACTGACTAGTAATTAGCCACATGAGATCAAGGCCTAGGGTTCTTCCATATCTAATATTCCCGACAACCCTTGTTCAAGATTATGAGTGGAAAGGAGTGTTCTATTATAGATACTGAATAAACCAAGAAGGAATGAATGTTCTATAAAATGGCACATGGCATGAGACCATTTCATTTATTTTCTTAGTTCGTCATCAAAGTGTTATGAACTCTAGGCTTAGTAAGACATCATCCAAGTAGCTGAACTACAGTGAAATTGGGAATATACAAAATAAAAGTAACTGGCAAGTAATACTTGACTTAGTATTTGAACTCTGCTTTCTGTATGGCAATGTTTTTATTGACATGCCATGGTTAATAAAGTTCCCAGAAGGAGCCTGCATATACTCGTCAGTTCATCGTGTCTGTTTTATCTCTCAAAGCCTAAAAGCAAATATCTTTGTAACTTTCCTAGATGTGGACTAGTGTCTGGATGTCAGTATGCCCTGTGACCAACTCTATCAATTCTGTGGGGACATATGACTGCACTTGTGAAGAAGGCTACAGAATTAGAAGTAGCAGAAAAACTTGCATCTGCAAGTCACTGTGAAGCATTTTGTCTCTTCCTAACTACTTCAATCTTCTTTTGTGTTCTTTCAGAAGCAAAGGAGGGCACATGTTCCTTAACTCAAACTATCCTTCCCTTTCTGTCTTTACAGATTGAGATCTTTCTTTTCCTTTTGTTCTCTCTGCTTCAGTTTCAACTCTGTGCTTGCTGCTTCTCAACTTTGTTTACAAAAGGCTTTTTGAAATGGTCTTCTCAAAGAGTTTTCCCTTTTGGTCACCTCCTGCCTTTGCAGTCTAGTTCAAATTTTCTCTCATCAACACTTTCTCAGTTTTTCTTCCTTTCAACCAGCATGCTGAATCCAGACATTGTCCTATATGGTCTTAGCTTTAGATGATGGACTAGAGGAAGAAGAGGAATTAGAAGTTGTGAGGTTTCTAGGCTGTTTACTCAAGAATCCACCTCAAGCTGCTTCATTATGTTGTGGCCTGTCTGCCTCCCACCTCCAAAGATGAGGAAGATGCAGAAAAAAAGAACAAGATAGCCAAGAGGAACTTACTTCTTTACAAAAAGTTGGTGAGTAAAAGAATTTATCTCATTACACTCACTTCTTTTCTTTATTCTTGGAAAATTCTCTTAACATCTTATAAGGGCATTTAAAGATCTTTCAAAGCTTCATTTCCCTGTTCTATACTTCATCAGTCAGCCTGTACGTTACAACCTCTGTTCTACATGTATCTATGGCTAACTCATTGCCATTGAGTTGAATCGACTCTACAGGACAGAATAGAACTGCTTTATAAGATTTTTAAGGCTGTAATCTTTACAGAAACAGACTACCACATCTTTCTCTCATGGGGCCACTGGTGGGTTTCAATCACTGAGCTCACGTTTAACAGTCAAAAATTTTGATCACTGCACCGCCATCCTTTATTGTACAAAGGAAGAAAGACAAACTATGGTAGATTTGATGGGAAACCCTGAAGAAGTGACATTTTTTCTCAGCTTCTTCCTGCTAAATGTCCATGGAAATATCTTTAAATTAGTATTACAGGCAGAATAACTTGGGCATTTTCCTTCTCCTAGCTGTTAAAGGCTAACAATAAGCTACTTCGATATTTACTTAAAATTTACCCTAAATAGCATTACAATCTAGGCCTTTTCTAGACTTTAATGTACAGTCAGTTGTCCAGTATGCTTAGTGAACCAGAAAGATCTTCAAAGTTATGAGCAGTTTTTTGTTTGTTTGTGTTTGTTTTCTTGTATATAAAAGCCACAGAACAGAAGCACTGAAGCACTTCTGATCGAAATAAATTAGTATAACCTCTCTCCAAAGTAACAGTTTTCAGTCAGTCTGCTGGTTGTTTCCTCTTCTTTATAAAACATACCTACTCCTTCTGTTCTCTACGTATTGTATTTTAACAGTATCAAAACTTAATGACTGATTTAGAATGCATTCAATAAAATGGCAGAAAACATCTTCATGCTATAGTCAATCATAAAAATATGGAAAAATGCATCTGAGGAGGCAGTGATAAGATGGTAGAGTAATTGGGTGCTTCCTGTTATCCCTTGAACAACAAAGCCCACCTCCCCAAAAAACCACAAATGGATGGATTATACGTAATGTTCTAGGAACCTTGAACATCAAAGGGTAAGCTGAGAAATTGGTCTGAACTTCAGGGAAGTGAGAGTAGGTCCAAAAGTACCTGGGACCAGCAGACCTGAACTAGCAGAAATCAGCACCCCACAAGCACATCTGCTACAGTGAAGTTGGAGAATAGAACAGTGGCTTTCAGAGGGAGACACAAAGCATTGGAGAGCCCGCTCACCCTTCAAGAATCAGGAAAGGGCCACATTCAATCATCAAAAGCTATGCAGATTGTGACTAATCTATCTCATGAATATCTAAATCTTTCCTTTGGGATCAGCCTTTCTCCCCCTTTCCAGAGCCTCTGTCTTCCATCTGGGCATTGTGCCCAGTACCAGAGACTGACACCAATACCTGCACCAGAAGTAGGATTCTTACTGCTGCCCCAAACCATTCTCCTAGACTTGGAGAGGGAACCATTCAACAGGGGTAGGGGGAGAATAAATAAACAAAATAATCTGTCAGCTCCCTTCAGCCAGGAACTCAGGACAGAAACTGTTCCTTTGCGTAGGCTCAAGTATAAGAGGACTTGGCTTCCTTGCAGAATCTCACTGATGACTGTCACCGCCTAACTTTCTCAGCACATGCAGCCAGATACCTGTGCCTACACCAGTCACCCCTGCCCATCTAGGAGACCGCCTACCTGGGCATCTGTGCTGAGTACATACTACATGAAAATCAAACAGATGCCTGGGCTTACCTACTTAGTAAGAGGTTTAACCATGTGGTGACAGGACCTTAAACCTCAAAGATGCCAGTATTCAAACTAGCTTACACAAGCAGTGTATTTTGGTATTTCAAAACAAGAAGCTAAAACACAGTAAGCAAACATAAAATATACAGCTTACGCATGCCTCAGAGGCAACAGTCAATATCAAATAACTTAAAGAGTCAGACCATAGGGTCTTCAGAAAGCTCTCACAGCAAAGAATCATGAAATGTTCCAGATGAAGAGAAGTCCCTAGACCTATTGGAAGTAGAATGCAAAAGATCAATATTTAGATCTCTTGAAGAGATCAGAAAGGAGATCAGGCAAAACACATCAGAGTGTAATAACCAACTGAGCAGACTGCAAGAAAGCACAGAGGAATAACATGCAGAGATTCAGAAGATCAGTAATAAAATTACAAAATTAAATAACTCTATAAAAAGTCACAGGAGGAGAATTGAGGCAACAGAAACTGGGGTTAGTGAGACTGAAGATAAGACACTTGACACCAACACATATGAGGAAAAAAATCAAATAAAAGATTTAAAAAAAAAATGAAGAAACATCAAGAATCATTGGGACTTTGTCAAGAAGAATAATCTGTGAGCAACTGGAGTATCAGGACAGGGGGAACAACAGAAAATATGGAGAGAATTGTTGAAGATTTGTTGACAGAAAACTTCCCTGATATCACAAAGGATGAGAAAGTATCTATCCAAGATGCTCATCAAACTCCACAGCATATATCTTGAAAGAAAGACACCAAGATATATTATAATCAAACTTGCCAAAACTAAAGATTAGGAGAGCTTTTGTAAGGGAGCTAAGGATAAATGGAGTAAGTGCTACAACTGCTAGCCAAGAGGTCACCCATTCAAATCTGCCTCTATGGGGCAGTTCTACTTTGTCCACAGGGTCACTAAGAGTTGCAATCAACTCAGTAGCAGTGGGTTCAGTTTGGGTGGATTAGGGATAAACTAAAAATAATCTACAAAGGAGAGCCAATGAAACTAAGCTTGGACTACTCAGCAGAAACCATGTGTGCAAGAAGACAATGGGATGAGATATTCAAAACCTTGAAGGAAAAAAAATTGCCAGCCAAGAATTATGTACTTAGCAACACTGTCTCTCAAATATGATGGCAAAATTAACACATTTTGAAATAAGCTTAAGTTTAGAGAACTTACAAAAACCAAACCAAAATGGTAAGAAATACAAAGGGAGTCTTTCAGTTAGAAAATCAGTAACATCAGGTAATGACCCAGGGCTAAAAGGCAGAACAGAGTAACCAAATATCAGCCTAGATAGTAAAATCATAAAAATGAGTCAAAGCTAAAACACTGAAAATACAGAAACAGCGAGGTTATTGTGTAAAATGTAACGATGTTGTAACAGAAAGAGCAACTAAAAATGTAGTCATAGATATTTCATAAGGAGAGGAAGTCAAGGTGATACAAAGAAATTAAAGATCACTTTAAATTTAGAAAAAATAGTAGTACATATTAAGGAAACACAAAGGAAAGTAAGAATCCAACACATCAAAATGAAAAACATGATGCCTCAGCAAATACAAAACCAACAGCAATGAAAAAGATGGAAAGACAACATTTGAAGAAAAGTGACTAAGCATAGAAAACTAAGCCGAACAAAGAAATTGTCAGCAATACACAAAAATGCATCAAAATGACAGCATGAAACCCATATCTATCAGTAATTACACTGAATATAAATGAATTATAGTACTAATAGAAAGACTGAGAGTGGCAGAATAGATAACAAAACATGACCTGTCTATATGCTGCCTGCAAGAGACACATCTTAAACTTACAGAATCAAACAAACTAAAACTGAAAGGATGGTGGGGAAATATGAAGCAAACAGTGTTCAAAAAATAGTAGGAGTGACAATATTAATTTCTTATAAAACATACTTTAAAGTAGAACCCATCACAATGGATAAGGAGGACACTATATAATGATTAAAGGGTCAATACTCTAGGAGAATGTAGCTATATTAAATACTTATGTACCCAGTGGTAACTCACTGCTGTCGATATATCACTCATAAATACATAAAATGAACTCTAACAGCATTGAAAAGAGAAATAGACAGCTCCACAATAATAGTAAGAGACTTTGGCCCACCACTTTTGGTTCATGATAGAACATCAGGAAAAAAGCTCAGTAAAGACACAGATCTAAATGCCACAATCAACCAACTTGACCTCATAGACACACACAGAAATCAGCCAAGCATACTTGCTTCGACACACATGAAACATTCTTCAAAATTGACCACATATTAGGCCATAATACAAGCCTTAACCAATTCCAAAGCATCAAAAAATCACAAAACATCTTTTCAGACCATAAAACCACAAAAGTGTAAGTCAATAACAGGAAAAAAAAAAAAAGAGGGGGTGGATTGAACACAGGGAAACGAAACAGTACCTTGCTGAAAATCTATTGGGTTATAAACGGAATCAAGTATAAAATAAAGAAATTCACAGAATCAAATGGAAATGAAAACACATACTACCAGAACCCTTGGGACACAGCAAAGGCAATACTGAGAGGTCAGTTTATTTCAACACATGCCTACATCCAAACAGAAAAGAATGCCCAAATCAAAGCATTAACACTACAATGTGAAATAAGAGAGAGCAGCAAAAGAACCCGTCAGGCACCAGAAGAAAGCAAATAATAAAAATTAAGAGCAGAATTAAATGAAATAGAGAATAGGCAAACAATTGAAAGAGTTAACAAGACCAAAAGCTGGATCTTTGAAAAAGATCAACAAAAGCAGTAAGCCACTGCCCAAACTGACAAAAGAAAAACAGGAGAGGAAGAAAATTACTTGAATAAGAAATAAGATGGACAATATCACAACATATGCAAACAAAATTAAAAAAAAAAAAAACCAATATTATAAAAAAATGTACTCTAACAAATTAGAAAACCTGAGTATCATGGATTGAATTGTGTCCCCCCAAAAATATGTATAGAAATTTGGCTGGGCCACGATTACCAGGATTGTGTGACTGACCTCCATTTTTTGATTTTCCCTTGCTATAAATTGTAATCTCTGCCTGTGGGTGATAGAGAGGATTATGTTGAAAGAGGATTAGAGTGGGACTGCAACACTCTTACTAAGGGAGTTTCCCTGGAGTGTGACTTGCACTACCTTTTCTCCTTTCATTCTGCAAGAGACAAAAAGAAAGAGAAACAAGAGAGTTGGTAGCATTGTACCATCAAGAAAGCAGCATCAGGAGTAAAGCATGTCCTTCAGACCCCAGGTTCCTGTACCAGGATGCTCTCAGACCAAAGAAAGACAGATGCAACACAAGGATCTTCTTCTAGAGCTAATGAAGAGGGAGAGCTTTCCCCTAGAGTAGACACTCTGATTTTGATTTGGACTTGTAGCCTAGTGGACTGTGTAAGCATAATAAAGCTGTTCACTTCGTGGTGTTTCTCTTATAGCCGTACTAGATGACTAAAACACCGAGGAAGTGGACAAATTTCTACAACCACACTACCTATCTAAACTAACAGAAAGAGAGATAGAACCATCAAAGGAACCTGTAACAAAAGATAGAAAAGGCAATTTAAAAACATTCAACCAGAAGAAGCCCTGGCCCTGACAGCTTCACTGGAGAATTTCACTAAAATGTCAGAAAAGAGTTAACACCACTATTACTGACAGTATTTCAGAAAATAGAAAAAGATAAAATACTCCCACACTCATTCAGTGAAGCCAGTATAACCCTGATACAAAACCAGGCAAAGACATCACAAGAAAAGAAATTTATTCACCAGTGTCTCATAAACTTAGATGCAGTAGAACTCAACAATGTAGAAAAACAATAATTCACCATGACCAAGTGGGTTTCATACCAGGTGTGTGGGTGTGGTTCAACATCAGAAAAATAATCAATGTAGTCAATCATGTAAATAAAATAAAAGGCAAGAACCACTTGATTTTATCAATTAATACAGAAAAGTCATTTGAAAAAGTCAAATGTCCATTCATTAAAAACTCTCAGAAAATAGGAATAAAAGGGAAATTCCTCAACATAATAAAAGACATTTTTACAAAGTCAACAAACATAATCTTCCTAAATGTAGAATGTCTGAATGCATCACCTTTGAGAATGGGAACCAAATAAGGCTGACCTTTATCACCACTTTTATTCAAATGTGCTGGAAGTTCTAGCCAGAGCAATCAAGCAAGATAAAGAAATAAAGGGCAGGAAGCTAAGATGGCAGCATAACCCCATGTCCCTGCTGAAACCTACAAATGAATAAAATTCACCTAATAGAGCATTCCAGGAAGCCTGAACACCAGGTAGAAAATTTGAACAACAGGCTGGGCAAAATGAAGAACATAGGAACTCTGAGTCATTCCAGATAAAACAATGCAGCCCCAAATCAGGTAACAACTGCACTAAAAAGAAAAACTACAGACAAATATCTCTCATGAACATAGATGCAAAAATCTGCAACAAAATCCTAGCAAATGGAATTCAGTAACACATCAAAAAAAAAAGAAAAAGAAAAATAGCTCACTATGACCAAGTAAGATTCATACCAAGGAAACAGGGATGGTTCAACATCAGAAAATCAGTTAATGTTATCAACCACATAAATGAAACAAAAGAACCACTTGATTGTATTAATAATGAAGAGAAGGTATTTCATAAAGTCCCACACCTGTTCGTGTTAAAAATTCTCAGCAACCTAGGGATAGAAGAGAAATTTCTCAACATAGTATGGGGCATCCACACAAAACCAACAGCCAGCATCATTCTGAATGGAGAGAAGCTGGAAACATTCCCCTTAAGAACAGGCTGTAGACAACAATGCCCAATGTCACCACTTCTATTCAACATTGTTCTGGAGGTCCTAACCAGAGCAATTAGTCATGATAAAGAAGTAAGGGGTATCCAGACTGGTAAAGAAGTAGTTAAAGTATCCCTATTTGTGGATGACATGATCTTACATACAGAAAACCCTAAAGAATCCACCAAAAAATTACTAAAGCTAAGAGAAGACTTTAACAAAGCATCCAGACATAAGATAAACATGCAGTTGGATTCCTTTACACTGAAAAAGAATCAATCAAAGAGGAAATCTTGAAAGCATTACCATTTACTATAACCCTTAAGGTGATAAAATACCCAGAATAAATCTAACCAGAGATATAAAAGACCTACATAAAGAAAACTCTAAGACCCTATTGCAAGACACTAAAAGTGACTTACGTAAGTGGAGAAACCTACCTTGCTCTTGGATAGGAAAACTCAACATGGTAAAAATAATTGTTCTACCCAAAGTGACCTACACATGCAACGCAATCCCAATACAAATCCCAGTGACATTTTTCAATGAGATGGAGAAATGAATCACCAGCTTCATATGGAAATGGAGGAAGACAGAGATAAGTAAAACATTACTAAAGAAGAAAAAGTGGGAGGCTTTTTGCTATCTAATCTTAAAACCTATTATACTACTATAGTAGTCAAGATAGCCTGGTACTGGCACAAAAACAAACAACATAAACCAATGGAACAAAACTGAGAATTGAAATATATATAACATCATCCACCTATAAGCAACTAATATTTGATAAAGGACCAAAGGAAGTGAACTGGGGAAAGGACAGGCTTTTCCACAAATGATGTTGACATAACTGGACATCCAACTGCAAAAAGTTGAAACAAGATCCTTATCTTACTCCATGCACAAAGACTAATTCAAAATGGATTAAAGACCTAAATATAAAACTCAGAACAAAGAAAATCTTGGAAGAAAAAATTGGGAAGACAATGGAAGTTCTAATCCATGGCATTAACAACCTACAAAAGCAATCACCAATAACCCTCAAACACCAGAAATGAAAATAGACAAATAGGAACTCCTAAAAGTCAAACACTTAGGCTCATCCAAAGCCTTTATCAAAAGATTAAAAAGACCACTTACTGAGTGGAAAACAATTTTTGCCTGTCACACCTCTGATTGATATCAAATCTCTCTAATCTACAAGACACTGCAAAACCTCAATAAGAAAAAGGCAGACAACCTAACTTAAAAATGGGCAAAGGAGGTGAACAGGTCTTGTATGTCACTGAAGAAGACATACAGGATATTAGGAAATGTTCATGATCATTAGCCCTTAGAGAAATCCAAATCAAAACTACCATGAGATACCATGTCACCCCAACCAGGCTGAAAGTTATACAAAAAACACAAAATAATAAATGCAGGAGAGGATTTGGAGAGACGGGAGCTCTTCTACACTGTTGGTGGGAGTGTAAAATGGTACACTTTGGAAACTGACTTGGCGCTTTCTAAGGAAACTGGAAATAGAAATACCATGTGATCCAGCAATACCAATCCTTGGAATGTATCCCAGAGAAATGAGGGACACTGCTAAAACAGATACATGCATGCTAATGTTTATTGCAGCTGTCTCCACAATAGTGAAATATGGAAGCAACCTAGATACTCATCAACAGCTGAATGTTTAAAATGAGGTATATGTATACAATGGAATACTATGCAATAATAAGAAACAACGATGGCTTGGGGAAATACTTGACAATGTGGGACCACTGGAGTACATTATACTGAGTGAAATTAGCCAGATGCAAAAGAACACACATTGTACAAGGCCATTAATATAAGGATGCAACAAAGCATTTTAGCATAGAGCAAGAAATTTAGCCAAGAAATCAATTAATTATGGTTGCAAGAGTAGGGAGGGATGGAGGTGGATTTCTGCAAATTAGCTAGAGGTTAGGACTAGAGTTGGGTGTCGTGTATGGCAGCACATAATAGAAAGAAGGTATTCACCACTGCTCAAGTCCAAAACTAAACTGTTCCCCAGATGTGGCCCTCCTCTGTGAAAGGATAGAATAACAGGGTCTGGGGTTGGGTGATGGTGGTTTCAGGGGACATCTAGACTAATTGGCATACCTAAATTCATCTTCTTCTTTTCTTTTTTTCTCTCTTTTTGATTTTCTCTTAGGAAAATATTCTGCATACCAGAGTGGTGTCTGGAGTCTTTTTTTTTTTTTTTTTAACATAACTGAGTGAAAATGTACATTCATGTATAAATTTACATGCCCACCTATATGCAGCTTCCACTGCTCTCCCTGTCCAGTGACTGCACACTATTCCTCTCTGCTCCATACATGTCTCATCCTCCCAACAACCTCCTTTCCCTTCCTCTCCATCCACTCCCCTTCCTCCAGCCAGAAGTCAGCAAGATGATATCCCGTAGATATATAGAACCACAAAGTGCTTCCAATATATGGTCACTACAATCCACTCCTGTCCAAAAAGTGGACTTTTGTTATAATTTATGGGAAAGGGTAGCATCAGTGCCGGGGGCCATGCTCTTAGAGGAACCCCAAAACCGCTGGACCATCAATTGAGGTCTTTTAGTGGAGATCTCATGTTGCACCCCTTTTCATTCTTGTGTTGCCATTGAGACTCCTCTCTGTGAGCTCCATCGTGGCTATTGCTGGTGGTGGCCAGGCACCATCCGGTTCTTCCGGTCCCAAGTCAATGTAGGCACCCACTCTTGTGGGTGTCTCTGTCTTCTCGGTTGTCTTTACCGCATGTCATTTTGGTCCTCGGTGAGCATCCATTCCTGCTGAGTTGGGTGTCCTCGGATGGCAGCTTGGCAGCTTTTAAGACCCCAGATGCCACTCACCAATGTGGGGTGCAGAGAGCTCTCTTAGCAAAACACTAGTTGTGACAATTGGCCTGGAATTCACCTAAGAGCATGGTCTCCCGCCCCCTGCCCTAGCTACTCTATCCTTGCAGTATTGAGTCAAGATGGAAGGAGTACTCAAGTTATGCTGAAGTCCACTTAATGTTGTTCTTGTTTCTAATGTGTGCTATCACCGCTTTCTCCCAACTAGATTTCTAATAACTATCTAAACTAAACCCTCCCCCCCTTACTCACCCTCCCTCCTCTCCCTTGCAGCTGTCAAAGAGTCTTTTCTTCTATACACGAGTCTGTTTTTGAGGTCTTATCGTAGAGGTCTCACACAGTATTTGTCCCTTTGTCACTGACTACTTTCACTCAACATAATGTCTTCCAGTTGAAACCAGGTTAGGAGATATGTCCTGGAATCATCGTTATTCTTTATCATTGCGTAGTGCTCCATTGAGTATATGTACCATAGTTTACCTATCCATTCTTCTATTGTCGGGCATCTGGGTTGATTCCATCTTTTTGCTATCGTGGACTGTGCTGCGATAAACATTCTGGTGCATGTGTCCATTGGTGTGAAAGGCCTTGAATCTGTAGGATATATTCCAAGTAGTGAAACTACTGGGTCAAATAGTATATTGATATCCATTTTTTTAAGGAAGCGCCAGATTGCCTTCCAAAGATGCTGGACCATTTTGCAACCCCACCAACAGTGTAGGAGGGTTCCGCTTTCTCCACAGCCTCTCCAGCATTTATTGTGTTTTCTGGATCATGGCCAATCTTGTTGAGGTGAGATGGTATCTCATTGTTGTCTTGATTTGAATTTCTTTAATAACTAAAGATGGTGAACATGTCCGCATGTGTTTTTTGTCTGCCTGGACCTCCTCTTTAGTGAAGTGTCTGTCCATCTCCTTTGACCATCGCTTAACTGGATGGTTTATCTTCTTCTTCTTGATATTTTGTAGTATCTTATAGATTATGGAGATCAGGCATCGGTCTGACATAGAGTTGCCAAATATTTTTTCCCATTCTGTGGGTGTTCTTTTAATTCTATTAATAAAGTCTTTGGATGAGCAAAAGTGTTTGATTCTTAATAGTTCCCATTTATCTACTTTCTCTTCTGTTGATTAAGGTTTCTTTGACAGATTTTGGAGTCTGTCCTCATTGTGTATTAAAACTTCCATTGTTGTTCCTACCTTTTCTTGGATGAGCTTTATCATTTTAGGTTTGATATTTAGGTCTTTTATCCAGCTGGAGTTGGTTTTTGTATAAGGTGTAAGATACGGATCTTGATTCAGTTTATTGCAGATGGGTAACCAATTTTGCCAGCACCATTTGTTGAAGATACTGTTTTTACCCCAGTTTAATGTCTTAGGGCCTTTGTCGAATATCAACTGTTCATAGGCAGATGGTGTCATCTCTAGGGTCTCAATTCTGTTCCATTGATCAATCTGTCTGTTCTTGCACCAGTACCAGGCTGTTTTGACCACTGTGGCAGTGTAGTATGTTCTAAGGTCGGGTAATGAGAGGCCTCCCAGTGTGTTCTTCTTCTTTAGTAGTACCTTGCTTATCCGGGGCTTCTTCCCTTTCCAAACAAAATTGGTGATTTGTTTCTCGATCTCATTAAAAAATGATGCTGGAACTTGTATTGGGATTGCATTATATAAATAAATTCCTTTGGGTAAAATAGACATTTTCACAATGTTAATTCTTTCTATCCATGAGCAGGGTAGGTTTTTCCATTTATCTAAGTCTCTTTTAGTTTCTTGTAGTAAGGGCTTGTAGTTCTCTTTGTAAAGGTCTGTTGTTTCTCTGGTTAGATTAATTCCTAGGTACTTTATCTTCTTAGGGGCTATCGTAAATGGTATTGATTTAATAATTTCCTCCTTAACAGTCTCGTTGTTGGTATAAAGGAATCCTACTGATTTACTTATGTTTATCTTATATCCTGACACTTTGCTGAACTCTTCTATCAGTCTGAGTAGCTTACTTATAGATTCCTCGGGGTTCTCTGCATATACAATCATATCATCTGTGAACAGAGGGATTTTAACTTCCTCTTTGCCGATGCGGATGTCCTTTATTTCTTCGTCTTGTCTAATTGCTCTGGTTGGAAATTCTAGCCCAATGTTGAATAGGAGAGGAGAGAGTGGGCATCCTTATCTAGTTCCTGATCTCAAGGGAAAGTCTTTCAGTCTCTCTCCATTCAGGATGATATGGGCAACTGGCTTTGTATAAATGGCCCTTAATGTGTTCAGGAATTTGCCATCTATGCCCATTTTGCTAAGAGTTTTTAGCATAAATGGGTGTTGGACTTTATCAAATGCCTTTTCTGCATCAATGGACAAAATCAGGTGATCCTTGTCTTTTGTGTTATTTATGTGGTTTATCACATTAATTGTTTTCCTGATGTTGAACCAGTCCTGCATCCCTGGTATGAATCCCACTTGGTCATGATGGATTATTTTCTCGATGTGTTGTTGTATTCTGTTGGCAAGAATTTTGTTGAAGATTTTTGCATCTAGGTTCATGAGTGATATCAGTCTGTAGTTCTCCTTTTTTGTTGGGTCTTTCTCTGGCTTAGGTATCAGGGTTATGCTGGCTTCATAGAATGAGTTTGGGAGTACTCCATCCCTTTCTATACTGTGAAATAGTTTCAGTAGTATTGGGGATAACTCTTCTCTAAATGCCTGGTAGAATTCTGCCGTGAAGCCGTCTGGGCCCGGATTTTTTTTGGTTGGCAGTGTTTTGATGCCCTTTTCAATCTCTTCCTTTGTGATGGGTTTATGAAGTTGTTCTGCCTCATGTTGTGATAATTTGGGTAAGTGGTATGAGTCAAGGAATTGGTCCCTTTCCCCTAGGTTTCCCAATTTGTTAGAGTACAGTGTTTCATAGTATTCTGTTATGATATTTTTGATTTCTGTTGCATCTGTGGTGACAACTCCCTTCTCATTTCTAATTTGGGTTATTTGTTTCCTTTCCTGCTTTTCTTTAGTAGGTTTAGCCAGTGGTTTATCAATTTTGTTGATCTTTTCAAAAAAACAGCTTTTGGTCTTTCCAATTTTTTCAATTGTTTTTCTATTCTCTAGTTCATTTAGCTCTGCTTGTCTGGAGTCTTAAAAGCTAACAAGCTGCCATTTAAGAAGCACCAACTGGTCCTGAAACACCAGAGGCAAACAGTAGACATCTAGGACAGGAAGAAAATATGAACCCACAAGGTAGAAGGAGCCATACAAACCCAAGTCTGTCTCAGCATGCGACGTGAAGAAACAGATGGTGACCAGCCACTGCCAATGAGTGCCCAGAGGGTGAGCACAAAAATGTTATGCATACCATTTGGGTGAGTGGCATCTGGTGTCTTAAAAGCCAGCAAACTGCCATCTAACTATCACCATTTGGTCCCAGTCCACCTGGACCAGGGCTAGACAGAGGACATCAACGACAGGAGGAACATTTGAGCCCAGCAGAAGGAAGGTGCATGTAATCCAGAGGCTACTTTGACATGGGACCGGAAGAATGAGTTGGTGCCTAGCTGCCACCAACGACTTCCAGGATGGGGTACACAATATCGAGCCCCTGATGTAGAGGCAGAAACATAAGCATACAGAACTAGAACTTCACCAAATAAACTACAACTGATGGTCTCTCAGCCTGCTGGCCCCCCTGGGAGTGTGGCCCCTGGACTCTAACTCCAAACTGCATCCAGTACTGATGCCAGCTCCCCAGACAAAGACTGAGCTGGAGTATACAACACATGCAGTGATCCTGGCTCCAAACAAACTTTTGGACTTAAATAGAGACATGGGGGCTGTCCAAGGAGCTTATCACTGGAGGAGAGAAGATAGTGGGAAGAGGCGACAAGTCTTGATCGAATGGGCATGAGAACTTTTGAGTGATAAGGAGGAGTATGCTGTCATGAGAGGGTAGGGGAGGGAGGGGAGAGCAGTTAAAGTAGAATAGTAATGTGAGTTCCAGATGTTATATGATAAATTGATATGGACTGTATACTTGTATTTAAACCACAATAAAATTTAGTTGGAAAAGAAAGGGGCATCCAAGTTGGTAAAGAAAAAGAAGAAGTAACTCTATTGGCTATTTATAGAAGACATGATTTACAAAGAGCAAAAAATAAAATAAACAACTGAAACTAGTGGAACAGTTCAGCAAATTATCAAGATACAAGATAAACATACAAAAATCAGTGGGATTCCTCTATACCAACAAAGAGAATACCAAAGAGGGAATTGCTAAATCAGTATCATTTACAATAGCCCCTAAGAAGACATCATACTAACCAGACAGCAAAAGACCTATGCAAAGAAAACTACAAGACACTACTGCAAGAAACCAAAAGAGATCTACGTAAATGGAGAAACAACTTGCTCGAGGATAGAAAGACTCAACGTTGTGAAAATGACTGTTCTACCCAAAGTGATCTGTAGATATAGTGTAATTCCTATCCAAATTCCAACGCCATTGTTTGATAAGATGTAGAAACAAATTACTAAATTCATATGAAAAAGGAAAAAGCCTCATATAAGCCAAGCACTACTGAAGAATATGATAGTCAGAGGCCCCACTCTGCCTGACTTTAAACTCTATTACACAGCTGACATAGTCAAAACATCCTGGTACTGTTACAACAACAGATGCATAGACCAATGGAAGAGAACTGAGAATCCAAACATAAAGTCACCTATCTATGAGCAGCTGATATTTGACAAAGATCCTAAGTCACTAAATTGGGGAAAAGACAGCCTCTTTAACAAATGGCGTTGACATACCAGGATATCCATCAACAAAGAGTGAATCAAGACCTATACGTTACCCACACAGAAAAAAATAGCTCAAAATCATTCAAAGACCTAAGTATAGTATCTAAAACAATAAAGATTATGGAATAAAAACCAGAGACAATGCTCAGAATCCTAACACAAGGCATAAAGAGTATAAAACGTTACTAACAATGCACAAGTACCAGAAGAGAAAATGGACAACTGGGAACTCCTAAAAATCAAACATTTATACTCATCCAAAGGCTTCACGAAAAGAGTAAAAAGACAACAGAATGGGGTAAACAAAAATTGGCTGTGTATTTAATATAAAATCTACAAGATACTGCAAAACTTCAACAATAAAAAGACGACCCAATAAAAAAGATGGGCAAAGAATGTGAATAGGTTCTCCAAAGAAGACATTTAGGCAGCTAACAGATATAAGAGGAAATGTTCATGATCATTAGTCATTAAAGAAATCCAAATCAAAACTACAATAAGATACCAGGCTGGCATGAATTCAAAAAAACATAAAATAATAAATAAATGTTGGAGAGGCTGTGGTGAAACTGGAATATTTGTACACTGCTGGTGGGAATGTAAAATGATGCAACCACTTTGGAAATCAATTTGTTGCTTTCTTTAAAAGGTAAAAATGGAAATACCATACAGTAGTGCAATCTCACTTCTTGGAATGTGTCCTAGAGAAATAAAAGCTGCCACATGAATAGAGAATGCACACAAATGTTTACCATAGTACTGTCCACATATTAAAATGATGGAATCAACCTAGATGCCCACCAAAGGATAAGTGGATAAACAAATTATGGTATATTCACACAATGGAATATTATGCCATGATAAAGAAAAACAATGAAATTGGGAAACATCTTCCAATGTGGAGGAAACTGGAAAATTATTTTGCTGAGTGAAATTAGTTGCAAAAGGACAAATATTGTATAAGACCACTACTGTAAGGACTCAAGAGATGATTTAGACACAGAAGAAAGTAGTATTGGATGGTTACAAGGGAAGGAAGGGATGAAGAGGGGTATCTGTTAATTTGATTCCAGATAAGAATTATTTTAGGTAAATGAAGAGACAACAGAGAGACAGAAGTCAGCACAGCTGGACTAAGCCAAAAGCCAAGACATTTTCTAAATACAACCATATACTTCAAGAGTCAGAGGAACAGGGGTGGGGTCTCAGAACGGTGGTTTCAAGGAACATCTAAGTCAATTAGCACGACAAAGTTTATTAAGAAAGTGTTCTGCATTCCCTCTCTGGTGAGTGGGCATCTAAGAAGTATCAATTGTTCTCAACCCACCTGGAGCAAAAGAGAATGAAGAATATCAAAGGCATAAGGAAAATGTGAGCCTAAGAAATAGAAAAGACCCCGGAAAGCAGAAATTACATCAACGTGAGATCAAAAGTACTAGATGGTACGCAGCTACCACCAATGACTCCCTTTATATGGAACTCAACAGATTCCCTGATTGATCAAGAGAAATGTGGGTTGGAGAACTCTAACTCAGCATCCCATATTTTTGCTAAAGACAAGGCTGATGGTCTGACAGACAGGTGGGTCCAGAGACATTATGACCCCCAGATTCTCTGTTAGTCCAGAAGCCAGTTCCTCAGATAAAGATAAAGATTTAACTGGTCTATAAAGATATAAGGAAATCCTGGTGGTATAGTGATTAAATGCTATGGCTTCTAAGCAGAAGGTCAGCAGTTCAAATCCACCAGGCGCTCCTTGGAAACCTTGTGGGGCTGTTCTACTCTGTCTATAGGGTCACTATGTGTCAGAATCAGCTCGATGGCAATGGGTTTGATTTGGACATAAGACAGAAAATGATACTTGTGAAGAGTGTGCTTCTTGGCTTAAGTAGATACTGGATAGCTCCTGTCCAGAGGCAAATGACAGGCAGAAGGGACAGGAGCTGGCTGAATGGACATGGGTAGTTTGGGGTGGAGGGAGGGAGTGTGCTGACACAGTGTGGAGACGGCAGCTAGGGTCACATCACAAAGTGTGTGTAGGTTTTTGTATGAGAAACTGACTCAGATGGCAAACTTGCACTTAACACACACACACACACACACACACACACACACAAGAGTAAGCAATGAAACAGAAATGTTCCTTAGAAGTGAAAAAAAAGAAATACTTCTACATGAAAATATAGATGCTTTTACCAAAATCCACTGCTGCTGAGTTGATTCCAACTCATAGTGACCCTATAGGTCAAAGTGGAACTGCCCCATAAGATTTCCAAGAAGCGTGTGGTAGATTTGAACTGCCAATCTTCTGGTTAGCAGCTATGGCACTTAATCAGCAGGGTCTGCATAGATGCTTTAATGTTTATTAATTAAACTCCTGATAATTTAGGCTACTCAAAGCTAGAATTGAAATAGTTTAGTGTCACTAAGGCAGTCAGAAAGTGAGTGGCCACAACACACAATAAGAATGCCCAGGAAGTGAGACGATTGTCTCACTTAGTGCATTCCACCTTCTTGTTATCAATGGATGGTTGCAGCTTTTCTCCTTTGGAGTCACGCCACATCAGCAAATGAAGGTCCCAAAAGCTTTACTCTATCCACTTTTTAAGATTAACTCCACTTTGAGGAGACAAGTCTTCTCTACTTGTACTTTGAATGACTTTCAACCTGAGAGGCTCATAATCTAGCCGTATCACGCAGTGTTCCACTGCCTTGCATGAAGTTTTCACTGGCCAGTTTTTTTCACATGTAGACTGCCAGGTTCTTCTTCCTAGTCTTAGCCCAGTGGCTCCACAGAAACTCGTCCAGGAAGGGTGACATTACTGCTGGTATTTGGAATACTGGTGTCAAAGCTTCCAGTATTCTACTCCCCGTCTCCCCCAACCCTCTCATCTTTGCTTTAGGGTAAATGTTGACTGTTTGGTCTCATATAGCTGATTTTATTTTAAGAAGCACAGAACTCATAATGATTTTATAACCCATAACTGGCACTCGTTACTTTATGAGCTACTCCGGCTGGTAGGTGACTTCCAGGAGTGGCTTAAGTTCCAGGTTTAAAGGGTATCACACTGCGGTAATCTTAGAGGTTCTCTCTGGTCTTACAGTAACATAGAAACCACCACAGTAGGAAAAACTGATATAAATGTGGTGGAACTCCACCCTACAGAGGAATAAAAATTGAAATGGAGCGAGCCTTGCAAAACAACTAAAACCCATTCTCTCAATCCTTATTTGGATTAAGGTAAATTTCCCTTAAGAACAGAGTGGATACATAAATTATACAGTGGAACACACCCCACAGCCATAAGAGAGTAGTCTACTGTATTCAAAATGTAGATGAGCCTCACAAACCTAACAGTGAGAGAAAGAACCTGAAACCCAAAAAGTACATGTCATGGTTGAATTATGTCTCCCAAAATTATGTGACAACTTAGCTGGGCCATGAGTCCCAGTATTGTGATTGTCTACCATTTTATGTGATTTCCATCTGTGTTGTAAATCTTATTACTGTGATGAAGTGAGATGGGTTAGTGACCGCTGTATCGATGAAATAGATAAGATTAGACAATATCTTAGGCTGATCTCTTTTGAAATATAAAAGAGAAAAGAAAGCATAAAGATATGGGACTTCATACAACCAAGAAAGAAGGGTCAAGAACAGAAGATCCTTTGGACTTGAGGTCCCTACACTGAGCTACTCCTGGACCAAGGGAAGACTGCTGACAAGTACCTTCCTCTAGAGCTGGCAGAGAAAGCCTTCCCTTGGAGCTGACACCCTGAATTTGAACTTGTAACCTACTGGAATGTGAGGGAATAAACTTCTCTTTGTTAAAACCATCTGCTTGTGCTATTTCTGTTATAGATGACCAAGTCTGTACATAATTTAAAAAAAAAAAAAAATTGTTGCTTTAGGGCTAATGTTGACTGTTTCTTCTTATATAACCCACTACCATAAAGTCAACTCTGACTCGTGGTGATCCTATAGAACAGAGTAGAACTGCCCCACAGAGTTTCCTAGGAGCATCTGATGGATTCAAACTGCCAATGTCTTCACTAGCAGCTTTAGCACTTACTCACTACACCACCAGTCTCATATAGCTGACTTTTTTAAAGCACAGAACTCATATTGATATAATAGCTCATAAATGATATTATTTACTTTATGAGCCACTCTGTCTTTTGGCTGAGAGATGACCTCCAGGACTGGTCTGAGTACCAAGTTTAAAGAGTATCTCAGGGCAATGGTCTCAGGGGTTTCTCTGGTGTCTACCAGCCAACTAGTATGGCCTTTTTTTTCTTATATATAATTTGAGTTTTGTCCTACCATTTTATCCCATAGTATTCAACACTACCTAGCATGTCCCTGGTGAGACTGGGCAGTAGCTGTGGCCCAGCACCATCTAGTTCTTGTAGTCTCAAGATAGATAGGCTGCAGTTTGTATAGGCAATTCGTTCTGTAGGCCAATCTCTTCTTTGAGTCTCTGGTTTCCTTCTATCTTTCTGCTCCAGATGAGTAGACACCAGTTGTTGCATCTTAGATGGCTGCTCACAAGCTTTAAAGACCTCAGATGTTACTCATCAAATTAGGATGTAGTACATAAACAGAGCATATGCTTCCTGATTTCACTTACATGAAGTCCGTAAATAAAAAAGACAACTATGATTGAAATCAGGATAGCATGTAATTTGTGAAAGGCCAATAACAGAAGCATCAAGTCAGCGCAAGGCTCCTGGCGTGGTGGTAATGGTCTGTATCTTGAACCGCGTGGTATTTGCATGAGGATGTTTACATTGTGGGAGGGGGAAAAAAGCTTTAGAAGTCTAGGCTTGAGATTTATGCACTTTTCTTTTGTATATGAAATTTCAATCAAAAGGTTTACCTGAAAAAAAGAATCTATTCATAAAAAAGATTAGAACAGAAAGTAATAAACACCATTAATGTTGTGGATGTTTATTTTCTTTTATTTTACTGTGCTGTGGTTGAAAGTTACAGCTCAAGTTATTTTCTCACACAGAAATGTATATACATATTGTTTAATAATATTGGTCACAATCCTCACAGGGTGACACCAAGCTTTCCCTTTCCACCCCAGGTGCCCCGTGTCCATTCATCCATTTCTTGTCCCTACCTGCCTTCTCATCTTGCTTTTGAACAAGAGCTGCCCATTTGGTCTCGTATATTTGACTGAACAAAGAATCATGTTTCTCATATGTGTTACATTTGCTTTATAGGCCTGTCTAATCTTTGTATGAAGAGTGGGCTTCAGGAATGGTTTCAGTTCTGAGTCAGCAGAGTGTCAAGGAGCCATAGTCTCAGGATTCCTCCAGTCCCTGTCAGACCAGTAAGTTTGCTCCTTTTTGGTGAATTTGAATTCTGTTCTACAATATCTTTTCCTTCTGTCTAGGACTCTCTGTTGTGATCCCTGTCAAAGTGGTTGGCGGTGGTAGCTGGGCACCATCTAGTTCTTCTGTGTGCAGGCTGGCAGGGTCTGTGATTCACGTGATCCTGTAACCCTTTGAGCTAATGTTTTCCTTGTGTCTTTGATTTTCTTCCTTCTCCTTTGCTCTGGACAGAGTGTATCTTAGATGGTCATTCACAAACTTTGAAGACTCAAGATACCTACTCACCAAAGTGGGATGTGGAACAATTTCTTTATGAATTATGGTACGACAGTTGACCCAGATGTCACCCAAGACTATGATCTCAAGTCTTCAGGCCTAGCTGTTTAGTCCCTCAAAGAGTCTGGATGTGTCTAGAAAACTTCCACGCTTTTGCATTAGTTCGTGCGGATTTCCCACAGTCTTGTATGAATTCTTTCCTTTCATGACGTTTGACATTTGTCTGCTAATTCGTGATTTTTCCTTACCTCCCTCCCCGTCCAACCCTCAAAACCATCAAAAAAAAAAAAATTTCTGTATGTAAACCTTTCCCTAGTTCTTATAATAATGGTCTCATATAGTATTTGTCCTTTTGTAATTGACTTATTTCATTTAGCATGGTGCCTTGCAGGTTTGTATATGTTGGGAGATGTTTTCCAGGTTCATCATTGTTCTTTATCTTTGTAAAGATTATCTATCAATCTTTTGATGAGCATTTAGGTTGTTTCCATCTTTTTGCTATTTGGAACAATGCTGCAGTGAACACAGCTGTGACAGGTCTTATTTCTCTAGGGTATATTCTTAGAAGTGGGATTACTGGGTGATAAGGAATTTTTATTTCTAACTGGGGCCAACTTGTCTGCTTCTTTATGTGATTTGATATTGACTGTTGTCTCCAAGACATCAATAAATTATTGTATTTCCTCACTGCATTTTTGTTTACTGCATCCTGAAGTTTTGTTTTGACATATCTAAGAAGACTGGGCATGCGTGCTGCTCTAATCATTAATTTTGCCTCACTGAAACTCTCACCTCCTGTCTCCAGGTGGTCAGAGCAGCTACTAGGTATGTGAGCCCGGGAGGCTATTCATTGTTCTTTCAGGGGTCTGATGATATAACCAGTGTTTTCCTGTGCAGTGACGGCTATGCCTTGCTGGTCACCTGGCCATGGGTGCAGGAGGTACTCTCCCTGATTGTTGGGTTTGGTATTATACCGAGTTGGTTGGGGCACAGGTGTCCAGATTATTGGCCACTGAATTTGTGGTGTGGAGACTGTCACCGACAGTCCTGGGCAGGCAGTGCTGTGTTGGGGTGTTTGGATCAGGCACAGCTCTCCGATTACATTAGGCAACAATGTGAGGGGCATGGCAGGGAGTTGTCAGCGGCCCTGGGTGCCTTATATGGAGGACATGCCGCTTTCTGCTAGAGTGTGTAGTTGGGGGGGTGGGTGGGAGAGATAATGCAGCCAGTCCTTGGATGCTTGGTGTCATCGGCTGGAAGAATTGGTGTCACCACTAATTCTCAGATTCCTGTTGTGGACAGCTCAGTGGGGTTGATGATACCACCAGCCATTGTGCCCCTGGTGCAGGTAAATGAGCCCCCTTCTTAGGGGGGTGGGTGGTGTCAAATGTCACTAATCTGTAGCTCCAATTTGACTGACAAGTGAAAATGGGTTGAGGAGCATGCCCTGCGTATTTTGCCCTAATGAGGGTATGCTGCCACAGATCAGCCAGCAAGGCACCGGTGCAGGTAATCTGTAGTGAAGGACCACTGCATATGTTTGGAGTGCCCTATCCCAGCAACTGGGCAAAGGAGTAGACGCCTCCAGAACCAGGCTGTGAATTCCAGGCCTGAGGGTGTGAATACTGCTGGATTGGTGTTGAAGTGGGGAGGAGGATGGATAAGGAGATGGGAGCTACCTTTGGCCATGGAGCTCTGACTGAGGAAGTGTTGTGATGTGTACAATTATGTTCGGAGCTTACACTGAACTTCTGCAGGTCTGCTGTCACTTCTGTTTGGTTCTGTAGGAGCATATAGATTCTGGACAACCAGTCTGTCTCAGACGAGGTGTGTTTCACCTTTAGATGTTGCTATTTGCCTCCACTTGCATGCTCTGTGCAGATAACTAGCAGGACAATAGCGACCTTTCAATCTGTAATTTCTTGTTTCCACTGTTTTTAAATGGTTTCTCCTTACACCTGTTGCTCTGTCCAATTTTTCAGCTTTATCTTTAATGCTTAGGTATTACAGGCTGTCACACGTATCAAATTTGATTACTTATGAGGTGGGAAAATCAAGTGTGCAAACTTAGTTGTTCTAAGTGCTACATACTTCACTGCTGAGTATCACTATAGTCACTTTCAAAGTACTCTCCTTGAAAAGCTATGCACTGACGCCAGCTTCTAGCCCATTCTTCAAAGCAATTTTGGAACTTTTTCTGGAATGGTCATTGCACAGAGTGGCAACGTGGCAAGTTCACGAACTTAATTGTATAGCTGTCTGTGAGGGAGTTTTTAGTCAGTAAACATATAACTATTGAAACACCTTCCCTACTCACCTGATCTGACACCCAATGACTGTTTTGCTTACCCAAAGATAAAGGAAATATTGAAAGGAAGATATTTAGGTGACAGTCAGGACATCAAGGGTAATAATGACAGCTCTGATGTCCTTTCCAGAAAAAGAGTTCCAAAATGACTTTGAAGGGTGGACGAGGCACTGTCGTTGGTGCATACCTTCTCAGGCATGATATACGAAGGTGACCACAGTGGCATTCAGCAGTGAGGTGTGTAACACTTCATCTAGGATGAGTTCACAAGCTTAACTGACATTACTTGTATTGGAGTCTCTTTTGTAAGAGGGAAGACAGGAAGCATCTGATTATTTAGCCATCTCAGTCCCCATTTATTGTTTTTGTGTTCTGGAATCAATAGTGATTTTTTTTCATCTTTTTACTTTCCTAAATATTCTTTGGGAACTACGTGTTATTTTTATAATTGAAACAGATATGATAAGCTCTATTAATAAGCATCTCTTTGCTGTTGTCCTTTTCTGGGATCTTAGGAAATGTCCTCCAGGATCATTATTTTCTTTGGGATATTAGAGGTTTCATTTCTTTTCTAAAATTTAGGTAATGCCATTATGGATCAACCAAGATGGGATTACATTCCAGTCTGTTCAGATGGTGCCATCGAACCCAGCGGCAGTTTGACCTGTGAGGACTACATGAGTGGAGGCGAAGACCAGGAAGGGAGGGCAGGTACACGACCCAGCTGGATGCGACGGCCTTCTTTGCAACCAAAGTCAGTGATACCTGGAGAAACGGCACAGGCACATCAAGCTATAAGTAATGAGCTCTCCCTTACATGGATTCGCCCTAAAATGTTCTATTAAGGTAAACAATTGATATGGGTGAAACCAATTTATTTGCTGTGCATAAAGAATGGCTTATGAAGTGTTGAGGTTTTAAACTGAATATGTGATTAGAAGGGGGAGATTTTGTGTTCCCAGGGAAACTTAATGCACTGTCTCTTGTTTATCCACAAAACATATAAGTTAATAAAGAGCCCTAATATTCTAAGCCTATAAAAATCCCTCCATTTAAATAAATCATTAGGCCTTGGCAAGCTATTCCCAATGAAGAAAAAAAAGATTTGTTCTACAAAGTGCAAATAAATGGAGTTGCATGACTGTTTGCTGCTTGTTTTTGTTTGTATTTTTCTCCCTTTTCTTTTTAAAAATCATTAAAAAAAATTCTGTTTTAAAATAATGTCACTACCACCAAGCATACCTTTTAAAATATTTTATAAAAGTCTTCAAGAGAAAATATCAAGGATTTAAAAAATGATAACCCCCTCTCCAAATCTTTTCCTTCATATTTTAGATGAAAGTATACTGGCAGGAATTAAAACTGCCAAGTAACAAAACCAAGTACATTGACAGTCTTTATTTTTTCTTTCTCTTCTAAAATTTATTTTATACATGATTTTTTAAAAGGGTTTGTCCTAGTCTTTATAATTAGCTTGGAAGATGATATAAGGCTCTCCTGAAACCCCTGTGCCTGAGAAGATAGAACACAAATGCTGTTTGTGTTATAATATAGATGCAGAACTTAGGCACAAAATAGCAACAGATTTAGCCAATGTTGCTCATTAGTGTTTTGAGAACTTCCTCAAGCGGTCCTCTGATACTTTTCTCTGCTGCTTACAAAAACTGAGACTGTCTCTTTTTTTGACACTTAAAATGTACACCTCTTATTCAGACACTGACAACCATCTAAAATCAACTCCTATAATCCCCTTCACTTTTTACATTATTCTCAACTCTTGATCTAGCCTATTATTCCCAGCAAATTAAATCACTCACTACTTAAAGCATTGTGCCTTTCAGCATATGTACATTTTGTTAAGCTGTTTTCTCCACCAGAAAGCCTTCTCCTTCCCCTACTTCCACATGGTCAAGTCCAATTGTCATTTAAGGTCTACTGCTGCCTATTGTTGGCTTGGCTTGGCTGCCTATTGTATAAAGGAGCCCTGGTGGTGAAGTGGTTCAGCACCCAGCTATTAACTGAAAGGTCAGCAGTTTTAACCTACCAGTTGCTCCACAGGAGAAGGGTTTGGCAGTCAGCTTCTGTAAAGCTTTACAGCCTTGGAGACACTGTGGGACAATTCTGCCCTGTCCCTTGGCACCAGTTGTATGAAGCTTTATTTGATGTCTCCTTCTCCCACAACTATTTATCTTTCCTGTGGATTTTAAGGAAACCCTGGTGGTGTAGTGTAGTACTATGGTTGCTAACTCTGAGGTCTGCTGTTCAGATCCACCAGGCACTCCTTGGATACTCTGTGGAGCAGTTTTACTCTGTCCTATAGGGTTGCTATTAGTCAGAATCGACTCGGTGGCAGTGGGTTTTTGGTTTGGGTGGATTTTAAGTTGTCTTTTCTCTACATTTCACTAAGAGTTAGCCATGTTTCTGTTCTAGCTCTCTTACTGGACTGAGAGCACACTGAGAACCAGGGCCTCTTCTTATTCGTTGTATAAATCTCCATCTGAACAATGAATAAAATTCAGTATTCAGAACCCCGGCTGTATTCATCTGCAACTTGACACATTCAACTATATAATACTGAGGTTGAGTATGTATGATTGCATTACAATTGAAAAGTTTTTGTTTTTGTTTTTCACATTGTATGTTTTGTCGATAAATTTCTTTCATAGGATAGGCTACTCTACCACTGTAGCAAGAGAAAATAAACTCAAATGCTTGTCTCAGATACATCAGAATCAAACATTGCCAATACAAAAGTGGTATATAAATACTGAAAATGGATTAGCTGATAAAATGATGACACTTTTGCCAATGAGTCCATTCTGACTCACCTTATCAAAACAAAACAAACCCAGAAGTGTCAAGTGAATTCTGATTCAAAGCTTCCCTGTAGGACAGAGTAGAACTGCCCCATAGGGCTTCCAGGGCTATAAATCTGTAAATCTTGCAAAATCAGATTGCCACGTTTCTTCTACAGAGCAGCTCCTGGGTTCAAACCGCAAACTTTTGGTTAGTAGCTGAGTGACCTTATAAAGACAGAGTAGGACTGCCCCATAGGGTCCCTAAGCCTGTAATCTTTTACGGAAGCAGACAGCCACATCTTTGTACTGAGGAGCAGCTGGTGAGTTCAAACTTCTGACCTCTGATTAGCAGCCATCACTGACCTTCGACTGCTCAACCACTGCATCACCAAAGCTCCTTAAAATAAAAACATTGATTTTTCCTTGGCTTTTGAACACTTTGAGACTCTCTTAAGTGTTAACATGGTCCTTTAAAGAGTCTTCTGTCTTTGAATGCTAAAGCTTTTATTTTCCTTGTACTTCCTGTATTTTATTTAATTTATTTTTTTAATGAAGACTGAACAATCTAACCAGGAAAAATAAAAGAAAAATGTTCCTAATTCTTTAACAAAAAGGGTGAGTCAATTTTTATTCATCTCCTATCAACATAACAACAGGTTTGGTTTGCTTTGGGATTCACCCCATTTAAGTGATAGAGAGAGCCCCAGCTTAGGGTTACTGGGGATGGCTAAACCAAGACATTCTAAAGGAACATATGAGATTGACAACGATTTATTAGGCAAGTAGACTCACAGCCCAGGGCAGGAGAATATCACGCATCACGCAGAATCACAAGGGGTCTCAACTGAAAACAGTGTGAACTACGAGAGCGAGGCTTTGTCAGATCTAGATGTTGAAGTGCCACCTAACTCCGTAGAATTCCACTGGCTCATTTGAATACTTCTACGAGTTGAGAAGGAACTGGAGTCCAACACTCAGGGAGAAGCAGAAACTGTGCTTTGGCCCCATCATGTAGAGTATTACTTGGCTTGGGGACCTTATTCAGGAAGGTCAAATTGGCAGGTGACTTGGAATTAGAATTCGAGATGGCCAGATTGGTAGGCGACTTGGAATTAGAATACTCCTTCTGGTTTCCCCCAGATGCTGGTGCAGCCCATAGTATTGACCCTTAATTTTGGACCTTACGACAAAGATGGGAATATTTTCTTGACAGTCCCTACAAACTTCAGTAAATGGAAGTGGCCCATCGATCATTCATCACTCATACTTCAAAGAATGCAAGCTCTTAAAATACAGCAAGGGAGTTAGAAGACAAAACTTCAGCATGGGTCTGGAAGACTTTTTTGTGCATTAAGCAGATCTCCCATTCAAATATCTTTATTGGTGTATGATGGAATTGTCTATTTTGCCTTCTTAAGGATTTCTCTGAGTAATTATAAGGAAACAATTTTTAAATTCCTCATATTATTTAGGTTTCATGACACATCTGTAGAACCCCATTTTTTTCCAAAAGGGTTAAAGTTCTATATCCAGTAGAAAGGAAAGATAGGAGCAGTTTCATATGAAAAATAAACAGTCTAGAAGGTAGAAGGAAAGACTCAGAACTTTAGAAATCATTCACCGGTGGCTTAAGGCATGTTAGTTTGTTTTGTGTTTTTCTTGCCTTGGCTCTTTACTCGGCTTAATGCTAATGAAGTATTTGGCGAAACCTCGCCCTGATGGGGTCAAGGCACAGTTTCCGCTTATCCCTGAGTGCTGGACTCCAGTTCCTGTCCAACTCGTAGAAGTATTCAAATGAGCCAGTGGGATTCTGAGGAGTCAGCTGGCACTTTAACCTCTAGATCTCACAAAGCCTGCCTCCCACAGCCTCTCATCGTTCACACTGTGTTCAGCTGAGACCCTCTTGTGGTTCTGCATGATAACATGATATTTTTCTACCCGGGTTGTGAATGTATTTAACTAACAAATTGCTGTTGATCTCATATGTCAATTTAGCATGTCTTGTGTTTAGCCATCCCCATAACCCTAATGCTAATGAAGTATTTGGCAGAACTTTGGCAATGCTAATGCAGTATTTGGCAAAACTATTTGATATCATATTCTGCTCCGAGGGGAGTGTCAGATGGCAATGCTGGGCTTGTCTGTGTTGATTACGTGCTATTGGCGAAGCACTACGCAAGTCCTCTGAAGTTCTCTAGCTTCATTTCCCAGATCTGTTCTGCCTACAGTTGCTGTAAGATTTCAAAACTGTACTACAGGAAAATGAATAGGGTCATTATGAGTTGCACCCGACTCGATGGCAGCGTTTTTTTTTTTTGGATTGTTGTTGTTATTGTGAGTTGCTGTCCCAAAGAACATTAGTTATTATTCTCTTTCTCTTCTTTTTATCTCATCTTTCTCTTTCCTTGTTCTTCACCTTCCACAGTGCCCTACAATTTAAAAGCAAAGAAAAAGTTCACTAAGAAGCCAAGTTTCTACGGTGACTTCTGGAATCATGTGGGTAGGTGGAGAAGGGAGATGATATAGATATAATTTTTAAATGTTTATCTAACTATGATAAAATATCAATTTAAATCATTATTGAAATTTTCCCAAAGCTATATTTAAGTGAAACTAAAACTAAGACACCAATACTTTTCCCAGTTACTTTTTGATTAGAACACTAAACCTTCCCAAACAAACCAGTCAGTCAACAAAGGACACTGGTGGCTTGCTCAACTTCATCATTCTTAGACAATACAAAACACCCTCGGGCCCTCGAGAAAATCTTAGCTGCATTCACTCCTGGTTAAAAATACATCACATTATGTTTCTGCATTTTCTTCCTATGTTTCAAAATAGAAGATGAAGTTGATTCCTCATTAAGGTTGGTGAGAGCTATACATCAAAGATGTCTGGGTAGTGCTTTGAAAATGTGAGGGTTAGAATTTAAAAAACAAGGTAAATTTTGCATTTGAACCTTATTAGCAGTCCATTCAGTCATCAATTTCTAAATAGCTGTATCAGTAAGCCAGAGAGGTTGATGGCTTAGTGGTTAAGAGTTCGGCTGCTAACCAAAAGGTTAGCAGTTCAAAACCACCAGGCACTTCTTGGAAACTGCGGAGTAGTTCTACTCTGTCCTGTAGGGTCGCTATGAGTCGGAATTCACTAAACAGCAATGAGTTTTTTGTTTTTTATCGGTAAAATGCCTCAGCAATGACTATGCCATCCACACTAGCAACATGTCAGAAGAAACTCTACCAGGGTTTACAAGTAACTGAGGATTTAATGACTTGATATCCATTTCAGTAGAAAGACAAGCATTTTTGTTTTCCTCCATTTGTGTCTCAAAGAATAGATTACCCTGCTCATGCACCTTCCCGGTTTTCTTCCTGGAAACCCTGGTGGTGTAGTGGTTAAGTACTACCTGATAGCTAACCACAAAGGTCAGCAGTTCAAATCCACCAGGTGCTCCTTGGCAGTTCTACAGTCTCTAGAGCTGCTCTGAGTTGTAATTGACTTGATGGCAATTGGTTTTTTGAAGGGGGTGGCAGGAGAGGAGTTTTGATATTTTCTTCCTAGCTTATTTTCCAGAGACCACTGGGAAAGAGCGTGGCGTCACTGCCAGAAAGGAAGCACCTCTCAGGCGTTCACGGAGCAACCTGTGAGGAAAGTGTAAGCATTTGGTGCCAGTCATATAAGACAACTCTAAGTTCTCGAGATTTCTAATGGGAAATAACTAATTGGAAACTGCATCATATTCTTCAAAATGGCCTCTTCTGAAGATGTAAGGGGTTTTGTCTGTCTGTACAACAGTGCAGTTGCTTTGACGGATGACACATGCAACCGAATAAAATAAGCGATACTTAAAACTTCAGGGTGAATTCTGACACACAGAACATCTTTTTCCACTGATCAAAGTTGGGTTTGTGTGTGCAGGGTTTGGATAGTGGAACTGAGGAGAATTGATTTGCTCTGCATAGTAAAAGGGAGAAAGAATGAAGCCCTGTGGGCAAGTTAGGGAGAGAGAAATGAAAATCAGAGATGAGAAGGAGGGGCTGGAGAGAAAAAACGGGAGAAGAGATGATGGATGAAAACCTCCCAAAGTACCTGTGGGTGGTGTGCGTGGATTTTTCACATAACCCAGTAAAAAGGAAATGTTTCCCACATGGATTGATAAAGCGTGCATGCACACACACAAACACACACACAAAAGAGGCAGCTTGTACATGCACAAGAGCTGAAGGAAGTCAGTGAAGATATGGGTCCCCAGGGATTTGCAGTAATCATGGGGAGTTTATTAGATTCTCACAGATTACAGTGCTGTGAAGATGGAAACCAAGTTTACTTGGCTGCCTGAGGTGCGGCCAGGCCCCTGCTGGCATCCCAGTTCCTTATCCCTGTAAGCAATGTTTATTCATTTATTCAAAAAATATATATTAAGTTTTCAGGGCACTGTGCCAGGAATTATGATATGATAACACAAAACAAAAAGAAAAAAGACCCTCGTCCTTCTTGGTAGTACTTTCAGTCTTATAGACACGGGTGTAGCTTGTAAGGGTTGGTCCTACAAAGTGGGTAGGTATTACAAATGAAATATTACAAGGTGGTTAGTGGCAAGACCAGGAGTAAGAGATGCAGACTGTGTGAAAAATTTTATGGAGAAGTGACACTGAAGCAGAAGCCTGCAAAAGTACAAGCGACCCAGGGGAGGAGTGAAGGAAGCAATGCCTTATCAGACTGAAGCAGAAAACAACGTGTGGGAGGGCTTGTAGGTTTTGTTAAATTTGAAGTCTTTATCCTAACAGCGAAAAGGAGTCTTGGTGGTACAACGGTGAACCACTTAGGGTGACCCAAAATGTCAACAGTTAGAACTCAAGAGCCTCTACCAGGGAAAGACATGGCCGTCAACTCCCACAAATATTACATCCCTGGGAATTCTATGAGGCAGTTCTACCCTATGCTATAGGGTTCTGTGAGTCCGAATCAACTCAAGTGACTCAAGGACATTGTGAATCCTAACAAGGAGGGCAGTGACGGTTTCCTGATAGAATTCTCACCCTCCATGCAGGTGGCAGACACAGGTTCAATTCCTGCCAATGCAGGACTTGTGCACAACCGCCATTCACTTATGGTGACTCATCAGCAGCTGCCATGAACCTAATAGCAAGTCATGGGCGGGTTTTAATCAGAGGATGCAGAATCCTACTTATGGCTTTTAAAAGATCTCTCTAGCCTCAGTCCAACCAGATTGAAAACAATGTTTCACTCCCAAGCTTCTTCATTCATGTTACAGCCATACAGTAAATTTTTCCTGTGGGTTAATATTTTCTTTGTTTGTCCTTCCATCCTTCAGGATGCCCAAAAAGATTTTTTGGGAAGAACTTTAAGTGGAAATGTCACTGTGCCAACAATGGTCATTGCCTCAGTGGGTATGGAGACTGGGTATACGAGCCAGGGCTACAGGCAGTTTTGTCATCTGAGTAAGTCACACACCCTCTCTTTGTGGGGCATGGAGACTCAGAGAAGTACATAGAATGTACTAGGGCACGAAAGAGATGAAAAAGCATAAAATATTTTGCAGTCCTATCATGTGATGATCATAAATATATGATGATGATGTTCTCGTTTTTATTTTGCCTTCTTACGTTACAGAACTTGTATTTTCATGAGTTAAAGTATATCTAAATTCCATAATTTTTTTTTCTAGTCAGAATTTACCTTAACTAAATTGTTAATAGTTCTTTTGATCTTTTGGATATTTGATGCTTTAAGGTATTTGATTTTCAAGGACCCAGAACAAAGCTCTTTTATCCTTCTCCTCTAATGCAAGGCAAAGTCATTCCCTAAAATTTCTAAAACAAGCTCTTTTTTACTCTTTGACCATCAGTCACATTTTGCAAAAGCCACAGGACAACAGGATGACCAATGGGTAACGCAGAATTTCTCTCATTAGGAAGGCATGCCATCCCACCTCAGAGCTGTGGCAGTGTCCTCGTGAGCCTGATTTGGTCTATGTCTTTCTCCTCTACCTATTCCGTATCGCTCTTTTTTTTTTAATTGTGGTAGTATATGTTATAACAAAATAGTTGCTATTTCAATATTTTTACATGTAGCAACCTGACTGACTTAATGACATTGGTCATCCTGTGCGGTCACTATCGTTTCCATCACCGCTGACAGAAGCTCTGTGCCTGCTAAGCAATAACTTCCTTGATCATTCCCCACTCCTGGTAATCACACATAAATTTTGGTCTCTATCACTCTAGGGGATCCTGGTAGTATAGTGTTCAAGCATGTGACTACTAACCAAGAGGTCTGCAGTTCAAATCTACCAAGCACTCCTTGGAAACTCTATGGAGCAATTATACTCTGCCATATACGGTCTCTATGAGTCAGAATCAACTCGATGGCAACAGATTTGGAGTTATACATTTGTCTAAGGAGTCTGGGAGGTGTAGTTGCTAATTGTTCAACTGCTAATCAAAAGGTTGGCAGTTCAAATTCACAAGTCATTCCTCAGGGTAAGGATGAAACAATCTTCAGTAAAGCCTTGGAAAAACCATGGGGGAGTTGTATGCTATCTAGCAGGTTGCTGTGACTTGGAATCGACTCAACAACAGTGGGTTTGAGTTTGTGGCATGTATTTGTCTTCTGGATATTTGATATAAGTGGGACCATACAATATTTGACCTTTTGTGTTCAGCATGCCTCCATTTTTCTTTGAAGGACCAACTCCTCCAAGACTTCTTCCTAGATGAACCTTAGTGATGCTATGACACATCCCTTCCTAACAGAATGATTATAGTTTTATTTGTATTTTTATTTGGAAGTTCATAATTCTTTCCTGTTTTATAAAACACATGTCGCTTGAAAGCAAAGACTAAATTGTGAATGTTTCAATAAGGGAGAAAAGAAGGACATCACAGGGAACTGAACCTGGGTCTTGAGGAAAGGCTAGCCTTAGATAAGCAATACAGTAGGAAAGAATGTGAAGAACACATGGGTAAATGTGGGCAGAAGAAGTGTGGATGGTATATTCTGGGACAACAAATACTGCCCAGAGCATTGAGAAAACAGAGTGACTACAAACAAAGATAACATCATTTCTATTATTTCTCCTCTAGTGCAAAAGACAAGCCCCAGTTTCAGTAATAACTTTTCTGTATTTCATAAGGTAGCAGAAGATATTTTGGACAAAAATGTCTTGTGTTACTTTATGAAATACATGAAATAATGTGGAGAAAAAAATTAATAGCTAACCTTTTAGAAACATAAAATTGAAGATTTTAGGGTAGGAATAATGTTAGCACAGCAGATTTATGTTCATTTTGCATCTTGTGGTAAGTTGAGGTGCAGAGGAAAACCTGGCAAACAGACTTGTTCTTATTATTGGTGGTAGCAATTAGCCTTTTGTTTTTTGAGAAAATACACGTTCCAGTTCTCCAGGACTTCCTTTTCACTTAGACTTGAGGCATTAATTTATTTCTTTATTTTTGTTCAGTTGTAAAGACATTTACCATTCTATGTTCTTAGTTGTTCTTTAGAGATGAACGCTTACAGAACAAATACATTTCTCCTTAAACACTTAGTGCACGTATTATTTTATGACATTGGTTAACAACCCCACAACGTATCAACACTCTCCCTTCTCAGTCTTGGGTTCTCTATTATCCAATGTCCTGTCTCTTCTACCTTTTAGTCCTTGCCCCTGGGCTAGAATGTCCCTTTATTATCATTTTGTTTAATGGGCTTGTCCAGGCTTTGGCTGAAGAGTGAACCTCAAAAGTGACTTCTAAGCTGTAAGAGTGTCTGGGGGCCATGCTCTCTGAGTTTCTCCAGTCTGTATCAGCCAGAAAATCTAGTCTTTCTTTTAGAGTCAGAATTGTCTTCTATCTTTTTCTCCAGCTTTGTCTGGGACCACCTGTCAGAGCAGTCAGTGGTGGCAGCTACTAGTTGTACTAGATTCAGTGTGGTGAAGGCCACTGAAGATGTGGTCTGTTGGTCCTTTAGACTAACCTTTCTTTTATATCTTTAGTTTTTCTCATTCTTATTTCTCCTGAAGTGGTGAGACCCACGTAGTATCTTAGATAGCTGTTCACAAACTTTTAAGTCCCCAGGCACTACTCACCAAAGTAGAATGTAGAACATTTTCTTTATAAACTATGGTATATCAGTTGAGCTAGATGTTCGTCCAGACCACAATTCCCAGGATACATCACTCTTGGTTAGCAATTTTTTTCTTTCAAGATTTTATATACAAGGTCAGACAACTAAGTCTGTAAACTTAATTGTTCTAAGTGCTACATGCTTCACTGCTAAATATCACTACTGACACCTTGAAAGTACTCCCCTTGGAAGCTATACACTGACACTACCAGTGCCTAATCCACCCTTCCAAGCAATTTTGGAACTCTTTCTGGAGTGACCATTGTGCATGGTGGCAAGTTGGCAAGTTCACAAATTTAATTGTGTAATTGTCTGTGAGGTAGTTTTTAGCCAGTAACAAATAACTGTATTGGAACACCCTCCCTACTCACCTGATCCAGCACCCAATGGTCTTCTTCTTTACCCAAAGATAAAGGAAATATTGAAAGAAAGACATTGTCATGATATTCAGGATGTCAAGGGTAATATCATGACAGCTCTGATGGCCATTCCAGAAAAAGAGTTCCAAAATTTCTTTGAAGGGTGGACTAGATGCAGGTGTCAGTGCATAGCTTCCCAAGGGGAGCACTTTGAAGGTGACCTTAGTGATATTCAGCGATAAGGTAGGTATGTAGCACTTTTTCTAGGATGACATTGTGAATTTAGTTGTCAGATCTGGTATATCATCCCATTGTCTTCTTACTTGTATGGTTTCTGTTGAATAATCAGAGTTTAGTCTTATTGTTTGTCCTCTGTATGTGGCTTTTTGTTTTTCTTGAACCACTCTTAGGATATTTTCTTTGTCTTTGGTTTTAGCAAGCATGATTATAATAGGCCTTTATGATCTATAGGGATCTGTCCTTTATGGAGTTCATGGAGTTGCTTGGGTGGTCAGCTATTCATCTTCCATAATATTAGGGAAGTTTTCTGTTAGCAGTTCTTCAGTGATTCTCTCTGTATTTTCTGTTCCCCTAGCCCAACCCCTGTTCTGGAATTCTGGTCACTCACAAATTTTTGCTCTTGATTATATCCCATATAATTTTCAGGTTTCTCATTTTCCTTTGAGCTTTCCTCCTGGTTTTCCTCAAACTGAGCTGTATCCAAGTGTTTGTCTTCAATTTTTCTGATCCTGTCTTCCATTATTTCAGTCCTTCTTACCCATTCTAAGACACTGTCCATTTCTGAAATCTTATTGTTTATCTTTTGGATTTCTAATTGTTGTTTTTGTGTGATTTCTAGTGTGGATTATTTTGGCATGCTGTTCATATATTTTCCAGAATTCTTCTGTGAATTTGTCTATTTTTCCCTCATTTTTGTTTGCTTTTTGCTTCAACTCTTGGATAGCTCTGAATATTAAAGACTAGCCTCTCAGCTAGTTCTGGTGGCTTTTCTTTTACTGGAAAGTCATGTGGTATTCTATTTTGGGTGCTTACTGGAGCCATGCTGTTTGTTTGTTTTTTTTTTTTAAATGTTTTGATGTTGTCTGCTGTCTTCTGGACAATCAGTACTTATTTTCATTGTTTGTTGATTGTAGATCTGTTTCATCCTGTGTTTTGTTTTATTTTGTTTTATTTAGTTACATTTGAGCAGATGGACTGTGTGTTTTTCATTGTTTGCTCATCTGTTGTCACAAATACTTTTCATCATCTCCTTGTCCATTAGGCAGGGCTAGTTGCTCAGCTGTGGTACAGCAGGGCAGATCTAGCTGGAGCCTGGGGCCTGGGATGTGTTGTTTGTGGAATGTGCTAGGGCCAACAGGGCTGGCCAAGAATCAGTGCTGTTCCATGTCCAATAGATCATACTTGAGTGTGTGATGTTCACTCAGCACATGGTGCAGGTAGGCAGGAAGGAGGGGCTAAGTTGTGATTATAGAGCTAAGATGTGCATGGAAGAGAGGAGAACAGGAGCCAATAACAAACAAAAGTGATAAAGGAGCTTACCACTGGAGAGGAAAGTTGAGAAACTGAGACATGGAGAAAAAGAAAAAAAATTGCTATATAAAAATTCAGAGAAAATAAAATCTATCAGGGGTCCCACTGGGAGAGAGGCAATGACTGAGAAAGTAGTTCTCCAGATGTAGAATACATCCTGGCTAGACAGGATAAGGATGTCACACAGTGCTCTAGGTCTTTGGGAGACAGATAGGTATAGAGAGATGAGAAGTGAGAAATGAAGAAAGACAGAAAGGAAAAAAGAAAGAAAAAAAGATATGCCCCAAGGGATCCCACTGATGTGGCTGCACAGTCTGGGGAAGTTCTTCCTAACCCACAAAGTACAGCCTGGCTAGAAGTGGTTCCCAAGCTGCAAAAAGAAAAAGAAAACAAATAAACAAAACTGAACAAAGCAAAACACAGCCACGCCCCTCCCCCAAAGGCCTGACAATCCAACCAGTGTGATATTGTGAATCAGGGGTGTGGTTCCCTAGTCTAGTAGCACTTCCCCACCTTTCAAAAAGAAGTAAAGATGACACAAGGAGGTAGGTGCCCAACAGAAGGAAGGGGGAGGTGATGGGAGGCACAGAAAAAAGCAAAAGAAACATAAAAAAACAATACCAGCAATAGACAAATCCAACTTGCCCAGGGCTGAAACAGTTGGCTTCCAGCCTAGAGACTGTCTCTGGTGGGAGGCAGAGGAGGCCCAAGGATGCGAAAGAAAGGAGGTAGAGTGTCAGAAAACATATATTGCTGGTTTCCAGGTTCTGTCTCCTGCTGGAGCTCCTTGAAGCTATTTTCCTATATTCTCTTTCCTATACTCCCTGTCTATGAGTCTCTGGTGTGGGCAGGATGAATCAAAGCAGCATGGATGCTGCTCGCCTAGCCAATGTAGCCAGCCAGGAACTGGCAGAGATAGAGCAGTGGGGAGAGGATGGTAAGTGGTAAAGTATGTATTGCTGGTTACTGGGTACTCTGTCTTCTCCTGGGAGCTTTATGTAGCTGCTTTTCTAAGCTCTCTGTCTGCAGATCTCTGACAGGGGTCCATATGGTGAGTCCATGCTACGTTAACAGATAGGGGACTTCCACACTTCCACATGTATTTCTGTATACTCTCTGCTCTCTGTCAGTGTCTTATTCCATTCGGTGTTTGGCTAAGTTCTTTTTTTCTTCATTTGACACTTTAGCTTCCAGGATTAAAATTTGTCTCTGTTTTACTTAGTTTGGGGGTCTTTGCTGTGGAGGGCTAGCATGGTGCTTCTGTATACAGCACCATGTTGGCCAGAAGTAAAACTTCATCACTGATGCACTTACCTGACCCTTGAAGTACTTGATTCTGGAACCCTGAGTAGGCACTGGCTCAACAATTCCTCCACTCTTTTTTCCCAAACTATTTCCTCAGTTACATGTTAAGATACACAACTGTCACATTTAAGCATCCCATTATCTCCTGAATCACAATATATCCTGTGACAAGAAGGGTAAGTCATGGAAGCCAATTTAGCATTCTGGAATCAACAAGCAGAGGCCAACATCAATGTGGAAAGTAGATCTGAGAGACTGTGGGCCTAGGAAGGAGGTAGAAACTTGGAAGTCATAGGAAAAGGTAGTAGGGTGATCATGTCACTTATCACCCATGCCAAGCAAGTGCTTATAAGAGTGAAAATGTCCATTACTAATATTTTTCTGCTTCGGTGATGACTCTGGACTGTCTCTGGCAATTGAGGCTGAGGTCACCTTATGTGATAGTGTTGTAAGGAGTACTTTGAATTATCTCTGATAAAATCCCTTTCCATCCACCAGAAATTTCAGTAACTTGTTTTTTTCTCTGAGAGCAACTTTCTATGCAAAGCCTAGAAGCACAAACAATATAATTACCTTGAGCCTGGAGGGCACTTGAAGGATCTTTCTTTTGATAAGTCCCTTGGACATCTGTAACAGGGCAAGAAAAAAATAGCCAGGGGTGTATTATGGAAAGAGAATTACTCTAAGTAACTGCCCAAAGAGAGATCTACGGATATATTTTTCTGATTGCAAAGGTTGGACCTTTTCAAATTAGCAATCCTGTGTTGATTCTCATCTCTAAAACTCAGTGGCATGAGGAACACAATGAAGGGGAGGTAAGCACTATTTGCCAAAGATGTGGGCAAGATAATGCTGCTGTCATGATGAAAGCTTTGTGTTATCTGCTTGACGTAAAATTATTTCTGATTACCGTATAGTGAAAGGGAGTGAAAACAATGGAAAGCCTCCACATAAACACTTGTCCATCACTCCCCACTGCAGCAAGATAAATACAGGGCCTGGCAGGCCTTAGCAGTCCTTGGAGAATATTAACTATAGGCACCAATAGAGCACATTGAGAAGCAATTTCTCTCCCAGAAGCACCTAAGCCTTTTAAGTAGTTCAGGCTTCACTGTTCACATCCAGTTGCCAAAAAGCAAATGAATTGCCTGATTTGAAAAGATATTTGTTCACCCTCTCCTTTTTTTTTTTTTTTTCTCTTTTTTGGCAGTCAGGATGAGCACCTTGTTTCTCAATAATCAGGTACCACAGAATTCCATGCCTGTGCAGTAACAATTTGAAACAAACAAAGCGTCGTTTTCAGGTGACTGGTTTGCCTCAATCTGCTTACAGACTGTCCCAAGGGGGCCTTTGGAGTTGGCTGCTCTTCAGAATGTCAGTGTGTGGAAGAGAACACCCTGGAATGCAATGCCAAAAATGGTACTTGCACCTGCAAATCTGGTTACCAAGGCAACAGATGCCAGGAAGGTACAATGCGATGATAGATTTTCTTTCTTCTCTAATAACAATGCTCAGCTTTTGTTCAGCACCATATGGTCATTAATTAGTTAATCTACCAGTGTCCTCAGGAGATGGGTAACTTTATTAATCCCCTATTTGCAGGTGAGGAAACTGAGACACAGGGCAATAAAGTTATTTAACCTTGTCTTCTCAGTGTCTGCTGTTAGCTGACCCCTTGCTAGCCTGAACAAGGGAAGAAAGATAACATCACAGACAATTTTATCCCATGGAGATTAAAGCTAGCAAATCACTTTTTTGAGCTGAGCTAATCAACCAAGGGCACTCAGCTTCCAGAGTTAAAGAAAAATTTTCTTTCTAGCTAAAGATTGATCAAACAAATATATGTCAAGGACTCCTGATCATAATAAACTTTTGAGGAATATAAATATGGTCAGCAGCACTGTCCTTTCTCAAATTTCTGTTGTATTGATAATTTTTGTAACTTTTTATATATAAAGTGTATGTACAGTATGATTCCAATTATGAGTGACATACATAGATATAACCGTGTACAGATACATACAAGGTGCTTGCACATACAAATGTTAGCAATAGCTATCTCTGTCTTGCAGACTCATGGAATGATTTTCCCTAAGTATTTGTCTGGCTGCCTCCCCTTTATCAAGTTGTCTAACACTACTTTCACAGGGTGTTTTTCTTCCATGTGACCCTATTTAAAATTATACTTGGCTGTTGCATTTACTTATTTATTTTTCCCTAGTGCTCATCATTTTCTTTCTACCTTATACTCCAGTTATTCATCAGGTTGAATATTTATTGCCTTTTTCTGCTAGAATTTGAGGCCCATAGGGAAGGATCTCTATTTTGTTCACTTTTATATCCCCGAACTGCTACAACAGTGCCTAAATCAATACTTAAATATGTGTGCTCCTATTTTATAATCTATACATTCTTCCCACTTTCATATATTCTCTATTAAGCATTTATTACCTGAGAAGTGAGGCCTGCAATCTACTTCCAAAAGGTCACATCCTTGAAAACTCTGTAGAGTATTTCTACTCTGTAGACATGTTGTCACCTGGAGTAGGAACTGACTTGATTACAACTGACACCAACAACTACTATATTTGGACAAAGCGTCGCAGTCTATTTTCTCTTTAATGCACAGCAATACTGTGCCTACAGCAAATGTAAATTATCATACTCCTGTCAAGTGAGCTTCTAGCCTTTGAAGTGACCTAAAAGGCAACTTTGTTTCAAGCTGCAAGGGATTAATGGGCTTGAAAGGAGGCCACCACATTATGGAGTCCACCTGCCGAGGTAGGCACTGGGGTTCAAAGTTGTCTGGGACGTATTACACGTTGCTCCTTGCATTGCTGTCTTCACAGAGTCAGCAGGGCTTTCTTGCAGCTGGATTAAAGGCAAAGTACAACTTTTCCAGGGTAGTCCTGTTGCTAAGTAACTAGAATACATGAGCAGCATTGTAAAGGGTCTTACAATAACAGTGTTCTATCTCTACACTTGAATAACATAAGTTGTGGAATGACATGGTTTTAATTGTTTTATTATTTTGAAGCACATTTGATTGGCGTTAAGTGTGGAAAAGGACCTACAGTAAATGGCTACCTTGGAACCTTCCAAATGGGGCCAAAATAATCATTTGTTATAGCCCTATATTTTTTGCCACTGACAGTCACAGCCATTCTTTGTTCATCTTGGGAAAAACAAGGGCTAATGATTCTGCTGGACCAAAGTCCACACCAAACGATAACTTGTAGTGCGTGTTCTTGAATCTCCATTGGATTCTTGTTCCAAGTGCAACAGTTTTGTTGTTGTTGTTGTTAGCAAAACTGTTCATCAGAAAATGGCCAAAAGCTGGGTCAACTGCCAATTGCTCCAGACCCCAGTCAGCAAATGTATGGTGCAATCTATGGTTACTGGGCTTCAGTTCTTGAGTTAAAACAGGTTTTCAAGGGAAAAGCTTCAAGTCCAGATGGAAAATCCACTAAATTGTGGTTGACGAAAGGCCCAGTTCTTGTGCTGGGGGAGAAATGGATTGGGATGGATCCTCGTGTCCACTCTGATGAACAGTGGTGATGTTCTCACAGAACGTATGGTTTGTTGATGCGCAGACACTGTCTGGCATCAGACCCAGTTGTCTCCAATTCTTCAAATAAATGACAAATGGCTCTCTCAGTGGGAGGATTATTATGTGCATTGTCAATTTCATGTGATCCATAGAATGTGTGGTGAGGGAACACCCATTTGGGTAAGAAATTTTAATAATTTCTATGTGTTGTGAAATTGTGTAACTTTTCATGGCTATTTGTCAAGACTAATCAAAAAAGAAAGAAAGAAAAAAACATGATAGATATGTTCACTATAGCTTCACAAGGAAGCCCTGGTGGCAAGGTGGTTACGTGCTATGTCTGCCAACCAAATGTCAGCAGTTCAAACCTACCAGGCACTCCTTGGAAACTCTATAGCACAGTTCTACTCTGACCTTTAGGGTCGCTGTGAGTGGGAATCAACTTGACAGTAATTTTTTTTTAATAGCTTCCCAAATATCTCCACTGTGAGCTCTCAGAAATAGGACATCTTTATTGGAAGACCCTTTATCTGTATTTCATGGACAGTGGGGCTATTTATGTACCTGTTTTGTGATGTTCCAAGCTATGAGGAAGGAAACCCAGTGTCCTTGTCATCTAGTGCTATTATAACAGAAATACCACATATGGATGGATTTAACAAAGCACAAATTTGTTTTCTCAGAGTCTGGTAGGCTAGAAATCTGAATTCGTGGGGCTGGCTCACATGGAAGGCTTTCTCTTTGTGTAGGCTCCGGAGGAAAGGCCTTGTTACCAGTCTTCCCTTGGTGCTGGAGTATCTCAGTGCAGGAACCTCGGGTCTAAAGGACATGCCTTACTCATAGCACTGCTTTATTCTGCTTGCTCCTCTCTTATATCTCAAAATAGGTTGGCTTTAAGATACTGTCTGATTTTGTAGACCTCATCTGTGTAACTGGCACTTATCTGTCTTATGAAATCACAGTGATAGAATTTATGACACATAGGAAAATCTCATCACGTGGCAAAATGGTGAACAATCAAAAAAATACTGGGAATCATGGCCCAACCAAATTGACACATACATTTTGCAGGGGACATAATTCAATCCATGACACTCAGGGAAATAGAATTTACTGACATTATTCGAATGTATTTAACATGGTATAGAAGTGTGTTCCACAACCATGTCTAAACCTCATCCTGCTCAACTAATTTTTAAGCCCAGAGTTGTCCCCTTATTCATTTCCCCGCTGGAAAAGGCATGCCGTTCTAGAAAGTATACATGGAGACAATGCCATATATACACACCTGAGTAGATTTAATTTATTCTGATAACATTTTCTTACAGCAATTGCTGAATACACTGTATTGGAAAAAAGCTTCCAAGATTCCCACTGTGAAGGGAAATGAGTTGAGGGTCTACATAAATCAGCAAAACAGAGAGGTCACTATAATCTCTGGAAAACATATTATTTTTCAATCAGCTAACTTTGTCCAATTCTGGTATTTTTGTCTAACAACAAAATGAAATTATGAATCAGACTGGAGTGATTGAATGGGATTGCCAAGACTGACAGCTGAAATCAAGACAAAAAGCCCTCTCCAGGAGCTGTGTATGTTGAAAATCAGTCCTGTGGTTGTTTTTCTTTCTCCTTTTTTAAAAGCGAAAAGTAGCCCAGAGTACTCCAAGAGTCAAACATATCTTAAAAAATCTTAACTCCAGATCCATGCTTAGATTGCAGATGAATGGGTAATTAAAGATGGCAAATCATTTCAATGGCACTAATGAACAGAACTCTCCACAATCAGCACTTGGCCTTACTTAGCCAATCAGCAGAGGCTTATGAGGGCAGAGGAGTTGGTTTCTACAACTAATCTTTGCTTTGTTTTGATTAGTTTGTAGGTTCAGGTATCTGAGCCCCAACTACAGACAGATCTCTGATGTGAGGAAACTTCTGTGGCCTGGAAAGCCCTTGAGTCCGTCTAAAATGACCTGTAAAACCAGTGTGTCCTTATAAAAAAAAGGACCAATTTTTGTTGGTTCCACACTGAAGGGAGTTCAAATTTTGAGCTCTGTTGAGTGTCTGAGAGCAGATTAGTGGTCTTGAAAGGTCCTGTGTTGTACAGAAAGTTGTGGTAGTCCCTGACAGCACCAATTTCAAAGGCCAGTAAATCTGGATTCAAATCCTGACTTAGCTACTTATTAGCAGAGTGACTCAGAGTAAGTCACTTGACTGCTCAGAACCTCTGTTTTTCCTGTAAAATGAGGATAAAGTTGCTTGTCATCGAGTTGTTTTTTGGAAAACAATGGGCCACTTTGGGTAAAGTAAGTAGTACAGAGTTAAGTGATCTAATAACCAGTAATGGTAGGACCATTCCAGAAAATGAAATAGTTCTGGTATTCAGAGTCCTTACCAAGGACAAAAAGAGACTTCACAGCCCACTTGGTATGATATAGCTTTGCTCACTTGGCATATGTTTAGGAAAGTTTCTCTGTTTTCCATGTGTTAAGAGGATGCTTCCCATGCACTCTCTGGTTTCAGTGATTTTAATAGTAGGATGTACAATGAACATCTAACTGAACCCTGAGTGATCCCACTAGCACACCCTTCCTTCTCTAACACAAAGGGCATTCCAAAAAGTGGCACACAAGCCCTTTTCTCCCCACCTCGTGCACTGCACACTCTTACCAAATGTACACATTGTAAACCTCCAGTGTGATAATTCTGGCTTCTAGAAAAAAAGGAAGACTGGGTAAACAGGATTCAGACAACCATTTGGGGGCGAATTCTTGAACAACACACCTCTGAAGCTTCCTTTGCAAATTACATCTCATTTTCAGGTTTTATTCAGTGCAACTGCCTCCTAAGATATTTATCAAAATTGCTTCCATTGTTACCGTCTGAAAAACCACATTTTCAGCAAAAAGCCAACCTCTGTATCTGCGTTTCTAAAGTGACAAGATAGAGCATCATGTTGATTTCTTCAGGGAATATTTTTGGAAGTGCCATAAATCCTCGGAGGCTACTAGAACATTTCTTTTCTCACAGCTTGGTCTCTCTCTCTCTCTCTCTCTCTCTCTCACACACACACACACACACACATTCAGTTTTCCAACTCTTTTAGACAATAGCTGAAATCTGAGACTGTCTTGAGATTTACTAAAAGTCTAAGCTCCCTTCTCTCTTTTTATGTTACAAGCCTGTGCTGATGGCCTCTGGGGACCAGAGTGTCAGCTCTACTGTGGACCCTGTGAGAATGGAGGTCAATGCAACAAAAAAACTGGAAACTATGACTGCATTCTGGGTTACACGGGAGAATCCAGTACCATGCGTACATTACAGACCTATAGAGCATACCCAATGAACTCGATATAAGTTTCTTTTCACTTTTAATTGCTGTACAAATATCACTGCATGAAGATATATATTTCCATGTTTGTTGTTGTATAACAAACCTTCCCAATACTTAACAGCTTAAAGCAGTGGTTTGTTATTTATCTTGAAGAACGAATCATTTACAGGTTGATGAGTGGTGACTTTCCTGCTGGTCTCACTGGGGTCACTCAAGGGAATTGCATTTAGTTGGTTAATCAGCTAGAACTGGGCCCAGTGGGGTTTCTCAACCAGAAAAACTTGGCTGTCCTTTGCAAAGCCTTTCCACAGGTTAGCTTCAACTTCCTCATGGCATGGTGCACGAAATGAGAGCAGAAGCCAAGAGATGTCAAAAAGACTAACCTCAGAAGTCATGCGTTATCATTTCTTCCATGTTCTACTGGTTAAATCAAGTCACACACCATCCAGGTTCAAAGGGAGGAGAAAGATTACCTCCTTAAGAAGCCAAGCCAGCTAAGTGCCGTCGAGTCGGATCCGACTCATAAAAAGGAATAGCATAATCTGATTGCCAAAGACCTGTAAATTGAGAGACGTTGTTGCAGTTATCTTTGGAACGCATCTATCATAGTATATGTAATATTATTCTGAGAGGTACTTCAAGAGCCATCTAGACTGAATTTGGAGCCCTGGTGGTGTAGTGGTTAAGTATTCAGCTGCTAACAAAAAGGTCAGCAGTTCAAATCCACCAGCCTCTCTTTGGAAACTCTATAGGGCAGTTCTGTTCCTGTAGGGTTACTATGAGTCAGAATGGACTCAACGGCAGTGTTTTGTTTTTTTTTTTTAGAACGGATTGATCATTCTTGTCAGAGCAGGAGCAGATTACAGATTGATAGTGATTAGCTAAACTGAACCTGATTCCAAGAGCCAGTAAACTGCAAATCTAGTATCCCTTTTTCTGCCTGAGGTTCTTATAGAAACTGCTAACCCTGCCTGTATTTACTTCTCTACTCAGTTGACAGTGAAGCTCAGAGTCACTTGAGAACTTGTGGAACACTATGGCCTGGGTGGTGATGATGACATTTTTACATTATTATTTCAAATGTGTCTACGAAAGCTTAGCAATAGTTGCTGTTAGTGATTATGTATGTTTTTGTAAGGCATGAATGGTGACCTGAATTAGCTTCAGATCGTTGGACTTTCTGTAAACCAATAAGCAAAGAAACTTAGAAACATAAACCCACAAATAAAAAATCTAACACCAAGATTGTATTTAGCACTGGAAAGCATCTGATCATTTGGGAAAATATATTCTTGGCCCTGGGGACAACCCACAAGCAAGAGTGGTAGGACAAAGTTCTTCACCTGACAATCTCCCTCTGTATGACTAGATAGATCTTGCTCTAGCCTGTCACTCCAGCACTGTCAACAAGCATTTCAAGCCCTATAAAAGTGCACTGTAGCAGCAGTTGTCTATCCCTAGCCTACTTGTTTGCTTTAGGAAAAAAAAAAAAAAAAAAAAGACCCTAAAATGTAAGAATTTACATATTCAAAAGGTAGTTATTTGCTATTTCCTCAGTGAAGTGACATTTTCTCTTGTCCAACTCAACTTAGTGGGATAATTATTAAGCAGATAGTGATCAAGTTTACACTGTTCCAAGTGACAGGTGATATAAATAGGCTAGTTCAAAAACAAGTGAAGAGAAAGATAGACTTCTCATTCTTTAAAATATTAATTTTAATAGCTGAATTGCAATTTGTCACCATTCTAGGATTTCAAACCTCAGGAGAACATTATATGATAATCCTGGGAATGTTTTTTTCTTCTGTGATGAGTGATAATATTTAAATTTTATTGGCAACTCAGCCATTACATATGAGATAGTATATTGAATTTAATAGACAAAGATCATCCCTGACTGCTAGTCCAGTCCAGTTCAGTTTCAGTGGTATATATTATTATCTGATTTTACACACAGAAATGCAAGTATAAATTATATGATCACCATAATAGGATATTTAGGAAAATGAATGGAACCAAATGATACAACTCATTAAAAATGCTTCATGCAGACTTCACAAAGAATGTGTGTGCCATTTAAAAAGGGGCTTGTGTTTGAAGAAAAGCATACGAGATCTCTTTAAATATCCTGTTACAGTGATTATAGAATTTTAAAACCTAGTTACTCTGCATAACGAACTGTAAAAATACTTACAGTTATACAAGGTAATATATTGTAGTGTCAGGAGAAACCAAAAAGCTATTTCTACAGGTATTGGCTTTAACATAAATTCCAGCATTTGCAAATTACGAATACAGAGAGATGGGGAAAATGAAAAAATAAACAAACAAAACAAGGTTTTATCTCACTGTGTTAGAATACCCTCTGGATTATGCTACAAAGTCTGACAATTAAGTTTGCAAACTCCCCCTAGAAAAAGCGCTACATACTTCATTGCTGAACACTACTAGGGTAACTTTCAAAGTACACACCTTGGGAAGCTATGCACTGATGCTAGCATCTAGTCTGTCCTTCAAAGCAATTTTGGAACTCTTTTTCTGGAATGGCCATCAGAGCTGTCATGGTATTACCTTTGACCTCCCAAATGTCATGAAAATGTGTTCCTTTCAATATTTCCTTCGTCTTTGGGTAAAGAGTAAGGAGGGCGTCCCAATACAATTATTTGCTTATAGTCTATAAACAGTGCCATACGAGCTGGTACAATGTCATTATGTAAGAGCAAGAGTTGTTTGCGAAAGGTTCAGGTTGTTTTTGTCTGACTTTTTCACACACACTTTTCAGCACTTCCAAATAGTAGACTTGGTTAACTGTCCAGTTGGCACAAATTCGTAATGAACAATTACTCTGATGTCAAAAAAGCTTAGAAACATCATTGTGACTCTTGATTTGGACTGACGGAACTTTTTTGGTCATGGCAGACTTCTGTTGTGCACTTTGACACTTTGTTTCAGGGTCATATTGGTACACTCATGTTTCACTACCAGTGATAACACAGCCCAAAGCATCCTCTTGCTTCTCCAAAAGGTCTTGGCAAACTTCAGTTCTCTTTTGCATTTGTTCATCAGTGAGCTCCTCTGGTACCATTTTTTGCACATATCATCCTCATGCCAACAACTTCAGTTAAGATTTCTTTGTTTCTCTATCGATGTTTACTTGGTCTGCTGTGCTTCTCACAGTCAGCCAATGATTTTGATGCACAATTTGTGGTATTTTTGCAATGTTTTCATCAGTTCTGTTTGTTATTGGCCACCCTGACTTCTCTTCATCAGTGACATTTTATCTCCCCTCTGAAAACATTTAATCCATTTGTATGCTGCCATTTTCTTCAAGGCATAACCCCCATAAACTTGAGCTAACATTTACCTGATTTCACTTCCACTCTTGCCAAGTTTAACAAGAAATTTAATGTTCGTTCATTGCTCTAACTCAAGTTCCAACATTCTTGTGATGATACACAAAAACATGCCACAATAATGAATGCCACTCGGCAAGACACTGCCACACATCAACACAAACACAGCTGTGAGACACTGATATACCAAGGTTATGAAACCTTGCTGAGCTGTTGGTACAGTGCCGCAAACATAAGTGCACGGTGTCAAGTTCATGAACTTCGTTGTCAGAACTGGTGTGCTCCCCGTCACCTCCTTCCTAGTACTGGTGAGTGACACTAGTGGTTCAGTGGTAGAATTTTTGTCTTGCATGCAGGAAATTTGGGTTTGATTCCCATTCAACACATCCATCGGCAGCTATTCATCCAACAGTGGAAGCTTAGGTGCTGCTGGGATGCTGGACTGCTTTCAGTGGAGCTTCCAGATTAAGGCAGACTAGGAAGAAAAGTCTGAGGATCTGCTTCCGAAAATCAGTCAATATAAACGCTATCCGCAAGTGATCATGCAGTACTTCAATCTCTTGTGCGTGGGGTCTCCACACATCAAAGTATGAATTTACACGCTGCCTCCACAGCAACTCACAACAACAAATAGTGCTGGTCAATTTGGGCTTCACAGTCTTGCTTACATTCTGTTGATAAGAGTGTACCACCTTCGTGACAGGCAATCTGACCTTCCATGCCAGAACTTTTAAAACGAGTATCTTCTCTTCTGTAAATTTATCCCAAGAAAATGACCAAAGAATTGGTCTTTATCTCAGTGTAATTTATGACTGTTAGGTGCCCTTGTGTTGATTCCTGCTCATAGCAACCCTATGTGCAGCAAAATAAAACACTGCCCTGTCCTGCACCCTCCTAACAATCACTGCCGTGTTCGATCCCACTGTTGCAGCCACTGTGTTCATCTGTCTCATTGAGGGTTGCCATGAACTGAATTATGTCCCCCAAAATACCTATCAGCATGGCCTAGATCATGCTCCCCAGTGTGACTGTCCACCATTTTGTCATCTGATGTGATTTCTCCATGCATTATAAATCCTATCTCCACAATATTAATGAGGCAGGATTAGTAGCAGTCATGTTAACGACGCAGGACTCCATCTACAAGATTAAGTTGTGTTTCAAGCTAATCATTTTTGAGATATAAAAGAGAGAAGTCAGCCAAAAGACTTGGAGACTTCAGACTACTGTGACAGAAACCTTGGGAGCATACACCATCCTTTGGACCTGGAGTTCCTGCACTAAGGAACTCCAAACTAGGGAAGATGGTTGAAAAGGACTTGACTCTAGAGCTAGCAGAGAGAGAAAACCATTCCCCTGAGAGAGGGCACTGAGAAACCCCAGTGGCATAGTGGTTAAGTGCTACAGCTGCTAACCAAAAGGTCAACAGTTCAAATCAACCAGGCACTGCTTGGAAACCCTATGGGGAAGATTACTCTGTCCTATAGAATCGCTGTAAGTCAGAATCAACTCAATGGCAGTGGATAGAGAGGGCACTCTGAATTCAGACTTCTAGCCTCCTAAACTGTGAGAGAATAATTCTGTTTGTTAAAGCCATCCACTTGTGATATTTCTGTTATAGCACTAGGTCAATAAAATAAACTTTTCCTCTTGTTTTCTGATCCTTCACTTTACTAAACCTGATATTGATCAGGGACTGGGCCTTCCTGATAACAAATCCAAAGTACATGATACAAACTCTTGCTATCCTCCCTTCTAATGAGCATTCTGGATGTACTTCTTCTAAGACATATTTGTTCATTCTTTTGGACTCCATGGTATAATTTACATTCTTTGCAAATACAATAATCCAAAGGCATCAGTTCTTCTTTAGTCTTCTTTATTAATTGTCCAGCTTTGCATGCATGTGAGGTGATTGGAAACACCTGGCTTGGGTCAGGTGCACCTTAGTCCTTAAAATAAGACCTTTAGTTTTGAACACTTTAGAGAGATCTTTTGCAACAGATATGCCCAATGCAATGCACCATTTGATTTCCTGACTGCTGCTTCCATGGACATTGATTATGCATCCAAGCAAAATGAAATCCTTGACAACTTCAATCTCTCCTCCATTTATCATGATATTATTTATTGGTCCACCGGGGAGAATTTTTATTTTCTTTATGTTAAGGTGTAGTCCACGCTAAAGACTGTAGTCTTAGATTTCCATCCATAAATGTTTCAAGTCCTCTTACTTTCAGCAAGGAGGATAGGGTCATCTGCATAATGCAGGTCATTAGTAAGTCTTCCTCCACTTATGGTACCTGTTATTCTTCATGTAGTCTAATGACTTGGATTATTTGCTCAGCACCCAGATTGAATAAGTAAGCATTGTGAAAGGATACAACATTGAAATACAACTTTTCTGACTTTAAACCGTGCAATATCTTTTTGTTCTTTTCAAATGACTGTTGGTCTAAGCACAAGTTCCTCATGAGCACAATTAAGTGCTCTTCGAAATATCCATAATTTGTTATGATTCACAAAGTTGAATGCCTTCGCATAGTCGATAAAACATAGGTAAACATCTTTCTGGTATTGTCTGCTTTCAGCCAAGATCCATCTGACATTAACAGCGCTATCCCTGGTTCCACATCCTCTTCCAAATCTATCTTCGATTTCTGGCAATCCCCTTCTGAAGTACTATTGTAACCACTTTTGAATAATCTTCAACAAAATATTACTTGTGTATGACAGTAATGATACTTTTGGATAATTTCCACATTCTGTTGGATCTCCTTTCTTTCTTGATGGGTACAAATATGAAACTTATCCAGTTGTTTAGCCAGCTAACTGTCTCCCAAATTTTTTGGCATAAAACAGTATGCATTTCCAGCACTACATCTTTAAATTTTTTTTTAATTGTGATTAAATGAAAGTTTACAATCCAAGTGAATTTCCTATATAAAACCACAAGTACCTACCCCTTTACAACTCTATCTGCTCTCCGCACCCTATGACACCACACTCTTCCTTCTCACTTTTTATTTCTAGTATCTACTCAGCCCAACACTCATTCAGTCCTCTCTACCTTCTCCTCTCCCCTCTAAAAAAAAAAAAAAACTGGTAAGACAGCCTCATATCCATGTTAAACCATAAAGTACACATACCACATGCATCACTCTATGTCCCCAAGTCCAGTTCATTCTTTGTCTGAAGTGTTGGCTTTAGTACTGGTTTTAGGTCTGACCTAGCAGCAAGTCTAAGGGCCATGTTCTCAGGGCCCCCTCCAGGTTTTAGGATCACCAGTTCTGGTCTTTTAATAGAGTTCTTAATCTGTACACCTCTTTTTCTCATGCTACATCAAAAACTCTACATTGCGTCCACTATCAAGGCTGTCTTTGGTAGTGTCCAGAGACCATCTGGTTCTTGAGGTCTCATGCTGATGTAGTCTCCCAATTGTACGGCTCAGCATCACATCTTTATGTTGAAGCATCTCCACTGGTATTCCTTCACTTCCTGTGGTCTGTTGTTTTTTTTTTTTTCTTTTCTTTTTGCCAGTGCCTTCCTTCAGTGTAGCTTGAATCTCTGCCTTCTCTATCATCGGTTCTTGATAATATGCTAACTCTGGAAATGGTTGAACATTGGCCAACTCGTGGCTGTGTACATTCCTTCCATCTTTTGATGTTTTCTGCATCATTTAATATCTTTTCATGTATAATCCTTCAACATTGCAACTTGAGACTTGAATTTTTTTCTTTAGTTCTTTCAGCTTGAGACATACTGAGTGTGTTATTTCTTTTTGGTTTGCTAACTCCACCTCTTTGCACATTTCATTGAAATGCCTTGCTTTGTCTTTCATAACCATCCTTTGAAAGCTCCTGTTAAGCTCTTTTACTTCATCAATTTTTCCTTTAGCTTTAGCTACTCTATGTTCAAGAGCAAGTTTCAAAGTCTCTTCTGGTATCCATTTTGCTCTTTTCTTTCCTTCCTATCTGTTTGCTGCTCTCTTGCTTTCTTCATGTGTGATATCCTTGATGCCACTCCACAGCTCATCTGATCTAATCCAACATGTCAAACCTTTTTTTGAAATGGTCTCTAAATTCAGGTGCAATATACTCAAGGTCATACTTTGGTTCTCATGGACTTGTTCGAATTTTATTCAGCTTCAACTCAAACTAGCGCATTAATAATCTGTTGCTTCCTCTTGTTCTTACTGATGACATTGAGATTTTCCATTGTCTCTTTCCACAAATGTAGTCAGTTTGATTCCTTTGTTTTTCATCTGGTGAAGTCTATCTCTATAGGTAATGTTGATGTCGGTAGAAAAAAAATATTTGCAATGAGGAAATCATGGGTCTTGCAAAATTCTATCATGTGATCTCTGGCATTATTTCTATCACCCAGGCAGTGTTTTTCAGCTACCAGTCTTTCTTCTTTCTTTCCAACTTTCACATTCCAATTTGCAGTAATTATGATAACATCTTGATTATGTGTTTGACCAATTTCAGGCTGCAGAAATAGTAAAAATCTTCAGTTTCTTCATCTTTGGCCTTAGTGGATGGTACATAAATGTGATTAATGGTTATATTAACTGGTCTTCCTTGTAGACGTATGAATATTATCATATCACTGTCAGCATTGTACTTCAGGGGAGATCTTGAAATGCTTATATTTATAAAGGCAGAACTAAAAAATTAAAACAAGCCAGATGTCTATCAAGGGGAGAATGATTAAACAAATAATACAAGAGAATATTGGGAGGTAACTAAGGATTGATATTGGGTTCCAGCAAACCACTGGCTGCAAATGTTGTATTCTGAACACATCAACTAAATTCTCTAATTTGACTTTCTCTTTTGATATTAAGAAATAATTACTTTTCAGATGTCTGTTTTACTTTGCTCTTTCTATACTAACAACGACTTTGGCCTTTCTGATTGGGATAGCTGACAAATATTTTCTTCACAATTCAGCTAGTCTATTTTATTTTTTAAACAAAAGTCAGTTATTTAACTGAACAGATTCAAGATTCAAAAATGAACCAAAAAATAATTTTATGGCTTTATGGTAGACACAGCCTCCTCAGCCCTTTTCTTTAGAAGTTATGTAATCGGGGTATTGACTCAAATCAAGAAGAAACGTTTACTCTTTTAACAAGCTTGACTGTTTTCCAAATTCCTCCACCACACCCACCACAAACCAAGGCTGTAACTTCCTTTATGAATCACATTTATAAAAAAGAGGGCAGTTATCTAAGGCAGAAAGAGTATGTGTAAAACAAAACAACATTTAAAAAACTATCAGAAGAACAATTAAACGTCTTAAGAACTGTCAAACAAGAGACAAGGCGCCGGAAAAATGCTCTGAAGCAAAGATAAATCTGATTTTAAAGTTGCTGTAAGATACATTGTATTTAAATAATACATCTCTCATCCCTTCCATCAGTGAGATGCATTTCCCTTACCAATCTGGTTCCCAGCAGGAAGTCCAGTCTGAGGAAGTATCAGGAAAATGTCAGCTCCCACTGAGAAGTGTGACAGAGAGGAGACACCAAAAGCAGTGACAGGCCTTGAAAAAAGCTATTGTACAAATTCACTTTTAAAATAGGGATATGGTTGAGGACTGATGGGTATGTTGTTACCAATGTGCTCATTTCCCTATTGCAGATAGGATGGAAGGCACTCAAGGTGCAGCTAATTTAAAACTATGAAGTTGTACAACAGTGGAACAGGTTTTCAGGAGATTTGTCTTCCTGTCTGTGCTTTTAAAGGTTAGTATTTAAATTAGCTGCTGTGAAGGTTAATGTTATATGTCCACTTGGCTGGCTATGATTCTCAGTGGTTTGGTAGCCACTGCACAGGTTCCCTTTCTAAATACTGTAATATAATGTAATTACTTTCCATGATATAGTGTCATGTGATGAACCGATCCATTGAACAGGGAGTTCCCTTTGCGTTATGGCCTGCCTCTAGAGAACAAATGGATGTTCTGGCAAGGCTTGCTGTTTCTTGACTCTGTGTTCTTCTTCTCACCACCTGACCTCCTGGGATGTAAAGCTGCAGAAGTACCCAGCCTAAGACACTAGCAAAAAAGAGCCTGGGAAACAGAAGGATCCATGTGAATGGGAGACTGTATCAACATGTGACCAGAAGACCCATATGGTGGCCGGCCACCACCAAGACAACTATGATGGGGCACACAATGTTGAGTTTGTGTGGCAACACAAGAAAAAGACGGGTGCTCCTCAAGAACTCTACTAAAAGACCACAGTTGAGGGTCCGATGGCCTGGGAGCATGGCCTGGGAGCATGGCCTGGGAGCATGGCCACTAGACCTGCTGCTGCCCCTGTCCGGAAAACACTACTGAGCTCAGCTCTTCAGACAAAAATGGACTAGACTTGTGAACGCAAAATGACCATACAGTGTATGTGCTTTATGGTTCTATGCATTTATAGAATGCTGTCCTATTTGTCTCTCTCTGGATGGGAAAGGAGAAGATGGAGAGGAGGGGACAGGAGATTAAGAGGATACAACAAGTGCAGAATGAAAGACGGAGTGTGCTGTCACTGGGCAAGGAGGGCAGAAGGATCCGTAGATAGTCAGACATACAAATTTAATTTGCGTTATATACTTTCACTTAATCACAATTAAAAGGAAGAGAAGAAACAAAGAAAAGAAATACGCAGCCTGCTGCTTGACCTGCAGATTCTCATTTGCTAGCTGCCAAACTCTGTCAACCAGCAGAGGCCTCTGGCCTGTCAACTTTTCTACAGATTAGGGACTTGCCAGCTTCTAGAATTGAAGGAGTGACTTCCTTGCAGTAAATCTATGTATATTTCACTAGTTTTACTTCTCTAGAGAATCCATCTAGGATAGCTGCCAATTTTAATCACAGACATCTTGATATGAACCCCAAAGCCACCTTCTCACCTACTCTTATCACCTTTCATAATGTCTCAGTTAGATCTTGATTTTTAAAAGTTATTAAAAGTAAATAAAAAAGGACTTTCATTCTGGTATTATTTTACAACCTTAATGACCAACTGATGCCTATGCAATGAAGCCAAAATTTTACAGCACAAGAAGCCCTTCATCTTTCTGTCCGTAGCCTCGTTTCTGAGCACTCTACACGTACTCCACCTATGTTAGTCATTCTCCCACCACTGTGTGTGCTTCTATGACATGGTTCCGTTGTTCATTGTTCTTCCCTCTGATAACTTTTTCTCCTTCCGGTTTTATTGCCTCTTAAAATTCTTTAAGAATTTTTACTTCTTAGTGTATACAGAAGCTAAAATAGAAAACTACTAAATCTCTTCTTTCCATAGCGTTAGCCATAAAATCATATATAAGTAATTGTGTGTTTGTACATGATAAAGATTATTTATCATTCTTTTTTTTTTCCTCCTCAGTTGTTGACAAACTAGGGATACTGTCCTAGCTGTCTAGTGTTGCTGTAACAGAAATACTTGAAATGGATGGCTTTGCCCAGCCCACTGCCATTGAATCAGGTCCAACTCACAGCTACCCTAGAACGATCCCACAGAGTTTCCAAGGAGCACTGGACAGGTTTGAACTGCTGACCTCTTGGTTAGCAGACGTAGCACTTAACCCACTAGGCCACCAGGGATGGCTTTAGCCCACAGAAATTTATTCTCTCACAGTCTAGGAGGCAATAAATCTGAATTCAGGGTGTCAGCTCTAGGGTAAGACTTTCTGTCATCTCTGAAGGAAGGTCTTTGTCATCAACCTTCTCTAGATGAGGCACCTCTCGGTTTAGGGACCATGGGTCCAAAGAACATGCTATTTTCCTGGCTCTTGTTTTTTGGTGATATGAAGACCCCATGTCCCTCTACTTGTTTCTCTCTTTTGTATCTCAAAGGAGGTTGACTTAAAACACAACCTAATCTTGTGGATGGAGTCCTGCCTTATTAACATAATTGCTGTGAATCCCACCTCATTGACATCATAGAGGTAGGATTTGTAGTAGTCAGGAAAATCACATCAGGTGACTAAATGGTGGACAGTCACACAGTACTGGATATCATGGCCCGGACAAGTTGACACAAAACCTTAACAATCACAGATGTTCAATGAAAATTTAATGAATTCAATGAAAGAATAATCTTGATAACTTAATGAAGAGGTTTATGATTAAAGTTTCATGTATATAATTTACCAGATAAAAACTGTATGAAAAGCACAATTTAAGTTACTGAAAAATATTCATTGGTCTACACTTTGATAAATTAAATTGAGTAGCTGAGACTGGTGAAGAAGAGAAGGGAGGCTATAGCTATACTACAAGGACCACAGGTTTACTGGTTTCCAGTTCTGAAAGCACTCTTGGGAGGAAGCTTTTTTAAAGGATTGAAAGGACTAACAACATGAGTGATGGCAGTTTTAGTACTCTTCAGGTTCCTTCTTAAAATTTTATACGTATTTCCTCCCACGCTTACCTCCAACATATGCAATTTAATCTTTTAAATACACTAAGACCTTCTGTGGTACAGTGGTCAGATGTTTGGCTGCTAACCAAAAGGTCAGCAATTCAAATCTACCAGTTTCTGCTTGGAAAGCTTATGGGGCAGTTCTACTCTGTACTACAGGGGCACTAGGAGTCAGAACCTACTGAATGGCAACAAGTTTGGGCTTTTTTGGTGGGACCATCTTGGAGAAACGAATAAATGTTTCTGGCTCTGATGTTCTATGTGTTACGAAATGAGTTACTCAAGATAACATGCAACTCAACTTATGATAGTAACTCTATATAATATATATGGACATCGGTAGCTAGTGATCACATTGAGCAAGTGTCTATGCTTTGCTGTGTGCTGTGTATTTTATATCAGTTCACTCATGGAATCATCACAACAAGCCTGTGTTACTATTCCCATCTTACAGTTTGGAAGAATCAAGTAACTTGTCAAAGGTCATGTAATTAGCACCTGAGGACTAATCACTGAGGTTCTTAACACTGCCTGTGTGTGAAATGAGATGACACTTGTTAAAGGAACTGTCATAGGTAGCTCCCTACCTATAAAATTTAGAGAAAATTAAGATAGAACAGTAAAACAAGTAGTATGAAGTTTGATTATGGTATTTTTGTGTGTGTGTGTGTCCTGCTTTTGTAGGCTGCAAAGAGAAAGACTGACACAGTCAAGAACATAGTTACAATGTCAAGGGCCCTACTTGCCAATCTCAACTTAACAATGGAAGGAAGGACGCTTTTTGTATATCTGCATACAGCACATCCAACTTATTTCCAACACCTAAGTGGCCTGATGTGCCACATCAGTAATGAGAACTCTCAGTAGAACCATGATGCTGGCCGGTGTACCTGCCTGTCCAGCTGGACCAAGCTTTATGACAGGTGCTGTAAATCAGAACCTGATTATAAATCCTGTTCCTCATCTGACACAAACACTGACCCGAGGTATTTGCTCTGCATTCTGCAGATGCTGAGTGGTCTCAGTTCTTTTGTTTCTTACAGGCCTGCCCAATCTTAACTGTGTTTAAAATTCTTTGTGTGTTGATAAATACAGCTGGCTAGCTGCCTGCAGTAATCCATGATTACTCTTGCTGCTTGCTTTCAGATTCCTGAACAGAATATCTGTTAGAGCTCAAAATAAATTCTTATTTCTACAAAGTGAGTCATCTAGAAGTGCTGCTTTCCAACACACCCACCTGTTTGTGTGTATATATATACATATACACACACATACACACACCCAGACCCCTGGTATTGTTGTTGGCTGGGTTCATAGTTCATTGTGCTTTGGAATTTTTTTTATCTACTTAAGATTGAATATTTATTTTTACTTGTTTGGCATACTTTCATTCGAGTATTTAATTCCTTAATATGCGTATGCAAGGACCAATCTAACACGTGTTACCCTGTCCTTCCTAATTTGCTTTCTGTTACAACTATGTTCAGAATTCACTATTTCTTTTTCAGGCTAAGATCTTAAAAGGGTCCCTGTGGTGTACAGTGTCCTGAGAATATTGCATTACACCTTGAAGGTGAAAAAGGTCTCAAGCATAATACTAAGTTTTAATTTTTTGGTCATTGATTGAGTCTTTTGTATGTGTACCGTTTGCTAAGTGCTACATGGGATACCAAAAAAAAAAAAAAAGGAAGAAGAAGAAGAAGACACCACCCTTACCTTAAGGAGTTCAGTCACAGTTTAGTGAACGGGAAAGGTGTGTCAGCTACTAATTTTAATTACATTTGTAAAGAAAATAGATAATACTTCTGAAAAGAAGTTATGTTTAACTCCACAAGATGAAATCTCTGAAGGCTTAATTAAAGAGGTAGGATGTTAGCTAAACTTTACAGTAGCTGTAAAAATGTGAAGGGTGAACAAGTGTGAAGTTCATTCCAGGCAGGGTGACTAGCCTGAGCAATGGCTCACCCAATGGATATGAAATAAAGTAAATGTATAAAGCACGAATGAAATTAGATTTGAATTTTGATGTGGTAGGAAATGGAAGTGAGCGACATAGAATGAGCATTAAATGGGGAAGAGCCCTGGGTGTCACACTGAAGAATTTCGACCCTGTTTTGGAAGTAATAAGGAAGGGCTAAACGTTTGCGGATTAAATTAATGTGGTCCCAGCTACACTGTGGAGCACATCATTACCCCTCTACTCCTTTAAACCTCTCAGTTGATTCATTCTTTCCTGTATCTACATTAAACCCAAGAAAGATTCCTGAGGTTTTTCAGTCCGTCTCCGTTTTTGTTGTATAATCCGCTTAAAAAGTGTCGTCCCGTTTTATCAAACTTCTGTTTCTCATCCAGTTTAAAGCTTGTTTCCTTTCCTGGTCCAGGTCTAACTCAAGCTCAGAAGCAGGGAAGTGAAAAATGGTCAGCTTCTTCACTCGGAGTCACCCTGCTCTTCTTCTCCACACACTCTCGGTAGATCTTCTTTCAAGACAATATAGGAAATGTGCAACCTTAGTCCTACAGCTGGTGGAAGTACCACTCATTGTCTCATCTTCAAACATAGGTCAGGTACCAACTTGTGAGTCTCCCTAGGTCTAGAAGACACATGTCTAGCTTTCAGAATGTTTCTCTCAAAGCTCTCTACACTTGGCTTAAAGTAAGGGGAAAGAACCAATGGAGAGAGTGAGATAAAGACAGTAGCCCTCTGACAATTCCAAAGATGTAATCCACTGTAGTAATGAAGAGCTGCCACCTTGGTGCCATCGTTTCTGTCATCCTGACTTTCATGGATGCTTTCTCTTATATTGGTTTTATATAGTTAATTTTCTCATCTGTATAATGGAGCAAATAAAGGTCCTAAGGTCCTATAGCATCAGCTTTTGTGAGGATTAAATGTGAGAAAACATGCTAATTTCTTAGAAAAGCATTTATTTTGTTTTGTTGCTATTCAGTGCCATTGATTCAGTTCCAACTCACAGTGGACCTACAGGTAAAACTGCTCCATGCGGTTTCCAAGGTATGGCTGGTAAATTTGAACTGCCAACTTTTTGGTTAACAGCTGGGCTCTGAAATGGATGACATGAATAAGGAGAAGAATCTAAAGGGGAAAAGTCAAGAGGACGCAATGAATTTCCTACACTGTTGTTGCTGGATGCTTTCTTAGTCATCTAGTGCTGCTATAATAGAAATGTCAGCAGGATGGCTTTAACAATGAGGAGTTTATTTTAACACAGTCCAATAGGCTGTAGGTCCAAATTCAGGATGCTGATTCTAGGGGAAAACTTTTTCTCTCTGTTAGTTCTGGAGGAAGTCCCTGTGGTACATCATTTTTTCCATTGTATGATTGCATCTCAGTGCAGGAAACTCAGGTCCAATGGCACTTTCTTCATGATATGAGGTCCCTAGATCCCTGAATGCTTTCCTTTCCTTTTGTCTCTTATAGGATAAAAGGTAGTGCAAGCCATGCCCCAGGAAAACTCCCTTTACACTGGAGCAGGGAGATCCCCCTAGTGAGGATGTTACAGATCTACCCTAATTCTCCTTAACAATCCAATCTTGCACTATTAACCTCAGACAGAGATTAGGATTTACAACATAAGAAAGTCACAAAATGAAGGTCAACCATGCAGTACTGGGAATCATGGCCCAGGGACATTGTAATACACATTTTCGGGGACACAATTCAATCCATGATGGGTGCCATTGAGTGGCTTACAACTCACAGTGATCCTGTGTACAACAGAACAAAACATTCTCAGGTCAATGGCCATCCTTATGGTCATTGTTTCATTTGTGCCTGTTGTTGCAATCACTATGTCAATCCATCTCGTTAAAGGTTTTCCTCTTTTTTTGCTGACACTGTATTTTATCAAGAATGGTGTCCTTTCGGGAGTAGGCCCTCTTGATAACATGCTCAAAATAATAAGATGAAGTCTTGCTATCCTAGCTTGTAAGGAGTATTCTGGATGCACTTTTTCCAAGACAAGGTATTCATTCTTTTGGCCTTGCATGGTACATTTAATGTTCTTCACTAACACAATATTTTAAAAGCATTAATTCTTCTTCAGACATCCTTATTCATTGCCCAACTTTCACGTAAATATGATGCAATTGAAAACACCCTGGCTTGGGTCAGTCCAACACACCTTAGTCCTTAAAGTGACATCTTAGCTTTTTAACAGTTTAAAGGGCTCTTTTGCGGATGACTTAAAGCAATGCGTTGTTTGATTTCTTGCTTGCTGCTTCTGTGGGTGTTGGTTATGGATTCAAGTAAAATCAAATCCTTTGCAACTTCAGTCTCTCCTCCATTTATCATGATGTTGCTTATTGCTCAAGTTGTGAGGATTTTTGTGTTCTCCGTGTTGAGGTTTAGTCAATACTAAAGTTTGTGGTCTTTGATCATCATTAATAAGTGCTTTAAATCTTCTTCACTTGCCATAGATGACAAGAAAATTTATGTCATCTGCATATTACAAGTTGTTCATGAGTCTTCCTCTAATGATGATTCTGCATTCTTCATCATATAATCTAGCTTCTTGGATTATTGCTAAAAATGCAGATTGAATAAGCATGGTGAAAGGATACAACTCTGATACACATCTTCCCTAACTTTAAGCCACGAAGTATCCCTAATTCCATTTGAAGACTGCCTTTTGATCCATGTATTGCTTCCTCATGAGCATGATTAAATGTTCTGGAATTCCCATTCTTTACAATGTTGTCCATATTTTGTTATGTTCTTGTTGTGGTTAAGATTGTGTGTCAGCTTGGCTGGGCCATGATTCTCAGTGTTTTGACAGGTGAAAAATGTTGTGATCACTTACATGTTGAAATATGATATGTGATCACCCTTACATGGAATCTACTGAGTGGTATCAGTGGGGGAAGAGCCTGTGGCAGTTCATTGCCCCCTCAGCTTTCATCTGTCTGCCCTCCACTGACTATTTCATTCCTGCTGACCTTGCCAAGGTGTTTGGATTGCTCTAGATCCTGCAGCTGCCTCTTATTTGTCTTACCTTAGGTTTTGGCTGGCTGGTTTTGGGGACTTGAGCTAGAAGCTTACCTCCCAATCTTGGGATTCATCAATCTTTACAGCTTGTAAGCAAGAATCCTGCTGTCCCATTTGCCAATCTTGGGTTCACCAACCCCTGCAGTTATCTGAATCAGGAGAAGATTTGCGGTCTTGCCTGCTGATCTTGGGATTTATCAACCTTAATAGCCTGTGAGCAAGTCTTAATAGCCTTGCTCCCATACCTACCAATCTTGAGTCTGCTGTCCCTTGAAGCTATGTGAATCTGTAGGAACCTCTATCCTGACCCATGGACTTGGGATGTTCCAGGCTTTACAATAATGCAAGCTATGTCCTTTATATAAAACTCTCTCTCTCTCATTCCATATACATTTTTATGCTTTACTAGTTTTGCTTCTCTAGGGAGCCTAGCCTAAGACACTTGGTACCAGGAGTAGGGTGCTGCTGTAACAGATAGCTACAATGTGGAAGTGGTTTTGATACTGTGAATGAATAGAAGACTCAAAAGGATATCAGAAAGACTGTCAACACTAGGGAAGGTGCAGAGGTGAGAAACAGCAGCAGAGGCAGAACTAGGAGGCAGCACAGGAGTCAAAGCACAAAGTAAGAGCTGTGCGCCTATGTGCAAGAGGCTTGCTGTTGAAGTAGGGTGCCTCCAGGCATTTGACAATGAGCTACTGTACTTCTTGCCCCAGTAGGGCAGACGTGGGCATGAGTCCTTAGGCTGAGAGGCCAGAGAACACAGGGAGCTGAGTTGCCTAAGTCCCAAATCTCTGGGGTTTCAAAGAGTGGGTCATGGCCTCTAGTACTTCTAAAGGTGAAGCTGCCACTCAGATGGACCAACAGAATGCTGCACTTAGAGCTGAGGAAGTGGAGTTGCTGCCTCAGTGGGCCTGGAAGGTGATGTTGAAGCCCTGCCTGACCAAGTAACTTTCATTCATAATTTGGAATGTGTGGTCAGTACTTAGATTTTGGAGGGCAGGAAATTGTGTGCATAGTTTCAGAGAACAGAGGATTATTTTCAAGCACTGAGGGCTAATGCAACATGTTTCGCCAACTTGCCTGGTGCCTGTTATGCCTTCTTTCCCTCCAATTTCTCTCATTTGTAGTGGGAACGTTTAGCTTGCGCCTGTTTTGCTATTGTACTTTGGAAGCAGATGATTTGTTTTCTAGGTTTCACAGATTAAGAAGAATTTTTGGATTCTGGACTTGAAGTTAATTTAAGACTTTGCTATGGTATAAGGTGAATATGTTTTACACGTGGCAAGGGCATGAATTTTGGAGGGGCAAACGGTAGAATATCATGGATTGAATTGTGTCTCTGAAGACATGTTTCACCTAGCTTAGGACATGATTCTGAGTATCATGTTATGGTTTATAAATCATAATCTCTGTCTGTACTTAAAGAGGATTAAAGTAGGACATAACACCCTTGCTCAGATCACATCCCTGATCCGATGTAGAGGAAGTTTCCCTAGGTATGACCTACACCACATTTTATCTTACAAGAGATAAAGGAAAGGGAAGCAAGCAGTGAGTTGGGCCCCTCATGCCACCAAGAAAGCAGTGCTAAGAGCAGATTACCTCCTTTAGATGCAGGGACCCCATGTGGAGTAGCTCCTAGTCCAGGGAAAATTAATGAGAAGAACTTTCCTCCAGAGCCAACAGAAAAAGACTTCCCTTGGAACTTATGTCCTGAATTTGGACTTCTAGCCCACCAAACAGTAAGAAAGTAAATTTCTCTTTCTTTGTTAAAGCCATCCACTTGTAGTAGCTCTTTTATAGCAGCACTAGATGACTAAGACAAGTGCACACAATTGAATGCCTTGGCATAGTCAATAAAACACAGGTGAACATTTCTCTGGCATTCTCTGTTTTCAGTCAGGAGCCATCTGACCTCAGCCATGATATCCTTAGTCCCATGTCTTCTTCTGAATCTGGCCTGAATTTGTGGCATTTCTTTGCTGCAATCATTTTTGGATGATCTTCAGTGAAGTTTTGTGTGTGATATTAGTGGTATTGTTTGATAATTTCTGCATTTGGTTGGCTCACCTTCTTTGGAATAAGAATCTACGATTCAGTTGCTTCACCTGCTGAGACTTTATCTGTTTACTCATGCATGTGACTGGCCTTTAGGGATCTGTGTTTGCGACTTCTGTTTTAGAAAGGTGGAAAAACAAGCATCAGAACTCAGAGATGTAATTCCAGAGAAGGATGTGTTTCAATAAGAAAGGGATAATCACTATCTCACACGCTCCTTAAAAAAAAAAAAAAAGATATGAAAAGGAGATGAAGAGAAGCCTTTGTTGTTTAAGTCTTGATAATGTGAACAACAACAAAAAGTTTTCAGTAGAAAGGGAATGGAACACAGATTAGGATTAACAAATGAATAGAAAGTGAGGAAGTAAAAATAGCACCCACAGATTAGAAAATTTGACAGTGAAAGAAACAGAATGGCTAATCCATTGTTTTTTTCACTCTGTCAACAGAATGCTGAAAATTGTCTGTGCCTCTCTAAGATAACTTAACATTCCTGGTCATCAACCTGTGCTATCTGTGTACTGAAGAACTGTGTTCATTCCCAATTCCTCTGACTCTAGAAGGTCAGATTCAATATAATCATGATAGGATTCAAAATCCACGAAAGTTATTAATGTTTAAATAAAGCCGGATTCTTAGACATTTGCTTTCATATAAAATTTGCACTTAATATAATAGTTTCTCTGATAAGACTTCCAGGAGTAACTTTTTGTTTTATTGAATTTATCTTCTAATGTCAAAATGTGTCTTTACCCCTTTCTTTTTCTCTCTGTCATACACACATGCACAAATACACCGTAATTCTGTTATTCCTTCTAAATCACAAATGTTTTCCACGTTTTAACATCTCTAAAATTAGTCATGCAAATAGTCTGTGCACAACTACTGACTGAGACATTGGTGAGTCAAACCCACCTGGTGGTACCACTGAAGATGGACTTCATATAATTATAAGCGAGAAAATTCTATGAAATTCAATTCTGCTCTGTAACATATGGGTAGGCCTGAGTCAAAATTGACTTGAGGTCATATTTACTTTTTCTTTTTGGAATTTGATGATGTCATCCTATATTAATTGAACTACATAACTATATCTATAACTTTCTAACATAGTCCATTGTCTAGAATACACTGAAGCAAAATGTCTGTGACTTCATTAAGAGTAATTTCTATCTCCTGGGCAATGAAAGAGATAGAATATGGAGGGAAAATCAGATGAAATATGTGTATTTAATCAATTTTCAAACAGCCTAAAGTGGCTCAATTTTAAATGCTTGATTCATCGTAATAGTTATTTTCAAGTTGGAATAAATAACTGCCTGTTAGCTCCAAAGACAATAGTGGTGCTCAGTCTGAGATATCTGTATCTGTATTTGTTTTTTTCTTTCCTCCTGTAATACAAATGACAGGCTTAAGAAACTGGAAAAAAAATCCTTCTATTTTAAGACACTGTCGATTGTGTTGTGTTGCGCTATCATTAATCAACTGTCTGAATATGGAGAAAAAAGGGAAGGAAATCTGCAGATGACTTAATGTGCCTTTCTTTAGCACAGCTGCAAAGAGCATAGACTTCCTGGATGTCTACCTTTGTGAAAGTCTCCACATAATTAATGTTCATTGGAAGCAAATCCTGGACCTTCCCAAAACTTGAGGAAAAAGCAATGTGGTATCATTGAAATGCCAATGTGATGGTAAATGTAAAGATCTAACAAAGTTCTCTTAGATTATTAGGCTACATTCTATTTTCTGCCTCAATTACCACTCTCAGACTGGACTAGCAGGTCTGCATTCCTCTTCCTATCTCTTTCTCTCCCTGTCTCTGAGAATATAGAGTTGATTAAGACCTTAGAGAAAGATAATGAAATTTGGGGTAATTCACATTGTTTGTTAGATGTAACGAAACCTTATGATGTAGTGAAGTCTTGTGATTCCTGACTATTGTTCTGTGACAAACCCCTACCCCTTTGAATTCTGGCTATAAAAACCACTAGAGGTGTAACCCAAATGGGTCAGTTTTTGGAGAAACTATTCTTGCTGTCCCCCAGATTTGCTGGCCATCTGCAAATAAAGCATTGAACCCCATGCTGTCTCTGAATTGTGGCTGTCAATGACAGGCGGAATGAACTTGCGTTCATTAGGCAACAAACGTATTCTCACAAGGATAATTTGTGCTAACTATTACAGGAGAATTGTATTTTATATTATGGCAGAATCTGAAATATACACATGGTATATTTTAACTTCCATTGATAAATTTCAACTTAAATTCAAGAGAACACCAAATGATAGTAGTAATGTGCCCAGGTATAGCATACAGAGAAGTCTGCTTTCCTACAGAGAACATCGATAATTTGAACTATCTGATCAACACTTTGATTGCCAACTCTAATAACATTATAATAATAAAATGCTTAATATTTTATACTTACTAGAGTACTTCTCACATCTAATATACATTGTTTGGAAGCCTTGATGGCCTAGTGGTTAAGTGTTATGACTGCTGACCAAAAGATCAACAGTTCAAATCTACCAAGCACTCTTCAGAAACTCTATAAGGCAGTTCTACTCATCTTATAAGGTTTCTCTGAGTTGGAATCAACTCAACTGCAATAGGTTTTTTTTTTTTTTTTTTAAATACCGTGCTCAATCTTGGAAATTTATCTAAGGGGAAACAATGTTGAAGCAGAAAATAAGCCAATTCCAGTTTATATTTTGTCTCAGATTAGTATTTCCATACAGCCTGAGCTCTGTCTTGAAGTATCTATATTATCTATAATTATCTATACTTCTGGAATCCAGGTTCAGAGAACTGTATTCCCCTACCTGTTGTTTCTTGGTGATATGAAACCCTGTGTCTCTCTGCTAGTTACTCTCCTTTATATCTCAAAAGAAATTGGCTGTAGACAATATCTAGTCTTGCAGAGTCAGTACTATGTCAATTCTGACTCATAGTAACCCTACTCTATCCTATAGGATAACTATTACAGGAGAATTGTATTTTATGTTATGGCAGAATCTGAAATACATACATGGTGTATTTTAACTTACATAGTAACCCTATAGTGCCGAGGCCCATCACCCACAAAGGCCTCTGTGAGCAAGGCTACAATCCTATGTGATGGTGGGCGGACACATCTCACCCCTGACATATTTCTGGCCGTATTCTCCTTGATAATATTTCACATCCTAATTAAACTTTCCTCAAAAATACCCCCTTATTTCCCGGCACAAGGATCAAAGAAGGTGCCCTCTAAGAAGGGTTTTACAAACCCCTTGGCTTAATGAATCCCAACACAGAACGCCCAGCCTGGGAACTCCCAGCCCGGGAATGCCAAGGCCGGCCCAGCCCCGCTGGCTTCCCCCAACTGCACATCCCCAACATGTGAAAAACTAGATGGCAGGAAGGCCCTGGGAAGCTCCCCAGGGACTACCCCCTGCACAGCTCTTAGATATAGACACCCCATTCCCTGCATCAGGAAGATGGATAGGCTCCCAAGTCTATTATATTTCGTATAGCAAATGAGTAAATACTAAAGAAATACCCTTCTTAAGAACAGCTTAAGAAAAGCATAGGGTGGGGGATGGTAGGTGTTTACTGTCCCCACAGAAAGAGATAAAATAAAGAGCAAAGAAGGAACAAATAGAGACAGCCAGATTATCTTCCTGCACCTTTTAACCTTGAAGCATAAAACAGAATTGATTAAGCTCAAGACATAACTTTTGTTTTCACTGTTGATTATAATCACAATATACTTGTCTCGGGCCATTACCTAGAAGGCCCTAATGATTAACATGTAAAGAGACCACTTGTCTCAGGCCATTATCCAGTAGGCCCCAATAATTAACATGAAAAAAGGCCACAAGATATCACTTTCTTGTTAGCCAACAGCTTATGTGGTCAAGGGGGCAGGGTGAAATTATGTCACTGATCATATAAAAAAATAAAGAAAGACAGGCCCTGGCAGGCAGCCAATCTCCAGATTCCTGGTTGTCTCAGTCTTATCATTTCTTCTTCACGGATGCCACCCATCCCTTCGTGAATCCCAGACCCTGCCGAGGCTGGCTCCCAGCACTATAGGACTCATAGTAACCCTATAAGATAGAGTAGAACTGCTCCAAGGAGTTTCCAAGAAGGGCCTGGCAAGTCGATCTGCTGACCTTTTGGTTAGCAGATGTGGCATGTAACTACTATGCCACAAGAGTTTCCATCGCTAATGTAACTATTGCTAATCTCATCTCACTAACTTCACAGAGATGGGATTTACAACATATAGGAAAATCATATCAGATGACAAAATGGTGGATAATCATACAATTTTGCAGATCATGGCCTAAGTTAACAGATATTTTGAGGGGACAAAATTGAATTACTGACACTTGTGTAACTTTGACAAGTAGGGGACAAATCAGAGGGGATTTGGACTAAATTGCCATGGTAATCACTAAAGTTAATCAATATTGATGTGTGTTGGTTAAAGAGTTGATTGAATTCACAGGAATGAGTTCTATTGCTCACCACCCTGGCTTCTGCTAAGGGGGAGGTGTTACCCAAAGGGCAGATTGGCTGTACTACCTATAGTCATAGAGGAAGGCAAAAGAGGAATAAAGGTGACACAAATCACAGGTAAAAAAGGAATTTGAAGCCAGGTTTTATAACCCCCCCACCCAAAAAACCCAGTGCTGTCGAGTCAGGTCTGATAAGGGTGCTAAATAATCTATGATAATCTGTTGTGTTGTTGTTAAGTGCCACTGAGTCTGTTGTTTATAGTGACCCTATGCACAACAGAATGAAACACTGCCCAGTCCTATGCCATGCTCACAATCGATTTTTCGTGCTTAAGCCCATTGTTGCAGCCACTGTGTCAATCCATCTTATTGAGGATCTTCCTCTTGTTTTGCTGACACCTTACCAAGCACGATGTCCTTCTCCAGGGATTGATCCTTCCTGACAGCATGCCCAAAGTATGTAACATACAGCATCTTTGTCTTTGCTTCCAAGGATCACTCTGGTTTCACTTGTTCCAGAACAGATCTGTGATAATCTGGAGCCTGTAAAATGACAGCAAGGGGAACGCAAACCATTTGGGTTGTGTCAGTTATGAAATCTTCACTGGTCTAAACTCTGTGTGCTGTTTTCATAAAGTATAAACAACCCTAAAATTTAGTTGAACAAGAATTTGGGAATAAGAATGTCACTTGGTGGAAACCCCAGGTTCTGCTTGGTGAGACTTGTTACAGCCAAGAAGCAAGAAGTCAAGGTGACAGGGGAGAAAGTCATCTTTATGTCACTGAGCAGGGAAATCAGCAGTCAGAGCTGCTGCCTCCAACACTGCTCAAAGGCAGATTGGGGAGGTGGCCTTTTACAGGGAGCCACTTGGAAATGCAAATTCATCATGAATATTCAGGATTGACCTTCACCCGGGCACTCAGAGCTTGGAGAGGCTAGGCCTTTTCTTTAGACTGGGGTTCCATAATCTAGGATGAAGGAAGAAGTTGATTTTCTTTTGTTAGCATGTTAAAGCTCCTCCTAGAGGTGGCATACTTATATGTATTTTGCACTTAATTAGTTAGTAATACTAAAACACCAAACCTGTTGCTGTCCAGACAGTAATGACTCATAGCAACTCTAAAGGACAGAGTAGAAATGCCTCATAGAGTTTCAAAGGAGTGCCTGGTAGATTCAAATTGCTGATATTTGGTTTAGCAGAGGTAGTTCTTAACCACTCCCACCCACTGCCGTTGAGTCAATTCTGATTCATAGTGACCCTATAGGACAGAGTAGAACTGCTCCACAGAGTTTCTAAAGGAATACCTGGCAGACTCAAACTGCCCGCCTTTTGGTTAGTAGTCGTAGTGCTTCAACAGACGCCACCAGATTTTCCTGTCAACCACTGAACCAAGCCCAAACCCCACTGCTGTCTAGTCAGTTTCAACTTGTAGCCACCCTGGTGACATAGTGGTTAAGTGCTATGGCTGCAACCAAAGGGATGACAGACAGTTCCAATCCACCACAAGATTCTTGGAAACTCTGCAAGGCAGTTCTACTTTGTCCTATAGGGTTGCTATGAGTCATAACCACTAGGTCACCCAAGATGCCAAGATCACATTGAAAACCTCCTAAAACTGATTGATGCCCACTATGGCCTGTTCTGTGATTTATCTAGTCAAGGGTAATTTCAGAAAAAAATATACAGCCTATTCTGCTATGTGTCTGAGGATAAACCAGAACTGGTGTCTGTTAGAAGAGTTGAACTCTGATGCTACCTGCCTCAGAAGATAAATGAAAAATTGGAGAAATTTAAGAATTATGAGGTAATAGTAAAGAGAGATGGGGAAGAGAGGCACTAAGTAAAACGCGGTTTGATTCTTAAATAATTCTGACTTGATGTGTTCATAGATTTGGCAAAAAACGAGTAATAATCGGGGAAGGTAGTGACAAAAGCCATGAAAAGTGTTTAAGGGAAAACTAGTTATTTAAATCACTAATGTATTCAAATGTAACCTCTGGTAAATTATATATCATTTTCCTTGCATTTTCCTCATCTTTCAAATAGCGAACCATAATACCTATGTTGATGGATTGTTGTGACAATCAGGGTAACTATATAAAAACATCCGTACGAGTGTTCATATGATAGGTCCTCAATAAATAGTAACTATTATTATGACAATTCTTAAAATACCCAGCTATCATTTTCCAAAAACCGTAAGTTAAAAAGGAAAAGATAATCCAGTGAACTGTGCTGTTATTCAGCTTGACTGTGCAAATCTCTGTAGTCTTTTTCACTACCAATTCAAGGTAAATTACAGCTTTTTTGTCTTTCAGAGGGTTTATTTCTCTTATGGTGGGTACTTGAAAATTTATCCCCCATAGTTTACTTGTTTCCTTCCTTTCATTGTACTAAAAATAAATAAATAAGTCAAATAAAAACCTTCCTGGAATTCTGCAAATCGAATTAAAGACTTTGCCAATCAGTGTTGTCTCTTTCCCTCTGTCCTGGCTACAGAAACCTGCATCAGTTTCCAAGGCGAAGATTTCAATAATCTGTATGCAAAGTAGTATTTTTACATAGCTCTGAATGTCACATCCAAATGTAAAGCTGCCTGTTGCCTCAAGTGTGAAATTCATTCTCATTTAAATTTTGTTTCTTTGCAACTAGAGATGCTGGTATTTGGGGAGTAGGTCATGGAAACAAAGTGACAGCATATAAAAGTCTAGTAGCTCTGACCCCTCCCCACCCACTCACATGAAGAGGGTTGCACGTGGAAGCTATCACTCACCACCCCCCACCCCGCAAATCTTCAAGAATCAAGGGAATAGAAAGCAATAGAATGTTTATTTTCTGTCTTAATGATATTTTACAGTGTCTCCCAAGTTGAAGGTTTTCCAACATGTCGTGAGCACCAGTGTTTTTCTAAGAGTCCATATTTAGCACTGTATTGTTTCTTTTATCATTTGAATTCAAATATGTAGTACATTGGATACCAGATTATTTTCAGAAGTCTCTTCCTGGAACAGCCTGCTGAGCAATTCAGTTCAGTTTTTAGGAAGAAAAAGTCTTAGGGGTGTTTGTCTTTGGTCACTCACAGAGCAGCCTTGGACCAATGATGACAGATGATGGTACCTGTCCGTGATGACTGAAAGATACTACCCGTGTTTCTGACTGCATTCATCTTGAGCTTCTGAGGCTGCTCAGCTCAAAGTGCCAACTGAGGATGAAAAGGTTACTAGAGGGCTTGCCTATTCATGATGTAACCTACTTTTCATCTGAGTCCACAGTCACCCCATGCCTCATCACTTTTAATCTTTCCACTGTTTCCCTGTAATGGCTGCTGCTTCTTTGAACTATCTTTTCTAATACAGAGGGTCAATGGCAAGAACGAGAGTATTCATGGTTAGAACTAGACCTCCCGTTTAGGTGAAATACTGCCCTGGAAAATTCTATGTCTAAAGCCATTAACTGTAGAAACTATGTGGAGTGCTAAAAATGAGCACTTTGAATGAGATAGCAAAAATGCTAATAATGCTTATAATTTAAGACCAAAAAAAGTGTGTGGGGGGAACACTCCTTTATTGAAACAGGTAACATGTTGACCAGAATTTTGAGCTGGATTGTGCAGCTACTGCTGTGTAGTAACACCTCCCTCAAAAATGTAGTGACACAAAAAATAACAATTATTCCTCAAGAGTTCTGAAAGTTCATCTGGTCTTTCTCATGTGTTTGTGGTCCACTGTCAGGTCAGCTATGGCTGTCAAGTCTAAGAAGGACTCTTGAGATACCATTTCAGATTGGGATGCCATTATTTCTGCTGCAGTCTGCTGGCCAAAGTAGATCACAAAACCAGCCAAGATTTAAGAGGTGGAGAAATAAACTCCACCACTGGAAGGGAGGAGTTCAAATGTCACATTGCAAAGGGCAGGTTTACAAGGTTGGGTAGAGAACTGGCACCATTTTTATCCTCAGTCTGTTACAATGTGTTTCCACGGGCTGTGAGAGGAAGGACTGATGACCCATGCTATACTGGACTGCGATGCCTCTTTCACTCATGGTGAATGCCACAGGTCAAAAGTAAAACATGGGGTTTGGGATTTCCTGGTAACATAGTAAAGTTACCTGTTAGCACTGGAGAAAAATAACTAGATAGTCCCATACAGCATATCATTTGTTACTTTTCACTGATCAGTACTGTTCTGTATCATTGATTTAATAGATGTAGTGTCCCTATTTTATAGTCTTGATTTTTAAAATAGAATGTTGTAAGTCTTCCTTTAATCTATTTCTCTACCTACCTATTGACCAACCTAGCTATCTGTATTCTCACTCTACTTCGATGAGCACCTCTGCTCTTCTTCAGTCCTCCAAAGCATGACCTTATGGTCATTTTCAGAGGTTACTGACTAAGTGCCACTGGTCAGAGAAGGAGGTATTACCTACCTTACTGACCACATAGTGACTGTGAGAAAAACCTAGGTGAGGTTGTTAATAAACGTGTTTATACTGCCCTTCACATGGTAATTCTGCTAGAAGATCCATAGGCTCAGCACTGGAGAGCTCAAAATCTGGCCCATCATTTTACACCTGGAGTTGCTACATATATAATCCTGCCTATTAAGAATTTAATGAGCACCAAAAGGCCCAGCTAATATACAGAAGACAGAGGTAGCCAAGTCTTGTGCACAGCAAGCTGTTGTATCATCACAAAGGTGCTGATGTGCATACACAGCTGGAACCTCCCCGTTTTCACTTACTCACTAGAGCTCATACTATTAAGGGGTGCTACAGAAGAAAAACAAACCTCACTTGATAGAGTAGATAGTGTGTCCACTGCTGTAGTGACTCACAGTATATTACTGTTCCAACAGTACTTACAACTATGATCATTAAAAGACAAAAACTTGTTGCCAGAGTTGATCCTGACTCACGGTGATCATAGGGGACCTTTAAGGACTTGCCGATACTTCTTCAGTTTCAGAATAATACAGGTTATAAGCAATTCTGCCCACATATGTCTTCAGGATTCCTTTTACTGAGCTTTTTTTGCTATGCATATATTTGAATGAGAAAAAGTTATTTGGATATTTGTCCTTTGAGAGCTGTTTACTTAGTCTTTGTCCAAATCAGAATCTTGTTCTTCATGCCACAGCCCCATGAGTCCTGTGAAAGCTACAAAGAACAGATGAGGATATGCAGGAACAGATAAACTTCTGCAAAAACAATGTGACTGTTTCGAGATATTTTGTTTCTTATTTTTATTTGTTGTTAAATGAAGATTCAGAATTGGCTATTTGGATTGTAATTTAACTGTGTGTATATGGGGTGTTTACATCAGAGTAATATTTAATTGTGCAACAAATGTGTATATTTTATAGGTATGACCCTTCTGCTTGCAATACCAACCAGCCAAGTGCCATTACAAGTTATATTTTAGAATCAACATACATAGTTATTCTTTTTAGTTTATACCATTTCTATTATCCAAAGATATTTAAAATAGGAATGTATATATTCAGACTTTATATGTTGTTTACCCCATTTTGCAGAAAGGTAAAAAATAACTACCATGTGTTCTTGGAGTTCCAGGGTACTGCAAATTGTTGAGCACCTGTTGCTGAACTAAAGCAAGTTCATTCCGCCTGTCACTGACAGCCAAAATTCAGAGACAGCGTGTGGTTCGATGCTTTATTTGCAGATGGCCAGCAAATCTGGGGGACAGCAAGAATAGTTTCTCCAAAAACTGTCCCATTTGGGTTACATTTCTAGTGGTCTTTATAGCAGAATTCAAAGGGGTAGAGGTTTGTCACAGAACAATAGTCAGGAGTCATGAGATTCCATTACATCATAAGGTTTCATTACATTTGACAAACAGTGTGAATTACCCAAAATTTCATTATCATTCTCTAAGGTCTTAATCAACTCTACATCCTCAGAGATAGGGAGAGGAAACAGGGAGAGGAAATAGGGAGAGGAATGCAGACCTGCTATTCCAGTCTGAGGGTGGTAATTGAGGCAGAAGATAGAATGCAGCTTAACAACCTAAGCGTCCTTTGTTAGGTCTTTACATTTACCATCCCACTGAGCTACTAACTGAAAGGTCAGTTGTTTGAGCCCACTCACAGGGGCCTTTGAAGAAAGTCTTGATGGTCAGCTTCTGAAGGATCACAACCTTTGAAAACCCTATGCAGCACAGTTTTCCTGGCAATCACCTAGACTTGTCATGAGTGGCAATCCACTCAGTGGTGACTGGCTTGATTTTTTTCAGTTTTCCAGGTGTATATACATTACAATATGATTTCTATTTAGAGTTCAGAAACACAAGTCTGTGTCAAGACTTGCAAAAACCTCATCTATACTTTTATTCCAGTATTTTACAAAGTATTGTCACTGGAATACCTGTTAAAAATACAAATTCTTGGCACTTTATTAGTCCTGCTGAATCAGACTCTGGGAGTAGAGAGACTGTGTATCTCCACTTTAAGCAAATCCACTAGGTATTTCTTACACATATTAAAGTTTGAGAAACTTGGCTTATATGAGGACTAAATTTGATCATTAGGAAACTATATGCTAAAACCTCATTAATGTAATTCCCTAGAGAATTGTCTTAATGGTACAATGATTTACTATTTTGTGCTTGATTTTCATCAAGAATCAGTATAAGAAATTGTAGAATCTGCACTTTTAAAAACTATTATCAAGCAATTGTTCATGATGTTATTCAGAGACCCTCATACAAAAAATCATGTGATACATTCCCTAGTAACCTGGCTAAACTGTTTACTTATACTGTACATACAGAAAAAGTACATGAACCCCAAGAGTACAGTGTAATATTATTTTTAAATGAACACATCCATGTAAACAGAAACCAGATCAAGAATATATCATATCATTGTTGATGCCCCTACACTTCATGCAAGGTGTCATGGATTGAACTGTGTTGCCTGAAAATATGTGTAGCAATTTGACTGAACTGTGATTCCCAGTGTTTTGTGATTTTCTTCCCTTCTGTGATTTTCTTATGCTATGAATCCTAATTTCTGCCAGTAATTAATAGACAAGGTTAGGTTAAAAGAGCATTAGGTTGGACGGCAATACCCTTACAAAGGGAGATTACCTTAACTATTGCTTTCACCACCCTTTACCCTTTTATCCTATAAGAGATAAAAGGAAAGGGAGGCAAGCCAAGAGTTGGGGATGTCATGCCATTAAGAAAGTAGCAGTGAGAGCAGGACACGCATTATGGACATGAGGTTCCTGTGCTGAGATGCTCTCAGATCACAGAAAGACTGATGGAACACATTTTCCTTCAGAGCTGACAGAGAGGGAAAGCTTCCCCTGGAGCAGATACCATGAATTCAGACTTGTAGCCTACTAGACTGTGTAAGAATAAGCTTCTTTGTTAAAGCCATCCACTCATGTTATGTCTTGTTAGAGCAGTACCAGATGACCAAGACACAAGGTTAACCACTATCCTGATCTTTACCAACACAGCATGGTGTCCATGAGTGGCAAGACCAGTTAGGTGTTTGGCTGCAAACTGAAAAACTGGAAACTTTATTCCACCCAGAGATGCCTCAGAAGGAATGTGATCTCCTTCCAAATACTCATCACTGAAATCCCTGTGGAGCACAGCTCTACTCTGACAAATACCGGGTCGCTGAGAGTTGGGATCGACTCCGGGGAAACTGGTTTGGCTTTTGGTTTATCACTGTAGTTGAGTGTCAAGGATTGAACTGTGTCCCCTTCAAAAAATGTTTGTAACAATTTGGCCAGGGCATAATTCCTGGTATTGTGTGATGTTCCTGTATGTTGTAAATCCTGCCTTTATGATGTAAATGAGGGAGAATGGGCTGTGGTTGTGTTACTGAGGCAGGACTCAACAAGGAAGATTGTTTTGTGCCTTGAGCCAATCTCTTGTGATATAAAGCAAAGGGAAGCAGGCAGATATTTGGGGACCTGATGCCCTCAAAAGGAAAGCCTGCTGACATAATAGTTAAGTCCTATGGCTGCTAACCAGAAGGTTGGCAGTTCAAATATACCATATGCTCCTTGGAAACTATATGGGGCAGTTCTACTCTGTCTTTAGGGTCACTATGAGTCAGAACTGACTCAACTGCCATGAGTTTTTCTTTGGGTATACCATCCTAAAAGAAGCAGTGCTGGAAGCAGAGCATATCCTTGGGAAAGGACCCAGGGTCCTAGTGCCTCCCAAGCCCCCAGTCCAAGGAAGACTGGTGATAAGGACTTCTCTCTAGAGCCACTAGAGGAAATCATCCCCTGGAGCTTAAGCCCTTGTAATCTACTGGACTGTAACACAACAAATTTCTCTTTTCAAAGCCATCTACTTGTAGCGTTTTTGTTATAACAGCACTAGATGACTAAGACAATGAGTTTTGTCTGCTTCTCAGTCTGGTGTAAACAAAAGCGTGTTGTCTATAACTCTTTAGTACCTGGTTTCTTTCACTAAACACGGTTGCTTTATTATAATGTTGAAGGTACTTTGATTTACCCATTCCCACTGATGTGTAGTACTTCATTTTATGAATGTTCTGCAATCTATCCATTCTGTTGTTGACAGTTGTATTATCTACTGTGTAACTGCTGTGGTGAGGCAGAACTCAATCTGTAAGATTGTACTATGACTTGAAGCAATCTCTTGGGACAGAAAGGAAAAGGAAGCAAGCTGAAGGTTGAGGACCTTATATCACCAAAAAGAGGTACCAGGAGTGGGGTGCATTTTTTTCAGACTTGAGGTCCCTGTGCTTCAGAAGCTCTCAGTCCAGGGGAAGATTGAGAAGGACTTTCCTTCAGAGCCAATAGAGAAAACCTTCACCTGAAATGACACCCTGTATTTGGACTTTTCCCTGCTTTTCTGTGAGAAAATAAATTTCTCTTTGTTAAAATCATTCACTTGTGGTATTATAGATGCACCAGATGACTGAGACAACATGGCAGCTGGTTTTCTGCAGACAGAGATCTGAGGACCAAAGACGAGAAAGAAAATCTAAGACAAAATTACAGTCTTTTATAACCTAGTCTCAGGAAAGACATTAAAAAACAGGTTGCTGTTGAGTCAATGACAACTCATGGCAACCCCATATGTTACAGAGCAGATCTGCTCCATGGGCTTTTTGGCTATAACCTTTGTGGAAGCAAATCATCAGAACTTTCTTTCAAAGTGTCACTGGATGAGTTTGAATTGCCACCCTGTAGGTAGGTAGTTGAGCACAAGCTGTCTGTGCCACCCAGGGTGTTGCAGCAAGCAATACTCATGCCACATTCTACTGGTCACACCAACAAACCTTGCTACAAGGTGGGAGGGAATTTCAATGGTGAGTACATGCCAGGAGGCAGGACCATTGGGGACCATCTCAGACGCTGGTGATTGCAATGGATATTGGAATAGATTTCAGTATTTGCCTAATATGAATAGTGCTTCTTTGAATACTCCTTTACATGTATTTGCAAGCATCTTATACATTCCTAATAGTGTAACTGCTGTATCATAATGGAAACATTTACCTTTAATAAGAATGTCTCAGTTTTCTAAAGTGCTAGTACAGATTTATACCTTTATAAAGAATATATTTGTTGCTTCATTCTTGAAAACATGTGGCATTGTACATATTTTTCATTTTAGTTTTTCTTGGGATGTTAGTAATAGTATCTCATCATGATTTTAATTTGCATTCCCTTGATAATTAATGGTGTTTATTCCTTTCATATATATTTACTGGTCTTTGGATTTTCTTTTCTGTGAAATACTACTTTTTATACTTTGCCAATTTTTGAAAGAGGCTTTCTGTCTTTTATTACTTTCATTATTGATCTGTAGTTCTGTGCTCTGGCTATGGTCCCTTGAAGAATAAATGTATTATAAATATCTTCTGCCACACTGTGGTTTAGTTTCTTTCCATAAATGATATCCTTTGATGAACATAGGTTATTGATTTTAATATGATCAAATTTATTATTCTTTTTGTTTACAACATTTTTGAGCTGTGTTTAAAAATTCAAGGTCATGACTATGTTCCTTTATGTTCTAAAAGCTTTATTTTCTTACCTTTTTCATTTAAAGCTGTAATCCACAATATATAGCAGCGGACAATGCAACTTGCCCAAGGAGGTTTATAATAGGAATTCAAAGGTGATTTCACACATGATAATCAGTCAATGAAGTACAACATATTATTTGGGGGTGGGAGAGCAAAAATTACACTATTATATTAATAGTTGCATAAAAGTATTTGATGAAATTGAACACTCATAATAAAATACACTGACACACTATTAGCAACTGAGAAAAGGAGAGATTGTTCTAAAACAGATTTTCAAAATTATAATAGTGCATAGAGCAAATCCAAACAAAATTACATACTATTAGGACAAATGGGTAATTGTAACAAAGTTACAGGATACTACATATTAATAAACACAAGTCAATTGTATTTCTGCATGCTAGCAACAACCAAACACAAAAAGAATTTTCCAAAGGATACCATGCATTAAAAAACTAAACCTGTTGTCTTTGAGTCTATTCTGACTCATAATGACCCTATAGAACACAGAAGAACTGCCTCATAGGGTTTCCAAGGAGCAGCTGGTAGATTTGAACCACTGACCTGTTGGCTACAAGCCAAATGATTAAGCATTTGTGCCACCAGGGCTCCTGAGTTACAGGTGACACAACAGGAATGGGTTTAGTTAACAACAGCATTACCTACCACTCTTGAGTCAATTCTGACTCATAGTGACCCTACAGATGGAGTAGAATTGCTCCATCAAGTTTCCAAGGAGGGCCTGGTGGATTTGAACTGCTGACCTTCTGGCCAGCAGCCATAGCACTGCTACACCACCATTGTTTCCAATAATAGCATTTGAGAATATAAAAGTGTGAAAATAAATTGAACAAGAAATGTATAATGTCTTTAATTTATAACTATGAAATATTATTGCAATAAACATTTTAACTGAAGACTGACCTGTTGTTACCAAGTTGGTTTTGGCCCATAGGGGTCACATGTGTGCAGAATAGAATTGTACTCCATAGTATTTTGGAAGCAGATTATCAGGTCTTTCTTTCAAGCACTTCTGGGTGAGTTCAAACCAGTAGGTAGTTGAGAACTCACCTATTTGCAGCATGCCCCTGTATTTTTTTTTTCAAATTAAAGTCAAAACCAAACCAAACCCACTGCAATCAAGTCAATTCTGACTCATAGCCACCCTGCAGGGCAGAGTGTACCTGCAACAGAGTTTCCAAGGAGAGCCTGCTGGATTTGAATTGCCAGTCTTTTGGTTAAGAGATGTAGCACTTAACCACTGTCAGCCAGGGTTTGCCCTTTAATTAAAGACCTAAATAAATATAGACATATGGGAACTCATTCTAGAAAAAATGCTACATACCTCACTGCTGAATACCACTGTCATGGGTTGACTTGTGTGTCCCCCCCAAAATATGTGTAGCCATGTGGCTGGGCCATGATTCCCAGTATCTTGTGACTATCCTCCGTTTTGTGGTTTCCCTAAACTGTATGTTAAAGGATTAGGGTGGGGCTGTAAGTCCCTTTATAGGATCACCTCCCTGCTCCACTGTAAAGGGAGTTTCCCCAGAGTATGGCTTGCCCCACCCTTAATCCTTTCATCCTATGAGAGATAAAAGAACAGAGAAGCAGGCAGAGAATTGGGAACTTAGCACCATCAAGAAAGCAGCACTGGGAGAAGAGCGCGTCCTTCAGACCTGAGGTTCCTGTGCCAAGATGCTCCCTGGACAAAGACTGATGCAATACTGGACTTTCCTCCTGAGCCAACAAGGGAGAAAGCCTTCCCCTAGAGCGGACACCCTGAATATGGACTTGCAGCCTACTGGACTATGTAAGAATAAACCTTCCTTTGTTAAGGCCATCCACTCTGCGATATTTCTGTTAGAGCAGCCCTAGCTGACTAAAACAATCACAAAGGTCACCTTTGAAGTACTTCCCTCTGCATCAACGCCAGTACCCAGTCTACCATTCAATGCCATTTTGGAACTCTCTGTCTGAAATGGCTATCAGGGGTGTTGTCCTAGGACCCTCGATGTCCTGAAAGTCATCCAAATGTCTCCCTTTCAATATTTCTTTTATCTTCATGTAAAGAAAAAAGTCATTAGGGGCTAGGTTAGGTGAGTAGGATGGGTGTTTCAATACAGCTGTTTGTTTACGGCTAAAACCTCCCACAGACAGTGCAGCGTAAGCTGGTGCGTTGTCATGATACAAGAGCCACTGAGTTGGTGAAAAGTTCATGTCATTTCCATCTTTTTCATGCAGACTTTTCAACACTTTCAAATAGTAAACTTGGTTAACTGTTTGTCCTGTTGGTGTGAATTCATAATGAACAATCCCTCTGATATCAAAAAAGGTTAGCAACATTGTTTAGACTCTTGCTTTGGACTGATGTAACTATTTTGGTCATGGTAAATTGGCTGACTTCCACTGTGCACTTTGATGCTTTGTTTCAGGGTCATATTTGTACACCTATGTTTGGTCACCACTAAGAATAGGGCCCAGAACATCATCTCTGAAAGGTCCTAGCAAACTTGACTCTCCTTTGCTTTTGTTCTTTGGTGAGCTCACTTGGGACCATTTTTGCACACACTTTTCTCCTGCCAAGATTTTCAGTTAAGATTTTCCTAACTGTTTCTCTATCTGTGTTTACTTTGTCTGTTATGCTTCTCACAGTCAGCTGACGATTTTGACACATGATTTGATGAATTTTTGCAGTGTTTCTTTAGTTCTGCTGGTTATTCCCTACCCTGACCTCTCTTCATCAGTGGTACTTTATCTAGCTTCAGAAAAATGTTTAACCCATTTGTGCACTCTTGTTTTCTTCACGGCATTATCCCCAGAAGCTCGGACTAACATACCCCTGACTTTAATTCCACACTTGCCAAGTTGAACAAGAAATATAATGTTTGTTTGTTGCTCAAATTCAAGCTCTGACATTCTTTCAGTGGCATGCAAAAACACGCAACAATAATGTCTCAGCAAGACAATGCCACATGGCCATGTAAACATAGCTGTGAGACACTGATACACCAGAGTTACAAAACTTTATTGATTATTTGTATAGTGCTACCAATGTAAGTGCAGTGGCAAGTTCTTGAACTTAATTGAATGAATCGTGTACAGTCTTTTCAATAAATGGTGCTGCGTCCATTGAATGTTTATATTGCCAGCCAAGCCAAGTGTCGTCTTGATCCCTACCTCATACTGCATACAAGTTTTGACATTCTTTTAATCAGTCAGAGATCTGTATTTTTGTTTATTCATTTGTTTTCTTGCTTTAGATATCTGGAAACTGATAGCTAAGACATGTCTAATTACATTGATTTTCCTTACTCTAAGGCTTTTGTTCCTTTAATCACATCTCTTATTCTTTCACGCTTACCTTAATGATTCTATTTTATGAGTTTCTCCTTCTTGTGTAAGTAGCTTAAATCTTTTTTTTTCTTTTTTTGGAAATAGGGTATGAATAACTAATAAATCAATCAATGAGGAAAGTTAAACTTCTTTTGAAAATTTGAATCTGGATTGAATTGTCAGAAAAGAATTATAGCTCTTATCATAATTCTACTGATTTTGGTTTGGTTGTCATAATTGTCCAACATCATATTACTAATATGTATTATGCACATAAATATCACATACAGTGTTCTTTAAATGTTAACATATGTGTCAGTATTAAAAATAAGTAGCATTTATAAAGGAAAAGAACTTGTTTTTCAAAATTTGACTGAAATGTATACTTGGACCAAAAACAAAATCTTTTATTTTTCCTTAGGAGGATTGTTTGAATGCTGAAATAATGTCCTCACATGAAGGGAATATGCCACAGAGAAGGATTAGCTATATTAAAGGTGACAAGTATAATGACTGATAAGTATTTCTAAGCATTTTAGCAATTAAAAGCACAGGCTTTAGAGTTATCAGAATGTTATTTTAAGACTCTCAGCTCCACCACTTCATGACTGTATAATCTTAGACAAGTTCCTTGACCTTTCTCAAGGCTCGGTTTCTTTATACCAAAAATGGGGATAACGTTACCTACTTTATACAGGCTTGGCTGTGTATATGGATGACTGTATGTGTGATATTGCTTTTTTGCAGAGGATAATTTTTCTAAATTTTTGTATCTATCCTTTAAAACTAGATTTTGAGATTTGGGGAGAGACGAAAAGGCTTATAGACCTATCTGAAACAAGCTGATGGAATAGAAAATGGCTCAACCAGGAGAATAGGTAGAAAACCCAGATGACGCAGGAGCAATAGGAAATTTTGAACACTGTGTGCAGCCCATCAATCCCAGCGAGGACCTGGGGAGCTGTAACCTCTGAAACTGTAGATGCTGTTGCTGTACTGTGAAACACTACCATGCTCAAAGGCTCTCTAAGCTCCCATTCCTCTAACACAGGTGGCCATAAAGTGCGGCATGTGCTACCCACACCATGGCAATAGCTGCATCCTCAGAATAACATTTTAATGACTTCACTAGTCTGCAATTTGAGGGATTGTTTTAGACCTGAAGTCTGGTCTTTCTGGGTTAATATACCTATCCCTCCAAACTGATGAATTTGGGGAAATTTCTGGCACAGAATACTTCCCAGGGAGCATTCGGAGTGGTTCAGAATGCCCAGAAGGAACCTTGATCCCAAAGGTAAGAGCAAAGACTAGAGCCAGAAGCGAGATGTCTGTAGTGGCTTTGAAGAGTCTTTACACGTTCAGGAAGATAGGGACACTTTTTGGAAAAGGTAATGTCTCCTCTTTCCTGCTTGAATCCGAGAGTTGGAATTTTTAGGTCCCATCATCTTTGGCAAAGGTAGATTTTAGTTTGCAAACTGAAACTGAGGCAACTACTGCAAAAAGACTTTTCTAAAGTTATGTTTCCCTTCTGTTGATACCCAGGTCTATTGGCACTGAAACTGATCTTTTTTGATTATTTCCACTGCTTAGGTGGTCAGAAGCACCATACTAATAACCAAACGCATTGCCATCGAGTCAATGCTGACTCATAGTGACCCTATGACAAGATATAAATAAGGGAGCCTTTTTAACATTAACAGTAAGCCACCTCCCTGACTCCCAGGAGTCTACCATTTATGTTTGCAGTATGAAACAGGGAGTGGAATAGCCAAATGTGTCCTTCAGTCTGATGGGACCCTATTCTTTTAATAATTCTATACCTTTTATATTACATCCGTACCCTTTATATTACATCGGAATTTATATTCATCTGTACATAACAACCAGATTCATAATAATCCATTGGCCAAATGAAAAACTCCAAAGGCTAAATAGCATCCTAAAATCTCACTATAGAAATGAAGAGTCCAACTGTATACTTTAATAAACAAAGCTAAGAACGGTCAGTTTTACCTATTTCTGAGAAACATATAGGCACGCAAATATCTGAGATTACGCGATGCTAGAGAAAATAAAAATACACTTCGCTGGCTAGCTTTCTAAAGTGACTCAAGTCTAGAAGTGAATTTGGCATCTCCCAGTAGTTTGCTAAGGTGAAAGGGGTGGTGTTTGGGAATGAATTTGTTACATAGCTCGTGCATGAAACGATCTGTCGCTTGTTGTTGTGAAGTTGTTTCTATACCTCAGAACTGCAGAGGGAAAAATGGATTCTGTCTGAGGTATTGAGAAAATATCAAAAGCTCTGACTGAGGTCTTTCTAAAAGTATTGGACTACAACTTGTCATTTATACTTTATGGGCAAGTAATTGTTAAGAGCCAGTCAGAGACACTTAGCTTTCACTACTGTCTCTTAATTTATAATGGGCTCGGGCACCCAATTCCAGCGGCACAAGACTGCCACTCACGTGATTATACTGCCACCGTGCGGTGGGAAAGATTCCTTTCAATTTGCTAAAAAAAAAAAAGACATCAAAAGCTATGATCTCTTCTTTACCAAATAAGAACTGATAATAATCTAATAACTTCTCCATTTTTCTTGTTCATTGGTCCTCTGTTACAAAACCACCGAAGTCTATGGATACAGTTGCTGGTGGGACGTGGAGACGGCACACACGGGCGGCAGCACAGGCTGAAATTCTGGGCAATTCTTTAAGGACTGTTTCTGCCCTGTGAATGCCATCAAGACCTTTGCTTAAAAAAAATACGACTTTCAGTGGTATTTTCTGCATAAACCTGGCCTTTACAGTGTCCAGAAGAATCTCAGGAATTCCCTGTAGGTACCTAGAGTCAAGTAATTCTAAAAATGACTTCTCAGACCAGTACCATCAGTATGCTCGAGGAACTTGCTAGAAATCAAGTTCTTGGACTCCACCTTAGACATGGGCCTAACACCCTGTGTTTTCATATGCTCTCTGGCTGAGTCTGGTGCTCACTGAAGGCTGAGAACTGCTGCTGGAGGCCTTTGCTGCTCTCCTGGGAAAATGAGTGCTTATTTCCCTAAGCAGTGCTATCACGGCCAACAAGGTGCAGGGGAGACTTAGCGGGACCTGTTACTGCCCCCTGAAGCAGCTCTACGGGGAGAGGGAAGCCAAGGGGCCTAGTGCTTCCTGTCTATGTCATTACCTGGAACCCTGATTGTCCCGTCCCCGAAGGTCTCGCTGGAAAGGACCACACACACATACACACACAGAGTTGGTATTGAGTTGATTCCAACTCATGACAACTCCACCTGTGTTACAGCAAAACTGTGCTCTGCAGAGTTTTCAATAGTTAGCTCTTCATAAGAGCATCACAAGAAGATTTTTCCCAAGGTGCCTCTCGCTAGGCGGACTTGAAGCTCCAACCCTGTGCTTAGCAGCCGAGTGCATTAACCGTTTGCATCAACGGAGAAAAGGCAAGCAGAGCATTTATGAGGATGCGATTCATAATCCCATCAACCGATGTGTCAGTGTTCTTTCTTCCTCTTTACCTCTACCTGGAATAGTCAAGCAGGAATAAACCCCTTAGGCTTTGGGCGGGGTCTGAAGTCTAATATAAGGCCACTTATTCAGACAATAAAAATACAGTTTTAAAAAAGGAAGCTGAGAATTCTAAAGCCTTTCCCAAGCCCAGGCTCTAAGCAATAATAAAGAATCAGAAGATGGCATGGACTGGCAGCTTGCTGCTTATCAGAGGCCAGAAACTAAATAACTCCCCCTCCTGGCTGACTGTGGTATGCAGAAATGCTACCACCTTGCTGTCAGGACCTATGATACATTCAAGACCAGCCAGAAATGATCATTTTTATGTGAAACATTCTAATTCTTAAGTGTGGATTTAATGTTCAAGCATATTTAATTAAAAAATAAAATAAAATGTACCTGCCAGTCAAATTCAGTCTACTCACCTCTAGATCATGGCTTCTGGGGATGGATGACTAAGGAAAATTGTGGACGTTGACCTCAGCACACCTTTAAGAACTTAAGCGTACCTTGTATCTAAGTGATTTGTGTCCATGTGTTGTTGTTATTGCTGGCTGCTGCTGAGTCGGCCTCTGCATCTTGGTGACCCGATACTCAATAAGGTGCAATGCTACCCGTTCTTACACCATCCTTGTGGTCGGTTCGGAGTGAGACATTTGTGATCCACTGGGATTTGATTCGTTGATTTTCCAGTGTAGATCGTGAGGCCTTTCTTCCTATAGTGTCCATGTGCATTCCTTTTGATACTTGTAAATATGTATATGCCAAAGCCACTGCCGTCCAGTCGACTCTGCTTCATAGCGACCCTATAGGTCAGAACAGAACTGCCTCATAGAGTTTCCAAGGAGGGCTTGGCAGATTTGATCCGACGATGTTTTGGTCAGCATACGTAGCACTTAACCACTAGGCAACTAGGATTTCCAAAATACATACATAACAAGCACGAAAAGCCAGCATCTCAACAAAGAGGGGTAATAGTCTATTCACTAATGAAGGGGCTTCAAACTGGAAAAAGATCAAGAATCTAAAAGGGCCCTGAATTCAAGAAAAGCGTTCCTATGGTGCCATGCTTTAAGGAAAAAAAGAAAAAAAATGATGCTTATACTAATGTGAAATGTGCTTTCACAATATTTTAAACTCAACAAATTTCTCAGCATACATAGAATAAAATTACTGAGAATACAGAAATTACTTGCAGGGTATTTTATCCTCAGGGATATATAAACCTACCTCAAAAATATCAAGCCCAAGAAAATATTTAGGTGCTCATTTGAAGCACATGTTGTGTTTCATTTATTTTTTATCCCTGCATCTGTGATGAAGAGAGTATTCAATAAACAGCTGCTGCTGAAACAATAGAAAAAGCAACATTAGATTCCGGTGTCACTAAGGTGAATTTTCTGCACTGTTCATTTCTCTGTACTTGGCCCCTGTGTTCTCCCTGCATCCAAGATTCAGAAAAATGCTGCTTTACTTACTTCCTTTCAGCTTGTGAGCTTTCCTTGTAAGACGTTGAGGATAAAACCAACTTTAGAAAAACTCTAGTTTTGATCTGTGCTTTCTTTCCAAGTCTAGTGAAAAGCAAGTAGCTACACTGATAACAGTAGTTTCAAGACTGTCTGTTCAAAAGATGTGCTGCTGGGGTAGGTTACACAGCAGCATAGTCTTCCAGATGTTTCTCTAGCTAGATAATCTTTCCCCATTGCTTATGTTTATGCTTGGAATTCTGACCATAGAATCTTTGGTTTTAACTCCTGATGGATTTTTAAAATGCAAGATGGTCTCCTTAAAATGTATATGTTCTTGCTAGGGATTAGAACATGATGTTTTCCGTATCTATTCAGCAAATGTTAGTGGGAATCTGGTGTCGGAGTTGGAGGTAACCAGATGCAGACAGTAAAAACTTCAGCACGGTTCCAAATCAGGGGAAGCAGAGAACCCAGGAACCAAAACAAATAATGGTGTGATAGGATCATATGAGTTGGAATCAACCCGAAGGCATTGGATTTAGGCTTTGGTTATAATTAAGGTGTGGGGGGAAAAAAATACTGGGTTCCCTGGAGAAAAACAACAAATGCGTCCCAAGAGTCCTAGAGTGGCTGAACAGAGTAGTTCATATTTGAACTTGTTGTCCCAGGATTAGTCCCACTTACCTGGCATCTTAGTATCTAGTACGGCTAGCACAGAAATACCACAAGCGAATGGCTTTAACAAAACAGAAGTTTATTTTCCCACAGTTTAGGAAGCTTGAAGTCCATATTCCAAGCACAGGCTCTAGGGGAAATTTTCTCTCTGTCACCTCTAGAGGAAAGTTCTTGTCTCCTCAGCTTCTGCTTTTTAGTTCCTTGGAGCAGTCCAGATGTCTTGGCATCTATCTTGCCCTATCTCTGCTTCACTGGCTTGCTTGCTCAACAGGGGCAGTGACAAAGAGGAGAACCCCCAATTAGATGGACTGGCACAGTGGCTGCAGCAACAGGCTCAAACATAACAACCATCATGAGGATGGCTCAGGACCAGGGAGGGTTTTACTCTGTGATACACAGGCTTCCTGAGTTGAAACCACCTCAGTGGCACCTAACAACAATAGATTATGTCAAAAGAGATTGATTCAAGATTCACCCTACATTAATCCTGTCTTACTGACATAACAAGGACAACCCATTCCTCAGTGGAATTATAACCACAGATATAAACTCATCACCACTGAATAGATTCTGAATAATAGTAAGCCTGTAGGGCAGAGTAGAACTGTCCCATAAAATTCCCAAGAAGTGGCTGGTGGATTCAAACTGCTGACCTTTTGGTTAGCTGTCTGAACTCTTAGCCACTGCACCACCAAAACCCCAACCACAGGTAGATGCTAGGATTTATGACACATATATTGGGTGGACACAATTCAGTCCACAACATCTGGTGACAAGGGAGGAGATACAGTATGAAGAATGAGAAAGCTGGTGATTTCTTGCAGTTACTGTACTTGTTAACCATTCCATTTTTGAAGCTTAACACAGATCTCCTGCAATGAATTCAATAGCTATTGTTGACTGAATTCAAAAATGAAGAAAATGATAATTTTAAGGTATGTTTATAGGTCAGTGTGAAACGTGAAAGAAGTAAAATGAGACTGGAATCATTGGCTAGGAACAGAGACTTTGAACGCTACACTAAAATATTTTAAGTTTTAGCCTGTAAATTCACATCATCTCTGCAACACTGTATCAGGATCTATTGAGCTACTTTTTAAAAAATTCAGATTCCTGACTCTTACCATACATCAACTGAATCAGAATCACCTGGGGACTGAGCCAAGGAATCAGTATCTTTTGAACTTTGTGAAGACCACTGTGGAAGCCATGTATAATCCTTAAAGCATTGATTTTGTGTTTTGGGGTAAGCAAGGTTTTAGAGAATCTGTTGGAATTATTGCAATTCTCCCTTAAAAAAAAAATGCATGTACACATTCATTTTTACTGTCAACTTCAGGAAGATCATGAACCCCCTGAAACTAACTCATGCACTAAAGTTAAACCAAATAAAAAACAAACCCACTGCTGTCAAGTCAATTCTGACTCGTAGTGACCCTACAGGGCAGATTAGAACCAACAGTAGAGTTTCCAAGGAGCACCTGATGGGTCTGAACTGCCAACCTTTGGGTTAGCAGCCATAGCACTTAACTACTATGCCACCGGGGTTTCCGGACTACAGTTAATAACCCTGAAATCAAGCTGGCTGATCACTGACTTAGAGGGAGCCCTATGAGGATCAGAGTTAATTGGATTTATAGTCAGGGAGGGCTCCCAGGTGATGCTGAAGAATATGGACAATGAGATCCTTTTTCCCAGTTTTGTCTAAGACCGGCATAACCTCATGTGGTCAGTGTTTACTACAAGAGACATTCATGCTGAAAAATAGCAGACAGTCTGCTGGAAGCCGGGTACTAACTTCCTGGTCAATTCTGCTTTAAGAAACGTGTCTAATGAAAAAAGAAAAAAAGGAGTGTTTTCAGGGGAAGGGGAGAAAACATTTGGAGCATGCTATGTTATTTTGCCCTATTTCAGAAAACATGAGACATTTACTATAAGAGACATTGAAGAAACAGGAGACTGTCTGCTGGAAGCTGGGTACTAACTTCCTGGTCGGTTCTGCTTTAAGTAATACATTTAATAATAATAATAATAATAATAAAAGGAATGTTTTCAGGGAAGGGGGGTAAACATTTAGAGCATGCTATGTTATTTTGCCCTGTGTCAGAAAACAAATGAACTTGCTGGCATTCTAGAAAGCACACAAGCGAATTGTTTACTTAACGCTTTACATAGTTAGATTACATCTAAGAGAAAATTTCAGTCGCTCTCTGATACTCGCAATGTGGTTCCACTTCCACCAAAACTGAGGGCTGTGTCTACGAACAACAGGGAAAATGGTTTGTTGCTTACAGATATGTCACACGAAACAAGATAAAGTCTAGGAAAACAGCCCTTTAGAAATGTCATGGCTGAACTCTAATGACCTAGGTTATTTAATGCAAACATTGTGTGCAATGTTTGAAATTCAGGCAGCTCTTCTTAGAGTCAATCCAGACAAGCCTGTTTATGCAAAATCAACATGGAAACAGAATTTAGAGGCACAGCTTTCTAGACTTTGAACTTGGGGTAGAGTCACTGAACTTCATCCAAACTTGGAGGTGAGTCAGAAACCTGGTGAGAGTGAGTAGTTGAGACAGGGAGGGAGAGGGAAAGACGGGAATGTGGTGACTGTGCAGAAGTGCTTTATCAACTGTAGCACATGCCGCCGAGCTAAGTGTTAATGTAGTCACTGGACAGCATATATATTGTTTCATAAGCTTTTGTCTTTGGTTAGCAACAACAGCATAGTATACTTAACCAGTACCTGGCTTTTCCACTCTTTATTGTTTTTGAAGTTAGTTTATGTTGAGATTCGTTTTCTGAATCCATTTCCTTTATGAGTGAGAAACTTTTCATTGTGTGACTGTACCATATCTTTATTAGTCCTTCTCTTAAAGGCAGGTACACAGGTTGTTTGCCCGGTTTAGTGTTAACGAAGAGCATCCCAGCAGACACCTCTCTGAGTGTGACTTCTCCTCCACAGATGGACAGGGTTTCTTTACAGTTTGTATCAAATGTATGTTGGATGGATCCGAGGGTTGAAAAAAAAAAAAACCCTACTGCTGTAGAGTCAGGTCCAACTCATAGTGACCCTAGAGGTCAAAGGAGAACTGCCCGACAAAGTTTTCAAGGAGCGCTCGGCGGACTTGAACCGCTGACCTTTTGATTAGCTGATGTAGCACTGAATGGATCAGAGGACACTGAAGCCAAATTCGTCTCCAGAACTGCTGTACCGTTGTCTGACAGTCCTAGTTGCATGACATTGCTGCCTAGCTTTTGTCACAGACTTTTAAAGGAAATAAAACGCCTTGCTGTTACTTTTCTTTGCATTTTTTCTGATTCCTGGTGAAGTTTTGGGTTTTGTTATACATTGTCTCTTCACACATATGCTACTATGAATTTCCAGTTAGTATCTTTTGCGTGTTTTTCTATATACCCAACACCCATCTAGGCTCTTAGGATACACTCAGTAGCATGGCTGTGTTATCGTTTGTAAATTCTAGAAAGAAGAAACAGATAATAAACAAGAAACATAGTAAACAAGTATATTTTACAGGGTACTGGATGGCGATTGGTAGAAAAGGGCAGGAGAAAGAGGATTTGGGGTGCCAGGTGGGCAAAACTCGGTTTTGTATAATCGAATGATCACAGCTGGCCTCCCTGAGAAGGGAGATTTGAGTGAAGGTGAGAGACTTAAGCACCAGCAAGAGGCCGGAGGTCAGGAGCAGTGGCCCAGGGGAACTGAAGTCAGAGGGGTGGAGGAGGGGCAGCTATAAGGGGCCTCATGGGTCACTGAGACTTTTAGCCAAATGAATGTGGTCTGCTGGAGAGCTCTGAGCAGAGGAATGCCAAGTTCTGGCTTATGTTTTTAAAAGACCACTCTTAAATCCTTAAAGGCATCCCTACTGCGGTTTCTACATAATGAGCAACTTGGCTAACTCATTCTTTCCTGTTGGCACAATTTGATTACTTGGGAGTACAGCATCAACCATGACTGAAAAACGTTGGAATAGATTACTCCCTGTGTTTAAATGAACGATGAAGGTTTAAGATGTGGGTAAGCAGGGTGAGTTCTAGCTGTGGCTTTTACACTTTCCCTCTGGCCCTTTTGGATGGCTGCCCTTGACCTCTCTTCCTCAGCATCCCTGTTTATAGCTTGTGGGCAGAGCTAGTCATCCCTGCTCTTGCCAGCTGTTTGTCAGGCCCCAGGCTAGGTGTTGTTTAAACATTATCTTTAATATCTGAAAGCACAAAGTGGGATAAGTATTGTCAACTTTATTTTACAGAGTGAAGATTGAAGCTAAATCTGTCCACCTGGAACAAAACCAATTTATAATGACTCAGCCTTGACTCATGGAAACCCCGCGTGTGCTAGAGTAGAGCTAGGTAAATTTTTCAGAAGTGAATCACCAGGCCTTTCTTCTGTGGTGCTGCTGGGTGGCCCTGAACCTCCCACCTTTGGGTCAGCAGCCAAGTGCTGTTTGCACTTCCCAATCCAGTTCCTAAACCCTTACTTTTTATCACACTATGGCATCCACTGTCTGTGGTAGGGCTTGTCTTAGGCTGGGTTTTCTAGGGAAGCAAAACCAGTAATACACAGATGTACAAGGAACAATTTATATAAAGGAAACAGCTCACGCAATTTTAGAAGCTGACTGTCAACTTCAGCTTTCTGGCACAAGCCTCACGTGGCCACGGGAACTGGTGATCTCAATGTCAGCAGCTCAGAGATCAGTGTACTAGATCACCGCTGTAGGTTGGCAGATCCCAAGCTGGTGGGCGAGACTGTGAGGTCTCTGCTGACGCCTGGAGCTGCAGGGGCTGGCAAACCTGGGACCGGCAGGTCAGGGAACAGGACTTTCACTTGCTGGCTGTGAGGGTTGATGAATCCAACAGCTGCTAGTTCAGGTCCAGGAATCAGACATGGGAAGAGCAGGAGTGCTGGCAACATGAGCAGACAGGAAGTAGAAAATGAAAGGTGGGGAGATGACAGCAGAGTTTCAGGAAGCCACCACAGGCCCTGCCACTGCCACTTGATACAGCAGCCAAACGTGGAATTGCCAAGTTGACACAGTCTTAACCACCACAGGACTCTTACATGTTTTTTCATTAACTAGACGGTAATGACTATGAAAATAGTTTCAAACAAGATGGTACCTGAATAGTGAATAAGGTCACATTAAGATTTCTTTGTTTAAGAAATCATCATTTTAATGTATGTACTTCTCTGAAGTGTCCACCTTCAGCATTCTGCTGGCTTTTTCCTGTGTTGTCTGGGTGGGTGTTTGAAATTAAACAGACTTGATTGAGTGGATTTTGGTCTCCAAAGCGATTTATACTAGTTCTTCAGGAGAGCATCAATTTCCATTTTATATTCTAATCTGAATGCTAAAGGATTATTAAAACCCAGTGTAAGTGACTAGATCAAAGTATAGCAGATTCAAAATTTAAAACAATAAATTTCTAGCTCAGTGGATTGTGAATAGCAAGGACTTTCTTCATATCCATGTTGAAAATACCCCAAATGTTGATGGGTCTGTTCTTGTTAGTTTCTATTGTGTTAATTCTGCCTTATGATGACCCCATGCCTGCATATTAAAACTGTGCTCCACTGGGTTTTCAAGACTATGACCTTTCAGAAGCTGATTGATAGGCCTTTCTTCAGAAGTACCTTTGAGTGGTTTCATGGATTTGAATTGTATTCCTCAAAAAATATGTGTAGCCATGTGGCTAGGCCATGATTCCCAATATTTTATGACTGTCACCATTTTGTGATTTTCCCATGCTGGATGTTGAAGGATTAGGGTGGGACTGTAATTCCCTTCATAGGATCACTTTCCTGCTCCACTGTGTGAAGTGAGTTTCTCCAGAGTGTGGCTTGCACCACCTTTTATCCTTTCATCTTGCAAGAGATGAAAGGAAAGAGAATCAAGCAGAGAAGTGGGAACCTCACACCATCAGGAAAGAAGCACCGGGAGAAGAGCACGTCCTTCAGACTTGAGGTTCCTGCACCAAGATGCTCCCTGGACAAAGACTGATGCCACACAGGACTTTTCTGCATAGCTGACAAGGGGAACAGCCTTCCCCTGGAGCAGACATCCTGAGTTTGGACTTGCAGCCTCCCAGACTGTGTAAGGACAAACTTTCCCTTGTTAAAGCCATCCACCCTGTAGTATTTCTATTAGAACAGCACCAACTGACTAAAACAGAATTTGATACTGAGGGAGTGGAGTGCTGCCTTAACAAATATCTAAAATGTGGAAGCTGTTTTTAAAACTGAATTGATAGAAGATTCAAAAGCAATGGAGAACTGTTAACACTGAAGAAGCCACAGATGGTGAGAAACAGCAGGGGACCAGACGCGGCAGACAGGCAACAGTAGAATCAGAACAGCACATGAGACAGCACTGGAGTTGACCTACAGAGCAAGAGAGCTGAGTGCCTGCACATAGAGGTTTCCTGGTGGAGTGGGGTGCCTGTGGAACTTGAATCAGTGGAGCTAGGCTTGCTGACCCATGGAGCCGGAGAGCTGAGTGCCTGTGTGCAGGAAGGCTATGTGGCAGAGTGCTATTGCTGCTCTAACAAGTGGGTTCAAAATGCCAGCCTTTAGGCTAGTAGTCAAACACTTGACCACTCAAGTCACCCAAGGTCTTGATAGGCCTACCCATTATGTGTTGCTGTTGAGTCTATTCCAACTCATAATGACACAGTGGGATGGAGTAGAACTGCCATATAAGTTTCCCAGGAGCAACTGGTGAATCCAAACTGCTGACCTTTTGGTTAGCAGCTGAGCTCTTAACCATAGTGCCACCAGGGCCCCTTGATGGATCCAGTCTCCTTGAATATAGCTGTGAATTATTCTGCATTAATGATGGTAACACATTCAGTCCCAGCCCCAAATGGATTCTGTCAGCTTACAGATTAAGGCCGCAATTAATGCTTCAGTCCAAAGACAGTCCAAAGACTGTGTTAGCTAAAAGATGTCTAAACTATCTCTTTCAAAACCATTTAAGGGCCAAATGAAGAGGTGCTTTCTTTCCTGAGCCTAGAAGTCTATGGTAATCACATGCTGCCTTTAAGCATACTTTATTATTTTAAGCAAACTTCAGAATAGACACATCATAATAAATTATCTCGATATGAGATTGTAATAAATTACTGGGCATAACACCATTTATCCCAAATAAATGTACATGTCTGATGGGGGACCCTTGGGTGGGGATGACCTTAAACACCTAGTCATTTAATGGTACTGTGAGCCAGTGCTGCTCAATGCCAAGCTCATCTTCAGCTTTGTCCCAAAGAACTCTTCTGAGTTCTCCTCCGTTGGGTGGGCTTGGAATCTGGAGCTTAAGATGGTATGCATGTGTGTGACTGCGTATTTGGAAAAACATTGCTCTTCAAAGACCACTTGTTGTATTGAAAAACAAAACATATTAAACATGATGACTTTTTATTTACTTTCAGAAATCTGTTTCTATAAACTCATATGTTAAAAAAAAAATGAGAAGATAAAAATGATGTCTCAATACGTTTCTCCTTAGGATGGTCAGAGCTAAGAAAGAAAAACAGTTAGCAACCCAGAAAAAAACTGCCTCTCTGGGCAAGTTGCCTCTGTTTTCAGGACTGTTTTAGAAAAATTGCTCCTACTCACGCAGGAAATTTAACTGGAAATATTAGCGATTTGCTCTCTCTCGGTAACATTTCTGCTTAAGAATTTAAAAAGTGAGCTTACTAGTGGAAGTAGTGTGGTAACTTCTGCCTTGCAAGGGCTAGAAATACTAGTTTACTTGTTCAAGATGATAAAGAGTTAAAGAGTTCGTAACACGAACTTATCCCATAACACCCACTCCCCCTTTCACTTGATGAAAATACGCTCTTGTGAAGTGAATTCTGAAACCGAATCCTCTGAACACACTCAGCATTTGGTACCAGATTTGTACTGTGACATTCAAACTTCTGCCATGGCCATTGCAATGTAAATAGGAAGTTCTAAATGTGATTTCAATTGCCCTTTGGGGAGTTTTACAATGAGAGACGGTACATTTCCAAGGTAGCCAACAGTTAATGCAGAGCAAGCCACAGCGGTGGGTTTGGAGACTGTTCTGCCTCAGAGAGCAAGTTGACGGGAAACTCGGCGTGCCTTCCACTGGACCGAGGGAATTTGGCAGTGGCCATTGCCATATATGGTTTTGAAATATTTTCTCTTGTTAGAAATGTTTTAGATTAGCCCATGAAAACAAGCACCTTCATTAGTCACACGCAGTGACTCACTTTGGAGGTGGCAGCTGCCTCTGCAGATTCCAGTTTAGAGACTGGCATGGTTACGACCGGTGTTTAATGAGCCACAAGGCTTTGTGATTATTGGAGTTGAGCGTTTTCTGTCCTTTCTCTAAACTCTCAACAAACAATGCGACTGAGTATGTGGCTGCCATCACATTACACACAGAAAATGTATTATTAACTGAGATTTTATCAAGACACTTCAAGTTTTCTCAATTAAAAATTAAACCCAAGGGCACTGAATTACCTGGAAAAACAATTCCAGTTGCTTCTACTCATAAATAGTATTAGACCTTGAGACTGCTTTAGAACGCAGGCTTCAGCAGCATGCAGAGAAGTGCATTGCTAAAATTTTCCACTAGAGGGCGATGATTCCTTTATTCCTTGTGAGTCTGGGCCTGGGCTCAAAAATATTAACATTATTGTCTACACAAGTGTTTGGCTTGGCTGGCAAGTGTTGTTTTATGTGTGATCTCTTATATATGTCATGGAGATATTATATAAATAGAATTTTAAAAAACGATGGGTACAGAAGTGTATCAGTGAACCTTTGAAACTTCCCGTCTTGTATTCTCCTCTCAACCCACAGTTTAGAGAGAACTACAGGGAAAGTTGCCGTGTCTCCCGCCACACTGAAGATCCCGTGTGTGTGTGTGTTTGCGTGTGTGTGTCTGTGTGTGTCTGTGTTTGGGTGTCTGGATGTCTGTGTGTGTGTTTACAAAAGTATGATTGTGCCAGACACTTTTTTTCTGTCTTGTTTGTTTATCCATTTAACTACATGTCATGAGCATCTTTTGCTGTGAAGCCAGGCTGACCTATACGCTCTTCTACACGGTTTCAGAGTATTGTAATGCTTGCTCCTAAAATGATCTGCTAATCAGCTCCCTCCGGCTGGACATTTATATTGTTTTCAGTATTTTATTACTGAAAGCAATGCTGTAGTGAAAATTGTATTTCTTTATTAGCACATACATGAAAGTTTCTCTGTGAGTTAAATTCTCTGGATGCATAACTGAACAGCTTGCTCCTAAAAAATTACAAAAGACATTACAAATTGTGCCTCCCCCCACTGAAAGAAGTTGCACAGATTCATACTCAAACAATGATATGTTGCCTTTTAGCACTTGTCCTGGCAAACTGTGTAATCTTGGCCAATCTGTTATATAAGAAAAAGTATGTTGGTGGTAATTATGTAATTTCTAGGACTATGATAACTTATTTAACTAATAAATCAACTATTTCGATATAAAAAATTTTTAATTTGTATTTAAAAAATGATTATTTTACAGATTTTGTCAGAAGATGGAAAGAGGAGTGATTGTTTACAATTCCAGAAAAGACATCATTGAGCAAGCTGACCTGGCTTCTGGAAATTAGTAATCATAAAACCAATGCCATATCCAAATAAATGCTCAGTATTTTCCACAGTGCTTTGATATCATTTGGAAAAAAGAAACTAATTATCTTAAAACCATGCAAGGTAATGTTGGGTGTCATTATTATTCCCACTTTACATATTAGAATGAATTTTCAGACTGTTCTTTTTACTGCACCACCATTATAATCTTTGTTTTCAAAAAGTTCAGTAGTGAAACTTTTCTTAAAATTCTGTTCTGAAATGTACTTGACCTTCTGAACCCCTTCTTTTCTCCTTAGAGGCTCTCCATCACCGCTTGCCCACTGTATGCTATTCCACCCACCCTTTTGCTTGAATTTTAGTGAAGAACAAAGTATCCAGAAGCAAAATGTCAAGCATTGTTTTCCCTAACAAAACATTTCCATCACTAGGTTAAATATACACCCAAATAGTAGATTGAAAATAATCATTAAAAAATTGGATGCTTTGTTGTGCTATTTTTGTTTATTTTCCCCTGAGGGAAAACTTGTGACAGCCACACACATCCTAGAAGCCAAAGGCAATGCTGTCAAGTTGATTCCAACACATGGCGACTTCATAGAACAGAGTAAGACTGCCCCGTAGTTTCCAAGGAGCTCCTGGTGGATTGGAATGGCCAATCTTTTGCTTAGTAGACATAGCACTTAACCACTAGGCTACCAAAGTGAACCGAAGTACCGCACCAAGGGAGAGACCCACCCTAGAAAAACGGTAAAGCAGGCAGGACTTGTCTACCCGCATCTCAGTATCTCTTCTTTCCTTCCACCTCCATCTCCACCTCGCAGCGTGTCGCTTTGCCCTGGTAATCCACCCAGCCAGCGCCATGTCTTCAGGGTGTGCAGGGTGCTCTAAAAACAGGACATTCACGCAGCTGGAGAGCTTCTTTTCACGGACACCTTAGGAAGCGCTAAGAAAGAGATGTATTCTCACGAATAAGGTATTTCAAAGTTGGTGTCTGGGCCTACTTGGAGACAGCATTTCTGACTCTGTAAATGCGAAATTCCTGGCGTGGAAAACGGAATGGCAAGGAATTGTTGCCAGGGCAGCTAGGGTTCAGTGGTAGGATTCTCGTCCTCTGTGAAAGATATTCTGGTTCGATTCCCGGGCAGTACACCTCGTGCCCAACCGCCACCTATCCGTGACCAATCGTGAGGGTGGTGCAGGTTTGGGCAGCATTGATTTCACAAGGCATGGGCTCACCATAAGCTGGGTGCCACTCGATGGCAGCTAACAAACTAACAGGGAACCAGTGACTGTTTTGGAGTGTTGCTGTTTCTTTCAGGAAATAGTGAAGGCATAGTGGTTAAGTGCTACATCTGCTAACAAAAAGGTTGACAATTTGAATCCACCAGATGTTCCTTGGAAACTCTATGGGGCAGTTCTACTCTGTCTTACAGGATTGCTATGAGTCAGAGTCAACTAGACAGCAGGGGGTTTGGGATTCTTAATTCTATTTTGAGTTTTTATTTTTTCAATTCATTGGCTTTCTCCCTCCCCTCCCCTCCCCTCCCCTCCCCTCTCCTCCCCTCCCCTCCCCTCCCCTCCTTTTCCCTTTCTTTCTCTCATGTTTGTCTCCTTTACCTCTTAATTTTAGAATGTTTTTGGTTAGTGCTCATTGAGGAAACAGCCCCATCCTTCTTGCCTCCCATCACAAGGAGGTAAGAAGCATTACAACTGGAGTACCTCAGTAATCTGTTATTTTGAGCTCTCTAAATTCTTAAGTTGTCTTGCAAAAGTCTCAGTAACTTAAACACTAGAAATGAAGGAGGTGAAATGAGGCAGAACTGGTATCATTAGTTGCCAGTTGACGAACTTAAAATACTACATAGCTAGAAAAGAAAAACACAAATGAATCAGGAAAAATGAAATCATTATAATGAGGATGTGGTTTTTGTTTGTAAGGAATGAGTTATGCATATGGGATGAATTCCTAGGTGTGAATGTTGCTGAAAAAAATAATAATTTATTGAAAATGCACTTATACTAACTAAAAAGGATTTTGTGTGGATACACTTGAATTTTTTTTTTTCTGCCTTTCTGTGTCAAAAATATGTGACTCTGGATTATACAGTTCCAGCTAGGCAGTAATTTCTTATCAGTGGTGTAAAATAACCATTGGAGGGAATATTTTTGACATTCTTCTGTGTTCTCCTTTACAGCTACCTGAATAATATTCTCCACACTCTAGTAAGGAGTACTACTACAGTGAATCAGCGATGCTTTTAAACTTGACTAGAGAAACTATTTTAAAAAGAAAAAAAAAAAGATGAAGCAGTTTCCAGTGGTTGGAAAATTGGTACATAGAAGCCTAGCACAGAGTTGGTTCAGTTACTGGGCACTGGAACAGTACAAAGAATCAAGAGCTAAACTGAAACCAAACAAATAAACAACATTTTTTTTCTAAACTTGAATTGTCATCATGTGGGTGACTCTGCCTCTCTGGCTAGGCTGGTGCCAAGAGTGACAATGAAAGGTGGACAGAACAGCACTATCCCCAACCCTGCACGCGGGAACCTTATCGTGGAGTTTTGAAGATTCTTTTTTCCTTGAGGGATTCCTAGAGCTCAAATGCCTAGGTTCTGTTTGGTACGTGTACCCTCAAATAAGAAGCTTCCTGCTCCTGGTTCTATGGTGACTTGCAGAATTATCTACTTCAAAAAATATTGTCTTTATATTGATGTTTTGGGAAAGAAACTAGGTCTTTCCAAACCTTGCAGATGATACAGACTCCGCTCCATAACACAAATAAAGCCAGTGGGCTCAGTTCATTCACAAGGGAAAGCAGAAGACTAGTTATGGGGAGCAAAATAAACAGGCAATTTTTATGCTTTCAGTCAGCACTTGTGGCAGCAGGTTGGTAACCGAGTGTGTTAGTACTCGGAGCGCGTGTGGTCCATGCTTTGTCTCTGGGAGCATGTATGTTCTGGGAGCATCCTCACATGCATGTTTATGCCATGTTCCAGGAAATCACAGTGTCCAGAGGCATAAAGAAATACTCATAGTTTCTAAAGAACTGGATGGTGCCAATATTTGAAACCTACAGTTTTCACAGACACTTACATTTTTGCACACTACTAACAGGAGAAACATCTCTAGTGTTTCATGGATGCATCGTCTCTTATTGGAAGCCCTCAATTAGAGAACATTCTGAGAAGAACCCTCTTATTTTTCTGTTTAGGTAGAAATACACTTTTCTCTGGAGTAATTTTCAGAACAGTTTTGTCTTTCAAAACCATTAGCTCCCTAGAGACATCAAGAGCACTACCAATGTTGTCACACTGTCCTGACTGATACAGAGAGTTTGCCACTGCACCCCAACCTGAAGCTGGAAAAAACCAAACCCATTCAACACATGGTGATCCTATAGGACAGACTGGAATTGCCCTGAAGGGTTTCCCAGACTGTAATCTTTACAGAAGCAAATTGCCACGTCTTTCTCCCTCTGATGGGGTCCTACTATCAATCTTTCGGTTAGCAACGAAGCACTTAGCCTCTGCAACAGCAAGGCTCCTGAAGCTGAAATAGAAATAATAGAGTCATATAAAACATCCAGCTCAGTGTTATCCCTGTGAAATAATTTTCACCATTTAATTTGAATTCAGTTTCATTTCACAAACTGGATTTTATAAGTCTTTTTTAAAAATCACATAAACATTTTAGTTTCTACCTCTAGTTCCTAGTTAAAACTCCATGGAAAAAGTAGAACTGGTTTCATATACCAAAGACAATAATGATCTGTTATTACTGAAACTTCCAAGTCTTTCTTCTCCCCATTTGTGGATCTGTGCTGCCTCAATTCAGTTCAACCAACATTTAATAAAATTGCAGTCTAACTGGTGACATGATGAGATTTAACGTGCTCATAAAACGCGTATTTGATGATCGGAGCTGGTCTGGCCCGCACTCTTGCCTGACCTCACCACACCTCTGTCATTTACCAGAATTGTTTCTCCTTTCTGGAACAAATTCTTTCTTCTTACCTCCCCGTTCGCAGCCTTTTGATTTCTTCCTTTCTACTCCCATTTTACCCCAAATCCCGAAATAAGGTCATTCAAAGAAACACAATCCATTTGATTTAGTGACAAATCAAACTGAGAAGCCATTATCTATGTCACTGTAGAGTTCCTTTTTTGTTGTTTCGCTGCTCTTCCAGGAAAAACTTCACTCCTTAGAGCTACACAGTTAGCAAGCTTTCAGAACGACCCTATTTCTTCATCATATTATTTGAAACCATGGCAAAGTTTGTTCTTTCATATTTTATTAAACTCAATTAGGTAATGGAGTCCTTTGTCATCAGGCTTAACTTCAGCTTCCAAGGAAAACCTACTGTACTTTACAGTTCATAAGATGCCAGTCATTCATTTCTTTGTGGCATGGAAGGTAATTTATGACTTACTGTAGTTAAGATGCCCAGGTCCTCAAACATTTTGACTCAGAGTTAGAGGCTGAGGTCAAGTTAACAATGGTAATCTGTCTCTCTGTTTGCAAACAATGAATCACCATTTGGATTTTAAGACTGTATGGTAAACTTTGACTTGGCAGCTTGGTTCAAAGGTTGTCAGCAAAATGTATGAACGTGGCCTGTGTCTGGAACCTCTGATCATAGATGTCAAGGATTTTCTAACAAGGCCACCAATATCATTGTGAATACTTGCTAAGAAGAGAGATGTGGTTAAAGAAGCATTAGTCCCATTTAGATCCAGACTAGGTTGATTTGATCTAGACTTAATAATACTAAAAGCTCCTCTTGTCATTCCCAGGGCACAAATGAAAATGCTTTCAGATTATTAAGAAGAATGTGACTTCTTCAGGACAGTATGTAAGGAAGGAATGATAAAAATCAAAGAGTTCACTTCAGTTCCTTACTTTGGAGCAAGTTATCTGCCAATAGGAAGGGAAAGAACTTCATGGAAAGTTGTACTAGTTTATTATAAGTTGAATTGAAGTTTGTTTTGGAGATTTGGCAGTTAAGTAGGTGAAGCTGAGATGACCAGTTCTTAAGAGTTAGAGACCAATTTCCTTCAAGTATCTTGTTCTTTCTCTTAAGGATTTCAGACAAAGTGGTGACTTTGGACAATGAAAACAGTGACTGCTAGTCTAATTTGAATCTTTTCCCAAATAGCCCCAGTGCCTGCCACAAAGAAAGCGTTGAGTTAATATTTGCAAATTGAATGAATGAATCTTTAGATGGTGTTTAGGAGTGGAAATTAGTATCTATCTTCAAAATTCGCACGTTAAGGAAAGGACATTTGTTTACACTGGCCAAAGACACAATGAAACTCTGATTTGAACTGACAAGAATCTACTTCCTCTACAATGACCACTTGATTTTATGGCATCATGCAAAGTAGCATTACCTTGTTTGCTTTATTTTTCTAGAGTTATAAAGCAGACTGATGTTCAAGATGGCCAAGGAGATGTCCACTTACCAGGTCAGAGTCTGAGCTGCTCACTCATCCAAACAGCTCACCGCTAGATTTGAATATTATTTCTTGACTTGCATATTGATATGAAGACATATTTTCATTAAAGATTCATTTTCCATGGATCTTCCAAGTGAACACTCTAGGATTACAATTTAAAAAATCAGTCAATACTCTTCTGTCAACAAATCAAAAGAGGTGAACTGGTTAGTATTAATAAGGTTACTCTTACCTCCTAGATTCTATGAACTTTTTAATCTTGTTTGAGCACTTAGGGGAGTATTAACACACTTATGCAGAACCACCCTTCTGTATTTCGGATTCCAAGGTTTATTGCCTGTATTTCACCACTTCCTCAACCAGACCCTGCTGGCTTTGTCTTAGCGCCGTAATTCTCATCATCCCATTTGTGAGTTCTATTATTATTCTGAAGGAGAAATCTTGCATTGAGTGTAACTGGTGAAGACCACTGAGTACAGTGGACACGGGAGTCTTTGTGTGCCACTTCTACTCTTCCAGTGCTATTGGTCTTGGGAAAAGCTGTAATGGGTGATATCGCATTTCATATTTAATACCTAATTGTTTCATGGAGGGACAAAAAAAAACTGATAGGGTCTGGCCCAGCTTAGCAGTCCCTGTGATTCTGAATATGGGATAACCAATCTACGCTCACTCTGAAATAGAACATACCAGATTTCCATCAACAGAGCTGCTTTACTCATCGTTTTCATATTGTTTTACAAAAACTTTTTGGAAGTTAAAACTAAAAGGAGCTACAAAAGTGACAAAATCTACTATGGCCCTTAGACTGTCCCAGAGTAATGCAGATAGGGAACAATAGCTCCCTAAACCCAACACGGGTATGGTCTCACTGTGCCATACTGATGAAGTCAGGACAGGAGTCCTATCACCTTCTGTATGGGCCCAGACGCCAGTAAAGTATGTTCTCCTTCTGGCAGTTGTGACTCCTGGGAAGCAGCATAATAACATGTTTAAGAATACTGGCTCCGGTTGTCTCATCTTTTGAGCAAATGAGTTTAATTTTGTCAGTTTCTTCTATGAAATGAAGATAATAATAGTTGTGCTGTCGTAGGATTGCTTTGGTTACCAAGCAAGTTGATGCAGGTAGAAGGCTTTGAACCAGCTCTGATGTTTAACAAGAACCCAGTGCCGTCAAGTTGATTTTGATTCATAGGACAGAGTAGAATTGTCCCCATCGGGTTTCTAAGGAGTATCTGATGGATTCGATCTGCTGAACTTTTAGTTAGTAGCCATAGCTCTGAAACACTACTCCACTAGGGCTTCTGTCTGATATGTAAAACCCACTGCCATCAAGGTGATTCTGACTCATAGTTACCCTATAGGGGAGAGTAGAACTGCCCCATACAGTTTCCAAGGAGTGCCTGGTGAATTCAAACTGTCAACCTTTTGGTTAGCAGCTACAGCACTTAACCAGTATGCCACCAGGGTTTCCATCTAGTACATAGCACATGTTACAAAAATGTCAGCTCCTTGATTAAGATCCTTTCCTAGGGTCATTCACTTTTTTGTACCTGACTTATGATCATTCTTTTCTTCTCTGAATTGTGTTAGCGTATCTTTCACTCCCACTGAGTTCTTGCATTCTATCCACTAGAGGTTAGTCTCTGAACCACAAGTATTTTAACCACGCTGTCTAGTTTCATGTTTTAGTAACTGAACAACATACAAGAGAAGACTGAGAAACAGGCACACCTAAAGTAACTCTTAGTTTTTCAAGTGAACATATTTTCATCTGTAGATATTAATCTGTCAGCAATACATTGCAATGTTTAAATTGTAGAGTTTCCTCTGTTGTTTGGCCTTTATCTGGAGTGTGGATGGAGGGATAATCTGGTTGCTAGATATTTATTAGCAGTATTCCCCAAGTTTGAAAATGACAGCAAGCAAGTTTCACAAAATAGATAGCAGTCGCCATCACTGTCCTGTTGAGATGCCATAGTTACATTGGTTTATAAGACGTCCTTTGTAAAAAGGAACACCACCACTTCATGTTCAACACTGAAATGTTTCCGAACATTCCCCCAGGGACTGGACTCTGAGCACACACTCAGAGGGACGATCCCTGTGGAACACATTGTCAGGACCTATCTTTGTCTCATTATCTTGGTAACAACCTTCCTTTCCAATTGCCACGTTCTCCAGCCCTGGGTCCCCAGAGCACCGACCTTCGGTCACTCTTATGATGCCCCTGCTCTGTCTCCTCCTCTCACTAGCCAGTTCTCCGACTGCTGGAACTGAAGAGGTCCACTGTCCAAAGCCTAAGCACGACCACTGTAGATCTAGGCTGGCTGGTTTGCTGTGGCTTTCTACAGACTGTGTCATTTTTTTTTTAAACTGATTTGTAACTAGGATGTGAACCAGTTTGGGAGAGGGAAGCCATGTGAACCAAAATAACAGTGAAATAGAAGAATAAAAGGAGGATATATTTAGAAGAGATTGAGTCTTCCCACTGGTCTCTCATAGCCTCCCATTGAATACACCATCTTGTACTTTCAATTCCGTTCAAAAACGTCTCTTTTTGTTCTTCATCTCTCCGCCGCTTTTCAAAGCCCAAGTTCAGATTCTTGTTGTCTCTTTCCAGGATGTCTTAGTGGCCCTCCACTGGGCTTCCACCTTATATACTGATTCATACATTGTCCCCAGTCTAATCACGACATTTCTAAGGCTATATTGGTCACCACATCATGCCTTTAGCGTATTAAAAATTCTTTACTTTTCAAGGCAAATATACCTCTTAGTATATTATCTTGTCCCTAAACCCAAACCCCTCACTATGACATAAATGCGTCTGTCACTTTCAGTGGAAGACTTTACTCCTCCATGTTCTTCCTTCTTCCTGGTGAATTTCTACTGACTCTTAGTCCTAGCTCCAATGCCACCTCTCAAGGACATCCCTGGCTCTCCCAGGAGAGTCGCAATTCTTTTCTTTCTAAAGCCTTAGCTCTTTTAACTTGTCTTTATTAGTAGCACTTGTCAGACTGTTCTATATCTGCTTGTTCACTTATCTTTCTCCTAAGTCAGTCTGGTAAATGTTTGAAAGCAGGTGCTAGTCTTATTCAACAATATATCATCATCAAGGCCAAGTCCAGAGCCTTAATCCATAGTACAAGTTAAGTAATTGTTTAGGAAACAAATGAATGCATAGACATCCCATGTGAAGAGCCAGTGTTCTGTTTTTTTTTGTGGAATCGCACACAACAACTATGTTCTTTGGACTAAAAGAATTATTTCATACTTCTTCTCTCCATCCCTCCCTCTCTCCTTTTTCTTCTTCTTTCATCTTTCTTTCAGGAACATTAAGAATAATAAAACATTGCCTCTGCCCTGGAAGGACTCTGAAATTGAATGTGAATGTAAAACAGTCAAGTATTAATGCATTTCTAGTATCAGTACCTTAAAAAGAACTTTCTTCACATTTCTGATAGTACTGTGAAGCCATCCTCTACTCTCTAAAGGCCTGTATTTGTGATGAGCCTGGAGTACAGTCACCTCTGTATTGTACCTTGAAGGCCCTGGGTGATGCAAATGATTAAGATGCCCAGCTGCTACCAAGAGGTTGATGGTTCAAGTCCATCTAGAACTCCTTGGAAGAAAAACTAGGCAATCTACTTCTAAAAAACCAGTCATTGAAAACTCTGTGGAGCACAGTTCTATCCTGACACACATGAGAATACTATGAGGTTGGAATTGTCTTGACAGCAACTGTTTACACTGGACCTCGTCATGTTAGCATGCGGTCCTGGTGGCTAAGTGGTTAAGAGGTCAACTGCTAACAGAAAGTTCAGCAGTTTGAATCCACCAGCTGCTTCTTGGAAAGCTATGGGGAAATTCTACTCTATCCTATAGGGTCACTATGAGTTGGAATCAACTCAACAGCAATGGATTTAGTCATCTTAGCACATACATTCATCATCTCCATTCCTGGAGAATGGAATCCAGTGTTGAGAATGAAAAGACCATTGATCTGAAAGCCAGGGCCCTGAGATCTAGCCCTCGCTCTGCCAATAATTATCTATGACCTTGAGCAAGTGATTAATCTGTTGGATTTCTTATCTGTTAATTAAGAGTATTGGTCTAGACTTCAGGTCAATGGTTTTCAAGCAGGAGTTGAGATCAAGATTAAAAAAAAAAAATTCTTATTATGTAGTTCCTGCCCAAATTCACTGAATTGTGGTCTCCCGGGGTGAGACCAGCCTATGTATATTTTGCGAAAATCTTACTAGTGATTCTTAGTGGCACCGGGTGGAGCCGTATCTGCTCTTGATGATATCTTGCTATATGAGGCCTCCTGGGGCCTCTGTGATTCCATTGCCTCGTCTAGGCAGGCCCCCACCCTGACTAAGCCGTGGAGACTCTAGCCATTCCAATCTTTCTCCTTTAATAGGCTGTGAGAACCAGGAACATTGTTTCACAAAACAATCAGATCGGTAGCTTACATCATAGGTCTTCCTGCAAGAGAGGAAAGAAGCCAAACAGAGATAAGACACACACAAAATAAATCCCCAAATGCTTGTGGGTTGTTGGTAATCATTGCTGGCATGAAGGCGACTTGCAGGGTCTTGTGCTTGTAGGGGCACCCAGTCACTCTGATATCCTGCCTCCCATATGTTTATTCTTGACTGAAGAACAAAGATCCGGGTGAGCTAATGCATCAACCCATGAAAAATGAACAATTAAAACAATGAAGTTGTCAGTTCTTTTACCAGATTGCAAATAAATAACCTGCCTGTCAGGCAGTTCGCTCTGCTGGACCATTAGGTGAATACAAAGACTTTCTGAGGAACAGGCCGATGACAGCTGATCCATCACGCCAGTGATTCCAGGCCTTTGATAAAGACCTGAGTGAAGTATGCTGTCAGAAACCACAGAAGGTCAGTCCCAATTTGTGAAAAGAGAAGTGTTAAATGAAATTTGAATGTGTCCCTCTGGCCATCACATAAGCCACATGATTATTTTTTTTAAAAAACTGGTGGTGTAGTGGGTATTTCTTTTGACAATCTAAAACACCTTTCTGCTTATGCAGTTTACTAAGGAGACTGTGATGTTGTGCATGGCTGTGAAGTTTGTAATTGCCAGTGATGAGTCTGTGATCTTGTGACTGACTGCAAGGTGATTCTTCTCCAAGGTGGATGGGGTCTGCCTGCCAGAAGTTAGTCTCTGTCACATCAAATGCAAAACCAGTCATGGCTTTCCAGAGAAAATGTCAGTTCTGTTGCGTTTTCTTACAATATACAGTTTGAATTCTATAGGCCATCTCACAAAATATTTGCCAGCCAGAAATATTATTCATGGTGAATAATTAAAGAGTTAAACAAAATATTTAGATAAAGAAAACAGTAAAGATCAGTTCTCTCAATTTCCTAGGTGATAACGCATTCGTCTCTCAGTTTTAGTGGAGAAAGGGAAGACATTAATCACCCTGCAGAAATCACCTTGGAAAAGATAATTCTCATGTCTCAGAAGCATAAAGTATGTATTACAGCCAGTCCCCAGACTGTCAACATTAGGCAGACAGATAACTCGTACTTGCCCTTTAAATTTATGCAAATTTCTTCTCCCTTTGAAACAATTGAATCAACTCCTCCTAGCAAAAAATTCTTCATCACAATCATTTTCATTTGCTGCATGTGCAGCTATTAAATCACTAAAAACGCTTTGAGCCCTTTCTTGCACTAAACACGTTGCGCTTGAGTGTGTTTTGACTCACAGCAAACCTTTGGCCCAGTGGTTAAGTGATACAGCTGTGAACCAAATGCTAGCAGTTCGAATCCACCAGTTACTCCTTGAAAAGCCTACGGGGCAGTTCTACTCTGTACTATAGAGTTTCTGCAAGCTGGAATCCACTCAGCGGCAGCAGGTACATATGAGTAGTGACTTTTACTACACAGTAGATGCCCCATAGTGTTTCCAAGGCTGAAATCTTTAGGAAGCATCTTTCTGCTATGGAGTGGTTATTGGGTTCAAACCACTCACCTTGGAGTAACAGCCAAGTGCTCAACCACTGAGCATCCAGGACTACTTTTTTTTTGTACTAAAGTAAGGCTAAATAAAAATTATATGAACGTGTTCTGATGTAGCTACAAATTCTTAAAAACTCACTTAGGAACAGTTCTTGTTCATGACCTAGGGGCTGACTGTATTAGAAAACCATCCTGCATTATAAGCAGATGAGATGTAAAATGCTTTATCTCTTTGTCAGGGTTATATAACTGGAGTCTTTAACTGACTTTATCACAACTTGAATTTTAATAAAGGCACCTCCTTGATTTTTAATAAATATCAAATACCTGAAAAAACAGTGAATCAATACCAAGTTTTCTCCTTCCAAGATCTTTTGGATATTTATCTACATTAAGCTTGTATCATCACGGTCCAAGTGACTTACGTCACTCCTAAATCAAAAACAATCTCTAGGAAACTAATACTATGTCATTCTTATTTTTGAGTACATTGGTTAATTCAAAGGTTAAAATCCCACTTTCACGTAGAGAAAGAGCATAAATCTAGTCAAAGGTCACCAATGGAGACTCCATAGTTACATGGTTGAACAGAATGATTTTAACTAGAAAGGGGCAACAGCCATGTTACTTTGAACGAGTTTGACCAGTTTTTCCAGTGGCCTGGTGGCTAGTTAGTAAACATGATAAGCAGAAAACTTTTCATGTAAACTTTACAGGCTGATTTTCCTACCTAATAGATGAAGCCACAGATTTTCCTGTAACTGAGGTTTATGATCTCTGCAGTGCTGCAGGCACTGCAGGAGATGCTGGGTGTTGCAAACCAATAAGCCAAAAGTTGGCTTTTCAACTCCTCCCTCTCCACTCCCTAGAGGTGCCTTGGAAGATACCCCTGGTAATCTGCTTCTGAAAAGTCATAGCCTTGAAAACGCTGTGGAGCAGTTCTATTTTGCCCACACAGGGTCAGTATGAGCCAGAATAGACAGCAATAACATCCCTTCCTAAGAAAAGTCCCTGAGAGGGAGGGCAAAGTGCCCTGAGAACACTGTAGTTTTGTCCCTAATTTGACCATTTATTAGCTATGTCCTTCCAGGCAGGTTTGCTATCTGCTCATCTTTAACATCTGCAAAATAACACCTGTTGCAAGGAGACTTACCAATACTCAGAGTCGCCATGAGTTGGATCCGACCCGACAGCACTTGGCTTAGCTGGCACTGTAGACAGTGGGAAATCCCTAAACCTTGTTGATAATAGTGTAACATTATTTTATTACACTGAGAAGAGTAAAGCAGTTCATGGTCTAAGACTTTCGGTGTGACCCATGATTAGCCTTCATTTCAGTAAGTTTTAGCTCTGGGGAAGAGATTTTTAATTCCAAGTTTTCTTTATGAGTCTTCCTTTGAGTGTCTCTGGGTCTCCTCAGCTACTTCCTAGAAGCTGCCGAGTCCTGGTCTTCTCTTGAGAACCCAAGTATAAATGAATAAACCAACTGAGCCCAATAAAAACATCTAGAAAATGACACACTCACAAATCAACTGATTTGTGGCAAGATTTGATCCTATGCTGTGGTGGGTATGTGACAGTCTTTTCGATAAATTGTGCTGATCCACTGAATATTCATATTAAAAGAATGAATAGTAAACCCTTACCTTGGATCCATTACCAAAAACTTACATTATTTTTAGTAATTGGTGATAATACTTTCCATATAAGTTTATACGAGACTTTAAAAAAAATCAGGATATTCATAGTCATTTCTGGGAAAAGTTGTGCATCAGGCTATTGTTAAGAGCATGACATTGTGTGGTAACTAGTGCTACTAACTTTCTGGTAATTTGTCTCAGTAGCCACTTGACAGCACTGGTTTCTTTTTAGCCATGGGAACCTAACACAAAACTGTTTACAGTAATAGAAGTTTGGCTAGCGTCTTACAAACATACGTAATATCAACAGCATAGAAGATCTAACAAGTCAGTGAACTTAATTGTTCTAAGGGATACACACCTCATTGCTGAAGATCACTTTGGTCACCTTTGAAGTGCTCCCCTTGGGAAGCTATGCACTGACGCCAGCGCCTAGTCCACCCTTCAAAGCTATTTTGGAACTCTCTCTGGAACGGCCATTGTATACGGTGGCAAGTTCTCAAACATAAGTGTCTAGTCTGTGAGGGAGTTTTTAGCCAATAAATAAATAACTGTATTGGAACACCCTCCCTACTCACCTGATCTAGCCCCTAATAATGATTTTCTTTATGCATAATCCAGGAAAAAAGAAAAGAAAAATTCCTGTGTCTTCCAGTTGATGCCAACTTATTGCTACCTTATAGGACAGAGTTTTACCACCCCAAAGAGTTTCCAAGGAGCCCCTGGTGGATGTGAACTGGCAACTTTTGGGTTAGCAGCCATAGTGCTTAAGATCGGGCCGCCAGGCTTTCTGAAAGGTAGAACAAATATTGAAAGGAAGACATTTTGATGACATTCAGGACATCGAGGGTAGTACATGACAGCTCTGAGGGCTGTTCCAGAAAGAGTTCCAAAATTACTTTGAAGGGTAGAATAGGCACTGGTATTGGTCCACAGCTTCCCAAGGGGAGTTCTATTACTTTGAAGGGTAGACTAGGCACTGGTATTGGTCCATAGCTTCCCAAGGGGAGTTCTTTGAAGGTGACCTCAGTGATCTTCAACAATGTGGTCTGTAGCACTTACAGCAACGATGTACAAAGAGGTACACAGGACTTTTTCTAGGATGAGTTTGCGAATTTATTGCTTAGTCTTCAGGAATCTTACCAACAAATCACATGAAACTTGAAAAAAGACCAGCTCTTCTTTCTGAAACTTTTTTTCCTCCTTGCTCTTTGCACCGTTTCTTTCTCTCTGCTCTTAAGCTTAAATTCTCCCTTCAACCAAATGCCATCAAGTCCATTCTGAACTCTTGGTAACCCTACTTGTGTCAGAGTAGAACTGTGGTCTATAGTGTTTTCAGTGGTTGATGTTTTTGGAAGTAGGTTGCCAGATCTTTCTTCCTAGGTACCTGAATGACCTTGAATTGCTAACCTTTCAGTTTGCAGTTCAGCATATTAACTGTTTGGGCCACCCAGCGACTCTTCCCCTTCCCTTAGTGTTTTCTGTCACCCAGTGACTCCTCCCCTTCCCTTTAGTGTCTTACACTCGTTTCTGGTTTTCAGATCTCAGATTAATAGTGATTTCCTCAGTGAGAACATGTGGAAATGCGTCCCTCCATTAAAGTTAAATTGAAGTCCTTAATGTTATTCATTAAAGAATAAAGTCAGTCATCAGAACAAACAAATCTGTCTTGGAAAAAGTACAACCAGAGGGCTTCTTAGAAGTAAGGATGACAAGACTGTATCTTACATACTTTGGACATGTTGTCAGGAAGGATCAGTCCCTGGAAAAGGACATCACACGTGGTAGAGTAGAAGGTCAGTGAAAAAGAGGAAGACTCTTGACAAGATGGATTGACACGGTGGCTGTAACAACGGACTCAAGCATAACAATAATTGTAAGCATGGTGCAGGACCAGGCAGTATTTCATGCTGTTGTACATTGAGCCCCTAGGAGCTGGAACTGACTCAGTGGTACCTAGCAACATTATTCTCCATCACAGCAGTCTGCCTCACATTATTTAATGTATTTGAAATATTTGTTTTATTACTACTGTATTTATCTTCTCACTATTGCAAGTTCTATGTGTATAAGCATCACGTCTGTCTTTGTTCACTATCGTGAACCTGGCACAAGTAGAAATCCAGGAAATGTTTCTTGGCTGAATGAGTACATTTCAGAAAAGAAAGTGAATGCAAAACCTGGTGATCTCGTCAATTCTCTAACAGGGGGTAAATCCATTGCCATGGAGTTACTTCCAACTCACAGCAACCCTACGGGACAGAGTAGAAGTATCCCATAGGGGTTTCAAGGAGTGGATGGTGGATTCAAACTTCTGACCTTTCAGTTAGCAACCAAACCCCTAAACACTGTGGCATCTGGGTTCCAAAGGAACTACAATATGGGGGACATGATTTCTGCCTGTCTGATAGGGTCACTATAAGTTGGAATCAGCTTGATGGCAAAGTGGATACATCCTGTACATGGGGCTCATGAGACTGCAGGCTTTGCAGTAACTGTGATTCACCTCTGAAGTCTTAGTCAAAATCACCATTATTTAGCTGAGTATTTAGCTGAGTAACTGTTGTGATGAGTATATAATTGAAATATTGCAATATTTCTCACAAATTCTCTTCGGATAATATTCAAGATGTTTTCTTGACTTTGTGTCTCTCTCTATCTCTTTTTTCTTTTCCATTTTATTGCTTTGCAACATGAATCACAAGTCCCCTCAATGGTGTTTAAACATTCATTTCAGACACTGACTTCAAGAGCTTTCAGAAGTCCGTTTTCCATGAGCAGAACTTCTGGCGTTCTGAGGGCACCGGAGTGCCATTAGAAAAGGTATGAATGTGCCTGGGTTCTTTGCAAAATGGTAAATTAACATTTAACAGGGATTGTACAAGGCCTCAAAAATCAGAAACTTTGTGAAAATGTAGATGCATTTTAATTATATAAAGTTCTGATTTTTATGTCAGGTGATTTAGGGTTTATTTTGTTTTTTTTAGAACCAGTTTTTTCTGAATAGCAGATACATTGCAAAGGTGGCATTTAAGTATAAGACAGCTTTTATCAATAATTATTCTGAATGCTTCTACAATTGCTCCTATACAGGAACACTGTTGAAAAGTTTATTCTGATTCTGTTGAAGCGCTATGAGACGCTTCTGTGTTACTGTGCCCACTGTGTTACTCCTTACAACAAACTGTGGGAGAGATTTTGTTAATCTCATTATACAGGCAATGAATCAGTAGCAGGATTGAAATAACCTGTTGAAAGCCAGGGATGTCATCAGTGGTATCTCCCAAAGTTCATGCTCTTTGCTGTAGATCATTCATTGGATGCTGCCTTGTTGCTGTTAGCTGACATCCAGGTAATATCTTCCTAGTCTGGAAGCTTCACTGAAAGCAGGTCGGGATCATAACAACACGGCAGACAGGAGGTGGCCATTTACGAGATACATCTGTTAGGAATCAAACCTAGATCTCCCACATGGAAACTGAAAATTTTACCACTGAACCTGCAGGATGCAGAACAACACAATTTTTGTAGTGATCTCAATGCCAAAAGCCAAAGTCACTGCCATTGAATTGATTCCCACTCACGGCAACCCTGCAGGTCAGAGTAGAACTGCCCCATAGAGTTTCCAAGGAGCACCTGGCCGATCTAAACTGCCAACCATCTGGTTAGCAGATGTAGCGCCACACCACCAGGGTTTCCAGATCTCAACACAGACCAGCTCAAATGTCCCTTCCCACAGTGCCCTGCACCAGTGGGCTCCAGGCCTCAAGAAGGGAAATCGCTATACACATTGGAATCAGAGAATTGATTACACAAATCTTATTGCACTCAGCATAGCCACCTTAATTTTTATAGTGTAATTAATCTCCCCTGGGCAGTTTTTTTTCTGTACTTATTTGCTGTGAAAAGATCAAGCTTTATGATCATGTAACCCTTGGCATAGATCTTGATGGCCAATGATGGGAAGAATTTGTTATAACTTTATTAGTTTCAAAAGTGATCAGAAGCCTCTAATGAATTATAATTTGATTTTTTCTGATTGTTTGCCAGGCTTGTGGTTAGTACCTGGCCATCAGGCAGCTCCTGTTACCACATCAGAGCAGAATGTAAGTGCCTGCCCTCATGTGCTTACTCACAAGGAACCGAAGGAGTAAGACCATTGCATACACGTTCAGTCAGCTACTGTGGAGATGCCATGATCCATTCTTTTAGCTTAGCCACTCGGTCACAAACTTAATAAGCTTTTGAGACAGTGACACCGGATGTGCTTTTTGGTGTGCTTGGCAAGTTTACAGTGAATGCATTATTAATATACTATTTGAACACTGATTCTTAGATAAAAGAATGTCTAGACCAACAGCTGATGTCATAAATAGTTATTCAAATGTTGAGTCAGACCTTCCTCTTGTCTTCAGATTTGTGCATGGTCAGTCAAGTACAGAAGAAAAAAAATCCTTCATATAAGCATATTTTTTATTAATCATCTCATGTTGCATCAGTCTGCTTTCAATACCCAGTTACCCAGCAAGTTACTGGTGCCCTATGTAGTGAGAAATTCTACCACGGCTGCCTCTTTTTTCTTTAACTGAAATTTGTAGAAGTTGGTGAATGAAATTTTCTTAAAGACAATGGATACTAAGAAAATGAGTGACACAGCAGGAATTCAAGAACAGCACGCAGAAGAACATAGATATAGTGAACAAAGCAATGAATGCCCTCTCTAGTATGAGGACTTTTAAACCAAGTTCATTCATTTACATCCTCATGGTGCCCAAACACCTAGGTGGTACATACAAAAATGGATCCACAGATCATCGGTCAATTTTAGATTTGCCATTGTTGTTAGGCGCTGTTGAGTCGGTTCCAACTCCGAGGGACTAAATGTATGCACAACAGAACAAACACTGCCTAGTTCTGTGCCATGTTCACAATCGTTTTTATGCTTAAGCCCATTGTTGCAGCCCCTATGTCAATCCATCCTGTCGAGGGTCTTCCTTTTTGTTTACTGACCGTCCACTCTATCAAGTATGATGTCCTTCTCCAGGGACTGATTCTTCCTAGCAAAGTATCCAAAATGTATAAGCCATCTTTGCTTCCAGGGAGCACTCTGGTTGTACTTCTCCAGAACAGATCTGTTTGTTCTTTTGACGGTCCATGATATGTTCAATATTCTCCTCCAATACCACGATTCAAAGGTGTCCGTTCTTCTTCTGTCTTCCTTATTCCTTGTCTAGCTTTCACATGCATATGATATGATTGAAAATAGCATGGCTTGGGTCAGGCATACCTTAGTCTTCAGAGTGGCAACTTTACTTTTCAATACTTTAAAGAGGTCCATTGCAGCAGATTTTCCCAATGCAGTGCAGGACACCTAATAAGCAACTTGTCTGATTTTTTAAAAAACCACACTGGGTTTTAGATAGAGGAGTTGGTTCTGGGGTTGAGGCCTAGATGTTGCTGCTTTGGAAGTTTCTAGGACAGGGGCAGAGATAATGGTCAATTGTTTGTGGATAAGAGGAGGAGACAGGTATTTGACCCTGACTAAGTCAGAGACCATCAACTTAAGGGGCAGAGAAACTGCCTTAGCTAGGTGGAGAAAGAGAAGTCTAGCTAGAGCTTGGCAACAGAGAAGGTGATTATTTGAAGACTGTGTCAATGCAATTTCTCTTGATACGTGTAGCCATGTGCCTGAGCCGTGATTCCCGATATTTTATGATTGCCCTCCATTTTTTCTTTTTCCTGTGCTGTATGTTAAAGGATTAGGATGGGACTGTAAATCCCTTCAGAAGATCACCTCCCTACTCCACTGTAAAGAAAGTTTCCCTGGATTGTGGCTTGCACACAAAATACGATATTTTCTGTTACAGTAGTACTAAGTGACTAAAACAGAATTTGGTACCAGGAGAGTGGGGTGCTGCTCTAGCAAATCCCTAAAATGTGAAAACCATTTTGAAACTATGACTGTATAGAAGACTCTGAAGCAACCTAGGAGAACTGTTGACACTGAAGAAGGTGCAGATGGTGAGAATGGAGCAGCAGAGGACTGGCAGCAGCAGCAGTGACAGCATCAGAACCAGAGGCAGTGCTGGAGCTGACCCATGGAAGAGGAGAGCTAAGCACCTGTGCACCAAGGATTCGTGGCAAAGTGGGGTGCCTCTGGGCACTTGAATTGGTGGAGCTAGCCTTACTGGCCCCCACAGTGAAAAAGCTGAGTGCTTTGGTTCAGGAGGCTTCCTAGCAGAGTAGGGTGCCTCCAGGCACTTGAATAGGTGGAGCTACAGAGCTTTGGAACACTTGCCCAAGTCGGGTAGACATGGCCCAGGCCATGTGGCCATGGGAAGTAGAAGCTGAGGAGACAGCATGTGAAGCTGAGCTGCCTTAGTTTGAAAAGGTATGGCCATGACCTCAAGGGCTTCAAAGGGTGGAGCAAGGGCTTCCTGTGTTTGTAAGGGTGGAATTACCACTTGCTTGGGTTTAGGGTACATTTAAAGCTGATGGGGCAGAGTTTCTGCCCAAGTGGGCCTTGAAGGCAGAGTTGTAGCAAGGGTTGGGAGTCTCCACTCAGATGCAGAGATTGTGGCCAATGCCTAGAGTCTGAAGGGCAGGGCCGTTGTGTAGTGTTTCAGAAAATGTAAGAATGTTTTCAAAGCTTTGAGGGCTAGTGTAACATGTTCTTCTCTTTCCCTGCAATTTCTCCTATTTGTAATGTAATGTCTAACCTGTGCCTGTTCTGCCACTGTATCTTTGGAAGCAGATAGCTTGCATTCTAGGTTTCACAGATGTAGAAGAATTTTTTGTATTTTGGACTCGGAACTGATTTAAGACGTCTATCATATGGTATGGACATGATTTTGCTACGATGGGATGAATGTGTTATGTGTTTCAAAGATGTGATTTTTGGGGTGCCAAAGGGTGGGATATCATGGATTGAATTGTGTCCCCCTAAAAATACATGTAGCCGTGTGCCTGAGCTGTAATTCCTGGTATTTTATGGTTGCCCTCTATTTTGTCATGTTCCTATGCTGCATGTTAAAGGATTAAGGTAGGACTGTAAATCTCTTTATAAGATCACCTCCCTACTCCACTGTAAAGGGAGTTTCCCTGGAGTGTGGCTTGCACCACCCTTTATCCTTTCATCCTGCAAGAGATAAAAGGAAAGAGAAGCAAACAGAGAGTTGGGAAGCTCACAACATCAAGAAAGCAGCACCGGCAGAAAAGCGTATCCTTCAGACCTGAGGTTCCTGCACCAAGATGCTCCCTGAACAAAGGCTCATGCAATATCGGACTTCTCTTCAGAGCTAACAAGAAGAAAGCCTTTCGCAGAAGCAGACATCCTGAATTTGGACTTCCAGCCTATTGGACTGTACAAGAATAAACTTTTCCTTGTTAAAGCCAGCCACACTGTGGTATTTCTGTTAGAACAGCATTAGCTGACTAAGACACATGGCTTGGGTCAGGCGTACCTTCATCCTCAAGGTGACATCTTTACTTTTCAATACTTTAAAGAGGTCCATTGCAGCAGATTTTCCCACTGCAATGCAAGGCAACTAATAACCAACTTGTCTGATTTTTTAAAACCAATTTTGTTTTGTGTTGTAGACATAGCCATAAAGCTCAAAATGTCTCTTTGACTATTTTATAAGCTACAACATAACCGGAAAGACTTTGTGTGTTTTTTTTTTTTTAACCAAATGGCATGATAGTTTGTAGAAGTTGGACAGAATGCTTTTCCTGCTCAGTCTTGAAAAGAAAACAGCCAAGCCCAGCAGTGTGGCTGACAAGTGATACACATACAGTACATGCTAATGCGTGGAGAGAAACAACCTTGAGAGTTTAAATCAGCTGCACCAGAAAAATATCTTTATCCAGATATGTGGTCCCTCATGAATCACACTATTATTTTAGTTGATTTTACCTGACATTACCCTATGATTTTCTTCAGTGACAAGAAAATTGCAGCTGGCCCTTGACAGTCAGTCACAAATTGACTGAACAAAACAAAATCAAACAGTGAAGTAATCCCCAAGTAAATTTAATGAAACCTGAGTCCCAAAGGGTAGCACACTTCTTGTAGGCAATGGTCTTATTTAATAAATTTTTCCCTGTGCTCACTTTTAGAGCTATATTTGCACAGACAAATTCAATTCATTGGGCTTACATTTCCTCTTCCCTTTAGTTTGCCCACCAGGCACATCTGGGAAGGACTGTAACCAGGTATGTCGGTGATCAACCAAGAATGAGGACTGTCACTCAGTCACAGGGAGATGTGCCTGTCTGCTTGACTACCATGGAAACTGCTGTCACTTCAGAAGTGTGTTCTGTGCTTTCGTTGTCATTTACTAAGGAGACACTGATAGAGTGGGGATCCATCACTCTGAAAGCTTGCAGGCAAATGTTAACACAAGCTGTTAGTTCAGTGCAAGGTCTGTGGTACTTTTTATTTGAATAGTTGAAAACACATACTTTTTTTTTAAAACTCATGCCTCTATTTTGCATTTTCTATTCAAAACATGGAAAACCTGGTGGCATAGTGGATAAGGCCTGCAACTGCTAACCAGAAAACTGGCCATTCAGATTCAAGGGGCTTTTTGGAAACTCTATGCGGCAGTTCTAATCTGTTCTATAAGGTTGCTATGAATTGGAATTGACTCAATGGCAATGGATTTTTGTTTGTTTTATTCAAAGCATTCCTAAGTTCTTTGTAAGTATGCAACATGAAAGAGATAGAGAGTAAGAAATGAAGAAAAATAAGTTTTACAAATTAGCACACAGCAAACAGCATATAAAATTATCCACAAAGTAAGTTCCAGAGCCTATTTAGAAGCGATCACATTAAAAAAAAAAAAAAAAATGTTATTTTGGAATGAAAGTGATGACTGGCTTACAGGACTAAAATGCCAGTTGGCTCATTGTTGTGTAATAAAATAGAAGAGTCCCTGGACCAAACAACTTCCATTGATTTGCTAGGACATTTTAACATCAAAAATTGTTACAGGAGAACACGTGATAAAAGTCCCAAGGAGCAAGTTAAAATTTTCAGTCAGCTACTTAATTTTTAAGCTTGCAATTATTTATAATGTGACTTTTATAGGTTTAAGAATAAAATGATTTGGGCCTCAGTTTCATTTTTCCCCCAATTTGGCCACTTCTGTCCTCTTTTCTCCCTTGTTGCTCCTATAGCAGATTCCTTTTACTTTCTTTTCTTAGTTCTGTCAGGATGTGGATGCATTTTGGATTTCTTTCCCTCAACTACTGCTCATTAAACCTAGACTCATGGCTAAGGGGCCAAAAACCCACTGGTATATTTTAAATACCACTTCTCAATTCAGTCCTATTGGTAAACATCACCCACCATGAAGACAATCTATCACGTGTGAAAATGGTTCCCATTAGTTTTTTGTTTTTCAGACTTCTAATCATTATAATTATTCAACATTTAAAATGGAGAGCTAAAATATAACATTAGTAAATTTTGCTTATTTTTATGGTTACAGCAAATTTCAAGCACCCATGTGCTGGAAGAATGAAATTATTTTCTCTCATTTCATTCCATCATGTATCTCACAAGATTTCTTTCTTGATATCAAGGACATTTAATCTTGGTATAATAATGTTGAGTTACATATAGCTGGATAGTAGGGTTTTTGACTTTTTTTTTTCTCCCCAGAATACCAACCACCTTGAGCCAAAGTGCTGCAGCTTCCCTTGGAAAGCACAGCTGAGTCAGGGAGCTGTCCTCCTGACTAGTCAAATTGGCTTAGTTCCAGGCAACACGTGGTTGGATGTTGCTACAAGGGTTCCTTGGCAACATCCACTGTAATTACAAGACTATGAGAAAAAGGTTCAAGAAAATATCCATAAAAGGTGTAGCTGGCTTAAAAGCAAAAGTTTCAGCAGCCAAGAACAACTGAGCTTTCATGTTCTCAAGTTGGGAGTGGAGAATCCAGCTTTTCTCTAAGTAGAGGTCAGAGGAAGCAGGCAAACTGGCAGTAAGAATCTTACTGTTTGTCCCTAACTCAGAGTATGGGCGGCCTAGTCTCAGCGTAGGGACTGCCTGTAGAAAAAAACCAACTGCCTGATGAATTTAAAATAATCATGCTATGTATTTTATAGAGTTATAAAACCCACGAGACGATTTGGAACTCTAGTGGTGCGACGCCTAAGTGTTCAACTGCTAACTGAAAAACTAACAGTTCAAATCTACCTGGCGGCTCCACAGGAGACAGACCTGATACTCTGTTCCCATAAAAACTGCAGCCTGGAAAATGGGGCGGGGACCATTCTGTTCTGTTACACGCGGTTGCTGGAAGTTAAAAAATCAACTCAATGGCACCTAACAACAATAATAGTACCACAAAAGGGTTAAATGTGACCACAGATACTGGAAACTTTGTATTTCTTCAATCTGTAATACTCAGTGTTTCCAGAACCTCTCTATGTGGCGCAGTGGTTAGACTATGTGGCTGCTAACCAAAAGATCAGCTGTTTGAACCCACTCACGGTTCCACAGGAGAAAGACACTGCAAACTGCTTCCATAAGGATCATGGAACTCCTCTGGGACAGTTGTGTTCTGTCCTACAGGGTTGCTATGAGTCAGAGTCAACTCAACTACAATGGGTTTTTTTTTGGATTTATGAGGCAATTTAAGGTACTATAGTCTTCTTGCACCACAGGTAGTTTTACTGATAGTTTTATAAGAATCTCCCCAGCTCAATACAGAATTTTCTGAGAAACATGGCCTGCAAAAAACCTTACCAGTGCCAGGAGAAAGGTATCAAGATGTTAATAGAAACTTAATTTTAATGCTATTGCTCATAACAACAAAAAGTCAGACAGACCAAAGTTTAATCCTTGTTTTTAAGAATAAACACAAACTCTGTGTAACAATGGCAGAGCATATGTGTGAGTAAACCTAGTCAAACAGTAGGGATACTGATCTGGGCATAGAACAGAGTCATGGTTTTCATTTGTTTCAGAGCTGTTGGTCTCGTAGGTACATCTTTGCCGGTCTAGTTTCTAAGGAAACTACCAATGCCATCCACATAATCATAGTATACCGTAGCACAGGGAATCTCCATTTAACCTTTAGTACTTTCACTTCAGAGTTTTAAATTCCTATCCAGGCTTTGTCTTGGAATGAGGGTGAAAGGGGAGGTGGTAAAGCAAGGATGGAGAAACAACAGTTACCTTAGGATGGAAAGTAAGTAAACGCTCTTTGCCAGAATGACAAAATTTCCAGGGAAAAATAATTGTCAAGGATAGAGCAAAAGCCAAGCTATAATCAAAATGGAATGTTAGAAAAACGTGGAAGAGGAGACCAAATGTCACTCAGACTAGCCAAATGAAACCATGCTGGCCTGGATGTGTTTCCTTGTTAAATCGAGGGAACATTTGAACAAGGGCTACGTGCACAGTCCCAGAAGTCAAACTTTCACACAGCTATAGGATTGAAAGGGCAAGTGGAATTGTCAGTAAAACAGTTTACTCTTGAGAGAAGAAAAAAGTCACAGACGCTTCTGAAAACACATGATACTCTTGATATGAATTTAATGAGTTATGGGACTGAGAGTTTAGCACACATACTATTTTTCAGCAGATGGCATATTTATTAGTGGGTTAATTTCATCAAGTTCAGTATCCCAATTTCAAAAGGATAATTAAGTTGAAGTCTCTCTAGTAAGTGAGTTTGGAAAATGAGTTTATGTGACATGGGAATTGTGCTTCCCAACTAACTCCAAGTCCCATGACAGTTATCTCAGCATTTAGACTTTCATGTGTATTGGTTATTTAAATTAATCAAATAATTGCATGTAAGCTCCTTTTTCCCTTTCACCTGAGATAAGCTACTGATTTTTTGACACTCATGGTTATATCTACAATTTATCATTTCCCTCATTACAAATGACCATAAATTCTACTTTGTAAGGTGCAGCTGTTTTCTTTACTTACACAGAAGTTCTTATCATCTTCCTCTTCACAGTAATGTGACTCTAGAGTCTTCTACACCCATTCATTCTCTTAATAATTTAACCTCTTTTTTAGAAGGTACACATTAATAACTCACAAGAGACTGCATTGTTTCTAAACCTTCGACTTGTGTTATGTTTATTTTATCTAACATCAAGCAGTCAAACATGCTTTTTAAGTGTTCACACACTGATTTTATTGTATTCGTCCTACATAAAAACTTCCAAATTTTACATTTTAAAAGGCTCACCCAGATGGACACCAAAGAGGCATCTTGGTAGATGAGAAACAAGGAGATGGATAAATTTTTAATTACAGAAAATGGTTCTTAGGTACACTTTAGTACACTTTGGAAATGAGAAAGAAAGAAATTTTGCAAACAACATTGTGCAACAAAAACAACAAAAAAGGTCCGTTAACTATGAGAACCGACATCCTTCAGAGTAAGGGAATGACGTGAGAGAATGGAAAGTGAAGGAAGAAACATGAGAGTTGTCACAGGGAAATAAGGTTGGGCATGAACAGCTTTTAAGTGTTTTGCTTTTAAAAACTTCGTTTTTAAACAGGAAGGGAAGGAGAGAAAGGAAGCAGCCCCTCTGAGCCCATTAGCCAGATCTAAGACTCAAGGTGAGAAGCACGGTTTTTAGGACAGGCTGTAGATGGAAATTATAAACTTGGATCTCAATAAAAAACATTCATTGACTTCTACCTCCAAAATCTGCTGCTTATAAAGTGCTTCACAAATGCTATTTATCTTCTGAACCTTACATGAAAACACAGAATAAAAGGGAAGGAAGCCATCGTCATCTGGTCTTTCAGCCCCATGGTTAGTTTAGTCACTTTAGGAGCCATACATCCAAGTTAAAAAAAAAAAAAAAATTCCAAGAGGAAAGAACTAAGGCAAATAACAAATCTTTTGACTCAGATCAAGTGGTTCTGGAAAGGATTTTGCTATGTAACAACCACTTCTGTTCCTGTTCACTATTAATAAAAATAACGGCTACCGGTAACTTGGTAGTTACCTGAGTTAGGCAATGTGCTAGACGCTCAACTTAGTTACTCCAGTCCTCATGACAAGCCTGCAATTTTCCTGCTAGTGTCTGCACTGGGGATGAAGAGCAACAGGCTTAAAGCAATAAAAGGGCTCACTTTGGGACCACAGCACTAGATGTGCCAGATAAGGGTTACAGTCACAGTCGATTGAAAATTTGATACAGCTTTATCTTTTAAATACGTGAAAAAAAAGATGTTTATTTTTAACAGGTGCGCGTAATTTTGTGTAAAAAATATTTCAAGTCACTTTATCATAAGACTCAATTTCATAATTTTAAGATGAAAGTTGAACCAAGTAACCCTGGGGTCTCTTGAAACTTACTTAATTTTAAGACTTTGAATTACCAGGCATTCCATGAGGTCCAACGATTAAGTTCACAATCTTAATTGTTCTAAGTGCTACATAACCTCATTGCTGAATATCACTACAGTCATCTTGGAAGCACTCTCCTTAGGAAGCTATGCACTGATGCCAGCACCTGGGTCACCCTTCAAAGCAATTGTGGAACTCTTTCTGGAATGGCCATTGTGCATGGTGGCACAGTGGCAAGTTTGCAAACTTAATTGTATAGCTGTCTGAGAGGGAGTTTTTAGCCAGTAAATAAACAACTGTACTGGAAGACTCTCCCTACTCACGTGATGTGGCCCCCAGTGATTTTCTTCTTTACAAAAAGATAAAGGAAGTATCGAAGGGAAGACATTTGAATGACATTCAGGACATCAAGGACAATACGGTGACAGCGATGGTGGCCCTTCCAGAAAAAGAGTTCCAAAATTGCTTTGAAGGATGGACTAGGTGCCGGTGTCAGTGAATAGCTTCGCAAGGGGAATACTTTGAAAGTGACCATACTGATATTTAGCAATGAAGTATAGAGCACTTTTTCTAGGATGAGATTGCAAACTTAATTGTCAGACCTCGCAGAGAAGGAGAATGTCACAGTTCAGGTGTTTCAAAATTAACAAGCGCTTGCACCTCTGTAATATCTCTTGTGAGTAGCAGCTGTTCCTTTGCTTGACTTCTGAAGAGATGGCTAACTCATTACCTCCTGAATAAAGCTGGTTTTGTCCCTGGACAGTTCTTCCAGAAAGTGTTTTGTTTTCCTATAAGACAGCCTTTCCATCTGCAGACAGCTATGCCAGGTTTGCTCTTACTTTGTCCTGATGAAGCAAACACAGATCTTTCAGCCCATCCACAGATAACATAGTCTTCACCTCACTCTTCATCCTCTACGGGCTCCCTTCATCTTGAAGTCTGCCATTAATTTGTGTCTTACATGGGTATCAACATGGTAGGCCATATCAACATGGTAGGCCATACAAACATGGTTTTGAAAATAGAAAACTGATACCAAAAAAAAAAAAAGAAAGCCATACTCTAAAGTAGGTGTGCTATGAGTCGGAATCAACTTGAAGGCAGTGGCTTTTTTAAAAGTAGGTGCCGTTTTGAATTCTTGCTGACATTAACCAAGATTATTGCAGACAAGAGCCACCACAAAATGAATGTTAATCAAAAGAATGATTTTATCTCAGCTGCAGTGAAACAGCTTGGCTTGGTGGATTGTCTTCTGAGCATTCTCAAAAGTAGGCAGATTTCTAAGGAATCTTAAGGTTAAGTTTTTTATACTATGTTAGAAAGAAACATCAGATAATCTTCTGTTCCCCTGTTTATGTTTCCAAGACACACATATATATATTCTACATCATCACATAAGACCATGCTTTGGGGCAATACGTTGAACAAGATTGAAAAGACAAAGAACAAAGGACCAGAAAATACAAAAAGAAAGAACGCTGAGTTAATCGCGTGTGTAGGAGCGTGGATGTGAATGCTGATGCTTCAAGTGACAGTACCACACATTGTTTCACTCTTCATCAGCAAGTTGTCACAACACCACTTGTGGTCTACAGTGCCAAAAGAAATGTAAGTTCCCAAATGACAGCAGTTTGGATACCTTGATTGACACCTGTGACTGCCCTCTTGGTTTTGTTAGAGCAGATAAAGGCTCCTGTATGAAGCAGATAAACTGATCACTCCAATGCATAATACTGGTAGCAAAAATGCTAGAGGACTATTGTTAAGAGTTACAGTAAGAGGAGTAATATTTTCTGTAATTGTTTTACTTGGTAATTTACTGCAGTGACAGCAAACATAAACTGATCTGAATCCGAGGTTGAAGATTATTTATGTCACAGTTTGCTTAAGAGCTAATGTCTGTGAAGGTGGCCAGAGAAAGCCCTTCACTCATAATCTGTCTTCCATCAGTAATGATGAATTCTGGTTACTAAATGCCAAACCCACTGCCATTAAGTTGATTCTGACTTGGAGCAACTCTATAGGACAGAACTGAACTGCCCCATAAAGTTCCCAAGGTGCGCTCAGCGGATTAGAACTGACAGCAGTAGCACTTAACCACCATGCCAGCAAGATTTCTAATTAGGACTACAAAATCTGTTTGCCAAGATGAGAGGAGACTAGCAAGTTCTGTATACACAATTTGAAATCCATTTTCTAATGTTCTACAATTTCATTTACTCTCAGTAATTTCCTAGCTCAAGAGTAAGCAATTTCCCCATTCACCATAAACAAGCAAAACAAAATAACACCAACAGCAATGACAAAAAAAAAAAAATCAAACCCACTGCTGTCAAGTTGATTCCAACTCATAGTGACCTATAGGACAGAGTAGAGCTGCCCACAGAGTTTTCAAGGAGTGTCTAGTGGATTCAAACTGCTGACCTTTTGGTTAGCAGCTGTAGCACTTAACCAACTAGCCACTAGGCTTTCTGAAAAGTAAGTAGTTGCTTAAAATCCGAATACCTTAGCGTGTATTACCAAAAAAAAAAAAAAAAATTACTGAGCATTGTTCAAAGCATCTGATACACGTTGAAAATCATTAAAAATGCATGGCATCTGAAGTTATGAGGTTGTGCTTAGGAAATATATTTTGCTTTTATCAGATGTGACATTTTCTACATATTTGAATAATTTTCACTTCACCCCCAATTACTCTACATGTGCCCATATTCAGCCTTCTCATGACAGTTACATAGTCTCAACAAAACATTAGTGTTTGAAATCAAGACAGCTGTGATCTTTTGGGAGGCTAGAGGTGGCAGTGAGTGAAAGATCACTTAACTGGGTGGTGTTCTGGCTTAGTGCCGTGGAATCAGTTTTGACCCGTAACAGCCTTATATACAACCGAGTGCTGTTCAGTTCTGCGCCAGCCTCATGACTGTTGTTATGCTTGAGATCTCTGTTGCAGCACTGTGTCACTCCATCTCCTTTAGAGTCTTGCTCTTTTTCACTGACTCTCTACCAGCCATGACGTCCTTCTCCAAGGACTGGTCCCTCCTTATAACGTGTCCAAAGCACATGAGACATTCTTACCACCCTTGCTTCTAATGAGCGTTTGACTATATTTCTTCCACATTTATTTGTTCTTCTGGCAGTAAATGGTGTATTCAGTATTCTTTACCAATACCATAGTTCCAATACATTAACACTACCTTCTTCATTGTCTGGCTTTAGAATGAATACAAGGCAATTGAAAACATCATGGCTTGAGTCAGGTGCATCTTAGTCCTGAAAGTGACATCTTTTGCAGTAGATTTGCGCAATGAAATATGTCATTTGATTTCTTGACTGCTACTTCCATGGGCATTGATTATGCATCCAAGTAAAATGAAATCCCTAACAAATTCAATATTCTCTTCATTTATGACAATTTACTTGCTCCAGTTGTGAGGATTTTTGCTTTCTTTATGTGGGGAGGTAATCCATACTGAAGACTATGGTTGTTGATCTTCATCAATGAGTGCTTCAAGTCCTCCTCACTTTCAGCAAGCAAGGTTGTGTCATCTGCATAACACAAGTTGTTAAGGAGTCTTCTTCTAATTCTGAGAACACATTCTCCTTCATATAGTCTGGCAGCTTGAATTATATGTCATCACACAGACTGAGTATGGTGAAAGATATAACCCTGATACAAACCTTACTGAGTTTAAACCATGCAGTATCTCCTTGTTTGATTCAAATCATTGCCTCTTAGTCTATCTATAGGTTCCTCATGAGCAAAATTAAGTGTGCTGATATTCCCTCTCTTTTCAAATTTATCTATAATTTGGAGTCAAATGCCTTTGTATAATCAGTAAAATACAAGTAACCTTCTCAGGTATTCTCTACTCTCAGCCAAGATCAATCTGACACCCACAATACTACCCCATATTTCACATCCTCTTCTGAATGTGGCTTGAATTTGTGGAAGTTTTCTGTCAATGTACGGCTACAACTGCTTTTGAACTATTTTCTGCAAAATTTTACTTATGTATGATATTAATGGTGTTGTTTGATAATTGTTGCATTCTGTTGGGTTGTGGGCCCAAATATGGATCTCTTTTATTTGACTGGTCAGAGAGCTGTCTTCCAAAATTCTTGACACAGACGAGTGAGCAACTCCATGGATACATCTATATGATGAAACATCTCAGTAGGTGTTACATCAATTCCTGGAGCCTTGTGTTTTGCTGATGCATTCAGTGTAGTTTGGACTTCTTTCTTTGGTACCATCAGTACTTTACGCTACCTCCTGAGGTGGTTAAACATTGACCACTTCTTTTCGGTACAGTGACTCTTTGTATTCTTTCCATTTTCTTTGGCTGCTCCCTACAGTATTTAATATTTTCCCCACAGAACTTTTCACTACTTCAAATCGAAGTTTGACTTTTTCTTCAGATGTTTTAACTTGAGAAATTCTGATTGTACTCTTCCTTTTTGTTTTCTATCTTCAGGTATTTTCATATGTCATTCTAATACTTTGTCTTCTCAAGCCACCCTTTAAAATCTTCTGTTCATCAATTTCACGTCATAATTTCTTCCACGTACCTTAGCTACTCAACATTCAAAAGCAAGTTTGGGAGTCTCTTCTGGTATATACTTTGGTCTTTTGTTTTTTTCTTGTCTTTTTAATCACCTTTTATTTCCTTCATGTTTTATGTCATTATATAACTCATCTGGTCTTCAGTCTTTAGTGTTCAATGTATCAAATTGGTACTTGAGAGGGTCCCTAAATTCAGGTGGGATATACTCAATATTTTACTTTGTCTCTCATGGACTTGCTTGAATTCTCTTCAGCTTCAACTTGAACTCGCTTATGAGGAATCAGTCGTCTTTTCTACAGTCAGCCTCTTCCTTGTTTTACAATGAAATTGAGCTTTTCCATTGTCTCTGTCCACAGATATGGTCTATTTTATTCATGTGTATTACATCTGGAAAGGTCCATATATATCATCAGCATTTATGTTGGTGAGAAAATATATTTGCAATTGAAAAGTCCTTGGTCTTATAAAATTCTATCATGCTGTCTCCAGCATATTTTCCAACTACATGTCCTTCTTCACTGTTTATGCATTTCACATTCCAAATGCTCTTAATTATCAATACACTGTGATTGCATGTTTGATCAATTTCAGACTGCGTAAGTTGGTGAAAATTTTCAATGTCTTCATCTTGGGACTTTTTGATGTGCAAATTTGAATAATAGTTGAATTAAATGATGATCTTTGTAAGTATATGGATGTTATCCTACCATTGACTGTTACATTTTTGGATAGATCTTGAAATGTTCTTTTTGACAATGAATTTATGCCATTCCTCTTCAATTTGTCATTCATGGCAGAGTATACCACATAACTATGTGATTAAAAAATGGCCAGTACAGTCACACAAACAGATACATGCACACAAATGTTTATTGCAGCACAGTCCACAATAGCAAAAAGATGGAATCAACCCAGATGCCCAACATCAAATGAATGGATAAATAAACTGGGGTATATGTACTCAATGGAACACTATACATCGACGGCACTTGGCTTTGGCTTGGAACACTATACAATGATAAAGAACAACGATGATTTTAGGAAACACCTCATAACTTAGTTTCAATTGAAAGACATTGTGTTGAGTGAAATTGGTCAGCAGCACAAGGGCAAACATTCTATGAGACCCTACTATATGGACTTAAAAACAGACTCATGTACAGAAGAAAAGACCCTTTGATGGCTGCAAGGGAGAGCAGGGAGATAAAAGGCTTGGTTATAGATTAGATACTTGATAGAAATTTGGTTGGGTGAAATCAGTGACAGCACACATTAGAAAGAAGATCAGTTTAAATGGACTTCAACATAAGATGAATACTCTTCCAATCTTAACCCAATATTGCAAGGACAGAGCAGCAAGGGTAGGTCATGGGACCATGACCTCAGGGGACATCAAGACCAATTGGCATAACTAACCTATTGCTAAGAGAGTCTTCTCCACTTCATATTGGTGAGTGGCAACTGGGGTCTTAAAAGCTAACAAGCTGCCGTCTGAGGTACGCTAAATGGTCCTAACTCAGCAGGAACAGATGATCACCAAGGACAAAAACAACATGAGGGAAAGAGAACCCAGAAGACAGAAAGACCCACATGAATGGGTGTCTACATCAACATGCAACTAGAAGAGCCAGATGATGTCCGGCCACCGCCAGTGACAGCTATCATGGGGCTCACAAAGTTGAGTCTCAGTAGCAACAGGAAAATAAAAAGGGTACACCCTAAGAAATCCACTAAAAGACCACAATTGATGGTTTGAAGGCCTCAGGGTTCCCCTGATACTGCTCCTGTCCATAACTATTGCTGCTGTCTACTCTTCAGACTGGAGTAGATTGGACTCGGTGACACAGAGTGACCATACTGTGTGTGCACTTTATGGTTTTTTGCATCTATAGGATGTTGTCCTACTGGTCTCTTACTAGAGGGGAAGAGAGTGGGTGGATAAGAGGTGATAGGAGATTGTTAAGAGGATATGACATGTATAGAACAGAAAAGAGGAGTGTGCTGTCACCAGGCAAGGAGAGCAGTGGGAGCTCCACATAGGTGGGAATGCAAATTTAAACTGTGTTGTACACTTTTTCTTAATCACAATAAATAAATAAAAAATATATAAAAGGGCTGATACTAGTCCATTTCAGCTCACTGACATCTAGGATATTGATATTTCTGTGTTCTGTTTCATTTTACCATAGCTTCCAATTTCTCTTTGCTAAAGCTAACGTGGCCTGTGACTTTTAAGTTGATGTCAATGCTCACTTACCATTTTGAAAATCCTAAATCCTTGAAGAATCTGCTTTCTCTACTCTATAATTAGAACAATATACTTGGAGATGTGAATATAATGGGTGTTTATTGATGTATAAAAAATTAAATAGAATTCCAGAATAGATTTTTAAGAGAAAACACTCTCAAGATTTTGTATACATGTATATATAATCACTGATTGAATTGTCTTCCCTAAAAAATCTGTAACAATTTGAGCAGGCTGTAATTCCTGGTATTGTGTGGTGTTCCTCCATGTTGGAATTCCTGCCTTTGTGATGTTAATGAGGTGGATGGGCAGGAGTTCTTTTGGTGGGGCAGGATTTTGTGCCTTGAGGCTGTCTCTTGAAATATGAAGGAGAGAAGCTGGCAGAGACATTTGGGGATCCCTTACCATCAAGAAAAATAGCAGTGCTGTGAGCTGAGCTGAGCTGATCATTTGTTCCTCAAAACCTTCCAGTCTAGGGGAAGATTGATGACAAGGACCTTAATCCAGTGCCAACAGAGAAAGCCTTCCTCCTGAAGTTTACTGAACTGTGACAAATAAAATTCTTCCCTTTAAAGCCATCCACTTGCAGTGTTTCTGTCAAAGTAGGACTAGATAACTAAAACACACACACACACACACACACATGCACACGTATTATTGCTGTTAGTTGCCATCAAATCAGTTCTAACTCATGGCAACCTTACATATAACAAAACAAAACACTGCTTGGTCTTGTGTCCTTCTCACTGTCTTTGTTATACTTGAGCTCATTGTTGCAGCCACTGTGTCAACCCATTTCCATGAAGGCCTTCCTCTTTTTGACTGACACTCTGCCAAGTGTGATATTCTTCTCCAGGGAATATTCCCTCCTGGTAATATGTTCAAAGTACACAAAAGGAAGTGTTACCTTCCTCACTTCCAAAGAACGTTCTGACTATACTTCTTGTAAGGTTTATTTGTTCTTCCAACAGTCCATGTATATTCAGTATTCCTTGCCAAAACCATAATTCAAAGGCATCAGTTCTTCAGTCTTCTTTATTCATTGTTCAGTTTTCGCATGCATAAAAGGAGATTGAAAATGCAGTGGCTTGGGTCAGGTGCACCTTAGTCTTTGTCTTAGTTATCCGTTGTCTTAGTTATTCATTCCTGCTGTGACAGAAACATCACAAGTAAATGACTTTAGTGAAGAGAAATTTACTGTCTCACAGACTAGAAGGCTAGAAGTCTGAATTCAGGGCACCACCTTCAGGGGAAATGCTGTCTGTCTCTGTTGGCTCTGAAGAAAGTTCCTTGTCATTAACCTTCCCCTGATCTAGGAGCTTCTCAGTGCAGCAACCTGGGTCCAAAGTGTATGCTGTGTTCCTGGCTCTGATTTTTGGTAGTAAGAGTTCTCCCTGTCTCTTTTCTCCCTTCTCTCTTTTATAACTCAAAAGTGATTCATGCAAGATGCAATCTAGATTTATCGATTGAGTAATACCTTGTGACATAACTTCCTCTAATCATGCATTATAAAGGTAAGAGTTATAGCTCATAAGAAAATAACATCAGATGACAGAAAAGGTGGACAATCACACAGTACTGGGAATCACGATTCTCTTAGTCATCTAGTGCTGCTACATCAAAAGGGCTACAAGTAAATGGCTTCAACAAAGAGAAATTTGTTTTCTCACAGTCTAGTCAGCTACAAGTTCACATTCAAGGTGTTAGCTCCAGGGGAAGGTTTTCTTTTTCCATCAGCTCTGGAGGAAGGTCCTTATCAATCTTCCCTTGGTCTGGGAGCATCTCATTGCAGGAACCTCAGGTCCAAAGGACATACTTGACTCCTGGCACTGTTTTTTTGGTAGCATGAGTTTCCCAATTCTCTGCTTACTTTCCTTTCCTTTTATCTCTTGTTGGATAAAAGGTTAAAAGGTGATACAAGCCACATCCTTCCTTAGATCAGGGAGGTGATCTCAGTAAGGATGTTACAGTCCTACCCCAATCCTCTTTATCATAATCTGATGTTGTCCCATTAGCCACAGGCAGAGATTAGAATTTACAACATGCACAAAAATTACAATCACAAAAATAGAGGACAACACAAAATACTTAGTGTCATGGCCCAGTCAAATTAATACACACTTTTAGGGGACATAATTCGACCCAAGACAACGACGTAGACAACCTGACACACATATTTAGGGATGCAATTAAGCCCATAAGTCTTCAAAGTGTCGTCTCTCTTTTCAACCCTTTAAAGACGATTTCTGCAGATTTGCCTGATGCAATATTGTATTTGATTTCCTAACTCTTGTTTCCATGAACGTAGTTGCGGATCCAAGTAAAATGAAGCCCTTGACAATTTCAGTCATTCCTCCATTTATCATGAAGTTGCTTAATGGTCCACTTGTGAGGATTTTTGTTTCTTTACATTGAGATATAGTCCATACCTGAAGGATATAGTCTTTGAACTTCATTACTAAGTGCTTTAAGGTCATTCATGCTTAAGAGTGTCAAATTTATTTTTTAGATGGTCTCTAAATTCAGGTGGGACATGCTCAAGGTTCTACTTTGACTCTAGAGGACTTGTTTCTAATTTCTTCAGCTTCCATGTGAACCTGCCTATGTTTTGCAGCTTACCTTTGGCCTTGTCCTGACTGGATAATATTGAGTTTTCCACTGTCACTTTTGCCACAGATGTAGTTGATTTGATTCCTGTGCTTTCCATCTGGTTAGTTCCACATGTGTAGTCACCATTTATGTTGATGAGAAAAGGTATTTCCAATGAATAAGTCATAGGTCTTACAAAATTATATCACTTTCTGCAGCATTGTTTTATTGTCAAGACTATATTTGCCCACTACTGACCCTTCTTCTTGGTTTCCAACTTTCACAGTGCAATTACCAATAAAATAATTAGCAGTGCATCTTGGGTGCATGTTTGATCAAATTCAGTCTGCATAAGTGGATAAAATTTTTTAATTTCCTCATCTATAGTAGTAGTTGGTGCATCCCATAACAAATATGTTGTCATAGAGTCAGTTCAAATTCATAGACCCTACAGGACTGAGTAGAACTACCTTCACAGGGCTTCCAAAGAGCATCTGGTGAATTCAAACAGTAGAGATTTTGGTTAGTAGATGAGCTGTTAACCACCGCACTCCTGGGGCTCTGGTTGATGCATAAACCTTAATGATAGTCACATTAAGTGGTCTTCTTTCTAGGTCTGTCGGCTCCGACTCGACAGCACTTGGCACTTGGCTGGCTTTCTAGGTGTGTAGATATTATCCTATTACTGACAGCATTTTTCTTCAGGCTAGATCTAAAAATGTTTTCTTTAACAATGAATGAAACATCTTTCCTTTTCAACTTGTCATTCCCAGCATAGTTGATTGTATGATCATCTAATTCAAAATGACCCATATCAGTCCATTTCAGCTCATTAGTGCCTTGAATCTTGATGTCTATGTTCTATTTCTTTTTTGATGATTTCTAATTTTGCTAGATTCTTACTTTGTATTTTCCATGTTCCAGATGTTTACGGATGTTTATAACTATTTCTTCTCATTTTGAGTCATGCCACATCATTGAGTGTAGGTCCCCAAATCCTTGCTCCATCCTCCATATTAGTGTTAACTCCTCTTATAAGGCAGCTCTTCCCTATTTATCTTTTGAGTGATTTTTAACCTGAGATGTTCATCTTGTAATTGTCTTAGACAATGTTTTACTGTTAGCCATAAAGTTTTCACTGAACAATGTTTTTTTTTTTTTTCCCAGAAGTAGAATGCCAGGTTTTTCTTCCAAGTCTGTTCAGTCTGGAAACAAGACTGAAATTATCTATCATGGATGACCCTGCTAGTATCTGAAATATCAGTGCATAGCTTCCAGCATCACAGTAACACACAAGCCAGCACAGTGAGACAAACTGACAAATATGTGGTGGGTACACATACGTATGTTTGTATATGTATGCATTTCTACAGATAAGTAGATAAAAATCCTCCACTTGTCTGTCAGTTTGTCATACTGTGGGGACTTGTATGTTGCTGTGATGTTGGAAGCTATGCCATCGGTATTCAGATACCAACAGGGTCACCCATGGTGGACAGGTTTTAGCTGAGCTTCCAGACTAACACAGACTGGGAAGAAGGACCCAGAAGTCTCTTAAAGAGACTTAGCCAGTAAAAATCTTATGAATAGCAGCAGAACATTGTCAAATACACTGCCAGAAAATGATTACCCCTAGTAGGAAGGCATGCAAATGAAAACTGGGGAAGAATTGCCTCCTTAAAATACAGTCAACCTTAGTGACTTGAATGGAATAAAGTTCTCTGGACCTTTGTTTGTTAATGTGGCATGACTCAAAATGAAAAGAAACAGCTACAAATGCCCATTCATGACTGGAACCTGGAATGTACTAATCATGGATCTAGGAAAACTGGAAATTATCAAAAATGAAGTGGAACATATAAACATCAATATGCTAGGGATTAATAAGTTCAAATGGATTGGTATGGGTCATGTTGAATCAGACATTCATATGTTCTATGTGCAGGAAATGACAATTTGAAGAGGAACGATGATGTGTTCATCATCATCAGAAAGAACATCGAAAGAGCCGTCCTGGAGTATAATGCTGTCAATGGTAGGATAATGTCTATAAGCCTACAAAGAAGGCCAATTAATGCAACTACTATTCAAGTTTAAACATCAACTACTAGAGTCAAAGATGAAGAAACTGAAGACTTTTACCAGTTTCTGCAATCTGAAATTGATCGAATATACAATCAGGATGCACTAACAATTGCTGGTGATAGGAATGCAAAAGTTGGAAACCAGAAGGATCAACAATTGGACAACACAGCCTTAGTGATAGAAATTATGCTGGAGGTAGAATTTTGCAGGACCAATAACTTCTTCATTGCAAATATCTTTTTTTTCACAACATGAACAGCGACTATACACATGGACTTCACCAGATTGGACACACATGAATCAAATCGACTACAGCTGTGGAAAGAGATTATGAAAATTTCAACGTTAGCAGTCAGAACAAGACCAGGTGCTGACTGTGACACAGACAGACCATCAATTGCTCATATGCAAATTCAAATTGAAACTGATGAAAATTAGACAAAGTCCAAACAAGAGCTGAAGTATGACTTTGAATATATCCCATCTGAGTTTAGAGACCATCTCAAGAACAGATCTGATGCACTGAACACTAACAACCAAAGACCAGATGAGTTGTGGAATGACAGCAAAGGCATCACCCGTGAAAAAAGGAAGAGTTCCTGGTTGAATATGCCACTACCAGCTGAAATGTTGGTGGACTGAATCTACCGAGAAATGTGTCAGATGACAGGCCCAGTGATCTACTACCAAAAGCTTTGAACACTCTAGGGAGCAGTTCTACTCTGCAAACAAGGGGTCACTATGAGTGGAAACTGATTCCATGGCAGCCAGAGACAACAAAGAGTTTTCTATCCTCTTCAATTTCTACAGAGGCCCTCTAGAGACTATACAAGAAATGAGACACAGAAAGAAAACATAATCTTTGTTGAGAACTGCAAAATTCTTGTCCTAAATCATAGTATGTATTTGTATGATGATAACCATAACAACAGAGGAGTTGTCAGATTCAATGAAACACAGACATGCAGCGGGTGCTGGGGCTCTACATTTCTCAGACAGAGCCAAACAGGGACACAGTTGTCCACAGTACCCCAAGCCAAAAAACCCAAACCCACTGCTGTTGAGTCAGCTCAGACACAGTGAGCACTAAGGGCCAAAATAAATGACTCTGCTGGAAAACAAAGATTGAGATGTATGGGTGGGCTTCAGGAATTCCTCTGAATCCAGGTAAACATCACCGAGTGGCAGAAACAATGGGAGATAACACAGAAATCCAGACCTACTTTCTTCGCAATACTACACCAGGATAGAAAGGAATCTATGATTGGTAAAAAGACTGGCAACTTGAGGACACACACATGCGCATACACACACACACATACACACTATTGTGTCATACAGACTTTTACTCTGGACCCGGAAATCTTCCAACTAACTGAGATCACTGTTCTGGCACTTGATCTTCACTAAACTCCTGATTCACAAAAAAATTCCCTCAGGTGGGGAAGGAAGAAGAAATAATCTAAAGCTTTGCTTACGTTTTTAGTGAAAATTCTGAAAGAAGGAAAACTGAGAGAAAAGACAAGATAAACAAAAGGCGAACGAATAGAGGAAAGTATAGTTTTACTATGGAACAGATGAAAATATTAACTAGACTTTTTCAAGAATTCAGTGGATATAACGAAAAGGTGCTCCCCATAAAATATGTGCACAGTGCAGAGATACAGAGTTTATGAAAGAAATGAAAAGACAACAAAAGGAAATGAAAAAGTAAGCTGGCCGAGCTCTGAAAAGAGGTGGAAATGAAAAATAAACCTCACGTCATACAAAAGAAGGCCACACTGAAAGCAGGTAATAGGAGACCAGCATCTGGCGATGGCACAGCTAGGGATGCGAAGAAGAGACTTGAGGAAAGGTAAATGATTTAATGGAACAGAGAGAAAAACATAAACGGAAGACAAAAGTGCCCCAAAGTAATATGACTTTTTATTTTTTAAAAATAAATGAATCAGATTCAACCTTGTGAGTGAATACATTATACACTCCTGGCAATTCTAGGGATGACTGGTAAATAATGAAACACAAATTAGTAAGTTTACTAGATTTTATTGGTATGGGAACAATTCTATGGAAAAATATGAGATTACTTATAGTGGGGAAATATCAGTGTTGTTTCATACCTCACAGCAATATTCAGTGCTAGCATGTATTTAATCAGTGAACATTAACCTCTTGTGAAAAAAAGTGACCTATGTGTTTTATGCAGTGTTAAAAGGTTATTGAAATAGAACATAACGATGAAAAACTAGTTTTACACATGTAATTTTGCTGGGAATATGATGGAGTTGTTCTCAGATGCTTTTGAGTCAGTTCCCACTCATAGTGACTTTGTGTGCAACAGAATGAAACGGTTCACAGTCCCGCGTCATCTTCACAGTCCTTGTTCTGCTTGAGCCCGTTGCTACAGCCACTGTGTCAATCCATCTCCTTGAGGGTCTTCCTCTTTTCCTAGACCCTCTGCTCTACCAAGCCTGATATCCTTCTTCAAGGACTGGTCTCTTCTGCTAACACATCCGAGGTATGTGAAACAAAGGCTCTCCATCGTGGCTTCTAATGAGCATTCTAGCTGTTCTTCTTTCAAGACGCATTTGTTTCTTCTCTGGAACTCTCTCACCAATACCGTAATTCAAAAGCATTAATCCTCTTTCATCTTTCCTATTCATTCTGTAGCTTTCACGTGCTTATGAGATGAATGAAATGCTGCTTGAGACAGACATGCATTAGTCTTTAAAGTAAAATTTTTGCTTTTTAACACTTTAAAGAGATCTTTTGCATCAAATTTGCCCAGTATCGTCCATCATTTCATTTCTTGACTGCTTCTTATATGGCACTGATTGTGGATTCAGGTAAAATGAAATCCTTAGCAACTTCAATCTTTTCTCTGCTTATTACAATGCTGCTTATTAGTTCAGTTGTGAAGTTGTTTTGTTTGTTTGTTTTCTTTATATTAAGGTGTAATCTATACTTGAGGCTGCGTTCTTTGATCTTTATCCAAAAGTGTTTCAAGTCCTTTTCGCTTTCAGCAAGCAAGGCTGTGTTATTTGCGTATAACATGCTGTTAATGAGTCTCCCTCCAGTCCTGATGCTGCATTCTTCTTCACATACTTCAGCGTCCGTCTCAGATTATTTGCTCAGAATGTGTAGTTGCCATAAAACATTTTGAAAAAAATAGAAAAATATGGAAAGATAAATTTGAGCAAGCAAGAAATAAGAGAATCTCTGGTTAAAAGGACTATTAAAATCTGTTGCCATCAAGTCAATTCCAACTCAGAGTGACCTTACAGGACAGAGCAAAGGTATCCAAGTGGAGGCTGACAGGTTAGAACTGCCGACCTTTTGGTTAGCAGCCTAGATTCTAACCACCATAACACCAGAGTACTGCCAAATAAGAAATGATGCAAGTAAATTGAAGAAACTAAAGAAATAAAACCATGATATAAACTTAAAGAAACAGGTAAGGATCAATCATTACAGTGAAAGAGAAAAAAATGTGACCAACTTAATAAGGTATATTGAAACAAACGAATAACAAGTTAGAGAAAAGAACACTGCCTGTCTTGTTCACAAAAATTAGTTTCCCATGTCTGCATGAGTCTACCTGCTTTTTATGCTTTATAACTCAGAAATGATTAGCTTTAGGACATACCCTGTAATGGTATGGTATTATTAACAAATAAAACTCTATTTCCAAACAGGATTACATTCACAGGCATAGGAATTAGGAGCCCAACGCTTATTTTAAATTATTAAGAGGATACAATTCAATCCATAAGAGATCTCAAACCAAACGTATTGCCATGGCAGTTAATTCTGACTCATAGTGGCTCTAGAGGACAAAGCAAGTGAGGGGTTCAAAACTACCAACCTTTGGTTTAGCAGCCAAATGTTCAATCACTGCACCAGAAGGACTCCTTAGCCTTCCTCACTTTTTCAATTATTTATAATTGAAAAATCTTAGCTTAGGTAGATAGAAGCCCTCTGTTTTCATGGATTTCTCAGTTTTATCAATGCATATCAACATTCAGGATGAAAAACGATTTGGTCTATTAGATGATGAGAAGATTAAGGCAAGCGCAGAAGAAAGTTTAATAGTAATGATCTAGCGTCATTGATTCAGTTTAATTTGCCTTAAAGGCTAAATAAATAAATAAATAATAACTGATAGTTAACCTCATGGTTACACATGTGATGACAACTCAGCCAGTAAGTGACAACTGTAAATGTCACTTAAAAAGGGAAATCAAAACTACTCTTTCACTTGGCACTAAAGTTAAGAGCAAATAGCCTGTTACACGGAGGCAGGAAAAAAAAACGTTATACAGACTTAACTCAAAAGCTTACTCTGCTATATATTAACCAGATGCCTTTGCGCAATTTTAAAAATCTCTTTAATGTCTCTCTTGAGGACCCCAAGTGGCACTGTGGTTTAGTGTTCAGCTGCTAATAGAAAGGTCTTTGGTTGAGCCCCATCAGCTACTCTGAGGGAGAAAGATACGGCAGTCTGCTTCAGACTAGATTAGAACCTGGGAAACTGCAAAGGCCATGTCTGTGCTATCCTATTAGGTGGCTATGAGTTGGAATTGACTTCATGCCAACAGGTGACAGATTATGTCTCACCTGCTAGATGGAATATAAAAAGTGATTAGAAATCAAAAGTTCTAAACTTGAATTCTGCTTCTTTATCTTCACTCACTTTATAAATCTGAGCTTCAGTTTTGTCAACTGTAAGATAATGATATTATTTATCCACATTATGGTGGTGTTAGATAACCAAATGCATTGTGTCCAGTGAATTCTGAGACATGGTGACCTTATAGGACAGGGTAGAAGTGCCTCATTGGGTTTCCAAGGCTATAATTTTTGTGGACCGTGTGGATCATAACAAACTGTGGATAACATTATGAGAAATAGGAATTTAAGAACACTTAGTTGTGCTCATGAGGAACCTGTACATATAGACAAAGGGGCAGTAGTTAGAACAAATCAAGGGATCTGGCATGGTTTTTTTAAACTGAATTATTATTTTGTTGTGGTGGTCATTTTGCAGTATGTTGTAGCCTGTGCAGGTTAGATGCTGATGAGATTTGTTGCAGTCAAATTTTTTTTACCAGTCTGTAGATTCTCTTTTCTAGTCTTTTTTGGTGAAGTCTTTGGCTAAGCATAACTGTTTAATTTTTAGGAGTTCCCAGTTGGTTAGCTTTTCTTCTGGAGTTTGTGCATTGATAGTAATGGTTTATATTGTTTATGTCATGTATTAGGGCTCTTAGAATTGTCCCTATTTTTATCTTTTTAGATTTATATTTATGGCTTTGATCCCTTTTGCATTAGTCTTTATGTATGGTGTGAGGTATGAGTCTTGTTTCTTTTTTATTTCAGAGGGGTATCCAGTTATGCCAAGGCCATTTATTAAACAGACTTTCTTCTCCCCAGGTACAGACGGTGGGCCTTTGACAAGCTTCGGCTCTTCATAGGAGGGTGATTTCATGTTTGGATTCTCAGTTCTGTTCCATTGATCTATGTATCTACTGTTGTACATGCATTAGGCTGTTCTGGCTACCATGGTAGCGTAACAGGTTCTGAAGTCAGGTAGTGTGAGGCTTCTCACTTTGTTCTTCTTCAGTAATGCTTTGCTTATCTGGAACCGCTTCTCTTTCCATTTGAAGTTGGTGATTTGTTTATCCCTCTCATTCAAAAGTGCCACCAAAGTTTAGATCAGGATTACATTGTATCTGAGGTTCACTTTGGGTAGAATAAACATTTTCACAATGTTGAGTCTTCCTATCCATGAGCAAGATAAATTTCTCCACTTAGGTAAATTTCTTGTAGACTCTTGCAGTAGTATTGTGTAGTTCTCTTTGCATAGCCCTTATATGTCTCCGATTAGATTTAGTCCTAAGTATTTTATCATCTTTGGTTCTATTTTAAATGGTATTGATTCAGTGATTTCCTCTTTGACATTCCCTTTGTTAGGGTACATGGTTTAAAATTAGGAAAGATGTAAGTCAGATTTTTATTCAGTTTGTATGTTGAGCAAATAATCTGAGAAGTTAGATTATATGAGGAAGGACATTCTATCAAGATCGGAGGAAGGCTTATTAACAACCTGCGATGTGCGGGTGACACAATATTGCCTTGTTGAAAGTGAAAACATGAGGTAGTCATTGATGTCAAAGAGCAAAGCCTTCAGAATGGATTTCACTTCAACATAAAGAAAACGAAAATCCTCACAACTGTGCTACTAATCAATATTATGAAAAACAGAAAGATTGAAGTGTTCAAGAATTTCATCTTTGATCCAATAGTCAATGCCCATAGAAGCAGCAATCAAAAACTCAAACAGGAAAAGAGAAGTGTGCTGACCTGGGGAGGGGGAAAGGGAGAAGCCAGAGAGAAGCTAGAGTTGTATACAGGCGGATGGAGTTGTATAACAAACTTTCAGTTAAAGCACGATTAAAAATAAACAAGTAAATCAAACAACATTACCAAAGAAAACATTCAAATGGCCACCAAACAAATGAACTTACACTCAGTCAATAGCCTTCAGAGAGATGTAAATAAAAACCACAATGAGATATCATTACATTCTCACTAGGATGGCTAAGATTTAAAAATAACAAAAAATTAAAAACAGAAAATAACAAATTTTGACAACGATATAGAGAAATTGGAGCTCTTAGCCATAGCTTATGGAAATACAAAATGATACAGCTGTTGTGGATAAGGTGTGGCATTTCTTTGAGGAAACTAAAAATAGACATACTATATGACCCAGCAATTCCACTTTTAGACATATACTCAAAAGACTCGAATGCAAAGACTCAAAAACACACTTGTGTACCCATGTTCCCTGCAGCACTATTCAAATATCTGAAAGTAGAAAAAACCTGAACACCCCTTGTTTTATTCAGGTAGTGGTGCTCTAACAGAAATACCACAAGTGGATGGCTTTAAAAAGAAAAAGTTTATTTATCACAGTCTAGTAAGCTAAAAGTCCAAATTCAGGGTGTCAGCTCTAGGAGAAGACCTTCTCTGCTGACACTGGAAGAAGGTCACTGTCATTCTTCCCTCGGACTGGAAGCTTTTGAGGCTCAGGGACCCTGGTCTTTTCCAAAGGATGTGCTCAGCTCCCAGCACTGTTTTTGGTGATGTGAGGTTCCCAGATCTCAGCCTGTCCTCCCTTCTTTTATAGCCCAAGAGGCTGCCTCAGGGCACAAAGCAAACTTACACATTGAATCTTAGTCCCCCAACACAACCGCCGTCTAGCCATCCTTGTTAACATCATAGATGTGGGAATTCCAACATGGAGGAACATCCTGAAATACCAGGAATTATGGCACAGCTAAATTGTTACAGATTTTTCAGGGAACCTGAATTCAATCCATGACACCTATCAACTGTTGAATGGATAACCAAATGTGATACACACACACAATGTAATACTAATCAGCTGCAGCAGTATGATTGGAGTTTCAAGATATGCTGAGTGAAAAAGCCAGTTGCAAAAAGGGCAAATATTGCATGACCTCACTTATATGAAAAGATAAGAAAAGGCAAATGTACAGAGACCAAGGTCTATTAGTGGTTACGAGGAGCAGGAGAGAGAGCGAAAAGGAGACATAATGATGACGAAAATTTCTCATTGATTAAGGACAGGGTTGCACAGCTTATTATTATACTTATTGCCAATAAGTTGTATACCTGCAAAATGTTAAATTGGCATAAGTTGTGTAATAAGTATATTTATAACAAGGAGAAAAAAATGAGTAGCTGCTGAGAATGCTTACATAAAACCAAATATCTCCTGGGATTTGTTTCCTTGGTTTGGTAGCTTGGGATCATGGTTTTATGGGGAAATGCCAGTTAATTTGCCTGATAACATATTACTGCATCTGTTCTACCTCCTAATTCATTGCATAGTGGTTAAGATCTTAAAAGCTTGCAAATGGCCATCCAAGGCACAACAATTTGTCTCTATTCACCTGGAAAACAGAGGAAGGAGAGTTAGTAACAGAAGGAGAGTAGGGGATGTGTGTCTAATTGCCTCCATGAGTAACTGCCTCCTTTATCATGAGGCCAGAAGAAGTGGATGATGCCCAGCTTCCATTCGTGAACATTTTGATCAAAGATTCCGTAGAAAGATTCTGGCTAAAGGAGGGAAGATGCAGAAGAGAATCTCACACTCCTATGGATTCTAGACTTTCCGGAGCCACGGAGAGGGGATGAACCCTTGCAACTACTGCTCTTAGGTAATCTTTGAATCTTGAACCCAAATATCCCCTGATGTCTTCTTAAAACCTAGCAATAGTTATGCTTCATTTGTAAAAGGTCTACATTGAGCATTATGCTCTTTTAAGAAATATCTCAGGGGTGGAGTCAAGATGGTGGACTAAGCACACGTCTTCTTATATCCTTCTGGAAACCAAGACCTGAACTAATAATCAAACAGAGCCTTCTGATCACCTAATCAGCCCCAGGACACAGCACAGGGCTGTTACTTTTGACTTCATACCACTGAGCAAAAAATCTCCTCTCTTTCACTGACTCCCACTCCTGGCTAGCCCAGGCTTTCACGGACTGAAGGTAAATGAACCATTTTGACTTTTATTTTTCTGTCTTGGCCAGTGGGCGGAGCTGGGTCTTGCCTAGCGGCTAGACTCAAACGTGCTGCTGGGGGAATAGGCAGGCGAAATTCCCATATTTTGAGAGCCAGGCTTAGGACTCTGTTAACCTAGCCACTTTGGGCCTGTCGTCTTATCTCTGCCTCAGTGGGGTTTGTATGGAATTACACAGTCAGTGTGCGGGACACCATGTTGGTACCGAGATTTTAGTGGGACCTAATTCTTAGCCTGGGAGCCAGCGCCTGGAAACAGCACAGCGCTTCTCTGACAGAAAAGCAGTAAATTACACAGTGCCACCTACGTTGTGGGCCCTGCAACAGAAGCAGAGGAATCACTACCTCTCGGCACCTTTAGCCCCTCTATCCGCTGCTTGTATGGAGGACGCCATCTTGGATACGGTGGCCACAACTGGACATAATTCTCAGCTTGGGAGGCAGAGCCTGCCCACAGGAGAGCACTTTTCTACCACAAAAGCAGTACTCTACACAGTGTCGCCCACGGCTAGGCCCTGTCAGCAGAAGCCAACAGGGCAGTAGCATTGCTGTATTCTGAACTAGTTTGTATCATCTGGGGTTGGATATAGAAGTGTTTACTTTGCCAGTTGAGAAGAGGGACCTCTACACCTGAAAACCTGACTAACTTGGGAAGTGGTTGGATATCTTTTGCTTTACATTTTAAGACAGCCTAGAGAAGCATCTGCAGTCCATCCTCACAGTATCCCTTCCAGCCTCTACTTACTCACATGGGACCCAAAAAGCAACAGACACTTGTGGCATACAAGAAATCACCCATGGCTTCAGAGGGCTCCCAAACAAAGCAACCAGGGAGCATTCCAGATGAAGGAACTTTTATGAAAGCATCAGAAAATGAATACAAAGTGATTATATACAGAGTCTTTCTAGACTTTATACAAAATGTAGCACAACAAAATGAAAAATTAAGCAAGCTATTCGATCTGATGGAACACTAGTACTCTGAAATCCAACAGATCAAGAACAAAATCAAAGACATAGAAACTTCAATGTAAAGCCAAGAAAACAGAATGGAACAAATAGAAAAAAGAATTTCTGACTTGGAAGACAGAGCTACTGATGCCAGCATCTATGAGCAGAAATCAGAGAAAAGAAACAAGAAAAATGAAGAAACATTAAGAAGCATGTGGGACTCTATTAAGAGGAACAACCTTCGATTAATTGGAGTCCTTGAACAGGGTGAGACATCTGAGAACACAGACAGTACCGTTGCTGAGCTGCTGACAGAAAACTTCCCAGAAATCATGAAGGAAGAGAATATAGACATCTCAGATGCATGTCGTATGCCACTCAATATAGATCTTTATACCAACAATGAGACTGCTAATGAAGAAATCATCAAATCAATACCATTTACAAAAGCCCCTAAGAAGATAAAGTACCTAGGAATTAATCTAGCCAGATAAATAACAGACCTTTACAAAGAGAACTACAAGCCCTTACTACAAGAAACTAAGAGAGACTTAGATAAATGGAAAAAGCTACCCTGCTCATGGATAGGGACACTTAACATTCTGAAAATGTGTACTTTACCCAAAGCAATCTATTTATATAATGCAATCCCAATACACGTTCCAGTGACATTTTTTAATGAGATGGAGAAACAAGTCACCAATTTTGTTTGGAAAGTGGAAGAAGCCCTGGATAAGTAAGGTACTACTAAAGAAGAAGAACACACTGGGAGGCCTCTCATTACCCAATTTTAGAGCATACTACACTGCCACAGCGGTCAAAACAGCCTGGTACTGGTACAAGAACAAACAGATCAATCAACGGAACAGAATTGAGACCCCGGAGATGATACCATCTGCCTATGAACAGTTGATATTTGACAAAGGCCCTAAGACATTAAACTGGGGTAAAAACAGTATCTTCAACAAATGGTGCTGGCAAAATTGGATATCCATCTGCAAGAAACTGAATCAAGATCCATATCTTACACCTTATACAAAAACCAACTCCAGCTGGATAAAAGACCTAAATATCAAACTTAAAATGATAAAGCTCATCAAAGAAAAGATAGGAACAACAATGAAAGTTTTAATACACAATGTGGACAGACTCCAAAATCTGTCAAACAAACCACAATCAACAGAAGAGAAAATAGGTAAGTGGGAAAGATTAAGAATCAAACACTTTTGCTCACCCAAAGACTTTATTAATAGAATTAACAGAACATCCACAGAATGGGAAAAACTATTTGGTAACGCTATGTCAGACCGATGCCTGATCTCCATAATCTATCAGGTACTACAAAATATCAATGAGAAGAAGATAAATCATCCAATTAAGTGACGGACAAAGGAGATGGACAGACATTTCACTAAAGAGGAGGTCCAGGTAGCCAAAAAACACATGCGGACATGTTCACGATCTTCACTTATTAAAGAAATTCAAATCAAGACGACAATGAGATACCATCTCACCCCAACAAGAGTGGCCATGATCCATAAAACACAAAACAACAAATGCTGGAGAGGCTGTGGAGAAAGTGGAACCCTCCTATGCTGTTGGTGGGGTTGCAGAATGGTCCAGCTTCTTTGGAAAGCAATCTGGCGCTTCCTTAAAAAAAATAGATATTGATATACCTTTTGACCCAGTAATTCCACTACTTGGAATATATCCTACAGAATCAAGGCCTTTCACACCAACGGACACATGCATCAGAATGTTTACCGCAGCACAGTCCACGATAGCAAAAAGATGGAATCAACCCAGATGCCCAACAACAGAAGAATGGATAGGCAAACTATGGTACATATATTCAACGGAGCACTACGCAATGATAAAGAATAACGATGATTCCAAGAAACATCTCCTAACCTGGTTTCAACTGGAAGACATTATGTTGAGTGAAAGTAGTCAGCAACAAAAGGACAAATGCTGTATGAGACCTCTACGATAAGATCTCAAAATCAGAATTGTGTATAGAAGAAAAGACTCTTTGATAGCTGCAAGGGAGGGAAGGTAGAGAGGGTGAGGGGGAGAGGGTTTAGTTTAGATAGTTGCTGGAAATCTGGTTGTGAGAAATCGGTGATAGCACACATTAGAAACAAGAACAACATTGAGTGGACTTCAGCATAACTTGAGTACTCCTTCCATCTTAACCCAATATTGGAAGGATAGAGTAGCTGGGGCGGGGGGCACGGGACAATGCTCTTAGGTGAAAAAGAGGCCAATTGGCACAACTAGCGTTTTCTAAGAGAGCTCTCTGCACCCCACATTGGTGAGTGGCACCTGGGGTCTTAAAAACTGCCAAGCTGCCATCTGAGGGCACAGAAAATTGTCCCAACTCAGCAGGAATGGATGTTCCCGGAGGACCAAAATGACATGGGGAAATGAGAACCCAGAAGATAGAGAGACCCACATCAGTGGATGCCTGCATTGACTTGGGACCGGAAGAATTGGATGGTGCCCGGCCACCACCAGTAATAGCCACGATGGAGCTCACAGAGATGAGTCTCACTAGCAACACAAGAATAAAAGGGTGTGCATCCTGAGATCTCCACTCAAAGACCTTAATTGATGGTCCAGCAGTTTTGGGGTTCCCCTGACAGCATGGCCCCCGGCCCTGATGCTGCCCTTACCCATAAATCACAATGAAGATCCCCTCTTTGGACAGGAATGGATCGGACTTGGGAATGCAGAGTGATCATATATTGGATGCACTTTACTGTTCTATACATGTCTAGGGTGTCGTCCTGCTGACCTCTGGCTGGAGGAAGGAGAGTGGGTGGAGAGGAGGAGAAAGGAGGCTGTTGGGAGGATGAGATATGTATGGAGCAGAGAGGAATAGTGTGCTATCACTTGGCAGGGAGAGTAGTGGAAGCTGCATATAGGTGGGCATGCAAATTTATACGGGAATGTACATTTTCACTCAATCATATTAAATAAAAAAAATCATTTAGACATTAAACCTTAAATGAAAAATATGCCCTAAAGTCTTCTTAAAATCAAACAGCAGCTGGACTTAACTAGTGAAAAATATCTGCCGTGAGTATTGAGCTCTTTCACGATGTATCTATATGGGATCAAATCAACAACAGCAACATAGAAGATTAGACAGGAGACTTAGGGGCATCGAGTTTATGCTAATGGAGAAGACCAACTCAGAAAAAGTGAGAATGGCTGCATAATTCAAAGAATGTGATCAATGTCCCTGAAATGTGTATGGAAAAACTGTTGAGTTGATGTGTTTGTTGTGTATAGTTTCAATGATGACAACATAAAATTTTTTAGAAAGCGAAAAAAAAAAAAAGAACTATCTCTATAGGATGAAGTTGACAACAGCAGCTTGAAAGACTGAATGAGAACCAGTGAATTTATGTTACTAACAGAGGGAAAACTTAGAAAACAAGGATGAAAATGGATGCACAACTCAAAGAATGCAATCAATGTTACTAAAATGTACATGCAGACAATGAATTGGCATACATTTTGCTGTGTATATGCACAAGAACAACAAAAACAATGTTTAAAGGAAATCAACTTAAAAAAGAGAGGAAATCAAATAATGTATTAAGTTAGACATCACCTTGAGAACTGAGGTGCTCCACACTCAAGCCATGGTGCTTTTAACCATCTCATGTGCATGCGAACACTAGAGAATAAATAAGGAAGTGAGAAGAACTGATGCACTTGAATTACAGTGTTGGCAAAGAATATCGAATATACTATAAACTACCAGAAGAACAAATGTCTCTTGGAAGAGGTACAGTCAGGGTGCTCTTTAGAAATGAAGACAGTGAGATTTCACCTTGCTTACTTTGGACATGCTATCAGAAGGACCAGTTCCTGGAAAAGGATATCAGAGAAAAAGAGGAAGACCTTCAACAAGATGAAGGACACAAGGGCTACTACAATGAGCTCAAACATGGTAACAGTTGTGAGAATGAGACCAGGCAATGTTTCATTCTATGGCGCATGGGGACACTATGAGGTAGAACCGACGTGATGGCACCTAACAACAACAACTATCCCTAAATCTTTCTCCTGTGCAACTTTCTCCCGCTTATGGATCCTGGCAGCCAAGCACTTTGACTGCTCAGCCCTCAGGGTTCCTCTGCATGGATGTTAACCAAGCCCATCGCTGCTGAGTCTATTCAGTTTCACAACAACCCTAATAGACAGAGTAGAAATGCTGCCTATGGTTCCCAAGAAGCAGATGGTGGATTTCAACCACAGACTTTTTGGTTAAAAACTGAGGCTTTAACCACTTCACCACCAAGATATTGAATCATGAAATGGAAACCATTGCTGTTGAGTCAGTTTTGATTCACAGAGACCCTACAGGACCGAATAAGATGGTCTCATAGAGTTTCCAAAGAGTGCTTGGTAGATTTGAACTGCTGATCTTTTGGATAGCAGCCATAGCTTTCAACCACTGTGCCACCAAGTTTGTAGTGAACATCAAATAAGATGATTCACATAGACGGCATTAGGTAGCAATACTGTAAGTTGGAGGTAGTAAGTGGCAAGCTCTTTACTGTATTCAGCCACACATTTATTTGAATTGGCTGGCATGGTTTTGTCTTCCACAGTAAAACAATTTTAATTAATTGCCAACTTTCAAATATTGGATAATTTCATGTAAATTGTACATTTTGAGTTTTTCTTGGACAAATCATATTATCTGGCAATATTGAGTCATATTCTTCTTGGCAAAATTGGTGGAATATGAGTAGAGGTTCCTCTCACTTTTGAGCAGCTTTATTCTCCCATTCGTCCCATTTCTCACCATTCCGTCATTTTTGCCCTGACAGTGGGTTCCCTTACATCTAGTCAGCTTCATCACTTGTGTCTTAGCTCTTCTTGGTAGCGCATTTCAGTGTGTGCCCCCCACTGTGTAAGTCAAATACTTTGTACAAAGATACTAAAGACCAAACAGCTCATCTTTCTTTTCTATCACTTGGATCCTAAATAAATAAAATATTCTTAATCCTAATGACTGATTGATGGCTGCTTGTTCACTAGGGGACCTTTAGTGTCAAGTCTGTGCTGGGCATGAGCTTTGCGTGTGGTAAATACTCCTGGCATGAACGAAAACATGAACGAATGACAGTGATTATTACCTTAAAGGTGCATCTTAGTAATTGTTTGCTTTACTTTGAAACTATGTAGGCATAGCTATTATGTCTGCAGCAGACAAAATTGTCTGTTTATGTGACATTTTTCTTCAATTGAAAATGCATGTATCATTATTATTATTATTACAGCATAAGATATGGCCCATATTGTGAGCTGAACTGCACCTGTCAAAATGGTGACCTTTGCAATTTGGAGAATGGAAACTCAGCCTGTGAGCTCTAGATGGACAGGAAGTGATTGTGAAAAAGGCAAGTTGATTACTACTTTCTTTTGCTCAGTAAAAAGCCACTTTAGGACATATTGCCGTTGTTTGATAAAGTACAATAGAGGCCAGTGAACAGGCTGTTTTCCAACAAGTTTATGTATGTTGTTTGAAATAATAATTGTATTCACAATAAAAATAAAAAAAAGTCACTGCCATCGAGTTGAGTCTGACTCATAGTGACTCTAGAGGTCACAATAAAAATAGTGCTATGTAAATAGTGATTTTTGTTTCTGGAATATCCCACAAGATTTCTTAAAACCCTTTAGGTAATTGAAGTAGCATTTATGCAAAACAGCTCCACTGACATTGTAGTCCCACTCCCCTTCCAGCTAGCTCTTAAGCCAGTCTTTGCAGGCACCAAACCTGCGGAGTTTTGAGTTTCTAGACAGGAGATGTAAGAACCTCAAACTTCATTGAGGCTTGAGAGAGGCAGAAAGACAGCTGTGGGGCCAGATAGAGCCAGTTCACACTAAGCAGGTCCTGCTTCCTGGGGGTGCAGAGAACTGTGGGAGCAGTGGTCTCCCATGAAAAGGAAAAATCGTGCGCCACCATATATATTTTTATTTTTAAATAATATTCAAGTACTTCTGAGCTGACACATATTACATATAAGTATACATAAATGACTAAATTAAAAAAGAACAGGTACAAAATATCAAGAGCCAGTCTAATATTTTCTGCCTTAAACTACAGTTGATCATTTTGTGCAGCACTAGACTCTACTTCTACCCCATTTGAGAACTCTCTACTATTGGAGATTGTGTTGGGTAGAAAAGAAAGGATGGAAGTGAAGCAGAGAGTAGGTAAGAACTGTGTGTGGTGAATGTGTGCATGTGTTTCCAGAGCCTAAGTATAAGCAAATTGCTATTTTCAAGACGTAACAAATATTAAGACCGTGTACGTTTATATCATAAGAAACCAAATGCAGAGCACCTCGGCTGAAAAAAATCATAGTGGACACTTAACTAGTCTTAACTGTGTCTACTATGACACTTTAGACTTGCATCCTTAACACTACATCACAAAGGGTGTGGTTATTCACAACCCATCGCAACAAACACAACTCTCATGAAACTTGGTAGCGTGGCCTAGAAGAGATTACCTTGCAGTTAGAGTGCTTAGACATGCATGCAAACATCAGCTCTCTTAACAAGGTGCTGGGTGCCTTTGGGGATTTCTTAGTAATTTGGTTTTCCTATTGGTAAAGGAGAGTATGGAGCTGGAAAATATCTAACAGTTATAAATCTAAGATGCAAGATACTATTTCATGGATTTTAAAAATAATAGTAACAAAATGTGGGTATCCTCTCTGATCCATTGGAGACAAGGCTTTTTTAAAAAATCAGTTTTATGGTATTTAGGATTATTAAATCAGAGTAAAAGCAACATTTTTAAAAATAGTACTATCATGTTCATACTATGTGTTTTAAAAAATTCTAAGTTGAATAATCCCCTGGCACTTAATATATAGGATATTTTCACCAATTATGTTATCAATTTGAGTTGGTCTGGGTTTTCTAGAGAGCAAAACCAATAAAGTATGTAAATACATATACAGAAAGAGATTTCTAGCAAGGAAAAAAAATCACACAATTGTAGAGGCTGGAATGTCCTGAGTCCATGGATAAGAATGGAGTCTTCTCTTGATTTATGTAGCTGCAGGGGCTGTCAAACCCAAGACTGGCAGGTCAGAAAGCACAGCTTCCACTCTTGGGCATAAGGACAGACAAATGATAACGTCTACAGATAACCTGATAGCTCATGCCCTGAAAGCCAAAAGTCAGAAAAACAAGAGGCAGCAGCAGGATCCAGAGCAAGCAAAAAGCCGGAACATCTGCTAATATATGAATGCAGGCCACGCCTCCAAGGAAATTCCTTTAAAATGGGTTGATTTCTCACAGCAGAAGCAATCGTAGGAATGATCACATATAAACACTGAGAATCATGGTCCAGCCAGTTTGACACAGAATCTTAACCACTGCACATTTGAACAGTTATTATGGAAACTCTCAAGCATAAACCAGAGTTAAGAAAAGGTATAGGGGAGTGGGCCAAGATAGTTGAATAGTCAGATGCTTTCTATGATCACTCTAACAACAAAGACCCAAAAGAACAAATGAATCAATTACACATGACATTCTAGGAGCCCTGAACATCAAAGGGAATGTTAAGAAATCAGACTGAGCCATGGGAAATGGGGAGTAGGTCTGGAAATATCTAGCAGACCTGACCTACCAGGAACTGACTGCAGTGAGTTTAAGGAATGGAGCAAAGGCATCTAGAGAGGATCTTCCTCAGTGGGAGAGATCTAGCAGCACACAGTCCACTAGCAACTACAGAGTCTGTGAAAAGTGTCACACAGTCAACAAAAACTAAGTGGCTTGTGTCTGCCTACCTTGTATGGATCTAAATCTTTCCTTCAGGATGAATGTCTCTCCCTTTACCCAGTACTCACCCCCTCCCTTTTCTGCACTGCATGAAGCTCAGGAGTCTGATGTTATTAACTGAGCTAGAAGAAGATCTCTTAAGCCTGCCCTGAGCCATTCTCTTAGACTCAGAGAGGACAAAAAAATTAACAAGTTGAAGGAAAGGTGATAAGAAGGAAAAGAAAAAAAAGGCAGGAAGGAAGGGAGGAAGGGGGGAGGGAAAGAAGGAAGGAAGGGAGAGAGAAAGACAGAAAGAAAGAGAAAGAGAGAGAGAGAGAGAGAGAGAAGAGAAAGAAAGAAAGAAAGAAAATCTGTTGATTCTCCTGAGGTAGAAATTCAGGGATGAAAGTTCTTTTACCCACAATCAACATAAAGGGACATGCCATCCTCATAGACACTCAGGGACAGCTGTTAGCCCTATGCTTTTCTCAGGTTCTGCAGCCAGACACCTGTGCCTACACCAATCATCCCTGCCCATCGAGGAGAGCTGGGGAGAGCCTGCACCTCACACTTGGTAAGTGACTATCCAGACACCAAAGCCCAATCCATACAAGAAAAGTGAATGGACTAGTGGGAGTGTCATGGTTAGAATTGTGTCCCCCCAAAAATGTGTGCAGCCACGTGGCTGGGATATGGTTCCCGGTATCTTGGGACTGTCCTCCATTGTGTGGTTTTGCTAACCTGTATGTTAAAGGATTAGGGTAGGACTGTGAATTCCTGCTGTGGGGGGAGTTTCCCTGAAGTATGGCTTGCCCCACCCTTAATGCTTTTAGCTTGCAAGGAATAAAAGGAAAGAGAAACAAAGGACAATTTGAGAACCTCGCTACCATCAAGCAAGCAGCACTGGGAGCAGAGCGCGTCCTTCAGACCAGAGGTTCTTGTGTGAGGACGCTCCCTGGACAAAGACTGATGCAATACCGGACTTTCCTCCAGAGCCGACAAGGGGAAAGTCTTTCCCTGGAGCGGACACCCTGAATATGGACTTGCAACCTACCGGACTGTGTAAGAATAAATCTTTCTTTGTTAAAGCCATCCACTCTGTGGTATTTCTGTTAGAGCAGCCTAGCTGACTAAAACAGGGAGCAAATGTCCAGTAAAAGATCTAACCAGCTGGTGAGAGGACAATAGAGTTGCCAGTACACCAATAACAAAACTAACACACATGAGCAGCTTATTTGGACATTTCAAAAGAAAACAAAACAAGAAGCTAGAACATAGTGAGCAAACATAAACAAACTTAACAGCTTACTGATGGCTCAGAGAGAACAGTCACTATCAAGTCACTTAAAGAGATAGGCCATGATGACTTCTAAAAGCTTCCAAAACAAAGAATCAAGGTATTTTCCAGATTAAGAGAACTATCTGGAATTATTGGAGGATAGGATAAAAAAGATTAATACTTTTTTGTGGGCACTTTATGATTCTATGCATCTACAGGATGTCATCCTACTGACCTCATACTGGAGGAAGGGAAGTGGGTGGAGAGGAGGAGATAAGAGGCTGTTGAGAGGACAGGACATGTATGGAGCCAAGAGGAAGTGTGTGCTGTCACCATACAGGGAGAGCAGTAGAAGTTGCATACAGGTGAGCATGAAAATTTATATGGGAATGTACATTTTCATTAATCATCATAATAATAAAAAAAGATTAATACTTAGAACTCCTCAAGAGATCAGGAATAAGAGGAGGTAAAATGTAGCTGACTATAATGACAAAATACATAGGCAACAAAAAATCATATAGAGACAAGACATAGAAACTCAAAAAATTCAAAAAATGAGATACCATCTCACCCCAACAAGACTGGCATTAATCCACAAAACACAAAAGAATAAATGTTGGAGAGGTTGTGGTGAGACAAGAAATCTTCTGTACTGCTGGTGGGGATGTAAAACGGTACAAATACTTTAGAAATTGACTTGGCACATTCTGTAAAAAACTAGAAACAGAAACACCTTGTGATCCAGCAATCCCACTTCTTGGTATATATCTTGGAGAAAGAAGGGCTGTCACACAAATAGATACGTGCACACTACTGTTTATAGCAGTGCTGTCCATAATAGCAAAAAGATGGAACCAACCTAGGTACCCATGGATGGACGAATGGATAACCATACAAGTTCATTTACATGTGGCATACCATGCAAGGATAAAGGACACTGATGATCTTGGGAAATACTTCATATCATAGAAGAATCTGGAAGGCATTATGCTTGGTGAAATCAGTCACTTGCAAAAGGACAAATATTGTATGAGACCACTATTATAAGGACTTAAGAAAAAGTTCAGACACAGAAGAAAAAAGTTTTCAAAAGTTACAAAGGTAGGGAGGAAGGAAGAGTGGTATTCATAGATTAGATAGTAGATAGGAACTGGATTAGGTGAAGTGAGGGACATCATGCAGTAGGGGTGAGGTCAGTGGAGCTGGACTAAACCAAAAGCTAAGTAGTTTCCTAAATGTGATCCAACAGTTCAAAGGACAGAGTAGCAGGGGCAGGGATCTGGGAACCATGGTTTCAGGGGACATACAGGTCAATTGACGTAACAGTTTTTTTGAAAAAAGGTTCTGTATTCCACTTGGGTGTCTGGCGTGTGGGATCTTGAAAGCTAGCAAGTGGCCATCTAAGTAGCATCAATTCTTCCCAAGCCACCTGGAGCAGAAGAAAATGAAAGACATCAAATACCTAAAGAAAAGATGAGCCTTGGGGACAGAAAAGGCCACACAATACAGAGCCTCCATCACTATGAGACCAGAAAAGCTAGCTGGTGCCAGGCCACCACCAATGACTGTCTGGTCAGGGAAGTGTCCATCTACTAGGCCATCTTGGTCCTGCCTCCTAAATTAACGTAATTTTGATGAACTCTTTTAGTTCCAACTTAGAACCCATTCAGAAATAAGTGGCTTTAAAAAATTCTGGGTTGTTATAACGGGCGTTTTAAAGCATGTACAAAAAATAGAGAAAAATAACATGAGACTGCCCAAGTACCCATCACTCAGCCTCAACAGTTAGCAACCATGGGACATTGCTATTCTGTCCTGTGTTGTCACTATGTGTCAGAATTGACTTGACAGCACCGAACAGCAGCAACACAACCCAGCCAATTCTGTTTCTCACTAACTTATTTTGCAGCAATCTGAAACATCATTTTATTTCACTGAATAAGTTTTCAATATGTATATTTAAAGAGTTGGACCCAACTCGACAGCAGTGGGTTGTTGTTGTGTGGGTTATACTTCAATAGAACGATTTGCTTTTAAACTACAACTATAATCCAGGTAGTTGCATGGTCTATTATTTCCTACATTCCCACATTAGAAGGTGTCTTGATCAGATTCAGGGTTGATATTTTTACAGGAATACATCTTGGGTGGTGTTACATTTTTTGTCAAGAGATATACAATGTCTTATTGTTTCTCCTTTTGCAATACTAGCAGCCATTTATGATCATTGCTTATGTCCATTAATTAATTCCACCTTACAAAATAGTGATTTTCTATGGTCATCTTTCTCTGCTTATTAGCTAGAATGAAGATAATCTTCCTTTATCAGTCAACTATCTGAGATATGGCTCTCATGGACAAGTCAAAATAAATGCTTGGTACTTTCCGGTAAATTTGCTGTTTACAAAATAGCAAGTTGGCTTGCTAGTATCTTGAGTCATCTAACACTACTGTAACAACTGTAACAGAAATACCACAAGTGGACGGTTTTTACAAAGAGAAATGTATTTTCTCAAAGAGAAGTAGACTAGAAGTCCAAATTCAAGGCTTTAGCTCCAGGTGAAGTCTTTCTTTGTTGGCTCTAGAAGAACGTCTTTGCCATCAGTCTTCCCCTAGGTTTGGAGTTTCTGATCACAGAAATCCCAGGTCCAAAGGACATACTCTGCTCCTGGCACTACTTCTTTCCTGATGGTACGAGGTCCCCAACTCTCCATTTGCTTCCCTTTCCTTTAGATCCCAAGAGGTTGCTTAAAGACACAGTATACTCATAGACCGAGTCCTGCCTCAGTAACACAACCACTGTCCACCCTCCCTTGTTAATGTTGTAGAAGCAGGATTCATAACATGCAGGAACATCACACAATGCCTGGAATCCTGAACCAATGAAATGAATACACTTACTTTTGAGGGGGCAAACAATTCAATTCATGACAACTAGCATTCAGTAAAGGTTAACAAAGATTTTTTTTTAAACAAAAGATTTTTTAAAGTTTTAGGAATATTATTATGGAAACATAGACTTAAGTGTTCTGATGCTTTTAAATTCATGTAGTTGCCTGGCAGTTATCTTTTTTATTGATTCTGACTTTTTCTATCTTTAGATAGAGAAAGCCTCTTAAAATCAGCTCTGAAGTCCTTGTACCATGACAGTGGTAGTCTTTTAAATTCCTTGCTTTCTGAGATAACTAGGTATTCTACACTTAGCTACACATTTCCTCCTCCAAATCTAGAGTCTTCTATTTCCCAAAGCAATCCTAGTTTCTTTTATTTGGAAATAGTATATAGAGACCATAATTTGTTTATGCTCACTGCTGCTTGGATGATCATTTTTTTTCCTAAGAATTTCTTTGGGACAGAACTATGAAATGCCTTTTTATTTAATACCACCTATGAAACCCTGGTGGTATAGTGGTTAAGAGCAATGGCTGCTAACCAGAAGATTAGCAGTTCAAATCCACAAAGTACTTCTTGGAAACTCTATGGGGCTGTTCTCTCTGTCTACAGGGTCACTATGAGTCAGAACCAACTTGAAGGCAGTGAGTTTTTATAGGGTTGCTGTGAGTTGGAATCTTACTTGATGGTAATGAGTTTGGTTTGGATATAATCAATTCACATTAAAAAAAATCGATATCAAGACAATGGTGACTCAGAGCAACCCTAAAGGACAGAGCATAATGGTCCCATACAGTTTCCGATGAATGGGTATAAATTTGAACTGCCCGCCTCTCAATCACTGCACTGTTGTATAGATCCTGCCAATTCAAACCCAGAACCACAGTCATCTTACATGTCCTCATGACTCTTATGTCTGTATCTTTCTTTCTCTTCTTTCTGTTTTTGTTTGTTGGTGTTGGTTGGTTGGTTAGGTGGTTGATTGGCTGATTTCCTCATTTATTATATTATTTTCAAGTCTTAGGTGAGAATATATTTTCTGTTTTCAGATTATGAATAATTTAACCATATTTTCTTTAATGCTTGCAAGTTGTCACTTTTTACATTTAACTCTCTGATCAATTTGAAATATTTCATCTGGCATATGATGTGAGGAATAGAACATTTTTTCTCCATATGCTTTTCATTTGTTTTAACATAGCATTTACAAGTCTAATTTCCCCATTAATTTGAGACGCAGCCAGCTTTCATCACATACCAAACATTCATACATAATAAGTTCTATAGTTCTGGATGTTCTGTCCTATTTGCCTGTACTCATGTGCAAATACAACACTATTTGTATCATGAGGTCTTTATTAAATATATTTGTTACTTAAAAATCTGGCCGCATGTTAAGGATTGAGTTGTGTTCCCCGAAAGGATATGTTGAAGTCTTAACCCCCGGCATCTGTGAACATGACATTGTTGGGAATTCGGGTCTTTGAAGATGTTATCAGTTAACTTCAGGTCATACTGGAATAGAGTAAATCCTAATACCATCTGAGTGTTTTCCTTACAAAACAGCCAAAGAGTCTTAGAGAGCGAGAGGAAGGATGCCATGTGGCCAGACAGCTACAAGCCAAGAAACGCTTGAAGCTGCCAGAAGCTGGGAGAGAGGCCTGGAACAGACTTTCCCTTAAGGCCTTGTAGGAATCAATAAGGCTGACACCTTGATCTCAGACTTTCAGCCTCCGGGACTGTAAGATGGTAAATTTCTCTTCTTGTAAGCCACGCAGTTGGTATATTTTGTTACAGCAGCCCTAGGAAACTAATGTACTACCTCTCTTTCAATAATTTCTCTGCTACTCTAGGTTATTTGTCATTCAAAAGCAACTTCAAAATGTATGAGAGATCCAGAATTAAGGCACCTGACTCGTGTCAGTGTGATCAGCCCAGGTCTGATCTCCGACTGTGCCTTTGCTTTTGCTTATTTCCTTGCAGCCATCAAACCCTTAGATGGTTTTAAGTTCACAATGAAAGATACACTCTTCTCTGCGGTTAAACTAAGATACGGAAGGAATGTTCCTAAGAGAGAGACTTGTGTGGGAACAGCTTGGAAGATTGTCTTTGCTCAGGCCTTTTCACCAGGTACAGTCCTTTTGCATAAAAGTGCTTCAGCAGTATTGCATACTCTAACCCAGCTTGGCCTTGAGGGCTCAAATGAGGCAGCCAGCCACTCTTGTGCAAAGCTGGTACATAAGGTCACTGCACCATGAGCTGTAGTCTCTTGCCTGCTGCCTTGGACTACTTGGCAGCCGCCTGAGAATCTGTGCTGCCTTGCTGGGACTTCACTCCAATAAACCTGGTATGAGCACTCCCTCCGAGCCTCCCCCATTACTGGGTCTGCCTGAAACTTGAACCTGCATTCCTGACCTTGAACATCTGCATTCAGGCATCTTGTCACAGGATCCTTATCAGGCATCCCCTTGGCAGCCCTCAGGAAATGTTTTAAGATAATTACCTTGTGTCTATCCTATAAAATACTCAATAGCCCAGTCCAAACAGCTCTCATTAACCAATACAAATAACTCACATTACCTAATCTTGCAAATTTCCGATCAGAACGTTCTACTTTAACTCATAAAGATGTCCCTGTGATGCCACCTTGGCTTCGTGGCATGATGCCACCATTTTGGAGGTTTTGGTTTTATTTTGTGAGATCAGATGTGTACTCAGTTCTTTGCTTTTATTTTTAACAGAGTACATGTTCTTACTTGTTGACAAATCAAATTGTCTAGAGGCTAAAAACAAAATACAAAACTGTTTAGACATTTTTTGTGTTCTCTGTGTCTACTCTCTCAGACTTGACATATTTATGATATTAATTTATTGTCTTAGGTATCTAGTGCTGCTGGAATAGAAATACTGTGAGAGGCTTCATCAAACAGAAACTTATTTTCTCACAGGTTAGGAAGCTAGAAACCCAAATTCAAAACGTCTGCTCTAGGAGGAGGCTTTCTCTTTCTGTTGGTTGTGAAGCAAAGTGCTAGTCCCTTCAGCTTCTACTTCCTGGTTCCTAGGAGATCTCCATGAGTCTTGGCATCTTTCCTACCCCATCTCTGCTGCTTTTGCTTGCTTGTTTAATTTCTTTTATGTCTCAAAAGAGACTGACTCAAAACATACCCTACATTAATCCTATCTTATTAACATAACCAAGACAATACATTCCCAAATGGGATTTTAACCACAAGCACAGAGATTAGGATTTACAGTACATATTTTAGGGGTACACGATTCAATTCATAACACTTATCTAGCCAAGAAGATAGTAGATCTTTTCTTTTATTCAGGACTTATTTTGCCTGTTACATAAAATAGTGACTCCTTTGCTTTTTATACATGCATTAGGATATAACCATAAAGTTTCATTTTTATTCAAATGTTTTTACTGAATTTTCAAGTAAATTTATTTCAAAATCTTTTCACCTCTAGCAGTAATATAATTTTTCTCTGGATACTGATAAAAACTATAGATTATATGAACAAATTTTCTGATAATGAATGACTTTTTTAATAAATGCTATTTAACTATTAATTATTGCTTTACCAATGTGCTAATTGATTCTATGTACTTATCATATTTTAAATGATTTTTTACGTTAATATTTATAAGTGAGGTTGATTGGTAGTTTTATGCAATTTTGTTAGGTTTTTCTAGTTGATGTTATACTCAATGAATATGAAGTTTTTCTTCCTTTTCAGCACCCTGGAATAGTTTAAGAAGTAATCTGATTATTTAAGCAATAAAAGTTTATGGAATTCTCCTGTGAAATCTGGACCTCGTGCTTACTTATATACTTTTTTAATACAGGAAATTTTTTACTATGTTTTTTCTTTTTCCTGCACTTGGCCTTTTAATATTTTAATATTTCTACCTCAGTTTTAGTAAACTATATTTTTGTGGAAATGTTCCTCACTTCATTTGGGCTTTCAAGTCATTTGCATTATACTTTTTATGTTTACCTGTTTTGTTGGCCAGTTCTTTACATATATGTATATATTGTGTATTTTCTGTCTTTTAACTTGATTGGGTTAGCTAATGATTTGTCTGCTTTTAGTTTTCTTATAAACTCTGAAACTTTATTTTTTCCTGTCTTTGAATTCGCTTCAAAATCATGTATCTTTTAACTAGAATTAATGCTTTGCAGGTTTCTCTTTATAGAATGTTAATTGCACATGTCAGAGCACTGGAATTTGCAAGAGGTTTTCTGAAAGTTATTATTATGGATAGGTTATTATGGATGTGGCTGTTAACACGGTAAACAGAGAAAATCAGTGGGCAAATCAGGCTGTTAATAAGTTTTAAGCTTGAGAACTATTTTTCATCATAAAAATGATGAATTTACATTTTATTAAATTTGATAAACTGTTAACATTCTAGGACACATTCCAGAAATCTGTTTTCTAGCTTCAGTTTAAATTCTGGAAGTTCACAACTACCACAAAGATATAGAGTCAATCCTCATTGTTCATGTATTCCATATTTTTGTAAATTTGCCTATAGTGGTTAAGAGATATTGCTGTTAACTGAAAAGATCAGCAGTTCAAATTGGCCTGGGCTGTTCTCCTTTGTCTATAGGGTCGCTAAGTGTCAGAACCGACTCATCAGCAATGGGTTTTGATTTTGGCCTGGCTCAGATGTATTAGTAATTCCAAAATCAGTACTAGTAGTGCTCTTGCACTCATTCAGGGACTTGCACAGAGCAGCAAGAAGTTTGAGCCTGACATGGATGCACCTAGCTGAGGTCAAGCAAAAGAATGCTCTGTTTTCTTGTTTCAGCTCTCCTTCTATAAATAAGTGTCTTTTTCATGGTCTATTTGATGCCACATCAAGTTTTTGCATTTTTTGTGTTTTTACTGGTGATTTTGTGGTTTCAAATGGCCACCACTCGTACTGCTGGCATCCTATTTAGGGTTTCTAAGCACAAAAAGGCTGTGATGTGGGTTATGGAGAAAATGAATATGCTAGACAGGCTTTGTTCAGGTGTGAGTTACAGTGCTGTTGTCTGTGACTTCCAGACAAAGGGAAAGGAAATTTAGCAATCTGGAATTTCAGGCCATTCTGGAAAGTACTAAAGTAACATTTGTATTGTACAATGAAATTATGGAAAAGATAAAAATAAAACCAAAATGACTAAATTCGTGGATTAATGAGATGAGGACTTAGTTTTTGGGAAAAAAGTATACTATACAGCACTGTCTTGAGGTTGAAAGTCAAACATGTCTGCAGTCAAGCTACCCAGGGTCAAGAAAATGTTAAACCCTTCTCTGCTAGTGTCATATTATAAAGAAATAATTCATTCAATTAATTATTTGTAAGAAATATATTTTAAATAATATGCCTTTTAAAGAAAAACATGCATAAAACAGGGTTATATATGTATGAATTGATGAAAATTCTGTGATCCAGGTTCACAGGAACATAACCTTGTATTTTCCTTCAGAGCAGTGACTCAGCATTCACTAACTCAATGTTTGTGGCAAATCTACCGAACATAACTACTGTGAATAATGAGAATCAACTGTGAGACTTTTTATTCTGAACTCTATGAATGAAATCATTCTCCTCTCTCAGACTGACTTTAGGCAAGATGTCATACAGAAGAGTTGCCTATTTATTTCATACTAATCTTGATTTGACTCTGAAAGACCTGCTTCTAAGTTTTCTTTGAATGTATTTACATTACTTCTTCATCAGGGTTCAATGCTTTTCAACTAAAATTAGGAAGAGAAAGAATTAAAGCACCTTTGACATCTGGGAGTCTTGATGGACCTTACAGTTAAGGGACTTAACCGTGCATCTTGTATCTTAAATGCAAGATTTTAGACTTCAGAACTGGTCACAAATGTCCTGGCTTTGCATATAAAATTTGTACAAACCGGGAAAAGCTACTTTAACATCTGTTGTCGTCTGTATAATGGGGACAGTAGTCGCACTCACCTATGGTGTCTTTTTGTGTATATCTTCCTGGTGGTATAGTGATTGAGTGCAATATCTGCTAACCAAAAGGTCGACAGTTCATGTCCACTAGGTGTGCCCTGGAAACTCTATGGGGCAGTTCTACTATGACCTATAGGGTGCCTATGAATTGAAATTGACTCAGTGATGATCTCTCTCTTTTTTCTCTGACATTAACATAGGTAGTGCAATGGTTAAGAGATACAACTGCTAACCTAAAGGTCGGCAGTTCAAATCCATCAGGCATTCAATGGAAACCTTATGTGTCTGGTCTACTGTGTCTTACAGGGTCACTGTGAGTCAGAACTGACTTGATGGCAACAGGTTTCGTTTGGTTTTTATCCTCTCTGACACCAATTGCAAACACGGTTCTTCTTCTGACCCTATGTATCCAGGGCTAGATCTGGCCTCACAAGTTAAGTGAAACAGTCTTTCTGCCCAAGTCTGCCCAAGACTTCAGATACCAGCTGAGAGCTGGGGTTCCTAGGGGTCTCCTCACTTCTGACTACAAATTTAAAGATTGTCACTATCCACACACCCCAAATCCCGCCACAGTACTGTAATTTGCTAGAACACCTTATAAGAAAATACTGTATTTACTATTACACTTTTATTACAGCCAAAAGATAGAAATGAGCAGACAATACGGAGGGAGGTTTCATGTTCCAATGATGAGTTATCTTCTCAGGCTTTAATATTTTCCCCAACCACCTGAGCTACAGCATCTAGAGATTTTACTGGCGCTCCGTTACATAGGCATGATTGATGGTCTGAATACTTGAGCTCAAATCCCCGACCACCCCTCTCTTCCCAGAGGTCATGCTGTTATCACATGGTGTGTCTTTCCGTCCTAGTTATTCCCCACCAAAGTATTAGCATAACCTGTCAGATGTGTTCCATAGAACCTTCTAATCACTCATAAAGTCCTGGGGTTTAGAGATTACTTCCCAAAAATGGGGAACAAAGACTAAGTCGTTTGGGAAGAGGAATGCTTTCCTCCATACTTCCTTGACAGGTTATCAGGAGGGTTAAGTAAGTAATAAATTCACATCAGGCATTGAGCACTCTGGCACGTAGCACGAGCTTGATGAGTGTTATTTAGACTAAAGCCTCTAAAGTGGTACTCACAATGTTTGTTCTCATTTGTTTCAGCCTGCTTTTAGACTCTGGTAAACATATTTCACAAGAACAAATCTTACCAAGCTTTCAGAGAGCAGAACTCTTGCCAACTACTCGGAGGTTCCTGGGCCAGGGAGTTCAGAAGCAAACATGTGCTTTTGTTTGTTTGATTTATTTTTGTAACAGGAATTAGAGGTACAAGAGAAGGGAAAGTATTCAGGGCTCATAAACTTTATCTTACAGGCAGTAGGCTGGCAAGGAAGGTGTTGAGTAGACAGAGATATCACTCTTTAGGGACATAAATCTGTAAAGTGATTACAATATTGATTATTAAGAAAAAGAAGCAAAAGTAAAGCCCAGGTAGAAAACTGTTTTGGTAGTCCAGGATAATAAAGCTCTGAACTGGGATGAAAATGGAAATAAATCAGTGGAAGCATGTTTTAAAAGAAAAAATATATCTAACAGCTGATTTAGACATGAAGGTGAGGAAGACAGAGGAATCAAGGATGGCTCTAAATTTCCAAGCAGCCAAAGCCAAGTGCTGTCGAGTCAGATCTGACTATTTGAAATAAGGTTATTATTTATTATTCAGAGAAATGGACAAGTCAGGCAAGGTAACTTTATGAGTTCAGTGCTATGTATAACCAAAGTAATGAAAGAAAGATCTGGTTTTTAAAATGTGTTCTCAATAACTGATTTTTGAAATGGTTAAGAGCTCAGCTGCTAACCAAAGGTTGGCAGTTCAAATCCACTAGTCACTCCTTGGGAAGCCTACAGGGCAGTTCTACTCTGTCCTACAGAGGCATCACGAGTTGAAGTTGACTGCAACAGGTTTCATTTTTTTTATTTCTTTATTTTTATTTAACACGACTGAGTGAAATTGTACATTCACGTATAAATTTACATGCACAACTATATGCAGGTTCCACTGCTCTCCCTGTCCGGTGACAGCACACTATTCCTCTCTGCTCCATACATGTCTCATCCTCCCAGCAGCTTCCTTTCCCCTCCTCTCCGTTCACTCCCCTTCCTCCATCCAGAGGTCAGCAAGATGATATCGTATAGATGTATAGAACCATAAAGTGCTTCCAATATATGGTCACTCTGCATTGCCAAGTCCAATCCATTCCTGTCCAAAGAGTGGACCTTTGTTATAATTTATAGGAAAGGGCAGCATCAGGGCCAGGGGCCATGATCTCAGAGGAACCCCAAAACCGCTGGACCATCAATTGAGGTCTTTTAGTGGAGATCTCATGATGCACCCCTTTTTATTCTTGTGTTGCCAGTGAGACTCCTCTCTGTGAGCTCCATCATGGCTATTACTGGTGGTGGCCGGGCACCATCCCGGTTCTTCCGGTCCCAAGTCGATGTAGGCACCCACTCTTGTGGGTCTCTCTGTCTTCTCAGTTGTCTTTACCACATGTCATTTTGGTCCTCGGTGAGCATCCGTTCCTGCTGAGTTGGGACCATTTGCTGTGTCCTCGGATGGCAGCTTGGCAGCTTTTAAGACCCCAGACGCCACTCACCAATGTGGGGTGCAGAGAGCTCTCTTAGCAAAACGCTAGTTGTGCCAATTGGCCTGGAATTCGCCTAAGAGCATGGTCCCCCGCCCCCCGCCCCAGCTACTCTATCCTTGCAGTAGTGAGTTAAGATGGGAAGGAGTACTCAAGTTATTTTGGAATCCACTTAATGTTGTTTTTGTTTCTAATGTGTGCTATCATCACTTTCTCCCAATTAGATTTCTAGTAACTATCTAAACTAAACCCTCCCCTCTTCCCCCTCCCTCCCTCCCCTCCCTTGAAGCTGTCAAAGAGTCTTTTCTTCTATACACAAGTCTGTTTTTGAGATCTTATCGTAGAGGTCTCATACAGTATTTGTTCCTTTGTTGCTGACTATTCTCACTCAACATAATGTCTTCTAGTTGAAACCAGGTTAGGAGATGTTTCCTGGAATCATCGTTATTCTTTATCATTGTGTAGTGCTCCATCGAGTATATGTACCATAGTTTACCTATCCATTCTTCTACTGTTGGGCATCTGGGTTGATTCCATCTTTTTGCTATCGTGGACTGTGCTGTGGTAAACATTCTGGTGCATGTGTCCGTTCGTGTGAAAGGCCTTGATTCTGTAGGATATAGTCTAAGTAGTGGAATTACTGGGTCAAATGGTATATCGATATCCATTTTTTTTAAGGAGGTTTCATTTTTTTTTAAATATAAGAATAAATGGAAGAAACCCTTTAACTGATCTTCCTTTATTATTCATCTTTATGAGATACAATATGTATATTACATAAAATCATTCATTCCCATCTTCTTTTTGTTTCACTCTTTTCTCCTCCCTGAATGGGAGTTTTTCTCATATTAAATCTGCCCTGAGCGCCTTCATGTTTACTGGAGATGTATCACATACACTGAGGGTAAGCAAATCCAATCTTAAGTATTTAGGAAAGAGGGAGAGAAGAAGAGATAACAAGCAAAAAGTGGGCAGGAGCATAAACCCACAGATAACTCCAGAGAGGAAGCAAGCGTCCTTGGTCCCAATCAGTCTCTGTCACCAAACACTTTTCTCAGTGAGAGTATCTCCTTATGCATACCACAATATTAGCATTCAAAAAGATGTATTTCTTGGATCACATGGTCCCTAAACACAAATCAATCACTTGCTCCAATGTTCAGTCAAAGAAATATTGACCTTCGTTAACTCTGGAGAAAAAATAGGTTACAGTGGACTTCCTGAGGGACAATATTATACTATACTTTAATGGGCCATCTAAGGAAATCTTTCAAGGATACATTCTGCAGACTTAAAAATCAGATTTTCTTATAAGATGTTAGCCTACTGTGTTTGCATTTTATTCAGTCATTCGTCTTCCCCTTCCTTCTCTTACTTCCCTTTCCTCCTCACTTCCCACCCCATCATCCATTCCTAGGACATCAAGTATCAAGAAGTATATTAATCACCTGGTGGTGTAGCGGTTAAGTCTATGGCTGCTAACCAAAAGGTCAGCAGTTGAAATATGTCAGGCAGTCCTTGGAAACTCTGTGGGGCAGTTATATTCTGTCTATATGAGTTAGAATCAACTCAACGGCAGTGGGTTTTTTAAAATATTAATCACCTTCCACAGATACTCTTATTTATTTAAGCATTAATGCAAAATTATTTTCAGTAAATTTTGCCTGGGCCTGATGTCCAAAGGCATCACTTCTTTCAGGTGCTGAGGACATCAGAAGCTTCTGTTGAAGTCTCTGGTTTACCGTCAGTGTCACCTAGCAAATAATGGGTTGGCTTTGGTCTGCTCAATACTCGAAAATATTTGAAATTTCACTGTAAGCTTTTCTAGACCAGTTATTGAGAATGGCAGTCCCTCCTGCCTGTATCTCTCTTTGTGTCCATGATTAAACTATTTTCAATATGCTTCTCCACATACAGTTTTCTTGATTTTCAATTCTCTGCTGCCCTCAATGTATTTTTGTTCTGGGAAACAAATAGCCTAGACTGTATTCTTCAGTTTTGCTTTTATTTATTTTTCAAGCCAAAATAGCAGTTTGTCATTTCCATTTTCTCACATGCACTCCTAGATTTTATGATCTGAACCGTGCTCACATCAGTAAGTGCAAAAACAGAGTCAGTTGTGATGTAGCTAGTGGATGGTACATTTGTCTAGCAGGTTTCCATGGCAGCCAGTAGTACAAAGCAGTGGATGGAGAGTTTTTGAACTTGTGAATGTTGAAATTCTGTATGACTGTGAGATCTTTCAATATGCAGCAAATATCCATAAACCTGATTCTGAGACATGCAAAGCTTCTGACTTGCACGATGAAGTATTGGAAAAATTCACTCCAAGGCTAATACAGTAGGTTCTTTGATTTTGTTGCTTATTGGTCAAAAATATTCTCTCCTAAATTAAATTGTTTATGATCTCCAAGCACCCCCGAAGCTGTTACCCTTCAAAGGAGTCTATCTGTGAATGGAAGGAAGTATGACATTAAATTATGAAATAATGTGTCCATGTGTTCCTTGGTGATGGCAACTGCTAGTTGCCAAGTCGATTCCAACTCATGGTAAACCCATGTATTACAGAGTAGCGCTGTTCTATAGGTTTTTCTTGGCTGTAATCTTAATGAAAATAGGTCACCAGTCATATCTTCTGTGGCACAACTGAGTAAGTTTGGACTGCCAACTTTTAGGTTAGCAATTATGTGCAAACTATTTGTGTCACCTCAAAGGCACTTGGCTTTGGCATTGGGTTTAATGGAAACCTGGTGGCTTAGTGGTTAAGTGCCAAAAGACTGGCAGTTCAAATCCTCCAGGTGCTCCTAGGAAACTCTGTGGGGCAGCCCTACCCTGCTGTAGGGTCACTGTGAGTCAAACTTGACACGATGGCGGTGGGTTTAGATTTGGTTTATTGGGTTTAATGGCTTTACAATAAATCTAAGGAACTTGTGACGAATATTTAAAGTTGTGAATTAGGTATTCATCAATAAAAAGTTATCATAGCTGTAAATATAGACTAAGATAAAGAGATGAGATTTTTTAAAGCCCAAGAATATTCTACTCCTGCTCATTAGAAGCAATGTAGAATACCAGGTTTGAATAGTCAAACTTTTGGTTAATAACTGAAAATAAACTTTTCAATTTTATAGTTTTCATTAAACAACTCAAATTTGCAGTTTGGCTTATGTTACCTATCTTCTTATTCATACGATTACAACCATAAGGATAATGATAATATAATATTACTGACAGTTTTATTTTTTATGAGTTAGTTATTATTGGACTTTAACAAGGATTTGTATATTAGTACCCTATATTGTGGCGTGACTGTGTAACTATTCCTAGACATCGTTAGAGCTACCCAGTGTAGTATTTTTTTGTCCAATCTTTATTCTTTTATTAAAGAGTGACTACAAAAACTCAGCATCTATTATGTGTCTGCTACTTTGTTAAATTATGGGGCTATGGTGGAAAACACAGAGTTTACAGTTTTCTGGCAGAGATATACAATACATAAATAACTTTTTAAGGAATACATTAAAATAAAGCAGCTTGCTAGTAGACCCAGTCTCCCTCCTTAAGTTCCTATCTTCAAGAAGTTTACATTCCAGTGTAAACAAATTTACAAACCAGTGTTGAAATAAATACATCATAGGGTCTAGGTGTCAAATCAAGTATAAAATAGCAATTCTTTTGGAGAATTCCAAAATTTTCCTCTTTTTCTCTTTTCTCAAATTAGCAGAAATTAATAAACTTAATTTGCTAGTTGGGGCTCAATACAGAGGAAGTTATATCTGTATTCTCAGTTTTAGTATGCCAGTGAAACCCCACAGGATTTTTTCAGCATCTCTCTTTTGTTGGGAGAGTGTCCATATGGAGTGTTTGAAGACAATTGCCATCAATTTTGTGACTGTGAAGGAGAAAAGCTCCTGACACCCAGTAACTGGTAAAATGCTGCTGCCCCCCTCAGAGCACCTGAGCCAGATGTGGTACTGGTGTGTGCCACAGCAACAAGTGATCCCTCTGATCTGTGGGCTATGCAGATGCCTACGGATATTTTCATACTAGGTTTATGGCTTTATTAAAGTACATTGCCCTCAACAGTGCTTGCAGGCTAGTATGATTAATCAGATTTTGCAGCTACATCAAGGAACCCTGATGGTGCATTGGTTAAAGTGCTCACCTGCTAACTAAAAGTTTGGTGGCTGGAACCCCTCAGGTGCTCTGTAGGAGAAAGATGTGGCACTCTGCTTCCATAAAGTTTACCGCCTTGGGAACACTGTGGGGCAGTTACACCCTGTCCTGCAGAGTCATTGTGAGTCAGAATCAACTACATGGCAGTGGGTTTGGTTGGGGGTTTGTAGTTATATCACAGGCACCCCAAATCAGTCTTGTGGCTGACAAAGGACTCTTTGAGTATGTTGTGTAGACACAGTTAAACATGCTAATCACAGAGGTGACTGAGAGAGAACATCAGAATTAAGTCAGTTAAGAAGATGATGTCCTGTTAGCACTCCTGAGAGCCAAACTACTAGCTGTTCTTTGGGATTGAAGAGAGATTTATACTTTTTGTTCCCTTCTACAGATAGAAAGAATGATATAAAAAGTAAAATTCTAATACATGAGGGATTGTCTTAGGTAGAACAGAGAGCAGACTGAGTGTGTTGTTGACTGAGCACTGGCTGTTGGATGTGATGGATACTTACTAGGGGTAAAGTTTTCTCATAATTTAAAATCCGTGAAGGACTGGCCCTGCCACAGATTATGACCCAAGGTGGAATATTCTACCTCAGAATGTGCAGCCTTTATTTGCACAAAAAGAGAGGCAGAGGGTAGGTATTTCTAAGATCATTCTCCAGCACTAATAATCTATGATTCTGTAATTAGGGCTTCCTGTACTACTGAGAAAGCCACAGCAACCTTCCGGGCTGTGGGAGAGAGCTATTCCCCCAGCACAATTACCCCTAGGCATCCACCTTCCTTGGTTTGTTTCTGAGCCATAGCAATAAAACTACTTATTTTCAATACCAGAAACCTAACTAAATACTTCACAAGTATTTATTCAATCCTCACCACAATCCTATGAGACTGTAACTATTTTTTTTTTTTATTCGTATTTGATGTGCAAGAAAGCTGAGAAAGACACTAGCAGAACCAAAATTTGAAGTCAGACAAGTCTGGTTGGAGACCTCGTATTATGTTAATAATGAACAATTCTATAGATGTGAGAGGTTTATAGCATCTGAAATAAGGAACCTCCAGTGACTCTTCAATGCCTTTCTACTTTCATTCTTTACAGAGTTTTAGAATGTGGCCAAGGTATTATAACTGTTGACTAGAAATCCTTTTGGATCTTCTAGCCAGGCAGCGTACTGACACTGGAGTTTGGTTTTTCTAAAGCTGTTTCATTTGAGTCTCCATTCCTCGTGTGCACTGGACTGCAGGCTTCTTGAGAGTAGGACTCATGCTTATGTATCTTTTACCAAAGTAACTTAGTTGATAGAAATTTGGTTAGGTGAAAGCAGTGACAGCACATGGTAGAGAGTAGAATTGAACTGGGCTTTACTATCAACTGAAAAGTTTTCTAAACTCAACTCAATATTTCAAAGGATAGAGTAGAAGAGACAGGGACTAGGGGACCATGTATCCAGGGGACACTGAGGCCAATTGGCATAACTAGTCTGTTTTTGAGAGAATCTTCTATACCCCATGTTGGTGAGTGGCGTCTGGGGTCTTAAAAGCTAGCAAGCTGCCATCTGAGGTACACCAAATGGTCCCAGCTCATCTGGAACAGATGATCACGGGGAATATCAAAGGCAAAAGGAAAAAAAGAGCCCAAGAGACAAAAGGACCTACATGAATGTGAGACTGTATCAGTATGAGACCAGAAGAACCAGACAGTGCCCGGCTACCACTAAAGACACTCGTGGTAGTGGACATAATTTTGAGTTCCTGAGGCAACGCAAGAAAAAGAGGGGTGCAGCCAGAGAACTCTACCAAAAGACCTGAAGTGATGGTCTAACAGCCTGGAGGATCCCCTGGGAACATGGCCCCTCAACTTGCTACTGTCCCTGACCAAAAACCAGTATTGCGGTCAACTCTTTAGACAAGATTGGACATCAGTTGGGGACATAGTGCGGCCATGTGGTGTGTGTACTTCATGATTCTATGCATTTCTAGGAGGCTGTCCCACTGTTCTCTTTCTAGATGGGAGAGAAGAAGGTGCAAAGGAGGGGACAGATGCTTATTAAGAGAACACCAGAAATGCAGAATCAAAAGGAGGAGTGTGCTATTACCAGCTGGGGAGAGCAGAAGAAGCTGCAGAAAGGTGGGCATGCAAAACTGATTTGGATTGTATACTTTCACTTAATCACAATAAAATATAGTAAAATAATTTAGACTGTGGTCTTGCACATAATAATCTTCAGCAAATATTTGCTGAAGGAGTTTTTGTTTCTTTTCTCAGCACTTCTCATGAAGTGGTTGAACCTTGCTGTATCTATCTCTAGAAGTCTGTCAGAATAAGCATGCTCATGACGTGGTGGTGGAACGACAGCACACATCACCAGTGAAATGACCACTGAAAGTAGAATGCTGATAGTGTATGTGGTTCCTCCTGAATACTGGTTAAAACACTAAGACTTACTGATATTTATTATGTGTTAAGCAGTTAAATTTACACTAGATGCTGTTAGTCTGATCTTTGTTCCTGTTATGTAGGCCACGGAGTTGGAGTCCAGTAAAGTGGTATAATTTGCCCAACGTTAAGCAGCTAAGTGGCTACTCAATAGGATTTGAACCAGATAATCTGGGTCCAGAGCAAGACTTTTAAGATCCCCCCTGTACTGCCTCTCAAGGGAAAGGAAGGAGTAGAAACTGCTCTTAACCATCTGTCTGCACTGACTAATGTGATAGGAACTAACTATATATTTGCTTTTTAATCTAAATTTAATTTGCCTCAAATGAATTAAGTTTAAATCAGCTCCTTGGTCACACATGTGCCGTTTCAAAGTGCCCAATAGTTACATAGGAGCTAGCGGCTACCATATTAGATAGCACGGTACAGAACATTTCAGTTGTTGCAGAAGCGTTTCTTGGACAACACACTGAGCAGTGGCAAAAAATTAGCCATTAACTTAAGAGAGCTTGCTCTATACTCTGTGACCTCAATTCCTTATCACACAGTCTTTCTCACCATCCACAGGTAAACTGCCACAGTATAGTAGGTCACATATGTTAACACATCCATCTCCTGTGGGCAACTTGAGACCCCTCTTGTCATGAGCTCTTTGGGGGTACCTGCCCCCTACACAGATGTACTACAAGTTCTTTTATTTGCATTTTTATTTTCAATTAGGCCCAGTTCATCGGCGATCTTAACTGTGAGCAGCTGTGTCTACGCAGGCACCATAAAGATAAAAGACCTCATTTTAATTTGAACTCTGGTAAAGGACCTATTAAATAGCTATAACATTAATTCATAAAAGAATGTAACAGTTTTTCATTGGATTATCCTCCCCCTTGGTAAATGAACATTTGCAGACATTCGAGCAGATGTCTTAAATACACATCATTATTAACATGAAAATGTGGTATTTTTGTAAATTAAAATCAGATTCTGGACTGTTGAGGAGAGATCCTGACTCGTAGCTCTTTCAAACGAGAAAACTGACCACCAAACTAAGGAATCCTGCTAAACATTAGACAGCGGTGAGAGTGTTGGGTTGAATTTGGAATGACAGAACTTTTTTTGTCTACCCTAAAATTGGTGTGGTTTAGAGAAAAGATTCACTGCACAGCAGCATTTAAATCACCAGCAAAGCTCCCTTTACATACCTCTAGTCTCTTTATTGGTGGCATAGTGGCTAAGGGCTATGACTGCTAACCAAAAAGTCGGCAGTTCAAATCCACCAGGAACTCTTTGGAAACTCTATGGGCCAGTTCTACTCTGTCCTACAGGATCACGGTCAGTTGGAATCAACCCAACAGCAATGGATTTTATTTTTTGAATGTTGAATTTTAGTAAATGGAATTATTTACAAAATTGATTTATAATTTTTTTAATTTATCTGAAGTTTAAAATCTAACTTAATTATTAACCGGTTAATTAAAGCAAGAATGCCTACCTTCCTAATCCAAGACCATAAAAAGTGAGCATCCAACTACTTGTGAAGCATCTAGGAGGAATCAATCTCTGACCTAGAAAAAGGATTTTGAAACAATAAAGACAAGGTTAGCAAATTTTTCACACAGATGGAATTCTTTGTACTACTTGTATCTTCATGTTTAATTGACACTGCCATACTTCAGTGTGCAGCTTTCTACCTCTTTATTTGAAATTATTGCTAGATATACTTGATCCCTGATAACAGCGCAGAATGAAGAGAGAGCACGAAACAAAAAGCCAGAGGCCCCTCTCAGAGTTTGTTCCACTTACCAGGGACAGGACATTTGAGTAGACCTTAGAAACCAAGCCAAACCTCAGTATATTATTATCTAGAATGGGAGAACTTACCTCACTGCTTGTCTGTCTCACAAGTCTTTGTTGGAATCAACTGGCAATAATGTATTAGAAACCTTCTTCGTATACTTTACAAAAATAGACCACTGTTAGACTGCAAAGTCAAGTTTCTCTGATCCCTAACTTTCATAAATTGGATTCTTCCCCAATCCTTTCTCATCTTCTAGGAAACATAAACCTACTCGATGGCACCTGGCTCTGGCACCTTGCTTCTGTGAGTTGGGCTTTCTCCTTATCCTCGTAATCATTTAGAAACAGAACCTGTTAATTTTCTATAATCCCTGTTAGACTAAGACACACAGGCTAGCGCTCAGTGTTTCAGGTCCCCTTTCTGTCCATGTTTAGTTATTTCGGTAAAGCTTACATTTCATGTCCATCCCTTTTCCATTTTTCTACCAGTTGCAAGTGCTGTGAAATTCTATGTGATTGTTGTACCCTTCAGTGTAGCAGGATTTTACAGCAGTAGCTACATGGGAGACCAATACCCCTTTTGACATATTTTAAGAGGTGAGTTTGAAGTCATTTCATTTTCAGCAACATGAGTTCCAATAATCATGCTTTCAACTTAAAGACAAATCTCATGTATTGTGCATCCAGGTGAGGATGCCTTTTTCTGACCTCAAGACCCCTAATCCATTTTTCCTGTGTCCTTCACATTGCTACTCTTACAAGCTCTATTGAATAATCTAATTTGGAGAAGGCACATAAAAAATAAAAATTGCTGTCCTGTCTTCTCCTAGTTTCAGTTTTGTTGCTAACTTCCTTGAAACTTTCCCTCCCACCTCTTTTCCATTAAAGTAGTTATTTTTACTATACAACATTCCATGGTGGGGAAAAGATGCCACATGGTTAACCAGACTTTTTTTTACAAGGCTATCATTATCTTGTTGAATTCCAAGAAACAATAATAAAAAGACAGGATGATTGAAGAGCATGTTTGAATCACTTTATTTTTCCCCTCACAGTAGGCAAGTCAGTCAATACTGCCCTAACTGCATTCAGAAGTGCCCGTGTGTCCAGGGAGCCTATTGAACCTTCTCAGTAGAAGCTGCATTTGTCCCTCAAGGAGAATGGGCTCAAATTGAGGAGAAAACACTTTAGAGAATTCTTAGTATCCAAAGAGCATTAACTTTTCCATTGAATAGAATTGTGCAGTGGTTTACCCACAGTTCATCGTAACTTGGGAGGAGAAATGTACTTACTTAACCATCTTTAGAGCCGTCCTTGCCTGTTGTGAGAGGAAAATAAGGCACCTCAACTTTATGGCCTCCAAGCAGAAGTTTCATTCTCTAGCCTACCCTCCCCAACTTCGTTTCACTGAACAACATACCAAGAATAAGAGAATGTTTTTTCAAGATCCCAACTGTAGTAACATTTGGACTAATAAATGAACCTAATTTTTTTTTAATATGCACAGGCGGTATTTAAATTTGGAAGTAAGAACTGCTTTTCAATTCAGATTGGACTGCACTGAAATATTCACACCTATTCACTGAGGACCTCAGTGGCCATTAAGTAGCTGGACTCTCTTTAGAAATGTCTAGAATTTCATCTGTTTATTCTCAGTATCTTGCTTCATAGCTAGCTCTGCTTCAGATTGCCAGTGTATTCTATTTCAAACACGGCTTTTGGTGTGGGAGACTATTCAGACTTCAGCCACAGAAAGATCAAGGTAACAGTATGATGCACACATTTACAATGAATCATCAAAATGCTTAGTGGTGACTCGCCATCAGACGTGAAAAAAGTGGAAAGAGCAATCAAACCAAGTTGGACACACAAATAGCCTGCATGTTAAAGCCTCACTGGAATCACTACACAAATCTCAACCCAAATTTCGTATCATTTAGATGAATTCTACAGCCATGTATAAGCATGAACACACCCTGTAATAAACTCAAGAAAAACAGAGCCATTAATATAATTTTACTTTTGTTCTCAAATAGTTTACAAGCATTTAAAATTTTAGACTTGTGGCTAATTCACATTAGAAAACAATCATTTTCTTGACTGAAAATGCTATGATTCGTTACTCATATTTATTATTCATGCTTTACTGGGATCACGAAAAGGATGTTGAAATTATGCAAGTGGGTATTTGATTTACATGTAATGTTTAAACTGCCTTTTAAATCAAAACATCATATGACTGATGGAAGAACTGGTGAAAAATACTTGGCATTATCAATTCATTGTAGTTTCTGATCTTTACACAGCATCTATCTTCCTCTATCTCAGCACGTTACTCATTTAACAAAGATATAATGATACTTACAGTGGGCAGACTGGCCAAGTTTACTGTTACCCATGACCACCAAGTTCATTCTGACTCATAGTTGATCCTAGAGGTCAGAGTACAGCTGCACCTGTACAGCTGCACCCGAGAGCTTCCATAGCTGTGAATCTTTCTGGAAACAGACGTGGAGTGTAGCAGTTAAGTGTTACAGATACTAACCAAAAGATTGGCAGTTCACATCCTCCAGGTGCTCCTTCAAAGCTCTGAGGCACTTCTACTCTGACCTATAGGATCACTGTGAGTTGAAATTGACTTGATGACAGTGGGCTTTTTTGGTGCAGAGCGACTGGTAGTTTCAAACAGCCAATCTTTCAGTTAGCAGCCAAGCATTTCAACCACTGTGTCATCAGGGTTCTTAATTTATTAAATGATACAAAGTACTTAATTAGATCACTTTTTAAGAAGTTATTTATAAATTTGTAATTCTCTTCAGTTAAATTTTAAAACCAAACCAAAACCATTGCCATCGTAGGAGAGTTATGATTCAACTTTTTATTGATGTCTTTGGAAACTCTATGGGGCAGTTCTACTCTGACCTGTAGGGTCGCTATGAGTTGGAATCTACTCGACAGCACAGTTTTTTTTAATTGTATTTTTAAAACTTAAGTGTATATAAAATTTTATTGTAACTTAATTGTATATTTAAAATTATTTTTAATTGTATTTAGAATCCATATTTAATATTTAAATTCATTTTAACTATTTTTGTCAGAAACTAGTATTCCATTGCTTCAAATCAACTGAAAACTACACTTTATTATGAATATTTATTCATTTTCCTTATGATTTTTCTAAGATTTTCAAGCTTCTCTCAACTATCGCCATCTGACTTCAAGATAAATAAAAGCAACATTTTCTCTTGGGCTGCCTCTGCTCCTGGATAAAAACAGGGTAAAGAACAAGGAATCAGGTTGTTCTTTCCTCCTAAAGCTTTTGTCTCCTATGAACATAAAAAAGAACTTCCTTTTTAAAGAGGAAGGAATTTCTTCGGATATTTTTTGGTTTGTTTCTTTGTTTTCTTATGCAGAGCTTAACTCTATAGAAAAAAGTCACATGTAAAATGTTAAGCTCATGAGGGGTAATCTGGATCAATTGGCACAAAAAAATTTATTAAGAAACTCTTCTGCATCCCACTTTGACGAGTAGCACATGGGGTCTTTAAAGCTTGCAAGCTGCCATGCAAAATGCATCCACTGGCCCCAGTGCATCTGGAACAAAGGAGGGTGAACACCAAAGACACAAGAAAAACATTAGCCCAAGAGACAAAAGGGCCACATAAACCAGATACCCTATCAGCCTGAGACCAGAAGAACCAGAAGGTGCCCGGCTTCACCAGTGACCTCCCTGACAGAAAAAACAACACAGAGGCTCTAACAGAACAGGAGCAAAGTATGGTACAGAACTCAAATTCACAAACCAAACCAAACTTGATGATATAATAGAAACTAGAGGAACCTCAAAAAACATGGCCCCTGGATTCTTTGTTAAACCAGAACTAAAGCCCCTTCTGAAGTCACCTCTTCAGACAAAGATTAGACTTACCATTAGAACTGCCCCTAGAATTTCCAAGGAGCACCTGGCGAAACTGAACTGCCAACCTTTGGGTTAGCAGAAGTAACACTTAACGCACGGTGCCACTAGGGTTTCTGCAGACACTAGTAGGGATCTGAAAATCCTAATGGTCGTGATATTTTGTTCATGAACTAGAAAATAAAATATATTTATCTTAAATAATTTAATAGTAAGGAAGTCATAAAACATAATTTCCTTAAGATTTATAAAACACAAAATTGGAATTATAAAACACAAAATGATACTCGTGAAGAGTGCCCTTCTTAGTTCAAGAAGATACACCAGACGAAATGGTTAGCTCCCGCCCAGGAGTGAGATGAGTATGCAGAAAGGGACAGAAGCTGACTGAATGGCTGTGAGAAACCCCAGGTGGAAAGGGGAGTACAGTGTTGCATCGCAGGGACTGCAACTATCATGTGCGTGTAACAACGTGTGTATAAATTTTAACACGAGAAATTACCTTGAGCTATAAACTTTCACCTAAAGCAAAATTACAGCAACAAAAAAGTTGAGCTCCATGCTCAACAAATGCCAAGTGTTTTATATATTTTCTCACTTCAACGTTCTTTTCCCCCCAACTCTAAAACAGATTATAAAAAATGAAAAGAAAATACCATGTGATGTTTTAGACAAATCATTTCCACTGCTTTCTTACAACGGTCGCTAGCAGCTAATGCAAGTCACTAGTCCCCATCTCCTTTCAGTGTAAGTTATCTTACGTCTGCTCACTGTTCCATTATACTTTTGATCACCTTGAAAAATCTTGTTTAGGTGGTACCCTGAAAAAGTTAATGGACATTCCCAGCTACCACCGCAGGCCGTTCTTATCAGAAGCTCAGCAAATGGATCCCGATAAAATGGGAGAAAATGTGAAAAAGAACTCCGATTCTTAAATAGTCCAGACTTGCTGGACTTTTTGAGATTATTGCCCTGAGATACTCAGTAAACCTTAGATGAAAACTATTCCATAAAGTCATCTTTTACCGAATTAACAGATAGGTTGATAAAAGAAACAATCGCATGCGTGAGTAATGTGCTCCTTGAATATACCACCTATACAAGACCAAAGAGTCAACGTTTACTCAAAATCAAGGATCAGAGGCGAGTAGGCAAGAGAAACTAGATTACTAAAACAGGAACAGAGCAAAAATAACGAAAAAGTTCACACACTGTAAAAAATGTACCCAGTGTCACTGAATAAGTTGTATAGAAATTATTAAATGGCGGTCTAATTTACTATGTAAATTATTAGCAAAAAGCGATAAAATATTTTACTTAAAACAAAAACCGTTAATGGACAATGCAAAGCGTGGTGGTAAGTCATCCCTCCTAAAAACAGTCTAGGTCTTCCATTTGCAGACACTAGTACCCTATCCTCTGCCGTGAGTCGGATTCAACCCATAGCGACCCTAGAGGTCGGAGTAGAACTGCCCGCTAGAGTTTCCAAGGAGCACCTGGAGGATTTGAACTGCTGACCTTTTGGTAGGTAGACGTAACACTTTAACCCTTTATGCCACCAGCGTTTCTGCAGACGCTAGCAGGTATCTGAAAATCCTAATAGATGTGACATTTTGTTCATGAACAAGAATATAAAATATATTCATCTTAAATAATTTAATAGTGAGGAAATTATAAAATATAATAATTTTAATTATTTAAATATATTAAATGTCAAATTATAAAATATAATTTCTTTAGGACGTTTAGAACTGAATTTTAAAATTTTTGTGTGAATGACATTCGTACTAAAAGTGATTCAATTTTTAAAATAACATCTGCATTTTTGAATAAATTAATTATACATTTCACTTGTTTTATAGCAATTTAGACAGAAACAACTTTTCAGGTACAGTGAGGGGGATTCAGCTAATAAGAAACAATTTGCATAAACTTTTAAAGAATTCAACTCTTGTTTAAAGTGAGGCATAATTTAATGTGTCAGAATTGACTCAATGGCAGTGAGGTATTTTCATCTTTTTGGGGGGTTCTTTTTTCATCTGCTAGTTCAGTGTGCAATTGGAATCATTGTCTCTGGACTGAGATATTTTATATTACTCTTCTAATTTTTCTCCCACTCTAATCTGCACTGTGAAGGCATCCACACTGCTCCCCAATGGAAATTCACCCACTCATAGTACTTAATCTCTTTATGAAGATGCTTGTGCTGTGGTGTTTCAGGTTCTTCCATTTGAAACACAAGATCAGAGTGAAGATTATTATATTTTTCTGAAAAATTACAGGTCAGGTTTAAAGAAAGCAAGAAGATATGTGGAAGGGTGCTAGCTAATTTGGAGTTTCAATCCAACATGCCTGGAATATACCATGTCAGTGTAACACCTAACTTTCCCCTGCATTTTCTAACTTCTGCACTCATTTGTTGAGTTTTCCAGATGAGACAGCTATTTGACACAGGTTAAATTATTTTTAGAGAACTTAGAAATCATTCCAAGAGTTCGTGGCAAGAATGGCATTTCCTTTGTGAGAAACAGCAAAAAGGGTTTGGCTTCTCCTAGGCCTCTTTCACCCTGGTTTCTCCAGGACCTGGTAATATTACAGATGTAGCAAGAATTTAAAGGAACATTTTGATGAAGCGAACAAATAATAGCAACTGTCTGCACTTTAGGAGTTATGTATTCAATCCACTTGAAATAGTTTTTCATGGCTCTGTAATAGAAAAAAAAAAAGTAGCTGAGTTCTTAAAACTGGTTTATTTCAGAGTCATTCCAAAGTGTTGAACCTTTTAGCTAATCATGTGAAAACCATCCTGCTTTTCCTGCTTATAGTTTAGTTTTTCTAAATAAAAGAACACAAAAACCAAACACTAAAGTCTAGAAAACATATCTAAAAGTTATAGGCACTTGTTTTTATATTCTTCTAAATATTAGCATACTCTTCCATGTCTAAATTTTGTAACAGATTAAAGAAAATACCACTAATCAGTCCTCATGCTAATGTTTGTGTGCATATTGATATAATTTGTAGGAATATCAATTCAAATAATTTATATTAAGATTTTAGACACTGTTTCTCTTTTACTTACTGACTGAAAATACATAGAATTTTTACTACTAATGCTTATACTTAAAAAGAATATAAAAGAACCTATGAAATATAATTTTATTGCTCAGCCTTCAAGAAAAAAGTTCAATAGTCCAACAGACAGAAAAACTCATGTGAAAAATTGAAACCCTTATGTGCCGACAATATTGGTCTCTTGAAATGTAGAACATCGGTTTGTGAATAAAATTCCATATGTGAGATTTGGATGAATTTGGGAGAGAACATATAATATACACTTGATGAATGGTAGAACCTGTGACTGATCAGCTTCCTAAGTCGGTATTAGTGATATTTTGAATCACTGATTGATTTTGAACAATGCCTTCATCATTGGCACTTTTTAACTATTGCCTAAAAGCAATTTTCTGCACCTGAACTCTAGCCTAGATTTACTAAATCATTCAAAAATATTTATTAAGTGCTAACTACTCTGGAAGGAGTCCTCATTGCACAACGGTTAGGCACTTTGCTGCTAACCAGAAGGTCTGGGATTTGAACCCACCAGCAGCTCCAGGGGAGAAAATATCTGATGCTCTGTTCCTGTAAAGATTATAGCCTAGAAAATACAGTAGGACAGGTCTAGTATCCTGTGGGGTCACTTAAGAGTTGATATTACTTGATGGCACTAAAAAACAACAGCAGAACTATAGTATAGATTGTTCCAGGCGTGAAAGAAGTAGTGGTGAAGGACACAGATGTGTTTCCTGTCCTCCTTTAGCTTACAGTCTGTTAGATTGTATTAACCAACAGCACCCATGCTTTTGAACATTCTTAGCTTTATAGTCAACTTTATAGTTTATCAGTCCTGTCATGATTTATTAAGTTTCCTATGTCTCTTTCTTTCACATTTAATTCTCCTGTATTTACACACACCTTGCTACATCAAACCCATTCTACCTAATTTTACAAAATCCACATAACCAAATTCACTCTTAGTGCTATGGTAGGAAATTAACTATTTTTTAAAACCTCATGAAATATCGTTTCATATTTATAGAAAACCATATTAATTTTTGCAATGTACAGGGAAACCCACTTTTAGATCAGTTGACGTAGCCCTGAACACGTGGGGATTTATGTTACAGAAGTACAGAAAAGGAAGGGTTCCTGCTGTTCTGACAGTTGTCTCATCCTTTCCACTCTCTCTACTATCTCTTCTTTTGCCTAAAGGAAGCATTTCTTGGTGACAGAGGAGGATTTTTAGACACTGCTAAGAATCTGGTTTTATTGAAAGGCAAGCAAGTCTCACAAGCATTAAAGTTATGTTGTTACTTTAACAGGACCTCAAACCAAAATTAGATTACTACTTGGAATACAGCAAAAAGATTCCAGTGCCAGCTGAATAACTCGTAGGATCCTCAGGCTCTATTTGTTGGTCTTCTGCTTGAATAACATAGTTCACAAGCTGTCTGCATTGCTGACATCTTTCATATGCTTTCAATACTCAATAATTTGAAATATGCTTTCTATAAATTTCTTTATATTTGATAGATATTTCTGAGTAGAGGCATTTTTGCATTTAAACAGAGTTGTAACATACTTGTTTTGGTGCTTATGTGACTAGAAGAGTCATTTTTTACACCGTACATCACAGTTGTACCTTGTCCACTTCATCATGTTCCTAAACGTGCTGAGAAACATGAAACAGCCAGCAAAGGCACTGTGTTCTACGAAATAGCAACTTGTAATTCTATTTTCTATACCCTAAAGAATCCCCCAAATTTGGAACTCCTCTTTGGGTTCACTTGGGCTTTTTGACTTCCTAAACACATGCTCCCTGGATTCCACACTCAGCCATCATACCAGCCACATTACTGAGACTGCCAAGGTTTAGAGAAGTGTTCCCAAGTGTGCACTCCATGGAATATGAGTTAATAGTATCTAAGAAAGGAAAAGAAGGTGACGGAGGATTGGTTGGGTTTTATAGTCACTAACTACACCAATAACCAAGAAACTCTGGATTGAGCAAAGGTAAATAGTGCATGAGATTATTAAGGTTCTGTGTCAGCTTGACTAAAACATGTTTCTCCGTAGTTTGGCAGTTGTATAATAACGTAATCACTTCCCTAATGAGACCTGCATGAGAGGATCTGTTGAGAGTAGCCAATCAGTTGAAAGGTGGTTTACTTTCGGGGTGTGGCCTGCATCCAATATATGTAGACTTCTTGGAAAAGCTTACTGGCTTTTGGTTTGTTCTGGATTCTGTGTTTGGCTCATCAGCATCTGACTTCCAGTTCTTGGGACTTGGGTCAGCAATCTGCCATCTTACAGGCTGATCTTGGATTCACCAGCTTTTGCAGCTGTGAGACAACAACATCCTGCCATCTGACCTTGGATGTTGGGTTTGTCAGTCACTTCAGCCTTGTAAGTCAGTTGAAGCCTGTGGCCTGATGCCTTACACCAAGCTCACAGACTTCCAATATGCCAACCTCTACAACCCCATGAACGATTTCATTAAGACAAATCTTTCTCTTTGTATTAAAAAACTAAAACCCACTGCTGTTGAGTTGATTCTGACTCATAGTGTGACTTTTATACTACCTATAAACTTTTATATATTATTATACATATTTTATAAGCTTATGTATTCTATATTATATATACTTCTATATTACATATAGAAGTATACTACATTATTGTATAATATGTTATAAACATATATCATGCATATATATACTTCTATATATGTTACAAACATATGTCATGCATATATATACTTCTATATATGCTATAAACATATATCATGCATATACTTATTGTATGTATGTGTTTTATATATATTTTAAATATATATATGTTTTATATATAAACATAAAATATGTTTTAAATGTATTCTATATACAGTGTATATATACTTATTGTATATAATATATACAGTTATTATAGATAATGTATATGCTGATGTGTTATATATAATATACATCTATAAAATATTATCAAAACCATGGTATATATGAGATATGTAATATGTAAGCTTATAAAATATAAAAGCCGCAGTGCCTTCAATCATCTTATATGCATGCAAAAGTTGGTCCATAAATAAGGAAGACCAAAGAATTGATGCCTTTGAATTGTGGTACTGGTGAAGAATACTGAATACAGCATGGACTGCCAAAAGAACGAGTGAATCTGTCTTGTAAGAAGTACAACTGGAATGCCCCTTAGAAGCAAGGATGGTGACACTACATCTTATATACCTTGGGCGTATTATCAGGAGGATCAGTCTCTGGAGATGGACATAATGCTTGGTAAAGTAGAGGTTCAACACAAAAGAGAAGATTCGCTGGCACGGTGGTTGCAACAGTGGGCTCAAACATAACAGTGACTGTGTGAGGACAGCGCAGAACCCAGCACTATTCTAGTTTATTATGTGTACAGCCACCACAAAGCAGAACTGACTTGATGGCAGCTAGCGAAAACAACAACACATAAATATACACTTCACCCATTTAGTGCCTCTGGAGAAGCCAGCCTAAGATGGTATACTTTACTATCATGCTTGTCAAGAACTCTAGCAACTTATTGTCACTTGTGACTCTCCAACAGGAAAGTAAGAGTGTGCAATGAACTCAGAACTGTTTAACTGGGGGCTCCATTTTTGGGCAAATGTTTTGAAGAACTAATGTCCCAAACGAAATGTGGGTGACACAGTGGTTAAGTGCTAAGGCTGCTAACCACGAGGCGGGCAGTTCGAATCCACGAGGCACTCCTTGGTGAAACTCTGGAGGGCAGTTCTACTCTGCCCATAGGGTCACTGTGAGTCAGAATCGACTTGATAGCAGTAGGTTTGGTTTTGGGTAACATTCCAGAGAATACCTTTGTGAAAAGATGGCAGGGAGGGTAAAAGTTCACTGAAGTAAGACCTTAGACATATCTTTGTTCTAGATACCTTGATCACATATTTTTTATTGCTGTTTCCTAGAGAGAATTCTAAGCAAGGCCTATATCACTTTACTAGCTCTCCATGGATCCCCTATGAGCCAGTAAGTATTTCCTCAAAAAAGCTTTGGAAATACAAAGTAAAGTGTTGAAGAAGCTTTTTAAATAAAATTTACCTACTCTGATTAGTATCGAAAATTGAGTAAATAATTTTTTTAAATATTAAAGACAATTAGGAAAGCATGAAACAGTATCTTTAAATGGATAATTAGCAAAGTTATGGAGGACTGTGCGTTAGAAATTAAAAGACTGAAGTTTTATTAACATCTGGGCATTTTATGGTAGCTTTTACATACCATACTTTAAATAACCCATGGGGATTATTTAAATGCATTAAAAATCCCAAGGAGAGAAAGTTTAATACCATACTAGAATGAATATAATTTCTTATGGGAATCACAAACTGATTAGATAAATTGTCATGTCATAATCAAAATATGTAGATTACAATGCTACCTATATTCTAGGTATTACTAGCTAATGGTATCTGTTCTGTCTTGGATGTTACTATGACTCAGAATGATGAGCTAGCAATGGATTTTTCTGGTTCAACTCACATCCTCCTCTACTCCTTCACACACACAGAGGTATTTATGATGCTAATGGTGAAAGTTTTAGGGGGATTCCTTTTGGGATTATATATTTAAGACATCTTCTGTTAGAATTCCATTTTTAAAAATTCCAAATAAGGAAAAAAAAGTGCACACACTAGTATTCAGGAAAACCACCATTGTAATTGCTACCTAAGCCAAAGCCAAGTGCCGTTGAGTCGGATCTGAAGACTTCCATAAATTTTTCACAAAGAAATTTAAGACAATCCCAATTTCAACGTAAGTGCGGTGTACTCTAAATATGGGATACTATGTTCTAGCTCTATTCTATTTCACACAACCAAACAAAACAGTGCAAAAAGTGCTTAAAGAGTGGAAAGTCTGTTTACCTGGAATTACAGGCACCTACCGTCAGAAGTTACTGCAAAGCTGCTCAGGTCTTTTTGTTTTACAAGTGAGAGAATCAGGCCCCACAACTAAAAACTCACATAGCCAAAACTTTCTCATCTCCTAGCTGTTGTCTTTGTTCTCTCACGTTTTTTGATTTCTACCTCTTCTGAGACATACAAGGAGTCAGTTTGCCCAAGAAGATCAGAAATTTTACTTCACTTTTGAAGTTCTAGCTTTAGAAAGTACTAAATTTATAGTGTCACCATTTCCATGCTCTTAGGCGAATTCCAGGCCAACTGGCACAACTAGCGTTTTGCTAAGAGAGCTCTCTGCACCCCACATTGGTGAGTGGCATCTGGGGTCTTAAAAGCTGCCAAGCTGCCATCCGAGGACACAGCAAATGGTCCCAACTCAGCAGGAACGGATGCTCACCGAGGACCAAAATGACATGCGGTACAGACAACCGAGAAGACAGAGAGACCCGCAAGAGTGGGTGCCTACATCGACTTGGGACCAGAAGAACCGGATGGTGCCCGGCCACCACCAGTGATAGCCACGATGGAGCTCACAGAGAGGAGTATCACTGGCAACACAAGAATAAAAAGGGGTGCATCATGAGATCTCCACTAAAAGACCTCAATTGATGGTCCAGCGGTTTTGGGGTTCCTCTGAGAGCTTGGCCCCCGGCCCTGATGCTGCCCTTTCCTATAAATTATAACAAAGGTCCACTCTTTGGACAGGAATGGATTGGACTTGGCAATGCAAAGTGACCATATGTTGGAAGCACTTTATGGTTCTATACATCTATAGGATATCATCTTGCTGACCTCTCGCCGGAGGAAGGGGAGTGGATGGAGAGGAGGGGAAAGGAGGCTGTTGGGAGGATGAGACATATATGGAGCAGAGAGGAATAGTGTGCTGTCACCGGACAGGGAGAGCAGTGGAAGCTGCATATAGGTGGGCATGTAAATTTATACATGAATGTACATTTTCACTCAGTTACGTTAAATAAAAAAAAAAAATTTATAGTGTCACCATTTATTAGATTTCCACACTGTGTCCAAGGACAAATAGTTAAATTCAGATATTAGGAATGGAAGCCCATGAGAGGTTGACGGGCTGGTAATGATTTCACTGCTTTCCAAGAAAAACAATTTAACTTTTTTTTTCACTTTTTTTATTAATTGTGATTAAGTGAAAGTATACAATCCAAATTAAGTTTGCATGCCTGCCTATCTGCACCTCCTTCTGTTCCCCTTGCCTGATGACAGCACACTTTTCCTTTTCATTCTATACTTCTCGTATCTTCTTAACAATCTCCTGTCCTCTCTTCTTCACCTTCTCCTCTCCCATCTAGAAACAGAGCAGTAGGACAGCATCCTATACATGTACAGAACCATAAAGTACACACACCATATGGTCACACTGTATTCCCAAGTCCAATCCATTTTTGTCTAAAGAGTTGATCTCAGTAGTGTTTTCTGGTCAGGAGCAGCAACAAGTCATGCTCCCCGGGGATCCTCCAGGGCATCAGTCCATCAGTTTTGGTCTTTTAGTAGAGTTCTTGAGCTACATCCCTCTTTTTCTCATGTTGCCACAGAGACTCAACATTGTGTGCGCCATCACAGCCTTCTTTGGTGGTGGCCAGGCACCATCTGGTTCTTCTGGTCACATGTTGATACAGTCTTTCATTCGTATGAATCCTTCTGTCTCCTGGGCTTTTTTTCCCCTCATGTCTTTGCTATTCTTGGTGATTATCTGTTCTGGATGAGCCAGGACCATTTGATGTACCTCAGAGGGCAGCCTGCTAGCTTTTAAGATCCCAGATGCCACTCATCAATGTGAGATGCAGAAGACTAGCAATAGGCTAGTTATGCCAGTTGGCACCAATATCCCCGGAGAGCATAGTTCCCACTCCCCACTCCAGTTACTCTATCCTTGCAATATTGGGTTAAGATCAGAAGAGTTTTCAGTTTATGGTGAAGTTCAGTTAAGTTGATCTACTTTTTGCTGTGTGCCATCACTGCTTTCAGCCAACCAAATTTCCATCAACTATGTAACTTATGACCAATCCTCTCCCTCCCTGCCCACTCTTGTAGCCATCAAAGATTCTTTTCTTCTGTACATAAGTCTATTTTTAAGTCCTAGAGTAGGGGTCTCATACAATATTTGTGCTTTTGCTACTGACTAATTTCACTCAGCATGTTTTCCAGTTGAAACAAGTTTATGAGATGCTTCCTAAAATCATCATTGTTCTTTATCATTGCATTGTATTCCATTGAGTATATGTTCCATAGTTTGTGTCTCCATTCATCTGTTGATGGGCATCTGGGTTGAATCAATCTTCCTGCTATTGCAGACTGTGCCACAATAAATACTCATGTGCACATATCTGTTCATGTGACAGCCTTTGTTTCTGTAGGGAATATTCCAAACAGTGGGATTACTGGATCAAATGGTATACGTACTTCTAGCTTTCTAAGGAAGTGCCAAATTGCTTTCCAAAGAGGCTGTACCATTTCGCAATCCCACCAGCCATGAGAACAGTTTACATCTCTCACAGCCTCTCTAGCATTTGTTGTTTTGTGTTTTTTGGATCGTAGCCAACTTTGCAGTGTGAGATTGTATCTCACTGTAGTTTTGATTGGGATTTCTCTGATAGCTGATGGTCATGATCATTTCCTCATGTGTCTTTTGGTTACCTGGCTGTCCTCTTTGGTGAAGTGTCTGTCCATTTCCTTTGCCCATCACTTAATTTGGTTACTTACCTTTTTCTTGTTGATATTTTGCAGACCGTTGTAGATTATGGAGAGCAGATGGTGGTCTGACATGTAGTTGCCAAATATTTTTTCCCATTTTGTGTGTGATCTTTTAACTCTTTTGTTACAGTCCCTGAGTGAGTAAAGTGTTGGATTCTTAGTAGTTCCCATTTATCTGTTTTCTTTTTTGTTGATCGTGCTTTGTTTGTCAGATTTTGATGTCTGCCTAAGCTGTGTGTTAAAACTTACTTTGTTGACTTTTTCTTTCATGATCTTTATTGCTTTCGGCTTTTGATCCATTTTGAGTTAGTTTTTGTGTAAGTTGTGAGACATGGGTCTTGTTTCAATTTTTTGCAGATGGATATCCAATTCTGCCAACACCATTTGTTAAAGAGACTGTTTTTAGCCCAGTTAACAGCCTTAGGGACTTTGTCGAATATCAGCTGTTCATAGGAGGATGGTGGCATCTCTGGAGTCTCAACTCTGTTCCATTGGTCTCTATGTCTCTTTTTGTACAGGCTGTTTTGACTACTGTGGCAGTCTAATAGGTTCTAAAATTGGGCACTGTGAGGCCTCCCACAAATAATCTAATTTTTAAAAGTTTTTATATCTTCTGTCACATATACGGAAACCCTGGTGGCGAAGTGGTTAAGTGCTACAGATGCTAAGCAAAAGGTAGACAGTTAAAATCTGCCAAGCACTCCTGGGAAACTCGATGGGACAGTTCTACTTTGTCTGTCGTATCCCTATGAGTTGGAATTGACTTGACTGCTGTGGGTTTGGTTTGGTCACATATACTATTCAAATTTTATGCTTTGTATTTTAAAAGACTATTTTGCCAACATAATCAAAGATATATTAACTTGTTGCAGCTATCAATTTAAGTAACGAATGTTAAGCAAAGTTCTCAGATTTACAGGCATGTAGACATGTCCTTTTCCCCATTAATTAAGTAATGTCTTAGGCTTGGAAACCCTGGTGGCATAGTGGTTAAGTGCTAGGACTGTTAACCAAAAGATCAGCTGCTCAAATCCACCAGGCACTCCTTGGAAACTCTATAAGGTGGTCAATATGGTTGCTATGAGTTGGAATTGACTTGACAGCAGTGGGTTTTTTGGGGGAGGAAGTAGGGGTCTTAGGCTAGGTTCTCCGTTGTTGGGTACCATAGAGTCAGTTCTGACTCATGGCAATCCTATATTCAACTAAAGGAAACGCTGCCCAGTCCAAAGCCATTTCTCACAGTTGTTCTTTCACTTGAGCCCATTGGTTGTAGCCTGTGCCAATCCATCTTTTTGAGAGTCTTTCTCTGTTTTGGCAGCCATCTACTTTATCATGCATGATGTCCTTCTTCAGTGCCTGGTCCCTTTTGATGAGGTGTCCAAACGGTGTGAGACATAGTCTCACTATCCTTGCTTCTAAGGGGCGTTCTTATTGTACTTCTTCCAAGACAGATTTGTCTCTTCCATTGGCAGTCCATGGTATACTCACTATTCTTCTCCAGTACATCAATTCAGAGGCAAGAACTCTTCTTTGGTCTTCCCTATTCATTGTCCAGCTTTCACATCTTATGAGGCACAAAATGAAATGTACACATGTATATATGTAGAGACAGAGGAAAAAAAATCAATCAAGGAACTGGATCACGCAGTTGCAGAATCTGTGAGGTCCCAAGTCCATGGGCAGAGCATCAGGCTGAAGATTTCTCCTGGTTCACGTTGTGGGACCTGATGAATTGAAGGTTTGTAGATTAGACAGCAGACTGCCGGGTTGCAGGATGCAGAGGCTGACAAATCTCCAGAAGAGGAGGTCAGGTGATTACACACCAGTCACAGGACCCAGAGCAAGCAAAATCCAGTGAGCTTTGCAGAAAATTCACGTGTATTGGATGCAGGCCACATCCCCAAGGAAAATACCTTTCAAGTGATTTGACTACGTATAGCAGAGCTCTTCAGACAGGTGATTCCATCACATCAGATGTCATTGTGAAACTGATTGCATCAACACATAACTGCCAAACTACATTATAACTGCCACACCACTGAGAAGGACACTAAGCTTGGTACAGTAGAGGGAAAAACAAGAAGATCTTCAAGGAGATGGAGAGACACAGTGTCTGCAATGGGATTAAGGCAAAGACGATTTGGGGCATGGCGCAGGACGGGACAGTGTTGTATCTCTTATTCATAGGGGTGCTACGGGTTGGAACTGACTCAGTGTCAGCTGACAACACCAACGTTGTGACAAATGAACTTATCTGAGAGATTTTCATTTCTGCTTTGTCTCCTTAGTTCATTCCATTCTCACTCCTTAAGTTTATAGGTATTTTTCACTTTGGATGTTTCACTGTGGTTTCTTTTTGCTCTTCGTAAACGACGGCACTTGGCGTGGCAAACTATCAGAATTCTGTCTTTTCTAACTTATAGGGCTGATTCAAAGACCAAAGTTTTAGATCACATGGGAATACTTCCAAAATGCTAAAAGTATTACCCGCAGGCCAACATTATTACTCCACCTTATTGAATCAAGCAACACGCAGTAATCAACTGGCTCAAGTGTATAGAAAAAGCTGTTTTTACAGAACTTTTATCTCTAACTGATTATATGCTTACCTTTGGAAAATAATAATAATTATATAATTAGCTAGTTGCGTTTGTCAAGTTTTTAATATACACAAGATACTATAATAAGCATTCTCACACAGTTCACTTAATCTTCACAGTTAAGCAAGCCGAGACATACCAATTCCTGTAAAACTGACTCTGACTTATGAAGACCTCAAAAGTGTCAGAGTAGAACTGGCTGATTTTGTTTTAAGTAGAACTCCAGGCCTTTCTACTGAGGTACCTCTGGGGGGGCTCAGACCTCCCATTTTGCCATGAGCAGCCCAGCCTTAATGATTTGTACCACCTCAGGGAATCTAATAACTTTCCCAGGTCACATGGCTCCTCAGTGATGTAGAGCTGAGATTTTTCTGATTCCAGAGACCAAGCTCTTCACTGTATACTTTGTGTGCAGTTCTAAAAACACTAAGCTATAGATTGAAAACCTGTAGGCGAATATTTTGGAAAGTAATAAAATGTTGATAAATCCAAATGAGAGCAGATTCATACTAGAGATATTGATAAAAATAATGCAGTAATCATATTCTCCATCTTTTTTATTTTTAGTAAGGAGCCTTGGTGGCTCACTGGCTAAGTGCTGCACTGACAACTGAAAAGTCAGTAGTAAGAACCCACCAGCAGCTCCAAGAAGAAAGATGTAACAGTCTGTTTCTGTAAAGATTTCAGCCTCAGAAACCCTCTGGGGCAATTCTTCCCTGTCCTGGAGGATCTCTATGAGTTGAAGTCAGCTTGAAAGTGATGTCAGATCTTTTTTTCTTTTTTTAGTGCATAAAAATGTACATGTGGGGTGTTTCTTGTTTTGCTACAGAAGCAATCAGTGATTAAATAAATGGCATCTGTGAGTGAGTGACCTTAATCTTACACCAATAAATATTCAGACTTATTTCTTATATACCTTGCTCTCACCCCAATGCCAAATGGATTCTCAAATATTAGAATTTACAAGGGGGGAGGTTTTTGAGTAATCAGACTATGATATCATGTGTTTTGGCTCTCAGATTCATAACAATATTTCCACCTCACTTTTGCCCCTGCTAACTAGTCCAATTAACTTCAGACCTGTGTTACAGACATTCCGTGCTGGAAAGGGGGCATTAGATTTTCTTCTCATATTTGTGGGAATGTGATACTTCGTCTGTATTCCCAGGGATAAAATTTAAATTCATTGCTTAAAATTTTTTTTATAATTCCTCTTTGACTGTAGCAAGAAATCTAGCATCTCTGCCATGCCCTTGCCATCTACCACCCACTCCGCTGTGAGCCGTGCAGCTGCACATCAGATTGCTTGCTCTCCCACTGAACGCACCACACCTTCATGCTGTTCTCTCTGCTTGAAATACTCCTTCTTTATTCTCTGCATAGCGACGCTATTTATTCGTAAGGGCTCATTCACAGAGACTTACCTAGCCTTGAGTTCCTCTACCAAGAAGTATAAAGAAACTTTCTTCTGGGGTTGGCAAGTAGCAGAAGGGAAACAATGATTTATGGAATGGTCAACTACATTAAAAATGAATTAAAGACTGATCTACCTGTCAAAAGGCCTCTTCTGTCCTACAAAATGTACAGTTCCTTATTTAAATTTCAAACACCCACGCCCCTTGTGGCTATAATTGGCTTGGACTAGCAATAGCCAGATGAACATATGTGGACAGTAGATGCCAAATAATGCAATTTCAGTAAAATATGCATGTGGCTTTTTGTTGGCAGGACAGCATACTGTTATCCCACCATATATACTTTGTTCAAAAAATGCAGCATAAGGAAAAAAGCAGATCCCATCTGCCAGGCAAAATAGCCGTAAAGTGGAGAAACCAGGTTCTTAATGAATCCATCGAGAATAACTTGAGTTATTTTTTAATGTAAGAGCAAATAAACTCTTGAACAGAGCTGCATAACCATGCAGTATTCTCTTAATTTATAGCTAGGTCAAATCCAAATCCTGGTTTTAGCTAAATTAGAGTGTTCCCAGAAGAGGGAGTGATCAGACAATACAAGTAGACTTATACTGGCTGCCTGCTTGGAAAAGTATGGCTCCCATTTTAAGGGAGCTGGAATCCCGTTTTCAATGCATGACAAATAAACGTCTCTCCATATATTATTTTCATGAGATTCACTACACAACTGTGCTAGATTTTTTTCTCTTCACTGCAGTGCATTGCTGTAATAACAAGAATGCTGCTCTTCCATATTCCAGTCTGCAAGAGCACGAACTGGGAGGAGACACCTTATACCATTCTTCTCCTTTTGCCAGCATCTTCTGGCTTCATTTTAGTACCTCTGTTTTGATGAATGCTTTTTTTTCCTGATCTACTAATTCGAATATATGAAATAGAACTTTTTCATAGATGTCTTATTCATGTAGTGCGGCCTTAACAGAAATACCACAAGCAGATGGCTTTAAAAAGAGAAATTGTATTTTGTCACAGTCCAGTGGGCTACAAGTCCAAATTCGGGTGTCAGCTCCAGGGGAAGCTTTCTCTGCTGGCTCTGGAGGAAGATTGATCTTTCCCTGGGCTGTTGATCTTTCCCTGGGCTCTGTGCTTCTGATACACAGAGACCCTGGTCCTCCTGTAGGATGGTTTCAGCTCCCAGCACCGCTTTCTTTCTGAAGATTTGAGGCCCCAAGCTCTTTGCTTGCTTCTCTTTCTTTTATATTCTTTTATATTGCTTCAAGGCACAATATACTCTCATACATCGGGTCTTGGCCCACTGACTCAACTGCAGCCTGTCCTCTGTCATCGACATCACAGAGGCAGGTTTTACAGCATAAAGGAAATTCCTACACACATTTTTCGAAGGAACACAATGCAATCCATGGCGATAGAATTTAAAAAGTTAACACAGAAAGATTCCCATTATTGAGAAAATTAAATTATAGTGCAAATCCTATAAACGTCAAGCCATTGCAAATGATCAAAAATATTAGGGTGAATGTTCTCCTTCAAGGCTAGTAGTTTAGTCTGTCAGTCTCAGGAACAGAATAACTCTAGTCTTATCTGTCTAACAGGGTAATGTAAATATTTGTTATTTTTATTCACAAGCATTACAGAGTGATTGTTTATGAGTCAGTTGAAGGTGTTTTGAAAATTTTGTCTCCCAGTCTTGGAGTCAGGAAATCTTAGTTTGCACACCAGCTGTGCCTTTGGGCAGCAGAGTCCCTGACTGGCACAGAAGGTTAATGTGTCCAGCTGATACCTGAAAGATTGGAGGTCCGAGTCTACACAGGGGTGCCATGGAGGAAAGACTTGGCAATATGCTTCCAAAAAATCATCCACTGAAAACAACGTGGAGAATGGTTTTCCTCTGATGCACTCAGGAGCTCCATGAGGCGGAACTGACTCAAGGACAACTGACAGATAGCTTGAAGTAGTGACCCAAGCAAGCCTAAGTACTTAATCTTTCGAACTGTATGCATCTGGACAGAGAAAGCAAAGTTCTTGACTCAGAGTTAGCAAGAGATTTAAATGAAAAACAAAGAACACATTGCCTAGAACTTGTTGTTGTTGTGTGCCCTCAGGTCAATTCCAACTCAAAAGGACCCTGGTGACAAAGTAGAATGCTCCTGGATTTCCTAGGCTATAATCTTTACGGGAGCAGATCACTGCGCTTCGCATCCCCTTGAGCCACTGGTTGGGTTCAAACTGTGGACCTTTCTGTTAGCTGCTGTGCATGAAACACCGCACCACATGGACTCCTTGCCTGGAAATCACAGATACAGACAATCCCTGTGTACGAATGTTCACCTTAGGGTGTAATTCATAAACATGAACCCAAACTAAAACCAAACCCAGTGGCTTTGAGTCTGTTCTGACTCATAATGACACCATAGGGCAGAGTAGAACTGCTCCACAGAGTTTCTAAGGAGCGTCTGACGGGTCTGACCTGCTGACCTTCTGGTTAGCAGCTGTAACACTTAACCACTGTGCCACCAGGGTTGTTGTAATTGTGAACCAATGCCCTTAAAACCTACTACATTATACATTAGAGGTATACACAATGGTTCATAAAATCAAACTGGTGCTACTTTTCCATGTGTGTTAAAAGATTATTATTGTATTACTATTTTAAAGACACTTTGGTGTATCTGGAAGTGTTTTTTGTTTTTAATTTTTTGTATGCATGGAAGGTACACTATACACTATATGCTGAAACAACATTTGACTGACTGATGTTAGGTACGCACTGTACACAACTGTTCCAAATTAGGAACATATTCAATTTAAAGAAGAAACTCATTCCTAATCTGGGGACTTGTCTGGTACTCAACAGATGTAAGTGGAATCTGAATGATGAATATAATTTTCACCTGTTAATAGGAAAAACCTTAACAATAACGTAACAGTAGCATATCAATTTTACATTCTTACTAAGTTCTAAAAGTTGGTCTACGCAGTTTATGTCTTAGCTTACTAACTCTTGGTAATAGCCAGTGAGGTAGCTACTTTTCTTATACCCTTTCATTTATACAGAGCAAGCCTGCAGCCCCTATAAATACTGTCTCATACGGGAGAACTTTTCAAATCAACACAATACAAAAAGTAATGATGGAAAGTTTAATATGATATATTTGAAACTAGGAACTTTCTCTAATGCCTTTGACCATTTTCAGATAAGATGGAACTGAAGCTGGTGGAATTGAGGACAGGACAGATAACATGATCATGTCTAAATGTGTGATCAGGTGAGTTGTAGAAACTGAAATCCATCTTCTTCTCTGTGATCTGTGTGTCAATCTCCTGGCAGCTCCCGGCAAAGGACACCTTGCACTAAAATTTATAGTACATAATTAACACCTTGTGGTAAGTTAGCCAAGCCACTGTTTTCTGTGGCTGTTGACTTTATTTATATCAGAGACTTCATCTAGGGCAATTTGCTGCTCTTTTTCATTGTTCTCAAGGGCAATTTGCTCCAGTGATTCCTTGCACAACTCAGAACTCTGTGTCAATACAGACAGGGAGTGAAAGAAGGAAAAGAAAAGTCTAGGCCTTCTGACCTCTAGAGTGTTGGGCAAATTTATAACAATAGAATCTAAGAATTGAACCAAAACCCACTGCTGTCAGGTCATTTCTGACTCATAGTGACCCTAGAGGGCAGAGTAGAACTGCCCCACAGAGTTTCCAAGGACCAACTGGTAGGTTTAAACAACCTTTGGGTTGGCAACCATAGCACTTAATCACTATACCACCAGGGTTTCCAGAAACTGAAAAGAACATTAAAAACAGCTTGGCCAGTTCTCACTCAGTAAAGCCATCTTGTTTATAACTGTATGTCTGATATTTACCCAACATCTGCTTGAATATCTTCACTAATTCTTAATTTCCCACTCATCCCCTTTTTATAAACATCTTCTTTAATTTAAGACAAGTTCTGTCTTCATAGAACTTCTTGGATTTGCAAAATGAGTTTCGAGACTTCTCTGCCTGATGGTCCTTCAAGTAGTTGAAAGCAGTTTTCCTGCTTTATTCCTCTTCTTTCTCTTGGTGAAAACTCTCCAATGCTTTAACAGCTCTTAATGTTGTTTGCCAACCTCCTGTGAAGGTGCCTAAAATTAGCAACGAGTCCTTTTCGTATTTACGAAGGAGTAGCTGTTTATTAAAAAGCCAGCCAAGTGCCATCGAGTCAGATCCGACTCATGGTGACCCTAGGGTACTTACATAATATTTACTGTTTCTCCTGATTATTAAAATAGTGCATATTTATTGTAAAAAAAATTTCTATAATATAACCCCTCAGATGACCGCCGTGTACATTTTCACGTACTTTCTTTCATTTTTATTTGTTTAATACCACTTTCTTAAGGAATGAATTACACATAAAATGCTAAGTTTGACTTTGTTTCTAATGCTATGGTATGAACAATTTCCCATGTCCTTAGCACTGTTTGAGAAGATATCTCTAGTAATGTATCCTAATGCTGTATTCTAAATTCTTTCCAGATAATACCTTCTTGGCCCCTTCACCCTAAGCATCTGCAAAGATTCTTTTTGAAGTACTTAGTCAATATCAGGATTAGGATTTTAAAGACTTGAAGCACTTGCCAGGTAATCACTGGTAACAGAACACTTCAGATACAACAGAGAGCCAGTGTATTTTATTTAGAAAGTTGGTTTTAAACAGAGAACACTTCTCTTCTTTGTTGACTAAGTATGTCTTCTTGAAAAGACACTTCTCAAGCAGATAAAGACATTTACACTCTCTATTCATAAGGTATTTAATCTTTGTATTCATCTGATGACAAGCCGAGGGGCCATTAGCAGGAGGACACTCTGTTGATGACATAGGTGGACACATAGTGAAAGGAACTAAGTGAAGGTGAAGCAGCACAGGGCTTTTGTAACCATAGTGACGTTAAATCTAAGATGGAAAATGCATTGTTTTCATTATTAAAGATGCATTAACATTCCTTTGTGTCCAGTCTTGGAAACCTTCTGCTCCTGACTAGCTTGTTTACTTTCTTATCTCTTAAGAGATGGCTAGGCTATATTTATACTTAAACATTAACCTTAAAGAAGTGTCCTGGAGTTGAGCATAGAGGTGAGCGTAGAACTGTTTGAAAATAGAAAGGAAGAAAAATGGAAAGACGGAATCACAGTGAAATGCTCAAGTTCCAAGGGAAGCAGAAACATTCAATTATGAGCCTTTTCAAGAATTTGCTTCTGCTGATTCAGAAAATTCTGGAAATGACTCCCTGTGTCATTATGAATGCACCTGAATGAGAAGGGTGAAAAGAGGAGATTGGGGCATCATGAAAAGCAATTCCAAAAAAACAAAATTGCTACATACTTTTCAGCTGATCCTTCACGGAGTTACAACAAATGTTTTCTTCTAAGTGACAAATAATATTCCCAGCAAACCTCTGGAATGAGTCACATATTCGTAACAATAAAATAGAATGTTCTTTCATGACTAAACTGTCACCACATTCTGAGGAAATTGCTGCTTCAGATTTTTTTTTTATTTTGTAGCAAATTTTTTGTCAACCACACAATTTTATGATTTGCATTGACAGACTAGCTGTTGTAATAAACCATGTCTGTTGCAGAGGGTTTTAGCACTACTGATTCCACGAGGCTTTTTGACGAGAGGATATCATTATAACTTGATCCTCATTGTTTGTAATACATTTCCTGGACAAAGCATTTCCAACTGGTTTTCCCAAAGTACACTAACCTCTAGTGTTGGCCTTACTTGAAACCTATTCTCCTGTAAAGCAAGGAGAAATGTAACTCTTTCAAAGCAGGATTGCATTATTTACTATGTTAATCCACCCCATGACACTCTTCTTGGCCTCTCTAACTCTTGTGCTTCTTGGATGGTACGTATGGTTAAGGCACCCTGAAACTAAAAGCAAACCCATTGTCATTGAGTCAGTTCTGACCCATAGCAACCATTCAAGTTGGAGTAGAACTGTACCATTGGGTTTCCAAGGAGCACCAGGTCCCCTTGAACTGTTGACTCTGGGCTTAGCTGACATAGCACTTACCCATTGCATCATCAAGGTGAATTACCAACCCAAAACTGGAAGTTCAAGCTCACTCAGAAGTACCTGGGCGGAAAAGCCTGGTCATCTTTCGAAAGTCTTAGCCTTGAAAACACTGCATAGTAAAGTTCTACTCTGCAACATGTAAGATTTGACATGAGTCAGCAAACTGACTGCAGTTGGTTTGAGTTTTTTGGTCTACATCCTGCGGTAAGGATAATGTTCTCAGAGAAACCTTCCGGACCAAGTTAATTAACCCATCTGTCACCTCCCTATCTGATCACACTTTATTCCGTCATTAAGAAAACTTACTGCCATCAAGTCAATTCTGACTCGTAGTGATAACCAGAAACCCTGGTAGTGTAGTGGTTAAGTGCTGTGGCTGCTAATCAGCAGCTTGAATCTGCCAGGTGCTCCTTGGAAACTCTGTGAGGCAGTTCTACTCTGTCCTCTAGGGTCACTATGAGTTGCACCATCATAGCACCCTAAATTTCTTCCTATGTACCAGGCACTTTTATTCTTACTCAATGCCTGTTGTCTCCACCAGATATTAAACTGTGGCGTCAGAGCAAGGACCCAGTTTGTGCTTTTCCAGTGCTGTTTCCTAAGGACCAAACATAGTATCTTGTACTTAGCCAGCCCTGCATATATGGTTGCCGAATGAATATATGTAGTGCCTTAAATATACAGCATTATGTTTCATGAAGCATAAGCATTTCCATAACATCACTTGATTAATTTTATCTGACAAAGGAGGCGAAGGGCACAAAATATGAGCTGCTTCTGACTTGAGTCAAGCCACAGTTGGTGGTACAGTTTACTGTACTGGGGGAAGCTCAAGGCTTCTCTCCCTCTCCTTCTAACCTCTGTTCTAGCTCGGGAGGAAGGTGGGCATGAATCAAGAGCCGTATTGGACTGCGACTAAGTGTATAAAATCCTCCATGTGGCAATGGAAGAGGTTTAAACATCTTCAGTTCTAATGGTAAATCTTCCTTGTAAATTGGGAAGAGTTATTTTGCCTACTCTGGAAGACTATGGAGTTTGTCAGTTGGAAGATTTCCTCTAGGAATAAGGACAAAGAGTCATTACTACATCTGGAAACAAATGAATGATGAACTAGGTAAAGGCATTCTTAGAAGAATGTCTTCCTCAAAGGTACTTGTTCCTCCTGAGCCCGATCAAAAATGATTTGGTGCTGGATGCAGCACTAAGTGCATACTAACAAAACCAGAAGGAAGTGCCTTGTAATTATATGAATCTATTCTGACCCCTTGGAAACACTGGTTGCATAGTGGTTAAGTGCTACATCTGATAACTGAAAGATCAGCAGTTCAAATCCTCTAGGTACTCCTTGGAAGTTCAGTGGGGGCAGTCCTACTCTGACCTATAGGGTTGCTCACTATCAGTCAGAATCAACTCAACGGCAGTGGGTTTTGGTTATTCTGATCTCTTAGAGTCTGTGTGAAAAGCCTGACAAAGGTTATATTTTCACTTTTAGAAATGTATTTATATAAAAGGCATAAAACCAAATAAATACTTGTTATACAAACAATAAATTGCCCCTGTTGAAAAGAACAAAGTTAAATTAAATCCAGATTGCTCGTAAAACCAGTATGGTGGAAAGAAACCCCAAATTTCAGTCTGAGGGTCCATGTTGCAGTGCAGTTTTTTATCTTAAATCACTATATGCCTTAACCTGTTTCAGACTCAGTTTCCTTACAGGTAAAATGTAGTCCTTACCCTAAATTACCTTAAACAATCATGATAATGTTGATTTTTGTCTCAGCTTTATGACCCTGGAGAATAGAGATGACAGGAAATTGCTCCCACCCTTTTATGTTCTAGAACCACTTCCAGTATGACTTAAGTAAGATTCAAAGGTGCTTTTGTTTATTCGTGACAAGGCCAGACACCAGCTCTTCAAAGTTATATTCAAAGTTTCAAGTAGTGCAAAAAAATACAAAAGAAGAAAAAGGATTGGAAAAGGAGAAATACAGCTGCTTTTGTTCCCAGTTGATGTGATTATGTATGTAGAAAATCACAAAGAATTAAAACAAAAATCCCGGGACTACTTAAGTGAAAGTGAGTACAACAAGTGTACAGAATAAAGGTTAATATACAAAAGTCAACTTTTTTTTCACACACACTAACAGTGAACAATTGGAATGTGACATTTTAAAAAAGTAACATTTATAACAAAAAAAGTATATTAAAAAATAAACTAAATATTTATTTACAAATCAAACAAAATATATATAGGACTAATAGAAAGATAAAAATTCTGATGAAAGAAATCAAAGAAGATCTAAATAAACAGGGGAATAATCTGTTCGTAGATTGGGAGACTCAGTGTTGTTAAGCCATCATTCTTTCCTACTTTATAGAGTCAGTGCAGCTCCAGTCACACTCTCAGCAATGCACTTTGTAAGTATTAACAAACTAATTCTGAAATTTCTGAGGAAAGACAAAGGACTTTGGATAGTAGACACAATATGGAAAGAGAGAAAATGTTAGAAAACTTAAACTACCTGATTTCAAGATTTACTGTGAAACTTCAAAAAATAAGATAGCATGATTTTGGAGTAAAAAATAAACACATAGCTCAGAGAGAACTCAGAAATAGGTCCACACAAATGTAGTCAACCAATCATTGACAACAGAGAAAAGACAATCCAATGCAAAATAAGATGATATTTTCAACAACGGATGCTGGAACAACGGATGCCCATGTGTTAAAAGGTAAACCTGGATACGGAGTTTACACTTTCCACAAAATTTAACTCTAAAAGGATCACAGACCTAACTGTAAAACACTAAACTGTATAACTTCTAGAAGAAAACAGGGGGTAAAAATCTAAGTGATCTTTAGTTTAGCAATGAGTTTTTGGATAAAACACCAAAACAGTGATTTGCGTAAAAAAAAAAAAAATCAATAACTTGAACTGTTTTTGACATTAAAGATTTCTACTCTTTGAAAGATCCTGTTAAGAGGGTGAAAAAATAAGTCAGGCTGGGAGAAAATATTTGCGAAACATACCTGATTAAGACTTGTATCCAAAATATGCAAAGAACCCCTGACTCAACAATAAAGAAAGCTAACAACCCAATTTTTAAAAACTGGCAAAAGATCTGAAGAGATACCACACCAAAGAAAATATATAGACAGAAAAAAAAAAAAAAAGCTCCAAAAGGTTCTTGGAAATATTTGTCATTAGGGAATTGTAAATTAAACAAGGAAACACTACTACCCACTTATTACAGTGATAAAAATCTTTAAAAAGAAACAAAAGAATAGACAATACCAATTGCTGGCAAGCATGTAGGGCAATAAGAACTCTCATTCATTTCTGGTAAGAATGCAAAATCATACTATTACCATGAGAGGAGCTGAGATGACTTAGGGAATGAGATATGTAGAAAAGAAAAATGGTCTATGGACCGAGTTCTGGATAGTCCAGGGTCTCTAATTTTCACTCTTCCACTAGTATTTCTTCTCTGATTTTCTGCAGACATGTTCCCTAACTAAATATTAATGACTGGGATACTTCAATGCCTATTTCTAATACATCATTAATGTTTCTTATGTTGTTTTCTAAATCTCTATTTGACTACTAACAAGCTTGTTCAACTTATTTTCATTAACATTTTTGATGTAAATAAATTTAATTATTTACTTGTGCTTTGTCTTTTCCCTCTAGAATGAAAGCTCTAGGAAGGTCAATTTTTCAATGCTGTGTCTGCAAAACTTAGAACACATTCAGAAATATTTGTTGAAGCAATGATTTAAATGAAAGATCTATTCCCTGTCTACATTCCCAGCCTTTTCTTATACCAATGCAACCAACATATGAAAAAAGAATGAATCCATTATAGCAATGAAAACAAGAAGGGGACAATAATTGAATCAGATATTTTGTGGCTTTTTGGTAGACAGCATAAAGTGGCACTGTGACCAGATGAGGACACTGCAACTTACAACATATTAAAGAAGAAGATTCTGTGAAGTTGGGAGCCATTTTTATTTTAGTTTAGTTTAGATTTTTGTTGTGGCCTTAGGAAAAGTCCAAGTTCAGTGTTGGGACAAAGAGAAAACTATGAAATAGGAATTCAGGAAGTAAATTAGGGGATTTTTTATAGAACATATTTGCCGACTTTGCTTCCCCTTTAATGTACATGGAACAGCAAAATACTGACAAGAGTCCTGGGAACGGTGTTGATGCAGATGGCTAGACTAATGGGGGAGGGAAAGGGCAAAGTCTAAATTGTGCCTGCATCCACCAAAATACATCAAATTCTAAGCCTTATGTCCCTGGATGTAATCCTGTTTGGAAATAGGACTTTCTTCGTTACTTTAATACTCAAGTAGGTTGAGTTCTAAATGTAATCATTTTTGATTTATACAAAGAGTAGATTAGACACAAAGGCATCCCCATTGGGGGGGGATGGCGAGGGTGTTAGAGGGAAGACAGACAACATGTAAGATCACTAAGGAATGCCCCGGGCCACCAACAAGGAAAGAATCTATATGGCTGAGAATCTGTTTGGACTTTTAGCCTCCTGAACTGGGAGAAAATAAATCTCCATTCTTTAAAGCCACCAACTCATGGTGTCTCTGTTACAACAGACAGACTAAGTCAAAGCTAAGCCATCAGGTAAGCAGTGTAATACCATCAGGTAAGTTGGGAGTGAGCAGCCCCCACTTGTCTGTTGCTTGCTTGTTGCTGTGATGCAGGAAGCTATGCCACTGGTATTTAGATATCAGCAGGGTCAACCATGGTAGACAAGTTTCAGCTGAGCTTTCAGACTAAGACAGACTAGGAAGAAGGACCAGGCAGTCTACTCCTGGAAGGAATTAGCCAAGGAAAACCTTATGAATAGCAGCCAACATTGTCAGATATGGTGCCAGAAAGTGGAAGGGATTTGGAAGACAACCGGGGAAGAGCCACCTCCTCAAAGTAGAGTTGATCTTAACGATGTGGATGGAGTAAGACCTCCAGGATCTTCATTCGCTCATGTGGCATGACTCAAAATGAGAAGAAACAGCTGCAAACATCCACTAATAATTGAAACATGGAATGTACGAAGTGTGAATCTAGGGAAACTAGAAATTGTCAAAAATGAAACGGAACACATAAACATTGACATCCTAGGCATTACTGAGCTGAAATTGAACAGTTTTGGCTATTTTGAATCTGACAATCACATGGACTGCTATGCTGGGAACAAAAACTTGAAGAGAAGCAGCATTGTGTTTATCATCAAAAAGAATATTTCAAAATCTATCCTGAAGTACAATGCTGTCAGTGATAGGATAATATCCATACGTCTACAAGAATGGCCAGTTAATACAACTGTTATTCAAATTTACGCACCAACAACTAAGGCCAAATAGGAAGAAGCTGAAGATTTTTACCAGCTCTGAAGTCTGGTGTTGATCGAACCTGTAATCAGGATGCATTGATAATTAGTGGTGACAGGAATGCAAAAGTTGGAAACAAAGAAGAAGGATCACTAATTGGAAAATACAGTTCTGGTGGTAGAAATAATGCCAGATATTGCATGATTGAATTTTGCAAGACTAACAACTTTTTCATTGTGAATACCTTTTTTAACCAACACAAATGGCAACTGTACACATGGACCTCACCAGACAGCATACACAGGAACCAAAGTGACTACATCTGTGGAAGAAAACTATGGAAAAGCTACATATCAGCAGTCCTAACAAGACCAGGTGCTGACTGTGGCAGAGATCATCAATTGCTCATATGTAAATTCAAGCTGAAGCTGAAGAAAATTAGAACAAGTCCAAGAGAGCCAAAGTATGAACTTGTGTATATCCCTCCTGAGTTTAAAGACCATCTAAAGAACAGTTTTGGTGTGTTGATCACTAATGAATAAAGACCAGATGAATTGTGGAATGACATCAAAGACATCATCCATGAAGAGAGCAACAGGTCATTCAAAAGGCAGGAAAGAAAGAAAAGACCAAATTGGAAGTCAGAGGAGACTTTGAAACTTGCTCTTGAATGTTCAGCAGCTAAAGCTAAAGGAAGGAATGGCGAAGTAAAAGACCTAAACAGAACATTTCAGAGAGAGGCTTGAGAAGACAAAAGAAAGTATTATAATGACATGTGCAAAGAGCTGGAAATGAAAAACCAAAAGGGAAGAACACATTCTGCATTTCTCAAGCTGAAAGAACTGAAGAAAAAATGCAAGCCTTGAGTTGCAATAGTGAAGGTTTCTATAGGGAAACTACGAAATGACTCAGACAGCATCAAAAAAAGATGGAAGGAATACATAGAGGCATTATAAAAGAAAGAACTAGTCGATGTTCAGCCATTTGAAGAGGTAGCATACGATCAGGTAGCATACGATCAGGAAGATATTGAAGCTGCATTGAAGACATTGGTGAAAAAAAGGCTCCAGGAATAGATGGAATATCGACTGAGGTATTTCAACAAACAGATGCAGCACTGGAAGTACTTTCTTGTCTATGCCAAGAAACTTGGGTGAAAGCTACCTGGCCAATTAACTGTAAGAGATCCATATTTTTGCCCATTCCAAAGAAAAGTGATCCAACTGAATGTGGAAATTACTAAACAGTATTGTTGATGTCACAAGTAAGTAAAATTCTGCTCAAGATCATTCAAAAACGACAACAACAATGTATTGACAAGAAATTGCCAGAAATTCAAGCTGGGTTCAGAACAGGATGTGGAACCTGGGATATCATCACTGATGTCAGATGGATCTTGGCTTAAAGCAAAGAATACCAGCAAGATGTTTACTTGTGTCTCACTGACTACGCAAAAGCATTTAACTGTGTGGATCATACTAAACGACGGCTAATGTTGTGGAGAATGGGAATTCCAGAACACCTAATTGTGCCGTTAAGGAATCTGTACGTGGATCAAGAGGCAGCCGTGTGAACAGGACAAGGGGATACTGCATGGTTTAAAGTCAGGAAAGGTGTGCATCAGGGTTGTATCCCTTTACCATGTCTTTTTTATATGTATGCCTAGCAAATAGTCTGAGAAGTTGGCTTATACAAAGAAGAATGAGGCATCAGGACTAGAGGATGACTCATTAACAGCCTGCATTGCACAGACGATACCACCTTGCCAGCTAAACCAAGAGCTATTGAGTCAGATCTGACTCATGGCGACCCAACTTGACCACACTTGGCTTGGCTGACAAGGTGATACCACTTTACTTGCTGGAAATGAAGAAGATTTGAGACACTTACTGATGAAGATCAAGGATCACAGCCTTCAGTATGAATTGCACCTCAACATCAAGAAAATAAAAATTCTCACAACTGGACCAGTAAGCAACATTGTTGTAAATAGAGAAAGGATTGAGGTCGTCAAAGATTTCACTTTTCTTGGGTCCACAATCAATGCCATTGGAAGCAGCAGTCAAGCAAAAGATGCATTGCACTGGGAAAATCTGCTGCAAAGGACCTCTTCAAAGTATTCAAAAGTAAGGACATCACCTTGAAGCACTAAAAAGCACCTGACCCAAGCCATGGTATTTTCAATCACCACATGCATGCAAAAGCTGGAAATGAACAAAGAAGATAGAAGACAAATTGATGCCTTTGAACTATGATGTTGGAGAATAATATTGAATGTATGAAGGACTGCCAAAAGAACGAACAGATCTGTTCTGGAAGAAGTACAACCAGAGTACTCCTTGGAAGCAAAGATGGCAAGACTGTGTCTTACATACTTTGGACATGTTGTCAGAAAGATCAGCCCCTGGAGAAGGACATCATGCTTTGTAGAGTGGAGGGTCAGCGAAAAACAGGAAAACCGTAGACAAGATGAATCAACACAGGGGCTGCAACAATGGGCTTATGCATAAAAAAAACAATTGTGGACATGGTGCAAGACCAGGCAGTGTTTCGTTCTGTTGTTCGTAGGGTTGTTACAAGTCAGATCCAACTATGAGTCAGAACGGACTGGATGGCACCTAACAACAACAACAAGCCAAGCTAACAGCCAGCAAGTACAACAAATTGAGCTAGGACAGAGAGGAGCGCAAGCAACTCTGCTTAAGAAGGAAAATCATTTACTTAAAAGTAAACTGACTTAAAAGTAAAGTTCTTCTAGTTTGGGCATGTGTGAGGATCCTGAGACTGCCATCTGCTTGTCATTTGAATGAAAGCTGTAAACAGAAGTCACCTATCTATACAGAGCAGGTGTTTGTCCTTCTCGTTCAGTGGAAAGATCTTTGGCAAAATAGATGTACTCACTGTGCTGATCAGGGTTCTCCAGAGAAGCAGAACTAATAATATTTGTGCATGTGTGTGTGCACACGGGCGTGCACCCGCTCACACATGCTGTTGAGACAGTGAGGGGGAAGGGACTGGTTGATTTTAACACTTTGGTGACCCATGGATATACATTATCCCAACCACTTTTTTATGACTTTAAAGTTTGGGGCGGATATAGGGTTCCCAATGGAAATATTTGCTGCTCTTCAGTGGGGACTTGGGTAACAGCAAAAGATAAATGAAATGTTAATTGAAGCAAACTATCTGGAGTATGAGGCTTGCAAGGGAGGCAGCACAGTCAGGAAATAAGAACGGGTAAAAATTTTGTCTCTTTTGCTTTCTGTACCCTACGTAAGCCTTGTAAACGTATCTTTAGTTTACTTTGTGGTAGTTAGGGATCCCTAATGGGCTCAGTTTGGGGTGTTTTGTGTCATATGTGGAAAATAGGAGTTCTCCATGTAACCTAATAGAAGTTGCACCTCAGTATTTTCAGAAAACCGAGGTTAACTGGGGCACATGGCTGCCTACCAAACAGCAGGCTTGGGAAAACAAAAAGTTCGGTAGTAATCACGTACTCCCAAATAATGTTTCTCAAAATTCATATTATCAATTCAAAATTTAAACATACTTCATGATTCAGCATACTTCTATCAATTGAAACACATGTATCAAAAAATATTTTCAAAACGGAAAATACTAAGATCACCATAAAGGATTGGTTTACACAGGAGAGCCGGAAGCCTGACATTTCTAAGGCAGGGCCACAGGCTAGAAATTAAGAGTTCAAGTTGCTGTCTTGAGTTCAAAACCTTTAGGGTAGGCCAGGAGGCTGGAACTTGGCAGGATTGCTAGGTGGCAGGCTTGAGGCACAGCTCATTTTTCGGAAAACCTCAGTTTTTGCTCTTAAAGACCTTAACTAATTGAACGAGACCCATTGAAATTATGGAGTGTAATCTGCTTTACTTATGGTCCAGTCAATCACATCTAAACACCTTCATAGCAACGTCTAGAGTCAGTGTGGAACAAGAAAGTGTATTGAAATAAAAGCCAGGAGAAGATGTGAATGAACCTGCCTAAAAAGTAATCACTTACGTGGTATAATTGTTGTAAACATGTCCATTCCTCCCCAGACTGATGTGTAGATTTGACGCAGCCCCAACCCAAATCCAAATCCAAACAAGAGGTCTTTTGGTTTTTGGGTCAGAACTTTCCAACTTGTTTCTCAGGTTTAAAAGGAAATGCAAAAACCGAAAAGTATTTTTAAAGAAGAATAAGGGAGGAATTCCCATGTATACCAAACCTTACAAAGCTACAGTGGTTAAAGGTATGTGAGTCTGGCTCACGATAAGTAGAGAAATAGGTCAGAGGAGCCCAGGAACAGACCTAAGTCTATGTGGACATGATCTTGACATGTGGTCATAGGAGGAGTGATGGTTGCCTCAAAATGGTGTGGGGAAAATTGGTTAGGCACAGGGGAAAAGAAAAAAAAGACCCTTACTTCACACCATACACAGCATCAATTCTAGGCGTATTTTAAATTTAAATGTGAAAGTAAAACAATAGAGCACCTAGGAGATAACACAGGAGCATACATTCATGATGTTGATGTTACTGTAGGGGATGGCTTCTTAAATAGGAAACAAAAGTACTAATCATAAAGGCAAGAGTGATAAAGTTACATATTAAAATTCAAAATTTCTGCTCATCAGAATAATAGAAAGTGAAAAGGCAAATCACCAAGGGAGAAAATATTCAACAAATTCTACTGACAAAGAGATTGTTTTCCAGAATATGTGAAAACCTTTAACATAAAAACAAGAAAGCAGATAACCACTCAGTAGAAAAGAGGGCAGGAAAGTTGAATAGTCACTAGACACACACAAAATGGTAGGCAAATACACAGTAAAAATATTGAATGAAATGTTTGAAAAGATATCCAACCACCATAATAATCAGGAAAGTGCAAATTAAAATCACCTGCAAAAATGACTAATGTTAAAATTACTAATAATATTAAGTGTCAGGGGAGCAATGAGCATTGCTCCCACTAATGGTGGGATTGTAGGTTGATGCAACTATTTTGGAGACATTTATCTACTAAAGCTGAAAATATTAAGGTATATTGTAACTCTGTAATTCCACTCATTGGTGTACAATCAAGACAGTACTTGAACACTCACAACAAGAGATGGGCACAAAAATGTTCATCGCAGCAGTATTTATAACAGTCAAGAAATGAAACAACACAATGTCCTTCAACCGTAGAATGGCTAAATACCATGTGGTATATTCATGGATGGATATAACACTGTGTGAAAGAAGCACCGGGAGTGAAATATGTATGTATACATATATACAACGGAGCCCTGGTTAAAGTGCTCCACTGTTAACGGAAAGGTCAGCTGTTAGAACCCACCAGCTGTTTGGCGGAAGAGTAATGTGGCAATCTGCTTCTATAGAGATTTACAATCTTGGAAATCCTATGGGGACAGCTTTACTCTGTCCTTTAGGGTCACTATGAATCAGAATTAACTTCATGGAAGTGAGTTTGGTTTTGGTTTTTCATTGATATATACATGTACACACACACACATATACACGTATATATATACATACATAGTCTACGTTCTATGTAAACTCATTGCCATCCAGTTGATTCCAACTTGTAGCAACCTTATAAGACAGAGTAGATCTGCCACATACTGTTTTCAAGTTTGCAGTCTTTACAGAAGAAGACTGCCACATCTTTCTCCTGGAGGGACAGTGGGTTCAAACAACTAGCCTTTCAGTTAGCAGTGAAACTCGTAACCACTGTACCACCAGGGCTCCTTATATATAGATATTACTTATTATATATATACAAATATATACACACACATACATACTGCATGGCACAATTTAATTAACATTTGAAAACAAGAAAAACTGAATTACAGTGTTTAACAATGCAGGTTGATATGGTATAATCAAAACTAAGGAAATGACTATCCTAACAGGCTAGACCAGGATAGTACCAGCAGCTTCGGATGGAGTAGGAAAGCTTGAGTGGAGCTACAAAGGGGTGCCCTTGACACTGGTTACATGTTTTTATTTCATGGAACTATAGATGATAACACAAGTATCTGCTATGTCATAAATAAAAGCATTCAAAAGTTTTTAAATGATTGAATTAGTGATCTGCAAGATCAAATTAAGCAAATCAATTAATGGTGCTTTGTTATAACCCCTGTTAGAGAACCATTCTGTTACAAGCTCATCTGTGCTTCTTTTGATTTTATGCTTGCGACAACTACAGAAATGAGCAGAGCCCCACAACAGCAGAGAAGAGTAGAACGCAGAACAGAAGGATCGCATTAGACCAAGGAGAAGAGACTGAGCTAAGAAAAAAAAAAAAAAAAGCCCCATCTCACTTGTACGGAGATAATTGGAGTTCTGATTGATCTGAGAACTACTCATGTGCCAAGGAAGAAAGCAGGCTCTGATAGACCATGAATATCTGATAATAGTAGGCCTTTGGCATCCTCCTTCTAAATTAGAGAGTTCCCAGAAAACAAATTAGCTTCAGAAAAGACTCGCTGAAAAGGAGCTGAAGGGGAGATAATGATTCATTTTAAGCCTGAGCTTAAAAAGAAGCCCTAAATGTTGAGATATTTGTGATATTTTACCTTTTGAATGAAAATAAGAAGTGTGTGTGTATGAGCTAGGGTTGTGGGGTGAAGCATGAAGTGGGGAGTGATTTCTGAGTTACTGGAAATATGCTAAGTACCTACTCAGCAGACAAGAGAGGTGATGTTTCATTGACTTGGAATACACAGTGATTCCTTAGCATAGTCTTTCTACAATCATGTTAACATAGTGCTTAAGATTCATTAGAAAAAAATGAAAAAAGACTGGATTCTAACTATGTTAGAATCAGGAAAACACTGGATTCTAACTACATTAGAATCAGAAGCCTCAGGTTCTAATTTCAATTTTGTCACTGGTTAGGTGTGTACCCTTGTATAAATAAATCTCTTCTTTGCTGAACACCTGCTTCTTTACCTGCCAATGAGCAGTTAGAACAAGGAGGTCCTCTCTTTACCTGCCAATGAGCAGTTAGAACAAGGAGGTCCTCTCATTTTCTTCCTACTCTACTGTCTGTAATTTTGTGACAGAGACAGATTGATGAAGTGGAAAAACCATAAACATCAGTGTCAGGATTCCATGTCCCAAATTACATCACCAAGCACCTCTGAGCCTCCATTTCCTTATCTGGAAAATGGGGTGTGATGATATCTACATCAAACTTTTGTGAAGGTTAAAAAGAGATCAAATCGTGAAGAGCTCAGCCGAGGGTTTGAAACTTAATAAGCCTATGTTATGGAATGAATTTTGTTGTGTTGTTGTTGTCATCGAGTCAGTTCAGACTCACAGTGACCCTACGCACAACAGAACAGAACACCATCTGGTGTTTCACCATGTCCACAATTGTTTTTATGCTTAAACCCATAGTTGCGGCCACTGTGTCAATCCACATCACTGTGTGTCTTCCTCTTTTTCACTGACCCTTCACTCTACCGTACATGATGCCCTTCTCCAGGGACTGATCCCTCCGGACAACTCTTCCAAAGTATGTAAGATGCAGTCTTGTCATCTTTGCTTCCAAGGAGCACTATGGTGGTCCTTCTTCCAGAACAGATCTGTTTGGTTTTTGGCAGTCCATGGTACACTCAATATTCTTCTCCAACATCACAATTCAGAGGTGTCAATTCTGATATGGAATTGTTATAATAAGCCTATGTTATGGAATGAATTTTACCCTTCCTAAATTGTGCATTGAATTTCTGGCCCTTATATCTGTGATTGTGATCCTGTTTAGAAAAAGGGTTTTCTTTTGGTATGTTAATAAGGCCATACTAGTATAAGGTACCTCCTGAAAACATTCACTATGTGTTCTGAAAAGACCAATGTAGACACAGAGATACACTTGTAGGAAGACTGTTGTCATGTCACAATGCTCTACAAGTCCAGGAATGTCAAGAAACCAGAAATACTTGGGACCCAGACAAGGAAGGAATTTACCGGGCTGAAACTCTGATTTGGACCTTTAGCTCCAGAACTGTGAGAAATACTCTAAAATCACCCATTCATGGTTCTCTTATGGCTAAACACGAAAACCTCTTGCTGCCAAGTCAGTCCTAACTCATGACGATCTGATAGAGCAGAACTTAATTCCATGGGGTTTTCTTGGCTACTACTTTTTCTTCCGCAGCACTGACTACTGCATTCAACCTGCCAACCTTTTGGTTAGTGGCCAATTGTAAGACATTTGGACACCCGTGGGTGTTGTATTGTGGCAGCCCCAGGTAACAAGACAGCCTTCCCCAAACTGGAGTTGTCAACAAGGGCTAGGGCTGTCTTCATGAAACTAACCTCCTGCAACTTCCAGAAATTTCCCTTTCTTCTGATCACAGAACAACCACAGTCTGGGTCAGCCATTTGGTGACCTTTCATGCAGCATGTCTTGTACTTTTGTCTTAAATATTACATAATACAAATAGCTCGGATAATAGTGGCCACTTACCCATTGCTGACTCTGTCCCCGACACTGTGCTAGGTAATTGTATGGACTCCTCAGAGCAGCAATGTGAAGGAGGTATATCCTCACTGAGGGCCAAAGTGTCAGATTGTATTTTATTAAATTCCCGTTTGCAGCAAGCACAGCACCTTGAACACAGCAGACACTCATTACACATATTTTTGATTGACTGAAATGTGGCAGTGAGTCCCCTCTCTCTCCCTCTAATGTGTGTAGTTGCTTGATTTATAAGGAACTTCTGTCCCTGGCTCTGGTCAGCTACTGAATTTATGTTTGACAAGAAAACGAGACTTTGGCGACTCGGCAGTGACAGGTGATGTGTGATTCATTTGTGGGGAAGAATAGACATTTTCTATGCAGACTTTGAATACCTGGGTCCTATGGTTAGTTAATCATGTCTATAGAAATGCATGACTGAGCAGACAGACTCAGAGGCAAGAGACTTTAATCTAAATTACTCTATTGTGTTTCCAGATATCATCTTGTTGCTTGCTGGTAATATTTTTCTATAGCTACTGCTTGCACGTGTGAGACGAATATAGTCCGATGTTTGTTCATCTTAAAGCAAATTCTCTGAAGGATTTCTTTTAAACCAAGGAGCAGGGTCCAAGCGCGGAAAAGTGGGTGCCACAGATCCGGGATGTGGTGACCCCATAGTCACATCTGTTTGTGTCACCGGGAAGCTGCATGAGTTGGCACAAAATGAGACACACGTAGGAACACATCCTTCTCTAAAGAAGCTGTAAGACAGGGATTGAAAATGATTCTGGAAGCTTCTCAGCAACAGAGGTTGTAGGGTGAGATATGGCAGTCAGCACAGCAAGCCACCGTTCCAGATGCTGCTCGCAATCTGCACCCCCAGCGGGCTGGCCCAGGCAGCTCCTTTTCAAGCAATTACTCTTGACCTCCTGAAGTTACCCCCAGGTTCATGGTGGATGTTTTTCTTCACCTCCCTTATGAAATCACTGGAGTCTGGGCCATGCGGAGGTGGGGTGGTAGTGTGGTAGACCCCAACAGCTCCAACTTCACCTGTGGGAGAAAAAAGCCTTGTAAATCCTTTCTGAAGGCACCCACCAAGTCCTTCAGAAGGAAGACGCAGCCAGGGACATGAATAAGACTATTGTATCAGAGAAAAATGCATGACCTGTCAGGATTCTGTTCCATGCAGCCAAAGGGAATGCCAGAGTTAACCTATATTCCCACGGGGGACTAACCTTGAACAAGACTTACTAATTATGACTTCTGAGAGGCACAGGGGGAAAAAAAAAGAATGGGGGTGGTGGGTGGGGAGATTTTTTACTTACCTAGACAGGGTGCCATTCCAAACCATTCCTTTCCATAGGGACAATTCTGGTATTTTTTTTTTTAATTTTTTAGTTTTCGACCAAACCGTTTGAGCTATGTGCTCCCAAGGTCCCTGCTGTGTCGAAGAGCATTTTCAATTCAAAAAGAGAGGGGAAAAATAGTTTTAAAAATGAATCAGTAGGTGGAGCTCTTTCTTTTTATTTGTTTTTCAGTCCAAGGTAACGTTTTTAAGTAAGGAACGCAGGGATTTTGAATAAAAGAAAGAAAGAAACAGGCATTTAAAAAATGAAAATGCGTATATGATGTACTTCCCTAATTGAAAAGACTATGTTGTGAAGTCATTAGTGTCACAGAACATTTGTGTTGCACACGAATGCTTAAGCAAAGAAAATATATAAACCTAAATTGACTTTAGCAATTTGAAAGTGATAGTGGACATCTGCGTTCAATAACTTTTTGCTGGTAACTGCTGTTTAATATTTCATGTCAAATCAAGAAGAGTGATCGAAGGTTTCTGAACACGATTGCTGGCATTTTTGCTGCACAGCCTACCCTTTGTCATAATCACCATAAAGAAACCTGCTGTAGTGAGGGCTGAAACCGCACCAAAGTGACTCCATTTTTGGCCCTTATGTAAACTTCCAGAGTACACTGTTTCTATTTTCCTTAGAAAGATATCTATAAGAAAAGCAGGTTAAAGGACTTCCAAAGCTCATTATTTATTTAAGGAAAAAAAGGGGGTATAGAGAGAGCTCTTGGAGAAATTGCAGCAGAATAAATCATCTAGAACAAATCTTACCTTTATTTTTTTGGCAATTTTGATTCCTTCCTAGTTGGTATGCAGTGATACTTAGGAGCTTGGTCGCCAATAGAAACACACTGTTCTCAGGCTCACCATGAAGCATGTCTCTATAGAATTTTAGTGTTTGTGGAGTTGGGATGGTTGGGGGTGGCAGTGGAAAACTAGGGGAAAAAGTCTTTTAAATAACTTCACAATTTATTTTTCTACATGGCCTCACAAACACAATTTTGACCAGTAGCATGACTAGGGAGATGGAGGTGAAGATCGTATCAGGTGACAGTGATAGACGGTATGACACCAAAATAACTATAAAATTTTTGTGCAGTGTTTCCGCAGAAATTCATTAATTTATTTTAAGATATCCCTGTAATTAGCTGTAATGACTATGACAACAAATTTGTAAGCACATCTTACATGTATCACTGTGTCTACCAGGCTAAAATGTTATGCTAATTGCCTTTTTGAACCTCTTAAACGCACTCTTGGTCAGGGCTGTCGTTACTTCCCAACTACAGCGATACTTCAAATCACGTGGTTTCATCTACACATGCTACAAACCTCGGCAGTTGTTTCATTGCCACTGGCGTTTTTATAGTTCCTGATTTTGTCAAATTTTCTCGGGAATTTGCATAGGTAGGGTGACTATTATGAGTTACCACACTGGGTAACACCAAATCTCATGACACCCCTGATCTTGATTCTAAACACACAGTTCATCCTTAGAAGGCATACCGAGGGGCCCATTGTTCTTTGGACTGATCACATGAGTAGCGCTTAGTTCTAAAAATGGTCATGTTAACCTATTAGTCATGTAAGGTCATGCCAACCTCGATGTCTTCCACTCAGTTTTCAAGCACAGAATCTAGACTCTCAGAGCTGCTTTAAGAAGTATATAATTAAAGCAAATTTAAAAGGTTCACTGAGCTTGAGATACTCTAGAAATGTAGGCATAGTTTGTGTGCATGTTAACAAAAGAGGAGCAGTATATCTGAGCAAAAAAGTGTTCCCTTTCTTCCCCTAATAATAACACGGTCCTCGGATGACCAGATCCTTGTAGAGGTACACACGCTTCTCCTGACTCTGAAGTCACTGATTCTGACGGCCAAGAGGATGCTGAAAGAGTCTAGTAATTTGCCTATGTGCTTAAATTTATCTAACAGAAGGTAAAAGGTAGGCTTAACCAAATTGTTTTTTAATATAACTATCTTTACAGAGAGACAAGAATAAAAGAGAAAAACAGAGCAGATAAAGGAGTAGGAAAGTGCCCAGGGGTGGGGTAGATTCTAACAGCAATCCAGACTATTTTGTACCCAGAAATGTGTATCTGCAAGCAAAAAAGAGTAACTGGACATAATAAATCATATGAAAAGAGTATAAGGAACTTCTTCCTTCGCTTCAAAGTGACATTAACCAATAATATCATATTTTACATTATACTTTGTGCCTTGTAAAATTGGAATTAATTTCTCATTTGATCTTTGAATATTCCTCTGAGGTAAGTAATTCAAGATCTCTGTTGGGACACAGTGGAAAAGGTGGTCTAGAAAAGAACTGTGCCTAATGTGACACTCAACTTTTGTGGGTACATCTGTTAAGAAAAGTCAGGCAACATGAACAGCACTGGAGCCAGAGACCTCAAGGCCGTAGCCTAATAAATTCTCACTCTTTTAAGGCAGGAAGCTAACACGGTCCTGTCCAGGATATTCAGTATACAGGAGACCCAGCTGATCTCTCAGCAGATGTTAAAATCATGGAAAAATGCAGATAACATACCGAGGGTGGGAGGAAGAAGTTAGCCTTCTCTTTCTACAGCTGCCAGCATGACTTGCCTTGGGGCTTAGTCTGTTTCCCATATATTCTTTAAGTAAAATCCCAGCTACTATGGTGAGTTAAAAGCATGAAAGAAAAAAGACGTCATCACCAGAATGTCTCCCATGTAGAGTGTGTTTGTCAGTCATCAGACTTACGTATCACCATTCCCTGGAAAGGCCCACATTTATGGGAACCATAGCCCCTTCGTTTTCTCCAGGTTGAAGCTAAGCCTGGACGATTTAAGTGGCTCTGTAAGTATCCACTGGTGAGAGCTGCCATAGCTTCTGGCCAAGTTACCGTGGCATTCAAGTCATGGGTATAAACACAGCTTTATGGTACAGCAGGAGAAAATGATCTTTCCAGTGACATATCAAAATGCCCCCGCCCAGAGAACCATCGCCAAAGAGAACCTAATTCGTCAGTCCCAAAGTATCAACAGAAAACTGCATCCTCTTATTTTAGGAGACTGCCTTAGCTACTGATTACAAATCAGCGTCATCTGCTGCACATAAAAGAGCTCCGTTCCTCGATTGTTAGTTCTCATTGCCTGTTTTATTAACAATCACTCGTGTTCTTTTGAGTTTTAGACATTAACTGTCTTTTAAATCAAAATGAAATGTGTACTTGGCAACTTCTGACTCAAGCACTTGGTTTCCCATAAATCCTGTAAATGACACAGTGTGCACTTCTCCTCTGGCACACCTCTTTAAAAGCCAGAGTTATGCAAGAAAGGGTGCTTAAGAACCAGGGAGCCCTCTCCTGCAAAGCCTCCCTGTGTTCTGGGAAGCAGTGACATGTTGAAAGTGACAGGAACAAAGCTGCTTTATCACATGGAATTGAGTGTGTGTGTGTGTGTATTGGAATAAGCCAAAAACAGAACCAAGCTGAGTTTCACTTCCCAGCTGTCCTAAGGAATCATATCCTGGAGTTCAACATTCTTCCCATTTGTTTACACTTTCAGGATAACCTACAATTCATTTTGTATTTTATTAGAAACTGTTTCTCACCTTTGTCCTAACCAACTCTTCAAGCAATTACACAGTTACGAATCCTTTGTAAAAGTGGGCTCTCACCCAACTGAAAAACAAGGCCAGTTTTTAAAAATTTCCTTTTCTCTGATGCCCACTCTTCACTCCCTCCACCAACACCAAGTAAATGGGCCCCCTATTTAGCTAGCCCATTGAGGTTTTTAAAGTTCCTTTGCCAGCAATCCTTTTAACAATCCCATCAGAAAAATAGGAAAGATTATTAGCTCCAGTTTGCAGAAGGGAATTTGGTCACAAAGCTGACGAATTATCATTGCTTTAGCTGTTTATGAGCCTAAGAGGTCAGGAGTCCCAATTTCTGAAAAAAAGACATAATGCCAATAGTAGCTCCTGTATATACAGTATTAGCCTGGTCAGAGCTTTATATTTCTTACGTCTTTGAATCCTCACAAAACACAGTAAGGTGCACAGCAGAACTTGCCTTTGAAAGATTAAGAAGCAGTTGTCAAAGAGCACAAAGCTAAAAAGCAGAGAAGTCAGAACTCAAATCTAAGTCAGTTCTGTTCCCAAACTCTTGGATCCCTGTTCTGCTCTTCAGCCTCCCGTGCTGCAGGCCTGCCGTGCTAGGGCATTGGTTGCACTAGTCATTACAGGAGTCCCTAGACACGGCAAACAGTAAATGTGTTTGGCTGCTAACTGTGTGTTGAAGTTCAAGTCTGCCCAGAGGTACCTCAGAACAAAAGCCAGGGAATATACTCCTGATAAATCAGCCACTGAAAACCCTGGGGTATACAGTTATACTCTGACGCAGACGGGTTTCTATGAGTTGGAGACTCCTGGATAGCAATTAGTTTTAGTCATTAGAAATAACATTGTTAACTTTTTCCTTATCAATATGTAGTTTTGATTTCTGGGTATTCTTAAGACAAGTCCTATGGGAGAGATACTAGCTGATAATGCGTATTGCTAAGAGAGGGATCCAGCCATTCCACATACCGAGAGGAGGTGGACAAGACCATGACAACTAGTTTGGAGCATGAGATCTACTGGTAAATGGTTTCTGATTAGGTAGAGAATTGTATTCTGCATTCTGTTCATCTGCTGAAAAGACTGCACTGCAAGTGTATGTTAACGTAATACAGAACAGGTAACAGATTGCTTTGTTTGATATTACCCACCATCTTTCCCTCTTAAATGGAAGTATTCATGAAGGAGAAGACTGACCCCAAGCCGGGTAAAGACAAAGAATCTCTGTCACTATAAATTCTGGCTAAAACAACCAGCTCATATGAGGGCTGCCAACTAAGTTCATGGATTACACTAGAAAAAGTGCTACATACCTCACTGCTGAATATCACTAAGGTTGCCTTCACAGTAGTCACCTTCAAAGTACTCCCCTTGGGAAGATACCTACCCAAACCAGCACCTGGTCCACCCTGAGAAGCTCTTTCGGAACTCTTTTTCTGGAATGGCCATCAGAGCTGTTGTCATACTACCGCTGATGTTCTTAATGTCATCAGAATGTCTTCAATATTCCTGTATCTTCAGGTAAAGAAAAAGTCACTGGGGACCAGATCAGAGTAGGAGGGTGTTCCAATGCAGTTATTTGTTTACTGGGTAAAAACTCCCTCACAGCCAACTATACAATTAAGTTTGCAAACTTGTCAGTGTACCACCATGTACAATGGCCATTCCAGAAGGAGTTCCAAAACTGCTTTGTCAGGTGGACTAGGTGCTGGTGGTGGTGCATAATTTCACAAGGCGAGTACTTTGAGGGTGACTGTAGTGATATTCAGCAGTGAGGTATGTGGCACTTAGAACAATTAAGTTCACATACTTAATTGTCAGACCTCCAGGTGGCTATTTGAAACAAACTTGTTGACTCTTCTTTGAACACATTCAACTGAGTCCTTCTTTTCCTTTCCTGGATCTGATTCCAGACCCACAGCTATTTCTCACAGGTCCATTTCAGAGAGCATACAGCTTCCTTTACTCTGGTAGTCACAGAGTATCATCTTGTCTCCTCACAGCTGAGGAGACCCAGGGCCGCAGAACTGGAGAGATAACTTCCACAAGCTGATTTTGCCATTACCTTCTTTATTTTAAAATGATTTTCACAAATTCACTGTAAAATTCAGGTGTAAAACTTTAATTAAGTTGGAAATCAAGTCACATATGAAGAGTAAAAGTGTCTGTCATTCTTAGAGCAATAGGTCTGAAAAAGAAAGAACAAAATTTTGGGGATTTTTTTGATATAAATTTTGAAGGGGCTTTCAAAACCAATAATTTTAAGGCCAGAGAATCAAATGGTATATCTGATGAAACTTACAATAAGAAACTTTTCCTATGATTATAGAAGCATGCACTGATATATCAACATTCAGAATATTACTAATTATGTATGTCTTTCTCACTAAGCTTACCACTTTAAATAAGTCAATTTCATTAAAGTATAAGCCACATATAATAAAATTCACCCATTCTAAGTGTATCCACTTGTGCAACTATCATTGCAAACATGTACATCCCTGTACCCACTATTAAGGACTCCTGGCGGTACAGTGGTTAAGTCTTAGGCTGGTAATAAAAAGCTCAGTGGTTCTAATCCACCAGCCATTCCAAGGAAGAGAGATATGGCAGTTGGCTTCCATAAACAATTCAGCCTTAGAAATCCTATCAGACAGTTCTAGTCTTTTCTGTAGGGTCTCCATGAGGCAAAACGAACTTGACTGTAACAGGTTTGGTTTTCACAACTATCACAATCAAGATTCAGAATATTTTTGGCTACCTCAAAATATTCCCCTGTACCCTTCTCATTCAGTTCTCAACTCCATCTCAGAACTATTGTTCTTGTTAGGTGCCTTCTAGTGGGCTTTAACTCGTAGCAGCCCTGTGTAAGTCAGAACAAAACATCGCCTGGTCCCGTGGCGTCCTCACAGCCATTGCTGTGTTTGAGCCCACTGTTGCAGCCACTGTGTCAGTCCTCCTCTTTAGGGTTTTCCACTTTTATAGTGACCCCTTATTCTACCAAGTGTGTTGTCCCTCTCCAGGAACTGGTCCCTCCTGATAAAATGTTCAAAGTATGTGAGACAAATGTCACCATTCTCACTTCTAAGGAGTACTGTCACTGTACTTCTTCCAAGACAGTTTTGTTTCTTTTTCTGGCAGGTCATGGTCATTGTGGTCGTTGGGTACCACAAGTGGGTGGTTTTAACCAAGAAAAGTTTATTTTAACTCAGTCCAGTATGTTACAAGTCCACGTTCAAGTGTCTGATCCAGGGGAAGGACTCTCCTCTGTCAGCTCTGGAGGAAATCCTTGTGTTGCATCCCTCTTTGGTCAAGGAGCTTCCTGGTACAGGAATCTCAGGTCTGAAGGACACGCTCTCCTCTTTGTGCTACTTTGTCAATGATGTGGGATTCCCAACTTTGTGCTTGCTTCCCTTTCCTTTTATCCCTTAAGGGATAAAGGTGGTGCAAGCCACACTCCAGGGAAACTCAAATAGGGCAGGGAGGTGACCTTAGGAAGGGATTTACAGTCCCACCCTAATCATCTCTAACATAATCCACTCTGTTAACCACATGCAGAGGTTAGGATTTACAGTATAATAAAATCACAATCTAGAGGGCAGTCACAGAATAGAGGGAAGCCTGGCCCAGCCAAATTAGTACACGTATTTTTGGGGAGACACAATTCAATCCACAAGAGCATGTTCAATATTCTCCATCAATACCATAATTCAAAGGCATCAATTCTTCTTCAGTCTTCCTTATTCACTTGTCCAGCTTTCATGTGCATGCAAGGCAATTGAAAACACCATGGCTTGGGTCAGGTACACCTTAGTCCTCAATGTGACATCCTTGTTTTTAAAACACTTTAAGGAGGGCTTTTGCAGCACATTGGCTCAGTGAAATGTGTTGTTTGACTTCTTGACTACTTCTTCCATGGGCATTGATGGTGAGTCCATATAAAACGAAATCCTTGACAACTTCAGTCTTTTCTCCCTAATTTATCATAATGTTGCTTATTGGTTCAGTTACAAGGATTATTATGTTCTTTATGTTGTGGTGCGATCCACACTGAAGGCTCTGTTGTTTAATCTTCAGTAAATGCTTCAAATTCCCTTTACTTTCAGCAAGGTGTATTGTTTTGCATGTCACAAGTTGTTAGTGAGTCTTCCTCCAGTCCTGGTGCAACGTTCTTCTATAGTCCAGCTTCTTGTGTTATTTGCTCATATAAGGTTTCTCAAGTAGTGAAAGAATGTAACTTTGATACACACCTTTCCTGGTTTTAAACTATGCAGTAATTCTTTGTCCTTTTTGAGTGACTGCTTCTTGGCTTATGTACACTTACTTCATAGACATGATTAAAGTGTCCTGAAATTTCCATTCTTTCCAGTGTTATCCACAATTTTTTATGATCCAAACAGTCAAGTGCTTTCGCATAGTCAATAAAACACAAGTAAACATCTTTCTGGTGTTCTTTTCTTTCAGCCAATATCCATCTGATGTCAACCATGATAGCCCTCATTCTATATCCTCTTATGAATCCAACTTGAATTTCTGGTAATTGCCATTTGATGTACTGTATTGGAATGATCTTCAGCAAAATTTTACTTGTTCGTAATACTAATGATATTCTTCAATAATTTCCACATTCTGTTGCATCACCTTTCTTCAGAATGGTCACAAACTCAGCTATTTTCTGGTAGCTGCACTCTAAGTTTCTTGGTATAGATGAGTGAACACCTCCGTGCTGCCTCTGTTAAAACATCCCAGTTGATATCCCACGTGTTCCTGGAGACTTGTTTTTCACCAACACCTTCATGCAGCTCATGTTTCTTTCTCCACTGCCATGAGTTCTTAATCACATGCTATCTCCAGTGATGCTGTGTATTCCTTCCATCTTCTTTCAATGCTTCCCGTGAAATTCAGTATTTTGCCCGTAGAATCCTTCAATACTGTGACTCCAGGCAAAATATTGAACCACTGCAAACCTGGGTAACAACTAATCTGGATTTCTATCACTATGAGTTCCATATAAAATGAACATGTAGCACCTAGTTTTTATGTTGTTGATTGATATCACAAATTTATTCTTTTTATTGCTTAATAAATATCCATTTGTATGAATATAACAAAATAATCTCTTGGATACTTTGTTTCCTGTTTTAGGACATATATTTTTATTTCTCTTAGGTAAATCACCAGAGGTGCAAATTCTGAGTCATATGGTTAGTGGATGTTTGACTTCATACCAAAATATGCAAATACTTTCCAAAGGGTTTTATGGTTTTACATCATATCAGCAAAGTATTAGTTTTTTCAAATACACACCCTTGCCAACAGAAACTCTAATGGTGTAGTAGTTAAGTGCTACAGCTGCTAATCAAAAGACTGGTAGTTCGAATCCACCAGGTGCTGTTCGGAAACTCTGTGCGGCTGTTCTAATTGGCCCTATAAGTTTGCTATGAGTCGGATCCACTTGATGACAATGGGGATGGGTTGTTCGTTTGTTCATTTTTATGCTTGCCAACACCTGACGTTGCCTTAATTTAACTATTTGAATAGATGTTTATTGGTATCTCACTAGTAATTTAAGTAGTATTTACATGAAAGCTAATGAAGTTAACTATTTTTTTGTCAACTGTCATTTTTACGGAAACCCTGGTAACATAGTGGTTAAGTGCTATGATTGCTAACCAAAAAAAAGTAGGCAGTTCAGATCTGCCAGGCACTCCTTGGAAACTCTATGGGACAGTTCTACTCTGTCCTATAGTGTCACTATGAGTCAGAATCAAGTTGACCTCACCTGGTTTGGAATTTTTTGGTTTGGGTCATGTTTATGTAAACCCTGGTGGCCCACGAAGTAGTTGAGTGCTACATCTGCTAACCAAAAGTCAACAATTTGTATATGCCAGGCACTCCTTGAGAACTCTATGGGGCAATTCTACTGTGACCTATAGAGTTGCTATGAATCAGAATCGACTAGATGGAAAAGGGTTTGGTTCATTTGGTCATTTTTGTATCTCCTTTGGTAAAATACCTGTCCAAATCTTTTACTCAGCTTGAGTTTCTTATTGAGTTGTGATGTTTCCTTAAGTATTCTGGCTACAAGTTCTTCTCAGATGTGGGTCTAGTGAACACTTTTCTTTAAGCCCATGGCTTATCTTTTTAAGTCCTTAATGGTGTCTTTCAAAGAGCAGAAGTTTTTAAACTCAATGATGTCCAGTTTATCAACATCTCATTTTACACTCGTATAGTTCGTATTTTTGTGCTTAAGAAATCTTCACCTTCTTCAAGGTTACAAAGATTGTCTTCTGGAAATTTTTATAATTTTAGCTTTTACGTAAAAATCTGGTTCATTTTTTTAATTATTAACTTCTTATATCATTGAGTTAAGGAATTAGGTTACTTTTTACTTTCTCAGATATGGGTGTCCAGTTGTTCCTGTAACATTTGTTTTTTAAAAAAGAAGTAACTTTCTCCACTGAATTACATTGAAGTCTTTATCAAAAATCAATTGACCATTCGTGCATTCATCTATTTCTAGAATCTCTATTTTTTTCCCATGGAATTCACTGTTTATTCTTACACCTACATCCCACTGGCTTTATTATTATAGCTTTATAACAAGTAAGTTTTATAGTCAGGCAATCTAAGTTCTCTGATATTGTTCTTCTTCAGAACTGTTTTGGAAAATCCAAAGTCTTTTGACTTTCCACATAAAATTTAGAATTACTATATAAATTTCTATTTAATAAAACAAACAGAATCTTCATTAACATTGCCTTGAATCTGGATGTCGACTTCCAATGTATAGAAATTATATAATTTGTCCATTTATTTAGGTCATTAATTTCTTTCGAGAATGTTCTATATTTTGTAGAACACAGATTTTACCTACATTCTGTTAAATTCACCCCTAAGTATTTTTCAGTTTTGATGTTACTGTACACTATTGAATTTCAACTTCCTTTGTTGGTAGTATAACTGAAACCAAACCTGCCACTGTCAAGTCGACTCTGACCCACAGCAACTCCATTAAGACAGATTAGAACTGTCCCATAGGGTTTACCAGTTGGGTAGCAGCCATAGCTCTTAACTACTATACTGCCAGAGTTTCCTTTGCTAGTAATTAATTTTTTTATGTATTGACCTTATCTTCTAGCAATGCTGAACTCACTAACTGAGTCTAAAAGTGATCTGTGGATTTCTTATAATTTTCTAGGCTTATGAATACGTATCCTGGCTACAAAGAGTTTTACATTTTTCTTTAAACTGTTGTATAATTTCCTTGTTCTATTTACTGTTCTTTTGGTGTTATATATAGAATGTCTCCACCCAACCCAAGGTCACCTAGACTTTCTCCTGTGTTACCCTCTAGGAGCAGTACAGTCTGCATTTTAAATTTAAGTAGATGATTCACTTGGAGTTAATTTGTTTTCTTTTTATTTTTTTATTCTGATTAAGTAACGGTATACAATCCGAATAGATTTTGCATGCCCACCTATTTTCAGCTGCTGCTGCTCTCCCTACCTGGTGACAGCACAGTCCTGCTTTCCATTCCATACTTCTAGTGTCCCCTCAACAAGCATCTGTCTCCGCCTCTCCCCACTCTTCTCTCACATCTAGAAAGAGACTAATAGGACAGTCTCCTGTAAATGCATAGAACTATAATGTATGCCCATCATATTGTTACACTGTGTCTCTAAGTCCAGTCCATTCTTGTCTGACGAGTTGACCTCATTACTGCTTTCCAGGCTGGGACAGCAGCAGGTCTAGTGGCCTCTTGGATCATTAATTCAGGTCTTGTAGAATGGTTCTTAGGCTGCAGTCCTCTTTTTCTCATGTTGCCTGAGGGACTCCATATTGTATTACCCATCACAACTGTCTTTGGTGGTGGCAGGGCACCATCTGGTTCTTCCAGTCTCACGTTGATACAGACTCTGTTCATATGGGTCCATCTGTCTCCCTGGCTCTATTTCTTTTGTCTTTGATGTTCTTGGTAATCATCTGTATGATGTTCTTGGTAATCATCTGTACCAGATGAGTTGGGACCATTTGGTGTACCTCAGATGGCAGTGATAGCTTTTAGGATCCCAAATGCAATTCACTGATATGGGGTGCAGAAGACTCTCTGAGCAGTAGACTAGTCATGCCAAATGGCCTCAATGTCCCCTGAATACATAGTCCTCAGATCCTCATCCCTGCTTCTCTATCCTTTGAAATATTGAGTTGAGTTTAGAAAACATTTTAGTTCATGGTGAAGTGCAATTCAATTGTTCTACTCTCTACTGTGTGCTGTCACTGCTTTCAACTAACCAAATTTCTATCAACTATCTGATGTATGGCATGAAGATAATAATCAGTATATAACCATTTAAAGAAACAGACCACCACAACCTTGGAAAACTCCCAAAATAAAGAATCAAAAAATTTCCCAGATGAAGAAGTCTTTCTGAATTTACTGGAAGTAGAATATTAAAGATTTATGTATGGAGAACTTTTAGAGATTAAACAAAATGTAACAGAACAAAATGAAAATTAAGTAAGCTATGTGAACTGATAGAACATCAATGATCTGAAATCCAGCAGTTCAATAAGAAAATTACAAAATTAGGCAATTCAATGAAAAGCCAAAATAGGGGGTGGAAGAAATGGAATACAGAGTAGATTAGTGAGCTTGAGGGTAAAGCACCTGACACCAGCATTTATGAAGACAACAAAAATCCTAACAACTGGACCAATAAGCAACATTATATAAACAGAGAAAAGATTGAGGTTGACAAGAATTTTATTTGACTTAGATACACAAACAACAGCCATGGAAGCAGCAGTGAAGAAATCAAAAGATGCCATAAATTGTGAAAACCTGCTGAAAGTGCTGAAAAGTACAGGTACCACCTTTGAGACTAAGGTGAACCTGACCAAGCCATGGTATTTTCAGTCACATCATAGGCATGTGAAAACTTGGCAATGAATAAGAAAGACAGAAAAATTAATACTGTTGAACTGTGGTGTTGGAGAAGAATACTGAATAAACCATCGACTGCCACAAGAACAAATATCTGCCCTGGAAAAAGTGTAGCTAGAATGCTCCTTGGAAGCAGGGATGGTAAGACTACATCATACACATTTTGACCATGTTGTTAGGAGGGATCAGTCCCTGTGGAAGGACGTCATGCTTGGTAAACAACAAGCTTTACCAAAGCAGATCACCAGATCTTTCTCCTCAAAGACAGCTGGTGGGTTTTAATGGCAGACCTTTCAGTTAGCAGCTGATGGCGTCACCACTTGCCACCAGGACTCCATTCCTAAAAAGACCAGTGACTCTAGTCTATTAACCGTTGAAATCATGTCAGAGAAAATTGCTTTTATAGAAAAGCAAGGAAGACCTTCAACAAGAAGGAGCCACACAGTGGCTACAACAAGGATCTCAAGCATCACAATGATTGTTATGGATCAGGCAGTGTTTCATTCTGTTGTATATAACGCCACTATGAGTCACAACTGACTTGATGGTGTATAACAACAACAACAGCAACAGCAGCAGACTTATCCAGCTATTTTTTTTTTAGGTATGATATTTACTAAATGAACAAAATTTCTAATCTCTGTGAACTATCTAACCTATGATCAACCCTTACACGCCCTCCCTGCCCTTATAGCTGTCAGAGTCTTTTCTTCTGTACATAAGTCTATTTTTAAGTCCTTACAGCAGGGGTCTTATGTAGTATTTGTCCTTTTTCCACTGACTGATTTCACTCAGCATAATGTCTTCCAATTGAAAGCAGAATATGAGATGGTTTTTAAAAATCATCATTATTTTTTATTTTTGCATAGTGTTCTACTCAGTGTATGTACAATAGTTTGTTTATTCATTCATCTATTAGAGGTTGAATACATAAGAATTGTATATAGAACCCTCCTAGAGATAAAAGAAAATGCATTAGAACAAAATGAAAAATTAAGTAAGGTATTTGAACTGATGGAACATCAGTGATCTGAAATCCAGCAGATCAATGACAAAATTACAGATTTAGACAATTCAATCCAAAGCCATAAGAGCAGAATTGAGGAGATAGGAGTCAGACTTAGTGACCTTGATGATACAGCAAGTAACACCAGCACTTATGAGGAGAAAACAGAGAAAACAAATAAGAAAAGTGAAGAAGCATTAAGAAACATGTGGAAGTCAGCAAACAGATTTAAAAAGTATAGTGAAATGATACAATCCTGATCATACATTTCTGGACTTTGAACCATGCAGTATCTTCTTGTTCTAATGACTACCTCTTTGTGTATAGGTTTCTACTAAGCACGATTAAGTGTCATAGAATTTCTCACTTTTTGAAATGTTATCCATAGTTTGTTATGATCCAAAGTGAAATGCCTTTGCATAGTCAATAAAACACAATTAGACACTTTTCTGTTGTTCTCTGCTTTCAGCCATGATCCATGTGACATTAGCAATGATATCCCTGGTTCCACATTCTCTTTGTATTTGGCTTCAATTTCTGGTAGTTTGCTGTCTCTGTACTGCACCAACCACTTTTGAATGATCTTCAGCAAAATTTTACTTGTCTGTGATAGTAATCATATTGTCAGACAATTTCCACATTCTGTTCGATCTCTTTCCTTTGGAAGGGGTATAAATGGCTCTCTTCCATTTGTTAGCCAGATAGCTGTCTTCCAAATTTCTTGGCATAGACAAGTGAGTATCTCCAGCTCTGTATCTGTTTGTTAAAATATCTCAGTTGGTATTTAGGTAATTCCTGGATCCTTGTTTTTACCAAGTCTTGGTGCTTCCTGAGACTCTTCCTTCAATATCACCAGTTCTTGATCATATACTACTTCCTGAAATGTTTTAGCACGACAGATCCTCTTGGTACAGTGACTTTACATATTCTTTCCACTTTCTTTTGATGCTTCCTGCGTCATTTAGTATTTTTCCTGTAGGATCCGTCAACACTGCAACGTGAGGCTTGAATTTTTTCACTTTTTCAGCTTGAGAAATACCAAATATGTTCTCTCTTTGGTTTTCTAATGCCAGGTCTTTGCACCTGTTATTGTAATACTTCACTTTGTCTTCCTGAGCTGCCCTTTGAAATTTCCTGTTCATCACTTCTTCCTTCTGCCTTAGCTACTTTACATTCAAACTAAGTTTCTGATTATTTTCTGACATCCAATTTAGTTTCTTCTCTCTCTCCTGTCCTTTTAATGACCTCTTTCTTTCTTCATGTATTATGTCCTTAATGTCATTACACAACTCATCTGGTCTTAGGTATTTAATGTTCAATGCGTTAAATCTATTCTTGAGGTGGTCTCCAATTTCAGAAGGGACATACTGACAGTCCTTTGGCTTTCATAGATTTGTTCTAATTTTCTTGAACTTGCAGATAAGAAATTAATGATATGTTCCACAGTCAGCCACTGGCCTTTTTCTGACTGATGATATTCAGTTTTTTCCACAGTCTCTTTTCACAGATGTAGTAGATTTGATTCCTATGTGGTCCATCTGGTGATGTCAGTGTGTGTACTCAGCATTTATGTTGCTGGAAAAAGTATTTGCAATGAAGTCATTGGTCTTCCAAAATTCTATCATGTGATCTCAGGTGTCGTTTCTATCGCCAGGGCCATATTTTGCAACTGCTGGTTCTGTTTTTTGTTCCAGCCTTCACATTCCAATCTCCAGTAACTATTAATGCATCTTGACTGCATGTTGGATCAATTTCAGGCTGCAAAAGTTGGTAAAAATCTTTGTATTAAACCTCACTTCATTTGGTTTAAATATTATTTTACAGTATTTTAATAAAGTATTCTAAGTATCAAACTGTATTGTATTAATCTTCTAAATAGCATACTGTATTATGTGCTTCAGTAATTCTCAATAGCTCTTATTTTTAGGACAGGGAGACTATGTTATCAACTTTGCATATTCAGAACCTAAAATAACACCTAACCTACAGTATGTACAAGTTTTAGATAAATAAATGAATTGATTCCTATTCTGTTTTTATAAAAGCAAAGCAAAGTAGTATTTCTCATAATTAGATAAATTACATAATGTATTGTCACATTTCTTTCATGGGGTCCACTGTTAGAGAACCCTGATGGTGCAATGGTTAAAGTAATCAGCTGCTAACCAAAAGGTCAGTGGTCAGAAGCCACCAGTAGCTCTCCCTGAGGAAGACGTGTCAATTTGTTTCAGCAAAGATTACAGCTTTTGATACCCTAAGGGGAAGTCCTATTCTGTCCTTTTGGGTAGCTGTGAGTCAGAATCAACTCAATGGCAGTTGGTTTAGTTTTGGTTTTTGGACCCCCTCTTTAAGACCATCAATGTTCCGACTCCACTGAAAAACATCAAAACCTGATTCCTAGTGTAATACACATGTGGTATATAAACCAATAAAAAACAAACAAACCAAGGGCTGTAGGGTCAATTCTGACTCACAGCTATCCCACAGGCAGAGTAGAACTGATCCATAGAGTTTCCAAGGAGCACCTGGAGGATTTGAACTGCCGATCTCTTGGTCAGCAGCTGTAGCACTTAACTACTATATCATCAGGGTTTCCATGTGGCACACAGAGAATATTTAATACTGTACATTCAAACTGAATGATCTAATAAACAAATATCAAAGTTCAGTAAAAGGCAGTGCAATAAATAATGCAAGTTGGTGAACAGGATTCAGATATTTAAAAAAACGCAGGATGTCATGTAAATTCAATTCTAGGTAATTAAATGGACTATTACAATGTCATGCATGAAAATGTATTTTACAAATTTAATGATATACTGAATTTGGCTTTTGAAAAGATGTGAGAGATAGCTACATCTTTATCCCATAGAGTGGCTTGTGGGTTACAACTACAGGTTTTCAGTTAGTAACTGAGCACTTGAACCAGTTGTGTGGCCAGGGCTCCTCTCCTGTAAAAACCAGTGACTCAAACAATTTCTTAAAGAAAAAAAGGCAAGATGACAGTTGGAATCTTAGTCGTCTAGTGTTGCTCTAACATAAATACCACAAATGGATGGCTTTAAAAGAGAAATTTATTCCGTCACAGTCCAGTAGGCTGCAAGTCCAAATTCAGGGCATCAACTCCTGGAGAAGTCTTTCTCTGTTGGCTCTGGAGGAAGGTCCTTGTTGTCAACCTTCCACCTGACTGGGAGCTTATAAGGCACTGGGACTCTGGGACCCTCTATCCCAACACTACTTTCTTGGTAGTATAAGGGCTCCAGCTCTCTGCTTGGTTTCTTTATATCACAAGAGACTGCCTCAAGGCACAACATAAACTTACAGGTTGAGTCCTGCCTCACCAACACAGCCACTGTCTATCTTCCCTCCTTAACGTCATACAGGCAAGATTTACAACATATAGAGTATCACACAAAACTGAGAATCATGACCTAGCCAAATTGCATATACTACACACATTTTGGGGGAAACACAGTTTAAGCCATGACAGAATCAAATCCCAATTTTTTGTATCATAAAGAAAAATGTAACATCTGTAGCAGTCTGATATTTCATTGCATAATGTATTATATTTCTCACTTACTATTTATGTCTGATAACCCAGTCACACCAAAGATACGCAAAACAGTTATTCATAACAGTACTATGGTGATTTATTGAATGTCTAACATATATACAGAATCAAATAGTCTCTCATCGCACACTGATCTCTTCCTTTCACTGTTTTGTCTCAATTATTTATGTGACTATTTAATTTCAGTTTTTCTAAGACTCTAAATTTCATGAGGACATGAAATGGATTTTTATCATCACACACTAAGTGTTTAGTACAGAATAAATCACACATTAGTTCTAAACAATTATTTGTAGGACTACGTGAATGAATAAATGAATGCTACATGATATTATTGCATTGATCTTACCCACAGTCAGAACTTCAGCTTACAGACTGCATGCAGTTTGCTCAAGGTCTAGTAACAATTTGTGCATCCAGAACCTGTGCCCATATTTTTTCCAGTCTTCAAACAGTGCTATCACATGCCATGATTTCTGAATTTCAAAAGCAAGCTCTATGTGTTTAATTATATAATGTGTATAATTAAATAAGCTATTAGACATTAGATCAATATCTCTAAAAAATTTGGACTGCAGAATAAGTAGATCATGGTTAATATGCATTCTGTAAGATATGTCTGGTTGAGGGGTAAGGATGATATGCTGTGTAGATTTAGATTTTGTTTAGTTAAATGCAGTAAAAATACAGTGTAAAACCCAAAGCACTAGACAAAAAACACAATAAAAAAAATTAAAAGCCCTCAACTTCAACTAATCAATCATAAAAATAAACAGAGACAGAGACCAGGCCAGGATGGCAGACTAGACACACATCTCCTCTTTTCCCTTTGAGAACGAAAGCCTAGAATGATAATTGAGTGAAGCAGTATGGACATCCTGGGAGCCCTAGGATTTGGCATAGACTTGACATATTGTACTAGCAAGCAGTAAGGGAGAGACTATGTTTCTTGAAGATGAAAAAGCTGCATGCTGAGTCCTGCTTCTGCTGATGCATTGTTTGGGAAGACTGTAGGTACAGACACCTTCCGTGTTACTTGTGGAAGGCGAAGACTGAGCATGAGCCGACTAATATGCTGAATTGCGGTGCTTAAATAAACAGGGTATGGTGCAGCAGAGAGACTGTGCTTGGTATAGCCACATCATGAGAACCACATTACTGACTGAGGTCACCAGTTGCCCTCCACCCTCTCTTCTCCAACCTCTGCTGTAGTTTCCACTGACTCGTGGCAGGAAGGGCAGCTCAGGTGAGACATCTTCTTGGTCAGCTGAGAGGTGGAATCAGCTATGCTTGACGTCTTACCTGGGGCTAATTCACACACTGAGTAGCAGTCCCTGTCCAGATAGTGCTTCACCAGCTGAAAAGCTGTGCTGAAGATGACCATGCCTAGAGTTACGAGTGGGGCCTGGCAGATGAGGGCAGCAAGACTCTAACCCCTTCATTTTTTGAACCACGTTATAGAGTCTGGGTATGGCCTATGAGGTACCTTCATTGTTGGCCAGAAGGTGAAGACTGCTGCACTTGAGGACCTGAATAATTTCAACAGCTGATAGACAACTCCTTGCTCAGCAGTATAGCACCTTTTTAAAGTAAGACCACCTGCAGAACTGACTGCTCAGCAGGGTAGCAGCACCTCCACCTACTTATACTGATCCACATCATAGCATCAGCTGATGGCCCCCAGTGACTACTTAAGTAAGGCATCATCTTTGCCAGTCAGGAGGTGGAGCCTGCCATCCCTGAGGGTTCAGCTCCTTTCAGTGGACATTGTACAGTATGTCTCTTGGCAAACAAGAAGTTTTTAGGCTGAAGACACTTACAGAGTGCAGCAGTCCTGGGCAGCCAAGTGGGGTGGCTTCCTTCTCTCCTCCCTTCCATGAGATACACCATAAACTTGACTGGCCTACTGGACAGAGTTGCCGTACATTACCCCCACCTTTAGCAGTTCAGTATGGGGTCTTCCACTCCAGAGAGTCCACCTGGGGCCAGCCACTGAAGACCACAGAAGTGGCTAGTGACAAAATCTAGTAGTGCCCTTAATCCCTCTTAGAACTATGTCTCAGCTGCTGTTGGGGTGACACCAGAGAAATCAAATAGCTTCTAGACTGTATTAAGACAGCAATCAATATCTAACCATTTAAAGAAGCAGTCTACCATGCCTCTAGAAAACTCCCAAAATAAAAAATCCAAAAAATTCCCAGATTGAGAAACCTTTCTGAAATTATCTGATGTCAAATACAAAAGAATTATATATAGAGCCCACCTAGAGACTAAACAAAATGCAGCAGAACAAAATGAAAAATTAAGTAAGCCATTTGAACTGATGGAATGTCAACAATCTCAAATCCAGTAGACCAATAATAAAATTATAGAACTAGACAATTCAGTCCAAAGCCAAAAGAGCAGGAGTTAAGAGATGGAGGCCAGAGCTAGCAAGCTAGTGAGCTTGAGGATAGAGCAAGTGACATTCATGAAGAGAATAAGGGAAAAGAAATAAGAAAAATAAAGATGTATTAAGAAACATGTGAGACTCTATTAAGAGGAATAATCTACAAATAATTGAATTTCCTGAGCAGGGAAGGATAGCTGAAAATACAGAGAGTATGATTGTAGAGTTGCTGAGAGAAAACTACACCAAAATTATTAATGAAAACAAGGATATCCAAGATGCTTATTGAATGCCACAAAACTAAACTACAAAAGAAAGACACCAAGACATACTATAATCAAGCTTAATAAAAAGAAACATAAGAGAGGCTCTTAAAGACAGCAAGACTTAAAGCAAAGTAACATACAAAGGCAAGCCCTGTAAGCATTCATCTGACTGCACAGTAGAAATGATGTTGGCAACAAGGTACACATTCAAAGCCTTGAGGGAGAAAAACTTCTAATGAAGAATTATATACCCTGAAAAATTCCCTCTCAAACATGACAGTGAAATTCAGACATTCGCAGAAAACAAAACCTTAGAGATTTTGCTAAAACCAAACCAAACCTACAAGAAATACTCTTTGTTTAGAAAAACAAAAACATCAAGTGTATACTCAAGGAGGCAAGGCAGGACACAGCATCCAGAATCCTACTCAAGGAAGTCACTAAGCTCAATCAAAGCTAAAATATTAAAAGTAGGGAACCAGTGATCTTAACACAAAAAAAAATACGACATCATCACACTAGGAAAAAGGATATATTATACTAGCTAAAACCCTTCTAGATGGAGAGGAAATTAAAAAGATATACAGAAATTAAAACTTGATTTAAACTTAGAATATTAAGGGAGATTATAGAGTAGCCACAATGCAAAATAACAATGCAACATCTCAAAACAAGCAACATAATACAAGAGTCTCAACAAGCACAAAACCAACACTAATAACCATGAAAAGTCAACCCATAAAGAAGAATGACCCAGAACAGAATATTAAGGGCAACAAAGGAATCATCAACAACACAAAAATAAAGGCATCAAAACGACAGCACCAAACACATACCTAACAATAATTGCGCTGAATGCAAACAAATGGAACACTCTAATAAAGAGACAGATAGTGACAACTTGAATCAAAAGACATGATCTGTCTACATGTTGCTTAAAAGAAACACACCTTAAACCCAAAGATATGAACAAACTGAAAATCAAAGAATGGAAAAATATATACCAAGTTAACAACATACAAACCAGAGCAGGAGTGGCAATACTAATCTCAGATAAAATAGATTTTAATGTAAAATCCACCATTGTGGACAAGCATGGACACTATTTATTGCTGACAGGTTCAACACATAAGCAGGACACAACAATATTAAGTATGCACCCAATACCAGAACATCTAAATACGTCAAACAAACCCTGACAACATGGAAACATGGGATAGGTCACACCTTGATGATAGTAGGAGACTTCAGCACTCCAGTTTCAATAATGGACAGATTATCCAAAAAAAAAAAAAAAAAAAAAGCCCAGTAAAGATACAGAAGATCTTTACACAACAATTAACCAACTAGACCTCATTGATGTATGTCATGGATTGAACTGTGTCTCCCCCAAAATAGGTGTAGCCATGTGGCTGGGCCATGATTTCCAATATTTTGTGATCGTCCTCCATTTTGTGATTTTCCTGTGCTGCCTGTTAAAGGATTGGGGTGGGACTGTAAATCCCTTCATAGACTTACCTCCCTGTTCCACTGTAAAGGGAGTTTCCCTAGAGTATGGCTTGTCCCACCCTTAATCCTTTCATCCTAAAAGAGACAAAAGGAAAGAGAAGCAAGAAGAGAATTGGGAACCTCACACCATCAAGACCAGGAGAAGAGTATGTCCTTCACACCTGAGGCTCCTGTGCCAAGATGCCCCCTGGACAAAGGCTGATGCAATACTGGACTTTCTTCTAGAGTCGACAGGGGAGAAAGCCTTTCCCTAGAGCTGACATTCTGAATTTGGACTTGTAGCCTACCAGACTGTGTAAGAATAAACTTCCTTTGTTAAAGCCATCCACTCTGTGATATTTCTGTTAGAGCAGCACAAGCTGACTAAAACAACACATATATAGGACTTTTTATCCATCAACTGCTAAAGACATCTTAGAACATTTTCCGGAATAGATCATACGTTAGGATGTAAAGCAAATCTCAACAAAATCCAAATGATTGAATTATTGCAAAGCATCTTCTTGGATCATAAAGCCATTGAAAGTGAAATCAATAGCAGAAAATATCATAGGTAGAAATTTGAAATCGTGGAGACTGAACAACACCGTGCTCAAAAATCCATGGGTTCCAGAAGAAATCAAGGATGAAATAAGAAATTGCTGGAATCTAATATGAACGAAAACACATCCAATCAGAACCTATGAGATACAGCAAAAGCAGTGCTCAGGAGTCATTTATCTTTATAAATGCACACATCCAGAATGAAAAAAGGACCCAAACCAAAGAATTAACCCTACAGCTTAAACAAGTAGAAAGGGAGCAACAGAAGAACCCCTCAGGCGCCAGAAGAAGATAGACAAAAATCAGAGCAGAATTAAATCAATTACAAACTAGAAGAACAACTGAAAAAATTAAGAAACCCCAAAACTGGTTATTTGTAAAGATCAACAAAATAGATAAATCATTGGGTAAACTTGCAAAAGAAAAACAGGACAGGAAACAAATAACCCAAATAAGAAATGAGGTGAGAGATGTCACGACAGACCTTTCTGAAATCAAATATATCCTAACAGAATATTACAAAAGACTGTACTCTAACAGATTTGAAAACCAAGAGGATGTGGACAAATTTCAAGATTCACGTCACCTACCAAAGTTATCACAAGGAGAAGTAGAACAACTTAGTGCACCCATCGCAAAAGAAGAGAGTGAACAAGTAATATAAAAAACTATCAACAAAATAAAGCCCTGGCTCAGATGGCTTTACTAGAGAATTCTACCTAACTTTTGGGAAGAAGTTAACTCTAATTACACTGAGGTTATGTCCCAGCACAGGAAAAGATGGAATACTCTCAAATTCATTCTATGAAGCCAGCTTAACCCTAATATGAAAGCCAGGGAAAGATCCCATAAAAATGAAAATTACAGACCAATATCACTCATGAATCCAGATGCAAAAATCTTCAACAAAATCCTTTCCAATAAAATTCAACAACATGTAAAAAAAATTCATCATGATCAACTTGGACTTGTACCAGGGATGAAAGCCTGGTTCAACATCAGAAAAACAATTAATGTGATCAACCACATAAATAGTACGAAAGATAAGAATCACCTGATTTTGTCAATTGATGCAGAAATGCACTTCACAAAGTCCAACACCCATTCATGCTAAAAACTCTAAGCAAAATAGGAATAGAGGGGAAATTGTTCAATGCAATAAGAGGCATCTATGCAAAGCCAACTGCCTACATCATCCTGAATGGAGAGAGACTGAAAGAACTCCTCTTGAGAACAGGAACTAGACAAGGATGCCCACTCTCACCACTTCTATTCAATATTGTATTAGAGCTTCTAGCCAGAGCAATGAGACAAGGAAAAGAAGTAAAGGGCATCTGCATCAGCAAAGAAGTAAAAATCTCCCTCTTTGCAGATGATATAATTATGTATGCAGAGAATCCTACAGAATCCATAAATACACTACTGGAATTAATAGAAGAGTTCGGGGAAGTATCAGGATATAAGATAAACTAACTAAACCAGTAGGATTCTTTTACACCAACAAAGAGACCATCAAAGAAGAAATCACCAAATCAGCACCATTTACTATAGCCCCCAAGAAGATAAAATACCTAGGAATAAATCTAACTAAAGAAATAAGAGACCTATACAGAGAGAACTACAAGACCTTACTGCAAGAAACTAAAAGAGACTTACATAAATGGAGAAACCTACCCTGTTCGTGAATAGGAAGACTTAAAATTGTGAAAACGTCTATTTTGCTCAAAGTGATCTACATACACAATGTAATACCAGTACAAATTCTAGTGTCTTTTTTTTTTAATAAATGGGGAAACAAATCACCAACTTTGTTGGGAGATGAAAGAAACTCTGGATAAGTAAAGCACTACTGAAAAAGAGGAACACAGTGCGAGGCCTCAACTACCTGACCTTAGAACCTATTACACTGCCACAGTAGTCAAAATAGCCTGATACTGATACAAAAAAAGACATATAGACCAGTGAAACAGGGTTGAGATTCCAGAGATGCCATCACCTTTTTACAAACAGTTGATATTTGACAAATGCCCTAAGATTTTAAACTAGGGTAAAAACAGTCTCTTTAACAAAAGTGGTGTTACAAAATTGGATATTCATCTACAAAAAACTGAAACAAGACACCTATCTCACACCTTACACGAAAACTAACTCAAAATATATCAAAGACCTAAATTTTAAGCCTAAAACAATAAAGATCATGTGATAAAAAATAGGCCCAACCATGGAAGTTTTAACACACAGCCTAGATAGACTTCAGAAACTGACAAACAAAGCATGATCAACAGAAGAGAAAATAGATAATTGGGAACTACTAAGAATCAAATAATTTTGCTCATCCAAAGCTTTATCAAAAGAGTTAAAAGACCACCTACAGAAAGAGAAAAAATATTTGGCAACTGCATGTCAGATCGACATCTCACCACCATAATCTACAAGGTACTGCAAAATATCAACAAGAAAAAGTTAAATAACCCAGTTAAGCAATAGGCAAAGGAGATGGACAGACACTTCACTAAAAAGGACAGCCAGGTAGCCAAAAGACTCATGAGAAAATGTTCATGATTATTAGCTATTAGAAAAATCCAAATCAGAACTGCAGTAAGATACTATCTCACCCTAACAAGGTTGGCCATAATCCAATAAACACAAAACAACAAATGATAGAGAAGCTGTGGAGAGATGAGAACTATTTTACAGGGCTAGTGGGATTGCAAAATGATAAAACCTTTTTGGAAAGCGATTTGGTGCTTCCTTAAAAAGCTAGAAATAGATATACCATTTGATCCAGTAATCCTATCGCTTGGAATATACCCTGCAGAAACAAAGACTGTCACATGGATGTTCATGGCAACACAGTCCATTGTTTTGCTAAAACAATGGAATCAATCTAGTTGCCCATTAACAGATGAATGGATAAACAAACTATGGTACATATACTCGGTGGAACACTATGCAATGATAAAGAACAGTGATGATTTTAGGAAGCATCTCATAACTTGCCTTCAATTGGAAGACATTATGCTGAGTGAAATCAGTCAGTGGCAAAAGGACAAATACTGTAGGAGACCTCTGCTATAAGGACTGAAAACCAGACTGTGTACAGAAGAAAAGACTCTTTGATAGCTACAAGAGTGGAGAGGGAGGAATAGGTTTGGTCATAAATTAAATAGTTGATAGATGTTTGCTTAGGTGAAAGTAGTGACAGCACACAGCAGAAAGTAGATCAACTTAACTGAACTTCACCATAAACTGAAAGCTCTTCTAATCTAACCCAATACTGAAAGGATACAGTAGCAGGGGCAGGGTCTGGAGACCATGCTGTGAGGGACATCAAGGCCAACTGGCATAACTAGCCTATTGCTAAGAGAATCCTCTGCACCCCGTATTGGTGAGTGGGGTCTGGGGTCTTAAAAGCTGCCAAGCTGCCTTCTGCAGTACACCAAATACACCAAATTATCCATAACAGATGATCACTGAAAACAACAAAGACACAACAGAAAAAGTACTCAGGAGACAGAGAACCAGTGTGAATGGGAGCCTGTATCAACATGTGACCAGAAGACCCAGATGATGCCTGGCTACCACCAAAAACAGCCGTGATGATGCTACACAACACTGAGTCTCTGTGGCAACATGAGAAAAAAATGGGTGCAGCTGAAGAACTCTACTAAGATACCACAGATGATGGTCTGATGACAGGAGCAAGGCCTCTAGAACTCCTGCTGCCCCAACCAGAAAACATTACTGAGTTCAACTCATCTGACAAAAATGTACCAGACTCAGGGACACAACATGTCCACATGGTGTGTGTATTTTATAAGTCTGTGCACTTACAGGATGTTGTGCTACTGGCCTCTTTGTAGATGGGAGAGAGAAGGATGGAGAGGACAGAACAGGAGCTTGTTAAGAGCATGTGACAAGTATAGTATATCTCCCTAACCAGTCAGGGAGAGTAGAAAGAGCTGCAGACAAGGGGGCATGCAAAATTAATTTGGATTGTATACTTCCACTTAATTACAATTAAAAACAACCAAAAACTCCCAACAACAAGAATAAAAATCCCTGTCCTAATGACTACACTAGAGAATTCTACCAAATATTCAGAGAAGAGCTTACAAGAGCTTACACTAGTACTTCTCAAACTATATCAGAATATAGAAAAGGAACAGATACTTCTAAATGCATTCTATGAAGCTAGGAAAACCCTGATACTAAAAACAGGCAAAGAAAGCACAAAAACAAAAAACTATAGACCAATATCTTTCATGCATATAGGTGTAAAATTTCTCAACAAAATACTAGCTAATATAGCTTCAACACTATATTAAAAGAATAATACACCATGACCAAGAGAATTCATACCAGGTGTGGAAAGATGGTTCACGTTAGAAAATCAATAAATGTAATTCAGTACATAAGTAAAAGAATTACATGATCATCTAAATACATGCAAGAGAAGGTATTCAATGAAGTCTAACACTTATTCCTGGTCAAAGCTCTAAATAAAATATAGAAGGGAAATTTCTCAACATTATAAGGGTATATATGCAAAACCAATGACTTAAGTCATTCTTAATGAAGAGAAGCTGAAAATATTCCACTTGAGAATAGAAGACAAGGATACCTTTATTGCCAATGGCAATGTGTTATTTAGTGTTGTACTGGAAGTCCTAGACAGAGTGTTGGTAATGAAGAACTTCAATTGTCCCTGTTTGCTGATAATGCAAAACTGTAGAAAACAGAGAATACTCAATGAGTAAGCTACTGGAGCCAATAAAATGATTCAGCAGACTGGCAGGATTCAAGGTAAACATACAGTAATCAGTTAGATTTCTATACATCAATTAAGAGAATAGTGAAAAGGAAATCAGGAAGCAGTACCATTTATAACAGATCCCCCCCAAAATACTTAGGAATAAATCAACCAGGGATGTAAATGCAGTGTCCCCTTTTCTGTTTGCATGACTGCCTCTTGATCCATATACAGACTCCTTAAGAGCTGGGTTATACGAAGAAGAACAGGGCGTTGGGATGGAGGATGACTCATTAACAACCTAAATGAAGAAGAAACCACCTTACTTGGTGGAAGTGATGAACATTTGAAACACTTACTGATGAAGATCCAAGACCACAGCCTCCAGTATAGATTGCACAACAATGTCAAGAAAACAAAAATCCTCACAACTGGACCAGTAAACAACACCATCATAAATGGAGACAGGAAGGAGGTTGTCAAGGATTTCATTTTACTTGGGTCCACAATCATTGCCCATGGAAGCAATAGTCAAGAAATCAAAAGACAGATTACACTGGGAAAATCTGCTGCAGAGGTTGTCTTTAAAATATGGAAAAGTAAAGATGTCACCTTGAAGACTAAAGTGAGCCTGACCCAAGCTATGGTATTTTCAATTGCATTATATGCATGCAAAAGCTGCACAATGAACAAAGAAGACAGAAGAACTGATGACTTTGAATTGTGGTGTTGGAGAAGAATGTTGAATGTACCATGGACCACCAAAAGAACAAACAGATCTGTTCTAGAAAAAGTACAACCAGAGTGCTCCCTGGTAGCAAAGATGGCAAGACTGTGTCTTACATACTTTGGACATTGTCAGGAGGGATCTGTCCCTAGAGAAAGATATCATGCTCAGTAGAGTAGCAGATAAGCGAAAAAGAGGAAGACCCCTGAGTTTACACAGTGGTTGCAACAATGGGCTTAAGAGTAAAAATGATTGTGGACATGGCACAAGACTGGGCAGTGTTTCATTCCATTGTTCATAGGGTTGCTATGAGTTTGAATCAATGTGACAGCACCCAGCAATGACAAGGATATAAAACACCTATTCAAAGAAAACTATAAAACATTACTTCAAGAAGCCACAAGAGATCTACATAAATGGTAAAAAAAAAAAACAGGCTTGTGTTAGGTAGACTGAAAATGACAATTTTACCCAAAGTTATTTATAAAAATAATACAATCCCAGTTCAATACCACAACATTCTTTGAAGAGATGGAAACACTTATCATTGACTTTATACGGAAATGGAAGAAGCCCTGGGTAAGTAAGGTACTGAAGAAGAATAAAGTAGGAGGACTTGCACCACCTGACCACAGAACCTAATACACAGCTTTGGTAATCGAAATAGCCTGATACTCGTACACTGACAGATACACTGACCAGTGGAACAGAATCGAGAACCCAGATGTGAAGTCGTCTACGTTATGGTCACCTGATATTTAACAAAGGCCCAAAGTCCATCAAATAGGGAAAAGACAGTCTTTTTAACAAATGGTGTTGGCAAAACTGGATGTCCACCTGCAAAAAAAAACAAAAAAACAGAATCAACACCACACACAACATACAAAAACTAATTAAAAATGGATTGAAGAGCTAAATATAAAATCTAAAAATTCTACAGTTCATACAAAAAAATACAGGATCAACCCTAGAAGCCCTAATACCTTGTATTACAAGGATATGAACCGTAACCCAACAACACACAAATTCCAGAAAATAAGCTAGATAAGTGGGATCTTCTAAAAAATTAAACACACTCATCAAATGACTTTCATTAAAAGAGTAAAAGGAGAGCCTATAGACAATAAAAAAATTCTGGCTGTTACAAATCTGACAAAGTTCTGATGTTTAAAATCTTAAAGAAAATCTATTACCCTACAATGACAGGACAAAGAATCCAACTAAAAAATGGGCAAAGGAAATGGATATTTCACTAGAGGGGCTATTCAAGTACCAACGGACACATGAGGAAATGTTCATGACTACTAACTGTTAAAAAAAACCACAAATCAAAATCACAAAGGGATACCATCTCACTCAGGCATTACTGGCAAGAATCACAAAAACAGGTAATATCAAATGTTGGAGAGGCTTCTGGGAAATCACAACTCTTATGCACTGCTGATGGGAAGGCAAAATGATAAAACCATTTTAGAAAACAATATAGTGCTTACTTAGAAAGTTCAAGGAAACCCTGGTGGTGTGGGGGTTAAGTGCTACATCTGCTAACCAAAAGGTCAGCAATTCAATTCTGCCAGGCACTCCTTTGAAACTCTATGGCCAGTTCCACTCTGACCACTAGAGTTGCTATGAGTTGGACCTGACTCAACAGCAACAGGTTTGATTTTGGTTTTTCAGAAAGTTAGAAGTAGAAATACTGTATGATCCAGCAATTTCACTCCTAGGGATATACCTAGAGAAATCATATTTGTCATACCAAAAGACATATGCACATCCATGTTCACTACAGCATTGTTCACAATAGCATAGAGATGGAAACAATCTACTCATCAACAGATGAATGGATAAACAACCTTTGGTACACACACACAGTGAAGTATTATACAACAATAAAGAACAACAATGAATCTGTGAAGCATCCCATAACATGGAAGAAACTGGAGGGTATTATGTTGAATGAAATAAGTCAATCACAAAATGACAAACATAGTATGGGACCACTTCTGTAAAAGCTGATGAAAACTTTACACATAAAAAGAAACAATAGTTGATGCTTACCAGGGGAGGAAGAAATTGGGATAGAAGAACACTAAACGTACAATAGCTAGTGTTAACTTTGGTGAATGGTAAGACAACACACATGGGGAAGCCAACACAGCTTGTATAAGGCAAAGCTGGGAAAGCTTCATTGACACTTCCAAACTCCCTGAGGGAACAAGTTACTAGGCTGAGCACTGTGGGGACCACGTTCTTGGGAACATCTAGCCCAACTGGCCTAACCTGGTTTACAACTGGCCTAACCTAGTTTATGAAAAAAATTTTCTATGTTCTACTTTGCACAGTAACATCTAGGGTCTTAAATGCCTGTAAGTAGCCATCTAGAATACCGCACTGGTCTTACCTTTTCAGGAGCAAAGAAGAATGAAGAAGACTAAGATACAAAGGGAAGATTAGTCCAAAGGACTAATGGACCACATCTACCATATCCTCCACCAGACTGAGTCCAGTACAACCAGATGGAGCCTGGCTATCACCACTGGCTACTCTGACAGGGATCACAACAGAGAGTCCCAAACAGATGTGGAGAAAAGTGTAGAACAAAATTCTACATCAAAAAGAGTATTGAACCTTTCAGCAATAAATAGTGACCACCCTTGTCCACAACAGTGGATTTTACATTAAAATCTATTTTATCTGACATTAATTTTTGCCCCACCTGCTCTTTTTTGTGTATTATTAGTTTGATATATATTATTCCAATCTTTAATTCTCAACCTGTTCTTATCTTTAAGTCTAAGATGTGTTTCTTGTAAGCAACATACAGATGGGTCATGTCTTTTGATCCATGTTATCACTCGCTGTCTCTTGACTGGAGCGTTCAGTCCATTTACATTCAATGTGATTACTGATAGGTATATGTTTAATGGTGTCATTGCAATATGTTTATTTTCATGTCGATGTTTTCTCTGTTGTTCTTATTAATCTGTTCTGGGACATTCTTCTTTATGGATGGTATGAGTTTTGATTTTATATTTGTTGAGATTCCTGTATTGTTATTTGTAATTTCAAATGATATGTTGTTAATCTGTTCTATGGCTACAGACCTAATCCCCCTTAACATATAGTTATTGAAATCAATTTTAACTTTTTTAGAAGTCAGAAACTGTCACTGCATCAAAACAACTGTAACTATTGTAGTGTATCCCTCTTTTAATGTGATGATATTATAGTTGTCATGATATGATCATGGATTCCCTTATTATAATACTGTAGTTTTGGCTTGGTTTGGTGAAGTTTTGTGCCTTCATTAATTGATTAGAAATTTGGTTGAAGTGCCTTAAATTATTACCTAAAACATATATTTAGGGAAGAGCTTATTTCAATATTTCATGTAATTTTGGTTTAGTTTTTATGAAGTCTTTAAATTTCTCTTTATTTTCAAAAGTCTTAATTTCACCATTATATTTGATAGACAATTTTGTAGGATAAATTATTCTGGGATGGAAGTTTTTCTCATTCAGGGCTTTGAATGTGTCTGCCCTTTGTTTTCTAGCCAGCATTGTTTTGGCAAAAAAGTCAGATGTAAGTCTACAGAGTTTCCCTAGAGTGTTAGTTTTGATTTGAGTCTTGCTATCTTCAGAAGCATCTCTTTGTGTTTTAGCTTATTAAGATTAATTATAATATGCCTTGGCGTTTTTCTTTTTTGATTTAACTTGTGTGGTGTTCAATAAACATCTTGGATATCTATGTTCTCTTTGTTCATAATCTCAGGAAAGTTTTCTGTCAGCATCTCTACAGCAATACTCTCTATGTTGTCATTAATCCTTCCTTGTTCAGGAGCTCCAATTAAAAGTAAATTATATCTCTTCATGGAGTCCCATATGTTTCTTCATTTTTCTTATTTATTTTCTCTGATTTTACCTCACAAATGTTGGCATTAGGTACTATGTCTTCTAGGTCACTGATTCTAACTTCATCTGTTCAATCCTACTCTTTTGGCTTTGGATAGAATTATCCAATTTTGTAATTTTGTTATTAATCTGATCTATTTCAGATCTTTGATGTTCTAACATATCAAATAGTTTACCAAATTTTTATTTTGTTCTATTGCATGTTGTTTAGTCTCTAGGAGGGTTTTACATATAACTTTTTTGTATTCAACCTCTGTTAGATTCAGAAAGGCTTCTTCATCTGGGAAATTTTTTGAATCTTTATTTAGGGAATTTTCTGGAGCATTTGAAGATTGTTTCTTTAAATGATTAATTATGGTCTGTTGCCTGCATGCCATCTAGATGCTATTTGATTTCTCTGATAATGGATCTAAGAGAATTGTTGGTCACCAGCTGACACTAACACTCTGTTGATTTGCCCCAGGTGGACTCTGAAGGGTGGAAGACTTTGCTTATTCAGTAGCAAAAAGGCTGCTCTGTTTATAGAGAAACTAGGGCATATCAAAAAGGAAGACCAGACCTGCTGGCCTGACAGAGTCTAGAGAAACCTTGATCATATGGCTCCCTGACACCCTTTCAGCTCAGTAATGGATTCACTCTTGTGGTTCATCCTTCAGCCAAAGATTGGACAGGCCCATGAAACAAAATGAGACTAAAGCGTCACACAAGCCCAGGGCAAGGATTAGAAGGCAGGACGGGGCAGGAAAGCTGGTAATAGGGAACTCCAGGGTCTTAGGCTGAATTCTCTAGAGAAGTAAAACCAGAAGAATGTATAAAAATATATAGAAAGAGAGATTTACATCAAGGAAGCAGCTCACAGAAATGTAGAGGGTGGAACTTTCCAAGTCTTGGAGCAGGTAGAGACCTCTCCCAATTCTCCCAGTTGTGGAAGCCAAGGCCAGTGAGTCAGAGAGTGGGACTCTCACTCGCAATCTTTAAAGATCTGTGAGTCCCAAGTTGGCAGGCAAGATCACAAGATTCATGTAGGTACACAGGCTTGCAAACCCAGGATTGACAGGATTGGGAGCAGGACTCTTACTCACATGATGTGAAGATCGATGAGTCTTAAGACTGACAGGTAAACTGTTAAGTCTGAAGACCAAGAGGTCAGAAGACGAGAAGCAGCTGCTAGATCCACAAGAAGTCAAAAACCTCGGTCAGGTGAGTAGGAAGGAAGTAGGTGTTGGAAGGCAGAGAGATAGATGAAGGCTGAGGGTATAGGGCTGCAGGAGCACTAAAGTCACCACAGGCCTCATTTCCCCAAGTACCACACAGCACATTCCATCACGGTGGTGATCACCACATTATACAACTGCCAAAACACTGAGACTCATGGCCAGCCATGTGGACACACAATCCTAACCATCACACTAAGGTTAAGAAGGCAGAGTGTTAACCTACTGTGGAGCTGACAACCAATGTCATAAAACACTATGTGTACCAAGTGTTTAGTGAGACACTGGTTGGTTCTGCAAACCTTCATCTAAAGTACAATTATTAAAAAAAAAAGAAGAAAAAGAAATAACCTTAAAAGAACTTAATGTGAGTATATAAAGCCAGTTAGCACAATATTCGATTAATGTGCAGAAATCTATTGTTTTTCTATAGATCAGCAGCAGATCAATACAATTTTTTTTAAGAAAAAAAATCATTTGTAGCTGCAAGAAGAACTATAATATTCCAGGGGGAAATTTAACAAAAGATGTGCAAGACTTAAATTAGTAATATTTTAAATCTTCATCCAAGTAATTTAACCAAGGCCTAAATTAATGGAGAAATATTCTATATGTGGATATGACCAATATTATAAAGCCATCAAATGTATCCAAAGTGATCTACACCTTCAACTGCTATTTTTATTTGGAGCTTTTAAATCAGATCCTAGTGTTTACATAAAAGAGAAAAGAGACAAGATTAGCTGAGAACAAAGAATAAGAAGGAATAATTTGTCCAACCAGATCTTAATAATTATGATAAAGCCGTATTAATTAAGAAAGTATATTGTTGGCACACAAATAGACAAAGGACCAATAGGACAGAAGAGATTGCCTCGAAACAGGCCCAGGTGTGGATGAAACTTTGCTAGAGCGATGTCATGACAGATGATGAGGAAAGGAGACACTATTCAGTCAGTGCAGCTAGAAAAAACAATGCCAGTCCACGTGGGGAAAAAAAACGATTGTTATAGATTGAATTGTATCCCCCCCAAAATGCGTGTATCAGTTTGGTGGGGCCATGATTCCTGGTATCTTGTAATATTCCTACCTAATGCAAATTCTGCTTCTAAGATGTTAATGAAATGAGTTGTGTTGGTGAGGCAGGACTCAGTCTTTAAGACAGCATTGCTTCATGAGGCAATCTGTTGGGATATAAAAGCAAGAAGTGAGCAGAGAAAGAGGCGGAATCTCATGCCGCTAGGAAAGCAGCACTGAGTGCAGAGCATGTCTCTTGGACTCAGGGTCCTTGCACCTCAGAAGCTCTCCATCCAGGGAAAGACTGACAACAAAGACCTTCCTCCACAGCCAATCAGAGAAAGCCTTTCCCTGGAAGCTGACAACCAGAATTTGGACTTTCAGCCTATTTTTCTGTGCGAAAATAAATATCTCCCCGTTAAAGCCATCTGTTACAGCACCACTAGATGACTAAGTGGTGATCCCTCACTCACGCCATATTAACACCAACTGCAAATGGTTTAAAGTTTTCTCTGTGATGTATAAAACTTTAGTATTTTTCATAAAATGTCTAAGATACATCTTTCTGAAATTAGGACACAGAAGGCATCTGAATGAATAAAAAATAGTAACCGTAAGAAAAGATTGATAAATATGATCATGTTAACAACTTCTGTGTCTCAAAGACAGTGCAGAAAAAATGAAGAGACAAGAAACAAGCCCAGGGAAGAGATTTATCACATATAAAACTAACACAGATTATTGTCTCAAATGAAAAAGTCTTCAGTCAATACCAAAAAGATAAATCACGCTATATAAAACTGGACAGAAGATATGAATAGGATGCTTCCTCATCTCTATTTGATTCGCTTAACCTTGTCTACAACTCTGAGAAGAGTCCTTTCATTAAATTCCTTTAAGTTAGGCTTTTACTTAATAGCCTCTCACTTGTTTCCTTTCAAGACACTGACCACTGTACACATTCTTGTCCTAGTTCTTAGGCTTATGATTGTTTGGTACATTTTTGTGCTTTGTGCCATATTCTTTATACATGTTTTGTGATATTTTATAATACATGTTGTGTTCATATGTTTTTGCACATTAAGGGACTGGTGACACAGTGGTTAAGGGGTTGGCTGCTAGCTAAATGGTCAACAGTTCAAACCCACAAGGTGCCCCTTAGAAACCCTATGGAGCAGTTCTGCTCTGCCCTATATGGTTCCAGTGTGTGAGAATTGACTTGAAAGCAACAGGTTCGGTTTAAGTTATGCGTATTAAAAGGAAACTTTTAAAGGATACATTTTTAATGATAGATTGTACTATTACCCATGTAATAAACAAGAAATGTATATATTGTATCTGTGTTTTTAAGTCTGTGTTCAAAAGTATTTCTCTGGATAGTCTTTTATCTGTATGAGTCTCAGTGACACGGGTTGTTTCTCAAGTATTTTAATTCTTGCTACTCCTGAAACAGGCTTCTGTCATTGTGTCAATTCATCTCTTTGAGGATTTTCATCCTTTGGATGACCTTCTATCTTACCAAATATGATGGCTTTTGCCATGTAATGGTCCCTTCTCATAACGTGTCCAAAGTATATGAGACGAAGTCTTCCCATCCTCCCTTCTAAGGACAATTCTGTCTACACTTCTTCCAAGAGAGATCTTTTATTTTTTACGGCATTCCATTGATAAAAAAATAAATTGATTCCTATTCTATTTTTATAAAAACAAAACAAAGTAGCACTGCACATAATTAGGTAAACTGCATAAAGTACATACTCTTAAGGAGCCCTGTTGCTGCAGGGGTTGAAGTAATCAGCTGCGTCTTCATCAGTGAAAAGGGAAGAGCAGGCGCTGCATTTCTCAAGCCGAAGGAACTGAAGAAAAAAAAAATCCAGCCTTGGGTTGCAGTAGTGAAGGATTCTACATAGAGACTATTAAATGACTCAGGAAGCATCGAAAGAAAATGGAAAGAAAACATAGTCATTACATCAGAAATAACCGGTTGATGTTCAGCCATTTCGTGAGACAGCATATGATCAGGAACAGTTAATACTGGAACTATTTAAGTGTACAGAAATTAAGTCTTTGAGAGGGTAAGTGACCTACGCTATCCATGTAATTGACTAGTTGCATGGTTTATACTTAAAACTAGAACCTCTGACTCCTTTCCTACTCTTCCCCCAAACCACTTTGCTTCTAAAGATAATGATATGCTTATAAGTCTGTGAAAAGTTTCACCACTTTCAAAATGCCTTACATACCACCTCATCTGTTTTGGTTCTCATCTTCATGTTCAGTTTCTGCAGCATATTTTTCCCTTTGTATAATATTTATAGAATATATTTAAAGCCAAACGTAGTGTTAGCTATCAACACATAAGATCTTTCTGTTAAAAAATGTATTATATAATTAGATCAAAGTGACAACAAAATAATATTATACGTTTTCATAAATTTCACAGTTGTTTTCAGTGATTTGTCTAATAGGCAAAAGTAATTACCTAGCAAACTTTTCATTATTTTGTGTTCTGTTTGTTTGTTTTCACTTTAAAAAGGAGTGTAAAGGCATGATTAAATAGCAGTATCATCCTATCAGTTTCTGCATTTGTGGACCTTGTGAAAACTGAAAGGCTTCCTCCCTGTTAGAAGCTCGCTAAGTTTACATTTAACAGAGCACATCTTTCCAGAAATTTTCCTAACAAGTGCAATGATATAAAAAGAATATTATTCAAATGAATAAAAGAGTACAGTAGTACTAAACACTGGGATTTTTTTTTTCATTTATTTAAAAACATCCTGCTTAAAACTTTCTCCCTCTCCTCCCAGTGTCCGTGTGTTCTTGCCAGTGAAAGCTGCTCTGGTTATAGGCAAACAGCATCTCACATCCCATTAAACCCACCTGCCCACCATGTCAGGGTTTGGCCAGAGTTGCTGCTCATTAGAGGTTCTGGCAGAGAGAACAAGTGGGTGGAAGAAGCAATGAAACCAGCACCTGAAAAGTGAAACTGAGGTTTAGATTTTATATGAAATTTTATTTGGTGAGTGGCTAGGCTGCTTTTCATTATACCAGATAACAGGTTGCTGGCAACATGTTTAAGAGATATGCTGCTTTTAATGGGCTGAAAATGAAATTAAAACTTGATGAAATAAATTCTAGTCTGTGCCTCATGTTCATACATATGCCAAAAATGTACACACGGTGCTTTAACTGTTATCCAGCTACATTCTTAAAGGCAGCAAGCACAGCCACTTCGCTGTGGATGGAGAATCTAGGAATCAGTGCCACTAAGAGTATGCATGCCGTCTTGCGCTCCACGTTCTTTATAACATTCTATCAGTTCTATAGGCATTTTCTGCCCCATTTACTAAACTGGCTCCAGTCAAAGAAGTTTTTGCATTATATGCCTCCAGGGAAGAAAACAATGCAAGAGTTTTACTGTCCATGTTAATGTCATTTAATACATTACTCAAACACATACTTAAGACCAACAGTTCTGATTACACAGCTTGGATTTAAAGAGCCTTCCAAATGGACTTCTTAACTGGCAACTTCCCAACAGTTTAGGGCTTCCCACGTTTCTTTTTGGAGATGGTTGAAGGAATGTAGTTTGAGACACTGCAATTGTTCTTGGTTCATTTAATGCTATAATTTTATTTTCTAAACAGAAGAGAAAAAAGTGGCGCCTTGCCTATTTTTTCCTTTGTTTTAAATTTGTAATTTTAAATATTGCCTAAACTGGAACTTCTTACCTACCTCTTGGGAGGCCAACGTCTTTGAAAAATAGTTTCACATTTTAAAAATGATACATGCCTGAAAGCCAAGTTTGAAGTAGAGATGAATAGCCAGGTAGAGCAGAGCAGCATTCCATCTCTTTTTTGGAGGGCTTGGATTTCACTCTATTTCTTTTGAGTAGGAGAAAGCAGATCTGTCTTCTCTCTGTTTGGATAAGGAGAGGATAGGGCTTAGAGAAGAAAAATATTTTCAGTACCAGCTGTTCACCAGCTCAAGCCCTACGTATTCTTTCCTGAGCTAGACATTTTAGGACAAAATCTTAAAGACAGTAGATAACAGAAAGTGATTCAATGAAGTCAAATTGGTTCTCCTACATCACAATTTTTCTTAGAGGAGAACCAAAATGATAAGCAATAAATTAACCACCGGTAAATCTAGAATTAGTCATAAGAACATATTGTTGTTGCCAGCTACCAAACTGTCGTTGGGTTTTGTGCCATCTTCATGAATATTGTTAATAAGAGTATCTTAACAAAACAAACAAACAGAACAGTTGCCATCAAATTGATTTGTATTCATGGCAACCCCATGTGTGCTGAAATAGAACTGCGCTCCATAACATTTTCAATGGTGGAGTATTCAGAAGTAGATCACCAGGCTTTCCTTCCAAGGTTCATTTGGGAGGACTCAAACCTCCAACTTTTCAGTTAGCAGGTAAATATGCTGTCTACTTGCACCATCACCAAAAACCCATTGCCATCAAGTCAGTTCCAACTCATAGTGATCACACAGGACACAGTAGATCTGCCCCACGGGGTTTCCAGGGCCATAAAAATTTATAAAAATTAACTGCCCATCTTTCTCCCCAGGAGCAACTGGCAGGTTTGAATCACTGACCCTTCATTTAGGAGCCAAGAACATAATTATTGTGTCACCAGGGCTCCTAAACAAGATTGTATAAGAACTGACAATTAATTTTATGAACTTACCACCATTAACTTACACTGGAGGCACTGTACAAAGAACTCCGTCAGGTTTTATAACCTTGCTGTATCAGTGTCTCATAGCTGTGTTCATGTCAACATGTGGCAGTGTCTTGCTGAGTGTCATTCATTATTGTTGTTAGTTGTTTTGGGGTGCCATTGCAAGAATCTTGAATTAGAGCAATGAACAAACATTAAATTTCTTGTTAAACGTGGAAAGAGTGAGAGTGAAATCAGGGACAAATTAGTCTAAGTTTATGGGGATAACACTACGGAGAAAACAAAGGGAGTACACGTTTTTCTGAGAGGAGAGAAAGTGTCACTGATTAAGAGAAGTCAGGCAGCCAGTAATGGATAACTGATGAAAACTTAGCAAAAATTCATCACTTTGTGCATCAAAATCATCCACTGACTCTGAGAAAAATGGCAAACCAAATAAACATTAATACAGAAACAGGAAAATCTTAACTGAAAGTCTTGGCGTGAGAAAGATGTGTGCAACAATGGTGAAGAACAAAAACAAAGGAGAGCGGAAGTTTGCCAACACCTTTTGGAGAGGAAAGATGAAGTTGGGGACCATGTTATCAATGGTGATGAAAGATAGGTATACCAATAGGACCTGAAACAAAGCATCAAAGTGCACAATAGAAGTCAGCCAATTTTCCGTGACCAGAGTTGGAACCCCTTTTTGATACCAGAGGGATTGTTTATACCATCTGGACAAACACTTCAGCAAATTTACTATTTGGAAATGCTGAAAAGGCTGTGTGAAAAAGTTACGTGGAAATGACCTGCACTTTTCACCAGCAACTGATGGCTCTTGCATCATGACAATGCACCAGCTTACACAGCATTGTCTGCGAGTGAAATTTTAGCAGGTAAACAAGTAACTGTATTGGAACACCCTCCCTACTTACCTGATTTGGTCACCAGTGACTTTTTCCTGTTTCTGAAGGTAAAGGAAATATTGAAAGGAAGATATTTTGATAACCCTCAGGACATTAAAGATAATGTGATGGCAGTTCTGATGGCCATTCCAGAAAAAGAGTTCCAAAATTGCTTTGGAAGCTGGACTAGGTTCTGGCATCAGTGCATAGTTTCCCAAGAGAGTATCTCGTTGGTGACAGTCGTGATATTCAGCAATGAGGCATGTAGCATTTTTCCTAGGATGAGTTCACAAACCTAGTTATCAGACCTTGTAGGTACCTAATGGAATCTCCAGGCTCTACAGTGACAGGAGAGATTTCATTCCCTCTGGGATAACCTCTAGTTAACATTTTTTTTTTTAAGACATCTCCAACATGTTTAACCAAACATCATAGATATGTGAACCAAATAATGGTTTATACAGACAAAGAAGGAACCCTGGTGGCACAGTGGTTAAGTGCAATGGCTGCTAATCTAAAGGTTGGCAGTTCGAATCTACCAGGTGCTCCTCAGAAACTCTATGGGGCATTTCTACCCTGTCCTAAAGGGTTGCCATGGGTCAGAATTAATGCGATGGCAAAGGGTTTGAGGTTTTGGTGTAGATGAAGGAATCAGCTTTCTTATTTTGAGTAAATATGGTCTTAATATGGACAATATATATAGTCTAATTTCAGAATCTTATCATCAAAGCTTTGCATCTATACTTAATGTCTGCAGATTCTCCACTAAGTTTAAGGCCACATTTGAACTATTTAACCCATAAATATGTTGCTAACTAAATTTACAATACAAGTTTGGGATGTGTGTAGTTACGCTCCACAAGAATTAATTATATTGGCATGTAAATTTGAGTAAAATACAAATGTAGGGGAATGTAAAAATAATGCTTCCACAGGGCTGCCTATGCTACTCATTTTAGACATTACCAATATTTCTGCTTAAAGCTAACATGTGGGGCCTTCCACACCACTGCCGTCAAGTCAATCTCCAATTCATGGCAACCCCTTAGGACAGAGGTGAACTCCCCAAAGAGTTTCCAAGGCTGTAATCATTATACAGGGAACTCTGGCAGTGTGGGTGTTAACTGCTGCATCTGCTAACCCAAAGATCAGCAGTTCAAATCTGTGAGATGCTGTGTGGAAATGCTATGAGGTAGTCCGGCTCTGACCTATAAGTTTACTATGAGTTGGACTTGACCTGATGGCAGTGGCTCTAGTTTTGGCAATCATTATGAAAGCATGTCATAATGTCAGCTCTCTTCTGCCATGGAGTTGCTGGAAGGTTTGAATGGTGGACCTTTTGGTTAGCAGTAGAGTACTTAAAATATTACACCAGCGCATCTCCGCAGATACTCCAAAACTCGTGGCTGTTGAGTTCATTCTGACTCATAGGGACCTCCAGTAGGCTAAAATTCTTTTTCTCCTTACCCAGAAATCCTTTTATGACCGCACAATTACTAGCCAAACACATACAGACCCTGAAAACTTCCATTTCTTTCAAAGGCACTAACTTTCTGGATTGACCCAAAGAGAAATTTGTCTTTTCTGCTTCTGTCTGTCTTGACATCTTAAGTCTTTCTCCTTATAGGTTCTATCCTGTTGCCTGCAGTTTTTCATCCTTGCAAACCTCCTTTGCCTTTGTCACCATAAAGGTCATGAATTTTGAAACTCAACAGCCCTTGGTTCAGGTGCCTTTTTTAAATCACCTGCTGGTGTTTGACCTTTAAATTTGATATCATGAAATTCAGTGTCATCACAAAAAAATGAAAATCATCTTTTTTAAGAAGACAGTGTAAGAATTAGAGATACTATGCAAAGATAGCATTCAGCTAGTAGTAGCTCCTAAAATAGGGGGACGTAGGGTAAGGATGGGTTAACAGGCCCTTCTGAGTGTGCTGTATTTCAGTGGCAAGACTGTGGAGGCAGCAGATGGCCCACAAGAAAGCAAGCAGCGAGGGTTCCCTGAGAAAGGAGTCCTTGGCTACAGCTTCCCTTCCCAAGTGACTATCTGGGCAAGGCGAGTGAAGCCTGAAATGTTCCGATTGCTGTGAAGGGAAGTCGGCCCGACAGGCTGAGTTGTCTTTCTTGTCCTTGGCATTGTAACAGTGCGCAGTCTTCTGTTGTTCCTGGAACCACTCAAGCATATAATGAATGGAGTACTAGTGATTGAAAACGGTCGGTCCGAGATGATATTTCCGCAAGTTGTTTTCTTTCTACAACTTAGTAATGGATTTTTCTAACTTTAACAGGATAATTGAAGTGTCTCTTGATTTTATATGCTAGTGCCCACTCTCAATCCAACTCCTTCTAGCGATCATGCCTTTTTTTTCAACAGAGAAAATCGAGTACTTTCCAAAAACTCAAATGTTTTCCTTGGAGGGTTATCTGATACTAAGCAAACAAACAAATTGAAAAGCCATTCCGATTTTCTTGAAGAAAGTTGAGCTTCCTTTTTATTTTTTAATGAGTTAAGCTTTTGTGTCTGTAGCTTGGGTTCACTGAATTCTGCAGAGGTCAGGGGAGAGTAAGGAATGTTTGACAGTCCTTAGGCAGGAGAGACGGGGAGCTCTGTGAGGCTGACCCATTTCTGTGTACTAACACAGAAGGCAATCTAAGGGGAAGGCAGATATCCAAGTTGTGAGGATTACGTAACAAAGTGCTATGAAGACAGAATAACTAGACATACCAGAGTTAAACTACCAGCTCTACTACCAACTGGTAGAGAATTTCAACAAATTCCATGAACCTCAATTTCCCATCCTGGTGACATTATGAGAGCTAACATGTAGTGAATATTCACTAAACGCTACATAGACACTGTTCAGGGCACATTGCTTACATTGTTGTTGTTGGGTGCCACTGAGTTGTTTCCAACTCACTGCGACCCTAGGTACAACAGAACGCAACACTGTCGGATCTTGCGCCATGTCCACAATCATTTTTATGCTTAAGCCCACTGTTGCAGCCACTGTGTCAATGGCTTACATTACATCACTTAATTTTCACAACAAATTCTTTGAGTCATGAAGCAAATATATTATTTGGGTTTTACAGATGACAAAACTAAGCCACAGAGAAGAAACCTTGGCTGCAGGAATAAAAGTACTAATAAAAGTAAGATTTGAACCCCAGCATTTTAACTGCTATGCTGTAATTAAATTACCTGGCATATAATTAGTATTTAATAAATGAGAGATTCAGATACGTTCCTATGTAATGTCCTAGTGAAGCAGTATTTAAATGCTTGGCTGCTAACTGAAAGGTCAGCTATTCAAACCCATCGGCCTGCTCTGTGGGAGAAAGATGTGGCAGTCTGCTTTTTAAAATACTTACAGCATTGGAAACTCTATGAAACAGTTCCACTCTGTGCTATAGGGTGGCTGTGATTTGGAATCACCTCTCTGGCAGTGGCTTTGGTTTGAATTTGATGTATCTGTATTTAATATATATGTAAATCTCTCATTAATTGTTAGTCAGGAATGTTTAATATTTATGGCTTGCTAGGCATACCCCATGTATACCCATAAATCCACATGAACACATGAACACATAGATGCATATTTAAATCTTCCATTGATTAAATCTAAGTGCATGCCAGGCAATATGTCAACTGATGTCATATATAGGTAGGTTTGTTTCTGGAACTTTAAGCAAGAATTAGCAACCCTTCTTTTGCCCTTTACAGTGAAAAAAACTTACATACTTTGAGAATGAGTTAATTTAAGTGAGAGCGGTTGCTTATACTGGAGACCAATTTAAGAAGATAAGTTCCTTTATGCATTCTGAGATAAATTTAGAGATATTAAACAAAATCTCTAAAGTTAGTTTAAACATTGGGTAAAGATCCTCTCCCCTCTATTTTGGGGGACCCCATTATTTTCTCACGCAGAAGGGAAAAGGGAAGCTACTTTAAATTTTCTTTTATTTTGTCCTATTTATCTTTGTTATAAATTAATATGACTTTCTCTCTAGTATGTTTTTTATTGTATTTTTTTAGTCAATCAATTAATCTTTGAATTGTTGAGATTCTGTGAACTAGACAAGGAGAGGGTATCGTTTTAACTCATTTGAGGACATCATTTTTCTTATGTCCTTTCATCCATTATCATAGACATAAATGAATACCAAGTTCTAATCACTTCATGAAAAGCCATTTGGGGTGTCTCTGTTCTATTCCATCCTGAATGTAAAACTTCAAAATGAATCACGCCATCTTCTACATCCTATTATGTTAATCATCCTACCTGCACTCCACTCACCACTCATCTCCTACCTTTGCTTATAAACAACAATGCAAAATAAATGCGGAGTTTAAAGAAATGAAACAACTAGTCTTATTTGTACATTTCAGTTCAATTTCATAGCTACTTTTTTGTTGTTGTTGGGTGCCAACAAGTCGTTAAGTCTATTTTTGACATATAGCGACTCCATGTGACAGAGTGAAATTGCCGCAGAAGGATTCCTAGGCAGTACCCTTTACACAGACAGATGACCAGCTTGTTCCCCTACAGAGCTGCTGAGCAGGCTCAAACTGACAACTTTTCAGTTAGCAGCCAAACATTCAAACACAAAGTCCCCAGGGCTTGTTATCTTGGGGAGAGGTACCTTAAAGTGTTCCTCGATTTTCAACATTATCTCCTAAAATAACCAACTGTTTCCAGACTTCTGATCTCCCTGATTTCAAGGTTTCCCTTATTCTCCCAGCCTTTGTGCCTCTGTGTATATCAGCAATATGCTCTGGATTTGTCCTCACTAATGAACTGTTTTTGGTCTTCCTTCAAATTTTCATTGTGTCAAATTGTTTTCCAGGCTCACCTCACCCTTCAGCCATTTTTTGAGATATTTCAACAAATAGATGCAAGGCTGAAAACAAGCACTCATCTATGCAAGGCAATTTGGAAGACAGCCACCTGGCCAACAGACTGAAAGAGACCCTTATTTGTGACCATTCCAAAGACAGATGATCCAACAGAACGTGGACACTATCAAACAATATCACTAATGTTGCACTTAAGTAAAATTTTGCTGAAGATAATTAAAAAAGGGTTGCAACAGTACATTGACAGAGAACTATCAGAAATTCAAGCCAGACTCTGAAGAGAATGTGAAACAAGGAATATCATTGCTGATATCAGATGAATTTTAGCTGAAAGCAGAGAATATCATAAAGATGTTTACCAGTGTTTTGCTAACTATGCAAAGCTGTTCAGCAGTAAGGATCATAACAAATTATGGACAATATTGGGGAACATGGGAATTCTAGAACACTTAATTGTGCTCTTGAGGAAACTGTACAAAGATCAAGAGGCAGTCATTCAAACAGAACAAGGGGATAGTAGATGACTTAAAATAAAGGAAAGGGTTGCAGGCTATAGGATAGTCCTTTGACTATACTTATGCAATCTGTATGCTAAGCAAATTATCTGAGAACCTGGACAAATGAAGAACAGGGCATGAAGAGGAAGACTCGTTAAGAACCTTCAATACACAGATGACACACCCTTCCCTGCTGAAAGCCCAGGGGACTTGAACTACTTATTGATGAACACCAAAGACCACAGCCTTCAGCATGCATTATACCCCAACATTTAAAAAAAGACAAAACAAACTCATTGCCATAGAGCCAATTCCAACTCCTAGAGATCTTATAAGACAGAGCAGAACTGCCTTCTAAGCATTTCCAGTGAGCACCTGCCTGGTGGATTCAAACTGTCAGTCTTTCAGCTAGCAGCTATAGCACTTAACAAATAAGCCACCAGAGTTTCCCCCAACGTAGAGACAGTAAATATCCTCACAACAGGACCAGTAAGCAATATCACGATACACAGAGAACTTACTGAAGTTGTCAAACATTTTGTTTTACTTGGATCCACATAACCACCTATAAAAGTGGCAGTCAATAAATTGAATGACACTCAGGCATAAGTACTGCAAACAACTTCTTTAGAGTCTTATAAAGTGAAGATATCACTTCAAAGACTAAGGTGTGCTTGACCCGAGCTGTGGCCTTGTCTATTGCCTCACATGGATATGAAAGCTGGAGGACATAAAAGGAAGGCTGGAGAAGAACTGACCCATTCAAATTACGGTAGTGGCAACGAATAGTGAATAGTCCACGGATTACCAGAATAGTGAACAAATATGTCAAAGATAGCGAGACGGTATCTCATGTCTTTTGGACACGTTGTCAGTAGGGATCAATCCCTGGAGAAGGACATCATACTTAGTAGAGTGGACGGTCAGCAAAGAAGACCCTCGGACTGACACAGTGACTGCAGCAATGCTCTGAAGCATAAACACGGTTGTGGTGACGGCACAGGACCAGGCGGTGTTCCATTCTGTTGTGCATCGTGTCACTGTGTCAGAACCAACTTGATGACACCTAACGGCAACAGCATGTCTTATAAGAAATACAGCCAGAATGCTCCTTAGAAGTGAACATGATGAGACTTCGTCTTACTTTGGACATTTTATAAGGGGAGACTAATTCTTGGAGAAGGGAATCATGCTTTGTAAAGAAAAGGGTCAAGGAAACTGGAGACCCTCAGCCAGATGGATTGGAACAGTGGCTACAACATAGGCTCAAACGTGGCAATGACTGTGTCAGTGGTACAGGACACTTTGTTCTCTTATGCATAGAGTTATCATGAGTCATAACTAACACCTAACAAAAACAACTGTGTCCTGTAATAATTCTTGGTATGCTAAGTAAGAAAATATGATCAATAAATTATTGAACACATGTGTATAAATAAATTGCTTGTGAATTCTCTGCTAAGCATCTATTTAGATGCATGTAACGTGACGCCACGGAAGGGTGAGAATTTTGTATATTGTCAAGTCCTACCATTGGAACTCGGTTTGGGTTATGTTCTCATACCGGGTTGAAAAATTGCTTTACAAGTGTTCTCTACACATTTCATTTGTGTTTATTTAATTTCTTATCTACCTTGTTTTGAGAAAGGAAATTTATTTTAATGTTTTTCTCATTTCCTTTCGTCATACATTTGCCTTCAAAGTTCCTACACGAATGCTTTCTGAGGTAGTAAAAATGTGTCAATAGTTCTTTATTGCTGATTAAGCTGCATATTCTATCTTCCTTAATAATGGCTTAATTAAAAAAACCTGAATTTGTTTTTGCTGTTTTCTTTTTTAAAACATTAAATGAGATATTTCAAGTTTTTACTGTTCTTATAATTGTACCTCATTCTAACTATTCAGTATGCAAGGAAACAACAGATAACTAAATAAGTAATACATTGTCAGAACACCTTAAAAGAATCATTAGGTAGGGGAGGTTTGAAATTATTGTGATATTCTTGAATGAATTCACATGTGACATCCAGATTTATCCAGTACATAAACTGCATTTAGCAACCGAAGTCTGACATTCTGGCAATCTCCACGAACTTGTAAAAGGCTGTTATTTTTGACAGAAAAAAAATGAAATTTACATTGATTATCCAAACAGACTGGTGTTCATTTGCATGCACGTGATAAATCTACAGTAAGTACACTAGCCAAATAGCACATTCACTGGAAAATGGTTTCAGTGTGAAATTAATAAATTCTTTTCCTTTGTTTCAACATGGGAAATGGAAAGTCTTCAGTTTTGCTTAAGTATTATCTATTCCACCTTATACATGGTTTACTTTTCTTAATGTAATAATGGCACCATGGCACAAATGCATTCCTTCCACATGAGGTAATTACAAAAATTGCATTAGTCAAATACTTACACCTAGTCTGAGTTCAAAAAAAGTTTTTTCATGTTTTGATTATAAGCAAGTAAATGAGCATATGTTCAGTTACATTTTGGGTGCAATAGCTTTTGCCACCACATTTTGGCATTTTGTTTTACTAGCTAGAAGTTCACATATGGTTTCCATGTCTCTGAGCTGTCTTTAAGTATACAAGAGTGGTGTACCCTAACATTGTTTTCTTTCCTTCTCTTCCCTTAGCCCCCTCCCCATTTCTCACACATGCCTCCCCACAGAAGTGCCTCTCTTGGTTTTAAAGATTATATGTGCAGATAATGAAAATCTGAAAGTTTGCTAACTCTTTGAAGAAATGAAGGTAATGCTTCCAATCCTAAACTTTTTACCTAATAAAAGAATTTTGAAGTAAGTACCAAAATGCTTACTATATTAAAAAAAGAAAAGAAAAAACAGCGTTAATATACCAAATGAATAATGTTCTTTGTTGTTGGGAGCTGTTAAGCAAATTTCAACTCAGAATGACCCCACGTGACAGAGCAGAACGGCCCCATAAGGTTTTCTGGGCTGTGCTCTTTACAGCAGCAAGTCACCAGGTCTTTCTCCTGTGGTCTTTGCTAGGTGGGTTCCAACTGCCAACCTTTTGGTTAATCTTTACGCCACCAGGGCTTCTCTGCATAAAGCTTTCAACAACTGTTAATTTAGCTCTTCCTTCTCATGGACTGGGATCACACTAGGGTGACTACCGTCCTTGTCTGCCTCAGAACCTTGTTTGGCAGCTTCAGGATGAAGCTGGAGGGAAGCTAAGGGAACGCGTTAAAGACCGCAATGTGAAACACACATCAGGCTGGTTAAGGACACAGCTTCATTTGGTTGGAATACTTCCCAGTGTGCATGTCTGCGTTACTGATCCGGTTAACAGGTTGGAAAACTCCAAAGGTGGCATATTTTAGGCAAGGGTTAAACACAATCTTCCTGAACAGCCAGCTGATAACTTGGGTATGTTTTAAGGCTCTTGTATTTCGAGTGTTTCAACAGCCCTGGGACAAATCAAGATGTCTTTCTTTTGGTCGCCTTGTCTTGGAAATGCTGTATTTAATTTCAAAAAAAGTAGAAATTTTGAAAATGTTGTACTTGTTGATTTACAAAGATTTCTGAAACTCATATACGAAAACATTCAGTCAGTATTGGACACTCTTCAATATCTATTGTACTTATAAAGAAAAAACCAATCAGATTCTGAAACAGTCAGCAGTGTTATGTCAAAACAGTAGACAAGACCCTTGTTTTTCAAGATTATAATGTATGAAGTTTCCGCCATATGCCAGCAACCTAAAGAACCATGTTGTCTAAAGAATATGTTGCCTTTTTCTTTTCTTTTTGAGGAACAAATTCAGTGAGGGCACTGTGAAGCTGGTTGGTGGTGGAAAAGTGTTTGAGCTGAGCTGGTGACTCAGTACCTACTACCAGTTCTACTGTTTTTCTTCTCTGAATTTGTTTATGCACAAGAATCTTGCAGTTGCCAGATAAATCTTCATGTGTAGAAAATAAACTCTAAAGCAAAGTCCACTGTCTAGTCAATGGTTTGGTTTGGTTACCTATAAAATCATTACTAATCTGAAGTTCCCTTTTGCTTTGGGCCTTTGTTGTTGTAACACACTGCATTTGAGTTTTGGAACATACACCAATAGTGTTACTTAGAATTTGTACCAACAAACTCTAAATTCTGAATGTCTAAGCATAAATATGTTTTTACCACCTTCAGCTTCTGACAAGTTCACTTTTCAAATATGTCTTCTCTACTTTCATTCATTTTGACCATTTAGAGAGTCAGTTTTTCCAACAAATTGTCAATGAAAGTTAGAGTGATACTAATTTATAGCTGAGTCAGAAATTTCAATTTCTTTTTAATATGGTAGATATATATGTGTGTAAGACTGATGGTTCACTTAGAGTGTCCAGACCTAATATTAATGGTATTCAACCTAGGGGAAACATCCATTTTGCAGAATTGAACATACTGACTTGACTGCCCATATCACATGATATATAGCTCATAGAAACTAAACATTCTCAGACTGTGACCGAGGTATAAAATAGGGCATTGTTCCTTATTACAGATCTTCTTATTACTGTACTATTTCTGAGTTGGCCAGTCTTTGTGTTATTACCCCTTTAATGCCATCTATAAGGAGACTATTCTGCCTCACATGAATATTCTTAATAATTACTGTAAAGGTAATAGAAATAGTAGGTACTCTTTGTGAAATTCCCTTTTTATGCCTGGTATCATGTTAAATCCTTTACATGTGTTGTCTAGTTTAATGCCTCAACAAGAACACATCCTCAAGTTGCATATGAGAAAACTGATACTCAAATCTTTCCTTCCATGTAAAATAGCTAATAGATTTTTATAAGGGGGAAAACTGCATGGTGAAAATTCTCCTTTTAATAGTAAGCCATTCGATTAGGAAAACAGGATGAATTAGAAATTTTGAAGAATTTCCATGAAAAGTATTTTAAAGGGAGATGAAATTCCTTTAATTAAAATGATACTTTTTGAGACGTTTGCAAAAGGCATAAAATCCCAAAGTTATAAAACATTATGTAGTAAAAAGTGTATTTTCATGGCCACATAGAGCCCTCATTTCTCTTCCTTAGGGGAAACTACAACTGCCAGTTTCTTAGACATCCTCGTCAGTGTGCTGTGTGTTTATGTGCACATTCCCATACGTACACACGCCCATTCCTCTTGGCTCACTCTGTGATAATCTCCCCTTATTTATGACAGAAGCATGTTCTGCTCAGAGTAGAAATGTTCCTAGCTGAAACACTGCATTTCCAAGCTTCCAGGCCACTTGGGTGACTGTTCAGCCAATGAAACGGAAACAGAAGCTGATTGTTGAGACTTCCAAAAATGCTCTTCAAAAGGGTATAGAATTGCAGTTGCATATCACTCTGCCTGAAATATCAACAAGATGTTGAAAATGGAATAGCTATCTTGCAACAAATGGTAAGTCACATGGTGAGAATTAATGTGAGAAAAACAGAAGGAGCTGAATCTTTGCTGGTAAAATGGTGTTCACTGCAGCAGCCCGTGATTGCTGGGACTGTAGAAGAATACAATTCTTAATTAAGATGTAATAGAAGCATAATATTCTATTTTGTTGATACAGTGTACTTTTTTTTCGCTTATTTTTATAGTTATATGCTGTCAGGTCTGCCCCCAACTTGTGACACCACAAACATCTGTGATCCATCGAGTTGTCATTGGCTGATTTTGAGAAGGAGATTGTCTCTGGTTTTCTTTCCGGTCCATCATAGACCGGAAGCTCCACTGAAGCCTATCCAGCATCACAACAACATGCAGAGCTCTGCTGATACATAAGTAGTGACTACACATGAGGGCAAAGCCCTGGTGGTGTAGTAGGTTACGTTCTACGTCTGCTAACCATAAGGTTGGAAGTTCAAATCCACCAGGCAGTCCTTGGAAACTCTATGAGGAAATTCTGCTCTGACCTCTCGGGTCACTATGGGTTCGTCCCGACCTGATAGCAGCAGGTTTGGTTTTTTAGTTGTATGTGAGGGGATTGGCTGGGAATTGAATCTAGATCTTCTACGTGGAAGATGAGGATCTGCCACTGAACCATTAATGTTCCCAATTTATTTGCTATGCTCTCATCGAAGTCCAGGTACGCTGTTTTAATGTTACCTTCAAAGACAATTCTGCTGTGAATATCCAGGTATCTAATTAACTCCATGCAGAAGAAAGCGTATCAACACCGTAAATTCCTAAAAGTAAAACTGGTCAAAGGATCTATATATTTAAAAGTGTTGGATGTTACCTAATTGTTCAGGTTTATTTCCATTAATGCATGAAAAAAGAAAGTGGAAATAATATCCTCATTAATGCAATATATCAAACTATCTGATTCTGTTTTCCAAAGTGATAAATAAAAAACCGTACAACAATATAATATTATTTTATTAAAAATAATATTGAAAATCTTTTCACTTCCTGTAATGACTAATAGAGTTCAAGTTTCAATTACAGCTCTAATTTAGCCACAGAAATACTAATATGCACTTCCAACTTGACTCCTTGTCTCTACTTCCAACGCAATTAAATTTACTCTGTTTTAACCTTCTCTTCTGGTCTATTCTATTCTAAGTTACGTTACTATGAGTCATAGCCAATTTAATGGCATCTAACAATAACAACAGCCTTCCCTTGGAAGATCTTAGCATGTAAGAAACACATACTAACAATAAGTATCTTTTCATTTAAAATAAGGTATAGAGAAATGCAAAATGGTTACACATTAAATATATATATATTCAAAATCAATGAAGATTTCTAAATAATGAAAATACTTATAAGCCTATGCTAACAATTCTGTATTTCAGTATAAAGAACAACGATTTCCATAGGGTTCAATACAAATAAATCAAGCAGAGAATTTCTTCACCCTAGTCAAAATAAATGTTTGCGTCTATGATACAGCTTATAATTATCTTCAATATTTAAAAAACATTGAATTGTAACAGTTTAATATAGTAAAGACTACCTTAAGGTATCTGAAGACCGTAAAGTACCTAGGTAGCTTTTTTGTGTTAGTGAAATTTAGATAGAATTGTCTAATTGAAACCTCTGCATCATTTGCTGTATCCATGTTTGATTTTCAAGAGGGACAAACAAGTCAATGAAAGGAATGCTCATATGTGAAAAAATTAAAAATGTAAAATAATGAATAAAACAAGATTGAGGATAATAAAGTCTGTTTACCATGATGAATAGTTTGCCTATTTAAAAAAATGCTGATCTTAGAACTAATTTCACAGCAAATTTTTTCCTTTAAAGAAAAAAGTGAGAAAGAAAGAAAGAAAGAAACATGTCATGGCCAATACTGCTGAAAAACTGAGGAGATTGGCACTTTCAAATGCTTGGCAGATTATTAAGCCAATTTTTATTGAGTCCACTCTAGCTGTTTTAGGGTCTGCGATTCCCAACTGTTTCACATCAGAGAATGAAAACAAGTCAGGCTCAGCCAAGACCACATTGGTGACTGCCAGCCCCTTTATATGCCAAACTTGAAAGCAACAAGTCCAGATGCTTTGATCCTTCCTTTTTGGACTCAGCCCAACATTCTAGAAAAAAAAAAAAATTCAACTCATGTTAGGACAACATACATTATAACTAGAAATCAATCAATAGCACTGTGACCTTCAAACTCAGTAAATGTTTGGAGTTAGTTTCTGAACATGTAATCTAAATTGGGAATTGGAAACTGGAACTAGTCCTAACCTAACAGAAAAAAAATGTATATTTTTAAAATATAGAGATTAAAGGAAGCAACATATGAAGTTTTAATTTGTATGTGTGTGTTCACGAAGAATGCATTCTAATTTAAAAGGTCCCAAATGCAATGAGAAAGAAACTCCCCACCACAATGAAAATCTCCTTTCCTGCATATAATTAAGAGAGAAACTGAATTCTGACAGGGAAAAATATTGGAAGGAAATTATAAGCTTTCTCCCAATTTAAGGTAAGAGAATAACAAGATAATTTAAGAGGTGAGTCACCTGGTTGCTAGGACACTGTCCTGACTTGCAGCAGTACACTGGGGTCTGCCAAGTTATGAAAGAGCTGGCCCTAGTCTCAACAGGGTTGAGAGCCTACATTCCCTAACACAGGTATGCTGACGAGCTGGCACCGACAGAGCCAGGCTGAAGACACAATAGCTCAGATGAATGTGGGCCCAGGTGACACTGAGACTCCAAACCTTGCAGTTGAAATCACTGCCTGTCACCAGGCAAGTTACTCGAAGAAGTCTTCTGGGAGAGAGAAAATAGCAAGGAAAAATAGCTTAGGGGGCAGAATCTGGCACCGAGAAGCAATTAGAAGTAATTTTACCTCACTTATCTTAATTTCTTTTAACTTTACAATGATGATTTGACTGTATTATCACATGATTTCTGTCTAGACTACATTGTGCTAAAATATCACCATTTTGTATTGTAAGACTTTTGAATTGTTCCTGACACCAAATGAGTTGTTCTAGCACAAAAGATAGTTTATAAGTAATCCTGATAACATAGCATTCAAGAACCTATCATTAAGGCTTCTCTCTCTTTTCTGTCTTCCTTTTTTTTTTTTTTTTTTTTGGAGCACAGTTTTCTTGATCAGAAAAGAAAATCAGTGGTAGAGATAATACTTTGCAAGCTCTCTGATCTGTCAGAAAGGCAATGCACATTTTCAAAACCTTCCAGAAACTGGGAAAGCCAGTTCCTAGAAGATCTGGTCATAGACTGATGAAAATAATATTTTTATATTCCCTGCCATATGAACTGACTCAAAATATTTCATACCATTGCCAAGAAAGCTGGACCTGGGGGATATGGTCAAGATAATCAGTGTGACAGTGTTATCGGTATATACCAATATACCGATATACAAGGGATGGTCTATTAATGCATCTAAATAAGAGAAGAGTAAATATGGATGAGTCCATTTACCTAAGTCCTAAAGTCAGTTTGATCCAGAACTTGGCAACACTGACATTATATCACAGAATCCATCTTTCTCGTTGGGATTTTAGTCATATATATATATACGTATATATATAGTCATATATATAGTCATATGTAGTCATATATATAGTCATATATATGTTTATTTACTCATGCTTCTTTTGTGAAAGACTTTCTTGAAGGCTGAAGACGGGTTTTAAAAAATGAGAAATAATGTTGTAAGGGTGGAAGAGTCACAGAGTTTGGAGTAAAAATGATTTGTTCAGTCTAGCCTTCTTCACTTAGCAAGGGTTTGGCCACAAACAGCTCTATCTTCTTTAAAATTAAAATAAAGACATGCTAACTGAGCTACTTTGGGTTTTGAAGATTCAAGGAGACAATTAAGTGAGAATGTTTTCCTTGCTCCAAAGATGCTTCCCGTCCATTTCGGGAGGCAAGGGAACATTTACTAAAAATTGCTTTAGTACTAATTAAAGACAGTTTTTGATTAATCACAACGAGTAGCAAGAATATAACTCCTTTGATCGTTAATTTACAAAGGATATCAAGTGGACTGGAATAGTTAGCAGAGCATTCAAGACTTGACAGGGATCCAGAGGAGAGTTATGATTGCCCTAAGCCAAGAAAAAACATCACATGAAAAAAGCAAAGAGAACTCATAAAACTTAGCAAATAGAATGAAGGTGTTTTGTGGACTGTAGTAAGAAAGCATAAATATCCAACAAATACTCATTCAGTCGATTATTTATTTATTCAAAAACACTCATTTAGTATGAAAAGTTTGGCTAGTAAATAAAGTGAGAGTGGGGTACAAGATGTAAGATTTTCCCTGCTCTCCAAAACACTATAAATAATTACAAAAAGCTGATGCAACTGTAAGACAGATCAAGTAAAAGATCTATATGTGAAAGGAAGGAGTATAAGAGAGGGTAACAGAAAATCACTGTTCCAGTTTCTCTAACCTTACCTTGCCAAGTAGGGAAGCAACATCCAGGCCAAAATACAGTAATGTATTTTTGGAACAATTCCTAGCTTAGTCCTGGGTTTGGAATAACCTCGAAAGGGTATTTTGGATGGTGTATGTGGTCTACTTTGTGCTGGCATCTATGATGTTCTGAAGCTAGCTGAGTCACTCTGTCTTGTCAGGTGGCAGACAACACTGGATGTCAGGCAGATGGCCAGGAACACCAAAAGAAAGGCCTAGAAGAAGGTCAGGGGCCGAGGGAGAGAAAAGCAATCCCAGTCTCTGCTGGAGTATGTATAAGAAGTGCACCCAGTACAGGCCTTCAATTTACAGTTCAACGAAAAGTCTAAACAAAGGACAACACTGGTCTGCATTCAGTGGCTGGACTGGCCATGAGCTTCCTGGAATGGTTGTTTGATGCAGTAACAAGTGACAGACACAAGGGTATTACAGGATAGAACAAACAGAAAGTCAGAGATGAAGCCTCTCTAGAGATCTGGAATAATCTGCGGTCTCAACACTGCCATGTTATCTCCTCTTTGCAGGAAAAATTTAGTCTGTGGAAACTTTAAGTGAAGAAAAAAACAAAAGAGAATTCGAGGACTGTGCAGGTAGAGGAGAAAGTCTAAGAAACAGAGGCTATTTTTTACATGCTTAGAATGCCTTCTTAAAATTTTAAAATGCTATGTAAGAAGGTGCTTCAAAGTTTTTATTGAAAGTCTTCTTTCTTTCTCATTTCTTCTTTTTTTCCCTCCTTTTTCTTCCCCCAACATCTTCCGGCAAACTCTATCTTCTCTCTTTCTTTCTTACTTTCATCCCTGACTTCTGTTTCTAGCAAAAAATGCTATGAAAATAATTTCTAATTCAGGATTGTGTCTTAGGATTTCTTGCAAAACATTTTCAGAAAATTCTTTTCATTAAACTAAGTGAATGATTACTTACATCAGACTTTCATTTTCTGGTCATGGTATCTAGCTTATTGCAGACCAATTTTCTCATGAAAGTAAGAAAAACAGAACAACATACAGGCACACATACAAATATGTATACACATACACAAATTATATATATGTACACACAAACAGGAAGCCCTGGTGGTGTAGTGGTTGAGTGCTACAGCTGCTAACCAAAAAGTGAGCAGCTCGCATCCACCAGGCACTCCTTGGAAACTCTAAGAGGTACTTCTTGCCTGTCCTATAGGGTCACTATGAGTTGGAATTGACTCGGTGGCACTGGGTTTGGTTTGGATTATATACACACAAGTATATACATACACAGATGTATCTCTTGATAGGTGATAGATAGTTAACCAAAGGTAGATAACATATATACATACTATATAAAACTATAGTAGTTGAAATTAGAGTCCTAGAAGAAAAGAAAAAGACAATTTTCTAAATCTCCAGATAAGGAAACCATTAAACAGGTTCAAAAGCACTGACAACAAATCTGAAGAAAAGCACACTTCGGCCCTCACAGTGAAACTCTAAATCCAATATAAAGAGAACATCTAATAAGAAGCCAAAGAAAAAAGGTGTATTCACTATCAGTTACCAACAATAAGACTAATAGCCAATGATGAAGCCAAAGAAATAGTGTTTTCAAAGCCCTGAAAGAAAAATAACTGCCAAAGAATTCTGTATCTTATAAAATATTCTTCAAACAAATGTAAAATAATGATATTTTATGATGAGCAAAACCTGGGAGAATGTATCATCAACAGATTTGCACTAATAGAAATGCTACAGGTTGTTCTTCAGGCAGAGAGGAAACGACGCCAGAGGTTACCAAGGCAACATGTGATGGAATAATAAGTGATGGAAGGATTAAATACAAAGGCATATTGAAATGAATGTTAAGTGATTAAAATATTAAAGTAAAAATCTTGTTGGATATAAAATATGTAGAATTAAAATGTATGGTAATAGCACAAAAGCAATGAGGGTGATAAATGGAGTTAAAACATTCTAAGTTCCTTGATATAAGAAGTGTGAGAAAATACAAATTAATATCAGATTATAAGAAACAAGAATGAGTTTTTTAATATCTAGAGTAAGTGCTGAAAGAGTAGGAAAATACTTAATTCACAAGCTAATAGAGGAAAAGTAAGGAAAGAAAAAGATATATAGAAAGTTGGGATGAGTTGAGAACTATACTCTCTCCTCAATTATCAATGTCATTAGGTTCCAAAGATCAGGTAGTAATGTGCAATCAGCATTATTCAAAAATGGAGAATGATTATAGCTTCATATAATTGCCAAGTTGCTTCATACCATAAATCATTATATAGCTGCCAAGCTACTGAAAATAATGGCCCAACCAAGATGATGTATAAATTTAACCATTACAACCAACATTACTTTGCCTCACACCTCAGCATTCATTACTATTGGATGTATGTTGTTAGTATACATAACAGTTGTATAGGGGATTTTTCATTGTAAATATGAAATGTTATTATGCTGGGTTCTCTACACAAGTATTTATAGCAAGAGAGATTTATCTCAAGGAAATGGCTGACAGAGGCTGGCAGATCCCAAAGGCCATTGGCCAGGCATTGGATAGAGATTTCTCCCAACTTACGTGGCTGCTGGGGCTGACAAACTCAGAATTGGCAGGATAGACAAGCAGGCTGTTGGCTCATTGGTTGCAGAAGCTGGTCAATCCCAAAGTCTAGAGCTCAGACAACTGGCTTCTGGATCAGCTTCCAAGAAACCAAAGATCAGACAATGAGGAGCCAAAACAGCAGCCTGAGCAAGCAAGGGAGTTTTGCCTGAAAGTCCGTATATACTGGGTACAGGCCACATCACCAGGGAAACTTCCCTTACAACTGATCTATTGATCGCATCACATCATGAAAGAGACCACCTTATATCACAAAGTTGAAGATAATTACATCATATCACAAATGGTGAATTATTACATAACACTGAGAATTATGGCCTAGCTGAGTTCACATGTAACACCTTGATTCTCACAGTCCACCCCTTCTCAACTTGGCACCTAGACAAATCTCCTTAAATTGCATATACTCTCTAAACAAAGACAATTATAAAGTTATACTTGTACCTAATATGTTAAAACTACAATACAACAAAAACTGTACTGGCTGTATTTACTTCTTGTGTTTTATAAGTGGTAAGAGAAAGAAGAAAACAAACAAAAAATATACATACAGTTGCATACTCATATAATTGAACAAGAAAGAAATACTTATAAAAATTACAGTCCATATTTCTGCAATAGTCACATGGCTGTAACTGGTGTTTAGAACTACTTTTTTCCACAATTGATTCTGTATTGCCTTTGCCCTCGGCAAGTACCTCAGCTGATTGTGGTTCTTTGCCTGGTGGGGTGATCCACTCATGTCGTAATTGGGTTGTTGCTGTTTTCCACTGAGTTTTAATCACAGGGTATGGTGGTACTAAGAGGTGTCCTAAGGATCTCCTGCATTCCAGTATTCCTGTATCTCTTCTTTATCTCCATTATGTAATATCAACCCAATTGTCCCTTGTTAATAAAGATCAGTCACACTAGCAAACATGGTAACTCTCTTCTTTGCCTGATGATCCAGAGATAAGAGCATCCCAATGTGGCTGGGTGGAATTCTTTACTTGAAGTTCAGTGGAATCAATGTAGCTGTAGATAGGAGCATCTCTCTCTCTAGAACTGAGATCCCTAGACCCACAGAGAACAGAATCACAAGGACAGAAATCAAAAATGTTTTGAGTGGATCACCAAGGTGAATAGCGAGGGGTGCTCTTCCCATTTCCAACCCTTGGCTTCTGGATTTGTGAACCTGGCAATGGGAGAAACAGCAGTTATGTGGGATGTAGGTCTGAAGAACATTGTCCCAACCCTGTCAAGTACGGACACATAGCTGATGCCGTAATTGTGTCTTTAGAAAGGCGTTTGCTTGTTTTTCCAATGAAGCAACCAGCTGCTTCAGACTGATAGAGAACATAATAGGACTAGTGAATTCTAAGCCCATTGCCTTTACTTTGTTTGCTGAAAGTGATCTGAAGCAATGCTGTGTGGTATAACATGACGGTAGACAAAGCATTCTGTCAGCACAGACATGGTAACTTTGCAAAAGCACTGTACACAGAGGGAAGGCAAACTGTATCTAGCTTAAGCATCTATCCCAAGGGAACAAAAAGTTGACCTTGCTGTGATGGAAGTGGTACAATGTAATCAACAAGCCACTCAGTTAGTATCTGTGTTAGTATCTGTTCCTGCAGACCGTGCACTGATAGCCACTCAGCAGGGGGCTGTAAACATTCAGCCTTGGGGAATGAAAGTCCCTGCTGGTGAACACATGCATACCTTCCATCCCAGCCGCTATGACCATTTTGTCCAAGACACCATTGGGCAATGGCACCAGTGGCTGGGGAGAGGATGACTGGTTTCTACAGAATGTGTCATCCTATCCATTCGACTATTATGGTCCTTCTCTACCGTGGTCGCCATGAGTCGGATCCGAATCAACAGCACTTGGCTTTGGCCACTGTGGTCCCCCTTTGGTGAACACCCACATGAAACACAACTATGTTCATTTCTTTGGCCCATTCAGAGCAGTCCAGCCACACACCTCTTTTTTGTATCTACTTGTTACTAATTTTTCACTCATATTCCTTTCATCCAGTCATACATTGGCCACAGCCAATGAATCAGTAAACCAGGTGTAAATTTTCTTTTCCTCAGCTAAACGGCAATGAGGAACTCCCTATGAAGCCATAGGTTCAGACTGGGAAGGGGAAGGTAACGTAACTGTCATGGGTTGAATTGTGTCCTGGTAAAAATGTGTGTAGCCATTTGACTAGACCGTGATTCCTGGTATTGTGTGATATTCCTGTGTGTTGTGAATCCTGCCTCTATGGTGTTAATGAGGGAGGATGGGCAGCAGTTGTGTTAGTGAGGCAGGACTCAGTATATAAGATTATAATGTAAGCTGAGGCAATCTCTTGAGATATAAAAGAAAGAAGCTAGCAGAAAGATATGGAGACCTCACATTGTCAGGAAAGAACCAGTACCAGGAACAGAGCATGTCCCTTGTAGAGGACCCAAGATTCCTGTGCCTCAGAAGCTCCCACTCCAGGGGAAGATTGATGACAGGAAACCTTTCTCCAGAGTCAGCAAAGAAAGTCTACCACTGGAGCTGATGCTCTGAATTCAGATTTGGTAATGTAAGTGGAAACCATAGCTTTCAGTCACTTCTTCATGCAGCTTACTTGTGCCTTCAAGTTCTGCTCAAGCCTGATCTCATATATACCAATATGCATGTCTGACTTTATGACTCTGTGGGTGAGATAGCAATTAGTTCATGACAGGTAGCTCAGGCCATATGTTGGCCCATGGTTAGGCTTTCAGTCTCTGTTAAGGCCCAGTAACAAGCCAGAAACTATTTCTCAAAGGAAGAGTAGTTATCTGCAAAGGATGACAAGACTTTGCTCCAAAGTTCTAAGAGTCTATGTTATGCTTCAGCAATAGGATGCTGCCAAAAATTCCAAAAAGTATCTCTATCCACTACTGACTCTTTGAGTACCACTGGATTAGGTGGATTATGTGACCTAGGTGGCAGAATGATTTGTACAACAGCCTGCGCCTATTACAGAGCTTTCTCTTACTGTGAGGCCCACTAAAAATTAGCAGCCTTTCAAGTGGCTTGATAAACAGGCCAAAGAAGCAAACCCAAATAAGGAATATGTAGCTTACAAAATCCAAAGAGGCCAATTGGTGTTATGATTCCCTTTTGGTTGTAGGAGGGACCAAATGCAATCACTTATCCTTTGTTATAGAGAGATTATTTCAACAGGCTAACACGACTGGACCCCTAAAAATTTCACTGAGATGAAAGGAAACTAAATTCTTACTGGATTAATTTCCTACTCTCTAGTATGAAAAAAGTCCAGAATCATTTATACTTCCTCCTTACTAGGCCCAAACAGTGTAACGTCATCAATGTAATGAACCATTGTGACAACTTGTGGAAATGAAATGTAATCAAGGTCCTTGCAGATTAAATTAGGATGTACCTGTGGTATAGGACAATGAAGGTATATTACTGGCCTTGCCAAGTAAAATGAAACTGCTCCTAGTGATCTTCCAAAATTAAAACAGAGGAAAAGGCATTGACCAGTTTAATAGCTATATACTACGTGTCAGAACTATTAATTTGCTCAAGCAACAAAAGCACATTTGGAACAGCAGCTGAAATTACAGTCATCAACTGGTTAAGTGTATGACCATCCACTGTCCTTCCTCAAGATCCACCTGTTTTTTGCACAGGCCAAATAGGTGATTTGAATGGGAATGGGATGGGTATCGTCAGTCCTGCATCCTTCAAGTTTCTGATGGTGGCAGTAATCTCTCTACCACCTCTGGAAAAATACTAGTACTGTTGGGTTTCTATTTTCCTAGGTAGTGGCAGTTCCGATGGCTTTCACTTGGCTTTTCCTACCGTAATAGCCCTCACTCCACCTGTTAGGGATCCAATGTGGGAGTATTGTCAGTTGCTGAGCATATTCATTCTATTACGCATTCTGTAATTGAGGAAGTCATTATAGGATGGAGTTGAGGACCCACTGTGTGGCCAAACTGAGCTAAGACTCCATTGGTCACCTGACTTCCATATACCTCCACTATAATTAGTGGGCCACAGTGATGTTTTAGGTCTCCTCGAATTAGTTTCATTTCAATGCCAGTGTTCAGTTACCCACTAAAAGTCTGATTACTTCCTTTCACCAATGAACAATTATTCTCATCAACAGCCATATGTCCATTTGGAGAAGGCTGGGAGAAAGATCAGCAAGATAAGTTTTGGGCACTGTAATGCTGTTCTTTCTCAAGGAAACTGGCTTCCTTTCAATTCAAGTGTTGTAGATCTCTCAACTTGCTCATGTCTCAGAATTTATTGAGGGCCTCAGCTCTCTATCCTGGCAATTCAAGTTAGACTGCTGTTCACTTGACCTAGAATTTTTTTCACTTATACAGATCAAGTAAATATGCAGTAGATTTCTCATCTATTTCATGCCTAGGGACACCATTACTAAGTGGTAGCATCATAAGTTCATCTGAGTGAGTGTGATTACTACTTTGATGCCTCTGTTTATTATGCTAACCATGACCGCCTTGTTATTATTGATTGAGTGCCATCACCTGGCCTCTACCACGAAGCGTCCTATAAGCCCCATTGCAGTTACACAGTTTCTACTAGCAAATCTACCTTACATAAAATAACAATGGCAGCAGTCGTCAAGAATGTTGGAGCTCCATTCATAAATTTATTCCTCATTGTGGTAAAAAGTGTGTCCTCTGTGCACTGGAAGTGTGAGTCTGTGGGTCTAACTAGAGAAATTCACTCTAACATACCAGTTTCCTTAAGACTTTGCATGTCATCTTTTATAGTATACCAGGGCAGGTCTGGTACTTCAACTTAATTTACTGTAGGCCAACATATAATCCATCCTTCGGAGAATCAATTAAACAAACTATTAGATAGCTTTCTAATCCCTCAAGCTGGAACACTGAATGAAGTATCTGTAAATAGTGGACCCAATCAATAAACTCAGACTGATCCAACTTAATGTTCTTTGCATCAGTATCCCACACCTTTAATAGTGATTCCCACACATATTCCCTAGATAGTCAGCTTCCTGATTATCTTCCCATATGTCCTCATCCAGAGTTTCGGGATTCCATTTCTTTTCCATCAATATTCTCGCTTTAATTTCAGAGACCATTCAAGATTGGGAATTTAACTGGTGTTGTGATTCACACATTCTTATGCTAAGACACTGGGTTCAGTTTTCAGCAATATCTGTTTCATTACTGCATGATGCTTTCTTTCAAGGCCAAAATTGAGAACTTTGAGGTATTTTATGTGGTGCTTTAACTGTGACTCTGAAGCACTGAGTGTAATTTCTGTTTAATCACATTTCATACTGAGAGTAGAACCAACCAATCAGTTTCCTTATACTTTTCATTTTGACAGAATTGTAGGAAAGTATCAAACATGCAGTCACACAGAGTTTAGCTTCTCATCAATGCATGATCTATTAGTGATGATATTTTGCATATTAATGTCACCAACTCATTGTAAGCATTAGAAGCACCTTCTTTACTGTAGAGGAAACCCTGGTGGCACAGTGTTTAAGTGCTGTGGCTGCCAACCAAAAGGTCAGCATTTCAAATCCACTAGGCATTTCTTGGAAACTCTATGGGTCGGTTTTACTCTGTCCTGTAGGGTTGCTACAAGTCAGAATCAACTCAATGGCAGAAAGTTTGATTTGGTTTTCTTTACGCTAAAGGTAGAGTTATAAGCACCTGTAAGACTAGTCAGTCTTGAGAATCAGTTTAGAAAACTCATCTTTGTGATTTATTTCTTTAGAATCAATCTTAGCACCAAATGTCTTCAGTTGTGTCCGCTTGGGAAACAAAACTATTCAAGTATCTGTGTGTGTGTGTGTGTGTGTGTGTGTGTGTGTGTGTGTGTGTGTGTGTGTGTGTGTGTGTGTGTGTGTGTGTGTGTGTGTGTGTGGAGAGAGAGAGAGAGAGATACAGACAGACAAGGATAGAGGGAGAGAGAAATTTATCTCAAGAAAATAGCTCGTATCACTGTGGAGGCTGACAATTCCAAAAATCCATGGATGAGACATTGACTGAAGACTTCTCCTGATTCACGTGGTTGCAGGATCTGATCAACTCAGACTCAGGAGGACAGAAAGAAGGCTGCTGACACAGAGGACTGTAGCAGCTGACAAATCCTAAAGTTGGAAAATTGGAAGATATGCTGCTGGCTCAAGTCTCAAGAACCAGAGGTCAGATGACGATGAACCAGGAAACATCCAGAGCACACAAGTGAGCTTTTCCAGAATGTCCACACATATGTTATCTTCCATTTTGTCATAGAGTGTAATGCCATTACAATAATTCCATGGTGTGATGTGAGGTGATCAGCCAGTCAGTACTCCCCTTACAAATGATTGTCTGATCACCTCATACCACATCATGGAATTATTGGAATGGAATCACATTATATAAAAAATGGAAGGTAGTCACATCAGATTAAAAATGATGAATAATTACATAACACTGAGACGCATGGCCCGGTGAAGTTAACACATAATCTTAACCATAACAGCTGGTATTACTCTCACCTTGGCATTTGTTACTACCAGATACTGTTAGTGTCCAAAATAGTTGGATAGTAAATTTTTTATTATTGTCATAAATGTGAAATGTTAGTGTCTTTGGCTGGATTCTCTAGCAAAACAAAAGTAGTCAAGTACATGTATATATGGATAAAGAGAGAGAGATCTATCTCAATGAAATGTGAGATTTATCTCACACGGTTTTGGAGGCTGGCAAGTCCCAAAGTCCAAGGATCAAACACTGGCTAGAGGTTTATCCTGGCTTACATGGTTGCAGGTGCCGACAATACCCAAATCTGCAAAACAAATGGTTGGTTGCTGGCTCACAGAGTTGCAGAAGCTGACATATCTGAAGGTCAGTAGATCAGATGATAGGCTGCCAGCTGAAGTCCCAAAGATAAGAGTTCAGATGATGATGAGCTGGACACAGGATACAGAACAAATAAATGATCTTTGCCAGAAAGTCTTGGCTGGCCAGAAAGTCCATATAGAGAGAGCGTAAGACACACCACCCCCCAGGGAAAAATCCCCCTAATAACTAACTGGCTGATCACGTCACATTTTGGAAGTGATTGCACTATATCACACAATGAAGGATAATTACATTAGGCTGTAAAGTGATATATAATTGCATAATACTGAGAATCATGGCAAAGCCAACTTGACATGAAGTGTTAACTATCACAGTCAGATGACGAAATGTCCAATAAGTGAGAAGGTGTATAGTTAGATGATAGTTGTAAAACCAAGTATATGAGAAATTATATTAAAGTTAAATGGACTAAACATTACAATAAAAGACAAAGATTTTCAGAATGTATTTTTCTTAAAAAGCAACAAAAATTATACATTGCTTACAAGAAGTACACTTAAAAAAGGCTTAAATAAGAGTTTGAAAGAATGGAAAAGTTACACCTTGCAAATCAAAACTAAAGAAACTTGGTTTAAATATACTGATATCAGACAAAGTAGAGTTTAATGTAAAAATCACACTACAGATAAAATACAAATTTCCTAATGTTCAAAATTCTATATTTTTCTACTTAATAAAAAAAAATTGATTGAATTAGAGGAGAAAAGTACAAAATCTTTAATCTCTTTAACATACTTCATTCAGAAACAGTAAAGCAAGGAGACAAAAAAAATCACACTATAGATAGATAAATTTGACTTAACTGATACCATCATCTGTACTCAACCACATATGTTACAGACTAGAACTACTCAAAAGTAATTAAGACCTTACTATCATTGTTGGTGTTGTTAGATGCCATGAAATCAGCTCTGACTCATAGTAGCTCAATGAACTGCAGAACAAAACACTTCCCAATATTATGCCATGCCCATAATCATTGTTATGCTTGAGCCCATTGTTGCAGCCACTGTATCAGTAGATCTTGTTGAGGCTCTTTCTCTTTTTCACTGACCCTCTACTTTACCAAGTACAATGGTTCTCTTTTAGGGACTGTTCCCTCCTGACAATATGTCCAAAGTATGTAAGAAGTAGTCTCACCATCCTTGCTTCTAAAGACCACTGTGGTTGTAGTTCTGCCAATACAGATCTGTTCTTTTGACAGTCCACAGTTTATTCAATATTCTTCTCCAACACCACAATTCAAAGTCAGCAGTTCTGTCTTCTGTATTCATTGTCCATGTTTTGCAGGTCTTTTGTTGCAGATTTTTCCAACACAAGCCTCTTTTGATTACTGGACAGTTATTTACACAGATGTTGATTGTGGAACCAAGTAAAATGAAATCCTTGACAGCCTCAATTTTTCTCTTAAGTCCTAATGTTGCTTATCGGTCCACTTGTGAGGATTTTTGTTTTTTTGATGTTGAGGCGTAATCCATACTGAAGGCTGTAGTCTTTGATCTTCATCAGTAAGTATTTCAAGTCCCCTTCACTTCCAACAAATTAGGTTGTGTCATCCACATAACACAGGTTGATAATGAGGCTTCCTCCAATCACAATGCCTTATTTTTCTTCTTACAATCCAGCTTCTCAGATTATTTGCTCAGCACACAAATTGAATAGGTCTGATGAAAGGATACAACCCTGATGCACACCTCTCCTGACTTTAAACCATGCGATGTCCCCTTGTTCTGTTTGACTGTCTCTTGATTCACGTACAGATTCCTTATGAACACAATTAAGTGTTCTGAAACTCCCATTCTTTGCAATGTTATCCATAACTATGGTCCATACAGTTGAAGGCCTTTGCACAGTCAATAAAACTCAGCTAAACATCTTTCTGGTATTATCTGCTTTCTGCTAAGATCCGTCTGACATCAGCAATAATATCTCTGGTTCCACGTCCTCTTCTGAATCCAACCTGAATTTCTGGCAGTTCCCTGTCAATATACTGCTGCATCTGCTTTTGAATGTTCCTCAGCAAAATTTTGCTTTTATGTGGTATCAGTAATATTGTTCAATAATTTTGACATTTGGTTGGATCACCTTTCTTGGGAACAGGCACAAATGTGGATCTCTTCCAGTCGTTAGCCAGATAGCTGTCCTCCAAACTTCTTTGCACACAGGAGTGAGCACTTCTAGTGTTGCATGTTTGTTGAAATATCTCAATTGATATTCCATCCATTCCTGAAGACTTAGTTTTCAGCAATGCCTTCAATGAAACTTCAACTTATTTCTTCAGTACCATGGGTTCCTGGTCATGTGCTACCTCTTGAAATGGCTGAATGTCAGCCAGGTCTTTTCGGCATAATTTCTTGGTGTATTTCTTCCATCTTCTTTGGAGGCTTCCTGTGACATTTCATATTTTCCCCGTAAAATCCTTTGCTATTGCAACTCAAGGCTTGAATTTTTCTTCAGTTCTTTCAGCTTGAAAAATCTAGTGTGTTCTTTGTTTTTCGTATTTCTGTCTTCACATATCCTTATAATACTTGACTGTGTCTTCTCAAGCTGCCCTTTGAAATCTGTTCAATTCTTTTGCTTCACCATTTCTTCCTTTTGCTTTAGCTACTCGACCTTCAAGACTAAGTTTCAGTATGTCTTCTGACATCTAGGTCTTTTTTTTTTTTCCTTTCTTGTCTTTTTCATGATCTCTTGATTTTTCTTGTATGGTGTGCTCAGTGTCACTCCTCAGCTAGTCTGGTCTTCAGTCATCAGTGTTCAGGGCATCAAATCTACTCTTGAGACGGCCTCTCAAATCAGGTGGAATATACTCACAGTTGTAATTTGACTCTTGTGGACTTGTTCTAATTTTCTTCAGTTTCAATTTGAATGTACATATGAGCAATTGATGCTCTGTGCTGCAGTTGGCACCTAGCCTTGTTATGACTAATGATATTGAGCTTTTCCATGGTCTCTTTCCACAGATGTAGTTGATCTGATTCTTATGTGTTTCATCTGGTGAGGTCCATGTGTATAGTTTCTGTTTCTGTTGGTTAAGAAAGGTATTTGCAATGAAGAAGTCATTGATCTTGCAAAATTCTATCACGCAATTTCCAACATCATTTCTATCACCAAGGCCATATTTTCCAAATACTGATCCTTCTTCATTTCCAACCTTTGCATCCTAATCTCTAGTAATTATCAATGCATCCAGACTACGTGTTCAATCAATTCTAGGCTGCAGAAGCTGCTAAAAAATCTTCAATTTCTTCATCTTTGACCATAGTGGTTGGTGAGTAAATTTGAATAATAGTTATATTAACTGACCTTCCTTGTAGGGATATGGATAAAATCCTACTGCTGACAGCATTGTATTTCAAAATAGATCTTGAAATGTTCTTTTTGACAATGAATGCAACACCATTAAAGTTGAAATTCTCAGTATAGTAGACAATGGAACTGTCCAATTCAAAATGACCAGTACCAGCCCATTTCAGCTCACTAATGCCTAGGATATCATAGTTCATGTGTTCCATTTCATTTTTGATGGTTTCCAATTTTCCTAGATTCATACTATGTACATTTCAGGTTCTGATTATTAATAAATGTTTGTGGTTGTTTCTTCTCATTTTGAGATATGCCATATCAGCATATTAAAGTCCCAAAAGCTTGACTCCATCCATGTCTTTAAGATCGACTCTACTTTGATGAGGCAGCTTTTCCTCAGTCATCTTTTGAGTGCCTTTCACCTTGTAGAGCTCATCTTCAGGCCCTATATCAGACACTATTCTTCTGCTCTTCATAAGGTTTTCACTGGATGGTTCTTTTCAAAAGTAGACTGCTGGGTCCTTCTTCCTAGTCTGTCTTAGTCTGGAAGCTTAGCTGATACTTGTCCATTGAAGGTGACCCTGCTTGTATCTGAACACCAGTGGTATGGCTTCTAGCCAGGAAGGCACAAGCCCCCATAGTACAACAAACTGACAGACACATGGGGGACCTTAGTATTAAATGATCTTTAAAAAACAAGTTTTTGACCAATACTTCTTGTGGGTCTACAAAGATCAGTTTTAGGTCTATTTACAATATTATTTTAGTCATTTCCTCCCCTTTGTCTTGATGACAAGCCCTTAGAAAAGTCTTTAACAGCTATAAAGCCAAAGCAAACCACTGCCATCTAGTCGATTCCTACTCATAGCAACTTTATAGGACAGAGTAGACTTGCTCCACAGTGTTTCCAAGGAGTGCCTGACAGATTTGGACAACAAATCTTTTGGCTAGCAGATGGGGCACTTAACCACTATACCTCTTGCACTCCTTTAGCAGCTATAGTGTACAGTTTGTCCCTCATGGTTTTTACTGCAAAATTGTACATGGGAAGTTTTTAGAGGATGACAACATAGATTAGAGAATAAATGACCTTTAGGTTGGATGACACACTAATAGAAGAGACTGGATTTTGTGGATTCTGTATCATTCCAACACTTCAAAGTGCTGTTTAGCACGTATGCCAGAACTTTGATGAGGTCCAGCAGACTGAAGTGTCACAAGTTCCCAGGCAATGTGTCTGAATGTGTTTCCAAAGAAAGGATGAAATGTTTGATGCATGAGAACACTCCTCCTCATCTCCATGCAGTCATTATCTTAGTCTTGCCGTCAAGTTCTTAGTCTTCTTTGGTTTCTTTATTTCTTCCTCTCTCCTGAAATGAAAGACCTTCCCAAGTTCTATCTTCAGCCTTATCTTCTCACATTAAACTCCATTTTGTTCCTGTGCCCTTGCCATGGTGAAAATTAACCATTCTTCATAGATTGCTTCCCTAGCTCTCTAATTTTGGCTTCCCTACTGACTCAAGATACAGATCAGTCATGACATCGCTCTCCTCATCCCAAAGTCTAATTTTTGCATCCAAGTCTCAAACTACTCTGCCATTTAACTCTACAGTTTTTATTGTCGTTACTATTTCCTTCTCCACCTTGCAAACAAAAAGCTCCACTTTCCTGTCACATGGCATATACACTAGTCTATGAACATTCTCTGTGTGCTTCAATTTACACTCAACATTCTTTCCTCTCCTGGAAATGCTCTTTTCTACTGGATCTGCCTCTCAAATTTTTATTTGTCTTTCAAGGGTGAGAGCAAATTCCATTTTATCTGAAAAAAAAATCTTCCCATGTCTATTGCCTTTTTCTTTCCCTCCTCTATAGTTTCAACAATAATTTGCATCTTTGCTACATGTGTGCCCCACATCTCGTTTATATTTTTTAATAACTGAATGATGTAGAGTATTTTTCCCACTACATTATGAAGGCAGGGACTAGTTTTTATCATCAGAGTTTTCCCACGATTCCTACTTCACAATTTGTACAATGTACTCTATACAATCCTTTTGACATTTTAACTTCCTCTCTGAACTTTCACTCCTATCTCTCATGTGCATCCCCATGCCTATCTTGCCCTTCTTCCTCTGGAAAAAAATCTCTCATCATCTAGCTCTTCTGTCAGTTCTTTGATGAATCATCTTCATCACCTCATAAAGCCAAGTTCATAGCTTTTTATTTGAAATATATTAAAATATAACAGAATAGCACATGTTCTATTTTATTAGAATGTTTTAAAGATATTTTAAACATATACTTGGTTTTGGGGGGGGAAGTTTGAGATGTTAAAGTTGAATTGTATAGAAATGTTTGGTATCACCTTGAAGCATGTTTCAGGTACCTGTAACTGTTGTGAATTTTTGTGTATATTTAATTACTTTTGACTAAATATATCAACTGGAATGTGTGAGAAAAACACTCACACTAATATGTGTGCTACAGAATTAAAAATTCGAAGATAAAGGCACTTGTCACCAAATGCTACAAAGAGAAAATACAAATAAATAGTGCTGGAAACCTCAGTCAACGGTTCAAGAAAAAGGTAGCAGCCGGGTGTGTTTGAAGGAACTAACAGTATGTTCCACACATCAAACCTGATCCACACGATTGCACGATGGAAACAGCACTCTACTAAAAAATCTAGAGCACATACTTAGAGTTTTGAGGAGATAAAACTTGACTTTATTCAAAAGGTGAGAGTTACTCCAACAACAGAAATAAAAAACTCTAACTACTGAACATTCTTGATTCAGGTAGAAATCCAACAACTCAATGTACAATGATGGACAACTAACTGGATAGCATATATTCTGTGGCAGGCTCTGAAGTACAGCTCTGAACTTGTGCCATCAGAGTAAGACTTGATCTGGTCCAAGGTCACATTTCTAGGGGGGCAATGGTTCATGAGATTTGAACAAATCGGTCATTAAATAACCAGTAATTATTTCTCTTACTAGAAATACATTTAAAAAGATGAATTTGAGTGGCTGTATCTTATTCTTTGTCTTCTTCAAAAACAAATGAGCTTTTTAAAAACACTTGAATATTTGAATGAAATTGCCAAAAAGATAATGGTTTTGCCATAAGAAATGTCACAGTTGAATTGGCTAGAGAGAATATATACATGGAACCATAAACATAGGAACACCTGAGAACTAAATGTGCAATTTGTAAAATTTTCTTTCTCTTGGGAAAATATTAGCCGTATTGCTAGGATAGGAAGAACAGGCAACCGTTCTCTGGGGGCGCTATAGGTGTTTGCAGGCAGGAAACAGCTGCAATGGCAGCTCAAGTCCAAGTCATAGAAATAATGTAGTAATTTTTCTGAGATAATATGAGTTGCGAAATTCACCAATTACTAAGTAAGGTCTGTGCAACCATGTTGCATGTACATAATTCGGGTCCCCAACTTTCCTGTCATTTCCCCTGTAAGTTATTTTTTTAAGAGGTGAAGTTAAATTCTACTATGATCCCATGGGTACAGAGTAGAACTCAGCTCCCTACAGTTTTCAGTGGCTGATTTTTCAGAAGTAGATCATCAGGCCATTCTTTCTAGGTGCCTCTGGGCAAACAAGAACCTCCAAACTTTCTCATATCAAACACTTAAGCACTTGACTACTGGATAAAAGGTTGGCAGATCAAACTCACTCAGAATTTCTTCTGGAAACAGGCCTGATAGTCTGTTTCTAAAAGGTCATAGCCTTGAAAACCTTAGGGAGCAACTCTGTTCTGCAATACTTGGGGTTGCCATGAGCCAGAATCGTCTAATAAGACTAACACGGTAATCCCACAGACAGATTTCAATAACAGAACTGTCATAAATTAATTATGAATTTTAGATCCAAATTTGAAGCTGATGGTAATTCTGCCTTAATAAGTAAAATTGGATTTCAATGGACAAAAATTGAAATACACTTTGTTATATTTCCAAAAAATAATTTTGGTCAAAAAGCACAGGACCCAATCTGAGTGGATAATAATATGTTAATCATTTCAGCATAAGCTCAAGAACACTGTTTTAAAACTGAAATGACTAAGTTCTTTTTCCCCTTTCCTAATATTTTCCTAAGATAGACCTTGAAAGCCAGATGCATATCTCGATGCTCATCCAAAATGAGTATGTTTGATTGAAGAAATATGTTTAACAGAAGTAAAGCATACTAAGAATTATTCAGTCGTACCCTTTCTGCAATTGATGTTTGGTTTTTTCCATGGGTAACAGCTTGGCATAAATCTGAAATATGCATTTAACATTTTTCAACCACATTTTCTGTGGACAGTTTCAATTCATTCCTAGCTAAAGACCACATAAATCATCCAGTGTTTATTGAGTGCTTGTTACGTGCTTGGCTTTCACCTCTGTTCTACGTGAGATTAGGAAGAATGCATTCTTAGGCTTGGAGAAACTACAATCCAAGTGGAAAGACAACTGGCACACAAAAATGATGGCAGTCTTGGTTAGAACAAATAGCAACAAACTTTACAGAGCATGAAAAAGGACTTAGGTATGATAAAGACGAGAAAACTTCCATTTTGAGGAAAGCCCAGAAACTGAGCAAGAAGCTAAACGGTATTACAAAGCCCAAGATTTGTACTAACCTCTCAACGGCACTTGACTTGGCTTGGCTACCCACCAGGAGTATCCCAAAACAGAAGAAAAAAGCCATCAGAGCAGAAGGTGTTCCATGCCCCAGAAATTCCAGGGACACTAACCTACATGGCATTCTGCAACACTCTGTATAACCCCTACCAGTCACATCTTCGCAATGTGTTCTCAGTCTCTTCTCTATTCCTTCAAGGTCTGCAGTACCTCTTCCTTCATGATTCTCATTGATCCACTTTTTTCTTTCTTTTTTTTTCATTAACTCAGAGTGTATCTCTTTTGTTGTAGGATGACTTTTATTTTGTACCAGAGGTTTGTTTTCTATCCCTTGATATCTTATATTTCCTCAAGAATAGTTTGGTCACAAAGACCAAATCTGCTAGTCTTTTACCTCTTTAACAGAGTCTAATATAAGAACTTTATACTCAAGAATTAATGGATATAATATAAACAAATAATATACAAAATAAACTATAATTTTCATATGTATAGGATCCACTTATGTGATATTCTCTAAACCAACTGAAGTATCACTCAGACCTTGAGCAGGAAGAAAATGTTTCATGAAGGTTACGTACAAAGAAGACTACAGTCAATCTAGGATGTTAGTCAAAAGACCTTTGGTGCCAGCTACTAGGTTATAAGGGCTGAGAAAGATTGTTTGCATTGGGGATAAGGAATAGAACAGAACTGTGTGATTAAGTAGATACAGAAAATGAAAGAGGTAGATGATAAATGAGTTACATATGCTTCCAGTTTGTAAGTTCCACAAAAATTACATTAATATCTTCTATCATTGCAGATACCACAATGTTAAGCAGAGTGATTTGCAAGTGAGGTTGTTCAGTGCTACTGGCATAAAGGAAAGAGGATTGCTAAGTTCCAGTCCCAGCTTGGTTATTTTGCCTAGCTGTGAGGTGTTCAGCAAAATACTTAACATCTCTGTCTTCAGTTTACTCAGCCATTAAATGGGAACAATAATGTTGAGCTCTTTTGTTTGCAAGGAGAAACCAAGAGGAAGTATATATGACAGTAACTGTCATATATAAGCAATTAAAAGTAATTATCAATAAATGTTTGTATAATTTATGGTCAAGATGGAAGAGAAAAAAGAGTTAAAGGAAAAGAGTAGACAAACCAACTAAAGAAAGCCAAACTTAACTGCTGTAGAGTAAACTAGGACTCATAGCAAGCCCACAGGGTTTCCAAGGCCATAAATCTCCATGGAAACAGACTGTAACATCTTTCTCCCCCGGAGCTGCTGCTGATTTTGAACCAGTAGACAGACCACTGGTGGAGAATGACAGAACCTCAGTGTCATGAGAATCAATGGAGAAATTCGAGAGAAAAGTTCCCTCTGATTTGCTTTAAATTGTGGCAGAGGACACGCCAAAGTGGTAAGCTTCTATGAAAACGTGAGCTCGAATCAACAGAGTTCATTGTGCTGATCACATGAAGCATACCACAAAATGAATTTCACACATAGTTAATATGAACAATTCTTATTATTCTGCATGGTTCTTAGGTAAAAATAGTTTGCATTTAGTATAAATGACTGTAATTACCATCATGGCTGACTCAGTGAAGCACTGAGTAAAGTTAGTTACGGAAACAGTGATGAACAACGCAGAGACCTTTGGCTATTGTAGCTATCTAAATGACAAGAGTGTGGGTGAGAAACAGCCACGGCTATCGTGTACCATTCACTTAAAGAATGTGAACTTTGCTCCCCTCTGGCTTGTTTTTAGATTCCCCAAAACATGAAAGAATAAATGAACAGGAGCTTGAAACATGAGATTTTTATATATACTAAGGATATAGAAGTCAATGAAAAAAATCTCCAGATATGTCGGAGGCAATTTTGGTAGACGAAATCCAGGTTGATTACTCATGTACTTTGTAATTACATCCCTGGGTAACTATTGACTGAGGGCCTGTACTGTGTGCTGTCTTCCTTGTACCTCAGTAGTTTTGACCTTGAACGATAAATGCCTGGCATGCAAGGCAGCTTCCACCCCAGTACTGTTAGTGCTCCAGTGCACCTAAGCAACTTAGACCAGAGTAGCTTTCTGAAAGGCATTAACATTATCTGTCAACCACAGCGTGCCTTCCTAGTGGACCCGGAAACTTCTTCAGAAACCACCTCAGCATCACTATTGGCAGTCAACTGCAAACTAAAGGGAGTTAGCCTGTCAGTTACTTCTGTTTGTCATCTTTGTTTACGATATTTATCTACCTTCAGGCAGAAGCCTGAAAGATATGCTCTGTAAAATTCGTGTCCAGTTCTACGAGTCCATAGAAGCCTCTTTCGAAAATCTAGTCAGCAGGACAAGGCTGTAATTAGCCACGTCAAGTGTCGTCTAGTCGCATCCGACTCACGGCGACCCTAGGCTGTGATTATATAAGAAAAAAAACACTCTAGTATTGAAGCACTGAGGTAAATCAAGTGTTTGATTATTTACAGCCATGGTTGCACGGCCAACTCTTTACCTTCATCTTGGCATACTTTAGATTCATTTAGTTTGTGTGTGTGTGTGTGTGTGTGTGTGTGTGTGTATGCACGCATGTGTGCGCACACGTGTGCGTTTATAGATTTACTTTATATTTAATTTTACCATGTTCCAAATTTTATCCTGTATTTACCTAAATTCATAATCCCCTTTTTAGTGTCTAAATTGCTTTGGATTTCTGAACTGACTTATAAACCAAAAACCCAACACACAGCCTTCAAGTCCATTCCAACTCATAGAGACCCTACAAGACAGAGTACAACTACCCTACAGAGTTTCCAAGGTGTGCCGGGTGAATCTGAACTGCTGAAGTTTTGGTTAGCAGCCATAGCTCTTAACCACTACGCCACTTATAATTCAGTCTTATTATTTCTCTTAACCTTACTAAACAATCTGAAACACTAAAGTATTTCTCAGCTCTAGCCCCTTGAATGAGAATGCTTTGCTTGTCTTTACAGGACAGACTACCTGGCACATCTCTTTTCAGCACGCTGGACTTAGAGCATTTGGAGAAGAATTAATGTTTAAACATGAAGTCCTCTTGAATTAAAAATTTGTCATCTTTCTACGCTCTTTTGTATTTCAACTTTTTTTTCTTGCTTCCTTTTTCTTCTTTCAATTCCATCTTCCAAAAATTTCTGATGATCTCCGAGTTGTAGATACGGCTCTGTACTCTTTTCTGGTGCTCTTTCACTTCCATGTATCCCGCAAACCCACAACGCGTTAGTCTCTTTATGTTTCTTTTCCATTGGGTAGAGTATTTTTCCCCCAAATTGAAGTTTAACCCAAAAGTTATACTACATTATTTTTTCCTTTTTCTCCCATAATACCAGCACAGAATAGAAGGGTTAGCCTTATTAATGTTTTGATTCTGTGGGGGATATCTGCATGAATTTCAAGATTTCAGCACTGCCTGTATTGGTGATGCCTTTGGTGATTAATTTGTTGTTAGTTGCTGTTGAATCTATTCTGACTAATGAAAAAACTCTTCTAAATCACTGTGCAAAATTCAATTTTATTTCAAATAATCTCATTCTTTTTCTCGTTTTTTTTCATCCCATGCCTTAACTAAATAGTATTGAGGAAGAGTATCAACAAATGCTTGAGACAATAATAAGCACTTCGGGAGTTAACGGGTAGTTCAGCCTTGCTAGGGTTGTTGTTGTTGTTGTTAAGTGCCATCGAGTTGGTTCCAACTCTTCGAGACCCTACGAACAACAGAACGAAACACTGCCCGGTCTTGTGCTGTATCCACAATCATTTTCATGCTTAAACGCTAGGATAGAGTGCTTAAAATATCTTAAAAAGGCGTACTGGAAGGAACAGATCTGAAATCATCCAACCACCATCAAATAGTAAGACTTCAAAAGGCAAGCACCTCTAACTGTTACTTGGGTGTCTATACAACATTTTGTGTTGAGGAGTGAGGGGTTCTTGCTAAAATTTCTCAATTCATCTTAAAAGTAAAAACTCTTGGGACCATTCTTTAACAAGTCTTTGGGGTCATTCCAAAACACCTCTGTTATGCAGATTAATTCTCTTTGATTCTGAGCCAAAAGCATGGCTTTCAGATGTTACAATTACCTGTTCAGCTGCTCAGGGGTAATTATTTGAAAGGAGTAAATGATCTGGCTACAATTGCCTCTGTGGGAGCCACAGTAATTGCCATTCATCAGGGCAGCAACCTGCTGAGGACATCAATTCATAAACTCCGGGCCATCAATAAACTGGAACCTGGGCTCCTGGTGCCAACATTCTTTACACAATGAAATATTATTACTGGCAATTAGGTAAACAATGAGCCAACCCGGAAATAAAAGAGAGGTTGCCAGTGACTACATTAGCATCATCTAGGGACACCTTGATTCTTTTCCTGTAAGCAAAACAACTTGGGGTAACTATTTTTACACCACTGGGATTGGATTTCACTTTGCATAGCATTCTTCATCTAACAAACTATCACAAACTGATGTGCAGACTAAAAAATGAAGAAAGGTGGAAAATGTTAGCAAATGACTTTTTGTTTTAATCAGGAAATGTGGCATACATATCCACAAATATACTGTCACCATTGCAGGTAGCTGCCATGGACGAAATGTGAGAGGAAAAAGGACCATGTTCTGGGGGTATTACTTATCACCTTTCAGGGATAATGTTAACGAGTAACGGCCAGTGTTAATGAAATTCCCTACATTTGTGAACTGTTTAAATGCTCCAACTGCTAAGCAAAAGGTCCGCAGTTGGAATCCACCCGGCCCTTCTTGGAAACTCTGTGGGGCAGTTCTACTCTGTCCTATATAGCAGTCCTATGAGTGGGAATTGACAGCAATGGGTTTGTTTTTTGTTTTTTAAGAGCTTAAAAGGTTTTGCCATACATCTTGAAATTTCTTCATAATAACATCTCAGTGAGATAACAGGGTGGGCATTAATATTTGTTCATTTTGCTTTTTCCATTTTTATTCATATTTTTATGCGTTTATGCGGTGGGGAGAAATGACTGGTAGCAGAGAAGCTAAACATTTGTTAGGTCACATTAGACAATCCCAGGCCAGTGCTCTCTCCATCCTACTGTGTTGCTGGTTGGAAGCTACGAGCAGTTCTACTCTCTGTATGGGGTTGTAGGGTCCCTATGAGTCGCAATCCACTCACCAACAGTGGTGCTTTTTTTTTTTTTTTTTAGTTTTGCCTGACTTGCTCAGATTCGCCTGCCCAAGGTGTTCAGATGAGTTTTGAAGCACATTTCCAGGTCACCTGCAACCTACTGCTAAACCATGTGAATGTCCCTAGGGTAGGCAGCAGTGTGGAGGGGAGAGGGGAGACTGTGGACAAATTGTTTGTGTTCCACTACTAATCTTGGAAAACACTAGTGGCCTTGTGGTTAAGTGCTACCTCTAATAGCTCAGAATTTGGCAGCTCGGATTTGCCAGGTGCTCTTTGGAAACCCTATGGAGCAGTTCTCCTCTGTCCAATAGGATCACCATGAGTTGGAATTGACTCTATGACAGTGGGTTTGGTTTATTTGTTTTTGGTTATTAACCTAAAGGCAACCTTGGCGGTGCTGTGATTAAGTGCTACAGCTGCTAACCAAAAGGTCAGCAGTTCAAATCCGCTGCATGCGCATGGGAAACTCTACGAGGCAGTTCTACTCTAGCTATAGGGTTGCTATGAGTTGGAATCAACTGGAGGGCAGGGTAGTTATTAATTGAAAGGGTGGTGCTTTGAACCTATCCAGCATGTGGAGTGTGTTTTGGAGTCTTGACAACTGACTTGTGTAAAGAAGACAGTCAAGGACACGTGATGGAGCAGTTCTAGTCCGAAACACTTGTGGCTGCCAGGAGTCATGACTACATGAGAAAGGGTTTGTTTTGTTGTTTGTAAGGCAGATCGGTCCCAGTCCTGAGGCCTCAGAGCAGCTCCTCTCACACTGCCTCGGGAAAGGCTGCAGGAAGCCTGGAAGAAAGGAGGAATTGTGGTAAGAGCTTGCCTTCGGTGCTAAAACTGGAAGACCAAGGAGTGAAATCCAAGGCACCAGCAGCAGCTTCAGACAAACAGAGACAGGCCTTTAAAAGGTATTTCAACGGACAAATACCGTGAGGTTGAAACGCAATCAGAAAGCTGACGTATGATGAATGTGTGGGATGTTTTATGAAGTGAAAAAGAAAGTAACTACAGAACCAGATAATTTCAGTCAATTTCTGTCTGAGTTGGAATTGATGAGTCCCCCATCTCTGCTTCTGTTGTTTTTACCCAAATAAATAATGCTGCTGAAAGCAGTTTGATGGGAAAAGAGCGTCCTGCTAAAACAGGAAAAATCTGCTAGAGTACAAATGGTGGGAGGTCAGGAATTTTTAAAAGGCACTATTAGAGAAAGCTGTGGTTTGGGGTAGGCTCCTTTGGTCAGGAAATTCTTTTTACTGATAAATCACATTTTATTTTTATATGAACCTTAAAGTTTATTAAATTCATTTTCTGTATCAAAAAAGTTCAGGATCAATAAAATATATTTCTGAAAACTAAGCAAGAAGTAAAAGTCTAGTGGTTACAGCAAGGGACGGAGAACTGTCCAGTGGTTAGAGCAAGGGATGGAGAACTCTCTAGTGGTCACAGCTCAGGATGGGGGACTGTCTAGTGGTTAGAGCTCAGGATGGAGGACCAGGGATTCTTTATTTTCACTATTGCTGCAAAATCATGCCTTAATGTGATCTGGGCAGAAGAGCAAGTGATTTTTCTTTGTATTCTCTTGTCCTAAACAATAGAAAAAAACAAACACCTTTTCACCATCTGCAAAATATTTACCATATGCACACTTGCTTCTCTTATTTTTCCTTTTCCCTTGATTTATTAGGCATCTCAAATTCAGGGGCTGAGACTGTGAGGAGGTATAAGACAGATAAATATTCTCTGCAGGGCTTTTAAGACATCTAAAAGCAAATGGCAAAGACAGGACGAATCCCAATGCCAAGTTCCCAACAGTTAACAGTTGTGCTCTATTCAGAATAGGACAAGGTTTAAAAGAAGAGGAAGTGACAATCCCTAGTGTTGGGCACAGAAAAATGTTCTAAAGAATTTCTTCTGAAGTCCCAGGAAAAGCCATCTAAAATTGTTCCTGCTCCTCAGTATCAGATTAAATCTTAGACAAAAAGAAAGAAACAAGTATTAAGAAAATAACTGTAAAATAAAATATTTCCCATGCTGCAATAACTCATGTCTAACACTAAGCAAGGAAAACAGAGCATGACAGAATTACTTTAGGTTTAAAAAAAAAAATGCTAGAATTAGTAAACATTTTCACACACACACACAAAAGATGTGGGTTTTTTTTCCAATTATTTTATTGTACATTCAAGTATCTCAGTATTTTCTCCCTCATTAAATTATAAACCCTTCAAGAGTAAGAACTGTGTGCTCTATTCCCTGCAGATCTGCCACAGCCCATGTGCCATTGATTGATCGTCAGAAGTATTTGTCTGTCTTAGCCAGGATTTTTTTTTTTCCTCCTGGAAGTATAAAATTCTCCTTTGTTTTCCTTGAAATAAGACGTTACAGACAAGAGCTTGTATAGAATCAGAATGACAAAGAACTTGAAATGCCAAGTGTTTATTTTTTTATTTTGTTGAATTCAAGTTTTATAATCTCTTTAGAACAAGATGACAGTTATTTCCTAGTACTGCCTCTTTTAGATTTTGATCTAAGCATTGTTGTTCTCCATTAATGCTAATTCAAAGTATACAGCCTATAATTTAAACAGGCAATGTTTAAAATCTTTGTGAATCTAGATGTTAATGCCAAATTCTGCACAGTTAGTTATTCGCTTCTGAAGGCTTTATTGAAACTTCTGGACTGGATGGAGTTTCAAGGACAATGACACGCTATATTAAAGGGGAAAAAAACACCCTTTATTTTATTGGAAAGTCCTCTGTGGTACTTAGAATTTTCAGAATTTGGGATCAATTATTCCAGATTTTCATGGATGGATGTATTTTCTGAAATGACAGTAATACAGTAATGGCTTTCAGGGCAGCAACAATAGCTACTAACTTATGAGATCTTTATAGTATTTAATTCAATTCCAAGAAGTATAAGCAATCTCATTTAGTTCAAGATTTTCTGAACAAAAAAAAAATCACAGAAGATTGATAGACTGTAACAGTTATTTTTCTCGTACTAATAAAACTGTGGGGGCCGGTATGTTTGTGTGCGCATACATGTGTGTAGGTCCAGTGATACATGAGAAACACAATAAAGGTGGTAAAAAATGAAACTATACTCATATAATGATTTTTCTAGGCACCATCCTTGATTAATGATGAGTTTTGACCTAAGTATTTCAAATATAAGAGGAGTTAAGAGAACTATCGATAAACACAGATGAAAGAGATAAGAGAAATACCTCCAGATAAACTTGTAAGCAAGAATTCTAGATGTGTTAACTGTGGTTTTGTGGTAGTTATTGTTTGTTATTGTTGTTATTGCTACATCCTGTGTTACCTGCACAACAGCTGGGTTTATGAATCAGGAGATTTTCTGTCTAATGAACTCAGATTGTGGGGGTTTGGGGTAACTATTGTCATTTGATTTTGTTTTTTTCTACATGGTTACCTATAAACAAAGAGATAGTCATTTCTCAGTCCTCCCACAATGATAACAACCATGCAGGTAATTGCTTTTGCTCACTGTTGAAGGTCTTTTCTTGCATCATACTTTGACTCATCCGGTTAATGGATAACATCCTTTTGCTTTGAAAACTTCTAAGCTAAGGATAATATAGCTGTTTTCTTTCATCACTGACCAATTTCTGTTGACCTTCAAAATGTAAAATAGTCATTCTTCTTCAGTTCTTCCAGGGTTGATATACACATTGTCTCATATTATTTAATAAAATATTTCAATAGATTGTGGGAGAAAATATGGTTACCTTATAGCTATGTGAAATCAAGCTGCCCTTGTCTGAGACCTATTTTACTGCTTACAAGATTTGAGGCAAGTAGCATTTTCATATATTAATCTCCTCATTTGTAAAATGGGAAAAATAGTATATTTCTTGGGATTACTGGGAGTATAACATGATTAAATAAAAACACATTGAATAATGCTTCATGTACCATCAATGCAGAAAAGTAGCTATTCATACACTCACTTATCTACTCAACAAATAATGTACTGAGATTTTTATACAGGTTAAATATTTTACTAGGCCATAAGATAATATGAGGATTAAAAGACGCAGTCTTTCTCTATATTCAAGTAGTTAACTATTTAGTGTGGGTGATAAGGCAGAAACAGAATTAACAACAATGTTAGAAAATATCAAAAAATACATATTGTGCATGACAGAAGACCTAGTGGTTCAGTGAAATCCCACCAAACTAAGTCCATTGCCACTGAGTCAATTCTGACTCATAACAACACTGTAAGACAGTAGATGTGCCCCACAGGGTTTCCAAGAAGCAGTTATTGGATTCCAACTGCTGACCTTTTGGTTAGCGGTTAAGCTCTTAACCACTGTGCCACCAGAGCTCCAGTGACAGTATTGTTTTTCCACTATATTCCTGTAAATTACACAGTATAGTGATGTAGTGTTTTTCTCTTGCAGTGAAGGATTCTTTGTCAAAGCTTGCCTGCCTGTTGCTTATTTTCTTATTACCTTGCAAAGCAAAGTAACATAGTGTATTATAGTGGAAAACAAGGACATTGAAGAAAATTAACTATAGAAAACAGATTTTGACTTTCTCCCAGATCACTGACTGAATTAATTACACTAATTATACCTTCCTTTGTGCCTCACTGTACACTTTGCTTGCTTGAAGGGTTAAAGATCATAACCTATTGAACTTCGACTTTCAAGCATCTAACCAAAAGCCCCTGGTTTCAGAGACCTGTCCAGTTAGAATATCACATGCTCTCAGCAACAGCAAATAGCTCAGAATAAGGAAAAATGACTCAAACAAGCCCCAGAAGATTTCTGCCAGAACAATCGCTGAAAGACTCATTCTGTCTACTCCTATTGCCAAGCTGTCGGAATATGAGTGTAGAGTTGCCAACAACCATCTTGCTGCCACCTGGAGAAAGTCTGAGAAGAATGTGGAGCAAAGAGCAGAGACAAGGGAGAGAGAGACATAAAGAGAAGGGGAGAACACTGACGGCACTGTTAAGACCCTGGATTCAGCTGTGCTTGGCCCACTCCTTACCCTGCCCAGTTAATGAGCCAATACATTCCCTCTTTGCTTAAAGCTAGTTTGGGAAAGGATGTTCGTTGCTCACACACAAGAGTCTTCAGTAATAGACTTTTTTCCCCTTTAGCCCTAAAGAATGTAGAAACTTGTAGTAGCTCAAAAATCAAGAGTTACATGGATTAGAAGACCCAGAATAAGTGCTTTTGTTAATATTATTGTTACTTGTAGGATTTTTTCCTATGTAAATTTTTCTAGCAGTTTGACTATTTGACTAGTTAAGGAAGTGAAAACTGTCATCATCATTACCATCACTCTCTGTCATATGCAATGAACTTTACAAGGTGCAAAGAACTTCTGTTGCATTGGTCCTAATAACAACGCAGTCATCAAAAAGGGAGGCACTGCTATTAATATTTTATGGGTAAAGATATTAAGGTTTGGATCAGGTAAGTAACTTGCTTAGGTTAATTCACTTAATAGGTAAATTTTATTTCAAAAAACTGATTTTTGTCATCATAGAAATACACATATATTCCACTTGTAGCAAAGATGGTGTAATAGACTGAAATTTATCCTCCCACCTTAAAAAACTGGAAAACCACACACATAAACACATACGTATGAATTTCAGGCATTGGAAAATGGCAACACAGGACTGCAATCACTGAGAGAAGGGAAAATTGAGGTGAACCATACATACAATTGTACCATGTTAATGCCTAGAGGCAGTTTTCAGGCTGCAATTCAGGGAGAAGAAATTCAAAAAGAGCTTTGTGGTCTATCCAAAATGAAAAGACAGAGAAAGCCATTTAGGAAGGCCAAAATAGCTAGTATTTACGGGGTAGAGTAGCAGGAAAAAGGGAGATTCAGGGAGCTAAATAGAGAAAGAGCTCCAGAGATATGCAGAGGGATCATCTCTGATTGCTTCAGTATTAGTTTGAGCACACTGAAATAAACAATCCAGGATCAGAGAAAGCACCACCAGAAAAGAGTAGGCAGGACAATTTGATGCTTACATCAGTCTGAAAGTAGTCTGCATTCCCACCAAACATAATAATCTCTTGTACTAAAATGTAAAGATAGAACTCTAAGAAGAGTCATGCATTGGTAGTAAAGCTTATTGACCATAGATGAAAGTCTTCTCAGCTTGCGTTCTAACAAAGCTTAAGAGAAAGCCTCACAAGAATATAATAGGTTCAGAAACAAAATCCAACACAATGTAAAGGAAAATTATAAGATCTAGATACCCAACAATGTAAAATTTATAACATCAGGTATTCATTAAAAAATTACCAATGAGCAAATAAAGTAGGAAAATATCATCCATAAGCAAGATAAAATTAGTCAATAGAAATAGTCCTATAAATAACAGAGATGAGGGAACTACCAGACAAAGACATTAAGTAGTTATTACTAATATGTTCAAGGAAGTAGACATAACCATAATCACAATGTAGAAGCAAATAAAAGATATAAAACACCCAAAATGGAATATCTTAAAATGAAAATTCTTATATATAAAATAAAAATGAAGTTGCATTGCATAAGGAGTAAATTAATCACATCCATTCTAATAGAAACTATTGAAGTAGTAGAAACTGTGAAGACATAGCAATAAAAACTATCTAAAATGTAACATGGACAGAAAAAAAGGCTAAAAAATAGAAACAAAGCATCAGTGACCTATGAGACAATATCAAGCCATCAATATGCATGCAATTGGATTCCAAGAAAGAAAACAGAGAGGAAAAGAAAAACACATGTTTAAAAAATAACAGCTAATGTTTTCCATATTAAGTTAAAAATTATCTGTCCAACAATACAAGAAGTTCAATGAATTTCAAGCAAAGAAATATAACAGCATACCAAAGCACATGATAATTGAATGACTTTATACATATAACATCCTAAAAGCAGCCAGAAAAGAAAAAATGTATTATGTATAAAAGAGAAACAATAAGACTTACAGCAGACTTTTTTGTCAGAGACTATGTAAACCAGAAGACAATGAGGTAATACCTTCAAAGTTTCAAAAGAAAGGAGAGGAAAGGAGGAAGGGAAGAAAGGAAGTAAGTGAAATTGTTAACTTTGTTATAATCTATTTTTTTTTCAAACAATAACACAGAGAGTTCATTACCAAAGACAAGCAAATTAAAATGTGAGAATCACGTACAAGCAAAGGAATGTCGGTGATTGATGGAAGACACTAGACCTAGGAAAGAGACTCACAGAAGGAACTAACACGGCTGAGACTGAGATTCTCCAGTGCCATGAGAAAAAGAATGTCGTTTGAAGCCATCGTTTGTGGTATTTCTATTTACAGTAGCACCAGGTAGCTCAGGCAGGCACCAAAGCCAAAACACTGAGAATCGCTGCTGAGTCCAGCATTTCATCTGCAATCACAGCCCACTCAGTCCTATCTTTTCTCCCTTTGAAATCTATCTGCTGCTGCCCATGTACGCTGCCTGCAATCATTGCAGACCATGTGATCTCTTGTTTGAAGAACAGTCACAACTTCCTAGCTGGCCTCTCTATCCCAGCCTCTGTGATCTTTCCAGTTCCAAATCTGGTCTGTCACTTATTCTTCCAGCACTGCCACCCTACCCATAGGATTAAATCCTAACTGTTTTACATGCTTATAAAACCATTTACCATCTGCTCTACTTACCTCTGCAGTCACCTCTCTGGCCTTTTCTGCCGTAGAAAATGGTCTTCAGGCCGTAGAATGTGATAATTTCCTACCTTGCCTAGGATTTTCCACATGCTGGCTTTTCTGTATTCAATATTTCTTCTTCAGTCCACATGCCTGTGTGTTGTAATTGCACCAATTTACTTCTTTCTTACTCATCCTGTAGCTCTTAGCTACCACTTCCTCTAGACACCATTTGCCTTTTCTTGTGTTTCTATGGTACCCATAGCTCTTGTCATAGTGTTTACCAGAGTAAATTATTTTGGCTACTTTTAAATCTGTATCCCCTTCTAGACCACAGTCTCCATGAGGGTGAAATGCTTGCTATCTTCTCCAGATTCCCAAAGCCTAGAAAAGGACATTTCATATAAAAGAGACACCGAATAACTGTTAAACAACTAGCTGATTCTGCTTTCTCCTCTCACTATCAAAAACCCTCAAGCAAATCAGATTACCTCCTCAAATTAAATGTTGGGCCATTTGCTTAGCTTGAGTTTATAGTTCAAATACCACTTGTGGCAAGAAAGACTTTTTTTAAGGGTCAATTAAAAGTATCTTTGGTTGCTTGTTACTTTTTATTATACTATTCTCCCCATTTTTCCTTCTTTTTTTTAATCAACAAAGCAATCTGGGACACAAGTACAAAGCTCAGACAAAGCTCAGAATAATCTTCCATTGATTCGTAACTTTGTTCACTCACTGCTTACAAAGTGACAATAAACTTAGTTTCTATTTGATATATTTCTTCTCTTTACAGATTAGTAGTTATTTATGTAAAAGCTTTTAGCTCAGGATAAAACCCCAGACATTAGGAATACATTTTCTATCTCATAAAGTGCATAGTCTTTGTCATTGAAACTCTTAGGCATTCTCTACCTCTGCTAATGAGTTGCCCCCAAGTTGGTTCCAATTCCTAGCAACCCCACGTGTGTCAGAAGAGAATTGTGTTCCATGGGGTTTTCAATGGCTGACTTTTTTGGAATTGTGTCACCAGGCCTTTGTTCCAAGATTCCTCTGGGACGACTTGGCTGACCACTCTTTCAGTTAGCAGCTGAGTACATTAACAGTGTATACCACCGAGAGAATATCTCTACTGGAAGCATTTTATTAGGTTCAAAGGAGTTCTCTGTCAGAACCAAAAAGGACCATTCCAAGGAATGGGAAGATGTGACAGTCAAGGGTGGTGATTTGTTTGAGTGTAACAGAAGATGACACCCTTCCTTATATTAAGTATAGTTTTAGTCCTAAAAGTGAGTTTGTCATAATTACTGCCTTCTCATCTTTGTTTCTGGGCAAATATTGCCTGCTTGGTTGCATGTAATTTATTGTTCTAAAAAGCCCATTCCTTTCAGGTGTTATTGTTTATTTCATGGACTTGTCCATTGTTTGGCTAGAAAGTGGTCTCTGGGAATGGCTTCAGTGTCAGGTCAGAAGGGTGATTTGGGGCCACAGTCTCATGGGTGCTTGCAGTCTCTATCCAGCCCGTATTTTGTGAATTTGACTTTTTATTCTAGAGGTTTCTCCTATTCTCTCTGGAACCTTCTGTTGTGATCTCGATCAGACCTGTACATAGTTGCAGTCGTGCACCACCTAGTTCTGGTGTTGGGGTCCCCTAGGCTGTGGTTTAACTGGTTCATTAGTCCTTTAGACTAACTGTTCCCTTGAGTCTTTGGTTTTCTTCACTCTCCTTGATCCACAGATGGGAAGAGACCATGAGTCGTTTCTCAGGTGGCTGCTCCCAAGCTTTTAAGACTCCAGAGGCTACTCATCAGAATAGGATGTAAACTATATTGTGCCAATTTACGTAAATATCCCCTGAGTTTATGGTCCTTTGCCTTCAGTGTCCTAGGAACTTCATATCATGATATACGTAATTACGTCTAAGAGGGTTCCCTGACAGTGCCCCTTGTGTGCTCTATTGGCTGTATTAGTATATGAGGACCGTCTACTGTCATGTATGCAGAAATATCCATGACTAAACCTGTGTCTGCCAGTTGGTATCCTTCTTTATACCTTCTTACATTTCTTGGCATATCTATCTACCAGTATACGCCATAGTAAATGATTGTTTGTTAATACTGCTGCCTAAAAAGAAAGAAAATGCTCATCAATTCTTAAACTGAAAGAACTAAAGGAAAAATTCAAGCTTCACCAAAGACACTGGTGAAAAGAAGTTTCTAGGGGTTTAAGGAGTACCAACTGATATGTTTCCACAAATGGATAAAGTGTGAGAAGTGTTCACTCATCTCTGTCAAGAAATTTGGAAGACACTTACCTAGGCAACTTGAATGAAAGAGATCCACATTTGTGTCAAAGAAAGATGATCCAGCAGAATACAGAAACTGTCAAAAAATATAATCTATATTACATGCAACTAAAACTTTGCTGAAGACCACTCAAAAGCAGTTGCAGCAGTACATGAACAGGGAATTGACAAGACATTCAAGCCAGAGTCCTAAGAGGACATGGAAAGGCCCACCATTGCTGCTGTCACATGGATCTTGGCTGAAAGTAGAGAATATCAGAAAGATGTTTACCTGAGTTCTATTGACTATGCAAAGGTATTTGATTGTGTGCATCATAACAAATGACGGATAATGTTCTGCCGAATTAGAATTCCAGAACACTTAACTGTGCTCGTGTAGAACCTGTACACACACCAAGAGGCAATGTTTCAGATAGAACAAGGGGATACTGCATGGTTTAAAATCAGGCAAGGTGTGCATCAGCATTATTTCCTTTCCCCATACTTATTCAATCTGCATGAGCAAATAATTCAGGAAGTTCAACTTATCTAATTTACCTTCTGTATGTTTATTTTTTACTATGTTTGGTATTCTATATTTGTCGAGAAAAAAGTTACTTTTCTTTTTTATTTCTTTTTTTAATTTTATTATGATTGTGTGAAAATATACATTTCCATATAAATTTACATGCCCACCTATATGCAGCTTCCACTGCTCTCCCTGTCTGGTGACAGCACACAATTCCTCTCTGCTCCATACACGTCTCATCCTCCCAACAGTCTCCTTTCCCCTCCTCTCCACCCACGCCCCTTACTCCAACCAGAGGTTATCAGGATGATATCCCATAGATGCAGAGAACCATAAAGTGCATCCAATATATGGTCACTCTGCATCACCAAGTCCAATCCATTTGTGTCCGAAGAGTGGCCCTGATGCTATCCTTGCCCATAAATCATAATGAAAGTTACTTTTCTAACTCCAGGAAGGACAGAGTTTCAGCTAAACTTCAGAGATGGAAGTGGGCAAAGTAATCCATCTCCCTGAGGAGTTCCTTTTCCTGTCTTTTGCCTTTCTGTTCATCTTGACGGCCCTCTGTGTCATTTTCCCCTACTGTGCATTCCTTCCTCCATGCTATGGGGAACATTGCTGCCAGCAGCACCCCAGAAGTCCATGCTCCCATAACTCTAGATTCAAGGGGCTTGCCTCAGTTTCTATTTGAAAATCATAGATAAAGACTTTGTTTAGTTTCTCAGTTTAAATCAGACATCAAACCTTGAGGCCATCAGTTGTGTCTATGACAAACATCACATAAAATGAAAGTGATCTCTGGGGGACTAACTTCTATATTAAGGTCATGTTTATACAAGAAAATTGCTAAACCAGGGGGCACTGTGATTAGCATCTGTTACATGTGCCCTCCAGCAAAATTAGGCAGTAATGTCTGTGGCTTGTTTTAAGGTTCATTTTAGAGAACAGTCTACCAAACATGTACAAATTTTAAACACAAAATTTGGGGTGCTAATGGAGTAAGCTTTAATTATCTAGAATATTTACTTATCTGGGACCCTTCATTGCTTAATGATACTGAACAAAATGTATGCTCTAGTTAAAACCTTTTTCCATGAGTGTCTCAGCATTATTAAAGCATTAAATTGCTAAATGGTAATCAAATGGCTTAGAAAAACAAAGCCCTTTCAGGTGTGATTGAGGCCCTAGGGAAAACGGAGTCCATGGTAAAATGAGTTTCTCTAAGAAGACTTTTTGCAAAATGTTCCAAGAGCTGTTTTGTCTGCTAGCTCATTGTTCTAAAACATTAGTTTATGAAGTAAGGTGAAAGTGGCTGATGGGATTCTCTTTCACTGAGGCAAAAGCCAAAAGTTGGTGAGAGTAATACATCTAAATGTATGTTAATCATCACAAGAGGCTTAAAAATGTTTGTTCCAGTGACACGGCTATATAGGTAGAGTTGCCAACCGGAATACTTATTTATGTAAAATTCAAAGAGCTGCCACTGAGAGAGAGCGTTTATGCCAAAGGCAAATTGTCAAATACAAAATGTAGGGCCTAAAAGCTGGTCTTGGACAGATTCAAAAAAAAAAACACAGCAAACAGACTGCATTGTTGTAGGCTGAAGCTTATTTTCAGAAATACGTTACTCAGCTCTAAAGTGGACAGTCTAATCAGTTCCTCTGCAGAAACAGCAAGATTGTCACAAATGAAAGAAAATCTGCCGAGATGGAGCTGTGACTGGAAAATTTGATCCACATGGTTGTATTTTCACATTTGTCACGAATGACCTTTGCAGTTTTTCTAGCAAGAGTTTAATTTAGAGATTAGCCTATTTGTAGTATTTCTTTATTTCATGGACTTTCACTATATAGTATACTTGTTATAGGAAGAAGGTGTAATATTCCATTTACAGGTTGCAAATAATCTTTCTTTTTAAACTATACAAGTAGCCTATTCTGCATGTATTTTATGTAGGATTCTGGTTAGTTAACCTAAAATCCTTATCTGTGATAAGAAAATTTGTTGAAAATTTACAGAAGATGGACTGTACTATTTTGTTACCTTAGAAATATTTGAAGAGCAAAGAGATGGTGAACAGATGGGGAAATTCTCACTGCTGGAAACCAAACAAGAAGATTGCTTTTCATGTTTTTGGGAAGCGTGTGAGAAAACCTTGAGCACAGACAAACAGTGACTCTTCCGTATTAAAAAGACACAACCTGGTTGTTTTCAAGGCATGTCATTATTATTTCATACATAAGTGAATATATACATGTGTCAGCACATACACACAGGTGTGTGAATACACAGCACAGTGACCAGAGACTGGGGAAAGAAAGCTCTAGAGTAAAACCATTCCCCTATTTTAAACTATGCTTTTTACTAAACCTATTACTGGCAATTCAGTTGACAATCATAGTGCTGTGTGATATTCAAATGTCAAATACATATCGCATTTTCAGCGAAGGCCATTACATCATGCCTTGTCAAATGCACTGAAATATGGCTGGGTCCAGCTCTGATTAGATAAGGGACTTCATGCTGGTGTTAGCAAATCCAACCCCAGAGACTGATTCCCAAGCAGAGGGAAATGGCCAAGTTATTATTGATGAGAGTGCCAAAGCTAACAGGTCTCACATGTCCTTCATGAACACATGGCTACAGTCCCAACAGCGACACAGTTAAAAGCCATTTGTTCAAGTGTCCTAGAATCACTGCTGGAAAAAGGTGAAAAATCTGTAAATTTTAGATACCCACCAGTATGGATGTCTGTTCACCTCATAGGCTGCTTGGTTCACTGCATTGGAATCATATGAAAATAATCTCTATGTGTCCGTATGTGACACAGTTTATCTCATTAGAATATGACAGAGTGGTGATTACTGGGAAAAATAAATCACACATGTGAAATACTTAATGATCAATAAAAGGGAGTTCTCATTGTCATGCTATTGAGCCTACTGTCAATCACAGGAAATATGCAAGGTGTGTTTTACAGTCTTTTTCTAGATCAAGATACAGAATTGGCAAAGGAAAGTCGTTTGTCCAAGGCCGCGTGGCTAATGTGAGTGCAAGAGAATCAAGGCCAGGTCTCCTGACTGAAAATGTAGTGTTCTTAAAGTCTCCGTGAAGGCAAAGAAATGTCGTAAATTAGGCTATAATTAAGGCACTGGTATACTTGCAGAGGCAGAGTGAAATGGTGAGTGGGTCCAATTACCTCAGTGACTCAAGCCCCAAAGTAACACTTTTATGTAATGTGTCTGAATATTTCAGGTGAAATATCTGAATAATTGCCCCAATTATTCATATCATTTTGAATATACGTATAAAACTGGTTTCTGTGGGGGAAGGGAATGGATAGGCTCTGAATCATGTCTCCAATCTTTCCAACACAAACAGAGACCATTCGTTTTCATTTTCTCTTCCTGATTTCTTTCAAAATCCAGTGACTTTTTCTTAAACTCTGTGTGGATAGATGGAAAAATCTTTACTGAAATATGGCACTTCCAGCTGTAATTTTGGTTTTAATTAGGCTACTGACAAACACAACTTCATGTAAGAGTGACAAACCGTACTTGCTTTGTGGCTGCGTGTTGGGGATGGGACGTAGCTGGAGACATTTTTTTTTAATACTTTCACTTTTTATTCTAAGTATAAAATTGAACTCTGATCCTAAAGAAAATGTTTCAACTCTGCTAAAGGGAGTGACATTCAAATTAACCCAAGGCAATTCTCGTGTCCAGAATGCATTTAAATTACAGTTATCCGAAACTAGAAGAAATCTGACTCCTCTTCTTTGTCTTTCCTTATTTCCTGATCTTTATAAACCACATTACCTATCTTAACATAGAATTAAGTTCTTCTGATTAGATTTCCTTAGCTGCAGCCCTGAGCGAAACACAAAATCAGGATTGAAACAGAAATTGGTTATGTTTACAAAACAACTAACAGGAGTTTTTTTAGACTACAGAAATATAAATCAATTAAAATTGATGGGACATAATTAGAATGCAGTGTCTGTGCTAACAAAATCTGTCAGCCCACCACCATTTATGTTTTATAGTAAAATATAGTGTTTAGGAGATTGTGGGAATAACATTACCATAGATTGACAAGCCTATTATGCTTTGAACAGGTACTACACAGAAAGCAGGAGAGCAAGTGTCTTTGTGCACTGTGAAGTCTGGATTGTAGAATGATCGCTATAGATGAGGAAGGAAGAGGTGCAGACTCAATTAGGGCTCATTTTAGAGGTTATGATCAGCATAAAGCAGTGGGTGTAAATTCCTAAGCAATAGAATACCTCCTGCTCTTGTGATTGCTGACGTGTTCTCTGCCCCTTTAGTCAACTTCCTGATCTTTGCTATAAAACCTGTCCAAACTGAGAGGCAACGAAAGGTCAGTCTCCTCTAGCCAGACAATAGGGGTGTGCACCAAAGGAAAAAAAAAAAAATCCCTTTGTCTCTGTCTTTCAACTTTGATAGGTTGTATCTTTGGAATTTCAGCCTATGTGTTTTCAAAGTGTCTACATTCTGCCAGTGGGTTGGCAGTTGGAATCCACCAGCCACTCAGTGGAGAAAGATGTAGCAGTCTACTTTTCTAAAGATTACAGCCTTGAAAACAACATGGGACAGTGCAACTTTATCAAACAGGGTCACTAGGAATCACAGTCAACTCAGCTCAGCTACTCCTTGTGTCTACTTGTTGAGCAAAACAAAAGAGGAAAGGTAGCGCCTGCAACAGAGAAGACTGACAGGAGACATGCCTGGCACATAGCAGAACATCAACAAATCTGTACTGTCTATGAAAGCAAGCCGACAAAGCAGAAAGAGAACACGACAGACTAAGAGGTGGTTGTGGCTTCGTTTCTTCATTGTAAGGGGAAAAATTGTCCACTGTTAAACTTTCCTTCAGAGCAGCAGATGGGTTTGGACTGCTGACTTCTTGGTCAGCAGCTGAGTGCTTAATCATTGCACCACAACGATTCAATGAGAATAGCCTAAGACCACACTTCTTCTCACCTTAACCTGAAAACTCAAAAGGGGAATCATCTAAGTTAGAAGAAACAGAAAAACAACTTTTGCCAAATTGTGATTCCTCAGATCCTGATAAAAAGCTTTTACTTTAATAACTGTTGTCTCTATAAACTCTGGTCCTAAAACTCTACTTCTATGAATCTTTCCCAAGGAAACCAGCATAAATGTACACAGGAACTTAACTCTAAGAATGTACACTGGTTTTGACCATTTCAAGTAGAATAAAAATAGAGAACTCAGTAGATACAGTATGTAAATATCTATAGTACATAAATGGAATAATATATCACCATTAAAGTGGTATTATTAGACATTTAAATTTAGTCTTTGTGTATTTAGTGCCTATTCATAAGTAGGAGCCTGGCCAGATATTGGCATTGGCATACAGTTGTATCTGTTTTCACAGAACTCGTAGCCTAACAGGGAGACAAAAGTGAAAATAATTAGTTATATATGCTTAGTGTAGTAAAGTATTAACTGGAAAAAAAGATTAAAAGGGCATTGTGCTTATTATGTTATTATTCATACACACAGCAATGTATTATATATGCATTTTGTGTCTGTCAGTAATTGCTGCGTAACAAATCGTCTCAAAGTACCAATCATTTTAAAAAAGCAACACACACCCGTAGCTACTATTGTTCTATTGACTGAAGAGAGCAACTCTGTGCCACGTGTTCCTTCTCCCCTTTACGTAGGACGTTGGCTTGATCATATTCTTTCGATGGTGATGTCAGAGGTATAAGAGAAACAGTAGAAACAGGGGAGGCTACTGTAAGTCTAGGTTTAAGAATACACAATACAAAACAGAAAACCACAAGACAAATAGACACCAACAGTTACCTTAATGACAGGATTATGTGTGATTTTTAATTTCTTCTATTTACATATTCTAAAGTTTTAACAACAAAAATGTGCTACTTTTATCATGAAATATCAATAAAAAGTTATTTTAAATATGTCACGAAACTAAATTTTCACAAATTTCCTACTTCTGATGTTTCTTTGTTATAATTATTCACACAGAAGGAGGCCAGCTGGAGAAGAAAACCTAATATTTCCTATCTGTTGGTAGACCATGTTTACTTCATGCATTTCCTGGCTTCCCTTTGGGTACAAACTCTGTACCACCGATAAAGTAGTAGAAGAACTTGAAATTAATTTGCTATCACTGTCATTGTTGTTGTTGTTGAGTCAATTTCCATTCTTAGTAACCAGATGTGACAGAGTAGAACTACCCCTTGGGGGCGGAGTCTCAGGTTACCACCTTTACAGAAGGGATCTCCAGGTCCTTTCTCTCAAGGAGTGAACAGCAGGTTCCCACCTCCAGCCTTTGGTCAGCAGCAGAGTACTTAGTGGTTGCATCACCAGGGGTCATTATGAAGCTAACATAGTTCCTACTGACTGACTTCCTTAATTTAAAGACCCACAGACTTAAATAATTTGAATTGGTTTATAGAGACAGTAACCTTTTCAAATTTCCTTTTTGTCCAAAAGGAAACCAGGTAACACCTTCAGATTCCAGTGCTTCTCTCCAGAGGACGTGTTCTGCTTCACCTCACAATGCTCCTCACCGTGACACATCAAAGGAATGGTTTGTGCCTCTTCCCTGGTTTTGCTTTCTTTTTCTTGTAACTGAGTGCTCTTTTCCTGTCCTGTTGACTGGTTTAGGAAACCCCTGGACCCCCTTTTTTGATGCCATGATTGGATTGAGTGATAGATGTTTCTGGTGAATCATTCCACCAATTAGGCTAAAATATTAAAAGACAAGTAACTTGAGAAGGAAACTTGCATTTCTATAGCACTTTGCAGCAGATGTATCCTATTTGCTGCTTTATTTTATTGCTTAATGACTGGATCTGAAGTAATTGCACCATTTGACAGATATTTATTTGTAAAATGTGATTCATTCAGTCAGACACTTTTAGAATGATTTTCATGCCAAGTGTTAAAAATTGTGTAGGCTCGAGTAGCTCTTTCAAAAGATGCAAACACGCATGTAAATTCCATGCATCAAGCACATCTACTCTCGGCTCTTTTTATTATAGAAATATTCCAGTTGACGCAGAGTGCTAGTGAACAGACGGCAGGGACTTCTGGACTTTAATCAACCGCAATCACTGGCAGAGTTCAGAATTAATTTCCTAGCCATGAATCACCTGCAGACAATGAATCACGTTCTAGAGAAGTTTGCCAAACAAAACAAGCCATCATGCCCTGTACAATTTTTGAGGACAGGACCATGGAAATTCATTTGACAAACATAGTTGAAATAGCAAAAAGAAAAGAATGCTAGGGACTAGTGGAACAAGCTATCAAACAGTGCCTGGTGACTTTCAGCCCTATAAAGGCAAGAGAACCAAGTTCAGGAAGCCAACACTCTTTGAAATGGTTTCCCTTCTTCTTGGATTCTGTTCTGAACTTTAACTGATAAGAGTAAAGAAAAAGGTCTCTTTGTTATGAATTTTTGAACCTGAATGCTTCTACACATTGTAGTAGAGACATAAGATGATGTCCACCCATCCATTCACTGGTGCCTTAGGAATTTTCTGTCTAATTCCTGATTCAGAGATGGTTTCTCCGTGGACAAAATGGGTGGGAGAGTTCAACAAATATGCTGATAATTCAGAAAAAGATGATGAAACAGCCAAGTCATTTTGATACTTGAATTTATTTTTGGAAAAGTCAGCTGTGTATGTGTGTGCCCATAGTCTTTAAGTGAAAGTTTATAGAGCAAATTAGTTTCTAATTAAAGAATTAATTGACACAAATCGTTTTGTGACATTACTTGCCAATCCTACCAGGGGTCCTTTCTGGACCTCAGTTTCCCCAATTCCATTCAATTGATTTCGCTGTCCCTCCCCGGGGGAGATGTGCCAATTTAGTCTCGTATACAGGCTTGTACTACATCTGTTATTGTTTGCTTTATAGGCCTAACTAAACTGACAAAGGATGAACTTCAGGAGTGACCTAAGTACTAAGTTAAAAGGATGTCCTGAGGCTATGATTTCAGGGTTTCTCCCATCTCTGACAGACCAATAAGCCTGGCCTTTTGTTGCTGTTGTTATTGTAAGTTTTAATTTTATTCTACACTTCTCTGACACTCTGTCCAGGACCCACTATTGAGAACCCTGTCAGAAAAGTCATTGATACTTGAATTATTGTATCCCAATATTCCCAATATTCCATTTTTGCTACCAAGTATAGAAACCAGGGAACAAATACCCTTTATTTGCTTTTAGACACTAGGAAAAAGTTGGGATACATTTTAATTGCAAAGTATAAAATATTTAACATTTTACATAATATCACTAAAACAGAACTGATTATCAAGAAAGGAAGGATCTGTACTGTCAAATTAAAAGATGGTAATTTTAAACTACACTAACGAGAAAACAACATACTACAATAAAAACTGAAAGACTTTGACCAATACAAGATACATTGCATACAAGGACTGCCAATTAAGTTCATGAACTCTTCCTAGAAAATGTGCCACCTACCACATTGTTGACTATCACTACAGTCACCTTTGAAGCACTCCCCTCAGGAAGCTGTGCACCGACACCAGTCCCTAGTCCACCCTCCAAAGCAGTTTTGGAGTTCTTTCTGGAGTAGCCATCAGGGCTGTCAGTATTACCCTTGATGTCCTGAATGTCATCAAAATGTCTTCCTTTCAATATTTTCTTTATCTTCAGGTAAATAAAAAAAGTCATTGGGGGCTGCATCATGTGAGTAGGGAGAGTGTTCCATGAAGTTATTTGTTTACTGGCTAAAAACTACCCCCAGACAACTAGACAATTAAGTTTGCAAACTTGCCACCATGCCACCATGCCACGGTGTGGAAGGGCGATTTCAGAAAGCGTTCCAAAATAGCTTTGAAGGGTGAACTATGCACTGGCATCAGTGCACAGTTTCCTAAGAGGAGTACTTCAAAGGTGACTGGAGTGATATTCAGCAATGCAGTACACGGCACTTGGAATAGTGAGGTTTGTGGACTTAATTATCGGACCTCATACACTGTTCCTAATTATACACACCCTAGTGGAGTAGTGGTTAAGTGCTACAGCTGCTAACCAAAAGGTTGGCAACTCAAATCGACCAGGTGCTCCTTGGAAACTCTAGGGGGCAGTTCTACTCTGTTCGATAGGGTTGCCATGAGTGAGAATTGACTTGATGGCAGGTTTATTAATGCATTCATTTATCTATTTTTAACCTATCTATCTGTTTATTATTTGTTAATTTATTTCAAAGAGAATAAAGAAGGTTTTTAATCTATAAAGAAGATCTACCATTCATCGGTAACTCATACCATGGTGATATGCATGTTGTTATAATGCTGGTATTTCAAACGCCAACAGGATAGCACCATCTGGACAGGTTTCAACAGAGTTTCCAGATTTTAAAAAACTGGGAAGAAGGATCTGGTGATGTATTTCTGAAAAGACTGACCAGTGAAAAAGTTATGACTAGTGGTGGAACATTATATCTGTCATGGTATTAAAAGATAAGCACCTCAGGTTGGAAGGCACTCAAAAGATGACTTGAGAAGAGCTGCCTCTTCAAAGTAGAGTCGACCTTAATAAGGTAGATGGAGTAAGTCTTTCAGAACCTTCATTTGCTGATGTGGCATGGTTCAAAATGGGAAGGAATGCCTGCAAACATCCATTAGTAATTAGAATGTGGAATGTGCAAAATACGAATCAAGGAAAATTGGAAGCTGGTCAAAGTGAAATGGACTACTTGAGGACCTATATCCTAGACATTTGTAAGGTAAAATGGATTAGCATTGCCCATTTTAAATCATCAAGAATGACAGATTGAAGGGGAATGGCATTACATTAATCGAAAAGAACTCTTCAAGATCTATCCTGAAGTACAGTGCTGTCAGTGATGAGATAATATTCGTATGTCTACAAAAAAGCACAGTTAATAAGACTATTAGTCAAATTTACACAGTAACTACCAATGCCATAGATGAAGAAATTGAAGATTTTTACCAGCTTCTGCAATCTGAAATTGAACAAACATACAATTAAGATACATCAATATTTACTGGTGATTAGAAGTCAAATATTGGAAACAAAGAAGGAGGATCAGTAGTTGGAAACAAGGCCTTGATGATAGAAAGGATACCTGACACCACATGATTGCATTTTGCAGGACCAACAAATTGTTCATTGGAAATATCTCTTTACAGCACAAATGGCACTTTACACATGAACCTTGTTAGATGGAATACACAAGAATCAAATCAACTTAACCTGTGAAAAGGGACAATGGAGAAGCTCGGTATAATCATTCAGAATGAAGCCAGGGATAGACTTTGGAATAGATCATCAGTTTTTCATATGCAAGTCTGAACTGATAATCTGAAAACTGTTGTAGCTGTGCATCAACTGAAGCAGAGAATACCCGGAAGATGATTACCTGAGTTTTATGGACTGTGCAAAGGCATTCAACTGTATGGATCATAACAAATCATGGACAACATTGTGAAGAATGGGAATTTTAGAACACTTAATTATGCTCATGTGTAAACTGTTATTAGACAAAGAGGCAGTCTTTTGAACTGAATAAGGGGATATGGCACGGTTTGAAAGCAGGAAATGTATGTGTCTGAGTTGTATCCTTTAACCATAATCCTTCTGCCTATATGCTAAACAAGTAATCCCAAAAGCTGGGCTGAATGTAGGAAGACACAGCATCAAGATTCGAGGATGACTCATTACCGACCTGTGATATACAAATGACACAATTTCACTGTTGAAAGCAAACAGAATTTGAAGCACTTACTGATGAAGAACAAAGACTACAGTCTTCATAATAGATTGGAATTTAACACAAAAAATAAAATAAAAAATCCTCACAACTGGACAAATAAGCAGAATCATAATAAACAGAGAAAAGACTGGAGTTGTCAAGAATTTCATTTTCCCTGGATCCACAATCAAAGCCCACAGAAGCAGGCAAAAAATTAAATGAAGGGTTACACTTGACACATCCACTGCAAAAGACCTCCTTAAAGTGTTGAAAAGCAAAGCTGTCACTGTGAGGACAAATATGCCTCAACCAAGCCATGATATTTTAGATCACCTAAAATTCATGTGAAACCTGGACAATGAATAAGGAGAATGGAAGAAGAATTGATGCCTTTGAATTGTGGTGTTGGAAGAGACTATTGAGTACACTGTAGACTGCTCATGTGAACTGTTAGAAGAATGAACAAATCTATCTTGGAAGAAGTACAGCTCAAATGCTCCTTAGAAGAAAGGATGGTGAGATTTCATCTCATGTGCTTTGGACATATTATTAGGAGGGACCAGTCCCTGAAGAAGGACATTCTTGTAAAGGAGAGGGTCAGCACAAAAGAGGAAAACGCTGAACAAGATGGATTGACACAATGACTGTAACAACGGGCTCCAACAGAGCAATGACTGGGAGGATAGTGCGGGAATAGGCACTATTTCATTCTGTTGTCACAGGGTCACTAGACATCAGAACTGCCTCTGTGGCACCTAAGGACAACAAACAAGAGTAAATAATAAGAATTCAAGGACCCATTAATGGACAAATAGTCAAAACTCAAATTAGCTGAATACTGGATAATATCCAGGTCCACAAACTGGCTAGCTTTTTTGGCCATTACTATTTAACAGATTTGCTCTTATGGAGTCACAGGGTATTGGCCTTGGCCCGTATAGAAAACAAAGATATGATTTTATGTCATGTAGCACCAAATGAGGTAATTTTCCAGATAGACAATATTTCATTTTAGACTATGGAAACGGGAACGTCTGATTTTGAAGCATCCATTATCAATCACTTGAACATGGTGAATGGAGAATATTAGCCATTATTATCATTGGATGAAGCTAGCTGAAATTTGTCTTTGGTCTATATACCACAGGGCTATCTCACCCTCTGTCCTTCACAGCCTGCTGTCTTCTGACCTCCTGATCATTCATTATCCCTCAAGGATTGTCTTGGCACCTGAGCTTAGATTTCTCCTCTCCTGTACAAGTTCTCTCAGTGTCCTGGATGTCTGGAAGAACCTGAGCTCAATCCAAAGAAACCCTTGGCTCAGAACACCTTGGCCTCATCTCCAGTGACATCTACTTTCCTGTCTAGGCATCCACCATTAAGCTGTAAACTTGGAAAATTAATATTTATCTGTGACTGCTCTATCTCTCAAATTGAAACTTCAGATTTTATAATTACTTGCTCCCAAACTATTAATCTCTGATTGTTGCTTATTTGTTTCTATTTCTGTAGTCTTTAATTTCATTTGTTTGTCCACCTAACAGATGTTATTGAGATTCCTCTTGGTCTCTTACACTCTTCTTGCCATTTGATTTACTAGATTAATAGGCCGTCAAAGATACTTGCTCTCGTGGTGCTTACATTCAACTCTTGACCCTCCTTCATTATCCAGATCATGTCTCCCTATCTTCTTTACTATACAACTTAAGTTCCATGGTTCATCATTTCACCCACTGTTTTGAATATCCTAAGTTCTTTGCTCATTGTAATTCCATCATCTATTGGCAGAGCCGCAAGCCTAGAGGAACCCAACCACCTCCCTTCTCAGCACATTCAGCTCCTTGGCTGAACATAGTTTGGAGGAAATCACGTAACCATGTACACAGATTCCACAATAAATTTATGGTCTCCACAACTACAACTCAGCCCTCAACACTTCTGAGAAATCCTTTCTTGTGTATTTCCTTAACTCTTTTTTGAGATCCCCATGGTAGGTATTTAAAACAAACAAGCAAGTTTAATAATGTTAGCATCCATGGCAAGCAATTCCAAGTGGACCTGCAAATCAACACCATAATCCACTGTGTGACTAACACATGATGGTGATTATTATCAATGCAGAACATCTGGAAGTGTCCTTCTGTAATCAAGACTCAGAGATGAAGACAAAACGTTTTGAGCTCTGAGTGAAGTGGGCAACTGACTTGCTTTGCCTCAGAGTTAAACACCAATTTGGACTCACTTTAAAACTGAGCTCCTATTTAGCAAGAGAAAATCTGGAAACTTCTCAGTGTTACACACAGAGAAGGAACACATGCATACAACCTTGTTAGACTACCTGAAGACAGGCTATACCAAAAGTGATTAAGGGTGCTCCAATACTTAGTAGTATATTGTGCAATTATTCAACAATTTTAGGTCTTGGTTTCCCTATATGTAGAATAGGGGTAATAATAAAAACCAAGTCAGTTACTCCTGAGTTGGTTCCAAATCATGGCAACCCCATGTCTGTCAGAATAGAATTGTGCTCCAAAGGATTTTCAAGCCTGTGTCCTTGTGGAAGCAGATCGCTAAGCTTTCTTCTGAGGCAACTTTGAGTGGGCTCGAATTTCTAACCATTTGGTTGATAGTCAAGTTAGTACTTGAATGCTTAACCTTTGCCCTATGCAGGGTCTTCAATCAAAATCAAAAACCAAATCCACAGTCATCGAATCAATTTCAACTCACAGTGACCCTGTAGACAGAGAACTGCTTCGTTGAGTTTCCAAAGAGCTCCTCGCAGATTTGCCGTCAGGATCTACAATAAAACCAAAGCCAAACTCATTGCCATTGAGTTGATTCTGACTCATAGTGACCCTACAGGACACAGTAAACCGCCTCATAGAGTTTCCAAGGAACACCTGGTCGATTTGAACCTATTTAAACAGGTTGCTGTAAAGATTAAATGATCAACATATGTAAAATGTTAAGACAACATGTGTACTGGTGTCTGCTAAGCACTCAGTACATGTTAGCACCGGTTGCAGATCCCACTTCTATCTATATGTCTGGTGCTAGTTTTCTTTTCCTGCCCACCAAATTTCTTTGAACTGCTGTCTGTGTTTGCAGCTTTCATTTCCTCATTACACTGCCATCTCTTCATTCCACCACTCTTCTGAGCTGGTTTTCACTACAGTCACCAGTGGTGTCCTTGTCACTAAATCCCTAGATGTTTCCCTTCATTCTTATATTGTTTCACCTGTTAACATTGTTTGACAGAAGTGAACACTCTCTCCTTTCTGAAACATTCTCCCCAAGTTTACACAAAGCAAACATACCCCTTGATTTCCTCCTATATTTCAGATTACACCTTCTTAGTCTCTTTATCCGTGTTCCTTTCTGTGTATGCCTTCAATGTAGGTATTTGTTGAGACCTTATCATAAAACAAAACAACCCAATCCATTACTGCCTAGTCGATTTGGACCCATAACAACCCTGCAGGACAGAGTGGAACTGCTGCACAGAGTTTCCAAGGAGTGCCTGGCAGACTTGAACTGCTGACCTTTTGGTTAGCAGATATAGCACGTATCCACTGTGCTACAGAGTTTCCAAGAGAATCTTTCTTTTTTTCATTTTATGTATTTTCCCTCTGATAGCTAATCCATTCCTATGGAGTTGTAATTGCTGTCTTTTAGGGCAAAGACTAAGCTATGACAAAAAATTGAAATGGCTTAAATAATGAGGCTTATTTCTCTGCCACATAACAGTCAAAAGGCTCACAGGGTCCAGGATAGCAGGGCAGCTTTGCTCCACGCAGTCTCTCAGAGACCCTGACTTCTTCCAATTTGCTTTGCTGTGTCCCTTAGGTCATTGTCAATGTCTTCATGCTTGAAACTGGGTTACTGTAAAGGTCTGACTCCATGGAAGTTCAAGGCTAAGGACTGCTGTTTAAACATGCAGATGAAAATTGCACATATGACATTTACTCACATTCGACTGGTAAGAACGTGTTCACTTGGCCACACAGTTCCACAGTAAGATCTGAGAAATGTCACTCTGATTGGACAAGCGTACTCTCACGCAGAAGAGGATGGATGCTGGTGGACAATGGGCAGTCTCTGTCACTCTAAGTAAATGGTTTGAAATGCCGTGTCTTTAGCCCAGATGCTTTTCTTTAGCTTCAGACCCAAACATCTGACTCCTTTCTGGACGGCTGCACTTAGATTCACCCCTGCACCCCAAATGTAGCATACCCCAGACTGAATTCATAATCTTCTACCTCCTGTAGCCATACTCCACTTCACCAAAAATTGACTTCTCTTCCTTTGTTTCCTATCACAGGACTAGAAACGCTATTCAGTTTCCACAGACGGTTACACATACTTCTTTGTTCCTCTGCCTTCCTCGCTCTTGATTTCCCCTCTGCATCAAGTACCACCAGGGGCTACTGATGCTCTTTTCTAAAACTCTCTCAAATCTTCAGGCCATTGTCACTTTGTTGTCTCGATTATGTCTACAGCCTCCATTGTTCCCCCACTTTAATATGTAAATGTTCTTCCTTTTCCAAATCTACTTATTGGTTTAGACAGCAAGGGTTTACATGCTTTCGCCTGATTAATTCTAACTCAACCCTTCACAGCTTATCCAGCCTCCCATGCAATCATGGATGAGATCAGGTACCTTTGATACTTGCCTCTTTATACCTGGTACTTACCCTCTACTAACATTATAAATCCCACGGGTCTGTCAGTTTGTTGTACTATGGTGGCTTGCACGGATCTGTGGTGCTAGAAGCTGTGCCACCCGTAGCTGAAGTACCAGCAGGGTCACCTGCAGTGGTCTGGTTTCAGCAGACCTTCCAGACTAAGATAGACAAGGAAGAAAGTGATGTACTTCCAACCACCTGCCAATGGGATATCCTACAGATAACAACAGAGTATTGTGAATATAGTGTTGGCAGATGAGTCCCTAGTTTGGAAGACACTCAAAAAGTCACAGCCAAGGACTCAAGCATACCAGTGATCCTGAAGGTGATACAGAACCTCACATTGTTTCATTCCATTGCAAATGGGCTCACTAAGTGTCAGAGGTGATTGCATGGCAACTGTCAACAATAACACAAAATTCTGTTATAATTGCTTTTTCATTATTTATTTCCCCATTAAGAACATAAGTCCTATAACGGCAGAGGCGGTTCTCTTCAATGCAGATTTGTAAAACTTGAATACAGTTCACAGGTAATGGATCCTCAATATTTATTAAGTGAACAAAAATAGTTTTCAATGAAAACAAAAGTAGCACAAAAGGCATTTCATTGTAATTAAGAGTTCTTGACACAATTATAATTTAAAGGTTGGGAAGATTAATCCTTTTAGATACTGCACATTTTTATTTAGAAAACTAATTCAGAAACACTTTAAAAGTAATGAACTAATCTAAATGATGCCATTTGGTGTCAAGAAAACACTACTAGGTGGTCATATTCTACCCCATGGGGTCACGGTGATTCAGACTGAGGTTGATGGCACACAACAACATTTTGTTCAGGACAAACATAGAAATGTCAGTCCTGATGACTGCACTTCCTTCCTTGTCCAAGCCTTCCTGGGCTGCTCACATGGGTAGGACTCTTCCCTCAGGCAGACAACCTGACTTCTTCAGGACCAGAGCAATGAGGGAGTGGTGATACAGAGGGATTAATGCATCAGTTGGTCTGATGCTCCATTTTGCATTGCAAACACTGAGGCTTGTCTTAGGAAGCCATGCTCAGTCACAATGGCAATCAACTGTGAGGTGTGTCTGACACTCTCAAATAATAATACACCAATGCTTGCTTTAAAAAAAATAGTGCAGACTCCTTGCTGTCTCTAGGATAACATCATTCTCATCACTCTTCAATCTGCATGGGACGGAAGCAGTGCAGGCCATGACAGGACTGCCAGTGACACTGGACAGTGATGTGAGCCACAACCTAGGCATCTGGTCTAAAAACGGAAGTCAGATGGGTTGTTTTAGAAAAGTAAGTGTAAGTAAGTATGCCTTTACACAGAGATGGGTTTGGGCTTTTTTTTTTTTTTTTTGGAAACCTGGTGGCATAGTGGTTAAGTGTTACAGCTGCTAACTAAAAGGTCACCAGTTCAAATCCAACAGGCACTTCCTGGAAACTCCATGGGGCAGTTCTGCTCTGTCCTATAGGGTTGCTATGAGTTGGAATCCACTTGACAGCAATGCTTTTATTTTGTTTTGTTTTGTTTTTAGCACGAAGAACAGGGAATCATCAGAAATGAGCTGAGCAAGAACAAACTTGAACACTGCCACCCTCTATAGGGCAAAAACCTAAGGGAAATTTGAGGGTAGCTGCCACTCAGAACTGAGGAGGGCAAGGTGGTCTTGCCAGGCAAGAAAGTGAACTTGCCCTTCTGACAGCCTGCCATTCACAGGGAGCTGCTTTGGACTCCTCCAGTCAGAGAGGGGCAGCAATTCCATCAGCAGGTTCCAACAGATGGAAGGTCTAGGTCAGTTCTGTCACCTGTAAGGAGGCATGTTGCTTCTTCCTTCGTAGGATTAACACTGAGTTTTAACACAGCATGGACATTTCAGAGCTTAGCTGCCCACACATAACTAACCTACCAGTCAATTTCAATTTCTCACTAATAGCACCGTTCTATTTCAAACATAGTGTTTATTTCTACACTCAGTGATACATTCAAACTAAGTCACAGCAGCCAGCTTTTAATTTCTGGCCACCAGATTTCAACTAAAGGACAATCTGATTTCCAAAGGAAGGAAGTCTCACAACACAGTGGAATTTACAAGACACAAGGCACAGAGCCCCCCAAAACAATGATTCGCATGGGCCCCCAACCAACACAGCAGGAGAAAGCCCTTTGTTTAGGCTGCCTCTGTTAACACTTGCAAAGAGGCTTTGCATTTTACCTAGACCTGATTCTACCAGACATCCCCTTGGTCGTCACTAGGAGATATCTGGAAAACAGGGACATTTGGTGATGTTCTCGGACCCAATGTGCGGAATGATGGCTGCTCTAGAGATCTGATGGTGTAATACTCAAAAGTTTGGCACACATCACAGTACCGGCAGTAGGTATTGCAGACCCAAACATAGACACAGGTACTCCTTCATTTCTGCAGTTTCTACAGTTCATTTGCTGTATTTGTTATTCTTGTTGCTCTGGTTTATTTTATCCATTCATTTTTTCTTTTTAAATGAATTACTGAGTCAGCACACTTGAAGAAAAATTTCAGAGGATATTGTACAATTTCTAAAAGAGCCATAACTTTTGTAGCTTCTAAAGACTTAAACATTCTCAAACTTTTTCTAGATGAAGAATCTCCAGTCCACACAAGCATCACTCAGCTGCCTATCATCTTCCTCCACGTCCTCCTTAAAATACGTGTGACACTACAACATTTGTTGAACTGAATATTCCCCAGTGAATCCTAAACTGTCCTAAAGATCACTTTTCTACCACCCTGAAGGATTAACTACCACTGCATTTAATTGGCACTGGTGGCAATTCACTGGTGACCTTGCAATGTGACTCTTCAGGAAATGTCTGCCTGCCACAGTTTTGGCAGGCTTATTCCTTTAACTCTCCTAAGATCACTTGTTGAAATGCTTTGTGCTACAATGTTGATAATATGCCCAGTTCAATCAATCAATCAGCAAATATTTATGTTAAATGCCTATTATATCCCTAGGACCAGCATAACACTTCCTGTCTGCTGGCCAACATTCTCATGGGAATGGTGCCCAGGCAAAGTCCAGGTGATCTTTGTCCAACCCCAGTGGTCTAATGCTGCTGTTGCTACTAGCCTTTCCCAGATGGAGAAACAGATTAATCCACCAAGTAGACAGTACACATCTACTAGGTGTCCACATTTTTAAAAAACCCATTTGTCATCAAACTGATTTCAATTCATGGCAACCTTGAGTGCGTCAGAGTAGAACTGTGCTCCACAGGAGTTTCAGTGGCTGATCTTTCAGAATTAGGTTGTCAGATCTTTCTTCTGTGGCCTTTCTGGTTGGACTCAAATTTTCAATCTTTCTGTTAGCAGCCAAGCACACTAAGTTTTCTACCACCCAGAGACTCCACACTTTTAGTAGGCTTATAGTTCTGCCAGTCTAAGAAATTTCTCAAAAATCAAGATCTCTCCTTCCTTTCTTCTAATAAGTTTGTTCATATTAGTACCCCAAATTGGTATAAAGTTGTGTAATTAGCGAAGTATTTATGTTCTAACTCCTACCAATGACACTAAGAGAGGGTGATTTTTCCTGAGGTGCCACAGTTAAGTGCTCAACTGCTAACTGATGTGTTGGTGGTTAGAACTTACTCAGAAGCCCCATAGGAGAAAGACCTGGCACTCTGCCCCCACAAAGATTACAGCTTCGGAAACCTATGAGGCAGTGCTACTCTGTCACATTGGATAGCTATGAGTCAACACTGACTGGACAGCTCCTAACAACAGCAATAACAACAACTGAATATGAGGTTCAGCAATTAAGTCCATGAACTTCTTTTAAATGCTACATACCTCATTGCTGAATATCAGTATGGTCACCTTCGAAGTACTCGCCTGGGGAAGCTTTGCACCAATGCCAGTGCCCAGTCCACCTTTGAAAGCAATTTTGGAATTCTTTTGGAATGGCCATTGCATGCAGTGGCATCGTGGCAAGTTCACAAATATGTCTAGTTGTCTGTGAGGGAGTTTTTAGACGGTAAACACCTCCCCTATTTACCTGACTTGGTCCCCAGTGACTTTTTTCTTTACCCAAAGATAAAGGAAATACTGAAAGGAAAACATTTTGATGACGTTCAGGACATCAAGGGTAATACAACAACAGCTCTCATGGCCATTCCTGAAAACGAGTTCCAAAGTTGCTTTGAAGAGTGGACTAGGTGCTGGTATCAGTGCATAGCTTCCCAAGGGGAGTGCTTTGAAGGTGACCATAGTATATTCAACAGTGAGGTATGTAGCCCTTTTTCTAGGATGAGTTCAGGAACTTAGCTGACAGTCCTTGCAGCTAGGAGATTGAGACTTGTCCAAAATCATAGTAAAGAACAGAGAGAAGATTCAAGTCCTCTAACCCCAAAGTGGCTTTCCTCAGTACCGTGTTTCTCTTGGCCATGTAGAAAGTGCTGTAACCACACTTGTACTGGGGAGTATGTGTGATAATCAGATGAATAAGATAGGCTTTGACCTCAAAAATTTAATATCAGAGGTAACTGGGAGATTTTGGCTCACTTTAAACAGGACCAAGAGCCTGATGCATTGCAGGCTTTCTCCCTTGTATCCATCTAGAGAGGACCTGGAGGGATCTCAGTCTTTGGAGTGTTCGTCGTTGCCCTGGCCTCACAGGGCCCTCCTTGGATAAGTATCTAAGACTAGTTCAAGCTACAGTCCTCAGAGTCATGCTTCTCCAATGCTGTGCATACAGCTGTGCCTAAATGCAGAGTCCGTTTCTGTACCTCCCTGGCTCTCCAGTTCACCTCAGCGTGGCTTCTGGCCCCATCTTTCCGCTCAGACAGCCTGTAGGAAGGGCATGATTGACTTCTATGTTCTGAAAGTAAAAGAATTTTTTTTTCCTTCATCTTTATGTTTTCAAGAGGCAAGACAGCATAGCGGGAAACAAAGCAAGGAACTCTGAAGTTTGACTGCCTTGGGTTAAATCCTGGTCCCTCCATTTACAAGCAAGATAGTTCACCTCTCCGTGCCTCACTTTTTTCATCTGTGTAATGGAAATACCTGTATCTACACCACAGGATAGGTGTGTGTGCAAGGAGGAATGGAAATGAGTTAATACTTGCAAAGCACTGAGAAAAGCATCTGACATTTTAAATGCTACAGCTATTAACTAATTGTTTATTATTATCTAAGGGGCTCGACCTGTTAATTTTTTTTCTTCTTGAATTCCAGTCTTCCATTGTTCCCTGACACTGTGACCTCATAGTGTCAATCGTTCTATTGCCTCTAAGAGGTTTTCTTCCTTTCGTTTTCAGTCTCTTTGTTATCGTTACTACTTTACTTAAAGAGTAAACGCTGAAGTTCTTTAAAGCTCATTTAAAGTGATCATTATTTTTATCAGTTTTCTGTCACTGGGTAATCTCATCAAAATTCACATCTTCAGATATCAAGTTCATTCACATACATATCTTCAGAACAGACTCTTTCGCTGACTTCCTGACAGACATATCCAATTACTCTTGGTATCTTCACTTGGTGGTCTCACATACAATTTAAACTTAACCTTTCTCCCCAATCTGGCCACCTTCTGTCATCCTTATCTTATTGAATAGAACTAGCATTCAACAGGTATGCAAGCTAGAAATCCAAAAGTCATCCTGAGAGTCTGCATATTACAATATTTATCTACTTCAGGCTGGCAGCTCAAATCCTCCAGGTGCTCTTCCTTCTACAGAGGTTTTAACCTGTCGTGTAGGGTCGCCATGAACTGGAATCAACAGGACAGCAGTGGTTTTTCTGTTTTTAACTCATTACTAAGCCTCATTACTAAGCTTTTCTTCACGTTTTCCTCATACCAAGCCAATGCTGTCGTTATCTTTCATCTGTACTATTGCAATAGCCGTCAAAATTTTCTCCTCTCATCAGTCTGGTCCTTGTGTACTTTCTACATATCAAGCAGAATGATCTTTTCACATACAAGGAGGTCCTATCATTACCTACTTAGAACGGATTGGTGTCTTTCTTATGCTCTTAAAATAAAGACAAAGTAACTACTTTACTCAGCCTATAAAACCATATCTCAACAACTTTTAATAACGGCGTACTTGCTGTCGCTTTTATACTATAGTCATTTCATTTCATCAGAAGTTCTTCACTCCCTCTCACTACAGGGCCTTTGCACATGCTGGGTTTTGTGATCTTTCCCTCCTCTGCCTCATGAGTTCTAACTTATTTTCACGTCTTGACTGTATCATCAAATCCCCTGGAAAGCATCTCTGACCTTCCTGATCAGATTAACTTCCTGTTCGTCTTCACTGCAGAATTGATCATGGTTATAATCTTATATTCCTTCATATCATTCTTTGATTTTTGTCTGTCTCCTACAGTGGATTATAAATTCCACAAGAGCAGAGGCTATGCCTTTAGGGGAGGGTGGTCACAAAAGCCTAGCATATGGATGCTGCTCCAATACATATTGGTCGAAGGAACTTAATCCTGAGTCCAGTTTTATCTTTTGAGTACAATGCCTAAAACATCGTATACTTCATCCTGCAGGGTAGCTGGCTGCATGGATTATTGCAATCACATCACATCTGACCCAAGGCACTGTTCTGTATAACAGAGTCAAATGGTCCTGAGCCATCATCACAGTGACTGGTATGCTAGAGAGCCTTGCTGGGTGTTCTGGATTGAGTGTGTTTCATGAAAAATCTGTAACAATTTGGCTGTGCCATAATTCCTGGTCTTTTGTGATGTTCCTCCAGATTGGAATTCCTGCCTCTATGATGTTAAGGAAGATACACAGGCAGCAGCTGAGTTGGTAGAGCAAGATTCAGTGTGTAACTTTGTTTCATGCCTTGAGGCGGTTGCTAGAGCAATAAAGGAAAAAAATCTGGCAGAGAGAATTAAAAATCTCACACCATCAAGAAAGCAGAACCGGAGCAGAGCGCGTCCTTCAGACCTGAGGTTCCTGTGCCAAGATGCTCCCTGAACAGACTGGCGCAACCCAAGGCCTTTCCTCCAGAGCTGACAAGGGGGAAAGCCTTCCCCTGGAGTGGACATTCTGAACTTGGACTTGCAGCCTGCTGGACTGTGTAAGAATAAACTTTCCTTTGTTAAAGCCATCTACTGCTGGTATCTCTGTTAGAGCAACACTAGCTGACAAAACCACTGGGGCTGTATTACTGTGTCTTCCAACGCAGGAGTGTCATCTTCCAGCACTATGTCTGACAATGTCCTCTTGTGATCCATAGGCTTTGTATTAGCTAGTTTTTGGAAATAGATCCCAAACCTTCCTGCCCAGTAGTCACTAAGGTCTGAAAGCTTCACTGAAACATGCCTACCATCGGTGATCCTGCCTGTATTTGAAATATTGGTGGCACAGTTTCCACCATTACTGCAGTGCATAGTGCATATACACATATACAAGCTAAATACACACAAACAGTAAACAGCTGCCAGTGAATTCCAACTCACTGTGATACGATGTAAGCAGAGCATAGCTGCACTTCACAGGTTTTCAAATCTCTGAACTTGCTGGAGCAGTTTGCCCGTCCTTTCTTCCAAGGTGCCTCTGAGTGCATTCAAACCGCCAAACCTTCAGTTAGTAAGTAATCAAGCCCTTAGCTCTTTGAGACATAGATGGTAATTATGGCACGGTAACAGCTATGATTAAAACCAGCCGTACTTAAGTAGATATGGTCATAGAAATTGAAATAAAATAAAGATTTGTTCAATGACATCATGATATGCGTCGCTGAATTTCAGGATTGGAAGAGTCAGACGTTTCAGTTCATTTTGTCTTGGGTTTGTTGACAGTGCAGCTCCTGGGTCTTCCCTACCCACAGGACGGTATAAATAGCCAAGATGTGACAGAATAATTTTAGTCCCCAGACATATCACATTTTTGCTCTAATTTATAGTCAGCATTGAATTCTTTTTCCTTCTAAAAACAGACTGCTTTAAATTATAACTAAACTTAGATCTTGCTGAAATTCTCAGAACCATGCTAACAGAACAAGATGGGATTGCATTATTTTACCTTCAGAAGGGCCAGGAGTATTCCAGACTTCAGCCTCTTGATGATTTCATAGGTGAATAACAATGTAGTCTTTTTTAAAGAAAAGAAAAAAAAAAAGAGAGAGAGACTTATAATCCCTTCGTATTCTGCAACTCCAACTCCCTCTCAGTGTTTAACAATAAAATAAGGAATTATTTTACAGCCTTCCTGTTCAAACGTTAAAGACGAAAAAAAAGAAAAAAAAAATTGCCACACAAAATTAGATGACTCTGCTTGAAAAAAATTTTCCTATTAATATTACAGAACCCTCTTAAAAAAAAAAAAACAAAACAAAACAAAAAACAGGCATCTGGACAGTTCATTTGAATGGCCACAAGAGAGCAGTAGGAAATTAAAGCTTCAGAACATGACGGGTGGTCACACTTTCTATGTGTCTTTTGCTACTTGGAAGAATTGAAAGACAGACCTGCTTTTATTTGTTCTTAAGCTTAGCAACATAATTTAGAATTTCTTATTTGTTTTTTAATGCATTAGGAGGGAGAATATAGATAACATCAGTGAATTAAGCAAATCATTTTGAATTAGAGCTTTCATGAGCCTCAAGTTCAAGTGTAAATGGAAGAAAATGATTACCCCAGGCAAGAGAGCATCTTGAGAGCATCCAGCCCATTCCTGAGAAAAGATTTTGCAGTCCAGACAGAAAGGTATGTAGCCCACTGACTCCACCTCTAGGAGAAGCTCCTGGCATCTCATTTTAAATCATGAATGTTTACACACTATAGCCATTAGGATATCTGTATTTCTGTCTAATCCTACCTTCTGCTCTGTAATCCAACTATTGCTCTAAATAATACATAGATATTATCTGGATATTGCTCTAAGGTCCATCCCTATTTCTTTTTTAACCTTAAAACAATCATTCTCTATATTTTATTTTTTCCCAGCTGTTTTTACAAACGTATTTTCTGTGTTTAACAAGTTGTGATCATACTACCTACAGAGATTTTAATTTTCCATAATTCTACATTCTGCAGTTTGTCTATTTAAAGCTCTTTTAAACTGGGAAATACAGAAGAGGTGGAGAAAAGTATAAAGCCAGATAGATGATACTTAAATAGATAATGTGTAACCTTCACCCAGGTTAAGAAATACATCGTACAACTCTGTTCCCTTCCTGTTCAGACCTCCCTCCCCTTCCCTGGTCCTAACCACTCTGCAGTGTTTAAGATATTCATATCCTTGCCTTTTATTACCATTTTACTGCCTAACCTTGCACTCCCAAACAGTGTAGTTCTCCCCCATGAGCTGTATGTATGTAAATCCTCACACATCCTTGAGACCTCATACATGTGTACCTTCCCTCACTCTCAGCCACACTTATTCACCCATGCAAACTTTGCCATTTTAGGACTAGGAATCTTGGATGACCTGAATTTGAAAAATGTATTTAAAATTATAGATTTTCAAGAAGACCAGCAACAGCCTTAACATACAATAAGTTGTAAGAAAATATGCTAAAAAGGGATAGCCAGCAGGAAAATAGGCAGAGGAGATACAGACAACACACAAAAGTAGAATCACAGTTAATCATTAAACATGCAAAATATTATTCAACCTTAACAATGAACGAAGACATCCCCACTAACATAGAGTATTTTTATACGAAGCATAGGTTTAAAAGAATTAAAATTCTCAGTGTTTACAAGAGAGAAAAGCCACTCACAAAGGCTTGGACATGTGTTGGAGTCACTTTCCTGAGGGAAGTCTGGAAATACACGTCAAAAACTTTAAAAATGTCAATTTCCTTTGAACTAGCAATTTCATGGCCAGGAATTAATCCTGTAGAACAGATCAGACAAATATAAAAGAAAAAGAACAGGTTATATAGTAAAAAGAATTGAAAAATTAAAAACTTAAAGTCTCAAAAAGGAGAATTGGTTACATAACTTAGGATGTAGCCTTACGAGTAGACTGTTATGAAAGTCATGAAAAATAGTATAAACGTATATTTACTGGCATTAGATACTCTGAAGTGACATATTTTAAGTTAAAATGAGGTCAAAAACTTCAGAGATACAGTATGATTTCACTTTGGGAAAAAATTACAAATGACTACATAGAAAAATGTTTTATGAGATATCCTGAAACGGGAACAGCAGTTATATCTGGATAATGGACTCGAAGAGGATTTTTCTTTCCTCTTTCTACCTCCCTGTAGAATCCAGGGGCCTTCTTTCTAACAAACAATGCATGTTACTTTTCAAATCAGAATAAACACAAAGCTATTTCTTTACTGGAAAAAAAATTAGAAAACTTTAGAAGCTTTGATTTGGTGAATTTGTGAGAAGTTTTAAGTTTCATGCCACATAAGAAGTTGCAGTGAGAACATGGTTGAACAGAAATGTTATCTATAGAACCTACATTTTCCTAGTAATATTTTTTTTTAAATATGCAGGGAAACAAACGTTCAGGGTATATGTAGACAGCTTATGACTACACGCTGCTAACATAGGTAGATGAAATATTTATTTTAAAAAAAGAAGCATTTAAATGGTTGCCTTGATAATATAAATGGCTTTGATTTTTAGGGGGAAAAAATTCCTCCTCACCACTTTTACCCATGAACAGGCCACATACCTGTTTGTTCCACACTGACATACTCTGATTTACCTACAGGCTCACATGTGTGGTCATTGTGGGTCCAATTACAAGCCTGTAAGGGACAGCAGAACCGCTCCACTGGGTTCTGCAGGCTCTGGTCTTTACAGGAACAGATCACCAGGTCTTTTCTCCAGAGTCACCCAATCAGAACCACCACCACAGGTTCTGTTAGCATCCAAACCACTGCGCCATGAGGGTTTCTTAGTTACAGTCATGCTGAACTGTAATTAATACGATGAAATATCTTCCAAGGGACCTTGACTTAGGTGGTTTCTGTGTAACTGAGGATCTCCTACAACAGGAGCAATGTTCGAATTACACAAATTTTGAAGATAACACTATATTTCTGGAGTAACCTCCCAGCAATGCTTTCTCAGTGTTTCAGTTACCTCTATGACTGAAAATTACCAACTGTGAACCTAATACTATGAAACCCCCCCAAAAAACACTGCAAGATAAATATGATGCTTAATTTAAGATTACAAATAGAGCCTAAGAGAGACACCGTAATATGTCAGTAAATGGTACAGCTGGAACAGGCATCATATTTAGCTCAGATGCCATCGGGTCCCAGAGCCTTGTATCTTTTATCTTCTTCCCCTCTTCCCTTCCTTTTTTTTTTAGATGAGGAACAAGTTCTTTCACAGGAGCACTAGTAGTACTGCAGTTAAGTGCTCAGTTGCTTACCTAAAGGTCAGTCATCAGAACCCTCCAGTCATTCCACTACAGCAAGATCTAGTAGTCTGCTATCCTAAAGATTAACAGCCTTACAAAGGGTGGAAACAGACACGTCACCAAAGAAGGCATTCAAGCAACTAACAGATACGTGAGGGAAGGCTTGCAATCAGAAACCATTAGAGAGATGCACATCAAAACTACAATGAGATACCATCTCACCTCGATATTACTGACAAGTATCAAAAAAAAAAGCAAACAGAAAATAACAAATGTCAGAGAGGCTGCAGGGACATTGAAACTCTTAAGGCACTGCTGGTGGGAATGAAAAATGGTACAACCATTCTGGAAAACAATACAGCATTTCTTTAAAAACCAAGAAACAGAAATACCATATGATCCAACAATCTCCCTCCCTAGAGAAATGTGTCACGTAATAGACACATGCATACCCCTGTTCATTCCTGTACTATTGGCAATGGCAAAAAGATGGAAGCAACCTAGGTATCCACCAACAGATGAATGGATAAACAAACTATGGTATTATGTGACAGTAAAGTACAATGATGAACCTGTGAAACATCTCACAACACGGATGAAACCTGGAAGACATTATGCTGAGTGAAATAAATCAGTCACGAAAGGACAAATACTGTATGTGAGACCACTACTGTAAAAACTTATGAAAATGTTTATACATAAAAAGAAAGAATCGTTAATGGTTGTGAGTGAAGGGAGAGGTTGGAAGGGACAATAACTAAGTGTAACTTTGGTGAAGGGTTAGGCTTTGTGCAACACTGGGGAAACCTGCACAACTTTTCTAAAGCAGGGTCCTGAAGCTCTGTAGACACATCCAAATTCCCTTAAGGACCAAATTACTGAGTTGAGGGTGGTGGGGACCAGGGTTTCAGGGAATGTCTAGCTCAACTGTCATGACATAATTTCTAGAGAAAACTCTCTACATTCTACTTTGGCAAGTACAACTAGGTGGTACCTGGCTACCTCTGCTGACTACTGTCACAGGGATCACAATAGATATCTTGAACAGAGCAGGAGAAAAATGTACAACGAAATTCTAATTCATACACATGAAAAAGACCAGACTTACCTGTCTGACAGACTTGAGAAGCCCTGAGAATAAGGCCCTCAGATGTTGTTTTGATTCAATACTGAAATCACACCTGAGGCTCACTCTTCAGCAAAAGACTAGATGAGTCCATGAAACCAAATGAGACTAAGTGGGAATAGCAGCCCAGGGGCAGGGCTGTGAAGGCCAGAGGTGACAGGGAAGCCAGTAATGGGAAATCCAAGGTGGAGTAGGGGAGAGTTTTGACACGTTGTAGTGTTGACAACCAACATCACAAAACGATATGTGTGTTAGTTGTTTAATGAGATTCTAGTTTGCTCTGCAGATCTAAAGTACAACAAAAAGAAGTGGGGGAAAGGATTACAGCCTTGGAAACCCTATGAGGCAGTTCTGTTGTGTCGTATGGGGTTGGTGTGAGTGGTGATTGACTCAACAGCAACAGTATTTTTGTTTTTCTCGCCACAGCACTCAGCCACTTCAGACCCATTGTTCTCCTAATGTTGACTCCTTCCAGATACAGAAACATAAACAAAATAGAAGTCTCAGAGGCCACTGAAAAACAACATTTCGATGTTCTGCAATTTTCTCCTTATATTTGTAGGGAAACCCTGGTGGTTAGTGTTCAGTGCTACCACTCCTGACCAAAAGGCTGGCAGTTCAAGCCCACCAAGCACTCCTTGTAAACTCTATGGGGCAGTTTTACTCTGTCCTATAGGGTTGCTATGAGTGACAATCGATGGCAGCAGGTTTGTATTTGTGGGAGCTAAGAGCTACGTGTGCGGTGGTGGGTGGGCAGAATAACTACTTTGCCTCCTCAGGTTACCATGAATGGCCTAAATGGATAATTGCCTCAATGAATAACTTACTACACTGTATGGGTCCTCGTTTGTGGAATCAAGGCAGACATCCCTGCTACCCCAGTAAATAAATTGCTATTCTGACTTCTAGGGTCTTTATGAGTTGGACACGACTTGATCACAGTGGGTTTGGTTTGGTTTATCTACTCCCTTAAAAATGCATTGTCTTTCTCCTGGTGGAGAGGGACATTGTGCCCCTTTACTTAGTTTTCTAGTGTGCTGTATCAAAAATATCACTCGTGGATGGCCTTAAACAACAGAATTTTTTTTTTTCACAGTTTAGAAGGCCAGGAATCTGAATCCAGGGCATTAGCTCATGAAATGTATTGCCCATCATTTGTGCTCCTTGACCACATGTTTATTAGCTCCTTATAACTCAGAAATGACTATATTTAGGACACACACTACACTGACATGGTGTCATTAACATAATAACAAATATTCCTCTTCCTAAGTGGGATCACATCACAGATGCAGGGACTGAGATTCTCACGCGCAGTTTCATCCTTCACAACAGAGAACACTCTTTAGCAGCTATCAATTTGTCTTTAATAGCCAGACTCTTTAAATGTCCCAACCTGCTCAAACGACAGCTTCAAAAGGGTGGCTCTGAAACAGGAAAAGAAGGTTCTAGACAGAGCATTGCCATAAACCATGGGCAAATGCACTCATGATTTCCAGCTTTCTTCCTGGCTGACTTTGAAAAGGAATCACTTAGCTGTGCACTGAACTGTGGTTATCTTGAGTAAAGAGTTTTCCAGAACTTTTGAGAATCTGCTGATTCCTGCTGCAGTCTCTCCCTATCTCCTTTCCTGCTTCCTGAGCACCACTGTCTACTCAGTCCTGCACCTTTTGCTTTTGCATATTTTTAAACTATAAGATAATGAAATATGTTTGCATTTTTTTTTTAATAAAAATCAGGGCTTCTAACCTTTGTGTTCTGGCTAAAAACCTTCACTGAGAATTTGCGTTTGGAAAAACTTCCCAAGTTGAGGCTAATGCTGCTGCTTAGGAACAGTTGAGAATTAGTGGTTTTCGAAATTTATTGTACATAAGAATCACCTGGGTAACTTGAAACGTAAAGGTTGTTTCAGTATGTCTGGAACCAAAGTGCAAATTCTTAGCAGGTTTTTGAACTAGCATGGACTAGTTTGGAGCACAGAAAAAATCCAAGGGTAACCAAAAAGAGCAGAGGCATTCAAACAACAAATATGCACGAAGATCAAGTTATAGGTGGTGAGAAAGAAGTACTGTGCGCAGGAGAGAGCATTAAATCAAGAGATCAAGTGGGTGCTGCTTCGTTACCAACAACTCATTGGGGATTTGGGTGAGTCACCTAACATTAATTTCATCTGAAAAAAAAGGGGGGTTTAGGATCAGTTCCTTAAGGAATTCTATGCCAGCAAGTAGAGTAATATGTAAAATGTCTTTGAAAGACATTCTCTCAAAAACTCCAAGTATAATTTTTATCTCTCAGCTTAGTCAACCTTCAGGGACTCTGGCAATGTGTCTTGTTGACATGAAAATAGGACTGTTACTATTAACTTTTCTCTTTTTATGTTTAGAAACTTTGCTTCTCTAGAGGAGCTAATAAATTATACAGCAGGTGTAAGTTTCTCTACTTAATAATATTATTATTTCAGACTTTGATTCTGCTACCATTCACTAAGAACATAGACTGCCTTTGGTTCTCTTAAACCCACTATTGGAAACCAAATGGATGTAGGGCTCAGGCAAGAGTTAAGGCATCTCTAGAAACCAGAGAATGAATAATTTATGGTCCCCAAGTTTATTGTAGCAGACTGAGACTCTGGAAGTAGTCCTGAGCTTTTTCTGACTAATAGGCTTGGATAAACTCACTGATTTGCACACTCATCCATTCGTCTAACAGAGATCTATTAAGTGGCTATTCTAGGGCAGGCTGGCTAGTGTGACCAAGATAGAAAGGTCCTTTCCCTCAGGGAGGACACATCTCCATACATGTATACAAAACAAACAAACAAAACACCTAAATCAACAAAGCAACAACGAAATATCAGAGAGTAGTGTGATCAAGACAATACAACAAGGTCTCCAGGTGGCACAAATGATTTGCACTTGACCATTAAGATAAAGGTTAGTGGTTTAGACCCATCCAGTCGTGCTCAAAAGTCTAGAGACGTGCTTCCACAATGATTACAGCCAAGACAATCCTACGGGTCAGTTCTACTCTGTTACCCATGAAGTCACCATGAGTCAGAATCCACTGGACTGTGACAGGCTTTTATTCTTTTAGTATGATGGAGAATTCCTCAGGCAGTCCTTTAGATGAACTGGTCAAGGAAGAGTTCTCTGAGTAGATGACATGATTACTGAGCTGAGACCTACAGGACAAGTCAGTAGTAAGGTAAAGCAGGAAAAGTATCAGCCAGTAAACAGCCAGTTTAAAGGAAGAAATTCACTGAGGCGGGAATGCAGAACACCAAGAGGAAAGTGGTAGATGAGGCAGGGAGAGGGTACAACCCAGATTATGTTGAACTTTTGATGTCACAGACAAGAGTTTGCATGTTGACCCAAGGGCCATGAAAAGCAATTGGAGAACTCCAGTAGAACAGATAGGCAATCTCACTTTCATTTAATTTTTGAAAAATATTCAGGCTGCTTTGTAAGGAATGGAACATGAGAGAGCAAGAATGAAGTCAGTCACATGAAGTAGGAAGCTGCCACATTAGTCAAGTGAACAATGATAATGTCACAATGATAATGACATTCATCACAAGTTACTGAGCAGAACTAGAGCTTTTATGGAACATCTAGAAGGCACTGGCAGTGCCCTTTTGAAGGGTAACCATACTGTTTCATAAACTGACCTTTGTGGTGACAGTCAGAACCAAAGCATTAAGGCAGATGAACCACAGTTCTGGGCTAGAAAAACACTGTAGCCTTTAATCCTATCCATTGTGATTCTCTTCTCCAAATTAAGAGTATTATACGTTAAGAGAGAAACCCTAGTTGTGTCGTGGTTAAGTGCTATGTCTGCTAACCAAAGTCAGCAGCTGCAACCTGTCACGCACTCCTTGGAAACTCTAAGGAGCAGTTCTATTCTGTGCTATAGAATCACTGTAAGTCAGAATCAACTGGGTTTTAATGGCCTATATGATAAGATGGAATGTGAGTAACACACTATTGTGAACACCCTTAGTATTCCCAATCGTGGCAGATGAGACGAGGGAGGCAGGGCCAAGGAAGTTGCTCCTGTTAACATGGGAAATGAGAAGTAGAACTGTGAACAGAACATGGGTAGTAAGCGTAGCCTTCAGTGAGGCTATAATTCACACTGCTTTATAATGCAAACTCTGGGCTTCTAAGAACTACAAAATGCAGATTTACCAACTGACCTAATCATGCAAAGAAAATGTCAAACTGCAGTCACAGATTTTTGTACTCATGCCCTGACTGAAGAGCAGAGGTTGGGGTCTCTGCCTGGCGTAGATCACAAAGTACACAATTATTCAGGCTCCATGTTTGGGGGAAAGTCAGCTTAAGTGTGCCAGTTATTGTTAAAAACACAAAGAACTCTGTTCATAAACAAAAAGTTTTATACAGATCCAAAAGCCCATGTTTATTTGTGTGGTCAGCGGCCTGCATATTTTAAGAATCTTGTAAATAATGAAGCCAAACTATTTTATCGGATGTGAGTGAAAATGATGGCTCCAGAATCACACACACTTACTGGCTGTTGCATATGTTATGGAGAGGAAATAGTCACTGTACACACGTGAGAGAATTTACAAAACATATGTCAAGATTTGCTTCTCCTTTTATGGAATGGAAAGACATTTCTCTGCTTCAGAAACATAATTAGAAAATAACAATTGAAAAAATCAAAGTTAAAAAAAAAAAGACCACTATGATGATTGATAATGCATGCTTCCAAGTAAAAATTACAAGATTTCAAGACCAATCAGACCTGAAGTGGAAAATGTTTCTACCCATTAGATATAATCAGAATATTTGGATGATCCAACATACCTTGGGTATATTGGAATATGAAATTTGAAAACAAGGAAGAAGAAATGCCAGCCAGCCGAATAGTAGTAGGAAAATAGTAGTTGGTGATAGAAATAATGCCAGATATCATGTAATAGAATTTTGCAAGACCAGCAACTTCCTCATCGCAAATACCTTTTCCACCAATATAAATAGCAACTATATACATAAACCCTGGTGGTGTAGTGGTTAAGAGGTACAGCTGCAAACTAAGAGGTCAGCCATTTGAGTCTGCCAGGCTCTTCTTGGAAACCCTATAGGAGTTCTACCTGTAGTAAAGGGGCACTATGAGTCAGAATCGACTCGACAGCAATGAGTTTGTTTTTTAATCTATACACGTCGACTTCACCAGATAGATTATACAGGAATCAGATCAACTGTATCTGTGGAAAGACATCATGGAAAAACTCAGTATCATCAGGCAGAACGAGGCCAGTGGCTGACTGTGAAGCATGTCACGAGTTGTTCAGCTCAAAGTTCAAGTTGAAGGTGAAGAAAATTAGAGCAATTTCACAAAAGTCAAAACAGGACCTTAAGTATTTCACCTGAACTTGGAAACCAACTCAAGAATAGATTTCATGCATTGAACACTAATGGCTTAAGACCAGATGAGACATGGAATGACATCAAGAACATCATACATGAAGAAAATAAGGGGTCATTAAAAAGACAGGAAAGACCAAAATGAGTGTCAGAAAGATTGTGAAACTTGTCCTTTAATGTTGAATAGCTAAAACAAAAGGAAGAAATGATGCAGTCAAAGCTGAACAGAAGATTCCGAAAGGCAGCCTCAAGAAAACAAAGTATTATAACGAAATGTATGAAGACCTGGACTTGGAAAACCAAAAGGAAAAACACACTCAGTATTTCTCAAGGTAAAGAACTGAAGAAAAAATCAAGCATCAAGTGGTAGTACTGAAGGATTTTACAGGGAAAATGTTAAATGATACAAGAAGCATAAAAAGAAGAGGAAAGTAATACAAAGAGTCATTTATACCAGAAAGAATTGATCTACCTTCTGCCATTTCAGGAGGTAGCATATGATGAAGAAAGTTCAAGCCACACTGAAGACACTGGCAAAAAGCAAGGCTCCAGGAATTGATGGAGTATCAATTGGGATGTCTCAACAAATGGATACAGTGATGGAAGTGCTCACTCATCTATGCCAAGAAATCTGAAAGACAGTTATCTAGTCAACAGATTAGAAGAGATCCAGAGTTGTGCCACCCCAAGGAAAGATGATCAAACAGAAGGCAGAAATTATCAAACCATCTCAGCAATACCACACACAAGTAAAATTTTGCTGAAGATCATTCAATAGCCGTTGCAACAGTACATCCATAGAGAACTGCCGGAAATTCCAGCCAGATGCAGAGGAGGATGTGGAATGAAGGATGTCCTTGCTAATGTCAGATGGATCTCAGCCGGAAGCAGAGAATACTAGAAAGATGTTTATTCATATTTTATTGGCTATGCAAAGGCATTTGACTATGTGGATCACAACAAATTATGGGTCACATTGCAAAGAATGGAAATTCCAGAACACTAACTGTACTCATGTGGATCCCTTACATAGAACAAGAGGTAGTCGTTCAAACAGAACAAGGGAACATTGTACAGTTTGAAAGCAGAAATGGTGTGCTTCAGGGTTGTATTCTTTTACGACACTTATCCAATATTCTTTGCCAACACCATAAATCAAAGACATCAATTCTTCATTCTTTCTTATTCATCATCCAGCTTTTGCATGCATATAAGGCAATTAAAAGCACCATGGCTTCAGAGTATTTTGTATTTTGTTTTTTAAACTTTAAAGAGTTATTTTTGCAGCATATTTGCCCAATGCAATATGTCTTTTAATTTCTTTACTGCTGCTTTGATGGGGGTTGATTGTGGATCCAAGTAAAACAAAATCCTTGACAACTTTAATCTTTACTCCATTTATTATGATGTTCCTTATGAGTCCAGTTGTGAGGATTTTTGTTTTCTTGATGTTGAGGTGTAATCCATACAGAAGACTGTAGTGATCTTCATCAGTAAGTGCATCAAGTCCTCTTCATTTTCAGCAAGCAAGGTTGTGTCATATGCATGTCTAAGGTTGTTGATACGTCTTCCTCCAATCCTGACGCCGTGTTCTTCTTCATATAACCCAGCTTCTTGGGCTACTTGCTCAGCATACAGGTTGAATCAATCTTCCTCTTTCTTGCTGACCATCTATTTTACCAAGCATGACATTCTTCTCCAAGTATTGTTCCCTCTTGATAACATGTCTGAAGTATTGAGATGAAGTCTCACCATCCATCCTTCTAAGGATTATTCTGGCTTTACTTCTTCCAAGACAGGTTGGTCTGTTCTTCTGGCCATCCACCATGCTTGGTAAAGTAGAGGGTCAATGAGAAAGAGGAAGACCCTCAACAAGATGAATTTACACAGTGGTTGCAACAACAGGCTCAAGCATGGTGCATGATTACGACAATGGCTCAGGACCAGGCAGAATTTCATTTCGTTATATATAAGATAACTAGGAGTCTGATGGCACCTACCAATAACAACAACCTTAAGGGGAAAGGAATCCTGTGGCACAATAGTTAAGTACTGCTAACTGAAAGGAATTTGCTAGCTCACATCCTCCAAACACTCCTCAGGATCAAAAACCTGATGGTCTACTTCAGTCAAGATTATGGCCCAAGAAACCGTATGGAGTGGTTATACTCTGTGATGTGTGGTAGCTATAAGTTGAAATCGACTTGAAGGCACACAGTGACCCTGGGGTGGAGAGATAGATAAGCTCCTACTTCTCAGCGGCATTTCCCATCACGTGAACCCTACTAGGAAGAAAAGTAAACTGGAAAAAGTTTTTGGTCTCACTGAAGCAAGTGTTTAGTCACAGCTAGCTTTCAGAATATGGCAATATTTCCTTGACACAGTCTCAAATTTATTTTTCACAGAAAAAGGGTGCTTTTTGAAGCCCAGTACTTGATCCAGTAATCATTTCTTTCTCTATGTCACTGCTCTTCCCATCTATATCAACCTCCAACCTGGACTGAAACACTGCTCACTGAGGATAGCTGGGCCCTGGCTGAGGTCATAGGCAAATGTCAACCAACTTTAAAAATCTGAAGACTATCTGAACATCCATCATTTTCTGCTTCCCTTAAGGTCAAAATAAATAAATAGATAGACGGATAAATAAATAAATAAAGAGCACTTATCCAAGTGAAGACTCATTCCATTTTAATTTCTTACTTTTAAAGGCATTGAAGTATTTGGGATAATTATATAATGAACATTTTCCATTTCATCAATCTTCACATGTGCAATTCAGTGGTATTAATTATGTTCACCATAGTGTTCAGCTATTACCATTGCGTGTTTCCAAATTTTACCATCACCCTTAACCCTTCGAATCTCCAATTATTCTTTGAATTTTTTGTTGATACTATGTCTTTTCATTAACGAAGGCATGTTGATTTAAACACCAAAATTTTTAGTTTTTAATTAAGGATTTTAACACCCATCATCTGGGATCAAATGTGTCCCACTTCGATCTGGGTGAGGTAAATCTGACAGTAGAAATCACAGATAAAAGTATGTTTTGTTTGCCTCTTAAAAAATTGTAAAACACAAGATACCTGGTAACAACTGAACATGCATTTTATTCTCATCTCCTTCTTTCTAGTCTTTGTATTATTTTCCACAAAACTTTTCAAAACATGGTACAATTCATTCTTTCTTATTGCAAAAGGAGTACTTACAGCCAAAATAAATAAGGTCAAGTGACTTTTACCTCAGGAAAATCACTTCTATAATGCATCCTTCATTACTGCAAAGGCAGCACTTAGAGACAAGCTAAGCAAAACTAAGGAAATTTGAATCTCAGGAAAATGAAATGACCACTACTGTGTATTATTCATTGCTAACAGCTTAGAAGCAGAAATGGCTGCCCTGGAATCCAGCAGAACTTTTCACTGTGCTGCACTCCACCTAACAACTGGACCCTAAGATTGAATGAAGGATAAGAATAACTTACTAGAATTTGAGTCTCTTAGAAATGATCTGTACAGTGTGTTACTCCTTATTGGAAAGGCATTATGGTTCAGAAGCTAGAAATCACTGTTCAGAAGCTAGAAATGAAGGAAAACAGTAATACCTGGAAACAATGAATGACTTAAAGGAGAAAATGGCCACTATGACTGAATGAAGACTGGAAATAGCTTATTCTCAAGATAGGTACATTCTCATAAGAGCATAGTAACCAGTAAACAAAGCAAGAATGCTTTATCTCACAGAAATAAAGACAAACCTGTCAAAAGTTTAGAAAATTCACGTATCTGGGAGGTATCACCTAAGACAATGCTCTATTTACACAAATGAAGTTTACTTTCAAGATTTTTGAGTTTCACGAATTTCAAAAGGCTTCAACCTTGAGGCTCAATACGTTAAAATCTCAAACTGCAAAGGCATAAAAAGTAAAAGGGATACTGTAAGTCCCCTGGGCTTAACAGAAACTCTGCATCTCTTAAACATTCATTCTTTCTTTCTTCCTCCCTGTCACCCACCCTGGTAACCACCAATAAATTTATGTCTCTCTACACATGCATGTTCTAGATTTTTCATGTAAGTGTGATCATATAATATTTGTCTTCTTTCATATATTTATTTTTTTCACTTCATGCTAGATATATATTGAAACTGGCATATAATTCGATTTTGAGTAAATGATTTTTTTGTCAACAAAGCAAACCTGATTATTTTCTAAACTTGGCACCTATACTGATATGGCAGACTTGTTCACTCGTTGTGTCTGCAAGGGCCAAAAAAACAAAGCTGGCTAGAGTTGACTCTAATTCATGGTAACTTCATGTGTTTCAGAGCAGAACTATGTTCTGCAGGATTTTCAATAGCTGACTTTTTAGAAGTGGATCACTAAGTCTTCTAAGGCATCTTTGAGTGGATTCAAATTGCCAATCTTTTGGCTAGCAACAAACTTCTTAACTGTTTGCAGCACCCATAGGCCCTATATCTAAAGACCAAAAACAAACAAACAGCAACAACAAAAAGCTAGTTGCCATTGAGTCAGTTCCAATTCATGGAGGCCCCAGTGGTTACAGAACTACTCCTTAGGGCCTTCTCGGTGGTAAACTTTATGGAAGCAGATCATCAGGCTTTCCTTGTGCAGGATCCCTGGGTGGGTTCAAACTGCCAACCATGAGATTAGTAAACAAAAAAAAACCCAAAGCCGTTGCTGTCAAGTTGATTCCAACTCATAGCGACCCTATAGATCAGAGTAGAACTATTCTTGTAGTGTTTCCAAGACTGTACTATTTTTCCCATGGAGCCACTAGTAGTTTGAACTGCCAACCTTCTGGTTAGTAGCTGAAGTGCTTAACTGCTGTGCCACCAGGGTTCTTTGTAAGGAGAGCAGCTGAATGCAAACTGTGCCATCCAGGGGCTTTGGTTGTATCCAGCTGATTACAGTAGTCATTCTCACAGGGCTCTCTCATTTCAACAGAGCTCACCAGAGACCTTCTTTGGGTTGGTGAAAGCTGGAAAGGAGATAAACCCTTTCTCTTCCTGACCTATGTGCTCAATCTGACCTACAGAGTTGAGTTTTTCCATGAGATCGACAAAAGAACAAAAAGAGACTGATAGATAGCGCGCTTGTGCTATGTACATGTGTTTTTAATCGACTAATCAATATAGGGTACCTCTGAAGGTAGCCTCGAGATGGTCTAAAGTGGGAATGACAAGTGCTCAAAAGAGTATCACAACCCCATCCACCCAACTCACCCGCGTTTACTGCCAAGTTGTGTGATGTAGTGTCCTTTTCCCTGAGAACTACAATTCACAGGAATTACACTATTTTGTTTTTGCATAGTTTTATTGTGCTTTAGGAGGAAGTTTACAGAGCAAATTTATTTCTCATTAAAAAAGTAGTGTATACAAATTTTTTTGTGACATTTGTTGCCAACTCTGTCATATGTGTCAACATTCTCCCTTTCTAACCTCAGGTTCCTCATTTCTATTTGTCCAGTTTTCCTGTCCCTTTCTGTCCCATTGTTGCTTTTGAGCTGCTGTGACTATTTAGTCTCAAACACAGGTTGAACTATAAGTGTTAATCTTTGTTTTATAGGTCTGTCTAATCTTTAACTGAAGGGTAGACTCGCAGAGTGACTTCAGTACTGAGTTAAAAGGGTGACCAGGAACCATGCTTCAGAGTTTCTGTAATCTTTGTCAGACCAGTAATGCTGTCCTTTTTTGTGAGTTAGAATATTTGCTCTACCTTTTTCTCCAGCTCTGTTTGGAATCCTCTATTACGATCACTTTCAGAGCAGTCAGTGGTGGTAGCTGGGCAGCACCTAGCTGTACTGGACTCAGTCTGGTGGAGACTGTGGTCGTTGTGGTGCATTAGTTCTTTGAACTCATCTTTTCCTTGTGTCTTTGGTTTTCGTCATTCTGCTGTGCTCCAAATGGGGTGTGACCAGTAGATGTGTCTTCCAGGCCCCTCGCAAGCTTTTAAGACCCCAGATACTACTCACCAAAGTAGAAGATAGGACATTTTCTTAGTAAATATGTTATGCCAGTTGAGCTAGATGTTCCTTGAGACCATGATTCCAGATCCTCTGCCCAGTAATTTGGTCTCTCAGGGACACATTTTAAATTGTAATTTTATGGGAGAGCTAGCCAATGGAGGTCACAGATTGGATGAAATTTTTTACTTTGATTTGAATAAACTGCACAGGAGTTCTTTTGAAATATTAAGTAAAAGCAGGAAACAATGTTTTTCACCATTAAAAGGGGGAAAATAAAGAAACTTACAAGTTCGGGTGTGCATTTAAAAAGTTAACTCTGACTCAACTCTTGCTCATTCACAATCATATGAATGAACATAATTACAGGTTAAAAACAGGGCAATATTTTTAAATGTTAACTGGCAGTATTAATTAAGATATCTAAATCTTAATTAGAATTATTTACAACTTAAAATATTATAATACAGTTTAGAATTCAGCAATATAAATTATTTTAATCTCAGTAATTTAAAAAAATCTCAAAATATGCTGTTTATAGCCTTACAGTCTAAATAGAGTCAAACATATTTAGACAGATCAATGTACAAATTTGGAAATTTACACTGAGTTTTATCAGGCAAAGAACTAGACCTTTCCTAATGCAAGGTGGTCAATCATTTTTGTTCTGATTCATTACAAGACCAACAGTCAAGAAAAATATTTTCTATAAATAGCCTTGGAAAATAATTTAAAAGTTGCTGTGGTTGAGCCTTGGAAACATTATGCTAAGTTAAAAAGGCCAGGTACAAAAATTCCACAATTCTTTTCATATGAACTGTCCTGGACATGTATATCTATAGGAAGAGAAAGTAGATTAGTGGTTGCCTGTGTGTGTGTTACGTGCTGTCACGATGAGCTGGCTCCAGCTTACGAAAATTCCAGCTGCTACAGAACCAAACACTGCCCAGGCCTTTGCCATCTTCACAGTTCTCACTGTTCTCGCTCTTTGAGCACGCTGTTGCAGCCGTTGTGTAAAGCCATCTTGTTGAAGGTCTTCCTCCTTTCTGCTGACCCTGGTTTGGGGAGAATAAGATGATAATGTCTAAAGCATGGGAGTCCCTCAGTGTCCCCATGGCCACAGTGGGTGGATCCTCTTAGAAAAGGAAAAGAATGTGGAAAAAAATTTCAAATTCTCAAAGAATCCAGACTTACTGGGTCCTGTGAAGCTGGAGGAGTTCCGGGGACTATTGACCTGAGATACTCTGTAAACTCTGAAGCCAAGCTAGCCCCTGAAGATGCCTTTTAAATAAATAGCAGTTTAACTAAAAAAGTAAAGAACATCACCCTTGAGTACCCCACTCCTTTTAAGAATTAGCTATATGAGACCAAACTGTCCACAGCTACTCTAAAGCATGGATGAGAAGGTTGGGGGGCAAAGAAATAAAAACAAGTGACACTAGAGCAACTCAAATGGAAATAGTTTGAGTAGTGACACACAAAGCGAAGAATGTAGCCAATGTTATTGAACAATATGTGCAGAAATCGCTGAATGGGAACCTGTTTTGCTGAGTATACTTTCACCAAAAATACAATAAAATCTTTTTTAATTATTAAAAATAATAAACTAAAATTGACTGTGATAATGAAAGGTTTGTACATATCTGTAAATAACTAAAAACCACGGAATTTTAAGCTTTAAATAGGTGAATTACATACTGTTTTAATTATATCTCAAGAAAGTTGTTGACGAATGTAAAAACGTCACCACCAAGAACGATCCACGGTAATACTGAGTTACTTCCATATAGCATCTAGCTAATTACACATGATCTAGTCTTTGGAGTATCAGTGAAATTTAAATACTTTTAACACCTGAATCTGGTGATAATATATTTACAAACATTATCTTTATGTCAGTGCAATCAGAATAGTTCCAGCCATAAAAAGGGGCTTCAAATAAATTAATTTAAATAAATCAAAGATGAAATGTTTCCTCTTATATGAATATTAATTGTCTCATTCCCATATGAGATTTTGAAGAATGTCCTGTTTTACTTCAATGTTTATCCTGGTGCAACTTTGATTTCTTTCTTTTTTGGCACTATTTCACATTTATCACCTAGAGTGTATGAATGATAAATAAAATTTTTGTAGACCATTGTTCAAATTTAGAATTGTGAATGATTGACCTGGATGATGACTAATTTTGTATTTATTACCAGTAATCTTCAGTGACCTGTGAACTAACCATAAATCAAGAAAAAGGAAATTTCCAAAATAAACAGAGAAAAAAATAAACAGGAAGTAATAACTTAGCTTTCATATATAGACTCTCTGACCTACAACTGACGGTCTATGTTTACTTTCATAAAGAGCTATATTTTAGAGAAAGTTCTGTGAGTGGAAATTGTTTCTTCCTACAGAATCATACTATTGGCAAAAACTAGGAAGAATTCTTTATCTTTGCTATGTTTGTGTGTTTTCAGTCTTCTGAATATTGTTTCCAAAGAATCAGAAAGCCTACAAATGTTACACTGTAAACGCACACAGTAGTGTGAGCTAACCTGAAATAATGACTGCTGTTGACTGAGATTTCTCTTAAATCTCTCCCTCTGTCTCCAGCAGCTGCTGACGCTTTCGGTTTGGACACATGATTTCCACACACATTCGTGGATTATTTAATATTCCTCAATTTGCAACTCTTCTCTGATCAGTATTATTTGCAATGATTTTGAATTGTTGCCTTTAGAAATGTCAAGAACAGACAAGGCTGAATTCCACATGAGCTACCCACTGATTTAAACAGTGTTCTCGATAATGCTCTAGGTTTCCAGAATGACTAAATTGTTCAGTAAAGTCAACACTAACTCATTAGTGTTTTAACATAGACCAATGTAAATGTGAGAGCCCGAGGAGGTACAGTACCTGGAAGTTTACCTACTCCCATAAAATGTCATGCTTTTTTCCAATTAATAGTGTTTTAACCTAACATCTTGTCTTTATTCCAAATACAGGATTTAGAAAAGCATCATTTACCAAAATAAGTCAGTCTCAACTTCTCCAGCAAAGAAAAGCATGTTAAGTAACCGTAGCTATCCCAATCCAAACCCAAACCCAGACCCACTGCCACTGAGTTGATTCTGATTCATAGTGTACCTATAAGTCAGGGTAGAACTGCCCCATCAAGTTTCCAAGGAGAACGTGGTGGATTCAAACTGCTAATCTTTTGGTTAACAGCCATAGCACTTAACGACTACACCACCAGAGTTTATAGCTATCCCAAAGAAAAATGAAAAACTTAATTGTCAAGTATTTCCCCAAACTTGATCACAAATACCCACTGCCATTGAGTGGATTCCTACAAGACAAAGTACAACTGCCCATGTGCTAAGCAGCACTAGCGGATTTGAACTAACAACTTTCTGGTTAACAGTCATAGCACTTAACCACTAGGTCACCAGGGTTTCTTGATCAGATATGGGCTCTACCAAAGACCAGCTACCCTGGTTTTTAGAGGGAGGGCAACATCCTTTGAGTAGAAAGGCACTAAGAAGCCTGTGATGGAACTTAACTTTCTGAAGCAAATGTGGCTTTCATCTTGTTATCATTACCTTTTCCCCTTTCCTCTCTGTTCACTTCCCTTTCCTCTTCTTAATTTACTTTATGTCCCATTTAAGTTTGGGCTTCTAGAACCAAACAGGTTTGAATCTTTGATTTGAGTTTTCATCCAGATTGTTTGCATTCAACCTCATTTTTCAAAATATTGTCTGGCAATAGCCAACCGTGTGGCTCAAGTACCTATGCCAAAAAGGCAAGGTGCTCTGATGGACTTTTATGGTGTCTAGTGGAAAAACTCATAAGTGGAATTTTTTGCATCAGCTTTCTCACATTAAAGGGGTCAGCTTTAAAAAATAAACTCAGGTTTATGGAAGAATCATCAAACACAAGGGTATGGTTCCTTAGGGCAAAGCGTCTCGGACACATTTTTACAATTTGCTTCTATTTCAAATGTTTGATCATTTTACTATGTTTGAGGGAGTTAAAACTTTTTTCTGATGATTTATATATTCTCCAATAAATATTGTTTATAAAAACTGTAAACAAATCTGAAAGAACACATAAAATTGCCAAAAAAGGATATAGCCTGAAAATAATCACTTTCAAAAGTATTTAAATACAGTGTAAGCTGACAGGGTTGCAGACTTTTTGTAGAAAACAGGTTTTGGAAATTTAACTGCTAGTTTTCTATAAAATTTTCCCATATAAAAGATACTCTGGATATGTTTATTTTAAGGATAACACACCAGCTTCCTCAATAATAGAAGTTAACAATATGTTATAATATAAAATCTAAAATCTTTTAGGACATTAATAAGAATAAAATACATATTTTTATTTTTAAATTTACTTTTATTAAGTCAATATGTCAATACACATTAAATATTTGAGTCAGCAAATCTTACAAAATTCCATATGACACTTTGAAAATGAGTTTTGATATAAACAAAGATTTTTTTTGAAAATACATGGATTTCCCCAATGGTTTGAACAGTCATTTTAAAACTACTTTAACTTCCTTTAAATTCAATGTTGTCAATAATATTCAAATAATTTAAACTCAAGACCTGCTAAAATTAAAAAATAAACGTTGTTAAATATTCTAACATGAAGTTTTTAAGTCAAAAATAGTTGTTAGTTCTTGTTATGGAGTAAATATATAATACTATTAGGAAATAGTGGTGTAGTGATTAAGTGCTTTGGGCTGCTAACCAGGTCTATAGTTGAAATCCATCAGGCACCCTTTGGAAACTCTATAGAGCAATTCTACTCTCTCCTGTGGGGTAGTTATGAGTTAGGATCGACTTGATGGCAGTGGGTTTGGTTTTCTGGTTATCAGGAAATAATAATGACTTTTTTTAAATTAATGTAGACTGACATACTCATTTCATGGTGTAACCACAAACAGGAAGCACAAAACATATTTTTCAAAACTTGAAAGCATTTTCAAGAACTGTTGAATGTTTTGCACTTAAGGCTGTCAGCTTTTTGTTTGTTTGTTGGACAGGATATAGTAGAAACTTGTTACAATTTTATCGAATTTGAAAAAGACCCTTATTCTGAAAGCCGTAACGGCCAAAGATGAAATCAAGACTCATAGTCTCATTTATAGCAGGAAATTCGAAAACTACATTATTTTTTGCAAGGAAATGGTGCCTTTTTTTTCCAAACGTCTTTCCAACTGAGATAGAATTCATAATAAACAAAATATATCTCCAATAAAGATCACATATTAAATAGATGGCTAATCCAGAGTGGAATATTCTCCACCTTTTCTAAATGGTTGGAAACATTTTTCCAGTGTCAAGGAATAGCTCATTTATTTATATTTATGTAATGTTTCAGAAAATGATAGTGGACTTCCAGCCAAGATTGCTTAAGAAAGATTATATGACTTGTGACTAACACTGTGTGCTTTTGTTTTTCGTGGAAAAAAAATACTGTTTTGTACATTGTTGGGTTGTATTTATAGAGTGTTTTTATTGTTAAGTTAGGCTTTCAGAGCTTCAGGAACATTTGAGAACAATAATCAGTAGTTTGTAACACATTGTTAGCGGAGTCCTTTCTATTGAATTTTCAAGATGTTGTAAAGTGAGATTATGTGAGCAGCACCTCTGGACACTTTTTCCCATCATTGTGTTGGTATCAATCGCTGACTTCCACCATTTCTCCGTGTATTAAATAGGAACAGTGTTTCCCACTGCCCTGATTGGAGAGTTTATAATACATGACAGAACTGATAACCTTACTGAGATTAAGCACTGTAAATTTATGAAAACGAAATGAAACCTGCTGGTCCAGTGTGTCCCTAAGACCTGAGAAAGTGTAAGTAAGATGTTTCACTTATTTCCTTACTTTGACAAAGCACTTCTCTCTCTAAGTAAATCTGACCTGCAAAGACAGTTTGGGGGAAAAACAAAAAAAAGGAAAGAAAGAAGCCCCGTATCTCTTATAACTTCAATCTCCTTTTTGGGTAGACTTTCTGTCTGCTGGAGTAACCTTTCCCAGATGCAGAAGATAATGGCTTTCTGCAGAAACTGTGGCACGCAATCGCTTACTGTGCGTGGTCAGGTGGCCCACACGCGCAGGATCATTTTGCAATTGGCAGGGCTCAGGCTGGCTGACAATTGCTCTATGTGTGAAGAAGTGATGTCTATTCCTGGCACGTCCCCCGGAGTCATCTGTAACCATGAAAAAAACTTCTCACATCTGTTTCTCAGTTTCCCTCATACACAAAAGAAATGAAAGTTAACAATCAATGACTGACTATCCCCTACAAGGAACTGAAATTAAAATATCACCTAACGCAGATGTTCAGAAGAGGGACATCAAGTCACGACGCCTGAATCTACTGCCCTTTCCTGGCATTTTAAAGATTTTTGCTACTTTTTCCATCATCTTCACAGGTCATGGGCAGTGCTATTGGCCAGAAGCTCAAGCCCTGTGTTCTCTGCTCTCCCGTCATTGGATCAGTTGTACGGAGGCAGCAGTTTCAAAGCAGCCCTGGAGTGTACCTGGTCTGCAGAGAACTGCAAACTACAACTACATTAATTCTTTTCACCTCCTACTTAAAATCCTGACGCGTACTGATCCTTCTTTAAATTCAGCCAACGCAGCCAGTGGTCAATTGCCATTAACCTTGAAGCTTACTCCCTACCCCATCCTACTTTTTTTCAACTGTGCTTTAAGTGAAAGTTTACAATGCAAGTCTTCAAATCTGCCAGGTGCTCCTTGGAAACTCTACGGAGCAGTTCTACTCTGACTCCTAGAGCAGCTTTGAGTCAGACACGACTCAGCAGAAGTGGGTATTTGTTTTAACACTTCAAGTCAGTTTTTCATACAAAAACTTACATATGCTTTGTCCTGTGATCCTACTTGCTCTCTCCACACTGTGACAGCACATTCCTCCTTTCCACACTGCATTTACTGTGACCGTTCAGTCAGTTCCTATTCCCCTTCGCCTTCTCATCTTGCCCTCAGACAGGAGCTGCCCATTTAGTCTCACGTATCTACCTAAGCCAAGAACTACGCCCTTCACTAGTATCATGTTTTTTTATCTTATATACCACTTCAATCTTTGTCTGAAGAGACGGCTTTAGGATTGATTTCAGTTTTAGTCTAACAGCCAGTCCAGAGACCTTGTCTTCTGGGGACCCTCAGTCTCTTGGATCATCAGATCTGGTCTTTTCACTAGCGTTCAAGTTCTGAACCCCACATTTCTCCTGCTCCATCAAGGATTCTTTGTTGTGTTCCCTGTCACGGAAATCACGATGGTAGCCAGGCACCATCTAGTTTTTCCAGTCTCATGCTACTGTAGTCTCCGGTTTAAGTGGCCCTCTGTCTCTTGGGTTCATGTTTTCCTTATGTTTATGGTGTTCTTCATTCTCCTTTGCTGCAGGTTGGTTAGGACCAGTTGATGCTTCTTAGTTGGCCTGCATGCCACTCCCTGAAGTGTATCTCACCCCACTTTTGTGTAAGTCTATTACTTGCTGAATGTGTTCTGGCTCAGCAATATTTTTGTCTCTTTCAAAATGCATGTATTTTACATCTTTATTTTCATAGATATCATCCTGGGCTGGCGAACTGGAAAGAATATAAACTAAGAGATAAGTAGTTGGTGACAACTTAATATCACCTGCTTTGGAAGAGTATTTCTATTTTATGAGATGATGATATCCTGATTCAAGCAATGATTTTTTTTTTTTTTTGTGGTGTTCGTCTCTAGAAGCATATTCACAATTAAAAAAAAAAAACACAGAAAAGGATTTTTCTAAAAATAGATTTCATTAACTGCAAAATCACAATGACAAGTTTACCTTGTTCTGAGATTATCATACTATAAATGAAGTTTTACATTTAATACTGGGCCTTGTATTTTAAACCACCCTCCCCCCTCAAAAAACTCCTAACTCATTACCACAGAGTTGATTCCAACTCATAGCAACCATATAAGACACTTTAGAAGTGCCCCATAGGTTTGCATGGCCGTATTTTTTATGGAAGAACACTACTATATCTTTTTCCCATGGAATAGCTGATGGGTTTGAACCACTGACGTTTCCAGTTACCAGCTGACTGCTTAACTGCTGTGCTACCGGGCCTTCTGTATTTTTAAATCTAGAAATGAAAGGGTACTTAAATCTGCAAATAAGATATTCAGATGAGAAGAACAGAATGGAGGTTGTCATCAGATGCCATAAAGTTGCTTCCAGTTCATAGCAACCCTAAGTGAGACAGAACCGAACCCTGCACAGTCCGGCACCGTTCTCACCGACTTTGTTGTCTCTGAGCCCATAGCCGCAGCCTCTGTGTCAGTCCATCACGTTGGGGGTCTTCCTCATTTTCACACACTGCCAAGCATGAAGTCTGTCTCCAGGGACTGGCTCCTCCTGACAACACATCCGTAGTACATGAGACTGCTTTACCATTTATATGTCTAAGGAGCATTCTGGCAGTACTCCACACAAGGCAGATTTGTTTGTTCTTCTGGAAGTTCATGATATATTCAATATGCTTTGCGAAGACCTTAATTCAAAGCCATCTGTTCTTCAGGCTCCCTTTCTTTGTTGCCCAGCTCTCACATACACATGCAAACCCATTGCACTGGGGTCAATTTCAACTTACAGTCTCATTGCCCATAGCTGATCCAATTTGCTATACCAAGCAGGCTGAGTCTAGCAGTTACTAACACGGTCTACAAGAGCCTAGAAGTAGCAGACTTTTTGCAGAAGAGAGAATGAGGAAATCAAAGACTCTAAAAAAATGATAGTTCCTTCCTGTTGCAAGTGTGAAAACAGAGGCTGATGACTCATCCTGCAGAATTTCTGTAAGACTAATGTGTTGGGGACATTATCTTTACAATTTTTCCAGCTTTTAGATTTTGATCTTGTAAATTTGAACATGAACAGCAAATTGGGTGGTATAGTTTTCTGAATTGTTAGATCTTACCAAGTGACTGACTTCATTTCCATTTTTATCAGCTTAATATTTCCTGTCTTCATATATGCCAACCATTTCTCTAGCCAAAAATCTAGAAGTCCTTCTTGCCTCTACATTTTCCTTCACTTCCAAATCCAATCAGTTATCAGGTCCTGTTAATTCTATCTCCTAAAACAGTTCATTGCTTCACAAACTCCTCTCCACGCCTACTGATAACCCTGTAGTCCAAGTCTCATTGTCTCTTACTTGACCTATTTCGAACATTTCCTAAGCTGTTTTCCCCAAGCCTATTCTAAGCCAGTTCTCCACTTTGTGCCTAAAGCATCTTTTTCATCAATTCAGATCACGCTGTCTTCCAACTTAAAACAAGACTTATCAATCTATAAGCTATAAAACCTAAAATCCTTCCAGAATCCATGTAGTATGTTTTTTGTCAACCTATCTGACCTCCTCTGTCCCTATGTCTCTGGGCTACAGACATACAGATTTCTTTCAGAGATAAAACTGTAACAACTTTTCTATACTCTCAAAACTTTGAACCCAGTGTTTCTTCTAACTAGAACATTTTACCACTCTTGGGCTAGTAACTCTGGCTTAGCTTTTACATTTCAAATTAAATGTCATTTCTTCAATCCTTGTTGACTATTATCTCCCTTGACACATTGTTATTCTCCTATGCAATGTTCATCAGAGTTAACTGTACTAGTTTGATGCCTATGTTTCTTAAATGTCTTCAGTATATGATATGAAATATAACTCCATAAACAGTTGTGGAGAAATGAGTTAACTATATACCTAGATCCAATACTAGATATTTTGAAAATTTAAAGTATTAATTTTCTTATATTTTTAGAGATGCTGAAAACTTTACACTTCATGGATCTTTGAAACATAACTAGAGAAAGTAATCCATATTGTGAAAACTTGTAAAGTCAGGATAGTATTTTTGAAATTGTTAGATTATTTGTTTATTGAAAAGAAGAGCAATGAAAATTTTCTGTGGATTATGTTTGGTATAACTAAACACTGATAGGAAAACATGTCAAATTCATACAAGCAGGAAAAGTAACTGATCTTAATTATTTTAGCGAACACGTATTAAGTGCTTAATATGCCACAAGATGTTCTAGGTATTTTAGAAATAGGATGAACAAAATAGAAAGGAAAAAAAAAACCTCATGTTTACATTCTAGCAATGTTTGCCATCTAATAATGAAATACATAAAAATAGAAGAAAAATGAAAATACCAAGTATTCACCCAGACTTGGGAACTTTTTTTTAAAACTCCTAAATAACTCAGAAATCGATACACAAAGTGGCAGTGTCTCTCCTATCACTGAATTTCCTACCAAGTTTCTTAGTCTCAAGAATGAGACTTTAGATAAATGTTAAACCTGGAGCAATCCTCTTCGCATATTTGCCATTATAAAGGTTTGCTTCTAAATAATAGGATATCATGTGAATCTGGATGACCTAAGCATTTCAGCGCAACAGAAAAAGCTAAGATACTGATATTTCACAAACCAATAATTCTACCATAGATCCTTACAAGAAATAAATTAATGTTAGTGACCTTGTTCCTTTTCATTTCCTCTAACATCTAACATTTCTACTGAGAATCAATGACGAGGCTGAGCAGCACAGAGACCACTGGGAAGCAAGGTGCCTCACAGTTGCCAGATTATGTTGATCATGACTATAAAGATCTAGATCCCAACACTTGTAAAGAAATCATGGAAAACAAGGCAACATGATATCCTTTGAGATCTTTTTTGTTTTAATTCCAAAGAGTATAAGTTGGTGCAGAGCCAGACAATAGACTCTTCAAGAGCAAAGTTCACAGAACAATAAGTGCTCCAAAGTGAATGTCAGTGTAAACAGAAACATGGCCACTCAGAAAACAGAATGTTGCCTTTTGTCTTAAAATTCAAGCCAAACTTAATTCAGAGAAGGTAATTCTGAATACAAAAAAAAAAAAAATTATGGTTTCTTTCATTGATTCAATCAAAACTGACAAATATGTCTAACAAAATCCATCAATGCAGTATAACTCTAATCAGTTGTCAATAATGAATTCATTTATTCATTTGAGAGTAATTTACTGGGTGCTCACTGTTTCTCAGGCACCATTCTAGGTGCTGATATTGAAGAGTGAAATAAGTAAAACAAACTCTGCTCTTACATTGGGTGCAATCTAGTATGGAGGGCAAGCAGGTAGCAAATAACTAAATCCAGATCCAATACAATATCAGAAAGGTACAAATGCTATGATGAAAAATCAAGTAGGGTATGGATATAGAGTGATGAAAGGTGATAAGATGGTGTGGACAGATATGGACAGTCTGTTAACATGACATGTATACTGGGAAAGAGTAAGCCAAGAGAAGAACTGTAGGAGAGAGACAGGGTTCAAATCACAAGGACACAATGAGCCATAATAAGAATAATAAGATATTTTGGTAGATTGGACAAGAATAATAAGAGGGAGGTGGTGAAAAGTAGTAAACTTTTAGATGTACATACTTACTGTATGTGTCAATTTGGCTGGCTATTGGGGCAGTTCTACTCTGACCTCTAGGGTCGCCAGGAGTCAGACCCAACCCAACAGCAGCGGGTACAATTCTAAGTAATTTGGTTAGCATTATGTAATCACCTTTCATTTTGTTCATGGCGATTGATGGCACTTGGCTTGGCTTTCATTTTGTTATTTTATATGAGCAGCTAATAAGTGATAGATCTGACTCAATGGCATTTGGCTGGCTAATAAGTGAAAAGTATAGTTTCCTTGAGAGTGTGACCTGTTTCCAGTATAATACTAATACTGACAACTAACATGCTGGTGAAACTCATCTTCCTTCTGTACACTGTCTTGTCCTTATCTCCTTACCTCAGATTTTTGCAGCTCAAATATGTAGAAGTCTCTGACCTACCATGTGACCTTTAGAGTTTGAATTCGCCAAGCCGCAAAAGATCAAGAATCAGCAGAGGTCTTCAGCCTGTGATCTGATTCATGAATTTTGGACTTCCCAGTCTTAACAGTCTTATGAGGCATTTCCTCCCAACTGCATGAGCCGTTTCCTTGAAGTAAATTTCTGTCTATATACATTTATGTATGTTTCACGGTTTGGATGCACTAGAGAGCTTATTTCTTTCAGATAAAATCATATGGTCCTTTATGCCGGGAACGACAATTTGAAGACGAATGAAGTCACATTTATCATCGGAAGGAACATTTCAAGATTCTGCACTGCAACTCTGTCAATGACAGGATAATATCCATGCTACTACAAGGAAGACTAATTTAGTTTCAATAAAACTATTATTCAAATCTATGCACCAAACACTAACACTAAAGATGAGGGAACTGAAGTCTGAAATTGATCAAACATGGAATCAAAATGCATTGATAATTAGTGGTAATTGAAATCCAAAAGTTGGAATCAAAGAATAATTAACAGTTAGAATATATAGCTTTGGTAATAGAAATGATGTCAGAGATCACATGACAGAATTTTGCATAGCCAATGATTTTTTAATTGCAAATAGCTTTTTTTTTTAACACCATTAGCAGCAATTATACGAGTGACCCTTACCAAATGGAATACACAGAAGTCAAATTGACTGAGTCTGGAAAAAGAGAAGATGGAAAAGCTCAGTATCAACAGTCAGGATAAGGCTGGGGGTCAACTTGAAACAGAACATCAATTGCTCGTATGCAAGTTCAAGTGTAAGCTGAATAAAATTAGAGCAAGTCCACAAAACATACTTTGAGAATATTCCACCTTAATTAAGAGGCCATTTCAAGAAAAGATTTGACACACTGAAAACTAATAACTAAAGACCAAACAAGTTGTGGACAGATGTGATACATGAAGAAAGCAAAACCAAAAAACTAAACATACTGCCATCAAGTCAATTCCCACTCATGGCAACCCCATAGACAGAGTAGAACTACCCGCACAGAGTTTCCAAGGAGCACCTGGCAGATTTGAACTGCCGACCTTTCGGTTAGCAACCACGGTATTTAACTATTACATCACTAGGGTTTCCTGAAGAAAGTAAAAAACAAACAAATCTACTGCCATTGAGTCAACTCTGACTCACAGCGACCCAGTAAGACAGAGCAGAACTGCCCCACAGGGTTTCCGAAGACTGCGTGGTAGATGCAAACTGCCAGTCGTTAGGTTAAAAGTCTTAGCACTTAACCACTACAAAAAAACAAAAAACCAAACCTACTGCCATCAAGTCAACTTTGACTCATAACTCCCCTGTAGCAAGAGGGCATTAAAAGACAAACAGAAGACTAAAATGGGTGTCAGAAGAGATTCTGGAACTTGCTCTTAAATGCAGAGGAGTGAAAACAAGTGGAAGAAATGATGAAGTAAAAGTGGTAAACAGAAAATTTCAAAGGGCAACTCAAGAACACAAACTAGAGTGTTAAAACAAAACATGCAAAGACCAGAAGTTAGAAAAAAAGAGGCAACATACTCAACATTTCTTAAACTGAAAAAAACAAAAAATTCAAAATTGTAATATTGAAGGCCTCCATGGAGAAAACATGGAATGATGCAGGAAATATTAACAGAAGATAGAAGAAGTATATGGTTGCTATACCAAAGAGAAATAGTCAACATTCAACCATTTCAGGAGGTAGTAGATGATCAAGAACTGACGGTAGGTACTAAAGGTGGAATTCCGAGCTGTACTGCAGGCATTGACAAAAACAAGGATGCACGAATTGACAAAATATCAATTGGGATATTTCAACAAATGAATTCATCACTGAAGATGCACACTCATCTACACCACTAAATCTGGAAGACGACTTCTCAGCCAACCAGCTTTGCAAGAGAGCTATATTTACGATCATTCCAAAGAAAACTGACCAAAAGAGGAAATTATCAAATAATATTATGAATATCACACACACACAATAACATACTGCTGAAGATTATCCAAAAGCAGTTGCAGCAATACATGAACAGTGAACTGCTGGAAACTCCAGTCAGATTCAGAAAAGGACATGAAATGAGGCATATCAACGTCATTGCCAACATCAGATGGATCTTAGCTGAAATCAGAGAATACTAGAATGATGTTCACCTGTGTTTTATTCTCTGCGCAGAAGTATTCATCTGTGTAGATCATAACAAATTATGGATAACATTGCTAAGACTGAGCATCCCAGACACTTAATTGTGTTGATGAGGAACCTGTACATAGACCAAAGGACAGTCATTCATACAGAACAATGTGGTACTGCATGGTTTAAAGTTAAGAAAGGTATACATAAAAAAAAAAGTGTGTTGTATCCTTCCACCAGATTTATTCTGTCTGCACACTAAAAACCATCTGAGAAACTGGCCTGTGTGAAGAAGAATGGGGCATCAGGATTAGAGAAAGACTTGTTAGCAACCTGTGACATGCAGATGACACAATCTTGCTTCCTGAAAGTGAAGATGATTTGGAACAACTTACTGAATGTCTTAGTTATCTACTGCTACTGGTGGATGGCTTTAGCAAAGAAATTTATTCTCTCATAGTCTAATAGGCTAGAAGTCCAAATTCGGAGTATCAGCCCCAAAGGAAGGCTTTCTCTGTCAGCTCTGGAGGAGCATTCTTGTCATCAATCTTTGCCTGGACTAGAAGCCTCTCCACACAGGAACTTCAGGTCCAAAGTGTGCACTCTGCTCCCAGCATTATTTCTTTGTAGCATGGCCAAGAATATTGAATATACCATGGACTGTTGGAAGAATGAACAAATTTGTCTTGGAGGAAGTACAGCCAGAGTGCTCCTTAGAAGCAAGGGTGGCAAGACTTTGTCTTACATACTTTGGACATGTTAACAGAAGGAACCAGTCCCTGGAGGAGGGAATTTTACTTGATAAAGTAAAGGATCAGGGAAGAAAAGAAGAAGACTCTTAAAAAGATGGATTGACACAGTGTCTGCAACAATGAGTTCAAGCATAAGATGATACCGAAGATTGGGCAGGACTGTGTAGTGCTTCATTGTATTGTACATGAGTTGCTATGTAGAGCCAACTCAACAACAATCAACAACAGAGAACCCAAACTAAGACACATGCACTCATACAGTACACACATACATGCATGTAATCACTGCTTGATGTAATGTTAGAAAGGTCCAGCCCCCTTGCATTATCTCAGGACAGCTTTGAAAGTTCATTGCAACTACAGAGCTCCTTGTGGAATTCAGCTGAGATCTCTGACGCAGCTGCACAGCAGTTCCATTCTCCCTCTGCACAGTCTTGCTTTCAACCAGTTCCCAGCTACCCTTTCACCAAACAAGTGTTAATTCTGAATGAATCTCACATAAACCTCTTGCATATAAATCTCATTCTTGGTGCCATAACTGGCCCAGGAAAGCACTCTCTAAAACAGAATTCTGGTGTCAGATCTCTGCTGGTTAAAATGGCAATGGAGACCCTATCAAAGGTCATAGGAGAGCACTACTAATCTATGCTTTGCAGGAGTACTATAATTGTTACTAATTTTCACTAGTAGTGGACATGGGAGGGTTACTGTGATAGGCAGTCTCTAAAATCCTTGCCTACTGGTATTCTTGTCTGTGTACAGTTCCCTCCTACACTGAATCAGGGGTAATCTCCATAACTAATAGAATATTGATGGAGTGATAGTGTGACATCTGAAGCTAAGTTATTAGTGGCACTAAAGCTTCCACTTTGGTGTCTCACCTTATTCTGGGGAAGCCAGCTGCCGTGTCATGAGGATCCTCAGGCAACTCTGTAGGGAGATCCTGGGGCCTGCGCCCAACAGCTAACACTAATCTGCCTGCCATGCGGAAGTGAATACTCCAGCTCCAACCAAGCCTTTAAAAGATTACAGATCTGACTGACTTATGACTGAACCTTATGATACACTCTGAGTCAGAGACCAACCAGCCAAGCCACTCCCTAATTCTTGACCCAAAGAAACTATGAGGATAATACACATTTGTTGTTATTTTAAGCCACTAAGTTCTGGAAGAAATATGTCATGCAGTAATATAACTAACACAGATACTTAGGGAAGAGACTATATCAGAAGATACTAGGAAGTATTTGATGTAGTAAATAAAAGGACAATGAAATTGTATGGCTACTGATGTAGGCAATAGATACATTGACATGAGAAAAATGAGAGTACTACCAGGTAAATGAAAAATTGACCAGGATTATTCACTACTTACAACTATGTGTGACAGTCAGTGGGCCTCGTAGGCAACATAGAAGACTCTTAGCTCTTGCGGCCACAGGGTTCAAAGAGATGAAGATCAAGTCTAGGACTTAAGAAGAAAAGTAACAGTTATTTCACAGGAAACTCAGTTGTCAAACACAGTAGGCCTGCTACGTGAAGGGCAGGACCATAGCTGGGAAGGAATGCTATACTGAGATTTGGGATGGGAGACTGGCATTAGTGTACTTAAGCGAAATTTAGTCCCCAGATTCCACTGAATCCTCTGAGCCTGCATCCATGGCCCATTCTTCCCTCTTAAAGCATCGTATTCCCCTCTTACCTAAAAATAGTGCAAAGGTTTCTATCTTGTAGGATTACCCATGGATCCCTCAGGAAGTACCTTTGCTCAGGTCCTCTAAGCTACTAGCTAGAGTCAAGCTTCAACATAACCCAGCCAGTAAAGGGCAGGGGTCTACAAAAATAGAAAATGGTATATATGTCAAAGAAGTGGCCGACATAACCAACACATACTGACAGGTGGCAGTAGAGTATTCACAAGACTGGATCCAGAAGATACTGGATTAAGGAGGGTGGGATAAGAAGTGGCATAAAGAAAAGCTGGTTAATGTTGGAGCACTCTGACGTTATACAGGATTTAACACTCTGACAAAGGATGCTAAGAAATGAACCTAAAATGACTCTTGGAAGTTTACTGAAAGTGGTGTCCCACACCAAGTATAGTACCTATGTCACACTATAGCAGCAGATGATTGAGGAAGGAGTAAAAAAGCCTTAGAGAAAGGGCATATTACAGTGGATACATTTTATAAGGCTGGAAAGTCTACCAGATGACTATTCTGCTGCACAAAGTCTACAGAACACTATTTCACAAGATGATAAAAAAAGAAAAAAAATATGCTTGTCAGAGAGTATCTGGCATTACTGAGAAGCTCAGTGGTGAATGTCCTCTGTAGGCCAGTGCTGACTGTTAGAGATCCTTCTACAGAACTCTACTTCCTGCTAATGATGGTTATGATGGAATCCCAAATAAATGGTAGAAATGATGGGAAGCAGTTTAGAAGTCAGCTGAGAATAGAGGCTGATCTACAGAGAACTTATGGAACATAGCTTTCTTATGGCCAAGATAGTTGAGCAGTTCAGAAATATATTGTTCAGTCTTAGGAAAAAATAAAGTAGGATGGATAATCCCAGAAGGCCAAGAGCTACCTCCCTCATAACAAATCATAATCTCATGCTCACTTTCCAGAGCTGAGTCATAGAAGAGCCTGAGTAAACGAAAGCCTGACTCAAAAGGAAGAACCTTGCCATATGAATGCAAGTGTATGTGATAATACCTCCCAGCATTTCACCCAAAGGACTCAATACTGTTCATTTAGATGACTCAGTTGGAAAAAGGTGAAAAACCAAATATTTAAATAACTATTAGAGACAGTACAAGTTGATACTGTTAACCAGATTTCTGAAATGTCATCATGGCCCCCTGTTAGGTGAGACACCAAACCAAAAAATGAAGCACTTTGCCAGCAAGTCGATTCCCACTCATAGTGACGTTATAGAAGAGAGTAGGTAGAATAGTCCCATAGGGTTTCCAAGAAGCAGCTTGCAGATTCTAACTGCTGATCTTTTGGTTAGCATCTGCAACTTGCTGTAGATGATGAATAATAAATGGATTCTTAGTCTAAATATGAATCACTAGGCCCATGTACCCACCCAGATGCCATTTCTGGCTACTGAATGTAAAATGAGGCATACTTGGTAGTTGAAAGAACCCGCTAATATAGATTGTTTGACTAGTGGCATAAGTTGCTATACTTTGAATTGTGTCCCACCAAAATGTGTATCAGCATGGCTAAGCCCTGATTCCTAGTACTGTGTGATTGTCCATTATTTTGTCATCTGATGTGATTTTTCTATGTGTTGTAATCCTATTTCTATGATGTTAATGAGTCACGATGAGAGGCAGTTATGTTAACGAGACAGGACTCTACTAGAGTGGGTTGTATCTGAAGTCAATCTCTTTTGAGATATGAAACTGAGAAGCAGGCAGAAGGATAGGGAAACCTCTTGCTGCCAAGAATGAAGAATGGGGAGGGCGGCATGTCCTTTGGACCTGGGGTCCCTGTGTTGAGAAGCTCCTACAGCAGGGAAAAATTTAAGACAAGAGCTGACAGAGAAAGAAACCCTTCCTCTGGACTATACCCTTCCCCTGGAATTGGTCCTGTTATGCCAGACTTCTAGCCTCCTAGTCTGTAATAGAATAAATGTATCTTTGTTATAGCCATCCATTTGTGGTATTTCTGCTATAACACCACTATATAACTAGGACAGAGGTATTATGGTAGAGAAGGCCAGTGGAAGCCTCTGAAACATCATTCAGAGATGAGTGGCAGAATTAGTGCAATACTCAGAGACCCAAAGGGCACAGAGGTAGTATTTCCATTAGGCCCTTACTTAATTCACCAGTGTGGGGCATACAAAAGTAAGACAGACCCTAGAGAATGGTAATGGACTACTAAAAATTCAAACAAGTAGTAGACACAATTTTAGCTGTTATGACAAACAGTGTATTTTCTAGAGCAAATATGCAGGTACATTGTATGTGGACCCTGAGCTGGTAAATGTATTCTTTACTATCCCTATCAGAAAGGAAATCAGGAATAGTTCACATTCACTTGGGACAGACAACATTGTACAAGCACGATCTGTCCTTAAAGCTATGTTAATTCTCCCTCCCTCTGTCATAGTATAGAGCAAAAGCCTTGAATAAACTGTGGAAAATCACACTGGTCCACTACGTTGATGATGTCAGATTGATTACCCTGGATGATCAACATGTGGTAAGTATTTTGGAGGCCTTAGCAGGAAATAGGTGTTCCAGAGAGTTGAAGATAAACCTAATGAAGATTCAGAGATCTACCGTATCAGTGTAATTCTCTGTATTTTAAGATCTGCAACATGCCAGAACTTCCCATCCAACATATACAACAAATGTGTTGTTTCTCAGACACCCTGGTGGTGTAGTGGGTTAAGTGCTACCACTGCTAACCACATGGTCAGCAGTTCAAATCCACCAGGTGCTCCTTGAATACTCTGGGGGTCAGTTCTACCCTGGCCCCTAGAGTCGCCGTGAGTCGGATCCGACTTGACGGCACTTGGCTTGGTGGTGGTGTTTCTCACACCTGCTACTACTAAGAAGGGAACACAATGACTAGCTAGCAGGCCCATCTGGGTTGTAGAGACTAAATATCCTGTATGTGGGGATACTGCTCTAACTTGAATACTGGGAGACACAAAAGAATAACAACTTCCAGTGGAACTCAGATTAGAAATTGTCTCTGTAAAACAGACAGCCTATGGTGCAAGTCAAGCCCATTTGGCCACATGATCCATCAAACCTATAGTATGAGAGTCATTTCTGTAAGACAAAGACAATACATGGAGTGTATGGCAAGCCCTGGTGGCACAGTGGTTAAGAGCTTGACTGCTAACCAAAAGATCTGTAGTTCAATTTACCGAGCAGTCCTTGTCAACTCGATACTCTGCCCTACAGGGTCACTATGAGTCAAAATTGACTTGATGGCAACAGGTTTGGGCAAGCCCCAATAGGAATATTACAACACGGATCTCTAGGGTTCTGGAGCAAAGCCACACCATTTGCAATGGAGAATGATTAACCTCTTCCATACTAGCTTCTTCTAGATTGCTTCCAGGCCATAGTAGATGCAACACATCTGTTCCATGAGGCATCAAGTAACTGCGTGGCCAGAAATTCCCATCATCAAATCAGCTCTACCAGACTCATCAAGTCATAAGTATGAGTGGGAATTTAAAATGAGCATTAGACACAATGACTGTCAGGTGCAGCTTCAAGAACAGTACAGCAACATTGGCTGTAGTTCATTCTACTAACGTTCTTCTTTTAAATTTCCCCAGAAAAGGACATCCATCAAGATTGTGAAGAAGATGCTCACAGGAAGTGGATCCGAGCAATGCAAAGAATGACCTCTGTTGGATGCTTGGGGGAGCAATACATATTCCCTCACTTCATTGCTGGTCATTTAGTCCTCCAGCCATAGGAAATTGTTCTTGGAAGTTTGTTGAAAATGATGGCTGACACTAAACCAAAAAAAAAAAACCCAAACCTGCTGCTACCAAGTCAATTCTGATTCACAGTGACCCTACAGAACAGAGTAGAACTGCTCCATAGAGTTTCCAAGGAGCACCTGACAGATTCAAACTGCCCACCTTCTGGTTAACAGCTGCCACCAGGGTTAAGTGAAGGGCACAGGCCAGGTTACTGTGACAGATGACGGTCGAGGGAAGAAAGCCTCAGATGAACAGTCACCTTACCCAAGAACATGTTCCCTTCCCTCATCCAGTAATTTGTAGATGCTGGCATATAAAGGACCAACTCTTTGCCACAATTTGGGACACCTCTAAAGGCCATCTTAGCTCCAGAGCTCTCCACTAGATGGGCTAAGATCTTTGTTGTGACTACATCTTGGTCCCAAGAGCAATCCCCAACAAGTTTCCTGTACATATATCTCCATTCAAAGTTTGTTAATCAGAGATCCCAACCTACCCCACTGGATTATTGCTAAGCGCTTAGCATTTGTTAAGCTAGCCTCTTCCCCTACACCCCTTCCCCAATACAATACTGTGAGAATACTGTGAACCCATTACAGTTAAGGAAACTGAGGCTTAGAGAAATAATCTAATATCACATAGTCTGTAACTGGTAGCCCCTGGGTTTGAGTCAAATCTGCAGCTTCTAAAGGCTGTGAAGTTTTATGAATGATCAAGTACTGCTGTCAGAGGCCATACCACGATCCTGGAGTATTCTGTGAAGAGTAAGCAGTGCATGGTAGTTGGAGCCTGGGAACACGAGAAAAGGTAGGAGAAGACAAGCCTGAAAAAGACAGATGAAATCAAACTGAGAAAGCATAAACACCATCGCAAACAGGAATTTATGAACAGACGCCATAAACTTCTCCAGTTTTCTTTTATTCCAGTATGGCTTCTTAACTGTTGTTGTTGTTAGGTGCCTTGGAGTTGGTTCCAACTCATAACCACCCTAAATGCAAAAGAATGAAACACTGTCTGCTCCTGTGCCCTCTTCTTAACTACTTGACAGTTAATTGGAAAAACTGTATTTTCCCCTTTAATTCTGTTGTATCTTTGCCAGGTATGAGAAATGGCAGGGGAAAGGAAGGAAAATGGCAGAGAGAGAAATCTAAAGCCTCTACCCTCCCGGGGGCTTATGGGGTGAAAGTACCAAAGGTGGAATGTAGCCCTCCCACCCTGCATGTTTATTCAGCCTTGAGGCTGAGGTTTGCTTTTGAGTTGTAAGCTTTATAAGGGGTTTGTTTAATGACAGAATTATTCAACTGCATACCTCACCCCAGTTAGAAAAAGGCTGTTTGGATTCTAATTGGTCTTGACACAAGTCTGCTTAAAGAGATTCCCCCAAAATTATAGCTACTTTCAGAATTTGACTTGGCCAAGAATATGAAATGTAACACGGTTTTTCAAATTTTCTGCACTTACCATGAAATGACCAGGCCACAGGTATCAAACATGCTTTGTTTTTGTGTTATAATCACATTACAAATTGAACATTTCCACATGTGCAAGTTGGCAAATCTAAAATGAATGATTATAAAGATTATAATTACATATATCAGGTATATATGGTCTATGTATTTTTGTTCATACAAAGTGTATTTTCTTCAGTCCCTAGACATCCGTGTTTAAGAGTGTGTTTATAGGATGTAAAACCATCATCCTCTATATAAATCCAAAATGTATATTTTTAAACAGTTATCGCCAGGTCAGGTGATAAGTCGACATAATATTTGGAAGGTGCAAATACCAGGAAGGGATAGAGATTCCTAAGTTAACCATGAGGAAATGACTAACAATAATGGGTTGAAATCAAGAAGAATATAATTTGGACTAAATACCAGGAGGAGGAAAAATAAGCTTCCTGGCTACAATAACTGTTAGGCTATGAGATAATTCCTAGGGGAAGTGAGGAAATCTTCCTTACCCCGGACTGTGGAAATGAGGCATGCATTCTTGAAGTCTCTTATAACAAGCAGTTTTGCTTGGGGAAGGAAGGAGATCCTTTCCGTTTTCATTTCTGTGACTCAGTATTAAGGGGGAAAGAAATCTGAAAAATTATCACGTAATTGCCCATCAAACGTTCACAGAAGTTCATCTGAGCAAGATCTTGCCCTTACCTTTCAGTTAACGTTAAGTCTTCTGATCCTTCAAAAGCCAACAAAAATCTGCCAGTCCTGCAGTTCGTAGCCAACCCAGGCTCAGCTGGGTTCTGAAGGCCTGTTGGTTGTCTTTCACTGGTACCTGAACAGCTCTTCCTGCCACTGCAGTAGGGACACAAAAAACCAACCAACTAACCAAACAACCAACCAACCAACCAACCAACCAACTCAGTGTCGCCAGATAGACGCCAGCTCATAACAATGGAGATATTTCTAGAAAATGTCACTCTCTTCATTCCCTCTCATCTCTGACTGATTGCTTCCAAAAAATACTTGATTATTTCACAGCAAAAATCAAAACCTGAAATATTATCAAACTCCTTTTCCATCTACAGTCACCCTATATGCATAATTTCCCCTGCCTCCTTGTGTAGTGGAGATGGCTGAGGTCTTTTTTTTCTTTAACCCTTCCCATCAGCCCCGGTACTAGGTCCTTTCCGCTTGTACCTATTCCAGGTGACAGAATAGAACTGCTTCACGGGATTTTCTAGGCTCTGGTCTTTACGACAGCCAGTCACCAACTCTTTCTCCCAGACAGCCAACGGTAAGTTTGAGCAACTAAATTTTTAACTAGCAGCCAAGTGCGAATTACACCACTAGGTGTATTTTTTACTGTGAATAACAGGTACAAAAATTTGAGAACCACTGAACTAGCTGCTCTCTGTTCCTAATCTTGACTACCACATCTCTTCTTTCAGTTTGAGCTTCCTAGATTCTAAAGCTGATCATCTTCTGGCACTGCTAAATTCTTCAGTAACTCTCCATCATCACTTGCAGGATAAATGCAAACTCTTTGCGTAACTTTAGAAATGTGTAGACACCTGACTTTTCCAACTCCATCTGCTACTTATTCCCTCCTGTCTACACCCAGCTGTCTACCCAAGTTGAGTCCTGCACAGTCTGTGAACCCAGCATTCTCTCTTGCTTCTGGGATTTTACAAATGTTGTTTCTTTTTCCCAGAGTGTACTTCCCTCATTGTTTGCTCAGGAAACTGCACACCATCCTGAGGGTTCGCCTTATTGGTGTCTAAAAGCTTCCCAAAACTTTCTGGGTAGAATTTCACACATATTCCCACAGGGCGTTCTCATGGTAGTCAACAAAATTTTCACTTGTGTGTGTATGTGTGTGTGTGCATGCATGTGTGTGTGTGTGTGTAAAAAGAAGGGGCCCATAACCCCTTCAGATCTAACATATATATTTAACATTTTGATATATATACTTGTTGTGTATATGCTAACTTTGACAAATTTTTAAAGTTTATTTAAAGTTCTGTTTTCAACATTTTTAAGAATTTTTCCATGTCATCTCATTGTAAGTGTTTTTGTAATACACAACTGAGATGGTTTTAGCAGAATTATGATATGGTCAAGTCTGTAATTTAAAATGTAAGCCTGTTAATGGTATTAGAGTGCAGACAGACGACAACGATGGAAACTTGGCCAAAGACTGCTCCATCAGCCAAAGCAAGATACAAGAACAAGGACAACAGATTAGGAATAAAAGCAGAATGAGCAACTAGAACAGATCCAAGAGAAGATAGTGCGGAGAACTGTCAGGTCTTTGTCAAAGTGTCCACGTGGCAGGTGAGGTAGAGGTAGATGTCTAGATAATGCTGTGAATCAAAATACAGAGGACAGTTTTGTGGTTAACAGTAACAGATTGAGTTGCACACCAGTATAAACATATAGGAAGTCTTCAGTATAGAGATCATAGTTGAATGATGCAGAATTTAGTGAATGTGATAAACAAGTAAGAGAAAATATATCAAATGCATTTACTGAATTAGAATAGATTTCAGTGGTAAGAACTGGTAGGGCAAACTGAAAAAGTTTACTTATAATTTAGATGTTCTTAGGAAAAGTATTACCTCAAGGAAGATACAGTTATATGTAAAATAAAATGTAATGCTCAGGTCTGCTATGAATAATATTTATATAGTTGTCATTGTAATTTTCAAATGTTAAATTGTTTTGGACATGTTATCAGGAGGAATCAGTCCCTGAAGATCAAAAAAAAAAAAAAAAAAAAGAAGAAGAAGACCCTCAACTAGATGAATTGACACAGTGGCTGCAGCAACGGGCTCAAACATAACAAGAATTGTGAGGGTGGCACACGGACACAGCAGTCTTTCGTTCTGTCGTGCATAGCATGGGTGTAAACTGGAACTGACTCAACAGTGCCTCACAACAGTATGTTGGGAAGCTGGAAGAAGGAATACAGAAGGATTGTGTAGGGAAGCTGAATTTTTCTTTCTGATAACAGGAAGTCTGAGGAGAGCCTCTAAAACTGAAACCAATTACTAAATAACAATACAAATATGCTTCTTGTAATTGAGTATTGAAATAACTAGAGAGCTTGGCATTATGAGAAATGGGAAAGAGAGATGAGACAGGAGATCAATGGATTTTTAAAAATTATTATATGCTATGCAAAATAAATTTTACTTTTAAACTTCATAATAATGAGATAATAAGCAAACTAAACCAAAAGCCTATATTTTAGTGTTTTAATACACATTTTAAAAGACTGAAAACTATAACTGCCAACTCAATAAACTATCATAAAGATTATAGCTTCGACAAAAATATGGGGCTGTTCTGCTCTGTCCTATAGGGTCGCCATGAGGTAGAATGAACTTGATGGCACACGACACTGTTTAAAAACTTTCCCAAAGTGGTTGTATGGATTTATGATCTCACCGTTGAGACAGAACTCCCTTTGCACTGTATTCTTTACCCTATTTCCTCCTCTACAGTCGTGCATTACAGAATGCTTCTCTGGCTGTTAACCAAAAGGTCGGCAGTTCAAGTCTGCTAGGTGCTCCTTGAAAACTCTATGGAGCAGTTCCACTCTGTCCTATAGGGTTGCTATGAGTAGGTATCAACTCGACAGCAGTGGGTTTCCTCTGTTAAGTTTCACCACCCACCGCCTCCCCCACCTTAAGCTTTGCATTTGAATCCTGCTCTTGCTAGAAGGCTCTATGTGAATTCCATCATGCCTGTGCACTGTGATTAAGAATGTTACCATCTTACATGAACTGTCTACTTGTAAACCCCTTTAAAGGTGACCTACCTGCCCACCCTTGACAACTGGTCTTAGCAGCAATAGCTCTTACTGCTCCATTGCCTTGCACAAAGAAGTAAAGATGCCTTTCTTGCTCTCCTGTCTAGATCTCTCTCATTAATTGGCCAGTATAAGTCATGCTGAGTAAGAGCCCGGGACCCAGTAACATCACCCATTCTTGGGTTTGCCAATATTTTTAGAAAATCTGATGTATGTGAAAGGGTCTCTCATTTATCTGTAATTGGTAGTTCACTGTGTATTTTTGTGGGTGAATATTTGGAACAGGCAGACTAAAATAAGTGGCTGCGTCTTGAGCATAACCTGCACCATTTGGTTTCTTAATGCTGTCTCCAAGCAGAAGTCCATTGTCTCCTTCAGTTTCTCTCAAGGTTAAGGACTGATCAATGCTCTCTTCAGGACTGTGGAAAAATAAATGATAAATAATCTAAAAATCATAAAAGAAAAACAAAGAAATCTTCCTTGTGACCCAGGGACTTATATGGTGGCCAGACCACCTCCAGTTCCAAAATACCAATTAAGTTATCAACACATCTGGGAGGACACCACGGTGACCTCTCAAAGAAGAATTAGCCTTCTACAAATTCCTAGGACTCATAAAAGCTTATTCCATTTTTCTAGAAAACATCCAGCTAGTCTCCACTTCAGGGAGGCAGAATTTGGAGTTATCTATCCCGTCTGTCTCCTGTGTACCAGCACATAATTAAACGTCTTGCTTCTCATATCACTCCTGTTTCAAAGACTGGCTGTTTGTGGCAGGTGGCAAGAACTCTGCTTAGATTTCCCATAACATGTTTAGTTACCCTCATTTGTGAAATGCCTAAGTCTCTCACCAGTTTTTCTATTGAGGTTGTCTATCTTCCTTTGACTGATTGGTTAGAGTTTATTATATATACTAAACATACAATTTTCTAATCAATTAGTTAGAACTTTTGCAACCTGTTTAAGAAACTTTCTCTACCCTAAAGTCACTGAGACACCCTAGATAACGTCATTTCAAATTTGTTTCGTTTTACCTTTATATATATAATTCACATAGAACTTTTTATTTTTTGGTGTACTGTGATGCAGCAAAATGGCAAAGAGGGATATGACAAACGACCAATGGATTCCTTTAAATTATTACATGATGTGTAAAATAAGTTTTACTTTTAAACTTAATGATAATTAAACAATAAACCAATCAAAAGAAAAGCCTATACTTTACAGTGTTTTGATTCTTATTTTAAAAAGAGCGCAAATCATCCCTCTTTACCATTTCTCCCTAAATTAACTTGTGAATTCAATTTATCCCACCCCCCAAAGTGGGTAAGTGATCTGTTGCTAACTGAAGGTCTGAGGTTTCAGTCAGTCAGTAGGTCGAGGAGAGGAAGGACCTGGCAATTTGCTCTTGTAAAGATAAAGAAACCTTTCAGGACAGTTCTACCCTGCTATATAGGGTCACTATGAGTTAGAATCTCTGGAAAAGGACATCATGGTTGGTAAACTAGAGGGTCAGCAAAAAAGAGGAAGAGTATGTTTAGTATATATAATAAACTTTAACCAATCAATTAAAGGAAGACGGACAACCTCAGTAGAAAAACTGGTGAGAGACTTAAAAATTTCACAAAAGAAGATAACTAAACATGTTACGGGCAAAAATGTCTGGAGACGGATTGACACAGTATGTGCCACAGTGCCCCCTTAAGAAGCCCTGGCTGTGCAGTGGTTAAGCACTTGGCTGCTCTCTGAAAGATTGGTGGTTTGAATCCACCAGCTGCTCCCTGCGAGAAAGGTGGGGCGGTCGGCTTCCATGGCAACTTGGAGACATGGAAACCCCGAGGGACAGTTTTGCTCCATCTGAAAGACTCGCTATGAGTCAGAATTTGACTCATTATGACAATGAATTTAGTTTTGGTATTACCTTAGCCATATACTGGTTAAGATTCTTGTCTGTCTTTTCAGTCTATTTGACAGATTGCCTGTGACATAGCACATTTTTGCTTAATGCTTGTTCCAAATAAAGTTTTCCCTTCTCTTCTATTATTCTGGAGAGATTTTCTGGATTCAGAGCAGATTTTGTTTCTAGTAACTTTTTCTCAAACAGTCAATAGATTAATTGAAAGAGTGAAAGCCAGAGTTTGCTTCTATGTTGGAGAACTAGGTTGCCAAACTATGAGAGAGGGAAGAAAACTTGTCTTTTACTGTCTTCTCTTTTATAACATTCGAATGCTTCCCATGAATAGGTATTTCCTAGCCAAGAAAAGAATCAAAGAATTCTTTAAAATAATTTAAATTAAGAAGAAAACATATCAGAAGATATTATAGGGTTAAATTCCATGCTGATAATTTGCCACTAATTATTAAACATAGATTATGCATCAAACTCCTTATTTTCATCAGTGTTTGCACTCTTTCACTATCCTCATTTACAGTGAAAGAAACTGGAAATCAAAGAGATCAAGTGACTTCTACATGGTCACACATTAGTTAGCAACACAACTGAAATCCAAATGCAAGTATGTGTTGTTCAGAATGCCTTTTTGCACTGCACTTCCTCTTGTGACAACAGACTTTGTCGAGTTGCTCTTTAAGGCTGTCTGGTGGTGCTGCATCCCACTGGTCAACTTTTAGTTCATCTATCTTTTCCCTTATTCCTTCCACATTCCCATTCCAGCCCCTTACAATCATACAAACCAATATACATGCAGAAATGAATTTGTTTGGAAAGCAACCACCTACCATGAAATGACCCAGAACCTTGCACTGTTCCATGGATAATTGTAGGAAACCAACAAATAGTTTTCATGCTTAAGACATATGTGAGCAATTGGTCAAAGTTAAGTGGCATCCATCCTACTCCACATAGCTGGACTGTTCCTGTAACTCTCAACCCCTGCATTCTTCTGCAAAGTGTTCTGTTTATGTAGGCAAAACACTGAGCATATGGACACATCTTAGGCTGTCTTCATGTTCAGATTGTAAATATTCAAAAGACAAGGAATAGGGCACAGCTGATAGAGCAAAATGCAATTGCTAGTTAACCATTGGCTAAGTAAAATAGTGCTGCTTGTAGTCAGGATGAAATAGTGACTGAGTGCTCAGATTTTGTCAGATCCAGCTGGGATGGGTGCCAAGTTCTTTTACTGACCTGCTGTGTAATCTTGGATAGGAGTCTTTGGGTAATATAAACAAAATATTGGCGGTTCAAGCTTATCTAGAGGTGCCTTGGAAGCAAGGTCTTGGGGATCTACTTCTAAAAAATCGGCCATTGAAAAGTCTAATAGAGAGCACAGCTCTACTCTGAGCTACATGGGTCACCAAGAGTCAAAACTGACTTGCTGGCAACTGGTTTGTTGTTGCTGTTTAACCTGCATAAGTGTTTACTCTCTTGAGCTTTAGTTTTCCAGATGATAAAAAGGGAATGACACTGGTAGAATTCTATCTTCCGCGTAGGACACCCAGGTTCTATTCTGGCATGTACCTCACGCGTAGCCACCACCTGTTAGTAGAACCTTGTGTGCTAGTAGGATGAAAAAGTATCAGCAAAGATCCCAGTTTAAGACAAATTAAGAAGAAAAGCCTGGCTATCGATTTCCAAAAACCGGCCAAAGAAGGCCCTCTGTATCACAGATCTGAAGCAGAACATGCGGATGGCACACAGAGCATGCAGCGTTTTGCTCCATTCCGCCTGGAGACTCCATGAGTGGGAAGCTGGGTTGGCAACAGTCAACAGTAACATCCTCATTAGCAGGATTGTTGTGAAAGTTTTAAAAAAAAAAACAACAAAAAACAAAGCATTGTCTTCAGTGTTGGCTTCATGGGAGGCACTCGACAAATGGTATTTATTGTTTTAGGTATTAGGTGAAGACACTACAGACCGATCACCAATAAATTTTGTTGGCTCTCCTTCCAAAACATAGGGAAAATGTTACACTTTATCATCTCCACACGTTGTTCTCTGAGTTATCCTATCTCCTTAATTCCATTATTTTACCAAACATGTCAGTTTGTCTCAGATCCTTCCACAATGTACCCTATAACTGTTGTTCCAAGTTTCACCTGGATCATTCAAGGAGGACTTCTCTCAAACATTCAGGTTTCTACACAAATTTCACCAGCTCAGAGACGCTTGCCTCAATCGAAATACCATCTGTGTTTCTTGTGTCCCCAGACTCTAAAGCAAGGCTTCAATATTTGCCCTTAAAAAATATCATTGTGCTACAGTGATAGTGTCATGTAACTTTAAAATATGGCCTGTAAACACGTTTTTATTGTATTATGAGTAATGTCATTGTGTGGTTGTCTCTCATCATCATAGAGCCAATTGTTTTCTATTCTTTTCTTGAACAGGAAACCTAGAATCAAAGATTTTGCTTTTTGTTTTTTCACCCAGTGTATTTATTTCAAGGCACGAGTGACACATTTGATGTACGTGGGAGAAAACTTTCCCATTTTATTCGTTCTTCGATATTTAATCATACTGAAGAAAGAAGACTCAGATTGGAGTTAATATTTCCTCAGCAACTCTTAACACTTTCTCATATCCTCGATATTCAATACAGAGCAAGTAAACTAAAAACTCAGCCTTAGGTGAGTAACAGTGTTATACTGGCCCAGATGAAAACTTTCAAACATTTATATATTTGTCTCAGGACAGGAATGGCGGGATCAACATACATTTCCAGGAAGCAAAAAGTAAAGATGTAAACAATTTGTTCTTGGAAAGAATTTTATAACCAAACTGACTGACCTGGGATGTAAAACTCATTACCCTCTAGTCAAATGACAAACCTTTGCATTTCAAAGACTCCAAAGCTGGAAGTGAATAAATTTTTAACCCCAACCTTTCCTCTGTTATCTATCTATAAAAACCTCTAACTCAATAGAGACAGTGGAGTGCTTTGTGTTTTTACTTAGTGATGAACAGTTCAAGCTGTATTATTTCTCAGTAAAATTCCATTTCTTTCAATCCTGACAGAGTACAAGATTTTCTTCTTCTGGTGTCAAAAACAGGATTTCAGAGGTGCATTATCTTTGACAATCCTCAGGGCATCTAGACACAGGCACAGTACCCACTAAGCCATTTTGGACTCTCCACCTCCACAAATTCTCTAGAATGATTTAAGGTTAAAAAAAAAAAAAAAAAAATTGCAAGTCTGAGCTCCTCCGCCTTCATGTTGACAAGTCTTTAATTTTCAACATGCCTTTGTTCCAGCTCTTGAAAATTAGTTTGTTTTGTTGTAAACGTCATTTAAAAATGAGAGACGCCATATCTAAAGGAGATTGAGAGCCACCTTCTGGGACTCCTGCCTGCTACGTAAGCAAGCATTAATGGTTGCTTATCATGCATGTCTTTGTCTGTCTAGCTTAACCTCACTTGAGACAGTCTGGAAAACCAGTAACTGTTTTGAGGTGCGTTTGATCTCTCTAAATTAATTTTTCTAAGTGGTAAATTAGAGAACTGAGACTCCCAAGTTAAACAGTCTCTGTGGGATACCTATTTTGATTGGTAGAATATGAACTCTAAAAGACATCAAGACATAAAATTGTTTCATTGCAGGATACCGTCACTAAATTAGCTAAGAATTATAACATCCAATTTCAACTTCTGTCTTTTCTGCCCCTCTTCTGTGTGCTATCTCTCTATATCTATGTGTGCCTTCCTATGCATCTGGTAAAATTTTATCTGAACTTCTCTTTTTCCCTAGAGAATCAGCAAATAAACTCTTGCCTGAAATGTCTTTAAAATTTGCCCCAGTGGTGATATCAAAAATTCCCCTCATATCACTTTTTCCCTGTGGACACATAAAAAGTTATGCAGCATTGTGAACAATTTTCCTAAATTCCATGAGTACTCACACAAACTTTCCAAAGAATTTCAAATTCTTGTTGAAGTGTACTAGCCTTTGCTATCTGACTTACATCAGCTTGTTCACATGATTATTGGCCCAAGGGAGGCACAATTATGGGGAGAACAGGCAGAATGGAAAGACCCTCAAGGACAGTTTAGCCTTAATTATTGATAAAATGGCCACTGAGATTTTGGAAGACCTTTGGCTCTAGAGAAAAAAATTGCTAGAGGCTGTATCAGAGGTTTTTCCTTCCACTAACTGACTGGGCTAAAATTCACTACTATAAACAAAATAAAGATGAAAGTGTCTATGATTATCAGACATGGCTCCTTCAGATGTTTCATTAGCATTATGGCCTTAATTTGACAGCATCTAGTGCTTCTGGAAACCCTGGTTGCATAAAAGTTAAGTGCTATAGCTGCTAACCAAAAGGTCTTCAATTCAAATGCACTAGGCTTTCCTTGGAAACTCTATGGGGCAGTTTTACTCTATGTTATAGGGTCATTATGTGTTAGAACTGACTGCACAGCAATGGTTTTGTTGTAGGTTTTTTGTTTTGTTTCGTTTTGGTGCTTCTGGAGCTGTAAATACTGTTTTTATACCTTGTCTTAAACATGAGAACACAGACTTAATAAATCAACATCAGTCAGATGGGGAAACAGTCCCTACTGTCAAACTAACATAGCTTACAAACTTTCCTAGACTCTTGAAGTGTCCATCAGTTTCTCATACTGTGGTAGCTTTCATGTTTCATGATGCTGGAAGCTTTGTCACCAGTATTTCAAATACCAGTGGAGTCATCATTGATGTACAGGCTTCAGCAGAGATTCTAGACTAAAACAGAGTAGGCAAAAAGACATGGCAATCTACTTCTGAAAAAAATTGACCAGTGAAAAGGTTATAAATAGCAGCAGAACATTGTCTGATACAGTGCTTAAAAATGAGGCGTTGAGGTTGGAAGGCATTCAAGATAAAACTGGGGAAGTACTACCTCCTGAAAATAGTGTTGATTTTAACAATTTAAACGGAGTCAAGCTTTAAAGGGAACCAACATTTTCTGATGTAGCGTGACTCAAAATGAGAAGAAACAGCTGCCAATATCCATGGATAATTAAAATGTAGAATGCATGACATACGAATCAAGGAAAATTGGAAGCTGTCAAAATTTAAATGGACTACATGAAGCTTGATGTCGTAAGCATAGTGAGTTGAAGCGGACGGGCGTAGGCCATTCTGAATCAGATAATCATATCGTATACTCAGTAGCGAATGATAGATTGAAGAGAAATGATATTGAATTCATTGTTAAAAAGAATATTTCAAGATCTATCCTGAAATACTATGTTGTTAGCACAATATACACACAGCTACAAAGAAGACCAGTTAAGATGACTATTATTCAAGTTTACACACTGAACGCTAATGTCAAAGATGAGGAAATTGAAGGTTTTTACCAGTTTCTGCAGTCTAAAAGTGATCAAACATGCAGTCAAACTGCACTAATTATTAACGATTGCAATGGGAAGATTAGAAACAAAAAATATCAATGGTTGGAAAACATGGCCTTACCCTAGAGACAACATGAAAGAACCTTGCACATCAACAATGTCTTCATTGCAAATGCCTTTTTTCAACAACCTAAATGTCAACGATACAAGTGGACTTCACCAGATGGAAAACGTAAGAATCAAATCAATTACTTCTATGGAAAGAGATGATGGTAAAGAGTGATATCATCAGTAAGAACAAGGCCAGGGGCCAACTCTGGAATGGGCTAGCAATTGTTCCTATGCAAGTTCAAGTTGAATCCGAAGAAAACTAAAATAAGTCCATGAGGGCTAAAATGTTACCATGAGTAGATCCCACCTGAAGCTGGAGACAATCTCAAGAAGACATGGCATGCAGGTCATCATTGCTGGTGTCAGATGTCTCTTTGCTGAAAGTGAAGCATCCCAGGAAGCTGTTTATTAACGAAAAAGCATCTCATTGTATGACTCGTACATATTAGGGACATCCTTGCAAAGAACAGGAATTTCAGAGTACTTTATTGTACTCGTGTGGAAGCTGCACACAGACCAAGAGACAGTCATTCACTTAGTGAGGACATGCTGTATGGCTAAAAATAAAAAAAAGTATGCCTCAGGTTTCCATAATTTCACCATACTTGTTCAGTCTGTACACTGAGCAAATAAGCTAAGAAGCTGGACTATATGAAGAATATAGCATCAGGTTTGAAGAAAGGCTCATTAACAGCTTGTGATGTGCAGATGACACAACCTTGTTTGCTCATAGCAAAGAGGACATGAAGAACTTACTGAAGAAGATAGAAAGCTGCAGCTTTTATAAAGAAAGCAAAATTCCTCACGACTGGTCCAATAAGTGAAATCATAATAAATGCGGAAAAGATTGACATTGTGAAAGATTTCATTTTACTTGGATTCACAATCAATGCCTGTGGAAGCAGCAGTCAGAAAATCAAATGATGGGACGAATCTGATGCAAAAATATTGTATAGCAAAGATGTCACTTTGAGGACTAAGGCATGATTAGGACATTTTTAATTACCTCATACGCTTGCAAGAGCAAGAAAATGAATAAGGAAGACTGAAGAAAAACAACAGACAAGTCTATCTTGAAATAAATACAGCTGTGATGCTCCTTAGATGCAAAGATGGCCAAACTTTGTTTCACGTACTTTGGACATATTACAAGGAGAGAGCAAACACTGGAGAAAGAACATGCTTGATAAAGCAGAGAGTCGGTGAAAACCAGGAAGACTGTCAACACAGTGGGCTGACATGGGCTGAAGCAACCGGCTCAAACACAGCAACATCTGAGAGTGGTGAAGGACCAGGTAGGGTTTCCTTCTGTTATACATAGAGTCACTAGGAGGTGTAAGTGACTCAGGGATGCTTAAAAACAGCAATTCTTAACACAGACTTGAAAGCTAATAAACTAACAACTCTTCGCTTACTAAAATTTCAATCTCCCAGTCAAAAGAAAAACACTAAACCTTCTGTTTTCAGGGAAACCCTGGTGGCAGAACGAGTGTTGTATCTGCTAACCAAAAGGTCAGAAGTTTGAATCTGCCAGCACTCCTTGGAAACTCTGTGCAGCAGTTCTCCACTGTCCTGTAGTGATGAATGTTTGTTACTATTGGAAAAACCTTGATAATGGAAAAAATGGCTGTCCTGAGTTAAAACATAAACAAAACATGGACATATCAGTTGCTGTCAAGTCAATCCTGTCTCACAGCAGCCTTATAAGACAGAATAGAACTGCCCTATAATGGTTTTCAAGGAATGGCTGGTGGATTCACACTGCTAGCCACTTGGTTAGCAGTCAAGCTCTTAACTACCATATCATAACCTCCCTTAAAATGACCTATAGTCAATTTCAGAACGAAGGGACTCCAAGGAGAAAACAAGCACTTCTCCTGTTGTGACTCTTAATCTACACCGAGAACTGTTTTTAATAAAGTTCTTGCCAATTTTTAATTGACAGGTGATCTACCCTGTCTGCTATTAATTCTACCTGTTTACAGAAACCTCTGCCCCAGAGTACTAAATCCTCAGCAGATTTGGATGTCACCAGTCACCAGTCAGGAATAAACATTGATTCATTACCAACCTGTTCCAATATGTTTGGGCCCTATTGAAGATTTACAGCCTTTTTTGTTTGGGCTTTTTTTGTTTTTGCACAATCCAGATATTTCTGTCAATCTATTGGGAAGAGGTGTTTTTTTTTCCCTTCCCAAATGGAATTGCTGCTTACATTTTAATGAAAACAGGAAAATATTGAGTCTACCTGATATCCTTAAGTCAACAGAGACAGGCTCTGAATTAAACAATACCCTGGAAGAAGAAGTCATTTGCTATATGCAAACACTTGTCATGCTTCTCCAAAACGTAGGCAGTTCAAATTCACCAGGTGTTTCTTGGAAACTTTATGGGGCAGTTCTAGTCAACCAACTCCTTTCTTCCTCCACTTTCTCATTTCACTTCTGGAGAAGAGCTGCTCAGGCATCCTCATGTATATATTTAAGCCAAGAAACATATTCTTCACCAGTATCACTCTGTCTTATACTCCAGTCCAATCTTTGTCTGAAGAGTTGGTGTCTATAACGGTTTCAGCTTTGAGCTAACAGAGAATCTGGGGCAATGTCCTCAGGAGATGCTCCAGTCTGATGGACCATCAAGTCTGGTCTTTTAATAGAGTTTTAGTTCTGCATACCCATTTTTATACCCCTACAGTAGAGCCTTTACATTGTGATCCCTGTCAGGGCAATCACTGATGGTGGCCAGGCACCATCTAGCTCTTCTGGTCTCATGCTGTTGTAGTGTCTGGATCACATAGCACCTTCTGTCTACTGGACTCATTTTCCTCATGTCTTCGATGTCCCTCATTCTCCAGTGAACTGGGAACAACTGATGCTCTTAAGACAGCTGCTTGTTAGCTTTTAAGATTACAGGTGCCACTCACTGAAGTGGTATGTAGAATATTTTATTTAAAAAATAATTAGTAACACCAATTATCCTGAACATCCCCCTGAAACTGTGGTACCCAGATCCCTGTCCCTGCCACACTGCCTTTCATAATGGAGGGTTGCGTTTAGGAAACCTTTTAGGTTTTGGTGTACACCATTTGTGCTACCATCCCTTCTACTGCGTGCTGTCACTCCCTTCATCTAATCCAATTCCTGTCTAATATCTAATTGATGAATACCCCTCTTCCTCCCTTCCCACACTTGTAATCATCAAAAGATTATTTTCTTCTGTGCTTAAACCTTTTCTTCAGTCCTTGTAGTGATGGTCTCATACAATATTTGTCCTTTTGCATCTGACTAATTTCATTCAGCATGTCTTCCAGATGACTCCATGTTATGAGATATTTCTTAAAACCACCATTGTTCTTTATCACTGCATTGTGTTCTATTGTGTGAATGTACTATAGTTTGTCCATTCATCTGTTGATGGGCACCTAGGTTGATTCCATCTCTTTGTTATTGCGGACAGTACTGCAATAAACCTTGGTGTGCATGCATCTGTTTGAGTGATAGCCCTTATTTCTCTAGAATATATTCCAAGAAGTGGGATTGCTGGATCATACAATATTTCTATTTTCTAACTTTTTAAGAAAGTGTCAAACTGATTTGGACCGTTTTACATTCCTACCAGCAATGTAGAAGAGTTCCAATCTTTCCACACCCTCTCCTACATTTATTGTATTGTATACATGTTATATTATATAATGCCAACCTTGTTGGGGTAGGGTGGCATCTTACTGTAGTTTTGATTTGGATTGCCTTTCTTTTTCGTGAAACAAAGAAACAGCTATAGGTGGTTTTAGGGTTCTGCAGCTATTGTAAAATCTTGATTTCCAGTGTGGTGGTGTTGTTGGTTTAACCTGCATAATTTTATTATGATTAAGTGAAAGTATACAGTCCAAATCAATTTTGCCTGCTCACCTATCTGCATCTCCATCTGCTCTCCTCACCCCGTGACAGCATAATCCTCCCTTTCACTCTGTATTTCTAGTATCCTCTTAAAAAACGCCTGTCCCCTCGTCACCACCCTCTTCTTTCCCATCCAGAAAGAAACCAGTAGCACAGCCTCCCATAAAGATACAGAACCATAAAGTACACATACCCCTATGGTCACACTGTGCCCCCGAGTCTGGTCCATTCTTGTCTGAAGGGTTGACCTCAGTACTGGTTTCTGGTCAGGATCAGCAGTTGTCTAGAGGCCATATTCCCAGAGGGCCATCCAGGCTCTTGGACTATCATTTCTGGTCTCTTAGTAGAGTTCTTGAGTTGTCCTCCTCTTTTACTCATTGTATCCTCCATCACAGCTGCCTTTCGTGGTAGCTGGGAACCATCTGGTTCTTCTGGTCTCATGTTGATTCGGTCTCCCATTCATACAGGTCCTTCCATCTCCTGGTCTCTTTTTCCCTTTTGTCTTTGTTGTTCGCGGTCATCATCTGTTCCAGATGAGTTGGGACCATTTGGTGTACCTCAGATGGCAGTTTGCTAGCTTTTAAGACCCCAGACACCACTCACCAACATGGGGTGCAAAAGACTCTCTTAGCAAAAGGCTGGTTATGCCATTTGGCCTCTATGTCCCCTGAAAACACGGTCCTGAAATCCCCATACCTGCCAGTCGATCCTTAAAATTAGTGGGTCGACTTTAGAAAATCTTTCAGTTTATGGTGTAGTCCAGTTATGCTGATCTGCTCTCTACAGTGTGCTGTCACTAGTTTCACCTAACCAAATTCCTATCTACTATCTAATCTATGACCAAGTCTCCCTTCCTCTTCACCCTTGTAGCCATCAAAGATTCTTTTCTTCTGTACATAAGTCTGTTTTTCAGTTCTTACAGCAGAGTTCTCATACACTACTTATGCTTTCGCCACTGACTGATTTTACTCAGGGTAATGTCTTCTAGTTGAAACCAGGTTATGAGAAGCTTCCTAAAATCATGATTGTTCTTTATCACTGTGTAATGTCCCACTGTGTATGTGTACCCTGCTTTGTTTATATATTCATCTGTTGGTGGGCATCTGAGTTGATTCCATCTTTTTGCTATTGTGGACTGTGCTGCAATAAACATTCCCGTGCATGTGTCTGAGCGACCACCCCTATTTCTGCAGGATATATTCTGAGCAGTGGGATTGCTGGATAACATGCTATTTCTATTTCTAGCTTTTTAAGGAACCGCCAATTTGCTCTCCAAAGAGGTTGTACCATTTTGCATTCCCAGTAGCAGTGTAGGAGAGTTCCAATCTCTCCACAGCCTCTCCAGCATTTATTACTTTGTGTTTTTTGGATTATTGTCAACCTTGTTGGGGTGATATGGTGTCTCATTGTAGTTTTGATTTAGATTCCTCCAATGGCTAATGTTTGTGAGCATTTCCTCATTTATTTTTTGGCTGCCTCGATGTCTTCTTTCATGAAGTGTCTGTCCATTTCCTTTGACCATTGAATAATTGTGTTTTTAGCCTTTTCTTGTTGATATTTTGCCGTAGCTTGTAGATTATGGAAATCAGATGTTGATGTGACATGTAGTTGCCAAATACTTTCTCCCATTCTTTAGGTAATATTTTAACTCACTTGATGAAGTCTTTGCATGAGTATGTTTGATTCTTAGTAGTTGTCATTTATCTATTTTCTATTCTGTTGATTGTGCTTTGTTTGTAAGATTTTGTAGTCTGTCTAAGCCATGTATTAGAACTTCCATTGTTGACTCATTTTTTCTTGCATGATCTTTATTTTTTCAGCCTTGATATTTAGGCCTTTGATCCATTTTGAATTAGTTTTTGTGTAAAGTGTAAAATATGGGTCTTGTTTGAGGTTTTATAGACAGACATCCAATTTTGCCAACCACATTTGTTAAACAGACCATTTTTACCCCAGTTTACTACCTTTGGGCCTTTGTCAAATGTCAATTGTTCGTAAGAGGATGGTGATTTTTCTGGGGTCTCAATTTTGTTCCATTTGTCTACATTTCTCTTTTTGTGCCATTACCAGGCTGATTTGACTACTATGACAGTGTCATAGTTTCTAAGATCAGGTAGTGTGAGGCCTCCAACTATGTTCCCCTTCTTTAGTAGTGCTTTATTTATATGGGATTTCTTTCTTTTCTAAAGAAAGTTGGTGATTTGTTTCTCTACCTCATTAAAAAGCGTCACTAGAATTCATATTGGGAATGCACTGTATATGTAGATCACTTTGAGTAAAATAAACATTGTCACAATGTTACGTCTTCCTATCCATGAGCAAGGTAGATTTCTCTGCTTATGTAACTCTCTTTTGGTTTCTTGCAGTGAGTTCTTGTAATTTTTCCTATGTAGGTCTTTCATTTCTCTGGTTAGATTTATTCCTAGGTATTTTATCTTCCTAGGGGCTATAGTAAATGGTATTGATTTGATAATTCCCTCTTTGATGCTCTCTTTGTTGGTGTAAAGGAATTCTGCTGATTTACTTGCCAAGCCGATGTTTATCTTATATCCTGATACTTCGCTGAACTCCTACCATTCTCTGTGTATATGATCATATCATCTAGAAATAAGTAGGTTTTTATTTGTTCTTTGTTGATGTGGATGCCCTTCATTTCTTTGTCTTGTCTAATTTCTCTGGCTAGAATCTGTAGCACAAGGTTGAACAGAATGGTGACAGTGGGTATCCTTGTCTAGTTTTGTCAGGGGGAGTTCTTTGAGTCTTTCTCCACTTAGGATGATGTAGGCAGTTCGCTTTGCATAGATGCCCTTTACTTCATTGGGGAATTTCCCTTCTATTCCTATTTTGCTGAGACGTTTTAACATGAACGGGTGTGGGGCTTTGTTAAATGCCTTTTCTGCATGAATTGACAAAAATCAAGTGATTCTTATCCATTGTGCAATTTATGTTGTTGATCACATTAATTGTTTTGCTGATATTGAACTAACCTTGCATTCCTACTATGAATTTATTAACTTGGCCATGATGAATTATTTTTTAATACGTTGTTGAATTCTGTTGGAAAGGATTTTGTTGAAGTTTTTGCATCTAGATTCATGAGTGATACTGGTCTGTTATCTTTTTTGTGAGATCTTTGGTGTCAGAATTATGCTGGCTTCATGGAATTAATTTGGAGGTACTCCATCCATTTCTGTGCTATGAAATACTCTCAGTAGTATTGTAATTAACTCCTCCCTAAAGTTTGACAGAATTCTCCAGTGAAGCCATCTGAGCCAAGATGTTTTTTGGTTGGTAGCTTTTTTTTTATTACGTTTTCGATCTCTTCTTTTGTGTGGAGTTTATTAAGTTTTTCTACTGCATACAAATATTTAAAAGCCTCTATGCCAAAGTCATTCCTAGTTGCACGAGAAGCTATGCAAGCTGAGACCAAAAGAACTAGATTGTGCGAGACTGCCACTACCTACTGCTCTGACTTGGATCACAGCAGAGTAGGAAAAAACATTGAACTATCATGGATTGAACTATATGCCTCAAAAATATGTATCAGCTTGGCTAGGCTATGATTCCTGGTATGGTATGATGCCAAGCCAGTCAAGTGCTGTCGAGTCAGATCCAACTCGGTATTGTATGATAGTCTAACATTTTGTCATCTGATGTGATTTTCCTTTATGATATAAATCCTATCTCTATGATGTTGTTGAGACAGGATTAGAGACAGTTATGATAATGAGGCAAGACTTTGTTTACAGTTTCTTAAGTCAATTTATTTTCAAATGTAAAAAAGAAAAACAAGCAGAGAGACATGGAGCAGTTTTATTCTGTCCAATAGGGTTGCTATGAGTTGGAATCAACTTGACAGCAATTTTTTTAGTAATAAATAAATGAACTCACCAAATTTGTCTATTTGCAACTTCAGTCTTCATGAGTTAACTTTAGGAAAATCTTTAAAACACCAAAAATTAGCCCAAACAAATTAAGGTATAGAAAGAAGCAGACTGTTATTAAATTCCTGCCACTAGATTGTGGACTGAGCCTTTTTTTTTTTTTTAAAGCAACTGTTTTACCCTGTTTCCTGTGTGTTCTGCTATGGAGGTCTGACGTTGAACCACGCGAGACAAGACAAAATGATTGAGACCTGAAAAAAATATCGGTGGGCAAAATTTTTTGAGGCTGCTTAACACATTACCACCATTGGCCCTATATGCCCTCACTACAGTCCCAGAAACATCTTAAAGTCCTACCTGGACAAAATACTATTTGTCTCTAGGCTTGTGCTTGAATGGAAACTGGACTTTTTTCACCTCTACCATCAAATTGTTATAAATCTGTATTAGTAATGATTTGTAGATTTTTACGTTGGATACAAGACTTTTCCTTCAACTGTGCTGCAACAGTTCTTCTAGCAAATAAACTAGTTGAAAACATCATATTAACCTGGGGCTCACCAGAAACTATTTGTATTGATTGGGGAACTTATTTCATTGATCAAGTCATCCAAGTTTTTTCCATTTAACAAAAACTACATTCCCATCATCCTCAGCCCTCTGATCTAGTAGAGAGAACTAATGGAATAATAAAGACCCAAATCGCAAAACTAAATCATCCTGGACTAAGATTCTTCCTTTAGTTCTTTTAAATCTGAGGTCCACACCATTAGAATTTCACAAACTTATCCCATGTTAAATAATTGCTGGAAGATTTGTGGTTCTTCTTTATGTGTCCTACACCAACCCTAACATTCTTGAACTTGAATTACTCAAGTATTGCTATTCTTTTATCCTGTGTTCTAAAGAATATTTTTTTTTTTACTTTTTTTTTATTTAACATGACTGAGTGAAAATGTACATTCATGTAATGTTTATCGCGGCACAGTCCACAATAGGAAAAAGGTGGAATCAACCCAGATGCCCAACAATAGAAGAATGGATAGATAAATTGTGGTACATATACTCAATGGAGCACTACGCAATGATAAAGAATAACGATGATTCCAGAAAGCATCTCCTAACCTGGTTTCAACTGGAAGACATTATGTTGAGTGAGAGTAGTCAGCGACAAAAGGACAAATATTGTATGAGACCTCTACGATAAGATTTCAAAAACAGACTTGTGTATAGAAGAAAAGACTCTTTGACAGCTGCAAGGAAGGGAGGGAGTGCGAGGGGGGGAGGGTTTAGTTTAGGTAGTTACTAGAAATCTAGTTGGGAGAAAGCGGTGACAGCACACATTAAGAACAAGAACAACATTAAGTGGACTTCAGCATAACTTGAGTACTCCTTCCATCTTAACTCAATACTGCAAGGATAGAGTAGCTGGGGCGGGGGACGGGGGACCATGCTCTTAGGGGAATTCCAGGCCAACTGGCACAACTAGCATTTTGCTAAGAGAACTCTCTGCACCCCACATTGGTGAGTGGCGTCTGGGGTCTTAAAAGCTGCCAAGCTGCCATCCGAGGACACAGCAAATGGTCCCAACTCAGCAGGAACGGATGCTCACCAAGGGCCAAGATGGCATGCGGTAAAGACAACCGAGAAGACAGAGAGACCCACAAGAGTGGGTGCCTACATCGACCTGGGACCAGAAGAACTGGATGGTGCCCGGCCACCACCAGTGATAGCCATGATGGAGCTCACAGAGAGGAGCCTCACTGGCAACACAAGAATAAAAAGAGGTGCATTATGAGATCTCCACTAAAAGATCTCAATTGATGGTCCAGTGGTTTGGGGGTTCCTCTGAGAGCATGGCCCCCGGCCCTGATGCTGCCCTCTCCCATAAATTACAACAAAGGTCCACTCTTTGGACAGGAATGGAATGGACTTGGCAATGCAGAGTAACCATATATTGGAAGCAATTTATGGTTCTATACATCTACAGGATATCATCTTGCTGACCTCTGGCTGGAGGAAGGGGAGTGGACGGAGAGGAGGGGAAAGGAGACTGTTGGGAGGATGAGACATGTATGGAGCAGAGAGGAATAGTGTGCAGTCACCAGACAGGGAGAGAAGTGGAAGCTGCATATAGGTGGGCATGTAAATTTACATGTGAATGTACATTTTCACTCAGTTATGTTAAATAAAAATAAAAAAATGTACATTCATGTATAAATTTACATGGCCACTTATATGCAGCTTCCACTGCCCTCCCTGTCCGGTGACAGCACTCTATTCCTTTCTGCTCCATACATGTCTCATCCTCCCAACAGCCTCGTTTCCACTCCTCTCCACCCACTCTCCTTCCTCCAGCCAGAGGTCAACAGGATGATATCCTATAGATGTATAGAATCATAGAGTACATATAATATATGGTCACTCTGCATTGCCAAGTCCAATCCATTACTGTCCAAAGAGTGGACCTTCGTTATAATTTATGGGTAAGGGCAGCATTATGGCTGGGGGCCATGCTCTCAGGGGAACCCCAAAACTGCTGGACCATTAGTTGAGGTCTTTTAGTGGAGATTTCAAGATGCACCCCTTTTTATTCTTGTATTGCCAGTGAGACTCAACCTAGTGAGCTCCATCATGGCTATCACTGGTGGTGGCCTGGCACCATCCGGTTCTTCCAGTCCCAAGTCGATGAAGGCACCCACTCTTGAGGGTCTCACTGTCTTCTAGGTTGCCTTTACCGCATGTCATTTTGGTCCTCGGTGAGCATCTGTTCCTGCTGAGTTGGGACCATTTGCTGTGTCCTTGGATGGCAGCTTGGCAGCTTTTAAGACCCCAGGAGCCACTCACCAATGGGATGCAGAGATCTCTCTTAGGAAAACGCTAGTTGTGCCAATTGGCCTCAATTTCTCCTAAGAGCATGGTCCCCTGGCCCCTGCCGCAGCTACTCTATCCTTGCGATATTGGGTTAAGATGGAAGGAGTACTCAAATTATGCTGAAGTCCACTTAATGTTGTTCTTGTTCCTAATGTGTGCTATCACCGATTTCTCCCAACCAGATTTCTAGCAACTGTCTAAACTAAACCTTCCTCCCCACCCTCACTCCCTCCCCTCCCTTGCAGCTGTCAGTCTTTTCTTCTATACACAAGTCTGTTTTTGAGATCTTATCATAGAGGTCTCACACAGTATTTGTCCTTTTGTCGCTGACTACTCTCACTCAACATAATGTCTTCCAGTTGAAACCAGGTTAGGAGATGTTTCCTGGAATCATCATTACTCTTTATCATTGCGTAGTGCTCCATTGAATATATGTACCATAGTTTACCTATCCATTCTTCTGTTGTTGGGCACCTGGGTTGATTCCCTCTTTTTGCTGTGGGGGACTGTGCTGCAATAAACATTCTGGTGCATGTGTCCATTGGTGTGAAAGGCCTTGATTCTGTACGATCTATTCCAAGTAGTGGAATTACTGGGTCAAATGGTGTATCAATGTCCATTTTTTAAGGAAGCGCCAGATTCATTTCCAAAGAGGCTGGACCATTTTGCAACCCCACCAACAGTGTAGGAGGGTTCTGCTTTCTCCACAGCCTCTCCAGCATTTGTTGTTTTGTGTTTTCTGGATCATGGCCAATCTTGTTGGGGTGAGATGGTATCTCATTGTTGTCTTGATTTGAATTTCTTTAATAACTATAGATCGTGAACATGTCCGCATGTGTTTTTTGGCTGCCTGGATCTCCTCTTTAGTGAAATGTCTGTCCATCTCCTTTGTCCATAGCTCAATTGGATGGTTTATCTTCTTCTTATTGATATTTTGTAGTATCTTATAGATTATGGAGATCAGGCGTCGATCTTACGTAGAGTTGCCAAATATTTTTTCCCATTCTGTGGGTGTTCTTTTAATTCTGTTAATAAAGTCTTTGGATGAGCAAAAGTGTTTGATTCTTAATAGTTCCCATTTATCTATTTTCTCTTCTGTTGATTGTGGTTTCCTTGACAGATTTTGGAGTCTGTCCTCATTGTGTATTAAAACTTCCATTGTTGTTCCTACCTTATCTTGTATGAGCTTTATCGTTTTAGGTTTGATATTTAGGTCTTTTATACAGTTGGAGTTGGTTTTTGTGTAGGGTGTAAGATATGGATCTTGATTCAGTTTATTGCAGATGGATAACCAATTTTGCCAGCACCATTTGTTGAAGATACTGTTTTTACCCCAGTTTAATGTCTTAGGGCCTTTGTCGAATATCAACTGTTCATAGGCAGATGGTGTCATCTCTGGGGTCTCAATTCTGTTCCATTGATCCGTCTGTCTGTTCTTGTACCAGTACCAGGCTGTTTTGACCACTGTGCCAGTGTAGTATATTCTAAAGTCAGGTAATGAGAGGCCTCCCAGTGTGTTCTTCTTCTTTAGTAGTACCTTACTTATCCGGGGCTTCTTCCCTTTCCAAACAAAATTGGTGATTTGTTTCTCCATCTCATTAAAAAATGACGCTGGAACTTGTATTGGGATTGCATTATGTAAATAAATTGCTTTGGGTAAAATCGACATTTTCACAATGTTAATTCTTCCTATCCTTGAGCAGGGTAGGTTTTTCCATTTATCTAAGTCTCTCAGTTTCTTGTAGTAAGGGCTTGTATTTCTCTTTGTAAAGGTCTGTTGTTTCTCTGGTTAGATTAATTCCTCGGTACCTTCTCTTCTTAGGGGCTATCGTAAATGGTATTGATTTGATAATTTCTTCCTTAACAGTTTCGTTGTTGGTATAAAGGAATCCTACTGATTTACTTATGTTTATCTTGTATCCTGAGACTTTGCTGAACTCTTCTATCAGTTTGAGTAGCTTACTTATAGATTCCTTGGGGTTCTCTGCGTATACAATCATATCATCTGCGAACAGGGAGATTTTAACTTCCTCTTTGCCGATGCAGATGCCCTTTATTTCTTGGTCTTGTCTAATTGCTCTGGTTAGAACTTCTAGCACAATGTTGAATAGGAGAGGTGAGCGTGGGCATCCTTGTCTAGTTCCTGATCTCAAGGGAAAGTCCTTCAGTCTGTCTCCATTCAGGATGATGTTGGCAATTGGCTTTGTATAAATGGCCCTTATTGTGTTGAGGAATTTGCCGTCTATGCCCATTTTGCTAAGAGTTTTTAGCATGAATGGGTGTTGGACTTTATCAAATGCCTTTTCTGCATCAATGGACAAAATCAGGTGATCCTTGTCTTTTGTGTTATTTGTGTGGTTAATCACATTGATTGTTTTTCTGATGTTGAACCAGCCTTGCATCCCTGGTATGAATCCCACTTAGTCATGATCTAAAGAATATTTTTAACAATTTATAGAAGCCTTTGACAAAGAAAAATTAGACTCATGAAGTCTTTCTAGTATCACTCCAGAAAAATGTATATATTGGAAAAGACACAAAATAATGACTCATTAGAACTTTCTTGGAAAAGATCATGTGTAGTCCTTCTCATCAATCTACTTGGAGCCAAATTAGAGGGGAAGAAACCTTGAACTTGTTTGTTACAGTTAAAAAAAAAAAAAGGCTGATTCCACTTCTGGCCAGCCAATGCAACAGAAAATTGAAGGTTATGTTTAAATGTCACTGTGGCCACTAAATAAGTAAAGCACTACTACAGAAGAAGAATAAAATAGGAGGATTCATACTACCTGACCCTAGAACCTGCTCTTCAGCTATACTAGTTGAAACAGCCTAGTAATGGTACAATGACAGCCACATAGACCATGCAGTAGATTGGAACCTAGACCTGATCTTGGACAAAGACCTGAAATCCATCCATCAAGTGGGAAAAAAGACAGTCCTTTTAACAAGTTGTACTGGGAAAACTGGATATCTAGCCACAAAAACATGGAACAGGATCCATGAAACACCTAAACATAAAATCAAAAATTATAAAGATGATAGCAGAAACATACGGTCAATACTAGAGGCCCTAGTACATGGCATTGGGAGCTTAGTAATACAGACTACTGCTAGCAATGCACAGACTCCTGAAAATAACCTAGAAAACTGAGATCATCTAAAGATTAAACATTGCTCATTGAAAAGCTTCAACAAAAGAATAAAAGGAGAACTTGCAGACTACAGAAACCATCTTGGCTATTATAAATCCAACAAATGTCCGATCTTTAAAATTGACAGGAAAATCCAGCAATTCTGTGACCAAAAGACAATACAGTTTAAAAAAATGGGTAAAGGAAATGAACAGACACTTCACCCAAGAAGACATTCAAGTGGCTAACAGACACATGAGGAAACGTTTGAGATTACTAGTCATTACAGAAATGCAAATCAAAATGATGATGAGATAGCATCTCACCCAGGCATCACTGGAACAAATTAAAAAAGAAAGTAGCAAATGTTGCAGAGGCTACAGGGAGATTGAAACTCATGCACTGTTGGTGGGAATGTAAAATGTTACAACCACTTCGGAAAAGGATATGGAACTTCCTTAAAAAACTGCAAACATCCCTGTGGAACTAAAGAGACTGAAGAATACCAGAGACATAACAAAAAATATGGCCCCTAGAGTCAGAAAGGGTGACAAAAACCAAAGACTACATCAGCATGAGACCAGAAGAACTAGATGGTGCCCAACTACCATTAACAACTGCCTAGACAGGAACACAATAAAGGATAGCAGATAAAGTGGAAGAAAAGTGGGGTATTGAACTCAAATTCTAGTAAAAAGACGAAACTTGATGGTCTGACAGGCTGGAGGGTCCCTGGAAGACACGGTCCCTGGATTGTCCGTTGGCCGAGAACTGAAAGCATTCCCAAAGCCAACTCTTCAGACAAGTGGACTGTACTATAAGGGAGAAAATGCCAGTCGTGGAGAGTGTGTTTCCTGGTTAAGTAGAGACTAAATGGCCAGCTCCTGTCTGGAGGAGAGATGAGAAGGCAGAGGGGGACAGGAGTTGTTGAATAGACGTAGAAAATACTGGATGGAGAGGAGATGTGTGCCATCACAGTAAGGGGAGAGCAACTAGGGTCACATAACAACGGTTGTGTAAGTTTCTGTACGACAAGCTGACTTGGATGGTAAACTTTTACTTAAAGCACAATTTAAAAAAAAATGTTAGAAATGAAACTATCATATGACCCAGTAACCCCACCTTTATGAATATATCCTAGAGAAATAAGAGCTGCCATATAAATAGACAAATACACCCTATGTTCATTACAGTAGTGTTCACAATAGCAAAAAAAAAAATGGAAACAACCCAGATGTTCATCAACAGATGAATAGATTGCAAACTACGGAACATGCATGCAATGGAGTACTACACAATGATAAAGAACAACAATGAGTCTGCAAATCATCTGACAACATGCAGGACTCTGGAGAGCATTATGCTTCATGAAATACGTCAATCACAAAAGGACAAATATTATGAAACTACTACTATAAAAAAAATCATGAAAAGGCTTATACACAAAAAGAGAGGGGTAGTTGGGATGGAAAAATACCAAACAGAAAATGGAAAAATTCTAAATAGACAAAGGATAAGTGGTAACTTCAATGAAAGTTGAGGCAGTACACTACTGGAAAAACCAGCACAACTTGTATAAGGAAAGATCATGGAAGCTACATAGGCACATCCAAACTCCCTGAAGGACCCGGTTGCTGGGCTGGGAGCTGGACGGTCATGGTCTCTGGTAACATATAGGTCAACTGGCATAACATAGTTTATAAAGAACCTGTTCTGTACTCTACCTTGGTGAATTGTACCTGGAGTCTTTAAAAGCCTGTGAGCAGTCATCTAAAATACTCTACTAGTCTCACTCCTTCGGGAGTACCTTAGTTGTCTTAGTCATCTAGTGCTGCTGTAACAGAAATATTACAAGTGGATGATATTAACAAAGAGAAATCTGTTTTCTTACAGAAAAATAGGCTAAAATCCATATCCAGGGCTTCAGCTCTAGGGCAAGTCTTTCCCTATTGGCTCTGAAGGAAGATCTTTATTGTCACTCTCCCTGTGGAGTGGGAGCTTCTGAGGCATAGGGACCCCAAGTCCAAAGGACATGCTCTGCTTCTGGTACCACTTCTTTCGTGATGGTTTGAGGTCCACAACTCTTTGCCTGCTTCCCTGATCTTTACGTCCCTAGAACTTTGCTTCAGGACACAGTACAATCTTACACACTGAGTCCTGCCCCACCAACACAGCTGTTGCCCATCCTCCCTCATTAACATCACAGAGGCAAGATTTACAACATAGAGGAACATCATAAGATATCGGGAATCATAGCCTTGCCAAATTGCTGCACACATTTTTTGGAGGACACAATTCAAGCTATGACAGGGAGCAAGGGAGAATGAAGGAAAATGAAGATACAAGAGAAAGATTAGTCCAAAGTGCTAATGGACCACAGCTACTGCAGCCTCTACAAGTCAGTCAAGTATAACTAGACAGTGCCTGACTAACACCACTGACTGTTCTGACAGGAATCACAATAGAGGGTCTCAGACAGAGCTGGAGAAAAGTGTAGGACAATATGATAACTCACAAAAAAGACCAGACTTATTGGCCCAGCAAGGACTGGAGAAACCCTGAGAACACAGCCCCTGAGCACTCTTTTAGCTCTGTACTGAACTCACTCTTGAGGTTCACCATTCAGCCAAAGGTTATACATGTCCATAAAATAGAGTGAGTCTAAAGGGGTACACCAGCACAGGGGAACGAAAACTTGTAATAAGGAATCCAAGGTTAAGATAGGACAGTGTTGACATGTTGTGGGATTATTAACCAATGCCATAAGACAGTATGTGTACTAACTATTTAATAATGAGCTGGTTTGTTATGTAAACATTAACCTGAATTGCAACAAAAATAAATAAAAGCTGTAAACTGCTGGGGCGCAAGGAGGAGTCCCTGTGACCAGAACTAGATATCTGAGGCATACAGCTGATGCAAGAACCTGGACTAGGCTTGAAAATGCACCTGTTTATCTTTTTTTCTTTACTACAGTCCTGCCTCTAATAATATTTTCCTAAATTGGGCAATACTTATGCTCACCGCTTTAGAAAGTTTAATTGTTGGATATGTGGTACCCTCCTAGCCTCGAGTTAGTTTGGCCTTCCCTGGTAAGTCTGTCTACTACAAGGATCTGACTGGGTTACCCTTGATCTATGAATGCAAGAACAATGGAGAAAAAGTTCCTTACTACAGGGAATCACTATTTCTAGATTTCTGTTGTTAAATGGCCTTTTAAAAAATCTGACAAAAACGAGGCTATAACTTAATGTTTAGTCTTAACACAGCCCTTACGTTACTAAATCAAGTCCCTTAAGAAGAGCTAGCTAAAGATCTTCCCAATCTACCAACGGTACTCTTCACATTGTAGATCCATATCAGCAACTGTGAGACAGATTCATCTGGTTAACTCTCCAATAGCAGAGGCCAAATCAGATCCCTCTCCTTTCCTGGGAACAATCTAATTTCACCAATAGAAATAATCATCCCTTCCAGACCTATGGAACGGCTTCCAGTACATGAAGATGAATCAGTTACAACCATACAAGGTACGTGATGGTTCGCTACTGTCGTGGATTGAATTATATACCCCTAAAACTGTGTGTAGCAATTTGGCTGGGCCTTGATGCCCAGTACTATATAGTTGCCTTCCATTTTGTGATTTTCCTATGCTGTAAATCCTAATCTATGCCTGTGATTAATAGGGCATGACTGAATTACATGAAAGAAGATTAGGGTGGGACTGTAACACCCTTACTAAGTCGTGTCACTGATCCAATGTGAACGCAATTTCCCAGGTGTGTGGTTTGCACTTCCTTTTATCCTACAAGAAAGAAAAGGAAAAGAAAGCGAAGAGTTGGGGGATTCATGTAATGAATAAATCAGTGCTAGGATCAGACTGGATCTGGTCCTGGATCTGAGGCTCGTCTGCTGAGATGTTCCTAGACTGAGGGAAACAGTGTGTCACAAAGACCTTCTTCAGGAACAAAGAGAGACAGCCTTCCCTTGAAGATGACTCCTTGAATTTGAACATGTAGCCTACTGAACTGTGAAGAAATATATTTCTCGTTGCTGAAGCCATCCACTTGTGCTATTTCTGTCATAGTAGCACTAGATAACTGTCATGGATTGAACTGCTGGGGCCAGGAATTCCTATATTCTGTGATTGCCTCCCTTTTGTGATGTTCTGATGCTATAAATCCTAACCTCTGCCTGTGGTTAACAGAATGGATTATGCTAGAGAAGATTAGGGTGGGACACCACATCCCTTCATAAGATCACCTCCCTGCTCCGCTGTAAAGGGAGCTCCCCTGGACTGTGGCTTGTACCACCTTTTATGCTTTCATCCTACAAGAGATAAAAGAAAAGGGAAGCAAACAGAGAATTGGGAATCTCATACCATAAAGAAAACAGCACCCAGAAAAGAGTGCATCCCTCAGACACGAGGTTCCTGTGCCAAGATGCTACCTGACCAAAGACTGAAGCAACACAAAGACTTTGCTCCAGAATCAGCGGGGGAAAGCCTTCCCCTGAACAGATAACCTAAATTCAGAGTTGTAGCCTATGGGACTATGACAATAAAGTTTCTGTTCATGAAACTATCCACTTTGTGATATTTCAGTTAGAGCAGCACTAGCTGACTAAAACCATGACTGACACAGTCACCAACCGGCTACAGTACTCAGGCATCTGCTGAGTGGACCCTAGCAGAATCTTTGGCTATGTGGAAACAACCTTTGGCCCTGCCTCCCACCAGGTTGGACTGGAAAATGCATTCTGGCCTGACACTGACTCAGGACATAGCTGAACTCCACTGATCAGTCGATGTATCCATATTTACAGCCAGATGGTTTCAGTTGGTATTTCATTGTCTTGACTAAATGCGACAGTGTTTACACCTCTGGTAGGGTTTGATGATGTTCTGGCATGTGTAAAAACACTAATCAAATCTGCATAAACTTCCCTTCACCTTCAAAATACTCCCTTTGGGAAGCTATGCACCAATGCCAACATCTAGTCTACTCTTTAAAGCAATTTTGGAAATTTGGATGGCCAACAAAGCTGTTTTCGTATCACCCTTGAAGTCCTGAGTGTTGTCAAAATGTCTTCCTTGCAATATCCCCTTCATCTCTGGGTAAAGAAAAAGGTCACTGGGGCCAAATCAGGTGAGTTAGGAGGGTGTTCCAATACAGTTATTTGTTTACTGGCTAAAATCTCTTTCACAGACAACCATATATTAAGTTCACGAACTTGACACTTTGCCACCATGTGCAATGGCCATTCCAGAAAGAGTCTCAAAATTGTTTTGAAGGATGGAATAGGTGTTGGCATCAGGGCACAGCTTCCCAAGGGGAGTACCTCGAAGGTGACCATAGTAAATTCTGCAGTGAGGTATGTAGCACGTAGAACTATTAAGTTTGTGGACTTAATTGTCAGATCTTGTGCATTCCTACAACAGTGCTAATGTAACACTCTTTGTTAATCATATTCAGTGTGTAGTGTGTTGTCTTAATGATACTGTTCCTTTCTTTAACTGATATTATCAGCCATTAGTTTTACTCTTGGGATGCATGGTAGGCAGAGAAAGCTACTTTATTCTAGAATCTTTATATAAATCATTATTCGCATTATTGTAATTATAAAATGCTAGTTTGCTTTAGTACAATGCATTTTAACCACAAAATGCTGTACTTCAAAATCACTTGACCCTTCATATAAAATCATGCTAGATTTCAAAAGCCTTCACCAGTGATCATGTTGTTTAATCATTTCCTTTTTGTCTTCTTGGGCATGTTTCATCTTGATCTTGATTGTTACATCCTGACTAAATAACACATCTCAGATGTAGCCTCACCCATCAAGAAGTTCCCCATACAACCTATTCACCCTGAAGATGAGGCCGATTAGTTCGGTAAGGGGAAACAAAAATGCCAAAACTCCTCAGGAAAACAAAGCTCTTTCAATACAAAAGTTACTCTCATGTGGAAAATCAGCACCCCCTAATGGAGGCTTGATCAAAAGGGGGAAATACACAGATAATAATTTTCAAGCACGGAGGCATTCCTCTCAGGATAGGAATGGTAGGAGCAACACGCGTTCCCTGGAAGCGAAAGGTCAGGATGTAAGCAACTTGCTAGTGGGAAGAATTTGTCAGGATGTAAACAGTTTGTTCCTGGAAGAATGCTTATAGCTGAATCAGTTGGCCTCACTCACCTAAAAGGTAAAACTCACTCCACTCTGCCAGCCAAATCACCAGCCTTTTCATTTCAAAGGCCTTGGAAGCTGAAACCCAATCAGCCATTTACTCTTGCCTTTCCTTTGTTCTCTAGCATAAAACCCTCAAGCTAGATAGAGACAGTGGAGTGCTTCATATCTTTACTTAGTGCTGCCCAGCCTGTGCTGTGCTATTCCTCAATAAAACTGCTTTTCTTCTGTTCCTAACAAAGTATAAGAGTTTCTTCTCTGACATTGGTCAGGCCAAACTATGTTTTGTTGTGGGCAACAAAACATCCAGAGCTGTAGTGGCTGGACTAAATAAAGGTATATTTCTTATTCATAGTACATATCTTGCATGAACTAGGGTTGGAATCAAAACAGCTGTGCCACTGCCACTCAGATACCAAGATTGTGGCCCCACCATTTTACAGCTCTATCACCTGGAAACTGCAGCTCTCCCTTTAGTATATGAAGGGAAGAAAATAGAGAGAATTTTGCCTGGTGGTTCAACATTAAGAGCTTTGCTACTAACTCAAAAGTTGGCAGTTCAAGCCCACTCAGCTTCTCTGCAGGAAAAACATCTGGTGGTTGCTATGAGTGGGCATTGACTCAATGGCACCCTAAACACAGTAATTAAATTACGTGGTCCAAATGTCACTTCTATTTATAAGCCATTAGATCTAGTACCCATCAGGAATGTGTGCTTTTTAATATGACCAGGAAAAAGAAGAAAACCTTAGTAATGTCAAAAGAAATATCTTGCATGATGATAATAATATTTTCCATTGAGCCAAGTGCCATCGAGTCGGATCCGACTCTATGCTTACATTTAATGATTAAGTGATGTTTATGTCACGTGGCTATCTGTTTATATGTTCTTTTTAACTAAAGCTACCAAGATCTGAAAAAAGTCAAGATGAAAATATGTTAAGTAAATAATGGCATAGGTGCCATACAGATACGATGAAAACTATGATGGTGACATCTATCTCATTAACATCTGGAAATCACTGCTCTTGTATGAGATCATACAGATAGCTTGAGGCAATGATAATAGGAGATTTTATGTAACGTGAAAGAAATAATTTTGTTTGTTTTTATAGTGCTTTTCTTTTTAAAAGAATAATAAATGCTTATTTTAGATAATGTAAAAACGTCTATAAACAAAAAGAAGAAAGCTAACAAAATTCACATGTAATTTTACCAACTAGTAAAATGTTATAATATGTAGCTGCCAGCCTAGCTATAACTTGATTGCTCAAATAATATGTTGGTATAATCTTCCCATATATTTGAACGTGGTAATTCAGATATAGCATACTTAACTATAATGTTTTACTTTTATTAATATTCTAACAAATATTCATGTATGCAAATCTTAGCGTATAATGCTAAATAATTTCTTAAGATGAATTCCTTGAAGTAGAAATTCCTTGATCATGAGTTACGCTCATAAAAAGCATTTTTAAACACAAACTTTATTTTTGTTGCAAATGTTAAAATAAACAGAAATACTCATATATAATATTAAAATTTGCCCTCTCCATGCCAGCCCTTAGAGGATTGGCGGGCATCTTTCCAGACAATGTATTTATTCATTGATATAAGAGTGGCCGTCATGTGGCATCCATTGTGCTAGTCTCTGGGAGTTCAGCACTGCTCTAAGTAGATGTTCATCTAGTTGAAAAGTTTAGGAAGGGAGACATAAATTAATTACTTGACTATATTTATAATGACTATGATAAGGGACTTCACAAGTAGTAAATGATTAGATGAGAAACTGTAATGGTGGAAGTACTTAATTTATATCAATGGGGAGAGGTGTGAGAAGTTACTAAGAAGAGTTTCTGAGAAGTAACATGTAAAATAAAATCTAAATAGTAAGACATTTTAGCTAAGTAAATATGTTTGTATGTGTGTGCTTTTGTGATGTAGACTGAAAAGGAAACAAGAAGTACTACGAGTTCACACACTAAAATGTGCAAAGTCTCTAAAAGTGGAATTAAACTTGGTAACTGAAAGAAACCTAGTATGGCTGAAAAAGAGTAGAGAGAGAAGGTTAAAGAAGTAGGCAGGACATAGGTCATGGAAAATGCTGTAAGCATGGAGATGAGTTAACATTTCGTTTTAAGAACAGCAGAAACTTTTCGTTGTTAATTATCTATGTCTAGTTTGAAAGTCCCTATGGGAACCTGGTCACACAGTAGTTTATAGAGCTATCGCTGCTAACCAAAAATCAGTGGTTGAAATTCACTGGCTGCTTCTTAGGAACCCCGTGGGACAGTCCTACTCCATCTTATATATAAGATCCCTTCACTATTAGTCAGAAGTGACTCAGTTGGTGGCAATGGGTTTGTTTTTTTGTGCCAGATATGGTCTGTGGGTATGCAGTCCCATTCTCGCCCCTCCTCTAAATAACACTAGGGCCTGGATGTTTGGACATCTCATTCCATAGATTCTTTGCAGCTGGTTTTCAGGAGGCACGTCCAGTGAAAAATGTTGGCAGGAGATGAGAAGGCAGAAGGAAGGGAGAAGTCAGTCCACTTCTGACTGCATCAGCAGTAACCACGGAGGTCTGTAGGCAATCAGGTCTCAGCAATAGCAAAAAGACAGTTCTGGACAGCTGCAGTGGCAACAGAGCCTGCCACACAGTTCCTTGGGGAGTGGGGCCCTCGGAGTATGCTAGTATTTGGTGTACACCCTTTTCTTCCTCTTGCTCTTCCAGCCCTTCCAATAATACTTTGGTATGTGTTACATCTACTATATTACGTCTTTCTGCTTGATTTTCTTTCTAGACACTGTCTTACTGAACCTTTTGAATCAGGCAAATGCTTTAAATATTTTACCAATCACAGTTTTTTCACATATCTTAAAGAAATATTCAGATCCTTTATTGAACCAATCTGCTTTCATTCTGATTAATACTTGACAATTTGACTATCATCAGTGTTGGTGGAGTCACCAATAGAAGTCATAGTTAGAGTATTAAAAATTCTTCAATAATTTTCTTAAAGAATTTTTCCTGTGATGACTCTAAGTCTTATGTTTTCTAGAACAGTTCTAATTTTATATGTACTATTTCCATTATCCTTATTCCCAGGTGGAAACACTAGGTTCGTACCAGGCATAACTCCCTAGTGTTGGCCAATGAAAGAGAGACCTAGGTGGGAAAACAAAAAGACGCCTTTATTCTGCTGTACAAGGAAATGGAGTCAGTCAGTGCTTACTGTTGCTAAGACTGCTTCTTGCCAAATCTGGGCATACAGTTTTAATTTTAAAGGAGTTTATAAACAGGGAGTTCATATAAGTTATATCAGCAGCATTTGTAATCATACTATACAAATGCAATGGGGTTTATATATAACCTCCAAGCAAAAGCTGGATTGAAATGCAAAGCTGAGGGTTGGGGATGGGGGTGGGAATACAGGGTGCTGGGCTATGGAGTAGGGAAGCCCAGCAAAGGAAATGCTTTTGCAATGCAGCACTGTGGGGGAGGAAGCCAGGTGAAGAATACAGCACTGCTGGAGTTCTGTCTCATTGTTATAATTAGTCCTGTCTTAACCAAATTCTGTGTCCTGCTGTGAAAATATTTAGCCTTTCATATTTTTTGGTTTTCCAATGATAAAGCAGATATTTGCTCTTTTTGATGCCCGTAATTTATTCCAACTTGTTTGGTAGGAGCCTCTCTATTTGGTTGCAAAGGAATTAGACTTTTCTGTCTCTCACCTTTTGATGAGATAAATTTAGTGGTAATCTTGGTCAAAGTGCTTGATCATTCATTAGCATGGTACGGACATGAGCTTCAAGTAGGGCTCGTTTGATGCTTTTTACCTAGGATTTTAGTTTGAAGCAAGAATGACAAACTACAACAAACCATGAAAATTATTTTAACAAATTAAAAATTGAAAATAAGGGGTGAGGTCACCTCTTCCCCTGTCCTTTCAGAATCTACATTAGGTAAATTGTCGCTATAAATTCTTTATCCCTTTGAAAAGTATGTAAATCAAGGATGTTTTCTCAAGAGATGGGAGCCATCCTCTTTTGAAATGTAATCATCTGGGAAGATCACCCCTACCTCCCAAGTTCCCTGTAAGCAGTTTAACATAACCTCACATATCTTAATAGAACATTAGCAATATTATCTTAAAAACAAATAAAGAGTTGTTATTTGCTTACCTATAAAAATCATAAGATTTCTTTAGCTATCTCTTTAGCAGATTGGTTGTGAAATACCACATTCTAGCTTAATTCTTATACAATAAAAATTACCTTTCTCTTTAATTTTTGTAGAGAGGTTTTCTGGGTTGGGAACAGATTTTGATTTTAGTATCATCACCTCAGTGATTAGTTTTGACAGTAACAGACTAAGAGTATGCCTATGAGTTCTTGCTACTGGCCTACCCAGAGTGGTTGTGGGTCATATCCTTGGGCAGATTTGAAACCTTTCTCTTCGATTGCATGACTTCTCCTCTATCAACCCAATAATTTATTCCTCTGCATAAATGGAAATTAGATTCTTTCAGCCTTAAAAACTATAACAGAGAGAATTGTAGTTTTCCTTTTTATTGTGGCAGCTGTATGTGTAACAAAACATTTGACGTTTCAATGATCTTCACATCTGCAGCTCAGTGATATTACGTTTATCACGTTCCACAACCATCATTCTTATTCATTTTCAAATTATACCATCACCCTGAACAGAAATTCAGCGTCCCCTAAGCATTGAGACTTTTCTTTTTGTTAATACATGTTGCATCAAGGACACTCTGTTTTATTTAGAAATAGTCCTGCAGCATATAAGAATAATTATTAGCTAGGTCTCTTGGGGATGAATAAACCATTGCGGTACAGTGATTAAGTGCTGTGGCTGCTAACCAAAAAGTCAGCAGTTCAAATCCAGTAGGTATTCTTTGGAAACTCTATAGGACAATTCTGCTCTCTTACAGGGTCCCTATTAGTAGGAATCAACTCGACAGAAGGGGGTTTTCTTGGTGGATGAGACAGCTAGCTCTCTGTACTCTCTCTCTTTCTCTCTCTCTCTCTCTCTCTCTGTGCTTCTAGACCCAGTTTGGCAAGTTCTTTCTTCCACTCTTCTCACTTTTTCCTACATTCCTTCCATCAGCAATTCCTTTAACATCAAAAGAAAGACATTAAAAAGTCTTTGGTGGAGTTCAGCTCATTAACTGCACCTACTTTCATATTATCTTTCTTTCATGATGAATCTGCTAAAAATTTTAGAAATGGTTTAAATCATACTGTTTCAATAATTGAAAATCACAAGTTTAGGATAAACATTTTGGTTTTTCTTAGGATAAAGGACAAAATTCAAGACACCTGCTAGGAATTTGCAAACAGGAAGATCAAGACTCTCACTAAGGAAGCATCTAGGGTCTTTCAAAATCCCTAGCATGTTGGTTCTAATGTTAGGTTAAGACGAATGAAAAAAAAACCCTGGCAACCAGATCTTCATGCAGACCCTTCAGATTCTTCACAGCCAAGACTCAGAAGTCTACTTCCTTCCCTTCCTATCAGCATCTCTAGCAACCTCACTCTCCATGGGGGTGCATTTCCCTGACTTTGGAATGTTCCTCCTTAACTTGACTTTAGCTAAGTCTGAATCAGGAGGTGTGAGACTGGCAGCTAAGTGTGGGCCACTCAAAGCCTCATTGACAGTTCCTGGCTGAGTGACTTTAGCCAAGGTTCTCAAAGTTTCCAAGCTTCAGTTTCTTCATCTGTGACACAGGAATCATAACGCCTGCATGTAAGCCTTTTGTGACATTTAATTGAGGTAATAGATACAGACATTCCTAGCATGCTATTGACTTAGCAGGCAGTTAAACAAATAAGAAGTAATTTTATTTACTCTGTACAGAAATAAGATTCATAAATGGTTATTATTTGAAAATAAAAATTGTGAATGTCCACACCCTTTGAATGTCTATTTTTTTTAGCTGTTCTTGAATGTTTTTGTGGACTCACAACAATTATATTGGATTGCTCATGTTTTCAAAGGCCTGAGCTTTGTTTATTTTTTAAGCCAACATACTTGTTTAGAAACATCTTTTAGCATTTTGGCTGGAAAACTTGCATATCCACTTTTGTATAATCTAGAACAGATTTTCTAATATATTCCAAAGTACAACATAGTGTGTGCATGCATGGGCATGTGTGTGTACATATGTGCTTAATATAATTACACATTATATTTTACATATATATAAATGTATGTACTATTTTATTAACTGTTACCATGAAGAAACCTCTGGTGGCATAGTGGTTAAGTACGCTGTCTGCTAATCAAAAGTTCAGAAGTTCAGAGCTACCAGGCACTCGTTGAAAACTCTATGGGCAGTTCTACTTGACCTATAGAGTCACTATGAACCAGAATCACCTTGACAGCAGTGGGTTTAGTTTTGGTTTTGATTACCATGAACATTATAAAATTCTTTGCACTAGTAGAATTTTTACCCAATATTTCTAACATGTTTTAGTCTGATCTTTGAGAGGACAGGGATGCATTGCAATAACAGGAGAAGAAGGACACAGATAGGATATTGGGATATATGTTCCTTGCCCAAGACCACAAAGCCATGAAGCAATAGAGACAGATCTCAAACCTAGGCTTTAGGTTTACAAATTCAACACTGTTTCTACCATATTTCACTGCGTCCCTCCAGGAGAATGTGGTAGAGGATGGCTGGGGTGATGAATGGGGAAGAAAAGCAGAAATGTTGACTTACAAGCCTTTTGAAATTTGGAGGGACTAACTATCAGAAGAAAATCTTGACTGCTCAGCGGTTAAGTGTTGCAACTGCTAATGAAAATATTGGCAGTTTAAATCCACCAAGTGCACCTTGGAAACTATAGGGCGGTTCTACTCTGTCCTGCAGGGTCACTACCAACTAGAATCAGCTCAGTAGCAGTGAGTCGGTTTGGAATTGTTAGTGAATAACTGAAATGTCATGTTCTGATTCTAACAAGAATTCAGTAGCACTGGGAGTGTAGGAATTGTGAAGCAATTTGTAGGTATATTTTTTATAATAAAGCAAAATGCACAACATACTCCAGATTTCTACTTTCTCAAATGTGTTCTTTTTATAGCCCAAATTTTAGATTCTTATTTTCATTCTTTATACACCAGCTTTATAGTTTACTTATATTTTCTGCACATTTCTTCCTACGTACACATTCTATTTAAAAAGTCAGTATACCCCATATTTTTAATTTCTATGACAACATTCAGAAATGATGTGAAGAAATTCTCTATGCAACTGGCATTGAGGCTAAAATGAATAAATGAAGGAATTAGTCTGAATCTGTTTCAATATGTCATATTTATTCTTCAGGGCTTTGAAAATTGGAATAACTCCATTTTAAAGCAATTTGGCAATGCATTAAAGAAATGAAAAATATATTCAAATAATCACTCTCCCACCAGAGAGTTTACCATATGCAAACACGGCTCCTCACATTCTACCCTGCATGTACATCTCTGAACACGTAGAAAGTTATATACATGAAAACTATCGCTTACACTTCTGAAAAGTAGAACACAACCTATATTTTCATCAATATTGAAATGGTTGAGGAAACTATTGTAGATCAAACTTGATACAATACTGGGTAATTGTTGAATTATTATTTTGAAATATAGCAATATGTAGTGATATTTTTGCATGGAAGCTGCTGTTCAGAAATCAAATGATTGACATATTGCATTAGGCAAATCTCCCCCCCCCACAAAAACTCTTTAAAATATTAAAGGGCAAAGACGTCATCTTGAGAACTAAGGTGTGCCTGACGCATGCCAAGGTATTTTCAGTGACCTCATATGCATGCCAACGTTGGTCAATAAATAAGGAAGACCAAGAATTAATCCCTTTGAATTCTAGTGTGGTTGTATAATACTGAGTGTACCATGGACTTCCAGGACAAACACATTTGTCCTGGAAGGATGGGGATACTTCATCTTATGCACTTAGTACATGTTGTCAGGAGGGACCAGTCCCTGGAGAAGGTCATCAGGCTTGGTAAAATAGCCAATGCCAGCCAGTGCCCGTGGAGTCGGGTTCGACTCATGGCAATCCTATAGGTCAGGATAGAACCACCCTATAGAGTTTCCAAGGATCGCCTGGCAGAATTGAACCATTGACCTTTTGGTTAGCAGGTGTAGCACTTAGCTCACTACGCCATGATAAAATAGACAGCCAGTGAAATAGAGGAAGATCCTCAATGAAATGGATTGAGACAGTGGTTGCAACAGTAGTTTCAAACACAGCAGCAATGCTGACAATGACTTGGGGCTGGGTATACTTCTTTTTATTGTACCTAGGGTAGCTATGAGTTGGAACTGACTGGAGACAACTAACAACATTTTTCCCACAAATAAAATACAAAATCATATCTACATTGTTGTAACTATGAAAGAAGACATTTTTCCATGCAGACAAAAATTGAAGAGGAAAATGAAAAGGTTAAAGGTTTCTTGTCAGTCGAGTAACAAAGGTTCATTGTGTAATTAAAACCCAAATTAGAAACAGAGCACTCTTGAGCATACTCTATTAAAATTCAGTAGAAACACTACATGTCGGTATGATCTCAAGAGGCAAATACAAACATTTGCTAGTGGTTACCAGGGCTGGGAGGGATTCCGAGAGAGAGCCTCATTGCTTAGTGGACCCCGAGCTTCCGTTAATGGGGACGGAAAAATTTGCCAGTGGATGGTGGTGATGGTTACATATCATAGCGAAAGTTACTGTCACTGAATTTACATGTAAAAAATGTCAAAATAGCAAATGTTTTGATGTATGTAGGTATATGCTTACCAGCACACACACACACACACACACAACTGCATTCCTCTCTGTCCTAACTGCAATGGATGTTGCTGCCAAACTGGAATGATGCCAGGACTGTACAGTGGTATACGTGAGCCCTGACTGTAAAAGCAGAGAACTAGCAGAAGATGCCACAACTCCTCATTGGCCAAGAGCAATCTTGTATGTCATCTAAAAACAATACAAATATGCTCTACAGTCCATATATCTGTTAGGGCACTGAGGTCATAGTGACCATATCTTTAAATCACTGGTTCCCAAAGCAAACAAAAACTGCATGAGAGGGCAAAGTACCACACAATGGGAAAAGGAATCATTTTTGTAAGTCTTTATTTTTCAGTTTTTCCTCCCATAGTAATGCACGGAAAGGCATAACAGTTTATATTGTACAAAGCATTTGAAGAAAGTACCTCAATTTGCCGATTATTTCAAAATGAGATTACAAACAAAAAGAAAACAAATCTGGTTCTTCAACAAAGGGCAAAATAACTGAATACAGTCTGTTATTTACTTTTCTCTCTTAACATAATGTCTGGAACACTTCATCTTACAAATAGGATTAACAGGAACATAACATCGCACAAGCTTGCAGACAACCAGCATAAAATATGGGGTAGACTTTTTAATCAGAAGAATCATGCTGTCATGAAGAAATTATAATCATTTATACAATTGAATCAATTTCAGTATTACAAAAACTAAGTTGCATCTATTTGTTATTTAGTTCATTAAGAAGGAAAACAAAACAACAACAACAAAAAGGAATGTTAAGAAAAGCCAGACAGGATTTGGCTCTCCCCTAACACAGGTCAAGTCACCTTGGTCCTTGAAATTCAGAAAGGGTGTGCCTCAGGCATCATATAGTAGTGGCTGACTGGAACAGTGCTATTTTAATCAACAAACAATAGTTTGCCAACAAATAAATACATGATACACACAACACAACAAATTAAACATTAAAAAAAAACAGTGACATGATTGTCTAAAATCAAGATGTTATTACAAGGATTTGGCAAACATTGAGTAGTGGTACTGTGGTGCTGGTAATGAACAGGTTACTTCACTGACTTAACCTCTTGGAGCGCTGAACATCCATAGTTTACAATTATTCACATACCCTTTTCCCCTAGTTTCCAACAACGTACTTAAGAAGGTAAAAGTTAAGGTGGAACAAGAACTCCCTGTTACTAGCTTCTAGCATAATCGACTGTGCATTTCCTCCAACTACTTCCATTTTCAAAGGGTTAAATTAGGTAAAAACTTTCACAAAGAAAAGAAAAATTAAATCTGTCATTAAAAGCAACTGTTCCCAATCATGTGTCAGGTGATCTTGTACAAAAAAAGGATTCAGTTTCTATGGAGTGTTCATCCGCGTCAATGCTGACGTCTCAGGGGCCCCACTCTGCCACCCACATCCCCAGGCAGGGTGAACTGGAAGCTGCCTGCTGCCCAGCAACGTTCTCATTCTCACGGAATCACTTTAAGTCGCATTGATCCTCCAGAAGTCAGCAGCTGCCTTTGCTGTGCAAAACAAAATATCGAGAATAAATAGTCTTTTTTTCTTTCTTTCTTTTTTTTTTTTTTAATTATTCAGTTTAAGGTCACCAGACTTTAAATGAGCGACCCTTGAGGTTTATAAGGCATTCTGCTCAGCAGTCTTTTATATAGTCCTATGTGAAACAGCCATGCTACTGCTGGACTTGGTCCCACTCTGGTCAACCTTGGTAATGTCATACGTGGCTTATGGACTGGATGGCACTGGATTCTGCTGCAGCCCTTGCCATACTGTGCCACATGTTGGAAGAACTGTGGGATGTAGAATGCAGGGACTCCTTTTCGGACAATGACAACATCATCGCATAAGCCTGAGGTAAAAAGAAGAGACTCAGTAAATGACATTTGAATAACGCAACTTTTAATTCAAATAATATGACTGGTGAATTTTAAGAAGGGTACCCAGTGCTGTCGAGTCGGATCCAACTCATGGTGACCCTAGAGGCCAGAGTAGAACTGCCCTCTGCAGTATTCAAGCAGTGCCTGGTGGGTTTGAACTGCCGACCTTTTGGTTAGCAGTGGTAGCACTTAACCCACTACACCATCAGGGTGTCCCTTAAGAAGGGAAGAGACCCTAAATAGGAGGATCCCTTATGTGTGTGTTTGTTGAAGTGTGAGACACATATATTTTTGTTGTTACTGTTAAAACGACATAGGTCTACTGCTGGCCTCTAGTGTCTAAGAGTCTGTAAAAGTGATGCGTTCTAAAAAAAAAAAGTTTGTCACACCCAAAACGTCGGCAATGTCTCCATTGAGAAACAGCACTCATCTCACAGCCCAACCACCTATGCAGACATCTGTCTTCTTCACAGGTTTGATTCCTCAAAACTAGCACTGTGTGCTTACAAATGAAGCTGGCACATGTGAACAGCACACAGGCCTGCCTTGGTGGCACTGTGTTCAAGTGGGAGGAAACAGTCTGACTCCTGCGTGGTATAACTGAGCACACACTGACAGTGAGATGCCTTGCCCAAAGTCACTCAACCAGATAGCGGGGGGGATGTAACTATTCATTTCTGCTCCTTTTTAATCCAGTGTCCTTCCTACCATTTCCTTCTATGCTTGACATATTCAATGCTAAAACCTGAAGTCCTTGAATGTGACAAGAATAAAGTCAGTTCTACTGAAAAACAAAACAAGACACAAGACCTAACGATGTTCTAAGTAACTTGTGCTCCAGCATCCACTGAGTTGAAAGGTGTTCAGAGGTGTTTGGGGAGATTGTGCTCTTTCTGCCCTGTTATCATGTCAAATTCTAAATAACTGTTCACAGAATCCTCTGTTTACTGCCAAGTAAAATATTCAAAGGAAATGTTTGGTCTTGACTTGGGAGTGAATGTCTCACTGTTGATTTGCCATTGTTGGTCTCTTCCATTGCTAAACTTGCTTGTCAAAATGCTGAAGTGGAATCATTAAAGTCCTGCCAAAGACATTCCACTGTCTGTAAACAAAGACAAAATGCCTCCGTTGTTAGGCAGAATTTCATCTCTGGAAGTCATGCTGAGACATGTGGCCAGTCTGTGGTTTCTTCTGTAATAATGGCATTCAGTTAGAAAATGTGCCTTTTCTTGCAGACCGATTTTGATTTGCAGGCTCATTGCTCTGAATGTACACATTTGAATTTTATGTAGTCATTTTGCCTTCTGGGACTCTACAAAGACTCAGCACCCATTTAACATATATTTCTTGAGCATCTAGTCTATTCCAGGCACTGTGCTAGGTACTAGGGAGCCTAACATAAATAATATTCAGTCCTTGCACCTGTAAAATGCAGAGCATGGGCTAAGTGAGCATTGAACTTAAACTACCTGTTCTAAAGAGGGACACAATTTTAGGGTTCAGGATAAAAAGTATGCTGAAACAGTCTTAACAAAACCCATTCTGATGTTTGGGAAGATCAAAAGGAGTACAAGAGAAAATTCTGGACACCTGAGTTCTAATCCTAGTCTCTACCCTGCCTCTTCTTAACTAGCTGTGTGATGTTGGACAAGCTGCATACCCTTCTAAGCTTCACTTTCCTCATACGAAACACCGATAATACAGTGAAACCTGTAAAAGTTAAATGCAACAGAACTGTCTTGTTTTCCGAGGTCTCACAAGTTTGCCACCTTCGACAGGTAGAAGGTACTCTCTTACCACTTTCCTACTGCTCTCTATTAGTGGCAAATATCTCAGTTTTCCTTCTCTGACAGGTTTTCACCTTACACAGGTTCACACTTTCCCAGGATTTACTGTAGTGGTATACCTGCCCGTGAAGGCTGGGGAGGAAACACTGGCGGTATAGTCATTAAGTGCCTTTTCTGTTAACCAAAAGGTCAGCAGTTTATACCCACCAGATGCTCCCTGGAAACTTTATAAGGCAGTTCTACTCTGTCCTATAGCGTTGCTGTGAGCCAGAATCAACTCAACAGCAGGGGCTTCGATTTGGAAATGTTGTGAAAGAATCACAGTTGGTAACTTATATAAAGTGCCTGGCTCAGTGTGCCTGACATAAATATTACCTATTATCATGAGATTAGGACAGGCTTTGCTGGAGAAGTTCCTACGTAGATTGTAGCCACATTAATTACTGCACTGGTCAGTATGCTGAAATCAGTCACTATAAAAATCACAAACTATGTAAAGATACTAAGTGTTTTGAGAAAACTCTTGAAAACCATTTAGATTTTAGGTTAAAAAAAAGAGAGAACAGTCCTTTGGTAATTAAAGAAAAGGACTATTTTCATGCACAAGGACTAGTGCTCAGCAGGTGAGCAGCTGAAAGAATCAATGAATCATTGGGCAAAAGTGCCTGATGATTTTCAAGCTGATAATATGACCTGATCAAGTACTGAAAAAAAGACAAGCAAGGCCTATAAAATGGTATTACTGAAATATATCCACCACCTCTAGAGTCTCAGCTTCTTTTTGCTTCCCATCACATCTAATAATTTCTGTAGTTTTAAAGTATTAAAACCCTGGTGGTGTAGTGCTAGGTCTGCTTACCAAAGGATTGGCAGTTCACATCTGCCAGGCACTCCTTGGAAACTTCACGAGTTAGAATCTACTTGATGGCAGTGGGCTTTTTTTTTTTTTTTTAAAGTATATGTCCTGCAATATAATGTATTTTAAAAGAAAGAAAAAATGGAATCCATCTACATCTCTAATCACTAGCTAGGAAAGAAAAACGGGAAATCAGGGGTGAAAAGAATACTCCCCATCTTTTATGAATGCCTCCAAGTGAAAACGAGATAGGTAACCTAGTTTACTTTTAATGTTAAAAAAATCATTGAGCAAGAAGGGATTTTCAAACATATTCTCTAAAATGGCACTCATATTTGTTAAGTGATGTTCTCAAGTTCATAGAACTAGGCCATTTTAGAGTTCAGGATGGCTGCTCTTATTTCAATTCAGAAAGAACACTTATTTTCCCCATTCTTATATGTGTCATCTCGAGACTTGGACTTTTAAAAGTTGGTATTACCCCAGTGACATGATGTTTACCCCACCTTAATTGATATATTGTTCCATTTATTACTGAACCAGTCAAAACCAGTTCAGCCCAAAAGGAAACAGTTTCCCACTGCAAAAGCCAATATGATCACATTGTTTGAAGTGTCAGGCCACCTCTGAAATGGAACAATGAATCATTTAGACCAAAGTGACCAATGAATATGATAATATAGGTAGTCAGACTTCTGAGGCATTCAAGTTACAACAAATTGCACTGATAACTGTCTGGTTTTCTTTTTTGTTTATTTACATCTTACAGTTAGTAATAAATACCACGTACAGTGTTACAGCACATAATTTGCTGATGTCACTTCTACAATGTTCAACTGCAGATGCTCAAAGATCAGATTTATAAAAAGATACTCATAATAAAAGCCAAGCCAAGCCAAGTGCCGTCGAGTCAGATCCGACTCATGGCGACCTTAGTTAATAAAAACTAAAAAAGAGAGAGAGATCTGACTTATATCAGAAGTGACTTATGAGAGTCAGTGGAATGCAGCCCCATGAGGACCACCTATAACAGGAAGTTGCTTTTTTAAATTAGTCCAAAAGACAATCTGGTTGAGTATACATGTCAGATAGAAAACACTGACTCCTTTTATTGTGTGATAGAAGTGTGAACTTCCTAATTGATATTTACAGACTCATAAATGGATATATTTTTAGTTATCAGAATATGAACAGAACACTATAAAGCTCAACAATTTAGGTACCATGTATTCCTTCACTTAATTAATTTTATTCTCCTTCATCTGCCACTAAATTGTTGCAGACTTTTGGCAACTGATTAAGTCTCTGAGCTGCAGTTTTCTCTCTTAATTAGAAATTCTGTAATTAGATGACTTGTTAATTATACAGTAAGGGACAAAAAACCCAAAAAGTAGAGGAGAGAATCTGCTCTTCAAAATCCTAAAGTATAATTGCACCCAAATAATTATAGAGACAACACAATTAGAAATTAATTTTGAGATAACATCCAAACAAATGTAAGCTTAGAGTTATGGACTATCTACACAGAAGTAAGGGGACTGCCAAGTAAAGGAATAATTACTGCAAGATAGTATGTCACAAAATTTCCATGCAGAATGCAGCCATACTGATGGCTGTACGGATTAACTCTTTTGGATTCCATCATACATAGAATAAAGATATGAAGGTTTTGGTTAAAGCACCCAAATCTGTCCAGATTCTAGAATATTGCAAATACAGAACAACTATCTTTTGTTAATCAAAGGAAACAAACATTTTCATGCACAATGTTACCATGACGCTGCACTACAGGAAAACATGTACCTGTGATTTGGACTTTCTATGTAATGGCTGCTTAAGTTCCTCTGGCACACGGGACGTGCTAAAAGAAGACAGCTCAGCTTCAGTATAGTCATTATCTTCCATTTTCCTCATTTTGAGACTATCTGTGAAATGTCTTATGTGATCTAGAGCAGAAAGTCCAGTTTTATATTCTTCCTCTTTGTATCTAAAATGAACCAATAGGAAAGGATACAGATATTTTCTTTTTCAGCTTGTAATTCAATTAAATCACTTTTTATCTGTAACTATATAGCTTTTAAAACTTTATTTTGTATTTTCAGTATACAGCAGCACATATCAGATTATTGTCTCTGTTCAAATGTAAAGATCTTAAAAAATCCTTTTCTGAGATTTTTAATAACTAAAGTGAAAGGTGTACTGAAATAAAGAGTTAAAGTCGATGACATACTCAGTAATGCAGTGGAGACAGAATTCATACACTTGCAGTTTATATTTAAAATAAAGTCAATTACAATAATATTCTTTCTGTACTGTACTCACTAACAATTTGAAGATACAAGATTCCCATCAATTGTTTGGTTAATTTTTTCTGTTAAAGAAATACTATCCTCTATAAAGATAATATACATATCAAACGAAGTTAAATTTGTTAACTCTCAATAACATTTAACTGACAAAGATAGTTGTACCAGATTATCAAATAAATTAGGTAACTTCCAAATCTCTTTTGGGGGAAGTTTTAAGCACTTGGCTGCTAAGAGAAATATTGTTTCTTTGAACCCATCAGTTGATGGGGGAAAGATGTGGCAGTATGCTTCCATAAAGGTTACTGTCTTGGAAATATTATATAGCAGTTCTACCCTGCCCTACAGGTCTCTATGAGTCAGAATTGACTTAATGACCAGGGGCTAGCTTCTCTCCAGTACAGCACAGGGTAAATCTTCCTGACTTTGAGTTTCCTAACAGGGTTTTAGTCAGGACACCAAAGGTACAATCAACACCAGAAAACACAGATCAATTCAGCTTCATCAAAATAAAACACTTGATGCACTCAAGGACACTACCAAGAAAGGGAAAAGACAACCCAGGGAATGAAAACATGCATCTGATAAGAAGCCGGTTTCCAAAATTCACATTGATAATGTCTGAGAATAAATAATCTAGTATTTGTGTCATTTTCATGTATCGTTCCCAACACAAGTGAGCTTCACAAACACTGCTGTATTCATACCCTTGTGGGTTATGTGGAATGCTATTCCACTTTCATCTCTTTAACGTTAGTGCACTGATTATGGCTTATAATGTCACATTTAATTCCATGAGTAGTCAACTGTATTACTCAGAGATTGCTTATCACCTGACATCTCATGCTAAAGGAAAAGCAGAGCAGGTGACATCACAAGAGAATATGGCTTTATCACGGCTTAGTCACTCAAGTCAGACAAGCACTCACCTCACAGGGGAGCCCTTACAACTCATCTCCAGGGCACTGGTTTCCTCAAAGTCATCCTCCGGGTTTCCTTCATGTAAATTTCTCGTCAATGGTTCCTTTCCTGTTTTCCCAGTAATATCATTGTCTTCGTCTTCCTCATCTAACAACACCTCATCTTCTACTTCTTCGTCATCCAACAAATCAGAATTTTGACTTGTCACCAAAGCCTTTTCATCCTTAAAGTGACTGCCATTCATCCTTTCAAAAATGTAAAAGGAAAGGCATCTGATTATTGGTTTCATTTTTTAAACCAATTATGCCCATGCCTTCCTAACAGCAATTTAGAATTTCAACAAATACGTGGTAAAGTTTTATTGTTTCTGCTGGATGACAACTCTGGGAAAATCATGTGATTTCATCAATGAGAAAATGAGGGAAAAAGTAATTAGGTAATTACTTAGATTATAAATGGAGCCCTTGGCAATAAATGGAAAAACAATCTCAGCCTCCTATTGCTTATCAGGCCTTTGCCTGATAAATTATATTGCTAAATATAATGTAAAAAGTACATAAATGTTATCTCTACATAATGCACCTAATTACCACGTAAGAACCCACCACTGAAAATAACAGATGTCTGCAAGACTCATTTTCCTGAGCAATGCTGATAACAGTCAAAACACACAGCCTGAAGTGAAGTTTTCAAAGAAAATGTTAAGGCAGCTGCCAACAACTGTCCCAGTATTTGCTATTCCTAGGTGACACTGTGTTACGTTCAACTTAGGCATCTACCCAGGCTTGGAAGGGATTGAGAGTCCAACTATTTGTATTATTTTCAAGTTATCCTTGTTAGTCGAATGTGAAAAAGGTTCTTGTTTCCTAGGAAAACACCAGGGTGGGAAAAGATCTAGAAACAGAATTATACAAACACCTCTTGAAACTTAGCAAAGCATGTCTAATATGATGATTTAAAAGAGGAACGTGGTGTTTTAAAAAGTCATTTGTAATATTCTATTTCGTGGTTCCAATAACTGTAATCTCTGATTCTAAAGTTGAATTATAAAAAAGATTTAATTATGCAGGTGTTCCATTTGAATCATTTGTGAAACTAGGATAAAGTTCTCAAATTTTAAAAGAAACATTCAAATGTGCGTAAATTGAATTTCAGTTTCATTGTAGGATTTAAAAGTTAAATTTAACTTAGCAAATAATTGTTATTTTGAACTAGGGGATACCTTCTTCTAACATCCTCATTTTAAAGCTCTCTGACTAAGGAAATTAGGACACTTGCCCAGACAGCTGGCAAGAGACAGAACCACCACAGATACCCAGGGACCCTGACTGTAGGCCCATTAGCAGTCTCCTCTACTGGCCTTACTCCTTTACTCACTTCTGACTAAGTCAGAAAACTTGCTGAAACTGTTAAATAACTGTGATAGCCATGCATGATTTTCACATTTAACGTAACCAGTTTCCAGATCATGGAAGACTGGATATCAGCAATGCATCCGCATCACTTTCCCACATAAGAAAATAAGTATAATTTAATATTTAGATTTCACAGGGTAAAAAATAATGAAACGATCTTGCGAGTGACAGACACACATAGTAAAAATCCATTTGACCACAGAAAGTCCTATCGTTATTAAGCTTTTTATACAACCAATCTGGTAACCTCCTTTATCAAAGAACAATGAAAACATGTTTTGCACAGACATAAATTATTAGTTTCCAGATACACTGCCAACAAGCTAGCTTGAATGGGTTGAAATTGTTATTTAAGGAAAAAAAGAAAGAAAAAGGGAAACAAGAGAGCATGGATGAAAACCAAGAGTAACAAAAGCCAACATGATTAAGAAAACATATTTGTTAATTATGCTTTCAAATGTGGCAATTATTGAGGGATAAAATATCCATCAAAAGTAGCCTGATAGGAGCTAAGGGGAAAAAGTTAGACGACTCAGCCTTCTCACTTCTGTGCTGCTTCGACATGTTGAAGCCAGATGTTGGAGTTATTTGGTTACCCAAATACCCAAGTAAAGGATAGAAAATCTGAATATGCGTCTCAGAACCTATGTGGTGTTTTATGGTCAATATTTTTGATACCATGTAAATATCATTATCAGAACATAAAATTGTAAACATTTTTGTTACATGTTCTTAGTATTTAGTACTTCTACCTCCTCCTGGACATGCATGTGCGTGCACGCACGTGCGCATGCGTACACACACACACACACACACACACACACACACACACACACACACACACACACAGACACACACGCACACACGCACACAGCACACAGCACACAGCACGTATTCACACACACAACCAGGCAAGCAGAGGAAAATATACACCCAAATGTACACAAATACAGCTCTTACCAGACTTTGTAAAGGCTGCAAAGGGTTATAAATATCTTTCTGTTTTCCTTAGATTTATCCTCATGCAAGCTACAGAGCAGAAGCAGTCATATTTTTGTACATTACCTTGGGAAATAATGTTTATTTGAAGTTTGCCTTAACAGGAAAGCTATTTGAAATAACTGACTTTCAATACCATCAAAACTAGAGGACACTAACCAAGTGTCATTCATGTGACGAAAAGTAGTGGAACTTTACTAATTCCATGATATATGAAAATTTACAACAGAGCAGCATAATTTAATAGTCAGCAAATCTAGTTCTCAATTATGGGTATTTAACTAACTTATAGATAAGAAAAGTATAATAATTTTGGTGAAATAACATTTCATTGACTTAACATAAAATATAAAGTGCTAGGCAACTGTAAATTATCAGCAGCATTAAAAACTCTTCATTTTTTTTTTAATGAACTAAGCCATGTTGGCTAGGTGCTGAGGAGGATGACAGGAAAGCCAGTGCATCAGGTTATTATACAAAAAATGATAAGCATGTTGAGTAAAACAAACATGCTAGAATTAAGTGAATATACACCTGACAGTGCACAGAGACAGAATCTAAAAAACATGTAACGCTTATCTGAGAGATATTTGAGTGACACTCAAGTCCTTAACACAAGTATTTAATATACACACACAAATAATGTCATTTGTGGAAACCCTGATGGCATAGTGGTGAAATGCTACAGCTGGTAATCAACAGGTTTGCAGTTCAAATCCACCAGGTGCTCCTTGGAAACTCTGTAAGACCGGTCTACTTTGACCTATAGGGTCGTTATGAGTTGAAACTGACTGAACAGCACCTAACAAAAACAACAACGTCATTTGTGAGTCCTTCAAACAGGTTATTTCATAACGTCAAAACACATATCCTCTGTTACCTATAATAGAGACAATCTATGTATACTGTAGTAAACACTATCGATCAGTGACTCACAGTGATTTAAGTGAATGACTGCAGTGCCTTTCCTTTCTACTTGGCAAGTTTTGAAAAATGTTATACTTAGCAATCAAGAGGCAGAGCAGTGTAATAAAAGTATAGGTGCTGTAATAAAAGTATAGGTGCCTATGGGATCTTTGGCGAGGTATTTAACCTTCAACATCTCCATTCCTTCACTAATAGCATTAGGTAATAGTCTCTATCTCATAGGATTATTATGAGGATTAAATTAATTAGCATACACAAAGTGCTTAAAAAAGCAGTTGGTATTTAATATGCATTAAATAAATATGAGAATATTAGTCATTGATAGTGGCAGTACTACAAATATTACAAAACTGATTATAGTAAATGTACTTGAAAACACTTATTTGAGACGAGACAGAGTTTTTTTGCTTGTTTAATGACCTTACCTTTCTTCCGCATTCCTGGGTGACTGGCTGCTGTGGTTGCTATTTCCGATGAAATTCCGAATTTCTGTAAAGTAAGCATCCTCTTTGTCATCAAGAATTGCGCCTGTACTTTCCAATTCAGAATGAGGCGATGAGGTTGCAGTGCCTGTGGGGAGCAGAGAGCCTTTAGATGATTCCTAGGAGCCCTGACGGCACCATGGTTGAGTTCCACGGCTATATCGAAAGATCGGTATTTCCAATCCATCAGCCACTCCTTGGAAACCCAGTGGCGCAGTTCTAATCTGCCCTATAGGGTCACTATGAGTTGTACCTGAGTCGATAGTAATGGGTTTTGTTCGGATTATTTGCATGGCAATTTATTTTGAACCTCATTCCTCCTGAATTTGATCAAGGTTGGCTATTTTGAATATTTATAACAGTAGAGGTCTAGTTTCTCACTGCCACCTGGCTTTGGCATGGCAAGACGAAAACAGGATGAGCAAATTACTACAGATCTTAGACTTGGCCATAGAACACTACACACCCAGTTGACTGGTTGCAGTCAATACCTTTCTTATTGCTGCTATACTAAAAGAAGAAATTGGTGCCCCAGAAGTTAAGTGTTACGGGTGCTAATCAAAAGATTGGCAGTTTGAATCCACCAGGCACTCCCTGCAAACTCTAGGGGAGGAGTTTTACTGTGTCTTATAAAGTCATTTATTCACAAGGGCAAGGGCATTTTTTTTTTTTTTTTTTGGATACTTGAAGGATGAGGCCTTAGTAGCGCAATGGTTAAATATTTGGCTGCCAACCCAGAAGGTCTGTTGTTCCTTGAAAACCTATGGGGCAGTTCTACTTGGTCCTACAGAACCACCAAGAGTCAAAAATTGACCCAAAGGCAATGGCTTTTAAGAAATACTACAAAATGAAGATTGAAGAGACACTGAAAATTCTGTATCCTGATTTGGTGGGTTAAACAGCAGGTAGATCCCAAACCCTTCAGTCCACAGGCTGGACTAGTATGATATTAAGAGGACAATACCAGATCTGCTGATTACAGGATAATCTTCAGCTTCCTTATTTACAAAAACGAAAACTATAATATGGATTTATATTAGCTGCCTCAAAGGACTGTTGTAAGGCTCACATAAAATTAGACTCATGCAAGCTTTTGCTACGGGACCACTAGTGGTTCAAAGGCAGAATTTTCAACTTCCAAGACAGACCTCAGTTCAGTTCCCAGCCAGTGTAGCTTAGCCTATGCCCATCTGTCAGTGAAGGCTTTCATGTTACTATGACGTCAAGCAGGTTTCGGCAGAACTTCCAGACTAAGACAAAGCAGGAAGAAATGTCTGGTGATCTGCTTCTGAAAATCAAGCAATAAAGGTCCTGTGGATCAAAGTTGTCCTATCTGCAACCAATAATTGGGACAATACAGGACCAGGCATTATTTTGTTCTGCTGTGCACAGGGCTACCATGAGTTGGGGGTTGACTTGATGGTAGCCAACAACAAGTCCTTTATATGTGGTCGTGGGGTTAAAGTTTATACTGACATTAGCTTCATGTTGTTTATCTTTGCCACAAAATGCTGCAATTTGGTACTTCTTCACAATAGTCTACATATCAACAATAGGTTAGAACATACTCTCCACTTAATGAGGCTATAATCTGGGTTGGCAAGTAAATATTCAACTTTGACATGTTGCATTTGCAACTTACTCAATTTTTTTCCCAAATAACCTGCACTAGAAAATTAGTTATATGCTATAAAGGTAGGTAGAGTTCAAAAAAATATGGCCAGTTTACACATTGGGTTAAACTTCTGCTCCCCAAATCTGGTAATTTCAAACCATGAAAACTTTGGCTTTGGGTAAAATGAACAGTATATAGTTCTGAGTCGTAACCATGCAAGATCATAAACAATACGTCTGTAATGTGGAGGAAGGAATAATAGTAAAATAATTTCCTTTAAGTAAAGATGACTCATTTGGATGAACCCAGCTTTTTTTTATTATTAAAACTACTTTTTCTGAACTCCACGACCACTCTCTACCCTACAGAACTCATTCCATTGACTTCTCAGAAGCAAACTGTGGCCACCTCCACACACATATACCAGCTGGCCAGCGTTAACGACTCTAACTCTCAGAAGCCAGAGGTAAGAGAACTTACAACCCCTTCGTCAAACCATATGCTGCCAAGTACAAGCTAAGAAAAACTGAGTCTTCTGCCACTGACAAAGACAAAGGCAGTTATTACTAAGAAATTTGTACATTAGAATCTGTGCCCAAAACCACACACCACTATCACTTGCCACAGATTGTTCTAATCCTGTTGACAGTCTTCTGTCTCTTGCTAGTTTTAAAAAGGAGAAGTTCTTTGAACTTTGGGCCTTCTGCAAAAGCAGGTGTGGTTTCTAGGTTACTATTTCCAGAGCAGTACTCTGGGGCTGCCACCATACAAATCCCACCATGCCTAGAAGCCATATTCTGAGATAATAGGTAGAATGATTTGTTTCCTGGCAGTTTAGGAAATCTTAATTCATAATGAATCTCTTCTGAATTTGCATCATCATTCTCTTTGCTTGATATTGTCCAAATGAGACGAATTCCAATACAATAAGGGTAATAAAGAAAAGCACATTAAATATATTAGCCAGTAGTGATCACATCATTCTAAATCAGAGAAACTCACCACAGATTTTCACAGTAGGATCTGCCATTGACCTCAAAACAAAATGAGAGAGGAAAAAATGCACTTGCCTTTTAAAATACTAAAGGTAAGCCTTCTGCTGCTAACACAGTTGTTACCTACCAGACATGTTCCCATTCTCATGTTTCTTGAGGTGCCTATCTAGGTTGGTTTGTTGCCCAAAGCACCTGTCACACAAGTGACACTTAAATGGCTTCTCCTTATTATGGATATTCCGAACATGCCGCTGCAAGTTAGAGGATATGCTAAACGACCTGTCACAGTATTTGCATCTGAAAAATAAACACAGAGAAATATTCTCAAACAAATCAAAGGGCATTTCACAAGACTAGTAAACCAGGTATCAAAAATTTTTATCCACAAAACAGCAATCCAGAGAAAAGGCATAAGCAAAAAGTCTAGCCATGCAGTCAGGATTTCAACTTCAACTGGCTTTGATTCAAAGACTTTTGTGATTTTCTGAGAAACATAAAAAAAAAAAATTGATGATGGGATTGCTCCCAAACCTACTCAAGTACTTAATCCATATATTTTAAATCAACCTCACAAAATTAAGAACATCAAGAAATCGTAGCACTATTTTCTTTTGCTTCAGTACAACTAAACCTTTACAAACAAACATGAAACAAACTTAAGTATCCCTCAAAGAAAGTAAAAAGATCACTTTTGTAGAGTGTGATTAAATCACTTCATAGTAAATTCATTTTCTAGAATAATCTAGAATTCCATTATCTACTCCAAAATAGCAATAAATAGTCCAAACTTTTAAAACTTAAGCCACGAGAACACTTCGATTCAAAGGGGTAGATTTTCACCATCTATAGTGATTAGGAGTCCACCGAGTCTTTACTTGATTAATCTTTATAGTTACAAAAGCAAGCAATGATAACATTGAATTTTCCTTTTGGAATGAAAGCAAAGGTCTTCATTAATCTCCTCTTTATAGTCTCCCTAATTTTCCATTGCCATTTTCCTGTAGCAGTTCCGAACCAAGTCAGTTTTTCAGGAAAGCACTTATTATTTGTTGACGAATTGTCTCTGCCTTCCATGTAATGGAAAATCATAAATTACTTCAAAGTTTTCCTTTAGTCATAAAATAAAAATTTAAGCCTCCCCTCCAGTTCTTATCAGGAAGGAAGAAAACTGGCTTTTGTAATTGATGGGGTATTCTCTTGTATTTTAAGATAAAGATTGTATCATTCATGCTTGTAATTTTGTGTATGTATGTTTCTTGTAAGAACAAATTGACTTTTCCAAATGATTTTTAAGTGAAATTTCTAATACAGCTGCCAGACTCTTAACTCATTTTTCCAAGTGTGAAGGGTCTTTTTCCTCCCACTTCTCAGTGAATAGGTGTGGTTAGAGTGACTGAATAGCAAAGTCTCCCCATTCCACTCAAAGTGCTTGGGTTCATAGGCTATCCTTGTGTTAGTCCAGAAGTCTAGTTGGCTTAGCGGGGAAAACAAATTTATTGAACAAGTTTTTTGGCATAGTGTCAATAAACCAATTCAAAAACTCAAAAACCAAACTCACTCCCATCGAGTTGGCTGAGACTCATAGCAACCCTATAGGACAGAGTAGAACTGCCCTGTAGAGTTTCCAAAGAGTGACTGGTGGATTTGAACTGTTAACTTTTTGGTTAAACAGCTGTAGCACTACATCACCAGGTTTTCCAACCAACTCAAGGAATTGCTTTCTTTTTTTCTTAAGGAAACTGTTTTGACATCATGAGGTTCCTCAACTTCCTATACTTAAAACATTAAAAAAAAACTTTGCTAACTCCCACATTAATAATATTTGTAATATTTTAGGCCCTGCTTTTGGGGAAAAAAAAGCATATGACATCATGGACTCCTTTGAAATAATTTCACGGACCCGCAAAGCCCACTGCAGTGAAAATTATCCTATACAATTAATACTCATGTACTGCACTAAGCAGAAAATAGAAACTGTCTCTCACTGAAGCAAAAACATATGCTTCCACCAAAAACTTTAGAAAAATATTCACAAAAGTTTTCACACAATTTATAGTCTGGTCAAACACTGTATCAGTTTTATTTATTTATTTTTTTTACTTAAATCATTTTTTATATACACCCCAAGAATGAGAGATTATGTCTTTGGTATGTTTCCAACTTTTTGCTTATAGGCAAAGGGCCTTTTCCAAACCTAGTACACATCATATCCTGCAACAGTAATAAAACTGGTCAATAATCAGGTGCTACTTCAGGTCTTTCCTGCTCACATCCTGGACAAATGTTGAGATCTCTAAATAAGAAAACATTAATTTCTATTCCCCCCAAATTTACCGGTTGTTAACAGACAAGGTATCAGAGCCTAAGTTTCACAAATTTCTGCAGGTGAAAACGTAATCATGAGGAGTACCCTCTGAAGCCTTCTCAGTCATTCAATGGGTCTGGAGTCAGTGACTGGCTCAACCAATGAAGTGTCACCTACTATCTGAAAGGTGAAGGTGTTGAGTCTACCAGAGGCTTGCTTCTGGGAAAAAAGACCTGAAAATCTTCTTCTGAAAAATCAACCACTGGGAAGCCCATGGAACACAGCTCTACTTTGACACAGATTCAGTGGTAACAGATACTGGTAGTCACTGGATGTAGACAAAGAGGTCAAGGGAACCTCTAAGACTGTGGTAAGACACAGAAGTTCTCAAGGGGGAATTTGGAGCCTGGGTTTTAATTCTGACTCTTAGTATCAGACCCTTGAGAAGGCAAGTCAGCATCTCTGGATCTGAGGTTTTTCATTTGTGAAAGTCTCTGAGCAAATAATTGTTTAAGATCTGTAGCTGTGCCAAAATTCTGGTTCACATTTTTAAAAACACATGTACAATAGTAGCACCATCAATAAGGTAGAATAAACTCACTGAATTCAGGTACAAAGGAAAAGAAAAACCAGAATGATATCATGATTGTATACTAGGACCCTCGGCTAGAAAAAATATGCCCCTGGAAGTCTTTTCTTCTTAGACTGTTGAACTGCTTAAGCAGAACTCCTAGAAAATTCAATTTTCTCAGAAAGGAAAGTCTCCTATACTTCCAACTAATATATCTCTTTCCGAGACCTGTTATATCAAATGCATTCCATCACATAGAAAGTAGAAATATCACTTGTGATTACTGACTTATAAAACATATAGGTAAACAAAGAATTTCAGAAAATACTTTATTATTTTCTGAGTTTAAGTCCCTTTAATTTTTCTCCTAAAATTTCAATTATGCTTAAACACCTGGGAATTGGTTACCCTTTTTTCTTATTTTGGCATGTAAGAGTCTTTGAGAGATGAAAAATACTTGCCTTATTTTGATGAATAGAGTAAACATTTAGAAAAAAATTCACTGTTTAATAGATAATAACATACCCACTGCCATCAAGTCAATTTCAACTTACAGTGACCCTATAGGACAGAGTAGAACTGCCCCATAGAGTTTCCAGGGAGCACCTGCTGGATTTGAACTGCTGACCTTTTGGTTAGCAGACGTAGCACTTAACCACTACTCCACCAGGCTTTCCTAGCAATAATATAGACACTGAAATTAGACAGACGTTCCATGTGTCATATGTTTAATCTTGCCATTGAATGGAGTAAACTAAGAAGTACTTCAGGAGCTGGTTGGTGGACCTACTTGTCTTTATGCAATCTGCCCTGTTTATTCCTCTCTAGTTCTACACTTTTTTCCTTTTCCCCAGAATATGCTTTAAACCCACTAGTAGCACCTGTGGCCATTGGCTCAGCTGTACTGGGAAAACTAAGTTATATACGGTTATTTCCAGCAGAGAGTTAAGGTTTGGAAAAGAAAGGTTGCAATGTTATGATTACTGTCAAGTAAAGCAGCACTAATTATGGAAAGACAGAGCTCTAAAACAGATAAAATTAATTTTTTAAATGGATAACATTTCTTCAACACTGATCCTGTACTATACACATCGTGCTAAGGACTTCAAATGGATTAGTTCATCTAATCTTCTCAAGACTTTCCGAGGCAAGTTCTGTAACTACTCACATTATTCAGATGAAGAAGCAGCTTGGCTCACAGAAGTTGAGACTATGCCTGTGGTCACTCTGCTATGAGGTGGTAGAGGCTCAGTTTAAATCTAGAGACTCTGATGACTGAGCAGAAGTTCTGCTGCTAATTCTGTTAGTCCACATTTATGGAGTATCTGCGTGCTGAGTGTTTTATTAGTAACCACACTAAGAGAGAGATACTAGTATCTTAATCTTAAGAGACAGGGAAACTGACCCTCAGAAAGGTAAGTAACATGTCTCAGTACAGCAATCAAATGGCCTTATTGAGTTTACAATCTGGATCATTCTGACTCCATTGTTCCCTATAATAACACCGAACACACCAAGTAACAGAACACAAATTTAGTCATTTGAACTTTTCAGCTAAGATTATGAAGCTTGTCAACAATGTAGGAAACATGGATTAGAGAAATTAGAACTCATAATTTTCACTGTAGCCTTTAGCCTTTTCTTCTTCTTTTTTTTTCTGCTTATTCTTTCTTGCCTCAAACCTGAATAGACATACATTCATACATGTACAAATATAGCTTCTTTTAAAATTTTGTCCACAAGCCCACTTTAACTATCATAATACTTGTCAAGGTAATTTAGCCAGAATTGTCAGACCTGTAAGGCTGCTCTCCTGTGTGAGTTCTCAAGTGCCGTGTTAGGTTTGCAGATCTTGGAAAAATCTTGCCACAGTATCTGTTATGAGAAGATGTTTACAAAAGAAAGTCAGCACAGTTGACTTTACTTCTCTCGAGCCACATAAGAAGCCAGATGCTTATTCCTGGTTTAATTAATCTTGCATGGAACTCACATGCCTTTGGTATTTTAAATTTGCAACCATGCCATTCTACGTATATAAATAACTCGACAAATAAAGCCTTATGAGATCTGGTTGAATTTGCACATGTATAAGCAAGCAGTTTATGAAAATAGACTTGAGTTTGATGGCCCACAAACTCTTTTAGTAACTGTACATCTTTACATTCAAAAAACTAAAGCAGACAAGAGGATAAAAAAACATGACAGAGTTGGTGATTCCGGGTTGATGTAAACAGATTTCAAATGTTTCAACTCATTTTACATGTCAGCCACAGTGACAACTCTGTACACTGAGTGGTATCAGACCAGACAAGATTCTGAGACCTCATCCATCAAGGTATGTTCCCATAAAAGCTTCTCTGGGAAGAAAGTGACACATTTTTCCAAAGAGCAGATAAATTGATATGCCTGAGTCAGACATCACAGATTCCAGGAGACATTCAGAAATGACAGTCATAATATGTGGAAAAAAGAAACAAAAAACAAACTTACAGTGCTACTGATGAGTAACAGCACACTTATTAACCAGCCGTCTTAACCATCAACCTGATTCATCCTTCCCTTACTGGCCTTATTCTTCAATGCCGTGGTAATTAATAAATGTATTTTTAAGGATGATAGCATTACATCTTTGGATAAAAACAATTAACAGCTAAAGAAAATTCATAAATATCAAAGTGATGGGGAACTGAGATAAGCAGATAGCATCTGGACGATTTCCAATCTCATTTATCAAAACTGAATGGCTGTTTTAAAATTCTCATTTAATAATACTTCTTTAAAACCACTGTTTCTCTATCTCACTGAATAAAGAGCACTTTGAAGTGCCCGGATCTATCATGGTTGCTATTAATCATCTAATCAAGATTAATTCCCAAAACAAACAGTAGGGCCTTTTGAAATCAGAGGAGAGATCTGGGGAAAGCCAACCAAGATGAACTTTGTAGTTACCTGCAAGTATAGCGCTCCTTTCCCTTGCGCAGGAGGTTGTCTGGCAGGGCGTTGGGAGGTGCCCTGAAGTTGAACATGGACGGCACTGACTGTAGGAGCTCACTCGCTTCAGGTTTTAGGGCACTGAAGCCCTCTAGCTTCTCTGCCATGTTTTCAATAGCTGACATCTAGAAAGGCAAAAGCACAAGGCCATGAAAGGGCTGACATCTTTTCCTCTATAATGAGACATGGCAGACCAAGAACATCATTAAAAGGAAAGCATGACAGCTGCTAAATGCGAGGCGGTTGTAGAAAGAGGCTGTTGTGTCCGAACGTGCGGTCAGCATTAGGAGCCAGAGCAAGAAGTGAGAAGGCAGGCTGCAGGCTAACGAGTGACAAAGCTAATAAGACGCTGGGTTAACTTTTTCATAAAACCTTGGTTAGACCGCTATATAGTAACTTAATAGCCAGCCAGCCAAACTTAATATACAAGTGAGCAATAAAACATGACAGAAAGATAAAGTCAAATTAAGCGTTCATTAAGGTAAACGATAGCATCATTATTCTGTTAAGGACTTCACCAATAAACTACAAATTATACAGAAAAGTCCTAGGAACCACAGAATCATGAGGAAAGAACTCACAGCATGAAAGAACATCAGGCATTCCAAAATTAAGGCTTAAGCCAGATATGTGTAATCCAGAAAGAAAAAAAAAAATTAAGTATCTAAGAGGACTATTGCTTAAGTCTGTTAAATTAATGTCTGGATAGACCAGATTTTCAAAAGGACTCATAAACAAGGAATTCTGATGAAACACTAATTTGTTCTGGACAAAGAATAAGTTGTAATGACAACTCATTACTACCTATATTATTATAACTTCAATAGTATAACTTGGCACATGTTACAAGAAAAAGAGAGCAGTTAGTGTAACTATACTCTTAGAGAAATATTCTTAAAGGAAAACTATGTTGCCTAATTCTTCCTCTCTAACAACGTAATTTACTTTGCTTATAAAATTCAAGGTTTTGTTCACTTAACATATATATTTGAGAGTGGCACAATCAGAATGTCATTTACTTTTAAAAGCTAACTTGGTCCTTAATGCCACAATTAAAGTGATTCTCGCATTGCCTTTGACCCTCTCAAAATGTTACATTTCCTTGGTGCTCACATTTTATTGGAAAGTGGCTTGCTACTGAATTTTGAAGTTGAGAAGGCAAACTTTCAGGCTATCTTGTTAAATTAACTCATCCATTACTTATTTGGTACCCAGCGCACTATGCCACTGGAGATCTCAAAAAGCTATTCAAAAGGCATTTGAACTCTGCATGCACTTTGTATGTTAGGCAGCAGAGTGGTCGATCAGAAAACTCCATACAAGGAACAAAACAGTACCAACTGCAAATTCAGGCAACTGGTCAGACCCAATAGGCTAACTCTTGCCAATGAGACAGCAGAACAGAAATAAGGGCTTTATTAACAGAGCTCAAGGTCAATAGTGAACAACAAATTTTTTTACTTAAAGGAAAAATTAAGAAAGTATACATTCTGCAGACACATAGATGGACAGAATACCACTGGCTTCTGAAACTCTCAACAGAGTGGTCTGATATGATCCTCTTGCAAGGAGAATACTGTATGCCTGATTCTTCAAATGACTATTCATGTTCCAGTTAGCTCCTTCTCTTCTCCCTTTAGCCTGGAGCCTGCCCTCTCATTTCATGCCCAGACTCTTAATGCTAGCTACAAATTGCAATGTACAGGGTACCACTGCCAATTTGCCAAATGTCTTTCATCAAAGATGGTGCAAAAAAAAAACCAAAACCTCAGAGGAAAGTCAAGATACATTTACTTGTCAGACGACAAATGGGAACACACTGGGAGCCAGTAGGGGCTATAAGCTCAGGGGTTTGATTCATAATCACTCAGCTGCTAAAACATTCTCCACAGATGCAAGTGGACAGCACATTTGTCACTATGAAGGATTTTGACACATACTGATCACAGGGCAGAGAACAGGAATGATGAGGCTGCTTGGAGAGGCTGGAGCAAACTCCGCCTCTGCCGAGTGTGGTGCTTATCCTCCTCCAGCCAGACAGGTTGCATTTTCATATTCCTTAGGATTTTATTTATTGAAAATCGATCCACAAATATTTCATTATGCCACTTTATTTGCATTTATTCCTTTTAATTGTTCCTTGCAGAAAATCATTTGGATATTCCGTCCATCACAGAATAAATTGAGTGAAAAAAGACCATTGGCCTTCAAACTGATCAGCAGTAACAGGCGAGGGGAAGGGTCGCAGTCATAGGTATTTATTGGGAGGCACGGTAAGTGCGTGGGTGATGATTATAAATGTTTTATTTATGTACATTTAATATTTGAATAAAGTTTCATTATCTAGTGGTTTTAAATCATTTGAGCGCCCGTCCTGCTGACACACACAGATTCCTATGGCAATACATCTTATAGAAACACTTTTCCTTTTATATGGAAAATAGCTCACTCATGACCATTATTATTCTCAGCTTTCATCTCTAGCATATATAAACTACAAGTCCTTCAAGTTATTTAAGAGCAATTGGCTGTTGAGAAATGTGTCTTGCTTTAATAGCTGCTAATAGCTCCTTTTGAAGAAAGATCACAGTGATTACTATACCTCAAACTGTTTCCATTTGAGAAAACCATCAAGAAACAAGAAAATATATTGTGGGTCTGATGACTAAATACCGACATTTTTAGAGATAATAGGAAATAGAATAAGGGTTACCCAAATGCGTTTTTTATAAGCCACTCTCACCTTTGACATCCATTGAAATGAAAAGGATTAGCGTGAGGACAAGGGAAAGAATGGAGATGGGAAGAAAGCTGAAGGTGACTACTGACAATACACACATGTATGCACACAGGTGCACACACAAATATACACAACGCACCCTTCCTGTCGAGCTAACGATCACTGAAGCAGCACAAAAAGCCATCACTGACTGTTTCCTTTCATCTTCCTAAGAGGTGTTCCCATACCATTTTGCCTCAACTGAAAAAGAATATGTTTCCCCTTTAGGGAACACAGAAATGACTTAGATATCTGCCAGCTGGGGCAGTTTAGCAACACCGGGACCAAAATCTTGAATTAACGTCTTGAATTAAGATATCTCTGTCAACTGTATGGACCAAAACTCCAACTTTCTCTTGCTGTCTGGTCTGAATCATATGCCGTTCCTCCAGAAGTAATAGGCATTTTACAAAAAAAAGCAGTAAGTTTTGATGTTCATTTTGAAATATGACTCAGTGTTTCAAAAATCAAGATAAACTGGGATTAATGGAACAGAATCTAGCTCTGTATTTTTTCTGTTGACAGAAAAGGGCAAAGTATACTACAATGAATAAGAAATTTTAAGAAAAAATCTGCTGAGAATGGGAAAAATGAAGGGGAAAAAAGTCAGATCATGTATTTTAAAAGAACCGCCTTAAGACCCATTAATGTCATAGAGTAATCTCAGATAAGTAAAGGACAGGTTTTTTTTTTTCCTGTGACACAGTAATTTTTATTTTGATATATAATTATTGTTGATGGTATCTGCAGCCAGATGTCTGGAAGAGGAAGTTCCTTCTCCCCCTTCCAGTCCCAGTGAGGCTATTAACTTAATACTGACGCAAACTAATATTTAGATACAATTCCCCAGCTCCTACCCAAAAATGTAGCTATCTCTCTAGCCAAATAAAGTATTTTCAAAACGTTTCAGCAGGAAAGATATCATCAACTGGGTCCTAAGCAGTTAGATTAGTCTTTATTATCTGACAGGTAATAATTGATGACATAAAGAAGTTTCTCATTAAAACTATTAAAGTGACAACTTGATTATATGAAATGATATGTCCAGCAGTGCTATGAATCACATAACCTAATGCTTCACAAATTAGATCGCACATGCCTTTGTCATAAAATAACTAAACTTTCATAAATAACTTATGATGGGAAAGTTTGTACATCTAGTTTTCTATATTTATTCACTTGATAATCTTGAGAAATCACAAAATCATGGTCATTTGGGGGAGGTAAACATTCATATTGTATGGTTATCTCATCCAGTACATCACATTCATCAGTCATGTTATGAAATCACTTAGAGTTTCTTCCACTAAAAATTATAAATATATGCCCTGACTATTTCCCATCAGTATCTATGTTTTATGATAAATCCCACTGGCGTCCAGTTGATTCCATCTCATAAAGACCCTAGATGACAAAGCAGAACTTTCTCATGGGGTTTCCAAGGCTGCAGTCTTCAAGGGAGAAGATCACAACATCTACCTCCTGAAGAGCAACTGGTGGGTTTTAAACCACCAACTTTGAGTTAGTAGTCAGTGCTTAAGCAGTGCACCACCATGCGCTTCATGTTTTATATACAAGTGCAGATCATAGCTCTGAAAAGCCTATGACTCAAAGGAATGGAAATATTTCCAAATAAATGCAATGGCAGTTGGTAAGCCTCTATATTGTAAGGAAAGAGAACTTAATTTAAAAACTAGATTGGTTTTGTAAATTGGTAGAACCAGTGGCCATTTATGTAGAAGGGGCAAAGTTTTAAGCTTGGAGCAACTACAAGGCAACTGCTTTCAAGTAGTAACGTCCTTATATAGTAACAGTAGCCTGATACTCAAGACAGATCTCTGCAAGGAAAGACAGAGAAGAAAGAGCGGAAACGTAGGCCACAGGAATCAAAGAATAACCCCAACTACTGCACAGCTCCCCCAATGTAGTCTGTCAGTCTGTCTCTTTCCTTAAACACCTCCTAAGTAAGTACTATCCTTTTAAGTCCGTTAGAACATGAAAAACTATGATTCATTACATGTTGTGTACCAAAAAAAAGAAGGAATAAATTGGAGTAATGTCTGGCAGAGAAAAGCTAACATTAGACAGAAGGAATAGGTAAATTGTAAAGGGCTCCAACCTACAATAATTTATATATAACTGTAAAGTGTCTGTAAAAGAATAGCTGAATTATATGCCCAAATTTTGTTCATTCCTCAGAAATCATCATACTTTTTAATGAAAGAGAGTAAAGAAAAGTAAAAGCATATATACTTAAAAAAAAAAAAATTATAATACGTGCAGTTTTCGTTGACCCAAGATTTATTTGGAGATGAAAACGAACTGAACAGTAGTACTCTTTGTAACTGAATGTCTTCCTCAATAAAAAATAAAGCTATTCTTTGCACCAATAACTAACAACTGACTGTATCTGGGAAGAGTCACTGAAAGTGGAGGAAGTAAGGCCCAGTGCTAAGAGTTCCTGGTCAGATACGGATTTTTAAACATTTAGCCTTATTTCTTCAAATAGGCAGAACCAATTTCTGCCCTGGGATATATGGACATGGATTCCAATGTCAGTTTGTGTCTATACATAAGCTCAGGTTTTATCCTTTAGAAGGCCTTATCAAAAGCATCTTGAACACACTGGTACTAGCTCCACCAAATACTGGCTGTTTCCACTTAGTGACCCATAGCGATACCTCTGTTAATAACACGCTCTCAGGTACCCAGAAAGAGTTCCATATCAAGGTATAATTATGTGGAATGGGTCAGATTTATAGAACAAACTTCTTTCTGTAAACAAGTTTTGGCATGCTAAATACCCAATTATAAATGAAAGTACTGTGTAGCTTGACAAACTTGGAACACTATCTGCTGAAGCCATATCACTTAGCAGTGAGGGGCTCAGAACTCTTTGGATCTATACAGCAACTTAGAGCGTAAGTTGTTTTCTTTTTAATGATTATCATTTCAATGAAAAATATAAGTAGGAAACTTACCCAAGTTCTCTGATCAGGCAGTTGGAACTGGGAGCAAAATTGAAACAAAAACAAAAAATTACTTCTGTGTTGGTATCTTTATTGCAATCTATCCTTTGAGAAATTAGCATTTACACTAACAATAATTTTTTGCTTATCATGTAACTATGCTTTGAGGAAAAATTTGGAGAATGAAAACTAAATATTTTATAACACTGCTGAATTTCCTATACTTACCTAAATTAAATTTTAAGATCACAATTATCAACCAGAATGTCCTTGTGTTTTAAGAGTGGTTAACACTTCATATTAGCAAAATTTAAATAGTCAAAGAGATGCTTCCACTTTATTTGATATTACTTACTACAAAAGAATATTCCTAAACTTTATGTCAGAAACTAAAAATTAAGTCATTGTCTTTCATTTCTCTCACACACGAAGCCTCTTGTATTTTTCACAGTGTTGATAATAAAGAAATGAAGACACTCAGAAAACAGAAATTGTACTTGGAAATACAGTGCTTGACTTATATTATTACGCTATGGGATTCCAGCCATCAGCAGTGAGAACACCAATGATATGGCCTGAAATACTGAAGAAGGTCTAATATTCATGACAAGAGTCACTTGAGGAAACTTCCACGGCTTATAAGCTTTTTTAGGAATCATAAGGGTTGTACCCTTAAAAGAGTTATTTGGCTTTTGTAAGTTCTGGTATCTTTAATAAGAACTGTGTATAGTTTTAAATCTAACAATAATACTTGTTGAAAGTTAAACAAAGATGGAGGGGAAAAAATGAATGATTTTCACACCAGCACGTAAGCAATAACTTGTTAAAAGACTGTGACAAGTATCTAATTCTTAGGAAAGTAGTAACAGGATAACCCCAACCTACGAAAAGAAAGAAAATACAAATAAATGAATGCCAAGCCAAGTGCTGTCGAGTCGGGTCCAACTGGGGGTCAGTTCTACCCTGGCCCCTAGGGTCGCCATGAATAAATGAATAAAGGAGTTAAATTTAAGTCAGAGTCTTGGTTGCAGATGTATATAAGGTCTGACATCCAAAGATAAAATGTGTAAATAGCCACTTGGTTATATATATTAAACCTTGTATGCCTACATATATACACAATAAAACACTGGTAAGTTTGGAGGTTAAGAGCCATGTCTGCTAACTCAAAGGACAGCAGTTTGAATCTACCAGGTGCTCCTTGGATACTCGAAGAGGCAGTTTTATTTTATTCTATATGGTTGTTACAAAGCCCGGGTGGTGTAATGGTTAAGTGTTACAGCTGCTAACCAAAAGATTGGCAGTTCAAATCCACCAGGCACTCCTTGGAAACTATGGGGCAGTTCTGCTCCATTCATTAGGATCACTGTGTCAGAACCAACTCGACGGCAGTAGGTCTGGTTTTCGGTAGAGGGTCTCTACGAGTCAGAATTGACTGGCTTATATACACACACGTGTACATAATATTTCATATATATTAAAAATATATTTCTCTGAAAGTTCAAATGAGCTATCAATATGAACGTGAAGTACCTAAAATAGAAATTAATTAAAGGGCCACTCTGGGGCTCACACGCTAATACCATCCCTTCGGTCTCACTAACATGTGGCTGTCTTCTCCTTTCAAAGTTGAACTCTAAACTAAGACACCAAAAATAATTCTAAACCACAGATGTAAGGGAGAGCTTCCACGATGTTTATTTCTCCCTTAGAGTAAACTAACTTATTTATGAGAGGAAAAGAGAAGGGTAAATTGTTCTCAGCCGGTATGACAGAGTAAATACACGAGAACTGAATTGAGGAATTTAGGCTCTAAGAATAAAAATCTCCATTTACCTTTTAATTTTGATGGTTGTGTTCTTGTACTTTTTAAACATTTTAAAAAACAATTGTAAAGATATGTTATCACTTCAAATGCCTTAACAATCTTTCAGTAAAGTTCAATAAGTATTTAATGAGGTGTCTACCTATCGTTCGTCAGGGTTTGTGGACTAGGGAGGGACGGACTGGGGAGAATACAGAGACACACAAGAATTGTAAAATCATGCTTGTCTTAAAGTATTACGAATATATAATCTCCTTTTTGATTATAATCGTAATTCCTCCAAACAACCCTAGGGAGCTTCATCATTCTGACTTTTCAGTGGAAGATACAGAAGTCCAGAATGCACATGAGATTTGCTTCAATATTCTTCAAGTGGACAATCAAGAAATGAATGCTTTTATCGAGGCACTTCTATAACCTTGAAATCACGGCAAACCCTGGAAGTAGAGGTAAATTCTTTCATTTCGGTTTCTTGGTCTGTGTCACATTTTTGCTGGCCAGTGATTTCGTGCCAAGAACACATTTTTCCAAGCACCTCTAGATATACAGCGTAGCTCTACCAAAGAAACTGGGCTCTGGACAATGGAAGAGATTATTTTTCTGAGATTCTTGTATATCCAAAATATAATGCTTCTACATCCAGTAAGAAACAATGAGAGGTTTTCCTCATTTAGGTCCTCCCACATACTAAGTCCAAGGCTAAGCACGTCATGTGCACAAGCAGTCATCCTTAGAGCTGCACTTTTTAAGGTAGTTCTTGAGGCTAAGATCAAAATGACAGAAAATCCCAGAAGGAACAAGCAAGTTCTGCTGTAATTTTAAACATCTGAGACAGATTTTCTGAGAAAACAAACGGACTGATCTAAAGACTTGATGAAAATGGAAGACGACCCCAATTTCTCCCTTGTAACAGTCTTAATGCCACTGGTATTCCAATGAAATGCAGCCATCACACACTCAAACAGGCATGATGGTTATAAAAAACAGTAATTTCTACCCCCCTAAAATTCATTGCTGTTGAGTTGATTCTGACTCACAGTGACCCTATATATGAAGCAGAGTAGAACTGCTCCACAGAGTTTCCAAAGGCTGGTGGATTTGAACTGCCAACCTTTTGGTTAACAGCCACTAACACTTAACCACTATGCCACCAGGGTTTCTGAGTATTTCTCCAGTGGTTGGTAAACAGCTCTGCCCTAAGCACCTTAAATCCCCCGCTGCCCATGGTCTCCTCAGCCAAGATCTTCAGGGAGTCTCAACCACTCAGCACCTAAAACACTAACCACTGTGCAACAGGGCCCACAGAAGCCTGCTCCAGCACAGCGGGAGTCCATTCCAGTTTGTCAGCACTCCTGGCAACTTGTTAGTAGCCTTCTAGTCAGCTTCAACTCAACGATCTTATGCTGACAGAACAAAACGTTGCCCTGTCCTGCACCATCAAGGCCATCGTTACAGAGTCAATTCTGACTTACACTGTCCCTGCAGCACAGAGTAGAACTCTGCCATAGGGTTCCCAAGGCTGTAAATACTTAAGGAAGCAGACTGCAGCATCTTTCTCCCACGGAGCAGCTGGTGGGTTTGAACTGCTGATTTCACTTAGCAGCTGAGCTCTTAACCACTGCATCACCAGGGCACCTTATTCATGACATACCAGGTATTAAGTATTTTGATTATCACACTTGGGTCCGTTCTAACACCTATAGGTAACTCTTCGCACCCAGCTGTGATCTTTAGCAGGAAGGAAACGCACCCCTAACTGTCCCCGCAAGTATGTTTGCCGAGACCTAAGGGGATAACTGCTGCATTGCAGGCACTGACGGCGAGCCTCACCTTTGGAGATCTCTCTATTAACTCTGGGAATATTAAAATGCAGCAGTTTTTCTCTTATTTTATGAGAAAAAGTGTATATATTATACTACATTTAGGAGACCCTAGGTGGAACAAACCGTTAAGCTCTTAACTAGCCCATCAGGAGGCACCTCTGGAGATGGGCCTGGCTGATCTCTTTCTGAAAGGTCACAGCCTTGAAAACCTATGGAGTAGTCCTATTCTGTCACATGGGGTCGCCATGAATCACAATCTACTTGACGGGAACTAACAGCAAAATCACCAATATATTTACAACACCAGCAAGCACATAGTTTCTGGTGGATAAAACTGTCCATCTTATAAACCAAATTTACCTTGATTATCTAGAAAACTTTGGGTTTCAGAGTAGGTGGGGACTTAGGTCCAGCTTGCTCATTTTGCAGGCAAGAAAACCACGAGCCAGGTAGGCTGAGTTGATCAAAGAATACTAGACTTCCCAGACCCATACCCCTGACTCCATCAAACACAGATTCATAGCACTTAATTCTGAAGTGGCTACTTAACAGACTTTGAAGGTTATCACATTGTGAAAATGGTTTAATTATTATAATTAATGAATAGTATATACTTATAAGCACTTAGTTGTAATTAGAAATGAAGTTTTCAAAAGATTTGTACTGTTTACGCAGTATCTGTCACAAAATGCATATTATGTTCAGGTTTTTCAGTCTATGAAGTCTACAAGAGTAATTAGGGCAGGCGCTCCTTGGAAACTCTATGTGGCAGTTCTACTCTGACCTATAGGATAGCTGTGAGTCGAATCCGACTTGATGGCGGTCTTTTTTTTTTTTTTTAAATACACAGTATAAGTACCTGGTAATTATTGACTGTTTTGTAAGTTGATTTTTCTCATAAACTAATTATGCAAATAATATCCTCCCTTAGTGTTCCTATATAAAATTAATACCAAGAATATTTTCAAAACCATTAATAATAAATATTTTCTTAAAATACGTATGTAATGTAGACAGGAGAATTTTTGAGCAATGATAGATTTATCTAGCTAACTCAGAAAACAGTATTTCAGATCTCATATTCTGTTATCCAGTACCATGGGGAAAAATGTACTTGAAAAATGAAGAAGAGAAAACAAAGAGAGGAAAGCATCATATTTTAAGATGATTTAATTATCTTATAACCTGCTATGAAAGTGGAGTAGCACTTTTAATTTGAACATACTGCAACAGAACAAATGAGTTGACTCTATAGTCAAACATTTTCCTAGAAGTTTTGCTTCCTGTCTATAAAGGCCAGAGTTTATATCTTTTATACACAAAAAAGTTAAAGTAAAAGAAAAAAAATTTAAATAATTGTTCTTCCAAAGGATGAACAAGTTCTTCCAAAGGATGACTGATACATAAGTAAATCAAGAAAAGTATAAGAAGTCAAGATGACTTCTTATACTCCCCATAGTTAATGGGAATTAGATAATATTGTTTCGTGTTTTTTTTACAATGAGAAATTGTACACACCGTGATAAACGGACACAGACAGCTTCATTCAGCAAATAGATCTGTATACTGTGATGAATTCTTGTGCAATTACAGAACGGGTTGGAATGCCAAGTGGTCTCTAGATAAATTCCTTCACCCTCTATGGCAAACTTGTCAGGTAGACTCATTTCCTGTTTTTATCTAAGCACTGAAAGAACTTGACCTTCACGAGCTGAGGACGAGTTGCTAGTATCAGCTATATTTAAACACAGAAGACCACTTCAATAATCATTTACTTAAGTGAACTTCTCTTAATCCTTAAACTGCACTGTGGTTTGGTAAATAGCTGATAGCAGGCAATAATTTAACACCCAAACCGTGTTATTTTTGCATGCATATTAATTCCTTTTTCTTTAAAGAGCCTGGGTTTTAATTCTGCTAGAATTTCCTGTGTCCTTCCATACCAGCGTCATAGGAAATCCTCATGTTCTCAAGATTTCTTTCATTTGGTTGCACCTGCTTTTCGGGATCAACAAGTTAGTTTATAAGCTTGAAGTCTCACATTCAAAATACTTACTTGCGGGTGAAACAAGAATCCCGGTGAAGGTCTCAAGTATTTCTCTTTTAAAGCTTCAAGTGGGTCAGTTAGCTTTCTTTTCTCTACTCTGAAAGGTTAAAATTAGATTTGCTGGAGATGACTCAGTCTCATACATCAATCATGGCATAATTACTGACATTTAAAACAGCTAACAGTGAAGCAAATGGTAGGTTTCTGGAAACACACTAATAAAAATATAAAGACATCTGTTCAGGTCTTGAAGAATATACATAGCTGGTATTCTTGTGTATTTTTGGTGCTCAAAGAGAGCAGGTTCTATTTATAATGAGAAACCTCTATTTAATGACTAGTAATAATACTGAGGAACTGTGAAAGACAAGGAGTCACCAAATCAGAGGCAATTGTGACAAATTAGGTACCTCTGCCTTTCAAAGGCAGATAAGAATTGGTGGTGGTATGGAAATCATGAGGGCAGGGTAAGTTCTGAAGAATAAAGTCATTCCCTAACTATGATGTCCTCCCAGTATTCATTATATGTCTTCTGTATTTGCTGGGGGGTGGGGGAGTGCTCGGTTAGCCATATCTGAGATGTAAGTTTCTTCCTTTGGAAGTTACTGCTGATAAGCAGGGCGGTTGAAGAAGATGATGAACTTTTGAAGCTAAGAAAATAAGTATAAAACTATATGCTCCTTCTGCTTTAGAAATGTTTGTCATTCTGCTTTCTTAAGCACTTGAAAAACAACATTGTGAGTCAGATGTAAGTTAACATCTTTTATTACATATTTAGAAATGGTTTCACAAGTACACTTTGAAAATAAAGTTAAAAAAAAAAAAGCTGCCATTTCTTGAAGACTTTATCTGTGTGTCTTGTATACACTGTTTCACTTTTTGAAATACGCGATACTATCCATCCACTTAATGGATGAAAATAAAAGTCTATGAAGTGGAAAAATGGAGATTTAAATTCAGGTCTGACTCTAAAACTTGAGTTTCATAAAGTAGGGACTACAGTAAGTCAGCAGAAGATTGGGAGGTGCTGGAAATGATGAGAAGTGGAATTCCATTGTCATTGGTAGGGACTAAGAAACTGTGGGAAATTATTTTGACAAAGGGCTGAAATATCTCATTGATTCAGGAATGCAATCTTACTAGCAAGGTGTAACATATAGTCTACATACAAAATATGGAAGCTGTTTTTTCCTTTCTCTAGAGATGGAACTCCCAGAGAATTAAGAAACAGTTATTGAAAAAAGTGCCCAAACACGGCACTGATGTCTCGAGATATTTTGGGGTTGTCCTTTTATACTGCCTCTGTCTTATATGTAAGGGGGGTAACTCATCACATACTGTTAATATGCTGTAGATAACATAAAAAGAAATAAAGTTTTAATTGAAAAAACATGTAGCTTGAGTGACTATTACATAATAGGAACTCAATAAATACTGCTGAATTAAAGATTAGCAAAAATTATCTCTTCATAAAGGAGAATGAGGCAAAATACACAAATACTCCCATCTTAAATATGTCCAAGACAAAGTCATTCCATCATCCCATTACTTCTTGACAGCATTCACGAATTGACTGGGAAAGAAAACATGAAATACTTGGTAATAATTAAAATACATAACAAACTGTTACTGATACCATCTGAAGAAAACTCTATCATCCTCAGTGGTCAAATGTCTATTACAGAATACTGTCTATGAGGATTTTTATTACAAAGCATATGTTCTCTCCAAAGAATTTTTGGATGCATCAAAGGAAACTGGAGAATGTTTAACTTCTCTCATTAAACAGAGACATGTTTCTTAAGCGGACCACTCACGTTATATACAAAACATTTTTGTGAGTAATATTTCATTTGACTGGGGCTCCTAAGAGATTTATTTAGAAATAGAATGCAACCAGTTCTGAATAAGAATGTGTTGGTAGGTTAACAAAGGTTTGATTCTTGCTGTTATACATCCCATGTGAATCAAAATACCCTGGCCTGCCAGAGCACCCACACATATTTGCATTAATCCTCTAGGAGCCTCACTCTTCCACCACTTGACAACTTGCTTTAAATATGGCTTTCCCACATTTTCCACGACAATAAATAAACAGAGTGTTTAAAAATAAATTTATTATCAAGAGGAAAAAAGAAAAAGAAAAAACCTGGGAACTTATTTCAAACCCCAAAATTCACGGACATAAAAAACAGTCTAAACCTATTGTGCCAACTTTCTGAAAAACAAAAAATGAATTCAGTAGATCAAACAAGGCCACTCTGTTTTGTAATAATGATCAAAATGATTTGTTAAAAAAAAAAAAAACCGTAACTTGAGAGAGTGTAAGAACTACCCTTCCTACCAACGCTGACGCTGTACCATCGCCCACCCACCCTTACCTGTAAATAGGGTCCATAAAGAAAGGAGTAGGTCTAGCATGCTGCAAGGAGCCATCTGAGGCTGGTCTGGCTTCTAGGCTGCTTCCTTTTTTTTCTCCAAACACATGGTTTTTTCGAGGCTCGGGGAGTTTTGTTCCACTGGCTCTACTCCTACTGCCCATGCTTAGATCCAGGGGCTGGTCTTGGCTTGAGGCAGGTGTTACTGGAGGCTTAGAGGGCACTGGAGTCAAAGGCTTCTCATCCTTTCTCTTAGTGGTGAGATCAAAGGGAGACTCAGAGCTTCCCTGCTGCAGCTTCTTTACTTCGCTTGGTGACGGGGGCTCCACTTTCAAGGGTAATGATCGCAAGTCTCTATCAGGAAATGGGTACATTGATTGAGAGAATGCTGGAAAAAACGGGAGGGGAAACATGGAAGGATAAGGTAAAGCTCCAACTTTTTTGTCTTGCAGCCCCACCAGTCCTGTCGAACCAAAGTATTTTTCAGCAATAGAAGCAATAGCCTTTATAGAATCATTCACAGCTCCTGACACCGCAGTGTGCTCCTCTAAAGATGGTGAAAAAATGGAATGATTGCTGTATTCTTTCTTATTATTTATTGAAGCCAGATTCTGAAGCGGGCTTACTTTGTCTTTGAACATTTTACCATTTTCTTTAAATTTCTCTTTATCACTTTCAATGTCACTTTCCAGATCAGAGCCCGAGGTTGTTTCCAGGTCACTGCCACTTGGCGTACTGACATCGTCAAGGTCACTACTCTCTGACTGGTCACTGATTTTCTCAAGGGGCCTCTCTTCAGAGGACCTCTCAGCCTGGAGCTCCACTGGCTTATTGTCCCCTACAGGTGGGTGTTTAGATAGTGCCTTCAAAATATCCTGTGTAGCTGGCAGTATCTGAGGATGTGTCATGAGGGGACTTTGGCTTTTGTTTGTTTGTTCAGTACTTGATAGTCCTTTAACAGGAGAACTAGCAGGTATCAAAGGAGGCCTGTGGTACAAGCCAGAAGGAAACAGACCAGGGAAGCTAAAAGAAAATCCAGGAGTTGTTGGAAAGGTAAGACCAGCAGGATGCCTATTGGCACCAAAATAGTCAGCAAGGCCCGGGTTGGCATGACTCATATTAACCATGGACGTTTTATCCATAGCGGGGGTTCCAGGAAGTGAAATGCCTTGGCCAAAAAATCCACCTGCCGCAAAATGGTTCTTGCCCTCACAAAACCTCCTGTGTTTATTTAAGGAAGACGTAGTGCTGAACATTTGTCCACAGTCTTTGCACTTGATTTGGGTTCTGCAATCAGCATGCATGCGCTTATGACGGCAGAGGTTTGAAAACTGAGTATAGGATTTATGGCAGACCTCACCTGTGTGCAAACAACAAAAAAGAATCTCAGGCTTTATGGCAATTGCTTCTGAATTTAGCAAGCATCACAACTGGTTTACCCCAAAATTTCAATCAGGAAGCCAGAAAGAGATGCTGAAGGCACCCATCCGTCCTGGTGCTCCGAACAGAAATCCCCGTATCACTAGAGTCCAAAGCAAGGCATCGAACCTGACAAATGTCCTGAGGCAGGACAGATATTTCATATTTCTGTACAGATACTCTCCCATCCTCGCTGCTTGTTTGGCATTATCAATTTGTGTATTTAAATGCTGATGGAAAAGTCACATTCTGGCATGCTACAATTTCTCACCCAAACACCACACCAGCTGAATCTTAAAAAGTAAAAAGTCTTCAAATGTGTTAAGCATGAAATACAACGTTCTAAATCATTTGAAAAACTCTTGGTTAGAGGCATCAAAATAAAATAAAATGACCTTTCCCTTGGCCCAAAGCTTCACCTTTATTCCTCTCCCCTTAGGGGAAAAGCCTGGGACTGCTCTACTATTATTTAGTTTGTATTATATCATACACTCTCATCATTCACACATCAAAGCCACACGACAATGCACATTGTGTATTCTGAGACATTTTTAACAATCATTTTCATGATTTGAGAAAGACTGACATAATTTACAATGGCTCTATTTTAAGGCTGCAAAGGAAACGAAATTGAATGTAGCCCATCCTGCGTCGCTGGTTCCCATGAACTGTGAGCACGTCCTCTGACTTCCCCGCACCCCAGTGGCTCTGCTAACCTTCCTGCGTTTATGAAACCCCTGTCCTTGGGAAACATGTCCACTTGATGTCCTATCATCTCCGCTTATCTCCAGGCTTGACTTCTAGGTGTCAGAGCCCACTGTGCTGAGCAGGAAAGAGCGCTTCTTGTGCTCCACTCCAGAAAGAAGGACACGCCAGTGGGTGCAGCAGAAACGTTCCTTTTCACCGAGCATTTGTCAATAAACTATAACACCTTTGCCTCACACAAGTTTGAACGTATCTAAGTATATTTTAAGAACAAACTCTATAATCCTCATGAATTTCTTTTATACATAGTTAAGAATCTTTCCCAGGATTCTTCCTCACTCACAGCCCCCAGTAGGATCTTCATAGTCACAGGGTCTGCATTTTAGCTACAACTTAAGTAGAGATGAGTCCACTTTACACGTGAGCTTACATCAAAGCCCTGTAAACACTTAAAATACACAGAAGTGTGATTTGCCTTGTTGATAACTGTTGAAACAAATTAAGAAATTTAACTGAGGACAGAACGCCACGGTTATTGCTTCCATCTGATGACTGTCTTTAAGTGAAGCATAGTGAGCTCCTAAGTCAATAATTATTTAAAAAAAACTTATGGAAAGATGTTTTTAATAGACCTGCAGTCAAGCAAAAACTGACTTAGAATGTAGATTATCCTATACATCTCCAAAAAGGAAGTACAAAGTGATTATATACGTATTTTTTATTCCTAAGGATTAAAATGTACTGTTACAGATATCCATGTGCTCAGTAATAAAATAAAGGAGCCTTCTGTTGGGGGATGGCTCACGACACTGTAGGGGCTACAAAATACAGTTTAATGGAAAGAGAAAATATAGGTAATTTTTTTCTCAAATTATTCTACTAGAATGTATTGTCTTAAAAGTATGTATTACTCAATCATACATCATGAATACACATACTATTTACATAGTTTGATACACTCATTAACACGATATGACAGACAGATTAGAAACAACCTTTACTTGGTATGCTAATCCTATTTAGCTATGAGCAACAACAAGAAATAGTAAATAAAATGTTGGAATTACAAAAGTACATTCATGAAGAAAGCAACATCCCTCTGCTGTCTGGGCATTTAACAAGAGTTGAGATAATGGCTTGAGGGCTACTGAAACAAGGACAAAGTTTCTGAAAGGTCTATGATTTCTTTGCAAAGAAGTGTTGCTTTGTACATTTCTTCCTGAAACTGTTCTTAAAACCTTACAGCTGGATGGATTTAAGAAACCCACTGGAGTAATGGAAGGTGTATTTCACTTCTCCAGTTGCACACTATTGTTTAACACGGATGGGCAGCATCAGTGACTGACCTCCGGAACACAGAATCTGGGATATACCCTTAGTCAGAGATTTTGATTTCATCACTGAAGGCCTGCCTCCCACAGACCACAAGGCCTCCAGGTAAGCGAGTTCAGTTGATGTTGAAGGCTGTATTCTACTGTAATTTTCTCAGCAATAAAGAATTATCCAGCAGTTAAAGTTGCATTTTTTTCTACTTATTAAACAAATTAAGAGGTTATTTTGAATATAGTCAGTCTATCAGAGCATGTGGTTTCTATTTGGGAAGCCTGGAGATTTCTGGAAAGGCACTAAATAATTACCTTAGCACTGGTGACTCTGGGCTCAAGCTTGGTGGTACACTGTAATAAGAGACAGTTGTCATAAACACACCGGTGGGAGTAAACCGTGGTGTGTGGCCTTCTGGTGAGAAACAGATATCAACTCGAGACGAACTTCCTATACTCTAAATTCCCCACACCAGTTCCTGATCCTTACATTTCTTTGTTCTGAAGTTACAAGGCTATTATTCATAATTACACAAGGGTTCTCTGTCAGATTTTATATTTGAAGAATGGCATCTGCTATTTAAATTTACCAATGATCACTGAAAACTGATTCATGGGAAATGGTACACTCATTCTAGTCTGAAAGAGACATACTACAACTTTGTCGAGTGAATTTCAACACAAAGTTCCAGTTTCCAGAATCTGAGATGATATAACCCAAACCCACTGCTCTTGAGTCGATTCTGAGATGATTGGAATCTATATTTTCTGACTTTTAAATAACAACAGCATTAAATAAGTGATTATAATTCACTTTGGTCTATTTCACTACTTTTCTCACCAAGACATAATAAAAAGTTATTAAAATTCACTTCTGAGAAATCAGCAATAAATGACTCACTTAACATTGTCTAATTACAGCACTGCCAACTACATTTTTAGGGTATTACAATCTAGATTGAGGAATGTCTCTTTGAGACAAGAAGTCCCAGGTTTCTATTGTATACTTTATTTCCCGTGACTTTCAACAAAGCTTCCCCAGGGAAACTAGAGCACCCTTTTTGTTTATCTGCTAGTCCTCCCCACTCCACCCAGCAAGCAGAATACCTCAGCCAGCAGCACTCTGATATGAACCGGAAGGAAAAGAAAATCTCTCAGTGTTTGGGAGCACAAGAGACGGCTGTGCCAAGGCAAAAAAGAGGAGGGTTAGTCTCTGGCATCTCTACATTGGCACTGAAAACTGTTTTTCCATCAGGTTCTGTAGTAGTGTCTCATCTACTTAATACAAACCAATCAGCATTTGTCTGAAAAAAACTGTTTTGTAAGGGGTGCCCAGGTCATAGGTTTTGCCAACTATGGAGTATGCTTCAACCAATTCTGTGTGTATCTGGATCCAAAGTCAGTCTGGAAGTTAGGAATGTAACTCAATGAGTCACTGTGTTCATATGCCCAACTAAGTAACGGATCAAAAGACACTCCAAGTTGTTGCCCAGAAGTAATGAGAACAACTGATTTTCCTTATGAAACAGCTCAGCACAATACACAATACAGGAGGAGACAGACGAAAGAAGAGACAGATGAAGGTTGAGTTTTACTTTATTTGAACTGTGGTACTAACGTGCTCTGTACAGGGGCATGCTGAGTAGGTAGTCAGATTGGATGTCCCCCGAAAACATATTGGCTGTAACATATTATTTTAGTACAGTGGGTAAGAGAAGCAGCATGTCCTGTATCAAAGTGAAAATGTTCTGTTTTTCAAGTAATAGGGAATTACCAACCTGAAGCCTATGATCGGTAACAATGGATAGATTAAAGAGCATTTTATTCCCTTCTCTCACACTCTGCACACATACACACACCCAGAGCCATAAGCCTCCTTGCCAGGTGGGGTTCTTCCAGCTCTTTCTGATCCAGAACAGGTTTTTATCACTTCATCTTGTTTAGCGATATCTGCTATTTGCTGCTTTACAAAGCCATGAACATTTACAGTGTGCGACAAAGCTGGTTGTCTCTATTAAATCCTGCAACCTGGGGAGGCGTCCCTTTCATTATTTAATGACTTTTCTTTTTCTCTACCTAGTATTCATTTCATCTAAAAGAAAACACCCCAGGGATCATGGACACCACACCATGGATTTGGTAATAAAAGGAGTTCCTTGTAACAGAAAATAGCCCTACTGGATTGAACCATAAATAGCTAACGTGGTGATCCCCCTAATGGCCAAGCATGGCCACTCTCCTGATCACAGTGTCTTGGTGAGGAGAGACAGATGCAGGAAAGAGGGCTGGAGTGTTAAAAACTTACAGATAAAAGGCTTCACACTGCTGTGGATGTGCTTGTGCTGTTTGAGACCCGATGAAGTGGCAAACGTTTTGCCACACTCCGGGCAAGCGTGGGCCCGGGCACCAACGTGCTGAGAGCGAATGTGCCGCTGAAGGTTGCTAGGGTCCGTGAAGACCTGCTAGGAAATGAGTACTGATTAATCAAGAAACTTAACCCAACGACACAACAAAAAGACCAGCAGCAATGATTCCAGAATGAATTGTGCGATTTTCTGTGAGTTTGCTTCCTTGTTTTCCCCAGAGACCACAGAAAGTCTTGTTTAGGAAGCGCAGTCCTCCTCTAGGCTTCTGCTGCTGTCAGCCCTTTGACTGTGACTCATGGCCACACCACTGTGTGCAGAACCGATCCGCTCCATGGGGTTTTGGGCAATGAATTTTCAGAAGCAGATGGCCAGGACTGTCTTCCGAGACACCTCTGAGTAGGTCTGACTGCCAACCTTTCTGCTGTTTGATCCACACAAAGATTCCTCTTCTAGGATTGTTATCATTGTGTACCTTTGAGTTGGTGTGACTCATTTGGACCCTGGAAACCCTGGTTGCATAGTGGTTAAGTACTACAGCTGCTAACCAAAAGGTTGGCAGTTCAAATCCACCAAGCACTCCTTGGAAACTTGGGACAGTTCTACTCTGTCCTATAGGGTCACTATGAATCAGAACTGACTCGATGGCAGTGTTTGTTGTTGTTGTTCCCATTTTGACCCTAAGGAGACAGTACAACTTCCCTATAGGGTTTCCTGGGCTGTAATCTTTATGGGAGCAGATCTAAAGGTCTTTTCTCCTGTGGAACAGCTGGTGGGTTCAAACTGACCTTTTGGTTAGTTAGCAGCAGAGAGCTTAACCATCGCACCGAGAAGGCCCCTCTCCTCTAGGGCAGAGTCTGTAAATGGGTTGACTTTACAGCCTTAGTGGAGTGCCCTAGCTGGTGCAAATGGTGAGGGGATTGGCTGCTCACTAACCCAAGATGTTGGAGACTCAAGACCCCCAGAGGGTAACTTGGAAGAAAGACCTGGTGATCTACTTTTGAAAAATAGCCCTGGAAAAGCCTATAGAGCACAGTTGTCCTCTGACACACATGAAGGGCACATGAGTCAGAACCAACTGGCAAATGTCTATATTCTTAGCACAGTGTATCTACGGTGCCAACTGACCAAATTAATAACTGGCATTATTAGAATGTCCAAGGCCTTTTTCATTCCATTTAGAGTGATTAGAATTGAATAATAAAATTCTGGTCATGCTATTATTAAATTTGCTTGTGATTTTCAACCTTTAAATAAAGACACATTAAGATTTGGGGACTTTTAACCAAAACAATCTATTTTAAAGAGGTTTCCTAAGGATTAAATTCTGACATTGTGTTTCAGCAAATTACCAGTAAGCTAAAACTCATTCCTCTGAACAAACATACAGACACTGTACTAAATGAATGGAAAAGCTACCCACATCACTGGGAACAAAAATATCTCTAAAAGATAATTTCAAAAGTCAAAATACTCAAATCTCCACTGGCATGATAAAAGACTTTCAAATGCTACAAAAAGTTGTTTTGGCGGGGGGAAAGGGGAATAGAAAGCAACTTATTGACACCAGAACATCTTTTTTCTTAAATGAGAAGCATGATACTAAAAAGATGTGAATGACTGTACTGTATTCACAGTTGTGGTCCCCGTGGATTGCTTTCATTTCACCGTTGGGTTCTTCAGCACCAGCCACTAAGGCACAGGCTCTGCACGCTTTAATTAGAACCAAGTGATGACTTATGGTGGGGACTGCATGGAAAAATCTGCAAATATAGAAGACCTCCATTCTTTCTGAATAGGCATTCAGATACTTAATGCGACTTCCTCACACACTGCTATTAAAAGAAATCGGTAATGTGCACTGGATAAAATTTACATTCTCCATAAGGCTATAAAACAACTCCATGCTGGCAAGTCAGTAGCGGAACCAAGAATTTACCAAGGCTGTCTGACACCTAGTTCTAGAACTCACCATTAAGCCTCACTTCCTCCCTTACAAAAATAAAAGGATACCCACTAAGTGTTTTTATACACTATACTAATGCCTTTTAGCATACAACACTCAGACTACTTTTCTCAAGATATTTATAGTCTCCTCTCTTAATGCTTGTTTTCATATATTATAGCAAGTGATGGATTAAGAGAGAGCAGGATGATAGAGAGAGGGCACACAGCCTACAAATTCACTGTACCTTGGCACAGTTTTCACATTCATAGTGCTTTCCACTGTCATGTGACATCTGGTGGCGAATTAAATTGGACTTCCAGTTAAATGCCTTGGGACACTGATCACACTTGTATTCCCTCTCTTCAGTATGTGACAACATGTGTTTCTCCAGGCTGTTAAAAGAACAATTGATTCAATAAAATACGGTGACAAAGAACACATTCATAAGCAGAATGTCATTTTATTACTAATCCGTATGGCAATTAAAGAAATAAGAAGGAAAAGGAGCTGAGGTGAGAAGGAGAAAAGAATAGACACAGGCTTGCCTCAGACAAGAGTACATTCTGTGTTTCCTAGACTGTGGTTCTGCCCAGTGCAGAGAAATGACCCAGTTAGAAGGCAGGTTTCGTACAACTAACCGGGCTTATCTGCCAGACTCAGGGCACAGCAAACAACTTCTGGACACACTACACAATTCTGACAGCAACATATATTACTCATACCCCCTTGGTTCAAATACAAGCACTCAAACAAAAAGGGTTAAAAAAATGTTCAAGAACATTTATACAGGCATTCTGTCTAATGTAATCAGCCTCTCTATTCAAAAAAAGGGACCTTTGTTTTTCTCCTTATCACCATACGAGAAAGTCAGCTGGATGTAACTATTCAACAAGCAACTTCTTAGTGTGATCCTAGGATGGACGGATGAAGAATGGATGGATAGACAGACGGAAAAATGCACACATGTGTACACATATACACACATAACATATATATGCATATATATATAGTATAAATATATGTGTATATATATATATACTCAGTACATATATTGGTATAGATATTGAAATGAAACCTATGAAAGAAAGTATACAATGTCTTAACCAAGCTTGGCTAAGACATTGTATACTTTCTTTCATACTTCATCTTAAGCGAACCCCAAACCAAACCAAACCTGTTATCATCAAGTCCACTCCAATTCATAGTGAACCCTGTAGGACAGACAAGAACTGCCTCATAGTGTTTCCAAGGAGTTCCTGGTGGTTTTTAACTGCTAACCTTCTGGTTAGCAGTTGAGCTCTTAACCAGACGCACTATTAAAACTTCTCCAGAGACAAAACATGGCTAGACGTTTCTCTAACATAGCTGTTTTAAAACTGAGAATGTTTACCCTTTTCAATTTTTTTCCTCCTTTTTCTAAAATTTGTGTAAGAAATCTGTATGAATGCAATGAAAAGCAAGTATTAGAGATAATGGACTGTTGTAATATTCAGAAGATGTTTAAATACACACACACTGCACACTAAGATGCTACCCTCTATAAAATAATGAAAACTCCTTGGATAAAGAAATGATTTCAAATCTGAAGCAGGAAAGAAACAGCTGGGCCTTGATTATCTTGTTACATCAGAAAGCAAGAAGACTACAGATCTTGCCAAAAAAATTAGGGTGCCAGGTTGAAAAGACTCCCACAGATGGAGTAATTTAAGCACCTGTAAGAGTAAGTCTTTTAATGGTAATAACACTCAAAATCACGCAGACAGAACCTCATTTGTCATGAGTCGAGGATGCTGGGAACCTGAATCATACTTCTGAAAACTAACAGTAAAGGGAAAAACTCACATGCACATGCCCAGCCTTTTCTATATGAATTGTACATCCATGTAACCAAATGGATGATGACTTGTCTTATAGAATTATACAATTAACCCAAATAATAAAATGCTGAAAGAATGGTAGAATTAGAATGCAACCATCTAAAGGCCCCTAAAGAATTAATGGGCATTATATTATTTCATTTATAGTTGAATATATATTTCTAGAGAGTGTCTCCTGATAGAAATAAATGACACCATCAATGAGTATTCTTGCCAAACCTTCAACCTGAACCTGATTGAGATTTGGAAATGTAACTACCAGTTTACAAGAAATACAAAGCATGGAGAAAGACACAAAAAGACATAGTCAGCAGAACCCAGACTGGGGGAAATGCTACAGGAAAAGCAATGTAGTTTCTTCTATAAATAAACTGCATTAATAGAATGAGGGTGAAAGAGAGATGACAGACAGACGGACACACTGACCGCGAGGACCCACAGATTAAAAGAGACATAAAAGGCATGTCAACCCACTGCAATGTACAGACTTTATTTTGATTTTAATTCAAGTTGAAAAACATAAAAAATTACAAGCTAATTTGGAAAATTAGAATACTGGCTAAGTATTTGGTAGTATGAATGTTTGGTATACTAAATATTAATATAACTCTTTTTTTAAAGTGTAGCATGAAACTTATGTTTTAAGAGTCCTTACTTTCTAGAGACACATATTCAGCTATTTATAAATAAAATAATATAATGCCCAATATGTATCTCAAAGAACCCAAAGTGGGTATAGCCGAGAGAAGACTGGCCTTGAGGATGAGTCCTGAAGTTAAGCAACGGTATGTGAGGGTTTCATTCACCATTGTCTCTAGTTTTTGTATGTCTGGAATGTTCATAATAGAAAGCTATTTACAAATATAAAAACAAAACTACTGGCATGATATCACATTTTCTTTTCTATGTTTCATTTCTCTACGAGATGAGGACTCTAAATCTTAGTATAAATTAAGATACCTAGGCATCGAGAATATATGATCCAGTGACTCCAGTGACTGTGTACATGTTTGCTTTTAAAACACAGTGCCAGTTCTTATATCTTGGGAAATTAGGAAAATCTTTGCCATACTTTCTCTCTTCCTCAGCCTCCCCGCTACAAGTCGACTCACATTAGCACATGAATTATTTGTCCCCAGGGGTCAGTGGCATTGCAAAATCTACTCTATTTGAGCACAACCAGCGATATCTCAATGAACACAAGCTTCCAAGAAAGTATGGGTGTGTGGAGTCACGAGAAGGGCCTGATCCTTATCCGCAATCTGAAATTCATTGCTTTTTGCAGAAAGTGAAACGTTAATAAAAGAGTTAAGAGGGAAAATACAAGCAGTGACTGCGGTTGATGAACTGAGTCAGAGACATGCTCCAAAGTCGTGGCGCAGGTGGTTATTCTCACTGCTCTTAGCAAACCAAGAAAACATATCATTTTATGACTTCTATTCCAAAATGCTGTTTTCAGATCATAAACTCTGAAATCTGGTGTCAAAACATTTGCTTTATAGTGTGCGTCTTATTCCTGACCCATAGTTGTGATAATACAGTATCGTTTTAAGTGTGCATTTTGACCACATAGCACTTTGGTACAAAAGAAGACACCAAAGCAAAGGAAATCTCCTTTCCTTTTCTTCTTCTAATCTATCATAAAATCCATGCTGTTAATGGAATAATAAGCTAGTCAGTGTAGCTAAGCTAGTCAGTATAGAACTGCCAACATAGAGTTTCCAAGGGGCAGCTCGTGGATTTGAGCTGAGGATATTGGCAGCTGAGCCTTTAACCACTGTACCACCAATCAGTGAAGGAAAAGAAGATGTTTCGTGAAAAATGAATGTGCCTCGTCTTCATAAGCATGAAGTGAATCCAGTCAATCATTAGTGTAGTTACTCCACTTCCCACAGAATTTTCTCCCAACCTACAGACCCAAAATTTGCTTAGCAGCCGTCTAGATTCTTTCTGTCTTTGACATACAAAGTTTTGCCTATTCCTTTCTCACTGGTTTGCATTTTCTCAATATTTTATGTAAAAGATACAAAACAGAGTAACACATTCACATCAAGAATGAAATTTTCATTTGTCTAAAGTATATAGTAAAATATGTAGTAACAACATAGCACTCCATAGACAATGCAGTTCTGCATGCCACTGAATTGTGTAATCCATAACCGAGAAATCCACCTCTGAATGACATGCTATTTCCATCTGGTTGGGTTACTGAAAACGTGTTTGGAGGATAACACAGTGCTGAACATCTAGGTTTCCTCATTGTTTTCCACTGAATGTTTGGCTAAATCAACCAAAGTGACAGCCAATTTCTGCATTATTAACTCGGGCTTAATTTTGCAGCTAGCCAGATGAAGACGGTTTCCCTGCTCAAGAAGTGTTGTTACACATTTTTAGTACGAAATCAGGATTGCATTGTAGTGTTATAATCTGTCATTTTTTTCATCTAATGCATTCTATCACTTTTGATTAAGGAAACATGTAGGAAATACACTTAATCTCTGACCTCAAAGGGACTGCTTTATTGCATAAATACTTTTCTAACTCATTGGCATTTATCAGTTTCCTTTCATTTTTTAATTTGGACATGATTATGTTCGGATCCGACTCGATGGCACTTGGCTTGGCTTGGCATGTTTAAGGGAACATGCTATAATGTTTGCTATCCAGATCCACAGTTCAGCAACCAAATATAACATTTATTCTCTATCCAGATTTAGATCATGTGGTAAAAACGAGTTTAAAGGGTACCAGGAAAGCCTGGTAGCACAGTGGTACAATGTTATAGCTGCTACCCGGAAGGTGGGCTGTTAAAATCCACCAGGTACTCCTTGGAAACTGTATGAGTCAGTTCTACCCTGTCCTATAAGGTTGCTATGAGTCTGAATTGACTCAACAATATTAGGGTTGGTTTTGGGTTTAGGAAAATCCTATTCTGGCCCAACAGTTTTCTCTCTGACTATTAAACTTGGCCTGGATTTATTAATTTAGATCCACACTTTTGGAAGAGGTTATGCTTGCTGCCTTTATAGTTATGTATCCCTTGGATTGAATGACCAAGACATGAAAACCTTTTCTCCAAGAGGCCTCAACAACTGAAGAAGATGCCTAGCAATCGATGAAGGAGAAAAGGATGGAGGAAGAAGATGCCACCACGGAGGGAAAACTAAAAATGACAGATTGAGATAGGTACAGATCCAATGACAAAATACAAAGACAGCTCTTATATTACCATACCTATGCTTATTTAAACACTCTACCTATTTAAACACGATGGTGTAATGTTCATTTGAAATTCTAATTACAGCCAGATAATGAATACAATCATTAAAACTGTTCATTGACCAGGGCAAAAACCATTAGCTGGAAACAAACAGAAAGCAAAAAACCCGTGAACTAGTTATATTTACCTCAGATCTTAAAGAAGCATTTAAAACATAATCACTGATATAGTTTGCAAAGAGTCAGTTCCTGGGTTAGCTTGTTTATTTGTTAATAGAAATCAAAAGTGTTCTTGAATTAAATTCAAAAGGCCACAAAGAGTTAATATATCACTGAGATATGATTTTAATTTTTAAAAAAGTATTAAGATTATTTCACTTTAAAGAATCATGTTTAATTTTGTTTTAGAAAATTCAACACTTTCATCACTGAACATGCTTCTCTTTCTTACATACATGCAGTTCAGATAAATCACTGAAAATTCAATTTATGGATTATACTGATCTTCTTAAAGATTGCTTTATTTTTCATTATGGAAGTACCAAAGTCAGCCCTTTTTATCATCACCTAAACATTCTTCGAGGTGAGTTAGCTGTTTCTTGACCATCTGAATACTTTAATCACCACTGCTGTTCTGTGAATCGTGGTTTTCTCTAATGATCACCATTTCACTGTAACACTAAGGTTTCATTCCTAATAACATTACTTACATAATTAGATAGCATGTTATTTTTAATCTAACATCAAAATAACTAATTCCATCTTCATTATAGATATCTTTATAGACGAGATTTTCTGGGGGAAGGTATGATTTCTGAACAGGTCACTAGCACACTTGCCTGGGTCACTGCAGTTGGATAAATTCTCAAAATTCAGCATAACGATATTTTATTACAGAGTAAATAAACTAATTTGGTGATGCAAGATGCCATTCCTAACCTTTGCAAATCAGGGAACACTTGGTCACATTCCTTACACTCCTGGATTGCGTGTATCTCCCGGAGATCTTTCTCGCTTTCCAGTTTTTGTTGAAAGTCCTCTTCTACCATTGAAAACGCTGAGTGAGGAGTACTGCACGGGAACTTTTGATGGTCTGCTAGTTCAGCTTTAGACTCAAAGAGCTGGTCACAGTCCTCACAGCGATATTGCCGTTCTTCTGTGAAAATAACACAGGCGTTACTAGGATCGGGCAGTCAGGAAGTGTCACCACCAACTGGCAGGTCTTACTGAATTATAGAAGACATAATATAAGTTACTGGGGTGTCACGTATCCCCCTTTGTTTTACTACGGATTAAAAATAACATCCATAAAGGACCCAGAAGAGTCTGGCAAAATAATGCAAGGGATTACTATGGCTACACAATAGCCTTCTGGTTAGAGGAAAATTCAGGACTAAACCCTTCCAAGTTCTTAGGCTATTAAAACTAATGTTGATCATTTCCTGGGCATCAACTATTTTCTCAAAATTGTACATGCTTTATCAATATTCCTTAAAACCTGGTAATGAAGACTTATAGGTCAGATTTTTTATTCCAGTTTTCAGAAGAAGGAAATGAAGTTCAAAGGACTTAAATAACTCGCCAGGGATTATAGGCCTAAGCAGAGTAGAACTAAGAAGGAGTAGAACCGACTTCTGTCTCAGAAACTTCTGACTATGCCATGTTGCCTAGAGGACATAGTTAAACCTGGTCCCCTGTCTGAACCGTGTTTAAGCCTGGCCAAAATCAGTAAACAAGGAAATACTTGACCATCCATCACTATTTATCACTGGACACAGGATGTTTTTAGAACCCAGTCAGCTAATTTATGTTACCCCAGGGTCAGTCCTAATTGCCCTAGCTTTGTTAAATAGCAGACACACCATGAATTTGTACTTTAAATTGGCAAGATAAAAAAATGCTAGTAATGGGGACCAGAGATAACAAAGTTATAAGGTGTCAGGTAGTGATGGCATTCTATTGCCCTTCTGCCCCTCTGAACAGCTATTAGCTCCACGGTAGGCACCAATTACATGGATATAGATGCAGAAGTCTTGAAAACACAAGATGCTGAAAAGTATCCAGAGCAAACAGCATGGTACACAATCCCTATTTTATAAACCAATAGTCCAGGAAGAAGTTACTCTTCAGTTGTTTATCAACTGACTCAAAGTTTTGAGGGAATATTTTAGTCACCCACTGATGTAGGTGACTAAACCGTGGTGTAGTGATTTAAGTGCTGCATCTGCTAACCAAAAGGTCAGCAGTTCCAATCTGCCAGGCGCTGCTTGGAAATTCTATGGAGAAGTTCTACTCTGCTCCATAGGGTCGCTATGAGTCAAAACCAACTTGATGGCAGAGGATTTGGGGTTATCAGTGCAGGCATTATGATAGGAAATGAATATGTAAGAAACTTACTGACCAGGAGACACACATGTGAACAAACAGTATGATCTATATTATGACGGATGCATGCATAGGACTTCAGGGAGCCCAAAGGAGCAGGCCTGATTCATTTCACTCAGGAGTGGAGGTTCAGAAAAGGGTTTGCAATGAACAGAGTAAGCCAGGCAGAGCAGAGAGACAGTGGTGGACACTTCAGGTACCTGGAGCAGAGTGTACCAATGATGAAGGCAAGAACAAACAAGGCAAGATCTTGGAGGTGTCAAAATATAGCAAAGTGTGAACAGGTTTATAGAGTCATGTAAGGGAGGAGTGAGAAATGCAGTTAGACAAGGTGGCAGATGACTAGGGCATTTTATGATCACAGCGTGAAGGCAACAGAAAACCACCCAAAGTTAACAAGTAAGATGTAGGTAGACATGCTGTTTAGAAGAATCTCTGCCGGCCAGTGTGGGAAGCCAAGCAGAGAGGCCAAACGGGAAGCTGATCCTGTGAACCACATATGATGCGGGTTTAATTAAATTAAGCCTAATCAGTAGGGCCAGAAATGTGAAGAAATTAAGAATAGCACTCATAGGGTTTGTCTACTTTAGATCTAGAGGATTAAGGAACAGGCAAGTATTTTAAAATAAAAACTCACCTTGGCACTAAAGACAGAATTCTCAATAGTATTTATTAGGTAACAGAAAGGTTTCCCACAACCTGCAACACAGGTCGCACATTTAATAACATCTCTACATAGGTTCTGGAAACCCTAGCAGTGTAAATGGTTGAGTACTACAACTGCTAACCAGAAGGCTGGCCGTTCAAATGTGCCAGGTTCTCCTTGGAATCTCTATGGGAAGCGTCTACTCTGTTTATATGGTTGCTATCAAAGTCGACTCGATGGCAGTGGGTTTGGGTTTGACATAGGTTCTCACCCAGCAGCCCAAACACAGCCAGTACCTCCAGTACCCACTACCTAATACCTAGAAATTCATACATTTTAGAGACAGTAAGACCTTAATTTGAATCCTGACCCTATCACTTACTAGTCATGTGGTCTCGGCCAATTTATTTACCCCTTTAGCTTCAGGTTCCCCATCTGTAAAATGGATATAGTTCGTTTCTTTCATGTTTAATCTATGTGTGAAAGATTAAATGAGACAATATATGGAAAGTGTCTCACATAGATGTGCTTTACTTTTGCTTGCCTAGGAAAAGTTGAATCCTACAAGTATAAAACACAAATCACCAGTTAAACATTATAGGGGTTTGAGAGGGAGAGAGACAGTATACGCATGGATATACAAAAAGAAAACAGCAAAAAAGCAAGTGATGGGGTTCAACAGTTTTGTAAAGGCAGGTGATACATACATGAAGCTCTAAAAGAATGCCCATTCTATTTAGCCTTGCTCAAGGCAGTGAACTAACAATTTAAATTCTGAACAATCATTGAAAATCTTTCTGAGTTAACATTCACCGATGAAAGATGCACTGCACTACGGAAAACCCTGATTCACTTGGTGTCAATCTAGTTGTCACCTCCCTCCCCACCAAAGGGAGCCGGTAAGAGTCCTTGTCATTGTATCACACTCCCCATTCAGACTCAGATTCAACTAGGCTGACTGAGCCATGTGTTTGTCAAAGTTATTAAAATGAAACACGTACCAAAAAATTCCCTCAAATCTAAATGGTACAGTTTACAAACAGGCAGAACGCAGTTAAATCAAAGGGAAAACTATTTAAGGAAAAGCCTAGCCAACAGCGACAGCTTCACAGGTGTCAAAGCAGAGGCTAAAGGCCTTCCCATGATGAATTTTGGAGGAAGGCTTTGGAGGGACAGATCCCTTCTTCTGGGGTAAGTTAGGGTGGGGCAACCTTCCCAGTCCTTCCAAATACAAAAAACTCTCAAGACATCACTGTATGTTGAACCAAATCACACTCTACTGTAAGAGCAAAAAAGAAAACTATTAAATTCTCACCCCCAAAGATACCAATTAATATTAGTAAGAGTTTCCTCTTAATCTGCCCTAACATTTATTGTTTCTGTGACTTAAGTGAAAGTATACAGTTTGCGTCAGTTTCTCATACAAAAAAAAAAAAATCACACTCGCTTTGTTATACGACCCTAGTAGATGGAAGAAACATCCTCTAGATTCTTCATCAAACTTCCTAGAATGATCTTCATGCAACGAGAGGGTTCTAACAACAACCTAAGGCATCAGCAAAAGATTTAACCACGTGATAACCCCTCTATAAATCTCTGAGTGCAAATATTGAGAAAATCCTTCGCCCTTCAAAGAAGCTCTCTACTTACTTGAGTTCCCCTGCATTGTTAGCCAGATGTCAAACCAAGAAAACAGCCACTCCAAGAGAAAGCGTTTGTTAGAACTGACACTGAAGAGCCAGGAAACAAGCAAGGGTAGAGTGGGATGGAGCTGTCAGATGCTTCTCCAGTGTCCAGCAGAGGGAGATGGGGGTGGTTGTAGAAGCGGTACTAACCGTGGATATCCGGAGCCATAGTTTCATGGGGATAGTCTTCACTCTTCATGAACAGCAGGAGTTCCTCTCCTGGTGCAATATCTGCGACTACTCTATAGAATATCTTCAGAGGACAAAGGTGGGTGGGGAACAGAGAGACACAGAGAGAAGTGAGTATTAAGAAACAGCAAGATAGACACTAAGATAGCTACACCTTTTCTTATATTTCAACCAGCATATACCTTTTATTTTTACTTTTATCAAGAGAAACGTGACTTCTTATTACACTGCAAATGAGCCCCATGGTGACAACTGGAAATCTGCGAGTCTCATGCCCGTTCACAAATCTTTTCTAAATCCTACCTCACAAACCAAATTTTTTTAACGTAAGGTTTGCTGCATCACACCCAATATGTGTAATGCTTAACAAAAAAATCTGTCTTCTGGGAACTCCTCAAAGCGAGCCATACACATCATGGCACTGGATCCTGTCTTGCATTACCTAGCAGCAACCTAGCTACCGTGGGGTTATGGGACTCAGTTGCCTGCCTTGAACGTGCATGATCTCAGAAGTGGCTCCTTATCAATGATGTTTGCTTTGGTTTGGGGTGGAAATACAGATAACACAACGTTCGCCAACTCAACATTTTTCACAGGTACAATTCAGTGAGATCAACTGCATCAAACATTTTTAAGATAATAGTTTGGCAAGGTCTGTCTAGAACATGAGCACAGGAGGATACTTGGATTTTAAAAACTCCATTGTGCTCACCAATCAAAGACGGTACACCCAGGCAGGACCTGGCCTTAGGCCCCAGCTCCTTATTCTGATTCTCTGCAAGCAGGTACTACGTCTTTTAGTGATTTGTTTAGCTGTGTTATGGCAGTGTTGTGACTGGGGTGGTGGCTAGTTCCATTGCATTCTAGCCAAGTGATGAGAAGAGAAAGGATTGACTCAATCTGTCCAGAGAGACTGAAAAGCAGTGAGGCATGAGGGACAAAACTCTACCTGGAATTGGCAAGAACTACCTTTTCCCTAACCAGCCATGCGACCACTGATTTATCTGCCCAGGCATCAGCTTTTTGTTTGTTTAATAAATAAAATTACTTAAGCAAGAAAATCTTTAAGAAGTTTTTTTCCATTTTAACATAATATATATATTGCATATAAAATATATAATAAATATTTTAAGTGTTTAGTTACTTTTCTAAGATTATTTATTAAACAACAATTTCATGAGAGGTAAGAGGATCCTGGTGGTACAAGGGTTAATAGAGCTCAGCTGTTAATTGAAAGGTCAACAGTTTGAATCCACCAGCCACTTCTTGGCATCTCTATGGGGCAGTCCTGTCCTGTCCTGTACGGTCCTTATGAGTCAAAATCAACCAGAGGACAATGGGTTTAGAGGCTACAGAAAAAAGAAGGAGGCTGGACTGGTTTCATTCTGCCAAAATATCTTTGCAAAATCCCGCAGCCTCTCCTCTCTCCACAATATCATCAGTGAAGCATATTTTCTCCCGTTGCTCTTTCTGAAGAAGTCCATAGACAGAATTTCAGCATTAGTGAGCCACTCAGACTCTAGATATCTGGATGAGGCAGAAAAATATGCCACCAGCATCAAAACTAGAAAGCTTTGCTCAGTCTCAATCCAAGAGGTGAGGGGAAGGAATTAGAAACTAGTCACCTTATTAAGAAATGGAAAGCACATAGTTTTAGAAAAGATTGCCAACACTAAAGTATCTTGAAAGACCATCTGATGTTTCAGACTGAGAGGAATTAAATGACTGTGGTTTGTAGGTATCTTATTAAAATTTGTCTTGCAGGAGCAATAGAAATATATAGAACTTTCATTGCATATTTTATCTATTTGTTTATTAGGACATCAAACATTAAGTATGTGCTTCTTTATTCCAGTAGGTGGCTCTAAAGTCCAATTGTTTATTTTGCAAGAAAAAAAGACCAGAAGTCAAACTGTGTTAAATTCAAAATATAATTTCATGCATATTTTCTACTGAGTTCCTTTTCTGTTAAAATAACAAAATTGTCTTTAATTCAAGACCAGTTTAATCACCTCAGTTTGGTTTATAGAAAATAATGCAAACATAAAACACTGCTGTAATATGTTATAACCCGATTCTTTAGAACGATCCATAGATAGAATCCAGACGATCTCAGGAAAAACACTACTTGTTACGCCCTGCTACCATAAAACACAGTCAGCCTGCAGTTTGTATCTTTCACATATGACCTTTACATTGTGCTTCTTAAGAAATACACTGAGAGGAATACTGCTCAAAAATCACCCAATTATAATATGTACAGATATATATAAAATATTACATGTACGTTTGCTTTTCCCACTTAAATCTTCCAACTAAATGCTCACAAGCAGACGGCTTCATTCTGGGTTTCTAGTTCCCCTTAGAAAACAATGGACTTCTCTCAACAGTTTGAATCACCTTTTTTGGCAACTCTCAAAGGTTTAACTTATTAGCTTCCTTTCCAACAACATGTTGACATTTGAATTGTGACATATTAGAACTTTTCGGTGGCTTCTCGGAAACAGTGAGGTTAAAGAGACAAAGGCCCTGCAAGAGAGTAAAAAGGCAGGACAATTGTCTCTGCTGGAGAATGCTGCTTTGACACCCATGCCAGGTCATTTTACAGAAGTATTATTATATTATTTTTTTTGCAGCCCACTATTAATCATGTCTCCTTTAATTCCACTTTAGATTTACTCAATCCAACATGAACTGTCCCCCCAAAACAAAAGGAAATGATGACTGCACTGGAACTAAGTATTCTAAAGACAATTATCTTTACCAAGACATAGATCACTACTGTAACTTCCCTGTTAAGAACCCAGATTGTCACGTGAAGTGTATCGAGTGCAGAAAACATAAAAGAAACAGACAAGTGCCGATGTTGGCTTTATATACTGGAGGTAAAAGGTGACATTCCAGGCCATGAGAGGCAAGGCAAAGCAGAGCAAGTTTTAATTTCAGGGTATTCTTTTTGATTTTAAGTGAATTTTTATGGTACTCGTGAAACTGGGGTTTGAGAAGTGGCAAGTGCCAGGCATAATGAGGGCGGGTTCCGGGCATGCTGCCCCATCCAGCAAGGAGGATGTGCCCTGACGTCTCATCTGCCACACCCTTACTTGCCTAGTCCTTTTTGCCAAGGTGATGCTACCACTGTGACCGTCCTTAGATCTCATCTCTTAAGATCTCAGAGACTTAACTAAAATGAAGATCTTCCCCCTATAATTACTATGGCTCAAAAGTATAATTTGAACACTTAAATCCAGAGACGTCTACACACAAATTCAATTTGCTTTCTAGAAATAATAATAATACACCAAGAGGCATTTCAGAAGTGGAAGGACTAATCTAAACCAAAATAAAATGATAACTACCTAGGGCATAATCGAACATAATCTTGGAAGAATCAAGTCTTTCAGAAAATCAGATATCGTATCTATGTTTTCATATAATAGGTCTTTCAGGAAATCAAATTACGATAAATAAAAAAGTAATTGATATAGCTTTTTCTCATAGTTTTATATAAACAGACACGGACACTCTTATATAACCATGACATCCTTAAAATCAGTATATTCTCAAAATCTCAACTCTGCTGCAGTCATATGAGTAATGTGTCATCTGAGTTATCTACCAGAAGCAGAAATATTAGCAGTAGACTCTCTCCAGTTTTTATGTTAGAGAAAAATGAAAGGGAGTCAACTACTCTGATAAATACCATAAGAGAGTTATAGGTCTCCTCTCCCATCAGGGAGTTTTATGGAAAAAGTTATCTGGATACAAAATAAAAATGTCCTGGATCTGAGATTTTTTGATGAATTCAAAGTTCTCAAAAGTCACAAACACTTAGAAAACATGTGAACTGATACAAAAGGGCTGATTTATTCTTTTGCCACATCTCTCCCAAGTGTAATGCTCTATTAGAGGGAACAGTGTTTTTTAATTCCTCCCAGCTTAAGGGGAAAGATAAGAAGAATGGGACCTCACAAGAAAACAGGATTAGATGGAGTTTCCATTTTTAAAAAGTCATGATAAATATTTTTAAAGCTGTGTTAACACTTCGGGGTGTTTCTTCATGGTAACTAATACCAAAATCCATAGACACAACAGCCTATGACCTAATTCTCCTTAACCTTGAAACCGAGAAGTTGAGGTGAGCTTTTTATTTTATCACATAAAATATTTAATTTGCCAATATCTTTTTATTTTTCCAGAATGTTTTATATCTATAAGTATGGATATTACACTTGGATCTCTGAATATGTTAATTTATGGTGAATCACTTAGGGCAGAAGTGTTAATAACAGATCTCATTTTCTATTCTTTTTTTTTTAATTTTTGAAAACAGCATACTAGTGAAATCTCTGAATGTACATATTTTAAAATTCTATACCATTCAGACTGTCAAAAATTAGAGTAGAAATTCCAAAAGTTACTCCCTTGCTGTTGGAAAAATTCACAATTTATGATATAAATAAAATATTATGATATAAATGTACACAAAAACTAAATACTCGAAGCATAATTATTACACTTAATTTATTTTAATCAAAATCTGAAACCAGTTGCAAATATCAAAAGGACATCCATTCAGTTTACAGTCACGAGAGCAAACTAGAGATAAAATGTGTGCGTGGTATAGATTTGACTAAACAAATTTTAGACTCCAAAAAAGTATGTGTTCCTATGATGTTACAGACAAGTATGTACATGTATAGATACATGTTTTACATGTGACACCTCAATGTGACAAAGTACATTTGGGGGGAACATTTAAAATTTGCATAAAATATTAGCAATCTTATATTTACATACAAAATAAATGGTTAATGGCATGATTTATTCCAATTAGGTACCATATAAGTTACATATATTTGCATGTTGTATTTGCATTATATAGGATATTTAACCTATATACTATAAACCACATGCCACTAAACATTCATTTTCTTTGGTTATTTCAGTGCAAGAGGACAGCCACTAGAAAGGGCATGAGCGTTCATGAGCATCTGATAGGAAACTTAATAGCCCATAAAAAACTTTCAGGCTAATTCTGTTTTATATTGTCAGGGCTCGTGTTCAGCCTAATCCTCCCTCAAACTGATGATGTTACCATTTGTACTTATACATGGTAATAACCCATACATTATTACCACCACCATATTGTTTATTAGCCTACAAAAGAGAAACTATCCAGAGTCTGTCAGACTAGCCTGCTGTCTAGCTGGCTACGCTTAGATCAGTTTTAAGTATTATGTTTGTACTACTGAGACAGGAGAAAAATCCAGAGCACAGGGGAGACAAGAAAGAAAGAAAACACATCACTTTCCTTTAAAGGGATGAACAAGGCTTCATTGTTATTAATTCCCATTTATTTTTCCTGTTCAAGCACTGGAAGTTTTATTTATGCTTAATAGATGACATTTGGCGTGTCTAAAAATGACAGAAGTGTGAATTATGAATGACCTTCAAACTATGCAGGAAGTTGTAATAATTGAAATAATAGAGAAATGTACTCCCTTGCAAAATCTGTACTGAGAGACAACTTTTTAAAGACTATGGCTGTCTTTTCACTTTGAAGTTGACAGTTGACTTCTTCCCCTTGCAGCTCCCAACATTTGACCTGAATGCTTTATTTACTGTAGCCTCATTCAATCTACCACGCAAAAGATTAGGAAAAGCTGAAGGGAGCTTTACTGTTTGGGGGATGGGTGGAAGGGGATGTGACAGTTTACATATCTGAACAAAGTCAACATTGGATATGAACACATCTGTCAGCCTCAGTGCTTCTAAGAGGGAACATGAAGACTATGGTTATATTAGGGGAACATGGCTTGCACCCCTGGCCTATCCATAGCAATGCGGGACATCTCAATTCAAGAGTGTAGGAGTGATAACAGGTTTTAGACTCTGGAGGCGGACTGAAACATCCAGTGCCTCATTAGTAAAGGATAATGAGAAGTATCTTCAGCAGAGTGGTTGACAACCAAAAGTCAAGATTTCTGTCCAACATAACAGAAGCTATGTTGGGACAAAACTTTGCCAAAGAAAATCATTCATAGCTTCTTTGATTTCTCCAAAGGGTAGGTAACTTTATTGTCTTCAGTGTTACAGTCTAAAGACAAGAAAAGATTAACTAAGGAAGATCAGATATTGTCTTGCTATATCCACTTCCAGACTAAAGGTATGTATCCACTGATAATTAAGTCCTTTCAGGACTAAGATACTTTTTGAGGAGATATTTTTTTCTCCCTCCTATTTTTTGTCTCTTCGTTAATATGCTAAAGAGAAAACCAGGTATAATTTATGGATGAAACAAAACAGAGAGAATTGACTGTTGGTTCCATTTTGCATAAATAGAATAAGCGATACAGATCCACTTAGCATTATACCCAGAGTCTATCCAGTCTGGTCGCTTTGCAAGCTGTCTCTGAATAACCTCTCAGGCTCTCTCCACAGGGTCCTCAAGACACATTTACCCTTCTAGGCACATACAGCAGTCACCTGTCTTTGATGCGGCCATTTCATCTGATCCAGTGAAAACTCTCTGATCATTATAAATGGTTTCAGAATGTTTAAGAACAGTTCCGGCCTTGTGTGCTGAGGACACTAAAGTTCAACTTTAGATTTCTTACTAGGCTGAGGGCTTTTCTTGTGGTCTTGGCCAACATGTTCATCTTCTTGATGGCCTGTAAAGCACTCTGATAACTAACTTCTTGGAGCCATCCCAGAAGTGGGTGAGAGCATGTACAAGCAAGATGGTGCTCTGACGTATTTCTGAAAGGTGTCGTAGACATACAAACACTAATTCTCTTTAAACGTACATGTAATTCTTCAGGTCATCTCTCTTCTTCAACTTTTGTTGTCTATCTTAATAAAAATGCTAGTACGTGTAGTATTGGGTCAGTGTTGAGTCCCGGGTGTCATGAAGTGAAGGAAACTTCTTGGTGAGAGGGTCCTATTTGTTTTAACATGTGAGTATCAAACGGCTAGCTATGTCTGAGATGGTTTCATCTTTGGGAGAAGGAAGTAGCTTATCAGCCAGACAACATCCCCTAAAGTCAGCTTATGCGCCGTTCACAAAGCCAGTCACTGGGCATTGCCAGCTGGCACCCATCTTAAAACAGCAGAGCGTAACTTTGGTAGAAAAGTGGAACTAGACTTAAAAGCAAAGCAAAGCAAATGGCCAAAGCCAATAACAATTTTAACATCAAAGAGGTCACGCAAAATGTGGACAGAAAGCGCTGTAAAGGCAGAGAATCTTAACAAATTACGTGACAGTAGATGGAAACATCTTTAAAAAGTGGAAAAAGGGGACAAATGACATTTCGCTTTGCATGTGGCTCAACAGTCCTGCTTTTTTGCACAAATTGTATTAACTGAATGGTGCAGGAAAACAGACTCTTTTTCCCAGGAAAAAGCCAAAGAAAATACCTTGATCACTGAGCCCACAATCAGCTCGCAATCACAACACTGCTCTGGCGTTGCAGCAGTGTGATGGGGCCGTTGACGAGGACTTAAGGAGGGGGAAAGCGGGTGTGCCAGCTCAGCTATGATCACCCTGGAAGCAGTTAAAACTTTATAAGGTAAATCACAAACGAGAACAATGCCTGTTCCAACGGAAAACACTCTCTAGCATCTCCCTGCCGCTCATTAACCACAAGGGAGCCTGCCGAGGACCCGAAGCACGTTTTGATGGTGTATTCTCTGAGGGGCACTCACTCTTCTAGATTTTATTTCTTCAAAATATACATCAGGTACTAGATAATCTCTTATCGACAAATTTCTCTCTACTAAGAGTGAACAGCAGACTTCTCTTATTCTAGTTACTAAATACCAGCTGTCAAGGGCTTGTTTAAAAACAAAAAGACTTATCACCTTGTGTAAATGACAAGATTAATAATGTCCTGGGTTTCTGAGAACTTTATTCTACTTGTAGACCATGTTAGGGCAGGCCAGGAGTCTGAATGAAATCATGTTCCTTCTTATGATGCAGAACACACACACATACATACATAACATGTTACATCTAAGTGCATGTCCAGAAATCATGAGTGGAAAGACAGATATTGCTTAAATCTAAAGAATCAGCAGACATGAACTGTGCATAAGTGGCCAGTCTGATCAGAATTAATACAATTTCACCATGAAGATACATTACAGGAAAACTGTTCTGTCCAGAGACCTACACAAAACTTGTGAGCACATTCAAATATGGGAACTGGCATTGTTCGAGGTGAGTCAGGACTCTATAGGTATTCTTGCTTTTGATCTAGTTAAAGGTACAGGACTATGAGGAGAGTAATACAAGGAAAGTGGGAGCAGAGTGAGGCCAAATCTAAAGCCGTGTGCTACGTCCACCAGTCAAAATGTTTTCTTAAAGTAAGATGTCTATAAAGATTCAAAGGACAGGACATCAAAACATCCAGGTGAAATAATAACAACAGAATTTAAAAACCTCAGCAAGTCATTTCAATATTTGGTCTACGGGACATTAAACACAGGGGTACTTCCAGACGCAAATGAATGCCCTGAATAATTAATAAACCATCTTTAGGGTTCCTCTCACTATCTGGTCCTCTTATTAAAGATCTATCCTAGAAGAGGCTTTGATCATCTGACTCCGCTTTCCCCCTGCCCTGCTCCACATCTCAAGGCCAACTCTTGCTCTTGAAAGTAACCAGGGACAACTTCAGATTGTCAAAATGTAAAAATATTTCAACACAGTTTGGTTTCAGTAAAATTTCAAACTAGCCATTGTGCCCCAACACTATAATGATGTGGCACTGTACAGACTCCTTAAGGAACAAGGGGAAAAAATAATTAGGACTTTAAGGATAAGGAGCCCGGGTGTTTTTAATGGATATACTATTTTACGACTTGAGTGTGACTGTGGTCTCAATTTACTAATGTCTTTGGTGTGGCCTTCTTTTCTAAAGATAAATTACTATAGTTAATACAATATTTTCAGGTGGGAATAAGGATATCAGCCAGAAGTTGCAGTAACTTAGAAATTATGGTTTAGCTCTGATGCCAGTGTTTTCAGAATTCCTAGTTCCAAAAGTATCACTGTAATAACTTTAAAAACACAACAAATGAAAAGGATGCCCCAAAACAGTAAACTCAAATTTTTCTAGGTAGCACTGTCGAGAAAGTTTGCCCAAAACTCAGTCTGGTCTGAAAGGTGACAGGCGGGGGTTTGGGATAAGGAGTGGAGGGTGAGTGACCAAAGTAACTCCAAGAAGTCCATTGGAAAATTTAAGTTCACAAAAATCCCCTCAAGTAAAATACTGCAGAAATGAATTAAGCAAACTTTGAGTGGCCTTTGTGTTTATGATACAAAGGAGGAGATTATATCCTTCTATCAACTTTATTTGAAAACTGAAAACCATGCTATTTCTGAATACTTCTCCCTTACCAAATAAATCAAATACTGGTTTTTATCCAGCATAAATATTTTGACTCTGCCTTGCTAGTATCAAAGTCTATATCACATTAGCCAGCATGCTTATTCTTTCAAAGATCTCTATAGCATTTTAAAAAGTGACCCACACTGATTAAACTTCATCCTCAACATGAGAATTTAAAAAACAAAACAAGCATATCTTTGCACTCTTGTTGGATTTCTGTCATTGTTGTTTTGTTTTTTAGTTATCTTTTCCCTTTGTTAGATGTCCTAATTATTACAATGATTAGATTGTAGTTGAAAGACTCATCAGAAATTCTTCATTTTTATTGCCTAGGATTTACACCTGTACTGTTATTAAAATTAACTTTCCAAATTTGAGTTCAGTCTAAGAATTACAGCAGAGAGAAACACTTTTACAGTTTCTTGTAGACTGCCACATTTGCTTCTGCATTATACAGGAGAGGTGAGGTCATTCACGTTTAATAGCTACACCTGATCCATGGCCTCTCGTTTGGTCTAGTTATTAACTACTATCTCCCACAATGGGTATGTTCATCATGTGATGAGTTGTGCTTATTCACCATTTGCCAGTTCCTATTCCTCAGGGAAAAGAGAGCAAAACAACAGACCTACAGAATCTCTGCAGTCAGCTCTTTTCCCATTGCGCCTAGTCCAACATTCACATTTCAAAGCTGTGGAGAACTGCTAGTCTTAACTGGCTTTGAGAAATGCGCATATATGCTTACGTAAGCATATGTTTATAATATATGCACACACGTTTTGGGTATGTATTCTCCTTTGTCTTGTTCACTGGGCTTAGTGTAATTTTATGCATTTATTCTTATCAGACGAATCTGACTTTTACCTTCCACTTTCCCCTCTCTCATTGTACATGGGTGAATATCCCTAACATGAAATGTCAGTCTCACAATTAAGCCATTTGATTTTCACTCTGTTATCATCTTAGATTTCTGCCACCATAACACACAAGTTTAAAATGAGTACTTACAGAAATGATAGGTATGTGCCTAACGTGTTTTTCTTGATCAACTATGTTACCTGATTCTACAGACAAAATAAGCAAACACGTTATTCATTAAGGCATGAACCAGCTTATTTACTTTGGAAAACAATGCAGTTTACAATGTATATTTCAGATGTAACCATGGTATAATTGTAAATGCCAAAGCTAATAAACCATCTAATTCACAGTCAGGAACAGCAAAATGGTTTCCCTTTTGTAATACAATCAGGAACCCCAATGACAACAGTTATTTATTATAAAGTGTTGGGCACATAAATATTAACTGAGCTCATTCTTAAATCATCTTTTCACTGATTGTGTAGCTGATGTATTTAAGGGAATACTTTTTATTGTCAGTAAATACAGCTAGCAAAAGTTACGATGCTGTAATTACGTTATTTCATCCTACAGCTGCTTTTTAAGATCCCTCAGTTCCTGATTTAGGAAACAACAAGGATGACTCTCTCCCTGGTAACACTGAGGTATTTCCCACATCTACAAATAGTGAGAGCTCACAAAATGCTTGCTGTTGGTGACGACAGTAACTCACATGAAGACCTCCTGAAAATCTCTGCTCAGAATCAATAGCTAATTTAATAATGCTTGCCTTTGTCAATAAATGCTTCTTGTTTTCTTAAGGCAAGGGGAAAAACCAATTGACTTGGTTTATTATTTTGATATATATTGAAGATTTTTAAATGGCTTCCATTTAAACCTAATTTTACAATTTACTACCTCTTATGCAAGTTAGCCAGCAAACATTATCTGGTAGCTGGTAAAATGCCAAAGAATAATCTCATAACGATGATTGAGATGGAGTCCAAGACCAGATGACGCTAGCATTACTTAACAGCTTTCCAATGGAAACATTTAATTTAAACTTCTTTTTTTTCTTAGTGATGATTTTTCATAGGAGATTTTCCAAGCAAACATTTCAGTATGGATTTTGAAACACATCTGATTTAGGTAACTATTGGGTTAAAAGAAACAAATGATGATAACATAATTAAATCTCAACATAATGTTTATAAAACAAAAATGAACCACCTGAACTTCTTGTTGTTTTAGGTATTATCATACTAAGTTACAAGATTCATAACCTAACTTTATTGAGTGCAAAATACATTTCATGATGTTTTCATGATCTTTATTTCACAGTTATTATTAGTAAAGTCAAGTTCACTTGGTCCTCCATAATGTCACAAAGCAGCATCCACACTGCTATTTTTAAACGTTTTTACATACTCCAAAAAATTGAGTATTCGATTAAGCTAAAAAGAAGTGTTCCTCATTTTCTTGAAATTAGGCAAAAGAATAAAAAAACACATCAGCAGGTAAGACTGCACCTGTGTCATAGAGACACAGCTGCTATTTAATATTAAGACTAGGTAAAATCTGAGGTTCATCCCTTCCAATTTCTATGTAATTTCACTAAGTGCTCCTGACTACTCAATACTTTCTATAGATGCCTCCATATTATCAGAATAGAGGAAAACTGTGACAAACAGCAAGAAATACATAAGTACCCATTTTTTAAATCATCCAGTTACATTCAGAAAACTAGAGAATCTATGAAGGATGCCAACACACAGTGAATAAATGACTCAAAGAAAGCAGCACTAAAAGAAAGTCCTCCTGAAAATAATGTCATTCTGCATCTTCTATTTGTCCACTGCCTCTCACCACATCCACAAACAAGACACAAGGGTCTCCTGCAGCTCCCTGCTATTTTTGTTCTTCAGGCTTCACTGATACTTTAGTGCTCTCCAAGAAAGACAAGAAAATCTTTACAACATACCTGATCATTTATCTGGCATGCAACGAGGTTGTGTTGATCATAGCAGCCAGCGAACCTGATGTACTTGAGCCAGCTTCCTACATCTGGTTGACTGGCATCGATACAGAACTTCACATTGCAAAACTCATCTAAGATCTGAAAGGAAGAATATGAGAACAATCAATTTCCATATTGGCCCATTCATTAAAATGCTTAATTGCTTGAAAATGTTTCATTCAAATGTATATTACATCTTTGAATCCTTAAAAGAGAGAGAAAAAAAGCCAGACAGCATGCATATTAACAAAGGAAGAAAAAGTTATCTCAGAAATGACAATGTGCTGCTGTTTTTTTTTTTTAAAGAAGCAAGGCAATTCTAACTTGTTACTAAAACAGATAAGGCAATTCTAAATTATTACTAAAACAGATGAATTGGTTTCAAAAAGCTTGTCTTCTTGTTACGTGAGGCTTAATAACTTTATCCAATATAATATTTATAAAAAACAATCTGCAGTAGCATATGTTAACATGCTTCTAAAATAAATCATCAAAAGTTTAGGTTCAGATAGTATCAAAATATAAATGTATATTTTCACCTCAAGTTAATTCAACTGGAAAACTTTAATGGAAATATCCTTTCCACAGCCTACACTTCAATACCATGAAACAACCAAATCATACCCTTAACTGAAAAAGATAAGGGTCTAGTTGATGCTTCTGACCAAACTAAAGAAAAACAGGAACACAGATGATTAGCAAATGCTCAGGCAAGGTATGGCAGCCTAATGACTTAGCAGACACATGCCAAGATAAATTTCAGTTTTACGTTTAGTAAGCAAAACAAAACTGCTTGTGAACAAGTAAAAAATACCTAAGAATTCTGTAATAAATTAACAATCATGATATATGGATGTGCATTGTTATTTCTGGGAAATTTTGCATCTGCCTTTCCTTTACTTCATACATCTATTCAAAACTCAAGTGGAAAACTTACATTGCTTAGCTTCTTCAAACTTCAACCAAGCTATTTTGATTCACTAATACCAATAATGTCTTAAACACTGATATGAAAAGCCATACATTTGTTGACCTGATGGTGAGTAACTAGAAAAGCTGGTAATTTCACATCCATCTGTTCATGCAAACCTGAGGAAGTTTCCAATCAAAGAGTAAACAGTACTGTCTAGAACAAAATATAATGGATTAAAATAGCCTCTACAGACTAAATCCGTATAGAAGTTCAAACTAAAATTTTGGGTATATAGACCAAAAGCCACTTTGCACAGAATTCATGCCATCACCCAGTTGCAGACTCAAGTCATTAACTCACCACAAACTTCAAGAAGAAGCCCAGTGCTCTGAGGGCACCAGTCAAGAGGCACTGTGAATAAGTCTTTGGCCAGGAGGCAATTAAAGAACAGAGAGCAGTCCCAGAATTTACCAAAAAAAAAAAAAAAAAAAGAAAAGAAAGAAAAATCTAAACAGAAGACAGGAATGGCAATTGCTACACACATACACAAGACAAAGACGCAAATCCTTTTTTTTTAAAGCCCCCCCACCCCCCACAGGAATAACAACACAAAAGTCTGCATTCAAATACCTTCTCTAGTGCAAAGGATAGATTTTTTTTTTTAACAAGTCTTCATTTATAAAACTGCAAACTAAGATGTTTTCTTCCGTTCTTGCTGCCAATAACTCCAATGGCAACTTGAGATTTTTCTCCCTTCCTAGGTGTTCAGAAGGTACAATACACAGTAATAATAATACACATTTTAAAACAGCAAAAGTTGCAGGTTGTTGACCTTTTTTGTTTGTCTGGTTTCTGGTTTTCATCTTTTGTTGTTTGTTTTCTTGCAAAAAAAAGGTGGGGGGGAGGCAGCTTTACAGACACCGTCTTTGAGAAATGTTTAATGGGGGAAATAGGGTGAAGTCAGTGAAATACAACACCAGTTTCATTTCATATTTACAGAAAGTCGTGGCAAACGTGTTAATTTCAAAGTCAAGAAACATCTATCCCCTTAGCTTTCTAACCTTCCCTTTAGCAGGGGCAGGGAGTTAAGGATTACATACAGTGCACATAAAAATTCTAGGTGTAATTTTATTCCGTGTTAACATTATTGCTATTGCCACTGTCAACAGTGAAATTATTTTTTTAAGTTTCATTTCCAAAGAATGTCTTTTTACATATCTGTTACATGATTATTCAAATATTTCATCATCATATTAACTTTCTCACTCTCAATAGTCTTGCTCCAAGACAAAAGTCTAACTTTCTCCAAAAATGTCTCCCACTCCCACCGAGTGAATTATTCACTTCTGATTTGTTGGCAGAATACCATTTATCTCCCAAATGTCTTAATCACCTCGGGAATCTTGAATAAAGTAACAAGCCATCTTCTGTCATTTCATTTAACACACTCCTGTGTTTTTAAAAGCTGTCAAGCTCCTAAGATAGTTTAAAAAAAAAAAAATCCCTTTAGCTGGACTTTAGAGAAAGGCCCTTTCAAAAAACCAACAGCAAAAGAGAGAGAGAGAGGAAGAAAAAAAAAATCCCCACAGTCTGGCTAAAGGGTCCGTCTGTGACTTTCTCGCGAAGCAGTACACGAGGTTGGCCAGCAAAGCTGTTACTTGGCAAGGTGGAACTCGGCCGAAAGCGACTCCAGCGTCTCGTGGCCGGTGCCAGGAATTCAGATTTTGGCAACGCCACCTTCTGCGTCCCTGATACAGACGGACAGACACACCGAGCAAGGGGAAGCAGCAGAGGAGCGCGGGGGAAAGAGGCCGACAGCCGGCAGCGACCCACCGAAGGCCGGACGACCCACCCCAGAGACAGCCGCGTCCAGACCGCACCGCAGCCCAGGAGGAACAAGGAAATCGCCAGTCTTAGCAACGTAGATAAGCAGCAGGGCTCCGCGGGGCTGCGGGCGAGGAGGAACAGAAGGCTGGGGGCGGGGGGAGGGGGTGCCAAGGCAGGAAACTGTCCGAAGTTACAAACTGTGCGCGTTGCCAAGACTTTTTTTTTTTAAGTGAGTTCTCTTACCTTAATATTTCTATGGTCTCAACTCAGCAATAAAAGGCAATCACAGAAGAACTTAAACAAACAAAATAAAGAGGCAGCAGCCCCCAGCTGTCCTGAACGAAAATCCTTTCAGACCGTCCCGAGCAATATTTCCATTTCCAAATGGGTCTCTGATAACTTTGTCCGTCTCTGGGAGCTGCTCGCCGGGACCACGCGTTTCAGATTTATTGTCCACCAACAGTGTATTTTTAAGACCAGAAACGAAGTCTCCTCTCGTCTGGGTGACCCGGGTTTGGTGTGTTTGGGCTTTTTTTTTCCCCCTCCTAAACGAGCTGGGAGCTATTCCTCCTGGTTCTCACCACCTCCCTCTTTTCTCACTTTCTCTTGCTCTTATCAGCCCGATGTGTAATGAAAGTTATCTGAAACCCACTAAAACTTCTTCCACTTCTCTCTCCCAGTTCCAAAGAGTGGACAACAGGCAGGAGGAGGAGGATCTGTAAAGGTGGGGGACCCAGGGCGGTAAGGGGAGCGCTAACCCCTTTCAGGTCCTCCGCGGCGCCTTCCCCGGTCCTAGACCCTCACGGGATCGTCCCCTCTCGCAACTCCAAGCTCAGCCGCTGGGTTTCTATTTCATGAACTGTCTCTTTAATCTGCTCGGCCATCCAGAAAGAACCCGGGGCGAGGGAGAAAGGGAGCTATCTCCCGCCGCCCAGAGTGATCGGAAGCCAGACGGGCTCCTCTTTCAGTAAATTTTTAAAGTGACAGCAACCTCCTCTGGCGGGAGAGGTCACGAAAAGGTCGCCAAGACCCAAGTCCTATAGGGACAGACTGATTATGGATGCACCATCCCCCTTAACCATGTAGATTTGTCGGAGTAAACAACCAATGGGGAGATCTCTCCGGGCAGGATTTCTTTCCCCAGGGAAATATCCTCTGTTTCGATGTTCTGAGAGCACAAGTGGAAGTGTGTGTGTGTGTGTGTGTGTGTGTGTGCGCGCTCGCGCGCGCGCGCGCGCGTTTGTATATGTGTCTGTGTGTGTGCTGCGCGCGCGCGCGCGTGTGTGTGTGTGTGTGTGTGTGCGTTGGGGGATGGGGAAGGATGGGGTGAAAAAGTGCTTTCAAGGGTGTGAGGGTTTGTGCTGAAGGAGGGGTGGAGGCAGCCAGGATGAGGCTGAGGGTAGGGGGACGATGGCTCATACTGAACACGATTGTATTAGAAATTCTCAGAAAATAGCAGCCTAAAAGAGTGAAAATTTGACAAGTACATTTCCAATGTTCTGTTGAGAATCTTTTTTTTTAACTGAAATTTGTATTCTATTCCCTCCATTACTGTAGGTAAGGGAACAGAAAAGGATGCTAAATTTTCAAACAATGCATTCTTCTTAGAAGGAAGAACTTGGACATCTGAAACATTATTTACATTATAACCTGCCCAAGTAAAGTATTCTGAGTTAAAGAAATTGATGACTGTCTGGTGAGTTTTTGCTGTTCGACATTAATTAAAATACTATAAACGCCCCAAAGTGGAAGTAAGCGATTTGACAACTCAGATTTTCAAACTTTTTACATCATAAATGCTGCTTTCTAATATATGGTGAATTGTTATCAATACATTTCAGAAACAGCTTTGAAAGAAAGTATAGGGATTAAATAGGAAAACAAAAGTGTCTATAATTAACTTACAGATCATCTTGAAAAAAAATTCTGTAAAAACCCACTGGTTAAATTGAAATACATGCTTTTGATCACAAAACTCCACTCATAAAAATAAGAGAACAAAATCCAACTTCTCCCCCGGCTCAGTCCTCCTAGGTGCTGCGAACTGAGTGTAAAGACGCCCTCGGGGAGAAAGTGGCGGAACGAGGGCTAAGAGCGTTCCTGGTCAGCTCTCCATGCAGACCGGGACAACCCCAGTGCCACCCACTTTTTGTTTCCTTCAAGTGTAAAGAGACGTGTAGATCTAGTAGATCTCTACTTCCTGCAGATGCTGATTTAAAAGCAGTAATAGTAACAAAAGGGAGGGATGTGGGGGAGGGAAGATGACAAGAGTGGAGACTAATTCGTTTCGGTGGCCTGTTATCTGTGACATTGAACTGTTATTTCAGATAATGGCTATTGTTTGGGGGAAAAAATCGCACAGCAGTGGCAGGTAGAACAGGAAAAAACCTTTGTAAATAACCTACAACCCGGTCAGATATTCCCATAGAGTTGGGCGCTTGAGAACCTGTATGAGCCGCGGTTCGCTGCCATTGATTTCCTGCCCTTGCTCAACTTGCCCATTGTTGGAGGCTTTTTTTTTTTTTTTTTAATTTAGCCATAAATTGGACCGGCTCGGGCTATGAGCTGTTCTATTTTCTTCCTGTCAGGATGAGGGATTTGTTTTATGATGCATTGTGTATTAAATACAAGTAATCTGGGGAACCGATTGCTTCAGATAGTGCGGCCTGATCAGGGAGTCTGAAAGCTCAGTGCCCCAACCTCTCCTGCCCCAGCCCAGCAGCCACCTCCTTGCCCTTTACAAAGCTGCTCTGAAAAGGAGGAAACGTGAGTGGATAAACAACCAAAAAAGGGGGGGAGGGCTATGTGGCATCAGTAGTAGGTCCCGGCTAAATTAGGGTTTTCATGGAAAGGCCCTCCTAGTTTTTTCACTTGTATTGGGCTGGGGTGGGGAAGGCGGGGCGAATCTCAGGGTCTGAGGGTTGGCGAGTGCAGCAGGATGCCGGTAGATGGCGTTGCACCCCGAATTAAAGCTGCGCCCGCAGCTGCCACCACCCAGGTGACCCGCCGCCGGGCGGGCGCGGCAGCCGGGACTTCCCTCCCCGCGGCGGGCGCTCTCGCGCCTCCCCAGCTTCAGCCGCGAGGGGTGCACCCCGCGGCCAGACCCGCAGACACAGGGCTGCTGTGAATCCGGGCTGTGAACTAGGCTTCTTGTGTATGTGAAGTTCTCTTCCCCAGAAGCAGCCCAGAGTAACGCGTCCTCTCCGAGACACTGGAAGATTTCCAAGAAAGAGGGAACTATTTTGTATTAACATTATTATTTTACAAACGACATGATCTTCTTCGTCATCATCAGCGTTGTTGCCTACTGAATACACAGTGAGGCCGACTAAGGAAACCAGAGGGAACCAGGTGAAGGAGACTTCAAAACCGCTCAATCAATTTCCTCTTTGCCTCTCCTTGGCTTCCCTCACCTCCTCTCTGCTTTGGTAATGGAACAATCACTTCAACGTAAAGCAAAGCCACCTCTCTTTTCCGTGGCGGGTGACACAACTTGAAACTTACAGAGCAGATCCTGAAATCCCAGCCTGTCTAGATGGGCCTTGTTTCTCTTGAAAGAAGCGTCTGGCTACTCAAGTAATGACCCTTTAGGAAAAGACCCTGACCGACCTCCGCTCGTCAGAAGTGAAACAGGAGAGAGAGAGACCGAAGGAGGGAAAGCTTTTGCAGGGGACTTCCTTTTCTCCCTGGTTAGCTTGCTTTCCATCGGGTTTCTACAACAATAAATAAATACAAGCAGCCAGATACCACTACCAATTCCCTTTATTCCTTGGGATTGCTGGTGGAATCTGTTTACAGCAGTTCCCAGTTATAAATTAATCTGTAAAAGCCACTGTCTGCTCAGCAGTAATCAGTACCATGCGTGTTCTGCAGCGTTTAGCGCTGCCCTTGAAACGGGCTATTAAAAATAATGGTTTTACTATAATCTCAAACCAGCTTTAATTGGCAAACATGTATCAGGACTAGTGATCTAAATATTCAAGGGACAAAACAGGAGAACAAGCCACAACAATGTATAGTTTGGGGGAAAGAAGAAAATAGTGTTTCAAAAGAGAATCATATTTTTACAAATGTCTCCAGCAGGAATTATTATGCTTTCCTGTCTCGCACTGTTAATTCTTGTTTACTAGAAGAATAGGCATTGGAAAACACGAGGTTAGAGTGTGAGCTGATAGATTTTCTAGGAGTGTAAAGATTCCCCTTTGGCTGATGGCAGGGCTGGGGTGGGAGAGGTTAATGTGTTTTCTTCCTGGTTTGAAAAGGGCACAAACCTTCCTCAGGCCCCTTCCTTCCTCCCCCAGCTTCGTGGATTGCAGAATCTTTAAAAAGCCCAAAGATTTCCAATAAGGCCACTGGCTCTGCCTTCATTGTGTAACTGTTTATTTAAAATAAGTCGATATATTAGTTAAAGCAGTAAGAAGTTAGTGCTCCAGTATTCAAGTGATTCCCACATGGCTGTAAGCTGATGCCTCTTTTAAGCCTGAAACTTCTTGGTCGACCCAGAAGTAAGAGTTCTGCTAATGGAGACCCTATGGGCATGGTACATTCCAGCACATCATTAAAGGAAAGAAAAGCAGTACAGCCAAAGCCAGATGAAATGCCTTGCACTGTCCACTTTTAATAGGCTTCCTGTAGACAAACAGCACTGTAACACTCTGCAGAGGACAATATTTAAAAACAAGACAACTTGCTGGCAGTTTTCAATACCATAAAGTTAATAAACTATGCTCCCATTCATCTTGACATTATGTTTTTAGTTTATAGAGGAAGGCACTTTATAACCTCAGTCTAAGTAGAGTTGCCTTAATTCTGTAGCTTTGGGTTTCTTGCAGTGGCTGTGAACACTCTGAACTCCAAGTCTGACTTTTTTGTTGAACACCCTTTTTGTAGCTGTTCGAGAATGGACAAGTGCATTTTAACATTTCTCAAGTGCAGTGGCATCCCAGGGATCTTGTGAAATCCCATTTCATACAGTTCATGTCGAGAAGCACGAAATAATCTGAGAAACTGACATTTGGCTGAACAATAACTGCTTGCTAATTAAATTAGTTTCATGTATAGATATTGATGTGTGTTTAAAAAGAAAATCAATGCTTCCTTTTTATATGGCAGAATAGGATTTTGTGAGATGTTACCTAACCTCACCAAGACAAAGAAAAAAAGTTGTGTGTCTTTAGGATTCCAGCAACTTCCCGCTGGTCGTTAGACAGATATTTCTCCCAATACAGCAGCTCTATGTTGTCTTGTCTCCTCTTGCCCTTTGAATTCTCTACCCTGCCCACAATTTCTTCTCCCAAATCTTTTCTCTTTACTAGACTAAGCCTTGTAATGAAATAGACTCAAGAGAAGCTGTATTAGAAAGCCACAGAATCAAAGGTAATACTCTGTTTAACTGTAATTACTTAGATACGTATTTTTAAACAGGGTTGCATTCCACAGGCTGGCCTCCCTACAACTAAAGGTGGATTCTGAATGCCAGGCAGGCAGCCCCCAGCAAAATGGGTCAATACAGAGCTGAAAAGCAAAAAGGGCACACCAGGGCACATCACCACAGCTCAAGAGAGATATTTCTGGTCATACTCAGTGGACTCTGCCTTTAAAAAAAAAAGGTGGGGGGGGGTGGCTGTTAAAAAAGAAAAGAGGAAATTAAAAGTAAAAAAAAAAAAAATGTAAATAAAAAATTTCCCTTGGTCTGGAAATGGGCCCGACTGAAAGCATGTTAATCTCCACCTCAGTAATTTGGTTCTCCAGGAGAAGACAGAAGCCCTGCTGCTGTGCCCTGCACTTCATAAATCACATCTTTATGTGGACAAGGTCAGGGCACCTAACAGCTCAGACATGGGCCTTTGCAGTGGCTCGAGGATTCAGGCGTGTTTACCCTCCTGCTCGGCTCTCTGAGGGCTAGTCCAGCACGCTTCTAATTACTTTTGATTATTTTCATTTGCTGGGGTCAGTCTGGCTTGCCAGGACTGCTAGAGGGTTGATTTCCTACAAATCTTGATGTCTTTGTAGGACGGCACTGTGTGCATTCAGAATTAGCACTCTACAGTGTGGGATCCCTCGTAATAGATACTGGCATACAAAACCTTCCCCAGTGAACCTTTACTGACTTCTCTTCTTATGAATTACATACACAAGCATAATCACCTATCTTTTTTAAAAATGCAGAAAACCTTAACCATTGCATATTTTATAGCACATTTGACCAAAATGAAAGTGATTTTTTTTTTTTGCTTCAACTGAAATATATTTAGAAATGACTAGCAGCTCTTTGGAAACTAAGATGAAATACTTTGCTGAGACAAGAGCTGTGGTGAGTAAATTATTATACTCCAAGATTTATTTCCTAAACTCTAATTAAGACTGCCATACTTAAAATCTTTCTTGTTGGACTATTTTGATGTATTTCAGGCCCAAGCCATTACACTGACTGGTTATTTTGTAGCCAAAGCATACAACAAGAAAATATTTACACTAAGTCTAAATGAAAAGTTTTGATAGAATCAAAACTTTAATAAAAACATATCATAGTACAATTTTGGCAGAGAAAAGGGGATGAAATACCATTATTTTTCTATCTGTGTCCTCCCAAAGCAGAGATGTTTAATGCTTTGATGTTTGCATAAAAGATACATGAAAGAAAAAAAAAATAATGAGTAACTGAATTTTCACAACAACTGAGAGACAGGTACTCACAAAAAAAAAAACATATAGCACATCAATGTGGTGATCCAAACAATAAACATTTTCATATTGTTAGGACAGATTACTGTTGCTGTCTTATTTCATAGAAGATGACTTGAATCATGCTTGTCATCAGGATCTCAAAGAGTCAAATTCCTCATTCTCCCTAAGTTTACACCAAAATATTAAGGCAGTAAATTCTTTTGGAATAACCTCAAGTCTATCAGGAATTAATTTTTCATTAGTTTCCATTAATTCAGTCTTTCAAAACAGCATTTAACATGTTATGCAGTAACTCCAGGGTCAGCTTCTTCCTCTTAGTTTTAGAAACACCACTGAAGAGTGCTTTGGGCCTCATAATCTTGTGAGAAAAATGAGTTGGAAGGCTTTCTTCTATTCCTGTCTCCACTCCTTACTGTGTGCCTTTCGGTAAATCACTTAACCTTTGAGTTGGTTTCCATGAACGTTTCATAATATCAACCGAATAGAAGTGTTGGGGAAATAAATTGGGTAATGTGAGTGTGAACTGCTCTGGGTTCATGGGAACAGGTCAAAATACTATACATTTCACAATATTTGTGTTTGTGTAGTGGGTTAGAGTAAACTTACACACAGAATGTAGAAGATAGTCAGGCCTACACTGTGAGGAATGGCAAAGCAGAAGTATTTTTCTATCTACTTCTTCCATTCCAATGTCATTTGCCCTAATCCTTACCCCAACCTATGGAAGAGAGGAATTTTAAGGAAAATGTTTTTTTTCTTTCAAGCTGGGCCACACGGAAGATGTCCCTCTTGGTCTGGCTTGCAGCTGAGTTTGTTCTGTCCCACCCACTGTGTTCTCTGCCAGTCCGAAAGAGGAGTGCTCTGAAGCAGAGTGTGTAACATCACCCCAGGAACCAAGAGCTCCAGGGACCAGGGTACGAGGACACACACAGAGAGAGACTAGTTTCAAGCCAATATTTGTTTCCAGGGCCCACAAATTCACTCTCTATAATGTCAGGTAGTAATGAAGTCCCTCTTATTTGCCTCTTGGCCAGAGCCTAATATGAAGTCTGGCACATAGTAGGCATACAGCAGATGTTGGTTGAAAAAATGTATCAGGTCCTTCCTTGTATTTCATTCCCAGTGAATCTGGATGCCTGTTACCTCTAGTTTGAGTTATTGTAATGACCTATCAGATCTTGTGACCACCATTCACGCTCCCTCGGTTCATAGTCTTTCTCTTCCCAACCATCGGCAGTTACTCACACCTTTACTCAAAATTCTTCAATGAGTTCCAGTTGCCTAACAATTTAGTATCAACTCATCCAACTTTTTGAGATGAAAATAAAGACATATATATAAATTCAGAATTGCATGTGTCATGTAGCACATAGTCAATAAATAGTGATTATTAAGGTTGTTATTGGACTCAAACCTCTGATAGATTATGAAGATGGTACAGGACCAGACATTTGGTTATGTTATAATATAAGGTCATTGTGAGCCAGAGCAAATTCAACAAAACTGCATTATTGTTATTATCCGTATAATAATCATCTCATCATTCCTCAGTAGACAGTCATTTTGTCTCAGTCATCTGGGATGAAATTTTATCTCTCCCTGAAAATCCTCCTTTTTGTTATGCCCTTACTGACTTCTGAAACCCTGGTGGCATAGTGGGTTAAGTAGTACATCTGCTAATCAAAAGTTCCACAGTTCAAATCCACCAGGCGCTCCTTAGAAATTCTATAGGGCAGTTCTACTCTCACCTCTAGGGTCACTATGAGTCGGCTTCAACTCGACAGCAGTGGGTTTCTGACTTCTACCAACCAGGTTTGACCTTTCATCATTCCTCCCACCCTTGACCCTCTGCAGGGGTTCTCTCATAGCTTATAGCCAATTCTACACAGCTGCGGCATTATCTACCAACCTTAGAGTCTTTGCTCTAATGGTCTTATCCTTTAGACAGACAGCTTACAATGTGCAAGGATGGAACAAAGTGTTATTCACACTGACATCCTCTATAACATCTTTTCATAGTAGGCTAAACTACCTTCAACCTTCCCTTGCAAGGGTGACTAAAATGTACAAAGAATTGCTATATTTACTCTCCAAGGAAACTTGGCTGTTTAGAGCTGTTCTCTCTTGGAAATCAACTGATACACTAATAATTCTCATTTAGGGAATTTACAGATAGGAATTCCTGCTACTGTGGCTGCTTCTTGGGAGTAGCATCTGATTACACCTTCTCTCTTGCAACAAATTTCTGTTCCTTTGCTAGCTGCCTGCCGTTCACCTGGGCACAGACCATGAACAACATGTTGTCAGTGGCTTGGTCAATCTGTTAATCTGTTCCTACAAGGATCTCGAATTCCTGTTAGCACTAACCTAGTGGGTGCCTTTAGTGATTTTTGGCCTAAATTTTTAAGGCATCTTTACACCAAAACTTAGTCTTCCTGAGATAATGTGATTATCACAATAACCTAAAAAGAAAAAGGAAAGGGAAAAGCAAAGAAAAGCCACACCGATTAAAAAAAAAAAAAAAAAATCCAGTGGATCTCAATCTTCTTGAAAATAAAGCCGTTAATCTCAAATTCAGTCTCTATAATTTGATGCCAAGTTGCCTTTCCAGATCAGTGTCCTCTTTCTTTCCTCTATGCAAATCTTTGCCCCTCGTTAACAACTAGAGATGTAAGTAGAAGCTCTGTGCACTTCACAAAGTTAATGCAAGTCCCAGAAGGCAAGCCCTTCCCTTCCCTTGTCTCTGATGGTCACTGCATTTGGGAGAGGAATAGCTCCATTTATCAAAATCATGCACAGCACTTACGGCTCCCTTCATTGAAATTTTTATAGTCCTTCTTAGACATCATATTTAGGGTCATTTGGGATATTTTGATTATCTGCAAATCTACACATACCTTGTCCCTACATCAGTGTCACTCACACCAGCATTTTCTAAACAGTGAATTGTTAATAGGTATTCCCTGAAAAAAGAAAAATGTGTTCTGGGGCCAAATAAGGTAAAGATAGGTCCCTGTTAGAGCTTCATAATGAACACAAAGTGGTAAATGCTGTAAGACTCTAAGAGTCAAAGAATTCCATCAGTAAAAAAAAAATCATCTGGCTTGGTTAACCTGGCATCATGTGACCATGCTTAAACCTGTGTATGAGCCCCTTCTCCTCTTCACTGAAACCCCTAAGGGGAACAGTTTGCGAAATAAAACTTTAAGTTACTCTGCATCTGTTTTAGCAAGGCACAAATAATTTCCCTATACATTTTTTTTCCTATTAACTGACTGATTATTTTCAGGAGGGATTGTTTTCAACTCTGTCAAAAATGTAACTGCAAATGCTTGATAAATAAATAGATAGAAAATCAAGCCTCAACTTTTCTTTGGACTTGTAAAGGCATTTTGAAGGTCTATCAAGTTCACAAAGTAGACGATCAGTAAACTCAAGCTAATTGATCATTTGCCTTGAAACTGTTACAACTGCTCTTGAGTATAGGGCATGAGAACCTTCCACAGGAATGTGTACACTATCATTTCAAAATCAACCCGCTCCTGACTATCTTCTTCCCTTAAAAGCCTTTCTGAAGCACAGATCCTACCATGGACGTATCTACATGCAATGTTTTGTATTATTTAGGCTTTTCTTAATAAGATTTGGTGTTATCTAGATGTGCATTTCCCCAGGAGAAATAAAAGCAGCAAGGCACATCTAAGGATGCCTGAGTTAAACGCTTAAGAATTTGCCTTTCCTCCAGTTTTTGATATTGGATTCATGTGTTGTGCCCGCCCATGGCTGTCTAACCATTAAACTAAGGGGACATTAAATGAGATGGCATGCAAAATTACAGAATTTGATCTTCAGATAGGCCACAAACCTTAAACTAAGGCTGTTCCATCACCCCGACAAATACAACATTTTAGAGGCAAGAACCACACAATCTTCTTTGTAAAAAGCATTAATGGCTGTAATTAATTCTTGATCTATTGGAAACACTCACATCTAACTGAAGAGCCAGGCAGTAAGGGATGGTGGGAGGGAGCAGGGAGAGAGAGACAATGTTAGCCTCAGAATTATTGCTCCATAACCACTTAGTCCTGGTTATGATGTCTCTGTTACAGAATTATTAACAAATGATCAATATGTTCTTGTCAATGACTCAGTGAAAACCATTTCTCTTTCTCCATGTTAGAACTACTCAAATTCTATTTTTCTATGTCAATGGCCGCACTGAAGACACATTAAAAGAATAAAATAAAATCTCTATAAGGCCAAAAAAATGTGTTGGGCTTATAATCCAAAATGAGTGCCACATCTTGTGATACCTGTCAAATGGTAGAATGTCAAAAAGCCCCACAGCAGTTCAAGTAGCAATAAAATCTCAGTATCCATCTGAAAATATGGACACTGACTTCAGCTGTGGCTTTGAAAATATCTTTCTTGTCATTTCTGCTGAGCCAATTCCTTGACTTCAAATGAAATCCTGAAATAGCCTGTCCATAAACTTCAGAATTAAAGACTGGTCAGCGTCCAACATGCAGGTTCTTTTGAGGTATTTATATTTTGGTATGTGGTTCCTAGTTGGAAAACAAATCAACGCTTGCTAATGCGGTGTCTTACGACTAGAAAAGGGGATGCCAGAAGGGACATGAATGGAAACACTTGAAGAGGAAAGAAAAATATGTACCATGAATCACACTCAGTTTCTCTCTCCACATGACAAGGAGATGCTGGTTGCACAGTAGTTGAGTGCTAAGGCTGCTAACCCAGAGGTTGGCAGTTCAAATTCCACCAAACACTTCTTGTAAACTCCATGGGGCAGTTGTATTCTGCCCTGCAGGGCCCCTAGGCTAGGCATTGACTCAATAGCAGTGGTTTTTTGAGGGGTGGTTATGATCTGGACTACAAATTTACAAATAAACCCTAGAACTCACTTATGAAGTGGAGAAGATCAAAATTATAAGCCTCATAAGGTTAAGACTGAGACAACTGCAAATTTTAGATTTTAAACTCATACTTTTGTACAACATTACATTGTGTCTCACACATTTTTTATAATTTTCCTCTCCACATCAACTCTTAAAAGAGCTAACAAAGTTCCTAAGACTTTAAAAAAGGTTGTTGGATGATTCAAGCTTAAATGCTATGTAACATACTAGCTATGTAATGAACTTTTATCAAATTTTGTATTTTTTGCCATCTCTGCAGAAATTATCATGAAAGTGTTTATCTTTTCCTGTACATATATCCTTAGTAACTAGTGCTAGAATATTTCACATAAGTTCACTAAAAGTCTTTATAAAATTTATTTTGCTAAATTTCACTCTTGGAAAACACAGTGAAGTTGCATCATGTGAATATTTACCTTACTAATATTGGGTTTATCCAAATGTTATGGGAAGAGAGAGATTGATACACTGAGCACTTTACCCAGAAAAGAGCATGAGAGCGAGACATGAATCATCTGTTCTCTCAGTAGGAATCAGTGCTCAAATGCCTTCTGTATTATGAGTATCTTGTTGCATTGAGTGTGACTTTCAGGTTTAAAGATATGTACGTCTCACACCGTGCAGTCTCTGAATGCAAATACACCATTTCCTCTGGTGCTCCACTGAAGACAGTGATCCAATTCAACACTGGAAGATTTGGGCTGAGCAAGGGAAATTTAGGGGACACTTGATTTTCGATTACTTGTTCACTGTAGAACCTACACCCTGAGTACCATGTCAATTCTCTGAATTCAGTTTTTTTTCTTTTTTATTTAACATGACTGAGTGAAAATGTACATTCCCATATAAATTTACACGCCCACCCATATGCAACTTCCACTGCTCTCCCTGTCCAGTGACAGCACACTATTCCTCTCTGATCCATACATGTCTCATCCTCCCAACAGCCTCCTTTCTGCTCCTCTCCACCCACTCTCCTTCCTCCAGCCGGAGGTCAGCAGGATGATGTCCTATAGATGTATAGAACCATAAAGTGCAACCAATATATGGTCACTCTGCAGTGCCAAGTCCAATCCATTCCTGTCCAAAGAGTGGACCTTTGTTATAATTTATGGGAAAGAGCAGCATCAGGGCTGGGGGCCATGCTCTCAGAGGAACCCCAAAACTGCTGGACCATCAATTGAGGTCTTTTGGTGGAGATCTCAGGATGCACCCCTTTTTATTCTTGTGTTGCCAGTGAGACTCAACCTAGTGAACTCCATCATGGCTATCACTGGTGGTGGCCGGGCACCATCTGGTTCTTCCAGTCCCAAGTCGATGAAGGCACCCACTCTTGTGGGTCTCTCTGTCTTCTAGGTTGTCTTTACCACATGTCATTTTGGTCCTCGGTGAGCATCCGCTCCTGCTGAGGTGGGACCATTTGCTGTGTCCCAACACAGCTTGGCAGCTTGGCAGCTTTTAAGACCCCAGACGCCACTCACCAATGTGAGGTGCAGAGAGCTCTCTTAGCAAAACACTAGTTGTGCCAATTGGCCTCAATTTCACCTAAGAGCATGGTCCCCTGCCCCCTGCTGCAGCTACTCTATCCTTGTGATATTAGGTTAAGATGGAAGGAGTACTCAAGTTATGTTGAAGTCCACTTAATGTTGTTCTTGTTTCTAATGTGTGCTATCACTGATTTCTCCCAACCAGATTTCTAGCAACTGTCTAAACTAAACCCTACCCCCTCACCCTCCGTCCCTCCCCTCCCTTGCAGCTGTCAAAGAGTCTTGTCTTCTATACACAAGTCTGTTTTTGAGATCTTATCGTAGAGGCCTCATACAGTATTTGTCCCTTTGTCGCTGACTACTTTCACTCAACATAATGTTTTCCAGTTGAAACCAGGTTAGGAGATGTTTCCTGGAATCATCGTTATTCTTTATCATTGCATAGTGCTCCATTGAGTATATGTACCATAGGTTACCTATCAGTTTTGGTTTTGAAAGCTGTTCTTTCCAGTGATGAGATAACACTACATAAATAATTGGGGCAAATAAATAAATCAATGGCGTTCTTTATTCATGGTATCGTTGGAGGGAAAACAATGCTTCTGTAATTCTTCCCTGTGCTCAATCCTTTTATTTTATCTAGTCCAGGGGATACCAGTTGTCCATGACTCATGGGACTCAGTTTAAATTGTTCATACCTAGGAAGTGGTAGTAGCAGTTTTTACAACCTTCCCGCATCTTGTATGCTTTAACAGGGAGGGTCGACGGCGTGAATGTGATCAGATGCCATAAAGAAGTAAGATTTTTTCCCCCCAGGGCTCAGTAAACTATAAGCTTCTTTGCAAATATAGAGTCCTTTGGGGTCATGAGCAATTGGTCTCATTTCCAGTTGTAGTCCCTAGCCTGTAGCCCTCTGATGTTGGAGCCCTGGCTGCAGTCTGCTACTCTTAGGTGTGCATTACCCAGTAAGTAAGCTATGCACAGGCTTAGAGTAAGCAACATACTCGAGGGCTTACTTGTGCTTACTTACTTATTGGATAACTCTTCAGTGAGTTATTGGATAACTTATTGGTTAACTTATTGGATAACTCTTCAGTGAAAGAGCTTCTGGCATTTCTTGAGCCTCTCAATATTTCTACAGAGCTATAATGTCACCAACATTATAGGAGGTTGTTAGGATTAAGTGATTGAGACAATGAACATAAAGCAATACAATGCCTGAAGAGACCTGGTGGTGCAGTGGTTAAACACTGGGCTGCTAACCAAATGACTGGCAGTTTGAATCTACCAGATGCTCCTTGGAAACTTTACGGTGCAGTTCTGCTCTGTCCTAGAGGATTGCTATGAGTCAGAAGTGACTCAGTGGAAATGGGCTTGTTTTGTTTGAGAATGCCTAGTACGTAATAGGGATTTATAGTATCATAATATAGTATCAAAATTAAAACAGAGTAGAGCATACTAGATTTAAATCACATCTTCACTATGGACTAGGTGAGTGATGGGAGCCACATTACTTAGCACTTTTGCTTTCTCATCTATAAAAGAGTTTATAAAACAGTTGTCACTGTCTACATAGGTGCCCTCTTATGCTTTTTTCTCCCCTTGGATCACCTTACAAAACAAACACAAGTTTTCTCTCCTAATTTGTTCAGGTGGAAGTTTCCTTGCTTTTTACCAAGGAACAGAAATGGAAACATATATAGTCAGAGAAAATAAGCAAAGTAAGTGATGCTTTTATATGCTGTTGAGTTGATTCTGACTCATACAGGCCCTAGAGGACAGAGTGGAATGGCCCTGTAGCTTCCCTAGATGGTAATCTTCACGAGCACAGTTGACCGGGTCCCCTATCCCACTGATCAGCTGGCGGGTTTCAGCCTTCACCCTCTCAGCAATCAAGTGCGTAACCACTGTGACACTAGAACCCCCCCCGCCCTCTCACCCTCCCCACCCTTGTAGCCGTTAAAGAGTCTTTTCTATTATGTATGAGTACACTTTTAAGTTTTTATCGTAGGGGCCTCATATAATAATTGTCCCTGTGTCGTTAACTAGTTTCACTCAACATAATGTCCTCCAGTTGAGACCAAATTGAGAGATGTTTCCTGCTATCATCGTTGTTCTTTATCAGTGTATAGTACTCCATTGAGTATATATACCAGAGTTTACCCATCCATTCTTCTGTTGTTGGGCATCTGGGTTGATTCCAACTTTTTGCTATCATGGACTGTGCTGCAATGAACATTCGTGTTCATGTAGCAGTTGGTGTGAATGGCCTTGATTTTGTAGGATATATTCCAAGCAGAGGAATTACTGGGTCAAATGATATATCTATATCCATTATTTTAAGGTAACGACAAATTGCTTTCCAAAGAGGTTAAACCATTCTGCAGTCCCACCAACAGTGAAGAAGAGTTCCAATCTCTTCACAGCCTCTCTCATTTATTGTTTTGCGTTTTCTGGATCATGGCCAACCTTGTTGGAATGAGATGGTATCTCATTGTCATTTTGATTTGAATTTCTTTAATAATTAATTATCACGAACATGTCCTGATGTGTTTTTTGGCTGCCTGGATCTCCTCTTTAGAGAAGTGTCTGTCCATCTCCTTTGCCCATTGCTTAGTTGGATGATTTGTCTTTTTCTTATTGATATTTTGTAGAACCTTATAGATTACGGAGATCAGGGGTCGGTCTGACATAGAGTTGCCAAATATTTTTTCCCATTCTGCAGGTGGTCTTTTAATTCTAAAAATGGAACTTTCTCTTTCTGTATCTCTCCCATCACCAGTAGGAATCACTGGACATCCCAAGAAGATAATTAAGTGGGGAAGAGCTAAAACCGCCTGCTAGAAAATGGAACCAGAAACTAGTGTGACACTTTTGGAGCCACAGTCAAATCTTGAGATACTCACAGCAGACATCTTGACTGCAATCTGATGAGACCTTGAACTAGAACCACCCAGCTAAGCCACTTCTAATTCCTGAACCACAGAAACTGAGGACAGCAAATATTTACTCTTGTTTTCAATCACTGAGTCTTGGGGTAATTTGTTATGCAGCAAAATTCCTTGAACAGCAGCCAAAGGTTTTTGGTTGATATGGATAATTTAGTTGACTGGCCATCTCTGGGTATCAGAGAATTCAGGCTTTTAAGGGAGGTACCCTGATGACCTGTATTTCACTTTAGCCTACGCTTACCTTGCTACAGCTGGAAAGGGAGCCCTTTCATACTAGCTCCTATCTAACAGATGTTTGCCTCTTGTTCTTCTCCTGGACTACTACTCAACAGACTCACTAGATATCTTAAGAGCCATAAAGCAGAGAAACATTACAGTGGCTGACCTCCTCTAACTTTACAAAGAAGAGGGAGAATCAAGATCAAGAACCCAACAACCCAAGAACCCATGCTTCCCTTCTCTGACATCTTTATCCCACTTCTGACACCAACTGTAAAAATAGCGTAGGGGTGATGTTTGACTTCCTCTAACTTCACAAGGAGGAAGAATCAGCAGCGCAAGACTGACTTCTATGAGGCAAAGGCCAGACAAGCATCCTCCATCTGACAGCTTTACCAGTTTTGACACTAGCTCTCCCTCCCATGACACTTTCTGCTGGGCCTGATAATCCACTGCAATGGCCACAAAGAACTCACAGACTATACTCAGTATTATTGGGTTTACCAGGAAAGTAATAGGTTATAATTCAGACCAGGACAGCTTCTTCCCAGATGTATTCGCAGGTACACCTCTTCCTGGCCCTCTGTTTCTTTCCAAAGACACTCAGATTTCTCACTCTGTGGGCCAGAAATTCCACTGAACTGTCTTCTGTGGGTCTCTCTTGACAATTTCTCCTTCTTTGGTGGTAGTGGCATCTTCTCTTTCCTACCTCTGTGATGCCTTATTTTAAGCCAAGTAGGCTGACAAACTGACCGGTCTCCTTAGTGGGCCCCATTTACCCTATTATGCTGTGCTTCCCAATTGCCTGGGTGGGAGTTACAAAATCATGGCTAGAAACGCCACACGCAAAATTAATCGGCTGCGCCACAACTTGGCATTTAGGATAAAACCAAATTATGGAAGATTTCCTAAATTCTACTGGAATTCAGCTTGAACAGGATTGAAAACAAAACAACACAGAGATTTAGAAGTTCTGCAGTGATGAAGTCATGAAAAGTAGATTTCAGAAAGATATGCTTCCTGTTTCTAGAGGCACCACACAGTAGATCAAGACTTTGCAACTGGTTTGGGGCCACGTACCAAATTAGGGTTAAGTTAGCTTGGTAATCAGTCTGATTTTTTGTTTTGTTTGTAAAATGGCCAAGACTTTCATCTTTGAACAGAGGCACATACTACTCTGCTGCTTATCACGGATTCTCCAAATTAAGCTCTAGCTCATATCCAGGAGAAAGGCAATACAGCTCTACCAATGACAAATGTATAAATGACAAATATTAGCAAAAACCCCACTGTCACCATCACCACCACGGACTAAGACCTTGCCTTCAGTATCAAAACTCTCTTTATAGTTGCAGCCATTTCCAATAAAGGAACCATTGTCTTCCATATCCGCAGTCTCCCAGAGGACTCATCAAGATTGCATGATTATCGTATTGTATCAGAGAACATTGTTCACATCAGTTCATATCAGAGAACATTGTGGGGACATAGAACACAGAACACATTATTCTTTCATTTCAATTAATCAAGTTTCTAAGGATACAAACCATGAAAAGGAATGACAGGTAAAATTATCAACAGATTAAAATGAGACAGGGTGGCAACATTAGCGAATCTGGACAAAGTTTCAGTGGTGGTAAGTAGTAGAATGACTCTTTGCTACCATTTGTCTGCTACTCCAGTGGTACCTCACCTAGCCAGGCAAGAGGCTAAGTTCAAATTGTAATTTTTTCCCCTGGATAGTCTGGTAATTCTATTTGTCACTTCCGTTTACTTTTGCTACTTGGCAGTATTCACTTTTAATCATTTTTTTTGATGTCTTCCAAGTTACAAAAGCAATTATTCTTGTTTTAACAACTAAAATAGCACAACACAGAGGTATTTCACTATTCCAAGGTCATCAAAAGCCAGTCCATAGCATTTTTTTCTATGTGCCATTCCTTGCTCATAGAAAACAACAATGTAGAAATAAAGTCAGACGATTAGTTAGTGGACTAATTGTTCTAAGTGTTACATAACTGAATTGCTGAATATCACTGTGATCACCTTCACAGTACTCCCCATGGGAAGCTAGGCACTGATGCCAGTGCCTCGTCCACCCTTTAAAGCTGTTTTGGAACTCTTTCTGGAATGGCCATTGCACACGGTGGCATGGTGGAAATCTCGTGAACTTAATTGTTTAACTGTGTATAAGGGAGTTTTTAGCCAGTAAACATGACTGTATTGGAAAACCCTCCCTACTCGCCTGATCTGGCCCTCAATGACTTTTCTCTTTACCCAGAGATAAAGGAAATAGTAAAAGGAAGACATTTTGATGACATTGAAGACATCAAGGGTAATATGATGACAGCTCTGACGGCCATTCCAGAAAAAGAGTTTCAAAATTGCTTTGAAGAGTGGACTAATTGCTGGAGCTGGTGCATAGCTTCCCAAGAGGAGTACTTCGAAGGTGACAGTAGTTATATTCAGCAATGAGCTATGTAGCACCTTTTCTAGGATGAGTCAGTGAACTTGATTGGCAGTCCTCATACCTATGTAGGGTTCTTTGCTTTTTTTAACCAAAGTAATTTTACAGCACTTATCATTCTATAGCTTCCTTTTTTGGTTGTCAATATACTGCAGCTATGCTACAAGTAAGACTTATATCTATTTTTAAATTATTTTTCTAATTGTTATGTATATGTGCATTTACATGTACACATATGCACAGCTGTAATTTCACCTGCATTCTTGGCTTTTGGAATAACTTTGGGATACCTCTCCAATCCCCACTCATGGCTTCCTAGTTCCTTGGTTCCTAGTTCACAGGTTAAAAATGACCAAATTAAGTATGTTACATGACAAGGTATCAGAAATCAGAGGGAATGAAAAATCAATTTGTTTTTTCAAAAATCAGAATGGTTTAACATGGTCCCTGCTGCTAAGGCCCGCACAATCTATTTGTAGAGACAAGACTAAGCTACTCAAAAAAGCAGCAAATAGTACAAGACTGTAAGTCATTAAGTACTAAAGTACATGTTCCGATGATAAGTAGTGTAGAGATTCTGACAGGAGGGAAAAAAAGCCTAGAATGGTAAGAGAAGCTTCATGAACAGAGTGAGACTGGAGTTTTTCAAAGGCAGGGCAAAAGAGTATTCCTGGGGCGCTTACAATGTGCTTGAGTTAAGCTAAGTGTACTTTCAATGCCCGTTTAACTGCTTTGATAAAACTCAGCATCTATTTGTTCCTTAGGTGGATAAAATCACCCACACCTATTTGAAAAGTCTAGATTATAGTAGCTTAGGTTTGTATACATTAATGTGTGTATTCTAAGCAAAGATACTAATTTTCCTGATGGAGTCTAATACTGCAGGTAGATTTATACTCTATACTGGATGAATCTCTCAGCCTAAATTAAAGGACATTGAAAAAGAACTGTTCTGGTAAAATCTAAAAGCAGTATACATGCTGATAAATTTTCTGGAGTAGTTTATGATTATTATTATGGTATTGACTATAGTGATTTTCAGCAATGAGATATGTAGCACTTTCTCTAGGATGAGTTCATGAACTTAATTGTCAGTTGTTGTATCGTGACTTGCATATTTCTATAGGACTGGAAGCTGCCCCACTGGTTTCTCAAAGTCTCAGTGGTGTCACCCACAGTGGACAGGTTTCAGTGGAGCTTTCAGACCAGGACAGACTGGAAAGAAGCACGTGATGATCTGCTTCTAAAAATGAGTCAATGAAAATCTTATTGCTTGCAAGAGAATATTGTTCTATATGGAGCTGGAAAATGAGCCCCATAGGTTAGAAAATAGAACACACAGTGACCACAACAGCAAAGTCAAACATAGCCGTGATCATGAATATGACACAGGACCCAGCTGAATTTCATTCTATTTTACATGGGGTCATCACGACTTGGAAGCAATTAGATGGCAGTTATCAACAATAAAAAAGCTGTCCTTCCGTTTCTCACTTGAATGTATTTAAATACTTTATTTCTAGCGTTAGTCAGTCCTGTTAATTCTGTCAAGTGTCTCCACAGTTCATTGCTTTTGCAAAGAAATCAGGTACTGTCTTTAACAAATTATCATCCTTAAAACCCCCTGTAACAACAATGTGGCAAAGTGGTCTGAGGTGGAGTGAGTAGATGGTGGGTGGGCAATGAGCAAGCCACAGAAACAACAAACGTGGAAGGGCTAGTGGTGGTGGTTGCTGTCAAGTCCCTGTGACATCAGCTCCCACTCATGGTGACTTCATGGACAACAGAAGGAAATGCTGGTGTGTCATGTACCATCTTCACAATCATTAATACACAAGAGTCTATTGTTACTACCACTAGGTATCTGGAGTGCCTACCAACCTTGGCAGCTCACATTCCCACTCTCAGTGTTCTATACAAATGATGGTATGATGGCAAAAACAATAATCACAGTGTAATCGGTTACCAGTGCTCACTACGGGTCATTTAATAATGCCTAAGGTGATTATTGCCCTTATTTTACAGATAACAAAACTGAACTCAATGCAATCCAGTGAAAAACTTGACCAAAGTCACAAGCTGGTAGGTATGGAAGATAGGATCCAAACCAATCAATCTGTCTGCATAGTCTACCATGTTCTTTTTCTAAGGCCACAGTCCCTCATGCATAGAGATGTGAAAGTGTGGCCTGCTGAGATGGCATCTCTCTAGTAATTGGAAGGTGGCATTTAGGCTACTTTGAGACAACCACTGACTGGCAGAGATCTTCAGGAACCCTAACCTCAGTTTAATAATCAATACTAGATGAATTCTAGGACATCAAAGCGTCTTGTATTTTTAGTAATTAATACTCACTGAGAATGTGAATAGAAACTTTGGTGATGTAGGGGGTTAAGGCTACATCTGCTAACCAAAAGGTCAGCAGCTCAAATCCATCAGATGCTCCTTGGAGACTCTATGGGGCAGTTGTATTTTGACCTCTAGGGTTGCTATGATTTGGACACGACTTGACGGCAGTGGGTTTGGTTTTTTTTGGTTCAAGAATGTGAAAATGTAGGCTAGATAACCAAAGCAATTTCTACCAGGCTCTATCATAATCAGAGTGAGAACGAATTTATACCAGTGCTTGGTTTGTGGCACCATACCATTTTTCAATTGCTCTTCATGGATTAAAAGCATTTTAATTGCAGGCTTTTAAGAAAAGACACACCAAAAGAACTTCAGTACTCAATACAGTGAAGAAATTCATTTCTCAGCAGCAAAATTCTCATCTACTAAGGTTTCCAAGTGAGTCAGAATTGACCTAAAGGCAATTGATTTGGGTTTTATGGTTTGCCAAGTGCCAAGCCAAGTGCCGTCTTTCCAAAAATGACCCTAGAAAATACAAACCACCTGTCCTCGTCATATGTTCCTCACTTGGATGTGTGTAGAAATATAAATGTAAACAAAATAATTGCTTTTTTTTTGGCTCCCTATTATGAGTCTATGTCATAATATAACCAAAAGCCAAACCAAATCCCTTGCATCAAGTCAATGCCAATTCATAGGGACCCTACAGAACAGAGTAGACCTGCCCCATAGGGAGGGGCTGGTGGATTTGAACTGCCAGCCTTTTGGTGAATAGCTGAACTCTTAACCACTGGGCCACTAGGGCATCGTGTCATGATATGAAGGGTAATAAAAACAATGCAACCTTTCAGAATCATGTCATTAAATCATAATTACACCTCATAGCCCAAGGAAGGTCATTACAGCTTATTAGTGGTGGTTTCCTCCTAAATCTTTTGTGTCTACCCTTGCTGTCTACTTCCTTATCTGATTATTTATACTATTTTAAACTTCCTTACGCCTTTATCATCAAAACCCACTTGTGGTCTGCATCCTGGGTGCAAAGCATGGACCTCACACCTTAGTTCTTCTTGAAGCTACGTTCAGTTGGTCTGGGCAAGAAAGAAATTATTTATGAAAGTAGGTCTTTAATGGAAATTAGTTCCTCTGTTTCAAGTCATCTTTGAACTACTTAATAAGATTTCTTAAAGCTATTGATGAAGATACCTATAAGTGCATGAGTTGAAAATCATCTAAGGTTTCACCTCTTAAAACTGTTAATAGAAATAAATTGTTTGTTACATCATTAGACAAACTGTGACTAGGCTCAAATGAGAGTCCACTCTAGTGAGGTTTAACATGAAAGAATGCATGAAGAAAGATGAAGTGAAGTTGTAAAACTGACTAATTTCAGAAACAAAAGAAGACAGAGCATAGCCAAATTGTTGCAATAGCCTGGACGGTTAAGCTCTTTACAGCGTAATAGAAGTTTGTAATTAGTCTATGTTTTTCAACACTAGGGAAAAAAAAATATGTGGTTTTAGAGATCATGTTTAAAGTTCCTAAAGAACCCAGAATTGTCATGCCGAATACAAGAGATCTAAGGAGCTGCTGTTATACATCCATTACACTGTGTGAGCTGTCCCGTTGGCTTTTTGAAGTGCGTATACACGATCTTGCAAGGTGAAATGCTTTACGTACCGTACGAAATTTGAGGCACACTGTTTAATGTTCACGAGATAAGTTAACAGAACTGTATGCCGGTGACTTTTTAATTTCCTTATTTTATGTCCTTCAGTCACTTTAAGGAAAGATAAACAAGAAGGTAGGAGAATAAAATGTGGCTTTTCCTTCTACCTTTTTGCACTTTCTTTCCTAAATTAAATTATAACTGCTGATTTGCACCCAAGGAAGAAATCATGTTAAAATACGTTTGCTTTTTTTAAAAAAATATGTTTAGATAACAGCTTTCAAAACACAGCTAAGTAAAATGTGTTTTGAGATGGAAAACATTTGGTCTTTTTTGTAGCTTTCAACAGCTTAAGTGAAGGGATTTTTAATGCTCCCCAGCAGCTGGTCCATACTGTGTGTATCATGAATTCCACTCCCATCGAAGGATCCCACCTTCCTGGCTGCAGAGAGAGGTTCTCAGCTTGTTCTTGCTGCTTGCCTGTTTTAATAAGGTCACATTATTAATGCAGCTTCTCCTAGCAGGGCATGCTGAAAGAACTTATTCTTGAACAAAACATAAAATCTGTTTTTCCCAAAATGCTGTTTTGTATTTATTGTGACAGTTGTAGACAGCAGCAGGTTAACGTACCCTGGAATAACGATGATAAGTAACAGCATAGCAAGAAGAAGGAGACCGTGTTCCTTATTTCAGGACCTCTACTATCTTTCTCAGAGTTTTTATGGAACATTCCAGTGCACGTTTTCTGAACTGCCCACATTTTTAAAACTCTCAACATCTCTTCAAACATATATGTAAAAGTAGTTTTTCAGAACTACTAAATATTTCAGAATTATTTTAATATCCTTTCCCATGTAGGAAACCCTGGTGGCATAGTGGTTAAATGCAACCTCTGGTAACTGAAAGGTCAAGAGTTCAAATCCACCGGGCTCATATTTATTTATTTATATTTATTGTGATTGAGTGAAAGTGTACAATCCAATACAAATTTGCATGCCCGCCTACTTGCAGTTCCTACTGCTCTCCCTGCCCGGTGACAGCACACTCCTCCTATCCGTTCTATATGTGTCATATTCTCCTAACAACCTCCTGTCCTCTTCGCCCTCTCCCCTCTCCAGGAAGAGGCCACCAGGATGACATCCTGTAGATGTACAGAACCATAAAGTGTACACACAACATGGTCACTCTTTGTCATTCAAGTCTAGTCTATTCCTGTCTGAAGAGTTGACCTCAATAATGATTTATGGACAGGGGCAGCATTAGGATCAGGGGCTACACTCCCAGGGGAACCCCGAGGCCCATAGAACATCAATTGCAATCTTTTAGTGGAGTTCTCAGGGTGCACCCTGTTTTATTCTCGTGTTGCCAATGAGAGTCAACTTTGTGAGCCCCATCACGGCTATCACTGGTGGTGGTCAGGCACCATCTGGTTCTTCTGGTTACATGTCTATGTAGTCACTTACTAACATGGGTCTCTCTGTCTTCTGGGTTCTTTTTCCCCCATGTCATTTTGGTCCTTGGTGATCGTCAGTTCCTGCCTAGTGGGGACCATTTGGTGTGCCTCAGATGGCAGCTTGCTAGCTTTCAAGACCCCAGACGCCACTCCCCAGTATGAGATTCAGGAAGATCTCTTAGCAGTATGCTAAGAGGCATCGGCCTCGATGCCCCCTGAGAGCATGGTCCCCGGATCCCCACCCCTACTATTATGTCCTATCAATACTGGGTTAATACTGGAAGAATAATCATGTTATATTAAAGCCCAGTTAAACTGATCTTCTTTCTAATGTGTGCCATCACTGATTTCGCCCAACCAAATTTCTATCAACTATCTAATCTATAGCCAACCCTTTCCCTTCCTCCTTCCCCATCCTTATGGCAGTCAGAGTCTTTTCTTCTGTACATGAGTCTGTTTTTAAGCACTTATGGTAGGGGTCTCATACAATATCTGTCCTTTGGCCGCCGACTACTTTCACTCAACATAATGTCTTCCAATTGAAACCAGGTTATGAGATGTTTCCTAAAATCTTCATTGTTTTTTATCATTGTACAGTGTTCCACTGTGTACATGTACCATAGTTTATTTATTCATTCATCTGTTGTTGGGCATCTGGGTTGATTCCAACTTTTTGCTATTGTAGACTGTGCCACCAGGCACTCTTTGAAAACTCTATGGGGCAGTGCCACTCTGGTTTGGGGGTTCCCATGCAAGGGGTTGCACACAAATGCTTCTCCGCACTTGTGCTTATTGATGTGACTTTAAAAGCTGAGGTAATGTGGGGTTGTGGACGATATGTAGACACCCTGACAGATCAATATGAAAACTACTCAGTGGGAAAAAGAAGGTGAAATGTTATAGAACAGTGATGCAGTGCAAACGTACTGAGTGAAAGAACGTTTTACAATTAACGAGCTTACCGTTTTCTACTCAAGTGTTAAAAAATGACAATTCAAAAGCTTGCTGTACACTAAATATATAAACCATATAAACTATGTACGTAAGTATGCAAACTGCTTCGCAGGAAACAGCAAGTTTATCGTGTATTTTTATAGCCTGTTATTTGTTGTTTGTTTTGTAATGAATTTCACTTTTGCTTTCGTCTGTACATCTCTAATGTAGAGGTTGAGCTGACTGGAAATGTACCCCAGCTGCACGTTCACTCCTTCTTTCCTTCCCTCCTCGCCTAGCTCCTCCTCATCCTCACTGCAAGCCGTCTCTCCAAGGCCAGCACTGCTAAGAGCACCGACCTCCGTTAGAGGACACCTCTGATTGGCCAGGAGCTCAAGGTCCGCCTGGTGGGTGAAGAGATGTGTTTGTTATCTACAGTGCGCTTCTAGCAAACTCTGGTGGTGTAGTCGTTAAAAGGTATAGGCTACGAAGCAAAAGGTTAGCAGTTGAAATCCTTGCTCCTTGCAAACCTCACAGGGCAGTTCTGCTGTATCCTGCAGGATCACTGTGGGTTGGAGGCAAAGACAAAAGGTTTTGGGGGCTGGGGAATGGGTGCAGTTCTAAAGATAAGACAACTTCAAATATGTAGATGGAAACCCTAGTGGTGTAGTGGGTTGAGTGTATGTCTGTTAATCGAAAGGTCAGCAGTTCAAATCCTCCATGCGCTGCTTGGAAACTGGGCAGTTCTGCTCCGACCTCTAGGGTTGCTATGAGTCACAGTTGACTCGATGGCAGTGGGTGGGTAATATGTCGACGATTCAGAAGGTCAGCGATAATTTAAGTTACTTTCACAAATCCGATAGTTTTTCTCTATAGTTAATTTCTATCCTCCGCCCCCTAAAAGTTGATTTGCTCTTAACTAAAATTTACATTGTTCCTGTCAGCCGCACTTGCATGTATAGACATGTAGCCCTAATATACCAGAATTAGTTTTTAAGTATTGCATATATATACATGCATTAGTTTAAAATTCATTTTTAATAAAACAGAGCACAATATACACATCTAGATGGCTTTTGAGTATTCACGTTTTAGTTTCATACTTCACTTTATAGTGTTATCATCTACCCATATGCTAACTTTGATTCTCCAAGAGAAGATGTCTTTAAAATAGTTCCCAAATCCCTGGGAAATGAGAGAAAACAGCTGCTTGCCATAGAAAAGCATGGGTTGCCTAAAAAGGTGGTTTCAAAATAATTGAGATTCTAATGTGCAATAATTTCTTCACCTTCAAACAAGTTTTAGACTTCTCATAAAAACTTTTCTGACAAAAATGTTTTTGAGTCCAGAGATAAGGCTGATAATTTTTCTATCTTGCAGTATTAGCTGTTTCTTTTTTCATTCTAACATAAATTAAGCTACTTGTTTTTTTATTATTATTATTAAATTATGGTATTATTTTTATCTTGCTTTGGCTGAGAGACATTATGTTAAAGAAGTTTAGCTGTGAAATTCATAAATGCTGCCTATTTCTAGATTAAAATCCTGATAAATTGGTTTTTAACACAGATTACATTATGCTCAGTTATGCACAGATCAAAAGGCTCTAAATTCATTTCCTACATCAGCTTAAAGGTCCTGTGTTGGTCTTACATCTAATCTTTCTTCACATAAAACTGTTGGTGAGACCTCAACAGTACACTTTGTTAGATTCTTAGTGTATAAAACGTAATAGTCAGACTAGGCTCTAAAAAATAAAATTACACATTGGCTTTTGCTGAAAGAGTTCTACTAACTGGAGCCAGACAATTGGTAAGTCATACAGAAAACCTGGAAAACTAGGAAAAAGATCAAATTCCCATACACAGAAGTAGCTTCACTAACATACATAAAAAGTCAAAAGGAAAGACAAAAAAAACAACATATTTATGATTTAGAGTAGCTTGTTGTGAATAAAATTCATCTGCATTACATTCAGACATTATTAATAGGAAAAAAATGTCATATGGATAAAAATAAAGAAAAATTATATCTACTCTTAATTTTGATTTCTGCTCTTTAAAAAATTATAAGTAGCATAGCCCCTCCACCTAGCTTGGGTTTACACCATAAGCAGAGGCAAAATTAAATTGAACAATGTGCTTTAGCTGAGGAAAATTGCTTTCTAGAAGAATTTATTTTCTGTTCTGTCATTTAATGTAGGAGAAAACATTATTACATGTGATCCTTAGGAGAAAGACAATACTTAATACCTTAGCCTTGTCACAAGTGACATCTTCCCCTAAAGCATATTAAGGAGATGAAAGACTTGAAACTACGATAAGAAAAATCCATGAATGGAGTTGTCAAAATAAGATGTCATCCTCTTACTAATTTGGATTGAAATAACCAATATGCCCAAAAAATTATTTGTAAACAGAAATGCAGGAGATTTTACTTCCAAGTGTGTTCTGTGTTCTTTGCAGACACTCTGGAACCCAAGTGGCATACTTTTTCTCACATTACTAAATGTTTGCTCTGACCTCAGAGTGTTAATACTAATAAAAATATTGACATTTTTTAGTTCACACTTGTTTGATACCCACAGAAAAGAAGCTTAAAGTATCCTTCCCAAACTCAATAGATCTTGTACTTAAAAATATCCACTTCAGATAGAACTCCAAAACACAAAATAGTAGATCCCCGATAGTGAGAACAAGAGGTAGTCTTTAGTTTCCCTGAACTAGTCTGACTTCCTGATTAACCATCGTATCAGAAGTTATCTTCATCAACAGAAACAGGTAGCCTGGTACTCTATTCTGTTCAGTTCTATACGAGGGCAGGTCTACTTTTTTGTCATGGGAAAGAAGAAAATGTCAGCCAGCCAAATACAAAGGCCAAGATGATATCTTCCTACTGGCCCAATGAAGTAATATTTTAGGAGAATTATATTTAGCCATTTATGTAGCTCGTACTGGAAATGAGGTCTTCAGACTACCACAAAAGCTGTTTTATGTACGTGCCTAGTGCTGCAAACTCTCTGTTGATCAAGTCACTCTGTTTTTACCTCAGTTGATTTAGATGTCTATTTTAATCACTAAAATCGTCTGTTCCAACTCAGACCTTAAAAATAAACACTAAGCCTCTTTGTTCTCTCAGAAGCAATCCTCATATTGTGTTGTTTTCTATGGTTCTTAATTGTATCAAGTCAGATGAAGGCATAGTTCAAATCTACGCACACTTTTGTGGCTGCCAAAAATTATAAACTTGGTCAATTCATGTGTGTGTGTGTGGCCTTTTGGCAAAGGAGAAAGTGACTCTAGTTACGGTGATTTTTCTGGTCTACATTTTGAGTCAGATTCCATGATCCTAGGATCAGAGGTCAACATTCCATGAAGCTTTACAGGGAATCCGCACACTAGTCTAGCTAGGAGTGGGAGAATTTCCCCTGAAACAAAAGTAACAGTTGGGCATGTTTCTTCTCTCATATTATTGAAGAATGGTACATTGCGGTAACTGGCAGCTGAACAGGGAAAAAAGAAACAAACTTATTATATTAAAACACTTTTAATAAACTTACAGGTGTGTTTGAAGTTCTATCCATGATGCCAGTTCTCCAAAAAAAGGATAGTTCCATGTTAGAGACTCTTTTATTCTCCATTCTGAAACTCCTGTGCTGAGCAGTTCATTACAACTCATAGCAACCCCATAGGGCACAGAAGAAGTGACCCATAAGGTTTCATGGACTATGGTTTTTCTGGAAGCAAATTGCCAGATCTTTTCTCCTTCTGAGCTATTGAGTGGGTTCAATCACTGATCATTGGCAGCTGAGCTCTTAGCCATAGTGTCAATGGAGTTCTTTATCATGACACTGCAAGTTCTGAATCCAATGGGCAGTTTTACATTTGTAAAAGATGGGAATGGCTTTCCAAATTTATATAAGAAAATTCCAAAATGAATCTTTGGCTATCAACATTGTTACTTTAGTCTGAACTTTTCAAAACGTACTCCTGGAATTTCTTTTTGTTCTTATGTCACTGCATATTTACAAATGCTTTTCATTATTTTAAGTTTGTTCCTCTTTTCTAAATACACAGGTACATATTTTAATTTTAAATGTGCTAATTGCCTACCAGGAAATAGCCTTATTGTTTTAAACAAAGATGAAGCATGGTGAAGATTTGGGAAAGAAGGCATTATAAATAAAATTCCATTTTTTTCTACTAAGGTAAAAACGTTTGATGGGTACACAAGAATGAATAAAATTGCTTGATTTTCATAAAGCTATTAATAACCAATAGTGAGTAAGGTAGATTATGAGATTTCTCCTTATTCTGAGTCCCCTGTTAGATTTTATTCTCCTTAGAGACAGGGCTTTTCTCATTTTTATATCTTTTTAAATGAATAGTCCAGTAGTTTAGACATAGTAAGTACTCAGTATATGTTTAATGAAATACAAGTTTGAACAGTTTTATGAGAGTTGCAAACGATTTCAACACTGCATGAGACAGCCACTGTAATCCTTTAAAATGAGTAATGTGAAAGTGTAATAGTCTTTAAAATGTATTGGGAAATTGATACAAAATAATTATAAATGAAATAAATGATTACGAGAAATTATTTGATAAACACTTGTTGAGCACTTGCTACATAGTACTCTAAAGCAGAGAGAGAAAGGTGATGAAAATGCCAAAATCACAGGAAAAGAAGGCAGTTTTCAACTATTATAGATGGAAAATACAACAAAGTGTTCAGCAAAAGTGGCCTGGATAAAGTGCTAGAGCAAACTTTTCGGATACAGGGGAAGGGCTGGGGAGGGGAGAACTACTGGCCTTTGTTTTCTCAAAGGAAGATAGAGGACTGATTCTAGAAAAAGGGAAAGTTCCCAGAAGAGGAAACACAAATACTGAAGGAACATCAAATCATTCTAGAATGAGCAATAGGGAATTAAAGTAGCATTCAGTGGGCCTCACGCAAAGTGGGGTATGAGGCAGGGAAACCCACAAATCTGTGAAAATGAGGGAGTGGCTGGCCTATCAGGAAATGTTGACACAGAAACAATGGGGGAACGAGAACCAAGAGAGACTCTGACTTCGGAATGCTATACATTTTGTACTAAAAAGCCAAAGTCAAAGCCACGGCTATAGGGTTGATTCCAACTCACAGGGACCCTTTGAGTCAGAGTAGAACTGCCCTGTAGAGTTTCCAAGGCATGTGTGGTGGATCTGAACTGCTGACACTTTGGTTAGTAGATGCAGCACTTCACCACTATGCCACCAATGTTTCCAAATTTTACACTAAGGTGGATAGATGAAAGAAAATTTTAAATATATCTGCCCATGATTTAATCTGAGAGAAATGCTATTGACGTTCAAAAACTGAAACTGCAGAAAACTTGTGTAAACTAATGGAATGATGCCAGCAATGGTGACTGATGACATGGTCTTAATTTTTTCATTTATCTTGTACATATAATTATCTATTTTATTCCAGATAATGTTCCCCAGTATTCTACAGAGCCCCGGCAAATGCCATTTCCCCACCCCCTTCCATGTAGTGTGGGATTTATTTGCTCCTACAGATACTTTGGATAAAAATTAAAGCCTAAACTTCTAGAAATTATCTCCCAAATGTCAGAAAGAACCAATAGTGATTCCCAATTTCCTTTCATGGATATTAATAAAAAGTGGAACAGAAAGAGATTGTATAAATATGGTAGTTGACAATCTGATGACAGTACCCTTCTGAAGTTAAAAACTTCAAACGATCATGATTAGTGGACAACTAACAAGCTTCAAGAATGGAAGTGAAGACTAGTGTTCACCGTCAAAATGAACATAAGCTATTTGTGGTTGTGTTTGGGTTCCTAATGTGGTACATAAAGGAGCCACGGTTCTCTGTGCATCCAAGCCCTAGAGCCCCCCAGCAGCCAGTGCTGTCAAGCCCCTTAGCCCCTCTGTGCACTGGCTTGTAAGTCTGGAAGAAGGGGGAAATCTAGCCTCAATGTTTACTTTATGGGGCTCATGTAAAAATCAAAGATAGTGAATGCTTTAGCTATAAGTGCTACATAATTATCAATTAAAAGATTGTGATTGTTAAGTGGAATTAAGGGAGGACATACCTTTACATATTGGCCCTATTCACGTCATACCTATTTCCACCATTAGTAAACACAGTTAAAAAGGAGCATGGGAATAAACATAAAATAGATATGTAATTATGAGATTCGACCCTGGTAACAGCTTCCACCTTCTTAAATGGTCTCCTTATTTGACTGTCATGACTCACCCTTTTTCAGTTTACTTTCTGCTGGCTTCTGCTCTTCTGAATAGGATCCCTCGCTGGGATCATTTTGTCCACACTGAGTAAAAGCTAGGTTTTCCCAAGGGTTTTGTCCTCAGCCCAGTTCTCCTTTGAACATGCCCACTTGGGCCACCCTAGCCATTTTCAGAGCCTTTATCCCCCCCTCCCTCTCTGGGCTGGCAAGTCCCTGACAATATCTCTAACCACAAAGTCCTTTCTGAACGCAGATTGGACGATCCAGTTGTCCCAGAGTCCTCTCAAGTTCAGTGTAGTGAACTCCAGAAACCACTTTATGTTCACATTCTTTCTGTGGTTTGCACTGTCTTAGACCCACATCTCTCCTGGTTCCCAAAGCCTCTTCAGTTGCATTTCTTAAATGTTTCTTATATCAGTTCCTCACCACGGTCCTCACACGGTCCTCCACCGGCCGTGCCACACTGGCGTCTTATTACCATTTCTGGTTGACCAGACTGTAAATCCTCATATTCGCCCTGGTCATCAGATTCCGAGCCTTTGTTTTGTCAGCTTCCTCTGTGCCCTGCACACCGTTTTTCCCCTTATTTACTTGTCTAACACAATTCATCACTTTAAAGCTTTCATCTCCCGGAATGAGCAGCATGCTCCTACCTTCTCAGTAGGTTGCATTTTGCAATGTTCCCACAGCCCCGAAAGTGTAAATCTGCTATATCTTATCTTCTTAAAGTCTCTATTTATATGTACTTTACCACTAAACTGCCAAGTTGTCAAGACAGGAAAAATGGCTTTTATGCTTTTGTCCCTGGCTCATGTTAGATGCTCAGTTAAAGTGGAAAGAAATCTGAACAAATTGGTGGTGGTCCTATGGCTAAGCATTTTCTTCTAGCACTGTTGACGTACTATTAGTATAATGAAAAGGAATGGATACATGGCTTCAGAATTATACAAGTTTCCTTTCTAGCTACTCTGAAGTACAGCAAAAGACAAGCAAGGAAACAATAATTGAGAAGTTAGGGCAGGCTGCAAGAAAAATCTTGAGTAACATCATTGTCAAAAGGAACACCCAGACTCAATTATTTTATGCCTAAATTATTGGGCATCAATAATACTTCAGTTACGGACAATATTAAGAGACACATTTTACTCATATCAGGTAAATGCAGGTCCCCACCTCCCAACACACACACCATAACTGCTTGTACCTTCCAAAGAAAGGCATTGGAGTTGAAATTACATGGAATGGCATTCAACTGAAGGTATATTTAAAGAAAGTAATTTATCAGCAAAAGACAGCCATTCCCTTCTATCTTCCCTTCTCAATCTGACGTGTAGTTATTTAAAAACATTAAACAGGAGGATATGCTCCTTCTCAGGGATTTATGCAACCATCTATCACATTACCCAAAAGACCACAGCCCCTCATTACTTAAAGAATCAAGTACATGTGCACTTGCAGAAATCAGGCTTGAAAACCAGGCCTTTGGAAGTGGACTTTTTCTTCTGCACCTTTTGAGCCCTTTATGGGTTATCTTTACTTGCTGGGTGGATATTCATCTGTTTGGGAGTAAAGAATAGACCCTAGAATCTAAAATTGAACAGATCTACATTTAAACCCTGACTCTGTTTCTTTGGGCTGTACAATCTGTGAAAATTACCTAGCTTCTCTGAGCTTTACTTTCTTACTTGGAATACTAAAAAGGAGCCTCAGTGGTGAAGTGGTTAAGTGTTTGACTGCTAACCAAAAGGATGGTGGTTAGAATCTACCCAATGACTCCATGGAACAAAGACCTAGGTATCGGCTCTGGTAATGATTACAACCTGCAAAACCCCATGGACCCTTACTCTGTCACATGGGGTGTCTATGAGTTGGAATCAACCTGATGGTGTCTCCACATGAAAATAGCAGTAAGAGACCCATTTAGAACATGTAAGGCATCATCTGATGACTATATTTTATCATAGAATTCTCCCAGAAGACCTAAGAAGTAAACAAACAAAAATTAAAACAAAACAAACAAACTAGTCGCTATCAGGTCAAATCTGACTTACAGTGAACTCACGTATGTTAGAGTGAAGCTGTGCTCCATTGGGTTTTCAGTGGCCGATTTTTCAGCAGTAATCCTCAGACATTGCTTTCAAAGCACTTCCAGGTGAACTCCAACCTTCACTCTCTTAGCAGCTGAGGTCTTGACTGAGGAAACTGAGGGAGGTCCCAGTGACAGAGCCTGGATTTGAACCCAAAGGATCTGGTTCTAAAGTTCCATGCTCTACTCTCCCCTACCTCTCTGCACTAACTTCACAGTGTGTCAATAAAGAGCAAATTCTATATGAAGGAAGGCATTTGATCTGGGTACATACTCCACAAATGAGTCTTCACCCTTTCAGAGATTCTCCTCTGCTTTGCACACCACCCCTTCACCTAAGTATCTCTGCTTGGCCTTAAACCACAGGAGCTCAGCATCACTAAGTAAGTAAAGATGATCAGCAAGGACTCAAGATCAACACCTAAGATGTAGAGCCAAGTTAGAATTTCACAAAGGCCTCAAGTCTAGTTTCTGTTATTATGGTTCAGTTGTATTTCCTTAGCATATAATCTAGAGGCTCTAGCCTGGAGGATGGAGTAGGGAAGTTCTCCTCAGAAAAAGCCACTTAACATGAAATGTGAAATGCAAGAATAAAGTAGCCACATGCCCCCCCCCAAAAAAAACCCAAATCCAAGAAAAAACAGCTCTTATACTAGATATTTGTTCCATTTCTGGGTTCGCTGTACATCTATAAACTTTAGGACAGTATAGACAGTGTCTTTTTTATACTTTGACATAGTTCTTAGCAATCAGCATGGTGTTCAGCACAGTCAGAATTCAGTAAAATACTGACTGAATGAATGAATGAATGAATGAAATGTATGGGAGTCTATTGGTAACTACAAGAAATTGACAGAAGACCAGTAAGACTGAAAAATGAAGGGAGGCAGTAGGCTGAGAAAGTTGTAGGGGCCAGATGATGGAGGGGCTCATAACTGATGATACAAATTTTGAATTTTATCCCAAATGCAATGAGGAACCACTGGAAGATTTCTGAGTTTTTAAAAGATTGCCTGTAAAACTGGTGATGTGTCTTATCCCACAAATAGAGCAGACTCAAGACATCAGCATCAGGCACCTTCTTCAGAGGCAATCTTACCAAGTTTCAGTGGTTGTACAGGCATAAACTGGAAACTTGAAAGAGAACAGCTAAGAGGCAGAAGGCTCTGGCCATGTATTTTAGTGGAAGGAAGGTGTGATTGTCAGCTAAGGTAAGGGTTACTACTACCACCCACTGCTGTTGAATCAATTCTGACTCATAGTGACCCTGCAGAACAGAATAGAACTGCTCCCTAGAGTTTTGAAGGAGTTCCTGGTGGATTCAAAGTGCCAACCTTTTGGTTAGCAGACACAGCACATAGCCACTATACCAACACGGTTTTCCAGGTTCACTAGCCACACATTATTTTTACAGCAATAATGGCCACATGCTAGCTTCTCTCACATTTGAGGTTTCAGAATGAGTTTTTTAAACATAAGTTGCTCAGCTCTTTCCCCCTGTATTATTTAATTTCTAGGTAGTGATAATTCCCATGATATGTTATTCTATATAGCCAACTCCAAGTTTTATTGTTCTTCTCATAACTCTTAAGACTATAAGCCTCATTGGAAACAATCACTGAAATGTTCCTTTTGTGAGGTTGCTAACCTTTAGAAATGACAAACACTTCTGGCTGCACAAAGCTTCATGGGGCATTAATATTAAGCACTATTAATCTTGAAATTGCAGCTTTTAAACATCATGAAAAGTCAGTTTGGGATATGCTATGTCCACATTATTTATTTGGAAGAGTAATAAAATGTAAACATGTTCTAAAAATTAAGGAAAACAGAAGAGTGATTAAAATCACTTTGACATCTACTTGAAGGATAATATATATATATATTTGGAAGGGAAATCACTCTTCTTCAAAAAATATTCACAGGCTTTGTTCTCACTATACATAGGTATATTGTGTCACCCATGACTTTCTTTGCAATTTATGCTTAAACAAATGATACAGCCCATGTACAGGCCTTTGCTCAATGAAATAAACCATGAGATATTAATGCATAAGCTATTGTGCTGAGAGCTAAGAAACTCTATACTTCTACTCTCCATGCCGGTGTGTTAAAAGAAATTCTAGTAATGGCAGAGCTAGTCAACAGGGAATAATTAAAGCCAAGTTGTCAGAGATTTGCTGTGATGTGTGGAATGATAGCTTCCATCCCAGCTGCTGTAGAATGTTTGCCTAAGAAGAGAGTGTGCCTGGCCAGGGACTACAGTTCAGATGAAATGCAATGAAAAAGCTCCCTGACCTCGGACACAATAGGTGGGGCCCACTCGGATAATAAAACCGACACAAAGTCAACAATTAAACAAGGTGGTAACAATTGGACCATCTCAATAGCACACCAGTGAAAGTCTTTAAAAGGAGAGAATTACTTCACAGCAAACTGACAGAGGTCCATGCTTGGCAACTTGCAACAGTTAATACAGGTGTAGACTGGCAACTGCGGTAAACAAAACCTGTCAGAAATACCTTGCTTCCCTTTTCCTCAAAACGTTCTTCAAATTTACCTTGCTAAAAGAACCAATTGTATTTCCTGCAGTTAGGCGGCCGGTCTTTCCTTTTTAGCTGTCAACCAAGTGGCCACAAGTTCTCCTCGTCAGTCTAGACAGTCCCACTCTCTAACATCTCCACCTCCATAGGTGGCAGTTCTTCTCTGACTTCTAGGGTTGCTATGAGTAGGACCCAACTCGATGGCAGTGGGGTACCCCAGAACTGCCTCTCAGGCTAAGCTAAGCGGCTTCAGTCATTCTCTGTTAAAATGACTCCTGGGTAATGTGTTCAGCATTAATCTGTAATGCAGATGAAAAAAAAAAAGACTATTTGTCAGCTGGTATTTTGTTTTACTTCTGGAATTCTTTTTTAATTTGATTAGTTTTTCCATTGTCTGGCACTTACAATATGATCACAAAGGAAAAAGGTACTTATTTACTTCTCTTTCCTATCTACAGTCCTTTAAACCTCAGGTCCAATACAATTTCTATTTAGAAAAAATATTTTTGTAAGTCATTTACAAGGCCTTTATAAGCTAAGGCATGCCAAGCTAGTTCAGGTTTTCAGTTTATTGTGGCTAGACTTAGTTGGCACTAGATGAAAGGGTTATATGCTATCTAATTTGGATGTCAATAGTAATACATACACATATGCACTAACACACATGTACATACCTACTATATGTGGTGTGCCAGTCTCTTTAGGTGTATGCGGTTATTTCAATTAACGCATCATTTATATTCTGACTAGCTAATGAGAATCGCAAAGATAGATTTATAATCCACTTAACTGCAGTTGCCTATGAGTTGATTCCAACTCATATCAAGCCTGTGGAACAGAGTAGAACTCTGCCTGCCCTGGTTTCAAACCAGATTTCAAACTCTCTCATCCGTACAGAGGAGCACTGGTGGTACAGCGGTTAAAGCATCAGACTGCTAATCTAAAGGTCAGCAGTTAGAAACCACCAGCTGCTCTGCAGGAGAAAGACGAGGCATTTTGTTACCATAAAGATTGCAAATTAAAAAAATCAAACCCACTGCCACTGAGTTAATTCCAACTTATAGCAACCCAATGGGACAGAGTAGAACTGACCCACAGGCCTTCCAAGGAGCAGCTGGTAGGTTCAAACTGCCAACCTTGTGGTTAATCACTCATCTCTTAACCGCTACGTAACCTGGGCTGTACCAATCTTGAGAATCTTATGGGGACTGTGTTCTCTGTCTCATAGAGCTGTCATGAACTGGAATCAACCTGACGAGAATGGCTTTGAGTCATTTTGTTTTAATCTTTACAGCACCAGGCTGCCACATCATTCTCCCATGAAGCAGCTTGTGGGTCTAACCATAGACCTTTCAGTTAGCAGCTGGATGCTTAACCATTGCATCACCAGGCCTCCTTACAATATGTTTAATTAGAAAGATTTCCTGTTTATTATGTGTCCTGTTAAAACACCCACCTCCCTCCATCAGCTCCTTACGTATCTCAGACTTTAAATGGACTTTTGTTGAGGCCATGGGCATTTGAGTCATGTGAGGGAAGAGGTGATAGGATTTTATTTCTTTGTAAATACTGGGGCCTCTTCATCTCCTTTACTTTTTGTTCCACCTTTATCAACAGCCTTGCACTTTCCTGCTGCATTTTCTGAGACCCTGTCCAACATCCTCTCTTAGTGTGTACCTCAGCTCCATGCATTAAAAAGTCTTAAAGTGGAGAGACTTCCAAAATTGATTCCATAAATATTTAGTAATCAACACTTTTAAGCACAGGTTTTAAATCACCAGGAAGGCAAGTAACTTCATCAAATTATTTCTGAATTTGGTGCTAACGATAGTAGTGGTTATACGTCATGGATTGAACTGTGATGCCCCAAAATGTGTGTTGGAATTTGACTGGGTCATGATTCCCGCTGCTGGGTGATTGTCTTCCATTTTGTGATTTCCCTACGCTGTAAATTCTAATTTCTGCCTGTGGGAAATGGGCTCGGTTATGTTAAAGAGAACTACGGTTGGACTGCAAAACCCTTCCTAAGGTCATGTCCCTGCTACAATGTAAAGGGAGTTTCCCTGGAGTGTGGCTTGCACCACCTTTTATCTTTTCATCCTGTAAGAGATAAAAGGAAAGGGAAACAAGCAGAGAGTTGGAAACCTCACACCATCAATAGAACAGCACCAGGAGTACAGCATGTCCCTTAGACTTGAGGTTCCTGTGCCGAGATGCTCCCTGATCAAAGACTGATGCAACAGAAGGACCTTCCTTCGGAGCTGACAAAGAGGGAAAGATTTCTCCTGCAGTGGACATCCTGAATTCAGACTTACAGACTACTGGACTGTGTAAGAGTAAACTTTTCTTTGCTAAAGCTAGCCACTTTGAGGTATTTCTGTTAGAGCAGTACCAGATGACTAAAACAGTTATAATAATAGCTACCTACACTTTTGGTCCCTTTCTATGTGCTAGGCATTGTTCCAAAGATTTTTGTATTAGAAAACAACAACAACAAAGAAAACCCCCGGCTACAGTCTAGTCACTTTCACTCTTTGTGACCCCCTGCATGCAGACTAGAACTGCTTTGGATGGTTTTCAAGGCTATGACCTTCTGCAAAGACATCACTAAGCTTCCCTTCTGAGGTGCTTGCAGGGTAGAACCAGCAACTTTTTGGTTAGTAACCAAGTGTTTACTGTTTGATCTACCAAGGGATTCACTGAATCCTCAAAACTAGCCCACAAGGTACATTCTAATATTATTGCCATTTTATATTTAAGGAAATAAAAATCAGAGATGTCAAATAACTTGCATATGACCACACAGGCTAGTGAGCCAAGCTGCTTGGCTCTAGATTCAAATTTCTAAGCACTCAGCCTCGTCTTCTCATGCAATCTGCCCAATATGGTTACAGCTAGCCACATGTAGCTACTTAAATTTAAATATCAATGAATTATTTTTTTATATTGAAAATTGAGTTCCTCAGTTATGCTAGCCATAGTTCAAGTGATTGACAGTCACATGTATCTAGTAGCTACTCTATCGGAGAACACAGATTTGGAATGTTTCTGCTACCTTTTCATAAAGTTCTATTGGTCAGCAGTGACTGAAGAATCAGTGGCAGTATTAGGGGCAAGGACATTTCTTAACTTCAGAAATTGACAGATTCGATCCAGTAATTAGGGTAGTAAGATGAGTAAAAGAAACTACTGGTAGTAATAATTCCAGATTTCTGTTGTTCCTCAATGATTACACGATACCACTTATCTGCTCTTACTAAAGATGTAAATTTCTAAGATGAGGATTCCAAAAGAGCCACAGACATATGTGTCACAGAAACAGGCTTGATAAATGGCTTGACAGAAGTGTTGTCAGGGATTCTGCATAGGATGCTTAAATAGTAGCTATAACTGCACCCAATTGGGCAGAAGCAAAATGAGAACAAGCAGCATGGTGTATTAGAAAAACGAAAAATTATAGAGTCAACTGGACCTGGGATCAAACCCTAGCCCCAACTCCCTGATTCTGTGATGTTGAACAAGTTAATTAAGCTAGTCAGGCCTCAGTTTTCTCATCTGTGCAATAGGACTAACAACATCTCTACAGGAGTTTAGAATAAAAGAAGACATACGTAGAGTTCCTGCTCAGGTAAGGATCTCAGAAATCCATGTATTTGGAGATGAGAAATGCATATCTAAAGCAGACAACAAGCGAAGAAGGGTAGGAAGAGGGCTCACATGGAGAGGTGTGAGAGCTGCTTGCACCGAGTCAGAACATTCATGAATCCGATAGGCTTACAGTTAATGACCAAAGAAAGCCACCACCTGAGAGGTGGTGGCACAGCCCAGGCTAACAGCTACTAGCAATGTCTGCACACTTGAATGACTACTTAGCATTCCAGGTCCCACTTGATTCAAAGGGTGATCTCCGGTCTCCCTGAGAGTAGACAGAAATAACTGTGCTCATGCACTGACAGGAAACTGGACACTGGTATGATGAACACAAGGACACGAAATGCTAATTACAGCACAGTGGTTTTCGGCTATAGAGCACTTGTTGTTATGACAAGCAAGTTAAGCAGGCCCTCAGGCCTATGCTCGGATTCCAAATCAGTAGATCTAAGTACGAAATCTTCATTATCACCAGTATTCAAGATGATAATGCAAGCTGCCCACGGTCCACACTTTGAAGAGTATTACAGATTCAACTTATTTAAAGCAATGAAGCAAGCTGAGACTACCTGTAAGGACGCTATCCAATAACTTGAGTTATACACTGGTATCTAGCTGACAACACACACGTGTACAAAAATCACCTTTAATTCTGGGGTACAGAGAGTAAGACTATGTGCCAAAGCTTATAGACTTTTCCTAAAAAGAAAGTCACTCAGTGTCAGTTTACTAGGATTTAGGACATGGATCCAGTAAGATTGACTGTTTGGTTTCTATGACTAATGGTTTTAGAAAAATTGCATTTTTAGTGACAACATCACAAAAACCACAGGGCTCTAAGAGGTGGACTTCAGATTGTCTAGAGAATTCACTTTGGAATTCTACTCTAATTTGCCTGAACAAAAGAGATGCTACCTGAACATCTGTGAATATTCAGATCTTAGATCCAACAAATACTTGATTAAAGGAGCTTGTTGAGATGGAGTAGTGAGTAGATGAGAGACCAGGCTCTGGAGTCAGAAAGGACGCTATGGTGGGCCAAGAACTGAAAAGCAGACAGTGGATTTGGTACCGTGGTGTAGTGGTTAAATGCTGTGGCTGCTGATCAAAAGGTCAGCAGTTCAAATCCACTGGACCTTTCTTGGAAACTTTATGGGGCAGTTCTGCCCTCCCCTACAGGGTTGCTATGAGTCAGAAATTTACTTGATGGCAATGGATTTGGTTTGATTTTTATTGATAACTGGAAAACCCTGATGGCATAGTGGTTTAGCGCTATGGCTGCTAAGCAGAAAGTCAGTAGTTTGAATCCAGGAGGTGCTCCTTGGAAATGCTATGGAGGCAGCTCTACTCTGTCCTGTAGGGTTCACTATGAGTCAGAATTGACTCCACAACAATGGATTTTTTTTTGGTTTGTTTGTTAAAATTATTTTTATTGACAGCACACAACAGAAACAACACTGACCTTTTCAAGGATTGTGGGCAAAAAGGAGGCTGAAAGAAAATGATGACTGAATGGAAATGGAGGAGATAAAGTCAAATGATAGAGACTATTCTTGGAGAGCAGGAATGTAGTACCACAGATGCACTCCTCATCTTTTAAGCTCTAATGATGCAGTGGTTAAATGCTCATCTGCTAACCAAAGCATTGCTGGTTTGGAGCCATAAGCCATGCTGTGAGAAAATCATGTGGCAGTCTGCTTCTGTAAAGATTTATAGCCTTGAAAATCCTGTGGAGAATTTCTTCTCTGTCCTATAGGATTACTATGAGTTGAAATCAACTCTACAGCAATGAGTTTGGCTTTTTTCCTTTATTCATCTTTCAAAATCTTCCTCAAAGCTTTCCTTGCTTACTATTGACCAAAATGACTGCTCTCACCACTGAACTCCAAGAAGCTCATAATCATTATCCTTTATTTTGGGACTTACCACCTGTCTTAGGCTGGGTTTGCTTCTGTAGAGAGCAAGCCTAGGGCACCACATAATACTAAATTATTCCATTATGTGATTGTATGTATAGCTAAAAGAGTATGGTATTATAATTTGAAGAGCTCCAAATAATATCTTTGGAGCCCTAGTAGCTCAGTGGTTCAGAGCTCTCCTGCTAACCAAAAAAAGGTTGTCAGTTTGAATGCAATAGTCACTCCTTAGAAAGGCTATAGGCAGTTCTATTCTGTCTTATAAGGCAGCTGTGAGTTGTAATCAATTCTACAGCAATGGGTTTTATTTTTTGTTTAGAAGCATTTAATGCCTATTCAATGCAATTTAACTTATCTTCAAAGGGAATTCAACTCAGTCTCTTCTTTCACTGTTTTCCTTTCCCACCCACTCTTGTACTGAACTTCTACTAGTTCACGGGCCATTCCTGCCCTCTCTTCCTCTGAGCTGATGCCTACACAGTCTTTTCAGCCACTGCATAACTCCTCATCTCTGGGTGAAGTTTCACCATCCTTCAGGCCTTCGTATAAGTATCTTCCCTCCAGGAGACTGTCTCTGACTCCCTCTAGACTTGGTCGGGTATCCCTTCCAATCAGCTCTCATGCCTAATCCCTGGTACCGCCACCATTAAAGCATTGTGTCCATTCACTTGCATACCCCTTACTGTACTTCATGAGGGCAATGAAAACATCTTACCTAGTTATGCTTTATCTCCAAGATCTAGCTTATATGAGTAGTGACTAATTCAGCATATGGGCTCACATATTTAAGGGAAAAGGAGGAGGAAAAGAGATAAAGGAAGGGGAAGAAAAAAGAAGGATGGAAGGAAGAATACAGTATTGCTCCATAATTTGATTATAGTGTCAACACTGCCATTGGGTAGTAGATGACCTTGGTCATACATTTTGCTTTGTAAGTCTACAAAGTCAAAATATGATGCTAAATTTCCTCTATGATCCTTCCTGTCTTAGAAGAGCATTTGTTTGCATGGTTCTGATTCTTGGACAAAATAACCACGTAACTATGTTCTGTGCGTCCCATTACCTTTTAAACCTAAATGAAACAATATTAAGTGCTGATTTTTCTTTTTTTCTTTGTTGAAAGATGACAGTACTAGAAGTCTGAAGGAGTTTAACACTTCCTAGCTAAACATCACTGAACATTTCTCTGACAGCTCCTCTATCTAGGAGGAAAATATGGTGATTGAGGCTTAAATGAAAGGAGACTTAGAGCTGCAGTCGACTTGACCAAGTAGGTTAGTTTTTAGACCTTATTTGTAGATGGCCAATATTTAGGTCAGGTTTAATTTACAGAATTAAAAACAAACAAAAAAAGCCCATGCCGTCAAGTTGACTCTGACTCATAGCAGCCCTATAGGACACAGTAGAATTGTGCCATAGAGCTTCCAAGGAACACCTGATCAATACAAACTACTAACCTTTTGGTTAGCAGCCATAGCTTTTAACCACCATGCAACCAAAGTTTTCATGTACAGAATAGCTACCTTGATTTGAGAAAAGTCATTACTCTGCATGTTAGTTACTGACAGTGCAGTTAGGATCAATATTCAGTGTATATGAACAATCTACTAAAAATCAAACAAAAACTTAACTCCTTAAACTCTCTCTCAAGCAACTAGATGATAATTTATTTACTATTCAGTTTGAAAAGTCCGACACTATTACGTCTGTCATTGGAACCCAGCACACATCACGATACTTTCACAATCTTCTGTGCCTTCTGTCAGCTGGAAAATCATGGTGGGATTTTCCAACTCAAGAGGGTGCCTTTGTCACACTTCAAATAAGTTATAGATTTTAAGAGTCTCTTCCTGGCTATGATCAACCTGTCACCTTACTGACACAGTTTCAATCTAAGCAAACCTTATTGAAACAAATGACTGTTACACCATACTACTTCTCCTTTTTCACCAAGGAGTTAAGTTTCACTTAGCAGAACATTCATCAATGAGTAAGAAAATGTACACAGATAAAATAAAAATGGAAAAGCCGACACCTTACAGGTTTTTTTTTTTTTTTTTCCTTATGTAAGCTAAATTTTCTTCCACTGGACACAGAACTACTTGTGCAGGTGGTTACTAAATGCTACCAGCTGCTCTGGGGCTAGATAGTTTTTGAAACAGGACCCTGCAAAAAAAGATGGAGATGGGAAAAATAAAGAAATGGGTGTGGAATAAGAACCTGTATTGAACTAACTCCCTGGATAACACAAGAGAGTGGGAGGGCACCTTCAGTTGTAAACAGTAAGCAGAGTTTTCATTTGGCTGGCCTACATAAATTTATTTTTCCAAGAAAATGAAATGGAACAAGAGAACAGACATACCTGCTTTATGTTAAAGAAAAGCATGTACGAACCTAATACAGGAAGAAGTTGTTTAAGACTGTACATCCTTGAGAAAATATTACCTCCATAACAGTGCCAGGGTCTCTGTTAACTCAGGTTCTCAGCTACATAAGTTAGACGCACACTGGGGCCATCAAATTTATATAGTGGTCTGCAGTGCTCATATAATGAATATTTTGTCCTGTCATTTGCTTCCTTTTGTCCTCTTTTATACCTTCTAACTTATTTTTAAAGCATTTTGCAAGTATTATTGGACCTATTTTGTTGGTGATATGGTACTAATTCAAAAAAAATCACTAAGAAATTAGGAATGATTTCAGTAATGTGATTAGCACTCGCATCACCAGAATTGGAATATCACCATGGAATTCACTGCTTTACAGAGTGCAGTCCTCTGTTGACACCAGAGATCTCTTTCCTATAAGCAAGTTCTTGATAGTATCAAGAATATAATGATTAAATATACTTCTTCTCAGTTTATCATCTATTATGATTCAGAAAGCAAGAAATAAGATGAATGGAAAAAAGAGAACGGGAGAAAAGTAAAGGAAAAGGAATGGGAGCAGACAAAATAAACAGAAAAAAACAAACGAGAGAAACAAAGAGACGAGTTGCAATTGCAGTCGTGGAAAGAAAGGATGTAGAGGATCAGACGAAGACATGAAGGCTTAGAGAAGAAAGCAAGATCAGTACAAGTGACACACATACTACCAGCATCTAGGTGGTTTTTTACTTTGATGAGTCATTTGGGAATAATTTACTGCTTATTGTCCTGGTATAGAAAAGTAACCACAATGTGTAAACAAGATGTTTATGTCACTGTTCCCTGGAGTACTTTTCTTCTTCTTCTTTTTTTTTTTTTAATAGAGGAGGTATCAGTGCCTAAGTAGGTTTGTGGTACTATTTTTTGTGGGCTCTGCAGCAACCACGGCACTGTCTTCATGCTCATTGTCAACCCGGGGTCTCCTCTGAAAGGAACTGCACAATCTCATTTTTACCCACGTTTTGTACTAATTCACAGTGGCAATATAATATCCTTACATATGCGTTTTTAGGTCATCAAAGAGGCTGAATGAAAACATTCTCTTGCTAAGTATGGAATTTAGGTACCAAACTGCCACAAGTCCAAACATCCATCACAGGCTCTCCAAACAGTATGTTGCAAAAGCTGTGATGAAGTTGAGGCCCTGCCTATATTTCCCAAAGTAATGACACTTCATCTTCTAGGCCTACTCAGTTATGTCACATTTGTATTTGCATCCTATAATGTGACTGTATTAGCCCCAAATTGTTGGGCAATAAATCATCATCAAAGAAATATGTTTCTTTTTATTTTTAGTATTCATGACTTGCATGATCCTAGAACAACATATATTTAGCACCACTGAGCAATGAATCCATAACTTGGAGACAAACAACTTTATAGATCATTAAGACCTCTGTTACCCTAACAGTTAATCACATTCTCACTAATAATGTGACATAAGTCTTTTACCCAAAGAGTAAAAAAATGAATGACTCTTTTGCTTGCGTGAAAAAGTCCTCTGCCTGACCTTCAACAGGGGCATAGGGAAATCCAGTATAATCACTGAAAGCTTTCTCTACAACGTTCTAAATACATTCATTTGGCCAGCAGACTCAAGAGTTAAAGAAAGGCTCCTTGAGCACCCGAAGCATAGCCAGGAAAAATCCTCCGGGGCTTTGCTGTAACTTTGAAGCTGTGAGCGTGCGGTGGCATCTCAGTGAGCCCTGCGTCTTCTGGAGAATGCCTCAGATAGCTGGCGCAACAAAGACAAATATTATGGCAACAAAAAAATAAATCTGCCGTTTTTAACCTTTTCAGGGAAAGTAATTCACTTATTGGCTTCAGTTAAAACGTCTTACCTTTCTTCTCCTTTTTGTTGTATCTGTGAGTAATTTCTCCAGTCACATTGTTTATAGGATGTGAAGTTATTCGTAATCATGCCTTAAGAGTATGTACACAAACTGGACATCCTAAAAGACCACTATGTATTAAATTCCTGATTGTTTGACATAAACTCTCTCTCTCTCTTACTCCGACAGGAATCTTCTCATTTATTTACGAATAGGTTAAGACCTTCGCCTTGTTTCTAACTATGTTCCTAAGTGCTAACATATATTAAGTAAATTTAAAGCCTCTTCTGCATAGGAAACAAATTAAATTGGTTAAACACGGAGAAAGACTAAATGTAATCCATCTCTTGTCATGTTTATGATATCTGAACTCATCTCATATGAATGTTCCAATTTGGCTGTTGTAGCAGATGGGCTGCTTATGATAAACCATAACTACAGACACAGAATGTGATAATATAAATCATAAAGAAGATAAATAACGAAATTCTTTTAAAATAACTCTAGTTAAATATTTAGACAGTCAATTTTTAAAATTGCTTGCACACAAAAATAGTATTCACATATCTAGGCAAGGAAAGAATGGTACTCAACTGTAATGTAAATATAATCTAAATCTAAACATTTGGGGCTCAAGGTATTTTAAAAATCTGGGTGAATTTTTAGAGTAGCAAACAATAAATCAGAGATCCTTTTCCAGAAGTAATCAAAATAAGAGACACCGTGGTTAGAGTATTTCTTCATATTGGACACCCCTCATTCTGTATCCCACTTTCTAATTTCAGTATTAAGTAAAGATGCCTGAAGTTCAAAGAAATGATACGCCCAAGGTCACACATTTATAAGTGATGGAGCCAAGATTTCAGCAGACATATTTGACTCTTAGATCAGCACTCATTCTTTTAAACCACAGTAGCTCAGGTGATTTAGAGAGAAAGATACAAATTTTAGCGAAAGGAGATTTGAAGTAGACTTTCCAGTTCATATAAGCGGTCCAGGTATTCAGCCAGCCCACGATGTGAAGATGACCAGCAATCAATGGGTAGGGACAAAGCCAATATAAAATGACCAGTTTGTAGTTGGAAAGGGGGTCCTGGAACCAGATATCCTAATTCCAATATATCTGCCCTTGCTAGGGGCCACATCTGCTCTACAATTTTTGGTAGGTATAGAAGCAGTCAGTTTTACAAATAAGGCTTTGCTATTGGTGCACTGTTTCAGTTACTTTTAGCAGAACCTGTCCACATATGGGTTGCTGATTCCTTAGCCATCGCTACTTCAGATTCCTGGCAGTGCGTAATTAGGTCCCATTTGAAGATGAATTTCATAGCGTTCTTAAAATACTTTCTTTCCCATATATTTACTGGGCACCTACTACATACAAGGCCATGCACCATAAACAAGACCAGCACAGTCTCAGCCATCCTGGAGATCACGGTCTACAGTCCGCTGATGGATACAAATGTGTAACTGTATGGGAGGACACAGGAAGAGTACTCACGTGGACTAGGATGCGGGATAGAAAGCAAAGGTATGGGGCACATAGAAGGCTTCCTAGCCGAAGGCAGGGCTAAGCTGAGACTCAGAGGAAGTGCAGGAGTTTATCAGATGCAATGGAGCACTGAAGCTTCCAATGCTGACGAGTGGATTCCAACTCATAGCAACCCCATAGGACAGATTAGAATAGCCCCATAAGGTTTCTAAGGAGCGGTAGGTGGATTCTTCCTGCTGATCTTTTGGTCAGCAGCTGGAGCTCTTAACCACTAGGCCACAAAACAAAACAAAACCAAACTCACTGCTGTTGAGTTGGTTTTGACTCACAGCGACCCTACAGACAGAGTAGAACTGCCCTGTAGAGTTTCCAAGGAGCACCTGAAGATTTGAACTGCCACCTCTTTAGTTCGCAGCTGTAGCACGTAGCCACTAGGCTACCAAGGTATCCACTATGCCACCGTGGCTCCTAAAATGAGGATGGCAGCATCTAATGGTTAGACAGAGAACAGCATGTTTTTGTTTGATATGCTCTGAGGTGGATGGGGAGGGAGACACAGATAACAGATGCTGACCGCTGTCGTGTGGCAAACAAAAGAGAAACAGGTAAAAACATCAGAATCAGATCTGGCAGAATCTTGTATGCTACAAATAGCATGTGAAATTCCTTTAAAAAAGGCTTGCTTGCTGAGGTTACTGGGCAAATACGGAGTATGTAGAGTAAGTACATCTGTAAGATCCATTTCAATGGCATCAACTAGTTTTTATTCTTGCTGATGCTGGCTGTGACGGGGCGGGGTGGAAGTTTTACAGACTGGGATGCTCAAGAAAGTAAAAATGAAAACTCAGTACACAACTTTAGAGACCACAGCCAGGGTTCACTGTAAGACTAGAATGAAGTCTCAACCTGTTCCCTGAGAGGTGGTAAGAATGTACATTATAAAATCAATTACAACATAAGATGTGTAAGCATGATTTGGGGAAACCAGCGAAAATTTCTGATAAATAATAAACAAGATACAGTCTCTGCTATATAAAAATGAAATCTTCAGAAATATCTTTTTATAAATGTCTCAATTAAATGATAACAGCAAAAACAGCATGAGCATGTTTGTGTAGCATTTCTGCAGTCATTCTTCTGGGAAAGTATTTGTCACTGTGTTTACCAGGCTGGCTCTATCGAAGAAACTATTTGAAACTGGGAGTTATTACTGGATCACAAAGAATCCTAGTGCCCAGCTGTGCCAGGAATCCTCCACTCCCAGCTACAGTCTTTCAACCTAAGCATTAAATGGAGTGGAGCAGCAGCCAAGATAATGTCATGCTGAACTTGTTTAAATGACATTATTTGGCAAAATCTCACTTGATCACTCTTACATTCTGTGTGCAGTTATTGTGCCATCATTTGAGGTCATATATGTTATAGATTAAGTTGTGTCCTCATAAAGACATGTTGAAATTCTAATCCCCCTATCTGTGAAAGTAACTTTGTTTGGATTAGGGTCTTTAAGGATACTATCAGCTAGATTAACACTAGGTCAAGCAGCAGCAGTTGCTATAGTGTGGATTCCAACGCTTGGTCGTCTGTGTGTGTCAGAATGGAATTGTGCCCCACTGAGTATTAAATGGTTGACTGTTGGGAGGTAGGTTGCCAAGGCTTCTTCCCAAGACACTTCTGGGTGCACTTGGACCTCTAACTTTCTGTTTAACAGCCAAGTGTATTAACTGTCTGCACCACCCAAAGACTCCCACCTTGCGTGCAGTACATGAGTCCTAGTCTCATTTGAGTGAGATATAATAGAGACAGACAGAGAAATGACAGCCATATGAAGATGACTGTACATGGTAAGGAGCCCCTGGGGCTACCAGAAGCTGAAAGAGATCGGAAATGAACTTTCCCCTAGAGACTTCAGAGGGAGCATACTCCAGCTGACACACTATTTTGGACTTCTTGTTCGACAAATCACCCAGTTTATGGTATTTTGTCATGGCAATACAATAAATAAGCTCTCAACAGTGATCCAGAAAGACAGTCCACAGAGAGGCAAAGAGATGCAGCGGACAAGCCCAGAATTGGGCCTGTGTTCCATCTCAGCCACCATGGACAGCCACACCATTCTAGCAAGTCAGAAAGCCTCTTCCAACCTCAGTTTTTTCATCTATTTAATAGGAGTCATCACACCTGCTGTGCTTCATGATGTATGTGAACATTAAATTAGATAATGCATGCAAAATCACTTACATAAACCTTGTAAAATGAATATAGGTGTTTTCGCTAATGCTTGATCATATCTCAGCACTGTCACTGTTCCATTGTAATTAAAAAAGATCCTGCATGTCCTCGATGAAAATGAGCCAGACATCCAGGTAGATCAGTGCCCAACTTAACCTGACCTGATACCTGGCCACTCTTTATGTTGTAGGACCAGGGACCACAGTATTTAGCCTCCAAATTTGTTCTCTGTAGATTGTACAATATGGTTCAAAGAAGTAACCGGAATCACAGTTCACGTTTTTCTTTAGCCTTTTCCTAGGATTAGATGACTTTACAGAAGCTTAAGAAATGACTTACAATTTTATAAGGAAAAAAAAAGGGGCACAAGTACAGAAAGGATAAAGCTATGTGATAAACAGTATTTGACTAAGCCCACAATCATTTCTCATCAGGCTGTAAGATAACTTTTATTAATGCCAATTAATTCCTTGCACAGGCCTGTGTCACTTTATAACCCTTTCAATTATATGAGTTTGGCTGAGAAATAATCACCTTAAGAGATGTTTTCCCTCTTGCCTTTGCTTTTCTCTGATGGCCTTTAACGTGGTCAGAGGTAAAAGCCAAAGATGTATTGTAGCCTGAGGAATGATTGGATGAAAAAAAAATGAGGGACGGAAGCAGACCCTACTCGGACAGACCAATTTCCCACCACAACAAGCCAGAGCAATTGATTGATGAATGCTTGCTCTGTCAAGAGGCAGCCTTCAGATCTGATCACATAAATACTCATTCAGCTCAAATTCTGCTTTACAAGTCTCAGACAGCTTTGTTCTGTCACAGATATCAGTGGAAGGAAAATGCTCCATTAATCATCCTTAATTAACTTTACCATAGTCTGCTGAAACCAATATGCTCTCTGACTAAACCTCATCCTAAGCCAGGATTCTATAGTTATCAAATAAAGAGAGCTTTTTCAAGTTTTGTCTCTCTTATTGCCATTAACTATAGGTATCCACCAAGAGTTGAGTTGACAGGAAGTCATGCCCATTGATTACAGATAACTTATCAGGGGTCACACTCTTCTCTAAATGAAAGAGGACTTTCAATAGGGCTGACCTGCATGTGATGATGGCATTTTATTTTATATCCACATCTTACTGCTCAAAAGTTCTAACATTTTCCTCCTCAAATCTCAGGTACCATAAATCCTGAGCTATCATTTCCTAAGACTGAAGGAAAATTTAAAAACAGCAACAATAGTAATAAAACTTTAGTTTGGAAAATACAGTTCTGAAATAGAACTCAGAACAAAATAGCTTGTGGTGAAGACAGAAATATACACACACAAGGTAACATTGTGGAATGCTCACAGTTTTCATCAAGTTTTAACAGGAGTTGCGGTCCTATTTTGACTTTTAAGAGGTATGCATACTGACCATTTTTCTCCTTTTGGAACTATCAAGAAATTTTGACACCAAGAGTAAGAATTCAGTGGTAATCAGGACAAACCAAAAAGAAGTGCTCACATTTGAAGTAAAAATACAGTGCCATTTGTAACTACAGTGAATGAAGTTTGCACTATATTCCAGTCAACTTCACAACAGATTTTCTAGCAACCTTGGACCTTAGTCCAATTTACATGCTGTGTGGATGCAGGGCTATCCCAATGAACTGAAAGTGATCATTTCAAGCTGTACTTTTTCAAGCCAGTGAATCCATTTTAGAGTTACCAGAAACTTAAACTCACGGCACTAAGATCTTGGCATCACAGAATTCTCTATTCATTTAGGTACTTTTAAGAAAATGAAATGAATTTTTGGAGTGATGAGTGTGTACACGTTCATCTTACACATGTAGACAAAAGAGAAGACAATGTGTGAGACGAAGAGCTCAATAAAGATTAATGGTTAAAATTTTCTGAAAAAAATGATTGATCCCTTTTTTAAAACCATGGTTTGTCACTGTGCCATAGCCAGCATTCTGTTTTGCCCACTTGCCTAAATGAAAGGTAACAATGCAATACCGTGACATGCATTTGATTTGTCCCTGATATTCTTGTGACATTTCTCATGAGCTCTAGTTTTCTAATTGGAGACCGAGTAAAAGTCCATGGTAAAAACGTCTCTGTGGATGGCAGATTTGTTAAAACAAATCTCAAATCACGTTTCCTTTGTGCAAGGTGATATAAACAATATGTTTTCATGGAAACCTACAACATAAATTTTATTCCTTAACATTAAACTGGATTTTAAAAAATAAGAGGAAACCTGATTTAAACATATGTATATAAACTACTTAGGACTCTCAAGAGAATGAAAGATGATATCAAGTTGGTGGGACCGATTCATAGCAATAGACACATTCATTAAAATGGTTCAGTGTTTTATATTTATTTATTACAAAATAGGGTCTTACTTTTAAGGAAATTGCCTATCCTGAATCAAACCTTTACATCACAGTCTTTGCTTATACAGCTCTCCCCTTCACAATTCTGTTCTATTCCCTTAGGAGAGAAATCCAGAAGCAAAAACAGATGAAGGAATTTTTCTTCCTTGTAGAATGTTTTCTGTTTTAAATGTGGCAACTCTCACTGTAAATTTTTCTGCCCCTCTCTTCTTTGTTTAACTAACTCTTCCTTTTACTTTGGTGCCAATAACTTCTTTCAGAATTCATGCATCACGTTTTGATTTCATCCTCTTGATGTTCTTTCCCCTCATTCTATCCCAAGCATCTTTTCCTCTATCTCATGTCTTTCCTTGCTGTAAACCTTCTTTCCTTTGCTTTATCTTGCACATTGTTTATTTTTACAATTTTCTTTCCAGCTCAAACCTACTTCGTGAACACTCTTTCTTCTGACCTTTTCAGGTCCAAGCATCCACTTGCCAGCCAGTGTACCAGGGTAAGCAGTGGGAACAGAGCTCTACATGGCACAGGTCTGCATAGGAAGTAGCATAGAAGGGAGGCTTGACGAACTGAGTCACAATGACAGGAATGAGCACAGTACTGTAACAGATAATTGGGAAATAGTCTGGAAAGGGTAGTCACGAAAAGCCTTCCTGGGAAAGACAATGAAATTGGGACACAGTGGACAAATGAAAGTTTCTGAGATAAAGAAGATGCAATGGGTGTACATGCATAAAGACCTAGCTATAGGTTTGCTCATTCATTTGTTCACTAAATATTTTTTGACAGAATCTTATGTGCCTGTGTCCTATGTCACCTTGATTGGTCTCTCACTGTTAGTTTAAAACTATGATATTTGGGGCAAAGTGGAACATACTTGCTAGAAGTGAATGTTGACTACAAAGAAGAACAAAATAAAGACCACGTGACTAGGACACTGTTTGTTTAGAGCCTGTGATGGGGCTACTTCTCCCATTCTTCCCTTCTATCCCCCCTGATTGGGCCCTCGTGGTCCGCACTGCAGTAAGGATTGGTGAAGAAGGAGAAGTGATGGGGAGAGGAAGGCAAGGAAAAACGTTATCTTCCATCTGTCTGATAGTAAGGGATTATCGTGCAATTTAGGAATTTCCCTCTGGAACACTGTACTTTTGACATATACAACAACATAATTGCACCCATTTCTGGGTCTCATTGAAACCTAGAAAGGGGAGTATCAGTAATCTTCTCATAACAGCCCTGGGCAAATCTTGGGAAGCTGTGCCAAAGTCAAGAAGGGTTTCATTAGTTGCCACGACATAAAACAGACATTACATGTGTACATGTTTGCAAAAGCCAGCTGATGAACTGGGAAGACTGCATGCTCTAAATGCATGGGTAAAAGTTGTTGAGATCATCCATTTAGGTAGAAGACAGCTTCCTTATGTTATTCAGAAGGCCCTAGTGGCACAGTGGTTTAACTGTGGCTGCTAACCAAAATGCTTGCCATCCAAAGCTACCAACCACTCCTTGGAAACTTTACGAGCACTCTGTCCTATGCAGTCACTAAGAGTTGGAATCAACTCAACAACAAAATATTTATTGATTTATTTAGGTATGTTATTCAAGCTACTTAATGTTAAGGCATGCTATAGTGTTCTGTTTTAAGCAACAAACTGAGTTAAGCAGATTGGCACGTATGGGGTGAGAGTTAGTAAGGAGTGGGGAAGGGCTATGAACGTCCTTTCTCATTGCAAAGGTCAAAGGCAGCATTAATTACTTTTAACTAATGTCTTAGTTAACCGTGTGCAAACTTAAATCATTTTGAATCTGACCAATTCAAAGCTATTCTTTGGTTCCCTGCTCTGCTGTATTAATTGAAGAGGTTAGACTTTACAAGGGTCAAAAGAATGGACTCAGTTCGCATTATTTCAGTTAATAACATAGTTCTTGAGTCAAACTTTGAGAATTTATCTTTCAAAGTCCCTTTTCCTCTCTACATTCATGTGTGATTTCAAATAAAATGATAGAGGTGTCCTAACCTCACTTTTTATGTAATTACTTTTTAGCAATAAAGGACACAGTGGGAGGCTTTGAATAAAGATGTAGATTTGTCTAAAAAAATTCAAAAGGGAATTAAGAAAACCAGGGGAGGCTTTGCATTTGGGGAAATTCTAATAGGTGCAATTGGATGTAGGTGATTTGAAGGAAAAAAAATTAGGGAGACATAATGCCAAACCAGAGTGAAAATGTGAAGGATCCCACGTGAAGTTCAGGTGAAGTGTAAAATCCAGCAAAAATCGCCAAACCAAACCAGTTGCAACTGAGTCATGTGAATCGTACGTCTTACGGAGTCTGACTGCTCCATCGAGTTTTCTTGGCTGTGATCTTCACGAAAACAGACCACCAGACCTTTGTTTCACGGATCCTCTGGGTGGGTTCGAATTGCTAACCTTTAGATAGATTCAGGTCTTCCTCATTTAGGTGTTGCAAGATGCTAAATACCATTCTAAACACATGTACCTGTCACCTTTTGATTGGTCACCTTATGCCATTTTGCTTTTACGAAAGACTTACATTAGTACCTGTTTGCACTAACTGAAAGAAACCCAAGAGATGATTTTCACTTCTTATGACAAAAGGCAAAAAGTAGAAATAGCGTTCAGCGTTTATTTTGTATTGAAACGTTAAAGATGCAGCACGTACCCTGAGCAGCACCAAGTGGCATCGCCAAGCTCCTTCCCTGGAACTTACATGCACTATCTCAGCTTTTACTATATGCTAGTGTAATTTACCCTGACGGCATAGTGATTAAGTGCTACATCTGTTAACCAAAAGATTGGCAGTTTGAATCCACCAGGCGGTCCTTGGAAACTCTGTGGGAGCAGTTTTACTCTGTCCTATACAGTCACTGCGATTTGGAATTAACTTGATAGCAGTAGTTTGGTCTTGATTTTTTTTAGTGTTTTTTTAGGTTTTATGTGTTATTTGGTAGGTTATTTTGGGGGTCTGGGAACCTCACAAACTTTTCCCATATAAATTAATGGAAATTGCTTCTCTTCACTCCATATCAACTTATGACAAGTTTCATAGGGAAGCTCCACTTTTGGATACCCAAACCCACTGTAGTAGAGTCGACTCTGACTCATAATGATCTTATAAGACAGAGTAAACGGCCCCACAGGGTTTCCAAAGAGAGCCTGGCAGATTCTAACTGCCGACCTTTCGGTTAGCATCCTTAGCTCTTAACCATTACGCCACTAGGGTTTCCAGCTACCTTCCGATACAAGAAAAAAAAAAAAAGGGGGGGCCATCGAGTCGATTCTGACTCACAGCAACCCTATAGGTCGGAGTGGAATCGCCCCATAGAGTCTCCGAGAAACTCCTGGGGGATTCAAACCGCTTACCTTTTGGTTAGCAGACGTAACACTTAACCGCTACGCCGCTAGAGCGTACACGCGGTCGCGGATAAATAATGTTTTAGAGAGAAGGTCTTCCTTAGTCCTGTCTGCCCAGCCCTGTGCCTCTTGCTGGGACCATTTTTCTGTCATTACTCTGTTCTTCCTCTAAGGGAGAAGTCTTCCCGTGGTGGCTGAGCCAGCCTTGCTGCAGATCAATCTTCGTCCGATCCAGGGATCTGGCTTCTGCCCCAGAGACTTCCCGGACCGGTTAGTCGTCACCTGGTGTCCTCTCCTCCAGACTGCCTTATCTAACCTTGCGACTCCCACAGGCTGTCTTACTCTCATCACTCCACCATATACATTTGCCTCTTGGCCCACAGATAAGGAAATCTTTATGGAATATGTACACATGTCGGTGTTTATTCAGTCACAGGCACCTCTTTCAGGCAGGCTCTACGGCCGTTTTATCTCCCGCACCGTAGACAACAGAGAGCTTGTTTACTTAATGCACCCCGCATTCTGCCTAGCACATCACTAGGTGTTGATAGTGTTCTGTAAGTAGATTTGACTCTGAAGTAGTCCTGTCGTTTTAGACAAGACCTGTGTGTGTGTAACTGTGTGTGTGTGTGTCTAACTGTATGTGTGTATGTGTAACTGTGTGTGTACGTAAAAGAAAATTCAGAAACAGCAGATCTCTTCTAGAATGAAATTTAACCCATGATTTAGTTAGCTTTAAATTGCATTCCAATATCACATTAACAAGAGCCAAAATGAAATAGAGGGTTAGATTTTTATTCATTTATGTAACGTCGGGTCTTTTTGTTCTGAATGAAACTGCTCCTTTATGCCTTTTCAAGGGGTGATTAAGAGTCCCGAGCCCCTCAAGCTATGGAAGTAGAGACCTGGCCTGTTTATGAAAGGAACAGTTTCCAAATCAAGGTTTATATAAAGTTTCAAGGTACTTTCGAAACCTAGTGACACTGTTCCGTAATGAATGTATCCTGCAGTGCATTATCCGCTAATCACTCAATCCGTAAAGCATGCTGACTGTATTTATAGCTGGATAAGGTCCACTTTTTCCCTGTGTCAAAATGCTAGCTTGGATAAACGATCTTAAACGCTCCTAATCAGTGCTGAAAGAAAATTTATGTACAGGATGAGAAAGACATTTCGCAGATAATTTTTCTGGCTCTAATACCAAGCACATTCATTCATATTTTGCTCCTAAATCTGAAACCAAATGTTTGATTTCCTAATATTTTTCCTGCCTACTGGATTTTTCTTTCCATCTTCTCCTCAGAAGGGGTTGTTTGTTTGCATTAGCAGTCCTTTCTCGGGCTCCCTGCGGCCTCTCCTTCCAAAGTCATGAGGAATAAGCTTCTACTGCTGACAAGTGGTACAGGGTACCCAAGCTTTAGTGGTTAGATTGTTTATTGACAATTACCTGTTAATTACCCTGCCGCCTGACTCCTGTAATTTACTATAATCATTGCTTTCTTCTCTCCAGAAAACCACGTGCACAAGAAAACAATAAGACAAAAAATACACTTCCTTACCACCTTTAAAAAAAATACTTGGTTTCTTAATTAAAACTATTTAGAGCCAGAACACTTCCTCATTATCTGATACTTGGATTTGGGAAAGCAAACCCATGTTATTAATGTAATTATAACTGTGGTAATTTATTTATAACTGGCGAATATAATTTTGGGTGGCAATCACCAAACTAGGTGGCACCTCATATTCTGTGAGTCCTTAGTGTTTTATTTTACTATAGGATATGTTTTTCTTCCTAGAGTTGGCCAGAAATTCTGTAGTAAATCAAAGTCTTAAAATAGGCTCAGATCCAATTATTTGTTAAAGTTTGAGGTTTTTTTATATCAAGAGTCTAGCATCTAAAGTTTGAATCCAGGGCAGTTGTATAATATTGTGAATCCCCTCAAATCTTAAGCAGAAAAATCTTTACACTTTTAACAGAGGTATCTTTTCTATGATATGAAAAAAAAAAGAAACAAAACCTGTTGCTGTGAATTCCAAGTCACAGTGACCCTATATGACAGAGCAGAACTGCCCGTAGGGTTTCCAAGGCTGTAATATTTACAAAAGGTGATGCCACTTCTTTCTCCTCTGGAGTGGCTGGTGGTTTTTTGGTTAGCAGCTGAGCACTTAATCTGCACAATAGCAAGGCTCTTTTAGCACCAAAAACAGCCAAACCCACTGCCACTGAATCAATTCTAACTCACAGCGACCCTCACAGGTAAGAGAAGTACTGCCCTACAGAGTTTCCAAGGAGCACCTGGTGGATTTGAACTGCTGACCTTTTGGTTAGCCGATGAAGCACTTAGTCACTAGGCCACCAAGGTTCAGTCCTCCCCGAAGTGTCAGAGTTTGGGAATAGGACCTGTCTCATGTCATGGTCCAGGGAGACATGTACAACAGAGTGCCTCAATATCCATACTTATCAGAAACCCTTAACCCTAACCCTTGCTTCCCAAACTTCATCCTGTACTGACAGCATCTGGTAAAAGATCTCACCATTAGAACAAAACTAGAGTTAGCATTTATGTTCAGCTTGCTGTGAATCAAAATGAGCTCTGCTAGTCAAGAAGATGGATGTACTAGGTGTATGATCTTGAAATGTAATATACAAGGGACTGCAAAGAATTATCAAATAAAGTTCTAAATTAAAAAAAAAAAAAAGCCACCATCGAGTCGGGTCCGACTCATAGTGACCCTACAGGTCATAGAAGAACTGCTCCACAGAGTTTCCGAGGAGTGCCTGGCAGATTTGAACTGCTGCCCTTTTGGTCAGCAGCTGTGGCACTTACCCACTACACCACCAGGGTTTCCAAGTTCTAAAATAGCAAGCCCCAAATCCCTGGAATAAACATAGCCATCTCCCTGCCATTTCTCACCAAATGCCTCTCATTTCTCACCTTCTGACTATTTTACAAGGCATTTTCATGTTACATTGGAGATAAGTGTGGGGAAGTTGAACCCATGAACTTTGTCAGAGCCATTGATTAAAACTGAATTTCAGAACTGTGGTTTATGCTCCCTGCTTTCTCTCCACAGGAAACACTGCAAGGATGAATAGCAAGGATCCTTGGTATGTTATGCAATCAATCTACACACATCTTCCATGGGACTCCCCGTGCTAAATGCAGCCCTTTTAAAAACAGTTCATTTTAAAACCACAGTGGAAAGAACATGGCATTTTGAGCTCAAATAGCTGGACTGGAGTCTATGCTTGACACTTAGTAGATGTATAAACATGGACAAATCACTTAACCTCTCTGAACTTCTCTTCACCATTTAAAAAATAGGGTTAAAAATAACAATACTGATTTAACTTATTTCTTGAAATTCTTCTAACAATGCAATGATGCACATGAATGAACAAACTTGATAAACAGAGAAGCACAGCCTTATAATAAAAATTGTTACTGATCATGAAAATAACAGGCACCCCTTTAAATAAGCATTAAAAGAACTTAGCTGGACAGAGAATATATAGAAGGTCAGACCTATTTAAATAGCCTAGTAAATGTGTCAATGCCTACACATTATACCATTTCAAGAAATATTTTTCCTAGGGAGAGATGAAAGTCTGGAGAGGAAATGGAACGGCTTCAGCTGCTGTCAGTGCATTCTTAGTATTTTACTTGGGAGAATGAGCCTTGTCAAATGGAAAGACTGAAATGAATACATTTCTCAACTGCTTAGCAGATATGTTTTCCAATATAAGCTAAACATTTCAACCAACCTCATTTCCATGTGACTATTTGCACTCCTGGATAGACGATGGGAATGTTAAGGGGAATGGGTTGATCTTGGCCTTGGAATGATATGGCTTAGGTGTAAATTTATTCTTAATCTTCAGCCATTATGTTTTAACATTCCTAGCTGAAATTGGGTTGAACTATCAAATTGTTCAAAGGCCAGTTCATGCCACAGGCTGAGAACCACTGCTGCCAGAAGGTGGAAACCCCAAACCACAACCAAGCCCATGCATAGAGGTTTTCCCCATGAAGGTTACCACAACATACTTAACATTGTTCCAGACAAATTGCTACCATTACCAAGCCAAACAATTGTGTTTTTCTGTTTTTAAATAGTTTTGGTAACTCTTTAGAAACTTTACAGCTGGGAAGGAACTACATCTTGATGGAGGAGGTACATTTATAGAACTTTCTTGTGTGCCACTTTAGCGTTCACTTCCTGATCTAAACAATAGTCCTGATTGCCAGCTGCACATCGCTTACTCCCAGGCCTGGTCTGGGTCTGTGATTCAGCCAAGCTCTGCACAATCGTCCCACAGCTCACAACAGTTTATCATCACTGTTTGATATAATTGGAAACAGAATTATTTATATGCCACTGCTTACTCGGCAAGCAAATTTACAAGGCAACTGTCTCTCCTAATCTATAGGAGACCTAATGTAAACAGTGATGCAAACGAGTATTCAGATTTATTACATTACTTCCTTAAAGATCAATATTTAAAATGAATACATATTGTGCTAACTTAAACATGCAACATATCACCAAACTATTTATATAAGAAATTTACAATGGCCCGGGACATTTTTATACTCTAGTGCTATTTCCTCAGAATACCTTTTTCAAATGATAAGAGGAAAAAAATAAGAGTTACAAGTTCAGTGTTAATTAGCATCGTTTATAAACTTGCATCTAACCCTACAGCCTCCACAGACTATATATTAAGCTATTAAAGGGAGAATTAATGTTACATTGAGGTGACCCAAACAAGAAAATGAAACTCACTCCACCCTGTGCTGCACAAGATGTACAGTTCAGAACAGATAACCACATGAGACCTGCAAAACCTAGCCACAACCTGCTGATCTTAGAGTAGTTATTGAGTTTTTTACTCTGCAGCTGCTAGACACTGTGGGTTTAAATCATTCCTTTCTTTATTTAGACCTCATCTTGGAGCTTTAAAATAGTATCCCGTTGACAAGAATCTAAGGTCCTTCAGACCTAATATCACATCAAGCTGCCGGCTGAGACCCTACATGCCAAGCCTCAGCCAACGATGAATTTTTATAAGTGAGTTATAAACCCCTCAAAAACAGGGCTTATAATGGAAATGCTGACAGACTCTTAACTATCAAGTTTCTAGTGGGTTCCTGTTTAATATACTGTATTTCTTCCCCTCGAAAGTATTAATTTACTTTTTGAAATGTTCATTGCTAAGATTAAGCATAGGTTTTTGAAATGTGTTCATAGGCAATTTATGCATGAGCAGAAATGTACTCTTCTCCAGAAGTACAGAATACTAATTTGAAAATGATTTATAGGCCACACTGTACTGTACATTCCATTTCCCTCTGAAAAGTTAAGACAAGGTTTTCCTCTGACATAACACCAGGATCTTCTATACAGTGTAAACACAATGTATTAGCAATGTTGTTGTGATGTGCTGTTGAGTTGCTTTCCACTCACAGAGACCCTGTGAGTAACAGGACAAAACACTGTGGGCCCTGCACTATCCTCCCAGTCATTGCTGTGTTTCAGCCCATCGTTGCAGCCACTAGACCCATTCATCTCCTCAAGGTCTGTCTCTTTTTTCTGACTCTCTACTTGACCAAGCTTGGTGTCTCATTGCTCCCTTATTGTCCAGCTTTCACATGCATATAAGGTGAACTAAAATATCCTGGCTTTGGTCAGGCACGCCTTAGCACTTAAAGTGATATCTTTGCTTTTCAGCACTTTAAAGAAGTCTTTTGCAGCTGATTTGCCCAATGCGATACATCCTCTGATTTCTCAACTGCTGCGGCCATGTGTGTTGATTGTGGATCCAAGTAAAATGAAACCCTTGATGACTCCAGTGTTTTCTCCATTTACCGTAATGTTGTTTACTGGTTCCATTGTGAAGACTTTTGTCTCCTTTATATTCAGGAATAATCCATACTAAGAGCAGGAGTCTTTTATCTTCATCAGTAGGTATTCCAAATTCTCTTTGCTTTCAGCAAGCAAGGTTGCGTCACCTGGGTATCCAAGGTCATTAATGAGTCGTCCTCCAACCCTGATGCCCTACTCTTCTTCACGCAGTTCACCTTCTCCGATTGTTTGCTCGCCATACAGACTAAATAAGCATAATGGAAAAATACATCCCTGATGCACACCTTTCTTGACTTAAAACCATGCAAACCCAAAATCAAACCCACTGCTGCTGAGTCGATTCTGACTCATAGCGACCCTACAGGTCAGTGTAGAACTGCCCAACAGAGTTTCCAATGAGCACCTGGTGATTTGAACTGACGACCTTTTGGTTAGCAGACATAGCACTTAACCACTATACCAACAGGATTTCACTAAAACTATGCAGTATCCCCTTATTCTGTTTGGATGACTGCCTCTTGGTCTATGTACAAATTGCAGGTGACCACAATGAACTGTTTTGGAATTCCAATTTTTCACAAAGTTACCCATAATTTGTTGTTATCCACACAGTCAAATATCATTGCAGAGTCAATAAAATGGAGGTAAACATCTTTCTGGTATTCTCTACCTTCAGCAGCGATCCAGTTGATAGCATCAATAATACCCTTCATTCTTCCTCCTCTTCTAAAGGCAGCCTGGAATTCTAGCAGTTCCCTGTAGATGTGCTACTGCAACCATTTTTAAATTATCTTCAACATACTTTCACTTACATATGATATCAATGATACTGCTCGATAATTTCTGCATTCTTTTGGATCACCCTTTTTTTGGAAAGGTAGCTGTCTTCCAAGTTTTTTGTTACAGACAAGTGAGCACTTCCACTATTTTGTGTTTGTTGAAACATCTCAAATGGTATTCTGTCAGTTCCTAGAGGTTTGTTTTTCTTCAGTGCCTTCAGTATAGCTTGATCTTCTTCCTTTAACACCATTGGTTCTTCATCATATGCTACCTCATAAAATTAGCTGAATGTTGACCAATTAATTGTCATAGAATGACTGTGTATTCCTTCCATTTTCTTTTGCTGCTTCCAGCATTAATTCATAACTTCTCTTCAGAATCCTTTCAATATTTCATTTCATGAGTAGAATCTTTTCTTTGGCACTTTTAGCTTGAGAAAGAACTCAGGATGTTCTTCCTTTTGGTTTTCTGTCTTCAAGTTTTTGGACATTTCATATTATATTATAGTCTGTATTCTCCAACTGCACTTGGAAATCTTCTGTCCACCTCTTTTACCTCATTATATCTTCCACTTGCTTTAGCTACTGTACATTCAAGAGTAACTTTTAAAGTCTCTTCTGACATCCTTTGGTCTATTATTTCCTTTCTGTCTTTTATATCACCTTTTCTTCATCTATAATGTCCCTTGATAACAAATAAGGAAGACAGAAGAATTGATGCCTTTGAATTGTGGTGTTTGAAGAAGAATATTGAATGTACCATGGACTGACAAAACTAACCAACAGATCTGTTCTAGAAGAAGTACAACCAGAGCGCTCCTTGGAAGCAAAGATGGCGAGACTTTGTCTTATATACTTTGAGCATGTTGTGAGGAGGGCTCAGTCCCTAGAGAAAGATATCATGCTTGGTAGAGTGGAAGGCTAATGAAAAAGGGGAAGACCCTCAATAAGATGGACTTACACACTGGCTTAAGGATAAAAACAACTGTGGAAATGGCACAAAACAGAGTAGTATTTCATTCTGTTGTACACAGGGTCTCTATGAGTTAGAACTGACACAAACGCACCTAACAACAACAACATGATGCCCTTAATGTCATCACATACCATTTCTGGTCTTCAGTCATTAATGTTTGTCTGTCAGTTTGTTTTACTGTGGTGGCTTGTGTGTTACTGCGAAGCTGAAAGCTATACTACCAGGATTTCAAATATTAGTAGGGTTACCAGTTGTGGACAGGTTTCAACAGAGCCTATATACTTAGACAGGCTAGGAAGAAGAACCTGGCAATACATTTCTTTAAAAATTGGCCAGTGGGATTATTATGAATAGTAGTAGAGCATTGTCTGATACAGTGTGGGAAGATGAGCCCCTCAGGTTGGAAGGCACTCAAAACACTACTGGAGAAGAGTTGCATCCTCAAAACAGAGTTGACCTTAAAGACATGGATGGAGTCAAGCTTTTGGAATCCTCACTTGCTAATGTGGCACAATGCAAAATGAGAAGAAACTGGTGCCTATATCCATTAACAATCAGAACAGAAAATGCTTGATGCATGAATCAAGGGAAATTGTAGACATTCATGTGGTCTACTAACCCAAAAAAGACAAACTGAAGAGAAACAGCATTGAATTCATTGTCTAAAAGAACATTTGAATATATATGCTGAAATACAATGCTGTCAGTGATGCAATAATATTCACATACTTACGGGAAAGACCAGCTAATATGACCATAATTTAAAGTTCCACACAAGCTACTAATACCAAAGATGAAGAAATTGAAGATTTTTATCTGTTCCTACAGTGTGAAATCTATCCAAAGTGCAATGAAGCTGAATTGATAATTGCTAGTGATTGTAAAGCAAAAGTTAATGACAAAGAAAGATCAGTAGTTGGAAAATGTGACGTTGGTGATCGAAACAGCTCTGGAGATCACATGATAGAATTCTGCAAGACAAATGACTATTCATTGGAAATACCTTTTTCAACATCGTAACTGGTGACTATACAAGTGTGTCTTAACAAATGGAATACACAAGAATCAAATTGACTATATCTGTGGAAAGAGATGATGGAAAACCTCAGTATTATCAATCAGAACAAGCCCAGGGAGCAACTATGGAATAGATCATCAATTGCTGTTATGCAATTTCAAGTTGAAGCTTAAGAAAACTAAAACAAGCTTATGAGAACCAAAGTATGACCTTGAGTATATCACATCTGAATTTAGAAATCATTTCAGGAACAGATTTGATGCATATATATTAACAAAAAAAAAAGAAAGAAAGCAAGAAACCACCTGCCGCCAAGTCAATTCAGACTCATAGTGACACCACAGGACAGGGTAGAACTGCTCCACAGAGTTTTCAAGGAGTGCCTGTCAGATTCAAACTTGCAACCCTAGCAACCAGGGTTTCCTGTATTAGCAATAGTTGTGTAAATTTGTGAGATATCAACTCTACAATGGGTCAAAATGGATATGCTACAAGGACAACTGGAATTATGGGTACTTAAAAATGGAAGAATTCACAAAGAGGAAAATTAATAAAAGTCCATGTTCAAATAAAAGTTTCCACCTTAAGGGAGTATTTTCCTATTTTGTTCAAATTAGATCTCTTAAAATTTTAGAAAGCTAGAACTTTTTGGAGAAATCATCTAACCCACATGTTGCAAACTGGTGGCCTGTGAGTGGATTAAGCCTCAAAGGATGGGTCTGGCATCCAAAAACTGGCAGTTTAAGTACTAAGATTCAATAGCTATTAAACTACAACTAAAAATGGGCATTACATTTCTCTTAGAAAATGGAGATTTCCAACCAACATGGTGCAATACACAGAAGCAGTATGCCATCCCTTCACAGCAAAGACCCCCAAAACTAAGATAAACAGAGACAAATATCAGTCCTGGAACTCAAAGCATTAAATGAAGAGATAAACACCTCAGCCAAATAATGGATGGAATAAGAAAGTGACAGACAACAGAGAGGAAGAGATATGAGAGGGAGTCCCTATCAGCTAACCCAGCATGGATTTACCATTTTGGACTCAATCAGAGATTGGTAGACAGTGAGGATGGGAAAGCAGACACACAGAAATCTCAGCAGAATACAGAGCACTTGGTAACCAGCAATACACGCTTTCCCACCTCCCATCTCCTTCTCCTGCCTAGCTATGGGGGTGCAGCCAGCTGGAAAGTGCACCATCAATGCTGCTTGGATTCACCCAACCCATATTGGAGACTGGCAGAGGAGGAGAACACTAAAGCACCATAAGGAGCTCCCAACAGGACACGAATCACTTGGTAAGCAATGATGTATGCTTTCCTAATCCCTGACTTCCTCCCCTCTGCTTTCTGCTGGTTGCAGTTTATTGGCCCAGAGGAAAGTCTTTCAGTCCCAGTAGCTTGGATTTGCCCCCCACCATCAATACACAAACACACACACACACACACTGGCCAGCTCTCTGAGTGCCATTTGTAGCTGGTGTTGCTTTAGAAACCGTGGTGGCATGGTGCTGAAGTGCTAATCAAAAGATCGACAGTTTGAATCCACTGGGTGCTCCTTGCAAACTGTATGGAGCAGTTCTACTCTGTCCTATGAGGTCTGTATGAGTCAGGATCAACTTGACAGGAACAAATTTGTTGTTGCTGTCTTTTGGAGGGGGTTGGTGTTGCTTTTTCCATTTCTTTTGGTTTCTTCTGTGCCTCCCACCACCTCACCCTCTTTTCTCTCAAACACCTGGCTCCACATGCCATCTTTGCCTCTTACTGAATGCCTGTGAAGCACTGCTCAACTGGGAAACCTTTCCAAAGGCCTGTGACACCACATTGGTGGAATATTCTGGTTTGTTTTGTTTTGTTTTTGCTTTGCTGTGTTTTATTTTCTTTTTCTAGTTAAGGCTTGTGCTTCATGGCTTAGGACCTACATCACCAGACTCAGCATTTGTATCTGTGGAGTCCCTGGGGACTTTTTGTTTTCTTCCTTCCTTCCCTCCCTCCTTCCTTCCTTCCTTCCTTCACTCCCTCCCTCTCTCCCTCCCTCCTTCCCTCCTTCCCTCCTTCCTTCTTTCCTTCCTTCCTTTCTGTCTGTCTTTCTGTCTGTCTGTCTGTCTTTCTGTCTGTCTGTCTTTCTGTCTGTCTGTCTTTCTGTCTGTCTTTCTTTCTGTGTTTCTGTCTTTCTTTCTGTGTTTCTGTCTTTCTTTCTGTTTCTGTCTTTGTCTGTCTTTCTGTCTGTCTGTCTTTCTGTCTGTCTTTCTTTCTGTCTTTCTGTCTGTCTGTCTGTCTTTCTGTCTTTCTTTCTGTCTGTCTTTCTTTCTGTCTTTCTGTTTTTATGTCTTTCTTTCTGTCTTTCTGTCTGTCTTTCTGTCTGTCTGTCTGTCTTTCTGTCTGTCTTTCTTTATTTTCCAATTCTTATCTCTCTATCTTTTCCCTCTTTTCCTGTCTGCTGAATACTTGGCACTGTGTGACATCTATACCCTTTCTAGCCAGGCTATACCATGCAGCCTGGGAGATACTTCCCTAATTTTTGCAGCAGCACCACTGGGACCCCTGAGGGCCTTTCTTTTCTAAATTTCTAACTAGCTATTTTTTTTCCTTTTCCTCTCTTTTTTTATCTTACAGCTTTCTGTTTTTCTCCACTTATTGCTTTATCATCTCTGCACTCCAAACACATTCCCTTAGCACTCTTTTTGTTGTTGGTTGTTTTTCTTGCTTCAGTTTCTTTCTCTCCCTTTTTCTTTTCTGTTGTGCCTGTCTTAGCTCCACAGATCACATCCTCTCTGCTCCTTTCCACCTACCTGCACCATATGCTGAATATCCCTGAGCAAACAGGCATAGCCTACTAGAACCTGTCCAACACTACTTCCTAGCCTGCCCTTAGTACATGCTGCAAACAATCCATCAAAGCCCCTCCCCTTAGGTAAGACCTGTCCTTTTGTATTGTAGCTACAAGAGACTGATCTTGCCTGTTGGATAAGGTGGTAAAAAAATATCATGACCACAGACAAGCAAACAACAAAGAATGCACAGCCTGCATTACATAATCAAACCAAACAAAACATAAGGATGACACAAACAGATGTACAATCAGTAAACAATAAAACAACTACTGATTGGCCTAAGTACAGAAGACAATAACAAAACATATATTTTAAAAAATAAGACAGGAGGGTTCCAGTATGTGTCCAAAATAAAACACCAGATGACTTTCCATTAGAAGAAAAAGCACTAGAGTTACCTGAAAGGGGATTCAAATTGCTAATGTTTAAAGCTATACAAGAGTTGAGGCAAAAAGCAAACAAAAATGAGGGGAAAAAAAGACAAATTCATGGAAAAGGCAAAGAGATTCATGGAAGAATTCATGAAAATAATATAGAAACAGAAATGCCAAAATAAATTCACAAATAGAAATTATTCAAAAACAATAACTAAAAGTCCAAAAGATAAACAACAAGATTTCAGAAATGGACAGTGTCATAGAAGGGCTAAGGGGAAGGTTTGAAATGAAGGAAAACAGGATCAGTAAAATTAAAAGCAAACACTTGACTACAACTCTGAGAAAAATCATAAAAAAAATGAAGAAACCCTGAGAATTATGTGAGGTACAGTCAAAAGCAAAAATTTGGGAGTCATTAGAGTTCCAGAACAGAGAGGATCACTGACAGAAAATGTCCTTCATATCACAAAGACAAAAAGTTGACTATGCAAGAAACTCAATGAACCTTGTAAATGACAGACCAGAAAGAAAATCACTAAGGCATATCATAATCACACTTACTAAAACCAACGACAAAGAAAAAATTCTGAGAGCAGCTCAAGAAAAACAAAAAATCACATACAGAAGAGACACAATAATGCTAACTTCTGATTACTCTGCAGAAACCACACAGGCAAGAAGAAAATGGCATCAGAGCTGTTATTTTATTACCCTTGACGCTCTGAATGCCATCAAAATATCTCCCTTTCAACATTTCCTTTAATGTTGGGTAAAGAAAAAAGTTAGGGGGCCAGATCAGAAGAGTAGGGAGGGTGTTCCAATATAAGCATTTATATGATAGCTAAAAAACTCCCTCAGACAACCATACAATTAAATTTGCAAACTTGCCACTGTGTGCAATAGCCATTCCAGAAAGAGTTCCAAAATTTCTTTGAAGGGTGAAGTAGGTACTAGCATCAGTGCATTGCTTCTCAAGGGCAGTTCTTCAAAGGTGGCCATAGTGAAATTCATCCATGAAGTATGTAGCACTTAGAACAATTAAGTTCACAGACTTAACTGTCAGATCATGTGTTAGTGTGTAAAAAACCCTGAATGAAGAAAATTGCCAACCAAGAATAATATATCCTGCAAAACTCTCATTCACCTATAATGGTAAAATTAGGAATTTCAAGATAAACAGAACTTAAGGAAATGTGTAAAAATCAAACAAAACTTAAAAGAATTATTAAAGAGAGTCCTTTGGTCTGAGAACACGAGACTATAGTCTGAATCTAGGACACAAGATTGTACCACACAGATACCAGCCTATGAAAAGAACTCTCAAGGACTCACCAAAACCAAAAGAATTACAACAGGGAACCAGAGAGACTAATCCACACAAATGACAACAACATCAGAACAATAAAAGAAGGACTAAATGATGTAGTTATAGAACTTTCTACTACAGTGGAAGGCAAAGTGACACCAAGTGATAATAGACTGGTTCAAATCTAAGAAGATACGTGCAAATTTCAAGGTAACCATGAAGAAGGTTAACAAACCAACTCATCAAAATAAAGAAGGGAAACATAAAGTATCAATGAAAACAAACTGTACAAAAACAAAAGAAATTCATAAACCAAGGGAATTTAGAACAGGAGAGTAAAAGGAACAAAGAAAATATCAGTAACACAAAAAAGGACTACAAAATGACAACAATAAAATCATGCCTATCAACAATTTCACTGAATGTAAATAGCCTAAATGCACCCATGAAGAGTGAGAGGGTGACAGAATGGGTTAAAAAAACAGGATACATCAATATGCTGTTTACAAGAGAAATACCTTAGAAAGAAAGATACATGGTACTGGTACAACAGACACATTAATCAATGGAACAGAGTTGAGAACCTAGATGTGAATCCACCCACCTATGGTCATCTGATCTTCAACAAGAGCCCAGAGCCCATTAAACAGGGAAAAGACACATGGCACTGGCAAAACCGGATGTCATCTCATAACATGGAGGAAACTGGAGGGCATTATGCTGAGTGAAATAAGTCAGTCACAAAAGAACAAATGTATGAGACCGCTACTATGAAAACTCATGTAAAGGTTTACACATTACAAGAACCAATCTTTGATGGCTGCCAGACAAGGCAAGTAGTTATTCTGACAGAGGATAAGGCAGTATACACTCCCAGGAAAGCCAGCGCAACTCATCTAAGGCAAGGCTGTGGAGCTCCATAGACACACTCAAACTTCCTAAAGGACTGAATAGCTGGGCTGAGGTCTGTGGGGACCATGGTCTCAGGGAGCACGAAACCCAACTGGCAGAGCACAGTTTATAAAGAACATGTTCTACATTCTACTTTGGTGAGTAGTGCTGGGGGTCTTAAAAGGCTGTGAGCAGCCATCTAGGGTACTCCACTGCTCTTACCCTTTAAGACCAAGAAGCCAAGCCATAAGACCAAGAAAGAATGAAGAAAACTAAAGAAACAAGGGAAAGATCAGTTTAAAAGATTAATGGGCCATAACCACAACGGCCTCCAGCAGCCTGAATTCAGTCTGGCTACTACCACGGACTACTCTGACAGGGATCACAACAGTGGGTCCTGGATAGAGCTTTGGGAAAACGTACAAAAAAATTCTAACTCCAAAGAAAAATTCGACTTCCTGGCCTAACAGAGACAAGAGAAACCCTGAGAGCATGGTCCCAGGACACACTTTTATCTCACTGACGAAGTCACTCCCGAGGCTCATCCTTCAGTCAAAGATTCGACAGGTCCATAAAACAAAACAGGACTAAAGGGGCACTCCAGCCTAGAGGCAAGAACTAGACTGCAGGAGGCGACAGGAGAGCTGATGACAGAAAACCTAAGGCTGAGAGAGTAGAGTGCCAACATGTTGTGGGTTTGCTAACCACTGTTATAAAATAATATGTGCAGTAACTGTTTAATGAGAAACTAGTTTGTTCCATAAACCTAAACCTTCATCTAAAGTACAAGTAAAAAAAAGAAAAGCAGGAGTGGGATGGGGTGGGTGAGTGGGAGGAGAAGGATTTGACAACATTTGGATTGCATTCTTCTGTAGGAAAAATTGCCTGGTGTTGGGCATGACAGTCCCCTTTAGAAGGAGAGCAGGTAACACCTCCATCTTTGTAAGTGACTGATCTTTCTCTTTTACACATTTACCTTCCTGATCACTGATGCATTGAATTTGTGAATCCTGTTGAGAGACTCTCTTTCCCAAGACCCAAGTTTATTCACAGTAAGGGTGGAATGAAGGCAAGGTCCAGACGTACACATTTCCTTCTCAGGGTGCTATCCTTGCCTGGCTAATTCCATGATCAGGGAAAAATGAAACCAGCGAAAAGTAAGCAGAGTCCTAAAATCAGTGTCATCAGCAACTATGACATCATTTACCCCCTTGTCATCTGATTTAAAGAGTGTCCTGTGACCTTCCAAAATACAAAAAGAAAAAAAACTCCATTATCCCCCCTGGTTCTCAAACTGTGGCTTTGCTTGAGAACCACCTGCAGAGTGTTTAAAAATTGTCTGCCCCCTTCCATTAATTAAATCAAAATTTCTAAACACAAAGCCCAGACATCATATCTGAAAACACAAACATCCAGGTAATATTAACGAATGGCTAGGGTTAAGAAACGCTTGTTCAGAAAGTAATTGATGATTATATTTAAATGGAAATATTCAACATGATTTGGGGAGTGAAAATTTTATCTAGTAGAAACTGGCTCTGAAAGCAATTTTAAACTTTTTCTAGATAAACAAGGTGATGATAAAGGGTAAAGAATAAAATGATCTTGAAACATGGTGACCTCTTTTTAAACAAAGGAGTTTTAAGAGTTTCCACAGCGACACACTTCATGGTAACGTGTTTTCATCAGTGAGGAAGAAAGGTCTTCCTAAAATAGCTGAGAAATAAACACTGAGCTTATAAACGACTCGTCAGGCAGCAGGGAAGGGTGTAGTATCTCTGAAGGATGACACAAGATGTATAGGAGTTCCAGGTTAAGAATAGCTCTCCACATTTCCTGGAAAGGAGATTCATATCCTCAGGAAGAAGAGACTATCTCCCGCTAGCCCATCTGGACATGCAGAAAACAGAAGTCACATTTACAGTGAGAGTTTAGCTTAAACCAAGAATAAACCATCATCAATAGCTGGTAAAATCAAGAGGGACCCTGGTGTTACCGTGGTTAAGCACACAGCTGCTAACAGAAAGGTCATTGGTTAACTGACCAGTCAGTTCTCAGGAGAAGGATGCGGCAGCCCACTTCTGAAAAGATTACAGCGTTGGAAACCCTATGGGACCGTACTACTCTGTCTTATAGGGACTCTATGAGTTAGAATCAGCTCAGTGGCAATGGAAAATCGGAAGAGTAGTAATCACTGATACAAAAATCTATTTTTAAAAAAACATAGAAATTATGTGAAAAGAAAGACCACACAAAATTTTATAGTGCCTTTTATTAGCTTTCAAAATCCCCTTTGTATGACACCTAAAGATCTAAGTTTCTGAGGGTGAAAAATAGTTTACAAATATATTGTGTGTGTATAGGTTGTGATCTGTATGTATGTGTATAACATGTGTAGATAAATAGCCCTAACAATTTAGAAGAGGTGAATGAATGCTTAACAATTTAGAAGAGGTGAATGAATGCTTAACAATTTAGAAGAGGTGAATTAATGCTTCCTAGTGTAGCTCATATTGGAGATTTTTCTTGGCATCCTTGTTTTAAGAGCTCAAAAATCATGAACATCATTAAAAATCCTTTTAACATCCTCCCCCCAAAACAAACCCACTGCCGTTGTGTCAATTCGGACTCATAGCTACTTGATAGGACAGAGTAGAACTTCCCAATAGAGTTTCCAAGGAGTGCCTGAAGATTCAAACTGCCGATCTTTTGGTTAGCAGATGTAGCACATAAACCACTGTGCCACCGGGGTTTCCAAAAATCCCTTTAGATAGCAGCACATTGCACATGGTGGTCCGTTAAACCCCAAAACTAAACCACTGCCATTGAGTTGATTCTGACTCAAAGTGACCCTATAGGTCAGAGTAGAAGTGCTTTACACAGTTTCCAAGTAGTTCCTTGCAGATTGAAGCTGCCGACTTCTTGGTTAGCAGACATGGTACTTATTCACTATGACACCCAGTTTTCTGGTCTTCTGTTAGGCCACATCAAACCCTGCAATGTCCTTGGAAAGTTGGAATTAAAATCCAAAGATAATATTTGCCAATATCTGCAGTCCTGTAGAAATTTAGAGTCGGCTCTTCCTTATTCCCTCACCCCACCCAACACGCTGACAGTGTGCATGTTAACCATAATAACAAGTAGAATTTTGGCTATCCTACTTAAGACCCTATAAAAAGCGAGACATTAAGCTAAGAACTTTACATATGTTATGTTTAATCCCTATAACAACACAAAAAGACACTGCTTATTTCTCTCTTTGAAGATAAGGAAATTAAAACTCAGGTTGAGGATCTCATTCAAGCTCTTAGAGCTGGCTGGCAGCAAGTCTGAGATCAAGTTTGAGCCTATTTCAAGTTCCTTGATTATTCTACACACTTTCTAGACCTACCCTTATACTATTTTAAAAAGCAAAAGAATTGGGTAGATTTATTGAAATTTGTGGCACCATTTATGTGAAAAGCCATCACTCCAGTTATTTCTCTATGAAACAAAAGCTAATAACAAGAAGTCAGTTACTGGAAACGGAAGACACTGTGGAGTGAATCATAAATAATGTTAGGTTAATAGTATTACTATATATAGTACAAACTATTGATGTCAGCATTTAGAACATAAATACATTTTGTTTAAATTACCTCATATGTTAGTATAAGAATCAAAATGACTGTAAATAGGTAAAAAAACTTACATCTCTAAAGTCACTACTAGTGATTCTATGGCAAAGAATCTATGGCATTTACCTACTTCTCAGTAGTAGACTAGCAAATTGATAGATACAAAATCATATTAAAAGGTTCTCAAAGTAATCTAGAAAGAGAATCTCACAAATGTAATAGGAAAGAGACTTAAGTAGGGCAAGACATAACTTAACCATGGAAACCATGATACTTTGCATCTTCGTTTCTCCTCAGTCAACTTTAATGAGACATAGTTCATGCATTTTAAGAGCGCAGGTCAGTAATGTTTGACAAACATATTTACCTATGTAACCGCCACTCCAGTCAAGACAAGAAACAGTTCAGTCTTTCCAGAGAATTTCCTCATTTCCTTTTCTAGTCAATTGTTTCCTCCCTGCTCCCCACCTTAGGCAATCATTAATTAATATAGACTAGGTTTTCAATACTTATCAGTATAAATTTGTTTTTCCTAGTCTAGAATTTCATATAATGTCATCATAAAATATATATTCTTTTCTGTCCATTTTCTCTTGCTCAGTACAAAGTCTAAAGACTTATCGTTTGGATTGCATCAGGAGTTCATTCCTTTTTCCTGTTGAGTGGTATTCCAGTGTATAGAAAAACGAAAAAACAAACTCACTGCCATCGAGCCAATTCTGACTAACAGCAACCCTATAGGTGGGGGTAGACCTGCCCCATAGACTTTCCAAAGAGTGCCCATTGGATTCAAATTTCTGACCTTTTAGTTGGCAGCCATAACACTTAACCACTACACCACCAAGGCTTCCATCCAGTGCATAAATATGCCAAATTCGTTCATGTATTCAATTATTAATGGACATTTGGGTGCTTTTCAGTTTCCTGATGCTGTGGTTAATGTTATAGTGAACACATGTGTATAGGTCTTATACTGTAGATGGATGTTTTCTTTTCTCTTGGATGAATAAGATTGCACTGCTGGTCAATATAATAATAAACTGTTTTCCCATGTGGCAGTGTCATTTTACACTTCCATCAGCGATATACGTTTTTCTAAATTTTTCTACTTACATTTCAAAGGACCTGAAAATTGCACATACATGCTTTAGACAAGATTTCAGTGACCAAGCAGATTAGCAGAAAACAAAATAAACACATACACACAACAAACCAACCCTGCTAAGTATCAATCATCCCAATTACACAGAAAATGGATCTTCTTATCTTCTGCTGTAGGGTTCTCAGGCTTACACACAGTTAGTGGTCCTCCCACCCCCCACAACTCCCCACCTTCCTTCACCACCGCTTCTATATTCTTCCCAAATGGAGCAATCCTTTCTCTGGTTATATAACCAATCACCTCTCCAGTTACATCTTATGCAGCAGCATTAGATGCTATTGACCACCTCTTCTTTCTTAAAATATGCTCTTCCATGGATTTGCATAACGTAGTATTTTCCAATTTTCCTCCGTTTCACAGAGTTTCATCTCCACCTCATTTACTGGTTCCTTCTCTGGATTCTGCAGTATCTGAGGGTTTAAATTTAAGTCTTCTTTACTTTTCTGCATTCTCAAGACCTTCCAGTCAGTCCCAGGAGTTTCAACACCATCTGTATTCATAATTTCAAACCTTCTATCTTAAGTGACCTTCGAGTTTCAGGCCTTTATATTCATATGTCTACTTGACACCTCCATCTGGATGCCTAATAGCTATCCTGAACATAGATATCTCAGTAGAGAACTCTTGAACCACTGTCATCCCAGCCACTTCTCAGCAACTCTACTTTTTCCAGTCATCTCCATCCTCAAAATGACTTCATCTGTTATTCAGTTTCTCAAGTCAAACATCTAGGAGTTATCCTTGACTTCTCTCTCTGCTTCTTCCCTTTTGTTACCTGCATCCAGTCCATCAGAAAAACTTCTAGGTCTTCTCCCTTTAGAGTTGAGGCACAGTCATCAAGAAATCAGCAGCGAACCAAAAGTTTGGCAGTCTGAATCCACCAGTCAATTCTTGGAAACCCTACAGGGCAGTTCTATTTTGTTCTCTAAGGTTGCTATGAGTCATAATTACCTCTAGAAACTGTCCACGTATCTCTTACTCCACTGATAACTCACTCGTCAAAGCTAATGCAATTTAATGCAATGGCTTTTCCTTATGTCCCTATCATTGAAAGTTTCCACATGTACCCATCGTTGAATCCTTCCACAGCAGTGAGAGCAATTTTTTGTTGCTGTGAATTAAGCTTATCCCAACTCATAACCCCTAAACCCACTGCTGTCAAGTTGACTCCAACTCATAGAAACACTCCAGAACACAGTAGAACTGCCTTATAGAGTTTTCAGGGAGTGCCTGGTGGATTCAAACTGCCAGCCTTTTGGTCAACACTTGACCACTACGCCACCAGGGTTTAGTGACCCTATACTACATAGTATAGGTGACTGATAGGGTTTCCAAGTCTGAAATTTTTGCAGAAACAGACTGCCACATCTTTCTCCTGTGGAGTAGTTGGTGGGTTCAAACTGCTAAATCTTCAGTTTGATTAGAAGGCAACTGCTTAAGCACTCTATCACCAAGGCTTTGTGTGATCTTTAGCTAACATAAATTAGAGGAAGACACAAGCACCATTCCCTTTAAAATCCTCTGATGAAGGTCTACTGCAGTCAGAATAAAATCCAGATTCCATATACTTGGTGTTTGTTATCCTCCCATAGCCACACGTATGAAGAGCAGGAGTTGTAGTTAACTGTAAAGTATATGGATAAAAGTGTCAGGATACAAGAAAACACAGGCTAAATTGCTTGTAAGAGGACCAAGCTTAATATGTAACTATTTGCACTTTTTAAAAAAATTGTAAAGATATAATACAGGCAACCAAAGTACACTGGCTGCTTCTACTTTGTGCCTTCTACACCACCAGTTCCAGCCCCTGCCTACCCCAGTGATCACAATTATTCCACTCCTCTCCAGCTCACCATGTGCCTTGCTTTTCTTAGGTTCTTTAGACATGGCAAGCTCCTTCTGGTTTCAAGTCTTCTGCACGTGCTTGGAATGTTCTCCTACTGATTTTCACATCTCTAACTTCTGTAGACATTCAACCATCTCAAGAAGTAGCATATGATCAGGAACCAATGTTGGTGAAGGAACAACTCCAAGCTGCACTGAAGGCATTGGCAAGAAACAAGGCTCCAGGAATTGGTGGAATATCAGTTAAGCTGTTTCGACAAATGGATGCAGCACTGGAGGTGCTCATTTGTCTATGCCAGGAAATTTGGAAGACAGATGCCTGGTCAGTCAACACGAAGAGATCCATATTTATGCCTGTTCTCAAAAAAAGGTGATCCAACTGAATGTAGTAATTATCAAACAATATCATTAATGTCAAAGGAAACTAAAATTTTTCTGAAGATCTTTCAAAAGCATCTGCAGCCAGAAATTCAGGCCAAATTCAGAAAAGGATGTGGAATGAAGGCTGTCATTGCTGATGTCAGATGGATCTAGGCTGAAAGCAGAGAACACCACAAAGATGTTTACTCGTGTTTTATTGACTATGCATTTGACTGTGTGGATCACAAAAAATATGGATAACATTGTGGAGAATGGGAATTCCAGAGGACTTAATTATGATCCTAAAGAATCTGTACACGTATCAAGAGAACAGGACAGAACAATCACTACCTGATTTAAAGTCAGGGAAAGAGTGCATCAGGGTTGTATCCTTTCACCATATCTATACAGAATCAATGCCTGTGAACTGTCGTGTTGGAGAAGAATGTTGAATGTACCATGGACACCAAAAGAACAAACAGATCTGTTCTGGAAGAAGTACCACAAGAGTATTCCTTGGAAGCAAAGATGGTAAGATTGTGTGTTACATACTTTGGACATGTTGTCAGGAAAGATCAGTCCTTGGAGAAGGACATCATGCTAAGTAGAGTGGAGGGTCAGTGAAAAAAGGAAGACCCTTTACAAGATGGATTGACACAGTGGCCTCAACAATGGGCTTAAGCATAAAAATGACTGTGGACAGGGCACAAGATTAGGCAGTGTTTCGTTCTGTTGTTCATAGTGTCACTATGAGTCAGAACCAACTCGACAGCATCTAACAAAGACAATATTTAGTCTGTATGCTGAACTAATAATCCAGGAAACTGGACTATGTGAAGATGAATAGGATATCAGGATTGGGAGGATTAGAGGAAGACTCAGTAACAACCTGCATTATGCACATGACATAACCTTGCTTGCTGAAACATTGATAATCAAAGGCCTTTGGGATGGATTGAACCTCACAACTGGACCAATAAGCAATATCATGATAAGCAGAGAAAAGACTGAGGTTGTCAAAGATTTCATTTTACTTGGATCCACAATCAAAGCCCACGGAAACAGCAGTCAAGAAATCAAAAGATGCATTACACTGGCCAAATCTGCTGTGGAAGACCTCTTTAAAATGTCGAAAAGCAAAGATGACACCTTGAGGAAGAGGGTGTGCCTGACCTAGCTCATGGTATGTTTAATTGTATTACATGCATGCGAAGACAGAAGAAAAATTGAAGTATTTGAATTGTAGTAATAGAACCACCAGGTCTGTCCTGAAGAAGCATAGCCAGAGTGCTCCTTAGAAGCAAGGATGGAGAGACTACCACTTACACACTTTGGACATGCTGTCAGGAGGCATCAGTACCTGGAGAAGGACATCATGCTTGGATAAAGTAGAGGGTTGGTGGAAAAGAGGAATACCTTCAACAAAATAGACAAACACAGTGGCCACAACAATGGCCTCAAGCATAACCACAATTGTGGACATAGTACGGGACTGGTCAGTGTTTCATTGTGTTTACATATAGTCACTGTGAGTGTAACTCGATGGCACCTAACAACTGTCATTAAGAATTCACTTAGATAGGTCTTCCTCTGGAAACCTTCCCTGACTTCCTCTTTTAAAACATCCTCATCTTGTCTTTCATCCCCAAACACTGTCATCCCCAACATTATTTTGCTTCTCTCCTACACATTTTTTACTACTTGGAATTCACTTATTCATTTGCTGGTAGAATATCACTTTTCACCATATTAATGAAAATTTATGAGGACAAAAGTAGTGCCTGTCTTCTTTACACTTGACCTGTATGTAGTCTGACCACACATGGTAAGTGCTCAAGAAATACCTGCCTAATGAATGAGACATCATATATTGGAAAAAGTGAGAAATATGCCTTTGAAAAGTAGAGATAGGTTTAGTTTCAAACTTACGTGTATTTTAGAAGACCAATAAAGCAAAAAGGAAACAAAATAATTACAAAGGAGTAACTGAATGCTTAGTTAATTATACCATGTTTCAGCTTTAAAAAATTTTTTCTTTACTTCTCTCTCTCTTTTTTTTAATGTTTAACTCAAATTCTTGCTCCAGCATCTTGTACCGACACTTCTATTTTACATTCTCAGCTTTCACCCTACGGAGAGAGCGATGCAGGGGCCCATTTTCAAATAGGGACACACCCAAATAACTCCAAACAGATGAGCCTGAACTGGTTTTCAAGAACATCAGAGAAGGAAATGCCATAGCCTTTTTTAGTGGCTTTAGGTTTTCTTTTCAAAACAAACCTAGCTGGTCCTTCAAGTAGGGAGAGAAGAGGAAGGCAACATCATGTTTCCTTACTCTTTAAAGACTGGCTCCATTTTATGTATACTTTACCAACAATACAAGATTAATTCAATTTATTTGCCTAGAGAAAATGAAATTTTTCCTGGAAGAAGGTCTTAAAACTCAACAAGACGTTTCCATGTATTTTACCAACTAGGACCCCAACTTCATCCGTAAACACTTCCTGCTCCCAAGGCTGAAGGGTTGTATATTATCTGAAATAATTTCTTTAGCATGCGACTGGAGGAAGAAAAGTGACTTACCTTTATTTATCTTTTTTAGGGACTACATGAATTTTTGTGTCCTTGAAAACAAGTGATGGTGAACAAAGAATTAGCAACAATACACATCTGTATTATACCATTCATCTAAAGCTCTCAAAACATCTCTGAGTGTCTACACTGCCCCTATCCTTCAGTTGCTAAAGCATTTTGCTTGAAGGCAGGTAATACAGCTGTACTCGTTCCCCTTTGTGATGCTGTAACCGCAAACATTTTTAAAAAGTTACCTGTACACGTGTTATTGGCATTAAGCTGGACTCACTCAGCATTGAAGTCCTAGCTCCTAAAACCTAGGAAGGAACTCATATGTGTAAGATGCACAGTATCTATTTGCCAAATTTAAGTATATGGTTAGGTCTTTGAGATTAAATAAGGGAAAAAACATATTTGAAGGAATACATTGATGTTTACAAACAGGAAGAATAGAGTTCATTTTATTCTTAAATTAAAAAACAAGCAAACAAATGTTAGTAAACTCAGTTCTGAGATTAATAACAGACTCGACTCGACGGCACTTGGCTGGCTAATTTTTTTTTAATAGCTTTCAAAAGTTCTTGGATTAAGTTCATTGAGGAGAAAAGGTGTCTGCTGGTTGGTTGGTTTTCGGGCCTTTTTTTAGCTTCTTATTAAATCATTGCACGGTCTGATACAGATAAGGCATATAACAGCTCAAAATGAATGTGAACAAATGTTGTGGATGATCCTAAAAATATTTATCTTGATCTGGATTTATTGATAGATTGCTGTTCATTAAAGGTGCCAAGGTCCTAATTATGATTTCATAATTTAGCAACATTTTCTACATGAAAATAGTGTCTAAAAGATTACAAAGGAAAAAAAAATATTCTATAGGGAAAAAAAAAAGTATGTTCTTTCTTTAAACCTACAGAGAAATGTCTCTGTAAAAATCAGAGCCACGATGAGTTAGAAAACCAAATGCCGGGGCTTCCCTTACAGAAGGCTGAAAGCAGAAGAGGAGTTTTTCAAAAGCCAGTATCACTTCTCCAAGGTAGCTGTGTTTATTTAAGTTTAAACTGTATTCTGTGCTGATTATTCCTCACACAATATTCTTTAGATTCAACTCTTCTAAAAAGCAAGAACAAAAACAACTAACGTGAAAGAAGCTTCACAAGTATTTTCTGGAGATCCTCTGTCTTTTTTTTTTTTAAGCAGACTTTCTTCTAGAGAAGTGATTTTACATGGTGTGTAAAACTGACCTTGGACAAAAAATGGAACACAAAGATTAGTCACTTATGGTGAATTTAAACATGAATCTGTGGAAATCCTCCTTTTCTGAAATCCTCTATTTCTTTTAAAACATTCTGGTAATAAATTGCTGTGAGTTTTTGTGGTATCCTATGTCCTTACTCATTCGGAACCATTGATGCCTGGCATCTATTCAACAATGGTGACACACTCTTGTAAAAACAGAAGACTGTTCAGTTGCCCCTTAAGAGTTGTTTAGTGAAGTTATGCTCATTGATTCTTAGTCTCATTATTAATTTTCCTCATCAGGATTACCTCAAAACCGAATGCAATTCTTTTTACCTGACCTGGCAAAATTCACGCACACGTACACACACCCTCCAGGCCCATTTCATTACAGAACAACAATAGACTCTCTAGCTGAGCGAGGCAGGGACAGTGTGACTAAGGCACTTTCTAGCCTACAGAAGGCCTAATATTGTTAATTTACAGAATCAGTTCAAGGGAACCACTTTGACAGCAAACTCAGGTCGTGCATATGGATCTTCCAGAAACTGCGCGTCAGTTCCAAGGCTGGCACCCTGCCTCAGCTGGCAGAGAGAAGTTTTCACTCTTCCAGGCAATTTGGCCCTTGATTTCAAACAAATGCATCCCGAAGGCCTAATGCCAGGAATAGTTCGATATGATTTATGCTCTGTACTTCTCACAACCTAGAAAATTTTAGGCCTAAAAGACATATTTTTTTATTATTTAGCATTTGCTCTAAGTCGTCTGTAAGCCAGAGTTATTTTAGTGTCAACCTTAATTTTTCTGGATCTGTGAGTGGAGGTAACTCACTAGTGTTTCCATCTCTTGCTTGTTATACATAAGCAAGTGTGCTGGCTGCTATCACTGGACCCTGACTTCTAGATCCTTCTCTTCTATTGATGGAATGGCAAAAATAACATTTTGTTGTTGTTGTTTGAAGTCAAAATGACCATCGTTTAAACTGTTTTGTCCCCCAAAGCTTACTATTTTTACCAAGTTGATACCAGCCCTCTTTTACCTGATAATCCAGAGAGTATGAATTACGGAAACCTTAGTTACATGAATTTCATTAAAAAGTAAAAAACACCTCTTGGTACCCCACAAATCAAAAACAGAAACAAATTGTGCAGCCCTCCTGTTGTTTAGCTGCAGGCACATCTTAAAAGCAACAGAAGAATCTTCCCTAAACCTCTCAACCACTGGACCACTGACCATCAGGTCACAAGGTGTGCTGGTTTTCCCAGTACATGCATGCATCCTTCTGCTGCCTTAAATAAGTAGAAATGAGTGTGTTGTTAAACTACTTTTTTAAGCAAATATCTTTACAAAACAATTGCATATTAAGGCATCTCCATGTCCACTCTGTACATGGAATATTTAAAATATATATGTATATATATCTATATAATTTATAAGTCATAAAAATCCACTATGGGATCATTTATTGTCTGTTAGCCACATAATAAACAAGAATGCTACCAGGTAAGACACTGGCCTCACATCCAATCCATGGGTTGACTTTAATCTTGCACAGCAAGATAGCAAGATGGGAGAAGAGCCATGGGATAGATAACCAGCCCTGGCTACTTAGAGGATGAACACTTCACAAAATAGCGTGAATGACAATGACAAAGCAAGACAGACTTGTGGCTTTGTATGTGACTTCTACTTGAAATAGCCACAGTTACGCATGCTTCCCTCTTGTCTGAATAAGTGACCCTCACCTAAACCTAGATTTTACTTTCCTGGGGGAGTCCTTCCATTCTGGGTAAAATATTTTTATGGATGTAAGAAGATATTAAACAAAAAGTTAGGAAGATTCACATATCAGTCACATTGGAGGTTTGTAATAATCCAAGAAGACTGGACTCTTAGTAAATCATTTGGAATTGACATAAACAGATTACTTTAAACATATCAATACAGTTGCCACTGAGTGACTTCTGAATCATGGCAATCCCATGTGTATCAGAATAAAACTGCACCTTGTAGGGTTTTCAAGGCTGTGATCTTTCAAAGGGGAGAGCTCTGGGCCGTTCTTCAGAGGCACCTTTAAACCCATCCCTACTGCCAAGGAGTGTATTCCAACTCAGTGCAACCCTATAGTACAGAGCAGAACTACTCCATAGAGTTTCCAAAGAGAAACTACTCCATCTGGACTGCTGACCTTTCCATTAGCATTGGTAGTGCTTAACCACTAGGCTACCACAGTTTCTGAGGGGCCTCCAGGTGTGATCAAACCACCAACCTTTTGTAGTCATTGTCTAGGCCACTCAGGAACTCCAGACTCATCCCTGCTTGAAGAAGAATATATTATCCTGTAATTTGGAAGTCATAAAAATAACCCCCCTCAGGTAGTTTGTCTCTCTCACCTACAAACCTAAAAGGTATTTACAGAAGGAGCTAACAATGGCTGAGACACTGAGAACACTGTCACCACGTACCCTAACATTCTTGATCCTTCCAACTTGAATACTTTTTCTTTTTAAAATAATTATAGAGAAGTTAATGCAATGACAGTAGTGATTCGACCAGCATAATCACGCAAGGCATACATTTAATAATATAGCTTATGGACTGAGGATCTGGAAGAGAAATGAGTTTTCATTTTGTTTTGCTTTTTGAAAGAAAGAGAAGTCTTAGTACTTAAAAATCTACAAATTCTGAGTTACAGGGGAAGAAAAGATCCATTTAATCAAAGTTGTGCGGCTGCTTTTGTAGCATTCCGAAACAATGCCATTTTGATTAGAAATAATAATTGCTTTATAAAAGCAGTACAATCTTTTAAAGTTTTGGTGCAAGAAGGATGCTAAAACCAGGTGTATGTACTAAAAAACACAGTAACTTGCCAATGCAATGGAAAGTTACTTTAGGCAATAATCCCAACAATGCCACAACTCGGGTGGGAAGTTTACAAGGAAAAACAGGAAGCGATGCCAGGGATCACAAAAGGACACTTCCCTTTTGATTGGAATGAGAATTTGAATGGCCCCAAGGAATGCTATACACCCTGGATGAGGCAGGGGGAGGCAGAGTGTCTCTGAGAAGACTGACTCCAGAATTGACGGAATCCTAAAATGTCAGATTAGGAAAATGTCCTATTCTGTGTTAAACAAGGACAGAATCAGATCTGCATGACTGTTAGCTGATGCTTCTCAATCATCTCATATCAGGAGCTCAAAAAGCCTGCTTCCGGGTGCCCAAATTCATTCTGGGACTTTTAAAGTTCTCTCCCCACTTGCTTTAACAGTTTTATTTTGACAGAGAACATCGCACCTTACTCTGGTTCAAATCTGATGTGATTTCATCTGAAGTCTACTATTACAGTGGAAACTCTGATGGTGTAGTGGTTAAGCGCTAAGGTTGCTGACCAAAAGGTCTGAAGTTCGAATCCGAAAGGATCATTATGAGTCAGAAGTGGCTGGTCCGCAGCAGGTTTGGTTAATTACAGTGGGATTAAGTGGTGAGTGAGAGAGCAGGCTCAGCAAAGAACCATGCTCCTTCTTTTTGCTTCTTCCATCCACTGCCGTGCATGTAACTACACATGTGTGCTCTTCTCCAACACCCTGAACTATGCCAAATCCTTGGGTGTGTGGCACCTGCCAAGTCTGAGGCGTTCTAATGCCATGACTGTGGCCTTTTGGAGGCACCTGTAGATCTCAGGGCAGTGCCCTCACCTCACTAGAACAGCAAACACTGAAGTGTCACAGAATCAAGGAATCACCTGACAATAATTTGACGTACAGAACATTTGAGATTTCTGTTACTCTGCCTCACTTGAAAATCACTATCAGGAAAAAAAATATATAAGATCATTCTCAGGTTAAAGTTATAGCTAACTAACCTTCTATTTAGTAAAAAGTGACAGGGCTGAATGTGTCATCAGAAAATAAAGCTCTCTTGCTTCTTCTCCCAAACATAGTCTTTTTATTCCCCAAAAACACTTTTCGGTAAGACTTACCCTACCTGCCTCTCCTACCTGCTAACACTCCATATTCCCTTTCCCTTCTTTTTTCCTTTTTCTTTTTCAGCACTTATTTCTATATAATAAGCTACATACTATTCCTTGTTTATTTTCTGTATCAGAAGTAGAAGGAAAAGTCCAAAAAGACAGAAATTTCCACCTGTTTCGTTGACTGGTGTATTTCCTGTGACTAGAATAGCTCTTAATACCAGGGGCTTGAAAGTTCTTCCAGAGCTAATGACTGAATCAATGAAACTAGAGAGAGAGATTAGGGAAAGACATAGTATAGCACAACTCATAAGGATGTGTATGGATTCTTAGAGTCAGGCTGTTGGGATTTAAATTCCATTGCTACATTTTAATGGTTGTATAACCTTAAGCAAACTATTCAAACACTCTCCTTTGCCTCATTTATAAAATGGAGATAGTACCAGAACTACCTCATAGTGCTGTGAGTGTTAAATGATAATCCTTGTATCCATTTAGCATTATTTTGGAAACATAAAACCAAAACAAATACTGCTGTTAAGTCAGTTCCAGTTGACAGTGACACTACAGGTCAGAGTAGAACTGCTCCATGACGTTTCCAAGGAGTGCCTGGCAAATTTGAGCTACCAATCTGTTGGTTAGCAGACATAGCACTTAACCACTGTGCCACTAGATTTTGGAAACAGTATCTATCAAAGTAGTGTTATCCTCCTCCCCCCCCCCTTTCATCACCAGCATCCTCACCATCTTCTTCCTTTTCATCATCATTTTGTGAGTGCAGTGTTAGATAACCATCCTGGACAGTCATCTAAAAACACTGCAGTAGGTAACATTTGGAGCAAGTTCATACATTACTTCAGTTTCTCTTTACATACCTCTGTGTCTGGCTACGAAATGACTGTCCAAGAGAACTGCTTCTTCTATCTCTAGCTTCTTTCTACACACAGGTCTGAATACTTATAATTGTGGAAATTGCCCCTTCTTTGCCTTTGGCCATCTGGGGCACATGAGACTCTCCAGCCTACCTACTCAACAGCAGAGCATCTGGGGCTTCAATAGATGTTTACAGAGGGTTGGTGAGCAGTTCTTAGAAGTTACCTGGTCTGGTTTTGAGTGTGTTGAACTACTGATCACTAAGGATTTGTGTGGCTCGTAAACGTTATCATTTTTTTCTTGACTCGTCTTTCATGGAAAAGGCAGCAAGAAATGGTAAAATCAAATAATCAATTAAATTTCTTGCTTTTGTTTATTCATTGTCCATGTATTTGCTTTGTTTATTCACTCACTCTTTCTTCGTTCTGCTTTCTTCTTCTGTGTACAAGAGGTATTGTGGCAGATACAAAAATCAATCAAACTTCAGCTCTGTCACTAGTTGATCTTTTGAACATGGCAGTGGAGAGAGGTGGCAGAGAGGACAGACGGAGGCTTTGCTATTGTTTTCTGAAAACCCAAGTCTTATCTGATGGTTACTCCAGAATTTGCTGGCTAAAATGGTAACCACTAGCCAAACGGAGCCATAGATTTGTTGTTGCTGAGTTCCAACCTACAGCGACTGCACGTACAACAGAAACAAACACTAATATGTTCCGTACCCTCTTCACAGTCCTTGCACTGAGCTGTTGCCGTGTTAATCCGTCTCATTGAGGGTCTTCCCCTTTCCCAGTGACCCTCTGCTTTACTAAGCATGATGTCCTTCTCCAAGGCTTGATCCTTTCTTATAAAACATCCAGATTCAAACTAACCACAACTAAAAGTTCTAAGTGCTCAGTAGGCACACATGGCTAGCAGTGACCATACTGGACAGTGCAGACAGAGAACGCTCCCATCACCACAGAAAGTTCTGTTGGTCAGTGCTGCCCTACAGGATAGCAATCACTGATAAATTTACAGGTTTTCTGGGGTTCACCATTATCTGAGTGTAGCCAGCTTATTCAAGCAAACTTAATTGAAATGGCAAGCAATAATCATTAGCAGAGATTCAGAATTTGTTAGCTATGGTTTTGAAATTAATTCCAAACACTAGCTGCTCTCAGTGCCTTGTTACAGCCTCTCATGCCTGTCATTAGACAACTGCGAACCCACACATATGGTGCCCTGACTGGTCACATGATTTTTTAATATCCACATGATGGCACTAAAATGGCCTATTAGATTTACAGTGTCATTAACCTTCCAAAATAAAATGAGAGTCTGCTCTGGCAGGGGAAAAAAAGTGTGACCGCTGTTGGGTTTTGGGTAACCAGTCTGTGAGGAAATGCTGACAGGGGTCAATGTGACATCATCTTTCACTCAGCCCCAAAGCTGTCAGGCCCTCCCCAGATGTCTGAAGCGCAGATATAAATTTTCATTACCCAGCAGCAAAGGGCCAGAGGTACACCAAATGAATTTTTTACCAATCAAATTATAGCTCATTGCCAGATTAAGTATAAACACTAATTTTGTGAAGTTTTCTTCTGGTCATTTATCTACAACTCCACAAAGTAACCTTGCTGAAGCTGGAAAGATTTCTAAATCAAATTATTGTTTTTATAATCTGGTTGTGGACACCACAAAATTGAATAAAAAGAAATTCCATTAAGAATGAATGGTGCCTTCTTCCACAGAACAATTAAATTTTTCACATTTTTTTTTTTTAAAAAAGAAAATGCAAAGCCAGGAATACTAAGAAATCAGTGACTACCTGAGCTCACCACTCTGGGCCTCAGTTTCTCCATCCATAAAATGGTGAGACCAGATAAGGTGATCACTGATTTTATGATACAAGAATGGTTATTAGTATCTATGTTTTTATATCATCCAATTCCTCATCCAGAGTTTTGTATTTATAATGCGAGCTTGGAGGATGAAAGAGCTGCCAATTAAAAAATCAGGTAGATTGTAGATGTTCAACTGTAAATTTATTGCTTAGAAAGCAGAACTCATTTCCCTTTAGAAATAGCATGACACTTAGTACATCATAGTAATACTTTGATGTTACAATGAAATATAGTTGTCCTGTAGCAGGACACGGACTCTATTACTGATAATAACAATACCATAGTATCCAGTCACTTGATTCAACAATATGTACATTGGAAAATGCATCACGCTTTAACTGATGTCAGGTACTCATTCTTCTTCCATCCAAACTCTGCAGCTCCTCCACCCTCCTCAAAGTTCGAAACCACTACTAGTGGCTCTTGCAAGCTCAGACAGAATCTCCAGCCAGCAGAGTAGAAAACTGACAGATAGGAGGACAGAAGAAGAGAAGAAGAAAAGGGATTTTGTAGGGTGAAGCTGGTAAGGGAATCTCTGAGAATGTGAGAAAAGACATTCAAGTAGACCTAGAACTCTTGCCAGGTAAAAAACCCAAAAGCGCTTCTCAAGAAAAGTAAGAAGAGCAGCCATAGAACTTTCTTCTGAGATCTAGAATGTTTTATTTGATTACTATACCCTGTGGTTCTATGTTCCAAGAATTCTCTTTTTTAAAGTATATATCTTATAGAAAAAGACGAAGATTACTTATGTGCCGGGAATAAGTCTTTACTCCAAAATACAGAAAGGAGAAAACCATAGAGCCTCAATTCTGGGTTCTTCATCAAGAGATGCTGTGAGGAATGTGAACTAAGAAGAATGATCAGAAGTTAGCTTAGTGGACAAGGGGACAAAAATACAAGAGGACACAGGGAAAGCCAGCTCCTGCAACACCTGAAACAGCTAATACAAACCTTCCTTTTTTGCCGCCCCTCACTACTGTCAATACTGTGACTGAGTCAATGACGTTCTAGACTGACAATGGGGTGTCTGTGGAGAAATGAAGGCCCAGTAGAGACAGAGCATGTGGATAAGACAGAAGTGGATGGAAATGCAAGAGTAATGTCAGGGAGGAGTCAGGCCAAGCTTCAGTGGCCATCCAACAAAGCTGACACAATCAAATTGTTCGTGTGTTTCTCATGCCCCGAAATGAGTGGCTTGAGGGAAAAGCCACAGCATTCCACTGGCCTCAAAACCCAGTCACAGTATATTTAACAGGACACTGTCATCTGCATCTAAAAAAGCAATTGATCAAAAATGAGGGAAAACTTCAATGACATGGATTGACACAACAGATGAAACAAGGGCTGAAACATACCAGGGGCCATGAAAATGGCACAGTAACGACAGTGGCCTGGACAGTCTTTCAGTCTGTTATACATAAAAGTCACTATGAGTCAACGGCAACTAACAATGACAGCAATATCAGAGTCAACTACCTCAGTGGGAAATTCAAATGCCTCAGTCATCATATTCTGCCAACAAACCTCACAGTAAAAGCAGAGAGAGCGATGGAAAGAGAGAGAAAGAATTCTTCAATCCCCACAAATACTGAGGGAACCCATTGTTTATAGGGTGACTTAATCCTTAAATGGTTGAAGTGAGTTTGGAATGTATGTCATTTGTGAGCCACAAGGGATAGGAGTCAGGGCTACGGAGTCCAGAGAGAGCCGGGGAACCCAAAACGTCCCTGGACCGTCAGGTCATCCAGCCCTTGGCCAACAGTGCGACAATCTGTTGAGTCAAGCGTAAACGAAGGATACAAATTAGATTTCCTCCAAAAGCCACAAGGTTAAACATTAAGAGGCAAGTCCTTGGAAAAGTATCTGTGTGTCTAAAAAAAGTACACATGTCTAAAAATGTCCACAAAGTCTGTTACATATACATATCAGAGTTTCTTATACTTACATATTTGCTTAAATGAAAGTAGTTTTCAGATAAATCAAACAAGAGATGATACTGGTTAACTCTAATAAATTCATTGACTTCAAGGGCTGTGCAAATAAATAAACTCCATAGAGAAATAACATCATGAAGTATAATGCGGGAGTCTTATCATGACAGATATCAAATTATGTAATATTCAGACCACAGAAACTATGAAAAACATTCAAAATGCATCTTACATGTAAGTTGAGAGATAGCTGGATTTCACTTTCAACACCCAATAGTCTGGAGACTAAGAACTAATATTGCTAAGTAGGGATGCTGCTTCCCCAGTTGCTTAAAGATCCCTGCCTGGGCATCTTTAGGATGAAGTGGGTTGAGGTAGGTTAAAGAGTATAGAATTCTTCAGACTTTTTCTAGCATATAGGAGGTCCATCTTACCAAAGGCAAAGGTTGATAATCTTAGCTATATCTTCTCCCAAACATGCCTATCCAACTCAAATCAAAGATCCATAGCCCAGGGTATCCTATTATGTTTTCTTGTCTTAGAGATAAAGATGGAATATTAGGTATCTCATCTAAAGACTTTTGCTTAAGGACTATAAACTGGTGAGAAAAATAAGCAGCCTGCATTGTGATTAGCCAAAAAACATTTGCGAGGTAGGAGAGAGATTGGCAAAGGGCTCGTGATTTCAACACATCAAGTGCCTTTGTCTCTGTGAACCTATTAGTTAATTCAGCAGATAATTTCTGAGCACAGTGTCCCATCAGACACTGCCCTAGCTGGCCATGAATCTCCTTGTTCTCTCTCCCCTCTTCTTTCTTTTTTAAACCCAAGTGTAAATAGAGACCTGGTGTTGGAACAGTTAAGGGTAACTGAAAGATTGGCTGCTAACTGAAAGACTGGTGATTCAAACATATTTAAGAACTGTGCAGCAGAAAGACCTGGCAATCTGTTCCCATAAAGATTACAGCCAAGAAAATGCTATGAGGCAATTCTACTCTGTAATGTGTTCACTATGAGTTGACTCTGACACCTAACAACAATCCCCAAAACCCACTGCCATTGATTTGATCCTGATTCATAATGACCCTATCGAATAGAGGAGAAATTCCCCATAGAATTTCCAAGGAAAGCCTGGTGGATTCAACCTGCCAACTTTTTAGTTAGCAGCCATAGATGACCCTCACCTACCACACCGCCAGGGTAGGCAGGATAAAACAAATGTTAAGGACTGCCATTACCGCCATCAGGATAACTGTGAACATAGCACTCAGGTTTCATCATACCTGATTTCACCGATATAAATAGAAAAGGAGACACAAGACTGTCCTTTTCTACCAGGCTGATAGTCCTCAACAGCAGTGGGTTAGTGGGTGGATAGTCCCTCCTAGTAGACCTTTTCTAGAAATATTATAAGGATGAATAATTTGTAAGAACTTCTTCTAAAATATTTAGTTATTCCACCTTCATGAGTTATTCCCAACATCCAAGAAAAGTTTGGGTTTTGTTGTACACATATCAGTGAGCAAGGAAGTCACTTAAGTCGTTTGATTTAATACGTGATATTTACAGACTAAAGGAAACCACTGCCCATTTGTAAGAGAGTTCTAACATCATCAGTTCTCAGTCACTTCACTTTGTGTCCTTAGGAAAGTCCCTGGCTTGGCACTGTAGCTTCCTTCTTTGAAAAAAGAGCTTTGGAACTCTTTAGTCAAACACAGTTAGGACCGAGTCTCTTTCAAACCTTGGGGACTGCCTGTGCCTTATGTACCGTGTTGACCTGCCCCCACTCCAAGTAATATACTCCATGGTCGGTCTATTTTGTCTTTTCCACATAGAAAACAGCAAAATCCAAGAAACTTCTCCTGATCTGAAAAAGCAAACTCTTGCAATATTTTGTGTGACTACAGGATACACACTTAGAAAGAGCATATAAATGAATTCTGAAAATTCCTAATTCTTACTTTTTAAGGACTGTCTCCTATCTGTTGTGATTTTGATACAAAATTCTATCTCAGCACATTATCATATTTTCCCAGTACCATGAATTTATTTGCCAAATGCTCTACTAGCTATTTTTCCAACTGGCAAGTTCTGGACAGATTTGTCTGTCTTTGTATCAGACAGTAAGAGCTGATAGGTGACAGTGTGATTGATTTTCTGGCTTCGGGGGCAGAGATGTATGAACAGAATCTGACTCCAACCAGCTCCAAAGTGACCCATGGGTGCCAAAGCTTTGCAGTTCCTGATTGACAGACTCCCTGAAGCATTTTGTCCAGGAAATGTGTTGGAGTTGGGAAGGACATCAGTAAAAGAATCATTGATAAGGACACAGGGCTCCGCAAGCCATCAAATGGGACAGTTGGTTTGGGAATAGGCATAAGTTGAGAAGAAATGACAATATTCCATGAAAAGGCTAATTGGGGATGTTTCCACAATCCAGTGTGCACAGAAGGGAAACCCTGGCAGCATCATGGTTAAGTGCTATGTCTGCTAACCACAAGCACTCCTTGGAAACTCAATGTGGCAGCTCTACTCTGCCCTATAGGTTTGCTATGAGTCAGAATCAACTTGACGGCAGTGGGTTTGGGTTTTTTGTTGTTGTTGTTGCGCAGGACAACAGCACTGCCAAATTGGGGACATTGTTGCTGTGAAAGTCAGCCCAAAACAAAGGGTGGGTTGGAAGCAGTGTCACCAACAGGAACAATAGTATTCTCATCTGAGTATCCTTCTCCCACAGCTCAAGAACAATTGAGACAAATACACTCAAAGGTCAGAGAAACAGACAATGCTGGGAACTCCAGAGAAGTTGGTGGCTAGCCCGTGGCTTCCGTCACCACAGAGAGAGCTGGCGACAGCCAAAGGAGCTTGAAGCAATCTGATTAAAAAAGTCTTCCAACGTTCCTGAGTAGCTTCTGTGGTTTCTGCTGAGTTCCTCCTCTACTGTAGTCTGTGCCGCAAATCTACCACAGATTTGGCTAAACAGATGATTTTCTTAAAAAGAATTATCTATGGTGGTTTAGCCATATTTGGGTGATAGCATAGAAGGAAGTCATAATGGAAATACTAGCACATGCCCTGTTTTTCCTAACCTCAGTGCTCTACCTGCCACTTCAGTGTGGTCATTGAAAATCACTCACGATGCATGGGTACGTTAAGCTTGCAGACTAAAAACGGAACTGGAAGCTGGGGAGGGGACAGCTCACCATGCTCTTGCAAACTACAATTTACACAGAGGCAAGTATTTCATGTGGCTTTAAAAAGGGGTGTATTTTTGTAAGTTGACGGTAGACTTTTTCAAGAAAGTAGTATATTAAAAATAAAAAACAGGATAAAAATAGAAAAGAAATTTATGAAGGAAATTCAGAGATGTGATTATAGCATCACACTAATGACTTTACAATTAACCTCAAAGGCATTTCCATGCAAACTTCCCTTTCCAACATAAGTCACTTGAGCCAAGGAATAATCCTGTCAGACTGAAATACTGCATACTTGGTGTGCGTCTAAAAGTGTTTCGGCTTTCTTCATTTTGTTTTTATTGCCAAGTTGGACAGCATCAGGCAGAGCTGTTCTGGAGTTAGGAGGATACAATAGGCTGCAGTTTTAAAAGTTTAAGGCTTTTTACTCTCTTAACTCAAACACGCCTTTTAAATCCTGAACCAGGCCACTCCGGACCTCAGTACATGGAGACTTTGGTTGACCGAATGTGATAATGCTATACACAGTGAAGATGCTATTCAATGTTTTTTAAGTGAAACACAAGAAGACTTTATCAAACACATGCTGGTTATATGGGCCAAGATTTTCACACTCATATATACATGAGTGTTAACTGCACTGGCTCGCAAACACTGATTCTGGCTTTCTAGTCAATGGTCCGTTTACTTATAGTAAAACCTTCCATAGGGATTCCATAAAAAGCTGCTGTGCTGGGAAGAAAGCTGCCAACTGGACCAAACTTGCACTTAAGAACTGAGGAACAGCTTTAGGTCTGTCAGGAATGTGACACTTTTAGCTGGAAAGTACGTCCCTGTCTGGTGACCGCCAAAGGAGGTAAGTGGAGAGGCAGACTGCAAGCACTGAAGAAGTCACAACATCCTAACTGAACTCAAAAGCTTACAGGACCCAGAAATTATGCTCCTCCGTGGGCCGAGACCTCTTCTGCTCTATCTTCTCTTAAACCTGGATCCGTAAAGAGGCTGAGGATTCCCCTATTCCACCATCAACGGTGATGAGCAGACAGGAAGGCAGGCAAAGGTCCTTAATGGTGAAAACAGACCACTGAACTCACCAGCCTAGGCTGGAGATGTGGATTCTATTTCTACCATGTTCCAGGGCTTCTGACCTACAAGTCATTGTGGAAATCTGAGTTTAAGTTTCTGAGTGACTTGCCTAAGTGTCTTCTCTGAATATCCCTGGAGAAAGCATTCATGGGCGTGAGAATATGGTTTCTCTGGACCTGAAGAAGAAGCCTTGGTGGCGTGGTGGTTAAGGGCTACATCAGCTAACCAAAAGGTCAGTAGTTCACGTCCGCCAGGCACTCCTTGGAAATTCTATGGGGCAGTTCTACTGTGACCTATAGGGTCACTATGAGTTGGAACTGACCTGACAGCAACGGCATTGGCTTGGTTTTGGTAGCTGAAGACTACAACGAGGTGCTATTGTGCTTTAAATCATATTAAATCGAAAAAAAATATTATTTCCTAATCAGTCAGAGGGTTTCTCTATGAATTCTTTTCATATTATAATCTAATCTGGGTCAAAATATTTGTGCAAAATGAAATTGGTTAAAGACAATAAAACAAAACAAAAGTGCAAAGTAACAGATGATTTAAAATGTCTGGGAAGGGCTATTTTTAGTTTATACCTGAATATACAAACGTTCTCTTTGAATTTACCTCTCATTTTACAAAAAAAATAATAAATTAATTAAAAAATTCTGGTGTCTTTCAGCAACTACTTTGTCTCAGAAGTTATTATCTCACATACTCTGCTCCCCTCCAGGAGGAACTTTACCATTTAAGTTCACCCTCTTGGCTCTCTACATTGTCTCTTTTAGTGCCAACAAGAAAATATGTGCTGTCCTGGAGACTCCCATAATCAAATACACCATTTATCCCCCTTTATTTAGACACCTAGGATAGGAAGCATCTTGCCTTCTTGATATAATGATTCAGCAATTGCATTTTACACATTTTCCATTCTTTGGAAAACTAGGTTAGAGGTTATTTTCAAGGTGGATGGTATAAATGAACCAGTGCTAGTTCTACAAGCATTCTGGGAAGTTTTCCAATATACCAATTCATTACTATTCAATTTCCTGCTTTTGTATTGATTTATCTAAAAGATGTTTAATGAACATCTATTAAGTATCAGGCTCTAAGGCTTCTCCTCAGAATTACACATTTAGCTTCTCACTGGAATCACTTCATCTTGCTCTAAAAAACCTACAATAAAAACTGACAGCTTTGGCCTTCAAGCTTCTGATAAACAATGCAAGTGAGGCTACTATCTTTTAGGGTCCATAACATTTACACTGGGCCAACTTTGATTTTATTTGTTTCCTGTTTGTTCAGATGAACAACAAAAACAAGGCTTCTACCGTTTAGGGTCCACAGCCTAACATTTACACTGGGCCAACTTTGATTTTATTTGTTTTCTACGTGATCATGCCACTGGAAATCCTGGTGGCTTAGTGGTTAAGTGCGATGGCTGCTAACAAAAGGGCAACTTGTTCAAGTCCACCAGGTGCTCTTTGAAAACTCTGTGTGGCAGTTCTACACCATCTTATGGAGTGGCTGTGAGTTGGAATCAAGTCAGAGGCAATGGGCTTGAGTTTTGGTTTTGTTTTGTTTTTGACCACTTCACTAACCAGTAATTGACTCACTTTTGTGATGGAGAGAAACAGTTTCTATCGCACAGAAAATTTTTTTCTTAGATAGAATCTTCAGTGACCCCTCAGTAGGAGAATAAATTTTGTTCTTATTATTCACATAATGACATAAAAAGTACCATTTATTTTTACTTCAGACATGTTGTCAAGAAAGATCAGTCCCTGGAGAAGGACATCATGCATGGTAGAGTGGAGGGTCAGCAAAAAAGAGGAAGACCTTTGACAAGATGGACTGACATAGTGGCCGCAACAATGCATTTGAGCATATAAACAATTGTGGACAAGGCGCAAGACAAGGCAGTGGTTCTGTTCTTCATAGGTCACTATGAGTTAGAACCGACTCTACAGCACCTAACAACGATGACAACAGCTCATTTTAACTTGCCTTGGTAACTTTTATCTCTCATGATCTCACCATTCATAGACATTTTCATTAAATACTTTCACTTCTCCCACCCTTCATACTATCACAAGTATTTCCTCTATAAAAGACTTCCCAAAGATCTTAGTCAAATGAAATCTCTCAAAACTGTGGATGTTATTGAATCAATAGTATTTGATCTCTCTAGTTTCTTGCTATTGTTGCCCTATATTTTTTTCCTATGGATTCAGATGGAAAGCTCCTCAAAAATAAAACAAACATATTGCATGCAAGAATGTGCGCATGCTCTTCCTTCTCTCATTGACTGACTTTTTCATTTATTCAAACAACATTCACTGAGCAGCTACTGCCTGCCAGGCACAAAGCTACATACTAGTCATGTGGAAGTAAGTCAGCCACATAAGATTCCGGTCTTTCTGGAGCTTTATCATAAACAAGTAAACACACATATAAACAAACAAGATACATATGACCAATGGAGGATGCCATGAAAAATTAAATTAAATTAATAAGACAATGAGACTAAGAGAAACAGAAAAACCCACCACTGTCGAGTCAATTCTGACTCATAGTAACCCTATAAAACAGAGTAGAACTGCCCCAGCAAGTCCCCAAGCATTGCCTCATGGATCTGAACTGCTGAACTTTTTGGTTAGCAGCTGTGGCACTCACCCACTACACAACCAAGGTTTCCAAGTAAGTTGTAGTCGGGAGATCATGTTGATTGAAGGCCTGAAGCATGGAAACAGGTCCTCTGCATGAAAAGCTGGAAGAAAGCATCCCAGGAAGAGCTAACGTGGAGGAGCAGAAAGGAAGCCGGTGTCGCTAAGAGGGTGCAATCAGCACAGGGAAGACAAGAGCGTAAAAGCCAAGTCACGAATGGCTCCACGGCCAAGCCAAAGAACTGAGAGATTATGGGAAGCCTTCAATATAACTATATGTTTAATTTGTAGACAAATATTTCTATTTATCCTATATACTTGGACCATTTGGGACAGCATCCCGAAGTTTAGCAATAAGAGCCTTTTATTCTTTCAAACTTGATATTTCTGTTCTTTTCAGTATCAAACCTTTGGAATTAGATGACGCTACCTTAAAGCTGTTCTTGCCATGTGTGGTCTCGTGGCGCTTGTAGACGACCTCACCTCACCTTCCATTCGTGGAAGGCAAAATGACTGGCAAGTGCAGCTTGAGCCCCTAGGAGACCTCCCAGGCTTCTGTCCCTCTTTGGCTGTGTGAGAAGAAACTCAGTCTTAGCATTGTGTGAACTTTAACTTTTCTATTGAATTCACCATTTTGAGTTATTTCAAACCCTGGTGGGCTTTCTAAACAACCATACCAAAAATTGCCGTTGTGAAACCCTTCTACAACCATCATGAGAAACAACTTGGACTCAAGAATCATGTCTTCTGAATTTTTCCAGCTCCACTGCTGGAACCTATCACTTGCGGTCCTTCCAACCATGATATAAGCAAACCACAACAAAAGCTTTTGTTGGGAGCCAATTTAACAGTAGAAAGGTTAATCTTCAGAGAAAAAAAGGAAAGCATCAAAGAAATTAAGTTTATGTATTGCAACTGGCACGAGAATCACAGTGAGCTGTGAATTTGGAGGGAATAACATCAGACACATGGGTAGAGAGTAGCAATAAAAGAGGAAATCAGTCGCAGAGGGGCTCTAAGGGACTATGGCCCCACTTTACATGGGAATCTAGTAACCATTTGGAAAACATATATGGAGACACATATTTTTTGTGAGAGGCAACATCATTCTCCAGTATGTTTGTGGTGTGGTTTGGAAATGGGACTTCTTTTAAATATAAGATTATTGAAAATATACTTTTTAAACCACACTATTCAAAGCTTCAATGAATATCTGATTCAGGCCCCGAACACTGCAGGTTGCCAGTTTTTCTCAGCTTAAACTCTAGTATGCCCCAGTGCCAAGTTGATTTTAACAACCTCTACCTTTCTAAGCACGCCTTTCATGTAGATTTACTTGAAAATGGCATCTCGGGCTCTTGTCACCTCATGTTCTCTTCCAGACCATTCACCCAGGTCAGTTTCCTGGCAGGTCCTCAGCAAGCAGTTGGGGGTTCTCCCTAGACTGAGCTTGGAGTAATTATGCTCTGTAATTGTGGAGTCAGGGCCTGTCTCCCAGTCAGGATTAGAAATGCCAAGTCATTTCCTGTTTTCAAATTCAAACGAAAGATACTGACGTCTGATACTGGTTTTTCTTCATTTCATTTATTGTGGGGGCACCCTGGAGCTGCCTTTGAAGGGATTCTCTTTTTCTATCTGGGTCTCAAAAGACGGTGCTGAATCTTAGACCAACACCAGGGAACAGAGAAAATGATTCCAGCGGTCACATTTGCTGACTCGTCAGGTCATTCCGCCCAAAGCGCAGTGCGGTGGGTCACTTGGTGCCGTGCCTCTCGTCTGCGGGAAGGAGTACTCATGGGGGGCTCTGCATAAACAGGGGGGCATGTGCAGAAAGGGAGGGGACAGACATTTGGCACACGTTTAAGGGTAGAGTACCTTCTTAATTGTACAGATCTTGTATTTTACAGCACATTAAACTTTAAAAGGAAAGGTAGCAAAATGGAGCATCTGTTTTTTTCTCATATAAATTCAACTCCTAATAAATACTAAGCAGAGTTTTCTCAGACCCAGTTGTGGGCAGATAAGCAGTTCCATACACGCAGGACTAATTGCAGTGTTCGCTAAACCTCACTCGACTGTCTTTTTTATTTCTCTGCCACTGAAACCAGCTTTTAGTAATTGGGTCTTGGGAAAGACGACATCCCAGAAAAGAATCATAGCCAAAATAAACAGAGTGAAGCTGGAGAATAATACCAAAAATGATTCCTATGTATTCCATACAACAGAGCCTTCCACTGAAAACCACATTCTGCACCTAAATTAGTCCCAGTAATACAAGTTTCACGCCTGAAGTGAACCTGCGCCTGTCTCCCAATTTCCTGGCTCTTGAGGGAGTAACATATGTGTTGCTGGTTATCAGATTTTTAAAGCATTTCCCTTTCATATCCACTTATTTCTCTTGAAACTGACACAAAATCTATCACACAGTAGATAAAGTAACAACTTCTTAGATGTTGCAGCGACAACGGTATAACTTTTTTAAAAATGAAATGTAAAGGTGTCCCTTCAGGTTGACTTCCGACAGACAAGTGTTTACAGTACAGTTTTCTCCCAAGAAGAAGATCGCATAGATTTGTGGATTAGACACCGAGGCCCTAAGATGGAAACAAAAAGAGACCCTGTGAAGGTGTGCCTCTGCTGTCCTCCAAAGATACACTCTGTGACATCTAAATGGTAACGGGAGAAAGATGTCAAGAGGCATCTTGTTCCCTTTCTCTGAGGGCTTGTTTTCACTGTGAAAAATCACCATTTTAGATTCCATCAGGATTCTTGCATCGAGAAAATTTAGTTCAACTATCAATTTAGTCAATTACGTCATAGAAGAAACGAGAGAGAGAAGGCTGGAGATAAGTGAGCAACGTAAAAGCAATGTAGGAGAGAAAAAAAGGAAGAAAAGAGCGAGAACAGTCCTGTAAACTTGTTAAAAATGCTTTCATTATTTGAGATCAGTAGACTGATCTGTTTGTGTGAAATGCATTTATTTGCCATTGTGTAAGTTGAAACAGTAGCCCTGTTCCCATGCCTTGTGTCATTGGTTCTTATGCTTGGCTGTATTTCACATTTCAACCTGCTCACCATATGTGTACATACTTATGCTTTCTTTGCCACTAATTGCTTCTTTTCTGACAATACCATCTATATGTTCATAGTATATGGCCATTTTTATCACTCTAAGCCTATTAATGCTCAGACTTATGGTTCCCAGTGGAATTAAAATTAACCAGCTCTCTAAATATTGTTCATGAGTTGGAAAACTTCTGTATTTTAGAATCTCACTTCAGTTGTTTTTAATTGGTTTGCAATATTTCACCCTTCAGGGCTCGGCCTTAACTTTTCAAAGTATATATTAAAAAAAATTTATGGGACTGATATGAAAGGCAAAACTTAAGAAAAATAAACACTTCTTTTGGACAATGATAGCACTTATTCTATGATTTAAAGCCTGATTTTATAGTTCAGGTAAAGGCTAAACTCTTACTGACTTTCCACTGACTTCTATTATCATCAATAAGATTTTAACCTGTAAATGAGCTGCTAGTCCAGTGGGCTCCATCAGAAGTATAGGGTTCTATATACAAGCAAATGGCTTTTTGGTGAATTTCTCTTTCAGAGCTGGAGATCTCTAATGCATTCATTCATTTTTTGAGTTTGTCATAAAATGTTGCTGTTTATTTCTGGAATATGGAAAGAGACTTCCCTTAAATGCTTCGTTTTGAAGAATGGTCACTTTGTACAACCTATAAAACAAATCATTGACAAAATGCCCCTAAACTCCAAAGAATTATTTTTTGCTAATGACAAATGAACTGTACATCAGGGCACATGTGCACACACACACGCACCCAAGTTTATTAATAATATCCACTATTTTTCAAAAATAAAGTGATATGGCAACTTAGCTAAGTGAGAATTACAGACTACCTACCGTGTTTCTGTTCTCAGGACAGGGAAGAAAATTAATTACCTTTATGGAAAGAACAAATGAACCAATTTAATAGTGATAATACATGTTGTATTCAGATAAAACAGAGATCACTTGTGTCTTCATTTTCTTGGTTCCCCTAAAGGACAAATAACTGTGATCTCTGCTCAAAGCTCCTAAAATCAAACTATTTTACTTTTTTAAAAAAGTACTATTGAGAAATATTGAGTTACTACACATACTTTGTGATTCCCTAGTGATGACATTTAAGGCAGAAACTTTTTCTCTTTGAATATTTTAACAGAAGTAACCAAAGAGGAGTCAGCCCATAGTTCACACTTGTTAAATGAGTGGAGAAATTAATGAAAAAGTGGAGAAATAACAACCACATGAGATGTCAGTCTCACATTGATAAGAGAAGAAAAGCATTTGCACACTGATTTTAAACAAGCTTTTGAACATTTCATATGATCTGCCAGGTAGTGTATTTCCTGTATCTAAAACGTTCAGTTAAACTTTTTTTACTTCATGTAATGGATGTTTTTCCCTGTGAACAAGGAAATTATACCTGTGTATTAACAAGTGGCATGCTATTACTCATTGTGAATCTCAAGGTTAAGGAACTTTGACTTGCTGTGGATGGATATTAAGACCCTTCACTGTGCTCAGATGGTCAACAAACACACCATTTGCTTTCATCTACATTGAGTTTGTCACTTGACTTTTGACCTTTCATTTGGCACTGTCCTGTCATTTCTTTGGTTTCTCAAATTCTAGCTTCTCACTTGACCTCTCAACTGTGACCTCTCACTTGACCTGTGATCTCATAAATTCTGAAATCTCATACATGTAATTGAGGAACAAATAAACAAAACATCTGGATGAAGTTCTTCCTGAATTAAATCTGAGTAGAAGAAACATAGAACCAAATGCTTCAAGACTTCAAGTAATGTAATATCCAATAGGGTGATATATGATTAGTGGAAAATAACTTTTTAAGAATTGGCTATGCTATATTAAATTATCATAATTTATGATGGTTATACTAAAATCAAAAGACAAAGATTAACTTTCATAAGAATCTTTCTACAATTGTTCTGATTGCTACAAATGTGTTCACATTAAAAACAACAACAACAAAATGTACAAATTAGTCCAGTTAAAAATAAAACATTTCTTCTATGGTATCACTGGATAGATCCAAATTGCTAACCTTTCAGTTGGTAGCTAAGTGCAAACCATTTGCACCACTCAGGGACATACTTATTTAATATAAGTAGTGCTGAATTTTTTCATCTTATCACCCAAGGATAGAAGTCAGAACTATTACCTATACTACTACCAAAGGATTTTACCCAGATAAACATTATAAAGGTCTGACAATTACGTCTACAGACTTAATTGTTCTAAGTGCTACGTACCTCCTTGCTGGGTATCACTATTGTCACCTTTGAAGTAGCCCCTTGGGAAGCCATGCACTGATGCCAGCACTTAGACCACCCTTCAAAGCAATTTTGAATCTTTCTGGAATGACCATTGTGCACAGTGGCAAGTTCAAGAATTTAATTGTTTAGTTGTCTGCGAGGAAGTTTTTACTTAATAAAGAAACAACTTTGTTGGAACACCCTCCCTGCTCACCTGATATGGCCCTCAGTGACTTTTTTCTTGACCAGAAGATAAAGGAAATATTGAAAGGAAGATATTTTGATGACTTTCAGGACATCAAGGGTATTAGGATGGCAGCTCTGATGACCATTCCAGAAAAAGAGTTCCAAAATTGCTTTGGAACATAGACTAGGTTCTGGCGTTGGTGCATTCCTTCTCCAGGGGAATACTTCAATGGTGACCATAGTGACATTCAGCAATGAGGTACGTAGCACTTTTTCTAGGATGAGTTCGAGAGTGTAGTTGTCAGACTTACTGACAACTGTCAACTCACTGTAGTAGTCAACATAAAACTAAGTATTTTAAACGTTATTTGATCGCCCTTAATCACTCACTCTCTGCAAAACTTTTATATCTCAATAGCATTTTGAGTCATCTGAAACAACCTTTCTTTGTTGATACCTTCTTTATCTGTCTCTCCTCACTAGAATGTAAGCTTCATTAGGGCAGGAGGTTTTTCTCCATGGTGACTGCTCAACCTCCATAACAAAACAGAGCACCTGGCACCTACTAGTTTTTGAATGAACATATTTGTTGACTAAACAAAATAATGTCTAGCGTAAGAACAAGTGAATTCCTAAAACATCATGTCATGCACTTCAGCAGATGAGAGCAGAAGTCTGAAGTAAATATTAGTGGTGTAATGGGAAAGTGCTTGGCTGCTAACAGAAAGGCTAGCAGGTGGAACTCACCTAGCGGCACCTCAGGAAAAATCCTGACAGCCTGCTCCACTAAGGATTCAAAAACCAAAATCCAACCTGATTGCGACTCATAGTGACCCTACATGACAGAGCAGATTTATACCACAGAGTTTCCAAGAATCAGAGGATAGATTCAAACTGCTCACCTTTTGGTTAGCAGCCTAGCTCTTAACCACCATGCTATCAGAGCTCGCTGATAAATATTACAGCCCAGAAGACACTACTGGAGCAAGCGTCCTCTGTCATATGGGGTAACTGAGTCAAAATGGCAACTAGGAACAAGAATCTCAAAATAGTAATTATAGTTCAACTCTTCTTTTAATAAGACCTATAGCCTGTGAAACTTATCCTAGAATTTTCCGTATGAGCATCTCCTGAAAAAAAAATCTCTTAAAATAATAAATATTAACAGTTATCCTCAAATACCAGCTCTAGCAGAACTTAACCTTTAAGTTAAAGTTTTTGCTAATTAGGCTACCATTGTAGTTTTTTCATTAAATACCTGGATTCATATTTCAGCAAAGGTATGAATTTAAAGGCACTAGAATATGAAAAGAGCTACAGAAACATGAGAGACCATCAAGTTTGATATTTTAGTCCCTGAAATGACTTTCCCATACTTTACTGGTATGCCTTTTCAAACTAAACTTTATTAAGCACTTTGGATTACCATAAGGAAAATCTAAATGGAAACAAAAAAATAAATACACAAAAATCTCCAAATGGACCAGAGAATGAAACAAAACAATTTGCAGGAAATCTCTTCCAAAGTTTTAGTTCAAATATACTCTACACTCACTTACAGGGCTATTTCTAGAAGACATAAAGAAAGTAGACTTCCCAAACTGAAATCGTATTAGAAAATCAACTTTCTGTTAAATAATATCTTCTATAAATTTTAATTAAAGAAATTTCAGTTTGAATATAAGAAAGGAAGAGAAACTGAACTTTCACTTTTAAAATGGTGGTAGAAAACTCCTATAAATATTTACATCCAATCCTTATAGATTTAACCATAAGTTTTTAAACTGATGTTTGCTGACATTTAATATGATAACTCCTATAAGATTTTAACACCAAATGAATACCAAGAAGGTCTTATGTTTATTAAATTTTATGTAAATATATTTTATCTTCAAAATATCATACATGTACTAAGAATATAAATAATAGGTTTTTGAAATACAGAGTAATTCTCGCCTTTTATGGGTTCCAAAATACTGAAAGAAGTGTTAAGATATTTGAATTGCTGTAAAAGTGAAATTTAAACTAATCATAAAACCAACATTTTCTAACTTCCTCAAGCTAAGTTGAGTAAATGGCTCAAAGTTTGACTGAAGTTTGAGTTCTTTCTTGTTTAATCCAAAGTAGTTCATTTTTCCTTAAAGCTAATCAAAATAGTCAGACATGGTACAAATCATTTTGTTGGAGAAGAATTATGTCTGTGGTTTATTTAAATCATGTAATACCAATAAGGAGAACTTTAAAAGAATATTAGAGCATTTGAAATATATAGAGAAATAAAAATGGCAAAACAAAAACATAAAAGAAAATTAAGTACAGGAATTATTTTGCAGATACTGCTGATATATTGATCATACTAACAGCATAACATATAAAGAATAAAAATCTAAGTAATAACAATAAAAAGAAACAGCTCCAAAAGTTCACCTCAAGGGAAAAATATTAACTATTTAGGAATATATCTTAAAATATAACCAAGATTTTAATGAGAATTTCTGGAATTCCAGATAAAAATCATACAGAAATTGAAGGGGATGTTCAAATTTTTTTGATGCCCTCATAAATAAATAAGTAAAGTTACTATTTCTGAGTCATAGCCTACATTTAATTTATTAATGTAATCCAAGTAATGGCATTTTTCCACATAAGTAACACATTGAAACACCAGTTATACTTAAAATATTTCGAGAAAATCAGAGAAATAGCTTATGGACATTGTAAAAAGAAACATGGAAATTTTGAGGGGGACAAAGGACAGAGTATCTAAATATATTGCACTGATATAACAAAGCCCAGATTTAAAAATAAAAGCAAGGTTTGCTGGCTTGACTTATACGTCAGGTAGAAGCTTTTTACTACAAGAATTCAGCTGCTGAAGTTCATTTCCTGTCTTTAATTCTAAACGAGCAATTTGCTGATAATTTCCTGTCTACATTTTCATAAAGTAGAAAGAACATGGCTGGTTAAGCTTAATGTTTCAATAACCAAATAAACTTCAGCAAGCATGGTTTAGGAAATTAGATGACTACTAGAAACTAGTTTCAGGCTTATAAAAAAAAGCATGAGTACTGTTTATCTCCCCCAAATGTTTGAAAATATTCTTGAAGCCCTTTGTGATTGCTTCTTTGACCCCAAAACAAATAGAGCACCACTGCTTTGCCTCAGTGGGCCCAGAGCAATTAAAGTCAAAAGGGTAGGAATCCCCCTGAACTCTGAGCTGTCCCAACATGGATGAGAAAGAAACGACCTCCAGCTTGATTTCAGCCTGGAACTACCACCCCTGCCCCCTCTTCACCTCACCACCTTCTCACACACAAACACATCTTTATGCTTAAGTTAGAAATTTGTTTTACGTGAACTTTTTGTAGACTGTGCCATTGCATTCTTGATCATCAGCATTTGGAGCTGAAATTAAAATAGTGCATCACTCCAAGTGGCCTGTCTGAAATCATATCTAAAATCAAGTTGCCAATTAAAGATGAAGAATGGTTGTGTTAATATTGCCTTAAAATGAGGTACCCTTTTCTGCTGTTGAGACCACAGACATCTTCCATCCAAAATCAATTATAGCATCTGCAGAAGGGGAGCTTAGGAATTACATATTGTTTCCAGTGTTCAGAAGAGGACACAATCCATAAGACTATGAAACATGGGCACATTGGCAAGAGCATGAAAAATGCCAATTTGTGCCACTACTGACCTCCAGATGCCAGCCAGTGGTCGAAATGGAGTCACACGCTAATTACAAAGGGAGATTTTATTAGACAGATTTAAGGGGAACAGATGAGCCCCAATCCCCCATTTACTGTCTACTGTACACTTAGCTAATGCCCTCTCCTGTGAGAAAGGCTTAAACAGTAAGCACAAATAGCACAATGAAATTGTAGTACTCTCTCAGTGTGGACCTGGACTATTTCAGCCACCAGCAACGTGAGTAGCTGCAGGTGTTGCACTAAATAAAGTAATATAAAGTGTCTAAATTGTAACAGTGGAAGTACTGTTTCAAGACTCTTGTCTGCTTTTTATTAATAGTCAGATTCCTTCCTATCAGCAGCCACAACTACCTTTACCCTATTATTCAGAAACAATATTTTGATAGGCAAAGATCTTTTCAAAATCACTGTGGATATTTTCTGACCATAGTCATTTTAGAGTTGAATTAGCTTTCAATCTTCTCACAGAAGGGGAGAATGTAAACTTGGGATTCAGGAAAAGAGGAAACCAGGGGTTACAAAGGTGGAGAGGCCAAGTAGAATGAAACAGACCCCCTCCATCAACTAAAAAACTTGGCAGGATAACTAGAACCAGACCAACCCTAAATCTTAGGGTTCATGAGCTCTTAGTAACATAATTAAACCGAAATAAAACTAATATTCCAGGGTTAAGTTTCACCTTAATATACATTAGCAGTTACAAGTGATAGCATCAGATACAAAGAGTTAGAAACAGGAAGTATCCCTTTTGTTTACACGATTCTCCTAGAAGTAAGAGAAGGCATTCCTTAATATGATAATGTGATTTCTATAGGGAAGAAAAATTACCAACACAAAAAAACTGTCAACTTTCTCTTTATCAAACAGCATTGCTTTGGGGGTAAGGTGGGCTTGATACCTTATTTAACATTTCTTAAATAAGAAATAGAAAACACCAGGTTTCCAAAGCATTTGTGTCCTGGAAAAGAACCACTAATACCCGGGGAAAAAAAATGTTGAACAGGAAATGTTTGACCAACGCTGTATCACAAGATATCAAAAGAATTTCACTTTGGCTACTTCAGGGACTCAAGTCAAGACATTCTTGATTGTGTGTGTGTGTGTGTGTGTGTGTGTGTGTGTGAATAGTCTCTGAGCTTCTACAAAATGAGTCCAAAAAAATAAAGAAATAGCCACAGTAAAATTTTCTAAAAGTTTCCGACGAGTGAAATAAAGTAAAAATCTTCTTGCCGAATAGGACATACAAAGTGTTAGCCCTGAGAGTAGATAAACAACAGTAGTGATCTGTGAATAGCATTCAGGAAATTCCACTTATCTGATGAGCTGTTGCCTAACCGAGCAGCGTTTCACATGTCACCAGCTAACTTAAGCTCCCTATTGTGTTTACAGATGTCTTTTAAAGGCATATTTAATGCTGTTTGGCACATTGAGAGATAGTCTGTTTAGAAGTAAATGGCAGAACCGCGAGAGAAGTCTTCCTTCTTTTCTTCTTTAATTGACGTCCATTTACACCTCGGCACCCTAACTCTGAGGATTCTGGTGGCAGAACTGCCTGCAGGCACTCAGCCCTGGTTGCTTTTTTGAAACAAACTTTCTTTTAACACTTAAAACCGGGGATGCTTTAACAGAAAGTGTCTCCAGTTTGCGAGCTCCCAGCCCCCTTAGACTCTACCCAAACAAAGCTACTAATGTGTGGTCAGTTTCTTGGCAAGTCGGCTCTCTGCTGATAACGCTCCTGCCTGCTATTCTCCAAGGGGCTGGCTGCTGGAAGACTGCTCCGGACCGCATCCCCTGGTGCTCCTGATGCGGGCGATCCTCCGACTGCGCGGCGCCAACCACAACATGCTACCCACCGTGAGAGAGCAGGACGCGGGCTGCTGTAGTCAGGACTTATCGTCTATCATACTGATTGACGAAACCAAGAGTGAGCAGAAAAAATAAACACGAACAGAGGCTGCAGTGTATGGGCCAGTCAGCTGGGAGTTTTAGTATTTGGCCTCGGTGATCCTACTCTCCTGGTAGGTTATCTTTTCCTCGTGCTATCATTTATCATAACTTTGAGGGCCAGGCAGAGAAACAGCCCTACAGTTTTTCTGTTGGTTACATTCATTAGACTTCTGTTTCTTTTTTTTTTTTTTTTCCTTAGCAAGGCTTCCTTTACCATCCCTCCTCATAATAATCCCATCCCTTCAAATGGTATTCCCTGAAGAACAGTGAAGTGAAATCTAAATGCTGTTCTTTGCTTTTGCTTCTATTCCAGCATAGATCATTTCAAGTAATTAACCTTTGTTACACCGTCAAATCCAGAATGCAAACCTACATGTTAATTTTACCTAAGTCAGACCCAATAATAAATCTGATCCTAGAGCAGCTAAACTCAAGGAAGATTCTGGATGCTGTTCTGTTATTTGGATATCTTCTTCTTAAATAATGGCCCCTGACTTTTTCAAGCACAAACCATGTTTTGTATTGGTCTTGACAGGCACTATAAAGTACTCCCCCAAGTGTCAGTAACAAAGATGATTTGTATGTGGCTTGCAGTCTTCCAGTGTTCTAATAGCTTTCTCATTCCAACACAGAAACATGGAGCACAGAGCAGCTGGTTAAAGCTGATACAAGCATTTCTTCTCTCAGCAGGCTATTCTTGCATAACCATTTATTTTGCAGAGTTTTAAAGTGCCTGAAGGATTTAATTATGTACATAGACAACCCTATAAACTCTATTCTAGGGTTTTTATTGACTTTTGTGCTGGGCAGCTCTTAGGCATTTCAATTAAGTGTTTTTATAAGAAAAACTACAATATTGTTTAAAAAAAATTCTTTATAGATACTTCCAAACAGCCTCCCCTCCCTCTATTGAATAAACTATTTAGTTGGCTAAAAAAGCCAGGTTAATTCAACATTTAGTTTTTTCCATTTTGAAAAATAGATGGTTTCTGTCCCACACAGGTTTATGAAAATGGGCCCACAGTGTCAGCCAAGGACAAGATTACTTTGTAACATGTTTTAAAATGTCGACAAGGCTACCTGTTACTCAGGAGTTTGCTTAAACTCATAAGAGTAAAAACCTAAATGCAAAATTTTACATGTTGTATTTAACAAGTGCAGAACAATAAATTACCAAATTCAGTTGGAGCACCCGCCTGACACCCTCAATAGTCTTTGGGAGACCCCAAAGCCGCCTTTGTCTGCCTTCTTCAATTGCAGGGCTCAAGTATTTACAAGGTCCCTGCAAACTTGCCTTCATTATGATGTGGGATATTTCAGCCCCAGCAGGTGGCCAACAGGAGGCCAGACCTGCCCGTGAAATATGTAATACTCTTTCATATACTTTAGCCAGAAATGTGCCCCTCCATGACTCTCCTAACTGTTCTAATTTCCCTTTCTCCTCTTAATCTCCTCAGCAAGCCATGAGCTTGCATTAAAATCTACCTAAAACATTTTACCCACAGGCAATGTAATTCTGAAACAAGCAACCAACATTTCACAGCTCTGGAGTAATGGATTAATTTGAACCTAATGTTGCCTCGTTTACTGCTCCAAACGTTCTGGTGTCGACATAGCTTGGAGGCATGGTGCTGTGGCGTGCACAACTCGGGAAGCCGGGGCTACAGTTGGCTTCACATCTGTGCATCACATTTGCCATGTGCCTCATTATCCTGCACCCCACTGTGCCTACCTGTCCCCCTCAGCTTCTCAGCCACAGGCGAGCCAATTTTTTTTCCCCCTTTCCAACTAAGAATCTTTGTTCTCCTTCTTACTTACTAAATTTTTGTGAGACCTCTGCACCCAAGCCATAGGGATTCGGTCTGTGTGAACAGCCCAGCCCCTTAAGATCCTTGATTCTCCATTAGCAAGAGGAAAATTCCAGCATTAAGTTCCTGACATGTCACTGCATAAATTGTGCCATTTGTAGAATCTCTTAGAATCTGTGACTAAACATAGGGGTGTGTAATAAAGCATAGCATTGTTGATTTTGACTTTAACAAGTTTGGTCGGCTTCAATTATCTGTAAGCAAAGAAGGAATACCCTCCAACTCCAGCTTTAAGGGGGGGCAAGGGAAGGTGAGGAACGTAGTCACAGAAAGAAAAAGAGTGTTACATCAAAAATTAAAAACAATTGCCTTGAACTATTTAAGGAGTTAGCATTTCAAAGTTTATTGTCACAAACAGTTGATATACACAACTAGCCCTCTCCCAAAAACCGACAGTGTTTTAAAAGCATGTACTAAGCAGGCCAAACAGCTGCTTAAGTTTTAATGCTGCTTAAACAATAAAAAAATCCAGTGAGTCCTTTACTGGTTTTCCATTGGAAGGGTTTGGGGTACCCATTTAACAAGAGACAGACTGAAGTTTAGTTCTGCTAAAATAACTTCAAGTGTGCAAAACTTAAATAATATCTGTTGTTATTATTAGAAAGCATGTGTGTTATTAATTAATATTAATAGCATCCAACAGAACAGTGATATTAGGGCTAAACCCAGAAAAGCAAACATTCTTGCAACAAGGTAGAAGAAAAAATTTAAACTAGACGGGTTAGCCTCAAAAGGTTCAAAGCTAAGAATAAGGTAATTTAAAATATTATCGATATACTACCTTTGACAAATGGGGTTAAGATAGTAATCAATGAGAAAGGTGGCTTGATGCTCTCCAATTATGATACTATTGTAACAGAAAAGTATTTTACAATGATACGAAATTAGTTAGTAAAATAAGTGGTTATTTGCATCTACCTATAAAACATAAACTTGGATTCCAACAATTCTTACCACTCTACCACAGTAAGTTTAAACCTCTACAGGACATCAAAATTGAGTTGGGGGTGAGAATTCTAATGCCATCCATGAGTAGAAACATAGTCTGCTCTAGAAATTGTGTTGGATTTCCACACCTCACCACATAATCCTGAGAAGCTCCATGGTGCAGGACATTGAGTCTTGCAGGTTTCATTTGATGCTTGAATTAATTTACCTGATACGGAATTTGTTACCTTTACGATAAAAGAGTTGCTAGTCATTACTGAGAGTGGACAGATGGAACATGTCAACAAGAGGGGGAGAAACTCGTAATCCGTGTGGCACAGCCCTCCATCTGGTAGTTCCCCACTTGCCTGACAAACAGTTGTTTCCAAATAAAACAGAATGTTTCTCCTTAGCCTTAATAGAATATCCTTAGATACTGACCCTGAACCTACTTTACAGATAATAAACAACCATATGACTAAAGTGTAGCTTCTAAAGGTAGTCTGTATCATACAGAAAGGTTTTGAGCAAATGAGGGGGTGGAGGAACTATTCATCTGAAAACATTTTCAAGTAAACAAAAACAGGTTTTTTCTTTGCTGGATCATGAAGGTGATTGAACAAAATTACATCATCCTCTCAAAAAGCACCTTGCAAGTTGTGTAAATATAAAATCCAGCCAGGTAAAGTGGCTGCCAATCTCTGGTAGGAAGGCTGTGTTTGTATGTCCTGTGCACCCCCTTTTCCTGATGAATGATGCCTGATGTCTGAGGGAGGAAAACCAACTTGACAGGTAACTTCATACCACAACTGCCGTAAAAGTACTTTGCTAAGAGATAGGACACAAGCCCATTACTCTTTGAAATACGTTAAATCCTGTTATGTCCTCATAATAGTTCAATTAACTCTCCTATTGACTGAGATTGTGCATATACATTTGCATATGTTTACTGTTCCTCATGTTTGGTAAAGTAACAGCAACGACAACAAAAAAATCAAATGCATTTCCCTTAAGTCTATTTCTACTCACAGTGGCCCTATAGGACATAGTAGACCTGCCCAATAGAGTTTCCTAGGAGTGCCTGCTGGATTCAAACTACTGACCTGTTAGTTAGCAGACACAGTTTTTAACCGCCACACCGCCAGGGCTTTCTTGGTGAAATCGACAGTAGAAACAAGGGAGACCCTCAGTGAGATGCATTGACACAATAGTGACAGCCACTGTTGTAGCTGACACACATCGACCGTGCAGATGGCACAGGACCAGGTGACATTTTATGGCCTCTCTGGGTCAGAGCCCACTAGGTGGCAACTAACAACAACTGCTCCTCTGATTTGTTTGCTCCTTATTTCTGTTGTTCTTTGCAAATGCAAAGAAGAGCTTACTAGCTGTTGCATTCTGTGGAAGGCATATTGTTGTTGTTAGGTACTGTGAGGTCTGTTCTGACTGACAGCAACTTCATGCAACAGAGTGGAACTAACCCACAGGGTTTTCTTGGCTGTAAGCTTTACAGAAGCAGATTGCCTGGTTTTTCTCCTCCTGAGCCACTAAATGGGTTTAAACCACCAATATTTCAGTTAGCAGCTGAATGTCTAACTGTTTTGCCGCCAGGGCACCTTTCTGTGAAAGGCATAGGGCTAGTTTGTTTGTTTGTTTATCAGTGTGCTGACTGCAAACTCTAGCAACAATACTGGGACACACACATCTACTTCTCTGGCAACATTCTAGTCTTAGAAGGAGATACTTGGAAAAGCTAACTAGCTACTAGTTCTTTTTACTCAGAATTGACAAGGTACTTTAACGTAATGATGTAACATGTTTTACATTTATTCTTCAGAATAATTCATAAAAGGTATAGCAGTTTAATCAATGAACATTTCTTAAAAACACACAAGTTTAGCAGAACCCTAGTGGCACGGTGGTTAAGAGATTGGCTGCTAACCAAAAGATAGACATTTCAAAGCCACAAGGTGTTCCTTGCAAGCATTATGGGGCAGCTCTACTGTGTCCTGTAAGGTCACTGTGAGTCAGAATCAACTTGACGGCAATGGGTTTTGGGGGTTGCAGGCTTAGCAACCACCCTAGGGCAAATTATCCAGTGAGTCAAACACATATGAGACTAGTTGTGCTTAACTTACTAGTCTGTATCAGTAATTTCACTTTCTTTTGACTACATCAGTGATTCTGCTTCTGCGTATGGCTGGTATCGTCTGTCTGTTCCCCCAACCTACAGCACCCTTCTAGAGAATCAAAACCTCTTGTCAAATTTACGGTCCCTGACAGGTGTGGACAACTCAGCAAGCAAGGTAAGCATGGGCTTGCTTGTGCTTACTTACTGATCTGTGGTGATGCTTAATGGAAAATCCACTCCTGAACCCCCCCTAAAATTTGTTAGAAATTTTTAAAAAAGAAAAAACAACCAAAAAAAACCTGACATATTTAATCTGAGTCTATAGGCAGTAGGCTATGTCTACACAAAGATTGCTATTCTTTAAATTACTTTGTTAAAAATGTGGTACAATTGAATAAAACTGGAACTTAGAGTCAAAATGATACTAACTAAATAACTTTGTCCAGTTATACTACCCTACCTCACTGTTGAAATTCTATAGCTCTAAAATGAAAATTATTGTACTAATACATACCTCATAAAAATCACTGTAAAGTTTAATTAGGATAATACATGCAAAAAGCAAAAGATAGTACCTGATACAGAAGGGGGAAAATGTTAGCCATTATTATTTTTATTCTGCATGCATTCAGAATTTTTAATAAATTTTAAACCAGATCACATCATTAGAATCCCATTAGATATGCCTGGGAACATCAGTCAAAATCTATTATTCTGAATCTATGGGAATCATTATAATGTGTATCCAGAATTGAGACCCCTTGATGAAGATGTGGAAATTCAGGTGTTGGTGGCCCCTACATGATCTGCTTTGAATAATTCATTGTGTCCTTCCATAATAAAAGCCTAGTCAAGTAATTTGCATATAGTACTTGCTCAGGGAAAGAAAGAAAAGATGAAAATGGATGTCAGAAGAGACTCTGAAACTTGCTCTTGAGTACAGAGTAACGGAGGTGAGTGGAAGTTATGGAGAAGTCAAAGCACTGAACAGATTTCAGAGGGTGGCTCCAGAAGACAAAGTATTATAACAACACGTGCAAATACCTGGACTTAGAGAAACCAAAAGGAAAGAACAAGATGGGCATTTCTCAAGACAAAAGAACTGAAGATAAAATTTAAGCCTTCAGTTGCAAGAGTGAGAGATTCTATGAGGAAAATATTGAACAAAGAAATAACCATCAAAAGAAGATGGAAGAAATACACAGAGTCACTGTACCCAAAATAACTGATCAATGTTCAGCCCCTTCAGGATGCAGCATATGGTCGAGAACCGTACTAAAGGAAGAAATGCAGGCTGCCCTGAAGGGAATGGTGAAGTTGTATCCACGAATTAATGGAATACCAATTGAAATGTTTAAACAAAGGGATGCAGCCCTGGAATACTCATTTATCTGTACCAAAAAGTTTGGAAGAGAGCTGTGTGGCCAACTGACTGAAAGAAATCCATATTTGTGTCCATTCCAAAGAAAGTTGATCCAACAGACTTAGGAAATTATCAAACCATATCATTAATATCACACCCAAGTAAAATTTTTCTGAAGATCATTAAACAGCTGTTGCTGTAGTACATCCACAAGGAATTGCTGGAAATTGAAGCTGGATATTGTTGCTGATGTCAGATATATCTTGGCTGAAAGCAGAGAATACCAGAAAGATACCTGTCTGTGTTTTATTGGCTATGCAGTGGTATTCAGCTGTATGGATCATAACAAATTGTGGATAACATTACAAAGAATAGGAATTCCTAAACACCTGATTGTGCTTATGAGGAACCTGTACTAGGCCAAGAGGCAATCATTCAAACAGAACAAAGGGATATTGCATGGTTGAGACTCAGGACAGGTGTGTATCAGGGTTGTATTCTTTTACCATACTTACTCAATCTCTATTCCAAGCAAATAATACAGGAGGCTGGACTATATGAAGAAGAATGTGGCATCAGGGTTGGAAACTCTTTAACGACTTGAATTATGCAGATGCCACCACTTTGCCTGCTGAAACTGAAGGAGACTTAAAGCACTTACTGGTGAAGATCAAACACCACAATCTTCAGTATGGATTACAACTCAATATAAACAAGACAAAAATCCTCTCACAAGTGGACAAATAAACAGCATTATAATAAACAGAGAAAATATTGACGTTTTCTAAGATTTCATTCACAGTGAACACCCATGGAAGCAGCAATCAAGAAATCAAAAGATGCAATGCATTAGGCAAATCTGCTGCAACAGATCTCTTTAAACTGTTAAAGAAAACAAAAATGTCACTCTGACAATATGCATGGAAAAGTTGAACAATGAATGAGAAAGACTGAAGACAAATTGATGCCTTTCAATTATGGTGTTGGCCAAGCATATTGAAAAAAAAACATGGCCTTCCAGAAGAATGAACAAATAAATCTGTCTTGGAAGATATACAGCCAGAATGCTCCTTAGAAGCAAGGATGGTGAAACTTGGTCTTACGTGTTTTGAAGATGTTATCAGGAGGAACCAGTCCCTACAGAAAGACATCATTGGTAAAATAGAGGGTGAGTTGTCTGCGACAGTGGACTCAAGCATGACAGTGATTGTGAGGAGGTGCAGGACTGGCCTTGCTCTGTTCTGTTGTACATAGGGTCTCTGTGGTTTAGAACTGACTGGACAGCACCTAACCACAAAATAGTAAATAATCAAATAAAATAGATAACTGCTCAATCTGCCTCTCAGTATGTGTTACATACATTCTTCGTCTATGAGTGAAGTTTCCACACAAGGTAATAAGTTAAGTTTTTCCATGTTTAGAGGTGCATTTCTATGCATTGTTCTGTGAATTCTCTCTTGTTTTCTGTCAAACTTAAATGGCCACCAAAACCAAATCAATGAATAAAAACTATTTTTAAAAAATAGATTGAGAGCTATAACCAGACAAAGTTGTTTCTGATTGCATCCAAACCATCCCTACACCTGAAATCTACCGCCACCACCTAGTGTTACTGATAAGCAAAGCACACAGGTGTAAATATCCCAAGAAAAAGACAGGATGATGCACAATTCTACAATTTTTGGACTCTTATGGACAATTCAGTCAACATAACCTATGGACATTCTTTGCCTAAAACCTGCAAACCTTCCCTGGCTCCCTTCCCAATGTAGAGGAAGGTTGCTGTAATTCAGGCCAATCTGCCCTCTTTCTGCTTTGAGGACTGTGAAGTTGTTGTGATGATTGAAAAATCTGGCCTGATTCGGGTATGAGCTTTTAACAATTTTGATACTTAAAAATCTGTTTTTAAGTCAAGCCATGTGGTAATAAGATGTGACAGAGCTCAAGGGGCACTGGTGTGACATTATGGACTTGTTGATGAGCAATAATATTTTGGACACAGGGTCTTAGAAGATAGTTTACGGTCAGAGGGAGCCTGGGACTATCAACCTAAGATGAGTCTTTCATATCACTCATTTGTGGCACAGAAAGCCAAAAGGTGGTCTTCAGTGATTACCAGTAATGAAGCGACAAGGAGTTAAAGTTAACCAACCAATTTACATTTCACGCTCTCCCTTCCTATATTTGAATGGAGCAGAGGTTGCAAAGCCTGTTTCAGAATTTATTTTTAAAATACAAAGGAACTGTGGGAGGAGAATTTCATTTTTATCGGTGCTTATGTTCTGCATATAATTAAGCACAAACTGCAAAGTATTATCCACTCTACCAACTCTATGTATCTGATATCAAACTTGCAAGAGCCAGAAGTATTTGGAAGGGAAATGGGGGCAAGTGACCTGAAGCCCACTCCCTTGGGTCAGTGCATGCTGGGAGGGGAAATGAGCTACAGAGCAGACAATTTTCAGCTTCAGTGGTTTTACTTTCTTTACCAGGCCTCATGAAAACACACTGACAAAACAAAGGACACAAAATTAATGACCCATGCGTTCTGTCAATTGACTCTTAGTAGCAGTGGCCAGTTCACCTTAATTTTTTGTGCGCATTGAACATGTAGCCCAAGGCATTGGTTAAGGTTCACTTAAGAATTCTTCAAAGGCATCACTTGGTTTTCATTAATTTGTTAACTGTAACTTTTCTGCTAAGGAACCCACAAACCAAGTGAAGGCCTCTTTTAAAAAGGCAGGAACAAAAGGCATGTATTTCACCAACCACTTCTTCTGCCTCCACAGTAATAATTTCTCATTCATGAATACTAGAGTAAGTTATAGCTTACAGATTTTTCTAGCATTTAAAATATATTTAATTTTTTTTAACTTTCTCAGAAATCCAAGTATCACCTTTCAGCAGTCATAGAGGATAACCCTGTAGTTTTCCATTCTTTCCATAGTTAATCATCTTGATTATTCCTGTGGTCTTTAACCAGTGATGTTTGATGAAATCCAATTAGAGGATGTACGAAATATGGGCAATTAAATAAAATATAAGAGTCAACAAAAAAAGTGTAAGAATTCCAAAGAAGGTACAAATGGAATTTCGCATGTATGCACTGGTAGATACAGAGATTATTATTGATAGCTACCATTGAGCTGCTCCCCAACTCATGGCAATCCCATGTGCTTCTTAGTCCATCTGCTCCAGCTTTGCTAAACACACTTTTACATCACAGCAATGTGCAGGCTTCCACTGACAGATGTGTAGTGGCTGAGCAGGAGGTTCACTGACTGCAAATCAAACTCTGACCTCCTGCATGGAAGGAAGAATTCTGCCACTGAAGTACCACTGCCCTCTATACAAAGATTGTGCAGTGTTTTAGATGACAATCACCATTTGCACTGGAATTTCCTTTAATTTAATGTCCCACAGTGTACACTTAGAGTAAAATTTTCCATTTACCCAGAAATTACAAAGATGGTTTATCTTTGTGAATATCTTTCATGATTATTAATACAGAAATGCTGAACAATTTTCTAAGAGCATATAACTAATGAATACTGAGACACTGATGGTGAGGTCTGAATTTTCTTTATCAAATTTAAACTCAAAATGTGGGATTAATTCCAGCTTTTCAGGAAGTTGGTAGTTTCAACATTTTTCTTCTTAAAATAGCAACACTAAGACAGTTTTAAGTGTGAAGGAGTCTATCATTAGGACATTTGGCAGTTTTTTAGCAAAAGAAATGGCTCCCATGAAGCAAACATACCATTCCTTTCTAGAAACTTCTCAGACAAATGTTTGATTGGTACAGCATCACGTAGTTATGTCTGTCAGCATTTCTATTACAAAGACTTTATTTTCAAGGTTTTCTAATTCAGTTGTGAAAAGTTGCTTTAGAAAGAAAGTTGGAAAGGTGGTTTTAGCCTGGGAGTTTATCATATTGAACAAATCTTTGTTTGCTATCTCTTAGTTCTGTGAGCCAAGGTTTACTCCCAGTTACACATGCCAAACTTCCAGTGACTTCAATGCCAGAGAGAGATTTTTTTTTGGTTTTTCTTGTGTTTAAATTCACTCCACAAGAGCTTCCCTCATTCTTCCTTCAGAAGCCGCCAGGACCTAGCTCATATCCTGTGTAACCCAGTGGGAGAGGAGCCACATCATATGTAACCCTGTTGGTCATATGAATCAAGTCTTGGCCAAGTGTCTCCAGTATGAAATGTGGACAGCACCACAGAAAGACGTGGAACTTTTGAATATGTGTACAATTAAAAAAAATAAAATAGGCACATCCCACCACTGCTTGTAAAGTAGAGTCCTGTCAACCGTGGAAGCATGTATGTGTTTTGGAGAAGTTACAGTTACTCAGAATATGAATGTACTTTTTGTTTGTTTTTGAAGAAATAATGCCAAGCCTAGTGCCGTTGAGTCAGATCCGACTCATGGCAACCCTAGGGGCCAGGGTAGAACTGACCCCCAGGAGAAATAATGAAGGGGACAAAAATCCATCATTTATTGTATCATTTATTGTATAGCTGTTGTAAACTTTTTAGAAACACATTGAGGTTGAAACATTGGAAATTTATACACACTTGTACTTAATCAGGTAACTCTGGTGGCATAGTGGTTAAGAGCTATGACTGGTAAACAAAGGACAGCAGTTCGAATCCACCAGATGCTCCTTGGAAACTGTATGTGGGCAGTTATACTCTGTCTTACAGGGTTATCAGTCAGAATCGACTCAAAGGCAACAAGTTTACACTTAATCAGAAATGGGTGTAGACACACACAACTTGACCAAAGCAAGGTTATGGAAGCTCCATAGGTGCTGCAACACTCTCTCAGGGGCTGAATTACTGGACTGAGGTCTGGAGACAATGCTAGACCCTGTTGGGGGATATCTACCTCAATTGGTATAATATAGTTTATAAAGACAATGTTCTATATCCTACTTTGGTGAGTAGTGCATACACTCTTAAAAGCTTAGTAGCCATCTAAGATACTCCACCTATCCCATCCCATCTGCGGCGAGAGAGAATGAAAAAAATTAAAGACACAAGGGAACGATTAGTCCAAAGGACGAATAAGCCACATTGCTACAGCCTCTACCAGCCTGAGACTAGCACAACTAGATGGTGCTAGCTACCTCTACCAACTGATCTGACGGTAATAATAATAGATGCCCTGGAGAAAGCTGGAGAAAAATATAGAATAAAATTCTAACTCACAAAAAACATCTGACAGTCTGATGAAACTCTGAGAGTGTGAGCTCCAGACTTAGAGAAGACCAACTCATAAAACAAGACTGAATAGGCACCCCAGTTCAGGGGCAAGCACAGGAAGGAAGGAGGGGACAGGAAAGGTGGTAACAGGGAACCTGAAATCGAGACAGGGAAGGTGTTGACACATTGTGGGGTTGGCAACGAATGTCACAAAATAACGTGTGTACTAATTGTTTAATAAGAAACTCATTTGCGCCTTAAATCTTCAGCTAAAGTAGAATAAAAAAAGAAAAAGAGAAATGAGTGCAGGGCAGTTTTAATCAAATCCAGTGAGAAATTGTACTATTTATAAACATAAAAAAAAAACTTAGAAATAGCTGTGGACAAGATTATGCCATAGTTAATTTCTAAAAATTATTAAAATAGTAAAGTATGTTTGCATACATACAGCAAATTCCCCTGTTTATGTAGGTATAATGACCTAGATATCTTTTGTAAGTAAGGCACAAACCAGACAATATTCAACAAAATAAACTTTACATTTGAAAAGCAAAATACAGTACATGTAAAGAGCCGTAATAAATTATCAAAATTCCAGGTATTGTAAGTATGGAAGAGGTATTTTGGTAGGTTATAAGATGGAAATATATATGTCCAAGTGCGTATTAATGTCAATGTCTTTGCATTATAATATAGCTAAATATAATAATGTTCAAGTATATAATTTTAAATAAAAGTATGCCACTCATAAATATAATTCACAACTTTAAATATATAAAACCCATTGCTATCCAGTTGATTCAACTCATAGCAACCCTATAGGACAGAATAGAACTGTCTTACAGGGTTTCAAGCTGCTGGATTCAAACTGCTGACTTACGGTTAGCAGCCAAAAAGCGTAACTGCTACACCCCCAGGGCTCCCCTTTTAAATATACTTGTAATGTATTAAAATGTATTATCACTGATAATAGTCATAAATTAATAATGCAGTCATGTCCCAGACTAGTTCCTGCATGAGTAAAAGTCCACAGCTAGAAATACCACAACAAATCTGTTAGAAAGCAGAGGGCTATACATTTACCTAGTCAACAGGCAGAGTAGCCTGACCTGCCGAGCTACTACAAGATGCCACAGGGCAAACTTGGGTGTCAAAATCATCTTAGAAAGTCAAGGCCGCATCAGAAGGACTTTGTAGATGGCCAGCTAGCAGAAGGCCAAGCCAAATATGGTTTGGGTTTGTTCAGTGTCTCAGTCTATTCCCAAATTTGGATTTGGCAAAACCAAAACCACATTTTGCCAAGTACTAGCTCCCTTAATTTTTAAGCCCATGTGCATTTTCAGTGAAATTTAACCCATATGTTTCTTACTCCTTTACACTTAACTCACCAAAGTGTTTCTGTAAGAGCCATTTGATATTCAAAGGCCTTTTGAGTTTCTTAAAAATAGAGGTTTTCTTGCTTTGTCCCCCCCTCAAAACAGGAAGTTACATTCTGCCAAGCATAAATGAAGGTGAACATGAACATAATATGCCAATCCAAAGTCCAAAGGTTTGAACTTGGCTCAAAACTGTAGATTCAAGAGCATGCCCACATATTTTTTTAATGTGCCTGAATTTGTCTGCATCCAGATAGTGACTGAGATCATTTAAATCTAAACTAATGAACTGTACCAATAGTGACCAACAAAAGAGGTGGGAAATGTCTCTTCAGTGGGTGACAAAAAGAATTCTCATCAGTTTCATATGTAAAACTAGCTACTGCTGTTTTTTTTTTTTCTTTTTTTTTTTTTTTTGGTTTGGTTTTTTTTTCTTGAGCTATCAGAGTTCATTTTCTAAAAATTATTTGGAACACACACCGGTAGAAAATATATCATCAGGACCTTCTGTGGTAGAAAGATACGTATTTATATATTACATGTTTAAGCATTCAGCTGCTAACCAAAAGATCAGTTGTTCAAATCCAGCACCCATTCTTCAGAAGTCCTAAGGCACAGTTCTGTTCTGTCCTTTAGGGTTGCTTAATGGCTTAATCCACTTAATGGCAATGGGTTTTCATTTATCCAAAATTTGTATTGCTTTTGAAATACATTGGCTTTTTGGCTTTGAAATACATTAGTATATACTTCATATTATTTTCTTAACTTATGTATTTTCAGGACAGTCTTCTCCCCAAGAGGGAAAAGAAAAGCGGTGCTAATACTTATAACGGCTTAACACAATTTAAGGCCAAGATGTAAGGCCAACATAAATATATTAAGAAAATGCACGCTAACAAAGGAGAAAACCCAATGGTTCAGTGCTGGGCTACTCACTGAAAGGCTGGTGTTCAAACACATCCAGAGGAGCCTTGGCAGAAAGGCTTGGTAATGTGCCTTCAAAAAGTCACAACCATAAAAACCCTACGGAGCAGTTCTGCTGCACACGTACAGGGTGGCCATGACTCAGGAGCAACTGACTAGAAACAGGAGAGTTAATCACAGTTTATACTTCTTTTGGAGACCCTGGCAGCATGGTGGTTAAATGCTACATCTGCTAACCAAAAGGTCAGCAATTCACATCTGCTGGGTGCTCCTTGGAAACTGTGGGACAGTTCAGCTCTGTCCTACAGGGTCACTGTAAGTTGGATTTGACTTGTTGACCGTGGATTTTGTTTTATTTTTTTAGTATTTCTTTTACCTCAGCCACGCTTAACACAGCTAGGTTCAAGGTTGGTGCTCATTATATTCTTACTGGATTAAGCTGAATTGAATTCAGTAGCATAAATGATTAAGTCATACTGTGATGAGTCAAGGAATAATGACACTTTAATTCCTATACGATGTTTAAGAATTTCTTGTCAGAATCATTTGTATTACTTATTCCTTAAAATTATCACCTGATGCTATTTTCTTACAAAATGAAACTCTTCTTGAGTTCCCTCAGCTGTTATGATACTTCTCTGCTACAGGGCTTAGCATGTGGTTTGGGAGCAGGGGAGTAAAATCTTAGAGTGCACATCAGTAATCAACCAGATAGTGTTGGGATGCGCAACACAAGCTGAGATTTACAGTGTAGTATCATTCCACCTGTTGCCATCAGTTGATTCTGACTCGTAGCAACCCCACAGAAGAGTAGTACTTCCCCCAGAGAGTTTCTAAGGAGTGCCCAGTGGGTGTGAATTGCCCACCTTTTGGCTGGCAGCTGTAGCATGTGACAACAAAGCCGCCAAGGTTTCCAGAAGGCATTCTAACACATCCCGAATACATTTCCACAAATGTATGCCCATGAGTGGATCATCAGTGGATTTGTTCCCTAAATCTAGGAATTGACTTGGAGCTCTTGCTCGAGCCCCAGTGTCTTAAGATTCCCAAGTGGAGAGATAGATCGGAAGTCTCCCCAGCCTAGTTCAGTAGATGTGAATCCATTCATTCAGCAAATACTTCAGCCCCTGCTTTGTTCCAGGCACTCTACTCTGCAGACTTTCTTGCCCTCTTGAAGCCTAGGTTGCAGTGGTTTCACCATCTGTTCTCTCAGGATCAAAACATTTCTTGTGGATTCTGTTATATGTTTTATATTAAGAAAGCACACTGAGTATTACTTTCCTGAAACTTCATGTTAAATAATTAGCATTGTTCAAAATAAATTGTGTTCTCACTAACAAATGATAATATTACATTCAGTTAACCCTTAACATGGGGTATGAGAAGGGGAGATGGATACCTATCAGCTATTATAAGGAAAATGAGAAAAAAGAAATCAACAAATATTCCAAAAGGTTTAGAATGTTTTATGGAAAAAAATGGAAAAAAAAATAGAAAACTGGAAGTGGACAGAAGAACTGATCAGTGGTGCAAATGGCAGGACAGATGCAGAAGTAGCACTGGAGTCCCTCCAGTCCAGCAGTGGCAAATACTGGGCTTGTAAGGCTCTTTGTCCCCTCATGTTCATGGCTGGCATTGCTGCTAGGAGCTCATGGCATGATTTCCCCTGGAGCAAGGCCACAGCCTCAGCAATTTTCAGAAGGATCAGAAGTCTGCCACAGGAGAGTGTGCATGACAGCTGAAACCTATTTGACATCCCTGATAGTCCAGCTTCTTCAGTTTTAGATGACTTTTCCTGAGGTCACAGAAAGACTATGTCATCACATTACTTGCAGTAGTTTTTGTCTATTGATAGAGAAGCAAATCCCTTGATAAGAAAAGAAATACCCACTGAGTGCTTACTACACAAAACATTATTTCATGCTGTTATCTTGTCAACTGAATATCATCCCTGTTGTAAATTAGAAGCCTCTGTCATCCTTGCTGGGCACTAAGCAGGTAAAAAAAAAAAAATTGTAGATTTAGATTTTTTCTGTGCTTGTGTTATCTTTTCTTTAGGTGTAAGGACCCTCTTCTAGAGGGGAACATGGTTAAGTGTAGACTTTAAGTGTAGACTACTAAACCAAACAAAAGGAAAAGGTAGGGCTCAGCAGAGGTCTCAACCCATTTATACTTCTGTTTCCCTAGGGTAAAGAATCTATAGGTGAAGTACTTCAGTCTCTTTGAAAGTAAGATTCAAGGTTAGGTGCTCCAGTTAATCTGGTCTTAAATCATTATGACAGCACAGACTTTATTGGTCAAGTTCATTACAGTCATCCAGTGTTTGCAATGAAGTCTTGTGCTGTTATGACAACCATGTTCAAGAACTGACTTCTGTATTGTGGCTTAAATGAGATAAATTTCCACTTTAGGAAGACATCCAGCTGCTGAGGACTCTGAAGCTGCCAAGATGATGCTCCACAATTTCCACATCTGCTTCATTCCTCTCTCATAACCTCATCACTAATTTATTTCTGTTTTTTAAGAATCACGATCATTTTATTTCACTGGAGCAGACCTTAAGCATATGCCCCAAATGGAGATTTACTTAACGAGTAGTTTGAATTGATGGATGAAGCATGTTTATACCGTGTGTTCACACTATGTCCTTTCCTAACTTTCTCAACTATTTGATTTCATGACAAAATATAGGTGATTAAGAAAATAGACAAAGATATTTAACCCATTTCAAATATTCTTTCTCTAGTTTTCCTAGAATTCTGTCAGAAAAGTCTTCAAAAATACTTAGCCTCATCCAGTTTCAAATCAAACCAATATAAATAATGGGTAGAATTACTAACCTGCAGGGAATGTCATCCTAAATTTCCTGGTGATGACTATTTAACCATAAGCATGACTGGTGTATTTACTGGAGTCTGTATATACTGTATAATGTTCCCCAAAAACTCATGTAACTAATGCAATATGATAACCACTAGGGTGCTACTGTGACGTAAAGGATATATTACAATTTTATCCAATTCAAACAAGAAAAAAAGCAGTCAGCTTTAATGGCCCTGCCTTCTAAACAAATACATTGTCTGATCTACTGAACTTGAAATTCAAGGTTATATGTAAGTCATCTGGGAATAAAAATAAGTTTGTGGTATACACATTCCAGAACTAAGAGGTGATTTTATTCTTTGATCAATTATTTCTAACAGTCGTCTAAAGAGATCGGTGTGGTATCGCGGCCAAGGCTTTTACTGAGAGGAGTGAAGGTAGAAATATGTACACTCGGTAACACTGATTTCCAGTTGACAGAGAAGGGAGCTAGTCCAAGAGAGGACATGTTTCCTTTAAGGAAATGGTGTTGGATCCCTTGGTGTCAAAGCATTGTAAGGTGGGTCCATCAGATATGTACAGTGATGAGCAAAGAGAGTCTTGGTAAAGTGAAACACTGAACCATAATATAGGCTGAGACAAAAGAGAGTATCTAGCTCACTGTTCCTGCCTATTCTAGTCCCATTGTCAGAGTCTTACAGATGTGGAAACAGAGGCTGAGAGCTGTGCTGCTACTGCAAGGTCCTGGTAAAACAGTGTAAGAGTCATCTCCTGAATTCCACAAGGACAAGATACTGATTCTCCTGAAGCAGGTCCTAGGGCAGCAAGAACTAGAGCTGATCAAACAGAAACAGCAGCCAGCCAGGAGACAGCTGCACAAGGATAATGAATGTGCAAAGAATGACTTATAAGTGCTCCAAAAATGAGAGTTCAGTAGACATTTTCATATATGTTAGGATTTGTCAGAAAAAGAATTAAAACAATATTCATGCTTATAAAAAAAGAATAGACAAAGCCAGACAAATATAAATAGCCTGGTATAAATGTACCTGGCCTCCAGCTGAGGCTACAATATACATTATAAACACCAAAGAGTGTCAAGAGCATTCTAAGAGATTGGTCACCCCTTTCCACTTCATGAGTAATGCTTGGGAATGGGATAAAAAAATAATAATGGCCTCAAGGGAATGTTTAAGGATGAGGTAATTTGCATGTTTCTTCCAGAAAACATTAACTGTATCCTTCTTCGCTGCCAGGATAATTTTGAACTTCTGGCATCAAAGCAGAAACTTTCTACCAAAGTTGATCAGTCTCCTGTTACCACTCTATATTTATGTTGGTATAGCCATTCGTCCTGTGCAGTACTAGACTGAGGCTCACCAGCTACTTAATCTTCTGTTTTTTATTGAGGGCCCCATTGAAGAAAATCCTGGGAACTCTGGGTTAACCAATTTTTGTGCAATTTTTAGATTTTAATTCTTCCGACTTTGGGGCCATGTCGGCTGAGCCAGGAAGGACAAAAGAGAGTTCTCAAGAGAGAACTTGGATAATTAAGTTTACTCCCTTCTCCTTTCCTTTTTTCTGTCCATCATGTGAAATTTTGATATCCTCTCAGCCAGTAAGGCCAGCCAGGTGGTTTGTGAAGGTCAAGACTGAACTGTGTGGCTAATTGCTTTCACTTTCCTTTACATATGTGATAAATGGTAGCAGTAGGTAGGTAGATTAATTAATCAATTGTATGGAGTTCCTGAGTAGCTCAGTGAACCCTTCAGCTCATAGTCAAGGGCTTAACAGTTAGCTGAAGGGTTAACAGTTTGAACTCACCAAGAAGCAGTTTGAAAGAAAGGCCTGGTTACCCATTTCTGAACGTTCACAGCCTTGAAAACCTTACAGAGCAATTCTGTTCTGCACACACGAGTTCGTCTTGAGTCAGAGTCAACTCCGGTAACCAGCAACAACAGCAGATATTTCACTAGATGGCATCACCATCCACAAGCAAAGATAACTGATTAAAAGACAAAGTAGAGTTCATAAAACTCATGACAAATCCATTGGCATCGAATTATAGAAAGCTCTAAAAGAACAGGATTTAGAGTTAGAAATGACAGTAGAATTTATCCAGTAACAATCACTTTTTGACAGTTTTGAAACTGAAGCCCAGCCAAGAGAAGCAACTTACCCATGGTTACAGTTGACTTCTGTTTTTTCATTTTGAAAAAAAAAATCACTGGTATCTGCACTGCTGTTCTCCTTCTAAATACTGCTAATGAGCCAGGTACTGTGCTCCAGTTCCTTCACCATATCCTTCTTTTGTGACCTCTGTTCTTCTAAGGCTTGGGTTGTTTTTGCAAAGTTGTACTAACTCGCCTTTCAGATGTACCCAATTCAGAGATCGTATGTCTCACCTCCTAAAAACTCAGACTACACCCATACCAATTTTCTGTGGATAGAAAGTGACCAATATAGCTGTGTGACTCAATGCCACTAAATCCACATTTTGTTACAAAGCATTTAAGCACTTCGACTGCCTTTAAGAAACTGAAAAGCCTAAAAATTCCATCAAGTTGCTGAAGATTAAAAATATCAACGATTACTGGTATTCAGTTAAAGGTGTTTTTACACTGTCTGTATTCACCTCTGTAATCTCATTTAACCCTTAAAATAACCCAATGACGTAATAATTTCTCTCTTTCCTGCTGTATAGATGAGACTGAGACCACAAAGCTGAACTCTTGGCAATGCGGTGTCCAGTATTTGGGATCTCAGATCTTAGACTCTCTCTCCACCACTGTGAAGGTACAAAACTTTTTCACTAGTGAGTTAACAGATCTGACACACTCCTTTCTCGAGGGCTGCCCTAGTGAGTTGTGTTACATTTGACTGACAGTCACTGCGTGGTTAGTGTAGCCAGGACAGAAGCCAGCACCAGAAGGAAAAAATGCTCTAAACTCTTTGCTGTTTTGGTTTTCCTAACTACCGATTGCTTTCTCCAGAAGAAATTCTCTGGGCTGTCTTAATAGCTATCACAGTTCAGTCTCTTCTCCCCACATAGTTTTGTGATGTGTTCTTAAATCTTAAGTTACCTAATACGACTTATGTAGAGTTCAGCCCTGAGCACATCATTTAATACTATGCTTAGGTATTTTTTTTTGTGGGGTTCTGTTATAATCATACATTTTTTTCCTGCCCTTAAAATATCTTCTGTTTTTCAGTGAAGGTCCTATCTGAGGGTAGTGCATACTGACTAAAACCATTAAAATGATAATGTGCTCACCAAATGCAGTGTAATGTATTCGGTAAGTGTGAAGACTCTGGATCCTGACTGCATGGGTTCAAATCCCAACTTCACAGCTCGCTAAGTTCATCATGCTGGAGTGGTTAATCTCTTTGTACTTCAGTTTCCTGTCCTATAAAATGAGTTCACGCTTAAAAGTCTCAGAAAAACAGGAATAGAGGGGAAATTCCTCAACACAGTACCATCTACACAAAGCCAACTGCCTTCATTGTCCTGAGTGGTGAAACATTGAAAGAATTCCCTTTGAGAATGGAAACTAGACAAGAATGCCCACTCTCACCACTTCTGTTCAACATTGTGCTGGAAGTTCTAGCCAGAGCAGTTAGTCCAATCGAAGAAATAAAGGGCTTCTGCATCACCAATGAATAAGTAAAAACCTCCCTATTTGCAGATGATGTGATTGTTTATACAGAGAATCCAAAGGAATCCATAAGTAAACTATTGGAATAATAGAGGAGTTTAGCAAAGTATCAGGATACAAGATAAATATAAGTAAATCAGTAGGATTCCTTTATACCAACAGTGAGATTATTAAAGAAGAAATCACCAAATCAACTCCATTAACTATAGCCCCCAAGAAGATAAAGTACCTAGCAATAAATCTAGCAAGAGAAATAAGAGACTTTTACAAAGAGAACTACAAGACCTTACTACAAGAAACTAAGAGAGACTTACATAAATGGAGTAATCTACCCTGCTCATGGATAGGAAGACTCAACACTGTGAAAATGTCTATTTTGCCCAAAGCAATCTACCTATATAATGCAATCCCAATACAAATACCAGTGACGGTTTTTAATGGGATAGAGAAACAAATCATCAACTTTGTTTGGAAAGGGAAGAAACCTCGGATAAGTAAAGCACTACTGAAGAAGAAGAAGAACACACTGGGAGGCCACTCATTACCCAACTTTAGAACCTATTACACTGTCACAGTAGTCAAAACAGCCTGGTACTGGTACAGAAAGAGACAGATAGATCAGTGGAACAGAACTGAGACCCCAGAGATGACACCATCTTCCTTTGAACAGTTGATATTCCACAAAGGCCCTCAGACATTAAACTGGGGGAAAAAAATCTCTTCAACAAATGGTGCTGGCAAAATTAGATAGCCATTTGCAAAACACTGAAACAAGACCCATATCACACACCTTATACAAAAAACAACTCAAATTGGATAAAAGGCCTAAATATAAAATGTAAAACAGTAAAGCTCATCCAAGATAAAATAGGGTCAACAATGGAAGTTTTAATACACAACAAAGACAGACTTCGAAATCTGACAAACAAAGCACAATCAACAGAAGAGAAAATATATCAATGGGAACACTAAGAATCAAACACTTTTGTTCATCCAAAGACTTCACCAAAATAATTAAAAGACCACCTACAGAATGGGAAAAAATATTTGGCAACTATATGTCAGACCAACATCTGATCTCCAAAAAGGTATTACAAAATATCAACAAAAAGAGGATAAAGCATCAGTTAAGCGATGGGCAGAGGAGATGGACAGACATTTCTCTAAAGAGGATATCCAGGCAGCCAAAAGACACATGAAGAATTGTTCACGATCATTAGCTATTAAAGAAATTCAAATCAAAACTACGATGAGATACCATCCCACCCCAACAAGGTTGGTCATGATCCAAAAAACATGAAACTACAAATGCTGGAGAGGCTGTGCAGAAATTGGAACTCTCCAGCACTGCTGGTAGAATTGCAAAATAGTACAACCTCTTTGGAAAACAATCTGGCACTTCCTTAAAAAGCTGGAAATAGATAACACCATTTGATCCTGTAATTCCACTGCTTGGAATTTATCCTTCGGAAACAAAGGTTGTCACATGAACAGACACATGTACACCAACGTTTGTTGCAGCAGAGTCTACGATAGCAAAAAGTTGGAATCAACTCCGATGCCCATCAACAGACGAATGGATAAGCAAACTATGGTACACATACTCAATGGAACACTATACTATGATAAAAAAAAAAAAAAACAATGACAATTTTAGAAAACATAACATGGTCTCATTTGGAAGACATCATGCTGAGTGAAATCAATGAGTGTCAAAAAGACAAATTTTGTATGAGACCCCTGTTAGAAGGACTTAACAAGAATTACCCACAGAAGAAAATGACTGTGTTGGCTACACAGGTGGGTGGGGGACTGAGGGTTTACCATAGATGAGATAATTGATGTTATAAATTTTATTATTTTACTATAATTAATAAAAAAATAAAATTAAGAAAGAAGTTAGTATGGGAGGTAAGAGGCATTGGTGTTTTAGAATTCTTGCCTTCTATGTGGTTTAGAATTTTTGCCTTCTATGAGGGACCCTGGTGGTGCAGTCGTTAAGTGCCATAGCTACTAACCAGGTCAGCAGTTCAAGTCTGCCAAGCGCTCCTTAGAACCTTTATGGGGCCGTTCTACTCTGTCTTATAGGGTCACTATGAGTTAGAATTAACTCAACAGCAGGGGGTTTAGTTTGTTGTTGTTATTTGTTTTTTAATGAGGGAGAACTAGGTTTGAATCCCAGCTAGTGCATCTCATACACAGCCACCACCAATCTGTCAGTGGAGGCTGCGAGCTGCTATGATCAACAGTGGTGCTTCCAGACTAAGACTAGGAAGAAAGGCCTGGAGATCGACTTCTGAAAAGCAGCCAATTCAAAACCCTGAGGACCACAAAAATCCCATCATGGGGATGGTTCAGAACCCAGCAACATTGCATTGGACTGTGTAGGGGATCAGCACGCAGGACCCAGCAATGCTGCCCTAGGCTGTATGTGGGATCCCCATAAGTCCACTGCTGACTAGACAACAATTAAAAACAACAACAACATGGAAGATAAACGAGTCAATGCCCATAAAGTAGTGACAATAGTGTCTGACAGAAAGCAACTATTTAAATGTTAGTTAACATGACTAAAAAATAAACTGTTGCTGTCAATTTGATTCCAACTCACAGTATCCTATAGGACAGAGTAGAACTGTCCCATAAAGTTTCCAAGGAGCACCTAATAGATTTGAATAGCTGACCTTTTGTTTAGCAGCGGTAGCACTTAACTACTAGGCAACCAGGGTTTCCACTAAGACTAAAGCAGGTATAAAATGAGAGAAAAGTATATTTTTAATACTTTTACAAGCTGATATTACTAGGTTTACTATTTTAGAGGACATTGGATTCTCTGGCATTTGACCCGATACGGGTTTCCTTTATTTAAGTTGCACAAACGGCTGAACTTCCTCATCTCATTTGCGAAATTTGCCTTGGAAATAGAACGTACTCGGTGAACAAAACTCTAAAGAACTCATGTTGACGCTAACCAACGAAACTCGTCTGTTGCGATGTGTTCATTTTCGTTAAAAAGACATCAGTCGGCTTGTGTTGGAAATAGAACTTAATCTCTGACAGGCGGTTCTCATTTTCCAGTTATTCTCCAGGGAGCATGTGTTGGCATACTGGCAATCATTTTTTTGGCTCTGGGCTGTGGTTGCAAATGATGTTATTGTTCTTGGTTACACTGCGAAAAGTAAGGCTCCCCTCTCAGCTTTTGGCTTCACGCTAAAGCAGATTTCACAGCAGAGAGCTCCATCCAGTATACTGGTCTCTCCTCACTCCTCATATTCCAGTATGATCAAAGTCTGCAAAAATTGTTATACATTGAGCTTGGGTTTTCCTCCTTTTCAGTTTCTGCACTTGTCAAGAATGGTAATATACAACTGAAACAAAATCTAGATTTTTTTCTGTTTGTTGGTCAGTACAGGTGTCTCTGACAGAAACAAGAGAAAATAAATATTCTTCAATTTCTTTGCAGGTAGGAGAAGCAGATTTAGTTGGCATTTGCCATTTTGAACTATTTAGGTCAGATACTTAACTAGTCATGAATGAAAAGAGAAACTGTGTGTCAGAATTCAGGCTGAGAACTAGAGATTGGTTCTAATAATTTTGAAGAAAAGAGAAAGAACGAAACACATTCCCAAACCACGGACTACTTTTGGTCTTAAGTAATTTAATCACCACCTTTGTGATCTTAGTTGCAAAATAAATTTGCCCATTAAGTTGTTTCATTGCAAGTAATATAAACATTACCATCCCAAGTCTGAAATACTAGATCCTAAACAAGGTTAAAATACACGGAATGTTACCGCATTGTAAGGGACAAACAGATATTCCAGAAGACAAAAATACTGTTCCTTTTGCTAATAGATCTAAAGTATTTTCTTGGGCACTTATTCAATAACTGATACCACATACAAAGAGCAATCCGTTTATTGACTAATTGTGCATCGTGGTAAATGTGGGCTGTGCAGTGGTTTATGCAGGCTGGCCACAGTCAGCTTTCTGTAAATCCATGTTACCGATCAAGAAAGACAAAAAGGAGAATGAGTCAGTGTTGCAGCATTTGTAGTTCTGTCCCCTTTGTGGTTTTATCCTCTTTTTTTTTTTTTTTTTTTAAAAAAAGCAATGGCAAAGGAATAAATGGACTAAGAATAGGGAAACAAAAGCTCATTCACTGTCTAAAATACTGGCACACCACACCGTCTTAGGCTCTGAAGACATGCTCTTAATAGACTCGATTACCCATGGGTTTTGCCAGAAACATAAAAGAGTCACACTGGGCAGAGTCTTTGGCAAGGTTTGTCATTAGTTCATCAGATATTCATGGGATGTTTACCTATGCATGATCCTGATCTAGGTGCCTGGACTGTATCAGTGGACAGAGTGGAAGAAGAAAAGATTAGTCTCAAGAAACTTACTTTCTTGCTTTTAATAGCAACAGTCTGAATTTAAAAGATAATAAGTGCTTAACTTCATAGTGTACTGGCACACATTTTAGTATGTGGGCATCCCAACAGTCAAGTGAGAAGAGGCCTTTTGCCTAGAGTGCTCTCCCCGGCCAAGGTCCTGCTCAAACGTAACAGCTCTGCTCACGTGCTATCTCCTTTAGAAAGCTCTTCCCCACTGTTACACAAATCAGTTTGTGTTGTGCAAGATGCTTTTCAGTATCCAGGAACAAAATAGCCCCGGTTGTCCCATATCATACTCGTTCTACGTGTAATCCTCTCATTTCCTCATCTTACCTGCTCTGAGCTAGAGCCACAAGATGAACTTGACAAAGGGGGTGTGAAGGAAAGTTACGGGTCCTCACCCTCTGTCCCTGCATGCAGAATGAAGAAGCCAGGTGCCACAATAGCGGCATCACAAGGAAACCTGCGTCCTCAAACTTGCATCTGGAGAAGAACTTCCACCAACCAGCATTGAACTTTTGCTGAGCAAGATATTAACTATTGATAAGTCAGTGTTTATTAATTACTAAGACTAATACAATGACAGAAAAAAAAATGATTTTTATAAAAATTTTTCCCCAGAGGGGCACTTATTTTGTATAGGAAACAAGGAATTATATTAAAGATGTACCTGGCTACTTGTCATTTCTGCCAACTGGGGACAGAACCAACAAATCCTCACTCTGTCGCCCTAGCTAACTCATCTGCCTTTTACCTAATAATTTCTTCCTATCCCAAACCAGAAAACCCATGAATTTTCTTAAACAATGAGCCAGGCTTACTTTAGCTATTTGTTACTTTTTTTTTCCTCAAGACAAAAGGTATTTAAGTCATGCCACTTAAATTGACAGGCTGGAACTCTTAAATGTAAATCTCCCTTTAGGTTACATAAAGAGCATTTTCTTCAGATACATAAACACACACTTACTGGTGCACACAGAGTTTAGTTTTAAACATACTGTCACTTGTGAATAAAAATGGTTGAAAGAAAAAAGTTATTTCCAGATTCCAATTAGTTACATTATTGAATATTAGATAAAATTTTAAGTTTACTGGCTGAAAGAAAACAGAAGTTAGAATATCAAAGATGAATAAAGATAGCTTATAAAAATAATGCTGGAGATAATGATGACTTTCCAACCCATATGAGCATAAAGGAATTGGGATAATAGGAGTGCAAATCCTAAAACCTCAAAGAAAGCTTTATTATCTAATAATATTATTTTTTGCTTCCTGTAGTATATCCAGTTTCACAGCATGATAGTAGAGAGATAATAAATGAAAGTTCTCTCTTAATCCGTGTGAACCAAAAATTACATAGGTCCTGGAGAAATGGTGAATGTTAATGTAAAAATGAAAAATAAACTGTGGCATCAATTGATAGATTGAATAGAAATATAATCATTTGTACATAGTACATTCAGATTTAGGCAGTCTAGTATTCAGGACTTATGGACTTGGGAATTAAAACCCCTAAATCATGGTACATTAGTCCAAACATTATGACATACTCAACTTCCAGATCCGTGGGGATAAATTGAATCTAACATGCATCATGGGAAAGTAAACACTATGTGTCATTTCCTTTTCTGTGAGTTGGTATAGTTGCTTTCTTTGTGTGGGCTGCTGGGGAACTCTGAGACACGTTCTATGTTTTCTTGTAGCTTTCTTCAGATTTGGTTAAATAACATAGTTTTTTCTCCCATCTTCTTGTACTGCTCAGTGTTTCTCTTTCATTGTCTTTGTTTTTATTTTACCCCTACTTCTACTGACTCTAGTGCCTGATAGAAATTCGTAGTGCTATAAATCAATAATTTAAAAAAAAAAAAGCAAAGTATCAGGTACAAATATGAACATAAGTCTAGGTCTTTCTAGGCCAGATGGAACCACAAAATGATAGAGGAAAAAGGGCTTCAGAATTGGTCTAATCTAACACCCTTATTAAGTAGATAAGGAGGCCAACCCAGAGAAGTAACATTCCTAAGTCACATAGATAACTGGAGGGCTATAGCCATGCCTCCTGTGGCAACCTATCCCTTCTCACTTAGAGATGCAGCTCTCCTTCCAATATGATGCCAAAGGACCTACATACTCCACTGGTCTCATTTTTTAATTTCACACAAGTGTCTGAAGTTCTCTACATAACAAGTCAGACTTTAATGTGCTGTAGAGACCGATCCTCAGCCTGCCAACTAACTGCAGACTAGCGCTCAGGCAGCTGCCAAGGGAAAGAGATTATTCCCATGGACTCCTGCCAGGAGCCCAGCTGGGGACTGTACTCAGGGCTAACCGTTGATTTGAGTAGTTGCATTAGTCAGGAGCTAGGACTGTCAGGATCTCTACCAATTAGGGTCTGCCGAAGCAGCAGCAAAGCAGAAAGAAGTTAGTGAAAGCTCCTCTGCCAATACTCTTGATATACAAATCAACCCTAATTTGAGGGAAGATTTTTTTTTTTAACCTTAGTCTGTCAAAATATGTGGCAAATGCAGGCATCCTTGAGCTGTTCATTCTAAATCACTGCACCACCAGTGCAGTAATAAGCAGGGACTGATCCTGGCCACATAGGTCATGTTGCAGCTAATATATAGGACCGTCTTCCTAGGATCTGCACTAATAAGACATGGCAGGCAGACAGGATGGAATCCAGACAGACGGCCATACGCACCGTGTGTGCAGACAGAGATGGGCTACAAAGCAACTTTGTCATTTGAAAATCAATATTCTCCCTCTAGAGAAAGAATGTGCCGCAGTTATATGCTAAAATAGACCGAAGAATCTCTAAAATCTGATAAATAGTATTGTTACCAACTCTAAGTTGTAGTTGTAAGAATTCAGTTTTCAAAATGGTATGAGTTCTGCATTTCACACAGGCATGATCATTGGAAGGTTCAGGCTGATGAGGCTCTTTTCAGATTAAAGATTTGCAGTGAAGCGGGTGTGGAAAGTTAGATGGTTGGGACCCTAAGTACATTGGCCCCCACGTGCCACCCAGCATAAGCAGGAGAACCAAAGAATAAGTTAATGCACATTCAGTGAAACAGAGAAGTTGAATGGGGGGGGGGGGGGCTGTAGCCCACTATTTACTACATTTTCTCCTGTGCACTGGGTAACTTATCAGACTGACTTCTCCACAATCCCTTTCTTGCCTGAGGACCTCTCTCATCCTACTGTGGTGGTCGGTGACTAAGGAGCTAGGAACTAGTAGCACGGGGCTGTAAAGCCATTCTTCACTTAGGGGGCAGAGTGACAGTAATGGGTTTCTGAGTGTGGGCGTCTTCCAGTATTATTGCTTCTTGAAATCCCCTTGATGTCTTCAGAGGTCTCTAATCTGTATCTTGTCAAGAACAAAAACCAGACACAGAGTTCTGAAGCAACATGGTCACTGGTCAGGCATCAAGGAAGGTTTTGCTTTGATAATTTCTCACTCAAAATAATTATCCCACATTTAAATCAAGATAAATGAAAGAAATTAACAGAGGAAGCTAACAGATTCAGTAAGAGACAAATTCAGAGTACAGACCACACCATAAATCTCATGACTAATGGGATACTGGCAAATAAATCCTCCTCAGTGTTGTCCACAAATGTCTCTGCTAGTGAAGCCCTGTGTGAATATGTTTATTTCTTCTTGTTTGGCCTGGTAATTCTGTCATGACTAGTCAACATCTTAAATTACTTAATGTGGGTGGCAATCTCAGGCTTTTTAAAACTGTGTACCCATTAAATATGCCAAGCAAGGTAAGCGAACTGTTAAATAATCAAACTTACTGTTGTTGAGTTGATTCAACTCATAGCGACCCTACAGGACAGAGTAGAACAGCTCCACAGAGTTTCCAAGGAGCACTTGGCATGTTCAAACTGCTGACCTTTTGATTATCAGACATAGCATTTAACCACCAGGTAGATACCTAATGCTAAATACTTAAATGGCTTTCACAAGTTGTTTATGGAGTATACCTAGGTAAAGGCACCATTGCTATCCATTGTCAAGTTCACTTTGAAGTCAGTGGAAACACATACTATATGCAGAAAACAGCATCTCATTAAACCTGGAGAGCCAGCACACAACTTAGAGTTGGCAGCTCCTAAGATTTCCTCCCATTCTGTCACCCACATTAAGCATTCTATATTTCTGATCTCATATTTTCTTTTTTCATTCTGGCAATTTGAAGACCACTATTAAAGAAAAAAACACCGTAAAACATTTTATTTCCAAATCCTAAAAAATTATTTAATAAGTAGTATAACAAGCAAACCAAAGAAAGAACCATTAAGTTGATTTCAACTTACAGTCACCTTCTAGGACAGAGAGAAATGCCCCATAAAGTGTCTGTTGGATTCCAGTTGTCAACCCTTGGTTAGCAGCCATAGGACTTAACCATTTCACCAGAGCTTCCATATGCAATTTACAGGTACAAAAACAAGAAGTTGACAACTCAATGTCAGTTATCCTTTTTTTAACCCTAGGTAATAAAATAATATAGGATTACTATGAGTCAGCATCTACTTGATGGCAGTGGGTTGAGTTGGGTTGGGTTTTAATAAACTCCAATTTTTTTCAGGGCATACAGGTTTGACTTTTAAGAAAAGAAAAAGAGAAGGAAGGAAGGAGAAAGAAAGAGAGAGAGAGGGAAGAAGAGAGGCAGGAAGTAATGGAGGCCAGAAGACATTTCCCAGCTTGCCTTGCAGCTGGTCCAGTTCTAATCAGTTAATATAAGCAAGTATCACTGGGTGGGGCTTCCAGAAGAGACCTTTGAAGGAGTCTGACTTACTGTATGTACCATTACTGTTGTTCCAACCTTCTTGTTGTTTAGAATATATACAATGTGCTTAGCTCTTTGCAATCATCTTAAGAACATGAGGATGAAAGTCGCTCCTGGTGATAGTATAGTCCTCTTAGATCCTGATGACATCCTGGGGCTGTTGTACTAGCCACTGCCTGCCAGCCTTCAGACTTCTTTTAAATTTTATGCCACTGTTCTAAGAGTCTCCGTTACTCACAATGGAAATGCTAGTGGCATCGTGGTTAAGTGCTATGGCTGCTAATCAAATGTCAGCAGTTCAAATCTACTAGGAGCTACTTGGAAACTCTATGGGGGGGAAGGCAGTTCTACTCTATCCTACAGTGTTGCAATGAGTCCAAAACAACTTGATGGCAACAGATCGGGGTTTCTTTGTTTTTTTGTTACTCACAACAGATGTAACGGGGCAGCTTAAGACGCATTTGCTTGCATGGCCTTTTAAAAGCTCTGTTTCATTTCAAAACCTCAATTTTCTTCTCTGTAAACTGACTTAGGTTGGATGATCTGAAGAAAATGTCTTTTATTTTACTACTTGTGATTTCTAACTGCCTTTCTGTCTTTTTACCAATACCATTCTTAAAAAAAAACTATGTAAAAAAGGAAAGATTTTACGTTAGTTTATTTTAAAATGAAGAGAAGAAAAAGGGGGAAAATTAGTTACAAACCCTAGAACCCCCAAAATAGCAAATGATAGTTGAAGAAATTGTCAATTAAAGCACTCTGACATTTTAATAAATGCCACCAGCAAAGAAAACATTTCAGCAGGACTCTCTGAGTATCTGTCTCATGAGGATGGACTAATCGAGGCAGGAGGAGCTGGCCTGGCTTCTCACTCCAGGTAGGAAAGGAAGTGGGGAAGTGGGGGATGGGTGGTCAGGAGGAGATGAACTCCAGCTCACTTGTGTCAGCCTACTACAGTAGCTCAAGGTCAGAGGTCAGTTCAAGGTGGCCAGAGCTCTTCCACATTTGGCTGGAAAGGAACCTCTTTTCTCTATTTTCCCTAGTCCTTCCTGCGTAATTCTGAGGCATAATAGAAAGATAACACAGACTTTAACTTAAGTATTGCCCATTTTTGCAGAGCCTCGCAATTCTCCAGGGGTGCAAAAATCACTCTTTAGTTGTGCGTCGCCTACTGTGTTCATGAAACCCTGGTGGTGCAATGGTTAAGAACTGCAACAACTAACCAAAAGTTAGCTGTTCAGCAGTTCAAATCCACCAGGTACCCCTAGGAAACACTATAGGGCACTTCTACTCTGTCCTAAAGGGTATCTACAAGTTGTAATCAACTGGACAGCAATGGCTAACCATGTTCATAGAGTTTTGCAGACAGCTGTAGGAGCTGTAGACGCAAGAGCAGTCCCAGACCTCAAGAGCCACTGATAAAGGGAAAGGAAGGAGTCTTTAAACTCCATCTTCTTCTCCCAAATGAAGAATTTATTATTAAAACAACTAAGTCAGAGTCATTTATTTCATTCTGGAATCTTGCTCCTAATGGGCTCATTTAATTGACATTGGTTAATTTAAAAAAAAGTGTCCTGCCAAATCTCACAGGCCTTTTCACAGTCTGCCCCCTAGCAGAGAGAATAATGCTGAAATTTTTTTTTATTCAAAATGACAATCAATTATCTATGTTATCCAAAAGAAGTAAAAAACTCTCCGTTTATAAAGTCCATGTAATGTTTTCATGTTTCTGTCCAGCAAAATTAACATCCAAACAATCTCTCTTTACCTAGAATGCCCTTTCCCAAGCTGAAACTAAATCATCTGGGATGGAAAATCCTTGATGTGCCTTTCATACCAACCCTGTGGAAAAAGATGTATGTCTAAGTTTTAGGTGACAAACAGGGTTATTATCTCTCTTCCTCTAATATTTAACCAATCTAAACACTCAGGGGAAAAATGTTATCTCAAATCCAACCACTTTATACACATTCACTTGGTCTTCTTCTGACAATTCAACCAGCTTTTCTAACAAGTATCTCAAATACTTGTTTGGAAAGCTTTTCTCAAGTGGGCGAGCAAACAGGAGGAGGACTATTCTTTAGCAATCCCCCCTTATAAGCCTCCAATGATGCTATCTTCTTGTACTTTAGTTAATGAAAAGATAAATATGATCTGCCCTATGCCCAGCTGTGTTTTTCTTGCACTGAGGAATTCACAAAAGGAAAATTTTAAATGATACATTTATCAGTGAACAAGTTTGCTAAAGCAAATAGATTTCAGCCTCCTGAGTTTGCTTCAATAAAAGATTAAACGCTAATAATGCAACTTAGCACACTCCCTAGATTTATGAATAATCAAAGTTTGGAGGAAGGCCAGGCCATTTCAGAACATTACCTACCAAACAGATGCCAACAGTATGAAGACATCTTCTCTATAGCTAAGCGGCTGTATTTCCTATCATACAATTCAATATTGACTGAATAATTAGCCTTTACCAAACATTTATTAAAACACTCCGTTTACCACACGACCAACGCTTGTTGAAAAATTTCAGGAGGGAAAACACGCACAGGTCCTTTCTAATTTCTAAGTGGATTGAATTAGGAAACAGCAGCAAAGCAAGACTGGAATTGTTAGACCAAACATGTGGATTGTCAAGAAGGGGTTCTTTAAGAAGTAAAGGCATTATTGCCTTGTTGTTCTTGAACAATACTTCACATCAAGAATGGTTTTACTCTCAGCGCACACGAAGCCCATTCTTCACACGTTGACTTTTGTGTTCTAATGCCATTCCTAGGTGGCCAGGCTGCAATTACATCCATATCCTCCTTTAATGCTATCTCTCAAAGGTGGCATGACAAGTTAATGATTAAGTGAGGGCTAGAATCACCTTGCCAAGTTTCTAACTTCTTGGAAAAGATTGCTTGTTTTCCTACTAGTATCTTCATATGTTGGAAACCCTGGTGGCGTAGTGGGTTAAGTGCTTCGTCTGCTAACCAAAAGGTCGGCAGTTCAAATCCGCCAGGCACTCCCTGGCAGTTCTACACTGACCTCTGCATCCTATGAGTCAGACATGACTCAGCGGCAGTGGTTTTTTTCATTGTTAGTTTTATTTTTGTATGTAGCTTTAAAAAAAAAAAACACTAATGGATTCTTGTGACAGAAGTTACCTATTTAAAAAGTGGTAGCAAATTCTGAATACTAAGTGGACAAAATGGTTGAGTTACAATTTAGTTACAACAAACTCAAAACATAATCATGGTGTTATTCCCCAATTAAAACTATATCCTTGTTTTATAACTTTACTGTGGGGAAAAAAACAAACAAAACACCACAATTGGATTCCTGTTCATTTCTTGCCAAATTAGAACATACTTTCTAGTTTTCCGGCATCCTGCTCAATAAAAACCTGGTCATGCTTCCATAATAGAAATTCTTCACGAAGCCTCATTTACTAACAGAATGAGGCTGCCACTGTTTCCTAAGCATTATCTTGAGCAGATTCATAAATCATTAAAATTTCCCTGGAACCCATAACTTATTATTTTCGTTCACTGATGCTCTTTCTAGTTTCCCGAGCACCTGCATCTTCTTCAGTGTGTCCAGCGGCAGGTTTTCGTTTGGACACGACTTGCCATTGAGGGGATTTAGATACCGGTCTGAGTCTTGCCTTCATTAATGATAATACGTATAACACAAAGAAAGTTCACACTAACCGGGCTGAAAGCATTTTCCTAACAGATACTATAAAAGGAATCATTTCAAACATGTTCATCAAGAGTGAACAATGGGGAGTCCTTGCCAACAAATGGTCAGTAGCCAGAAATGGCCGAATCTGTAGCCTACTCACCAATACTAGACTATGGATAATAAATAATAAACATGTTTTAAAAGGTGACCTTTCCCAGAAGCTTGGTATCTACTTATTTACAAAATCAAATGTATAAAACTACAGTGAAAAAAGGACATGAGTAAACATACAAGGAAGAGAAAACCACATTCCAAGTAGATGAAAAAATCATTCACTTTTCACAGATAATCGAAGAAGTTGATCATAAGGAAATTTCAAGATACTAAGTTGTATCTAGCCAAGCCAAGTGCCGTCGAGTCGGATCTATCGACTATGTAATTTATATTATCAGTGCTATTTGCATATCTCATTAAAATAAAAATTTTATATATCAATTATGTGTGTGTGTTTCTGTGCATCCATTAAACATTAAACTCAGTGCAGGTAAGGGCACTCACATGTTAGTTTTCAAAAATGCTATAGGCCTTTTGGAAAGAAGAGGAAAGTTTTTGTAACACAAACAAAAGTATGAAAGTATTTATATCCTTTGTCTTGATAATTCTACCACTGGAGATTTTCCTTAAGCATATTTCAATGACAGGGAAAAGCCATATTCATTATTTAACTTGTGCTATAGTGTAAGATTCTAAGTTATGCAGGTAGACAGTAGCAGGGGAAGAACTAAGGGAACATTTTTGTACATGGCTGTACCGCAGCCGTCACAATGATGATCGGAAAGCCAGTGCAAAAACATAGGCCCACACTTAACACTCAGTAAGGAACAGCTGGAACAGTAAAAAAATGGAGCCAAACAAAACTTAAAATAGTGGAATTTCTTCCTGTTTTCTAATTTTGTTGTAATACCACTCTGATGCTTTAAAAGTGTCACGCAGTGTGAGGTACAGCCCGCCCTAGACTACCTAGCCATGCAGACAGCAAACTAAACCCACTGCCGCTGAGTCATTTCTGACTCATAGTGACCCAGTGGGACAGAATAGACCTGTTCCAAAGAGTTTCCAAGGAGCACCTGGCAGGTTTGAACTGCCGACCTTTTGGTTAGCAGATGTAGGTACCCTTAACCACTGAGCCACCAGAGTTTCCCTAATTTCTCCAAAGGGAGACAATCCCATAGGTCAGCCTTCCACAAGCACCCCTAGGGTAATGGCTGCATTCCTGAGCAGGCATCAAACTCCTGCAGTCCAGCTCGGTAAACAATGCTGTCCTCACTAAAAGCCACTCCCTCCATATCAGAATGTCCCTGGCACAGCAGACACAGGGTGTGCTCCGAGCCCTGAGCACAGCCCCATCACACCACAAGCTGAACTGTCCAGAACAGAGACTCACATCACTCAGCATCTTTTGGTTTAAAGCATACGTATGCCAAAGTTAAAAATCAGTCACCAAATTGCTCAGTCCAAAAAATTCTTATTGAGAAAGTCAGGGGAGGAAAGGGGACCTTTAACACTGCGGTGTTAAAACAACCACCACCACAGAAGACTTTCCAGGTTTTATAATTTTTAATGTCTCTGTTTTAAAACCATATGCTCATTGCTGTTTAACAACATCCCAAGGTAACATTTTTAGTTCTGCAACACGGCTGCTAACATCCCAAGACCAGTGATTGTGCAACTGCCCGTGAAAAAATTAAAACTGCCAAGGCCATTTTTTAATGCTTAAGCTTATGCCAATGAAAACTACCCTATAGGCATAAACTTGATATTTCTGTTCACCACACATTAACCCAGAGCTCCTCAGGGTGTGACGCCCAGGTGACTTCTGTGATGCAGATTTCTAAAAATCTGGCTGGAAACCTGCATGATTGAACACCCAGGCTCCTGGCAGAGTAGAGCCATTGATCTTTTCTTATTTTACCCAATCTGCACTTAGTCTTGGAGGACTAACCCTTTGGCAGTAAGAATTCATATTGCTAAACAACAGTGTCCCTCCTGTGGCTTGTGCATTAGTCCCCAAAGCAGGACCCAGGGTCCCATGTGATTCACGGGAGGCACAAAGAAGTCTGGAAGGCAGACATGGACTCTGAAAGGAATAGAACTCAGGACCCTTGCAGGTGAAGAGAATCTCAGCGATCATCGAGCATAGCCCTCTTAATGCACCACGACACTGGTTCAAGGCCAAAACTGAGTCTAGCTTTCTTTCCAAGGCCAAAGAGTATTTTGAGGTGAGGGAAGTAGCAGCATAAGAAATTCAAAAGGAAGAAGATATCATTGTATATTTTTGAAGACATGTAACTGTAAACAAGGACAAAAGATGACATATAAAGACAATCTCTAAAACATACTCTGATAAGTCATTGTATGATTTCAAATTGTAGCTGGATCGTGAAGGGACCATCTCAGAATTTGGGGGTGGACCACAGCTTCACAACAAGAGTGTTAAGAAAGTTAGAAAGCGAATGCTTCACACACCAGGTCATTATTCCCCTATGACCTTTGAAAGCTGGTGGCTGCCTATTTCATTCAACATAAACTTTTGAGCAACTTCTCTTTATCTGGCAAGGCAGTTCTGCACAGCCCATCCTTCATACCTTTCAAATACAGAGAGAAGGGTCACAGATGGAGACTTGGCACAGGAGGTCAACGCTACCTAGCCACATGTGGAGAGGGCAGAAAGAAGAGGTGGAGACGACGGAGTGAAAGAGTAGGGGCAAGGTCAAAGGAAAGGAAGCCACCTGCCTGCCACAAACGCAGGGATATCACAGGCAGCAGGCAGCTACAGAAGATGAAAACCGCACCCAAACCATCAAGGAGCCCTGCGCAGATTCAATGTGTGAGCCGGTTGCCCAGCACTTGGGCTGCTCCACGTGCTATTGTATGTGAATGTCTGGATATTTTTAAAAGCACATTTTCCATAGCATCCCTTTTCCCTAAAGAAGACGTTTGAAAATTCAGAACCTCTGTCAAGAAGCAACAGTATGCTACACAATTTTGTTTGTCTGCCACCACCTGGACACTCAAAAAACACAGATATATATAAACATTTCTTTTAAATAAAAGAAATGCCTAGAAATGTGAAGCCCATACATGCTGTAGGAGTACTCGACCAGATTACCTTTGTCTCGGTCGCTAAAGTTTTCATCCCAGAGAATGAAAATCATCCTGCTTCTTCTACCCAGAAATAAGCACAGCACATCAGTGAAACACGACCAGGAAGAGAAAATGAGTATGATCACCACCATTAATACTAAAACTAGTCAATAATTATCTAAGCGGTATCAGTCATGTTTTCTGTGCATTTGGGTTGGCCTCTAAGTAAAGAGAAGGAACCTGTGAGAAGAAACTTGAGAATCCTTTGGTTTCTGTATAGGAGAATTATCTTAGGCAGCAGGTGTGAAGGATAGGGAATATACAGCCTTGTAATCTGTGCATTTATGGTGTCCACATTCTATCCCCCTTCTGGAGAATCATTCTCATCCCACTCACATTCTAAGTGCACCATCAGGCAATAGGTTCCTAGTTACTGGTAATTTTGTTCTTGGAGTCTCTAGGAGGAAGATGGGCCATGTCACAGTATGCTATGTCATGACTGTCTGGAAGCCACTAAACCAATCCATGCCTAAAGCTCAACAAGCAAGAACAAATGTGTTATATTCTCCAAAAGCCATTAAAGACAAAATTTTAGTGTCAATTTTGAGAGAAAGACAGGTACCTGTTAAATAAACATCATTTGTTTAAATCCAGTTAGTGGTTTAGTACTAGTATTCTTGCCATCTATGTGGGAGACCAGGGTTCAAATCCTAACCAAATGCATCTCACATGCATCTACTACTCCATCCATCAGCTGAGGCTTGTGTGTTGCTGTGATGTGGAACAGCTTTCAAGGATGGCCTCTAGACCAAGACAGATTAGGAAGAAAGGCCTGGTGATCTGCTTCCAAAAATCCACCAACTAAACATCCAACTAAACATCTACGCCAATTAGCACAACCTAGTTCATAAAGACAAAGTTCTACATGCTACATTTGTGAATAGTATCTGGGGCTTTGAGAGCTTTTGAGCGACTAACATACAGCTATTAGTCTCTTATCATCGGAAGCAAAAGAGAGTGAAGACAACTGAAGACTCAAGGAACCAATTACTCTAAAGGGCTTGTCATTGTTGTTGCTGTTGTTAGGTGCCATCAAGCTGGTTCCCACTTGTACAAACCCTGTGTACAACAGAATGAAGCACTGTCTGGTCTTGCAGTGTCTGAGCCCTTTGTTGCAGCCCTTTATTGCAGCCCTTTATTGCAGCCCTTTATTGCAGCCGCTGTGTCAATCCATTTGCTTCAGGTATTTCTTTCTCTCTCTCTCTTTTTCTTTTTTTTTTTGCATACCCTCTACTTTACCAAGCGTTATGTCCTTCTCCAGGACTGATCCCTCCTGACAACATGTCCAAAGTATGAAAGACATAGTCTTCCCATTGTTGCTTCTAGGGAGCACTCTGTTTGTATTTCTTCCAGGACAGATCTCTTCTTTTGTCAGTCTCTGGTCTAGTCAATATTCTTTTCCAATATCACGATGATTCAAAGGTGTCACTTCTTCTTCTGTCTTTCTTATTCATGGTCCAGTTTTCACATGCATATGAGGCAGTTGAAAATACCATGGCTTGGATCAGTTACCCCTATGTCTGCAAGGTGACATCTTTACTTTTCAACACTATAAAGAGATATTTCACAACAGATTTACCCAAAGCAGTGCATCTTTTGATTTTCTGAATGCTGCTTACATGGGCTTTGATTGTGGATCCAAGTAAAGAGAAATCCTTGAGAACCTCAGTCTTTCCTCTGTTTATCATGACGCTATATATTGGTCCAGTCGTGAGGATTTTTGTTTCCTTTATGTTGAGATGTAATCCATACTGAGGGCTGTCATCTGTGATCTTTATCATTAAGTGTTCCAAGTCCTCTTCACTTCCAACAAGCAAGAGTGTGGGTCTTCATCCAATCCTAATGTTCCATCCTTTTTCATATAATCTAGCCTTTCAGATTATTTGTTTGGCATACAGACTGAATAGGCATAGTGAAAGGATATAACCCTGACACACATCTTTCCAGACTTTAAACCATGAGGTGATCCCTTGTTCTGTTTGAATGGCTGCTACTTGATGCATGTAAGAGTCCTCTTGAGCCCAATTAGGTGTTCTGGAATTTCCATTGTCTGCAGTGTTATCCATAATTCTTACGGTCCATACGAAGGCCTTTCCATTGTCAACAAAACACAGGTAAATGTCTCTCTGGTATTCTCTGCTTTTAGCCAAGATCCATCTAGCCTCACAAATGATATCCTTGCTTCCACTTCCTTCTCTGAATCTGGCCTGAATTTCTGGCAGTTTCGTGTCAATATACTGCTGCAATCACTTTTGAATGATCTTCAGCAAAATTTTATTTGCATGTAATGTTAATGATACTGTTTGATAATTTCCACTTTCACTTGAATCACCTTTCTTTGGAACAGGCATAACTATGATCATTTCCAGTCAACTGGCTGTCTTCCAAATTTCTTGGCATAGACAAGTGAGCATTTCCAGCACTACATGCACTGGGTGAAACATCTCGATTGATATTCTCTTGATTCCTGGATCCTTGTTTTTTCCCATTGCCTTCACTGCAGCTTGGACTTCTTCCTTGAACATCATCAGTTCCTAATCATATGCTACTTCTTGAAATGGTTAATTTCAACAAATTCTTTTTGGTATAATGACTCTGTGTGTCCTTCCATCTTCTTCTGATGCTTCCTATATCATTCAACATTTTCCCAATAGAATCCTTCACTATCACAACTCAAGGCTTGAACATTTTCTACAGTTCTTTCAGCTTGTGAAATGCTGAGCATGTGGTCTTCTGTCTGCAGCTTTTTGCATATATCAGTATAATACTTTATCTTCTTGAGCTGCCCTGTGAAATGTTTTGTTCAGTTCTTCTACTTCAAAATTTCTTTCTTTTGCTTTAGCTACCCGGGATTCAAGGACAAGTTTCAGAATCTCTTCTGACATCCATCTTGGTCTTTTCTTTCTTTTGTGTCTTCTTAATGACCTCTTGCTTTCTTCATGTATGATGTTCTTGATGTCATTCCATACTTGTCTGGTCTTCAGTCATTAGTGTTCAAAGTATAAAGTTTTTTCTTAAGATGGTCTTTAAACTCAGATAGGATATATTCAAATTTGTACTTTGGCTCTCATGAACCTGTTCTAATTTTCTTCAGTTCCAATTTGAACTTACAGCAGGTGATGGTCTGTGCAACAGTTGGCCCCAGTCTTTTTTTGACTGCTGATATTGACCTTTTCCATTGTCTCTTTCCACAGATGTTGTCAATTTGATTCTCATGTATGTCAACTGGTGAAATCTATGTGTGTAGTTGCTGTTTATGTCGGTGAAAAAGGTATCTGCAATGAAGAAGTCATTCGTCTTGAAAAATTCTATCATGTGATCTCTGTATTGTTTCTATCACCAAAGCCATACTTCCCAACTACTGGTCCCTATTTCTTTGTTTCCAACTTGTACATTCCAATCACCAGTAATTATCGATGCATCCTGGTCACATGTTCAATCAATTCTGGGCTTCAAAAGCTGGTAAAAATCTTCACTTTCTTCATCTTTGGCCTTAACAGTTGGTGCAGAAATTTGAATAACCATCGTAGTAACTGATCTTCCTCTTAGGTGTATGGAATTTTCCCATCATTGACAACACTGGACTTAAAGACAGATCTTGACATGTTCATCTTGACAATGAATGCAACACCATTCCTTTTCAAGCTGTTACCATTTCCAGCATAGTAGACCCTACGACTGACCGATCCGAAATGGCCATTACCAGTCCATTTCAGCTCACTGACGGCTTGGGTGTCAATGTTTATGAGTTCTATTTCATTTTGGATGATTTCCAATTTTCCTAAATCCATACTTCATACATTCCATGTTCTCATTATTAATGGATGTTTGCAGCTATTTCCTCTCGTTTTGAGTCATGCCCTATCAGCAAATGAAGGCTCCACAAGCTTGACTCCATCCACAACATTTCTAGGCGTTACAAGGTTCGTTTCTCGGCACTACATCAGACAATGACCCATGGCTATTCTCAAGGCTGTCATTTACTAGTTCTTTCAGAAGTAGACTGCCAAGTCCTTCTTCCTAGTCTTAGTATGGAAGCCTAGCTGAAATCTATTCATCATGTGTCTTCAGTTTGCGGGGGCTCGAGTGTTGCTGTGATGGCGGAAGCTAAAGTACTAATAGACCACATAAACTGCAGCCTATGGGACCCAAGGGGAGAAGAACTAAATGGTATCCAGCTACAGTTACCTACAGCTCCGGCTTGGATCATGACAGAAGTCCCTGACAGAGTAGGAGAAAATTATAGAATCAAAAATCAATTTCCCCCCAAAAGACCAGACTTATTGGTCTGACAGAGACTAGAGGAACCCCCGAGACTATGGCCCGAAGGCACCCTTCTCAGCTGGAACTGAAGTCATTCCCAGAAACTACCTTTCAGCTAAACCATAGATAGGCCCATAAAATAATAACAAGTGAGAAGAATGCTCTTCTTAGAGAAATAATTTAAGCAAGATCCAAAGAATAACATGTGCCCCAAAGCAAAGATGAGAGGGCAGAGAGAGGTAGAAAATCAGGATGAAAGGAAAGGTGAAAACTTGGGCAAAAATGGGGAGAGCACTGACACATTGGGGGAAATGAAACCAATGTCACGGAGAATTTATTTACAAATGATTAAAAAAGAAAAAATTTTCCCCCTGTGGATCACACAGAGCTAAGGTGGTGCAAAGATAAGAGCTCAGGCTGCTAACCAAAAGGCAGGCAGTTCAAATCTACCAGCCACTTTTTGGAAACTCTTTATGTCAGTTCTACTGTCCTATAGGGTCACTTATGAGTCAGAATTCATTCGATGGCAATAAATTTTTTGGTTTGTTTTCAAGGAGATGGCTCAGGACTATGCAGTGTTCTGTTCTGTTGTACACAGGAGTCATCATGATCCAACTCAATGGCAGCTAACCACAATAGCATTCACAATTTCATCGTGAGAAGTAGAAATCTAAGAAAGTCATTCAGTGATCTATTACAGTATGCTTCTTGAAGCAAGCTTACCCTCCTATTTCATCATATTACACTGCTTTCAGAATGTAAATTTCCAAACATACTTCCTAGCTGAAGAGAGTGTGGGAAGGTGAGCAAGGAAGAATCAAAATGTAAGACAAAGTAGACCCTGGAGAATGGGATTCAAATTCAGATTCTGGAGGCAACTAATGTAGTGCTCAATGAAGCCAAAGGAACAGTTTTTCATATGAAAAGACTGTAACAAAACTGCTGAAGATTCTCTGAATCTGTACAAGTGTGAGAAAATAATCTCTAGCTGCACTGTCAAATACAGTAGCCACTATCATATATTACTATAAATTTATAACGTAATAAGTGAAGTTTAAAATTGAGTTCCTAATTCACACTAGTCACAATCAGTTGCCCAACAGCTACATGTGAACAATAACAACAACAAAAAACAAATGTTGTCATGAAATAGATTCTGACTCATAACAAAGCCATAAGACAAAGTAGGATTGCCCCATGGTGTTTCCAAAGGGCAGCCAGTAGATTCAAACAGCGAACTTTTTATTTAGTAGTTATAGTCCTTAATGGTGCACCACCAAATTGAACAGCACAGATTATAGAATGTTTCCATCATTGAAGAGGTTTCTATGGAACTGCTTTGCTTCTGGAGTTCTAATGGTTTTTAAAGTAAACATGTTGATGTTGTTGGGTACCACTGAGTTCGTTCCAATTTATAACAATCCTAGGTACAACAAAATGAAACTCTGCCGGGTCCTGGTGCCATCCTCACAACCTTTGCTGTGTTTGAGCTCATTGTTGCAGCCACTGTGTTAGTCCATCTTGTTGAGGGCCTTCCTCTTTTTATGGACCATCTACTTTACCAAACACGATGTCTGCAAGCACTGGTCCCTCCTGATAACATGTCTAAAATATGTGAGACAAGACTCACTGTCCTTGCTTCTAAGGAGAATTCTGTCTGTACTTTTTCCAAGACGGATTTGTTCATCCCTTTGGCAATCCATGTTATGTTCAGTATTCATTGCCAACACTGTAATTCAAAAGCATTCACAAATAGTCATAAAATATAGATTAAATAAACTTGCAGGGACTGGCTCTTGGTGATGAAGGCATTGTCTGCAGACCTGGATAACGGGAGTTTGATGACTGTTCAGGAAGCCAAACACATCCCAGAGGTTTCGGGGGGTGGCTGACCACAGGATTATCTCCCTCTGAACAAATTATACAAATCCTTGCTGCTATCTACATGTGTAGGAGGTTAGGTGAGGGGGGGCTGTACATACTACATGTGACCAAGAAGGATTTAACCATTTGTCACCAATTTTTAAAAAAACCACATCAATACGGTATTACAAAAAAAAAAAAGAATAAGAAGAAATCTCATTGTTTTAAGTTTTGTTTGACATACAATATAGACTAAATAAAAGGCTATGACTCCATAGAAGTGTGCAATGAGGGGTGGCATATTCAAAACATAGGAAGACCGACACAGTGACTAAATAAAAGGCTCAAGCGTAATAGCGATTGTGAGCATGGCACAGGCTCGGGCAGTGTTGGTCCTGTTGTGCATAGGGTCTCTATCACAGCACCTAACAACAGTATAGTCAAACCATAAAGAACCTTGACCCTGACTTTGGCTCAGTCTTTATTGAGGGGGAAAGAGTCTTGCAGGAAACAAGCAGGACAACGCTTAGGCTAACTAGATAGAGTGCAGCTTGAAGTCCTTCCTTTGGCCTGAGAGGCACAAACACGAATGCATGTGTGGACTTTTACACACACAGCGTCTGGGGTATTCAAATACGCCCTTGCTGTAAGAGCAACAACCACCACAAAAGCCAGTTGCTGTCAAGCTGACTCTGACTCAGTGACCGGGTAGCTCAGAGAGCAGTGCTCCACAGAGTTTTCAACAGCTGCTACTTTCAGAAGCAGGTCACCAGGCCTTTCTTCCAAGGTACATCTGGGTGGACTTGTACTTTCAACCCTTCAGCATTAGCCGTGTACACCACCCAGGAACTCACGTCACTGTCCTAGGGCCTGACAAAACAGTGTAGATAGATGACCCAGTGTAATAACATAAAAGTAAAGCCTTTCAAAAAGTAAAGAAGTCAAAGCTAACTAGTACCATTTCATCTGACCAAGAGAATGACCTCAAACATTGTTCTCGAGAGGACTGTTCTTACACGGAATGGAACACCTGGTCTTTTTTTTTTTTTTTTATCTTTATCTTCATGGGGTTAGATGTTCAAAGACATTTTTATCCCTGAAGTTTGCTCAGGATTGAAATGGTTATCGAGATATTGTCATTGGGTCTGGTTTTTGGAAGGTTTCCTGCATGGGGTGTTTAAGATACGTTATATCTTGTGTGTGGGAGGGCATGATAACGTCCCAAGGTCATCCTTCATAGCCGAACATTGTTATCCTGGCAAATATCTTAGTTTTCCAACGACAGGCAAATGCCAATTTAAAATACACTGCTTTTTCACTTCTTCACTTGTGTTTTAACTGTTCCTATTTGATAGTGTGTCTGTGTCCTTATGCTCACAAATGGGAGGGGTTCAAATGGCATAATTTTAAGAGCTGTACAGAATTAAGGCTTACCAAACTATACATTCAATGTAACCTACAGATTCAGTTGGTTAGAAAGCTGTACACACATGTGTTCGAAAGCACACCTAATTCTAATTAGAGCAATTGTAATAAAACAAATCAGTTGATATTTACATAAACCAAACCAAACCCACAGCTGTTGAGTTGATTCTGACTCACAGTGACCCAGCAGAATAGAGTAGAACTTCTCCAAGGGAAATCTTTAGGGAATCAGGCTGTCACATGTTTCATATGGAGTGCCTGGTGGGTTCCAGTAGTCAAACGTTTGTTTAGCAACCAAGCACTTAACCACTGGGCCACTAGAGCCACACACATTAAAACCCATTGCCACAGAGTTGATTACAACTCATAGTGACCATGCAGGACAGAGTAGAGATGTCCACAGAATTTTCCAGGAGAGGCTGGTGGATTCATATTGCCAACCTTTTGCTTAGCAGCCTGAGCTCTTAACCACTGTGCCACCAGGGCTCCTGTTTACACATAACAAATCACAATATTTCATACTGAATGTGACTTTTCATATTAAATTGAATCTTTAGTAATGTATCTTAAGTTCCTCTTGGTTTGATTTTATTCGGTAATGACATCTTGGTCAAAACTGAGGAGCACTCCCTGGTGAATGTACTTCTTGTGGATTCTTCATTTTATGATGTATTTACTGATGACCAAAACCCAGGTTAGAATACATCACTGGAATGCACACTGCACTTTACAAAGCACAGTAACATATGGCTTTGCATTTGCCACACTTTCAGGATTTTATGGCTTTGAAGGAAACTCTGGTGGAATAGTGGTTGAATGCTGTGGCTGCTAACCAGAAAGTTAGCAGTTCAGATCTGCCAGATGTTCCCTGGAAACTCTATGCAGCAGTTCAGCTCTGTCTGTAGGGATGCTATGAGTTGAAAATAACCCAATGGCAGTTTTTTTTTTTAATGATTATTGATATTTTAAAGGTGAGGGGGAAAAGATCAGATTGGTTGAGTTATATGCCTGAGGACTTCTAGCTTTGCATTTATTTAAAAAATTTAATTTTAATTACACAAGAAATACATGAATATACATTTTTTTCTTGAAAAAAAATATTACATAAAGCACCTCAGTGACCACTCAACCCAGGCACTTTCTCGGGCCTCAGATGTAGCCACAGTTAGCAGATCAAGTGTCCTGGGACTTTTCCGTTGTGTTGTAATCACACATACATCCACGAAAACAAGCATAAGAACAAGCATGTCCACAGCGACAACAAAAACTGAAGCATCTTAAACATCCAATAATAGGGGAATAACTCAATTGTGATTTAAAAGAGTAAAGTAAGTCTATATTGAATAATCTGGAGCACCTAAAGTGCTTGGAAAGTTCATGGCACAGAGCAAGCACCAGACAAAACGTGTTGACAAAGCTGTTACTGTCAAGCCAGTGCCGACTCATGGTGACCCGTGTGTTTCAGAGGAGAACTGTGCTCCAAGAGTTTTAATTTACTCATTTTTCCTAAAGTAGACCACCAGACCTTTCTTGTAAAGCACCTCTGGGTAGACTCTCACTTCGAAGTTTTTATTTGGTAACCAAGTGCATAACTGTGCCACTCGAGGGGACTCCTGTTATCATCATAAGGACCAATACATAGTTTACTGAAAGATACAAAAACCAGATCACAGAGTCTGCATTCATTTATGGTAAAAAGACACACTCAGTGACTCCACTTATTTTCTAGGTGTTCCAATATTCCCTTCACTTCATGAGGCTTCCTCCTCTCTTTAAGGATATGAGGGTACTTTTGAACTATGGCAGGCACAAAGGAGAAAACAGTATGTATGGTACATCTGTCAAAATGGTGTGTCTCTGGTCTTCCCCCTTAGTGGCTTTCAAGGACAGCTCACTTGTCCTTGACACTGTAATCACACTGGCAGCTCATGCATACTCTCCTCTACTCCCTACTCCCAACAAAGAAGTAGATAAGAAGGAAGAAGCAAACAAAATTCAATGAGAGTGAACACTACTTTGCCAGGCTTCAACTCTTTTGTTCCCATGTAGAAGTACCTTGTCGGGTAAATCTTAATTTATAGTAAAAGGAAGGACATGTGCTCCACAGAGAAAAGGACAGCAAAAAGGGAACCTGAAAAATGCATTTCAGTCCAGTCTCATCAGTCTCCCAAATGGGTACAGGACAAGTCCCTTAACCTCCCTAAACCAGGGACTTTGGACACGAGTCTTTTATTACCTCTGCATTGCCTAATGGGGGTCCTTTCTTCACAATCATGCGTGTCCTTTACAAATGAACCTTCCTTTGAAGGCAGGCAAGAGATCAGATTAGCCCTTCAATATGCGTTACTTCTGTTTCCTCTTGGTTCACACTGCTCCACAAAGGCTAATTCTCAGAGGCAGCACAGCCGTGAACTCTGCTCCATCTACTAAATGAGACTACAGAAAGGGAATTCACACTATGAAATATACTTCTTGACTTTCAACCAGGGTGCTCCCCAAAGAAATGTCTCTGTACCATCTGCTGCAGCAAACTCAAAGCCACTCCATTCATCATGTAAGTCTGAGTTTCCTTCCCTACACCTGAACAAATCTCAATTGTCCTCCTGATTCTAAATCCTTCCAAAGTGGAAAAACATCACAGGTAATACACTCACAAACACACTCCCAGCATTGTTGCTGGAACAAAGTGAACCCTCAAGAAGTATTTGTTGAATGAATACTGAAACATTTTTAAATGTATGATGATGTCTAGAGATCGATCGCCTTTGTGTATTACATTTACAGTTTTGCACCAGGCTACATACCAGTGTGTATACGAATGTGTCAGAGAGCCACATTAGCCTTAAGCCTCCTGATATTACTTGGGTTAGCAGCAAAATTTTGCCAATACTTTGAGACAAGTCTTGGTTTTGCCTAAAGGTAATCTGCTGCCATTGAGTTGATGTAATTGCTGTATATATTGGATAAGCCCAGTTCTACAAGTTAGGGTCTAATCCTGAATGTCATAACTGGGGGTCAAATTAATTTTCCAAAATAAAATTTTAAACCAACAGGTGCCAAATTAGCATATTTTATGCAAATAATGTATGCTTTCTGTATTTTTGTGCTCAACTTACTTCCCAGCCCCTCCCTTTCCTCAGCTATTTCCTTAAACACACTATGCTAATTTTTTTTACAGGAACAAATGGAAGAAGATTGGCAGGAGGGAAGGTGGGGGGAGAGAGGAGGAAGGGACCTGCAGGCAAACACACACAGACTGGTGTTATTTGCACAAAAATACAGTAATACAGTAATATTTGAGCGAGCTTAAAAATTTATGTTGAGAATTGTAACATAAAAGCCTATCTAGAAAATAAAAGCATTTGTATAATCTCAGAAAAATTACCCTCTTAGAGTTGTTTCCAAAGGTTAGATGGGATGTTTTACTAGGCTTATACAGATGACTGTAAGATTATTCATACAAATCCTCCAACACTTTAGTAGTTAATGTACTAGAATGACAGACAACAGTAAGAAAGAGGTGAGGCTGAGTGGTCCACAGAGCTGCTCTGGAGTAGTCTCAGCCAGCACCTTCCGGGGGGAGCCACAGAGCTTCCTGACGTGTGACAACTCCCTCTGTGTTTTCTCAGTCCCTTGCCTTATCCACTGTTGTAGTGCTTATTTGTCCTTGAAGAGACATATCAAACACTGGGAACTGACCAACTCTTTCCAGAGGTATCAAGACACTGAAAAAACACTCAGTACTTCCAAAATGCTGATATTCCAACTATGAATATGACACATTGCTGGATACTTCCAATCTTATTCTCTCTGTTTCCCCACCTCCTGTCCAGTCAAGGGTCACAGGTAACCCCACCAAGGGAAGGCTCAGGTAAGCTCCTCTGAGTCAGTTCTGAATGAAGATTCTGAAAGACGACCTTCACCCCCACCATTTGTTAGAGTTTTAGATTAAATTAAATTAAATTAAATTAAGAAGCTATTGATACAGGGCAAGTATGTTTCACCAAGGATTCCTGGTGGCACAGTGGTTAACAATTGGTTGTTAACCAAAAAGTCAGTAGGCGAAATCTACCAGCCACTCCCTGGAAACCCTGTGGGACTGTTCTACTGTCTCCTATAGCGCTGCTATGAGTTGGAATCGATGACTCAAGAACAATGGGTTTTAAGGGTACAGCTCACCCAAGTGTGTTTGTAACAATTTCTAAGCACTTCCTCCAAATCTAGCAGGAGTTCTGTTACTTTAGGCCCTATCCATCATTCACTACCTGCCACTGTAATATTTAATGACTTGGCAATGTGGAATTAGGCTGGAGCCCCTGGGGGAAAAAAAAAATCCCAATCTTTCTTGTGGTTCCAATTAGGCTTTTTCTTTGTGTTTAGAACCCAGGATCTTATTCACAAACTGAATACTGCAATTAGCCCAGTCCATTTCTTTAACACCACACACTTCTTTCCCCTTACCATTCTTATAAGAAGACCAGAGTAGGTTGTTTGTAAAGTAGTTGTTTAGCAGAATATAGGTGATACAGAAGAGGTAAGGAGAAGAGAGAAAGCAAGAAAGTGGGTGATGATGGCTGAAGTCCAAAAAGGCAAATCTGAGGGCAGTAAAAGAGGTGATGGGGAAGGCTTCTGGATTCCCAATAACAGGAAGGCTAGAGAATACCATTCCTGGAAATTGAGGATATTTGATGTGTTTGTGTACGAAGACTGGCAGTTAAGTCTGCAAACTCATTCTAGAAAAAGTGCTACATACCCCATTGCTGAGTATCACTAAGGTCACCTTCAAAGCACTTCCCTTGGGAAGCTATGCACTGATGCCAGAAAGTCCACCCTTCAAAGCAATTTTGGAACTTTTTTTCTGGAATGGCCATCAGAGGTATCTTTGTATTACCCTTGATGTCTTGAATGTTATCCAAATGTCTTCCTTTCAATATTTCCTTTATCTTCAAGTAAAGAAAAAAATTACTGGGGGCCAAATCAGGCAAGTAGGGAGGGTGTTCCAGCACAGTTATTTGTTTACTGGCTAAAAACTCCCTCACAGACAACTGTACAATTAAGTCCATCAACTTGCTACCCAGAATGAGTTCCAAAATTGCTTTGAAGGGTGGACTAGGTACTGGCATGGGTGCATGGCTTCCCAAGGGGAGTACTTCAAAGGTGACCGTACAGATATTCAGCAATGAGATCTGTAGTAACACTTAGAACTATTCACTTCACAGATTTAATTGTCAGACCTTGTACATGCACGGATATGTGTGCTTGTAGATGTGAAAATATAATTGTATATGCCTATGATGATAACAAAGAAACGTGAGCAGTTTAGTTGATACCTGCTTACTCAAACACATGTTTGAAATCCTGCCCAATTCAATCTACATTTTAGTTAGTGATAAATTTGCCTGGTGACTTGCTGTTTTTGTCTGTTTTCTTCATGAACAACCCAATACCAATGCTGTATCAGAACATGCTCACCCCTTTGATTGTTGACAGTTCTGTTGCTTCCGAAAAGCCAAAAGCTTTGCTATTTCACTTGCAAAAGCAGACTAGTTATTCATTGTTCTTACAGAAGGGACAGAATTTTAAAAGCACCACCCTTTAAAGTTTTTTCCCCAGAGATCACTTTGAAATAAACAGTCATCTCACACACAGAAATTACAGAACAGAGGCAAAGAGGAGAAAGACAAATGGATCATCTATCATTATCAACCGTAAATCACCCAGGCCATAATTCTTTTGAATGAAATAAAGTTAGCAGGGAAGAAGAGAAAAGCAGTCTCTAGAACATGCCATGGGATGAGGCACAAGCCAGAGCTATGGGCATCTTTTTCCCTTACGCTAACCATGTCATTGGTTAAGACCAGCTAAACAGTTTGCTCCCCAATTTACGTGCATTTTTTAACTGTAATATGATTATCTCAGGTAATTTGTTGTAAAATCCAAGCAAATAGCCTAAATGATTCATTCTCATTCATGCTTCATAATTACTCATTAATCTCACATAATAATACCTCAATAAGCAGACAAGTGCCAGGTACCCAGCATACCCATTCAACGACTGGTCTTGGGTGCTTCTACATGTCATACAAATATATCCCTGCCACTCTCTTGTAAGAGTACATTTATAAACACAATTAATTGTTTATTAACTTTTCTCAGCCCAATGAGAAAATTTTATAAACAATTGATTATGTAAAGAACTAAAACAGGCTTACAAATGAAATCTCACAGAAGGAAAAGAGCAAGTAAGCTCTTTTGGGAAATGTAAAACTTTTGGAGAGGACAGGGTATAGCTTGTAGGAAAGGTGAGGGATGTCGGTGAAGCGCAGGCTGAGGTGGGAGACAGGAATGAATAGGGTAAGAGGCAGATTGTGACGCTCCTAGCAGCTGTGCTCAGTGGTTACATTTGATCGTGTTGGAGAGATAGGACACTACTGGAGGCCTGATGGAATACGACTGTGTTTTAGAAAGCTAGGGTTGACGGCAGTTGGGGAGACTGATGGCAAGAAGAGATACTAACACCAGTCTGGGGCTGATGTGATACTCAGCTGAGAGATGCTCACATCCTCAGTGAAAGCAAAACTCAAAGCACCCACTACCATTGAGTTGATTCCAACTCCTAGTGATCCTACAGGACAGAATAGAACTGCCCTATAGAGTTTCCAAGGAGCACCTGGTACATTTGAACCACTGACCTTCTGGTTAGCAGACGTAGCACTTAACCCCTATACCACCAGGGTTGCCACCAAAAGCAAAGTAAGTGAAACAGAGAAGAAAGTATGCTTGAGGGGATATTAGTGGGAAGAAAGACTGATTGAACTCTTGGTGATGTTGTGGTTTGTCTTCTCAAACTCTAAATATACTACACCAAGATGCTGGATAGTGCTATTTTTAATCATAAACATAGTAACCAGTTACAATGAAGAATGTTGTTACTCAAAGTGTAACCCCATGGGGGTTACAAAATCTTCCGCATCAGTTGGGAGCCTGTTGGAAAGCCAGTGTCTCAATTTCCACCCTCAGAACTGTTGAGCCCAAATCTACATTCCATAATATTATCTTTTGTCTAGATTTGACTCTTATTGTGGATTATGCAACACTCTGCTCAGTGGGAAAATCTTCAGAGGTAAATAGAGACCCACATCAAATGTTACGAGCAGCTATGCATACTGTCCTTGAATATCGTGGAGTTAACACGTTAAGGAACCTGAAGAAGATTGCTCTTATTTCCTGTCTAGGCAGGACATTGCAGATAAAGAGGCTTATAGTCTATTTTATACAGTCTCCAAGGAAGGCTTGTAGCACATTCTCCCCAAGGAACTCAAGTAACTCTCACTCCCATGACAGCTGGAGAAGCACTGATGTGAAGGAATAACTCTAGGCTTGAAAGTAGCATAGTCCTGGTTCAGCCACCAGAGGATGAGGCAGCACACCTCACAGAAGGCTGTTAAGACTTAGATGTTTTAACCAGTGTTGAAATTGCATCATGAACCCTAAGGCACCACATCAATAGACATAAGGTCATTTTATCACTGTGACCACCTTGCCTCATAACAAAATCCTATGCTTTATTTGTTTTGAAAATAATCCACTGAAACCTAAATGTGGAAATGGCAAAAGGGACAAAATTGCAGAGAAAACTAGCCACCAGGATTTGACGTTTCATGTGTTATTTCCTTTGAGCTATCTGGCTATACTTTCACGGCCTCCATGAGCTCATAAAGCTTGTCTCTTCCTCTCCACTGGAACAAAAGAAGGAGAAAGAATGACCATGCAAAGTGCTGCTTGGCTAACACGGCTGAGGAGCTTTATTCATGCTGTAATTTTTTTTTCCTGGTCAAATACCCATTATCCATAAATGTCTACCCAAATTCCAGCACTTAAATAGGTTCCTTAGAGAGAACGTGCTACAAGCCTTCCCTGGAGACTGTATGAAATAGACTATAAGCCTCTTTATCTACAATGTCCTGCCTAGACAGGAAATAAGAGCAATCTTCTTTAGGTTCCTTAAAGTATTAACTCCACGATACTCAAGGACAAGTAAGTAAGCAATATGCATAGCTGCCCATAAGGTTTCACGTGGGTCTCTGTTTACACCAGAAGATTTTCCCACTGAGCAGAGTGTTGCATAACCCACAGCAAGAGTCAAATCTAGAGAAAAGATAATATTATCATACAACATATTTTTAAGAATCTTGTGCTGTGCAGTAAAGTGCCAGGAATCCCAGGGTAACACAAAGAGTTAAGCATGCAACCCTAAGTAAACCTATACAGATGTACTTCAGAAAACAGGTTAGGTGATCTGCCTCTGAGAAGTCCCATCCGGGAAAATCCTGTAGAGCACAGTTCTACACTACACATGTAGCGCTGTCGTGGGTCAGAATGGACGCAATGACGGTGGTTTGGTTGTGGTTTTAGTACACTGGCACATGTTAGGAAAGCAGAGTATGATGGAGTAGGCTGCGTGGCAGCTCTGGAGGAAATGGACGGAGACCACTTGTTGCTTCATTCACGTTGTCTTTTCCTAAGTATTTATTAAGTTCCCAAATGTGCCAGACACTATCAGTCAAAGAAAAGTGCCACACACAACGGACGCGTTCTTTGTCTTCATGGAGAATGAAGTCTAGGGTGGTGGTCCTTGAACGCTTATCATCAGACACACTGCCACTGCAATTTGGTGAGCACATGTCCTGACTGTGTGCTATATTTACTTATCAATAACTCACATAGACTACTTTACTAATATGTATATTAATAAAATCAAATAAAAATATGACACTAGTAGAAACAGGCATCTTACTATTTCCCTGCACCCTGACAGATCACCTTCTACAACCCCTGACATGTGGGCACCCACTTGGGAGATCCTTCTTCCACAGTAATTGAGAGGAGAGATTTCTTCTTTGGGGCCCATCTGATCAAGGGTATAACTGCTTCAGTCCTTAGGGTTTGCTTCTATATTGAACACCCTCCAGGACTCATTGAAGCCCTGGAGACACAGTGGTTAAGAGCAAGGGGGGTCCACGCAGGTAAAACAGTGTGAGAAGCTGGGGGAGGGGACTGAGAAATATCCATGGATCACTGCTGGAGGATGCCAGGGTTCTGGGTAACTTTACCACCTAGTGAGCAGCTCGGGGTGATAGCAGTGCCTTACAAAGGTGAGTGGAAACAGCATCATCCGTGCTCACAGTCCATGCTGGAGGCAAAGACCTACAGCCAGTTTATTAGAGCTGAAAGTCAGTCTTGTTTCCAAGTAATGCTTCTACAGCTGATTTCACAGAAATGTTGATATGCACTGTTAAGATAAATAGCAACAAACATCCATTTAGAAGAAGGCTTTCTCAAATTCGTGCATGTTGTTGTTGTATACCCTTGAGAATCACAGTGACCCCACAGGACAGAGTAGAACTGCCCCAGGGTTTCCTTGGCTGTAACCCTTTAGGGAGCCATTCATCAGTTCTTTTCTCCTATGGAGTGACTGGTAGGTTAGAGAGCTAAACCACTGAACCCCCAGTAGGCTATCACTTTAGTATTTTTAACCTTATATGATAATTAATGTAAAGATCCAGGGAAAAATGAAGTATTAGGGGAAAAAAGTCCCCAAGTCAACCTAATGAATAACAGCCATACTATGCGTTTCTCAGTGTTAGAGATTCAGCTGATTTGTTCTGTCTCTAGTAACCTAAACTGCACCTTGAACATGATGTTTAGTGATTACAGAACTGAGAGAAAGAAAGAAGAGAGGATGAGGAATTATGGGTGAGAATGAGCACATGTATTATAAAAGTGAATTATTTCTACAATAAAAGGAAAAAAACAGCTTACATGTTAGGAAAAAATAGTAATTATCTCTATTATTTCAATGATAATAATAACAGCAAAAATAACAAAAGCATAAAATTCGTATGAGAAAGCACCTATCTCTTGCTCATTTCTATTTGTCCAGACTGAAATTTGTAATCACAGGTCTTATCTACAGAATTCTTGAGTACAATTTTACTAAGATTTATCCCTTTTTTCAATAGGCACTAAAGCAGTGTTACTATAAATAGTCAAATCATTTTTGGAATGCATTTACTTGTAGGTTGCTTCAAAGTATTTGCCTTGCCTACATGATTCACTGAAAAAGGAAACAGTAGACATAGTTACATAGTTACAGGGCCTCAGAGCTGACACCTATCACCATTTCCTTTGTACAAACATCTGTACTTTCTTTGTGGCAAATGACTTCTACTGATAGTTGGTTATCCTAATATTTGTGTCACGTTATCAACAACCTTTCCCAGGAATCATGGTTGCAGTGTTATCAATAATATATTTATCTGTTACATCAAAGTTTTGGTGTAATAAACTTATCTCCACCTCCACTGAGTTTCTCCACACTCACTGTCAGCTCGGACAAAGGTGCTTTGTAAAGTGTGTACCCACTAGAAACAGTTCCTTCAGGTGCACAGACCAATTGCCAGGGCCAGGCTCAGCAAGCAGTTTTCTCTGCTGAGTTCAGAGCTCCCCTATCAACAGCCTTCCTGCCTGAGTAGGAAGGGAGAACACAAAAGAAGATGAATCGTCCATTGGGACAGAGGGAAATACATTCATTATTCCCCACTGCTCCCAGATACTACAATCTAGGCCATAAAATCTTTTGAGAACCCGGAGTTCCCACCTTAGCAGTCTCCTCCGTGGTCCTCGGTGTCCTCAGTGTTTAGGTGAGGGGTGCACCCCACTCCAGAGCAGGAACAGTCTCCAGTTGAAGAAGTCTATTTCTGCCTCAACTTAACTCAAATCATCTACAAAGCTCCAAATTGGTGGGAGGAGAAAAATTTTCTCAGGAACATTCCAGTCCTTCAACAACTTGGCCTCTCACAATTTCAAATCACAGTGATTCCCTAAATCCCCGAAGGGATTCTTGCAGCAAAAGTGTAGACATCCATATTCCAAAAGTATGTACACACACACATATTTTCATTCACACACACATGCAAATATATATACAGTAAAACCTGTGAGAGCCAAAACCTGCGGAAGGTGGAAACCTGTCAAAAGTGATAAATCTGCACACTGTTAAAGGCAGAAAACCTGTGAGACACAGAAAGACCAAGGCAGTCCTGTTGAGTTCCAGCTCTCACAGGTTTTACTGTAGCTACCTCTGTACTTTGGGAACATATAAGGTTCCCGTGAGTCAAAATGGACTGCACAGCAATGGGCTTGGTATTTTTCACATGTGGCTAGTATGTGTTACTCAGAAAAATTCTTTATGTTAAGTCTTATTTTTAAAATTAAGTTCAGAGAATTTATACAGTTGCAAAAAAAGACCCATTGCTTGGACTCAAATGTGCCTCACATGAGAGAAATAACAGTAACAAATTTCTTATCATTATATAATTATGTTTCTTCTAATCTTGGCTGCTGCCGTCCTCAGTGAGCTTCCTCTGTGCATAGAGTGCCAAGGGGGTCCTCGTCAGGGTCTCAGGCAGCAAGTCTGCCTTTCAGGAAGCAAGGGAAGAGAGGTTGCCCTTTCTGACACGACCCAGAGTGTGGCCCCAGAGTGTGAAAGGAGGTTAGTCCCCAGTGATGACTCTTTCATCACAGGGAGAAATCTGATCCTTCTTTCAGATGTGTGGAAAAGGTGAAAAAGACTTTTTTTTTCTTTTTTTTCCTTCCCGAGCATTGTATTTGAATTCCCTCCCACGGAACTCCCGGGGGCCCTGTGACGGCTCTTGGGCCATCATGGGAAGTGTTCACTGAGGCCCTGGGTGCCTCAGTGGACAGGCAGTGCAGACACGCAGCCCAACAGTAACAGCAGGGCTGCAGAAGCTCGCCTGTCCTCGTTTCTGGCACCTTCCCACAGTGCCTTTTCAACACAGGAACATTATTCCTCGGAGCAGTAATCCCTTGGACCTCATTAAATTTTCCATATCCCACAGACCCCACCACCCGCTTCCGTCCCACCCTGAAGAGCACTCTCCCCTTCCCAGACAAACACCTTCTGTAAGAAGCTGACCTAGGACTGCACCACGTTTTATACTCAAACAAGCTGGAGGGCTGGATTTGCAGGCTGTAATAAGCCGAAGCCTCCAACTTTCTTCTTATCTGGTTGCTTGCGCGACTTCAGCCTACCACTGCAGGAGACAGAGCAGGCATGGGGAAAAGGTGAACTCCGTGAAGAAAACCTCCACTCAAACAGTATTGTTAAAAATATTCCGATTAGTTAAGATAAGATGTACTCTCATTTTCCTAAGAGTTTTATCTTCAGAGATAGGCTGCCCAATCTTTAACAAAGTCTCAGCTGAGTGTTTTCGAGTTGGTTGTTATTTTCAAATACCATGTGCTGTGTTGTTTCCTTGGGGGAACACATTCCAATTTCTTAATGGGGTGTAATCAGTAACACGTTCACTTCAGGCCTTGTAATGATGATGCTGTTAACTGCCTTCCCCCCCTAAATCCTTTAAAACAGCTGTTTTCAACCCGACTTGCACTGTGAATGTACTTTTGTGTGTTTAATGCACTTGGCAAGCCTTTTGAGAAAGACTTTGCCTACTGTTTTATTTGTTTCCATTGATGAAAACATGCATTCACTGTGAAAATCAGATGCATTTGTTAAGTTATCCAAGAACCCATTTTAAAAAAAAAAACTACTCTCGCCTGGCCATCAGCAGCAATTTCTGACTCATCCCCAGTGAAATCTGCTTTGAAGAAACTTCCCTCCAACACGTTGAGCAGCACTGCTTCCGGCAAAGGTCTGAATGAGCATGTGGCCCTTGAACTATGTGCCTTAAGTTTCAAAACAAAAACAACAGACTCCTAAGTTTTCTAGACACAGTTCAGAAGCAAGTATTTTCAGCCAGCGAGCTCGCCCGAGGTCCCCGGGAGACCTATACTCCAAGTTGTCGAATATACTTGTTGTCTCTATTACTTATCAGACCTCCATTCTGAAATCCAAGCATTATCCTCAGTCCAGAGCCTCAGTGGGCAAATAGAACCTTTCATTCTTGTAACATTATCCAGCCAGACAACCGGCAGCATGCACTGTTGGCTGGTTGAAGGCTGGTCTTTGTTTTCAGTCCTTCCTCAGGTGGCAAAGCTTACTACGGGGACAGGATCCAAGCTAAAACTGACAACCCTCATGTTGCGTAAAACTGTAAACGCCAGAAAAATGTTCTTGCCATTTTATATCCCTACCCCCAAAGTAATAGGATTGCTGCTATATTATCATTTTACTGGCTTATATTGCTGTAAGTATTTGCAGTTGACAAAGTACCCAATTAAAACTCAAACAGGCAAACAACAATAACGATGGACCCATACCTCAGGCGTCACCTCCTGAGGCCAGGACAGACAGCCCCCTAAACAGGGTGCACGCTGGCTTCACTGTGCTGATTTACTAATCTGTAGTGAACAATTTCACCTAGTTTTCACTGACTTTGGGATGTGCTGGCTTCGGCAGCCCTGGAGCCAGCAGCCTGCCGTCTCACCTGCCAGTTCTGGGTCGCCAGCCCCTGAAGCCTCTTGTGTCAGGAGAAGTCTCCAGCTGCTGCCTGACCCATGGACTTTTGCAGTTGGCTATCCTCCATGACAGCATGGCCATTTTGATGAGATAAATTCGTCTCTCTCTTGTATTTATTATTGCTTCTCTAGACAGCCCAGCCTGAGATGTTGCTGTAAACAGTTGCATACCGTGCTGACTGGTTAATCCATCTCTGCCTGAGGGCTGGGGAAACAAACAGCCCCGTACTCTCAGTACCGTGGATACAGACCCCAAATCTGCTGTCCTCCACTCTGCCTCCCTTAGTCTAAACTCCTCATCTCTTTGATGCTGAAATTATCTTTTAATCCACAATCACTGGAAAGCCAGATATCTAAATAGAGAAACCTGAGGCATGGTTTAGTTTGTCTTTTCCGTGAATCCTGAATCAGAAATCTCGCCACTTGCCTTACCCTTAGTGTGGGAGCCATGACAAATCCTAGGCAGGCAGATTGAGTCCCATTTCCTTAGCCCTCCGAAGATCGAATATATCACGTTTCCATTTCATTCGACCCCTTCACGCTCTCTGCCTTGCTTCACTGCCTTTACAAGTCACCATTTCACTGTTGCAACAGAGATTACAGCACTCTAACAGGTAAGGCCTCGAGCAAACACCAGAAGGCTAGGGTCTCCAGAGAAGGCAGGAGGAGGCATGGCTTATCTGCTCTCTGTCTTGCTACTTTTTACCACATGGCCTGCTTGGTGACAGCCAAGTTGTCCTGAGGCAATGAATCAATAATAAGATACACAACAAATAATGGGGTTTTTTTTTTTTTGCTGGAGAAATATATATTCAGGTAATTAAATTGTTAACATGATGGATGGCCTTATTTTATATTTGAATTCAAAGTGAGCTTCTGTATCATTCAACTGAAATGGCTTGATGTTGCAAAAAAGAAAAAAGAAATGCAACTCCAAGGAAATGTGAATGAAGATTTTTGTTCACTTATTTTAAAAACAAACCTGAGGAATTTTCACTGTGCTGGGATGTAATGTTCACCTGAAATACACAGAGCTAGTGTTCAAATTTCATACTCATTATTTCTCATTCCTAAACTTTTGTACCATATCCTAAAATGTGACTCCACGGAAAATACGCCAATAGATATATATGCTTTGCTTTGTGTGGGAATAGCAAGAACATATTCGAGAGACCCGTTATTTAGAAGGCTCTGGAAGCAAGACCCTAGTGTCTGAGTTTTAAATGTTAATGGACATCTATTCTGCCCACATTGAATCCCACATGACGGTATGTTTTGTGCCCAGGGCATGATTGTGACTAAATCAATAAACCACTCTAAGTTTGATAAAAGTTTTATAAAATATCCAGGACATTTAGAGTAATTGTTAACATCTGCTCATTATTCAACAGTGTACGCAGGTTTCGAAGTCAGATAAATATATTTATTCAGCAGCAGCCAGCACGTCACTGCTACCTCAGTGGTGACATAAAACAGTAAGACATTAGGACTTGACTTAGTCCCAGGTTCAGAGAATACAAGTGAACCATTGTGAAAAAACAGAAAGTTCAGCTTTCTCCACATTTTACACGGAGAGAGAGAAGCAGGGGGCTGAGGGGCAGTAAAGGGTGAGCTTTCTTTAAAAAAAAAAAAAAAACAACCTGGATAATTTACTTTCAAATGAAAATCCAAAAGATATGTAGAAAAAACAAATAAAGGATAATGCAAACCTTAAAAAACTGGTGTGAAGACACAAGCCATTGCAGCAGCATGAACAGTGTTCTTTTTTATCCGTCAAAACAATTAAATTTGGAGTTCTTCCTTCACAATACAAAAAAAATGATTTGTGCACTGAAAGAGCGAAATAGGTTTTTGAATATGATATTGGAAAGATTTTCTCTATCATAATGAAATTAGTTTGGGGTGACTATTCACCAGCTTGTCCCATCCCACAACTAGCATCAGAATCATCATGTCGCTAAACCAAACTGAACTCACAGTAGTCGAATGGATTCTGACTCATACAGACCTGATAGGGCAGAGTTGAACTGCCCCATAGAGTTGCCAAGGAATGCCTACTGGGTCTGCACTGCTGACTTTTTTGCATAGCAGACACAGCACTTAACCCCTGCACTACCAGGGTCATGTGACAGTAGCCAGGAAACATTAACCAAGTCACATTAGCATTTATTGGTTATTCTGCAAGTCAAGAGAGGCATCTCAGTGGTTTTAGGTGGCTTTGAGGGGCGTTGGTTCTGCTTCTTTCAGTCTTGTGTCTCTGTGTCTGTTGGGGGGCGGTGCGTGCGTGCGTGCGTGCGTGCGTGCGTGTGTGCGTGTGTGTGTGTGTGTGTGTGTGTGTGTGTGTGTGTGTGTGCGCGCGCGCGCGCTGGCGCATGCGTGAGCACGTTGTTTTCCAGGTGCCCTTCCAGGATTCTCAAGGACCTCCGCTGATGCTAATATAATGCATCTCCAGTTCCGTGTTCCCTGTGTAGTCAAAGCCAAGTTTATGATTAACTTGGAAGTACCTCGTGTTATCCTCAATCATGTTTGTGTAAAATAGATTAAATGAAGTTACCTCAAGGTCTGCTTCTTTTGTGAGGAATGAATTTGACAGTATGTCTTCAACTTTGACGTGCTTTATAATGGTCATAATTGGACCCTAAAAACTTTGTGAACTTTGCATATAAAAAGTAAGATGATTCCAGAACAGAGGATAATAGTAAAAGAAAGTCACTGGTAACGATAGCTGTGTCTTTCTGTTATGTATGAGGGTAAAATTACTAGCATGTGCCTACACAGTGAAAGTCACATAGTAAGCATTCAATAAAAATTGGTCGAACTGAATGCCTACAATAATGTCTAGCTGCAATATCTATCATTCATTATATTCTAGGAAATTATTATGAAAACACTACCTTTTTCTACGATGATTAGCAGACTGGGAGATTAGCGAGATGGAGATGAGAAAGTTATCTGAGAGATGCTATCTAGCTAATTAAAGCTGTAAAAGAAAAAGCGTGAGCCCTCTCATGGATTGCTCTGTTAACTAACCTGTAATTATCCTGTCAATTGCATTACCTTCATTGCCGACTAATAGAGTGAGTTTCAAGGGAGGCAGCCTATGTTGGGATGGTTATTTATTTTTATGTCCTAATTAATCAGTACTGACACCAAACCACATCCTTCCTCCTTCCTCATTATTTAAATGACCCATTTATATGGATGAACCTCTCTGCTTTGTGCATTTCATTATCACATTAACGTGCTTTCAAAACAAAAAGGCTTGTTTCTGCTTCAGCAAGTACTTTGAACCAGCAGCTACTTGAGCTGTTCCTTACAGGCCACGCATCCTTCATCTCTAACAGACAGTTATATCGGGCAGAGAACAGATGGGCTAAAATCAAATGATCACCACTCAGAGGAAAACAAAATAACTCCTAATGAGTCTTCTAGGGACGAGGTGCGAGGGTTAACTTACGACGCAAGCGGGAATCCTGACGTACCATCCAAGGTTTGAGAGCAATTTATTCAGCTAGTTACTTTCTGAGAAGCTTTCTGAGAATCTACGGAAAACTGAAAAATAAACCCTGCTTCCCAGTTAGTTTAAAATCTGTTGAAGTCAATGACTTGAAACACAATTTAAAAGTAACTCCATCTGTGACTTGACTTCCCTCGGGCTAAGGCTGCAGGAGCCGAGTTAACCATTTCTGCTGCTGCAGTTGTTGTTGGATGCAGCTGCGTCGATTTCAGCTCAGAGGGACCCCATGTAGCCGAATAGAACTGCCCCCACAGGGTTTGCTCGGCTGAGGTTGTCAGGTCTTTCTCTTTGGGTTAGAACCCCCAGTCTTTCAGTTAGCAGCCAAACAACCATTGAATCACACTGAGAAGCCAACATCAGACTTCTAAAACGCATCAGCCCTGACATAGTGTCGGAGACGGCACAGGTACCTGACTAGCCACAGATAAGACAACCTTTCCCTGACACAGTGTCCCTTAGAAAAGTGGAAGAAGTATGCTGTAGTCAAAAGTTAATGAATGAAGTCTCTTTAGGTTATGGAGCACAATCTCAAGGTACTTTTGAGAAAGACACATTAGCTGGGAAAAAAAATGCAACAACTGTTTAGGCTGTTTGTAGATATCACATGATGTGATCATTTTTAAAAAGAAGAAAAAAACACATTTTCTGTATTTAGTAGTTACCTCTTAGATACGATCTCTCAATTGCAAATATTTAGCGGCTCACACTGTGATTTAAAGATAACTTTTGAAAGTACACACTAAGGTGGCTTTGTGAAGACCATGAAGGAGCAACCATAAGACGTAGGAGAAAACAATAGCTCTGAAGTTAAGCAACCTTGGACTTGGACCTGATCCTGCTAGCAATAGCCACACACGCAGGTTCAAACGTGATACATCTCTGAGACTGTGAATGTGAGTGAAGAGGACATGCCCTTGAAAACAGGTAGGTACCTTTACTGATGCCAATGATGAACATTTTAATTTTGAATACAGTTATTTTATGGAAGTGGAATGAAACAATATTTCCAGATTCATAAACACTATAGATGCCCGTAGAAACCCTGGTGGCATAGTGGTTAAGCACTATGGCTGCTAACCAAAAGGTGGGCAGTTCAAATCCACCAGGTGCTCATTGGAAACTCTTTGGGACAGTTGTACTCTGTCCTATAGAGTTGCTATGAGTTGGAATTGACTCAACAGCAATAGGTACAAATGTCCCTTGATAATGCTCGAAAATCATGTTGAGGTTTCTGGTTCCATAAAATGCAGTATTGCTCTATATTGGGGCTCACCTTAAATGGGGCCCGTGGAATGTACTTGAATCTGATGATAATTTTCATGTTGCATCCTGGTGAGAAATTTGGAGAATAAATCAAATCGTGATTTACACTCCAGACTTTCCTTTACTTTTGGTGGTTTTGTCACATTTTCAAGTCGCCCATCCCCTCTTACTAGAAGCACCTCCTCTGTGGACTAGAATCTATGCATGCTAAACTACACAGACGAACGGAAACCCTTCTGTCTACCCAAATCCTTCCTCTTTCAGCTAAGACTCATTTCATATTATTCAAACTTGCGTGAACAGTAGTCCAACATCATCCTCTTTATGGGAAAAATCCATTATTTCAAAACAGTCAGTAAATCACTCTTTATCCTTCATTTCCCCAACTTGAATAAACGCATTTCCCCAGAGCCTTCTCCATAACACTCAGCCTCCTGCTGGCTCCCCAGCCATAACTGAGTTCCTGGGAGAGTTAGCCATATATATTATGATTAATCATAACATTACAATAAGATGTATAACACTATAATGATTATTAATTTTAAATAGTAAATATAATTGCCTTAACACTTGGCTTAGACCTTCCTCTGAGTTCCTCTGGAAATTCTCAAATTTCTCCTCAACTACCTCAGCTGACTTCAAAATGATCTGTCCTCTCTGTAAGTGATGAGGGAGATCAGCTTATACGTAGGAGAAGTGGGCACATGTTTGGTATGGAAAACATTAAAACCAGGGAACTCTGGTCACTGGTAACCTAAGCCAAGATTTCTAGAACTAAAAGGCAAGTTAATTAACCCATGTGACATAGTCATCAGCACAGCACCCATTATTGAAAGTGGGCTCTGTTTCAAACCTCAAATGTGCAGAACTTTCTAAAATGCTTTCCAAAGCAGCGTAGACACACTGACCCAATAAAAGTTTGTTTTCTTTGTTCTGGGTGAGAAAGATGGCTCTTTTGTATGTTTTACATCAAGTAGTAGACTCTATGTTTATTTAGAGTGACCACTTGAAGACCAGGTGTGGCAAGCTGTAGAGCCTCACCATGTGACTAATGCCAGAGGGCAGCTTACTTTGGGCAAAAGTTCAAAAGCTGGTATTTTTGTCAACAGATTAACATTTTTTAATTCTGTGCATGAGACTTGAAGTATCACTCTTATAGCCAAGCCAAGTAGCCAAGTCACTCTTATAAGGGGACACAAATGCTTAGACAACTGGTTTTGGGTGTTTTATTTGCAATTCAAAGAAATTGAACTAATAGCATCTATTTACTGTGCAAGTAAGAAATGCTACTGCATTCACCCTTCTCGAAACTCCTAATTAAAGTTGAAATTCTCTTATCTTTCACTTTCTGATGAAGATGCCCAAGTCCTACTGTCAGCTATGAGCAGGATTTTCCTAGAAGGAGCAAGTGAGTCCCAAGGTATCTCCTACAGCCTCAAGGTCAGATTCAAATGAAGGTTAAGAAGGGCCTTACAAAGACTCACAAGGGTAAGAGGCTACTCAACAGGGGGGTCTGACAGGGGCAGGAGATTTGGGGAGCAGCCTACTTGACCCAATGACTGCTCCTTGTGATCAGAGTTCCCACAATCAGCCCAATAGGAGATCGAAGATCTGAATTTAGGCACCATGGAATGTTTGCGGGCTTCCAGAGAATGGAAAAAGATCTGGATCAAATTATATTCAATTCAGAGGCATGTGGGGCATTCTAATGATTTCCATTACCCCTCTGGTCATCTTGGGTGGTGCAGCCTATTAAGGTTCAATCACAGAAATTAGGACTCAGAGGATATCAGACCCATGAAGGACCCTAGGCAGACCACTGAAGCTCAGAGAGGTGAGAAGACTCGGCCAAGACCTCAGCTCTGGGCCACCTTATAATCAAGAGTAGATGCCTTCATTATGAACAAAAAGGTGACCTATGTTTGTTCCTCAAATACTCTCCCCCACGTGGACTCAGGAGAGGTCAAGTGGAACAAACCAATAGAGTGTGCAAGGATTCAGAGAGAAGAGGTGCCTGGCTTCAATAGTGCTTCCTGTGCCAAGTCGCCACCATCATTCTCCTGGAATTCTCTAACAGGCTCCTAATTCTTTTTCATGCTTCCACACTTACCCAGCAGTCTATTCGCCACGTAATAGTCAGGCTCCTCCTCTAGTCTCACATCACACTCAGTCCAAGCTTCTCACCATGGCTTCCAGAGCTGCACCTGTCCAACCTGACCACTCTTCTTGACTCTCTCACTGTAGGCTCTTGGGGGCGGCCTTCTTCTTCTCCAAAGAGCCAAGTTTGTTTCTTCCTCAGGCTCTTCGCCCTTGCTGTTTCCTCAGCCTGAAAGGCTTTTCCTATGTGGCTCCGAGGTCTCAGAGCGGAGCAAACAAGTAACACTTGGCTGCTAACAGGAAGTTTGGAGGTTCAAATCCATGCTGAGGTGCCTTGGAAGAAAACCCTAGTGATTTATTCCTCCACCCCAAAAATCTGCCATTAAATATCCCGTAGCTCTCAGTTCTCCTGTGACAGAAATGGAGTCACCATGAGCTGTAGCTGACTTGACAGAAACTGGTTTACTTGTTCCACAGGGCTCATACTCTCATTTCCTTCACGTCTCTGCCTAAAAATCCTTTCTTCAGAGAGGCTGTATGTAACCCCTTTCTTACATACTAACCCACTACACTCTACTCTCTGTCATCTTACCTTTCTTTATATCAATTTTCCTTTCCCAATGTTGGCTATTTATTTCTTTTTGTATGTATTGCTTCTCTTCCTTAAAGTGTAAGCTGTGTGAGGGCATAGAGTTTGTCTAGAATTTAGAATTGTGTTAATTTAATCAACAAATTGGTACTCTTATGAACTAGGACCGATCTACAGTGCCTGGCCCCCACTAATAGATAAAAGTCACAGAAGTAAACCCAACAGCAATCCTCCAATAGAGATTTCAGGTTATTTGTATGCATTCTTGGATTTCTTACCATTTTACCAAGTTACCAAATCTTTCCTTTTTCCTAATTGTGGCTTTTCACAATCCCAACATAGCCTAAAAAAATACTATTTTTCATTTAGAGGTTTTAACAAAATGAAATCAACCATGTCAACTAGAACCTTATTACTGACTCTAACCATCATGTCTTAAATATAATTTACAAGTCTATGAGTCAGAATTGACTCAGTGATATACAACAACAACATTTGTTTATTTGCTTTATCTTTAATTATTTCTTGGACTTTTTTTGTTTGTTTTCCCATATAACTCTCCTAGATTTTGGTTTTCTATATTGTTGGCTTGGCTGGCATATTGTAATATAGTTATAATGTTATGATCATCTTACCTGCTTCTCTGATCAAAGGTTGTATTAGATTCTGTATTTAAAGATATCCAGAGAGAAGAATACTTTTAGAAAAAGTGTTTCTAGAAGAATTTGTAATTTCTGCAGGTAGGTGTTTCCAGGGCACTTTAGCCAATGACAAAAAAACATTTGTTTTTAACTTAGATATTTCATTTGGGATGTAGGGAGTTGATGTGCAGTCACTGACCAGCACCGTGTTAGCCAAGACATGACCCAAGACAGGGAGCCTATTGCAGGGAGATGGGTAAGCAGTAGATATGCAGCTGATTCTCTGGCTGTCTTCTACTCACCTAGGAAAGAAGGCACTAGAGACACAGAAAGAAGACAGTTTGGGGCTTGACCCTCTAGAAGATAGTATCCACCCTCAAACTGACTTCCCACTCTAAGATACCAGTTTCAGATCTGAGGAGGTAACTGGGCAATGATGCATCTGAAAATCTGAAGGAGTTCAGCCAGCCACTGACTCTCAAAAGGATCACCCCCTTCTACTCATTCATTCTTCCCAAATCTCCAATATGTTCTGCTTCTGGCCAAACACAGCTCAATCTATTTGAACATGGCTGTCTTCAGGCTGGGCTTATATTTATGCTGTTGCCTTGTCTGCTCCTCTCACTATACCACATAGAAGCCTGGCCCTCAAGCAACCTCTTTCAGCTACAAATGGCTCTGAGAAGTGCTTTCCTAGTCTCTTCTTCCTGCTCTAGAAGTTCTCTCTTCTATTGCTTAAACAGCTGAAAAAAAAAAAAATTAAATAAAAATAATGCTTTTTATATTAATCTAAGATAAAACATGTACACTATATTTGAGATTTGTCATTTTTAAATTATGTTCCCTTGGACCATCAGAAACCATAGAGTAAAGGAGCAGGCACAGACATGGGGCTTTGAAACTCCTGTCCCACTTTACCCAGCAACTTGATTGACTTTTATCCACGTTATATTTCAGACTTCTGAGTAAGATGCTATTTAAGGAGAGATTTTTACTGCTTTTTTATTTAAAAAGATTTTTTTTAAAAGAACTTTAAAATAAAGATAATACTTGAATCAAGGATTTGCCACCACCTGGTGGCAGCATACCCAAATTTCAACACACACAATTTTTTATTGGAAGGGTTAAATTAAACCTGCTAAAAATTGGAAAAGCTAGTGGTGTAGTAGTAAAGTGCTATAGCTGCTAACCAGAAGCTCGGCAGTTCGAATCCACCAAGTGCTCCTTGGGAACTCTATAGGGCAGTTCTGCCCTGTCTATAGGGTTGTTATGAGTTGGAATTGACTCAACAGCAGTGAGCTTGGATTCTAGAAAATTATAAAGCATGATCAGAAATTTTTCAGAGGATTAGGTGTGATTTTGTATAAGTACATTTGAAATTACAATGTTGCTTTCAAGAATGCAATGTGACACTACTTGAAAGTTAAAATTCTACAAAAAATTAAAATACTTTATTGTATGGATCCCATAATACTTACAGAAAATACTTTCATTATAGTTTAAAATCTACATTGCAGTAAGGTAAAACAACGTAGTAGAAGTCTCTCTAAATGTTTTTAATGTTGGAACTCCAATGTCATGTATCCTCAAACACATGGAAAGAAGTTTCATTTCTTCTTCTTCGAGTCATTGCAAATACACAGTTCCTGAATAAATTCTGTCCTGGACATTCCCCCAAGCTGCTCTCTATTCCAAAACAAAAGCAAACACATCTTTTCACGGACATTTCCAAATGACTGCACAAAGAGAATAGGAAACAAGTACTACTTCAACCACAAGCACATTCTTGGAGGAGTGGAGTAAGAACGTATGATTTTCTTCCTCTTCAGACTTTTCAGCTCTCACATAGCAGGAATATGTTCTATTGGTTCTGTCCACTGTAACCACACCAACCTTCCTCCAGCCTGATTTGACTATATTCTGTTCAAGGAAAGCACCTTCAGTACTCACAGTAGTAGGTTACAGTAAGGTGAGCACCTGGACAGAGAAGAAGGAAACAACTCCTAAGTCCCGCCAGTCTCAGCCTCTTCTCCAGCATGCCTCCGTAGACCCCACCCAGCAGTTTGTGGGGCCCCTCTCCTCTGACTAAGTGACTCATAAGCCATTGTCCCTTGCTCACAGTGATGATACTAGGCTAAATTTGGAGGCAGGACATGAGAGAATCAGCAGAACAGACCTGGAGCATCCAGCAACACTCTGAGATGTAGAGAGAAGCAAGGGAGTGAGCATGAGAGTGAGAAGCCAGAGAAATAATCTTGGTGGCCAGCTGGAGGACACAGAAGGGAAGTTTATTTCTCATAGTTCCCCAATAATTACAGTAAATTTTCACCTTAAGAAGCCAAGGCTACTTTGTATCAGACACGGGTCTGCGAGTGAGATTGCCGTTGTTGTTAGGTGCCGCTGAGCAGGTTCCTGCTCACAGTCACCCAGTGTACCACAGAAGGAAACACTGCCTGGCCCCAGACCATGCTCACACTGAGGTTATGCTTAAGCCCATTGTTGCAGCTATTGTGTCAATCCACCTCACTGGGGGTCTTCCTCTTTCTCGCTAACCCTCTACTTTACTAAGAATGATGTTCCCCTCCAGGGACTGATCCCTCCTCACATCATGTCCACAGTATGTAAGATGTAATCTCACCATCCTTGCTTCTCAGGAGCATTGTGGTTGCACGTCTTCCAAGACATATTAGTTCATTCTTTTGGCGGTCTATGGGTATACTTTATATTCTTCTCCAGCACCATAATTCAAAGGCATGGGTTCTTCTTTGGTCTTCTTTATTCATTGTCCAGCTTTCACACACATACGAGGCAGTTGAAAACACCATGGCTCAGGTCAGGCTCACCTTTGTCTTCAAGGTGATATCTTTACTTTTCAATATTTTAAAAAAGGTCCTTTGCAGCAGATTTGCCCAGTGCAATGCATCTTTTGACGTCTTGACTGCTGCTTCCAAGGGTGTTGATTGTGGATCCAAGATGGAATCCTTGACAACTTTATTTTTTTCTCCATTTATCATGATGTTGCCTATTGATCCAGTTTTAAGGATTTTTGTTTTCTTTTTGTTGAAGTGCAATCCATACTAAAGGGTGTGGCCTTTGATCTTCATCAGAAAGTTCTTCAGGTCCTCTTCACTTCCAGCAAGCAAGGTTGTGTCATCTGTATAACTCAGGTTGTTAATGAGCCATTCCTGATGCTGAATTCTTCTTTGTATGGTACAGCTTCTCAGATTAGCTGCTCAGCATACAGGTGCAAAAAAAAGCTTTATTCAAAAATAAGCAATGAAAGGAGAGTAATAAAGAAGGAGTGAGAAAAATGAAATCATGAACAAGAGTAGAAAATAGCACATCTCTTTGGTCTAACATGAACATCAGAACTGATCCACAGTGCTTGACATACTTGAAGCCCACAGAGCACAGCTGATTTTAAACATGGAGAGTATGAGTTGCCATTAATTCTTTCAGCGTTCTAAGGGCATGTCAAAGCAAATATAGACTTCCCCGGAATCTAAACTATCATTAAACCCAACCTACTGCCATCGAGTCAGTTCTGACTCATAGTGAAAATGAAATTCATCAAACACTAGGTTGTTGCAATTGCCAGAAGTCACTGCTGTCATTTCATGATGTGGATCTGTGTCATCCCATCTTCTGTATAAAACTAACCACTAGCTGTGTTTTTCCAATAATTTGGAGCAATATTTAAATATTCTTTTTTGATACACTGGTACTGCAGATACACAACACTGGCCATATAAAATTTTATGTTTCTTTGTGTTTTCAGAAACAGAAAGATTGGACTTAGGGACACAAAGTGATGCAGGTAGTGTGTGTACTTTATGGTTTAATACAGATGAGGACTACCAATTAAGTTCATGAACTCATCCTAGGGAAAAAGCTACATACTTCACTGCTGAATATCATTACGGTCACCTTCGAAGTACCCTTCTTGAAAGTTTTGCACTGACGCGAGCACCTAATCCACCCTTCAAAGCAATTTCAGAACTCCTTCTGGAATGGCCATTGCACACAGTGGCAGGGCGGCAAGTTCACGAACTCAACTGTGTAGTTGTCTGAGAGGAAGTTTTTAGACAGTAAACAAATGTATTGGAATACCCTCCCTATTCACTTGGTCTGGCCCCCAATGACTTTTTTTCTTTAACTAGGGATAAAGGAAATATTGAAAGGAAAACATTGGGATGACATTCAGCACATCAAGGGTAATACAACAACAGTTCTGATGGACATTCCGGAAAAAGAGTTCCAAAATTGCTTTGAAGGGTGAATTAGGCATGGATGCATAGCTTCCCAAGGGGAGTACTTTGAAGGTGACCATAGTGATATTCAGCAATGAGATATGTTGCACTTAGAACAATTAAGTTCACAGACTTAATTGTCAGGCTTTGTAAGTGAGGATTTCCTACTGGTTTCTTTTTAGAATGGAGACGAGAGGATGGAGAGGAGAGGACAAGTGTTGATCGAATGGATACTGGAAGTCACACGGTAAGGAAAGCTGACAGAATTGCAGAGAGGCAGATGCATGGAGTCTGATACAGAAATCTGACTTGGATTATAAACCTTTACTTACTCACATTAAAAAAGGGGGGGGGGCGAAGAACAGAAAAAAAGAAGTTTTAACAAAGTTCCAAACAAATGAAAAATGCTGAGGCGATGTCAAAATTGCCAAGTGAGAAAACAGGTCCTTTCACACACACTAATTAGCCTTCCTTCTTTGGTTATTATATAACAGCCTACCGCCTTAGCTTCTGGATCATTATTGCTATCATGAGAGATCACTTTTGATACTCCTAAGGTAAAGGAACACCAAACAGTAGTCATCTATCTGACAAAAGACCTTGTGCCTTTCTTATTCTGTCAATCATTAAACAAGTAATGTCTTTTCATGTTATTGCTTTGACATTCATTAACACTCACGTCAAAGGCAATCTTTGCAATTAAAAAAAAAATAACCTTACCCATCAAAAGTAGTTTGGCTTTGGTATGTTACAATTGAGTGTTTGGGGTTGTTGTTTTTATCTAATGAGAGAAATGGTTAAGTGCTTGGCTGCTAACAAAGCATGGTGGTCAAACCCACCAGCGATTCCACAGGAGAAAAGACCCAAGAATCTGCTCCCATACAGATTACGGCTCAGGATACCTCACGGGGCATTCTGTTCTGTCCAATAGGATCACTGTGAGTTGGAATTGACTCAAGAGCTTGCAACAAAAACCCACATGCAATGGCACTAAGATAAGTCAGCAACTTACCCCAAAGGATCCCTTTTACGTCTCAAATGCTGCTGATGTTCATATTTAAAAACATAAAATCAGCTTTTGATGTCTCAGGGTTAACTTCTATGACAATCTGGTCTGACCAGATCTGGAGGAAGGAATAACTCAAAAAAACAAAAAAAAAAACAAAATCAGATAGCATCAAGGCTGCTGTTCTGTGATTGGAATTTTTCATTGTGGCAAACGTACAAACTCACATGAGGATCTCAGCTGAAAATCTCAATGATTCAGTATCTCCTCAAATTTCATATAATTCCTTATGATGTAAAGCAACAAACAGCAGGAGAGAGCCTAGTAGGATGGAACGAGGACTTTGAATATCATAAGGTTACCCACTCCTTCCCAACCACTCCTTCTGTGGGCACATCACCCATAAAAAATGATTGTACATCATCCAAAGCCATATTATCACCCAATGCTGAGAGGAATAAAACTGAACAAACACTTTTTTATTTTTTAATAAAGAGCAATTTAGGGAGTGGGAGAAGAACCCATTTCCTTCTTGGAAAGATCTGCGTGTCGTAAACACGTCCTTTATTTAAGGAGTGGATTAACCTCACTCTATCTGTACCTACATGTCAACTATTTACAAAGATTAAAACAGTATAGCAATATAACAATACTTCCCTAATATGCATCATTTAAAATGTTATCTATATGAAGACCAATATAAAATGTTCCTCTCTTTATATGTCAGAATACACATAGGATACTGTCATTTTAGTGTTTGATTTAGTTACACTGGCATTTAAATCAAAGGTTGAATTTGGCCCTAGGATACTGCAATGGTCTAAGGGTACTCAGAGCGGAGTGTTTTTATATAGATTCTGTCTCTCTTATAATAACATTCTATCAGAACAAGAAGACTTGGAGCATGGAATTATCTGAATTTATTCACTCAACAGACACTCAGTGGAGACAGCAGTCTAGAGAAATGGGAGCTGCACTGGGACAGAAACACAGGGAAGTGACTTTACCTGTGATAACCACATCCATGGTTTCAGGAAGTGAACTATAATGCGGTTTTAATGTCCTCTGGGCCCCACCTCAGCATTGTTCATTTTCAGTAAATGAAAGCAATTCAAGCTTTGCAAAGGGATTTCAACCTATCACAGCAGAAATGAACAGAGGAATCCAAATACTACCACGGATATAAGATTCCAGGAACTACTCATCTTCTGGAGATCTTTAATCAGAAATCAGTGTAGGTTTCAGGAATATTTAAGAAGCAAAGAGTCAAATAAGACAGGTAAAAGGCAAACGGCTGTTGGCCGATTTTTAATAAATGGATCCTTCCGAGGACACCCAGGCCTTAGTAGAAATTGTCTCAGTGACATTTTCCACCTACAATCATTACTCAAGGATTAGGACTCAAGACACTACAGTTAGGAGGCATGTTTATTGTAGACAGATGGGCAGTGGTTCAAAAATAAAGCCTTCCCTGTGCAAAGTGAGATTATAAAACTACCACCAAACCGAAGCTGAGAGGTGGGGCAGTGGCTCTCAGCCCAGACACCCCACGCCTTCTCATGACTCCTCTCACTGCCCAGGTTGCTCCTTCTCAGCCTGATGCCACTAGAATGAAAATGTACTGAGGATAAAATTCAGTGAAGAATAAACAGTAGGTCACTCACTGAATTTAGAGGCACAGGACTGGGCATTGACTACCAGCATGGCCTTAAGCAAATTTTTCAAGTCCTTCGAAGTCAAGTTCACCAGACCTCATCTTAGAATCCCCACAAACAAGGAAGTCTATGCAGAAAGGCACAGGGTTCTGCAGAACTTGCTCAATCAACCTTCCCATTCTGCATGTATCAGTATACTGCTCAGCCACCATAGAAACTGTGACAACTGCATTTTCTTTTAAATTGCATAGTCATTCATTAGCTACACTTTTTTTTTTCTGGTTAATGTACCTTGAGTCCTGCTCCCTGTTGTTAGGTGCTGTTGAGTCAGGTCTGACTTATATGGATCTTGTGTGCACAACAGAATGAAACACTGTCCAGTCCTGTGCCACGTCCACAATCATTTTTATACTTAGGCCCATCACTGCAGCCACTGTGTTAATCCATCTCGTCGAGGGTCTTCCTCTTTTTCACTGACCCTCTGCTCTACCAAGCATGATGCCCTTCTCCAGGGATTGATCCCTCCTACAAGCATGTCCAATGTATGTGAGACACAGTCTTGACATCTTTGCTTCCAAGGAGCACTCTGGTTGTACTTCCAGACTAGATCTGTTTGTTTTTGATGGTCCACGATATATTCATCATTTGGTCCCTGTCCCTACTCCCCACAAAAAGTCGTGCAAAATAAATTAAATCACAACTCCTTTCTTAAAATATGGGCTGGAAGATATTTTCAATAGAGTATGGATGTGTATTTCAAATGTCACAAACCTGTTGGTTCGTGAAGCCTTTTACATCTTCCTTTCCACTCCACTACCCTACATGACTGGCAGAGCTGAAAGCCCCTCTTGAGAGGCCTTGGGCAGATGATGGGACCTGTTGTTTGTGCTACGCTTAAGTGGTGAACCCTAACTACGAGTGTACTCTGACAATCTTTTTAAACATTTCCATGGAATGTTCCAGATTTGTATATGATCATAATCTCTTGGCCTTCAGCCTGTTACCGAGGTCATAGCCTTTGTTCAAGAGCAGCCTAGTCCGTTGTCATAATTATAGATTTGATTCTGTTCATAAAGAGACTGTGAACCATTAAACATTGAGTTTCTACCCTCATAATGACAAAATGCACTATAATTTAGGACAAACAGTCCAAGTTTACATGCTAGGCTAGAAGAAGCCTTAGAACCTTAGAATGAGAAGAAGCTCTTAAGATATGGTTTCTTACAAACAATTCAAATAGAAAACTTGTGAGATGATCTTCCAGCATCAGTTACTGATAGCTTACAATTTATGGACTCAGTTCCACCTGCCTTCTAACATTTCATGTGTTCTATGCCTCCTTAAAGTTTTATATCTGTAGGCTTAATGCTATACTTCCTTGTGCCACATGACTAAGTCTAACCATGCTGCTGTTGGCAGCCCTCTAAATATTGGACACCAGTGTGCCCTTGTTCCTTACGCACCTTCTTTCCTCAGTACATCCTTAGGTCATTCAACTCATCACATACGAGGTCTGACAAATAAATCCATAAACTTAATTTCTTTAAGTTCTACATACCTCATTGCTGAATATCATTACAGTCACCTAAATACTCCCCTTGGGAAGCTATGCACTGATGCCAGCACCTAGTCGACCTTTCAAAGCAATTTCGAACTCTTTCTGGAATAGCCATTGTGCATGGTGGTATGGTGGCAAGTTCATGAACTTAATTGTATAGTTGTCTGTGAGGGAGATTTTCGCCAGTAAAAAAATAACTGTATCGAAACACCCTCCCTACTCATCTTATCTGCCCACCCCTGGCCTTTTCTTTAACCAAAGATAAATGAATAATGAAAGGGAGACATTTGGATGACATTCAGGACATAAAGGGTAATACCACAACAGCTCTGACGGCCATTCCAGAAAAAGTTTCCAAACTGCTTTGAAGGGTAGACTAGGCGCTGGCATCACTGCATAGTTTCCCAAGTGGACTACTTTGAAAGTGACCATACTGATATTCTGCAGTGAAGTATGTAGCCCTTTTTCTAGAATGAGTTCACAACCATAATTGGCAGTCCTTGTACGATCTCTTCCCCTCTTGCTATCTTGGGGTCTTCTTTTGGAAGCTGTCCAGTCCATTAACACCTTTCTTAAAAACATAGTACCTTCAAATGAAGGTATACTCCAAATAGGCTATAAGCAGGAAAGAGTACAACAGAGCTAACCATTACCCCATTAAATCTGGTTGCTACTTCTATACAGGACCCTGGGGTTCTATTAGCTTTGAGAGCCACTCCAGCACCTTGTTGAGCTGCATTATGTTTTGTGGTCCCAAACTGGGACGTGAACTTTTGCTTTTGCTCCTGCTACTGTGGCTTCAAGTTAATGAATTGACTTGAAACAGCCTCCATTTCTCTAATTGTTCTGTGAATTCAGTAGTCACCCCTTGAACATAGCTCTTGAAGGTTTACATGTTGCCATCCATGCTGGTTAATATAGAATTAATTAAACATCAGTGTGATTCTTTTAGATTTCAATAATAACATATCTCATCATCAGCCTACACAATGTTGGGATTATTCTCTGAAACTGAAACAGCTGTACAAGGTGAGTGTCTGACCACATTATACCTAAGATGAGCAGCCTTCTTTCCCCCTATCAAACTGTCCCTCTCTCTCTTAAAGTTGACAAAGTGATTACAGCAATACAGAGTTCTGAATAGAAGTACAATGTTTGTGTTGTATCATGTGAAGCAAAAAATGCCACCCAATCCACTGTGGGGAAAGTCGGGAGGAAACATGTCTTTTATTTTTTTCTATCATAGTACATAAAATAACCTCCAGCAGTGTTGATAGCCTATGGCTTTTCGCTTGGATCCAACAACGGTGGCACGTCCCATGACTTTGCTTTTTCAGCACCATCCCCAAACAAAGCAATGAAATACAAGATGATGTGAAGGAGGCCCTGAAATTTAAGGAGGCAGAATAATGGTTTGCAGGTGTGAACATGATTCATATTTTAAACTAAATTAAAATCTTTCCCATTTCTCTAGGAAAATCAATATAACGTAATTACCAAGAGGTAAGATGCTGCCGACATTTAAAAGATACAATAATTCTGATGACAGTTTTCACTCATGTTAATCAAATAGAGTGTGTGTATAGGATATTTATTATTAAATATAACACCAAGGTGAAACTTATGAACTAATCCTTCATTTATAGCTTAACTATTCTGTGAAATGTATAAACCCTAAACACAAGATCCTTTTATGTCAGTTTCCCTCACTTATAAATCAATATGATGGTAGCAACACAAAGGCAAGGGGGCTTAGACCTAACATCAGTGCAGCTTGCTTGAGTATCCAGATGAAGTTTGGGAGGATGTGGTTATTCTAAAACATTGGACAAGGGCTTTTCAGCCTGTCTAAATGTTGCAGGGGGTGGGGAGGCTGTGAAATGTTCTCTCCAGGATTTGGAATGTGGAAGGAGTTACACTGCCTTGCCTAGTTAAGGGTAATAACGGCTAGGCAGATACGAAACACTCAGGTAATTCTTGTTGAACTTGAACATGTAGAATCTCTGGAAAGAGATGAAGATGCCCCAAATCCTGTTTGAGATGTGGCACCAAGTTAGATAGCAGAAGAGGCCCAGTGATCCAAGGTTGGGTCTTCCCACTCCTGCCAGGTGAGACTCAGCCAGAGGCCAGAGGCCGGGAACACCTCCGAGGCCGCGCCCACTGCTGCCTTCCCTGCAAAGTTTGCTTCACGCGCCCGGTCCTATCTACTCAAATGATTTCTTCTGCTGTTTTTGCTCAACTGAAGGAAAAGGAAGTTTGGGGATTCCTATGATTAGTGTATTAAGGGTATTCAGTCAATCTGTATGGGGAGAGTGAATAAATAAATATTTTGAGCAAATGGAAAGCTGTGGAAAATATGAAATAATATATTTTAAACTCAATCAAAATTCTACTAAACTGAACTAAAATATCTTTTTGCTTGTTTGAATGTTAAACAGAACCAAATCAATAACCCAATGAGGGACCCCTTTCAGACCTTAACACAGCTTCTTTTATGAGAGGTGCCATATACTCGATGACTCTTACACATTTTGCTCTTTATCAAGTCGATGATAACCCAAGAAAACCATGTAAAATAATTAGCACTATTGGATTAATTTATGTCACCATTCAATTTGATAAACGACTTGTTCTGATAGCGATGAAAACGATGGAAAGGACAATATAAAATAAAAAGCTAAGTTGAACGTGTGGATAAGCACACACTTTTCATGAGAGGTGAGTGAGGTCTTTTAATTTTCAGCAAAGAGGCTGAAAAAAGAACATGTTTTTCATTTACCCAATAAGGTGCAAGCCTATAGTCTGTAATGTGCTGCCTGGGTGAAGCAAACAGCTAGAACTCATCTACTAACCGGACGATGGTGTTTGCACTCCCCAGGCACCTTGGAAGAAAAGCTTGATGATCTGCTTCTGGAAACTCAGCCTTGAAAACCTCACGGAGCACAGTTCTACTCTGACATAAATGATTTGGTTTTCTGTTTTTGTTTTTTAACTTGATAATACTTGTCAGTACTGACAAGAAAGTTTTAAGAAACGTAGTTTCTTTGAAAAAATATTAAGACCACATGACAACAAAACAATGATGTTGGTTTCATATTTGGTCAGTGGAAACAGTTTCATCATCCCTTCTGCATGAGAGATGGGTTTAGAAGAAATTTCCTATTTCTTCTGCCCCCAGTGAGTCAACTGAATACAACAACTAGTGTAGTATTTGGCTCAGGAAACACTTGTAATCACCAATTCAGCTGTGCACTTAGTGATAACCTTGATTTTTTTCAAATAATATTCCAAATTAATCCACTCATGCAAGTGGATTATGCATTACCCATCCAGTTGGTAATTTAACACAAAAATTCAACTTTATTGTTGACATACTTTGTCTTTTTCTTCCCATAGGAACAGATAGCCAAATCAACAAGTCTCTCTCTCTCTCTCTCTTAGCATAGGCTTAGCTCCTGTTCCTCCAATCTTAGAGACTTGAGCCAACTGATGAGTAATGAAATTTATGAAAATGTAAATTGAACATGAATGATCTAATGTGAATTAAGTTAAACACACCACCTCTGTACTCTGGGATACATTTATATGCCTCTGGGCTAATGAGAAATCAAAACATTTTCCTTACATTCTCAACATTAAGTATTACTTAGCTATACAGTAGACAAAGATGTGGCTACTTGAAGCAATAATATATAGAATATTCCTATCACCCAGTTCAATCCCCTGAATATTCAAATAGCCTTGAAAACACTTTGTTCCCATGACGGTAGGTATAAAAGAATTCGGGAAGTTCTTACTCACTTGGCTCATGATGCATCTAGCATTTTTCCTGCTCTTGTATCACTTTGTACTTTTCTTTATTTTGGTTCTTAAAATGTTATCCTAGAGGTAGTTTTTGTACATGGATATCTCTTTCCAGACAAGTTCTTCACTGAGTCTCTAGTGCCACACACTGCACCAGAGTTTTTGTTGCGTAGTTGATGCTCAATAAACATTTCACTATGTCAAAACTGACTCCATAGGACCTTATAGCAACAACAACAATCAGATCTTACAAAGAAGGGATGAGATTTCTATCTTCTAACATCAGTGAATTTACATTACTGTAAAGGAAAGACTTCTAATCAGAATGAATGGAGCAGGATACAAAAGGTGCTGATAGAACTCAGTAGATACTGATAGAATTAGTAGAGGCTCTTTTGAAAATTAAACCCCATGAAAACTGCATTTTTATGTTTATTTATTGTGGTGATTAACAGTATGAGCTGAGAAAGAGCTACTTAATTCATAATATAATCATCTCTGGTGCAATTAATTCATTCCATACTTTATTACATGACTGGAACTCACTTAATGCTTTAATCTTATGACATAGAGAGGTGAAGAAGGTGGGTGCTAGAAGCCTTCCTGAAAGCCAAGAGGAATTGTAACCCACATCCTAATTACAAGGCAAAGGCTAATAAATAATTGCCTAACTGTGGGGTCTAAAAAAAAAAGAAAAAAGAAAAAAATCACAGTGCAAGAAAGCCCAAAACACTTCAGAAGTCTGAGGACAGACAGCTGAGTTCCTCCGTGGAGGGAAGAAAGAAAGACAGAAAAAACACAAAGGGCAGCAGGCAGAGGGTGCCTTGCCAGCAGGCCAGGCTTCCAGGATAATGGTAAACTTATGAAAGAAATAAACCCGTCTGACAATGGACATGTTGACCGTCAGCTCCGAGGCACAGCCCACTGGAAATCAGAGTTGCTGAAATACGTGATTAGTGTTCTGTTTCATGCTCACTTTCATGCCACACCTTTTGGTGGAGGTCATCTTTCCAGTCATTAAATAATCTTAGAGTGATATGTACACAGAAGAGTTTGTTCCTTATCTTTTCTATGTCACACCTGGTTCTTTCCATGGGCTCTTTGTTCTTGTTTTAACAAAGTTGTGTTAAGGGCTCCCTCCACCCTTCCATGACTGACTATATCTCAGCACTTTAACCCTCTAACTACCGCATTTGTTGGAGATGTCTCTCCACCTTGACATACATTGGTTTTTAACAAAGACAATACAGGGAAAAAAATGTGTTTTGTTTTCCAAAAGTATACTCCATTTTGGTTAAAGATATTTTTCAATAAGCATGTCTAGTTAAACTACTACTTTTTCTTCATTCCTTTCAAATAAATATACCAATTCAGTATTACTTGGTGCAGTGCAATGGATTGCTTTTGTAGGGCCTTTCTCACTATGGTCCTAAAATTGCTATCAAATGACTTGGTGGAACTGTGTCAATAAGGTGATTGTGGCCCACCAAAGTGACTGGATAACTTGTTAATAATGCCATTAAGGTGCACAGCGCCTTTGTGGGAGTGGAACCATGCAAGTAGTCTGCGTGAGGGGATTGATCAGTTGTGTCGTCTCACTGAGCTTAAAAGATAGCCAGCCCCAGAGCAAATGGGGCCCTGACCACCACCAAAAAGAAGAGATGGGAGCAGTTGGTCATAACAAGCTTGTTCAGGGAAAAGCGTCATTACCCTCCCTTTTAAGAAGGAAAGAAGAAATAAACACTTCACTCACATTTAAAAGTGTTTTTTCCTAAAACTTTATCGACTTAAATGTTTTCATTTAGATTTAAAAAATAATGGCACGTGCAAGATTACATGTGCAAAAAAAAATACCTTAAATAACAAATGACAAAGGAATTTAATTACAGTGCGTGTGTGAAGTTCTATGCAAGAGCTTTAGATTTAGAAACATGTTTGATGATATGAAAATATATAATCATGTGAAAATACGTAACTCTTACTTGCCCTTTAGTTTTGAAAAGTAAATAGAATATCTGTTATGCCAGGAGCAGTGTTTGTGCACATTTTTCAATGCATAGAATTTTTATTTATTTTTTCATTAACTTTTACTTATTTATTTGTTTAAGAACTCTTCCTGGAGGTGGGAATTCCTTTCAAGTCTTGATTTATATAATGTTCTTCACTGTGTCTGCAAGTATAAATATTCAGTGAATGTCTAATCAAAGTCTCAACCAGGAGAAAGTATTAATTAATTCACTTTATTTAATATTTATTGGACACAATGTTGTGGGGGTTCCCTGGATAGTACAGTCACTGTACTGTCTTTCTCAGTGCTACTCTAACAGAAATACCACAAGTGAGTGGCTTTCATGAACAGAAATTCATTTTCTTACTGGTTTTTCTTTCTGGCAGCTCTAGGGGAAGGTCCTTGTCCCTGTTCAGTTTCTCTTCCCCGGTTCTGTGGCGATCTTTGTGCAGCATGTATCTTGCCTTTCATTTGTGAGTCCTTCTCTGTGCTGACATTGCTTTTTTCATACCTCAAAAGTGGTTGGTTTAAGAAATACGCTACATGGATCCAATTTTATTAATATAACACAGGAAACTATTCCATAACCCAAAAAGAAAAAAACCTACTGCCATCATTGAATGAAACTGCCCAATAGAGTTTCCAAGGAGCACCTGCTGAATTTGAACTGCCAACCGTTTGGTTAGCAACTGTAGCACTTAACTGCTCCCCGACCAGGGGGGTTATATTCACACGTATGGGGTTAGGATTTATAATATATTTGGGGGGAACACAATTCAATCCATGACAAGCTAAGCTAAGCTGCTAACGTAACGGTTGGAAGTTCTAGTCTGCCCAAAGGTGCTTAAGAAGAAAGGCCTGGCGACTGACATCTGAAAAGTCAGCCACCGTGGAGCACAGTTCTACTCTGATGCACTTGGCGTCTATATGAGTCTCCCCAATACCAAGTTACACTTGGTAACCTAATCTGATTTAAATTTATTGTATGCCACTAACGTAAAGGTTTTTTTTAAAGTGAAAGATTATAAAGAAATGTATGCTATCATCCACCTTTCCTTAATTACAGTACAGCATTATGCAAGTACAGTATTTATCAAGAAATATGTACGACTATGTATCAAGGAAGCTACAAATTCAACTGATATTTTTCCACACTGGTGATCTCAAGCCCGAATGCTAGACAAAATGGATTAGTCCCATTTTACAGATTAAAAAGCTGAAAATTCTAAGAAATGAGAAGGCTTGGAATCCAGACTAGAGTTTCCTGAATTCTAGCCTTTCCTGAGAGGATCTTAGCTTCTGAGACGCCTCACTGGCTTGGTTTCCCCCGATGGTCTAGTTGTACTTCTCAGTCTCCATAAGGAATCTGCCTTCTCTATTAGTCTCAAAACATGGGAAAGTCCTTTGCCTTCTCCTCATCGCTTTCTCTTGCTGGCCCCAGCTACTCTCAGAGTTTTAAATACCATTCACAGGTCAGTGATTCCCAAAGTCATGTCTTGAATATAAATTTCTTCCTCAGCTAGGGATTCATATATCCAACTTCCTACTTGATAGCATGGCTTTGGGAGCTGCCAGTCATGCACAAAACCAAATTTCTGATTTATTCTTCCCAAACTAGTTCCTCTAATCCCAATAATCATGGGACAACAGCTTCAGTGGTCAAATAATTACCTCAGTATTTTCCCCCTGCCTTACCCTTAATGTCAATAACTCAACTTTTCTTCCTCCCTCTCGAGTAAACCTTAAACCCTTCCACTTCTCTCTAACCTACCACCGTCACCCCAGCCCCGTCATAATTTCCCTAGAATGTACTGTAATCTTCCACATTTAATCTTCCCATCCAATCTCTCCTTCACATAAATGTCAAAGTGATTTTCTAAAAGCAGAAACCCATTAAGATGCATTCTTGCATAAAATCATAAATGGTTTTCACTGGAGTTTTTTTAACATAGAACTGTTATGTGGTAATTCATTCTGATATTTTAAAGTAAACAAAAAGTATAAAGATAGAGGGAAAACCTCCTTAGCATCTTTGTTTCCTAACTGCTTGATTTCCTCCAACCCCCACGAGTAACCTCTGCTGCTGGTTTCTTAAGCCCATTGCAATCTGAATAAGATGAAAACATCTTACCTTGGCTACGTGTGAAACCCAGCCAAGTCACAGCCCTGCTACTTCTCCACTCCAGTCTCCTTCCTCTCTTCTCCTGGTCTGCTATGCTCTACTTCTCCAATCTCCTTCCCCTCTCTTCCTAGTCTGCCATAATCTACCTCTCTGGCCTTCTTTGGTTTCATCAATTAACCAAGTTCTTTCCTGCTCAGGACTTCACACATGTTATTCACCTTAGCAGAACCACTCTTCCCCTCTCATCCACATTCTTCCAGTCTCCCCTTAAATATTACCTCGTAGTGGTGAAGGGCTGTGATTGTTAATCAAAAAGATTGGGAATTCAGATCTGACAGGCACTCCTTGGAAACTCCGCGGGGCAATTCTACTCCATCTATAGGATCGCTATGAATCAGAATCTACTCAATGACAGTAGGTTTTGTTTTGGATCAAGGTTAACTCTACTTACTTAGCAGTGACCACAAGTTGTAACTATTTGTTGATTTATTTACTTGGCCCCTGACTGTCTCTCTTACCGGGCAATAAACTCCAGGAGAGCAGGCACTGTGTCTGTGATTCCATTCTATAGCTAGTACACATAATCACCCTCAAGTGATGATTGACACTGAAAAAAAAAGTGTAGTCAAGTTTGATTCCAACTCATATAGACGCCAAGTGCATCAGAGTAGAACTGTGCTCCACGGTGGCTGACTTTTCAGATGTCAGTCGCCAGGCCTTTCTTCTTAAGCACCTTTGGGCAGACTAGAACTTCCAACCGTTACGTTAGCAGCTTAGCTTAGCTTGTCATGGATTGAATTGTGTTCCCCCAAAATATGTTATAAATCCTAACCCCATACGTGTGAATATAACCCCCCTGGTCGGGGAGCAGTTAAGTGCTACAGTTGCTAACCAAACGGTTGGCAGTTCAAATTCAGCAGGTGCTCCTTGGAAACTCTACTGGGCAGTTTCATTCAATGATGGCAGTAGGTTTTTTTCTTTTTGGGTTATGGAATAGTTTCCTGTGTTATATTAATAAAATTGGATCCATGTAGCGTATTTCTTAAACCAACCACTTTTGAGGTATGAAAAAAGCAATGTCAGCACAGAGAAGGACTCACAAATGAAAGGCAAGATACATGCTGCACAAAGATCGCCACAGAACCAGGGAAGATAAACTGAACAGGGACAAGGACCTTCCCCCAGAGCTGCCAGAAAGAAAAACCAGTAAGAAAAAATGAATTTCTGTTCATGAAAGCCACTCACTTGTGGTATTTCTGTTGGAGTAGCACTGAGAAAGACACTACAGAGACTGTGCTATCCAGGGAACCCCCACAACATTGTGTCCAATAAATATTAAATAAAGTGAATTAATTAATACTTTCTCCTGGTTGAGACTTTGATTAGACATTCACTGAATATTTATACTTGCAGACACAGTGAAGAACATTATATAAATCAAGACTTGAAAGGAATTCCCACCTCCAGGAAGAGTTCTTAAATAAATAAATAAATAAAAGTTAATGAAAAAATAAATAAAAATTCTATGCATTGAAAAATGTGCACAAATACTGCTCCTGGCATAACAGATATTCTATTTACTTTTCAAAACTAAAGGGCAATAAGAGTCACGTATTTTCACATGATTATGTATTTTCATATCATTAAACACATTTCTAAATCTAAAGCTGTTGCATAGAACTTCACGCATGCACTGTAATTAAATTTCTTTGCCATTTGTTATATAAGGTATTTTTTTTTTGCACATGTAATCTTGTACGTGCCATTATCTTTTAAATCTAAATGAAAACATTTAAGTCGATAAAGTTTTAGGAAAAAACACTTTTAAATGTGAGTGAAGTGTTTATTTCTTCTTTCCTTTTTAAAAGGGAGGGTTACAACACTTTTCCCTGAACAAGCTTGTTATGATCAACTTTGTGGATGCTTTTCCTCATAAAAGACACGTCTTCCTTCTCATCATGAATAGTTCTGAACATCGAAAGACACTTGCAGACATTTCCCTTTCAGATCTGCAAAGGAAGTATTAATCAAACAAAAGATGGGAAATCACAGCGTTCAGCCACTAAGGTTTAACCCAAGTGGCCAACTTTTAGTTGATCACAGGGTACAGGTGACTATCCATCAAATAGCTCACCATAACACACATTAAAACGTCTGGGTTAATCAGGACAGGAGCCAAGAATAATATTTTTTTTTTCTGATGCTCAGTGAAGACTACCAAAGGAATTCCCCTGAAACGGTACTCTACAAACATACAAAACTTTTTTAAAAAGATTGTATAAGAGGAATTCCACCCAATAGCATTTTAAACAAGGCTGCAGTGCACTCTTTTGATGAAATATTAAATGGCTTCTACAACAGATTAAAGATTGAGTGACAAAACCATTAAAACAATCCTGAAAGTAAAGTCAATATAAAAATATACATGCATGTGTATTTTGACCTCAAAATTGTCAGTGAATTTAAGAAAGTCCCTCAAAATATATTAGATAATATTAATAATGAGGCAAAAACTACTGCCAGCATCATACTCTCATTTCCTTTCCAACCCTGTCTTCCAAGAATTGACTTCATCTAGAAATCCGTGACAGTTACACAGGGTATAAGACAGCTGTAGGATATAGACTAAAAAAAATACCTGTCTTTATTTTTAGAATTCTCAAGACTTTTAAATACAGCCTTGTTTTCATATCTTCCTGAAGCCTTGTCCTGGGCTCATATAACCACTAACAACACAATATGAAGTCACAACATTATAAGTAAGTCTCTAGGTCATACAGACAGTCCATTTGTCTGCTAACCAAAAAGTTGAAGGTTCAAGTTTAGCCAGAGGCACCTCTCTGGAAAGTCTTGGTAATCTACATCTGAAAAACCAGCCAATGGAAATCAGGGACAGATTGTCCAACAAACAATGTACAAACCCACTGCCATTGAGTCAATTTTATAGCAACGCTATAGACAGAGTAGAACTGCTCCATAGAGTTTCCAAGGAGCTCCTAGTAGATTAGAACTGCCAACCTCTTGGTTAGTAGCCATAATGCTTAACCACTGTGCCACCAGGGTTTCTAAGCAATGTACACAGGTGTATTTACTAATCTACAGTACTTACGAGTCAAAGGTGTGATGAAACACACGTGAAACTGTTCACTAAGGATTAGTAAATAAACTCAGTTAAGCTGTGGCAACTTGCTTACTGTAAGCCCATGTGTTCCTTGCTTACCATTTAATCCATCTCTGTTGAAAAGTCGTGGAGGACAGTTCTGATGTGACACACACGATGTTGACACGAGTTAGAATTGACAGAAGGACAACTGGAAAGGGAAGCTATCTGGTAACTGTTGTTGGCGCATCATGGTGCCAGCGATGATGAAGTGCCATCTGAGGGGCAAGCACTCGAGTCTTGCATCCCTCTGTCCCACTGCACAACTACCACTATGACCAAGTAACTCAGTCAGAGGAAGCCTCAGTTCCTCCAGGGGTGGGCAGCTTCGTGGGCCTGCAATTCCTTCATGCTGTATGACTCTATGAAGAGTCTTAGAAACCGTCATTCTTCTGAGTACAGGTCAAAACTCAACATCCCAGCATCTTATGGTGTCAGTGCATACAGAAGAGAACACTGGAAACATGGAAGAGCCGGGGCCATAGGCCGTTTTCCCTTTATATTCATTGAAAAATTCTGGTTAGTACTAGAGTACTAACTCTGTATTCCAAAATGATCCATAAGTGCTAGAAATAACCAAATCACTCACAGATTAACTTGGGTAATTTTGTGATTAATTTTTCTGCATTGTGTCTCTGTAAGATTATAGATGCTTTTGTCTCTATTAGGAAAATATTCATAATTTCAACATATTATTTATCAACATAGAGTAACATTCACAAACTGACTGAGGACTCACTATGTATAAGACATTAGCGAGAAAAAGTAAAAACACCCAGTCCCTGCACATAAATCACTTATCTTAGGGTGATCATATGAAATTGCTGATACTCAACACTGATAACTCACAAAAACAGCAATTTCATGTGGTTCAAATAATATTTTATAATCAGTTGTGTCATAAAGTAGGTTAATCCTTAAAAATCACCACAGGTATTTGGGAAAACTGCAAAACCAAACCCGTTGCCAACAACTCAATTCCAACTCATAGCAGCCCTACAGGATGGAGTAGAACTGCCCCATAGAGTTTCCAGGAAGCACCTGGTGGATTCAAACTGCTGAACTTTCAGTTAGCAGATGTAGCACTTAACCACTGTGCCACCAGGATTTCTGGGCATTTGGGAAAGTCCCATTGATTCCGGCAGGTCATTATGATGTAATTTAGTGATACCTGGAGGATTGCTTCACAGGGATTTTTGCTGTTTATTTGTTTTTTCATGTTGAAAGTAGGTGTGCAATTGTGTGTGTTACTGTTCAGAAACCTACAATCACAATTCTTCCACTTTGGTGCATTTGTTTAAATGTGTTTTCCATAATCAACAACTGACTGATGTACAATTTCCAGAACTCTCTCTCTCTCTCTCTCTCTCTCTCTCTCTCTCTCACACACACACACACACACACGACCTGTTAAGTTTTGTCATCTTAAGGCACTCTCATTTTTCTTCCTCACACACGTAGCTATATTCTGTTTCTCAAAGCTTCTTTCTATAAAAGAATTTTAGACTGCTTGAGTGTAGGACTGAAGCCTTTGCTTCTCTTTATGACCCATAGCCACTACCCTAGAGTCGAGCATAGAGTAGACACAACAAAATCACCAACTGATTGATAGATTAAATTATAAAGGGAGACATCTGATTGAAAAGATAAAGTAATATCCAAACACAAAGGCCAAGGAAAAATAGATTACATTTCTTGTCAACCATGCTACTATTTCCCACATACCGTAGCACTGTCAGTTATGTTCTAATGTTATTTCTACAATGATTCTTTAAAAAATGATACAATATATGAGTTCTCAGGTATAGCTGGGATATCAGACAGTTATGTGTGCTGATGAATAAATACTTTCAGTTATGTCAGCTAGCACAACTGAATTTCCAGCTTTACCTTAAAAAACATACAAAAAACCCCACTGCCTTTGAATCAGTTCCAAACACACAGTGACCCACTAGGACAGAGCAGGACTGCCCCACAGAGTTTCCGGAGCACCTGGTGGATTTGAACTGCTGACCTTTTGGTTAGCAGCCACAGCACTTAACCACTACGCCCCCAGAGTTAGGAAACAAAAATATTTATCAGGAAAATGAATAAGGTTTGCACTGTGATACAATAAGAGAAAAGCTTGGTAACTTTATAGAAAGACTACAGACAGTTCAGAATACCCACCCACAACGAGACTTTTTTTTCTTTTTCAAATGAAGCTTTCTTTAAAAAATAGACAAAACTGAAAACACCTCAATTTTGAATAACTGTCTCAAAATTTGAATACTTTACCTATCTAAGCAAAATCAAAAACACTTTCCCAAATGATTAGCTTGCAGTGCACAAATCAATTGCTTCATAGTGTGAGAAATGTCAAATGGCCCCAGAAACAATGCCACACTTTCCTGTACAGTGCGAGTGTATTTCTTCTTTAGACACAGTTTACATAATACAGGAAATGGCTTCATCTGCTTCCTGGTCTTTCTGATCAAGTCAAAAGTCTTAAAGTAAGAAAGTGTTTCTTTTTATTTCACTTTTTTGGGGGGAGGGGAGTTTCATTTTTCACAAATTCTGTTTACCTAAATTAAAAATGGGAAATGGACAAGTGTGACCCACAACATTCTCTGAGAGATATTTGACTACCAGTTCAGTTTATCATCTTCATGGTTCTGCAGATGATCAAAAACCAAAAATAAGAAATAAAAAGTAGATGACTTAGGAAAGGCTGATGCTATAATTTAAGATGAAATGTTCATTAAATGTGTATATGTATATGTATGTACGTATATACACACACACACATAGTGTATATATGTAAACTGAAAGGCCTCAAGGTAGGAACTCCTTGGAATGTCTGAGGAGAAGCAAGGTGGTCAGCGCAGCCAGTTAGAGAGAAGGGGGTATGAAATGTGGTCAGGGTGGCACAGGGGGTGGGGGCTGCAGATTATGTGGACCTTATGATCTGAGGTTGGGACCATGAATTTTACTCAAGAGAACTGGGGAGCCATGGAAGAATTTTTGAGTAGAAGACTTGACCTAAGTTTTTGATCAATCACTTTGGATGCAATGCAGAGAACAGGTTATAATTTTTTTTTAAAAAAAAAAGGTGGGAGCGAGGAGATCAATCAGATACATATGGCTTCATTAAGCAGGAGTTGGTGGTGATTTATACCAGGATGGTGAAGATGGCAGGAAGAAGATAGATTCTATATGCATTTTGAAGGAGTAAATTAAACAGGTGTGAGAGAATGAACACCGTCAAGGCTAATTCCAAGGTTATTTTATCCAGGGCACTTGATAGCACAGGGAGGAATGTAGAAGGAGCAGGTTTGGAGACCAAGGAGAAAAACAAGAGTTCAGGTTTTGTCATGTTAATTTAGGGATGTCTACTAGACATCGAGGTGAAGACACTAGTTTGAGGCTGGATCTCCAAGCCTAAAGTTGAAGAGACAGATCTGAGCTGCAGGTGTAAACCTCAAGGTTATCAGTGCAGGGCTGGTATTGGAAGAGGTCGCTGCCTTAGAGATGAATAGGGACAAGAAGGTATCTGAGAACTGAGCATCTGGATACTCAATACTTAAAAAGTAGAAAGAAGACAAGGAACCAGCAAAAGAGGTGGAAGAGCAACAAGCAAAGTAAGTAAAGAAGCAGGATTGAATGATTTCTAGAAAATCAGCTGAAAGGTACTTTAAAAAAGAGGATTTCATGGACTGAGTTGTGTTCCCCCAAAAATCTGTGTAGCGGCTCAGCTAGGTCCTGGTTCCTGGTATTGTCTGATGTTCCTCTGTCCATGTTGGAATTCCTGCCTGTGTAACGTTAATGAGGTTAATGCAGTTGTATTGATAAAATAAGATTCAAACTGTAAGACTGTTTTGTGCCTTGAGATGGCCTCTTGGGAGATTTAAAGGAAAGGGAGGCAAATGGAGATTTGGGGACCTCATGTCATCCAGAAAGAAAGCAGTGCTGGGAGCGGGGTGTGTCCTTGGAAAGCACCAGGTCCCTGAGCCCCAGAAGCTTCCAGTCCAGGCAGGGGAAGTTTGACAACAAAGACCTTCCTCTAGTGCCAGCAGAAAAGGCCCTTCCCTGGAGCTGACACCCTGAATTTGGACTTTGAGCTTACTGGACTGTGATAAAGAAAGTTTCTGTTTGTAAAACCATCAGCTTATGGTGTCTCTGCTACAGCAACACTAGGTGATGGAGACAGAGGACACTGCTAACTGGGTCAAATCCCATACGTCAAACAAGGCCTGAGAAGTGGCCGCCATGTTTGGCAATATGGTGACCTTAACAGAGTCTCTTTGTTGACACCAGACGGGCATGGGAGAGAACAAACGGCTGCACGTTGCAGTATTTTGCTCTAAAGAGGAGCAGGGAAACGATGCAGTAGCTGGAGTGGTTAAGTGGGGTCAAGAGGTGTTTGTTTTCAGAGGTGGAAGATTGCACATTGTGTATTTATACTGATGGAAATGATCGAGGGGGAGAGAAAGCCGACGGCACCATGGAGAGATGGAGAATTCCTGAAGTACTGTCTGTGGGTCTGGGGGTGGAGAGAGGGCATGGGATCCAGTGTGCAATGGAAACACTCCTCCTTGACTAGAGCAAGGACGCTGAAAGCAAAGGTACAGGCAAGAAAGCCAAGCAAGAGGGGAAGCTGGTCCATTTGGTGATGTGACATGTGGGTGCCCTCATCCTATTGTATTTTCTCATTGAAATATCAAATATAACCAGTTGAGAGTGAAATGGAAAGGCAGTATTTGTGTGAAGAGAAGAAGGGAAGGCATGAAATTGTTCCTCAGGACAGGTGCAGAGGCAGAGTAGATGGATAACTGGATTTATCCAGGGTTTATGACTGGCTAATTGAAGAGTAAGAGAGATGGGGGTGTATGCAAGGAATAGTCATTAAATGATAGGCCTAGTCCATAAAATCTAATCGGTAAAGACTATTAAACCAAGACACTCAACCAAATCAGTTGCCAATCAAAAAAATAAACTTTCATTGTATGAAGCCGCTAAACTTTTGGAGCCTTTTGACATGATTTGAAACCCTAACATGACGAATTTAACATATAAGGTTCTTTGTGACTCATTCTCAACTTACTCATCACTTCTCATACCCTGTGATCTGCCACACATGGTCCTATGTAGTTTTCTAGAATATCCAGATCTCTTTGTCTTCACCACCAGGCCAGTGCCATTTAGTCATTCTCCTCTGTAGCCATTTACATCAAAATTATCTCATTGGCTCCCTCCTGGAGTTGGACAACCATGAACTTGCAAGATTGCACAGTAATTATGCTACCCCTGAAATCTTGCACACTGCCTGGCACGTACTCTGCACTCATTTGCAGACGGGCAAATGAATCAACTCTTTACCATCAATTCATCCATAATCATTTATTGCTAGAGATGGGATGAGATAAGAGAAAAGGGATTTATACAGCAAGAATAATGCATAGGTTATGCCTCAGTCCCTGTGCCACTCCAGTATAACATCATTAATGTGGTCAGTTAATTAAAATTACTGTTCAATAAGCTACAGTTGCTGTTGTCCAATTTCTGTTTATACTCATGATCATTGTCTTAGTACCTCCCCCTTTTGATAGGAATATATAGGAAGAATGAGATGAAAACACAAGAAGACAAAGGAAAAAATGACCTCCAAGAAGTAAACAGGGGAAAGGAAGAAAAAGAAAAAGCAGGGAAGAGAATGAAACAGAGACAGAGCAGAACACAAGGAAGAAGAAATGGAAAGCAAGAAAAAAGCCAGGGCAGAAGCAGACTGAGCAGAAGGCGAAGTGATCCCAGAGAAAGCACACAGCTAGTAATGCCCCAAAGAAATTGCTTACACACGGCTTAACAGAGTTCAGAAATTTTAGGAGGAGCTTAGAGGATTCTGGAATATTTATAGCTATCCCAATTTCTCTGAATATGTACAAATGTTTGTTAGTAGCATCAGTAGTCAATGCTGATCGAATGCTTTGTGAAAAATACTCTGCAACCATGGCTTACAGTTACCATGGCTTAAATTCCTTACATGAGCCTTTTGAGTGTGAACTATTATCTTCATTGTTTAGAAGGGGACACTGTGTCCCTTAAGTAACTTCCCAAGACCACACAGTTAGTGAGTGGAATTGCTGAAACTCAGAAAAGACCCAGCCGTGCTCTTACCCACCACAGCTCACCTCCTCATCTTCTTACAGTGCTTCTGCAGTCTGGGCACATCGACCAGAGTAGATTCTGAGCTCCTGGATAGGGTTTCCCCACGCCTCCACTCTTCCCAGGCCGAGTCCAGAAGAAAACAGGGGAAGGAGGCATGGACAGCAGCCGGGATCAGCCCTGTGCTCACTGACCCCAAGGACCTGGATGTGAAGCAGATGCGATCCAGCCACTCATCCAAGACTCACACTGTCCTGTTGGGCTCTTTTGACACTTCATTTGGATGTGTCTGTTTATTCTTTTTAAAAAGCAGTTGTACTTACAGTTGGGAATTGAAGTACACAGACAGAAATCTTTTCTACAAATGCCTTACTCTTTTGAGGAGAAATGAGAAAGAGAATTCACTCATCTTACAATGTCTGCAAGAAAAAGTTATCAAAAAGCCAAGAGCTTTGGGAAGTGAATTTCCTAAAAGGTTTGGGTTCTTACAAATATTCTACTCTCTTTTGCCTCTGGGCAGTCAGATTCTCTGTGCCCACCAGTTCTGTTTTTCTCACAGTATTATAATGATTTCCTTAATGTCTTTGTCTTCCCACTAGTCTGTATTCTTCTTAAGGAGAGGGGTTTATAACATTTATATTCTAAGCACTATGCCCAGAGCCTCACACGTAGCACTGTTATAAATGTTTCATGAATAAATAAATGAAGAATGGATTTGTGGATGAATATCTTTATTACATATATGTCAGGGAGGTTGCCTATTTTTTCATTCTTCCAGTGTGTTTTTATGTTAGGTCTTCAGACAACATTCTCTGGAGGGGTACAACGTCATGGTCACATTTCCTCCCAGCATCAATGGCTGGCGTTATTGATTGATCTCAATATACACCCTCACTGAAGCAGCTTAGAGCCTCAGAATCCTTAACCACACGGTGTTCCACACAGCCGTTACCAATATAGACGGAGACAAGCACAGGAGTTGAAATCAATTCATGATTCCTAATGTTGACAACTGTCATCACTAGATACTACACCAAGACTTAGCTCCATGACCTATAAATTGTCCTATCCAGGAAATAAATTCAAATATTTAAAACTAAAATCATTTGTTGCCTGCTCAGCAATTATTTTCTAAGCTTGCCCTTTCTTAATTAAAGTTAGAATTTTAGAAACTAATTGGCAGACAATATGCTTAAATCAAGAAATGCTAATGTTCCTGTAATTCACAATAATTTTAAAGGCCTGGCCAGAAAATAGAACACCCTTTGACAGGGTCTGGGCTAAACGCCACGGATGGTATTCACTGCTTAGTGTTATATAATTTACAAACTTCTTTTCTTTCAACAAATGCTCAGAGAATGAAGCTGCTACGTAAATACACAGCTCAAAAACAACACAGAATAGTTAAACCAGCCCTCACATCTTGCAAAAAGGTGGTGGCCCCAGACAGGGAGACGATATTCACAAACAGCCTGCCAAAAACAGCCAGACACTAACCAGTTTCATTATAAAAAAATATTTTTATGTTTCTTAGGATGCCTCAATGAACCAAAAATCTTTTGGTTTCACAAGTGAAATGCATTGAGTCCTGAAGTTTGATGAACTCATCTTATGCCTATTGTTCTGTAAATGAAGCACTGGGCACAAATGTCACACGGAGAGGAAGTGTCATGTGCATTGATATATGTGAAACATTCTCTACTTAGAAGAAATATAATTTTAATTAAGTCTTCATTACTACATGTCTCAGAAGTCAAAATTACATGTATGTCTATATTCATGTAGATATACACATACATATATATGTGTTACATGTGTATATCCCCTGCTCAGGCATCCTTACTTTCATCCCCCTTAGAATTTTCATGATGTTAATAATTACAATATTTAGTAATTAGATCAAAAGATGGCACAATCCTGGAGATACAGAAACAGACTTAGTTTTTCCCCAGTTTCAGAGACCTGGTTTATTAAACAGCTCTCTTTAACAACTACATACAGTCTTCACATTAACGAAGTCCAGGAAAGAAAGTGTGAATGATACGGACAATTTTACTAGCTTACAATATTAGAGTTTTATTTACCTGAAAGCAACTCATTGAAGATTTTTACATTAAACAAGTCACTGGAGTGATAACCCTGAAAAGATAGTACCTACCAAAAAAAGAAAAAGAAATGATACTGAAAAAATTCAAAGCTCACAGTGTTCAGAACATAGTACAGAAAATGTGACTGGAGGTTTTTTTGTTTTTGTTTTTGTCCTTGCTAATATGACAGTCATTATATGACACTCAAATTCAGGTTAATATTCTGGGGAAAAAATATTCCTTTTGTCAACTGGTGGTCTGTAGGTTGAGACTTCACCGAAAGGCCTCACTTGAAAAGGCTATGAAAACATTAGCCACTGATCCAGAAGTTCTCAACAGCTCAGAGATGCAAGGTCATTCATAATTGTCTCCATCCTTCTTCCCTCTCTCCGGAGTATAATTACTTCAAGAAACAAAATCCTGGTTTATTTTACTGAAATCCAGAAACTCACTGCTTGTATAGCAACAGTCACTTCTCTTATTCCTGGTTTAAATATCCCTACCTGTCACTGCTCCTAGGTGTTTTCCACAAGACCATGCCTGACCCTTAACCCAAACCCATTGCCATTTATTCTGACTTGCAGCAACACTGTAAGACAGAGCAGAACTGCTCCATAGAGTTTCCAAGGAGCACCTGGTAGACCACACCTGCTGACCCTTTGATTAGCAGCCAAAGCACTTAACCACTGCATCATCAGGTTTTCCACCTAACCCTTAGTGGGTGCAGTTTTCAGAATTTGCGTGTTTTTTTTCTAAATTTCAGCTCACCAGTCCTTAGTCTATACAATGTGTTAGTTATATGGCAGCTGCTATTAGCACTGGGTTGAGAGGCAGAGAGTTAGAATAGTTCAGTTGAAAGAAAACAGGATGTATTTGGGGAATTAGAATCTCTTCTCTACAAGTCGTGAGTAAGTAGTCAAGTTTCCCATTTCTCTCACTGCCCTCTGTGTACAGTGGGAAAATAATGTATATATGTCATAGGATTGTTGTGTGGGTTCATGGAGATAATATATGTAGCAGGACTCTGGGCACAAGAAAAGTAGAAATGAGTACAAGTTAACTGTTTTAATTAAGATGAGAGTCAGGAAATATTTCAAGGCTATAACATTTTATCAATGTTGAAAGTGTGCTTATGTAGCCCTTCACAAGAACCTTCCATAAGTCCAAAGAATTTAGCAAGTAAGAGGTCACCGGTGACCTTGGCCAGAGAAGATGAGTGGTGAAGACAAGAACAATTGTCCAAAGGCATAATGGGAGGCACTAAAATTCAGAAAATGAATGTAGTCCAAACTTTCAAGAAGTGTGGCTGTGGGAAAAAAAGAAGTTAGATAAACACAGGGGTGGGTGTAGGTTTGGGAATGTGAAAGTGATTTGAGCATTTGTATGGCTGAAGGTCGAATATGAATTAAAAGACCATATACCAGACTTTGTTTTAGTGTGAAAGTGAATGCTGCTAATAATTACGCTGGATCAATAGGAACAAACTGGGACCGTCCCGGGGACAGAAACCACGAAGTCTGGTGACTCTAACAATATAGACCATTGTGGAAAATACACTAAAGAGAAAGAAAAGCGTACACAGCAAGATTCCTGAGGAGTGAGGAGAGAGTGGGATCCAAACAGAGGCACTGGAGGTTGATAAGACAGAAATAAAAAGATTAATCGTTACTCCTGTGTTGGAAACAGGTCTAAAGCCGACACACTCCAGTCAGTGGGAGCTTCCAGTTTAGCACAATGATTCTAGTGGTAATAAGGGAAATGGAGGAATGGAATGGGACTGTCTACCAGAAGAAGAACCTGCAGCATTCACTTTTGAGAAAATATCCTGGAATTCAAGGGTGCCTTAAGAAGTGTACTCAATGTTATAAATCAGGGTGTTTTCTTGTCTCTCTTTCTATCTCTCTCCTCCTCTTCCTTTCTCCACTTTCTTCCCTCCCTCCTTTCCTTTCTTTCTCTCTCTCCATTTATTTTGAAATTTTGAAAAACATTAAAGGAAGTTGGTTAGTTTTTCTTTTGTTATCATAGGCTGAAAAGGGATGAGAAGTTCTGCTAGATAGGGGGATAGCTGCCATTTAGTGAGCATACACTACTTTTCAGGCTTTGTACTAGCAGACACACATACATACACACACACACATGTATATACACCAGCTGCTGTGGAGTCAGCTTCAGCTCATGGCAACCACATGTGTGCCAGAGTAGAAGTGTGAGCCAGAGGGCTCTTTCCTTAATAATTCTATGTTTTTGGTGAAAGTTTACATAGCACATTACGTTCTCACGTGACAATTGTTACACATGTTGCTCAGTGACATTAGTCACATTTTTCACAAGGTGTCAACAGTTTTCATTAATCACGTTCTGTTTGTTTGGTTTCTAGTACTATAGTTTCTCTGTTCCTCCATAGGGTTTCAAATGGCTAATATTTTGGAAATAGATCATTGGGACTCTTCTGAGTTCCTGGAGTTCTAGAGTCTTTGGGTAATGCAAGCTGTTAACATGCTCAGCTGCTAACCAAAATGTTGGAGGTTCAAGACCACCCAGAGGTGCCCTGGAGGAAGGGCTTGGTGATCTACTTCTGAAAAATCAGTCACTGAAAACCCTATGGAGCACAGTTCTACTCAGACACACCTGGACTCACTGTGAGCTGGAAGGACTTGATGGCAGCTGGTTGTATGTATATATAAATTGACGGCACTGGGGTTTTTTTAATTCATGTATACATATGTGTGTGTTAAATATTCTATAACCCATACACATTCAATTTTTAGAGTGAGCAAATGATGTGAAAAGCTGGACTATTTGAAGATGAATAGGGCATCAGGATAGTTGGGGCATTCATTAACAACCTGTGATGTGTAGATAACGCTATCTTGCTTACTGAAAGCAAAGAGGGCATGAATCACTTACTGCACAAGATCACTGATCAAGGACCACAGTATTCTGTATGGATTACACCTCAACACAAAGAAAACAACAATCTTCACAACTGGACCAGTAGACAACACCATGATAAACTGAGAGAATATTGAAGTTGTGAGTGGTTTCATATTCCTTGGACCCACAATCAACACCCACAAAAACAGTAGTCAAGAAATCAAATGATATATTGCATTGGCCAGATCTGCTGTTAAAGACCTCTTTAAGCATTAAAAAACAAAGCTGCAACTTTTGAGGACTAAGGTACACTTGACCCAAGACATGATATTTTCAGTCACCTCAGATGCATGCAGAAGTTGGATATGCATAAGGAAGATCAAAAAGAAATGATGTCTTTAAATTATGGTACTGGGGAAGAGTGCTGAATATACTACAGACCACCAGAAGAAGGAACAAATTCATGTTGGAAGAAGAACAGCCGTAGTGCTCTTTGGCAGTGAGGATGGTAAAACTAATCTCATATATTTGGACAGGAGCAACCAGTTCCTGGAGAAAGATATCATGCTTGCTGAGGTATAAAAAGGTCAGTGAAAAAGTGGAAGACCCTCAACAAGATGGATTAATACAGTAGTTGCAACAATGGGCTCAAACAAAGTGATGATTGTGAGCATGGCACAGTGCTGTATCAGTGTGTTGTATACAGAGTTGCTATGAGTTGACCACAGATTTGCTATGGGTTGTTTATGCAGCAACAGCATAAACAATCTGGTAAGTAACGTGATGAGAAAATGAGAGGTCAATAAAGCTAAATAACTTTTGTAAGCTAAACAAGTTGTAAAAATAACCCACATTTGTGAGAGGATTGACTAGGGTGCTGTACTTCAGAGCTGAAGTACCTTCTGGTGATCAGTACAGATATGTGAGGTAGGAAGGCAGAGTCACTCTAAGGCCATTCCAGAAACATTTACTGAGCTCCGTTATAGCTAAGGAATTGGGAGGGGGTATGCAGTTTATTTTGCTATGCTCAAGTGGTAAAACTTGTTGGGGTAAAAGTCATAAACCACTGAATTCAAAGAAAAATATAAAATACTAAATGGAACACAGTTTAGATCTGGTTTAATTGGTTTAGTGTGATCAGGAAATGTGTCCACGAAGAGAAGGCAACTTACCAAAGCCTTGAAGAGTGCGACAATGATTTTGACAGAAAGGTGGAATACCCATGTCCATAGCTTGGAGGAGGGAAAGTTGTGGGAGGGTGGCCAAGGAAGAGCTTGGGTACATATCATGCTGGAGAAAAAAACAGGACTATGTACAATGAGAGCATGAGGTATGGGAGTGGAGAAGGAGACAATGAAACATATATAATTGGAAAGGAAAGAGGAAAAATACTTCTCACAACAGTTATCTTCATTAATCACCAAACTAAAGAAATTATACATCTTTCTGCATAAAATAGGGAGCCACTGAAGATTTTTCCAATTTTGAAGGCTGTTCCTTCCAGAACTGGGATTATGGAGGACCATTTTCTGGAGTTGTAGTATGAAATTTTGATTTAGCACAAGGATTAGTCGGGTCTATTGTATGTTCTCCGTTAGGTGATGCTGAGAGTATTTTGAACTCTATCGGGTAATTGGGCAACAAATATGTTTCTTTCCCAGTGAAAGAAACATACCGAGATGAGATGAAATAACCAATAGAGGCATAAAGATTAAAGAGCATGTACCCAATAGAAGCGGGATTAAGCACAGAGGCTAACACCCAGTCTTATACATTACACATTGACAAAGAAGATATATGGCTTTGTTTTTTGCATCCTCTTTTATTCACCATACACTTGTGGTCTCCCAACAGCTCACTATCTTTCAACAAGCTCCAGGTTATACTTTTAAAAATCACTTGAAAGCTTTTATTCTCAAACCCAACCATTACTGATTAGGGCAGAATCAACTGAACAATTTAATCAAGTTCCCTTACTAAGAAGTGAAGAATCATATGGTAATTCTTTCTAGACTAGTGTTTCACCATCCTTGGAAAACCAAAAAAATTATTTGAAAATGGCAAATGCCAATGAATGACTACAAAAAGTGGCAGATACTACGTGAATGCATTAAGAAGCTCATGCAGTGAAGGAGCATGCTTCAGGGAAAAAAGAAATGATTCAGCCATCAGATCTATAAGCAGAAAGGAAGAGCTACTGTCCCTAGTACCTAGTCTCTGACTTAACACTATAAACACTAGCTTGAGGAGTTCAGAAAGCAGTAAGCAGTAACAGGTCATCACCCCTCATGACCCTAGTAATGTGGATGTTTCCCTTCCAAAAACTTGAATTTGGAAGTTTCCATTGGTCGTGAAACAAGAAGTCATTACAGGGGCATGGCCAAGACAGTGGAAAACAGGAGGGGAAACAAATAACCTGAATAAATAATTAGATGGGAGATGTCACAATAGACCCATGTGAAATCAAAAATATCAACAGAATACTACAAAAAACCATCCTCTAACAGATTTGAAACCCTAAAGGTAATGGATAAATTTCTAGATTTGTGTCCTCTACCAAAATTATCACAGGTGGAAGTAGCCAATAAACCCATCACAAAGGAAGAGATTGAAACAGTAATCCAAAAACTACCAAACAAAAAAAAGTCCTGGTCCAGGTGGCTTCACTGAAGAATACTACCAAACCTTTAGAGAGGAATTAGTCCCAGTACTCCTGAGGCTGTTTCACAGCATAGAAAGGGATGCAATTCATTCTATGAATTCATTCTATGAAGCTAGCATAACACTGATACCAAAGCCAGGGAACTATCCCACAAAAAAGAAAATTACAGATCAATATCACTAATGAACCTAGATGCAAAAACCTTCAACAAAATCCTAGCTGACAGAATTCAACAGCGTATCAAGAAAATAATTTATCATGACTAAGCTGAATTCATACCAGGAATGCAAGGCTGGTTCAACATCAGAAAAGCAATTAATGTGATCAACCACATAAATAACACAAAGAACAAGAATCACCTGATTTTGTCAGTTGATGCAGAAAATGCATTCAACAAACTCCAACACCATTCATGCTAAAAACTGTCAGCAAAATAGTAATAGAGGGGAAATTCCTCAACGCAATAAGGGGCATCTAGGCAAAGCCAACTCCCTACATCATCCTGAATGAAGACAGGCTGAAAGAATTCCTCTAGAGAGAGGGAACTAGACAAGAATGCCCATTTTTACCACTTTTATTCAACATTGTACTAGAGGTTCTAGCCAGAATAATTATATAAGACAAAGAAATAAAGGGCATTTGCAATGGTAAAGAACTAAAGATCTACCTATTTATAGATGATATGACTGTATACGCAGAGAATCCATGATAGAAGAGTTCAGCAAACTAATAGAAGAGTTCCGCAAAGTATCAGGATATAAAATAAGCATAAGTAAATCAGTGGGATTCCTTTACACCAATAAAGAGATCATTAAAGAAGAAATCACCAAATTAATACCATTTACTATAGCCCCCAAGAAGATAAAATACCTAGGAATTCATCTAACCAGAGAAATAAGAGACCTATACTGAGAGAATTATAAGATCTTACCTCAAGAAACCAAAAGAAACTTACTTAAGTGGAGAAACCTACACTGCTCATGGATACTCACTGCTGTCATTTCCAACTCATAGTGACCCCACAGTTCAGGGTAGAGTTTCCATAGAGTTTCCAAGGAGTACCTAGCAGACTTGAACTTCTGCCGTTTTGGTTAGCAGACGTAGCACTTAACCAACTAGGTCATAATGGTGTCCATGCTCAGGGATAAAAAGACTTAGCATTGTGAAAATGCCTATTTTATCCAAAGTGATCTACATATACAAGGCAATCCCAATACAATTTTCAGTGTCATTTTTTAATGAGATGGAAAACCAAATCACCAACTTCTTTTGGAAGAGGAAGAAACCCCAGATATGTAAAGCACTACAGAAGAAGAGGAATACAAGGCGAGGCCTTTCACTGCCCGACCTTAGAACCTATTACACTACCACAGTAGTCAAAACAGTCTGTTACTGGTACAAAAAGAGACCTATCAACTGATGGAACAGAGTTGAGAACCCAGAGATGCAACCATCCTCTTACAAACACTTGATATTTGACAAAGGCCCTAAGATTGTAAACTGGGGTAACAAACGATGTTAGCAAAGTTGGATATCCATCTGAAAAAAAAAAATGAAACGAGACCCATATCTAACACCTTACACAAAAACTAACTCAAAAGGGATCAAAGACCTAAATATCAAACCTAAAATGATAAAGATCATGCAAGAAAAAAATAGGGTCAACAATAGAAGTTCTCATAGATAAATGGCTTAGACTTCAAAATCTGACAAAGCACTAACAACAGAATAGAAAATAGATAAATGGGAACTACTAAGAATCAAACACTTTTGCTCATCCAAAGACTTTATCAAAAGAGTTAAAAGACCACCTACAGAATGGAAAAAAGTATTTGGCAACTACATGTTGAACTGATGTCTGATCTCCATAATCTACAAGCATTGCAAAATATCAACAGCAACAACAAAAAAAGTAAATAACCCAATTAAGTGGTGGGCAAAGGATATGGCAAATACTTCACCAGGCAGCCAAAAGACATATGAGGAAATGCTCATGACCATTAGCTACCAGAGACATGCAAATCAAAACTACAATGAGAGACCATCTCATCCCATCAAGGTTGGCCGTTATCCAAAACACACGAAACAACAAATGCTGGGGAGGCTGTGGAGAAATTAGAACTGTACCACATGGCTGCTTGGATTACAAAGTGATACAACCTCTTTGGAACGCAATTTGGTGCTTCTTCAAAGAACTAGAAATAGAAATACCATTTGATCGAGTAAACCCATAGCTCAGAATATATCCTACAGAAACAAAGGCTGTCACACAAGCAGATACGTGCACATGAATATTTATTCCAGCACAGTTCACAATGGCAAAAAGACTGAATCAACCAAAATACCCATCAACAGATGAATGAATAAACAAACTGTGGTACATAAACTCAATGGAACACTATGCAATGATAACAGCAATGATGATTTTAGGACGCATCTCATAACCTGGTTCCAGTTGGAAGACATGCTGAGTGAAATCAATCCGTGACAAAGGACAAGTATTGTATGAGAACTCTGCTATAAGTACTTAAAAACAGACTCATGTGCCCATGAAAAGACTCTTTGATGGCTACAAGGCAGAGGAGGGAGAGAGAGGGTTGTTCACAGATTAGATAGTTTGTAGAAATTTGGTTGGGTGGAAGCAGTGCCAGCACACAGTAGAAAGTAGATTAACTTAACTGAACTTCATCATAAACTGAAAGCTCTTCTAATCTCAAGTCAATATTCCAAGGATAGAGTAGCAGGGACAGGGTCTGGGGACCATGCTTTTGGGGGCATGGAGGCCAACTGGCATAATTAGCCTATTGGTAAGAGAGTCTTCTGCACCCCATATTGGTGAGGGGCATCTGGAATCTTAAAAGCTAGCAAGCTGCCATCTGAGGTACACCAAATGGTCCTAACTCATCCAGAAAGGATGATGACCAAGAACAACAAAGACATGAGGATAAAAAAAGCTCAAGAGACAGAAGGACCCATCTGAATGGGAGACTGTATCAACATGGGACCAGAAGAACCAGATGGTGCCCAGGCATCACCAAAGACAACCATAATGGGGCACATAATGTAGAGTTCCTGTGGCAACATGAGAAAAAGAGGGGTTCAGCTCAAGAACTCTACTAAAAGACCACAACTGACAGTCCAACGGTCTGGGGGATCCCTTGGGAGCACAGCACCTAGACCAGTTGCTGCTCCCAACCAGGGACACAATGTGACCATATGGTGGGTGTACTTTATAGTTCTACGCATTTATAGGATACTATCCTTCTGTTCTCTTTCTAGATAAGAGAGAAGAGGATAGCAAGGAGGTGGCAGGAGCTTGTTAAGAGGGTGCTAGTGGTATAGAATGAAAAATAGCGTCATGCTGTCACCGGGCAAGGAGAGCAGAAGGCGCTGCAGATAGGCAGGCATACAAAATTGATTTGGATTGTATACCTTTACTTAATCACAGTAAAAAAAAAAAAGGCATTAGAAATTCATCAATGAATGTAGCTTTCCCTCTGTTGCACAGCAGCCAGATCTATCTTCAGACACCATGAAAGCAAAGAGACATTTCGAAGGGCTACCCCTTAGTGGAGAGAGAGAAACAGACAGACCTGGAACAGCTTACCTCAGTTCAACAACATAAGACATTTCAAAATTGAACTTAGAAATTAATTTATGGCAAAACAGATGTCCTTCAGTGAAAGAACATATAACTATTTACCAAAGGGGACCACCATCCCTCTGCTTGGGAGGCCACTAAAGGACCTGAGCATTGCCTCTAAGGTCTTTCCTTCCAATAATGAATCCTTATTCCATCGCCTTCCAGCTGTGACAGGCATGATAAAAATGGAGATTTTTTTTTTGTACCCTACATGTGTTTCTATACCAACAGCAGCATGGTTATTTGCCAAATAATCAGGGTATGTTGGCATTTTTATAAATAAAGTGCTCAGGTTTGACAGTAATCTGTGCAGGGAGGATGGACAAAAAGTGTCTTCTCTCCCACAGACAGAATAAATGCCTCTTTGGCTATTTTTCAGCACACTGAAGTGTCTTTTGACCAAAAGGCAGCCAGGAGCACAGTTATGACATCAGCCCTGCCGAACCCCTGCTCTCTCTGAAATGATATAGGGAAGTGTTTCTTTCCTTCATGCCTTGCAGGAATGTGTTCCTGGGGCTCTGTGAGTTATACAAGGAGGATTTTATTTCACTGGAGTGGAAGGCTTGGGGCGGAGAGGAACAGAGTGCGGGAACCAACATTCAGTCAACTCCCCCAGTGCTCTGTGCTTACGTAAACTGCTTTGCTCTATTCTCACAATAACCCTGGGAGGTAAGTATCATTGTTCCCAATTTACACCAATTTACATCAAGCACACGCTGTGCTACCAAAGTCTGTGCCCACAGCAATCTGCCACTAGAAACAGAATTATAGGCATAGTGAAAGCACAAGAAAGGGAGAGGCACATCTCCTTTTTAATAAAAAACTATCTTTGTGGCTGGAAATTTTCAGACATGTTCTACTCTGTGTGTTCACATCTTTTTTAAAAAAAATATTTCCACAGTTTTGAGGCATTTTTATAGACATTTCTCAAAGTTTCATTGAAAACAGCTTTATGAGTGGGAGGTAAGTTAACAAATGAGAAAACAGCTGTAAGGGTTAGGCCAACTGTCCAAGTCATATTACTCAGGAGAAGAAATAAGACTCAATGGATCTCCTGATCTTTACTGGTGTGCTGTCTTCAATTTCGCTCTGATTCTCTCTTATTACTGAGTGTGATAGATGCACACAGCCAAAGCCTTCCTGTTTGGAGGGAAGGAGGACGCACAATGCTGATGTTCACACCACTCCCCCAGTTCACGAGGAAGAACTTGTCTGACAACTTAAAAAGTCAACTGTAGAGACTTTTTACTGAAGGCATTTCCACAGCCTTCTCTCACTTGTTCCCTCCTGTTCTCTTACAGCTCCCTCCTCCCAGAAAGTTCAAACCACACTCGGTACAGATTGAATTACGGAGGTGACCATTGGTCCTATAGGCACAGCTCTTCTCACTACACAAAGCTGATTTTCTCCAGGCAGCAGAACACTAAATCCAGAATTAGTAATGCCAGAAGGTAGAGTCTAACCTAGCACAGTTCTGAGATCTCTCATGGGACCAGGGACAAGTCTTTGCCTTACATTTGGACTAGAAGTGAACAAAAGTACCCCAAGATGACAGTGTGGCAGGCTGCTCACAATGTAGGAGTGTAGCTAAGGGGCTAGTTTGCTTCACTTTTAGAAGGAACACTTGGACTGTTTTTCCATCAATCACTGGAATCTGGTTGGGATGGTCTTTGGGCCAGTGGGTTATACCTCTGCTGGCCAAATTGCAAGTAAATGTTTACTAATTCTGTTCTCTCAGGAAAAAAAATTACAAATACTGAAAAATGAAACCTACCCCTCACTATTCTTTTTTAAAGGAGAATTTATTAGTTCAATTCATCCCCCTCCTAAGGGGTAAATTTAGTAGTCACAGAGAGCCAGCACACAATGAAGGGGAGCACTGTGTATCCTGTGCCATCCTGTGACTGGTTGTTGATGGGCCCACTGTGATCCACACTGTCCACTGACTGATGTTTGGAAGTAGATTGACAGGACTTTCTTCTTCATTCATCTCAGTCTGGAAGCTCCAATGAAACTCATTCAGCCTCATAGCAACAGATATTTCTCCACTGAAATACAAGCAGTGGTGGCTGCACTTGAGGTGAACTGGCTAGAAACGGAACTTGAGTCTCCCACATGGAAGATGAGAATTCTACCACCAAGCCACCACTGTGCTGTTGGAGCCTTTAGGACAAATATGTCTGAAGGGCGTGTACAGCCCCAAGATATTCTACATGATAACACTGTAACACCAACAAAGCTTGAGTCTGTGCTTCCACACTATTGAAGAAGATGGGAAACTGAGTCTAATTCTCATACTCCAGGAACACTGAAAGCACAGTGTAGACTAACATATGAAGTCTTCCGACTCTGAGTGCCTTTTATTTCCTTCCTAGAATTTCTCCTACAACGTCTGCAGCTCTTTTTCAGCTTCCCTTTAATAAAGGAAGTAAAATAACTACTCTGAATGTTATTGATGATTAGTTCTGAGAGTGATAGTTGCCAGATGTAAGATCCCTTGACTAAGCCACTAAACAATAATGATTGCTGAAGCTGCATTGATTTCTACAAAGCAAAGACAGAAACCAAAGGGTTCAAACAAATACCAACACTTCCAAACTGAGTAACAGGAAATTCAATGCAACCAGCTTGTGTGCCTGCCATGATAGGTACCAGAGGTGAAAACATGAAGACGGTGAGCCAGAAATGGCTTAGAAACCAGCAGGGGACCAGAAAGAAACAAACTAGCTGTGGTTGAGTTGATTCCAACTCATGGCAACCCCAAGAGTTTCAGAGCAGAACTGCACTCCCTAGGGTTTTCAGTAACTGATGTTTAGGAAGTAGGTTAACAGAGCATATAAAGGAACCCTGCTGGTATGTCAACAGTGCTGTAGGTGTCAGGAGAAAGAGGGTTATTCTGGTTTTGGAAAACAGCCCAAGGAGGCATTTCGGCAGAGGTAACAACTTGAGCTAGACTTTGAAAGACGAATAAAATTTTGTTAGTGCTCAGTGAAGAGAAGGGGAGAAAAAGCTCTCTAGGGAGAAAATTGTGTTGTTGCTAGGTGCCAGTCAGAAAATAGCATAGGAAAATTAATAAAAGTGGAAGAATAGATGTTCTTGAGCATATGGGGCAATATTCGACTCGGGAAAAGAAAAAAAATCGACCATCTAAATCTTTGCAGTATGTTGTTTCAAGAAAGTATATTAATTTCAGATGTAAAAACATTTTCCTGCTGTACAAGTAAGTACTGCAATTGAACTGACAGGGTAGACATGTAGAATTTATTATCTGAAAGAAAATCTAATCAATAGGTATTTCATTTCTAAAAGTTAATGAAAATTATGAGAGATTGGCCTTTTAAGCTTTGATTTTTAGACTCAGAAAAAGAGCTTAATTTTCAGTGACAAGGTCACTACTAGTTGAGTGGTCTCCTTTTGCTTCCTACAAAAATGATAGTTCTTTTTTTTCTTGAATAATTTATTAAAATCAGGCTTCAATAACGGGATTTTATTTAAACTTTTTTATGTAGATTGGCAAGTTAAAATCATACTATCTTTGTAATTTCTACCAGTTCTAAGAGTATTAATGTACTTAGATAAAATAAACATTAATTCCATGACTATATTAGAGGTGTATAGCAAAATACTCTACTTTCACTTCAGGCTAATTAACAGTCAATGCCACAAGAACACATGTATCTAATACTATTATCGTCAAGGAAGGGCCCAAAGTTCAAGTCATTGTGAAGGACAATGTGGATATATTTTATCTCCTGCTAATTAGGAAAATTAGATGAGCTTCTGAAAGATTATTTGAAAGCACAGGTTTGCCAAGCCTACTTTCAATAAGCAGTTTTTATGCTCCCTATAGCCTAAGACTAACCTGTTGGATGACAAAAATAAATCTTTTGATACATTCATCATGGTAAAGTAAGCCAAGGTCAACTACAGGGTCAGCAACAAGCCATGCCAAATAGCTACATATGCACAATCACACTCACTCATATGAAATAAATGCTCTACCTTACAAAACAAAAATTATTTAGTTGTTTGCATCTATGATAAGTTGCTGATACAGCTTTATTGGGTGACATAATGACGATAATTCATCTGTTTGCTACTTAAATAATATACCTTATAGGAAGAAGGAAGAAAACGAAAGAAAACCTTTGCCATTGAGTCGACTCTGACTCACAGTGACCCTATAAGACAGAGTAGAACTGCCCCACAGGGTTTCCAAGGAGTGGTGGATTTGAACTGCCCACCTTTTGGTTAGTACCCGAGCTCTTAACTGCTGCGACACAGTGCTCTGCACAGAAGATAGGGTGGCGGGGAGGGGTAAAACACTGACCTGTCTTTTTGCCAAGATCAAGGTCAGAAAGTAAACAGCATATCTCTTAAGCGACGTATATAATGCAATAAACATTATACACACACTTTATCACTATTGAGGCAGTCCTTTCAAAAGGATGTCTTTGTTAAATGTGTCCTCCTAACTGCCCTTGAGAAGTAGACATACGATGATCCTATAACACGCTACACCTTCTTTGAAGACCTTAAATACCTCACTTCAAAAACATGTCCTGCATTAATTATATCATCCCGGTACATGAGAGATAAGGTGATCTCTCGACTTCCTGGATCAAAAGAAACAGCAGGATTAGACAGAAACAGCACATCTACTATCTTACTAGCTGTCTCTAGGTTACAACATCTGAACATTTTATGTCTATGCTACAACCGTCCTTTCAGTGTCGACGAGGAAGTTTCTGCACTTTATTTGACCCGACTGAACTTTGTCACACCGCCTTCTCAACACCCCTGCTGAAGCCAGGCACTAAATCTTACCAACTATCTCTTTGTTGTCTCTCCTGCGTTCCCAGCCCCTCCTTCCAATCTTACCAAGTCAGTTAAGTTGCACTTTTCACCTTCTCTGTTGACATGGAATGAAGTAACTGCATTTATTTGAATATTTACTGCACATTTGTCAACATCTCAGATTTTACAAGTCAACGAGATCGTGTTTCAAGGCAAAGTCCTACAGTTTCATAGCTCATCTCTATTTGCTTGCTCAGAGCAAAGTAATGAAATGAAACACTCAGAACTCTGGAGAAAGTTTGTTTTGTCTTGTCATCATATAACTGAATGAAATTATTCAGCACTGTATAAGTGTTTTAAAACATTCTATTATGGGAAAGGAAGCTAATTAGTTTGTTAAAATATACTTAAATTTGATAGGCGTTTAACCAATGGCTATGAAAGCATAGTGTATTGGAATGAAAATTAAGAGAGGGCTAAATGCAACACGAATTCAGTGTGGTAGAGAAAGCAGATGTTGTAGCTGTGAGGAGATAGCCACCTGCTAAAAGAAAGTGCTAGGAGTGAGAATGTAACTCCCAAGTTCAAGGCAGTAGTTCAAGTAGTCCACCCGTAGGATAGAGGACTGTTATACCAGCTATCTGTAGTCAAGACTCCCTGAGTGTTTGAAAATACTTCTTGGAAAACATATTTTCAACCTATTAATATAAAATCCTGGACTTATGACAATATATGTCTAAGTGTCTGACTTTAGAAAAAGGCCCCTGACTCTTTGAAAAACTTTACTGAAGCAACTAGAGGTATTTTTAGTTCCTTAACTAACCTTCCAAAGTCCACACCAAATCCTTTTCTGGTGACTCTTCTCAGTCCCAGGTGAAGAAATGTAATTGCACGTCAACATAGAAACATAGCACTGAGTATGTGTGTGCATTTTCTCTTTGAAAATTACAGAAAGTAGACCTTTTTAGATTTTAGAATTTTTTTTTAAACTGGAGATTCATCTTATTAGAACTGATTCTATGAAAAAAAGAAAGAAAGAGAGAGAGGAAGGAAGAGAGACAGAGGAAGGAAGGAAAGAAAAAAAAAAAGACACTGTTGCTTTATAATGATTTCAATAATACTTGAAGTCAGTCAGTCAGCCGGCCCAGAAATTGTTACTGGAATAAGAAACATTATTAGAGCTTTCCTGTGATGCTTCTATTTTGGAAGTTATTTTGGTCTCTTGTATGAAGCAAACAGGCCTAGACCTGATAAGGAAAATCATACACAATTAACCACATGTACAAGTTAAACCTTAATTAGTGAACAAAACATCAGCCCACAGAGATGTGTAGTGTCTGGGGCAGAGAGCCAGGGCCAGAAAGCAGATGTCCCAGGGGCAGGCAGACAAGAGAAATGATTGACACTTTGGCAGGACATGGTGAGGCTTCGAACGCAGCCAGGCCCAGACTTCTTAGGTGAATTGTCTCGATTGTTAAATGGTGGTAGGTCACAAACTCACACTATTAACACAAAATGAAGCATTTCTACAGCTTCTTTGCAACCTTTGACTGAAGTTTCAAATAAATCTCAGAGACAAACCTGGCTACAAATGATGAGTGCTGCTCTTCACAAAAGAAACACACAGAGGAACTATGTGTGAAAGATTGTTCAAGCTGATAAATTTGAAATCATTGTAAGCCACAGCCACTATTCTCTCCCTCACTCCAAACTGTTAATGAATCCCTACAAAGTGCCAAGTGCCAAATTCTTTGGCAGAATCTGGAGACCAAGAGATAGAGAAGAAAGCATCAGTCCCGTCCCTCATGCAGTTTACAGTTAATGGATGTGGTTGCTTATGATCTTCGCTTACTAAAAGATTTCCTGTCTTAGACAACTTCAGGATACAAAAAAAATTCCTCCATTTCTTACTTTCCTTCATTCTTTCTTGTACTTCCATTAGAGTGTTTTTCCCAGACCTAAGGAAATGCAGGTTATCTGTCGTGGTGTTCTATCCACCCCATTAAGAAGAACCCCAGTAGGATTATGGCAGAAATTAGGATAGCCATGTGAAATTAAAATTTAGTCAAGGAAATGTAAGCAGATATGGTTGTGTGGGACTTCTAGGAAAGGTTCTTGAAAGCTTTTTGCTCTTTCCCACATCGTTTCACAGACCATAACTTTGTCACATATGTGGTAGATGGCACGCTAGTGTTCACACGAAGTCTCACAATTAAGTCCGCGAACTTAAATATTCTAAGTACTGCATACTTCATTGCTGACTAACACTAGAATTACCTTCAAAGCACTCTCCTTGGGAAGCTATGCATCGATGCCAGCACCTAGTCCACCCTTCAAAGCAATTTAGGAACTTTCTGGAACAGCCATTGTGCACCATGGCAAGTCCATTGTGCATGGTGGCAAGTTCATAAACTTATATGTAGAGTTGCCTGGGAGGGAGTTTTCAGCCAGTAAACAAGTAACTATATTGGAACAGCCTCCCTACTCACCAGATCTGGCCTCCAATGACTTTTTTCTTTACTTGAAGACAAAGGAAATATCGAAAGGAAGACATTTGGATGACATTCAGGACATCAAGGATAATAGGATGACAGCTCGATGGACATTCCAGAAAAAGAGTTCACTATTGCTTTGAAGGGGAGCATTAGGCACTGGGGTCAGTGCATAGCTTCCCAAGTGGAGTACCTGGAAGGTGGCCATAGTGATATTCAGCAATGAGGCATGTAGCACTTTTTCTAGGATGAGTTTGTGAACTTAATTGGCAGTCTTCATATCATGACTCTAAGAAAACTTGGAAGATGGAAACTACCAACAGTAGATGGTGAGGTAGAAAGACTGTGGATTGATGATGGCATCACAGGGACAACTACACCAGCCCAGGTCCACCTACCTCCACAGGGTAGCTATAAAGACCGTGAATACAGACAAATATACCTAATAAATAATTTTTGTGTGTTATAATACTTGATATGTTAAATGTCTTTATGATATGCTTAATGTGTTGTCTCTCAGTATCACTTAGTACTCTGCAAAATTTCAATGAATAAGGTTTAAATATAGCATTTCCATTGATTCCTACACACATCTATGATGGTCTGCCTCAATGATTTGGGTCCTTAATCATACTTTTTAAAGAAAGAAAAAAATTCCCATAGGATACCTCAGAAGAAGTAATCATACAGGTTTTAATCTTTAAAATGTAATAGCATTTATGTTTCAATATTTTATAGCCACACTGTAGACTTCATATTATGTGTAGGGGGGAAAACAAACTTCTTATTTGTTTCAAATTGTACTACAAACATGTGTCAATTGACCCAAATGGATACCTCAAGACACCTATATTATTTTTATCTTCCAAATCATGTGGAGGGTGTATAGATAATGATCTATTTGGCTATGGATGGAAGTTTATTATTCGTGTGTTCTCTTCTAGGGCATTATTAAAGATACATTAGTTCTGAGGAGCTACTAGAATTCCACTGAAGGAAGTCATCTAAGCTCCCCCCGTGGCCCCCTCCCCCATTTAACATGATCTCACAAGTTCCTGTCCAAAGTAAAGATGGCTGTTGTAGACTGTCCTGCCCAAATCAGTACTTCCTTGCAAATAAATGGGTGACTAAAAGAAAAGAAAAATATATTGCAAAATTTCCAAAAAGAAAACATAATTATTTTAAATTAGAATCCTAGAAAGCACTGAATTCAGGGGAAATATTTAAAGTATTATTACTCATTCAATTAGTGTTTGTTAAGTGCATACTATATGCTCAATAATAAACACTAAAGCTGAGTAAGAAAATAGATCTGTCCACAAGAAGTTTATAATCAATTAGGGAGGCAGATGTATAAGCAAAAAATTACCATACAGCATGGCAAGAGCTATGATAGAAAAGTCTGGTCTGAGACAGAATAAGAAATTCCCAAATCAACTTCAGGAGTGCACAAGACTTCTTAAAGAGTGATATACACCTGGAACTTAATAAGATGATTTGAGAATTAACTGTGCAAAGGAAAAAGGGTTGAAAGTAGAGAAAAAAAAAATCAACTTGGAGCTCATATTAACTATTATTTGAAAACAATGTAATGACACTTAGTAACATAACAACTAAATTTAAATAAACTTACACATACCTACATACATAAGTAATGAGGGCATAGATGACATTTTTGGTGTCCATTAATTTACATACTTATAGCTAAGTTATAAATGTTTAGGTAATGATGTTGATTATAATGCTATAAAAGTATTACTACTTCTACCTCTAATAATACTTAACCTTATCATTTTTTCACATTTATTATGTTCCAGGCATTATATTAACATCCTAGAAATGTCTTATATTTAACCTTATACTAGCACTAGCAAGATATGTATTTTAATTTATGAATGAGAAAATTAAGATTAAGAAAATTCTCAATGACCATACAACAAACAAAGAGGGAAGATAATCTGAACATGGTCTTAGAGTGTGTTCCCCACGTTCCCACTTATGAAAGTGCTTGTAAACTGAACACAGACATGAAAGTATTATTATCTCCTTGAAAAGGTGATTATGGGAATTATTTAATAAAAACCTGCAGACAGAATATATCTACAAAAATAACTTACAGTAAATGATACTAGAAGACAGGAATAGTTCACTGAGAGAATTTCTTATAGTTTTACAAGTATTGTAACACTCTGGAAGACTACAGAAAGACCTTAAAAACATCATTTATCTTAAGTCTCACTTAAGACTGGTCTCAAAATATGTAGGATGGACCACATAAATTGACCCTACTATAAAAATTCAAAGGGTTTGCCAGATTCATCTTATTTTATTTTAATCTTTTAAAAGCATGTTTAGATTATATTCATTTGATTTTGGTGAAGCTTTTCTCTAAAATAAATTGCCTATACATGCACACACTAACACATGTGGAATTCCTTTTCTGTAATCCTCAAAGAGGCTTTTGATTCTTCTTCTGATTCACCAAAAAAAAGTCCAAGAGCAAGTGAGATGCGGATTGGGATTTGGATGGCTCCAGAGTCCCCGCATACATTTACACTGAAACCAGATGGTTCAGAAAATGTCTCTTTTTATTTATATATGTAAAAGTAAATGGATTATTGAGGTGTTTCTACAGAGTCTTACCCTCAGATGGATAAAGAAGGCAAATCAAAAGTGTACTAAAGGGAAACAGCATCCAAAATAATCAGGCAGCTCATGGCAGCTTAACCACATATCCCATGGGGCAACTCCTTAGAAAGCAACATTACAAGGTCCTAGGACCCTGTGGTTGACGGACGGGCTGGGGCAGCTATTGTTCAGGGAAAGGGGAGTGGGGAGAGGCAAAGAGGAAATCTTGGTCAAAAAGTTTGATGTCCCTCACCCTTCGAAGACTTTCCCCCTCCCTGAAAAAGTAACCACAAGTTTATAAGATGGGATGTTTAAGGAACTTCACTTTTTAATCTCACAATATTAATTCCCTGAAGCTTTGAACTGACAGCAGGCCAATGTAAATGAGCCAGAACAAGAGTCAGAGCCAGAATTTTTGTTGTACCATGACAAAAAATGTGTTATTAGTGCTCAGTGATTAATGAGCACACAGGAAGAAGGGATATAACAAGTAGGAGATTGTCTTGGTATGTGCAAGCCTTACACAGTACATCAGAATTGCATATTCCTACATGAGCAGATATTCATAGCACACACACATAGCTGTATTATGCAGGGAATGTCATGTGAATTTTCATTTATATTTAATATTTTAAGAAATGCTAAAAAAAAAAAAATCCAAGTAGACATTTGAAAAATGATGAACACACATGGTAAAGCCCACTTATTAGAATTGTAAGAGGATCTTGTCTTAAATAATTCAGAATCAGTACCTAGTGGTACATTTCTTTCACTGTTAACACATATTAACCACTCTACAGCAATCTGTGCATGCAATCCAGGAGGATAAATTTAGCAAGGAATGCCATTAAAATTCAAAACAACAAGGGATGGAAAAAAGCATGTCATTAAGGAGATTTTTTTTTTCTAACTAAAAGAAAAAGTGTTTTGGAAAAATGTGGTGTTCAAACAAAAGCATAATATAGCATTCCATTTTATGAAACTTAAATTAATAACATCCTCTTCCTTTATGCCTTACCACCAAAAAAAAAAAAAAAAAAAATCAGAAGAACATAAGGTCCTGCCTACAGATTATACATGCTTATGAACCACAAATAGAATGTCAACTATTCATCAGATTCAGTTCAACCAAGAAGAAAGGCAAAGGAAAGTTAGGCAAGGTGGAGAGGGGAATAGAGAAACAAGAGCCACAAAGAAGTGATCCATCAACAGCATCAACTCCATCATGTCAAAGCAGCTATAGCTATAACTCGCCAAAGCAAGGTGAAAAACAGCATTATAGCTTAGGAATTAAATACAGTATAAGATACATAAAACATAAAAGGACAACAATATGGTATCCACCTACCACAGGCACTAGAAATGTCTATAGAAGAGGTTTCATTTAGTCAGTTGCTTGACTGAAATCTCTCCCCCAGTTTCATCTCTTATTTGGAGAGATTGGTTCCCAAAATAAACACATCCACCACCACAACTACCTCCAAGCAATAAAAAGTAATTCTAATTGAATAAAAGCTTGTTGTCTTTGTTAGGTGCCATCAAGTTGATTTTGACTCATAGTCACCCTGTGTATAAAGGAACAAAACACTGCCCGGTCCCACACCATCCCCAGAATTGATGCTGTGTTTGAGTTCTTTGTTGTGGCCACTGTGTCAATCCAGCTTGTTGAGGGTTTTCCTCTTTTTTGCTGACCCTCTACAAGCATAATGTGCCTTCTGGTCCCTCCTGATAACATGTCTAAAGTCCATTGAGAAAAGTCTCATTTCTAAAGAGTGTTCTGGCTGTACTTCTTTCCAAGGCATTTTTGTTTGTTCTCCTGGCAGTCCAAGGTATATTCAGTATTCTTCACTAATATTAATAAGAGCTTGACTATGGTAATTTTACCACATCACAAATAGATATAAAGTTTTGTGTTTCTTAACTTACATGGTATCTGATAACAATATAAGGCATTTTAGAAAGAGGTTTGTTTTAGATAAAGAAAAATCAAAATCAAGATAAAATCATCAAACAAATCCTTTTGACTTGCACTGTTTAGGAAAAGAGAGTTCTACATAATAATTGTTTGCTTGCCTTTTCTTTGTTTCTTGTTTCTCACTTCTGAGTTGTTTTTAATAACTTCTTTAATAACTTAAAGAAAGGAATGTGCCATTCAGCAAATTTTTGCCGAGTTTTCTGCCTTTTCATGGGATTAGATTTCTAAAGAATTTGTTTGCTGAGTTGTGTTTAATGTTAATTTATCCACAGCCAGTTTAGCATAACTGGTTTTAGTCCCTCATTTGGATTGTCCTCCTTGAAACAGCAATGGCCTTGCTCTGTAATCAATTCTGCTACTCAGAGGAAAACTGTACATAAACATGCAACGAAATGAAGAAATTTTTTTCTTTGTAGATGAGCTAATTGGGTTCAAGTTAGCAAGATAAAGAGAAAAGAGAAAATAATTTAGGAGAGCTCCACTCTATTACATTGTTTTTATCTAGAAATGTGGTTTCAAACACTGGAATCATAGATTTCAACAGTACTGATAATTAGACCTTACTCTTAAGGATCTGGATTCATTTGTTCTCGGTGAGCCTGAGGGAATCTGAATTTGAAGATTCAGAGTCCCTGAGTGGTCCCAGCCAGCATCGAGGAGGAATTGATGACCCAGAGCACCCATTGCTGAGAGAGAAAGAGTTGGGATGAGGGAGGATGCTTCTCCTCTACAGTGCCCTGGGGAGGCAGTGGTCATTTTCGGCTCACCTAGGATTTTAAAATGCACTTGTTGAATTCAGTGGAACCCGGAACCCAGCACCTTCGAGTCGATTCTGACTCATAGTGACCTACAGGCCAGAGTAGAACCATCCCATTGCTTTTCCAAGGAGTACCTGGGGGACTTGAACTGCCAACAAGGGGATGGGGAAAGGAGGAAAAGGAAACTAGCAAGAAAATCATTCCAAAAACAGTCTCAGATTAAATAAAGCCCTGAAGGTGAAGTTTAAGGAGAAAACAGTCATCTAATGGAGTCACAGAGCTCTTCAGATAAGGCATGTGAAACCGTCCTGAGAGACTGTCTTCGGATTTCATTACATAAACACCAAGGCCAGTAGATTTCCCTTCCCTCGTCTGTACTCCCTCAATAGAGGTAGGGGAGAGTTCAAGAAAGGAAAAGTAATACTACATTTTTAAGTGGGCTGTACAGGGTGGCATAAAGCGTGTTGGACTCTTGAGCTAAAGGATGGAACCCACCTGATGGCTCCACAGAAGGGACTCCTGGTGGCCTGGTCCCTAAAGACTGCAGCCAAGAAAACCTCATGGAGCAGTCCTATTTGGTAACACCTGGAGTTGCCATGAGTCAGAATTGGTTTGATGGAGATGGATTTGGTTTGAGTTTGGTTTATACAAAACACAGTAACTTCTCCAACAGTTTGTTTCTCCCTGTGCTTCCACGTCACCGCTGCCATCGAGTCAATTCCGACTCACAGTGACCCTAGAGGACAGAGTAGAACTGCTTCCTAAGGGTTTCCAATGAGTGCCTGTTGGATTTGAACTGCCGACCTTTTGGTTAGCAGACATAACACTTAACCACTACGTCAGCAGGGATTCTGCTGCTTTCCAACAATTAAGCTGTTATGAGTGTATTCTTCACTGTGAACATTATGTGTTGCCTACTACTGGGATAAACAAGGGGCTGAAGTTAACCAAACTCAAACCAGGAGACCCCAGAAAAACCAAACTTACTGCTCTGAGTCGATTCCAACTCACAGTAACTGTATAAGACAGAGTAGAACTGCCCCATAGAGTTGTCAAGGAGTGCCTGTCGGATTTGAACTGCCAACCTATTGGTTAGCAGATGTAACACTTAATCACCATTCCACCAGGGTTTCCAACCAGGAGACGGAACTACTCATGCACATCAGACAAGCCAAATGAGAAGATGAAAGAAACAGCTGCCAAAGAAATAATGTTAATAAAAGGACTCGAGAACTATTTGTTGAGAACTCAGAATTTGAAATTGATGTACACTGACTTCACTTCAATTTAGGAGAAATGGCATCTTCTCTGTTCCTTCCACTATCTTTTTTCCCACCTAGGATAACCTCCCTCAGTCCTTTTTCCGCAGCAGCACACAGCTCTGCCCTCTGGTATTTGGCCCTGGCTGCTCCCCAGCATGCTAAAAGCTGAGGCCAGCTCAGCATGAGCTTCAAGTTTGAACAATTCACTTTATAAAATAAGAAAAATTTGTTTCAGGGAAAGCAGAGGAGACAGTTCAACACTGTGTAGGTATAACTCTCAGTGTAAGTATTTAAATGGTATAATTAAGATTCCTGTCTTAAAAGAAGACTTCAGAACTCCATGGTAATAAATGACAAATTTTTGAAGCACTGTAATTTTTTTGTTATGGACTGTTTTCATTATTTATGTTTCTTTTATTTGTTTTATACCAAGTTAACACAAAATGACTTGGAGAAGAAGAGGGTAATAGTTTTATTGATAGTTTATGCTGGCATTTGATCCATTGTTATAATATTGTACATGATTTATGTGTACATAATCAATCTATAAAAGATAAATCCATTTTTATTTCATATGAATTCAAGCCCATTTACAACAAGAAAAATTTAGTTTGAGTGTCTTTGTGTATTTACTGTTTTTAGCATTTGTTCATAGATCACAAAATAGCTTTCTTGAATTAATAGCTGATGTTACTTATTCTAATTATTATTTTATATAAAAGAGAATTATGACTCATCTAACCTTACACTTTTCACAGAGATGTTAAAAATCCAATGAATACACATACTGTTCCATGCAAGTCACAGGAAACCATCTTTTCGAAAAATATGACAGAAAGTCTTGTAATAACATTTCCTGACTACAATCTAGGGAGCTTTCAGGGGACCACAAGAAGTCACAGAAGCAGAGCCTCCTCTAACACTGAGAAATATTAATAAACACAGGGTCTCTCTATCATCAAATAATAGTTAACCACAAAGGGCTACCTCTTGACCTAGAGAGAAAATATTTAAAATCTTAAAGCAATTCAATTAAAATATAAAAACTTACACTATTTTTATATTGAGGGTAATATTAGGTCTGGAGAAACTCAGTATAGCTCAGTTGTCAGTGGTTAAAAGAAAATACAGGTTTAATGCACGCCAATTGCTGCCCATTTATCTTATGCTTTTAAAAAGATTCTCCATTAAAACACTGTATGTCTTCCTTAAAAGTTTCATGATGGGTTTCTAGCCGTTTCCATTCATTGCTACACAGAAGAGAATGACCGGGAGGTGATTTACTTAAACAGACAGCAACAAAATGAGAACCAACTTTGACTCCTTTAAATTAACTCCAATATTTATTGTTATAGGCTTGACAATGCTCTTGACAATGATTAAGCATGACCTCCAGAATAAATGAATTTAATAAAACAGACTTAAAAAATAATACAACACTCCATCTAAAAGATAGGACCCCTGTTTTGAAATTAGGGGCCCATGAAAGGTTTGATGAACAGTACTACAGAATAAAGTTGTACAAACCATTTCAGCAACTGTGAATAATTTTACCTAGAAACATTCCCTGCAAGATACTCTGAATGTGAGTATCTCATTCCCTCAAAGAGAACAAGGTAGTTGACTCTTGTAAATTTTAGTGAAATAGAAGGTGATTCTGCCTTCCAATATTATTACTCCCAAGGACAAGATTTATCATTTATGAAAAACAACTATCGGTATACAATTATTGTTTGACTTAGAAAATATTTTCTAGCCAAAAAGCCAAAAGCTTTTAGTCAACTGATATTTTAGCCAACTGATAAATTATACCAAATACCTAATAGAGAGGGCATACCACCACTGTTAATATTTAATCTCTGTATACAACATGTAAATATACATCTATTTTCAATCAAGAAAAAAATTTAGTAAGAAAATGTTCTTGTAATAGTAGGACATCTCGCCACTTACGTCTTGGACTGACTGTCTCTGTGATTCACTCTAGAATGCGACCTCTCAGACCTGCAGTTTAAAAGCTAAAGCTTGGAAGGAATGTCAGTGTATTGATTGGTTATACACACACACATCCTTTTGCAAGTGTCAAGAATATATTTACTGATACTAATACTAACCTCCACCCTTTGTGCTCAAAGCATTACTATTTTAAGAAAAAAAACGAGAGCTCAGATCCGTACCCTAGGGCAGGGTCACTGTTGCTTGATAATCATTTTGCTTAGGATATATGTGTTTGTCCAGTCTTGTAACTAGGCTGGTGCAGTCTTCATGGGCAAAGGCCTTGTCTTCTGTGTACCTCTCATCCCCAGGGGCTCTTGCCAAATACTGCAGACTCAGAGATGCCCAAGATGTGCCCCTGGCATTAAATCCTTACAAGAGAGCATTGTTGAAACAGGACACTGCCCTGTGCTTGACCTCCAGCTTTCTACACGAATAGACGTGAAAAAGATGTGTCTGTATGCTCAAGTATATTTTTCACATGGTGACTAATGCTTAATATAATCTATACTCAACAGTTACAGGAAAGTAAAGATGGTATCAGCCACCAAACCTGCATGATAGCCTATCTGTCCTTTGTGATGATTTGCAATCCTATTTACCAAAGGAAAACACATTTTTAAAAAAGCATTCCTTTATATTTAGAATGCGAAAGAATTCATGAGAGTAGATACTGCATACTCATAAAATGCATACATTTGCATCATCCCAATTAGTTGGCAGTGATTTAATCAGAGGGTGTTTGTACTCAGCCACTGAACTACTCGAAAGTCTTCAACATGCATTATGCACTCCCTCAGGATCCCAGGTTGTTAAACAAGCTATTTCTAGAGCCTGGAACCTGGCCCTCCCGCAGTTCCTGCTACCCTGACCTTCAAGGTCTACTCGTTCTACAACCCACCGCTGAAATTTCACTTCCTCCAAGAAGTTTCCCTGGACGTCCAATAAACTGAGCTAGCCCAGTCCCTTCTATACACACACACAGTGAATAATTATCACCCCACATGTAGCAGCCTGTTTGCTTGTAGATCTCCTCCCCGCTAGACTGTCAACTCCTGGAAAGCCGAGCTCAGTCCTGGTCCTGCCTTTGTTCCATGTGAATACCATAGCCCTCTCACAGACACCACTGAACTGAAATGGTGTGAAATGGACTATGAGACAAGTGAAGTAATTTAGGCCAAATAAACCTTATTACGGATACCACATCTCTGCTATCTGCGATAATTAAGGACAGTTAGGAAGTATGTTTATGTTTGTTATTGTCAGTTGCCATGGCATCAAACACTTACCCAGATATGCACTAAAAGATGGGCTTGGCAATCTGCTTCTAGAAGGTCACAGCCTTAAAAACCCTGGGTTCCACCAAGCACAAAAGGGGTGGCCATGAGTTTATGTTTAGCAGTGGGCTTCTCTGTGCATGCACACACATGTGTGTGCTGGGAGGCATGAAAGATACCGGGAGAGGAGAGTGTAAAGGAGAGACTGTATGAAATGGATGAGTCCTCTTTATAGGTCCCTATTTCCCTCAAGAGCCCCGAGTGGTACCAAGGGTCAAAGTGCTTGTCTCCCAGTGGAAAGTCTGGAGGATCAAATCCACCCTGAACCTCAGAAGAAAGTTCTGGCAGTCTGTTCTGAAAAACTCAGCCGCTGAGAATCCGATGGGACATACTTCTACTCTGACACTCCTGGGGTCACTGTGAGGGGGAGCTGACTTGGCAGCAGCTGGTCACTGGTGTTCACTCACCTAGTATTTCATTCTGTTGTTAACACCACTGGCCACCTTGGAGAATCTCTGCCTCCCTTACTAGATGGTAAACTTCTTGAAACTAGGGGTAACGTCAGTTTGATGCTTATGTCCACAGTGCCATAGCAGATAGAAGTGGTGCTGGTGGTAAAGAGAAATTTATATTTTTAGATTCTCAGAAAAGAAGTTTGGAATCAGTCAGAAGAAATTAGGAGGTAGCTCTGTGCTGTGGCAGGACTGCAGCAATCTAGGCCATTCATTCAATAAGTTTGCAGAAAATGTTACAGACAGTAAATCTATGATGTTCTTGTTGTTTGCCAGAGTCAATTCCGACTTATATCTACCCTCTATGACAGAGTTGAACTGTCCCATGGAGTGGCCCTAGATAAACCTTTAGGGGAGCAGGTAACTGGGTGTTTTCTCCCCCAGAGCTGCTAGGTGGGAGGGAACTGCCAACCTTTCAGTTAACAGCTAAGAGCTCGATCACTGAGCCACCCATTCCGACAAGCCATTGCCATCGAGTTCATTCTGACTCACAGGGAACCTGGAGAACAGAGTCGAGCTGCCCCCTAGGGATTCCAAGGCTGTAAATCTTGATGGAAGCAGACTGTCTCTCTACTTCTTTCTCCTGTGGAAGGTTTCAGCCTCCAACCTTTCCCTTAGCAGCTGAGTGCTTAACCACCGTGCCACCAGAGCTCCTTAAATCTATGGTAAAATATTGTAAAACTAAGGCAATTTGTGAGATAAGTAAAATAATGTAAGTCATGAGCCTATAATGCCTAAAACATACTAAGCAGGTGTCAACAAACGTTCATTTTCATTTCCCTGTTTAACAGCCTGTCCCCTAGCCCACCACTTTGTCAGCATTACATACGGACTCCAAGTGTCCTGTGAATACATGCTAAATTAGGGCTTCATGCCGTGGGTTTCAAGCTGTGGTCATCTTGCAATTTTTGCAAAATGCAGGTTCTTGGGTCCACCCCAGACCTACAGAAGTAGAAACTCTGGGGCTGCAGCACAGCCATCTGGGTTTAAACAAGGCCTCCAGCAACTCCAAAGCACTGCTCTACCTACTGCGAAAACATCGATTTGAAATATAAATGAAGAACCTGGAGGGACACCTGGGAAGTATGGAAATGATCACCTCATCTAACGTCTTGTGTCTCAAAGTGAGACCCCTGGACCAGCAGCATCACATCACCTGGGAGCTTATTAGAAATGCTGGTTCTCAGGTCCCACTCCAGAACTGCTGAATCTGAATCTGCTTTTAACTGGATCTCCAGCTGATCCTCATCCACTGAATATTTAGAGTAGCAGGTGATGAGCTGTGCTGGAGGAGTGGTGGTAAACGAACATTGAAAAAATCCCCAATCAGTTCTCATACTGAGGAGTTGTGATTTCTCCCGTGAAATTTAATGTTATCTAGTGTAAGTCAGAACATTTTAACCAACTCTGATTCCAACAGGAGAACATGATTCAAGAGTGAGAACAAGTAGGTTACATTTTAAGCCCAAGACACGTGAAAGGAATCTACTATGTATCTGCAGATGGAACAAGTAAACACCTCAAGTGAATGTTTAAATTCTGCATCTTTTGTCCTATGTCCCTACATGTGTGTGCATTTTTCACATCTTTAACAAGTAATACTTTTATTACCATGATTTTGCTATTGATTGCTTCTTTAACAACAAAATGCATCACAAACAAAAATGAATGAAGCTGTCTGAGAAAATTCCATAGTAGCTTTACTGTCAATGCCCATCATAAATAACCATGACATCACAGAGGCCTTATCTACGGGTTGCCGCTACTGATGGATGGCATCGCTCTAGTGGTGTAAATAGCTTCTAATGTCCCATCTTCCACCTTCAAATAGGCTCTGATTATTTATGACAGCTGTTAGGTTACAAGTCTGAGCTGTGGTTTGGATTTATTTTCTACTTATAGCTGCTGTGGATTTCAAGTTAGATAGGATTATTTTTTAGTTAAGATGATGAACTGAGATAGAACTGTCACTGAGCCTGGTACACCATTATCTCATCTAGGTGGTGTCACCTTTTGACGAAGGATTCACAGTGCCAGAATGCTTTCGGCATTGTCTTCATCAACCAAAAAAATAATACAAGACGGCAGTTAATCACTGATTGTTACACCATAAAAAAGCACAAGGGACGTACCGGATGCCGCTTTCAGCACAATTAAAGTAAATTTAGAATACCTTTAGTCATTTGTGACTTAATTGTGAAAAGGTGTTTCATCTGCATTGTGTGCGTTTTATGATAATGAAAGTGCTTCTGCTTGAACTTGACAGTTCTATATGATTTAAGAGATAAGAAGAAATCCATCATCTCCTGTGCAAGATATTCTTCATAATCATAATCATAAAAGAGACTGACAGGTAACACCGACAAGAATGCATTTCTGCAGAGAAAAACAGAAGTGAGCTCTGTCTATGTGAAACTGGCGGTGAGACATAAAAAAAAGTCAGTTATTCAGATATTTTGTCAATATAATGAAAAACATTTGAGTCATTCTGAACATTAGATAGATGTAGAAATTTATCAAGAAGGGTTTATTGAACTAAATCAGGCAGTAGACTGCTATTTTTTCATTTTTCTCCTGAGATTGCTTAGTAGTATGTAAACAAAGGGCTTTTTGTTTCTGAATTTCCACTTTCAGTGTCAACCAATTCATTACTCAGATGTTCTGTACTTTAAATCACTCTCTCTCACTGAGAAAATTGTGTTAATAGCATAAGTTCAACAAAAAAAAAGGGTGTAGAAAAGTTTTCATGATGCAAAACAGCATGTGGTTAATACCTATGGCTATATTCTTTACATATTTTTCAAGATGATTTTAAAAATACATCAATGAGACCACTTAAAAATTCAGGTTTCAACATTTATATTGTTATATTATGTAGGTCACTAGTTAATCAAGCTTCCAATGATACATATATATAAATGTTTACCCTTCCGTTATCACAAACTTTACTTTTCTTCTAAATTTGAGAGTATTTTGCGTGCTTTTGAGCTATACATAAAATGACTATTACATTTCACATTTTTGTATGATTTTCATCTATACCTACAACAACTGGAAATAATTTTGGTTCTTATAACATTTTACAAGCATGTTATCAGTAAGAATATGCTAAAACTGAATCATTGTAAGGAAAACTAAACACTTATTTGAAAATGCCCTAAATCTTTCAAATTACAAAATGATCACCAGAACAATGAAAAATGCACACACATGTAGGGACATAGGACAAAAGATGCAGAATTTAAACATTCACTTGAGGTGTTTACTTGTTCCATCTGCAGATACATAGTAGATTCCTTTCACGTGTCTTGGGCTTAAAATTTATAAAATTTTCACCTGCTCAATAGTACATGGCTCCTACAAAGTCAATGTGAGGACTACCGTATATATTTTAAACATTTCGAGAATGGAAAAACACACCATTTTTAATGATGATAAAGCTTCAGATATGTAAAATGAAAACTGAGATTTCTTTCCCCTTAACTGCTGCCCCTAAGTGAATATCGTGATAATTAAATTGCCTGACTCAACAATGTTTTCTTTTCCAATGGCAGTTATTTAAATATTTTTCCCAACATGCTTTGCACTTGTAAAAGTCTTAAGTAAACTCAGAATCTCAGTAGAGAGAATTCGGCAGTGTGGCGCTAGGAGCTGACAATAGCCGTTTTGTCGCATCTCGGCCCTGGTACTTAGGAAGTGGAGATTCGTCCAGCCAGCTGATGCCAGGGGTGGATGATTTATTGCCTGGTGTCCTCAGTGGCAATTGGACTCTTTCCCACTGTCACTCACAACTTGCAAAGACTGTGTCCTAAAGAAGAGGTTCCCCTCCGTTCTAAAGAGATTACAATGCTTGTCATAAAGCGTCTTTTAGCGGAGGGAAACGGGTATGAAAATGGGCAAAGAAAGGAAACAATCAGAAGAGGAGAGAAGATGGATGTTCTGTAACCTTTTCTCAGAGACCCATTTCTTCTACTTTTTCTCCTGTCTTGAGCAGGTTTTTGTTTTGGTTGATGACAGTGCGTAATAGCCTGATAAATTGATTTCGTGAGTCCCTTTTCTCATCTCCTAAGAAGACACTAACTCGTTGGGACTTCAGAGGGCTCGCAGAGGCAGGAGACAACAATTAGTTTGTTGAAGATGTCAGAAAGTAGCTTCAGAGTTTTGCCAGGAGAAATCCTTACTGACAGATCAGTGCTGACAATGTTGGCAGCCGCTTGGGAAGTGCAGCAAGCAGCAACTCTAGCATCTTGGGATGCAGGCGGGGAGGGGGCCTCTGTGCTGCAACACTGCCAGAGACTCTGGCTGCCGCTCTGGGGGTGCCTCCTACTCACCGGAATTAAAAGAGAATTTTTTTTTTTAAAGGCCAATACTGGATTCACACAAAACATTTTGTTGAACAGTTTTTCTAATGACTACTCAGACAAAAAATGAAATCTTACTCTTGTTAAATTACAGTGACTAAAGGAATCTCTATAGCCATTTCTAAACCTTTTATGTACTGCACAATTTCAAATTTACTTTTCCATATGTAAAAATATACACTACTTGGCACTCTGTTCTACAGAACATATTAATTTTAATAAATCTCTTTAGGGGACCAACTTGACGTATGTTAAAGAGATAAAATATGCCTGGTCTGAACATGAAAATTAGCCAGGCACTTTGCGGTACCATCCTTGAAATTACTCAACACTGTTAACACTCAGATTTAGAGCCTATAATGTTTGCTTTAAAATTACCAAGTGTGAGACTCAAAGTGTTGCTTTGCTAATGTAAAATAACCTAGCTTTTCTAAGTTCAAGACATAAAATTGGCTACTTTTTAAAAACTTTGAAAAATAAAATCAAATATTATTGCATTTTCATACATATTCTAAATATTAGTATTTCCATCCTGTCCTGAAAACAAACAAACAAAAAAGTCAAAGACCAGATCTTTGTAATGCATAAAAGGAAAATTTTATGTTTTGGTAACCTTGTCACTACTTCTATTTTAAAGGCACATAATCTATATATGTGACATGCTAATTACATGTGTGTATCTTTGTATAAAAATAGCACTTTAGACTCAGTGTCCTCCAAGTTGTAATATAGCAAGGGATATTTCTATGCATTTAGGAGAGAGAGCTAAATATAAACCTTTTTCATAGCTCAAGGAAACCCTGGGCACATGGTGGGTTAAGTGCTACATCTGCTAACCCAAACGTCAACAGTTCAAATCCGACAGGTGCTCCTAGGAAACTCTATGGGGCAGCTCTACTCTGACCTCTAGGATTGCTATGAGTTGCACCTACTTCACGGTGGTGAGGCTCATAAATCAAAGAAAGCTACGTCCAAGACTATTTCTATATATTTTGGCCCCATAGTAAGAGTACGGAACATTCAAATTGGACAAATAATGGGAGGTGTTGATGGGGTAGTCTTGAATATTCTGCAGTGAGGAGTTGTAAGAAAAGCACTCACAGTAAAAAAAAAAAAAAAAACCAAATCCAGACTTTCTTTGGTCCCCAACTAGCTAATGACCTTGAACTCTGAGTCCCACTTTCCTGCTCAGGAAAATGAAGAGTTAAGCAGGATGATCACTCAAACGGCTTTCACAGTCCATATGATTATTTTCACTTAAAACTGACTAGGTATGGTCCACACAGCAGAACTGATGAATTTAGCCAGAACGAGGTCTCTTTAAAGCAAAAACCACTACATACATCAATGGGCAACAGCCACTCTGAAATCTGAGGAGCAATTATGCAGATTTGGGGGCACCCAGTTCTTTGATTTCTGCTCTCCTGCTTTCCTATGAGTCTTTGGCCCCATCACCTGTACCGGAGGATGGCTGGAAGAGGACCTGGAGAGGTAAAACTCAAATTACACAGTGGGCTGCTGGATCTGCCACAGCCTCAAAACTGGTGGGAACAGAGTGAGAATTGGGAACAAAAACAGGATTGAGAGGTTCTTTGAGAATTTCACCCTGCTACTACTGCTGCATGTGATCGCTATATCACTATGACTGTTAGGGAATAAATGCACGTAACACTTAACGTTAACTCCACAAGAAATAAATTACTTGGTCAAATTGTTCATTAAATGCATTAACGCAGTTGTAAGGGACCTGCATCATAGCAATAATTGCACTGGCATTGCAAAGCTCTTAAAAGCTAATCAATCCAAATCATATCAACTTGACTTATACCTTCCCAGCAGCAGTACTTGAACATGGCAGAACAGATATACAATAAAAGACTACTGCCGGTGTATTTGTAAAGTACCTTGAAAGCTTTTTTGCATTTCTGGCTAACCTACAATGTTTTAGGGACAGAGAAGAAAAAGGGCATCAGGGCTCAACAGGCTTTACCTGAATTTTCCCAGTTTACATTCTGAGCCAAGCCATGTACTTAACTTGCTTGACATGCCTTTCTAATGTTTGTCACAAAAGACCTGCTGCAATAGGTAAAAACCAGCACTTTGGCCACAACAGTTAACAGAGTTCTACCGGGTAATGAAAACTTCTCAGCACAACAGGAGACTTTTAAAACCCAAGCACTCTAAAACTTAGCAGCACCCCTGAGAGCCACAAATTGAGAGAGATTAATTCTGTGCCCCTACACCCCGCATTACCAGGAGAGCTGAAGTAGGTCAAATGCAAGTTAATCTCCTAAATTCCACTTTTGTACATGGATGTTAGGCTACCCATTACTATGTGCCGACTAGCATGTGCCGACTAGCATCTTTAAGCTACATGTGTGCAAAATTAATAGACACTGCACCCAGCCAGTATGCAATATAAATAAAAGGTCATGTCTTGAGTTGGTTTTCCCTAATGACACTGCACAGTACAACAGCTAAGGAACTATTTGCATACATGTGGACTCCCGGACTATTAATGGTGCTAACATTAATGAATACTAGTCATCTAAAAGGTCCGCCTTTTTCCCTGATAACAATAGCATGCAGATAAAGAAAGGGTAGCTAACCAACCCAGATCTCTAGAAAGCCTCAAATATGATCCATCTCCATCTCCTGCCCTCCATTTTAAAACGGAGGCCAGTTGCTCCCGGGGAGGGTGATGAAGTTTTAAGCGAGGCAAGACTGCCATCACTCTGCGAAGGTACAATGTTTTCCATTCTTTAAGGGAGGAAAAAAAACAAGGCCTACATGTCAGCACGTAGCTAGTAAAATCAGAAATCTGCTTGTCCAGACAGCCTCGTAACAACCTAATTGCCTTACCTCGTGCAGACTGCAGCCAGGTTAAACCGCGCCCCTTCTATTTTCATTACGAAAGGCGTATTTTCAGGAGTGATAAGTGTAGTGATTTCTTGGTAAAAATAAACCAACCATGATCTTGCGTTTTGTAGGGCTCTTTTGTTGTTGTTTGCACACTCTAACTTATTTCACGGGGCCCTTCCTCACAATAAACCTGGTTTCGGCAGCATTCATATAGCAGGAAATACTACCCTTGCGTACGACCGTGGGAAATAAATGATTAACCAGAGGATCTGAATTGTAACCCTGGTCTTGCCACTGTCACTAACTAGGTATGTGACGGTTGATGATAAGTGATGCGATCGCAACAAGCCACACAAGGAAAAAGAAATATTCGCTTAAATGACGGTTCAAGACATAAAGAAGTGCAAATGGGGGGGGGGGCGGGAACTACCTCATTCTCCTAACTGAAGTGCAAGTTTAAAACACACTGAAATACCAATCTTTGCCTATGATCAAACGCATAAAACCAAAACCAAACCTACTGCCATCAAGCTGGTCCGACTCACAGCGACCCTAAAGGTTGGAGTAGAACTGCCCCATAAAACTACCAAGGAGCACCTGGTGGATTTGAACTACTGGCCTTTTGGTTAACAGACATAGCACTTAGCCCACTACACCACCAGGGTTCTCAACCTAGTGTATAAGTCAAATAAACAGTTATACGTCGTTGGGTGTGTAAGCAAAAAACAAAGAAACCTACCATTCAGTAGATTCTGACTCAAGGTGATCCTAGAACACGAGTTAGGAAATCAGTAGTTTGAGATGCTGCCACTAGGCGCCCTGGTGGCACTGTGGTTAAGAGCTTGGCTTCTAACCAAAAGGTCAGCGGTTTGAATCTACCAGCTGCTGCTTTGAAATCCTTGGGGGCAATTCTACTCTGCCTCCTGCTGGGAGGGGTCAGTTGGTTCAGCTATGAAAAATTAGCAAAATCTTAAAAAATTTATAAATGCATCTGCCTTTTGACCCATCAGTTCACCTCTAGGAAATCAAACTGTAAACTTACAGTTCCAAAATATTGCTCTTAAAAAGTTACTTGGCATCCTTTGCAGTAATAAGACAAAAGTAAATTAGAATAAAAACCCAAATGTTAGCTTAATAAAACTCATTGCCATCCAGTCAGTTCTAACACGTAGCAAGTCTACAGGACAGAGTAGAACTGCCCCACAAAGTTCCCAAGCTGTGATCCCTAGGGAAGCCACCTTCTCCCGTGGGGCAGCTGGTGGGTTGGACCCACCAACCGTCCAGTTAGCAGGCGATCACTTAACCACTGAGCTGCCTGTGCTCTTTATTTAGCAACAGGGGACTCTGTAGACAAATGATGGTTCATTCTTTCAATAGAACACCATACAACAAATATAAAAAAGAAAGAAAAGGTTCTTTATGTTCTAGTATGGGGCAACTTGCCAGACAAACAGTTTAGGGGAAGAAAGCAAACAGCAGAATAGGGTGTCTAGTGGATACAATGTGTACGACAGGAGGGAACAAACGCTGGGCAGGGCTTCTACCTGCAGAGCAAATCTCTACAAGGATCAAACTGTTGGTTGTGTCTATGAGTGGGAAATGTAGTAAGGGGGGGACAGAGGTGCTTAATTAAAAAAATATTTAAAGAATTAAATAGACGTTTATGGCAAAATCTCTAAAATATTACTATAAGAAATAAAGTAAGTCAGTAAATATATTAGGTATATGTTTGTAAGAAAGGAAATTTCTATCCACACACTCATAATCTCACAACACATGTGTATGTACGTTTGTGTGCATATGGGTTCTCAGATAAAGTTTTGGGAATCATATGTCAGAAGTTGTTGAAATTAATGAGATACATGGAGTGACCACCAGGAGAAAGTACATTTACTTATGCACTGCTTGAATTTTACACTGCACGTATGCATAACGTGTTTTCATAATTCAACATAAAAGACCAAAAAAAAAAAAAAAAAGAAAGAAAGAAAAGAGAAGAGGGAATTAACCAACAGGTATCCACAAGAGAAGCTGCTGTTGTTACTATATTCTATCAAGTCGATTGAGACTCTTAATGAAAGAGAAGTTACTTGCCCTTTAATGGGTTGGAACAGCCTATAATAAAAAGATTCTGTTCTCCTACAGCCCCGCCTTTTCTCTTTGTAATTCAAATATGATGAGTTCACCTTGGAAAAAAAAAGTCTCAATTAGAAATTCTGTGTGGAAGACAGACCCCTGAGAACAGGAGAGCAAGAACACAGGGGATGGATTCGTCTGGTTTGCCACATAAACGCCCAATAAATACGTGTTGACGGACTGACAGGCTCAATTGCTGAGCATGCTACAGAATACGTGCAAAATACCCTCCCTGAGCAGTCTGCCATCCCGTGAAGACATTTGATTCCAACAGGCTAGAACTTAATTGGAAAAATATGGAAGGACAGGACGGCAAGGCCATCTAAGAGAGTACTCTAATAATGGACGATTATTTCTCTCCGCTTATCTACAAGGCACCTTCCCAGCAAGACGTTGAGCTTAAAAAAAAAAATTATTTCTAACAACCCAAATCATTCTATTCCGTATGTTTTTGCCAGTGTTCCTTGAGAAAGCAATAATACTGTATGAATGAACAAAGATGGGGCTATGAGAGGTTCTACCTGTGTACGCACGTGTGCACACGCGCGTGTGCACACACATGCTTAAGGACCAGAGGAGGTGAAAGCCCTGAAAAGAATTGTTTTATCCAGTGAAGTAAAAAAGTACTGTTTCTCGGTGTACAGGGTGAAAAACAGTCTCACTACTTTATAGTCACACCTCGTAACATAATCCCGTAAAACACCTACTGACCCAGCGTCTTCTAGAAAGGGGTAGTATTCGTTCTATTGCGCTTGTGGGAATTTGGGAGAGTGCACAGCCAAGATGCCGCAGTCCGGAAGTCATGCACCTTTTCCCATGACTCCTTTCTTATTTGGAGACGAGGAGAGTAGCTGACACCTTTTCCTAAGTTCTGCCTTGTTCTTCTCTTGGGAGTAAAAGGGCAAAGCAGTCCCTTTAAGATGAATGCTGTTAACTCTATAATCACTACTAGTATGTATTTGGCAGAATAAGTAAACATTTGTTTTGCATTTAGACTCCCTTCCAGATACTCACCTGTAAAAATAACTATTTCGATTCTGAACCCAAAATTAATACCTTCTATTAGGAAACCCTGGAGGCCTAGTGTGTTAAGCGCTATGTCTGCTAACCAAAAGTCAGCAGTTCAAATCTACCAGGCGCTCCTTGGAAACTCTATGGGGCAGCTCTGCTCTGTCCTACAGGGACCCTGTGAGTCAGAATCGATTCAACAGGATCGGGTTTAGGTTTTTTGTTTTCATCCGTGTACTGCCATAAAGCATTTCTGCATATTCATTTCAAAAATATTCTTCTTACAAATATTTACTCAAATAATTATGCAGAACCGAATACATATTTTAGAATGCCTGCATCATTAGCAACACAAGACATTCGTATTTAGGTGCCACCCCCACCCCCAACATTCAGAGCATTTTTATTTTTCAAATACTGAGCCATTTACTGCCTGCTCAGTTGAAGCTACGATTGGGAGTTAACCACTTCTTTAAATACTTGAGGAGACTGAGGAGCAGGGGGAAACGGCCCTTTTTCTTCTCGCGCCCCTGTGTCATCGCGGTCACCGGCGCTCCTCCGCGGGGCCCCTCCTCGCGCCCCCCACGAATGTGTTTTTCTTCCTCACTTCTTCAGCGCATTTGGGAACAATCAGGCTTTATTTTAGGGAGCCCTAAGATAAGGTATCTGTGAGCTCCACACTTGGGGTAATTGATCACATTTGTTTCCTGTTCGTAGGTTAGGCCCCTCTCTCTTGCTTTTTTTTTTTTTTTTTTTAACTTGGCATGTTTCTCATTACCCTCTGCCTTGTTAGTCTAGTAGAAATCTTCTACTGTGAAAAGTGAAAACACGACGATACTGTTACAGAGCCCATCGAGTCGGTGAGGCAACCCCTCTCTCTCCTTCGGGGAACTTTTGGCCGCTTGACGCCTTAGTGGGGAGCCCTCCTGTGAGTCCAGGTATGCGAGCCAGGACCCGACGGAGGCTCAGTGACACTTGCTTGGTGTTCACATGTTTAATTGCCACAGAACTGTGCTGATCACACAGGCAGACCGTTCCTCAGGACGCCAACATTGTGATCATGTGACGCAGACGCCCCACCTCCCTTCTCTTGGGAATGTCAGCTCAGGTTCAGTAAGGCCAGCTGCCAATTCTGTGAAAGAGAAGACCTGTATCTTTCCCAGTTATGCTTTCCAGATAAATTGTAATCAGTAGCATTTTATTGACCCTGTCAGGTGGGGCTTAATTTCAGATATTGTCTAAGGAAAGAAAAATGCACAAGTATGAACAATCAAGTTTCCTCCTTTGTGTCTGCAGGCCAGCAGAGAGGAGACCTGAACTGGGACCAAGTCATTTTCCTACGAAGACTTCAATCACAGCCAAAAAACTCCAGCAACTCAGTGTAACATGGGCTGAAAAGTCATGCCTTTATTGTCCGCCTGAGGTCTGAGAGGAGTATCTGAATAACTTATCTGTAATGGCTGAGATAAATATCTTACCATTTATTAATAAAAATACAGTAAGTTCTAGTAAAGTAGTGCTCAGTCATGTCAGAAACCTTAACAAGTGACTCTTTACCTAAGTGGTACTCTTCAACACTCCAGGTTTCAACGACTATGTTCATAATTCCTGCTTTTGTTTATTTGCTTGGTTGGTTTTTTCCCTTGTCCTCTTACAACTCACCATATTGTGGCAATTTGTATAAATAGCAAAAGCAGCATATTTTAATAGAATTCAAAGTGAACTAAAATTCAGGCAGAGACTTGAAATCTGGTCTGAGTTGAGGGGGCTAGGCTAGATGGCCTTCCTGGTGGCTTTCAGTGCTCACAGTCTGTGATAACTGAGATTGACCTGAGCCACACTGTCAAAGATTGAGTCCCTAAGATTTTTTAGGCTTGTCAAATATGATAGCTCCTTGTCACATGTGGCTATAAAACACTTGAAAGAAAGGCAGTCCAAATTACACTGTGTTGTAAGCATAAAATACACACCAATTTTCAAAGGCCTTAGTGCAAAAAAGAATGAACAATATTCTAGTAAAAATTTTCATATTGTATACATATTTAAAGGATAAAATTTCAGAAACATTGGCTAAAGAAACTGTTCAAACTATACTACTGTTTCATCTTTACTTTTTTTAGTGCACCTACATAATAAAAGTTCAGACTATATATGTAGTTCGTGCTATATTTCTACTGAACAGTGCTGTAATAAGAGCTTTGTGAATATACGTTTACCACACAGATAGGATTAAAACTAAAATAATCTGGAATATTTAATTTACTATGTGTCTGAAATAATTAAAGGAACAATCGCTTGTTATCTAGACAAAAATATACAGATTGAGACTATGCCTTAAGCAATGATACTGCTCCATAAAGAGCATTCAATGTTAGAAAGTGTATTTCATAAGATTATAGCACTGGTTACATCTGCTAATCAAAAGGTTGGCAGTTCAAATCCACCAGGCACTCCTTGGAAACTCTGCAGCAGTTCTACTCTGATCTATAGGGTGGCTATGAGGCAGAATCGACTTGATGGCAGCAGGTACAGTGCTGGTAATTAACATATATCCTAAATAGTTTAAAAACTGGCCCAATCCCATAATTTAGTTTTCTCATCTAAGTAATCTGATTTGCTTCCCAGAATTATTTGCCCCAGAATGACTCACTCATGATATCTTTGAACAGGAAAACATCAATGAAAAGATATAGTTGACATTATAAATGTTTCTTGATACAGATGTGCTCACTTAATCTTGAGAATCCCTTTATTTCTGAAGCATAGTGGCCATCAGGCAAATTTCTACATGTTTTGTCATTGAGCATACCTATAAAATTTAGATTACTTAAAAAGACAAAAGAAATGAAAGCTTCATCTACAGAAAAGTATGCACTTCTACATCGTTTTGTGTCTAAGATGATAAGGCTGTGTTGTTGGCATTTATAAAACTGTTTGTCTTATAAATTGATTTATCTTTTTAGGCTAGATTTAGGGCAAATGTTCATTATATTAACAGTGAAAACTAAACCTTAAGGGAAGCATTATCTATCTCACTCTAAGGTAAATCCAGGTAATAACTGAAAGAAACATTCTATAGCACAAAGAAGAACTGATTCAGCCAAAAATAACCGTAACAAAGCTGAGTTCCCATCATTTGCTCTCTCCTTTTATTCAAATGTTCTCTTATAAAATGTTCAGTCTGATTTTTACCTTCCTCTTTGTCAACTATTTTGCATCTTTGACCATCCCGACAGCCTGACACATTGTCAACCTATGGCAGGTAAAAACTTTTGAAGATCTGCTACCACCCTTGTCCTAATAAGGTCACTGACCTTTCAGGCTCAATTCCCATGCATCCCCATCTTCATTTCCTCTCCTATCGTTAGTCTGAAATGACATCAACTGCCTCCCAATTTCCCCCATCCCTTCAACGCCCCACCTCTTTAGTCTAAATTCACCTAATTAGAAACTTAATTTCCTTTTTTCCCTGATTGAAGAATTGATCATGGATGGATCCTATTCATCTCTGAATCACAGAAAATTCCACTGATGACCTCTTATTTAGGAAGGATAACCATTTATCCTAAACACTGCTTTGTAGAGGTCAAACTCAAAGAAGTACGTGTTTCCAACTACATAACTAAGCAAAATATTATGTTTTCGGTTTTTCTGTCTCTAAAACAGAAATAAGGAAGACGTTCAAATTTCATGTATTACTGCTTAAACATACTCAAAAACAGGTAGATTTTCTCACAAATTGACAAACAATTTCTACTAGAATACTGTCAGGCTGGATTTAAAGGGATGTATCTTGGGAGGTTAAAATAGTTCCCTGAGGCTAACCATGTTTAACAAAATTATGCAAAGAATTTTATTTTTGTGCATAAATGGTATGGTACACACATAGGCTATCTATATAGATACGGACATTCAATTAGGAGTCACAAATTAATTATCTGGATAATCATAATTTTACTCTGAAACTGTCTCTTTGACTCCCATCATGATACTGCAGTTTTCTACTTGACTGCAGAGTTTTGTACTTAATGACTCAAAGGATGTACATAAAAATATGCCTTGTAATCTATTTGCCCAGAGGATTCTATGATCTTCAAAGTTAGCAATACAGGACAGACTAAACCAAGAATTTTACTCCCTACTCAGTTCAAACTTATAATGTCTAATTTCATGACCAATTTATTCAAGAAATGAAATGATAGCTGTAACATTACACACCTTGGAATTGACAAATGTAATAAATAAGAAAGACAAGCAAACTCCATTTTGACCAAAAGGCACTGGAGACTATACCCCGTGTATTCTGCCATAGGGCACAAGGACAAATCATTTCACCAACATTTTTCTTAAGACACATAAATCTATTCAATGCAGAAGAAAATTAACGAAATATATGACCCAGAGAGAATGCATTTCTTTTGAGAAAATGCCCCTTTCAAGTGCAAGATCTCTTTGCTCTCTGCTTTCCTTGGTGGGCTACTTGAGCTTGATAAGGGTTAGGACTTTACTACCTAGACCAAAATTGTGCTAAAATGATTTAGACCCTACCCTGAAAAGGGAAATTATACTACTGACTTTAACGTATTCCAAGAATGCCAGAATTTATTTTTATAAAGATGGAGATTATCAAAACAAGCTCCTGAAACATTGTTTTATCCCACTCATTGGATGATTCACATTACATAAGACTATAGAGCAAGTCCAAAAGAAATTATCTGTTTATCAGAGACAACTATCCTAAAACAACCCCAACTCAGGTACCTGGAAAATAAAGAAAAATGTAGAGGAAAATGAGACAGAAAGTAAAAGCTAAAGCACCTTTGACACACAAAGTTAAGTAAAATGTGACGTTTCATGAGCTTCAGAAAAAACACTATTGAAATTATTTCTACTGTCAGTGCAATTGCGAGACCAGGAAAAAAAATCATGAACTACAATGAAAACGGAGCATTCAGTCTAGTTAAGACCAAGGAATTTGAATTTGAATCCTGACTCTATTGGAGCTGCACATAAGAACAGCTCTAAAACAAAAAACTAAATTTTACAAGTTGCCAGTTTTTTTTCTTCATCTTCTGACGATACTCCAGATTGATCCTAAATTTAAAAAAAAAAAGTAAAAGGCTAATTAAATTCAGTGTTGCAAGCCAACTAAGATATAGAACTGAAACATTAGCTAGAGAGGAAAAAGAAGAATTAAAGAATTGAAAACTAAGAAGTGGCTTCTAAACATTAGGAAGATACTTTTATTTCCTGCTTATGTATATTTTAAGAGCTTCTATTTCTGCAAACTGTTCACTGTCTCTACACAAAGCATCACATTTAACAACACAATTCTGTAAACTGACATGTTAGTAAGCCAGCTAGGACATAGCACAGTAACTCTACAAAATTTCTTCTCAAGGTATTCAAGTGGTACAACAAATTCCCCCTAATTCTTTTGTTAGTAAGTAGGATACAATTATTTCCCTCTAACACACTGAACCAATGTTAAATTTCTTAAACAAATGAAGGAGTATTTACTCAGTCATTCTATAGCCAATTGGTAGATTTGCACAATTATAACATTTTTATCACTTTTTGCTATTCTAATGATCTGAGTTATAATGTACCAAAGCTCTTCCACTGAGTGTAAAATTAATCTGATATATTGAGAGTGAAAAAAAATCAAATAGGAAACATGAAAAGAATATGTGACAGGATATTTTTAATCCTAACACCAAAAATGCCAGAGTAAATAAAGTCATATTCATAACATATTCCAGACACCCACACTGACAACGAGCCCAGAAAGATTTGTCATGCCCCCACGTTGTCCCCAAACATGTTAATTCTCAAAAACTCCATGCCTAGCAGTTTTCACCTTATTCCAAACAACTGATCATTATTTCTCCTCCAGAGTTGCCAGACATTCCTCACTGCCTGTAAAGCTTAATTTACTAGTCCATAATATTCCTATATTTATGCATTAAGCTATTTTCACAGGACACAAAATAATGCATTCTCCAAAATGGGCAGTTTCTGTTTCTCTTTTTCAGTGCAGTTTAGTTTAGTTATATTATTCATATGTTAAATCCTAGTCTAACCTTTAACTTGTATCTTCGAAACACTGCATAGCTTGTACCCTGAGGACATGTGTGCGAAATTTAAAAGTATACGTGTTTTATAGCTAAATCATAGAAGACTGAGAATAGGTAGAATGTCAGGAATGTTACAGGAGCCTCAGAATGTCGGACCAAGAGAATGGACGCCATGAAAATACAGCTGTATATATGGGCGTATGTTTGTTCAGTTTTCCCCCCTTCCCGAGCTGGGGCTTCAGCTTTAGGTCATTCTGCAAACAAGCCCCAGGAGAGACACAATTACACTCCCCTGGAGACTGACCCCTTAGAGTGCCCACCTGTAGCCAAACACAGATAGCATCCCAGAGCAGTGAATTAGTACTCTAAGCTGATTAGAGCGGCTCTGCACAACTCTATTTTATTGACACAATGAAGAGAGGACAGAAAAGGGCCTGAAATGAGAAAATCATTTCCATGCTGACTGAATTAAAAGAACAAAAGAGCTCCTTGCAGTTGCAGCATTCAATTTGTCGGGGAAAAAAGGAAGCCACTTAATGGCTCACAATAGATCTGAGCAGACAGATGAAATTTAAAACTTCAGCATGAGTGCGATTAGCAGCGAAACATATTCTAAATCATTTCCTCCATATGCATAATTTCGTTTGATTGTTTAGTTCTGTGTTCTACAAAAACACTGGGCTAGATGCTATCTTCAAAATGTCTTGACTTTCCATTTTTCAAAATCACAGAGCAGTTTCTCATTGTATGTTAATGTCTTTGGTGACAATATGAATGGAGCAAAACAAGTGTGGCTCATGTTTTCCTCTTGCCTTTCGTTTCCAGAAGTGAATGTATAAACAGAGGTTAATTTGTGGAAACTAGGAGTGTAATCTACTGAGCGATTTGCTATTAGAAATTAAATAGACTACAGACAACGGGAGCAGTGCAGCCTGGGGTGAAAAGTAACCAGTGCTACAAGGAGAGGCTGCGAGGAAACTCTGCCATTACACATTCAAATGTCACCACAGATGTCTTTCTTAGTTTAAAAGATAGCGTTAGTATCACTAAAACTAACACAATTTAGAGCACCGTTACCCAAGGTGTGTTCTTTCATTCTGCTCCATTAATTATTGGTTTGACTTCTGATTTCCTGTGTTAAATTGGACTTGAAATTAATGTAAAAAATTGATTTCCTTAATAGCCAAGCCAAGTGCCGTCGAGTCGGGTAAGCCAAAAATTCAGACAGAAGTACATGATATCACTAACAATTCTCTAGAAAGTCTTTTTACTCATCTTCACCTTTTTCAATTATGTAAGAGAAATCTAAATGTCCAAACCATGTATTGAAAATAGAATTGTTTTTTATGACCCAACTGAATGTTTTCAATGGAGATTTTTTTCTCTTGCCAATATTAATTTTCAGTGTCTAAAAATAAAAACAATGGAAACAAAGATCCTGAATTTCATTTCTCAGGACCTACATTTTCATTTTCCAAGCCTGAACTTTTTCTTTTTTTTAATGAGGTCTTCTGTTTAAATTGACCCTTCAGACTTTTAACCTGTCATCTTGACTCCTAATTTAAATGTAGAAAATTCATTCTTTCTGTTTTTAAAACATTCTTTGCCAAAGTGCTGAAGTACAATACACACCGAGGGAAAATTACAGGACACATCAGAAGAGAAAACTAACTGTGAAGCATTTTAGGATTGGATATTCAGGGTGCATTACTACTTAATTTGCTAGATGAAATTTGTCTAGAGAAAAGACCCAAGGTATTCTAAGGATGATGAAAATACAAGTGATCTCCCCAGCAGCTTCCTTTTTTTTTTTTTTTTTTTGGCTAAATGAGGTAAGAGTTTCTTATATAAAGAGAAACTATAAAGCTTGTGGATATTTTAACAAAATCAACGTAGTGTAACTTTGCTGACAGCTTGTCACATTTCACTGACTGTCCGTCTGGGGTACCACGATAACATCTGCATTCACTCAGTATGAGAGCTTAACATAAGACAAAAAAGTGGGTCCTGCCACAGACGGTTCCATCAGTCTGTCAGTTCTGACATGTCATCTGAATTTTTTGAATCACTAAACACTTTTGAGACTCTGGTACTTATTATCTTTTCTTAGTTTCTATACTCGCTCAGCAATGCTGGAAAATGTAAAATCTGCAAACAAGGTAGTGGACGTCTCAGGCTTTTTGTTGCCTAATCCGTAGCCCTCATTCATGCTCACTGTTAATCTCTTAAGACATTATAAAACTGTTAGACAAAGAAACGTGAATACCTCTGCTTCTTTCGAGAATGGGAGGAAACCAAGGAAAATCGAGATCATGCTAAGCTATTCTTTTCACTATAAAAATGGTAACTTAAACCTGTTGCATCAAATTATCTATAATTCCCCATGCTAAGGCAAATGCTTTTGAAGAGTGAACAAGAATAGTGTCACATAAGGAGAAAAATGATCACAGAATTTTCAAAAGTCTGCCCAATTTTATTTCAACAGAGCATTGATTGGACTCTGGTTGTGAAGTCTCTTACTGTTTCTATTTTTTTTTTTTTTTATGCCATGTTACATGACGTTTGGCTAATACACCACGAGCATTTGTTTAAAAAAAAAAAAAGAAGTTTGCCAAGATTCACTGGTAATTACCAAATTGTCGAGATAATTTCGTTCTCGACTAGGAGTACTAGGAAAGCTAATAGCTAATAGCCTTAAGAATGTAGCTAAAGTCATTTAAATGCTATATATCTCAAGTTTTAATATGCAATTTTGTCCTCAAAACCAGCACACTTTACAATATTGCTGTCTTAAAGTTCAAAGATCAATGGGGGTTGTTAGTACTGGAGAGAATCCTTACACGGGCCACAGAAAACAGCCTAAACTACACTCTTCTATCTCCTATTTGCAGTTCACTCAGGACATTATGTTAAAAATGATATATCATTTGTTCTCCAAACAACCAAGAAATAGGCAACAGAGAAAAAGCAAATTAAGAGGCAAGTTTTCTACTGGACTTCAAATACCTACTTCTGTTTTTTCATAAACACATGCAGAACACCTGCAAATAATGCCAGGCATAGACAATGTCCCTGCAAGTGACTAACTATAGGAATGTTTCCCACTTGCAACCTCAGAATGACTGACTGTCCCCCAGATGCTGACATCCTGCGAATGTTTGCTCTCAAAGAAAGCAACCCATATGTTGGATGGATATTCAATTAATTTAACCCAAACAATTAAGGCTGCTGCATTAACATTTGGCCTGAGAACAAGAAAATAAAAAATAAATAGCAAACTAGACAAAATAAAGAGGGAAGGAAAGGAAAGCTGATGGTTTTCATGACTGTGCTTTCTAAACTGTTCATGAGGATACGTGGTAGATGTGCAATATATACATTTGTCCAATAAATACATGTATCAATTAGTAATGAACAAAAATAAGAATCAACAGTGAAACAAAATGTTATTTTTTGCCCCTCAGATGTGCTTTATTTTAATCCAAACTGAGGGCTGGAAGGAGCTTCCATACAAGTACAATCTACATAATGTAAGAATTGGGTAAATGGTACTTAAACTGACAACTCCTGCAGACCAACTAGATTTTGTGACCATTTCTTACTTTTCTTCCTTTGGCATCTCGCAGTCTTGTAACTCCCTCAAGAGCTCCCAATGTAACGCCATCTGGTTGATGCTTAGTCTGTTCCTAAAATGTCAACTGTTTATTATTTTTACATTTCAGCACTAACACAATGGCACTTCAGAATAAAGGGCAGGGTTTCTGACACATCTGAATGACCAAATGAGTTATCTTAAATAGAGGTTTCAATTCTTCCTGAAAATACAGCCAAGCCAAGCCAAGTGCCATCGAGTTGGATAATACAGGGTCACTCATTTTTGAAAACTTAGATAGGCCAGTTTTCATGACTACATAATTTTCTCCCTGACATTTTTGTAATCTGCCTACCAGTGGCCCTTTTTCATGTACCGTATTGACAACTGGCTTGTTACTGTGAGGCATGTGTGCCCCACCTATAGTCCCAGAAAATCATCTTTTCTTTTTCTAAAACAGAAAATCCAGATGGTAGAAGGTCTAGAGCTCTAAGACAAGCAGGAAAAAAAATGACAGCTACTCAAAGGTAGTCTTTCCTTCCTAAACTCCTAAACTTAGGGGTCTTATCAAACAAACAAAATGAACTCATCACTGAGTCAGTTTCTAGCCATAGTCACCCTACAAGACAGACTAGAATGGCCCTGCAGGGCTTCCAAGGAGCAGCTGACTGCTTAGAGTATCATAGAGATGAAGTATATGCAGTCTAGACTAAACAAGTAAAAACCAAACCCACTGCTGTTGTGTTGATTCTGACTCATAGTGACCCTATAGGACACAGTAGAATTTCTCATGGAGTTTCCAAGGAATGCCTAGCAGATTAAAACTGCCAACCTTCTGGTTAACAGTTAACCACTACACAACCAGGGTTTCCAATAGGCACTATTTAATCTGGAGAGAATAAATATAAAATTTCCCAAGAGACAAAGAGTAAACTTAAAGAAATTTTAACAAGCTGAAAACATTTGTGGCTTTCAAAACAATGACAGACACATCCACAGCTAACAGAGTCCTGGTGAGGGGCAAGTGATTAGGGAATGGTCACCTGGGTTTTCCTCTCTTTTCAACCTGTGCTGGCTTAGGCTACAAATTCGAACATCCTACTGTGACAATCAGTGCTGCTTCTTATCTTGTCTTCTCAACTGAAATTAACTAACTTCCAGACTCATCCCATCCACACTATTAGTCTACCAGAACCCATTAAAAAAAAAAAAAGTCATGTTCACCTATGTTCATATCACATGTCTGCTTTTCTTCACTTAGAAACCTAGATATTTTAAGTGTTTCTATGCCCAGCTAAAGCACCATTCATCCTATTCCTATAGAAACCAAAGGTGAAACAACTTCGTTTGTTTCTTTTCAATACAGTTTGGAGGATCACAAATGGGATGAGTGCTCTGAAGTGCTTAGCTGGACTCTATATGAAATCTGAACTTTTTAATCATCTGGATCTTAGAATACCCAGTGAGGTCTCTGGAAGACTAGTAGAGCAAGCACTAAAGTCAACATGATAAAAGAGCCATGTCTCTATCATTCAGTTATAGCAGTTGAGTTGAGTCAAACTTCATGTGAAGACATTATGAATGATGCTGACCAAATAACCATATGCCTCCTTACCTAGGAAACTCTTCCTCAGAAACTTATGTTCTTGACATAATAATTCAAACCCGGCTCATCTATAGTTAAATTCAACAATTCTTCAATGTTTATACTGCTGACAATATTCTTGTAGAACTGACGTCTTCAAAGGAAAATTTCATGTTTTGGAAGGTACAAAAAGAGTGGAAATTCTCTGGCTAAAGTTACATTCACATCTGGTTTTCTCAAGTTTGATGCCTTTCCAACTTAAAAGAGAAAACAAAGTCCTAACTTCTTATTAAATCTTTCGATTAAGTGCATTACTAAGTCCACATTGTTCTCCATGGAAGCCCCACACAAAGAGAGATCTTAGTATATACCAGAGTTTGCAGAAGTAATGAACCAGTGTATGGCAGTTTTGTGACAATTTAGTTTAGAATTGAGATGTGAGAAGACAGTAATACTACATTTCAATGGTCAAGAGAACCAAAGGAAAAAAACAGCCATATCCCAGAGAAGTAGGGCCCTACTGTTACTCACTGGTCCCTGCCTGAGGCTACACCCTTCAAGCCCTTCTTTTAGGAACTTCCTCCATACACTCCATCAAACTTGAATTTGGCTTCTGTTACTTTGATCCATAAATCCTCAACCAAATGATTTACATATACCCCCTTTTAATGTGTCATGAGCTGGATAGCAAGACTTTGGTTTCCAATAGCACAGAATTTGGAATTTCCTTGTGAGAAAAAAATGCAACTTTTGATACATCTTGTGTTCAAAATACTCAGAGATTATGAGGAACATGTGAGACATCATCACAGGTCTTCCACAGAGTCTGAATCTATGAATCCCCAAATTCTTGCCCAGAAAGTGTCAGGATACACTGATCCTCCAGGTATCACAATTTAAGAAAATTCATAAGTAAAATGATACTATACAAAAATATTAGGACATGCATTATCACATACAAGATACTTTCATATTTTTGATTGTAATACATTTAGTTATTATTCCCAGAGATTCAGGGCCATTCTCACTTAATGAGAGGATTACATAGAGCAGGAAAGAAGCAAATTCACAAGAAGACCAGTGTTCTTATTTTACATGGGACAAAGTCAAAGTCTTTCTAATTGGCAGAGTATGCTTTCTTCATTTAAAAGTAGATATTTCTGCCTTAGAAAGGTACTTGCTGCTGTGAGGTGTCTATGACCTTAGGTAACTCAAAAAGGACACCACCATAGTCTTTAGTGACACAGAGTGTAGATTGTAAATAGCAGCACACTTATCTTCCCCCAACCCTCAGTTCCAGAGACCAGAGCAGCTTCCTTGCTGCTTGAGAGCCAGCTTAAGTGAGGAGAGACAGCCAGCCCTATTTTTATCTGGCCAAAGCCCAAGAGGGTAGAGTTTGCCAGACATCAGGATATCGAGGTCCAAGGTAAGTGAAGGAGTGAGTAAATAAAGAGAAAAGAGAACACTTAAAGGAAGCTGCCGGTAAATTTCATCCAGAGAGTTAGGACGAGAGGTCATCTATGGGGGATACTTTCTGGAGGCCTAAATGGTGAATTCTTGCCTCTATCTACCCCACCATGCCTCAAAACAATATGCTAATTAGATACCTAGTCAAAATCCCAGGACTCTTTCTCTACAGTGTTTTTAGAACACTTACTGGAATCAAAGAAATGATGTAAACATCCATCAGTATTTTGTCACTGAGTCGGTTCTGACTCACAGTAACCCTACAGGACAGAGGAGAACTGCCCTGTAGAGTTTCCAAAGAGTGCCCGTTGGATTCGAACTGTCAGTCTTTTGGTTAGCCGTTGTAGCACTTAACTACTAAGCCACCAGCCTTTCCAGTGGTATTCCAGAAGGGGAGAATGTTTAATATCAGTATTTAATACTAGTTTGCAATGGCTCTCCCAATCCAAACAGCTACAACCCCCAAAATCTGAACTCCTTAATTCTTCTCTCACATAAAAGGATGTGACTTAGAATGATGATGGTGATGTGGTAGAATGATAATGATAAAAACCATTCTGCATCGCCTTGTTCTCATCCCCAGGTATCATAGTAATTAAGGGCTATGACTGTTAATCAAAGGATCAGAAGTTTGAGTGTGCTGGGTGATCCTTGGAAACTCTATGGGGCAGCTCTACTCTGTTCTGTAGGGCCTCTATAAGTCAGAATCAACTTGACAGCAGTGGGTTTGGTTTTTAATTCTAATCCCTTTACATTACGAAGTACTCTGCACACTTAATCTTCACGAAAATCTTACCAGGCAGATTCTAATGCTATTATTACTCCATAGATGGGAAAGCTGAGGCAAAGAGTGGTTACAAACCCGGTTAAAGTCACAAAGCTAGTAGTGGTAGAGAATCTGACCCAAGACCATTCACCTCTAGATCTCACGTTCTTAAACCCTATGCTGTATGTTTCTCTTTCTTCTTCTTTTTTTTTTTTAATTTTTAAACAGAAGAACTCATCACACCTGTGTTACACTTGAGAGGCCCAAGTGGTATCTTTGGGCATTTCCTCAGTATACATGCATAGTCATACCCCAGAAGAGAATGAAATTTATACCTGTCTTTTCAAAGGTGGCTGGAAACAGAGTCCCTCTCAAACAAACTTGCTTTCTTCCCCAAACAGGACCCCCATCTTAAACTGCCTTCCCTGCTGAAAAGTAAGCTCCAAAGAAAGACATATATATCAGAGATGCTTTGATTTCAGGTTTTTGAAAGACTAGCTTAATGCAAAGAAAATTGAACAAGCAACTATTTTCTACCGAATTTAAAGTTAATTTATATCTTCCTCAGGTTCAAAGACTAAAGCACGGCTCAAATATAAATAAAACCTCAACAATCGGCACAACACAAAGCAGACCCACAAGGGTAAAAAGAAGTAAAGAATGGATGTAAGAGACAGAACTTACAGATTCAATGTTAGAGCTACAATAGATCTTAATGAGACTTCAGAAGAGAAAGTCAAGTGACTCTTCCAAGGTCCCAAGTGTTCAAGTAAAGTATAGAACTCAAGGTTCCTGGCACCTAGCCCAGCGTTCGTTCCACTATATCACACAGCCTCCCTGAAACACAAACCACTAGACATACGACAAAGACAAAAAGCAAGGGAGCTACATCACATGAATAGCCAGATTGTTGAGGGAAGGGGAGGGCGGTCGGCAGCAAACACTGAAGGACAATATGGTTTTACAGAAACTATTTGCAAGTAGATACTGTGGTTACCGATGTGGCTGCACAAGAGAAAGAACAACTCAGGGACAGCAAGGACAAAGGCGTGGACAGTCTCACAAAGGGAGACACAGGAGTCACAGTGCTTCGTGTGTGTCACCAATACACTTCATCAAGTTGAGACCAAGAGTAACAGTGAGGAAAAGCCCATCATACACAAGGGCCCCTTTATTCTTGGGGCTTTCCTGTTTCACACATACTTTACCTGATGAAATGTTAGACCTTTTGCTCCAATTTCTGCAGGACCCTTTCGATTTTCCACATTCAGGTAGCACATTCTGTAACTATTTAGTGTTTGTATTTTTTTTTTTTTTGCAAATTAATGTGCTGTGTACACTGATGACATCGTCGGAGGTTAATGAAATCAGATGAAAATAGCTGAGATGAAAATGTCGCCATTTCTCTTCACTACACTGTGTGCCACCTACTGTTCAGCTACCAAATATTGCAGCTCTTGCATCAATAAAACTTCACATTAATATTCTCCGAGGTGAAAAGAGTCTATTAGCCTTTCCCCGCCTCCCCCTCGCCCCCATTCTTTGCTTCCCACTGTGTTTAGCTTTGGAACTCTCTGACAAATAGCCATTATTCTGGGCTAGTAAAAAAATTTAAACTTTAGGGGAAATACAGTTGGTCAAAAGCCCAAGAGAATAGGCTTGTTGAATTAAATGATAAATATATGCATTTAAGGTCATTAGAGACTTTATCTCCTGTGAAGGCTATATTTGTCAGATTGATATAATTTCTCTCAACTGAGTACTTAACTCCATCAGCCAACATTATTATGATTATTCCTTTCCCTTTAAGTGGGAGACTTCTGGCTAACAACACATGTGCTCTTGCTGGTGCTGCTTCTTCAGCCATCAAGGCACACCTTTGTTTCATTTAGTATGCAATTCTCACCTCTGACCCAAGAAATGAGTCCTGGGCTTCCTGAACTTTATTGCCTGTTAATAGACTGCTGGTTCTCTTTTCAGCAGTAATAGAAATAGCGGAGAGGCATTTCATTTAAGGGGCTAGCAGAATGGCAGGCTGAAAGACAATGTCCGAATTAAAAGCCAGTCTAGCCTAGAAAGAATATAAAGACCACAATGAAAGAGGAAGTTTTCCATATTCCTTTACAGATGGAATAGCCAGTACCTAAATAAGAACTGCACCCCAGATCCAATTTTTCCCCAATATCACAATGGCAGACACCCTGAATGGTGCTAAATGATTGATCTAGTAATTCATCTTCCACTTATGCCTATCTACATATTTTGTTTCTCCTCATTAAACAGGAGACAACAGCGACAAACTTATGAAGTGGGAGTCTTTGCCTTCATAAAATACGCACAGATGCTCATCAGAGGCTCTTTCCTGCCTACTTCTTAGTGACACGTGTTTATAATTTTGTCTGTATTTCGCTTGCTGTAGTTTACTCTTAAGTACATCTGTTCAATTAAAATGGAAACGTGTGACATGGCCAGCACTCAGCAACCTTCAAGCTTGTTAATGAAATGTTCTAAGGTCCCTGCCTTTGCTCTTTATTTGCGAAAGAATTCCATGCCACAGTATTCCAGTGACTGAAAACTACAAATAAAAATAGCCTTTAAAACGCATACAAAGAAGTCTACTGTTTTGTTAATAGTTAAGAAAGGACATTTTGACTGCATAAGGACATTACTTTACATGAAGAGACATTATTAAAAATGATTTACTGTTTTGTGTTGGGAAACTTACAGGAAAAGTCTGATAATATATTAAACTTGTTTATTACGACTTCATGTAATTTTGAATAATACTACTTTTTCCTTTGACAAGTGCAATAAACTCTACTGGTATAGACATAAGTTGATTATCACAAGTCAACTGTATTGCTTAAAGAAACATGCCCAAACAATCAGCTTCTGACGGCTGCATCTCCAGTTATTTACACTCACCATCCTGGTAATAACTCACCATTTCTATATTAATAAGGCAGTGAAATTTATTATGATGGTATTGAAAAGTTATTAAGTACTGCATCCCAAGTGACAAAGCACCATAGCACTGTCACTATCCAAAAGCAGTTGCCCATTCATCACCTGCCTTTCCAGATGGTCCTGCATCTTTATCGCTCCCAGGTTGGTGACATCACCTGTTCACCCACTCAAAATTGATGATGAAAGCAAACAGATCTATCTTACTTACATTTACCAAATCAATTTAATTTTTACAGGCCATGGCTTAGTGACATATTGACTGTTTTCCTTAATGGCATCTACCGTATTTAATGCAAGGATGTCATCTTTGATTCCTGACTTGCATAATGTGTCATTTCATAATAAATTTTTCTAACGTATTTACTTAATGGAAAGAATTATGATTGCTTGTCAGTTCTCTTATTAAACACAATGATAACTCTTTTTTCTTTCGACGATCATCCATTGGGCAGCAGAGCTCTTTTAATCCCGTCTCATCTTTTACAGGGGGCAGTGACTGGGCTATAAAGTAAGTTCTAATCCAAGGCTTGACACACGACTGACCACTAGCAACTCTGGAGCTCAGTGCAAGGCCTTTATCACATTTACTTGTTTTTATGGAAGAACTTGATACTCAAGAGATACTGAATTAGCGATAACTGAAGATGAACAAACGTACAAAATACCACTATCAAAGGATAACAGCTGTAAAAGTGTTTTTAATGATTCCTATGATGTCATATCATGTCACATCTTATTGCAAAGAAGGGGTTACTGCAGTCCATTCTCTTTAGCTAGAACTGTTAGCTCAAGTATTTTAAAAAAGAAGTCATTGCTATCAAGTTCAACTCACAGCAACCCTGTAGGACAGAGTAGAACTGCCCCACAGAGTTTCCAAGAAGCACCTGGTGGAGATGAACTGCCAGTCTTTTGGTTAACAGACATAGCATTTAATCACAATGCCACCAGGGTTTCCAGATCAAGTATCCAAACCAAATCTGCTGCCCTCAAGTCAATTCTGGCTCATACTGACCCTATCAGACAGAGTACTACTGTTCCATAGTTTCCAAGGAGAGCCTGGCAGATTTGAACAGCCGACTTTTTGGTTAGCAGATGTAGCACTTATCCACTAGCCACCAGATCAGGTGTATGTTAGCATAAGTGTCTGCGTTGTAAAATATTAAGATGCAGGTAAAAAGACTGGTCCATTGGCGAGCTGCTGCTGCTGCGGCTGTAGGTTTCCTCAAGTCACTTACGACTCAGGATGACCCTGCATGATGGAGTAGAAAAGCTCCACAAGTTTTCCTAGCCTGTAATCTCTACATAAGATGATTGCCAGGTCTTTCTGCTGTGGAGCTGCTGGTGAGTTCAAACTACTGCTCTTTCGGTTAGGAGCCTGTTGCTTAACTGCAGGGCTCCCACAGCTCCTTATACTCACATGTAATACCCCTTGTCTCCAGGTATGATTACACGTGCCATCCTCTGTCCTTCCAGACAAATGCTCTTGTAACATTGTCCTGTGTTACCATGACACTGGAGTACATTTGTATCACCTAAAGTGAATAGCAATTACTGGATTGACTTTTGGAGATGGAGGTAAAAGGCTATCAAGCTCTTAGGGTTTTTACTGTTTAATATCCATGACATGTTTAGGGGCAATGTCCTCAAGTTACCATGTGCCAGTGCCTATGTTGAAAAGTATGGGTCCCATAGGGCAAATCACTCTGTGGCCTCCTGGCCACCATGCCTCCACTTATGTTATTTGTAAACAGTAAAAACAACATCAAGTAATCTTCAAGGTTGGCCCCAAAAAGAAAAATTGGTGAAGAGACTGTGACAAACTGAGTAATCTAAAGTGTGGCTGTCAATTTCATTAGGTATCATGACTTAGCCAAGAGAAACCACAGTGCAAGTGCTTAGCAAGGCTTAGGGGGTGACGGGGGGGAAGAGCAATGCCATGCAGGCTCCACATGGCTAACTCAGATGGGCAGCAATTGTGTGAGCTATGTCTTTTTGCCAGTTACTTGTGTGAATATTGCTACCCTCCTCTTCATGTAAGTTAACAAGGTCTGGGTGATCTGCAGCCTTAGCCTGCCCTATCCTGACCTGAGTGTGTTTTAGCATTAGTGACTTCCTGGGGAGATCCCAACAAGACAGAAGAACTCAGCACAGGAACATCTCCACTTGTTCCCCAACTATGTCATCTCAGTCAAATGAGCAGAAACTTACAAGCCCGTAACAGCTCCCTAGGATGGTTACGTCCTTTGGAACCAAGTCTAGGATTTGTTCTGCCCCTATAACTGAAATGATACCAACCCAAGTTAAGTCGGAGTGGGACAACCTGCTACTACTTGTAGACCAGATTCACATAGGAGGTTCTTCATGCTCATCTAGCCAGATGATTTTATCCTAACTCACTGGTTAAGCAGAGTCTCGTCCCTGGGTGAGGTTTCCAAAAAAACACAGATTCAGGCTGCCAACGTTGCGAGACCAACAAGAAACAACTTTTTTGAGGGCAGCTGGCTTCTGTGCCAGGGTGGAGACATGATGCTGGCATCACACACCTGCTGAATTCCTACCACAAGAATCCAAACAATGAAAAAAGGAAAACAAATCATCCGCACCTGTGGCTGCCAACCAGTAGAAGGTTCAGTGCCGTGCCATACACACCTGAGAAGCCTAGGAGGTCAGCTACAGTGTCAGAGGAAAATACCACTGTCAGCTGCTTAATGGGAGGTACGAAGGAGTGAGCCCCTCATGGGTCTGTGACATCAGCCGACTGGCCTACGGTCTTGGAAAATATGTTCATACACATTACCAGTGCACAAGAAAACCCTAGATGTAGGTATAGCAGGGATAAGAGAAGGTTTCAGACAATAGGTACTGTATTTATAATCAGAAGCAGCAACCCTGGTTAAAGTGCTTGGCTAATAACTAAAAGGTCGAGTGTTTGAACCTATCAGTCTCTGTGGCAGAAAGATGTGGTACTTTGCTTCTGTAAAGATTGTTATTGCCTAGTTAGCTCCTACTCCGAGTAACACTGTATATGAAGTCTAGAAAAGGTGCTATATACCTCAGTGACGAATATCACTACAGTTACACCCAAAGTACCCCCTCTAGGAAGCTATGCATGAACATCAGTGCCCAGTCCACCCTTCAAAGCAATTTTGGAACTCTTTCTGGAATGGCCATTGCACACAGTGGCATGATGGCAAGTTTGCGAACTTAATTGTATAGTTGCCTGTGAGGGAGTTTTTAGCCAGTAAACAAACAACTGTATTGGAACAGCCTACCTACTCACCTCATCTGGCCCCCAATGATGTTTTTCTTTACCCAGAGATAAAGGAAATGTTGAAATGAAGACATTTGGATGACATTCAGGATATCACGGGTAGTACAATGACAGCTCTGATGGCCATTCCAAACAAAGAGTTCCAAAATTGCTGTGAAGGGTGGACCAGGTGCTGGCATTGGTGCAGAGCTCCCCTAGGGGAGCCGTTTGAAGGTGACTGTGGTAGTATTCAGCAATGAGGCATTTAGCTCTGTTTCTAGGATGAGTTCATGAACTTCATTGACTGATCTCATACAACAAAACAAAACACAACACTGCCCAGTTCTGCACCGTCCTCACAATCACTGATATGTTTGATTCCATTTTTGCAGCCACTGCATCAATTCACTTCATTGAAGGTCTTCTTTCTCGCTGACTCTTCTTTACCAAGCATAATATTCTTCTCCAAGGACTAGTCCCGCCTGCCAACATGTCCAAAGTACCTGAGGTAAAATCTTGCTGTCTTCTCTTCTAAGGAGCATTCTGGCTGTACTTCTTCCAAGATGAATGTGTTCCTTTTTCTAGCAGTACATGGTAATTAGTCAATATTGTTTGCCAACAACATAATTCAAAGGCAACAATTCCTCTTTGGTGTCTTTTATTCTTTGTCTAGCTCGCACATACATATAAAAAAAACCCAAACCCATTGTTTTTGAGTTGATTCTGACCCATAGCGACCCTACACAACACAGTAGAACTGCCCCATAGAGCTTCCAAGGAGTGCCTGGTGGATTTGAACTACTGACCTTTTGGTTAGCAGCCACAGCTCATAACCACTTTGCCACCAGGATTTCCTTCATACACATAAGAGGTATTGAAAGTACGGTTAGGCACACCTTCATCCTCAAAATGACATCTTCATTTAATTTTTAATACTTTAAAGAGGGCTTTTGCAGCAGATGTGTCCAATGCAATCCATTGTTTGACTTTTTGACTACTGCTTCCACGGGCATTGATTGTGGATTCAGGTAAAATGAAATCCTTGACAATTCAATATTTTTTCCATTTATCATGATATTGATTATAGGTCTACTTGTGAGGATTTCTGTTGACTTTATGTTAAGGTGTAATCTTTAATCTTTGTCAGCAAGTGCTCCAGCCCTCTTCACTTTCAGCAAGCAAGGCTGTGTTGTCTGTATACCGCAGGTTGTTAATTAGTCTTCTTCCAATCCTAATACCACATTCTTCTTCATATAGTTCAGCTTCTGATGTTCAGTGTACAGACTGAATAAGCATGGTGAAATGCTACAACCCACACATATATCCTTCTGGATTTTAAACCACATAGTATCTCCTTGCTTTGTTTGAATAGATGTCTCCTGGTCTATGTACAGGTTTCACATGATCACAATGAAGTATTCTGGAATTCTCATTCTTCACAATGTTATCCACAATATGTCATGACTCTATAGGGCAATTCTACTCTATCTTATATAGTCGCTACGAGTTGGAACTGACTCAGTGGTAAGAGTTTCTGAGTAATCATTCTCCTTTACCCCCAAGAACAAAGGACATTTCTTTGCTTGATCAGTATCTGGGTCCTTGATTATTTTGCCAAATCCAAAAACTGAGTAACCCAGAGAAAAGTAAAAGATTGTACTGGATACATTAATCTACATGGTAAAAAAAGGCAGAAAAGCAGAGGCCTGGATTTTGTGGAGAGTTTTGAAAAGGAAAAGTCACAGAGCAAAGCAACTGCTAGATGTGTGAGATAATAAGAAAATGAGCAGAGAGAAAGAGGGAGAATGAATTTAAGTTTTGTGATACACAATAAATCAAATCCCACTTGATATTTCTCAGAAAGATTTAATTTAAAAAATTGGGTTTTTTGTTTCTTGGCCTCCGTGTGTGTGTGTGTGTGTGTGTGACAGAGAGAGAGAGAGAGAGACTGCCATGATTTAGAAGTTCCTGGGTGGTACAAATGGCTAATGTACTTGACAGTTAACTGAAATGTCAGAAGTTTATTTAAGTCCATCTAGAGAAGATGTGGTGATCTACTTCTGAAAAACGAGCCACTGGAAACCCTGTGGAACAGAGCTCTATTCTCACACACATGAGGCCTCCACAAGTCAGAGTTAACTCAATGGCAGATAGGCTGGGTGAAGGTGGAGACATAAGGCAATCCAACCTTAATCTGGCTACACAGAGAAAGGATTGGGCATCAAGCACAGTATTGGTAGATTCCAAAATGATCAGTGTAAAAAAAACACACAGAGAAAAAGGCACAGGTATTCATGTGTGTATTTGTTGTGTCTGTCTGTATATGTAAGGGCATAAGATTACATAGTATGGCTTCTGGAAGCAGATAGAATAAAAGGAAAGCAAATATTTTTATCCAGTGCCTCCAGTTTTCACACCCACAGGCTGAAAGAAGTGAACCACAAGCCTAGATGCTGTGCTTGGTAGTTAATACAACTGACCTCCAGCACTTACCATCAGTTACTTCAGAACTCTGAAGGTCTGATAATCATTTGATAACACAACCCCAGAGTTTTGGAAGAAGAAGACTACAGAAGGGAAGTGCATAGTTTCTCCTAATAGTAACAAAGCTCATAATTAACTGATCCCTGTCTCCTATTAGTGAGTGATCTTTGATCCTCCGAATTGAAAATGAAACTATTTCACTAAGCACAGAATAAAAGTGATATTAAGCCATTCAGTCTTTGTCAGCTTTAGGGCCAAACATTACTCAAGTGAATTGATAGGAACAGTTAATCAAAAATTTCAACCAAGGCGGTGGGACCAAGATGGCAGACTAGACACACATCTCCTTGATTCCCTCTGAGAACTAAGGCCTGGAATGATAATTGAATGGAGCAGCACGGGTGTCCTGGGAACCCTAGGATCTGGCATTGGGTTGTCAGATTGGACTAAGTACCAGTGAGGGGGTAGCTACCTCTCCCAAAAATGAAGCAGCAGCATGCTGAGTCCTGCTTTTGCTGATGCATTGTTTGGGACGACTGCAGGTACTGACACTTTCTTTATTATCTGAGAGGTGGGAACTGGGCATCAGCCAGCAAATACACTGAACTACAGTGCTTAAATAGTGTATAATGCAGTAGAAGGACTGTACTTGGGATGGCCACAACTTGAGAGCCCAGCTCTGAACTGAGGGCATCACTGCCCCTCCACCCTCTCTTCTCTGAGCTGTGTCACAGATTCTGTCTCATGTCAGGAAGGGAAGCTTGGGCAGAATGACATCTTGGTCAGCTGGGAGGTGAGTCAGCCACCTGGAGGTCTCAGCTGGGGCTACTTCTCATGCTGAGAAGCAGTCCCTGTCTGGATAGTGCTTCTCCAGCAGATAAGCTGTGTTTAAGATGACTGAGCCTAGAGTTATCGGTGGTGCCTAGCGAATGCAGGCAGCCAAGCCCTACCCCCTGCCTTTTTTGAACCATGTCATAGCATCTGAGGATGGCCTATGAGGTCCTTCTGATGTCAGCCAGAAGGCAGGGCCTGCCACACCTGAGGGCCTGACTGTCTATCAGCTGCCCACTCAGCAGTAAAGCATCTTTTTAAAATAAGAACACTTAGAGTGCTGACTGCTGAGGAGGGCAGCAGCATCTCCACCACCTTTCACTGATCCACATCATTGCATTGGTTAATAGCCCCCCGGTGACTCCATAAGTAGGGTGCCATTTTTGCAAGTCATGAGGCAGAGCCTGAAACCCATGAGAGCCCAGCTGCCTTTGGTTGACACTGCACAGCACCTCTCTCAGCAAATAAACAGTTTTTAACTTAAACACATCTCCAAAGCACATTCCTTGAGCTACAGCATAACAATACAGAACTACACTATAACAACATAACAACACAGAGTTGCCACAAGTAACTCCCACCTTTAGCAGCCAGGAGGTGGGGCGTGCCACCTCTGAGTGTACACCTGGGGCCAGTCACTAGAGTACACAGGAGCGGCTGGTGGTGAAATCTAGTAGTGCCATTACTCCCCTCTTAGAACTACACCTCAGCTCTTGCTGGGGTAATATGAGAGAAAATGAACAGCTTCTTGATGGCTTGAAGACATCAATCAATAGATAACCACTTAAAGATGCAATCTACCATGGCTCTGGAAAAGTCCCAAAATAAGGAATCAAAAAATTTCCCAGACAAAGAAGCCTTTCTGAAATTATCAGAGGTCAAGTACAAAAGAATTCTGTATACAGTGCTCCTACAGATTAAACAAAATGCAACAGAACAAAATGAAAAATTAAGCAAGCTATTTGAACTGATGTAACATCTATGATCTAAAATCCATCCAATCAATCATGAAATTACAGAATTAGACAATTCAATCCAAATCCAAAAGAACAGAATTGCAGAAATTGAAGCCAGAATTAGTGAGCTTGAGGATAGGACAAGTGACACCACATTTATGAGGAGAAATCAGAGTACTGAAAAATAGACTTATGTACAAAAGAAAAGACTATTTGATGGCTACAAGAGTGGGGAGGGAGGGAAAGAGTTGGTCATAGATTAGGTAGTTGATAGGAACTTGCTTAGGAGAAAGCAATGACACACAGTAGAAAGTAGATAAACTTAACTGAACTTCATGATAAACTGAAAGCTCTTCTAATCTCAACCCAATATCGCAAGGATAGAACAGCACGGACAGAAGCCTGGCAACCATGCTTTCAGGGGACATCAAGGCCAATTGGTATGACTAGCCTATTGCTAAGACAGTCTTTTCAACCCCATATTGGTGAGTGGTTTCTGAGGTCTTAAAAGCTAGTAAGCTGAGGTACATCAATTGGTCCCAACTTATCCAGAACAGATGATGACCAACAACAACAAAGACACGAGTTAAAAAGAACTCAGGAGACAGGAGGATCTGTGTGAATGCGAGCTTATATCAACATGGGACTAGAAGAATCAAATGGTTCCCAGCCACACCAAAGACAGCTGTGATGAGGTACACAATGTAGAGTGTACTGTTGAAAGTATTCAGAAGTAAAGATGTCACCTTGAAGACTAAAGTGCACTTGACCCAAGCCATGGTATTTTCAATTGCATTATATGCATGCAAAAGCTAGACCATGAACAAAGAAGACAGAAGAAGAATTGATGCCTTTGAATTGTGGTGTTGGAGAAGAATGTTGAACGTACCATGGACTGTCAAAAGAGCGAACAGATCTGTTCTGGAAGAAGTACAACCAGAGTGCTCCTTGGAAGCAAAGATGGCAAGACTGCATCTTACATATTTCAGACATGTTGTCAGGAAGGATCAGTCCCTGGAGAAGGACATCATGCTTGGTAGAGTGGAGGGTCAGTGAAAAAGAGGGAGAGACCCTTGATGAGATGGATTGACACAGTGGCCACAACAATGGGCTTAAGCATAAAAACGATTGTGGACATGGTGTAAGACCAGACAGTGTTTCATTCTGTTGTTCACAGGATCACTATGAGTCAGAACTGACTCGATGGCACTTAACAACAGGGTCTGGCTCTAGAAGCAGTGGATATTGAGAGGGGGTTGGAATGGCCGACAATAATAAGATAAACTCTCAATTGTTCTTGAACTGCCTTCTCTTTCCCAGGTCCTGGGCATGAGGGTCTTTCTGAGGAGATACCTCAGAGATCCATCCTACATTATGACATGGAGCTCCTCCACAAGGCAAGCTCTTTTCTGAGTAAGGTTTGCTTCATTTTCCATCAGTTTACTTAGAATCAGGACAAGTGAAATCCATTTATAACAAAAACGAAAACCAGATCCACTACCATCGAGTTGATTCTGACTCACAGCAACCCTACAGTGAAGGTAAAACTTTCCCATAGAGCTTCCTAGGCTGTAATCTTGACAGAAGCACACTGTTACATCTCTGTCTTGCAGAGCCGCTGGTGGGTTCCAACCCTTCTCTTTGGTTAGCAGCTGAGTGCTTAGCTACTGCACCCCAGGGCTCCTTTTTAAAAGAACTGTCAGATTCTTGTGCTATACTAAAATCTTGCTATATAAAATTTTGACTTGGAAATAAAATTAGCAGTTAGCAGATTTCACTTGATATCAATTTGTTTCCCATCAACTCTATGTGGATTGTCACATTCATGCCATATAGGGCAGTTCAGGGGCAATATCTTGAAGTCACCAGTGACAAAAGTCTTTTTATTATTCTTTTTTTTAGCTATTTCTGACCTATTTTTAATCCTTGTGATTTCTTTTTGTCTTGATGGTGATACTAGTTACCACACAAAAATCATTCTTAGTAAGTGCATAATATTTGATATATCTTCCGCTGTATCATGAAAGATCAAAAGAGGTTTCAGTGTAAAACCTAAAGATATTATTTATTTACTGAATCTGCATATAGCTAAAGTATTAATTCATCTTTTGAAAACACTGTCTTGGACAGAATTACGTATTAAGAGAAGTACTTTATCAACATTATTGTATGACTCTATTGATATAAATAAACTTTGAGAAGCTAAGATGCTATATTAATAAAAAAATTATTTATCCCACAAATAAACGAGTGTACAATTCCCTTCAATTTTCCCAGGTTTCCATACTACCTACTACTGGAATAAATTCTCTCCAAGTTGTTACCACCACCCAGGGAAAAAATAAGGGAGCCCAATCTGTCCCTAGTCTTATATCCTATTAAGATGCATTGAATCAGCTTCCGGTTACTCCATACGATTCCCTAACAGATTCTTTGAAAAACCTCATTGATGTTGTATGCCACGGAGTCAATTCGGACTCACCCAGACACTACAGCACAGAGTACAACTGCCTCATAGGGCTTTCTAGGCTGAAACCTTTATGCAAGCAGAGCTCTAGAACCAGTACCCTTTTTAGTTAGCAGCTGAAGGCTTAACCACTTAGAACAGGATATTCTGATACAATGGATTCCAGCTAAATATTCTAGAAAAATAAGGCATAATAAAAAAAAATCTCAAGAGACCTCACACCACTAAGAAAGCAGTGGTGGGAGCAGAGACCATCCTTTGGACTCAGAATTCCTGCACTGAGAACTCCTAGTCCTGGGGAGATTGGTAACAAGGACCTTCCTCCAGAACTGACAGAAAGAATAAGTCTTCCCCTGAGCTGAACACCTTAAATTTGAACTACTAGCCTACTAAAATGAGAAAATAAATTTCTCTTTGTTAAAACTATCCTCTTGTAGCATTTCTGTTATAGCACATGACTAAGACAAAATCTAGTACTAAGAGAGTGGGGTGCTACTCTAACAGATAGCCAAAATGTGGAAGCAGCTTTGAAACTGTAAATAAATTGAACACTTACAAGGAAGTGAAAAGATTTGTTAACACAGGAGAAGGCACAGATGGTGCAGTTGCAGAGAACCAGCAGAAGCAGAGAACTGGCAGCAGCAGAGCCAGAAATCAGTGCCAGAGAGTGCTGGAGCTTAACCACGGAGTGAGAGAGCTGAGTGCCTGAGCACAGGTTTCCTGGTAGACTGAGGTGCCTCTAGGCATTTATCAGCAGAACTACTGAGCTTTGGAATACTTGCCGCAGCAGGACAGATGCAGGCATGAGGCCTGAGGGCCAAGAGGCCAAGGAGCACAGGAAGCCAAGCTGCCTTAGTTTCCAAAGTGTGGCCATGCTCTCTAGGATTCCTAAGGGTGGACTAGGAGGCCTCCATTCAGAACCCAGAGAGCACATCCAATACCTAGAGTTTGAAGGGTAGGGCTATTGATTACTTACAAGTCCTCGAGGGTTAATGCAATGTGTTTCGCTGACATGCTTTGTGCCTGTTATGCTTTCTTTTCCTTGAATTTCTCCTATTTACAATGGAAATGCCTGTTCTGCCATTGTACTTTGGAAGCGGGTAACTGGTATTTTAGCTTTCACAGATGAAAAAGAATTTTGGAGGTTTGGACTTCAAATTGTTTTAAGACTTTTGCTATAATATAAGGAGGTGAGCATATTTTACATGTGGCAAGGACAAGAATATTTGAGGGCCAAAGGGTGGAATATTATGAATTGAACTGTGTCCCCCCAAAATATGTATCAACTTGGCTATACCATGATTCTCAGTATTATGTGGTTGCCCTCCATTTTCTGACTGTAATTTTATGTTAAAGAGGATTAGGGTGGGATTGTAACACACTTACTAAGGTGAGATCGCTCATCTAACGTTAAGGGAGTTTCCTGGAGTGTGGCCTGCACCACGTCTTGTCTTAGAAGAGATAAGGAAAGATAAGCAAATAGAGGGTTGGGGACCTCACGTCACCAGAAAGTAGTGCTAGGAAGACAGCACGTCCTTTGAACCAGGGGTTCTGACACACAGAAGTTCCTTGTCCAGGGGAAGATCGGTGATGAGGACCTTCCTCCAGAGCTGACACAGGCAGAAAGACTTCCTCTGGAACTGATGCCCTGAATTTGGACTTCTAGCCTACTAGACTGTGAAAAATAAATCTCCCTTTGTTAAAGACAACAAACAAAAAAATCTCTGCCCCAAATTCCAGAGTCAATTGTCAAGACTATTAAAAAGGGATCTTTCCTCACTGTCGTATGTTTTGAACCTAGAAGATTAATTATTTATCTATTAATTTATTGACTAAAGAGTAAAGCAATATTCATGTAACTGTGAGATGAATAAATAAAAAAGACACTCATTTTAGTCCTGATAAGATAGACTGTAAGTCAGAATCAAAGGCAATGTTTTGTTTTGTTTTCCATTATAAGAGAAAAAACAAAAACAAAAACCTGTTGCCACTGAGTCAATTCTGACTCATAGCAACCCTATGGGACAGAGTAGAACTGCCACATAGAGTTTTCAAGGAGCACCTAGTGGATCTGAACTGTTGACCTTTTGGTTAGTAGCCATAGTTCTTAAGCACTATACCACGAGGGTTATAAGATAGACTAGCAATTTGTACAAACAGTCTTAATCATAAAAAAATCACTCAATATTTTCATGCAAAATGAATGACTCATATGCAAATTCTACCTGATCACTAAGGCAAGCAGAATAAAATAAAATACTCATGATATTTTCCGACTCAACGGCACTTGGCTAGCTTTAAGAAATCTATACAACACTTGTACACATCATCAACAGCACTTTGGAAGTACTAGCCTGTGAGTAGGCAGACTGCACTCCATCACTGTCCTTCATGAAAGAAAGCAGATGACCAAATCTCACAGTGTTAACAAAACATTTTTGTTGTTGTGAGCCATTGATTCCAACTCATAGCAACCCTATAGGATACAGTAGAACTGGCCCATAGGTTTCCTAGACTATAATTGTTACAGGAATAGATCTTCAGGTCTTTTCTCCTGTTGTCTAGTACCATAATAAATCAGCTGTTGAAAACTCTATGGAACACAGTTCTATCCTGAGACACATGGGATTGCCACAAGTGAAAACTGACTTGACAGCAACTGAGTAATATACCAATGTTGGTTTCTTGGTTTTGACAAACACATTACGATAATATGTTACTAGGGAAAACTGAGTAAGGGGCACAAGGAGACTGTGTAATAATTTCAGCTTTTCTGTAAATCTAACATTATTCCAAAATAAAATATTTATTTTTAAAAAGCTAGTGTAGGCTGTTCATGGTGTTATTTTGACATTTTAGTTTTAAAATTTGGATTCAATTTTGATTCAAATCAATAGGAAATGTTCAGGATTGCATGTTATTAGCCTTCACTTGAGTGGACTCATACAGCCAAACAGCAGTTAAATTGATAACACAGCTTTCAACAAAACAGCTGATAGAATGCTTATATGTATTTATTAAGTCATGAAATTAAAAAAAATTAATATCAAAAGATTTGGTTCACACAATAAAACTTACATTGGTTAAAAACTTGAAGAAACAAAACTAAAGATAGATCATGGTGTTTCAGGAGAATAAACTTTTAACAACCAAAGATTTCATTTGTATGAGTATACTGAGGGCACGATGTGAATACAATAGCCTGCACCTCTTTTCTTGATTTCATTACACAGTCATATGCTACATAATGTACATCTGGGCAATGTCTGACAGTGTACACATGCAAGATGCCATAAGGTTATAAAAGAGTTCAATAGGAGCCCAAGAATATAGCAGATTTAACCAGACATAGCAAACGTGACATCTTCCCTTATATGTGTGTCTCATGTCTGTGGTATATGATAGACTTTAGAAGGTTAGTTCATTACACCAGTTGTAAATCAGACATCCATAGCCAAGGGACTTCTTGCATATAATATGTGTTTGCACAATATCCAAAACACATAACATCCTATTTCACAGAATATGTCATGGACTTTAAGTGATACATAACTATATTCTAAAATAATCAATAACATTTCTTTAAAACCCAATAACAAATCCAGGACTTTATTGATTAGACCTCACTTCTATCAGCATTTTCACAGTTCTTAATCATTTATGAAGTAAAATTGAATACTGTCTTAGTCATCTGGAGCTGCTGTAATGGAGATACAGTGAGTGGATGGCTTTAACACCATCCAGTAGGCTGGAAACCTGAATTGAGGGCACTGGCTCCAGGAGCCAGTTTTTGTTGACTCTGGAGGAAGGAAGTTTCCAGTCTTTCCTTGATCTGGGAGCATCTCAGGTCCAAAGGACGTGCTGTGCTTTCTTGGTGATGTGCAGCACCCATGATGCTCTGCTCTCTTCTCTCTTTCATACTCAAAAGAGATTGGCTTAAAACATTATTTAATGTTGTAGATTTCATCAATACAATTGCCACTAATCCACCTCACTACTCATAGTGATAGGGATTACAACATATAGGGAAATCACATCAGAAGGCAGATACAATGGTAGATAATCATATAGTACTGGGAATCACAACCTAAACAAGTTGACAGATATTTTGGGGAAGCAATTCAATTCATGACAAATTCCCATACTACATTTAAAAACCAACCAGCCAACCAACCATTTGCTGTGGAGTCAATTCTGGCTTATGACAACTGCAATGTTTGTCCGAGTACAGCTGTGCTCCACATGGTTTTCAGTGGCTGATTTTTCAGCAGTAGATCACCAGGCTCTTCTTCTGAGGCTTCTTTAGGTGGTCTTCAACCACCAACCTTTCAGTTAACAGTCAAGAATGACAGTATTTGCACCAGCCAGTAGGGAAAACTACATCTACCTTCTGTTATGGATTGAATTGTGTCACCTGTTACAGACTGAATTGTGTTGTAAATCCTAACCACTATGCCTGTAGTTATAATGTCATTTGGGAATAGCTTGTCCTTGTTACACTAATGAGGCAGGATTAGTTTAAAGTATGTGTTGAGTCAATCTCTTTTGAGATATAAAGGAGATTACACAAACAAACGAAAAAGCACAGATGCAGGAAGAGAGATGCCACCAGGTCACACGAAGAGACAAGGCTCTTCTTCCAGAGCCTAGAGACACAGAAAGGCCTCTACTAGAGCCCACATCCTGAATTTGGACTTCTAGCCTCCTAAATAGTTAGAAAATAAATGTTGGTTTGTTAAAGCCATTCACATGCGGTATTTCTGCTATAGCAGCACTAGATAACTAAGACACTATTTTTAAAATAGTAACTTTAAAAGAACCTAATATTTTTGTGACAGGAAAACCATATCATAAAATTTTATGATAATACACATTTATTATTAGATTACATTTGTTTCTTAACTACCCATCAGAAACATCCCTTTGGATAACTGATAGTCATCATCTTGTATTGGAATCAATTCATTTTGAAATTACTAAGCCAAAAGTCCTCTCCTCATTAAATAGCTCTAAGGATAGAGCATACTGCAACTTGTCAAGTGTACTGCCTTTCTCATTAATGAACTAAATCCTTTTCCTGAAACCAGTGCCAGACCAGGTAAAATTCATTTTTGACCCAAGTATAACTGGATAGAGGTAGGTAACAAACTTCAGAGAGAATCTGGTTCATCTCTCTAAACTTTCAAATTACCCCTTATTACCAAAAAATCCACTGCCATCTAGTTGATTCTGACTCAGAGCGACTCTGTAGGAAAGAGTAGAATTGCTCCATAGACTTTCGAAGGAACACCTAGTGGATTCAAACTGCCAATTTTCTGGTTAGCAGTCACAGTACTTAACTGCTACATCACCAAGGTTTCTTTCTTACCAAACATGTGTTATCTGATCGTCAGCCTCCTGACTCTGACCATAGTTGTTAGGTATCTTGAAAGTGCAATGTTGTCGTTGCCCTTTTAATGGATATCCACGTTTCAGTTAACACACAGACTATACATTTCAGTAAGTAAAACTCCACTGCCGAACTCAAAATCAGGCTTACAAATGTGGGACCTATTTCTCTGAAAATGATACAGGGAGGCACGCATTAATGGTAACGCCACATGTCAGGATTACATTCGCTAGTATGTGAGGTATTGTCAAAGCAGTGCATCATAACTATTTCATTAATTTCTGACTTTAGTAAACTCTCTTTCCACTATTTCACATTTCCTTCCCATCTATTTAATGGAACCTAGCAGAAATTTACTGTCCACTCCTGTCATTACTTTTCTGCCAGAATATGTATGTTTGAAGGGGGAAAAAGTTAAGTTCATGCTTGGTACTTTCAACTGATCAAACTAATCTGGATCAATTCTGGGTGAAATGGACACAAGAAGGCTTTGGCACATAGCAGGCACTTCATCAACTAACTGGCATCTCCTAGCAGAGTCTCATGCTGACCACAGTTGATAAAGGTAGCAAAGGAAATATACCAAATTATGATACTATTTGGAGGAAACACAACTTTAACTTCTAACAATCTCTTGGAGACTATACAAAAGCATGCCACCCCAATAACTTCATAATTTAAAAAGAAGTCTATGAATCTCTCCTGAACCCTTATTTTACTTCTTAATTAGGATACAGTGCTTCCTCTTCAAATGAACACAGAGTCAACAAATTAGACCATATCAGATGTCCTTGAACCTCCAGGAAAGAGAAGTGAAGGAAAAGCAATCATTTATAAAAATCAGTAATTGAAAGATGATAACTGGAAGATCCATGCTAGGCCTCTAGGATGAGTATTTTCAACCTTTTTGTTGTTGTTACTATTACTGACCTCTCGTGAGGAGTCCTGGTGAGGCAGTGGTTAAGAGTTCAGCTGCTAACCAAAATAGGTTGGCAGTTCAAATCCACCAGCCACTCCCTGGAAACCCTGTGAGGTAGAACTACAGGTAGTCCTTAGGGTTGCTGTGGGTCAGAAATGGCTTGACCACAACAGGTTTGGTTCATGTTTTACCAGGCAGAAGACTCTCTGAGTGGAGCAAATGGTCAGAACTTAGCTATTGATGGAGAAGTCATTGGTTCAGGTCCACCCAGAGTAGCGCTTTGGAACTCAATGCTATGAAGAACAACTCTACTCCGAAACATCGTACTTGCCACTTGTCAAAACGAACTCCACACCAACCTACTTCAGTTCTTTTTTGGTTTACCAGGTTGACAGGTCTGCACTAAGCTCAACATGTGGCATCATAATTTACCCTGGCAACAATCATAACTTCATAGGTATCAATATTATTCTCATTTTACGGGTAAATAAACTGAATGACAAAAAGTCAAGCAACTTTTGCCAATCACTCAGCTAGTATGCAGAGCCTGCAAGACTTGAACCTGGGAACTCTTCATCCAGAATCCAACTCCTCACTGCTCTGCTATGAACTCTCCATGGTATCAAAGAATGGTTGGCCATCTTCCGACTGAAATAGAAAACTATCGTCTTGAACCAATGGAATATTTTATTCTTCACTCACTCAATAACTCTAAAGTTTAAAATCTGAGACAAGACTTCCACCACTAATCACATGCAGGTGCTAAGGCAAGGAAGTACTTGAAAGTCTTTGAAGATCTTTTTTGTTAAAGGCTTGTGTGCCATGAAGTAGTAATCGCTCCCAAACTCTTAATATAATTTTTAAAGTTTAATTTCATTAAATTAGTCCTTGCTTGAGACAAAATCATATGTGTGTGTGTGTGTGTGAGTGAGTGATTATATGGAAACTACTTAAAATCAATTGGTCCCTGCTTTTTTATTTGACCAATAGGGCCAGTAACAGTTCTCATCTATCGTTAGTTGTTTTGAAATTACAATGAATTTATATATATGTATATATGATTTACATATATGATTTATATGTATAATTTGTGTATATACTTACACAGTCTGACAATTTAAATCCATGAATTCAATTCTTCTAAATGCTGCATACCTCACTGCTGAATATCACTCCATCACCTTTGAAGTACTCTCCTTGGGAGGCTATGCACCTATGCCAAAGTCTATTCCACCCTTCGAAGCAATTTTGAAACTCAGTGGCCATTGTGCATGGTGACACAGTGGCAAGTTCGCCACCTTAATTGAGTAGTTGTTTGTGATGGAGTTTTTTGTCATGAACAAATAACTGTATTGGAACACCTTCCCTACTCACCTGATCTGGCACCCAATGACTTTTTTCTTTACTGGAAGATAAAGAAAATATTGAAAGGAAGACATTTGGGACATCACAAGTAATACGACAACAGTTCTGCTGGCCATTCCAGAAAGAGTTCCAAAACTGTTTTGAAGGGTGGACTAGGCACTGGTATTAGTGCATAGCTTACTATTGGGAGTACTTTGAAGGTGACCATAGGGATATTCAGCAGTGAAGTATGTGGCAGTTTTCCTAGGGTGAGTTCATAAACTTATTGGTCAGTCCTCGTATACATACGTACATACCAATGGCTATTTTACTCAACCATATATTTTGATCTGTTAATCATACTGTCAAGAATATCATATTTCTCTAAAATACAAATTCAAATAATTTTCCAAAGGTGCTTTATTTGAAAAATATACTCAGCTTTTCATAAATTAGTAAAATACAGTTTAGAAAAGTGATCCCTTATTACGTCATCTTTTGCCTTTCTCTTTTAACAGTTTCCTTTCAAGAGATGATTCTGTTTCTTAAATTCATTGTAATTTTAAAACAACTAATGCTAGGTGACAACTATTACTGGCCCTATTGGTCAAATAAAAAAGCAAGGACCAATTGATTTTAAGTAGTTTCCATATAATCACACAGTTAGTAGCAGAAGTCATACTTGGCTCCATATGTCTAAATTCCAGATTTCAGCTTTTTCTACAGGCCTGTTTAAACCTCTACACTTTGCCTCCTCTTTCAGTGTGATATAATCCTATATTCATTTACTCTTTCATCCATTCATTATTGAACAATTATTTGTTGAACACCTGCTTGTTTTAGATAATATATTGAGCACTGGATAACACCACCAAACCAAAAAAAGCCAAACCCACATCACAGACATCAAAAAATTTATGGAAAATAGTCAAGATATTTCATTAGGAGGCTATAGTGAATGAGTTCTCAAGGAAATGTTGCTCTGTTAAGGAAGTTAGACAAATAATTCAGATGCTGTAGAGTGTTTTAAGTTCTGTAGTAAATGAATTTATCTGGCACCCTGCTGGGATGAAAAAGTAGATGGTGCTAAACTGTGCCTAGAAGGTCAAGAATGGCATTATGAAAGAAATGAATTCAGGTGGAGAAAACAGTATGTGCAAAGGAATGGGGAGTTTGTAGAGCATGAGACTACAAATCGAACATAGCTAGCATGGGCAAGAAAATGCTAGTGGTGTAGTGGTTAAGTGCTGCATCTGCTAACCAAAAGGCTGACAGTTCAAATCACCAAGCACTCCTTGGAAACTTATGCAGCAGTCCTACTCTGTCTATAGGGTCACTATGAGTCAGAACTGACTCAAAATCAGTGAATATGATTTTGTTTTGGTTGGTATGAGAGAGACTAGAGTCAGATAACACATGGTTTCCCCGGGGTGGGCAACTGCGTAGACACTAATGCAGTTTATTAAAAGAAGAAATGCTCAAGAAGGGCACTTTGTAGGCAGAAAAGAGCAAGGGTAGTATTGTAAGTCACAGTGACTTGTTTGGTTGTGATAGGCTGGGTTTCTGTAGGGGAAGGTGAGCTTAAAAACTGATGCATAGTACCAAACCGAACCAAACCCACTGCCCGCGAGTCAATTCCAACTCATAGTGCAGTCAATAATTGCTCAGTCTGGATTCCTCTGCTCAATGTTTATCTTTCTTGGCTTGAGAAAAGAAAAGGAGTTTTTTTCTTTTTTCCTCCTTAATTCATCATTTTAAAAAATAAAGAAATATCAAAGAGAGGTCATACTAGTTAATCACAATTACTTGTCTAACCAAACAGAAGAATCAGCTACAGTGGAAGGCAATTATGGCATAAGACGATTACAAATGAGCATGCAGGAGCTGAGGCTCAGATGCCTCTTTCAAAGTGGCTTTGTTGATCATGGTTGGGTTTTGTATTAACTACGATTTTTTTAAAAAGAAAAAAAAAATAGAGTCAAGAATTCAATTGCTCTTTGGTGGATGACAAGTTTGCTCCAATCACCAAAGAAAAAAAAAAAAAGCCTTTGCTCTTATTTTGTTCATAATACATCCAGACCAGACAATCCAAACTGTCAAAAGCAAAGGTGACCAGTAAAATGGCGAAGACTACTGAACTACGACTAACTGAATTCTTGAAGGAGGAGAAAGAAGGAATGAGTGATCTTTAATCAAGGAGTCATGAACTATTTATAGAACTTTCTTGAACTGTTTTATCTTGAAGCAATAAGACAACTCAGTTCTGACATCATGAAAAAACTCATTTTACACTTCTCAAGGTAAACATTTGTCCACACATATGCTGAAGACATTTTAAATAATTACCTTAAAACTTCCTCTACCTGCACAGTTTTCCCTACATTCATCCCTATCCCACAGGCATCCTGTTAAAGAGGCCCAGCACCGAATTTACCAACAACATAATTACAAAATGATTTCATTAGCAAGCCTTAGTTTATTTCCAAACCTTCAAGATAATCTCAAGTAGCACTGCACTTGTTGTTTAACTCTAGGGATTGTGTAATAAAAGTTTAATGAGTTACTTATTATTAGAACATTTATAGCCATTATTTAAAGGTGAACAGTAATGACGTAAAGTTTGCACGCATTTGGTTTAAAACGTATTCAACTCACATATCAGTGAATGCTACAGTGATTTTTAAGAACTCTCTTATCAATACACACGTCTAAAGGCAATGTAGCTAAACCACAGCCTTACCACAGCTGTGGCTTAAGAACAAAACAAAAGAAGATTTTCTCACTTGTAATCATGTCAAATCTAGACCTTAACTTTTGTCCTTTCAGAATTTAAACAAGAGCTCTCTTTATTACAGCATTTTGAACAGATTTCACAAGGGGAAATGCATAAAGAAAGGGGACAGATTTGAAATGAAGTCCTGCAGGCACTGCGTATTTATTTCTGTTTTAAAAGTTAAGCAGATATTCTATTAATGATCATAAACATTAAGGGAACATATCAAAATAAATTTAGTTTGTCTGATTTCTGTCTGTCTGAAAGACTATGAAATGAAAGGTCAGTCACATCTCCAAAAAACTCTTTCTTATTCCTGTAGAAATTACCTATAAGTATTTCATAGATGGATCAGACTTGCCAGAGACTATGGTATTATGATTTATCCACAGGAATTTTGAAGTCACAAACATCAATGTGGAGTACATGTGTCTGTTGAGTCTGGGCTGAAACAGGCAGCTTAGAAGAGTAACACTAAATACAATTGATCTCAATTTTATATTCAGACTGTAACTTCTTATTCTTAGATAATTCTAGGTGGGTTCTGCGAAAAGCAAAAAGGCCAAAATCAGTGCTGATATTCAAAATTCTTTTTTCTGCTCTCTTTTTTATACACCAATTCCTCATTAAGTTCATTTGCCTGTAAGTATTGCCTCAGAATTCAGTGCAGTGCTCAACTTCTAGAATCAATGAAAATTCAAGGCAGACTTATCAAAAGACAGGCAGAACACATTAGAAAAACCCAGAGCAAAATAAACGAGCAGAATGAAAAGAAAACTAAATCAGAGCCACATAGAAAAAATAAATGTTTTTCTCTGATTTTTCCATTCCTACTGCCCTCAGTAAGAGAAAATACAATAAATGACACGAGGACTTTCGTTCATTTATGCCACATGCTAGGTGTATACAGATAGCCATACCTAAATGTTTCCAGAAGATATCTCTAAAAACTGTATTTGCTTCTCCTAATATTTTTTAAGTTGATACTATTGTTTGACCATTTATAAGGTTGGATACCCTTCTATTATGCTATACCTTTAAGCAATAGTTTTTTTAATAAAGAAGATTGTAAAGAGTAATTCAGTCTAAAGACATATTTCAGGACCTATTGCAACAAATAGATTTCCTTATTGTTTGGCCATTTAAATAATTAATCTCTTATTTAAATGACTAAATAAACACAGATGTATGAACTCAAAATACATCCTTACCTCCCATCCATAACTGGGGTCTTTCAGGTTTGACCTCTGCTCTCCCACATAAGGCCCAAACTTTTCACCTGCTTCAATCTTCCTTTTGGTCCATATTCCTAGTCCTGCTCCAGGCATATTTGACTCTCGAAGTTCAAACTCAGCAGGAATAGGGATATCATCGGGGATATAGATGGGGGCTTTGTAAGGGGAGCCCTCCTTCGGAGTAAACGCTTCGCTGGATGTGGCTGGAGAGCATGGCTCTTGAACATTGAGAGGAGGAGTGCTGGCTACTCCATCTGCATCTGGCATTTCTTCCAAAGGAATTTCAGGGTAGCTGCCATATACACACTCATTACCTGTGAATAAATAAGAACTTCATGAGTTCCACCTGATTGGTTGTTCTTGTTACCTGCTTTCTCACGGCTACCCCAAACACAACTGAACTAAACACATCCCTATCCTGTGTTATTCCCACATTCAGCTTGCATTTGGAGCCTTTTGGTCCAGAGGGTTTTCAAGTCTTTCCTCCTGGACCATTTTAGCCTGGAAGCTCTGCTGAGGCATGTTTAGGGTCATAGCTTTCTAAAGAGGTCTCCCACCTTCAGCCCCTTTCACTTATCCCTCAACACTGAGCCTATACGACGCTGCTCAGTGTACCCAGCACACTGTCTACGTCTATTCAACAGGCTCCAACAAAGAGCCCCCGTGTTGTAAAGAGAAGCCCTGGGGACAGAGTGGTTTAGTGCTTGGTTGCTAACCACAAAGTGATGGGTTTGAACTCACCAGCTACTCCAAAGAAGATGTAGCTATCTGCTTCTGTACAGACTGCAGTCTTGGAAACCCTACAGGGCAGTTCTACTCTATCCTACAGGGTTATTAAAAGTGGGAATTCATTTGATAGCAATGGGTTTCTTGTTTTTGTGGGGCAACTGTTAAGTGCTACATTCAATCCCACCCAGCAGCTCTACTGGAGAAAGATCTGATGATCTGCTGCTGTCAAGATTACAGCTTTACTCTGTCATGTCAGGTTGCTACGAGTTGAAAATCAACTCAAAGGTACCCCACAACAATAACTTTCAATAATTCCTATTGCCCTCGGGTAAAATAAAATCTCTCTCATATGTATACCATCCTCCCTTTCTATCAGGTTCCTCTACTGATCAGAGTAAGCTGACTCTGTCTTCCGAGCTCAGCCAGTGTTTCCTCTGCTGATTCTTCTGCCTGACTATCCTGTGTCTGCTCCTACGCTTATCCAACTGAGTTGTCCTCCTTGGTCTGGTCCCAGCTTGTGGCTGACACTTTCGACTGTCATCCCATTGAAAGCAGGTGTCCTTCACCCTTGCATTTCGACACCATTTACCCTTCAATTTGGAGGTTAAATGCCACTGCATTAAAAGAATACATATCAGATCTACTCAGGGTTTGATATGCATGATTCTTTCATTCCCACCTAGGCTTCGGTAGTTCCAATCCACCAGGCACTCCTTGGAAACTCTGTAGGGCAGTGCTGCCCTGTCCTATAGCATTACTAAGAGCCAGAATCGACTCAACAACAGTGGTTGGTTGGTTGGTAGGCCATATTCCCTTGAAAGGGAGGAGTCAGAATTCATGTTTTTTAGAATTCTCCAACTGAAAATGCATATAAGTGCTTTAAAAGTACTTGTTAAACAGGTAACTAACATGACATATACCTGTATTTCTTCTTAAACCAAATTAAAATTCTTCTACTAAATACAAAAAACTATTTGATCCTGTGAAGTACCTTTAAACCCATAGAAACAGAACACAACAAATTACTAACTTTTCTATCAACCCAGCCTCAAAAGAAACAATTTTAATAATGTCCCAAAGAAATATTATCAGAGAAATACACTTCAGGGTCCAAATGCCTTTGGCCAAGTCCATTCAGTTTTATCCATCAGGGCGATTTTTCACTTCAGCCTAAGAGTCAAAAGTTCACTGATGCTCTTGGTACAGCTAAAAATGTATAAAAACATCTCTCTGGAACTGTAACATTCAACCGCCGCAAACACAAGTTACTTTATAGAGTCTTAAAGGGATTTATCATCCATTGTGAAAGGTTTTTTTTTTTTTTTTCCTTTAGAACTGCTACATATTAGAAGACACAAAAAGGCACTCTAAGGAATAGAACTGTGCTCTTCCAATAATTATCTACTAAAGGTTATTAAAATTACCCTATTTTCTCAAAGAGTTAAATTATACAGTCACTTCCATCAAAGTAATCTCAAATCTTAAAAAAAGAGAGACAAACATATCCAAACCCCTCCATGGGCACAGCTGACTCTACAACTTCTGAGTTACCCACAAACTCTCCAACTTATAACTTCAAGGAGTGCATCTAGATCTCAATTCCTTTGCAGACAAAATGCATGCATAGTCAAGCTGCTGTGCAGGAGAAGTGGAATTGAAAGCCTGAATGCAATTCTGCTTACAGGCACAGAAAACAAACAAAAAAACAACAACAGCAAAAAAAAAAACCTCTAATTAAGCCTAAAGAACAACTTATCTAAGCTGTACAAACTGTGCAAATACAGGAGAAATACTCGTGGTCCTGTTCCTCCACATGCAAACATTTAATGTACGTGCAAAACCAGACCATTTGTTTTCAAGCCACTGTTAATCCAGTATCATCTGAATTAAATATAAAAATGGTTGTGGTGACAAAAAAATGAAACTATAAAGTTGCTGACTTTTATGTATCAAAACATGCAACAATATTTCATCGTAATCCAGCATTATAAAATGTTCAACAGCAAGTAGTTTATTGCACTTCATGGCTAATTTGCATAAACTGAAGTAAACCAACAGCTTCATGTACATTACTGAAGAACTATCAAAAAAGCTGCTGAAAGAGTTCATCTAAATGACAAACTGCCTCAGTTGTCATATCTCCATTAAATTTCTGTTATGGGAGGGAGGGAATTGGTAGATCCATTGCCCCAGCTATGACTATAGTTAATTAAAGCATTGCTCAGATATCACACTGAGAGACTCGGTGTATTTACAACAAATAAGGATGAGGTAGGAAACCCTATACCCATCATGGTCCCATAAAGATAAATAACACTTGTGGCTTCTTGGAGCTGAGCTGCCTGATACTGCAGTTTGTTTCATGCATCCTCTGGGCGCCTCGTTAACTGAATGAGGACAGAAGACAGACTTCTTGTTTGATTTAAGGCGCATGATTTGGGAAATACTCTAGGAAGTCAACCTCTTCAATTCAAATTTCAAACATTCTGATATTTCCCAGAGACTAGGCAAAAGCCCACATTTTTGACTACACTACATTTATTTCTGTGACTTGGGGAATAACTAAGATAGGTTTCCACTTAAAGAGAGCTCTGTGTTGAAAAGACATCAGAATATGTAAAGAGGAAATTGCAAAAATAATATCAGTAATAATAACCTCTATAGATGTATTTATATTTTCTGTCTTTGATCCTCACAACAATCTAGTGAGAAAAACATTGTGAGAATAATAATCTGCCCATTCTGCACATATAGAAGCTAAAACTCAAGGGCACTACACAGCGTTTCCAAAGTCAACTGAGACTGTGATGTGGATGACCAGGTTTAGTCCTCCCGTTAACTCTTATGCAGTTTGATTTTTGTTTTGTTTTCTAAAAAAGGTATGTTTCTAAATTTTTGTTTTTTTCAATACTGTGACTCCACTATGTGAATAGTTTTGTTTTTGGCTTTTTCACTTGATATTTTATTATAAATGTTTCTTTATGTTTTTGTAATTTATTCTAAAACCACATTAATTGTTGCTTAATATTCTATCATGTGAATACAAAATAAATAAATTATACCTACTCCTCACTCACTATTGCATTATCCAGCATTTCCCATTTAAGACAACAGTAAAAAAATCTACTATCCAATTGTTTTGTACATTAATTACATACATCTGACAATAATGAGAGCTGAGAAGCAAGGCCAGAGTAACACTTTCTGTGATAATTAAAGTTGTGTATCAACTTGTCTGGGCCATGACTCTTGGTGGCAGTTACATAATGATGTAATTTGGCAGTTGGGTAATAATCATCCTCTATTTTTGTGATCTGATGTAGTCATCCTCCATTTTCATATAATGCTGTTTTTTCACATAATGACATGGTCTTTGGAAACTATGTTTATAAGTGAAGAGTAGACATTTATGTTGCTTCTAATTTTATGGTACCATAAACATCACTGAAATAAATATTCTTACACATATTATTCATCCATATTAATCTCCTTAGGTTAGATCTCTGTAAGAAAGTTTAGTGACTACTGGCAGGTTGTTTTCCAGAAAGTTTAAACAAATCTATACTCTGGCCAACTGTCCTGGCATTTATTGTTATATCTTGTTTCTTAATCTTTGTTAACACAGGAGAAGATTATATATCTATAATTGTTTTAATCTACATCTCAGAGATCACTGAGACTAAACATTTTTTACTTGTCATTCATGTTTTTTCTCTTGCAAATTGTGTATTTTTAACTGGGCTTTTATTAGTAAAGAAATTAGCATTCTGATACAGTTCTTGCTAATTTCCCCCAGTAGGCCATTTACCATTTAACTTTTCAGTGGAGCTTTGGCTATATAACCAAAAAAAAAACAAAAAATTATGGCAATAGTTTTCTCTTTCTGATTTTTACATTTTTTTCCTTAGAAAGTTCTTAACCATTCGGGGGGCGGGGGGCAGGGATGTGGAGATCCTCTTGTATTTTCTTTGCATTTCATAGTTGCTTCTGTACCAGTCTTGGATTACCAGTGATTTACTACTGAGTGAAAAGCAGAGAAAAATGATTTCATTTATTTGACTTCCTGCGAATGGTGGGCTAGAAAAAAAATTTGATTTCACTCGTAATTCTTTGGTTCTTATTTGCAAGGCTGGCCTAAAATGCCTTCTCTTTTTGTGGGTTTTATATAACTCACCATTTGTTTCTTTTGGCTTCTCTGCTTAGTTTAACAGCAAATCTTCTGGGCAGATGCCATTCAAAATCCTGAGTTTCACCATGAATAGCATTCAATACACATCCTAATACTTATCACTCAGCATTATCATTAGTAACAGTAACATAAATAATTTTCCTCTCCACAATAGTTCATTGCTAGAAAACATTCAGAAACTAAATGGGTTGATATTAACGTGCAGTGCATAGATACATAATTTGACTACGAAATAAGGCTGGTTTCTGTAAACATGGAACAAGAAACCAGTTGTGTACACTCAGCTGTACACACATAAGCACACAAGACACACATCCATGAGTATTTGCAGTGTGTATGCACAATAGCTCACTAATCTTCAAAATAGGCAGAGACAGAAACATGATTTGGGATCTCAGGCAGACTGAGATCATAACTCCATGAATCAACTGGCAGGAGGAGACCAAGTAGAGAACTGATTAGGTAACCCAGAAATTTAGACATTCCCCCCCCCCATTATGTTCCTCATTGCAGTTCTGTAATAAAAACATGAGCAAACTTCAAAGGAAGCTCTGTAGTAAAGGTTAATTGCTATGAAAGAAGAGGGTGGACCCAAGCGCCGGAGCTCTGAGCCCAACTCACAGGCGGACAGGAAGGATTACACGTGGCTGAGAAATGAGGGTGCATGCCCGGCTCCAGGAAGAGGGGAGACGCTACCAACGGCCCGCGCCCCGCCAGGGAACTCCCTGGTAGGACGTGAGCACGTGAGCAGGAGGCCCTGGGCTGCTGCCGCTTGTGGAAGACAGGGGAGGGAAGGGTAGACATGAGTTTCCTTCAAAAATGAAGACCGGACGTGTTCTTCCCTTGTTAGTGCAATTCCAGGGCGGTTAGAGCAGCATGTTTGTGAAAAAGCAGAGGACTCTGGGAGCCAGCTCTCGCACCAGCCACACAGCCAATAAACGCATGCTGGGCTTGGGGAAAAGGGTGGAGTGCGAGTCATGCCAGATACAGCCAATAAACGCATGCTGGGCTTGGGGAAAAGGGTGGAGTGCGAGTCATGCCAGATACACAAACAGAACAAAGACGGAGGCTACGAACTGGCCCGCAGAATCTGCTGTGAGCATGGCCCCGGGATAATGAAATTTAAGATCCCAATGAAGGGAAAAAAGGAAACTCATAAAAGTAAGGAAAATGAATTTCCAGAAAACTGACTTAAACAAGCTGTGAAGGACTGTAGGAGGGCCCAGAAATACAGGTCTAGAAATCGGAGGCATCTGACAGAATGGGAATCTTCCGATGGACACAGCCTGGGGATGCTGCCGTCCAGGCTGAGGCGGTGGGAGGGGGCAGGGAAAATAGGTCTCAACGGAGTCTTATCACATTGGGCTGCACTTGTAGAATTTGCATCTCTGGAGACCATTATTTTTGAAGAATAATCTATCAACATTCTTGACGCATGGAATTTTCTTAATGACCTTTTAAGCTTCCTTGCACCTCTAGTATTCGCTACTTCCTTGTGCCATGCTGTTCCATCTCTTCCTTATGGAATTTTTTTCCTTAGTGTTTTCTAAAAATACTTCATGTATGGGTTGTCAAAAAGACCAAAAAAAACCCCATCGATATACATGGAAGAGTGTTGGAAGCCGGGGAGCAAGGGAGACGGCAACGAGCACCACGTGAACTGGGACCAGGGGACTGAATCAGTGAGCAGACATTTGTTTTCTCACAGCGCTGTGGCCCTTCCCTTGCTAATCTTGTGGCTTTTTTTATCTGGTCAGGAGTTTCTCCACTCTCCTGGGAATTTCACAGACGTTTCCCTAAGCAAACATGGTTTGGGGTTTGAGGATTGTGTTAAGCTGGTAACTCCTAAACTGTTAGGAAATGAACTGGACCACTTTTGCAAGTTCCTCTTCCGAGATGGAACTAAACTTTTTAAAAAATGGTTCTGGAAACAAATTGCTAGAAAAATTCATAGTTGAGGTACCAGGAGAGCTCTTTGAGGTCTCGTTGCAGAACCAAAAACAGCTCAAAATAAAGAGGTTAAAGCTCTGTGAGTACTATTCCAAGGGAAAACATGACCTGGTTAATGTTTGGCTCCTTCTGTTGTGAAGAACCTCTAACCACTGATACCCTCTGCAATGGCCAGGTAAGAGTAGACTTCTCACAGTTTGACAATGTTTTTTTCATAGTCTAACTATGTGCCTGACTTTCTGTTAGCAATACCAATTTTTTAAGAGACTTTTGGCAACTTTTGACCTGATGGCTTTTCTCTTAAGCTTTTTATATCCTCAAAGTCCTTTCCTTCAGGTTCATTTAGTAAAAAGTAGAAATACCCTGAATTTGTGTGGTAGCCGACTGGGTGGTTACCCCTCAGGCAGTCTGAAACCACCAGGGTACAGCCTTTCAGTATTTAAGCCGTATCTACAGTAATTATTTGCCAGCATATCTAAAAGAAGGCAGGCATTTCCTGTTGCACACAAATGGGACACTCTTATCTAAATTACTGTTTAAACAGGTATTTAAGAAAAGACTATCACAGGCAAGAATTTACTGATGACGGAACACATTAGTTTAGAGTTGGACACATTAGCTGAGGGCTACCCATTGTCAGGAAAGGAAGCATATCAGCATCAGGAAGGTATAGAGAATATTTTACAACTCCCACATGGATCAAGATGGAGGACTATAACGCCTTCTATTTGCATTTGAGGAAAGCAGGCAGACGTGAGTTCCGGCATGGCAGTCTGGATTCAGTAATATTTCATTGACCCTGAAGTAACCTTGAGTGTCATAAGTTTCAGGGGCCCCTGGAGTCCCTGCAGTTCCTGGGGGTGGTTGGAGTGCTTGGTCGCTAACCAAAAGTTTGGAAGTTCAAGTTTCTCTGGAGCTACCTTCTAAATATCCGCACAATTCTACTTGATATACAAGAGTTATCATGAGTCAGGATTGACTCACAGCAACTGGTTAACTGGTTTCCCTGTCCATAAAATAAGTAAATTGGAAAAGTTCAATCCCAGGTCCCTTCCCCTCAAACAATCTCCAGTTCTACATAATGAAAAACAAAGTATGGTACAGATGGATGAACCAAAAGCTCATAATATGTATTTCCTGGAAAGACACTATGAGAGTAGGTTTGTTCTCTTCCAACATGAATCCTAGGAGACACTGTACTCTGGCAGCCTAACCTCACTCTAACTAGTGAAACACGAATTTATTCTCAGTAGAGGCTTATAAAACTGGGCTGTTATTCTCACATTAAGTAGACTGCCCTCTGGTAAGGACTGTGGTCTGTGTGTGGGCAGAACGTGTGGTTTATGTTGTTGATGGTGGTTTTGGAAGAAAGCTGCAGCCCTTCGCATTCTAAAGAATGACCTGATCTGCTTCCTTAAAAAAAACAAAACAGGGACATGAGGGAGCATTAATGCGCCACTGCTAGCAGACAAGTGACTGGGATCCTTTTGACCACAGCCCTGCCCCATGCAGCTCTGCGTGCAAAATGAGAGTCGCTACTTATTTATTATAATTAGCTGAGTGTGGCTTGGTGGCTTTTGGCAGAGATATCCCTTGCCTTCAAAGGAGAGACCAAAACTCAGGAGCTCCAGGTTCAAGGAAGGAAGGAAAGTCCATCCTGTAGCTAGGAGATTGAATTCTAATAATTTCAGCATAAAAGGCTCAAAATAACCCCCCAAAAGATGAATGTTGAAAGTAAATGAGATTGAGCTCTACTTTCTACCACAAGGTAGTCAAAGAGGTGTGCAGGAGAACAAAATACTGAGTGTGTATGGATGTTCAAAGTCATTCTCAAAACTGATTTGATGCACACTCTTCTTTATTGCTACAAAACAGAAAGAAGAGCTTTCTTCTTAACAGGAAAGAAAAGAATTATGCATGTCTAGTCAGAATTGACTTGATGGCACTGGAGGTTTTTTTTTTTTTGTAAAAGAGAGAGCTTTAGTGATGGGTTGTCAGTATAAAGGAATGTGAACAAGCATTAAAAAACTGATCTAACCACACACTCTTGGCTTGATAAAATGTAGAGAATGAAATTTTCTTAGCATCTCCAAATTAGGTTTTGTCCGAAAATGAGCAACGCCTATTGCTTGCACAAGTCTTGCTAACTAAAGGAACTGGGACTGCTAACCTTAAAGTAGTACTATGGAGAAAGTTCTTCTATCTGGCTAAGTTCAGCCTAAGTTCAGCCTGATGGCCCCATTGCAAGATACATTATCTTCAGAATAAAATAATTCAGACAATTTCAAGGAGTGCAATTTTCCGCCCCTATTCTATGTTGAATTTTCTTACACTCCATCTTATGAGAGATAAAAGCATTCAAATCACTCCCGGGGTAGAATGTCACAGGAAAACATAAAGGAAGGTTTTGTTTTGTTTTTAATTTTGAGAAAGCGTTATACACTTTGATAAAAATGTTTTCAGCAAAATGTGAACAGATGTGCTATGTATATGTGTATGCATACACTAAATAGCACTTATGATTTGAGAAGAGGTAATTTCAACATTGCTAAGTGGTAACACAAGCTAGGTATTTAAGGGAATGATATAATATGACAACTTCATAGACTACCAAACTATGTATGGTCTCTGGAAGTCGTCATTATCAACATGTACAATAACTGGTAGCATTAGATGGTCTGTACAGTATCTTTCATGTCTAATTGAGTCACACAGTCTAAGACACTTGACGGGCACCAGGCACAACCTCCTAATGAGAATTGACTTTTAAAGAATAGGCATTCAAGACCTCTTCTATATAAATTACTATCATTTGCAGCAAGGGAGGATTATAAATGTTTGCTGGCAAAAACTAAATTTATTTACAAACTGGGTCTAATTTATTTATGGCTCCAGTACAATCGGCTTTTGTAGAAATATTTATGTTATCTGTACTTCTGCCTCACTAAACTCTACCACAGTCATAAACACTGTTGAAAAATTATTTGCAGTTAGCAGGATTTAAACTACCCGTTATATCACCAGCTAGTGCCAGTAAACTTTTGCACTGGTTGATAAAATTTCCTCTGTGGAATAAATATACATTTGACTTTCAATATCTTTGGTGAGTGTCATGCCAAGAAACTTTAAGGATTAAACAGACATCCTTGACTTTACAAGGTTTTTGTGAATGCTTCAATTTATAGAGATTATAAATTCACAATGAAATGTCATAGATAGACTACAAAAGTGCCCTGATTTAAATCCTTTCCTAACTTGAAGTGTTGGGGTGATAGCCTTTCCCCAAAATGCTACCTCTCTAATTCATTGACCCATTCCTGAGACATTTGGTTGGCAGTGTGTTAAATCAGGCACTGTGCAAGTTGTTGTGGATAAATATAGAACTAAATAGAATTTCCATCTTCAAGGAACTTACAGTTAAGAAGTAAATACAGAGATGACACCAGTCATATGGCAGTGCAACAAAAGAAGACCTAAAATGAGTTTAGGAAGAGTGATGGTTATTAAGACTTCAGTATAACTAACTCTGCAATAGGGCATGTTAATCTCATACAAACTGCTAGCCTCAGAGCTCTGAAAACCATATACATACTAATTTTCTAAGATGAAACCTCTATTTCCATTATTGGAGGAATTGTAGTCATTCACATTTATTCCCAAGTGCCACCAAGCTCTTCACAGTAAATGAGGACCAAAATGGGACTTATTTATCCTCACTGCTTCTAAATAATCGATAAAATAATGAAACTAACAGGTTCTAAAACAACGTTTCCAACAGGTCCATTACAAAATAAGCCAAGAGAAAACCACACAGACAAGTGACCAGTTTTCTTGTCATGTAACCAGTAAAAAATATATTTGTTTGGTTGACTTCACCAAAACAAGACTTAGGACTTCTCCTGCAAGTCAAGTGGGGCTCCTGTAATGCCAACAAAGCTCCAACTGACTTATAAATGGCCCCAATCACAACATTCGTCATTGAGTTTTGCGTTGAAAGCTGCTCGAACAGCCCAGAGATAGTTCTGGTTGACCTCAGAATGATGCCCTGTTCAGACAGAAGATTGATAAGATCACCCTGGAATCTCCAGTGGCACCAGTCAAGAGCAACAGTCATCAGAGAAAATGTCAGAGTTATTGCTTTCTGGTGTCCCACAGCTATCCGCTAGATGATGGCTCTTTTCCCAAACAACACCACATGCCTATAAAAGGCCAAGTGACATAACCAAAAGCCAAAGCAGCACAATAAATTTTGAGAGCTTGTATTAATATGGTGGGGGAACAAGCCCTCCTAAAATGAAGTTATTTATTCATGTAGGTGCTTTGTAAAAAAGAATGCCAAGAAATCAGATATTTGTAACTTTATACTTAGTAGTATAGCATATGCACAAAATATTTTGCTACCCATTTACATCTACATTATACAAAATGACTCTTAACTTAGATTCAGGTGTCATTCTCCTAAATAAACAAAATCTCAGTGATTTTGTTTTATGCTTTTGCTGACCACTTTATGGATTTATGTAATTTTTCAGATAAATTTTCTTTAACAAACTACTTATTTGTTATAGTAGGTTATAGCTATGCTAATTAATTTAAAAAATATTTTGGCATCATATTCCTTAACTCCCAATCTAATCGATTAAGGCATTTCCTTTTAAAAGAACTGTAGAATCTCAGAGTTACAGAAAACAGAAAATTACTAGCTTACACATCAAAGACACTGACTCAAATATATTTTGTAGATCAACCTGTGTAAGGCATGACTCCCTGAGGAGAAAAATTACAAATACTATAATTATATCAAAAGCACACAATGTTTTAAAAAATCCACTGGGTGTGGGAGACATACTTGAAACCTATAGAATAATTAAACAACAGCCTAACAGGCTTTGTGCTCTTCTTGTTTTCATTGTTGTATTAATACATTTATTTCATTCAACTTTGTAATACTCACCATCACTACCAAATCTCAAGAACTGCAATCTAGCATATGCCACAGAACATTAATCATTTAGTCAACAAGATTTCTATATGCAAAGCACCATAGGGGGTTACAAAGAAGAATGAAGTGAAATCACTGCTTTTAAAGGACTTACAATCTAGTCGGGAAGATAAGACAAATGCCCAGGAAGACTGATTACTGAGTCAAGTGCATGGTACAGAAAACAAAGATGACAGTGTTCAACACTAAGAGTGATATTCCTTTTCTTTAAGAGAATCTTGAAGAGGAATATGGTTAAAACTTCAACTTGTGATAAAACAGGTAAGGGACAGGACTGTGAAACAAAGGTTGTAGACTGCATCTGAGCCTGGAAGAAGTAATGACTTTTAATTGGATTGAGTTTATCATATGCACAGAGGTACTGCAGACACAGGAGAAAGGATTAGAGTGATTTCCACTTCCCATTATTTGGCATAATGAGAAAACAGAGGGTGGCCTACATCCCTGGGATGTACTATGAGCCATAGGAGATGCTTAACATGTCAGTTTTGACTAGCAGAGAGCTCTGCTAAATAAACATATTTATTTGGACACAGTTGAGTCGAAACAAGTCACCTGTAAAAAAGGTTACAGGTTATTAATTTGCATAGTATGAGGATTTATGAATTTTTAAATTAAACCTCTTGGATTTCTACTCCAGTTCAAACACTAAGACCTATCTACATTTTTCTTCAAAGTTTAGCTAGCTTAAGGGGTCAAACAAAAATACTTGGCTGAATAAAAGCCAGCTGAGCAGACTTTCTTCTAGGTGGAAAAGAAGTGGATTACAAATTCTTTCACTATGCAAATCAAGTGAAAATATAAAAAACTAAACAGCATAAATATGTGGTGAATCATAAAAGAGTTATACAATTGGCATACACCCAATTCAAGTGAACATAAATAGGAATTGTTGTTAAAGCATAACCCCTACAAAACTCCACTAGAGTGTAAGACAGTGAGGGCAGGGGCCATGGGCACCTGATTCTCTGTGAAACCCTCAAGATGCAGCAAAGGTTCTAGCTCACAATAATAATTCAATGTATACGGGTAGTCCCCAGTGTACTATGTATTCAAGTTACAAGGAAGTGCATTTATGACCATCTAGTTTTGTTTTGTTTTTGTCTTGTTTTTATACATCCTATTGTTAGTAATGGAAACCTTCGTTGCATAGTGGTTAAGTGCTATATCTGCTAACCAAAAGGTGGTTGGTAGTTCGCATCCACCAGGTGCTCCTTGGAATGGAGCAGTTCTACTCTGTCCTATAGGGTGGCTATGAGTTGTAATGAACTCAGTACTGGGGTTTGGCTTTATTGTTAGTAATATGTACTACATACAGTGTCGCAGCATGTAATTTGCTAATTCTACAATGTCAGATGTTCACTCACAAATTTTCAGTGTTACGATATATAAAGATACTGATGTAGCTGGGACTAAGATGGAAGAGTAGTTGGACGATTCTTGTGATCCCTCTAACAAAAAAGATCCACAAAACAAAGGAATCAATTATTTACGACATTCTAGGAGCCCTGAACATCAGAAGGAGAGCTGAGAAACTGGACTGAGCTAAGGGAAACGAAAGTAGGTCCAGAAGCATCTAGGACTGGCCAGACTTGACCTGTCAGTAATTGGTGCCCCACCAGCAGATGAGTAGCAGTTATCTTCATGAGTGAAACAGATTCTTTCAAAAAGTGTCCTCCTCAGTGGGAGAGACTGAAGGGCAGAGAGCCTACGCTCGCACCCAGAATCACTGAAAAATGGCATTTAGTAATCAGAAGCTAAGTAAATTATGTTTAATCTACCACTCTAATATGTGAGGATCTCAGTCTTTGCTTTGGGATAAGCCTATCTCACTTTTTCCAGTGCTTCTCCCTCTCTTCTCTGCACTGCACCCAGCTCCAGAGTATGACACCATTGCCTGGGGCAGAAGTAGGACTCTTTACACACACCCTATGCTATTTTCCTAGACTTGGTAAAGGAACAATTTAACAAACAAGGGGGAAACAAATAAATGAAATGAAGTACTCTACTGGCTCCCATAAACCACAAACTAAAGGCAAAAACAGTTTTTTTTGCCTAGGCTAAAGCATAAGGAGATACACCTTCCTGATAGACACTCACTGACAACTGTGAGCACCATGTGTTTCTCATGACAGACAAACATATATCTGCCCTACACTAATCACTCCTGCCCCTCTAAGACTGTAGGGGATAGCCTTCACTACACAGTTGGTGACTAACTACCTGGGCCCCTGAGCTGAATACTATCAGAAAAGTGAAAAGTAAACTCACCTGCCTAGTAGCAGCTCAAACCACTTGGTGACAGGATGTTAGAGCAGTAAATGCACCAATAATCAAACTAGTTCATACAGTCAGCCTATTTGAGCCTTTCAAAACAAAATAAGAAGCTAGAACACAGTAAGCAAATATTTAATAAATACAACAACTTACTGATGTTTCAGAGACAGCAGTCAATATCAAATCACTTAAAGAGGCAGACCATGGTGGCTTCAAAAATCTCTCAAAACAAAGAACCAAGAATTTTTCCAGATGAAGAGAAATCAGAGGTAGAAAGCAAAAGTTCAGTATTTAGAACTCTTCAAGACGTCTGGAAGGAGACCAGGCAAAACATAGCAAAGCCTAATGACAAATTGAACTGGCTGCAAGAAAGCATAGAAAAATGCCATGTAGAAATTCAGAAAATAACATAATTACACAACTCTATAGAGAGTCAAACAAGCAGAAGTAAAGCAGTGAAAGTCAGAATTAGTGACACTGAAGATAAAAAAGTTGACATTAACATATTTGAGGAAAAATCAAAGGCGAGAATTTTAAACAATGAAGAAACAATAAGAATTATGTGATTAGAAACAAGAACAACATTAAGTGGACTTCAGCATAACTTGAGTACTCCTTCTATCTTAACCCAGTATTGCAAGGATAGAGTAGCTGGGGCAGGGGGCAGGGGACCATGCTCTTAGGCAAAATCGAGGCCAACTGGCACAACTAGCATTTTGTTAAGAGAGCTCTCTGTGCCCCACATTGGTGAGTGGCATCTGGGGTCTTAAAAGCTGCCAAGCTGCCATCCGAGGACATAGCAAATGGTCCCAACTTAGCAGGAACGGATGCTCACCGAGGACCAAAATGACATGCAGTAAAGACAACCTAGAAGACAGAGAGACCCACAAGAGTGGGTGCCTTCATCAACTTGGGACCAGAAGAACCAGATGGTGCCCGGCCACCACCAGTGATAGCCACAATGAAGCTCACTAAGTTGAGTCTCACTGGCAACACAAGAATAAAAAGGGGTGCATACTGAGATCTCCATTTCGGGGTTCCCCTGAGGGCATGGCCGCCGGCCCTGATGTTGCCCTTTCCCATAAATTATAATGAAGGTCCACTCTTTGGACAGGAATGGATTGGACTTGGCAATGCAGAGTGACCATATATTGGTTGTACTTTATGGTTCTATACATCTATAGGATATCATCCTGCTGTCCTCTGGCTGGAGGAAGGAGAGTGGGTGGACAGGAGCAGAAAGGAGGCTGTTGGGAGGATGAGACATGTATGGAGCAGAGAGGAATAGTGTGCTGTCACCGGACAGGGAGAGCAGTGGAAGCTGCATATAGGTGAGCATGTAAATTTATACAGGAATGTACAAAAGAATTATGTGAGACTTTATAAAGAAGAATAATTCAAGAGTGACTTGAGTTCTAGAACAAAAAGGGATAACAGAAGATAGAGAGATGATTGTGGAAGGTCTATTGACAGAAAACTTTCCCGACAATCATGGAAGATGAGAAGATATCTATCCAAGATGTTCATCGAACTTCATATAAACTCCACCCCCCCCAAAAGACAACAAGACATATTACGATCAAACTTCCCAAAACTAAAAATAAGGAGATGATTTTAGAAGTGGCTAGGGATAAATGAAAAATAATCTATAAAAGACAGCTAATAAGACTAACTTTGGACTCCTCAACAAAAAACAAAACAGACAAGAAGCAAACGGATGACATATACAAGGACATTAAGGAAAAAAATTTACCAGCAAAGAATTACATATATTCACCAAAACTGTCTCTCAAATATCATGGCAAATTTAAGACATTTCCAGGTAAATAGAAATGCAAACACCAAACCAAAATTACAAGAAATACTACAGGGAGTCCCTCAGCTGGAAAATCAATAATATCAGATGACAACTCGAGGCTAGGATGCAGAACAGAGCAACCAGATATCAATGCAGATTGGGGAAATCACAGAAATAAGTCAAAGCTAAAACACTGAGAATAGGGGAAAAGAGCTATCATTATGTAAAAGACAACAACACTGTAACAAAAAGAGGGGCTAAAAGTAGTCATAGATCTTTCATATAGAAGGAAGTCAAGACAACACAAAGAAATTAAAGATTGGTTTAAATCTAGAAAAATGAGGTAAATATTAAGATAACCACAAAGGAAGTTAACAATTTCATACATCAAAATAAAAAAACAAGAAAAATATGAAGTTTCAGCAAATACAAAATCAACAATGAAAAAGATGAAACAAAAACACATAAAGAAAAATCACTTAGCAGACAAAATTAAGTGGAACAAAGAAATTATTAACAAGGCACAAAAAAGACATTGAAATGATAGCGCTAAACACAGACTTTCAATAATTACCTTGACTGCAAATGGATTAAACATACCAATAAAGAGACAGAGATAAGAAAATACAGTATGTCTATATGCTGCCTACAATAGACACAACTTACAGACTCAAGTAAACTAAAATTCAAAGGATGGAAAAAATATGTCAAGCAACATTCCAAAAGAGCAGGTATGGCAATATTAATTTCAGATAAAACAGACATTCAAGTAAAATCCACCACTATGGCTAAGGAAGGACACTATACAATGATTAAGGGTCAATACACCAGGAAGGTACAGCTGTATTAAATATGTATGTATACATTAATAAGGCTCCTAAATACATAAAACAAACTCTAACAGCATTGAAAAGAGAACTCAATAGTTTCACAATAATGGTATGAAATTTAAACACACCACTTCCAGAAAAACAGAACATCCAGAAAAAAAGCTCTACAAAGACATGGAAGTTCTGAATGCCATGATCAACCAAACTGAACAGATAGAGAAATATAGAACATTCCACCCAACAGCAGCCAAGTATACTTTCTTCTCCAACACACATGGAACCTTTTCTAGAGTAGACTACCTATTAGGCCATAACACAAGCCTTAACAAAATCCAAAGCAATGAAATATTGCAAAGCATACTTTTAGGCCATGAAGTCACAAAAGTGGAAATCTATAACAGAAAAGGCAAGGGAAAAAAAGCAAACACATGGAAACTGAACAATACTTGCTCAAAAACTGCTGGGTTACAGATGAAAATCAAGGACAGAATAAAGAAATTAACAGAATCAAATGAGAACAAAAACACATACTATCAGAACCTTTGGCACACATCAAAGGCAGTGCTCAGAGGACAATTTATTTCAATAAATGCACACATCCAGAAAAGAAAGGGCCCAAATCAAAGCATTAACCACTATAACTCAAACAAGCAGAAACCCATCCACTGCCATGAAGTTGAGCCTGACTCATAGCAACCCTATAAGTCTGAGTAGAACTGTCCCATAGAGTTCCAAGAAACACCAGGTGGATTTGCCAACCTTTACATTAGTAGATGTAGCACTTAATGAACCACACCACCAGGGTTTCCTAAAACAAGTAGAAAGAGAACATCAAAAGAAACCCTTGGACACCAGAAGAAAGCAAATAATAAAAATTGGAGCAGAACTAAAAGAATTACAGAACAGGAAAATGATCAAAAGAGTTAACAACACCAAAGCCTGCTTCTTTGAAAAGATCAACAAAATTGATAAACCATTGACCAAACTGACCAAAGAAAAAACGTGAGAGGAAGCAAATAACTCTAATAAAAAAGGAGATAAACCATGTCACAATAGACCCAACAGAAATTTAAAAAATCATAACAGAATGCTATGAAAAACTGTACTTGAAAACCTAGTGGAAGTGGACAAATTTCTAGAAACATGCTACCTACATAAACTAGCACAAGCAGAGAAAGAAAAAATAAAGAAACCCATAACAAAAGAACAGATTGAAAAGATAATTTAAAAATTGCCAACTTAAAAGCCCTGGCCATGATAGCTTCACTGGAGAATTCTACCAAACTTTTAGAGATAAGTTAACATTATTATTACTAAAGGTGTTTCAGAGCATGGAAAAGGATGGAATATGCCCAAACTCACTCTACAAAACTGGCATAACCCTAATACCAAAACCAAATAAAGACAGCAGAAGAAAGGAAAATTACAGACCAGTAGCTCTCATGAAGTTAGGTACAAAGATCAACAAAATTCTAGCCAATAGCTTCAACAACAAATCAAAAAATAATTCACCACCACCAAGTGGGATTCATACTAGTTACGCATGGGTAGTTCAACATTAGGAAAATAATCGGTGTAAACAATCATAAAAATAAACCAAAAGACAAGAACCACTTCATTTCATCAGTTGATGCAGATAAGCCAGTTATTAAGTCCAACACCTGTTCATATTAAAAACTCTCAGCAAAATAAGAATAGAAGGAAAATTCCTCAGCATAATAACAGACATTTATACAAAGCCAACAGATAGCATCATCCTAGATGCAGAGAGTCTGAAAGCATTACTCTTGAGAATGAGAACCAAACAGGATGCCGATTTATTATCACTTTTGCTCAGCATTGTCCTGAAGGTTCTAGACCAAGCCATCAGGTTACAGAAAGAAACAAAGGGCATTCAAATTGGTAAGTGTCGTGGATTGAATTGTGTTCTCCCAAAAATCTGTTTAGCAGTTTCACTAATCCAATAGGATTCAATTGTGTGATGTTCCTCCATGTTAGAATTCCTCCATCCATGATGTTAATGAGAGTGGATGGCTGCAGTTGAGTTGGTGTGGCAATATTTAACGTGTGGAATTGTATTACACCTTGGAGTGGCCTCTAAGGAAAAGGGAGGCAGGCTGATTTGGGACCCCATACCGTCAAGAAAGAAAGCAGTGCCAAGAGCTGAGCACGTCTTTTGGAAAGGATTGGGGTCCCTGAACTTCAGACTCTACCAGTCCAGGGGAAGACTGATGACAAGGACCTTCATCCAGTGCCCACAAAAAAAGCCTTCCCACAGAGCTGACACCTTGAATTTGGACTTCTAGCTTACTGGATTGTGACAAATAGAACTTCTCTTTTCAAAGCCATCCATTTGTGGTATTTCTATTAAAGCAGCATTAGAAAACTAAAACATTAAGGAAGAAGTAAAAGTATCTCTATTTGCAGATGGCATGATCTTATACACAGGTAACCCTCAAGAACCCATAAAATAACTACTGGGACTAATGGAGGAGTTCAACAAAGTGTCAGGATACAAAAAAAAATCCAGTTGGATTCCTCTATGTCCACAAAAAAAGTATCAAAGAGGAAATCTCTGAGTCAATACCATTTACAATAGCCCAAAAGAAGACAAAATACTTAGGGATAAATCTATGCACAGATATAAAAGACCTACAGGAAGAAAACTACACGACACTACTGCAAGTAAACAAGAGACCTATGTAAGTGGAGAAATCTACCTTGCTCATGGATAGGAAGACTCAATATTGTGAAAATGACTATCCTACACAAAGTGATCTACAGATACTATGCAATCCCAATACAAAGTCCAATGGCATTTTTTAATGAGATGAAGAAACAAATTACTAACTTAACATGGAAAGGGAAAAAACTCAGCTCCCTGAAGACAGAGATGGAAGTGAGAGGCCTCAGGCTACCCTACTTTAGAATCTATTACACCACTGTAGTCAAAACAGCCCGGTACTGGTGCAACAACAGATACATAACCCAGTGGAACAGAGGGTTCTGACATAAAATCATCCACCTGTGAGCAGCTAATACTTCACAAGGACCCAAAGTCTGTAAAGGGGGAAAAAACCATCTCCTTAACAAACAATGTTGGCATAGCTAGACATCCATCTACAAAAAAAGAAGCAAGACCCATATCTCATACCTTGTACAAAAACTAACTCAAAATGTATCAAAGATCCAATTATAAAATTTAAAACGATAAAGATCACAGAAGAAAAAATAAGAACAACACTGGGAGTGTTATACATGGCATAACTGAAATACCAAAACATTACTAAAAATGCACAGAAAACTCCTAAAAATCAAACATTTATGCTAATCCAAAGACTTCACCAAAAGAGTCAAAAGACAACTTGCAGTCTGTGGGAAAAAAAAAATGGCTATGACAAATCTGATCAGCGTTTAATCTCCATAATCTACAAGATATTGCAAACCTCAACAAGAACAACAACAAAAAGTAATCCAGTTTAAAAATGGGCAATGGATATGAACAGGAACTTCACCAAGGAAGACATTCAGGTGGCTAACAAATGAGGAAATGCTCACAGTCATCAGCCATAAGAGAAATCAAAATCAAAACTACAATGAGATACCATTTCACCCCAATGAGGCTGGCATTAATCCAAAAAAAAACACAAAATAATAAATGATGGAGAGGCTGTAGAGAGATTAAAACATTTACACACTGCTGGTGGGAATGTAAAATGATGCTGCTTTGGAAATTGATTTTGCATTTTCTTAAAAAGTTTGAAATTAGCGGCGGAGTCAAGATGGTGGACTAAACAGATGTCTCCCTAAATCCCTCTGGAAACCAATACCTGAAATGATAGTTAAATGGAGTCTTCTGGATACCTAGTGAGCCCTGGGATGCGGCATAGAGCTGTTAATTTGGACTTCATACCACTGAATGCAAAACCTCCTCTATTTCACTGACCCTACTCTGTCTTAGCCAGCAGGCTGAACTGAGACTTGACTAGCTGCTGGTCTCAGACACACTACTGGTGGGACAGACAAGCATAACTGCCAGGTTCTGAGAGCCTGGCTTTGGACTCTACACACCTCAGCTCCTCTGGCCTATCGGGAAATGGAGAAGCCTGGACAGAGGCCCCAGCTGGACTTGGTTTTTAGGCTGGGAGGTGGCTCCTTCCTGTGGGAGAGTGCTTTCCTAGCAGAGAGGCAGTGTTTTGCACAGTGTCATGTGGGGCGGGGGCCCAACAGTGGAGTCTGTGGACTCTGGGCATTTCAGCACTGTTGGCCTCTCTTTCCACTGGGAGCCTGGTTCCAGCCAGCTGGTGAGCTTCTGTGGAACACCATCTTGTTTTGCTGGGAGGCGGGATCATCCATATGGAAGCCCCAGCTGGACCTAATTACTGGGCTGGAAGACAGTTCCTACCCAGAAGAGACTGCTTTACCAGCAGAAAAGCAGAGTTCTATACAGTATCGCCTATAGCTTGGGTCTGACAGCAGTGCCAGCAGGCCAGTAGTCTTTCTGTATTTTGAGCTAGTTTATAACACCTGGGGTTCAATATAGAGGTGCTTACTTTGTCAGCTGGGAAGAGGGACATATACACCTGAAAACCTGACTGACTCTGGAAACTGTCAAATACTTTTTACTTCTTATTTTAAGACAGCCTAGAGAAACAACTGTGGTCCATCTTCACAGCATCTCTCCCAGCCTCTGTTGACCCACATGAAGCCCAAAAAGCAACAAACATTGGAGAAGACGATAACCCAGAAGTCACCCATGGCATCAGAAGGCCCCCAAAAGAAACCACCTCAGCACTTCCCAGACAAAGAAGCTTTTCTCAAACTATCAGAAGGTGACTACAAAAGGATTATATACAGAGCCCTCCTAGACCTTATACAAAACACAGGAGAGCAAAATGAAAAATTAAGCAAGCTGTTTGATCTGACGGAACGTCAGTACTTGGAAATCCAACAGATCAAGAACAAAATCAAAGACATAGAAACTTCATTTCAAAGCCAAGAAAACAGAATGGAACCAATAGAAAAGAGAATTTCTGATTTGGAAGACAGAGCCACTGACTCCAGCATCTATGAGGAGAAGTCAGAAAAAAGAAACAAGAAAAATGAAGAAGCATTAAGAAGCATGTAGGACTCTATGAAGAGGAACAATCTACGATTAATTGGAGTTCCTGAACAGGGCGAGACACCTGAGAACACAGAGAGTATTGTTGCTGAGCTGCTGACAAAAAACTTCCCAGAAACTATGAAAGAAGAGAATATAGATATCCAAGATACTGAACACCACTCAATATAGATCTCAATAGAAAGACTCCAAGACATATGATAATCAAGCTCAACAAAATGAAATATAAGCAGAAACTCTTAAAGGTAGCAAGACTCAAAGCAAAGCTGACATTCAGGGGGAAACCCTGTAGGCTTTCGTTGGACTTTTTTGCAGAAACGATGCTGGCATGGAGACAGTAGCATGACACATTCAAAGCCTTGAAGGAGAAGAACTTCTGACCAAGAATTATATATCCGGCAAAACTGCCTCTCAAATATGAAAATGACATTAAGACATTTGCAGGTAAACAGAAACTCAGAGACTGTAAAAAGCAAACCAAAGCTACAAGAAATACTGAAAGAATCTCTTGGCTTGGAGAACAAAACTGCTAACTTTGTATTTTAGAAGAGCACGTTATCCAGAATCCTACTCAGTTAGGGAAGGCTCCAAATACAATCAAAGCCATAATAGTGAAAGAAAAAATCTAGTGATCATATCATGTACATTATGATATCATCTGTCTCAGTCACCTGGGTACTGCTCTAACAGAAAATACCACGAGTGGACAGTTTCATGAAGAGAAGCTTTATTGACACAGTCTGGTAAGCTGCAAATCCATTTATAAATTGTAAGTCCATTCAGAATGAGAAATCATCACAGTCTGGTAGACTGAGTCCAAATCCAGTGAGAGCACCTTGGCACAGGAACCTCGGGTCCAAAGGACACGCTTTGCTCTCAGTGCTTCTTTCTTGGTGTTATGAGGTTCCCAACTTCCTCATCTCACTTCTCTCCCTTATATTCCACAAGCTTGAGTCCTGCCTCACTAACACAACTGCAAACCATTCTGCATCATCAACATCACAGAGGCAGGATTCACAACACGTGGGAGGAAGGGCACCACATTGGAACTCCAAACCAAGTCAAATCAACACATACATTTTTGGGGGGAAACAATTCAATCCATGACATCATCATATTAAAAAGAGGAGTGTACTATAGTCATTATAGTCTTTCCAGATGAAGAGGAAGTTGACAAGACTGGTAGCAATCAAAATTGGGATTATATATAGTTTATTAAGTGGGATCATATGGGCAGCCATAAAGCATAATAAACAACATACCATATCAAGAAATGTAGTACAGGAGTCTCAGCAACCACAAAACCAATCCTGAAAAAGGTGAAAAATCAGCTCACAAAGAAGATGGTCACAGAACAGATTAATAAGAACAACAGAGAAAACATCAACACAAAAATAAACAAATCACAATGGCAGTACTAAACAATAGGCAGTACCTATCAATAATTACATTGACTGTGAATGGACTGAATGCTTCAGTAAAGTGATATTGAGTGACATCTTGGATCAAAAGACATGACCCATCTTTATGTTGCCTACAAGAAAGTCACCTTCGATATATTAACAAACTGAAAATCAAAGGACGGAAGAATATATATCAAGCTAACAATGAACAAAGAAGAGCAGGTGTGGCAATTCTAATTTCAGATAAAATCAATTTTAATGTAAAATCTACCTTTGTGGACAAGGATGGACACTATTTATTGCTGAAAGTTTCAATACACAAGCAGGACTTAGTAATATTAAATATTTATGCACCTAGTATTACAGCACCTAAATACATCAAAGAAATGCTGACTATACTCAAAAAGGAGACAGATCACTCCACAATAATAGTAGGAGACTTCAACACTCCACTGTCAATATTGGACAGATCGTCTAGAAAAAAGCTCAACAAAGACACAGAAGACCTTATCACCACAATTAGCCAACTAGACCTCATCAACATATACAGAACTTTCTGTCCATCGGCGGACAACTACACCTTCTTCTCCAGTGCACATGGAACATTCTCCAGAATTGACCATGTGAGAGGCCATAATGCAATTCTCAACAAAATCCATACCATTGAATTAACGCAAAACATCTTCTCAGATCATAAAGCCATAAAAGTCGAAATCAGTATCAGAAAAAACATAGACAGAAAGCGGAACTCATGGAAACTGAACAACAGTTTGTTCAAAAAACCATGAGTTATAGAAGAAATCAAGCATGAAATAAAGAAATTCATGGATTCCAATGAGAATGAAAACACTTCCCACCAGAGAACCTATGGGATACAGCCAAAGCAGTGCTCAGAGGCCTGTGTATCTCCATAAATGCACACATCTGGAAGGAAGAAAGAAACCAAATCAAAGAACTGACCCTACAGCTTGAACAAGTAGAGACAGAATAACAGAGGAACCCTTCAGGCACCAGAAGACAACAGAGCATAAAGATCAGAGCAGAACTAAACGAATTAGAGAATAGAAGAACAACTGAAAATACTGAAAAGACCAAAAGCCGGTTTTTTGAAAAGATCAACAGAATTGGCTAACCACTGGCTAAACTTACTAAAGAAAAACAGGAAAGGAAACAAATAACCCAAATAATAAATGAGAGGGAAGTTGTCATAACAGATCCAGCAGAAATCAAAAATATCATAGCTGAATACTATGAAAGACTGTATTCTAACAAATTCGAAAACCTAGAGGAAATGGACAAATTCCTTGATTCATACCACCTACACAAATTATCACAACATGAAGCAGAACAACTTAATAAACCCATTACAAAGGAAGAGATTGAAAAAGCCATCAGAAAACAGCCAACCAAAAAATGCCTAGGCCCACATGGCTTCACTGCAGAATTCTACTAAGCTTTTAGAGAAGAGTTACCTCCAGTACTACTGAGAATATTTCACAGTATAGAAAGGGATGGAATACTCCTAAATTCATTCTATGAAGCCAGCATAACCCTGATACAAAAGCCAAGGAAAGACCCAACAAAAAAGGCAAACTACAGACCGATATCACTCGTGACTCTGGATCCAAAACTCTTCAACAAATTTTTTGACAATAGAATACAACAATGTATCAAAAAAATAATCCATCATGACCAAGTTGGATTCATACCAAGGATGCAAGGCTGATTCAACATCAGAAAAACAATTAATGTTATTAACCACATAAATACCACAAAAGACAAGTATCACCTGATCTTGTCTATTGACGCGAGAAACTAAGACAGAGTTATATAAATGGAGAAACCTACCCTGCTCGTGGATAGGAAGACTTAACATTATGAAAATGTCTATTTTACCCAAAGCAATCTCCTTATATAATGCAATCCCAGTACAAGTTCCAGTGACATTTTTTAAGGAGATCGAGGAACAAATTATCAACTTTGTCTGGAAAGGCAAGAAGCCCCAGATAACTAGAGCATTGCTAAAGAAGAATACACTGGGAGGCCTATCATTGCCCGACCTTAGAACCTCTTACACTGCCACAGTAATCAAAACAGCCTGGTACTGGTACAAAAACAAACAGATAGATCAGTGAAAAAGAATCGAGACCCTAGAGATGACATCATCTGTCTATGAACAGTTGATATTCTACAAAGGCCCTAAGACATTAAACTGGGGTAAAAACAATCTCTTCAACAAATGGTGCTGGCAAAATTGGATATCCATCTGCACTAATTTAAAACAAGGTCCATCTCTTACACCATATACAAAAACCAACTCAAACCGGATAGCCAAAGCCAAGTGCCATCGAGTTGGATCCAAGGGTCGCCACGAGTCAAACTGGATAAAAGACCTAAATATCAAATCTAAAACGATAAAGTTCATCCAAGAAAAAGTAGGAACAACAATGGAAGGTTTAATTCACAACGTAGACAGACTTCAAAATCTGTCAAGCAAACCACAAACAGAAGAGAAAATAGATAAATGGGAACTACTAAGTATCAATCACTTTTGCTCATCCAAAGATTTTATTAATAGAATTAAAAGGCCACCTACGGAATGGGAAAAAATATTTGGCAACTGTATGTCAAATCAACGCCTGATCTCCATAATCTATAAAGTACTACAAAATATCAATAAGAAAAAGATAGCCAAGCCAAGTGCCGTTATCCAGTTAAGCAATGGGCAAAGGAGATGGACAGACACTTCTCTAAAGAGGAGATCCAGGCAGCCAAAAATAACATGTGGACAGGCTCATGATCATTAGCTATTAAAGAAATTCAAATCAAAATGACAATGAGATACCGTCTCACCCCAACAAGGTTGGCCAAGATCCAAAAGACGCAAAACAACAAATGCTGGAGAGGCTGTGGAGAGATTGGAACTCCCCTACACTGTTGGTAGGATTGCAAAATGGTGCAACCTCTTTGGAAAGCAATCTGGCGCTACCTAAAAATAATGGATATTGACCCAGTAATTCTACTGCTTAGAACATATCCTACAGAATAGGATATCAAGGCCATTCACACCAATTGATGCATGCACAATAATGTTCATCACAGCACAGTCTACAATAGCAAAAAGATGGAATCAACCCAGATGCCCAACAACAGAAGAATGGATAGGAAACTATAGTACATATACTCAATGGAACACTGTGCAAAGATAAAGAACAATGATGATAGCAGGAAAACATCTCTTGACCTGGTTTCACCTGGAGGACTTTATATTGAGTGAAAGCAGTCAGCAACAAAAGGACAAATAGTGTACAAGACCCCTACGATGAGAATTTAAAACAGACTCATGCATAGAAGAAAAGACTCTTTGACAGCTGCAAGGGTTGAGAGGGAGGGAGGCTGAGAGGGCACACTTTAGATTAGATAGTTAATAGAAATTTGGTTGAGTGAAATCAGTGACAGCACACATTAGAAAAAAGATCAATAATAACTGGACTTCAACACAATTTTAGTACTCTTTCCATCTTAACCCAATATTGCAAGGAAAGAGTAGCTGGGGCAGGGGTCCTGCGACCATGCTCTCAGGTGAAATCGAGGCCAATTGGCACAGCTAGCATTTTGCTAATGAGGACTCTCTGCACCTCTCATAGGTGAATGGCATCTGGGATCTTAAAAGCTGCCATCTGAGGGTACAGCAAATGGTCCCAACTCAACAGGAATAGATGATTACTGAGGACAAGAACGACATGGGGCAAAGAGAACCCAGAAGACAGAGAGAGCAATGTGAGTGGGTCTCTACATCGATTCGTGACCAGAAGAATGAGATGGTGCCCAGCCACCACCAGTGACAGCCAAGATGGAGCTCACGAAGTTGAGCCTTACTGGTAACAAGAGAATAAATAGGGGTGCACCCTGAGATCTCCAATAAAAGACCGCAATTGATGGTCTACGGGCTTCGGGGTTCCCCTGGGAGCATGTCTCCTGGCCCTGATGCTGCTCCTGTGCATAAATCATAATGAGGGTCAACTTTTCAGACAGCAATGGACTGGACTTGGCGATGCAGAGTGACTGTATTTTGTGGGAATTTTTTGCTTCTGTGTATCTATAGGATGTCATCCTGCTGACCTCTTGCTGGAGGAAGGGGAGTGGGTGGAGAGGAGGGGATAGGAGATTGCTGGGAGGATAAGACATGTATGGAGCAGAGAAGAGGGGTGTGCCATTACCAGGCAGGTAAAGCATTGGAAGCTGCATATAGGTGAGCATGAGAATTCATATGGGAATGTACATTTTCATTCACTCATAATTAAAAAAAAAAAGAAAACAAAAATCCTTACAGCTGAACTGACAAGCAACATCAATGGAAAAGATTGAGGTTGCCAAGGGTTTCATTTAACTTCGGTCCACAATCAATACCCACAGAAGAAATAGTCAGACAGCCAAACAACACATTCCCTGTAATACCACAGAATATTATACAGTAGGGAAAGGGAATAAGCTACAGTTATATGAATCAACATGAATAAATTTCACAAACATCTTTGAGCCTAAATAAATTACTAAGTCAAAATACATGTGTTACCATTTATTTAAGTTCAAATATATTTGTTCTGGAAGAAGTACAACCAGAGTGCTCCTTGGAAGCAAAAATGGCAAGACTGGACATGTTGTCAGGAAAGATCAGTCCCTGGAGAAGGACATTGTGCTTGGTAGAGTGGAGGGTCAGCAAAAGAGAGGAAGACCCTCGACAAGATGGACTGAGACAGTGGCTGCAACAACGGGCTTAAGCATGAAAACGATTGTGAACATGGCACAAGACCAGGCAGTGTTTCGTTCTGTTGTTCATAGGGTCACTATGAGTCAAAATTGACTCAACAGCATGTAACAACAACATATGTCTTTTAGGGGCATGCATATATTCAGTCAATACTCATTTGGGGATTCCATACTCGTAAATGTGTCTGCTCACTCATTGTCATAGATTGCACTGTGTCCCCAAAAATTGTGTGTTTTGATTTAACTCAGCCACATTTGGTGTGATTTCTCTCATGTGTTGTGAATCCTGCCTCTATGATGTTGATGAGGGAGAACAGGCAGCAGTTAGTTGTGTTGGCCAGGCAGGACTCAAGTTACTAGCTGTGGGATGTAAGGGAGAGAAGTGAGCAGAGAGAGATGGGAACCTCAGACCACCAAGACCGCAGCACTAAGAGCAGAGCACGTCGGCTGGAATGGAGCTTCCTGCGCCAGGATGTTCTCCCATTGAATTGAACTCAGCCTACAGGACTGTGATGATTTCTCATACTGAGTGGATTGTAGCTTTCAAATGGGTTTGTGATTTGCTGGACACTGACAATAAAATTTGTCTTCATGAAAAAAAAAGTTTGAAATTAAAATACCATATTACTGAGCAATCCCACTTCTTAGAATATATTCTAGAGAAAGAACAGCTGCCACACAAATAGACATGTGCCCACCAATGTTCACAACAGCACTGTCCACAATAGCAAAAAGATGGAATCAAATTATATGTCCAACAATGAATAAATGAATAAACAAACTGGTATATCCACACAAGGGAGTATTACACAGTGATAATGAACAATGGTGAATTCGGGAAACATCTCATAACATGCAGAAACCTAGAAGGCATTACACCGAGTGAAATTAGTCACAAAAGGAGAAGTACTGTATGAGATCACTATTATAAAGACTCAAGAAAAGATTTAAACACAGAAGAAGACAGGCTTTGATGGTTATGAGGGCAGAGAGGGAGGGAGAAGAAGAAGGAGAAGGAGAAGGGTATTTACTAATTTGATACTAGACAAAAATTATTTTAGTTGAAGGGAGGGGAAACACGCAGTAGAGAAGAAGTCAGAACAACTGGACTAAACCAAAAGAACTAAGAAGTTTTTTAGATACAAACAAACACTTCAAGGGACAGAGAAGCAGGGGCAGGAGTCTGGGGTCTATGGTTTCACAGGACATGTAGATCATTCAGCATAACAAAGATTATTAGCAAAATGTTCTGGACCTCACTCTGGTGAGTGGTGTCTAGGGTCCTCAAAAGTATCAACAAGCCATCTAAGAAGCATCAATTGGTCTCAACCCACCTGAATTAAGAGACAATGAAGATCATCAAGGACACGAAGAAAATACAAGCCCAAGAGATGGAAAGGACCATATAAACCATGGTCTATATCAACATGAGATCAGAAGAACTAGATGATGCTCAGCTGCTACCAAAGACTCCCCTCACAAGGAACTCAACAAAGACTCCCTGTTGGAACAAGAAAAATGTAGGGTACAAACTCAGACTTCAGCAAAAAGACTAGATTTGTTGATCTGACAGACTGGAAGATCCCAAGAACTGAACTGTCTGCCAGCCCAGAACTGAAACCATTCCAGAAGCCAATCCCCCAGACAAAGATTGAACTCATCTATAAGACATGAAATGATACGGTTTAAGAGTGTTCTTCTTGGCTTAAGTAGATACAGGAAACTAACTGGGCATCTTCTGCCTGGGGGCAAGATGAGAAGAAGCAGACAGGAGCTGGGTGATTGGACATGGGCAATTTGGGGTGGAAGGGAGCAATGTGCTGTCACAGTGTGTATAATTTTTGTAAGAGAAAGAGACTTGAATTTAAATTTCCACTTAAAACGCAATTTGAGATAAAAAAGGGGCAATGATAATGAATATTTTTTTAAAAAAGAAAGTAATATTCAGTAGAACCATCTGCAGGGAACTGTGGGTATATTTACTGACTGGAAAGCTTCATCCAAAGCACTGGCGATACTGAGTTGTACTTCCTGCATTTTTTTCTTCTTTAAGTTAATATGTTTCAGCATAAACTTGCAAAAATCACCACATAAATTGTGTTCTCAGTCTGCTGTAAACATGCTCCTTTGAAAGAAAGCCTACACTGAATCTACACATGCTTGTACACACATGTGCATACACACAAACTCAAAATATTCAAGATGCTTAATAGATGAACTTAACCAAAGGTAATCAGTTTAGAGTTTATACTATGGCCTCTTCACACTGCAACCCCATCAGTTATATTTGTTGTAAAAGAAATACAAATAAATAAACAAAAAGTCCCTACGCGTGGAACTCATGCTTGTGGGGTCACCACACATCTGTCAATTTGTTGTATTGTCGTGGCTGGCAGATTGCCGTGATTCTGGAAGCAATGCTGGTATTTCAAATAACAGCAAGTTGCCTATAGTGGATGGGTTTCAGAGGAACGTCCAGAAGAAGACAGAGAAGGAAGAAGGACCTAGTGTCCTACTTCTGAAAAAAATGGCCAGTGAAAACATTATAAATAGGAGTTAAAGATTGTCTGAGATAGCGCCAGAAGTTAAGCCCCTCAGGTTGGAAGGCACCCAAAATATTGCTGGGAAAGAGACCTTCCTTAAAGCAGAGGTGGCCTTAACGACATGAATGGGGTAAGCTTTCTAGCCTTCATTTTTGGATGCGGTACAACTCAGATCTACCAAATTTTTACCAACTTCACTGTTCAAGACAATTCCAACTCTCAATGACCCCATAGGACAGGGTGGACATTCTCATAGATTTTCCAAGGAGCAGCTGGTGGATTCAAACTGCCAGCCTTTTTATTTGCAGCCACAACATTTAACCACTACACCACCAGAGTTTTCAACTTTCACATTCCACGTGTTTGCCAGTTTGTTGTACCGGGGAGGCTTGCATGTTGCTGTGATGCTGGAAACCATGCCACCAGTATTCAGATAACAGCAAGGTCACCCGCAGCAGACAGTTTTAGCTGAGCTTCCACACTAAGACAGACTAAGCAGAAGAATCCAGTAGTCTACTTCTGAAAAGTGTGAATAGTTGCAGAACATTTTCAAATATAGTGCCAGAAAATGAGCCCCCCAGGTTGGAAGACACTTAAAAGATGACTGGGGAAATGCAGCCTCCTCAAAGTAGAGTCAACCTTAATGATGTGGATGGAGTCAAGTTTGGGGGACATTCATTACTGATGTGGCAAGACTCAAAATGAGAAGAAACAGCTGCAAATGCCCAGTAATAATTTGAACATGAAATATACAAAGTGTGAATCCAGGAAAACTGGAAACAGTCAAAAAAGGGGGGAAAAGTGCATAAAAATCAATATCCTAGGCAGCAGCAGTGGTGAGCTGAAATGGACTGGGATTAGCCATTTTGAATGGGACAATCTTATGATCTACTCTGATGAGAATGACAACTTGAAGAGGAATGGCATTCATCCATCGTCAAAAAGCACATTTTAAGATCTATCCTGAAGTACAATGCTGTCAGTGATAGGAAATATCCAAACATCTACAAGGAAGACAAGTTGCTATAACTGTTATTCAAATTTATGCACCAGCCACTAATGCCAAAGATGAAGAAAATTTTCACCAGCTTCTGCAGCCTGAAATTGATAGAACATGCGATCAGGATGCATTCATAATTAACGGTGGTTGGAATACAGAAGCTGGAAACAAAGAAGAAAGATGAGTCTTTGGAGAATATGGCCTTGGTGATAGAAACAATGCCAGAGATCGTGTGATTGCATTTTGTAAGACCAGTAATTTCTTCGTTACAAATACTCTTTTGTCACTAACGTAAATGGCCTCTACACATATGGATCTTGCCAGATGGAATACATAAGAATCAAATCTATTACATCTGTGGAAAGAGATTAGGGAAATGCTTAATATCACCAGTCAGAACAAGACTAGGGCCTACTGCAGAATAGATCAACTTCAATGAACAAGTTGAATGAAGAAGAATGGGGCATTAGGATTGGCGGAAGACTCATTAACGACCTGCATGATGCAGATGACACAACTCTGCTTGCTGGAAGTGAAGAGGAACTGAAATGCTTATTGATGAAGATCAAAGACTACAGCTTTCACTATGGATTACACTCAACACAAAGTCAACAAAAATCCTCACAACTGGACCAATAAGCAACATCATAATGAATGGAGTAAAGACTGAGGTTGTTGAGGATTTCAGTTTTACTTAAATCCACAATCAATGCCCATGGAAGCAGCAGTCAACACATCAAAAAATGCATTTCATTGGGCAAATCTGCTGAAAAAGGCCTCTTTAAAGTACTGAAAAGCAAAGATGTCAATTTTCACGATCAATATGCTTCTGACCAAACCCATGATATGTTCAATGACTTTGTATGTATGTGAAATCTGCAAAATGAAAAAGGAAAACTGAAGAGAAATCAATGTTTTTGAGTTACGGTGTTGGTGAAGAATACTGACTGCCAGAAGAACAAACAAGTCTGCCTTGGAAGGAGTACAGCCAGAGTGCTTCTTGGAAGTAAACTGGCAAAACTTAGTCTCAAGTACTTTGGACATATTATCAAGAGTGCCAGTCCCTGGAGAAGGACATCATGCCTGGCAAGTAGAGGGTTAGCAAAGAAGAGGAAGACCCTCAAAGGGATGGATGGACACAGCAGCTGCAATAATGGGCTCAAAGACTGCAATGACTGTAAGGATGGCATAGGGCTGGGCATTTTTTTTTCTGTTGTGTATAGGGAAACCCCGGTGACATAGTGGTTAAGTGCTACGGCTGCCAACCAGGAGGTCAGCAATGCAAATTTGCCAGGTTCTCATTGGAAACTCTATGGGGCAGTTGTATTTTGTCTATAAGGTCACTATTAGTTGGAACTGACTCAGCGGCAGTGAGTTTGGTTTTTCGGTTTACTGTGCAAGAACGAGCTCAAGCACTGCTATGATTGTAAGAATGGCATAGGATTGGGCAATTTTTTCGTCTATTGTGTATAGGGAAACCCTAGCAGTGTAGTGGTTAAGTGCTACAGCTGCCAGAAGATCAGCAGTTCAAATCCTCCAGTTCAAATCCCCCTTAGAAACTACATGGGGGCAGTTCTTCTCTGTCTGTAGCATTGCTAGGAGTTGGAGTTGACACAACAGCAGTGAGTTTGGATTATTGTTTATTGTATATAGGGTCACTAGGAGGCAAAACTGACTCAATGCCACCTAACAAGAACAGCATTGTGAGTCAGAACTTACTCGATTGTAACAAAGTGAAAACAACAACAATGTCCGTTCTTCAGGATTTTCACTGAGTCCTCCAGAAGGGTGAGTGGTAAACTCTTATCAGGTATTGCCAACTAAATTCAATTCTGCTAGCATTTAATGTGGCACTTTCTATGAATCGAAAACCCTGGTGGTGTAGTGGGTTGAGTGCTACATCTACTAATCAAAAGGTTAGCAGTTCAAATCCGCCAGGTGCTCCTGGGAAACTCTATGGGGCAGTTATACCCTGACCTCTAGGGTCACTATGAGTTGGACCTGACTTGACAGCAGTGGGTTTTTATTTGGTTTCTATGAATCGGCTATACTTTGCAGATAGTAGAATGTGAGTTTCATGAGGACAGGGACTCTGAGTGCTTTGTTCACCACTGTCTTCCCATCACCAAATTCAGTACCTGCCATGTAGTCATTGCTCCCTAAATATATTTAAATGAATGAATAAATCAAGTAATGAGGAAGCACAGAAATGAACCTTCAAGGAGTTCCACCACCAGAACAATAATACCCAATTCAAACATACATCAGAATCACATGCGGAGTTTTTTTTTTTTTGTTTATTTATTTGTTTTTTTAAAGAAGCACAAATTCTATGGCATTTCTGGGGTTATTGGTAGCCCAGTGTTTGAATTCTTCCCTTCAGTGTGGGAGACTTGGGCTCTCTTCCCAGTCCATGAAGCGCATGTGCAGCCACCATCTGCCTAGCAAAAGAAGGTGCATGTCACTATAATGCCGAACATGTTTCAGCAGAGTTTCCAGAAAGATGGAGAAGAAAGGCCTGGTGATCTAGTTCTTAAAAGCAGCCAATGAACATTCTATGTATCACAAGTGTCTCATCTGCCACTGGCCCTAGGGGCAATATAGGACAGTTCAGCATTTCCTTCTATTGCGCATGGGGTTGCCTTGAGTCAGGGGCCAAGCTGATGACAGCTGACAACAAAAACATCATAGCATTTCTAGAAGCGGTAATAAAGAATCCTTACTTTACGTAATAGAATATTTCTTCCCACCATCTCTAGTTTCCTATTTTATAGTTGCAACTTGAAATAGCATATCAACTTCAGACAATCTATACACCACTGAGCCAAGCCAATTTCTATTTATACCAGAAGACTACCCTGGGTTCAAGTCCTTTTAACTAGTTTTGTCATTCTGGGAACACCCCTTAATCTTTCTGAGTCTCAGTTTCCTCACCTATATCTGGTGCTACCTAATATGGGAGCTGTTAGCTACATGTGGCAATTGAGTCCTTGAAATGTAGCTACCCAAAATTGAGAGACTTTGTAAAGTTAAAAATAAGCACAAGATCGCAAAAACTCGGGGCAAATAAGCACAAGATTGCAAAGACTCAGGGCCAAAAAAAAAAAAAAGATAGAAAAAACGCCAGCTCATGACTTTTACACGTTCATTGCATGCTGAATTGATATGATTTTGAATGAGTTAAGTGCCACACCCACTAACCAAAAGGTCAGCAGCTCAAATCCACCAGGCAATCCTTGGAAACTCTATGGGGCAGTTCTACTCCGTCCTATAGGGTCACTATGAGTGGAAATAAACTCAACAGCAGTGGGTTTGATTTGGGTGCAGATTAAATAAAGTGTATTAGTTTCTTTTTATGTATTTTAATGTGGTTACTATGAAATTTAAAATTAATATGTGACTTACATTTGTATTCCTATAAACACTAGTCTGTAAAACTCCTATTGCAAAAATTTTTGGTAAGAATTAGAACAAATACTGTATTTGAACATCTTTTGCAGACTGTAGAGAAACACACAAATACCAGTCATTGTCATTATCACTACTATGAGGTAAGATTCTCACGTGTCTTTAGGTCTCCAATTACAGCACTTGAAGATCAGTGTCTTTCAGGTCTACTTGCACTCAGATAACAAACGTGTTGAAATGTTTCATGAACAATTCATTCACCACCACTCGTCTATTGATAAATCTCTCAATAAACACTTGTTGAAACCAAACATAAAGAAAGGTTAATGAGGCCAGTGACATGGGATGAAAAGATGAGCTCATTCTACAGCCCTCCTCTGCTGTTCACTGATGCTGTACAAAATAGTCTGGACTGAATTAAGCCAACAGAAGCGTTATATTGGAAATAGGCATTATTAGCAAATTAACAATGATCAAATTTGATGATGGGAAACAATAAACCTATTTTATGTTTTCAGGCCTAAAATTCAAAAAGTCATGAGAACAATTGATCTCTTTCTTCTATGCAGTGGATCCCTCACTCTGACTGCCATCAAATTGATTCTGACCCATAGCGACCCTATAGGACAGAGTAGAACTGCTCCATGGAGTTTCCAAGGAGCACCTGGTAGATTTGGACTGCCGACCTTTTGACTGGCAGATGTAGCACTTAACCAGGACACCACCACAGTTTTCATACCCTGGATAGAGCAGTCCAGTTCTCTCCACCAACACCCTCAACTACACCTTTTCAAAAAGAACATGTGCCTTGAAATACCCAGAAGATAAAATAACACAAAGAACTTTCCTGTTGCTCTTCCATTACAGTGCTGCTGTTGGCAAACTTCTGAAAGTATCTCCTAGGTCTGGGCTGATGGATGAAAATGGAGACAGATATTCCCAAGCTGTACATACATCAGACTAAATTGTTGATGGCCCCAAGAGTTTTAAGAAGCTTAGTAGGTATAAACCAAACTAAACCCATTGCCGTCGAATCAGTTCTGATTCATAACTATCCTATAATACAGAGTAGAAATTCCCCATAGGGTCTCCAAGGCTTTAAATCTTTAGGGCAGCAGATTCCCACATCTTTCTCCCATCAGTAGACACAAAGACAAGCAAAACCTTCGCAGTGTTCTCTCAAAATTCTATTATGCAAAAGTGAAGAGTAGGCAGGATATCTTTGAGAGTAAAAAGCCAAACTGACTTATGCAATTCCCTCTGTACTCTTACCAGGTCATAACCGTTTATGAATATTAATTGGTATATTTGTGCAATGTAAGGCAGTTGCTAGCCTAACATTCCTGCCTTTGTTCAAAGTCTCCTATCACTTTCTTTCAGGCTGTTGATTTTGGAGAGGTTGCGTAACCCTAGTGAGCTGCTAGCAAAGAGGGATCAATCAACACTTTGAAAGCTTCTGTTTCATCCCAATACCTGTGAGCTGCATGATAAACACTCTTCTTGGGACTGTGTGAAATTTACCATTGTTTGGACAGCTAAATACTTGTGGGAACACGGCAGGTTGTTGTCTTTTATTTAAACAGAATCCTTTACTCCCAACAAATCCTCACTTGCCCCAAGATTATAGGGTCCGAAACTCAAGCCACTAAAGCTCTGAGTGTGTGTTATGGCAATATTTTCCCTATGAACTTAAATAATGCCTCCATTTATCAACATCTGGGGGCATATTAAGAAGAAGAAGAAAAAAAATTCCTTACAGTCTGTTTCAAAAACCTAGGAAGGATGACTGAGGCTAATTCTTTCATGGGTAGGTACCTGCTGCCAAGGGTGTGTCCTCCAAAGACCTTATCCTCAGTTATGAGCATTGGCACTCATTCTAGAAAGACTGTGAAGAGTTAGAACTCATCAACCAAATTCTTAAAAATGGTCACGGCTTTCTGGTGACCTCAGAATGGTTTTTAGGATTGGTTACAACCTTGCCCATTTTATGCCTTTAATTCATCCTATAATCTAACCACAAAAATCTATTATGTGTCCACTGTATGTCTTGTAGAATTTGGTTTCTCATTATTATTTTTCTTGCCAGTCTTCTGTCTACTGTTTGTCCTAGGGCTGAGGATGGAGCAGTGAGCAGACTCACAGTATCCCTGCACTCATAAACTCTACATCCTGGTGGGCAATGGATGAAAGAGAACCTACACATAGACAGAGAATGTGAGATGACCCTAGGTGCTGTGAAGAGAGGAAAACAGGGTGACATATGGGGTGGATGACTACTTCTGGAAGACCTTGCATGCATGGAAACTCTTCCCACCTTTTCTGATGCAGTTAAGAGATCATCTCAACCACTAATAGTTCCCATTCTCCAGGTCCACCACTTTGCCATCCTGAGTGAGCTCCTTCTTTTGGTTCCTACAGCACATAGAATATACCTCACAGCATACCCCCCTCACAGCATATCCTTCTGTTATTTACCCTGGTGCTACTATTGTTAATTTTTTTATGTCTAGTTCACTGTTTTAGTTTTCAGCTACTTTCGGGCATGTGCTGTGTCTCCTTTCCCTGTACCTCCTCCTTCCAGGGCTGTTAATATACTAGATGCTTAATAAATTTAACAATTCAAATAGAATCATCTTTAGAACATGCTAATTGTACAGAATTTCCTTTTTGAAAGCTATCTTTGATACCTCACGTAGCTCTGAATTTTAAATAGGTTTCAAAGGAAGCTGTTTACCTACAAAAATCACTCCCACCACTGGCAGAGGAATTTTCTAGGGGATTTCTCAACCACTGACCACTCAGAATACTTGCTCAGACACGTGACATGTGCCAAGTGTCCTTCTAGAAGAGGTTAAAGTTTGGAAACAATAATATGGTCTGCCAAATTTCAGATAATGATCCCTTGGTCTGAAAACGGAATACTCACGCTTTCTATATGAAAGCATGTCCCAAAAAACTGATGTTTCTCTAGCTGAAAAGAATCAGCAAGTGTTTAGCTAATTTGCCAGAGTGCCGACCTTATACAAAACAAGCTGGATTTCACAAGAGTGTCTGAGCATCAGCATAGAGTTTGAAAATTCCACTACCAAGTTTTTGTTTTTTTAATGAACTTCTTACTGTTTTGTTCTGGCCCCTGGTGATTGTCCTGACTAGAATCTCCCATTTATTCAATGACACAGTTAAAACGAAGACAAATGACTCAAATAGAATAATTAATTAATTATTTCCAGAAGAATACAAATGTTCTTGACCAATTGGGAACTGATTCTGATATCCCAATGAAATATATGAGCCCCCAGTCCCCTGCTCCAATACAGAATGCCTCCAAGTTTAGTTGGAAACAAGAAAAATCTTCCAGATTCTGCTTCAAATAAAAGTAGGTAAGTACAAGGTAAGTATTTTCCCTGCTGCTTCCCTGCACTGTAATTTGACATCTATTTTAATGATGCTTGGTTTATTGCTTGTCAAAAATGTGAAATGGCCGGTTGATTTTTATGGAGTTTCTCCTACCTTTTGGACAGTTATATTTTGAAATAAGTGTATAACTCCTCCCCCTCCTCCTTTCTCTCTTTCTTTCTTTCTTTTTTTTTTTTTCCACTAAATGGTGCATGCATGGGTTTAGTATTTGGCTGCCAGCAGAATGAAGTCATAATTTCAGAAGTCCAAGAGAATAGATCAAAATCACGCCAACCCTTTCATGGATGGATATAGCTGCTAAATGGATGTTTACCTAGGAAAGCCATCATCTGGCAGGCAGCAGAGCCAGCGTTCTGAAGCAGCTAACGCATGTATACTAAACAAATTTGGCTTCGCTGCTGCAAGAGCTGCCCTGTGGAAATTCTCAGCATACATTTGTTTGATTGAGCCGTCATTCCCAGTTGATCTGCTGATGATCTGTGTCACTTTGTTTAAATGTCCTGGTATTTTTTTTTTAATATATATACAGCGAAAAGCGAGTATGTTTCTGTGATGGATTAAATAGAGGTGAAATTTGAGAGTGACTCCTGTTTTTGATTCTTGTGTTCTCAGACAGGTGGGTCTGGAATGATCAAGAATGTCACATCTAAGCACAAGGGAAAATATGGAGCCCATTTGATTTAAAACACATTACCGTAAAGATACATTTGCTACTGTGTTTGCCCACTGCAAGAAGCTATTCAGGATTCCCCATCTAAACAAGCACCATATGGGTTGATTCTCAGCATCCCTTTCAAATGTCCAAAAACAGAGGACACGAAACTCACTGCTGGGAAATATGTTCTGAGAACAGGGAGCAAGGCCCATTTCTATTGTATTTTGGCTTCAGAAATCAACTGCAAGGTCAGGCTAGAACCAAAGCGCCCCATCTCAAATATCCTAGTAATGGTTCAGATGGAAACCCAACACCCGAGTGCCATACCATGTCTGAAGCACTAATCATGAGACTGCCTGTTTGCTGCATGGTTAAAACACTTCCTGCAGCTAATCTTCCTAGATAGGCTCTCGGCTTTAATAATCTATGGGGTCTGCAGCTAAGTGCTGGGATCTGGGCACTATCATCACTTATGTCTCCACCCTGCCAAGCCCCAGACGACATGTGATACACATGAACTACCTCCCTTTAGCTCCTGTGGATGTGTAGGCAAAGGCCTGCCTTAAGTTGGAGTCCCCCTTACCACAGTAACATATCCCTGACCAACCTGCTGTCATACCTGAAATTTCCCCCAGTGTAGCACCATTTCTTTGGGTTAAGACAAAACCTTATCTCAGGGACTTCCTGATCATTAATGGTTTGTTTCCTTCAACATACACTTGAAAACTCACTACGGGCCAGAGAGACACTGAGTGCGGTCCTCCGAAAACAACTGCTCTGTTCCCAACTTCAAAGGCCACAGTCCAGTAGACAGGACAACATGCAAATAAAACACAGCACCCATCGTTAATGAACTGTGTAGGAAGGTGCATGGGAGAAAGAAGTTAGTTCTTTTTGAGGACGGAAAAAATTGAGAAAGGCTGTCTGGAGGTGTTGACATCTAAGAAGGATGTGAAGGATGAAGACAGTTGCAAAAGACTTTCCCAGGGAAAAGGAAAGAAAGCCCATTCCAGAAAGAAGACAATGTATATTTAAAGGCAGGGAAGTCTGAAACAGTACAGCATATTCAGTGTTGCATGATTTATAGTGGGAAGGAAGATAGACACGAGGAGAGAGGGCCAGAGAGCAAGAGCCAAATAGCCAAAGGCTTTGTGTGCTGTGGTCTAGAGACTGGTCTTTATCCTATTATGAAGACGGTACCAGTGAAAGATCTTAAGAAAGAGAATGGAAGTATCTGAGCTGTGTTTTTGTAAAGAGCACTCTGATTCAAAGAGAGGAGAAATTTAAGAAGGATGACATGGAAAACATATGGAACAGTCAGAGGCTATTCCAGTAACCCATGAGTGAGATCAAAAAGGCTCAAAAAAATGATAGTGGAGAATGATCAGGAAGGCAGAGAGCTTTGGGAATGAAACTGAGAGAATTTGATGAAGGCATAGGGTGAGGATAAAATAAATCTCCCTGAACCACCCAGAATCATCAGTTAGTTATCAGTCATCAGCAAAGTGTGCCACCTTGAAGGAATGGGACATATAGATGGTGGCGGGAGAGGAAGGGTTAAGTTACTGAAGAGCCCTAGAACAGCATGAGAGCTCTGGGACATAGAAAACCACAAGACTGTAACATCAAGGAACAGGGTCCCTTCCTGGAAGACATGAAACCAAAGGCTCACCATGGTGGCAGGAAACAAAGTCATTCTCACAGGTACAAATAGAGAAAATGTCAGTCCAGGCATTTTGGGGATGCCTTCCCTGGGTCTGGCCAACTCTTAAGGGATGTCAGATCCTTAGCAAATCTCATTCCTTTATGTTAGCAACTATGCTTTTAAATATTGACCACCCTCGGTTCCTCTACATTAAACTGTTCAATATATCTTGGTAATTGTGGTTCAAACATACCAACGATCATGAGGAAGGCACAGGCCTGGGGAACAATCTTCTCTGTTACCCATAAGGTCACCATGAGTCAGAGCCACCTGACGGGAACCAACAATTATCCTGGCTCCGGGACTTTCCTTCACAAAGTGTCCACCTGGTACACACCCCCTTTCTTGTTCAGTTTTGTTTGAGGAGGAATTCCTACAGAAAGGCTCTAAAACAACTCTGTATTTCAATGGTTTAGACAGGAAATTATTACACAAGTTCAACTGATGTATACATTTGCCTCTGCCTTTGAGGGGAAGAATTTTATTTTTAATGCCATTAAGTGTGATTGATTTAGATAATAAAAATCCTTAGAAGAAAAATTGGAAATCTGAATCATCAACATTCTTGGTGCCCTTGTATCATCCTCTGCCCTCGCCAGAACTCCAAATCCCAGAGCCCATGGGCACGACTTACAGGGCTACACGTCCCTAAGTCCGAGTACCTCCTTTCCCCAAAGAGGCTGATCTGTTTGATATTATTTATTTGTGTATTTTTTTCATAGGAAAAAAAATAGGAAGAAGAAGCAGAAAAGTAAGGAGAGGGTAGAAGTAAGACTTTATTTATTATGGTTTAACATTATTTATGGCTCTTTTAATTTAGGTCCAACATCCCAAGAGTCACATTGCAATGGGTGCCATAGATACCAATAAAATAGCATCACAACGCACACACATATATTCTCCAACTTCTTTTACAAGTAATATTTTGTCATGTGCACACAAAGCAAATTCTGTCAAATTGCAATGCATTTCTAGGCATTTTGCTTTGAATTTTTCCTTTAAGAAATATAAAAGGAGGAAGCATGGATGAGGCAACACTTGATTATATGGATTTATCTGCACCATGGAAAAGAGAAACACAATCAGCTCCATTCAGGAAAGAGTAATTTCACTATTTGATAGCCATAAAAAGCAAATCAAATGAAAACAAGAAAGCAGGGATTCTGTATTAATCTATAGAAGCCTGAGTGATTAAGATCCAGATCAAATAAAAATCTTATATAGATAAGCTCATATATATCAAGTATAAAAGCTTAAATATATATATATATACATATATAAGCTCTTTGTATATGTTTTTGGCTTCTGAAATGTAATATTGTTATTCATCCTCTGAGACAGAAAAGGCAAATTTTAAAGACATTTTCTTAACTGATAAATGTCACAAAATTTGGACTTACAAGTTTGGTTATAATGCTTACACACACTTAGACTTGACATTCTTTCTAGTTTCCTGAGGTGCCAGGGGAGTAGATGGTTAAAATTTACATATTTGGCTGCCAAAGTTTTTGGTTGAGAACCGAGGAGACCACATTAGTCATTACTGAGCAACCCACCCTTAGACAGGGAGCACAGGCAGGCTAGCTCTGAGATTACAGGGCAATAAATGCTTTGTTATAGAATTAGACCGTATTCTCCTAATTCAGAATTTTCTAAACTTTTATTTTTTTAATACCTAAGAGCCACTTTGCTTCGTAGGTCAGAAAAGGATTTCAAGAGAATTGTTAATGATACAAGGACTATGTAATAGTGTGTTACAGGGTTTTATTTGTTGTCTACACATGCATACACACACACACACACACACACACACACACACAGGGTCACAGTCATCGTTAACTTGTAATGACAAAGCCCAGTTCTTCCCATAAGGCAAATGTCAACAGAACGAAGGCCAAACAGCAAATAATCCAAAGTAATTTTCCGAAAAGTGTTAAAGCCACACAAACACACCAAAACAAGCCCCAAATAAATTAAACTCCAAACAAACTCAATAAAACACATATTAAGAGGAGACAATCCAAAGCAAACAATCCAAAAATCTTTCAAAGTGCAATATAGTTACTTCCTGTTCCTAGACTGTCTCCCGTGGGGATCGATGGACAGAGTGGCCCTGAGATGCAGGCTGCTCTGGGAGCTAGTTCCACAACAGCAGCCTCCTCTACCCCTCCCACTGCCCAGCTTCCTGGAGCCCTGCCCTGCAGACCCAGAGAGCTGGATGCCGAGAAGGACTCTGGCCACCCCGCCAGCCTGGTGTTTGGCTCCCCAGTCACCCAGCACACAAGTATGATGGATGATGATGGATCGCAGCCCCACCAAAGCCGTGTGAATTTCCCAAGGAGGCTGATTATTCTCATCGAGCCCCAGAAGAAGCTCAGAGTTTCACAAAAGCCTCCAAGGAAACCTCCCAATCCCCTTGTCTGCCTGACACAGACCCCACTAAATAAAGCAACCTGGCCCTGATATGGCCTCCTCCTGTTGACACACAGATCCAAGCCTCCAAATTCATTATTCAGTGATATGATTTAGCTTTGATTGAATTTTTAATGAACACCCAGAGTTACAGCGCAGTGGAATGCCGCTCCGGCTTCTCCCAGGGGACGATAACAGTCTACGAACACTTTCGGTCCCAGCTTTTCCAGTGTTCTCATGCTCTGCTTGACAACACGGTTACAAGGATTTCTTCTCCATTGTCTGGTCTCGCTCTCCTTTTCTATCTTTCACTCCCCTCTTTTTTTTCTCTCTCCCCCTTTCTCTGTCTCTCTTTCTCCTTTCTTTCCTTCCTCCCTCCTCCTATGATAGCTTTCTTAAACCAAAACGGTCTCTGTGAAACTCTATAAAGTTACAATTATAGAAATTGTTCATACTAGCTAACTAGTATTACAGTCAGACCTAGGTATGCACAGTGGAATAATATATCTTGTAAGAACAGAAGCTAGTAAAAAAAAGGAAAGTGCTGTCCTACTTAATGGAGTTGGAGTCTGTAGCTTAGGTCATTTTTTGCCTCGTGTTGTATGCTGGAAATAGGCACTGGGGTTTGCAGAACAAGAGTTCAGTGACTACTGTTGCCCTCTTGGAATGTCCCTGATCATTCCAAGTGACAGAATGGGCACTCCCATGTAAGATTAAAAGGAACTTACAAATCGGCCCTATTCAGAAGTATATTTGAGGTACTTGGAGCAAAGAATATAGCTTTTAGTCCTTTTTGAAAACCCTTTTTGTGATCCCTTTGTCAATGCTTGGATACTTAATCTTCCCCCTAATGTACTGCACCTTGAATTTTTCTAATCTTCTGGAGTCTGTAGAAATATGCAAGTAAAAGTTGGTGGTACTTCTCAGGAGTGATTCCAGAATAGCTTCCAGTGATTTCAGAATAGCTTATGGAGGTGAATCTGATTGCGTTCAGGGTAGAGGGAGAGGTGAAAGTGGTGTTTATAGAGCCCTTTATATAAAAACAAGGAAATGCCAATTGACTTTATCAAATAACTGGGAGAGGAATGTGAAGAGTGGTGAAAATTATGGGCCAGCTTGGGAAGGCTTTTCAAGTAAGGTTTGGCATCATGACCAACACATCGTCAGGTTTATTCATGAATTACATTCACGCTTATACTTTTTTTTTCCCCTTGACTGGCCATACATCTTATATTATTATAATAATTTGAAATAATTCTTCCTAATAAATGAACTTTATAATGTACAGCCATAATCCTTATTTCCTAAACAAATAAACAAAAAAGTGTCTGCATAAGGACAATAGATGAGACTTTTAGAAACATAGATCCTGTCTTTGGCACTGCCACTAACTAATTGGGAAATTCTGAACAAGTCTTTTCAACTCTCTGGGAATCTTTCTCTTCCTCTGTAAAACTGCTGAATGAAGAGAACTCACAGAATCCCCTCTGACTCATGGTCTGTGAGTCCATCAATCTCTGTGTGATTGCAAAAGTAGTTTCCTAAAAAAGGCTGTATCGATGTAATTCACTTTGTACCATAATCAGCCTAGTACTACGTGCATATGAACTTGAGAAAAGCCCTTGGCAGTTGATAAAGACAGTAATTTTAGTTTGTATGATGAAATTGGCTTGGATAGTATAGAATCAATGACATGATGAAAATCAATAAAGCTTTAACTTGTACTGAATACCTAACATGTACTACATTAACACCAATTTTTTCATTTTACATCATTACCTTTTTTAATCTCTCCACTCCCCCCTCCAAAATCTCCCTACTATATAGATTTAAAAAAAAAAAAATTCGGTAGATTAAAATTCAGAGACTCTTTGTATGAACCCATGATGCTCCAATAACCCCAGTATATCAGCTTCCTAGGCCCACTGTAACAAATGACCACAAACTTGGTGACTTAAAATGACAAAAAGCTATTCTCTCTCACTCTTAGAGACCAGATGTCTAACTTCAAGGTGTCTGCAGAGTTGGTTGTTTGTGGAGGCACTGAATGAGGTTGTTGCGTGTCTCTCTCCCAGCTTCTAGGATTTGCTGGCAATCCTAAACCTTTCCTTCCAATCTCTGCCTCAGTTCTCATATAGCATTCCTCCTCTGTGTCTTCTGCCTCTATGTCCAAATTCCCTTCCTCTTCTAAGGACTCTAGCTATCAGGTTAGAGTCAGCCTGACAGTTAGCCAGAAGGCTGACACTGACAAGCGAACTCCAGATTTGGATTCATCTATTGATGGGTCTCAGAAACTGACCACATTTGGGGAAAGTCCAGCATTTGGAGATGAACACCAACAGAGTTGCTAGATTCAAAGAGTAGGATATAGCACGATTTCTATTGCCTCAGTCAGAGTCTCTCAAATGCCAGTATTCTGCATATCTTCAAAGAGCAGAATCTGTCTCCAAAAAACTGTACAAAAGAGCTCACTACAAAGGAAAATTCTTCAAGATCTTTGCTACTGAACTAGAACCAGAAATAAGAGGAAATCCTCCAAGTACCATATAAAAATGACAGATACAAGAGAAGGCTGAGCAGGCCATGAAATGAGAGATTTTTGCTGACAGATGAGCACCTTTGAACTCTAACCCAATAAAAGAATTAGCACTCCCAGTGTATAATCAGTGCAGCAAGCAAAATATGTCAACACACTGTAGGCAAGGTAATCAATCGACATGTGAGGTAGGAAACAGCCAGACTAAATAGCAGCCTAGTCCCACTGAGCCAGACAGCCCTTTCCTGCTCCTTAGGTTTCTCATACCAGATGGACTAGGAATTGACATGCAGTAACAAGTAAAACAATGAGCAAAGTTGAGTCCCCAAACTCGGGTTCTTGATGCTTTGGTTTTTCTTAGATACATTTGTAAGTGTCGTTCTCCAGTTAGGTAACAGAAACTTCAACATTACCAACCACGGCTCTCTTCTTTAGTCTACCTTCCCATGAAGACATCAAAAATAATAAAAAGAGCAGAAGCTACAGATATAGACAGAGCAAGATTTTAATCCTGGTTGGCTGTATGCTAACCACTGGCATCAAACAACTAATTCAACCAAGCTGGGCCACAGTTCTGTATTTTTTTTCCACAAAAATGAAAGAATAACACAGATTTTACAAAGAGATTTGAGATGACTGAAAGAAATGCTGTTGCTTTTAGGTGCCATTGAGTATCTTCTGACTCATAGCAGTCCTGTGTGTAGCAGAATGAAGTGGTGCCCAGTCCAATGCCGTCTTCACAATCATTGCTCTGTTTGATCCCATTGTTGCAACACTAGGTCAATCCATCTCATTGAACATCCTCCTCTTTTTCACTGTCACTGCACTTACCAGGCATAATGTCCTTCTCCAGGGACCAGTCCCTCCTGATAATGTATCCAAAGTACGTCAGGTGAAATCTTGCCATCCTTCTTTCTAAGAAGTATTCTGTCTGTACTTCTTCTAAGACAAATTTGTTCCTCCTTCTTACAGCCCATGGTATAGTCAATATTCTTTGCCACCACCAAAATTCAAAGGCATCAGTTCTCCTTTGGTCTTCCTTATTCATTGTTCGGCTTCACATGCATATGGAAAAATAAAAATAAAAACAAATCTTTTGCCACTGAGTTGATTCCAACTCATATTGATTCTAGAGGACAGAGTAGAGCTGCCCATAGGGTTTCAGCTAGCAGCCATTTCACTTAACCACAGAGCCATCAAGGCTCCACATTCCCATGAGGCAATTGAAAATACCGTGGCTTGGTCAGGTTCACCTTAGTCCTTCTCCAAGTGACATCTTTGTTGTTGTTGTTGTTTTTTAACACTTTAAAGAGCTCTTTTTCAGCAGATTTGCCCAATGCAATATATCCTTTGGTTTTTTGACTGTTGCTTCCAGGGGCATTGATTGTGGATCCAAAGGAAAGGAAATTTCTGACAACTTCAATATTTTCTCTGTTCATCATGATGTTGCTTATTGGTCCAGTTGTGAGGATTTTTGTTGACTTTATGTTGAGGTGTAGTCCATACTGAAGGCTGCAACTTTGACCTTCATCAGTAAGTGCTTCAAAATCCTCTTCAATTCCAGCAAGCAAGGTTGTGTCATCTACATTTAGCAAGCTGTTAAAGAGTCTTCTTCTGGTCCTGATTCCACCTTCTTCTTCATGTAGTCCAGCTTCTGGGATTATTTGCTCAGTATTCAGATTGACTAAGCATGGTGAGAGGATATCACCCTGATGCACATCTTTCCTGATTTGAAACCACCCAGTACCTCCTGATCTGTTTGATCAACTGCCTCTTGTTCTGTGTGCAGGTTCTACATCAGCACAATTCAATATTCTGGAGTTCCCATTCTTTACAATGTTATCTATAATTTGTTATGATCCACACAGCTGAATGCCTTTGCATAGTCAGTAAAATACATGTAAACATCTTTTGGTATTCTCCACCTTTAGTCAAGATTCGTTTGATATCAGCAGTGATGTCCTTCATTCCATATCCTCTTCTGACTTGATCTCTGGCATTCCTCTGTTGAACTGTACTGCTCCAACCATTTTTTGAATTGTCTTCAGCAAACTTTTACTTGCATGTGATATTAACGATACTGCTCCATAATTTTCACATTCTGTTGGATCACATTTCTTTGGGATGGATGTGAATATGGATGTCGTCTAGTTGGTTGGCCAAGTAGCTGTCTTCCAAATTTCTTGGTGTACATGAATGAGCATTTTCAGTGCTGCATCCATTTGTTGAAACATCTCAGTTGGTATTCTGCCAGTTCCTGAAAGTTTGTTTTCACCAATACCTTCAGTCCAGGCTTGAACACAGAGTAGCTAATGCAAATAAAAGAAATGTTGAAGTCAAGGAGCTGACTTCAAAAGACTTCAAGGGACAGGCTTGAGAAAACAAATTTAAGTGATATAATGTGAAAGACTTGTAGGTAGAAAATCAAAAGAAAAAAAATGCTCAGCGTTTCTCAAGCTGAAAGAAGTGAAGAAAAAAAGTCCAAGCTTCAAGTTTTAATATTGAAAGACTCTTTGAAGAAATCATTGAATGATCCAAGAAGCATCGAAAGAAGATGAAAGAAATAACACCAAGTTAAAGAACGGGTTGACATTCAACCATTTCGGGAGGTAGTATATGATCAAGAAAGGAAGTCCAAGCTGCATTAAAAGAAACGGCATAGGTTAAATGCCTATACTGGTAAACCAAACAAGTAGCAACTTGTGGCGACCTCATGTATAAGAGAACAAAATGTTGTCCCATCATGTATCACCTTGTGTTTGAGTCCAGCATTGTGACTGCTGGACAGTCACATTCAGCAAAGACTTAGTGTTGGCATTCCCAATCTCCTCATACCTGACATGGTGTTTTGATCTCAGTGAGTACTTAAGAAATGCAGTGATGTCCACATATGTAAATAGTAGACTCACAGGGCAAGACAAAGTACCCTAGTTTCAGATGTGCGTGAGAAATGCAAGAAATAAACAAAGCCTGAATTCCCTATCTTCTACATACTAGTTACGTGATGGTAGGAGAGTCATCTAATATCTCCCGGTCACAGTCAACTCATTTGTAAAGTTGGACGAATATATGACTAATCTCTAGGTCCAAATTAAGAAGAGTGACTCATCCGCTTTCAGTGTATAATTGCAAACTATTTGTTATAAGGAAACCCTGATGGCACAATGGGTTAAGTGCTATGTGTGCTAACTAAAAGATCGGCAGTTCGAATCTGCCAGGCACTCCTTGGAAACCCTATGGGGGCAGTTCTACCCTGACCACTACAGACCCAACTTGACAGCAGTGAGGCTTTATCTGTTATAAATTTGCCTTATTTTTGTACTAACTTGATAAAACCAAAAAGTAGTATTTTCAGCTCCAAAATCCACTTCCTTACAGGAACTGAGAAATTCTTCTTTAGTTTGTGTTTTCCATTTTCTCAAAGGAGAATACCTAATGTTCTCTGGATAAAACTATTTAGCCAGTCTTCAGGATTATTACAGTGTGGTTTAGAAGGCTGTTGATAGCAATTGTTTAAAAAGTCCATCCTCCCCCACCTATCTAACCCTGAACCACAGGTGGGTACATTTTGTAACACCTTCTGCTCATGCCGCCTGTAGTTCAAGATCCCACCTGCTTTAAACTGAATAGCTCTGTATGATGCAATACTTTATTTTTCACTTATCTTATTTTACATGTATTTGCTTTCTAAACAGACACATTGTGAGAACGGCCTCTTGTCCATGCCTATCTGTCCTCTCAAACTTTAGCAGTATTTTAAAGTGCAATTTTCTTCACTAACCATGGCAGATACCATCCAAACTAGCTAACAATTTTTCTTTGGATTCATGAGATAGAATAGTATCTATTCTACTGCAGTGAGGCTATTGGTTATAATTTTAAAACCACTTGCAGGAAAGTAACACAAAATCTGACATAGGAATATTGGGAGGTTTTCTCAACAACTGCTTAACTCTGTTCTTGTGAAAAGGAAAAACAAAAACAAAAACATTTTCCAGTAGGTGTGGGCATAGACAAATTCAGACATTCTAGTTTTTAGTTATCATTCACTGACATTGCAGCTACAAAAATAAATCCTGAGGCCTAATTTGCCTTAGCATTCTTAATGTGAGGGAGCTGTCAGACAGCAACACTTAGTTATTTTTCACATTTATTTTACATGCAGAAGGGCACACCGCTCTGTCGTCAAGATGTCAGATGGAATCCAAAACAGGCTATCACAAAAATTGCCCCCAAGAATGGTCATCAAAAAGAGAGTTGTGACAAAACAACTATGCTAAAATTGGTACTTTAACTTGAATAATATTTGCATTAATGTATCTCAATACTGTCAGAAACCTTTGTGGAGAAAAGACAGAACTTTCTGTTTGGTAGTTTGCAAATATCAAACACTTGTCGTCCATCAGCTACCCCTTCTTGGATGTGACAGCGTGTGGTAAGAAAAAAAGCCAACTTTTGTTTTGGAATCTCGTTGACATGGCCTTTGGAAGCTTATGAGACCTGTTCTCATTTATTGCGTCCTTTGTACACTGCTGCCTGCTTATAACAAAACGCAATGAGGGAGGCTCATGACAATTTCTCAACTTTTCCCCTTAGAGACTGAGAGAGCCCACAGTTTCTACAAAACAGGATAAGCAATACTTTTTGTTAGAGTAGAGAAGTGCTGGACAAATAAGAAATGGTGGACATTTCTCCTCCACATTTAAAAAGTTAAGTGAGTTGGTAGAATTGTGCCTACGAGTCAATACATTATCATAAACTAAATTCAAAGAGTTGCAAGCTCTCAAAACACAACCTCCCTTTTCCTTTGATGATGCTTAAACTCTCAGAGAATTCTATAAATGTTCCCAGTCAACTCACAGAGCAGTTATTTCAGGACAAAATAGGTGACCATGCAAGACTTTGTCATTATTTTACCTTATTAATTTTGCAGAATTGCCAAATTTTCGGTGAAGGTTAGGATTTACCTGTAGCCAACAAAGATATGAATCTGTTCCATTAGTCTTTTATTTAGATTAAATTAGTACAAAAATAAATTGTAAGCCAAATTCTTGCTAAAATTTTTGCTACTCAGCTTAGCAATCTTGTCTGTAAGTCAGAACCTGTTGCTGTAAGTCAGAATCAACTCAGCTGCAGTGGTTGGGGGGGGTGAGGGGCACTTCATTAAATTTGTTTTCAAATTTTCACTTCTACCCTTTAAAAAGTGTGGAAAAGTTGCTTAATTTTTTTTTCAGGATGAAACTATCAAGTGATAGAGAAGTGTCTGAAGACTTTAGTAAAAGCAATTGGGCCATTTTCATTTTCCAAAAGACACCAAGGCCACAAAAAATAAAACAATGAAAGAAGTGTTTGGCAAAGCTCTTTCTTTTCTAAGCATTAAGAAAAAGATGTTCATAAAACCAACCGTGAAGACATTGCTTTCCAAAGAATCTAGCTCCGAAACTAACCACACCAGGAAGGTTTATAAAAATGACTTTCTTGAAGTACTCTCTGTTAGATATTCGTGTTATAGGAAACTCCTTCTATAAAGAGCCTCTTTTTATCATGGATTCAACTCCAAGATCAAACTTCAATGATAGCACTGCATGGTAAGTTTCACTCCTAACTATATGAAGAAGCTTCCAGGAGTTATTTTCCTAACGTTTGTACTGTGCCAGGATCCACTGTTCCAAATTGCATATTGTCACCACAGATGACATTTCTAATACAAGAAGAATGCCCTCTTTTAAACTGCCAGGGTATCCAAAACTTGTAAGGTCAGCTGTGTCCTATATACCCTGAGTATTTATGTTAAAGAGTTTATTTAGGTTATTTGGGTTAAAATGCTCTTGCTTTTGAAAACCCATACTGTTTTCTGTGTTTCTTGCTTACCTTACGTGACAGTCCTTTTGCTATGTTGTGGGCATGCCATCAAAATACTACCAGACAAATTCTCCTGACAGCTGGAGTCTATTGGTTTTCATAGCAGGTTTCTTCCCTTTAAGCTGACAAGAAAAATAAACATCTTCCAAAGAAAATGAAGGTAAATGCCAAAATGTCTCATCGATTCCCAGGAAAATTCCCTTTTTAAAAATTAACTATGATGATGTTTGACTTTAAAAGAAAGGCCTACAGGAAACACTTGAGTAGGCTATGAAGAGCACCAGGAACATTACGATCTCAGCAATGATACGTAACTGAAACATACAGAAATTGACAGTCAACTGCAGACTAGTAAGTGGCTTTTCAATAGGCGGGGAGAATCTGCAGTCTGAGTCAGAGAGTCTCTGCTTAAAAAGTTTCAACAGTTCAGCTCAGTGATCACTGAAGTTCACCTACAGAAATACTTCCCACTGTTGAGCACTTATATTTTGGTCTTATTCATGGTTGAGAAAACACATTTAGAAACCCTGATGGCATAGTGGTTAAGGGCTATGCCTGCTAACCAAAAGGCTGGCTGTCGAAATCCACCACATGTTCCCTGGAAACTCTATGGAGGTAATTCTGTTCTGTCCTATAGGGTGGCTGTAAGTCAGAATCAACTTAACTGCAGTGGTTTTGGGGTGGGGGAGCACTTTGTTAAATTTGTTTTAGTAAATAAATCAAAGCAAGTTCCCTTTAAAGAAACCTACAGGTAAATGAAGGGGTACTGAGTTTCTGTTTCGGGTGATCTAAAACTTCTGTAAATGAATAGTGGAGATGGTAGCATGGCTTAGGAAAGCACCTGATGTCACTGAATTAAACACTTTGAAATGGTTAACATGGTTTATAGTATATGCATTTTACAACAATAAAATTACTTTTTTTTTTTTTTTTACTCTATAGGTTGGCAGTTCAAACCCACCAGCAGCTCCATGACAAAAACATGTGGCAGTCTGTTCCTATAAAGATTACAGCATTGGAAATCCCATGCGACAATTCTACTCTGTCTTATAGGACTTCTATGAGTTGGAATCAAATCAATGATGACAGGTTTACTCAGTACAGTGAAGAACAGGACCAGCGGTAGAGTAGCAGAAAGCCAAGGAACACTTAATGTGGTGACTCTGAGAAAAGTTGGTTTTGAGCTGAACAGCAGGAAACACACTGAAGGGGATGGTTCCAGCTAAAAGGTGAGAGATACCATGGCTGCAAGTGGCGGGGGTGCCAAATCAAATTCCTATTAGCCAAGCAAGGTGTAAATGCTAGTGGAGGTTATTAAAAGGTCAAAAAATACTGTGCTAAAATAGTTTGAAAAATCCTGCTGCAATTCATCAGTGAGGAAAAGAGAGCCTTTCTTAAAGAGGTATTAAAAAAAAAAACCACTGCCGTCGAGTTGATTGCAACTCACAGCGACCCTGCAGGACAGCTTAGAACTGTTCCATAGAGTTTCCAAGGAGCACCTGGCAGATTTGAACTGCTGATTTTTGGTTAGCGAATGTAGCACTTAGTCACTATGCCACCAGGGTTTAAAAGTAGGTGTTTAGGTAACTGCCAAAAGCATTTAATTTCTGGGTGATCGCTTTCCACTTTCAGCATTTATTTTTAACACTACCACTTGCAAACAGAAGGTAGACGTTAATGAGGTCTGAGCTATTTTCTCAGAAAACAATTACAGTTTCATTAGGTGATGATGTTGAATACACTTGATGGCAGTGGGTTTGGGTTTTAGTTTGGTGCATATATTCAAGTTTCTCTCAACTATCAATAATTGAGGGCAGGGAGGAGTAAGGATTTGGGGGTTAAACTTGACACGCCACCAAGTGAATGTCAGTAACTCAAAATGTAGCATAGTATCCCAGAGAAGTCATTCAGCTGCAGTGAGTCCACCCAGCTTTCCACCTACTTAATTTTGTAACAGAAGCATCCTTATCAACACAGCCGCTACCCCATAAGACACCTGAGAACTGGCTCCATCACTATAGGCACAGTAACCAGGTTAGGAAACAAAAACTAGAGCAGGCAGGGACTAGTAGAGTCAAGGAACAGCCTTTTTACACAATTAAAGCTCAAAATGGGCACAGAAACAGCTACCAAATCTAGTCTATCTCACAAATCTTGGTTCTCTCCACCAACAAGCTACTCTTGGACAAGTTCAATAGTTGCCCAAGTGAGATAGGAAGAACTCTGGCCTGGAAAGAGCAGGGCCTCGATTCTGGCTATAGCCCTGTAGAAAACCCACCATGGCCAAGACCTGAACCTCTCATGGCAAGCTGGGGCTGGATGTTCTCCGAAAGTCCTTTCAGTTCTAAGAATGCATGTATCTGAGATTTCAATAATTCATAAAATGTTGAAAATTAAGAAACAGAAGAAGCTGCAAACATGTCTTTTCCTATCTGAGAAATTAAGCTAGCAGCTAAGGATGTTTCCTCATGGGATGCTGGACTGCGAAACTGGGACACAGCAGCTTCCTCCAAGGAAGCAACTATAGGTAGTGAAAAGGGAGAAGAGAGCCCTACTCCTTTGGTTCAGCTACAAGTCATTTTCAGGGAATAGACTTGTCCCATAATTCCGTTTTCACTTTCGTTTTCTCTCAAAAATGAAAAATTTGCAACTTTACAAACCAAGCACATAATTCTTAAATACACAACATTTTAACTTAAACCCCCCAAAACCAAACATACTGCCATCAAGTCGATCCCAACTCATAGTGTCACTACTGGACGGAGCAGGACTGCAGAGTTTCCAAGGAGCACCTGGTGGATTGGAACTGCTGACTGTCTGGTTAGCAGCTGTAGCATTTAACTACTACATCACCAGGGTTTCACTAAAAATCTTCAAGAGAATGCTTTAAACTGGAAAGAAACATGTACACTGAAATAAGGAGGATATGTGCAGATAAACCTCAAAGATAAACAACATAAAGAATAGTTTTTAATTGCCCTATGAATAAAAGTTTAGGGAGACCGTGTTTTCATCTCCCACAAAAGATTCATAACATTCCATTATAGCAGGTAAGCTTGGCAACTCTGGCAGCGTATACTATTTTTCTTACAACAGTGTATACTATTTTCTTACATTTTATATGAAGTTGTTGCACTCATGACTAAACTCCAGTAACGCTGGAATGAGGATCAGAGAACTCATGGAGAGTAGGACGTGATCTGACAGAGGGGTTTTATTGTCTGTCCAACCTAGAAACAGAACAGGTTAAGGCTTCTAAAAATTTGAGGGTTAAATTATTCAGTTCTGGTGGTGTTTAAATGTTGGTCATTGATGATGAAAAATCTTCTATGCATTGTTTTCTCCTGAACTCATTTTTGTTAGCAAACTTGTGGTTTGGACCATAAGTGCTACTAATGAATGTGGAGTTGTTTGCCCTCCAGTGCGTATTTCTAGCTGGCTGTACTGTTCTGAGATGGCATTTCTGCTCTTCCCTCCCTTAGACCTGTTACAAATCTGTTAGCTGGTCAGTGGTTCTTTGGCAATATGTATGATTCTTGCCACCTCTCCAGCACCTCTTCACATGGTGCTATGTTTGCTCCTCCTGCTTCTTGATATTACCAACTTTCAGGATTCCATCTGACCCTTTTCTGTCTTCTTGCCAGAGCCCTGGGGCAATGCAAATAGTGAAGCACTCAGCTGTCAATGAAAAAGTTGGAGGTTCAAGTTCACCCAAAGATACCGTGGGATAAAGTCTCAGTGATCTACCTCCAAAAAATTAGCCATTGAAAACCTGTTGGAGCATGGTTCTACTTGCTCTGATATACTTGGGATTGCCAGGAACGAGATTAATATCATGGTGACTGGTTAGGACTTCCTGCCACCTTGCTTACACTGCCCTGTTTTACAGCCTATGTGAATTAATGAGAATGCTCCTTCCTTCTGGTTCACAAACCAACCAACCAATTATACATCCTTCCCCCCCCCCCCATCATGACTTCTTTATTCTTTGTGTTTACCATTCTTCTTTGTATTTAGGTCTAAAGATGTCACTTCTCAGAATTAAAAATTCTCAGATATAGGTGAACAGCTTCTCTAGAGGGTGACAGGGCAGGGCTGACCAATAAATAGGTACATATACTTAAATTTTTCTTGTCTCTGACAGCAATTATCTGCAGTAATCCAAGCAGGACTGGGCTTCTTCAGAAGAATAAGGACTCAGTAAACAGGCTGCTAGCCTTCATAAGTAAATCTAGACAATCTCAGGAGGTAGAGAATTCATGTCCCATTACATTATCATCAATATTGCTGGAAGAAGTAAAAATTGCACGTATTTTGCTTTGTTATTATTTATATTTACTATCTTTTTAGATGATATTTTCCTAGCTACTGGTAGAAGGCTCACTTATAAAAATAAATATCCCCAACAATATGTTTGAAAATTAGAGTAAAACTGAAACTCACATTCCTTTGTTATTTTCTTTGTTGCTCACATTGCTGTGCATCACATCAGAACTTACTGAAAATCAGGGTAATAATGAAGAGAAAAAATGACGTTTTAAACTTGGATTTTGGTGCTACTAGGCCATAGACCACACTTTGAGTAGCAAGGATCACTGTGACTCTGGATACTACGAACATTACATTGTCACTGATTTCATAAAAGGCAAAAGTTTCTTAAATAAACATGTCACATGTGGAGGTATCAACAGTAAAAGGAACCTTTCAAGAGCCAAGTAAACTTTGGGGTCCTACTGAAAGGAAAGATTTGCCTAAAGTTTCTTACAGTTAAAAAAATACTATGTTTCCATAAAATTTTCTCAGCTTCAAATTTTCTGATTATCTGGAGAGAAAACAGAGACCCTAGAGGACTCTTATAGACATTCAACAGCAGAGAGAAGGGAAACTCACTTGTTTTGGAAGAAGATGACGATGCTGTAGAAAAAAGAACTGAAATTAATCCTACAGATTTATCTTTTAGAATAATTCTTTGTAAAGATCATCGACATTAGTGAGTGTTTTTTAGCATGATTCTTGATGTTTTAGCAGTAGAAAGTCATGAGCAGGTCATCATATAGAACACTGTCATGTTTCAGATAAGGAAGTTAAGATCCAAGTTTCAAGACTTGTTCAAGCTCACTAGAACCATTCAAGCAAAGACAGATACTCAGTTCTCCTAGCCCTCATCAAGTTACCTCATAGGTTTTGAATATTTCTTTGCTGACAACAAATCCTTATTATGTTTATTAATTAACCATTATTAATCACTGAGGAGGAAATATTTAGCCTTGAACCAAAGTGAAGCTGGGATACATAGAGAAGACAGAGGTGTCCTGAAATAGATGATATTTGCTTACTTTCCAATGGCCTCAGAGATTGAGTCTAAAATGCAAAGAGGCAAACATATGTACTCTTGTTCCTCTGCCAGAACTTATAGTGAAATATTTAAAGCTTCCGTTAAGCTCCTGATATTTCATCATCTTACTAATAGCCCTGTAGTTATTCCATTGAAAACAAAGAAAAACTCACTGTTCTGGGAGACCACCTCCTGTAGGGCTGGCTTAAGAACTCAGTTTCTTAGTCTGACCTTGAAAACTAACATCAGCATCTTCAAGACCACTGAGGTTTTGTCAAATTCCTACCAAGCAAAGACTATGATGCTCTGATTTAAACAGCCAAAAATAGTATCCCTCCAATGGTCCAGCTAAACCCTCCATGTGAATTCCCATAAGAACTGAACTTCAGGACAGCTTTCAAAGTCTTTTCTGATCTGGCTAGTGGTAAATTCCTCTAAATCTACCTTGACTTCCAGAATAAGTTGGTGGTCATTCTCTCGTCAGTCTCACGACCCATCAGATCAGAGACCCTGAAGACCTGATTTTATAAACCCCCATGTGTGAAAGAAGATGGTTGTTCCTCTGAAGGGTGCACAATGTGAAACATAACTGGCAAGTTTTCTCCATAAACAGAACAAATGTCTTCCCTCACAGAGCTGCCTTTATTTGCACAAGACATTTGCAAAGCTTAGAGTCTCCTTGAATCTATTAGAAACCCTTCCCTGAGTGAGGAAACAGACATTGTAAATGAACCATGACTCAGAAAGCCCCTTGTACCAGAAAATATCCTACAGATTCCAGAGACATTTTATGTTCTGTCTATTTTCCTGACATACTATTTCTAACTATCTGATTCATTTATTTTTTTTTTTTTGTTTAATGCTTTAACCAGTTTCTGGGGATTATTACAGTCAAACAAGTGATTTCTTTCAGGGTCAGGCTCCCCCCCTTCTAACTTTGGAAGAGTTTCAGGTTCAGTTGAAGGAAAAGCTCTGTTATGTACTACAGAAATACCCATTTCGTATATCCAGCTTAGCTACAATAAGAAAAACCAGACCCAGATGTCCTAAGCTAAAGACAAGGAAAGAAACAAAATTAAAATTTAGTTTATATATGCAGAAACTCCTCTTACAGACACCCAGATGACCAGTAGGAATCAATGAAAATTTATAAGCTCCCAAAATAAAAATCTAATTCTCCAGTCTTGAAGGACCTAGTAGCACTTTTAATTTTTAATGTCCTCCAGAGACAAACTACTTCAAGGGCACTGAAATAACTCATCAATTAAAAGAAATATGCATTTCCCTGTCCTCTTCCAGTAGAAAACAGAACTATGATTCACAAACTCAAGCTGATTATGCACATCTGTATTTAACTTACATATGTTATCTCAAATCCTGTCAAAATAATTGTCACTGTTGTTAATACAAATCAAAATTTTAAGTTATTCTATTCTTTCATCCAAAAAATCCTTATTACTAGAAATAAGACTGTACTTTAAAAAATGTGTCTAGAAATAAGACTGTGCTTTCAAAAGGGTATCTAATAAAGAAACAACAGGTAACATTTGTTGAACATTTATTAGGAATCAGGCATTGCTCTAGGACTTTGTGTTCAGTGTCTTACAGTGACCCTACAGGGTAGGTCCTATCATACCATCCACTTTATAGCTGAGGAAATGCAGGGCAGAGTCAAGGTGGTGGATTAGACACACATCTCCTTAATTCCCTCTGAAAACTAATGCCTGGATTTGACAATTAAACAGAGCCTTCTGGACAACCAGTGAGCCCTAGGACACTGCATAGGGCTGTCAGTTTGGACTACATGCCACTGAATGGGAATCTTCTTCTCTTTGCTGGTCCTCACCCTTGTTGAATGACTGACTCTCATGCACTGAAGGTAACTGGTGTTTTTAACCTTTTTTTCTTTTTGTTAGCCAGCAGTGCCAGTTGGGCTTAACTGGGGGCAAAGCTCAGCCACACTGCTGACATGATCAGAGGGCAGAATAGCCACACTTTGAAAATCCAGCTCTGGACTTAGAGCACCATGGCCCCTCCACCCTCTCTTTCTGAACCTCTGCCATTGATTTGGCTATTTCACAGTGGGAGGGGTAGCTTGAGCAGGATAGCATCTTGTTCAACTGAGAGGTGGAGTTACACAAAGGGAGGCCTCAGCAGGAGCTAATTCCTAGGCCAGGAGGCAGTGCCAGTCCAGGGAGTGATTTCCCAGCATAAAAGCAGCGTTTAGCACAGTGTAGCTTCATGGGTGGGGCATGGCAGTAGACGACAGCAGGACAGTAGCCTGTCCATACTTTGAACTAGATCACAGCATCTGGAGACAGATACAGAAGTGCCTCCATTGCCAGCTGGAAGGAGGGGCTTGCACACCTGATAAGCCTGACTGATTCCAGAAGCTGTCAGATAGCTTTTGCCTTTCAAAGTAAGACTGCCTAGAGAAATAACTGACGCATCCTCTTCCAACCTTTACGGACCCACCACATTGGGTCAGCTGATGGCCCCCCAGTGACTCCATAAGTAGGGTTGTGTCTTTGTCAGCCCAGAGGTGGAGCCTGCTACCCCAGAAATGCCACTGGGCTCAGTCACTGGAGTACATAGAGGTGACTGGTGATCAACTCTTCTCAGACTGTGCCTCAGCTCCTGTTAAGGCAACACCAGAGAAACTAAACAACCTCTAAACCAAAACAAAACAAAACCTTCTTGATGCCCCAAAAGCAATAAACCTTGGCCAGACACTTGAAGAAAAATCCACTCGTGACTCCAGAAAGCTCCCAAAAGAAAGAACCAAAGAGCTTCCCAGATGAAAAAGCTCTTCTGAAACTCTCAGAGGTCGAGTGCAAATGAATTATATATAAAGCTCTCCTAGACATCATACAAAATGCAGCACAGTAAAATGAAAAATTAAGCAAGTTGTTTGAAATGACAGAACACCAGCGTTCTGAAATCCAACAGATGAGTAACAAAATTAAAGAATTAGTAAATTCAATTCAAAGCCAAGAGAAAAGAACTGAACAACTGGAAAACAGACTTTCTGACTTGGAAGGCAGAACTATTGACATCAGCATTTATGAGGCGAAATTAGAGAAAAGAAACAAGAAAAATGAAGAAGCATTAAGAAACATGTGGGACTCTATCAAGAGGAACAATCTACAATTAATTGGAGTTCCTGAATAAGAAGGGACACCTGAAAACACAGAGAGCATTGTTGTTGAATTGCTGACAGAAAATTTCCCTGAAATTATGAAAGAAGAGAACAGATATCCAAGATGTGTATTGAACACCACACAATGTAGACCCCAAAAGAAAGACACCAAGACATATTATAATCAAGCTCAACAAAATGAAACATAAGCAGAAACTCTTAAAGGCAGCAAGACTCAAAGCAAAGCCAACATTCAAAGGGAAGCCCTGTAGGCTTTCATCTGACTTCTCAGAAGAAACGATGTTGTCACAGAGGCAGTGTAATGGCACACTCAAAGGCTTGAAGGAGAAAAACTTCCAACCAAGAATTATATATCTTGCAATACTGTCTTTCAAATATGAAAATCAAATTAAGGCATTTGCAGATAAACAGAAACTCAGAGACTTTGTAAAAACCAAACCAAAGCTACAAGAAGTACTGAAAGAAGCTCTTGGCTTAGAAGAACAAAACGATTAACTCTATATTTTAGGAGACAATACAGGACACATCATCCAGAAACTTAGTCAGGGAAGGCACAAAACTCAACCAAAGCTATAATAGTAAAAGAAGTGATCCAGTGATCATATCATGAAAACTACAATAACATCACATTAAAAAGAGGGATATACTACAGTAGTTATAGTCCTTCCAGATGGAGAGGAAGTTAATAATTAATAAGAGATGTAGAAATTAAAATTGGGTCTAAATATACATTATTAAGGGGGATTGCAGGCATAGCTGCAAAGCACAATAAAGACGCAATGTATCAAAACAAGAAACATAATACAGAAGTCTCAACAAACACAAAGGCAACATTGAAAAGGGTGAAAAATCAACCCATATAGCTGAGGAAATGGAGACTCCAGAAAGGTCAATGGCTTGTTCAAGCAGTAAGCTAGGGAGTATACTCAAAAGCCTACACTATTAACCACTCTGCTATATTCTGTCTGAGTGTTACAGCTTTGTTTATAATAATGAAGAATTCTGGTAATCAAATGCTCAACAATGGAGTCTCTGGGAAAAAAAAACGCAGTGGAATTTAGCACAGCCAGATGTTGAACAGTCTTACACAATATGAGAAAATGTTAATAATGCACTGAGTGAAAACATAAACAGAAAAAAAAGTGAAAAGACACACACTCAAAATGTTGAGGGTAAGTTTATGCATGATATTTTCCTTCACTATTTTTGTATTCCTAAAACAATTATATTCATGAGGAACCTGTACTTAGACCCAGCCGAAAACTCACTGCCATCTAGTCAATTCTGACTCACAGTGACCCTATAGGACAGAGAAGAACTGCTCTACAGTTTCTAAGGAGCACCTGGTGAATTCGAACTGCCATCCTTTTGGTTAGCAACTGTAGCACTTAGCCGCTATACCCCAAGGTTTCCATACCTAGAACAAGAAGCAGTCAATCAATCAGAACAAGTGGACACTGCTTGACTTGAAGTTAAGAAAGGTGTATGTCACATTATATTCCTTCACCCTACTTATTCAATGTGTATGCTAGGCAAATATTCCAGGAAGTTGGACTATATGAAGAAGAACATGGCACTAGGATTGAAGGAAGACTCATTAACAAGCTGTGATACAAGGATGACCCAACTTGGCTTGCTGAAGGTGAAAAGGACTTAAAGTACTTACTGAAGATCAAAGTCCACAGCCTTCAGTATGGATCACATATCAACATAAAGCAAAAATCCTCACAACTGGACCAATAAGCAACATCATGACAAACAGAGAACACATTAAAGTTGTCAAGCATTTCATTTTATTTGGATCCACCATCAACACCCATGGAAGCAGCAGTCAGAAAAGTAAGGGACACATTGCACTGGGAAAACCTCCCACAAAAGAACTCTTGAAAGAGTCCTTAAAGCTATCACTTTAAGGACTAAGGTAAGCCTGTTGTGTTTTTAATTACCTCATAAAAGCATGTGAAAGCAGACAATGAATAAGGAAAAGGACTGATGCCTTCAAATTATGGTGTTGGTGAAGAATGTTGAATACCCCTTGGACAGCTCGAAGAATGAACAAATGTGTCTTGGTTGAAGTGTAGTCAGAATGTTTCTAGAAGCCAGGATGGTGAGACTTAGGTTCACATACTTTGGATATTATCAGGAGGAATCAGTCCTTGGAGAAGGACATCATGCTTGATAAAGCAGACAACCAGAGAAAAAAGAGGAAGACCCTCAGTGAGATGGATTGACACAGTGGCCGCAACAACGGGCTCAAGCGTAACAATTGAGAGGATGACACAGGACCAAGTAGTGTTTAGTTCTTTTATGAGTAGGAATCAACTCAGTGGTACCTAACAACTTTTGTATTTTTAAAATATTCTGCAGTCAATATTTGAGAAATATTTTTCCATTTGAAAAGCCACTTAACAAAATAGCAGTAAAAATTCCCCATAATAGTTCTGCTAGCACAATTTTTTCTAAAGGCCCATCTGAAAATTTCAGCTAAAAAGTTTCAATAATTACGTAAGAAAGAATTCATTAGCATTCTCCTAATGATTCTGTGTGTGCTTCAGGGAGAGTTGAAGGACACAGTTATATGTGGAAGTCATTTAATTGGAGGTACAGCCAAAGCTAGAACTTACAGAACAAATCCAAAGTAGTAGCCATCCAAACAGGGCCATCAGGAACCTCTCTGACACTCAGGCTGGGTGATTGGTAAATGACAGCACCGTGTTCACAGCAGACACTTGAAGCTTTCAAACTGGTGGGAAATTAATGTTCTCCCTCCATTCTTCTCAGTCTGCTCATGCTGAAAAGCATTTTTTACCATTTGAGATACATCTGATTTGAAGTAAGTGAATGGAGTTTCCCCACTAAGAAATAAAATGTATGAGAGCCAGTTTATAGCAGCCATGGGTTTAGTAGTTGTGAAATAGAAGGGTTAGAATAGAAATTACAGTTAGTATGAGATTGAGCTCTACAAGGAACAGAAAACTGTAGACTGGAATCTTGAGGCTCCCTCTTCTAAATACAAAACCACAGAATACTGAGATCATGTGACCATTTGGTTATCAGGTGAGCGGGGAATGTGGGAGGAAGATATCACATTTAATGAATACATACTACATGTCAGACACTCTAAGGATACAAGTTAAATATTCATGACAACCCTATTAGGTAGAACTCAGTCAGCTCTCAAGTTTATAGAGGAGGAAACTGAGAAACAGAGCTATCTGTACTAGAGCTTATACTATTTCTACTAGACCCCATGTTCTCAGTATCAAGCTAAGCATGGGCAATGGAGAATTTCTCAAGATATGAACCCATTTTTTTCAAGCCTCTTCTAACTTTAAATTTTTTCTCATTATTCAGTTTTCCACAAATGTTTTAGAAATGTGTGTGTGTGTGTGTGTGCGTGTGTGTGTGTGTGCGGTGTAACATTTTTGTTTCTCTTTACCAATCAAAATCATGATGTTTAAATGTATATTATTGTTTAAAGTCATAGACCTGTACCAGTTTCCTTTTTTTTTTTAATTTTTTCTTTTCTTTCTTAGGACAGTAACGTAGTCTTGTATTTTGTTGAAGTAAGAGCCTTCCATTTCATTTAGGTGGGATTTTGGTACAATTATGCTGTAGAAAGAAGATACAGAGTATATTACAGACAGATATTTGCACACAAAACAATTCTTGGTCCAAAATAAAAAGAAGCCTCTTTTGCTATTCCGAAGAAATCTCCTATGCTTATTGACTAAAAAGAAGCCTTGGTGTCACAGTTAGTTAAATGCTCAGCTGCTAACTGAAAGGTCAGCAGTTCAAACCCACCACCTGAGGAACTAGAGAAGGATGTGGCACGCTGGTTCTGTAAAGATTTCTGCCTTAGAAATCATACAGAGCAGTTTACTCTACCCTCCAGAGTCACTATGAGTCAGAATCAACTCTACAGCAATGGATTTGCTTTTCTTCTGTTATAGCTAAATAAGATACGGCTGAATCTTTCCCTTTTGAGTATTAAAAGAAAGGGAACCTCGTGCTGATGAAAGGATTGGGCTAAACTGGACATGAAGCTAGAAGATATCGCATTGCAGATGCGGGAAAACCCAGCTCTAAATTAATTGCCATGTCTTTTCTATCACTGCAGCTCCCTTCTGCGCAAAATATGTGTGCTGGAGAGGTAGCTGAAATGGCAACAGTACACAGAAAAGAAATCAATATGGAGATAAGTCGAATCTTGGGATTTTGTTTGGGAAGGATACGCTAATAAAGTAGGAATAGTAGTAGTGTTTGCAAAGAAAAAATTTATCTCAAATTATTGCTTGCAAACTGAGCTCTTTAATGCCTTTATCTCCTTTCTTAGAATAACAGACTAAAGCAATAAGAGGTTTTGTGCTGAAAGACATTGCTCTCAAGGGCAGCTACCCTGGCTCTGAGATTGTATCCTGCCACCACCTGGGAAAGCTCTGAGCTAGGCACTAGAAAGGAATGACAGTAAAACCAACACTCAAGTACAAAAAGAGAGACCCTGCCCTCAAGAAGCTCACAGTCCAGGGCAGGAGCCAGACTCTTAGATAACTATAAAACAAAGCTAGGTACTTATCAAATGGCATCACTGACATCAACACTTCTCTCCATCAATGGACTGTTGTGAAGAGCAAATAAAATAATCTATATGAAAATTCACTGAAAGCAAGGTGAGAAGAAAGGCATAAATACACAATTCCGTGATCTGTGAGTTGCAAAGAGGAGCCCTGGTGGCAAAATGGTTAAGTGTTGGGCTGTTGACTTTAAGGTCACAAGTTAAAATCCACCAGCTGCTCCACAGGAGAAAAGACCAGCAATCGGCTTCTATAAAGACGACAGCAAGAAAGCCTTATGGGACAGTTCTACTCCGTCATCTAAACCAAGCCCACTGCCTTAAGGTTGATTCTAACTCACATCAACCCTGCAGGACTGCCTCATAGAGTTTCCAAGGAGTGCCTGTTGGATTTGAACTGATGACTTTTTGTTAGCTGTAGGGCTTAGTCACTATGCCACCGGGACTTCTACTCTATCATACGGGGCCACTGTGGGTCAGAATTGACCGCACAGCCCAGAACAACACGTTACAGAGAGCTTCACTGTCTTTCTTATTGTTCAAAGTTCAGAGATACGTTTGATTTGTGCTTTACAGACTTCAGAAGTCAGACATGTAAACAGATAAATGAATAAACTTTGAAAAGTAAGAATAGCATGAGCTTATAAATCAGAAACAGGAAGTCCACTGATGCCTACCTCAGCAAGATACTACTTCGACCAGTAAGTCTGCACCGTTCCTGGGACTTTCTAAAGATAATGCGTTTTTCAGGAAATTCTCGTGTGTACTATTCTTGATGGCCCCTGGCAGCAAATGTTACATAGCTATAAAAAGGGATCCTTCATTGGACCATTTTAAGACTTCTGCCTGACCTAGCTGCTTGATTTTGGAAGCTGCATCCTGTACATTTTGCATTATTACCAAAATTGAAATGTACCTGTATCTCATCTGCAATATCATTGGAACACAATTCTAAATGACTTGAATTGTCACTAACTGGTGGGCATAATATTATATTGATGAATTTTTATGACTTTCCAATCTTACCATTGTCATCCACATTTTGATATCAGTATTTTTTTTTTTCCTAAGTCTCGTATATTTTTGGAGGCCCTTGAAAAACTGGTAGAGCCCAGGCTCTGCATCTATGATAGTAATAGATAGAATGACTCTGTCTCTTGTAATCTTCCAGCAAGTTTCTTTGTATAATTAGCTGCCCTGGATTTTGAGAAAGGAGAAAAAGTCCTCACTTACTGTTTCCTGCTAATGTATGTCCACAAGTCTATTTTCCCCACATGCTCTGTTTGCCTAAGACTGGTCATTTGTTACCTGCTAGTTTCAATTGATTTCCTTTGCCTTTGCTTCCTTTAGCCATGAGTGCAAAAAACAGACTGTACGATTTATACCAGCCATCTAGTACCAATCATTAGATAACAAGACCCTTTACTGAAAGCATTTAGAGTAAAACAATACTTTAAGTTTACCTTTGCTTTCATTTCCTTCTTTATTACAGCAGGTTCAAAGTGAGGCCAAAACTGGTATCACAAGGCCTTCTGAGACATCCAAGTAAAGAATGCCAAGTCATTCTAAATAAATTCCTCAGCTCCAGTAGAATTTTACACATTTTCAAGTGTAGATTTCTAATAATGTTGGGGGGGTTGGTTTTCCCTTTCTCTGTTTCTGGAATTGTCTTTACATACAAGGGTAAATGAGTCATATTGAATTATGTTCCTACAAATATCCTCTAAAGCCATATCTAAGCCATCCTGTTTGCTGATAAAAAGATATGATTTATGCTCTGAAAGGAGCAGGGTTGGGTTATGCCAGAGGGCCTTAGCAGTTAGACAAGCCCAAAATCATTAGCTGATGGGGAATCTGAACTTATGGTCTTTGTTCCACTGGGAGGGGTGGGAACAAGGACCTGTCAGCCTGGGAAACAGCAGGCTTGTGGCATGGATGGTAGGAACTTCCTGCGGTTACTAAAAAACTACAATCCCTTGCATAGATGTGCTGATACTTATTTTCAAAAAGTAGCACTGAGCACTGGCTTACCATTGGTAGTAGAACTTTATTAAGACCAGTATCTTCCAGAAACACAGGACACTAAGATGCACACAGAAGAAGCAAAGGTCTGTACCACCTGCTACTAATCAAATGGAACTCAAATTGGCTTCATAATTTGTAACTCCCAAACAAATTTCCTTATTTACTCACCTGATTACAAACACACACAAGCTAATTTCAGTATCTGAGAAAGTAATTACAGTTAGGTAGACTGGTCTGCCACAGATCTTAAGCCAAATATACATGGTTTAGAGATTTTCAGATCATTCTATTTCAGGTTCTCTGTTCATTAGCATGGGTGTAGTGTTTACACATGTAAAGTCTATACAGATCAACTACAAAAAGTAGATGAGGTTTAAGGCAATAGGGGATGGTAGAGACTGAGGGAGAGGCCTGGCTTTAGCTAAAGGAGGTAGCCGCTCTCCATCCTATAGCTCATTGTTGATGTGTAGAAAACTGGCCTGCAGTAGCCAAAGAATATGATGATACAGTGGAAGTCTGATATTCAGGTTTTTGTGTGATGTTCTTGATTTTTTTTTTTTGTTTTCATACATTGTTTTAGCCAAAATTTTATATATCTGCAAGTCAAATGTAGTCTAAGAGCCACCAGTTTGGGAACAGGTTATGGGTTCTTTTTAATTCTGCCACTTTGACATGAATAAAGGTGAGAGTACCACTATTATGCTTTCATTTTCATTATTTTATTTAGTCTTCCCATCTGTCATGGACTTAATTGTGTCTCCCAAAATATCTGTCAATTTGACCAGGCCATGATTCCCAATCTTGTATGACTGTCCACCATTCCATCACCTGATGTGATTTTCCTATGTGTTGTATGACATTAATGAAGTAAGATTATCAGCATGTTATGTTAATACATGTTGTGTTAATTAACATGTTATGTTAATGTTGTAATAATTAACATGTTATGTTAATTATGTTAATAACATGTTGTGTTAATTAACATGTTATGTTAATACATCAGTTATGTTAATACAGCAGAACTCCATCTATAAGATTAGGTTGCGTCTTAAACCACTCTTTTTTGAGATATAAGAAGAGAAATAGGAAGACATCATATGACCAAAAAATGAGAGCCAGCAGAATAGGTCGTCCTTTGGATCCAGGGTCCCTGCACTGGGAAGCAACTCCCCAGAAAAGATTGATGACAAGGACCTTTCCCCAGAGCTGCCATGAAGGGAAAACTTTCTTCTCGTGCTGGCACTTTGAATTCAGACTTATAGCACCCTGGACTGAGATGGAATAAACACCCATTTGCTGAAGCTATCCACTAGATGACAAAGCCCGAGACTGCTAAGCTACCACCCAAACAAAACCCACTGCCATCGAGTAGATTCCAAAGCATGGTCACCCTGTAGGACAGAAGGACTGCCCATAGCACTTCCAAGGCTGTAAATCTTTACAGAAGCAGACAGCTACATACTTCTCCCGTGGAGCTGCTGATGGGCTTGAGCTGCAGGCTGATGTTTTCGGTTACCAGCCAAAAGCTTTAACCAGGACCCCTGGTTTTTCATCTTAGCTGGTTTCAGAAGATACTTAAGGATAGTCAACAAGGGGATGTGGGAGGGGCTAAAATATATGAAGGAGCAAAACAAATGTCAAAGCCATACACACACATTCACATAGCCTTCATTAAAAATCACCAGAAAAACTTCAAAATTATGGCAGTTCATCCAGTGAATAAATCATTTCAACCCTTGTACTCATCTGTGTCATTCAACTTCCTTACTATTGAATTTTAAAACATGTGCACAGTGCAGTGACCTTTACATCAAAGACTACAAACAGTGCTTGCAGATATGCAGTGCCTTCTTAAAGAAACACGCACCTTCTAATAAACCTGGTGAAACGGGAGGGGTGGCACTAGCTTGTTCTATTCTGTGCCAAGATTCTGGGCCAGCTGCAACTCAGCAGTGGTTCTCAGGCTTTATTCAATAAAGATCTATGCAGATTCTAACTGTTTACAATGTGATTAGTACTTCTCTGGGTAAAAAAGCTTGTATTTGATTTCTTGGCTGTCTGCACTTGCCCAAACTCTTTACTCACCAGGTATGTACTGAAGCTGTGTAAACTTGACATTTTTCTTTTGGAATCAATGGTAACGATATAAAAGACTAGAGAAATGGTGAAACTCAATTGTGGAAAAGTCATTTAGTGTGAATTTTAAAAATAGGCTATATATATTTTGATACTGCCACAATGAAATTTCTCCCAGTAACGTTGAGAGCAGCTTCTTAACCTTCGGTTAAGAATGTTCTGGTTTGCCTGTTGGTGCAATTACCCAGGTTCTGTTGGGAGAATCAGTCTGACTGTGGAGTGAGACACCTCGAGGCATTTGAATACAGGTGATCCAAGCACCACAGGTGAAGAAGCAGCAAACTAAAGAAAAATTCTCCACCTTCCAAGCTAAACATGGGAGTGTTATTATTCTGAATTCATTTTGAGGAGAAAAAAGATGAGGGGGAGCTTCTTCTTACTTAGGATTAGACAGAGAAGAAATAATCTCTTCAATTATACTCATTCTTCAGTTTCAAACTAAAAATTAATTTCATGTCTGCTGTTTTAAAAATTCTGTTTATTTAAATAATCGATATCATCTGCCCTTTAGTATTTGAAAAATTCATTTCACTTAAAAATTGTACAAATACTGTCTGAAAGACTATTCAGAGCACACAGTTAACAATTCAATGTTTTCATTTAAACATGCTGGGGGAAATAAGTGCACTTCGGAAGCAACCAGATATCAATGTAATAATTCAGAGGGTTTTTTTTTTTTATTTTCACTTCTTTTAATTTGTCCTTGGCACTGATGAAGAACAAATTAACTATTCTCCTTGGGTGTCTACCAGAAATAGTAGTAACAAGTCGAGCGCCTTTTCCCCCTCAGTAATGTGTTCCTTTGTAGATAAGCACAGTGGAGAGGTAAAATAATGCGTTTTAAAAGTTTACTGTTTCTTGTTCTAAGATGTAAATGATAGAGGAAGGACTGGGAGCTATTTCAGAAACATTTATTCCATTGAGACAATGGCTTTTGGTCATTAGAAGAAAGAATCATGAACTGTCAAAATGAAATAAAAGGAGGACAGCTTTCACTCTATAGCAAGCTTCAGGACACAAGGAGCAAGCACACCTTCTTACAGTACAGTGTGCCTTCTGGCTTCCAAAGGAGCTGTGCGCTGAGGTGGAGTGTTCTAGCACACGCTCTAATGATGCAATGCAAATTTTTAAGAGATGTTATTTTTAAGAAATTCTATACGTGAAATCATAGAGTTAACAAAAGTTTGGTTTTTTTTCCTTTTCGCTTTTACTCTCAAAACTATTCAAACCTCTTATTAATCTCCAGTCTGTTTCATCAGGCTTTTATGATGCGTTACAAGGAGTTTCTCAGATTGAAATTTTATTACATCATTGTATCGTTATAAACGCTGGCCGCCATGATTCTTGGTTTTAATCTACGCTAGGAGAAGAGAGATACATTCATTAGGTCCACAGAGTGCTGGAAGCCTGTGGGTTAACCAAGGTTAAAGCAAATCAGAAGATGCCAAAGTTCACAGTTCTAAATACACTCAAGGACCAGGGAAGATCGATTTGTAAACAACGTAGTGTACGTCTATGGTTAGTCTGCCTTTGTTTCATTGCATATGGAAATGTAGAAATAGACAGCAGCTGCTGTCTTTTTCTCTATCTAGAAAGGATATGTAAGTGATTCTTAGCAGTAAGAAGTTATCTGTGCTTGGAGCTCCTCCGCCGCTGCTTCCTAAACTAGCTCCTGGGTAGAATTCATTAATTTTTATTAACAGGGAAAACATTTGTTCCCGTGACAATATTTGCATTGCCTGAATGATTTTCACCTCTGCCACAAGGTGTACTATTGGCTCATACATCACCCGATTACTTGGAGAGCAGAAAGACCCTCAGTCATTAGTGAGTGAATTAAAGATGATCTTAAGAGCTATTAATCACAGTGACAAAAGCCTTAATGTTTCTGTGACCCTAGTGGAGCCTGGGGACTCAAAGGGAAGCAGAGGGAGAGAAAATGGAAACATATGTTTTCTCCAAAATAACCTACCTTAGGAGAACTGTCAAAGAGAGAGTCACATCAAACTAAGAAATTCTGCCAGCTACTGGCCTCTGGATTGTGTGTCTATTTCTCTTCGGGTGAAAGCCGTGTCTCCCTTTCAAAACATAGATATTTTATCACTACAGACAATTACAGTACCCAAACCATTGTATTTTGGATCTTTCATTTTTTCATTGAGACTTTGTTCAGTAGGATTTGCGCTTTTGCCAAACAGCATTTATAGAGGGAAGAAAAAAACACACCAATGTAAATTGCATTTGGTCGGCTAACCACATAAATCAGGTTAAAAACAAGCAGACAATAGCAGTAAAGCACCATTATAAACATTAATTCAAACAGATACACTATTCCAGTAATGGTCCAAAATGGTAATATTAGTAAGCACTACAGTGAGTTAAACACTTAATCATTCTTCAATATATCTGGCTATATTGGTCCAGATGTTTACAAGATTATAACAGCGTCAACTCGTTGTGACTAACATAAGCACTTGCTGGAATTTCAATTATCTTTCACACTACATTGACATAGGGCACAGACTATGTATGACTCGCTATTTCTGAATATTGTAAGATCTGTATCCCCTTATTTGTATGTATCTCTTTGTTTACATAACTGAGTAAGAAATATTGTACTATGCTTATATTTTGTACTTGGTTCTGCCCACAAGAAGGATTAAAAAAAGGGAAATTATGACCAAATGATTTTCTATGTCTCAGTGTTCTTCATATGACTCAGATTAGCAAAAAGATTTACTGAGATTCTAGTTTTCTCATTTGACATGGATGCCATGTAGCCACACACAGAAGTTCTCCCTTTTAACCATTTTTTGTATCTAGCGCTGTCATGGATTGAACTATGTCCCCGCCCCCAAATGTGTACAGCCACGTGGCTGGGCCATGATACCCAATATTTTGTGACTGTCCTCCCTTTTGTGATTTTCCTGTGCTGTATGTTAGGGGATTAGGGTGGGACTGTAAATCCCTTCATAGGATCACCTCTCTGCTCCACTGTAAAGGGAGATTCCCTGGAGTATGGCTTGCTCCACCCTTTATTCTTTCATCTACAAGAGATAAAAGGAAAGGGAAGCAAGCAGAGAATCAGGAAACTCACACCATCAAGAAAGTAGCACTGGGACAAGAGCACATGCCTTCAGACCTGAGTTCCTGCACCAAGATGTTCTCCAGCCAAACGCTAACGCAACACAAGGACTTTCCTTCAGAGCCAACAATGGGGAAAGGCTGCCCCTGGAGCAGACATCCCGAACTTGGACTCGTAGCCTACTGGACCATGTAAGAATAAAAGTTTCTTGTTAAAGTCATCTACTTTGCGGTAATTCTGCTGGAGCAGCACGAGTTGACTAAAACAAACCCAGTGACTAACTAATAGCATATGGTTGGTTTCAATACTATTTGTTGATTGACAGAGCTGAATAAATGAATAACTTTGAAAAACAAATCATAATGTATTAGAAGAATCAATATTTTCATCAATTCTTTATCTCAGTAAACTATTATTTTATGTTTTGACTTAGGAGCCCAAATCAATTTAAATGAAATAACTAAGGCTATGTAACAAGATTATTTTTCTACTCATTAGAACAAGGACATTAAAGAAAAATTTTCCTTCCAGAATCATAGACAAGATAAAGGAAAAATATTAAAACAATTACTTTACTATAGTTATCATCTGGCTAAAAATTTTACAGCAAAAATTTAAAACCTTTGTAAGTTATTTAAAAAATAATGATTAAAAAAAAACCCTCCTTAAGACTTAATCATAGTTTTTGTATTCCACTTTATCACTTACATGACCACACAAACTGGATTTCATTACTCTCCTCATCTCCCAAATGAGGAAACCAAAGCTAATAACATTAAAGTGACTTGCCCCAATGTCATAACTCTAATTAACGGACAGTCAATACCAGCTATTCTGGCTTAAAATCTAGCCCATTTGCCATTAAACTAAGCTGTGTCCCCAATACTGTCCAATGGAAGGAAAACATGTTGCTTAACGCAGAATCAGTCTATAAATATGGGTCTCTGATGAAGCCAAGTTTTTAGAACTGACACTTTTAAAGGCTATGGGTGACATGCCAATACTCCCTTGCAATTGTAAGTCGTACAAAAAGTTTAGGAAACCCAGTCAAGATCCACTGATAGAATATCAAAGATTAGACAACAAAATACTCACTGAAGCACCTTCTTTGGTAACGACCAGATTCAAATTACAACTCCATCATTTAACAGAGTCAAGCTTTCTGGAATGTTATTCCTGGGGACAAAAACCTTCTTTATGTACTTCCTTCATCTTTCCCTGCAGCCCCCAGCAAAAAAGAGCGAGGGCATTCTGAATTTAAGGAAAACGAAAAGCATAGATTTACAGAGAAATCACTTGGCATTTTTCCTTCTCTCCCAGAACTAAAAGAGATCGAACTAAAACACTATAATCTCAGAGTAAATTTCAGCACTCATGAGATTGAAACTTTTTTCTAAAAACAACTGAAAAATTGTTTTTAAATAATTAAGTGAACCCTCAGCAGAGCCTAAGTGTAATGTCACGTTAAGAGAACAAGAATGCCTGACTATCTCATTCTCTTAAATTGTATCACGGGGTGTGTTATTTTTCAGTATTCAAGACGCAGTTAATTTTCTGCGAGCCAAACGGCTGGCCATCTATTTCCAAAACTCAGCCAGCAAAAACCCTGTGGATCACAACAGTCCACCAGACAACAGAGCCTGGGGATGGTGGAGGATCAGGAAGCATTTCCTTCTGTTGTGCATGGGGTGGCCATGAGTTGGGGGCCTCCTTGACAGCAGCTAGCGACACTAAGCACAAGGTAGTTGTAACACTTCACTTACGTTAATTCTTTTAACCTTCACAACAGCTCAGCAGGTAGGCATTTTTGTGAATCCAATTTTACAGGTAAGGAAACTAAGGAAAGGTGTTTAAAACCCAAAACCCAATGCTGTGGGGTCCAACTCTATATATAGGTCAGGATAGAACTACCCCATAGAGTTTCCAAGGAGCACCTGGAGGATTTGAACTAGCGAGTTTTTAGTTAGCAGAAGGTGTTAGGTGAGTCTATAGGGATCCAATGAAGCAAACCCAGATAATACAGCTGCTGTGCCCACAAATTAATCCCTAAACTAAACTCCTTCTCACTCTGTGCCTGACAACAGTGATAACTCCCCAAATGTAGGATAACGTTAAGAATAGGTTTGGTTTTGTTTTTTTAAAGAAGTTCTTTTTTTTAAAGTGCCGTCAAGTACTCAAGTCTCTCAATCAAGAAGTCACGTTCGAATATTGTAAGTTGCACCAGCAAACCCTGAGACCAACATTCGAGAGCAAATAGTTTTTTCGAGGTGATCTCAGGAAACAAAGGAGGTGAGCGAGGCGGTGAGCCAGAGAAAGACCAGAAATCAACCACAGGTATGCTATCAAGCAAGTTACCCCGGGAACTCTGGGAAACAGCGTAGGTTAGCACAGCCGGGAGGAGGGAGTTGGGGGTTTTATCCACGAGTTCCCATCAGTCATTTGTTGAAAGCTAATCCTCTGGGATGTAGTTCCTCACACTGCTGACCCACCCCGTGCCCGGGCTGGCAGCTGAGCGAGAGCGCTGGGAGGCTCTAGGCTGGCGTGTACCGCCACGGTGAGGCGAGCTGGACCGAACCCTGGCCCCTTGTAGCGCGGCTGCACCCAGCCCCTGGGGAACGGCTGTGCAGGTTCTAGCTGGTGTCTTCTTCCAGTATGAAGAGCTTGCTCCGGGAATTAAAAAACAAGTTGAGTTTGGCAAATAAAACAAATTATTTATTAATCCTCTTGCCATATTATTTACTAATTCATTTTATTCTCAACCAAAATTTATTATGGTCTTAAATCTAGGTTGAGTGCTGGGGGCAGGAATTAAAACACGAATTAAAATCAAAACAAGATGTATGAATAGCTCATTATAGAAGACAAGACTGAAATAAGTAACTACACTAAAAGTAAGACTTCTGTTCATTTAGAGACAGCATAAAGGGAAAAGACAAGCTAGAAGCTAAGTTTTTGAAAAACATACAATTAACAGAAGAATTTATGTAGAGAATATATTTAAAAAAGAAAAACTAGAATCAATAAGACAAAAAACAATGGAAAATAGATCAGAGTCACGAACAAGATTTCACTAAAGAAGAAATATGAAAGGCCCATAAACACGTGAAAAGGGACTCAACTACTTTCTTAATCAGAAAAGTTCAATTTAAGGCAATAAAATAATATTTTACACTTCTTAGATTAGCAAATATGGTACTAATAAATGCTATCAATAGATAAAGAATGCAGGAGCTCTTACATATTGCTGACATGTGTAACTTGACACTACTTTTAAAAACAGTATAGGACTGTCACGAACTGTATCTCTTGACCTAGCAATTCCACTCCTAAACAAAGCACTTTTACTGGAAGACATGTTTGAGACTGCTTATGTGAGCATTGTTTATACCAAGCAACTGAAAACCCAAATGCCCATTCACAGGGAAATAGGTAAACTGTATTAGAGTCACATAAACTCACTGCCATCGAGTTGATTCCAACTCACAGTGACCCTATGCTGTTGCACACGGTTTCCAAGGCTGTAATTTTTATGGAAGTGGATTCCTCAACTTTGTCCCCAGGAGCACTGATGGGGCCCAGCTGTTGACATTTAGGTTGCCAGCTAAGTGCTTAACCACTGTGCCATCAAGGTTTAAGACTGAAAACGAACTGTGTGGATGTATCTTTAAAAAAATCCAAACCATACTCAGTTCTGTCGAGTTGATTCTAACTCACAGCAACCCTACAGGAACAGAATAGAACTGCCCCCTGAAGTCTCCAAGGAGCGCCTGGTGGATTCAAACTGCTGGCCTCCTGGTTAGCAGACATGACACTTAACTGCTACACCACCAGGGTATCTTAGAAACCAAATAATGAATGAACAAAAGGGAGACCCAGACAATTATTTTTTAAAAAACCAGTGAAGCCACACAATATACTGTTTAGGAGTACATGTAAGCAAGAAAACATCATTTGGAAGCAGGGACACAAAGTTTGGGGGAGTAGCTACCTCTCAGGTGAGGCAAGAGGCAGGGGAGACAGACGATGCACACAAGAGATACCAGTTAGGCAGTGTTATGGGTGTTTGTTTGATTTTTATACTCCATTGCTTACACATAGAGACCCTGGTGGCATACTGGTTAAGTGCTAACCAAAAGGTCGGCAGTTCAAACCCACCAGGTGTCCCTTGGAAACTCTATGGTGCGGTTCTACTCTGTCCTATAGGGTCGCTATGAGTTGGAATCAACACGACAGCAGTGGGCTTGCGGTTTATTGCTTATACACACGCTCTATACATTGTTACATACATCGTTTTCAACATATCAAGCATTATATAATAAAAATACTAACAATTAGGAAAATTACCCATGATCTACACAGCTCAGAAACCTGCTGGGAGGCCTTCTGCTAGAATGCAAAATGCTTTAATAGTTGAACCACCATAGGAGAGAGGAGTCCCTAGTGGGAGAAAGGAAGCCTTTGTGGAGGAAGGCTTGAAAGACAAGTCTGCTTTGCCAAGTGGAGGTCAGGAAAGGCATTTCAGACAGGGCAGTGGGGGGTGGGGAGACACCCAAAGAACAAGAGGTTAAAGAAGACTGCAGCCTGCTAGCATTTAAGGTGCCAGGATGGGACAGGGAGTAGGAGGTAAAACTGGCTGGAGACCACACTCAAATCATTTCCTACTGAGTGAATTCCCAAGAGCAGAATTGTTGTCAAGCAAGGTACAATTGTCTTACACATTTAAAGAGATGTGCTGTTCATTCTTACTTTCAGAGATAAATGAACACCGTGCCTTCCAAAGCATCTGGAAGAGAAAGCGCCCTGATTGGGGCTGGGAGGGAGAGATGAGAAATTAAACATGTCTCACCCCTTCTCTCTACCAGTTCAGGCAGTTGGCCCCAGACCTAAGGGTTAAGCAGTCATCTCTGAATATGTAGAGAAATGCACAATGGGTGGTCTGCCAAGTATTAAATGCCAAGATCACTGAGAAAATTTCAGCCCATTAAAGTCACAGAGGCCAGACGGTCTCGCCTACTTGTGGAGCTAGTGATACTTGGGTGCACAAGTGATTTCCAAAACACTGGAGATAACCTAGAGGAACAGAAAGTGACTAACAACGACGAGTGTAACCACGCTGGAGAGCCCTCCAGACCCACGCTCACGGGAAGCACGCGGCCGTTTCCTGAGCTGACCGACATAGCAAGTTTACCCGGCAGGATGAATGGACAGACGGAACCCACAGCCCTCTAGGACAAATTCAAGGCATCCATGTCCTGAACAGGACTTTCATCTCTGGAGAAGCATGACCGATATGGTCACATGTCTATGCTACTTGACCACAAGTGTGTAACAAATGAAAAACTACACAACAACAACAAAATTTACTACCAAGTCCTGCATTAGGGGTTTTAGGGTAAAATGTTTTAATTCACTTGAGTTTCAAAATTTGGAGCCAATATAAGCTGTTCATCCCATTTACTGCCATATATTAGTGAGAATATGCTTATTTCACCAACCCAAGAATCCCATCTTTATTGAAAAACAGAAAGGCATTGAGAAAGCAGACAGCACTCATTTTCAGTATGCTTGGAAAATTTGAGATATTCTATTATGCAGATAACACCATGGTATCATAGCCACAGAAAACTACGTTTGCCTAAGCAGTTCCAGTGCAATTGCCTGCGAAGCTTCTCAGTTCTCACCTGAAGAAAAATACCTTGAGACTTCCCCCAGAAGCTTGGCATCGCAACATACTTTTCTCTCCAGGCCTCAGCACACACCTCACCAGGCTTCTCTGCTCAGCAATCTTCACTTGCCTTACACAAAGAAGGCTGATTCTCCCATAGAGCTCCCTTGTTCTGAATTCACATCACAGAGCTTAGCATCTTTCCTCCTAAGTCAGTCTCCCATTCCTGATGATTTCTTGAGTGGTACTAGTTCCTGATGCTGTGCTCTATGTTTGTCTTCATTATCCTAAATCCTACACCCCACCCTCTGTGAGATCGACATGACTGTCTGGGTTTGCAGACGAGGAAATTAAAACGGAGAGAGTTGCCCATGATTGCACACACCTGGTGTTGAGCCCAAGCCTGGCTGACTCCAAAGCCCATGTTCTTAACCACTATGCAGGACAACTGCCCATACCCCCCATCAAGGTGCCTCGTTTGGGGGATCACTAAGTTTTAGGCACTCACTGCAAGTGCTGTTGTGGTTCACCGCATTCAAAATTAATTGAAAGTGTTATTCAATCCCCAGTGCATTTCTTTTTAAGTATAGTACTGTCAATCAGTACGTCAAGGTCTGCAATTTTTTTCACATTATGAAAAAGAGTATTTATGTGTTAAAAACTGGAATGCAATCCCTTCGTTTTATGCAGAAACTTAACTTAGTTGGGGACTTCTTCACCCCCTGAGGTCTAGGTAAAATTTCCTTCAACTACCCAGTTCATTGACCTATGACCATCCAGAACACAGGAGTTCAAGAATTCAACACTCTTGAAACCCTCAGCCACCCGGCTCTAGAGTTTTCCCAACCCACCTACACCCTCTGCCATATTGCATTGACAAGATCAGATCTGTATTACTGAAAGATAACCGGAAAATGGTACAGATGAGAGCAAGGAGAGGTGAGAAATCAGAGGTCCTTACAATGCTGCAGGTGGCCAAAGATGAAGGCAATCTTTCTGTTATTATTAGAATCAGACACACGGTAGACTAAGTCAAAGACGATTTTATTTCGTTGAACCTATTTCACTAACCCCGTGAGCTAGTGCACTGAGCAACTGACATGGACAGAACATCTTTTAAAATACCATGTACATTATAAACACTGAGAATGCTCAGGTACCTGGTCAGGTTAAGAAGACATGAAATTGACTTAATATTTATAGAGCACCCACCACAGGCTAAGCAACAGCTGTGTATTATCTCATTTGTTCCATACAACTACTCTTTAAGATAATATTTTCTCCATTTTATACAAGAAGAATGTTACATCTGAGTAACAAATGAACAAATGTACCCAACTAGGAATAAATCTAGAATTCGAATTTGATGTGTACTTAAGTTCAAATCTGCCTGTAACTGTGGCTATGTTGGCATCAGAGTCTCCATGATCAAGAACACTGGAATTGGTTTTGCAAGGATGAGGCAAGGATGTGGACACGAGATTACCTGGAGGGCTCCGTTCTGTTTTGTATACTGTAACAAAGCATAACGAGCAAGCTACTGTCACCACATGGTGCATGATTCCAATGAGGCACTCACATCTGAACCAAAATAACTCACAGCAACCTTAGGAGACACAACAGAACTGCCCCACAGGAGTGGCTGGTGGATCTTCAGTAATAAATCAAAGAAATCTGCTCTTCGGTAGAGCAGGGTGGTGGAAACCTCATTTAACTCTTACAAAACAAACCCAGCTGCTAAGACAATTCTAACTTACAGCGACCCCATATGTTTCAGAGAAGAACTGCTCCACAGGGTTTTCAACAGCTGTAATCCTCAGGAACAAAGATATGGTGATCTGCTCCCACAAAGATGAGATCCTGGCAGATGCTATGGGGCAGTTCCATGTTCTCACATAAGGTCATTATGAGTCAGAATTGACCCAACATCACACAACAATAACAATCTTTCAGAAGAAAGTCAGGCTTTTCTTCCAAGGCAGTTTGGGGTGAATTCAAACAGTCAACTTTCCAACCAGTGGCCAGCACTAACCATCGTACCACCTGGGGAATCCTGTCTAACTCCTACATACAGTTGACTATTCAATAGTATTATAAGAACACAATTCTACTTTCCATAATACAATCGGCCCAGGTACATTAGAATCCGGACTTCTAACATCCCCAGACACCAGTAAATTTCTGACTGTGAAGTTTTATTTGAATTCCGATCTCCAGCATCTCTTTAAGGCTGTCTACCAGAAATACTGTCTGTTAACGTGGAGACAGAGCATCATCACGCTCATAAGACTTGAAAGTTTGAAAACCAAAGCCAAATGGAACTGGTTCGGGAAAGGTCTTTTCTTTCCTTAAGGTGAGCGATGGAGCACAAATGAAGCATACCATGGTAAATAGGAACTGTGCTCAGTTGCAGTCATGCACTATAGCCATTAAGCCTTAAGGTCTTAAGGTACCAAGCAATGCATATGATAAATTTCTCGAAAACATCCCAGCCATAACATAGTTCTTGCTGATTGCTCATTTACCCATAATGCATGCTGTCATAGCAAAGCCTGACAAACGACAGAGAAAGCTCAGGTTATTTTTTACACTGACTGCCAAGCCCCTCACCTCAGATTATTCATTTATTAGGGCAATCACTGAGGTCTGGGTACTTAATATTGTTTTCACCAAATATGAAAATGATCTACTTGCCTATTCTTTAGTTCCTCCTAGGGCAAGCCATTTATCATCAGCTCAGGATAAATGACTGCTTCATTATAGCTATAATTTATGAGGTGTTAGAAGCAGAGAACCACGCCTAGAGACTTAAAGCTTTAATATGGATTAAAATAAGATAATCAATCAGGCTAATACAAATTTTCTCTCAGCATTATTTCTTGTTTGGAAATAGCTTAATTTTTTTTTTTTTTTAACTTAAGCCCTGTTGAATATCTCACAATCCAACAACATGCATGTATGTCTCAGGTAGCGTGTAAATAAATACAGGATGAGATACTACCAACCAAGGAAGAGGACATAAAGCCAAACCACCAGCTGTGATGGACTGAACTGCTTGTTTTCCTTAACGCGGTCAGAATAAGCGGGAAGCCAAAGAGTCTGCAGAGCAGGCGTGAACTCGTAAAGCGGATGCGCTCCGCTTCTCTGACTTCTCCGTAAGCGGAGCACAGCTTGTTTGCGGCCACGTTATTTTTTTCGTACTCTCTCCTCCACAACGAAGAACTTACTCTAGGGGGAGAAGTTGTGTCTCAATAGCATTTCAACGATTTTGCTTTATTTTATGTCCCAAGAAGAGTTTCACAACTCATAATTTGGACAAGAGCAGCTTATTGCTGTGTCCACGGAAAAAAGAATATTTCCCACTAAAGTAGCATTATGGTGTTAACAATTTTTTTTCTTGGTTTGCATCTCGATTGAATAATTATCAGGCTATGCCGAAACAAGTATTATTTCTCAATGATGCGTCGTGTTCAAAACACTGACATAAATAAACCTATTTGACCACTTAAGTCGAGAGCTTTGAAGAACAGACGGGAAGTTCACAATTTAACGCTTTAAACACACACCACTGGGAAGAAAGTCACCACAAAAATTACCAAATAGGCAGTCTAAGTCCAAAAACACTGAGGTGCTAATTTAAAAACCTCCTGAAAGTTCTCGTGATTTTTCGAAGACTGTGTTCCTTGCAGGTGAGACAAATGGGCCCCTGCTGCCTTCAGACAGATCTCAAGGATACTTCCGGCAAGGCCTAGTGACTGGTGACTACTCAGGCTTGAAATTAACATCACTAGGAAAAACCGTTTCCTCCCCATCCAGACAACAGCAGTTTACATCTTCAGGACAAAAAGAAAAAATGATGATGACTAAAAAAAGGGCCAGAGAAGACAGTTGGAGAAGTCACGCTGTGCTCTCCTGAAGGGGCTTTAATTTTTGACTTCAGAGAGGGCGTGGAAATGCACAGATCCTGAAAATAGCTCTAGCCAATGTGGCCAGGCTCCCCACTTCCTGACACACAGGTACCACTGAGGCTATCTGGAAAGAGCACAAGCTGGACTCTGGCAAAGGCTCGCTGTCAGGAGGGATAACAACAAATGAAGCCAAACTAGGTATAAGAAGAAAAGAATCTTTCCCAAGCTCGTAACGGGAACTTAATGCAAATGCCATGTAATTGTAATGTGGAGTGTGGCAACCTAGAATTTTCCACATCGTGTAACTGTTTTACATTCAATATTATACCCAGCAATAGAAGTCTCTGCAATATCACTCAGAGTGGTTGAAGTTAAATTCCAACTTAGATCTTCGTTAGCTGAAGGACATTTTCCAATCCAGTCATCTCTCTCTACCCTGTATATCATTCAACAGCAGCACTTCAACAGGTATAAAACAATTTAAGCTCTGTAACTGCTGTGTGCATGAGTTTTCCATGTCACATGTATTTAGACAGAAAAGGTTTCATGTTACACAAGCATGCATACACATGTGCACATACACACACATGCACATGCACAGATGTACATACACACCCACACAGACATGCACGTACACATGCGAGTGCATATACACACGTGCACACACATATGTGCACACATGCACATACATGCACACATGCACACATGCATGTACACACACACGCATGCACATACACACACGAATCCCATTTGGACCTTTGAGTTGAAATGGTGAAAAACAAAAACACAACTCAGCATCTAAGTTAATAGCAGGACACCTTATTTCACCTTAAACAAACAAAACAGTCTCTCTCAATGCAAATATAAGAAGTGTGTATTTCCAGAAATAAATGCGAATACACATTGCAAAAATAGCAAAACAGCTGTAATGAGGATTCTGGTAGTTACAGAAAGATGGCAAAGTAGGTAGAAGCCTTTGGTTTGACATGTGTCCTCTTGGTTGCTTGTTTAACATCGCATGTGTCTCCAGGTACTTCTCCATTTGTGTCACCAGCTATGGCACACTTCCTCATGCTGTCTCATGCCTGTTTCTACAAAGTTCCGAGACGGTGAAGGAAAATATCCTGGGTCTCAGTGAATAATGTTGCTACCATAAATTATAGTTTGTGCCACAGTGTGTAGTTATGGCTTTAGCATGTGTGGTCATTGCTTATTACTGAGATGATCTTTTACTTCTATATTAAATACATTTGTCACAAAATATCTAGTACTTAAATAGTAAGAGATTGATAACTACCTACAAATAAGAATTACAAATGACATTTCAAATATTTTCATAATAGATATGTTTTTAAAACAACTATCCATGTAGGCATGAATATTTTAAAATAGAGATGGTTTGCCCTCTGATGATGCCTAAAGCCCTGTCACTAATGGAAAGCTTTGAAGCATAGAGATAAGAAACTGTATTTTTTCTTCCACTTGCTTCCCAACATATGTGATGAAATTTTCAAATAATTGCTCTTCTCAAAGTACGAAAATTTCTGGTAATCCCTTGTTTTACAAAAGGAATCCCTTGGGTAGCCTTTCCAAGCCATAGTCATCAATAACAAGTCTTTAAATGGATCAAAACTTCCAATAGGGACCACCTCATGTTGTCAGATGCTTTCACGAACCACGTCATGATTGCTCATGACATGGCCACAATTACAGCCTCGGAGGCTGCCAGAACGAGGCTGCCTTCACCGCAAGGCCGAGTGCTGGGGTGAAGCTTGAACTCACTCAGGCAGCACACGCTCTCCTCTTTTGCAAAACAGAAATGATGTAGAGCTTAACAAAAATTCAGTAAGTTAATGTATGAGACTGGGGAGATTGGTAATTCAGTGACAGACTTCTCACCTCCCATGTGGGAGACACCAGTTCGATTCCCAGACAACACACTTCATGCATACTCACATTTACATGTCACCAAAGGCTGGAGTGTAATGATGATGTGGACAAGGTAGTAGTGGAGCTTCTAAACTAAGACAGACTAGGAAGAAAGGCCTGGCAGTCTGCTTCTGAAAATCAGCTAGTGAAAACCGTGTGGAACACAACGATTTGGTCAGCAGCCAATTGTGGAGCTCACTGGGAACTGGGCAGCTTTTCGTTCTGTTATGCTTGGGGTTGCTATGAGTTGGGAGCCTCTACACAGCAGCTGATAACAACAGATATAAGAGAAAACCGTTGGCCAGCTGAGAAGTGCTGCCCAGATGTGTGATGTACTAATGCCGCCACCGTTACTATTTTTCTCTATCACGTTACGTCTTCCTTCGTGAGTACTTGAGTTTGTTGATTCCGTTCAAAGAACATAAATGGAATATTTACACTAGGGGAACACAGAGCTAGACACAAAACCCAGACCAAACCTACAGCCATCCAGTTGATTCCAACTCATAGTGACCCGATACATCAGAGTAGAACTGCCCCATAGTTTCCAAGGAGACCTACCACCTGGTAGATTTGAACTACCAACGTTTTGGTTAGCAGACATAGCACTTAACTGCTAAACCACCAGGGTTTCCACAAAGCCAGCCAGCAAAGTGACACCTAAATGTCAAGTCCCTGGGTTCTAATATCTGGCAGTTTACAAAAGCTCACGTTCAGAGCTGTGCTTCCTGCAAAAAGCTCAGGTTTCCCACAGGGTTCAAAACTGTCCAATGACTGACAACAAGCACTTGCCATTCTTTGGAACGAAATGAATGGATAGATACCAAAACATCTATTCCTTTGGTTGAACCTTGCTATCATACTTATTTTCATCATGTACTAAAAATTAGATTTGAATATTTCTATTTTTTTATAAGGTTCAAAAACTAATGTAGAAAATCAAATTATTGTTTCTTTTCTTGAGTGGCACCTAAGGAAAAGCAAAAGCAGTTACCTGATTTTCCATGGTTTTAATTGTCCTATCGTTTCTTGCATAATAGCTTAAAGAATCTGAAATTTCTTTTTTATGGGAAATTTCTCCAAGGCAAATAAATATTTCACTGAGCAAAATCCTGACATGGATGGAATGGGAAATAGGAACTTAGATGTAAACTGCTAAGTTACCAATTAGCTTCTTAAAACAATTGAAAGTCACAGAGAGCCCTCAATACACAGAGGTGGTTAATTAATTAACATTAGATGTGATTAATAATGAGTCTCGTTTAATAGCAAATATCTGCCTGCAATGGCTGCCTGACAGAACAAAAAGCCTTCAGAGAGCAAGCAACTATATTTATCCTGATTGTGTTTGGGATTTTAACATGTTCTGTGCGGGCTGACAAACGGCCTATTAATTATCTGATGTCGCCTGAAAACAACTGCTTGATAAAGATGTATGTTTTTGAATCACTGGATGGAAACTCCTGGAGAAGAGCCCCAGAGGGCCCTGCTGTCCTAAAACTGGGCTCCCAGCCACAATGACAAGCAAGACAAAGCCCTATCTCCTGCCACAGCCTTCCCAGATAAAATATGGCTGGGCATCAGGGACATTTTTTTTTTTTCCTTTCAGAAAACTGCTTCGGCAATATCTGATTAGAAAAAGGAGAAGTGGGTCTTTACTAAATTGGGGTTAAGGCATAATCAATATCATATATGGAATGCCTGGCCTGCTCTGCATACGCACGGGCACTTCATGTTATTAAGGAGTCTGCAAGGCGAGACCGCGTGCGGCAGGACACTGCGGCTCTCTCTATTCTTTTTATTTAGAAGTTTATCTTCCAACCTGTGTGACAGCTGCTCCTAAGTGGTTTCACAGTGCCAAATTATTTTTATGATTGTTTGATGTTTTATTCTCCCATTTCAGTTAATGAGATAGGATCCCACAATGGCCATAACTCAGGGCTGTCACAACTAAAAAGCATGCTTGTGGCAAGAGAGCCTGATGGTAAATAAGGCTAAAAGCAATGGATAATAAAAAAGTCGGTTATCAGAGTCTCCTTCACAATCAAAACTTGTTGGGGTCAGAGCCTTTCTTTCTCTGTGTGGTTTGTATATATTCCCAGCCCAGGGTGCAGTCCCTGTCCACTTTAGGCCATCACCCATTTCAGCTCTGCAAACAAGTCCTCATCTCCTTGGAAAGGAGCACCAGGAATAATATTAACTAACGAATGTTAGAAGGTCTTAAAGATAGCGAGTGCTATATTCTAATTAAAGGCCCTGTGCGTCATTTACGGTGCCAAGCAAGTAATTTGTCATATACTGTTACAGAGAAATTGTTCAACAAATAACCTTTACAGGAGTCCAGAGAACAGCTTCATTAATTGAACTCCCTAATGGTTTTGCTGGGAATTTTTGTTAAGGATGGAGGTTTTTTTCTTTTCTCCTTTTCTTTGCCTTAAGAGTTTGTAGAAACTTAGGACTGTGATGTAGCAACTTTTTCTCAGAAAAGGAATCTCTTTTTAACTGTAGTTACAAACACCGCAAATAAGAGCAAGGCTATTTCTGCTCAAAGTCAAAGTTGAACAGTTTGCCAGAGAAAATGAGAACCTTGTCTTGCTTGTTTGGGTTGTTAATTTTGCATCTGTTTTTCCTAATGGAGAAAGAATCATTAGGAGAAAAGAGAGTGAATGGAGAAATTCTTTGTTATCTTAGCACTGAAGTTTTCTGTTTTTAACAGAATCTCTGAAAAAAACGATTATAAAAAAAATCTGAAGTCACTACTAGACTGTACCTGTAACATAAATTATGATCCAAAAGTGCAAAAAATGAAAAGCTACCACTTTCCCAAACAGTATTTCTTTCTTATTATTGCCAAGCCAAGTGCCGTCCCCACATTTAAAATAATGGCCCTTCATAGGCAGAAAATAGCATGGCAAAAACTCAAAGACTGGTAAGTCCCATAACTCATTATGGAACCTGACATGCCTCATGCAGAAACACTCCCATCGAGCACCAGTGATGGGCTCCGTATAAATACGGAATGCTTGCCAGGAAGCCCAGTTTTCATCTGACATCTAAGCCTAGACCATTTGTCTCTTCTTACAGTCAGCCATGTCTATGTGGTGTCTTTCTGTATGAACAAGTTTGACTTACTGCATCTTTTCCAGGATATAAAACTCTGGACATGACATTTCTCCATGCTGTGAATGGAACAACGATGCAACCAAAGACGAGTAGGGGGGAAAAAATTTAAATGGGCAAACTATCATTCGGAGATTAGCTCCAGAGAACTCGAGTCAGGAAAACAGAGCATAAAATAATGACAAGGTCTCAACTGACCCTGAACAACTGTTGAAGACGTAGTCCTCACAATGCTCTCGTGGGACCCTGAATTCCCTTCTGCAACTGAATGAAGTTATTCCAAGAACTGCATGCTCCCTGTTGAAGGCTATTTGTATCCATGTTACAACAATGTACATCTTCTCCTTTGTCCCCTCTGGGGAAAAGGATAATGATCTCTCATCAGAGCTGTTAACGGCCCTTGCATCAATAGAAAAACATTGACAATTGAACAAGAGGATCCTATTAGAGAGGTCTTGGAAGAAGTTAAAAGGTAAAGGTTATTACTCAGTGACTGATGAGACGTTGCCTTCCAGGAGCCATACAGAATCTCTGTCACTGACTCTGACAGCAGGTGATCACTGCACAAGTTGAGTGTCACCTCTTCAAACACCAGAATCATATCAGACATAAGGCATGACAGAAACTCAGGAATATCCAAAGGCCTTCACACCAGCCACCTCTATACACCATCACCAATGTTGTTTTCACCATCTAGGCCTGCCTAAGGTTTGTGAATGTATTTCTCGGTGTTTGCTTTTGAGACCTATGCATGTCAGGGGCTGTAAACAGGTGGTCCGTCGGAAGACTCTGGTCTGCAGACTCAAAAACATACCAAATCAGTCGCCATCAAGTCAATTCTAACTCATAGTGACCCATGTCTACAGAATAACTGTGCTGTAGGGTGATGAGGCTGTGACCTTTCAGAAGCAGAGCACCAGGCCTTCCTTCACAGACTCCTTTGCACAGGTTCAATCTACTAACCTTTTGGGCAGTGGTCAAGTGCTTAGCCATTTGTACCACACAGAAACCTCAACCTGCAGGAGTGATTAACTTCACTCCCAGTGTGTTTCTTCTCCTTTAAAAATACATTTTTTTAATTTGTCACTGTTTAAAAATAGGAAGAAAATTTTAGATTAAAAACAAAACGTACTTCCAGCTTTTCGGCTATTTGTAAGGCTTGGCAACACTGGATCCACACCCTTGGAGAGAAACATCTGGATCCATACCCTTGGAGAGAAACATCTGGATCCCTCTCAACCTCTTGGTCATTCTTTGATCTGCCATGATGCCTCCACTGGTCACCTTCCCTTCTTTCCATTTCCTGTCTAGCTTCTGCTCTTACTTTATGTAACACTCAAATTGTATAGTCCAAATGCCCCTTGTTTTACTAAAAAAAAAAAAAAATAGAAGTCCAAAGGCTTTCCGTCAAATGGTCTAGGTCACAGGGCTGCAGAAGTGGATTTAGATCCCAGACCTCCCAATTCCCAGAGCAAATAATCATCACATGTTGACCAAGCCAATCATTGCCTGACTTTAAGGGGCTTGGTATCTAGCAGGGGACATAGTGTGTGGTGGCAATGGTGAGATTACTTTCGCCAAGAGCAAAGAAGATACGGACTACCGCGGGCTTTCAGCATCACTCGGAAGCATACCCCATCCAGGCATACCACATTTTCGCCTACTTTCAACAACCACCCTGCCCTCGCCATTAGTTGAATCACACTGAACTTGGAGAAGCCCTGCTGTAGTAGGGGAGGGACCTTTCCACCTTATCCAGGGTGCTTCATTGTCAGCCCCTCCATAAGGGTGGAACTACATAGTTACCTGACTCTGCTTGACTCCTACCCACACCATGATACTATACACTGGAAAGTTAAGCAGTATTAGTAATGAACAAACTACTGAATTAGTAATCCTCCCTCAGCCAGTAGAAAGAAAAGTCTGTATTCTTGCAGGTATACATTTCTGTCACGGAAATTTGGGGATCCAAACAAGAAGCCGGAAGCAGGCAAGAGGACTTCATGTGGGGCAGATTGCGGGCTAGGGGTGCCAAAGGAGAGCACACCCAGGGCCAGGGCTGTCTGGGCCAGGAATAAAAGGTACCACCACTGTCCGCTTCCATTGCGCTGCGGCCCTGTCCATGGCTCTGCGCTGCTAGAAGCCACCCACCTGACGCGGCACTGCTGTGTCTGACAGTGCCTGCAGGCACCTCGTCCCTGACAACAAGGGCAAGGACAGCCACTAAGTTACATAGTCCATACACGAGCTTTCCTTTAGAAGAGGCCACTGATTGTTGAGATACCCTAGAGGGTTTGGGTTTGGTTTGCTTTTTCTCTCGCTGAAGAATTTCCAGGGCTTACCTTGAAGGGCTATGGAGCAGTTACCAGAGCTGCAGTTGTCTAGGTGGCACTCTTTGTGCAGAAAGGATTGTAAATTAGACTTGGGCACAAAGGTAAAATGAAAAAGTGAATCTGTGCAGCCGCTAAAGGGAGAAGAGGATCCCTCTAGAATTTAGGTGGGAGGACAATGACTGCAATACTACTCTGTTCTTCTTGTTTTACTCCATCAGATCCATTTCTATGTGTGCTAAGAAGCAGAATATACACAAAAGAAGGAAAATAAAAATGAACTGCCATCTTCCTTTTTGCCTTCCTCCACTGTTTCGGCCATGGAAATGAGACTTTCCCTTTAAATGGACTCTCTGATGCCCTTGTTTGAATAACAGATGTTCCTCCCAATTATTAAGGAAAATGTCACCTCTGAAATACAAGGACAACATACCTGCATTGTCACCAGCCTTCCAGGCACACACTGAGGATTTGGGTTTCTTGTTTTGTTCTCTCTTCGTGTTTCCCCCTTGAATAAGAGCAAACGTCTCTGTGTTGTTCAAAAATATGCACAGAAATGTGATGTAACCTAAGCTAGGTTTTCAGGTGTTCCTTTTACCAAGCACTAGGAGGGAAAATAGATGACACCACAAGTTTAATACTAATTGATTTATTACCTGCCCAAGCAAATCCCAGGCTGCACAATGGTGGACCTGGACTTACAGCAAATGATTTACATGATAATGTTTGACTCTGGGAAAGGGTAATCAGATCCAGATACAATGGATGATAGGATAATTGAGAAGAAATAAAAGAGGATAAATTGCTGTGTGCTAATGAGTTTACAGGCCCTAATGGGAAGGACATCAGTTTTAACACTCAGGTTATGAGCTAGGAGCCAGTCTTTTTCTTTTTCTCCTCCCTGCAACTGCTAAAGATGCAGTGCTGAAACCAACCAAGATTAATGATATCCCACTCATTTACTTAACCATTCTTTACACCTTGGACAGCTTCCTGTATTAAACACAGAGCGCTGGGTGCTTCGTTTTGAAACCCAACTACTCCAAGCAGCTCCTGTCAGCAGATGCCACTTACTCCAGAGTGTCCAGATAGAAATATTTTTGACTAACCCAATTGAGTAACAACTCTTCTGCAGCCAGGGTTCTGGGGTCCTGGTGCCTGGAGAGCTGATGCTGTTATCTGCAAGCCTTTTGGCCTCCCCAAGAATATTCCAAACCATTTACGCAACCTGAGTGCATTCGCGCTCAGAAGCGGTTGCCCAAGCAGCAATTGTGTCTTGCCTCATGATTCATTTTTATATTTCACTCACCCGCCATCCCACATCACCAGCGAGGACCGGTGACACTTTATTGGTATTTTTGATTACTGCTATAGCCATCTAAATTTTTCACAGGATGGGGGTCTCTGGTCCGAATGCAGCCGCACACTGTTCTAAGGGTCCAGGCTACAAAGAAATAAAGGGGCCGTGGTGAGCAGGGCGATTGGGAAGTAATGTGGATCTCGGGTACTTCCTAGGAGACTCAGAACCTATTCCCTTGTAATGTTTCTACCAAATGAAGTTTAATATGATGAATCGTGGCACAGCTCCGGTGCGTCTGCACCTCACAGAAAGGCCACTCAAGTGCAGCAGTTAAACATGCCTGTGTGATGACTCGATTCCCCCCCCCAAGAAAGCAGGAGAATGGTGGCAATAGGAACACATATCCAAACATGGCCATCTCCACCTGTATCAGAAGGCTGTTTCAGAGCCTTTCAAATTTCTTTTGGAGCGCTGAGTGCTCATTCCATACCTGCTTTATGCAACCCCAACCAAACTGCGCTCTGAGGCCTGGAAGAAGAGTTGATGCCATAACAAGATCATAAAACATAATTGGGTGGCTCCTCTTCAAACCATAACTACTTCCCCTGACTGGGACTGACTGTCAGGGAGTAGTTTGAAACCAACAACAAGGCTGTTTCCAGGACAAGCCGTCCCACTGGGAAACTACACAGGTAATACTAGCTGTCCACTTTGTTTGCAAGTAAGATTTCAGGAATGTCTGACTGCTTCAAGTTTCTAACAATGGTAAAACTTCATTGATTCCTTTTGATTGGGAGAGAAAGCACAAAATCATTTTTAGTTCATTACATTATTTTGTACTTGACTAATAATACATTTAGTGTACATCAGGGTTACATACTTTCATCACACTTATTTGATTTATATGCTGAGCAAATAATATAAGCAGATGAATGAACCCTGGAAAAATAGCCCAGCATCAGAATTGGAAGGAGACTTATTAACAATCTGTGACAAGCAGACGACACAACCTTGCTTGTGGAAAGTGAACAGGACTTGAAGTACTTACTGATGAAAATCAAAGACTAGAGTCTTCAGTATTAATTACACCTCAGGATAACATCGATAAAATTTCTTAAACTGGACCAACAAACAGCATCGTGATAGAGAGAGAAAATATTGAAGTTGTTAAAAATTTAATTTTACTTGGATCCATAATCAGTGTCCACAGAAGCAGGGTCAATAAATTAAACAGAGCATTGCCCTGGGCAAATCTGCTGCAAAAGACCTCTTTAAAATGTTAAAAAGCAAAGATATCACTTTGAGGACTAAGGTGTACCCAAGACATGGTATTTTCAATTGTCTGGTATTCACATGAAAGCTAGACAATGAACAAGGAAGATAGGAGGAAGATAGGAGATGGATTCATGCCTTTGAATTATGAATCATATTGACTATACTACGTAGTATCAGAAGACTGATAAAAAGACTGTCTTGGAAGAAGCACAGTCATAATGCTCCCTAAAAGCAAGGATGGCTAGGGGCAGTCTCTAGAGCAGGACATCACCCTTAACTAGGTGAATAGATACAGTAGCTATAAGAATGGGCTCAAACCTAGCAATGATTGCGAGGAGAGTACAGGATTGGGCAGTATTTCATTCTGTTGTCAATAAGATCGCTATGAGTCAGAACCAATTCAATGGCATCTAAAAGCAACAACAATCTAGAAGGACTCCATAAAGTAAATAGAAGAAATGATTGCTAAAAAAAAAAAGTTGAAGGGAAGATCTCAAAGGGTGGATCGAGAAGACAAAGTAAAATATAGTAATGAAATGTTCAAATACCTGAAGTTAGAAATCCAAAGGGAAGAACACAATCAATGTTTCTCAACTCAAAAAGACTGAATTTAAAAAAGCCTGAGGATGCAATAATAAAAGGTTCTACAGGCAAAAAGTCAATGACACAAGAAGCATCAAAACAAGACAGAAGGAGTAGACAGAGTTACTATACCAAATAATCAGTCAACTTTCAACCATTTCAGAAGGTAACTTATGATCAAGAACCTATGGTACTGAAGGAAGAAACCTAAACTGTACTGAAGGCTTGATGAATGACAAGGCTCAAGGAATTGATGGAATACCGATTGAGATGCTTTGACAAACAGATGCAGCACTGGAAGTGCCCGTCATGCCAAGAAATTTAGAAGACAGCTACCTAGCCAACTATCTGGAAGAGATTCACATTCACATCCATCTCAAAGAAAGGTGATTCAACAGAATGCAGAAATTATTGAACAATATCATTAACATTACATGGAAACAAAATTTTTTGCTGAATTCAAAAATGGCTGCAGCTGGACATCAACAGGGAAATGCCAGAAATTCAAATCAGATTCTGAAGAGGACATAGAATGAGAGATACCATTGCTGATGTTAGATGGATCTTAGCTGAAAGAATACCAGATGGATTAGGCTGATTAACAACTTTCATATGCAGATGACACAACTTTGCGTAAAGTGAAGATGACTTGCCAGTGAAGATCAAAGACTACAGCCTTCAGCAAAAGTGACTGAATATCAAGTCAGCCAAATTTCTCACAACAATAAGCAACATCAAAGCAAACAGAGAAAACACTGAATGTCAAGGATTTCCTTTTACTTGGATCCACAATCAGTGCCTATAGAAGCAGCAGTCAAGACATCAAATGACATGTTGTATTGGAGGAATCTGCTGCAAAAGTTATCTTTAAAATCTATAAAAGCAAAGATGTCACTTTGCTGACTAAGGTGCACTTGACTGAAGCCACAGTCTTTTTAACTGCCTTATGTACATGGAAAAGATGGACGTTGAATAAGGAAAGCCAAAGAAGAATTGATGCCTTTGAATTATGGTGGTGATGAAGAATATTGAACATAATCTTGGACTGTCAGAAGAGTGAGCTAACCTGTCTTGGGAGAGATACAGGCAGAATGTTGCCTAGAAGCCAGGACAGCAGGTTCTTTAGACATGTCACCAGGAGGGACTAGTCCTCAGAGAAGGACATCATTCTTGGTAAAGTAGAGGGTCAGTGAAAAAGAGGAAGGCCTTCAACAATATGGACTGACACAGTGACTTCAACAACTAGCCCAGACGAATCTAGTGTCATGAATTGAATTGTGTCCCCAGAAAATATCTGTCTACTTGGCTAGGTCATGACTCCCAGTATTGTACAATTGTCTACCATTTTGTTGTCTGACATGATTTCCCAATGTATTAGAAATCCTATCAACCTCTATGACATAGTGAGAGGGATTAGTGGAAGTTATATTGATGAGAGCTACAAGATTACATAATGTTTTAAACTAGTCTCTTCTGAGCTATAAAAAAAGAAAAACAAAGAGACAGCCATGGAGACCTCACACCACCAAGAAAGCAGCATCACTCGTGGAGCACATTCTTTGGACCCATGGTTCCTGTGCCAGAGAAGTTCCTTAACCAGGGGAAGATTGGTGACAAGAACCTTCCTCTAGAGTCAACAGAGACAGAAAGGCTTCTCCTGGAGCTGATGCCCTGGAGTTGGACTTGTAGCCTACTAGACTAAGAGAATAGATTACACTTCGTTAAAGCCATTGACTTGTGGTATTTCTGTTGGAGCAGCGCTAGATAACCAAGACACTTGCTGTTGTGAGGATGGCACGAGACCAAACAGTGTTTCATTCTGTTATACAGAGAATTACCAGGAGTCAGAATCAAGAGTCAGTTATAATCGGTTACTGATCAGACTCAACAGCACCTCACAACAACAAATACTTTTACTTATGTTATTTGAAAAGTTGAACAAATAATATAAACCTGTTACAATTATGCTGATTCTGACTCATAGCAACCCTATAGGACAGGGTAGAACTGAGAACTGCCCCATAAGGTTTTCAAGTCTGTAATCTTTATGAAAGTAACCTGATACATCTTTCCACAGTGAAGGGGCTGCAGCTGTGGGTTCCAACTACAGACCTTTCAGTTAGCAGCTGGGTGCTTAACTATTATGCGGCCAGGGCTCCTTGAACAGGTAACAAAGAAAGTGTTTTTTTAGTTTTCCATTTTCCTGAGAGTATTTACAGCAATGTGGAATAATTTCCTCAGCTTAATCAACAGCTAAGAATCATTTTCTGCAATAGTAGCACTTCATATTGAAGTTGTTTCTTCTAACACACTCTTGAGGCTTTTCTTTTCCTCCATTCCATCCATTCTCCCTCCTCTCCAAGTCCTTCATTGCTTTCTCTTGCGATTTTATTTATTAATACATTCATAGCAAATCCGTTCTCAGATGCACTAAGGGTTAGCCCAGCCTCCATTTTGGATGAATGCTCAGTTTCTAAATTAGGCCAGCCGCTATATCCTGTGCTGTCTGTGCGCAGTGCTCAATGCTAAGCCATAGAAAAGTCGAGAAGATTCTGAGATTGGAATCCACATATACATCATAAGATTAAAACTGATCATGTTAAACCTTTTCCAAAAACTTAAGATGGGTTTTCCCTATGGTAGGGAAAGAGAAGCCCAACTTCTCAGACAGATAAACTGAGTCTAGAGTGGTTTTGTGGCTTCCTTAGTTCAAACCCTGTGGTATAGTGGTTAGGTGCCACAAGCTGGCTAACCAAAAGGTTGGCAGTTCAAATCCCCCAGGCACTCCTTGGAAACTGTATGCGGCAGTTCTACTCTGCCCCATAGGGTCAATATGAGTTAGAAGTAACTCAATGGCAGCAGATCTGGTTTGGTATGAAGTTCACACCAGCAGCAGAAAAGCTGGGAACCAGCTCCCATGTCCCCACTGGGAACACTGGACAATACTGACACCCTCCATGAACTCAATCCAAAAATTGTCAAAGATAAGTTGTTTCCTTATATTGTTCAAAGGAGGGGGAGGGAGAATAGCTTTCACACAGAGGGCTAACAAACAGTGAATAGCCCTCCTCCCTTCATCCTAGAGAACTGAATGCGAGAACTTTGTTTTTTCCTCACATGAACTCTTAAAAAGTCTGCTTGGATTGCTGTCTAACTTACAGAATACTTCAGAATGAACTTGTGTGTGCTTCTGTGTGTGTGTGTGTGTGTGTGTGTGTGTCTACACAACAGAAGTACCAGGACACAGAATTTCAGAGTTAAAAAAGACCTTGACCTTGGAGAATATAGAGGCCAACACCTGCATTTTACAAACAGAATGAGAACGATCAGATGGCACACACATATTTACAAGTGGTTCATAACCAAGGTAATTAAATAAATTACAAGGAAAGGAAATCTATCTGGATAAACATTCCAATTATTCTAGAAGAAGTGCAAGGGTGTGTTATCTGAAACCCATTTATTACTTCACTTGGTACAGCTTAGCTTCTTCCCTCCCTAAGAGTCAGAGTGAATCTGGCTAACTGGATTCAGTTGCTTTGCAAGAAATTGAACAGGTACCCACTAGGCCCCCGAAGGACCAGTCTGTTACTAATTCCACAGATTCAGGTTTTGGCTTTAGCTAAGAGAGGAAATAGGAGAGATTACCTTGATAGGAAGCCTGGTACAACACAAGGATTAAAGAAGAAAAGAGTTAAAACACCCACGGAGGAGAACCAGTTAACCTACGGGAAAGTCTGAGATACATGGGCAGATCATGTTCCAGATTCAGGTATCGGTTGGCCAGGTACTTTCTGAGAAATAATCCTTATCTTTCATTTGGTGCCCTCCTTGCCTTCCTGCCCCTTCTCAGCCTGTAGAGCTACAGCCCAAGAAACAGGCACATGGCTGCACTACAAGCAGCTTCTCGTTAAGAGACATCATGTATTGTCACTTCTGCCAGGTGTGAACCTTCTACTTGCTCCCCCACCTTCATTTCTCTATTTCATCTACCATGGCAAAGAATAGCAAGATTGTTAAGCAAGCAAAATCTTGATGATTAAACTGTGGTTTCATCTGAGTCATCAGATGGGGCAGAAAGAATGATACAAATGAGTTCTTAAACAGATGTTTTAGGAAGACAGTTGTACATGAAAAAAGGTCAATAAATGCAAAGCTTAATGGTGGTAGCCCATTAGAAGTGGCCATCCCTGCCTAGGTTTTGAAGAATTCTGGAGTTTTAGAGTGGCAAAGAAATGTGCCTAGTTCCAGGTCATCTCCATGATTGCTTACTGATTGGACTACTGGGATCCACAGGGTCTTCACTGACTGGTTTTTGCAAGTAGATCACCAGGCCTTTCTTCCTAGTCTGCTTATCTAGAAGTTTCATTTTGCAAGTGAGAAAATTGAGGTTTAGGTTTTCAGAGGCTTTGCCAAGGTCATTTAGACAGTAAGTAGCAATGAAAGCCTGGGCTTTGGTGTTCCCTCCGCATTACTTTTTTCCAGTAATTCTAGGTCACGTCTAGCAAGTCTAAAAAGACAATAGCAGAATGACGAAATATCACTCTGCACTTTAAAAAGTATAGGTTTTTAGAAAAGATAGTGTAAATCACAGTTGCCGAAAAGTGCAAAATAGCTACAGCTAAAATCATAACAAGGCATTGGTGTTTCATGGGTAAAATTCTTGCCTTCCGTGTGGGAGACTCAAGTTCAATACCCGGCCCATGAACTTCGTGCAAAGACATCAGCTCATCTGTCAATGGAGTTTTACACGTTGTCATGATGCTGGTTAGGTTTTAGTGGAACGTCCAGAGTAAGACAGACTAGGAAGAAAAGCCTGGAGATTAATCAGCAGACCAAAACCCTATGGATCACAACTATCAGATCCACAACAGATCAAGGAGATGGCATAAGACCAGGCAGTATCTCATTTCATTGTGCAGAGGCCTCCAGGAGCCTGGGCTGACTGGAGGGCAGCTAACAACAGCAGCAGGGACATTTAGCTGGTAATAGAACCATTTGACTCCTTATGGAAGGTAAGATAAAGGTATCCTATGGGAAGTCAAAGTTTTCAGCTCATTCCAAGAACCTGACAGACCAATATGAGCAACAGCAACCTGGTGATTGTGGTCACTACTAAGCTCTGATTGATCCCAAGGAACCAATCTTAGATGCTCCCAGGAGCCCCAGAAAGAGACATATCCCACCAACAACTAAATTCTCCAGGAAGTGGAGGTAGCCAGTGAGCACCAGGGACAGCCTATTCCCTCAGTCAACAGGCAGCTCCCCAACGTGCCCGACTTCGAGTATTATGCAGATAGATACTGATTTGGAAACCAAGACACAAGGCTATTTTTTTGATGAGAAAACTGCACACACTGAATGACAGGCTTAAGGTCAAGCAGCCAGATGTCTTCACTTAGGGGCTCTTTCCCCTCTCTGCTAGTGGGCAGGACAGTGTAAAGAAGATGACAGTGTTCCTTTAGGCTAGGAGTTTCCTGAGAGCAAGGGACAGGGTTTTATTTTATTCTGTTTCCATTTTCATTGTATCTTTAGCATAATGTGAAGCTTGAAGGAAACTGCTGAGAGACACCCTTAGAGTTAGTGAGAAGCTATCCTATAGTAGGTGGTCCATAAATGTTTCTGAAACTCGTATGATGATGCCCAGATCAATTAATTGTCCTATTTGGTTTGATGCAGGAAAAAAACAAGGACTATTAAAAATTTTATGCTATATTAATTTATTCATCCAAATTAATAGTAGAAAGACATCCTTATGGACAACTGGGAACAACTTTGGATAGTGGATTAAGATTTGGTTTCCATTAAATAATACTGCTGTTACAGAGACTGTTCTAAAATTATTTTCTGTTTATAAATGTATCTGCCAAATGCAAACAGTGCTACATTCTAGAACTTTATATCAAAAAATTCTGAAACTGTTTTAAAAAAGAAATTTTCCAGTGCCTAAGCCACTAGTTTGTGAAATCTCAGAAAATAAAAAACACAAATACAAACTTTTAACGAAATACTCATATGCAAAACAGACCCACTGACTTTTATTTTACAGATCAGAAGCAAATCCATAAGGAACTAGTTTTAAAGTCCAGTTCAGTGGGGCAGAAAGTTTTCATGTTGCTGGGCATTAAAGTTCATTTTCATTATTTAAGCTAATGGAGCACTTAAATAAATGCTCAGTTCAAACTACTTCGTGGACAGTGTGGGCACTTCTATGCCCATGAGCACACAAAACAACACACAAGTGTAATTTTACAGTGCAATTCAAGTATAAGGAAATGGACTCCCAGGCACAGGGCATTAAAAAGAAACCACCCCTCTGGGAAACAGGAGGATTAAGCAGAGATTCCTGAGTGGCATCATTCATCTTGCACAGATATTAGCTCAGTGCTCACATGAAAACATAAAAACTCCATCTGCTCCCAAGGCATGTATCAGTTAGTTGTTCAGGTGGTTTGTTTTAAAGATTAATTTTAATGGTTAAGTTATTTTCGACTGAAAAAGTGTACAAAATGGAACCAGACATCTGGTTTGGTTAAAAGTGTTAAAGAGACATTTAAGCAGGTAAGCGTTGTATCTACTTAAAGGCTAAAGTGAACAAGGAGCTGGACTCAGCCTCCAGTTATGTGAGCTTCAGAGTATTAGTGGACACAAATTAGAAATAAGAAAATGACTTTTTTTTTAACCCTGAAACCTCCACCAAATACATTTAAACTTTTTGTTTCCGTGACTCAGCCACATCATAAATTTACCATCGCTTGTTTTGCTTTGATAGTGAAGCCTTGTATTTTTTAACATATAATTAGGCATTTATGTAATAATTTAATTTCCTCAATTGTAACTGGCATTGGAGGCAGTTGGGAGAGTGATAAGATGACATCCTTTTACTGCTTAAATGGAAATTTTCTTCTTTGTTGTCATGATGCTAGTCACCAAGTATACATATGCCAAATATATTTTTATTATGTATAACTTTATTAGAAGAATTGAAAATGTTTTCTTCATTCATCTGTTTTCCTACAACTGTCTACATATACCCACTGCCATGAAGTCAAGGCTGACTTAAAGCGACCCTAAAGGACAGAGTGGAACTGTCCACAGAGTTTCCAAGGAGCGACTGGTGGATTAAAACTGCTGAGCTTTTGGTTAGCAGATGTAACTCTTAACCACTATGCCACCAATTGATTATAGTTTCTCTACACCCTTGATAAGAAACTCTGGTGGTGTCGTGGTTAAGTACCAGGTGCTCCTGGGAAACTCTATGGAGCAGTTGTACTCTATCCTGCAAGGTCACTGGAAGTCAGAATTGACTTGATTATTTTCTTTTCTTTAATACTTTCTTCTTTTATATATATATATTTTTATACCTTTGATGGAAAACTCTGGTGGTATAGCAGTTAAGAAACACAGCTGCTACTGGCTGCTGCAATGGTTCAAATCCACCAGTCGGGCACTCCTTGGAAACTCTATGAGACAGTTCTGTTCTATACTATAGGGTCACTATGACTTGGAATCAACTCAACAACAGTGGGTTTGGTTTTTTTTGTGGGGTTTTTTTGGTACACCCTTGATCACATAACAGCCTTGCTCAGTCTAAGAATCCTGGAGGAAACAGATGAGAGACACCCATAGAAACACTCATAAGAGACGCCCACAGAGAGGGCAGAAGACAAACTCTACCAAGACACTTGGTCAACCAGCGCAGCCTAGAGAATTACAGCCCCAAGGAGTCAGAGCCCGAACATCAAAGATAATGATGCCATTCCGGTTATCAGAAGGGATAATCTTTATGAGAGTATTCTTGCATCAGTTCATGTTAAGGTTTATACTTGTCTTTTTGCTAAGATTTCCAAAACAAATGATTCAGACTAGAATATAACTGGAAAATTTTGTCTCCAAAACTTTTTCACAACTGTTCCCTTCTAAATTTTAGAATGTAAAAATATTTTTTCATTTGGCACATGCACCAGAATGGAAAGCACACCTTTGCAATCGTTTTCATACTAGCAATATTGTTTGCTGAATCTGAAAGGAAAAAAAAATTCAAATCACTATCCAAAACTCTTCAGGGTTATCCCTAAGGCTGTCTCTCCAGCATAATTCTCACACATTCTGCATGTCTGAAAGCTACTTGATTCCCAGTTCACTGCTGATTTACTTTATCCCTGCTCCATCTGCATTTTTGAAAACCCTGGTGGGGTAGTGGTTAAGTGCTATAACTGCTAATCAAAAGATTGGCAGCTTGAATTCACCAGGCGCTCCTTGGAAAATTTACAGCACGGTTCTACTAGGGTCTCTGTGAATCAGAATCCACTTGACGGCACTGGGTCTAGGTTTGGTTATCTGTATTTTCTAATTATTGGACTTCAAAACCAAACCCAGTGCCATTGAGTCGGGTCCAACTCACAGTTAGTCTAGAGGTCAGAGTAGAACTGCCCCATGGAGTCTCAAAGGAGCACCTGGTGGATTTCAAATGCTGACTGTTTGCATAGGAGACATAGAACTTAACCCACTAAACCACCAGATTGAACTAGAAGTGTAAAGTTAGAAGGGGCATATATAGAGAACAATGTTAAGGAAAAGCCTAAAGATTGCATCAAAAGGTTAACTCCATAGTAGAAAATTATAAAAAAGAGAGAGACAGAAAGTGTAGAGGGGAAGGAGGGAATGAAAACACCACAGCAGCGTGGCTTCCTGCTGAGAAGAGGTAAAAAGTCCCAGAGGTCCTTATTGGCCTTATTTGGTGTTCAGTAGCTGATGTTCCCAATAGGAACATAAATCATTGAAAAGGTATTCAATTATATAAACAAATACTTGCATTCAGATGTGCATTACATACATGTGTAACATACTTTAGAAGCCAAGCCAAGCCAAGTGCTGTTGAGTCGACCTTTATTTAAATGGTTAAAACAGAAGTTCTGTGCTTACATGGCAAAGCTGTATCTACCGAGAAAATTCTCCAGGAAGCTGAGGGCTTCTTACGCTGTTTGTTTAAATGCATTGGGATTTATGACCATATGTATCACCTTAAATGGTATCTTTTCTTTTATATGAATTTATTAGGCACAATAATTTCTCTCTGTCTACAGCAATCCCACTGTAGGTGAGAAAAAGAATAGCTCCACCACTGCTCATCAAATCTTTGTCAAAACTGAGGATAGAATACTAAAGATTTCTTTCTTCTAGTATGAAATTAAACACTAAATATAAAAAAAATTAAAGAACTCGCTGATTTCTGCTGGCTTACAGTCACTGTGTCAGGTTCTAAAGGTCAATGCCAAGAATACTTGTTGTTGATAACGTTGCCTCTTTTTATTGGGAGAATTTTTCTCTGAAGAAAATCTTACAATGAAACAAATAATCAAAGTAGAATCAAAAGAGGAAAAAAAAAAATCTCATTACTAACGTATTTCCAAGTTTGAGTTCTTTCCATCAAGTTTAAGTTCTACACATTGTGCTCCCGGTGGCGATCTAGGAGTCATAGATCGGAATTCACTCAACGGGAGTGGGTTTGCTTTTTTTTTTTTTCTTTTGTGAGTGCCTCAGTGGTTAAAAGTCCAACAGCCATCCAAGAGGCTGAAGCCGCCAGCAGCTCCTTGGAAACAAGCCAGTGGCTCTACTCTGTACTACAGGGTGGCTGTGAGTCAGAACTGCTGAACCGCGACGGGGTTGGTTTGTTTTGTTTGTTCCAGTTTGAGATTTAGTTTTATGGTGTTTGAAGGATCCCTAAATGGAGCAAACTGCTTGCGCTCTACTACCAATTTAGGGGAAACCCCGCTGGCGCAGTGGTTAAGCGGTGCAGCAGCGAGCAGACAGATGGACAGTTCAAATCCACCAGGCCTCCTTTGAACCCTGTAGGGCAGTTCTAGTCTGTCTATAGGGAAGCTACCAGTTGCAATCGACTCAACAGCAGCGGGTGGGCACTAACATAAAGGTTGCTAATTCAAGCCCGCTCAGTGGCACCAAAGAAGGGTCTCTCAATCTGTTTCTGTAAAGATTAAAGCCAAGAATTCTGTAACACCTGAAGTCTCCATGAGTTGGCATCAGTCTGATAACAATAGGATTGTGTGTTTGTTTTGTTTGGGGTATGGTATGTTAAGTTCCTTTATTTTTGAGGCAGCTATCTGAAAGGATTAGAAGCCTGAATTCTGGTGACAAACTGCCTAGGTTTTAGTCTCAGCTCTGCCACTAATTAGCTGTGTGACCACGGGTAAGTTTCTTAACCTCTCTGTGCCCTAGTTTTCACATCTGTTAAACTGAGACAATCAAACTATTTCCCAGTATCGTTAAAAAGATTAAATGAGTCATTGCGTGTAAAGTGCTCAGATTAGTAGCTGGCATATATTAAGCTCTATATAAGTGCTTATTATATAAATAAAAAGCTTACAGTCTTTGATTAGGTTCCATTTGGACAAGGTCAGAGAAACGGCCAGCACTTTGCCCGCCTCAGATTATCATCAAAATGTGATCTCTCTCACTTCACACGGATTTTTTTCTGTGTGTTCACATCCATTTTAACATAATGACATCATTTCATTTCAATTCGGCCTCAGCTGTTAACAGTACTATTGAACACTTGGTTTGGATTAATTTATTTTTCACTCTTTAATACAGCTTTCTCATTGTAGGAAAATCCTCATGATGTGCTAACCAATTTTTATTTCAAGATAATTCAATCTTGGAGGTAAATGATTACTTCTAAGGATATCTATAAAAATTACAAGCTCAATTACAACTCATCTGGCTTTTTCAAATGTACCCACTGATATCTGCTGCCTCGATGTCACTGTATCAGGCTCCCGAGATTAATGCCAAGAATATTTGTTATTTAACATGTTGAAAATATTTCCTTGACTCATTCTTTTTATGTGGACAGTTGTTTTCCCTGGGAGGGAAAAAAAAAAAAAAAAACTTACAACAAAGTAAATAATCCTAAAAGGATGCTGGAGAGCAGAATCTATCCTAACCTTCCGGATTGTGGTGCACAGTGTTCTAAATACAATATGTATATTTACTCTGACCCCTTTCTAGAAGAGAATCTTCAAAACCTACAGCACTTAGGACCCTGGGAGGCAGCCATGACATGAAATTCCAGGTCTGCACAAGTTGCATCTTCTAAACTCACGTGTCCACTTTATTCTGATACTAAAGTTGTATTTTGCAGCCAACGGAACACCTGAGATAAAGTACTGGAAGAACCTATGTGTAAAACAGAATCCCTAACTATTCATTGTTATTGCTGGACCAGACATTCTACTATTAGCACCCCAATGGGTAACCTCCAAAAACCCAAGTACTTCATATGCATATGCCAAATGTGCTTCCTGCTGAATAAAGTGCACACCCTTATTGGTATTTAGAAGCAGCTTCTTCTCATACAAGTCTTGGCACACACCTTTGACCTTTAACTGGGGTGTTCAAAGATTGCCATGATGATGACTCCCAATGAAGGCTCTGTGCTGTGCTTGGCTGCATTTCTATCTGAGTGCCAACAGCAAGATAAATGAAAGACTGGTTCACTGGAGTACTGGTGGTTTGGGGGCTATTGATTTTTGGTCCATTCTCTTTAAAAGTGAGATCTAAAAAGTTGACAGAGGGTCATTAATTTCATCATATACTTGTCGTCTCATCCATAACCAATCCAGGGCCTGAGTGTGCTTGTCACTCTGTGTTTGCACTTTATTTGTTTAGGGTTTTCTTGGTGATTCCACTTTTTTTATTTCTTTCCTTTTTTTTTTTTTTTTTTTGCCTTACACTTTAGCCCCTTTAAATAAAGAAAAAAGACATGTCAGTCTGTAGATCTTTCCTGAAATTGGAATAGGCAGAATTAGAGATATACGTATTTTGAGAAAGAAAGAGATACCCATGATGGGGGCTATTTGGAAAGCACGGAGTGTCATCAGCTGTCTTCCAACCTTGATTTAAAAAAGAAAAACTCCACATAAAATGAATTAATCCTAATTATTCAACTAGTTCCCAAATTGAACAAATGCATAGGTGAACTGGTGATCTTGTTTTAATGAATTATTAAAATCCAAGTTGCTGTCATTCTTTTTAAAAAGCTCATGAGTTGTCAATGAACACTGTTGAAGCGTATAAAAATAATTGAGAGTAAAAACAACTAATTGCATTTCTTTGGCTGTGAATTCTGTAAAGGTCTACCAGTACATCAAGAAACACCACAGTGAGTTTTAAGATATCATGAAAAATCATACTGGTGCGATTTTATTGTTGTTGTGATGGCGGCTTTATTTTCTATTTGTTTGTTAACAGGGTAAGGAGAGTTTGGCAGCCTCCATAATTATTATTGAAACAACCATCAAATAAAATCTTTAAGCCTGGTTGAATATTCAGTGAGCTGTGTAAATCTAGAGTGCATGAAACAACAGCACAGGGCAGGAGGAACATTCCAGGGAAATGAGCCGGGAGTTTAAGATAATCCGGCAGCAGCATCTCAGACAATTCTGTCCCACCTGACTTGATAAATAGTCAGGTCTAGGTCAGCTGTTTTGAAACCCAGTGCAAGTTTGCATGTGACGAAAGCAAAAGAAAATGTGATTAAGTTTCACGGGCCAATTCAAGGAAATCCAGTATTAATAATATCACAGCCTACCAGTAAATCTCTATTTTACAGGTGAAGAAATACATTTCTATTTTAAAGTTGGTTTTTATATATACTAGAATGCCAAACTAGTTAAACTACTAAGGGACCTTTACATGATTTAGAAGTTAATCCTTCAAGTGGCCAGCAATTGAACACCTCAGCTCTTCGTAGTTTCCTACTGCTGGCTAATTTCATTTTTGTTTCATATGTTCAGCGGGAAGCTTTCATTGTTCACTGGCACTGAGGTTGCAAGTGTATTTCACTTAGTTAAAATGAGGCTGGGAGCATTTGCAGTTTTGCACCTACTATAAGCAAACCTGGAAAACTTGGAACGAGCATCTCACAAAGAAACTCAATTGGGAAAAAAAATCTTCCTGCCCTAACTTAGGGTCAGTTTTAACAACTGTGGAGCTGGGGTGTAAACAAACATCCTTAAAGGCATAGGACTTCTAAGGTCTGAAAACATTCAATGTTTTGCAATATCTCAGACTCTATGGTCACTTTCTCTGGCCAACTCATTTCAAGTCATTTTCCCTTAAAACAATTGCTTGACGTTATGTAAAGGACAAGCCCAATGACATTCATATGCTTCTTACTACCAAAGACCATGGATGTTTGTTTGGTTTGGTTTAGTTTGGTTTGGTTTGGTTGGTTGGTGGGTTGGTTGGTGGGTTGGTTGGTGGGTTGGTTGGTGGGTTGGTTGGTGGGTTGGTTGGTGGGTTGGTTGGTGGGTTGGTTGGTGGGTTGGTTGGTGGGTGGTTGGTGGCTTGGTTGTTGGCTTGGTTGGTGGCTTGGTTGGTGGCTTGGTTGGTGGCTTGGTTGGTGGCTTGGTTGGTGGCTTGGTTGGTGGCTTGGTTGGTTGGTGGCTTGGTTGGTGGCTTGCTTGGTTGGTGGCTTGGTTGGTGGCTTGCTTGGTTGGTGGCTTGGTTGGTGGCTTGGTTGGTGGCTTGGTTGGTGGCTTGGTTGGTGGCTTGCTTGGTTGCTTGATTGGTTGGATCTCCCTTTCCCTAATAACTCAGAAGGAATGTTCTTCTCTAAAGCCCAATCTTGCATTATCTCTTCCCCATCCCCAAGCCCTGAAGCTCCTTATCTCATCTCTTGAGCTGCTCAGAGGACAAGGCCCTTTCCAGCTTTTGCTCCCAGGCTTAAATACTCATCCTTCTTCATTAGAGAACTTCCTCTGATCCGTCTGTCTCAGAGTGGACATCACTTGCTCTAGGAATCTCTGCTGCTGCTCCAGAGCAGATCAGCTCAACTGGTACCATGTTCTCTCTAGACATGCAGTCACATACGTAATTCTTCATATCGCTAGTCAAGATCAGAATAAAACAATTAATTATGTAAATGCATTTCTAATGTCTGTCTTTTTCATCTGAGTGTCAGCTCTCTGTAGCTATGGATTATGTCTGGCTTATTGATTTTTCTGTCTTGCAAAGTCGAGTTCATAACATTCACTTAATTTTTTAAATTTTATTTTTTATTAATTACAACAAAAGAATAAAATTTCTAACATCTATCAATTATCTCATCAAGGCTAAACCCTCAGCTCCCCACCCACCTGTGTAGCCAACACAGTCATTTTGTTCTGTGGATAATTCTCTTGTTAAGTCCTTATAACAGAGGTCTCATACAAAATTTGTCTTTTTGACACTGATTTCACTCAGCAGGATCTCTTCCAAATGAGACCATGTTATGAGATGTTTTCTAAAATTATTGTTGTTTTTTATCATAGCATAGTGTTCCATTGAGTGTACATACCATAGCTTGCTTATCCATTCATCTGTTGATGGGCATCGGAGTTGATTCCAACTTTTTGCTATTGTGGACTGTGCTGCAACAAACATTCATGTACATGTGTCTGTCTGTGTGACAACCTTTGTTTCTGAAGGATAAACTCCAAGCAGTGGAATTACAGAATCAAATTGTACATCTATTTCCAGCTTTTTAAGGAAGTGCCACACTGTTTTCTAAAGAGGTTGTACCATTCTGCAATCCCACCAGCAGTGTAGGAGAGTTCCAATTTCTCCACAGCCTCCCCAGCATTTGTTGTTCCGTGTTTTTTGGATCATGGCCAACCTTGTTGGAGTGAGATGGTATCTCATCATAGTTTTGATTTGAATTTCTGTACTAGCTAATGATCATGAGCAATTCTGCATGTGTCTTTTGGCTGCCTGGATATCCTCTTTAGAGAAATGTCTGTCCATCTCCTTCATCCATTGCTTAATTGTATTATTTATCCTTTTCTTGTTGATATTTTGTGATGTCTTGTAGATTATGGAGATCAGACTTCAGTCTGCCGTATAGTTGCCATTCTGTAGGTGGCCTTTTAATTATTTTGATGAAGTCTTTGGATGAGAAAAAGTGTTTCATTCTTAGTAGTTCCCATTTCTCTATTTTCCCTTCTGTTGATCATGCTTTGTTTGTCAGATTTTGAGGTCTGTCTACATTGTGTATTAAAACTTCCATTGCTGATCTTGTTTTTTCTTGGATCAGTTTTCTTACCAGAAATATAGAGTAGAAAGTACTCCATGTTTCTCAGTGCTGTTGTTAGGATCAAATGATATAACGTATGTGAAAAATGCTTTATTCGTTATCAAATGCTATAGGCATCGTAGTGTGGTGGCAGTAGTGGTAGCAGTTACCACACTATCTGTTTCTGATATATGGAAGTAATTGTTTGAAAGGAATTTGTCAAATGTTGATTCCTCTGATCTTCTTTCATGCAAAAGTATCAAACCACTAGCCTGGGACTGCTCCTTGCAGTCTGCTTTCGTCTACTTTTCTGCCTCCTAAGCAGATTGCCACCAAGAAGTCCGATTTTGGACCTCAGTCTTAATCGTGACTTTGGTTGAGCTCTAAACGCATTTGTTGGGCACTATGACAAGTGTTCGAAATGTAAAATTCTTTAGGACAAAACAAAGTCCTGCCCAAGAGGCATTTCTAATAGCAGAGGTGGACACAGATGCCAGTCAGCACAACTCCTGTGAATTCTGTAACGGAAGGAGCCACAGAGCCCTACCAGACTGCAGAGGATCCTGGACAGAGTCTAGAGCCTCAGGAACGTATTCCTGGAGGAGATGGTGACTGAGCTGATTCTTAAAGTATGAGAAGACCCCCGCTCCCCCCGGGAAAGGCGGTAAGAGTATTCCCAACAGAACAAGTGGTCTGAGCAAGATGCAAATGTGTAAAACATAAGCAGCCCAGCAGGAATCTCTATCTACAATCTCTTAACATTCCACCCATTGCATAGAAGCCTAAATCTGAGAGTTGGTTTTATCAGCCAAGGGGAATTTCCAAGTTCCTAGCAAAAACAGCAATCAGTGACTTAAAACCAACATCGTTAGTCCTGCTATCTATTGTAATGTCAGCTAAATACAACTGTTCTCCACAATTTTCCTTCTGAAAAACCAATCATGTGAAAGTATTAAAAATGGACATTACAGTGTTTAAATACATTTTTTTCTCCTGCAACCCAGAAGCCTTCCTCCCTCCTGCCCCTCCCCCCAGCATGGTCTCTTGCACGCAGGAAGTCTCTGTGCCCACAGAGATGCACACATTTTCCTCAAGAAATCATTAATTTTGCAGTTTGAGAAATATGAAATAGACAAAGTGGGTAATTTTTCACACTTACAAGAATTGGCCTATTACATTCTGACTCTTTTTCTTGCACAGCTAAAAAGAGATTAATATAACTTACTTTCTCCATTAATTGACTTCACAATTGCCACGGGAGATGGCGCCCAATCAGGTCAGACCAACAGAAAATGCCCACAGCCCTCATGGACCGCCAACCAAGGAGCTGTCAGCCTTCCCAAGAAGCTAAAATGGTAGTACAATCTCAAGGTGAACCAAATCTTAAATAAATTATTCAGTTACCCTATTCTCCAAAAGACAGCCAAAAGCACTAGGGAAAGAGAAGTTTCTCTTTCAGTTCAACAAGTTACTACTAGCCAGACATGTATGCCAAAAATATAGAAGTACTGATTACTACATCACTTGGCAAAGTCTTTCATTTTACGGATGTGTGCCTGAGTCAGACTGAAATGGTGATTCTAGCCTACCAAGGAGCTCTTTCTATTAGAAGACGGCCCTTAAGAAAGATAGGAAATTCCAAGAAATACTTCCCAGCTTTCTTTATTCATAGACACAAGGAAAGATCACCAGGAAAAAGAAAATAAGTCCTGAAATCCTATAAGACTACATGTCACCTCTGAGTCTTAAGAAGTTCTTACTTTAACATTATTAAGACACCCAAAGATGTGGATTTGGTTTTATGGGAGACAGGGAAAAGGAAGCCTCCTATGACAGGAAAACCACAATCAGATCATTGTCTGTCCTTGTGACCAGCGATGGGTTTGTTTCTCTAATGACTTTGTCCTTCCTGTTGAAGCTCACTGCTGGCTGAACACTTCTGCAGTCACAGCTTCTGTGGTGGGTGGGGGCAGGGGGTAAAAGGTGGAGATACCCAAGGAGAAGAGGGGGTGGTGAGGATGAAAAGTACCTATCAGCGTGGCATCTGTTCTGTTCCCACTCAGAGAGAGACAGTCTGAGTTGCTGTGAGTCATAGTATTTGATGTGTAAGCCCAGTAAGTCACAAAGGAAGAAATATCTTTAGAATCCAAAGTCCTACTGTTCAGACATGTAGTTTATAAAGAATCTGGTATATCTGCCACCCAGTCACAAGGTGAAACTAAAGATCACAATTTACTTGTCCATCAGGAAGCTTATCACACACACAAAAATACCCGTTGAAAGATTTACAGATACAGTCAAGTAGCTAAAGATGAGCCAAGGCCAATTTTTTTTTTTAGTAGTAGTACAGTAAGGCAAATTTCTAAGTGTCTTTATTTTATTTTTTTACCTCATTGTGTTCATTTTTGCTTGTCCTTAAAACGTCCCTGCATGGCACAAATGCTTTACTGTTGACTACCTTCCAAGACACAAGCGTTTCAAACACACCCAGCAAACTGCAGGAGAGAGACCCAGAGATCTGCTCCTGTGCACACTGAAGCCAACAAAACCCTCAGTTCTCTGTAACATGCGGGACTGCCCTGAGTCGGAGTGACCTCAGCAGCACTGGGACTGGTTTGATTGAGGGTTTCTCTTTAAGTCTGCTCTAGAAATAGAATAAGAGGACCCTGGTTGAAATTCCAGGATCCTATTCTGGCTCACTTACACCTAGCAATCATTCAACAAATACATGTCAGTGGGTATACATGTGCCATTTAATCGGATAACGGAGAACACACAGAAAAGGAAGTTCTGAAAAATCATGAGCTCCTTGGTCTTAACATCTAGGAGTCAGCAAAAAAGAAGGTGTCATCCCGACTAAGCAACAATTAGACTTCTGCTCACCCAAAGTACTACAGTCAAGTGCCAAAGTCCTCTGTGTTAACTACTCTCCTGTTTTTGTGTGCCTCTATTTTCTGTTTTTTTAACTTTCCTCCTGGTTCCTGATGACAAGGCCTGAAGTCATAGTGGGTACAACCACATAGGCAAACAAACCACTTTGCTGTCTCATTTCTGTCTGCTGCTTCTTCACAGATTTTCCCTTTTCCTTTTAAGCCATTGATGCCAATCATTTTCCTGTGTGTTCCATGCTGTCTTCTGGCTTTAATGAATTACCTTCATTTTGCTCCTTTGGCTCCTTGCTTATCTTTTAGTTTGTTTTACCAGTTGCCTTTAGATGACTCCAACTCATGGCGACCAACCTCATCCATGTGTGTCACTGTAGAACTGTGCTCTACAGGGTTTTTAGTGGCTGAATCTTTTCTGAAGTAGATCACCAGGGCTTTCTTCTGCAGTACCTGTGGGTGGACCCGAATTACCAAGCCTTAGGCTAACCGTCAAGCACATTAACTGTTTGTACCACCAGGAACTCCTCCTTGGTTTTAGTCACTATGTTCTCTAGCTGTGTGGGCTCAGCCTACAGTTCCTGTGGCTTGAAAACAAAACGTGACCCTGCCATATCTGCACATGCATGCGTGGTAATCACTTTTCTCTCCCCACTCACAAGTGAGTCCATTCAATGATGTTTGTAATCATATTTTCTTTTACAATATTATTTTCTTTATACTTATAGTAACTGTAATAATATCAAAACAATAATAACATAAGCTTAGACAATATTTATTTTATTAACTTTTAAATCCATATGAAATCTTCCCTTTTTTTTTCTTTCTTTTTCTTCTCCTTCTTTTCTTTTAACCAGCAAAAATTCCCTGGGCAAGTTCAAGAATAATGACTACTTTTATGGAGAGAAAACTGTGGGTCACATTTTCTGGTAAAGCCAGGTTTACTGGACCCCTGCTTTCTGCCTGTCTTGTAGCTGTTGATATTTACAGATACCATCTAGATATAATTTCACTGTCAGAGGTTTTAAAATCAGGAATGAAATCATAAGCAAGGATTTGTTAGTATCTAACAGTCTACTGTAAACACTGGTGGTGCAGTGGTTAAGTGCTCCATCTGCTAACTAAAAATTTGCCAGTTTGAATCTGTCAGGCACTGCTTGGCAACTATATGGGGCAGTTCTACTCTGTCCTATGGGGTTGCTATGAGTTGGAATCAACTTGATGGCACCGGGTTTGGTTTGGTTTTTCGAACAGTCTACTGCTTTTCAAAGTAAGGTCCCTAGCAGTGATTCCAAAGCTGAGTGAGAACCAGAATGCTCCTAAGGGCTTTTTTACAGCCACAGAATCCTACTTTCTGAATCAGACTGTCTGGAATTAGGCTCAGGGATCACTACTTCACCTGCAAATTATTGACCTATCTGATCTTAGTTCTAACTCAAGGTTGGCCAAAAACACAAGAATAAATAAGCTTGTGAGTTCCTGGTCACTATAAAAAAAAGAGTGAGAGCAAGAGAGAGAGAGAGAAAAGATAAAACATCCTCTCCAAATATTTCAAAGCTGGAAATTTACTGACGTGATTTTGAGAACACTGAGCAATCGCTATCTTTCTGTTCTACCTGACAGGCTGAGAAGTAACACATTTAGATATCCATACATCCTTGGTTCTGGATGAAACAAAGACAGGCCAATTACAGATCCAGAAAAGGAGAGAAAAGGAAATTACAAGGGAAAAAAAACAAGTTAAGCTGAATGTATAGGAAGGTTGTCAGAGACTGAGGACATTCTTACACCTCTCCACTCTTTTCCCTGTGAGCCGAACTCAACAAGACAGACTGGGCCAGTGGCTGAGATGGAAGTGGGCCAGGTAAGAGAACGCTGATGAACGTGGCAAACAATTCACTTAGTCACCATGTGCCCCTTCTCATTCGCGAGATGAATTTCTTTTGTAGTGACGTATGGAAGGGGTGCTTTAAATGGACCTTGTGGAAGTATCTACATCATGAATAATTTGAAAACTCTTGAACAGGGCCACCCACCAATGCCAATCACAACAGAAATACAGCCACTTAAAATCAGCCTATAGAAAAGGGAATTTCACTACTACCTCTGGTACCTTGTAAAAATTAGTTTCTAAAGTCTGGGCTAATCCTTTCTACAAGAAACAGCCACCTGCTAAAGATCTCACTGTTTCCTTTTTCAGCATGTATGTTATTATTATGGATGTTGGCCTGTACTTACAACATGACATAGAAAGTTCCTGGAAGACGGAATGTCAACAGACTGGTAA